>OX392510.1:4152276-9616359 GCA_947623375.1 Apotomis capreana | reverse complement strand
AGTAGCGTAATGTTTACGTAATTAAGTAATCAATTTCTATTACATTATAATCAAGATTAAAAATCTTAAAAACCCGTTGGGGTTTAACCCAACCAAACATAGCTAAGAGCCATCTCGACAGACAAGGCCTTCGATAAAGAAAGCATTCTAATCGGACCATCCATTTAGGTGTTACGATGCCACAAACAGACACACAGATACATACGTTAAACTTTTAACACCCCTCTTTTTTGTCTGGGGTTAAAAAACAAGCACTTTCACAGAAATAAATCATGCAACCGAACGAGCTTTTGAATAAAATACTCAAATAACAATGATAATGAAATATAACAGGATCATATTTGAGTTTTATTAAGAATGCAAGAAATACACTTTAAAAAAAAAGCATTTTTGTCTTTTGGTAATCGGTGTTCACCGAGTAATGCATAAGAAATAAATATCTGGCCAACTTGAGAACCTCTTCCTATTTATAAAGTTGCTTAAAAAAATATTAAAAGATATCATTCATTCATTAAATAATTTTAGTTTATAGCAACTTTTGCCGAGATCGTCATTCATTCACTCATGTCAACGTTTTCTTTATTCTGGCAACACTAAATAAACGATGTTTCGTGCCGCTCGCATTGTCTTGTGATTTTTCTCCTTGTTTATAATTTTCACGAAAATAACGGAAAATGAAACATAACTGTAAAGTTTTGTGTTAATCAAAAAGTAATCATTAATACGTTATTTACTTAGCCTTATTCTTCCGTGGTGTAATTTTTGCTAAGCTGTTTATCATGTGTGGCGAATGTGTCAAGATTAGAAAGAAACATACTTTTGCTTCGTAATAAGGGAAAATAGCGGTAAGAAGCATAAAAAATATTTTAAAACAAATGCTTAAATTGTATATTTTCTAGGTTAAATGTTATTCGTATTTGGTTTACCGTGCAAAAGTAGTCTTGAGTGTAGTAATTCTCATCTAGGTGCCTTTCTAAATGTTCTTGTTTTTAATTTCTTTTTCGCCTGTTTTGAATGTGCGCTATTTGTATGTCCGAAATGATTCTAACAAGATTAGCGATAGCTATTTAACTATCATGGCTGCCTGATATCTTATCACTTCAGTTATCAAAGGGACACTATATCATATTTCTCTTAATAGTGCTTATTGGACATTTTTACATTCTAGTGGAATTTAATACTGACATCTGATTACTTTGAGTTTAGTTTTTGTTTTTCATTAAAATTATTACTTATAAATAGGGTTCTTTGACTGGGTATTTCTAATATTTTCAATTAATTAGAATACTATTGTAGTAATACTGTACTACTTTAGTAATTTAATCTGTTAGAAAATTATCTTTTAATTTATTGATTACAGTCCAAGGCATAGTGATAACAAGTTTTTGTGTTCTTCTAGTTAGTCTATTCCTATCATTGAAATTAACTTATTTCTGCTCACATATTTAAATATATTGAAGTATATTTCCAGTAATTTGATAACTTTGATAATTTATAATATTGTGCTTAATGTTTTGCTCACTGTTTCAAAATGTTAGTGTATTCTGAACAACTGTAGATTACTTACTATATATTTTCATTTAGTTTTACTTTTACTACTAGTAATTATTGTACATAACTATTAGTTTCAGGATAGTACTTTAGAACTAGTTCATATAAATAGATCTATAACAAACTCATAGTCATTTAATTAAATTAACCAGTTTGAGTTTATTTGTAACTTCTTTGGTGCATGTAACTTACAAACCTAGTATTTGATAGTTTTAAAGATAAAGTTTAGTATGTTTATTTGTAATCAAAAATGGAAACAAACAGAAGATGTTGTAACTAAGCACCGCACTGAATAGAGGCACATATCTGCAACCTATAGATCTCCGGCCATCACTAGTATGTCAAAACAAGAGTTATCTTGGCATGGCTACATAACTTCTACGGCCTACTTATACATATTAAATAATTTTTTTCTTGTCTAAACAGTTAGCGTTAAATTATTAATTTGTTTTTAGGAGCATCAAAATGGAGCACTCAGACCTGGTGTCTGAGATGGCTCAGGTGGAGCACCTCACAACACAGGAGAGGCTTCACCTTGCTCGAAGGTAAACCCTATACCTATATAAGTTATATAATAAAGCAGCGCTTCCCAACCCGTTGTCCGCGGGAGACAATATGGTCTGCGTACCATGTCAAATTCATGGGAAATATATTACCAAAGTCCAACTAAACAGGAAATTTGGTTTATATCTGTTCCCTGTAAATGACAACAAATGAAAAGTAGTTCTTAGCCAAGAAATGGTTGGGAAACACTGTACTAAATTAACTAGTTGGATAATGTTACGCTTGGAGCATTTGCACTTCTTCAAAATCTCATTTGTCAACTATGGGCAACTTACCAACTAAGCTATCACTCAATGAAATGAAATGAAAATGAAATGAAAATTTATTTGCTAGGGACATCAAGCTCAATCAAGGTACTCAAGTATCAAACTTTTCAACTGGTTCCTTAATTTTTATGTGCCTTTGGGTGGATTGTTCTATTTTTGTGTATAGTTGTCATGTATGACATGTGTACAAACTGTTATTGTATCACCAGATGACCTGGCCGGGTAATTTAAAATAGTAAACATTTAAGTAGCCTGTACTTAGTATATTTCTCCAAATAGACCCAGCCAGGTTTTATTAGGCTGTAATATAAGATACTGTAATGTGCACTAACAAGTTGAAAGTATTTGCAAAATTGATAAACAAATGCGTAAACAGTAATAAAAAGTTAGTTCAGCATTCAGCCGGTGTTCCTGATATTAGATAGAGATAATCCATCACTGAATTTCAAATTTATTCTTTGCGATTCACACAAGTGATTTTTTCGAAAACCTTTTTAAATAAGTGCCTTAATATAAAATATTTTTCAGAATTGTGTCTTATTCAATTGATATGAGTTCATTTGGTACCTATGCTTTAAAAATTCATTATTCTAAAGAAAATCTCCACAGAGTACCAACTAGATTCGCGCATATGGCGAACTTATAAAGCATCCCCCATTCGTACTAAATATTGTGTATTTTGAAATAGAGTTTAAATAAATATATGATATAATTGACACTTCTCGTCTAAGAAGCCCCGTCACTATAGGGGGAAGTCCCCTAACGCCGGACGGCACCTAACGCCGGACACTCGAACTATCTCGGCAACTAGCAACGCGAGCGAATCAAGGACAAGTGGAAGGGGCGCGGGGGTCCCCCGCGCCCCTTCCACTTGCCGAGCTTCCAGTTGCCGAGATAGTTCGAGTGTCCGGCGTTAGGTGCCGTCCGGCGTTAGGGGACTTCCCCCTAACGGCGACATGGTGATAAAATTAAATCTACATATAAGTAACTTGTATACTGTAACTACTGTATGACTGGACCTATTCTGTACATGGCAAATATTGACAATCCTAGAAATAATAACATCGCAACTCAATGATCATTGTTGCGACAACGTCTTGTTTAATTTAGCATAACAATCAAAATGCAGATCGTAAATGTACTTGTATGCACATCAGATACTTGCTAATTGTGTACCACCAGCTAGTACAGTAGCGGCAAAAATCTATCATATCCATTTATTTTGTATCAAAGATACCACTCTCTTTCAATCGCAAAAGGTTTTAGAACATATGTAATACTAACCTACCATTTCACGTTGAGTAAATAAAACGTCTATTTTTCTGTCCAAATTGTTATTTAAAACAACGTCGTAGACGTTCTGCGTGTTTTTTTTCAATTACGCGTATATAATAATAATTGGAAGTACGAGTAAGCTATACAAAACAAATATTTTTATATGTTCGTTACGAGTATCAATTGGTATTGGTAATTTTCATTAGGATCCTATTCATCTTAAAATTAAAATGTGCGTTTATGGTAGATTTTTGCCGTTACTGTATCTTTTATCCTTATAATTAAATGTAAGTACATCAGATAGTTGCTCATGGTAGTAGTTACCTGTAGCAAGTATCATTCAAGGAATATTCCAAACAGTGCTAGTTAAGTTCTAATAATGATATTCCATCTTTAAAATCGAGGTTATTCCACAAATCCCACTTATATTATTAATACGAAAGTTTTTCGGGATGTTTGGATGTAAAAACAGTGCGGAGGCAGTCTTCCGCAAACTTTTTGCGTTCAATGTAATCAAGGAGATTAAAAAATTTACACCTTAAAAAAAACATGTTATTTGCGGCTGTGTAGGTATTCTTCCGTTTGTCTTTTCAATTTTGAGAGACTACCTTATTTTTTTGCGACCATTTTTTTAACCATTGACTACAGGGCACCACGCACCACGGTAGGTACGCACTTTACGGAACACTGCCTTAGGGAACATAGGTGTAATTTTTAACCATTTGTCGAAACTGGAACCCTACGCAGATGAAACTCGTATGAAATTAGTTAGAAAATCGATGCGAACGAAATCACCGAGCGGAATTTAGTCATTTACGTACGTAAAAGGACCGAATAAACGTTGCAGTAATTTACGCATTCCCATTAACTTTCACTAAATAGTTTGTTTGTTGACGAAAACGACCGTGGGACTTGAACTAATGTCAGAGTTGTAATCACTGCATAATTAACTTCAAAGTATACAACGTAATGTTTATAAACAAAACCTTATTCTCGAAATTTGTTTACGTAAGTTTTTAGGCGTTAAAAATTAACAGTGTTGTTTTTATTATGTTTGAGATTTAGTATCGTTTCATAAAAGTAAAATTTAGACTTCAGTTCATTATGTTTCTACACATAATTATTGAATGTACACGGCTGAAACACTTGAACATAAGTGTAAGCCTTGAAAATATCTTATCTATGCAAAACAATAGCACATTCTGTAACCGCGTCCTACTCAATCGGTTACGGTTGATCCTAAATACCTTCAGTAGGTACATACGCGTATTTTAGTCTCCCAATAGCCGGTATTATTTATCAACGAAAATAAAAAAAGAACCTAGATAAGAGTGATGTATTGAAGTAGTTGACTGATATACGGCTCGTTCGTAGATTATATTGTCAGAGATATCGTAGGTACCGGCATACGATTATTAGATTATTCATTCATCGACTATTTTCTGGCGCTGTGGTTTATTAGTCTTGGTTAATTGATTTTTCTTCCGCTTCCAGACAACTTCAATTCAGTTGCCTTTGAAGCGGAACATTAATAAGTAATAACTGCTCTAAATTACCGGACGGAAAAAATGCATCGTGCGTCATTATACGCAAACCGTACATTGTCCACTCTGTTAAGCCAGCTACTTGTTTATAATCTGACCACAGTCACAGTCTTACTGCGTCCTGGATATGGTAACGGTATGCGAGCTCTTTCAGGCTAAACAGGCATTTAACTTTAATGTTATCTTTAGATAGGCAAACGGCAACAAATCGTTTTTTATTACCATCACTCTTTGTCTTTAGATTGTACCTAAATGGATTTAATGGCGATTTCCTTGTTTGCTTGCACTTTAGCTTTAGCAAACCTTTCAAGCTCAATGAGCGAAACGTTTCTATTTATATTCCTGAAATACGCGACTTAGCATATGGCCAGTCGATTCGCAATGTCAACAAGAGGTATATACATCGTGAGCAAACACCGATGTTTGATCTCTTCATTTTAGATAATCCTTAGCACATATCCACATAGGTTAACACATCAGGGGATTTAAAAGGCCAGAGATGTGATAACGATAAGTTATGGTCTCACACAGTTTACATATGCAATATGCAGCAAGTGTACGAGTAAGTTGAAATGCCTGTTTAATTTCACTGCTCTCAACTCATATTTTGCTGATTTCCCCAGGCTTTTTAATGATAACTTTGGATGCTTTATGTCCACGAAGGTATTTGTTTCAATTATGATACTTTCTTTTACAATTAATCATCCCAATACTTAACAAAAACATGATTTCACACATTTTAACGCTAAAAATCGTAACGCGTAATAGCTAATCTTATTCGCAAAGTAGGTCAGTGGCTAATTAACTCCTGCTAAGAAAATACTCTAGTAGGAGTGGGCCTGCAATTCGAATATTCGAATAGTACGAATATTCGACTCGTTTTGATATTCGAATACTACCGTGTGCGGTATTCGAATATTCGAATATTTTTTTATTAATGAAAAATGTAAGAAATTAAATGTAATCCTTTCACTTCGGCAAAATAGGGTATGTACAACATTGTAGACTAACGTAAATAATAAATATATCCATAAAAATAACTTTAGAGCTATGTATGTATATGTGAATATGAATGATAAGTCTTCTTCTCCTGGTCCGCAGAATTTGATAGGGATTGAGAAAGTTATTTCAGGGCTCTGTGGTTCTGCCTGGCCCTGAGCCTATTACTCTTCTGAAGGTTTCAGGATTGGAATGCCGGTTTCGAAGAAGGGGCGAGGCCATTGCTCATTTTCTGTACATTGACAACCCTAAAATGAGTTCCCCAGAAGGCTTAAACGTAATGGAGCTACAAAAAGTCACAGAAAGAATTAGTGGCGATAGCACCTTAGATCTCTTTCCGAAATGAAATTTAATTACTACTATTTGGTATTGCGGGGACATGGAGCAGGCTTCGAAGGAGCGCTTCTTTTGTCGTTTAACAAAATTACTTCATTCTTGTCGGGTGGCTACAAGATGTGTTTGGGAGATGCCTCTGTTCACTTACTCCTTTGGTGTACTGAGGTGGACTCAGACTAAGCTAGGCGCTTTGGACAGGAAGGTGCTACTCACTACATGTGGCATGTTAAGGCCATCATTTATGAGACTGTTCATTCTGCGTAAGAGTCGAGGCCGTGACTTTAAACGCCAAGAATCTCCACAACCGCGAGATGTACAGTTTCAGGGAGTATTTCCTAAACAACAAGTATGGAATTCATCGCAGTGTAGTAGTAGAAAATATGTGGCAGTAGACAAAGCCTTCACTTCTACGGTAGAAGTGAAGGCTTTGTCTACTGCCACATATTTCTATTTCTGGTGGAAGTTCTACCAGAGCTACGTAGAACCGATGACCGCCAGGACGTATGGAAGAGCAAGGAGCAGTACGGGTTGTTCTCGAGTCATCTGGCTGGGTCAAGGAACAGATACAGAAGATTTCACTTTTGGACACGGGGTGTATCGTCGATTTCGCTTTGCATTGTCGTCGTCACCGTATGTTGCCGTTAATTAAAAAAAGCTACTTTTAATACTTTTTAAAAATAATTTCAACTATTCGAATAGTATTCAAATAATTCGAATATCCGCGAAAAAAAAACGAATATTCGAATACCTAAAATGGTCGAATATTTGCAGGCCCTCTAGTCTGTTAACTTTTTCCTTTGCTTCGTAAGTAAACGAGATATTTATCTTCTCAATTGGTTATCGTTTGTCGCGGATATCTCGGAGACTTTTTCCAGGTCATTCGTCACGTCCTCGATAGTTGGCTGACATAGATGAGCGTTTAAAAGAGTTTTCTCGTAACACGTTTAACTTTGAAGCCATTTGTAGACTTTCGGTCTATAGCTGTATAATGTATAATTTCATGCCCCTATATGTTGCTGGAAGCCTGAAGTATTACTTTATTATGGTAAATGTCTAGTGCTTGATACTAGATCCCAATAGATAGCACTTCCAGCCTTAATTCATTGTCATTCGTTAGGTACTATAAATTAGAAATGACAAACAGGGTGTGAACTATTGGAATCAGGTTGCCAAAAATTGAAACATATTCTTTTGTTCGATACATTTCTCAGATGATACGAATTTGCCTGTATCATTTTCCTAGCCGTATCATCTTATATTCGAAACACGACCATCACCATCGCTTTGTTTGTGCTTAAAACGATTGTCACTCTACACGCCCTAACTCTACATGCCTTTACACCTTGGTCAAAATATGTGGCAAAATATATATACCTATGTAAACCACTAAGTAGTATAATATTGCTGTCCATTCAAAGATTTACATCAATTCGTTGTGCTGACGTCTTGTTATACTTATAAGAACAAATAAACAAACTCAAAATACAATTTTCCATTTATAAACAAGATTAGATAAGATTCGTTTATTTAGGCATATAATAGCTTACCAGCAAAGTTACAAGTAAATGGTATCTATTTCACATCAATTCACATGCTCCTACAAATTACGTCTACAAGACTAACATCATAGCTATCAATAAGAACAAGCGATGCCTTACGCCCTGACCCTTCCGACCTCAACTTTTCTGAGAATGTTTTCATTTGATAAGGGAGCCTGAGTCAGACGCAAAATTAAGTGAAACCATGTTTTCTCTTTTGTCGATTGCATGACCGCAACCCGTTAACAATCCATGAGGGATTAAGCATTACATGGAACGCTGTTAGTGAAATTAATCCACACAAATTGCTCCAAATTGAGCAGTGTGCTTGAAAATTTTAAATATTACGTTACAATGTTGCAATTCCGGTTGCAGTCAGACACATACCTCACAATCGAAGCTAACTAATACCCGGTTGCTACAAGTTACACCTGGTGTCTATGACGTCATGTACCTATAAATGACGTACTGACGTAGGTATACGTAGTAACCGGGTCATATATCTGTCTGGTATGATCTTTTGCGAAGTATAATTTCTTTGTTTTTGATCTTGTATGAATATTGTGTTATTTTTGTAAGTTATTTTCTTATTTTATACGTATTTATACACTCGGGTGTAGTTTTAGCGCTCAACATGGCCTTATGAATGGCATTACGCTTTTTGTGGACTACTGACAGGTATTCATAATTGGGGTGTACCGTTTTTTTTCAAAACCGTTAATTCGATTATGACTGACGAGCTGGGTTCTTTCTGAACCATTTCTAGTTATTGAAAAAAATTACAAAAATTTCGTAAACAAGATACTACCCAATTTTTCACTTGACCTTCAGTAACCGGGGTTTTACTACGTCACCGTAGTTTGGAAAGGTACAGGTGGTGTTATCTGTGGTTACCCCAATACTCGGTCCAAATTATACTAACGGTTCATTATAATTATTATCTTACTGCTATTATACTGCCCTTTCCTTCAATAATTATGATAATTCTATAATATTATAATGTTGAAGTTGTGAATCAAACATTCAAGAATATTTTAAATACTTGATTGCGCTGGCAATTGAAACTAAATTGAACACAAATTATCACAGATTTTATGTTTGGACCGGTAAATATTTCGTCTGACAGTAACAATGACAACTATTTATTTACATTTTCAATATTTACATCGGGATTTTCTAGAAATGGTATTGAACATATACAAGCATGGTTTATTATTCTTTATAAAGTGAATCAGATTATTTATTAAAAACTGACATTTGCAAAAACCAGGAGCTGCCATTCCAGGATTAATATATATGTATATATATTTACATCGTCTCTTAACTCGTGTAACTTACGTTCAACAAGAAAAAGAGTTTTATTAAACACTTACGAGACGATGAGTGGAAATAAAAATAATATCGGTTATAAAAAATTAGGATGCAGACTAATATCTCGAGAAATAGTTCAAGGGATTTCACCTATATTGTTTGTATTTCTTGTCAATTAACTGCGATTAACAAAGACTGGGTTTTCCGGTTTGTGACTTAAGATGGCCGCATGCCTTTAAGTTTAGTTATCCGTTATTTATTCATTTTGGTTGTTCAATGTGTAGTATTGATAGTCTATTGTGCAGTGAACTACCGTATGAGTGAATAGTTAATGAAGAATTCAACTTAAAGCGTACATAGCCCTTCTTGGGTCAAGGCCCGGTAGACCGCGTGGTTCTTTGTAAATCGCTATCACTTTACAAAAAGCTCAACTCACCGTACAACGTTCGTCAACTTTGACACTGGCAAAATTGACCCAATGGGCAGTAGCTATTTTTTTTTTATATATAAAAAATAGAATAGAATAACAAAGACTGCGTGAATGCACCAAACCGAGCTTTGAAGGAGAAATGCATTGGTGGTTATTAAAAATGCTGATTTATTAAGAAGGTAATCATCTCAAAACATTTGAGGTTTGTTTTATATTTGTATTTAAAATTTAGACACTTACGTGTGTTTTACTTTTAGGCGTATTACCAAAACCAAAACTTTGATGGTATGTTGGATCCCAAGAAAATCTTAAACGTGCCCTTCGACACCTTCGATACTTTCAGAGACATGAATCTCGATCAGATCCACTACAAGTACACTACAAGAATATTTTCATTGATTCAACAGTCAACACCCACCCAAAAGGGCAACCGCAACTCTCACCACCTTGCAGACAGTTTAAAGCCAGCATGAACATAAAAGAGGACAGGAAGGTTCGATCGAGGATTTTTTTCTTGAAAATGTCACAAAGATTATTTACTTTCAATAAAAAAACTGTTATAATAACATGAGTTTAATTGTTTCTGCTACATTATACATTCATTAAAGTTACGACACAGCATATACATCATCCAAAAACTTTACTTCATATATAGGAATGAAATAGAACTATGATGTAATTCACACTTAGTAGTTTGTACATTTTTGTCAATTTAATCTTCCGGATCCATTTACTAGCAAGTTTTCTATCTTTAATGTTGTTAGACGTGATGAGATTTTCCTAGGAATCTTGACAGCAATATTTTCGTCCTTAAACATAATGAATCCTTTGACTGTTTTAAAGTATTAACAATAATCTGCTCCATGAAGCTTGTTGGGATGTTGAATTTTTAGATTTTAGGACTGTTATTTCCATTTGATCTAGTACCACACAAATACTTTTATCGTATTCCAAGTCAAATATTTGTTTGTGCGGTCAAAGCATAGCCATGGAGACTAGCCTGGCGTGAAAAATAAGTCCAAAATTAAGACAGAGCTATCGAAAAGCAGCACATATAACTTGTAGTAAAATAATGAAAACAAACTTGGAAACAATTACATTTTTTGTTGGTTATTTACAAACTGTCACCTGACAGTTCTTTGACAAGATATTGAATATATTTTTTTGGGAATTTCATAGCCAGTTTCACAACTTCAGAAATGCGTAGGTTTACCAGTGAAATAGTAAAAAATACAAATAAGAGTGCGCTGAATAGCGTTTTTTTACTATCCTCAAACACACGCGGAAATCATGACGTCATCTTGTGAGCTTCTTAAAATAATTAATAAAAAAATAACTACTTATTCTAATGAAGAGTTAATGAAATTGGTATTATAAAATGGCCTATTTCATCGAATAAAAATATAAAAAGGGGGGGTAATTTTTTTTGGGATACCCCAATTGGAGGTGAATACGTTTGTTCGTTATTCCTTTGATATCTTTATCAAACCTCACTCATGATTACAAACGGTTGTGGTTAAGATTATAACGAGGATAAACTCGTGTACGGAGCTGTATCAGTTTCTAAATGCAATCGGCTTAAGTCACTTAAAAAATCTTTATATCAATGCGATAAAAGTGAACAATATCTGCCGCCGTGGCGTCATCCGAACCGAACCGAATGACGTTATCTTTGCTCTTATTGCATTGACATAAAGGTTTTTTGACCGGCTTAACAAGCACATCTCCGGCCGTTTGGCTGCCTGTCCACAGAAGCGGAGTGGATATGAGTAAAATGGACCAATTTCTGAGATTTATATGGACTTCTTTTGTGCTTCACTTAGACGCAGTCTGATTCATTCATTTTCTCTGCTCCGCTCACCGCTTCTGTGGACAAGACAACCTTAAATCCTCTGATTTGCTAAACGTAGGTAAACCCCAAGCACAAAACAGATTTATTTATATTTATTATTTATTATTATTATTGCTCACGGACACGATATCTCGGACCAGTTCAGACCAGTGCAAGCGCGAGTGCCATCCGCTTGACGTGTCCGTGAGGAATGTCTATGTGTGCCTTTGCTCGGGCGCGCTTGTATTGTATTGTAGATTCTTTTCTGTACCTATCTGTTTTGTGCCCCAAGTCTTTTCAGCACTGTAATCAATAATTGCTCTTAAAGAAAAACTAAGTCCTATTTGTTCCAGGTTGCTAACTTTACCGGTTATATGTGATATCAAACCTATGAGTAACAAGGTTATTTGGGGGGACAGAAAACCTGAGCAAATCAGTTTATATGGTAAAATTTGTCATGATGAACTTGGTAAAATTGATTTCCCTCGCGATTTTCGTTCCTGTTGTGATAAGTGTTGTCATGACGTGAGCCACAAACTGCTTATTGACGATTTGTATAAAAATATAATATCTGTGTTAAGTAATGCCGCCTGTGACTGTTATTCCTTAAAACGACCTTTTAAGAAAAAACCTGTAATAGGTTGGAACAAGTTCGTTAGTGAGGCTCATAAGATCGCTAGGGAAAAATTCCATGTGTGGGTACTGTACGGGAAACCTAAATGCGGTCATTTCTATGATGATATGCAAAGAAGTCGTACAATTTTCAAATCACGTTTAAAATGGTGCCAGAACCACAGTGAGCAGATTAAAATGGACATCTTGGCGTCTCATCATAGAAATAATGACTTTCGGAATTTTTGGAAAGGGACAAAAAAGCTAAATGGCAAACAAAACCTTCCAGCTAGTATCGATGGCATTAGCGATCATCAATGTATAGCCAGTACTTTAAAAAAACAGTTTACTGTAGAGTCACCTCTGGGGCCAGCACGCTCGATACCGGGTGATGAGCCGGGTGGGCAGGAGATTACTGCCAGATTCACTGCCAAAGATGTTGATAAAGTTATTAAATCTATGTCAAGGGGCAAATCTCCTGGTCACGACGGCCTAAGCATAGAACATCTAAAATACGCAGGCCCACATCTCCCTCGAGTACTCGCTTTGTTATATAATTTATGTATAAGTCACTCATATTTGCCGGATGCTTTAATGAAAACTGTTGTAGTACCCATAGTTAAGAACAAAAGTGGCGATATGAGTGATAAAAGTAACTATAGGCCAATCTCGTTGGCGACTGTGGGGGCCAAGGTACTTGACAGTCTGATTGGTTCGCAACTTGACAAGCACTTGAACATCCATCAGAACCAGTTCGGTTTCAGGCCGGGCCTGTCCACAGAAACAGCCATTTTGTGCCTTAAGCAGACTGTCAAGTACTACACCGACCGTCGAACTGCCGTCTATGCGTGCTTTCTTGACCTATCTAAAGCGTTCGACCTGGTTAACTACGACGTTCTATGGGAAAAGCTAAAAGCCACCAATATGCCCACGGAGCTTTACAAAATATTTAAATTTTGGTATAGTAACCAGGTGAATGTGGTAAGATGGGCAAACGCACACTCCGAGCCGTATAGGTTGCAGTGTGGGGTGAGGCAGGGGGGAATAACCTCGCCTAAGCTCTTCAACTTGTACGTCAATGCGCTGATAGAGGAGCTCAGCAATACCCATGTCGGCTGCCACATTGATGATGTATGTCTTAATAATATTAGCTATGCAGACGACATGGTGCTGTTGAGTGCCTCACCCTGTGGCCTAACGAAGCTGCTGGCAGTATGTGAGAGGTTTGCATTGAGTCATGGCTTGCAATATAATGTTAAGAAGAGTGAATGCATGGTCTTTCGAGTCAAAGGAAAAGATCTGCCGCCTGTACCTCCCATTCGTTTGTACGGCACGCCTCTAAAGAAGGTGGATTCTTTTAAATATTTAAGGCACGTGGTAACCTGTGATTTGAAGGACGATGCAGACATTGAGCGAGAGAGAAGAGCATTGTCTGTCAGAGCGAACATGGTGGCCCGCCGATTTGCTCGTTGTACAGCTGAGGTTAAAATAACGCTATTCAGAGCTTTCTGTACATCCCTTTACACGAGCAGTCTGTGGGTCTCTTACACGCAAAAACAATTCAATGCTCTACGCGTGCAGTACAACAATGCTTTCAGGGTGCTGATGGGGCTACCTCGTTTCTGTAGTGCGTCTGGGATGTTCGCAGAAGCAGGGGTTGATTGCTTTTATGCAACCATGAGAAAGCGGTGCACATCCCTGGCGCGCAGGGTGCGGGCTAGCGCTAACGGCATCCTGAGGGCATTTGCCGAAAGGTTTGATTGTCAATATTTGAACCACTGCCATATGGTTCATGTACTGACAATCAAGCCTTTCAAGCCCTTGTAAGTACTGAGCGAATTAATTAAATGCAAACTATATTATAATACACCTTAATAATAATGTTATACTAACCGTAGGATAAGAATTTCAGTCTGTTACTAACGTATTTTGTAAGCACTATGATCCCAGTTGGTCGAAATAAATGTTTTTTATTATTTATTTATTATTTTTTACATCTGAAAGTGCAGTTTTCAGAACTTACACAGAATAGATTTAATCTACTTAAACGTTGGGTTGGGTTATATGCATCATTTTTCTAATCTCTTTTTCAAAGGTTTGCGGTTATGATAGGATTAGGAGTGATCAGTGATTTGAATTTGTAGGGAATTGAAGCATTAAAAGGGTTACCTAAGATGGGAAATGACTTAGGCGGGACTATGATGGTCAGCCTTATCATTATCACACAACATATAAAGAACCTCTAATTTTCCATCGTGTATATGAGTGCGTGAGTGACCGATGTTTTATCGTTTGTCTATCGCTTGATGAGCTTGACCACCATAGGCCTGCAGGTAAAATCTCGCGGTCGCGAATACAGTCCGATATTATCGGGCGTTTTTTCGTCCATTAAAGTCAAGGGCTCCCCACACGCGGCACGTGGTCACATGGTCGTTAATTGCTATGTGCATGCAGTGCATGTGACTGCACTACAATAAATATAAAGTGAACGTATAATTGTACATTATGTCACATTCAGCGCCTTGATCTCGTAAGAGCGATTCAATTGACTCACGAATCTCATGATACAATTCGAAGAAGTTGAGAACGAACTTTTTAAGATCCTTCATGCAGATTTTTCAATTCTAAGTCATAGTTCATTTTGTATGCTAAGGCCCGATTCCACTTGAGAACGTCATTAGGCGGTAACAATGGAACAAAATGTAACGATAAAAATAAGAATAATATAACTTTATTTGTAATAACGACACGTGTCAATTTGAAAAGCAGAGATTATAAAGCAATTAGTTAACAAAAAATGTACATTATGGTTCTCATTGTGTAGTCTCAAGTGGCATCACGCCTTGGTATATGATATGAACTATAGGTACAGTCCGTGAGCTCTTTGATTGGCTTTCAGGTTCGGATGAAATCAGAGAGGTTCAAATCTCGTTCCCAGAATAAACCCGTTTTTTTAGGTGGACTCTATTCATACATGCCTAACTGATTATAGGACCCTGTGCCCCCTAAATGGGGCAGATGGCAAGGACTCCCACAGAGCATTGGCGTCTCGTTAAGCCTGGCACTACCCTCCTACTAGTCCACGGGTCAACTAGCCTAGGTTATGTAGTCCGTTTAGTTGTGTAAGCCACATCTGCAATCATTGTCCTGGCCACGGTTAGTTCTCAAAGTATAAAAAACGTAATAGGTAATCGCAAACAATACAGAGCTATAAATATCTAGGAATCATTTCCATTTTCCATTTCAATCACCGCAATTTCACGAGAAACCTATTTTCATAGCGACCGATCGAAAGATAATTCCCGAAGGATAATAAAAATTATCTTATTAAAACTTGGGCATCTCTGGAAAGTGGGGTTCTTGCATAATATTGATAATATATAATTTTTTTGTAGTTAACTTAATAATAATTTTTTTTTCAATATCTTTCAAATCTTGCATGATAAATGTTCGTAAGGCCATGTTGAAACTGTACCTACGTTGCAAGAAATAAAAGCCTTTTTTTTATTAAAACTCGTGAGACATATCTAATAAATGTGTTAAGCAGTTTACACGTATAGGTGCGTGAAATTGCCAAGAACGAACGGCCCAATTTGCTTCGAACTCTTTTTGAGCTCTTCATCAGTGACAGCTAACCATACGACCCACAGTGGTAGATTGGCGGAAATAAGTGTCAAATTGCGAGGTTCGTAAAAATAAGTTTAAATCTCACAATCGCACAGTAGACGACACCTTGCCTAAGTAAACCAACCTCAATGTATAAATCCAATAAGTTACTTATGAGAACTGTAAACAGCTATCTAATTGGACTAAATGTCACGATTGGCATTTTCGTTCGCATTTTATGGAAACTTCGGTAATGGTTTGCTATGATTCGGAATACAACTCGGCAAAACTATTATACTGCGTTAATGTATCATACTATGAACTTCCAAAATATTTTTTTTTGATTCTATATATCTTCACTAGTTATTTTTATATACACACTTTTTTTTGCTTGTATGTGTCGAGCCATCGCCTGCCCTCTGGTGATTTACATGCCAAAACATTAATTAGGGTCTTGGGAATAACTCATTAGCAAAATTAGCTGCTACTAAGTGCTACTTAAGTAGCCAGCTCAATTACAAGTTATAGCCTAAATTAACCCAATAAAATGCATGTAGATTTATATATTTTTAATGAGGTTAATTAACTAATTTTCTTTAACTTTTGGATAAAACAAGCCAAAATAATACATTTGAACTCATTTGCTACTGTTATCTAATGCAAGTAATTGGTAATACCTATAAACACCATGGATACTTTCAGCATTACCAATAACGAATTAGTTGACATTTTGCTATTGAGCAATCGTGAAGTGCATAACTGTCTTGTTGAGGAAGATTTAGATAATGTTTACCGAGAACTAAGTCTACATTTCATACCAATATGTTCAAGAAAGTGGAAGCAAGCGGCTAGAATTAAGTCCAAGTTTTACGCTAAAACTGAAGACTGGCTGAAGCTACTGTTTGCTTTGCCTGTATCTTGGCGAATATACTGTGAGGATACAGCTGAACATAAATACAGTACATAAAGTGCTAATACGTGGCAGTAAGATTATATCTACTGCAGCCGGCCGATTGGAATTTTGACAGAAGCGCGCTACAAGGATTATCGGCAATACAGACTATACCACGCCAGAAAATGCTCACGGGAAAGTACCAACGAAGAGGTCATCAACATTTTATCGATGTCATCCGATCCCCTGTTGTATGGTTTAAGAAAGAAACCCAAAAAACATTTACCCTTACACGAGGATGCAAAGCAACCTCTTAGTGTTTATGTAGCTATTATAATAATATAATAAACTATACGTTAAGGTGTTTTTAGGGTTCCGTACCCAAAGGGTAAAGACGGGACCCTATTACTGAGACTTCGCTGTCCGTCCGTCCGTCCGTCTGTCACCAGGCTGTACCTACCTCAAGATCGGTGATAGCTAGACAGTTGAAATTTTCACAGATGATGTATTTCTATTGCCGCTATAACAACAAATACTAAAAATAAAATAAAATAAATATTTAATAGGGGGGGGGCTCCCATACAACAAACTTACAGATAATGGTACGGAACCCTTCGTGCGCGAGTCCCACTGGCACTTGGCCGGATTTTTTTATATTTGTTATACTTGTATTTGTAAATTATAATTGTAGTTATTAATGTTATTTTGTACATTATTATTTAATTTTGTGTATGTATTATTTAAAATTTATATCTAATAAATAATTGCTTGTACTTTATTTTCTTTTATTATTGTATCTCAATCAATTATATGCCGTATTTATGTCCTTAGTTTATTATAATAAACAATATTACATGTCTTTACGCCTTTCTCATTTCAAGTTGTCTCGCCTCGGAAAATCCATGATTTAATTATATGGATTCCATAATACATCATGTAAATGCATAATATACTAATGACAAACTATATTTAGTACACAATCTTATCTTAAATTAGCAGAAAGGTATATCTCAATAATAAACGGCTGCACGTAGTATTTTCCGCGCGCCCACTACCACTGTGCGGCCCCGCTGTCAGAAAATCACGTGAGTGTAAACCGCTCAATACATAATTTATTATAACTATATGAATGCGCTATATGTGTCGATATATCCCGGTGTTAAACTTGTGCACTATTATATACTGAACTCTTTTGCGCCATACACGTGAGTAGTCAGTTTAGCAAACTACGTGTCAATTGAATGTCAATTGTGCCAATCACGACTCCGGTCATGGGAATGTGTTTCCTCGGTCGATTTATTATACTAAAGGTCAGATGGCAGATCTGTCTTTCAAAATAAAGAGACAAAATTAAGTTCTTTATTATCCTATACAAAATATGACACTGCCGCTGCAAATATATCGGAAAGGATACGGTATAGGGGCTCCCGACATTTTACTGCTCGGGGCGAACTTACAGGTTTTCGCTCTACGAACGTCATGACGAATACGTGATTATAATCTTTTTATATTTTTAGACATATATTCTATCCATACTCGTAGTTCATGATCAGAACTATCAACAGTTATGTCATAACTCTTAATCTAAAAATAGCATTGACTAACTCTTGGGTAGGTATTAGTTGTTACTTATATTATAATATAATAGATTTTAAGAGGTATCATTAGTTTTTATAGCGTTTCATATGACAATTATTGCGAGAGTATTGGTAATATTACTTCTTCGATCGGTCCCTCATTAGGTACCTCCGTCTGCCTCCATGGATTTTGGTCCAAAGTAGCCTCCACCCTCTGGTAGAATTAAAGATAGATAGATTTTTTATTTGTACTAATCGAACATCGTCAACATAGGCTATAATACAATCATAAGGAGTTGGCTTGTTTCACCTGGCCGGACGTCTCTTTTAATGCATGTTAAATATAAGTCAAAAAGTAATTTTGTTCGAATGTTGACGATTCCGGGCGATGTTTGGCACAACAAATGCAGGTATAATGCAGTGGCGTGGCGACATATCGCTAGTAAAACTGGAGTGGATTTGCCTTACTTTTTCTTTTAGAGCAGTGTAGTAGGATGAAACAATTCTTTGGCAAAAATGCGGGTCGGTGGAAATCGAGTTCTATGGACCCATTGCCACTGTTATACTGTTAATCCAGAATAGTCCTGTTCAAGGAAGTAACGCGGATGAATACCTTTTTTTAGGGTTCCGTACCCAAAGGGTAAAAACGGGACCCTATTACTGAGACTTCGCTGTCCGTCCGTCCGTCCGTCCGTCCATCCGTCCGTCCGTCCGTCCGTCCGTCCGTCCGTCCGTCCGTCCGTCCGTCTGTCACCAGGCTGTATCTCAAGAACGGTGATAGCTAGACACTTGAAATTTTCACAGATGATGTATTTCTATTGCCGCTATAACAACAAATACTAAAAATGAAATAAAATAAATATTTAATGGGGGCTCCCATACAACAAACTTGTTATACCTATATATACATATATATATAGGTACGGAACCCTTCATGCGCGAGTCGGACTCGCACTTGCCCAATTTAATTATTCCTTTTAATATTGGGCACGAAAATTACTTGCAAAACCCAGTTAACTTACCTATACAGATTCTGTCACAGCCCGCGAACGAACCTAAACCCTATACGACCCCAACTTGTTGAAGCCCTGTGGCGTACTGTGGCGTAGCTAGCCTTAGCGCCGCCATAGACGATCGGAATTTTCGTTCCGTTTTCGTACGCAATTACGTCAGAGAGTCTCTGTCTGTCATATGGCGATGTCTCGCTTGCTGACGTCATTCCATACGGAAAATGGAAGAAAATACCGATTAATTTTAAATAATTGATTTTAAACACTCACGATTTTATGAAATACATACGGGTAACAAGGTCATCGGGGAGTATTATGATACACCACTGGCAACACAGAAACGGATTGACAGAACCAACCAACCAATCAATCAGCGTGATGACGTCAAAAGTTTCGCCTTTCAATGCGGAGTGCGTGACCTTTATTTTCTTATACCATGGGGAGGCGATGACGGGCGAAGGCACAGCATGTCGCCGGTATAGAATAGAATACTCTTTATTGCACACCTCAAGAAGAAATAAATACAAATACAGATGACACTTAACATTACAATAGAGGCAAACAATAGGCGATCTTATCGCTAAAAAGCGATCTCTTCCAGACAACCTTTGGGTAGCGGATTAATATAAATGAAATGAGATGAGTAGGCGATGCAAAAAGTAATCAAGAAAACTACTGAAAAATTATTAAAATCTACTAAAACCTATAATAATATATATTGATACATAAACATGACATAAAAATATACATAAATGAACATATGACTAAATATATACTCATATATAAACTTACTTAAACCTTATATTTAAAATAATATTTTGTGCAACGAACCACAGATTATGTCAGTCACAGTACCAGTGTATTAAAGGAGAGACAAGTAATGTTCTTTGAGATGTGTTTTGAAAGTAGCAACGGATTGACTACGTTTCAATTCAACAGGGAGAGAGTTCCACAATAGAGTAGCCTGAAAGGTAAATGAGCTGTTATAGAATTTGGAAGAAAAAGAAGGGACAGCCAGAAGCAAATTTTGAGAGGACCTAATAGAACGAAGGTAACTGAAACGCTCCTTGAGGCGCGTATCATTGATACCTACGGCTAAAACGGCGGTAGCTACGCCCCTGTTGAGGCCACTGTCATCACTAAGTCAGATGCGATGATGAAGGCATTAGCATAAGATAGTTTTAAATATTAGAGAAAAAATAATCTTTCACATAACACACGTTCTTATTCCTGTTCTTTTCGTTTTTAAATTATTTACTGCAACGGTCATTCAAGTATTCAAGGCGCAGCTTACGTTGCGAACCGGTTTTATTACGTAAACAAATCAGGATCTGCAGATTAATAAAACGCGAATGAGTAACATTACTCTTTAAGTCTGGTTTTGATACAACCTCAAAGTAATCGGCAACTTTCGGGTCTTAAAATTGGCAAATACATAATTAAATATGTAATTCAATATCAAGACTTGACTTGGCTAGTTTTGACGTATAAATTTATATTATATTTGTCTAATTATTAACCTATTTTCGTAAAGGTAAGTACGCAAGTTAGTGTACGTCCTGTTACTTATACTGTTAGCTTGATAATATTACTATGTTACTTTTCTAAAATTTAGTCAGTTTGTGAAAACTAGCCAAGTCAAATCTTGATATTGAATTACACCCCAAGTAAAATAAATGCATTGAGTATGTCGTATGTCCTTGTATCTAAACATTTTAGGGCAAAGAACTTGGCGCCCATATAGATCTCAATTCTTTTGTCGGCGAAGTCGACAACGTTGCACTCGATATTGAACTTGGCTCTCATTTAACATCTATGTTTTTGATGGGATATCATTACTTTTTGTACAGAAATTATTATGATGTGTAAATTACTTAATTATTAATTACTTGTGTGTGTGCTATTTTAGTAGGTACATCTTTTAAACAAACAAAGAATTTTCCAAATCGGTTGGTACTTGTTGGATTCTTCTGTTTGTGTATATGTGTGTGTGCGTAAGAGAGAGAGAATGTGTGTGTTATGCTAGTACATCTTTAAAACAAAGAAAGAATTTTCCAAATCGGTTAATAAATGACGGAGTTCTGAGGCAAGAAGCATAAATAATAATAATAATTATAAAAGTAAAAAAATCACTGTTTTCGATTTTTTTATGTGTACACACACAATTACCAAGCTGAATGCCAAATTTCACCTTTCTAGGTCACCTGGAAGTCGGTTAGGTTTTTGATTACTAGTCAGTCAGTCAGTCAGTCAGTCAGTCAGTGATAAAAATAGCGTTTTTTGGACTTTAATATCTCAATAACTATTTAACCTATATTTATGAAATTTGGAGTTCTTCTAAAGGTTCTAAAGTTCTAAAGGATCTAAATACATAAGCTAAATTTCATGTTTTTATGTTAAACTAGCATTAACCCGCGGCTTCGCTCGCGTGCCTATATAATATACATCATCCTAAATAGGCACGTTGGATGTCGACTTGCGGAAAATGCCCAGCGCAACTAACTAACTAACTATACATCATCCTACGGGAATAATGCTCTTTTTTTCAGGATTAAAAGTAGGCTATTTGTTAAGTTAGGGTATAATCTGCAATCTGCATTTCCCTCATGCATATCCGTCCAGCCGTTTTAGCGTGAAAAAGTAACAAACATACACAGACTTTCGCTTTCTAATATTACTGGGAAATACTTTTTATGTTATCACAACTCCACTTTAACAAATCAAACCGAAAACTCAAGCACTCAAATCAAGCGATCTCAGCTTTTACTGTACCTATCCAAATAAAGTTCACTTCAAAATTCATAACTCGAAGTGAAGCTAAGAGACCGGGATATGTGTGCATTTTATTTGTATAAAGCTTTTATAATGTCCCGAGCTTCCGCTTACCGACATGGGATATTCGAGGTTGGTTTAATGATTCTGAGCCATGTTCTAAGTTACGTCATGTTCTATTGTAAGATAATGAGGTTCTCTTCGTTGATGAATAAAAAAAATATTATTCTGAGCCAGATAAACGTAATCCAGAATTCTGAAATGACTTAACATAATTATTGAAAAGCTTGAATGTATTTATTACGGATGCAGGAATTTTCCCGATCATTACTCCTCCAGTCCCAGCGCGCCGCCCGCCTAGGTACCGATTGACGATGATCGAGATGCCACCAAATAGTTACTATTGTTTTAATCTATTAGAATAACGCTGGTCTTTATCTATACCACAAAAGCAACAATAGAACCCTCTTATAGGATCACGTGTAGCTGTCTGTCAGTCCGTCTGTTACAACCGAATTGCTGCAAAACTACTGGACTGATTAAATTGCAATTTGGCGCAATGCTTTCAAGAATTTTAATGTCCACAATATAAAATTTCAAAATCGGTGGTATTTTCGTAATTAACGTCCCAAGAAACCATATAAATTACACCCATACTCATATTTGGTCATTTCAACCCCATCGCACCCCTAACAGGCGAGACGGTATTTCACGTCCACCAAGTTTGTTTTTAAAATCAAACTTTGTACCCACATTTCATCCCTTTGGGGGGTGACTTTTAAAAACACTCTCTCTTAGTGTACCCTTACACCTTTTAACGAACCTACGTGCCAAATTGGACTCCCTAGAACCAGCGGTTTAGCATTTAGACATTTAAACCCCAAAAGGGGAGATTTTAATGCACGTCCACTACGTTGGATTTTAAAATCGTTGCGGTTTTCGTAATCAGCGACCCGATAAACCATAAAAAACAATACCTATGTTGGTTTTCAGACTTTGTCACCACATGTCTCCCTTTTAAGGGTTGAATTTTAAAAAAAACCTAAATCACGCATTTACTCATTTATCGAAAGAAATACTCCTTTGAAGTTTCCAATAAAATAGTCTAACTAATCTTGTTTCCCCATACAAACTTTGAACCCCCATTTCGCCCATTTAGGGGGTGAATTTTAAAAATCCTTTCTTAGTGCACCCCTACACCTTATAAGGAACTTACGTGCCAAATTTCAACTCTTTAGAACCAGCGGTTTACTATAGGCTATTACTGAACCGGCGAGCTACATCCTCCACTCCGTAGTCACTTTCCATCAGGTGATACTGAGGTCAATCGCCGGTCAGTCTGTGAATAAAAATAAAAAAAACCGGTCAAGTGCGAATCGGACTCACGCACCGAGGATTCCGTACAAACACTTTCCATCCTTAAGTGGTTAAGTTAAGTTTGCACCTGGTATGTATAGCGCTCCATACAAATGAGGTGCAAAGTTAACGCAACCAATCCCTTTGTTGTATGGGAGCCCCCCCTTAAATATTTATTTTATTTTATTTTTAGTATTTGATGTTATAGTGGCAATAGAAATACATCTTCTGTGAAAATTTCAACTGTCTAGCTATCACCGTTCTTGAGATACAGCCTGGTGACAGACGGACGGACGGACGGACAGCGAAGTCTCAGTAATAGGGTCCTGTTTTTACCCTTTGGGTACGGAACCCTAAAAAAGACATTTCAAACCCATTTCACCCCAACAGGGAAGATGGTAACTCACGTCCGCCACGTTGGATTTTAAAATCGTTGCGGTTTTCGTAATCAGCGACCCGATATACCATAAAAACAATACCCATGCTGATTTTCAGACTTTGTCACCACATTTCTCCCTTATAGGGGTTGAATTTTCAAAAAACCTTAAACACATGTTTACTCATTTATCGTTAAAAATACTCCTGTGAAGTTTCGAATAAAATAGTCTAACTAATCTTGTTTCCCCATACAAACTTTGGAACTCCATTTCACCCCTTTAGGGGGTGATTTTTGAAAAATCCTTTCTTAGTGCACCCCTACACTTTATAAGAAACCTACGTGCCAAATTTAAACTCTCTAGAACCAGCGGTTTAGTATTTAGTCATTTCAACCCCATTTCACCCCAACAGGGGGGATGGTAACTCACGTCCGCCACGTTGGATTTTAAAATCGTTGCGGTTTTCGTAATCAGCGACCCGATAAACCATAAAAACAATACCCATGCTGACTTTCAGACTTTGTCACCACATTTCTCCCCTATAGGGGTTGAATTTTCAAAAAACCTAAATCACGCATTTACTCATATATCGTTAGAAATACTCCTGTGAAGTTTTGAATAAAATAGTCTAACTAATCTTGTTTCCCCATACAAACTTTGGAATCCCATTTCACCCCTTTAGGGGGTGAGTTTTGAAAAATCCTTTCTTAATGCACCCCTACACCTTATAAGGAACTTACGTGCCAAATTTAAACTCTCTAGAACCAGCGGTTTAGTATTTAGGCATTTCAACCCCATTTCACCCCAACAGGGAGACGGTAACTCACGTCCGCCACGTTGGATTTTAAAATCGTTGCGGTTTTCGTAATCAGCGACCCGATAAACCATAAAAACAATACCCATGCTGATTTGCAGACTTTGTCACCACATTTCTCCCCTATAGGGTTGAATTTTCAAAAAACCTGAAACACATGATTACTCATTTATTGTTAGAAATACTCCTGTGAAGTTTTGAATAAAATAGTCTAACTAATCTTGTTTCCCCATACAAACTTTGGAATCCCATTTCACCCCTTTAGGGGGTGAGTTTTGAAAAATCCTTTCTTAGTGCACCCTTACACCTTATAAGGAACTTACGTGCCAAATTTGAACTCTAGAACCAGCGGTTTAGTATTTAGGCATTTCAACCCCATTTCACCCCAACAGGGAGACGGTAACTCACGTCCGCCACGTTGGATTTTAAAATCGTTGCGGTTTTCGTAATCAGCGACCCGATAAACCATAAAAACAATACCAATGCTGATTTGCAGACTTTGTCACCACATTTCTCCCCTATAGGGTTGAATTTTCAAAAAACCTGAAACACGTGTTTACTCATTTATCGTTAGAAATACTCCTGTGAAGTTTTGAATAAAATAGTCTAACTAATCTTGTTTCCCCATACAAACTTTGGAATCCCATTTCACCCCTTTAGGGGGTGAGTTTTGAAAAATCCTTTCTTAGTGCACCCCTACACCTTATAAGAAACTTACGTGCCAAATTTGAACTCTCTAGAACCAGCGGTTTAGTATTTAGGCATTTCAACCCCATTTCACCCCAACAGGGAGACGGTAACTCACGTCCGCCACGTTGGATTTTAAAATCGTTGCGGTTTTCGTAATCAGCGACCCGATAAACCATAAAAACAATACCCATGCTGATTTGCAGACTTTGTCACCACATTTCTCCCCTATAGGGGTTGAATTTTCAAAAAACCTGAAACACGTGTTTACTCATTTATCGTTAGAAATACTCCTGTGAAGTTTTGAATAAAATAGTCTAACTAATCTTGTTTCCCCATACAAACTTTGGAACCCTATTTCACCCCTTTAGGGGGTGAGTTTCGAAAAGTCCTTTCTTAGTGCACCCCTACACCTTATAAGGAACCTACGTGCCAAATTTGAACTCTCTAGAACCAGCGGTTTGGGCTGTGCGTTGATATGTCAGTCAGTCAGTCAGTCAGTCAGTCAGTTTCTTTTTTTATATATTTAGATAGATTTGGAGTTATTGGGGGGTCAAAAGTGGCTCCAAACGGTTCGTGTAATATAACACACGGCTGCTGCCCGCCAGTTCCTGGGGTGAACTTGGCTGGACACGCTGCCGCGTGTCTAGATACACATCACTGTATAATATAGATAACTATTCTGAAATTATGATTGTATGTAATTACGAAAATTGCCGTTTGTTTGGAAGTCCCACTAAAACCCGCCGTGTTCCGCTCAAAGAAAACTTCGATGCAGATTATATAATGTAATAGATAATATAGTAAAAAAACCGGCCAAGAGCATTCGGGCCACGCTCAGTGTAGGGTTCCGTAGTTGCCAATCCTTCACATTAGACGAAAATTAGGTACCTACAAGAAACATTTAAATCACAAGAAAGATTTCAAGCTCTATAAAAAGGTCGTAAACGCCAAGGTAACAGCCCAAGTAGCACAACTGGGTCTAAATAGCTCGTATATCATATCTAATTAGATGCTTAAGTGAAATTTACCATCATGACTAAGTGCTATATAGGTGGCAAGAACCCTTATGCCACCAGTATAGAACCAAAAGGAGAAAAATTGCAGCCTATTTTTAGGGTTCCGTAGCCAAATGGCAAAAAACGGAACCCTTATAGATTCGTCATGTCTGTCTGTCTGTCTGTCTGTCTGTCCGTCTGTCCGTCTGTCCGTCCGTATGTCACAGCCATTTTTTTCCGAAACCATAAGAGCTATACTGTTGAAACTTGGTAGGTAGATGTATTCTGTGAACCGCATTAAGATTTTGATGCAAAAATAAAAAAATAATAATAAATATTGGGGGCTCCCCATACTTAGAACTGAAACTCAAAATTTTTTTTTTCATCAAACACATACGTGTGGCGTATCTATGGATAGGTCTTCAAAAATGATATCGAGGTTTCTAAAACATTTTTTTTCTAAACCGAATAGTTTGCGTGACAGACGCTTCCAAAGTGGAAAAAAGTTGGTCCCCCCCCCTCTAACTTCTAAAATAAGAAAATGAAAAATCTAAAAAAAACATATGATGTACATTACTATAAAAACTACCAACGAAAATTGTTTTGAACGAGATCTAGTAAGTAGTTTTTTTTTAATACCTAACTTTGCAAGTTTGCACCTAATTTATATGGGGCGCTATACATACCAGGTGCAAACTTAACTTAAACACTTAGGGATGGAAAGTGTTTGTACGGAACCCTCGGTGCGCGAGTCCGACTCGCACTTGGCCGGTTTTTGGTGCTAAATAGAATCCATAAGAGATCTCACTATTACCTTAAGTGGTAATTAGAACTATGGGTGAAAGTTATGCGCAGTTAACGAATGAAAACATTTCAGTTCGGTCAATGAGTGATAAATGAGTCGCCAAAATTATCTTTGAGTGGTGAGGCAACTGTCAAATTCTGTTTTATTAAAAGTAATATGTGATCCGCCATATTCATTTTGGATTTATATGTCTGTTTGATTGTGATTAAAACTTTACGTTATACAAGCATTGAAATAAGCACGAAATTCTTGCGAATTTTTTTTTACTGTGAAACTATAGTATGTTTTCTTTGTAAATTTCGACGCGCCCTTCATTTGATCAGGAATATTAAAAAAGAGAGTGCTAAATTAAATAAGGAATAGATACTGATAAGAAATAAAACTGTTAAAAACCTGACCTAATGATTGTAGGTTACGTACAATGTTAAAGTAACATCGTCACAACTATCAAAAGTCTGTGATTATGCGTGAGTGTGATAAAATTCTGGTTAAAATAATCAATTTTCATAGGCTTCCATTTGTAAACATGGCGAAACAAAAAAGATCCTACAGTGTTTATTTTCACTTATTTGTTCCTTATTTGGAACTATCAAGTCTAATAATCACTTATTTGTATCTTGCGAGTGGCAAAGCAGTGAATGATATTACCAATAGTAATTATTTACTCTTTTGTAGACTATTAAACAAGCAAGACTATTAAATATATTTTGACAAGGCGCAAATAGGAACTATAATAGAACTTTTAGTTCGTTAGTGGTTTGAAATAAGTGAAAATAACTGCTTTTGGCTCCAAGAACCTCCTACTGAGACCTATTTATGCGTTGGAGTGGCAATAAGGTACTTCTTAGGCCTTAAAGTTGCAATATTTTTTGGTTCCAAAAGAGCCGTAAAATTATCCCTTTAGCCACTATTGGTGATATAATTCGCTATTGTACTAGTCATTTGGAACTTTTAGTTCCAAATAAGGGTATGTTCCCACTTATATGTAAAAGTTGCTTATAAGTGATTTTAAGGCCTTATATAGCACTATTGCTTCTTATTGAGTGACAATTTGAACCTGCATGCAACTTTAAGTAGCAAAATCGACTTTATCCCACCATAAGTAATAAAGTAGAAACAAAAAACGCTCCTATGCAACTACAAGTGATAGGATGAACTCATATACAGTTTTGAGTTGTGTTTAAAGCTATAAGTTGTATCAAACACTGTTAAACCACTCATTTAGAACTTAAAGCTATAAGATAAGCTGCAAAATTCACTAATGTGCTGCTTGGGAGTAATTACTTATTTACCTTCTGGAAGTTATCGATTATACACGCCAGATTAAACGAATTGTTTTAATATAGTATGGCACTTAACCAATATGTGTAACGTTCGAAGTGTAGGGACACCGCGCGGCACTTACGTCATTTTAAAGAAAATTATGAATTTTTGCGATTACTCAAAAACGGCTCAACCGATTTTATTCAATATAGTTTTCATTGAAAGTACTTATGAGGCCTCATTTTTTATGAATTTTTCCATAATTTTTTGACCCGTGGTTGAAAAGTTCGGAGCGAATATTTACAAAACTGCTGACTATCAAAAAGTAATATTCTGAGACTATTTTTAAAAGACCTATTCAACGACACCCCACACACTAGTGTTAGAACCAAAAAAAAAATTCACCCCCACTTTAGGTGTACACGAAAAAATAATTTTTTTTAGTTTTTATTTTACCGTTTTGTCGGCGTGATACATACACATACCTACTCATACCAAATTTCAGCTTTCTAGTACTAATGATCACGGAGCTAAGCCGCGGACGGACGGACGGACGGACGGACAGACAGACGGACAGACGGAGATGGCGAAACTATAAGGGTTCCTAGTTGACTACGGAACCCTAAAAAACGCATAACATGATATTATCACTATTGGTAAAGAATGCACTCAATATCTGCTCTGAGTGCTCTGTGAAAATATACTCAAATAATAATACTCTTTATTGTGCACCACTAAATATAAATAAAGATTAGGTACACAAATAAATTGCAAGAAACAATACAGTAGGTAACAACAGGCGGTCTTATCGCTAAAAAGCAAAAATTAGTGCGATAAATTATGTTATTTACAAGACACCCACGCATGCCCGTAAAATTAAAAAAAGACTTGAAAGCGTTGTTCCTAATTTATTTTAATACCAGTTTATACTTAACGACAGACTATTCAAGAAATGGTATTTGATGTCTTCTAAATCATACGTTATACACTAGTTGCAACTTTTACTTCCTAGATCACGGCTAGTACTGTTTCGATAGAGTTCGGACTACAATAACTCTTCCAAGCCAATTAACTGTCAAACACATAAAAACTAAATCCACAGATGGTTGCAGGATTCCCTTTAGTACCTTCTAGTTAGTGTTTTATTCTGTGCTTCTATGCAAGACATGATTATTAATTTCAGACGTCGCATGCAGCAGTTGAAGTTATGGCAGCAACGCGAGAAAGAGTGGGCGAGGTCGCGGGCCAAGAGAGAGAAGAGCACGAAACGGAACATCTACTTCAGCGACAGCGTCATGCTTCTAGAGGCTGCGGCTAGAAATGACATCGACGAAGGTGCGTGTCTGTCTGTAATTAACCTCCTGAGTTCCAATGTACACATCTAGTACATATATAATATTATAAAATTGTTAAAAATGAAATATGTGTCCTTTCTTCAAGCATCAACGGCTGGACCGATTTCAACTGTTTTAGTATGCGTGAAGCTGCGCTTCCCAAGATACTTTTTACCCGACTGCGGAGAAGCAGAAAAAGAGGGTTATATTTTCACCCAGGTTGTCTATTCGACAAAGCTTAAATCAAACTGACAAATTATGGACACAAGCATTGAGGTAGAGGGATTAAAAATTCAAGGACTCACCTGTAGAAAATTATTTCAATCGTTATACTGAAATAAATTCGAAGTAGCAAAAACCGGTACTTCTACGTTACTTTTGCTGCTGACTGTACCGATCTGTACGCAATCAGTAGTTCTTGGGTTATCTGAATTTTAAAATTAATGTCCGATCCCCAAAATATGTAAGTTCATCAAGTTTGTGATACGTCACATCCCATGTCGATAAGATTAAGCAGTCATTATGCGCGTTTCAGCACGCTTTAAACCTAACTAAGCATTATTACACGCATTATAATAAATTATGGCCGTCCTGGTTGAGCGTATATTAGTTTTTACAGTGTTTTCTTAAAAACCTGTTGCGCCACTATTACAAAACCGCAGATCTTTTGTTAGGGAAATCAGAGTTGTAAAATTATGCTAATTTAGCGTAACAAATTAATTTTGTTTTAGTGCTACTGGTAGTTCGTTCTCGTTGCTTTAACGACAGTGATAATTGTACAGTTATCATCAATAATATGGAAAATAATAAACTGAATACTTAAACTAAAGTGACACAGTCGTACGTATTGATAATACAAGTGATGTCGGAAATATTAAGAAATTTAGAATTATTTATGAAATTACATACCAATTCACACACATTTTCTTATTACATTCTATTCTGCCCTACTAAAACCAACTCATTTTAAGACCTTTTGGAATACATCTCGGTATTTCTCCGATAATTAGTTCTAAAACGATTACCTTTTTCATTCTATGGTATAACTTAATAGTTTGTTTTGAAATAGGTATCGCCATTTGATTTAAGAGGAGTTTACTTTACAGTTTAAATACATGTTTTACGCTTTCATCGTATTTAAGTTATATCATCGCGTTGCCTGTCTCTCGCACTGTGGAGTATATACCACAGAAAAAATGGATTTGTCCGTCCCCTAATCTTCACAACTGCGCAGCCGGTCATGCACTACTTATCGACATTCGACGCCTGCGATCTTTCGAAATAAGATTTGTCAAACAGAAGATGTCTAATGACCGAGATGACGTAATAAAACTTCTGGCTGATTGACGAATTGTCCAGTCCGAACCCGGAGACAAAAAGAGATAGATAGAGCTAGCAAGGGATAGATAGAAAGCGATAGAGGCAGATAGTGACAGAAAGAGACGGAACTGTTCAACAGGACTACCGATTAACTGAACTAATAAGAATAAAAATTCCAGTAGTTCCGTAAAAGAACCGTACAACGGAACTAGTGGGAATAAAGGAACCCTCTCACGCATGTTTCACTGTTCACGCAAAAAATGCACCCGTCACAGTCCCGAATTCTTTTTAATCTGTAGAACCTTATATCCGCCATGATAATGATAAAATTTACATCACACTTAGCACGTGACAATAACAAACTCGTAATTCGTATGATGTTTTAAGTATTGTCTTTATAATCGTAAAAAACATAGCTGCCATAATGAGAGCAGTTATAAGGGATTGTTTACAGGTGTAGTAAATAGACACGCTAACGTGTAGTAGTTGAGAACAACTGTCGCATGCGATTGAAACATTATCTCATTGACATTGACCTGCGTGCGATATTGAAACTTGACTCACAGTCACTTTTATGTCGCTAATTTGTTGCCGATTTCTGATAATGATTGCGTTCTTTCGTGCATTTTGCGTATGCTGTTATTAGCCAATCGGTACAACTGAAACAAAAACTGTCGGTTCCGCCTGTGACATAATGATTGGCATGTGAAACATAGTACCACAATACCACTGAAGAAAGAAACATATAGTGTTCAAAGTGTTCGTTAACGGGTGCAGTCGTGTTCTCAGAATGAATTTTAAGGAAATTAAAAGGGACATAAGTCCTTGAATAAGTTGTGTATAATCTACAAGACTTATGAATCACAAAGTTATTTCAGGTCTGATTTTTAATTAGATGACAGGTTAATAAGTTTCTGTCCAAAATTACATTCTGGTGACAAGTTTTTATAGCCGACTGTACTTTTCCTTGACTATCTATCAATTGCTCATTGAGACGATTCTAAATACGTCAAACTCAGTAGGATTGCTTTATCTATTACAGAGGTTCTAGTGTCACCTTTCGACTCCATCATCAGACCAGCTCCGTGGTACCATATTACATTGTCATCAAAGTTAAGTAGATATGCAAAATTTCGGCTCAATCGGTTGAAGATAACCTGCTTCAAAATTGAGTTGCAAGATTCCACTCGAACAAACATACATAATTACATACATTGCAACTTAAATAAAAACTTGTAAAGACCCCTCATTTAAATCCTTTAATGAATTATGTTTTAAATAACGAATAACCTGAAATACTTCCAAACTGTCAATGTTTAGGTAGTATATATTTTTTGTTCAACATTGTATATGCCTGTTGAGTCAAGGTCATAAAGGATTTCCTCTTAACGCCAGCTAAGCGTTTTCCTCAGTGCTTATATACATCCTGTACTTAGTAAAAATACTTAAAATCAGACAGTTCCGCATCCGATGTGACCTAACTAAATTTTAGATAAATCGGTTAATTGGGAGCTGCCAGGCAAAGTCCATCTCCTTTTCTACAACTCCCGTAATCCTGTTTTGTGCAATCTGACAATTCCGCCAGGAATGGTTTTAGCATGCTTCTTATGTGATTTATGATATCTGATTTATGTTTTTAAATTCCAGTTCGCCGATTACTCTCCCGCGGGGTAACTCCGGACGCGACCAACGAGGATGGTCTCACGGCGCTCCACCAATGCTGCATAGACAACAACGAGGCAATGATGCGACTACTACTAGACAACGGAGCGAACGTCAACGCCGAAGACAGCGAGAAGTGGACGCCTCTCCACGCGGCGGCCACATGCGGAAACTTAAACCTAGTGAGGATTCTGATTCAACGAGGAGCGAATTTACTAGCGGTTAACGGCGATGGAAACATGCCTTATGATATATGCGAGGAAGAGAGAACACTAGATGCAATAGAAAGTGAAATGGCGGCTCGAGGGGTCACGCAGCGGCTGATAGACGAGACGCGGGCGGCCACGGAAATGAAGATGTTGATTGATGTGGCGGAGCTAGCGAAAGAGGGGGTGGATTTGGATGAGCCGAGGGATACCCAGGGGGCTACGCTGGTGAGTTGCATTACATACTTATATACATATATTTAGGTTATAAACTCCATTAATAAAAAGTCTGCTTAGAAATACCTAGCCTATTTTCTTCTTAGCATAAGCAGTCTTAATGACAATGCCATAGATCGTTTGCGCTTAGCATGGCACTATTGCAATTCATATTGCAGACTTGTTGGTAAGACTTCAAATTTGTCGGCGCTTATCATAAGTTTACTCAGAGCTATTGTTTTTGAAACTGTGTAACGCGCAAGTCGAATCGAGCAAATAGGAGTGACGAACGTCCTGTGTTATGCAATGCCTTTGAAAATGTTCATGATTTAAGCAATTTGTGATACAGCCAAATCATTGACGGCTTCTCTGATATTTACGTCTAAACGGTATTTGTATATTTCACATTTTTATAGGTTGGTTGTCCCTTGCAAATACTATTTTGTTGTATGCACAGGGCTATTTCAGAGTGCGCTATAGTGATGACGTGTAAAGGCAAGGTTTATATTCAGCGAAGTGTAAATTTGCGGTTTATAATTTAGCAGGAAAACCGCAATAAACCATTTCATTCATCTGCGAACACAGAAACTGTACTCTAATGAATCACTCGTGACTCATTATTTCGATTATTACTTTATGTTTACATTTGGGTCTCGTTCATGCATAAACTTTCGTCTTTAAAAGAATAAGGTTGTAATTGAAAGTGCAGGAAATTTTGTTTTATTTTTAGATAATATTTTGAATTTACGGTATCGCAGTCTTACTAATCTCTTAAATAGGCCTTATTCCTTCTAAAATTTTTTTTTTTCATGTTATGACAAATATATTGATAATTTCAACAGACTTTTTGAAGTGAATAATCCTTTTCCCCAAGTTCTAGGTAGTAACATAGCTATTTCATGCTTTTATTGCGTGCAGTCGAAAATAAGTTAAAAAAACGAATTTTCCGCGTGAATTTTGTCAATTTCGAGTTGTTTTTGAAACAAAAATTATCAATGAAAAGTTCAAACTGTAGGTTTCAAATATATACCTATATCTCCCAATAGCCCTTTCCTAGGTAGTAACATCAATAATATGTTAAGAAACATGTTTGATCATAGAGAAAAATGTTTAAAACAATCAGCATTTTAAAAGGAATAAGGCCTCTTAAGTATCTGTTTCGATTTAGGGACATGTTTGATCACATGTTTCAGACTTGGTATTACGGCTATGGTGTCTGAGACACCCATAAGATATATTGCATTCCACCTAGGTTAGGGTCTAGTAAAGGAGTAAGTAATAAAGCGAAATTATTTCTATAGTATTTGCTCTCATTATATTAGGGACGATATAGCTAAGGATTTTGTAGTACACGAGAATGGTTGAAAGATAAAATCTTGGTAGAAAGGTTTTATTTACTGCTCTTATAAGGAAAATAGTTTTTACAAAATGTAATTTTGTTTCAGTTACACATCGCGTCAGCGAACGGGTACCTGAAAGTTGTGGAGTTCCTGTTGGAGCACCGCGCGTCGACGGACGTAGTTGATCACGACACGTGGCAGCCGGTTCATGCCGCCGCCTGCTGGGGACACGTACGTCCGACCTATTATACTCGTAAAACGCTTTTCGTAACTTCGTAATGATTCCAAGAAATCTATATGCTATAGTTTAAGTAAAACAGAGTTTATGAACACAAGACACATGAGATCACATAATAATTTAATTTTTAAATAATTTTTATTTTCTCGCATGTGAAGTGTAAAGCACAGTATTTAACATGTGCCTAAAAATCATCACGTTGCTCAGATATATATGTCGCAGTCATCTGGTTGAATCTGCTATTTGATTGAATGACTAGCGCGTTCATTGAATGACTAAAGGACACTCGTCAAGTTGTTTAATATAACGTTCAACGTCTTGACTGAACGTCATTTAGCATTTCAATCACCTGACGGATTTTACATCTTCTCTGTTCAAAGGGCTATGTTACAATCCGCTAACTAGTTGGACGTTGAGTGACGCTTGTTCAATCAACGTTCGGCCTAGTCATTCAATTGAATTCAATGAACGCGCTAGTCATTCGATCAAATAGCAGATTCAACCAGATGACTGCGACATATATATGTCCTAGCTCACTGCGTTTTCTCGTCCAAATAATCACTCCGTGTCATAATGGTCTATTTAAGGACCTTGTCAAACAATCTGCTATTTACACGTGTGTTACAGTTGGAGGTGCTAGAAATGTTGGTGCAGTACGGAGCCGATCTCAATGTCAGAAATAAGCACGACGAGACGCCAGCAGGTAATTATGCTTCATAATTTTATTGGTTTCCTTTTAAAAATACCTCATCTGGCATGTAGGACATGTAGGTAGTCGTTTTGTGGCTGCCTTACAAGTGCAAGCAATCACTTTGCCTACATTAGTAACGCTGATATTATATCTAAAAGCTAAGGTAACAAATCCGATATTCGTGACAGTTCTGGTCTCAAGTCCCTATTTCATCTTACGGAGAAGCCACAACTTTGCGCGACCAGCGGTACGGCAAGCGGCTGAGCGAGAGGTCCGAGCGCGGCGGCATAACGAGTGAGCGAGACACCTACACCGCTGCTATCGCGCAAAGTCATGGCGTCTCTGTTACACGATTGCCTTCAAGATACTTATGTTTGGACTTGTAGGATTTAGTTTATACCAGTGCTATCCAATCGACGCTAGCGTCGATTCTTGCGACAGTTGTCAGCAGTTTTATGTTTCTATACATAAAATATTATATTAGCTTCTTGAGAAACGATAGCCGAATGATGCCGATTTTTTATCTCTTCATGCAATTTACTATTGGCATAAAATTGATAGTCATAATGTATTGCTTGACATAATTTTTAGCAGTCAAAATTGTATTATTCTCAGGTATTTTGAATTTACTTTCTTCTGCAAAGTGGTTTCAGAATGGATAATTTTATGCCAAAAAATACATTACGACTATACGATATTGAAATATTTATTTGTAACAAAGGGTTCCAAATTTATCTGATTCTTTATATTAATTAATATTAGTATCTCTCAATAAAGACATAGCGTTTATAACCGATTGATCCTAATGATGTATAATTTCGCTCATATCTTAAACACGACGCGATATGCCTGTATATGATGATGATGTCGTTTACCTCGCGATACATAAATGATAAAATATCCCTAAATCCCAGGCCACATACGTATTGGAAAGAGAGATGTGCCCCTATTATTATTTGTCAATCGAGTTATGAACAAGATCATCATAAGGCTGCATAAATATCGCTATCCCTAACCGTGCTATTTTGAAGAATCTTAAGAAGAGGAGACCGAGGGCTTTTCTAACACAGGTGAGTTGAAGAACGTCAATTTCTCGGAATTACATCCGTTAGTGAAGGAAGGACGAACGCTGAGGGTCCCGCGGGCGCCGGACACATCTAAACAGAGTTTTTGCCGGCTCGCTAACTGTTTTATATACCGAGAAATTGTCATTTTTTAACTAATTGAGGCGTTAGTTGTTTAAAAAAAGATTCACGTTCACTTAAACGATTTAATTCAACCAAAAACACATTTATTTTACAAAGAAATATAATTAATTCAAATATAAAGAGAAAGCTATATTGGTAATGGTGGCTTAAACGTCCATCTGATCCGAGAGTCAATGCAAAAGTGGCGTCGAGAATGGCTCGCAGATCACGAGGAAAGAGGGGATCCCCACCACCCCCGCTCTCTGCCAACGCCAGGCCACCCAGCACGTGGTTCCGGTCAAGTGACGTCAACTTTCTGGTAATACATTGTTAACTTGATTCAGTTTCAAAACCTCCCTGTCTCCCCTATGTACGTTTTATAAACCATCAAATTTGTTTGACAGACATCTGCGAAGAAGGCGAGATGCGGGCACGCATCGTCCGCCTGGCCGCCGAGCAAGAAGAGCACCGGCGCCGCGCGCATGCGCCCGAGCGACGCGCCGGCGCACGGCGCTCGTCATCCACCGCCAGCAGTAGCCGGTCAGTATCGCATCTTTAAACCCTTAAATGCATACAATTACACTAATTTTATTTCTGAAATGACCTAATTACCAATGAAATATGTATATGTATTTTGGGACTAGTTCTCAATGGTTCTCGTGTAAATCGAGAATGAGCCTTTTTGGAAATATGGTATTTTGGGCCTAGTTTCTTATGAGAAGAGGGGCTTTCGAAATTAGAGTGTATTGACTAATAGTGCGTTTTGAGACTAGTGCATTCGCCACCGGAAAGGTTTGAGACTTCAGGGACAATATTGACAAAGTTTATATTGACTATATACAGATTTTGACATGTGTCATTTCAGTAACGTGTATATACATCATCATGCATTTAAGGGTTAAACGCCATTGGTCGACTCCGGGTCTAAGTGTTCACGAAACATTCACCATCTCTTATGATTTGCAGAACTATCTGTTTACCAGTCTGTTTTTACGATTCATATCATAATCTTACATACTACTATATATGTACTTATGTTTTGATGTTAATTCTGCCTTCTGAAAGCAAATAGCGGTGTCTCAAAAAAACACACTAACAGAAAATAGCCGACGTCAGACGAAACGAAGTTATGCTATATGACAATGGGACCAACTAGAAAGTATGCTCTTCAAAAATAAATTTTGCAATTCCGTCCAGTCGTATTAAAGAAATCGGGGAACATAAATAAAATTAAAAAAGACCGACGGACTGAGAATCTACTCCGTTCTTTGACGTGGGTTGAAAATTACTTGACTTATTGATACTATAGTAAAGGCTAAAACATTCTGGGTCAGATGACCAAAACAAATTAGCGATAATAAATAGTAAACGCCAGCGTGCACATTTTGTCATTTTCGAAATTTACTTGACACGTCTATAAATTTGCTTTAAGTATATATGTCTTTGATGTGTAGAAGCGTGCCAGGTTATCAAACTGCACCGAATGGATCGATTTTGACTAAGTATACATCTTAGCTGATGACTAAAGCTGTGTTCACTTGCAGCGTCCGGTCCGTCCGTCGCACGTCCCTGCGCGAAAAGCAAATGGCGGCCAAAGCGGACGCTCGAGGCGAGGCGAGATTGCGCGAGACGTTCGACTCGGTAGCAGACGATGATATGCAGGTATGTTTGACTTCCATAAGCATAATCCGTAAGCTCTTTCTGATACGAGTGAAGTCAGAGTTTTGCATAAAAGAAACCTGAATGCTATTATAGTAGCTGGCTGATTGTAAATAGTTTAACGGCAATTGATATTTATCGCTAAGTTACGGTAGAAAGATAGGTTTAGAGCAGAGTAGACGCTCACTGCCATTACGTTCAGTAAAGGAAACTGAAACGCGTACCTTTTTTGACCCTTGTTGTTATGGCCACAAAAGCAAAAAAGTTACGTGTTTCAATTTCCTTGACTGCACCTAGCTATCCAAAAAAACCAGTATGAGGATGTAGTAAGGTAGTAACTAGTATTTGTAAGGTCCGGCATGAAACTTTAAGAGTGTAACAGTGAGCGCAAATAGATTTTGTACATTTTATAGTAGAAATTTGTAGAGAAGCTTAAATATAGGATTTATTTACATATCAATGTATTAGGAAATATTGTAGAAGTAGTTATTGACCACATTTAGATTAGATATTAGCTGTAGCATTTTACAGGCGAAGTTTGGGACTGTAATACAGATTTTTATGATCAGAAAATACACCGTTACATCCCATTCTAGTTTAAAAATGCGACACCGTAATGCCGCAAACGTGAGACATGCACTAAATACGATACAATATTTTTATTGTATGTATGTGGTGCTCGTTACGTATCAGCACCGACAATTGTAACACGCGATAAACGCTACCTGTCACTTTGGTTTCAATAACGCGCGAGGAAGACAGGTGATGCTGAGTTGCGGCAAAATATGCTTAGCTTGCTGGTGAAGTTCTTTGAGAGCTGGATGGCTGTGTATTTAGGCCTAAATCGATCACTCTGTCGAAATAATTAATCGATGACGTGGAAACAATACCTCAAGCATAACTGTGACATGCGACACTCTGTGCGACAAATACTACCTGCCGCTATTCTGTCAATGACGTAAAAACAAAACGGCTGACGCTGAATCGTCCGACAAGCGAAGCCGCCAAAACGCCAGCCCTGCTGGGATATTGTCCATTGTTCCTGAACGTTAATCGACTATACCAGTTACGCGGAGTGAAATGTATGTTTGGGCAAACTGCAGCAGATTTGACTTTTTTAAAGAGATATAGGTAGAAGCCCTGGTACATAAGTTCTTGTCTACCCAGAGCACATTGGCGATAGTCAATAATTACCGGTGTATGGATATGCCGTGGGGATTCCTGGAAAACCCCTTTTTTGGTGACATTATATAACTTCGTTTAGAAGTACGTTTTTGGGCAATAGACTTAGGGGCGTATTTACCCTAGTGCCATTCGGGCCGTGGCTCGGGCCGCCAAACCGGCGGCCGGCGGCGGTATAGCCGCCCCTGACCGAATACATTTTGTTTTGGTTTTGGCGCCATTCAATCAACTATTACATCTCACCTTTTTTATTTTTTCTTGTCAATCCGCAATTTAAAATTAATGTGGTCTATTGGGCTATTAGGCACTGGGAGCACCTCGTCGCGTCGTGTTGATTTATGGCTCGAGACAAAATCTTTTGGTCCCGTCCGTGACTCATGATACTTCACACTTTCATCAAAAAAAAAAAATTGATCATCATATGTGTCATTGCTAACAAAAAAAATCGTGTTCGCTGCGCTCGTCTTTTAATCGATTGGTTTACTATACTATGCACCTCCGCGCCGAAGAATTGCGCGCTCGCTACGCTCGCGTTTTCATCTGGTTGTTTTCCTATGCACCTCCGTGCCGAAAAATTTCGCGCTCGCTGTGCTCGCGTTTTCATCTGGTTGTTTTCCTATGCACCTCCGTGCCGAAAAATTTCGCGCTCGCTGTGCTCGCGTTTTCATCTGGTTGTGTTATGGCCAGAAATATATATTTTTATTGACCCAACCCTTACACTTTCTATTTCTACGTGCTTGATAGATACAACTACAGGTACAGAAGTAGAAAAACAATTGATGCCTGTATAATAATATAAGTATCTACCCTTTCTATAACTGAGTAATATTTTGAAACTAAACGCGTATTTTATCGTACCTTTACGACTCTTGTCCCGCGATTAAGTCACCTCCGAAGAATTGCGCGCTCGCTACGCTCGCGTTTTCATCTGGTTGTTTTCCTATGCACCTCCGTGCCGAAAAATTTCGCGCTCGCTGTGCTCGCGTTTTCATCTGGTTGTTTTCCTATGCACCTCCGTGCCGAAAAATTTCGCGCTCGCTGTGCTCGCGTTTTCATCTGGTTGTGTTATGGCCAGAAATATATATTTTTATTGACCCAACCCTTACACTTTCTATTTCTACGTGCTTGATAGATACAACTACAGGTACAGAAGTAGAAAAACAATTGATGCCTGTATAATAATATAAGTATCTACCCTTTCTATAACTGAGTAATATTTTGAAACTAAACGCGTATTTTATCGTACCTTTACGACTCTTGTCCCGCGATTAAGTCATATCCATTAATATTACGTTAAGTCCCGGGAATTGCACATCCTAATCCGAACACAGATAATTACTAATACTGTAATAAAGTTACATAGTTTCTGAGGTATTCTGTCAGTTTGGGTCGGGGCGGCCCTGCAGAAGACGAACGATATCGTTAAGGTCGTCAGAACCTCAAAAGTAAAAATAAAACTGATGGATACAAGAAGCATACTCGTTGTTATTAATGTTTTCGAGGATGAATTTTGAAATACAGAAATACACGAGGGCTTAAAAGATGCGGATTATGAAGATACTAAAAAAATAAAAAAAAAAACTTGCTATGTACCTTTAGAGTCTTTAGACCCAGGGATTTTTGTATAAAAAAAAGGATATTTTTATTAAATTTACATTTTACGTGATATGCTTGTTTTATTCCTTAAGAGTTTCCGTTTTGTTACAAATATGATCATTTTTTGTTATTATCTGTCCATGGATTAGATTTTGCCATTGTCAATGGGAATTATTGGAATTAACTTCACTCGAAAAAATTGAAAAATTTAGAGCTGTTTATAACAGACCAACCGTGGAGCAACCACATTCCTCGTATGGGCCTGGGTTGTATAATCCCGCAATGCAATGAAACTCCCATTTTCGCGCCGTGTTGTAATGGGCCTAAAGCATTTTTCACTTTCCGCATAATCATGAGTCCAAAAATCACAGATGCTTTATCACTTATCTATCAACACGACAAGCATAAGTCCGCTGAAATCATTATTTAGTACTACTCTCATTAGCACAGTTTTAATTTCACTGAAATCTAAGATATAAATAAACAAGTGCGTGAGCAGTGCGAATGTTAAGATTTCTCTTGACATTTAAATATTTTGAATTCTATTAATAAATCAATATTTTAATAAATTTATATTTAAAAATGTTTTAATTCAGCTACATATTTCGCTGTCAGAAGAATAATGTGTATTAATACAAAAAGGCAGCAATTAGGTAACGTTAATTTTGATATCTCATAAAATATAGGAAGTAAGTATAATTGTGCCGATATTGCCATCTAAATAGCCTGTCGCTGTAGCACTGTTGTAAGGAAACTATATTGTCGCTGGAAGGCTTATTAAAAATTAAACCATTTATCTACGTAGCGGCACGCAAGTATTTTTCAAATACGCAATAGAATCACAGTCAAAAAACAACACACAAATCCTAAACAACAAACAAATTGCCACGGACTGTTTGTCACAGTAGAAACAACCCATTCCGTGCATAGCTCGTATTGACTGATTGTTAACGGAACATTAGGTTTGCCCCACTAACAACATAAAGCGCGCCCCATATTGCTCACCACTCACCGACGTCTGCAATCAGCCTGTAAACACACGCAAGACCACACGTAATTAAAATTATCATAATTGACATTCATCTCGTGCGGCCCACAATCTAAATACGTCACTAGGAAATTATTCAGCTTTCGACTTTCGCGCGGAAAAAAAGCCGCCCCTGTGAAAAACTGTTGTGCGAAAGGGAAAACGCACTGCCGCTACACGATACGTCATATTATGATTTGTTACATTCTTTCCGTGGGTTTGTTTTGCTTATTCGGAAACGTGTTTTGAGGTGTGCAATAAAGAGTACTTGTAGAGTACTTGTGTTCTTTTTTCGGGATAAAATTAGTAGATTTATCTGACAGTCGGTAACCATATGTAAAGGAGCGTTATAAGAAAAGTTTGTTTTCACGACACTGCTCGAAAATGTGGTTATAGATTACCTGAATCCAGTACACAAAACTGCTTATATATGTTCATTTGTAAACTGTATATCTATGTTAGCTCCCAACACGACAACAATGTTGGACCTTACGGTAACAGTTCGTATCTACACTTGAATTTCATAGTAATATACGACTTTTTAGAAAATATTTCAGACTAATTTTCTCGGCCGGCTTAATCGACAATTTAACCAATCAAAGCTTAATCGTCTGCTGCATGTCAAATTAAATTGACCAATGAGAATGCGTCATTTATGAGGTGTATTTTTTTCTTAAACTTATAAATACCCATAAACGAGTTTATTTTCTTAAATAAGATAATACTCCTCAGGTTTACTTTTTAATAAGTTTTTGTTAAAAAAGGATTTACTATGAAAATCATGAACATTTATATTTAAAAATTAGTTATGGGGCGTAAAACAATTTCCTAATTTCTATAATTACTAATTTCTCAACAAATAAACAGTTTTCAACAAATAAACACTTTTAATTACCTATATAAATATTGAGTTCATATTTTTTTTTATTCGGCTGGAAAGCTATTGCGACGAGATGCGATACGGTTCAGCCGGTCATATTGAAAAAAAAATACAAATTGTTTAGTAAATATTAAAATTGGTTTTGTAATGTGATAATGTAATTAATTTAATATTGTTCACATTGACTCACGAAATATATAATATTAGGAACGTATGTTAATGTTGCGTACCGCTACAATGACCCTTCAGTGTATAATGTATCGTAGGGTTGTTTATCTGAGTGTAACCTAGACTAAATATTTAAATGTCTAAATTAAGTTGAAAGTGAGGTAAGTTTGAATATTTTTGTTATTTCTTCATAACAAATGGTTGAAAATCGTCTTTATGTCGTTTGAATCTGGGGGCACGATCAGCTTTATGTTTATTATAGCCCTGATTTTTACAACAATGAGGCTGCAACAAGGCGCCGAGTTTAATGACCAATATGAGAAAATCGTATTATAATATATCTCGTGTCGTGAAAAGCACTATGTTACGTCTCGGCTGAAAGTGCAATAGATTAACTCGTACTATCTAAATTTACTCGTTAATCTATTGCTTACTTTACAGCCTCTACAACAATGTACTATAAAAACGTAATAGGTTATTAGATTAGGTAGGGCTGTGAAAAACGCAGATTTATTTTCGCATGTTCCCGTAAAATATGCAAAGTTAAGATTATCAGGTCCACATTAAAAAAAATATAAAAAATTTAGACATTACATGTTTAAAAAAAATTATAAAAATAACATCGCCCCCTCTCGCTTCCTCGTTCACTGCTGTAAATAGTGCGGTAAGATGTGAATATTAACGTATTCACATAGAGGTCGCTAAGGTGTAAAACCTTTCAAATAAACAATTCAAAGATAGACATAGCATAAGGAAAAATCCGAATCCGCGTTGGTTGAAGTTCGGGTAGCGAAGTGGTTAACGCGTTTTTTAAATATTATTATTTTCGGAGACGTCAAAGGAAAAATACGATTTACGCCAAACCCGGGCGGGTTTTTTAAGTCTTTGTCCGGGTTTGCCGGATTTTGAGATGGCAGCCCTAGTGCAGGGACACTTATTTTTTCGAGTGTGTTTGATCAAGGGTTACTATGGCCACCGTTCTATCCAGTAGTAGTCTTCGACATATATCAGTTATATTTATATCTAATATATGAAAAAAAAACATGTCGTCATTTCATTCGAAACCAAATAAATCAACAGACACTTTCGCATTTGTAACATGGTTAAGTTTTCACCTTGCTGGCCGCATACCTCCCTCGGTCAAATTACGCACTTCTATACGCATACTAAACGACTATTTAAATACAAAAAGAATGCAAACTTCCCATTTAATTCATTTACGTTTATTACATTCGTATGTTAAAAAAATAAATGCTTTGTTTTTGTAAGTTGAGGTTTAGTTTAACCAGCGGACCGTGGCGTGTTAATTAATTCGGTTATATTTGAACAATATGGGCCCGGATGAGTTATGAGGTTATCTCCATTATTAATCTATACATTGGGCAAATCCGCATCATGATTGAGTGACTCTAGAGGTTGTTATCGATACTATCATACAATCAAACCCGTAATTACGTGTAAACTGCCGTTCTCAAATTAAAAAGGGCTGTTAAAGGATCATACAATGTTTTTGAATTGATAATACACGGAAAAAAGTATCAAACCTGTCTGTAAAACAACTAAAGTATAGAGCAATCCAACTAGGGAGTGATTATTCAATTTTTGGGATTATTATTAGATTAGTAAACAGGCCGTTTGACTTAATAACTATTAAAAAGCTGTTAACAGTATTTTATGCAACAGTTGTATAAGAGTGGTAAAAAATCGGTTGTGGCAAGGGTTACGATGTGAACGTAGCGAACATCGTAAGAAAAGATGCCACGAGCGTTTTTTGACCTACTTACACAAAGTTGCATACAATACTTTTTCTACGTCTCTATATTTAAAAATAAAATGTACCTAAATAAACAACAAAAAAAACCTTTAATTTAACGCTAGTGTGGAACCCATTAAATAAATAAAAATAAATAAATATTAAGGGACAATCATAGACAAATCGACCTAGTCCCAAACTAAGCAAAGCTTGTACTATGGGTACTAGACGACGATATACATAATATATAAATACATATATAGATAACATCCATGACCCAAGAACAAATATTTGCACAAATATTTGCCCCGGCCGGGATTCGAAAACGGGACCGCCGACTCAGTACTCTCAGTAGGCAGGTGTCTACAAATCGAGCCAAACGCGTCGACATTAAATATAGACAACTAAACTTAAATTTAGTAATCTGTGGTACTGAGAAATGCTTTTTTGGCGACATTATAACATCGTTTAGCAGTGTTTTTTGGGCAGTAGAGTATAAACTTTCACAGACTTTTATAATTTATGTCTTTATATTAGAGTTAGTAACTATATACATGACAGAGAAAAGTACTGGAGTAGAAAAAAATATAATCACTTTTTTTTGTTGTTGAAGAGTTATAAGTATACTAGCTTTTGCCCGCGACTACGTCCGCGTGGAACTAGGAAGTATGGAAGCAACCTCGTACAACACGATAGATATCCACCTAATCACCTTAATTAATAAAAGGGGCGCCTAAGCAAATGTAAGAGCAATTGTGCTTTTGGTCTAATCATTATATTTTCTGCGGGGTCATCAATGTCATCATGAATTACTCTCTCACTTTTCAATCTTTTTAGGGATAATTTCCAGGATGAAAACTATCCTATGTCCTTCCTCGGATCATAAACTATCTCCATGCCAAATTTCATCAAGTTCGATTCAGCGGTTTAAGCGTGAAGAGGTAACAGACAGACAAGACAGACAGACACACTTTCGCATTTATAATATTACTAGCTTTTGCCCGCGACTACGTCCGCGTGGAACTTGGAAGTATGGAAGCAACCTCGTACAACACGATAGATATCCACCTAATCACGTTAATTAATAAAAGAGCGCCTAAGCAAATGTAAGAGCAATTGTGCTTTTGGTTTAATCATTACATTTTCTACAGGGTCATCAATGTCATCATGAATTACTTACTCACTTTTCAATCTTTTTAGGGATAATTTCCAGGATGAAAACTATCCTATGTCCTTCCTCGGACCTTAAACTATGTCCATGCCAAATTTCAACAAAATCGATTCAGCGGTTTAAGCGTGAAGAGGTAACAGACAGACAGACACACTTTCGCATTTATAATATTAGTATGGATTAGTATGGATGCTGTAAGAGTCATAAGAGCGGAAACTACTCAAAATAGCACTTCTTTATTTTTGGCTTATCAGTTTGAATGCAGCAGTAATATCGTACAATCTATCCTGTTATTATAACAAACACCTCACTGTTTGAAGCCCCGAAGAAAATCTAATTTTTTAATGAACGTAATTAAACTCTTAACCTAAATATTTTATCGTAAAATTCATGAGGCCGAGCGTATATAGAGAAGAACCATGAAATGAAAATTAGACCAGCTCACGCTATAGACTGCGTATTTCCTACGGTGTACAAATTCTTTGGGCAACTGTGCGTAACCCGCTAATTGGCTCGGACTGCTGATGATGCATTTGCTAAGAACCAGATTTTACAATACTGTTAAATACCAATATTGTGCGCATTAAATTCCGTTCTAATAATTTTAGTTGAATGAAAAAGGAACAGTTTTTCATGAAATATGAATAAAATTGAGCTGTAAATCGCCCGCGAAGTACAAGTATGTGTGAGTGAGATTTGCATGTCATTTAATCAAATATCGACCATAGTTGTAATTTGACCCCTGAAATTAAGTTACTTTTCGAAATCGAAAATGCTCTGAAGTTTAAATAAATACTTTAAATCCCGTGGCTGTTAGCTCGGGAACCTCCTCGGGAAATTTCTGTTAGCTCGGGAAAATGACGATTGTGCATAGCGATACGCTTACCAGGCGGGCGAAAATTTGTCAAATAAGGTAAACGTCCCTGTGCTCGACACGCGAATGCCTAATAGTTGACATCGTGCTGTCACCTCTATTGCTAATGACATAACATTCAAGATGACAACTATTGGGACAGTGTCGAGCACAGGGACTTTTACCTTAAGCCGTTTTTGAATAATTTGTTGCATTTAAACTTGTCTTTTCTGCATACGTTGGATTGCATATAGCGAATAGACGGAAACACCTGCACAATGGTGCAACGTTCCAATCAGATCTAGGCATTGCATTGCAACCTAGGCTTTATTATAGGCGATTAACGCCTGTCGAAATATAGAAACAGGCACTGACCCACTGTTGCGTGCGAATGCTTACAGCAGCTACTACTAAATGAATTTTACGGCCACATTATTGGAAACTAGCCATTTAAGCGGCTGTAAAAGTTAACTAACACTTTTTATAATTTCTGTAGCATGATTAACACAGTCGGGAATACGCCCCCTCTGTGCTATAAAAAAATTTATATGTTTTAAATCGCGATTCCGATTGTATATGATTTGCAGTTTATTACGCTAATCAATGCATTTTTAGGGTTCCGTACCCAAAGGGTAAAAACGGGACCCTATTACTGAGACTTCGCTGTCCGTCCGTTCGTCCGTCCGTCGGTCTGTCTGTCCGTCAGTGTCAGTTGAAAATTTCACAGATGATGTATTATGGTGCTATAACAACAAATACTAAAAATTCAATTAAATAAATATTTAAGGGGGTCTCCCATACAACAAACTTGTTTTATGGTACGGAACCCTTCATGCGCGAGTCGGACTCGCACTTGCCCAATTTTTTATCATTTGTTAATCTTAGCTTTGATTATTACCTAAGTAGGATACGGGAAGTTTTAATAGGTTATGCAGCTCTTATAATAGTGAAACTAGAGTTATGTTATGACTGTTATTTTAATAGTTTTTATACAGCTCGGCTGCAACTTTGTTAGCTGTTTGAGAATGATCGAGTTAAGTAATGGCTTTATTTGCGAGTTTTGTATACAAATATTTCCTTCATCCAAAATTCGCTCGCAAATCCCAGGTATGATAAAACTGATAAAGCCCTAACATAAAGCTGTCACTGGTTTCGTGAATTTGTTTTTTTTTCTTCTTCTTCATTGTATACGTTACGTTTGGCTAAGAGATGTGTTAAGGCGTGATGCTTTTTTATTTTTTCAAAATGACAGTGGATCCTATTTTTTTTGGGATCAAATGTCTATATGAAACTAACTACACTTAGACTGCTATAAAAGTCAGAACCGTTAAAGTTTGACATTCCTAGTTGTATGGAGCGCTCTACTAACATTCAAAGTTCGTTTTTTTTTTATTTACCTATCTTATTGGATAGGAATGGCGACGTGTCGTAAAACGTACCATTTAACCTGGTTCTGGTGAAGGTTCTCTGTTGCCAGATAAATATTCTATTCGTTATTTGTGTAAAGTGCGATGCATTAGGTCGTGAAGTGGAGACACGACCGACCGACGACGTATGTATATATCTCTAGGCGTAGTTACACGTGCTGAATTTGTCTTAACAAAGAGTGAAGGGAGGCGGGCACTCTGATGAGTGAGCCCGTTTTACTCGAACCTACTAAGAATACGGATTCTCCTTCATCGTGACATCTTCATCCGCGATTAGCTCCAACTAGATAACATTCCATCTAATTAACATATTTCCATCTCTTATCAACCATCGTTTCTCGCTTCATCGCACTTGTGAGATGTGGGTAAACATCACAATCATATATTAAATGGTGCATGCTATTGTAATCGCCGCGTTGATTACTTACCTGAAAGGCTTTTTGTGAATAGCACTTAAATGGCTACTTTAATTGACCGTCTTACTTTAATAGCGTCCATTTGGTTGCATTTTATGCATTTCTTTCAAACAGGCATGTGGGCTATCTAGTGAAAACTGAAGTCATGTAACAATGCAAACAATTGCCTTATTAGCCCGAAGAATAAGATGTTTTATATACCTGTTATTAGGCACCCAATCTATCTCTCGAAATCGTAACACTACAATGTCTACTTCTTTGCAGTACATAATAAATATAGCACTTTGTATCAGGGGTTAGGAATGGTGTTTACTTCAGTGATATTGCTATTTCTGAATTAGAGATCACTATTATATTATCGTCGTCTAGCACACATTGCTTAGACCGATTTGTGTAAAAAATTCCTCCGTCTCTAGTTATTACTTGTTATAACACCATATTTTACAGTTATAATCCTAAATGTAAAAAAACACGTGCTCCTACTAACGTAATTTACTTACTTTGATTGGGTGACGTGAATTACAATAAAGGGAACGAAGAAATTTAAATGCCCAAGATATGATCGTTAACTCTCTCGCAATATTAGAAAATGGTCACTACGAAATAATAGATGTTCTGTCTGTGAGACGAAGAAATATCTCTCCACAAACCCCTAATACAGTGTTTGTATGATTTATCGAGAACTTATTTGCATAACTATTTCGCAATTTGTTTAGTAGTTTAATAGAGCTCTTATGTAACGATACCTACAATAAAAGTACTTACTCGATTACGTGAGAAACTGTAATTTTTTGTTGATCTTTGAGATTTAAGCATCAAATGGTTTATTCTTGCCAATTATGCCGAAACATTCTGCCTGTGTTATTGATTCGTTGTTTTGCTTTCTAGAACCTGCAGTCAGTTTTCCGATATTAAATACAGCCTACACCACTGCGGCCAAGGCCTTAAAGTAACATTAATCTGTAACGTAAAGGAACAAATGAATCCATTTTTTGTAAATTTTTCATGTTCTGCTGTTGGAGTAATTTGACAAATTTACATCGTGACAATGTTATGCATGATTTGATCATAATTATTAGTGTAATAAACGTTCATTCTTGTTATTTGCTACCCGTTGTTAGTAAAAGTATAAAGGGTCGAAAGTAAAAGTTCTCTTTAACGTGTAAATTAAAATCTTAATGAGGTTAATTATGGCGTATGAGCAGCAATCATTGCGTATCTGCTTATTACCGAAGTTAAGTTATTATTTCGAAATGTTATCATGCAATAGACAAAAGTAATTAACTTTTCACAAACGACTAGAAAAATCCGTATGTATCTGCAGATGGTTACGGAACACATTACTTGTTATTACCTTATTACCAAAAAATTGGATTATGACTCTTTCCCGCGCGAACGAAGCATTCTTAGACCAACCAAAATAAAACCGTTCTAAAATAGTATTAATTGAACCTGAAGAACCTACCTTCTACTTTGACGAATATTGACACGATACTTTGATAATACACTAACCAGATACTGTTGCTGAGTGTACAATCAATGTCAAAAGTGATCATTTAAATACTTTGTCGCAAGCATATGATGTGGTATACTAATCATGATAAGTTAGTTTCAATCACTTTTGATGGTGACTGTACCAAAGTGTTACAATTCCGTTGCGTTCTTGCGGTAGGTTTAATTCGTGTGGGGAATGATCAACATTTCATCGGCATACTCATGCTCAGCTCAAGATCGTTTTCTGTAACTTTCTCTGTTTTCCAAGCAACGTTACAGTCATCCATTGATACACATACACATTGTCTTATTAATTTACCAGGCCGTGATCTATTAGATCCAATTAGTCATCAATTCATCATCTAAGTTTTACACGTAAATGTTTGTCAAGGCGACCATTTTATATGAATTTCTGGGGCTTTTTTGGGGCAGTTTTCATAATTTGAGCGATGCCTCGATCATATCACGTGAGATGTCCACATTATGGCCGAAATATACGTATTTTTTGCTGTACGTGATGCATTAAGCATTTTCCAACTAGCGGAGAAATTGCCATTGACAAGATATTTGTATTTATACATATTTCCATCTTAGCTACTCGTTCAGTTGTTTTGTTCTACCATCACGAAAACCTTGTTTGTGTTCCGTTGAACATAAGTTCTATTGGTGTTCCTCATTTGAGCTCTCTTCATAATTGCATTGCAACATTCGTTAGGAATGAAGAACAATTTATAACAATACCTTTATTGGATACGAATTCAGGTCAGAACCGTCTGTAATTAGTATTTATTAAACGGATCCTTGGATTTTACGTAATGTCTAAAAAACAGATATAAAATTAGTTAACAAAATATAAATAAATACATCCCATAAACCACAAATGAATGGATTCTACATCAATTAATTCATTGACAAGAGCTTTATCTTCATTTTGAACAGTGCATTTTCACGTACGTTTTTATAGTAGTTGAACTGAAATAAAATGTACTTACCTCTTTAAACGTGGACACAGATATAAATAGGTAAGATTTGTATGTAAAGATAACCAACGTCACGCACATCTTAAAAATAGAAATTTAATAAAACTTTTTATTTTTGTTTTAGCGATGCGATTCTTGCATACTTGATATCGACAGACGATGACATTACATAAATGATATCGTGTCGGCTTCGATCATAACGCCACTTTGGAACATCCCAAAAACAACTACATCTGTAACCACCTACTGCAATAAACACTAAACAAGTATTTGTCTGTTAAATTTATAATAACAGTGAGTGGCATCTCGTTCCGGTGGTGGTTTGATTGACGACGCGACTGACTAAGTTTTCCTGCGATTTCCCCGCTGCGCCTACGCTGGCTCAGTCGGCGCTGGCCGCGCGCGCACGCACATTCCTCTCGATAATGCATTTCGATATACTAAAGTTCCCCTTCGACTTCAACTCTTCCTTTATGGTCACATAAAGTGTTAGCGATTTGTTTTCGCAAAGGATTTTTTTTCGCGCAGTTCAGTGTTTGCTTGCAGCATGTCATTGGATATTATGTTTTTGACAAACGACAATTTGCGCCGAATGCGCAAGGAGCCGCAGGTGCTCGGGCTTCGTTATCGGGTATGCTTTACTATAAGAATACATTTAATATATGTAAACTGTGTTTCTGTTGGGTATTTCTCAAAATATTGCAATTATTATGGTAGAGATAAACTTTAAATTGGGATTGATTTCAGCCCGGGAAACTACTCGAGTGCCTGGTATTATTTTTTTCATTTTGTGATATTTTTAATAAGTTGAAAAATAATTACGTGAAAAGATCTGGAAAATGCATTTCTATGATTTTGTTATACCATACCATACAAGTTGACACTTGTAACATAGATTAGCGTGCGACAATAATATTGTTTTGAGACGTTTACGGGGATGTAACTTTCTTGCTAGATATATATTAAATTTGCAGTTGTTTTTCCACTTTCCCTTCGAGGCGAGGTGTAATGTTTCCATAGTTATCTCTTCATAATATCATTACGTATGAAAGTGAACATTAACATCATTTCCTTGCCCTTATCCCATTTACTTGGGATCGGCAAAGCATGTTTTTTCAAATATTAACTGAATTTGTTAATGTAACCTACAGTAAATGAGTGACTCTTCCAAACAATTTTCCATTATTTTGAGGAGGCTACGATAATTCACGTTGTGTTTTTTGTTTATATATTTACAACGAAACATTTCTAGTGAATGAATGCTAGGAGATTGAGACAGTTGTTGGAATAAGCGAGATTATTTTAGTATCTTTACGCATGAGTGAGTTTAATTGTGCTATTGACTACGATATTGTCCATGTTCAAGTACATGCTTACAGCCTGTGATTCGAAATCTTGTACACGGATGGATGCTTACCGATTCACAATTAGCTTTAAAAAAAAAGCCTTGAGATAAATATAATGGTAAATAGAGTAGATGTGAAGAAATCTTTCATTGTACTGACGTTATGAGAGGACTGTTACATAGTTTACATTGGGTAATTCAGAATACTTATATTACAACACGCCTAATAGGCGCCGATCCTAACCATTCGACACTACTTACAGCCAACGAAACTTCTTCCTATTGTTGGGATACTATATTTTGTAAGTTTCAATAAATAAATGAAGAGGCCAGGGTGAAAACCTACATTTTAAACGATTCTTTTATTAATCGTTTGTTTTATAGTTGACTTAACTATGTTATGTTATGATTTATGGTACAGTCGCCATCAGATTTATCGCATTATATAAGGCGTTTATAAATATCTGAACATGTACCGTAACGCCCAGTTAATAGGAGTCGGGTTCAGATATTTATGAACGCCTTATATGCTGCGATATCTGATGGCGACTGTACAGGCAAATAATAATAATGTAGTATAGGTATCCCTGTTTCTTTGACGAACGTTTTATCGATTTCTTCATGTCATCGACTTATCATTTCATTCAAATCTCGCTTTGCCTGTACTATAAGGGTTTATCGTTGTTTCTTCAACAAACGGTTTATCAATTTTATTCCTACGTTATTGTAAGCACGAATGAAGTGACGGAAAATTTACTTTGAAAGTAAACCAATTAGTGTTACAAATATTTCATCTCATCGTCGAATTATTTCATCGAAATATTTGACCTGCCCAAACCTAACCTAATAGGATAATAATTTCAAGAATGATGAAAAATTTATGACTTAAGGGGCAAAAACTTATCGAGGATATTTAAATTCGATGAAAAGTGTCGGCGAAACAAGGGGCTACCAAAAACCGATAAATGTTACTACAATAAAAACAATTTATAATGTACTTTAATGTGGTATAATGTACGATCATCGTTTTCTGTGGTTTTCTATTATATAAATAACTAGCGACCCGCTCCGGCTCCGAACGGGTGCAATGCTGATACATTATGCGTGTATTATACATATAAACCTTGCTCTTGAATCACTCTATCTATTAAAGAAACCGCATCGAAATCTGTTGCGTATTAGTTTTAAAATTCTAAGCATACATAGGGACAGACAGACAGCAGGAAGCGATTTTGTTTTATACTAAGTATATAGTTAGTGAAACTGCTTATAAAATGCCAACAAATGATGGACGATCATATGACTATGATTGGACGATGTTTGATTTTATTCAGGTATTTGTGAAGTTTTTGGAGTAGTAGGGCTTCGTGCAGGGTCCGTCCGGATTGTTACTACCGTCTTGCCTGCTAACCCACCGCCAAACAGCAATGTTCGCATTGTTGTGTTCCGGTGTGGGGGTAAGATAGCCGGTGAAATTACTAGCATAGAGGCATTCTATCTTCGTCCTCCGGGTAGGCAAGCACTTGTGACTCCTCTGGTGTTGCAGGTGTTTATGGGCGACGGTAATCGCTTTCCACCAGGCGATACGTTTGCTCGTTTGCCCCCTATGACATAAAAAAAAAAAAAAGTTAATAACGGCAGTTAACGGTTAAAATTACTGCTTTTATTGTCTAAGTAAATAAAAGTGCCTACGCTAAGAATTTTACTGCTAAGCCGTATTTTTATAGGGTAATTTTGATGCGTATGGCATCGAGAAATAATTATAATTATGTACAGTAGCGAAAAAAAAACTATCATATTGAAATATTCTAATTTTAAGTCGAATTGGATCTAAAGATAAGATCCGAATGAATATTGCCAATCCATACTAATATTATAAATGCGAAAGTGTGTCTGTCTGTCTGTCTGTCTGTCTGTCTGTCTGTCTGTTACCTCTTCACGCTTTAAACCGCTGAACCGATTTAGATGAAATTTGGTATGGAGATAGTTTCAGTCCCGGGGAAGGACATAGGATACTTTTCATCCCGAATAAATGTAATGTTCCCGTGGGATGAGCGAGTAACACCGCGGGGCACAGCTAGTAGCGTAATAAGTAACTTGTAGTATAGTAAGTGTGTAACGAATAAAAACATAGGCAGGTACGTATTTTATTAGCGTAGTGGCAAATATTAACTGAACAGCAAATTAGTGTAAAAACGTGTTTTTTTTTCTATAAGACGCAGAATGTCGACAACGTTTTTTAAATAACAATTTGTATGGAAAAAAATTATGTTTTATTGGTTAAAAAAGAAATCTCAGGTCAGTACTTTGTTATATCACCGTTTGCAATTGTAAAAGTTGGGCATCTTTCGTAAAAAATACACCAATATGGTGTTTTTTTTCCGCTACTGTGTATATCTCACGTGATTGGCTGTTATTGATATGAGTATAATCAGCTAGTCACTTAGTGTGTGGTCTAGCTTAGCTTGTTTGTAGTGAAAGGTAATAAATATATAGTATTCTTAAATATTTATTTCAAAAAAGGAAAAACAAAGAAACAGTAAATAAAAAGTGTGTGTGTCAGCTCCGACGCACGACTGGAGTTTACTCTTCAGGCCAGGCACGCACCTTTTTTTTAGTCGCGCGATAATTTTGTCGCAGAAATAAGCGTACTTCTGGGTTTATGAAAATCGTGGTGCGCGCACTCTCATATAAACCCATATCTTGCATTTATGCGACAAAATTATCGCGCGACTAAAATCGTGGTGCGCGCCTGGCCTTAAGAACGATTATAAAATATATACTCAATACGTTTATTGCACATAAGGATTAGTAAATAGTTTAAGTATCACATTATGTACCCTGTTGGGTGCTGCAAACAAGAACGAGAAGGTAGGCACTTACATAATATTAATATACAGGTATAATATACAGCAAAATTACAATATTTTACAAGGAAAATTTACTTCCGATTCATTTTTAACAAATTGGAGAGATCATGAGTAGTAACTAAATAAGGAAGCGTGATGTAAAGCGCCCTCGAGCGGCTAGTTTAGTTACTACAGTCTGCAGTGCTACGGAAAAAAAACCGTATCTTACTATGAAATCCATACAAAGATACGACCTTATTAATTAAGGAGCTTTGATCATTTTTATGAACATGCCAGCTCCAGCAGGCCTAATAAATACACAACATCATTCATCTAAAAGACATAGATAAATAAAAACATAAACCGTATAAACTTAAAAATAACATGTACACGAAAACAACTAAATTTGTATACACTATTTACATAAAAAAAACTGTATACAAATTTAGCCGATTCCGATAAGGGTTCCGCCAATATTGAATTGAACATTACATTCAAGAAAGATCTGGTATTAGACCTAGCCATTTACATTAGACAAAAACAAACGTACAAAATCACCTTCCTTAAAAAAATCCTTAAATAAATCCAAAATCTCCTTAACAACAACTCCAAACAGCGTTTTGAACTTCTCCTCCCAACTTTCGGTAGAAAACAAAATATCCTTCGTCTTCTCAACCAGCCTTTCAAAAGTAATACGTCTCTTCTTCTTGTCCTTATTTTGTCTTTGATCTTCCATATCAGCCCGCTCAATAGTAGGCTGATTTATCAATAGACACTCGGACCTCTTCACATCTGTTACTCTTTTTGACTTCCGCGGCTTACGAACCTCTTGTTGTGGCTCGCTCTCTAATCTGTACTGACTTACTGATCGCTGGCCCTCAGCCTGACAGACAGAATCTTCAGACTCTTTAGATTGTAACGGCTTCGACAAAACAGCATCTCCATATGACTTTCCAAAACTTAAGTCATTCTCAAAAACAGATGGCGCATCCTGACTACAAACATCCGTATCCTTTTTTTCCTTATTTTGCATATACAACCAAAAAGCCCGTTTATATATACATCCCTCAGCAGACATAATCCTGCGAATTTCTTACTCCTTCACAAAAACCGGGCACGACTTATCTAAGGCCATATGGCTGCCTTTACAATTAATGCATCTAAAAATAGTCGTTTCGCAATTGACATGCTCCCCGCCGCATTTCGGACAAGTAACTTTAGTAGTAGGACATAACCTGCTCAGATGACCGAACTTCCAACATCTTGAACATTGGGTAACCGGGAAAGTGTACTGATTTACCTTAAATCGGCAACCGTAGGCATAAACATATGGCGGTAAAGAAGTTCCCTTAAAACACAGACGAATAGCTTCAGCCTTAACCCAACGCCCATCATGATCCAAACGGTTCAGTCTACATATTGACAAAATGTCTTCAGACCCTTCAATATTCTTTAAAAATTCGTCTTCCTCAACCTCCAACTCAACCTGCCTTATAATTCCATAAGTGCAGCATGCCATATTAGACCAATAAGAACGTCTCGTCTCATTGTTAAACTCCTGAGAAGCCAGAAGCTTCTCCGCATCATCCTTAGAGTTAAACTGTATGCGAATTTTACGTGGACCCATAAACTTGACGGATAAAATTCCTTTTATACCCTTAAATTGCAGCAACTTTGCCAAACCAATCTGTTTCGGTAAATCTTCTTTTGACACTATATAAACTTCAAATAGCTTGTCAGGCACACCGCACCGTCCGGCCCTTTCGACGCATAAGACCACAAACGCGAAATACCAACTCTACGCAAAAAACCACTTTAGCAAAATACCAACTACGCAAAACACCAACTACGCATAACGCCAACATGAATTTAAGCAAAATACCAATCACGCTAAATATCATATATATATAAAAAAAAAGTACTATAATAATAATAAGCCCGCAGGGCAACTTGTGGCGAGCTGTCGGTGACGACCCCATGGACCCGAGATCTCTAGAGAGTCGGTCAGGGTCCTCGTCTCCGGTGTGCCTTCATCGGCCGGAGTGGAAACCCAAGAGGACGTGTAGGACTCTCAGGTCTGGCTTGCCTTCATTGGCCGTCCAGAGAGGAGCGTTAGAGCTATATGCTCCAGGGGTGGAAGTGTTAAAGGGCATCACGCCGCGTGTAACTTCGGAGAAAGCGCGGCACATCTCTCGGCACCCCAGAGCCCTCACGCTTGTGTTGCTTCCGGCCGTCTTTACGACGGCATTACGGGGCCCACCTAGTGAAGGGCGAGTCACCGGCCTCACCGCCCGCCATAGGTAACAGTCGCACTGATGGTTACGGCGGGTGACATGTTACTATTGCAATAGGCCTAAGAAAGAGTCCACCCATACTCCATTTTAATAGCCCGGTTTTTTCTTTTCCATATTAATGCAATAGTTCAATCACCTGCTGGGACCTGTTCATGAATATATCATCTTATTGATATGATCAGGAATGGGTCCCAGCAGGGCTACAGCCACAGCCAATTTCTCCAAGGGGCCTCTACGTGTTGGATCCATATCCCCAAGCAAGCCTTTCAAAAGACCGGGACGTATGCGCCCGAGACTCTATGAGACAAGAAACAAAAATAATAGTAATACCATATTTAGACTTTTTAAATAAATACAAAATAAATAATAATACCTAGGTGTGTATCCACACCAAAAAAATAATAAAGGCTCAAAACACCACAAAACGTCCGGTTGGTGTTTTGCGTTTGTGGTATTGTACGTAGTTGGTATTTAGCGTTATCATTTTTATAAATCCGCAAAACGCCAAAAATCCTCGGGTTGGTATTTCGCGTTTGTGGTCTTATGCGTCGAAAGGCGTCCGGCTCCAGCTGCGTTTTGGCGGTTGCTAAAACCCGCAAGCGTTTAGGTTTCCTGCCTATTGTCATAAAACTATCACTACAACCACAGCTTTTGTCGCTCAGACCACAAGCACGCTTCACCGCTATATGCCGCACATCCGACATGGACTCAGCGTCCGATACAATATCCGATTGACTCGGCCCTGCCTTATTATCAAACTCCACTTCAGATAGCCACGACGGAGCTGCCCGCTGCCCACATTCTAAAAGTGACGTATCACTCGCGACACCTCGACTTGACTCACTCATCGCAAAAACAGCGAAAAGGACTCTAAAACTGAATTAACTTATAAATAAAATAAAATTTGATAAAATTTTCAACAGTCGCCTTTGACAACCAAACGTCAATCCTCGCAATACTTATATTTTTGGAACGTATCTGCCGTGCTAATTTAAAAAGTCGTATCTCAGTATACGATCGGGGTAAAAATACGACTTCTTAATTTAGCAGATTATGCGTTAAGCGTTATAGACTAAGCTCCCGATATAAAATGACCTTCACAGAGATGTTTATTTGATGAAATGTATTTTATATTTAGTTTAAAATGTCAATAAATATATTGCATATGGGTTGCCTAACAAATTTTAGTCCAGGGTATGTTTAGTTTAAAATTTAAGTTTTTTTTTTTACATTTCACCGATTTGATTATTAGATAAATTCATAATTAAATAATCTTTAATTTTATTTAATTTCAATTTAACAATCAGACCTTTGCAAAATGCTAGTAGGTATAGATTTACCTGTTTATACCTGGCTACCCAATAGTTGTGACGGGAAAAGAATAGGCAACCTAACGTTTGCATATTCTATGGGCTTCATACTTTCGATTGGTATAGAATTTATCTAATATTAATCAAACCGGTGAAATGTTTAAAACAATTTTTTTTATTATTAATTAAACATATCCTGGACTAAAATTTGTTAGGCAACCCATATGCAATATAATTATTGACATATTAAATTAAATATAAAATACATTTCATCAAATAAACATCTCGGTGAAGGTTATTTTATATCGGGACCTTAGTCTATAACGCTTAACGCATAACCTGCTAAATTACGAAGTCGTATTTTTACCCCGATCGTATACTGAGATACGACTTTTTAAATTAGCATGGCAGATACGTTCGATTTTACACCCCATATTTTTCATACCCCGGGCTTATATATGAAAATCGATTCTTAAGGAGTAAACTCCAATAAACTCCAAAAAGCTTAAAATACTACTAACATCTATGTACAAAAAACCTAGAATTAAAACAAATTCAAAAAATTACTCCCCTGCGGCATGGTACCGAAAATGCTGGCAGCATTTCCTCGCTGAACAGCTATGCTGATACGTTGAGCGAGGAAGCTGCCAGCTCTTCGGTCCCCAGTGGTCTAAAAAAATATTAACTGCACCGTATAGGTAATGTATATGTAAAGCTGATCTTAACAAAATAAATATTTACTTCTTTTGCATCTATTGGTGCGGTTAGTTGTGAACTTTCAAATTAAAATGATCGGGCAACCGTGGCTTAATTATACATAATACCTAGAGTATTTACACCATAGACCTTTCAGTATTTACGAGTAGTCCCAGAGATATCTTATCAAAAGCGTAAATTTAGCGGAAATGTGAATCAAACCACCAGTGTCACTTTACTATCAGTACATAACAACAGGCGATCATATTACTTATGAGCGTTCTCTTCCAGGGTTGACTTTATTTGTGACCTACGCTACGAGGGGCGTTCAATATATTCTCGGTATGGGTATGAAAAAAAAAGTTACGAATTGAATAATATTTTTATTTTTCAATATATTCACCCCCTATGTCTAAGCACTTAAAAGATCGGTCAATTAATTTCTTTAACCCCTCATAAAAATAATTTTCTTCTTTGCCGTCAAAATGTTCCATTACCGCAGCCTTCAATTCTTCATCGTCGTTAAACCGTTTTCCTCTCAGATCTTTTTAAAGGTTTGGGAATAAAAAATAGTCACTCGGGGCCAGATCTGGACTATATGGGGGGTGACTAATAGTTTTGAACCCACATTCGTTCACAGCACAGGTGGCAATATGAGCACTGTGGACGGGGGCATTGTCGTGTAGTAGCAGAACACCTTTAGCTAGTTTTCCTCTTCTCTTTTCTTTTATAGCCTCCCGTAACTGTCGCAAAATATTAGAATAATAGATTCCTGTTATATTAACACCCTTTTCTTTGTAGTCAATGAGCAATATTCCTTTATAATCCCAAAAGATGGTGGCCATGACCTTACCAGCTGAAGGTATCACCTTGAACTTTTTAAGATGAGCTGTACCTCTGACATGGGTCTCCTTCGCAATCCATAATATCGTATGTCCTAAAGTCAAATGCCATACCACATTTACTCTAAACACTTTTGACATATCAATCATTTTCCATAATGATTATTTGCCATAATGATCTTACATCCTAATGATCATAAACCATAATATTACATTACCTAATGCTCTAAATACCTAATATGTTTTGTACTAATCTATTAACACATAAAACTTACGAGTCATAATATACAAAACCATAAATCACATGTCCTAAAGTCAAATGCCATGATGATTACTTGCCATAATGATCATAAACTATAATAACATTACCTAATATCCTACTTTAAGGCAGGTCAGACTTGGGTTAGGTTAGGTACGACGACGAGCGAAGCGAGGAGGAGTGTTAGGTTGAACTATGACCCTAACGAGCGAGCGAAGCGAGCGAACCGCGCAGGTCCGACTTGGCTTACGATTCCTTACATTACCTATTTCACCTTACGGCAGGTCCGACTTGGACAAATATCGAATTGGCTAAACCCCGAAAACTGTAGGTTGGGTTATTGGCTGAACCCCGAAAACTGTAGGTTAGGTTAGGTTTGTATTGTGACCACGTATAGCGGAGCGAGCGAAGCGAGCGGAGCGTCAGACTTGCTGAATCCCGAAAACTATAGGTTAGGTTATTGGCTGAACCCCGAAAACTGTAGGTTAGGTTAGGTTTGTATTGTGACTACGTATAGCGGACGGTCAAAAGACTTGCTGAACCCCGAAAACTGAAGGTTGGATTATTGGCTGAACCCCGAAAACTGTAGGTTAGGTTAGGTTTGTATTGTGACCACGTACAGTGGAGCGAGCGGAGCGTCAAACTTGCTGAACCCCGAAAACTATAGGTTAGGTTATTGGCTGAACCCCGAAAACTGTAGGTTAGGTTAGGTTTGTATTGTGACCACGTATAGCGGAGCGAGCGAAGCGAGCGGAGCGTCAGACTACCCCGAAAACTATAGGTTAGGTTATAAAAATCGGAAAAATGAAAAATCGACATACTTATACGTATATTCGGAGTTTTAAAACATTCGGAATTATGATGAATGACACGTGATAATAATTAGGATAAGTAACTATTAAGACATATGATGATTATGGCAACTAGTATTAGGATATGTAACTGATAGGACACTTGATCATTAGTACTTAAGATAATAGTGCAAATAATCATTAGGATATTCAATATTAGGATGATCAATATTATGGCATTTACATTAGGATAAACGTTATTATGGCAAAAGATCATTATGACCACAGTTATTATGGAATTTACAAATAGGACAAAGGAAATTATGGATTCCAATATAGACCCCTCTGACATGCCACTGCATCGATTCTTGCTTACTCTCTGGGTCATAATGATGAACCCAGGTTTCATCTCCAGTAACAATTATTTTAAGTATCGTATCGACATTCTCCCCACACAGCTCCATAAAGTCTGAACAGCACGCGACTCGCGTTTGCTTCTGATCCGGTGTCAGCATTCGCGGCACCCATCTTGCACTAACTTTTGACATGTTAAGTTGTTCATGAATGACGGTGTGCACGGTACCTACAGAAAGGCCTGTTTTCTCAGCTATTGATCTGATCTTTACTCGAGCATCCTCTAATATAAATTCCTCTACTTTCTCCACATTTTCCTGACAAGCGAAGCGGCATAAACGGGCGGGCCTGGTCGAGAGTCATCTGCAATGCTGGTTCTTCCTCGTTTAAATTCACTAGACCACTTTTGAATAGTCGATAACGAAGGAGCGGACTCGCCATAAACAGCATCCATTTCTTCTTTAATAGTTTTTTGATTTTTTCCTTGTTTTGTCAAGAACTTTATCACGGCTCTGTGCTCAATTTTCTGGGACATCGTAAAATCGTTCATGACTATGACGTTTGTGTAGCAATTGCAAAAAAACAAATGAAAGTAGCGCTATATATTTTTTATTTCTTTTATTACAGTTAGTGACTGTAAATGGCCAGTATTAAATATAATATAAAAGGAGGTTGTAACATACCGATACCGAGAATATATTGAACACCCCTCGTATCTTCGTTATGTAAAAAAAACTTGTACTGTGCAAAATTGTATTCCAGTAATTGTTTAGGGTGTGCGAAGTCCTTCAATCACTGTTAACTTAAGAAAAATAAGGGAAGAAATAACCCTACCAAATTACTGTTATCTAATTTTACTTGCATCGACAAAAATGAATGTTGATAAAGGCTATTGCTTTTTCTTTGCAGGGTTTATCGAATGGCGTGGAGAATGATCAGAACACTGCAAACATACCACCCGGCGACCTCACCCACAAGCGGCTATCTACCGGGTCCACCATGTCCAACCAAAGCTTCGACTCGGGCAACGTCGACTACGCCCCGCCCACCAAACACCACTACCTACAACACAGAAGCGAGAGCGAGATAAACGACAAAACCTTCACTCAACCCAAAATAACAAACCCCCTGTTCGGCGTTAACGCCGCCTCCCACTACGCTCCACAACCCGTGCTCAAAGAGGAAGATATCAAGCACTACGATAGACCCAGCGTACCCAACGGCATCCGCAAAGCGCCCGAAGGCCAAGACAACGACACCCTCAGAAACGAGGACGCGATTGACGGTAGGAAAGACCTAGTAGTGAGCCCGAATCAAATCGCCCTCACTGAGGGCGGCACCGCGACATACACCACTGACAATAATGGTAAAATCAATGTTCATGTCACCGTCATGATTAACGCAGGTAATTATATGCATCCTTACGATTTCCGATTCCGTAACACACGTATATTTATATATAGCACCGGTTTTTAACAATTTATATAAAATGTTTATCTAACAGTTTTTGCACAGTGATGGTTTATAAATACATGTAAATGGAAGACTGCGGTTGTCCAGGCCGTCTCGAGGATGCATATCAGAGGCAAGCGGTCTCTCTTTGTAGTTGCATGCCGTGTTCGTTCATTCCTTCTTTCGTAACACCCGTCCCATTTGGTTTATGTAACTGGTAGTTTATTAAATGTAGTGTAGTTTCGTTTCTATTTTCTGTATTTTGTTCTATGCATGATATTATGTTTTATGTATTTTTGTTTCTTCCTCAAATTAGTGTACACTTGTATATCATGTCGCACTTATATGATTTATTTTTTCCCATACAAATATTTACTTAACTTGTAGTACTGTAATTGTTTTTGTAGTACTTAAATTAATCACTGATTTCCAATTTTTATTAACGATGTCAGATCTTTCATGAATTGTATGGCTTGCAATGAAATGTTCGTAATTACTAACACAATTTAAAGTATAATCAAGTTTGAATCAAAAAATACCCATTTCATTAACAACATTTCTAAAGCTTAAATAGTAACCAGTAGAAACACATTCAAATACCAGTATGTAATTAATAACACATAATTTCAGGCACCCTAGCCGACTTAAAGAAGCAGCGATCACAAATAAGAACAAACGGTAGCCCGGTGGAGAACAGTCTGTCGTCGACGAACAACCACAGCATAACATCTCTGCCAGAGGGTCTGGCCAGCCAAGAGGCCATGCCCGTGCAGCTCAACCCTCTCACGCTGTCCCCGAGCTCCGGGACCGTCCCGCGCTTTTCCGGTCACACCAGCGACGTCGTCGGCGACACGCGCTCCCGCAGGTGCTGTATTATTATGTAACCATAGACTATCGACAGGTTAAAGCGGTGGAAAAGTCTGATTTATCATTCCAAATCTCTACTGGGCATGTATCGTGGAGTTTTTATTATTGTATTCTAATCGATAGTAACGAATTTATATTTGATTAAATCGTCGATCTAAACGTAAGGGCTGATCGATGTACTATCGTGACGTTGAGTGAGTAAACATATCTTGGAATAATTCAGGAGATAGTAACTCGAACGGTCCTTAGCCTGACATTCCCGTCTGAGAGAGATTAGTCGGGGATTGCCGAAGGAATTGCCATTACAGCTCGCGGAGTGGCTTGCCTATGTGCGAAGGACTTTGTGATAGTTGCATGAGCTCAACAGTTATTGTACCTAGAGGTAAGATGGTGGCTAATATTTTATGGTAGTTACAACAGATTCCTATACGTAAGTCAAGTTAATATTCGTGTAGTATGGCTTACCATTTTCCTAGTTAACATTCCTTTATATGATTAATTAATTTATTAATAATTGAAATTATCGTACGAATAGTAAACAAAAGTATTGTGATTGGAAAATGAGTACTTAAAGGAATATTATTATTGTACTATTGTATTATATTTTAAGTGTATCTGTACAACAACAAGATAATCAATCAGTATTCTGTAACTACACGTATCCATATCCGTATACAACCTAATTGCAATATATTCAAGTGCCTCCCAGTTCAGTTATAAAAGTAAGCAAATGATTATAAAATGACATAAATTATTTTTTAATGTATAAGAAATTGATATTTATGTATCTTGGCATTTACAACTATCATTGTAGATATTTATTATTATTGCAAGTGTTTCAGAAAAATGACTCCAAGGAACATATAATACTGTGAATATGCATTTAAATACAAAGAAGATTAATCTACATTTCATTTCTAAAATAAGACTCGCTGCGATCGCTTCTTAACAAACTTTTCTTACGTGGACCAGCTGTGGGCAATAAAACCATAGATATATTGATACATTAGTAATACTTATAACGTAAATGGTTCTATTGTGCGACTTCTCGTCGTATCACCGAGAATATTAATTTAATGACGTTTGTTGTCCTCGACATTTCATGGCGATGCAGGCTGACATCGACCAAACTGGAATATAGGATTCAGTATTTTGATTATTTACCTCAATATCGTCTTATTCAAGATTGGTCATATTCAGCCTTTAAAATGCCAGCCTTGTAAATTACTGTCATATTAATGTCTACATCTTATCTGACGTAAGCGTGTGACGTCTGGCGTATTTTCAAGTAATCTTGTAATTATAGTGTTTCTTTATATAAAAACCACTAATATACCGGTATGCATACGTCTCACATAACTCGTAAAACGGAATTGAATGCTAATAAATCGTTATTATTGTAGCCTTAAAACATTCCCAGTTACTTTTTCATTTAGCATTGAGTTTCGAGTTACTTTTAAGACTGTTGTTATGTAGATGTTACGATCATTAGATAACTTTTGACGTATGAGCAACTTTGTTAACATTTATGTAATTTGATAAGGTCCAATTGCCTTTAATGGTTAATTGTATAATTTTGATGTAAATGATAAAAGTCTGAAAGTACTTTAAGTTGCGCATACTATTGCTGGTGGCGTAGCTATTTAACCTAGCTCCTGAATGCAAGAGAACATGGGGCCCCATCGTTCTAAATTTGATAACCAGGTGCTAAAAACCCCTAAAGAATTTGGGGGCGCTGGTGATTGGTATCATCTAGCCCTCAACGCCACTGCATACGCGACGGAACAGCTGACTGTTGACAGAGAGAGGGGGCCACAGAGCACGAGCTGTTAGATTAACATCTCTACGTTACGATAATGTGAGAACACGACCCCAGTGGAACTTGAAACAACCCCAGTTAATTCTCGCTTGCACTTTAAGCGGCACTAAATATGTTTTACAATGTTCTCCATAACATTAACATGACCACATTGTACGTAACGTACTGATGGTAAGTTGAGTGCCTTTCTTCGTTAATGCTAAATACTCTATGTGTGCCAATATTTTCTTATCCGTCTAAATCGCGATCAAAACTTTATTAATGTTTTGCATTTCAGCTCCTAAAATGACAGCTCGTATTGTTTATAGTACTTGTTCAGTCTTCGTATTTTATATGGTAACTTTTTATAAGTACAGTTTTTTTTTCTAACTTCGTCACTATCCAGTGTTCAGGGACTGTGGTATTCTTGTTAGATTATTAAGGCACCTTGTTATTCCATTAAGTTGAAAGTTGTGTATTGATCTACTTTCGGTGATGTATTTATATGGTTCTCTTGAATTTTAATTTTTCGGCGAATGTTTAATTTCGCCGAAGTGTCATTTCGTAGAAATCCTGTTTCCTATAAACTGTAAACTATTTCAGATTGTTATAAAACATACCTAACCTAACCCAACCTAATTAATAGATATTATCAAGAAGAATGAAAAATTTATGAGTTCAGAGGAAAAACCGGCGAAGTGATAATTCGGCGAAAAAAAATTCGGCGCAAACCGAACACCTGTATTTATATTATCACGTGGGTTTCATTAGGTCCCATCCAGTAGTAATTCATTCGTCCATATCTTAGTCACTAGTGTAAACGTTTTTGTAGATGTTTCTGTCGTGAGTACTTAAAAAGTACTTAGAAAACTATTGTTATTAACACTCGATATCGAAACGTGTTAACTTAGATTACGAAATATTTTAATGCATATATTTTGGATGTAAAAATAATTAATGCCGATTTATTCTATATGTATTTGCTAAATACTTAAGACCCCGAAATAGTTCTTAGCAATGGTCCCTAGTATAAATGAATATAAACTTGGTTCACAAATAGCAACTACTAAGCAATACTAATGGCCTTATAAAACATGAGCACAATATACATCTCGGTTGTTTTTTCTTCATAACAGTATTATTTTATGAATGCATTTTACATATTTACCTTTACATGCTGCATTTTTGTGATATTGCTATTGTATTTATACAATTTTGGAAATAAGACAAATTTCATAGTCAAAATCATACTTGAACCTGTGTTATGTTGAACTAAGTACATCAGCATAATGTATAAATATCAGGTGATGCGAAAAGATAAAATTTAAGAGTTGGTTGTGAAGATTGGGTGTGCCTAACGTCTATGTGGCGATAACTGAGATGTTCGTGATTTTTTGATAACGGGGATTTATTCAAATACAAAAAATATATACCCTAAAATATAGTTTGCGAGCAGTCTGTAATGGACACTTGGACAGATTAAACAGAGATCAAGGTGAATTTATCTGTTATATCAATGCAGTATATATTCCCACTGATAAGGTCTAATTTTGTGTTAAAACTATAATTGATATTACATTTGTATGTGTTAAGATTGATGCTTCGTCTGTCGACCAGTGCCTCCTATCGGTCTTGCCTTAGAGCAGACGATGTTATCAACATTGTCTGTATCAACCTTGTATACTATTAGACTAGTACTTAAATTATCTAAATGATTGTAGTGTTTTCTTCAAAATTCCTTAGATGTATTTAAAATTAAATTTCAGAACATTGTATTTATAGATGTATTTATTGTAGTGCTGCTAAGATTTATCCTTTGTTGTAAGAAATGACGTCACAACTATTGTGTCAAAATAAGTGTTCTTTTATATTAGATGCGTAGTTGAAAGTAGTCATCACATTTTGAACGATTTTGTAGTGTTTTCGATGCAATTAGACCTTATATATGAAGTCAAAAGTATAATAATTGCTCATTTTTACAAACCTTGGCTGAATTTTCTTACTATTTATACCCTATGTAGTGTTAATTATACATATCGATAGACATTTTGATATCTCAGTGTTGTTCGGTGATTCCTATTAGAAGTCTTGCCCTGTAGCGTCTTGCCTTTTGCGAACCACTTTGCCATACGAATAAAACTGTTATGTAGAATACCTGCAACCATCTATTTAAATCTTCCCTGAACTATTGTAGAAACGTGATTTATCAACACTGAGACTCGGTTTTGTAGTAGTAACACTGGTTAAATCAGAGGGAAGTTATAAAATAGTTTTATAGAATATACTGATTATTAAAATATTAAGGTGGTTGCAGAAGAAACAAAACTAGACATTCCACGCTAGATGGCGCTGGGAAGCAAGATTTGTAGTTTTTGTGTATTATTTCGTATGTTACTTTAGTTTGAAGTGAAATTTGTATGTTGGCGAGTCCGCGTATTAGTCTTTTATTCATATACTATTAGTAGCACGTCATTAATTGTTTTATTCTCCCATGTATTGGCAATTTGTGAAAAATCAGCAAGTACTCACACTAATAGACACTAATTGTGAGTGTGTGCGGGTGATTCATTCATTAAAGGGTCGCGTATCATCTGTCAGTTTGATAGTAAGCGCAGAATAAATAAGCAGGCATGATATTTGATATTGATGATGAAGTTAAGATGCACCTCTAGCACAACTGTGACACGCAACTCTTTCTCGCGCGAAAAATATTACCTATCTCTTTCTTTGCGGTACTGTAGGAGACTGACGGACGATGCTATATCGCGCGACAAGAATCGTGAAGCCTAGTTGTATTAGACGGGCTGGATTGTCAAAATAAATAATACGAAGAAATTACAAATCTTGGGCAGTTCTACATTTTTTAAGTATGTGGTGAATTTAAATAAGTATTTTTGTTGGGTTTCTGTTCTGATATACCCATTGTGATTCTGATTTGCGATGTTATTGAGTTTGTCCTAAGTTTTTCTGAATGATTGATTGGGGTATAGCAAAAAGGGCCCAATTTTAGGACACATATTTTGTTGAGAAATATTTTTCTCATTTTTGTTACTTTTTAGGGTTCCGTACCCAAAGGGTAAAAACGGGACCCTATTACTGAGACTAGTGAGATTTCGCTGTCCGTCCGTCCGTCTGTCACCAGACTGTATCTCAAGAACGGTGATAGCTAGACACTTGAAATTTTCACAGATGATGTTTTTCTATTGCCGCTATAACAACAAATACTAAAAATGAAATAAAATAAATATTTAAGGGGGCTCCCATACAACAAACTTGTTATACCTATATATACATATATATATAGATACGGATAACCCTTCATCCCTGCGCGAGTCGGACTCGCACTTGCCCAATTTTTTGATTAGAACTAAAGAATACATTAAAAATGAGTATCTTTTATAATTTACAATTGTTTGATTAACTTGCCCGTTTAAGAACTAGATCGGTCCTAAGTTGCCATAGAATTACTACGCAGCCTGGGACTACTTGTGCTATCTATTCTGTGCTGGAACTAAGAAATTTACGGTGGAAAAAAATTACAAATATACCTCTGTTTTTTATCACTTAATGAAAAAACCGGGCCCTTTTTGCTATACTCTGACCTGATATACAAAAACCCGACATCAAGAATAAGTAGGTACTGATTACGGTTGAGATTTTCGCTGCTCTAAATCATGGTTCCATGGAGTCTAATTGTAAAAATGTTCAGTCTAAAAATATATAACTACTAGAACTACTACTAACTGAGCGCAGCACCAGTTGTTTGCGCCACGCTTCACGATCCAGAGCTAGCTCGCGCCATATAAAAATATATGACAATATATTGTTATTATAAGGGTTTTAGAACCACCAACCACTAAATAAAATAAAACAATTTTTGTTACGTGTAGGTTTTATTATAATACATTATACTTTGTGTGAGTTGTAGACGTCGCTTTAATTCGAAATGGTGGATTATTTTTCTTTTTAACCCCCAGATCTTCGCCGTTTTCAATTTTTCCTAGGCTTCTTTCTGTTTAGTGTTGTTTAGTGGTTAGTACGGCTGCCTGAAAACGAAGGTTTATATTTACATATGTGGTTGGCAGGTATACGTTGTAATATTTTTTTAGGCAACACGCATGTTTTGTAGAAAATTATAAGTTTCTGCAGCTTTTCTTGGATGAAGCCTTCATCTGTATGAACTTTAATTGACATTATTTTTGTTGATAAATGATAAATCAATGAAGGAAATCATCTTGCAGTAATCCCTTTTGATGAAGCTCTAAGCTGGCCTTGAATCTGTAAAGAAATTATTTATTACGTCACAAAAATGCCAGCGATGGAAACCGCTGTATGCAGTACCTATTATGTGATTATCTTACAGGGTGTTAGTGTTATTACAAATACAAATACAAGTACTCTTTATTGCACACCTCATAAAATATACAGGAGAAATACAATGCAAGAAATTACAATTAGAGGTAAACAACAGGCGGTCTTATCGCTAAAGAGCGATAAATATTTTAATAATAAGTATTACAATTATCCTTCAAGGAGGAAACTTAGTCACTGAATCGATAATTCCAAAAGGATTTGGTTTCCCACACCTATTGAAAAACATGGGTTGGTCTTGGTATCAATTCAGTCAGAGAAAAAACTACCCATATGAACCCACTATGAACATTTTTTTCAACACCCAAAGCGAGCGATTGCGTTCAGTTTTTGTGGTTGGTTACAGTTGTCATCACGCCATGCTTGTCTTCGCCTAAAAAGAAAATAGCACGGCTTTTTCACGGCAGGACGCATCGATTTGTAATGTTAACAAACACAATACTTTCCCCGCAATTTCTGACCCATGATATCGCAATATCGTTTAGGGATCACTCTATGTCCTGAGTAGGTACACATGTTTATTATATGCACGTTTCATTATTCACACTTTACATACAGTAAAAACTCACGAAACGAAAAAAATGCAAACCAAACATGATTCATTTTTATACGAATTTCCACAATTGACAGTATTGACACAATTCATTATATTTTCATTCACAAGATTTAGTGCGTTCGAAATCTGTTCCACTTTATTGTTATGAGCAAATAAACAAAATAGGTATCTTTAAAAACCAAATGTTTCCAATTATTTGTATCATGTTTAATGAAAGCTGAAATCATTTAAAAATAAACTGTTATGCATTCATATCGAAACATAAATTTAAATTTATTATCCTAAATTATAAGTTAAGTAGTATTATATTTCAGAACGCACTGTTCATGAATAGCTTTACGTGCGCTTACGTTTGTATGTGTGTAAAAGCAACGCACACATACATATATGGACAATATTTCAACGGGTTTTAAAGCTTTAATAACATTGTAATTGTATGATTTAAAGCAAAACTGATTTCCTTGGCGAATATAAGATAGCTTAAAGATTTTTTTAAGAATGTTTAATAACCTAAAGCCATAACCGCCTAAGCGTGTATTGATCAAACGATTTGTATGAAAGTGACATCGCTGCAACCACCTTAATAGATTGGATGTTGTGAAAATTATTATATACAAAATCTTCGTATTTATATGAATACACACTTAATTCATCTGAGTGGCTTAAATTTTCTTTCATAGTTAGCCACGATTATTATGTGAAATAATTCAGGTATTTATGTGAGGAATCAATATTGTCTTGTAATTATCATAATTATTCGGTGCGCACTTATCTATCCATTAAATAAAGATAATGGGTGTTTAATGTGCAGCTGACACGATTGTATCTATTATTATTGTATTAAATTATATGTGATTTATGTTTAAATAGCTAAAAGTTAAATTTGGTACAAAAAGATAACTTACCTACAAATTCATCTATTCTATATACATAACATAAAAATATATGTTATAAATCGTGTTTGTGCAATATAGGTACGTTATTCTTACTTTAATGAAAACTGTTAGATGTTTAAACATAGGTCTGAAGAATTCAACTTTTTTGTTATAATGTAAAAAATAAACCAATTGTTTAAATGATAAAGTTTATTATTGCTCTACTTCCCTTATCTACTGTTTTAAAATTTCAATTTTTATTAAGTGCACTTCTTACAAATAAAAAGTCTGCAAAAACAAAGTTTAATGGGTACCCATTGCTGATAAACAACCTTGCTATTTTGACAAATGATAAGCTTTGATAAGATCATCCTATCAAAAACTGAAAGTAGAACGTCAAGGTGACTATGAGTTTTGAAGGCTATGCCTAGTACTATGTTATGTAAGTTCCGTATAAGTTATACGGCGTTTCCTTTTCGTATTTAGGTAAACACTTGAAATGTTTATTTTTAAGGCGACGGGTAATGCGAAACTAGCGCCACTTACGAATTTTTATTATATCTTTTAAACCAGATCATTTTTCAGCAATTGCTAGATTTGAGGAGCTGAAAAAAACACCTTTAGTATTTATTAAATCATTATACACAGTTTCCTGTTCTTTAGTTGTCTCCAAAAACTTGCCCAAAACTATAGTGCTATAGTGGCCGCTTTTGACATGAACAAGTTTTGTAGGGTAAACTACAGTGAACAAATTGTATATAGTGATTTAATAGATATTAAAGGTGTTTTGCTAGCTCCTAGACTTCAGCTATTTCTCAAAAGATATCAGATTATGAAGGTATAAGAAAAAAATCGAAAGTGGCGCATAATGTTTCGCATTACCCGTCGCCTTAATTAACATTATCACTGACCTGTGCAGTAAGAATTCCTTGTCTATTACTGTTAGATAATCATTCTAACCCCGATACAAAAATAGGAGTACTTATTATTATTATGATTTTAATGCATATCAGTTTATTTTTACATAATACAACCGTCTCATGTGATGTTAATGTATGGGTATACCTGCTTATTAATTTGACACTGATATCTATTCATACAAAAACTAAAAACACCTCGTAACTGCGCCGGATTTTCGAGACTATAGTCTAAAAAAATCCATAGAATCCAAATCCACCATCGTTACATCATTCCAGACATCAGAAGTGGGATATATCAGGTCCTATTGTGGGATTATTTTACGCGCGTGACGTTTCATGCCGGTCGGCGCGGCAGACGGCTCGTGTCCGTCGTCGGGGGCAAGGTTACGTCACGCGTGTCGTCGAGTCGTGTCACGCACAGATGCCGCGTCGCGGCGTGTTCGTGACGCTTTCCCACTGCGTAGGTGCGCGTGTGTAAAATCGCGCGAATTTTGTACGGTGGGAACAGATATGGTAATTATACGTTTGCGTATCGTCTATTGAGTGTAAAACTTAGGGACTAAAAATCTGTCAGTGTTCAATTTCATGTTCAATCCATATTTTGAATTTGAAAAACTTCACCTCAAAACGAATCTTCGTTCTATTTAGACTGTAGGTATTTGGAACTTTTAATTCTCAATTTTCAATTGACGATACTGATAGGGATATACCTAGGTGGTGATAGGATGTATTCAATGGTAGAATTTTAAACCCAGTGACATCTTCCTATTGGGTGATCTGTAACTCCTCAAACACGCCCACCACGCTATCCTACGAACTTGGACTGATTGGCGCTCAATCTGGTTAGACCTGGGACCTTTATTGCTACATAACCCTTTCTTCTTTTAGATACAATCTTCGTGGGGATGACACTATACTTTATCGGCTACGACACCGTGTGACACGCTATCGCTGTGTCTGTAGCAGGAAATCGTGGCTGTGTTTCGTATAGCCGATCATACGCGACAGCAGAGCGGACAGTGCTAGCTGAGCTGCGGTACATTCCGGGCGCGCCGGCCACTCTCCTCCCCGTTGCCTCTCGCACGCATTTGACAACAAACGCACGCATAAAAACACGTTTTAAGAATTCTGGTGCATGCTGAGAATAATTAGGACCTTCTGCAACATGAAGCCGCCGGTGAACGTGAGTATTTCGTTTTATATTTTTGTTCTTAGTATTTTAATCTAATATTAACTAGTTATGAAATAAAAGTTCGCCAATATTTAAGGGGCATCATGGTTCTTTATGAGAAAATGCCGAAACAGTCTGACGTTAAGATTCCTAGTAGTTCAATTATAATTTTCAAACATTAAATAGTGTGTTATACGTGTTTGGTGTGTGTTGTTTATTATTGTGCAAATATACAAATCATGATTAAAGGATGAATAAAATTAAATTGTAATTTTTGTGAACAACTTCCTTCTATTTAGCATTCAGAAGTTTGAAAACTTCGTTGATTTTTTGAGTCTTGATGCCTCGCTGCTAGCGCTCTTTCTTGCAGTTGCACTTTAAAGCGACGGGTACCTACTGCGAAACTAGCGCCACTTACGAATTTTTATCATATTTTCTAAACCAGATCAATTTTCAGTAATTACAAGATATGAGGAGCTGGAAAAACACCTTTAGTATTTATTGAATCATTATACACAATTTCTTGTTCTTTAGTTGTCTCTAAAAACTTACCCAAAACTATTGTGGCCGCTTTTGACGTGACCAAGTTTTGTAGGATAAACTACAGTGAACAAATTGTGTAAAGTCATTTAATAAATATTAAAGGTGTTTTGCTAGCTCCTAGACTTCAGCTATTTCTAAAAAAATATCAGATTATGAAGGTATAAGAAAAAAATGGAAAGTGGCGCTAGTTTCGCAGTAACAGTCGCCATAATTGCACCGATTATTGCATCAGAAAGATGCTGACATTTGCCGGCATGGCTTCAACAACTCCTTTAAAGAAAAGTCCTATAATTTTGTTCTCCCCGCACGTACTTTATAAATATGTATATATTTGTAATTAGGGACGTGCATCATTTATTGGTAGGTACGTAGGTAGGTACCTACCGTTAGAAGGAAAACTACATTATTCACTTGGAAATACCGGTTATTGAATCTACAGTTATAATCCCCATTTAAATTACACGTCGATTAACCCCTCGTATGCGGCGTCAAAAATTTGCTATCCAAATTGAAATTAACTGACATTTAACATAAGGTTCAAATGTCCCGCACGGATCCGTGTCTAAGCATACGAGGGGTTAAATTAAGCGTTTTGAAATCAGGAGAGGAAGGCAGAGCCGATTTGATTCAATAATTAGAAAACTCGCAAAAAAATACGCAAAAAAGTTCAAAGTGGAATCAGGCCAGTTTTACATGATGTATGGTCAGTAAGATGAGTGATGATTCAAAGTTCAAACGGTACCGGAGAATTTAGTCTACTGAACTTGGATTTTTTATCAGAGAACATTGAACTCTAGGCTATACCTACTGACATACTTTCAATGGTCGATAAAAAAGCTTATTTAGATATTGTTTTATTATTTCTATGGACCTTTTTAGGGTTCCGTACCCAAAGGGTAAAAACGGGACCCTATTACTGAGACTTCGCTGTCCGTCCGTCCGTCCGTCCGTCCGTCCGTCCGTCCGTCCGTCTGTCACCAGGCTGTATCTCAACAACGGTGATAGCTAGACAGTTGAAATTTTCACAGATGATGTATTTCTATTGCCGCTATAACAACAAATACTAAAAATAAAATAAAATAAATATTTAAGGGGGGCTCCCATACAACAAACTTGTTATAGATTAAGTATATATATGTATAGGTACGGAACCCTTCATGCGCGAGTCGGGCTCGCACTTGCCCAATTTTTTTATTAATCCAGTGTTTTTCAAATGCCATTCGATAAATACATAAATGGCTCTACATCAGATTTTTTTAAAGCGATAATAGAGCCCATAATCAGAATCATTTTACGAATAATTGTGTCCATAGACTATTTTCATTATTTATTCAATTCGTCAAAGTTTAGTATTTATTCCAATTCCTGAAAAAAAAAAACCCAATAAAATTGTTTTGTTTAAGTAATAACGGCAACTAAAATTTATTATATATGACCATGACCATGAGTTGTGTAGGCAGAGAGCTCGGATTAATCATCGCCAAAAAATACAACTCGGCAAGGGGTGTAAAAGAGCCGTATTTCTTGGTTTACATTTTTTTTTGTAGTAGGTAACTGAAGTATGTATTTCCATCAATACTTTTCTTATTTAGTGCTAATTTGTCAGAGCTCTGTTTATCTCTCTTTATTTAGGTTTAGGTTTCAGTGTTTTTTTTAACTTTATTAAATTTCACATAATTGAAAATATAAAGTTCCTCGCATCGGTTCAGTGGTTCAATAGGTAGGCCCGTGTCGGAAAGCCGTTAGAAACGCGGGTTCGAACCCCGCCTGAACCATATTTGTTTTTGCTTCGTTGATAACATTTAAAGTTTATTTTGCTTATTTTTACCCACTTGCACTACGCCAAAAACTGGGCTTTGTTTTTCACGTGTCTAATTCTTTGTATTCCTCTCAATATTCATAATAATAACTTAATAAGTGGATGGCATTAAATGATTCAAGTACCTATCGATTTGTTTGTCAAACCTGCAGATGGGTGTAGTTTTTTCTTTTAAAATATATAAAAGGTCGGCTGAATCCGTAGAATAAAAAATATTGACGATAAAAAGAAATAAAAAAAGTTGTGAAGCATTATCGTATAGAACTTTAATAAATAATAATAATTATAAATAAATATTATGGGACAATCTTACACAAATTGACCTAGTCCCAAACTAAGCAAACCTTGTACTATGGTTACTAGACGACGGTATACATAATATATAAATACATATATAGATGACATCCATGACCCAGGAACAAATATTCGAGTTTATCACACAAATATTTGCTCCGGCCGGGATTCGAACCCAGGACCGCCGGCTCAGCAGGCAGGACTTTTGAAATCAATATAATATAGTTTCTTTCACTATCTTGTAGGTTTCTTTCATCAGGTCGATTTCAAATTTATACGACCTAAACGTCAAATGAGACACGATCTTTATAGAATGACCGTTACAAATGCACAAGGGTTTTTTCTTTTTTTATAAATATATAGGCACCGGATTTTGTTCGGAACCTAACTTTATTTTTACGCTTTAATTTTATACTAGAAAATTCTCGAAACCATGAATGGCAATGCACCCGAAGTTAACGTATATTTAAGGTTAGGACTTTAGATAGCCTACCGTGGTTGGACTAGATTTTAGAACCACTGTATTATACCAAATTTACCAACACGAGTAATAATCATTGATATAATGTATTTCGCATTTAATGGCTGGATAGTTACTTGATCCTAACCCTACATCTTTGTTGCAACAAGTCCAATGCCGCGGCCCTAATAAGATGCCTATGCACTCCATTTTTATGAAGCTATATTGACGCTGATGGCCAATGATCGGTCAATTGATTCGATTCTAGCAACACGTGTTTGCATTATTAGTATAAATTGGTTTCTCAAGACAGTTGTGACTTATGATACCGAAATAGAATTTGTGGCGACGTTCAATCTATTGTACGACGCCGCAATTCTGAAATTGTTAATTGAAGTCATCAAAGACCTATTAGGGTAAACAACCCGTTTATTGGCAAGCGAAGCAGATATTAGCATCAAGGTACTATATTTAAAGGAACTTCACCACTATTATTAAGTACTCTCTGGAATTTGATAACTGTGTCTCTTATTGGAGAAGTACTGATAATGGGATCATTTACCCCATGCGATGTTATAATACTCGTACATGTAAGTTATTAACTTATTAATATCAGCAATAAAATGCCACTAACTACACTAACACTACTTATTACACTACTAACACTACGCGGTAATGTTAACCCGTACGCGATCAAATGTGGATTAGAACACTAAAACGCTTTTCCCAAAATTATCTCCTCTTCCCCGAAGGCGCTATATCTCTATATTAATGCTACAAATATAATATATAAAAATTTGGACAAGCAGGAGTTTCACGTCCAAAAATAGACATGGAGGAAATCATGAAACCGTAGATAAAAAATCGTGACAGAGCACTTCTGTTATCACTTATCTCTCGCGAGCGAAGGCACGTGTCAAGAGAAACTGCGCAGACATATTATACATTATACAAGTCATACAACAAACAATGGGCATAACATAACTATAAGCCAACTAACAAGGGGTCCGATAAGAAGGCCGTGATCTGTGAGCTTTTAAAGGATCATCTTATTTCGTGATGGCCTCTTGACTCTGATAACGATTACGAACCCTGTTAATAGATGCATCTGATCAAGATGACTCGTCTGTATTTTGTATGAGCTCATTTTACTACTAAAGTGGAGTCTGTCATGTCATGACAAGAATAAGAACGCGATCGTGATACAATTTCTTAACAAAATGTTTTTTTTTATGCAACAACAAAACTATTAGATTTGCTTCTAAGTGGTCCATTCTAAGTGGTCCATCATGCTTTAGGTCCTTCAAAAACAAAAACTTAAAGATCGCAGTGAAAATTGTTTATTTCCTAAAAACTAACATTAAGAACCAGTCAAAGAATCAAAAGGCACGCAGAAGTCTATTGTTATTTTTATCCTTTACTGAGTAGGTACTCGTCAATTTATGGTATACATTTCCTTTCGATTACAAAACTCGACTATCCTCAGGCTGCCTTGCTCCACGATGTCGACATCCCGACGAAGAAGGCAACATTCGGCATGGGCTGCTTTTGGTCCAACGACTCGCTCTTCGGAGCGACCCCCGGTGTGATCCGCACCAGGGTCGGCTACTCCGGTGGCACCTCGAAGAACCCCCATTACAGAAGCCTGTGAGTATTATAAATTACTGTTTATGTGTTGACTATGGGCTGCACAAATGCATGGCCCATTTATGAATGAATTCATTCATAAACGCAATTTTGCAGCTCATTGTACACATCGCTACACATTCCTCCGATTCCACTACAGATATCCCTGGTTTTCTCCTCCTTCTCTCCTTTTCATATATTTGCCTTGAACAGATATAGCCGGCTCCCAGAATTTATGGAACATGAGGTGGTTCGATTCTAATAGTGTTACCTGTCACAGTGACTGCATTTTTTTTTCAACCGCTTTCAGTGTTCTGATTGATTTCCGTTTTGATGTTCAAACGTAGATTAGAATGCGATGTAAATGACTACTAAGTGTGGCCATAGGTTTTTCTGAGAATAATTAAATTAGGTATATAAACTTCAAATAGTCCTTGCTATAAGGATCTACAAACTGTGGTACTTCACAGTGGTTTTTCCAAAAAAAAAATTTGAATGGTTGTCATGACAGTTTGCTTTCTTTTTGGCTGATGGGCTCTTTGTTTCTAAAACCTAATTGAAAATAAACGGGTCAATGGTTGACACTTGTCAATGTTAAAATTTCAACGGGTTGACACATGTGTCGAAAATTCGACGGTTAGACAAAGACATTTGACAAATCCCAACCGACAATTTTCTTTTCAAATTGGGTTTTGAAGGCATGGAATCTTTGAGCCAAATAGAAAGCAAACTATTATGAACAACATTGTTTTTTTTTTTATACCACGGTGAGCAAAAATTAAAGAGCTGCTTGTAGATCCTTATGGCAAATACTACCGGAAAAAAATATTATACAAAAATAATAATAACTTCCTCAGTATGGATAATACACAAAGGCTGCTCAATTTTGATTCAGGAATTAACGCTTAAACATTGTTTTCTCTAGGTACCTACCTTTTCTGCCAGACGGGATTTAAAGTACCCAGACGGGATTTTAATCATAATCTAGATAATCGCTTTTCTGAAGTGTCATCGTAAATAACGATAGTGAATTCGCTCACTGCTCGTTGAATATTGTACATTGTATGCATATCGCACACGTTTTAGATTATGCATAATCGTGGGATAAGGATATTTAACTATCCCACTTTTCGTTGTCATTACTTTGTTTAGCGATACCTATAAAGTATTAAATTGTAGTAATACAGGTTGATGATTAATGCGCTTATAAACCGAATTACGTACCTTTATACCATAATTATATTAGACACTAGCTGTTGCCCGCGACTTCGTCCGCGTGGAATCTTATCTTGAACAGTTTACATCTTTATTATATTATTTTCAGATCTAAGCAATGTTGAAATTACTTTTCTTTTTTTGCAAGTTGATGTTTTTGATGTTGGTTACTGTAATTCAACAAAAAATAAATAATAATAAATATTGAAGTGCTGCTCCCATACAACAAACGTGTTTTTTTTTGCCATTTTATACGTAATGGTACCGAACTTCGTACGCGAGTTCGACTCGCTCTTGGCCTCTTTTTAGTTTCTTTTTCGGCTAAATTGGTCTAATTACGCGGAATCATTATGAACTCAGGTTTCAAGACCCGCACTCAAAATAAATATTAGATCTTCAAACAAATTTTCAACCCCTTTTTCACCACCTTCTGGGCTGAATTTTCAAAAACGAATTCACTTTTCTTGTATTCTGATAATATGCCCTTATACAAAGTTTCAAGTCCCGCGCTCAAAAAAATGTTTGATCTCAATACAAACTATCAACCTCCTTTTTACCGCCTCAGGGGTTGAATTTTCAAAAACGCTGAAATTACATTTTGATTTTTAATTATATGCCTTTATACAAAGTTTCAAGTCCGGCGCTCAAAAAAAGGTTTGATCTCCATTCCATTCCAAACATTCAACCCCTTTTACACCATCTTCAGGGCTATATTTTCAAAAACGCTGAATCACTTTTTTGTATTCTAATAATATGCCTCTATTTAAAGTTTCAAGTCCCACCCTCAAAAATTTTTTTAATCTTCAAACAAACTTTCAACCCCTTTTTCACCACCTTCAGGGGGGAATTTTCAAAAACGCTGATATTAGTTTTCTTGAATTCTAATTATATGCCTTTATACAAAGTTCCTAGTCCGGCGCTCAAAAAAAAGGTTTGATCTCCATACAAACTTTCAACCCCTTTTCACTACTTTCAGGGCTGAATTTTCAAAAACGCTGAAATTTCTTTTCTTGTATTCTAATTATATGCACTAATACAAAGTTTAAAGTCCTGCGCTCAGAAAAAGGTTTGATCTCCATTCAAAGTTTCAACCCCTTATTTACCAGTTTCAGGGATGATTTTTCAAAAACACTAAAATCAGTTTTCTTTTATTTTATTATAATACCTATTTACAAAGTTTCAAGTTCCTAGCTTAAAATTAAAATTGAACCCCGAGACAAACTTTCATCCCCCTTTTAACCCTCTTAGAGGTTGAATTTATAATGACGTTAAATTAATGTTATTTTGTTATTATTATATATGCCTTAGTCAACGAATTTAATTGAATCAAACTTTCAACCCTTTTTAACCATTTTAGGGGACGAATTATTGAAAACGCTGAAATTACTTTTCTTGTATTCTACTTATATGCCTTTATACAAAGTTTAAGGTCCCACGCTCAAGAAAAGGTTTGATCTCCATGAAAACTTTCAACCCCCTTTTTACCACCTAAGAGGATGAATTTTCAAAAACGCTGAAATCACTTTTATTTTATTTTATTTGCATAACTTTTTACGAAGTTTAAAGTTCCTAGCCTAAAATTAAATTTGAACCCCAAGACGAACTTTCATCCCCCTTTTAACCCCCTTAGAGGTTGAATCTTTAATGACGTTAAATTAATATTATTTTGTTATTATTGTATATGCCTTAATAAGAAGTTTCAAGGAATTTGTAATGGATTCACACTTTCAACCCCTTTTTAACCCTTTTAGGGGACGAATTTTTAAAAACGCTGAAATCCCTTTTCTTGTATTCTAATAATATGCCTTTACACAAAGATTCAAGTCCCGCGCTAAAAAAAAAAATTGATCTCCATATAAACTTTAAACCTCTTTTTTACCCTTTTAGGGGTCGAATTTTTGAAAACGCTGAAATCACTTTTTTTGTATTCTAATATTATGCCCTAACACAAAGATTCAAGTCCCGCGCTCAAAAAAATACTTGATCTCCATACAAACTTTCAAGCCCTTTTTTACCACCTTAGGGGATGAATTTACAAAAACGCTGAAATCAGTTTTCTTTTATTTTATTTTAATATCTTCTAACAAAGTTTCAAGTTAATAGTTTGAAAAAAAACTTGTATCCCATACAACCTTTCATCCCCTTTTTAATCCTCTTAGGGGTTGAATTTTTCAAAATCGCTTCTTATCTCTAGCCCACGTTATAAAAGTAACCTACTGTGCAAAAATCAACTCTCTAACATTAGTAGTTTCGGCTGTGCGTTGATGAGTCAGTCAGGACTTCTTCTTTTATATATATAGATTGATCATTATTGGGAAGACCATGGAAACATATAGAGCTTGTTTTTTTTTTACATTATTCAATCTTGTCGGAAATAAAAAAAAATGGGAATAGTGTTCGGACAAATGAACCTTCGTAGTTCTATAGTGTACCCAGCATTCCGGGTATGGCGGAGCAAAAGCTGCCAACTAAGGAAACTTACTTTTTCCATGCTCTGCGAATTTATGATAGTTTGCGTTTATCATCACGTCCCGTCTCTTTTTGACAATTATGTAAGTGCAAGAGTAACGGAAAAACTTTGAATCGTCGGTTCACTCCTTTATGAATAGATTTTCATAAAATACTTTCTAATGCTTCTCACAAGTTTCTGAAATACGTGTATTGTATAGGTACGAAAACAGCTCCAGCAATTGGCTCGAACAGAGTTCAAGGTTCTCACGGAGTGGGATCGATACGGCCACGATTACTCTCTTGCGTTTATATAACTGAAAAGTACGGCGAATCCATATTCGCTTGGTAAATAATAAATAATTCATGTCTGAATTTCTTAATTGATTATGATTAGCGTTATTTTTTTTGTACTTTAGGATGTCTTAAGTAATTTACGAACAAAAACTAACCCTCTATTAGAAGCAAGGTAGTTTTCAAGCCGTTGCTACGTAAGCAGCTGCTCGAACAAGAGCTCAAACAGAGCCCATCATCCTATGCAGTCGACATTTGATCGTATTTATTATATGTATATAATATATAGTGTCCGACCGAAGTTTCGGTTTCGGTTTCGGCCAGTTTCGGCCTAAAAATCATGTTTCGGCCAAAGGTTCGGTTTCGGCCAAAAAACAGCCGAACCTTTCGGCCGTGCCGAAACTTATTACATAGTACTTTCAAGTCCCGTTGACTGACGGCGGGTGCCCTCGCTGGCTCAGTATTACAGTTAACGTAACATTTTTACCATTTAGAGTTGTTTAGTTTAGACCCAGTGTCACAGTTTGGGTTAATATTTGGGAAAATTGCTTTTATAGACACAAATATCAATCTGCAAAAAAAAAAATTGCTCTCGTACGTGGTCCACATTGTTATATTTGGATTGCCGATCCAACGTCTAAAGACGATCAACGATCTTTGAATCTATATAGCAATTTGATAAAGTGTGGTGTTATTTTACCCACATCAAAAACGGCACGTTTACTTTTTCTTTCAACGTAACTCAATGCTTGTCTAGCGCGAATTAACTCGTTATTTCTATAATTAATATTTACCTAGCTTGTAAAGTTCTCATGTAAGCCAAACCGTGTTTTTTATGAGAAATAAATGTATTTCAACCGAGAAATAAAAAATTTTGACTTTTCTAATGCGCTTGCGAGTCACTAAAATAAAATAAGTTTTTGTTCCAAATTTAAAGAAAACTTGAGGACGTTTAGAAATTGTGCAACATTTAAAATAAAAATCATAAAATTCGTAATTAGTTCTCAAGTTCTGATTTTATCTTTTTTAAGCTATTAATCATAAAAATCTCTTCCTGGACATAAAAAAAGTGTTAGCCGTAGAGAAGTTTGTACTGTTGCATATCTTCATTACTTCATGGTCTTAGCAGATGTTTTAACGTTGACATATAATCGCAAGATATTTTTTTTCTATAGTGTGTGTATATAAGTTTCTAGAAATTCATTAGCAGAAACTTTACTTAAGGCTAAATTTCTTGTAAGTTATTTCTTATTACGTCTTACATGTTTTTGTTTTAATATTTAATATCCCACGAAGGGTGAAATCCGTATTTGAATAATGCTCAAGAATTGACGCATTTATTTTAAATTCGATTCGATTGCGCAACCACAATCAGACTCTCAGACATGTAAAAGTGCTCTTGTTTCATTATTTCATTTCATTATTTCAATATAATGTTCAATTAAGCTTAAGTTCGATACAGCGGCCTTTTAGGCAAGTGCGTGAGGTTATATAGAAATCAAAATTTTGGAAATATGAAAGACCCTAATCACTACATAACAACAGTGTAACCTCGAACCCTGTAATATTAAGCCAGCGAGATGTTTCATTATGCATATATCCGTGAAAAAAACGGCACACTGATATTTTATCCAACGACTAGCTATTGCCCGCGACTACGTCCGCGTGGAACTTGGAAGTATGGAAGCAACCTCGTACAACACGATAGATATCCACCTAATCACCTTAATTAATAAAAGGGATTATTAAAAGCGCCTAAGCAAATGTAAGAGCAATTGTGCTTTTGGTCTAATCATTACATTTCCCACAGGGTCATCAATGTCATCATGAATTACTTACTCACTTTTCAATCTTTTTAGGGATAATTTCCAGGATGAAAACTATCCTATGTCCTTCCTCGGATCTTAAACTATCTCCATGCCAAATTTCATCAAAATCGATTCAGCGGTTTAAGCGTGAAGAGGTAACAGACAGACAGACACACTTTCGCATTTATAATATTAGTATGGATTGAACCGCGTTTATAAAATAACCTCGTGAAGGCCGAGAAGGACAAACTCAGCAAGTACCTTGACTTGGCTCACGAGGTGACCGTCATGTGGGATGTTGACTCGACGATCATTGTCCCGATAGTCGTTTCGGCGAACGGTCTTATAGCGAAGAGTCTCGACAAACATCTTAAGAGACTCTCGCTAGATGGCTGGATCAAGGGCCAGATACAGAAGGCGGTACTCCTGGACACGGCGCGCATTGTCAGGAGGTTCCTCTCTCTGCAGCCCTAACCACCGGTAGCCTGGGCCCTGCCCCGCTGCCGGCGGCACCCTAGGTTAGGTTTTTTATAATGTGTTTATATATTTTGTAATTTCTTTATTGTATTTTACTTTTGATATAACTTTATTGTAAAAAACCTAACTTAAGATTTTAAATTAATAAAGGAGTATAATAATAATAATAACAGCGGACATATGTCAATGTATGTAAAGGCGAAGTAATGAAAATAACACTGAAGGAATTATGATTACAAGATCAAGGCGAAAAAAAGCGGAACAAACTAACGCACGACCACCACCCCCGCCCGCCTCGTCCAGCTCCTCGCCATCATCGTCTGGCGACGAATTCGCTACTGCTGCGGACACCAGCGAGTCGAGCGACGAGCGCGGGCCGCCGCCCCCGCCGCCACAACCACCAGCACGTCGAGGACGGGCACCGCTGCCGGCACGCTTGGGGCCTACGGGGCAACCTGCTCCGACCACGGCTCCCGCTACCGGTGGTGTAGTGCGTCGCATGCGATGGACTCGAGTTATGAACGAGAACTGCATGCGTGCCTACTATCGGGCTACAGAGGGGGGAATCAACCTGTCCGCGTACCGGGACAGGATGCTGCCTCTGTTTCAGGCGTTTGATCCGACCATCGCCGTATCTGCGCAGCGGCTATCCGATCAAGTGCGTTTCATTCAGCGGCGCAAGCTGCTGGACGACGCGACACTTGATCGACTGCGCCTGGAAGTACTGGCCACTCGCGCGGCTTCCGTGCCGGCTCGGGATCCGCCTGCTACGTCACCGGTTCCGGCGCCAGCGCCCAACCTGGTGCCGGGGGTGCCGCTGACGGATCCCGAAGCCGATGGGGAAGACGGTGCGAGCAGCGTAAGTACCCAGGCCAATGAGCAGCTGAGGAGGGCTTTGGAGGAGGCGATTGAGCAATATCGATCCACACCTGAGTCTAGGCCGCGATTACCACGCTTGCCAATGCACAAACGTAACCTAGCGCTGATGGGAGCCCTGGACGCTTTGCTAGACCCGTACCTTCGGGCTAGCGAAGATTTAGCTGATACCCACTCGATCATGTACTGTGGGGCCATCGCGGCGTGCCGCGTTGCTCGTGTCAGATTCCCGGACACTGACCGAGCACCGCGGACCGCCGGGGGTGTTCCTGCCTGGCAAGTACGGATCGAGCGGCGTATCAGCTCGTTTAGGACTTTCATTGCCAAGCTAATCTGTTTTAGGGGGGGCAACAACCGCCCCCGTGTGATGCGCTACGTGACACAAGCCTTCGCGGGGACTGGCACCAGGCCCTGCGATTACATGGCATGTGTCACGGAGCGCATCGACTACCTAAAACAGAAAGTTTGTGCATGGGCAAGCCGTATTCGTCGCTACAGAGAGCGTGTGGATCGATTCCAGCAGAATCGTCTCTTTCAAAGTGACCAAAGGAAGGTATACCGAAAGTGGGAGGGAACCGACCAATGTGTGAGAGACGGGCAACTGCCGGATCCTACTGCCATGATTAACTTCTGGCGTAGTATCTGGTCGGTGCCAGTCAAGCACACAGAGGGCGAATGGATGAATGTTGTCAGACGTGAGTGTGAGCCGATCGAAGCCATGGGGGCTGTGACTATCAGCCCCGATGATGTAAGGTGTGCGGCCCGTACGACCCAGAACTGGAAAAGTCCTGGGCCGGACGGGTTGCACAACTTTTGGATCAAGTGGTTTCGATTCTCACACGAACGTCTGGCAACACAATTTCAAGACGCCCTCGAGCTTGGTTCCCTGCCATCTTTCATGACTACTGGTGTTACCTTCCTGCTCCATAAGTCCGGTAGTACCACGGAAGCGAAAAACTATAGACCCATCACGTGCTTGCCCACTTTATACAAGCTCCTTACGTCCATTCTGAGAACAAAAATTAACACGCACATTGTTGCGAACAACGTTTTGGCCTTTTCTCAGAATGGGTGTAGGGTTGGGTCCCGTGGTACTAAAGAGCTCCTCCTCATTGACACGACCATTTGCCAACAAGTCTGGCGGAACAAGGGGTCCCTCTCAACCGCTTGGATTGACTATAAGAAGGCCTATGATTCGGTGCCTCATTCATGGCTGGAGAGGATTTTAGAGCTGTATAAAATCGATACAGCTCTGAGATCCCTCTTAGGCGCGTGTATGAGGCAGTGGACCACAGTCCTTCGTCAACGAGGAGGCGGGGATGGCCCCCCTGGTCCGCGGGACTTGATAAGGATTGAGAGAGGTATTTTCCAGGGTGACAGTTTGAGTCCTCTGTGGTTCTGCCTAGCCCTGAATCCGCTCAGCATTCTGCTGAAGGATTCAGGACTAGGTTGCCGGCTTCGAAGAGGAGGTGAGGTCATTTCTCATCTGCTGTACATGGATGATCTTAAGCTGTATGCACCAAAACGCCAGGATCTGGTGGAACTACTGGAAGTAACTGAAACCTTCAGTAGCGCCATCAAAATGGAGTTTGGTGTAGACAAGTGTGCAGTCATGCATGTACAGCGGGGGAAAGTCGTAAATTCCGCGAACTTACAGCTTTCTGAGACAATGACCCTCAGGTCTATCTCCGAAGTTGAAACCTACAAGTACCTTGGTATGTCACAGTCATTGGGTATTGCGGACGGAGACATTAGACAGGCGTTGAAGGAGCGTTTCTTTTGTCGTTTGACAAAAGTACTTAACAGTCTTTTGTCCGGTGGCAATAAGGCACGCGCCTTCAACGCTTGGGTGATGCCTCTGCTCACTTACTCCTTTGGCATACTAAGGTGGACTCAGACTGCGCTGGACGCCCTGGATACGAGGGTCCGTCAGCTGCTCACTACACATCGCATGAGGCACCCACGCTCGTCAGTTATGAGAATGTACATCCCGCGTAAGTGTGGGGGCCGTGGCTTTTTAAACGCCAAGGACCTCCATAACCGCGAGGTGTGCAGTCTTAGGGAGTATTTCCTAAACAACGAGTGTGGGATTCATCGCGATGTAGTAGCAGTTGACAAAGGCCTCACCTCTCTCTCCTTAGCAAACGAGAACTGGCGCAGACCAAAGGTGCTTAGCATCGATGACCGCAGGGCTGTATGGAAGAGCAAGGAGCTACACGGGCGGTTCTACAAGGCCCTTACGGGGCCCGATGTAGATCTGCTCGCGTCGGTGAACTGGCTACGCTTCGGGGATCTCTTCGGGGAAACCGAAGGTTTTGTCTGTGCAATTGCGGACGAAGTAATGATGACGAACAATTACCGGAGATATATCCTGAAGGACGGTACGGTCGACATTTGTCGGGCATGCCGCCGTCCCGGTGAGTCACTCAGGCATATAATCTCCGGTTGTTCTCATCTTGCTAACGGCGAGTACTTGCACAGACATAACCAAGTAGCCAGGATCATTCACCAGCAACTTGCTCTTCAATACGGTCTTGTGGGGTCTGAGGTGCCGTACTATAAGTACGCACCGATGCCAGTTCTTGAGAATGGTCGTGCCACGCTCTATTGGGATCGATCTATCATCACGGACAGGACTATTGTAGCCAATAAGCCTGACATCGTTTTGGTAGATCGATCCAAGCGCCAGGCAGTGCTCGTCGACATCACCATCCCCCATGACGAGAACCTCGTGAAGGCCGAGAAGGACAAACTCAGCAAGTACCTTGACTTGGCTCACGAGGTGACCGCCATGTGGGATGTTGACTCGACGATCATTGTCCCGATAGTCGTTTCGGCGAATGGTCTTATAGCGAAGAGTCTCGACAAACATCTTAAGAGACTCTCGCTAGATGGCTGGATCAAGGGCCAGATACAAAAGGCGGTACTCCTGGACACGGCGCGCATCGTCAGGAGGTTCCTCTCTCTGCAGCCCTAACCACCGGTAGCCTGGGCCCTGCCCCGCTGCCGGCGGCACCCTAGGTTAGGTTTTTTTATAATATGTTTATATATTTTGTAATTTCTTTATTGTATTTTACTTTTTATATACAGATATTGTAAAAGCCTAGCCTAAGAATTAAAATAAATAAAGGACATAATAATAATAATAATTCTTTATTTCAGATAATACAATCCATATTAAATTGTTAGTAAAAAATAAATCAATAATAGAAGAACTTATATCTATGTTAGTAATGTTACTACAATAATTAATTATTATCATTATCCTAGAGAGGATCCCAAGTGGACTTTCGTCCAATGCTCAAACAAAGGGCCTTCTACCCTATCAGCTATAATGGCTACGAGGCTGTTGCGGCTGCCACGGACACGGCGCCACAGGGATGCGATTCGTTTGCGTATGATGGCCTGAAAATAATGAAGCGAAATGTATGTTTAACTACATGGTTGTCATACAATTGAAGGGGTGTTTACAAAAACAACATAACTGACTAGACTGGTTAACACTTATAACGAAACATTTCTATTGGCAGGGGGTGTCAACCAGATTCTGGTAATTAACAATTAAAATTGTATAATATAGTAAACATTATTGATGGTATTTGAATGTTTGTTTAACACATTGCAGTAAAGTTTTGAAAACATTGTTAGCTAAGTTTGCGTACCTAATTCTTTAAGAAGTCTAAGTAGCGCGTACAACACGTATAATCGTATATCAGTGGCAGCATAACACAGATCTACAAACTCTTGTAAACCTAAACAAAAATAAATATCTAAAACCGACTGAATGGGAAAGGCGCTTAAAAAATATCTGATACAACTCTAACCGTAGAGAATTCGCAAAAATTGCAATGATTTCTGACAGATGGCTGGGAGAATTTTATTTTTCAAACTCCGATGTGGTTCTAAGTTCCCTAAAATTATCCTCAATATTTTCGATGCATTGCAAATAAAGCTGATAGACTGATAGTACTCATATTCAGGACTCATGGTACTCGACAGTCCTAATTTCTACGAGACACTAGTATAAATAGTACCACAGTTTGCGACCTTAAATTATTTCGCCCTCATTTCTCCACCTAAAAGAACCTAGCAACAGAGAAAATGTTCAAATCCAGTTAGTCAAGTCTCAGCATTATTCGTTTTATTACCTTTTTGCTAGGTCAGTGGTATAAATAGTACCACAGATTGGATAGGTATCATGACCAAACGCTTGAAACAAACTTGAATTATTTCGTCCTCATTTTTCCACCTTAAAAGAACCTAGCAACAGAGAAATGCTAAAATCCAGTTAGTCAAATCTTAGCATTACATATTACTTTTATTACCTTTTTGTTAGGTCAGTGGGTGAATAATTTTTACAGCTATGTTAAAAGGATTTCACTTTCAATGATGGAATTCATAATTTTTACCTAATGTTTGGCAAATTAATTCAAATAAAAGTAAAAGCAAAAGTTTATCGAAGTAATTATACGTTTGCCTAACTATATTATATTAAGTTGTTACTTTCCTTGCGATCGAATAGAAAACGATCCGTTATCAAAGTAAACAAGTAAGTATTTATATATATCCGTGCGCGTAAAATTACAACTGCAGCGTATAATTAATCACGTCGATGCCATATGAATGAACTTACTCATCGAAACGATATTTATTATACTAGGTAAGTATGTACCCATTGGTATTATCTACGTTATAATCCGTCATGAATTTATCGAAATTAATTTTATTTGTAGATTGATTGTTATTTATGATGATATTTAATTTATCATTCTTATCATGTTTGTAGTTAGAACAATGTTGTCCCGTCGGAAAATGACACCGTATCACCTTTTAATGTAATTGAAAACAAATTGATTGTAACCATGTTTATGTAGAAAGTAGGATTTGATAGGTAACATAATATCATGTAAATAAAAAACTATAATTTGCCTGTCAGGTGTAGGTACATGTATTAATACCTACATATTTTATTTACTTCCAAATTTGAATTAACACCTTTATTAATACACCGTATGTGTATGTAGTATGTAGGTATAGGCTAAATATAGATTAACAACTCGACCGTAACCGCCCTGCAATTGGTCCAGGATATACAATAAGTATATCCTGGACCCTCACTCAGTTGCATTCCCTTAGAATAAAGCACATTGCTATAGTACAGTCTGTTTGATATTATAACAAACATTATTTGTCACATCACAGGACCCATATAACGTAAATCTGCGCGACACATTGAATTTCATAAAAAATTGAGCAAGTGCGAGTCGGACTCGCGCACCGAGGGTTCCGTACAAAAACTTTTCATCCTTAAGTGGTTAAGTTAAGTTTGCACCTGGTATGTATAGCGCCCCATACAAATGAGGTGCAAAGTTAACGCAACCAACCCGTTTGTTGTATGGGAGCCCCCCTTAAATATTAATTTTATTTTATTTTTAGTATTTGTTGTTATAGCGGCAATAGAAATACATCATCTGTGAAAATCTCAACTGTCTAGCTATCACCGTTCTTGAGATACAGCCTGGTGACAGACGGACGGACGGACGGACGGACGGACGGACGGACGGACGGACGGACGGATGGACGGACGGACGGACAGCGAAGTCTCAGTAATAGGGTCCCGTTTTTACCCTTTGGGTACGGAACCCTAAAAAACAAGGAATGTCATAGTGGTTTTTCAAGTATCTATAAACGTTTTACACTTTCTATTTGATACTATTGAGTTCATCTTATATTTTTCCTTATCACGGTGTTGAAGTATTTAACGATAATAAATCATTACTCAAACAGTTACGTACTACGTCTTATTTTTTTTTAAAGTTGTGTTGTGACTAAATGTTGCGTTTCGATTCATGTGCTATTTCTGTAAATTGGTTGAAATCGATTAAATCGATAAGTTTATAACCTAAAGAAAGAACAATAAAACCAACTATTACTTTACATAGAAAGCTTTAGTGAGCCCGGCGGCTAGTAGCTCAAAAAAAAATATTTACACAAAATAAACAAAAATATATTCAGGTTTGAAAAAAAGTTCGTCGATCGAAATCGATTTGACCAACCATTCATAATCGTTAGGTTTGGCAAACAATATGTTTTTGCTACATCACTACAAACATCTACAGAGAACTGTCAAATGTTTGTTATAAAATCAAACACACTGTAGACATACTGGTGATCTGTGTTAGGTACTAGAAGGTTTTCTCAACTACCGCGTAAAAATTTTTCTTTACCGTTTTCGGGTTAAAATTGTCCTATAACCATCTTTGGATGTCGTTACAATCCTTCCAGCCGTTTCGGTGCGATGAGCGGACAAAAGTTATCAACAGAGGGCGCTGTAGGTACAGCTGACGCCGACCTCTAGCACAACTGTAACAAGCGCCTATTTCTCGTGCGAGATAATTACCTGTCTCTTTCTGTGCAGTAATGTGAGAGAGTGACGCTGTCGCGCGACAAGAGTCGCGAAGCATAGTTGTGCTAGACGGGCTGCATCGGGATCGGGTTGTTTTTTACCTGCAATAATTACCGCTCTCCATAGAAAACAGATGTTCAATACAGTTTAAGTTTTTTTTAATACTACAGATGAGAAACGTTACTTGGAATCGCCAGACCTCTGCAGACATATCGTGGTCCAAGTCTACACGTGATCATCATCGTCATATAGGTAGAGCTAGCTTTTGGTTGGTGGAATAATTTACAGCTTATTCTACACGTGAAACACGTGCTATTTCATTTTATGCCGGTCATTGTTTCAATATAAGTCATCAGACGCTGAATACTGGCCGCCATCATTAAAATTCGGCGTCTTCAATATTAGGGCTAGCACAAGACCAACTAGCCAGTACTAATGCGATGCTATTAGTAGGTAAGTTAATTCAGCTCAAACAGCACCATCAACAAATCGTACTATATTTCCGTAAAAAAAAAACTTGGAAGCCGTAATGCCTTAATTGGATTCGGGGTGAATTCCTTGAGATATTCGACCACAAAGCGACCTCGAGGATGGCAGATATTGGCGGGGAAACCAAGCCGGTCGTCCAGAAAGGGTTATCGTGGTTGAAGTCAATCGGTCATTATTTGATTAAACCAAAAAAGTCGCTGAAAATGCTGTGGTCATTAAAATTCGGCGTCTCCGATTCAAGGCCAGCCGGCAAGGCCAACTCGCCGGTAAGGTTGCGTGTGCGCACCCGACTTCGAATACTCTAATACGCTGTGTTGATGTGTAGCAGGAACTAATTTAAACTCATATTTCCGGATTATACCGGACAGTTTATATCGTTAATTGCGGAATGGTAGTAGGTATAGTTCACATTTATAAAGTGTAGCGATAGTTTAAAAACAAAACCTTTATTACAGGATTTCTACGCGAAAAGTTGTAAAGCGTAAAAAAATACTTGACCGCTCATCACACCGTAACCGCTGGATGGATTTCAACAAATTATGATACAGGGACATCAACATAATCAAACGTGGAACCGCATACTGAAACAGTGTCACTATTATACCTCCATACTGTCTTACGACAAATTATTTACCAAGGACGATAAAAACTGTCACGCTTACTAACCACGTAGAAAGATACAAAGGTGTTGCAATGTCAGCGGTCACATGAGGATAAACGTTTTACTATGTTTTTTAATGGAGGCAACAAAATACATTATCTTTTATAAGTGGTCATGGTGTATTTAGAACATCGTGACTGGATTTTATTGGCTTTGGCCATAAAATAATCCATTTAAACCCGTTCTTAATAGGTCAATTACAAAAAAAGTATGTTATATTGTTTACAATGTATACATTTTTATAACTTTTGTAAAGTGGTATAAAGAGACGAACGCTCAGTAGGTACCTATAAAACCATTTTACTATTGAAAAAGATAAACTTCAGCACGCTGACCATGAGTTAACGTGACCGTACTCCACAGACAACCCCCACTACACGGAGCATGTGAGGCGACCCGCGCGCACCGACGATATGGTACGGCAGAACATTAAAGTATCAACACGGCGGCCACCGTTTAGTTGCGTCCTTGTTTATGATCCATGCGTACGTCAACGAAAAAAGAAATTAAATAAATAACATACTATGTAGAATTACAATTCTCCATACCGATAGTTTACGCAGTCGCTGGCGAGTAGGTACAGTCCCTGTATACGGATGGTAAGTAGGGTGCTTCTTATTTTTTAATCCCCTACTCTCCCCCTCTTCACCCCCTCATTCTGTTCTAGGACACGAAAAAAGTCACTGCTTTTTTTTTTATTTAGTTTAAGGTGTCGTTACCAGCAAATAAAAAATATGAAAAAGAAATGAAAAAGTTTTTTTTTTCTTTGTATCTTAGTACTTACAGAACGTACAGTCGTGGCCAGATAATTAAGAACACAGTTTTTTTCTTCATACAACTGCATACAAATATGACTTTGGAAATTTGATGAAAAATGCTGGATGCGGTTGACCAATTTTATTATTGAATAATACAATGCACGGGTGTTTAAACAAGGTTTACTCAAAGTTGATGTAAAACTTGTACTTTAGAAAATACGGATGGGTCCAATCAACACGTTTTATAACTCCATACTGAATTAGGAACGTTCCTAATTAAAGTTTTTAATTAAACACCCGTGCATTGTATTATTCAATAATAAAATTGGTCAACCGCATCCAGCATTTTTCATCAAATTTCCAAAGTCATATTTATTGTATGCAGTTGTATGAAGAAAAAAAACTGTGTTCTTAATTATCTGGCCACGACTGTACATAGTTAATTGTATTAAAAACATATTGAAAGAAATGTCTACTTCAATATATATATTTTTTTTTTCCTCTCCTTGACGCGACGGAAGCCTAAAAGGCTGCATCCGCAAGTCTCTAGATCTATCTAGATTGTTTATAATACACAGAATAATTCATTTGATATAACTAGATTGATACACTAGGTTACCTATTACCTAAAATAATATTACTGCTGAAAATTTTAAAAGAAACCTATGTGAACAGAGTTTTATTAACATTTATCTCGGATTTTTATGGGCGGTAGTGACCCCTAAAACTACATAAAAAACTAAAAATAAATCACAGACGTTATTTATTACGTTTTCTGGGACAAAATCAGGGGGTGACCAAAAAAAAAATCGTCAAAATAAGAAGCACTCTAATGGTAATTGGGTACTGTAGACGGGTAAGCTATAACGGAACGAAATTTGAATAAAGAATGTTGTAAATTCCAGTGGTGACCACACAGAGGTGATCGAGCTGGACTACGACCCCAAGGCAGTCACGTTCGAGGAGCTGCTTGACATGTTCTGGGCGAACCACGAGTACGGACTCACCACCAAGCTAAAGAGACAGGTAAGGATATCTTGAGAAAGGTTTCTCATTTCTTCTGTTGGGAACTGAGATCCAAAACTCATTAACTTAGAAGAGTGTTGACAGCTTTTGGTGAGTTTTTCCACTTAATGTAACCTTACTATTAGAAGTTCGGAACGCTCCCGTAGATAACTGGCAAAGTCCGTTAGATTGACTTTAAATTTTATTGGAATACTTACAGTGAAAGCTTGCCACTCTTTTTAATTTTCATGAATATAAATACGGAAAAGTTACGTTTCTACAACTGGGCATACTCGTATGTAACATTCCAAGATCATATCCATATCCATATCCATTTGTTCAGTACCTATTAGTCATAGACTGTCAACAAGTATAAGGTAACGACGCCTATTACCGGGGGTATCAATATTGGCTACTAACACCGTGGCATTTGCAAATACGCATTTTAAAAATAAACTGATAGTTTTTCTTTAAAAAATATTTTATAGTAACGCAGCTTATTTAGTTGACCAACGGCATGATAACTGATAGTGTGTGTAAACGTAACAAAAAGCTCGCAATTCGTCAGTATCCGCGACGGCAGCGCAGGAGACGGTTGCCCCGTACTAACGCGTGACGCCAAATGTAAGTGAACTCGAGTTTTATTATTAATTTACGTAGTATTTAAAGCACTTAAACGAATGCTATCGTTTTTAAATTAATATTTATAGTTTCCTGCACGAATTCCGAGAACTATATTTATATGTTTTTGCCTGGAAATACAATAAAAACGGAAAATAAAATACATCGGTGATAGACTCCATTTTTTGTGGGGAATCTAATACCGTGGTATACCACGGTATTAGTTAAAATGGTGATTTTGCTTTTTGTGTTTTAATTTTGCTATATGACATGGATAATATATTTGTTTACAATTAGTCTAATCTTGATCTATTTACGCTATTAAAAAACTATTTCCGTTGTAGGGAAAGTATTCAACGAACCATTAATTTTTAACAAAAACTTTAGTACTGATTATATTGTTTCTGTAGACACCATCATTTTGTCAAGTTGCATAAATATTAAGATATTTTACTAGGTTTATTCGCCAGGTATGTAATTTTGGTCTCAGACCAAGGTTGTAATGTATATTTTTGATATGTTATAAAAATACAACTGTATCTTATGGTTTTTATAGGTCGGAATTAGGTTTTACAATACTCTAAATTAAGCCTATTACCGATGGTGCAATCATATAACCCTCGGTAATAGAATGTATGGGAATCCATTACCGATCCATTCAATAGTAGCTAAGGTCGGTGATAGACTTCTAAAAAAACCTATTACCAAGCCACATTTTAGTCTTCAAGTTAAATAATTTACGTTTAGGGTTCCGTAGGTACAGATGTTTTTGATAGAATTCCGATTTTTACTCATCATCACATCAATCAGCTGACATATTTTTGTGTGTCAAAGGAAAAAACTATTTTAATTGGTAAAATTAAAATAGTTTAAAACAGTACACTGATTAAAACTATTTATTTTCAGAAATCATGGAAGAGAAAAAGAAACGAAAGGCTTATACAGATGTACAACTATTAGGAGCTCTTGAGGAAATTTCAGGTGGCATGACTATTTATCAAGCCTCAAAAAAATATAAAATACCTGAGAGTACCCTCAGAGACAAAAGGGATAACAGGTATAAAAATGCCAAATGTGGTGTTCAACCAGTACTAACGGCACAGGAAGAAGGAAAAATTGTGGACTGGATACACTATATGGGTAAGAGCGGTTTTCCTGTTGGCAAACAACAGTTGTTAGAAGTTGTGAAAAAACTTTTAATAAATTTAGATCGACCGAACCCATTCAAAAATGGAGTACCCGGCAATGGCTGGTTTCAAAATTTTATGAAACGCCATCCAACTGTGGCTAAAAGGGTGACCCAAAATCTGCCCACCAGCAGGAACCAAATCACGGAAGAAGCATTAAGGGCATGGTTTGATCGTATCCAAAAGCACCTACAAAATCAAGATTTACTAGACATCATCGAAGACCCTAAACGTGTTTTTAATTGTGACGAGACGGCATTTTTTTTAAGTCCCAAAGAGTCCCAAGTGTTGGTGAAGCGGGGCAGTAAACGCGTATACACACGAGTTGCGAATGACGAAAAAGAATGTCTAACCGTCTTGGTCAACGTCTCAGCTAGTGGTGATATCGCCCCGCCTATGGTATTATTTCCTTACAAAAGGTCAATACCAAATAATATAAAGTTGACAGTGCCAGCATGGTGGGGTCTAGGCAACTCTGAATCTGGATGGATGAACATGGAAACATTCTACGAGTACATCACTAACGTGTTTTATCCTTGGTTATTGCAGCGAGAAATCACGTTACCAATCGCACTTTTTCTTGATGGACACACTTCCCATATATCATTGCCTTTATCCATCTTTTGTAAAGAAAAAGGGATAGTGTTGATTGCGCTTCTACCGAACGCAACTCATATATTACAACCACTCGATGTAGCCGTATTTCGATCAGTAAAAGGTGCTTGGCGAAATATTGTACGTGATTTTAGAGCTCGGAATGACTACATGAAACTGAAACGCACAGATTTTGCTTTAGAAGTTGAAAAATGTTTTGATGTCAGTTTAAAGGCAGAGAGTATTCAAAACGGGTTTCAGTGCTGTGGCTTATATCCCTTTAATCCTGACAATATTGATTACACCAAATTGTTATCGACCTATACAAAATCAGCAGACGATACAAGCGTGGATTCCGCCTCCTCAGAAATGGTAATGATTGATGACAAAATATTTCTAAAACAATTAGAAGCCAGGTTGTCCCCAGTTACGTTATACGCATTTAAAGATAAAGAAGGCGGCCAGTGGACGGGTGACACGATGTACACCAAACTTTATGATTTATGGAAAAAACACAATCCGACTTTAACAACTTCAGACACTACAGACCTGCTCCTTGGGGAATCTACATTTTATAATAATATTGACATTGAAAATATTCCAGAACCGATACTTAGTTTCGTTGTAGGGCATGATGGCACCTTAACACGCGATAAACAAACTGTCACCTCCTTGTCGCCTACAACCCAGAGCACCAGCACCACACTTGTTAATACCACTGAAGTAGGTTTTTTCAACTCCAACTCCAACCTGGAAAAAACCGTAGTAAATAAATCTATCCCTGACGCTGATATTAAAAAACAAGCCCAATCTAAACTGCCTCTGAATAAACATTATACTAGGGCTCAAATGATGCGAACATCAACACCGGAATCAGTTCAATGTTCTAGTCCTCTCTGGTCGGTGTCTGAAGTAGAAAACTCAGATAGTGAAACTACAGCACATCTGCATAAAGCACAGAAAATACCCGGCCAAGATCAAAAACGTTTGTCACCTGTTGCAAGTCCTATGAACAGTATAACACCCCTTCAGCAAACCCCGGCACCATTTCAAGATTACACTACGCCTCTAAAGAATAAACCGAAAAGTTTGTTGCCTATTGCTAGTTCATCTAATACCAAATCACAATTTCAATTAATCCCGACACCATTTAAAGATGTGACTACGCCGTTCAAGAATGCCTTATATTTTCCAAAAAAAACTGACCCTGTAAACAAAAAAAATAACAAAAGAATGACACCCACGGTAGCTACTGCCCAAGAATTCATTAATTATTTAAAAAATAAAGAAAAAGAAAAAGAAGATAAAGAGAACCTGAAGCAAAAAAGGAAACGAGAGTCTATAGAAAAACAACATCAAAAAAAATTTAAGAAGCAGAAACCATTTCAAATAAAATTGAAACAACCTAATAGTAATCTAGTAAAGAAGACGACTATTCAGCCGATGAAAACTAATATGCCGAGTACAAGCAAACACGAAGTACAACACGATTCCAGTAGTGACTCCGAAGATATTTTTACTTTAGCAACAAAAAGGACTCTCTCAGTGAAGTGTGCTTTATTTGACTCAGATTCAGATAGCGACAAATAAGTTTAGCAAATGTAGATTAACTGTAAAAAAAGCTTCCTACTCTATAAAGCCATCATCATAGTTCCTAGAAAGTATTAATTACTATTTTATAAGACAAACTTATCAAATTGAATAATCTGATTGTGCAATGAAAGTTGATATCTACTGTGATTTTCGGCAATAAGGACATTAAGTTAATAAGTAGGTAGTTGTTATTTTTTGTTTTCTAGATCTTTATTTAAAAAAAATAGTATTCAATCTAATGTGTAATTTAGTGGTTTGTGCTGTAATTAGAAGTTTTGTTAACTGTTACTCTTTATATTATGTAAAGTTAATCATGCCAGTATTATTAAGATTACATCATAATATTCCAAACCAAATCTTAACAAAATAAGTAGTTAACCTAGTTAACCTTTGATTTAATAAAAGGAGGCTTTATATGCCATGTAATTCCTAATAATAAGTAAAAGGTACTTATTCTTACAATCTGTTGGTATAATTTGTTAATTTATCTTTTATATATTTTATAACTTGTTTGTTATTAACTAGATTAATTCCATATTTTGTTAAACCAAATCCTAACATAATGTGTAATTAATCAAATTACACTTTGATTCAATAAAAGGTATTTTTTATCTGACATATACATAAAAGTTACCTATACATAAAATCTGTGTGTATAATTTGTTGATTTATCATAAGATAAATCAACAAATTATACATATTTTATAATTTGATTGTTACGTGTAACCAGATTAATTATATATTTTGTTAGACCAAATGTTAACAAAATATGTAATTGAACTATTTAGTGTCTAGTGATTTAATTAGAAGTTTTGTTAATTGTTACTTTTATAATATTATGTAAAGTTTAATCATGCCAGTATTAGTGTTATAAGCTTACATCATAATATTCCAAACCAAATCTTAACAAAATAAGTAGTTAACCTAGTTAACCTTTGATTTAATACAAGGAGGCTTCATCTGCCATGTAATTCCTAATAAAAGGTACTTATTCTTACAATCTGTTGGTATAATTTGTTAATTTATCTTTTATATATTTTATAACTTGTTTGTTATTAACTAGATTAATTACATATTTTGTTGAACCAAATCCTAACATAATGTGTAATTAATCAAATTACACTTTGTTTCAATAAAAGGTAGTTTTTATCTGACATAAATAAAAGGTTACCTATACATAAAATCTGTTTGTATAATTTGTTGATTTATCATATACATATTTTATAATTTGATTGTTACGTGTAACCAGATTAATTATATATTTTGTTAGACCAAATGTTAACAAAATATGTAATTAAACTATTTAGTGTCTTGTGATTGAATTAGAAGTTTTGTTAACTGTTACTTTTATATTATTATGTAAAGTTAATCATGCCAGTATTACTGTTATAAGATTACATCACAATATTCCAAACCAAATCTTAACAAAATAAGTAGTCAACTTACTTAACCTTTGATTTAATAAAAGATGGACGTATCTGCCATGTATATCCTAATAATAAGTAAAAGTTACCTATTCATAAAATCTGTTGATATAATTTGTAGATTTATATTTGTAGTTTATAATTTGCTTAACTATCTAGTAAAATACGAAATATAAATCCTGAAACTACATACACGGAACCAACGTAATTTTTATTTGTCTATCCCTCGGTATTAAGTTCCGAATCGTGGATCCATTTTCTATTACCGATGGTAGAAAATGTGTGTATTTTTATACCATCGGTAATAGAAGCTCAATTCGCGGTAATAGAATCACAGTGTGTCCTTACCACGGTAATAGACGACTTGGGCATTTTGGTTTCAATAATTATTTTGTCAAATATAATAAACCAAACTGAATCCAAAAATGTACGAAACTAAAAGTTCAATAACTAATCTTCAATAAAAAAAATATTCTTGATCGTTAAGGAGCTTTGGAACCCTTAATTTTATGGAGTCATCTGAAAACTTGCTATTTGCCACGGTAATAGGCGCAGTTACCTTAATACAATCAGCAATTATATTAAAGTAACTTAATTTATCACCAAACACTATTGATTTTTTTATCGGTCTCTACCTATATCACAACAGCGGGCCTATGATGGTTGCGTTTATCACGTGATAAATAAGTGACAAAGCATCTGTCACTCACACTCGCAGTTTGTCAAAACGTGACGGATGCTTTGTCACTTATATTTATCGCGTGATAAAAGCAACCATCATAGGCCCGCAGTAAACATACATATGTTGTATCCTACGTATTAGTTAAAATAAATACAAAATGAGCCTCAAAAGGGCTACAAAATATCTGCTAAGAGCATTAAATAATAGTAATAAATAAATATAATGTAGGTACCTGTTTGTGTCGTCCTTTCCTTTTGCCCTCTGGTTTTGTTTTCAGAGATTTATGAGTTTGTTTTCATCATATTTAAACTTTATAATACCTAATTTTACTAGATGCTTCCCAGGTGACATTGACATTGCCAGGGTAAAACTAAAAAGAGATGTTCGACTTTCTGGCGTTATCTCCTCGTAAATTTTAAAAATAATATCACTTTACTATTTATAGTTCAGCTATAAATATTTTTACGTTCGGTATGTATCTTCATGTTTATTGATTTTCTTTATGCATGAACTCCGTGGTGCAGGTGCAAGATGCAGGATTTGTATGGGCGAGCGGCGCCGCCCGAACTGCCATATCTGTTGATAAAAAAATCTTTGTCCCCTCCTCACGCCAGAATGGCTGTCTGTACGGATCAGAACTAATTTTGGTAAAGGTATTGCGGGACATCCAAAGGAGATGGTTACATATGTGTATACAGTAGGATACCTTTTATCCGACTGTGCGGACGTAGTAGGATCTTAGAATAACGCGCCTTGGCCTTGGCCCAGTAGTGGGAAGTTTTTCTCCTTTCTACTTGATCACTTAGCAGTTGCACTTCTCGATTTCAGTACCAATCCATGATCCTGTACCACGAAGAGGCGCAGCGCGAGGCGGCGGAGGCATCTTACAAGGAGATGACGGCGCAGTTCGGTCAGCTGCGCACTGAGATTGCCCCTGCGTCCACATTCTACCCGGCAGAAGAGTAAGTCGTCTTCTCTTAACCTATTCGTTGCCTTGACATGATGACAGCGCTCGAAGTACCACGCCACCAACCACTTTATTCTGCGGCGTGAAGACTTTCCGGATTTGTCATCTCGCACATAGTTCGACTTACTAGTAGAGAGGGGTTGTTGAAGATAAACAGGGTCTTATTCAGTTTAAGTCATGAATAGGAAGCCAACTACCGAATACAATGACATTTTCCCAGTGGGTTTTCAGTGCCAGTAAATCTGTGATACTGGCTCGTTTTTATCCCTGGCGGCATGCTGATAGCATGATAAGTTGTAATTTGGCTGTATAGTTTTAAACTTTCAGGAGTCCGTTTTGGTCTGATTATCAAAACGGATGCCCATGTAATAACTAAATACCATCATGCCTTGATGGTATTTAGTTATTCTTTTGGACTACCATTTTTCTATGCCAATCCCTGGCCAATGAAGGTTTTTTGAAACATGAACGAAAGAAATCACCAGTTGGTGGCCGGAGTATAACTATTTGCTGGAGCGAGAAAAATACACGTGCTGTTTAGACACAACAGCACTGTATATTTTCACCTCTAAAATATTGTTATATTTAAGTAAATACGTCAATGCACCTTAAAAATAGTTTTGTAAGAATGCCAAATAAACATCCATGTTTTATCGACGTTTTTTTATTCTTCGGGCACAAAACCCACTCACCTCCGCCAGCAGCACTCCTCTGCCAAATAGAAAAAAATAGCACCTAGGTTAGGTTTCCTAGGATACCGTTGTGATGTCCGTGCAAGGCGGGAAAAACATTCTCATATATTTTTTTTTTAAGTTACTGAAAAACCTGTAACATTTTTCTAGGAATGAGCGGGGTTACTCCATTATGTTTTTCGAAATATTTTTTTAAAGTTTGTTTTTTTAATTGCTAGATTTATACAAAGATCAAAACGCAAAATAAAAATTCAATTGCGCCCTTAATCTCTGGGAATAGTATTAAATAGTAAGATTCATTAGATAATTAAACGTTGTTTGAAAAACTAATCCTAATTGAAATAAATATCAAATAAACCCTCTGTCCTTGCAGCCACACAAGTAGTGCAAACACGCGCTGTTTGCATGGCAACACAGTTGAATACATAATTCGGAATTTATTGCATTCTAATTATGTCACGGCCCACTTCTTTGTGGAGGATAGTTTGGCCTCAACGCGTCATTATGTCGCCTTTAATTGGATTTCTGTTCATTTGCATTCCATTATGAACTTGTCCTCATCAGATAACTTTCATTGTTTATATTGGGGAAAAATACTAAAATACTGTATTGGTGGTATAATTGTTGCTTCGTATCCATAAAGAAATTAACTAAATTCAGCCGGTCTTAAATATATCACATTATACTATAATTATTATATACCTAGTATTTTTTAAATATGTAGATACTGTTTACAGTAAAATATCTTACGTAGAAGTTGAATGGCGTAGTAGGCATTTTACAGTTAAAAACACAAGGCTATAGTTGCATCCTGTACAACGGAGGGATAGTTTTCATTAGCTACACTATGTATGTAAACCCACCAGTATTTGTCATGGTGCATAATGTAAACAAAAAAAGCGCCTACACATTTTTTTATCTGTGCCATACAGATACAATATTTCTGATATAATATTTCTTCAGGCGTTGTTCTTTGATATCTTCTGCTAAATTTAGATACAACTTTGATGTTGTCGATTGTGTAGTTAACCAAGAGTTTGTCTTGCCGAATGTAGATTTTATTATACATTCGAAATTACTTGTACATAATACAATTTTATATAAAAAAAACTCTCATATCAAACGGGTTCGGCGATTCGCGATTCACAATCCGCGATCAGTCACCGCGATGGCGTGGTTTGCTCCTAATAAACCTACTAAACGTTTTCTATGTATTTTAATACAAATTACTAATAAATAGTATTTGTATTCATTTACTTTCAGTTACCACCAAAAATACCGCCTCCAAGGCCACAAAGACCTGTGCCGCAGCCTCGGACTGGACTCGAGCAAGCTGCAGAGCTCGCACCTCGCCGCGAGGCTCAACGGCTACCTCGTGGGCGTCGGCGGGAAGGAACAGTTCGAGGCCGAGCTCGGCCGGCTCGGGCTCAGCGACAAGCAGGCGGAGTATGTGCGGACCGAGATCGAACGCAACGAGGGCGGCGGCTTGGCTTGCTAGCGGTACGGAAAACGAGTCATTACTGTGCCACGTGAAAGGAGATTAAAAAGTGACTATACTGTAGTGGCGTTCCGTTTTCTTAGATTGATTAGGAAGACACTACAGTATTGCCGCTTTTTAATTTTTACTCTATTTTGTCGTATTGTACCGAGACACCTTTTAATCGGAATGCCCGTAGATTTTTGTGACATTTCCGCGTATTTCGTAGCAATCAGAGATCTCTCACAAATAGCTCGAAATGTCACAAAAATCTATCAATAGATTTTTTCAATAAAAATGTGTTTACGAAAGTGGGGCGGTTCAAACGCTTGAATAGTAAGGCAAATGTTTTACCTGGCACGTTATTAAAACCGCAGAAGAATTGTTGATATTAAACGTTCTCACAGGGCTTTTTCATCATCATCATTGTTGACTCGGCGTATATGTTAAAAGTTGTAGACAACCTTATTAAACCGAAGGACAATGCTACATCTAGAAGTAAGCTAAAGCTGTCTTTCAATCAAGGTCACCGAGCAAAGAAATGAAAAAAAAAACGTTTAAAAACAACTTTCCAAATATGTTGCTGAGCGGAAAATTGCACTTTCTATGCTAGGTGCTTTTTGTAAAACGTGTCGGTAAATAGGTAATGTACGCTTCGACAGTTTTCGTGTTTTGTTTTATGGCATCGTGTGGTGAAAATGTACGTCTCGCAACGTCAAACTTCGCGGCACAGCAATATAGCCAATCTATCGTAGAACATTGTGGTCTACAAATGATATATTGGATTTGCGTAAAATTAACATCTACATTATATAGTACGCATGATGTTATAATATTATTATTTTATGAATCCCAATTTAATAATAAACTAGCAGTTTGTGGGCTTGTACAGAGCGGCATGGTTAGAGAGAGACCGAGAGATCAAGAAGGCATGCTCTACTTTTGCATTTGCCTATATGTATGTATTTTCATATTATTACTTTATTCTAAGTATGTTTATTCCTAAGCCTTGTATAAATATTGTAGTAGAATATTCGACGAATGATAACTGCCGAAGCGTATTAGTTCGCTATTTTAGGTCCATTGCTTGTTAGATAAATAAAAGATTATATTATTAGGAAATTTTTAGGAATCAGTTGTCAGAATGAATTGTCATTGATTACATTTTAATAATCAGCAAAGACAATACTCATTACCCCACACCCCCCTTTTTAAATTAAAATGTGTAAAAATATTTACTATTAATACAACCACTGTTTGTATACTGGAATCACTCTGTAACTGAATGGTATTAATATTGTAAGGCTTTTTTAAGTTAGGTACACTTGAATTTGTCAGCGTTTAATTTTGCAACATCCAACCATAAACTATACATTTAAAACGCTTTATTGAAAGCGCCTGATATAAAACTATAGCAATGATTTCAGGGGTGCAGAACGAATTTCACATTTTAACTTTGTTTCATAATCGTAAATATTGTAATATTTATATAAACTGTCAGTAGTTTTGCTTACATATTGCATTTATTATCTGTTACGTAGGTAATACAGGAAAATGTCGCAAAACATTTAATCAAATACGCATTTTAACTTCACAATAGCAATGTTGATATCTGCTTTCTTTTGGGTCATGTAGCGAATGTTATTGATAATGTAGTAATAGTGATATAATTTCTTGCAAGAGCACTATCGTTGTCGAAGTTCCCAGTATTGTTTTTATTTAGCATAATTTAGGTTTAATGATTTCACCATGTGTCAATCTCATTATATTTTTAATGTAATTCAATATAGTGTATTGATAAAATAATCGTATTTTCTTAATCATTAGTTTTATTTCTATAATAATAATAACCTGTCGTCTCATATCAATCATTCGATTGTTTTTTTTCCTCGATAAAATAAGATATTTACTATAATAATATAGCGTCATAGTTTGACATTAAATATTATTGCCGTTATTGTAGAATAATATTCGAGGCGCAGCTATAGAGAAAATCCATTTATATTATAAAATGTATAAAAAAAATCACCATTTAAACCTGACTTACGCGGTTTTTTGGAGATTAATCGTGGTGTGGTATAAAATACTAAAAATTACGTAAAAATATCGTGCTTTTGCTTTTACAAAAAACATAAAAGCTGTAAGAAAGTGAAGGAAGCAAGAGGTTAAAGAGAAGGAAGGTGGATTTTGAGGTAGGTAGTTTAATTACCTGAAAACTGACTAGAAAATTACTTTTGTCTCCCTTTCTTTATGGTTAACAGCTTTAATTTTAAAAACTTATTTTAATATTTTCTTCGGTTTCCGCGACTGTCACACTTTTAAATAAAACAATTGAAACGAATTATATCGCGTATATTAATTATTTGATTTGTTTCGGTACCTTTACAGATACGGTTGTCAAAGGTTGACTCAACGGCTTTTTTTGTCATTTCCCCTGGTTGAAGTGTGTGTATATTACAGTTATACCAAGTACGTGTGATGGGCTGCACTTGAAACAGGTACACAGGAGGCACCATATTAAGGTGTAGTACGATTCGCGAAATCTAATGTTCAGTCAAGGAAATTTAAACACATACCTTTTCCGCTCTTGTCACGATGACAAAATGGGTCAAAAAGGTACGCATTTCAGTTTCCTTGACTGTACCTAAACGTCGTACATATTTAAAAGATCCACCCATCATTTTTTAACGTCAGGGTGTTAAGTGGACCTTTTACTGAACGTCCCAACGAGCTCTTTTTTAGGGAAGTCTATACGCAGAATTTTATGAAAGTACGAATCGTCGTCAACATAGCTCGTTGAACCGATGCCCGTTAAAGGAAAAAGCTGGATCTTGAATGGCGACCCCTTACCTACCTGACGACGTGGTGTGGGATGCCCTTAACGAAGTGGGCCGACGATCTGGTCAGAATCGTGGGAAGCCATTTGATAAGGGCGGTTCACGACCGGTCGTTATGGAGAACCTTGAAGAACCTTTGTCCAACAGTGGACCGTATTTCCGTCATATGATGACGTTAACTGACAGGTACCGTTGATTACTCAACTGGGGTTGCGGGCAAATGTTTTTTGTTGAGATCTCTTACCTTAACAATAAAATCTTATGAGCGCATTCAAAAACAAGCTTCTTGTACTTAGTTAAAAACTAGCGACCCGCCCCGGCTTCGCACGGGTGCAATGCTGATAATTTATGCATGTATTATACATATAAACCATCGTCTGTAATCACACTATCTGTAATCCGTTGCGTAGTTTTAAAGATCTAAGGATACATAGGTACAGACAGACAGACAGACAGCAGGAAGCGACTTTGTTTTATACTATGTAGTGAAATTAGTGATCAATTACTACCCCGCAAATCCCAATTTACGGTACACATATTTATGTATTAACTATGTACATAGATATTTTAGTATTTTCTTGAAATTCCTAAAGGATGGAAAATATATCTTTCTCTAAGAATAATGGACCTGTGGAACCCTATCCATGAAAATCTGGTATCACACTCCTATTATGATTTTTAGTGATAGCATTGAGTATCCATTATTCGATACCTAAGAGTGCATTCTCACCGCGAGCACATTTGCCGGTAATGTAACAGTTTATTTTATGGTATTTATTGTTATATTACATGCGAATGACAAACTCAATGGATTAGTGGTTAGATAAGGTACAATGTTCTATACAGCACTATCTCAAGGTATCCTATCGTTTGCTGTCATCATGATGTTGTAGAAAGTTGATCTTTGTTTAAACAACGATTTTATATTGTTTGTACGTCATTTTGTATTTAAAAAATAAATAAATACATTTTAAATCATACAATCAGCATACAATCTGTTGCTGAAAACTTATTTACATTTTCTTAGTTTTTTAGCTTTCCTAAAGTGTATTTAGATTAAGACGGGACTGTTAATGTTTGGACGCATATCAAGTCGATTTACTCGACTTCAATCGCATTAAATATAATTAAACTAAATACTGCCATCTTCTAGGTATTATTATTAATCCGTTTATGGCGGCTCGAAGCTTGTGCCAGTATCAGTTTTTTGGTTTATAACCAATGCATGACTTCCGTGTTAAATGTAAATAAAACTTATCAAAAAATAAAACATGAGATGAAATGAACATGAACAAAGATCATCTTCTAGGTAAGTAGGTACAGTAAAGGAATCTGAAACGCGTACCTTTTTTACCCTTATTGTCATTATGATAAGAGCGAAAAATGTATGCGTTTCAATTTCCTTGACTGTACATATGTAGGTACAGTAATAGTACATTACGGCAGAGTAAGTAAGCCATACTGGCCGAGTAGGAATTAGACGGACCGAGCCGTAGGCGAGGTCCGGATATAATACGAGGCCAGGATGGCTCTTACGGTCGAAGCAAGTATAGTGCTTTTCTCAAAAATTAAACAAGAAAATTAGATTAAAATTATATTTTGTAGGTGACATTCAAATTCGGCCATTTTCCAATGAATATTTTTGTTATATCCCATTTTTATTATTACACATTGTGATATTCGCCGTCGCAGGCACCATTAACTCCCATGATAACAACCTATAACAAAAATAATTATGAGTTTATACTTGGATAAAAGATATAGTTATACCTATCGTTATCAAATATTGGCAGCATTTATTTACCTTCATCGCCAAAATGGTTATCATCTAGAGTTTGATTTAAGAACTTTTCTATATTTTGCTGCCGAATATTTGTGATTTCTTTCCTTTGTAGCCATCCGATTGCCTCAGAAAGATTGTTGAAATATATATTCTGACCTTATCACACATTATCCTACCAATTATTAACTTGATTTTCTTCCTTCCATTTAATGAATCTCTTGTATTTTTTTATATCTCCTTGGATTTAGTCGGAAGTAAATTATTTTAGCTAACTCTGCCTCCGCTTTTAAGTATGGAGGAGTGCCGTCTATTCGGAATCAGACTCGTCTGAACTCATTTTTGCTGAATTAGATCACACAAACAAATTTGAAATTTTTGTCTTTAAATTTAAATCCCGCCTTAATTTATTTTTTTATAAATACTGCGTTTAATTATTTGCACTGTCTTACAAATCTAAGTCTTAAAGATAAAATTTAATTATTGTTATACATTGTTGTATTTTCTAACTAATTTTCATATCATAAAGCTTACCTTCAATTTTAACTCCGAGGATTTTTCTAAACGACACAAAAAAGGAAGGAATTCCGAAGTATCATTGTCATTTTACACAGCACTATTATGAACTAAACGCTGCATACAAACTTCCGCACTAAACCTTGTCGCTATTTTTTTTTTTATATGCATCTTGAGTTACGTTTATACTGCCGATAGTGCTAACCTCTTTTTATTTTACATTTGCTCTTAGTGTAAATTGCAAGTGTATACTGCAATGTCGTCTCTTTCTATTTAATCTATGAAAAAGGGGTTACCCTCATCTGGCAGAATAATATTGGTCAGAAACACACTTCGCATAACACGTTTCGCAGAAACACTTTCGGTCGAATGGTAAGATGGCATAAAGGTATAGTTGGCATTACTACTACCTCGCATACGACACATTTTGCAGCACATTGTTTTGTAGAATATCTCTTTGGCCGACTTTGGTTTAGCATAATTTTATGAACCATAATAATCCTATAGCATACGATTACAATAGCATAATTATTTTCTACTAGCAGAAAAGTGCGTTAAGTAAACTTTACGTAGTAGAATGTAAGTACCGTTAGGTACGACGACGAGCGGGTCGAGGAGCAGTGTTAGGTATCTTGCCACTAAATTTTTAAACACAACAATTATAATGCATAAATTAGGTCCTGATTCCACCTTAGGGCAGGTCCGACTTGGATTAGGTTAGGTACGACGACGAGCGAAGCGAGGAGGAGTGTTAGGTTGAACTGAGACCCTAACGAGCGAGCGAGCCGCCTAGCATCGGCCGGCTACCATACCACTCCACGGACAAAATGTGTAATCTCAACAATTTGTAATGCATAAATTAGGTACTGATTGCACCTTAGGGCAGGTCCGACTTGGATTAGGTTAGGTACGACGACGAGCGAAGCGAGGAGGAGTGTTAGGTTGAACTGAGACCCGAACGAGCGAGCGAAGCGAGCGAGCCGCGCGGCATCGGCCGGCTACCATACCACTCCATGGACAAAATGTGTAATCACAACAATTTGTAATGCATAAATTAGGTACCGATTGCACCTTAGGGCAGGTCCGACTTGGATTAGGTTAGGTATTCCGCATATGCCCTGTACAACAAGATAAGACAATGAAGGCTATCTTGGAATCAAATGGTATTCGGCTTGACAACTTTATGCCGCCTAAAATATTATGCACAAAAATTATCTGCGAAAGTACTATTCGTTTAGAAGACTGTTATGCTCATCAACATTATGCCAATATAAGATTCGGTATTATAACAATCTGCGAAATGATTTATGCCAAAGCATACTCTGCGTAAGATGTTTCTGCCAAACGTTACTTCTGCCAAGTATCGTTATGCAAAACAAATATATGTCAAAAAAGTTTCTACAAGATAATAGTGAACCATGAAAAAGGGACGCCACTTTTTAATTTCTACAATTTGCTGTCGCACTGTACTTATAATTAAAACAATTTGTGGAATGCATCCTTTTTACATTTATATACGACCTCATCGCCTTCACATCCTTAGTTTTTTTATAGGTCGGTGACGATGTAAATCGTGTTTCGATATTCAAATATCTTGATACGTAATAGGAATTACATACTTACTTACTGGACAAATATTGATTCCAAATTTAAAATCTCGCTGTTTACTGGACACTTCTAAAAAGTCTTCGGTATGTTCCACTTACTGTAGTCTATCTAGCGATGGTAAGGCAACATTACATGCAATTTTTGAGAAAACAAATTATATTTTTTTTAATATATTCGTTACAAAAACTAAAGGAGTAAGTACACAAATGAGAAACCAATTATTTCAAATTGCTTACATAGTCCATATAAGTATGTCCGAATTGTTAAGAGACAAGCGTTTAATTGTAATTACCTACTCAAAATCATAATAAGACTAAATCATTTGTTTTGTATGTTTGTCCACCGATAATGACAAAGTATTGTTGCTTAGGATGACAGTTAATTTTATTACTTTTCGGGATTTAAGAGACTCGAAACTTCTAATGGCTTGGCCACGACATCCGCGGCAAGTGACGGAGGTGAGCGGTGGCGGTAAATGTAGGAGCGAGAGACCACGCTCCGACCTTTTCCTCCCGCCTATCGGGGTCTCCACAATATTGGCGGTAAGCGGCTGCGGTAAGGCAAGCCAAGCAAGACGTAGCCATCGGTAAACGCGGAACACTGAAGGACGGTAATCCAATCCCGCCTATTATCCAGTAAAATTTGAGTGAAATAGAAAGTCAACCTTTGACACGATGACAATTCAAAGCTACTATCAAACATTTTGAAAATCTATTCTTATGTATTCGGTACCGTTGAAAATTTCCCAATAGTTATGCGTATTTTTAATGAAAAACGCAATTACTTACATTATTTTCCATAGTAATAATTCGGTACATAAAAGTATGTATATATGATTTATAGCAGTTAAGAAACTTTCAGCTATGTGAAAATTGTGAAAATATGAGAAAACTAAAAAATATATAACTCTACCGTAGTTAATACAAAGAATGTTCCTATTATATTTTGGGTTTGTATGCTCACCAAAATGGCTTTTATACCCCCAAAACTAAATACCAAATAAATTGAATTGCCTCCATTTAATATAAATTCACTCTACACAGTGCTCCCCAAATTATTAAATCATTTTGTATACCAAAATCGATATACATTACACCAGAATAATTTTATGTTGAGTCAGAATAACTTTTTGCTTCCCAAAATGGATTTTTTGCTCACCAAATATTGTTTTCATAAAACATCAAAATGATTACCAAAAATATCTTTTTGCTTCCCAAAATGGATGTTTTGCTCACCAAAATGGATGTTTTGCTCACCAAATATTGTTTTCATAAATGGGAACAATTTAAATGCTCACCAAAATGGCTTTTATACCCCCAAAACTAAATTCCAAATAAATTGAATTGCCTCCATTTAATATAAATTCACTCTATACAGTGCTCCCCAAATTAAATCATTTTGTATACCAAAATCGATAGGTATATATTACACCAGAATAATTTTATGTTGAGTCAGAATATCTTTTTGCTTCCCAAAATGGATTTTTTGCTCACCAAATATTGTTTTCATAAAACATCAAAATGATTACCAAAAAATATCTTTTGGCTTCCCAAAATGGATGTTTTGCTCATCAAAATGGATGTTTTGCTCATCAAATATTGTTTTCATAAATTAGTGTTTCAGCTAGGTATCCATCTAATCCTGATCACCTTTCAGAGCAGATCCGACTCGGCCGGGTTAGGTTAGGTTAGTTTTTTTTTTATATCCCTAAAAAACGCTCCATAATGTGCGGTAGTCATTATTAGCTATGCTATATCAATTTGAAATTTTCTCCATACAAATCGTTTTTTTTTTCGATATTTTCCGAATTTGACCGAATTTTCGGACAAGATTTCAGATTCATATTTTTGAGCCCCGAGAGCCCCCCGATACCGAGTTTTAGCCGCCTAGCACCAATTTGAAATTTTGAAAAAAAAAGTCGCCATCTTTTTGTTTTTTTATTCCACAAGTGTCTAACAACCAATCTTTAAAAACAAAACCTGCTTTTTGTCAAACCAGCCAGCTGTGTGAATGACCTTGTTGTTGAAACCAAAAAAAAGTTACTTTGCATTCCTAGGCCTGAAAAGCAGTATGAAATCCCTTTACAGTCTTCTCGAGTTGTTGCGCCCAAAAAGCGATACTTCCGAGCCTATTTTAAGGAACGTAAAGACATTTCATTGGATGTTTGAGAAAAAGCCATTTTGGTGAGCATTTAGTTTTTTACCTCAGCAAAAATGACTAAAATGGAAGTAATAATATAAAATATTGGTGACATCCATTTAACAGTAATTTAGATTATTTGGTCTGAAATTTACTTTTTAGGTGTGCATATATTTTTATAGGATGTAAGAAAAATAATTATTTGCTTTATTTATAGAATAGTTTGGGTTACACTATTTGGTGAGCGTTCATCCGTTTTGGTGAGCATTAAGAATTTATTGGTAGTAATTTATCAATATATTTGGTAGGCGTTTAATCATATTTGGTAGGCGTTTAAACCCAAGCCTTCATAAATTAGTGTTTCAGCTAGGTAACCATCTAATCCTGATCACCTTTCAGAGCAGATCCGACTCGGCCGGGTTAGGTTAGGTTAGTTTTTTTTTATATCCCTAAAAAACGCTCCATAATGTGCGGTAGTCATTATTAGCTATGCTATATCAATTTGAAATTTTCTCCATACAAATCGTTTTTTTTCGATATTTTCCGAATTTGACCGAATTTTCGGACAAGATTTCAGATTCATATTTTTGAGCCCCGAGAGCCCCCCGATACCGAGTTTTAGCCGCCTAGGACCAATTTGAAATTTGGAATCGTTTTTTTTTCGATATTTTCCGAATTTGACCGAATTTTCGGACAAGATTTCAGATTCATATTTTTGAGCCCCGAGAGCCCCCCCGATAACGAGTTTTAGCCGCAGCACCAATTTGAAATTTTGAATCGTTTTTTTTCGATATTTTCCGAATTTGACCGAATTTTCGGACAAGATTTCAGATTCATATTTTTGAGCCCCGAGAGCCCCCCGATACCGAGTTTTAGCCGCCTAGCACCAATTTGAAATTTTGAATCGTTTTTTTTCGATATTTTCCGAATTTGACCGAATTTTCGGACAAGATTTCAGATTCATATTTTTGAGCCCCGAGAGCCCCCCGATACCGAGTTTTAGCCGCCTAGCACCAATTTGAAATTTTGGTGAAAAAAGCCATTTTGGTGAGCATTTAGTTTTTTGCCTCAGCAAAAATGACTAAAATGGAAGTAATAATATAAAATATTGGTGACATCCATTTAACAGTAATTTAGATTATTTGGTCTGAAATTAACTTTTTAGGTGTGCATATATTTTTATAGGATGTAAGAAAAATAATTATTTGCTTTATTTATAGAATAGTTTGGGGTACACTATTTGGTGAGCATTCATCCGTTTTGGTGAGCCTCAAGCCTTATATTTTTCATAAGAAACACTGTGCCGGTGAACCTACGGAGTTCTTAGACGGATTTAAACAGGAAACTGGCGACTACAATTTCGCCAGGCGGTAGAGGAATAAATAAAAAAATCTAAATTTTTAAATCTAGCTCTCAGGCAACATTAATGTGGCCCTCGAACAAAAATCAAAGCCTTTAAAATTATCAAAGGCTAAAAAGCAATTTTTACTGGACTATATGTCCACACCGCTGATGTTGTGGCCCGTTATTCAGTTAATTCTACTATGCATATGGAATGAGTCACAAAATGTTTACCGAGTGCGAAGTGTGACTGTTTAATCTTTAGTTACAAACCACGTAAAGTCTTGTCATAACTAAGAACATACAGAGATACGACTAATCTAAAGGCAATGGTAATTTGTATATTACTCTACCTATATCTGACATTGGAACGAAGAAACGTCATTAAGCACATTTTGTTTGTATAATGCTAACATGAATAATATTAATAACACCAACCGAGTACTCAGATAGAATATTGGTATCATAACTGGGCATACGTAGATCAGTTCACTCCATTCCCCGTTGAGCAACTTGTTTATGCCATTATTAGCAAAATTACAAATCTCGTCTCAGTGCCACCACCAGTGGCAACCACGAACTGATAGACGCCGCGTGGAAAGGCTTTCAACAAGGTAGACCAAGGATCTGTCAAGATTACAGGGAGTTGTTGGCAGAGCTCGATGAGTCTTTCGGCTTCACCAGCCCCAAAAATGAACGTCTTTCGACTGATACGATGATTTCGACTGTTATAGAATATCTTGAAATATATTTAGAATGAATACGCCTAGAACAAGAGTCTTCATACAAGTGATCTGCGAAAGATTGAGCCGTGACATTGACGTTGTGACAGATGCGCCAACGGACGATACTTAGCCCGTGGCTAACCAAAACTGGCTTCACTTTCAAACGTCAAATTTCTAGGCGCATTTATTGTAATCTAATATACCAAATCATACTCACATGGGAACAAAACGTGTGTTTTGATAACGTGCGAATTTATCATCAAGGTATACAGAGGCTGACGCACGTTTTAGCGATCGCAGGCGCACGTGTCCGATAACGCATGCCCACCTGTAATGTATTGATGGACTGGGTTAGGTCACATAGTGCGGAGTGACCGCGGCCACATTCATGCTTTGCATACATACTCACTCGCTACTTCTACGGCACTACAGCCCGTTGTGAGTATTGTCTTCCTTAACGACCTGCTTTTGTTTTCATTTAGCCCCTATCTTCCTTCTTCACCGTATAGCTTGTAACACAATCCATCTATCGCTTCCTGCATACTATAAGTATAATCGATAAAATTATACCTTTGCTGATAAATAGGGGTATCTTTTCGAGGAGTTTCTGAAGTAGTTCACTAGTGTATGAAGATAGAAAGCTACAGCGTCAATTAGTTTTGCTAACTGTTTGTACCATAAGCCACATAACTTATCTCCCACTGTTTACCTAGACCCCCGTTGGTGTCACTTAATATTCTTCGCGTGTATTCGTAGTGTTCCATTAAATTTCCATCAAACAAAGTTACAGCACCCATTCAATGGAAAGAGCCGACCCTGAGGCCAATAATTAAAGCACTAAAAATACATGTTGGCGATGGAATAGGTCTTCATTCTCGCTGTCTATTTTTAGGAGTGATTTCACCTGATATTTGCCAACCGAAATCTGATTGCTCGCGTGCGAACAAAGAACACTAATCAAATGCCAGAGATCATTAATAATTCGCACATTAACACTGCAATCGACTTTATAGGTAAGATCAGTTGGGACAAGGGCGCATCACGGGGTAAGCGCACCTACTATAAAAATGAACTTTACTCTAATCTACGTGCGGCGCTGCTTGGAATGGCCATATCTACCTTATTATACATTTAGTTTTTTTTATCTCGATGTATATTTCCTTTTAGAAGTGATATCACCTGATTCAACGCTAACCCGCATATTTTTGCACTCCACCAACTGCAAAAATCTGCACTCCACCAAGTCGAGCAAACGCGCGCGCCGGCACGCCGTACCATCCATATCTCGAAGCTATTCAGGAGATTTTCTGACCTAATTATTTCCGCTAGGTACACTATGGGTTGTCTGTAAGAGATTGCTCTTCACTTTTCCGGTAAGTCGTAATACCGCCTGTTGTTTACCTCTATTTTGAGCAGTCAGAAAATGTAAAAAGGCTATAACAGTGCATAGGGGTAAGTTGATTGTTGAACCCGACACAAACGTATCACTGATTCTATACGAGTAAGTACATGCCCGTCATGCCCTGACAAAACCGAGACATTACGAGGATGGGGATGTCGTAAAGTCTCATCAAATTAGGGCCCTGTACTGCAGCTTTTAATGTTGTCTGTACTTACCTATTTCAAATCGAATTATCGCAATGCTAATGATCAACACGGTATCGAAAACAAAAACCAATTTAGTATTTTTCCATCCCCAATAAGGCGCACTACTGATGTTGTTTTTGCGCAGTATGCTGGTTTTTGCGCCGCGTAGTCAAGTCAAGCGATTAGCATTGCCATCACATAGCGATCTGCGTGAGCACAAAAGAAGAATATACTATTGTTTGTTGTTCCGTAGCGTTGCGTTGTACGAGCGTTTGTATACATAGGATGTTTATGACAGATCTGCTGTTTTTTTATACTTGAACGATATTTATCTTTATTGCACAAATAAAAACAGATCGTTCAAAAGGCGGACTTAATGACATAGGCCATTCTCTTCTCTACCAGTCAACCATTAGGCAAAGCAGATAAGTGGTGGGCGGTGCAACTAAGTTATATAAGTAGTTTTTAAAAAATAAATACATATATTTATATAAATAAATACTGACTTGACTGAATGACTGACAAAAAAAAACAGATATGCTAAGATTTCTCTATTCTGCTAATTAATTAGGTCACGCTAGGATTTTTTTAAATTTGACTTGTTCGGGGCTTGCTTGGTCTTGAGGGATAGGCTATACGGAAGGCTAGGTGATATAAACAAAAACTGAATTTTGTTCTGTAAACAAGACTGCCCCTAAGAAGTATTAGGTATATATAGTTCTTATTAGAGTAGAAACAGCTATAACTTTATTATTAGATACTTGATGTTTTTAATCGTAGGATGGCAATTTTTAGTGTCTTAACTTCAAGGACTGTGACAATTAAGTAATTTTAACTCATAGCAGTTACAGAGATAATATCACCACATAAATAATAACTTTGTTTTACATAAAAAATATATTAGACACTCGTAAACTAAAAATACTGTCGCTGTATCATAAGTATAATGAATCACAAATATAGTCTGGCTAATGAAATATTACCCACTCTATGTTTTGGCGGGAAAATAAAAAAAATCGGTGGCTGGGGCTGGTCACACTGTGTAGTAGGAAATAAAATTTTGATACTAGAGAAGAAAATATTTTTTTATTTTCTTTGCTCACTGTTGACATGCACTCAAAGTCAGCTCACATAATTTCTACCACTACGAGTATGTACACAATCCAGTGAATAAAGGGGGTTTACCTTACAAAGCCATTTTATTCCAAAACTGTTCATATTTCAGAATAATTATAAAATAAACCTATATAACCTTACCTCGGTCATTCTCCAGATTTGTGTTCTAATTCTAATTAACGCGTCGCTTTTTTTCTACTTACTTTTCAATCATTTTTATCTGAAATATAGTAACATATCGATCATTGAAACTTAAATGTGGATAGGGCACTTTATAATTATTAAAGGTTCATTACTTATAAGCAAATTAAAATTTATATGACGCGTGAATTAGAAAAACGTCGTGTTAATTAGAATTTTTGACTTTTTGTATCACGCGTTAATTAGAAAAGCGACGCGTTAATTATACAAATTCAGTTATATTTTTTAAAATTAAAATAAAAACGTTTTGTATAATAATATATGACTGATACGGTGACAGTTATATGATATAAGCTACGTTTTAAATAATATGAAAGTACCTAAGTACTCAAGAAACAAGCACACCGGCCGTTAGTTACTAGGTAGGTTAGGTATGCAATTACGTATGTAAATTGAATTATTATGATAAGTTATAATATATAATTTATACATGTACCCGCCCTCGCTACGCTTACTATATTATCTCTTCCTTCTCCTTGCGTCGGTTGCCTCATTGCTGAGGGTCGTGGTCATTCCCGGATGATGTGGCGCCATCTGTTGCTGTCAGTAGCCGTGTGTAGAGCATCGTGTACTGTAGTGCCAAGGGTTGTGAGAATCTGGTCTGTCCAGCGTGTCGTGCTCCTGCCTCTTGGTCGCTTGCCTTCATCTTTTCCAGTGATTGTCGTTTTTCCAGGTTATCACTGTCTTTCCTGGCAATGCGATCAAAGTACTCCAGAACCCTGCGAAGATAGGTCGTCGACAGTTTAGTTCGGATCTTGAGTTGGGCTAGATCGGTGCGTTGGCGTGGCGTGCTGTCCATGGTATGCGCAGCATTCTTCTCCAGCAGAAAGCATCAATTCGATCACGGTCCATTTTCTTCAGTGTCCATGTTTCTGAGCCGTATGAAAATAGGGAGAACACCATAGTTCGGACTAAGGTAGTCTTAGTGTTGGCGGAGATGTTCCTGTCCTTCCGTACATTATTAAGCTGCGACATTGCGCCCTTGGCCATCCCAGCGCGAATTCTGCGAACTTCCGTCTTACATGAACCATTATTGCTAATGTTAGAACCCAGGTTCTCCGTGATTTCGAAGTTAAGTGTTTCACTGAGTTCTACCTTGCCTGTACGATCAATAATCATGAGTTTGGTCTTGGATCTGTTGATTGAGAGTCCGAATTCTTCACTAAAGCGCGCCATCCTGTTCAATAAACTGCCCATCTTATGCTTTCGCTAGCTGCTAGGAGGGTCGTGTCATCGGCGTATCGCAAGACTTTACGTCCCCCAACAGTAATGCTACCATCATAGCCGTCCTTCTTATGATGTATTCGCCGTATATATTGAACAGGATAGGTGAATGAATGCAACCTTGTCTTACACCCTTTTGGAAACTAAAGGGATTGTATGACGTCTTATCTATTCTCACTGGTCCTTGGCTGTTGTAGTAAAGTAGTTGTAGTGTAGTAGTGCAGTGAGGAGGAAAGGAACACCCAAATCGGTCAAAATATCCCATAGACAGTCCCAGTCGACAGTCAAAAGCCTTGATATAGCCTTGACAAAGCACATGATGAAGGTGTATTGAACTCGTATCACTTCTGTACGATTTGCCTCACGTTCAGTATTTTCTCGTTCGTGCCTTTTCCCTTCTCAAAACCCGCTTGTTTTTGCGCGATCTGCCAGTCTAGATAGTGACGAAGTCTGTTGTTTATCATGTGGGTGTTTATCATTTGGCCATCTGCCGTTTTGCCATAAGTGGTGGCAGATCTTGTGCAAGATATGGCTGCTTTTATCACCCAGAGCTTTGAAAACCTCGGAATTAATGTCGTCTGGTCCTGGAGCTGTTTTAATTTTAAGGCGATCGATTGCTGCTATTATCTCTGATTTGAAGATGTTCAGAAGTCCCCAGTGCAGCCGAGTATCGGTGGATGTACAGGGTCTTTTGTACAGCTGCTAATCGTAGCCACGCAAGCGTTCTGCAATTTTGTCAAACCCATGCAGCGGTTGCTCATCGTTTCGTCATTTTCAATGACCCAGAACTTGGATTTGAACTTTCGTCTCAGCAGGCGAACTTTCTTGAACAGATCCGGGGTTGTAATTTAAGTGGATGCGACTCGACTTCTTGGCATATGCTCGTTCTTGTCTCTGCGGCGTTCCCTTTGAATTGCTTTAGGTACATAGTTTCGAGTATTCCCTTTTCACCTTGGAGTCTTGACGGGCATTAATTTTAATTTCTTTCCGGCTCTGAATTAGGTTCCACGTTTCCTCAGTGATCCATGTGGACCTTCCACAGTCCCTTCCTCTCTTAGATACGATATCCTCAAAATATTAATTTATTACCTGGACTCAGCATCACCTGTCCGCGGTGGATCTAAATTCATGAGCGTCGCTTCCGTCAGATTCTGGAAATGGGATCGCTCTATTGGATTCTAAGTTCTGGGTTTAGGTCGCGCGTTACGGTAAACGGCTTTGAGATGAATGGCGAAGGAGGTAACCAGTAACCGCATTCAGCTCAAGGGAAGGTTTTCACATTTTTGACAGATGACTTCCAGCGCTTGTCTACCAGTATGTATTCTATCTGATTCCTAAAACGACCCAGGTTCCAGGAGACTTCCAAGTGTAGAGTCATCTTTTGTGATGGTTGAAGAGTGTTAAAGTAATGGTCAGACACAAAACACAGAACTCTGCAAGCCTCTGACCTCGTTCGTTCCTAGTCTAGACCATATTTTCCAATGGTGTCTAGGATTTCATGGACTATTTCTGAGCTTCCTGTTTTAGCATTCCAGTCTCCCAATACCATTGCGATTTGCCGGCTTGGTATGCCGTCTAGAGTTTCCTCTAGTTGCTATCCTCTTCCGTGGACTGTGTTGTAAACTTGCACGATGTTGAGGAGACATAAATTGGTGAGCAGCTTCATTGTTATTATTCTATCAGACACAAGGTTATATCCAAGTACGAAATATTGTTCATGCCTGATGGTGCTAATATATGGCAAAACCGCTTCGGCTAGAATTTTCCAGCGCTGAGAAATACAGCTTGCTACCTGATGAGGTTTTAAAATGACCGCATGAAGATGTGGCTATATACTATTACTACTATATATACAAATCTTCTAGAAAAAACAAACAAAATGATGATTAGAACCACATGGATGGTTAAATTCTAATTAACGCGTTCATTTTTGATGCGTGAATTAGACTTGTGAATTAGGGATTCTTGAAAAATACAAAATAACTTTTTATAGGTACATGTAATAATCTACAGAATCTAGTATCTATTAAATAATGCGGCCTTTAATGTACACTAAAATTCTCTGCGCGATAGAGTTACTGGTTGATTTTTAAAACGTGAACGTGTGAATTAGAAATTTCGTGAGCCAAAACGCGTGAATTAGATACTTACAGTCATAGTCCGCAACCCGTACACAGCTGACACAACCATCCCACACGGGGCTCTGGGCACGACTGACCGCTTCACCGAAATGCGTTAGTGAGATCCGTACCTTCTTTCAGAGAAGTTGTGTAATCACAACCGACCGCGACGCGTCAATTATTATACGTTTCGAGACAAAGTTACTATAATTGATATCTTTGTGATATATTATTTGTATTGACTAGGTTTTTTTTGTACGATTAAAACATGTATTCTTTTGTTTAATAATCTTGCTTACATTGTTTTTTCTTCATGTATATCACCAGGAGAAATTGGTATGTAAGTAATTTGGGTAGTGGGACGCGACGTGTCAATTAGGAGAATAGGACTAAAAGTTTTTTTTTCTACCCGAAGGGTTTGAAATATGGTCTTGAAAATTCATGTACAGCTCAATACGAATACCTGCTACGATCAAAAAATATAAGATATAATTAAATCAATAATTTTATATTTTTAAACAGCGAAGACAAGCAAAAATGTACGTCTGGAGAATGACCGACCTAATGAATACTTTAAAACGGAATATTATGAGTTTCAGGAAAAAAATGTTTGCGGACAAAAACGTTACAGATGGGAAACAATGATTCGGAGTTGTGATATTAAGGGGCTTCTAATCGGGCCATGTTTAGCTGCAATTTGTGGCCAACTATGGCCGTCCCTCTCTAACACCCTACGCTAGAGCAAGATTCAATTAATGACCGGGCCACAAATTGCAGCAAAACATGGCCCGTTTAGGAGGCCCTTTAGGATCTTCACAAATATAGCGAGCTTGCTCTTTAGCTGAAAGTCTAAAGTATAGGTACCTACGCCATAAAATGTCTAGGTATTTCCGAATGATCAGCAACCATTGTGTATTTGCTGGAACGCGAATTAAGAATCAAACGAACTTACCTTGTGTTGAAGTGATGTTTGATTCCAATTATACGAAGGTGTCAGCCGAAGACGATTACATCTATTTACTTGCAGCAGTACGAGAGTACATGCCATCCTTGTCACACATTTAGAGTAATCCTAGAAACAAAAGGAACCCTATCTTCTGTCTCGCTCCCTCACTCCTGCGCAGCCGGTCCGGCCTCGGGGTAACTTCATTGTTTAAGAGAGAGTAGATTTTGTGTTATAATTTTGAACATTTTTCCTACCATATTTAGGGCTTAGGGTGGGTTGGGATGATGTAATCGTCTTCGGCTGACACCTTCGTATAATTGGAATCAAACATCACTTCAACACAAGGTAAGTTCGTTTGATTCTTAATTATAACTTCAGGTGTCAGCCGAAGACGATTACATCTATTTACTTGCAGATGTTCAGAGTGGTTTAAGTTGATCCAATCAAAATAGATAGGTAAGTACCAAAAAGTTGAGAAATTGGAACAATAAAAAGATAAAATGTTCAAATCCACAGTTTTACTTTATGCTCGATAAGAATTAATAAAGGAAAACAATCATCTAATAGCTAAACAGTAAACAAAAAGGTTATTGTACATTTATCGCTCACTTAACTTTACGTTAATACATATAAAAGTAAATAGCCTGTAAATTATTTAAGAATTGCGTTAACAAAATCATCCTGATTTGCTTGTACCACTTCTCTGTAGTAATATTTTAGAAATACATTGGAGGTGTTGCTCCAACCTGCTGCCTTGCGAACCACCTCCAGACTGACCCCTGACCTGTACGCAGCGGATGTCGATGCCGATCTAGTGCTATGGGCACCAAATATTGAAATATCGATGCCACTTTCCTGTAAAACCTTCTTTACCCAACGCGCTAGAGTCTGCGTTCCAACTTCTTTGTGAGGTTTACAAAGTCCTAAAAACAGATATCCGTCTAGTGGATTTTGTCGTATGTGTTGGGTTTTTTCTATGTAGGTTTGGAGTGCTAAAGCCGGACAAATATTGGGGTTTTCACGGATGAAGGGCAGTCTGATAAGTGGTTGGCAAGCTCCAGGCCTAGACGTCTTAATTAAGTCGGTAATTCTTATAATAATCGCATCATCTTGTAGTGTCAGGTTTTTTAATTTAATTAAACTGATAGTTTGCATTCGTTGAGCAGATGCTATACATAAAAGAGTACAAACTTTATATGTCAAGTTAGGTAGGGAAATATCATCATACGGGTAGGGATACGCGTTAGAGAGATAATCTATCACGGTATTGGTGTCCCATGTTGAAGTGTATTTAGGTTGAGGTGGATTAAGCCTAAACACACCTTTCATAAATCTATTAATACAATCATTTAATGTCACTTCTCTACCTAAAATTACTGACAAGGCTGATCTGTGTGTATTTAAGGAACTGAAACTTGAACCTTCATTGAATTTTTGTGTGAGAAAAGATATTACATGACTGATGTCAACTTTTAATAAGCTTAAATTGTTGTTTGAACAAAAGGACGCCCAGGATGTAATTGTACTACTGTATTGTTTTAATGTTTGTGCTGAAAAAGAAGCCATAACCCTTCGAGTGGCAGAAACCGGGAGCCGGACCCCACGTCAAGTGGCAGGCATCCGGGAGCCGGACCTGACAAAACAAGCCGTTGAGTGGCAAGGTTTCTGATTGCATGACAGGAGAAGTGGCACAGCCATCTTGGCAAAATATACCGTTAAGTGGCGGGCCTCCCACGGGTGGTCATCGCGAATTTCCGCATGTTACAAAACATATCTTTTCTCAAAAAACAAAAATAGATGTTTTATATAAACTATATATCGTTGGATTCATCATAAAATGCCATATTTATTGTATAGAAATTAATGCCATTCCATTTATGGAAATTTTGCTAGTCTTGATCAATCGTCGAATGACTAAATTTTAACCACTTTATGTATAAAAATAACTATAATTAGGAAAAAAAACAGTGAACCGTTGAAAAAACTAATTTAATGGCAAATCTATATATTTATTTACACCTATAACCCTTTTTATTACACCTCACTATACAATATTTTCTAACCACAAGGTTTTTAAAATGCTCACGGCTCGGCGGTCGACGCGTGATGGTCGGGGGGGTCGGGAAGATGACGCAATTTCTAACGAACTTTGCTTTGCGCGGCAATTCGACCGTTAGTGAATGCCGTCCTTGTTTAGTGACGAATGCATCTTGAAAGTGTGAGCAAGCAAGATATAGTTTTAACGGTTTTATTTCGGGTGCGAAATAAGACATCGCACAGGGTCCGGGAGCCGGATCCTGCCACCCAACGGCTTGTTTTGTCCGATCCGGCTCCCGGATCTCTGCCACTTGACGTTGGGTCCGGCTCCCGGTTCCTGCCACTTAACGGTAAATTTTGTAAAATAGACGCGCCACTTCTCCTGCCATGCAACTGGTGGCGCTGCCACCTGAAGGGATATTTATATCTAAAGAATCCAGTGGTACACCACGCTGTATCAACGAGTTCCTGATAACTTCGCTGCCACCAGAATGAGGTCCGCGTGGAGTGGGTGGCAGGTTCTGAAAGGGGAACACAATAGTGTTTTATCAGGACCGAAGAAGTATTTCTCTGATATAATAAGTCTAGACCACAGCGGGTACCATGGCTGCGAAGGCCAGTCAGGTACAATTAAAATTCCTTCTGCTTGGTCAGTAATAATTTTTTCCAATACTCTAGGGATCAGACTAAAGGGAGGAAATGCATAGAAATTTAAGTTATGCCAATTGAATGTAAATGAGTCAACCACCTCCGAGAATGGATCTAATTTCCAGGAGGCGTACCTAATGCATTTGTTATTTTGGGCGCTAGCAAATAGATCAAACTCTGGTTCACCTAATAGACTGGTTATTTTCTCAAACACTGGTTGGCAGATTTCCCATTCTGTGTCGATATTGATTGGACGAGATTCTCTATCAGCTATTACATTTTCGCTAGATAAGAATAAGAGGCGAATATGTATATATTCCTGTCTTCACACCACTGCCATATTTTTCGAGCTAAATCGTTCAAATGGGGGTGTTGTACGCCTCCCATCCTATTTATATAGCTAATGGCAGTGGTGTTGTCAATCCTTAACAATATATCACAGTCTCGTAAATTTTCAGTAAATATTTTCAATCCATAATACGCTGCTTTTAATTCGAGAGTATTTATGTGGATATGTAATTCTGACTCAGTCCAGTTACCATGTGCACTTTGATCACCGCATGCGACCCCCCAGCCAGTATTAGAAGCATCGCTGAATATTTCTATGCAATAATTATTCTTTCTAATAGGACAAAAAGATGAGCCAATTTTGTGAATCCACCATAAGAAATCAATTTTTAGGAAAGCTTCTATATTCATTCGTCTATTATAATCATTACTATAATTAAGTGCAAGGAACTTTTCACGTTCAAATAGTTTGGTGTACATCCACCCGTAACTCACAGCTGGACATGCGGAGGTTAATAAACCTATGAACTCAGCAAATTGTCTAATAGTGCAGGTTCTTTTCCCCATCAATTCAATAGCTTTATTTCTAATACGGGATTTTTTATCTTTTGGCAAAGTAATAATCATATTTTTAGTGTCGAGATTGAAACCCAGGAACCTACAGGTCGTATGTGGTGTCATTACACTTTTTTTTGTATTTATCAAGAACCCCAACGATTCCAACATTGTCTTAGTTACAGTAATGTTATTGAAACATTCATCATAAGTTTGACCAATGCATAAAAAGTCATCGAGGTAAGCTACTGATATTAATCCTGATGATCGTAAGTATTGCAGGACTGGCTTTAATAATTTAGTGAATACATACGGTGCTGTGCACAAACCAAACGCGAGAACGTTAAACTGATATATCTGGGATTTCCATTCAAACCGCAGGAACTTTTTATAATTCTCATCTACCGCGATTAAAAAATATGCATCTTGTAAATCAATGGAACCCATATAATAATTACTTTGTAATAGCTTCAGAGCAGTTCGATGGTCCTCCATCTTGAAGTGATCCACCTCTATATATTTATTAAGCATTTTTAAGTTTAATATGAACCTATGTTTTCCGTTTGGTTTAGGCACAGTGAATATGGGAGAAATGAATTGACCTTCACAGGGTGTGCAAGGTGATATAAATTCAGACGTTAAAAGTTCGGTAATGCAATTATCAATGTTAATGGTTTGAGAATGAGAATTACAAGCATTATTTTTGGGCTGCGTTGTCTGTGTAGGCGGTATTTTGAATGGTATTTTGTATCCTTTGACCCAATCTAAGATAATATTATCATCGGTAAGTTCAGCCCATTTATCGTAAAAATATTTTAAGCGACCAGCGACGGGTACCTGTGGGCTCTCTAATATCTCTTCTGATGGCGCGAGTAGCCGGAAGCCCGTTGACGGCCCCGCGCGGACGGGTGAGTCTGGCGGCGGTCCCGCGGCGGCGGCGGCGGAGGCGGCGGCGGCCGGCGAGGTGCAGGGGCTGTCCGCGGCTCGGTCGCCGCTGCCCGCGGATTCCCCCTCAAGTTTAAAGCTCCCCTTTTTTGCTGGAATGCTGATGGCGCCCTGTATGGAGCACGAGGCGTGGGCTTCATCTCAGACCCGGTCTTCGATATTGCTTTGGATGACTTCAAGTGGTCAGATAAGTTAGATCCAAAGAGATTTTCATCAATTTTCGTATCTTTAACGGTATCTCTGATGTTCCTGTTAATTGTATTTAATACCGCATATCTACGCGATAACGATTCCCTGTAATGGTTATCGCAGAAAAGCCTCCCTGCATCAATTAAGGCTTTAACTACGTCTGGAGGGACCATATCTTTGGTTTGAACAGCCCAATTTAAAGCTTGTCCTAGTGCTGCGAGACCGCTTCCAAGTTGATTTTGTTTGCCCTGACTATATTGATCTTGTTTAATATTTAATTCGGAGAGTGCGGCTTTTATCTCCGGATTCAACTTGGGCGGTGATAAGTTGGAGCAGTTTTCGGGTGGCGGATATTGTTTCATTAGATCTAATTGAGATTCCTTTGTCAAACCATTGGTGAGGATATGCGCCCATCTAGGAGCAATGTCCTTATGCAAATTTGCACCATAATTATTTTTAGTACAAGGGTCCTCTCCTAAAAGATCTAGAATTGCAGGATCCAGATTCGCTGCACCGTCTGTCTTGTCATCTTGGGTCAAGGTAACAGGTGATGAAGTGCTCTGCACGGCGGTGTCAACCGGCAGCGACGCTGAGGGCGGCTGTATAGGCGGTGTGCCTGGCAGTGGCGCCGGCGGCGGTGTGCCTGGCGCCGGCGGGGTGAGCGGGGGTCTAACTGCGTCTAGCTGCGCAGGGCGCTCCTCATCGCCAATTTCGCCATCCAAGTCTATAACTTGATCATGCGTGTCTTCATCTAAAAAGTACCAATGATACCTAGTTTAGACTTAGGTACTATACTAACGATGAAATCAGTGTAAACAGGTATCGTAAATATAAATACATTTATTTATTAGGTACAGTGTATGTCTAATGATTCGATATCATTCATACAATAATAACGTTTATTTATTGTGGGCACAAGGTAGTAACCCGTCATTGTAAGTGCATAAGTAGGTCAAAGATATACCTACATTATAATCATAGAAAGTGGGTTCAAGATAGGTACCCTTCAGGGGCCAAGATAGGTCCCCATGCACTGTTGGGTCCAAGGTAGGTACCCGTGCACATTTTTATTTTTCGAGGTTACGTGAAGGTACACTTAACCGTTTTAAAACATAGCATGATAATTTGTTTTTTAACGTGAAATAAATTTGACGATTACGATTATTAGACGTGGGTAGGTATGAAAAGAAATTTTACGTACGTAACGTACCTACTAAACAACATACAAACGCTTGTTGAACACAATTAATTATGTTTTTAATTTTTTAACTTACTTACCTGGATAGAAATTGTAATAATCATCGCGGTACTCGTATTCATCAGATCTTGATGAATTTGAACTAACCGGTGATCGTTCTCGTCTACGTTTCAACTTGCGTTCTAACTTTTTCATTTTTCTTAGTATATCGTCGTAACCACTTTCTTTTGACCTAGATCTCTTCCTCTTTCCCATAATTATCGCGAATTTTGGTCCTGGACAGAAGTATAACGTGCGAACTGGATGACACAAAATCACGTAATGAAGTTACCCCGAGGCCGGACCGGCTGCGCAGGAGTGAGGGAGCGAGACAGAAGATAGGGTTCCTTTTGTTTCTAGGATTACTCTAAATGTGTGACAAGGATGGCATGTACTCTCGTACTGCTGCAAGTAAATAGATGTAATCGTCTTCGGCTGACACCTGAAGTTATAATCAATATTAGAGTAAGTAGTTGCTTTGACGTCATAGTATTTTTATTGCTGACCTAGGTTGCCCAGTTCACAGATAATACGAACGAACGAAAATAATATGAACGAGTAGGTACAGAAGGCTGAAGGCAGGTATGGAACATTTTTCAGCGCGTTATTAATTAACCTGTCTTATTAAATAAACTCTTATCCGACGCTCGAGTATTTCTAACGTTTTTTTTTTATAATGTCTCGATGCCTCGATGTGACATTTGGTCATATACCGAAGGTATACAACATTACTTTGATCTTTATGGAATAAGTCAAATAAAAAACCGGCCAAGAGCATGTTGGGCCACGCTCAGTGTAGGGTTCCGTAGTGGCTCATCCTTCACAATAAACTGCTGTTTTAAGCCCGAGGTTTGAGTTAATAAAGATTTTAAGCTCTATAAAAAGGTCGTTAACGCCCTAGAAACTGTAATCACTTATTACCTTCTGGAAGTCAACTTACGACCTTTTCAAGAAAAAATATGAAATTTGGCGATAACTCAAAAACGGCTCGACCGATTTTGTTCGATATAGTTTTCATTGAAAGTACTTTTAAGGCCTCATTAACATGAATTTTCCGGATTTTTTTGTCGCGTGGTTGAAAAGTTAGAGGGGGGACACTATTTTTTTTTGTTTTTGGAGCGAATATTTACAAAACTGCTGACTTTATCAAAAAAATATGTGAGAAGACCCCTATTATTTTTACAAGACCTATTCAACGACACCCCACACACCAGTGTTCAAAAGAAAAAAAAATCACCCCCACTTTAGGTGTTCGAGAGGTACCCGAAAAAAAAATTTTTTTTTTAATTTTATTTTACCGTTCTGTCGGCGTTATACTCATACCAAATTTCAGCTTTCTAGTACTAATGATCACGGAGCTAAGCCGCGGTCGGACGGACGGACGGACAGACGGACATGGCGAAACTATTAAGGGTTCCTAGTTGACTACGGAACCCTGAAAAAGATCTGTCAATGTTACGGCTACTTTTTAATTTTCCTTACCAATTCCTTGTAGACCAAGGTAATGTTGTATACTTTCGGAATGTCACTAAATGTCACATTGAGGTATTAAAAAATGATATCTAAAAACTATACGACGTAAAAATAAAGTAATCGTAGATTCTGAATCCAAATAACGTATATGCTATCGGCAAACAATATAATATGTGATGTGCCTCTGAAAATCATAATGTTCCCGATTGTCATCATTTTAATAAATCAAGGTACAAAAAATCTAAAAAGCATTTGTTAGTTGACCGTCAATTGGGCACTTAAGGCGTATCATCAGATTAGCGGGGTGCGCCGGTGCGCGCGCACTGAACGCACCGGATGAGATTCCTGAGGTTCATTAGATACAATAATATTTGATTTATCATGTAAACCCTAAGTATTAATAATCTTTGCTTTACCAGAGGCTAGAGATAAGGGTTGGACATTAATGACGACGGGAGAAAAGTCAAACCCAAATAAAGGCAAAGAAGACTAATCTCTCTCTCTCTCCTATTATTTTTATACTAACGTCCTCTATATTATCAGTGATTGTGATAGGATTGATACTTAAATAAACAAATCAAGATATCTGATGATTTCTGATTTGCACCAATTTCTAGTACTTATCTCTGTTTGGCCCTATGGTTGACTGGTTGAGAATGCCAATAGGCATTAAGTCCGCCATTTGTACACACTTATTTTGTACAATAAAGTTTAAATAAATAAATAATATTGTCCACATTGAAGCCGTGAGCGGTTTGCGCACTGAAGTCCGTTGCCGGAAAACTTTTAGAACAAAAATGGCGGATCTTGCGCATGTACATTTTGTACGTAAATCGGCTACTGCGCAGTCAAGGTTATGCTCTAAAACTTTGCCGGCATCTGTACCTACAGTCAAGCAAATTGAAACACGCACCCTTTTCGCTCTTGTTACAATGACAATAAGGGTCAAAAATATTCGCGTTTCAGTTTCTTTTGCTGTAACTTACTTTTACAGGATTTCAGGTTCATATTAACACGAACATGGATTCATTGTTCATAACTAAAAGTGGAATTTATGTTGCTATATTTTTTTTTCATTTATTATTCATAAAATGTATACACACAGCGTTTTATTACAATTAAATTTCGCCAAACTGCATAACTGTTTGTTGGCGAATAATTAATTTTGATTTGATAAGATTTATAAATCATAAAAAGCATTGGATTGTTGAACTCTGATGGGTACTTACAATCTGTTTACCATAAATTTGGACTTCATTTGTATGCACCGCCATAGATACCAGGTCCAAACGCGTTGTAAAGTGTATCATCTGATTAGCGCGCCGCGTGCGCACGCACCGAACGCACCGGAAGAGATCCATGAGCGTAACGAGATCATTCCATTATTATACAGAATGGATTAAGATTTTATATGATAATGGTATTCTATAGAAATTTTATCGCAAGCAGGGAGCGGCCATTTGCTGCGTGGTGCGCCAATCCAAAAACTAACAAACCATTTTTTATTTATTTTTATACCGATATCTCCGCTGATTGTGAACCGATTCTCAAAATTCTTTGTTAATTTGAAAGAGTATACTCCTGAGGTGGTCCCATTATCACCATATCGGGATCTGATGAGTTTCGGCGTGATGAGAGGACGAAGAAATTACGACCAACACATGAAGCCAGACTGGCATGGCCGCGCGCCCTTACCTACTAAACAAAAGACGATCACTACATCGCGCTATTAAGATTATTCCTGAAATCAGCAGCCCTCTACGTAGAAAACTGATGTTCAATACAAATCTAGAATTTTATGAAAGGATAGAAGTAAAGTAAATGTTATCATGACAAAATTGTAACCGAGTAAAATGGTCCTGATAAAACATTTCTCACTCAAGATGGCAAAATAATCATGACTAAGTACTATAGAAATTATGTCAAACTACGTAAATTACATTGTTTATGTTAGTTTTGTGTGCAGGTGAGTCCTCTAAATCGAATATATAGTATAGGTTTATTTGTTATAGGCATTTGCATTAGTCATCGCCTATTATTAGGTACAGGTATTGCTCAATAGTTATTAATAGCCCACTGTTTGCAACAATTAGGTACTATTGCTAAATTGTATTCTTGCAATGGGAATTTCGAATACTTAGTTGATGTCACTATGACGTGACAACAATAAAATTTAGGTGTATTTTTTTTCAACTATGAAGTAGGTACGTACCTACACCTACCATATTAGGAAGGTAACTACTTCGGAGTAGGTATAGGTACCTACATAATATATGCCATACAAGTTTTAGTAGCAATGAAACAAACAACGGGGCGCATCGTATATTTTACTATATATATGTCTCTACCATTTGATCATTTTGACGAAAATTACAGAAAAAAAATTAAATATCGTTATATTTTACTACCTATGAGTTATAAATTATACCTATTTTAGTTGTGTTAGGAAATTCTGGTTTCCAGTTTCGGAATTTTAGTATAAACAGGCATTATAAAAACCGGCCAAGTGCGAGTCTGACTCGCGCATCGAGGGTTCCGTAAAAAATTTCACTTATCCCATCTTAATTGGCCTGTGGTTGAGTTAAGTTTCACATGAAATGTATGGCGCCGCACAGAAACGAGGTGTAAACTTAACGCAACCGAGTTCTCCAAATATGATGTTTGAAAAGGACTATATTTTTATGATTTTATTACAAATGTATAGTTTCCGATTTTTATAAGTATTTGTAGGATGTGACGATATTACTTGCCAAATTTCATAGTACTAGACTTCTAGGTCATCGGGAAGTGGGTACCCTATCATTTTGATTCCCTTGAGAGTGTCGAAATGTACGTTTTTTTGTGACATAAACGACCGTATCTTTTTTTCACGTTAACGTAGAAGTTGATTTTTTAACAGCTTCAAGGTAGGTACTGTAGACCTGAGTATATGGTGTTAATAATTTCAACGCGTTCTCGAGATAAAGGGTATTGACTGACAGACAGACGGACGGACAACAAAGTGATCCTATAAAGATTCCGTTTTTCCGTAATTGACGTATGGAACCCTAAAAATGGTTATGTTATAGTTGACCAGGAACTTCTTTTTAACTGTTTCGACAGTATTAGGCATTTTACTGGTCCAGTGGTCCATTCATCCTAGTCGAGAAGAAACTAATACTTACATGAAAAAAATACAGTTTTATAAAAGCTTCCTCACGACTAAATACGGTCACGTTTCCGACATTACATCACTTGTGATCTTGACTCAAGCTAGTCTGTCCGGGTGTCACGAAACAAAAGAGCACAAGATTGGCATGGTTTCAATCACGTATGTCCTTTTCGATCTGAGAAGAACAGACGATAATGAGCGCTAAACTTGTTTACGTGTACTTAGCAGCTTCGCTATTCGCTACTCATAGGTTATATATTCTTAGATTTAGGTACAGAGTACAGACAGCCCATAAATCTGTTGAACACATTTATGCGTATTGACCGAGCTAGCGAGACGTCGTCTCTGTTTGAGCTTGGCCTAAAATTATTGTATTAAGCGGCTTACACTCACGTGGTCACGTGAAATTGTCAGGAACGGCCCGACATGTTTCGAACGTACGGAGCTCTTCAACAGGGACTGTTACCCGTTACACCGGCGAGGGAACTTTGTCACTCAATACAATAATACAAATAGGTTCATACATTAGGTACGTCTCACGACAGTTTTAATTAGATTATTGGCCTAAAATTCTTTCGTTTGTCCGGATGTTTGGATGTCCGGATTCGGATGTTTAGAAGTTCGGATATTCGAATGACCGAATTTTCGGATGTTCTTGCCTAGAAATAGCATTTCTCAACCGGTAGGTACTCATGAAATTTTGTGAAAAGTTTCGATATGTATAGAATTGTTTTGCCGATTCAAGTTTACGATATTTATCAAAATGGCGGATACAAGGGGCATGCCAAAAGAAATTAGATACTCCTTGCTCATTTAATTGATACTGGCCAGTAATACATCACCACAAAGGCTGGCTATTTACTTACAAATTTAAAAATGGAACACTCGGCAAAACTACTTATATTTTTTTTTATGATTTTTTTTCTGATTAAATCTGGCGGGAATTTTCTACGACCATGGAGCTGACACGACGTGATTTTCGGGTTATGATGTATTATGACTTTAAAAAAGGTTTGAAGCCTCAAGAATGTTTTGAACTTTTAGTCACGACTTTTGGTGAGTCTGCATGTTCACGTGCAACAGTTTTTAACTGGTTTGCTGAATTTAAAAGAGGACGGGCGAGTTTTGAAGATGAGCCGAAGTCAGGTAGGCCGCCAACCGCAGTTACTCAAGAAAATGTGCAAGCTGTGGAAAAATGATTCGTGGAAACCGACGAATCACATACGTAGAGCTAGAGCGAGAACTGGGTATTGGATCAGCAGCGTTGCAAACTATAATTCACGGACAATTATCCCTCCACAAGCGTTGTTCAAGGTGCGTGCCGCACAAGCTCAATGATTTGCAAAAGGAACGTCGCGTGGATTGGTGCAAATTTATGATAAATAAATTTAATGGCGGTGAAAAAAAAAATGTTTATGATATACTCACAGGTGACGAAACATGGCTATATAACTATGATCCTGAAACAAAGCGACAGTCAACAGTATGGTGCTTTGAAGACGAACCGACACCAACAAAATGTCGCCGAACGCGAAGCACACGGAAACAAATGGTTGCCTCGTTTTTCTGCAAAACGGGACATATTGCTACTGTGGTACTAGAAGATCAAAAAACAGTCGATTCGGAATGGTACGTGACAGTTTGTGCCCCAAAAGTATTGTCAGCTTGGTGTGATAAGCGGCCAAAGTCAGGAACCAAGCAACTGCTTTGGCACCATGACAACGCAGCCCCGCACACTTCTGCTAGAACACTGGACTATTTTAGTACCAAACACGTCACTATCTTGCCTCATCCTCCATATTCACCGGACCTAGCACCATGTGATTTTTATCTGTTTCCAAAAAACAAAGACAAATTAAAAGGAAGGCGATTTGAAAGCAAAGAAGATGCTCTGGCAGCTTATAACTGAAATTTCTGAAGTGTCTAAAGAAGAGTGGTCATTAGTATTTTCCAAGTGGTTTAGACGGATGGAAAAGTGTATACGTGTTCACGGTGAATACTTCGAAAAAATAGACAACTTTAATGAATAATAAACATTATGATTTTTGAGTATCTAATTTCTTTTGGCATGACCCTCGTATATGGGTGTTGAAAACGTAACAAAGTAATATTTCATCCAAATTGAAAATTCGTCGCGATATCTCCAGCTCACAGAGCCACAAGTTATTATGGATTATGCGATCGATGACACAAACGCGATTCTACCTATGCGTGATTCTACACAATATGGGTTCAACACAACTGCAGTTTACTACATTCGTGATTCCACACAGCCGCTATTTTAACGCAATCGGGATTCAACCTATTCGTGATTCTACACAATATGGGTTCTACGCAACTGCACTTTACTACATTGCTGATTCCACACAGCCGCTATTTTAACGCAATCGGGATTCAACCTATTCGTGGTTCTGCTCAATATGGGTTCAACGCAATCGCAGTTTACTACATTCGTAATTCCGATCATTTTTTTTTTACACAATAATAGCGTTTCATCTACCATTTGGTTTCATCTATAATGGTAAATGCTGTTATTCTTTACATAAACGACCTTCCGAAAATAGTACATAGATGAAACTTGCGTACTGTTTGCGGACGATATCTCTCTACTCACAGCATGTCAAAATAACACTAACTTAAACGCCACACTTCACTCCTTGTTAGATAAAATAACCAACTGGATGAACAACCTCGAGATAAATTACAATAAAACTGAATTAATGACATTTCACTCTCATCAAAAAGCCCCGCTAGATATAAACTTCACCTATAACAATATTCTGCTAGAAGTCGTAAATGAGTTCTCCTTACTAGGACTAGTTATAGATAAGCATATCAATTGGAAAGCCCACATAAAAAAATAAGAGCAAAATTATCGAGTTTCGCATATGCGCTATGTGAAATAAAAAAGACCACGAATATACAAACAGCGCTCGCCACATATTATGCCTATGCCAACTCATGGCTTACCTACGGTATAATTCTATGGGGAAACAGTACAGAGTTCTCCTCCATGTTTACCCAACAAAAGAAGTTAATAAGAATAACAGTCAATATAGGTAACACAAAAACATGCAAGCCACACTTCCAGCATCATAAAATATAATAATATTCTCGAAATGTGTAAATTCGTTAGACAACAAAATAATTTATTAAAAAAAATTCTACAACGCACATTCTGCGGCAAAGAAATAAACCCTTTCGGCGGCTAAGGACCACCATTAGAAATGACCACAATTACAAAATACCACTTCTTGAAATGTCCGTTCAACTGCGATTGCGTTGAACCCATATTGAGTAGAACCACGAATAGGTTGAATCCCGATTGCGTTAAAATAGCGGCTGTGTGGCATCAGCAATGTAGTAAAGTGCAGTTACGTAGAACCCATATTGTGTAGAATCACGAATAGGTTGAATCCCGATTGCGTTAAAATAGCGGCTGTGTGGAATCACGAATGTAGTAAACTGCAGTTGTGTTGAACCCATATTGTGTAGAATCACGCATAGGTAGAATCGCGTTTGTGTCATCGATCGCATAATCCGTTATTATGGATATGTATAATAAAGGTTTTTACAGAGCATTAATATCATCAAATAGTGTCTTATCATCCATCGACTCCCAGTACTTTTAATCCCTAGCTCCTCACTACTCGCATTTCGCAAACTTGACCCAAGTTGGGCGAATATGAATATATGGAGGGGCACATCGCTGCGGAAATCCATACATCGGCCAACTTCGCCTCGGCCAACTTCGCCTCGGCCAACTTCGCCTTGGCCAACTTCGGCCAACTTCGTGTCGGTCAACTTCGGTCTACTTCGGGAGCCGCAAAAATACTCACACGCAGCCCATCGTCACGCAAACATGTTGAGACATGAAGCCCATTTAGGTTCTGGGCCCGGGATCCGGATTAACTAGAACATACCTATCTGTTGTAATAGTTGTACATATGTACCTATATGTTTTCAGGTATATGCCATTTGTTCCAACTATTGCGATGGGAATATACATTAGAGCTATCCTTTACTTTGGAAATTATCAAAGAGACCCCGTAGCTTCTAAATAACTTTACCTTACGGTATGTTAATGTCACTTGATGAATCAAATTTAGTGGAGTTTGCATAGAAAATACGTGTCATTAGATGTTATAGGTTATGTTTATGTAGTTCGTGGCCCCGGAATACTGAGAGGACTCTAGTGCCTTGCTGTAACTAAAAAAAATATAATGCCAATTCATCGGGGATAGTGCAATACCGCGTACTTAAGTAACAAGTGTAGATACGAATCAATATTCAATCAAATGCTAAGTATTTTATTGAAATGAGAACTTTATCGACAGCTGTTAATTACGCGGTATTGCACTATCCCCGACGAATTTCTAAATGACAAATTTCTAAGGCTGCCTGTTCACTGAAGCGGAGCGGAGAAATGAACCTATGAAGCGGGTTCTTGGTGAAGCCCAAAAAAGTGCATTTATATCTGAGGGATGTGATTGGTCCATTTCACACAGCTCCGCTTTGCTTCAGTGGACGTGCGCCTAAGGCTGCGTCTCCCGTCTGAAGCGAAGACGTGCGGAATTGACCAATCATTTCATTAATTAATTATACCTACCTATCTTTATTGCGTGTCGTGACGCCTAATAGAGACCTTCTACATCTCTGAAAAAACACTCTATTTTATATATTTTTTTGTGTAAACATTGATTTGGAGAATCTTGTACATCTCCTCTAACATATGTATCAATTTTTATTTTTATTGATAATAAAACCGACACCTATGAACAAAAAAAAGAAATCCACCACATGCTTCGTCAATTTTAAAATAATGCATGCAATTCACAATGTATATCCGCAACAAGCTTCGTCAGAATCAAACGACATAAAATAAATCCGTAACACACCTCGTCAAGAAAAACTTAATCTATTAAATCACCTCTCAGGGCCATATTCGGTCCAAAAGTCCCCATTATGCTAGCAGCATTGCCCCGCTGAATGGCAATAGAGACTTGCTGAAACAACCATGACCCAGAGCGAGGATCGTTGCCCCTCTCTCTCAATCGCCGCCCTAAACCCCTAAAAAGTTCGCGAGCCTCACTACCCCAAGGTCCAGCCGTTTCCACAGCGACGGGTACGAAATCGTACATCGATTCCAAGGCTGCGTACTTGGCGTGTTTCATCTTAGCGGCTGTTTCCGCCGCTGAACCCGCCAAACCCCGCGGTTTGTCTCAAATGGGACCGAGCAAAAGTGCTAACGCACGTTGCGTCCCATAAAAGACAACGCCCTCGCTGCCATGGAACCAACGTAAGTCCGTCCGGTCTTTTGCCATCCGTTCGAGACAAACCAGGGGGCTCCAACACACAGGGGATGTTAACGGATACCATGGCTCGGCGGACAATTTCGTTAATAGAATGATGGCAACTTAAGCCATGGTGTCCATTTTCCTCCACCATAACTCCACAAATGCAGCGATGCGGCTCACACACCTTGGTTCCCAGTCTTAGGGCCACTGCTATTCTTAGCGAGTCGTTATCAAGCAGTGTACCCAACTGAGGAGACGGCAAAACATGGAGCCATGCACCAGATTCTGGCTTAGCAACCGCATTGAGACGAGCATTGTATCAATTACCTAGTTATAATATAATTGTATTAGATTTTAGGGTTCCGTACCCAAAGGGTAAAAACGGGACCCTATTACTGAGACTTCGCTGTCCGTCCGTCCGTCCGTCCGTCCGTCCGTCCGTCTGTCACCAGGCTGTATCTCAACAAGGGTGATAGCTAGACAGTTGAAATTTTCACAGATGATGTATTTCTATTGCCGCTATAACAACAAATACTAAAAATAAAATAAAATAAATATTTAAGGGGGGCTCCCATACAACAAACTTGTTACTTATAGATTATTATATATGTATAGGTACGGAACCCTTCATGCGCGAGTCGGGCTCGCACTTGCCCAATTTTTTTAAGTATAATTTACGAAAAAATTACTTACTGTTGAGTTTCTTTCGGCTTTCTTCTCAACAGTGGTCTCCTCTTGCGAAATGCCGGTAGACTCACAATCTGACTTGTTAAAGTGCCCTTGTGGCCTACTTACTGAATAAATTATTTCATTTCAATCACCTAGTTGAAATCTGTATCTCAGCTCCACTTCACTTTTGTGATTGGTCTATTCCGCACGTCTCCGACGCGAGACGCACCCTAAGTGTCCTCAACAGTTACATGTAACTGACCGCTAACTGCTGGTAAGGTTATGAGTACTTAAAGATTAACACAACCGCGGTCCCGTAAGTCTTTTGTTTGCAAAGCTTGCACTGAGTTAAGCCAAAATGATACCATCCTTAAAGTATGAATGAATCAACGATTAAACAGTTTGCATGAGTCAGCTATAACTTTACTTGATCATGACTTTGTTTTTTAGTATACATTTATTATTATTAATTATAAGAAGTTTTATTGACTCCACGGGTCATCAGATGGAAAATGTAAATGAAAGGTAGCACGTCGCACCATCAACCTGTCATATCAATGTATGGACAGACAGGCTGTCTGTCAATTATATTATACTAGCTGCACCGTGCGGTGTTATCTGCTCATCCCACGGGAACACTACATTTTTTCGAGACAAAAAGTAGTATATTTAATCCAGGGTGTCAGCTACCTTTATACCAAAATTTATCAAAATTGGTTCAGCCGTTTAAGCGTGAAGTACCTAACAAACATACACATACGAGTAAAACACTCAAAAACTTTCGCCTTTATAATATTAGTGTGATGGTCAAGGGCGTAGCTCTATATAATATAACCTGAAAAATATATAAATATTTTGTCTATTAACGTAAGTACTGACTAACCTTAGATATAAGACCCTACTCATATGCTATGGATTTAATCATGTCCGAAAGAAAAGTTTAATTAATTCATTCATTATTAATATTAGGTTGTCCGATAGCAGATAGCATCATACTAGTCTTCTTGTCAAAAAGGTACGGACACTTTGTTATCTATTTATCGTGTGATAAACGCAACCATAATATACTTATATTATGATTAATTTCATTGGTACCTTCGACTTTTGTTCATTTCATAGCAATGCATGGAGTGGATAATTGAGAAGCAATCAATGGCTGTCAACTATTATTAGTATTTATTAATAACATGATGACCTACTCGGACTTTTACTATATTTCTACTAGAAAGGTAGATAAGTGCGTCTCACTTTGAAAAACTATGAAATACAAAGCGATAGGTATTATAGGTATATGCACGACTGCGGTCAATGACTCGTCCGCCACAAGTTCAAAGCAATCACAGATAATTAGACTTGATATTAGCATACATCTGCCTAAGTATGCTTCGAAAAATTCTCCACTTGTTCCTTCGAAGCGTTCGATTTGTAGATTCCACACCCACTTTTTAGCTATAACTCATACATAACTAAACAAATTGAAAATAATATATGTTGAAATGTACCCTATCAATTTTTATAGGGATATAAACTCGATAAACTTGTCGTTTTTATCCTATAAGACTGAGATTGTAAGTGCCTACTCAAGTCTATTCTTAATACAAGGGTTAAAAAATATTTGAATATATATACATATACACTGATTATAAAAATTTTGGTAACAGTAATACTAACAAAGTGTTAGAGTAAAACCACTCAATTAGGATTTGAGTAGTTTATTCCGTGGACAGTGATAGGTTGAAGAAGATGAATTGTAATACATAGCAACCGTCACATTTAAATCTAACGTTACGTTACTACAAAAACAGCCAGACATACAACATGTAGTTTATATAGGCTCCAACACCACCACTTAAACTATATGTTCCGTCCAGTACAAATAATAACTACCTATACACTACGGAGCACTAAGCATATATAAATCTCTTACAAAACGTTGAAATTTTTCAATGCATAAAGGCTTTGTCAAAACATCCGCTAACATGTCTTCAGTGCACACGTACTTAACAGTTATCACACCATTCTCGACAATTTCACGAATAAAATGATGCCTAACATCAATATGCTTAGTCCTAGCATGAAACATATGCTTTTCCGACAATTTAATTGCAGATTGATTGTCATTATACACCAATATTTTCACGTCTACATTCAAGCATTCCGACATGAACGCTTTAAGGAACAATGCCTCTTTGCATGCATCCGGTAACGCCATATACTCAGCTTCGGTGCTGGACAGTGCCACTGTACGCTGTTTACGACTCTCCCACGAAACTATGGATTTGCCTTACTTGAATATATATCCGGTATAAGACCGACGATCGACTATACTAGCCGCCTAGTCCGCGTCCGCTGAACCTGTCACATTCATTCCACTCTTCTCATACGTAATACTGTGATTAATCGTACCTTTAAGATATCGAAGCACACGCTTCGCCGCTTTCCAGTGAGGTTCCGAGTAGCAATCGTTGAATTGACTTAGCATACTCACAGCATGCGCTATGTCGGGACGCGTACAGACTGCAATATACATCAGGCAACCAATCAAGTTTCTATATTCGTAGTCTCCATTCTTCTCAGCTCTAGCAAGTTTCAAACCAACTTCCATCGGTGTTTTAGCAGGTTTGCAATCTGTCATCTGAAACCTTTTCAAAACTTTCCTAATATAGCTAGACTGATCCATAATAATCTTTCCATCCTCCCGACGGACGTGTATTATAATACACTTATCGCAGGCCCAAGATCCTTCATAACAAATTGTTTCATTATCTCCTCTTTCACCGCCTTTTTCTCAGTTTGACTGTTGCTAAACACCAAAATGTCATCAACATATAGGCCGAGAATGACAATTCCATTTTTGTTTGATCTTACGTAGACACACGGCTCAGATGCCAACCTTTTGAATTTCAACTTCTTAACAAGCACGTCGTTTATCTTTTCATTCCATGATCTACTGGCTTGTTTTAATCCGTACACAGCCTTAAGTAATCGGTATGCTTTCCCTTTTCTGTTCTCTACATCAAAGCCTTCAGGAATATCCATATAAACGACTTCTTTTAAGTCTCCTTTGAGAAAAGCAGTTTTCACATCCATATGATCAACTTCCATATCATATTCAGCCGCTAATGCCAGAAGTAGCCTTATTGTGGAGTACCTCACGACGGGTGAGAATGTTTGAAAATAATCCACTCCATACTTCTGCGTGAATCCTTTCGCAACCAATCGGGCCTTGTACTGCAGGAGCTCTCCATTTAATCCTCTCTTTTTCTTAAATATCCACTTGCACTTAACAGGTTTCTTTCCCTTCGGTAAGTCCACAAGTTCCAGACATTTATTATCCAAAAAAGATTGATATTCATCCTGCATTACTGCCTTCCATTGCGTAGATTCAGGTCCATCGAGTGCTTCACGTACGGTATTCGGTGTATCCGTATCGCAACTCGCTAATGCTGATACCAAAGCATCTTCGAATTCGTTCCTATATCTAGATTCATCTGAATCCCAAGAGGACGATCCAGGAACGTAGTCTTCATCCGAAGTACTACAAGATTCACTAGTTTCAGAAGATTCTGTGTCTTGAGTCTGGTGCTCGTGGGGTTCTTCCATCGGTTCAACAGGTTCTGCCGCCAGCGCTCCTACATTTCCAGATCCAGGGATATTGATGATCATGTACGGAGTCAGCACGTTGACCACTTGTTGCTGATCCTTCTGTACAAAAATATCTTTATAGAATTTATCTTCTACAAACACGACATTCCGCGAAGTAACGACTTTATTAGGATGAGCAGGATCTAAAAGTCGATATCCTTGAGTATCCTCGCAGTAGCCTATAAATATGTACTTCTTACATTTCGGATCCAACTTTTTCGGATTTTCCAAGACGGAGTAAGCAATACAACCAAAAATTCTTAAATGGTTCAAGTTTACCTTACTTCCCGACCATTTCTCCTCAGGAGTAGCACCCAGCACAGCCTTCGTTGGTGATCTATTCTTTAAATAAACCGCGGCGCTCATTGCTTCCGCCCAGTAGGTATTTCTGTTCTAAGCCGGCACCCTGCAACATACACCTTGCAGCCTCAACAATCGTGCGATTAGCTCTCTCCGCAACAGCATTTTGTTGTGGACAGTGAGGCACAGTTTTCTGGTGTATAATACCATGCTGCTTCAGAAATAACTCGAACTGTTTATTTAGGCTCCAACCCAACATAAAGGACGTATCACATAACTAACTGCTATTGTATTTTATAGGATTACAAAACTCTTAGCATGATACTCAGATATCGTAATACATATCTCATGTCTGTTTGATGATTATCGGTTATTTATGGACATATCAGGTAGGTACGTATACTTATTATCTCTTCCTGATATCGGTTATCTGATATGACAGAGATTATACCTATCTACTTAAGTGTACCTAATAGTTGTTACAGAATGCATGTGCATATCCCAATTTTTTTTTACTTCTACATACTTCTGCATAAAATAGGTAAGTACGAAAACATTTTCAAACGCTATTTTAAATATACCTACTTATTAGTCGTTTCATTTATATTTCTATATTTATTTAGTATCTCCTAGCGAGACAGAGCGTCGTTGGTTTTTTTGTTATGCAGCAAAAAAATAAAGTAAGTAATCTCACCTATATTTGTCAAAGAAAAAGAATCAGAGATATACCTATTACATAATCATGTTTATTGTGTTCTCGGAAAAAAACACTGACTGTAAAATATGATTAGAACACGGGCGATACCTACCCCGGCCCGGCAAAATCTATTATATATAATAATAGTACATTACATCAGAGGCCGGGAAAATGAGGATTTCCGGCAAAGTAGGTATATACGGATAGTGATACGAGGCCGGAAATCCGTTTTCACGACGAGGCATGTATAGTGCTTTTCTCAAACATACAATGAAATAAAAAAATATACTTCAAAGAACAACATTTTATTAATTGACAAATAGGACATTTTAGTCTAACAACCAACCTTTAAAAACAAAACCTGCTTTTTGTCAAACCAGCCAGCTGTGTGAATGACCTTATTGTTGAAACCAAAAAAAAGTTACTTTGCAGGCCTAGGCCTGAAAAGCAGTATGAAATCCCTTTACAGTCCTCTCGAGTTGTTGCGCCCAAAAAGCGATACTTCCGAGCCTATTATAAGGAACGTAGACAATATTTCATTGCATGTTTGAGAAAAATACTTTTTAATCGTATATGGCGTTCTTATAACTTCCGCGAGACATCTAATATAAAATTTTAAAATTACCTGATTTCTCAATAGTATAATAAACTGAAACATTCTTTATACCTCGGAGGAATAATGAAAAGATCGATTCTTCAATTACGGCCATCCTAGCCCACAGTTATGGCGACGCAAACCATTATCAAACGCAACAGGACTTAAATAGCTACGATTCCTAAGGTGTATACGACATTTTCTATTAGAATGGTAGTGTGCCGGCCACTTACGGTTGTGAATCATTTAGTACACTCGCACCCAATGCACTGACTAGCCTTGCTTGGTATGGAACGAGTTTTCTATAGTGTAGTGGTGACGTCATTGACAGCTGCCTTCGCTGCTACAGGGCAGGGTAGAGTAATAAGGATTAATGAAAGTGTGGTTGAACACGAACATTGTAATGATTGTTATAATGTAGGTATATGAGAAAACCGTCATTAGAAAATAAGATCGGATCAATCTTAGAAATATGCAAGTCAAACGTCAAAATAACGGTAATCGAATTTACAGCAAATCAAAGTTCTAATTCGATAGCCGAATCTTCGAATTTCAAATTTCAGAGTAGCCCGCGGGTTTATGATGGGCTGATGGCTACTTTTTATCTCGCGATAAATAAGTGATGAACCATCCGTTACGTTTTGACATAGTAGGTAATGATTGCTATGTATATGAAAAAGCAGTCATTAGAACACAATATGAGATCAATCTTAGAAATATGCAAGTTAAACGTCAAACAACGATAATCGACTCTATCGATCGAATTTACAGCAAATGCGAATTCTAATTTGATAGTCGAATCCTCGAATTTCATAGTACCCCGCCGCGGGCCTATGATATATGAAAAAGCAGTCATTAGAACACAATATTAGATCAATCTTAGAAATATGCAAGTTAAATGTCAAACAACGATAATCGACTCGATCGATCGAATTTACCGCAAATGCGAGTTCTAATCCGATAGTCGAATCCTCGAATTTCATAGTACCCCGCCGCGGGCCTATGAGCTATGATCACGGAGTATATGATGGTTGCTTTTATCAGGCGATGAATAAGTGACAAAGCACCGATACGTTTTGACATAATGCGAGTGGAGTGACAGATTCTTTGTCACTTATTTATGACGTGATAAACGCAACCATCATAGGCCCCAACTCCATTACAGGCTCTTTTAGAGGACTAGCGTGAAGGAAAGAGACATGCAAGTCGACAAAGACCTTATGTTAGTTACCATATGATTATTGACGTGACAACGTCTTAAATTAGGTTGCGCTCGGAGTCACTCATGAAAAAGTGTAACGCCCGCTCACGTCTGATGAGAGAGAGAGACAAAATTTATTTCTTTAGTTAAAATTTGTGCAATTCTTATTTTCATTCATCGAGCATTACTGTAACAAGAGGTAAGAGGGCGGAAGAGGGAAGAGGGAAGAGGGAAGAGGGAAGAGGGAAGAGGGAAGAGGGAAGAGGGAAGAGGGAAGAGGGAAGAGGGAAGAGGGAAGAGGGAAGGGGGAAGGGGAAGGGGGAAGGGGAAGGGGGAAGGGGGAAGGGGGAAGGGGGAAGGGGGAAGGGGGAAGGGGGAAGGGGGAAGGGGGAAGGGGGAAGGGGGAAGGGGGAAGGGGGAAGGGGGAAGGGGGAAGGGGGAAGGGGGAAGGGGGCAGGGGGAAGGGGGAAGGGGGAAGGGGGAAGGGGGAAGGGGGAAGGGGGAAGGGGGAAGAGGGAAGGGGGAAGGGGGAAGGGGGAAGAGGGAAGAGGGAAGAGGGAAGAGGGAAGAGGGAAGAGGGAAGAGGGAAGAGGGAAGAGGGAAGAGGGAAGAGGGAAGAGGGAAGAGGGAAGAGGGAAGAGGGAAGAGGGAAGAGGGAAGAGGGAAGAGGGAAGAGGGAAGAGGGAAGAGGGAAGAGGGAAGAGGGAAGAGGGAAGAGGGAAGAGGGAAGAGGGAAGAGGGAAGAGGGAAGAGGGAAGAGGGAAGAGGGAAGAGGGAAGAGGGAAGAGGGAAGAGGGAAGAGGGAAGAGGGAAGAGGGAAGAGGGAAGAGGGAAGAGGGAAGAGGGAAGAGGGAAGAGGGAAGAGGGAAGAGGGAAGAGGGAAGAGGGAAGAGGGAAGAGGGAAGAGGGAAGAGGGAAGAGCGAAACGTTTCTAAGTCAACTACGTTAAAAGGATCAACCATCGACGACTTTCGCAAGACACATTACAGCAGAAACACTTCCTTTAATTTCATATTTCTCCTATCATCGTCCTATCCTCAACAAAATCACTCAAATAGGAATTAGTTAAGTTTAAGTTTAGGTACATGTACAATGTTTTAGTAAACAAAATATATTTCTATAGTTAAAATTTGTGCAATTCTTATTTTCATTCAATTCCTTGTTCCTATTGTGCAATTTAATAATATTCATATATTTCATATCAATAAATATTCTACCGAGAATAAGACGTTGTCACGTAAAATCTTCCTTCGCCCGTAAAACCGACTTTACAGGCAACCATTTTTTTTTGGTAAAACCGATTTGGTTAATTAGGCCGAAGAGTATTAACAATGTTTTAACCAATTGTAATAATGATCCAGCACTTTATTAATAAGTAGGTATTGTAACGCAAAGTATCAGCTGTTTTGATAACTTTCAATAACATGTTTTGTGAAGTTGACGAAGGCGTGTTGTTTGAGAATGATCCAAAATGACCAGCAATTTGTCGAAAGCGGGCATTAGTCATATTGATTGGCATTTTCCTAACACAGTTGCAAAGTGTAAAACAATAGATGGCGTTTCCTCTTCGCTGTAAACACAAGAATGACAATAATATTAAGTAAACATGATTACTACGAGCATCCGATTAACTTAGATTACTTACCTGCACATTTACTTTGATGTCATTTACATGAATCATTGTCGTAGGTTTTAGTTATTCATATTCGTGACAAATTACTACGTATTACGGCAGTTATCTGCCTACTTAATCTCTCAGTGTTATTATATGTACAACTGCAAATTATTCAGTGACATGATGTTTTTCATTTCTCATATTCTGCAAGTTGGTAATTGTTTATCTCAATAGTGGGTTGAAAGTGACTCATTTCGACCCTAGGCCTAGGGTTGTAGTACCTAATTTGAAAAAAAGAATACTTAACATTGCATAGCGAATCAAATGCGCTACAGGGCTATGGAATTAACTCGTTCACTAAATAAATTGGAATGTTCAATTATTTATTAATAAAAGCTAGTACGACGTTTTAATGTGATTCGAAATTTAAAACTGACGAGTTCATTAATTAAGAACTAAAAACCAGCTAATATATATTTTTAGGCCCCATTCCGATTGGTTATTCGATTGTCACATCGTAAGTTAAACAATAAAAAAGGCAACCATAAATGCGCGTGTGAGTGTACGAAAGCGCAGTGTAAAAATGTGTTTTTATTAATTTTACTTTTATTAATTTTCCTCATATTCGAAATTAAAAGAAGAGAGTTTAACTTGGAATAAAATACACCAATTTCACTCTATAACTATTGACGCTCTCACTACGCTCGAGCGCCAAAATACGAGTATCTCAAGTGAAATCGGTGCCTTTCATACCTTGTCTATCAACCTACTATTATGGTCATACCAAAATGCCACCACGCCTCCTTAATATTTGATTAGTTATTGATTTACTCAGACTGATGGTCAAGGACGGTAATGTCGGTGATGTTACTAACCTTGATTCGTATAAACTGTTTTTAATGCACCATGGCAATACAATGATGTCTATCTTATAATATTTTAACTAGGAGACAACACTCTAAGCAAACCTGTGTGCGGGGTGGTAACTTAACATTTTACAGAGGATTTTATTCTGGAACTGACCCAATAAAATAAATAAATAAATATTAAGGGACAATCTTACACAAATCGACCTAGTCCCAAACTAAGCAAAGCTTGTACTATGGGTACTAGACGACGATATACATAATATATAAATACATATATAGATAACATCCATGACCCAAGAACAAATATTTGCCCCGGCCGGGATTCGAACCCAGGACCGCCGACTCAGTAGGCAGTTGTCTACAAACCGAGCCAAACGAGTCGTCAAAATAGTAAGTAGATTAAAATAATTGATGAACATTTGTACAGAAATCTCAGCTGGCAGCGGCTGGTTTAAAAATATGTCTGCGTTGCGCTATTTTGACATTGTCCAGATCCAGATCATTGTCAAATTAACAGCTTTTCAAATGGAGTTGTGGGATTAACATTTGAGTGCTTTTTACTGTACGATAATAGCAGACTGTATTCATGCAGATTATTTTTAACCATATTTATTTACTTCTAACTTCCGCTGGCGCTACAACCCTTTGTGGGTCTTGGCCTCCTCCACAATCTTTCTCCAGTTGTCACGATGCCTGGCGACCTTCTTCCAGCTGGTAAACTTCCCCATCTTCCTGAGACCTTCCTCCAGACAGTCACTGCAACTGTTTTTAGGCCTGCCTCTCGGTCTCTTCTGTTGCATCGTCCACCTTGTCATAATCTTTGCGGCTCTTGTGTCCGGCATTCTTTTAAGGTGACCCGCCTCTCCCACCTTAGTCGCTACGACTTACAGAATCTGAAGCTGTTCTCGTGCCCAATAAGTGCGTCTAGCTCATGATTCATGTGTTGCCGATATGTGCCGTCACGCTCTTTCTCAGAACTTTCCTTTCAAATACCAATATTTATACTATGATAAAATTGTATTGACAATCATTTTCTATGAAGAGGGATCGTAAAAGCAGAAAAAAACTTAACAGTTGGTGTCGCATGTAGGTTAGGTATACAATGTAATAATTATAAGTTAGCTCAATCACGTAGTATTAATTAATCAGCTTAGATAATAAGAAATCATTGTATACAAAGTCGTACCTATTTCTTTTCTTTTATTTTTACTTAATATATAAGGTTAATTGCTCTCATTATTGTGTATAGGATAAGATATGAAGCTTTGGTTATAGGTTTCAAATATTTAATTTTGTTGGTAAGAAATCTATGTCCGCCCACGCCAAAACGGTTGGACGGATTTTAACTGAATAGCTGGAGAACGAAAGATGGTTATACGAGTAGGATACTTTTTACCCTACCTAAGGTTTGAAAAAAGTTTTACGTGGACGACGTTGCGGGCACCTTCCAGTTTTGTACATTATCAAAATTTTGCGACATGCGAGCCAAATTATGCTTGGAGGTAGTATCTTTGCGGGTGTCCGTGAATAGATTACGAGTTACTTTTATTTTAAATAAAACACATTACCTGACAAATAAGCGAAACAAAATTGCTACGAAAGGATTTTATCTTCCTTTTCACTATTTTCCTTTCATTCGCACTTTCATCAATAGCCACAAGTAAGGTCACCTGCGGGCTTATGATGGTTGCTTTTATTACGCGATAAATAAGTGACAAAGCATCCGTCACGTTTTGACAAAATGCGAGTGTGTGTGACAGATGCTTTGTCACTTATTTGTCACGTGATGAACGCAGCCATCATAGGCCCCCTGAGGTAATTGCGTCTATAGAGGCAAAAGCGTCTCTTGATAATATCATAGAAGCGCAAGTTTAAATTTTAAGACCACCATAGGGGGTATGGGAAGTGGTGTTTAAAGTATGACACCATAAATATAAAAATAGAGAGCGGCGGTAGTTATAAAATGTTGCTTTTCTACGATATTATCAAAAGACGCGTTTGCCTCTGTTGACGCAATTACCTCAGGTGACCTTAGCAATTCGCGGTGGGAAACTCGCTCGACTCACTTGTGAATTAATGCATAAATCTGTCATACACCCCTCAGCGTATCTGTATCGCTTTATAAAAATCTAAAATCACCGACTAAAGTATAAACGATGCATATTCTGAAGGTTTTATAGGTACATACGACCTTTTCCCCCCAAGAGCTTTTCCACGAATTATATTGAGAGGGCTATTGTCGAATCACGCCAATCTGCGCGCGGTCAAGAGAAGTCAAATGCTTCCTCGTTGGGTCTGGTCTGTGTGTCGCGATCGCACGGGATTGTATAACCAAACGCGATGACTGTCAGATTTTGAGTTTCGTAAATATTGATGTGTTGACGAGAGGTGCAGGGATCACCTAAGTAAAATGTATAATGTATATGTTTTAATTTAACATAGTTTTTTTTGGTTTTCTGTTAGATCTTTGTTATTTAGAAGTTAATAAATTCACTAATTCATTCAAAAATACAAGACTACGCTGATTTTATATATAAAAATCTTCATGAAAAATTGTAGCTTTCTTGTGACGATTACGTTAGTAAAAGATTCAGAAGAACGATGAAAGACAGAGCCAAAATAATAAATTAGCATGTTCACAAAGTGGACAATATATGAATCAAGTGACTATGAAATCTGCAACCATCGCGTAAGTAGATAACGCCGTGATAACGCCGAACTATTTCGCCCATGTGTTTTACCTCCCTTCATCACTTACGGTATCTGAACTTGTTAGTTTTTTAACGCATCATAAAAATTCCTGTTTATTTCCGTCTAACCGCGATATGTTTTCAAGATGTTGTAAGTTTTATGATTAGTTTGAAGCGCCACAGATGTGGCAAGAAGAGGCGGGGCGCTTTTAGATTTAATCGTAAAGATACACCGAGTGTGGGCGAAAAAAAAGCATCTGAAACCTTGACAAGGACTATATGAGATCACCGATTAATTTGGATGCGATGCGATGGAATAAATATGTTATTACTTTTGAGACCAATAAACTTATTGAATATGCCAAGCACTCAAATTAAGATTCGCGTTTAATTATTAGGCGTGTCGGATATCTTAAAACTCTGGTCATATTGGTCATAAACGGAGCCCAAGGAACTTATTGTTGAGCACGTTGAAACCTTATATTTTATGGTGGAAATATGTCCTGCGAGACACAGTAATTAATGTTATCATCCTCCATTTGCCACAAAGTATTAGTTAGTCGTGCTGAAATTTGCCTACTTATCATTGGCGTGACATCCATAGAACACGCTTTCCACCGGATTGCCCATTTTATTAAATATTGCCTAGTTTTTGAAAAAAAAAAAGTTTTAGTTTCACGCCACTGATACTGTGCCTTAAGAGGATAATTCACTGGTCCTTTTCCCATTCGATCAGTTGAAGTTAAGTTTGCACCTGGTAACTACGGCGTCGCATACAAATGAGGTTCAAATTTAACGTAACCGCGTTATACAAATCCAGGTTTCCTTCTCGTCCTATCTCTCCGTTAGTTAAAACTGAAGCAATCTTTACGAAATTTTAGGAACGGAATGGAAAAGCAATGTTCTGTGTCGGACCGTTTCGATTTCTGCTGAAATTATTATTTATTATATAATTCTTGTAGGTACTAGCCGTTCTTTTGCGACGGAAAATAGCCGGAAGGTGGCCCTGGGAACGGAAGCCTGTAATAGTGCAAATCTACCGAATTTGGGCCTTTTAGAATCGTATCAGTATGTAATTGATGGATGTTCCAGGAAAAGTACAGCTAAAAGTATAAAAGCTTGTTACAAAAATGAAATTTTTGACAAAAACGTATTGATGTCATCTTAGAAGCGCAACGTTTAATGACCACTCTTACCCCTACTGCCTAGTTACAAAGAAATTAAATGAAATAATTTATTCAGTAAGTAGGCCACAAGGGCACTTTTACAAGTCAGATTGTGGATCTACCGGCATTTCGCAAGAGGAGACCGCTGTTGAGAAGAAAGCCGAAAGAAACTCAACAGTTAGTAATTTTTTCGTAATTAATACTCAAAACAATTACATCACATTAGTGTTATAACTAATTATTACATGCGTACACGTAAAGGAGATATATAGATACTCCAAATCAATGATAGGTAGGAAAATAAAATACAATTTTAACGATAAATTTAAAACGTAACGCATTTACCTCTATACAGGCAATTATCTCAGATGACCATATAATTGTATTACATATATAGAAATCAATGCAGATAACAATCGCTACGGTAAATGTACCAACCAGTGTTTGACATTGTGTCACCTTCAGACAGGGTGTCAATTATTTACGTCGCTCAATGCTCGCAGCTTTTCTCTGAAACATGTTTGACGCCTATAAACACTACTATGCCTAATAGGTACGTGTTCTTGTTGTAGATTGTCTATCATTTTTTATCGTACATAAAAATAAAACAATAGGTCACCGTTACAAGTAACCAATCTAGGATATACGATTAATAATTCTATCAACAAAGAAGCATTGGAGCCGTCACGCATGCTTTCGTGACTCCGTGCCTACGGCCTATTGAGAGTCATTTCATAATGCAAGCTTTAATCAGGTAAAGGCGCGCGTTGCCCTGTTCCACATAGGTTTATGGGGCCACACCCGATGTCACCCTCCGTACCTTAATGGACAAATATACTTAGAATGGTTTAAAATGCACGGTCGGCGTTTAAAGTGTCGATGTGTCAACCTGACTGGTATAATATTGTATGAGTTAGTTAACTTCCTGTAAAATTTGCTATGATGCAGTGAGATTGCACTTATATTTTACTCGTATTTTGTTACGATATTTTCGGTGATTTAGGTTACATTTCCAGTTTGAAATGTGTGTTGTTTGGATGTATAGATCAAAATTGGATGCGGTTTTTTGTCATTTAATAACAAGTTTGAATTGGTTATAAATGCGATACGATTGAGTAAATATATAAACAAGTTTGAATAGATAAACAATTTTAAAAATAACTACAATATATTTAAATCAAAGTTTTTTTCTGACAAACGACATAATACAATACAATACAATTCAAATTCACTTTACCTACTGCACAGCTCAAATACACATGGATACAAAACATGAGAGATATTCAGTAAATAAACAGAGGTTGAGGAGGGCGGCCTTTTCGCATAAAGAAAAATGGAAAATTGGAAAATTTAATTGAGGATTGAAATAAGAGATATATTTCAATGACTACGCGTCGACGTAATTTTAGCTTCGGTATAATGTACAGTATAATTATGAGCACGAAGACTATCAAAAATATTAACAACTTGCTATAAGATAAGATAAGATAAGATATTTATTTGCAAAGAATAAGTGATTACATAGTTGTCTTAGTGTGGTATATGACATTTGGTATCTTATTCTGCTATTTGTACTTATATATACTAGCATGCAAATATTTTAGGTACCACGTTGATACACATCACGTGAGAGAAAATCCTTTATGTTGTAATAGAGCTTTTCATTCAAAAGCTTAATTAACTTGGATTTAAATCTATTGATAGGTAACTCTTGTATAGCCTTTGGCAACCTGTTATACAGTCTCATACACATAATGAAGCAGTGATTCGAGTACAATGCTGTCCTCGGAACATAATTGTGAACTAATTTTTCAGGATTCCGTTGATGTCTAGTGGAAGTGCTTGCTTTTTTAAATAAATACATATGCCTTTTTACAAACATGCACATTTCTAAAATATACAAGCAAGGTAAAGGTAATATGTTAAGTTTTTTAAAGAGTGACTTACAGGATTTGTAGGGAGCTACACCGCAAATAGCACGTACACATGTACTTATATATACTAGCATGCAAATATTTTAGGTACCACGTTGATACACATCACGTGAGAGAAAATCCTTTATGTTGTAATAGAGCTTTTCATTCAAAAGCTTAATTAACTTGGATTTAAATCTATTGATAGGTAACTCTTGTATAGCCTTTGGCAACCTGTTATACAGTCTCATACACATAATGAAGCAGTGATTCGAGTACAATGCTGTCCTCGGAACATAATTGTGAACTAATTTTTCAGGATTCCGTTGATGTCTAGTGGAAGTGCTTGCTTTTTTAAATAAATACATATGCCTTTTTACAAACATGCACATTTCTAAAATATACAAGCAAGGTAAAGGTAATATGTTAAGTTTTTTAAAGAGTGACTTACAGGATTTGTAGGGAGCTACACCGCAAATAGCACGTACACATTTCTTCTGTGCTACAAATGCAATGTTAGATTGCGTACAGTTTCCCCACAAAATAAGCCCGTATCTCAAGACGGAGCTAACATAGCCATGATATGCGCTTAAAGTGGTTTGCAATCCTGAAGTGCGTCGTAATTTACGCAACACATAAACAAATCTATTTAATTTATTGCGTATCTTTTCTATATGGGCTTGCCAGTTTAAATGTTTATCTAATATTACTCCTAGAAACTTTATATCTTGCACTTCTTGTATTATCTTATTTCTATAATGTAAATTAAGTTGTATATGTTCACGGCGTTTTGAATTAAATTGTACATAGTTCGTTTTACTTATATTTATCTGCAAGTTGTGTACTTCCAACCATTGTATAACAATCTCCAATATGTCATTTATTTTTCTTTCATGTTCCTCCATATTATCATTATATTTTGATGATACAATAAAGGATATATCATCAGCAAATAGTACTGATTTGAATGGAATTAAGTCCGGCAACTCGTTTATATAAATAATAAATAAAAGAGGTCCTAGGACGCTTCCTTTAGGAACACCAAAGTGGTTACATTTTAATTCAGATCTATAATTTGTTTCAACCTTTAGCTCATTTTGTTTTACAACTTCCACACATTGTTTACGGTTTTTTAAGTAACTTTTAAACCAATCTAGCGCCACACCTCTTATTCCATATTTTTCTAATTTGTTTAGTAGTAATGAGTGGTCTACAAAGTCGAAAGCTTTAGACATATCTAAAAATATCCCGGTTGTGACTTGTCTTTCATCTAAGCTTTTAACAATGTGATGGATAAGGTTAAAACAAGCCAGTGTCGTTGATTTGTTTTTTTGAAAACCATTTTGTTCTAATTTAATTATATCAAATCTATTTAAAAAACTTAAGAGTCGTTTGTACATACATTTTTCGAATATTTTTGCAAATATCGGTATCAGAGTTATGGGGCGGTAGTTTCCCATATCTTTCTTGTCATTTTTTTTTAATAGTGGTTTTACTATTGAGATTTTTAGTAGTTCTGGAAATACTCCACTCCCGAACGAAAAATTAATTAAATGGCAAATAATTGGACTAAGTTGGACTTTACACTGCTTTATGATTTTTGTACAGATTTCGTCAAATCCTACCGCAAGCGTATTATTTAGTGACGAGATAATATTCATAATTTCGTTTTCAGAATATGGCATTAGAAACATAGTATTATTACTGTGAGTGGAAATGGAGTTTGGAATGAAATCTACATTGTGCTCATCAGATTTAGTTATTTTTTTGCTAGTTAATCCAATGAAATAGTCGTTAAAGCATGAAGCTATTAGGGCTGGTTGATATATAGAACTTGGAAACGATAAACATTAACGAGAAATACAAAGTTTTCTGAACGGTTTATACGGGCAATAAAACTACGCATTAAAGTATCAAACAGAGTAATTAAAGAGCTATACGGATATCCTATAAAAAGTGCGAAGACATAAATCCGTTACTTTTTCTTACAAACGCATCGGCATAAAATATCGGACAACCTCACTCAAATCGATCTAGTCCCAAATTAAGCTCAAGAAGGCTTGTGTTATGGGTACTAGACGACGATATATATACTTATATAGATAAATATATACTTAAATACATAGAACAACCATGACCCAAGCACAAATTTTCGAGTTCATCACACAAATATTTGCCCTGGCCAGGATTCGAACCCTGAATCATTGGACATTATATCTGCTAAGTTCTACTACTACATGATAAAAATATTTATAACTAAGTTGCCTACATTATTTAAAAATTAAATAACAATTACCTATGTATATAGGTATAAACAAAACACTTAACGAACTAAAATACACGCTTAAACTAACTAAATATACATTAAAATAGGCTTAACAATTGGGCCGCTTTGGGATGGTCCCGAAGGCGCTGGCAGAATTTCCTCGCTGAATGGCAACGCAACCCTATAGTCTGTACTTTTAGGTATTTAAAAGAATGTAAAGAAACCATTAAAAGGGTTGTTTACAAGATAACGTTTGGTTCCTGTAAATTTTTTCATATTATAAAATAATTGACCTCACTAACTGCAGACAGTTCAATTTAAATAACATGTGTTATCGCTTAATTTTACCGAATATATACAAATTCACGAATACAAACATATTTTTATCACATTAAATAAATGTATTATTTTTCTTAGTAAATGTTCAATAAAAAGTATACATACCCAAATTTACAGAGGTTTAAATTTTTGTGATTATACTCGAAGTAACAAGACTAAAATAGAAAGTAACTTGTTTAAAGTATAAACACCTACCTACCTTTGTTAACATTTTTTTAAATACCTAAAAGTACAGACTATAGCTATTGGGTGCGTGTGCGTCTCCGTTGAGGAGGAGCGGAGACGAGCGGAATAGACCAATCACCGGAGTTGAAATCTTTATCTCAGCTCCACTTCCTTTTGTGATTGGTCGCTACCGCACATATGTCCGCTCCGCTCCGCTTCAGTAGAGATGCACCCATAGGTACACTACCCGCGAAGTTGACCAAGGTTGGGCGAATCGAATCTGATACTGTGGATACTCTTCCTTATAGTGTCCTCCACTGGAGAGGCACTTCGCTGCAGAAAACACATACTTCGGCCAACTTCGCGGTAGTGTGGAGCCGGGGTAATACGTTGTGATGAAGCTGCAAGCTGCTATTTATCGTTATACCAACAAAGTTCCACAAGGAACGAAAGAAACGGTCCAACTAACCCGTTCGGAATTCATTTTATTTAAGGAACAGATCAAAGTGATCTTTCGTTGAGAAAATCAATGAAGTCTGAGTGACAGCCTACTTTTTTCTGGTCAAAGCCGCCTAAAAAACCTTTAAATAAGGTCACCTGAGGTAATTGCGTCTATAGAGATCGACGATCGATGCGACGTCGTCTGATCGTAGAAACGCAACATTTTATAACTACGAGTATACCACTACCTTACCCCTACGCTATGGTGGTCTTAAAATGTTGAGCTTCTATGATATCATCAAAAGACGCTTTTGCCTCTATAGACGCAATCACCTCAGGTGACCTTACTTAATGTACTTACAGAAATTGTAAAATTAGGTCGTTTTCTGGGTAGGCAAGGCACCATGGTAGAGGGAAGGCCAAGTTAGTGAAATTTCCAATTGAACTTAGAGTTAATATCGACTATGTCGTATTAATCACCATCATTTCCTTGCCCTTTTCCCATTTATTTGGGGTCGGTGTAGCATGTTATTGTCGTATTCATGTATACAAAAATATGGTTGATAACAACTTATACACAAGATGGTACCAAAACGGCTTCCCATGAATATTTTGTTGGGAGGCAGCCTCGTTCGGTGGTCGATAGCACTTTATTTTTGCCTCCACTATTAACCACCGAATGACGTCTTAAGAGCCTTTTCCTTTTAGGAATATTTGATAGGTGTTATTAGTTATCAAACGTACGCAAGTGCGTATCTAGAGTAGGTATGTCTATTTTTGAAGGATTCTACGATTAATAATGTATAATGTAGTGCCATATTAATAATTTGAATAAAAGAATATCGAAATGAATATTTGAGTTTTCTAGTATGCTAAAATATTTAGAAATAATTATGATTTCAAACACAATGTATTGTGAAAGAAATCGATCAAATCAATCAATATACAAAATTGTACCGAAAACATTCAAAACAATCACTCAATATTCAGCCTTCGTCGGTGAATATATTTTATACCGAAAAGAAAGAGTTAAATATAATGAAACTTCTGATAAGGATTCATGGCGCTCTAGGGAAGAGTTCATTGACCTGAAAAATAACTTATTATGGTAGAGCAAAAATATCAATATCTACATACGTTTACTATGACTTGGCCGTTATTAATTACGTACCTATACTGTGTAAATTTTATTGTTCGTAAAAACATTGTAACAATTAATGAATAAAAACATTACCTATAACAACAAAGACCAAAAACAATAGTGTACAAAGGCGAACCTATCCCTGTAAAGGATTATTTTATTACTAATTGACCGAGCGAGCAAAGGGTGTCCGTTTCAGCTTGGCCGATAAATCTTTCGTATGTTATGATGTCCGGCTGTTCTCGTCTACAGGTCGCATTACGAAACTCCAACCGATCCTCGTGAAATTTTGCGAGCAGGTTCGATAATTGTATGGTTCTTTTTTGTCGATTCAGTTTTTTCGAAAATTTCTATTATGGCGGAAATATGGAGAATGGGGATTGAGTACGTAAATAATTGCATGTTTCAGCCATTTAAAATATTCTCGCGGTTTACAGAGCCACTAGTATTGGCTTAAATTAATATTTTATACCGTGCGTAGTTTAAATTGCGACCTTAAGAATGTTAATTAGAAAGTAACACTCGTACATGTAACGTAAATAATGATCATCGATAATTGTATGCGGTTATTGTTATAACGCATTGAACGTTTTCACGGCGATCTATGAAAGCCTTATCACACTTGCGATTTGCGAGCGAGTTTTGTATGAAGGCGAACACGCAGCGAGTTCGCCACGACGCTAATTTGTATAGAAAACGCACACGGTCCGTAGCCACCGGATTAAATAATGATCATCGATAATTGTATGCGGTTATTGTTATAACGCATTGAACGTTTTCACGGCGATCTATGAAAGCCTTATCACACTTGCGATTTGCGAGCGAGTTTTGTATGAAGGCGAACACGCAGCGAGTTCGCCACGACGCTAATTTGTATAGAAAACGCACACGGTCCGTAGCCACCGGATTAAATAATGATCATCGATAATTGTATGCGGTTATTGTTATAACGCATTGAACGTTTTCACGGCGATCTATGAAAGCCTTATCACACTTGCGATTTGCGAGCGAGTTTTGTATGAAGGCGAACACGCAGCGAGTTCGCCACGACGCTAATTTGTATAGAAAACGCACACGGTCCGTAGCCACCGGATTAAATAATGATCATCGATAATTGTATGCGGTTATTGTTATAACGCATTGAACGTTTTCACGGCGATCTATGAAAGCCTTATCACACTTGCGATTTGCGAGCGAGTTTTGTATGAAGGCGAACACGCAGCGAGTTCGCCACGACGCTAATTTGTATAGAAAACTCGCTCGCAAATCGCAAGTGATAATGCCCTTACCGTCTCGCCTAGGACACCGATCGATGGATATAGCTATCGTGTTCGCGTTGAGCGCAACGTAGACGAGTTCGTCGCCGCTACACATGACAAGCGGCTCTGCGATGGTCGCGTTTATAACCCGGGGCTTTCGATGCATGAATGATTTGACTACTGTCGGCTTAGTGTGCACCGAAAACCCGGCGATATGTTATAACGTGATAAATCAACTTTATAAAGCGTCCATCTCCCTTGCACCTAGTTACATACTGTTAAGCTGTGCGCTTGCGTAAGCGATGGAGAATTGTAGTTCTACAAAGTATCCGGTAGGGGCGCTGCACCAATTCGTTCTCCATACAAATCGTTTATACAAGCCTAGCAAGTACAGTCACCTTAACACGTTCGGCGGCGGTAATGGCTCTTACCGTAAAATGTGTACCACGCTATATGACAGTACGGCTATCGCAGTATTTATTCGTGATTGCCTAAAAGACAGTACGGTCCTTCCCTACCGAAATCCATACTATTGTTACGTAGCAAATTTCTACTGTCATGTGGGGTAGAACAACGATGACACTACCGTCGAAACTAAGAGTATTTCTCAAACTCGAGTTTGACCCTGACTCACACAGATGCAGACGCGTACACACGCGCGCACTACGGTGTTTACCGCTGTCGTTGTATGAGAATTTGTTCGACGCCCGCGCCAGTGCTTCTGCTTCGCTTCGTGCGGCTCATGACGGACGCACGCTATGTGACGCACTGCTATGCAAAGTAGGTATATTTTACGAGTTTTTTGCTTACGATTCTTTGTTTTGTTGAATGAAGTAATTGATATTTTATTGAAATTAGACTCATTTATTGTTGAATATTCGTTTTTTTACGCCATAAGTGACTTTAATTGTTATTTTTAGATGAATAGACATAAAGACGACGATCGTCTCCGGCGGTTGCTAGAAGAAGAGTCTACTCCGGAAACTTCTCCAGAACTCGAACCATTTAGCGACGATGGTGAGTCCGGTTCAGACGAAGACTACAGACCTGACTATGACGAAATGTCCAGTTCTGGCGACAGTTATACCAGCCAGTCTATGGAAATGTCATCAGCTGCTAACAAGACCTTGGACCTATATACCTACCTATTCTGATGATAGTGAGGAGTCACAACGTGAAATAAACAAGTCTGTATCGCGTATCGTTGCCGGCGATTGCAGTGAGCGTGTTCTTTCCAGTTTCAATGGGTCACAACAAGAAAATGTCGAATCAGTGGTGCTTCCAAGTTTCGACCACAATATCAACATGAATGGCGAGTTCGAGCTTCCTAATGGTAATGATAATGAGTTACAACAGAGAGATTCAGCGGCGTTAGTGAATGTTCTCGAAGAGCACATTAGCATTGAAATTGAACTAGTGTCAGGGTCACAAACCTCTGTCTGCCGATCGCAGCACGTACCCTCCTGGATTTATCACTACAGATCAAGATCAAACATCTCTTGTGCCGACTCCACAAACCAGTCCAGGATCAGAAAGAGGTCATATTGTTGATCAGGATCTGCATATCTAGAATGGCTCCGCACCTGAACTTGAATCAGAAGAGAACGACGAGTGGACAGCTACAACAACACCAATCCCTGATTTCGGGTTTGATGAGTCAACAGCGGGACTAAGAGTAAACTTGGGAGAAAACCCCAGTTTTAGAAGTCTTCAAGGCGGTCATCTCCAAGGATTTGCTCGAACTTTTGATTTCTAAAACCAATGAATATGGCAAACATATGTGTGAAAAAAACAGACCACATACCAGACACACCAGGAAGCAATATTTTAAACTTGTCACTGAAGACGAAATGTTAGCTTTCCTTGGGTTGTGCTTATTAGGTACAAGGTCAAATAAGATCTCCTCAGAGAAAAAGCATGTTCTCATATTCAAATCCGCTGTATTATCATCCTTTTTTCACGTATCTAATGTCGGGCAGGCGGTTTGAGCAAATAGTGATGAATGAAGACTGATTATTATTGTGTTATCTAGAGATAACAATAAAAATTACAATATGAGTCTAATGATAATTTCATATTGGTCGTTTTATTTCATACATAATCCCTATTTCTACTTAGTACGATTCGGCATTGACCGTATTTGTTCAATACCGTACTACTGTTATAACCGCACTGATTTTGACAGGATAAAATGATATGAAGCAGTGTGACAGTACGGGTTAAGCCGTACAAATTATCGTTACGGTGATAACCGTAACGACATAATCTATGATAAAACTTTAATTCTATATGCCAGTACGGGTCTTCCCGTAGTACGGTTATAACCGTTACCGCACCTGAGTAGAGAAAAAACAACTATGTAAATAGTCAGAGCTGCTATAACCGTAGCTTCATATTGTATGGGGAAATTTACTGTCATTCTAGTACATTCCATAATTTGGGTACCGCCGCCGAACGTGTTAACTCATAGTAAGAGTACGGTCGAAATGTGAGAGGTAGGTACTTTACTATCTATCCATCGTGATAAGCAACACCATCATACTGTTTGCCATCCGTAACACTAAATCTCGCCCTTTGCTTCGATTATTTATGTGATTTATGTCAAACTTGACAATTCGCTTGCCAGACCACTATACTTTGACTGATCATTGATTACGTACCTACACTTAACATGTACCACTATTTCAAGGTACGAACGCAAGACAGTTGAATTAGAGTTTTCAGAGTAACACCTTTGATATAGGTCATCAATTGAAGAAAATCTGTGCGCAAATTATAAGAAGAACCAACAACAACAAGCGTGAGTTGCGTTGGTTTTGCAAGCCACATTCGGGCACATGATCGCCGCTCGTGAAGGTCCTAGAGCCAGGTTTGCCTTTGACGGACACGTCAAGGAGGACAAGAAGAATCTTCAAAATAAGTTCTAATGAATTGTATTGTCGCTAAACATGCAAAATAAATCCAACACTCAATAGATGAATTACAAAGAATCCGTCACTATTGTACTAACGTAATAGTTAGAAATAGACAGTTGCCTTATCGTTTTATAAATTTATATCGCGCTATAATGGCGATCATTATCGGCCCACTGGTGATAAATGATGTATTTACCAGTTTTACATCGAGTTTAGAATTTTTGCGTGGAGGGCAATGGGCTTTGGCAACCGCTGTGTAACAACCTCGTCGGCCGGGAGGCCTTGGACATGAACTCTTTATTTTAGCTAGCACTGTAGATAATTCAATCTCTTCACCAGGCGTGACATAAATAGATTTGAATTACATAATACAATCAAATGACTGAAGAAACCGACATGAGTTTATATGAAAAACTTTTAATGTAGGTAAATAATGTAGGTATACCTGAGCCAACAGCATGTTGAGGTAAACAACTCCGTCAATTGTATCATCTTATTCTACCCAAAAAGCCAAGTACCTACGCTGAGACTAGTAATAGGTAGGAAAATCGGAGGGAATGAAGGTAATTAGATTTATTTCCGTTATTTAATTAAGATTTTTACATACTTACGGATTTGTCGGACTCAAATTATGCTATGTTATTTTTAAATATAATGAATTCCAACCATATGCGAGGATACGCACTTGCCCTTGCTCTGCCAGGAGAAACCGCGTGCAAAAGCCAATGGTTATGAATTTAAAACAGAATCTGCTTATAGATTCTGTCCCGAAAACAAATAAAATGCGGTCAACGATTTTCCTCAAATCCGACTTAGAATAAATAATATCAAGGTCGATAAAAATAATACTAGTTTTATATATTTCTCAATCTTATTTATGTATCTATGTCGGATTTATGGTAATTTCGAAGCGAATGGTGGAGATAGTTGTTTGTCTTGTTGAAGTTCAAAAGTGGTAAGAACCTATTCGACTTTTTAACTCTTAATTACGCCTTACTTTTGAAAAAAAAGTGAATATTATGAACTTTTTCTTACAAAATTGATTTTTTAGGCTCATATTACTCAGAATCGTTTGTGTTCTTTCAGCTTTCTCGTACTAATGATCACGGAGCTAAGCCGCGGACGGACGGACAGACGGACATGGCGAAACTATGAGGGTTCCTTCCTAGTTGACTACGGAACCCTAAAAACACTCGTAAAAAAACGTGACGATCTGTAAATTTACATTTTGGGACACTTTTTCTTACATGAGGTTTAAGAGGCCTTATTCGTTTTAAAATGCTGATTGTTTAAGACATTTTTCGCTATGATCAAACATTTTTCTTAACATATTATTGATGTTACTCCCTAGAACAGGGCTATTGGGATTTAATAGTATATATTTGAAACCTACAGTTTGAATTTTTCATTGATAATTTTTGTTTAAAAAACTACTCGAAATTGACCAAATTCACGCGGAAAATTAGTTTTTTCACATTACTTTCGACTGCACGCAATAAAAGCATGAAATAGCTACGTTACTACCTAGAACTCAGGGAAAAGTATTATTCACTTTAAAAAAGTTGGTTGAAATTATATTAATAATTAATTTGTCATAATATGAAAAAAATTAACTTTAAAAGGAATAAGGCCTCTTAAAACAATTCTAGTAAGATGAGCCTATAAAGAGTTAAGAAAACTTTTATAAATACGCTCTTGTGACTTAATAACTGTCTTGAAGGCCTTCGGAACTTACTTCTACATAAATTAGGTAACTTTAAAAAAATATATCTTTTTCACGACACTGCTCGAAAATGTGGTTATAGATTACCTGAATCCAGTACACAAAACTGCTTATGCACAATATAATATGTTCATTTGTAAACTGTATATCTATGTTAGCTCCCAACACGACAACAATGTTGGATCTTACGGTAACAGTTCGTATCTACACTTGAATTTCATAGTAAGATACGACTTTAGAAAATATTTCAGACTAATTTTCTCGGCTTAAACGACAATTTAACCAATCAAAGCTTAATCATCTGCTGCATGTCAAATTAAATTGACCAATGAGAATGCGTCATTTATGAGGTGTATTTATTTCTTAAACTTATAAATACCCACAAACGAGTTTATTTTCTTAAGTAAGATAATACTCCTAAGGTTTACTTTTTAATAAGTTTTTGCTAAAAAAGGTTTTACTCGGAAAATCATGAACATTTATTTTTTTAAATTAGTTATGGGGCGTAAAACAATTTCCTAATTTCTAAAATTACAAATTTCTCAACAAATAAACAGTTTTCAACAAATAAACACTTTTTCACTTCTCATGCTCTAAAAGTTCGACTTTATGCTGTGCGTAGGCGACATAAAGTCGCTTTTTATGCTCTAGAGCATAAAGTAAAATCGTCGTCAAAGACCAAGGCGATCGGTCCAACAGCCACACGAACAACATAAAACTTTATAGAATAAACTCTTTATTTTTTTCGTTTAGTTAGTATTCTCAGACCAAGGCAAAAATACCAACAGCCAAAGTACACAATAAAACTTCTTGAAATAAATTTGTAATTTTTATTTACTATCATTTATCACTTTTTTAATTTATTTCAATTTTACTAGGTAAATCAATACTATATTTAAACTCCAAAAATAATTTATCGTAGATATAAAAACTAAATGTTTTTAAAATTTAATTAAATTTGATTCTAAGTATAATATTCACATGACGTAGTTTAATTTTCTCGCAATCGAAGTGAAAAGTAGAGTGTACAACTCGTCCATAAAACGCATTTTACACTCGACTTTATATTCATCCTCGCTCGCAAGCTCGCTCGGATGGATAAACGTCTCGTCTAAAATGGTGCGTTTTACGCACTTGTTGTACAAACTACTATTAATTACCTATATAAATATTGAGTTCATATATTTTTTTATTCGGCTGAAAAGCTATGACTCCATTGCGATGAGATGCGAAGCGCGCATGCGATAAGGGGCAGCCGGCCATATCTAAAAAAAAAACCGGCCAGGAGCATGTCGGGCCACGCTCAGTGTAGGGTTCCGTAGTTGCTCATCCGTCACAATAAACTGCTGTTTTAAGCCCGAGGTTTAAGTTAAGAAAGATTTTAAGCTCTATAAAAAGGTCGTAAACGCCCTAGAAACTTTAATCACTTATTACCTTCTGGAAGTCAACTTACGACCTTTTAAGGAAAAAATATGAAATTTGGCGATAACTCAAAAACGGCTCAACCGATATTGTTCAATATAGTTTTCATTGAAAGTACTTATAAGACCTCATTGATATGAATTTTTCCGATTTTTTTTGAGCCGTGGTTGAAAAGTTAGAGGGGGGGGGGGGCACATTTTTTTTTGTTTTTGGAGCAAATATTTACAAAACTGCTGGCTTTATCAAAAAATAATGTTAGAAGACCCTATTATTTTAAAAGACCTATTCAACGACACCCCACACACCAGTGTTGAAAAGAAAAAAAAAATCACCCCCACTTTAGGTGTTAGAGGCACCCGAAAAAAAAATTTTTTTTTAATTTAATTTTACCGTTCTATCGGCGTTATACATACACATACTCATACCAAATTTCAGCTTTCTAGTACTAATGATCACGGAGCTAAGCCGCGGACGGATGGACGGACGGACGGACGGACGGACGGACAGACGGACATGGCGAAACTATAAGGGTTCCTAGTTGACTACGGAACCCTAAAAATGTATTGTGTAGTAAATATTAAAATTCATTTTGTAATGTGATGATGTGATTATTTTAATAATGTTCACATTGACTCACGAAATATTATACATATAATATTAGGAACGTATGTTTATATTGCGTACCGTTACAATGACCCTTCAGTGTATAATGTATCGTAGGGCTGTTTACCTGAGTGTAACCTAGACTAAATATTTAAATGTCTAAATTAAGTTGAAAGTGAGGTAAGTTTGAATATTTTTGTTATTTCTTCATAACTGGGTTGAAAATCGTCTTTATGTCGTTTGAATCTGGAGGCACGATCAGCTTTATGTTTATAATCGTGTCGTGAAAAGCACTATGTTAAGTCTCGGCTGAAAGTGCAATAGATTAACTCGTACTATCGAAGGCCTCCCCTGCGGGTCGGCCTTCGAAATTTACTCGTTAATCTATTGCTTACTTTACAGCCTCTACAACAATGTACTATTTTTTTTATTCGGTGGAATAATATTGGGGAGTAAGGGGTGAACGGAACTACCATCTTTATCCGACCCAATTGTCAACCCCACCTGCCCGCGTCGGTTGTGTATCTGAATGAACAACTGACGGCGACGGACCTAGGGACGTCGTGGTGCTCCCTGCTAGAAAACAGACGGGGCTCTGGCGACCGAGCAATGGCGGTATACCCATACTCCTGAGCGGGCAACCAATCAGATGAGGCATAATAGGCGGCCTAGTGGGCTAAATACCCTCTAAAAAGCCCTATGGTGCAGAAGGAAGTGGGGCCCCACTGCATCTAAAATTGCTCCTAGTACAACCACAAATGGAACTCAAACCAGATAAAAAGTCAAAGCAGCTATGCAACCCGGCTAGATCCCGGCGCCATTCGGTTTCCAGGCCAAATGGTGAGAAATATGTAACTGGAGAAGATCATGCTATCAAATCTAAATAAATGGAAGTGTAAGGAATGCCTCGTCGGCCGGGTCCTCACATTGACATCTACGATAGCTCAGTAGTAGAACGATATATAAAGAAACACAAGGGTAAACGAAAACGATATATATTTAAACACAAAACAAATTAACACAATTAAAGATCGGAGCGTAAACTAACACAGAAAATTAACACACAAATTAAACCGCGAATTTAAACTAAATATTAACTAATGAAGTCCTTTATCTTTCACTACGCACTAATTAACTAACAAGATGGTATACACGTGAGTAAGAGACTGGGCGGAAGTACTAGCGGATCGTTGATCTACGCACTTGAGTAACAGAGTGATGACTCGATGTTGACTGAAGTTGTACTACTACGGAGTCGTAACTCTACGCAGGCTAAAGTTGTACTACTACGGAGTCGTAACTCTACGCAGACTAAAGTTGTACTAAATAATGTCTCGTCGATGTTGCTAAGAGCCCCGGCTAGCCGTCATAGCTTCGCCGGAGACTTGCGGGCATTGCGGCGGGCGATGAGGCCCTTGAATGCGGTATCGGGGTCGCGGGCGCGCGACAACGCACCCGGTCTTCGTTCCATCATTTTGGGGATGGCATGGGTATGTGCTTCTCCGCCGCGAGCTGTAAGGGTGCTCGAGCGGCGGTGATGCTGGGCCGTCTTTTTCTTGCCACCGCGAGCGGAGCTCAGCGGTGGCACGGCTTGAGATGAATAAATCCTCTTCTCCGCCGCGAGCTGTAATAGTGCTCGAGCGGCGGTGGGTGCGGGACGTCTTTTTCTTGCCACCGCGAGCGAAGCTCAGCGGTGGCGCGGCTTGATATGGTCCTATTCTCCGCCGCGAGCTGTAATGGCGCTCGAGCGGCGGTGTGAGTGGGCCATCTTTTTCTTGCCACCGCGAGCGGAGCTCAGCGGTGGCGCGGCTTGACAAAGTCCTCTTCTCCGCCGCGAGCTGTAATGGTGCTCGAGCGGCGGGGTGAGTGGGCCGTCTTTTTCTTGCCACCGCGAGCAGAGCTCAGCAGTGGCACGGCTTGAGTCGTCTGCTTCTTGCCGCCGCGAGCGGCTGCTCCCAGCGGCGGCCGGTATCGTAGGGGACTTCAGGAGTCGGTCAGCAGCTCTCTGGGCAATGCCCGAGCGCTACTGTCCGGGGGCCTCGTGTAGTGAGGGGCGATCCCCTGGAGATGCTCATGGCGTGAGCGGTCCGCGCGGCCAAACATTGACTGCGCGAGCCTGCCGATGAACTTCTCCAGGGGGTGCCACTTGAGGTCCCGCATGATGGTGTCGTTGCGCACGTATCGTTGGGCGCGCACGATAGTGCGCAACGTACGCGTCTCCTGAGTCCGCAGCTTCCTCCTGTTGGTCTTCTTTAGCAAGGCGTACCATGCCGGTGCGGCGTACGTGAGACGCGACCGGACATAAGCCTTGTAGAGCCCCAGCTTGGTGCGCTGGGGGAGCCCGCTGGCGAAGACAGGACGGAGCTTGGCGCGCGCTGCTGCTGCTCTGCTGATGGTGCTCTCGGCGTGTTGACGCATGGTCAGCCCTCTGTCTATAGTGACGCCCAGATATTTCACTGTGTGTGACCAGACAAGGGGCTGACCGTAGAGCGTTGGAGCCTGTGGAGGGTGAGAGCGACCTGTTAGAAGTGTCTGTGTTTTGGCGATATTCACAGAGAGGCGCCATTTGGATAGCCAAGCTGGTAAAGCGTCCAAGGTGTTTTGGATCTTGGCTACTGCGTGCGTAGAGCGGATTGACGTCGCTAGATAGGCTGCGTCGTCGGCAAACAGTGCCAGCTTGGTGTCGCCAATCACCGGAATGTCGTCGGTGTATAGCGCGTAGAGAGCAGGGGAAAGACAACTACCTTGAGGGACACCTGCGCGGATCGGGCGATCCGCGGAAATGGCGCCCTCTACGTTGACTTCGAAGCGTCTGTCAGCTAGGAAGGAGGCGTTGACCCTCACCAGGCGCGGTGGGATCGTGGTGTTGGACAGTTTGAAGAGCAGGCCGTCGTGCCAGACTCAGTCAAAGGCCTTCTCCATGTCCAGTAGTACTGCTACGGTGAACTCCTTCTTGTTGATGGACGTGGCCATGTGATGTAGGACCCGGGTAAGCTGTAAAGTGATCTGACCTGAACCCAAACTGCTCCGGTCTGGGTTGTATGTGGGGGATCAGCTGCGACAGCAACAACCTCTCAAACACCTTAGAAAGGGTTGAGAGAAGGGTGATGGGTCTGTAGCTCTCCGGTTTTCTTCTGTCCTTGCCAGGCTTGGGTAGGACGATGATCCGCCCCGTCTTCCAGATGGTAGGGAAGTGACCTTACCTTAGTATTCCGTTGAACAGGCGGGCGACCGCCGCTAGGGCTCTCAGCGGCAGATTGCGGAGCGCCATGTTTGGAATACTGTCGGGGCCCGGCGCTTTCTTCGGGCTGCAGTGCAGCCGGATCGAGCGCAGCACCTGGTTGGGAGAGAAAAATACCGGATCCTCGTGTGGGAGAGGCGCTACTGCCAAGTAGCGCTGGAGATGTTGCTCGACTTCGATGGTGTGGTCTGGATCCGTGTCGGGATTCAGCGTGAACTGCTGCTCGAGGCTGCAGGCGAGAATCTCAGCCCGCTCTCGAGCAGTATACTTACTCTCCGTTGGCGTCGAGCAGTGGCTGGACCGGTGCCGGCTCCGAGCCCAGCTGCCTGCAGAGGCGATGAATGGACGGCATGTCGTCCGAGATAGACGCGATATGGGCGTCCCAGTCCGCGCCCCTGTGCTCCTTCAGCTTCAGCTTGAGCTGAGCCGTCAGGAGGTTGAGGCGCGACTTGAGAGATGGTGCCCTGAGGCGCGTCCAATTCGCGAGAGCCTCCCGCTTGTCCTTCAGCAGTTGCTGCAGGTGCGGCGGGAGGGGGTCCTTCCTGTCGGTGGCCGGGATGGCCTTCGAAGTGGCGGAGATGGCCTCCGTGATGTGCTGCGTGATGTCTTTGGCTGCTTCCTCTACCTCGATCGCTGTGGAAATAGGATGAGATGAGATATTGTCCTCAAGTGTCCTAGCATAGGCCTCCCAGTCGTACTTTCTGCTCGGAACCCTCGGCAGTGTGGTCACCGCCCGGTCTGCTACGGTGAGCAGGATCGGGCGGTGGTCTGACGGGAGGTCCGGCAGGACTTCCTGGCGAGTAAGCACGTCCACTCCCCGCTGGATGGTGAAGTCGATGATGTCCGCGGTATGACCGGTGAGCGGGTAGTGGGTCGGCTTGTAGGGCCCTGCTAGGTCCACATTGAGGCTGACAGCGACCCTGTGTATTGCAGAGCCATTGTCGTTCTCCTTGGACGAATTCCAGGCAAAGTGCTTCGCATTGAAGTCACCAGCTAGAATGGTAGGCACGTCATCCTTCAGCAGCAATTCGCGTAGGTCGCGCTCGAGGTCGGGCTCGACGATGGTTCCCGGTGGCCGGTACACCGAGAAGACGCGCAAGTCCCGTCCGTTGAGTTTCAGGTCGATCCCCAGTGCCGTGAGTGATTTCTTCTGGGGAGGCGTGTCCACCAGTTGGTGGACGATGTTCCTCTTCACGATTACCGCAAGGCCCCGGTACGCCCGCCCCTCGGGTGTCTTTTGGTCCCAGCGGTAAACGATGTAACCTGAAAATTTAACGACATCCATGGCTTTTAAATGTGTTTCTTGTATGAGCATGATGCTCACGTCCTGCTGGTGTAGAAAGACTCTCAGCAGGTTGGACTTTCCCCTAATGGAGTTAGCATTCCAATACACAATGCGCAAATTATTGCTGTTGAATGTTAAGCTTTGCGAACACGGAATCAAGGTATTGCTGAATTTGAGCGAATCTCGCATCCAGCAGTAGGGAGATTTCCTCGCGGGAAATTCCAGTAGGGGCTTGTGTGTGTGTGTGTGTGTGTGGTGGTGGGGCCGCCGCATCGTTACCGGACGGGTGACTCTGCTGGCTGTTGCCGCTGCTGCTCCTGCTGCGGCCTCTGGACCGGGTTGTGGCGAGAGCGGGGGCGGCGGCCCTGTGGTGTGTGAGCTGCGGGGGTGGAGCGTAAGTGTTTGGGCAGGTTGGCCGGCGCCATGAGTGAAGCCGGAGCGTACTCCTCGACCTGTCTGACGGGAATAGAGGCCCGGGTGGTGACCCCACGCCTGACCCCCCGTGAGTAGGGCTGTTGTCCTCCCGTCCTGATCCTCTTCTCACGCTGCATGACGGGGCACTGGCTGTGGTTGGCGGGATGCGGGCCCTTGCAGTTGATGCAAGTTGGAGTGGCATCCTTGGGCAGCGTACACTGTGTGCTGAGGTGAGGTCCGGCGCAGGACACACACCTTGGTAGCCTGAAACAACCGAGAGAAGAGTGGCGGAAGCCTTGGCACCGATGACATTGAGATATACCCTTTTTGCCTCTCCAAAGCTCGATACGGACTTTGGAGAGGCCCATGAAGAACTGTGTCTCCAGGAACATGGCGTTGTCCTTCTCCCGTCCCTCGAATTGCACGAAGAAGAGGGCGCCTGATCGCCCTCTGCCCTCGTTGATGAGCTTCACGTACTCCGCGGTGAAGCCCAGCTTTCGGCAGGCCGCTTTGATCTGCTCCTGTGTTGTGGAAGAGGGAAGGCCACGAACGCCAACTTTGAGCTTTTGTTCGCGGTCGGTGTCGTAAACCGTATACTCCACTGTCTTGTCCTTCCGTTGCACCTCCTCCAGGTACTGGATCAGCTTCCTGTAGAGTTCGCCGTCCTTGCCAGGCGTGAAGCGGAGTCCCTTGCGGTACTGCTCCGCAGGTATCCTCTTCTTCAGTGCGGCGGTCAGCTTGTCTACGTGGTCCGCCCAGTTGGGCAGCGGATCTGCAACGATATTGGGATATCTATTAGATCGTTGTGTAGTCGACGCTGATGGCTGTTGCGTAGACTGCGGCGTCGATGGGGCGCGCGCTGCTGCTGCTGCGAACGTTGATGGTGGCGGAGTTGGGAGCAGAGCCGGACGCTTCGGCGTGCTCGCTGGACTCTGTGGAGAGACAGTGTGTGAGTGTGTTTGTGTGGGCGGCGGCGGGGCCGCTGTAGGGGCCGCGTGGTGCGTTCGCGGCGTGGCTGCTACGTCCGCGTCCGGGATCGGACGCGGGGGGGCGGCCGTCCCCTCGGGCGTGGTGCGGGTGCACTCGCGCTTTTCCGGGGCCGGCGGCGTTTTCTCCTCCCGCGGGCGCTTCTTTAGCCTGGGTCGGGAGGCGGCGACGGCAGAGTCCTCTTCCATCTGTGGTGGGCTGGGTCGCACGGCCTGCAGTAGTCTGGACTCTAGTTCGTCCAGCGCGTCTGCGGCTAGGCTCCCGCTTGCTACCTGCGAAATGCGAAATAGCATTAGTGCCCAAGTGGACTCCTCTACTAGGAGAGGGGTCTTTAGGCAGAGAACATTAGGGTTCTCTGGGATGAGGCGGCGATGGGATCGCTTTTTGGGCGAGGCCGCGGTTTCTTCCAGCTCCGAGTCCGCCTCATTGCCCGAGGCCGGGTCTGAGTCGGACTCGTCGCTGGATTCTTCCGATGTGTGCCCGGTGTGCGAGGGGACGGCGTCCTCGATATCATGAAGGCGCCTGTGACTGGGCGAATCTTCTTCGCCGCATAGCCGGCATTCTCCCGGTGATGATGCTGCTGGGCTGGAACCTTCCTCTGCGTCGCTGTGGGCACGCTTGTCAGCGGCCGGTGTGTTGGGCGCTTGTGCCGCCATTGGGACCTGTGAACACGTGAAAAACAAAAGCAGAAACTAAAACAGTTAAGAATCACGCTAAAACCACAAGGGTACGCGTGGTGATTAATGACACTACGAAAACACGTTAAAACCTTAAGGGTGCACGTGGTGATTATTATTACAAGGGAAACACGCTAAAATCTTAGGGGTGCGCGTGGTGATTAATACACAAAGAAGGAAATACACAAAAATGAAAACAAAATTGGGGGGAAATATGCAAGAGAAATACAGGGGGCGAAAAATAGAGCAGGGCAGACGATGAAATGCAGAGGGGAAGAAATAAATTATATACAGCGACTACAGTAGTGAAAGTACAGCAGTCACAGTATAGAATAGAATAGAATAGAATAGAAAAAGTTTTATTCAAGATAACACATCATTACAATTCACAGCTATTAGATAAGTGTTAAAGACAGTGTACATAAGAGATGTGCATCCGAAATGGTCTCCACTCAGCAATGCTGTTGGCTTTGCTAGGTATAGCAATGCCCACGGCGCTGGTTTTCTGTGGAGCCAGAGGGACGGTTTCGCGGGACAGCATACTGAGCGACTTGTGTCAAAGACGAAGTATAAAATATATAAATGTGTATAATATGCGTATGTAATATATATATATATATATATGTATAAATACAAATATAATATAAATATTGCGATAGTTTTTCGGAGTTAATATATTATATATTTTTATAATGTAGGTAGGCGGTTGATTTTTGACGGCAGACTTAACATATCAGCATTTTATTTTATTTCGAGGCAGCAGTACTCCGAGAGTCTAGAACATATTTTTTAAGTTTAGTTTTAAAGAGACTTTTTAAATTACAATCCTTAATAGGTGGTGGAAGATTGTTCCAACATTTCGTAGCGGCATACCGAAAGCTGCCACGAAATGCTGCAGTACTGTGCCTCGGACATATTAATCTGGAGCTGTGTCTAATCTGCCGTTGTGAAAATGTTAACTTATCAAATAAGTACTTGGGCTTCTTGCTGCGGTAAATACCAAAAAGAAGAGTGGCGAAGTGGAGGTTACGTCGTGCGCTCATATTTAATAACTTATTATTAATGAGATGCGGAGTTACGTGCGATCGAGGAGGTATGGGAAAACAAAACCGTGCGCAAGCGTTTTGGACGCGTTGTATAACCTTTTTAGTGCGAGCCAGCAAGCAATTCCCATACACCGTGTCAGCGTAGTTGAGTTTTGATAGTATTAAAGAGTCGCATAGCTTCACGCGCATATCTACACTGAGGTAATCACGTGCTTTGTAAAGGACCTTCAATCTGTAGAAACAATTTCGTGCCATTTCCAACACGTGATTTTCGAAGTGCAAGGAGCCATCCATCAGCAGTCCCAGATTGCGAGCTTCTGAGACCTGTTCCAGATTGCTCCCTGCAATGTTAACGCAAGGGTTTGAGGCGATTATCTGCTTTACTTGTTTCTTGGAACCCAATACAAGGAATTTCGACTTTGTGGGATTGAGGACTAAGCAATTATTTTCTGACCAATCGGCAATGCGACACAAATCTTCGTTCAATTTGGCTACAGCTTCGCGTGTGTCACCTGGCTTAAAAGATATAAAGAGTTGAAGATCATCCGCGTATATGTGGTATTTGCAGTGTCTGATGTCATCGACTATATTTGCGCTGTATATATTGTAAAGCACTGGCCCCAGGATAGAACCTTGGGGCACACCTCTAAAGACTTCAAGTGATCCCGAAACTGATGTTACACCTTCAGCATTACGAACTTCAACAAGTTGAGACCGGTCAGCGAGATAGCTGGCAAACCATTTTACAGCTGAACTACTAAAGCCATAATATGCTAATTTTGATAACAAGATAGACGTATTAATTGAGTCAAATGCGCGAGAGAAGTCCAGGAGCGCTAATATAGTCCCTCTACCTTCATCTTGTGATGTCAGAATCTCGTCCACCACATCCAGTAATGCTGTGGAAGTGCTATGTCCTTTTCTAAAGCCTGATTGTCTATCCGGTAAGATACTACAGCTTTCCAGATATTCTGTCAATTGTATGCAAACCGCTTTCTCAAGAATTTTAGATAGAAAAGGTAATATACTTATTGGTCTCAGGTCTTTGTAATTTGATGGATTAGGTATTTTAGGAATAGGCCGGACTTTTGCAATTTTCCACATATCTGGAAATACACTAGTATCTATTGATTTATTTACAATGTCCGTGATTACACCTAATGTACTGGGAAGCGTTAGTAGTACCATATCTAAAGAAATGCCATCAATGCCTATAGCATTTGTTGAAATTGATTTTATGATGTTAGCTACCATAGTCGTGCTGACAGGCTTTAGGTTGAAAACAGCAGAGGTAAATCGATTAGATTCGAGATATGCTATATACGTTTGATCCACATTATTGTTGCCAGGTATATCAAGAAAGTGTGAGTTTATGAGGTCTGGATCAGAGAGATGGGAGGGTAATTCTAAGTCTTTCGACTTAAAGTCGATTAGATTATTTTTTAAATTTTTCCAGAGTTTTCTCGGATTGTTTATATTATTATTAATGTGACTCTGATAAAACGCACGTTGTTCATGATAAAGAGAGACATTCACTAAGCTTTTCAAATCTTTGTAATATTTTTTATGGCTGTCTTGTTTTGTACGGCGATATTTGGCGTGGGCATTGTCTCTCAACCTCATCATTTCCTTAATATTTGGTGTAATCCAAGGATTTACATGTTCTTTGATATGAACTGTTTTTAAAGGTGCGTAAGTGTCAAAAATGTCTAAAATGCAGTCGTTAAACTTTATCACTGTGTCATTGACAGAGACAGAGCCCGAGTCCAACTCCTCCCAGTTTATCCTTTCAGTTGTTTTATTGAGATCATTTAAGTCTATGTCTTTAATTGGCCTGTACGATACAATTTTAGGAGCTGGTTTGATTCTTTTAATATTTAACTGACATGTGATGAAAGCATGACTGCTGAGATCAGGAATATAATTGACAGATAAGTTAGAAACAGTCGTATTGCAACAGATAACATCGATTAGAGTCTCGCTATGTTCCGTGAAATGCGTCGGTTCATTGACATGCTGTGATAAATGCATATAATCCAGAAAATTCACTAATTTTTTTGAATTACCATCTTGTTTATTTAAAATATTAATGTTAAAATCCCCTAGCAACATAGTGTAATCAAACATCGCAAAAGAAGTCAAGGAATCACTAAGAGCGTCCAGAAATTTGTCAACGTCAAACCATGGGGGCCGATACGCAGTTCCAATGGCTATCCTGAGACCATTGATACTTAAACTGAGCCACATTTGTTCCACTAACGGTGCAATCGGGTGTTGGAGCCGCCGCGCGTTGATGCCGCACCTGAGATACGCGCCAACACCGCCACCGCGCGCGCGCGCGCCTGCGGCGTCGCGCGGCACGTGCCTCAGCCGGTACCCAGGCGGCGCCGGCGCACGGGCCTCTTCACCGCTCCTGATCCACGTTTCATTGATCATCATTATATCTACATCGTAACGCGACATCGCCACTAGAAACTCCGTGTGCCGCGTGCCGAGCGAGCCGGGGTTTAGAAGTCCACAAGTCAGATTTTTGCTTTTAATAAATTGTATGACGAAAGAAAATACGAGTTCAGTATATTTACAGTTCAGCAGATAAAATCTTAGGTGTGTCACGTGGCGCCAGTCAGAGGTGACGGAGAAATAAAAACTTAATTGTTTAAACAATTGCAACCTCCTTTTTTCTACCCGATTAAATGTTGAAATAATTATTTTGTGTCTTATTGGGAAAGTATAACTGTCACAATATCTAAAATTGGCCGCCAACCATATATACATACGTGGATAAATAAAACAACATAGTAAATACCATGCAATTATTATTTCTATATACATATTATAAGTCTTGATATAGATTATATTATTATTGTAATTATTATCAATCCGGGAATGGATTCTACTGGTACACATATTTTTATAAGTAGATTGACAAGTTGCGCAGTACACCTTCCATAAAATTAAACATTCGGCTATTACAGCACTATTTCTTAAAATAGAACTATGTAATTTACAAAGTTCTATTTTAAGAAACAGTGCACTTAAAAAATACACATATATAGCACGTAAATTATAGACGAGACATAGATAATATATGCAGTTGTAAACAGGATACACTAAGTACATCCAGCAGCCGTCGTACAAAAAACCTGTTGGAATTCAGCCTCTGTGCGAATACGTTTGGGCGTCTCGTTTCCGCTGCGTCGCACAAAGATAACCCCGTCGCGGGTCCACGGGCGAAGCCATTGCCGATCCTTTGTCTCCTGCCGCACCAGGAACAGTAGCTGTCGGTTTGTTTTAGTAAGCCGTTCGTTGACAAAAAACCGACAGACTACGCCGTCGTCCGCCCCAGGCAGCTGGAACCCTCTAGTGTTGGCGCCCCGGCCGGCGCGGGCGGCGCTCAGCAGCCGCTCGCGCAGGTCGCGCCGCACCAACCGTAGCACCAGCACGCGAGGGCGCTCATAGTCGCCGGCTTCGCGCCATGGGCCCACGCGCATTGCGCTCACGATATCCCGCGGTTTGATGGTCACGCCCAGCTTGGTACCCACGAGCGACACGATGTTGATCGGGTCTTCATCGCTTGTTTCCGGCAGCCCCGATATTTCCAGGTCGTTGAGCAAGAGCGTTTGGTCTCGATGATTCAACTCCACCTTAAGTTGTCGTACGGTGTTAGCGAGTTCACTCGTTTCGTCGCAGCTCTTTTCACTTAGGCGATGTTCTATAGTCGAAACTCGGTCTTCCACAACATCCATACGCTTGTCGAAATTTGTGAACGCAAGGGTCAATGAGTCGATCTTTGCTGATAACTGTGACACACATTTATCAATCGTAGACTTTAAAACTTCTGTTAGTTCCAACTTTAGTTTATGGAAGTCGTTGATAACAGCTCCTTTATTCTCCGATTTATCTTGCTGGCCTGACGACGACGACTGTCCCGCTTTCACCGGGGCCGGCGGCTGGCTAGCACGCACTGGAGAAGGCGAACGAGCGCCCCGTACCGGCGTGTTTGTGTTGTCGGATTTTGGTTGTTTATTTCGACATTCCGGGCACTTCCAATGAGCTCTTTTGTTGATGTCCATTGAATTAAAAGACTTTTCGTCTAAGTTTGCACACACAAGGTCGTAATTCAGTTTGCACGACGAACAGCACAGGAATTGTCTGGTTTTGATAGAAGCCTTGCAACCCGCACAGGCTTTTAGCGAATTTCCACTTGTAGGCATCATGATGATATTCGTTAACGGCAACCGTATATGTAAACAACGAACAAACGGTTAAATCTGTTGAGGGTAAGCAAATAACTGCACACTTATTTTTCGCTATAAAAGTCTTATTACTGCAGGATTCTTGATTAAAATGTACACAAAACACAGATTTTCTTCGTCAGTAATTACTTTTATACCGTAACACGAGCAAACTTTGTTTTAACAACTATTTTACAATAAAAAACCACGGAGCACGTAATAACGCGTCAACTCAGTTGCTATCCCGATCTACCCTCGATATTAAATATTCTTAGATACCCTATAGCAATATTACTACTCGGATTCGTTGTCACCGTTAAGTATCCTCCGAATTGTATTATTGCTACAAAAATATCTCACTACACTACACTTTTCACTCGCGAAATTTGGAATTTATAACGATAACTCTACGGAGCTACTCCGGAGCACGTGTGACCCAACGGCGGCGCGAGCGCGTGTTTTTTTTTTTTTTTTTTTTTGCGTGATGCTGGTCGGGGCGGCGCGTGGGGTTTATCACCAAAGGTCACGCCGAACTCGCGCCGCTGCGCGCGGGCCTCCGATTGGTCGGCCGGCGCGGAGTGCAGTGATTGGCCGGCGTGCGCGGCCGGCGCGGTGTGCTGCGATTGGTCGAAGCGCGCAGTAGTCTTTGACAGATGCTTGTCCAGTTCGCGGCGCCAAACTGTAGTGTCGGTTGGCGGCGAAACTGGAGCCTCTTCTGCAGGAGACTCGGGCGAGTCTGTTTGGTGGTGCAGTCCCGTAGGCGGTCGGGCATGGGCAGCGGGCGGCGAATGTGTGACTGCCACATTAGTCACCGCAAACCGCTGAAGGTCAATCGCAGATTGTGTGCGCTCGCGCTGCGCGCGCGCACTCTCTTCGCTCTTGTTTCCGCGTGTATTGACCATCGCTAAGTATTTGGAAACCGCACTTTCCAAACCTAACAACGAAACCTAAACTAATAAACTAACTAGCTCCGATCCGGCTCGAAGGACCAAGACAATGTAAGGAAGGCCTCGTCGGCCGGGTCCTCACATTGACATCTACGATAGCTCAGTAGTAGAACGATATAAAGAAACACAAGGGTAAACGAAAACGATATATATTTAAACACAAAACAAATTAACACAATTAAAGATCGGAGCGTAAACTAACACAGAAAATTAACACACAAATTAAACCGCGAATTTAAACTAAATCTTAACTAATGAAGTCCTTTATCTTTCACTACGCACTAATTAACTAACAAGATGGTATACACGTGAGTAAGAGACTGGGCGGAAGTACTAGCGGATCGTTGATCTACGCACTTAAGTAACAGAGTGATGACTCGATGTTGACTGAAGTTGTACTACTACGGAGTCGTAACTCTACGCAGGCTAAAGTTGTACTACTACGGAGTCGTAACTCTACGCAGACTAAAGTTGTACTAAATAATGGCGGAAACGGGCGTCCTTTTATATGATTCGTTCAAGGTTTGTTTACATTTCTAGAGGGACGCCCGCTCTGTTACATTTAATCATTTCTTGCTTATAATATAATTCTCATCTTAAATTCAACTTATAGTTAATGATAAGGCTCACTTATAGAACACAAATCTATATTTAGTTTTGATGTGAGAGCTCCCTTTTAATCGTAATTACATAAAATTCGTATCATTTCTTTGTCTCGGCTCAGAGGCCGTCTCGCTCACACGGGTCGAGATATACACCTGCCCGTTCCCTCTTATCGCGGCGCGCGCGGCGTGCCGTGTTATTTTCATGTTTGCCGTGCTCGCAGCAAGTTGCGGCCGGTATGATGTATAGAGATTTTACTCATATAGCTACAAGGAATGATAATTCCGAGTTTCAGAATATTCTAATTTTTATCCTCAAATTTAACATCCAATGTAAACAACATGACTCCTTTGTCTTAGACTGTGAGTGGAAAGTTACCAGGATGAGTCATACTTGTTTACTTTAAGACTCCGTGGTCTTTTAACTATTTTACTTAGTTATATTTTGGGAGCTCTCTTACAATAATGTTTCTTAGGGAAAAAATAAGTGTTATACACATAGAATTGCCTCTTTTTTGGGCATTTAGGAAAATAGGGAATATACTATTTATTTATCTTATTACTAATTTCGCCTAACCGTTTACAAGTATATTTAATCATTTATTTATTTATACATATTTATTACGTTAGCCTAGCTGTCCGTAACAGGAAGAAAAACCAACATATGAAGATTGCTACATGGAATGTAAGAAGTCTATTGAGAAAGGGCAGTGCCCCCCATCTGTACCGTGGGAACCCGGAACGATACCTACACTTCGCCTGTCGTGGCCGACACGCTCAGCCAGTCGGTTGCCACACGCGCTCACGGCCGGACGCCGCCGGTCGCGCTGTAAAATCACCAAAAAAATGGCTTCGTCGCGAATAAGACCCCCGCGCTGCAGTGTTGCGCGGTGTAAAAACATAAAAGCAACAGACATTTATCCTATTTTTCTTTGCCGACAGACGATGAAATGTAACTAAAAATTCTTAGAACTTAGAAAAAGCACCTACCTAAACGCATTGCAAACACTGTTATGTTATAATCACAGATCACCTCCACTAGATAGCTAATGTTGATAGTAATATTCGCGACTCAGTTCACCGCGCGGCGAGGAACGACGGGGAGAGCGGGTGGGCGTTACCTGCGTCATGATTGGCCGATTCCTAAAGCGCACGTGATCATAGTGATGCGACACATTCATTGGAAGTGTCTAAACCGGTATTAAATATTATTGCTCGTACACAGTTGTACTAAATAGGAGACATTAATTATAAAAAATATTTAAGGTAATCAAACAAAGTTATAGCAGGTTACGGATATGTAACTAAAGGCATTAAATAATTTCATGTAATATAAAGTTGATAATATTCAAATACAAATACTCTTTATTGCACACCTCAAGGAATACCTATACAACTCAACATGAGATACATTAAAATAACAGGCAGAGGTAAACAACAGGTGGCCTTATCGCTAAATAGCGATCTCTTCCAGACCACCTTTAGGTAGCGTAGTAGTTGAAAATATACTTCTAGAAATTACCTGGTAATTTATTATTATAGTTATGTTGAGGGTTAATTAATAAAAATGCTTTTCGACCGACTTCAAAAAAAGGAGGACCTGTAAGTATGTATGTATGTTTGTCCGCGATTATCTTGCTCGCTAAAAGGAATCAAAAAACCGAAACAGCATAACTCCATGTCAAACCAACTCCGAGATCCGTCGCACTTCCTCCAACTCCATGATCAGCTCCATCTTGTGACACTGGTTCTAATTGCTCGCTAAGAGGAATCGAAAAACCCAAACAGCAAAAGTCTATGTCAAACCAACCCCGAGATCCGTCGCACTTCCTTCAAGTCCATCATCAGGTCCATCTTGTGATACTGGATCTAATTGATCGCTAAAAGGAATAAAAAAACCGAAACAGCATAACTCTATGTCAAACCAACTCCGAGATCCGTCGCACTTCCTCCAACTCCATCATCAGGTCCATTTTGTGACACTGGTTCTAATTGCTCGCTAAGAGGAATCGAAAAACCGAAGCAGCAAAAGTCTATGTCAAACCAACTCCGAGATCCGTCGCACTTCCTCCAAGTCCATCATCAGGTCCATCTTGTGTCACCGGTTCTAACGTCTTGCTGCTAAAAGGACTTGAAAACTCCAGACAACATGATAACTCTACAAAAACAAAATAATATGTACGTGCATTTACCGATTTAATTACAAATTTTACGAAATAAATCAATATATAATATTATTTACTCAAACTAAAAACATCTACAAACTAAATAAAACTACCGAATTACTACTCTAAATTACTGTAATACAACAATAAAAATAAATATTAATACTTTATTAATAAAATACGCTACAGCCAAAAGTCGATTTGGTATTGTCTGCAGTACATCACTAACGATACACGTGCTTTCGTAAGAACCGGTAGAAAAGGATAGCTCAATTGCATTTTTTACTTGATCAAAAGGGATAGATATGCTTCACTACTTCCGAGCGACGTTCGTTAGTTCCAAGTGACCAGTATAAAGAGAGCTCCGGTCTCCGTGGCTAGGAAACAATTTTTTTGTTTTATACAGTAAAATTTACTCACCTATGGAATTTTATACCATCTTTATCATAGCTTGAAGTCCTAGAAGTCTTCCCACACCACTTAACGCTACAATTTACCATTTTTCGTTGATATTTGATATTATTTTTCGTTGCCGTACGCACGGGTCGAAAACATGGACGCAACTAAACGGTGGCGCTCGTGTTGATACTTTTATAAGATCACAGTACCATACCGTTGGTGCGCGCGGGTCGCCTTACATGCTCCGTCTAGTGGGGGTTGTCTGTGGTTATAATAGATACATGTACCTAATGTTGAATAAATAAACCTACCTACTTAAAATCATAGAAAACATCCACTACCTATATCAACAAGTGACAATAATTTACTCACTAAGATATACCAAATCAGTTTAGTGCGTGTGGCGGGAGAGTGCATTGCACGGCCTAAAAAGGGCATAAACGTCGGCGTTATTCTTGGCACTTAAGACCTTTTGCAAGGAATGCATTCGCAAAGATGAAACGCGTGATCAGATTATTATAAAACAAGTTGTACTTAGTGACTGTTTCGAAACTTGTAATGCTAGTATTATTCAATAATGTAACACATTATATATAGGCACCTATCAAACTTTATTTAATAAGTACCTACCTACTGTCATCGGGATATATCTAGGTTACTTAGGTACCTACACAGAGAGTTTCATGTTTTTGTTTCATGTTTCTGGTATGTTCAGAAAGAATAGGTAGGTAAGATTCCGATATACCTACTCGGAAATTTAAACGATTTTGATGGTGTGCCGCAGCGCATGTGAATACTTATTTCTAGTAGGTACCTAATGATAATTAAATTTGACTAATAAATTTAAATTAATCGATCGTTTTTTCATTTATCTTGACTTTTTATAAAATCATTTCTAAGCGGTGTCAACCCTAGCCTCGTTTTGTCGGCACGTGCGGCCAACGAACCTCGCGTTCAAGGTCGCTCCATTGTTAAATTGAGTGGGCATGAAAAGCGGTAGGTATTTGCCTTTTTATTCAGACATGAGTATCTGTTCGAAGAACTATTATATTAATCTGTGGAAAGGGTAAGATAGAAAATACCATTAAGGAAATGGAAAGACTTAAACTAGATATTTTAGGACTTAGCGAGATGAGATGGCCTGATAATGGCCGCCATAACTATAACGACGCAACTTTATTCTACTCGGGGAAATCGTCACAAGAGAAGAATCACTATCATGGAGTGGGAATTTTAGTCAAAAAGGAACTTGTAAAGTATGTAGCTAACTTCATCCCGTATTCTGATCGTTGTATGCTTCTTCAACTTAATTCAAGTCCATTGAAACTAAATATAATCCAGGTATATGCTCCGACAGCGCAAAGTAATGACGAGGAGATAGATAAATTCTACAGAGACCTCGAAAACATACTTGGAAGTATCAAATCGCAGGATGCAACACTTGTCATAGGAGATATGAACGCTAAAATTGGGCAAGGTGCGGTCGAAAAAGTAGTAGGAGGTTTCGGCCTAGGAGAACGTAATGAGAGAGGAGACCGCATGCTACAGTTTTGCATTGAACATGACATGATAGTAACTAACACATTTTTTCAACACCCACCAAGACGGTTATACACATGGATATCACCACAAGACAATCCCAGTAATGTAGTTAGAAATCAAATTGATTATATTATGATAAAATCTAGATACAGAAATGCTATTCTTAATGTAAAAACATATCCAGGTGCCGACATTGGGTCGGACCATAATCCCCTTGTGGCCAAATTTAATATGAGGTTAAAGAACATACAAACTATTGATAACAAACGTTACACACCTGATATAGGAAAACTTAAAAATCCATATATTAAAGCGAAAATGGAAAACCATCTCAATTGTCAGATAAAGAAACACTTAGAGACAGTAAAGAATGAAGAAACCATTGAAGAACTATGGGACGATATCAAAACTGTAACTCTACAGTCAACAAAATAATGTATTGGAAGTAAAAAGCAAGGCACTAAATTAAATTGGATAACGGATGAAATTTTGGATTCAATGGAAGAACGTAGGAAACATAAGCTTGCTGACGAAAAACAAATGTACAAAAAGACAGACAGACTAATTAAAAACAAAATTCGTATAGAGAGAGATAAATATTTAGAAGAACAATGTGCCGAAATAGAACAATTTGATAAATACCACGACAGTTTTAGCCTGCATAAGAAAATTAAAGAATTTACTAATACACATAAAAAGGCAACAACTGCAAAATTGATGGATGATAATAAGAAACTCATAATAGATAAAGAAGAACAGTGTGAAATCTGGGCAGCATACATTCGCAAACTTTTTGACGACGATAGATCCCAATGGAATGAAAATGGAGAAAAAATAGAAGATCTAGACGGACCACCAATTTTAATAGATGAAGTGGAAAAAGCAATACAGTCTATGAAGAATGGAAAAGCAGTGGGCCCCGATGGAATACAAGTTGAAATACTTAAACTTTTGGATAGAAATAGCATGCAAATATTAACTAAACTATTTAATAAAATCTATGACACCGGAAAACTCCCTAATGATTGGCTGAGATCTACCTTTCTGCCCCTACCCAAGAAACTGAATGCTAAGACATGCGGAGATCACAGGCTCATTAGCTTGATAAGTCATGTACTTAAAATATTTTTAAAAATAATCCATAGGAGAATATATACTAAAATTGACAAGAATATAAGTGAAACGCAATTCGGCTTTAGAAGCGGATTAGGAACAAGAGAAGCTCTAGTATCCATACAGGTACTGATTCAAAAATGCTTAGAATTTCAAAAGGATGTTTATATATGCTTCATAGATTTTGAAAAAGCCTTTGATAATGTCAAACACGATATACTAATGAAGATATTGAATAAAACAGAAGTGGATAGTAAAGACCTTTATTTTTTGAAAAGCCTGTACTGGAATCAAACTGCACATATCAAAGTAGGACAACATTGCACAGAAGACCTAAGTATATCAAAAGGAGTCAGACAAGGCTGCATTTTATCACCAGTTTTATTCAATCTATACTCCGAATGTATCTTTCAAGAAGCCTTAGATGAGATTGATGTTGGTATAAAATCAAACGGAACCGTAATAAATAATATAAGATATGCTGACGATACAGCTATCTTAGCTGAGTCGAAAGAAGATCTCGAAATATTACTAAATCACTTAAACACCAAAGTAGAAGAATATGGTTTGAAAATGAACATCACAAAAACAAAATTCATGTTAGTTAGTAAAAAAAAAACCGTTTGTGACCCAGTTACAATTAATGGTAATTATATAGAGCGAGTAGAAAAATATAAATACCTGGGGTGCTGGGTAAACCAAGCATGGGACCCAGATAAAGAAATTGAAATTAGAATCGGAATTGCTAGAACAACTTTTATGAAAATGAAATCTTTCTTCTTAAACAAAGATATAAACTTAAAATTAAGATGGCGAATGGTTAAATGTTACATACTATCAGTACTACTTTATGGATCGGAGAGTTGGACTCTATCAAAAACGATTATCAACAAACTGAATGCTTTCGATATGTGGCTATATAGACGTATGCTTAAGATATCGTGGAGAGATAAAATAACTAATGTGGAAGTACTACAAAGAATGAAAAAGAAAGAAGAGTTAGTACTTACAATAATGAAAAAGAAAACCGCTTATTTTGGACATGTATATAGACATGATAAATATAATATAGTCAAAAACATAATAGAAGGTAAAATCGAAGGTAAAAGGGGTAGAGGGCGAAAAAGGCTAACATGGATGGACAACCTGAGGAGTTGGACGGGAGTTGACGCTGTCTCATTGGGTAGAAAAACCACGAATAGAGAAGAGTTCCGGACTGTGGTCGCCGACATCCGTGGAGGATATGGCACTTAAAGAAGAAGAAGAAGGAATAATATGCCATCATAGTGTTTTTAATAATTGATTATACTTTTAATTAGTAATATAGGTTTGATGATTTTTGACGTACAAGAAACGAAAAAGCAAATACAGTTTTTTTTCTAAAACGTCAGTTTACTCTCCCGAATTAAAAAAATAGTATAAACCAATTAATAATAAATAAATAGATGAGTAAAAAAATAAAAATTACCATTTTAAATCCGACCTAACCTTCTTTTCTGTAACGATTTTGAAGGTTTCGTTTCGATATTCTTGTTACTTAAACATGTGTCATTGAATGGATTTTGAAAATAGCTCTACTTTACTTGGCACACAGATAATAAATAATATGTTCTTGAATATACAACTTTGTATGTTTTTAAGTTTTAGTTTAATGGTACAATAATAGTACAATATTAAGTTAAAAACATAGTAGTAGTATATTTATATATTTATATAGACGTATTTCTTATGAGTAATTGTGAATCTGTTGTGTTGAAGCGAAGGCTTGTTATGAATTTGTTTTTAAGTTATATAAATTTAATAGGTAGTAAATTATAAAAGTGATTCATTAATTGATAACAGAGGGGCCATTTCACTCCGAGCGACGCATAATCTAGATCGGAAACAAATGTGGAGCATTTTGCAATATTTACTATTATTTAATCGAGATGTTGTGACATAAGTACGCAATACTGGTCCAAATAAAATATTAATGAAGCATGGACAAGTCATGTATATAATATGGCCTAAGCTGCTAAAAAGTCATCCCCGCTTTTTAGGGTTCCGTACCCAAAGGGTAAAAACGGGACCCTATTACTGAGACTTCGCTGTCCGTCCGTCCGTCCATCCGTCTGTCCGTCCGTCCGTCCGTCCGTCTGTCACCAGGCTGTATCTCAACAACGGCGATAGCTAGACAGTTGAAATTTTCACAGATGATGTATTTCTATTGCCGCTATAACAACAAATACTAAAAATAAAATAAAATAAATATTTAAGGGGGGCTCCCATACAACAAACTTGTTATAGATTATATATATATGTATAGGTACGGAACCCTTCATGCGCGAGTCGGGCTCGCACTTGCCCAATTTTTTGTGACCATTTAAAGCAGGGATCGTTACCGGTATTCATTAACATTTAAATTATTTACTAATTTCGCCTTTTTAGGGTTCCGTACCCGAAGGGTAAAAACGGGACCCTATTACTGAGACTTCGTTGTCCGTCCGTCCGTCCGTCCGTCCGTCCGTCGGTCACCAGGCTGTATCTCAAGAACGGTGATAGCTAGACAGTTGAAATTTTCACAGATGATGTATTTCTATTGCCGCTATAACAACAAGTACTAAAAATAAAATAAAATAAATATTTAAGAGGGGCTCCCACACAACAAACGGGTTGGTTGCGTTAACTTTGCACCTCATTTGTATGGGGCGCTATACATACCAGGTGCAAACCTAACTTAACCACTTAAGGATGAAAAGTGTTTGTATGGAAACCTCGGTGCGCGAGACCGACTCGCACTTGACCGGTTTTTTTCTCAAATGCTGTTAAATATAGACTTTAGGTTTTGATATAGAACTTTGAAATAGGCCCAATAAATTATAAAAAAGTGTAATAATAAGCGAAAAACCGAAATTGATCTGACTGTTGTTTCAAGTTTATTAATTATCAACCAGCAGAAGGGCAAATTCAAACACGGATTTTTTTAATTTTTATTTACCGTAGTCTCTCTAACTTAGTATCTTTCGGTGTTCAGCTATCCCTGTACCGATGGGTTGTGATGTGGGATTCGTCTAGCCGTTTCGGCGTGATGACAAGACAAGGAAAAAGATTTGTTTTACCAACAGATGCCGCTGTAGGTACGGGTAGCACCGCCCAATGTTAAGGGGCCTTATTCCTTTTAAAATGCTGATTGTTTTAGACATTTTTCTCTATGAACAAACATATTATTGATGTTACTACCTAGAACAGGCCTATTGGAATTTATTGGTATATATTTGAAACCTACAGTTTGAATTTTTCATTGATAATATTTTGGTTCAAAAACTACTCGAAATTGACAAAATTCACGCGGAAAATTAGTTTTTTCAACTTATTTTCGACTGCATGCAATGAAAGCATGAAATAGCTATGTTACTACCTAGAACCCGGGGAAAAGTATTATTCACTTCAAAAAGTTGGTTGAAATCATCAATATTTCATATTTGTCAAAATATGAATCATATTTCAAAATATGAATTATAATCATAATTGAATTATTTGTTAAAATATGAAAAAATAAATTAAATACGGCCTCTTAAGGTTTTTCCCGAAATAATGACTGCTCTTCATAGACAACAGATTATCAATTACATATTTTTTGACGAAGCATTACCGCGGAAATATTGCAATTGTTTGGAAACGTTGTTACCTAATTGTGTGTTAATGTTGTTACTATTGTATTACCTAATTAATGTAACAGCTATTGTATTCAATGACAATGCAAAAGTGGTTCCGGTGAATCCCAACCGATTAAACAATTAATCATTTATAATTTTACTAGCGACCCGCCCCGGCTTCGCACGGGTGAAATGCTAACAAATTATGGATGTTTTAAACATATAAACCTTCCTCTTGAATCACTCTATCTATTAAAAAAAAACCGCATCAAAATCCGTTGCGTAGTTTTAAAGATTTAAGCATACAAAGGGACATAGGGACAGAGAAAGCGACTTTGTTTTATACTATTATGTAGTGATGATAATAGTAATAGAAGGTGCCCGCAACTGCGTACCCGGGTTTTTTTTCTATCGTAGTCGTCCAGTACCAAAATTGGTTATTTGTCCTGCCGTTTCGGCGTGATGAGAGGACAAAGGAAATTATGAAAACAGATGGCGCTAGGCTGCATCACTATATTCAGATTTTTCTTGAAATCATGACCCCTTTCCATAGAAAACAAAGTTTGAATACAAATCTAGAATATTAAAATAGGATACATATTAGATGTGGTGAATACCTACATGGACGAACGCAGCAAAGTCCTAAAGTGGCAACTACGTATAGGAAAGCGCAGCGTGGGTCGGCCCCCGACTAGATTGCCGGATGGTGAGGGTGGGAATCAATGGATTGCGGTCTGCACGGAATCGCACTTTGTGGCGTCATGGGAGAGGCCTATGTTCAGCAGTGAACGTCTGTGACTTATGGATGATACATAGATAGCTAGATAGAAGACCTACTCAAGTGCGCAACAGTTTTGTATGCATATTGTATATCTACGTAAACTATAATGAATATGCACATTGTTAAGGCGCACCTGCTAGCAATTCGGTGACCTATCAATAACGAGCCGGTTTAATAAAAGACGGTGGAAACCGGGTTTTCAATTATAAATGATACTTCAATAATAGACTATGAAGCTACCAACAACACTTGTCCTCGTGTCCTCAAAAAATACTGGCACGCACTATTATACGTATACGTAGATACATAACGATTAACCTTTTATCTAGATTTCATTTTAATTCGTATTCCTACATCGACCTAGCCAACGAGGCTGACTAAATGATTTTGAAGGCATAATCGATCTTTGTGCCCGAACTGGCGCAAAACACTATTAAAGGTTATTCGCCTTAACTTGTAGATAATTGCTTCCCTAACTTCATTTTATACTCTCAAAGCACTTAGTTGTTTGTCTAAAATTACATTTTCACGTTTATAAAGTGACCCGTGTCACCCGTGTTTGATTACGCATATTTCTTTATAGAAAACAGCTGGTTTCGGCATTAAATTATACATCTTGAGTTAAAGAAGTTGTTTACTAAACAATTAATGTTAGCAGCGACCATGCCACATTATGTCGTCAGCCATTAGCTCGAAAATGAAAAAACAAATCATTTGTAAGTCAAGACATGCGGATTTTATAACATAATTTATATGCAAAGATCCCGAGTTCATACATGTTGAAGGATACAGAAATAAGGGATACGGAAATAAGGTGAAGCTGAGTGGAGAAATGAACCACATGTGTTTGTGAAGAATGTCTTTGTGAAGAATGTCTGTGAAGAATGTCTTTGTGAAGAATGTCTTTGTGAAGAATGTCTTTGTGAAGAATGTCTTTGTGAAGAATGTCTGTGAAGAATGTATTTGTGAAGAATGTCTTTGTGAAGAACTTCTTTGTGAAGAATGTATTCGTGAAGAATGTCTTTGTGAAGAATGTCTTTGTGAAGAATGTCTTTGTGAAGAATGTCTTTGTGAAGAATGTCTGTGAAGAATGTCTTTGTGAAGAATGTCTTTGTGAAGAATGTCTGTGAAGAATGTCTTTGTGAGGAACTTCTTTGTGAAGAATGTATTCGTGAAGAATTTCTTTGTGAAGAATGTCTTTGTGAAGAATGTCTTTGTGAAGAATGTCTGTGAAGAATGTCTTTGTGAAGCCCGAAAGAAGCGCATGTAAATCTGAGAAATGTTAGTGGTCCATTTTTACTCTGCTCCGCTTTTGTGGATAACCAGCCTAATGGACTAGGAGAAAAACGTCCAAAACTTGTCAGAGCATGTATATAAAAGACGAGTCTAGATTATTCCAGAACAAATCGACCGGTTTGAGCGCCTACGCCGAAGCTATAAATGCACTAGTTCTCTGTGACTGACAAGATATTAATTACGCTGCTTATTAAGCACGTTCTCCATCCGAACCGGCCGACCCAAAACCTAATTATGTAATAATTAGAGCCATCGATAGTTGCGACATTGTCAACAGTGACAGGTTGTTCAATAAATTAGTACCAGCGGTCCCGGGTTCGAATCCCGGCCAGGGCAAGTATTTGTGTGATGAACTCGAATATTTGTGCTTGGGTCATGGTTGTTCTATGTATTTAAGTATATATTTATCTATATAAGTACGTACATCGTCGTTTAGTCCCCATAACACAAGCCTTTTTGAGTTTAATTTGGGACTAGATCGATTTGTGTGAGGTTGTCCGATATTTATTTATTTATTTATTTAATTAGTCGAATTGAAGCCAGGTTCATTTTATATAATTAGGTACCTACGTCATACACCTTCTCTCAACCATTTTTGCATTTATTCTGATGATCACCCCATTTTATATACACATTTTATCTTTTGTTTTTGACGGTTTTGAATTCATACCGGGTTTTTCCGTGCTCAAATGATTTGATGTCTACTGTCGGCCTTGTGTTACTGCACCGGAAACCCTGGGATAAGGTTGCAAGATCTACAGAAGGTGGAGAGAAAAAGGAAAACAAAGCATAAAATATAATATCGTGGCTCAATGAGGATGTATACCTCGCGAGAACTTTTCGAAATGGCTGAAATATCACTTTTTTTTAGTTCCCAACCTCCATACCGACGCCATTTTGAAAAATTCGAAAAACAGAATCGACAAAAAGGTATGCATACTCGTATACTCGTATATAACTATTGAACCCGCTCACAAAATTCTACGAGAATCCTTGAGAAATACGATCTGTTGACAAACGGACATACGAAAGTATTTTTGCCGAAGCTGAAACTGAAACGCTTCGCTCGCTCGGTCAAATATTGAATTCAAAATTTTATACTATTCGATTCTATGTAGGTACTAGGTACGTAGCGTCAGTAGCGTGCGGTAGGTAATTGTAGTAGCTTCCGCTTGAAAGTTGCTCTGCTTAGAGCTTGTTTAATCGAAAGAGGGGACGAAGTACAGATACAATGTATAAAACCAGTTTGATGAGAAGATTGGTCTACGCCCAGCATATACTTAAAATGGATTTTCTGTAGGTAACGTTTTCCTTTAATGATTTGATGATGGGATTTGCCCATCAGATCAGGTACAATCAATACGGAAAACGAAATCTAATAAGAAGATAACATTATTATAATTTATCTCTTACCACTAGAAACGACTGGTTAAAAAAGAAGACTCAGATTAACAATCAAAAACGATTCGTTTATATTTAGTTAATTTTATAAGTAAGTATACCTACTGTCTACATCCGAATATTAAAGAAACCAACACAGTTCATACCTAAATAAAAATTTAACAAAAATTTCGTGGGTTATGGTTATGACGTTATGAGTAAATAATTAAAAACAATAAAAAAAGATTAATAACCGTTAATTGTAATCACGTTGATTGTAACCACTCCTCCAAAAAAAAGAGTGTTACACAGCAAGCTTGTAACACCTGGATAATATATAAATAGGTAGGTACGCAATATAATTAATTACTCAGCCGTTATCACCATTTAAATATTCTGTTTACTCTCAACTAAATTGGATTGTCGTTGTTGGTTATTTTCGTAGCATGCAAATTAAAGTTTACATATTAAATTCACAAAGTTATTGCGTCCCAATGGTGCGGAAGCCATTGACTGTCCTGTCCCCAAAGGTGACGACCTCAGTCAATAGTGCAGAGTCCTGCTGCAAGAAAACTTACCTCACAAGACATATGTATATATGGGACCAGTGTACAGTTAAAAAATATAAACACTAGTGCACGTAGTTGTCTTTTCGAAGAACTATAGTAAATAATAGTAATTTGAACCCGAAATAAGATCCGCAGTCAGATTGACACCCTTAACCATAGTAAGGACTTCACTCATGCATGTGACCCAAAAGGAAGCGTGAAGAATAATCTCTCGGGCCAGCATGGCAGTGTCTACTGACAAGGTACCGTTGGTTTATTGTCAGTTGCCATTGCGACTAAGGCTCCTCCTTTTGAAGTGGAGTCACTAAGTATGTATGTGCCCATATAAAAAAGTGACAGTGTTATTTCACTAGCAATTTCTATTCATCATAGTAAACGATCAATACTAGTGCATATGAGCTTCGAATTTCCCAATAGGCGTGGTACCGTTTTTGGATGACATTTATATTTTTTTCGATAGACTTTGCTCAAATTAAGTTTCGAAGGCTAAGATCGAATCGAAATAAAATATAATTTAATGGTCTTTCAAAAATTGTACCAAGCCTATTTGCCCTCGCCAGAGATCCTTGATTTGGGCCTGAAAGGCGGTTTTCATCGTTTTTTTTAGTGTTCTTTCAGCAGGTATACGAGTACATAAGTTAAAAAATCATAGCATTAGTTTGCGCGTGGTTTACCTACGCATGAAGTAATCATTTTCACTATAATCTAGTCCATGAACGTAGATATCAATATATCTTATACATAAGGTTTTTCTGCAGCCGGACTCTTATATCTACATTATTCAGACTAGTTGTATGTACTTACCTCAAAACGATAACAAGTTCGCAGTGACAAGTCATGTTCGCTTGTGAACTCTGATTGCTCGACGCAAGAATCGAAAGATGCGATATTTTATAAATAACATGGTCTGTTTCCCCAATGTGATATTTGTGATGAAGAGTGATATCATTTGTTTTTGCAACTTATTGATAATAAGAGTGTGGACTGTTGAATTATATACCATACTAAAATAATATAAGTAGGTAATTCAAAACAAACAATATGTCATGAAGTAAAGAAAAATAAACAGATTTGAAATATATGACTTCACAGGTACGCAAATTTTAAAATTATTTTGAAACAGTATCATACAATATTAATATTTTTGAATATTTAGTTTAGATCGTTGTTAAGAATGAATGAATTAACAGTATAAAAAAAAGGCTTTCAGGCAAACGAGAATCTGCTGAAAGGTCGCAGATGTCAAGGAATGTTTCAGAGTTGTAATAAGAAGACGTAACTTATCTGTTCAGTGGTGTACAGAGAATTTTTCACATGGCTTTTGTTAAGCGTGTGGGAGGTGTGTTATTATTTCACCAATCTTGCACTATAATTGTAGCAATACGATATCAACGTGACAATAATACTCCCATTATTTATAGAACAAAAGCAAACAATAGTAGATTGTTCACGACACGAAATTAAACAAATACAAACATCATGCGTATAGTTCTGCAAACAATCGCGTGAAATCGGTTTATACTAGGCATCACTAGTATAGTAATAGTATAATAATTATTATGAATTACTAGTTGTGCCCGCGGCTTCGCCCGCGTGGCATTCAGTCTGTTTCAGTAAGCTGCTAATACCTCAACGTTCCCTGGACCAATATTTCAAAACCAAAATCAGCTAAATCTGCTCAGCCGTTCTCGAGTTTTAGCGAGACAAAAGAACAGCAATTGTTTTGTATATATATATAGATAGATAGATATCAGCCAGAACTTTCCCACCCGCTGCACTACTGGCGAAGAGAGGGAGCTGTCTTGTTTTGTTTCACTCGTTCCTATCTAAAGCAGTCAATCTTTTCGGGGCCTTTTATCACACTTGCGAGTTGCGAGCGAGTCTTCTATCCAAAATTCGCTTGCAAATCACAAGTGTGATTGATAAAGCCCTCATTGCATCCAGGTCATCTCTTCGTGGTCTACCAAGTGGACCCTGTTGGGAGGGATCCACTCCAATCCACTAGTATAAAGTTATAAACCTATTGGGAAAGCCATTCGTGGTATACCACGAACTATGTTAAGTAATTAAAAAACTGCGAATACGGCTCTTATACTGCAACATACATTTATTAGATGGTAACAATATGACACCTGTGAAGTATTTTTTTTTTCGATTTTCCCTTGCCCTACTTGCCGTATTGCAGTACAAATAGTACTAGTACAAGTCAAGTCAATTAGTGACGTCACCACAAAATACTAAGGAGAAAAACAATTGAAAGATATCTTACAGGCAAACGAATGAAGTAAGTATCTTCAATTGGCCATATTTTACGATTAAAAAAAAATTGGTTCATTATTTATATTTCATGTACGTATCCCAATTGAAAAATGAACACGACTCCAATATGTTAACCAAACGAAACAATACGAGTATTTGATAGACATACTACACCATTAGAGATAAGCAAATGTTGGTATATTCTTGTTTAATGAGTTGCCCCGATTGACAAAGAATGCAACCGCGTTATCGCTCAAATATTGATCTGTGGAATTTTACAAAAAAACTACTATGTTTGTCTTTAAATGAGTTTACTTACATAAAGAAACGATAACCTAGTTAGTACTCACTCTTTTTGCCGTTTCAAGGCAATGAGATAATCATCAAAGAAATATTATTATCTGACTTATTCAGATTACCCATTTAAACATCAATTTACCCATATTAAAAGATAATTTTGAAAAACATAATTGTGTAGCTACAGAACCCTAATAAAATATTAAATAGGTAGTAGATTGTTTGACAAGGGGCTAAAACAAGCCATTATGACACGAGGTAATTATTTAAAGCCAAATATATCTGAGTGTCATAATGGCTTGTAGCCCCCGTGTTAAACACTCTGCTTTTCACTTCGACTGAAAAAAATAGAAAATTTAAAATAATTTATTTTAAGAAAAATTTAAAGTACAATTTGAGTAATTTTTAGGGTTCCGTACCCAAAGGGTAAGAACGGGACCCTATTACTGAGACTTCGCTGTCCATTTGTCCGTCCGTCCGTCTGTCACCAGGCTGAGAACGGTAATAGCTAGACAGTTGAAATTTTCACAGATGATGTATTTCTATTGCCGCTATAACAACAAATACTAAAAATAAAATAAAATAAATATTTAAGGGGGCTCCCATACAACAAACGGGATTGGTTGCGTTAACTTTGCACTTCATTTGTATGGAGCGCTATGCATACCAGGTGCAAACTTAACCACTTAAGGATGGAAAGTGTTTGTACGGAACCCTCGGTGCGCGAGTCCGATTCGCACTTGACCGGTTTTTTTTATATTTAATGTTACAGCCTTTTCGTTGATTATAAAAAGTGCTAAAATAAAATCCAGTACATTGTACTTAAATAAGTAAAAACTTTTTGGTTTATTTTTTTAATTGAGTCGATCTGATCAGGTTGCAGGTTGGTTTATTTTATTTGTAAATAGTATGTAGCTGGCCGGTAACAAGATTTTTTTTCAGTGGCATAGAAATTTGTATGGGATTGTATGGTTTCCTTTTAGACCCTAGGGGCTAAATGTACTGTTTTAGCCCCGCTTTGCGAACTTAAAATGACGTAGGTGTACTTTTTGAGCAGGAGAAGTGAAAAAAATACCTAAATTTCAGCGAAATTCCAAAGACCAATCGAGCGACCTACTTGCAAACGCCCCGAAACTATCTAGAAATGATTATAATATTAATAGACGTACTTAGCTAAATATGTTTAATCAAAAAGACCAGATGGCATTTAATTAACAACAAATCAAAGGAGGTTTAATTAATTCAATAATTTATTCTGCTTTTATTGAACCACTGCATTTCCTAATATGGCATGAATTAGTGACAGACGAGCTATATCACCTACTTTATGAGTGAAGTCGATAACAATATGAGTAATTTTAGAGGGAACTTCGAGGGACGTAATGAAGTATTTTTTGTCATTAATGACTGGTCCATGATTCTTAAGGAATTTCATTCATCAACGACGCATTATGCGTATTTCGAGAATCGTCTGAAGAATGTCATTAAAACCAACCCATTGGTTTCGCACCGATTTTGATTGCAACCTTCCGAGTTCATTAAAATAACTTAGACATCCCATATCTCGGAATGTGAAGTCAGTCTTTGAAAAGTATTTTCCTCAGAACTTTGATAAGATAATTGCTCTATACTCACTTTAAACACGTATTGTGCTACTAATTGATATGCGATAAGTAAGTACACAAAATTGTATCTAGGTAAACACTTTTCTACATACAAATAATATAAAAATAAGGATTCACCAAGAGGTTTGAGCAAATGCACGTAAAACTACATATTTAACAGTGGACTACCCAATTGGTGTATGAAATGTACAGCCTCTTATTTCATACCATCTTGTAGAAACTGAATACCTGTTTGTGTCTGTTTTCTTTTGTTTAATATGTGCAACACAAATATTTGGCGCATTTCACGCAGTCTGAATTAAAAGAGGTGTAAGTACCACTTTCAAAATTACGTCACTATTTTCCACAACCCTAACGTCTGCTAAGGTTTAAGTGCAGTAATTAGTAGTAGTCAAGGAATATAATACTCACAAGGAGGTAGTAGTATTAATCAGAGGCAAGGTAAGATTGTCTGATTAACCTACTCTGACCAATAAAGACTATGTATAAAAGTGTAGTTTTATGTTTGACCGACCTGAACTCGGACAGCTGAACTAACTCTCAGCTGCATACGATTGAACCCAGACCAACGCATCGTTTTGTCAACCACAACAAAAAAAACGATAACGAGATAGGCGGAGGGCTCACATCGCACCGCATTCCACGCCGGAGATCGTACGAAACAAACACCCAATACAACTCAACTGACTACTGAGTCATCTTTCGTCACACCAACCGCGGTAGTATTCTCATGGCCGGTTCGATCCCAGTTCGCGTGCACCAACGATCGAGCGCGGTCAAATTGTTCCACGACTCCACTGATAAGCCGGTATTCAATTCAATTTCACTCGCTCACGACTACGGGCGCTTTTCCGGGCTACATTAGACGATTTGAATTTCGAATCGCGCGTTCCTTACTCGAAAACTGTCGGGTGTTTTTTTTTCGAATTATACTTTTAAATTGTGACGGATGAGTGAGTTTTCGTTGTCCAAGCTTCTGTGGGAGCGAGAGGACAGAGCTATGGAGAGCTGTTACAAGTTGTACACCTGGATTAATCATACGCTGCTGATGCTGCTGTTACAGATATTCTGGAAAATGAGCCAAATATCCGACTTTTTTAAAGACAAGTAAGTACCTACTTAAATAAACCTTTTTTTGGTCTATGCTTTGGATTTGTATCTAGATGCTTTTCTCATGTGAATTTTATGATAAGTGTAATGAAGTAGATACAATTTTAAATATTAGTTATCTATTTATTTAGTTTTAAACGATATTAATTACACTTATGCAAAATAACATGTATACTTAAATTAATTTATCACACAATATTGAGTAGGTACATACCATTTATACATTGGCGGTATGATAATGCTAATATCGACTCATTTTCTGAATAAAAATGTACGATAAGATTGTGAACTGAAGTAGAGACTTGATATGGTAAGGTACTTTACATTTAGGTACTTACATAGATATAATAGGTACCTTTATATGTACATAGTTATAATAGGTACGAGTACCTAATGTTAGCGAATCTTTTTAACCTTTTATTCGAAATTTAGTTGTACAGCCAGCATAATATAGGTCGTTCGAAGCAAACTGGTTTTATTATACCACAGCCTTATTGCTATGCAAATATAGATCTGTTCCGGTAAATTTGGTTACTTTTCGCGCTACTAACAATTTGATGCTGACTTCTTTTCGACGAGACCTTTTTTTGAACCACGTGGGCGAAAGTTTTTGTTTGTTTTGGTTACGCAATGAACTTGTACAGTTAGACCTCAATATGCATCTCAAGCTGAGATGATACTCATATTTCACTTTCTGACAGACCAAATCAAATCAAAACAAATCAAATCAAATCGTTTATTTGCATAAATTGCGGTACAGTTGAGATCGAAATTACATATAACAGAACAATACAATTTGCCAGTATATTGGCATGCAAAAAATTTCAATAATTAATAATAACTAGTACCTATTATTTATAAATTATAATTTACATACACATACAACTCATTACAATTATTTTAATAAATCCTTATGCAATCACATAATAAACATAATTCATTTTTACATAATTTAATATTGCGATTGCTTCCTAAAAAAATCATTAATTGAAAAAAACATTCACTAAGCAACCATTTTGTTAGTTGTTTTTTAAATTGAGTTGGCGGACAATCTTTTAGAACGGTTGGTACATTATTATAAATTTTTATTGCCATGCAGAATGAGTTACTGCTATGGATTTTTAATTTTGCAATTGGCAAGTACAGCCTATTTCTGTGTCGTGTAGACCTTGGAAAAGCATCGGCATGAGTTGTAAACAAGTTTGGATGTTCATGAACAAATATGGCCATCTGCCTTATATACATACATGGAAGAGGTAACACACGAGTCTCTTGAAATAACGGCCTACATGAGTACAAAAAGTGGGCATTGCAAACCGCTCTAATGCATTTCTTTTGAGCCAGAAAAGCCTTAGTCATATCCACGGAATTGCCCCACACTAGCAACCCATAGCTCAAAATGGAAGAGACATAGCCATGATAAGCTGTGAGTGCGACTTCTCTGGAACAGGTAGTGCTTAGTCTGCGTAAGGCAAATACAAATTTGTGAAACTTTCCCCAGATTTCCGAAATGTGCGGTTTCCAGGTACAATATTGGTCAATATTTATACCTAAAAATTTTGTCGTTTCAACTACATCAACCTGCTCGTTATTATAACTAACGTTTAATCTAGCAGTTTCCCTATTACGACTTTTAAATTGCACAAGTTGTGTTTTATTTACATTAAGTTTTAGGTTATTGTTGTTCAGCCATTCAGCCACCTTTCCGAGAGCGTCGTTCACATCTTTATTGCAGTTATTTATCTTATCTGATCGCACAATTAATGTCGTATCACCAGCAAACATTATGCAGTTATCACCAACATGAACGGGCAAGTCGTTGATATACAATAGGAAGAGAAGGGGTCCCAAAATACTACCTTGGGGAACTCCGCAGTCGTTATATTTAAATTCTGACCGTGCTGTAGCTGTAACTTGTTCGCCGTTGTGAATGTATTGTATTTCCGTACACTGCTGCCTATCGGATAAATAACTTAGTAGCCAATCATACGCATTGCCTCGGATACCGTACCTCTCTAATTTGTTGAGCAGTAATGAGTGACTGACAAAATCAAAGGCCTTACTTAAATCTAAGAAAATTGTTACCACATGTTGTTTGTTATTGATGGACTCAGTCACAACTTTCATAAGATTTACGCAAGCCAAAGTGGTCGAGCTGCCTTTACGGAATCCGTACTGGTTTTCACTGAGAATAGAGTTTGCATTTAGAAAAGAAATCAAACGCTTGTACATGGCTTTTTCAAAAATTTTGGATATAATTGGTATTAAAGCTATTGGCCTATAGTTATTCATACTTGTCTTGTCACCTTTTTTAAAGAGAGGTTTAATTATTGTAGACTTCAGAGTCTTAGGAAAACAGCCATCTACCAGTGACAAATTTATAATATGCGTCAGTGGTTTAGCAATATATTCCGAACAATATTTAATTATCTTAGTACTGATACCATCTATGCCAGTTGCTTTACTATTGTTCAGAGACTGGATTAACTTTTGTACGTCTTCTACGCTAAATGGACTTAGAAATATAGTATGTTCATTAAATGGTATTAAATTAGTGTTCCTTATGTCAAAATGATTAATAGTTGGAGGCGAGTTCGTAATGTTAATAAAGAAATCATTAAATAATCTAGCAATGTCAATAGCATTATTATATATTATTTTGTCAACTTCAATACAATCTATATTTTTGCAGTCAGATCTAGTGTCTCCATTAACGATTTGCCAAATCGCTTTAGATTTGTTTTTGGCTGTCATAATCTTTTTTTATTTTGTAATCTTTGAGCTGTGTGTATACATCTTCTTAAAAGCTTAGTATATTTATTGTATTTATGTTTATTCACAGACTTATGTTTACTATCATGGACATATTTCAAATATAATTTCCTTTTCTGCACACAAGACCTACGTAATCCTTTTGACATCCACTTGCTGTTTTGGCGTCTACACATTACCTTAATTCTAATAAAAGGAAAACATAATTCATTAAACAAAGAGAGAAACCAATTTACCAACCAAAACCAAGCTCGTCAAGATTTGATATAAATGGATAAGTAGGTAGGTACACCTATTATAATTTTACTCAACTTGTTATTATCTCGCAAAAAACGTATAGGTGCAAAAAATACCTGCTTGGTTAACAGACAGTAGAGGCCATAGTATAATAGAGAGCCTTAATCAACTCGTTGAGTCTCTTAATATTAATTGACAAAAACATTAATTGAATAAAATGTTTCAGAGCATCAAATTTAAACCTACACTACCTATACATCAAAATTCAAAATTCTGAACTTTATTCTGCAAGTAGGCTACAAGAGCTCTTTTACATGTCAGATTCTAAGTTACATATACCTATATATATGTATGGAATAGGATAGGCCTGAATAGCACCAAATAAACAATCTACCTATACGTAGTAACTAGTAACATTTGAACGGTTATGGCATTGTGAAGTTGTTACACAGCAAAATGATAAATTCACATATTATATTATACCTATTAGGTAATATAATATTTCGTGTAGGTTAGTAGGTACCTACTCGTATTTCAAGTCTTCTCTTTAAAAGATCCTGGGAGAGACGGTTTTATTTTTAAATAAGAGATAAAAACACTTCTCACAGCCTATTCTTTCATGATTTCTCATAACACACGGAGATGAAGGCCACGGAACAATATCAAACAAAATGATATAATACTTACACACCTATCTATTTCTTATTCACAAAACCTAGAACTATCTGCGGTGAAAACCATTCATTTTGGATATCAATTTCCCGTTTCCGAATGTATTATTAAAGATATGGTTATGCTTCCTAACGCTTACAAAATATTGAGGATACTAAATTTCTATTCCGTATCTCCCACTCCCAAGTTATCTTTGAAACAACTAATAACAATAAGATATTTCTACCAATCAACAGTTAATTATATTGTCTAACCAAGCCTATCATGAATTGTTACTTCAATAAGTAATTACCTAACGACATTATATTTAGAATCTAAGGCGTGAATAATCCTTAACTACGAACACAAACATTTTTTGATTGCTAACTATGACTGGGTCCGAAACTCAAAGACTCTTAGCAATATCTCCGAAACAATAATACTTATCCTGAATAAAAGGAACACTTTTAGTGTGCCAAGCCAACAAGTGACGACATAGGCGGCTATATAGTTCTTAGATCTTATACCTAAGTTTCATACCATCCAGGAAGTGGTTGGAGTGTAACTGTATAACCTCAATATCTCAGTGGTGTTATCACACATACACATTATATAATACTGTTCATGGTCATATAACGTTAAATTCAATTAAATTTTTAACTTAATGGCTACTGTCCATTGGGACAATGCTGCCAGCGTGGCTGCATCAAGTTACATTGACAAGGTGACATTTAAATGGAATTATATTATTGCTCCGTTGCTCGTTATAGCGAAATCTAGACACGCGGCAGCGTGTCCAGCCAAGTTCACCCCAAGAACTGGCGAGCAGCAGCCGTGTGTTATATTACACGAACCGTTTGGAGCCACTTTTGACCCCTCAATAACTCCAAATCTATTTAACATAAAAACATGAAATTTGGCTCATGTATTAGGATCCTTTAGAACAACTAGAACCCCAAATTTCATAAATATAGGTGAAATAGGTATTGAGATATTAAAGTCCAAAAAACGGTATTTTTATCACTGACTGACTGACTGACTGACTGACTGACTGACTGACTGACTAGTAATCAAAAACCTAACCCACTTCCAGGTGACCTAGAAAGGTGAAATTTGGCATTCAGCTTGGTAATTGTGTGTGTACACATAAAAAAATCGAAAACAGTGATTTTTTTACTTTTTTAATTATTATTATTATTTATGCTTCTTGCCTCAGAACTCCGTCATTTATTAACCGATTTGGAAAATTCTTTCTTTGTTTTAAAGATGTATTAGCATAGCTCACACTCTTGCTCTCTCTCTCTCTTACACACACACACACACACACACAAGAATCCAACACGTACTAACCGATTTGGAAAATTCTTTGTTTGTTTAAAAGATGTACTAGAATAGCACACACACAAGTAATTAACAATTAATTATTAAATAATTCACACATCATAATAATTTCTGTACAAAAAGTAATGAGATCCCATCAAAAACATAAATGTTAAATTAGAGCCAAGTTCTCGCATGCAACGTTGTCGACTTCGCCGACAAAAGAATTGAGATCTATATGGGCGCCAAGTTCTTTGCCCTAAATTTTTTAAATACATGGACATGCGACATACTCAATGCATTTATTTTACTTGGGGTGTAATTCAATATCAAGATTTGACTTGGCTAGTTTTCACAAACTGACTTAATTTTATCAAAGTAACATAGTATTATTATCAAGCTAACAGTATAAGTAACAGGGACGTACACTAACTTGCGTACATACCTTTACGAAAATAGATTAATGATTAGACAAATATAATATAAATTTATATGTAAAAACTAGCCAAGTCCAGTCTTGATATTGAATTACACCCCAAGTAAAATAAATGCATTGAGTATGTCGCATGTCCATGTATTTAAAAAATTTAGGGCAAAGAACTTGGCGCCCATATAGATCTCAATTCTTTTGTCGGCGAAGTCGACAACGTTGCATGCGAGAACTTGGCTCTAATTTAACATTTATGTTTTTGATGGGATTAGACATTTCGCTCGCGCATGTCATTTCCACTTTTTAACGATATGAGCCGCAATTTTGATTTTTTTAAGTAGTTACGTCTATCATAATTGAGGAGGTATATTTTATCTCAATGGGAAGAAAATGTCAAAACTGTTATGTACTTTGAATAAAATACATTGCTAAAGTAGACATATAGTATAGATATCTCGGTCAGACATCAATAGAACCGTGGAATAAAGCCCCTGGGTCTGAAAATAGAGTAAACCGGTCTATCATATATATATATATATATATATCTCGTTATTTGTTTCGCTTAGCAAATTGGAAGGCGTGGGCTCGGAATTTGCGATGTGACTATCAATATACATCAATTTTGAAGGAGACTTATTTAGACGTCTTTAAATTACTATTGTATAGTAACCAAAACACCATACTTCCTTCATTTATGCCATGTTTTCATAATACTTATAGAATGCCTGAAATACAATTTTTCTACTACGTTGTGTGTGTCGATTTGTTAATTCATTACGAGCTTAATCTAGTACCTAATTCATATGTTCCCTAACTGCATCTTAACCTTTGAATTTGAGCGCTCTGGTGTTAACTGGGACGAAGCTATGAGGGTTTGAAAATAAGACGAAACGGTTTAAGAAAAGGTGGCCCGCTTTTTTTTTGTTCGTCTTGGCGGGGGCACTACCGTGCCCCCAGATTATGGTTCATTCATTCGAGAGTGGTTAAAACAGGTGTCTGTATAAAACTGGTCAGTAAACAATTAAACGCATTGTTTATCCAAATATTATCACGTTTGAGAAGTTATTTAATGAAGAATCCGGTTCAACGGGGTCAACGGAGTATTAAAAACTACAGTTTATCGTCGGGTTCACCCTTGTCTGTCTTGTCACCGTACAATAACAAAAAACTAATGAGCCTACAATAATAGAATTCCTTACAAGCGCAGTGAACACAAAACTTAATCTGTCGTATTACGAACATGTACTTATTTTATACTAGTGCCATAAGGTTAATCGTCTAGATTAGATAAAATGTTCTTGTAATTGTATCCGAGATAACAGGATATTTGGCGTATTTTGTTATACAACTGGTTATGACGTCACTAAGTTTGGTTATAACTCTGTAGGCATTTATTATTATCTAGGTGTAGGTAACATTCAGCAGACTGAGATGTACCCACCTATAGCATACACCGTCACACTAAATAAGGTGCATCGAAAACTAAATAAGCAAGTAATTTACAAGCACACAAACATAACTAATATAACTATGTACTTGGAATTTACTACACTTATATTGTCTCTTTAATAAGTAGGTACCTACCTATCTGTTAACCATAATACTATAACCATTTAAAAAAACTATTTTTATTTATAAATAGTTTTAATCAGTCTGTTTATGTTTATTAGACTTAATTGAATTCAGTTAAATGATACAATCTTATATTTAATTCCAATCGGCACAGCTATTGAAGATTAATTTAATATTATTGACACAACCATATACACTAAGTATGTCAATACCTTGCTAATCCGATAATGAGTAAATAAATATATTTATAAAATGCTATGAATCTTCTTATTCTTCACGGAGCCATCTTTAAGTATGCTGGGGATCTGGGCACCAAATAATTATATTAGGGACTCATTTGAAAAAGGAAAAAAAAACATGTACCTACCTACAGTCAGTCGGGGTAATATTGTAGTTTGTACCTTCCGTATAACATTGGCCCACCCACACCTACACCGCCAGTTTTAATTTGCTGCTATGATTTATTCTAGTATTTCAAAAACTACATTTTTTTTGTGTGCGTGTGGATTGAGTGAGCACCCTTCAAAAATTAAAAAAAATGTGCTGATCATTTAGTAAAAGTTCTAAAACAATTGTAAAACTAATTGATGAATTTGTAAAACGATAAATAAAAAGAATACATTCACTAACGTATGCTCACTCAGTTCTCACAAACAACCAACGAAATCTATGAATGTGTTTATTTAACATATAATATTTATATCCTAATTTTTAGTAAAAATTATGCTTAAGGTAGGTAATAATTTGTAGATCACCTGGTTACGTATTTAAAGTTTTACAAATTATTTCGTATGCTCACTCAATCCGCACACTTTCGAAAACCCAATTTCTGATGAAAATACTGCAGATTGAAACTTCTATAAATGTTGTATAATTTAGTAAAAGTCATATGGGAATTTGTAAAATACAAAACAAACCGCTAACGTGGCAGATTTTTGGATAATACATGTTTGTAAGTGCTCACTCAGTCCACACATTATTCGTAAGTTAAAAATGTAAATATCTTAAGATTTTTAGTATCTAGGAAACTACAAAGTAGTTCAACTTTTAGTAAAAAAAAATACTAAATATCCACCATCTAAAATGTCATATTCATTGTCTGCTTTTAAAGATATTCAAATTTCATTTTAAAATACAATCTAAGATACAGTCCACTTTTTAGATTGTATTTTAAAAAGTGAGTGTGATCGGGTTTTCGATAGTGTGCGGATTGAGTGAGCATACGAAATAATTTGTAAAACTTTAAATACGTAACCAGGTGATCTACAAATTATTACCTACCTTAAGCATAATTTTTACTAAAAATTAGGATATAAATATTATATGTTAAATAAACACATTCACAGATTTCGTTGGTTGTTTGTGAGAACTGAGTGAGCATACGTTAATAAATGTATTTTTTTTATTTATCGTTTTACAAATTCATCAATTAGTTTTACAATTGTTTTAGAACTTTTTAACCGACTTCAAAAAAGGAGTTTTTCTTTTTTTTTTTTTCTATGTATGTTACTTGTAGAAAATACACCAGTTTAGTTATATATATGTATTAAAACACGGAGAACCCGAGACATTTCAGCGTTGACAAGATTAACAACTGACAGAACATTCATAGACTAAATAAGGCTGGAGTTTGTATTCCAACACTCCCTCTAAATTTCAGCCTTCTAACACAATACAACAATAATTACACGCCATGAGTAAAAAATAAGTTAACCTATAGAATATACAAAACAAACTGTTAAATTATAAAATTAAACCTCAGCTCAGAGAAGATGGACATAATCCAAGGAACAAAAATAAGTAACATTTCTACAAAAACATAAAAATTCAACATTTCAATATATTAATCACAAATGAAAACAAAATTATTCCGAAATTTACTTTAAAACATTTGGGTTTTCAACAACTCCCAATTTACCCCTGAAATGTTGAAATTTGGGCTTAGCCAGAGCTTTCGTAAAAATATCTGCTATTTGACAATCAGTACTAACATATTTAAGATCTATAAGTTTTTCATAATACTTCTCTTTCACAAAATTGTACTTAATGTCTATGTGCTTACATCTTTTGTGAAAGTCAGAGTTCTTAATTAAACATATAGCACTTTGATTGTCCATATTAACTACAATAGAATCTTGTTGAAACTCACCAATGTCCAGCATTAATTGTCTCACCCATAATGCCTCTTTGGTGGCGCAACACGATGCCATGAACTCGGCTTCAGTAGTGGACAGCGCGACCGTGGGTTGTCGCTGAGTGCTCCATGTCACTGCGGCTCCATTTTTCATGAAAACATACCCTGTAACGGACCGTCTCATCAAGGAGTCATTTGCATAGTCGGCATCTGAAAAACACTCCAGGGTAGCACTCTGATTTGATTTGAAACAGAGTCCATATGACATCGTTTCCTTTAAGTATTTGAAGATCCGCTTGACTGCATTCCAATGCGTATTGTCAAAGCTGTTGAGATAACGACTTGCCTTGCAGACTGCATACATTATATCTGGTCTCGTGACTATAGCTGCAAATATAAGAGATCCTACTGCTTCTCTGTATGGTATTCGCTTATAATTTTCAGGCACACTACTTTTCTCTAGCGTGGCATGTGGATCACACGGTATGCTAATCGGGTTGACATTACACATGTCAAATCTCGTAAGCATTTGTTCAATATACTTGCGCTGATGTATAAAGATATAATCGTCACATTGCTCAATCTGCATTCCTATAAAGTTCGATGATTTGCAAATCTTCACGCTGAATTCTTTTTGAAAATCACTCAATACTTCTGTCAGTATATTAGGATCCGTAGAGAACAACAATCCATCATCCACATATAACAATAAGTACACTTTTGCTGCTCTACTATTGCTCACATAGACACATCTGTCGGCATGACTGTTTTCAAATCCATATTTCTTTAAAACAGAATCAAATTTTGCATTCCAACACCGTGGCGCTTGCTTTAATCCATACAATGACTTTATAAGCTTGCATACTAAATTCCCTTCAACATTCAGCCCTTCTGGCGGTTTCATAAATATTTCTTCTTGTAATTCACCGTACAAGAAAGCAGTCTTTATATCAAATTGCATCATATTTAAACGTTTCTCAGCTGCCGTAGATAACAGAAGACGGATGGAGTCATATCTAACTGTTGGTGCGAATGTTTCCGTATAATCTATACCATTTTTCTGAGCGTAGCCTTTCGCGCAGAGCCTTGATTTATACCTTGGTCCCGTCGGTTCGTCCTTCACTCGGAATACCCACTTACATCCTAAGAGCCTGGCGCCATCTGGTTTCTCGACTAGCTGCCATGTGCCGTTATCCTCATGAGCCTTTAGCTCCTCCTTTATTGACTCGATCCATAACTTCGAGTCTTTGGATGACAGCGCTTCAGCATACGTCTCTGGAACCAGGCAGGACGGTACATCAGTATTAGTACACAGACATATCTCAGGTTCGGGCATTGTATCTGTGTTATTACGAGGACGAAGTGTCATAGTTAACTTCGGGGGAGGATCAATTGGTTGCTGAGGTATAAATTCATCGTCATCTAAGACTTCACTAGTCTCGACTGCTGTATGAGTGGACAAATCCGTACTGCAATCGTCATCTGATTGACTACCATCACTTACTTGATGACTTTCAGGACCGGATAAGGTAACTGGTACCATATCTCTCTTGACAGAGTTTTCAAGGAACACTACATCTCGACTTTTTATTGCCTTTTTTGTATTAGGATCAAAAACTCGGTACCCCTTTGTATTTTCGCAATAGCCAATAAAAATCATCTTACGTGACCTCGGATCCCATTTTTTGTTTTTTTCTTTAGGTACGTGCACCATCGCCTCACAGCCGAAGACTCTCATGTGGCTCAAGTCTGGTTTGCAGCCACTCCATCTCTCCTCAGGTGTTTGATAGTCCAGGACGCGTGTCGGTGACCGGTTTACTATGTATGCAGATGTTAAAGGGTCGTTCTCAAAATATTTGCACCGCCACCTGTCAACAGGTTTGTCTTAGAAGAAGTTTTTTACACCGCATTATTTTAAATATACAATTATCTACACATATCGATAGACACTTTTTACATAGAGGCCAAATGTTTTTATTTAAAACTAAAGTATATTAATAGAAAAAAAAAACGATTTAAAACTAGGTTTTGTCGGTCACTTGCCGTGTCCCAACGCGAGGCACTCATGTTTCGTTGTAATAAAACCATATACAGTACCGACTTAGCTAGAGTTCAGTACTCCATTTTATTTTCATATATGATGAGGATTAAATACTAACATATCGAATAATAATACTATGCTTATGTTGCGAATTATTTGCAATTTAAGTTTGTCCACGCCATTTTTTGTCGTTCACTTGTCATGAGACAAACATTACAATTGTGCGACTACTATTACGTTTCCCCTGCCTCACCCCGCATAAATCGAGACCTTCAGTTGCCACCTAACACTGTTCCGAGTAACACGTCGTCAGTGTGCTCTACTAAAAAAATATGATACATACACTTACGTGAGCGGGAGGATGTAATGGGTATGTAGTCTATATTCTGCCTTCCATATTTTGGTTGACGTGTGTACTATTGCATTCATTTTAACTTATAACGCGTAAAGTATGGTTTACTTTTATGTGTATAAATATGCAGTTCATCAACGAAATACTTTATTTGTTTTGATGACATAACTGTCATTTTGTCCATCTCCTGTATGTCGTTCACTTGTCTATAAAAAAACAGGTGAACGACACATACGGCAGGCGAACGACAATTATTTAAACACTAATACAAAATTATTTAAAAACCAGGTTTTATCGGTCACTCGCCGTGTCTCAACTTATGTTTCGTTGTTATAAAAACATATATATTACCGAAATAGCTTAGTTTGAGTATTCCATTTTACTTTTAAGCTGTCTTAGGAATCGTTAGCAGGCGGCGCCCGCACCAGATTTCGAAAGCATCAATCCTCTGCCTGTCAGCGGCTTTGAGCGTCCAGGTCTCAGCCCCATAAAGAAATATGGAGAAGACAAGTGCACAGACGAGGTGAATGTTAGTCCGGTTAGGGATGTTTCTATTTTTCTATATTTTGGCCGAGTTGGTTCATCGCTGTTTTGGCCATTCCGATTCGTCTGTGAATTTCTGGTTTACATGTGCCTCTACTTGTGACAATAGAGCCAAGGTACTGGAAGCGATCAACAGTTTAAACTCTTGAAGCAGGTTAGTACTTGGTCGACTAGTAAAATGGTCGACTATCATCAGATTGGTCTTTTTTTTAATTAATATCGAGACCCATTCTGAGGCTGGTTGTTTTGAGTCATTCCAAAAGTTGGGCCACTTCTGCTTCGGGTGATGCAAAATAGGCGATGTCTACCATGTACCTTCAAGGGTTCCATATCTGTTAAATAGTATTGGGGATATTAAGCATCCCTGTCGTACGCCTTTCCGGAACTTAAAGTTCTTGTATGTGACATCTCCTATCGTTACCATTCCGTATCCAGACTCGTAAAGGCTTTATAAAGTGCTACCAGATGTGCTGGCAGCTTCAGGCAATACCTCCCATAGCTTATCCCACCTATCGCACCCGAAGGCTTTCTGGTAATCAGATGTGAAGGAATTCCTCGGAGATGACGAAAACAGCAGGAGGTAACTCAGCGGATAAGAAACAATATCTCAAAACAGGCAGCATTAGGATGCAGAAACGTTATTTAAATGATTCGCTGTTGAACCTTCATAAGAAATTTATAAAATTACGTGGGTATGGTTGAATTTTGCATCTTTTTGCCGGTTGTGACCTTTCTGGATTGTACAGTCTTCAAAAAACCTCCTGAGAAATGTCCTATGAGATAAGAATTAAATGCTTGTTTTCTTTATGCAAATTACTAACATAAGGAAAAAATAAAAATAAAAAACAATCAAGAAAACACTAGTTGACAGTTCAACGTAGGTTTTATTTAGAATGTCATTTACCTGCAACCGTCGTCGTTAACCTGCTAACAAATTCAGTTAAGTTGGAACATATTTGTCGCAAACCTGCACCCATTGTCGATAACCTGGTAACAAATGTCGTTTACCTGACATCGATGTCTTTCACCTGTCGACCTAAAATTTCAAACACCTATATCTTCTAAGCTATTCAATTTAACTACTTCCCTCGACGTGATATCAATTGTCTGAATATATTTCTAGCGATCCTATGAAAAATAAAAGAAGAAATCGCAACTTTAAAAAAAAATGCAAAATTATCGCAGCGGTGCAAATATTTTGAGAACGACCCTAAAACTGCCTCAGCCCACAGCTCTTTCTGTAAATTTGCATTAATTAACATACACCGTGCTCTTTCGAGTAAAGTCCGGTTCATACGTTCTGACAAACCATTCTGTTGAGGCGTATATGGCGTTGACGTCTGATGTTGTATTCCTGACAAATTTAAAAAATCGGTAAAGTTTTTACTGGTGTACTCAGTCCCATTATCAGTTCTTAAAATTTTAATTTTAGCGTTAATTTGATTTTCAACAAGACTTTTATATTCCTTAAATTTATCTAGGCATTCTGACTTCAACTTGAGTATATAAACTACTACTTTTCTAGAATAATCATCAATAAAGGTGAGAAAATACCTTGCACCTCCAAATGATTTCACCTCCATCGGCCCGACTATATCAGAATGAATAACTGCTAGACTTTGACTTGCCCGGGAGCCTTCATTGTTGAACGGAAGCCTTGCCTGTTTACCCTTAAGACAAGGAATGCAGGTGACCTTGGTGCTCGTAGACATTTTCACGCCTTCTGTATGATCTTCAAGCTTCTTTAAGTCGGAGAAGTTCAGATGACCAAGTCGTTGATGCCATAGATAACTGTCATCGGGAGCACTTCTGGAGCAAAAAGCTTGAACGGAGGCAGTATTAAGCCTATACATGTTATTCACAAGCTTTGCTGTTGCTACTTCTTTCTTATGTTTGTTGAAAATTCGACAACCATTGCTGTTAAACTTTATACCGCATTTGTTTTTAATCATCTGACTGACGGAGAGAAGATTCGTTGACAGCTCGGGCACATAAAGAACATCAGTCACTTGTATTGTGCTTTTTGATCCGTTCTGTAGCACGTCGATGTTTACTTTGCCGCTGCACTCAACTCGGAGTTCCTTATTGTTCGCCACTCTGATCGTTTTGATTGGAGGAGGTGACTTGTCATAAATCCAGTCCTTGCACATCGTCATATGCATAGCCGATCCACTATCTATTAGCCATCCGGAATCATAGCTGGTTGTGGCAGAAAAGATGGCAACAAACGAGTTATCATTTTTCTCAACGCTCTTCACATTACAGTCTTTGCTAAGATGTCCAAGTTTATTGCAAGAAAAACATCTTGGAATTCGGTGACCTTTATACGGAGGCCCCTGCTTTGACCGTGCTTTAGCATAAAACACACTTGTATCATTACTGTCATTAGTCTTGACTTCCTGTAACAGTTTCGTCTTTACGAAATCGGCTATTATAGCGACACCGGAGCTTTCCATGGCCATTAGCATGGGCTTGTATTGATCAGGGAGACCGGCAAGTAACAAGGTCCCTAGCCATTCGTCATCGACCTTAAAACCGATGTTACGGAGCTTGTGCGCTGTAGTCAAGATTTTATTTACATATTCTTCGATATTTTGACAGCCGTCAAGTGTCGTTGTTATAAGATCCCGTAACAATCCCACTCGACGGGTGAGGCCGGAGTCATCAAAGGCTTTACAGAGGTTGGACCACACTTCTTTTGCGGTTTTAGCCTCCTGCACGTGGATGTAGTTTATCGGATCCACTAAAAGCACTATTTTTGACTTTGCCTTAATATCCTTTTTCGGGTCAACGGTCGTACCGGCGGTGACGGAGCCTGTGACGACATCCCAAAGGTCTTCATGCTCTAAGTACGTTTGTACGGCAAACTTCCAACTCGCAAAATTTTCTCTGCCTTGCAGTCTTTCGATCAATGGCATATTATTAACGGATGACATTTTACTGCACGTTTTTTCGTCAATATATCATCAACAAAAATTTGGCATACCGTTGCAAAGCGAAGTACGTTCTTTTGTTTTATGAAATTTACTGAAAATATATTTTGAACTAGAAATTGGCGTATTTATATTATTTAAGCGTAAATTTTAGCGTGCTGGGCCCATAACCTGTAGAAAATACACCAGTTTAGTTATATATATGTATTAAAACACGGAGAACGTGACCTATTCCCGAGACATTTCAGCGTTGACAAGATTAACAACTGACAGAACATTCATAGACTAAATAAGGCTGGAGTTTGTATTCCAACATTACTCGATATCTCCGAGAATCGTGAACCGATTTTCAAATTTTTTTTTTTAATCGAAAGGGTATAACTCCGAGTTGGTCCCGTTGGCACTAAGTCGGGATCTGATGATGGTATCTTGGAGAAATCGAGGGAACTCTTTAAATGTTATAGGGACATGTACGGCGCTTTCGGTAATTTATTGATAAAGTCAAGAATTTACATTCAGTAAATAGGATTTGGTGTAAGGAAACTGATGATGAATCACTAAAAAGCAAAAAAAAAAAATTTTTAACAAAAAAAAGAACCGACTTCAGTAAAACTAAAAAACCAAAAATAACCCGTTCAAGTACAGATTACATTTGACTCACCCTTCGAAGTCGGTGCCAAACCTCACGTAAACTATAATATAAGAACTGAGTTGTTTGGGATCGACTTCGAAGGGTGAGTCAAATGTAATCTGTACTTGAACGGGTTATTTTTGGTTTTTTAGTTTTACTGAAGTCGGTTCTTTTTTTTGTTAAAAATTTTTACTAAATGATCAGCACATTTTTTTTTATTTTTGAAGGGTGCTCACTCAATCCACACGCACACATTTTTTTTTACAATTTGAAATACATTAACAACAGCACACAATTAAAACAGGCAGTGTGTAAGTGTGGGCCAATGATATACGGAAGGGGCAAAGTTACTCGAATTGACTGTATATTTTTTCGGGAGTTATCGGGGGACCTCCACGTCAAAACCGGACTGGGGGCTTGGGCACTGTGAGAGGGCCCCATTTTTGCTTTTTCACTCAGCAAAGTAAAGACGAACCGCGCGAACTGAATAGCTATAATCGTTTTCTACTGAAATGAAGGTCTCGAGTCTAAATTTGCAAGGTTTAAACAACATTAAATGTAAATGTTTACGAACCAGTCATATTTAGTAATACGTATGGCTAATTTGCGTCGCCGTTTCAATCGTTATGTAAATGAGTTAAATAACCCGTTTTTGTTACCATTTATATTCAAGATGCTTCTACAAAGAGCGGACTTTTAAGTCCAGTATTATTTGCCTTGTATTTGCGCAATAAATATTAAATAAATGATTACGTGCAAATTATAGACACGTACCTACTCAAGTCTTGTACAGCATCATGTTACAGCAATAAACTGGTTTCCTTCCGCATATATTACTTCCTTCTAAGTATATAATAAAATTCGTTTTGATTAAGGCTACTGCTTTATATATTACAGTTAAGCTAAGTTTGCACCTCGTTAGTATGCGTCGTCATAGGTACCAGGCGTAAACTCAATTAAATCGGGTAGTAATCGGTTATTGCATCACATAATATATATAGCCTGTATTCGACGAGGAATTGCGATGTCTCCATTCGAGTAATATTTCGGCGTTGTAACAGCCATATAACGGGTAAATAAAAAATACATGGATTACTCTCCACATGGAATTTTCCGCTGTTCAATATACATCTCAACAGAAAGAATAATTTTAATATTAAACGGCTAAATACTTCCAATAGCACATCGCATCTATAGGTATATATAGCGATGAAATCTCATTACTTTACTAGAAACGTGCGAATTTAGACCCAATGTTGATTGCTTCCTTCGACTCTTTATTAGGCAAGTCGTTATATATATATATATATAACGACTCGATATATATATAGGACCTTAGCCGTGTACCAATAATACGTGCATGCAACGCAACTGCCTCGCACTGACCTTTGAGCTAACCAATTCTGTAGCGAGCGGAACTGAACTTAATATCGATAGACAAACGAAACATTGTCAGTTGTATGAGCAGTTGGCAGAAGATACGAATTTTTAATTATTTTAATGCAGTACTTTGTTCTTTGTTTATTTTCAGAGTAAAGGTTCGAATTACGATGTGCTGTAATTGTAACGAGGTTCGATCAAATAATGATATATTTATACAGGTACTTATAGGTAGGTACATGTTGTTACTTTAATGATGAAATCAATTCGTTACCAAGCTGTTCCTAAGTAAATACGTAAACAAGATGGGTTTGACCCCGGATACGTGAAACGCGTGAAATACTTATACATATTCATACTGTTCAGTCCCTTTGTAAAGAATGACACTTCATATATGTATTAGACGGTACCTGCAAGACTACGTAATCGGGTCATACAGAGATTTAGGTTCAAGTCTTTCCTGTGGACATTTGCGAAATTAAGGATTCCAGCCATTCATCATTTTCTGATTAAATGCCTGTGAGAATAAAGAACGTTCCCTCTTCTATAATCCGATGTAATAGCAACATAACCTGGATTCATACAAGCTCTTAACTTTTGACCACAGGAGGAACGACTTTTGTTTTTTGAACTCTGTATGACCCAACATATTTTTTTCTTAAATGTACCTAGTCGGATAAAAAGCATCCTTAAGAAGATATATCACTCGCTCCTTTACCCTGATAAGGCGTCGGATGCAAATGAGGCCCAAACTTAACGTAACCGGGTTATTCAAATCGAGGTTTCTTTCACTTCTGTTTCCTCCTCCAAAACTTAACGAATTTTTACGAAATTTTAGGAACTAAATGGGAAAGAAATTATCTGTGTCGGCCTGTTTCGATTCTTGCGCAAATTATTACAAAATAAGTACTCGGCGTCTTTTTTGGCCACAGAATAACATTTCCTACGTATTCAGTTCCTACAATTTTGTAAAGATTGGTTAATTTTTAGATGAAGAAAGGGACGATTAAAAAAAGCGAATTATAATAAGATTATTTTACTAAGTATGACCATTTATTCTGTGAGAGAAATTGTCGGTAATTCGGGGCCCCCTGAGAATGGGGGCCCTGGGCACGGGCCCCGTGTGCCCTTATGGTAAAGACGGTATTGGATGGCGATTTAATCAATGCTCATATTTAAGAAACAAAACAAAATAACGACCATAGCGCTGCTTTTTTCCCGAAATCATGTCCCTGAAATGTAAATAGATTTGTCATATAGCTACAATTTCAGATTGTTTTATTAATGTGTATAAATTTCTACACAATGTCCAGCCATGGTGCGGACCTAAATGAAATGTAGTTATGGATATTTGTAAACTTGCCAAGCTTAATAGGATACAAAATATTAATTTGGGTATGAAGGGATTAAATACCCGTGATTGGGTATTTAACAAGCGCCCATCTCTACCCCTACATGTTCCGGTCTCATAAACATTGCAAAGTTAAAATTCCCGTATATCGTGTTTAACACAAATATGATAACAAACAATGTGACGTATTACCTGAGCTTCGCCAATCGTGACTGCATTATAAAATGCCATGTAAAATGGCCGCCTCGTCCATACTCAGCCGCGATATCATGGCCGTTCGATGTGACGTCACCAAAATGTTTAAATTATTCGTATTATTTATTTACAACGTGTGCCAATGTTTCTAATATTGAGTCCGAACAAAGGCCAAAGTACCTAAAAGCGTTACACGTCCCGTCGTGGTGATGTGACGTGAATTTATCCGCCGTGGAAAGTATAAGATCACGGTAAGGGAGCGTGATGAAGAACGTTGTGAAAACAGGCGACGTTACGACATAAACTGGAAATAAATCTGTATAAAACCACTTTATAACTTTGCCTAAAAAGACTAAACATGAATAAGTATACAATTTTAACCTTAGATTTTGACCTAACGTTGTCACCTGTCGGTTGTCGCAAATTTCCACGTCACGTTCGCCGCACCGTAGTGAAATCTTAGTGAAATGTAATCTATAGGTAGTGTCGTAGTGTAAATGTAGGTATATACATTTTTTAAAGCAGTAACATAACATCTGCTAGCGTAAACCCAATGTTTATACCTATTGAAGCGAAAAATCGGAAAATGTAATGCTTCCGGCGGGGTTTGAACCCGCGTCCCTAACGGATCTCCGGATCAACACCGGTGTCTTACCCTTACCTATTAGACTACTGAAGCGTATGCCCGAGCCATCGAATTTATCAACCAGTTGCTTCATTTTTTATATGCTTTCTATGTCAGAAGCATTTTTCTCCCTTCAATATAAAATGTATGTCTCATCAGCGAGTTCAGCGACGATGGATCGTTGCACGTTGACGCAGACTTATGTTTTGAGCCGAAGTATTTGAGTCTAAAGGGCAATTACAGTTTGTTTACATATGCTTATGCAATAATGCACAATGACACATGAGTGTCTCGATTTATACTTATATTTATGTCGTATAAGCATTACCTATCGGTTTACTCAGGTTGGACTTTAGTATTGTTGTCTTTGTATCATTTTGCACGGTTGCAATAAGATATTGGATATCTGGAGCGTGGGTAATTCACATTGGTATTGACTCAGACATAGCATAAATATTAGTAATAATTAAGTACGTCACCCAATGTGATTTGTTTCATGACGGGAAGATGATTCAATATGGTGATATTTTCCTTACATCATACATATACAATACGACGGTGTAGGATCATGTCCAATGTAATTATATTTTAAGGGCGAGGTAACTGTCACGTTATCGGCATTGCGAACGAGGTGACAACCAAGCTGGTAAATTAGTAAAATTTGGATATCAAACTTTGAGAACGCTTACTATATTGTCTGCGATAAGGAAATAACTACATAGATGGTTATTATTTTACTGTGGGCAAGTAATTACTTATAAGCAGATATTATGGTCCGATACAAATATCTAAAAATCAGCCTCTCCGAACGTAGAAACCTCTGACCCTGACCCTAGTAGTTTAGCAGGCGAGTGCTACTAACATAACATTTTCCGTCTTTCTCGTATACAATACTAATCTAAAGCCAAAGGAAAGAGATAGACAATGATAGATCCAGGGGTTCAAATGCGGGCTATTAGTACCACGGGCACAAAACCTACGTAACAAAACTACTTACGTAGAAGATTAAATTGGCCAGGCTCGTTCGCTGGCATGAAATAGATACAATTGTTTCGATAAAGATCTCCCATCGCTGGCAATACCTAATAAAAACTTACACGATACGACAGCGTGAATTCAGAAAGGTCTATATATTTACAGTCAACCAATGTTTTCACAAGCACGTGTCGCGACATGGGATCGCGATTTACATTTTGTCTGTTGTCATTATGTATATCAATACGCGGAATCAGTCTTATAAGGCGATAAAGATATAAATAACGGAGTGTGAGTCAAGCGAAGGTCTCAGGAGCGACTTGTGATAACTTGTGGTACTGAGACTACTGAGATGATAAGTTCCTCTTTGTGTAGACTAAACACGTGCGGTGATTACGAGACAATAGATAGGTAGTCCTTTATTAATTTAACCTCTTATAAGTGTTTTACAGTAGATATATAATACAATAAAGAAAATATTACTACATTTTAAAATATAACTTAGATTACTGCCGCAGCGGGGCAGGGCCTAAGCTACCGGTATAGGACCTTGGGGGCTGCAGAGATAGGAACATTAGGAACCTCACGATCCGCGGCATGTCCATTCCAGGAGTAACTCCTTCTGAATCTAACCCTTGATCTAGCCATCTAGCGAGATGGGTCTTTGCCAAGACTTGACTATTTATTTATTTATTTATTTATTTAAACTTTATTGCACAAAATACATAAGTAAAAGTACAAATGGCGGACTTAATGCCATGAGGCATTCTCTACCAGTCAACCACAAGGTCAAACAGAGACATTATACGTGCGGGAAGGGTGTACAACAATACGTGTATACACACGATGCAAATATCGAAACAAAAAAAAAAAAACACTAGTTACGTTGATAAATACATAATTATGGGAATATATATATATATATATATATATATATATAATATTTATTTATACTATATATATATGAGTATGAATATATATGAATATGGATTATATATATAGGGTACCTGCTGTTAAATGACTACGACGAGATTTACCTAATGACTATAAGAGTGTTCACTGAAACGACAATCGGGACAATGGCGGAATCATCACACAGCGGTAATCTCCCAGTAGTCTTTGTGTAGACTAAACACGTGCGGCCATTACGTGCGGATAGATACTCCTTTTAATTACGGTATTACTTTTCATGAGGGAAAATTGTCGATATTGACGTCACCCGTGTATCAATGATCTAAGATTAATTTAACGGTAGCTGCGGTTATGGTATGGAGAACTAACGTAGCCCCTTATTATGTCATATTGTAGGTACACCCGACTATTACTTGAGACACATTTGGCGATATCTCAAAGTACACTCGACTTATCGTCCAGAAACTTTAAAATGACAATAGGCGTGGGGACAACTTTTTTTTTTGAGAATGTCAATGGATTCATTTTTTTTTGGGATCAAATGTCTATTTGGGACTACTTAGGTATTGTAAGACGTCGGGTTGCGGAAAACTAGCCCGCGATAACCTATAACCTATGGGACTACCTACAGACTGCTCTAAAAGTCAGAAATGACCGTCAAAGTTCAACATTACTACAGAGCACTAAAAACGCTCCATACAGTTGGCCTACCTACATATGACGTCATCTGTGTATTGGGTACCAGTATTATAGTATGGAAAAAATAAGTGAAAGTGGTTCTTTTTTTAGGGTTCCGTAGTCAACAAGGAACCCTTATAGTTTCGCCATGTCCGTCTGTCCGTCCGTCCGTCCGCAGCTTAGCTCCGTGATCATTAGTACTAGAAAGCTGAAATTTGGTATGAGTATGTGTATGTATGTATAACGTTAACAAAACGGTAAAATAAAATTAATAAAAAAAAATTTTTTTCGGTTACCTCTCAAACACCTAAACTGGGAGTGAATTTTTTTTTTCTTTTTAACTCTGGTATGTGGGGTGTCGTTGAATAGATCTTGTAAAAATAATAGGGGTCTTGTAACATTATTTTTTGATAAAGTCAGCAGTTTTGTAAATATTCACTCCAAAAACAAAAAAAATAGTGTCCCCCCCTCTAACTTTTCAACCACGGGTCAATAAAAATCGGAAATATTCATGTTAATGAGGCCTTATAAGTACTTTCAATGAAAACTATATTGAACAAAATCGGTCGAGCCGTTTTTGAGTTATCGCCAAATTTCATATTTTTTCTTTAAAAGGTCGTAAGTTTACTTCCAGAAGGTAATAAGTGATTACAGTTTCTAGGGCGTTTACGACCTTTTTATAGAGCTTAAAATCTTTCTTAACGTAAACCTCGGGCTTAAAACAGCAGTTTATTGTGAAGGATGAGCAACTACGGAACCCTACACTGAGCGTGGCCCGACATGCTTTTGGCCGGTTTTTTTGTTCTAAACTTCTTTTGGATTAAAAAAAGAAATCATAAAATGTTTGTACCTTTGAAGTGACATACTTATTACAAAAACATATTTTTTTGTTTTTATTTTTGTCTGTTTCGTGACATATTGAGCTAATTATATTTATATAATTACACTATGTTGTAATTCAACATCAGTCGTATCCCCTATATTCTCCATAGCATTAGCATACTCGTGCTGTATGCGGAACTTCAGACATTATAATTTTCTTGTCCTTATTGCATTTATTTGGCCTGATTTTCTCTTTCTTTTGCTGAAAGCAATCTCTTCGCTTCATTTCTTCATTGTGCATTATGATCTTCTTTCATACAGTGCATCCATCTTTTCTGTGGCCCTCTTGTTATATAGGTACCTAACCCTCCACAGGGACTGCTAGTGGTACTTTATGTACTAGCTGTTTGATATCTGTTATAGTTAAACCTGCTAATATGTTAAATATTGTTATGTTATCACATATGATACATTTTTACAATACCTACCAAATTGTAGATTCGCCAACCTAATCTATCCGCGAATAATCGATAGTGTTGATAGGTAACAGATAAATCAGTCGGTGGTTTTTGTTGGGCATTTAAACTTCCTGCGTTTGATGAATTAGCAATAACTCAATATCGGCTAATAATGATGGATTACGCTAATACGTAGGCAACTACATACTCGTAGTTTCCATCACTTCCTTTTCTTTCAATAAACCCATCAGTTTGATGCAAAACGTGTTAGTGACGTGTTGATAGTTTCATTTACGTCATTATACCTACCTGTCAGGGTTTCACTCACTTTAAACACTGGAAGATACTCGCAACTTTCGGAGGAGGATAAAGGACCCCTGTCTTGCCTTTGTTGAGTGAATTGTATCCATACACATTACTATTACCATCTTTAGTGGGCATAGAGACGGGCGTTCGTAGGTAAATACCCAATCCTCACAGGTAAATACCCAATACTCCCCTAATAATTTGGGTAGAATTTTAGGAAGAAAGGGCGAAGATTGGGTGTTTACCCACGAGCGTTCATCTCTAAAGTGAACACTATATCAGTATCAGTCCAGTCGTCTCGGTGTATTGTAACGACGGCAGGACATTATTACGATAACCCGATCGATCGATGACGTTATAGTCACGAATGCTATAAATCCCAATTATTTTAACGGAAATTTACATGTTAATTTTTAATTTCTTGATATGATGACCCTGGTCCTGCCTTATAGATGTCTATTACTCTGGTTGAAGTGATATTGTCAGTCTTTTACTTTTTACTCTAGTTTCCTAAAGCGAAACTTTGTTGGCTAATGAAATTCCTACATTGAAGCTTAATGATATGTTTATTGTTAATTAGCTTTAATGTTACTCTAGACTAGAACATACACCTACTTAGATAAGCACTCAGACGTTTCTGTTACGGCAGATGAAGGCGATTAATTCATAAATAGGTAAATTTCTAAATACTTTCTGTTGTAATCGGTGCTAAGAAGACTTACTTTTCGAAATTGCCTTTTTTCCCGATGATATTTTTCCGAATGATTTACAAATGAGTTTTAATTAGATATTATTTAGATTCGAATTTTTAAATCTGATTGCTCACAGAACAGACGAGACAACAGCGAGAATCGGAGTAGGTATAGGTAAGACTAATTTGTTACTGCCATCTAGTACCTAAACCGTAATAAAACCTCAGTGTGCCATTTGGCACAAACGTGTTATATCTTCGTTAATAAGAACGTTTATAGCGCTTATTTACGTCCACAAGAAGTACCGTGCTGTAGTTAGTACCTCTCGAAATAGAGCTGACGCCATTAAATGGTTTGAGTAGGAAAATAACAAACCAACATTAAATACAATTGTTTAACAGAGAGCTTAAATGTTTTGTAAATAAATGCCAAATAAATATGAGCTTGTTTGCCGTATTATATTCTTGGTGTTTAGTGTTTATAAGCAAATGTGTATTAATTGCTGCAGCTCACTTTTAATCGTTGTTCATTTTTTGTTTATTTGAACGTTGTTAGGCGTTGGAACGGGCCGTTCATTGTCAAGAAATCGTGCCATGATATTTTTGCCATAAATATTAACGTGAAATTGTTTTGGCCCCATAGCATATCTAAAACAATCGGTTATCTTCTTCCCTATAACTATTAATCCGTATTGCCTAAATAAGCAATCAAGGTTAGTTGTAGTTCATATCTTATTAACCTTGCCTACATTTCTTTATAAATAATGTTATGATCATTTGTAGATCAATGTGTTCAATATAATATAAACATTATAATATTTATAACATAAATATTTATGACAGCATTAATTACCTAGAAGTATTATCTAATATGGATAAGTACTGTCTATTATCTGAACATTTACTTACACACATGAGCATACAACGAAATTGTCCGCAATTTTTTGATGCTGACTGTACAAGAGGCATCCCTTGGCTTTTAATTGGCGAATTTGAAAATGAAAAATATACAAATGACGATCTTGCCATACGAATGTCGAACAGTATAAAAATGACAATTTTGTACCATACAAACGTCGATTGTATACTTAAAAACGTTCTATAGGTACGTAATTATAAAATTCTTAATTAGTATTGAAAATCTGTTTTCTACGGAAAGGAGGGTTTCAAAAAAAACCTTATAGCGCGATGCAGGATTGATTTTGTTTCCTAATTTTGGTACAGGGATAACAGGACATCCAAAGTTTTTTTTTCTTTGCTGGCTATGGTAAAGAAAATAAATCGCGGACGAAGTTGCCTACCTCCTTATTAGTCACTACATAGTATAAAACAAAGTCGCTTCCTGCTGTCTTTCTGTCCCTATGTATGCTTAGATCTTTATAACTACGCAACAGATTTTGAAGCGTTTTTTTATATGTAGATAGAGTGATTTAAGAGGAAGGTTTTTATGTATAATACATGCATAGTATATTTAGTATCAGGATTGCACCCGTGCAAAGCCGGGGCGGGTCGCTAGTAATTAATAATAGCGTTGAAGCATATATCTTTGCACAGTGCTTAAATTTATAATTAGGTTTTTATTGTTCACTCGGGTTCGGATCGGAGTTTCGGATAGGTACTCAACTGTGATCAAAAACGTCTTCAAATGTAGATGCTTAGCATCCAGTGCAGACACTTCAACAATAGCTGAGTAAACTAAAGTCTGTCGCAATATTTGATCGAGCTCGATGGCATAGCACTCACGTAAAGGAAAATTTCTAAATAAGTCCCGACAGATATTTAACTCTTGTGCAACTATTTGCAGACTGATAAAAATTGTAATAAGATCTATAAATAATAGAACTGAAACGAGACGTGACGTGCAAGTTTACATATGTCACAGCATTCATTAGTTTAATTAAAGTCTTATCGTTGAAAGGGGTATTGTACGTTTGTATGACGTTTGTACGCATTGGTATCATATTGGATTGCATTTGCATAAAGAATTCCTATTAAACCGACGTTTTTAAGTACTACTTATTTCAACATAAGCACTGTTGCACACACAACAAAATAACTCTTTCCATTTTCGATAATGTCGAAATGCCCCTTAGGTACTTATACACTACTTATATAGAAGGTACCTACTTGCAACTAAGTCCGCGTTTTAAAAACTTACAGCTATCGTTGTACCAAAATTGGTTAAAATTCGTCGATCCGCTTCGAAGTGATGAGAGTACAAAGCTTTTTTTTACCAAAATGCTATGTATCCTGCGTTACGCTGTTAAGATTTTTCTTGTAATAATAACCCTTGTCCATAGGATTTCAATACAATTTTACAATAGATAATTATTATAAATATAGCACGCCGCCGCCTGGTCAAATGTGTTTTAGTAATAAGCCCTTGCGGGAGGTGACAAGCGATCCACGCGCGGGCAGCTTTCTCGCGCAAAGGTTAGCTATTACTATCCGGCGCGGGAATCCTGTGACATGTACCTATTCTATTGTCATTGTCATGTCAGATCTGTCTTGTTATTAAATATTCTCTAATATCCATCTAATATCTAACTAATGTTTTATGCTGATTAAGGTCTTGTTTCCTAAGGTTCTGGCGTTTAAATGTATCTTGCTGCCTGCGTTTTGGGTACCCTACCACGATCTTTTTTAATGTTATATAGTTATAGTTCCTAGTTTAATGTTTTTATGTCATTGTTTATAATGAAAAAAAAACATGTAATAAATAATATTATGCAACAAATACAATGCTAAATATAGCTACTAAATCATAGTCAAATCATAGAATAGACATTCTCCCTTGTACCTACTTAACGTATTTGGATTTGCCTTTTGGAATAATGAATTTTCTAACTAATATTAAGAATAGGTAAGAGAAGTTAACGCCATAAGGATAATAACAAAACATCGGAAACTAACAATACAATTCGTTGCAGTCGTGACTGCCGCGAATTACACGAAAATTACCAACATTTACGTTATACTTGATCCAACCTTGTTATGTTTTCTGTTGATTGTCCATGGTTACATACCGTAATGCCACGAGGCTAGAGCTATCTTTAATGTCTATTTTATTAGCTACACCTCAAGTGCATTCTTGGTAATAAAACCAATCATCATTTACCTACAAGTAATTATTATTGAAGCGTAATTATATCTTGTTAATTCAAGGTAAAACCTTGAACTGCAATTCTTTATCAGCAGGCGCCAGGAACGATTTTCGATGCTATCAAAGGACAAATAAATTGAGGGTTAACTCAAGTACCAATAAACGTTAAGAGTTATTCTTGATCCGAGCCTCGGACGATTTTATTACCTCTTTAAATAATGCAGGTTTATTTAAAACTGTAGGTGTTTAATTGTAAAACGCAGCGCAGGCATTTGTGCTATTTGGGTTTGTTTGTAGGTACAATGTTTCGGATGTTACAGGAAATTGCTGCCTAATTATAGCAACAACAATCAATATGGGGTAGAATTATAGCACTCTGCCACATACCATTGTTAGTTCCGTTCGTTGATCAGCTATAGTTATGTAATAAAAAATTGCTAGTGTTAATGGCTCTGAAATGTTTTAATCTAAGCTAATTGTAACAAAGCAATACTTCCAATATAGGTACGGATTTATGACTCTGTTTCCTTCACGCATTGGCATGCGCGAATTTCTCCGCATTCATTGGCCATTCTGGGCTCGGCATCCTAAACAATGACATAATACTTAATGCAACCACTCGGTTTACCAGAAATACTCTGCGCGTGACGTACAACGCGCTTCTAGCAGCTTTTCTTCAGCGAAATCCCACTTGTATTGACTTTGACATCACCTTATCACTAACGTACCGAGTTTATGATCTCAGATTGTACTTTTTCTTTGTCAATTTCCTGTTTATTGATACGGAAAATATGTTTCGTTGAACAGTATATTAACTCCTTCATTTTCCTCTTTCCAGGTCAGTAGAAGAAGCGAAGAAAGAAACTATATTCACATTTGTACCTCTCACAAAGGAGTCCAAATTGAGACGGCACATCCGATCAATGTCAGACGTCCAGAGCAGTACACCATACAGAGTGGCTTTCCGGTCGAGGCAGGGCAGCACACACACACTCATGTACGATTCTGACACAAGAGCAAGAAGAATCAGATCCTACAACCTTCACAAGCAACTGGAATCTTCAGACTCCAGTGACTACGTCGAAGCACCGAGGAAACTGCGAAGTATAGAACACAATATACTCAAGCACACAGATTCTATGAGAATCCTATAACTGGATCTGATTAATTTTACATAAAGAGGCTGTACTGTCTAGTTGAAGACTAGATCGGGATCACGTCGGTTATGTCTGTGTAGAATACTGAGATGTTGTGCACAAAACCTATGATATCCGGGCTGACCGCAGCGCTGGCGGCCTGTACACTCTTATCAACTTATTTCTATAAATCTCGCCCTTAAATTCTGACAATCTGCTTGACAGGGCAGTATATTTTGACTTGCGATTCTGAACACGCAAGGCCATAGTAATACGCCAATATAAACTGGTTAAGCCAACGCCTCGGAAGGGCCCCGCGACTTACCTAGAGACCTACCTGTCTGGAAAGAAAGTCGGAGCTCCGAGACTCGATTTGCCGTAATCCGACCCTGGGAACACGAACCACTACTTCAAGTGTCTAATTATACCAGGGACGAGTTAGGCACGGTTTGTCGATCTGCAAAATGACACTCCTGTGTTCTTTGTATAGGGAGTTACTTAAGTAATGGATGTGCACAAACTAAGGAGAAACCGGCGTGATTCAACGCTAATAGACTTTTGTGATTCCCTTCATGAGACTGTGATGAGGTAGAATAAATTAGGTTTAGGTTTAGTCAAACTAAGAATAAGATAGTAATTCCAAAAGAACACCTACAGAATGTGATTTAGGAAGTACGGTAACGATACCATTTTATTGAATAATGTAGTTTATTATGGTATAAGAAAAATATAATTTACCTATTTATGTACCTACTAACAGGCCGGCCACAAATACCTTATCACGATTTGCAAATGATTGTCACACATACATATTTTATTTACCTAGGTACTGAAATTTTCTTAATTATTGCTTGTCCTCTAATTTGTTGTGTATAAAATGGTGGGATATGCCACTCACGAAGAAGTTCGAATAGAGGTTTCTAATAGTGTGCCATAAAGTGTATTTTTTGCATTGTTTTAGTAATATTTATATTGATCAATGTAACCCCGTATTTCCGAGTAGGTACCTACTACACTCATTAATCAAAACACTGTTAATCGAATCAATCACACACCATACCGCTGATTACAAATTATAGTGTTTATTTACTTTACTTTCTTTACAGTTATAAAAAGGCCATTATTTGTCGAAAAATAAGCGTCGTATGTATTTAAAATTGTCATAAACTCTGATGTGCCTTTGTATTTGAAAAGTGAGAGAATTGTAATAACAAATTAATATAGCTAGGTAGATACAAATTCAGTTGGAGACTGATCCCAAAATACACATTATTTTTCATACCAATAAACTGATAAATGTATTTTATATAAATGCGCGATTTATTTGTTTTCTAACGACGAACATATTGTATATCTAAATCATAACTAAGCATTGTCTTTTAGTTTGACAGGAATTTTGTTACAGTCAGCAATAAAAATCCAACGTGTTTATTTTTATAGTATATAAATACCTACCTATCTAGGCGCACTGAGATACCTACTTATACAGGGTAATTTAGGAGTCATGAGCGAGAGTAACAGGGCTGATGTCGAGAACCACATTGAGCAATTTCCACTATGGGACCAGCCAGAAAATCGCGAAAAATAATCATCTAATTAAGAATTAATTGATAGCTAATTGATCGCTAGCTATCTAAAATGTATGAAGAGTTTCTCAATGTGACTCATCCCATTGGCACTATCACTCCTATGCTCATAACTCAGGAGTTACCCTGTATATGGGAACTTGGCACTTTAGACATTACAGAATATTTCATGCTGGCTGTACTACATTAGAATACTTAAGTTTGATCTGAGAAGTCCTAGCATTTCAAAGAAACAGTTGCAGTTCATAAATAAATAAATTGAAGAAATAATAAGCTCGTCGTTTTCTTTTTATAAATAATGACACAAAGGTACATTAAGAAAGAAAAATTGAATGCGATCTACTACAATCTAAGCAGGATTTGAACCTGCGACCTCTACGTTTCCGGCGTATTGTGAGTATTATATTCTTTGGGCGTATTGCTCTCCCAACTGAGCTATTAGAGCGCTACGTCAATCACACCAAATCTCATTCCATAATTCTTATCCTACTGGAGCGCCCTCTGCGTCATATGTGTTTGAAATGATTAGCCATACCCTAGGAGGTGCGCTTTACACGCACGATCCCCTGTTATTGTACATTTGTACACTATATTGCAGAGTTGTAGAGTATATTGCATGGGTTTCCGATAGAAATTCATGGCTCCATCTCATAGGCCGTGGCCATCAGGCCCCCACCCAGGCCCTGTCTGTAAAATAATCTTAGACACGCCACGCGCCAATGCTCCAAACACTTCGTGCAGTAGGTATAGTCAGCATCAAAGGTAGCGGATAATTTTATTACTGCCGTATGTCAAATCGCATACTAAATCTGTCAGCTACCTACTTTTGATGCTGACTGCACCTAGGGCTTCCATCTCTAGATTCGCCGAACCCGGACAGACTTAAAAAAGCCGGACATTTGGCGCAAATCGCATTTTTTCAAACGGACAAATCCGGGGAAACCCGGACGGATGGCAGCCCTAACTGCACCTAAGCTAAGGTCTTGCTAGGCATTCTCAAAAACTTGCCAAAGGTGACACCGGCGTTGAAAGCGTCGCTGGGCTAACGCTGCTACTTATCCTATATTATGATATCCCCTGGACTTATCAACGGATCCTAATCAGAAGTCTCACCCTACCTCGACATCGTAGATTTACCACTTATTGCACACATTGAATTAAGGCATGGCTAAGATAGAAAAAGCGTAAGCGGGTATGTACGTAGGTAGATAAATAGTCAGATAGCAGAAAACAAAGCGAAGAAGTAGTGTATTTTTCCCATACTTACTTTAAATTTAATGCTTCAGATTCAGATATTTTACCTATAGCGCCTACTTGAAAATATTAGGCAAAAAATCAACTTACGAATGCACAACATATTTTCAATTCGTATTTGTAAATGGGAGCTATAAGTTAAAACTTCCACGGATTACCGAGAATACTGAAGAAATGTGCGATTACTCTTCGCACGACACGTAAGTAAGAAAAGGGCAGTATGTGACTTCCAGTTTTGTTGTGTTAAGTGTGTAAGTGTGTACAGCCGGAATGTCGAGTGAGTTTCAAGGAGCGTTCCAAAACAAATCAATACTGTTTATTTAGTCATAAATGCATAATACAACTGTTTGTATGTATTATACTTTATTTATTATGAGGTATTCAGATGCTTTTATACCTAAAGTTTGGGTCGGCAATATCTGCATCGACGTGGGGCTGTATGAACACATTATAGGGTGGACTTAATTTTATTTTATTAGGTATTGTAATAGCCTAACTTTATTTTGATTATATCTTTTTTAATTTCCAATTAACAGAATTAACTTAAAAAAAATCATTTTAAGCCTGGCTACTAATAAAATGAGGATTGTTAAGGGTACTATTTTTATAAGACTTACATGGTAACAATTTTGCAACTGTCATAGTCTGTATAGTCCATGGACCTAGCATGTACTAGCGTATACCTGGACTGCTCATTGATTCGTTCGAACGAGCCAAGTGAGAAAACCACCAAGGGGACAGTTTGTCACACTCTGCTGGGGTAACCAAATATTTAGCAATAAAGAGGGACTCATCCTTACTCCATTATATTACAAGTCTAAAAATGTATATTGGCTTTGCCATCAGTAACAAACTTGGCTCCCGTTATTTTAAGGGAACGCAGCAATCCCGTAATTGTTAATTTGATTTGATAAATGACAAACTTCGTTAAGTCATACTTAAAAACAAAACAAACAAAACACATATTCTGATGTACGTGGACATGAACACATTTATGAGGATATAAAAAAGTTGTTATTTTGTAGGGTACCATAAATTAATTAGGGAGGTAAAACTGTAAGTATACCGATATTTTATAAACTACCTGCATAACTCTGTTTTACCAATGCAAGACTACGCACTACTTTTTATTACTGTACTAACGGTTACTAAGTATATTGCGAAATAAAAAGCAAAAAAAATAACAAAAAAAAACCGACTTCAAAAAAACTAAGCTAAAAATTTTGCCTTACAACTTTTTGCCCAATTTCGGTTTGTCTTATTTCAGTTAGACTAATATTATTTAGCATAATTACTCGTTTTGCCTAATTATTATTTGAGTGAAAATCTTTACGTATAATACTCATTTCACATAATCTTATTTCGTCTAATTTTATTTGACCTAATTTTAAATTCGTATTGTTAAGTTTTTGTGTGTGGGTCCGTTCAGGAAGTACAAGAAATATAGATGGTGAAAACTATGCTAATCGTTTTATTTAATTATATAGAAAATACGCTAGACAGAATTTGATATGTTTGTGACAACACATTAAAACGTCTTCTCATTCAATATTCAAGTTCGTCGCTGGGCTTCCAATCATTGACATATTGGTGGCCAGTGCATACTTCACACGTATAAATAAACATAGGTATTTTGCCTAACTATTTTTTTGCCTAATTTATTTATTTTCAAACATTCTGACGCTTCGGTCGCTCAGCTATCCATGGTCATAAAACAAACCTTACCTACAGTATTCGGTCTTTAACCTAACCTACAATTTTCAAAATAAGAATCGACAGTGAGTTTTAGATAAAATAATATTCGACAAAACAAGAGTTATGAAAATGATCACTTAGGCAAAACGAATTTCGACAAAATAATAATTATGAAAAATGATATTATACATATTGACTTTAGATAAAATGTTCATTATGGTAAAAGTTGTAAGACAAACTAAAATTAGACAAATCAAGGGAATACCTTTAAGTACAGATAACGTTTGAATCACGTTTTGAAGACGATGCCAAACCACTCATTTATTATATTTTTATATTATTTAAGTATATTTTTTTTGTTTTTACTAGGTCTAAAAGGCATACATCTCGTTTGAGTTATCTCCTAACTTCGGTGCTACGATTGCTACTACTACTACGATTACTTAGGCGGGTAGCAATGTTCTAGGTGGGCTCGCCCTGCGGGCCCTTGGGCTCTCGCGCTACGCCGTCTCTGGGACGCTTCACACCTTTGGTGCTACACGGAGCTAGGCTTGGGGTCTCGTGGAGGGACGTTCACTTTGGGCCTGCGGCCCTCGGTCGAACTAAAATACTAAAGTTTGTTGTCCGATATTTTCTGAATTTGACCGATTTTTTTATATTCGATTTCAGATTCCGACTCGGGGGCCCCAAAAATCGCCTGATACCGAATTTTAGCCCCCTCGGATCAATTTGAAATTTTCTCCATACAAATCTTGTTTATCCGATATTTTCCGAATTTGACCGAATTTTCGGACATAGATTTCAGATTCATATTTGTGAGCCCCAAATGCCCTCCGATACCGAGTTTCAGCCCCCTAGTACCAACTTGAAATTTAGAAAAAAAAAGTCGCCATTTCGATTTTTTTTTTCACGACTGTACTCGGGTGGAGGCCCCCTATGACATTTGGTCGAGTACTTCCCACCTGAGCCAACCGTTTACGAGATACGGGCCTCTTAAAAAATTCCCCATCCATTTTTTTATGCTCGAAAAAAAAAGTTTTTTGGAATCAGGGGGCCCCAAAACCCCCTACATACCAAATTTCAGCTCGCTACGACCATTTTGAAATTTTGACGCCTATTAACCACCCTTAGATAGCGTAGTATATAAAAAATTGGGCATTTGCGAGTCCGACTCGCGCATGAAGGGTTCCGTACCATAATCTATTACAAGTTTGTTGTATGGGAGCCCCACTTAAATATTTATTTTATTTTATTTTTAGTATTTGTTGTTATAGTGGCAATAGAAATACATCATCTGTGAAAATTTCAACTGTCTAGCTATCACCGTTCTTGAGATACAGCCTGGTGACAGACAGACGGACGGACGGACAGCGAAGTCTCAGTAATAGGGTCCCGTTTTTACCCTTTGGGTACGGAACCCTAAAAACGACATTACTGCAATAGTGCAATGCTCAGATTGTTTTTAGTACCAATAATATTTCTCGAAGTAAAACATAGATCGGAATTATCCGGTAATTTTGTAAATTCATTGTCACTCTATTAGTACTTTATCAAAGTTTGACATGCTTTCATATTAATATACGATACCATATATTACCTAAAAAAAAATACTACAGCCACCAAAAGATTTCCTTTTGCAACCTTTAATTCCAGTTACCATGATGCAATTATAAGTAAATATTTTTTTAAATAATCAGAAAAGATACCACTAAGCACGCACTGTAAAAAATGCTGACAGTTTTCATATATATTAATAAGGATTTAAATTTAAAGGTTTTATCCTGCCATGGCACTAACATAAAATTATTTTTATATACTAACGGATTGTATAACGTTCATACATTTTTCCGTTAGTTTCTTTGGTGACGCGTACAAAAGTTTAGCGAATAAAATATTTAATTATTTGAAGTGAATAGTGTTAATTTAAAGAAAAATGTAAACTACTAATAACTACCATTTTATTTGAAAAGTACTAATCATTACTATGTTTTTGTGACTGGTAATATTAGAAAGGGACACACTTCCTATGCGCGAGCTGTCTCTGTCTGACCGTGACCCCTTCACCTGTAAAATATACTTTATGTATTTACACTAAGATTTAATTTTGTGTGAACACTTATTCTGAGTTCGCACTCCTGTTGTCTTATATAAAAGCTTCTTGGTATAGTCTGAAAACATAATATATTCAACTGAATATTTTTTCTTTGACATGTTTTTTTATTATTTGTAGGCATCGGATAATCGGATGCTTTTATACCTAAACTTTGGCGGCGGCTTTGTTCTTCAGTTGTAGGTATAGGCAGCTTTTTTTGAGGTATGAGTGAGATAGCAATAGGATTTTGTCAACTTTAGGTAAATATCCACCTGAATTTCCGATCCCTAATTATTTGATGACAAAAGATAAATGAAAAAAAGACATATACATACCCACCTAAAGCGGTAAAGCCTGATCACAAAAATATATGAGGATGTGAGGATGCGCCATATTGCGGAATTTCACTAAAATTATTTCTTACACTGGCAATAATTTTACGATGGTTTGTCAACAAAGCAATGAAAGCAATGTAAATGTCATTCGGTTTGTTTCGGTTTGTTGACGTACGTTTTTTTATATTGAAAAATATCCAAAAAAATATCCGAAAACCATTCACAGTCGTGAACGTAATATAATAAATAAAGCATACCTGTGCTTCTGTGTGTACACATGAAACTGTCGGAAAAAGAGAGGACCAACGAATGACATTGACATTGTTGAAAAACAATCATAAAATCATTTAAATGAAATTCCGGTACATGGCGCATCATTTTATATTTGCGGTTGTGATGTCCTGTGGTTCCATGCGGAAGTAGATTCAATGAAACACTTAAATGGGTTTTCTGTCGGCCATCACCTGCCCGCCCCCGTTGACGTCTGTCATCGCAATGGCGGCAGGCGGGCAGCCGCGGAGACACATTTATTATCATAAAGGTGTCTATACACCACAGCGGTTAAGCTTTACTTGTTTTGGAGTGAGCCCTTTAAAGCTGTGGGTGCGCATTGGCGCTTAATTTAATTTCTGGCAGGTAATGAATGTGAATGACAGTTTTCTCTATCATTTCTTGTTAAATTGTGGTTGTTATTGCGAATGCGTTCGTTCTTACTTCGATATTTAAAATTTAAATTACGAACATAAATAAACGGTGCTTAAGTTCTCTTGTTTTCTTTTTACTATTAGCTAGTGTTTTTTGTTTTTATGTTAATAGATAGTTTTTAAATTATTATTTGTTTTGTGTCCAAGGAGGACATTTGCAACGATGAAGCTTATGATAACGACATTATGTTTAATTCACGCAATAATCGTTGGCGCGGACCAGACACCGACGCCAATTGTATTGTGGCATGGAATGGGTATGTCTTCAGAAATTATTACGTTTAATGTAACTACATATATTAGTCGGTATAAATTCTTTGATCACAATGTAAATATACTATGATTTCCATTCTAGTGATAATGATAACCTCGGTGTCACAAAGATGATACATATCTATAATCGAACGAAATGGGACAGACAAGCATAAAGTTTTAATATTGAGAAAATATGTTGGGGAATGTTTTTAAGTTAAAATGGTAGTTTTTGTCTGTTTATTTATTTGATTTAACTCCAAGCATAATAAAATATGCATTATGACAAGTGATATTATGTGAACAATAGGAACGTTTCCTGACAGATCAAATCAGCTACATTAGAATAGCATGAGATTTATAAGAAAAACAACATGACATCAACATCCTGTACAGTGAAATTCCTTCCTTTTGTTTCCTTATGCTGCTTGTTTATCATTTATTTGATTTTATATAAATTCCACAACACGTCTGCTCAGAACGCTCACGAATAGGCGAAAAGCTGCACAAAGAATGCTGCACAATAATTATTCCGTGTGCATTTTCCACTTGTATTCAATGTAAAAATTCACTAACTAAATTATACCTGAATGAAAACTTTGCATGATTGGTGGTGATCTGTGCCTAATCATAGGTACTAGGGGTTATTGTTGAATATTATTTTTAAATGTAGATGTTGATAAATTTATTCTATTTCTACCCTATTTTATCATTAAAAGAAATTAACACCGTATATCTGCCGAGATTGATGTCACTCACAACAACCATGTCAGAAACAACACGTCTGATTGGTTTGTTTGTCTAGCCATGCACACATTAAACCAAAAGCGATTTCATCTTTCGCAAGTCTCTCATTCTAGATGTACTCTAAGCATATAAGGTGTTTTGTGACAGATGTGCACCTGGAGAAAACATATTTATTCCAAGCTTATATGTAATTACTAAGACATTGTTATCCTAAAACAAATCATGCACATTGTTTTCGGTAAGCGCAATTAACATAACGAAACACTACTAACAAGACTTTCAAATATTAGATACTAACATGTTATGTGAAGAGAATTGCAAAAATAATTAAATAAAATTTTTGTGTGGTTGCACCTATTTTTTTTCCGTTGGTGGCTTTCAATTCTTGCTGAATGCTGATTTAGCAAGAGGTATGTCGGACAATGCGGACATGTAGACATATCACATGGAGATGGAGAATAGAGAATTTTGATTGTTGTTGCACCCTGTACAATGTTTGTAAGATTAAAAAATCTATTATTTTAATTTTCAGGAGACACATGTTGTTTACCAATCAGCCTGGGACTGTTTAAACAATTTCTTCAGAAAAATATACCTAATGTGTATGTGACATCATTGCGGCTTGGAAACAACACTATTGATGACCTTGAGAGTGGTTACTTTATGAACCCAAATGACCAAGTGGACTATGCCTGCAGAGTTCTTGCAGCAGACCCTAATTTGCAAAATGGTTTTAATGCGATTGGTTTTTCACAAGGCTGTCAGTTTTTGTAAGTTCATTTTATAATACCTATTAGACCTGTTAGTCAATAACAACTGATTATGCTGGTCAAATATCAATATTAATAGGTGCAATGGTACCTACCCAACCTAACATAGTTTATGGGTAAAGACACAAAAGTAAATTATGAAAGAAAAATGTAATGTGATCTACTACAATGTAAAAATGTGGTTCCATATTAAAAATATAATTGATTAAAAATATAATATACAAACATAGTTTATGGAATTTTGGAAAGGCATTTTTCTGGTTAGTAGATATTAAAAAGAAAAAATCTTAGTTTTGTTTTGTGTTAAAAGCTTGATTGTGCAAAATTGTTTGATTTTAATATCACTTGTTTAGGCTATGGATTCATCCATCATTGTTCATTAGTAGTGCATCAATGAAAAATAATAATAAAAATAGCTCTGCCAGTGCCAGGTCGTTAAAAAATCACTAAATATAAACAACTATCTTTATAGGAAAACTATGGTCAATCAAACTTATCAGATCTGCTGTTGTCATTATTGTGTTATCTACATCTTTATGTTATCTTTAATGTTCACTGTTGGAGAAACCCTCATCATGAATGGTGTAACAATGGTAGGTGAAACTTTCATTGTAATGTGCCACTGCCGTGACACAGATGACATGCTATTTCCTTATTGGAGCAACATGGGCACATGTGCTTTTGGCTAGACGCTATAATCTAAGCAGTGAGTAAGTGTCACATAATCAGTGCCTGTTACGTTACTATGTATTGTGTATTAACCAGCTTACAACTTTTCAAATTTGCCACCTTTTTCTTGTGACACGAATGACTGCTAAAAATCTAGTTTTTACTAAAACTATGAAAAAAATATTAATTATCATTTTCCTTTTCATTCCTTGAATGTAATGTAAATCATTATCCAAAATCAAATCAGGAGGTTGAAGTTAGTTCTGGCACTCAACATCATTGTCTTTAAAAGCTTTCAAAGGTCCAAAGTAGCAGGCTACAATATCACTATTGCAAGTGTACTTTCTTCATAATCTCTGAAAAAATCACTAAATTAGTTATGAGTGATACTAGTATGCAATTTTGTGATTCCAGACGTGGTATGATCCAGCGATGCGGTCACAAGTTGCCGCCAATCAAGAACTTCATCTCTCTTGGAGGACAGCATCAGGGAGTCTATGGTCTTCCACATTGCATGGCCATGTCGCACAAGAGTTGTGACTACATTCGAGAACTGCTTAACTATGCAGCATACCAGTTGTAAGTCTTATTTTTAAAAGTGGGTTATATCCTCATCAAAATAGGCGCATTGTAAGACGTCGAGTTACGGAAACTGAGCCTGCGATAAGCGATTAACCAAAGTGGATTATTTGTATACCAGACCAGACTCAGTTTTCTAAGAAGAGGTCATTATTTCAATGCAGAATCGTCATTTGTTTTGTATGGGCGCGCGGCGCGGCGCCATCTGTTTTCATAATTTCCTTTGTCCTTTCGGTACAGGGGTAGCTGGACATCCAAAGATGGTTATAGGATACTTTTCACCCGACTACGGTTTAAAAAATCACGCGTACCATGGTCTAATAAAACAAGGTCTTCCATTCCCAGAGTGACACAAGCCTACGTCACAATAACATTGCCACTTTATTTCAACATAACATGTTATATGGGTACATTATAACTATGGTTAATTATTTAAAAAAAATATTTATAATTCTATAATTTTCATTTATATGTATTTCATGTTAAATTTTACAACAACACGTCATTTTTAATTATTCGTTAGCAATATCTTCCGATGCACGAAATAAACTTCAGACGTTCGGGTAATCTGGGGGCACGGCAGTGCCCCCGCCAAGACGAATAAAAAAGAGGCGAGGCACTACCTACCTTTTCTCGAACCGTTTCGTCTCATTTTCAAACCCTCATAGATTCGTCCCAGTTAACACCAGAGCGCCCAAATTCACAGGTTTAGATGCAATTAGGGAACATATGAAATGTACTAAATTTCACTGATCTAGGTTTTAAACTTTAGGTTTTATTGGTACCTAAAATACGCTGATTTTGCCACTCACTTATACACTGACGTATCAAAACCTCTGGGGTCCTTCCCGATGACCTAGAAAGCTGAAATTTGGTATGTAAGCTAGTATTAGTACACAAACAACAAAATAATTCTTAAACTTGGAACTTTTACCCCCCCAACCCCTTAACCTAGGGGATGGAATGGTGGTGACACTACTGCAAATTTTGATACTAGAGGTCTGAAAATTGATATAGGGACTCCTTGTTATAAATAAAACACATAATATTCTGGGGTTTTTAGAAAATCACTCTCCCACCCTTTAAATAAGGAGATGGAAGTTTGTATGGGGTTCCCATAATAGGGGATAAAAGTGTATATTATATATGGGGCTAAACGTAAGTATTTCTTAAATACACAATTATTACTACTTCTGTATCTACACTTTGACTTAGTATTTTAAATCTGGGGGCACGGTAGTGCCCCCGCCAAGACGAGCAAAAAAGAGGCGGGGCTCTACCTACCTTTTCTTGAACCGTTTCGTCTCATTTTCAAACCCACCTACAGCCCAAAAAAAAAACTAGCGCACCTTACAAAAAGAAATGAGATCCCACCAAAACATTTCATGTAAAATTGGCGTTCAAGACTCACATGCTCATAACGTTTTCGCTGTAAAAAGTTATCAGATCCCAGGAAAAGCCAAGCCCCTAAGCCCTGACTTTACTAACCCTACACCTTGGTTTCAAAAGTATGGCTTGGCCGTTTCATAGTACCGTAAATAAGTCTAACGGACCGTCTGGCGCATTACGGTTTATATTTACGGTACCTTGTTCTATTCGGAACTGTAAGAGTAGGAGTGAAATGGGCATAATAAGATTTTATACGTTTCCTAAAAAAGAATCCGTAGCCAATGAATGGCTTCGCTATTGTGGGCTGAAAACATATAAAAATGGTATGCATGCATACTTATCGACAATAATTACTATTAATTATAAAATCTTAAGTTCTATGTTTGCTTGTTGACTAAAAATACTAAAATACATTGCCGGCTATGTCGCTTCAAGATTTATGGGAAAGTACCCACATCTTGGGAACCTAACTCGGAACCTGACTTAGAACCTAGAAGTGGTTTCTGTGAGTGGATTAACTTTATATCGAGGGGAAAATTGATTTATCCATGTGAAGAGCTCATAAAAGTCGCTCAAACAGTGGAAAATGAGTTTGAGAAATACCATGGCCGGACACTATGCAAAGATAAATATGCTGGTGCGTTGTGTGTAACAAAGCTGCGTTAGTGCTAAGGTTCGTCATTATTTTTGTAGGGTTTGATGAGGTAAAACTAAGTAAAGTAGGACGAAAATCGTAAAATTTATCTTTAAAAGCCTAGCTGATATAATAATAATAATAGATAAATATTAAGGGACAATCTTACACAAATCGACCTAGTACCAAACTAAGCAAAGCTTGTACTATGGGTACTAGACGTCGATAGCCATAATATATAAATACATATATAGATAACATCCATGACTCAAGCACAAATATTCGAGTTAATCACACAAATATTTGCCCTGGCCGGGATTTGAACCCAGGACCGCCGGCTTAGTAGGCAAGTGCTTACAAAGTGAGCCAACCGCAGCGGCATATTGTACACAAGCACGTCAAAAACAATACCCTCAAATAGAAATGCTTATTAGAAATTCGCTGTAATACTTTGCTTTGCTTAGTCAGAACGAGGACATAGTTACATAAGACTAAAAGAATTAAATAAAAAAAATCGTTAGTAATCAACTCCAGAAGAAATTAAAACGAAAATTGCTTAAAGTGTCGAACACCGTTTATTGATTTGATGTGGATTCGTTTTTCAAAAGTTTCTCTCTCTCTATAAATAAAATTTAGATTTAATACATTAGATTTGTTTTATTGTACTACCTATGTTTCTACATGAATAACTTAAAATTAATGCCATTTAAATATTTTTCACCGTTGGTTAAAATACTCCCACATTTTAAAGTTTGAGAATCTGTGAACAGCATGATGACGTAGGCTTGTGTCAGTCACGTGGTTCGCGAGTCTCGGAATGGAATGGAATACCTGGCGGAGTATATTATTATACCATGACGCGTACGAAGTTGCACCTTATAGTACTATTATAAAATTGTTGATTTGTATTAAAAATCAGTTTTCTATGGTGTATCAGGTTTCAAGAAAAAATTTAATAGCGCCATGCAGTAAGTATGGTCTGTTTTGTATAGGCTCACAGCACCAGCCGTGCAGTGACAATCTGGTGGTCAGAATTTATTTGTCATCTCATCACTCCAAAACGGCTGATGGACAGATTTGAACCAATTTTGGTACGAGGATATCCTAGACATCCAAAGACGGTTATAGGATCCTTTTTACCCCCGACTACGGCAAAGAAAAAAGGAAGGTTAAGCGGACGAAGTTGCGGTTCTAGTAGTACCTACACAAGTCCGAACTGATAATAATAATGATTTCCTCTTCGCATTATTAAATGTACTCGTGATTCTTAGCACGTAAGTGTTATCTAAATAAGGCCAAGCATGGATTGATAGATTGTTCGCTTAACTATTGATTATGTAGTGGTCAGTCTTCATGAATTGACCTTGGCACACAATGTTTTCTTTATTACCCAGGCAAATATCGTTACGATAAATGTATTTATTTTAACATTTATTATTTACTTTATCTTTGATTACACATATCTAGCTTCGTCCAGAACAGAGTATGGGGAGCTAGGATTTTTTCGAAAAATGCGTGCTTTCCGCATAATGTGAGACTGTTCAATCTTACTAAAAATTAAGACTTCCTGTCCTCTATCGCATTCCTCAAACTTAAATGAAAGCATTATAAATTTCAACTATCTCGAAACCATTTCACTCTCGTGGTCTAGAGCCACTTGACCGAGCGAGCGAAGCAAGCAAAGCGTCTACGGTTAAGCTTGGCTTTACTTTAAATGAAGACTATAATTTTAAAGATTTGTTTACAAATGTAGTTTTCAGATTTTTCCCTATACTTGTAGGCGTTATTACTAGCAAAATTTTATAGTTCTACGTCAACGCGAAATGCCTGATAAATTTTGTTTTCTTTGAATATTTTTTTTACGTAATCTTAGCTATTTTGTCTTTAATTTCATCTCGATATCTCCCACGCATTCCCGAGATAAAGGATCCTGACAGACAGACGCACGGACGGACGGATGGACGGACAACAACGACAACAACGTAATCTTATACGGGTTCTGTTTCTTCCTTTATTTGAGGTACGGAACTCTAAAAATTACAAATTTCAACCATTTCAAAACGAACTTGTCGATGAAACAAACTAGGGGGATGAGACAACCAAGCTTAAGCGATGGTATGAATCGGATTTAGGAATGTAATGTACCTACACAGACACCGCTGTTACGTATAAAGTTACATAAGCCTAGTATTTGCTCGCGATTTCTATACTGGATCCCACAGACCTTGACGGCTTTATTCTACTATTCAGTATTATTGCGGTTTCATGTCCAAGTGCCAACTATTAGATAGGTAATCGGTGCGTTGGTGACGGAGGTAATCGGCCGGTCGACCTTATAAATACATAAGTTACAGATAACCTACCGGATTAAAGTTCAATTCAGATTGGACGTTACGAGAAATAGTGACAGATAACATTTTTAACTTTCTCACTGTCATCATAAAACAAAAAATACTTCAAGGAAATGCTTATCGAATTTCAATTATTTATTTTGTTCTCACGACCGCAGCAACGCCGGAACAAAACACCTCTCGGCCAAAACTCTTCCTTCATGAAGGTCGCTAGTTTTTCAGTCGGAACCCTCAACACATAAGAATTAAAATGATATTTGTGACGAGATTCCAACTTCACAAGTACTATGAGTCTATAAGCTGCAGAATTGCATGACCAATTTATGAATAAATTTATGAATGCATGCAGTTGTGCAGCCCATCGTACATGTACATACTGTACGAGCTCCTCAGTATTGTAAAGGAATATATACGTTGATGAGACGTAATGTTGTGCAGCGGTCGCTTTCCACCGACCTGTTGCGGACAGCCCTACTTTACAGAGTCCCATACCTTTCCTATGGCGGTTAGGCCTCGCTTAACACACTAGCACCATCTATTGACCTGTTTAGAACAGCGGTCGACACACAAGGGCCGCAGTCAAGTGAAGTTAAGGCGGGTATGACGGGCCGAACTATTGACACGTTTATTAATTATCCTTAAGGGTGCGTCTCCATTGAAGCGTAAGCGGAGCTGAGACGTGCGGAATAGACCAATCACCTTAGTTGAAATCTGTTTCTCAGCTCCGCTTTACTTTTGTGACTGGACGATACCTACCGCACGTCTCCACTCCGGAAGTGGAGATGTGTAAAATGGAGCATTTCAGATTTCTTACATTTAAATGCACTTCTTTTGGGCTTCCAAAAACGCAGTCTGATTGGTAAATTTGATCCGCTCTACTACAGTGCTACACCTTCATTTATAGAACAGTGCCCCGCATGCGGCCCGCGGGCACAGTTTGCCGACCGCGTATGGTCTGTTTTGTATAGGCTCACAGCACCAGCCGTGCAGTGACAATCTGGTGGTCAGAATTTCTTTGTCATCTCATCACTCCAAAACGGCTGGACCGATTTGAACCAATTTTGGTACGGGGATATCCTAGACATCCAAAGACGGTTACAGGATCCTTTTTATTTTGGGGGATTCTCCAGATGGCGTGTAGTGTTAGGAAAAGTGGCGCCGTGTGCCACTTTTACACGCAAGTCAATGGAACGCTACCATAAAAGACGATACGCGGAAACTTTCTAAGAGGATAAAAATATTGTCGAACATTTCCGAAACCTCGCACAGGAATTTACTGACGGTTCTGGGAAATTCTATATAAGAAATTTTGAGAAGTTACTAAGATCTTCCCCCGCAATTTTGGAATCTTTTGGCCGGCTCATAGACTTCTAGTTAAATGAAAATGTTTTATTCTTATTTTCAGCTGGGTGCAATCATCTCTGGTTCAAGCAACGTACTGGCACGACCCGCTCAACGAAGACGAATACAAGAACAACAGCATATTCCTAGCTGACATCAACAACGAATTGACCGTTAACTATACGTACAAAGATAACCTTAAGAAATTGGAACACTTCGTGATGGTGAAGTTTGACAGCGATAGTATGGTGCAGCCGAGAGAGTCGGAGTGGTTTGGATTCTACGCACCGGGACAAGGAAAAGTACTGCAGACGTTGCAGCAGTCTGCAATCTATAAAGAGGTAAGACATGCCTATAAAACTATCCTTGTTTGTTGGCGAAAATACCTGACGAGCACTTTGGAATAGGGCACGCGATATAAATATATAAATTTACGCGTTTTCCTCCCTGGCCGGACCCCGGAGCCTGATTATGTATGTATGTATGTAAACACTTTATTGTACATAAAAACAAGAAAAACACATTACAAAAAACAAATAAGCATGTACAAAGGCGAACTTATCCCTTTAAGGGATCTCTTCCAGTTAACCTTTGAGCAAATGACACAAATGTAAATGGTAGACAAACCAAGCAACATGTACAATACTAAGGAGTAAGTATAACTATACAATAATACACATGAAAAAGCAAAACCCAACAGAGAGAGAGATAGGTAACAGTCAATATAATACATATTACATAATATCTATATAAATACATATACATAATATTCAACATAAATAAAATTATAATTATAACAAAAACAGCAACCTAATTATTCGTTCGACAGCCACAATTCCTTTAACGTCCCCTTGAGCGATGCTACGGACTGCGTCTGCCTTAGGGCGGTTTATGATTATGATTACTTGATTAGGCTATAATTGCATTAACAATATGTACCAATTATGTAACTTATGTACCAGGTGGGCCAGGAGTACACTCCGCAGCCGGACGCCGCCCGGATCCGCTAATATCCACCTCTTAAGATAAATGATGTTGATAACTGAATAATGTACCTATCATGTACCTTCCATGAATAAACCTTTTTATGTAATAAAATGGCTGCAGAGTACACTTAATATCTTCAAAACTACGGAGGTATATACATACATACGATTTCCGACCTGGAACATAAGGTACATATTTGGTAATGTTATTACTGCAGTTACAGCCTAATCAGGCTCCGGGATCCAGCTAGAGACGAATACGCCGAACACAACATAGCTGGTGAGAACGACCAAGGCCTAAGATCAGGGGCCGCGAAATAAACATTGCTTTGCGAGCCTCGGATAGACGCCAGAGTCGAAGACGAGGTCCTACGATCCCGATTCCGGTAGAGGATTGTTATTTTCTCAAACGATGCAAAGAAAATAGGTATTAAAATTATAATAAACTAAGAACAGAAGCAGAAGTCACACGCACACACGCACCAAGCTATATGAAATAGATTATAGTAAGCAAAATACCATGCGCTAAATTGGACTAAGAATTAACAGAGATGAGAGCTAAATGAGATGGATATTTAAATATATTTCATTTTTTATACGGGCGAGCACCAAGCTGAATTCCATTGCAGAGATGAGATATTACTGTTTGAAATAAGGCATATGTGGCATAAAATGGAACAAACTAACTCATACTGGACAGTGACCAATGCGTACCTACTTTATGATCTGTGGTGTACTTACATAGCGGCGGCGCCAGAATTATAGAATAGAATAGAATAGAATAGAATAGAATAGTTTATTTGTCACACTCATACACATTTAACATTTGTTTACACATATATGCCAAACAAGATAGAGCGCGCCTCATCGTTTATATATTATTATTATTACATAATGTATGTATGTATTTACACAATTTTGGATTACGCCATTATTTTTACCTATAGATTTTTTATTATTACTATTAGTTTTTACATTAAATTATGCAACTAAACTCAAATATTGACTGCTACATTTAATATATGTATTATAATACCTATCCAGAAACACGGGCTAACACTTTCTTAAATAATTACAATGTTCAAAGAATTATAATTTTTAGTAATTATCATTTATGTCAAAATTGGAGTAGTCATTATTAAAGTATTCTTTTATGCTGTATAATGTCCGATCTAGGAGGAGTCTTTTTAGGTGCTGACGGAAAACACTTTCACTCTTTATATTCTTAATACTATACGGTAATTTGTTATACAAAACACAACCCATCCCATTGGGTAAACGTTTAGTCAGTCTAAGCCTATGTCCAGTTGGAATGAGATTTAAGGATGTCTCAATATTGCGGGGATTGCTTTTGAATCGTGTCGTAAATTCGTGCAAGTTCTGTCGAGTATATAGAATAACCTCCATGATATAGACAGATATGGATGTTAATATTCTAAGATGTTTGAAGTGCTCCCTACAGGTTTCCCTATAGTTTGCTCCCATAAGTATCCTTATTGCTCGTTTCTGCATTTTTAAGACACGTTCATTTTCTGCAGAGCAACCCCATAATATTATACCATACGATAACATTGAATGTACATACGCATAATAGGTTTCTTTTAGACTTTCACAATTTACGATAGGTTTCAACTGTCTCAGTGCAAAAATTCCCTTTGCCATTTTATTGCAAAGCATATCTATATGATGCTTCCATGTTAATGCAGAGTCCAGCTGGAATCCTAGTAGTTTTACTCGGTTTTCAGTTTGCATAATTTTCTCACCTTCCAATGGGATGTCCAATGTAACAGATGCTTTTCGTGGATGGAACAACATGATGTTAGTCTTTTCCGCATTTAGCTTCAGTCCATTGGCTCTAAACCAGTCCTCACATAGACGTACTGCATTAACTATTTTTATCCTTAGGTGTTCGTATGTATTTGCATGTACTATGATTGAAGTATCATCGGCATACAGGATAACTTTACCGTCGATATTTATTGATGCCAAATCGTTTACAAAAACAAGGAATAGGGTGTTGCCCAATGCGGAACCTTGAGGAACGCCAACTGAGATATCACGCGGGAGCGATCGTTGTATTTTACCTTGGACCTTAGTTTCTACGATTTGCTTCCTATTAGTTAAAAACGATTTCATCAGATCCCCACTATAGCATCGCTAAATGACCGTAGAAGGATTGCAATTTGTGTAAAACTGAAAAATAACTATAAATACACTCCTACAAGCATAATATGTGGATTATTCCTAGTAATAAGAAGTTACCATTGTTACTACTAACTTATCTTACGATATCGTCAATTTAAAATAATTTTAGCGTTGTATTAATACACTGGCACCACTATCTATGTGGATCTGGTTATTAAGTATTGATTTTTTAGTTCCGATTTAGGCCACATCTTAACTACAAACACGAATATTTCAGATCTGCAATGGAATCCATCTTGGTGTCCAAGTAAAAAACTCTCATCTGAGATCAGAACCACCAGTTCTTGGTCCAGCCAGCATATAAATTTGCCCATGGTTCTTTAAAGTTTAGGGCAGGGAGTTCTAAACTCAGCTGCTGAGCAAAGGACAAAGGGTTTTTATACTTCCCTGGTCTAGGCCATTGAGGTACCTCAAGGAAAATGAAAGAAATGTATTAAATTCAATGATGATTTTTTTATTTATTTCAGGACCGCCTGGGTCTAAAGGAGATGGACAAGGCCGGGAAACTCGTCTTCCTGTCCCAGCCGGGCGATCATCTTCATTTCGATGACACATGGTTCATCGAAACCATAATTAATAAATATCTCATTTAGCTACCAAAGACCATTAGCCAAGTAATCAAAAAACTTCGTAAATACTTACAGGTAATGAATTATAGAATCTCAATTTTGTGATTATATGCAGTATCAGATCAAATCATCCTCCTAGCCTTTGTCCCATTTTTTGAGAATGAATTCTCAATCGGGTAATTTCTACCTAAATCCCAAGATGTGGCGTAGGCACTAGTTTTTACGCAAGCGACTGCCATCTGACCTTCCAACCCAGAGGGGAAACTAGGCCTTATTGGGCTTAGGTGGTTTCCTCACGACGTTTTCCTTCACCGACAAGCGAGTGGTGTAAATATCAAATGACATTCCGTACATAAGTTCCGAAAAACTTATTGGTACGGGACGGGTTCGAACCCGCGACCTCCAGATTGAAAGTCGCATGCCCTAACCACTAGGCTACCACCGCTTCCTATCAAATAAAGGATAATATTTTAAGATCGTTGCAAATAAGACTTAGAGTCAGACCCCGCTTCTTCCAAGTAAATGAACTGTCACAGTGGGTCAGTTTGTATGGTTTGACAGTTCATTTGCTTGGAAGAGAGCGTGGTTTGACTATATTATTGCTACTTACTACATTAATTGTAAAACTAGCGACCCGCCCGGCTTCGCATGGGTGCAATGGTGATAGTAAATATACTATGCATGTATTAACATAATCATACCTCTTGAACCACTTGCGTAGTTTTAAAGATCTAAGCATACATAGGGACAGACAGCAGGAAGCGGTTTTGTTTTATACTATGTACCTAGTGATGAGCAAACAGTGATAAATATAATAGTTTTAGTAGTAAGCTTAATAGCAAACAGTTATTTAAGAATTAATTAATGATGAAGATTGAAGAGGAATTACCTTATAATTCCCAATAGTTTTATTATCAAACGCGCTCTTTGTACTTCGTGATAAATATAACTCCAATTTATCCCAATGTTTACTATATAATTATGTAGATTGAACAGTATACTTTAATGTTTTCATTAAACTTTTTATCGAAATCATGTGCTTTACTTTTAGACTCGTCACAAAAAATTGTGATCTAAAATTAATTCTAGGCATGTGTATGTGTATACACAAATATGTGTATTTGCCTAGAACTAATTCTAGATCATAAGAAATATCTTAAACAATTAGTATCACAAGAAGGAATGCGAAGCAGTGTGGCACGGCGTGAAACATATCGTTGGTAAAACCGGAGTGGGTTAACTTTTTTCTAAAGTAGTACAGTATGCTGCATTCATTATTTAAAGCACGGCCAAGACACGCGAATTGACTTAAAATGTTTATAATCATTTTTATATTGTGATTTTGTAAGTTATTCCGTAAGAAAATATATTGTATAGTAAGTATAGTAAGGTCGTTGTCAGATTTAGGTGCGCGTCTTTCCGGTGGACATTTGCGAAATTAAGGATTCCAAGGCCTAATTTTCTGATTAAATGCCTGTGAGAAAAAAAGAACGTTTCCTCTTCTATAATCCGATGTAATAGCAACATAACCTAGATTTATTAAAATACTTAAACGGGTTTACTCACGTCGTAGAAGTCGAATAACACTCGTGTTCGGTTGGCCGCCGCCGCGACTGATCGTCTCTCCTGATGATGAATCGCGTACCGATTCGAAACATGTCGAGCGTTATTCGACTTCTACGACGTAAGTAAACCCGTTTAAGTATTTTAATATGTCTGAGACTCACGATAGTTTTCTATGTAAAATAACCTAGATTCATACAAGCTCTTAACTTTTGACCATCGAAGGGACAAATTTCGTTTTTGGAACTGACAATGACCCAGTAATATAAGCTTTTGTTTCCATACTTTTGGCCTGGGGTGTAGGTACGTATCAATAATATTCAGTAAAAAAAAAACGTATTTTCATATAGAATTTGGTAATATTGTATAAATTAAAAACCTCAAACTAGCAACAAAACAAGTTAGTATCACAAGACATCACGAGCACTCGACAAGTTTCTCGAGCTGTGCGCGCTTGCTCTTGAGCTCTGTGTCGGGCAGGTCTCTCGCGGCGCGCACGTACACATTTTCATATAGAATTTGGTAATATTGTATAAATTAAAAATCTTACATTAGCAACAAAACAACAAGCTAGTATCACAAGACATCACGAGTACTCGACAAGTTTCTCGAGCTGTGCGCGCTTGCTCTTGAGCTCTGTGTCGGGCAGGTCTCTCGCGGCGCGCGCGTACACGCGCACCACGCCGGCGCGGGCCGCGCGCTCGCCGCACAGCTTGTACAGAGGAAACTTCATCATGCAGTGGAACAGGATGTTTCCATAATTTTGGTCTGGGGTGTACGTATCAATAATATTCAGTAAAAAAAAAACGTATTTTCATATAGAATTTGGTAATATTGTATAAATTAAAAACCTCAAACTAGCAACAAAACAAGTTAGTATCACAAGACATCACGAGCACTCGACAAGTTTCTCGAGTTGTGCGCGCTTGCTCTTGAGCTCTGTGTCGGGCAGGTCTCTCGTGGCGCGCACATACACATTTTCATATAGAATTTGGTAATATTGTATAAATTAAAAATCTTACATTAGCAACAAAACAACAAGTTAGTATCACAAGACATCACGAGTACTCGACAAGTTTCTCGAGCTGTGCGCGCTTGCTCTTGAGCTCTGTGTCGGGCAGGTCTCTCGCGGCGCGCGCGTACACGCGCACCACGCCGGCGCGGGCCGCGCGCTCGCCGCACAGCTTGTAGAGAGGAAACTTCATCATGCAGTGGAATAAGATGCGCTCCGCCACTCTGAAACTGAATAGGTGGTTGTTTCACTAGAGAAGTGTCTCTGTCACAAATACCTGATTTTGTTTGGCTACGAAATTAAATAATTTATTCAGTAAGCAGGCCACAGGGGCACTTTTACAAGTCAGATTGTGAATCTACCGGCATTTCGCAAGAGGAGACCGCTGTTGAGAAGAAAGCCGAAATTAACTCAACAGTAAGTCATTTTTTCGTAAATAATACTTAAAACAATTACATAATACATTTGTGTTATAATTAATTACACTGGTACACGTAAAGGAGATGTATAGATACTCCAAATCAATGTTAATTGGGAACATTAAAATGAAAATGAAAAATTAAAAATATTAAATATACCCAGAGATGTATAGTCTCTGGGTGTCACAACATGCGTTACGAAACCAATATTACTAAACCACCGCTCTCTGTCTGCCTGTTTGACTGGACTTATTAATTTTTCGCAGAAAATTGTTTTACCGAACTTAATGTTTCGCATAATACTCATATCGCACTCGCGCAATTGTTATTCTACTGATACAACTGATTTTTCTGATAGTTAAATAAAACCTAACCTAACCTACCCTTATCTACCAGGATACATCAGAACACTAAAAAATACATTTCCCGTTTCAGCTGGAGCAAATTTCTGCGAACTATTTGAGTATTATGCGAGACATTATGTTTTTAGTTAGTCATAGGGTTTTAACTCTTGAACCGTTCTAGGTAGACACTTGATACTTTGTAAGAATGAAAGTAGTGTGTGCGACCCCTATAACCATTTCACCACACAGAGAAACTGAACCAATCAGTCTCCGTCTTTTTGAAGCCCAAAAAAGTGCATTTAAATCTGTGGAATGTGATTGGTCCATTTTACACATCCCCGCTCCAGTGGCACGAATCGAATGGCAGAGGCGAAACTGAGTGCGGTGAAGTGAATAGATATAAAGTAAACACGTGGCATTGTCGAGCAAGTGTTTCTGTAGAAAAACTGATAAGAGATCCTTGTATATTGAAAAAACCCTACTTAACAGTGAATGAGTTTTGGCAGATATAATGTGATAATGTGATGAGAAGGACTCACTCATAAGGGTTGATGCAGTCCATTCGTAGGACCTCGAACCCTTGTGTTTCAGCGAGTTTGTTGGAGGCCTCCGCCAGCATAGTAGCCAAGCCCTGCCTCCGATATTGCGGGACGACTGCTAGCATTTTAATCTGCAACATTTGTTCTCTTAAGTCGAGACAAGCATAAGTCAAGTGCGTATTTTGATGATAAATTAATAATTATAGAAACGCAATACCTATTTTAAAACAATACAAGTTCTCTTTATTTTTATTGCACACCTCACAAAACAAACAGGAGAGATACAATGCAAGAAATTACGCTTAAACGTAATAAAAAATAGACGGACTTATTGCTAAAGGGCGATCTCTTCCTGATATCCTTTAGGTATTGAAGAATTTGGAAGTTCATAAACCCGTATCTTTTTTTTTTACTTATTAGTGCCAAACTTTAGGCTGTTGTGGTAGCGGCAGTTTTGAAGAAGTCTAACAATAGTTTTATTCGTCGAGCGAGCGAAGCGTCTTCGTTTCAGTTTGGGAAAAAAACTTTAGCGTGTCCGTCGTCTTGTCTCATCCGATTCTTTTTTAGCAGATCTAGTATTTCGAAAATTTTCATCGCGGTGTAGGTAAGTACTTATAGGGGTTGTAAACGTAAAAAATAAGTATAAAATCGATGTCTACACGCAGTAGCTTATACAGTGTGTTTGATATTATAACAAACATTTGACAGTTCTCTGTTGATGTTTGTAGTGATGTAGCAAAAAAATATTGTTTGCCAAACCTAACGATTATGAATGGTTGATCAAATCGATTTTATCGACGAACTTTTTTTCAAACCTATTTTTTTTTACCTATTTTATATGTATAGGTAAATCAATACTTTTTGAGCTACGAGCCGCCGGACTCACTAGAGCTTTCTATGTACCTAAACTAATAGTTGGTTTTATTGTTCTTTCTTTAGGTTATAAACTTATCGATTTAATCGATTTCTACCAATTTACAGAAATAGCACATGAATCGAAACGCAAGATTTAGTCACAACACAACTTTTAAAAAAAATAAGACGTAGTACGTAACTGTTTGAGTAATGAATTATTATCGTTAAATACTTCAACACCGTGATAATAAAAAATATAACATGAACTCAATAGTATCAAATAGAAAGTGAAAAACGTTTATAGATACTTGAAAAACCACTATGTCATTCCTTGTTTTTTTTGTATGAAATTCAATGTGTCGCGCAGATTTACGTTATATGGGTCCTGTGATGTGACAAATGTTTGTTACAATATCAAACAGACTGTAGAACCACTAGTATAGGTAAATTTGTCATATTAGATACTTACCTCAAATATTTGAGAGACTTTAAAGACCTCCCAAAGGTTAGGTGTTTCCTGTAGTTTGGCCGTGAAGTTCAGGAAATTCTTTGTCATGGGATCCTGCGGAAAAAGACTACTTACTTACATGTTACTGAAGTTTTTAGGGTTCCGTACTTCAATCGGAAAAAAACGGAACCCTTATAGGATCACTTTGTTGTCCGTCCGTCTGTCTGTCTGTCAAGACCCTTTATCTTGAGAACGCGTAGAGGCATCGAGTTGAAATTAACACCATATATATACTCAGGTCTACGGTCCCTTGAAGCTGTCAAAAAATCAGACTTCCACGTTAGCGTGAAAAAAAAGATACGGCCGTTTTTGTCGCAAAAAACCCTACATTTCGACACTCTCAAGGGAATCAAAATTATAGGGTACTTTCCGATGACCTAGAACTATGAAATTTGGCAAGTAATATCGTCACATACTACAAATCGTCGCACACATCACACACATATAGTCCTTTTCAAACATCATATTTGGAGAACTCGGTTACATCAACCCTGAAAGTTGAATTTCCAATCATGCTTCTTCGGAATTTGTCACCTCCGAAGTTTGCAACGGAACCGGCGTAAAAGTAGTGCAGATGCAGCGAAACCTCATCGAAGCGTAGGTTCTAAGGTTCGTAGGTTAGGGGTGCGACGCCGGGCGCCGGGCGGACCTTGACTACAGTCCACTATCGTATCCATCTGTTAGCTTTACTTAAACTTCCGCCTCCAGGGGATAGGGAGAGAAATTAGGAGCCAATTAGCCGATTACTGACACAGACCAATTTTTACATGGGCGGAACCGCGGGCAAAGCTAGTAAGTTATACAACGCACAAGTTAGGGTTACAGTTACAGCCGTAATAGAACATATTTTTATAAGTTACTTATGATTTCACTAATTTTTCTTAACATTTCTTAATTTCGGGTAAAACCCGGTTTATGAGTTGAAAACCCGGGTTTTTACCAGTCGGGTACCCGGGCTGCATTCCCTACGCACAGAACAGACGAGTGACAACGACTAGGTACCTTTTCCCCGGAAAAATGTAGGAATAAGTTTCGAAGGCCTAAACCCAAATATGCATTCCACGTGGGTGAAACTGTGAAAAAAGTTATTGGGATACAATACTGACCTGTCTGTAAAATGCATATCTCCTTAAGTTTTCAGGATCTGTACAACTGCTGGCAATGTTCACGCAAATACCGACTGCGACCCCTTCACCGGTTTTTGCATACAACGTGTTACCTGTAAAATTAAACAAAATTAACCCAAAGACAGTACCTACACGCTATGTCTGTCAGAAACTGACACGTTTTGTAAACGAGCCTGGGCCTGCTCATAATCTAACGTAAATGCTCTTACCTTGTCGGAGTAGGCCGCGGAGGTACTCGTCCAGTGCGTTGTCGTGTTTGAAGTCCAAGTCCAGAGCTCGAACGAGCACATGCTCTTTCAGGAAATGCTCCTTGATCTGATCATCTGGACAGCATGGTCATGTTCTTACCATGTCGGAGTAGGCTGCGGAGTTACTTGTCCAGTGCGTTGTCGTGCCTGAAGTCCAAGCTCAGAGCTCGAACGAGCATATCACATGCTCTCTCATGTAATGCTCCTTGAGCATCTGGACAACTTGGTCAGGTTCTTACCTTGTCGGAGTAGGCCGCGGAGATACTCGTCCAGTGCGTTGTCCTCGAACGAGCACATGCTCTTTCAGGAAGTGTTCCTTGATCTGATCATCTGGACAGCATGATCATGTTCTTACCTTGTCGGAGTAGGCTGTGGAGGTACTCGTCCAGTGCGTTGTCGTGCCTGAAGCTCAAGCCCAGAGCTCGAACGAGCACATGCTCTTTCAGGAAGTGCTCCTTGATCATCTGGACAGCTTGGTCATGTTGCTCGATGGAGACCGGTTCTACAAAGATGTTGCCGGGCTAAAAAATGAAACATGTTGACTGTTTTTTTCCTGGCTAGGTTTCACGACAGCAAATACCTAGGGACTAGTTTACATAATAAGATACGATTTATAGTTTATCCTATCGAATATTTTCAACTGGATAGTTTTAAAAGATTGAGCTGTCTATTAATTTGTTTGTAACCTGTAAATGGTTATTATTTTGGATAGATTGACATGAAAAAAACTCGTGTAACCTCCTAAGGCCTAAATTTTTTTTAATGTGTTGTTTTTAATAGGTAGTCACTGCAAACCATTATTCTACTAGTAGTACTATTATTTAAACCTACCTACACCTATTGTTTAAACCTACATCAGAATCTATACATATAAACGGAAAAGTCCTGAGTGACTGACTGACTGACTGACTCACTCATCAACGTAGAGCCGAAACTACTGAACCTAGGAACTTCAAATTTGTAAAACAGATCAAGTATACAATGGAGGCAAGGAATAAGAAGGGATATTTCAAAATTCATCCCCTAAAGGGGTCAAATTGGGGTTGAAAGTTTGTATGGAAATCGTGTAATCTTTGAGTAAGAGATACAGAAGTTTGTGTACAGATTTTTCATCTAAAAACAAGAAAACGAATTTCAGGATTTTGAAAAAGTCATCCTTTAAAGGGGTTAAATGGGAGGTGAAAGTTTGTATGAAGAACCTGCGATTCTTTGAGTAAGAAAGATAATAATTCGTGTATAGGTTCTTCATCATGAAATAAGTAAACTACTTTCAGCATTTTTGGAAATTCATCCCCGTAAGGGGTTAAAATGAAAAAAAAAATTGGGTGAGAAACGTAGTCTTTTTCATTAAGAGGTGCATCATCTTACGTGTAGACCCAAAACTTGAGATTGTAGATCAAAAACTGAGAATATGAAATGTTTTTGAAAATTCAACCCATAATGGGGTAAAGTAGCAGCTGAAAGTTTGTATGAAGAGCATCGGTTTCTTTGAGTAAGAGTATTAATATCTATACATATAAACAGAAAAGTCCTGAGTGACTGACTGACTGACTGACTGACTGACTCACTCACTCATCAACGTAGAGCCGAAACTACTGAACCTAGGAACTTCAAATTTGTAAAACAGATCAAGTATACAATGGAGGCAAGGAATAAGAAGGGATATTTCAAAATTCATCCCCTAAAGGGGTCAAATTGGGGTTGAAAGTTTGTATGGAAATCGTGTAATCTTTGAGTAAGAGATACAGAAGTTTGTGTACAGATTTTCCATCTAAAAACAAGAAAACGAATTTCAGGATTTTGAAAAAGTCATCCTTTAAAGGGGTTAAATGGGAGGTGAAAGTTTGTATGAAGAACCTGCGATTCTTTGAGTAAGAAAGATAATAATTCGTGTATAGGTTCTTCATCATGAAATAAGTAAACTACTTTCAGCATTTTTGGAAATTCATCCCCCTAAGGGGTTAAAATGAAAAAAAAAATTGGGTGAGAAACGTAGTCTTTTTCATTAAGAGGTGCATCATCTTACGTGTACGAGTAGACTCAAAACTTGAGATTGTAGATCAAAAACTGAGAATATGAAATGTTTTTGAAAATTCAACCCATAATGGGGTAAAGTAGCAGCTGGAAGTTTGTATGAAGAGCTTCGGTTTCTTTGAGTAAGAGTATTAATATTTCGTATATAGGTTCTTCCTGCGTTGTGTATACGAAGTAAGGAAACAACTTTTACCATTTTTGGAAATTCACCCCCGAAAGGGATTAAATGGAAAGTGAAACTTTGTATAAGAAAAGTGGCCTTTTTTGAGTAAAGCCCTTGCACACCGCGTATTTGAAACGCGCCGACGACGCGCGTTTTACATTTCATGGAGCAGTTTGATTGTGGTTGTCAAAAACGCCACAAACAAACTGCTAAATAGAATTTAAAACGCGCGTCGTCGGCGCGTTTCAAATACGCCGTGTGCAAAGGCTCTAAGGGGTGAAGCGGGGGACACTTCATCATAAACTGAGAATATTGATTTCCGCGTTTTTGAAAATTCAACCCGTAATGGAGTAAAGTGGGAGGTAAAAGTGCTTAGAGGATGATTTTTTTTAATATTCATCCCCTAAGCAGGTTAAATTGAAGGTGAGGTGAACATTAGCATGAATTTATGAATAAGAGGTATACAGGTATTTTTATAGAACATTCATTTAAAACTGAGAAAATAACTAAAGCCTCTTTGGGAATTCTTTTCCAAAATGGGTTTAATGGGAGGCGAAAGTTAAGATATTATCTTAACTTTTTTCTTTTCTTATTAAGAAAAATGGGATTATTTGCATAAGACTATTCATATTCCGTGTCGAGCCACAAAAATACTACGTTCAAAATTTTTGTCTAAGGGGGCAAGTTGAAAGTTTATGCGAGGAATATTTTCGTGTATAAACTCTGCATTCATTTTTGGAAATTAATCTCCAAAAAAGGTTAAATGCAAGTTAATTAGATGGTAAAACATTGAATGGAAAACGTGGGATCCTCTGAATAAAAGTGACAAAAATTCGTGTATTGGGCCTGCCTGCATTAAAATGTAAAAAAAAAAAGTATTTTTATTCAGTGAGAATATTGATTTAAACGGTATCCGAAATTCCTATCCTTAAGGGTATTAAACGGAAAGCCAAGGTTTGTATGGAAAATGTGTAAAAGCGCAATATATTTTTTGAGTAACAGCGCAAATTAATACTAAGAGAATAGGAGTGTTGGGTATCTTGCGACCACAACGCACCTAGATTAGGTACTACAATTGTCAATAAAGTTAGGACGATCCAAAGTTTTCCTTAGGTACGACGAAGACAGAAAAATTAACAACAATAAATTAATAACCGATGCATTATTTTTCTTTGCTTTTATTGATGGCCCTTAGAGAGCTGGACTAAACTGATTGGGGAGAGTTGTTTAACACACTTCTTCTGCTTCTGTTCTTAGGCAACACCACTTTTTTCTATGAAAAAATCAATAAAAATACAGAAATACAGAAATCGACCATAATTATTAGTTGTATTCTTTTAAGAAACAATAAGACGGTAGAAAGTTACACAGACAAGTTTCCAGACCTGTGCGAGCGAAGCCGCGGGCAAAAGCTAGTCATATATATACCTACTTAGGAATGTTTATGTTAGGTACTGTTCGGATACCTACGTCAGTTAAAGGTATAGATTAGCGCAAAATTTGATAACTAAATATCGCGAATTTTAATAAGTACCTCCTACTGGTAGGACCAGCTGTTGAAGAAGCTGGGTCTGAATTGCGGTGTACGTTCTTCTTATAGGTAGAACCTTGGGCCTTACGAGGGTAAAGTGTTTAGTGGCAGTTAAAAAAATATGGCGAATCCTAGGATGAGATTATTTACAAGTACGGCACAATTCAATACAAATAAGTGCTGTATTGCAGAATCAAGTAAATTTATCGAAAAAACAAAAATATAAAGAGTTCGAATAACAGGTGATCTTAAACAATAGACGTAGGTAGATATTAAAGCTATACCTACTCGTAGTGATACACGTCTTTCATAATTATTATTACATTTACGGCTCACACCAAATTACACAAATTTTGTATGCCTGAGGGCCCAACATAGTGATAAGTAGGTACTGTATTTAATTTTTAAGACCCTAATGTATTTTAGCACCTACCAGCTACCTATGTTGAACAAATAAACGATTATTATTATTATTAATATTATTTGTTTGGAAAATTCGCGGGAACGATACCGCTACGCAATGGTAGGTAAATACCTACAGGTTTACCTTTTCTTGCCGTATCAAGTCCTTCATTCCAAGCGTTGTTCGCTGAATATTTTCAGTTTCATTAGAGTTTTGTGTCGTTCGAAATTTCTTGAAAGCCGTGGGTATCCATTTTGTTAATTTTGGAGCAGACATTCCGAGATTATAATATAATTTTAAAACTACAACTACAGTAATTTTGAAACGATTTACATGAGTGAAGACTGTCAGTTTGAAAGACAGTACCTAAGAGAAAAAATAATTACTTACTTAAAAAAAGTTTTATCGCTTCCGGTAAGGTAGGTATAGGTAATCGAAAGGGATAATCTGCAGGCCGACCAAAAAAGTAGAGTTAAAAAGTAGCAATACTGTAGTGTCCTCCCTTTATAATCAATATAAGAAAACGGGGACGATACTACAGTATTGCCGCTTTTTAATTTCTACTCTTTTTGGTCAAACTGTAGGTAGATATTTTCTTTATTTTTTGTTATATGAATGCGTCAGAATAAGTACTTAATAATAAACACGGTCAGGTAGGTACAATCGGGTTCTTAAGCTTCCGAGCAAAAGTATAATCAAAAATATCGAACAGTCATGTTTTCATATTTATGGTCAAATTTTTGCTCAGAAAAGTTCAAGAACTCGACTGTACTGTTTTGTTTTGCCGCCGTGTTAACGTAGGTGGACGCACAGAGTACCTTTGTATGACACTCGTCACCACAGAGTACCTTTGTATATAGCTCGTCACTTGGTCGTCACGCACGCACGCACGTACGGAATGTATAAAATTGGATGCAGTCGCTTTATATTTCCATCCATGTTCGTTATCGTGTTTTACCACCTACTTATTCTAGGCTTTAATGGCGAATATTATTTATTAGCCATAATAATTTTACAGCAGCATTGTAAATTCAATATGATTAATTTACTTCACAGTTTATCGTTAAACACTACTCAAAGCAATAATGTTTTGATGGATTCTGTAAATATTAAACAAACTGAAAAATGAAGGAATGGATTGCATTTGTAATATGTGAGTATTTCGATTTTTGATCCTAAAAACCGTAGTTGTCACGTCCGTATGAAGGTAGGTAACTGTAATGAAAAGGGGAATGACTTCCAAATTAAATGATTTTAACACTAATTGTCCTTAAAAAAATAGGGTATAAGTATAGGGTAACGGCACCTGGCACCAGTGGTCAGCCAGGAACCAGTGGACAGCTTTTTGGGTCGTTTATTGGTCATAAATATCGCTATGGTTGAAATAAACGAAAGACGAACTGATCACTGGGTACTACTTTTTTGCAGATGATCTAATCGTCAGCCTCCCGGCTGTTTACTGGGTTTTTTAATTATTTTTAGAATTATGCGTAAAAACGACCGTTCGAACCTTTAAATTCAAATTTAAAAATTCTAAGGCATGTCCTGTCCTAATCGTGAGAAAACCCAATGGTTAGCCGCATTTCAAATTATTTTTGACGCGGCTGATCATTGGGTACTCCCAATTATAGCAATTGCGGCTCCAGTATTCAGCCACTATCTTGTTGAGTGCCAATTTAAGTGATATTTTTAAGGCGGTAGGTAAATATTCGTATAGGAATCTAGAAACTATACAGTATAAAAGCATTAAATAATATAATTATCTCATTAAAAAGTAAATAAAATATATATTGGACTTTATACTGGAATAATTTACTTCTGACTGGATAAAGGCACCTAGCTGAATAATTTTCGATCGCTTCTTTTGTTAAAATACATTTTTCGTCTGTTTCGTCGAATTTTTCTGATAAGATATACTTATTAATAAAGTCTCGATTATTTAAACAAATTAACAAGTTCTCTCTTATAATTTTGTGAATACGTAATGTCTCATTATTTTAATGTGGATATGTGCACCACATTTTTTTGCGCTTTGATCTTTCTATCAATGGAGCTCTTTGTTTTATGAGAATAGTAGCTATAAAAAACAAGATTTATATAAATAATATCGTTGATTTGATATAAATATTGCTAATTTTGATCTCTTTCTTAGTAATTGTTATAAGGGCTGGGGACTGGATTTAGCGAGGCTGTTCATAGGATTTTAGAGGCTGACCACTGGGAAAACATGCCATTTTTTGTGCAAAATGTATATTTATTATTAAAACAATGATCATTTTTTATATATATTGCTTAATAACTACAATAGACTATATATCCAATCATGTGGTATGTTTCATTATCCGACGAATACTGTACAATACCAACTGTTCAAACTTCAAAAAGTCGATTGGGGGCTGACCACTGGTGCCTTTACCCTATTTGCCCCAGTTGCTTCTACAGTGTAGACGATTATTTCAGCTAATAATTTAATTAATAAATACTTACTTCGATGAGTCTGTCCGTGTCTTTGCAGATATAATGTCATGTCCATAATTGCCTATAATTCCATCAAATAAAATAATGTAATAAGTATAATACATATAGTATAATAGATAAAAGATTGACTTTGATTTTGACCCATATTAATGTCTGTTTTGTGTGAGTGTACTTTCATATAAATCTGAATTGTTTGATATCACCTAAACTTAAGTCGTTTTAATAGGTGCTATATACATTACAATACACCAGAGTAACGCTCTTAATCTAATCGAAGTGCCCAAACAATATATCCGAGATATCGACACCAGGGCAAAACTTTACAAAAAATATGGGATGAAGCCATTCAAACCGCTGAGACCAAAGCAGAAATCAAGAAGACAAGGATTAGATGATGCTAATCCAAAAGATGACACAATGAAGGAAAAAATAGGATACCTTATAGACCAGACGATAAACGATGCCCAGAAGGAATTTGACAGTATAGAAGCTCTTAGAAAGGAATATAATAACACATCGGAATATAAAGTGGGTAAGTAATGAAATGGGAAAAGATGTTAAGTATACGTTATGTCTATCGTCATGGTTGCCGTGTCGGTTAAAACAAACGGCCAAGTGCGATGAATCGCGCACCGAGGGTACCGTACAAACACTTATTCCATCTTAACTGGTCGGGTTAAGTTAAGGTTGCACTCGGTATGTATCAAGGGGGTTGCCAGCCGAAGGTCCAGAGGGGGGGCAGAGCGAGATGATCTAAATGTAGGATAGATAGGAAAAGGACGGAAGGTACAGTCTTACTAGAGGATAGGAAGCTTCACCAAACACGTAAATAAAGAATAATCATAAATATCATAATATAGTGAGATGGAAACGCGAGCATAGCGAGCGCGAAATTTTTTGGAAAGGGACGGTTAATAAAAAATTGACAGCCATATAAAACGCGAGTGTAGCGAGCGCGATATTTTTTTGAAGGGGACGGTTAATAATTCTTATAGATAGATAAAACACAAGCGTAGAGGACGAAATTTTTTGGAAGGGGCGGCTAATAATATTGATAGATAAAACGCGAGCGTAGCGAGCGCGAATTTTTTTGGAAGAGGACGCTTAATAATACTTATAAACAGATAAAATGCGAGCGTAGCGAGCCCGAAACTTTTTGGAAGGGAAGGGTTAATAATACTTATTGACAGATAAAATGCGAGTGTAGTAACTGCGACATTCTTCGAGAGGAAGAGTCAACATAAATTCAGATGAAAACGCGAGCGCAGCGAGCGCGAAAATTTTCGTTAGCAATAACGTAACTAAATTGATAGACAATCATTCAGTACTTCTTAATGCAAGAGAGGAAAATGATAAGTCACGGGACCGAGAGATCTTGCCACGAGCGGAAAATCCACTGGACACGATGAGTAAAAGACTCGATGCTGCCCAATAGACCTATCACAAAGCTTCATCAACCGAGCAAGCGGAGCATCTCCGTTACAACTTGGGCGAACATTCTTTCGTATGTCCGGATGTTTAATGGATGTTCGGATGTCCGGTCGCATTTCTCAACCGATTTTCATGAAATTTTGTGAGTTGGTTGGATAAGTATACAGATCTTTTTTGTCAAAACGACGGGTAATAATTACACTGGAAAAATTGAGTAATTTCGAAACAAACTCGCGAGGTGTACAGCTCACAGAGCCACTAGGAGTAGCTATATTTTTTTTATTTTAGTACCTATGTTTTATAGTTCTTCTTCTTGGGTACACTTTACAAAGTGTAACCTGTCACTGACGGTATCGGTAGCCCAACGATCTTCCTCTACTCCCTGACCTGACTTGCATATTGCATTGCTACTGAATTAATTTGAGTTTCGATGTGCAAGAATTACCGATCAGAAAAGTTAAGTGACTGGACATATTTTTGGATCTCTAGGGGCAGCTGTCCCATGGTATGTTTGGTGGCTGGAGGTGCAAAGTTAACGCAACCGATCACGTTTGTTGTATGTGAGCCCCACTTAAATATTTCTTTTATCCTGTTTTCAGTATTTGTTGTTATAGCGGCAACAGAAATACATCATCTGTGAAAATTTCAACTGTCCAGCTGTCAGGGTTCATGAGATACAGCCTGGTGACTGACGGACAGACAGACAGACGGACGGACAGCAGTCTTAGTACTAGGGTCCCGTTATCCTTGGGGCACGGAACCCTAAAAATGCTACTCTTGATCCTGTTTATTTCGTTATGTCGGTCATTTAATTTATTATTAAAGGTTTCCTCATGTACATGGTAAAGAGGTCGCGTGACGTCATGAACGAGCTGTTCAACGTGGCCGTCAACCACAAGGACGACTGGAAGGCGCTTGACCAGCTGAAGATCCTCGAGCTTATCATCCACACCAACGTGGACTCCACCAACCTGCTGCGGCGATTGGTGGAGATAGCTGTCGTGCGACCGACGGCGGAGGGGGAGGGGGAGGAACATGGGCCCGAGGGGCCCGGAAGAGGTAGGGGATCGATGGTGCCGGGAATGGGGGGGGGTCCGACGGGGCCGGGCCCGGTGGACGGATTGAGATACGCGGTGTTATAGTGGCAGAGTGGTCAATAAAGCTTGTCAATAAAAAAATAGGAAAAGAGCACTTTATTTTATTTTATTCATTTTTTATGTAAACACTTATTTTTACACATTAAACAATATTGACAAAAACTCAAAACCAATACGTGTGTACAAGGGCGAACTTGTCCCTATAAGGTATTTTTTCTACTTAACCTTTGAGCAAATGATACAGAAAACTAAATTTTGAATTAACGAACAAATTACAACGCGCAAATATACAAAACGTGAGTAGAGGAGCCCTAGGAGGGTTGACACAAAATTTACATTTCCGAACATAGCTGCTTCATTATATAAGCTAGAATTGTAAAAAGTATATCATTAGAAAGAGAATTTCATCCTTTAATTCTTAACCTCAATAAAATAAGTAATTAGCATTTAGAACTATTTACAAATATGGTATTTCCTCATCAAGTCAGTCTGTTTCAACCCTCCTAGTATCGAGGTAAGTTGAAACAGGTACCTGGGCAAGTTGACACATAGAGAAAGATCAAGCATTTAAGGACAAAAAAACGCAATGGTGAGATTGAAAACGTTTTGATATCAAAATAAACATCTTGATATCAATACAATGAAGGGACTTTTTTGAGATCAAGGAAAAAAAACTTTTTTAACTTATTTTTTTTGTTTTTTCATGGGATTGCGAGGAAGGCAGATAAATAGTTTAATTCTAACTTGTACATAATCAGTCAATTTATATTGAGAATAAATATAGAGTTATGCGCATACCCCATTGTGACAGGCATACAATACAAATACAATACAAAATGCTTTATTGCACACCAAAAAAGTTTTTAAATTTAATTCAGAAACAATAATTTTAATAACGGTAGACAACAGGCGGTTTTATCGCTAAAAAGCCATTTCTTCCAGACAACCATTGGGTAGTGCAGTTGATCGGCATGTCAGTTCTTCTTTTTTTTCTGGATAAAACGGTAATTTAAGTTATACGATTTCGCAGCATCCCGAAGACTATTTCCTCTCAAAGTACTCAGGCCTCCTCGGCGGCCAATTCATATATATTTCGATGCTTACTTCCCCTCTATCCGTCTTGCACTAGTAATTGTTCGGCATTCTACAAAAATAAAATACGAATTTATAATATTAAATTGAAACCGAGGAAAGCTGAAACAAACGAGGTAGGTTGACACAAGCTGTTTCAGCTTACCTCTCCCTTGAAATCGACAGTTAGTTACCTTGAATTATTATTTTAAAATTCACGTCGTTACCTAATTTAAAAATGAGTTGAATATATTAAACTTGGTTAATAACACTTGAAAGCAAATCTATACACAGTACAACATATGTAATATAACATGGAAATAAATGGCATCAAAAAAATTATAGAATACTTATACTTTTCGTGCAGTTTTCGTCACAGACACTCTAGCGCCACAACCGTTCGCCGGGCGGCCGCGGCGTGTATTGACAAGTTGGAGCGGCGGAGCGGGGGATCAGAAATGCATTGTTACCAAACTTCTAATGCCTATAGTTTCCGAGACATTGAAGTTGTGTCAACTTACCTTTGTGTTAACTTACCTCGGTCTCCCCTAAAACCAGAAGATAAATAAATATACGTAATTATAATTACAAACGTATATTATGTTAAACATAAACAAATAAATATATGTATATAATATAATAATAATAAATATTCAGTCTTATTAGCATTGACTTTATAATATTTATCTATCCGAATATCATAAACCCTCCATGCATCATGCGTTCAAGAACCGCACATTATGACCACCATAAAAATAGACTGATTTGTTAGCACAAATTTCTTATCTGTAAAAATTGTATTATTGCTAAATAATAACATCGATTTCGAAATTATTATCTATTCAAATTTCGAACATCTCTGAAAAACAAAGAAATTTGATTTGACCTCCATTCTAATATCAGTCGAGATGACGTTTAGTTCGAAATGAATTGTCAATTTGCAATCAAATTTGACAAATGTCGCACGTAAGTAAGATATCGAACGATATGATAGTTGGGACCGACTCTAGTTTGTCTCTGAATTGACAGCTGCCATAAAACTTTATTACCGCGATTACCGGGCGACTCCTGAATGCATCATGGAGGCTTATATGTGGCTAGATAAAGTAGTGTATGTAACTGTACATAATTAGGTATTAAAACACTCGTGTGACATTATTATGAAACTTGCCTTCGGCTCGTTTCATAAAGCCACACTCGTGTTTAATACCCTTTATTATGTACAGTCACATAAACTACTGTAATAGACGAGATCAAGGATTAGAAAGCCATTACTTTTTTTAAATTTTCCTTAACACGTTCGGCGGCGGTAATGGCTCTTACCGTAAAATGTGTACCACGCTATATGACAGTACGGCTATCGCAGTATTTATTCGTGATTGCCTAAAAGACAGTACGGTCCTTCCCTACCGAAATCCATACTATTGTTACGTAGCAAATTTCTACTGTCATGTGGGGTAGAACAACGATGACACTACCGTCGAAACTAAGAGTATTTCTCAAACTCGAGTTTGACCCTGACTCACACAGATGCAGACGCGTACACACGCGCGCACTACGGTGTTTACCGCTGTCGTTGTATGAGAATTTGTTCGACGCCCGCGCCAGTGCTTCGCTTCGTGCGGCTCATGACGGACGCACGCTATGTGACGCACTGCTATGCAAAGTAGGTATATTTTACGAGTTTTTTGCTTACGAATTCTTTGTTTTGTTGAATGAAGTAATTGATATTTTATTGAAATTAGACTCATTTATTGTTGAATATTCGTTTTTTTACGCCATAAGTGACTTTAATTGTTATTTTTAGATGAATAGACATAAAGACGACGATCGTCTCCGGCGGTTGCTAGAAGAAGAGTCTACTCCGGAAACTTCTCCAGAACTCGAACCATTTAGCGACGATGGTGAGTCCGGTTCAGACGAAGACTACAGACCTGACTATGACGAAATGTCCAGTTCTGGCGACAGTTATACCAGCCAGTCTATGGAAATGTCATCAGCTGCTAACAAGACCTTGGACCTATATACCTACCTATTCTGATGATAGTGAGGAGTCACAACGTGAAATAAACAAGTCTGTATCGCGTATCGTTGCCGGCGATTGCAGTGAGCGTGTTCTTTCCAGTTTCAATGGGTCACAACAAGAAAATCTCGAATCAGTGGTGCTTCCAAGTTTCGACCACAATATCAACATGAATGGCGAGTTCGAGCTTCCTAATGGTAATGATAATGAGTTACAACAGAGAGATTCAGCGGCGTTAGTGAATGTTCTCGAAGAGCACATTAGCATTGAAATTGAACTAGTGTCAGGGTCACAAACCTCTGTCTGCCGATCGCAGCACGTACCCTCCTGGATTTATCACTACAGATCAAGATCAAACATCTCTTGTGCCGACTCCACAAACCAGTCCAGGATCAGAAAGAGGTCATATTGTTGATCAGGATCTGCATATCTAGAATGGCTCCGCACCTGAACTTGAATCAGAAGAGAACGACGAGTGGACAGCTACAACAACACTAATCCCTGATTTCGGGTTTGATGAGTCAACAGCGGGACTAAGAGTAAACTTGGGAGAAAACCCCAGTTTTAGAAGTCTTCAAGGCGGTCATCTCCAAGGATTTGCTCGAACTTTTGATTTCTAAAACCAATGAATATGGCAAACATATGTGTGAAAAAAACAGACCACATACCAGACACACCAGGAAGCAATATTTTAAACTTGTCACTGAAGACGAAATGTTAGCTTTCCTTGGGTTGTGCTTATTAGGTACAAGGTCAAATAAGATCTCCTCAGAGAAAAAGCATGTTCTCATATTCAAATCCGCTGTATTATCATCCTTTTTTCACGTATCTAATGTCGGGCAGGCGGTTTGAGCAAATAGTGATGAATGAAGACTGATTATTATTGTGTTATCTAGAGATAACAATAAAAATTACAATATGAGTCTAATGATAATTTCATATTGGTCGTTTTATTTCATACATAATCCCTATTTCTACTTAGTACGATTCGGCATTGACCGTATTTGTTCAATACCGTACTACTGTTATAACCGCACTGATTTTGACAGGATAAAATGATATGAAGCAGTGTGACAGTACGGGTTAAGCCGTACAAATTATCGTTACGGTGATAACCGTAACGACATAATCTATGATAAAACTTTAATTCTATATGCCAGTACGGGTCTTCCCGTAGTACGGTTATAACCGTTACCGCACCTGAGTAGAGAAAAAACAACTATGTAAATAGTCAGAGCTGCTATAACCGTAGCTTCATATTGTATGGGGAAATTTACTGTCATTCTAGTACATTCCTTGATTTGGGTACCGCCGCCGAACGTGTTAAATGATGCCATGGATTGTGATTGCCTCACTGACACTGGTAACGAGTTTCACAACTTCACAGAGTGAACTGTGAAAGTTTAGCTATGTCTTTTCACATGATTGTAAAAATAAATCAAAAAATCTTAAATTAACTAATACAGTTTGTTTATTACCGCCTTATATTGGAAATGTTGCCATTTATAAATGGCTTCCTACAAAGTAATCATGACGTAGATAATAGTCCGTCTCTGAGCATAAGCTTAATAATAACTTTATTAAAAAAAAAACCTGTAGGTACTTAACAGAGAACAACCGTACATCCCAAAATACGAAAGCAATTTTTGCTTTAGTTGATACGGTTTTCTAAATGTTTAAAATACATGTCTGACAATATACAAACCTCGATTTCGTCATTACATAAACATTGGAAAAATATTTTCTTTATAAACTTTTATTATGCGCAATTGCTCAGCCCTTTCCCTTACACCACCATTTTCACCTACAACATCCCTCATTATTAAAAAAATCGTCAAACCAAAAACAATAGAAACGAAACAATGCGTCGAGTAATCAAACCACACATCTTATACCGCTACAAACTTACATTTTCACACACCGTAGCGCTAGCGACTTAGGTTAAGTGTGAAACATGTTCGTTGTAATGTTAGTTCCATACTTCGCCACCGAATGCGTGAAGTTGGTAGATTAAAGGGGAGGCATATGACATCTTACTTTTCCAGCCAGTAATTATTTGCTCCCGAGCACCTGTAAGGTAGTGCATTAGTTGATGACGTCACGTCTTGATCATGGCGGCTCTTATTGGAATGGCGTGCAAAGGTAATATTGAGGTTGCATTTCTTAAGGGAGGTGTTAGTGCGTACTTATTTGGGTAAATGTTGATGTGTGCAATTTACTATTTAGATGCATTGTTCCTCCATAAATATTTAAATCTGGAACTAAAGTAGTTTATATTTGTATACATGCCTGTGTGTCAAATTAGGGTTACACATTATGCCGCAAAATAAGTATCGCCCGCACGCCCCGCATGCACTTTCAATGCGAGCGAATCCTCGGGCAAAAGCTAGTTATTGATGAAGATGTTTAACAAAATAATTATGAACTTCGTTAATTTTAATATTGAACCAATTTTAATATTGAGATGTATACACCTGACGTTTCTATTGACTTAGGTTTAATAAAAATATTACCATTATACTACCTACTAGCGGCCGCCCGCGACTTCGTCCGCGTAGATTTTTGATGATGACAAAGATATTAAAATAGGTAAGTGAATTTTATTCTTAATTAAAATGGTCTAGAAATATTACATTTCAAACAGTGGCAGACACTGATATGCAATTGTTAAAGAATTTTAGAAGATTTTCCAATTAGATTACGGGAATTGTTTGCAGGATGCTTAATATTTATTCCGTCAGTTACCTGATGCTTTTAATCTTTGGCAAAAATTACTCTGCATGATATAGAGCGACGCATAGATTTGGAGTTAGAAAATGGGGATCTTAGTTATTATGAGTGAGATTTAAAAAAAATGTTAAATATCGTAAGGCTGTTAAAACAATCTTAAACTCAGCACTGGAAATCGAGAGATGGAGGCAGTTTAATGAAAAGTATCTCTTTCAACAATAATAAATAATAAACTTTATTTCAAAACAATAATAAATAATGACCTCTTTTCATAAGAAGGCAGCACTGGTATTTGTAAACGCCGGCCTGGCTATTAAACGAAAAGAGTGGTGTGGCGGAGTTCCCGAGGCTGGCCAAAATGTTTCTAAATGGTCTAGCAGGTACCCCAGTTATTAAAAAGGCTAGTGTTTAAAGAAAATGCTGAAAAATGACCATTAAAAACTTAATGCACATAAGCGACGAATTTAATGATGCGATTACTATTTTGGTCTACAGGCTAGTAAGTATTGTTTGAAGAGTGATTCAATATATTCTGGTGCTACAGTTCTCTATATATCTCAAGAAGCTAAATAAAGTTAGAATCCATACTTCCATACTAATATTATAAATGCGAAAGTGTGTCTGTCTGTCTGTTACCTCTTCACGCTTAAACCGCTGAATCGATTTTGATGAAATTTGGCATGGAGATAGTTTAAGACCCGAGGAAGGACATAGGATAGTTTTCATCCTGGAAATTATCTCTAAAAACATTGAAAAGTAAGTAAGTAATTCATGATGACATCGATGTCCCTGTCGGAAATGTAATGGTTAGACCAAAAGCACAATTGCTCTTACATTTGCTTAGGCGCTTTAAATAATCGCTTTTATTAACTAAGGTGATTAGGTGGATATCTGTCGTGCTGTACGAGGTTGCTTCCATACTTCCAAGTTCCACGCGGACGTAGTCGCGGGCAAAAGCTAGTAGGTATATAAAGTATAGATTATTCATGTGCTGATAGACAACTCACTAAATATAGAAACACATAAAGTTTGGAACACAATTACTTAATAAGAGAAAGCACTAAGAAAATATTGTTGACAGTCAACCATAGAAAAAGGGGTGCAAGTTCGTTTTAAAAAACTTACGTAGTCACTGGGTAGAAGACAGGAAATAAAAAAAAATATAAACTGATAACCTTAGCGTAAAGCGTAACACTTCTTTATAAACAACATTAGCGGTGTTCCCCATACAAACTTTGCACCCCTTTTTAACCCCCTTAGAGGTGAAATTTTCCAAAACGCTGAAATCACTTTTTTTGTATTTGATTAAGTAAGCTATCTACAAAGTTTCAAGTCTCTAGTTCAAAAAATAAAGTTTCTCTCATATAATCATTGCACCCCTTTTTAACCCCCTTAGGGGTGAAATTTTCTAAAATGCTGAAAGTGCTTTTTTGGTTTTTGAATAAGTAATCATTCTACACAGTTTCAAGTCTCTAACTCCAAAAAAAATGTTTACCCCATACAAACTTTGCACCCCTATTTAACCCTCTTAGGGGAGGTATTTCCAAAAATCCCTTCTTATCTCTAGCCCACGTTATAAAAGTAACCTACTGTGCAAAAATCAACTCTCTAACATTGGTAGTTTTGGCTGTGCGTTGATGAGTCAGTCAGGACTTCTTCTTTTATATATATAGATAAGTACGTATATTTACTTTAGCAATTTGCTTTTTTATTTTAATGACAACTTGACGATACTATTCAAAATTAATATCTGTTTTTGCCTGAAATTACTTTTCTAACTGCTTAAAATGCTAACAAAAAAAGTTTATCCCAAAAATAAGGGTTATCGAATTTAAGTAAGTTTTTTAATATTTTTTCTATTGCTCATTTTATAACTGAAGTAGATAAATGCTCACTACTATATAGAACAAGTACTTCTTCATACAAACTTTCTCCATTCTATTCCAGGGATAAAAAACTATCCTGTATCCGTCCTCGAGATCGGGATTCAAACTATCTCTATATACCTATCAAATTTCATCTAAATCGGTTCAGCGGTTTCAGTGTGAAGATATTATAGACAAATAAACACATTTTTGGATTATAATATTGGTATGGATATGATTTCACACACGTCTAAACATTAAGACAACGTACCTACCTAACCTACAACCGTATGACTAAAGTGCAATGCATCAAATAGACACGAAAGCAATACAATAAACCCATTGACAACCAAAATAAACCAAAAATAGAACGAATAGAATGCGTATTCATTTCCTAACGTATGTTGCATACAAACAAAACTCTTCGCCAATTTGCAAACCGCCCCGTATTGCATAAAACAAAGCCGGAGCACAATGGCGGAACTTTTTTGGCATAACTGGACAATGGCGCTGGCCTAAACGTGGAATAGCCAGTTTTGGGTTAAGGCCTGGATACACTGGCGGAGATTGATAATTAATATTTATGCGGTAAGTACGACCACAGAGCGTGAGTGATTTTGGATGGGTAAGAACTTTGAAGAAGCATTTGTTGAGGGCACTTCTACTGATGAGTCGACGGAAAACTTCCAAAATTGCAACTTTACCGCCATGGAAAACTGTTAATTTGTAAAAAATTCCAACAGGTAATTTCCAAATTGAAATATTCTTTTTAATTCTTGTGAAAGTTTTAGTTCAAAATGTCCGGGAAGTTTCTCAGCTTTTTGGGAACTTGTCCATGTGTAGTGTAGACTCCTTGCAATGCAACCAAACGTGCCCAAAGACACCGGTTCGGCATGGTTTTTAAAGAAGTGAAAGTCCATTGATGACTGGATGATACTTGACAGAATTCGGAAGGTTTGACCGCAAGAATTATAGTTAAAGATCATACTTTGACGACGCGTTTGGCGCAGTTTGTAGACACCTACCTACTGAGCCGGCGGTCCCGGGTTCGAATCCCGGTCAGGGCAAATATTTATGCGATGAACTCGAATATTAGTGCTTGGGTCCTGGTTGTTCTATGTATTTAAGTATATATTTATCTATATAAGTACGTGTATCGTCGTCTAGTACTTACCCATCACACAAGCCTTCTTGAGCTTAATTTGGGACTAAATCAATTTGTATGAGGTTGTCCGATATTTATTTATTTATGAAATTAACTAAAAATAAACTTAATGCTTTGAAAGTATTAAGACAATCCCATACCTATATGTTTTTATATTGTAGAAGTACCTACATAACGATATTATAAAGAAAGTAAATGCACACTTAAATACAACATTATGCTTTTTACCAAACGAAACGTTTTAAAAATGCTAAAATACTGAAACGGTTGCTTTCTAAATAGTAATAGTTCTTACGCCTTTTTCATGGCAAACCATCCACATTTCCTCATGAAACTGTGTGCGTGCATTATTTGGACTCGCCGCTGCCTTCGCCCGCCCAAATATCTCGTACGGTAACCACCACTGTTTGATACTTTATAACGTTTTGTCCTAATGTTCATACGAAACTTAACACCTTCACGGACAGTAGGTACATCAAGAGATTTATATTAGAACACTCGTGATACGTTGTGGACGGCGACTTTTATTTTCGCAAAACTTGGGTTTTTTGGGCTTCCGCCGTTTTTGACTTCTTTTGCATGAGTTGTGTCTGTGCTGCAGCATGCAGTTTTCAAAATGGTTCTGTGTCCGTAAAACTTTCAAAATCTACATTTGGGCCACTCCGCTTTATTGTTTTTTTTATAAACAAACACGGTTTTTAGCACTGTCCTTTTATATTTGTATGTTACTAAATTACCTACGATACAACACATAGGTATTAGGTATACTGTATATATACTAGTCTGGTAACCAGCAGACACCGGTTATCTATACAGACATACTCGCACCAGCCCATTCTTCTGTTTAAATAGTTTTGGCTACTTATCAGTCAAGTTAGTTGAAGCCTCGCGTTGCTTCATTGAAAAACTTACCACAGCACAAAGTATCAAAACCATCAAACCGCGCTCCACATTGTCAGTGGACTTGGTCAGTTTCTTTCATCCGCAGATTCACCAATTGTGGCATTAAACAATGGAACCTCTTACCTACACGTCCACTCTCGAAACTGCCTCAGACAATAAATTATACAAGACATACTTTGAGAAGACAATGGACTTGCCTGCCGGTGGAACAATGCTCAACTTTTGGAAGAGAATAGGCACACCTTGTTTTTAAATGCTGAAATAAGTTAGCTATTCAGAAGAGGTAATGGAGATACAGCTGCTGTTTTAAAAACACTTTTGGAACTGTTTTGCTATGGATACATTGTATGTAGGCTACTTGGAAAATACCACTGAAAAACGGTTATTTCAGGAACGCGGATATAGATTTACCAATTGAAATGAAATTATGTACCTGGGAGTCGAATCACATTTGAGCTCCATCAGCCCTCTTGATCTTGACGTTGATTTTAGGGACACTTTGTAAACATGAACACCGCTCTTTTTCTTGTCCCGAATCTCGCTACTAAAACTTAATTTATTATCTACACAAATTATTAATATTCGAAATCCTATTCATTATCTTAACAATCGATGTACATTTAATCATCTCTGGGCAGATTTTAATTAATTAAATTCAAACGCTAAAACATCACTTGCTATTCAATGCCTGCCAAACAAAGCTCAAAGTGTATTATTTTATAGACAAATCGAAACACGATAAAATTTTGTCCTTATACAACGACATTATGCCCAATAAATTGGTAACATTATCCCTAAATACTAAGGTCCAAATTGAATACATGATTGTAGAGATGGGACGTTTTGATGTTAGTAGGGAATATAATAGGGGATGGAATGGGGCGTGGTCGTGGCTCGTCGCAAATATAATCAAGAACAGGACAGGGAGTAGAGTAGTTGCTTGACAATATTTATTTCTATGAATGAAATTAATAATATTTATTTCGGATTAAAACTTCAATCCATATTTTTGTTAGTACGTGCACAGGTACATATTTAACTTAAATTCATTTGATAGTTTTGTGGTCTATAAATGGTAGGATATTATCGACAGTGACAAATTTGTTGGGAAAAAGGTGAGGGATAAGATTGAAGTCGAGAAGGAGATATCTCGTCATTGCTTATTCTGTTGATAAGAAACGCTAAGTTGTTTTATTAAAATTGAGCGCGGCTCGCCAATAAACGTTACAGTCTGGCGAGAAATTACTTAAATTTGTATTTTATGTATGTTTTTTGTTGGTAAATAATATAAAAAAAAATACGGGACAATCTTACACAAATCGACATAGTCCCAAATTAAGCAAAGCTTGTACTATGGGTACTAGACGATGACCGCCGGCTCAGTAGGCAGGTCCACTACAAACTCCGCCAGCCGCGTCAATATCTTATATATCTTGGAAACGGTGGCAGCCAGTCTAATATATGAGAGTTCGATGCTGCCCAATGCGCGAGCATTCATACATCCATTGAAAGAGGAATTGCACGATTTAATTCCGCCATCCCCATTTCACATACACATGGCAAGGGGAGCGATTTCACCCTTATGTTGTCAGTTTTCTACTTATTCGCACGAAGTGATTTGCTTCATCCTTTCTAATGTGGACCGCTAAGAAATGGAACTCGCTCCCATCGTGTGTATTTCCAGAAAATTATAATGTGGGTCTCTTCAAGGTAAGAGTACCTAAATAAGCTATTACTAAAACCAGCGAGCTACATCCGTGACCTCGTAGTCGCTTACCATCAGGTGTTACTTAAGTCAATCGCCGGTTTAGTTTATGAATAAAAAAAAAGAATTCAAAGAAACCTTTACGACACTTTCTTGGTAATCTCTCAATGTGCAAAATATATCTTATTCACATATCTTTTTAAATGTCGCCTCCTCTGCACCCCTGCGCTAATCAGCGCGTCTGCGCCCTCTATCACAATGCCGCTATTACATTTGCTCAATAATTGCTCCCGGGCGCCGCCCCCATTCAGGTAGCGCAGTGGATTACATTAATACTGCCTTTATTCATCATATTTCATTGTATATTATTAGAATTTCAGTTTTGACTACTGTATTTTACAAAAGTTTCCTATAAGAGGATACCTATATTTACAGACCTATATTTTAATCTAAGATGGGATTCTGGAGAGAAGTGCATAAGTTTATGAATGAATTGACTGTTCATCGTCATATTGCGGATTTTTAGTGGTAGGTACTAACTTACTTTACTGGCAAGTATTCTTTAACAGAACTGACGTTGAAAGTCATCGAATGTCACTGATGTAAACAGAGAAGACAGCTAAATATTACGTCGTCGATTTGTGAACCTCGGGCCCAATTCGAGAATGCCGTTTGAGATATCGCCAAACGTCAAATCTCCATTATAGATAACAGTTATATCGCCATTGAACTGTCATTTAAATGCGATGAGCTTAAAAGTGACATATCTCATCTCGATTTGGGAAATACGAAGGCGATAATGATTGTCAAAAATGTTATTCATGTATATAAATTTCTGTTTTGAACGAAACGTAACGGACTAATTTCACGTACTACGCGGTCAATTTAAAGTATGCGCCTGTTATTTATGCCGTCACATACAAATTAACGAAAATTTTGGGCGTCCGAATTGACGAAGTTGCGATGTTCTAGCGATATCGCCACTTGTCAAGTAGGCACACGTCAAAAGTGACAGATGGCGATGAAAAGGAGAGATCTCCATTATATCTCTAAAATTGGTCGAATACCCCCCTTTTTTAAGTAGGTTCAAAATCACTTCAACACAAACAAAAAAAAAATACAAGTAAAATAATTATTATGGGACAATCATACACATATCGACCCAGTCCCAAACTAAGCAAAGCTTGTACTATGGGTACTAGACGACGATATACATAGGTAATATATAAATACATATATAGATAACATCCATGACCCAAGAACAAATACTCGAGTTCATCACACAAATATTTGCCCCGGCCGGGATTCGAACCTGGGACCGCTGGCTCAGTAGGCAGGTGTCTGCAAACTGCGCCAACCGTGTCGTCCACGAAACTCACGAAAGTGAAACAGAAGTAGGTATGACGTAAATTGAAGTGTCAATATATATCTGGGATAAAAAAAGAAACATTTATTCAAAGGTAAGTAAATTAACACTTCCATTTAGTACCATATAATAATAACGGACTAACTACTCTGTCGCAGAATTAAAAGTAAAGTACTAAAGGTACGACCTAACTAACTATTATTTCACTCTGTAATATTCACATTCAATTTCAAACGATCTCTCTCCCGGCAACCAACTTGCCGAAAATCGTGACGAAGACATAAAACCCTTTTAAACAAATTAAATCCAATAAAACACGTTGACCGCAGTCCACTTCCGATGTCTGACCGGGTTCGGAGGCAATTCATTAAGACCCTGATTTAAACCCGGCTACAGGTGAACAACCTTTACGTACACTAAACTAAGCTCTATTTAACATGTTTGCTTATTTAGTTATAAATTGTTTTGTTTTTAATATGTGTGACGAAGTTCCCGCAACTTCGTCCGCGTATTTTTTCTTTATCATAGACGGATAAAAAGTATCCTATAATCATCTTAGGATGTTCAGCTATTACTGTACCAAAATTGGTTAAAATTTGTCCAGCCGACACGGCGTGATGCGAGGACAAAGGAAATTATGAAAACGGATGGCACTACATGCACGGCACGGCACCGCGCGCCCACACAAAACATAATGACGTACCTACCTGCAATACACCTCTAAGATTTTTCCTGAAATCATAACCCCTCTTCATAGAAAACTGATTTTCAATATAAATCTACAATTTTATAATAGTATAGATACGTGTATTTTTAAGATTATATCTGTGGGCTGGGCCACCGTTGGCTGTTAATAGATGACTTATTTGATTGATTGACTAAGTAGGTAGACGTGCCTTGATTAAAATTCGCTGCTGTAAATGAGAATAAATTATGATATATATAATATGATATATATTTTGAAATTGTATAGCGTAATTGGCGGATGTAGTATATTTTGGTTATTTATCAACTGATTTGAAAACAAAGCGGACGTTTAAAGAAGATGAATGGGATCCATGGAAATTTTCAATTTTTAATTTTAATTTCTACCATTTTCAATTATGTGACATGGTTCGTTAACGGGTAGCTGGCCCCTGACTACGCAGAAGCGAAAAAGAGGGTTGTGACCGTTTCGATGTTCGTGGACACCTAGAAAAGAATAAAAAAGACATGAATCATCCTTCAATTTAGTTCCAGATTTATAATTTATTCAGCATTAAATGTGAAATACAATCTCTGTTAAAAGTTAAAACCTGGACAAAAAGTCTACACAGATTTAGTAAAACATATCTACCAGTCAGTAATAGGCTAATAGCAAGTTAAACCCTTTGGCAAACGTAAATTGGAATTAATTAAGATAAATGAAGCGCGCGGAGATAGCTTTGAGCTGAAGGTAAAACGCTGCGAATTGGGAAAGTGAGGTAAAAGTAATTACTTCGGATGAACCCACTGATTTAAAGTAGTTTAACCAGGGACTCCATGCTTTCCGAATTACAACCATTTTTATGAAACTAACAGGCTTGGTGGAATTCTATTGGATGAACGAACTTCCGCGAAAAATTGTCTTGTTGCTCACCTAACATTTACGTAACTTCTCTCTCTTCAGTAATTTTATTTTATGGAGTAATGGGTAACACGGCACTTAAAATCAAACCGTTGTTATTACATGCTTCAATTGGATCAAGTCTGAGAAAATAAATAGGAAGCGATTGTCCGACATACGATTCGTTCGAGCACAGCAATTGAGGAATACGATACAAATTAGACGAGTTATTATTCCAGAGTTCGATTACAGTTATACTTACAGTCTATTCGTATACTAAACTATCTGTTTTCTTGCAAGTAAATCAACTTCATCTATAAAATTGGCAATATAGTGACTGCTGTTAGTTTGTATGTGTAGTGTTTTGCTGTCTCTCACCTTGGTCGCACCACCAGGTTTGCAGGTGCAGCCGCTGAGGTGGCGGCCTGTAGGAAGAGGGACAAGTACTCGGCACTTGGTGTTGGGGGTCTGAGGCTAAGGCCTGCGTTGCAGATTGGGCGGTGCTTACGGGACCTCTTGACTCTCGTTCCAGGTCATTCCTGGTGCAAAGCGCGGTAATGCGGCAAGTGTGATGGGTACCTTTGCGCTGGGAATGATGCTGAATGATGAAACGGGTTGTTTGACTAGCACCTAAATTAAGGTGGCGCATTTGTCTTTTCTGCTACCTACCAAAGGCAGTGCTTCTCGTCTACAATAGACTGAAGGGCCAATGATGATGATGATTGATGAATATAATAATTCAAACAAACACGATTTTCACACATTGAAAAAAACTACAATCACATAACAAGGGTGGTTATCAAACTACAGATATCGTAAATTTTGTGTGTCGATCGACAATGGACTTAAAATCAGTCGAGGTACTTAAATAATCACGTTGTTTTACAATAAGATGATGATGAATACGTACGTTTGGTTTATTTAGGCTACCTAAACACGGTAAATTTGGTGTAACACTGTCCTGTTCCTCACCACGTACAGTTGGTCACCCGCCGTCTTTGGCCACCACAGGCTTAATTACAGGATTGCCCGTTTTTCCGCGCCGCGGCAGCGCCGGACGCTATCCGCGCTAGTGGATTTGCGTGTAAGTAAACTCAGGAATCGGTAGAAACGACAGCAAGACGACTCTGTACCCTTACCAAGAGTTTACAGCGACCGTCTCCTTTACGCACTCGCTAGCGACTGCGTAAACGATTGTATGGAGAGTTGCAGTTCTACAAAGTAAACGCTAGAGGCGCTGTCTATTCTCCATACAAATAGTTTACGCTATCGCTAATATCGCTAGCGACTACGGTCATGTTAACTCATGGTAAGGGTACAGACAGAAACGTCATCAAGACGACTCTATATCATCCATCCATCGACTCTATATCAACCATGGCGTGCCATGGCGAACATCTCTTGTCAGGTTTGAGGCTAGATAGGTATGCCGATTTCCTACCGGTCCACCAAAGATGGTGTTTCACAGATTGAAGACCACAAATCATCTGTACGAGTAGTAATAGAATGACGATGAAATAGCCATCACCCGAAAAGCCAAAATAATACGTTCACACTACGTTTCTATATCGCGAAACTTACTTACGTCTTATGTTTTCATATCGTGAGAATTTGAGACCCAATTAAGTGAACTGAGTCCTAAAAATCCTTCAGCATATCGAGGGATCGACGATACGAAAAGCAGTATTGGCCTTGGCTAGTGCAGTGTTACCCACCCACTGACGACATTATTATGACAGACTTTAACGGAAGCGAGCGGGTCGTGGTTTACAATAGTCCTGCCACTGACTTTCCGCGCAACGATGATATATTATGGACTACATACCCACGTAGCATACAGGCTGCATATAAGAGATTATACAGTCCTTATACGACTTATTTCAGCTGTGTAAGGGCTGTATAAGCTCTTATACAGCATGGTGTGCTACTTTAGTAATTATAATTACACAGTTATTGCTATGGATGTGAAATCATGTTCTGCCATTTTTCATCTTAGGTGGCGAGTCTGAAACTTTGTAAGTCGCGTGTTCGTATCTAATTAGTTGGATCAAACGGGTTGGAGGTGTCCGCAACGCAACTCGGCAGTTTCATGTTCCACGTCGAAATCTTTTACTGGAATTTATGTAGTTGAATTTAAAAACAAGAAATCCGTTAGTAACATTTCTAATATTTAAAGACGATGTTGAATTGATTTGAATAGAGTTCAGGATTTCAGGTCATGCAGGGTAATCACGCACGAATTTATTTTGTTTTTATTAAAAGATAAAGCCTTAAAAATAACTATACTGTTTTTAATTATTTTGTTCCGGTTTCTGAATGGAGAAATGGAGAAAAATTACAAAGATTACCTACGGTTTGACGAATTCAAGAAGTGAACAACAGAAGTAGCCATTTAATCTTTTTTTTTTTACGTAGTCAGGTAAAGACCAAACAACAGAAAAACACAAAGCACACCCTTGTATCACTAAAGTTTGACTTTGACAAAGTTTTCTGCCAATGTTGGGTTTATAGCCATTAGCCATGGACGTAAATAGTCAGTATTAAAAATAGCAGACTATTTTACTACTGGCTTATGTACTTTTGTCACCTACTTTTGATGTTGACTGTTGCTGATTTCAATATAATTTCTATTTACTTACCTATGCATCTGATAATATAGTACAGCTCTTCCCAGGTGAATTTTTCGCTTCGAGCCCTAATCTTTCAAACAATGGCCATTGTCTCTATTATCGCAAAGCCGCTAGCTACCGTTTGCCACGCGCCACTATAACATTCATATGAAAAACAAACGGTATCATCATAGTATTAAGGTTCAAATTGAATGTCACTGATATTCTAGATATTGCGTTTTGGTAGTGTAGGACAATAGACCACCCCTACGAAATACAGCTTTCATATTATTTTGGTTTGAACCTTAATACTATGACGATACCGTTTGTTTTTAATATGAATGTTATAGTGGCGCGTGGCAAACTCGAGCTAGCGGCTTTGCGATAATAGATACAATGGCCATTGTTTGAAAGATTAGGGCTCGAAGCGAAAAATTCACCTGGGAAGAGCTGTACTATACTTAGTTGTTATCGTAATATTAATATTGATCGGGTAAAGTGGCGAACTCTTGTGTCGGAGGCCAAGACTCATTTTGGTTCGCTGAGCCAGCGCAGTTAGTTAGTTTTTTTTAGTTATCGTATCGGTTACCTATCACTGTCTAAGAACAGCGAAATAAAATTATGAAAAAATAACCGTACAATAATTTGCCATTCGTAGTCTTTGCACGGTACCTACCTAATAACGCTGTAAACAAAAAATACGAGAACCCTTTTGTGCGTTATCTACTTTCAGAATATCCCAGCGTACCTATTATTGTGCGCTCTTTAACAAAATGCATTCGAAATTAAAATTTTTCATTCCGCCCCCCTCCGTCGGTCCTTAGGGTGCCGATTCGATGTCACTTCGAGTCGATTCTTACGAGTACGCTACGCCAACATCCTGCATCTCATTGATGACAAAAAAATTAAATAAAATTCCTAAATTATATCGAGAAGGCAAGGTCAAAAACACTTTACTGCGCGATGCGCGTTTACTTTTGCTTATAGTAAGAGCAATGAGCATGGACTATAATAACATCATCGTTTATCCATATTCTTACGTTTCTTTTGCATGTTGGCATTAATTACAGTTACAACGCCATATATTCGTCGTAATAAATATCTTTGCAGCTTCATCATGCCAAAACCGCTAGACTTTCACCAATTTTGGTACTTACAGCGTTAACTGGGCATCCAAATATACTTGTAAGATACTTTTTATCCGATTATGGTAAAGAAAAAGTAGGAATACGAACCGCAAATAAATGGAAAGTGAAATACGAGAAAAAGAAAAAATGCATGGTAGATTTATGACCTCATCGAAGTACCTAAATAATATTTTTTTATACAATTTTAGAATTTTATTGGCATAATGACTTAAGTTAATAACTCCCAAACCATAAGTAAATATAGAACTCATCATGTTTTGTTCCGACAAGAAGTGTGAAAGATCAGATCAATGCATACTTACATATATCTCAGGGTTATGGCTCCCTGGTAGCGAGTACCGAGTAGGCGGGTAGGAGTGAGATCACTTTTGATTATATTCCTCCCGCCACAACGTAATTGGGATATTTTGTTGGAGCAACAATGGCTGCACATTCATTCGTTTTACCCATTATAATTTCTCTTCCCTCTGTGCGTATTGTAAAAGATTTTGTCATATCTCGGCTTTTCACTGGAAAATTATTTTACGGAGTTGTGAATTAGCGAATTCGTACAACGATTGTAACTCATTAAACTCATATTAATTGCTTAGTAATAAAAATGTACATTAGGTAAGGTAAGTAGTGCCTATAAATTGTAGTTCTTACTTCTTACTAAAACAAAATCATTGCCGGTTTTAGGTGATATAATTTAAAAAGAAATGACTAAATTGACATGCATGAGATAAACGATTTTGTAATCGCCAATCTTTTTTAAAACAGGCGTTCAGTATTTTTTTGATAAGTGCGGTTGTTGCCAAATAAATATAATTATTCATTATCTACCGACGCGCGACGTGCGAAAGTATTATAAAAAATTTACCTTTAAATTAGTTTGAAAAATGATCTATAAGGATAACTTTATATAATCAAAAGTATATTTAGAAACACATTCATTTAACATACTATTTCTACAAAAAGAACAGATTTTCCTCTCATTTTCCCGACTGTGATGATCTTTTCATTTAGTAATCTGCTAGTACACTACGAATCCGGTGACACTGTTTATCAGACGAGGTGCGTGCTCCGCAAGTAATCAGTCTTGCACCTCGTGACCCTGATATAGCTGAAATGGAAATGTCACTCAGAACCAGGAATATCTATTATCTGCATTGGTCATAGCCGTTGACCAGGCATGATCGTCCGGCGCCCATTAGTTGTAGTCTGTCAAAAGGTGTTATCAAAATCTTATATGTCCATTTCGTTTTTTTCACCTTCAGCATAATTTTGGGACCCATCACCATCTGGCGCTTTGAGCTTCATTCGCTCTTCTTTAGGGTCGGCGTTGGATACTTGCTGCACCGGGTCTGTTAGAGGCTGGCTGGCCACACATTCCTTTCTTGCCTGCCTTGATCTAGAAAATGTGAGAATATAGGTATTAAACATTTCTAATTTTATCCTTGGCGTTTGCCCTCGACGTAAATACTTTATAATCATCCTGTCTAGTCCATTTCCTTTGTAATCTGCTGGTATTATGTGAGTACGGCGACACTGAAGCTAAACAGACTGAAGTGTCACCTACAGAGCCAAGACAGGCTCACTGCGCTAGAAACCAGAAAACACCCGCAACTTCATTCATGCGAGTATGAAGAAGTCGTAAACTCACGGGGTTCTTTGGTAATCAGTACCTACTCGTATGATCAGCTTAAAAACCCGGAATCTTCTTAAGAATTATATTATGATCTGGTGAAGAAAGCGACGGACTGGAATCGATGGATTAGCTCATCTGTGCTCTAACGATGATCTGCACCAACCGCGTTCATCAGACTTGCACGACGGATACGACTAAGAAGAAGAGAAGAAGACGTAACTTTATGTGATGACAGATTTGGGTAAGGCCCAGGAGCGTTTTGAACGCTTCTTGACTTATGTTATGTTTTCACGAATAAATAACATTATTTTTGCAAAAAAAAGGTTTAATTGGTGAGCTATTACAGAGCGCTTGTTGTGAATTGTGATAGAATCAAAAAATAAGATTAATTTCGTAACACAAGGGAACAAACAGTTGAAACGCTCCTTACTTTTTTTTAAGACATGACTAGAACTGTATCAGGCTGGTTAGCCTTCACTATCACTGCGTAGTCGAACTTTGTGTGGGAGTATAACCCGCTAATGGGATTATCTCCGCGCCACAGGAGTAAATTGAGCCTTACCCATTTACAGCCACTTCCAGTTCTAACCGTAGGCTCTGGCGACAGGTGACGTCTCACCTTGTAGTGCATTAGTTGATGACGTCACGCTGTAACGAGCTCCTCAGTCACAATGCTTCATTGTGACGTGTGGTAATTCCTATAAAAGATTGGAGCCACCATTTGCGAGGTGTAATGAGAAAGGCTGTTGTTCTGTTTGTTTGAGTGTAATTACTGTTGATAATGGGAGGTGGGAATAATGGGAGTAACGCCCTAGCTAGTGCGTACCTGAGTACGTATTTGTTTCTACCATACCGTTTTAATTGTCAAGTTGTGGTGGTTCTATGAAATGAAAGAACGTACTCTGGAATTATATATTCCTGACCTTACTCTTTTACATACCATTCTTTATACTATACTGTATACTCAAATGTAAGTAAGGCATAAATAAATAAATAAATATTTTTTTATTAATTATTTCCAGAATCTAAATAGGTACTTAATCGTATACTCTGTGTCCGATGCCCACGCCCGTTGTTAAACATCTAAAATATCAGGAATTATAATGAGATATAAAGCATTATTAAAGGTTACCATTTTTACTTTAATTGCAATCCATTAAGGAGTATAAACCGGTTTTCAATCCCTCCCTCATCTATGATGAGGTTCATGGCACACAAAATTATTTGATATTTTCCAATTTAGATTTCGGAAATTTAAATCCCACTAACTCCAAGAAAACAAAAATTTCCATGAGCAAAGCAGAGTAACTCACGACATAGCAGAGTCCTCTTCCCGACGACCCACGGAAAGCGAATAAATGTCGATGAAAGAATGAAATATATTACGTAAATGTGTTTCTTTTGTGCCGTTTGAGAGTATATATAACTGTTCCGCCGTAGTACCGGACTTTTCATTTGCTCCCCCTCCCCCCCTATAAAATTATATGGAACAATCCACGTGCGGCCGCCGGCGGTGCTCAAACTTTTGCGCTCCTTTATATAATGCGGTCCTCTATTGAGTGTTTAAAGAGACTGCGAATTAGATTAATCTGAATCGATTTTAAACGGATTCTCTTATTTACAGGAAAAGAGAATGTTGAGACAAGTTCTTCATGTAGTATTTACTAATAAAACGAAAATTTTAAATTTTCTGCTTTTACATTATACTAACGTAATTATTCGCCCACCCAAGAATTATTTAAAAAAACATAGGTAATTACGTAGTTAGGGGCTGTATAGGGGCGTTATTGTAAGGTATTTATCTATGGGCCTTTGATGCCTGAAATAAATGAATTATTATTATTATTATTATTTATTTAAAACAATCTTCATTGATTCTTTTGTATAGAAGTACTTATTTTATATTTTATGACTAACGATCGTAATTTTGTTTTCATTAGATCGTTTATTGTGTGCTTTTTTGTTTAAACGACCCTTATATCGTCATTCATATTTCATATTTCCACACCTGCAAATATGCATGCCTTTCTTGTTTTATATGATAGGTTAGGTCATTATATCCTTAAAATTTATATTTCATGTCATAGTAAGTATTTAATAAATTCTCAATAATAAGTACTTATTTAATCTAATGCATTTTAATGTAATTTGAAATTGAGGTTTCTTACTACGAGACAATTTAGACAAAAAAAAATTACTGCCTACTTATTTAGATGGCAGGATGTAGTAAGTTGATACAAGCAAGAATAAAAAGCCTTTTTTCAGCTGTGCTATTAAATGTAAAGGCGAATGGGCGACAGTTTGAGAACCGCTGCAGTTCGAATGCGCACTCGGTAAAAATTACAAAATGAAAATTGCGGCCCGGCGCCGCTGAATACGTTAATATCGAATATCCAATACGTTTATATCAAAATATTGAATACATTTACTCCAATACGTTTATATCGAAATATTTGAATTGAATACATTTACTGAATATTGAATGTACGCTAAACGCGGAGGCGAAATCGAAATACTCCGGAGATTTGCACGAAATGAGGTATTTACATTATGTTCAATAAATAACTCGCTTTGCTTTGAGTAACAATATTAAGACGAAGCTTCATTTAATGGACTAATTTCAACGGTAAATAAGTAGGTACTGTAGGGATGTAGGCTATAAGGAAGTATTGAGGATTTTGGTTTAACTTAATATTATGCTTCAAATGTGATATATTTGTTGGCAGAAATGTGGACTCATAGCTTATCTGTTTACTTTATTTCATCTGTATTTATTTATAATATATGTACCTATAATATATCCTATGGGAATATGTATTTATCTAAGGATATATCTTTTGAAGATTGTTTTAAGTTAGTTGCACCGCCCACAATTTATCTGCTTAGCCCAATGGTTGACTGGTAGAGAATGTACTATGGCATTAAGTCCGCCTTTTGTACGATAAGTTCTTTTTTTTGTGCAATAAACATTAAACAAGTAAATAATTTTTATAAAGACGTGTGTTTATCCTATTTTTGTATGTATGTATTTATATGCTACTTTTTATCTATCTCATTAACCGCGAATAACATCGCGGGGCGTGGCTATTGTTATAATAAAATATTGGGATCCTGCAATCCGTCATCAAACAAACATATATATATTTGTATTTCGGTCTTAAATATAATCTAAATTAATAAGTTATGTGTTTCAAGTATAGCGGGGGGACGGACGGCCATAATTCTATTAATTATATTTTTTTTATGCAAACCAATTTAATGCCAGCTCTGCTGTCACCAAGGTCCTTATATCACGAGTGAAATCTGTCTTAAGTATCACCACTATATTTACTCATTTGAATGTAGTATTGATACGAGTTGAACTCATTTAAAAACCATACAATACGAGTACCTACAAGATTCTTTGATGCACGCCAACATGTTTTTTTTTACAATTGAAACCTCAATTTACCAATGGTAGACAATATGCGTCTACAACTAACTATGTAAAATATAAATAAAGTTAAGTTAAATCGATACACAAACACACCGATTTCCTATTGGGTTTCCAAGTGTGCCACGTGCCGGCTGTTTTAATCAACTTGCACACTGCGCTTTATCAATTCGCCTATTCAATCATAGATACCGGGTCGAATCAATACTTGGTGCTTTACTCTGATTAATACTCAGTAATTTCTTAGGTCCGTAACTTTTATAGTACTCTGCTGTCGCTGTCACCGACCAAGAAGTCACAGTGCGAATGAAATCTGTCTTAAATATCACCATTATATTTATGTCTTATTTGAATGTTGTATTGATACGAGTTGAACTCATTTAAAAACAATATAATACGAGTAGGTACCTACAAAATTCTTTGTTGGACGCCAATATATGATGTTTTTATCAATTGAAACCTTAATTTATGAATTGTAGATAATATCAGTCTAGAAGAAGGTAACTATGATAAAGATAAAAATAAAGTTAAATTAAATCTATACACAAATACACCGATTTCCTATTGGGTTAGCAATAACAAGTGCGCCACGCGCCATAAGTACTTGAACATGTAAATAGGTAAGTTTTACACCAATTATCCGTATATATTTTTAAGATAGCTATGACTAATACATCCGTTTTATATGAATGTTCGGGTCTTTTTGTGAGTGACAGAAATGGCCATAATTATTCTTATACTAGCTTTTGCCCGCGACTACGTCCGCGTGGAACTTGGAAGTATGGAAGCAACCTCGTACAACACGATAGATATATATCCACCTAATCACCTTAATTAATAAAAGGGATTATTTAAAGCGCCTAAGCAAATGTAAGAGCAATTATGCTTTTGGTCTAATCATTACATTTCCTACAGGGTCATCAATGTCATCATGAATTACTTACTCACTTTTCAATCTTTTTAGGGATAATTTCCAGGATGAAAACTATCCTATGTCCTTCCTCGGATCTTAAACTATCTCCATGCCAAATTTCATCAAAATCGATTCAGCGGTTTGAGCGCGAAGAGGTAACAGACAGATAGACACACTTTCGCTTTTATAATATTAGTATAGATTTATTATACGAATCTTTTGAGGCCAGCGCTGCTGTCACCGACGAAAATTAATTTAAATCTATGTTACAAACACTGATTTCCTATTGGGTTAGCAATAGCAAGTGTGCCACGCGCCGGCTGTTTTAATCAACTTGCACACTGCGCTTTATTAATTCGCCTATTCAATCATAGATACCGGGTCGAATGAATACATGGTGCTTTACTCTGATTAATACTCAGTCGTTTGACATTTCTTAGGTCCCTAACTTTTATAGTAGGTACTTAATATGACATTTAATTTCCACAAAAGCTTGCTTGCTTGCATCACTAACTGACAAATGTTGTAATTGTTAACCTAAATCTGTAACACAAAAAAGATTCATTTTCATTTATTCGTCATTCATTCGAAGATAAAATCAGTCAATATGCTTATTAGCATTAGTCTATCATAATACGAGGGGCGTTCAATAAAAAGTGAGAATGTTATAAACAACTTTTATTAAATGTCATTTTATTTTTCGACAGTCACCTTTTAGCATAATACACTTAGTATATCTTTTTTCTAAACTTAAAATTTCATTTTAAAAAATGGTCTCATCTTGAGTACTTAAAAAATCTTGTACTGCAGCGACTACCGCGTCGTCGTCTTCAAATTTCTGGCCTCTCAGGTATTCTTTTAATCTCGGAAATAGGTAGAAATCACTGGGGGCGAGATCCGGTGAATACGGAGGATGCTTAAGGATATCGAACCCAGCATTACGAATTGCAGCCATTGCAACGGCGGACTTGTGTGCCGGGGCATTGTCCTGGTGGAACAGCACAACTTTCGAGAGTTTACCTCGCCGTTTTTCGCGGATCTCATTGCGCAATGTTGCTATTTGTTTAGCATATAAAGTGCCCGTAATAGTGGCTCCATGCTCGAGATACTCAATCATTACTACCCCTTTATCATCCCAAAAAACAGAGCCCATGCAGCACCGGCAGATGGGCCCACCTTGAATTTCTTCGGAGTTGGAGATGATGGCCTTTTCCATGTCATAGACTGCAGTTTAGTTTCAGGGTCGTAATGGTGGAGCCATGTCTCGTCCATTGTTATAAATCGCGCCAGAAAAAGTTTCCGGTCTGGCTTTATCAGGTCCAAAGCTTCTTGTCAAATCTCGACTCTAGTTTGTTTTTGCGTGATGTCAGTAAGCATTCTTGGTACCCAACGCGCAGATAACTTTTTCATACCCAAGCGTTCATGTAAAATATTATGCATACGCTCCCCGTTGAAATCTTTACATTTTCAGCAATAAAACGAACCGTGACACGACGATCCGCCAAAACTAAGTTTTCGACTTTTTTCACAATTTCTTCAGTTACTGCTGTAGTAGGGCGTCCGGAGCGGGGTTCGTCCATGGTCGATGTTCTTCCACGTCTCAATTCGGCGCACCAACGTGCGACTGTCGAATACGGAGGAGCATTAGACCCTTAAGTGTCCCGCAGATCTAAATTGACTTGGTCCGTAGAATTTTTTTTCAAACACAAGTATTTGATAACGGCGCGAAGTTCAATTTTCTCCATTTTCGCTCACGTACTCCATAGCGTTGCAAAGAAATGGCCGTATTTTTTTTTAAACAAGAAGCAGTTGGATTTTTTTTTTCATGAGCAATACGCTAGTTAGATTAACTTTACCGGCCAGTATTTAATTTCCTAATATTGAAAGAGTTTGCATCTCATTCTCACTTTTTATTGAACGCCCCTCGTAATATTATAAAGGCGAAAGTTTGTGAGTGTTTATGTGTATGTGGGTTAGTTCTTCACGCTCAAACGGCTGGACTAATTTTGATAAATTCTGGTATGAAGATAGTTGACACCCTGGATTAAGACATATGCTACTTTTTATCCCGAAAAATGTAGTGTTCCCGAGGGATTAGCGGGCAACACCGCATAGCGCAGCTAGTTATAAAATATAGGAATCGTCCCAATTAGCTTTACCGAGCCAACGTCTGTCTATAACTTTTTTATCACTGAAACTATAAAACTTCACTAAGTTGCGTGTTTGCACTGATCGGGCATATGATGCTCGCGTTTATCACGCGATACATACGTGTTAAAGCATCCGTCCCTCTCGCACTCACATACCTACTGTTTTTTCATTGGTGACTTTTACTTCTTACTGATTTTAGCAAGAGATATTTCGCCAACGTCAACGTGTAGATATATCACACGATACGAGAATGGTCGGTAGCGAACTTTGATTTTAGTGATAGGATATTGGTCAAAAATTTACGGATGCTTTGATATTTCTTTCTCGCGTGATAAATGCAACAAAACAATATATAAAAGAGTTGTTTCGGGTTCCGTACCCAAAGGGTAAAAATGGGAATTACCTTAGTAATACTTTAGCGGAGGCTTACCTCCGCTGTCCGTCTGTCTGCCTCTGTCTGTCTGTCTGTCCGTCCGTCACCAGGCTGTATTTCATAAAGCTAGACAGTTGAATTCTTTACAGATGATGTATTTCTCGTTCCGCTATAACAACAAATACTACTAGTAAAAAAAGTAAATTGTACGGTACCCTCGGTGCGCGAGACCGACTCGCGCTTGACCGGTTTTATTTATCTGAGCAACGAGACATACCTACTGATTTCCTATTTGGTTTAACAAGAGCGCTACGCGCGGGTTGGCTTAATCAACTTGCCAGTGCACTCAAACAATCCGCGTATTCAATCATACCGGGCTAATCGATACTTGCAGCTTTGCACTTGTGTGCTTGCAGGTATGGCACGACCTTATCGGCACATGGAATTATAACAAGATACCAAATAATTCATGTAGAAGCATGCATTTTTTGGTGTCTAAATCACTATATTATAATATTCAATTACTGGAAACGTTTGAATAATAAATTGTGATTAAATAAGATTTACAAAGGCTAGTCTGATATTGAGTATGACATCAATTCCACCGCAATAAGTTAGATGTTGTGTTGTTAGATATTATACATGACATGTAGAAGTATGGTCTATTATTGACACTGTGTCTGTGTATGAAACTAACACATTATAAGGTAAATACATTTTATACTGTAAGTGCGGAACATAATAATAATTCGCACAACAATGCATTTTATTAATTACATGGTATTGAAACTGTGATAATTTAACTTAAATGTAGGAAAGACCAATTAATTACCATTCTAAAAATTGTCCACGAACTACACTAGTATCATCAATCATCAACGATACAAATATTATATCAAAACACAAATACCAAAAGATCTATCTAAAATAAGCAAGACTTTCTGCAAATCATTGAACGGCTTCATCGTCTTTTATAGCCTAAACTAATTCCACCAATTAATATCATTCAAAACCATTATTTCTAATTTTAGTCATCACCAATAAATACCCTAATAAATCACTCCTCGACCGAATAACTCCTATTCCATTACCCACCAACCCATTGAAAGCCAACAAATCAAATCCGTGATTAAAACTAACACAGCGCCCGTATAACGCGTGTAATCACATGACGGTTCCGTAAGAGTGCAATCCCATTAGCGAGTGAACCCTAAAATTTTAATCTGCGGAACAACGGGCCGATCGTGATTGCAGCGCATATGCATAGTCTTTGGGGATCGCTTAGCCTGCACTGTGGGACAATACAAGGGTATACTTATATGAAACATGCAATATCTATTTTTTTTAATGTAACTAAATTAACTATATCAACTCCGAAACATTGTTTCACATCTGTATCATTTCAAATTTTAATGTGTCCGAATGCAGTTTTTTTCTAATCCCCTAATATTTTCAGGATTCCCATTAGATTAGGTTTGTTTAATAATTATTCTGAAGAATTAACAGATTCGGATGAAAATGGCTTTCGGACAGATAAAATTTGGCGAAACGTTACAGATGGGAAACAAAAAACACACCACAATTTTTATATTAAACCGTTAATACAAAGATCAAAAATCCTAGAAAAATTTAAATGCATAACCTGGTGGAAAAGACCGGTAATCGAACCCGGTACCTCTGGATTACCGGGATTCCCGATGTCTTCCACCAGGTTGCGTTTTTTTTTTCTTTGAGCTTTGATCTTTGTATCAATGGTTGGTATCAATTTATTTGTATACATTACTCAGGAGTTGGATGATGGAACTCTTCAATGGCTACTAGTATACCAGTCGAGTGTGGGCTCATTTGTTTTGTTTTTATAAGTCTTATATATACATTACACTTGTAGACGTTGGTCTGATGATGGAGTCAGGAGATGGATGATGGAATAGGTATAAATTAGACTAAATACTACTATCTCTACCTATACCTAATAAGTCATATTAACAACCCAGGTATAGTCAACCAAAAATGTGGTCTGCCCCTTTTCGACTCTATTTTAAATGTAATAGAGTCCAAAAGTGGTAGACCACTTTCTTTGCTGACTGTACCCCAACCCTGACATTCGTATTCGTGGAATCTTATTTGAAATAAAAAATCACGATTAAAATTATTTCATTAAGAATAAGTTATCTTCATTCAATTTTCTCAGTGACGAATTATTTCCGACAAAATTATTTAAATATTTTTTACGATTTTATTTTTGAGTGCCCGACACTGTTTTTAATCAATTATTACGATAAAATAAATTTTACTCTAAGTATATGAGAACTGTAATGCATAAATGCATAATAATATATTTTGTACGACCGACTGGCGGCAAAACGTTTTTCCTTATTATTATTTTGTTACCATAAAACGGCAACTAATCAGTAACTCAGAAAGTCTCACTAGCCGCAGTGTACCTTGTTTTATTATACTATGGGTATACTGCATCTAAGCCTAGTCCGCATAATATCTACACTCGCTCGTGTAAATATGCGATCATCTCTTACCGTATGTTATCTGATTACTCGAAAACGCCCCGAACAATTTAGAAAATTATTATTAAATTATATATTTTTTGTTTTATAGGGTAAAAACTTATATAATCTCTATTGTCACCAGATCAGGATCTGATGAGGATCAGGATCCTATGGACATCAAACGAACTCTCCAAATATAGATAGACATATGTGTCGTTTCCAATGAAAAGGGCCCACTTTGTCGCTCACCATAGGGATGAAATTTGTTTGTATCTTTGTACCTTTTCATGGCGCAGACAAAGTGCAGATACCATATGCATGAATAAGTGATTGAAATATTTTTTGTTGCAAAATGAAGTGGCTTTCAGTAATCATCATTTGGTGACATGACACTTCGTTGAAGCCGTTTATATTTTATTTTTTTAGTTAAATTTTCAGTAAGTATTAATTTTATAAATGAGTTGACGCCAAATATTTAGTATGATTTAAAAAAAAGTCACATAAAGACAATTTTAACGTTTTGCCCTATAAATTTGTCCCGCAGTGTACACAGAATCGGCGAGGGACGAATTGTTTTCATATTAATAGCATGTCGACAAAGGCAAGAACCCTCACCCACCCTCGCCTCACGGCGCACGGCCATTTAATCAGGCGGCGGCATTGCTGTCATAATCTTTATTATCACTCCATTAATTACCAAAAATATCTATTATATATATATATATATATATATATATATATAAAACAATTGATACTTGGTTCTTCATATTACATCAGAACGAACACAAACGGCAATACTGAATTTTCTAAAAGGGATTGTTAATAACTTGGTTCTTGCTACAGACACTGAGACTGGTTAGGAATGGCGAAATTCAAAAAATAAATTACGTTTTTTAATTTTGGAGAATTTCGAGAAGCTGTATCGACAAAAAACCTATGTTACAATTATCGAACGTACTCACAAAATTTAATGAGAATCAGTTGAGAAATTCAATCTGTGCGCGAGAACAGACGAAAATCTGGATAACTGGACATCCGAACATCCGGATACGAAAGTATTTTTGCCCAAGCTGAAACGGAGACGCTTTGCTCGCTTCGCTCGCTCGGTTAATAAACATTTATTACATTAATGACGACGCGTTTGGCTCGGTTTGTAGACACCTGCCTACTGAGTCGGCGGTCCCGGGTTCGAATCCCGGCCGGGGCAAATATTTGTGCTTGGGTCATGGATGTTATCTATATATGTATTTATATTTATATATTATGTATATCGTCGTCTAGTACCCATAGTACAAGCTTTGCTTAGTTTGGGACTAGGTCGATTTGTGTATAATTGTCCCTTAATATTTATTTATTTATTTAACGCTGAAAATTCAGCTCAGTATAAAAATATATATTTATCCTGGTACCCACTATCTACCTATATTAAGTTATTTTTAGATTAAGTTTAGCTTTAATTCATTCTATTTTTAGGTTTTGTAAGCATTTTACTCACTTACATTCTTATTCTTAATACACAAATAGTTACTTTCATAAAAAAAAATAACCCAACCCCATCCTACGCTCGATTGGAGATAGATTTGACTGCCCTTACATAAGACACTGCTGTGAGCAGCATGTGTCAAAAAGCGCTCATGCTGTGTAAGTTTTTGTAATGTTTTTTACTAGCACTTTAGATATAGATTTGTAGGTACTAACCAATAATATGAGTCACCCTTGTTACTCGAATTAAATCATTTCATTTCATTTCATTCATTTCATTTCATAAATACCTAATTTATAACAATAAAGTAAATACCCACAACACAATCCAAAATACTCAATTTACTCAAAAGAAAAAAACTTAGTACTAAGCGTAATCACAACCATGCAGCCCCCTCCCCCCACCACCGTTGTAGTTTTCATAATAAATCCTCATGACTTGACTTATTGCTATAATACCTATAACAACAAAACGCACACAAACTACGATGCTCAATCTTCTCAAAAGAATAAACGACTATGCGCAGAATCAAAATGGTTTATGCCTTCAGTACCGTGCAGGTGCACCCCCCTCCCCCCAGCACGCTGTAGTTTCGTCGCGTCTGAAAATTAATTCCTCTACATAATCAGAACTTCCGTGAGCGGCGCAGTAGCTTCACTTCAGTTCCGACAGAAGTTTGACTGCGAAAGGGTTATATGATTAAAACGTGGATACCGCTGGTGTTCGAGAAGTTTCTTGATGACGTAAACTTTACGTCGTAAGGAATAGGAGAAGTTAGCCAACTGCATATGTAGAGAATAATATTACTAGGTAAGAAATGCGCTGCGAATCGTTTCTGGTACAGAGGCTGTCCATTGCGATCTAGCGTGGAAACGCTGCGAGCATTATGAGCCCCTTTTCACTATAAATGACATAGCAGTGTTTTTTTATCCTTTTTAGAATTTAGTATTAATTAATTATTACGTATTTTTTTGCAAAATTGTTGTATGTGCAATAAATTAATATAGTGTCACTATAATATTTTTATATGTAAGTATGTATAGTATAGTATGTAACTACCAATATAGAATAATAAAATAGAAATCAATTATTAAAATAAAAATAATATATAATATCCGTATTGTCGCGGATTAAAAATATATGTATATATATTTTTGTATTTGGTTTGATTAATGAAGCTTATGTTTATTGGGATTCGTAAAAGTAGATATTTTTGTAGCTAACCGAAAATCTTTCTTATAAATAGAACCAGTCCTTTTATTTGATTTTATGTGAGTCCAATTACAAAGTGATCACCCCTAATTCGTTTTGATGCTATTTATCAGAACTCTACTCTAACGTATTAATAACTTATAGAACCCTGAGTGTAGTTCTACACTATGAATTATAAAGAAGTCCGACAAAGTGTTTTGTTCGCTAAAAACACGGGTTGGTAAAAAAATAAAATAAAGAAATAAAGAAAATAATTGCGCAATATGATTTACCAAGATTGTGAAGGTTGATTTATCACCAAGGCTTTATACTAAAGTCATTTACGCATGACGTTGAGTACCTGTGACCTGTGTATATTGATTTATTTATTTATTCAAATTAGTTACACAGCATTACAGTAATTAAACCAAGGCACTGTGAACTACAAAATTGCACATAAAAAAAACTTAAATCTAGTTTGATTTAGGCGATGTAACAGCGTTATATTGTTCAGTAGGAGACGCGGACGTGTTTCGGCAGATATGATGAAGATGCATAAAATTGAAATATTTACTGCGAAGAAAACAACGGCAATTTATTGAAAATGTACTCCAAGAGAATCGAATAGCAACCCTCCGTTGCTGCCTCCAACCACAACCACCCCATAGCGCCGCTGTAGCGAAGACAAAAAGGCCCAACGTCATAATTAAAAAAATCTCGTGCCTGCAAAGAAAGGGGGGAAGTGGCGTGAAACGAAAGCAAGACGGATGGGGCGCCACAGAGCCCCGGCAAAGACAATGTCGCCAAAGGAGGCGCTTTAATCATAAATATATCAAGCGGAGTCGGGTAAGGCACGTGTACACTTAAGAGTTTCCGTCCGTATCTTACGTAAATTTGGGTGGGGATGGGGATGTATACTGGAGATATTAGCAGAACGCCTAGACTGCCCACTCATCGAAGTGGCTATAGGCAGGAACAAATAAAGAGCACATATCTCGCTACTTACGATTTCTTGACCATGATATTATTATCGCATATGTTTTTTGTTGTTTCTTTATATTTATTTTAGAATAGAATAGTAACGTAACGATAAGGTTTAAAATTGGGATAAAATAAATTATTTTTGTTTTTTTTTTTTTTTATATTATATTAGCATAAAGCTACACTAATTCGGTGGATAGAGACTAAAGTACTATGTGTGACCTTACAAACGGTCCAGTAGTTTTGATTTTTTTATATGTTGTCTAGAATGGTTAGTCAGTGTTTAAAATGCAAAATGCACAATAGCAGTTCAAGAAATGCAAACTTTCCTGGTTTTTACAAAACATCCCGTTCTTCCGAGCATTTTCCAATCTTACACCCCAGTACCAAGATTAAACACTCTTCCACATAGTTAATAAAGTTAAAAAAACTTATTAGACATCACAAAGCCTTTAATTTGCCTTGGGATTAATAACGTATTCTCGATGTGAACTCGGCGCTAGCACACACTCGCGCAAGTAAAGGGGGTGTTAAAACAAAACGAATGAGTTCGGACAAAGGAAGGAAGTGCGCTAGGACTCGGCGCGCACAAAGCGCTAACATACCTAAACATGTTTCATTAATGAATGTCTGCGAGGTATTGTTTGAAGTTTTTGCAGATCTGGATGCCTAATTGTTATTGTTTTGGTGATGGGTGGAGTTTTAGGGTCGGTATTTTTAAGATATGATACGATAGGGTTAAAATCGCAGCCCATCTATCTGGTAGTATATGGGTTGCCCTGTTACCATCATCATCAAATAAATGTTTTATGTCTCAGAGGCTTGTAGTTACCTATACGTTACGTTAGGGCTCTCTCAAAAAACGCCATCGTGACTGCTCCTGCACAGTACGCATCCAGGGGACTTCAGCGACCTTTGTTAGTCCCTCTTCTGGAAGCCCACGCTGCGTCTTCCGGTGCGTGATCTCCTCAAGAACTCACCGGCCTCAGCAGCCATGTGTTAATTGCAATTCTTAGAGCTAACTATATGTATTGTGTAGTGTGTAGGTACTTACTTTTTTTGCCGAAATATTATTGACATGACAATCGTAGCGAGGAAAGACAATATTTAATTTACGCTAATACTGCTAATGGATGGATCAACTTTTTCTTGTCGTTATTCCGTCCCGTGTCCCAGGGGACAATAGTGATTAAAAATCTTAGAAGTGTTGTAAATTTATATAACTGGTATTGTCGGGAGATAGTCTATATAGGAATGGGCTTATAACTGTTGAAATTACAAAGTTCTTGGTAAATATAATCGCTGACAATCGTAGTATGAAAGAGTGATCCAGACGACATTACCAATGCAACGAGCTGCAGAAAAAAGTTGATTCACCCTAATGAGTCGTTTTCAAAAGACATGTACCTACATATTTAAAGGCTTAATAGAAACAAAACTGCGATCGCGTCTTTTGTGTAACGAAAGTTAGTCATACAAAAGATATGGCTAACTGTCGTTACCTACACAAAGGAGTCAATTAAGTTTACTGTCAACTTAGTTAGTACCTGTTTCAGTTGATGGACAACCCTACAAACATTGTTAACCGCAGCGCTGTCACCGCCATCAGCTAATTAGCGGTTGATCAGGAACAGCGCAGTTTGAAGCATTAGTCCGGCGCATTGTGTCGCAGGCAATAAGTAAACACTGTTAGCTAGGGTTGCTTCTTCTGCAGGTTTATTTTTTGTTTTATTTATTGCAATCCGAAACGAATACTTAGCTTTAGCTTTGTTTATGTTTAAGCTAATTTTTTTGACGACGCGGTTGGCGCAGTGCTTAAGCAACTGCCTACTGAGCCGACGGTCCCGGGTTCGAATCCCCGCAAGGGCAAATATTTGTGTGATGAACACGAATATTTGTGCCTGGGTCATGGATGTTCTATATATTTAAGCATTTATTTATCTATATAAGTATGTATATCGTCGCCTAGTACCCATAACACAAGCCTTCTTAAGCTTAATTTGGGACTTGCTTGATTTGTGTGAGGTTATCTGATATTTATAAAAAAAAAATAGAAATATTATTACTGAAGGTTTTAAATAATTTTGGAAATTGCTGTAGGTAATTCATAGCATGACGTAATGTTGCTCGCCGGCCTAGAAAGAATTATTATGTACTTCATTATGTCGTAAAGTCTGTAGATTTTTAAAAGGACTTTTATCGATAGATAGGTATATGTCTCATTCTTAATCGCCAAAGAAATCTTGTAATTATCTGACATTTGTCATATACTATTAGAACCTCATTGTCCTTTTCCCAATGCTGCCAAATCTAAATAACCACTTAATTAACACAAATTGGACTTCCGGTTTATGACTTAAGATGGCCGCATGCCTTTAAGTTTAGTTGTTCGTTATTTATTCATGTTGGTTGTTCAATGTGTAGTATTGATAGCCTATTGTGCAGTGAACTAACGTATGAGTGAATGGTTAATGAAGAATTCAACTTGAAGCGTACATAGCCCTTCTTGGGTCAAGGCCCGGTAGACCGCGTGGTTTTTTGTAAATCACTATCAATTTACAAAAAGCAAAACCTCACCGAACAACGGCATGCTCTACGAGCAAACTTGAAATTGGCGAAATCATCATTAACCTGACGATGGAAGCCATATTTTAAAATTAGAATTAGAATTAACACAAATTGACAACCCTACACGGGAGGTATGGGAGAAACAGGGGAGGCATTTTCCACCGGTTTGCGCGCGCTTATAAATGCTATTTTAACGCGGAAAAAAAGATTAATTAACTAATTGAGCTTTCACGTACTCTCTAGAGACTGCAGCTTGTTGCCCGGGTTGGGGATTTAACTTTGACTTTTTCTACGCTGTTGGTAACTGCGTTACTCGTTTCTAACTAATCTACAGTTTATGAGAGCAAGATACTTCTTTTAGCAGTTTCTATATGTGTTTTGAAGACGTCATATTAGCTATGTGCGAAGAGCATGGGTATCTACAGCAAAAGATTATAACATCTTGCATCACTCCGCCGTGGCTGACGATGTGGTGGAGTACGTCCGCCGGAAGACTGGCTTCTCGCTGAGGGTGCACCAGCTGCACTCCCGGCACTACGTGCACTTCAGCTCGTTTGTGGTGCGCGTGCCGCGGCCGCTGCAGGACACCATCGCAAGTGCAGACTTCTTGCCGAAGGGTGTTGTGTTTCGGCGGTTTCGGGGTAATCTGCCTTATTCTACACAAGGTCAGATGACGCAACGGAGCCACGCCATTGTGTCGCCTAAATCTAACTAGTTTTAAGTCTTTGTTTATATGTATTTCTGTAGTTCACAGTGCCTTGGTTTTTACTGTAATGCTGTGTAACTTATTTGAATAATAAATAATAATAATCATATTCGTAGCGTTTGTAACGTAGTAAAGATGAGAAGTCACTGTCAAGCCGTCGGCATCATCAAGGGACTGCTAGACTTTCTGGTAGAGTTGGGTTGGTAAAAGTAGCGCCAGCAATCCTTCCCGCGAAATAGGCCCATTGTATGACGTCGAGTTTCGGAAAACCAGCCCGCGATAACCTATATAAGGCAATAACAATAACCTACTGTCAATTGTCTAGAAATCCATCCTGCAATGTTCACTTAGAGTGTTTAATTAACTCAGCAACAGAAATTACGACAAGTTCACTAGTTGGGCGGATCAACTTTTGCTTGTTTTTATTTTATCACACGACCCAGGGAAAATAGTTATAGTATTATACTTCGTAGAAAAGTATAGATAATTTAAATAGTATTATCAGAAGATAGTCTACATAGGGACGGGCTTACAACTGTGGCAATTAGCGAGCTTTGGATATATATAACCGCCGAAAATAGTAGTTTTAACGAGTGACCCAGGGGACATCACCATCACATGGGGCATGGCATATGATCAACAGAAAAAAGTTGATAAAAGTTAACACTTACGACCAACAAGGCGGGTTGTTAGCGCGCGCGCTATGCTCATAGCAAGTTTTCGCTAGACACACATTTCCAAACCACAGGTATTTATTACTTTATTACCAGGGTTCGTAAAATGCGATCAATTTCATATAAGGTACTAGACACTAGTACTATATGGTACTAACCGACATGGGCGCGAAATTAGAATTCGTTCGAACGGTTATAAACTATAAAATTTTGAAATGGGCTATCTTAGGAACAGGGACCTAATTCGAGAATGACGTTTGAGTGATCGCCAAACGTCAAATCTCTATTAGATAACATAACAGTTATATCGCCATTGAACTGTCATTTAAATGCGATGAGGTTAAAGTGGCATAGGTATCTCATCTCAATTTTGGAAATACGAAGGCATTTTTGAAAATCATTATGATTTTCAAAAATGTTATTCATGTCTATGAATTTCTGTTTTGAACGAAACGTAACGGACTAATTTTCACGCACTACGCGGTCAACTTACTACAACGTGGTTACTCGCACCACCACCACCACCATGGATATTGCACAGATTCTTAATAAAAAGTGAATTATCTTGTGTGTTTATAAAAGTTAAATGTTATGTGATTTTCATTTTATAATCAGAGCTGACAAAATCAATTTCTAGTCTCCTCCAATATTAATAGATTCGTTTAAATAGTCGCAGCATATTGGAGTAGTATCAGGCAAAGAACAGCACAAATAAAACCTGGATCGTGTGCTTTATTAGGTACCTACCTTTCACCTCCACCACCTCCTCCTGTCACATCACAACGTGACAAAATAACCATTATTTTTAACATTTATATATAATCAAAATAGACAAAGTAATTAATGTGGAAATTGCGGATAATCCGAGTTCCCGTTGTCCGCAACTAAATGAGTTCCGCAAACATTTTAATGAATAAGTAACACTCCCTCCGCCCACAGGGTGACCACGAGTTATTCTCAAAATGGATTAGTGTTGTTCAAATAATTGTCAGGTTTTGATTAATTAGGTACATTTTGTCGCGCAACAACAAAAGTCAAGATTTTTAATAAGTTTTCACAGAAGGAAGATTTGTGTTTTCAGTTTTGGGTTTGATTTTTCTTTTTATAATGAATCATCTGTAGGTATTTGTGTTTAATTAAAAATGCTAAAACTGAATGTATTACGGAGATGCCACTACTTTGATCGACCAGCGGCACGGCGAGCGGTTGAGCGAGAGATCCGAACGCTGTGGCCATACGAGTGAGCGTGACACACGTAACGCGCTACCACTGCCGCTGTCGTGTCATCTCTGTTGTTAGGAGACCTTAGACATGAACACATTGCGACTATCACGCGATAAATATATGATAAAGCAACCATCAGTCTCACACTCACATATTTGGAGGATATGAATGGGTGCTTATTCGTTTATCTATCGCATGATATAGGGGCAGTCACAGGGCTCAAACTCGAAAAACTGCATTGAGTAACTTTAACATGTTTGAGACATGTCATACTAAATTAGATCCTTAGTTTGTATGCCTGATGAAATAATATATAAATCTTGTAAGATAGACAGAAATGTCAAATCAGCCACATTGAATTTGTATTGAGTAGAACCAAGCGCAAAATGCAGACCGATACTGCAGGTATCATTGTCCTAATAGAGGACCTATATAGAGGGCCTATTACGCGATAAATAAATGACAAAACAACAGTTACTTTCCCCTAAGTATACATTTCGGTATGAGAATAACGAATACCATTTGTCATCTATTTATTGTGTGATAACGCAACCATCATTAAACCCGCTGCCCCCGCTGGTCTCTGAAAGCAACGCTAAGTGGCGGCCCTACGCTACCGCGCAACGCTAATTAAGCGTTTCAGTCATATTGTTTAAGTTGTCGCACCATAGAGAGTGGCAATACTACGTTATTTATATATTTTTAATTTTTTTCAACGTCTATGGTCTCTGAAAGTAAAGCTTCATGGTGCCCATACGCCACCGCGCAACGCTATTTAAGCGTTCCAGTCATATTGTTTTAGTTGCCGCACCGGAGATAGTTGCGCCATTACGTTTTTTAAAACGTCTTCCAAACTTTTATTCTGCTTTTGCAGTATGTGCATTGCCCTATGGAATTTAACTAATCACACACTCCACAGAAAAACGTTATAGGTATACTTAAAAATTAAATGATATCAACTTTTAAACGGAACATACATTAAATTGTTTGACATTATCTGGCAAACCTAGGTAATAAAAAAAAAACTTGGTTATATACAATCATAACATTCACAAAAGAATGTAGAGACCAATTTATTGTCGTCAAAAAATTTGCTACACTCTACTGATAGGTCATTCATAAGTTGTGAATTATTTATATTCTAGGTGTTACACTATTTTACTAATTATGAGTCCCAACTTTTCTATACTGATAAAATAATATCTCCTGAGTAATATTATAAAATGTACAAACTAGTCAACATTTTAATATATCCTCAACTAGAAAATTAATTGGCAGCCTCCGTAATGAAGCTCCGCGCGCTTTCAATATCTCATTAACGCTCTCAGCGCAAAATTAACCGCATTTATATAAAATGTATTTACAGGCAGCTCCATAACTTAATCTACACCTATCAAAATACTACCCCCGCGAAACCGGCCTGCTATTGGCTGCGCGCCGCAACCCCTGCAGTGGGCACCCAATCACATCAATCCATTTTAGTGCTAAGGGGTGGAGCCCCGGGGGTTTTCTCGAGAAGATTTTTGCAGATCGGAATAGTCGAGAGCAGTTCATGAGTGATACAGCACTTTTGAATATTTTCGGAAAGTTACGAAGGAAGTTTGAAAGGGAGGGAAAGTTTAAAAGTGCATCACTGCTTTCGAAAGTTCCCTACACCATGCTTGATTAATTCGATTTTTAAAACGTAGCGTTCGAAAACGGGTTCAATTGTTTTTAAATATGGCGGGTCCGTATTTGTCGCCGTTGCCTGGGGATTTGTTGACGGAGTATATGTTCGGGCGGCGCCGGCAGCGTCGGAACAGGACCACGTTCACGCCGCAGCAGCTCAGCGAGCTGGAGTCACTGTTCCAGAAGACACATTACCCTGATGTGTTCCTTAGGGAGGAGGTCGCGCTGAGGATAAGCCTGTCGGAGGCTAGGGTCCAGGTACGTGCATAATTAATGTCAAGAACGATTTGTATTCTTCTACTCGCCATCTCGTCTGGGTAACCCTTTACCTTCTATTCCGTATATAAATATTGCTTCTTTTCCTTTTAAACCGTAGTCGGGTAAACAGTATCCTATAACTGTAATGGAACGTAGGTACAGCTATCCCTGTATCCAAATTGGTTAAAATCTGTGCAGGCGCTTTAGTGGAATGAAAACTTCTCCATAGAAAATTATTTTCAATACTTAGTATTTTAGACTTATGTAGGCAATAATATGTAGTAATTATAGAAAAAATATACTCTCGCATAATAGATATCAACAGTCTATAAGCCCGTTTGATAGAAGATGAGTTTGTGCATTCACTCAGTCTGGAAAACTTGTTATTTCGGAAACTGAGGATTATTACTTCCTTTGTTTAAGCCACTTGGCTTACAATCACAAGACATAAATCAAAACACATAATAATAATCAAAAGACATACTTATGTCTTTTGATTATTATCTTCGTATTACATCTCTTTTGTTTCATCTGGCCAGTGTCTAGGTCTCTCTGTAATCAAATCTTGTATATTTCCGAAATCAATCACCGCCATACAGACTTCAGACAGTTTTAGTTATAAGATGGTCAATCATCTCATTCTTTAATTCTTATGGTAATGCTTTCTCTACTCTCTCAAGGCTTTGATTGATTTTTATTATAATTCGTACGAAACCGAAGAATTATAGGCTTACATCATAAAGCTTCGTCCGTTTTCCGGGGGAGATAAGCACCAGCAACTATTTACCATAGGTAGGTACTAGTTATCCTACTTAGTGTCTGTCTGAAAAGAAATTTTGTATGTTTCACTCACTTTCCGGTTTCCGATTGTGCTGAAATTTTGCATACTTGATAAATAAATTAAGAAGATTTTATGTTAGAACCGTCGTTAACCCTGATAGAGGAGAACAGACTCTTAGTGGTAGAAAGGAAGGTACTCAGGAAGATTCTAGCGTAGAGTAAGTAAGTAGTAGAAGTAATGTTAGAACCGGAAGGTGAAGAAGAAAACTGTAATAAAATGACGATCTCTTATCGAATTTGAGTTCGTTTGACTGCATGGTCTTGACGATTACAAAAAATTACAGTGAAAAAAAAGGTAACAACCTAACCAAATATTAAATTTTTCGATAAAACAATATAATCCATCCAAAATCTTCTGCATGAAATACTAGCATTAACATAAATTAAAGGTACATTTATTTTAAACCAGTTGTCGGTTATCTTCCGTCTATCATACAAATTGAGTCCGAATCCAGTCGGGGTAAGTGAAGGGTCGACGTAAAAAGATCAAAAGACCCCTTTGGACCCTTCAACTCAATTCGCGCTCTCGACGTCGCTTCAGATCTGATGGTACAAAAAAACGTTGTTGTATGCTATTTAACGTATGACGAAATGTACTATTATGGTTCAAGTTAAAGTTATACTTATATTGCATAGTCATTAAAGTTTACAACGTGTACAAGGTACATTGTTTACTTTATTTATTTAATCCTTATTGGACAAATGAAAAACTGATGGACAAACGGATGGACAAAGGCGGATTTAATGCCATCGGGCATCTCTACCAGTCAACCATCGGGCGAAGTAGATTAGTTGTGGGCGGTGCAACCAACTTAAATATGTTTTAATATATATATATATATATATATATATATAATATACATACAGAAATAAATACTGACTAAAAAAGAAAAACAGATGTGCTAAGATTTCTCTATTCTGCTAATGAAGAGATCACGAAAGGATTATTTGTTATACCTATGTTAAAGGTCACATATTCGGTTGTTTACGTAAAAAATGATATAGCATTGTTACTTTCCCACTACGTGTAGCAGATGCTTTTTCGATTTTATTATCGAAGTATCCCGAAATATTGGTGACTATACTGATACCGCTGAGCGTTATTCCTAATTGCATCCTGTGCTGCTGTGTTGTTGCTGCTTTGTAGATCGGGGTCTGCTTTTTGGCCTTTCCTCCTCCACTTTGCACGATTTTTGATGTTCTTTAGGATTCCATACCACAAAAGAAAAAAAACGGTCCCATAAGGGTTCCGTCCACTTTGTTGATCGTCTGTCTGTCTATCAAGACAAGACCCATTATCTCGAGAACGCCTGGATGTATCGAGTTTAAAGTAAAATCATATAGTCTGCAGTCCCTTACGTTAACGTAAAAAGAAGATTAGGCCGTCTGTGAATAGGCTGGCAACACCGGCACCGTAAACATTAGCTCTGGATTTCAAAATAGTTTAAAATGTTGTTTAAGGATATTTAAGTGAAAAAATCTAATCAAAGTGACCTACGACTATTCATTACGTGCAGTGTTTGTTATTAACTCTGAAAGTGTACGGTAAATTACAATAAATGAAGAGACACAAAGCCGCCAAATAAACATTATATTTTACCCGATTAGTGCCACAGTGATACCTCTTGTAATCCTTGGATCCAATTCTCAAGCACATGAACAAAAACAGTGAGTAATATGCACGAAAACAAAGAAATAACTCTGTAATTTACCGTTTGAGGGATTCAAATTTGTGACAGCAAGTAAACAAAGATCACGTGACCCAGAGATCACGTGAATCAGCTGTGTCTGTGTCGACTTATCTCACAGACGACTCCATCTAACGGAGACCCGCGGTAACTTTGAGGCGAACCTATGTACAGCGCCATCTAGTAGCGCAGTGGCGAACTAGCTACTAAGCTCTTTACTCGACTTGCGCCTGCGGCTATAAGTTGTGAAGTGGGCATATATCGGATCTACTAATACGCAATAATACCGCAAGATGGCACCTCCATGCGCAAAGTGCAACGCGAACTTGAAAAATAAAGAATTCCTCACGTGTTCAAAATGTACAAAGACGTATGACCTGCGTTGTGCACAAAGGTCTACAAAATTATTTAGGCTTATGACTCCTGAAAGAAAAAATACGTGGACATGCGTATCATGCTGCACCATCAAAAATCCTATTGTAAACAAAACAGACGAACAAAATATAACGAAAAGGAAAAAAACCCACTTGAGTAGTGCAATGAGTACACCGGGCGCGAGCACCTCCTGCGCAACTTCGAACTCCCAAGCCACTACACCCAGTTTACAAGGAGTTCTACCAAGAGCAAAGTCTATCGACTCTCTCATACGTACGGATTCCTTTTACAACACCTCACTTTTCTCGGAGGATGAGTTATCAAAGAGCCTAGATTTCACAAACAATGACCTTGACGTCGTAACAGAACTAAGAGCCGAAATCGACAAGCTGAAACGTAATCTGGCAAGCACCGAAGAGGAATTACATAACTCTATCTTCGAGAAAAACGATTACAAGCGACAAATTGAAAAACTAACGAGGGAAGTATGTACACTGAAAAACATATGTAAGAGCCCCCGTACTTCAAAAAAGAACAAAAGTGGTATATCATCCAGCTTTGTGGATAGCCCTTTGAAGAGCCCCTACAGCACAGTAACAGTAACAGAAAGCTCAGATAAAATTCTATGTTTGGAGACACAAATTCAGCAATTACGGTGTGAACTACTAAATGCTCAACATGACATATGTTCCCTAAATGAGATCATCAAAGGTTTGGAACATGAATTATTTCTCTCAGCCACATCAAAAAATAGTGATAATAGAAATCACATACAGAACACTGATATTACCTATGACCAAGCTCAGAACACAATCAATCTGAAAACATCATCAAACACGCAAAATAAATTATGTATCATATCCAGCAGTAAAAGATACAAAGTACTATCAAATATGGAGAGAAACCGCTTCCTAAATGACTTTCAACACTGCCATTACATCACACCTAATGCCGGAAGTGAGATATTAATTAAAGGCCTAGAAAATAAACTAAGCGGGTACACACGACAAGACTTCTGTGTTATCATGATTGGAGAAGCCGATTTCTACCAAACTAATGACTACATAGCGTTAGTTGAGAAAATAAAAAATAAATTACTAAAAATTACACACACTAACATAATAATAGCTGCGCCTACGTATATCTGCGGCTCACTCCTATATAATTGCAGAGTGGAGCATTTCAATCACCTACTGTGTCAGGACATGTCATCTAATAAATATGGAACGTTTTTAGATTCCAACCTCTACCTAAACCTAGACGACTTCTCTATCTACTCTGGGAAAATCATAAATAGTGGAGTACAAAATATGCTCTCAAATATTGCTCAGTCAATTGTTTGTTTGCAAGGCAAGATAAATCAGCATACAAACACACAAGAAATTGAATCCCAGACTAAAAACGATGAATCCGTCCAGACATGTTCAACGAAAAATCTACAATTTTTTCGTGTATAACCATGTAACTATACTTCACCAAAACATATCAGGCCTTATCAATAAAAGCGACGAGCTTACCGTGCACCTGCAAGAGCTACAAATAGAGGGAAGAGCGATCGACATTTTATGCATAACTGAGCACAACATGACTCCCGATACTGAAATATTTGTAAAAATTCCCAATTTCATTTTGGCTACTAGCTTTTCCCGAGATAAAAAAAGAGGAGGAGCCTGCATTATGATAAGAACCGGTCTTCAATATAAAGTGTTGGATAATATAAGATGTATGTCAAAAATGTGTATTGTAGAATGCTGTGGAATAGAGCTATGTGAGCATGATATGATAGTGATATGTATTTACAGAGTACCTGGCACTAGTCTTGACACGTTCCACACTAATCTTGAACGAATCTTAAACAATACTTGTGGTATAAAAAATCGAAAATTAGTCATTTGTGGAGATTTTAATATCGATGTTTTAAAAGAGACACCGAAGAGCCGTGAATTCAGGTATCAGTTACTAAGTCGCGACTTAATTCTTGAGATAAAAGAACCAACCAGACTTAGCAGTGGAACTTGTTTGGACAACTTTGCCCATAATGTTAAAGGGTCAAAGAGCAAAGTAATAGATTTAGCTCTTTCAGACCATTCAGCGCAATTCCTAAAATGTCCTGTTAAAAAAACTTGTTGCATTAAGTCTTGGAAAATTAGAAGGCGAGATTTTTGTAAGGAAAATGTATCATTATTTACTAAACATATACAAAACTTGAGCTTTTCCGACGTTTTGAAATCTACTAACCCTGATGACGCATATAATCACTTCATAGAGATATTTAAGTGTATTTATGATCTTTGCTTTCCTTATAAAACTCTTAAGAAAAACGTCAGAGTTCAGCATAAATGGATAACAAAGGGCATTAAGTCATGTTGTAGGAAAAAAAGGGCATTACTATGGTTATATAGGTCCCAAAAGAGTACTACTAATAAATTAGCTTTTAAAACATACAGCAAAAGGCTAAAGAACGTCATTAAACTGACACAGCGTTCCCAAAATGATTTTTTCATTAAATCATCGAAAAATAAATCTAAAGCTACGTGGCAAATAATAAACAAATCTAGACACATTTTACCAAGAGAACCAATTGCCAAATTACAGGTTAATGGGAAAATGTATACAGACCCCATAGACATAGCCAATGCATTTAATAATTTTTTTATTGACGAGATAAGTAATCATAATGATAGTACACAAACTCATAAGTATAATATTGAAATGCCTAATAATCCGAGATCAATTTTTATGACCCCAACGACCCCCGAGGAAGTGTTCAAAACCATACTGTCCTTAAAAAACACGTACAGCGTCGGTTTTGATGACATAAATACCGCAGTCTTGAAGGCAGTCGCAACTTCAATTGCAGTGCCTTTGAGCTTTATATTAAATTTAAGTTTCTCGGAAGGAATTTATCCTAGTAACTTAAAGCCTGCCATTGTGAAACCCGTTCACAAAAAGGGTGATAGAGACCTTGTTTCAAATTATCGTCCAATTGCGTTGTTATCAGTTTTTTCTAAAATTTTTGAGAAGATAATATATGATAAGGTCTATAACTTCTTGGATAAACATAACATACTAGTAAAGGAACAGAAAGGGTTTCGCAAAGGCACCTCAATAAACATGGCAATTTATGACTTGGTGCGAAACGCAATGATTAATATAGACAAGAGGAATTTGTCATGTGCCATCTTTATGGACATGACAAAGGCCTTTGACCATGTAGATCACCAAACACTTATAAAAAAACTACATCATTATGGGATTCGTGGTAATGGTCTCAAACTTATTGAATCCTATTTACACAATAGAGAACAATACACTGAATTAACTCAGATTTGCACCTCATCTAGGAAAGAAAAAAGTTATAAATCGGAATGTAGATTAATTAAATACGGAGTACCCCAAGGAAGTGTACTAGGGCCCTTGTTATTTCTGATTTATATCAATGATATAATTAAGTGCACCCAACATCCCATGCTGCTATTTGCTGATGACAGTACTATCTTGATAAACTCAAATGTAAACACCAGTTATGCTGATGAAATCGAACAAGCTATTGGAAATGTCATTACTTGGCTAGAAGCAAATAATTTAAAAGCTAACCTAGGAAAAACATGTGTAATGCAATTTAAACAAAGAATTGAGGTTCCGAAATTACACATTACCTATAAAGGAACAGTTATTGAAGAGACTGATACCACCAAATTTCTAGGACTGCATATAGATAGTAACATGTCATGGGAGACACATTCCATAGAAGTTTGCAAAAAACTATACAATTTCTCATATGCACTTTACAAGCTAGCGAATACCAATGGTCAAAATACTGTTTTAGCTGCATACCACGGTTTTGTAAGCTCAATCTTGCGCTATGGAGTTATTTTCTGGGGCAATTCATCACATAGAGATATTCTATTTAGAGCACAGAAGCGTTGCATAAGAGCAATTTGTAAATTGAAACCAGTAGAAAGCTGCCAGCCATATTTTAAATCTTTAAAACTTTTGACTTTACCCTGTATTTATATTTTCGAATGTTGCATGTTTGTGAAGTGTAATCCGGAGTTGTTTCCAATACAAACGCAGTCACTTAACCTCCGTCAGAGGAAACATAAACTGAAATTGAATGTAGGGAATACCGCTCTGATGGAAAAAAGTTTCATATCTATGGCACCAAAAATATTTAACAAGCTTCCTGAGGAGCTAAAATTGGAAACAACAAATACTTTTAAATATTTATTAAGAAAGTATTTAATGGATAAATGTTACTATAGTGTTAAGGATTATTTTAATGACTAAATTGACACAATTTATTTATTTCTTAATGACAAATTTTAGAGACCCTGTTTTTATATAGTGTAACTGACAGTTGGTTATTTTATTTTAGACGATTTTAATGATCCTTGACATGTTTTAATTTTAATGCTTTTAATATTTTATGATTTTCAATAATTTTTCTTTCTTATGTACATGGCGAAATTTCGTACGCCAAAAGGCACATCATAGCTGTACTATGTCTCACAAATGTCACCTTATTTTACCTATGCATGACGAAATAAATACTTTGAATTTGAATTTGAATTTGAATTTGTGCCCAAAAAATGTATCTATCGACACTCTCAGGGCAATCCAAATTTATAGGGATTTTCCGTTGACTTAGAACTATGAAATTAGGCATGTTATAAACAACAAGGTGTAGGTAAACTATAGATTTGTAATTAAATCATAAAAAAATATCTAGTCCTTATATTTAAAGTATGTAAAACAGTTTTCCAACGGTAAATTTAAGTTCGCATTTTCATCTTGTTGTTTGGTTTGTTTGTGTGTCGCTCAGGTACAAGTTTATCTTTTCGTGATTATAGCAAAATGAAGCGCTTTCATAGATCGTAAGGAACGAACCCTCCTTTTGGCTTTTTAATTAATTCGAAATGCTATATGCCTTATCGAAACGTACCTACTAATACAAATAACATTTCTAGAATGATTATACTGGGGGGTGATTCGATCAATTTTAGAGAGATGATGGAGATCTCTCCAATTCATCGCCATCCGTCACTTTTGACGTTTCCCTACTTGACAAGTGGCGATATCCCTAGAACATCGCAACCGGTCGCGCTTAATTTGCGTTTCCTCTGACGGCATAAATAATAGGCGCATACTTTAACTTGACCGTGTAGTGCATGAAATTAGTCAGTGTCGTTTCTTTCAAAACTGAAATTCATGTGCATGAATAGCATGATTGACAATCATTATCGCCTTCGTGTTTCGAAAATTGAGATGAGATATGTCACTTGAAGCTCTTCGCATTTTAATGACAGTTTAAAGGCGATATCATTGTTATCTAATAGATTTTTGACATTTGGCGACCTCTTAAATGGCATTCTCGAATTAGGTCCCTGATTCTCTGTCTTGTTGGTGTGTCACTTTTCTGTTTATTTTATTTACATTATTTCGGTCAGAAACCAAAGCTTACTAAACTTGTAGCAAACACATTTTGCTTATCATTTAAGAGCCATTTATTTATTTAAACTTTATGGCACAATACAAAAAGTGTACAAATGGCGGACTTAATGCCATAAGGCATTCTCTACCAGTCAACCATTGGGCTAAACAGAAACATTTTATGGTGCAGGGCCTGTCAACTATCATCATTATACCAAAAGAGAAACTTATTAAATATCAGTAATTTAATGAACACAATAGATAAACATACCTACACAAATATACAATACAATATACTTACATAAACATTAATTCTTGTACCCAGTGCAAACCGGTGAGATGCTTGCGCAACATGTGCTTGAAGGTTTGCTTTGTTTTATGCTTGCCTGATGGAAAGTGGAAGATCGTTCCAAAGCCGTATTGCCTGAACAGTGAAAGAAATTGACCTAAAAACGGTGCGATGAGGAGGAACAATGAGCATGAGTTTACGAGAAGTGTGAAGGACGCAACCGGGTCGAGCAGATACAAATAAAATGGAATAAAGAGTAAATAAGACTCGTAATGATCTGCGTTCACGAATGGGAAGCAAATTAAGTTGACGGCGAAAATCAAATATGTGGTCATATTTACGAAGTCCAAAAATGAATCTAATGCAGTTATTAAGAACACGATCCAAACGATTCAATAAAGTCTGAAGGATATTTGACGGTCATTCTCCACATTTGTGTTCTAATTCTAATTAACGCGTCGCTTTTTTTCTACTTACTTTTCAATCATTTTTATCTGAAATATAGTAACATATCGATCATTGAAACTTAAATGTGGATAGGGCACATTATAATTATTAAAGGTTCATTACTTATAAGCAAATAAAAATTTATATGACGCGTGAATTAGAAAAAACGACGTGTTAATTAGAATTATTGACTTTTTGTATGACGCGTTAATTAGAAAAGCGACACGTTAATTATACAAATTCAGTTATATTTTTTTAAATTAAAATAATATACGTTTTGTTTAATAATATATGACTGATATGGTGACAGTTATATGATATAAGCTATGTTTTAAATAATATGAAAGTACCTAAGTACTCAAGAAACAAGCACACCAGCCGTTAATAACTAGGTAGGTTAGGTATGCAATTACGTATGAAAATTGAATTATTATGATAAGTTTTAATAAATAATTTATACATGTACCCGCCCTCGCTACGCTTACTATATTATATCCTCCTTCTCTTTGCGTCGGTTGTCTCATTGCTAAGAGGCGTGGTCATTCCTGGATGATGCGGCGCCATCTGTTGCTGTCAGTAGCCGTGTGTAGAGCATCGTGTACTGTAGTGCCAAGGGTTGTGAGAATCTGGTCTGTCCAGCGTGTCGTGCTCCTGCCTCTTGGTCGCTTGCCTTCAACTTTTCCAGTGATTGTCGTTTTTCTAGGTTATCACTGTTTTTCCTGGTAATGCGATCAAAGTACTCCAGAACCCTGCGAAGATAGGTCGTCGACAGTTTAGTTCGGATCTTGAGTTGGGCTAAGATCGGTGCGTTGGCGTGGCGTGCTGTCCATGGTGTGCGCAGCATTCTTCTCCAGCAGAAAGCATCAATTCGATCACGGTCAGCTTTCTTCAGTGTCCATGTTTCTGAGTCGTTTGAAAATATGGAGAACACCATAGTTCGGACTAAGGTAGTCTTTGTGTTGGCGGAGATGGTCCTGTCCTTCCGTACATTATTAAGCTGCGACATTGCGCCCTTGGCCATCCCAGCGCGAATTCTGCGAACTTCCGTCTTACATGAACCATTATTGCTAATGTTAGAACCCAGGTTCTCCGTGATTTCGAAGTTAAGGGTTCTACTGCGTTCTACTTTGCCTGTACGATCAATAATCATGAGTTTGGTCTTGGATCTGTTGATTGAGAGTCCGAATTCTTCACTAAAGCGCGCCATCCTGTTCCATTAACTGCCCATCTTATGCTTTTGCTAGCTGCTAGGAGGGTGGTGTCATCGGCGTATCGCAAGACTTTATGTCCCTCAACAGTAATGCTACCATCCCAGCCATCCTCCTTATGATGTATTCGCCGTATATATTGAACAGGATAGGTGAAAGAATGCAACCTTGTCTTACACCCTTTTGGAAACTGAAGGGGTTTTATGGCGTCTTATCTATTCCCACTGGTCCTTGGCTGTTGTAGTAAAGTGGATGTAGTGTAGTAGTGCAGTGAGGAGGCAAGGAACACCCAAAGTGGTCAAAATATCCCATAGATAGTCCCAGTCGACACAATCAAAAGCCTTGCTATAGTCGACAAAGCACATGATGAAAGGTGTATTGAACTCGTAGCACTTCTGTACGATTTGCCTCACGTTCAGTATTTTCTCGTTCGTGCCTTTTCCTTTCTCAAAACCCGCTTGTTTTTGCGTGATCTGCCAGTCTAGATAGTGATGAAGTCTGTTGTTTATCACGTGGAGCAAAACTGAGTCAGAGCAAGTGTATGGTAGTTGTCGCATTTTTTCGATGAACCTTTTTGTGTAACGGGATGATGACGGATTGGGTCCAGACTTTTGGCCATCTACCGTTTTGCCATAAGTGGGCCATAAGTGGTGGCAGATCTTGTGCAAGATATGGCTGCTTTATTCACCCAGAGCTTTGAAAACCTCGGAAGTAATGTCGTCTGGTCCTGGAGCTGGAGCGTTTTAATTTTAAGGCGATAGATTGCTGCTATTATCTCTGATTTGAAGATGTTGGGCTTCAGGTTCAGAAGTCCCCAGTGTGACCGAGTGTCGGTGGATGTACAGGGTCTTTTGTACAGCTGCTCTATTGCACTATTTGGCCACGCCAGCGTTCTGCAATATTGTCGAACCCATGCAGCGGTTGCTCATCGTGATTTTCAATGACCCAGATTTTGCGTTTGAACTTTCGACTCAGCAGGCGAACTTTCTTGAACAGATCCGGGGTTGTAATTTGAGTGGATGCGACTCGACTTCTTGGCATATGCTCGTTCTTGTCTCTACGGCGTTCCCTTTGAATTGCTTTACGTAGTTTCGAGTATTCCCTTTTAACCTTGGAGTCTTGACGAGCATTAATTTTAATTTCTTTCAGGCGCTGAATTAGAAAGGTTCCACGTTTCCTCAGTGATCCATGTGGACCTTCCACAGTCCCTTCCTCTCTTAGATGCGATATCCTCAAAATCTTCATTTATTACCTGGACTTAGCATCACCTGTCCGCGGTGGATCTAAATTCATGAGCGTCGCTTCCGTCAGATTCTGGAAATGGGATCGCTCTATTGGATTCTAAGTTCTGGGTTTAGGTCGCGCGTTACGGTAAACGGCTTCGAGACGAATGGCGAAGGAGGTAACCAGTAACCGCATTCAGCTCAAGGGAAGGTTTTCACATTTTTGACAGATGACTTCCAGCGCTTGTCTACCAGCATGTAGTCTATCTGATTCCTAAAACGACCCAGTTTCCAGGAGACTTTCAAGTGTAGAGTCATCTTTTGTGATGGTGAAAGAGTGTTAAAGTAATGGTCAGACACAGAACACAGAACTCTGCAAGCCTCTGACCTCGTTCGTTCCTAGAGTCTAGACCAATTTTTTCCAATGGTGTCTAGGATTTCATGGACTATTTCTGAGCTTCCTGTTTTAGCATTCCAGTCTCCCAATACCATTGCGATTTGCCGGCTTGGTATGCTGTCTAGAGTTTCCTCTAGTTGATATCCTCTTCCGTGGACTGTGTTTTGTAAACTTGCACGATGTTGAGAAGACATAAATTGGTGTTCAGCTTCATTGTTATTATTCTATCAGACACAGGGTTATATCCAAGTACGAAATATTGTTCATGCCTGATGGTGCTAATATATGGAAAAACCGCCTCGGCTAGAATTTCCAGCCCTGAGAAATACAGCTTGCTACCTGATGAGGTTTTAAAATGACCCCACGAAGATGTGACTATATATTATAGATACTATTACTATTATATATACAAATGTTCTAGAAAAAATAAAACGAAACTGATGATTATAACCGCATGGATGGTTAAATTCTAATTAACGCGTTCATTTTTGATGCGTGAATTAGACTTGTGAATTAGGGATTCTTGAAAAATACAAAATAACTTTTTATAGGTACATGTAATAATCTACAGAATCTAGTATCTACTAAATAATGCGGCCTTTAATGTACGCTAAAATTCTCTGCGCGATAGAGTTACTGGTTGATTTTTAAAACGTGAACGTGTTAATTAGAAATTTCGTGAGCCAAAACGCGTGAATTAGATACTTACAGTCATAGTCCGCAACCCGTACACAGCTGACACAACCATCCCACACGGGGATCTGGGCACGACTGACCGTTTCACCGAAATGCGTTAGTGAGATCCGTACCTACTTTCAGAGGACTTGTGTGATCACAACCGACCGCGACGCGTCAATTATTATACGTTTCGAGACAAAGTTACTATAATTGATATCTTTGTGTTATATTATTTGTATTGACTAGGTTTTTTTTGTGCAATTAAAACATGTATTCTTTTGTTTAATAATCTTGCTTACATTGTTTTTTCTTCATGTATATCATCAGGAGAAATTGGTATGTAAGTAATTTGGGTAGTGGGACGCGACGTGTCAATTAGGAGAATAGGACTAAAAGTTTTTTTTTCTACCCGAAGGGTTTTAAATATGTTCTTGAAAATTCATGTACAGCTCAATACGAATACCTGCTACGATAAAATAATATAAGACATAATTAAATCAATAATTTTATATTTTTAAACAGCGAAGACAAGCAAAAATGTACGTCTGGAGAATGACCGTTGAATAACACACATCAGCATAATCAAATACGGGCAGAACTAGAGCTTGAATAAGAAGAGTTTTGGTGCTGACAGGAAGAAAGTGTTTTAGTCGGTAAAGCGATCGAAGTGTGTTGGTCACTCTGCGACATACGTCAGACATCTGTGGCTCAAAAATCAGACACAGGTTCTTCACTTGCGACGCCAACGGAATAGGAGTGTAATTTCAGTTGTAGAGAGCAAACGGGGACTTCCGAGTATGCCATAACCATGTACCTACTTTTTACGTTCCGGCTCATTTTCAATCTTCATGCGAAAAACAATAGTTACTAATACTTTATGAAGGAATATAATGTTTATTTAACGGTAAACAAGTATAAAACAACTATAACTAACGTAAGAGAACCAAACATTTAAAACCGATGTCCATCAAATCACGGTCCTGCGCTACTTTATTACTTTTGCTCACTCGTACTCATGACTTTTACATCTATACTATTAAAAAACTCTAGATTTGTATTGTGGATCAGTTTTCTGTGTAAAATTTTCTTAATCAGCGTAATGCAGGATCGTCTTTTGTTTTGTATGGTTGCTCGGCGCCATCTGCTTTCATAATTTCCTTTTCACCTCACTCGCTCGGAAAACCTCCGTTTATAGGGCGAAATCTGCGTGCAAAAGTCTATTTTATCCGCTAGCGTGCAAAAGTCATTTGAATTTCGAACACGACGATTTTGATTCTCTGTGGTGCTTGTAAATTTTTTATACTTAAGACTCCTTCAACGCGTGACAATTTGGAGTATTTATTCAATGCTAAAAGCCTGCATTAAAACGAAAAAGGATTTGTTATAAATATTTGGAGACTATAAGTAATTTACCGAAACTATTGGCGTTTTTAAAGAAGATAAAGCCGAAGTAATCTTGTTCGGATCCCATCGTCCAATAACTTCCAAAGCAAGTGTTATGGAAAATACTTCCGAGTGGCCAACTAATCCTTCCCAGAATGCCATTCTCCCATATTCACAACGAATGTGTCAAGTAGTTTCAAATACAAATATATTAAGCACTGTTAAGTGCTTAAGAAAAACTCAACGATAAAATATACACGACGATAATAAAAATTACGGCCATATTATTTTTGATATGTGTGTTTCTCTCGTATTTATTTGGTTCGGATTTGAGTGTGTCATGTTTTAAATTTGATGTGTTAAATAGAAGGCAAAATTAAATATGGTTTTTTTTAATGTTTTAATTGTGTTTCTTGAATCATGCGATTTCCTCGCTGAAGTGAGGTGAAAAGTTGTGTGTTCCGCATGGCTGCAAAATTATTAGCTTCTCGTGTCTTGAAAGCTTCGCTACGCTCTGGAATCTATCTTTGAACCATTCGCTTCGGTCATGGTTCAATCTTAGATTCCTTCGCTCGCTCAGCTTTCAAATTCAACACTCGCGCCAAATAATAACTTTGCAGCCTTGCATAACAAATAACTATTGTCCTCGCATCACGCCAAAACGGCTAGACGGATTTTGACCAATTTTGGTACAGGGATAGCTGGACTTCTTGCCTACAGGTCGTATTTCTCAACCGATTATCATGAAATTTTGTGAGTAGGTTCGATAATTTTGTCAATTTTATTATTCGAAATATTTCAAAATAGTGGAGATATTGCGATCACAAATTTCAGTTTCAATATGTTTTCCCACATTTCCTTTTTTTACATTTTGTTAGTTACTAAACATACCTGGATTTGGTAATTTATGAGACACATACCTAACGATAACAAATATCGCGTAGGATTTATTTTCTTTTGACTTTCGAGTTTGGTACGGTACAAACCGTAGGTAGCTTCGTCTTCGTACGTCTATGAGAGTTTTAAGAGCAAATACCACTATTCATTTTTCCATACGAATCGAGGTTTCGTTAAAAAGTAAAATACAATAAAGAAAAGAAATTACAAGATCTATATACACATTATTAAAAAAACCGGCCAAGAGCATGTCGGGCCACGCTCAGTGTAGGGTTCCGTAGTTGCTCATCCTTCACAATAAACTGCTGTTTTAAGCCCGAGGTTTAAGTTAAGAAAGATTTTAAGCTCTATAAAAAGGTCGTAAACGCCCTAGAAACTGTAATCACTTATTACCTTCTGGAAGTCAACTTACGACCTTTTAAAGAAAAAATATGAAATTTGACGATAACTCAAAAACGGCTCGACCGATTTTGTTTAGTATAGTTTTTTATTGAAAGTACTTATAAGGCCTCATTAACATGAATTTTTCTGAATTTTTTTGACCCGTGGTTGAAAAGTTAGAGGAGGGGGGACACTATTTTTTTTGTTTTTGGAGCGAATATTTACAAAACTGCTGACTTTATCAAAAAATAATGTTAGAAGACCCCTATTATTTTTACAAGACCTATTCAACGACACCCCACAAACTAGTGTTGAAAAGAAAAAATAAATTCACCCCCACTTTGGGTGTTCGAGAGGTACCCGAAAAAATATATTTTTTTTTAATTTTATTTTACCGTTCTGTCGGCGTTATACATGCACATACTCATACCAAATTTCAGCTTTCTAGTACTAATGATCACGGAGCTAAGCCGCGGACGGACGGACGGACGGACGGACAGACGGACATGGCGAAACTATAAGGGTTCCTAGTTGACTACGGAACCCTAAAAACCTAACCTGCATCGTGCCATGCGTGCCGTGTCCAGGAGAACCGCTTTCTAAATCGGACCCTTGCTTGATCCAGCCATCTAGCAAGAGTCTCGTAAGGAGTTTGTCGAGACTCTTCGCTATAAGACCGTTTGCCGGAACGACTGTCGGGACAATGATCGTAGAATCAACATCGCACATGGCGGTCACCTCGTGAGCCAAGTCAAATTACTTGCTGAGTTTGTCCTTCTCGCCCTTCACGAGCTTCTCGTCATGCGGGATGGTGATGTCGACGAGCACTGCCTGGTGCTTGGATTGATCTACCAACGCGATATCTGGCTTATTGGCTACAATAGTCCTGTCCGTGATGATAGATCGATCCCAATAGGGCGTGACACGACCATTTTCGAGAACTGGCTCGAGCGTACTTATAGTACGGCACCTAAGACCCTACAAGACCGTATCGAAAAGCAAGTTGATAGTGAATGATGTCCCACTGCTGGGCTGCTGCCCATCCATTTATTCCACTCCCGATTTTTAGCAGTCAGTGGCCATTGGTTAAAAAAAAACCGGACACGAAAAAAAATTTGTCGTAACTGAAACAGACGCTTCGTGCTCTCGGACAATTATCAAAGCGTGAAACAAAGATTAAGATGTGCATTTTTCCTGTGGCCATATACAGGATGATCAATCCAAATGGGTTAGTAGGAAGAAAACGATAAGAGGGAAATCTGTTCTTAGGAACCATGGCGTCGATTTTAGATTTAATAGAAACTGCACAATTTTTTTTATAAATACCAACATTCATACATAACCGGGAGTTGAACCTGGTTAAAATTCTGCTAACGGATCCACACTACTCGCGAAGTTGGCCGGGGTTGGACGAGGCGAAGTTGGCGCAGCGAAGTGTCCCTCCACACTATCATATTCGCCCAACCTCGGGATAAGATAGGGTTTAAGTAATCGCATGGCGTATTGTAACATTCTTTACAACGATTTTGACCGTTATGTATGAGATTTATAGAAAAATAATAATGCAGTTTTTATTAAATTTAAACTGACGCCATGGTCCCTAAGATCAGATTTCCCTATCTCTTATAGAATCTTACTTCTCACTACTGACCCATTTGGATTGATCACCCGGTATAAAGTTAAATATTTCGAGGCCTAATTTTCTGATTAGACTCGTATCCATATTATAATAAACATCGTCCCTATAAATTATTCTAGACTTGTATTTTAAATGGAGAGTTTAATTTCTTTTGTTTTGTATAAAGCGCGCGGCACTAAGGGATAGCAGGACATCCAATAGGTTCTAGAATACTTTTTACTCTAAGTTGCTGTACATTTTTGCTTTCGTCGCCATTTTACCGTTCGTATTTTGTTCCCCAGGTATGGTTCCAGAACCGGCGCGCGAAGTGGCGCAAGCAGGCGCGGCTGCAGCTGCTGCAAGACGCCTGGCGCATGCGCTGCCTTGGCCTGGGTACTCAGCAGCTTATGCCCGGTTCGCAATGCTCTGGTTTGGCTAGAGAATCCTATTTAAGATAATTTTAAAACCGAAAATACCTTGTTTTGGGTTGTCACTATCAATGCCATGCCGTTTATAACGAACCCAATGAAGAAATTTCAAGCCTTCGATTTTTCCTGTTTATTCTACCATAATTGCATCGTTTTGGGCAATCATTAGTTGAACCCGTGGTGTAAATCAAAGACTGTGTACTTACGCCTCGAGTTTTGCTGAGTCAATAGTTGGGCATACTAATAAAATAACATTATTATCAGTGCTTGCAGTGATCGAGGTCCCGTTGTCGAATTATTATCGGACCGTTTAATATGAACGTTTGGTTCTGAAGATGGGATAATTCTCTAGCCGAACTTCGTTTCTCTTTGGCTTTTACTGTACGTAACTATATCGACGTTTCAATCTCATTTATACAATTTGTACTGCTAATTCTTCTCTAATGAACTTTTTACTTTGAACTTAGAACCTCATCTGCTTTTCATTCTAGAGTCAATATATCTGAGGAGTTTTATAGACTACAAATCTAAAGTTAGGTACTCGGTTTTTCAGGTCACACCAAGCCGCCAGATTCATCACCAGAAGGGCCTGACTCCCCCACCGGTAAAGATTCACCAGACCCACCTGTACCCATGGAGAACCCCGAAATGAAGTCACCACGTCAAGAGTCCTACCACCACAATACAAGTTTGCCAGAGGCCATGCCACCAATGCCTCCAATACACGACATCCCTCCCCCAATGCCCTATGGAAACGACGAAAGAATGCTTCAACAGCCAACATTTCCTTTTCCGCCGCTCATGATGCCACAACAAATGGAAAACGAGAACGTGCCAACTGATCTCAGAGTGATGTCAAAGAACTGCCCTTGTGCTACTTCAGTCCAAGATATGGATGAGCCTCAGAACTTAGCGTACCGACAAAGAGCCGAAGCCAAAGAGAGCGAGAGCGATAGTGATACAGAAATCGATTTGACTTCTCATTCTTCCAAAGATGATGATTTACGGGAATCTGAGAGATTGGCGAACAGAATAGCGACAAGTATCTTCAGAAGCGATACTGTCTTGCACGACCTAGTCCCAAATGATCTCAGTCTCGGTGCTGTGAAGAATGCCAGTAATGATAGGAATATTAATAGGAGTAATTTATAAATTAAAAATAAACTTAACTTTATTTACTTTATTGTAATCCATATTAAAATAGGTAGGAGTGAATAGAAACTTAGTGAGGTTAATGTACCAGATATTGAAATAGAACTAAAATTTAGGAGCCTTTTTAAAGCTTGTGTCAATGGCTCAAAGTGGGTCTTACACAAGTTCTCGACTGTACCTATATAGGTACCTCTTAAACTTCCCATTATCCTTGATTTTTACCCAACTACGGCAAAGCCAAAATGAAGGGTTATAAGTTTAGCAGTCTAAGTAGGTATGTATGTTATTTATTTTTATTACGTTAGTGTGTTCCACCATAGTTATCTATTTATTCAGTCGTTGTTATATATTTTGCAAATGGGTCTGTTACTGGTACACTAACCTTGCAAGAGAACGCAATAATAGTTCAATTATAAGAATATACCGATCGCCAATCGATCAGTGATTACTTACATCGGCGTCGCAGTGCATACTGACGTTGGATGTTGTCGCTTCTAATATGTAATTTGAAAAGTAGGTCTGTCAGGTACAATCAATCTGGGTGACTTTAACACTTCCGTATAACTTTGGGCCACACTTACGAGTACATACTGCCATTTTTATTGTTCTACTGCTGTAGCAGTACAGCACCTAGATAGATAATGATTTAAACTGCAATTTTTTTTTATGAATTGAAAAGTTAAATTGATTGAATAAAACAAATTGAATTATCTATGCCATGTAGCAGTAAAACTACTACAGTGTGTGTGGGCCAATGTTATTCGAGAGGGCCAAAGTAACCAAAGTTACCCAGATTTACGGTAAGTACCTATTTGTGTCATAGTTAAAACGATGATCCTAGTCATGAAGTAACCATTAACTTGTACTGAAAATAATAATGTAGCGTATTAACAGTAAACTGTAGAAAATAGTAGATACCGTGTAGAATTGAAGTGAATGGGTTCAATAAGATAGCAAATTCTGAGACAGTTCAACGAGTTTTGATAATTTCTGCGATCATGTTGGCATTTTGTCAGATTAAAATCAATATTTCGGTTATCTGAGAGAAGTTTCTAGGTAGTACTTAACTACAATATTATTTAACAAAAAATTCATGCTTGGTAGGTACTTAACTGCAGTAATTCCCTTTTTAAGGCGTCTTTTATTTGACGACTATTTTCATTCATCAATTTTGTTATTTTCTTCAGTAAGTTGAACTTCCAATGTTGTTCGTAATATTTAAGGAAATATATTATGTTGTATACTTTATTTCGTTTCAAAATAGATGCAATAAAACAACCAAAATTCGGAGCATCGCTTTATTTTGCTTACATTATTATTGTCCGTGGTATAAATAGCAATATCACAATTAATGCAATTACATTCCAACCAATAAACTTGCTTAAAACTATTCATTTTATAAAATAAATTCAGTCTGATATCGACCTCCCATAAAATCATTATCTCAACACCTATGTACACTAGGTCAGGCGATACTTATTATTCAAGTTACATAATTATAAGATATAATACAAGTAAATTGTTAAGCACCAACGTTATTAGAAAAATCTAATATAATTAATTACCTATTTACAAAGAAGCATCACACTTGCATTGGCTATACATATATTATTGCTAATTATTTTCAGCTCTCCTGCTCCAATAGGTAGGTAATAAATACGTATTAGTAAAATATACTCAATACAAATCTTAAACTACAACTTTAAAGTCTTTGCGAAGGCCGTATGATAAAATATTAAATATACGCTTTTCAATAAAACTGCGGCTATGATGAATTTAAGGAAAGGTGAACAAATAATGAGACCAAGATAAAATAGGATAGATAGGTAGGATGCAATAGAGGTTTCTATATAGTTGCTCATATAGTTATTTCTTACTTTACGTTACGTCCATGGCCTCAAAGGACGGACTTTATATGCTACGTGGGTACCACTTCGATGGCAGCCAGTTAAAGAGCCAGTCCTTATTGCATTTTAGTCAAACATGAAGCACTATTCATCCCGTTGCTCACAAACCAAATTACATATTTTAAAAACAACAGCGCCTTAATATACCTGTTCTTTTTTCTTCAAACATATTTAAAAACTATTGTAACAAAGCCCGAGGTCTTGAAAAAAGTCATTCAAAATGATTTTACGTTGCCACTGACATACCTACCCACAGATAAGTTAAACCTATAATTATAGCACCTTTATGCGTCGGGGCTTAAAAATGAAAAATGTCTCCTACAACTAAAGTGTACTTTTAGTTTTTTATTAACAAGTAGTGTTGTTGCTTATTGAGATATTAATGTGATTAGAACTATATATTTACCAGTAAATCTGATACTTCAACTTCCAAGATCGGTTATAAAGAAAACACTAATATGAAGAACCTCATCCGTCACTATAGGCTATACTGCGGTCATGCTTCTAATATTATCTTGGAAAGAGAGCGTCAGGATGCAAATACCTTTGTAGATGTGCTTTGAGGCGTTTACGCCTATAAAAGAGGAACTGCTACATCCATAAATACATGTAGTCCTTTAAAACTGTACACAGTCTGATTGTACCTACTTCGAATATCTGCTATAGAGAGAAAACTGGTATGAAAAACCTACTGTCTACTCAGTCTTCACTACAAGCATCTATAAAACACCACACTGGCGAGAGAGCATCTGGATAATGCCCATGGGACCAGTCGCGGGCGCAATCGTTAGAGACAATGGTTATCCAAGTGTGCTTAGATGATAGCATCAGTAATGGACAATCTAAGAACCAATTATGGTCATTTTTTCCGTAAGTAAACTCAAATTTTAAGATACGGACACAATATATTTTTAAACTAACAACACTATGTTCTGATAACTGATGGTCCTAACTAGTAACGATCATAAATGGTGGGCAACAAGGCACACCTTTGCTGTCCATTACTGTCCATGATTGATGACCCTATAATAATGGAGTTATTATTTCTGGATGTGAGTAGTAATATAGATCCTTTGAAACCGCACCTTTGAAATCGGTTAGAAAAAGAGAACACACTGGCCTGCACTATCAAAGACCGGCTTGTCCGGGTCAGGCTACGACCGGGCTGGGTGTGGTGCCTATGTTCATGTTCATGTGAGTGGTATAGAGATCCTTTGAAACCGCACCTTTGAAATTGGTTAGAAAAAGAGAACACACTGGCCTGCACTATCAAAGACCTGGTCCGTCACTATAAGCATTTGCCGTCATGCTGCGAGCACCACGTGGGTGAGAGAGCTTCTGGCCGCAGCCCCCGCGCTCGCAGGCGCGCGGTCACCCTATAATAATGGACTTATTATTTCTGAATGTGAATAGTATATAGATCCTTTGAAACCGCACCTTTGAAATCGGTTAGAAAAAGAGAACACACTGGCCTGCACTATCAAAGACCTGGTCCATCACTATAAGCATTTGCCGTCATGCTGCGAGCACCACGTCGGCGAGAGAGCTTCTGGACGCAGCCCCCGCGCTCGCAGGCGCGCGCGCAGCCGCCGCACAACACTATGTTCTGATAACTGATGGTCCTAACTAATAACGATCATAAATGGTGGGCAACAAGGCACACCTTTGCTGTCCATTACTGTCCATGATTGATGACCCTATAATAATGGAGTTATTATTTCTGGATGTGAGTAGTAATATAGATCCTTTGAAACCGCACCTTTGAAATCGGTTAGAAAAAGAGAACACACTGGCCTGCACTTTCAAAGACCGGCTTGTCCGGGTCAGGCTACGACCGGGCTGGGTGTGGTGCCTATGTTCATGTTCATGTGAGTAGTATATAGATCCTTTGAAACCGCACCTTTGAAATCGGTTAGAAAAAGAGAACACACTGGCCTGCACTTTCAAAGACCGGCTTGTCCGGGTCAGGCTACGACCGGGCTGGGTGTGGTGCCTATGTTCATGTTCATGTGAGTAGTATATAGATCCTTTGAAACCGCACCTTTGAAATCGGTTAGAAAAAGAGAACACACTGGCCTGCACTATCAAAGACCTGGTCCATCACTATAAGCATTTGCCGTCATGCTGCGAGCACCACGTGGGCGAGAGAGCTTCTGGCCGCAGCCCCCGCGCTCGCAGGCGCGCGCGCAGCCGCTGCAGGCGGGGCTCCGCTGCGCTCGCGCCGAGCGTAGGGTCCGACCACAGGCGCTCGCCTACTGCTGCCGCGCGCGGCCAAATCCGGGTGTCTGCAATCAAATTTAAATATATATTATATGTACTTACTTAAATGTACAAAAAAATGCCGTCCAAAACACAAGGTATTCAGACAACAGTGTGACTATAGATAGGACAGTGGCGTGGTATTAAACATAATCTTAGTAAAGCCTAAGCAAATATAGCTTTCTTCGAGGTAGAAAGAATAAGGTACGTATCTAAATCCCCAAAATGAAGAAAATCGATTGAAATGAATTCTATTAAACGCCATTTTCAGCCTCTTTTCAGCTTAAGGTTAACAACGAAAAAGTTATCGTGCATTTTTCCATTATTTCAGGTAAAAATTTTATTAGTCCTGCAAACGACGACGTATCAATTTTATTGTGGCTCTATCAGAAGTTCAGCGAGACCTATACTGCCCCCTATTGTTAATATGACCTAGGACAAAGCGATTTTTCTATCACGGACCATAGAGAGCTTTTGTAATAACATGCCGTAAAACTTTCATCAAAGGACCAAACAAATAACACCACTACTTTCATCGAAGGACCAAACAAAAAACACCACTACTTTCATCGAATCATACGAAAAAGAACGATTACATCGTTACATGGTATTTAAAAGATACTGAAGTCAACCGATACTTCCACTTATGTAGGTATGTTACAGTGATGAACATTAGGAGTAACATAAAACTTACCTCGCCAAGTAAAATATCAAAATTGATGTTCCAGGCATATATATGATGTTACATGTATGAATTGTTTGTTTCCACATGTCGGGCGACGTACTCACACGGTTCGGCTTCGGTTATTGCTTGTCCTGATTATGGCTTACTATAATTATTTTATATATCTAAATTATTCTCAGACAATGACAATAAAGAACATCATGAGCAAGTCTTTAACAGCTGCGGAGAAGAATTACAGCATTACCGAACGAGAGACGCTGGCTGTAGTTACTGTTGAGCATTGCTACATTGATAACGGACAACAATTTACTGTGTACACGGACCACGGCGCTTCGAAGTTGTTTTTGTCAATCACTTCTTTTTACATGTATGAAGTGTGTGAGCCACAGACAACCCCCACTAGACGGAGCATGTAAGGCGACCCGCGCGCACCAACGATATGGTACGGCAGAAAATTAAAGTATCAACACGGCGGCCACCGTTTAGATGCGTCCTTGTTTAAGATCCATGCGTACATCAACGAAAAAAGAAATTAAATAAATAACATGGTAAATTGTAGTGTTAAGTGGTGTAGAGAGACCTCATAAACATGGACGCAACTAAACGGTGGCCGCCGTGTTGATACTTTAATGTTCTGCCGTACCATATCGTTGGTGCGCGCGGGTCGCCTTACATGCTCCGTCTAGTGGGGGTGGTCTGTGGTGTGAGCACAGAGTACACTCACCCAGCACATGTCGGTCGACGTACTCGCTCCACATGGCGGCCTCGCCGCCGAGCACGGCCTGGCCGGCGGGCAGCATGTGCGCGTACATGCGGCGCCAGTTCGCGAACACGGTGCTGCCCCAGAACCCGTGGTCCAGGTACCACACGTTCTTGGGGACCGACACCACGCGGTAGCCCAGGCGGATGAGCTGGATCAGGTCGGGGCTTTCTATTGGCTCCCATACTTGGATAACGTATCTGTGAAAATAATGACGAATCTAAAAAACTGAATGTTTCAATTCAACACGGCTTTATTAGCTTCACTTGTAACTAACAATAAGTTTGTAAGTAACTAACAATTTACTTAAATCTTGAAAGTCAATTATAACCTACTTCTAATTGTATATATATATGTAGCTTATGTGACAACACAATACTATGGCGACTTGGAGCTTATCAGACGATGGAGATGGAAAGCGGCCGTAGGAACTACAAAAAAACACAGTATAAACTGTGTTCGCGGTCGTGTCCATGTTTCGTGTAGCCGGATCTCCGTTCTGCCGTGCTAAGGTAAAAGGCGAACTTTTGGTATGGAGCTCCATACAAAAAGGTCGCCTTTTGCCTTAGCACGCACGGCAGCGTTGCCGTGTGACACGGCAACGGAGATCCGGAACGTTCGGCACGTGTAATTAGGCTCCGTGTAATTAAGATACGTAGCTCCGTGTTAAGTAAGATACGTGAAACGTGACGGATGCTTTGTCAATAATTTATCGCGTGATAAAAGCAACCATCATACCCGCTGGTTTCAATGAATCCTCTAATTAAAAAATCTTTATCCAATGATCTTTCAGACCATAGGATAATTTATTCAGTCCTGATTTTATCGATAGCGAAATTCCCACTCTTTCCTTTCTTCTCTTCTGTCAGTTATTTCGCTCCTGGCACAGTGGCTTAATTGTTTCTAAGCTTTTTAACACTTGATTAAAATACAGCTCATCATGACCTTTCTTCCGTTAACAGTACAACTTAAAAACATAACATAACCTAATCCGTTTTGTGTCTAATTCCGTTAAGTTGCAGACTCTCTCTACAATGTTTAGTTTTTAGAAAATATGTCATTGTTACAACAATAGGTAACATTCGTTTTGTCTCAAATGCGTTTTAAAGTAGCATAAACTTTCAGAGCAATGTTAAAATAATGCGCGAAGCCGTTAAACCACTGGGACTAATTAGAACTTCTTAAGAAGTTAATTACAATGTCAATGGGTGGATTTAAACGACTTAATGAGTAATGAGTCTAAAATGAGCTGGGGCGTCAGGGCCAGAGCGCCAGATCCACATATATTATGGATATGAAATAATTAACGCTTCATAATGTTATTGTTATTATGAAGTCGCCTGGGTAATTGCTAAATATGGTCAATTAGTCATAGTTATATAAAGTAGCGTGTTCGTTGTAGGTACTAATATCAGAACTCGGCAGAATAAACTGACTAGGCCCAGACGTAAGCATTCTAGGAAAGTTGATCGTTTGGGTGAATTCATGGAAACTCACTATCCGTCAATTGATTTTGCATCAAGTCCATAACTAATTGATCAAAAGCAAATAGAAAACACTGCTAAACTTTTATCCTACCACTTCAAAATAAGAACCCATTATCTTGAGACGATTTGTTGATAAGGTAGAATATGTTCTGCAGAAAATAAATATAAGTCAGATAGATTCGTGAATATCATAAATATTAAAATTTTTGATCATCTTGAAATCACATAGAAGACTATTTCTCACCTCTCCTTGTCCAAATATTTCTGTATCTTATTCGGTTTAGTGAGTTCGGAAGACCAGATCATAACAGGCTGTTTAATGTCTTCCCCGGTGACTTCTTTAAGCTGCTCGTCCCAGATTTGCAGGGCTTTGGCATGGAACTCGGCCCAGAGGCGAGTGAAACCTTCCACGTTCGTCTCGAAGCCTTTATCCTTCATGTAGGTGACGATCTGCTCTGAGGAGTTCCAACAGCCGAAGTAAACCTGAAATTGTGAAAGCGTAATCATAAATATAAACCTCGGTTAAAACTCTTGAATAATCCGGAGAATCCAGTAATATCTAGGAAAACTTAACCCGTTTACATAATATTTAATAACTCTAGATACGATCAGTAAAGAGTGCAGTGACATTCATACAGTAATGGCTAAACGCATGTCGGTATGTCGGTATGTCGGAATTTTAACGATAATTGTCATTAAAATCGGCTATATTTATTTTGCGGGAACCAGCTCCCTTATACGGTAAAGTTATATTGGTTAATTTAAGTATATGAAATACTAGGTATTTTATAATTTTAATTTCACAACTCGTTAGGATGTAACATATCATGTCATAAGATTCCAGAGGTATTTCTTATTATAAACAGTGGTAGGCATGGACGGACGGTGCTGACAACACCGCGGTATTTCGCGTAAAAAATATACGGGCATGTTTATGATATTATATTGGACACTATAATATTAAACTCAATAAAACGTATTTTTGCAAAGAAGGTCGTAGGATTATTAATTACTTATGTCCATATTAAAATTATTATAGGAAACCCGTGGTGTTGGACCGTCCATGCCGATCACTGATTATAAACGCTCCGGATGTGAAATGAGCTCCCTGCAGAGGCTGGAACGTCTCGTGGAAAAAAGATACTAGTTTCTTTCTTCCATGAGAGGTCCTCCATCAAGCAGGTTGTATGCTTATTTGCGATCATCGTGGAATAGAAAAGCTAACAAACACGAGCAGAACCTGTGTATTCAAGGGATCCAGCTGGTTACAAGGGAATTGGATGCAGTATGGTACCCACCTCAAGTCATAACCTCTCACGTGATCAAAGTGGACTTGGCTAACACCTCAGCAATATCTCGGTACACGTTCTTAAACACTTGATACAAAACGGATTTACGGGGTTCAGCTACTCGAAGGTTGAATACAAAATGGTACTCTCCTCATCCCGTTCCATATGGAACAAAGCAGGCTTAGGCAGAACCTCACCGTTGTCGCAGTACAAGTCCTGGAGCACAGGTTACAATGCGCGGGATTCACGAGGTCCAGTTGCTATGTTAAAGAATTTGCAGAGTAATACCTCGAAACCCCTTATATGGAACAATACAGGCGTCGATAACACCTGAGCGATGTACAAGTTCTCAAGCACTCAGTACAACGTGGTATTTACAGGGTTCAACTGCCAAGGAAGTTGTTTGTTGGAAGTTGTTATCGGTACCTACCTTATCACCTGTAATGTGGAACAACGCAGGCTTAAGCAGCAGCTCAGCGTTGTCCCAGAACAATTCCTGGAGCATTCGGTATATCGCCGGATTTGTGGGGTTCAGCTGCCCACACAAAGGCTGGATGCAAAGTTGTCTCCAATTCGTCTCGTTCTTCTCGTCTTTGTTGAGTGGTACTCACTTCATCACCTCCCATGTGGAACAACGCAGGCTTAGGCAGGACTTCAGCTATGTCCCGATACAAGTCCTTAAGTACTCGGTACATTGCCGGATTTGCAGGGTTCAGCTGCCCACAAGGAGGTTGGATGCACAGCTGTCGCCAATTCTTCTCGTTCACGCAGACTGCTAGGTCACCGTGGCCGGCTTGCTGGAAATATTTAATAGAGTGGTATACTCTTTATTGCACGACTAAAAAAACCTTATACCAGCCTCGTGTCGCGCGACATAGCATCACCAGTCACTCTCTTACAGTACTGTACAGAAAGAGATAGGTAGTATACCTCGAGCGAGAAAGAGTCCTGTGTCACAGTTGTGCTAGAGGTGAAGCATAGATAACAGATGAAATCAGTAGAGGTAGCAGGCGGTGTTATCGCTGAACACCGATTTCTTTCAGATACATTCAGGTGTTTACTAAAATCATTTCAGATAAGATAATTTGTTAGCCTTCGTTATTCTCGACAGCCTTTGTTTCTTAAACAGCTTTACAATTGAAAATACATTTACCATGATTCATTATAATTAAATAATAAAAAAAACAAATGTACCCAAAACTAATAAACACATACTTATTTCCCGTACTCTCGAGAGACGCCGCGGGTTTATACAAAATATTGTTATGTCGATGTAATCGTGTTAATGAATAAATAATTTTTTATTTTATTTATTTATTTATGCCGCATAGTAACTTGTAAACAATTCTTTAATTAAACATTTTATGACTATCGGGTCATATTCGAGACCTTTATTTATTACTGATTTAATTCGTATAGACTCATTATAGACTACTAGTTCGTACACGTGCCATAATAGTCAGTATAAATTAAAAATAGATCCACGACTACTTTGTATCCCAATTCATAATGTAAAGAATGCGTGACCTGGAATCCATTGAGATTTATCTAACACATAGCGTCAAATATATCAAATAACTTCTGAAGTGTATTGAAATAATTTCTCGAATTAGACAGGAAACGGACTGGACGCCACATTATTTTTGCAGCCTGACTAATCCATTAATATGGCATTCGCAGAACAGTAACCAAACGGTTACAACAAAAACTTGACGTTTTGTTGACTTACATCAACTTTTAAAACATCAATGTTTTCTCTTTAAATCATGGACCTATAATTCCAAAAGGCTGCCAATGAGTTTAAGAAGCCGCGTCCCACTCAAGTGTTGCCATCAAAGCGAGGTCTTTGTTCCATATTTTTCGTATAGCTCTTAAACCTCTGTTTATTGTTTAACACGTTCTAGAGCTACCTAGAAAAATATTCTAGGTAAATCAACAGATGACGCTAATAATGCGTCAAGCTGAGATCTGCACCTCTAGCACAACTGTGACACGCGACTCTTTCTCGCGCTAGATATACTACCTATCTCTTCTTGCACAGGACAGTCGCGAACCATAGTTGTACTAGACGGGCTGGACGCCAAATACACTGTTATAAGTCCGAGCTATGGTTATAGGATAGAGATATATCGCGACCAGGTGCCGCCATCTACGTACCTACAACACAGCCGGTGGAACGCATATTTATCCAGGCATTGATAGTCCTCTAGAATTATTGATCCACGCTTTCCACCAATTAACGCTCCCAATGAATCGTAACGTAACTCATTATTAAGTACCAAGTAAGAACAGTAACTCCTCTTAACTCGGAATCTCTTTTCTGTTTTCTACCTTATTCAGAATAGGTATGCTAAGATTTTTCTTCCTTTGGCGCATTTCGTTCCGCGGTAGTGGAGCTATCTAGCGGTCCTGCGTTATATTTTGAGTATTATTAGGCATCGAAGCATTTTATTTTTAAAAATATTATCCTCGCATATCCTGGCATAATTAAACGATTCATCTGATCTGATCTGATTATGAAACTCGCCTTCGACTCCTTTCATAAAACCTCACTCATATTTTAAGAACTATCATTATGTAACAGTTGCATAAACAAATATTTTCTTACCTTCCCCCACTGCCAGCCGTTGCCGGAGTGCGCGGGCGCGTCTATCTCGATGACGACGCGGATGCCCCGCACTTTACCGTACTCAATCAACTCTTTCACTTCTTCCGTGGAGTATATTTCTGACTCCGAATACGCTCCATATCTGAAAACCACCTTATTATTGCTACTTAGATAACTATAATACAAACGTGAGGCTTAATGTTTAGATTACATCGCTTTAAAAATTAAGTGACCTCTTCAGTAACTGAACGAGTTCCTAAAATATACCCAAATAACGTAGGTGTGGCGATAAAAAATTAAGAATTCATAATCAGCCCGTGTAGCACAACTAGGTTTCGCGACTCTTGTCGCGCGACATAGTATCGCCCGTCACTCTCTCACAGTACTGCGAAGAAAGAGATAGGTATTATTTCTCGCGCGAGATAGTCGCGTGACACAGTTGTACTAGAGGTGCAAATCCCGACTAAGTTATAATAACACCAACTAGAAAGTTTATTCTTTCAAATAAAACACTATTATCTATTCTGTGATAAAACAAAAATCCAAGGCGGTCCAACCGTCTTCGAGAAACATCAGTAAAAAAAACATAAAGATGAACTGAGAACTTCCTGCTTTTCGAAGTTGGTAAAAAAATACAAAAGCGCGGCTCAATTTTTTGATTACAAACGGTTACTTACACAAGTCGTTAAAGTCGAATAGGCTATCAAGGAAATTCAGTAGAAACGGTAAACAAACATAGGTACCTACTCGATTTTAACGATGTGTGTAGGTAAATCTAACTCTGATAGTCTTGAACTTGTTTCAACTGCTACTTCGTTTGATTTTCCAAGAAATGCAAGTATTTATAGGTTAGGTTATCGAGGGTTTCCGCTCGACGTCTTACAATTAAATAGTTACAATGCGCCTATTTTAAGAAATGCACATGTGTATATAGTTGTAACATGAAACTCTACGTATAAAACGTCATAGTAGTTCCATGATCTTATTCCAAAAACAGAATTGAAATAGTAGGTAATAGAAAATACCTTGTAAATTGTGGTACCCGCGAAGACTCCAATGGGAAACTGTGCGAATCCGTCACATGCCAGTGAAACACATTCATCTTGGTAGCCGCCATGCCGTCCAACGTTCTCTTTATATCCTTAAGTGGTATGAAGTTTCTAGAAGTATCCAGAGTAAGCCCTCTGTGCTTGTAGACGGGCTTGTCCCGAACCTTCGCTCCAGAGACCAGGCGGAGGCCGCAGCGGGTATGGGTGGGGAACTCGGGGCGGTCTGACGCGACGAGCTGAGTGAAGGTTTCTAGCCCATGGCGCGCACCGTAAATGGTTTCTGCGAAAATGTGGACTGCGACTGTTCTGTCTGTAAGAGATAATGCCAAAGAATTCATTATTTTAGAGATTTGCAGCCAATGATGATAAATGCATTGGAACTGTAATAACTTAAATGCTGTGTCTAATACTTTTAAAGGGCTTTACTTTACCTACAATTTAGTCCGAATAGAGTTCCGTTGATTACCCTAAGATGTAGTCGTCCCGGACCCAAACAAAATATAAAAACATGACTACGGTTAAGTACGTATATAAGCAATAACAATCATCGCGCCTTTACTAACATTAACCTATCAAGTACCTAGTTGTTGACCGATTAAGATTCGTAAATCAAACTGAAGTCTTAAGTTGACTGCGGGTTACTTATTCTACTTGAACTTTTAAGTATTTGTTAGTGTTAGCATATCTTGTGATCACAACACACCACACTTATGTTTAAAGAATCCGTGTTGCAAGTCAGACTCATGTCCCAAGACTTGACAGACGTGTAGACCACCACCAGCGTGTCTACCAGCTCGATGACGTTGCCACTGCATACAGCAGGTTCGCGGTAACCACGTCTTCGCCAGGATACACCCTATTACGACTAACCTCTGATCTGCACATCCATCGTATACTGCTCATCCGTGTTCCAAGTCAGACTCGTGTCCGAAGACTTGACAGACGTGTAGACCACCACCGGCGTGTTGACCACCTCGGTGACGTTGCCGCCGCATTCAGCCCACAGGTTGGCGGTGATCACATGGGTCATCTTCACCAGGATAGCACGGGCCTCGGCTGGCACGTCGATGAGGTCGAACCTGCGAATAGATTTAGAGTTAAACTGTGTTTACTGATAAGAATGATAAGACCATTATTTTTTATTATGATATGGTATGATTAAAAAAATATATTTATTATTATGGGTTAAAAAAGATAAAAAAATATTCTTGAAACTAAGACCTCTCGGTAGGGGGTGCCCATGACGCAGATGTGGTATTATTTTATTATTTTACGTGTTAAAAATACCTGGATGGAAAGTTTAAGATGAATAACCATCGAGAAGAACAATAAATATGTATACTACGAAGACAATAACGTTGCGAAAATTTATTCGATAGACATTGTGTGAAGATCTCTGGGCCACTGGGAATATTCTTTATTTTTCGCCATTTTCGTTACGCTGGCCATGCTTAACCTCATATTATAATATCTTCTACGACTTCAACGCAGAAAAATAATGTGGTTTTCTAGAGTTCAAATTTGCATGAATTTTTAGTTAAATAATATTGTAGTTAAGTACTACCTAGAAACTTCTCTCAGATAACCGAAATATTGATTTTAATCTGACAAAATGCCAACATGATTGCAGAAATTATCATAACTCGTTGAACTGTCTCAGAATTTGCTATACTTATTGAACCCATTCACTTCAATTATTCTACACGGTATCTACTATTTTCTACAGTTTACTATACGCTACATTATTATTTTCAGTACAAGTTAAATGGTTACTTCATGACTAGAATCATCGTTTTAACTATGACACAAATACAGTAAATCTGGGTAACTTTGGTTACTTTGGCCCTCTCGAATAACATTGGCCCACACACACTTTATACACATCAAGACGTTGTGCTGCTCTGCTATTGCAAGACGTTAAGAGAATTACATAATTAGGTAAGTCTACTTCTTCTATACGTGCATTGTCTACATCAACTAAATTTTTCCTTCTTGCACCTAGAAGGAAAAAGTGAGCCTACTATCATGCTAAACTGCTCGACTTACTTTATGTTCGATGTCGTAGGTAGACGAACTAAAAATATGTGGCATATGTAATTCCCGTATCTGACTTCAACTTCAAACGACACTTTTAATAATGGAATTTAATTAATTTTCTGGGCTCTGAAGCGTAACAAGCATTCAACGTAGGTAATAGAGGTTCTTATCGTATACTTGGTTGCAAAGTTCGTATCGTATGTTTATAAACGAGTCCCATCTCGATGTGTTCAATTGAGCGTTTCAGACTAATCGGTTAAGCCATAAATTTACCATTAAGTACACTTAATGTACCTAACTCAAATATCTATAAAGATTTCGTTAACTTTTAAATAAAAATATCCTGCTCTCGTCTCTAGCTAACGTCGTGCCACGTCGTGCTAAATTATGACTAGGATAATATGTACGTCTTTATACTCTGTGTTTATTGTATAAAAAAGGAGAAACAAAAACTATTTCCAAAAGCAACGTTTATATTTTGGTACTGTTTCGATTGTAATTTATGCCATTGTATATTTATTATGTAGATAACAGAATTACTTACTCCATGTCGTCTTCCTAATTGCTGAGGGTCGTGACTTCTATTTATTACTCCTTCGGACTACAGGTCTGTCCTACTAATTTCAAACATTAATTTTCAACTACTCCGCTACCTAAAGGTTGTCTGGAAGAGATCGCTATTTAGCGATAAGACCGCCTGTTGTTTACCTCTGGCTGTTATTATAATGTATCTCATGTTGTGTTGTATATTCGTTGATGTTGGAGGTGTGCAATAAAGAGTGTTTGTCTGTCCTTCTTGCTCTTCACTTAATATTACTATCTACTGCAGACCGCATGGTGTGGAGAAACTTGGTAGCCATTGTGTCTCGAATCTGATCGGTCCAGCACATGGGACTCCTTACTTGAATCTTTTCTATCACTAGGAGCTTTTCCAAGTTGACATTCTTCTTCCAAGATATCTGACCGAAATATTCAAGGATTCTACGGAGACATAATTTATTTTGGACAGCCTCATTGTGATAATATATACAATAGTATGTTTATCTGTTGAGCGGAAATTGATAAATTCAATTTGTAACATAATAACTAACAACATTTTATTATCATTTTGTCTGACTATGCAATGCCACCTACTACATGCATTTAATGTGGTTATTTTATGAGCTTATTCTCGTGCCTACGCGTGACATTTTAAATGCAGTTAAGTACTAGAAATACAATCTTTATATTACACTAGCTTTTGCCCGCGACTACGTCCGCGTGGAACTTGGAAGTATAAAAGCAACTTCGTACAACACGATAGATATCCACCTAATCACCTTAATTAATAAAATGGATTATTAAAAGCGCCTAAGCAAATGTAAGAGCAATTGTGCTTTTGGTCCAATCATTACATTTCCTACAGGGTCATCAATGGCATCATGAATTACTTACTCACTTTTCAATCTTTTTAAGGATAATTTCCAGGATAAAAACTATCCTATCGTCGTTGCGCTTTCCTAATCATATATGTGTTTGGACATGACTTTTCAGTAAACAAAAAAAACCCTTTTTCTGCGCAACCGTTAATATTTATGCTACCAAACTTTATCAAACATATTTAAAAAGACATGGGTTTCCTATTGATTGATGAATAATCTGTGAAATCAGGAAAGTATTGAAGATATGTATGTTTTTAATTTTTTTGTGCACATGTCAAGTATGGTTAGTGTCTATAAAATGTTCCATGTGTAAAATGGACACATATAAGATTATATTTACCACAATCTTCGAAATTTTTGAGACACATGTGCTAAAAATAATATGAAAATTAGTACGATAAAATGAAATAAAATATTAGTTAAATCAAAATAACGTTTATTACCTGGTCAAATGCAAATCTAACTCGCATATTTATCATCTGAGTGAAAAATAACAAAAAAAAATACTTTCTTGTAGCTACACAAAAATCAATCATCATACTATTCATTCAGATCCAAACTAGTTGTATTACGTATTAAGTTCCCTAAGAAACGTTACTAATCAATCATGATGCAAATTATCATAGAAAGAGTGGTAGTCTCGATGCATGTATTTTTTCAATGACTGCAAGCTGTTATATTTTGACTTCTCCAGTTTCCGTGGCATATTATACAAGGCACAAAGTAGGACGTGATTGACTCGCGTTCTTTGAGGCAACAGTTGCCATTCCTCTGGATGACGTAACTTGTAGAATATTTCACCACCTCTATAAAGCAGCCCCCTGATGTCAGTAACGACCGGATCTCCAACCTTTTTTCCAGGTCTGATAGACTCGAAATCACACATCAGTTCATAGTTTTTAAAAAACGTGTAGTCTAAGTGATGTATGATGTAGGGATTAGTCGGTCGAGCTTGTGTCATTAGGTTGATGTAGTCGCAGGGAGCGTGTATTGGAGGCTTGAAAAGGTTTTCTAATGTAGAGTGAACACTGTCAACCTCCATCATTGTATGGCCTTTCTCAAGAAATCGCTGTTCTATTTCAACATGTCGGTCTTTGGTCAAGCTAAGAAGAGCTGATGACAAAATTTTATTCCTGTTTTGGTAGCAACAACCATCTGAAATTAAAATAACTTTTTTGTATCCTTCATCAACTTTGAAATTCAGAAAATCCATTATACAACTTGTAAACTGATTAGCCGTAACGCCACCATCACCTTCGTGCCAAATGTATAAGTGAACTTCTCTATTATTGTTGACATATATTGTAAAATTGTGTATTTGTAGTTTTTGCTTATAGTAAATTTCAGAAACCATCAATTTCGGTGCCAATAATATACTTTGAACATCCATAGTCAAGACCAACACTTCAGAAGAGCATAAAGATCGTGCCTCTTCTTTGGCACGGTAGGCTTCCTCTTTCATTTTTTGGTGTTTTTCAAAAACTTGCTGCTCTAAATTTCCTTCCTTAAATGCAGTGCATGTGTCGCATTGATCCTTTCGTGGTTTATAAATGGATATCTTTTCACTTTTCAATATGGAACAAAATAATTTTCTATGTGCCATCTTTTTGCCATTATCAGTACACCACTTCTTGTACTCTTTAAACATGTGAGTCTTGCTTCTGAACGTATCTTCGACATACACTCTCTTAGTACTAGCTCTACAATAATGACTAGGCACCTTAGGTAATAGGGCCAACCACTCCTTTGCTGAATCGGATCTTCCTGAGGCCGGAACAACATCACTTGAGGACGAACCGGTTTGAGATTTTTTCTTTCTCGGTGTGTGATTAAAGTTCTGTTCCGTGTCATCGTTTATAGACTTCACCCATTCGATCAAAGTTTGATTGTTCATTGCAAGTGTGTTCAATAAAAAACTTTTACATACTCTAATGAACTCCTTATTGCCGTTTGGTAGTAAACAAGTCGAGTAGTTTTTGAAACAAAAATTATCAATGAAAATTTCAAACTGCAGGTTTCAAATATATACCGAGAAATTCCAATAGCCCTGTTCTAGGTAGTAACATCAATAATATGTTAACAAACATGTTTGATCATCTAAAACAATCAGCATTTTAAAAGGAATAAGGCTTCTTACCGAATTAGCAAACAAACGGTTCGATGGGTCTATAAAAACTGGTTGATTCAGTTTTTATATGAACTTCCAACGTATTCAGACACCTACCAACATTAAACCTAGATAGTTAACAATTGTTGTTTTCTTTTGGCATCGAAAGGTATTCTGGTTGTTATTAAAAAAGGTGGCATCAAATAATTAGTTAACCGATAGTTGGAATTAGTTGCACAACATTTCTTAATGATAGTAAACAGATAAAGTGCCTACCCACCTACAAGTTTATAAAAATGGCCTAAGATTACCTATTTAATAAAACCTACGGATTTAATATCATCACTATTCACTCTTATTCACGTATAAAGATAGTATTGTAGTACAACAAGTAATACATCTTACCTTTTAGGTACTTCTCGTGTGTTTTTCTTTTGTTTGCACTAATTTTACACAGGTTAAAACTTCATCCTACTGAACGTTCCGCCATAATACGCTAGGATGGAAAAAGTGACATGTGCAAACCAAACTTGATATGTGTAATTCGCTTAATTTCATAAGACAGTTAAGTGTATTATTGACACTTGTATGTTTTTTTTATGGACTAAAACACATGTGATAATTGTGATCTCCTTTTCTATTAGGTTTATCGACATGTCTGTTTTTGCATCAAACGCGCCTTCAAAAAATATCAAAGAGTAGCAAATAAAAAAAAAAACGAAAAATTGCACATGTATGATTAGGAAAGCGCAACGACGCTATGTCCTTCCTCGGATCTTAAACTATCTCCATGCCAAATTGCATCTAAATCGATTGAGCGGTTTAAGCATGAAGAGGTAACAGACAGACAGACACGTTTTCGCATTTATAATATTAGTATGGATTTTCTGTCCAGGATAGCCAAACATTGGTTCTCCCTTCGATCAAGCGATTTTCTCGAAAAAAAATTAAATACAAAAATATATATACACTAAGTATTAAAACCACATAATATACAAATTCAAGAAAGGTTAATCACACTAATATTATAAATACTTACACTAATATAATAAACAAATTCTTCACGCTCAAACGGCTAGACCAATTTTGATTAAATTCGGTATGGAGGTAGACCTTGGATTAACACATGCGCAGCTAGTAATAATTATTAAAAGAGAATGCTATTTTATAAAAAAAAGATCCATAAATGATTAATCGATAATTCATTCATCCGATCTGAGACGGTACTGCAAAGTCCCGGAACCAAACTTGGTAAACTCGAACCATTTGTCACACCACCGGTGATCGTGGGTTGCGGTACCGTTACCCCATTTATCATCGCCTCATCGGTCGTTCACCTAACAATGATCAGCTGATTCGCAAGAATACTAAAGCAAATATTGACATATGAATGCTCTCTGTCGTGCGGTTGCTGACTTATTTACTAGACACTTACCTACATTACTTTTCTAGTACGAGTAGTATACGTACGTAGGTAGCATAAAATAAAGCTACGAGTCTCCTGAATATATATAGGGATATGTATGTAATTTGACAAAAGCTTTGTCTGTTTTGTCTTATAAGTATCCTGTATTTGATGTTTGCCCTCTCTATTTGGTATGTCAAGTTTCCTTTAAATCTGTTCAATTACGCCGCGTTACGCGTCTGAGTAACAACCATTTAAACATCTTCAAGAAATACAATATGAGGTTTACCTTTGCGTGTATACTGATAATAAATAAAACTATCATTAATATTCGTTCGTCGGCAGTCTATTGTATGAACAGACTTCAATAAAAAACCCTTTCTTGAATTGAAAGCAAAGTTTAGAAGCTTGGAGCGGACACTTATTGATCTTATGGTATCTAAAGCAAATAGATTTGTCACAAATGTTTGCCACCTTGCGTAAGGCACCAAACGTGGTTATGTGGGCCAAACAGAGTTTGTACTCAGAAAGATACCTAAATATAAATATTACTTTACGATTTGTTCACGTGTCGAAGGTATTACTTTGTTTATACATTTTCCAATTCGAGTGTACTCCCGGTCAAGTCAAGTTTGCGTCTGATATCTATGGCGGCGCATACAAATTAGACGCAAAATTAACGTGATCGGGTTAATGAAGTGGCGATGTACTAGGTATACCGCCACTTGCCGCGACTTTACCGCGACTGAGACTTGGTGTCTCTACAGATGTGACATTAAGCGTCTTGATACTTTTCACATGAGGTGCTTACGTTCGATACTTCGCCTTAAGTGGCAGGACCGAGTATCGAACACCGAAGTATTGAGACGTTCTTATTTTAGTGGTATAGAGTCCCTGCTCATAAAGGGTCAGCTCCGATGGTGCGGACACCTCGTACGCATGGATGACACCAGACTACCAAATGCTGTCTTCTATTCGCAGTTGAGAGATGGAAAGCGCAAGCCAGGAGGTCAGTTTCTGCGGTTTAGAGACGTCATCAAGCGTCATTTTACCGCGTGCAACATCCCATGCGAGGGTTGGGAAGAGCTTGCACAACAGAGAGGAGTATGGCGCAGCTCTGTTCATGAGGCCGTCACTGATTTTGAGGAGCGTCGCTTGCAAGACCTCGACGCAAAACGCCTAAACAGAAAGACCCGTCCAAAGCCTTCCTATTCCTACACGTATAATGATAAAGGTGAGTTGTACTGTGCGCCTTGTAACAGAGCCTTCAAAACCAAATTCGGTTTTGCAAGCCACATTCGTGCACATGACCGATGCTCGTGAAGGTCATGGAGCCAGGTTTCGCCATTGACGGATACGTCAAGGAGGACGATACTTATACCGCCACTTCGGAGTTCTCTCCGAGATATCAGAGAAATGTCTATGGAATTAGTTCTTATGTCCTAATTTACAAATAGGAAATCGTAGCACTTAACTAGCACATAGTAATGTTGTACAGTAATAGTACATTAGTGCAGACGCCGGGAAAGAAGGGCTGCCGGGAGAGTAGGTATAGACGGCCGACTGTTGGGGAGCCGGATAGTGATATGAAGCCGCAAGCCCTTTTCACGATTAAGGCATGCATAGTGCTTTTCTCAAACATACCTATGCAATGAAATAAAAAAATACCCCACACAAAAAAAAAAGCTGTAACCTGTTCATGAACACAGACGCCATGTTTAAAGAAAATTACTTCCCGGCCATAAATTTTGTATGAAATTCCTTTACAGCTGTCTCAAGTTGTTCCGCCCGAAACGTGACACTTCGAAGCCTGTTATATTATAACGCATTGCATGTTTGAGAAAAATAAATTACATAATGGACAAGTTTCGCTCTAAAGGTATACCTACGTTTCAGTTACTATTTGGTAGAAGTCGTCCTCTATACGAGAGAAGTTCGAACGCTTAAAATAATGTCCATCTAATCTCCTGATAATTTGTCGCACAAATCCCTAGCTTGCGATCGTGTGGTTTAGGACTACCAATTTATCTAGCCACTTATCAAAGTTCTTATCCCGCAGAATCAAAGTCGATTGTCAACGGGCTAGTATCAGTAATAGCCAGTGACTAGTTGTTTTTGTTTACCCTGGTCTATATTTAGTCTATTCCTGGTTGGATGGCGCCCAGCGCGCGCCCTTTACGCAAATTGATTTTACGAATAGTTCAAAAGATCAATATTAGGTATACAATTGTCAGGGATAATACATCAATTGAAATGTAAGTAAGCTAGTTATGGGTAAAAAGTTAATTGTTAAGTTTTTTTGTATTGTGCATTAATTACATTAGCAGGTGAGGTCTTTCTACAGCAGAAAGGTACAGAAACTGTGGCCCTTACGTTATTTAGCCTTGATGCGATATTGTTAATAGAAGCAATTGACAAATTTCAAGCCCAGAGGTAAATTATGAAAGAAAAATATAATGTGATCCACTGCAATGTAAGCAGGACTCGAACCTGCGACCCCACGTTTCCAGCGTAGTGCCCTCCCAACTGAGCAATCACATCATCGTTCCATCACACCAAATCGTTGATTCCATAATTCTACGCTACTGGGAGCGACCTCTGCGTCAAATGTGTTTAAAATGCTTATGCGCATTAGCCATACCCTAGGATGTGCATTACATTACAGTTTTCTATCATAATTTACCTGTGTCAATATTTATAAAAAAATAAATTTGGTATTTCCAAATTAAAACCGAATCGATAAAACGATTCTACAAAAAACGATGAAATATTTTTTTAATAAGTGTGTCACAAGGGCATTTTTACAAGTCAGATTGTGAATCTACCGGCATTTCCCAGGAGGAGACCGCTGTTGAGAAGAAAGCCGAAAGAAACTCAACAGTAAGACATTTTTTCGTAAATCATACTTAAAACAATCAATATGCTAGAGTCAGTGTCAAGAGTCATGCACTTATGCGATATTACCGATTGCCATCAATCGATGGATTTTCAAGCCTGTCAGCATAGATTTTATCGCTTCGGTTTTCGCAATTATCACTCAAACACTAAAACAATTTACCTAAATGGTTTATATCGCGTAAAGGCTCATTTGTGCCAGAATTTTTTTATTGTATGATAATAATTATTATAAATTAATTTTCTGAAAAAATAATATCACCAAGTCCAACTTTCCTAGCACAAGTAAAATAGACCTAACAAAACAGACAGCTAGGGTTTTGGCGTGGGGAAGACTGCCACAGTCCAATAACTGTTTAACTGTTAACCTTATCCCATTACTCCCATTAGACAATAAACTATGTTAATATAACCCCACCTTACACCTTAATTCGTAACCAAGTAAGTCCAAATAAGATCAAAGGATTTATTGACGTTAGGTACCATAAAAGTTTACGTCAGCTATTGACGAGACAGTAATTGTCAAAAGACGTCTTTTATCTTTTTTTAGAATGAGTGCGTATTTATTTGTTTACTTTCTCAGAATTCTCTTTCGATCGATAGGACTAAAATACAAAAGCAAGGTACTTTACTGATCTATTTAGATTTAGAAGTATTGTGGATGAGCACATTGAACATTATGTAACTGTGACATACTAGTATGATTTCGTAATTGTTTTATTTCACATAGAAAACTGCCATAAGTTTCAGACATATTAAAATACCCACGCAGCGGGTTTACTCACGTCGTTGAAGTCGAATATCGCTCGAAATTTTTCGAATCGGTTCGCGATTCATCATCAGGAGAGCCCATCCGTCGCGGCGGCGGCCAACCGAGCGCATCGAGCGATATTCGACTTCTACAACGTGAGTGAACTCGTTTCGTAGAAATTTGAATTGTTTCATTATTTCAATTCAGATATTATAACATAAGAGAAGGAAATTATTAAACAATACCTATTTAATTGACAAAATTTCATATTTTTAAGACTATCATTTTATTACTTTTCTGAATTCTGCTTAAAAAGATGAAGTAATCTCTGTTTTTATTTATTTTCTGAGATGATTATTTATTTTATTATTAATTTATAAAAACATACTCATTTTAAAATGTGGCAACACCAAAACCAGAACTTAATGGAACGGTTACTTTAGTCGGTTTTTTTATTAAAAAAAACTTAATAAAACTCGGTATGCATCTGTCATCTGTCAACGTCAAATAAAAAAAAATTCTATGTTTTCGCTCTTTGGTTTAGACAACAACCCTATTCAGCCCGTATTGTCTTAGATTGCAGTTATTTGATGTATTTTCTTATATTTCCTTAAATACAGAAGAATAAACTCCAAGATTTTTTTTTAAGGTACACGACACAAAGCCCTGTCGATCTCTGTATTAATTTCCACCTTTTATAAATATGAAATGTTGTCAATTGTCGACGGTAGAACATACAGTAGGTAGGTACAAAGAATGTTCTTGATTAAATGCTCGACGACGACGGTTTAAACAATAGTTTTAAATGATAGGTAGCATAAATGCAGCTATTTTCTACATAGATTTTTTTATCCTCTCTTTAATTGCAACTAAATAGCATTTTTAAGTCATATTTCTATATCGTCGACCGTAGGTTCAATTGGGGTAAGGGACAAAATACGATTTTTCAGGAGAGGCTGACAAAGTTTTTTTTTTAACTAAATCGTTCGTAACTTTTTTTGTAGTGAACCTTTTTTGTGTCTGATTTCATACATCATCTTGTATTTTAGTGTTCTGTCTATCTATGTAGTGCTCGTTTTAATAATTTAGATATTATAGAAAATGACATGTCCCTTACACCAACTTATTTCGCTGCTGATGTCCCTTACAGACAGGGTATTCTGTAGTCTCGTCCCTTACCTTAAATTTACCTATTCATTGTATCCACTATATTGACGAAGAAATGGCGTAAGGGACTAGTTGAGATTATGTGTTAAAGAAAAAATAGCGTAAAGGGTTCGTTGTAAAAATAAATAAGTACATACCTTTGACGTAAGGCGTATGTTAACACCGGAAACCTTTAAAACATTAATGTAAGAGGTATATAAATGTATTGAAACCGTGTGAGCATTTCTTGTGTGTCCGTTACATGCAATATTTGTATTGTTACACGTAACGTTTCTATCAAGTGGAATAACCCACATTTTAATTTATGAATACTTTTTTATTATAATCACATTAATTATTTCTCGAATACTTACTGAAATAAACAACCAATGTTATTTATACATGAATAACACCACCAACAGCAAGCGCCGCGGCATAGAGTGGGGACTGTCCAACGTCTTGGAAGATTTGGACTATGCCAATGACCTATGCCTATTGAACCACACGCGCGCAAACATGCAAGCCAAACTGGACGACCTACGACGAGAGGCTCTGGAGACGGGACTTAAGATTAACACCCGGAAGACCTAGGAAATTAGGTGCGGAGCGACAAGCTCTTTGCCGTTGCTCATCGGCACAGAGGGGGTGGAGAGAGTCCACAAATTTACCTACCTCGGTGACTAGGAGAGTTAAGCTCAAGATATTCCGGTCCAACGTGAAAACTGTGTTGCTTTAGGTACGGATGTGAGACGTGAAAGGTCACTAAAGACATCACACACCGGTTTCAGGTCTTCATCAACCGCTGTCTTCGCCGAATTCTCGGTGTATACTGGCCCGAGAAAATCTCCAATGTAGACCTGTGGGAACGCTGTGGTGAGACTCCGATCGACCAGCTGATCACACGCCGCAAGTGGAACTGGATCGGCCACACGCTCCAAAGGCACCCTGATCACATTTCAAGGCAAGCCCTAGACTGGAATCCCCAAGTAAAGCGGAAACGTGGTCGCCCTAAACAGACCTGGCGGCGGACGATCACTGCAGAAGCGAAGGCGATAGGAATGACCTGGAGCGAAGTGAAGCGCGAAGCCCAAGACCATTCGGGGTGGCGACGTACTGTGGACGCCTTCTGCCCCATCCACGGGACATAGGACATTAAGTCAAGACTCTTATGGTAATTTTATTATACAGCCTCATTTGACTCCATAGGTAACAAGTTTCATGTTTGACAAGTAGTATAATTTATAAAATACCATAATAAATAATAGAATAAGTCGTTTCGTTTTGTTTATGTATGTCGTTCACACAGGTACAAGTCATATTCTTTCGTTTATGCAAGTCGTTCATAAGGATAAAATTGGTGCAAATAAATTGAGTTAAATGTCTTAAAATACTCGCGAACAAAAGCTATAACTACAAAAAAACATATTTATAGGGTCAACACATTAGTTCTTTATTTATACAATGAAAGCCTAACACTATAACTTGTATAAAAATTCTTAAAAAGTTCAAGTTCTAAATATCTACTATTGAAAAATTGTTGTTTGTCTCTTCTGAAACGTGCCGTTTTTGAGTTATCCCTTATAAACTGGAGGCACTGAATTGAGAGCAACTACTATGTTATCTAACAGGACTCCTAAAAAAGTGCAAATGTAAAATGATTATTTCTGAATTGCATTTAATTCTGTAACTTTTATCGTTCAACACAAGCCATAAACTTTTAATAATTTTGCTGTATAAATTACATTGGTTGGTTACAGTGGTTGGTCGGTTGATGTTGGAGGTGTGCAATAAAGAGTATTTGTATTGTATTTGTATTTGTATTGGTTGTTTATTTCAGTAAGTATTCGAGAAATAATTAATGTGATTATAATAAAAAAGTAATCATAAATTAAAATGTGGGTTATTCCACTTGATAGAAACGTTACGTGTAACAATACAAATACGTGTAAGGGACATGTCATTTTCTATAATATCTAAATTATTAAAACGAGCACTATATAGTTAGACAGAACACTAAAATACAAGATGATGTATGAAATCAGGCACAAAAAAGGTTCACTACAAAAAAAGTTATGAACGATTTAGTTAAAAAAAAACTTTGTCAGCCTCTCCTGAAAAATCGTATTTTGTCCCTTACCCCAATTGAACCTACGGTCGACGATATAAATCGGATCAAACCTAAATATCGTCTTAACCAAATTGGTGTAAGGTTCACACTGTTAAAAATATAAGATGGCAAATTGGGGTAAGGAGCATTTTTTCAAAGCTCGTGCAATCATTTTAAGGTATGGGTGTTATTTATTCATGAGCCAAAAAAAGGCATTAGTGTAAAAGCCAGTTTCATAAGATTGTCTTCAAAAATAAGTCATGTAACGGTAATTCCTTAATTGGAAAGACCTTTACCTTATTCAAAGTGGATTGGTGGCAGTAGTTACCCTATTTGATGTTGCTTTATTAAAATAAAAAACAGATACATGGTTTTTGTGGGTCAGATTTGATTTTGAACCCATAAAAATCAGTAGTGTAAGGAACACTTTTTTCAAGCTAGATTTTTTTTATATACACCATTCGATAGAGCGGAAAATTCTGAACAAAACTGTATATTCAACTCATTTTGCGTATTTTGTCCCTTACCCCAATTGAACCTACGGCCGACGATATAATTTTGCACCTACATCTTTAACCCTTAAATGCATAGTGTAAGATGCAGCTTAAAAACTTTAATAGTTTTAGAGAACATGTCACATATTATGAAGGTGTTATAAGTAAATAAATATATATTAAAAAAAAAGGAAAAACAAAGAAACAGTAAATAAAAAGCTTAAATACTACTAACAACTATGTACAAAGCAGATGCAAATGCAGCGTACATAAACAAAAATGAATTACAGGTTGAAAAATTAAAACATTTATTTGAAATAAAATAATATTTTATAATATAAATTAACAAACAAACAAAACAACAAGGATCGGAAATAACACTTAAATAACTCAATTAAAACTAAATTATAAAAATAACAAGGTTCAAAAACACCACTCCCTGTCATTTCTGGTCCAAAGGTGCCCATAACGCTCGCAGCATTTCCACGTTGGATCGCAATGGACACCCTTTGTACCAGAAATGACTCGGAGCGGGGGTCTTCCCCCTTTTGCCTGAGTCTACGGCCTTTTATAATATTGTATTTTTAGGGTTCCGTACCCAAAGGGTAAAAACGGGACCCTATTACTGAGACTTCGCTGTCCGTCCGTCCGTCCGTCTGTCACCAGGCTGTATCTCAACAACGGTGATAGCTAGACAGTTGAAATTTTCACAGATGATGTATTTCTATTGCCGCTATAACAACAAATACTAAAAATAAAATAAAATAAATATTTAAGGGGTGCTCCCATACAACCAACTTGTTATAGATTATACATATGTATAGGTACGGAACCCTTCATGCGCGAGTCGGGCTCGCACTTGCCCAATTTTTTTTTTATTCATGCATTTAAGGGTTAAATACAATCTCTGATGAAACTTATCCCTAAAATTGGCAATGTACACCGGGATGTCAAAACTCTTTGACCGTCCTTTTTTATTTTTTTTCTAATGAGAATACCTTAACGTGACTTGAACTATCGACCTTCGTTTTCTTTTTGTTACTTTAAACGTTATTTCTGTTTGGTGTTGATGGAATTCAGTCTATGTTACTTATAAATTACGAATGGAATGGTGCAAATACACCGTGGCGTGGCATTCGCCTCAGATTGATACTAATTAAAAGGCATCTGGAAAGCCATTTTTCTATTAGAGCACTCGTAAACATTGTCAAAGGAGATAAAGTAGATAATCAGTTGAAGTTTCAAGTTGGCTGTAACGACTTTTTACAATATGGTCACTGCGGTGTTTAGCAGTTAGCAAACAAAGCTATCGCTTCCTTTAGTCAATTTGAACACAAATAAAACTATAATAGGGTAAAGGAACCAGTAGTCGGCCTTTTAACGAAAGTTCTGGGTTTAAACTCCTCGCATGTATGCATGCTGGCCCCAATAAAAATAAACCAAGATTTTATTCGTTAATTATTTATTCATTGTTAATAATTGTTAAGAAAAACACTTAACAGTTTCTGAATTTCTTAAATAATCAAAACAAAACTAAAAAAGGCACTTTTGCCCAGTAGTCGGCCCCAAACGACCTTAAGTCGGCCATCGAGAACCCAGTAGTCGGCCACATCAATATAATATTTAAAAATGCGGCCGACTACTGGGTTTTCTTCGTAACCGTTATGTAGAAGTGTTTACTAAACTGATTGTTAATAAGTTACACATCTAATGAAGTCAAATTCATTAAAATAAAATAAAACATCCAAAATCCAGAGGTTGGTCACCTACGGCCGAGTACTGGATATACCACTAAAAAAGTATTACCCACTAGTCGGCCGCCTCAAAAAATTACTTTTGTGTTGAAAAACATGGATAATTGTACCAAAATAAACTACTAAACTATTAAATAAGACATTAAAATGAAAACAAGTGCAATAAATTATTAAGACGAAGCTGCTTACCGCTAATAATCACGACTCCGAAATTTAACAAAAAAATGGCGGCCATCGCACAGCACCTGGTATAAACCTGTTTTACGCTCACCGCTTGCCCCTTCTCGCACAGATGACTCAATCATTCGACCAATAAGAAGTTGGAGCGTCATTATGCATTCATCTCATTGGACAATTTAAAAACTAGCACTATTCGCGGCGAATAAAAAACCGAAAAGGCCGACCACAGAGTCCTGGCCGACTTATGGTAACTTTACCTATATAAGATTGATACCAATAGTCGGCCACATCAATATAATATTTAAAAATGCGGCCGACTACTGGGTTTTCTTCGGAATCGTTATGTAGAAGTGTTTACTAAACTGATTGTTAATAAGTTACGCATCTAATGAAGTCAAATTCATTAAAATAAAATTAAACATCCAAAATCCAGAGGTCGGCCACCTACGGCCGAGTACTAGATATACCACTAAAAAAGTATTACCCACTAGTCGGCCGCCTCAAAAAATTACTTTTGTGTTGGAAAACATGGATAATTGTACCAAAATAAACTACTAAACTATTAAATAAGACATTAAAATGAAAACAAGTGCAATAAAGTATTAAGATGAAGCTGCTTACCGCTAATAATCACGACTCCGAAATTTAACAAAAAAATGGCGGTCATCGCACAACACCTCGTGCTCGCGGACGACACTGGTATAAACCTGTTTTACGCTCACCGCTTGCCCCTCTCCGCACAGATGACTCAATTATTCGACCAATAAGAAGTTGGAGCGTCATTATGCATTCATCTCATTGGACAATTTAAAAACTAGTACTATTCGCGGCGAATAAAAAACCGAAAAGGCCGACCACAGGGTCCTGGCCGACTTATGGTAACTTTACCCTACTGTAACCATCAGCCACTGGTTTTTTGGGACATGTTTTATCCGTAAGTAGAAGTTCCTGATAAAAAAAGAAAATAGTCACTGTGAAGGCCTCGTGAATTTGGTTCAAAACAAAATGGCATATATATGACCTTTTTACGTTTTCTATCCCTTTATTATATCCACCGCTTGGAACATTTCAAAAAACTGACTGAATATATATATAAATATAGTGTATATAATTATTGAACGCGCTCACAAAATTACGATATATACGAGTATCGGTTGTAAAATGCGGCATGTGGGCGAGAACAGCCTTAAATCCGAACATCTGAATATCCGGACATGCGATAGAAATTTTGGCTAAGCTGAAACCGCTCGCTCAGCCAGTAAAAAGTTGTTTGTCAAAAACCCTAAAAGAATCCCACGTGGTATTCCGCGGCCTACGTTGTCACCAGCGCACGCGCCGATCCGTCCCGGAATAGCACAGACGCCCGGGAGACACCTGCGTTATTATGTTTATCTCTACGATTCGTGTCACCGACGTGTAGGGCTACCACTTTTTAGTTTTACATAAATATTCCTCGTCAGACGGTGAAAGACTAAAACGTATACTTTTATGTAAAAAGTTGCGCCCCGCGGTGTTACCCGCGGTTTATCAGATATGAAAATAGGCTATGTGTTACTCCAGGGTGTCAGCTACTTCCATACCGAATTTTACCAACATTTGTAAAGGCGGTTGAGCGTGAAGAAGTAACAAAAGTACATACAAATTTTCTCCCTTATTATGTTAGTGTGATTACAATCATATAGTTTTTAATACTATCACGACACTATTTTATGTAAACATATCTTACAAGCATAGGTCGGACTTATCATAGCAAAACAAGAGTTGTTAAGAAAAAAATTAACAGAAATACTCACAAACTTTTGGCCAAAATTGGTTTAAAAATATAGGTAATTTATATTTAAAAATGAAACCCAAAATTGGCCAACAGTTTTGCTATGATTAGTCCGACCTTACAAATAAATACTACCCGGTCAAGAGTTTACGCCTGATATCTATGGCGTCGCATACAGATGAAGATCAAACCTAACGCTGTATTTTATAAGGGGCACACTGCTTAAAAAGCTGAAATACAGTATAGTGTTTTAGTTGAAGTATTGGTGGCAACCCTACCGGCGTATAACTAACGTTAACGAACTTTACGATCACTTTTATGAGTCCCTCGAGTACGAGAATAATGTCCACACAGTTACAAGGAAATTTATTTGTAATTAATGAGTTCGTTATTAAATGTTTATTCGCTGGAAAAATATATTTTACGGTTTTGGTCATGCTTAATACAGGTTATATTTTAAATTAAATCGGCGGTGAAAGGAAAATTATGATGTGTTTTAATTGAAGTGGGCCGGAAAATTTAATTATGGTTGATAATATCATTTATATAGCGGAAAGATAAAATACTCGACCAGCGACCACTCATTCGTACGATAAAATATTATCTCGTTACTAGTTTGCTCATATTGGGTAAGTTGCATACAAATATTTACGTTGTCAATTGTACTTAAACAATACCTAGTAGGTATTTAAACTATGGTAAACAAACAAACCACGTGACACTGGTATTAAGAAAAGTGGTATTTTAATCTCTCTCATTCAGCCAATCAAAGTAGTCTTTTGTTTTGTACCTGCGAGCTGCGGAAGAGTGTAAATGTGTGAATAATATGAACAGTGGGCGGTGTTCGCTAAAATATTCGGCATTTGATGATCAGAAGTTTTCCTTAGTAATCTCATGACGCCCTTTCAATAGATACCTCACTTGACAAGATTCAAATTACTAAATGTCAAAATCCCATTTAATGTTAATGACGTCATAACTCCTTCCCGCTAAACAATTCAAGCCGGTTCTCCTTTTTAGGGTTCCGTACCCAAAGGGTAAAAACGGGACCCTATTACTGAGACTTCGATGTCCGTCCGTCCGTCCGTCCGTCCGTCTGTCACCAGGCTGTATCTCAAGAACGGTGATAGCTAGACAGTTGAAATTTTCACAGATGATGTATTCCTATTGCCGCTATAACAACAAATACTAAAAATAAAATAAAATAAATATTTAAGAGGGGCTCTCATACAACAAACTTGTTATAGATTATATATATGTATAGGTACGGAACCCTTGATGCGCGAGTCGGACTCGCACTTGCTCAATTTTTAAATTGTTCTTAGGGTTCAGAGGGTTCATCCTGCCAAAGAAAACCTTCTGATCATCAAATGCCGCTTATATGTATGTTGTGAACACCGCCAACTAAAAGTTTATACCTACTTTCCTATTTGATTAAAAGCTGAATAGTGATTATACGGGATGTTTGGAACAACGATGTTTGCTGTAGGAACTTTGGGAGGTGATACAGGGTACTATTAGGAAGAGTTTGAAGTCGAACCCTACAATAGGTATATCTTAGTCCAATCTGTGATAGATTATTCTAAAATACATATATTTATGTACATACATATGTATAACGTAGGTTTACGCATATCTATTTATGTATATGTATATCGTCATGTTTAGGTGCTTATCTGTTGGTATTTATTTTGTGCTCCCATCGCCTTCTGGATCATCTACACATTGTGTGGTTTATTCTGATCAACTCCACTACCCAAAGGTTGTCCGGAAGAGATCGCTCTCTAGCGATAAGACCGCATGTTGTTTAGGTACCGTAATTAAAATTATTGTATCTGTGTTTCAAAATAAAGCATTTAGTATGTATTAACCCTTACCTTGGGTACGATAATTCTTCTGTACAATGATATTCAGTTAGACTCTTAAGTCAGGTACCTAGTTAGAATGTATCCTCACCGTCAGCTGTGAGGGGCTTGAGATAGATGCCGCAGACAGAACGACACAGGTCCAGGCTCTCAAACAGCGTATGTGTGAATCATGATGGCCTGATCAGAACTCTGTTTAGCTTGACTTACCTCAAGTAGTTAGGATGTATCTTCACAGTCTGCATACTGATGGCAGCTGTGAGAGGCTTAGGCCAGATGCCGCCAAATCTGCCGCAGACAGTCCGGCACAGGTCGAGGCTTTCGAAGAACGTAGTATTCATAACCGTGATGGGCTGGTCGGATCTTTGGCAGCCTTCTTCTGGTATACACTTGTAGCCCCATGATGGCCTGGAAAAAAAGTTTTATTAGTTCATCAATAAAACACTTTGTTGGGCGTGGTTTGCGAGAGAAGGTCTTAGCCCTAATTCAAAGTCATTCCTGAGACATTAAGCAAAGTTATACGATATGTTTTCCACCAATACCAACTAATACCCATTGAAAAGTAAGTAAGGTAAGTCTACATGATGCCATTCCTTTACGACCTTTCTATGTTTAGCTGGTATCAGCCATCGAACCAGCACTAATTCGTGACTTTGAAGACCCCTGAAGCACAATGCGTTTCTGACACAGATTGGGCACAATGGGGCTCTGTAATGCCTCTAATTTTAGTAAGACCGAGCGTGACCAACCGTCGATACCATCGAACCAGTGTTTAAGTACGGCGTTGTATGAAATTTGATGATTTTAAAATAAATCAAAGCATTATTGTACCTACAACTTGTATATCTGCACTTTATTCTACACAAAACAAGTACTCAGTACCTATAGTACTGTACAAAGATGGTAGACAAACAAAAAATCATGTACTTACAGTACTTGTAGGTATATCTAGACACGGGTAACTATATGAATGATAATAAAAACTGGAGTACAAAAAAACAGGCATATTAAAATATTTTTTGTTATTAGTATCATAAGGTAGGTACATTGGAATCTATGTGACATATTGACATTCTCGTCTAATTCCTGATTCACTCTCTCCACAATTGGCTATAATAATGTAATTAAAAAAGGATCCGGGCTTATTAAACGAGTCAATTGACATTGACGGTGCGATAGGCGCAGTGGTAGAGCAGTTGCTTACTGAGCCGACGGTCTTGGGTTCGAATTCGAACCCCGGCAAAGGCATTTGTTAGATGAACTCGCATATTTATTCTTGGGTTTTGGATGTTTTCTATGCATTTAAGTATAGGTACATGGTGGAACAGATCCAGGGTCTTTTAAGAAAACAGGGAATTTTTCAGACTGAGTACTTCATTTTTCACCAATGAACTATGTCAATATTTCTATCCATTTTTGAGATACATATTTTGTTAAACATTAGTGTAAAAATCTGCACATATCAACCCTAGCATCTTTTGAACATCGTTTGAATTAGTAGGGTTGTCACTCATATTCAAATATTATATTTTGATGACTTTTTTACTTTTTATCCAGATTTACACTACGATTTCTAATTCAAGACCAAAAAAACTACCACAATGTTACCACTACATTAAAATATTAGTAAAATCCTTATTCTTTATTAGACACTAAGATAATTTATTAATTGATAACTTTAACTCTATGTTTTAACAAAATAATTAGATATATTTATTATTATATAAATACGAGAGGAGATAATAAAAACTTAAACATCGGAGATTTTTGGTACAAAATCTGGGTATTGTACCTACTTGTAAAGCCTGACCAGAAATTGACACACTTGAGGTACTTATTCAAAACATTTGGTGCAATAATTTACATGGTCAGATGTCATTTAAATTTTGACAACTTTGACAGTGACGTATCTGTCGTAGTTTTTTTGGTCTTGAATTAGAAAACCGAGTTTAGTAGATCACTTAGATGACACTATCCTGCCAGCTCAGTCTTTAGAAATGTTCCACCCTGTATATTTATTTATATACTTAGGTATGTATGTCGTCGTCTAGTGCCTATAACACAAGCCCACTACTTAGAGCCAACTGTAGGACTAGATTGATTTGTGTAATACTGGTATTATCCGACTTCAAAGGAATGTCTGCTCTGGATTCGTCTCAAGGACTGACTTCGAGTTAATCAAAAGACGTGTTGATTTCATAATCATGTGGGTATTTTTAATCGGTCAGGAGTAGTTATTATCTTTGGCGGAGATAAAAATTGGCTGAATCATTTCAATTGATAAAGTTTTGGTGCACGTTTCTTTATATAATTTACTCTATGTTTACTGTAAACGAAATCGAAACCGTGCTAACTACCTATATATGTTTATGTATTCTGTCGACTGAAGTTACATTTGATCCACAAACATTGATAACTATAGGTATTTGTTTATACGTTCACGTACCTAGACAGGACTATTTCGAGCAGGTACAAAAGTTGTACAAAAAAGCCTTGATATAATAAGTTTTTGTCAAAAATTTCATTTTTGTGACAAGCTTTTATAGCTGACTGTACTTTTCTTGAACATCCTTTAATTGTAAATATTCAGGATATATACTTAGCATACTCAAAATATTTTGTAATAAAAAAAACACATTACATCAGAGGCCGGGAAAATGAGGATTTCCGGCGATGTAGGTATATACCGGATAGTGATACGAGGCCGGAAATCCGTTTTCACGACGAGGCCTGTATAGTGATTTTCTCCAACATACAATGAAATAAAAAAAATTAAGTACTTCAAAGAACAACATTTTATTAATTGACAAATAGGACATTTTAGTCTAACAACCAACCTTTAAAAACAAAACCTGCTTTTTGTCAAACCAGCCAGCTGTGTGAATGACCTTGTTGTTGAAACCAAAAAAAAGTTACTTTGCAGGCCTAGGCCTGAAAAGCAGTATGAAATCCCTTTACAGTCCTCTCGAGTTGTTGCGCCCAAAAAGCGATACTTCCGAGCCTATTATAAGGAACGTAAAGACAATATTTCATTGCATGTTTGAGAAAAACATATTTACAATATACAAATGGTAAGTGGTAAAAGAGCTTACTGATACGCGATTTGCATATTCGTGAAAAATTAAACCGAAAAAAATTTAACTTGCAAAATTACATTACAGGCAACGGGACAGGTGAAAGTAAATAAAAGCTTGTAAAAAATTGGGCAAGTGCGAGCCCGACTCGCGCATGAAGGGTTCCGTACCTATACATATATATATAATCTATAACAAGTTTGTTGTATGGGAGCCCCCCTTAAATATTTATTTTATTTTATTTTTAGTATTTGTTGTTATAGCGGCAATAGAAATTCATCATCTGTGAAAATTTCAACTGTCTAGCTATCACCGTTCTTGAGATACAGCCTGGTGACAGACGGACGGACGGACGGACGGACAGCGAAGTCTCAATAATAGGGTCCCGTTTTTACCCTTTGGGTACGGAACCCTAAAAACCAAGAAAAATGTTCGGATGTACACGATACGGAGTGGCAGAAGTCTCCGTCCACAACAGTGGCGCCGTATCACAAGGGGCCTTATTTACATCTCTCGACGTAGAATAGAATAGAATAGAACAATTCTTTATTGTACACCAACAAGTACGTTCTTAAAGAGTTTAGATTTTGATAATTTTATTTTTTATGTTTCATTCAATAATAAAGGCTTTGGTCAAAAATATAGATGTTCCATGTTGCCCCGTATGTTACGTATTATACATGAATAGTAATTTCTGAATGCTTTAAATGTCAAAATCCATAGAAGGCTAGTCTCATGAGCGTTTGAACCGCCGTGACAACCATGGTTTATTGACGGCGTCCTTGAAGGCTCAAATGCCATTTGGGGATAATTTGGAGAACTCGGAGCCTTTTACAATTTTTTCAATCAAATTTGTATGGCATTTTCTTATTACCTAAGTATAACTATCGTCAAATAGAGGCAAACAACAACAAAGCAACTTGATATGCAAACTGCAATATTAATACGAGTATGTTTGATTCCTTAATATCTAATGTTCTACGTATTTATATTATCACTACATCGTTTGTGTTATAATTATAACATAACTTTGTTTTATTATCTGAACTCTTGCCCCGTGAATCAGTAAATACCGATAACACCAACAAAACAAAGCATTACTCTTCGTAAATTCACATAATATCAGTTTAATAGTTCTCGAGGCCAATTTATCATATCCAAACACGATGAGCCTTCGGTAAGGAGGTATACAAGCAGTATTGTCTTAAGAGGCCTTATTTTATTAGAAGGGGTAAGGAGGAAGGGGGAAGGGGGAGAAGGGAGAAGGGAGGAGGGAGGAGGGAGGAGGGAGGAGGGAGGAGGGAGGAGGGAGGAGGGAGGAGGGAGGAGGGAGGAGGGAGGAGGGAGGAGGGAGGAGGGAGGAGGGAGGAGGGAAGAGGGATTCATATCAATAAATATTCTACCGACAATAAGACGTTGTCACGTAAAATCTTCCTTCGCCCGTAAAACCGACTTTACAGGCAACCATTTTTTTTTATTTTATCATATTTTGACAAATATATTGGTAATTTCAACCAACTTTTTGAAGTGAATAATACTTTTCCCCGAGTTCTAGGTAGTAACATAGCTATTTCATGCTTTCATTGAATGCAGACGAAAATAACTTGAAAAAACTAATTACCCGCGTGAATTTTGTCATTTTCGAGTAGTTCTCGAAACAAAAAATTATCATTCAAAAATTCAAACTATGGATTTCAAATATATACCAATAAATCCCAATAGGTAGTTACATCAATACTATGTTAAGAATTAAATATGTTTAATCATAAAGAAAAATAACTTAAATAATCAACATTGTTAAACAAATAAGAAGGCCTCTTATATAACTAGTTACATTACATGGTTAGCGCAGCGGGAATGTGTCTATTTTAAATCAAAACGCAAAATTTATTTCAATTAGGTAAATTTTTAAATTATTATTTTCTTTGCGTTGCGTAAGTACTAACTGCTTCTGGGGCTGGGGCCCCTAGGCTGGCTGAGCCCCTAGGACCAGGCCTTGTGGGAAATTCGGCTCTGGTTACATAAGAAAATTGCATGTTACTTACTCGGGCACTGATATCGTTTCCACATTGATGGTATTCTCGCTGCACCGGGCTATTTGCACCAGCAGCACCAACAGGGCCCAGGGACTCTGCATCATCTGTAAGAAAATCATCATTTAAATTTACTGCAAATACAAAATTTATCGTGTAGCTTAATGTCCCTCAGTAGTAAAAGGGCCATGTTTTTCGTTGTACAGCCCACTTATTTTTCGTTTTGGATATTTAAGGTATTTTCTTGCCAGAATCACGGTCTAATTAGGAGAAATAAATGTACCCCAATTCTTTTTATAGCCTGTTTAGGTGTCCCGCTACTGGGCAAAGGCCTCCCCTTCATAATTTTTTTGTTTTTACATTCTTTACTGCTATAGTAGGTTGTATGGAAATGGTAACGGAATGGAACGTAAAAATATTCGGGCACTATTTTTCACCAAATAAGATCGAAAGAGCTCGTGATTCTGAATAGAAAATACCTAAAATATCCAAAAATAAAGGCAACCCATCTTTAGGGTTCCGTATACCCAAAGGGTGCTAGCGGGACCCTATTACTACCTCATGTGTGTTTCTGTCTGTCCGTCCGTAAATCTGTCAAGGGCTGTATCTTTCCAACCGTAATAGGTATAGTAATATATGACTTCAAAAAATCGCTTAATTGTGTTACTGTGGTGGCAAAACAAACACGGAAAATTGAAAAAGTCCAAAATGACTCGAGCCAAAAAAAACATTGTTTTTAGGGCTTTCTATGTTTTTTGTTCTAACCACTATAATAACAAATACAAAAATTCAATAAATCAACTTATTGTTTATGTTAAGGGAACCCGACTCGCCCTTGGCCGGAATTTTACCATATGTCCACGATATTCACCCTATATCACCCAAATGAGATATGCCAATGTCTATCGAATAACGACAAGATTAGGGTTCAATTGTAATTATACAAATCACGCTTGCCAATGTAACAACCCATATCCATATGACTATAACTCGTAACTAGCACCTTAGCCACAGTATCATAGGAAATGATAAGCACTTAACACTTTATACATCACGATGCCGCTTGTCTGGAGGCAGATAAAGACGGAATGATGCTGTAATTTCAGATATTATCGTAGCGAATTGAGGTGCTATTGTTAGGTCTTAATAAGCATCTACTGATGTAGCAGAAACTACAACTACACAACAGTGAAAAGCTATGTTGTGGCTTTTAGGTATTGTTGTTAGAGTTGATATGTAAACTAGCGACCCGCCCGGCTTCGCACGGGTGCAACGCTGATAAATTATGCATGCATTATACATATAAACCTTCCCCTTGAATCACTCTATCTATTTAAAAAACACATCAAAATCCGTTGCGTAGTTTTAAAGATCTAAGCATACATAGGAACAGACAGACAGACAGACAGCAGGAAGTGACTTTGTTTTATACTATGTAGTGATAGTGATAGTGATAGGATAGTGATAATATATATGTAAGTAGTGTATACTATGGTAGTAAGTATCCCCGTAACAAAGTTGGTTCAAACGTCCGATTCTGACCAACAGATGGCACTACTCTGGCGCCGGGCGATATACAAGACAGAGCAGATCCTGCATCGCGCTACTAAGACTTTTCCTGAAATCAGGAATCCTTCTTTTGTGTATGTCCTTCCTTGTTATTTAGGCACTTTTAATCCTCTCTTCGGACGGCTTAGTAATCACTTAATCTGCAAACATAATATTCGTATATTATGACAACTCAGTTAAACAGGATCTACGGGGGTGGTACCGAGGCGAATCGTGAAGGTGTGACGGTGCGTCACTGACAACTGTGACGTCATAATTGTACATTATTATTTTCTAGAGTAAAGCGAACGGAACTGCCTTTTAGACGTGAATACTTAGTTTCCTAATTATCTTTAAACGGCGTAGTGGTCAGGTCAGCGGCAACAAAAGGAATACCGTTTGTGTACGGTTAATGCCTATTGTATGGAGTTGACCATAAATAATAAATACGCGTGCGTTGGCGTGGCGTCACATTTGTTTAGCAAAGAAACAAAAAAAAATGTATTGTCTAAGAAAGATATGAGTATTTGGAAAAGTTTCTATGGATGGCGTTACTATCTTTCGGTCATAACTCAAACGTTTTCTTTCTCAGACAGTGCCCCTCTATTTAGGAGGATGGACCTCCATACCATGTGTACTTCCAAGGACCCAAGATCTGGTTTCTCTATTCAACCGATTACAAAATGAGAAGGTACTCAAGTCGACGTGAATGTTTTTATATATCCGTGGTCCATAGTTACCCCTGAACTCCAACTCCATCAAAAGTCTAAACCTGAATCTACTAGACGAGCATCGGAACTCAATTTTAAAATATACACATTAAATGAATAAATAAACGAATATCGGACAACCTCACACAAATCTATCTAGTCCCAAATTAAGCTCAAGAAGGCTTGTGTTATGGGTACTAGACGACGACGACGACGACTTATATCGATAAATATATACTTAAATATATAGAACAACTATGACCCAAGCACAAACTATTCGAGTTCATCACACAAATATTTGCCCTGGCCGGGATTCGAACCCGGGACCGCTGGCTCGGTAGGCAGGTGTCTACAAACTGCGCCAAACGCGTCGTCAAACATTGGTAAAGTAATTTGGACATATTCTATATTTTAACGTATGCATTCGCTATCTTGATTCTATATTTGATGCAGAAATAAGAACAATTTTCGTTGATATAGGTTGTTATCTAAAAGGTTATATCCCCCCGACATGAGATTAAGATTACGGACTTGAATTTTTGCTGGGAAATAAATGTTGATGATGACAGTAAATCGGTTCAAACATATCGTCCAAGCGGACTCATTCACGCTTACGACTACTGTCATGCGGTCAGCAATTATACCTACAGTAATTAATTGGGCATGTAACGCGTGTCATGTATCTTTGCATGGCGTGTTGCATGGACGGAACTGTGCAATTGTGACAGTAGGGTACAGTGCCACCGAGTTAGTCGTGCAGGCGGACGAATCAGGAACCAACCACAGCACCCGAATTCGATGAAGCATTGCGATAAAGTCCAATTAAGCATTTTCTACGGTCAACTACACTACACATGCACAATAATAAAACACTCTACAGAGGCATCTCTTCTTTTTACCCACGTACAAACTGCGTGAAAATTGTATTTTATTGGGTGTTTGTTCGCCAAAAATTGCACCTAGAGCGGTGCAGCGCAACATTTCGTGGGGATAGAGCGTCATATCTCTTAACAACTACGAACGAATAACTAAGAACGCGCATGAAGGAAAAGGAATGGCGGAGCTAAAAGTCTTGCTGTACGGCTGTATTTAGCGCGGCTCGCGTTTAGTGACTCCATCTTGCCAGTTTTCACTGCTAAATTCGATGAGACGTGGTGATGGCGCCTACATGTTACAATAATTATACAGTAATTGGGCATGTAACGCGAGGCATGTGTGTTTGCTGCAGTCCCACCGTGTACCTATAGTCGTACAGGCGGGCAAATCGGTAACTAACCACAGAGTTCAAATTCTGAAGTTCGAAATAGCGCACCGTCCCGTCCACTTGAGTGAGCATTGGGATTTACAATTACACTTGAGCAATTTCTCGGCTTTATAATCTCAGCCTCAGTCAAATAACGGTCATAATTAAACTAAAAGTTGATAAAAAGAACTCTAATTTAGCGACATGCCTCCTAAATACCTATACTGTGTTCATCCCATGACTTAAATGTCATAACGAAAAGAAAACTGGTAAGTACCTATTCGTATAGCGCAAAAGTATACCAAAAACCATATAACTACATTATACACAATGCAGTCTAGTCCGAAAAAAAATCCTTTATATATTAAGAGCAAATGCATGCGATTGAGGAGTTTCGTCGATCTTTCATGATTTATTAATGACGCTAACGGAGGTCAGAGTTAACAATTATACGATTTTTCTTTGATAAGAAAACACAATAAAATAGGTAAAGCATCGAATGGAAACCCTCTTTCTGAATTCGACTGAATCAAACATGTCGGAGCACGGTTAAATTATAACAAACAGCGACGCTGTCGACAGCAAAGATAAGTTTGCGGCTGTGTTGTTGACGGAACCGCATAGGTCCGCTTCCTGCACGCGATCCCGTGTGAATGACGGTTTGGTTTCTTTTTTAATGGATATATGAATAATGCAATTGGTATTGTGGCTTAGCTATTGACATATTGACGGACATGTTCAACTTCTTGGTATTCACCAAATCAAGCAACAACATACTGGTGCATTGCATGTCTTGTTCCGTTTGAAAAGTAAAACTTCTGATGCTAATACAGCCGGGATGGTTGGATATCTCGGATTTTTTGGATTGAAGTAGTAGGTAGGAGGATAGGTACGTACATTTGGGGTTTTTTCAAGTGTACGTTAACTTTCTTAAAAAATATTAACACGATGAGTGAATATAATAATATTAATATTGATGATGTGAGTAGGTTAAATTACGCGGCCCCCGCACAGCTTAAGACCAACTAAAACAACGACCCGCCACATTAAGAAAGTAGACACAACTTCATATTACCTACTCTGTGAATAATCACTTTTTAACAAATAGTAACCGACTTCAACGAAACTAAGTTATGTTATAACAACTATTAGAAAGTGTATTCATTGAACAAAAAAACATTTTCGAAATCAGTCCAGCCGTTTTTTAATAAAACGGGGAACATACCTACATAAAAATACTCCGACGACCTAAGAACCAGCCCCGTTTTTTGACGGGGGTTGAAAAAGTCAATCGTGTGTGAGTGCATGGCGACTCAGGTGGTGTAAATACGGTTATACCGTACGTCTAGCATGACGGTGACACGTGGCTCTTTGTCGCGCGACAAATACAATCTGTCACTTTCCTCTCAATACTGAGCGAGCAAGACAGGTGACGCTAAGTCACGCGACAAGTGAAGTCACGTCAAGATGTGACCAGAAAGAGTAGAAATTAAAAAGTGGAAATACTGTAGTCGTCCCTTTCTAATCAATTTAAGAAAACGAGGACGACACTACAGTATTGCCACTTTTTAATTTCTACTCTTTTTGGTCAGACTGTATGCAAGCCCCGCCGGAGTATAACATTCATACACGATGATGTAAGTCAACCCACGCGGGTCAAAACCACTGAGACGACGACCTGCGTCTTCTCAAGAAAGTAGACACAATGACACGTAGTGTAGGGCGTTGCCCTGTTAATGATTATTTTTTCTGTGATATATGATATCCATTATAGACGTTAATATGTTTTTTTTTTTTGCGTGGGCCTTTTAGAAAAAACAAGCCATGCCTTAAAAAAGTCTTCAAACGTCTGAAGTTCTTGAGTATGAACATACTTAAAAGAACAGTTGAAACATTTGACGCGGTTGGCGCAGTTTGGAGTGCACCTGCATACTGAGCCGGCGGTCCTAGGTTCGAATCCCGGATAGGGCCAATATTTGTGTGATGAACTCGAATATTTGTTCCTGGGTCATAGATGTTGTCTATATCCCATCAAAAACATAAATGTAAAATGAGAGCCAAGTTCAATATCGCGTGCACTTCGCCGACAAAAGAATTGAGATCTGCAAGGGCGCCAAGTTCTTTGCCCTAAAATTTTTAGATACAAGGACATGCGACATACTCAATGCATTTATTTTACTTGGGGTGTAATTCAATATCAAGATTTGACTTGGCTAGTTTTCACAAACTAACTAAATTTTATAAAAGTAACATAGTCATAGTTCATTATCAAGCTAACAGTATAAGTAACAAACCGTACACTAACTTGCGTACTTACCTTTACGAAAATAGGTTAATGATTTGATTGATTTTGATTTATAATATAAATTTATATTTTAAAACTAGCCAAGTCAAGTCTTGATATTGAATTACACCTCAAGTAAAATAAATGCATTGAGTATGTCGCATGTCCTTGTATCTAAAAATTTTAGGGCAAAGAACTTGGCGCCCTTGCAGATCTCAATTCTTTTGTCGGCGAAGTGCACGCGATATTGAACTTGGCTCTCATTTTACATTTATGTTTTTGATGGGATATCATTACTTTTTGTACAGAAATTATTATGATGTGTAAATTACTTAATTATTATTTGTTAATTAGTTCTGTGTGCTATTCTAGTACATCTTTTGAAAGTTTTGAACAAACAAAGAATTTTCCAAAACGGTTAGTACGTATTGGATTTTTATGTGCATGTATGTGTAAGTGTGTGCGTGTGAGTGTATATGTTATTCTAGTATATCTTTCAAACAAAAAAAGAATTTTCCAAATCGGTTTATAAATGACAGAGTTCTGAGGCAACAACCATCAATAATAATAATAATAAAAAAACAAAAAAATCACTGTTTTCGATTTTTATATGTATACACACACAATTACTAAGCTGCATGCCAAATTTCACCTTTCTAGGTCACCTGGAAGTGGGTTAGGTTTTTGATTACTAGTCAGTCAGTCAGTCAGTCAGTCAGTCAGTCAGTCAGTGATAAAAATACCGTTTTTTGGACTTTAATATCTCAATAACTATTTAACCTATATTAATGAAATTTGGGGATCTACTTGTTCGAAAGGATCTTAATACATAAGCCAAATTTCATTTTTTTATGTTAAATAGATTTGGAGTTATTGGGGGGTCAAAAGTGGCTCCAAACGGTTCGTGTAATATAACACACGGCTGCTGCTCGCCAGTTCCTGCGGTGAACTTGGCTGGACACGCTGCCGCGTGTCTAGATATGTATTCATATTATGTTATATCGTCGTCTAGTAATAGCCATTGTACAAGCTTTACTTAGTTTGGGACTAGATCGATTTGTGTAAGTGTCCCTTAACCTCGCTCTACCTATTGCCTCTTCCCAAGGTAATGTAGGTTTGGTACATTTTCCTGATATGACCTGTAAGTACGTCTGATTAAATACAAGTATTACAACAATAACAAGTGTTACAGCAAGTAGAATACAATAGAATAGAATATTCTTTATTGCAGACCTCAACAAGAAATAAATACAAACAAATAAACAAAAAAGTAGCAGAAGTAATGTTAATTTATATTATAGGTACGTGGGTACCTACTTATACGAAAAAATCTACTACCTAGCTCTTTCCTTCGTCAGTCATACTAAGTATGATACTCCTAACATTAAGCATCAAAAAGTAGACGATATAGTAAGTATAGGTACGTATAATAATGAGTGAAAATCGTGAAAGTTTAAATCAATGTAAAGTATAGTCGACTTCTTAAATTTATGAACAGAAATTTTACCAAAATTATCTGCACATGCCTCTATGCCGCTAACAATAAAGGCGTGTTCACATATTTTAATCACATTTGTGCTCATAAATTTAAGAACTCGACTGTACCCTCAGGTAACACTCATACAGACACAGTCACACACACTCACACACTTACTCACACAAATCCAATCATACATACACAGTTAGGTATACTTGATCTTGCTTGCGTAAATAGTTATAGTTAATTTCATAGCTTATTTTATATATTAGGTACTGTCTTGATTTGTTTAGTTAGTTTATAAACTACGATATAACTTTGCGACATGTACGTGGATTTGTTGACCTTTCGCATTATAACAACGCATGTCAACTTCTTTTTGTCTTGGTTAGGTATCTGCGAGAGTGCAAAAACCAATATAAAATTTATAAGCATAATGTACATATTTTAAACGCTTGTTTAAACCTACGTATAACCTATTTATTGATTATCTCTTTTGTCTTTTCGATGTATCAGATAGTTAGGTAACTATTGTTGTAACTATTCATATATAATTCAGGTATTCTGTTGGATAATGAAAGCAGTATAATATATTTTCATTATGAAGTATTATTTTAGTTAGCCAAATGCAAAGGTCTCTCGGTTAGTGAAGTTTAATGTACATTATTAATATATGTTGGTATTGCCGATATTCTTTATGGTGCTTTATTTTGTGTATGCGCGGCTCTCGTCTTTTGTTCGTTCTTCTCACGTTCCAGTGAATAAAACGTCAAATATTTTAGTCGCACGAAGTTCATCTTTTATTTAGTAACCAAATTCTTTCAAGTCAGTGCAGACGGTAAAGTATAAACACATGATAAACAACTATTTTATTTATTAAATAATAAGCCTGTAGCCTGTTGTTTACCTCTGCCTATTATTCCAATATAAGTAACTCATGCTCTGTATGCCTGTGTACCTACGTATTTCAGGTTATGCATTTATTACATACCTCAAATAAGTAGTATAGACTAAAGTACTCGTATAGACTTTAGTACCTATATACTATAATTCTAAAGATACCAGTAGGTACCAAGATGCTTGTGTTCAAGTACCGTAATAGTGTTGACATGTACCAGTTTGGAAATGGAAACATTATTATGTAAAAGGCTCTGCACAGTTAATCCATAGAAACAAAGCGGAAACGACATAAGCATATTTAAAACAGTTACTTAAGCAGGGACGTGGCGTTCATGAATAATTTAACTGAACTTTAGTTTTCTCTATTACAAATAAAAGTTCGTGTATAAGTACCTAATTAATTAGGTAAGGTATACTTAGCAGTGTCAGCACCAAGAAATAGTAACGACCAAAGTAGCCAAATATATCGAAATCGCAACAGATCTAAGTACATTACGATATACATACTTATTTGGGGCATTTTAACTGCTACTAACTAGGAAGCTGACTAGCTGTACCTACCTAATGACTATAACCAACATATAATTCTACAAGTATTTTAGTTTTCTCAGTACTCTCTATTCGTGTAAAAAAAAGAACAGAGAGTAACAAATAACCACGTGGCTTCATTGATTTTGCCAAATAAAGTAGGTAATACTCGTATCTTGTATTTACATATAGTAATCGCGGAGTACTTACCTATTTTATGTTATACCTCTCATAATCGTACACCCAAAAAATCCGAAGATTCATTCGTCGGTACGTATATTATAATATTACTTTCCGTATTTTCATAAATCCGTACCTAAATGATTTTTCATCCTTTGAATATACTTAGTGGAAAAATTAAAATGAATATCACAACTTGTTTGCCTTTTCATCAAAATATCTCATAAAAAGAAAACTGGTGAAAAAGTTTCATTGGAATAGTCATAAATGCACGTTTAGGTACCTTCCCCTACACGGAAAGTGGGATATATTTGGACAACATTATATGTACATTAAGCAGGGACATGGTGTCCACAGTAGGACATTACCACCGGCTTGCCAATTTCAGAAAATTATCCCTATTATTTTTGGAAAAAAGTAAGGTAAATAGGTTGGCCAAAGATTTTTTCACGCCACGCCACAAATACATCGTCCGGTAGTCACAACCTAACCCCGTAATTTCACGATGTATAGCAAGATATACATATTTTTTGTCAATTTTTTTGGTATTTTATATAAAAACTGTTTACTTTACTATTTTTAACGGCACCGAGGTTTGAACCTGGTTTTATTTTGTATTTTACGACGTTAACATATATATCACTGCTCCTCTTCCGATACTACCAGTTTATGTTAAGTCTGCACCTGATGACTATGGCGTCGGATACAAATGAGGTCCAAACTTAACGTAACCGGGATGTAGAAATCGAGGTTTCGGTCTCGTTTGTTTCGTCCTCCAAAACATAACCAATAATAATTTACGAAATTTTAAAAACTGAATGGGAATAAAGATTTAATAAAGTTTTGGTGGAGGGAAAACAGACGAGAAAGAAACCTCGATTTGTGCGAGTCCGACTCGCGCATGAAGGGTTCCGTACCATAATCTATAACAAGTTTGTTGTATGGGAGCCCCCCTTAAATATTTATTTTATTTTATTTTTAGTATTTGTTGTTATAGCGGCAATACAAATACATCATCTGTGAAAATTTCAACTGTCTAGCTATCATATAAATATCATATAATTTTCGCTTCATTTGTAAACATTTAGTTTACGTTATCAGACGTTACTGCTTTAATAAAAATAAGTGTCTAGCTATCACCGTTCTTGAGATACAGCCTGGTGACAGACGGACGGACGGACGGACGGACAGCGAAGTCTCAGTAATAGGGTCCCGTTTTTACCCTTTGGGTACCTACGGAACCCTAAAAATGAGCAGTGGTATTTTTCTCTTAAATTAGTTTTTCTTTTGTCAACAGTGGCAGTGCTACTTTCTTCCAGCCATTCCACTAAACGAAGTGCGACAATCATCATTAAAATGTTGATTGACTTTACAGTGACCTATTTCACAACGCTGATAGCAAAGTAAACGCTTACGCGAGTTTACTTAGCTCGGCTCCATGCTTGAATTTAAATATCTTCCGATCACGAAGACTCGAATAAAGCAGTAAAATACATCATCTGTGAAAATTTAAACTGTCTAGCTACCACGGTTCATAAGATACAGCCTGCAGGCAGACGGACGGACAGTGAAGTCTTAGTTATAGGGTCCCGTTTTTACCCTTTGGGTACGGAACCCAAAAAAACGATATCGCCATAGATGTCCCTACCTATACCTAATATTTGAGGAGTTCCATCAATCCCTCATGGATCTGGTCATCAGATTTTGACCAACATTTTATGGAACTAACTAGGAGGTGTCTACTTTCGAACAAAAAAAATATTTTCTTAATCGTTACATGAATGACGGAGTTCTGAGGTAACAAACATTAAAAAAAATAAAACCAAATTGAGAACCTCCTCTTTTTCGAAGTCGGTTGATAAAATACTGAGTCACACGCTTGGGACAAATATAATGTTCGAGACATCGATGTCACTGGAATAACCTAATGTTACGAGCTCGTATGTAATCTAATTATTTTAACACATACATACATACAATCACGCCTTTTTCCCAACGGGGTAGGCAGAGACCACATCTTTCCACTTGCTACGGTCCTGACATACATCTTTCGCTTCATCAACATTCATTAATCTCCTCATGCATGCTCGTCGGTTTAAAGTACTCTTGACTTGCCCTTTTTTCAGAACATCTCCAATCTGATCAAGAAACGTTCGTCTAGGCCTTCCTTTTCCAACATTTCCATTCACATTCGCCTTGTAGATTAGTTTCGTGAATCTTCTTTCATGCATCCTCTCTACATGCCCAAACCAACTAAGCATCCCTTTCTCAATTCTAGTGACTACATCGTCATTCACACCACAGAGTTCCCTTATTTCACTATTTCTTATCCTGTCGCACAGCTTTACACCAATCATGCTTCTCAATGCTCTCATTTCTACTGCATTTATTCTACTTTCGTGCTTCTTTTGCCACACCCAACTCTCACTTCCATACATGAGTGCTGGAACCAATACACCTCTATGCACAGCCAGACGCGGCCTCTTCGAGATTTTCTGGCTGCCCATAAAGGCCTGCAATGCACCATTTATTGCGTTACCAGCAGCAACCCTTCTTTCAATATCACTTTCACACTTTCCATCTCTCGTAAACATTGATCCAAGGTATACAAACTCATTCACTTGCTCTAATCTCTCGTCCCCAATCCGTACACTCACTTCTGTCACACTCTCTTCTGTCACACTCTCTTCTTTCTCAAATATCATGATCTTCGTCTTTTTTGCATTCACTTTCATTCCCTTTCTTTCCAACGCGTCATTCATAATTGTCACCATCTCCTGTAATTCCTTAGCCGACGATGCAAGCAATACTTGATCATCAGCATACAGGAGACATTTGACATGTAATTCACCCATCCTCAACCCACAGTCAACTCTCTTTTAAATTCGTCAGACAGTTATCCATGAATAAGTTGAACAGCCACGGAGACGCTACACATCCCTGTCTAACACCCTTTTGGACCTTTTTATTTTAAAAGCCAACATTATTTATTCAGTAACATTAAAACACAATTAATTGTCCATTAACGGCCAAAATAGTGTAAATACTCTATTAATGTGTGTTGCGAATTCAACTTGCAATCAGTATTGATCGAAATTGACCTGAATAATAGAAGCTTAATCTTAATTTTAAATGTTTCGCTCACTGTTAAATTATTCTTAGGTAGGTATGTACATTTTTTGTACATTTTATGTTATGTTTCGACCATTGTCCGTTTTTATTAAACGCGCCCACGGTTTCATAGCAAAGCTAGCTACAACATGAATGATTAATGACTAACTTTTAATATCCTTAGGTTATCAACACATGATTGCAAAAAAATTATAGTAGCGGTATAAGAATTTTCTTACAAAAAAACAATACAATTTAATGAAAACTATGATTTCATCCTTATAGTATTTTTTTTTTAATTCAAATAATGACACTTCAACCGTATAACGGTTTAATAAAAGTATATAAGTAAAGTTCACCCAGATCTTGCCTCAAAAGTACGCTATAAAATTCTTAACATACCGTAAACCTACTTACAGCTATGGTAAAAAACCGGATACTCCGAGGAATGAAAGTGGTACTAATGGTTAAATGTGGTCAACATTACCATGATTGATACACACTTCTACTGCACACTGTCACTTTCAATCTTTAGTTTATTAATTGTCGTAACGCACTGTACACTTATTACACACAAAAAAAAAAAGGATTTGAATTGTGTCGTAAACATTATACATCCAAATAATTATTTAAAAACATTGTTGCAAAACATTAGATTGTTTACAAACTTACAATGCGTCCTAGGTGTTCCCGCCAGCACTTTTCTTTCATCGTTCGAAGCCGAATCGACGCGGGAATGAAACCGGACTGCCGCGGATTTTGTTTTATTTTTTAATCTGTATTTTATTTTTATTTTTTTCTGCAAAGCGGACCAAGGATGTGCTCGCAGCGCGGAGGTTGCCAGTGTTGTGGCTCGTGGTTGATAAACGGTTAATTTAAGTGATTTTATTATTGTTTAGCGGAGTTCGCCTCGGAAGCATTTATCGGTTTTTTGATAAAGGCGCGCGCGCGAACGTTGAGTGCGGGCCGTTCTGATTGGCCGACTGAACAGCGAACGCCCTGACAAAGCGATTTGGCGGGAGATCCGCTTCTGACTGCGAGCTGCGCTGCGTCAACATTCACGGAATCAACTTTACCGCATCGCATAATATAATATAAGTTTTTAAACTATAACTAAGCGCTAGTCGGTAAGTACTGCAGCTGCACTTCAAGTGAATAGTCGAAAAGTTTTGTGACTTTTAGATAAAACATTTAGGGCCTTATCACACTTGCGAGTTGCGAGTGTTTTTTCTGTACAATATCAGTCGATAAGAACTCTTTCTTATTTTATTATATAAATAGAGTTCAACTCGAATTTTGAAGCAAGTGAGTGGTTATGGATAAGGATCTCCATTTATATGTAGGTAGTACCTATATAAGTACTTAATAACGAAAGCGGCCTGCGATATAAATAAAAAATGTTTTTAAAAATGGAACTTCCATAAATTAATTTGTTTTTAAAACAAACCGTTTGAAATTCAAATGATGAAGAGTATTAGTCAGAAGACTCAGATTCAGAAGCGCTAAAAATGTAAGTGGTCACACGGTGGAGGTCAAGCTACGAGTAATTCTAAAATGATAAATACGAATGTGCTCAGGCATTTTCTGAGACAGCTACAATTATCACGAGACAAAGGATGGCGTATCTAATTGACCCTGATACAATGATACACGACATGAGCATGGTCTTAAACAATAGTTTTATTTTTACACCTTCTATATACCTACTTACCTATAATAATTTTCTTAGTCGGTACTGTACCAGTAACGTGGCGTCCGTGGAACCCGATTTTCACCGGCTTGTCCACTTCAGGGCGATTGAGCACACTTTTTTATTCTTACTGAAGAAAATAAAAATGACAAAAAAATATCCGACTTCAAAAAAGCTTTTTATTTTCTTCAGTAAGAATAGAGAATGTGCTCATTTTTTTCTGCTTTTTAGTGATTCAAATATCACATTTGCACTAAAAAATAACCCACTTCAATAAGCGCAAGGGAACATACAATAACACTTATATCATTTTCTCATGTATTTGTCAGAACTGGACCAAATTTTAATGGGACCACACGGAAAGCATCAGCTTTCAGATAAAAAAAGAATCATAAAAATCGGTTCACCCAGACGAAAGTTCTGAGGTAACAAACATAAAAAAAAACATACAGTCGAATTGAGAACCCTGTTCCTTTTTTTGAAGTCGGTTAAAAAAGTAAGTAAAATCTACCCAGACTTGCTCTGAGTTTTTTTTTGACTCGATGCCGCTTGTCGGTAGGTAGGTACTTCACATTTTTATCTGATCTCACTGATATTATGATAGATGTACCTATGATATAGATCGCACTGAATGTTTTATAGCAAGATTAAGAATGATCTATTGCAAAACTGTGTACATACTTAGGTAGGTAGACAAAACATGATTCCAACAGTTACCTGTTTCAGGCATGCAATACTTTTTTGTATATTTTTTTTATTGGAAACCAATAACATTTGATTAATACATAAAATAATAAAAAATCTAAGTATAAAACTTTAATCTAACGTGCGGCGTTACCTCTTTGTGTATCTTACTTGTATTTTGTATTTCTGACGGATCGATCGTATTTCATCCCATCAAAAACATAAATGTGAAATGAAAGCCAAATTCAATATTATGGTACATGCCTTGGTTACTATTGACTTCAACGATAAAAAAGTGAGATCTAAATGCGTGCCAAGTTCAATGGTCAGTCCTGAAATTAATTTATAACAACTTTTAGTATAGGCAATTTATTTTTATAACTTAGGATAATACATATATTGAAGCCTAAGGTTTAACTTGGCTTTCGAGAGCTTTCGAGAACAAAACACATTAATACTAGAAATCATAAAATACAGACTTTGCTTATAGAGTTGAGCTATTTACGGTGAAAACTTAGTTATTATTGCTTGTTTATGTCGTATGATATCTGAAATAATATTTTTTTAATTTTTTTTGTCTCTTTTAGTGTACCCCCATAAAAACCATTGATAAAAGAGTGCACCGAACTGGCAGAGTTCGGTTCGATTTTATTAATAGGTAGTGAATACACGAATAGCCCTTCCCTTCTCTGACGTCAATGGTACGAGAAGCCAAAATTGCCTCTCGCAGATTACATAAATGGAACACCCTACTTTCAAACTCTTTAAAAAATGGTGTCAAAGCTTACCTATAAATACAATCGTTTGTCTTTTGTCCCGTAAGAATTTGAAATTGGAACGTCAAAAGTTCTACTCTATTTTATTTGTTCTAAATTTGAAATCATGAATCAAAACTGCCAATGACCATGATTTAGGTTTTTTTAATATTACATATCCAACTTTGCGCTCAGCAAGTAGCTATCAATTTTCCTACTTTCGCCGCTGACTACCTTATGTTATCGTCACGTGAAAATATATTTTAAAAAATTTAAACGGAATATAAAGCAATTATCTTATATTTTTATTCTAACTCTATAAGTAAGAACAGTCAGCTAAGACATTGATTGGTTCAGCACTTTCTATCTTAAGCCACAGACGTCCACCGATGAACAAAGGCCTCACCTATAGGTAGCTCGCCAACAAGTGCGATCCTGTAATGCTACGTTTACACGCTTGCTAAGCCTCGGCAAGCGTGCAGGACGCAGTCATATGTTAAAGTGAGACGGAACTACATCGTGCTCACTCTAACATATAACTGCGTCCTGTAGGCTTGCCGAGGCTTGGCAGGCGTGTACACGTAGCATAACACAGACCATACAGACCGCATCCATCGACTCCCCGCTACCCTCACCACCCCCCGGTACCTCACTCCTCACTCACCTTCGATTTGCAGACGATATCGTGGTCATGTCATGGCAGAGTCTTTGTAGGAATTAAGCGCGATGTTCGAAGACCTTGGCAGAGTCTACCAACGTAGGTCTGAAAATGAACATGGACAAGCCCAAATTCATGTCGAATAACCATGTAGCACTTTACTACTCTATTATTAAACACTGAAGATAACGTGCTTAGGCGGTTATCACATCTATCGTATCTCGCTGCGAAGTGCGATTTTTGACCGAACGAGCGAAGGGACCGCTTGAGCATGGTCGAAAATTCTTTCGTATGTTTTGTTTTTGTCTTGTTCTATCTTTAGGATGTTCGGATGTCCCGACAGACAGCGCTGCCTGTGGATGTCTCAGTCTCAACTGATTCTCATGAAATTCCCTGGGTAGGTTCGATAAGCATACTTATAGAATATTTTTTCGTTTCTGTTTTTAGAAATTTGTCAAATTGGCGAGGATATGGCGGTTGGAAACGTAAAAAATTACGTATTTCTACAATTTCGAAAAAAAGACGTGACGTCTATAGCTCACAGATAGGGTTGCCAGATGGTCTGGATTTGGCGCGATTCTCCCTAATTTTCATATGTCCTCCCGACTCCCGACAAAGTAAAAAATCTCCCGAAAAACAACTTTATTTTATGAAACTATAATTTTAAAAGGATATAGGTACCACATGCTAATGTTTCCATAAGTACTAGATTATAGATAAAATTATAATAAGTTTTTTGTTAGTATTTATTTATGTAGACATTTCTATCGGCAGCCCACGAGGTTGTTTTTAATATTATTTACTTTATAATGTGATTCAATTTTTGTTTTTCCCGACCAAAGTCACAAAATCCTGAAAAAAATTATGTTTCTCCCGATAATAGGGTAATTCGATCTGGCAACCCTAGTCACAGAGCCACTAAATCTTGATTTGTATACAAAAACCGCATGGTAGAACACACCGACTCCGCATCTTCGTGTGGACGATTCTCTCTTGCCGCCCGCACTTCGCAGCGGGATACGGCACCAGTGTGACAATTGCCTTATTTGTTTACACGGAGATAGAATATGTAGGTACCAAAACATGACGTAGACTACTTTTATACCAAAAAGCATTATTGTAAATTATACTTTTATGTAACATGTAATGACTCATTATTTTTAGGGTTCCGTAGTCAACTAGGAACCCTTATAGTTTCGCCATGTCCGTCTGTCCGTCCATTCGTGGCTTAGCTCCGTGATCATTAGTACTAGAAAGCTAAAATTTGGTATGAATATGTGTGTATCACGCCGACAAAACTAAAAAAAAATTCGGGTACCTCGTACGCGTAAAGTGCGGGTGCATTAATAATAGGGGTTGCTAAACATTATTTTTTGATAGTCAGCAGTTTCGTAACTATTCCAAGAAATAGCGTCCCGCCCCCCTCTTGCTTTTCAACCACGGGTCAAAAAATTATGGAAAAATTCATGAAAATGAGGCCTTATAAGTACTTTCACTGAAAACTATACCTATTGAATAAAATCGGTCGAGCCGTTTTTGAACTTTTTAAGATATCGCAAAATTCCATAATTTTCTTTAAAATTACGTAATATAAGTGCCGCGCCGTGTCCTTATATTTCGAACGCATTAAAACATTCCGATCAATCTGGCGCGTATAATCGATAACTTCCAGGAGGTTACCTATAAGAAATAACAGTTTCTTTGGCGTTTACGACTTTTTATAGAGCTTGTTTTTTTTTTTTCGGTAACTTGGGAAGCCGGAAGCCTTAGTGTGGCTGCATCCGAATGTCTGTATGTGGCAGGGGGCGGGGCTAGCCGGCCGCACCTGCCTGGAGCGCTTTATAGAGCTTGAAATCTATCTCGTAATTTAAACCTCGGGCTTGAAACCGCTGTTTTAAGCCCGTCTATTGTGAAGGATGGGCAACTACGGAACTCTACACTGAGCGTGGCCCGATATGCTCTTGGCTGGTTTTTAAAGTGCATACACCATTGATACAAATATCAAAGTACAAAGGAAAATTTTAATGCGTAACCTGGCAGAAGAGACCGGGAATCGAACCCGGTACCTCTGGATTTCCGGTCCAGAGTGTTAACCTTTCCACTACCCTAACGCTAGATAACCTTTCGATTTTTTCCTAATGCTTTGTGTGGCGATCTTCGCATTGTTTATTTGAAAGGCTTTACACGTTACGCATTTCAATTGTTATATGTGCTTTGATCTTTGTATCAATGGTTTATTATTGTGTAATTTGTTTGTAAATGCTTCATCATATTTAAACTGTTTTTGGCGTAAATTTCACCACGGTATGGTAGACTTGAAATTACTTCGGCGTGGTTCACACAATGGTGTCGGCATCCCACGGTGCAGTAACGGGACCGGAGATAATGGGGCCAGATAAGGGCAGCAACGGGATAGCGGGGAAAGATCGTTTATTGTTTTGTTGTTTTTATTGCACCAACGTTTTGATGAGGACTTTGGATTTAAGTAGTTATTGTGGAAGGTGCAACTTGCACAATAACTACTTATATGCTGGCTTGGTAGTATACTTTAGGTAGATACTACGGAACAACATTATGCACTCTATCTGTAGGTAGACCTTCAACTGGTTTAATTATGGAGTAATTTTTTGGGGGAATAGCACAGATGCGTCATGCCTTTTTACCCTGCAGAAAAAGATTGTTCGAATAATTGTAAATATAAAACCAACCGACAGCTGTAAAAACCACTTCATCGAACATAAAATACTGACTATCCCATGCATATACATTTTAGAGATATGTAAGTTTGTCCGAAAATTTTCCGAATTCTACACCAAAAGAGGGGATGTATGTAAAACGTTACGCTTTAAAAACAAATTAATGCTACCACCATCGCGAATCAAGCTTCACTCATCCGGACCTCTTGCAATGTCAGTTAAAATCTACAATAAGCTACCTAATAATATAAAAGATGAAACGAAAGATTCGATCTTTATAAACAAATTAAAGCAATTGCTAACAAAAAAATCATATTACACACTACAGGAATACTTAAACGATAATTTGTGACGTTATAAAATTAAAATGAACACCTAATTAGAACTAACACAACATAACAATACAAATAGACATGCACATATATACACGGACATAACCTTGAGTGATAATGATAATTATGCTCATATCGAATGAATGCAAGATTTTAAATTATGAATATTTGTGAATAAAATTTAACATGCACTGTACTTAGTCAATTTATATTGTAAATTGTTTTAAAGTATGCGCAACCAACATAATATCTATAAATTTAATAATATATAATATATACTAATTTTAATAATTGTACAATCATTCATTTTCATATCGCATTTTATTAATTTGTATACCACGTCCCTAGAATAAGTTTTTTATTATTCTTACTTTTATGTCAAATTGTATACCCATAAATACGTAGTATCTCATAAATTGCTGCGCCCTACTTCAGGGTACATGATGTGATCTCAAATTTGTAACTTTACCACCTGTTTTGTAAAACCATTATGTGCAATAAAGTATTGAGTATTGAGTATTGAGTAGTGGTAGTACGCAGTACGCTAGAATATGCTAATAGTTTGGGTGTAGGGTTATGTTATGGGTATAAGCTTGACTAATAGAATACCCGACTACGAAGAGGTAAAAAATATGGTTAAGTATAACTTTTTCTTTCACGCAGACAAAGGCACTTTCTAGAAATTGCATAAAAATATTGTATTTGGAATACATTTCACCCCGCTACCACAATACTTATGTACCATACCAATAGACTTCTAGGTGAACCTAAAACCAGGTTCTTGATGTGCCGTTTTCTGATTTGTATGGGAAATCTCTACTCTGTATCGGGACCGGTGATACTGGGGCCTGAAAAGGGCAGCAACAGGATAGCGGGGAAAGAACGTTTAGGTATTGCTTGGTTGCTTTTATTTTAAAAGGCACCCGCAATTTCGTTTGCGCGTTAAATAATAAACGCTAAACCATAGTAGTAGATGGATATCAATAGCAAAATATTAACACGTACACGGACACAGGAGTCACAGGACCATGTTGAAAATTGCATCTTTCAACTCAAAAAGTTATAGCCAAAAACGGACAAGACATTTGCCTTTATATAAAGACCTTAGAATAAATACGCCTGGAAACCTAGTCAGCGATAGTGAAGCCACGGGCCACAGATTATATAATACTATCACGGGCTAAGTTTCGTCCGTGTGCGCATCTATCACGACGGCAAGCTCACAAGCAACACGTCTCTACGATTGGTTCGTAGACACGCACACATAAAACCAAAAGCGGCTCCATCTTTCGCAAGTCTGTTGTATGAAGACTCGTTCTAGGCGTAATTCTAAGATAAAGTCTAATATAATAAATATTCGGCTACACCCAAGTAGCAGACGAGCTGCATAAGCAATTATACAGCTTAAATTAGAGTTATGCTGGCTGAATAAGCTCGTATACAGCCTGTTGCTACCTGGATAGGTAGGCAGAGTGGCAGTTTTGAGAAAAATCGCCATCGACAGATGTGGTGCCGTATTACGTGGGTCCTAATTTACGTCTCTCGAAGATCAATACGAAACAATTCAGTTTAATTACCTAAGGATAAGACAAGATTAAGAATCACATAAAAGAGTAATGGCGGGAAATCAGCACATTATATTCTCATTGAAACCGTTTATAAACTGTTAGACCTCTTGAGTGTAAGCTGTGTAAGAACAATATATTCGATTTACGGTTTCCTAAGGGGCAAGACTGCGACGTGCATACTGCGACGGCTGTACGACGACGGAACGGCTTCGGTTAGAACTGACGAAGTCGTTTCAGGCAGTTTCCACCCCAGCGCAGGAGTCCGACAGGGTTGTATAATCTCGCCCCTTTTGTTCAATATATACACTGAACTCATCATGAGGATCGCCTTGGAAGACTGGACGGACGGTATCCCAATTGGTGGGCTGAGGATCTCGAACCTGCGTTATGCAGACGACACCACCCTGTTCGCAAGTAGTGCTGACAATATGGCGGCATTGCTTTATAGAATGGAGAACGTCAGTTTAGAGTTTGGCCTGAGGATTAACCGCAGCAAGACCAAAATGTTGATTGTCGATCGTGCAAACAACAATTCGCCCGAAGTTACAGAAATTGCAAATTGTGAAGTAGTACAGTCATATATCTACTTGGGGGCATTGATCACAAACAACGGAGGCTGCGTAGATGAGATCAAACGACGTATGGCGATTGCGAGGTCTGCTATGGACAAGATGAAAAGGGTTTGGAGGAACCGTAATATCACAAGGACCACTAAAACCAGGCTTGTTAGAACCCTCATATTTCCCATATTCCTGTATGCTGCTGAGACATGGACATTAAGGGCGGCAGAAGAGCAGAAAGTCAATGCACTGGAGATGTGGTGCTGGAGACGGATGCTTGGTGTATCGTGGACTGAGTTCCGGACTAACGTCTCAATTCTTGAGGAGCTTGGAATTAAAGAGCGTCTGCTCTCTGTCGTCAGATCCCGCATCCTCAACTTCTTTGGACACGTGTCTCGGCGAGACGGAACGTCCATAGAACGCCTCGTTGTTCAAGGGAGAGTGGAAGGTGTCAGAGCCAGAGGAAGATCGCCGATGAGATGGACCGACCAGATCAAAGCCAGTGTGTCGGCTACCGTCAACGAATGCTCACGGAAAGCGGCCCTACGGGATGAATGGCGACGTGTCGTCAAACGGGTCACTCAGAACTCCACAAATGCATAATGGCCACGACCACTCTGTAAAGAGTGTAACGAAGAAGAAGAAGAAGGGGCAAGAAATATTTTCACCCCCAAAAAAAATTTTGGATCCCTAAGCCAGTATCACCTGAAAATCAGATCAAACGCCAAAAAAAATTACTTGCACCATAATAAGATAGCCTAAAATTACAATGCTTCTACCTTTTTTAGTCATGAGTCATGACTGCACTTCTATTCGTATTCGAACACCAAATTTAGTAGGTAAATGTGCACCAAATTTTGAAGACCAAATTATTACTGGATTAAGTAAGTCTCGGGCTCTCCCCGCTCCCCTCGACTACACACCGCGCGCGCGCACCCAACATGATTCCCAAATGAGTTGTGAGTAGCAGATACAAACTTATTGCAACATCACTAATTAGATTAATGGTTTAGGTTAGGTTTAGAACTGCGACCACAAAGAGGGGTTTCTCTTCTGCCACCTTGTACAGGTCATCTTGGGGCTGCTTCGGCAAATACCTGTACAGGGTGGCAGGACGGGAACCGACAGCGGTATGCCACGCGTGCGGCGCCGCTGAAGACACGGTGCAGCATACGCTGGAGGAGTGCCCAAGTTGGGCGGAGCAGCGGGCCGCACTTGAGGCCGTGGTGGGGAACGACCTCTAGCTCCCTGGCTGCCGTGGTAGAGGCCATGGTAGGCAGCGACGTCGTGGAAGGCGAGGCCTCCTTCTGCGAGGATGTGATTGCGCAGAAGGAAGCTACGGAGCGTGGAAGGGAGGACGATCCGGTCTCCCAACCATTTAGTGGGTATACCACAGGGCTCATTAGCCAACATGGGAGTCCTAATTAACCACCAGGGTCCGTCCCGCACCCTGGTGGTATGCGTATGGGATAATGCATTACGCATACCACCAGGGTGCGGGGACGGACCCTGGTGGTATGCGTAATGCATTTTCCCATCTTAAAAAAAAAATGCGACCACAAAAGCGCGCGAGCCGTGCGAGCGAAGCGAGTGGCAGCGGTCGGGAAAGCGCCAGAACCGAACTGCTACCAGCAAATGCCTAAGCGAACCGCTCTTTTTTGATTTTAGGAATTCAGCTTTTAATTTCAGGCAATATCAATATACCCAAAAACAGTATAATGAATGTATCATTTAATAAATATTTTGGGTTTTTAATTTATTTTTTTAGTTTACAAGATATTTGAATGTAATTTCATATTAAATTAAAATTGGAGTTCTAAATTTGGTGCTCATTTACTATTTTTCGGTAAGTAATCTTTTTTGCCAAATAATTTCACTCTATCTGGTGATCAGTTATAAAACTTTTGGTTATCATTTGAATTAATTAATTTGGGGATCAATTTTGGTGCTCATTTAGTATTTTTGATAGTAAAAAGTGTTTTTTTTTTGCCGTTACATTTTACTATATCTGGTGCTCCATTAAACATTAAGCCTTTCTTAAGTACAGCGACTTATCCGATCCAGGTGTTGCAAAATACCATTGTTTCCAGCGATGCCATTGTCTTTCTACAATTTATGTTTAACATTACATTTACCAAGTAGTAGGTATTAAGGGTTTTCTATTTATTTTTATTAAAGCAGTAACGTCTGCTGACGTAAACTAAATGTTTACAAATGAAGCGAAAATTGAAAAATTTAATGATTCGGACCGGATTCGAAGTTCGAATCCGGTCCGAATCATTAAAAGTTCGAATTTCGAACCTGCGTTTCCAACGGCTTTCCGGGCCAACACGGGCGTCCTCCCAATTGGACCACCGAATCAGATGTCAGAGCCATTGAATTTTTCAACCAGTTGCTTCGACATGCCTTAGGGTGGCATCGTAGCGCCATCTACCGTAAATATTTCTTCAATTTTTCAATTTTCGCTTCATTTGTAAACATTTGGTTTTCTATTTATTTATTTAAACTTTATTACACAGAACGAACGAAGCCATTGCGACTTGGGCTCTCCTTTTTTGCTTACCATCAGGCGAATTAGAGCCACTGTGTTGTGCCAAAATAATAATAAATAATTAGCTTAATTGGTTCCACGCGATTCCGAGGTTTGCGCTTAGTAACTACATTTAACAATTTATTTTTAGCTATGGAGATTTCAGTCCTCTTGGAAATTATTAGTCCAGGGTGCCTAATAAGCATTGCCGAGGTATAAACTCATCTCAAAAATACAATAGAGCCCGTCAGGTAAATTATCAAAAAAATTTGGACATGATTTTTTTGTTTTGTCAATGAAACAAAAAAAATCGAGGATATTTATTTATTTATCGTACCTATTACCTATACAACTTAGGTACCTAAGTATGTACTGTTCCCTGCAAAACTGTTTGTACCTACAGTTTGTCTGCAATGCAAGTGCGAGTCTCTATACAATAATTAAAACAAAGGTATTTATTTTATTTTTATTGTAGCTAAACAGTTGAGTAAACCACTTCAATAAACAACTTTATCAGTTATCACATAATGTTATATCTGCAATTGATGCCCTTTTAATAAATACTTTATAATAGGTCAGTTTTAGTTGAACGAAAAAGGTTACGAGTACATCAAAAATAAAAAATTATATTGGAGAATGACGATTAATGTAAAAAAAAAAACTGAGTTTTGCTCGTATCATGGTATAATAATATTCCGGCTCGTATAAAAAGCAACTCGGCAAGCCTCGTGACCTCAACGCGGTACTCGACTTTAAGAACCTTCATTGTGCAACGATTGCATAATAGTATTTTATGTACAATACTTTTTATACGAGGAAAACACTGAAAAACATTTTTTTTATTTTAATCATCATTCCCCACTATGTATTTTTATTTTTGATGTAACCTTTTTCGTTCAACTATAACTGACCTATTAAAAAAAACATGACCGCGATGATCATGGCAGGTGCCTTGCGATTGGTTAAATTTTTTGACAAGTAATTTCAACCAATCAGTGAACAGCAGCGTGCTTTTTTAACAAATATGCTGATGTTCTCTTTTTAAAATTATTACAGTTCAGTAGAGAGATGTCTTATGAATAACCCGGAAACTACCGAATGACGGCAATTATTTCAAGACTTATCCAATTGCTGTAGTTAGGAACTTTAAAGTCAATCTTAGACTCAATTACCATCTCTCTGCTTAAGAGCTATTGTAAATCGTAAAGGGTCTCATTCATCACGTTTATTAGGTTGAATTGCAATGGAGAGCGAGCAATTGGATGGAACCTAACTTTTACCAGACTAAACTGCCTGGGGGCAACGACCGCGATCGATACATTTAGAATTATGCAGTAGGCAAGTACTTAATGCGTGTGTGAAAGTTACCTACTTTAAGCGTTGCTTGTGAAATGCCCGCCTAGTATTTGAATGAAGTTTACCTCGCTAGGACCCTTTCTGTGCCATAGGGGTAACCAAAAATTATATGAAAATTTCGTTTGTTTTATGTAACATTACAGGCAAATGCTCCGGGTTAGCATGGACGGTTGTTTTTTTGAGGATCGCGGAAAGCCTTGCCTTATATTGGGCAATTCACTAAGATGTTAAATACCTGAATACTTTTCTTCTTCTTTACATAATTACGGATAGGTTTGTGCATGTGCATGGAATTTGTTTTTGTGCAATATATTCAAACAAAAAAATATAACATGTGTACCTCTAAAGAACCGGACCCCACTAACCTAAGCTTTTAAAAACATGTAAGTACTTAAATTCAGGAACAGCTAACACTATACGTACCTAGTCAATCATTATTTTCAGCATTGAAAACTCCACTAGACACTAAAATAAAACTACATCAATTCAACGGACGCGTGCCTAAAGTCTATTTCGTACATTACGATACGATAGAGAAAGTTAAAGCTAGCTCCGACAATAGCGAAAGTGCAACTTAGTTCACTGTTAGTTGAGGTAGGCAGGCTGGCGAAACTCATAAAAATAATCTATTGAAGTAGGTAGGTACTTAGAATAAAACCGGCCAAGAGCATGTCGGGCCACGCTCAGTGTAGGGTTCCGTAGTTGCCCATCCTTCACAATAGACGAAAATTACGAGAAAGATTTCAAGCTCTATAAAAAGGTCGTAAACGCCAAAGTAACAGTAATTACTTATTACCTTCTGGAAGTTATCGATTATACGCACCAGATTGAGCGAAATGTTTTAATACAGTATGGCACTTAACCAATATGTATAACATTCGAAGTGTAAGGACATCGCGCGGCACTTACGTCATTTTAAATAAAATTATGAATTTTTGCGATAACTTAAACGGCTCGACCGATTTTATTCAATATAGTTTTCATTGAAAGTACCTATAAGGCCTTATTTTCGTGAATTTTTTCATTATTTTTTGATCCGTGGTTAAAAAGTTAGAGGGGGGGACACTATTTTATTTTATTTTCGGAGCGAATATTTACAAAACTGCTGACTTTATCAAAAAATAATGTTCGGAGACCCCTATTATTTTTAAAAGACCTATTCAACAACACCCCACACACTAGTGTTGGAACGAAAAAAAATCACCCCCACTTCAGGTGTACGAGACGTACCCGAAAAAAAGTTTTTTTTAGTTTTTATTTTACCGTTTTGGCGGCGTTATACATACACGTACTCATACGAAATTTCAGCTTTCTAGTACTAATGATCACGGAGCTAAGCCGCGGACGGACAGACGGACATGGCGAAACTATAAGGGTTCCTAGTTGACTACGGAACCCTAAAAAAGGATAATGTCCAAAAGTAGGTGGTAGGTCATTTGGCTCCGTTTATATGTCTAGTGGTTTCAATGATCCAATTTACTTTCACTTTACCTAGTCAAATACCGTCATGTGTGGTAATTGGTAATCTAACCTTGAAAGTTCATATACCAACCTATATTAGCGAATCAAGTGGCTTCCTACAGAACAGCTACCTATTAATAAAGATTTGTGACTGATTGGTATGCATTGCGTGACGGGCAAGTAGGTAGATGGTTCCTAATTCGATAGAAAGTCCACCTTTATTTCCTATGATAATTATCAATTAATGGCAAAAGCGGATGTGGTAGGTTTGAACAATTGTAATTTCTTAGAACTTTGTATACCTACCTACGATATCACGTCAAAATTGTCTGAGCTTAAACGAAAAGGTCGAGGTTTTTATTTTTTGCGTTCAGCGTCTATCAATTCGCATGTGTTAGTCACGACTCACGACTAGCCATGTCTAGAGATCGGTATATTCTAGGTAGGTACATCTAGATTTCGAAACTTGTTGTTTGTTATTTAAAGAAGAAGACCCAAAATTGTGGTGTAAATATTTTACGTAGGTACTCGTATGTAGGTATGTACTTAGTAACATATTTTTTAAACATTTGCATATTAGGTTAAGACTCATACTTTGGTAGGTACCTATGTGTAGCAGGCAACTGGTTAAATTAGCCATCCAATTAAATGGCTGAGTCATATATTATCTTAAAGTATGGTTTCGACTCTACTACTTACTGTACCTACTTTCAATTTTCAGAGTCTGTCGACGAAGTCCCGTTTCGCGAGGCTTCTTTTATCGTTCGAGTACCTACTATTAGGAACGAAAGTAAAAGTAGCTAACAGCTAACCAGATCAAACTCTTATTCTAGCAGGCGACTACGACGTCCTTTAGTTTAGTTATTTAATGAAATGTCGGCAGTGAGTCGAAAGCCTAAACCAGATTGGCGCGGAGTGCATAGCACCCGATTCCCACCAGGATGCCCTTACAAGAATATTGAGCGCCATTCTCTATTGCTACTGAAGAAAAAATAAACAAAATCTACCCCGACTTGCCCTGAGGTGTTTTCGTTTGTCGCCACTCCGATGCTAGCCATTTAATCGAATGGCTAATTTTTAAATTCCCTGCGGCGTTCTCACAGTCAGACACTCAAATGTCTGGCGTCGAACACAGCAGTCAGAATAACAGTGGAGCAGATATTCTTATAGTAAATATGGTACCTATTTAGTCATGAAAATATTCAGGAAAATGTGATTGAACATCGCCCTAAAATCGTTAGGCAAGGTACCATAGATGACGTCACCTATTGTAAATGTTGACAACGCTGTGTTACTTGTCACTTACGCTCTTTTAGAATGAGGAACTTTGGAAATGGATTTAATAAAGATTTTGGGTTATTTCGAAAAGGTGGTAAATGCTCAATATATTATGCTTTATAAATTTGATTTGATCGTAAAAAAACCTGGTTTAAAAGAACAATATTGTCAAAACAATGCTCTCAAGAAAAAAATACTGTCATCTCGTTTTTACATACGGAAACATGTCAACGATTTACAGAGATAGCAATTTTTTTACATTTGCTGTAGTGTATATTTATTCTGAGGTAGTCAAAGTGTTCCTTGATTTGACATTATCGATATCTGCGTGGAAGGGAACGGAACATTCAGCGCTAATGTTGCCAAATTAAGAATTTTGCATAGATATAGTATAGTGAATTTTGCTTTCTACGAAATTACCATTTTTCTTAAAAATTCATCATTAAAAATATATGATTTAACTGTGTAACCAGATACTGATACCATAATAAAGTCATCAAAAAACCGTGTGTCAGTTCAACCTGAATATTAATGAAACTCCAATTTAAAAGTAACTATGCACCTGTCAGTTAAGTCAAAAACTCCTAACACTATTTTTTTTATCATATAGCAACATTCAGGTCTCAAGATTGGTCTCATAACCCGAACGTGACTTTTTACCATTATTTTTTTGTTTGACTTGCGGGTGAAATTTTAAAATGTATACTGTCTCGAAAGGACCTAGCAAAATTGTTGCCAAAACACGAAGGGGTAATGACCATTGTCAATTTATTTCCCATATGCCCTTTGCGGCATTGCGGTGTTCTCGTGACATACGGCGATGTCATTTTGAATATTTTTATTTGCAGGTCTTTCACAGAACTTGGAAAGACTAGATAGCCGCAAAGATCACAATAGGAAGTCTTCAGAGTCTGACAATGGAGAAGTTATCAAGTATGTGAATATTATTGTTTACAGTGTGAAGTTTTGATATTACCAAATGTTTCATCAGTGTTTTTACATAACCTCCTGAAATTGCCGTGTTTATTTCAGTTTTTGTATCAAAATGTCTATTATACTAGTCAATAACTAGCTTAAACTTCACTTACAAGAGTCTAATAAGACTTAGGTATTGGAATTGATACATAGATGGTGTTTATTATTTGTGTTTATTTCAGCATGCCCAAACCAGTATTTCATTCCAACGGTAAAAAGACGATACACCAAAGAATACAGCACCACGTCATAACACCACAACATGAGGAGCTCATCAGGTTTATAAGTGAAAGTAAGTTTGTATGAAAATTCCATTCAGGTGTTTGTTTAATAGGGCTGGGCGTTTCTTCTTATAACCGTTTCTTATTAGAACAGCTTAAAATCGTAACAATGGTACATTGTCAGAGGAGTATAGTATATCGCATACTTGATTCCTAATTGTAAAACTAGTCACATTTCAGTGAAACTCAAAGAAATATAAAGAAACTCAATAAAGCCGTTGTGCCAAAGTTGCACAAGCAACACAGTGATATCTGCAACAAGGCTATAGCAAACAAAAATGATTTCTCAGTACACTTTAGTGAAACGCTAACAGGTTATGTTTCATTTTACTGAAAACTTGAAACAACCCAGCTCTGTTAATCATCAATGAAGTTTGAGAAATTAAAAAAATCAGTGTAGCTTGAATGCTTCTACTTTTAGTCATGTAGATAACAGCTGTGTTATAAATATATGACAGTTTAATTTGTTATTGTTGCAATTAATGTCTTTCATATTGAGTTATGAAAATCCTATTACTACTTATACATGACATGCAATTAACCGGGTGTGTACCATAATGTTCAAGTTTTAATTGACATGTGTGGTCCGGGTTTCAGCTTGGACACAGTCAGCATATGGAGACAGTGAGCCCTCAACACCTACCAGCACAATTGGTAAGCATTAATTATATTTTACATAGAAAAGTACTGTGAGTCTCAGACATTAAAATGTTGGTGCTCAGTTGGCCACTGCCATGACCGATCGTCTTTCCCAATTTGAAACACGTTGAGCGATATTCAACTTCTATGACGTGAGTAAACCTGTCTCGTAGGTATTTTAATAATTGTATTCACATTTATTAGTAGATGATAAACTTTAAATATTACAAATGACATCTTTTGCATTTAGTAATTTCTTTGTGTAATATGAACTAAAAACTTTCAGTTCAATTTAATGTTTGTTGGTGTTGATTTGAAACATAAGACAAATAGAATTGAAAAATAGTTGTAGCAGTTTGAATTACAAAGTTATTGATAATTGACATTTGGACGGCAGCGGCCGACGCGACGTGGCGTCAGTGGCACGACTTTTAGTTGACAGTCACGCCGTCTTTGGCTATCAAAAAGTTAATAGAAGTGGGAACAAACGCAATCTTATCCCTTTAAGGGATCTCTTCCAGTTAACCTATGTTTATTATTAATGTATCTAGTTTTCCCGTAATAAATTAGACCTGTTGTACCTATACATGCAACAATGATTAAATAACAAAATTATAAACCCAGGAGTGACTATAAGAAAATTAAAGTGATTCAAACATACCGTCATACAATTACTTAAGAATATAATAACCTATTCCAGGCTCTTATAAGAAAATTAAAGTGATTCAAACATACCTTCATACAATTACTTAAGAATATAATAACCTATTCCAGGCTCTTATAAGAAAATTAAAGTGATTCAAATATACCTTCATACAATTACTTAAGAATATAATAACCTATTCCAGGCTCTGGCAGCTCATCACCCGTCCCACCCTCCAGCTTATACTACCAGGACGACACTCCCAGCCCGGTGCTCCAGGACTTCAAGCCATTTGACCTGGAGACGTGGTGGGGCAAGAGGCTCTTCCAGAACATCACCAACTCCCTCTGAGCCGACACATGTGGGTGCAACCAACGGGAACATCTTAGTATGATAGCGTAAGTCACAATCATGTACAGTTTACTAAATTTTGTATGCGTGGTAAGGATGCATGGCCGGTTAAGTGGTTAGCAGTAGCATGGCACCCGTTGAACTTGTATCTCACTGGCTTCTTTTTTACAAAGCTATTGAGAAACTTTGTAATTTACTGTTATTGAAGAACAACCTTAATTCAAAATTACAACTAACTTCTCACCATGTGATCTTTAATATAAAAAATGCTACCGTAATTAATGTTGAGATCGTGTCACTTGTTCCAATCAAAGCTGAGTAGGTAATTATATTTTATCTATGTAGGTATGTATTACGTTGCCTAGCACCCATAACACAAGCCTTCTTGAACTTCGGACTAGGTTGATTTTTGTGAGTTTGTCTGATATTTATATTCATAAGAGAGCTAGACAAAAATTTTAAAGTTTTATGGACATATCTCATCCCTCTGCCCAATCGAAACCTCAGGGAAAAGCTAGTAATCAAAAAATATGTAAGCCAGTGAGAAGAGTTCTCCTTGCCGCCGCTAGCCACGATCATTGTTTGTGTGAGGTTGTGCCTAGTACTATATAAACGAGTAAAAAAATCTCCATTAATATGAAACTTAAAATTGAAATTGACAAATTGACATGTTTTATCATAAATTTCACACAGGTAAAATCATCCTCACTAATGGAGTGTCATTACATCACTAAAATATAATTGCCCTTAAATATGATGTAATTGTTATTTCCATTGTCCAGTACTTTCCATTTTATAATGAGAGCGACTTGCAATAAATAGGAAAAGCCTATCAAATATAATCGTAGTAATATGTGAGTGAAAAAATAGTACAAATAGTGTATTACAATTAACAATTTAGTAACCTATACTTGATTGTGGATCTCATTATTTCATTATCATAAGTGAAAGTTTCCAAACGCTCAAATCATTTGCGACTAGCATTGTTATTGTACCAATATTCTTTAAGATTGTTTGTACATGTTCGTATTTTGTTGACAAACTGTTATGAATGTTATGATATTGCAAACAGAATAGAGATATAATTTCCATGTTATGGTTCCGTTCAGACCAAAGTTCACATTACAGTTTTAATTATGCACTTGGTCTAGTTTTCTGTGGCCATTTAAATTTAAATAAGTTGTAGTGAGTTAACTACATCGAATATTTTGTTTCGTGTAATCTATAAAAAATCATAATGTATATCAGTTCGATAAACTTGATGATTACAATTATTGAAATCAGTGATATGATCGTGAAAAGACATATTTCCTTAGAGGCCCACAGTGGCGATTTGCGGGCGAGTTGAAAGCGGTTCGAGCGCGCAACGGTTCCGTTGCGAGCGCGCAGCGAACTCGCTGCGTACTCGCGGCGAAATCTTTGTGTGCTCGCACTGCTCACGGGGAATTCGCTTCGTGCTCGACTCACTTTCAACTCGCCCGCAAATCTTCACTGTGCTATCGGAGATGACACGACTTTGCGCGACCAGCGGCGCGGTGTGCGGTGGAGTGAGAGATCCGACCACGGCAGCCGGCTGTGGCCTCACGAATGAGCGAGACGCATGCACGCTCGCCGTTAAGACCGCGTTCGTGGCATCTCCTAAGGCTCTTAATGTTGAATAAGAATAATAATTAAGTGCCTCCATACACCAATAGTTTGACTAGAGTGATATGTACTTAGATCTTTTCTGATCTTGACTAGTCTCCTCTCACAGCTTTCCTAATTAAGATCCGTAAAACTACCCAACTATTGTCCAGTCCTAACAACTATGGTCCATATTAACTCGAATATATGAAAATTATAACGGATAAAATATAAGTTAAACAACTAAATTAAACAAAAATAAAAGCCGATAGAATATGGATATTGATATTAATGAATGAGTTTCGTTTTGGACTATAGTGGGGTATTGTTACGGTTTTGGTTATAACAATGTAGACTATATTTTTTTATTTAAGTATGTATTTTCTATCTCCTATTATAGTGATGTCTATAATTTCTAATTACTCTAAAGGTAGTGATAGACTTTCCATCCTTTTATTTAATAGAAAAAAAAAACAGTACTTCAGGTACTGATGAAGTGATGATAAATAATCTCCAAGCCACAAGAACAGTAAAAAATACTTTTCGTCTATCACAACCTACAATTAAATGCAATACAATTATTTTCTGTTGAAATGGATTAAATAATATAGAAAGATTATGATTTACAAATATTTACGAATGTTATAGATCAGTTATTCATGTTATGGCGATCATATTAGCTGAATGCACACCAAAGATAAATTGTTACTGTTGTTTATAAAACTATGGTCTTGCGCATGTTTAATTTCGATTTACAAATGCTTTCTCATTGAGGCCGTAACGAAGTCTTCCAGAATTTTCGACTTGACTCGAAATGACATCATAATATAAAAATTGTGCTCGGTGCGCCGTCGTACAGTTTATAAAAGTTACGACATTTAGTTCCTGTGATATTGATATACCATCTCATCACCTAGAATGTAACTCATGTGATAGATTAAGGGTGCGATTCCAATAAGGCGAAGCGAAACGGAAACGGAATTTAATAACGTGAGTTGATATACGAGGGGCAAACCGAAATGATCGGGAATTTAAAAAACTATGTGCACTATATACATAAATTATATTTTATTGTTTTTCGAAGTATTCTCCGTTACATTCAATGCACTTTTGCATTCTTTTAAACCAGTCATTAAAACAATAATTCCAGTTTGAAGTAGGCATTGCCAAAATGGCCGATTTATAGGCTTCCACAGCGGCTTCTGGGTTCTCAAACCGCTGACCACGCAATAAATCTTTAATTCTAGGGAACGTAAAAAAATCATTTGGACTCAGGTCAGGGCTGTATGGAGGATGGGACATCAACTCAACGTTTTCGTCGTTCAAAAATTTAGTTGTTTTGTGGGCGGTGTGGGAGCTCGCATTGTCGTGGTGTAAGATGACGCGGCGTCTCGGGTTCCCTTGGCGAAGTTCGGCCAGCACCTCCGGCAAACAAACTGTGATATACCAATCAGCGGTAACGGTTCTTTGTTCTTCTAGAGGAATTGTGGCAACATGCCCCTTTTTTGAGACGAACGAAGCCACCATCTTCTTCGACACGCTTCGAGAACGCACAACTTTCGTTGGTTTGACCTCGTCATCGAAGACCCATACTGCCGACTGGTGCTTTCTTTCAGGCTCATAAGAATAAATCCAGGATTCGTCACCCGAGACCATATTATAAACGGCTTTTGACTTTCCTCCATTGTAGCATTTCAGAATAGATCGGCACCAATCAACACGAGCCGCCTTTTGCTCTTCAGACAAATTATGGGGTACCCATCGGGAAATCAATTTTCTGACACCCAATTCACCATGCAAAATAGTGTGAATTGCAGTCATTCCAATGCCTATGGTTGCCCGAATCTGCTCGTATGTCACATGTCTATCTTCTTTTAGTAGTTTTTCCACAGCCGCGATGTTTTCAGGCGAAACCGCCGTTTTCGGCCGACCTGATGAAGGTACGGTGCCAAGAGAGGCACGACCCCGTCGAAACTCAGCATACCACCGATATATTGTCGTCTGACTAGGTGCTTCAATGTCGTATATAGTAACAAGCTCATTGCGACATTCATCTGGAGATAAGCCACGACGAAAGTTATGGTAAATAATTGCACGAAAATTTTCACGCGTCAGCTCCATTTTGTTCATCGAGTTGTCAATTTAAAAATGGAATTAAAAAAATATATCGTTCTTTTTTTAAATTGTAAAAACGGCATCGTGATTGTAAGTCGCCAGTATGCATGTGACAAAAAAGGATTTAATGTAACTCAGTTTAAAGTACTCTATTCCCGATCATTTCGGTGTGCCCCTCGTATCCAGTGATCAATCCAAATAGGTCAGTAGGGAGAAGTCACGAACTAAAAGAGATAGAGAAATCTGTTCTTAGGAACCGTGGCGTCGATTTAAGATTTAATAAAAACTGCATTTAATTTTTTTTACAATCTCATAGATCACCCGGTACTCACAGGATTAACAAGAATAACAAATACGAGGATGCGAATGCTTATAAAAAAAATATCAGGTTAGATTCTCGTTTTTATATTATATAGTAAAAAATACCATTATAATTAATAGTAAAATAGACGCCATGGTTCCTTAGAACAGATTTCGCCATCTCTCATAGTACCTGACTTCACGACACTGACTCTTTTGGAGTGATCACCTGTATACTGCTCAAATGGAGATAAGGGCCACTTAAATTTTACACACTTTACAAATTTGTCATTTTCAAATACAACCTTCTAAATAACAGTAAAATAGGAAATAAAAATAAATAATAATAGGAAATAATAGGTCATCACAATAGTGGGTTAAAACTACGTAGTTTAAAATCCCAAATTAATCATTTTCTTTTTTCAATGTCACGTAAAACCGCGACAGATGGACAAAAAGGGGGAGGCCTTTGCCCAGCAGTGGGACATAATTGGCTAATAGTATTAAGGTCATGATGTATTTAAGGAATTTATTTTTGAGCAGTATATCTTGATCCCACTTCGTTTTTTTGATTGGTTGGCTTCGCGTGTCTGCGCTTTGCTTTAGTGGAAAGTCACCCTAAGAGCCACAAGGTATATTCTACTACATACTTTATCATACCAAGGCAGTTTTAAAGTTGTTATTTTATTTCAATATATTTTTTAATTTAAATTATGTATTCACCATATTTTGAAGCAGCTATTATCTAATATACAATTGTTATATTTGACATGAAATATTGACTACCATATATAAAAGTAAAGAGTGAAACTGATATGTTATGGAGATGCGATTATATAATTCATGTATGTCGTTTCTTAGGACAGACAAATGGGTTTTGACTCTTGATTAGGTAAATGAATCGATGTTATTACGCCTTTGTACATGTACATTCTTTATACATTCAAGTATTTAAACTTATTCAGAATATTCATCAGCTATTGACATAATTGCAATATGCTGGTAACATAGGGGTATAACAATAAACCTCGTTGGTTGTAAAGTGGATGGATTGACAATTGTACCATTTTTTAAGATATCAGTAACTGTCGTACTAATTTAGAGGTTTAGTTGGAAGACGGAAGCTTCCAAATACATGGCCAGATTTATCGGGCTTTTACGATAGTTACCGATATTTGATAATATCTTATTGGATATATTAGTTAAACTGAACACTAGTTAAAGCTTTTTGCTCGCTACACGAATCATCGCCATATGTAAATAAATCTGAATCATGTTTTATAAATCATCTATATAAAAAATGTAAATATGCGTAAATGATGTTCCTTGAAAGTATTATAACAAGGTTAAATATTTAAAGCAAAAAACATCCGGCAACCCAGCCGCTATACCATCCAAAAAAACACCAAGGAGTGACCACAAAGTGACTTCAAACTTCAAACGTCCACCAAACAAGCAAATTCAAAAGCAAAGGAAATAAATTGAACTCCATACAAAGTACTTATAATCTAGATATTATACATATATAAAATACATCGCCAGCTCAACAACTTGTGTTGGCCCATCATTCTGATTGTTGTGGTCACTAACGGCTATACTTTAAGCCTAAGCATGTGTATTAAAACATTTTTTTTTAGGATTTTTTCGATATCGACACAAAAATACTTTAAAACAAAATGGAGTCAAAATTGTAACCTATCCTGTTTTCAGTATGTATTTTTTTTATCCGGTATCCTATTAAAAGTAAATAACACGAGTAATGAGGAATACTTATTAAACAATAAATAAATTAGTCGGCCTAATATCGGTTATTTTTGTAATAATATGTTCGAATATCAGCCCAAATTTTCCACAAGCCAATGATAATTGTTATCTTGAAGACACGCACTCTGTAGGTTGTAGCTGGATTTATGTTTGTAAGTGAAATTTTTTAACCGTAGATGACTGGAGATAGAATATTTTTAGACTGATTTAGTTATAAAAAGTTATGCTTTTTGTTGTAGTTGAATAAATTGTTTTAAAATTTGTTTTTATTTTTTATTCCTTTTACAGTCATAGAATCGTGTTTTGTTGAATGTGGCAGATGTAAAATTAGTCCCTGTATAACTGAGATTTAGAAACTGAAATATTATAAAATTAAACACTAGCTTTTGCCCGCGACTACGTACACGTGGAACTTGATAAAAGGGATTATTAAAAGCGCCTAAGCAAATGTAAGAGCAATTCTGCTTTTGGTCTAATAATTACATTTTCTACAGGGTCACCGCACCCCAGCAGAAATGTTCACTCACTTTTCAATCTTTTTAGGTATAATTTCCAGTATGAAAACTATCCTATGTCCTTCCTCGGATCTTAAACTATCTCTATGCCAAATTTCATCAAAATCGATTCAGCGGTTTAAGCGTGAAGAGGTAACAGACAGACAGACACACTTTCGCATTTATAATATTAGTATGGATGTAGTAATGTCTCGTTTATGTGGGTACATACCACAATTTATATTAAACCACTGATACAAAGATCAAAGTTTAAAGAAAAATTGAAATGCGTAACCTGGTAGTAGAGACCAGGAATCGAACCGGCTCCTCTGGATTACCGGTCCAGCGCGTTCAATTTTTCTTTGAGCTTTAATCTTTGTATCAAGCAGCGTTGGTCTATAAGTTGTCACCTCAGCACTGTCAATCGGTCTAGATTTTCGCTTTCAACGGGTTTCCCGCCACGTATACTACTTACCCCAGGTTCTTTGATATCCCTATATAGACCTACGCTGAGTCTTCCGGTCCATGTTCACTACTTGAGAATCGGTCTGCCCCAACATTCTTTAGAGAATAAACTTTTCAGATGCGTTATCCTGCAGTGTCCTACAACGGCTACAACTTGCAATATCTATGGCCTAATAATGAAGGAATGAAGGCCTCCTTGACAGCTGGACGTAGACAAGAAAATCTTTCTGCTTATATTGACATCCCAAGTGCCAATAACTTCAAACAATTTGCTACGAACATATTATAATATATATAATGGTTTCTAAAACTAGTATCTTACAAATGCAAGACTATCAAATAAAGAACGACCTAATCAGTTCAGAGAGTTTAAAGTCTATGACTGTTAATAATTATCCAGTAAGTTTGAACTTCTTAAACAGGCCTACTTAGTCCCCTCCCTCCAGTCAAGTGCACAATAGTAGATAGTAGGTAAAATAGATTTTTGGACTCTCGCAGTCAGCTAAAGAGATGTGCCGTCCTCGAGAACATGTGCCATACAAATCGGGAAACATACATCTCTAGTCGGTTATAACTTTTCCGTTATCTTTCATTATTTGTTTTTGTTTTAAAAAAAAATCTTATTAAGTACTCGCCTACCTATAATGGTATACATAGGTATTTAGATACAATCTCCATCAGATATATCAGAGCGGACGAGGCGTTCTTAAATATCCGAACATGTTCTTATTAGGGTATTCGGTTAGGGTAAGAGTTCATATACATTGACACCTTCGCTCTAATAAAGCTGGTAGTGGCGGCTGAAAGTACCTACATATAACATTGTGGGACTAACCAACTAAGAAAGATACCTACTTAACGAAAGAACTACAAAACTTCCGTTTCAAGATCCATTAGGCAACACGAGTTGATATGCTTTGAACTTTGTTTTATTCTAAACCCAAAATAATCAATCACCTTTTAAATAGTTTTCGTCTTGCAGCAAGACTTTATTCGTCAAAAGAGTTTCCTCAACGGCCTACAAAATGCTCGAAGCATCTTGAACGATCTTCAGAAAAGCATCCAAGAGACCAAAAAGTACGAGATACGGCTGATGCGATGCAGAAGTTCGCACGCCCATATACACAAGATGCATGAGTGGTCGGATAGCGAACAGGAGCAAAATGATGAGAAGTACTCTCAATCATCAGGTGCTTACCTACTCCATTTTAATGCCAAACATTATTATCAATGTAGACATAGAATCTTTTCTTTTCTCCGTGGCCTTTGGTCGCCTAGCCTGTAATAATACTTGTCATGAACGCTGATCAAGAAAGGGTCGAACTATGAGGGTGGTTTTATACCCATTCGGTAAGTACCACTACCATATAATAAATATGCTTTTCACCTCACTAGCTCGGAAAGCCCAGTTTGTTTGTTTGATATCTATTGAGAAAATCGCTTTTTATCCACATGTGGAGAAAGAATTTTGACGTTTCAACGCAGCTAAAGTAAAATTTGACTTGAGCTTATTTTCTGAAAAATCCCGTTTAAAATACCTAAATGAAAGCTAATTAGACCTTAGTTTTAATAAATGGCAAATTGGTTGATTATTGCAGATATTTTTCAAAGATATAGTACAAACCCTTATTCTTTTTTCCTCGCTGTAGGGAGGTGAAAAGTTTTGTGTTATACACGGGCGAAAAGTTATTTTACGTCTCGTGTATTGAAACACTCGCTACGCTCAGGATTCTATTTTGAACCACTCGCTTCGCTCGTGGTCAATCATAGGATCCTTTCGCTAGCTCGTGTTTCGAATAAACACTCTCGTGTAAAATACAACTTTCCCCCCTTGTATAACAAATAACTATTGTTATAGGCACTTTGAAATTACTAATGTTAGCTATTTTAGATCGCGAGACACAAGACAATGGCGCTGCCGAAGAGTCCTGGTCTGCTATGAGCATCATTTGTTTACAATACCAGTAAGTAAACAACGTTAACCATTTTGAGCATTTTTCCGTCCCGTATTGGACACATGGCTTCCCTATTGTCGTAGCCTTCCTAGATGACGTTTCTCTTGTCCACATCCTATTTATTGGATACGCTACGATATCATCGGACCATTGTGCCTGGCATAACCTAGTTCACGGCAACAACACCAAGGTCTCCCTCCACTCCGATAGTCATCTGCTCCGCAACTGATGAGATGACCTTACCTTTGCCATAAAAAAATTCTAAATATATGCCACATGTAACTTTCCATCAGATGTGTTTATTCTGTGTAGGTAGGTACGTAGCCAACTTATACATCAGTTATTTAAGATAAGGTCATGTCAGAAACTGTTCGAACAGGTATGAAGAGCTGTCAAAGCAGTACAAATCCCTACTCGAAGAATACAACGAACGCTGCGGAGCTACGGAGATTAAAGACAGGCAGTTAATGCAACTGCAGGGACTCGCTAGCGCCACTCACACGCAGCTCGTGGAAGCCCACACCACGTTACTAGCTATCGGGGAGAAATATATGACGCTAAAGCAGAGAAAACATGCGCTGGTAAGACGAAAATACTTACATATCATACATCAAGCATGCAGAACTGTTAAGATAGGCTGATGGCGGTATATACTTTTAGCTAGGGCCACTCACCGCAGCTCGTGTAAACTCACCTCACATTATAGCTATCGGGGAGAAGGGCCAGGCAGTTGGTGTAAAGAGTTCGCTAGCGTTAGGCACACGCAACTTGTGGAAGCCCATCTTATCTTACTAGCGATTGGGGTGATGTATGTGAAACTGCGCTGGTATGCGTTATACGGTTATTAAATTACAACACTTTCCTAAATTAGTCACTGTCAAGAGGGATGCAGCAATATGTGAGACACGTATGGACATGGCACTGGTATAGTCCACCTTTCGTTCGTTTAATCTCTTTCTCTATCTCGTCTTACTGTGTTTCTTACCCCTTACTTGATAAACATCGCTCTTTCTTTCACAATGTTCAAAATATTTAGTGGTTTTACCCTACTATTTTAATCTTTTGTAACTAGTCTCTATATCTTTCTTCCTGACTATGTATCCCACATGGTGGTGGGGTCAGCCGTCCCTATCTTCTTCCTCCACTTCGCCCAAGATACGACGTAGGCTTCAGAAACATTTATAAGTAACTAGTAAGTAAAAATAATGTATCACCAGAAGCACCTGTACTCCAGAAAAGTGCACCGACTGAAGAAAGCAGTGACAGGGTTGATAGCGGCCGCGGACCGCTCTCGACAGGAGTTGGACGCGAGACTAGAGAAAGCCATGAAGACTGAACGCCACGGAGGGGCAGCACTGCTACTCGCTGAGGTGACTCCATTGATACAATTTAGATATATATCCTGGTCCTGGACTCTCTTCCAAAAAGGCATAGCTATACGGGGCCTCTAGCACAACTTGTGACCCATCTCTTTCTTCGCTGTACTGTGGGAGAGTGACGGGCGATGCTAGGTCGCGCGACAAGAGTCGCAGAGCATAGTTATGCTAGATGGGCTAGGGTGGCATAAGGGAGAGGGATCGGGCTGGCACCCGGGACGCTGGCTCCTAAAAGGTGTATCTTTGACCAGCACCATTAGCATAACTGTGACACGGGGCTCTTTGTCGCACGATATATACTACCTGTCACTTTCCTGTCAATACCGTGCGAGCATGACCGATGATACTGAGTCGCGAGACTAGCGAAGTCGCGGTAAGATAAGCCCTGCAGGTCTAGGGCGCCACGCCATGAATAACTCGCCCAGCCCCTCAAGCACAACCCGTCACATATATTTTCTATCTCCTTTCTTTCAATACTGTGTAAGAAAGATGGGTGACGTGACGCTGACTCGCGAGAGCAGCACAACTAGCCGCGACTTTGTTTGTGGCGTGATTGAGCATCGCCTGTCTTGCTTGCATGGTATTCAAAAGAAAGTGACAGGTAATGTTACTCGCGCGACAAATACCTAAATGCGTGTCACAGTTATGCTAGACTTGCAGGGCGCTTGTTTGGCTAACGGCCCGGCGATACGCCAAACATCGCGCTCGAACCTCCCGCTCCCGCCGATCGCCGGCAAGTGTTGAGTGAGAGATCCGAACGCAGCGGCCATATGAGTGAGCGAGACACACGCACCGCGCACCGCCGCAAAGTCGTGGCTGGGCCGTACGGAAATGCCACGTCCAGCGGTAAGCGGCGCGGCGAGCGGTTGAGTGAGAGATCCGAGCGCGGTGGCCATATGAGTGAGCGAGACGCGTGGCCGAGCCGTAACCCATTTGTGGAAGCTATACTTAGTCAAAAGCTACATTGCCTTGTATTTCAGATTAGAAAATGCAACCATCTCTGTCTAGAAAATCTCCGCTTGAAGGCACAAATCCAAGAACTGATTCCAAAACGCGACAAAACCTGGGACTATGAAACGTATTAACTATAGGTAACTATCTTATAAAAATTGTATTTATTATTTGTAAATGAAACATACATGACCACGAATAAAACTTTTTCCGTTAAAACTATTTTCATTTTACAATACACGCGTAGGAAACTGAGCACACTCTTTATTTTACGTAGTTATTTGAGACTTCTTTAATTACGATCAATGTTAAGGTAACACTTTGTTTAGATGTAATGCATACATACTACAAACTTAAAAAATAATTATTTAAATGAAATCTTTGTATGAAAAGGCTTAAATTAATTATTTATTTCATTACTACTTTTATATATATATATAAAACATTCAATACATTTGATAGTTGACGATCGTTGTTTTTTGTTATAAGTACTATTAATATTAACGAATAACGTGTTATTGCAAGGGTCTGACACGCTTTGATAGATAAAGATAGCCTTATCGATTCCTAAAAGAAGAAATAGAAAAGAGTGCTATGTTTTGTCTTTATCAGCGACCGAGCATTTTTTCATGGTCGGGTTATTGGCACACTTCAAAATCGAAGCAAAACAATCAGGTAGTATCAAAAGCGGTATAGAAATAGAAGATTTTGTGTATTAAATAATTGTTATTACCAGATAATTGACATATTAACGGATGTGGAGTGTTTGTGTGTAGCCTCAAAAATGGTGGGGTGTTCAGTGCTTGGTTAGAAAAGCAACAGTTAACGAAAATAAGCGGATTTTACATTTCATGCGTAAGTACAAGTTTCTTTGTGTTTTGATCACCTATTTCTTTCTCAAATCTCACAAGAATCAAGTTACAAAGTTAAATCATTAGTTATATCATGAAAAAACTTGATAAAATAGGAAAAATCTGTAAATTATTTTCAAAATAACTCGGAGCATTTTGACATGTCAATATTGCAAATCGGTCAAATTGCGTAGCATAAATCTATGATAGAGGCCAGCTAACATAGACGTCTAAATAAATCAGTCGGTTTATAATCCAATTTGGGGATGCCTAGCTATAAAATAAAAATTACCCCCATATTTGGGGAATCTATAGCAAATTGATATTTTCAGTTCTCCGATTCCGACAGAGACAGAACCGTGTAAAAATGAATAGCTAGGCCTGAGAAAAATTAGATTTTTTAGCAACTAGTATTGGTGATATCCTATCTACTTATGTCGTTTACAATTTTACTATTTAATTTTGCTTTGTTACAGAATGTCCCAATAAGGCGGTGCGTCCATGAACGTGGACTGTCACGATGGATTAAAAGTATCCTGAGTAGAATAGAAGAAAAAGAAGAAAGAAGAAGTTTCATCCTATTTTTTTAGTACTGGCCAGAAAAAATCTACAGTATTCAAGAGCAAATCAAAAATTTTGTTTAGAAACAATTGTTGTAAATACATATTATTTAAAGTTTAAACTAATTTCATTACTTTTATTATCGGAGAACCCAAGTATATTATTTTTATTTGATTATACGGACTAGTTTTGAAAATACTAAATATAAATGTGAAAGCAGCGTCGTCTAAGACTCAAATCAATCAGCACTCAAATGACGACACCTTGTGGAAAATTGACAGTCGTAGCCTATAAAAGAACAGCGCTACAATTTTTATACTAAATCCGCCTTAGTAATTGTCCGACTTATGATTTACTGCGCTGTGACCAAATAACCTTTCGCCTATGGTCTTTTAAAATGAGGAACAAATAGATTTTTAATCGTTAATTGGAATATTTTCAAAAATATAAAAAGGGAATACATAATTTTTTATCCTTTATTTGATGTTATTGGAAAATGAGTAAAAAAAATTAAATGTTGTGAATTCGAGTACTTGGAACGTTTCTCTCTAACCACTTTTTATGGGGTTTTTTTTTGCGACCATGGCAACCCGACATTTTGACGTCATTATATGTCTTTCTCTTACGCCTGGTCGCTCTGTGGCAAATCTATAACTATAGGTCGATTCACTAAAGCTGGCGCGAATGGATTGAATGAAAGTTATGTCACTTGTCACTTTGAGTGTTAGTGTGAGTGCCGTTCTTATACAGGGGCCTCCTAATATTTTGTAAACAACAACAAAATGGGTTTTTGTTATTCAAGAAAAATAAAAATTATTAGGTATAATATAAGCATAATCCGCACAATATTTAGACTAAACAAGTAATATATTATGTCCGAAAGGTATATTTAACTGTTTGATACAAAAATAATAAAAAGTGTAATAAAATTGTACATATTGCTTAATATTCATGCAATCTGTGTATGACCAGAATTAGGATGTGGGATGATACTATTCCATTGTCTCGTATGAGTTTAACCATGTGGGACTATGCAATGGTATTAACGTAACCCACATTTTCTTCTTGTCTTCGCGCCCTGGTAAAGGGTTAATGTCAAGAATTAATAGGTGACGGACAGCTAGTTCGAATTATAAAAAACCGGCCAAGAGCATGTCGGGCCACGCTCACTGCTCAGTGTAGGGTCCCGTAGTTGCCCGTTCTTCACAATAGGCGAAAATTACGAGAAAGATTTCAAGCCCTATAAAAAGGTCGTACACGCCAAGTAACAGTAATTTACTTATTATCTTTTGGAAGTTATCTATAATACGTAACAGATTGAGCGAAATGTTTTAATATAGTTTGGCACTTAACCAATATGTGTAGCGTTCGAAGTGTAGGGACACCGCGCGGCACTTACGTCATTTTAAAGAAAATTATGAAATTTTGCAATAACTCAAAAACGGCTCGACCGATTTTATTCAATATAGTTTTCATTGAAAGTACTAGTATCCGAGGCTAAGACCCATTCGATTCAATAAGTTATGCTCAGAAATGGCTCGGCCCTCCGTCAAGCTAAGATTACTAAATTTTGTTTGTCCGATGTTATCCGAAGTTGACCGAATATTCAAAATCCGATTTCATATTCTGAGTCGGAGGACCCAAAAGCCCTCCAATACTCGGACCAATTTGAAATTTTCGAAAAAAAAAAAGTCGCCATTTTGATTTTTTTTTTCACGACTGTACTCGGGTGGGGTCCCCTATGATATTTGTTTGAGCATCCCCCTACCCATCTCCAGCCGTTTACGAGATACAGGACTCCAAAAAAAAAAATTTCCATACAAATATTGTTTTTTTCGATATTTTCCGACTTTGACCGAATTTTCGGACACTGATTTCAGATTCATATTTGTGAGCCCCAAATGCCCCCCGATACCGAGTTTCAGCTTCCTAGCACCAATTTGAAATTTTGAAAAAAAAAGCCATTCGTTATTTTGAATTTAATTTGGTTCGATAATTTTCACATTCATAATCACTTATTGTATCAACCTGTATGTAATCATTCTGTGACGCACACATAAATATTATCGTTCACTCATTCATTCCATTCGTGCCAGCTTTAGTGAATCGACCTATACTATACTATATCTATGTGTTATTGTCATAGTTGAGGTAGGTTGATATAGTTCATAATGGCTTCTATTGACTGTCTCCATGCCTGTAAAAAAACACAGTATCAGCAATGCAGTTTAAATGCAACACGCTCGTCCCAGTGACCTAATATGGAATTATTTCTGGTGTTAAACACAAAAGTATTACAATATTATATTTACATATTGTTAAATAGAGACTGCAGTGCCTCTAGCAGCCATGTATTATATTTTGCTTCTGAAGCTAGTTACAAACTATCCATTAATAAATGTATTAAGCGGTTAACACTCACGTGAAATTGTCAGGACGGGCAAAGTGACAAAGTTACCGCGCCGCTCTAGGATGAAGAGCTCCGTACGAGTCCGAAACATGTCGGGCCGTTCTGGCACAATTTCACATAAGTGAAAACCGCTTAATACAATAATTAAATAAATATGTCTCACGAAAGTTTTAATAAGATTAATCCATTGATACAAAAAAACTGGCCAAGTGCAAGTCTGACTCGCGCACCGAGGGTTCCGTACAAACTTTCTATGAGTTAAGTTTGCATCTGAAATGTATGGGAAGTACCCTATCATTTTGATTCCCTTGAGTGTCGAAATGTACGTTTTTTGCGACATAAATGGCCGTATCTTTTTTTCACGTTAACGTAGAAGTTAGATTTTTTTTACAGCTTCAAGGGACCGTAGATATGAATATATGGTGTTAATTTGAAATCGATACCTCCACGCGTTCTCGAGATAAAGGGTCTTGACAGACAGACAGACGGACGGACAACAAAGTGATCCTATAAGGGTACCGTTTTTTCGATTGAGGTACGGAATCCTAAAAATTAAAGCACAAAAACAAACTGAAATGCATAACCTGGCGGAAGAGACCGGGATTCGAACCCGGTACTTCTGGATAACCTGTCCAACGTGTTAACCACTCCACCACCAGTCAGCAGTCAGGAGAGCTCTCGAATTTTTCCTTTTGCTTTGTATGTTGATCTTTGTATTGTTTATTTGAAAGGCTTTACAACTTTTTTGTACAATTAGCAGCAGAAGTTGCTACGCAAACCAGGTGCTCAAAATAATATGCACACGAACTCTATTATCTAGAAAATAAGCATTGTAAGTGCAGATCATTGTGAGCATTTTAATAATGCTTAGCTACTTTTGCTGCTGACTGTACCAGTGGTTAAACAAAAAATGCGGTGTTTTCACTATAAAAAATAATGTAACATTACCTGTTTCACATAATAAACAATCCTTTTTTACTTTGGGGTTATACTTACGCTTAATCTGTGACGATTGATAAATAATTGATAAAATAAGTAGTTAAGTCACAATATTGCGATTTCGGATTTTGACGCTATCGGATAAAAAAATAAGGAAAGCCGAATTACCTTTTACTGAGAAGCCACCGCAAAGCCACTAAATCCATCCCTCACTATCGCACATACATTTGGTGCATCTTCCTTATCTCTTCCACCATGCCGTCCAGGATGATGGCCAGCTCGTCAGGGCTGGAGATCAGCGCCGAATCGGCCACGGCTCCGAAACGGAGGACTCCGTCGTAGCAGAGCGCGGTCACACCAAGACCTGTCAAAAATAACGGAGTCAAGTCAAAACTGAAGAGATATTATACATCTAAAAAGATCTGAATATGAACTTTTACGCGATGAGCAGTATCCTGATCAGTGACTTCAAGGAAGAAAGATCTGAAACAAGTCAGCGTGCAGTGGCGTGTTCTGTACAAAATACCTGATGCTAATAGAAGTTCTAAGTTTACTGGATAGGAGCAAAGGATCCTTTTGGGCCCTAATACTTGGGTAGCTATACCACTGCGTGTAGGATTGGCTAAGACGGAATAAAACCGCTAAACATATCTTCCACTCGACATACATACACAGAATATGTTTTGTATGTCTAGGACGAGGTACCCAGTGTACCCACTTACAGGCACGAAATCACTCTAAAAATCTGGAAGATTCTAAAGATTCTGGAAGGGTCTCTATGCTACCGAATACTAATGTAAGTACCTAACCTACTTTTGTTCTACCTACTCTTAATATAAATTTACCAGTATTCCCTTTCAACGGCACAAAAAACACGAGTTTCTTCAACGTGTTGCCCCCGCAGATATCTAGGCGCTTCGGGCCAGGCAAGTTGCTGAACACCATCGTGGCTTGGCTGCTATTGAATATGGGCTGCAGAACTTGCTTCGGCAGTACGTTATTGAATATCTTCAGGAGATAATAGTTAGTCTGCAAATTCAAATAATTGTAAGTATAATAAATCGACAAATGTTGTGTAACGATTTATTTGAAGTCAAAAAGTATTGGGTTAAAGAGTATATAATTCAATGCTAAAGAATTAAAATTACTGTTAAGACCTTTGTTTAGAGGCTAAGTCCGTGGTACCTACTTATCCGAGTATATTTTTGAATTCAGATATAAAAACAAAGTCATCGGAGGTCACCCACACCCATACTGCCTGCCTAAAGTTAGGTGGTAGTTATACAATATTGCGGTTCTAATATATCATCAAAAGACGCATTTGCCTCCATGGATGCAACTAAGTTGAGTACATCCATGGCACGACCTTCATAGATTAGAATTTTCTAATTTTCGAATTAGCTAAAGGTAAAACAATCAATGAAGAATGAGTTGGTAAAATTTAATCTTACCAAGGGATCAGCACTTCTTCGTAATGCATCGCAGCGTTTCACAACTTTTCCTCTTTTGCACCGTTTCACCGGTAAATCCAATATTGTCACACTAAAGTCATTTTCCAATTTAAGACCATTGTCAACCATCGAGGGTTTGGGGAATCTAATCGGTAAAACTACAGCTACGTCTTCGGGAATACGGGTCATCGTCTGTTGAAGAGTAAAAAAAATGTAAATCTTATATTAAGATAAGCTTTTGGTTAAATTTAACTTACCTGCGAGCACCATTTACCTGCGAGAAGTATTTGTGCAAGCCGTTAGACAAAGCAGATGCCAAAATATCAGTAAATTTCAATGTGTCTACATTTTTTTTAATCTCCTTCACCATAATCAATAAATTTTCATCTGATTCCGTCCACTTGTGTATTTTGTTGCCAGTCAACGTCGGTCCATGTAGAGAATTGTCATCAGGCTTTCTAAGGATCCCGTCTACAAAGCAGATGGGCATTTCCCATAATTTCTCGATCATCTCCATTAGGTTATTAGGAGAAACCAGAGTTCTATTGTTATACTTTTCGGGATTTGAGAACATGTTGACCGGACAGTCATCTTCATTATCAGCTAAAGTTTTACAAAGAAACTCTATTAGAGCGACTCCATCCCCAACTGAATGATGTATTCTAAAAACGATGCCATATTCACCTCTTTCTTCATTATAATTACTAACTCTTTGCTTTGTGACCAAAATCTGAAATAAAGCCTCATCATTGTATGGTAGTGATTGATTTGATATTTCGTTCATCAATATCTCTAAGTCTTCCATTTTAAGCGTGTCGGTTTTTGATGGAAGATCAATTATTTCTACGTATCGGTTTATATCGATAGAACTGTATCTTCTCCAATAATAAAACCCGTAATCTTCATTTTTTCTGAAGAACAATTTGTCGGTGGCACTATTGGGTAATATGTTAAGTAGCTTATGTTTGATATTAACGACGAGTGCTGCCGATGAATCAGATTCTATGACGCCAAGAACATTAATAACATTCTTCGTAGTATCGTCTTCCAAACTCCAGAAGACGTCGAAGCTGTCGAGGAACCCAACAAAATATTTGTCCTTGTTCTTAATTATCAGAGCACAAAGCAGTTTGTAACCGAACGCTAAGAGCAAAAACACTGTTAACAGTGGCAATATTAACACGAAGACAACCAGAGTTATTACTCTGGGTATAGTTTTTGCGTTAAAACTAGTATCTGTCTTCCATGCCGGAGCAGAGAATATTCCTCGGAACTGCAAAACAAAAAATTACACATCGGTAAGTACGATATCTCACTGCCAATATTAAATTTTAAGAACATGGATCAAAATTATATTCGTTACCTTTTGATTAAATACGGCATTGGATGCAACAGCCAACACAAACCCGACAATCGCACCAAATCCAGCAGTTTTGGTCACTTGTAGAGGTACATTTAAAGATACGTTAGTCACCAACTGTGTCCTATTAAACGGTAATTGTTCAATCACTGAGCACTTCAATAAATAGTTTATTTCCTCCATATTTTAAAACTAACTTGTGGTGGCAATATGGAAAAAAAAAACAACTTTTCAACGTTAACGTGATATACTGGAAGTAGGAGATTTTACAGAGAGGTATAGACCTACAGTCTTCGAAACATCAAGCCAACTGAAAGAGGCTCATCGATTCGCAGACATGTAAAGTAAGGGAAACCATACAAGTTTGAGAAATTGTTCGCTGATTTAATTAAGTACGCACATATTAAATACACATTGTTGTAAGATTATATTACAATATGACGCGGTATGATGCAATCATAGTCATGACTAGAAAAACTTAAAATAATTTTACCGTCTGACATATCTACTGTGATAGACCCCCAGAAGGTGCCCTGTGGCAACTTCATTCGTGGAATGCCCCTGGAACATATCTAGCCCCTGCGACGCCTCTGACCTACCAGTTAAAGCAATCCAGGGGATTAAAACAATAAAATCCGATTGTTTCATTGCAGTATCAAAGGGATTTTAACCAGACTTGTATAATGTTTTTCTAATTTTACACTGATGCATTGTACCTATGTGGCACCCAATAAATGTACTTACCTACTTAATAATTTTGGAATAAAATAACTTTGATTTATTTTACAATTTATTCCTATAAAATACGTAAGTAGGTATACTAACGCGTGCATTTATTAACGAGTACGTTAACTATAAATTAAAGATTATAATAAATTGTAAATTAATAATATCAAAAATAGTAACATTTTCAAAGTTAAACCTCTTCTATAAAAAAAGGTAGTTATAGGTAGGTACCATACCTTTGTAAATTGAATTGGTATATTCTGAAAAATCAGCAACTTATATTGAGGAATGATTTGCTTAGCAAAATGAAAATGTTATAGTTATTATAACTAATAGATATGAGTATATCTATTTATCTACGCTACGAGTATTTTACATGTATGCAGGTACAAAAAACTTAATTATCACCAGAACACAACAGAAATTTTGTATACGTATACCTATGTTCAAATTACAATGTAGAAAGAGGAGGTTTATCAAAACGAATCCTACTAACTTACATTCTGTCAAATTCAATCCACGGAAAACTCATTTTTGCTTTAAATAATACCTAAATACTACTAATTTTACTACGCATAAAACTGCACTACACTAAATATTTACAAGTTATAGCTCCTTTTTATCTTCAACCTTAGCCTTTTGTCTTTTGATGAAACAAAGCACATTGATCCATACGAAAGAGACGGCAGAAATGTACACGACTCGCAGATGCGGTGGCATGAAGTAGAAATTGATGGTCTGTCCTGGGATCCAAAAACACTGGTTGGCGACGAAAGCTGTCCAGTACTTCTCTTTGAGCTCGTCGAAGATGCTTGGTTTGCCTTCTAGGTAGCCCAGAACTGAAATGTAAGGATCCAATCAATACATTTGCTAATGACGTAAAATAATGGGAAATGGTGTTTACGGTGTAATAGGACGATTGAGCAAGACTCAGAACTTTATCTTCGTTTCTTGGTCACTGAATCACTATGAGAAGAGTTTATGGGAGCAATAATCAGTATTAACTATACTGCATCATTGCTGGATCACCGAGACTTAATGAATCCCTACATTGAATTACCCAACTTAAGCCGAATTATTATTCTTTACAGCGGAGGTTTCCACGATTTTCAATTGCGGTGTACTTTAAATAATAAATAGGTTTAATTTTAAATCTCACCGTCCTAGCCTTTTGGGACACTACAAAATTGTATACGGCGAAGATTAAACAGGAGCGCCTCAAGGCAGCTCTTTTTATTCTCTACACAGTGTGAGAACCCCTGCTCTATGGTATGAAGCTCAAACGGGAAGTGCACACTGTACAGGTTCTTAAAGGGTCACCAAACCGCGCGTGACGTTTTTGGAGATGCAATATCCATAGACTCTGCTAATGCTAAGTGCTTGATAATATCAGGTGGGCCGTACGCTCACTGTAGCAAGATTGAATTGACACTTACTATCATTGAAGCTGGCCTAAAAGTATGGAGTTCAGGATCTGTGACACGCACTGTTTCTGTGATTTCAATGTATTCAGAGACACGGTAAATGCTAATTATTAGTCACTGTAGTAGGTCTGGGCTGGATTAACGCTTACCGACACAGAACCTTGTCGTCACTGGCGCGGATTCAGCCTTCTAAACAGGTTGTGGTCACCCACACCAAAGAAACGGTCAAATGCGACTTTGGTTTGCACAGATAAATATCAGCCGATAAAACCCTAATTCATGTCGTGAGCATGCCCACTGTGCCCACATTGCCCACAACGGTGGATCTGCGCGTGTGTCGTAACCTTGCCCACGAACTTATCAGGATAGGCTTCCTTCGGTCACGTCACTGACATAGCCCTGGATTATTATACTGAATTTATACTTACTGACAAAGAAGCTGGCCAGAAGGACCGGGGTCATAGTGAACTGGTCGATCACCACCTTGGACGCCACGATCTTCAACGACGTGCCCACGAACTTTTTATCCAGGAACTTGTACCTGTGTTATTGATAGAACTAGATTAGTGTTTCTCAGACTTTATTCTAAATCACCACCTTCATATGGACGAAAAATAAACATAACTTTCCACGTGTAGATGGTCATTATTCCATTAAGAGAATCTACGATACGAATGAAAAATGTGCTATGAGTCAAACCACGTTAACTGTTCCGAGCGAATGAACTGTCAAAACATACAAACTGACTCACCTTGTATGGTTTCGTAGTTGTTAGGAAGAGTCAGCGTGGTTTGACATTATGCGGAATTTAATTTTGAAGAATGAATGTAACTTGCTTTAAAAATAACCGATTAATTGTATGTGTTCATAATTTAGTATTCGATTTTCCTAGGTCAAGAGTTGTCTACCTACAGACTAGATTATATTTAAGTACTTCACTGATAACAATAAATTTTGGTAAATACATTCAGAATTGGCAGAGCATGAATGAGTACTTGCCAGTGGTACAGCGTAGGTGCATATATACAGCTGCCAACGGCCACTATACGCGCCGCAGACGCATAGTTTATCTCCGGTTTTTCAGGCTAAAAATAAAAAATAAGATATAAATTAGATAATGTACGTCTTCTTGTTGTTAACCTGTGGCCCGCTAATGGTTTTACACCTTTGTGTTAGATTTGTGAAAACACTGAGAAAAATTTGCCACATGTGCACTGCACATGCCCATCGAACGCTTTAATTTTTACCTACATTACAGTAGTATCAAGCACTTCGCAAAGCTGATGGCAGTCCCGATTGTGATAAACTCCTGTCTTACGCATCTGATTAGAGATGTGTTGTTCTCGAGGTCGGTTCCCGATTTGTAAATATAAGAGTAAAATGAAACTCCAACAAACTTGTAAATTAAAGCCAATATGCTTTTGAAATGCAAACTTATTTAACTAATAGGTGTTATACTCGTACATAAAATATTCATAAAGTAAGTAGTTAGAGGGCATTGCTACTTTGTTGAGATCATGTTTTCCGATATCAAAATCATATTTCAGCGGTTGCGAATCCACATGAATTATCATTATCAACATTGTAGGTATCATTGGAGATGCTAATACCCCGTTCATACGCAGATGATTGGCTATAATTATCTCCTTGCCACGCATATCTTGAATTTCATGATATTACGTCACGTGACGCCAGACGGCAACTTTTGTCAACTTACGCCCGGGACGACAGCGGTAGCGTGGCCGAGCGGTCTAAGGCGCTGGTTTAAGGCACCAGTCTCTTCGGAGGCGTGGGTTCGAATCCCACCGCTGCCATGATATTTTTGCTTTTAAATTAGCTAATTTTACGATACCTACTATCGGGAGAGCAGCATATCAGTAAGTAAACCGATTTTTACGTAATTTATGCTATCCGAGCGTAGGTATAATGGAAGAAATAGAGGCACGATATATTATTATGACTAAAGCCGAACATTCCATCGATTTAAAACCCCTAAGGGTACCGAAAAACTAACTCACTCTACCCAGGGTCTCTTTCTAAGGTCGGCGCAGCTAGGCCACTGAATGGAAGCTGATACACTTAGACAGTGATTTTTCCTTTTTTTTTAAGGGATAACAAACAACCATACAATTTATATTGTGTTGTATATTCCTTGATGTTGGAGGTGTGCAATAAAGAGTATTTGTATTTGTATATTATTACAACCAATTGGTATTCAATAACATGCATAAACAACAGCATTATACACGGGTTACTTTAAATAAGTTGAGGTTGTCAAAAGTATATAGTTGTACAAAGTAAGGATTAAAATACTATTAAAATTGCGTTAGGAACTATAATGTTGCGTTACTGAATAGAAAAAAAACACAAAAAGTGAAATTTTGATTGTGATGTTAGTAAGCACAGAGATTATAGATTATTTGTTGAACGATACATTATTCACTGAAGAATGATTCTACAGGCGTTTCAATCGCTATGAGGCCGCTGTCAAAAATATCACAGCAATAGCATAGTAACTTGTATATAATCTGTGGCAATAGGCCATAATATGCTTTAAACTAGATCAATTATGACAAGAAGTATGCTTATAGTATATCATTTTATGAAAGTTTGCTGCTTGGTGGAGCTCATTCTTTCAATATTTTCGACAGCGAACTGACGCCAGATGAAACGCCTATAGAATCACCCTGAAAGAGCTCGGCCGCCGTGGAAAAGCTGGCATAGACCACTCTGCTTCACAGTGTCTTGCCATCTTTCCCAAGGATGCCTCCGTTATAGATTATTTTATTACCAAGTTATACTTGTTGAAGGTCTGCTGCGACAGTTCTGCCGCCGTGTAGAAGGTGCCATAAATTGCAGTGTTCGTGAGGAGAGGATACTTCTGAAACGTCGTCTTGGCCCATCCCACCACCCGCGACATGGTTCTTGTTTGGATAATCTCCTGAAAACAATTCATATTCCGTAAAACTACCCGACTACAGTCCACTTTACAGTCCACACTCCAAATCCACATTAACTCTATTTAGTCCAAATTAACACGAAAATTACTCTTAATCTACGATTCTTACGGATAAACTCTAATTAGACAAATTTAAATCATACCAACTTAAATTTAACATTTAAAACAACCCCTACACAAATAGCTGGTCGTCACGACTCCTATCAATTTTTGTTCATTGAGTGATGTAGAAAATGCTACTAAATTTGGAATTCTTAGCTTCAATATTGACTAAGACTTGTTCCAATTAAAGCTGAATATCTTAGAAACTACTAGTCTAGTTTGGACCCCTATTTCCACCAAACATAGCTAAGAACCATCTCGATGGAAATATAGTGTTTCGATTTAAAAAAACTGCAATCAAATTTGTCCATCCGCTATACCTACGATGGAGATGAGCGTGGGAGCTACTTACGATGCCACAGGCAATATAGATACACAGATACGCAAATACACAGATACACATGTTAAACTAACCACGGCTCTCCTTTTTCTTCGGGGGTTAAAAACGTACAACAAAGACAAAGTATTATTATAAATATTATAATACCTATCCCTTACATTTATTATAATAACAATATAATTATTGTATGTTTGTATCTAAACCAAAATTATACCTAATAGGTACCAACCCCTCTTGTAGAAATAGGTACATGAAATCGTGATACTCCAACACGCCATAGTAGTCCAAACGATTTCAGATATAATTTCCAATTATACACCATTAACAAAACATATATCTAAGTAAGAAAACACATATGTCACGATACGAATCACTTTGTTTTTGTGTATTGTCATAAATAGACAACTTCAAAGTTACATTAGCAACAAGCAGCAACAAGGGATTGTCTATTTTTAAAGAAACCTGAGCCATAGAGAAAATAATAAGGTTTTTCAGAATCGCCACAGCCTTCTCGAGACCGTCTCACAGCTACCCATGGATAGATATAAAAGCTCCTTGCAGCTACCACAGCTATTAACAACTTGACAGAATCAACATGGCATTTCATGTTGTTTGATTAGTTCAGATTAGTTTTATTACATACATTACATTATTCACTTACATCAGTGTATAAATTGTGAATATTTACCCAAGTGAGTGTTTTTTTATCACTTAAAAGCATCATACAACAAATAATCATACAGCAAACATTGAGGAAGCGAACGTTCAATATGGAACTTATGCTGAAGTCTTTATTACCTATATATTATAGAAACTTTGGATCTATTGTTTGGATCATATTTTTCCAGAGGCGTTCTCCAAGGCCCGTCAATATCTTCAATAGCCGAAAGCACATAACATAAGGTTTTTGAAACAACCAAAAAATAGAAAAGACAGCGTTTATCAACTACTTGCTTGCAAAGAATAGTGCGGTAAGTACTTTGGCCGTTGCACGCAGAGACTAATAACTTGGAACGCCTGATGGTAACAGGTAAAATATTATATTAATATATAAAAAATTTAGGCAAATGACCTAGGCCGATAGGAAGTCCCAGAAGATGGTCAGGCCAGATTTCTGAGTAGCTGGTCATGTCAGTCAGTGATGCAACTCCACCAAGCAACGGAGCGTAATCGATGGAGAAAACTAGTTGACGGAATTAGAAAGAGTCACAATCCTCAGCAGTGAGGGAACGATCGACGAGAGAGAGAGAGCATAACATGTGTAATGCAAATTAATATGCGATGCGACATTCACATTGCATTTCATTATGCAGTTTACAATGTCGTATTTCCGCATTTAAGCAGTACATAATTAATTCGGTACACAATTATGGGTACAATAATTAATTATATGCTGAAGCATTGAAAGTAATCTAGGACGACACCTGTAATGCTCAAGAACAAAGTGTAAGTAAAGGAGCAACTTTTTTATATGATCGTGCACCGTAGCGATCGTAAAATATTGAAAGAAATACTAAACAAAGAGCAATAAAAAAAATTGCTGGAACATCACACTCATAAGACTAATTCCAGTAATTGCACAGAACGTTGGTGAACATGGTGATCGCTCGGACCGTGCATGGGGGTTGGCCCCTTGCCCTTGTAAAGTCTGTAACGGACCGTTCCCGAAATGATATTAATAGGACAAATAAAGAACTTTAAGAAGCATCGCAGTGGCAGCGACTACGAGTTAACGAAAGAGAACATAAACGTGAACATTTGCAAATGAGTTGAGAAGAAGTTATACAAGAAGCAGATGCAAATAAAATTGGGCAAGTGCGAGTCCGACTCGCGCATGAAGGGTTCCGTACCTATATATATATATATAATCTAAATACTCTATAAGTTTGATGTATGGGAGCCCCCCTTAAATATATTTTTTTTTATTTTTAGTATTTGTTGTTATAGCGGCAATAGAAATACATCATCTGTGAAAATTTCAACTGTCTAGCTATCACCGTTCTTGAGATACAGCGTGGTGACAGACGGACGGACGGACGGACGGACGGACGGACGGACTGACGGACGGACAGCGAAGTCTCAGTAATAGGGTCCCGTTTTTACCCTTTGGGTACGGAACCCTAAAAAGGTTAGTTACGGCACTGCGTAGAGAATGTAGTTCACTATACTCCAGTCGGCGAAAAATTATACCCGGGACACTTTGTTTGACAATTAATAAATTCATCACCGTGTAATGGAGTCGATGTGACATCTACATTTTTGTAAGCCTGATAAAAATAAATAAGTACTTAACACATTTTTTCGTAAGTATACACATTCAAGCAATATTTAGAAATTCATCACATTTTGTGCACTGTCTCGTGGATTATGCCGATAGCATAGTTTATAGTTTGATATTTTTTTAATGTACGAATACCACTTAGGACTTATCTTGTAAACAAAACCACACAGAGCGACTGATTTTCTCTTGTATAGAATCACTCACTTTGGGACAAATGGAAGCAGGTAACAAAAAAAAACGCAAATAAATATCTTCTTGTTTCAAATGTATGTTCTATATGCAACATTAATAGAACAAGTTATTATTTAGTGTGCGGGCTTGAATCTAAAATCAGGCACAGATAAAAATCAACTAGCGGAGCCAAGTTAATGAAATATGGATATCTGAATGTGGCGAAGCATTCAAGGAACGAGATACAGACATATTTTTCAGGCGTGCAAAACGTACAAATGTTTCCTCATTCGTTACTCCGAGGACAACAAACCATTTTTATTTATGCAATATACATTTTAGACGACTCCATTTCCCTTCTGTTCGAATATTCCACCGTTTGTCCGAACGCTAACTTATATTATTTAATAAATGAACATTAATAAGTATGTTCAATTATATTATGGAATAAATTTACTTAAGAAAAATATCCATCGGATATGAAGATGACGATTGCACACATTGCAAATAAACTAAACAAAATACATATTATGTTTGTATTCGCTATCACTATTGACAATGTTCATTTAGGATCCTAGATCCTATCAATCTTATTTTTTTATATGATTGATTTTTGCCTCTAATGACTACGGTATAATATTTTTACCATGAACAGTCTGCACTTAATCCTCACGTAAAATAGGCGCATTGTAAGACGTCGAATTGCGGAAAACCAGTATCCTTTAAAATAACCACTTATTATTTACCCACGGAACCAATTATTATCGGCAAATAAAAAGTATTAAAATTAGACAGGTTACGTCGCCGGATGCTCGTAACTAGTGGTAAGTACACCCATGAATGAAACTAGCATCGTTTATTTTAATTGACTAATAAAACAAATTACTCACTTTAATTTAGTATCCAGCCAACAGCCCCCGGTTTCCGATGTTTCCAATAAAAACTATTAATAAAACAAGTTTCGAGACACTTAGAGACAACAGACACGGAATCTTCATACAAAACTGCTATGTGCTTGAGATGTTATTATCTAAAGATTACGTATTTATACGTTGATAAGGAAAAGGATACTTTGAATATCTGATACGGTTCTGTAGTAGCGGTATGTATAAACATTAATAGTTTAATAATTCTCTAACAAATTCGACGACTGCGCAGGTCGGTTGCGCAGGGTGTCACTGCGCATCACCCGTTGTTATTCAATTGACTTTAATACAATACAATAGGTACTTTAGAGTAACCCATTTTTATATGGTTTGTTTCAGTTTTCAATTGTGACACTGCTAATCAACACTGTTTGAGGTCAATTTATTGCGTTGGTATACTTTCCGTTGTAGGTTTGATTAATTATTCATTATCAGTGTAGTAATTGATCGCACTTTTTTTTAATAGGGGACAAATGGATCGCCCGATGGAAACCGATCGAGCTGCAACACCAGAGGAGTCACAAGTGCGTAAAGTGCGTTGCCGGCCTTTCAGGTGGGAGTAAGTACGCTCTTTTCTTGAAGTTTTGAAGGTCGTATCGGTCCAGAAATACCGCAAGTGACAATTCACTCCACAATGCAGTCAATAATATATTCTCCTCCTCTTTAACCCCCCTAAAAACGACATTTCTTAAGTATTTACTTAGAACTAATCTACTTCGTCCTTTGTCGAAACATAGGCTATTAAAAATAAATTTACATTAATATTTTATTTCAAAACACAAAATCTACATTGTACACTATTCACCGAAAAATCAAAAACTATACGCATTACGTGTAATAATAAAAATATCATAGCATTATGAACATTCATATCCACCAATTATTATGTAGGTATGTGCTATAGGGGCAGGTAAATAACCTCGGTTTTACAACTAATTTTGTACGACAATACTCGTATTATTGTTATTCGTCCTTCAAATGAAAGTTAAGTACATTAATGTTAAGTAAATCTATATCAATAGTAATTGCGCTTATATTACAAATGTCATAGATTGGATAATTTTAGTACACGACTTTCAAACGTATCGAATCAAGAACCATTTTGCAGGTTTTTTTTTTCTTTTTAATCAGTATCAGTAGTAAAGTATTCAATGATTTGGATTCTGAATTTTATAGGTTTGTCTAGAAGGAAAAAGTTTTAGGACACATGTTTAGGTATGTACGTATGTATGTGTCTACTGTACTGTGTATTTGCGGCTTCATTACAACAAACGGCTATACGAACTTCAACAGACGATTTTCGGTACACGCGGGTAGCAGTGAGTAGTTGTGGATATTCATAGAAAGGATCCTGTAACAGACGGTTGTACTTTCTACCCGATCAAAGCAAAGCCGCAGACTTATTAAACAAGTTCCTAGGTATACAATTATAGGTGAGAAAGCGATAAGAACACCTCCTAGAGTGACGAATCAATTGTGTAAACTGCAAAATGCATAAGACCAGTGATACTGATAGTGATAAGATAAGTTCTTATAGAAATGTATAGCTTGACTCACTGATTGCCACGGTTCCACGTTTAAAATGCTTTTAATTAATAGTAAACAACGTTTAGTATCGATTTAGAATCAAAACATTTTTGTGATCATAACCGTTAATTTTGTATTTATTAAGATTTTAGTTTTCTGTTCACTTCGGTTTTTGATTTCCCGACTGATGGAAATGTATGAATGACAATAAACTGACAGTCCAGAATAACGTCCTAAACTGACCAGATGAGCGAGTAACCGATGTTTATAATGAAATAATGAACTTTATCCTGCAAGTAGGCCACAAGGGCACTTTTACATGTCTGAAATGTTTTATAAAAACCGTTTAAAATAATACCTATGCAGATGCTTTGAATAGATGGATGACGACTGATGTTAAGTCTACAGCATACTGTTATATGAATAAAATTAGGTCAATGAAAGAAAAAAAAACAAATTTATAATTTGAAATATGTGATTTCAAAGGTACGCCCATTTTATGTTTTATTTCTAATCCAAAAGAAATTCGGAAAAGAATTTGACTAAACAATAATTCTTTGACAACCATGAACTTAAACACAATTTCTCACGGTGAAAATGGCAAGTGCCCAAACAAATATTGGTACCCATAACATTATAATGACGCCACGATTAGGTGGCCATTTGTATGGAGCGTTTTTAGCGCTCCGTAGGAAAGTTGGACTTTGATGGTCATTTCTGTCTTTTAGAGCAGCTTAAGTTTAGTTAGTCTCATAAGACATCTCATCCTATACAAAATAGAATCGATTGACATCCTCAGAATTTTTGTTCGTCACTCATGCCCTGGTCATGCCTATCTATTTATGCAGTACTTGCCTAGTAAATAAATAATATCACCTTTAGTCCCAAAAGTCCGTTGCATGTCAAACAATTGTGACCATGCAGGAATGTAGAAAGTATTAGGTACTTAGTTTCTGTGAGACCGCAGGACGTTTACGATACGGATTTCAATAGCGATTCGCGACGGCATAGTTTGCATACCGCATTGCAACACCCGTGACTATCTTTATGGAAATTGTTATTGAAATGGCGTTTAATCCTGAATTCAAATTAAAAAAAAACTACGAGTAGGCTTCGAGGCTCTTTTACATGTCAGACTACTAGGGCTTCGGGTGTTACATCGGGTGTTACACTCTATATATTATTATTTAAGAGTTTCTCACTTTTACGGTGCAGTTCTCTCCAGTCCGTTCTACTTAACGGCAGTTCTTTGACTTCTCGATACGACCCGACGTCTGCCTTTTTCTTGATCTGGTCCTATAGCTAATCCTTGGCCTTACTCTTCCTCTCCTTCTTTCAATTAAATTGTTACACTCTAATTTGACAAAAAAAAACGAAGGTCGATGGTTCTCTGAAGTCTCGTTAAGGTTCAAAAGATGGTCAAAGACATTTTCAATTTTTTTTTTATATAAGAGTATCTGTCTAATCACGTAATGACCCAGACAGATCCCGTTACCCAGACAGATTAATAAGCTATTACCTAGTTATTTTAATCGATTAGTAAATTATCAGTATAGAAGTACGAGAGCTCTATGCTTGCTACTAATGTTTGAAAAGAAGTTTACAACGAAAAAAGAAGTTAACTAAATTACGAAAAGCATGGAGTTTAGCACAACATTTGGGACTCATTACGAAAATTGTATTTTCTTCCTGTTCCACCTAAATGATTGACTCTATTCCTCACTCTCAATATAGACTTCTTTCGAATTTTAACCATAGGCGAAAAAGAAGAGAGTTCCGAGCGTTGTACGTTTAACGTGTGTGTCTATCTGTAGCGTCGTAGCACCTAAACGTATGAACCGATTTAGATTAAGTTTTTTGTCTTTGTAATCTTCATAATAATTTGTTCAGCCATCCAACCATCTGTTACCCATTTTATCTGAATTAAAACAGAAAAGGCCGTTCAAGTGCGAGTCGGGCTCGCGCACCGAGTGTTCCGTGCGAACTATGAAGGCACTGCATATTAGATCAAAAAGAACTGTAGGGTAGGGTGGTCTAAGACTGCGCACTTAACGTACGCAGGACTATTAAAAGAAAACAAACCATAAAATAGAAACAATCGTTTGTTTTATTTATTCATTAACAAATTAATAATCATTTCTTTTAAAGATTTTTTTCATGAGATCAGGGAATCTTGAGATATTAGCCAATAATTAAAAAAGGGGAAATGCGCATTCTTACACTAGCAGATGTGTAAGATTGCGCAGTGAAGTAGGTAAGACTGCGCGGGTAGTATAAGACTGCGCAGTTCTTGAGAATAGCTATAATTATTGACATAAATCGCACGTGAATTGTCCTGTACATTGTTCATGCCATCACTCCTTACAAGCAGTGCATGCGATCAGTCTTCAGTTATTGGTTCCTTATAATTCTCCCCAAAACCTGGGCATTACCAAGTTTTCTTGGTATTAGGAGGTTTTCGTACTGATTTCTTGGAAATTTGTTTTGCTATCTTTGGCTTTGGTTTAGCCACATTTTTACGATTGGTTTTTGCAGTTAGTTCGAAAAAGTAGTATCGTATCTCCCAAGACTACTTACTGAATGAGCTCTATTTAGTCTCATAAAGTAGATTCTGCAATGCCAAGTTTTTTTGCAATCGATCTTTTACTTGCTCCTTCTGCAATGCGTTTACGAGCCACATCTATTATTTCTTGAAGACAAAGAGACCTGTCTGGTGTTCTCTTCCTTCTTGATGACATTTTGTTGATAAAAATACCCGTAAATATAATTACTTGCAAAATATTAAAATCAAAATTATATACTTCAAATGGGCGTGTAATACTGCGCGCGCCGTCTTACATAGTCGTACCTTGCGCAGTCTTACACCAATGCCTAATTTCACTTATTCATACTAGTATCGCCATCTAAGACGTAAGACCCAAACTAACGTCGCCGGCTCAAACGCGTTACTATACTACGCGCACTCGGCAAACTCAAGGTTGTAACGTTTGATTTACTTCAAATTACTAAGTAATAACACAATCAACATACAGAAAAATAAGATCAAAATGCGATAAAAACTTTAAACTCACCTGGAATATAATATTTTCACAGGAAACCAAATAAACTTCGGGTGCAATAACAGGCCCCACGACACTTCAAAATAGTAAGGTAAGGTGGGGGAAGATGAAAAAAGGGGAAAGATAAAAAGTGTCACATTACTCCCTAAATTTTTTATTTTTTTTTATGCTGGTATCATCAGTTAAACCGCCATTTTATGAGGATCCGCCAGTCAGTCGCCCGAGACCGCTCGGAGTGCGTAGACGCGTGTTATGTGTTATTTTGTGAAGTTCAGCATTTCGTGGTCAGTTCGTCGATTTTCAATCTTACCCCGTGTTTCATAACTTGATTAATAGGGTGTGAATAAAAGTTTTGACTGAATATTTATGTATTATTTTAGATTTTATATTTATTTACTAGTGCTAGGTGTATCTATTACTCTTATATTGTGATTTACGAGAAGCTTCAATCTTTCCCCAGTCAATTTCAATGGGGTAACATTGAAATAGTAATGCTTCAATCTTCCCCCGTTTTTTAAAGTCATAGAAAAACAGACAGATTCTCAAACTTTGGACTTAAAAAAATTATTAACGAACCAATTTTTTTTTATTGGCCTCATGATAAGGTAAATATGTAGTTATTATGAAGTATAAATGAAACATATAGTGAGTCTTAAATTTATAATTATAATAAGTTTCTGTCAAAAATGTCATTTTAGTCGCAAGCTTTTATAGCCGACTGTACTTTTCTTTGGATATCCATCAAATGCTCACTGAGACGATTCTAAAGAGCCCAAGCTCGGTAGGATTGCTTTTTCGATTATAGAGTTCCTATGGCCACCTCCCGGCTCCATCATCAGATCAGCCCCATGGTACCATATTATTGTATTGTCATAAAAGTTAAGTAAGTATGCAAAATTTCAGCTCAATCGGTTGACGATATCTGCTTCAAAATTGAGTTGGAAGATTTCACCCGAACAAACATACATTAAACATAGTACAATGCAAGTTAATAAAAAGCTTGTAAAAAAATGTTCTCTTAGTTTGTGACTAAGTCGATTTAAGTGAAATCGTCAGATCAAAAAGATTTGTAACCCACTCAGTGTTCAATAAATCTGTAATTTATAATTTGTTGTTTTTGTCATATTTTAAAGATGAGATAACTCTATGAAGCTTTCGTTTGGGAACACTACTTTCCATTTGAGTAATTCTTTTATATTTATATTATCTGTTATTTTATTTAGTTACGAGTAGATTTGCCTTTATGATACCTACTTGTTTTGCGCGTTGAGTTTAATTCAGTTCAACAATTAAAGCTGCCTCATACAAATACTTTTGTTGTGTCATGATCTCTGGATAATCAATAATAGTTTTTCTTGTTCCCAAGGTGTTTGTTATTTTAAATGTAAGTACCTAAGACTCTGAATTAATTTGCTACGCGGATTTTAAATGTATGTCAAATGGAACACATATTCATGTTTCATTTCCTAATATTATGCATGTATCCGACTTAATTTGTAACAAAATTAATCAATCATGCTGCAAGAAAACACCCCTTTTTTATGTTTGTTACCTCAGAACTCCGTCATTTATCAGTCGATTTGGAGAATTTTTTTAGATTCATGAATAAACCTTCAAGGTTGGTCCCATAAAATTTTGGTGAAGATCTAATGACGAGATCCATGAGGAATGGAAGGAATTCCTGATTTTTTGTAGGCACTCATAATGTGTTTCATATATGTATTTTCTAAAACTAATTAAGTATTTGCATATGGTAGTCATCATCTTCCAATGCTGAGCTGATGATGGAAGGTACAAGTCCTTAACGGTTAGGAGTTAGGAGATAATTCAAACGAGATTCATGCCTTCAAGACCTCCCCGATTATCCCGCCATAAGTATTTTATATGAATCACTAAAAAGCAAAAAAAAAAAAGTGGAACCGACTTCAATAAAACTTCTCTCTCTTCTTCCTCGCTTCCTCATGACTGAGGGTCGTGACCATTTGAGGCCGTTATGTGTTGCACCAAAGCTCTCCACTCCACACGGTTTGCTGCCTTCCGGATTGACGCCTGTAGATTTTCCTGACAGGCTTCTTTCAAGGCATCGGTAAACCGGGTCGGTGATCTCCCACGGGCCCTTTTTTCTTCCACGTGGCCAACTAAAATGAGCTTTTCCAAACTATCTGGCTCGCGTCTAGCCACGTGACCGAAATACTGCAGGATCCGCTGGAGGCAAATGGTCGATAAGCAGCACTTGATCTTCAGTTCGGCCAGGATCGACGCATTTGTGCGACGTGCCAAAGTCGGTGCCAAACCGCATGTAAACTATAATATATAAATATAATAATTAAGTGGTTTGGGACCGACTTCAAAGGGTGAGTCAAATGTAACCTGTACTTGAACGGGTTCTTTTTGGCTTTTTAGTTTTATTGTAGTCGGTTCTTTTTTTATATTTTTTTTGGTAAAATAAAGAATTTATCATCATTAAACCGTTATTTTGATTCAAAACTGATCTTCATAATACAAAAAAGTGTTTAGTTTTTAAGTGTCCAATTAAAAGTTTGAGGATCACTGTCCTTTTTCCTATATAGCGGGGTAAGAGTGAAATAGTTTTTTTTTCTACTGTAGTTTTCTCGTTACCTATCAGGAATATTCACGCAACAATCAGCTGTATCTGTTCAGCGTAAGAAACTCTATTGAATAACGAGCACCAGCCACCGTTTGCATTCATTTAAAAGCATTTAGAAACTATGTCAATCTTACCCCTCCACCATTCCATCTTGACCCATCATTTTTTTAGACAAAAGTGTATTTTATTTTATTATTTTTATATATTAGAATAGGCATAGCCGAGTTTTATCAACAGAATACAAAAATATAACCCTTGCCCATGCCTTCCAATTAATAAAATTGAAGGGATATAAATAGATTTCTATTTTATAAGGGTTTTAATACAACACTGTCTATCTCGACAAAAAACCATTCAATCTTCCCCCACCTTACCTTACTGAAGTTAGCTACAAACTTCACATTGCTTTCCAGTTACGACGTGTGCGCAGTCTTATCGACCGCGCATTCTTAGACCACCCTACCCTACTGAGCGACAAACATAACTTTACCGTTGGAAAACTGCTTTACATACAGTGAGCAGCAGATTTTTATTATATAATTACAAATAATGTATAGTTTTCAGTTTTTCCCTGCATTTTATGTAGTATAAGTAAGACGGTATTACTTGCCAAATTTCATAGTTCTATTTCAACGGAAAATACTACCCTATAAATTTTAATTCCCTAGAGAGAGTGTCAAAATATAGTATACAGAGTTCCCGAGATAAAGGGTATTAACTGACATACAGACGGATGGACAACAAAGTGATTTTATAAAGTGAGGGTTCCATTTTTTCCTTTTTAGGTACAAAACCCTAAAAACAATATTACGAGTAAATCACCCCAGAGATGTATTAATGTTTCTTACATACGTGAACTTAATACACTTATTCTTGACAGCCATAATTGTGTTCAATATTATTTACCCAAAGGCCGCGATCGCTCGTGTTTTAGTGTATTTTATTATTTACAATGGCTGTTATAAACATTACGAGAATGAATTCCTAGGTATATCTGACTAGCATTATTACAAACTTTTATTTAAACCATTGATACAAAGATCAAAGTACAAATAATAATAAATGAAATACGCAACAGACCGATAGAAGATACCGAACCCTGTACCCATTGGCGTATCTAAGATTATTTTTCAGGGGGGGCCTGGGGTGGGCCTGAGGGGGGGCCTGGCCATGGCCAAAGAGATGAAGCCATGAATTTCTATCGGTAACCCAAAATCCTGGGGTGGGCACTAGACCATACTGGGGTGGGCACGGCCCACCCGGCCACCCCCCTAAATACGCCTATGCCTGTACCTCTGGATTACCGGTCCAGCGTGTTACCTCTCCAATGTAATCCAGAGGCAGCGTTGCCAGAGCTACGGAAAAATCCGTAGATCTACGGAATTTTAGCTTTGTGCCCAGACCTACGGAAATTATTGGGGAACCTACGGAATTTCAGACTACTTTTATTTATCACCAAATCATGACATGAACAAAACGGAATGTACTTTTTCTGCGAAAAATTAATTGAAATCCTAGCACACACTCGCGGACTACTCACGCACTATCAACTTAGTGGTCCGTTTTTTAAATTTCATTTTTTTACCAGCTCTAAACGATGATTAAACTAAGGACAAGGTGTTCAAAAATATAAGATTTCTGTTTTTTCACCTACGTTTTTGCAAAACTTACTATCTTTTAATAACATTTTAAGCTTCAGTATACTCAAATAAAGCATTGAAAAAAAAAGTATGTGGAACTACGGATTCTTCAAGCGACGATCTACGGAATTCTACAGACTTTTTGGTCTCACCCTACGGATTTTCATAAATGTCATCTGGCAACACTGCCCAGAGGTACCTGGTTCGGTTCCCGGTATCTTCCGCCAGGTTACGGTTATTTTGGTGAGACGTTATATGTTTCATAAAGCTTTTATTTAACTTTCAATGTGTATACGTAACTATTATGTTTGTTAGGGTGGAAACTTGCGACAAAATCTTGACCAATTGAGCTGGAATTCCGCATACCTACTCAACATTAAAATAAATAAATAAATATTAAGGGACAATCATGCACAAATCGACCTAGTCCCAAACTAAGCAAAGCTTGTACTATGGGTAATACTAGACGACGATATACATAATATATAAGTAAGTACATATATAGATAACATCCATGACCCAAGAACAAATATTCGAGTTCATCACACAAATATTTGCCCTGGCCGGGATTCGAACCCGGGACCGCCGACTCAGTAAGCAGGTGTCTACAAACCGAGCCAAACGCGTCGTCAATTCGCGTTCACATTGGTGACAATACATTAATATGGTAGAGTCGCCATCAGATATATATCGCAGCATATTTATTAACCGCTTTAAATGCTGCGATATATCTGATGGCGACTCTACCATGTAGCTAGTCTGATGATAGAGCTGGAAAGTGGCACTAGAAACTCTGTAATAGATAGATACTGACGAGTTTGGGCTCCTTATAATCGTATAAGTGAGCAATTGAAGGATGTTTAAAGAAAAGTACAGTCGGCTATAAAAGCCTGTCACAAAAATTCAAGTTTTGATAGAAACTTATAATTATCGGACAACACAAATCGACCTAGTCAGAAAGTATAGCTCTAGTGGGTCGATTTCACGTTACGAATTAATATGACACTTTTTGTGGACTTTTTTAAAATCCCTTTTTATTTTACTTCCAACTAATTTTACTGACTAGTCTAACGCAGTTTTAAATTCACAGCGTAAAAACATAGTGCTCGTCACGATATATTAGCAGAAAATCGAAATTTGTGTGACACGAATGAATTTATTTCTACACTAATGAAATTCGTTCGATTACGAATGAAGTGTAGGTGACACTAATGACGAACTTATTATATTAGATAACAAAAACAAATACCTTCAGTTTCGCATATTTTTCTCTAGGTGGTTTCTTAAAAGCTAATGCAAAGCAATGCTAACGTTATAATAATTATTAGGTAAGGAATTAATAAAAATAGAAACAACATTTTGATTAATACTTTCATTTGTATCTTAGATGCTTTCCGAACGATTCATTTTCTACACTGCACCCTCTTGAAGCATCTCTGTTTGGCCCTATGGTTGACTGGTAGAGAATGCCATTAGGCATTTGTACTGACTTTTGTTTTGTGCAATAAAGTTTAGATAAATAAATATTTAATATATTTTTTAATGATCAGTTTCTAAACATGCATATTCTCTCTCTCTCTTGTAATTAATTAGTATCTAGTAGATAATAAATCCTTAGGGCCGATTGTTCAATCACCAGATAAATTTATCTGCCAGTTAAAATTATAGCTATCCTTTTCTCCCGTCATATAAAAGAAAAGTGACAGCCAACATTTATCTGACAGATATGTTTTATCTGGTGAATTTAATTATACCTACTAATATACAAAATTCGGGATATGTGAGCAAAATTGTTTAATTGAATGAAATATACTAATACACCTTCCTAAAACAATCACATTAAAAATATTTTTTTACAAAAAAAGGACCGAATTCAAAATAATCCATTTTTATAGGTATTTATATAATATTAAGGTTTTTCTGAGGTTTGGTACCGACTTCAATAATTGATTCAAATATAACCTGTTCTTAAACGGGCAACTTTTCGCTTTTTAGTTGTTTTTTTGAAGTCGGTTCTTTTTTTCTTAATTTTTTTTTAGTTTTTTAGTGATACATATAAAATACTTATGGCAGAGTGATCGGGCAGGTCTTCAAGGCATGCATCTCGTTTGAGTTATCCCCTATCTCCTAACCGTTAAGGAGTTATACTTTCTATCATCAGCTCAGCATAGGAAGATGATGACTCAGACGCAAATTAAAACGTTATTCATTCAAGATTAGGTTGTCCAAGATTATAAAGCTGTTCGTGAAAAAATTCATAATCGCGGACAAACACACATATATGCAGGTCAAACTGTGAAAACCTCTTTTTTTGCAGTCAGTTAATATACTAAAACCTTCTCCTACTTAAAACAAGTACTTTTGTGAAAACCGCATCAAAATCGGTTCACGCGAGTAAATCGCGGACAAACATACATACATACATACAACGTGTCCCAAAATTCAACGATAAGCGGGCACCAGAAGATGGATCTGGTCATGATACCTCGAGAAAAAAAAAGAAAAAAATATATCTCAATCCCTTTAGAAATTATTAAAAAAAATGAAATTCTTAAAATATCGACACCCCTAATGATACTTTTAAGGACCATGCCTACAATTTTTGGAATATTTCAAATTTTTTTTTTGTATCGGCAACCTAAGTAGCCCTGCTATCTACCACAGCCCTTAAAAATATCAGAATACATGTAGTTTTAACACAAACAATAATCAAGTTTATTTTTACCTCAAAAATTGTTATTGATTTTTTCTTTCAGTCCACTTTCAATCATCATGGTGCATAAAAAAAGTATGGACACTACTATGGCAAGTGTTTTTAAAAGTTGACGCAACTAACCAAGATTCCAAAATGGTAAGATACTCTTGGAAAACAAGCCCCGAAAAAAAAACAGCTATTTTTAAACAAGAACCAACATTTTTTTATGTTGATAGTAATCACTTTTACGTGCTACCACTAACCCATCCCGAACTCAGACTTGAACTATGCTGCTGCAGAGACACTCTGAGGCACCCTCTGGGTGGAAAGGCTAGCCTCCAGGAGCGGGTCACCGGCCCTCTGCCTATCCGCAACCCATCATCGGCCACTTCCGAAGTGAACTAAGACAAAGACTAGCAAAGCAATCTAACCTATGCCCACCCCAAGTGCTGCCCATAACTTGCAAAGTCTGATCTAGGCGAGATGGGTACCTAAGAGTGCACACCAAGACAATGACAGCATCTGCCCTGTCTTTGCGCTCCCGTACCAAGGCCTCCTTCTGTGCGATAACAGACTCACAGAAGGAGGCCACCACCTCCCACGATCTCTCGCTCCTCAGTATGGCCGCTACGACGCTGTCGAGCGAGAGATCCCCCACTCCAAGGGCGCCCACCATAGTACGGCGTTCACCAACCCAGTGAATTTTTTGTGTGAACACCTTTAGGGTGTGCTGGGCGGTGTCATCCGGGTCGCCGCTCGCGGTACACCGGGCTGGTTTCCCTGCCGATTTGATGCAGGTAATGATCGAAACACACGTGTCCGGTCATTACCTGCGCCAGTCGGAAGCCAATGCTCGCATGAACCCTCTCCAACCAGTGGTCGAACGATGGGAGGAGTGCCCCTATGGTGCGGGCTTCATAGGGGGAGTCCTCCAGGTCGTTCCTCCACCGGTCCCTCATCCGGCGGCGCTGCGCCTGTCGGCGCTCCTCACGCAGCTCTTCGGAAGCGGGGAACTCATTAAGGGCTCTGCTCTCACCCGCTCCCTATGCGCCTCCGCGAGCCCCTGGGCATCCAGCTCGCAGGGCGTGGTGCCCGCCAAAGCGCCCACTGCCACAGTACTTTGGGTGGGCATAGGTTAGCCTGCTTTGCTAGTCTTTCTTTTAGTCCACTTTTGGAGTGGCCGATGATGGGATGCGGATAGACAGAAAGCTGGTGACCCGCTCCTGGAGGCTAGCCTTTCCACCCAGAGGGTGCCTCAGCGTGTCTCTGCAGCAGCATAGTTCAAGTCTGAGTTCGGGACGGGTTAGTGGTAGCACGTAAAAGTAAGTACTATCAACATTAAAAAAATGTCGGTTCTTGTTTAAAAATAGCTGTTCTTTTTTCGGCGCTAGTTTTCCTAGAGTATCCTACCATTTTAGAATCTTGGTTAGTTGCGTCAACTTTTTAAAACACTTGCCATAGTAGTGTCCATACTTTTTTTATGTACCATGATGAGTGAAAGTGGACTAAAAGAAAAAATCATTCAAACATTTTGGGATAAAAATAATTTTGATTATTTTTTGTGTTAAAACTACATGTATTCTGATATTTTTAAGGGCTGTGGTGGATAGCAGTGCTACTTAGGTTGCCGATACAAAAAAAATATCTGAAATATTTCTAAAGTTGTAGACATGGTCGTTAAAAATACCATTAGGGGTGTCGATATTTTAAGAATTTCATTTTTTTTAAATAATTTCTAAAGGGATTGAACTTAATTTTTTTTCTTTTTTTTTCTCGAGGTATTATGACCAGATCCATCTTCTGGTGCCCGCTTATCGTTGAATTTTGGGACACGTTGTATACATACAGATCAAACTGAGAACCTCATTTTTTTGAACTCGGTTAAAAATACGATCGTTAAAAGTTTTTACGTACAATTTCGTTACTCAAAAAATAATGTTTTTCATTCGTGTGCAATTGTATTTCATTAGTTTTACTTGAAACTCGACACGAATGAAGCGACACGAATGAAGTTTTGAACAAAATTTTAAATTTAAATAGTAACGGAACTTTCCAGAAGCTGCCGCAAGGACACAAAATAATGCGTGCACGTACTTCCTTATTATTGCATATTTGATTAAACCTCTAGTTAAAATATTTATTGCTATACCACTTTGAACACGAATGATTGGTTTTTTGTCTAATGCACTGAAATTCAAGTAAATATAAATTTCTCACCATAATCCGAGCGCACACATCGGCCATCACCAAACATTCGTGGGCTACCGGGGCCCCTCTGTGACTCGCGGGGGAAGGAATTTCACTAACTTAAAGGTTAATACTTGTTTGTGTGCATTTTGTATACTCGACACTAATGATGGTTAATTTCTGTCTATGAAATGAAACCTAAAGAAATCGTATTATTCGTTTTAAGACTTTAAACCTATAGATGCCGGATGGCTTTATTGTTATTCTCGCGTAACCGAAAGACAAAAGATTACAGTTTCTTCAAGTGCATTTTTTTTAATTCACGTTTATTTATGAATAGTCAGGTTTGTGACCATTACCACGAATGAAAAATAGACACAATTTTTGCAAATACTCAACAATATAACATAATCGCATAATCTTTATTGTTGTTACAGAAAAAGAAGTATCATTATCATTATTTCTTGTACAAATTATTACGGTTTTTGCAATATTATAGCAATTATTTCACAAACCAACTTTTAACGTTACGTCTGAAATCGACCCTAGTAGGCTTAAATAAACATATTTACTGAATATTAAATACATAGAAAACAAACATGACCCAAGAATAATTCGAGTTCATCACACAAGTACTTGCCCATGCCGGGATTGAAACCCAGGCCCGCCTCAGTAAGCAGCCGCACTACCAACCGTGTCGTCATGCACTTCAAGTGTTCAACTCCCATGCGACCTGTTGCTCTCCGCAACCCTGACCTATCCTAACAATAAGGCACTGTAAAGAAGCCAACTAAAGTCAAATTGAATAACTTATCTTAATAGAGGTTGCCCTGAACTTACTATACTTAGGTAAATCAGTATTTAGGGCAAGTTTAACCGCATGCACCCGTTTAATTTATACATGTAAAGATGACGGCTTTACCAATGTTTATAGTTGAGGAGGAAATCTTTATAAAGTAGATGGATATTAGGGAAAGCAAACCGGTATCTTTTCTATAGAATTACCGGTAATTTACCGGTAGTCCGGTAATTGTCATACATAAAATTACCGGTTTGCATTCCCTAGTGGATGTTCAGTAGCTAACGATCTTTTGCAGAAATCGCGCTAAAGTTGACATGCACAAAAAATATACATATAATTTGTATAAAATTTTCATAACCTCGTGTCAATGGAAGATCAAGGGACACCTCATGTAAAAAATAAAAACATGTATGCAACTACATACATTGATATTAACGTCATAGGGAATATTAATATAGGGTTGCAACAATAGTCGGGAGTGGACTCAAATCGTCAAAGGTAACCTGTTGGAATGCTCTCTCCTCTCTCTCTCTCTCTCTCTCTCTCTCTCTCAAAAGGCCTCTCAAGCAAAGAGAAAGAACGAAGCAAAAAAGAAACACCTAAACAAACCACCTCCTCTCCCAGTCCCAGGGCATGTTAATTACCAATCAAAATAATAAAAAGAGCCTACCTAAGCTGTCCAGGCACAGATAGGATAACTTAAGATAAGGTTTCTCATAAGTTGCATTCTGTAAAGTTGTAAAATGGAGACGCGCGGGGCCGTGCCGCCGGTGCCAGGTAACAGGAGGTACGGCCGCACGGTGGTTCTGCCAGTGAACTCGCACTGGACAAAATAATATATTTTATTAGATATCCGTTTTATTTGACACCCATATCACTACATAGTATAAAACAAAGTCGTTTCCGTCTGTCTGTCCCTATGTATGGTTAGATCTTTAAAACTATGCAACGGATTTTGATGGCGATTTTTTTTTTAAAGATAGAGTGATTCAAGAGGAAGGTTTATATGTATTATACATGGATAATTTATTTGCACTTGCATTGCACCCATGCTAAGCCGGGGCGGGACGCTAGTTAAATAATAAAACAATTTTATACGACGTACATTTATTATATTTCCACTGACACATTTCGGAGCCTTCTGTTATGACAGGTACCAGGCTAAGGAGCAGAGAGAGAGTGAGAGCAGAAAGTGAGCAAAGCAGTGAGTGCTCCCGATTCTATTATGCTCTACAAGAACAAAATAAACTCGGACCTCATCGTCAGCGGCACACCGGTCAGAACTTTCTGATCGACATTACTGGTCAGTTTACCAAACCATAACTATATAACTACTAATATTATATGTATTGTATTACGTAAATACCTACTCACATATAAACCAAATCACTTTCTCCATAAGGAAATCTATTTACAATGACGCGAATAATCAAATACCTAATGTATTTCATAATAAAATAGTATTAGGTACAATTAACCTACTAGTGAACCTCATTAGCCGTTACAATGATAAAACTTATTAAGCAACAAGTAATTATAATTACTTACAATCCAGCATTTCATATTCAAATCGCAGTTTTATTAATCAACAAATTCTTTTACGCTAATTGCGCTCATAATTAATAGTTTCAATCGTCAAACAAACGTAGTTAACTTTATTAGTTAGGTCATTATTGCGTTCTTTGCGCCAAAGTAAATTAGAAGAAATTTCAGAAATCTAAATACACTCTCGGTCATTATTCTGCGATCATGCAAAGATCGGCCCAACCAATTCGAAAAAATCTGTACATGTTAGAAAGAGCATGCATTTAGTTGGTCCTATTATCGTCTGTTCAGGACCTGATGATGGAATCGTAGAGTAATCGAGGAAAGTCTTCTAATACTATAGGTAGCTATCGTGATTTGTGTTTTTTCAGCAACTTGTGCCGTTGCTCTCCGAGCACCGAAGGCATCATTTGTTGACATGAACTTTCGTTGAAGTGGGGTTTTTTAAACATCGACGCCACCTTGCATGCTACACTGCTACGGTTTAGAACAAAGCTTATATGTGACGAAATAAAGAAATTCAAATTCAATTCAATTCAAACAAAAATATAGTATTTGGCACTTTATAATTAAAATATAATTTACTTCTGAGGTCCAATTTATTTGAACAAGCTAGTTTCCAACTTTCCCTAATAATATTACATTTTATGTTAGTGACCAGTATTATTTGATCGCGTGTGTATTGGTATCTTGATGCCAGCCCACTGTGCGCTCTTGATCCGTCCCTCCTACGTCACGATGTATCTCTCTTTCGCATCATCGCGCTGTCTCTGTCCCCCAACAGTCAGTCACCGCGGAGCGTTAGCGATATACAGGTGTGCCGCTCCGCGACATGTTACATATTCTCGTAAATGAAAACCCGTTTTATCAGCAAGTTTAACAGAAACTTATTTGATATTAACAAGGAAAAGTTGTGATTTAACAAAGTGGTTGCTCGGTTTGTTTTTATAAGTGAATTGAGTGTTTCGAAACAGTGACAACAAGTTTTCTTGTGTTGTGTACGGTCCTTGAGTCGGAGGCTTCGTCAGTTCCGTTTCTTTTTCGTTTTGGAGACGATTAGTGCCGAAGGTATGCGCTTTATCTTTTTTCTATGCTTTCTTCAATAGACGCGTGAAACGTCATGCCTTGATTGTTTTCCATTGTTGTTACTGTATATAGCTACCTGAGTAGAGAAACAATGCTGAATAGGTACCTATTTAAATAATACTAACATCTATTATGATTAATTTACTAGGTGCTTCAAACATGATATTGAACTTGGTCCTTCCAATGCGGATATTTTTTCAAATTATAACATGAGCGCCAAAGCTTTATTTATTTGTTTATTATACTTTATTTTCTTGTTTTTCTTTAAAGATGGAAAACAACTGCGTATTTATAAATGCCAGCTAATCTAACAGGTAATTTATTCATGCTCATAACATCTTATGCTCATCTTTAATGCATAGAGTCGATTTTATGTAGCTCTATAATTAGGCTACTCAATATAACACAAAATCTATTGAACAATCGACACATTAGGAAACCCGTTTAGCACAACTCGCGCACGCTTCGCGAATCTTGTCGCACGACAGAACCGCTTGTCACTTTCTCACAGTACTGCGAAGAAAGAGATAGGTCATATTTGTCGCATGTCACAGTCACTTCACTTAAAATTGAATTTTGAACTTATTGACATGTGTAGTAAGTTTTTATTAAATTTTGAGCGACTTGTGGTTTGAAACGTTATTGCATTACTACGTCCAGTTGTGCTGTGCTAGAGGTGCGGCCTCAATGTTTTAACCTCTTTTAAATCTAAACAAGGTTCAGTTTAAATAAAAACATCAGGTGCGTCAATTGTGGGAACGCAGTCAAGTGCAACGGGATTATATCGCCCCCTGCCTGCTATACGGCCACATCTCAAAAAACCATTTTTTCGAGAAATCGCTTGTTAAAGTTTTGGCAGCGTAGTGCGTGGTAGTAAAACGAGGATTACTCCTTGGGTTTTGGGTCAATTCATTTTTGATTTAGTTTTTTTTACTCAAGATGATATAATGCTTCTAATGAATACTTTTTTTGTATAACACATGTATATTTTTTAAGACACAAGGCCTTTAAGTCAGGTACTTAGAGTTGTGGCCGTATTGCAGACACATTTTGTTGAAATTTTGAGATGCGTCCAAAACCGCACGAGAAAATTATGGGAAAATGGTTACATGAAAATATAAATACACCCACCAAAATAGTTAAAATACCTTTGTTAATCAACTATTGTTACAGTATGAACATTACTGTAAGCGATAATCAGTGCATCCAGCTTTTCTACTTTTAGGTTCAGGAATACTGGACGAAGACGGGTTCGATTCAGAGTAGCAATTTATGTGAGTCGGTATTTATTCACAGTTCTATTCTGGCTTAGTCTCAAATATAAGAATTCCACCTAAGTTCAACCGCTTCAAAATAATAGCCATACTGAAACCAGGTAAGCCAGGCGACGACCCAAAGAGTTACCGACCAATTGCTCTACTTAGTTACGTCTACAAACGTTTGGAGAGGCTAATCTACATCGAATCGAATCTATTGCCGACAAAATAATTCCTGTGGAACAGGCTGGATTCCTTAGTGGCCGGAATTGCGTGAATCAGGTAATGCAGCTCACAATACACATAAAGGATGGGTTTAAGAGGAAAGAGAAAACCGTGACAGTCCTTATCGACCTCTCAGCTGCATTCGATACCGTATTGAGACAGTGACTTTTCTATAAGCTCACGACCGTGCAGGTGCCCTGTAGAGATATTGTGAGACTAATTAACACTATGCTCAGCAATAAGGGAATTTATTATCTACCTTGAAGCACTCCAGGCTAAGTCAGGAAGCTGAATAATAGACTACTGCAGGGATCGGTCCTGGCCCTGCTCCTGTTCAACCTACAACTCGCGATCTGGAATATCTTGGGAAATTCTTTAAAAATGGCGGCTGCAGTCCGTTGCTAACAAAACAGAAGTTGCGACAAACCATCTCTGCAACTAAGAAGCAAATTATGGGCCAAAAATCGGCTTCAGAGAGACGGCGATGAAATTAAATCCTACACCAAAGTACTTGGGTGTAACTGTAGACCGCAGTCTCACCTACGCGCCACATATTAGTTAGGGAAAAAGCTAAAGACGCGGAATAGCTGATGCAACAGCTGATGTGCTACGCACTACCAGTTTTAGCCAAGTTTACTTCACGGCAGAGTATTGCGCGCCAGTTTGGCTCAACAGCGCACATGTGCATCGGATAGACGTATAGCTAAACCAAACCATGCGATGTGTATCGGGAACCATCAAAATGTAATCCTCTGGTTTGGCTGTGTTGAGTCATATAGCTTGCGCCGAACTAAGGAGACATCAGGCGGTCCACGAAGCACAAAAAGTCGTGGATCGTCCTGATTTGCCCATTCATGCAGAGCTCGCAAACCCGCCTCATCGGTTGAAGTCGAGGCACCCACTGTACCATACTGCTCGAAACCTGCTGCAATCAAATTCTAACCTACTTGCAACTGAAATCATCCGACTTACTCAGAGATGCATGCAAGTATAAATCCCACGGCAAAACCTCCTGGCTTCATTCTGCCTCGAAAACAATGGTGCCAGATCAACAGGGAGAAAAAATATTACAAGAAAACATTAAAAAAAAAACAAATAAACTTAAACTAAAAGGCGGCTAAAACTACTAGAAGTATGATGCTATACGAATAAATTAAAATAAATAATAAGTACTATAGTACTTTAAAGAACTATCGACCGATATCACTTCTAAGCCACGTCTATAAGCTGTTCTCGAGAGTCATCTCAAATCGTCTCGCCCGAAGGCTCGACGACTTCCAACCTCCGGAACAGGCCGGGTTTCGAAAAGGCTACAGTACCGTGGACCACATTCACACCTTGCGGCAGATTGTACAGAAGACTGAGGAGTACAATCGCCCTCTTTGCCTTGCGTTTGTGGACTACGAAAAAGCCTTCGACTCCATCGAAACTTGGGCCGTTCTTGAGTCGCTTCAGCGATGCCAAGTCGATTGGCGATACATCGAGGTGCTGAAATGCTTGTATAGAGCCGCTACGATGACCGTCCAAATCCAGGATGTCCAGACGCGTCCAATCCCATTACAACGCGGAGTGAGACAGGGAGACGTTATCTCTCCGAAACTGTCCACGAACGCTCTGGAGAACGTATTTAAAACACTGGACTGGAATGGACGGGGCATCAATATAAACGGTGAATATATTTCACACCTTCGATTCGCTGACGACATAGTCATCTTGGCTGAATCGCTGGAGGACTTGTCGGAGATGTTGCGGTGCCTAAATGTTTCTTCCAGACGGGTGGGTCTGGGAATGAATGTGGATAAAACTAAAGTTATGTTCAACTCATTCGTAGACCCAATACCGATCACCGTCGATAATGTTAGCATCGAAGTTGTTAAAGAGTACACGTACCTAGGCCAGATGGTCCAGTTAGGTAGAAACAACTTCGACAAGGAAGCTGACAGAAGAATCAGGTTGGGCTGGGCAGCATATGGGAAGTTGCGCCATATTTTTCAATCATTATCACTGCCCCAGTGCCTTAAGTCCAAAGTCTTCGACCAGTGCGTCCTTCCGGTCCTTATTTATGGGGCCGAGACGTGGACAATAACAAAAGGCCTCGTCCACAAATTCCAAGTTGCTCAGCGAGCTATGGAGAGGGCTATGCTCGGAGTTTCTCTGAAGGACAAAATCCGGAACCAGGAGATCCGACGGAGAACCAAAGTGACCGACATAGTCCTAAAGATATGCAAGTTGAAGTGGCAGTGGGCGGGGCATATTTGTCGTAGAGCCGATGGTCGATGGGGCAGACGAGTTCTAGAGTGGAGACCACGAACGACACGCCCTCCCGCCAGGTGGACCGACGACCTAAAAAGAGTGGCGGGAAGTGGTTGGATGCGGAAAGCTGAGGACCGGGTATGGTGGCGCGAACTGGGGAAGGCCTATGTCCAGCAGTGGACGACTCCGGGCTGACGATGATGATAGTACTTTACTGTTGTGACACAGTCAAATGCCCTATAATTCGCTTATATTTAAAGGGATTCATCGGAATAACACTCGCATAATCTTTATGCCTTTAGGTCGCAACTCAAAAAATTGATGATAAATTAATGTTAGACAGCCGTAACTCCAAAGTGGCTGTCTTGCAGGGAGTCAACTGACAATTTTTGGTCAGATCCATAAGGCCACTAGTGGAAAAAAGGCTTTTAAGGACACTTTTTCTTATATCTCTCGAAATAAGGTCGTAAATTAGACAATTCTGAATACGAATCAGCAATAATCCAAAAAAAAAATTTTTTTGAGATGTGGCCGTATAGCAGGCAAGGGGCGATATCCGCCTAAAATAGGGTGTTGAATGGAGGTACAGTGAGCCAAAAATGGTTCTACCACTTTTCGACTCTATTACATGAGCGTTTAAGTCCAAAAGTTGGGAACCAGCTACCTTCCTGTACCTGCTAGTCCAAATAGAATTATAGTAAATATCTTGCCTGGTGAACCATAACTCACTAAAATATCTGTCACTGTTCATCAAAACCTCGTATCTACTTAGTAAATTGATACTGAGATACGGGCTATGTTTAAAGTAGGTACCTATTTTTACTATTGAGTTTTGGTTGTCAACTATGGTATTCTAAATTCAATTGGAATAATATATAACTTTAGATTATTAGCATATGATATCGACGCTAGTGCTCTATGTTGGTATTTTTTCATAAGCTACGAAATTTTGACTAGGTATGTTTTTAAATGATTATCGTAGCTCAAGTAGAGCAATATATTTATTGAATAAATATAATGTTTTTGTATCTATTTTCCTGTCATATATATACTCTTTCTAATAAAACCACATTTAAATTAGTACTCAATAAGTCAAAAGGAAGGAAGCTTGTTCCTTCTGTATATTTTCAATTATTAGTAATTGTGTTGAATTTTATATATTACATAGAAATATATAAATTTTATATATTATAACACACTTTCGTTACCGCAACCTTTCGTTAAACATATAACATACCTATCATGATATAACAATCCCTTCACTGACTTTCTTTAAAAAAACGTAAAAGGTGCTTATGTGGTACTTAATTTAAATCTGGTTATGTTATTTCCTTTTTAGCAAATGCTTAATTAAAATTTGAAAGTATGGCTGCCTGATAAGTAGTGCATGTCTGCCCAAAAAGTCAGTGACTGCTTTTGTAAGAGGCGTATTATGACTCTTATAGACAATTAAAATAAAAAAAATATGTTAATCTTGACTTCATTTTTAGGCAGTCGTACCCAAAGAGTAAAAAACGGGACCTTATTACTAAGACTCCGCTGCCGCTGTCCGTCCGTCTGTCTGTCCGTCTGTCTGTCCGTCTCTTACTAGGCTGTATCTCATGAACCGTGATAGTTCGACAATTGAAATTTTCACAGATAATGTATTTCAGTTGCCGCTAGAACAAGAAATACTAAAAAACAGAATAAAATAAATATTTAAGGAAGCTCCCATACAACAAACGTGATCGGTTGCGTTAACTTTGCACCTCATTTGTACCCGGCGCCATACATACCAGGTGCAAACTTAATTTAACCCGGCCAGTTAAGATGGGTTAAGTATTTGTACGGAACCATCGGTGCGCGAGTCAGACTCCATTTGGCCAGTTTTCTTTATGTGTATTTTCTGACAGCCATATCGTGAATATTGTCAATAAAATAAAGATGTGACAGCAAAAAGTAAGTAGGTACCTACGTATACTATTCTATTGGAACGATATTGTACTAACCCTTAAACCATTTTTTTTTCTACGGTGGTAATTCAAATTCTAGCAGTATGTACCTACAGTTCAATTGATTTTTTGGATGATTTTTAACGGAGAGATTTTTTTCATCTCCTTGAGATTAATACCGAGATATGACACGGCAATATATTTGCTGCTGTGCGTGAAGCGACTGACAATTCGTAATTCAGCCATACATAATCTATGGGGACACAGCGATGATGTAATTTATTATGAAAACAAAATATTTCACCACCACCATAATCTCCGAAAGCCTAATATTATTAGATAACTAGTAACAAAATCAGACGAAACGAATTTTATTTTCTAGCTTTTATTCTTCAGTTACATCAATTAAGATATCCTGCAAATGTTGTCGATGCAAAACCCTATTATCAATGGAAAAAACAAGTTTTAAGCTGTGGTTTCTTTTATGGATCCATATGTTTATATTTTCTGGCAGTATGTTATAAATTTCCAAAATAGTCTCTAGGTACATTCAGTGAATGAAATAAATTATGACGGCAAATACATTATATTGCCACTAACCACTAAAGGGTTAAAATAAAACACTTTTGTTTACCTACATGTCTTGGAACTAATGGTATGCACCACAGTTACAAGTTTTTTTTATCAACGACTTTCATACTAAGTATGTCAAATGAACTAGCTACTTACCACAAATAAATCATGAGCTAAACTAACTGAGACAGGAGAATACAAAGGCTAGACGGACGAAAGGGATGCAGGAATACGAAGGAGTGAGATAGAATTATCTCCATACGTGTCTCACATATTGCTGCATCCCTCTCGTCAGTGTCTAATTTAATAAAGTGCGGTGCAGTAGAGCGTCAAAGATTGTGATTGTGAATATCACTAATAAAATATGTCGCATCGCTTGTTTAAATTGAATTCACATCCACTGTGCAACCAAACAAATATCTGACAAATCTGACTCACCCTGCGTCACCATGTTTTTTTTTTTAATTTTTATTTTTATTTTTTATAACGGGACAACATAGTGGCTCCACTTCGCCTGATGGTAAGCAAAAAGGGGAGCCCAAGTCGCAATGGCAACTGACGAGAAACCAACGGTGCCAAGTCAGTTAACACTGCCATGCTGGCCCGAGAGATGCTTCTTCACGCTTCGTTTGAAGGGTCCCAAGTTATAAGAAGGAGGAAACACATGAGCCGGCAAGGAGTTCCATACGTTAATAGTTCGGCAGATGAAAGAATTGTTAAAATACACAAATTTAATAACTCTTGAATTGATTCTAAATATGAATTAAAACACGACAATCTAATAAATTTACTTTCAAAACTTTATAAAATGAAAACAGGCGCAACGCAACAGGGTTATTTTATTGTAAAGAAAAAAGAAACTTTGTTATTAAATAATTTATTAGTTCGATCAGTAAGAAGTTTCAGTATGAAAAAACAAGTACAGTAGTTAAGTACCTACATATAATAAATTCCAAACCGGTACCGAAGTCAATGTTCCTTGAAATATCATTGACACGTCTATTTATTATTATTACACTTAAACAATTATTGTATCCGAGTGTATAGGTCGATTCACTAAAGCTGGCGCGAATGGATTGAATGAAAGTTATGTCACTTGTCACTTTGAGTGTTAGTGTGAGTGCCGTTCTTATACAGGGGCCTCCTCATATTTTGTAAACAACAACAAAATGGGTTTTTGTTATTCAAGAAAAATAAAAATTATTAGGTATAATATAAGCATAATCCGCACAATATTTAGACTAAACAAGTAATATATTATGTCCGAAAGGTATATTTAACTGTTTGATACAAAAATAATAAAAAGTGTAATAAAATTGTACATATTGCTTAATATTCATGCAATCTGTGTATGACCAGAATTAGGATGTGGGATGATACTATTCCATTGTCTCGTATGAGTTTAACCATGTGGGACTATGCAATGGTATTAACGTAACCCACATTTTCTTCTTGTCTTCGCGCCCTGGTAAAGGGTTAATGTCAAGAATTAATAGGTGACGGACAGCTAGTTCGAATTATAAAAAACCGGCCAAGAGCATGTCGGGCCACGCTCACTGCTCAGTGTAGGGTCCCGTAGTTGCCCGTTCTTCACAATAGGCGAAAATTACGAGAAAGATTTCAAGCCCTATAAAAAGGTCGTACACGCCAAGTAACAGTAATTTACTTATTATCTTTTGGAAGTTATCTATAATACGTAACAGATTGAGCGAAATGTTTTAATATAGTTTGGCACTTAACCAATATGTGTAGCGTTCGAAGTGTAGGGACACCGCGCGGCACTTACGTCATTTTAAAGAAAATTATGAAATTTTGCAATAACTCAAAAACGGCTCGACCGATTTTATTCAATATAGTTTTCATTGAAAGTACTAGTATCCGAGGCTAAGACCCATTCGATTCAATAAGTTATGCTCAGAAATGGCTCGGCCCTCCGTCAAGCTAAGATTACTAAATTTTGTTTGTCCGATGTTATCCGAAGTTGACCGAATATTCAAAATCCGATTTCATATTCTGAGTCGGAGGACCCAAAAGCCGTCCAATACCGAGTTTCAGCCCCCTCGGACCAATTTGAAATTTTCGAAAAAAAAAAAGTCGCCATTTTGATTTTTTTTTTCACGACTGTACTCGGGTGGGGTCCCCTATGATATTTGTTTGAGCATCCCCCTACCCATCTCCAGCCGTTTACGAGATACAGGACTCCAAAAAAAAATTTTCCATACAAATATTGTTTTTTTCGATATTTTCCGACTTTGACCGAATTTTCGGACACTGATTTCAGATTCATATTTGTGAGCCCCAAATGCCCCCCGATACCGAGTTTCAGCTTCCTAGCACCAATTTGAAATTTTGAAAAAAAAAGCCATTCGTCATTTTGAATTTAATTTGGTTCGATAATTTTCACATTCATAATCACTTATTGTATCAACCTGTATGTAATCATTCTGTGACGCACACATAAATATTATCGTTCACTCATTCATTCCATTCGTGCCAGCTTTAGTGAATCGACCTATAGATTGAGTTAATTTAACCAGATATTAAGGCAAAAGCAAACAAACCAAAGGCGATGAAAGTGTAGATGTCCAAAAATTGGGCAAGTGCGAGTCCGACTCGCGCATGAAGGGTTCCGTACCTATATTATAGGTATGTATATATCTTAGGTATAACAAGTTTGTTGTATGGGAGCCCCCCTTAAATATTTATTTTATTTTATTTTTAGAATTTGTTGTTATAGCGGCAATAGAAATACATCATCTGTGAAAATTTCAAGTGTATAGCTATCACCGTTCTTGAGATACAGCCTGGTGACAGACGGACGGACGGACGGACGGACTGTAGCGAAGTCTCAGTAATAGGGTCCCGTTTTTACCCTTTGGGTACGGAACCCTAAAAAGTAAATGTTCCGATATTTTGCCTGAAATTGCTCAAGTTTGACCAAGTGTGACAAAAACTATCTTACCCATTTGCCGTCTTCTGTACCCTTACCCCGAGTTAAGAGGCGTTATTCCTTTGAAAATGCTGATTGTTTGAGATTTTTCTCTATGATCAAACATGTTTCTTAATATATTATTGTTACTACCTAGAACAGGGCAATTGGGATTTATTGGTATATATTTGAAACCTATAATTTGAATTTTTCATCGATAATTTTGGTTTCAAAAACTACTCGAAATTGACAAAATTCACGCGAAAAATTAGTTTTTTTCAACTTATTTTCGACTGCACGCAATGAAAGCATGAAATAGCTATACTATCTAGAACTCGGGGAAAAGTATTATTCACTTCAAAAAGTTGGTTGATATAATCAATATATTTGTCACAATATGATAAAAGTAAATTTTAAAAGGAATTAAGGCCTCTCGACAGCGTATACTTACGATTTGTATGTACAGCGCCTCTAGGGAATACTTTATGGAACTACAAGTCTCCATATAAATCATTTACGCAGTCGCTAGCGACTACGGTCACTGTAAACTCATGGTAAGGTACTGATAGTAAATAGCACGTGTCGATAATGACGGCAGATTTAAAACTCCAATTTGAAAACACGAGCGAGTTTGTTCGTAATTCGTCGATACTCTTGTTTTTGTTGCTAAACGACCGCCGATTGTTAGTAGTTACGTAAAGAATGACGATTTCTTCGGCATAAAAAAAGCGGTTGTGTTAACTCGACGTTTCATTCCGCGAAACACACAAAAAATGGCGATCATGAGATTGCATTACATATTTTCTTGCAACTATAAAAGATCAGGTACATTATTAGTATAGATAGCCTCTATCAAGAATCAAGTTTCATATGGCAATAATGAAGCATACGTCATTATATTTGCATTATTAATCGTCAGTAGCGATTTGTCAAGGATTTGTCATTAACCAAATTCATAATCATAACATTGTTTACCGGAATGCTGCTCAATCCTTCGTCTTCTTGTTCTTCGAGAGTTTTGGCTTTATTATGCATAAATCACTTGGAATTTGCGAAACATTTATTTAGTCCTTTTTCCTCTTTGTTTACATCAGTGACATTCTCCGATGCCAAAAATTTGTCGTTGCCAGTAAAATAAATTAGTATCACTAAAATCCGCAATATAGCGTAACTTACAATAAATCGTTTCCTAACAAAAAACCAGGGCCTACCGCCTATAAGCACATCTTGCTGCGACTTCCTTTGTCGCATGACTCAGTGACTCTTCTTGCTCGCACAGTATTGTAACGAAAGAGACAGACAATGTTTATCGCGCGACAAAGAGTCAATCATAGCGTGATGACGTCAAAAGTCTCACCTGCCATTCTGTAGTGTAATACCACAGAATAGATAATAGTAATCCCTTCTTTTCTTATACCATTGGCCCTCACGAGGCGCGCGGCGTGTGCGCAGTGTGCGCGGCGTGTCGCACACGCCGCTCCACGCGGTTTGTAAACTGGCCGCTGTCGTTTGTAAACATTCTGCTATTTTGGTCAGAGATGTGCCTGTTTTTCAACAATCATTCTTCGTTCGATTGTCAAATATTAATGTTTAATTATTTTATGCTTTGTTAAAAGGTACATATATGTCCAGATAATTCGTTTATGAATTTTTCGTAATCAAATAGTATTCCGTAGAAAAGTTGTACGTAATAGATTATATCTATTCATTCCTCAAAATTAAATAATTTAATTTATCAAAATAAGAACCAAACCAAATATTGTAATTTTATGTTGTCTATCCGATGTTTCCACGTATTTTCTAATGAAAAAAAGATTTTTTATTTCATATTAAACCAAACCTCTTATTTCTAATTCTCTGTTACTTAGCAACATACATGCAGTTATGTTCCATTAACACATTTAAATAACAATTTACAAGCACAACGCAATTTACAACACAGGTGAAACGAAGTTTTTCTCACATGTGCGCAAAAACTTTTACAAGCATGCGAACTCTTATCATTAAAACTTTACCTGGCCACATCAAAGAACGCGTGTCGACCTGATAACACCGGAATCTAAAATAGCTCTACTTTCTCACAATATGTATAAGTAAGCACTTGTTTTTTTTTAGGTCAAAGCAGTTTTCAGACTCGTGAATAGGAGATTACGATAGTGATAAGAAAAACGAAACGGGGTAAATGAAAATACGATAAAAAGTCAGGCAAACAGTTTAAGCGCTGTGAATGGGTGAAGGTTACGTTGTATATGAGTATAACGTTTGTATGTTAGTTAACAGACGTTTTTAGGGTGATAGTCTTTACCTTGCAATCAATAAATTAACTTTGAAAATTTTGAATGTTTTAATCTAATTCGTAATTATTAAGTTCAAGCATAAGCCGCGCTAAATGATCAAAGTGCAGAATGTAATTTCAAATTAAGTAAATAAGAGTTCTAAGTATACTTCAATAATTCAAGGATCAACCAAAATTCCGACCGTATTAAACCAGTCTTTACCACTATCAAATCATACATGAATATCACATGAAGACCTTAATTTCTTTCACCGTCTATTTTACCGCTGATTTCATAAATATTTGTATATTTTCAACGTACTCAATGGTCCAATGGACGTGAGTGGACATCGAATGCAGCACCTCTAAGCATTGTGACACATTTTTTCTCGCGCGAAATATATATTTCCCTGTCACTCCTTTCAATACTGTGTGAGTAAGACAGAGCCCTGAGTCGCGCGACAATCGAAGTCGCGGCAAGATAATGTAAGCCCTACGTCACGTCCGAGATACAAATGAAGCAATGTTTACAAACACAACAGAATAGACATCATCATATCAGCCTATAGACGTCCACTGCTGGACAAAGGCCTCCCCCAAAGTTCTCCACAACGATCGATCTTGCGCCGCCCTCATCCAATTTCTACCCGCGATCTTAACTCGTCGGTCCACAATACACATATACGGTCGGAATAGACATATTTAGTCATTATTTAAAGATGAAATTTTACAATGAAGTATAGAAGCGTTGAATAAAACGTTAATTCGCTCAGTAGCGTGTCCGTGTATACAGTTTGAGGTTCCTTTTTAGAAAAATTACGTACGCTACCAACTACTACAAGGGCAATAGTTTTTTTTTTTTATATCACCGTAAACTTTCCTAAAGTCATTGACATGGCCGGTACGACTCTCTAGATGTTCATCACAAGGCCGTGCACGTCCCCCATGAATAATGAATGCCCGTGGTTCTACGAGGAGACAATAAAACAACAGACAATGCACATTCTTAGCCGTAAACTCCTTTTCTATCAATCTCAACATTAGAATAAACAACCCAGACAAGATGGTTCCCTGAAAACGTAATGACATTTGTTAACATTAACGGGCAAATCGGGCAATACACTGCAAATGGGAATCTACCTATCTATAAATCACAGAACTCATCTCAACGTTCATGTTAGCAGTAGTCTAATCCATCATCCTCATCATCATCATAGGCCCTTCAGTTTACAGACGATTTGTGGTCTTCAGTCTACGAAGCACCGTCTTTAGTGTCTGAAGAAAGCGATTGCGATCTACATATCCAACCGTAAACCTGACGAGAGACACTGGCCGAAGTGGGGTCGCCTTCATGTCGTTTCTGCTTCTTGTCAGTCAATGCGCTATAAACCATGCGTCCGCCACACACTTGTGCCAATCTGTGCACATTTTCTTTAATTATACATAAAAGAATCTTAATCATATTCAAATTTCAACCACTGCAATGAGTGGATTAAACTAAATAAGCAATAAACACGAAGGATGTACGTATACCAATAAAAAAATACAAGCACACACAGCGAAAACATCATTAACCCTGTTTAAAAAAAATAGCGCTCTTTTAAATTGCACCCAAGAGTAAAAATTTAGGTATATCCATTGTGTCTATTCTCTGTACAAAGTTTACTGATTTTATTGGCTCTAGCTAGAGACTACATTGTAGTCCAAGATGATATAGAAGGCTATACGAAAAATAATACAAAGAGTTAGACGAAGACTTGAGACTGCAGTAATCCTTTATCCACCTAGGTATATAATCCCATTGTTTCGGCACGTGGTCGGCCACAACGACGTACTCGACGTAGTTTCGTATACTACGCTTAGCTGCCGTCGCATGGCTTCTTATTATTTTCTTTTGGCTTTGAGCTGCCTTATTCGTAATTATGAAATTTATTCTTGTTAAGTTATTGTTTTTTTTTATAAGGTTTCCTATAACAACGAAATAGATGAATGAGTTTATGAGCTTGGAAAGAGATGCAAAAATGAAAACATTGTATAATGGTTGAGCCTGCTCAATGCACGTGTACATCATCAAATTTATATTCGTGAAGTTTAAGGTTTTTAGTTAAACTATCATCAAGACTGCACCGAGAAAAATGTGAAAAATAGGCTTAAGTAGACAACGTTAACACTAGTAGTTTAATCCATTTCTAAACTATATATTTAGCACTTCGAAGAATGTGTTAACAACTACTCCGTGGAAAAATTATAAGATTATTAATATTTTACCCTAGAGAACTAAGTAAAGTTGGACGAAAATTGTAAAATCGTAAGCAGGCGTTAAGTGTTTTTTTATACTTTAGCAATGGAAATCTACTCTGATTTTCAGTTCAAAAAAAAGATGAATGTTTACATTACAATTTGTCCGCATCAAATATTTGAATTGTTGTTTGGTATTAAAGGTCCAGATTTATCAAAAAGTGCTTGTAATTCTCCATACATTTTTACTATGGCGGCCGCGCGCCGATCTAAATAAATACGCATTCCCCGCGCTCTATGGTTATAGGCGCGTTAGCGGCTAACGCTCGGCGCAGTCTTAATTATAACTAAATTTTATTGTTGTCTGCCAAAGTTGATTTAATAAGTCAGATTTAAAAGAACACATTAACTCAAATTAAATCCAAAAATGTACCAGTGGTGTAGTGACCATAGAACCCGATTCCCACCGGCTTCTCCATGTTAGCAACCTTGCTCTTAGAGAACAAGTCAATTAAGTAAGCCAAGCCGATTCCACTCCGGCTTGCTCGGGGAGATTTTTGATGCCACGCCACTGCAATGTACTCATCCAAAAAATTCATCTACCACCTTTCGACTCTATTTCCTGTTGTGTTGCGGTCCAAAAGTGGTACAATACTTTCTTGACTGACTGTACCTATAGGAAACTTTATTATGAGAATAATCCTACGTCTTCTCGTTTCCATCGCTCTTGAATTGAATAACTGTTTACTATAAACTCTTAATAGGCCCATGTTCTCTTCATGAGAAGAGTTCTTGCTGTGAGATATTTCCCATAGCTACCAGACGCCGATACAATGTATGACATTGTGAGTAAATTGATTAGTGACATCGCATCCGGGATGTGAGACAATGAAGGCTTTAAGGGATAAAAAGTGTTCAATGCGTTTGAAAACGGTTTAACACTCCTGAGATTACTTGTGAAAATGACTATGAGAATAATAATAATAATATTGGGATAGAGTCAGCAGATAAAATCTTTTTTCATGACATAACAGCTAAAAAGACCGAAATGGTATCATTCCTTTGTTTAGGTACAAACGAAGACATTGATAATGATAACTATGGATTTGTAAACTTATATAAACCTTAGTACAACGTGTTAAGTTCTATCCACTCAGAGCGGTGTCAGGTAGGCGTAGTTACCAAAAGCAATTGAGTGGCTAAGGGTGTATAGTAAACAGTGTCTTCGTTTTTACGAATAACTTCTGTACTTACTTGAAATAATGTTGTAGAAATTATTCAAAATAAATTCTGGATGAAGTTCGACTGAGGTTTTAAATCAGCACTACAGTCCAAAATCTATCGAGCCCTGGGCTTCCGAGTTTAAACCGCCGTGCAATTATGAAAGAAAAAGCCCTTGGCTCTCACTTTTGTTATCCAAGATTTTGTCAAAAGAAGCAATTTCACTGTAATCCACGAAATGAAAGTTTCAACCTTGCGTCATCATTAAAACTCATATAAATTGGCAATAATCACTCCTGTGGCGCGGAGATAATCCCATTAGCGGGTTATAATCCCACACAAAGTCATGTCTTAAAAAAAAGAAGTTTGCAACAAATTCAATAAATAAAGGCTTATTATTTTCGCGGCGACAGAAAAATTAAAGAGCAGCAAACTATTTGTAACTAAAATAATAACTTGTCAGCGATTAAATATTTTGGCAATCATTTATATTAAATGAGCTTTAAACTAAGGATATTTTAAAATTCAAATAATGGCAGCTACTTTAAGGTAGCAGAAATAATAAACAAGATTACTGAAATCATAGGCGAGGTACTATAAATAATGACTTGGCGACTAATATTAGCAGAAGATCCGACTCGGCCGGGTTAGGTTAGGTTGGTTTTTTTTTATATCCCTAAAAAGCGCTCCTTTTATTTTTTTTATGACCTTGATTTATTTTATATGCAATCTCCATTGAACAATTAGAGTAGGCCATTTTCAATTTTTTATCCGCTGTCATGTTTCCGCTTAATTAGTTAATTCAGTCGCCATAACTCGATGCTAGTTTACATTGAAACAAAGCCGAAAATTGATTACTTACCTGCTACTTTTTACTTTATACTAGTCTCCGCAATTAGTCGCCAACTTATTATTTTTGCTACCCCCTTTAATTTTTTATAAATCCCTAAATCAGATTAATTTGTCGCCGCGTTAAATACATGCCATAAATAAATGATGTCTAACATAATCGTCGTCACCATGAATATGCGAGGTTTGCCATGACCACAGATAAACCCGGGTGGGAGGTGGTCGGCCTCGAGCCGCCGGCTCAGAAGGTTTTTTGGTAAATAAAAACAAATTAGCCTGTTGTGGCTGTGCGCCATCGCCAGCAGTTTCTTTAATGTCGATAGTCTCAAATAGGTGGCGAAATATAAATAGATTTGCTACGCAATATCATATTTTGAATTATAAATAGAATTCATGATTTAAAATATGCTTAAGTAGCTTTTAGATATATGTGTTCAGAATGTTTTGGCTATACACCTGTCAGCGAATGATGATCTCTGAGACACTTCACAAAATGTGATAAATTTCTAATAACTATTATTGCTTGAATGATATGTTTTTAAGCGAAAAAATGTTTTATATAATTATATTAATCGACGCCGTTGCAAGATGAATTTTTGAAAATGTTAAATGAAGTGTTCCATGGACCAGGGATCATCATTGACCAACCGGAATATGTATATTCTATTCTATAATTTTTATCATCATCTTAATTACAAGTAACTTTGCCAAAATCACTTTAATTAATATATCTTAATAGCTTAATTACAATCATTTACTGAACGAAACTCCCCAAGTTACATTTTTGGCTTCTCAAATCGGTTTTAACCTCGATCTCTCGAATATTCACACATGTTACTAATAAAACTTTTCGCCCAGATTAGACGATATATTCCGAAATAGGTAGTTGCGTGACATAATTAATGAGGTGTCGTGAATTATTCAAATATCCGAATAAAACTAGCTCAGAGGAGCCAAAACACGGCATTCTCACAATCACAAGATTCATAAGGAACGGTTGCACAACAGCTGCTCTGTGGTCTGGCGGCTAGTCACCTAGTTGCGAAATTAAAGCGTTTATACACTCCGTGAAGATCTCGTCCACTTGTGTTTAAAAGCATAGAACGGCACAAGAGTGCAACTGGCCTGTATCTAGGTAGGTACCCGGAGTTTTCGCGTGACGTCTGTAGATCATTTGAGCAACGAACGCGGAGTATATGATAACTTGTTAGGTACCTGATGACTTTCGGTACTTGGCTTTAGATGCTGAGATTCCACATTAGTACTATTAACTGCAACATTACTACCTTCTCAAAATAATTAGTGTTTCCCCAAGGAACGCTTCTGGGCCCCACATTCTTCCCACGCCCTGTAGGGAAGACTTAGAACAAAAACTTGAGTTCCTTCCTCCTGTGTCGGTTCACACGAACGGAAGTCGCGGCTCGATGATCACCGTGTGTAGGGGGCATTAAACAAATAAATGTCATATTGAAATGCTAATTTAACGGAATTGTAGTGCTTTTATGTGTGCATCACTTATAAATTTAGACTCAAATGCTGTGTTAAAATTTGTTGAAATGAGTCGACATATTTAATGTTAATCTGCACTAAGCATACAAGATATCGCTATCCGTTTAGAAGGATGGAAGGAACCTGACGATGTAATTTTTTTAAGTAAAATTCATGTTAGCACAGAAATAGTAGTTATTTCTTGTGTCAATTAAAAAGTAATTCTAATTTCAATTATTGACTTTGATTATTAAGGTCGACCATTTTACCAAAGTCGGATCTAAAATGGATGGTCTCTAGGTAATTGTAATTACTCTATTTTAAAATTGTATCGTAAGTTGTGGGGGTATGGCTAATAGGTAAATGAGTACTCGTAGATAGTGTCTATTCTATTGCAATACATTTTATTCATTATTTCATTCTGTCTATCCTTAAGGCTCAAAACCCCACTTCAAACCAAAGAGGTAAAAACAACAACCTTAACCAGAGCGAATAGGAAGGCAGACAATTTCTTTTTCACATAGTTAAGTACCTAAACCCGACAGCACTCATAACAAAGACGCGATGGAAGATAACAAACTCAATTACGCAACAGATAATAATGCACACACTTTAGTTTTAAACGTAACGAGTTGTTTGTTTTGAAATAGAAAACCCCGTCCGTCGTCAAAAGTACTTTCTCGAGTTTGGTAAAGTGATTCATTATGACATGCAGGGTATATGAGATTAAAGCGGTCAGTTCACTAAAGAGAGAAAGCTGGAGAACAAACGCAATTAACTTGCATTTTCTCTATTTATGTATGCTGGCCATTCGATACACGGTATACACAAACGTTTGAAAGGATTTCATTTGTTTTGGCGGTTGGCGTCAAAAAATAATGGCTGAGAGTTTAGCATAATATTCGGCTAATAGTCGGCCGACTTATCGGCAATTTAAAAACCGATTAGTCGGCAATTTACTTACTTATGTCTACAATTTACCTATTAAATAAAATTTCTTCTACTTTCTTCTATTAATTGGTAGAATTTGACTCCTTGATTGTGAAAAAAGCTGACATACATTTGACGACGCGTTTGGCTCGGTTTGTAGACACCTGCCTACTGAGTCGGCGGTCCCGGGTTCGAATCCCGGCCGGGGCAAATATTTGTGCAAAATATTTGTGCTTGGGTCATGGATGTTATCTATATATGTATTTATATATTATGTATATCGTCGTCTAGTACCCATAGTACAAGCTTTGCTTAGTTTGGGACTAGGTCGATTTGTGTATGATTGTCCCTTAATATAAATATAAATAAAAAATAATACTAAGTATACAATAGTTCTTGTCTATAAACTTTATTGCATAAAAATACAAAAGTTAAAGTACAAATGACGGACTTAATGCCACAAGGCAAAATTATTCAAATGTACTGAAAATCAATTTTACGTACGTACGGCGACATCTGTTGTTAAAATTTTCAGAACGGATTTTAACCAATTTTAGTACAGGGAAAGTTGGACATCTAAAGATGGTTATAGAATAGTTTTTACTCGACTACGGTTAATTAAGTCTTACGAAGTTGTATGTATACCTTCTACCTACCTAAGTATCTTTATCCGACTAAGGCAAAGAAAAAAAAATACGCAGACGAAGTTAGTTGCAATAAAGAATATAAAGAATAAAGAATGTTTATATTTCAAACTGTGCAGTTCAGAACTTTTTCAACAAAATATGATGGCCAATATGCGCTAAGTAAGTATATCAAGACAGTCACCAAATAAGACGGTATATATTTTGACAAACCAGCTAAAAAGAGAAGAATTCGTTAAAACTATCATAATTTTTATTCACACGTGTTTTTCCTCTAAATCTGCAGTCACATGACTAAAGAAATATCTTCACACGATACTGCATAAATTGAAACTATGATAGACGTCGGAATGTGAGACATCGGATACGTCGAAGCGCTTTCTATGACTGATACATGAACTTGAGTAGAGCGACATCTGTGAAGCCTTTCAATGGAGGCTTTCTTTGCGACAAAAGAATTGTTTCAATGCAATGGCAGCCGCGAGGCAGAACGCTTTCACGACTGTTTCTTATCAAATATCACCTATTGTCTTACCAGTCCAGTAAAAATGGCGGTTTAATCTATGATATATTTCTTTTAATTTTGCTGAGTGCGTTAGTAATTTTAACTGAGAGTTTAGTCGTCGTATATCGTCGGTTGACAATGAAAACTCACTAAGTGACAAATTAATACTTACCTACTTAAAACAAAGGTCGTATCTCAGCATCATCTACCTACTAGATACGAGGTTTTGAAGAGCAGTGACAGAACTTTTTGTGAGTTTTGGTAGTTTGACGACGCGTTTGGCTCGGTTTTGTAGACAACTGCCTATACTGAGCCGGCGGTCCTGGGTTCGAATCCCGGCCAGGGCAAATATTTGATGATGAACTCGATATTTGTGCTTGGGTCATGGTTGTTCTATGTATTCAAGTATATTTATCTATATAAGTACGTGTCGTATATCGTCGTCTAGTACCCATAACACAAGCCTTCTTGAGCTTAATTTGGGACTAGATTGATTTGTGTGAGGTTGTCCGATATTTATTTATTTATTTATTTATTTATAGTCACCAAGCAATATTAAGAAAAATAGAAGATCTATTATTTATTAAACCTTTACTGGAGGCTTTCTTTGCGACACAAAATGTTCCTTTAGTTGACGCTTTCACGACTGTTTCTTATCAATATCACCTATTGTCTTGCCGTTTGTAAATTTCTCTGTTGTTACTGTTACACGTGCAATTATTGCTTAATTCTACGTTAGTGTAATAGTTGATAACGGTCAGCTATGTGCGATGGTTAGAAATTATTTATTTTTTAAGTAAAATGCCTTGCTGAGGGCTTCTCAAGAAGAGAATTTATCCGATTGTGTAAGCATAAGTATATAAATATGAGTAAATAATTATTCGCGGAAACGACGCATAAATATCGAATTTATTGAGTGTTTAAAAGTAAATGATTATTTTAACACTATGATTTCCATTGGGATGTATAGGAGGAGACAACTCCTAAATCTCAATGAATCCCAATGGAATCGAAACAAAAACGTAACACACTTACAAAAAAGTTTTGTTAATTGATTGTGGATAACGTTTCTTGTAAGTAAAGCCTTGGTTAATTGTTCTTTAGCCTAGGCAACAAAAAATGTGTTAGGTAAATTAGTAGGTGGTGATTTGTCTTTGGTAACAAGCTTTGTCTGAATTTTTAAGGAGGATCAATTCATTAATCACTTAATCTCTTATTTCTTAAAACTGTTTGACTAAGATAATCGTACCAATAAGCAGATTCCAGCATTTAATCTTTCTTAAAATAACTATATGCCTATAAAGGTAAAGACTTATTATAATATATGTGTTAATTAAATTGAGAATCAGGTTTCATGTAATATGTAGGTTAGGTACCTATAGGCAATAATTCATAGCGCTAATGAGTATCACTTCTGTGGCACGGAGACATCCCCGACGAAGTCAGACTTACTGTTAGTGAGGGCTAACCAGCCCAGATACAGTTTAATTATTTTTTATAAATAAGTTTTCCACAAAATCATTAAAGGACAACATAACCAACTTAACCAGCTACCTTACCAGTACTTATAAGGGTCAAGCGGCCTTCTACCTGCTAGTAATTATGTCGTATGTCACTAGTTTAATATTAAGACCGAGGGGTTTTGAAACAGACATGAGTTGGAATCTCGTCAATTTCTCGGATCTACATCCTTTAACGAAACAAGACACACTGAGCGGCCCCAGGGCGGTGGAGGGGCGTCTAAACAGCATAGATGCCGGCTCGCTGAGATTTAGATACTTACATAGAAATAGACGTTGTTTCAACTCACCTATGTTTCAAAACCCCTCGGTCTCCGCTACTACACACGTGGGTTTAGTAACAACCAACCTCTGAATCATGCGAGCGGTTCTATTGAGCCGCGGTTCACAAAACTAGTCAACTTGACCTGGATCGGTCACCTTGTGCCGAAAGAAACTCCAGTAATTGGCTAGTTAGTGCTGAGTGCTTAAGTGTGAAAAAGGATAGAGCTGTGGCTTATTTTGGTTGAAGATACGTCCTTTTATGAATTGGATAGCAACTTTAAAAAATTAAAAGTTAAATGGCCCATTAAATTTGATAAATGGAATGTGTGGACATTTGTTGTACTGTTTCCGAAACACATACAAATCAGTAAATATTAAAGTATTTACTTACAGATTGAAGCAGATTTTAAAACGAGGCTAAATGGAAAACGTTCGGTATTTCTTATAAGTAACCAATATAACAACCGATTTCAATCGTAGAAAATACTAAAACTATATGGATCCATTTTGGAGGAAACCCCCAAATATCTGTACTTTTCGATACCTTTATAGTAGGTGTGCTTGCCTTTTGTGGTGCAATCTGTAAGTAATCATAACTAATAAAATAACCAAAGTGAATTACTTAATAAGAACAGTAATATAATAGCACTGTTTTTAACCTACTTTTTGTACATTTAGTTTACAATGAAACATGATCAAAAGGGGCGTCTCCGTGCTCTGTTTTTATCCATATCGAATTTCATTGATATAGTAATTATCACTAGTAATCGATGACTAAGTAGGAGTAATTAGCAACGTTCTAGTGCACCTGTACTCGACTATGTTGCGCCAAGCACGAAACTGCAACAATAACTTGCAACTATGACATTCATATTACTGGGTACTACTGAGATATGCACTGCAAATATTTAAACTGACACGATTTTCACACGTTATTAAAACAAAACGGACTTAAATGTTAATGACTTTAAGCAATATTAAACGAGGTTTTTTTGCTGAGTATTGACGCTGGTGTTCGTTTTATCTATCCTCTTAAAATTTTCTCTATCCTTCCTTCTTCATAATTATCAGTATAAAATTGGCACACGAAAAGAGTAAGTAACGATACCAAACTGAAGAAGTATCATTACTTAAGAGTAATAATATAAACCGATTCTATTTGAGAGCTACAGAAATAGGTTTTTAGTAAAAAAAAAAAATATTTAACTAGCACCATTCGCCATACTGAATACACCAAACATTAACTATCCTACGTTTAATTTAGTTATATGTTTAATGTAAATTATCTTGAGCGTTTGTGTCGAACGCTTCATCGAAATCTGCGTGCCTATGATGATTGCTTTTACCACGCGATAAATAAGTGACAAAGCATCCGTCACCTTTTGACAAAATACAAGTGTGAGTGACAGATGCTTTGTCACTTATTTGTCACGTGATAAACGCAACCATCATAGGCCCCCTGTTCGACGGTCTACGCGTTATTGCCTAATAAACTTCCGAAGCATCTTAACAAACTTTCACATTATAATATTTAGTACGATTTTAAGTGAATGAAAATGTAATATTAAAAGACAAAACTAAATGTAAACGAACCATCAGAGTGATGTATTAGCCAATTCCGGCGACACAAAGAGGATGAAGAGTGGACGTAAATCACTAGATGTTTGGGATGCCGCGCGTCATCTAGCGGTTTTCGGCGCCATTAACTTTGGGAGTTAATCAATTTTACTGAAATAGCCGCGATGATAGACGAGAACTTCTCTGGCCATAGGAAAGTAACTAAATATGGGATTTGTAAATTGTTCCGGTATTTAGAATGGGAACCATTGAAACAGGGTGAATGGTGATTTGATACTAACAGACCAAAAGATTAAAATTGTTGCAGTTTGTAGTTCCTAAATAATTACGGTTTTTAATTTATTGTTCCTGGTAGTAAATCACTGCAGGGATCGTAAAATGCGAGCAAAATCGATTGAAATGACTTATGACAAACTAGTGACGGCCACTGACGGCCCTCTAGCGCTTCAATGAATTTTGGTCGCATTTTACGAAGCCTATTACTCTTTGTGTATCTGATAAGTCTGTATGGTAAGTAAATAAAAAACACCTAAGTTAATGTAGCGTGAATGTGCGTGAATCGTTATTCAAATGTGAGTCATACCTAGAAGCATATTGAGCATGGACATGTTGGGATAGCTGCATGTAAGCATGCAGTATCATGACATGACATGTACATGTTTGCTCCATTTACATACTAACACAGCGTGGATTTCTTTTTCAGTCAATGAGCATATTGAAAGTTGCATTTAATTCAGGTTAATCAGGTGATAATTAGACACATTTCAAAATTGTTCAGTATGTCAGTGACTCCAGATGTTTTAAAGGTTTAAAGCTACTTTTCTATTGGACCTATGTATTAAGCAACGCAGCTAAGCGGCAGCCGTGGAAAAGTCCACCATAGCGAAGTGCACCAAGAGACGCTACGTGATCGTATATTGGTGGACATCCAGGCTCGCCTCTAAGCTACTCGTACTTATGTATATAGCTTAGCTCTAGTGAATAAGGAGCCTAAGACAGTGGTTCCGCGTTCAGTCTGGGATCAGTTCATTCTATCTGTCCAGTCCATTCTTACGAGAGTATGGTCTTGTAACCCTCTCGGACTGACGGTCCGGACTAGTGACAATGAATTAATGACAATAAATTGACATTCCAACTGTGGTACGCGAATCTTTCTCGCGCGAGATATACTACCTATCTTTTTCTGAACAGCACTGTTAGAGAGTGACGGGTGATGCTACATATATCGCACGATATGACTCGCGAACCATAGTTGTCCTATAGACGGGCAGAATGATGGACTCGACTACCGCCAGAATAAACGTGTAACCGATGCCTAACAATATGCACGGAAAAATTCTGATCGACTAGCCTAATAGTTATAGTGGAAAAGCAGACTAAGTATGCGCATGCTAGAATCCTGATCAGCTTGGATTGCATCAATACGCAACGCAATTTGGAATTATTAAAACCTTTGCATATTACCAAATAGTCCCTTACCTATGTCTTAAATAGCCTCTCCTTACGGTAGCTCTTATCCTTACCTACGTGTGATGTAACGAAGAAGAGGAAGGACGACAAAGGTATTAACTTACCAAGCCTTATCCCGCAAAAAAAAGTTTAAAATACCCGTAAAGGGTAATAGATGGGTGTATTCATAGCTCCCTCGGTGCGCCAATCTGCCTCAAGTTTGAAGCTAGTCTTTGGATTATTAAGCGGAACTGTTGTTTAACAGTATTGACGAGCTAACACCTGCAAGAACAATGAAGCGATACTCGTACCATTGATTCAGGTGTTATGTTCTCGTAATATCGAAGAATCGAGTCAAGAGCACGCTTTGTTGTAGACCTTCAAAAGTCAGAATGTTATTTATTGCGTCAAAGCAGATAGGACGTTTTAACGAATATTTAATTATTTAATATGGCACATTTTAAACCTTCGATGCAAAGATAAATTGTTGCCTATTTAAATATGTAAGTATGAGTTTGCCTCATGCTACATAATACACACGGACACTGGACAGACGTCTAACAATAACAATAACATTCTAACTCAAACTCGCCTTGTTCTCGGTGATTTTGACATTAATATAACATATACAGCCTGTTACCGGTATGCAGGCATTTATTAAAACTGATAATAATATGATCCATTACTAATTGTTTGCATGTATTAGCTAATCATAATTATGTAAATTAACTGCACAATTAAATTTCTTAAATCCGCACATTCAATGTAGTGGGTGTACAGCGTAATTGTCGTTACTCATATCACGCTGTCATTTAACACTAACTTGTCAATTTACTTTACTGTACATTACTGGCAATTAAAATGTTGTTAGAAAGTTAATAAAGCCTGAATTTAAGTTAATTAATTAAATAAAGGTCATGGATACGTTAAAGATCTATGTTACTTTACTCTACTTTAAGAAAAGCCTACTTGGCGGTAAAACACTGTATATTGTATACTTAAACAGTGCATTGTTAAGGTCTGAAGCTAGTTAGATCACACACAACTTACTTAGAACAATTAGTGAAGTTTTTAAAACAACTCAGTATTTTTTAGCATTATGGGTACCTAGTTGAACCATACACGTAATTTTTGGATCTCCTTTCGTAGGAGTTTTGATTAGGCCTTTGAAAATTGAAAATCAACACTTCGCAAAACTGAGACACCCACCACCACCAACAATATCGTTGATAAACAATACCTTGTGAAAAGCCAGCTAATGAAATTCCCAAATTGCAGTTCGGAATCACTTAACTAATTAACTAATAGGTAAACGACCATTTTCTCAACATCTTGCGTAAGGTGAATGGACGAGATCATAGCTTTGGAGCTAAAAAGGCATAAGTCTCTGTTAGCCTCATATAATGAAAAGTGTCTTTTTAGATTGGCAGCAGTATATCGTGTCCATCATTACTGTACTTTAAGCGGTGTCCCTATGGTGTTAGCGGATGTCGGCGTTTAAGGTACCACCGTGTGTATTGATGCGTTCAATAGTGTTGTTGGAAAAGCGTGACTTTTTTCAAGGTTACTTTCTGCCTCACAAATTTTAAATTTAGATTGTAAGCACACAGTGTAAATAGGTAGGTACAGTTTCTCCATACGATACAAAAAAAATATTTTCATGAGTGACTCCAGGTGGTATCGACTGTTAGAGAGTGACTAAGAGATAGAATGGATAATTATTTTTTTTTTTTTTTTTTTCAATTTATTTAAGTTAATTAATCACAAATAATTTGTAAATTAAGATGCGTTACAGAAACCTGTTGGAGGTTTAGACGTGTAAATATATCGCTGGTTGGTCCATTAAAAGCCATTTATTTACTTGAGACATTTACGATTGAAAATGTCGATGTTATTATTTTTTGACACTAGGTCGTTGTATTGACTTTATAATATTACGCGTCCTTCTAGCCCAAGTTACTTGTTCATGATTTTCCCCACAATAACTTCTTGTAAGGTGACATCATTGCCTGATTGGTTAGCAAAAGTCGATGGCAAAAGATTAACTGAATGATCCTTAGAATAGTGGGTAATGGTTGTACTTACACTTAAAAAATTATAGCTATTGTTTTTTATGAATTAACTTCTTTGGTGATCGCAACACAGTTCGTATTTAATTGTTTTATTATTAAGTAGATACCTACCTCTGATAGATAAAATAAGGTTTTCAGCGTCAGTATTTGCGCAACGCTTAAAGATAATGCAGCAGGTTGAAAAAGTGACAATATTTAACTACTTAAGATCGTCCCCATTTCTTGTTATTTGTGTAGCCGTCTAAGCCAGCCAGTATTTTTCCAACAACCTAATGATTGTGTATCAAACAAATGTGTATGCCGCTGTTTGTAAACTAGTTAGTATGTTCCCGCGAATTGAATGCTGGAAATGACAACATTACATACCAGCGCAGTTGACGTAGAATAACCAGTACTCTAATAACATAAATACACTAAACTAGAAGGTCAACTTACAACTTCCTTCGCGTATCTTTGAATTCGTATTCGAATAAAAATGGATCCTATAAGCTTCCATGATATCCAACTATCCTCTACCAAAATTAGTTAAAATTTATCTGACCCGTTTTGTGTCTGCATCGCTATCGCGATTGCATTTAGTAATCACTCATACAAAGAATGTTTTCATTAATTCTAGAGTTTTATAATAGTTTAAATATCATTATGACATAACGCCTAGGGGCCACTTTTCAACCAAACATTATGCATCCCTTATAGGGATAAGTTCACCCTTGTACACATGTAATTGTTGTTTGAGTTTTGTCAATATTGTTTTATCTGCAATAAAGTGTTTATGCATACATACATAGTATACTCTTCTCTTAGCCTTTTGCTTTACCATAGAAACGGCGGCGCACGGGCAATTAGATAATGTTGTCTCTGGCGCTTTTTTGACGACTTGTTACTGTTTCTGATACTTGTGCTGTGCCATGCCGACCTTCGTCGCCGCTAAAATGCTCGCTTTTGCAATGCTAATGTGCAACGGATATTACAATTATTTTTTAGTCACACGTAAAATTGTCTGTTGCGAGAGGAAAATATTTTATTTTCCTTATCGTGTTGCGAACTTAATACCTTGGAGCTAATGTACGTGTATGTAAGACATGCCTTACCTGTAACGTTGTATGCATAAAAGTTAAGTGTCAAATGCAAAATCTCTTAAAACTTTCATCTCCAGCTGTACCTACATGTGAAACGCTGAATCCAATATTTATAAATGTTTCTCGATTGTTTCAGGTATGACGTCAACAATGCCATTATCCTCTGAATAAAGTGATGAGTATGCTGTTCGTATATTATATAGGTAAATTTAGTGTTTCACGTAATTATCCAAAACATCTCACACACCCACAAGCGCATTACTTAACTGAGGTTCGATAATGATATGGAATTTTTATCAGGTCGGTGTTTTTATTTTTATTTGGTGGAATTATTGGGGTAAATCGGGAAAAATCATATTTTAGCCATTTTGAAACAGACTTATCAGATTTAAAGTTCACAGAGCCACTAAGTAGTTAACTACTATATAGTTTTAGTTTCTGTAGTCACTTACACGGAACTGCTTTATATGCACATGTCTAATAGCTAAACGACGCGAGAGCCTTGATCTTCAGACGTGTCCCTGACGTATCGTACGAACGTGCCAAATCTACCAGCAACGTAGCGTAGTGCACATTCACACACTATTATTACTTTAAAACAAAGGACGGTTCATGACGTAGCAACTGTCGTAAAAAATGTTAGCCATTTTTGTTTTCTTGAAACATCATCTTGGCATGCAAACATTTTCCATTCCATATTACCAATTTTCGTGTTGCGTCAGCCTTGCTCTTCAGTATCTATTTAGATGTTTTTTTCTTTGTTAAAGTTCGTTAGTAATAACTTTAATGTGTTAGGTTTTCTAGCTTAATCGCAGTTCTATGATTGATTCATTATCCGTTATTACAGTTGCTGTTGTTTAAGAAAGGGTAAATGAATTTAACTAGAAAGTCTAAATAATTACACTTCATCATGTTCTTTAGAAGTTGTTGGTACCGATGGTCAGATAGACACAGCAACTCTATTTCAGGGTTCTGTACCCAAAGGGTAAAAACGGGACCCTATTACTAAGACTCCACTGTTCGTCTGTCCCACTGTCTGTATGTCATCAGGCTGTATCTCAAGAACCCAGATATTATACAATTGAAATTTTCACAACAACAAATACTAAAATCAGAATACAATAAATATTTAAGTTTGCAGCTCATTTGTATCCGGCGCCATAAATACCAGGTGCAAACTTAACTTAACCCGACCAGTTAAGATAAGATAAGTGTTTGCACGAAAACCTCGGTGCGCGAGTACGACTCGCACTTGGCCGATTTTTAAATACACAAGATCGGTTTATGACTTTCATTGCCGTGTATCCTTTTACTTCATCTTGCACTCACACTTGAATAAAAGGCGCATACCAAACATGCACTTAAAGTAATTCTGAGTCACCTAAGCATGCATCCGAACCGATGAACTTTAGAAACTCGACTCCGAATGACGCAAGCTATCTTTTCCCAGTAAAGTATACCGAGCGGTGACCTCACGATGCGTGCAGGCTGTATTTTATGCCCAAAATAACCATACGTATTCGTACATACCCAACATACTACGTTCCTATATATTAAAGCCCGAAAGGACATTTTTCGGCCCACGCCATAGGTATGTAAGACGTAAATTACGCCCTAGGGCGGGATATGATTTAGAGCAAAAAGTTTTAATTAAAAAGTTATCTTTCTAATTTAATGTCTTAAATGCTTGTTTAAAGAGAAGAGTAGATAATGATTACTATAAATAAAAGTATATAAACACGTATTTCCATGATATTAATTAATATATTTACATTTGGTTTATTGTATTTTGTAAAATTCTATTTTAATAGTTTAATTTTCGTATGTTGTGTTTTTGTCGCTCATTATACAATATCCAAACGCAATTTAACATTATCTGTGGATAGTCTACAGGAACGGCCGGTGTGTTACTGTGATTTGTGGTGAATTTAATCGCGTTGTTTAGCTTTTCGTCGATGTATTTCTGTAAAATTAAATGAATTGACTATTTATAATTGATGCTATCAAATGAAATAAAATAATCTCTAAGTAAAGAATTGCGCTCGAAATTATTATCAACGCGGCAACAATTCGGCAACAGACAAATCTAAAGAAATGCGAAGTCTTAACTGGATTTTATTGAAGATGAATATTTAACACCGAAGGTAACTCGAGAATGTGAAATAAAACCTCTGTAAATGTAGTAGATACATAGTTTATAAAAAAATAAACAGATTGATGTCACTTGGGAAAATGTCGTTTCAGGTTATGGGCCCAGTCGTCCCTTAAAAATAGAATATATCATATTGCGGATTTCAAGTGGTAACTGATTTATTTTACTGGTAACGAAAAAAAAATTATAACTGACGCTGAAAGTCGGTGGATGTGACTGATGTAAACAAAAAGGAAACAGGACTAGGTATTTTTGCATAATAAAACCAAAACTATCCACAGTTATGAAAGTAAAGTTTTTTTTTTCAATAGGATTCAGTATTTATTTCGCAAGAAGGACGAAGGATTGAGCGGCATTCCGGTAAACAATGTTTTGCTTAATGACAAATCCGTGAATTATAAAAATGTTTGACAAGTGCAATTATTGTAATATTAATTAATAAAACCAAATTGAAATGTTATTTTAGCCTATTTACACAAAAATATTTGTACGCATGCTTGCATGCTGAATACGAGGACTTTTATATTATACCTTAAGACCATGTATATAACTGTATTCTGACAAATAAATAATTTTGAATTTGAATTTGAATTTGACAATTCGCTACTGATACTGACGTTTAATAGTACAAATATACGACGATGGCATTAAGTCCGCCATTTGTACTTTTACTTCTGTATTTTGTGCAATAAAGTTTAGTATGCTCGTTATTGTCATATGAAAGCTGTTTGTAGCGCCACTATCCCTGGGCCGGAACGACACTTGTTAATGCTCTCCAATACAGATTTTCCGCGGCCTTACCTACTTAAAAACTTAAAGCTATTTTATAGATCGGAACCGCGATTTTTTGTGGATAAAAGAGTAGCCAATGTCATCAGCAGCGGATCCAGGAAGACGAGGTCTAGAAGGCTCAAGCATGAGTCATTTATGTTACTCACAAATTTTTTGAAATGTTAAATATGGAAACTACCATTCCCAAAATGCTTTGAAAACAACGATCACGAGAAATGCATTGTTTTGTAAACTTAGGTAAGCGTCGTCATCGTCACACCGCAATTCTGGTGATCTTCGTCGATATACTACTGTCAGAAGAGTTCCACGTTGAACGAAATCTGTGTTAGACGTCACCAAAACCCGCTTCCAGTTTTCCAAAGAATTTTTCAGTATCGATTGTATTGGACGTTACCAAACATCTTACGTTCAACACGGATTCTCCTGACATGAAAAAGCTTCTCGTTAATTGACCGCCGATCAAACAGTCGAAGAACGGTGTGACCTCGAGCTCACATCGACTTATGAATTGAGTCCAGCCTTTGCCTACCATCGCGAATCTAAATGGTCTTCATAAATATACATCTGTCAGATCAGAAGAATCCCACGTTGAGCGAAATCTGTGTTAGACGTCACCAAAACCCGTTTCCTTCAAAAAGGTTTTATTCAGTATCGATGATGGCAATGGTAAATCGAATACAAGCAACAGACAGTAGTAAGAATGGTGTGACATCTTGGTCGCATCGATTTATGAATCGATTCCAACCCTTTGCTTGCCCTAATCATGCCCTAATCGCGTGAAACAGCTGCGATTCTGAAGGGTCTTCATAAATGTATGTCTGCCAGAAGAATCACGCGTTGAACGAAATCTGTGTTAGATGTTACCGTTGCCTTGAACACGGAATTTATTAACGTACCAATGATGACAACGCTAAATCGAACAGAAGCAGCAGTAGTAAAAACGGTGTGACCTCGAGCTCGCATCGGCTTATGAATCGAGTCCAGCCTTTGCCTGCCCTAGAATGGCGTGAAACAGCCGTTTCCGCGTGCCCTAGAAAACCGGCACGCTAATCGATACGACTCGGTTCAATGGCCCTAACCTAAACATTCTAGGAGGCTAAGTCTGCCTTTTTCGATATGATAATCATGTATCTACGTATTATTACCATACTGGTAGGAGCGAATTTTTCACAGAAAAGTCATCCCTCCAAAATCAAATTTTCACCCTTAACTTAAATCTTGAATGTAATTAAACACACAGGTTGGATTAAAGCTACAAGCAATATTAAATTGTGAGGACATGGAATATAAAAAATATTATTCGTTCATCAACTGTCATAACCACTAAAAAATCGACACAAAATTCCATAGTCAAGATATAGTTAGGTTACTAGTTATTCAAATTCAACAATTTCTACATTCGTCGTGGCTACAAATATATGTACTCATAAATCGTTAAGGTCACACTGTTTTAGCGAAATTGCCGGTAAATTGGCATTGTCATACTCTGAATGGGGAAACGCAGCGCGACCGCGGGAACGAAGATCAGTGTAATTAGTTATACGCGTAAAGCCTTTAATTAATTTATAAATTGAACCAAAACGCAAAAAATATGCACTACGATGATTATTTGTATGTGTCGTTTGTTATAGTAATTTATATAACACATACGCCTAGTCGGTGCTATGTTACGATCGTGTCAATTATTCACACAGTTGTAGCGTTACATAATATGTGGTGGCATGGCGTCGGTTCACGAAGCATTATGGGTGCGGCAGCCTACATTTTTAGAGCTTCTACTTCGTAAAGTACACATGGCATTACAATTGTCTAACATAAAGTAACATAACATATCTAAGTGTTCGCAGTTGTTTCTAATAGTGACACCCAAAAGGTGCTTTTCCAAACATTTAACTGATTTTTTTTATCATTATGTTTTTGTTTCTTTCCACTAATCGGCTTTTCAGAGGAAAATTCTGGAATGCTATTTCGCTCTATTAGCTCTGACCTGATATGTATTGATGTCAATTAATTCGTTTATTCAAGCGTCGACTGCTGGATTGGAACCTGCTTGGTGATATTGAAGGCTTGCGCGTTTTAAGCCCCGATTGGACTATCTAGGGCTCCAGCTATTCTCAACAAAACTAGGTCATCAGTCTTCTGTGATGAACTTATCCTTTATTGCAATAACTAGGTAATGTAGGGTCTTTAGTTATGTAGTCAATACCAAGTTTATCGATTCCTTGTTTGGCAAAGGCCAGCCTCCTGATCACACAATGAATGTCTGACGACGCGTTTGGCTCGGTTTGTAGATACCTGCCTACTGAGTCGGCGGTCCCGGGTTCGAATCCCGGCCGGGGCAAATATTTGTGCAAATATTTGTTCTTGGGTCATGGATGTTATCTATATATGTATTTATATATTATGTATATCGTCGTCTAGTACCCATAGTACAAGCCTTGCTTAGTTTGGGACTAGGTCGATTTGTGTATGATTGTCCCTTAATATTTATAATATTTTATTTATAATGGGTGTTGACATATTCAACACCCTTGGTCAATCTGGGCCAGTAAGCCCCAGCATACTTTAAAATCATGAACTGTCTTACTAATCTGAATAAGTTACTGTATGAACGTAGAATGAGATTTGCTTTGATTTCGACTCACGGCATAAAATCCTTTTGTACGTTAAGTTTCCTTTTATTTTCTTCGCGTTCCGCAACTGTCACACATTTAAATCATGCAATTTAAACGGATTACGCGATATAATCCTACCTTTTGGGGAATTAAGATAATAAGATAAGTAAAAACAATAAAAAATAAACGATTGTAGGGTTTAAATGACTATATTCGTAAGCTAAAATTCCCTGCAAAATTTCCCAGTAAATGAAATTGCAACACCATCATATAGCTCAACTCGCGGCTTTGAGCCTCACTCATCACCTATCTAATTACAGTCGCGTAAGATTTTCGCATGTCAGTTATCGTACATGTAACAACTAACAACCTAACGTTCCCGAACTATATAAAGATAAGTAAAATTAGCTGCACTATGAGACTTCGTGACGCCGCGCTCCAATTATAGCAGGCATTAATAGTACTCTTTATATCCTCACAACTATTTCGCTTTGAGTGAAATACGAGCAAATGTGTCTCGGGTGCTGGACTTCGGCCAACTCCTTCCTCGGAAATAAAGTTGGATTGAAGATTGCTAATGGAATTGGCTAGAACATCGCTGGAATAGGTTTAGTTACTAAGGCTGGATTCAACCAAAATGGATTTATACTTACTCGGAGATTATGAGCCGAGATGCCATATAACATGAATTCTAAGAATTAACCTTAATATATGATAGTTAAATTAAGCCTAAGTATGCTTACTAGACAAGCTAGCCTTATGGGTTTCTTATCTTTATTTATACAAGCTATGAATATCAAAACATATGTTATTGTGACATTGGTATAAAAATGTTCTTATTCGTGGACATATTTTTGCGAGACTAATTTCTATCTAACATCCTTGGATTCCGCTTTTTTCATTTACATTAGAACAAAACTGAAGTTAATTCTCTAAATAAGTAGAAACATTGTGTGCAACGATGTATTCGAAATTCAATTTCACTAGATTAATGCGTCACAAAAAGAAATTATGTATTCTAAATTCAACATCTGTCACCGTTGACCAATCTTTCTATGTCGACTGGACTACAATCGATTCCACTAAATCTATTGCCGCTTCTAATCTTTACATCCATGTCTGCATTCTGATCTGAACAAGATTTATGTAGATCTCATTCCGTAGCTACCAAATCGATTCCACAATCATTTAACAGCCAATCTTCTTCAAAGGGCACATCTTTCCTCGTAACCGCATAAGTTTTTAGCAGTTTGATAGTTTTACCGACGAAGCGATCAAAGTTGTGTCACTTCAAAGCATTTACGAGGTCGTATTTCCTTCGAGAACTACTTTAACACCGTTTAAGACGAAATTTGGGTTATCTTCCACCACTGCTTGGAGTTCTATTGCGGACAGTTTCATTAAGTACTTGGCTGTTGTCATAAAATCGATAACTTATGTCTAAAAGTTAGCGCTGGATTTAGGATATAAGAGGCGATTATTGATGGCATTTCTTGCATGTTTTGTCTAGACATATTTATAGTTTTAAACCGAGACATAAAAAGAAAGGTGTTTGAAGCTTATGTCTGTATTTTTTTTGTACTGGAGCAAATTTCAGGTTAATTTGATTTATAGAATCACAGACAAATTTAAAGATATCCGAAGATTGATTCTCACTTAACTTGTTTATCTGTCCTCTATAATTTCTCACCCACACAAACAAAACGAACCGGCAGCATAAAATCTGCGCAGATACCTATATATAAATGCCCCATATGTAAGACCATTACCAGGAAATAATGGCCTCAGTCAATGTTAATGATACTGTCCAAAAATTCGCTATTGTGACTCATATGTCCTTACATAGTTTTATACTGTCATCAATTCGTAGTGCCATATCGGAAACACTCATATGTTTCTTCATTTAATGCTGTTTGCTAGCCCAATAAGGCGCGATGCGGGGAAACGTGGGCGTGTTGTAATTGTAGTCTTTGTAAAGACGAATGACTAATCGAACTGGTTTACTTGAAGTTTTGTGAATGCACTCGGTAATGAGGCCCGTGGCTTCGTTGAAGGAGCAGAGTTCTGGGCCCATTGAACAGTTGGGCAAACCTTTTGAAGATGCGGGAGGCGACAGGCGATCCACGCGCAGGCAGCTTTCTCGCGTAAAGGTTAGCCATTACTATCCAGCGCGGGAATGCTGCCTGCTTTTTGGGTACCCTACCAAGGGGTCTCAATCTTTTTTAATGGTATATAGTGATAGTTCCTACTTTAATGGTTTTATATCATTGTTTATAATGAAATAAATACTTAGATGTCACTTAAATTTGGTTTCTTTTTGAGTATCACAGCCAAGGAGTTATGATGTCATGCTAAAAGTAGACCGTGATTGTCAATAGAGTCGGAAAGTAACATTTTGCATCTCGTCTAAACTAACACCTTGAATGATTTGAGATTTGACATTTTGATAAGAATATTTGACTCAAGATTATAAATTCCATTAATCAATTGCAATGAAAGGTGTTATTTAAAATAAATAGAACCTTAGTAGTTAGTAGAGTTTTTTATTCTATTTTATTGGTTTAAATTAAAAGCAAGGTTTATTCTACAACTAGTGTCCGATCGAATTTTCGTTTTCGTTTCCATTCTCGGCAAAAAGCGTGATTCGGCCATATTTTTGTTTTCGGCCATAAGCCAGCCGAAGCTACGGCCAAGCTGAAAAACGGACGTCCATGAAAAGTAGTACTTCATGCCAGCTTGGCAATGTATGTTTTTATTCTTTCTGTATTTACTCTTTCTCTCCCAAGGTGTAAAAAAACGGGATTTCAGTCTAGAGACGAAATAGTTTTTTCATGACTTAAGTCGTTTCGTTTTCGGCCGAAAATGACACTGAAGCCGAAGTTTCGGTTTCGTTTTCGGCTGAAAATCCGTTCTCGGTTGCTCACTATCTACAACCTAGGTCCAGTTTAAACGTAGTAATCTTAATGTCAAGGTAAATTTCACTACTTGCATATTAGGAGAGGCCAGATTGCAGACATTTTAAATAAATGCTATCTGTTATATTTACCTAATGTTAATGACTCACATTAAGTCACACTTGATCCGGTTTCCGAAACTGTAAAAGCATAATTACTACTGAACGTAATCACACTCATATTATAAAGGCGAAAGTTTGTGAGTGTGTTTGTAAGGTACTTACTTCACGCTCAAACGGCTCGACCAATTTTGATAAAAGGTATAGAGGTAGGTGACATTGTGCATGTTAAATATAATAGCCCAAATAGGCTTGTTACTTTTTATCCCGATAAACGTAGTTTTCCCGTGGGATGGCCGGGGGTACCTACAGCTACTTAGTCATAAGTACATAATTTTGCTTTTATAATATAAACGACCTCACTATTACAAGCGCTCCATGTCCATGTCCATTTGACATAATTTGATTAGGTATATTGTCGTATAGTATATAAATGGGAATTAAAAAGAACATTACAAAATAACCAAACGACATTCTTACCAACAATCGGTAATCGGATCGGTTGAAATATTGATTTGTCTATGCGTTTACAATCGACCACCCGCTGCCCTGCTTGCTACGGGCAGTTACTTTTAGAGGTCGAACATTTCTGCTTTCCCTTAAACAACAAAATACGAGAATTCGTGAGTTGTTTTAAATGTCTCTGGGTAATTCTGGGAATACGGTTTATAAATACCAGAGCACAAACACCTCATTCCTCATTTGGTTATTTTACTACACACAATGTTTATACCTACGTGCCTAGTTAGTTGATAAAACCGTTTTGAAAGTAAATATTCGTGTTCATTAAAACAAACGGGTACCTAAATATTCATGCTGGATCCTTGCAAACTAATTCGTTTACAATATTCCCCTTTTTAATTTCGGTAGGACGAGACGAGACTGTATTGAAACTCTTTGTATTTGTATACTTATTAAGTATGTCCTTGGTAGGTATAACAATACAAATTAATATAATAGGTATAATTCCGAACCATTATAGCTGATACAGTTAGGTAATTCCCAAATTATCGACTCATCTCTCCGCTGTCAGCTATCACGTAAAATGGATTGCGATATCTTATCACGTTGTTAGGTATCTATAATAATGAATTTACAAGTGTTCATTTATTTATTGCATTGTCGATAAATATATATTGTAAGTTCTCGAATTAAGACACATTTTTGGCAATTTCAAAGACTACTTCTAATGTTGTAGCTTTTTTGTCACTCTACGTGTTATCTGTGTTTGTATGTAAGTACCAATAAAAATTCAAGATTTTTGTAAACTGTCTTCCATTCCTTAGTCTGAGTCCAAACACTTAGTATCTGTATTCTGTATGGTTTTAAAAGGACAGGGTCTAAGTGGAAAACTATACCGAAGTGGACTTTACAACCTCATTAGATCCCACTCTATTACTGTACACAGCTGAGGACAAAACTGTTTATCCGCGTAGGTGTAATACAACAACCTGCGCAAGGTGATGGCTGCCTAATTGCTTATGTTCCAAGGAAAAATCATAACATAGCAGTAAAATATACCTAACATACTTAGACCATAACAATATCCTATATATCCATGATTTAGAACGAACTTTTCCGACACATAAATAATCATAATGATCCAGATCGAGCGGATATTGAGCGTATAAGATTACAAAATAAAATAAGATTACTGTATTAATTATATGGCGACCTAGGGTTTACGTAATGGGTTACTTACGCCATTTCGAAAGATGTTTCGCTGATAGTTGTTTCGTCGAAGACGTTAATCAAATCTACTTTTAGACGAAAGCAAGATAATTCGAAAGCGGCCATTCATCGAAAAATCATTTCACCGACCTACGCCGGGAATCCATAATTATTTTATAATATACGATATAATACTCGTAAAATAAGCCATCCCTACATAGACAACATCCATGACCATGACCCGCGCCCAGGAATATATTCGTCTCATCCCAAGAATCCATCCATACTTCCAATACTATCCATATTAACCCATACTATCCATACTTCCATACTATACTATATACTATACTATCCATACTAATATAATAAATGCGAAAGTGTGTCTGTCTCTTCTGTCTGTCTGTTACCTCTTCACGCTTAAACCGCTGAATCGATTTTGATGAAATTTGGCATGGAGATAGTTTAAGATCCGAGGAAGGACATAGGATAGTTTTCATCCTGGAAATTATCCCTAAAAAGTTTGAAAAGTGAGTAAATAATTCATGATGACATTGATGACCCTGTAGGAAATGTAATGATTAGACCAAAAGCACAATTGCTCTTACATTTGCTTAGGCGCTTTTATTAATTAAGGTGATTAGGTGGATATCTATCGTACGAGGTTGCTTCCATACTTCCAAGTTCCACGCGGATGTAGTCGCGGGCAAAAGCTAATATATTATATTCGAAACCCAGGACCGCCTCGCCTGGCCACGATAACCGCAACATCGCCGTCAGATGTCCAGATTCTACCAAAGAATAATCTACTTACAAATTTTACGTAGTTAATATTAGCAGTGTCAAACTCATAGCGCAGTAAGTATAAATGAGTTTAGCTCCGCTCTTTTTACGTGAGATTACCTAGGTATACTGCGTAATTTCGGTCGCACATCGTGACATACATCGACATACATCGTATGTCGTGATCACTTGACACGATGCATGGTGCGACCGAAGTTACGCGGCTCACAACTCAAAAAATTACGCTCATCTGACTTCACCCTAAAGTATCTGCTTCATGCTCGCTTATTCTTATTGCGATGCATAGCAATTGGATTCCATAACTCGAGTCCGTACGCACATTAAGTGTTATAGACTTATAATTAATAGGCTACGTGCACTGACCGTTTCTTCCCCGAACGAGAGCCCGTTAGATCGTGGAGCGTAAATAATGATACGGTGTTGCGTGGGCCTAGGCTATCTAGACTAGTTTATAGATGGCGGATGTGCATTTGTGTATACCGGGTCAGATAAGTTTGCACCTCGTTTGTCCTATCTATAACTCAATCGGATAGATGTGCTGAACATTAAATTAGAAAATTGTTGCTATTAACTTCTTAGAAAGTAGGTATGTACCTAGCAAATATTTTGCAAGTATAACGATTAATTTCGTATATTACATTTTACGTAATTAAATGTAAATTACGCTGTCTTTACGACGCGCTTGGCGTATAGTGGTAGTGTAGTGTAGCTGCCTATTGTGCCGTCTGTCCTGGGTTCGAATCCTGGCAAATATTTGTGTGAACTCGAGTAATATTAATATATATGTATATATATTATTATGAATATCCCCGTCCAGTACAAGTCGATTTGTCTAAGATTGACCGTTAATACCTCTCGTACAGTCAAATCATGTGAAGATCGGCAACTTCATATATCTTTGATTTCAGTTTTGATTAAGAGATTTCAAAACGGCAATTGCCTCCCCTTAACTTACCAATTTTTTTTTGTATCGAATATTATTCTATCTACGGAATTGATTGACAAATGGAATAATTCGCGCACAATATGTCCGGAATATATGTATGTATATGTATACCGGAATGTCGGATGCCACTACAGCGGAACTGAAACCGGCAGCAATGAACAGAAAATACATGAATAAAAACCAAACGAACATGCATTGCCGCGTTTTAATCAAATTACCGGATTTTGGTGGACATTCACTTGGCTACGCACGCATTGGACAATGAAGACAGTTTTCGTGTTCGGAACGTGACTGAAGATTAAGAAACATGTGGGTGTTGACGTCAAACCAAGTCAAATTTTAAGTCAACGAGTTTTCGGAAGAAACCATACGAACGGGACTTATCACGTTTAAACCTGTTTATTTAATAAGGTCGCCTGAAAATAGTGTACTTACCTAAGTTACCATATACAAACAAATTTATTGACTACCTGAATATGTTCTACCCGACATTAGCACCAACACCAACCTTAGGGGAAAACCACGATATTTTATAGCATTACCAGGGTTTTTCATAACGATATATAGCCTAACAAACAAGTGTCGGTCCAACCCAGGGATAGCGGCGCTACAAACAGCTTTCATTATGGCAATAATGCGAATACGCCATATAATAATATCAGTTATTAAACGTCAGCAGCAATTGGTCAAGGATTTGTCAGCAACCAAATCCAAAACATTGTTTACGGGAATGCTGCTCAATCCTTCGTTCTTCTTGCGAAATAAACACTGAATCCTATTGAAAAAACTTCACTTTCATCACTGTGAATAGTTTTGGCTTTATTATGCAAAAAATACTTGAAATTTGCGGAATATTTAGTCCTGTTTTCTCTTTGTTGACATTCACTGACTTAACGTCAGTTACCAAAAATGTGTCGTTCCTGTAGAATAATAACTTTTTTTTAAATTGGGCAAGTGCGAGTCCGACTCGCGCATGAAGGGTTCCGTATACCATAATCTATAACAAGTTTGTTGTATGGGAGCCCCCTTAAATATTTATTTTATTTTATTTTTAGTATTTGTTGTAGCAGCAATAGAAATAGAATAGAATAGAATAGAATATTCTTTATTGCACACCTCAACAGGAAATAAATACAAACAAATTCAGATTACAAGTAACATTCAGTAGAGGTAAACAACAGGCGGTCTTATCGCTAAAGAGCGATCTCTTCCAGACAACCTTTGGGTAGCGAAATTAAATAAAAATGTCAGAAATGAGTAGGCGATGCAAAAGTAATCATGGAATCTGTGGAAAAAAAAAAAAAAAACTACTAAAATAATACATAAATAAACGTACATAAAATACCAAATAAATAAGTATATATGCACAAATAAACCTACTTAAACATACATAACATAGGCATATACATTATAAAATAATATTAGTAACGAACCACACTTCATGTCGGTCACAATACCAAAAAATTAAAGAAGGGACAAATAATGTTCTTTTTAATGTTCTTTTAGAAATAGGGTAAACCGAGGTATAACTGGCCACTTGCAGTAACTGGCCACTTAATACTTCATACGGCATAAATAAGCGTTTTACGCATAGCCCGCCATCTATAATAATCTATTGTCATTGCTAGGCTTGTTGTCTTTCATTTTAATACACTTTTTATCCAGTATTGACACTAGCGCCAAAAATGGTCGGCAAATTTTGACACTCGGCGTGCGTGTCTCGACTTGACAGGTTAACTGTTAAGAAAACGTTAACAGAACTCTTCGATGAAAAAAATAAATTTCAGGTAAAGTGATGTATTCTACCTATAACATTGGTGTTATTCCAACAGTAGAAAGGGTAAGTAAGACTTATTAAATATTGTATTTAGGTAGAAACTGTAATTTACTGAGATTGAGGGGGGTGGCCAGTTAATGATTGTGATTAAAGCGAATTTTTAGTTATTGGCCACCTATGCCAGTAACTAGTCAAATGTCTATCTTTGTTATTCCGGCGAAATTGAACCCTATTTATATAATGTGTAAGGTAAGCTATCCAATACAAAAATATTTATCTCTTTAGATGCTTTTGTTCAGAAACTGGCATAGGTGGCCAATTGAGTGGCCAGTTACTGATAATTTAATTTTATTTAACAGATACTTCTTTTATAAACAACAAAATGCCTAAAAAGAAACAGCACATTACATAAGCCATTAGTAATGCACTTAGGTTAAACCGAAATATGTTTCCATATTTCGGTTTATTTGAAAAGTGTCTAAACAATTTGGTGGACCGCCAAGCAGCCTTCAATTTAAAATTCAAAATCTTAACGCAAAATTTAAGTCCGGGCCAGATCCTGTACTGATTGCAGGTTTGCAAAGGAAAACATTACAGTCTTATTCTCTTTTTCTGCTGCTGGTCTTGTTTGCAATCTTCTTATCATCTACCCTTACAAAAGAGTACCGATCAGTGTGACTCTGAGTGTTCCCTCTGGTTGGTATAACGGAATGTAGCGATTCAGGAAATTTCAGGAGTTTTAGGTGACTATGTCTCTAATTGTATTTACCCGCCACTTTAGGCAAATAATTTTCTATTGACAGCTGTTATTCTTGCTTGTAGTTTGATATTAAACACATCTGACCCTTGAAGTGTTTCACCTATGCAGAATCCTAAGCGTACCTATATCTCTAATCGCGCTATACTCGAACTCGACACGTGTACTCCAACCTGCAGGTGTTGCCGTATTTCGTCTCATAAAAGGTTTCATTATCCGATCAACTCAAAACAAGAAGGTTACCAAAACCTCCTAAGCGAATAGGGAAGTGACAGTCTAACAAAGCCCTAACGTCTGATAGTTATGCCGAAATGATAAAAGCTAAACAGCTTAAAAAGCAAGAAGAAGCTTTAGCAAACCAGGAAAGAAAGAAACTCCGGCAAGCAAAAAATAACTACAAAAATAAAAAAAAAGTGTGTGTGTCAGCTCCGACGCACGACTGGAGTTTACTCTTCAGGCCAGGCGCGCACCACGATTTTTTTTTAGTCGCGCGATAATTTTGTCGCAGAAATAAGCGTACTTCTGGCTTTATGAAAATCGTGGTGCGCGCACTCTCATATAAACCCATATCTTGCATTTATATACTCAATACGTTTATTGCACATACTGATTAGTAAATAGTTTAAGTACCTATCACATTATGTACCCTGTTGGGTGCTGCAAACAAGAACGAGAAGGTAGGCATTTACATAATATTAATATACGAGTATAATATACAGCAAAATTACAATATTTTACAAGGAAAATTTACTTCCGATTCATTTTTAACAAATTGGAGAGATCATGAGTAGTAACTAAATAAGGAAGCGTGATGTAAAGCGCCCTCGAGCGGCTAGTTTAGTTACTACAGTCTGAAGTGCTACGGAAAAAAAACCGTATCTTACTATGAAATCCATACAAAGATACGACCTTTCTACCGTAGTATCGCAATACTTTTTTTTTTTTTATCTATTAATTAAGGAGCTTTGATAATTTTTATGAACATGCCAGCTCCAGCAGGCCTAATACACAACATCATTCATCTAAAAGACATAGATATATAAAAACATAAACCGTATAAACTTAAAAATAACATGTACACGAAAACAACTAAATTTGTATACACTATTTACATAAAAAAAACTGTATACAAATTTAGCCGATTCCGATAAGGGTTCCGCCAATATTGAATTGAACATTACATTCAAGAAAGATCTGGTATTAGACCTAGCCACATTAGACAAAAACAAACGTACAAAATCACCTTCCTTAAAAAAATCCTTAAATAAATCCAAAATCTCCTTAACAACAACTCCAAACAGCGTTTTGAACTTCTCCTCCCAACTTTCGGTAGAAAACAAAATATCCTTCGTCTTCTCAACCAGCCTTTCAAAAGTAATACGTCTCTTCTTCTTGTCCTTATTTTGTCTTTGATCTTCCATATCAGCCCGCTCAACAGTAGGCTGATTGACCAATAGACACTCGGACCTCTTCACATCTGTTACTCTTTTTGACTTCCGCGGCTTACGAACCTCTTGTTGTGGCTCGCTCTCTAATCTGTACTGACTTACTGATCGCTGGCCCTCAGCCTGACAGACAGAATCTTCAGCCTCTTTAGATTGTAACGGCTTCGACAAAACAGCATCTCTATATGACTTTCCAAAACTTAAGTCATTCTCAAAAACAGATGGCGCATCCTGACTACAAACATCCGTATCCTTTTTTTCCTTATTTTGCATATACAACCAAAAAGCCCGTTTATATATACATCCCTCAGCAGACATAATCCTGCGAATTTCTTTCTCCTTCACAAAAACCGGGCACGACTTATCTAAGGCCATATGGCTGCCTTTACAATTAATGCATCTAAAAATAGTCGTTTCGCAATTGGCATGCTCCCCGCCGCATTTCGGACAAGTAACTTTAGTAGTAGGACAAAACCTGCTCAGATGACCGAACTTCCAACATATTGAACATTGGGTAACCGGGAAAGTGTACTGATTTACCTTAACGTAGGCATAAACATATGGCGGTAAAGAAGTTCCCTTAAAACACAGACGAATAGCTTCAGCCTTAACCCAACGCCCATCATGATCCAAACGGTTCAGTCTACATACTGACAAAATGTCTTCAGACCCTTCAATATTCTTTAAAAATTCGTCTTCCTCAACCTCCAACTCAACCTGCCTTATAATTCCATAAGTGCAGCATGCCATATTAGACCAATAAGAACGTCTCGTCTCATTGTTAAACTCCTGATAAGCCAGAAGCTTCTCCGCATCATCCTTAGAGTTAAACTGTATGCGAACTTTACGTGGACCCATAAACTTGACGGATAAAATTCCTTTTATACCCTTAAATTGCAGCAACTTTGCCAAACCAATCTGTTTCGGTAAATCTTCTTTTGACACTATATAAACTTCAAATAGCTTGTCAGGCACACCGTCCGGCTCCAGCTGCGTTTTGGCGGTTGCTAAAACCCGCAAGCGTTTAAGTTTCCTGCCTATTGTGATAAAACTATCACTACAACCACAGCTTTCGTCGCTCAGACCACAAGCACGCTTCACCGCTATATGCCGCACATCCGACATGGACTCAGCGTCCGATACAATATCCGATTGACTCGGCCCTGCCTTATTATCAAACTCCACTTCAGATAGCCACGGCCACGACGGAGCTGCTCGCTGCCCACATTCTAAAAGTGACGTATCACTCACGACACCTCGACTTGACTCACTCATCGCAAAAACAGCGAAAAGGACTCTAAAACTGAATTAACTTATAAATAAAATAAAATTTGATAAAATTTTCAAACGTCGCCTTTGACAACCAAACGTCAATCCTCGCAATACTTATATTTTTGGAACGTATTTGCCGTGCTAATTTAAAAAGTCGTATCTCAGTAATACGATCGGGGTAAAAATACGACTTCTTAATTTAGCAGGTTATGCGTTAAGCGTTATAGACTAAGCTCCCGATATAAAATGACCTTTACAGGGATGTTTATTTGATGAAATGTATTTTATATTTAGTTTAAAATGTCATTAAATATATTGCATATGGGTTGCATAACAAATTTTAGTCCGGGGTATGTGTAGTTTAAAATATTTTTTTTTTTTTTTTACATTTCACCGATTTGATTACTAGATAAATTGATAATTAAATAATCTTTAATTTTATTTAATTTCAATTCAACAATCAGACCTTTGCAAAATGCTAGTAGGTATAGATTTACCTGTTTATACCTGGCTACCCAATAGTTGTGACGGGAAAAGAATAGGCAACCTAACGTTTGCATATTCTATGGGCTTCATACTTTCGATTGGTATAGAATTTATCTAATATTAATCAAACCGGTGAAATGTTTAAAACATTTTTTTTTATTATTAATTAAACACACCCTGGACTAAAATTTGTTAGGCAACCCATATGCAATATAATTATTGACATATTAAATTAAATATAAAATACACTTCATCAAACAAACATCTCGGTGAAGGTTATTTTATATCGGGATCTTAGTCTATAACGCTTAACGCATAACCTGCTAAATTACGAAGTCGTATTTTTACCCCAATCGTATACTGAGATACGAATTTTTAAATTAGCACGGCAGATACGTTCGATTTTACACCCCATATTTTTCATACCCCGGGCTTATATATGAAAATCGATTCTTAAGGAGTAAACTCCAAAAAGTTAAAAAGAAAAGTAACAAAGATATTAATGGGAGAAGGAAAGGTACTACAGAGAAGTTAGTCAGTAGAGAAGAAGAATTTGATACAAATTTGAATGACGTGTCTATTGTGTCTAATAAGACTATGAAATTTTCTACCAGCTGAATAACCACATGCTGTGATTCGATTGTGCTTGTGATTTAAGTCCTATAATAAGGAAAATTAAAGAATTCTCTTGCATTCCACCAAGCCATAGAGTCCACATCCCCGATGAAGACGAAGCATCCTTTTTATGTCATATTTGATACCGAGAAAGTAGCCCAGATTCATCAGATGAAAATGCAGTGCCATTTTCATCTAGAATATGATTGAAAGAAGCTTAAAACCAAGGGTATAAATTAATATTTTCTGGTTATGGTAATAAGTGAACAAAGTATTAACCTACGTTGCAATTAATGCAATCTCATCATCATTATGTTTAAGTATTGTATTGAATGACGTTACAGATGTTCCTATTTTTGTCCTGAGGTTATCTAATTGCATTAATATATATTTAATTGCTAAATAACAGTTGTTTTGTTCATGTGGCCAGTTACTAGACCTGTACTTGCCAATTTCTAAATTTTGCGGCCAATTATTGGTAAAAAATGACCGTTTTTATTTTTAATAAATTAAAAATATGAAAACATGTTTGATTCTACTAAAAGGCTAAACATTATAAGAAAGGAGGATATTCTTTATCTGTAGGTGTAAGAATTTAACTATATTTAATGATATTTCCATAAAAAAAAATATCTTGAACTGGCCAAAGAGCTTAAGTGGCCAGTTACTGGTAAGTTTACCCTACATCATCTGTGAAAATTTCAACTGTCTAGCTATCACCGTTCTTGAGATACAGCCTGGTGACAGACAGACGGACGAACGGACAGCGAAGTCTCAGTAATAGGGTCCCGTTTTTACCCTTTGGGTACGGAACCCTAACTAGTACCACTAAAATCCGCAATGTGGCGTGGGCTGACTGAAAAACAACCTGTTGCTTCACGCTTAAAATTCCTTTTTTTATATAAATATATATGAGACAACCTCACACAAAACGATCTAGTCCCAAATGAAGCTCAAGAAGGCTTTCCCGGTCCGTTCAGAAATGTCTTAAGCAGATTTGACTATAACTATGATTACTTAAATTATTCGAAGAAAAAAAGCATCTAAAATCTAGGATAAAGACAGCCTTGTGCAGTTATTATTTCAATTGCTTTGCAACACGACCCATAGACAAAGATTGCCAAATATCAGTATAGTGCCTTCTGTATCGAATCACCTTTACCGAACATTACGGGTGTGTCTAATCTCGGAATGGATCGACGTCAAAAGCGGTTCTTCCTGACCTTTCAACTGGCACGCAACGCTGTGGGCAGAAATTATAGCTCTCTGATAACTCGCTTTTCGCGAATCGATATCTGGCTTACGCCTAGTTTACACTAGTTTAGTATTTCTTTAACACGTAAGTTAAAAAAAAGTTGAAGTATGTCGTCATGTATGTAACGTATGGTCCTAAACACGTGATTCGTTTCACATTTAGTTTTTTTTGTTTGAAAATATTTCGACTGAAATCAAGAAACTCGATGCAGCTGTTTGAACATAATCAGCTTTATTTCTAAACGCATCGGGTTTTTTTTTGCCGTTTCGGGGTTTTTTATTTGATTGTTTTATTAAATGATGACATGCTTTAAGATGCAATGTACGTAGTAACCAAACGATGCGATTCAATGCCTTCCTGTTTCGCGATCTCTTAAGTACGGTATAGCCATATTCGAACATAAATCTTTATATGGATTCAAATTGTTATTTTTATTAGCAAATAAAAAAAAATATGTTCACGTAAAAGAATAATCAACCTTGCAGTGAATAAACTTAGTTCTCTGAACTTCATGTAACGCATTACCATAGGCAACTTAAAGTTAAAGCTTTATAACGCAATATTTCGTTACGGTAATAAAAAAAACATTATCTTAAAGGAAATTGACCTTCAAACAAAAATCAGTAGATACCGCTATGGTGGATATCTTATAACTTATACTCTAATGAAATAACTCAAACTTTCCACAAATTAAATTGTCTTTTCTCTTTCCAGATATCACCTTGTTGTCAACAAGGAAGGATTAAACGTCCGGTAAGCAAGTTTTTATGGTTCTTACGGTGCCGTTGCGTCATTAAAGGAAGTTGATCCGGAATGCTAACCACGTCTCACATCCGTCCGGTGGGATGGGACCATTGGACCTTTCTGGGAGGATTGACACAAGTTGGCAGACAAATGATTTTTACATACAATATTTTAGGGCCTTAATACACTTGCGAGTTGCGAGCGAATTTTGTATTGAGGCGATCACGCAGCGAGTTAGTCGCGACTGATATTCATAATTTAACACAACACAAAAGTAGGTATTGTTATTTAAATGAAAAACAAACCATAATTGGGAAGTCTACCTACGAATTTTAATTTTGATTTACGTAAATGTTGGGGACAGAAAGGCATTAGAAACAATGCAATCACTAAGTACACATTATAAAGTTATTATATTCCGGAGCCAAAATTCACGATTGCCTTACTAGCTTGAAATTGATTTGATAAAGTAACAGTCTCTGACTATTTAAATTTGAAAACCTCGTAACATCGTATGAACATACAAGTCTCTTAGTTACTTGTGGCATTTTACCAATGAATGTTCAAAATTACCATTCAGACTCGGAGAAACGACTGACTCGGTATTTAGCCGATCACAATAGATTACCCAACCGGTTAGTTTTGCGGTGAGGTTAATTCCTTAAAACTGACTGTGGCGAATGGAATCACGTAAACTGAACCTCTAGCGGGGGTTCAGGTGACGCTGCAATATGCCTCGCTTACACGAGCTTAGTACTCGTCAAGTTTAAGGCTAACAATGGATTAGTTAATGGAGAAAATAAATATGATATGAGACCTAAAAGTATGAGAAGCAAACCGACCAACATCCCCAAAATGTGATAGGAGAAGAAAATTTACAAAGTATAAAGATCTTCTATCTTATTAAAAATATTAACTGTCAATGTAAATACATTATCAACACACAAAGATATTAAATTAATCTAAAGGCATACAATCGGGAGGAGGCCTTCACCCGGAGAGGGGTTAAAATACGTATTTTCCTTATTATTTTTATTTGTATTTATTATTTGTAAAGGCATTAATTTTTGGACTGCAAACCCCCTCTAGGTGTGCGCTTGCGCAACCTGCTCGGGTTGATGCCACCGCGACTGCGGACATTGCAGATGCATTTATAAAAACGTTTTTAGACTTTATACCAATGGAAATTGCTATACCTAATATAAGAAATTTTATCAATATTGGTCCAGCCGTTTAAGCGTGAAGAAGTAACAAAAATACAAAATACAAACACACACGCACAAACTTTCGCTTTTATAATATTAGTGTGGCTTACAATTCTAGAGTACCTTATTACTTCTTAATAAATTTCTTCATATACTGAAGTCGAGTTAAGTTTTTTATATTCACAAACTGAGCACCAATTGACCTCGGTAACACCTGACGGTAAGTGACTACGGGTTTGGAGATGTAGCTCGCTGGTCCAGCAATAGCCTAGTCGTTCTTGTCTTGAAGAGACCCAGATTTTAATTGACCCAAGATAATTATAAACGATTCGTCCTTTTTTTCGGCAAATAACAGACCTTATCCGATCAGCTGTGCGGTGGTGTTGGAAATCCGAACGTCGAAACACCCCGACATTCGCCAAAGAAATTTTCTCAAACATGCAATGAAATGTGTCATCATATCGTGCGTTTTAAAAAGCTTCGAAATATAACATTTCGGGCGGAACAACTCGAGAGAACTGTAAAGGAATTTCATACAAAATTCAAACCCTAAGCTGGGAAGTATTTTTTTAAACATGGCGTCTGTGGTCATGAACAGGCTAAACAGCTGAATTATATTTTTTTGAGTGATGTATTTTTTTATTTCGTTGCATATGTATGAAAAGCACTATACATACCTAGCCGTGAAAAGGGCTTGCCGGCTTCGTATCACTATCCGTCTATACCTACTCACCCGGCAAGCCCTGCTTTGCCGGCGTCTGCAGTAATGTACTATTCAGTGAAGCTGAAACAGAGGTTCGCTCCCCTCGCTCACTCGGTCAACAATCTGATTTACCAACACCCAAGGCCGGTTACAAATGTCTACGCAGTAAGAATAGCGTGTGTTCTCTCCGTGCTCTATTTGGTCAATATCGCATTTCTCAATACGGTCGTTGGCCAAACGCGCAATCCTGAGACTCGACTTGCGAGAGAAACTTTACCCGACTGCATGCAGGGTAATGCGTTTCTTAGCATTGAATCACGACGGCACATAATGGTATTTTGGTCCAGTTTCTTGCACTAACTTTTAAAATGTGTCCTCCGACTTTTTCTGCTACCCAAAGGTTGTCTGGAAGAGATCGCTTTATAGCGATAAGACCGCCTGTTGTTACCCTATTTAACGTTGCTTTATTTCTTTGTTATTAATCTTTTTCATGTGGTGCACAATAAAGGATATTATTATTATTATTATAATTGCTGCTTATCCTGAAGCTCAGGTTTTACCTATTCGGGGAGTAGTGTTCTAGTTTTCTAAGGACCTTTCTGTAAATTGTGTTTTAATATTATATTATTATTATTATTATAATTTTTAGAGACAGAGAATAAAGTTTTTGTAATTTAAAAAGTTTGAATAAAAGCGAAATAAGTCTGTACACTATTGTTTCGGAGGTTTTAGAAACAAGGTTACTTATCGTCCACGTCTTTTTTCACGTAATAACCTCTTTAGTTTTGAATGTATAATGTATAGGCATAATTGTTAGCAGCAATACTTTTTCAAAATAGGATTTTAAATCATATCTTTACAACTTCAAGATATTATATTAGGAGAAATGCAAGGATTTCACGTTTGAACATAAAATAATGCAGATTATGTATCAGTAAATTGTATGTGTCAATGTCCACATAATCAGCACTAATAACAGTTCTCAAAGGAATAATGTGTCTTTAAATACTTACTTCAGTGGTTTTACTGAATTGAATTTTCCCCAGCTCACACCCAGATAATATTTAGACAAATAAAGAAATCAGAAAGTCATGAGGAGGAAAATCACAATTTTCCTGCTTTTACCGGTTAGTCGGAATGACGTTACACAACCCTAGATCGTGTGCGGCAAATAACCATTTCCCAGCACTAATTTGTTACATTCGCTGGTTTTGCTTCGTGTCAAACTGCCAGTAAGAAATATATAATAAAAAAAAAATATTTACCTTATAACTTTCGTATCTCTACAGCTTCTCGCAGCTTATCGCATTATATTTCTATTTTGATTGGGTTTAGAGTAGTGTAAATGGAACACATTCAGGAATGTTTATACGTTTAACATTTCACCTAAATCAAAATTAATATCACATAATTGTACGGATAATAATAATGCCTGTAATTACTATGTATCCGCCTTATTATACCTACTTCATAAAAGGCTGAATTCATCTCTTCCTTATACCTACATGTTCTTACGCGATAAACCTGATCAACAGTGTCGTAAAAGAAAATCTCTGAGCAGGCCGGGACCGATATAGTATATCTATGGACGCCACGCCACTGCTAATCAGTCTAATCACATAATTCTGAACATCATCACCATCAAGACGTGATTATCAGACAAGTCGACAATCCTACCCACACAGCTGATGGTATAAGATTGCCTCTATTGAAGCGGAATTGTATTTCTTACCAGTGCGCTTACTGTCATTGAACGGAACATTGGCCACCGTTTACATGAAGTGTCGTGACATTATGCTCAACGTTCGTTTATCGCTACTTTCCCAACGCTTTTGAGGCCGCTTGCAGGTTTAAGGTGTATTAGAGGGTATTTCTACCATTTCGTGCAAATCACATGTTCGTAGAAAAAAAAACATGTATTAAGTGTCAAATTAACTTCAAATATTTTTTATGTATTGTGTCAGGTACATATGTATACTTTGCATCTAAAATATATTATACTATTGCAATGTAAATAAATATAAAAAAAAATTACTTGCGAAAAATTCATTACCATCACCGTTCAGAACACAAATGTATAGATTTGACAGCGAATAACTAATCTATTACATGTATCACATTAAATTTAATCTCTGATATGGTTGAACTATGTAATAAGGGATATAACTTTGAGAGTCTAACAGTCGTATAATTCTTATTTACGTTGATTGTATAGCAAAATATTTTTGTCCATCAAAAAACTTCATTACCATCAATTAAATTTGCAATGGCAACATCGGCCTGTAAATGTACAAAGTAGTATTTTATGCTTTGTCCCTTCCACTCACGATCCCACCGCAGTCGACTTAGTGAATAGTGAAGAGAGTGGACGCGTGCCATAATTTTGTAAAAAAATAATTCGTGGCGAGATTTTGGAATTGGTACGATTTTTTTTCATTGCCATTCGTGCTGTTTTGATATTAATGCTTTAGTGTTTTATTGTACTGTTGATACTTAAATAAGCAACATTAAGTTCGAAAACTTAGTGTATGAGTATACCTACGATTGCAGTTGTTTATAACGAGTAAATCTGCAAAAGGTAAAGAAAGTTCATTACCATCCTCTTCATTACCATGATTTACCAGTCACTTTTAGGCGAATGGTAATGAATATAAAATACTGGTAATGAATTTAAGTATTAAAATTGTGAAAATCCTATCTTCTATCCGTTCCTCTTTTACGTGACAATACGTTTTCAGTGGGTATATGTATGCAGAACGATATATATATATATATATTTGCGATTTTTTATTTATCTTCGTTATAGGGTTCATTGATATTATCCCTGCATCTGACAATGCTTTTGTGGAACTTGAAGACTTTATGCATCAACGTACCACCGAAAGTTTTTTTAAAGAAGTGGAAAACGAGTCAACCTGTCCTTCCCCAATTATAGAAAACTTAACCACTTTAGAACAAGCACAACAGTTGCAACATAATATCAGAGCTGCTCATGTCAAGGCGAGTGGAGCTACTCAAAGCAAAACTATCACTTTGCTTTCGAATATAAAACGACATTGGACTAACGAATCTTTTATTAAAACAGATTCCAGTCACCCGAAAAAGAACTGTTGTTGACTCTAAGAAAGAAAATAAAAGTGATCAATACCGAACGTCATATACGAAAAGTAAAATAAAGAAACTAAACTAACTACTTTGGCGCAGCAACCCAAAATGAGTTTTGGCCTCCAACCCTGGCCTGCGCCACTTCGTGCCAGCTGTCGCTAACTCCTAGCTCACGCAGATCCGCCTCCACCATGTTTCTCCAGCGATACTTGGGGCGACCAATAGGACGTCATCCAATTGGTCGGCCTAAGTATGCTCTCTTGACATTTCGATCGTCTCCCATTCTCTCGACGTGGCCAATCCAGCGAAGACGCTGTGCCTTGGTTTCGCCAATGATCTTAGGTTCGGCCACTAGTTTGGCGATCTCCGTGTTTTTGCGGATCCTCCAGCTTCCATCCTCTCTTTGAATAGGTCCCAGAATCTTTCTGAACACCTTTCTTTCTGCAACTAACAAACTTTTCTCCTCCCTAAGGGTCAGCGTCCAAGCCTCACAGCCATACATTAATATGGGTCTGATGACGGTTTTGTATATCCGTAGTTTTGTAGATCTGCTGAGGAGCTTGGACACCAACACCCTATGAAGTGCCGCGCTGCAGCGTAAGGTGTTCTGGATGCAGATGTTGATCTCGTCCTCTCTTGTATGCGAGTTAAGAAACCGACACAAGAGAAAATAAAGAAAAGTATTGTTAAAACTGGAAAGGGCTGTAAAATACTGAAGTCCACAATTAGTAATGGTTCTTCAGAGGAAAATGATAAAGGAACGAAAGTTAGAGCAAATTATAAACAAGAAAGTACTTCTAAACTTCTAAACACGTCTAAACACTTCTAAAAAAGTGAGCAAATTTTTCGACAGTTCTTCATCTGACGATGAATTTAACATTTTTTAAGTTTTGATATATATTATCCTAAATCATTATAATTATGAAGAAGTTCCTACAGCACGTTGTTTGAAGTCTAATTGAAATGTTTTATTGTGGTACACATTCTCTATGTTGCGTTCTATTGTCAAGACTGTTAAATATTAACCAATTCGTTTGAGTCAAATTCACAACTAAAACTTTGTTATTGTAATATTAATTCGGGTTACACAATATAATAAGTAAAGTATTCTAAGAAGTGAATTTCAACTGATGATTAGACGTTAAATGGTTAAATATATACTCAATACTTTATTGCAAATAATGGTTTTACAAAACAGGTGGTAAAGTTACAAATTTGAGATCACATCATGTATCCTGAAGTAGAGCGCAGCAATTTGTGAGATACTATTTATGGGTATACAGTTTGACATAAAAATAAGAATAATAAAAAACTTATTCTAAAGACTTATGAGACTGATATGGTTTGAAGTAGGTAAAATTGAAAGCAAAAAGTAACATTATTAGGTTAAATTGTACTTGTACTACACAGTACGTTGTAAATTTAACTCATTTCGAAATTCTGTACTGTTAGGTTATTTAGGCGTTTGTAGAATTAGATGTGGATTTCTATTCATAAAACTACTAAATGTTTACGAATTAGTTTTGAGTATAAAACATACACTTAACTAATACTTTGTTCTGAAATGTTAATGTGTATAATATACAATATCTATCAGAATTTAAAAGATTTTTATATTACGTGAAGAGTTATATTTTTGTTAGTAAAGTATGATAGATCAAAAACATGTGCGCTGTTGCACTACTTTTTATGACTGTTTTTTTTGCCTTTTTTGTGAATATATCGTAATCACTCTTTCATAGAGTAATTACTAAGGATAGGAAGAAATAAAAAAATATCTAATATCGGCTTTTTGCTTAATCCTTCATTACCAGCACCACATTTTCATTACCATACCACTTTATATCATTACCGTATTCCGTAGTTCATTACCATTCCATTTGAAAAAACAAAATTACTTATATCTCGGTAAATTTTGGGTATAATTCTAAATAGATTATATTACAGTTATTCTTTTTCCTATTTCTTCCCATTGGCATAGAAAAAAATAAAAAATAAAAATTTCTCCTCATATCTGCCGATTTACACGAAATGGTAGAAATACCCTAGAATGTTTTAAATGTTTCAAATCATAACCGGAACTATTTCCCAGAAGGCTTGACGTCAGGCACGCAAATCACTTTTAGTAGCATGAATTTTAAGTCTAAAAGAGATGAGTGACAGGGCAAGGGCTTACCCCACAGGCAACGCGCAAGGGTAGCACCCGGTTTTTGTTGGAAATTGATGAGAAGACGTGTAATAGGGAAGAATGGCGGAAGAAGACATGATGCGCGGACTCCAAATAAATTGGATAAGGGCAAGGGAATGATGAAACGGAACTATTGCTTAATTTAAATAATAAAACAGCAAACGGATTGAAGTAGTGAACCTAATATGAAAAGGTACTGTGATTGTTTCAATGAAGTAGCGTGACTGTGAAATGGTAATAAAAACTGCTTTTGTTTGAATTTTGTTAAGTAAATGTTTTTTGTGAAATATCCATACCTACAAATACTTATATTAAGGACGCTTTTTGTAATCTATAAAACTCCTTTATTGAAGTAACTTATATTTATAACTATGATCTGATATGATATGATAGATCACATGAAAGATACACTCAACTACATATGTAAGAGACCTGGGGCCCAATTCGAGAATGCCGTTTGAGATCTCGCCAAACGTCAAATCTCCATTAGATAACAGTTATATCGCCATAGAACTGTCATTTGAATGCGATGAGCTTAAAAGTGACATATCTCATCTCAATTTTGGAAATACGAAGGCGATAATGATTGTCAAAAATGTTATTCATGTATATAAATTTCTGTTTTGAACGAAACGTAACGGACCAATTTCACGTACTATGCGGTCAATTTAAAGTATGCGCCTGTTATTTATGCCGTCACATACAAAGGAAACGAAAATTTTGCGCGTCCGAATTGACGAAGTTGCGATATCGCCACTTGTCAAGTAGGCACACGTCAAAAGTGACGGATGGCGATGAAAATGAGAGATCTCCATTATATCTCTTAAATTGGTCGAATACCCCCCCTGAATTAAAATGCAATACATTAAAATTGAGGAGAGAGGAGAAAATAGGCTAAATTACGACTTTTATTCATTCTAAATCTTAACTGCTTGAGTGATTGAGGGGTTTTGATTGCCGCTTTTATCAAGTCGACTATGGTGGTGTCAGTTGGTGCTTCCTCGCTTTCAGAAAACCCTCACCGTTGAGCGTTTGCAACCAAGGCATCTTAAGTGTTAACCATTGCAGTTGCCAGTTAGTTTATGCGATCGTTAGATGTAATAGCAATATTCGTCCACTAGTTGCACAAAACCAGTGAAGCGATGCAGGTCCAGTGCGAGCCGGCCGCCGGGCTGACCGGTCCTTCGCCTTCGGTCGGGATAGTCTTAAAAAAAACTGTAAACGGCCATATTACGCGACGCGCGTCTTTGATTAGTGGAAAAAACAAAAACAATATATTTTTTTCTTTTTTTTGAAGCCGAAAATCAGGCTTTACACTTATAAAGCCGTACTTATATTAAAATTAAGGTATTTCATTTTGAAAAAAGGACTTAACTTAGCACGGCCTTATGACGCGCCATGTATTTGAATAGTGAAAGAAAAAGCGAAGAATTTCGAAATATTCGTTCAAGCCGAAGGATCGGTTTGTAATGTGTATAAGAAAAATATCAGATTTTAGGAAACGAAGTAGGACGGTTAACTTTTAAGACTTATATTAAGACCCTCTGCGGCCGAAAGTGTGGTGTTTATTATCAGCAGTGATGTCATGTTTACAATATGTTATTTAACTTGTGGATGCATATGTGAAAGTTTACACAACTGGTTGTGCTCGCATTCCTGAACGATGATTATGTCGATAATGATACAAAATATCGAACATATTCTCATGAGCCATCAGCAGAGATACCAGTATATAAAATTGTTCTACATAAACAAAATACGGCCTACTTGGTTGGTACTAACTACTAACTGACATAAGACATTAAGTTAAGTTGGGACAAGTGCGCCACATGGGGTAAGCGCGCCTACCTTAAAAATATCGAAAAGTACAGATAAGGAGTGTCCTTTCAAAAGGGCTTATTTCTCTATAAAACTTCTACAAAAATAAACCCTTTTTAGGGTTCCGTAGCCAAATGGCAAAAAACGGAACCCTTATAGATTCGTCATGTCTGTCTGTCCGTCTGTCCGTCTGTCCGTCTGTCCGTCTGTCTGTCCGTCCGTATGTCACAGCCATTTTTTTCCGAAACTATAAGAGCTATACTGTTGAAACTTGGTAGGTAGATGTATTCTGTGAACCGCATTAAGATTTTGATGCAAAAATAAAATATAAATAATAAATATTGGGGGCTCCCCATACTTAGAACAGACACTCAAAAAATTTTTTTTCATCAAACACATACGTGTGGGGTATCTATGGATAGGTCTTCAAAAATGATATCGAGGTTTCTAAAACATTTTTTTTCTAAACCGAATAGTTTGCGTGACAGACGCCTCCAAAGTGGAAAAAAGTTGGTCCCCCCCCTCTAACTTCTAAAATAAGAAAATTAAAAATCTAAAAAAAACATATGATGTACATTACTATAAAAACTACCAACGAAAATTGTTTTGAACGAGATCTAGTAAGTAGTTTTTTTAATACCTAACTTTGCACCTAATTTATATGGGGCGCTATACATACCAGGTGCAAACTTAACTTAACCACTTAGGGATGGAAAGTGTTTGTACGGAACCCTCGGTGCGCGAGTCCGACTCGCACTTGGCCGGTTTTTTTCCATAATCAATAACTTAAATCTATCATTACAAGCAGCCCCAATGCGATATAGGTAGATAAGCTAACACAAATTTACAATAAAAAAAAATAAACACGAAAACAAAAAAATATTAATAAAGTCATTAGATAAAAAAGAGATGCAAATAACTCTAAGAAATGAAAAGACACTCCTCAGACACAGCCTCAGATGTTATTCAACTAACTTAGCTGCATGATTGTAAGATGGCGTTAGTAGTATAACATGTGTATAGATGCGCTAATCCCGTGTGGCTCGCTTCTTGTCCCGAGTGACCCTCTAGAGCCTATTTAGGTTCAACAAAAATTAAAAACACACCGATATCATTGTACGATATACGTTCGTATAGGTACCTATCGTACGAAACTTATTGAAATCTTTCTTGAAATAGTGCTATTTTAAACAAATTAATGGAGACCTTGTTAAAACCAATTGGATGTGTTTGTCGGCATTTTCACTTGCGTGTATTTAAATACCTATAAGCACATTAAACAGTGAAATATTAGATTGCTATCAGAACCAGTGAAGCGGATTTGTGACGAGATTCACATATCGATGGGTCGCCTGCTCTCATCTTTAGGGTTCCGTACCCAAAGGGTAAAAAACGGGACCCTATTACTTAGACTCCGCTGTCCGTCCGTCTGTCTGTCTGTCCATCTGTCACCAGGCTGTATTTCATGAACCGTAATAGCTAGACAGTTAAAATTTTCACAGATGTCGTATTTCTGTGGCCGCCATACTGTATGCGGCGCCATACATACTAGGTGCAAACTTAACCTAACCGGCCTTTGAGATAAGATGGGATAAGTGTTTGTACGGAACCCTAGGTGCGCGAGTCCAACTCGCACTTGGCCGGGTTTTCACATGCAAACCTGTGCAATTAAATATTTAGAGATAGCGGTGCGGACAGCATGAACGGTTTTGTATATATATTTAGATACGACGTGTAATTAAGCCTGACCGAATGATACCGGAGTTAGTATGTGATTAGAAAATCGCACACTCTGGGACATGACTATAGATGTTGATATCACGAACAATTTATTGGGAGCCTTCTAGAAAACTAGTTTATGCCAGAATTAAATACCTATTTATGTTGGAATCGACCACAAATCCGTAGCTACAGAAAAGTCACTTCGAAATCTATAAGCGTTAATTGCAAAATGCTAAATGGCCAATAAACTGGAAACATCAAGAACAAGTTCAAGAATCGGAACTAGTCAAGGAAGTATGAATGAAAGTTGAATTCAATCTGGTTATAACAATTATTGTACATAAACAGAACTTGATTTTTATTAGAGACAAACTAACTAAATGGTTCATAATTTGGAAATGCATGGGACATACGAGATCAGTTCGTATGAATGTTTATGTTCAATAACATCTGGCTCTTGTAATTTCCATTATACATGCAAACATTTTCATTTGAATGCAGGCACATTCTAACCAATATGGTCATGTTTGAAAATGTATGAGACCAAGACCGTGAATTAGGACCAGTCATGTTTGAAAATGTATGAGACCAAGACCGTCAATTAGGACCAGCCCGTATGATATACAGTAACGTGTGGTCCTAACAATTCTACCAAATATTTTATACGTGAGTATGTATTCTCAGTTGATCCTCATCTGAGATTGCTAAAAACAGTCGCAAACTACTAAATCGTTCATGATTTACAAATTTATGGGACACAAGACCAAGAATTGGAACCAGTTGTATGATTATGCCCAGCAACGGGACATGTACCGCTAGGACTATTAACACGTTTCTTATCACATTTGCATAAACGAGGAACAATGATCACAATAATGTGCTGTTAGATTACACCCACATATGGTGTTGAAGAATGTGTTTCGAAAGTGATAACACCCTCAGCTGTGAAAAATTTGAAATGGAAAGCTATACATTTTATTAAAGAACTAGAAGTTGCCGAGGTTAATTAGAAACTGGAAAAACTACCATCATCTACCACTGTCCAATAGGTTATCCTTGCAAATGCCAGACATCCAGAAGTTAAGGGTATCAGTGGCTTTGGCGTTGAGGTGCGATGTGCTGGACACTATTCGCCTGGCAGAAGTCTGGTGGCATGGAGTCCTGGAGCTAGCAAGGCTGTTGATGTTCTACTGTCGTCTGCTGCAGTATACCTTATGTGGTAGGAATTTACCTTATACGATTAAAAGTCAATCTTACAAAGGCCAAAACACGATTCCACATTACGTCGACGGAACGTGGAATTTTCTTTTCACCCTAATTTATGATTATGTGTAATTAACCTAGTAGCATATGTTGGTGTAATGGCTGTTTCCACGTTACGTGAATCATCTGACTGGCAAAAACTTTAATTACTTCCTGAAATAACAGGCTTCAAATAAGGCTTCTGAACCAGACCTTTACCATCAGATCAGTTATGGAAAAAAACGCTAACCTTTACATTTTAAAAACACCATGATGTGAAACCGTTCAATGGGTTGGAGTTCATAATGTTAATTGATATGGAATTTAGTAATTCTGAAATACATTATTTTCATTTCATTTCATATGAACGAAGTCGTTTTTGTTGTTGTTATTGGCGCTATTTGACCAAGCTTCATCATAATATCAATAATCAATATGTTTCAACTCAAATTATATATGAATAGTATCACGTAGTAGTATATTGCAAATCAATAAACGTCATTATATTGCTACGATTATAGGTACTTATCTTTGAACTTCAATCAAGAGAATGAGTCACTGCAGCGAAAAGGTATTTAAAATCACAATGCAATTATTATTAGGATGGAGCCTTAACAGATGGCGCTGATGACCTAAGGTCAATTATTTCGCATCAGGCCCATTAACTTCGTGCTAATAGATGGCGCTCGTGTCGCCTGGAGTCACTGTTTCTGTCCTCTGCAACTTCAAGCTGCAACAACGTCACTCGAATGATGGCAAGACGCCGCCCCCTTCCACCGACGGACCCTCACTTTTGGCTCGACACTTGGTGCTGTGCGGTTGTGTTAGGAAATAGCTCTGTAATCGTTCTGCCTGTACTATTTTTGTAATTACTTGTCGATTTTTGATTAAAACGCGAATATATTTTGTAGTCTGCGTGTTTTTCTTATAAGTTCTTCCCTATTAGATAACATCAGAAAGCGGGATTCAAATACTTACGCAAGCCTTAACAGATTTGTTTTCAAATTTAAACCGTTTTAGCTATCTTGATGTAAATTCAAAATGTGATTTATTACCGTGTTACGTGCAGTGCGTTATTATAAGCGTTTAGTTAACGGTTACTTTGTTCCGCGTAACGTCTTATTTTTGTAATAAAATACGGGTAGATATTTTAGAACACTCGCGTTGTTTCTTTGTTCGTTTTATTGAAAGTTTTCTTTGTGATTTCGGGTTTTTAACGTACGTCGTAACGTTTTCTTTTCCTTTTAGTTACCTGTATACGATAAAATTAACTTGCCTGTATTGCGAGACGAAAGTTAATTGTTTTTTTTTGGTGATTTTCGATTGATATCGGCTAAGTTTTAAGTTTAGCAATGAGCGAGCGAAGGTCACGTACCCGTAGTCGTCATCGCAGTAGAAGTCGTCACCGCGATGGTAGTAGATCCCCTGACTTTGATGTTAGGACACAAATGCGGAGTATTTTTGACCGATTAAGTGCGTTAGAACAGCAACCGCCCTCACCACTACCAGTGTCGCTGCCAACCATAGGTCATCAGGACGCTGCAGGGTCGAGCACGCCGCCGGGCACCCCACCAGCCACGCAGCCCCCGCGTCGGCGCAGCGGGTCTACGTCACGCACGAATGAACACGTGGCGGTCGGCACCAGTCCACGTGCACGGTCTGCAAGCAGCGCGTTGACTTCGGAGCAAGCTTCGACCGATGCATTGGTGAACGCGATACGATCCATTAACAACGCGGTGAGATCTAACCAACCCTATTATATCTCGAACTTTGACCCCAATATACATGACATCGAAGCCTGGTGCAAGGAGGTCGACAGAGCTAAGGTAACGAACAACTGGACTGACAATGAATGTTTATCTCGCATTGGTAATTGCCTAAAAGGGGACGCTCGAGTTTGGCTCAGTGAATGGGTTACATCCGACCGCAGCTGGAGCAATTTTAAGAAAGAGTTCAAGCCTCTATGTCCAAAAAAACCTAATGCCGCTAATATCTTGTTCGACGTCATGAAAACAACGTCGGACCAGTATGTTACATACGCTGACTATGCGCGGCGGTCTTTGCTCCGTCTGCGGGCGGTAGTTGGCTTGAGTGATGAGTTAACATCTAGTATTGTGATCCGTGGTATCGCAGATCCACAAATTCGAGCGGCCGCAACAAATGCAAAACTCATGCCTAGTGATTTAGTTGAATTTCTGTCAATTTATGTCAAGCCAAGTTCTTCCAAATCGGGTTCTCTCCCTGGTTCGTCATCACGAAGCAAGCGCGATGGTTCTAGATTACAGCGTCCTAGTGATGTTACTCGAAAGCGGCGCTTTGAGAGTGGCAAATGCTTCTCTTGTGGTTTACCAGGTCATGTGCAGGCTTCATGCAACAAAAAAGCTAAAGTTGATGCCAATACTTTAAATTCTAATCGGACTCCTAGTGGTACTTCAGGTACCTCAACAACAACGAAGACCGAAATATGTTCATTTTGCAAAAAGCCTGGACATAAGATGGAAACCTGTTACGCTAAGATGAAATCTGAATCGCGAAACCAGTCCAATGTAAATTTTTGCTGTGAAATCGATAGTAAGCGTAGTTCGGATATAGTCGTCGCCGTAATACAGGGTGTGCCGGTTGATGTACTCATAGATAGCGGGTCTACTATATCACTTGTTTCGTCAGAGGTCTTAAAGCACTTTAGCGTTCCACGCAAGCCAGCTTTTCGCGTATTAAAGGGTATTGGCGGTCAAGAAGTTGAGTCCACTCATTACGTAACTTTGCCGATTGAGTTTGATGATGTCACCTTAGAAATAGATATGTTTGTTGTAGATGCCGCGAATATGAATACACCGGTAATAGTGGGAACTGATGTGCTTAACCGCGAGGGCATTGTTTACACGCGTACTCGGGATAGGCAATATCTAACTCGTAAAGCGGATAATCGGGAAAATGTATTGGCGGTTGAGTCTGATGGACAGCTTCCGATAAATACAGAACTAATTGGAGATGATTTGAGCAAACTTCTTGCTTTGATCAAAGAATTTTCGTCACATTTCATAAGTGGTACAGCCGTTTCAACTGTAAATACCGGAAGTATGGCAATCAGGCTTAACAACAACACGCCAGTGCATTATAGGCCATATCGGCTGTCGCAAGCTGAGACATTACGAGTACGGGAAATCATCAAAGATCTTTTAGAAAAAGGGATTATTCAGGAGTCGGAGTCCGAGTATTCAAGCCCCATCCTTCTCGTTAAAAAAAAGGACGGCACAGACCGTATGTGCGTAGATTTTAGAAAATTAAACGAGGTCACGGTTAAGGATCGGTCACCCCTACCCCTCATAGATGACCACATCGATCGGTTGGGACGCGCTAAATTTTTTAGTAGTCTCGATATGGCCACGGGATTTCACCAGATTCCAATGGAAAAGGAGTCTATTCCACTGACGGGTTTCGTAACGCCAGACTCGCATTACGAATATTTAAAAATGCCGTATGGTCTTGCGAATGCCCCGGTAGTATATCAACGTATCATCACGAAAACCCTACAGCACCTCATTGAATCTGGTAAAGTCCTGGTGTATATTGATGACGTGTTGATTATTAGTGAGACCGTTGACGAAGGGATTTCTACCCTGCGCGAGGTTCTCTTGACTCTCACAAAGGCCGGGTTTTCTATAAATCTAAAAAAATGCTCCTTTTTGACAACAAAAGTCGAATATTTGGGCCGAACAATAAGTCAGGGTCAGGTACAGCCGAGCGCTATTAAAGTTAAAGCTCTCGCCGAGTCTCCCGTACCCAAGAACGTTAAACAAGTCCGCCAATTTCTTGGACTCGCTGGGTACTTTCGTAGGTACATTGCGGGTTTCTCGTCAAAGGTGGCTTGCATTGCGAGATTAACAAAGAAGGGTGTCCCTTTTGTATGGGGCTCTGAGCAAGAGTCTGCCAGAAAAGAAATCATAGCGCATTTGACGAGTGAGCCTGTCCTTGCTATCTATGATCCTAAACTACCCATCGAGGTCCATACGGACGCCAGTTCAATAGGCTACGGCGCGGTCTTAATACAGACTCATGACTCTGGTCATAAGCGTGTAGTTGCGTATTTTTCAAAATTGACCCAAGGCTCTGAACAAAACTATCACTCTTATGAGCTTGAGACCCTTGCGGTGGTCAAAGCCCTCCAGCATTTCAGACACTACCTGGTTGGCACACATTTCACAGTTGTTACCGACTGTAATGCTTTGAAGCTTACACAAAAAAAGAAAGACTTGCTCCCACGCGTGGCCAGGTGGTGGCTATATTTGCAGGACTTCGACTTTTCGCTCGAATACCGCAAGGGCACAGCCATGTCTCATGCCGACTATCTGAGTCGCAACCCAGTAAATGTTATTCGGGTCCAAAAGCCCCAAAACTGGGCGCAATTAGCACAGGCCGCCGATGAAGAGACCCAATCCCTTTTACAAAAATTAAATGAAGGTCAGTTAGATCCCAAACAGTATGTCAAAAAAAATGATCTTTTGTATTATCGGTATTGTGCTACCGGGGAACAGGCTCGACTGTTATATTTCATTCCCAAGGGGCACAGGCTTAGCCTTCTCAGAGTTTTTCATGACGAACACGATCATGTCGGCATGGACAAAACTTGCGACCTTTTACTGAAACATTTTTGGTTTCCGGGATTGCGTGCGTTTGTTCAAAAGTACATCTCTCATTGTGTGGTATGTCTCTCTCACAAAAAAATGCCACGTGCTCCCCATCAACCCATTCATTCGTATGAAAAACCGGATATTCCCTTTGATACCATTCATGCCGATGCACTCGGGCCCTTACCTGAATCGAATGGACATCGTTACGTTCTCATCATTGTCGACAGTTTCTCTAAGTTCTGTCTCTTATATCCCATGATGCGTCAGGACGCCAGCGAGCTCAAGCGACATTTCACAAATGCCATATCACTTTTTGGCACCCCTAAGCTCATTGTTGCGGATCGTGGCCGTATGTTTCAAAGTGCTGAGTTCACTAATTGGGTTTCTGAGATGGGAAGTCAAATTCATTTAATTACCCCCGAAATGCACCAGTCGAACGGCCAGGTTGAGCGATATTGCCGAACCTTGTTGAACATGATTAGGGTCGAGAGTAATTATCGACAAGAAGAATGGTCAACTGTCATATGGAAGTTGCAGCTTGTTCTTAACATGACTAAGCATAAGACTACACAGAGTTCACCCCTTAGTCTATTGGTCGGTGTTGACGCTATGACACCTGTGATCCGCAACGTCGTGCGGGATATTGCCCTCAATGGAACCCATCAAAATAGGGAAAGTTTGCGGGAGATGACAAAACAACGAGTGTCTGAACGTTTACGTCGAAACCGGGAGCTGCAAGACGCATCGGTCAATAAACGCAGGTGTGCGCCTCGTGGATTCGAAGTGAATTCCATGGTTTTTGTTATAAAACAAGCTCAATCCACAGGAAAGCTGGACTCCGGAATGCGCGGTCCCTACCGCGTAGTTAAAGCGCTGCCACATGGGCGGTACGAGCTGCGGCTGCTTGCTGGTTCTTACGGGAAGACTACCCAGGCCGCAGCCGAGTACATGGTGCCTTGGAAGGGCGAGTGGACTCCGGACACATGTGCTGCTTTCTTTGAGGGTGAGCTGTTGAGTTTTCTTTTCCTAGCTGTTGTTGCTAAGCGAGCAGACCTCGCGTAGAAGTTGAGTGCGAGCAGACCTCATAATATGACTCTACTTTTCTATTTATGTAGACGGCGCACCTCGCTAGTGAGCAGACCTCACAGTATTTGCAAGCGGATCTTGCACTTTTGCTGTCTTTTATCTAGTGAGCAGACCTCAGTGTTTGCAAGCAGACCTTGCACTTTTGTTGTCCTTTTATCTTGTGAGCAGAACTCACAATATTTTCGAGCAGACCTTGCACGCTTGCTTTCTTTTATTTCATGAGCAGACCTCACCATTTTGGCAAGCAGACCTTGCGTGATTGTTATTTAACCTCGTGAGCAGACCTCATGACGTTTGTAAGCAGACCTTGCGTGATTGTTATTTAACCTCGTGAGCAGACCTCATGACGTTTGTGAGCAGACCTTGCATTGTTCCTACTTTGTATAGATGTGAGCCCATCTCACATTATCACGAGCAGACCTCGTGGATAACGTTATAAGCGTAATTTTAACAAATTTCTTTTGTTATTGTCATGCAGATGCAGACCAAGCTGAACCGGAGTCGGCTGCGCCAGGCCCAGTACCTTCCGGATCCAGCATGGTGGAGAATAGAGCTGCTACACTCACGACGGCCGAGTTAAAAACCTTAGATCCTACTTTTCCGGGTCAAGACTCGTCTACTTCGGAACACTAAGATTTGTGACTGTCATAATGGATCGACGAAAATAAAATTAACAGACTTGATGAAGAGACCGGGACGTTCTCCTGTCAGCAAAGGCCGTATTAGGATGGAGCCTTAACAGATGGCGCTGATGACCTAAGGTCAATTATTTCGCATCAGGCCCATTAACTTCGTGCTAATAGATGGCGCTCGTGTCGCCTGGAGTCACTGTTTCTGTCCTCTGCAACTTCAAGCTGCAACAACGTCACTCGAATGATGGCAAGACGCCGCCCCCTTCCACCGACGGACCCTCACTTTTGGCTCGACACTTGGTGCTGTGCGGTTGTGTTAGGAAATAGCTCTGTAATCGTTCTGCCTGTACTATTTTTGTAATTACTTGTCGATTTTTGATTAAAACGCGAATATATTTTGTAGTCTGCGTGTTTTTCTTATAAGTTCTTCCCTATTAGATAACATTATATTAACCACGTAAGAGCCTTACTTAGCTCACTGGTGGCGGTTTGCGGGCGAGTTGAAAGCGAGACAAGCGTACAGCGAATTGCCGCGAGGCGCCATATTGTACTCTTATAATCCACCGCGGCAAACTAGCTGCTAGCGCGCACCGAACTTATTTTCAACTTGCCCGCAAATCGCCTGTGCACAGTGTGGTTAGGCACTAACGGGATTGTGAGTAATTACTGGTAATTGTCTATAGCTGATGTGCGTTAAACCAATCACATTAATAATTTCAGACCACAGGACTCTCTTTTTTACTAACCTCATTTTTGAGTCCCCCTCTATTTTACTATTCGATTCAAAGCGATCGATCTACCAATTGATCAACCGAAACATTACTGGATCGATTTCGCATATACAGAGCAGGTCTTAAGATATGTTTCATGGTTGTGGACCACCAGGGGGCGCTGCAGCAGCCAGGTTGAGTTCATATGTGGGATGGCCATTTTTTTTTATAGTTCAACGGTTACTCAAATTAAATGTCGCCTTAGTATAAAAACATTCCCTCAAGGTACGGAATTTGGAACTTGCCATTACTCTGTGGATACACGAATACTATCAACTCATTCGCAGCATGTAACGACCTCTGGTGAATTGTGCAGTCACGACGTCTGGTCACGATGCACTGAGTCAGCAGTGGTGTAACGTGGCGATGGCGAATCTCGTAGATTAAACATTACTTCAGCTACGGCCATGTTTAATCTCTCTCGACAATCTAAAAGGGAATAAGTATTAATTCATCGCTGAACTGAAACGATAAAAAGCTCTTGTAACGACTGAGTAACTAGTATGGCTAGAATTCAATTGTCGATCTCTAAGACCGATGCGTTTAGGCGCTACGATGCCACACACAGCTTACACTGACTTACAGATATACCTACCCGTTAAACTCATCAAGCCTCCCTCTGTGCTTAGGCACACTCTGAGCCAACCGCAAAATATTAGTAACTTGAATGTAACTCTTGATATTTTTTATGTATTCATAAAGTGTCAAATTCTAGTTATTCTAGTGCAATATTGGTATAAAGATTATAAAAATTACCATTAGTGATTTAGTAACTGGTCCTTGAGAAAGATAACTTCAGGCCACGAATGATGAAACCAGTTAGCACTGATCACATTCTAGCAGAAGTTAAATTCCACTATGTAGATACATTGTACATCGTTAGTGTTATGTTAGTCTGTTTTTTTATCCCCTTTGGAATATCGTCACGTCAACCTAGGTTATAACCTCTATCTCTGTCAATAACATACCTTTACTTTTGATTCCAGAACTGAAGGTTCCGACGGCCATGATGGCGCCCAGCGTGATGCAGCGCACTAAGTCGCCACGCTCGTCGCCAGGAAACCTGCCCAGGAAACTACAGGTTATTATAGCATTCTATTTTATTATCCTCACCAAGACAGGTTATGCGCGCCGTTATAAGAGCCAATGCAATAGTGCGCTTAGCGCCGTCCAAAACAAAAGCGGTAATCGGTGATGGCGAGTGGCAGGCATATCCTCCTATCCCTATGTCTCTCGTCCTCCTATCTTCAGCCGTCACCCATGACCACCGCTCACCACCAATGTTATGACCCACCAGTTATTCAGAGAGAGAAGATTCGTGATCAATAGCGTCGCATTGGATATACGTAAAAAATCAATAAAATACAATGTAGTCTAATTTGTCAGGTGGTTTTTACAAAGATCAAAAAAGGAATTATTATCTCACCACCTACTATTTTCTGTTTAATTTTGTTTTCTTCGCTAACCAAAGGTTGTCTGGAAGAGATCGCATTGTTTGATTTAAATCTCTCATGTAATAATTTTCTTGTTGGTGTGCAATAAAGTATTGTTGTATATTGTATTGTATTGATCTTCTGTAATGTTTAATTTTATGTAACACTTTGCCTTTTTTTGCTCGGTGGAGAAGAGTTGAACATGTCGGGTTCCATAAATATACTTTCGCCGTCATCTAAGTAGTCTTACAAAACATCTGTCATGTGACATTTATTGTCGGTTTTGACTTTTGTTACGGCCATTAACTACGTCATAAACTAGATATTTTATGACGAAAATGCCCACCTACGAATACAGACATCAGTACCGTAAGGTCGGGTTAATTTAGCCCTGGAGGTAACATTGTCCACCCATTCTAATCCAATAGATAATTTACAAAACCATTATAAAAACAGCGCCAGCGATCACTCAAGAGTGGATTAGTCATAATACGTAGTTTAACAGAACTTCCTTATTAAATCAAGTTGGTTTTAAAGGGTGGACAATGATACCCCCCAGGGCTAAAATAACCCGACCTTACGGTACCTAAATGAGCGCACAAGTCTCACAACAGTCACTATTTGTCAGGACAGACAGGACTTTTCGTCTGTGTAGGTAAAGGTACATGTCTGTACGTTTTCATTTTTGTTTTTAATATAACCTCTGCATTTCAGAATCTAGCCAGCTATATCATCATTTAATTAAACGAATACAATAATATTCATAGAAGCCTTGTTTACGCATCTACCAAAGTAATCGATGATCTTGGCACTGCTCCGAAATTCATAATGCCAAAATGAATCGCACATCGAAACTTATCTATAAGTGCAACTAGGTATTGCCATTCTTGATTGACAGACATTATCTATCTGTCGAGGTTACGGCGACGTTCAGTTAAGTTATGTTCAATGTTGCCTTATCCTAAGAAAACGTGTCTCACTAACTCGTCACGTGTTGTGAATTAATTACATAGGTACTGTTAGCTCTATTTTATTACTGCTTTATTTATGACGAGTTGTAAAAATCAACAATCCTTGTCCTTACGAGCATGTGATTTTTTTGATAAGCATGTCGTAATACATGGGGAAATGCAGACTGGGTGTTTTAGATATTTTCGCAAGACTCGGGAAGCCGTAGACTACGGCTGCTTGTTCATTCTGGCGTCAGTTTATTCCATCATTCTGGACTTTTATTCATTCATTCATTCATTTTCATCAGTCTGAGATGCTAACACGATCATTCTCTCGTCATTCTGACCAGACTGATGAACTGAACTGACGCCAGAAGGAATGTGTAACCGCTGTCTTATATAATAATAGAAGGCGCAACTCTTGGTACGCGTATAAAAAATTATACCTTCATCGGGTTAAAAGTATCCTATAACCATCATTGAATGTCCAGCCATGTATCAAAATTGGTTAAAATGTGTCCAGCCGTTTCGACGTGATGAAATGAGAGGATAAAGAAAATTCTGAAAACAGATGGCGCCAGGGTGGCATGGCGCCGCGCGCCTATATAAAACAAATGACAATCCTGCATCACGCTTTTAATTTTTTTCTTGAAATCTAGAATTTTATAATAGTACAGATTACATGTTTGTACATTGCCGTCAAATTGTCTGCTAAATGCTGTAATGCTGCTAGCACAACGTGCACTGACAATATGCATATAGCATTGTTTGTTTGTCAACTACTAAATAAGATGCGCATTAGCTTAAAATTGTTATATCAACATACGAATAATTGTCATTCAATGTCAAACTCAGAGTAGCCATAAATCAAGTAAAATATAATCTAGGCTCATAAATTAGAGTACTTGCTTCATGTCGAATTGCTCTGCTAGCGAAGCTATACGACAATCTTGAAGGTTATCAGTCGTAAGCCGGTATACAAACAAATAAAACACGGCTGAAGTAGTAGTAATTATCATTGCCGCTCCTTTTATGCCCACTAATAGCGGCAAAGCCATTTCATTCACTGTACCTATTAGATGAGCAGCTTTCAAAGTGTAGATGGTATGAGTAGTTTCGTAATCCTAATATCTGAATAGTATAATTTCAGATCACAATGTATGCGGAATGCAGAAATATATTCCTGTTCATGAAATTATACTGCAGAATACTGTATTTCTGTTTGCCTTTTATTCATGTATGAAAACTACCAAGTAAGGAATCGACTGTAATTGCACGAATTCGGAGTATTGGTTACCTATATATTTATAAATATTGTATAAGGAATTCAGAATGGATTTTTCTGATTAAATACTTTAATAAATAAAAATCAGTTTATTACCGAAAATAACACAGTTATAAAAAATTAAGGGTGAATTAACCTCATTTGTACGCGGCGCCATACATACCAGGTCCAAACTTAACTTATCCCGGCCAAGGGCCAATTAAAATGGGAAGTGTTTGTACCGAACCCTCGGTGCGCGAGTCCGACTCGTACTTGGTCGGTTTTTTTGGTTATGGGTACCGGTCTCAGCTAGTGCTAGGCTGGCAGCCCAGCGCCGGTTTTCAGACAAGCCCCTCTAACAAGGTTGGTCGTATTGGACTTGTATCCGCAAGAAACGGGCGTCTTCTCTCGTATATTATATTACGATAAAATACATATCTTCCATCCAACCAAGGTGTTACAGTCCATGAGCTCACAGTTGCTATTCGGGTTTAGGTGAAAACTGAGAGGTTCTTATCTAATAGCGACACAGTACTGTAACTTCCGAGCACAGGAACGATTGCTTTTGTTTTATTGCGACTGACAACGACCCGACTAACCATATTCCTTGTTACTTTCCAGAACGGGTCAGAAGCGGGTCAGTCGGAGCCAGCAGCGGACTCCAGCCCCGGGAACTCCATCTCGGACGTGGAGAACTTCGAGTGCTACGGGGAGGCCGACCCCGATGCTCCAGCTAACGCGTCAGTATCCAGCTTCTAGCTCGTCTTCTATTCACAAAAAAAAACTTACTGCGAAACATAAAACCTCCTCCTTTTTTGTAAGTGGGTTATTTAGTTTAGTGGAAACTATTACAACATGACATAATAAATAAATATCGGACAACCTCACACAGATCGATCCAGTCCCACAGTAAGCTCAAATTAGGCTTTTGTTATGGACACTAGTCGACGATACACATACTTATATAGATAAATACATACTTAAATACAAATAACATCCATGACCCAAGCACATATATTGGAGTTCATCGTAGATTAAAAGTAACAGGTGGTACTATCGCTAAATAGCAATCTCTTCCAGACAACCTTTAGGTGGCGGAGTAGTAAATATGAATGTTTGAATTGAGTAGGTTATGCAAAATGGTAATAGAGTCAAATAAACGATATGATGACATTATAATGATACTTAATCGACACTCTGTAACTTCATTGTAACTAAGTCTAGAAGCCTGATACTACCCTGGCTCCACTGAGCCAAGATCTATCCACAGGAGGCCAAGATCAACTTTGGGTCACTACCCAAAAGAGATCTTGGCCTCCCATATCAACCTAACCCATCCAGCAATGCAACTAGCCACGAAATTGGATTCTATACAAGAATTTCTGAACTTCGTAATTTATACCGAGTGTTTTGCCTGTAATAGGGGTAAAAACATAGGTTCTTCCCTTGAAACTGAACGACATTTGTTAAGCAACTTCTGAAAATTGCATGTATTAAATGAAATAATTTGAAGAATTATGTTTAGACAAAGAAGCAATGTATTGCGAAATGTGTGATATTAGTAGTGTGACAGCGACAGCTATGTCAATGCTTAGGGAATGTAAATATGGACGATATACACTTAAAATACTATTTAATTTATTGGACATAATGAAATTCAGAAAACTGACTTTTTTTAAAGTTGCTGAACAAATGTTGTTCAGTTTGAAGAGTAGAATTTATGTTTTAATTTATTTCTTCTATTACAGGCAACATCGGGTATGTATGTTGTGTGTCGTACATACTCATACGTCCCTAAAGACTGGGTCATGACAGTCATGTTCTCTGTACACATTAACGAGCAGTACATTCACCAACAACGTCACGATTTGTGACGCGTCCTTTACGCGACGTTGGCCAAAACAAAGCAATTATCGTGACAACTCGGTGTTAGACTAGTCGTTGCCTAGTTTTATTTGTCGACAAATATCTGAGTATTCATGGAAGCTAGGTTACATATTTAATCATTTCCCTAAACATAAACAAAACGAAAAATAAATACCACTAATAAACGTTTAGCTATTAGGGGCATTTCATATTCTTTACACTTGTTTAGGGAAATGATTAGTTATGAAACCTAGCTTCCAATACCTTACAGTCCACAGATGGTGAATGCATAATATTGGGTCATTAATTTGTAAATATCAATTCAACTATTCAATTTGATAATACTCAGTTTATGTGCTTATTAATCAATAAATACAATCCTTGCTAGCGTCACAGTTTTTTTAGATGCGAACCATCTGTTATCCTCCCCATGTCGATTTATTATTATGTTTTCGCATATAAATTGACGCTAAATCAGCAATGTTTATAAAAAAATCAAACGTACTTTTTTCATTATTATCGGCGCCATTTGTTACGAATACCGTCCCGTGTTCGCTTTTCGCTATAAACTACATGATAATTGGCTCTAACGATCCGGCGACATAAGTATTCTAAAAAGGGTAACCGTCGTATTATTTTAATATCGTATTACCTATAGATTATACACCAGCGAGGCTTATTTTTAGCCCGGTCGATACGAACGACGTCTCATCTAATATGTATCAAATGTACAATGTCAAGCTTATGTACGTAATCTAATAAACATGTCACTTAGCTCTTTCGATCCATCTTGCGTTTCTGCGTCAATTGATTCGCGATTGACCCACTTTTTCTGTTTGTTTGTTTGTACCTACCTTTTAAATCGATTTTATAGTATACAGTAAACGTTGTTGGCTAAACCTTAGCCTTAATGGTTTGTTTTGGTGTGAGATTTCGTATTGAGATAGAATATGGGTTGGACATTGACAGTAGTATATTTTTATAGGTCTGTCGGGATAAGTGTGCTAGCGGTACAAGTGCACCTACCATACCAAGATATTGAAAAGTACAGGATGTTATACTTACTGTACCTATCTTATTTATATTTACCGAAGTACCGTTTATGCGGTTAGCGCAGTTTGTAGTCCAGCTACTGAGCAGATGGTCCTGGGTTCGAATACTCGTACATCGTCGTCTAGTACCCATTATAGCAAGCTTTGCTAATTTTGGGACCAGATCGATTTGTGTAAGATTGTCCCTTCATATTTATATCTATTTATATTAATCTTTACTTTCCCTTATTCTAAATTGTAGTGCACCAGTTGAACTTAACTTTTTACCTTTATAAAGAGCGATACCTCCCGATACAGTAAGGCAGAATTTTGATTTTGAATGTTGTACGGTTGCCCTGCTGGCGAGCTTGTTCCGTCCACCTTATATGCCGCTTCTTATTCTAACGAGCCTACGAGGAGCGGGAGGGGCGGGAGCGAGGGTAGCGAAGTGGCTAACGCGCTGGACCGGTAATCCAGAGGTACCGGGTTCGATTCCCGGTCCCTTCCACCAGGTAGCTCCTTTTAAAAAAAATCTTTAAGCTTTGATCTTTGTATTCATGGTTTAAATAAAAATTGTGGTGTACCCACATAAAAAAAATGAGACATTACCTACATGTTTCATAAATTTATGAGCCTATGATGGTTATGTTTATCACGTGAATACGAGTATATACATAATATCCATCAGTCACTTTCTGACACATATATACTTAATAAAATTGGGCAAGTGCGAGTCCGACTCGCGCATGAAGGGTTCCGTACCTATATATATATATATATATAATCTAAATACTCTATAAGTTTGATGTATGGGAGCCCCCCTTAAATATTTTTTTATTTTTTATTTTTAGTATTTGTTGTTATAGCGGCAATAGAAATACATCATCTGTGAAAATTTCAACTGTCTAGCTATCACCGTTCTTGAGATACAGCGTGGTGACAGACGGACGGACGGACGGACGGACGGACGGACGGACTGACGGACGGACGGACAGCGAAGTCTCAGTAATAGGGTCCCGTTTTTACCCTTTGGGTACGGAACCCTAATAAGTACCTATGAGTGCAAAAGTAACAATGGCTATAGCAGAAAATGTAAAATTTCAACCACGCGAGGGAAGCCGATAGAAAAGCTCGTGTAATCAAATAATCAATCACTTCATCATTTCAACTAAAAGACGGTTGATATCAAATGCCACCCTCAAAGATATTATTGGCTTCCGGCCTACATTATAGTTAACAATTATTTTAACGTGATTTGATAACATAAACAATGTATAAAAAATAACATTCTAATTCACATTTCCGTAAGATCAAAGCACCTCGCGTCACTCCAAATAATCAATTACGGTGTAGTTTGATGTACATTTGCCTGACACACATACACATCAAAAGCAGTTTATAATCTACATAAACCTAACTAATAAACACATGTATGTGAAACGTTGTGTTTTACATGGGTCAATATACCCGTAAATTTAAATTAGATTTAATGTGCATTAAAGTTATAAATTGACGGACGGTAGTGGTTTAGCGGTTAAAGTAATTAAAATTGGCTATTAATATTATATTAATTAGCTTATGCTGAAACGACGAGTGGCGATGTTCGAAGTTATAGGAAATGCTTAAACCATGTTCTATACTATGTTACATTAGTTGTATTTGTATACGTATGTACAGTCAACCAAAAATGTGGTTACCAATTTTCGACTCTATTTTACATGTAATAGAGTCCAAAAGTTGGTAGACCACTTTCTTTTCTGGCTGTACCTACCTATACAGAGACTACAGAGTGTAATTTTTTTGTGATACAAGATAAGTGTTATAATTTTGCCTATTTCTAACGCTTAGTAATCAGCCGGCTCGACAAAAAAAACTATTTTGAACTAAAAAGCGTTAAGTCAAAATTTTATATCATTCGTTTTTTCATTTTGAATTTACCCGGTTTATTACTAAGCGTGCTATTTATAAGGTCACCGACAAGGCAAAATCCGGCCTATTCTAAAAAAAAAAATACCATTTATAATTATAACTCTCGTTTGACTCGGTTGACGACCCCGTGCTCTTATGTTTGCCATCTAAATAAATATACGTATATCGTAGCCTAACTGGTTGACTTAGTCTTTCATTTAAATGCCTATGCCGTTGATTGACTGACGGCATTCAATTAAATGCCTAGGCATATCTTAAAGTGTTGGTATTTAGCTACAACGTATACATACGATTCATGTCTCGCCTCGCTGGCAGAAAGTACCTTCAGGATGCCTTAAACTAACAAAATGTTTTGTTCACAGACTAGAAAATGGCAACAGAAGTCCTGGTAACCTCAACCGGCATTCTTGGACGCGAACCAGCCTTCGACGGACGCAGCCGAGGTCAGTCTAGCTTAGCCTTACCATTCGCAAAATGTTTTGGCAAAGACGTCAGGCAGGATGCACTTCCTTGAATTACTAAGCGTTTGGAATTTTATTTATGTTAATTTGCAAAAGTATTTTAAGCCCATCATTAACGAAGCATTCATATTGCTTCAGGATCAACGACAAGTAACATTTATCTAGTTCAGGAATCTTTAAAAATTTTAACGGGAGGATTTCTTAGCTCCTTAAACAAAGATACTACCTACACTACTTATTCTCTCTTTATTTCGTGGTTCAATCGGTAACTCTGACGGTGATGCTCAGTAAACTCAGAGTATTTCCTCAATGCCTATAAGTCACTTGATTCTGCTTGAAAACCCGAGCATACGATACGGGTTGAGCAGTTATATGGGAAATTTTTTGCAAAAATTTTTTTATCACTTTTATGTTGCTTGTTTTTTTTTAAGTTAATTTTATGTTGCAATTTGGTTTTATAAATGGTTTTTCAGGAGTTCACGAAAAACGCCATCGTAAGTTTTTATTAATACTCTTGGTAGAGTATTTTTGCTGAATAAACACTTTCTCTTTAAAGCCTTTCAAGGGGGATACCTACTTTTTTTTCGGGAAGACTTTCATTTGGGCTGACACTCGTGATTTTTTTATAATTGGCGTGTTTTCGTGTGATTTCTTATATTTTGTGCACTGCTTCGTTGCTTACACTGTGTTTTGTTCGTAGCCACCAGGAGAACCTGCCACATCGGCGGTGGGGATCCATGAGACAGTAAGCTTTTTTTGTTTCTTTTGCTTGAGACACCACGCACATGAACGACTATAGTTAGGTATCCTTAATGGGCTGGCAGGGCTGTATTATCCAAAGACAATGTAGGTTAGTGCCTATGTGCCCAACACTTCCTAGGGGCCCGCGACCTACCTACCTAAAGACCTGTCTTCCTAAGAGTTGAAGCGCCACGCCTCATATAACTCAGATGCCTCCGCATCGCTTGAGGGCCCTAAGGACAGGATCAGTACTTAGATCTCCAAATTAATTGCAACTTATCGTGCCTTCAGCGCCCTGGCAACGACATTTTGACATATAACCATAAACCGTAATGGATGTCTCGGGGCCCATGTCGAAAGAAGCATGAGCCGCTATCTAGAGGGTTACCTGCATTGGTAGGATCCTTCAGGGCCCGGCAGCGGTACGCAGTTGCCTACATTTGCCTTCCTGAATAACCCGGGTCTGCCGAAGGGGTTAATATAGTTGGTACTATTACTCGGAGTTTACCATTTAGGGTGCTCCTCAACGCGAGCATTAAATTTACCTGTAATGTAGGTAACAAAAATTGTAAGGATATTTCATTTGTTTTTAGTTACATTACAGGCTAAATCGTCGAAGTTTTTATAGATAATATATACCTACTCCAAGTAATAGTTTCTCCACGAATAACAATTTGTTTTATACGGATTAGTTGTGGTTGTTTCATTTGCGTGGTGACTTACTAATATTTTACGTTTATACCAGACAGCGCAAAAAGCCACGCTCTCATTCGCCTGTAATGCAATAAAAAATTCTATGAAAATCTCATAATTATTACATTACATGCGGATGCTTGCGGCGTAGAAGCACCTTTATTTCAACCTAAGTTTAGTCCTGGTTTTCCTCTCTTCTATCTTTTATTATTGTGGTTTTTGCTTCTATGGTATGAAAATAAAAAGAATCGTCACTGTTGCATTACTTGGTTACGAACATCTAAAATTGGTATTTTTAATCAATCATTCATTATAATTTTAGAAAGTTCTTGGAGAGTGCGACGTGGTTTTGTTTGACTTGCTTGCGCTCTATGGTTTTCAGTCTTTATATTTATAATAAGGTATTGATGTTATACGGTATCTTCTCTTCTTCTACTGGTATGAACAAAGTGCGAAGCGCATATTTTCCATCGAATGATCGTTCACAAAAACAGCGAAAGTGCATAGTACTACTTAATCGACTTTGTCAATAGAAATATCTACTTCGCTCTAAGTTTCTATACCAATCTAGTCCATTACGTTTTCTCTGCCATGCCCTTAATTCCGCGTTTAAGTTACATTTTTATTTGGTGACTTTAATAACAATAAAAAAAATATTTTGAAATATTTATGATGATCACGCTTCACCTTACGCTTAGACCTTTTTAATCCACTGTTAATTATTATCCACCTAAACTTGGACTAGTGAAACAACTATGAAACATAAACAAACACAACTTCAGATGTTTTTTAAAACGCTAGGTATTTGATCACGTTGCTGTAACGCTTGACCGGGTGTTTATTTTAAAACACAATCTGATGTTTATAATTAAAGCAGTTTAAACACCATAAACAATTACATAATTAACTACCACAAAGCAAAACAAACAAAGAAATTAAAGTAAAAGTAAAACAGAGACAATAAACTTTCACGCTGCATCGAGTAGGAAGACTATTGTTGGAGCAAGATCGTTCACAAATAGATAGAAGAGAAGTGCGTGTCAATCGACAGGCTAAACTACAGATACTAGTTGTTGGTATGACTTCCAGCCACGTTAAAATTACCCTACAAAACAACTTGCCTGCACAAATTTGTTCTCTACAGCTCTCAAATTAAGTGCTCATCCAAGGTTAGGCAACAGCAAAAGCCGATGGCCGCGGTACTATTGTGTACGAAACAATGCACCCACAACTATTTGCAGATTGTCAATGAGTCATCGCATCACGTCAGATTTAGAAGTGAAACGAAACAGGTGGAGCATTAAAAAAAACGATTAAGTGAATATTTTTTCACGTAGTCCTACAGGCTCCCATCGCATAAGTAAATACAGGATGATTCAAGAGTCATGAGCGGATAAGTAGGGTTGCCAACCGTACTGCTATACGCCAGATGTCCCGTTTCTAGAGCCCGAGCGCTCTACAAAGGCTCCGCGTGGGACACCAATTTTCCCGTTCTCAGACTAGACTTATTTATTAACTAGTAAGCACTGAAACCAGCACTCAGTTGTAATACTGAGTAATTTGATAGGGCATCATATTAACTTGAGTAAAAAGATAAAATAACGTGTAAAGCCTACAGAATGCTTGGGTTTATTTTGCGCCAAAGCAAAGATTTTAAGAACCCCAACACACTGATCCTTCTTTATAACGCATTTGTTAGGTCATATTTAGGATATGCATCAATTGTTTGGAGCCCTTTCTATTCAGTTCATATTAACACAATAGAGCGTATACAAAAAAAGTTCCTTAGTTATCTTAAATATAAATTCAGTTCCTTCGCCCGGGAGAATATTGAAAGCCTTCAGATGCGAAGAGAAAAAAGGGACGTTACATTTTTATTTAAATTGCTGAATAACATTGTTGACTCTCAATATCTTCTAAGTAAAGTGTCGTTTCGATGTCAAAGCTTTCGAACTCGGTCCGCGGATCTGTTTTCAATTCCGTTTAGTCGTAAAAAATATGTAAATAATAAGTATTTAGCAAGAACATGCAAAATTTACAACAAGAAATATTCACATATAGACATGTTTCAGTTGGATCAACGCAAATTTGTTTCTGCACTGAAAGCCTAAACCGTAAACGTCTACCTACTTTCTATAATTTGTAATACTTAGATCTATTTTTAATCATCTCATAAAAATCAAGATTTTGCTATTGTATTCAACTCTAACTTGTTTCTTTTGTTCATATCATAGACTCAAAATTTTAAAAAAATTTGATGTTTGGACAGGCGCATAACCAGTTATTTAAACTTAAATATGTTTAATGCATGTTTTCTGTACTCTCAGAGCAATAGTGTATGAACCATTAGTGGAAACTGTTTTGGCTTCTGTGTTATCTATTTTCGTTAACTCTAAGTGTGATTGTATGCTGTTTGTTTCCCATTACAATAAAATAAATAAATAAATAAATACCACGACGCACTCGCTTGCTCGGCATTACCCTGCGCCCTCTTCTTCAGATCTTCTTTCAATGCTTTCCAATATGCTGACGTTCAACATACGTTACCCAGTTAAGACATGTGCAGGAGTCCCGCATTTTATAGCCAAGTCCCGCAATTTGATCGCAAATGCGATTCGATCCGAAAAACCTTCGTTATTTTCCGAAATACGTATATACTCAATAGTATAGTTTTGGGTCTATTATACGAAAATTACTTGAAATTTGCGGAATATTTAGTCCTGTTTCCTCTTTGTTTACATCAGTCACGTTTACTGACTTCCAACGTCGTTTAAATACCAACTTATTGGGCTGTATACATCCCCTCGTAAATACCGATTGGCACGGATCGAGTTTCGATTTCACATTAAGTTTGCAATTATTTAATTATCTGCTTGAGATCTGCTCGCACGATCACGAAGAGCATACTTTCCTGCTCCAAGTGCTGACAGATGCACTTTTTTTTTAATTAATACATATTTATTGACGGTGAAAGCATAATGTTAATTGAGGAGAGTCTGTGATACATTATGCCTAAGCCGAGATTGTCGAACCAGGTGGACTTTGTCCTTATCTGTTGTATCATTGTTGTATTTTCCTTTACATTTAAATATACACGTATGTTAGTGTGTTCATACGTAGATAAATTAGTACCTACTCCTATCATAGGCGGGTTCCTCCCACTCCTACCCTATGGTAGGAGTAGGAGGAACCCGCCTATGTATGAGATGTGACATGTAAAAATATTGCACCCGTTGATGAAGGGGGAAGAGTTGCGTGATGGTGTCTCAGACTTTTAAGAGAGATAAATGTATAATATGTAGTAATAATGCAATGTTGCTTATATAACTTTTAACTTTTCTTTCGTTTAAATAATGCAAACGGCGTTTCCAAAGAAAGAAAGCCAATTAATCTAATTGCATATGTATGAAAAGTGGAAATAAATAAGCATCCGTAATTGTTATTGTTAATGAGGATGTCATGATGTTTGCATTTCATTTAACATCAGTCGGTCATGCGTTAGATTAGTTATAATAAAACAAAGTATAACTGTTTTTCCTTACGATACTATACATATTCTTAACATCCTCATAGGAACTACCTATGAAGATGTTAAGAATATGTATCTCATGAGATGATTGATATGTTTTTGGATTACCGGTCCAATATGTCAACCAACAGAACGATGGTTTAGCAATAGAAACTTCCGATCTGCTTTGCCCCCTGTAGGTACTTAGGTAGCTAGAACAGATTACCAATCTCACATACTCGACTTCTTCACAATCTTCCTGACCAATAATGCAACATATCTTCTTGGCGAGGCGTGGAAATCGGACAGCGCCATCCCATCAGTCACTGTCACTTCACTGCGGAATACCGGTGCCGTAGTGAGGCCACATTGGTTTGCGACTTTTCTATATATATACTAGCGACCCGCCCCGGCTTCGCATGGGTGCAATGCTGATAAATTATGCATGTATTATACATATAAATACTCCTCTTGAATCACTCTATCTATTGAAAAAACCGCATCAAAATCCGTTCCGTTGTTTTAAAGATCTAAGCATACATAGGGATAGGGACAGACAGACAGACAGACAGCAGGAAGTGACTTTGTTTTATACTATGTAGTGATATAATATATATAGTCCTCCACGTCGTATTCGACAACGGCGACTCTTACAATCTCATGTGCGCGGATGTGACTTGCAAAGCCAAACTTTTCGACTTATCATTTTGAGGGTATCAGTTCTTCCTCTGGTCGCCACAAGGATGTGAAGCACAACCGGCGGTATACCTTATTAGAAGCTCTCTGTTCATAACTCACTAATTACAATTTTATTACATGGCTGCTTCGGCCGGCTCATAGTGCGTACTTGATGGTAATTATACTAACGAGATTAAAACGAGTACCTACTTTCTAAAACACATAATGCTGTTTGATAAGTATCTTTTTATTTACGCGTATCAACATAATTTACGCATGTATATTATTTCATTGTACTCCATTCACATAATCAGTTTAATTTGAATCATTATTAGGCGTACGATTACCAGCATGAAGAGTTCAGGAATGGTTATAATAACAGCATTAATTAGGGTAAAAAAAAACATATACCTAAGCCGGTTACACGAATCTAAATTGACTCTGATTAGTTCGTTACATAGATGGAAAGTGTCAATACGGTATTTGAAAGCTCAAAGCAGCTACTCTTTATGATATATGATATTTAAACGATCAGTTAGAATAAAATTTGTATGAAGTTACACTAGCTTGGGAGTTATTAAAATCAGTAGTCAAAACACGTCCTCTTCTTAGTTATTCGCCGAATTTTTCAATGTGTGCTTAGTGCTTTCAATGATAAAATTAATTTTCACTTTAGTCAAACACTGTATTCGCCTGTCCCTAGACAGCGCAGGGTATTTAGACATAGACATAATTTAAAATATAGTTTCACTTTGAATATAAAATATATTCTAGACTCTTCATGGTTTCGGTTTATGTAAATTGAAAAATCACATCCATCTGTTTAACATCTGATTTCTCGGTTTGCGTTTTGAATTTAACAGTTGGTTTTGTTACGCCACTGTTGTAATTGTGGTTAGCGCTGGAAATCCGACGCTAAGTGCAATAATTGTACACCGAGTGTTGCAAAGGACTCACAATTTCGTCTTTAAGCGGATACCTAATTGCTAAAAACAAAAGAGACACGAGATGATTACAATCTACAAAATGAGTTTCGAAACTAACTGAACAAATATCTTGAAACTTTTTTTCCAAATTACGAAAACCTGTTTACCAAATCCTTAAAACGCACCATTGTTTTATGTTATGTGTAGTAGAATGAATTCTTTTCGTTTTATGAACTTTGTAGTGTACTGAGTAACTCTTTCTTCCCAGCTATATTATGTCCAATATTCAATATAATATGGAAGTAACATAACTTTAAGTAAGTTAACCTTCCTTGTATTCTCCATCTTCATCCTCATATTGTCATTGATATTTTTGGATACCTAGGTATTTAATAATCTCAAATCGTTTAGTACTCGTACCCATCTTTCCACCGTTTACATCTCCCTCTTAGAACGTTATTCCGAAATTTGGAATTCGAAGTTCATACCATACCCTTCCTCTCGTTCTTCTCTCAAAGAATATTTGAATGGCGAGATGGCACGATGCTAAGTTTAAATCTCGAACGCTTGATGTAAACCCCTGAAACCTGAACGACCAGAGAATATACGCTGTGGGACCAAATAGCATCTTCTTTACTTGATCACCGTAGCCTGCTCCTCTTATCGGCTCAAGTAAGTAATACATTCTCGACTAATTAGGATGTTAATTCGCTAAATTCAAGTGCACTTATGTATACGGAGCGTTTTGCGGTTTATCGCGGATTCTCCCCAAGAAAGTGTTTGTTCCGGCCCGCTGCCGCTCGGCGTTGCCCAACACGCGTACAGTCTCATTATGTTATAGTCTAGAATAGCTGGGTGTATGAAATTTCCAATTCACACACACTCGCACGTATGATGATATCAAAAACTAAACGAAGCGTTTCTTTTCTTTATTAGTTCATTACACCAGTTATAGGTACTTACGTCTAATCGTACACTTTCTTCTCTTATTTTATAGGAAAAAAATTTGATACCCGATATTTACTGACAGAATGACTGGAAAATAAAAATATAATATGGAGAATATTTTCTAGTGTTTAATGTATACTATAAAGCTATGTAGGTAACTTACCAAACTCAAACTACCACGAGAAATAATAACTAAAAATTTTCAATTACCTGAAATTTGATCTTTACGGAATCAAAGTCCAAAGTACCAATATCACGTTAAAATTACATTTCATGCGTTGAAGTTCAAAAGCGTTCTTAATACCTAAACATTTGCTGATATCGCGTCAACGCGTGATAAATTATAATTGCTGCATTAACAACTTCAATGAGGATACTTCAAGCATTCTTTACATTTAGGTAATTCATTTTTATTGTTGCGCCAAAAAACTACACGTCAAGCCAATCTCGACACCTTGAATCGAGCAAAAATTGAATCGTATAACCACGCCAAAAAAGTGAGAACCATTTCAAACGTGTTTTCTTGACACATCTGATTCTAGAAGGCAAGTCATTGGCCATGGTGAATCGACGAAGCATTATGGTATCTCCAATTCAGCAATATCTCGAGTTTTCCACGGCACTATATCGTAAATATGCAATTTTCTGGTCGAGATTCATTGAGTGACATTACCAAGTTGATATTTTAAAAGAAATAGGTATAATATATTACCTATATACACTTCTGTCATTTACTTACAGAGCTAATTTAACGATATGTGAGTCATTTTCAAAAAACATGTACATAAATAGTTAAGGGCTTTAATTAAAACAAAACTAAATTGATTCCTTTGTGTAACGATAGTTACCCATATATTCTGTATGAGTAATTTTCGTAACACAGAAGAAGCTATGGTAATTTTGTTTCTATTAAGCCTTTAACTATTACATGTTTTTTTGAAAATGACTCATGTATGACTCACTACAATTTTACTCCTACTAAATTAGAGTATAACTCATCTCAATGCGAAACAAAATGTCATCACAGGTCGAAGCGCATTGTTCTAAAGTTGAATTACCTATACTGACGATATTTCAGATAGGTGTCAGTGCCAAAATCGAATCGAGGCCTAGAATGGTCTGTGATGTTTTGGTCACAGTAGATGACGCAACTACCAATTCTCGTGTCTGTCATTTGTGATGATTGCTAGCGTGTGGTCACCTAATTATCTTGCCATTGACTTCTACAAGCTACTTTATTGTTATATCTCGTGAGACTGGACTTTAAATTACAAATCACCTGTGTAAATCACCGGTGCAGCGTCTTTACAGCCGGTCGCAGTTTGGTTTCTAATACTGCTTTATTCACCTCTAATACACTCCTCAAGAATCTAGTCAAGCGTTGGACTATTAAATTCAATTATGTCTTCAAATCGATCGGTTGTTATTTTTACAAGACGGTGCCCGCAACGCAACTTCGTAGGTACGCGTATTTTTTTTATATCGTAGTCGGGTAAAAAGTATACTATAATCTTTGGATGTCCAGCTGTCAATGTACCAAAGTTGGTTAAAATCCGTCCAGCCGTTTCCGCGTGATGAGATGACAAGGGAAATGATGCCCAACAGATGACGCCAGACTGGCATGGCGCCGCGCGCCTATTCTAAACAATAGACGATCCTGCATCACGCTATTAAGATTTTTTCTGAAATTATGACCCCTTCATAGAAAACTCGTCGTCAATACATATCTAGAATTTTTTAATAGTACCTTTCTTAATAAATTGTTCATAAACAATAATAACATACAACAGTTGGGCCTCGAGACAAGCTAGCTGTTATACTACTAACACTACCTTACCATTGCCAACTAAGTATAGTTCCGTGATGTGGTCCGACAAACCTATATTGTAAGTGTCCGTATACGTAAATGTAATAAAATTACCATGGACACCTGAATGGAGTATGTCCTATGTATCCTTTGTCCCTTATTTTACTGTACCTATCCTTATAATAAAAGACCACACAGTTTTGCCATTGTCACGATAGGTAGGTATATGTTATGAGATCGCGTGGTAAAATACAGCCTTTGTCCAACACAATTTATTATCTTTTCAAATCAATCAGTTTCCTGTATTATATATGCAATAATTTACATTGCAATTCGTCATGTTTTACGTTCTTTAAGATTACTTTACTAACGTTTTAGGTGTAGGTTGTTTTTAGGGTTCCGTACCCAAAGGGTAAAAACGGGACCCTATTACTGAGACTTCCCTGTCCGTCCGCCCATCCGTCCGTCCGTCCGTCTGTCACCAGGCTGTATCTCAAGAACGGTGATAGCTAGACAGTTGAAATTTTCACAGATGATGTATTTCTATTGCCGCTATAACAACAAATACTAAAAATTAAATTAAATAAATATTTAAGGGGGGCTCCCATACAACAAACGGGTTGGTTGCGTTAACTTTGCACCTCATTTGTATGGGGCGCTATACAAACCAGGTGCAAACTTAACTTAACCACTTAAGGATGAAAAGTGTTTGTACGGAACCCTCGGTGCGCGAGTCCGACTCGCACTTGCCCAATTTTTTTTATTTATGTGTGGTCATTACGGTGTGATACCAGTACTTACATGAAACAAACAACTATTTAGATCTATCAACATGATACATACCTCCCTAATGCATTGTCATGTCTGTTGCTGTTGACACGATTATGCGACCTAGATGCCATAATTTGATAGTAATACAGGATGTCAGGATAACGGACCTGTCTCCGGAAGTGAATACCTCCTTAATTCTGGCTTGCGTTACCTTATGTCTGTTCGGCCTGACCTAGTCATGTGAATATTTTCTACCGTAAAATACAACTATATTCAAGACCACCATAACAAAGCCCATAATGACCCCAATTTGTTGATGGCCTTATGGGAAAAGCAATTAACAATAGACCACGAAGTTTCGTAAAACCCCATTCAAAGTGCCTCCATTGTCATACCAGATGCGCTAATTTGACAAAACCCACCACATTTTGACTTACATAATTTAATAACGGCGAGTTTCGCAGGTTGCCCATTGTGGATAATTGATGCTTCGCGGCCGCTGCCCACTGGCCGGTGGTCTGCCATCGTTTGTTGATGCGTCAGTCCGGCGCAAACAATACTCGCGCACTGCCGTCCGCGCCGCCCGAATAAAGAATTCCAAATTCAAATTTCCAATTTCAAATTCCGAACTCAAACGTACTCGAAATAGTGATGTGCAGAAGTTTAGTTTTTACGATTCACTAATTACCTACTTGCGAGTGATGTTTCAAAACCGATTGTGTTCCATGTGACCGGTGACGGATCACAGTGAAAAATTCATTGAGTGCAACATTCATTAGTAAAGCTGGAGCGAAACGGTGTTTACATGCATTACAGAAAGCGGCCGTACAGGTTAGAAAAATGCCCCCATTTTGCAATATTTTCGTAATAATGCTTTTATGAATCATAATTGTAATCAGCGATTGTAAGACTAGATTGTAAACAAAATACCTATTGTATACAAAACATTCCAAATCTTCAATATGCATTTTTTTATGAATCCTTCAGTTGTGTTTACGATGCGATTTTGCTGCCTGGAAGTAGGCACTATTTTAATAAATAAAGTAAACATTTCAGCAGTCAGTCACACGACACTGCACAAATAAATCGAAAGGCAAACTCGCACAACCAATCTAGTTGCTAAACTATTCAAAACATCCTTGTAAACTGACCTCACTAACGTTGTAAACATTTTTTACTTTTAAACAGTTTCCCAAGCATTTTCCACAGTCGTAACAATCTTAGTTATTACGAATGTTACCTAAGAACTAAATAACGGTGATTTTGTCCAATTGTTTAGTTGCGGTGTTATTTTATTGTCACAATCACAACACTACCGTGTAACAAATGACATACGCAACGTTTCTGGGCAGCGAAGGTATTATGTCCAGTGTCTATTGTTTGTTTACGTCACTCTATGGTTGGCGTAGGTATGTCCGTTTGGGAGAAAAATGGGTCAACCGTAGTGACCCATGGCCCAAGGTATTATCACCGGTCAGATCGCTGATTCCAAACAGCGTTAGTTTTTTTTTTAAACGTCTTGGCCGTACGTGAAAATTGTAAACTTCATTTTAGCTTACATTTTTGGGATTGCGAATACTGAGTGCGTCCCATGCAAATTTTTATTAAACACTTTCTATACCTGTGGCTCCGCCTGCGTGGAATATGTACCTACTTTATGACCAAGATTACTTTCATTACTTAAAATATCTCAGATAGATATTAACTGTGATAATTTTTCTGAAGATTGTGTATAAATTTGCATCATTCTTTAAAAATAAACAACTTCCATACAAGACTCCATCCATCTCTTCAGGAGGTAAAGATGAAGAGGCCTATCTATGTCCATTCCCAGGGTTTTAGCTTTCTACATACTACATAGGTAGCTACTAATTTATTTGGAACACATGTTCCTCAGAGGTTGTTAAAGTGTGCTATAGTTAAGAAAGGATTTTCGAAACTCAAGGTGTAATAACTTTTTATCTTCTTCTTATCATAAACTTAACTTTAACTTTTTATCATAAACTTCCCCGGCCCCGGCTTGGCACGGGTTCAATGCTGCTAAATTATGCATGTATTATACATATTAAACCTTCCTATTGAATCACTCTATTTATTTAAAAAAAAACGCGTCGTAATCCGTTGCGTAGTTTTAAAGATCTAAGCATACATAGGGATAGACAGACAGCAAGCGACTTCGGTTTATACGTTTATACTATGTAGTGATGAGAAACCAATAATACAAGTCAAATAAGAGTAACTAGAAATGAACGACAAGAATATAATAAGTATTGTAGACAGCCACTTTCCTCAACTAAACTAAACTAGGTAAGAATCCCATATAACTCTTATTGTATCACTATTTAATCAGTCTTACATATGTATGTTGTGGAGCAAGTGTTTACCGCAGTATTATCGAGTCTTACACCTCACTCATGCAATATAATATCAAATCAATTCGCAGCTCTAATGAGTGGAATAATGACGGCCCAAACCAACATTAACCCAGATGTTTCGGGCTGCCTTGTGTCCATGGCGAATAAGTGAGCTCGTCGGATGTTGTGCAATGGCTTATACTTGCAGCTAAGTATGAATAGACCATAAATTTAATGGACATTTTGCAATTTGTTTTTAAGCCTCGACAAAAAGATGGGTGTAAGTTTAACATGTAATAGTCTTAAGTGACATTGTCGCTCTCAAACGTATGGCCCGATTTGAATCGAGTTTTTTTAAGCCTTGGCTGTGAAGATGGTTCTTAGCTGTTTGGTTAGGTTGTGTTTTTTAAATTTAGAATTCAAGTTATTATTCGTATTATTTTATGATGATCTCACCAGTGCCAGTGGAGTAACTTCATAAATCCCGATTCCTCCCAGGCTTTTGAATACCTCTGTAATACGAAGAAAACCGACTTACCCTAGAATCAATAATGCCAAATAACTCTCGACCTCTTTCGGACTAGCATGGAGTCCTTATTCATTAGTAAAGCGCGCAGTAGCCCGGCGAAGACAACGATTCAGCTCTAAAACAAGGTAGTGGGCGCCCATCCAAAAAAATCGGTCAAGTGCGAGTCGGAATGTCGGAATACATAATCGTAGATCCGCCCCTGGATGGTGTGTAAGTGAGATAGATGAGCTCTCGTTCTCTTCTTACATTTACTCCTAGCCCGTCTTCCTTTTTCAAAACATATGTAGTGCCTGGACTTTAATCAAGGAGTGTAGAGGTAGTTTTAATATTAAAATACGCACTTGGCTCTTATAACGTAATTATCCAAACTGATCTAATATTTAATTCGCTCCACAAACATCGAAACAAAGCACTCTGGCTGATTATGACATCTCATAAACAATATTCCATTAAAAAACATTACTACCATATGATGCCCGACCATAGACCACACGAGGTCTCAGACCTGAAAATTACCTTCTCGCACAGCCAGACATAGACTTATTATAGTTAATGTGATAGATTAACAACTCACACGCCATCTTAATTGCACTAGGCTGGATCTTGCATCTATCAAGTTGTACATAAATTACAGCTTAGCCGAGATCGTTTACGTTTCTAGTCTGAATAACGATTTCTCAGCAATGTTTATGTGCGTTTGATGTCTATTGTAGATATCAAACGCTTAATAGTGCAGTCATTGAAGCGAAAAATACGGTCTTACCTCCGAATTTTTTTACGGTGAACCGATTTGCATGAAATTTTGGAATTTGGCTCATCTTACCCTTAACTTCAAAAGTGAAAATGATTTGAACTCCGCAACCACCCTGGGGGTGGTTGCCACCCCTTCTCGGGGGTGAATTTTTTTTTTTTCAAAATAACCTCGGATATCGATAGAAGGCCTAATTTTAAGCAAAAAATCATCTATAAAGTTTTTCAAAAAATTCAATACTTTTCAAGTTATTGGCAATTGAAAATTCGCAATTTTTTCACGTTTTTCATCGGTTTTTTGCAAATATCTCCAAAAATATACGTTTTATCGAAAATTTTATAAAGAACAAAATTGTAGCAGGTAAAACAATGAACAATTTGGTTTTTTATAAAGTATTCTAAGTGCAATATTAAGCTAGATATTAAAGATCAAAGCCGTTTTTTATTATGTCTGAAATTTAATCGATGTGGTCAATGCCATCTAGCGGTATGTATTCATGCCTACGTTTTCAAAATATATGAGCCATATTATGTATATATATACACATTATAGTTGTGGGTCTCTATTATACTGCGTACTTTCACATTGCTCCAAATATTCACACTCCGAAATTTTCAGTTACTAAGTAGAAAAAAATATGATAAGTTTTTGGACCATAACTCCTTCAATTTTCATGCTATCACAATTTATAAAAAACCATTGTAAAGGTAATTAAGAGAGCTACAACATCCTTTATTGCAATATATAGTTAAAAACCTTTTTCTAAAACGGTGAAGGGTTAAAGGGCTTAAGAGAGGCTGTGATTGCGCTGCCACGCGCTCTTTAAACAATCATATCTCCGTCAATTTTTGTTGGACAGAAAAAACAAAAAAACCAAATTATTTGTCAAAAAAATACCAAAATTTTTAATCCGTACACTTTTATATGTATCTGTCGTCATTTTTGAGATATTATGAAAATAAAGTGGGTTCTTTTAAAATTTGAAATTTTGTTTTTTTTTTTAATCGTGACTTTTTTGAAAAATATGTGTCCTAAAGCAGCCAAACTGATACTATCTATCAAACTCTTCATAATAAAGTTAATTCTAGGCGGAATACGATTAATTTTAATTTTGGTGGAAATGGCACTTATGAAACCCATTGATTTGTAAGAAAAAACATTAGATGCTCCTCTTATTTGCAATACAGCTCACTTATTTTACGTGCAAAAGACTTTTTATAGTGCTCATTTTAAAGCTTATTTCAAGCACTACAAAACCCTTTGGTATTAAAATGCATAAAATGCATCTGCTCGCCGCTAGATGGCATTGACCACATCGATTAAATTTCAAACATAATAAAAAACGGCTTTGATCTTTAATATCTAGCTTAATATTGCACTTAGAATACTTTATAAAAAACCAAATTGTTCATTGTTTTACCTGCTACAATTTTGTTTTGTATAAAATTTTCGATATAACGTATATTTTTGGAGATATTTGCAAAAAACCGATGAAAAACGTGAAAAAATTGCGAATTTTCAATTGCCAATAACTTGAAAAGTATTGGATTTTTTGAAAAACTTTATAGATGATTTTTTGCTTAAAATTAGGCCTTCTATCGATATCCGAGGATATTTTGAAAAAAAAAAATTCACCCCTGAGAAGGGGTGGCAACCACCCCCAGGGTGGTTGCGGAGTTCAAATCATTTTCACTTTTGAAGTTAAGGGTAAGATGAACCTAATTCCAAAATTGTATGCAATTCGGTTCACCGTAAAAAAAAACGGAGCCATAATGCTTCAATGACTGCACTATAAGTATTCTTTACGATGTAACTGGGGCTGCCATCCGCCCGGGTTTCCCCGGATTTGTCCTAGTTTGGAGGCCGTCCGGGAGGGGAAACCCGGACACTATTTATGAGAATGAAAAATAAAGCTATTGTTTTTTTTATTTTACTATTTTCGGACACGTCCGGGGAAAAAATGAGATTTACGACAAATGTCCGGGTTTTTTTAAGTATTTGTTCGGGTTCGGCGAATTTAGAGATGGCAGCCCTAGATGTAACTAAAGTAGTCCATGCTGTACGAGTTGTATAGAAAATCCTTTTTTTTAATGGAGAGGGATTAATTTTGAAAACAAATCTTAACAGTGCGATGCAGAATTTGTATGGCCCCGCGGCGCCCTAGGATAGGTTTTCCAAATGTATTCTTGCCTCTGGGACTGTAATTCAAGGTTAACCTATAATTATAAGGTGAATATGTAGTGTTAGGTGCATTATAGCTAAAATATATTCATGCGACCTCGCCAACAAACGTTGCAAGCAGTCATGAACATATTTTTTTGGAAAAAAAAACAGTAGGTAATTTGTAAGCGGTGAAAGGATCTTCACCCCTAAAGGTCCCCATCAAGATCGTTAGTGCGAACACTTCGTCTTGGTTATTAGGCATATAAATTGGTTGTGATCGGTGATACGCAATTCGCGGTCGAAACCGCTGCGGTTGACGCTTTCTCAAATCAAGGGTACACGTTTACACTGCTACATTTCTAGTAATCTAGTTACAACGCATTCACTGCCAGCAAGGCTTATATGCGTTGACTGTCATACAAGTTTGGGGTATCCTGTCTCTACTCACATCTGTAACTTTTCGTCAAATTTTCATTTGTCCGAAAGTATTGCTCCCTGGCAGTGAATGTGTTAACATAGTGATTCATAGTTTTCGAATATCAGTAGGCTTCTAAATCTAAACAGGCGGGCACTATCGACCAATGGAAATGGTTTCCCGAATTCGGGCCCTAATATGGTTTGGCATGCTTTATGGAAATCTCCTGCATCACGCATGTGAGCCCAATGAGTCTTATTTCACTCGACACACTCGTCTTGCTCACACGGTATTGATAAGAAAGAGTCAGGCACTTCGTCGTGCGACTAAGCCACAGTCACAGATGTGTGTCTTTTCAAAAGGGCTTATTTTTCTATAAAACTCATACAAAAATAAGCCCTTTTCAGAAGATACTCCTGCAGTTGTACTAGAAGTGTAGCTACTACTCTCTCCACCCTCCCGGCGGACGTCCTATACCAAAATTACATGGTTGTATGGCCGTTGCAGAAGGCTGGTCACAGTGACCGATGCAACGGTTTCTAAATTGATATCTAGTTATTACTGTCGTCGATGGATTGCGACTTGTCATCGGTGTGGTGTAACTCTAACTCGTATTAAATATATCTACTTAATACGGTGTCCTATCTCAACTCGGAAACAATGTTTCCCATCTGTAACGTTCCGCAAAATTTTCATTTGTCCAAAAGTATTTTTTCATTAAACCCGTAATATTTTCAGCATTTTAAAAACATCGTTTTTGAACCCATTAAGTTAGGTTCGGTTTGTTTTGTAATTATTCTGAAAAATTTACAGTTTTAGAAAAAAAAAGTTTTTCGGACAAATGATAATTTGGCGAAAAGTTACAGATGGGAAACAAAAATTAGTGTTTCAGACAGAATATGATACACAAATCATGAATTAAATCAGATGGCACATATTTATGCATAATGTTCTTCCATAGTTAGGTATGGTCTTCCATGAATGCCATCACGGATTTTGTGGAAGAAATTGTCATAAACTTCCTTTCTTACGTCTCTTCTCCATAGTCTGGTCAAAAGTATATTTGTCGATGCCCCTTATACTTAATAAAAATAGTTGGAATTGGACAAGCAAGCCATGAGCGTGATGAGTAAGCAAGGGCAAATCAGTGCTGTGGTGTCCATAGAACCAGATTCTCACCGGCTTGCCCACTTCGGGACGATAGAGTACCATTAACATTATATTGGTACTGAAGAAAAAGTTAGCGAGATCTACTCGGGCTTACCCTGAGTTTCAGTTGGAGGGGAAGGTGAGGTAATACGATCCCCTTAAGGGAAAAACTTAACTGTGGCTAAAGTTGAAAGCAAAATCGCAAGATTTCTATTGTTAAAGGAAGTGAATTTACTTAACTTTGTAACTGCATACTTATTTTTTATTATATGTATGTAGTTTTTTTGTACAAGAGGTTTTTGTTAAAGTTTAGTAAAGGAGCATTTTATACACACCTATGTATAAAATGATCCCTGGGGTAGGGGTAAAATAATCCCTCCAATCCTCTTAGACTCCATGTTCTTAATGTAATCTACAAGTTCCTGTTCTTGTTCTAGGTTAAACACTGTTTGTTTGCTACCTAACTTTTGAGCGGAGCCTACAGCTATTTTGTTTCTACCTTTGGCTTTTCTTTTTAATGCCATCACAGGGACCTTAAACTCTCTACTTGCGGTTTTGTAAGGCATACCATCTCTGACGGCATCTAATGCCTTTTGCATTTGTTCTTCAGACCAATTTTGGCGATAAGTTTTGCGTATATAAATTTTCGGCATGATCTGTAAAACAACAAATACAAAATGGGGTACAATGATTCCAGGGTTTTTTTTAACACACAGAAAGGGATCATTTCGCCCCAAACACCAAATTTATTTATTTATTTAAACTTTATTGCACAAAACAAAAGTCAGTACAAATGGCGAACTTAATGCCTAATGGCATTCTCTACCAGTCAACCATAGGGCCAAACAGAGATGCTTCAAGTGGGTGCAGAGTAGAAAATTAATCGTTCGGAGAGCATTCAAGATACAAGTGAATACATGTATAAATACAATGATACATATATTTACATACTATAAGATGTATATTATATATTATACAATAATAAATACGATGAAGTGTCTACTGCATAGGATGAGACATTATTCGAGCTCTAGTTCGAGCAGGTGCTTACGTAGCATCCGTTTGAAAACTACCTTGCTTGGGGCTTGTCTAATAGAGAGAGGGAGTGTATTCCAAAGACGACTTGCCTGAACGGCGAAAGAATTGGACATAAAACCAGAATGGTGCGAAGGAATGGCGAGTTTGAGAGTTCGGGAGGAACGAAGTTTACCGCCTGGACGGGGAGTTTGAAAAGTGAATTTACTTTTGAGGTATCCAGGAGCAGAAGGCTCAAACAGGATGGAGAACAGAGTACATAGGATCCTGAGGGATCTGCGACTACGTATGGGAAGCCAGTTAAGCTGACGCCGGAAGGACGAAACGTGATCATATTTACGGAGGCCGAAGATGAATCGTATCCCATTGTTAAGGAGGCGATCTAGTTTATTAAGGGACTCTTGAGTGATGTTAGTGAGGCACGCATCAGCATAATCAATAAGGGGCAGCACCAATGTCTGCACAAGCAGCTTTTTGGTGCTTACTGGGAGAAAATTTTTAAATTTATAAAGATTACGCAACGTACCGGTAACTTTTCGACTGACCTCCGACAGTTGACCTCGCCATGACAGGCTAGAGTCCAAGACTAAGCCAAGGTCCTTGACCTCTTTAGATATGGGAATGCCATCGCCATTGAAGAGGATCGGTGCAACAGAGTCCACAGAGAGTTTCGAAAGTTGCCGCTGGCTACCCAACACTATAGCCTGACATTTAGTAGGATTGACACTGATGCCAAAACTACTTGACCAGTTAGCGATGTGCTGCAAATCGTCATTGAGTAGGGAGATGGCACAGTTTATGTCTCTGACATCAGCTTGGGTATAAATTTGCAAATCATCAGCGTACAGATGGTAAGAACTACGAAGTTTACTGGTGATGAGGTTAATGAAAACTGAGAAGAGAAGCGGAGAGAGGATACCACCTTGAGGCACCCCAGAGTTCAGGTCGCACCAATCAGACAATGAACGACTGTCACGAAATGCCTGGGACCGGTCAGAAAGATAGGAAGAAAACCACTCTGTTGCTTCAGAGGAGACCCGCAAATGTCGAAGGACCGCAAGTAGTAAGTCATGGTCAACCGCATTGAAGGCATTGGCGAAATCAATGAGCACTAGCACCGTGACCTTGGTTGACTCCATACCATGCCTAATGTCCTCAATAACATTAAGGAGGGCAGTAGTGGTGCTGTGTCCAGGACGGAAACCAGATTGAAAAGGGGATAGAAGGACGTTACGATGAATAAAAAATGATATCTGCTTGTGGGCTGCCGCCTCAAGTATTTTAGAAAGAAATGGAAGAATAGAAATGGGACGAAAATGATTGAGGGCACTGGGGTTTGAAACTTTAGGAAGTGGAATCACAAAGGCCTTACGCCAACAAATTCCAAGATATCGATTAAAACATAACCGTCAAATACCGCGTGTGGAGATCGAACATTGCTTAAACATTAGCTAACTGCTATTAACCCATTCATTGCCGACGCCTCATATTTTTACTCATCACGCAGTGTCGCCTTCCAAGCGACGACGCGAATTCGCGTCCGCGGCATTAGGTTAACCCATTTCAAGGACGCGAATTCGCGTCCGCGGCATTACGTTGTCAAGGACGCGAATTCGAGTCCGCGGCATTACGTTGTCAAGGACGCAATTTCGCGTTTTCGGCATTACGATTACACATACATGGGACGCGAATTCGCGTCTTCGGCATACGAGATAAGAATTATGAAAATTACAAATGCACGGAATCCAAAAACCAGCAACAGTATAATATTATCCTTCATAGATAAAGTAACATTTTGGTATCAGCATTTAAATACACTTGTTTTCTAGCAAAAAAAAACAAATAACTCGAGGACGCGAATTCGCGTCCTCGGCATTACGATTGCACATACATGGGACGCGAATTCGCGTCCTCGGCAATGAATGGGTTAATACCCGCAAATAAAACCACATTTCAATAAACACGAATATGTAAAAAGTAATGAAAGATCGTATTACCTCACCTTCCCCGATGTCACGCTACCGGAACTCATAGTAAAATAATGTATGGGATTTCTTCCACACTCCTTTCACTCCTTTGAGCAAATGAATTATGAAAAGAAATGAATTATAAAAAGAGATGTTAGACAATCAGAAAGTCATGTTCAGTGAGTATCAAATGTAGCTAAATTTTTTACTACGGCATATGTCAAATTGCATGCTAAAATTGTCGTCTACTTTTAATGCTGACTGTACAACAATATTAAATGAACACTGGGATACCTACTAACTCAAGACTAGGCGTTAGTGTTTCAATATTTTGATACCTACCCTACCCAATCAAGCGTAAACGTTTGAACGGATGAAACTTGACACACCGATAGCTGAAGTCCTGGATTGAGACATATGTAGGATGCCTATATTGGCAATAAGTAGGCATTCGTACTATAAAGTAGTTATTAACACTAAAGCCTCGATACTTAATTTTATAAGAGTCTGTTTACACGTGAACACGTAGAACCAAGTAAAACGGATGCGAAAAAAGATTGAACGTTTTTACAAGCATTGCAATGCCAGGCAGATAATCAAAATTACATAAAAAAATGTAAATTGACGTAACGCATTGTGAACACATGCAAAAATGCCGAAATTAATTCATAACGGATTGAATTAATACCACGTTTACGTAACTTAACAAAGTATCGTTAAAAACTAAAATCTCTTACATTTCCGTTACACAGTACGTTACAATTCTAAACTTATTCAACGAAATATTTCCTTCTTTCTCCGAGAGAATGCACCTTAAAAGAATCCAATTCTAGTATCTAAAAGACGTAGACAGTATTTAGGTACGTTGGATATAAGCTCTTTTGGTTCCGCACGATGAGTAGCGGTCGGACACGCATTAGTAATGAACATAATTGCCGAGTTATACGACTATTATTCGACTGCTCTATTTATTAGGGTATGTACTTACTGATATATGCGTTAGTCTATAAAATCATCTGGTTATTTACAACGACTTTAACTCAATCTGTTAAGACCTACAATCGCGAACCATTGTTTTAACAAGGCACCGTTCTGCTTAACATGCTGTGTTGGTATTGTCTATGACTATAATATTATCAAAACGACGAATTTCTCAACAGATTTATAGGGTAGATACGGCGTTATTCTTTTCAGTATCGACCTGTGCCAAACACACTTTTACCGCGACTTCAGTTAAGCGTGATCAACATACTTTATGAACTGTCATCACATCAGTCATATAATTTGCACGTTGTCATACCTACTTGCATTGCATGATATTGAAATACCTATTAACAATTTAGTGTGGAAATTTGATTTTAATTCTGTAATTATTTGTTTCAGCTCTGGGAAGCGACAAATCGGATCCAATGTCTTAGCTAGGTAAGCAAATTTCGTTTTACTGTAGCATTAACAACCACTACTTTATTTAAACTATGAAACATAATAATTTATAAACTTTCTCGCAAGCAGAATATCATTTTAATCAATGAACTTAAGTTTTAAAAGAACATATTGACAGCGCCATCTATTATATAACGCTTAAACCACAAACTCACGCAGCGTAGCTCACACCTCTACCTTGTCTATCGTTGGTCATAATGCTTAGCTGTTTTATACGCCATCACAAGATGGCGCTAGTAGTTTGAAACAAAGTTTCAGATTCCCACATAAATTGACCGAGCGAGTGAAGCGTCTCCGTTTCAGCCTGGGCTTGGCCCAAAATTGATGTTTGTATGTTAAGACGCTTTCCGGCTGTTCTTGTCTAGAGGGCGCGTTTTTCAACCGATTCTCATGAAATTTGGGAGTACACCTACTACGATACAGTCGATACATATTATAGAATTATTTTATCAATTCATATTGATATTTTTTCAAAATGGCGGAGATATGGCGGTCGCAAAAGTGAATACCTAATGTCAAATTTCCACAGCTCACAGAGCTACTAGTTAAATGATCAGCTTTATCACCAATCGATATTTGGCTCTGTCCTTGGGTGGAGCGTCGATGTATGGAGAAAAAAAAAAGTTGTCTGATCGACCTGGAACATTTGTAATATGTTGCCTTTAGATAAGATATTAATGAATATATATATATGTCATTGATTTTAAATATGTTTCAGCCCTCTACTTGAGCTAGAAATTTTTTTTTTTACTCATAATTGGTAAAAAAAAACTTTTTTTTTTACGTAAATAGTATTAGATTTATAAAGAAGGGTTTCAACTTCAAATGTTTTGAGCTTATTTCATACTTACGGCAACTACTACGTGAACCTGTGACCCAAATTCAAATTCAGTATTTTTTAAAATTTAATATTTTTAATATTGTTATATTTTTATGCAATAATATCTTTTATTTCGAGTATTATGTGCTTAAATAAAAATCACTTGACTTTCATAAAAAAAAAACAAGATTTTGATAAAAAAAAAATTCAGTACGGGCTTGATCATAATGTTCAAAATGACAGTAGAGGGCTAAAAGTAGTATTGAATATTTTTATCATTATTTTTCTCGTACACCTGGCAGCCTAATGCAACGTTTTAGAAACGTTCTGAGTTGAATTTCCAAAAAAAAAAAGTCGCTCCACCCTAGTCTGTCCGTTTACCAATTTCTCGATCGTTAGCATGCCATGCTTTGGTTCATCAAAATAGGATGGATTGTAGGACCTATTTTGATCTAAACTATCGATTTGTATTGTTTCAGCCAATTATATCGATCGTCGTCGTTCAACTCGTCGGGCTGCGGCTCAGGGGGCGAGCCCGCCGATGACATGTACTCTGATGTCTCGCTGGAGGAAGACGTCCAGGGTCTTAATTACAAGGTTAGTGGATTGTCTTTTCACAACAGTCACAGCATTACATGATGATGATGATGATGATGATGATGATGATGATGATGATGATGTCCTCTTCATCGGGTCCGATGACAGCGACTTCAAGTAGTAGGGCTCGTAGGACTCCTACGACGATGGGCGCGGATATGACTCGCAAAACCCAGTTTGTTGGTGATAATCCGGTCACAGCGCGGGCAGTGGAGCTCACCACGGACATTGTAAGTGTAAGCATAAGATGGCTTCGGTCGCGCCTTACGCTCTATTGACGTTTAATATCCAGCGCTTGGAGACGCGCTTCTTCAAACTCCTTCACTCTAACGCGTACAGTACATACAGCTATGAATACTACCCAATCACTAGGAGGCCATACCCAAGTAGCAAACATGCGGCATAAGACCTTATACAGTCCTTACACAGCTGAAACAAGTCGTATAAGGGTTGTATAAGGCTCCTATGCAGCTCTGTGTGTTACGTGGGTAAGCCCTTCCCTATCTCGAAACGGTTTTCAGCAAATTAAATAGTAGGTAGTAGTATTTTAAGTGATAAATAAGGAGAATATTATTATGGGGACGTGCTTCTGGGACTGGGGCTCCAAGACTGGCTGGGCCCCTAGGCCCGGGCCTCGTAGACCTGGGAGTAAATACGGCACTGGTTATAAAGCGTTAGCGCAGCACCATTTATAATACTTATTGTATATTCCCTAGGGCAGTGTAAAATATGACATGACAATTGGTCTGTGAGGATGAGGACTGACTCGTGCATCAATGTGCACTAGCACTATACTAACCGCGAACGCTTGATGTTATGCTCGAACAAAAGTGAGAGGTGGAGTGCTGGTGCATAAGTAATAAGGAATGCAAATCGGTTAATTTTGCTATGAAAATTACAGGTTACATTGCCGGTAATCCGGTAAAACCATAAAAAAATACCGTTTTGCATTCCCTATACTGGTGCATCGGTGACATCGGTTATAAGCACGGCGGCGCGTAGTCTTCTCTAAATGTGAATTCTGATTCATCAATGGACGTAAGGCACTTACTCATTGATAAGGCGATAAATAATTGTTCCGAGAAATTTAAACAGACTTCTAAGAAAATTTAGTCTTACGTAATATTTAGTACCTACATCGTAAGCGTGTCACTCATTGTTTTTCTTTATTATTAACTAGGTATATAACGATATTCACTTCCGACCTAAGAAATCGTAATTAACTACTTAAAGTATGTGTGTAAAATTGTAAACCCGACTTACCTACTATTAAAATTTCCTAGGCATTTGAAAAGTAGACAAGGCTAATGGTTAATTATTGTATGGAAGTAACTTTTGTTAATAATTAACAAGCATTTCAATACATACATAAATAACCGACTTGCATAGGTAGGTATGTATCGCCAGTAGAGTAGAGCTAGGGAAACGGCCGCTATAGGCGCCAGATGATGGCGGATGGGTGCCAAAATAATGTCAGCAGCAGTCGAAAAACAAGGATAAAATTACGTTTTGACAGACAGATCGATTTTAAATCAATACCTACGTCAGTTTTCCGCGAAACATCTATAAATACTTCAAAATCACGATGAGTTCACGTGGCATCTCGCCAATTTCGACTTATTCTTATTCATACATCGCCGGGATCGTGAAATAAGCGCATTGCTCACGCGCACGGAAATACGCTTGAGTGCAACGTTATTAAAGGATCCTTCGTAAGCCGTTGTCGAGATAACTTAGAATAGAATAGGGTATTATTTATTATTGCAACTCAACACACAACAATCACTCAACGGGAAATAAATACAAACGAATATAGATTACACGTAATATTCAATAACTTATTCTTCTCTAAGTGCCAAATCCTCCACGGATGTCACATGTGACTACAGTCCGGAACTCTTCTCTATTCGTATTTTATCTACCCAGTGAGGCAGCGTAGCGTCTACTCCCGTCCAACTCCTCACTCTTCAGGCTGTCCATCCATGTTAGCCTTTTTTCGCCCCCTACCCCATTTACCTTCGATTTGACCTTCTATTACGTTTTTAACTATTATATTACATTTTTCATATTGTCCGCATGACGCTGACGCATTTTTTTCGCGACTGACCGTAGTCAGAAATATTAATATTTACCTCCTCTTAAAAACTAAACAACTGGCGAGCAACTAAGAAAAAAGGTAATACGATAATGCTCATGTGTTTCTTATCATTATAGCGAGGTCACTTTGGCAAACAACCAACTGCACATAAAAACAGCTATTTATAAACATCGGAACATAATAAGTTATTCAGAATTTTCCGTTATTAAACGTCGTCATCTTTAGGAAGGAAGGTTTTAATAACTTACCCGCGGGCAAACATACGTGTAATACCTAGCTGGTACCTACCTAGTAGTCCAACTACGATTATACACGCATAAAATGCAAGTACTCTTCATATATTAGTGTGATATGAACACTATAGGTGCATATATCACACTTAGGTATTATAACTGCGAAAGTTTGTGAGTGTTTGTATTTTTATTACCTACTTCTTCACTCAAACACCTGGACCAATTTTGATAAAATTCGATATGGAGGTAGCTGTCAGTGTCACCCTTGATTAACATAGGTAACCTATGCTAGGAAGGAATGTACTTAATATTTAATTTCGTAAAGTAAATCCTAAATCTATTAACTAGTAGGTACCAAATAATAGACCAATAGGTACTTCGTTATTTCTGCTTAGGTACTCTCTTGGCATCGCCATGGGCAAAACTTAACAGAAATAACCAGCCCACTTACGATATGTGATTAAATTGTCCACGTCCTGAAGAGCTAGTCAACTCCGAAGATCGAAATTCGAAAATTGTACCATGCTCCCTCTTAAAAACAATATATGAATGAGCGGAACAGCACGATACGACGCTCGAACATCGGGATAACCCGGAAACAATCGATAAAGTTCGGGAATAAAACGGAAGAATCCCGGAAGAAGATATTACCGTCTACTCAATATAGGGTAATCTACATATCAATATCTGTCCAATGACCCTGAGGGAAGGGTACAAACAATAGTTCGTGCCGCGTCATTTATTACTCCTCAACGGAAACGACTTGCGCACGCGTCCGGCACCAACAGTGCATCCATATGATAGCTGTCATCAGTTCCAAAACGTAGTATTAATGACTCTGAATTAGAGTATACGTCGGTTAAGCTAAGTGTGCACTTCGTTTGTATGCGAAAGAAATATATAAATAAATACCTAAGTATTCTAAATAGACATTGTTTTGAATATGTCACCATACCACCATTACCATTGTTTAATGACAATAGTAATACTATTGCTAACAGGTTAGGTTCGTTAAGGTATATCCAAATCCAAATGCCCGAAGGGTAAACCGCCCAGAAATAGGAGCCCCGCGATAGCAAAACTACTTTTGACCAGTTAAATTAATTCGCCATTGTCTAATTATCTGTATGTTCGCAATATCCCTTAAATTTTCGCAAAAATGTCTACTCCTACTATACGAGTACATGCATTTTACGTAGACCTGCACGTGCAAAGTAAGAGTAAGCCAGTAGGAAAGACCAAATGACTATTGGGAATTTACCAGGACTATTCAATCGGTTGTTTTACTACACACGTATCATAGGTTGAGTATTGGATATGTGGCGTTTTTGAACTGATCGATTAAACAACATCTGTATTCATTTAGGCAATTATAGTTCGGACGTGCCTGCATTTATGATTGAGCGTATCTCTTTGTCGGGTTCATTCTGTATTGGAGAAGTATAATCTTCAAATGCTACCTTACCTATGATGTATATCATTTTATTTCAGAATGAACCGTAATTTTGTTCTCATAGGTTTATGACGATACTAGCGGCGGCGCGCGGCGTTCCCCGCTCATACCACGGGAACACTACATTTTTCAGGCTAAAAAGTAAACTTTGTGCTAATTCAGGGTGTCTGCTACCTTCTTACCAAAATTTATCAAAATCGGTCCAGCCGTTTGAGCGTGAAGAAGTAACAAACATAAAACACTCACAAACTTTCGCCTTTATAATATTAGTGAGATAATACTCAGCATCATAACATAGCATAGATTTAGTTACACTAACAGTGACTAGCACTAGTTCCTTATCTTAAATATAGGTACACGCTACTACCAATATCACCAACTTATGTCCTTGGTAGGTACTGATGGTTGAAATTTACTTAAGAGTATCAGATTTATTATATGCGTCGATTGACCGATATTATTATCAAAAATTTTGTGTAAACAAATGTCCAACGCGTTCCCAATAGCTTCAACTTCCGTTCCAAATTATAGTCATTCATATCAATATACCAAGTCAAATGGACACCAAAGGGCGTGGGCGAACGTACCTTGCAATTGTTAACACAAACTTACACATGCACCTAACTAGATACCGATCTAGTTCAACAAGTGCAACATTACTGTGCACACAAGTGCATAGCTTAATTTGCCAACCTGTGTAGATAATGCACAATGGGTGTCTAGAGAAACTGCATGCCAATCGCATTGACAGTAGGAAGGGAATATCTAGACTTCTATACAGAATTGGTGATTGTAGGGACAATAGTGAAAGTTAATTAGAAACCACTGTTAAGCGACGGTTATGTAAGCTGTGCTATCTTGTAGAACCTGAGCGTGTGCCGTCTTCCGTGTATCGTGGTAAGGGCGATGTATGGTAGTCACTATTATTTCACCTTTCCTTATACTTTAAATAATCGAACTGAATTTTGTTATGGTTACGGATGCTAGTAGGATATCTTTAATTAAGAAACAGTATTCAAAAACAAGTTATAATTATTAGATAAACTTTCTGAATTAGCCAATTATGAAAACGGACTTGGATGATGCGATCTTTTACAATACATCATCAGATCAGTGAAGCCCATAAAAAAAAGTTGACTTAATGAAATACGAGTATTATATTACTTAACATTCTTCTAGAAAAAAACTAGTAAATAAAATGCAATCTCATTTAGGAAATTTGGTTTAAACGTGTGACCTCACTTTTACTCCTCTCTTATCATCTAATAAAGAATGTAGCCATGTTACTCATTTGATAGCCGATGATTGGGTACCACAACAATACTTGCGTGTGGGTGCATATCGTGGGCTATCTGTGCCAAGGATGCCGGGAGCTACGTCAGCAATTAGTGAACATTATTGCCACTTGTCTCTTCAATTTCCTTTACACTAATAATGACGATGTTTTAGTCAGTGAGTTTCAATGTGGCATGTGCTGTGACGCTTGGTGATTCAACAAACTTAGGGAATCTGGTAAATTATATGGTCAAGGGTGCGTTTCATGGATTTCTTCTAGCGTGAAGTATCCACAGTCTATTTAAACAAGTATGACTTAAATTGTTTACACCCTAAGTTTGTATTGTACTCCCGACAAACTGACGTTTTGAACAGATAAAACTCCCACCACGCGAATGATCTTTAGTCTAGGGTTTCCAGTAGCAAAAATACCATGAACTAATAATTCAGATTCCATCGATCTCTTGTAGATGGCACTACCATAGCAAAGTATCTGTCGCATGCATTTCAGTTTTCTTAAATAATCGAACCGTGCATCTGATCATGTTCCCAAAACACCAAACGCGTCTGTTCCATGGTTTGGACTCTTTAAAAGGGTCATTCCACCAAAACGTCTGTTTTGTCGGGCACGTGACGGGTATTACAGCTACCTTAAAACACATAGAAAGTCCAAGAATTTTTTATCAATACAAAAGCCAAGCTATAAAATATTGACATACTAAAAACTTACTTCCTAACTTTCTTAGAAGTATGATAACAATATGGCGTGAAATGCCGTCACGTGCCCGACATTCTGGGTGGGATGGCCCAAAACCATACCTTGTTCTTCCTTATATAAGAGTTTTATTCAAACTCCCCTTAAATAGATTGCCTAAATCGATCAATGATACGCCACTTATGTCAAACTTCACGTATTACAAGTCTCACAATGATGGATGACCTAAATAAACAACAAAGTTATCGTTGCGTAAACTGCGGGGTCGATGCGTCTGTCTTAATTTGACGACGCGGTTGGCGCAGTGGTTAAGCAACTGCCTACTGAGCCGACGGTCCCGGGTTCGAATCCCGGCAAGGGCAAATATTTGTGTGATGAACACGAATATTTGTGCCTGGGTCATGGATGTTCTATGTATTTAAGTATTTATTTATCTATATAAGTATGTATATCGTCGCCTAGTACCCATAACACAAGCCTTCTTGAGCTTAATTTGGGACTAGGTTGATTTGTGTGAGGTTGTCTGATATTTATTTATTTATTATTTATTAATCACGGGTTATCTCTTATCATCAGTATGTAGTATCAATAAAAACGTCGACATGGTTATCTAACGTTATTACATTACAAAAATGGCAACACGAAACGGAAAGTGGTGCGAGGCGTGCGAGTTATTGTGTGTAGATGAATGCGACAACCTAGACAATCTCTGCCCCAGCAAGACTATGGTGGGCGACTCGTGTCGCGCGACACAGCAGCACTTGTCACTCTCTCAGTACTGTACAGAAAGAGATAGTTATTATATCTCACGCAGGAAAGTCGCGTATCAAAGTTGTGCTAGAAGTGCTGACGTTACGGAGATGCCACGAATGTGCGACAGCGGTGCACCGTATGTGTGTCTCACTCACTCGTAAGGCCGCCCCACTTGGATCTCTCGCTCAACCGCTCGTCGAGCCGCTGGTCGCGCAAAGTCATGGGATCCGTATAGTATAGGACCATCTTCTACCAACTTAAGTTCTTTTCATAATGGAAGACTGACTATAACTCCTTGATCCCACACCGGTGCTGTAGAGTATCTGCATGTGTTTAAATACTTACGCCTTACGCACTTTTAATTTCCGCATAACATTAACTATTCAGTTGTTTTTCGCGAACCGTTTACTTACGCCACAAATAGCTTCCCACATTGTGTGTAAAAATGGCTCTCTAGATATCTGATTCTCTTTTCTCATGGTTTAAATACTCAATTATGTTGATGTTTTGTTTTGTTAGTGGCTTTAAATCTCTTCAAGTAGCTAATTTATGTTCTTATCGCTTTTGATTCTTCTTCTTTCTTTTGTGCTATTTCCCTAAAGATTAACGACAATGTGCCCAAATTAGTTTTTCCATTGTCTGGTAGCCCCTAATCTTGTTTACCTTTTCTTTCTTCCTCTGAAGACCAGTTGTTAACACTCTATATATTAAATGATCTTCACTAAGGATGTGAATAAAAATACTTAATTTCTAAATTAACATTAATGCTTTGTTTTCGTTTTCCTGTACCCACTCTGTACCTATCACACTTTTTTAGGTACCGTAAATATTCCCCTAAAGACCTACATATTATGCTTTATTAACGTTTTAACTTCCAAATATCGAACTAAAAATAATATTGGCAGAATGGCTAAAAACCACCCGGGTAACGGCACCAATCGGGGTCACAGTAGGTGATATTATTCGCCCGTTAAAGAAAACGTTTTTAGGGCGCGAAGATCCACACGTTGAACGCTATATCGGGAGATCTAGACCAGATATGTTTAATTATAGAGTATAGTTACACTCTTTAATTATGATCTGAGATGACACCGCGGGAAACTGAACGCCGTAAAAAGACTAGATGGCCTGGATAAGGAGTGTAATGACTACCGATCAGACAGCTCTGGCGTAACTCAGTGGAATCGAGACTTTATTTTGTTGAAGTGCGCCTGCGCGTGAAGTACTACTGACATGTGATTCTCAGTCGCGCGACAAATACTACCTGTCACTTTCTTGTCAATACCGTGGGAGCAAGACAGGTGACGCTAAGTTCGCTACAAGTACAATCGCGGCAAGGTACGCTGGTCCCGATGGTTGCTTTAATCGTGCGATTGATTAAACGATGAGTCTTTTGTCACTCTCACACTCATGTATATGACAGTGACGGAAGCATAGCCATTTATCTATTTCAAGATAAATGTGAATACGATCATCCTATATGTGCAGGATCCTTGTTTGTGCTTTTAGAGTTATCAACTTATCACTGAATGGTAAGAATCTATCAATTTTCTTATAAGTAAAATGTTTGCTAACGGGATTGATAACTGTGATTAGAATATAGCGTTGTTGTTTACAAAACTAAATAGATTTTATTTAAGAGTAGTTGTAACGATGTAAAGCCAGCTCAGTCGCCAAATTGGTAATCCGTTGAAACATTATTTGTTGAGACATTTTTTTGAGGACATAAATGCTTTAGCGATGTTATCAATAGCATATTACCAAAAACGGTGTCATTACCCTTATCATTACCACGGGCATACTACATTCTGAAGTTTAAAGGCTCAACCGAGACAAAAGGACTAAAAAACAGAAGATACCGAAATTACTAGCCGTTCTTATTATCACGCGATAAATAAGTGACAAAGCATCCTTCACGTTTTGACAAAATGCGAGTGTAAGTGGCAGGCATGCTTTGTCACTTATTTATCACTTGATAAACGCAACTATCATATGCCCCTCCGGACTATCTTAAAGGAATTTTCCTTGTCACACAAATTTTGCACAAACTTTAGTCTAGATTTTTTTAATAATACTTAAAAATTACATCCGAAAATTTCTAACTACCTGATTAAATTGTAATAAAACATCGGGAGCTGCCTGTTATGGTAAATACGTAGTGGATTTTATATGTAGATGTATAGCCTTGACCCTGGAAAATGTCTTTACTATGGTTGAATGCGGAGTGATGTGGGCCGGCCATCATCATCAAGTCATCATTGTGCCCACCGCGCATGAACCCGAACGGGTTGCGTTCGCGCATGTCTTTCTCAAGTCAAATTGATTATGACTTAAACACGATCAATTTGAAACCACGGCATTGCGTAACGTGGGGGACAATTTGAGCAGAGATACGTAACGTGTCTTTTAGAGCTTATTTTATTGTAATGAGGTAATTGAGATCGCTTAGGAATTGACTGCAGTACATATATTTTTATGGTTTCCAACTGAGTAGTTTTCTTTAACTACGTTCATTGAGAATTTAAGTGCTCCGCTCTTGTTAGTAGTGTATCCGCTACTCTTTTCTATTACCTTTTTTTTTGGTGCGTTTTGTACTTAATTATTATAGTAGTTTTAGTCGTCCTCTTCATCCGTTTACTTGGTCTTCCAAAATGCACAAAGTAAGTATTTCTTTTCTTCTCCTATTTTGTATTATAGGTATACTTCTTTCACCATACGCAATATGCCCTATTTATCCTATTTATTGAATTTTCTTTTGGCTCAGCTAAATACTTATTTAGTAAAGTAAGGCGTGATTTGTACCTAATGTGCCACTATATTAATATAAGATATCAAAATTAATCTTCTTCTATTCACCTTACTTTTGAATCTTTAAACGGATATGCAACGGGAGTAGCTCAATCGATGAACTGTTCTGGTTGTCAGTGTCTCATCTTACAGCTCACAAATTCGTAGAAAAAGTTAAAGATATTTATACGAATGAAAACACTGTCTTTCAAGAACATAACTAAAATCGTGGTCATATGAGTTTTATCAATAGAATTCACGAGCACATGCGTCATGTCATGTCAACAGATGTATTCGCACATGGTTGACACCAGATGATAATTACTAATGTGGGAAGGTTAATCGAAGCTGGTAAACGCGTCTACTTGTGCTTGAAGGCAATTTGCAAAGGTCTGCTTATCTAATTAAAGTGAAACTATAATGGACCAAGATAAAGCATATAAATAAAGTAGAGTTACTTACGGAGTTTAAAAATTTTCTGTTTAGCCTTGCGCAATTTTCACACATTACCACAACAGAAAGGGATTTATCTACATGTAATTTTTATTTTTTATTTTTAGTCCCTCAAAAGATATCCATAATTGTAAAAAATTACACGCCTTTTAAGTTTAATTTCTAGCACGTAGAGTCATGAAGCCACTCTCATCTCATGAAAATAATATTTATCTTGGCAAAAATGACTGTATTCTGGTTCAGTCTTTTATTCTTTACCCAGTTGTAAAGTCATGTGTATTGCGATTAAGGTGTACCTACATTCAGTGATTTGTCAGCCATGACGCCCGGTATGCGCACAGTGCACACAATAACTTAATACTAACATGCGTAACTATTGTAACTAATATTTAAATAACAGTATTATGACAGCATTTCGAAAACAATCTATTTGAATTATAATAAATAGGTAATTTTACTACATTCAAACCATTACTCTACACATATACATGTGTGACTTAATCAACATCATTTGAATTTCATCCATAGTGTTGAATGTGAGTTAAACGGACACTCGGACACACCCGGCTCTTCAATTCCATTATCCTTCCCGTTCCCCTCGTATGACTAATCTCTCAATAAACGAGCCTACGAGGGGAATACTAAACAGAAGCAATGCGTTGCGTGCCCAAGTCTGATAAACAATTCATAGACGCTATCTTGAAATATACGAGGAGGTTCACATCACGAATCCTGCCCTATTTACGTAAAAGGAGCATCCACCAGCATGTCGCATACGTAACGACAATGGTAACTACGTAAACTACCTTACAAATTTAAAAAGGCATATAATATACTGTCAATACGAAAATTAAATAATAAGATCTTGGTACCTATTGTTATGCCTGTGAATTGGGTCAAAACTTCGGATGTCAATTTCGTTGCTTCAGAAGCGTTTTCAGCAGGCTGAAAAGTCATTTCGGTAATGAATGTGTAATTTCGTGATAAACTGTGTGTTTTAATTAGTGGATTAATTTGTGTTTTTTTTAATCTAAAACTAACCCTACGCTCGAACAGTATGATACCAGAATTTGCATTCTAGCGTTATTAGAAGCATAAAATAAATGATGTTACATAAACGACATTCTGTTAAAATACCCCCAAACAATTTATATGGTGGGGTAGTATACTCGTAGCAGACTGAAGTGGCAGTGGGCTGGTCACATCTGTCGCAGAACCGATGATCGGTGGAGTAGACGGGTTCTCGAGTGGAGACCACGACTCGGCAAGCGTAGTGTAGGACGCCCTCCGGCCAGATGGACCGACGACCTGAAAAAAGTGGCTGGTGGTGACTGGATGGCGAAAACGGGAGATCGGGCCATGTGGCGAACCCTGGGGGAGGCTTACGTCCAGCAGTGGACTGCAATAGGCTGAAATGATATGATACTCGTAGAGGTATATACAAAGGATTTCCACAAATCGTGACTTATTTACGTAAAAGTTGATCAATTTCAAATTTAGCACTAGGAAAAACAAGCTTACTTTAACAAAATTGACTGCCCCGTAAATTTTGGAATAGCCGCGCCATAAAAGATCAAAGTAGCTCAGAAAATGCAGGAAAAGTCTGGTTTATTTCGTGTGTGATTAATTCCGCTTAGTTTTTTACTAACTGTCCCAGTTATAACAATTAAAGTATCTTACTTGTGCTAGGAACTTACGTAGTCGCAGAGATTTAGTCTTCTTTAATTTGTTAAACTTTCTCATATTACGTCTTTAAGTAGGTATAACGCCCCATAAACTCCGGGTCGTTTTCAAGCCTGTCAAAGTCTAGACTAAAATTGAGCTAACAAATCTAACAATACACATTTGGACACTTTATTAACCACTCGTTGTCGCTAAACACACGGTAATAAGCTTCTTGTTCGGATTCCGTATAAATATTGAGTGGCACTTGTTTACCAGCGATTTAACATTTTTCCACGCCTGCTGGACGTACAAAAACTGTATTAAAATGTATGAGATCGCATTGTTCTTGCATTTGCAATTGTTTATCTACCCTAGTATGTTGTATAACACTGTAACACATATACGGCTTCCTACTACAATATGTTCTAAGCTTCACAGCTGAAATTATTTAAATAAATAAACTGTAAATCTTTTGTATTGCTTAGCCTATTCTTCGCTGCCATTGCGTTACCAATCGCAGTTTATTATTTCGTTCTTTTCGCAACTAACCGTTAATTTGTCATTACGTAAAATGAAATAATATTGATCGGTATCAAACGCAATAATCTTAATGAATGCCGGTAAATCATTATTTGGCTGGGTTAAAAGGGCGTTGTATGGGTTAAAATAAGGTTACTTATACCAATGTTAATATGTAAAATATGTAAATTTGTAAATGTTTCTTTAATTTCTTTAAATGTACCCATATAGTCAAATCGTTTTAGTCCACTTTCACGCTCTTCCAGAGTGGATCAAACTAGCTTTAAACTTAAAATTTGGTTTATGAGCGTTGATTGTATGACAATAGGTACCAAAGCTCCGCCTATTAGTTAACTTAATTTTAAATACCAGTCATCTAAGTTTTGTTGTTACAAATACAAGTTAACATCTGTAAAGAAGCTTGTTCAGTCCTAGTCTATTTCGGTAGGTACCCATTCAAGATAAGGTGAATGGCATCGTGTTTACAAGAGGTGCGCCATATGGGCAACCTCTCTTTACGTAATTAAGTTGAAGATACAGGCGTTATTTAAGCAGTACTTGTTTAATGTAAAACGGAGAAACTTGACGTGTGACTGCGAAGATTTACGGACGGGCATGCCAGATAGTCACACTTGGTTCCTTGACGTTACCTACTTTGTTGAATTTCCTGTGAAGATACGCTGCCTGATCTCATTTGAGTAACTTTAATTACTTATCTTAATGTGTGACATGGTGTCAAACCTATTAAATATAGTTTTTCTTAAAAGCAGCAATACCTAATTCACAAAGACAGACGAAGACACAATTGGTCATTAGATTAAAAAAATCTGGTGTTTATCTGAAATTTTAATTCTTATTTATAAGATACTATTGTCCAAAGACCTCTTTCTGTGGGTGATTCACTTCTGGAAGTACAAAGTAAATATGAAGACATATAAAATGCAAATATAATCTTTAAAGTGTCTGTAAGGTCTCCCTATCTGGCGACCAACACAATGGTGGGCCCTGGTCCGTAAAATTACGAGATGCGCCCATGCAGTGTACTGGGGGAACTCTGAAAGGGGTTATTGCCTCGGCATCTATCAGACATTAGTGCATATGGCTGCAGAGCGAATAAAGTTTATTTGTATGTTGTATGGCGCGGCTGACGCTGATAGTGTCGTAGTCATCGCGGGAGGGGCGCGCCGCCGGTTAGTGCCGATCGCGATTCTGTACCGGTCTCACGCGTCACGCTACATCGTCCAAACTGTTCCGATTTCGAAATTCGAATTCAGAATAACATTCCAACTTCGTTCAAACATTCGATTTTGGAATCATAGACAATAAATACGATGTCAACGCAACCGTTGAAAAATTCAAATCGACGGCGTTTTGGCTTGCGCGATATAATCTTAATTCTGTATGATAACAATTAGGGAGTTTGAACTGCATTGTTTTGAAGTGAACCGACACCGGCCAAGTGACTGCAGGGGATTTTCTGAAGCAGCTTACGTGAGCTATGTGACAGTGTTACGTGTATGCAGTGCAAATTCAATAATATAGTCGTATTACGTGGTGTCCATATACCGAAGTCTATTGTGCCATTAAAACTTTATTAGCTTTATAATTTAAACGTAACGTATCATCAACGATAAGTGTAATAAAGGATAAATATAGATAAGAAACTGTTTTGCACACACGCCTAGGAGGGTACCACTAAGTGTTGATGTTTAAATCGGGCTTGTTCAACCGCTCGGGCGGAACCATGGAGCCTGTGGAAGTAGAAGATAGTTTGGAGCTAGAATATGACATGTGGGACGGGCAATTCGACTTCGTAGGGCCTCAGGGCCCTCCGGATACGCCCCGGAGTCGAATTTTCTCCGATACCAGTATCACTGACGACCTGTTCACTGGCAGTCCGCTGACACCGCATTTGACAAACGGATTGAACGGGGGGAAGAAGACTGTGGCTCATCAGTGGTGCGACAATCTGTCTGATCAAGTGAGATTCTAGTTTTTTTTACCTACACAGGATGTTAAAGTAGTGGAGCAATTCCACAAATCGATTCATTAGGTATGATTTCAAATTTTCTCCGGCTAGTTTACCTGAAAGGTCGCCTAAATTTAACCTTTAAACTTTTTGTGATAATGGTGCAAACTTGTAGCGTTAGCTTGGACAAGACTTTAATATACACGAGCTTTTATATGTTCTTTGCATTGGAATCTGACAATGAAGTCATCATCTCCTTGAAATATTGACCACATAAATATTAGCTTATCCCACACAACTTAGCGTTTTAAAAATTATGTAACAGTATTTCCTTAGCATAGGAAGGTTGCTTCCAAATGAGGTTAACTTCTTGAAGAAACTCAGTTGGCCGACCAAGTTTATACATTCGCGCTAACCTAGCTAATGTACATCTTAGGTACATGTCGTGGGGTCACAGCACTTGGTGACCTACACAAGCCTACACAAGCTTAACGTTGGAAAATACATCCGATATTCCTTGCACTACGTACTCGCTCTCCCTACTTTTAACTCCAAAATGCTCGGGAATATCTAGTTGACTGGACCGTCTATTGAATTGGCTAGACGTCCGCGGTGTGACCATTGATAGACGATTGGAATTCGTCCACAATGCTCCACATTACGACTACAGTGCGATTATAGTAGCCGGTGCGTAACCGACGGCAACGGAACTCGATCGAAATCAAGTGTTTTTTATACGGTCGATCGGAGCTCGTTGCCATTCGCGGTCCTACCCGTGCCGGCACCGACGAATTTGTATAACCAAAGCAAACCTAGCAACAAACTCTTATTAAGATTATTTGTCCTTGATTTATGTCTTATCGTGGTTTTATACGCGACTGTCACGCGATCTTACGACCCAACCTTCTTTATCGATCATCGACCAAACTCCCTTCTTCATATTTACAAAGGCTTCGGCTTCAAGCTCGACTATCAGTATCGGCTATCATTCTTCGTGATTGTCGATCATTATCTGTGTCGTCAAAGTAACTTTCATGTCCAATTTCAAAATTGACACAGAACACAATCAGACTTGTGTAATGTGCAAGGACTTAATTTAGAATGCTTATTAACGAGTGTCGTATAAATGTCTGTTACGTTTAACTGCATCAGATAAACTATTATCTCTAGAACACGCCGTTTCTCACATTACGGACGTTTGTATTTCCAAGCTTAGATTAGCATGGTAACAATAGTATAATTTAATTTATTCCTACGAACAATTGTTGAGAAAGATACGGCGCGGTTACAAGCTCTTACGTCTGCAGTGAAAGCTTACGTATTCAGCGAATATTCTAGGAATTTTCAATCTATTTGAGGCTGATTTATTACTTGACGACCCCCTTGGGATTTGTCGATTTCCCAATTTCCAATTAACGGCTCTAAACTAGCTTCCCCCTTGGCCACCCCTGGCAAGTAATTACATTCCATAACACTATCGTCTCCCCCTATTATCGCCTATTGTTTGCCTCTATTGTAATGTTAAGTGTCATCTGTATTTGTATTTCTTTCTTTTTGAGGTGTGCAATAAAGAGTATTCTATTCTATTCTATCGTATTCAGAACCGTACTTGAAGTCCTCAAGCATTATGGCTATTTGGTCTTTAAGGCCTTTAAATTCAGAATAGCACGCCCCTAGCATTGTTAGAAGTTCACTAAATCCATAAATGGTCCCTTTTTATTCAGCCTGTCGTGTGGCAACAACCCCATTTTATACGAGTAGTCACTGTTGATATTTGCAATTACTAAAGCGAAGCCAATTTCATGCTTATTTATCTACGCTATGATTCTGTGGCGTTGTTAAAGATTTAATTGATTACAATTGATTTAATTTTGTAATTTCTATACGATTTGTTTAGGTAGTGTCAAATAGCTTGCAATCCTTTCAGAAACTGATACTGGTGCAAGTTTAAGTGTATGTAAAGAGCGGTCGAAGAATTTCAAAGGTAATGTGTACCTTGCTACTATGATATTTTCTATGGTTCTCCAGGCAAGAAAACAAACTAACTTTAAATAATATAAATAAACATCATTTCAGTGAAGTGATGAAGAAATCTGGAGTATTGAGACATAAATTTGTGCTTGTTTATCCTTTATTACATTGAATTTAGTGCGAGTATTCGTGAACCGTGCCACGGCCGTGCGCCGCGTCACTGCAGTAATTAGGTTACAGCCGCGTGCAACTGCACTTCCATCCTTCTCACTTCCGCTATCAATATTTTCTTGATATCTTCCTCTGTTTATATTATTTCTTGATCGGGGTCCTTTTGGTGCCGTGACCAGGATTGAGACAATCAGGTTTTTTGTTAGCCTGTACTGTCCCACTGCTGAGCATAGGACTCCCTTTCTTTTTGCCACTAGTCCCGATCCCTTCCCTTCGCAATATCTCCGGAATGTGTTTAGGTCATCCCTCTAAAACTTTGTTGAATGTAAATCAAAGTGTATAGTGTAGTTTGTACTCATTTTAAATTCAATATTGTTTTACTTTGCAAGCGCCATATATTTTATCGACCACCAGTGTACGGTCAACCCGACAATTATTTAATTAGCATAACTACCGAACGGACTGCAGCCGACCGTTAGCACTTATAATTGGAGCGGTTGACAAATATAACAAGTCGTAAGTGCAATAAAACTACACATTTACACTTTGATGCTTATGCTAATACAGTTCAAAGCAAAAGTTGTTGTCTTTACCGCAAACCGACTCAATAGCACATGCCTATTCAAGTGAGACATATGGGAATTCACCACGTTCAGTGACCCATATGCAGTAGGTACTGTACATTTGTTAGAGTCCGCTATATTTCAAGTTTTACGGAAATAACTTGGTAAAAACCGTAGCGCATACACAATAGAGTAATAATAATCAACAGCCGTACCCACGATGCAATAGGAAGAAGTGTATTACGAAGAAAGGATTTACGAGTAAATAAAATTAAATTGAACGGTACTGTAATTATAAGTTCTGCTGTTTTAAAACAAAAAGTATAACATTTTGAGGCTATTCCAGTGAGGGCTAACTATAACATTTTAAGGCAATCTTACACGTTAGGGTATATTAGTTTTCCTGTCACAGTCGATTTAAGGTAATAAAACTTGCCAGAGGGACGGGCTAGCAGAACTAGCCATGACTTCGCTTGTGACCTGACATCACTCATCTCTTTAATTCTTTACGGGATGGAAAGAAATGATAGAGATCATAACCGAAATTAAAGCACAAGTAGATGAAATAGCAAGCGGGGATAAGCATGCATTAACGAATTGACGATGGATGATGTTAAAAGTACAATATAATAAGTTTCAAATTCGGAGTATAATTGCATCACCATCTTCATTATTTTCGGCCAAATAAACCTAGTGTGAAAACATCTGTACTGACAAGGTTAACCTAAAATACTAGCCAGCACCCAGTAAGCAGCCTTTTAAACCTCATTAAAACTAATTAACTACATATCTTTAATTCCGATACAAACGAGGGAAATAACTTAACATTACTCAAAAACGTGACGACTAAATAAATATACAAAATATAAAAACAAATTACTATTAGGAGGGTCTTATGGAGTTCTAAGCAACGCTTGTTCCTTGGGGTCGGTACTATATCTACTAAACTTATAACCATATACACAAATAATACATATAACATGTCTATGACCCAGGAACCTATATTATTCTCTTCTTCACACAAATATCTTCTTTAAAAGTACTGAATTATTACAGTCATCACCAAACTATGGTCCAAAAAAAATCATTCATTTCTATCAGTAACCATATTCTATCAATTTATACATTTTTATATATTTATTTGTTTAATTAAGTTGATCATCTTAGAGTTTATCTGTAATAATTGTCATAAATATATTAACGAGACAATTTCGAGTTGATTTGGACCACAGTTGTGTAGACATATTTGGGCGGTTTTACGGTTCCATTGACGAGATCCGAAGGCAGGACCGTTAATTTCGTAGACACGGAGTTAAAAACATTACAGCTTTAAGCACTTAATTCACTTCGATAATTGCCAATGATTGTCGCTAGACGCATAATCATCAGTAGACACTCACAATCCATCAGACAGGTAAAGGCAGCGTTGTTTACAAAAGCTGGAAAGTTGCAAGACAAGTCTGGCCAAGAAAATGTTTCTCTAGGAAGTCACGCGCCTTCACTCGCTATTCAACCCAACTGGCCATTGATTGCTCGTAACGATAACAATCTTATACTTAACTACCGTGCAATTTTCGTCTGTCTACTTACTGTTTTGTTTTAGTCTTGATAGTGGGTTAAATATGTTATTTCTTCTCTTCAAATTATGCCTAAAATGGCATAAGCAAAGTTAAACCTTACGATATTCCGGGTAGATTTGAATCTACCTAATAACTAGATATATTTACTTATGATTTATCGAGTCTCGTAGCGTATTCTATTTTGTCGACATCTCACTTCATCGAACACTTTTTTCTTTGAAATCGTTAACTTTTTTGAAATTGTTGAAACTTTGAAATCATCATACAAATAAAAGCATCGGGGAAAAATTACAAAATTAAATTTCTATGAAATTAAGTATTCTGCGTAAAGTTCATCGGTGAAGACCCCGACACCTAGATACCCCGATACATAGATAGTTATCATTATCATACGTTTACTATGACAAAGTCTTCACGTATTAGAGTTAAAGGTCATGTTGGTTCACCCAGTCGACTCGTCAAGTGAGAATGATAAATGATAATGAATCCTTTAGTTAAACTACTACGTGAAGATATCGTGGTCGAGAGATGTCAGTGCAAACTGTATTCACTGAGTCGAGAGTTATCATTTAAGTAGGTTATCTTACTTGACCTTTGAGAAAGAATTTATTGATTATTCTACAATGTCTGACAATACATAAATAGTAAATCAATTTGTATACCGATGTACATATTGCAAGAATTTGATTGGAGCCTTAAGGTAAACCCCAACAGAGGGTACCTAATAACTAGGAAAGAAGAAGAACGAGTATTCGATTTGATTAGGTTTTGTTTTTTTATCATTTAATTTTATATTCTACTTGCCATGAGGTCAATGGCATTTCATATCTCTCTCATACCTCATTTATTCAAATATTTTAACTTCTTTTAAATTTAGTGAGTTGTACAGAAGTTTGTGCTACATCTGTAAGTAGTCTCTCGTCTCAGTAAATAACAGAATTTTGAACATTAGTGTAACAATTTTAAAATATAATAACGTTTGGTATTTATAAATAATTATTATATTATTAGGACTAACCACTTGATGACAAAATACTAAAAACGTCTCTGAGTTCATGGTCAAATAACATTCCAAAGTATAATATGAGGTAATCGATATGCGTTGACCAGTTTGCACGTTAGCTCATCGGGGGGCACGGCAGTGCCCCCGCCAAGTCGAGCGCGAAGCAAACACTGCCGTACCATCCTTTACTGGAACCATTTCGCCGCATTTTCAGGCCCCTATTTGAGCACCTCTGGATAAGACCAGAACGCAGAAGTTTTTGTCATCTAGTAAGCTATAATCACATACTTAAAATCCAAAATTTCAAATCTGTAGGTCATTTAGTTCCGAAGTTAAGCGAAAGCAAAGTTTCGCATTTACGACACTCACTCATTCACTCACTCACTCATGATCATCAGTAAAGAACTAGTACTTCCCATAAATTCAGAGAGCTGAAATTTGGTACAGAGTTAGGGTTTAATGGCCACATAAAGCGAAAACTATAAAAATTGGCCAAGTGCGAGTCCGACTCGCGCATGAAGGGTTCCGTACCATAAAACAAGTTTGTTGTATGGGAGCCCTTAAATATTTATTTTATTTTATTTTTAGTATTTGTTGTTATAGCGGCAATAGAAATAGATCATCTGTGAAAATTTCAACTGTCTAGCTATCACCGTTCGTGATATACAGCCTGGTGACAGACGGACGGACGGTCGGACGGACGGACGGACGGACGGACAGTGAAGTCTCAGTAATAGGGTCTCGTTTTTACCCTTTGGGTACGGAACCCTAAAAACTAGGATAATCGAAGATCTGGAGTACTCTGATTAGAAAACACAAGAGCCCAACCAAACTATTAGAGATCGACATACAACAAGATGAATATTTTTTGTAAAGGCGGTGTTCGGTTGGCCGCCGTCGCGAATGATCATCTCTCCTGATGATGGATCGCGTACCGATTCGAAACATGTCGAGCGTTATTCGACTTCTATGACGTGAGTAAACCCGTTTAAGTATTTTGATATTCAACTTAGTGGGCCGCTTCATTTGATGTCAAAAATCCAAGGTCTGAAGTATTTTGACGACGCGTTTGGCTCGGTTTGTAGACACCTCCCTACTGAGCCGGCGGTCCCGGGTTCGAGTCCCGGCCAGGGCAACTATTTGTGTGATGAACTCGAATATTTTGTGCTTGGGTCAAGGTTGTTCTATGTATTTAAGTATATCTTTATCTATATAAGTATGTCTATCGTCGTCTAGTACCCATAACACAAGCCTTTTAGAGCTTAATTTGGGACTAGATCGATTCGTGTGAGGTTGTCCGATATTTATTTATTTATTATTTATTTGATGAAGAACCCTCAGCTGGTCTCAGCTGTATTAGAGATATGGTAATGCCCCCTTCTACTATTGGTACATTAAAAAATCGACTGTCATTGAAAAAATCCAGCGTAGTGGGTACACATCTTCTAATTTAATCTAGCCTATAGCGTCCCACAGCTGGGCGGGTTACGTTTTACAATCCCGAAAGTTCATAATACCTAGTAGTTGAAATACCGATGGTCAAAATACCGAAAGTTCAAAGGCGATATTCGATAAACCGAAGCTCAAATTACTATTTTCAGAAAATCGAAAGTTCAAAATCTCGAAATTTCATAATCCCGAAAGTCAATGAGCACTTTAAAAGTGTCAGGACACTAAACTAATCTGACTTTTCCGTGGAACCGATCTGCTCCGGCGCTGCGGGATGTTCAGCCCCTCCGCCCTAGCGTAAGAAAGTGCGACTGCGGCTCGCTTGATGCCCGCACTTTCTTATGGCGGCCGGGGGCTGCCCTCCCTCCGCGCCTCCGGCCTTTTATATACACTCTAGGGGTAGGGCAGACAAGACCACGTGGAATCGGGGTTGACAGCTTCGGTTCTGTGGCAAGTCGATTAAGAAAAGGAAAGAGTCCGGGAGAGTGGGAAATTATGACACTAAATAGTCGATATTATGATAAAATATTCTGTCATGGACTGCCAACCGAACCGAACTTGTCTGGAACCGAAGCTGTCAACGCTCGCCTCCGCAGCTTCGGCTTTTTGGTCACCTTCGGCGACCAGCCTCAGCTGCTGCGACTCGCTTGATGCCCGCACTTTCTAACGCTAGGGCGGAGGGGTTGCACATCCCGCAGCGCCGGAGCAGATCGGTTCCACAGAAGAGTTCACTTATAAATAGTAAGTATAGTAGTAGGCAAGTAGGTTACGTAATTTAGGTTAATATTCTTTGTATAAAATAAACATTAGAATCTGTAAGACTACAGAAATATAATTCTCGACAGTTTAAATAATATTCCGGATTACAACCTTCAGGCAGGATCATAGTCTTCGGGATTATAATCTTCGGAATTACAGTCTTCGGGATTTCATTCTTCGGGATTACAGTCTTCGGGATTATAATATTCGGTATTTTATCCTTTCGATCAAACGTTCATTCGGAATTTTAAACTTTCGGTCAAATAAACATTCGAAATTTTAATTTTCGGTCTTCCGTCCATAGGTCTTATGAAATTCGGTATTTTGAACTTCGGCATTGTAATACGTACCCGCTGGGCGAATGCCTCCCCTTCTGCTTTTAATACGCATATAAATAAAATTAAAGGAAAACTCTGGGTAAGACTAGACTGGCTTTTATACTTATACTTACAAGTTTACAAGAAGAAATAGTCGAACGATTAACTTTATTCTACTCGAACATTACACAAATTAAATAAACAAATTACACCAAAATATTAATTTCGCTCAAAATTTGGTCAAAATATAATGCATTGGACTAAGAGTGGCGGTGATACCCGCCGCACACGTCGCTAGATGGCGCTAACTGTATTTTAAAACGCGCCTACGTTTGTTTTTCCGATAATCTTATATGGCGAAGTGGCAACCAGGGACCGGAAAACCCCTCTTTAAAGTTAAGCCTAATATAAGGTAACCCTAACAATTTGGTAACCATAACATAAGGTAACCTTTTCATTTGGTAACCCTATGTTAAGGTTACCCTATCATAACAGTTAACTACAACCTCAACACAGTTACACAGTTACGGTTAAAACCCTAACGCGTAAGGGTTATTTATAGCAGTTAACTCTAAACCCTATCGCGTTAGGGTTTGGAACTGAACGTTGAAGGATCGTTATAGATGAGCGGAGTTGGCAGAATGTTTACGTATTGCCGTGTTTTTTTTACACTAGGTTTGTTTTGACTTTTTGTTGTTGTTATTAGATAATAAGTACTTTATCTTTGCTTTTTATATGTTTCTCCTACACTGATGTTGTTAATTACTTGATAATTTGATGTGATTGTTCTGCTAATAAAAAAGTAATAAAATCTAGTAATAATGAATAACTATAATTTTCATACTGTTTTTAGGGTTCCGTAGTCAACTAGGAACCCTTATAGTTTCGCCATGTCCGTCTGTCCGTCCGTCCGTCCGTCCGCGGCTTAGCTCCGTGATCATTAGTACTAGAAAGCTGAAATTTGGTATGAGTATGTGTATGTATAACGCCGACAGAACGGTAAAATTAAAATTAAAAAAAAAAATTTTTTCGGGTACCTCTCGAACACCTAAAGTGGGGGTGATTTTTTTTTTCTTTTCAACATTAGTGTGGGGGGTGTCGTTTAATAGGTCTTGTAAAAATAATAGGGGTCTCCTAACATTATTTTTGATAAAGTCGGCAGATTTGTAAATATTCGCTCCGAAAACAAAAAAATAGTGTCCCCCCCCTCCTCTAACTTTTCAACCACGTGTCAAAAAAATCGGAAAAAATCTTGTAAATGAGGCTTTATAGTTACTTTCAATGAAAACTATATTGAAGAAAATCGGTCGAGCTGTTTTTGAGTTATCGCCAAATTTCATATTTTTTCTTTTAAAGGACGTAAGTTGACTTCCAGAAGGTAATAAGTGATTACAGTTTCTAGGGCGTTTACGACCTTTTTATAGAGCTTGAAATCTTTCTTAACTTAAAACTCGGGCTTAAAACAGCAGTTTATTGTGAAGGATGAGCAACTACGGAACCCTACACTGAGCGTGGCCCGACATGCTCTTGGCCGGTTTTTTTTCTTATCGAGGAACGATCGGCAGCTTTGCTGGTAACGTTATACCTGATAACAGTAAAAACCATCGTATAAGAACAAAAGAGAGTTCGACTTGCAGCATGGTATTTTTAAGTGTGCAACGTGCTGTTTTAAAATGACAGATTAGATAAAAAATCTAAGAAAGAGATGGGATTAGTATTGTTTTGAAGCATCATGGATGCTAAGCGTTAGTTACTCAGTATCCTCCAAATCGTCCAACTGGTCAGTTACAAACGGGTGCCATAAAATAACAAATATAAAAAAAAAACTTTAAAATGTACTACAAAAACCGCTTGCTGCCACTGCCATGCAATTTTCCCGAGGAATATAGTGACTTTGTAAATAAACTTAAAAGACAGAAGAAACTGGTAAGTTATGCATTCTTATTATGATTATATTTCAATTTTGTTTACCATTAAATCGTTGTAAATACTATCGACCTTAAAGGTACTCGAACTGATATTTTTTCCTTACTAGTATCTGCAATATGTTTATTATAAATATATATATATATATATACCTATACGTACCTATATCTATTTATTTCAACTTGATTGCACATTGCATTCCACAAAAACGTAGATAATAATGGCGGCTTTTTGCCATGAAATGAGGCGTTCTCTGCCAGACAACTTGTTTAAATGAATGTATGGTAATTAAATATTATATATTTACATATACAAATATATAATATTTAATTCCCATACAAATTCGGAATACCTACTACAATGACATTTCGTAATGTGTGTTTGTGCATTTTCATTTATTATACATTTTATTCAGAATATGTTGGCACATTTAGCTAAAAATCTCAGTAGTATATCTTGCATTATTCCAATTTACTTATAATGTTCGGGTATCCTTAGAGCTGCCAGTTTAGCATTCCTAACAAAAAATAGGCCATGCATGAACGTTGTACTTTATTGGACGACGCTTACATTTCTAATATTAGTGACGTATTTCTTACTAAACTTAAAATTAAATACCAAATTAAGTATATATTATTTTTTTATTTCAGACTCAAAGTGAAATCAAGAGAGGAAGGAAGGTTATGAAAAACGTAAAGAAATTTTGGCTGAATTCAAGGAATAGTTAGAAGACGTACCGGACGATAAATTGAAGGACATGTGGGCACGTGTAAAATTTATGACAGAATTGTATCATACGGCTGTTCTAAAATTACGTAAATTATAAGTAATCCATAATTTAGTATTATATTTGATATGGTCTAATTTTAAACTGATTAGACTTTTTAATTGCTGTGATTTATGTCATTGTTTTTTTTTACTATGGTGTTTTTAATGTATAGGTGTTATAAGTATTAATTGTTAAGAATAGGTAGTTATTAAGACTGATTATGCATGTTAAACTGTGATGATGATATTTTTATGGTTTTAGTTAGTGTAATTAAACTTACTATTTTTGTTATCTGATTAAAAAATGTATATTCTAGTAAATTATTTACACACCTAAGATGTATTTTTATTTTATGAACATAGCATGATTATAATGTGGTAAATACTTTTAAAGGTATCATAATAGAAATCGCGTTGATGCTGGCAAGACGCTATTAGCGCTCAGATTAGGATAAACACAAAAATTGAATTCTTATTTTATTAATTAAAGAAAAAAAAGACATTATTATAGGTACTAATACATTTCAAATAACGTTCAATTATAACGTTACTTGGATTAATTTTATTGTACAGTCGGTTAGATTTTGTTACCTAAGTAGGTATTGTGATGAGTATTTTTTTGGTATCTTCAAAACGGTGATAAACATCAGATGATGAAACTAGAAAGTGAACGGCACTACTTTTTGATGGTTAAATATATATATTATGTTATATCCTTTGCATACCAAGGTAATTTACCAAACAAGCAACGCATCTCCGTATCAGCTTGTCCTAAAATGCTTTCATATGTCCAGATGTTCGGATTTCCGGCTGTTGTCGACTAGAGGTCCGATTCATATGAATTGTTGATTCAGTTATTCGTAATTTTTCAATATGGCGAAGATATGGGGTTTGCTAATGTAAAAAATAACAAATAACAACCATTTTGAAGTAAAGTCGCGAGGTTTACCGCTTACATAGCCACTTGTTTAGTTGTTTTAATGAATTGGTAATATGGAGACTAATTTCGTATGGTGTAGTCAGGAGTTGGATAGTGGAATTCCTTAACGGTTGCTTGTATACTTTTCGAGTGTAGCTGTAGGGTCTGATGGTTTGTTTTTAAGTGTACAATTGAAACTGCAATATCTCGTGTCACATCACAACTTCATTATAACTGTCTACTGAAAAAACAGATTTACCGCGTACATACATTATAAGTACCGACAAGATACTAGTAAGAGTATTAACAATAGGCAACTGAATTTCAGATCTTTTTTTACTATTCCTAACAACGTATGCTATCCCTTTAATATCAGCGGAAAGCGAAAGGGCTTTAGTCATGGCAGTTAACAAAGAACCTTTGTTACTTAATTCAAATTCAAATTTAAAATATATTAAATAAAACGATGGTCCATGATACTAGTTTGGTCAACTTATCAAATATAGTTTCATACCTTAACTAATTAACATAACAATTAACTAATTTAATTGATTATTAATTTAAATTGTTTTATTTTTTCTTCCAAATGGATGAAAATTGTTTTTTTTTTTAGTTTTCAAACCTCATACCTGCCATTTCAAAAGTTTCAAATAATTTTATCGACACAAATATTTCATATAATTAATTAACCTAGACTTCATAAATCGGTTGAGAAATGCGACCCCTAAGCGAGACCAGCCGGAAATCCGGACAAAATGACTGTCTGTGTGTAAATAATTTTCTTTTTGTAGTAAAAAAAAAAGTTATAGAATACATTATATAACAAAAACTTTGTTTCAAATAACATTTTAATTAATTACTTAAAACATTTTTTTTAATGTTATTATAATTATTACGTTTTTAACTATTAATAAAAAAAACATCATGATTTAATCAAGACACAGAGTACAAGTAATATTCTTGTTCAAATCAATTTGAATAATAAGAATATCCACAGAACCATGAATATTTAGATAACAATTTGTCCGCATCAAATATTTCAATTATTGTTTGGTATTAAGGTCCAGATTTATCAAAAAGTGCTTTTAATTCTCCATACATTTTTACAATGGCGGCCGCGCGCCGATCTAAACTAAATACGCATTCCTCGCGCTCTATGGGTTAGTCGCTAACGCTCGGCGCAGTCATAACTTGATGCAAAGCGTTCGCGCTCAAATTTAAATGTCGCGTAAAACTAATGAAGTAATATAATTTGTTCCCGTGGGTGAATTGGTTAGAATTCTATGTTGATAGATTACTTTTATGAAAATGAGTTCACTACGCCGACTTGACAATTTCGCGTAAAATTTTGTGGCCTAGAGAACGATTTAAAAATTCAATTGTTTATATAAAATAAAGCTATTGATGAATCTGTTATAAATTAAAACTGTCATTACATTTCATAGTTTTAAACACATTTTCGTTCCCAAAAGTCACTTGTATAATCTTTTCAGGGATTTATATTTTTTTCATTCGTTTCGTATTGCGCTGACATAATCTCTCGACAAAACTGTTAGAAAACAATACGGAATGTTAAAACTGTAAAATGCGATGCCCTAGTGCAGAAGAAATTAACTTGAATTTTTTTTCTAAGATTTACAGAGGTCACTTACAAAAACTTTTTTTATACCTAACGCACACTCAAAATCTGTTAGAAAATGTTGATACCCATTAGTACTCAATCTACTCTAACTGACTACAAAAAATCACGCACTTGTATTTTATTGAAGTTCAGAACTGTTCGCGTATCGGGCTATTATTATTGTTTTAAGAATAATCAAAATGCAGTTGTGCCTTAACTGAATGCCGCATTAATTGTTATATTTTTTTTATCGAAACAATACTTATCTGTATTACGGGGAATGAAGGAAATGATAGTTAATTGTGTTTGGGATAAACCAATATGTGATATCAATGGTGACGGCAAAAATAAATGAATTACTTACTTTTATTTTTTCCGTCTTAGTTATTTGTCAAGCCCCAAGGCCCAAAGCCAAAGATGAAATATGAAAAAAAAAACAAACAACACACTGTTTTCGCCGCTCGAGTTAAGCAACGCTACCATGGTAACATAAGAAGTTTCTACACCAAAGACTTAAAGTTGAATATTGACTGATTTGACGCTTTATAGCATATTGTTACAAAACTCGCAAGCCAAACACGTTTATGACTTGCAAGAGATAAGAAATTTACTGAGTTACTGTTATTCAAAAACTGACCTAATAAGACATAATTTAGGGATCATATTCGTTCGAACTCGTTCAAAAACCCTTACGTTAAGGTTATTAAGTTAGGGTTAGTAGTTATTATAACTGCTATTCAAAAACGGAACTAATAACACATTACTTAAGGATCAGATTCGTTTGAATTCGGTTCAATACCCTAAAGACTCGGTTAGTGGGACGGGGTAGGTTAGTTAAGGTAGTTATTAACCGCGTTAACTGCAACAAAACAGTAACCGTATCATTGAAACAACCACATCATAGGGTTAACAATATGTAAGGGTTTTTAAAAACAACTTCTAAAATAACCTCATCAAAAACCCTTGTTAAGGTAACCGGTTCCGGTCCCTGGTGGCAACCGGCCGCGTTACAGTCGTTTACGACATTCTTCTATTGCGCTCGAAAACGTTTGCTAGGGATTAGGAGGGATTATTTGCATTTCGTTGATTTCGCTTATTATTTCGTGAGGTTTGCTAAAGTGAATTAGCAGGTTGTTATAAAACAATATGCCCACGTTTCTACAAAAAGAAGTGAAATCCCACCAAAAACATTCTGTAAAAAACTAGCCAAGTCTCGATGGAACTGCTTGATTATCTCTAAAAAGTAATGAAATCTAGACAAAGTCGTACCAAGTCTAAGGTTCCTTACTGCGATTTCTTTATTATTATAGTTAATGTTGTGTGACTTGGCCGTTGAAGAGTACACAAGGGTACAACACCAGGTGCTCCATGACACCATTGCATCAATCTGTCGCCAGAACCGCTACCCATTGACGATGGAAAATTGCCACTTGGAAAACGTTGATTCAATAACCAGTCAATTGTAGGCTTGATAAAGCTGCGTATTTCAATAATATTTATGTATAGGCGAGCCTGAAACCAACAGTATAAAAAATATTTCTAGTACAGATGGACCTCTAATCATTGATAGAAGTCCGTCTGTACGTCTATTTTATGTTAGATCGGTGGTCGATTTGACGCTCCAAATAGAAGAAAGCAGAAGTCAGCATTGTCAATGCTGAATGCATGTGCTGCACAATCAACAACAGCCTAAAATGAGACACTAGCGTCAAATTACCAATACCAGTATGGGCTATTATCTCGCTTAACAAACATAGGTAGTTACAACAGATACAACATTACGTGTAAACAAAATTGACTTGTAGCGGTTCTGGGGACAGATTGGTGCAATGGTGTCATGGAGCACCTGGTGTTGTACCCTTGTGTACTCTTCAACGACCAAGTCACACAACATTAACTATAATAATAAAGAAATCGCAGTAAGGAACCTTAGACTTGGTACGACTTTGTCTAGATTTCATTACTTTTTAGAGATAATCAAGCAGTTCCATCGAGACTTGGCTAGTTTTTTACAGAATGTTTTTGGTGGGATTTTGTTTATATAAACCAATTATTCAATTGCCTTCCTTTAGTCCTTTACATAACTTTATATACCAGTTGCACACTTTTATTTTTATAGCCATCGGCTTTTGATTTTCGAACCAGTATCGAATAAAATCTCGCAATTAAGAGAGATGCATTCGACTATACCAATTTTACTTTCACCCATGTTTTATGCTGTCTGTTATGTGTGTGGTGTAGCTAAACCCGTCTATGATACGATTTATCACCGCCTAGAGTTATTAAGCACGTGTCTGCTCAAACGCTTACTGTAATCCATTTTGTATGTAATTCAATTCTGTGCATCTAATCCATTTCTTTATATGTGTAAGCTGGACAATTTGTTTAGATATTAAACGGTTGGAGGCGCGTGTCCCAGTTATGTAAGCGGTTTCTAAGAAAGTAAGATGGTTTGATCTTGTATCTGGTTCGGTTACATGGTTGTAATTTCTTTATCCTACCTGTGTGTACGCTAGAATGGTTTTCAATTGGCCACTTAAAGAATGATAAGATTGCCAGTTATGCAAATATATTGTTAAGTCAACGTGTAGAGAAGATTTTCCCGAAGCTGATGTGCTACATCTTTTTTAGACTTATAAATATTGACACAAAGGTCGCAAGTTGGAGTCCTGCTTACATTACAGTGGATCACATTACATTTTTCTTTCATAATTTACCGTTGTGTCAATTTTATATTTGTTGTATAAAAATGTAGTACCCACTTCCACATTATAAAACAGAATCGATAAAAAAACAATATGTATATTAAAAAGGCTTGTTTACATTGTTATAATAATAGCTAAAACTCTGGTTAAAGCAGGGACCGGAACCGGTTACCTTAACAAGGGTTTTTGATGAGGTTATTTTAGAAGTTGTTTTTAAAAACCCTTACATATTGTTAACCCTATGATGTGGTTGTTTCAATGATACGGTTACTGTTTTGTTGCAGTTAACGCGGTTAATAACTACCTTAACTAACCTACCCCGTCCCACTAACCGAGTCTTTAGGGTATTGAACCGAATTCAAACGAATCTGATCCTTAAGTAATGTGTTATTAGTTCCGTTTTTGAATAGCAGTTATAATAACTACTAACCCTAACTTAATAACCTTAACGTAAGGGTTTTTGAACGAGTTCGAACGAATATGATCCCTAAATTATGTCTTATTAGGTCAGTTTTTGAATAACAGTAACTCAGTAAATTTCTTATCTCTTGCAAGTCATAAACGTGTTTGGCTTGCGAGTTTTGTAACAATATGCTATAAAGCGTCAAATCAGTCAATATTCAACTTTAAGTCTTTGGTGTAGAAACTTCTTATGTTACCATGGTAGCGTTGCTTAACTCGAGCGGCGAAAACAGTGTGTTGTTTGTTTTTTTTTTCATATTTCATCTTTGGCTTTGGGCCTTGGGGCTTGACAAATAACTAAGACGGAAAAAATAAAAGTAAGTAATTCATTTATTTTTGCCGTCACCATTGATATCACATATTGGTTTATCCCAAACACAATTAACTATCATTTCCTTCATTCCCCGTAATACAGATAAGTATTGTTTCGATAAAAAAAATATAACAATTAATGCGGCATTCAGTTAAGGCACAACTGCATTTTGATTATTCTTAAAACAATAATAATAGCCCGATACGCGAACAGTTCTGAACTTCAATAAAATACAAGTGCGTGATTTTTTGTAGTCAGTTAGAGTAGATTGAGTACTAATGGGTATCAACATTTTCTAACAGATTTTGAGTGTGCGTTAGGTATAAAAAAAGTTTTTGTAAGTGACCTCTGTATATCTTAGAAAAAAAATTCAAGTTAATTTCTTCTGCACTAGGGCATCGCATTTTACAGTTTTAACATTCCGTATTGTTTTCTAACAGTTTTGTCGAGAGATTATGTCAGCGCAATACGAAACGAATGAAAAAAATATAAATCCCTGAAAAGATTATACAAGTGACTTTTGGGAACGAAAATGTGTTTAAAACTATGAAATGTAATGACAGTTTTAATTTATAACAGATTCATCAATAGCTTTATTTTATATAAACAATTGAATTTTTAAATCGTTCTCTAGGCCACAAAATTTTACGCGAAATTGTCAAGTCGGCGTAGTGAACTCATTTTCATAAAAGTAATCTATCAACATAGAATTCTAACCAATTCACCCACGGGAACAAATTATATTACTTCATTAGTTTTACGCGACATTTAAATTTGAGCGCGAACGCTTTGCATCAAGTTATGACTGCGCCGAGCGTTAGCGACTAACCCATAGAGCGCGAGGAATGCGTATTTAGTTTAGATCGGCGCGCGGCCGCCATTGTAAAAATGTATGGAGAATTAAAAGCACTTTTTGATAAATCTGGACCTTAATACCAAACAATAATTGAAATATTTGATGCGGACAAATTGTTATCTAAATATTCATGGTTCTGTGGATATTCTTATTATTCAAATTGATTTGAACAAGAATATTACTTGTACTCTGTGTCTTGATTAAATCATGATGTTTTTTTTATTAATAGTTAAAAACGTAATAATTATAATAACATTAAAAAAAATGTTTTAAGTAATTAATTAAAATGTTATTTGAAACAAAGTTTTTGTTATATAATGTATTCTATAACTTTTTTTTTTACTACAAAAAGAAAATTATTTACACACAGACAGTCATTTTGTCCGGATTTCCGGCTGGTCTCGCTTAGGGGTCGCATTTCTCAACCGATTTATGAAGTCTAGGTTAATTAATTATATGAAATATTTGTGTCGATAAAATTATTTGAAACTTTTGAAATGGCAGGTATGAGGTTTGAAAACTAAAAAAAAAAACAATTTTCATCCATTTGGAAGAAAAAATAAAACAATTTAAATTAATAATCAATTAAATTAGTTAATTGTTATGTTAATTAGTTAAGGTATGAAACTATATTTGATAAGTTGACCAAACTAGTATCATGGACCATCGTTTTATTTAATATATTTTAAATTTGAATTTGAATTAAGTAACAAAGGTTCTTTGTTAACTGCCATGACTAAAGCCCTTTCGCTTTCCGCTGATATTAAAGGGATAGCATACGTTGTTAGGAATAGTAAAAAAAGATCTGAAATTCAGTTGCCTATTGTTAATACTCTTACTAGTATCTTGTCGGTACTTATAATGTATGTACGCGGTAAATCTGTTTTTTCAGTAGACAGTTATAATGAAGTTGTGATGTGACACGAGATATTGCAGTTTCAATTGTACACTTAAAAACAAACCATCAGACCCTACAGCTACACTCGAAAAGTATACAAGCAACCGTTAAGGAATTCCACTATCCAACTCCTGACTACACCATACGAAATTAGTCTCCATATTACCAATTCATTAAAACAACTAAACAAGTGGCTATGTAAGCGGTAAACCTCGCGACTTTACTTCAAAATGGTTGTTATTTGTTATTTTTTACATTAGCAAACCCCATATCTTCGCCATATTGAAAAATTACGAATAACTGAATCAACAATTCATATGAATCGGACCTCTAGTCGACAACAGCCGGAAATCCGAACATCTGGACATATGAAAGCATTTTAGGACAAGCTGATACGGAGATGCGTTGCTTGTTTGGTAAATTACCTTGGTATGCAAAGGATATAACATAATATATATATTTAACCATCAAAAAGTAGTGCCGTTCACTTTCTAGTTTCATCATCTGATGTTTATCACCGTTTTGAAGATACCAAAAAAATACTCATCACAATACCTACTTAGGTAACAAAATCTAACCGACTGTACAATAAAATTAATCCAAGTAACGTTATAATTGAACGTTATTTGAAATGTATTAGTACCTATAATAATGTCTTTTTTTTCTTTAATTAATAAAATAAGAATTCAATTTTTGTGTTTATCCTAATCTGAGCGCTAATAGCGTCTTGCCAGCATCAACGCGATTTCTATTATGATACCTTTAAAAGTATTTACCACATTATAATCATGCTATGTTCATAAAATAAAAATACATCTTAGGTGTGTAAATAATTTACTAGAATATACATTTTTTAATCAGATAACAAAAATAGTAAGTTTAATTACACTAACTAAAACCATAAAAATATCATCATCACAGTTTAACATGCATAATCAGTCTTAATAACTACCTATTCTTAACAATTAATACTTATAACACCTATACATTAAAAACACCATAGTAAAAAAAAACAATGACATAAATCACAGCAATTAAAAAGTCTAATCAGTTTAAAATTAGACCATATCAAATATAATACTAAATTATGGATTACTTATAATTTACGTAATTTTAGAACAGCCGTATGATACAATTCTGTCATAAATTTTACACGTGCCCACATGTCCTTCAATTTATCGTCCGGTACGTCTTCTAACTATTCCTTGAATTCAGCCAAAATTTCTTTACGTTTTTCATAACCTTCCTTCCTCTCTTGATTTCACTTTGAGTCTGAAATAAAAAAATAATATATACTTAATTTGGTATTTAATTTTAAGTTTAGTAAGAAATACGTCACTAATATTAGAAATGTAAGCGTCGTCCAATAAAGTACAACGTTCATGCATGGCCTATTTTTTGTTAGGAATGCTAAACTGGCAGCTCTAAGGATACCCGAACATTATAAGTAAATTGGAATAATGCAAGATATACTACTGAGATTTTTAGCTAAATGTGCCAACATATTCTGAATAAAATGTATAATAAATGAAAATGCACAAACACACATTACGAAATGTCATTGTAGTAGGTATTCCGAATTTGTATGGGAATTAAATATTATATATTTGTATATGTAAATATATAATATTTAATTACCATACATTCATTTAAACAAGTTGTCTGGCAGAGAACGCCTCATTTCATGGCAAAAAGCCGCCATTATTATCTACGTTTTTGTGGAATGCAATGTGCAATCAAGTTGAAATAAATAGATATAGGTACGTATAGGTATATATATATATATATATTTATAATAAACATATTGCAGATACTAGTAAGGAAAAAATATCAGTTCGAGTACCTTTAAGGTCGATAGTATTTACAACGATTTAATGGTAAACAAAATTGAAATATAATCATAATAAGAATGCATAACTTACCAGTTTCTTCTGTCTTTTAAGTTTATTTACAAAGTCACTATATTCCTCGGGAAAATTGCATGGCAGTGGCAGCAAGCGGTTTTTGTAGTACATTTTAAAGTTTTTTTTTTATATTTGTTATTTTATGGCACCCGTTTGTAACTGACCAGTTGGACGATTTGGAGGATACTGAGTAACTAACGCTTAGCATCCATGATGCTTCAAAACAATACTAATCCCATCTCTTTCTTAGATTTTTTATCTAATCTGTCATTTTAAAACAGCACGTTGCACACTTAAAAATACCATGCTGCAAGTCGAACTCTCTTTTGTTCTTATACGATGGTTTTTACTGTTATCAGGTATAACGTTACCAGCAAAGCTGCCGATCGTTCCTCGATAAGAAAAAAAACCGGCCAAGAGCATGTCGGGCCACGCTCAGTGTAGGGTTCCGTAGTTGCTCATCCTTCACAATAAACTGCTGTTTTAAGCCCGAGTTTTAAGTTAAGAAAGATTTCAAGCTCTATAAAAAGGTCGTAAACGCCCTAGAAACTGTAATCACTTATTACCTTCTGAAAGTCAACTTACGTCCTTTAAAAGAAAAAATATGAAATTTGGCGATAACTCAAAAACAGCTCGACCGATTTTCTTCAATATAGTTTTCATTGAAAGTAACTATAAAGCCTCATTTACAAGATTTTTTCCGATTTTTTTGACACGTGGTTGAAAAGTTAGAGGAGGGGGGGGACACTATTTTTTTGTTTTCGGAGCGAATATTTACAAATCTGCCGACTTTATCAAAAATAATGTTAGGAGACCCCTATTATTTTTACAAGACCTATTAAACGACACCCCCCACACTAATGTTGAAAAGAAAAAAAAAATCACCCCCACTTTAGGTGTTCGAGAGGTACCCGAAAAAATTTTTTTTTTTAATTTTAATTTTACCGTTCTGTCGGCGTTATACATACACATACTCATACCAAATTTCAGCTTTCTAGTACTAATGATCACGGAGCTAAGCCGCGGACGGACGGACGGACGGACAGACGGACATGGCGAAACTATAAGGGTTCCTAGTTGACTACGGAACCCTAAAAACAGTATGAAAATTATAGTTATTCATTATTACTAGATTTTATTACTTTTTTATTAGCAGAACAATCACATCAAATTATCAAGTAATTAACAACATCAGTGTAGGAGAAACATATAAAAAGCAAAGATAAAGTACTTATTATCTAATAACAACAACAAAAAGTCAAAACAAACCTAGTGTAAAAAAAACACGGCAATACGTAAACATTCTGCCAACTCCGCTCATCTATAACGATCCTTCAACGTTCAGTTCCAAACCCTAACGCGATAGGGTTTAGAGTTAACTGCTATAAATAACCCTTACGCGTTAGGGTTTTAACCGTAACTGTGTAACTGTGTTGAGGTTGTAGTTAACTGTTATGATAGGGTTACCTTAACATAGGGTTACCAAATGAAAAGGTTACCTTATGTTATGGTTACCAAATTGTTAGGGTTACCTTATATTAGGCTTAACTTTAAAGAGGGGTTTTCCGGTCCCTGGGTTAAAGGCTGTATATTTAACTGCGTATACTACATGAATTATTATCAGTGAAGAGACTGCAGCGAAATACAAAATTTTTGTATCATTTTCGTTTCGAGCATGACATTACCAGTATATATATTCTTTGACATTACTCAAATATTATAGGGAGCGTCATTAAATTACGTATCTTGCTACTTACATTTCCTTTACTTAATAATTATATCCACTTTGTCTAACACATTATTTCGAGAAAACGATAATGTTATCCAAACGTAGGTACACTACACTATAACTTCATTGTATCGACACTTCGCATTATAAAACCACACAAGTACTTTGTCAAGTCTTAGAAATTTATTTGTACGGCATTATAAAATGGCTTCAATATAAGTGGCTTTATCTAACACGGGTCGATATCTAATAAGATAGGTACAAATAATGAAGCCGTACTAAAACTTTTATAAGCAAGGTAACTTAATATAATTCAGAGACACATGAATGTGGACAAAAAAATTGCTACAAGGAAAAGGGACATAGTGAAACTGATATTTAGCGGGCTTTAACCGGAGCAAAATAAAATGCAAAGCCTTCTAAGGTATACTGACAAGTTGTGTGATAGATCTCTAGAAACTACGTATTGGGCTGCGTGTTCACTGTAGCGGAGTGGAAAAAAAGCAACCAATCAGGCTGCGTCTTTGTCCAAAAATCCAAAAGATGTGCATTTTATATCAGAGGAAAGAGATTAGTCCATTTTATGCAGTTCCAGCTTTTCAAGATGATGAAGAAGACATATCATGAAAGTTAACCATTTATCTCAGGACCATTAGTGCAAAAACGTATGTATCAACATTCGGGATGTGACAAAATGTCACGTCGAGGTTTTAAACATGATTGCTAAAAGGTTACCTACCTATCTGAAACACAAATTTTTGTTTCCCATCTGTAACGTTTCGCCAAATTTTCATTTGCCCGATCCGAAAGTCATTTTATTTCAAAACTTGATCTTCAGAATCATTATAAAACAAAACTAACCTTACCTAATGGGTTTTCTGTAAGACGATGTTTTTAAATCTTGAAAATATTACGGGATTCAGAAAAAAAACATTTTCAGACAAATTAAAATTTGCCGAAAGTCGAAACGTTAGAGATGGGAAACAAAAAAAATTTTTTAACAAAAAAAAGAACCGACTTCAGTAAAACTAAAAAACCAAAAATAACCCATTCAAGTACAGATTACATTTGACTCACCCTTCGAAGTCGATCCCAAACCACTCAGTTCTTATATTTATAGTTATATTATAGTTTACGCGAGGTTTGGCACCGACTTCGAAGGGTGAGTCAAATGTAATCTGTACTTGAATGGGTTATTTTTGGTTTTTTAGTTTTACTGAAGTCGGTTCTTTTTTTTGTTAAATTTTTTTTTTTTGTTTTTTAGTGGTTCTAGTGGCCATCTGTGGTGTTCATCATCAGTTTACTTACATCAAATCCTATTTACTGAATGTAAATTCTTGACTTTATCAATAAATTACCGAAAGCGCCGTACATGTCCCTATAACATTTGAAGAGTTCCCTCGATTTCTCCAAGATTCCACCATCAGATCCCGACTTAGTGCCAACGGGACCAACTCGGAGTTATACCCTTTCGATTAAAAAAAAAATTGAAAATCGGTTCACGGTTCTCGGAGATATCGAGTAACATACACACAAAAAAAAAAAAAAAAATAGTTCGAATAGAGAACCTCCTCCTTTTTTTGAAGTCGGTTAAAAATTAGTGTTTCAGATAAGTTCCCTTGCTAAAAAAACTACTTATAATTAACCTGAATCCAATTAATATATGGTGAAATTTTTATGTGAATACCTCAGTAAAACTTAATGATCCCAATTCACGATCTGCATAAATCAACAATACGGATTCAGTTGGAACCGATCATTATTCATAACGAACAATCACGTTTAATTAGTTGCTCACTGTGTCCAACCAAACCGTGTCCACGCACTTGTCACGCTCACGCTGGATTTAAATGGCATGCAAGATAATGCAAATGCAATAGCTCCCAGAAATGTTAGCATGCATCGCCCACTCGAATGCATAACTTCAGTCTCGACATCCACAGCTAGGGCCCATAGTGTTAACGGCACCACATTCTTGAGCATGAATAATAGCTATTAAATTATTTCGAGTCAAACCACGACTAAATCAAATGTAAGACAAGATTGAAATAATAGCAAACAAGTAAAGGAGAACGGGTAGTAGGTAGTACAGTAATAAAGTATTTGAAAGTAGTAATTAGAAAATGTTTAATATCAATCAGGGATAGATAGACATCCAAAAACCTGACACACAAGTCTGTCGTCGTCAGTAAATGGAACACGGGACATTCCTCGTTAAACGAACTAACAATGTCACGTAGGTATGCCCTGTTTAATGCTAACTGTCTCAATCAATAGGTGGCAGTTACAACAGTGATTCATATCATAACCGATAACATGGTGTCACTTTTGTAATAGGGATTAACTGGTGCCCGCAACTTTGTACGTGTATTCTTTACTTTACTGTACCAACAGACTACAGACTGTCAAGGCGCCGCACTCCCATACAAAACAAGAGGCTTTTCTTGCATCGTGTAGTTAAGATGGTTCCCGTAATCAATGACCCATCTCCATAGTAAACTGATTTTCGATACAAATCTAGAATTTTATAACAGTTGTGATCTCCAAAATTGGGATATTTACCTTACCTAGCTGCAGCCCGTGCATCAGCTGTAGTATTCTTTATTGGGAGTGCGTACATGTCAAGGAAATGGAAACACGTATCTACTTTTTTCTCGTTTCTGTTTCCTTTATTGTACAGTCAGCATCAAAGCTGACAATTTTAGTATGCATTTTGATATCAGGCCAATAGTAAAATTTCAGCTACGTTGAATGCATGTGTGTACAAGTTCATGAGTTACAAAACCGCCTTTTTAGGGTTCCGTACCCAAAGGGTAAAAACGGGACCCTATTACTGAGACTTCGCTGTCCGTCCGTCCGTCCGTCCGTCACCAGGCTGTATCTCAAGAACGGTGATAGCTAGACAGTTGAAATTTTCACAGATGATGTATTTCTATTGCCGCTATAAGAACAAATACTAAAAATAAAATAAAATAAATATTTAAGGGGTCTCCCATACAACAAACGGGTGGTTGCGTTAACTTTGCACCTCATTTGTATGGGGCGCTATACATACCAGGTGCAAACTTAACTTGACCACTTAAGGATGGAAAATGTTTGTACGGAACCCTCGGTGCGCGACTCCGACTCGCACTTAACCGGTTTTTTAAATATCAATGGATTTTATTAATAAGCTGCTCTAATCACTGCACGCAATTGATAAACTTCGATAGTAGCAATCTTAAATTTCATTAGTTATGTATTATTAATTAGATAATATGACTCACTTGCACTTAATTTATACCCGCAATAATTCAACCTGCATCGATTTATACCTACAACTTTTGGTTGGCTTTGGGTATTGGGTATAAAATGGACAGTTATAATTGTTAATTCATTCGTCTAATTTAAATACGAAACTTTCCACTTTTTAGTGGCGTTATATCAATTTAGATACCTATGTATTTATTTTATATTTACCTGTGATATTTACCTAAGCTATGCACTAAGCGCTTTCACAAGCTAAATCTAGCAGATTTTAACCGGCGGTTACTGCACTGCCGCCGCATCCCTGCGAAGTGCGAACTGCTGTGTTTTTATTTGTACTGTAAAATCTTTTATCTATCTACAAATAATATCTGATTTGTATATATTATTTGTATACAAAAACCGCATGGTAGAACACACTGACTACGCATCTCCGTGCGGACGATTTTCTATTACCGCACAACGCAGCGGGCGGATGCGGCGCCATGATGATGATAAAACCGCCTAACCTACATAAATATTTACCGAGTGTGTTTACTACACAAACTTACAACATACATATTACATATATGTATATAAAAAGTGGCTATTAAAGCTAAAAGAAAGCTGAATGTTTTTCTTCATTTATTTTAAAAGTCTTTAAGAGATTATAGGTAATAATTACCTAAATAATTGCGAACGTAATAACGTAAATAAATAATAGATATCATCCATTTACAAGATGCGTGTGACTCGAAGAGTCGAGAAAGTGATTTCAAGCTTCGGAATTAGATTTTTTGCCGTCATTATCTAGCAAGGAGGTTATAATACTCGACGATCAGGTCTTTAACACCGATGTCTAGAGTAATAAGAATAACAAGTTAGACAATACATTATTTACGGTAACAGTACCAAGTGGAACTAATCCGGAAATACAAAATCTTCTCCGGAAATTACCTATTCTTATAGATAAGACAAACTTTCATCCGTAGTCCGCACAGTATAGGGACATCACAAATAATAGTACATTACATCAGAGGCCGGGAAAATGAGGATTTCCGGCCAAGTAGGTATATACGGCAGAGCGAGCGTGCGAGCGAGGCCGGATAGTGATACGAGGCCGGGAATCCGTTTTCACGACGAGGCATGTATAGTGCTTTTCTCAAACATACAATGAAATAAAAAAATATACTTCAAAGAACAACATTTTATTAATTGACAAATAGGACATTTTAGTCTAACAAACAACCTTTAAAAACTACTTTTTGTCAAACCAGCCAGCTGTGTGAATGACCTTGTTGTTGAAACCAAAAAAAAGTTACTTTGCAGGCCTAGGCCTGAAAAGCAGTATGAAATTCCTTTACAGTCCTCTCGAGTTGTTGCGCCCAAAAAGCGATACTTTTCCGAGCCTATTAAATAAGGAACGTAAAGACAATATTTCATTGCATGTTTGAGAAAAGTAATTTAAATTACTTGACCACACTTGACCTCCATTTGGGTGTCTAGAAATAATTAGACGTTTTAAAAATATAGATAGTTTCTTTGCCGCATGTTTTGTTGTTGGTCTTTTTACAACTCCATCTTAGCGAAAAATTACCGTTTCACTTTAAGAGTAGTATAGGTACCACATTCCAATAAAAGTTAGCATTTTGGGTTTCTGAGGTATTAGATCAAGTAAGTAAGAAATTTAGGCCCTAAAGAATCGATAGCTACGCACGTAACGCTACGCGTAGTTAAAGTAGGTACAGGTAGGTACAGTAAGCGTGTTGCGGTGCGGTGTAGGGCAAACGAAAAACAGAAGAAATTGTACCATAAAATAGCTCTGGAAAAAATAGTTGAAGTTTATGTCTTTTTTTATGAAACAGACGTGTCATAGTTCTTTGAAGGTGAATCATTTCTTTTCTTGGCGGACATTCAACTTCTGTACTTTGAAATATTCAAATCTTCAGCTGGCGTTTGACTGATTAGTTTTATAGTAGGGCCATTAAAACGAAACGAAAAACAGAGTTTTGTGAATGAGACGATTGTTTTAAACATTTCGTGTAGAACCGGGGATCTACAATAAAAAATCTATTTTAACAAGTCTATAATTCAAAGGAACACACAATGATGAGTACACAAGAAATTTCAGTGTCAGACACTGGATTAACGAAATTGATTTGTACAGGAATCGCTTACAAACGCCCGGAACATACATAACGTCGGGGATAGTGCAATACCGCGTAAATAACAGCTGTCGAGAAATTTTTCATTTCAATAAAATAAATTCAAAAAATTACTTAACATTTGTTTGAATATTGATTCGTATCTACACTTGTTACTTACGCGGTATTGCACCCCGACGATAATTGAAAAAACATAATTTGTCTCTCCTGCGGCCAATTTTTTTACTGCTTGTATGCATGCAAGTTATTCGTCGTTTATTCGGATAAGAATTTAGACAGAGTATTGGAAAAGACGTGAACCTAAATCTGTGTACTTTAAAAACCTAGTGAAACGCATTGATATAAAATTGAAATAGCTACAATCAACTAATTCTTAGAACAAGAAATGATATGTGACGTACGTTAAACACGTGCGTTCTATAGCTTGGTTAATGCGCTTAGATTTTAAATATTTAACATATTAAATACGGAGGGCGTTTCGGCGGATTATAAACCCATTATTTCATGTTCTCCACATATAGCACTCCCATAGCTCAGTAGTTAGAGCACTCCGATAAAGTAGAGGTCATGGATTCGATTCCCACTTTGACTTTTTTTTGTATTTTGGATTTGATTTGATTTGTATCTACATATACAAATGGGTCATTGTCAGATTTAGGTTCGCGTCTTTTCGGTGGACACGTACAAAGTTAAGGACTAAACTTATACATATTAGCATAAACGACGTTTCCCTATCTATGGGCTTGCGTGTTAAAAAAAATAACTTCTATGCACATACGATGTTAACTATTGGCCACTGAAGAGCCAACTTTTGTTTTTTGAAATGACAATGACCCAAATAAGTGGTATCACCACAGAAAGTTAAATCAACATTTGAATTTATCCATAGTACCGACTCCAATATTACACCCATAGTTTCCCATGACACGTTTGGTTTTATTCGTCTTATAGCATTTGAATTAGCCTTTCCTGTTTGTCAGTGACTCCTTCCTGTGGTGACGCCCTACTCGCCATTAGTCACTTTCGTATGCGTAACAGCTATGACTTTGAAGCTATCTTTAATTCTTTACATAGCCAAGGAAACATATAATATGTATGCTCTATTCGTTCTTACTCGTCCAAATTGGTAAACAAGATTATATCCTTAAAATTTACATTTAATGCCATAACTAGCTGTTTTCCCGCATGTAAATAAATTTAGTTTATATAATATTTGTAACGAGACACTTTAATTGTGACAAGATGATAGTGTTAGACCAATGATACATAAATACTTAGAGGTTAGAATTTTGTTTACTAAATTAGACAATTAAGAACGAATAGACTTTATGCAATGATTGTTATAAAGCAGGTCGATAGAATTGCTTTGAGTAAACAAGAGATTACCTACGTACTTTTTAGGGTCCCGTACCCAAAGGGTAAAAACGGGACCCTATAACTGAGACTTCGCTGTCCGTCCGTCCGTCTGTCACCAGGCTGTGTACTTATCTCAAGAAGGTGATAGCTAGACAGTAGAAACTTTCACAGATGATGTATTTCTATTGCCGCTATAACAACAAATACTAAAAATAAAATAAAATAAATATTTTAGGGGGGCTCCCATACAACAAACTTCATGCGCGAGTCGGACTCGCACTTGCCTAATTTTTTTTCATATTTAGACTATTTTCAAAATCAAGCTACTAACTACTACTATGTTGACCTTAGAATTCCGACAAAGATGCTATCACAAACGAACCGAATTTAATGAGCTATAGTAACTTCAATTGAATGTTTAACGAATACGAGGGGCAAGGCTAGGCAGTCAACGGTGCATAAAATAATGCAACTATATGTGCATACTGGAATGAGGTTTCGGAAATGGAAATATTTAACTGTTTCTGCGAATGCTGGCGTTTCATAACTAACTTGAAGTCTATTTTTTTTTTCCTTTTTTAAACTAGACTTTTTCCTTTTTTAAACTAGACTTTTTCCTTTGTTTATTTCTTTAACGCACAATTGCTGAACTCATTGGAAACAACTTTACTCCGCATACGATAATTAAAAGACAACTGTAATGCCAGTAATGTCCTGTCTGTGTGTGGTTTTATTAAATGTTCTCTTTCTTTCTTTACTTTTCTATGATTTTCAACCTTATCCTGGCGTTGGCGAATTCATGTCCCTCTATGATTATGATGTCAATTTATTTATTGGCTCTAAACCTGTGACAAATTTAAGAAATGGAACTCGCTCCTTTATTGCTATTTATTAAGATTTAATTTCAATAATTCCAGCGGTACAAACAGAAAAATTAATACCATAGCTATATTGCCTGACAATTCAAAATTAAATTCTACAACTAGGTGCATAACAAACACTGCCCAATTTCCGCCCGCGGTGTCATACTCTGAATTGAGCAATAATTAACTCACAAACGTTTGAATTAGAGATGGTAGACTATTACGAAACATCCAAAACAAAATTAGCACTGCGTCAGTCCGGATCACTCAAGGACAGACCAAAATAGACTGAAAACAAATCCAACCGTGTGCTTAATCAGATTATATATAACCGCGCGTGTACTTAATTATACCTACTCAGAAACGATACAAGATTAATTGTTTAAATTGATGGCCGATAAACCTTTAATGAAATGCTTCGGTAACTTAGGAAAGTAAAAGTTGTTGTCATATTTTATAACAGTTCAGACGATAAAAGTACAATCAGGATGATATAATAGTTAGTAGCAGTCAAAGTAGCCCAAAAATCGTAACATATTCAAACTCCTCTGCAAATAAATAACCTAACCTAACCGTTTCGATATATTTCGTTACTTTGGGCGCTACTAGGTATTTGATGGTGACTGTACCAAGATCTGAACTAATGCAATATAATTGTTTTGGCAGGAGTATATTGAGTGTTATCACTCGTGTAATGGAATTTTATTATTTAAATGTCTGTCCTACTTTTTTTGCGTAAAATTTCATATATGACTTTGGAATATCGATAACGATTCAAGGATTAGAGATAAACTCTTTTCTTTTGTATAGCCAGGTACGAGTGTGTTATGTTCTAGCCAATTCAAATTTACGAAAAAAATATTCTGAACTCTTTGTATTCCATACTTCATCAAGCCAGATGTTGGTATCCCAACGGATGCATTAACTTAAGATGCGCATTGCACGGTTGTTTATTTTTTTTGCGATCGCGTTGCATTCTGTTGCGGATGCAATATACGATCATATAAGTACATAATGTAGACGTGATAACATTCATCACCAGTTCTTACAAGTTTTTATACCGGGTGGAAAGGCACGAGGGTCCTTTGCGGAAATGTTGCATCGGTTAAGTGATACACAGTCGATTTATAATGTTTAGAAACTTAAACGAAGTAAAAAAAAAAAGTGCAAAATTCGCTAATTTTTCACTGTGGTGATAACCCTATATTGCATCTTCACATCACGGCAAGATGGCTAGATTGAGAAATCACCGTCGGGAAAACTCGGGTTATACGTTTATTTCCGTGAGTTGTTGTCATCGTACTGATGTAAGAGTGACACATAAATTTCAAATTAACCAAATAAAATGCGAAAATACGAATATCAGTTACTTTATTACAATTTTTACATACGGTGTTCAAATTTTCCATCGTGTCTCATAATACACGCTGCAGCACGCTGCTTCTGTTTTGAGTTGGAGGCAGAAACACTGGTCCTATAATTGTTTCCCCGTAAATCGTTAACTGACCAACGACACTGCTGTAGGCGACACGATTGTCTTCGGCAAATGCACATGTTCGTTCCTTCTATTCCACATACCGTTGCGAGTAAACAAGCTTTCATCGCTTCAAATAACATGCCTGATAAAATCACGTTCTTCCACTGTTTTTGGCAGTAGCCACCGGCAGTAAGCTTCACATAGGGCAGTCCCTAGGAAATAAAGCTTGAACCCTCTGAACAGGTCCCCAGGTAACTAAGAAATTACATTCCACCAGAAAATTTAATAAGTAGAATAACAGAGACAATCACCTCTGCAAATCCTGCAACGATTTTTTTAGCGTTTCACGCAGACCTAAGAATGGAAAAAGCAACATATTAACGTAATATCCTGACGTCTAAAGTTTGTTTACAAGTAAGTTCATTGACCCAGTCACCTGATTAGGGTTGGCAAAAAGTAGTTTTTGGTATGAATGTTTAAAAGGCTATAACTTGAAAACGGTAACATATATTTCCATAGTTTCTATGGAGGAAATATAGTGCTAAGGTTGAACTATCTGCCAGTTCCGCAAAGGATCCTCGTCACGTTCCACCCTGTATATTTCAGTCCGGTTTTACAACGTAATTTTATTGTCCTGGTAATTTTTTTACCGTTATCCGATGAAAATTCGTTTGAAAGAGACTCGACTTAAACTCTTTTCTTTTTGTTGTAGGTGCAACTGCTCCAGCAACAGGTGACGTCACTAGCCGACACGCAGAGCACAGCGGACGAGCGCTACGCCAGAGCAAAAGCCGACAATGCGGTGTTACAAGCGCGGGTGCACATGCTCGACGAACAGATACGAGAGGTGAGTGGAACGAACGACATTTGCAACTTCTGCAGCAACATTTGATATCACTCATAAACACGCAAAGTATCAACGAGCGAAGACTGATACATGTTCGTGTTCACCAAGAGCGTCAAAAGCTGTGTGCTGCAACTGTTGCAGCAACAAGTTAACGTGTCGGCTAGTACGGTGACGAATTCACTGTACTGTACAATAAGCGTAGTAAGTTTTATTGTAATATAAATGTGTGTCTAGTCATTTACTGGTTCTATACGCCTATTTAAGTTGATTGCCTGTCATTTTGTATTGTAACTGAATATAAAAAGATTCATTCAAAGAATAGGTACTTTAATTGATTGTCAGTGACGGAGCAATTCCTGAATGACGAAGCCATTGAAAAAACAAACAAATACTGGCCTGTAACATACAAGGGGTTTTCTTAAAAAGAGAATATTTCTTCCGTAAATATACCCATATAATTAGACCGTATCATTTTACGAATAAGGTCTACTTACGAATATGCAAATAAATGTACCTACTTACATTAAAAACGCACTCACACTTTTCAACTCTTAAGATATTGTTTCAATGAGCCAGTGGTATGACTGAAAGTAACAATTGGCCCGTTATATTATTTTCATGATGAGTAGGCACAGCTAGTGGCAATTGGAGTAGATTGAGACTGGTTAGTTTTAGTGATCGAACGCTTGCTCAATGGCTAGGATCACGACTTGTCCTTACACTGTCGATGTCGCTCCATTTAACTAAACTCAAACGGTAAAGTTACCACAAGTATCTGCTTAGTTGATTCAATTAGTTAGTTACATAAACTAAGTAGAGAAAAACATTATACCTAGCATGAGATTAAACGATGCCGCAGCTTAAGCAGCTTTTGCTTGATGCAACGCAAGCATTAGTTGTAAATTCTAGAACACATTAAATTCAATTACCCCCGTATTTAGACGCAAACAAGTCCGTATGGAGTGTAATCTCGTACCAAGTAAGATAAATGTGTTCAATTAGTATTATCCGGTGTAAAGTTTGAAGCCCAGTAGCCCATGTTCCATACGTTTATCTCTCATACATACCTACTTACTCTGAGCTCATGAGCGGCGCTCCTATTAAGCCAGAATACGTCAGTTAGTGTCCCGTCGCCGTGGTGGAAATCGATCAGGATATAAGATGATGGGATAATGATGGCTAGATGTATAAAACTTTCGTGAGAGAGATTTAATTATGCATTAAGCGGTTTACACTCCCGTGAAATTGTCAGGAACGGCCCCGACATGTTTCGAACTCGTATACGTACAACTTTCGTCGTCTTCGTCGCCGTCGTCGTCGTCGTCGTGGTGTGACAAAGTTGCCGCGCCTGTTTACGGGTAGCAATCCCTGATGAAGAGCTCCATACGAGTTCGAAACATGTCGGGCGGTCCCTGACAATTTCACGTGAGTGCAAACAGCGTAATACAATAATTAGAAAAAAGTATGGACAGTATACTTTAGCGATTTCAATATAAAATCAATCAGTTTTAAGTCTCACACACATAGGGCGTTCCCAAACTGCCCTAGTGCGTGGTATAAAGTTAATTGAAAGGAGCACCATAAGGCCAGTTTTTCTTTGGAACCTACGCTAGGCGCAGATAGGTACAATATGCTAAAAAGCTGAAGAAGTTTGGGTACACCCTACCATTACTATTTTCAACCTCTGAACTTGAAACGTATTAAGTGTACATTTTGAATATTCCTTCGTAATTGCAGATCGAATGCCGATGCGAGGAGCGTATAGCTGAGGAACAGAAGCGGTGTCGGGAGGCGATAGCCCGTGTAGAGCGAGACCGGGACACCCAACTGTCAGCGTTCAGCGACCGGCTCGCCGCCGCCGAAACGGAGGCATCTGATCTCAAACAAGAGGTAAGGTCATAAAAGTCATTCCAAACTAAAACTTTTAAAGTAGCCTTCGGGTATATATCTATTTCGTTCGCTCTTATGTAGTCATCATGATTTAAAGCATCCCGTATTCAATCAAAGCAGAAGCTTTAACTAACGGATTAATTATGTTCCTCGCTAACATTTTTCTCTAGATCACAAATGCATAATTTCAGAGTAGTCGGGCGGATAGAGTTAGAGACTGAGAGTTTTTGGACCGGATGAGTAGGAAAAAAATACTTACGAGTATAAATATAATAAATTAAATACCCAAGGTTTCTCCTTATTATTGTAACAAAATAAAGCTATTCTGATTCATTTAGACTTACAATGACGTCGTTTTTCGCGGTTTACAGAAGGTAAACCACAGTGTTCAAGTATAATAACAAAATAACAAGGGAAATAACAAAACAACTAGATTTTTTCCTTTATGTTGACGTTAATTATGATGAGGTGCATTAAATATTTATTTAATTACGGCTGAATTATCCTTAGATTGACGAAATTACCTGGTTTCATCTCGTCCGTCTCGTCCAGTTGGATTTTCATTGGGTACTTACCTAGTCTATCTTATGACTACTGAAGAGTGAAGTTACGAGTATTGTCAGTAAAACGCGTTCCATCAGAAATTCAAAAACCTCGAAAATCCCAATGCGATACTGTCTTTTAGTCCACTATAACGTATTCTTTATGATTCTAGGTTGGACGACTACGTGGCGTGGCAGAAACCTTACGCGCGAACGCTGACGCGGCCCAAAGAGCCCACAGAGAAGCGCAAGAACAGGTCGGGGAACTAGTCGCCCAGCTGAATGTAGCGAGGGAAAATGAACGCAAGGAAAGGGAATCAGCGGCTGCAGCAACGAAACTGCTGGCGTCGGCGAAGTTGGAGCTCCAGAATATGAAGGAGACGCCGCCGCCGCCGCCTGATCCGAGGTTGGATGAGCTCAGGAAGGAACTGACGCTGTTGAGGACGCAGAACAAATGTAAGTCGATTGTTTGATAAGGACATAACAATTGATTATTGTGCTGTGAAGGACCTACTTTCATACAACGAGTTATTGAGGATTGTATTTCGAACATAGTATTTTTTCTATTAAGAGACCAAAAGACTAACTAGAGATGAGAAAGAGACTTAAGTACATTCTCATTTAACCCTTGTTATGTCGAAGCACTGATCAGTATAAAGTATTTAAATCTTATGTAATCATATTATCATTGAGCTTCAATTTAATTGCCAAATTTTTGACATAAGAAGACGAAGACGAAGGGTTAAGTATTCCTATTTCATATTCGTTGCAGTTGGAAAGTTTAATACTTAGGTACTCACTCATAATCAGTTCGTTTTGTTGACCAATCTCTGTTTAAACGTAATCCAATGGCACATTCTGAAATTCGAAATTTCCCCAACTGGCATCAGGACTCATTTGAATTCTGTGCTATATATATTGTATTTGGTGGACCTTGTTAGCTCTAGGTAGACTTTATGCTACCGTAGTACTAGCTAGTAATTTGTAGATAGCGCAAAACCTTATTGATTCTATTAAATTTTAGGACAGACAATAACATTTCCATATAATTTTGCAGCGTTATCAGAAGCACAGGAAGAGCTGCAGGCGCAGATACTGACGCGTGGCGTGGAAGAAGGCCGCAGCCTGCTGGACGGGGTCAGCGGCCCGCTCGTTGCCAACTCGTTAGCACACGAGCTCTCGCAGATGAGCGACGATGAGGTAACGTACTGCTTGGTATTACTATATTGTGGACAATTCATGCGTTTGAAAAATGTAGGTTGAGTATCTAATGATCTAAATATGTGTAATCGTTTTGCTAACTTAGTCAATATTGAAACGTACCTAATGGCTTATGAAACTAATAAGGACTTATATGTACCTGGTTTACCATCAAAGGACCAATATTTTTTTTTGTATGTTTTGTTCAATATCGGATTTACTAAAGATATACCTACGAGAACAATCTCGACGTGTTATCTCAGTATTCCAAGATAATGTCTAGATTAGTTATCAAAAAGATCATGATGCAGGTCCTGTGTTCAGAAAGACACAAAACAAAATCATTTACCATTCGAATCATAAAATCAAGTATGTCTTACACAAGACTCCATTAATGCATGTCATTTAACGAATGTAATTATTAACCAAAGGTTATTAGTGATAGATCTTTATAATTAATCCTGTTGTTACAGTGTCGCTAAATAAGTTACATTCAATTTTCACATGCAAAATGTCCTCATAAATTCATTGCATTTCAAAGACAATGTTTACTTATTCATTATAAGTGTCCTTCGCTTTTACAAAAGTCGACCCATTATCTCTAAATTTGTTCGCTTTATTTTAACAGCTCCGTCAAGTACCATACCATGCTGTTTGTGTTGTGTGTGTCATCAACATCCGCTATTGTGCTTCTTATGCCTTATTTTGCGATGCAATTTATTTTTATTTATACATATACGTTTTTGCAGCTCGATGGTAGCGATACACAAACTGATCACAGCATAGAGTTGGAAAAGGTACGCATTTTTACTAACTGTGTTGTCTTCTAGGCTTCATGCATGCTTACCCTTCTTCATGCATTAACCTTCATCTAACTATCTGCTTCTGGATTGGGATTGGTACCTTTTCCAAACTATGTTTCCATATCTAACACACTTACTAACATTATCGCCGCTGAGACATTAAACATCACAAGTCACATGTGCACAGACAACCTATATCACACAGATTGGTTTTGGATAATGGTATGAATTTTGTGTCACAATTTTCAGACATCTAAGTCATCAGTATTAACCTAAACAACTAAATGATTTTCAAACGCCGCAGAAATGCTAGATATTTACAAATATAGTGAGCGCTGTCATCGTATTTTATCAGATATGTTCGTATTTAACTTACTCTAAAAATAAGCAACAATAAAATATATTCAAACAGAATAAAGACGAGCGTAACGGACAAAATACGATAGCAAAACTTTATTCACTCGTCACGTCTAAAGGAGACAGTAACACTAACATAAATTCATATTACAGTTACAGAAGGCTCTAAAAGAGCAGCAAGATGTCAACTGCCAACTGAGGAACTACATTGACGGTATCCTGCTGGCGATCGTCGAAAACTACCCGCAACTTCTCGAGGTGAAGCACGCCAAACCCATCGACATGAAATCATAACATCCGACAACGGTACTGATTTGTATAAACGTGCTTACTTTTATAAAGTTTAGAGAATTCCAATTAACAAAATATTCTAATTTGGGTTTGATATTATAATTATGAATTACCTACTGTGATAAACGAAAATTATTTTGTTCACTTTTCTGAAATTCATTGAAATTATTTGAAGTACCTACTTATTCTTGTTGACTTGAACTAAGAATCCTAAATGAGCTCTTCCAACTTATTTGGTCATGCCATGAACGCAAGTATAAATTTTATAGCTTATAAAGTGTAAATATTGTATAGAAAAGAAATTACTTTAAGATAGACATAGAAAATAAAATAAAGATATATTTTGTTCCTTTGTCTCATTAAAATATAAATGTTTATAATTAACATGCAGATCTGTGTTAAATATTATAAAATATATAATTTGAGCAAGGCCAGGCCGTCCATGAAGATTTTATACTAGATAACTACATATATGTAGTTACAATTTGAAGCAATTTTATGAAAGACTGGGGAGTGTATGGTATATGGTGCGAGAGTTCTAGTTTTCATCGTCTGTAATTTTTGCTATAGTAAAATTAGAACGCCATTTTATACGACGTGTGTCTAAATATTCGCGTTCTTTGTCAACGTCAGATGATATTTATACCTACTTAAAAAGATTGTGTAACTATATTTTTACAATGAGATATTTAATTGTAGCTAAGTTAGGGTGTAGTTAAATTAAGCATTTGTGTACATTTTGATAACATGGTTAATAATGTAAATCTAACAGATGTTCATGTAACAGTCATCGACTTAAATTAAATCAAATGTATTAATTCAGTCTTTTATTTCTCAATTCTTTAGAAAATTTGTGCTTACGTTTACTTATTCTTCTTTATGGTCACCTTCCGGGGGATCAATGTGGTCAGACTTAGTTTGGTCCAAATTACTTATAACCTGTTGAACGTCTAAACGCAGCATCATGAATTTGGGGTCCATATAATCCTGAAAGTATATTGAAAATAAAATAAAGACATCCACAAACTTGCATCGCACGCATTGGAATTCAAACATGAATTATGGCGTACTTATACATCCGTGCGAATTCACAAACACTAAATATGTAAACAAGGTTGTACACTCTATTCTTGCGCCGTTCGGTCCGTCCTTCCGTATTTACTGAGTTGATACATTCGCAGCCATTGCTAAGCGAGAGGGAATGCGAATGCGTAAAGTTGCCTGTCTACTGTAGCGAAACGGAGCGGAGATAAAATGGATAAATAACATTCTTGAAATTTAAATGCACTTCTTTTGGGCTTCACAAAGACGTAACGTGATTGGTTCATTTTCTCTGCTCCGTTTCTCTGTGGACAGGCAGCCTTAATGCGGTGTTGATTCAAATAGGCGCAAATGTATGCTTACTTTAAAACTTCCCGGCTCAACTTGATTTGGCTGAGCATGTTCATCTTGACGGACATCGTTTGTATTACGCCTATCTTCACGATTAGTATTAACTAAACCAGGCGTATGTCTGAGATTGAAACTTTGTCCCATCAGTTGTGCCATTTCTTGTTCAATCGCTGTCATAGCAGAGTTTACATTTTCACCGCGAAAATCTCTTGAAACTGGCATTTGTAAAAATGTTTCTGGTAAGTAAGACGGATCAAAGTCATACTGAGGTACACTCTGAACAGATTTACATAACGAACACTGTTGTTTGCTTTCCAGTTGCTTGCGCTCGTTGTGCAAATTGAGTCTCTCTCTTGAAAGTGCTACTTTTTCTTTGGCTATTTGTTTCTCTCTGTTATTTAACGATACTACGTGTTCTTGAATTCGACGTATCCTTTCTTCATATTTCCTTTGAATAAATTCAGCCTCTGAATATTTTTTATCAGCTTGTGACTGTTTTTCTATTGCTGTTTTTGCTAGTAGATCTAAATCCCGACTCCTGAAAAGAAAATAAGCAAGCAATCTTAATTATAGTTAAGTACTTAGGTATTTTATTTACAACATTTACTTAAATAGGAATCTTTACTTTGCCAATATTCTTTGTTCCTCCATATGCATTTGCTGCTTCTCTATATTTAACCTGGATCTCTCTTCAGTCACTTCTTCTAATTGAGCTTGAAGGTCAGTCTTTAATTTCTGTGAATTCACGTTAATAATATTTATTTGGCCCACCAAAGTGAACATTTTAAAGCTAGTACAAAGCTAAAATTATCATTGATTACCTCTATTTCCTGTTTAAGACTTTGCGTTGAAGCTTTTTCTTTAGCAACTAAAGTGCTATCCTTCAGAGCTTTCTGTTTGTCCTCTTCTATTTTAGCAATCTTCTCTTTATATTCCTTTAGGATATCTTCTTTCAGTATCTGCAAATGAATTATCAAAATAATATTCGTTCTCATTTTCATAATATTTCTGTTTTCTTAGGTATACCTTTATTTCTTCATCCTGCCGTTTGAGAACATTCTTAGCAAATTCTGTTTGTTTATTAAAAGTAGCCTTTTCAAACTCGAACTCCATTCTCTTTTGTTTCAAGGAAGCGGTTTCATCTTCTATCATCTGTAAAAAAAATACAATTAAGAAATGGATTACCACGTCTACTATGTCGCAGCTTTTGTTCTTCACTATAGAGTCAGACTACACTAACTCTTCCAAGCAAATGAACTGTCGAACCATACTAAGTCAGTCAGTTTGTATGGTTTCACAGTTAATTTGCTTAAATGAGTTAAAGTGGTCTGACTCTAATTACCTTCCTACTAGAATTCAAGTAGAGTAGACATTATTTGTACAATCAGTTTAAGAAGCTATCTTGAATTTCTTTAATGAGTCTACAATATAATATATTAAAGGAAAACACATACCGTCGTCATTTGTTTTAGCCTAGTTTCCAACATCTTCACCATGTCTCTACTCTCTGTCTTTTCACTGTCAAAATTTTCCCGTTCTTTCTTTAATTGTTGTATCATTTCTGAAATATGATATAAGCAAATGAAATCTTATATTTTTTTTTAAATAGGTATTTTTGTCAACTAATCCATATTTAGGTAACTACCATTAATCTGTGTTTCTCTAATCTGCAAGCTCTTTTCATTGTCGTGTTTAGTATTTTCTGCCATAGCTTGAATCTTTTCAACGAGAGCAACACATTGTGTTTTGCTTTCCTTAACATCCATTACAAGTTCTTGCAGATTTGATGAAAAACTTGCCGAGTCTTGGATTAAAGCCTGTTCTTGTTTTACAGCATTCCTATAAAAGATCATGTATATGAGACAATGGACATTACAGATAAGTTAATAGCCCACAGCTCAGTGTGCACATGTTCAATGAAAAGACTCGTAACTTACTTAATGTTTTCCATCAACGAGGCATGATGCTCTTGCAAAACACGAACATTATCCATATGCTGTTGTCTCAGCATTTCATTTTCAGCTTTGTGACGGTCTGTCAGAGAACTCAGATTCTCTTCAACTAATCTTTTGTAGAGACCATGATGTTCTTCCAGCCAATTTATTTTTTCAGAATAGAATCGTATTAGCTTTTCACTCTCGTCTTTCATTCGTTCTTCAGATTGACTTAAAGATACCTCAAGAAATGCTAGCTGGCGTCTGAAAATGTATGAAATATTTTTTTACGATGCATCAACAGTCAGCACCAATTCATCTCACTATCGTCTATTTTTTGATAACCGCGCAAATCTTATCGAGTGCATTAACCTCCTCGCTGCCACAGATTTTATTGACCTGCACTGAAGATACACTTTTTGAGATCAAATGCAGTTGTTGGTGTATAGAGCTCATCGAGCGCTGTTATTTTCATCATTGCTGCGTCAGATAACAGGTTAAATGTAACATATCAATGATACAAGGGTACCGACCCTAACAAGCATGCGAAATACGAGTTAAGGTGGTGTGGTGTTTATAGAAATAATTCTTTTGGTTGAGCGAATCCACTTAGCTTTGTACCCGATGAACAATACACATTATATGTATTGTTAGCTGTGGCCACAACTGCCACTTCAAAATGTAAGGCGTTATAAGTGCAAACTACTTTTACACTAAATTAGTCTTTATGTCAAACGAAATAAGGTTTACTCTTAAACAAAGAGAACAGAGATGTTGGTCACTTCATTGTCTTTATAAGGATCGAAACGAGCTTCACTGCTCTTTCACTTACGAAGTGACCAACATCTGTGTTCTCTTTGTTTAAGAGTAAACCTTATTTTGTTTGATTTAAAGACTAATTTAGTGTAAAAGTAATTTGCACTTATAACGCCTTACATTTTGAAGTGGCAGTTGTGGCCACAGCTAACAATACAGATAATGTGTATTGTTCATCGGGTACAAAGCTAATGGGATTCGCCTAAAAAATGGGAGTAGGACTTTACCTATAAGAAGTTTCCATTAGATCGATCTCCTTGTCGTGGTTTTCCTGTAAGGACTGTACCAGTTGCAAAAGCTGCTTCTTTTCCTTGGTGTGCGGGCTATCTTGTCGTTCTGTTGTGTTGTTTTGGAAGTCTCCTTCAGTTGCGTCTACACCTTCGGTATTAGTATCGGCTGAACCCAGCAAAGCCTAAAACCGCCATTATTTATTAGAGTAGATAGGTATCGACAAAGAGATCAATACCTCAGTCAAAATCACTGATGATGACATAGAGAAGAGGGGGCAAAAGCTTCATCTTTTTTGCAGGATAACGATAATATCACTTAGGGCCTAACACAATAGTTCCTATGTTTGAAATTGATACCCCAAAACCTAGAAAACAACACCCATGACAATGTTTTCTGTTTTTTTCGCAAATATAATATAATGGCGGACCTTTAATTAAAAAAAATGTGCAAAATCTGCTTAAATACTGATATCGCCACGACTATGTGGCAACTCTACCTGTATCCGCTGCGTGATGCGGTCCTGGTGTGCGGCAATGACTGCCTGCATCTGCCGACGGTGCTCTGCCTGACGACCCAGCATGGCGTCGAACTGAGCATGATGAGCCATTGCTGCCTCGCGCTGCACACGTTGGGTCTCTTTCTGACGCACTGGAATGTGAGTGGGATAGCGTCATAAGTCACACCGTCGGCCGCGTATGTCAACCGCAGGTTCGTAACCAAAACCCGTTATAAAGTCAAAACAAAGTTCAAGTTTGTTTCATAAGTTCAGAGAATGTGCTTATACAACAAGCTTAAACTTTGTTGTAACGGGTTTATCGAGAACTCGGGGTTCCTTGAAAACGGTCGAATTACAAAAAAGAACACACGAATTAACTACTTATCATCGTTCTAAGAACAAAAGTTGAAATTCTTTCGATCATCTACCTATACTTTTATAAAATTGTAGATTTGTATTGAAAATCAGTTTTCTGTGGAGGGGAGGGGTCATGGTTTCAGGAAAAATATTAATAGCGTGATGTAGGATTGTCATTTGTTTTGTATGGGGCGCGCGGCGCCATGACAGTCTAGCGCCACCTGTTGGGCATAATTTCCTTTGTCCTCTCATCACGGCGAAACGGCTGGACAAATTTTAATCAATTTTGGTACAGGAATAGCTGGATATTCAAAAATGGTTATAGGATACTTTTTACCCGACTACGTTCACCTTCTAGTAACAAATATAATTATTGTAGTTACAGTTTTTGGTTACGGTCAAAGAGTTAACGATATTTTATGGTCCAGCTTATTTATAGATACAATAGGTACTCGTGATTTATGTTATTATATATTATTTGAGTTACTTGGTATCTTACTTTGCATTGCCGCCAGTTTTTCTTCTTGAGCTTTCAGCTGCAAGGCAACCATCAACTGCGCCTCTTGTTGCTGCATGTACAAAGTCGCTCCTTCTGTCGTAATATCCTCATTGCTACCCTGTAAAATCTTGTTACTGGTCACCATCTTAGTCAACTGTTCCAATTTTGAATCAAACTGTGGATATTGGTATTTTTCTTCGTTTTCTTTTGTTACATTGATTTCTACGGCCTCCTCTACTTTTTGTTTCGGTTTAGGTGCAGGTTTATCCTCGCTTTTGAGAGATTTCCTTCCCTTTGTATCGCCTCCTGCCAGCCAGGCCGGCATATCAGTAGCGTCTTTGACATTATCTTCTTCCTCTTTCTGAAAAATACCCAGCCAGTCATCGCTTGTTTTGGATTGTTTCTGGGGCTCCTTCTTTATTTCTTTCGCAGCTGGTTTTTGCACGATAGATTTGCTGGACGCTACTGTCTGCTTTGATTCGCTTTTTCCTAGGAACGATTCGAAATCAAATTCTTGGCTTTTTGCCGCTGTGACTGGTCTCGCCTGCTGGCTAGAGCCACCCGTTTTAGTTGAAGAACCTCCTAGAATATCATCTAACAAAGACTGTGAACTCTTACCTCTCTCTAACGGCTTACTTGGTTCATTTTTCGTCTCTGGGATCAAGTCACCGAGTATATCTAACGACTCCGCACTGGTGGATGGTTTGGTTTTAGCTGGTGACTTTCCAGGAGGTATTTTTTCAAAATCAAATTTACTTTTGGAATCTGAAGATTGCACCTTAATAGATTCTTTAGACACATTTCGAGTAAATGTAGCAGGAGGCGATGGTTTTGGTTTGTCTAACTTAATATCGGACGATGAAAATTCCTTCTTGCCATCAGGAATTTGTGGTTTTGGTTTATCGCTAGCACCCAAATCGAACAGTGCATTTTTCTTCTCAGCTAAAGGAGTAGTTTTCTTCTTTGTAGTTTTTTTCTTTCCTAGAATATCATCGTCAAAGAAACTGTCATCACTACCATCACTGAGAATACCCGCTAAAGGATCGTCTATATTAAAACTCATTATAAGTTATTAAACAACCACTTGTATAGCTAAATCGGAAAACCACGCTCGTTTGTTTACAAATTAGCCGCCATAGAAACAGCGAAAATGTCACAGACAAAGCAAATCCGTTATTAAAATAACTTTTACATTGTGATACTTTGTTCATTACTGTTACCGTTTTTCTTTAAATAATTGAATAATAATGGCTTTCTAGTTAAATTACATGCACTTGTATTTAATTTTACGATTGAGATATATTCTTTGTTGTTCAAATGTTGTATTTTTATTTATGCGTAATCCGTATACATGATATGCACAAAATAAATTGATTTCTGAACGCAGCACAATGGTGACGAAAAATTTGTTGCTTCATGTCACTCGGTCGGCTCTATTTTAATTATTTTTCAAAACAACTTTAATATATTGGTGATTCTTATTCATTTACAAATCTAATATAAATTATGGATATTATTGGTAAGTGTTTGGATATGTCGTTCATTTAAAAACATTAACGATTTCTTTGTTCTTAAAATGCATCAAGAGCTTTTGTTCTAGAAAATCTGCAAACTCACGTTATGTTGTTATTTTCCAGCTTCCGAAAAGGGAGATTCTACAGAAAATTGTGATCCTAACTCTTTACTATCGAATGGCACAAAGACTGCATTAGAATGTAAATCAAACGTTGAAAAATCACACACTGAAGCTCCCGCGGAGAGTGCCGCATGTAGCTCGGAAACCGTTGAGGAGCCAGAGGACTGCGTGATCCCAGAACAGATCGAATTTACCGTAGTCTTTAGCAAAGCCAAACATGACATCACCTTCGCATATGATGCGCCAGTGTTGGATTTAAAAGCCCACTTGGAAAGAATATGTGGAGTACCACAACACGCACAAAAATTAATAATAAAAGGAATGGCGCGCAACGACCAGACACTAAGGCAAGCTGGAGTCGTCAAAGGTGGAAAAGTGATGCTTGTGGGATCTAAAATGGATGATATTTTAGCTGTAAAGAGTGTGCCAAAGGTAGGTACCAAAACAATAGCATTCTTATTGGAATATTAGGTCAGCTGATGCTTACAGCTAATGTTTTATATACAGGAAATACTGGAAGAGAAAGCTAGTAGTGGTCAGTCAAGTAAGGAGCCGCTATGCATGCAGAAAATACATAGGAAAGTGCTGGACAAAGGCATCCCACCAGATGCCATGCCAGGACTGAAAGGTGTCAAGGTAAAGCCATTTTGAACATTTGACTACTTATCAAAATTCATTCGTAGATGGTTGATTAATTTTTTCATTTCCATAACAAAGAGAATTGGGTTAGAAAGGCATTGCATAGATGTAGGTATATGAGATTATTGTCCAAAAATCTTTACACACATCAATAATGAAGCCACTCAGGAAAAAGCATCATATTTTGAAAGAATTGATATTATCATAAATTTTCAGGAGCCACTGCCACCCGTGCCTTTAAGCGGAATGCTAAATAAGCACGGAGGCAAGGTGCGGTTGACATTTAAACCAGAACAAGACCAGCTGTGGCTGGGAACAAAGGAGCGCACCGAGAAACTTGCCATGACTTCCATTAAGAGTAAGTGCATAAAATATTAGCTATGAAGTGATGCCCTTCAATTGAATATTTTAATTAAAGTATTGTACTGTTTCAGGCATCACATCTGAACCCATCAAAGATCATGAAGAATATCACATTATGGTAAGTATGTTGCCAAACTTGCATAGATTTTTCTTGTCAAAAGTTATTTGGACTCGAGTAAAGTATGATTCATATTATTTTCCAGGGTCTACAATTAGGGCCTACAGAAGCTTCCAGGTATTGGGTGTACTGGGTGCCTGCGCAGTACATAGAGGCGATAAAGGATGCAGTGCTGGGGGTGTGGCAGTTCTTCTAATTATTGGCACATTGTCAGTCAAACTCTCTGTCCAGTTGCTGTCTCTTCCCATGCCACTTGGGCAGTTGCAATATTTTAAAAATATATATGTCCACTGGGTACTGTAGTACCATTTCTTTTGTGATATTACAATGCCAAGTCAATTAAAATTGTCCATACAAGTTCTGGCATTTATCTGGTCAAATGAGATATTATTTATTGCTATTGTAAGTTTGCATTTCATGCATTTGGGTTCAGTGAGCTGTACAGTGATGCTAATTTAGATGAATTCTTATGATGTGTTGCTCCCAGCGACATTCTCCATGAGCTTAATGTGTCCTCGAGTTTCAAACCTGATCTCTTTATGTGAACTTTACAATAATCTGTCAGTTGAGTGGAGGATTGGATAGAATATTTGCAACCATTCGACTGCTATAGTTTTTTTCAATTGATGTTTAGCATATGTATCTTGTAATTGTTAGTGGCTCATGATATAAAATTGTGCAAGTTTACATTCAAGCCAATCCTTCACTGAAATATTTGAACCTAGAATTAGAAAATACAATGTTTTAAACTAGTAATGTCTTTAATTATCCACCCAAACCTTGAAATGAGACCCCCCATTACAAGTCCAATCAAAACATGGCAGGTGTACCTGAATGGGAAAACTTTGACAAGGACATTTAGTTCATTTTCTAAATTAGTAAAATAGACATCATTGAAAGTTTATAAAAGTTTATTCAAAGTATAAAGACAAGTGTAAATTTGCACTTAAATAAAATATTGCAAACACCTAAACCTAATTTGGCAGAAGATAGTAGTTGTACTACATAAAAATGGCACCTTACAATAAAGAAAATATAGGGATAGTAATAAATAGTTTGTAAACATAAAAACATTGTATAAATTTTGGCATGTCGATATGTAGAAAAGAATGCTTAATTTGTACTTAGAAGTGACTAACATAAATTGGTCCGTAGATTATCCATATTCAGATTGCACAGTCAGAGAGAATTGGCCTTTGGGAATACTGGTGGCATGGTACCACAGTCTGGTATCCAGAAACACTGTAAATAAAAAAAAGTGTTTTTTTAAATTTAGCCAACTTTTTATGGTCATGATTTAAAGTGGAAAAGCAGTGCTAGTGACTACATTGTGCTGGGAGTTTGAATAGGAGGATTATTATACAAACAAAATACAGATTATAACTTATTTAAATAGATCAGGAAAGTTAGTTTACTAGAACCTTTGCAAAAGTATCTGAAGCAACCTTGACTAAAGTTATTTTGATCAGCAATTTTAAGCACTTACAGTTTTCAAAATGTTTAATACTCTTCACCAGTCAATATTATGGTGAGGAATGCCTAACATCAAGTTTTTTTTTGTGTGCAGTGAAGGTTAAAACAGTAAATTCTCTCTTTCTAGGATGTTCTGATCCTTCAGTATTTATAATGCTACACCAAATAGGTATTTTTTTTTTAATGTAAGGTAAGTAAACAAATTGAAATAATTGATTGTATCTTTATACCAATAACCTGTCCACGCATTTGCAACTTATGGTAAATGACAAAGTATTACCAAGTATATGGTACCATAATATAATCTTACCAATGTCTCCCGGTTCAACATAATACTCGAGCTTATGGCAAATATCATCACATTCAGAAACAGGGGCAATAGACCACTTCTTGTGGCCCTTCACTTGCCCCTGCCACATCAGTCTTGAAATATAGTCCAACTGCAAGATGAAAAGTTGATCAGAAAAACAACAACATGAATCCAGATAGATGGTGTCCCTCTTTAAATCCCTCTTTAACACATTCGCAAGCAGATATAAAATTTAACCCTACCCCAGAAACCGAGAGCCCGCTAGGTGGGTAGCTCTTTAAGCAAAAATACGTGACCGGCATCTGAGCAATGATTACGAGTGCCTACCAGGCGGGTTCCTGGTAGCGAAAGTGCTAAATAGCTCAAAAAAAATCTTGTTTGAAAGAGCACTTAATGACTTGATTTCAGCAGTTGAATTGTTTAAACATAGATGACTTTCTTCATCTATGTTTGAACAATAAGAACAATTCAACTGTTTAGGAGCTACAATATCAGAGACAGACACAGAACTACATGCATGATCTGACTCCGCTTTTTGTATCAGTGGTTGATAAACAATTTATGAATAGATATAACTAAAAATTCAAATAGTATTAGAATATGTGATTACGTGCATAACAGCTCCCATTTCATATCCAAAGAATATATTTTCTGTTGCTGGGAACTCTGCATCTTCGGGAATAAATTCTGGGATGTCATAATATTGTCTGACTTTGGCTAAAATATCGGGATGGCAATTTCCCCTGGAAAAAAGTACCATAACTTAGTTTACTTTCTCATTGGTTTTCATTCAATAACAAAGAGGTTTCATATTGAATTAAAAACTAATTCAACAAAACACTATAAAGTCAAACAAAACTAGATCCTAAAATATAAACAAAACTTTCTTATAAGCAATATGTGTAAAACTTGTGTATTTTTTTAATTATTCATTAAAAAAGCCTGGAAATACATTGTTTTAAGTTGCATAAAGAGTAATTCCGGATCAGGTATTTCTTTTTTTAAATTACTTGTTCTACATTTTACATAGGTACTATGTATGTATGTAAACACTTTATTGTACACAAAAACAGAAATACATTAAAACAAAAGAAATACATGTACAAAGGCGAACTTATCCCTTTAAGGGATCTCTTCCAGTTAACCTTTGAGTAAATGAGTGCTAAAGACAAATGTAAACGGTAGACAACCAAAGCAACATGTACAATACGAAGGAGGATTATTATTATTATTATTATTATAGCCTTTATTGCCGAAACAAAATACATATCTACTTAAAACTAACACATCGGATCAGTATTCGGCGTGTCTTCAGACACATAGGCCTCTCCCAGCTGCTTCCATTCATCCCTATCAATGGCCTTCCTGGTCCAGGTGGCACCCCCCACCTGCTTGATGTCGTCCATCCACCTTTTAACTGGTCTACCTCTTTTTCTGTGACCGTCTCGTGGTTGCCAATCTGTAATTATTTTAGTCCACTTTTCCTTACTATCTCGTGTCATATGTCCTGTCCATTGCCATTTTAACTTTCTTACTTTCTTAATTACATCTTCTACTTTTGTTTTTGTTCTTATTTCTTCGGCTCTTTTACGATCATTTAATGTGATGTTCATCATACTTCTTTCTATACCTCTCTGGCAGGTTCTAAGCTTTTGGAGATGTTTCTGAGTCAGTGCCCAAGTTTGGCAACCATAGGTTATACATGGGAGGATACACAAGTTAAAAACTTTTTTCTTGGCTGAAATTGGAAAGTGCTTACTCTTAAGTATCTCCTTAAGCGACCAGAATCTTTTCCAAGCACTTGATACTCTTCTCTCTACTTCTAAAGTCGTCTGGTCTTTGAATGCTATAATTTGTCCTAGGTAAGTATAGTTCTGTACATATTCTATATTTTCATTATCTACTACTATGGTCTTTTCTTCTCTGTTTGTCATTATGTTAGTTTTTGATTTATTTATGGTAAGACCGACTACTCTGCTTGCCTCTGTCAGCTGTTGTAGCATGTGTTGTAGCGTCTGAGCGTTGTCGGCTACCAGGACTAAATCGTCCGCAAACCTCAAGTGGTTTAGCATCCAGCCGTTAATATTTATGCCAAGCGTATCCCATTGAAGGTCTCTAAATATGTCCTCCAGTAAGGCAGAAAATAGTTTAGGTGACAATGGGTCTCCTTGTCTTACCCCCCTGGCTATTGGGAACTCTTCGCCAACTGTTTCTAATTTTATTTGTGCTGTGCTATTCGAATATATGTTTTTAATTAAGCGTATGTATTTTTTTGGCACTCCTTGCTGGATTAGAGCTTTCCAAAGTGAACCATGGTTGATCGAGTCAAATGCTTTGCTATAGTCTACGAATGCAATGTACAAAGCCTTTCTGTATTCTTGACATTTTTCTATAAGTTGCTTTATAACATGCATATGATCGACAGTTGAGAATCCCGCTCTAAAGCCAGCTTGTTCCATGGGTTGTTGTTCATCCAGTATACTTTCTATTCTTTTTAGCATCAATTTAGAGAACACTTTATAGATGTTGGACATAAGGCTTATAGGCCTATAGTTTTCAATCGTGCTTCTGTCTCCTTTTTTATGTAGTAGTATAATGACGCTCTTGGTCCATTGAGATGGTATAAGTTCCGAACTTAAAACGGTGTTATATATCTCTGTGAGTTTTCTCAAGTTTTCCGGAATAGTTATAGAAAATTTGATCATCTCATTTGTTATCTGGTCTGGTCCTGGTGACTTATCGTTTTTTTGAGAGTTAACTGCTTTTTCAACTTCTGACTGAAGGAATGGTGGTATGAACTCGGTCACGTCATCTACTAGATTTATACTCGGGGTCGGGGTGCTATCTTCTGCTGTATAGAGATTCTTATAGAAATCTGTTGCGGTTTTAATTATATTATTTCTTGTCCTTTCTTGCTTTCCTGTTTTATTTTTAAGATTTGGTATCCATTGTTTTGTTTCTTTTAATTCTTTTAAGGCTTTTTTAACTCCTCCAGTCTTTTTAATATGGTGGTTTAGCACAGTTGTCCTTCTCTTCATTCGGTCCTTTTTAATGGAATTACAAATTTTTTTACTTAGTTCTGCAATGTTCTTAAGATTTTTTCTGTCTTTTCCAAATTTTAATATCTCCTTTCTTTGTTCAATTAATAGCCTGGTCTCTGTTCCAATTTTTTCTATTTTGTTTTTTGTAGGTTTTTTGCATGATCCATAAATTTTATTTAACTGAGTGTTATATAATTCGTCTGTGTTATTTTTTGGGTTGTATACCTTAATATTGTTGCTCATGACTTTAGTTGCTGCATTGAATTTGTTTCTACTTTTTCTTGGTTCCTTATTGTTTATCGCTGCTCTCACCATTCGATGATTGGCATTAAAGTTGAACTGGTTTAAAATGCTTATGTCTTGGAACACTTTTCTATTATTAGTTGCAATATAGTCAATCTCATTCTTGTATGATCCGTCTGGCGAAACCCAGGTCCACTTGTTCTTTGGATTTTTTTTGAAGAAACTATTCATGAATGACAGATTATTTTCTTGGGCCATAGTAATCATCCTTTCTCCATTTTTGCTCCTGATGCCGTGTCCGAATTTGCCTACTATCGTTTCTTCCCCAGTTCTTTGGATTCCTATCCTGCCATTGAAGTCTCCTATCACCATAACGTTTTTGCATGTATCTTGTAAGGTTGTTGAAAGCTGGTGATAGAAAATGTCCTTCCCCTGTTCATCATGTTGTTCTGTGGGAGCATAGACTTGGACTATAGACCATTTATTCTTGTATCCTGGTAAATGTATATTAAGAACCGCTATTCTCTCTGATATACCCTTGAATTCATCAATGTTTCTTTCTAAATGTTTTTTAACCATAAAGCCAACTCCGTGGCTTCCTTTTGTTTCACCTTTGTGGAAAAATATATATTCTTTGTGGTCTTCAATACTTTCCCCTAATCTTCGTACTTCACTTAAGCCTAATATGTCCCATTTTATGTGAGAAAGTGCTAGCTCTAGTTCGGTAAGTCTCTCTTGTGTTCTTAGTGTTAAGCAGTTCAGTGTTGCTATGTAGAACTTTCCAGTTCTATTTGTTTTTAATGTTTCAATGTTAGAACTATTTTTTATAGGAGCTGGAAGGGATTGGTCCTTGACCCCCACGGGGACCAGCCGGGTTGGGGGTTTATTGTGGATTTTCTTCATCTGGTTAATAGTTTGTGTTGTGTTCATCCGGTTTCCGATGTGTAGCTTTACAGGTTTTTTGGCTGCGCTTCTTCTCGTGAGATCTCTCTGTTTGCCATAGCATCAAAAGGGGTAGTTTTTGATTGTTTAGCCGGCTGCTTGATTCGCTCTTGAGGTTCGGTTGGGCCAAAGCTGTTTGGAGGTGTACTAGGGGGTGAAGAAGGAACTCTTTTCCTTTTATCTTGCTTTGAATGGTTGTTTTCTTTTACAATGAGCTTATTGTATTTGATTATGGCATATTTTCCTGATTGTCTTGCCTCTATCAGTTTTGGAATGAGAGCTTTCCTTTCTTCGAGAATTTCTTTAGGAAAATCTTCTGTTATTTTAATATTTTCTGGGTAAAATTTTTTGTTTCTAAGTAGTTCTAGTTTTCGCCATTCCAATGTAAGAGTGATTTTTATTGGCCTGATCTTCTCTTCTGTCTTCTTCCCCATTCTTTCCGCTCGACTGATCTCCCATCGGTCCCACTCCGCACCATTATATTTCTTGTTGAAGCTATTAAAAGTTTCCAGAATTAAACTCATAAGCTCAGTCTTGTTGTTTTCTGTTTCTTGCGCGCCGTGAAGGATCACATTATTTTTTCTAGAGTCAACTTCCAGATTTTGTATTCTTTGTTTTAATTTTTCATTTTCCGCTTTAAGTTTCTCTGTCTCCAGTGTCAAAGGCAACAATTTTTCTTCTATTGTTGAAGAAATTGTGGTTTGGACTGTTGTGTTAATGGAATCAGTTTGTTTTTGGAATTCATCTTTCATTTTATTCCATAATGCATTTATTTGGTCTTCCATGATATTATTTGACAGTTTCTAAACGTATGTTGTGAAGAACGGAACGTAATTTTTTCTTGTAGGTTGTCAGTCTTGCACATATGCCACTGACGTGGGCCGCTGACGTTTATTTATTTTTGTGGTGACAACACCAGTCTCTTGCTGTTACGTTGGCTGTCTTGTCAGCTAAATCGTTGTTTATGGCGCTTGACTTTTTAGGTTATGTTCCGTAATGATTTTACACTCGTTTTAATGCTAAGATTTTTATCGTGATGCACTGAACTTTATTTAATCGCACGAATTGGGTTCTAGTCTATAGTTTTTTACACTGTCCACTCAAAATTATGTAGTTTTCACTGGTTTATCGATTTTTTCGTCGAAGAGCACAAAAAGACATCTTTACTTAGCGAAAACCGGAACCGGAAAAGCACGAAGGAGGATAATTTAACAATAATACTTACACATGAAAATGCAAAAAAAAACAAAATAGAGAGAGATAGGCAAACAGTCAATATAATACATAATACGTAATAAATATATATGTATATATATATATAAATACTTGTTGTGTATTTGTAAATTTTACTTGTTTTGTATACTTACCAGCCCACATACCATGGCTTCTGTCCTGGTTCATTATTAGCCCTAGCATCAGGCATATTAAAAACCTCCTTCAAAGTAAACAGATCTGTCTTGAAGTTAAGGAATTGACATCCCTCATCAACACTCTCATAGCTACCCACAGTATTCTCATATAGCCTCTTAAACTTGTAAAAATTAAGGTCTGTAGCTCTCCAATGGCCTATAGCATTTTTGACGATAATTGGCTGGGAAGAATATGCATATTTCTGAAAGAAAATGTCACACGTAGTATTAAGTCTTATAAAAGCTTATCAAAATAGGTGCTAGGGATATGAATAGTTTTCTTACAGCAAAGTCTCGCCGGGAGACGTTCTGTAGTATAATAGGTTTCGTAATGTTGGCGCAATACCCACAATCAGCGAGCGGTCGCGTTGCTTCCCACACAAGATAATTATTAGGTAATAAACATCTCACACTTAGAACACTATTTCCTAAACTCACGCTTATGACTACTGATAGAAAAACTACGACTATTGCAACGACCAGCTTTCTGTTATACGCTTTGTTTGCCGTTTCATTATTATAATTGCAAACGTAATTATACTGTCGCAGCAGGACCCCATTTAATCCACCTTCAATGGCACTTTTTTGTATGTTGCGTATTGTTTTTCTTATAACTCTAGTTCTAGGGGTTGCTTTTTGCATTATTATTATAGCAATTTTGTTAGTTCTCACATTTTAAGGAATAATTTTAAATATTAACTAGTTTTGTAATTGCCATTTGCATTTGCAACTTTATTTTGACATTGACACTGACATTTTATTAACATTTCCTCCAGACCTTCCGATCCGATCCGATTTATCGGAAGAAATCGGATAATGTCTAGTGTTTTAGGCCCTATTGCACTACACATTATCCGATTTCCTAACAATTACGCTACACATTATCCGATAAGTAGGATCGGATCGGGTAGGATCGGAAGGTCTGGAACGGGTTTAAGTGATTTATATTCTTATACGCGCCGCGTTTTAAATTAAGCCTTAAACAGTTTTACAAGCGAATACATTATATTTACAAGAAAATATATTAATTTCATTAGATTCTCATACACAACAAGGACTACGATACGATTATAATGAATATTTTTTTTAATAAAAGTAATCCAAGATATGAAGCACTTTCTAAACTATAAACTAAAAATCGTTTCTTTCTCTTGCCTATTCCAAGGAGAAAAAAGTAAATAAAAATGTCTATGCTTCCACTGACGCTGCCCGCCCGCGATGTCGACCACCTGTCAAATGTCATGTTAGGCAAGTCAACGAACCGATAACCGATGAACTTGGCGGTTTAGTTGATAATTAATCAAACTAAGCAGAAATGCCCCCTAAAAAGCGCGATAAAGACAATGAAACTACCAAAAACTCTAAAATCGACCACCTACAGGCAGACCATGAGTTGTTTTTGCAAGCGTTTGAAAGTAAGTTCAAGTGTTAGAGTGTAAGCTTTCTGTGATGAATAATAATTTGTGCTAGATAATGCTTTTCTGTGTTTTACAGAACCGACACAAATATACAGATTTCTGCGAACTCGTAACATGTTATCGGTAAGTTCTGTGTAATGTTACATATATAATAAGTAAATAGCCTGCACGCTTTCGGGGATTTATGGCATTTTCTTTGTCTGCAGCCCATTTTCCTGAATAGAACATTGTCGTACATGAAGAGACGGATGTCAAGAAGCAACAAAAGCCGTGTGGGGTTCAAAGTTGACTCTCTGTTGGAGAAAATCACCCTTAAGAAGAGTACTGAGCTGCAACCCAACAGCCTGGGAGGCTATATGACCCTCACTTTTCTGGGCTTTTATGACAAGAGCCTGGTGGACCCTAGGGATTATCAAGTGAAAGTAGAAACATTACTGCTGAAGATATGTCACAAAAAAAGGAAGGAGAGCTCATCAGCCATTGTGGAAGTCTCTGTAAGTCCAGTGGCTAAATATGTGAATATTAAACTGTATATATCTCTATGTATATTTACCCCAAAGCTAAACAAATTAGAAAGTACTTTCTGAATAATATAGTGTTTGCAGTGTGTGTGTACTGGTGAAGCTTGTATTGCCTTATCACTAAGTAAAAGCATGTTCTTTTCCAATGTATCCTAGATTTAAATTGATAAAACTGTAATCATAACTGTATATAAATGTCTACATCTACTATAGTGTCATTTAAGAGCTATTAACACCTTTATATCGCTATGTAGCATAATATGCCTAAAACCAGGCCAAGGATGCTTGTATACAACATGTCAGTGGGACCTTTTACTTAGTTAGTGTACTTGAGGAGTCAAAAGCATTTTTGCTTGCAACCTTTATTTAAATATGAACCAAAAATCGATATGTCTGCTAAAGCTTCAAACTTGTATCTCAAATTTTAAAATTTTCCTACTTTGAACTATCACTGCCATTGATAGTAAAGAGAGTTACGACTTTAGCCAACTATAAGCAATTATATACTTTTTGTAATTTATTTAAGTTCTTTGAAAAAGTCTGGAAGATAGGAGAGTATAATACAAATTGTGATTGAAATTGTAATATGATATCAATTGAACCTTTTTTTACCTTATCATTCATTTACTAGGTTGGCAGCTGCTCCCTGCCCCTCAATCCGTCCACCTCAGAGCCTCCCGCCATGGCCTCAGCCGTTAGCATCTCCAGTGACACCTTCAGTCCTTCACATGGGCCCAACGTCAAGTCTTACATGCTCATGCTTCGAGTCACAGTGACCAGGAACCCAGGGAACACTGCTAATGGTAGCTGCAGCTCTACAGAAATCATGAATGGGGATAGTGAAGGTAAAAATAAATTATATCTGTAATTATTTGTTAAATTTGCATAATTTAGACTGAATGGATGACCAGAAATAAAATCCATGTAACAGTTTCACACATGCAATGTATTTTACATAGCATTTACACTTTTATGCTTTACATGTGCTGTTTTTAGATTGTCTTTTATCTAGACAAACTTGTTTTTATGTCCAAGGCTGAAGCAGAGATACTGTAAGAAACACTAACCTAAGTTAGAGCCATCATAGAAGTTGAGATTATTCACTAGATGTTAGATTTATAAGTTGTACCTTATTCTATATTTCTATTTAATTTTTTTTTAATATAGAACCGGCCACAAAACGCCTGAAATCATCAGACCACCACAACTCGACACCAGACGGCAAATGGAGCAAGCTCTATGGTAGTGAGTTGATTGTCTATGACAAGCACAACCGCTGCCTGCTCACCAATGGGGAGTATGACTTGGTGCTTCACGATGCTACTCCGGGTGGCCGCAGTGCTACCATTGCTAGGTCTCCACATAAGGCCCTGATGGCGCAATGGGAGACCATCCCTAATGTAAGTTTTATTATTGCTTCACGTATTTGGCTGTTTGAGTGCCACCAGCATAGGAGTACGTATTCTGTCGTCACTGGCATAAGAATAAGAATTCTACAAACACATATGTTGTGTTTTACATAGAAAACTATTGTTAGTCTCAGACATATTAAAATACATATGTAGAAGTCGAATATAGCTCGACATTCGTTTTTGAATGTGGGTTTATTGGTTTCTATGATACAATTTATTTTCACTACAGTCGAATGCCGTATTATTGTATGGTCACGTGTACTGAATTATTATACGCAAAGTCCATTTCGATACAACAATTAGAAGTAGGTTAATTAAAATTCCAAGGAAGAAAATAGGTTAATTAAGTTTGTAAGTAATCAATAATGTAATAAAATCTTGATTTTATTGCATTTCTGTCTACTTACGAACTTAATTAAAAGTGAAACTAATAAAAGCGTGCTAAAAAAGATCTGTTTGAGCCCTATCATCTCTTGATACTTTGTAAGAATTTTTGTTTTAGTAATAATTTTAAGAATTTTTGTTTCAAGTGTGCAAAAAAGAGTATTTCAATTGTATTCTCGAATGACTCCAAAATTGTTGTAGGAAAATGGCATCCAAACCGATCTCAATCCGTTCGACATCTTCAAAGTGAGACCCCTGCTTAAACTGAAGCTGAGCTGGAGTCACGAGCCCACCAACGGTCTGGTGAACCGTCCCAAGCTGTACCAGCAAACGGAAACCAACGGTGCTAGGAAGGACAGCGTCACAACCAGGGAGAGACCTTCGGGCAGCCAGCAGAAGAGCACTAATGAAAATAATAAACATAGTAAGTCACTGGAGATTTTTTTTTGTTGTGAAGATTTGGTTTGACTTAACTATATAATACATCATCATCATTGGCCTCTTTCATCCAAAAGATCACAAAAGATCATTTGAGCAGCGTCCATAAAAGTGCGGCACTTACGAACGTGACTCGATAGCCCGATTCGAGAGCGACAGCCTCGGCCGCATATTTGACATAAAAATATTGCGCCAATATCATACATACTTCCTATTTATTAATTAGAATTAAATCATAATTGTAAACTGCCCAGCTTTTGCAAAAGTGATTTTAATGATGTGTATACACAGCGAATTATTATTGCGATGTGTTATTTTATAAAATATGTTACAATAGTAATATAATATACTTCCAAGTGGAAGAAGTATAATCAAAGGGGAAAGCAGATGCATCTGCCTCGCCATTTTAACGTGCAAAAACGAGAAATAAAAGCCACTTCTGTAATTGTATGATTAATATAAATAAAGAAACCCTAGATTAAATTATCTCTTAGATTAAGCCTCGATGATTATAATAACATGATCCTCTAAATGAGACAAAGGTTTTTTGTGTATCATAGTAGGATGAGACAGTACTTTATTTATCTTTCGTCTTAGTACACATGTTTTTTTTTTGTAGGGGAAAAGTCAAAATCGGACTCAGACGAGAACAAACGGCAACAGATCATCTACCAGTTCCTGTACAACAACAACTCGCGGCAGCAGACAGAAGCCTGCGACGACCTGCACTGCCCGTGGTGCTCGCTCGACTGCGGGACCCTATACTCACTGCTAAAACACCTCAAGCTGTGCCACTCCAGATTCAACTTCACATACTTCGTGAGTATACGTACCTACTAGTGGAAAACAATCGAAACTGGGGTTATTAAACGAGATAAAACGTGAAAAAAAATATGGGAATATATTTAGAATAAATAAATAAATTTTGGACAACCTCACACAAATCGATCTAGTCCCAAATTAAGCTCAAGAAGGCGTGTGTTATGGGTACTAGATGACGATATACATACTTATATAGATAAATATATACTTAAATACACAGAACCACCATGACCCAAGCACAATTCGAGTTCATCACACAAATATTTGCCCTGGCCTGGGATTCGAACCCTCAGTAGGTAGGTGTCGACAAACCGAGCCAAACGCGTCGTCAAAGAATGAAGGCTTCCACTTCATATTAAAATATAATCATCATGAAAAAAGGTTTTTTCATGCATGTCTCGTCTTGAGTCTTCACTATGCTTAGTTCGCAGATTGTACTCTTTGCTTGATGAGTTTTAGTCCGCTCAAATGTTTAGCCCTGTCATAAGAACCTTATCACACCGGCGATTTGCGGGCGAAATGAAAGTTGTGAGCGCACAACAAACCCGCCGCGAGAACGCCACGTTGTACACTCGGCGAACTCACTGCGCGCTCTCGGCGAAATCGCTGCGTGCTCGCTTCGCTTTCAACTCGCCAGTGTAATAAGTGGAGGTCGGGAAATGATGTTACCAGATTGACTAAGTTTTAGAATAAACAATTTTGTTTAATCTATTTTAGTACATTACGTAACAAGGGTGATAAACGAGGAATTACAAACGAGTGTCTATTAGAAGCCCGAAGACGAGGGCTTTAATGACACGAGTTTGGAATTCCTTTCCACCAGAGTCACGTACGACGTTTTTCACCACACTTGTGGGGAAATAAAACAAAAGTAATAAATAGTACTCAATACCAAAATTACTTACCGCCCTAGGGCGTAATTTTCGACTTACCGCCCGCTTTTCAAGCATGTAAACCCTTGTTTACGAGCAAGTGTGATGAAAAATTGTTTGCGAGTCGCTTTGCAATAAGTTGTTAACCTATCCGTCATCGACAGCCGATCCCCGGCGGCGCGCGCATCGACGTGTCCATCAACGAGCTGTACGACGGCTCGTACACGGGCTCGCCGCACGACCTGATCGCGGCGCAGGGCCGCGCGGCCTGCGCGGGCCCGCGCGCCGGCCCCACGCGCCGCACCAGCCTGACTAGGGTGCTGATCTGGCGGCCCCGGGCCAGACGACGTCCGCAGAGACACAGTCTGTCCGAGTTCCTGGAGTTGGATGATAGCGAGCTGGTCGAGGCGCAGCGCCCGTACCTCACCGGGCATAATCGGTGAGTTATAATGATTAGGGCCCGCGCGCCGCACCAGCCTCACCCGGGTGCTGATCTGGCGGCCCCGGGCCAGACGACGTCCGCAGAGACACAGTCTGTCCGAGTTCCTGGAGTTGGATGATAGCGAGCTGGTCGAGGCGCAGCGCCCGTACCTCACCGGGCATAATCGGTGAGTTATAATGATTAGGGCCCGCGCGCCGCACCAGCCTCACCCGGGTGCTGATCTGGCGGCCCCGGGCCAGACGACGTCCGCAGAGACACAGTCTGTCCGAGTTCCTGGAGTTGGATGATAGCGAGCTGGTCGAGGCGCAGCGCCCGTACCTCACCGGGCATAATCGGTGAGTTATAATGATTAGGGCCCGCGCGCCGCACCAGCCTGACTAGGGTGCTGATCTGGCGGCCCCGGGCCAGACGACGTCCGCAGAGACACAGTCTGTCCGAGTTCCTGGAGTTGGATGATAGCGAGCTGGTCGAGGCGCAGCGCCCGTACCTCACGGGGCATAATCGGTGAGTTGTTATAATGATTAGGGCCCGCGCGCCGCACCAGCCTGACTAGGGTGCTGATCTGGCGGCCCCGGGCCAGACGACGTCCGCAGAGACACAGTCTGTCCGAGTTCCTGGAGTTGGATGATAGCGAGCTGGTCGAGGCGCAGCGGCCGTACCTCACCGGGCATAATCGGTGAGTTGTTATAATGATTTTTGCTTATTGTTTAGTGTCTTTTCTATCTTTTTATTCACAAACTGATCGGCGATTGACCTCAGTATAACCTGATGATAAGTGATTCAGTAATAGTCTAGTCACTCTTAAGTTGAAGAGACCCAAATTATATTTTTCTGAAAATACACACGATGGGAGCGAGTTCCATTCCTTAGCGGTTCGCATAAGAAATGATGAAGCAAATGTGAGCTTCGTGTGAATAAGTGGTAAACTAGTGAAATCGCTCCCCTCGCCTGGTTGTCCGATGGTGAAACGGGGATGGCGGAATTAGATCATGTAATTCCTGCTTACTTCGATATTCAATAAAACGCATGATTCTACTAGACTTAGGCTGCCTGTCCACTGAAAGAGAAAACGAATGAACCAATCAGGCTACGCCTTTGTGACCCCAAAATGAGAGCATTTAAATCTGAGGAACGTGACTGGTCCACTACACAGTTCCGCTATGTTCCTCCTTAATCACAAAGTCATCTGCCGAGGTTGTTATGAACATGACATAAATACATATTTCGTTTTCAGTCTGTATCATCACACTATCTCCTGCCTGCCGGTATACCCCAACGAGCTGGACATCGACTCGGAGAACGAAACAGACCCGCTCTGGCTCCAGCAGAAGACCATGATGATGATCGACGAGTTCACCGACGTCAACGAGGGCGAGAAGGAACTCATGAAGATGTGGAACCTCCACGTCATGAAGTACAACTACGTAGGGGACTGCCAGATCCCGCTAGCTTGCCAAATGTTCCTACAGATGAAAGGTAAGGAACTATTGCAGAAGAACTTGTATAGAAACTTTATACTCCACATGTGTTCATTGCACGACTTCGGGCTTATCAGCCCCGTCGCGCTGTACCAGACGGTCCAAATGCTCAACCAAATGCTAGCGGACAGCACCGAAGCCAAAGAAAAGATGCGCGAGTCGCTAAAAGCGCAACGCGAGCACTGGAACGCGGTAGGAAAGTTCCAGCAGCCAGTTATAATCGAACAGAAGCCGCAGAACAACACTGCCAAGCTGAGCAACGTCGAGGCCTCACCGTCCGTCAGAAGGAAGACCTCTAATCTGAACAACAGAATGAACAACCAGGGTAACAGCTACAAAAACGCTCCAAGCACCTCGACAAATGGCGACACTAAGAGAAAAATGTCGTCGGGTAGCATCCAGAACCGCAAACGGTCTTCTATATCAGAGAGGAAGCGGTCGGTATAGCACATACTCACCCGCCGATCGTTGGAGCGGTGACGCTTCGAGGCTTTCACAAGAAGGATTCTAGACTCATCGAAAAGTTAATAAACGAAGCCTGGTCTATTCGACGTAGATAAAATTTTCAAGACTGGGCGATAGATCAGCTTCGAAGTCGGACTTTTCGAGGACTCGTATTTTTCCAGCATTTAAGAATGATTTTATAATATTGTCAGGAGAAAGTATAGATACAATTTGGTCATGCACGTTCCTCGCATAATTTTAAAATTGGCCATATCAAAGTGTGAACCAATTTGGCAAAATTATGTATGTACTAGTATTCTAGTATTCTGATTAGGATAGTCTCGTTACTGCCAGGAGATACCGTTTAAGTGTTAGTCAATGTCCATGAAATGGATGACATTGTAGTTAAGATGTTAATTAAGATTTTGCACGTTTTCGTTTCATGAGAGTATATTTATATTGCTCTTAATAATGATTCTTATAAAATCGTCATCAAATACAATCAAAATAATATGCGAACTTTGTACAGTTTTAACTTTTTACGGCATGACTGTGAGTTTTTTAATACTAAATATCGTGTGGTAATATGCAATAACTTAGCTCTTTTTCCTTTGAGACGTAAAGGCGAATTTTACTTGTATAATCAAGTCTAGATTTTAGATATTACAATTACAAACTAGAAACCTTACAATAGACTTGACGGCGAAGAATTAAAAACGTGTGATTTTTGTAACTATGCCAGGACAGACCTATGAGTATAAAAAATATATCATTGAAAATGACAATGATGAATTTGTGAAACACTTTTTTTACTGTGGAAAAACTACAATTTTATATCAAACCAATGATACAAAAATCAAAAGCCTTGTAAATAACTATTCTAAAGACTAAAGACTATTCTAAATAAACAATGTATGTATAGATGGATACACAAAGCATAATGAAATATTTTAAAGGTTTCGTGGCGTTGGGTTGATTCCTGGTCTCTTCATTTCAATTATTCTTTGTGCTTTCATCGTTGTATCAATGGTTCGATGATGAAGCTGGTTCTTTTATACACTCATCAAATTAATGAACAGTCAGTAGGCAGGCTGTCGACTTTACACCTGTCTTGTATGATCCCGTCTGTTATTTATAGCATGAATAATTCCAGTTTAAACTAGGATAGTGGCACTACAAACAGCTATATACATTGAGAATGAAATATTATTGTTTATTAGAATGTAGCTCGATCATTAATTCCCATTCTGAAATAAATATTGAAATAACTTCTCTTGCATCTCTGTGGATAGTTTTTTGGCATTATTATGCGAATGTTATTTTAATATCGCGGAATATTTAGCCCTGTTTCTTCTTCAGACATCAGTCAGATTCAGGGCCAGTGACTCGGCGTATGGGTCATGCTCAAACAGTCGCGCAGGGCCAGTGACTCGCATGTGAGTCATGACAAATCCAAATTTAAAAAAAAGGAATCTTACTGTGACTTAATAGTATTAGTATAGTAGCTACCTGGCTTCAGAAGCGGCGGTCTATTTAGCGTTCGCGCCGGGCTCATGACCCATACGTTGAGTCACTTGTTTCAGCAAAAAAAATGGTTGTATGGTGGCCTGGCGTATAGTGTACGGTCGACGGCGCTTGGCCGTGAATGGGTTGAATTTGAACGACAGTCACCAAAACATACTCGTTGCTTATACTAAGATCTTACTTTCAATAGAGAATCACATGTTTTGAATTCGCTGCCTCCTAGATAACATAACTTGTTGGCATAATAAACCAACTCGCCAGGATATTTTTATAATCAATCATTGTCTTACAGTAACTGTTAAGGTATCTGCTATGTTAGGCAGATGCAGAAAGAAAGCGTTGAATTGATCAAATGTTTGCTTTCCACGAAATAAAGAAAAATACTGCTGTCTTTTTTTCAATGGGATATTGACTGAGCATTCTAGCGCCGGATAACAGTTATTCTTTAGTGCACTTGAAAAACTTAAATAGTGGTTCACATAAGGCGGTTTTATCGTTAAAGAACGATCCCTTCCAGGCAGATTTTGTCCTAAGAAGACACGCATTTGTTTGATTACACTGTTAACAACCATGAAAAATAAATATGTTTAACTATTTAGACGAACGCGAAATTTGGTGATAATTGTAGACCATATAATCGCGGCTATAATTTGTAGTCCACAAACCCTTCACGAAAACACAATTCCTCCAGTTAATTAATACCTTTTAATTTTAATAGTTGGAAATTTATATTCTTTGGTCACACATTTACAAAATTAATAAAACTGCCAAGTGTCTAGAGCAACGAGTTCTTGATAATGTTATTACTGTAATTTGAGATGATTTATACCCATTTTTTTTACCAGGATTTGGGTTATTTTCGCAATGATTTCTACTATTGTGTAAGAACGAGGGTAGATAGCCATCGCTTATTAATGACAAGCTTGTAACAATCAAAGAAACTATTCTGTTACCGGGAATTATGGCTGGAAGTGTAAAGAAAATTACAAGTGTGCCGTGTAAGAAACGAGTGAAACGAAAAACCAAAGGTCAGTCCATATCCCGTTGCAAGTGTTTAATTTATCAACCGCAAAGCAGTGTTTGGAAACAAATCGAGCTTCTTAGTGTGTGATCCGGTCGGTCTCAGATATGTCTGTCGCAGTTTACAAGAGTGAATGGTCATACAATATTTATGCTTCCTTATGCTTAAGCTACGTTATAAATTACTAGCGACCCGCCCCGGCTTCGCACTAGTGCAATGCATCCGCATCCGTTGCGTAGTTTTAAAGATCTAAGCATACATAAGGACAGGCAGACAGCAGGAAGCGACTGTTTTTAACCGACTTCAAAAAAGGAGGAGGTTCTCAATTCGAACAATTTTTTTTTTTTCTTATACTATATTATGATCATTTATAAAGTAACTTAAGCATTCTACTTCACTCCAGTAAAATGCAACAGGTGTACGGTTTGATTGACACCGAAAATGCTTTGTTCTTGTGACATTGTTCGATCCCTGTCGCTTCTGTCCCTTCACATGGCTGGCATTCGTCAACTATGCGTTTCTCCAGAAATTTTGCTCGCGGTATTTCCGGACCGATACAACCTTTGAGTATCCGAAAGGCCGGACGTTCGTGTAACTCCTCTGGTGTTGCAGGTGTCCATGGGTGATGTTAATATCTTACCATCAGGCTCGACTGCTCGTTTGCCTCCTATGTCATAAACGTACCCCGGGGTTTTGGGTGCACGAATGATATAACGCTAGACCGACAGTAGGCGTCAAATCAATTGGACGTATCTTTGCAAAAGAGAACCAACCCACGTTAAACGTTTGTACTTTATCCTATAGTTAGAGGATTGAATGTAAACGGTTTTATATTGTGGGCTGGTTCCCTTTTGCATAAATACGTCCAATTGTGCACCGAAAAGCCCGGGATATGGCCATAAAAAGCAAGACTGAAACTCAAAGCAACAAGACTTGTTATGTTATTGATACTTTGATCTTCAGCACCTCTAGGACAACTGTGATACACAACTCTTTATCGCGCGATATATTTATCGAGTCAAGCAGAGAAGTTCTGCTAGACGGGCAGCTTTAGAGCATGATCTTATCTCCTCAGAAGCAAACATTTGATCAATGTCGATAAATCGCCTGGTGACAACCAAAACTCACTAAAATTTCTGTCACTGCTCTTGAAAACCTCGTATCTTGTAAGTCGATTGACACTGAGATTCAAGCTTTGTTGTAGGTATTTGTACCTACAAGGAAAGGTGTTAGACTCCGATTTGATTCATTTTGATATATGTCATAGAGTAGTCTAAAATAGCAGACGTATTTTTAGGGTTCCGTACCCAAAGGGTAAAAACGGGACCCTATTACTGAGACTTCGCTGTCCGTCCGTCCGTTCGTCCGTCCGTCTGTCACCAGGCTGTATCTCAACAACGGTGATAGCTAGACAGTTGAAATTTTCACAGATGATGTATTTCTATTGCCGCTATAACAACAAATACTAAAAATAAAATAAAATAAATATTTAAGGGGGGCTCCCATACAACAAACTTGTTATAGATTATATATTTATATATATGTATAGGTACGGAACCCTTCATGCGCGAGTCGGGCTCGCACTTGCCCAATTTTTTTTTTAAGCTGCCCAAATTTATATAAAAAAAAAACTTTTTTATAAAATATGAGTAAGTGATTTTATTTAATATAAAATATGAGTTTGAGGTGAAATAACAAAACGCGTGTCCATTATTTTTTCATGTTCTCCAACATATAATGAAACCAGTAACTAATTATCAATTTGCTTAAACAAATCTCTGAAGAAGTTAGAGGGATTGGTAAATTTTCAGTACTTTGAAGGACAATTTGTCCTAACAGGTTGAATTTGGGCAGCTAAAAAAAAATACGTGTCTGCTATTTTAGACTACTCTATAACATATATCAAAATAAATCAAATCGGAATCGGACAGTTGGGTACCCTTCCTTGTTAGTGAGTTTTTGTTGTCGACTGAATAATGTATTCGTAATTAATGGGTTGTCAAGTGTACTCTATCATTGCCAATTTTAGGGTTGTATCAATATCGTAAGATAAGTTTCCTTAAGCGAATGTTTTCTATCTCTACTGTGATGTATCTAGAAGCACCTCATTCGTCTTAAGATATAAAATTACGTCGATTTAAGGCTATAAGGGCTTGCAGTTTATATGCTTGATGTACAGTGATCAGAATTAAAGTCTCTTCGTTCTTGATTATAAACAAGATTTTAACCTCAAATTGACATTAATGCGGACCTATGATGGTTGCGTTTATCACGTGATAAATAAATGATAAAGCATATGTGACTTATCGCGCGACAAAGGCAACCATCATGGGCCCGCAGGGGCAAAATGCGAGGAAAATTAATTGAAGTGCTGGTCACTGGTTGTCATACGTAATTTCAATTGATTTAGCTTGCATTTTACGATCCCTGTTCTATTATATTTTCTCACGAGTAAGGCAATTTAATAAAATGTATAAAATTGGCAGCGTGATATCCAAAATAGTGACTCGATTACTTAATTTTTGAGAAAATTGTCATACTTTGAGGTATAATAAATCCTTTGTACTAAATGTTGGTTAGACGGAATTTAGGTGCGCTTGCCTCGTTGGTATTACTAACGCCATCTTATTTATGTCAACTAACTATAGTTGCGTGTTTAAGATGTCATTATTGTATAACATATGTACTTTTCATTATTTCGATAATAGGTGGACATGTCTCGCTGTCGCCCCGCCTGACCTTAGATAAGTAGGAACGAGACTTTAGGTTATGCTGAAATGCCCACACCTTTCGTAAGCTAATTATTATTATGTAATATTATGGGATGCATGGATTTACTAACCTACATTTAAAACTTCAAAAAACCTCTGACAAGTTGCTGGTCATCATAAGACCCTCATTCAATTAGTGATAATTAGAAAATGCTACTAAAACTGAACATAATCCTATTTCCACCAAAAATAGCTAAGAACCATTTCGACGGACAACTCTTTTGATTTAAAAAAACCGCACTCAAATTGGTCCATCCCTTTGGGAGATACGATGCCACAGACAGACTCACAGACACACCATTTTAAACTAAACACCCCTATTTTTTCGTCGAGGATTAAAAAAAAACACTTTTTTACCAATCCTATAATGTCCTATATCCTTACGCAAGGTGTAGTTATTTTAGCGTTACCTAATTCAGATCACTGTTGATGTAATCTTGTGGTCGTTAATGTTGTAGAAGTTTTTAGCGATAATTCAATAAATGACAGTAATGATATTTCGGTATAGGAATTTGCATGAAGGTACCGGCGACTGTATGTCTTGTTAAAGTAATAGCTGAGTGAGAACAAAGACTAACACAAACGCATCAATATTACATTAATAAGTAATAGGAAATTTAAATTATACGTATATACAGTGAGCGTCAAAAATAGCTGTAAATTTTACTGGCTTATGTCAAATTGTATACTAAAATTGACAGCTATTTTTCACGCTGACTGTACACGCTGCAATCAGGAATGCTGGATGGTTTTTTGAATAAAAGTAATTTGTGAATTTTGCAAGGAAAATAATTAAGGATAGACGAATTAATTTAAAAAGAACGCTCTAATGTGTGTGTTGTTTACAAAACGTGATGCTGAAATGATTATTAAAAATTCATTATTCAATATAGCATAACATTTTTAGTTATACAACAAATCTGTATAATTGTAATAACAAGTTTTGTTTAAACTTACCTACGTAAGCAAATGTGGGTGTGTTCATTTTTACATGGTCTATTTCTAAACCGAAGTGCCTACATATGAAAAAACATCAGTAATTTAATATTATTTCATTACGGACGAGCCACGACTTACGCGACAGCGGCAGCGGTGAGCGGTACGTGTGTCTCGCTCACAAGTATGGCCACCGCGATCGGATCTCTCGCTCAACCTTCACTTCAACATTCACTTCGTGTCTAGTGGGTTTATTTTCCAATATTACTAATTCTTGTACAGTCCGTGGGCTGATAGAATGTGATTCCAATTTTATACCTGTCTCGCTCGCTCTTATACGCCCGAGATATGAACGTCGATTTCACCAAAACCAGAATCCATATCTAAGAGCTCACGGAATGTACTATTCTTTAATTATTTAGTGAATTGACAGCTTTTGGCAATTGTTTTCCAATTGTCACTGCTGTGGTAAGCAATCTGATTCACAAGACCTGTCAATACTGTATAGTACGATATGTGGTCTTTCGAACCGGATGAAACTTATTCTAAATACATGACGCAACCTCTTAACGTAATAATGCATGTTTCATAAATTATTTTGCTCTTTTGTCAATATTTATTTCCATCAGCTTCCTGAAAGAACAAACGAAAACGAGACTTTATAGCATAAATTCACTTAAAGACTGCAGGGTGTTCCGTGGCCTTACTCCGTGTCACGATCTGATTAATAATAACATTAGTAGTAACTGTCTAATATCGTTACCTTTTCAAGACCTCGTTAACTGCATATCTGTGGACATCTGTTATTGGCTTTATGTTCTAGCTATAAGCATTGTTATATATGTTCTGTAATGCTGTTGATGTTCCAAATAAATAAAATAAAAATAAAACTGTAATAATTCACTAGGACAATAGACATTTAGAAGCCACAATACATACAGTACTGCTATATACCTATACATTTATGTAGAAGTAAAGTTTAATTCATTTAATTGAGCGCATACATTTTGTTTTTTTTACGCCAATGGAATAATTTTGTTATTCTTATATTGTTCGATGTAAACTACTCGTACTTATGGAATGAAATAATAATTATTTTCAATACTCTTTGGTTTTATTTCATCATACCTCCTCGATGATAATATTAAATATGGAATGTCACATGAACGTCAAAACTGCTAACAATAACGAGAAAAAAATGGGAAGTAAATTGACAAAGTTCATATGAAATTTGTTGTTTAAATATGTCATATTCGAAGAATGCCCGCAAACTACCGGAATTAAATAAGTGGTTTCCAAAAACAGACAAAAATGAGGAGGAAGGTACCCAACATGATATATATATATATAACCATGTTCCAGTGAATTGAAATTCAAATGGTAGCTCGATATTTACCTGATTGCGCCGGTTATGCTTTCATATATTTTTTGTTTATGCCACAAGTTGCAAATTAACTGGATCGCGGTGCAGATATGCGTAGCATAGGAAATACCTGATTTTTAAGACTGCCAAAGTACCGTAAAATTACCCAACTATAGTCAGACCACACAACTATGGTCCATGTAAACTCGAAAAAGACTCGTTAATATTATGACAATGATTACGGATAGACTATGTGATGAAACAAACTTAAATAAAAACGATTAAAATCACTGATAGAATGTAGATTTTGATAGTAATGAATTAGTTTTGTTTTGGACTATAGTCGGGTAGTTTTACGATAATGATAAGATGACAGGCGCAGGTGTTCCATTGCCAGTCTCGTGTTTAAGTTTTGGAATTTCCTCGTCGATTATAGTCGTGTATCGTATTTTTGACCGTGGCGTTGACAGCACGAGTTGTAAACCTTTGGCGGTGTAGTGATCCCAAAATCACCCATATGTATAACACCAGCAGGTCAGCCTGTGGCTCTCATCTCAGGTGACGTTAATGCCTTCCCCTTTCCCCCCATACTCTCGAGACAACGTCATAACTACGTACCTGATAGGTTTTACAGGTACAGATCTACAAACACTACAGGCGGTCTACAGGTTTACAGTGCCCTCCTTGCGCGCGTCTTTATGAACCCTACCTACCATCAGCATACCACAGCCATCTGTATTTTAACACGTTCACAGTCCAGTGCCCCATACATGGGTCACGACGAACTATCTCCACAAGTCCGTGCCCCGTAAGTACACGGGTCACTATAGCCGACCAGGTACGCACTCAAATCACTATAATTATATTTTTGTTTAGATTGTTCTATTTTGTTATATTCTTTTGCCTGACAATCATGATACGAATTATTGTGTGCTGATCATTGCACATAAAGTGTGTTGTGTCAAACTAGTAGGTATTGTACATTTTTTGCGAAACATATTTTCGTTACATATTTTTAACTGTAGAAACACCACAATTGCCCCCGACACCGACGAGCCCCGGGTTCAATTCTCGGGCTGTTCCGCTACTCCTAACGGCTAAATCCGAGTGCGTACCTGGTCGTTTCATAGTGACCCAAATGTGGAGCACGGACGTGTGATGGAAGTAATTTGCTTGGACGTCCAAGAAAATTGAAACATTTTCTATAGGGACTGTGAACGTGTTAATTAGTGTGCATTTATAAAATATGGTTTACTCGGCTAATTCCGCATAGCGGGTAATTCCGAAAATTACTGATATCTAATAAACGGGGTAACATTTTTTTGCGCTAGCAACACTTCTTCAGATACTATACACTTCTACAGTCAGAAGTGTTGCTAGCGCAAAAAAATGTTACCCCGTTTATTAGATATCAGTAATTTTCGGAATTACCCGCCATGCGGAATTAGCCGAGTAAACCTTATAGGTATTTATGTAACTAGTCCGATCTTTGCAGGCTAAGTTAGTCTTTTATTTAATTTTATTTATGTATTTGCTGTTTCTTTGTAGGAGAAGTGATTCCTTGCAACGCGACTGAAAGTCGCACTTACGCTGGTAAGAATGTTCGGATATTTTTTTAAGAGTTCGACTCCATAAGAGTTGATAAAATACCATCCATAAAAAAACTAAAATATCTTCAATTGAAAATCAGTGGCTATCAGGGTACATTCAGATAGTTGATTTATTGATATTTAACCCTTTGACTGCAAAAAGACGGCAAATCACGTCGTCGAAAATCTGTGTCCAAACGCTGTGACGTCATACAAGTTGGAACACTTGGAACATGACCGCTGGTGTATGTTTGTTGAGGTCGTTACGAACCTTATTGTTCTTGCCGATATTTTATTGAGGTGAATGATGAGATTGATGAGATAGGTAGGTACATCAGGAGTGGTTATTTATATTTATTTATTTATAATCTAAAGTTATTTTTCACGCTGCGATCTTACAGTAACGTTGTCGAAAAAATCAAGTGGTTCCGAAGAAGCCGCTCTAGGCGCCGGCCAGAAATCCTTCATCAGCATCCATTCCACCGACCAGCTATGTCAAGTTGTTGACGTTGAAAACCCTACCAACCTCGATGACTGCAACGTGGAGGTTCTCAGCCTCAACCAGGTCTTCCCATCCACCTCAGAAGAGAGCTTATCCAACGACGATGACGCAACTCAAAAGAAACGCAACCAAAACAAAAAATCTGCTCAGAAACCAGACAAACCAGAGAAGACATATGTGCCCACTAACAGCAAGTCTTCAACAGGGTCTCGGCTAAGAGAACCGGTGGAAGGTCAGACTTCGGTGTGTTCGGATTTTGATATTCCGAAGAACACAATGTATGTGATTGGCAGTGACCCTGGAGAACCGAAGAAGTCGTATCAGGATCCACCGAAAAAGATATCTAAGACGGTAAGATTTCATTTGAGTCATTGCTCTTTAGTTAATTACAGGTAGATGTTTGGTAGGCAAGCGACCAACAGGCAGGAGCCCGACACGCTGAACAGACAGACCAGATCCGCACAACCCTTAGCACAACTACACACGATGCTTTGTGTAGAGCATCCTGTGCAGTTGTGCCAAGGTTTCTCATAGGAACTGATGGCGGCGCATCATCCGAGAGAGACTGTTCCAAGAGAATGACTACGACCCGACGCTCAGCAATGTGGTTACCGACACAAAGAGGAGGGGTAAGGTAGATATATTATTGCGACACTTAACCTTTTAACCGCCGTAGTCTGATATATAAGACATAACATTTCCAGCTCATTTCGCCACAGTCTGATAAATAAGACAAATATCTATGTATATATATATCGGCGGCGACACGAGCAAGTTTGATGAAAAATTGATGGCGGTTAAAGGGTTAAGTATATTAATTGTAAGTATCTAAGGATTCTATATCTAAATACCTATACAATCGGGTACTTTACTGATTACCGCCCGTGGTTTAATTGTCTAAATTTGTGTCTCGCCATGGCCAGGAAGATTGACTTACTCCCCGCGTAGCGGGTAGTAAATCCCACTTACACCGGCCTAGGGTGATGTAAAAGTACTAAAAAAGTAGCTATTTAGAGCACCAAGTATTTACTTAAATATAGCATACCTACTCATAACATGACCCGATGTTTTCTTTTATTAGATGAAGAAATTCCTCCGCAACATAGACAAGCACAAGAGCGAGCAGAACACCAAAAGCGAGAAGCAGGCGGTCAGCAAGCTGACGATGAGGAGCATCCTGAAGGACGGGCGCTGCGGGTCCGAGTGTACCGGCGACTCTCACGGCGACGAGTACAGCACACGTTGGTTTTTATGTTATTACTAGAATGTGCCCGCAACTTCGTCCGCGTATTTTTTTAGGGTTCCGTACCCAAAGGGTAAAAACGGGACCAGCTATTACTGAGACTTCGCTGTCCGTCCGTCCATCCGTCCGTCTGTCACCAGGCTGTATCTCGAGAACGGTGATAGCTAGACAGTTGAAATTTTCTCAGGTGATGTATTTCTATTGCCGCTATAATAACAAATACTAAAAATAAAATAAAATAAATATATAAAGGGGGCTCCCATACAACAAACTTGTTTTATGGTACGGAACCCTTCATGCGCGAGTCGGACTCGCACTTGCCCAATTTTTTTCTTTGTCATGGTCGGGTAAACCAACCAACAAAGTACCATCTTTGGATGTCGAGCTATCTCTGTACTAAAATTAGTTAGAATTCATCCAGCCGTTTCGGCGTGATGAGAGGGACACAGGAAATTATGACTAACAAACGGCGCTACGTGCCCATATAAAACAATAGACGATCCTGCATGGCGAAAACTGATTTTCAAAAGAAGTCTAAGATTTTACAATAGTACCTAACTTATAGATAGCACATGCACATCTATAACTGGATCAGCTTACCTACTTGAATATGGCACCTAATCAATTAATTTAACGTATGCTTCTCTATGTTGTAACTTTGGTAGATCCAATTATCTTTTGAAAAGTATGTGCGGTGCGGCCATCGAATTCTGTTGGTGACCTTTCGCACTGTTCCTTCCAACCGGTTAATCCATCTATGAAGATGGCGATCTAACATGTACGTATTCCCTTCAGAAGACTCAAACGCTTGTTTGACACGAGATTGAGTCGTTATGGCACCAAGGTTTTTACGTCCTCGCACAACAAATAATATTTAGCGTCATAATGGTTTGTTTAAGAATCAATTTTTTCCCCACAGTCGATGACGTTACACAGAACATGGAATTCGAGACACCAACGAACTATAACTACGGAAAGCAGAATCCCGATAAGAACGTGACCTTCAACACGCAAGTTGTCATCATCCACTTCACGGGAGACCTATGCGTGGGACAAAGTGTAGAAACGCTGAGCAAGGAGAAAGACCAGCAGGCCCGCAACTCTGAGCTTAGGAAAACCTTCTTAACCAAGTACAACGAATATTGGCCCACACAGAAGCAACCATAAGCATATTGCACTTTGTCTCCAGCTGTAACGGAACTTAAATAGGCGGTGCGACAATATAAATAGGGAAACACAGCTACGTTTTCGCCACGGATTTTCGCTAGGTTACGTTTCTATTGGTTGTCCAAGTTGTTGCTGTAACAAAAAAGATGTAACAATGATAAATAGTCGGCAATGTGAGTGAAGACCGAAAAATGAGAACGTTTGACAGAAGAACTTTCGTTAACGCTCCATCAGGAGCATTTTGGATGCTTAGTCCCCGATGTTCTATAGTTCTATATAATATAGGCAATGTTTGTCTCCCAAATTACCCATCTAAGTAATTTGTAGAAGAAAGTACCGTAATTTTCCGTTCCATGCTTCGGTCTTACCTTAAACAATGTTGCCATTTTAAAATGCCAAAAAGTGATAAAACTGGAGCTTGTTTTTTCGAATGGATTTATCGTGAATCTATTCGCTTGGATTTCAAATTGACTACCTGTTTTGCGTTACGCGCCTAGCTGTTACTAATTATTTAATAAGTTGTCCTAAATGTTTTTATTAATTTATATACCTACAAGTTTGTAACGTCGATTATATGGTGCCAAAATGTTCGCTCGTTTATCTATTTATTTATTAAAGTCAATTTTGGTAAGTAAAGCATTTCTGTACCACGTAGTTTTAGTAAAGCAAATTGAAATAGAGGTTTACGAAATTAAGTAACTTTTTTACTTTAACAATCCAATTACAATAATTTTTAATTTGAGAAGACGCTCGATACAGATGCACACGATTTTAACCCTTCAAGTGCCAAAGACGGTCAAATCACATAGATACTTATACAGTTTGCCTAATTCTATAGACAGAATAATACCAATAAAAATTAAATCAACAAAATAATAGTTTATTATCAATTATCACAGATCACTTCTTCGATGATATTTTCCACAGCACTAGCTCTTTAACTCTATCATAAGTGAAATATCTGGGGAAATCCAGAGTCATCTGCTCCACGGTCCAATCCGATCCATTCTTGACTTTGTCGAGTAAACTTAGGAATGTCTCGTAACATGGAGCCACGGATTCCATGTGTTCTATCGTGAACACGTAGCGTTTCTCCAGTGCCATGAAGAGAGTCTTCGGTGGGTTAGTGTTGAGTATTTTTTGTATCGTCGCGACAAACGCAGCGGTGATGTCATCGTCATATACAACTGAAAAAAAAAAGTTGTATTGTCATAGGTAGGCATCGGACTTTCGTTAGCACGGTAGGACTAGGAATAGGACATCACAAGGAACGGACATTATAGGAAGCAGGTCAATTTTCAAAACAGACATAATAGGAAACTATCGTTCTAGGACAGTGGCATGACAGGAAACCATTTGCTGACATTATAGGAAAGAGTCAATACTTGGAAGAAGACCAGTTTGATAAGCAGACATTTAAGAAACAGACCGAACGAGCCTGAGCCTAATTATGATCACGTATATTTCTCGCCTAAAAATAAAACTACCTATATCGATACAATGTATCGACATATTTTAAAACTTTGATTCCTGCCAAAATGCAGTGGGTGCATTGGCAAAAAGCAATTCCCCGTTAAGTCGCGAGTGCTATACCTATAGAAATGCCAAATAATTTAACATTTGTAATCTAGGAGGGGTAATCTAAAATCTTAGTCCCTATCAAATCATGCAAGTACCTAATTATATGTCATACGCTCACAGTAAGTTTTACGAGGACGAACGGGGGAGCTCAGAAGAAACAGCTATGTACGAAGTTAGCGGACCTGGGTTAGGATCGCGGCATCTCATACTAACCCGTCAGCTGTGGAATGCCCCCTCGGGGCCGCGTATTAGTAAGGCCCGTCTTATTGCATTTTTTTTAATCTGCTTTCTTTTTACTCATTGCCATAAGTCATTACCAAGTCATTACGGCGAAAATGAAGTTTGAACTCGCGACTGCGGGGTTATGAGGCAAGCACATGATGAGCCCGAGTTGTACCTCAAACTTTACCCACTAGTACCCAACTCACTACCCATAGCACCAGCATCACTTAGTTTGGTACTATTAACTTAATTTGTATAATATTTTCCCCTAATATTTATTTGAAGTTGTAAAGGACCTACGCACTATACGAGCAGGAAACTGGGAGGAGATTGCTCAAGACAGGGCGCGTTGGCGTCATTTCGTATCGGAGGTCAAGATGCATTTCGGGACGCCAGCGGAGTAGTAGTAGTAATATTTATTTATTTGGACATACCATCAGCGGCTATAATTATGTTGGTGTCCCTGATGTCCTTAGACAGCTGCTGGCTCCAGGCCGTGTTGGTGAAGTCTAAAGCATCCACTTTGAACTGCGACTTGATCAGCTTTTCATTGTACTTTGTATTTAATTTGATGAGGTCAAGTATTCCGCCCATATCGATATCTGTTAATAAAAATTAAACAATAATGTTATACATAACATTTTATACATACTTTCGCGGTTTGTATTTACATAAATTAATTTTTTGTCAGGCAATGAAGGTAACTCAAAAATATCGTGAGGGACACGGTTCAATAAGTTTTAATAATGATAAATACCTAATAGTGCGAGGGTACATAGTCAAGTGAGCTAAACTTCCTCATTTCCCAAAATATCATTTACAAATCATCGGTAACTTTTACTTTTCAGAATTTATAGAACATGTTGATGGGCGTTTGAAGATACTAAGCCAAACATATCTGAAAATTTTACAACTGGCATAATGTCAAATGCGTACTAAAACTGTCGGCTACTTGTGATGCTGACTGTACTATATTTTTTTAAGGATTGACGCGAAACCACTAGCTACATCTAGTATGAAATAGTAGAACAACTTGACATACTTCTATTGAACAGCAGATGGCGTATTACCCTAAAGTACACATACTATGAAAGGTTTTTAATTAATTAATTTAAATTTTATTTTTAATTAATAAATAAATAAATAAAAATAAAATGAAGATAAATTATTATACACCACGTATATACATACTGCGCTGAATAACAAAGGGTAACCAGTAACGACAATACAGGTTTAATCCGCTACCCAAAGGTTGTCTGGAAGAGATCGCTGTTTAGCTATAAGACCGCCATTGTTTACCTCTATTGTAGTGATAAGTGTTATCTATATTTTTATTTCTTTCTTCTTGAGGTGTGCGATAAAGCGTATTCTATTAATAGCTTACCAGTGCATATGACTTTCTTGGCATATATTCCAGCAATAAAACTTGTCAAGCCAGTGCCAGCTCCCAACTCCAACACAGTCTTGTCTTTGAGAGCTCCCTTCACCCCCAAATGTATGAGCAGGTCTCCTATGAGAAAAGCTCCCCTCCAAACTTGTAAACCTACCAGAGCTATTTTGGTTTTGGAGCTGTGTTCTGAAAAATTAATACTATATATTAATATTAATTAATAAATGAACTCCACAACATACTTGTAATTTTGTAGATAGCTAATATTATTATATTTACATATTTATATTTAAAATAAAAATTAAAAAAATACATTAATTATTATTAAAGTAATATCATTATCAAAAAAGTATACAGTTATTGCAAACAACAACTATATCCTGAAATGTTATTTACATATGTTAAAATTAAAATAAAATATACTCACCTATTTTAATGACTTCCTTTTCTGGCCTTTCAACATCCAAGTCCTCATCATCATCAAATTGAACTTTACTGTCATTTTTTGGCAGTAAGAAAGGAAATTCAGAAATTACATCTGAAATTAAATAATCAATTAAGTACTTATAAAATAAATAAATAAAATAAATATCGCACAACCTCACACAAATCGATCTAGTCCCAAACCACAAAGTACTTTAAATTTTACAGCAAATAAAAAAAACTTCATGAGAAAATTAAATATTTTTTAAATTAATATAGACCTACTTCCTTCAATATGTGGAGCAATTTTGGTATTGTAGTTATATTCTCCATATATTTCTGAAGTCACAGTTAGATCCGGCATCTAAAAAGTATTTACTATTAACACAACTTACAGGCACAGCAATACAGATCTCTATTCATCATTTTGTAAAATATAATGTACAGTGGAATAACTAAAATAATCTCAAGGGTATTTTATTGTTAGACTTGATGCAGTTGCCAAATAAATGGGCCAATAATCAATCATATTGCAACTCTCACAATTACTAAGTTATTAAAATTTGCGAATCACACCTTTGCACTAACTAAATGTGAACTTGTCTCTAGCTAATCTCAATGAGGAAGGACAGTGGCAAAAAAATTGGATGCCATCCAATTTTTAAACTTTTAAATAAATACACATAAATGATGTGCTTGTGAGTGCTAGTTGGAATTCATTAACATCTGTAGTAAGACTGCTGTTGATTTGTAGTTGATTTCAGTACAGTCAGCCACAAATAAATTTATTATTATATATTTTTTTGACAGTAGGTATGTATGTGAAATATTTTAACATTCAATTATATATTCAAACGCACCACATTACCAATAGGTACGTATAAAACTCATCGTTATACTTTAATTATAAATTTACAGATGTACTTACTTACACTGACCATAACTATGAAAAATACGTACTTACCTCCATATTAAATCGTATTTTTCTTTATATTTCCAGAGAAAAACTCCAGAACAAGTGCTTCAACCCATGACAAATGTAGGTAAATGTTTCTTTTTTATCCACGGTTGCTTGCGGAAATGTAAATGTGATTACCATCTACGGGAACAGGAACATTTTAATCCGATGAGTATACTCGTTTATTGCAGTGCACCTATTATTCGTCGGAGAATACATTTAGCATAATATAGCAATAACCTCACTAAAAATGAATCGACCGATTAAAAGAATAGTCCAGCATCTGGAAAAGTAGCTCCATGCCCTGCTCCTGTGCTGTGCTCCTCGTTTTCGTTTATCAAAAAAACTGAAGCCATTGATAGGGTTAAATGTCAAAACAAACTTGATATGACAAACTGCGAGAAGCGCACGTTGTTAAAACGTTTACATCTTCAACCTACCCAATGATATGTTTTACTTGTAAATCCGAATACTAAATAATAATAAAATGTTACGAAATAAACAATTTAAAACGTAAATATATTTATATTTTAATGAAAAATCCATTGTAAGCACCGTTTTCTAATTGGATGATGGCTGAAACAAGTTGTGTCTTAGTCTTATTTGTTGTTTCACGCGAATTAAGAACAAAACATCAACCAATCAGAGCCATACACAACGATCGACGCTGCCACGTCAAACGTCAAGTCGGGCGAGTGAATGAAGTGGCATAAAATTTCGGCTTTGTCGGCATTTAGTAGTTCTTCGTCTTCCGAGTAGGTTTTAAGTGACCGGCTACTTCAACATGCGTTTTCTATTACTTAGCGTAGCGATAGCCCTACTGGGTGCCGCACTCGGAGACGATGTACCTACAGAGGAGAATGTACTTGTGTTGAGCAAATCCAACTTTGACACCACGATCCAGGCAAACAACTTCGTCCTGGTGGAATTCTGTAAGTTTCTCCCATTATAACTTAAAAGTTTAATACCGTATGAAGAAATATTGTGATGTTTTTTTATCGTTTTTACGCGTAGGGGGTATTGACACGTCGAAATACCGGTACATAGGTGTGTATTGTGTAGGTAGTTAAAACGTGTTTTTTGTTCGGTTTAGATGCGCCGTGGTGTGGTCACTGCAAGTCTCTAGCGCCTGAGTACGCGAAGGCCGCTACTAAGCTCTTGGAAGAGGAATCTCCCATCAAGTTAGCCAAGGTCGATGCCACGCAAGAACAGGAACTCGCCGAGAACTATGGCGTCCGCGGCTACCCCACGCTCAAGTTCTTCAAGAACGGAAACCCTATTGACTACACAGGTACATTTGTATTTATATAAATTAAGAAATACCCCTAAAATATACAAACTTTCATTCAATTAATTGGGTAATCTCAACTTATTAACACGACTGGTGTGACTCATTAATGCATGCCTAATTGGGTGTTAAATCCGATTATATGCTTAGTTACGAGTTTTGATTAGAGATTACACCAAGCTCATAAATCTGTCTTATTTACTAGGTGGCCGTCAAGCTGACGACATCATCTCATGGCTGAAGAAGAAGACTGGTCCTCCAGCTGTTGCCATCACCTCTGCGGAACAAGCCAAGGAGTTGATCACCGCCAACAATGTGATTGTGTTCGGTTTCTTCCCCGACCAGGAAACCACCAAGGCCAAGGCATTCCTGAACACTGCGGGAGTTGTCGATGACCAAGTCTTCGCAATTGTCTCCGACGAGAAAGTCATCAAGGAGTTGGAAGGAGAGGCCGAAGATGTTGTTCTTTACAAAAACGTGAGTAATTTATATATTTTTACCAATTTAGAAGATTTATTGCATAAAGTCATAATTTTTGTGTTTATATTAGCTTTGGATGATAAATTCTATTTTGAAATTATCAGAACTTAATTTGTATTAAATATTTCACATTTTCCTATAGTCCCACTACCCCAGCCATATGCAACCTTTTTTTAAAAGGTCTGGCAATGGACAGGCCAAAAGATAAATGAAAGTTGGTATTTAAGTACAGATTCTTCTTCTTGGTGGGCCACAGGTTGAGTATACCTGCACCTACACCAATCCCTTAGTCTCCGGAGACTAAGTCTACTATATAATTTCTGTGTTCTTACAATGATTATCTTTCTTATTCAATCTTAGTCTTAGTTCTCTTCAATGTTATTTATGAAGTATAAAATCAAATACCATTTTAATGAGCCCCTTCAATACTTTTAATTGATAAGATTTCTTTACTGATAACATGGCTGACCTGGGGGTCAGAATTGGTTGCAATGACGTGGCTGCATATTACATTGTACCTCAAGGTTGTTGCTAGATAAAAAAAAAATAGAGTGACTGAATTCACATGCACATTTTTTTACATTGTTGGTTAGTTTTTAATTGTTATCACCTGTAAGTTATAAAAGTGTTCATGTGTTATCTCAATTATTATGTGGTTTGCTTATTGGACCATAAGTACTGCCATCCTTGTTTAAACGTTAAAGTTAAACACAGGAACTACAAGATGAATAATAATCAGTCAATTAAGTTTTAATCAATACAGTATTGACTTTGATAAAGATTAAGTCAGTACTGTATTTAAATAAATGTTAAGGTGTCCTACTTAAAACGTTGCCTGTTTTTAGTAGGATACCTACAAATTTCCTTACTAATAATATATACAAAGATGTTTCCTTAGTAATCTTAACTTGTCCTTAAGCCATGGGAACACATTACCACTACTTTTCCAACTTACCAATATAATTTGTGAACGATTAAGAGAATTATAATCTAGTTAGATATTTTTTATTGTATTTTTATGTGACATGGTTTTTATTTAAATAAAGAATTATTAAGAGAATGAATAGTAATTTGATGACGCGGTTGGCGCAGTTTGTTGTGCACTTGCCTACTGAGCCGGCGGTCCTGGGTTCGAATCCCGGCTAGAGCAAATATTTATGTGATGAACTCGAATATTTGTTCCTCAGTCATGGATGTCATGTCGATGATTGTCATCTAGTACCCATAATATAAGCTTTGCTTAGTTTGCGTCTAGATTGATTTGTGTAATAATAATAATAGCCTTTATTTAACAATTTTACATAAATTATTGTTAGTATAATAATTCTTGTTTAATTATTTGAAACTGGCTGAAGATTGTCTTGCTGTAGCCACTGACTGCGGTTTAGGGCCTGCCTTCTACAAGTATTCTCTGCTATTTTCTTAACATCGTCCTCCCATCTACGACGCTGTCTCCCTCTTTTCCTATTGGATTTGTGTAAGATTGTCTCTTAATCTATTTTTTTATTTAACAGTTCGAGGATCCCCGCGTCAAGTACGAAGAGGCCGAGTTTGATGAAGACCTGCTCAAGAAGTGGGTGTTCGTGCAGAGCATGCCCCTCATCGTCGAGTTCTCCCATGAGACCGCCTCCAAGATCTTCGGTGGCCAGATCAAATACCACCTCCTTCTGTTCCTATCCAAGGTAAGACTATTTCTATTATAACTTATAATGCTGAGATGTCGATATCTTAGAGCACAATCATACTAACTTTTCGCAACAAGTTGTTGCAATTAAGATAACTCTATGTGGTTTATATATCGATGACATAATAATTGTAATAAGTATGAGTGTGAACTAAGGTACCGTAGACTTTAGTTTCAGTTGTAATATTCATTTGAAATATCCACTGTTCATCCTCTAAATGCGTTAAAGATGGGTGTTTAAAATTGCACTGTCAGGGAGGTGATTATAACAAATTAGATAGTTATTATCAAACATGTTACCAAGATAAAAAAGAGAGAGGGAAACTATTTTTATGAGGCAAAAGGACACCAAAAACCAAGAAAGGTAATATTTCTAAAACTATACTATTAATGTCTAAAACGGTAAATATTGCATAATAAAAATTATTAGTTTAGTAATTAGTTTAAAACTTTATTTTTACTTAACTACACAACTATGTTATATGATTGTCGGAATACGATGATCATCCACAAGATGCTTTATGTTATAATAATATCTTCTAGGCATGTTGAATAATATGATTTAACATAGAACCAAACCCACAAGTTCGAGTATTCTAATAAAAAACCTGTTTCCATTTGATTTGCATTTAACATCTTCAAAGTTCCATTATCAGAACTTGTTTTGTTAAAGTTTCATTTGTTTCAACTTAATTATTAACGAGATGAAATATGATTGTTTTGAGTAGTGTTATCAGTTCATTTCACGCTGATTTGTGGCCGAGTCCACTTCCTACGACCGATAATTAGGAAACATTTAAATATAGACTGCGTACGACAATTAGGTACTTTTATCACTCGGGACAAATTAATAGATGATACGTTTTTTAAGGTATGCTTGGCTGTCATTTTTGTTTCATATAAATTGGACGCGATATCATAAACAGGAGAACACGTTACATTACCTTGTAAGGGAATTCTAAGGAGCGCTTAAAGCGATAAGTTACATGTCGAAAACGCCAAGATAAAAACAATATAGCTGCTACGTGACGCGCCACATGGTCTTATTTTTTATAGACAATGCCCTACTAAACTATCAACATCAATCATACGTGTAACGGTTGATCAGGCCGTAAACGATTTTAAAGACAACGCTCTGCTTTTTAGGGTTCCGTAGCCAAATGGCAAAAAACGGAACCCTTATAGATTCGTCATGTCTGTCTGTCTGTCCGTCTGTCCGTCTGTCCGTCCGTATGTCACAGCCATTTTTTTCCGAAACTATAAGAGCTATACTCTTGAAACTTGGTAGGTAGATGTATTCTGTGAACCGCATTAAGATTTTGATTCAAAAATAAAAAAATAATAATAAATATTGGGGGCTCCCCATACTTAGAACTGAAACTCAAAAAATTTTTTTTCATCAAACACATACGTGTGGGGTATCTATGGATAGGTCTTCAAAAATGATATCGAGGTTTCTAAAACATTTTTTTCTAAACCGAATAGTTTGCGTGACAGACGCTTCCAAAGTGGAAAAAAGTTGGTCCCCCCCCCCTCTAACTTCTAAAATAAGAAAATGAAAAATCTAAAAAAAACATATGATGTACATTACTATAAAAACTACCAACGAAAATTGTTTTGAACGAGATCTAGCAGGTAGTTTTTTTGTTAATACCAAATACCTAACTTTGCACCTAATTTATATGGGGCGCTATACATACCAGGTGCAAACTTAACTTAAACACTTAGGGATGGAAAGTGTTTGTACGGAACCCTCGGTGCGCGAGTCCGACTCGCACTTGGCCGGTTTTTTCCCGGAACTTTTTGTAACGTGCGTTGCACTACATGAACGAATAGGGACATTCTCGCTTTTATTATCCGCCGTAAACTGTTATTTTCAACCTATTTTGTCGGTAATTCATTTACAGTTAGTTAATCTGCGAACAACACGTTACTTATTTATTGTAGAATAATAATATCATCATATGTCAATTACAGTCGTTCTTAAAAGTCATTATTCAGGGCCGTTTTAATGCATACGGTGCGTACTGAATAAATAGGGATCCGATGGACAACAAAATAACGATGTCTATGACTTTTCCGGTTTTCTGTGAGATTGGAGGGCCCTGCTACAGGCCCGTGTGCCCTTATAGTAAAAAACTGAACTATTCGTATTTTCGTGTACAACAAAACGCCACTAGCGTACGCATAAAGATCCATCGTCACGGCGTGCGAACGAACAGTCATGAATGGTGAAAGTTCACGGGGGTCATCCCAACTACGTTGCCTGTGAAAGTATTATCACTAGTCACTGACTGAATACCAGTTTGTACAGAACAAAAAATCTTACCGGATTTTTTGCCATATAAGTAGGTCAGCGAGTCCCGTTAACTGTTTGAGATAATTTCGCATTGACAGTATTAATTGATGTAAATGGAGTATGAACTTGTTGCATTACTTGAACGAGCAAGTTGTCATGCACGAATTCGACGTGTAAAACGAGAGTACTTTCATTTAAATCTTTCACAGTCTCTCAGATGAGAGAAAGGAAGAAATTTTTCGGATTTAAATAGCCTGAATTATCTGCGTTTATTTAATCATTACTTTTAGTGAAACCGGTTAGACTTTTATAGCTCTGACGAGACAGAGTTGAGCTGGAATAAGCAAACCATCACTGAAAGGTCATAATAGTTCGTGTATAAATAATAAACGTTATAGATGATGACTAGAAAGTTTATATAACTTTTAGAAAGTGCATGTTAGATTCTAGAATGGATAACTATGTGTCATATACATAAATATAATGTGACCAGTGCCATAATTAGTATTTGAGTGGTTGCTGCGAGGTTCTATAACTGCAGAAGGAATCGACATTGAATGTGACGATAGTAACTAATCATTCATATTGACTAAGTACTTCAAACCTATAGTATTCTTACATCTTTGGGCATCACTGAAAATCAGCGCCACGGCTTATTATGGCGAAAAACTGAGTTGTGTTCATATTATTGCGCTATTACACATAGATTTAATTTATAAAAGCAATTCTCTTCCATGTGTTATTACTTATTGTGTAATGTTCTTTTTTTGTCCACTCATAATTCCCATGCCACAGAATACTTATGAAATGTGTGTTGTCGTAGAAAAATGGCGACTTCGAGAAGTACATTCAAGAGATCAAGCCCGTTGCTAAGAACTACCGCGACAGGATCATGTCCGTGGCCATCGACACCGACGAGGATGATCACCAGAGGTACGTACCTATTTTAAACAATCACCTTTTCGTTTTAGGCAACCATTTCCGCCAACTTTTTTTTTACACGGTTATTTTCCCAGCTGCTAGAGAGTGGAATTTTCTGCATATCAGCGGGTGGTAAATATCTACAACGTTTTTACGCTTCGCAGCGGGGTTATTGCGAACAGCATGTGAATCGCAACATAATATATAGTGCATAATGCTTTTCCATCGTATTTTGTCGGGCACGATCGTTTTTATATTTCCATCTCAACTTTTTCACCGATGTCGATAGGGAAAGCATGCTAAAACTAACTTAACGACAATAAACTTACGGAACTTGCTGAGTTAAGAGTTGCACTAACAGTGTTTAATGCTTGCACTAACTTTTTTTTAGCCTGTTGCAAGAATCAGTACAGATCTTAGCAGCATTGTCAGTCGCATAGATACAATCCTGCTAATAGTATAAATGATAAAGTTTATGAATGCATTTGAATCTTTATAACGTGTAAAGAACTCGTTAAACTTAGGTAATACAGATTCAAATGCAACAAATGGACATAGTTGTGCAAAAACGATCCAACTCCACACGTCACTTAAAATTGAATTTTGAACTTATTGAAACATGGGCAGTAAGTTTTTAACCGACTTCAAAAAAGGAGGGGGTTTTTTATATTATTTTTAATGTTTGTTACCTCAGAACTCCGTCATTTATGAGTCGATTTGGATTTTTTTTTAGGTTAATGAAAAGACATCTCAAGGTTGGTCCCATAAAATTTTAGTGAAGATCTGATGACGAGATCCATGAGGAATAAATAGAAGGAATTTCTGAAATTTTATAGGCACTCATAATATTTTTCATATATTTTCTAAAACTATTTAAGCATTTGCATATGGTAGTCATCATCTTCCAATGCTGAGCTGATGATAGAAGGTACAACTCCTTAACGGTTAGGAGTTAGGAGATAATTCAAACGAGATGCATGCGTTCAAGACCTCCCGGATCACCCTGCCATAAGTACTTGCGGGTTGGAACGTTTTTGCATAACTACGTCCAAATATCAAATTTTCAGTATAGCAGTTATACATAAGTAAATGAGCGTGTTTTGTGCAGAATCCTGGAGTTCTTCGGAATGAAGAAGGAAGAGACCCCCGCCGCGCGCCTCATCGCCCTCGAACAGGACATGGCCAAGTACAAGCCTGCCTCCAACGAGCTCTCTGCCAACGTTATTGAGGTAAGATCTTCGGCATACACACACACACACATACACACATACCTACACACACATACACACATACCTACACACACATACCTACACACATAAGTCTAAGTTTTAATTGATCGAGCGAGCGAAGACTCCGTTTCAACTTGTTCCAAAAAAATAGTGCGTGGAGTCCCTCCGCGCGGAAGAAGTGAAACTTCGTAATGTGGAAATGAAAATAGGAAGGGGTAGAAATTGATTTTTAGTGAACTCATATTGTTTCTTTAAGAAAAACTTCTTCACTCTCGCTCTGTCTCTTTATATTCCCCCTCCCCAGGAGCGTTAAACGTTTAACGCAACCGTTAAACGTTTAACGCAACCTTGTTAGAAGTCGCATTAGAAGTTTCACTTCAAAAAGTTCATGTACGGATGTCCGTATCTCCGACTGTTCTCCGAGTGAGTAAGTTCGTTAAATATATAGATTATTTATTTGTCGATTCAGTTTTTCGAATGTTTAAAAATGGCGGAGATATAGGGGTTGGTAACGTAAACAATCACACAATTCCACCATTTAACTACTAACACTTTAGCAAAAGTATGGCGGGCAGCGAACGTATTAATCAAAATTCGAGAGTAGAGACAGTTATAGAGTAGGTTGGTGTTAATACTTTGCGCATTATTAAATGTTTATTTATACCAACATATATATTATCAATTGTATATTTGTTGCATATGGCTATGCATTTGATTACTATATGGCATAATATATTTATGTTGTCTTGATGTACCAACCTTTAATAGCTCAGTAGAATAATTGTTATCACACGTCCCAATTATAAATACACCTTCCATTTGAATCTTATCAAAAGGCCTTACTCTCAATCGGCGTAGCGACGGCGTATCGAAAGCGTGTTTTATAAACACATTACCCACCCTATTAGCTACGGTCTTTAAGTATGTACGACGAGTACTTCCTAAGGCTGAATGTAACCAAACTTATTTCAAGAATAACGTTTACTCTCGGAAACTTATATAGCGTTATGACATCACTATCCGAGAGTAATGCCGGCCACACACAGTCCACAGTCAGAATTCCGGTCCAGTTCAGAATGGAATGACGTCAGCAAGCGAGACATCCCCATATGACAGACAGAGACAGAGGCACTTTCTGACGTGTTTCCGTTCGGAAACCGGATCGGAATTCAGACTGTGTGATATTCTTGGAATAAAGGTTTGGTTAAACGCTGACCCTCAGCAATGAGGCACACGACACAAGGAGGAGGAAACGCAGCCTAAATGATCGATCAACGTTGGAAGTTGTTGGGCCACTAACAATATACGATTAAAATTAAAATTAAAAAGAAAGAAAGAAAGAAAGAAAAACGTTTATTTGTGACATGACCATGAAACATAAAGGGTGGGACAGAAACGATAAAAAGGTATAAAACAATAGGCAACTATAATAGTATTATGGCTTTGCCACGAAAAGGTCCCAGCTCAGCATGATGCTAGCTCAAGAGCCAGCGCTGATCTTCCGGTGGCACCATAGGTAATTACGATTTCAGCGGTTATATCTACCATTAGCCACGTAATTGCAACAATTCTAAGCCCATTCTTATGTGGACTATCTCCTGACAATACCAGTAATATGGGCTCTGGGCCATGGGCCATGTTATTCTGTCCCTTGGCCCAGGGGACAAGTAAAAAAATAAGAAAAAAGTTGATCCTCCCTCCTAATTACACAACTTGAGTGTTATTTAGGCGTCATACGAATCCTTCATTAAAAGTAACAACATTCACACACATTTTATAATTGTTATTAATGAGACTAATATTTGCGTACACGGTATATAATTGTTATTAATGAGACTATTTGCGTTACTGTGTAAACATGAATGTGAAAAACACGATACGATATCTGACATACAAAGACACTGTAGAAGTAAATAGCGCGACTAAGACAATGAAAACAAATTGTTTACAGCTTTGGTGAGATATAAAAGAGACTGAGTCATACGAAAACCGTATAACATGTTTGAATTTTATGGTTCGCTATATGTTCATGGTTGGAATATAGACAAGACCAATTTAACTTGATCTTGTGCTGTCGGGCAGACATAGTATTTTACGCCGTGTATCTAAAATGACGTATATCACAACACATCTTTGTCAAATCATTGATAGAAATCTTCGTTCCTCCTACACTCGTAACATTAGTGTGTGATGGATGATAGACTTATAGCTGGCACTTCGGCTGTTATCGACTTGTTGATTTTGACTGTACGTGAAAGAGGACAAAATACCTGTTAAAAAGTACATATATTCAAACGATATGGTTGGCTATGTGGGAATGGGTACTTACTACGGTAATAAATGTAGGTACTTATTATAGTTCGAATCCCATTTGCTAAGCGAATCCCATTAGCTTTGTACCCGATGAACAATACTTATTATCTGTAGTGTTAACGGTGGCCACAGCTGCCACTTCGAAATGTAAGGCGTTATAAGTGCAAATTACTTTTACACTAAATTAGTCTTTAAATCAAACAAAATAAGGTTTACTCTTAAACAAAGAGAACACAGATGTTGGTCACTTCGTAAGTGAAAGAGCAGTGAAGCTCGTTTCGATGCTTATAAGACAATGAAGTGACCAACATCTCTGTTCTCTTTGTTTAAGAGTAAACCTTATTTCGTTTGACTTAAAGACAAATTTAGTGTAAAAGTAATTTGCACTTATAACGCCTTACATTTTGAAGTGGCAGTTGTGGCCACAGCTAACAATACAGACAAAGAGTATTGTTCATCGGGTACAAAGCTAAGTGGATTCGCTCAACCAAAAGAATTACTTCTATACGGTAGCGGCAAATATCTCATATATCTGTGTAATTTGCCGCAATACAAGGAATATGAAATTTTTTTGCCGGTACTTTATCTTCTATCTATCTATATATATAATTTTGGTTTTGAAATGTCTGTCGTAGTCCAGGGAAGGTTTAAACGGTGAGATATTAGCAGCTTACTGACACAGACAGAATTCCACGCGGGCGGAGCCGCGGGCGCAGCTAGTCTGTTGTTTTCCATCTTGAATCCTGTATGTAGAACCGGTATATGTCGGTATATTACGGATGGGTATATATTTCGTGACGCAAACGACGCGACGTACACTTTATTCAGAACATTAGATGGATTACACGTCAGTACTCCTGAAGTGATCAACGTAGGCAATGACCTGACGTGACGATAACATCGTATGCTCGCGCTGTCGGGTTGATTAACACTTTCATTGCCGAATTTGTCATATAAGTCTATTCTATGTATACGGTAATAGGGGAAATTTGTCACAAAAAGAGCACAAGTTTGACTCAATAATAAATTGACTTGACATTCAACAAATTGTGACTGGACGGTAGCTATCCTTTTATTTATAGAAAATGTTTTTCTCAAACATGCCATGAAGTCGTCATAACGTGCGTTACAACAGGCTTAGAAGCATCGCGTTTCGAGCAGAACAACTCGAGAGAACTGGAAAGGAATTTCATACATAATTGAAGGCCTAAGCCGGGAAGTATTTTTTTTTAAACTTGGCATCTGTGTTCATGAACAGGCTAAACAGGTGAATTATATATTTTTTGAGTGGTGTATTTTTTTATTTCATTGCATATGTTTGAGAAAAGCACTACACATGCCTAGCTGTGAGAAGGGCTTGCCGGGTGAGTAGGTATAGACGGATAGTGATACGAAGCCTTCTTTCACGGCGTCTGCACTAATGTACTACAAATTCATGGCGCATTAAACGTAAATTGCTTTTTTTTTTGAGAAATAAGGGATGGTTCCGAAGTAAAGTAGTATTATATAAATGTCAGCAAATAAGTTTGCATACTTAATGCGCAAAGTGCCATCTCCGAATTGTGCCGAGTGTGACGTTGAAGAAGATGTGTACCATATTTTGATGGAATGTGGTCCGCAACGAATCGGTGCGAAAAGAAATCACTGATGGGACCTTTTTTGAAACTGGCGGGTGCAATGTTTTGCTAGCTCACCCTCTGTCAGACACAACTAAACTAGTTTAGAAACTAGTTAAAGTATTCATACATAAACGTTAATGTACATATTACTTTAGATTTAAGACTTATGTAACACCTACAGAGCGACATCGTCACCTAAGTGACAAAGCTCTTTAAATAAAGAAAAAAAAAAAAAAAAAATGTCAGCATTCATTAAAAACCCCTTTTGTTTGTGCAACAGGAATTCGTCCAGTCGTTCTTCGCCGGCACCCTGAAGCAGCACCTGCTGAGCGAGGAGCTGCCCGCGGACTGGGCCGCCAAGCCCGTCAAGGTGCTCGTCGCCACCAACTTCGACGAGGTCGTGTTCGACAACACCAAGAAGGTGCTTGTGGAGTTCTACGCCCCATGGTAAGTTGTCTTCTTTGTCGGTTTGGTTGTGGCCACAGACCACCCCCACTAGACGGAGCATGTAAGGCGACCCGCGCGCACCGACGATATGGTACGGCAGAACATTAAAGTACCAACACGGCGGCCACCGTTTAGTTGCGTCCATGTTTATGAGGTCTCTCTACACCACTTAACACTACAATTCACCATGTTATTTATTTAATTTCTTTTTTCGTTGACGTACGTATGGATCATAAACAAGGACGCAACTAAACGGTGGCCGCCGTGTTGATACTTTAATGTTCTGCCGTAGCATATCGTCGGTGCGCGCGGGTCGCCTTACATGCTCCGTCTAGTGGGGGTTGTCTGTGGATGTGGTAGAGCGGTCGTGGTCGCGTTGAGGCGTCCATGACGGTGGTAGAGGCGGATTGAGCTCTTCTCGCACTATCTCCCGCCGTCCTGAGTTCGAATCCGGGCGAGGGCAAATATTTGTGTCATGAACTCGAATATTTGTGCTTGGGTCATGGTTGTTTGCGCGGTTGTACTACAGTCGATACGGCTGCGTGATGCCGAGTTGCTGGAGTATGGAAACGTTGGTACGGAACTACCTTTGCAGAGAGTCTTTCTCTAGCACATCCAGAGCACCTATCTGTTTAAATCAATGTGAGAGAGAGCCGAGTGAATCAACGACACAGTCAGTTACGGTAGCCGTTCTAGTAAACATAATACACCTTTTTGCTTCGCAATAGTCGGATAACAAACGCATGCGATATCTGCGCGTGACAGTATTACTTGCTTATTTGCATTTAATTTCCGTTTTATGTCACTATAACGCGTGGTAATTGATAAGTAGACAGGTTTAGTCTACGAAACTACGTATTTGTTCACCAGAAAAAGAAAGCATCCGTATCCGTTCCAATGCACTGTGCAAGTTTTATGATACAGGGAAGTTACGCTGTTTATAATAGTTATTATTAAACATTGTTACGCTATAGTTAACAATTTTTATGGCTAGTTAAGATCCAAATGGTTCATGTTAGGAACGATTTATAGGTACGCTCGTAGCAGAATAGAAGTTAAATGAGTAAATGAGTTTTTAATGAATGATTCAATCTACACACAATTATCTCAGTATACCTAACTGATAATAAATTAGAAACTTGTTTCTTCCCGCGGTCTTTGCTGCTTATCCTTCAAAAACAGCATTTTTCCGCGATAAAAAGTACCAACACGCTGCGGTTCGTATTGTATTATTCTACAAAACAAAAGCCGTAGTAGCCATAGATACGCGTTCGAGCATTTATACTTTGCGTAAAAAACAATACCCATAGATATTGTTTTCTTTGAAAAGGTTTATTTCACCTATTCATTAGTATGTGGATTGTCTTTAAATTTCTCATGCTGTAAATCATATATCAAGTTATTTTTTTGACGTTATTTATATTTTCATCTCTGATTTATTTATATTATATTCGTAAATATAACTACAAAAGCTATTAAATCTAAATACAATATGTCAGAGTCATATTCATAGACTCTGATATATTATTCGTGAATTTCCGGCTGATTGCGAAACTCAATGTCAATGGCACATGAATAGTCCGCCGTAGCCGATAGTGCGGCGATCGGGTGCCGCAAGGGCATTGACTTGTTAACTGTTAAACTTGTCCGGACGCTAACTTGAATCGAGTACGTTATTAGTTTAAGCAATATAACCATGGGTTCTGTACATTACTGCAACTCTAGCACAACTGTGACACGATTCTTTTTCGCATGAGAAATATTACCTGTCTCTATCTACACAGTACTGTGAGAGAGTGACGGGCGCGCGACAAGAGTCGCGAAGCCTAGTTGTGCTAGTCAGGCTGATCTTTTTAATCGTTACACTCTTTACAGAGTGGTATTTATCAACTGCTAGGTACAGTCCGTGAGCTTTTAGATTGCGATTCGGGTTCGGATGAAAACCGAGAAGTTCTTATCTGGATCACGTGTATCGATGGGTTTATCTTTTCGTATCGCGATTGTGATTCAGACAATCATTATTAATATGATGGTAAATGTTATTGCATTGTAATGTATTTTTATCGATTCTGATTCTCCAAGGATATCTAAACGCTTGCACAAGTAACCACTTTTTCACAGAAAATATAGGTATCGACTCGCGATTTCAACGAAAAGAAAACGTATTTCCGGAAACAATTAGTCTGTAGAAAACTATGAAAAATGCTGGTGAATGTCGAACATTAATCTTTATAGTAATGTTCATGGATATGAAATATTTACCTTTTACCTATTGATATTTTCCTGCTGTAGCTCAGCTTGGTAAATACCTACTTATCGTCTGCATGTTTTCCACGCATATTTTCTTCACAATTGTATAATACTACGTTATCAAGGCTACATACGTGGCCATACTCAGTAATTTTATAACACGTCATGCGTAATGACTGATCCTCGACAACCGCGGATGAATGATATATGCATTTTTCTAAACCGATGGAACTAGAAGTAATTTAAATTCTGCACAAAGCATCTTATATTATCTAGGCATTAGATTGATAAATTTATAGTTGTAGTATAAATTAGAATGATATCTGGAACGGGTTCGGTCCCGTTTTGACCCCGGGAACGGGAAAGGTTAAATGTTATTTCTGTATCTTAAAATTTCTTGAAATCACATGCGTAACGCGGGTAATAAATCTACCTCGTGGCAAATCACTTTTAATTGGCGAGAAACTTTCATATTATGACTAATTGATTTTACACCTTCATGCCTTTGTTATGATTTTTTTTTCCAAAGGATTCAGTTTTACTTTCCATTTCATACATAGTTTCTAAAGAAACCTTTTCAATCCGCTTTGCTTCATAAGAAAGTTATTTAGTTTCTATTGTTTTGGCATATCATATCGCTTTAGAAAATAAACTTAATGATATAGACTTTTCAAAATGTATGTATTTTAAGTTCTTCGCACGTGGTAGTCCGTCAAGTTCTTGTCGACTGGCAGGGCTAGCATATCTTGCCGTGATTTTGTTTGTCGCGTGACTCAGGATCCTTCTTGCTCGCACGGTATTATACAGAAAGAGACGGGCAACGACGGTCCCACGACAAAGAGTCATAAATTGTGCTAGGGGTGTTGATCTGATGCAAACATGTTGTAATATATTTGCCTTTGACAATGACAGTTTCTCAAAACCTGGCCAAACACGTGGCGTCCTTGCCCCGGCGACCTGATGCGAGCATGACGCAACCGCGCCCCCTCGATTTGCACAAGTGTCCCATGAATCGCTCATTACGGCCGATTCACTGGGCCGCTTACAAACGAATGTGTGTTCGATGGCGTGGAAGCCGGGCATTATGGTAATGCCGTTGCTAAGTCGTCTGATGAGTAATCGAGTTGACGTTGAGTTGGGTGCGCTACGTGGCGTAGGCTGGCAGTGGGCTGGGTTGCCAGCTTGGAAGACCAAAATATCTGTATAAATTATTGTAGTGCCTAGGAATTTTAATGAAGTAGGTAATTCAGGTTCCCAATTCCCAATTCGGGAAAAATATTGACTCCTTATTAGAAAGTTTTCAAATGATTTACATCGGTAGATTTTACATTTTAGCAGGAGTCATAAAAATGTTGGGAGATTTCTCTCAAATCAATTTATAGTTCTATAAAAGGCCTTCTACGGGTTTTGTGCTATTTAAGATGCGATTACACACCGCCGAACTTATGGCTCTAAAGTTTAGTGTGACGCACTGTTTGTTTATATTACCAGCGAAATATGAATATGAATATGAAACATGTGCCGTAAATTAGAACACATTACATTTACTTCGGCGGATAGATGGCCACTTTGAGTTCACAATACAAAAGAAATACGTCGTATGCCATGTCTGATTCAAAGGAAAAACAACGGCCGACTATCATCATCGGCATCATAACTTCGGATCGGTGTGTCATGACACTGGGATAGTCATGTTGCTTGGGGTAATAATCGATTTGTATAAGCAATATGATAAAGCGTTTATAGAGCTTGATTGTCACAGCGCGCCTAATACTTATCTAATATCGTAAATTGAGATAAAGACAGCGCTCTGTTCAAGAGGCAACGAACTACAGTGCCATACAGATGTACTACTATAGTATCATATTGTCTATGACGGTGATAATGAAAGCTAAAAGTTATTTTCTTGACAACCATATGCCATAGATAGGATAGCAGAAAGAGAGCTTAGTTAACCTATTGTTTAAATCCCTTGGCACTATAGCGTGGCAATACTCACGGGTAAGGCGTTTCACCCATTGTTCTACTGGTAGAACCAAGGGCAACTACTGTTAGTGCCACACAGGAGTGCCAAGGGAAAGAAAAGATATAATCTATGTATATTTATTTATTTAATCTTTATTGCACAAAAGAAAACTTATCGTACAAAAGGCGGACTTAATGCCATGAGACATTCTCTACCAGTCAACCTTCGGGCAAAGCAGAGAAACTGTGGGCGGTGCAACCAACTCAAACAAGTATATCACTATCACTTGGTCAAATTTATCTGTAAGCATACGGGTACAGTGTACATCTGGTACAGTGTGGGGTATTCGGTCATTTGCATTTCTATATTTGTATATTTTAAAGTATCTTTGCGTTGTGTTTACATCGATATTACTATATCGACGTTTCTCTCGTCCCCAGGTGCGGCCACTGCAAACAGCTCGTGCCCATCTACGACAAGCTCGCCGAGCATTTCGAGGCGGACGGTGACGTGGTCATCGCCAAGATCGACGCCACGGCCAACGAGCTGGAGCACACGAAGATCACCTCCTTCCCCACCATCAAGCTGTATACCAAGGACAACCAGGTCAAGGATTACAACGGCGAGAGAACACTCGCCGGCATGACCAAGTTCGTCGAGACTGACGGGGAAGGCGCCGAGCCTACACCTAGTGTGGTGAGTTGCTTTTTGTTTATTCCTCCCTTACGAGTTTAATGCATATAGTTACACTCCTTTTATTTCTGAAATTATGTAATTAGCAATGAAGTCCACGTCAGTTTGAGATTTAGGGACAATCATTACAAAGTCTTTATTGACATTATTCAGATTTTGACTTGTCATTTCAGTAACGTGTAAATATACATCATCAACATCATGCATTTAAGGGTTAAGGCTCCTTATCCGTTCAAAATACTGATTGTTTTAGACATTTTGCTCTATGATCAGACCTGTTTCTTAACATATTATCAAAGTGACTACTTAGAACATGATTTATTGGTTTATATTTGAAACCTACAGTTTAAATATTTCATTGATAATTTTTGTTTCAAAAACTACTCGATATTGACTAAATTCACGTGAACATTTTTAATGTTATGCCATCGACATTTAATGAGTAATGAGTCACTATAAGTTACAAGATGACAAGACAAAGTTGCAAAGAATAAATATATAAAAAATAACCTTTCGGCAATTAACTGTTTCTTAAGCAGTTTCCTATCGCAGCGGAGTTACTTTCCACTGTAGCTCTTCATATATTTGACACTGTGAGGTTTCACAAGATAAAACAGTGACAACAATTTAGATAACACATTTTCTCATAGATAACTACTAAAACAGGATGCCCAAATAATCGCTCGTTTTTATGTAATATGCGTTTATCTGACCGGGATTAGTTGGGTAATTTTAGCTACATTATCGTATTGACAAACCCAGTGAGTGTAATAGTAGAGTTATTTCCGGTGTAACCAATTTGGTATTGCGGTGATATTTAGTTCACGGTCAATGTCATTGTAGCTACTGCCTTAATGACCGTTCCGATAGTACAGCTAGCAGCAAAATAATCTTTCGAAATATCTAAAATACTTATCGTCAAACGGCTCTGTAATCAAGCAAGTATGATAAGACCGCCTGTTGTCTCTGTTTGTTTTTATTGTATCTCACAATTTTTTCTTTGTTCCTGTGTATTTGAGGTGTGCAATAAAGAGTATTTGTATAATCTGGTCGCTGGATGAGAATATGTGTGTCCTATGGGCTCAATTAATAAATGCATTAAAAGGCCGTATTCCTTTAAAAAAAAATATACAACTATTGATAATTTCAACCAACTTTTTGAAGTGAATAATACTTTTCCCTGAGTTCTAGAAAGTAACATAGCTATTTCATGCTAAAATTGCGTGCTTGAATAAAGTCGATTTGAGTAGTTTTTGAAACAAAAGATATTAGTGAAAAATTGAAACTGTAGGTTTCAAATATATACCATTAAATCACAATGACCCTGTTCTAAGTAGTAACATACAGATAATATGTTAAGAAACATGTTTGATCATAGAGAAAAATGTCTAAAACAATCAGTATTTTTGAACGGATAAGGAGCAATGAGCAATACAATAATCTATCGAAAAATCTAAAACATCTTCGAACGGCTCCGTAATCATAATCAAGCAAGTATGATCTGGTCGCTGGATGAGAATACCTTTGTATGTGTGTTCTATGGGCTCAATTATTGAAAAGATGCATTAAATCCCTACGTTGTGTCGCTGACTACCGAATTTTTCAATTACCATTGATGTCATAGATAAGAGTTCACCTCGAATTTCGCAGCAAGTGAGTGGACTGAAGTGGAGCGGAGAAATTGAACCAATATCTGGCTGCGTCATTGTGAAGCCCAAAAGACGTGCATTTAAATCTGTGGAATGTGATTTGTGCATTCTTTTTTCTTTCATTTGTTATAATGTGTTTTTTTTCTTTGTTTCAGAGCGAATACGAAGAGGAAGATGAGCTGCCCGCCAGAGACGAGTTATAAGCCGTCGGCACCGTATGAGACTTCCGTAGCATAGTCTGTATAGATTTATATTTACTTTTATACTTAACCTAACTGCATTTCGCTCGCTAGACTGTTACTTTACGAAGGACTCCAAATTATGTTGGGTTGTACTGTTTACAAATTTGATATTTATTGTGAAATACTCCGAACTTCTACGTTGTATCCGGATCTCGTCGAGTTGTTGTTTATTCGGAGAATCGTCCGAGGGCAAGTTGTACGATCGTGAAGAGTACTGTAGGAATAGTTCTGCCAGTGTCCTTTATTCTAAGCATAATTTATTTGATGCGCTCAGCATGCAAGTTCATGTACAACACTAACATATTTATAATTTCTGTATCATAATGATATGTTATTAACACATTCCTTAGTTGGGTACTGCTGTGGAATTTATGATCCTTATTATTTTGGGACACATAGGCAATATTTTTTTATTATTTAACAATTTATTACGAAATGTGTGTTTTGAGTAGAATCTTGTTGGCCATAATTGTGTATTTTTTTTGTAATTTGTGAAATAAAGCATTGATAGTATCAATTCATCACAAAAATATAATTTTAAGCCGATTTTTATTTTTGTAACAATCAACGTATTTTTATACTTGTGTTAAATTAACTATAAAGGTGCTTTACTATCAATTTAAAATGTATAACCCTGCTATTTTTCGATTAATAGTTGATCGGTGTTTAATAATTGCGAGTTTCGATTTTTTTGTTTGAAACTGTAAATATTATCCTATATCCATATAAAATCGTCTTCAAAAGCCAGGATACGTGTATGTATTGTGAAATACTTATTGTCGATACAGAAATTGATAAATAAATAAAATAAAAAATACTTATCGTTTTCTTTCTATATGTATGAATACCTATTCTTTATAACCGACTTCATCAAATGGCAGTATTGACTGTACAAGGAGTGGGGTAACGACATTCCATACAATGTGGTCATACCTCGTCGTGGGTATGTATAGTCTGGCCATCGAAACGTGATACTGAAACTTACCGCCAAATTTAAAAATTCTAGCACATATTTCATCGCCAATGAGCAATGACTGATACCAATGCAATGGTGCAGATATGTTAGTCATTGGAGATGAAAAATATAATGTCAAAAGTACCGAAACTGGTTAGTCCTAGTTTGTACAGCGATACTAAAGCTAGAATTTTAAAATTTCGCGATCATTTTCAGTATCACGTTTCGATGGCCAGACTCTAGTTTTCTCGCATCTAAAGCAATTTATCAAGAATACCGGCAAATGCCGTGAAAAATTCAATGATTAATAGCTTTTCTAATTTGTGAAAATGTTTCGCTGTGGCGTCAGAGGCACGGTGAAGTGACCCAAACAAAATTATAAAGCAATCTTCAAGAGAACACTGGACAGACAAAATTGCAGCCTGTACATTGTATTAAATGGAATAAAGTGGCCATTCTAATACAGCTGCGTTCAAAGGCTTTAACGCATTCGCTACCGCGTAGCGCTTCGGGCTACGCTCGTAGCCGATAACATGGAAAAAACCGTATGTAGCGAAAACTTACTACGAGCAGAGCGCCCGGCTACCGGGTTGTTGGTGTCGAAAGTGTTAAATGAAGAACTTTGGAGAACAGATTCAGCTACACTACAAGACAAGGTAATTAAAAAGCATGGTATCATAGTTATTTCATTTATTATCTTAAATACAATGATTACAACGTAAAATTAACATGAATTTAAACACGTATTTCATTGAAAAAATCATATAACAAGCCCTTGCCATTCAATCGTTCATATTATAAATGGTGTATTTTATTACCGTACCGACCACTAGCATGTTTGGACAAAACATCATATCATAGACAAAACATTTGTGCATGGAAGTGTGCTAATTGCTCGGATACAGTACGCGTATCAGGTGGTCCAGGAAAAAATTAACTGCTGTGTACATAGACTCGACGAAAGGAACATTGATCCACTATCGAAATTATAAGATCGTTCTTGTTCTTTGACAAGGAATGGCAAAAATCAGTACGTCTGGCATAACTGACGCGCGACAAATACAACCTGTCCCTTTCCTTTCAATACCGTGCGAGCAAGACGGGAGATGCTGACTCGCACGTAACAAACCAAGTCCTGGCAAGATATACTAGGCCTGCAGCACCTCACTCGACTGTGACACGTGAGTCTTTTGTCGCGCGACCGTCCTATCAAAAGCGTCCGAGCAAGCCTTTGCCCACTAGTGGAACACTATGTCAAAAATCGAATCGAATTATAATTATCTTTCAATAGGGGTTTCAATAATTCATGGTTCAATAGGGGAACGAGGTTCCATTTCATCCACTGTACGATTGTTACTTTACAGATTCTACAGTCTTAATTGAATAAAGAACCTGTTGAGGGTAGGTCTTAGCTAGTTGAGGCGGTAATAAGACCCGTTTTTGGCTGGAACCTTTAGGCTTAACTCTGGAACCCCTATCGTGTAGTAACATGGTTATTTTTTAAGACGGCAGAATTGTTGTATTAGTTACTCGTGTTTTCCTCGAGATATCATATTCACAATGACGTGTGTGACATTTAAGTAGTCATTTTTATCTGAACGTTGCGCTAAAGTGTTAATATGGCGCGAGAACCGCTTTTTCGTTTGAATGGCAAGGGCTTGTTAAACGACAAGCGGGTTTGTTCATCTCATTATATCACATCAATGCCGTACACCGAATTCAGACAAGTTTGGAATGATTGTGTCATAAAAACATCAGCAACTACTTTGGTACAACATTAAGGTAACTAGTCCATTACAAATAGTCAATACGGCCCGCACGGCGACCCTCGTACCCATGGGTACATCAAAAAAGGCGGTATTCTCTATAATCCATTTTCGAGACTTAACAATTATCAAAACATTCAATAACTTAAATCTTCATTAATCAACAAAAACTTTCAAATGCAGTCTGTTTTCTAACAGAGAAATACAACAAATAAGACATATATTTTATCATGATTTCGCTTTGTAATATGTAAAAGAGAATACTATTATAGGATGTTTATATATCACATTCGTGTGCCCGCTGCGTACTCGTAATTTAGAATTACTGCGTCGGGGCTCAGGGTAGCTCCCGCGGACGAACGTATATAAAACAAATCGTAGTTCGACAAATATTATTTGCACCAATCAACAGTCGACATAGCAACCTACTTTATAGAAGTCGGTTAAAAATGCAACGAAGCTCGGCGGTGTTGGTTAACTTTTTTAAAGCTCAAATACAAAAGCGTGACTCGCACGCCATGCTATTGGAATGTCTAAGGGTGCTTTCTCACCGCGACCATTCGCCTATGTAATGTAACAAAAAAAAAAATGAATTTCTCATTTGTGGTTGTTTACAGGCGAATGCTAGCGATGAAGGTGCACCCTAACGTGAACCATATAGAAAACGCACGATCCGACCGACCAAAAAGGGTTAAAATGTGCCACGGGAAATGCATTAATAATTTAAAAACGGTTTAAACACACGTAAAAATTGTCAGGAACGGCCCGACATGTTTCGAACTCGTATAGAGCTCTTCATCAGGGACAGCTATCCGTGCTGCTTCGCGGCAAATGGTCCATTCAACGGTCTTATACGATTCACTTTGTATTTAGGATTCCAAAACAATAGACTAGCTTCCAGAAGATAATACGAAATAATCGACACTAACAACTAAATATTACTTTCGAAAATATACAAACAAACATTATCACAATAATTTTCGTCCATATATATATTATATTCTAAAATTACCAAAAACCAAATAAAAAGAAGTAATTTGACCGTACAGGACGGTGACATCAAAGCTTGCGTTTCGCTTATAAATTTCATACTAATCCAGCGTTTTGCCGTTTCAGAAAAAGTAGCGGATTTGATCTGTCAAGAAACGAGCATATTGTCTCTATTTAAACGGAGAGCTAGGGGGCTGGTTTTTGAATGCAGAGAATTTTGACGAATCTTGTCTTTTTATTATCACTAATTAATGTCGGTGCAAATCATGTTTCTCGAACTCTTATGTAAACTTATCCTAATTTAATACATAAGTAACATGGTCACTATCATGAAGTTACAGTTAAACCCAAGTGTATCAAAATCGAAGTCACTTGTATTTAAATGAAGTGCGTAAAACTAATTAAATGTTGATGAATGTGTATTAGTCAGCTTACAATAAAAACTAAATTTTAAAAGCCAGGCACCAAACGGCATCAAATGGGTAAGGACCAAAAAGTCATACATAACGAGAAAAAAAAGCGATTGGAAAAAGTTCCGTTGTGCGATAAAAATTCACGATACATTAAGGAACTTAAAGTAGAAGCTTAAGGTGGTTAATTATCGTCGCGCAACGGAAACTTCGATACAATTTTTTATTGAGTGAGTTAAGATGGTAATCTTTTTGGTCTTCACCTAAATAGGTACGTGTAATAGTACCATATTTCATTACTAAAGAAACTTGCGAAAACCACATGTTTAAAATATAAATATATAGTACATAAAATCTGATAACTGTAAGACATCGCTACCAACTGTGTTTATTGGATTTAATATCCAATATTGTGTAGCTTAAGAGTTCTTTCAGTTAAAGTACGATTTACACTTAGTAAAGCGTCCAGTTTTCCTGTAAAGGAATTCCAAATTCATTGAATCTCATTGGAATAGATAATTAAATAACCTTATCATATTGGTGTTCCGTGATTTATTAAAAACGTAAAATGTGTGACAATACTTTTGTTTACGAATAAATTTTATTAAAACAGACAGGAACGACATTTTTTTATGTTTCAATTGAGGTCACACATATACGTGTTTTCCAAAGGAAAATGTAATTAAATTAGTATGATGTTTACAAGAAACTCCTTGCATACGACTATGACTTTTAAATGTTTGTTTTAATGCATGTTGTTTTTAATTTGACCACTTTGTCAGTAGTTTCGTTTTGCTCTGTCTGTTAACGCTGTGACGAAGATATCTATCTCGAATATAAACAACACAAGAGTATATAGCCACTTTCAATAATCTAAATTTGTGATAACTTGCGGCCTGCGACTCTATGTGATCTTTGACTGCTTTGTAATGCAAATAAGACATTTCAATAATATCGTACGTATTAAAAAAACTCAGCAACTTTGGCAATAAAAAGGTTGCAGACCGCTGTAAACCATTACAAATTCCTTTACAACCGACGCTTCCAAATTCAAATCGCAACGCGACGAAAATTCGATGCCAAAAACAACATTAACTGGCTCCGCACACTACGGCGTCTCGTAGCCGCCACAGTACATATGTCTCTTTTGCACGCTCGAAGTGAGAAAGAGAGGTACCGTCTTGGCCATTAAGAAGCCGTAGTGTGCGCTAGGCACAGACAACCCCCACTAGACGGAGCATGTAAGGCGACCCGCGCGCACCGACGATATGGTACGGCAGAACATTAAAGTACCAACACGGCGGCCACCGTTTAGTTGCGTCCATGTTTATGAGGTCTCTACACCACTTAACACTACAATTCACCATGTTATTTATTTAATTTCTTTTTTCGTTGACGTACGCATGGATCATAAACAAGGACGCAACTAAACGGTGGCCGCCGTGTTGATACTTTAATGTTCTGCCCAGGGCTGCCAGTAGAATATTTTCCATTATTCAGCCACAAGTCTGAAATTATACAAAAATGATTGCCAGGATACAAAAAGTGTGTAGACGGCTAAGATTTTTCTAGCTTGAAATAATTGATGTATCCAATTATACAAGACGGTCCAGGATACAATCAGCGGTCCAATTATACAGTTTTTGTATCCAATTATACGATCTGTTCTGCCGTACCATATCGTTGGTGCGCGCGGGTCGCCTCACATGCTCCGTCTAGTGGGGGTTGTCTGTGGCTAGGTCTAAACGGCTAACATGTATATGTAATACTCACTTTGGTGACACATCAGAGCGCGAACATGGAGTCCTGGTCGTCCTTGTTGATGTGGCGGTGGCGCGGCGAGTGCTGGGTGGTGAGCGGGGGCGGGGCCTGTGCGGGCGGGGGCGGGGCGCCACTGTCGGCGGCGGGCAGCGTGTCGGCGGCGGCGGCGCGCGACGCCAGGAACTTGTCGAAGTCGCTGCTCGTCACGCTCTCAGTGGCGCCGTTCGCTTCTGACGCCGCCTGGAGTTATCATTTAACGTCAGAGCAGTCACATTGCATCTTAACGCTTAAATGCATAAAATTACACTCATTGACGTAATTAGCAGTCAAATCCACGTCAGTTTGAGATTTCAGGACATTTTGACAAAGTTTTTATTTAGATTTTAATTTGTGTCATTTCAGTACCGTGTAAATTTACATCAGAATACATTTAAGGGTTAAAGACCAATTTCGCTAGGCTCTGTTCGGTATTCATGATTACTTTTGTCAATATCGATCAATTGAGGCATTATTACATACATACCTTTGTGGAATGGCTCAACTAACGAGCGTCTAGTAGCCGAGGTTGGATACTATTTAAATGTGCAGCATAACGTTATATGAATCGCTGGCGATATTCAACATCTTTCAGCATTACTGTCTATTTACTCATATACTATGCTTTTTATTTTTACATTTTATCTAAGTTAATTGCAGGCTGTGAGTCCCTCCTAAACATGTTTAGTATGATGGCGTATTGGTGTGGTGATTGTTGATGGAATTTGTATTTTTATTAAGCATCGTGAAATTCGTAAATATGAGTGAACCAAAGCGCTAAGGGTCTTAATAAGTGATAGACGAAAGTGAAATAAAACAAAAAAGGAACGGTGAAAAAAAATAGTGAAAATGAATAAATAATAGAAGTATAAAAACACACCTTCTCTTGGGCCAGCCAAGCAGCGATTTCATCAAACTCTCTTTGGTCCATTTCGGTGGGCTGTATAGAATATAATAAAATAAAACATAAGCGTAAAATAAAAATGCACTGACTTCAAAATTAATATCGATTCATAATTGCCAATGATTAATGTAAAATATGTAAGAATTTCTTGCTATTTTGAAGTCACTTGAATAAAACGAAAAGTAGATAATAAGATGAAAAATATAAATAATAAATTAAAATTTATAAGACCATATTTCACATTTTTCTAATAAAGCCAGAGATGAAGTAATGAAATATTTAGATTTCCATCGCCTTCGTCTTCTTTCGTTACAGCGCGACCATTTTTAACGTAGGCAAAGAATGTTTATTTATTTATTTATTTAAACTTTATTGCACAAAACAAAAAGTGTACAAATGGCGGACTTAATGCCATAAGGCATTCTCTACCAGTCAACCATTGGGCTAAACAGAAACATTTTATGGTGCAGGGCCTGTCAACTATCAACATTATACCAAAAGAGAAACTTATTATATATCAGCAATATAAATAACACAATAAATAAACATACACAAATATGCAATACAATATAATGTTGTCAAATCAACATGGTACATTTTTTTTTCGTCACCCTAGGCCGTTAACCAAGGGCGGTAATTCGTAAAGCCCCAGATCGAATATTTATGACCTTCATCTTCGGTTCAGGCCGCAAACACCTGCGATCTGTGATATTCACGAATTCACCGCCCTTGGTATGTAATATAATATTAAGTCACCCTAGGCCATAAGTGAGATTTTCTGCCCGCTACGCAGAGTGAACACTTGGCCAAGGCAAGACGTAAATTAGTCAATTACATGGGCGGTAATTAGTAAAGCCCTAGATCGCACAAATACCTGCGGTCTGGAACATTCACGAATTCACCGCTCTTGGCATGTAATGTAGTATAATAACTAAATTACTTTATTTATATTACTTTACTATATTAATTTAAGCTAAATTTCCGCTGGCTACATACAAAAGCACACGTATTGCACAGAAACACGTAAACATGATGTCCACAGCACGTTGTCGGCTAGCAAAGTCGGGTAAAACAATGTCCATAGTGAGGCCAAAAATCTACAATAAAGTACCCGTCAATATCAAAGATATAGAAAATTATATTACGTTCTTCAATGTTTAACAACCAATGCTTAACAAGAAATGGCTAACAACCAATGCTTTTTACAGCATGGACGAATTTTACCAATTTAATAATTAAATAATATAATAATACCAATAATGTAGCTACCTCTTTCAATTTGTATTTAATAATTAATATTTTTATAATAAATAAATAAATAAATAATAAATAAATAAATATTAAGGGACAATCATACACAAATCGACCTAGTCCCAAACTAAGCAAAGCTTGTACTATGGGTACTAGACGACGATATACGTAATATATAAATACAAATAGATAACATCCATGATCCAAGAACAAATATTTGCACAAATATTTGCCCCGGCCGGGATTCGAACCCGGGACCGTCGACTCAGCAGGCAGGTGTCTACAAACCGAGTCAAACGCGTCGTCAATAATTTGTATTTTAAATTTAATAGTAATAGAAATGATGTTTTTATAATGTACCTATTGACTTGTAATTTGTTGACATTTTATCAATAAATGAGTATGAGTATGAGTATGAGTGGCTTACCGCGGGCTGTCCCTGCGTGGCGCGCTGGCTGGCCGCGGACGCCAGCCCCGTCGCCGTCTGCTCCTCCAGGTTAGCGGCGTAACTGCTTCTGTAACACGTCGGTTTGTTTCATACTTACTCACAGACCCCCCACTAGACGGAGCATGCGAGGCGACCCGCGCGCACCGACGATATGGTACGGCAGAACATTAAAGTACCAACACGGCGGCCACCGTTCAGTTGCGTCCTTGTTTATGATCCATGCGTACGTCAACGAAAAAATAAATTAAATAAATAACATGGTGAATTGTAGTGTTAAGTGGTGTAGAGAGACCTCATAAACATGGACGCAACTAAACGGTGGCCGCCGTGTTGGTACTTTAATGTTCTGCCGTACCATATCGTCGGTGCGCGCGGGTCGCCTTACATGCTCCGTCTAGTCTAGTCTGTGATACTTACTAGAAGGTGCCCAACTTCGTACGCGTAATTGTTTTTATACCGCTGTGGGGTAAAACGTACCCTATAACCATCTTTAGATGTCCAGCTATATATGTACGTGCGCAAAATATTAACAGAGTACTCATAAATGTATGGAGCACTAGCTTTTTCCCGCGACTACGTCTGGAACTTGGAAGTATGGAAGCAACCTCGTACAACACGATAGATATCCACCTAATTACCTTCACTACATAGTATAAAACAAAGTCGCTTTCTCTGCCCCCATGTCCCTTTGTATGCTTAAATCTTTAAAACTACACAACGGATTTTGATGCGGTTTTTTTTAATAGATAAAGTGATTCAAGAGGAAGGTTTATATGTATAATTTATCAGCATTGCACCCGTGTGAAGCCGGGGCGGGTCGCTAGTAATTAATAAAATGGATTATTAAAAGCGCCTAAGCAAATGTAAGAGCAATTGTGCTTTTGGTCCAATCATTACATTTCCTACAGGGTCATCAATGTCATCATGAATTACTTACTCACTTTTCAATCTTTTTAGGGATAATTTCCAGGATGAAAACTATCCTATGTCCTTCCTCGGATATTAAACTATCTCCATGCCAAATTTCATCAAAATCGATTCAGCGGTTTAAGCGTGAAGAGGTAACAGACAGACACACTTTCGCATTTATAATATTATAATATAATATAATATGGATGTAAATTTTTTTTTAACCCCACACACCACAATTTTTATTAAACCATTGATACAAAGATCAAAGCTCAAAGAAAAACTGAAATGAGTTAGTTACCTGGTGGAAAGGCCGGGAATCGAACCCTGGACCGGCAATCCAGAGGTACCGGGTTCGATACCCGGTCTATTCCACCAGGTAACTCATTCAAATTTTCTTTGAGGTTTGATCTTTGTATTAATGGTTTAAAGAATACTCACCCGGTTTTATTGTTCTCGTAGCTGACGTTACGCGACTGTGCGAACATGTCGAATTCATCCTTAGAGCCTGGCGACTTGTCAGGCTGAGAATCCTTCACAGCTGGAAATACAAATACATAATGCTTTATTGCACACGAAAAAAAGTTTACAAATGAAACACAGATACAATAATTTTAATAGCGGCAGACAAGAGGTGTCTTATCGCTAAAGAGCGATCTATTCCAGCAAGGCTAGCATAACTTCGACACGCGACTCATGTCGCGCGAGATAGCATCATCCGTCACTATCTCATAGTACTGTACAGATAGAGTTAGGTAGTATATCTCGATAGTATATCTCGAGAAAGAGATCTCTTCCAGCAAGGCTAGCATAACTTTGACACGCGACTCTTTCTCGCGCGAGATATACTACCTGACTCTATCTGTACAGTACTATGAGATAGTGACGGATGATGCTATCTCGCGCGACATGAGAAAGTTATGCTAGACGTGCTGAAATCCTTTCATCAGATCAAAGATAAACCACACAATGAGAACGCGAAGTAGAAGGCGATGGGAACACAAAATAAATACCAACGGATAATCTAGTAGGTAAACATAACGGAGATGCGCGGCTTTGCGCGACCAGCGGCGCGGCGAGCGGCTCGGCGAGAGATCCGAGCGCGGCGGCCATACGAGCGAGCGAGACACACGTACCGCGCACCGCTGCCGCTACCGCTGTGGCGCAAAGTCGTGGCATCTCCGTAACGGTATATGCACATAAATAAATAGATATACAAATATATTACAAAAAAAATATGAATACGTATTATAATTGGCGTATCAATTTTGCTTGAATCCAATTAAATAGTTACACAAATTATACAGAACGCGGAGAATCAGATAATAAATGAGACGGATGGTATGACAATAATAAATAAATAAATAAATATCAGACAACCTCACACAAATCAACCTAGTCCCAAATTAAGCTCAAGAAGGCTTGTGTTATGGGTACTAGGCGACGATATACATACTTATATAGATAAATAAAAAAAAAAAACTTAAATACATAGAACATCCATGACCCAGGCACAAATATTCGTGTTCATCACACAAATATTTGCCCTTGCCGGGATTCGAACCCGGGACCGTCAGCTCAGTAGGCAGTTGCTTATCTATGGGCCTTTGATGCCTGAAATAAACGAATTATTATTATTATTATTATTATTATTAACCACTGCCCCAACCGCGTCGTCAAACATTGATACATTGATAATTAAAGGAAATCCGTATGAGAGCGAGGATCATTGACGGCTGTTATTCCTTAGAAAAAAGTCACACTGCTTACTTACGATTCAAAAGAAGCGGGGCTAAGGAGTAAAGTGGAATGCCACTTCAAATGTTACTCACTTAGCTTGGTGATGTCAGGTACGTCATCGCTGAGGTCAATCAGAGCATCGTCCTCGTTTTTCTTTGCTGGAATGAGAAATACACCATATGAAAACTAAAAAAAGGAGTAATTCTTAACATTCTAGCTACGTCCTGCGGCTTTACTATTATTACAGTATTTTTTTCGGGATGAAATGTAGCCTATGTGTTAATCCAGGGTGTCAGCTACCTTCATACCAAAATGTATCAAAATTGGTTCAGCGGGGTGAGCGCGAAGGAAGTAACAACAACAACCATATGAACACACTCACAAACTCTCACCATTATAATATTAGTGATATTTACTGCCTACTATTAGGTACACAACCGTGGCGCAGCGTCATTAAATTCCTCGGCAAGAGGCAGATTTGAATTTTGACTTCTCTAAGAGCAATAGAAAGTTCTCAAACGTTCTAAAATATACAAACCGGTGGGAATTTCTGGACGCTTCGCCACTGCAGTTTCTAATTTTGTCTCCCGAAATAATAAGAATACGAGGGGCACACCGAAATGATCGGGAATAGAGTACTTTAAACTGAGTTACATTAAATCCTTTTTTGTCACATGCATACTGGCGACTTACAATCACGATGCCGTTTTTACAATTTAAAAAAAGAACGATATATTTTTTTAATTCCATTTTTAAATTGACAACTCGATGAACAAAATGGAGCTGACGCGTGAAAATTTTCGTGCAATTATTTACCATAACTTTCGTCGTGGCTTATCTCCAGATGAATGTCGCAATGAGCTTGTTACTATATACGACATTGAAGCACCTAGTCAGACGACAATATATCGGTGGTATGCTGAGTTTCGACGGGGTCGTGCCTCTCTTGGCACCGTACCTTCATCAGGTCGGCCGAAAACGGCGGTTTCGCCTGAAAACATCGCGGCTGTGGAAAAACTACTAAAAGAAGATAGACATGTGACATACGAGCAGATTCGGGCAATCATAGGCATTGGAATGACTGCAATTCACACTATTTTGCATGGTGAATTGGGTGTCAGAAAATTGATTTCCCGATGGGTACCCCATAATTTGTCTGAAGAGCAAAAGGCGGCTCGTGTTGATTGGTGCCGATCTATTCTGAAATGCTACAATGGAGGAAAGTCAAAAGCCGTTTATAATATGGTCTCGGGTGACGAATCCTGGATTTATTCTTATGAGCCTGAAAGAAAGCACCAGTCGGCAGTATGGGTCTTCGATGACGAGGTCAAACCAACGAAAGTTGTGCGTTCTCGAAGCGTGTCGAAGAAGATGGTGGCTTCGTTCGTCTCAAAAAAGGGGCATGTTGCCACAATTCCTCTAGAAGAACAAAGAACCGTTACCGCTGATTGGTATATCACAGTTTGTTTGCCGGAGGTGCTGGCCGAACTTCGCCAAGGGAACCCGAGACGCCGCGTCATCTTACACCACGACAATGCGAGCTCCCACACCGCCCACAAAACAACTAAATTTTTTAACGACGAAAACGTTGAGTTGATGTCCCATCCTCCATACAGCCCTGACCTGAGTCCAAATGATTTTTTTACGTTCCCTAGAATTAAAGATTTATTGCGTGGTCAGCGGTTTGAGAACCCAGAAGCCGCTGTGGAAGCCTATAAATCGGCCATTTTGGCAATGCCTACTTCAAACTGGAATTATTGTTTTAATGACTGGTTTAAAAGAATGCAAAAGTGCATTGAATGTAACGGAGAATACTTCGAAAAACAATAAAATATAATTTATGTATATAGTGCACATAGTTTTTTAAATTCCCGATCATTTCGGTTTGCCCCTCGTAAGAGACAATACAATTATCAATCGACTTACGTGCATCAGCAGTAGGAACGCCCATGGCTGCGCCCAGGATGGCCGAAGGAGTAGCACCACCGGTAGCCGCGTTTCTGTATACCAAAAGGAATACGTTGAAAAATACCATTTTCATATTTTTTGCGCATTTATAACGTAGATAAAGGATACATTTTTGTACAAGGCGTTATTTTTTCGGAGCTTAAATCTACCTCATTACTCATGAGACCCAAATCGCAGGTGTCTGTTGCCCGAACCGAAGGTGAAGGCCATAAATATGCGATCTGGGGTGTTACGAATTACCGCCCGTGGCTTGTCTAAAGTTTTACGGCGTAGCGGGCAGAAATTCCCACTTACGGGCTGGGGTAACGTAAAATTTACCGAGTTGTTGGGACGTGTTATTACAATAAGGCATCGGTCTTCTCATAGCACGGTAGGACGTTAGAGAGCTATGGAGTTATGGACCCAACATTAACATGTCATGTCCATACCCGTATACTGAGAATATAGGTCTTCGCACATTATAACAACTCAACGGCGACTCGATTCTATGCCAAATATTGAAATTTAAGCCCTATGTCATACTTACTAGGTTTAATTTCAAAAAATGATATTAGTAGTGGACGACGAGTTGACGACGCGTCGGTGCATCGTCGAAATTAAACCTAGTAAATATGACATAGGGCTTAAATTTCAATATTTGGCATAGAATCGAGTCGCCATTGAGTTGTTATAATGTGCGAAGACCTTATAGTTGAATATCCCAGTGGATAACGTAGGTATAAGTGGCCTCGGTAATGAAGGCACGTCGCGCTCCGTGGGGAGTCGTCTACGCGGCGTCCCTGGGGATGTAATTGAGACGGCAACCTTGACAACCAAGTAAGTATAGCTAGATCGTAGTATACGGCTTGACATATTTTTATTACAGGTGTATTTGTCGTACGCAAACACATCGTGTTTAGGAATTTGGTTGAACCCTACACACCCACTACGTTTAAAATACTCAACGTCAAATGTGGCACTGACCTTTGTGTCATAGAGAATGGTAAGATATTAATGGATTTAATGTACGGTCAAGGAAATTTAAACACCTTTTTCGCACTTGTTATAATGGAAATAAGTGTCAAAAAGGTACGCGTTTCAGTTTCCTTTACTTTAATTTATGATTATGGCGAGTCGATCAGCGAGCGATGATTGCGACGGTTGTCTTTTTGCCGGATGATTTGGTTTGTACATAAAGCCAATGAAGAAGATGTCTCAATACCTGAGACCCGTGAAGAGCAGCATTGTCTACAGAGTGCTGGTGTTAACAAGCTGGACTGCGAGTGCGGTTTGTCATACATTGGCCAAACGAAACGTATTATAGCTACACGGGTATATCACAATCAATAGGTCGATATTTTAAAGAATCAAGAGAAATTTTATGAGAAAAGAGAGAGATAGAGAGAGATAGAGTTAGAGAGAGAGATAGAGAGAGATAGAGTTAGAGAGAGAGAGAGAGAGAGAGAGAGAGAGGAGAAAGAGAGAGAGAGAGAGAGAGAGAGAGAGAGAGAGAGAGATGTAGGTAGTGAAAATTAAATCTGCGAAAAGGCAAAACCGCGATTGCGACAGACCGCGTTATGACCAGACTGCTCCCAGAATCTGGACTCCGTATCTGGGACCCAGATATGGAGGCCGCATCACTGTTGAATTTGTATACTGTTGTGTTTGGGATCCGAGCCGTATTATCTCGTTGGGAAACCTTACCTATTGTTGAGTAGGCGCGCGTGTCGCAGCAGCAAGTTGTTGAGTTGGTCGTTCGCGTGGAGCAGCGCGCCTGTGAGAGGCGACTCGCCCAAACGAGCAACTAGTTCGGCCACGCGGGTCTGCATGGCGCGGAGGGTGTCGGCCAATTCCTGCACGAAAAAGGGCGAGATTACGTTTTGACGTTTCATAAAAATTTGCTGATTTCATCTCAGGAAACTAGCCTATCGTCGCTCATACCCAAAACTAAGGCTAAACTTGCGGTGAAACGTATTATATGTAACGGTATTTTCTCAGTGAGCGAAAACATTCCTTAATTTAATTTGTTGTTAGCATCCTTTGGTGTTCGCATTTCATACGGCGACGCGTGTTATGCGTAAGGACTACATCATTAATTCATTACCCAATCGGTACCAGCGCAATCGTTAGTTACAGGTCCGAGAAAATGTAAGTAGCGATGTACGTATCGATGGTTACCTTTCTGAAGCGGTCTCCTAAAAGTTATAGTAACCCTTTTCCAAAATACCGGTACCGTAATGAATAAAGCTACCCGGTACATGGTACGGAATCATTCGTCAGCGGCGTCTCAAAGGTGACCCATTGCTATTAATGTTCCGGAGCGGTTGTTCTCGCCGCGCCGCTCTATTCGTAGGGACGGCTCCAGAACATTTACAAACACAGCAAAAAGACACGGCGGGCGACGGACCGCTGCTCGCAGCGGGTAGCGGGTGAGAACGACAGACGTCAAACCCTTAAATGCATATGGTATCAAAAACCATACACATTTTACTTCTGAAATGACCTTAATAACAAATCGAATTCATGTCAATTATGAATTTAAGACTCAGCTTGACGTAGTCTGAATTGACTTTGACCTTTGATTGATTTTCGACTTGTGTCATTTCAGCAGTATCGTTTTTGATACTTCATGCACCTAAGGGTTAAATGGAACTAGACAGATACTCACGTTGAGTAAGTCGATGTCGCTCTGGTGTGTGGCGGCGGGCGGCTGCGCAGTGAGCTCGTTCAGCATGTCCGACATCACCGCCATATTGCTTTCTACTACCGCCAGGTCTCCGCGGAGCTTGGCGGTTTGGCTGTCTGACAGGGACACCTGGAAAATAAAAGGGAATTGTACCATTGATACAAAGAAGAAAAGTTGAAATGCGTAACCTGGCGGACGCGACCGGGGATCGAACTCGGTGCCTCTGGATTACCGGTCCAACGTGTTAACCTTTACACCACCCTAACACCTAATAACCTTTGGATTTTTTCCTTATGCTTTGTGTGTCGATCTTTGCATTGTTTACTTGACAGACTTTATACCGTGAAAGGTTTTATACAATGGTACAATATAAAAAAATGTGGTGTGTCCACATTAAAAATAATGAGACATTACATGTTTCATTAATTTATAAATAAAAGGAATGTTAGAAGCGTTATCAAAACTAAAGGTCTATACCGATTGCATACGGCTACTGACTGTTGAACTCACGTGACTGAGTTCAACGTTTGTGTTTGCCGTCGGCTATAGTTTAGTTTCGGGAATAGAAAATAAGATATCGATATCGATGATTTGGTCGTGAATGTGTGGATACAGCAATAATGTAGTGTAGATAGGGAGTGGTCCTGAATTGGAATCAGATCCGACCGGGAACGATCGGTGTGGAAACACATCTGCGGTAAAACCAGAAACCTAGTAACTGACTCCTTCTTATTTAGATTGTACACTTTTAATATGTTTTCTTTGAGGACTACGTATAGGTACGCCTAAACTCTTAAGATAGGTACAAATCAAGTTAAGCTCATATTACTGTAATAGGGGTCATCCATAAATTACGTCACACGAATTTCATGATTTTTTGCCCCTCCCCCCGTCCTTGTCACAGCTGGTCACATTTGGGAGACTCCCCCCCTCCCTAGTGTGACGTCACATAATTATGTTGCAAATTTACATTTAGAAATTATTGAATAAAAACAGGGGTTCCGAAATCGGTTTTATTTCCATTTAATTTTTTTTTATATAAAATTAACATCAAATCAAACAATTAACAAAACAAAAAACGATGATAGTAGAGCGAGTGGTCGACAAAATAATTGGTATTTTATATTTACACAGATATAGTTGTGTATGTGTTTGAGGTTTTCGTAAAGTAATAGTTTAAAGTTCGTGTTTTAACACTTATAATAGATTTTGAAATGTGACGTCACGAAATTTAGGACCCCTCCCACCCCCTTGTCACACAATGTCACACTTCGTCGACCCCCTCCCTCCCCCATAACGTGTGACGTAATTTATGGATGGCCCCATAGTTAAGTACTTATCCTTTCTGAAAAAAATACTGACTGTTGAGTTTCTTTCGGCGTTTCTTCTCAACAGAGGTCTCCTCTTGTGAAATGCCGTTACACTCAGACATGTAAATGTGCCCTTGTGGCCTACTTGCAAAATAAAGTTCATTATTTAATTAAAGCCACAAGCCTGGGGGCACGGTCACGGAATCCCCGTATCTTGAATACGTACGACTGATGCCGTGGTAGCTACACTAATGAATGAGTTCAGATTTACCTTCAATAATGAATCTATATGTATGTAGTATATTATAATTATGTATTTGTGTAAGTTTAAGTATGTATATTATATTTTATTTAAATTTGTTTTTTTTTATAGTCTCCGAACGTTATACTCGTAGACCCTGCACCAACTCAATGTTTCTGTTTAGCCCTATGGTTGACTGGTAGAGAATGCCTTGTGGCATTAACTCCGCCATTTGTACTAGCTTGATCTGTGCAATAAAGTCTAAAATAAATCCATACTAATATTATAAATGCGAAAGTGTGTCTGTCTGTCTGTCTGTTACCTCTTCACGCTTAAACCGCTGAATCGATTTTGATGAAATTTGGCATAGAGATAGTTTAAGATCCGAGGAAGGACATAGGATAGTTTTCATCCTGGAAATTATACCTAAAAAGATTGAAAAGTGAGTGAACATTTCTGTTGGGGTGCGGTGACCCTGTAGGAAGTCATTATTAGACCAAAAGCACAATTGCTATTACTTTCCTTAGGCGCTTATAATAATCCCTTTTATTAATTAAGGTGATTAGGTGGATATCTATCGTGTTGTACGAGGTTGCTTCCATACTTCCAAGATCCACGCGGACGTAGTCGCGGGCAAAAGCTAGTAAATAAAAAAATAAATAAAAAAATAAATAATGTTGATGATATCGACTCACCGCGCTAGGAGCAATCTCCTGCGGCACGTGGTTGGGCGACAGCTGCGGGGCCGCGCGCCCCGGGGACCCCGCCGGGGCGTCGCCGTCCGGCACGCTCTGCAGAGACTATGATTCATAAGTAAACAATACAAGTGTAAGCGAAATTATTTCATCAATAATTAACGCAATAAGCATGAACCAATCATTCAAATACTCAGCTTCTGTGGCCAGGCAGCCTTAAGAAAGGTCTAGGCGCCATGTACGAAATGGACATAGGACAAAACCTAGCTAAGGCACCATCAGCAACATGTCTTCTTGAATTATTGGCCCACGTTAAATCATAAGTCATATTCATATAACTAACTGTATAAGTTGAAGTTCCTTATTAACAAACTTCGGAAAACGTAACTTTTTTGTGTAGGTATGTTCCCCAATTACTCGAAAACGGGTGTACCGATTTGGATCCCCAACAAATCCACCTAGTCCTAAATTAAGCTCAAGAAGGCTTGTGTTGTGGGTACTAGACGATATAATCCAATACAGATAAGACCCAGGCACAAATATTCGAGTTCATATCACACAAATATTTGCCCTTCCCGGGATTCGAACCCAGGATCGCCACTACCACTGCGCCAACGGCAGATAGAATTAATTTATTAGTACTTGCTTGTCTAACTTCCTGTTTAAATAGAAGCTAGTTTACGTGTTTGTGGTCACTTAACATTAGCTAAACAATGCTAAAAAACAACAAACATTATTAATGGTTTAGTTTAGCACAGACCATTGTCTTTGGACAATAGGTTTAGGTTTAAAGGAAATAAATAAACAATAAACGGATGAATGGCTAACCTTAACATCGGTGGCCTGGCGACCTAGAATCTGTTTTCCTCCATCGAATCGTCAGCGGTAATCTAAAGTGGGTCCTATTCGACAAGTATTGCTTATCCCCTTCATTTATTACTAATATTACATACTAGCTGCGTCCTGCAGTGTTAGAAGTTCCCACGGGAACATTAATTTTTTTTCGGAATAAATCTGTTAATCCAGGGTGTCAGACAAAATTGATCCACGCGTTCGAAAAGGACTGTATTTTTCATGATTTAATTACAAATGTATAGTTTTTTCCTATATTTGTTACACTTGTACTGTTTTTCAAAATCAATAACAAGTATAGGGAAAAATCATACTACAAGTACTTGTTGTATTTTCATAGACGGTAAATAAATCATTTGTCATAGACGGTATTACTTGCAAAATTTCATTGTTCTAGGTCAACGGAAAATACCCTATAAATTTTGATTTCCTTTAGTGTCGAAATATATGTTTTTTGCGGGATAAACGACCGTACCTTTTTTTTACGTTAACTTACAAGTTTTTTTTCACGGCTTCAAAGGGCTAGGCTTGAGTATGTGGTTTTAATTTCAACTCGATAAGGTTAGTCGGGTCAAGTGCTTTTAGCTCGAAAAAGTCAACTATAATTCAGTAACACTTACCCTTTGAGGTGTGAATATAGGCGCCATGGCATCTAGATCTGTCATGGGGAACTCCACCCCCTTTGTACGCAGCTCGTTGTACACTTGACCAACACCCTGAAACGACATACTTATGAAAGCTTCAATGACATAACATGATCAAAGAACATTAAAAATTACCAATATGATGAGGAAAGGTAAAAAGATAAGATTAATTAGTAATAAATAGGTAGACTAATACACATTTTGAGTCAGCTTTTAGGTTTCCGTACCCGAAGGGTAAAAAACGAGACCCTATTATAATACTCCGCTATCCGTCTGTCTGTCTGACTGTCCATCTGTCACCAGGCTGTATCTCATGAACCGTGCTAGTTAGACAGTTGACATTTTCACAGATGATTTATTTCTGTTGCCGCTATGAAAACAAATACTAAAAAACAGAATAAAATAAATATTTAAGGGGACTCCCATACGACAAACGTGATTGGTTGCGTTAACTTTGCACCTCATTTGTATCCGGGGCCATACATACCAGGTGAAAGGGTAAGTGTTTGTACGGAACCCTCGGTGCGCGAGTCCGACTCGCACTTGGCCGGTTTTATTTATTACGTATTATGTATCGTGCGCTAATGTATACTAGACCAAAAGTACCTATGCCCACGGGGAACAAAGGCGTGTCACATTTTATTTAAGTATTTCATAAATTACCTGAAGATCCGGCTGGCTGGAGAAGGCATCAGCCCAGCACTGGATGAGGCTCAGCACTTTCTCTTGCACCACGGTCGGGGGGTCATTCTTAGGCCCGATAAGTTTTACCTTTAAACAAAAATTACATTTTTAAGCCATCTATCTCCAGTCGATTTCAGATGTAGCGACGACTTCTACTCCTAAATTTGCTTGGCGTTCATGAGACCAAAGATTTTGCAGCCGATCTTCGCGGCGAACTTCCGCGCATTTGTTGCCATGTGAGTTCAATACGTAATAAACGATGGCAGTGGTAAGGTATACTTCTACTATAAAGCATGGTAATAACATGAAGTTTTTTTTAATAGATTGAGGATGTAAACTTGTAGTCTATGAGCTGTTAAAGTGACCTTCAGGTATCTCATTTGATTTATGAGGTACACAGCGCCTCTAGCTAGCATAACTGTCATACGCGACTAATTCTCGCGCGAGATAATTATATATGTCTCTCTCTCTGTGCAGTAATGTGAGAGAGTGACGGGTAACACTATCTCGCGCGACAATAGTCGCGAAGCATAGTTGTGCTAGACGGGCAGATTCGAGATTCTCTCTGATTTACAGTGTTTTACAGTGTGTATATTTTTCAGTGTTTTTCCTCTAATATACAAAAATAAAGTAATGACAAATATTTATCGGAAATGCGGTGTAATTTGTATGTTGATTTGTAATGTAATTAAATATACAAAACACGCGACAAAGTATGTTGGAAATATAAAAACCAGTTTGTTATCGAACGAGTTTTTTATCCGACGCAATTTAGAACTATTGCACAATGTTCCTAACTTCATATGCAACACGAATTTTAAGTTTTTTCCGGATGGGGTGTTTTGCACAAGGGACCGTTTGCAAATGGGACGCAATTTTGGTGGAGGGACCTTTTGCGCCCTAACCGGTAATAGGATACCTAATTTTAATTTCCGAAAAAAGTAACTTGGACCGTCTCCCTTTGCTCTCTACGGCGCATCAGGGCGCCGCGCTATACAGTTCCGGAAACATGACCTATCTCTTAACCAATGCACCTGTGCATTATTAGACAAATTGGCAGTATTTAATACATATATGCAGTCGTTGGGCACTCGGCTTATAGTATGCTCACTTGTGTATATATACAGTCTAGAATTTTAATTGAGGACCCATTTACATTTCATAAACAATTGTCAACCTTGTGTCATTATGAAAAGGTGGGTCCTGAAATAAAGTTCTTGACTGGACTCGATTTGACTGTACAGGAAAGCGTAATTGTTTTAATTTATCTTCGGTGTATGGGTCTCAATATGTATAGCACGAAACAGACAGATCTAAATATAGATATGGAGAGCGAATATCTAAACTACAATAAAATTCTAAAATTGTATTGATGATCAGTTTTCTATGGAGAGGGATCATTCTTACAGAAAAAATCTTAACAGCGCGACGCAGCAGCGTGGCGCCAGACAAATAGCGCCATCTGTTGTTAAACATTTCTTTGTCCTCTCATCAAGCCGAAACAGATTTTAACCAATTAGTACAGGGGTAGCTGGACATCCTAAAATACATATAGGATACTTTTTAGCTAATAAATAAATAATAAATATTAAGGGACAATCATACACAAATCGACCTAGTCCCAAACTAAGCAAAGCTTGTACTATGGGTACTAGACGACGATATACATAATATATAAATACATATACATATAGATAACATCCATGACCCAAGAACAAATATTTGCCCCGGCCGGGATTCGAACCCGGGACCGCCGACTCAGTAGGCAGCTGTCTACAAACCGAGCCAAACGCGTCGACGTTAGCTGACTATGATATAGAAAAAAACAAATACGCGAACGAAGTTGCGGGCTCCTCCTAGTATCTTTTAAAAGTATCTAAAGATCGATATTGAAATTGAGTGACATCATACATTTCTTTATCAATTACTTACTGTCATTTATCATACATAACATTCAGTATACAGTTGCTTGTTATTTCATGGAGCAATTCAATATGCACTATGTACTCGTATACGACAAGTTGATATCAGATGAAGGTCACAGTGAATCATTGTGGTACAATCGCAAATATGTCTGAGATGTGATACATCTACTGATAGGCAATGCCATCCTATTCATAGATATAAATGTACATGGTATAAACAAAAGTCAGCCATCTTTTTTTGCGATTATCTCGAAAATAATTAGTAAATTTTAAGCAGTTTACGTTTAAAAACCATAAATATACATTTTATACTATCGTAGCATTAGAGATGTTACTATGGAACTCGGTTATTAATAGAACAATGAATATTAACATGTTCTCATGAATACTTCAATACAATACTATATTTTTAGACCTATTTTTAGTTTCATGTGGCTAAAAGAAAAGGCGGAAGTTGACCCCACCCTGTAGGTAAAAAAGTCAGTTTAGGTACCTACAAAAATTATACATTTTGAATTTTAATTACTTGCGTCATTTGTGAATGTAGCATTAATGTATGTTTTGTTTGACTACGTGGGAATTAAGCATTGACATTATTTAATAAGAAGAGCAGCTCACTTAGAGAATAGTTTTTTTTATAACTACAAGTTATGCGGCACGGGAATTTTTAGAAGCCTGAGTCTATAATTTTAATACCGAAAATGTAATATTAATCGCAAAGTTAGTTGCTATTTTTTACTTGTGTGTAGAATCGCCCATCTGGGGCTGTTACAGATAATACCTACTTAAATAGGTTAAGTAAAGTAACTTTTTTGGTTTAAGAAATCAATAAGCTGTTAATCCAATTAAGGCGCCTGCACCGTATTGCATGTCTAGTCAACTTCAAAAGTACGGCTCTGATTCAGTTTAGATTGAATTAAGGGGGTCGTGCCGGGCCGGCGCCCGGGGCGCAGGCTCCTATAAGGGCGTTTCTTTAACCAGCCTAGGCCTGGTTAAAGTAACCTGGCCCTATACGCACCACACAATTAATCACTCGCGGGGCGCCTGTATGACTTAAGCCGACCCCGTCCGATGAACAGTCATTTAAATAACATGCAATTTTAACTCAGACAGTCTGTCATTTAACAGTTGGGTTTAAGGGTTGCGTGCACAAAAAATAGAAGGTTTATATGTATAGGTATAGGTTCCGCCATATAAAAAGAGCGCTGGCGATCTGATTGCGCAGTACAAATTTATAAAATAAATAACTAAATCACTACTGCGCAATATGCTTACGGGCGCTCTTTTTATGCAGCCTGACCATACACGGCGCTATGTGACGGATAGTTTATCTTTTACTATTAGTTTTCTTGCAACAGAAACTGCAACGTGAAACTGCAACAGAACTAAGAGAGCTTATAAAACAACTAGACGAAGAAAGCACCAAAGTAGGCTTACAAATGAACTCAAATAAAACTAAAATAATGACAAACAGCAAACAAATACAAATAAATATCAACGGCAACAACATAGATTATGTAGACCAATATATATATCTAGGAAAGCAACTGTCATTCACAAAAACAAACAACGAAGAAGAGGTAGAAAGAAGAGCTAACATAACCTGGAGGAAATTCTGGTCACTGCAGGAAATCCTAAAAGGCAAATACAGCCTAAACCTAAAAAAGATAGTGGCGGATACATGCCTTCTACCGAGCCTGCTCTATGGGTGCCAAACATGGACTTTTACAGATAAGATAAAGAGAAAGATAAGAACCACCCAAAGAGCCATGGAAAGGAGCATGCTCAACATAAAAAAGATACAAAAAATAAAGAGTATGTCTATAAGAGAAAAAACAAACCTACAAGACGCACTAACTCAAGCCCTCAAATTAAAATGGCGATGGGCAGGACATATCGCACGATATAAAGATAAAAGATGGACGATATTAGCAACAAAATGGAGAGGCCCTATTGGCAAAAGGAAAGTGGGAAAGCCATATAAACGATGGCTAGATGATATTAAGGAAATTGCAGGAAAAGACTGGCTAAACAAAGCGGAAGACAGGCAAAAATGGAGAGATTTGGAGGAGGCCTACACCCGAAGAGGGGTCCAAATTAAATAAATAAATAGTACATAACAACATAAACTTAACACTAACAAATAACTATAAGAACTCACTAACCGAAAAACTTCTAATGTAAGAAAATGGGAAATTTGGAAATAAAGGCTTTTTTATTTATTTATTTATTTTATTAGTTTTCTTGAAAAAACTATATTCATTTGGTCGGTGATAATATCACTGATAGTCATATTGTGGGGTGCATGAAAGGAGCCTCCCCATACGACGCATTTCGAAGCTTTCCGACGACATCCCGTTCGTCACAGCATCTGGCGCACCCTGGGCAACGTTCAGTTTCAACCACTGGACGGCTAATCCTTTCAACACGATGGTTCCACCAAATACGAGTACAGTCATATTGTAAGACACTTAAAAACATCGGAACTGCTATAGTAATAAGTAGGCATCTGACTTCTCGTAGCACGGTAGGTAGGATGTTAGAGAGATATGGAGCTGACTTATTTCATTCTCGAGTGCCTTTGAGGTTATTGTGGTTAAAATTTCCAAGTATTAAACGACTAATAATTCTTGACCACTTTTTCCCAATAAAATATAATTGCAGATGACCTTGAAAGGTTGAATTATTGAAATTTGCATATTAAGTATCAACGCTGGCTATCAGATTGGAAGTGCTTATCAGATAAAACCTGTGATTCAGCCAGTTCACTGACTTTACAATGTTAGTTACATAACAATTGATAAGTGTTATTTTTGTTTAATTTTTCATTATATACATGAAGGTTACTCTAATGAGCAGGCTGTATGACCAATAGGCTATGCAGGAAAATGTATTTCATGTCATATTTTCTGCATCTAATAGCCAATGCATTAAGATGCTGTCAATCCAAAATGGCAGGGGATTCCCCAAATGAAATCTACCACTATCACATGCATATTGTTTCTCATTTTAAATACGTTTTTTTTTTCAATCCAAAATGGCTGGGGATTCCCCAAATTATATCTACCACTATCACAAGCATATTGTTTTTCATTTTATAGGTTTTTTTAATTATTATTATTATTAATGATGAATGATGTTATGTTTTACTCGCAATTTAAAAAAAAATTTGGTCTGCTGGAATGTTTAACTACCTAAAAGTAACTATTGAATTTCTTTATAGTTTTAACATAACTAATGGGCATTCCTACTACCATTCCTATTATAGATCCAATTTTGCAAATGATAAAGATGTAAAGGCTGATTTAGACGATGCCAATTTTGAGACGCCTAAATTACGGCGCCTCGAAAAGGCACCGTATAAACACTTTCCGCGCCATTTTTTCGCCGCATGCCAGCGCTGGCGCGGAATAGAACACGAGCCTATTTTTTGGCGCCAGTGACCCCCCCTCCGCGTCTCTCGCTGCCACTAATGACTGGTACTGAAAAAAAGCACTGTGTAAACACGACTGGCGGCGAGATTTAGGCGGCTGAACATAGTCATTGTCTAAACGGTCGGAGGTGTGCTGTGCGGTAATCACTGGCGCCGTAATTTAGGCGTCTCAAAATTGGCATCGTCTAAATCAGCCTTAATACATCAGAAGCATGTCCATGTGTTAAAGATTGTCTGTCTAAGAAAAAAATTATGAAATAAACCGCATTAGCACAACCATAAAATTTAAGTAACAGGACAACAATAGTGGTCACCACAGAGATGGAGAAGGCAGAAAATTTACCAAAAGCATAATGTCACATATTATTTTGTAAGATGGAATAAACTTGTTTACTTTCTAAAAATGCTCACATCCTAGAAAACCTATGTATGTAGCACAATATTATTATAACAGATCTGTTGGCCCAAAAACTAAATATCATTATGGAGAAAAATTGTAGACATCAACATTACAAATCAAGATGTTCACTTCTTAGTTAAATCACATACTTCACTGTCTGTTTGATTCACTATTAACCCCTTGTATGCTTTGACATGGATCAGTGCAGGACATTTGAACCCTTCATTTAAATATCATTTAATTTCAATTTGATTAGCAAACTTTTGACATTGCATATCAGGGGTTAAGTACTATGCTACAAGATAGGAGACAATATAGTGTGCCATGTTTTAGTTAAACATTATTTTATGGACAACAAGCTACATATAACTATGCAATTAATTACACAGCAAACTCACACATAAATATCAACAAGCACATAAATATCTTCTCACCAAAATATTTACTAAAAAATGTTGTTGTGTATCAATGGTACAAAATGCTGTGTCATACTCTACTCATTCTGTGACTCACCAGTTCAGAGATAAACTCCTTGTTGCACACCAGCACATGGAAAGACTTGCTGCAGTTCTTCACACAAGTCTCCAGTACCGTCAGAGTGTACATCACCACCGTGTAGTTTTTCCCCGCACTCTGAGTTAGTCTTTTCCGAATCGCCTTTATGGCATCCTTAGGCCCATCTGCAGTACTGTTTATAATATCACATATTTCCATGTTAAGCGCCCAGTTTTCTGACGGAAGGGAGCCATCTGTAGCTTGTTCTGAAAGTAGATATAATGTTTAAGTGATAGCTGTGATAGATCACATATTAATTATGTATATTTTGTTTACAATTGCTATATATTGCATCATGGAAGGTTTGATCACGGATTGTCTGGTTAATCTATTATTATCCATTTCAACCTGTATGTAACATTTATATGAACCTATTAATAAGGGTCAAAGTTATTAGCGCTTATACGAGTTATATATTATACAATGATATATCTGAATCCAGTAACAGTATATTTCCTACACTACTTATTACTTTCTTCAACTTACAAAAAATAAACAAATCATCCTAAGACAAAGCGAAACTTGTATTTTCGTGATAAATAGTGCGCAACAAAAGGAAAGGACACTGATCACAAAAACTTTTCAAAAGATATTTCGAATGAATAGTTACAAGGGATAATTGAATAGTTACATACCTATTTTTTGACCAACCGGCGTAGAAAACGGATTTCCTACCCCAAAGAAGGACATTTTCAAAGGATTTATCGAATATTTATCAAAAAATGATTTCACCGATTTCACTTGTCACTGCAAAACGCAGAAATGTCAAAATACAGGGTCATTTGGATGGAAAGTTAAATGGCCATCACAGATTTTTTGCTATCTGATTAACCTCCGGTAACAAAGGCTTTAAGGAAATAAATAAATGGCAAACTAAAGCTTTCCATTAACTGTTTAAAAAGCAGTATCTACTTGTATTTAATCAATCAAAATTTTCCTTCTTTGTGTAGTCTAAAAAAGTAAGTATCCATATTTTTACGCGTTTTGTTCTTACTAATTATTAGTGAATAAGTATGTAACATTTTGTTGGTAAAATCTACGCAGCAAAAACGAAACGGAATTCTAAGATAACTTAAAATATGGCGGCAATTTTTGAATAGGATCTGCTATAAGTATTACAACTTATTGTTTTTACAAACAATCGCTCTTAAAATGAATATAAGTACCACATTACAATTTGATTTGTAGAGTGCCTTCACTCCCTTCACTCTTTCAAGGAACAACTCGTAGGAGCAACTTTATATTGTTCCTTGGCAACCTGTGATAAAGTAAATAAATAAACCTGTCTACGTAACTAGTTGTCAATCGTCGATTACATTGGATCAGTATTATATTCCTTGCATTGGATCAAATTTACAGGGACAATTTCATTAAAAATGGAGGAAGAGAAGAAATGTACCGAGAAAAAGTCTTTGAACAGTTTAATTATTCATCCTGCCATTGAACCCGGCGTCATTGACAATGCTATGATCACCCGGTGCATATTAGAATATGGTAGGTTTTTTGACAATATTTTAACGCGCTTTTATTAGCTTCATATTTATTACTTAGTAAGAAGTTAGTAAGTAAATAAAGGTAGGTAACTGATAATAATGTAATCAAATCATGGATGTTAATGTTACCTCTGTACTATAATTTGTTATATCGAAATTAAATTGAACTTTGTATGTATTAAGTATTGTAGTTCAGGTGATAACCCAATAAATAAGGCATCTTAGAGCTGATTTGATGACGCAGAGAGAACGTTTGGGCAAGAAAGTACAGTCGGCAATAAAAAGATAGTTTGTAAAAAATCGTGCATATTATTAAAAATAGCATAGGTAGGTACAATGAGCTGCACATAGTAGGTACATATTTCATGTAATGAACGATAATATTTTATGTTTCGTGAAAGTTTATTCATGTCACATATTCGAATGAAGTCGGTGCAATATACAATATGAGCTTCGTAATACTTCGAGCATTGCTTGATTCGTTTCTCAGTTCACGATACCTACTTATTATATTTTAATTATATGACAGGCCCTAAAGAGGAAGCTGGAAGGTTGTTTGCCGAGGAAGGCGTCCACCTGGACGAAGCAACGATAGTTCGTTTAGAATTCCAGAATATTCTCCGAATTGACCATCTCTGGATGCTCACATCTCTCACAAAACTAACTTTGGCTCACAATTGCATTGAAAAAATTGAAAACTTGGAGCTATTAACTGGTCTAAATGAGTTGGACTTGTCCTTTAACTATATAGAGAAAATTGAGAATTTGGATGAGTTAGTCAACATTGAAGTATTGACGCTTTTCCATAACAAAATAAGGAAACTGGAGAACATGGAAACCCTCGAAAAGCTGCTAGTGTTCAGCATTGGAGATAATTTTATTGAGGATTACAAAGAGGTATTGTTCCTATTATTCACTCTAGATGTCGTTAACGGCGTAGTATTGCAATACTTACCTACTGCTTTTGTACCCACAAGATTAATATATCAAACATATCATCAGATGGCGTATCTCCGTAGATTCCGGTTTTTGCGCTCAGTAAGTTTTAAGGGTAACCCGTGTTGCGATGATCCTATGACCTACGATTTCCTCAAGTCTGGCCTCGTGAGGGTTACGTATTTGGACTACAAGACAGTAACTGAGGAAGATAGAGAGAAGGGGCAAGCTGTTTTCAGGTGAGATCGTATAAAGAATGTAATGGTAGGCTAGATACCCAACAAACACAGAGGTAACAATAACTGTAGCTACACCATGTTTAAACGATTCACTTTTATTTCACGGCTTTCTGGGACGTGGGGTATAGCCTACTGAGGTTCCTTAAAATGATAAAAAAAATCAGAAATAAAAACTAGGATTAGTCATATTAGTACGGGAGACATTATCTATAATTTTTTCAGAGGATTACTCCGCAAACTGGACGAACAGGATGAGAAATCCGAAAAGGAGCGGGTCGCCCGCGAGGAGTACAACGCCCGAGTAGAGTTCTACGCGATGTCTTTTGTAGAGTACATGGCCGGGCCAGAGCTGTTAGAGTCCATGTTTGAGAAGGATCCCGATGGATCGCTGCTACTTAAAGTAGGAGGCGAACTGTTAGGGTTTTACGAAGAGTAAGTTATAGGAATACAAGTGCCGAGTAGAGTTCTAAACCATGTCTTTTGTAGAGTACATGGGCTAGAGCTACTAGAGTCCATGTTTGAGATGGATCCTGGTGGATCGCTGCTGCTTAAAGTTCGAACTATAAGGGTTTTACGAGGAGTAAAGTATCTAATGATTTTTGTCATCGATCCTTTTCACTGAACATTATTTTCCTCGAACCCTTTACTAATAATACAAGTTTTTATTACCACAATAGGGATGAACTCGTAGGATGGATATTTTTGGTTATTTGGCCACAACCAGTGCCGGTTATAGCAATACCAACACCCTGGGCGAGATTTCTAGTTTCCCCTAAACATGAGTTTTTACAAAATGTTGGGTATTTACGAGGGGCGTCTGAAAAGTTCTAAGCCTAAGATAGAAAAAAACAATTTACACAAATGAACTCGTGTTTATTTTTCAATATAGTCTCCTCCTAAATCAATGCATTTTTTACATTTTTTATACAGTGCTTTTAGGCCATTAAAAAAATAATCTTCATTTTGCCCTTCAAAATGCTCCTGTACAGCCGCCTTCATCTCTTCGTCACTTCTAAATCGCTTTCCCCTCAACTCTTTCTTCAAATTATTGAATAGAAAATAATCGCTTGGGGCTAGATCTGGGCTGTAGGGTGGGTGGTCAATTTCGTCAAAACCAACTTCCTTCAGAGCACGCCTCGCAACATTAGCGGTGTGAACGGGTGCGTTGTCTTGCAAAAACAAAATGCCTTTCCTTAGTTTACCCCGCCTTTTCTCAACTATGGCTTGTCGCACCTGTCTTATTAGATTTGCATGATAAGTTCCGTTTATCGTAGAGCCTTTTTCTAAATAATCGATTAAAAGAATGCCATCACAATCCCAAAATACCGTAGCCATTAACTTAGAGGCCGACTTTTGCACTTTAAATTTCTTCGGCGGCCTTTCACCCTTTTCAATCCACTGCATCGACTCAGACTTACACTCCGGATCATACTGTCTGATCCATGTTTCATCAACAGTTACTATTCGGGAACAAACTTCATCTAAATCATCTTCGCACAATTCTAAAAACGCCCGAGAAGTTTCCACACGACGTACTTTATCGAAGGCCGTTAGCATTTTCGGTACCCAACGAGCACTGACTTTACTCATGTACAAATGTTCATGTAAAATTTCTCCGACTCTTTCTTTACTAATACCTAAGACCTCAGCTATTTGCCAAACCTTAATTCTTCTATCTTCTAATACCAGCTTTTTGACTTTTGCTACGTTTTCTTCGGTCACTACCGATATTGGCCGCCCTGAGCGGGGGTCGTCTTCGATCGATTCCCGTCCGAGTTTAAATAAGCGACTCCACTTTTTGACTGTGGCATAAGAAGGCCCAGAATCACCGTAAATAATAGCCATTTCCTCAAAAATACACTGCGGTGATTTGTCACTTTTTGTAAGGAATTTAATTACAGCACGGTGCTCAATTTTCGTAATATTCGTTGGTAATTCACACATGATGTACTTTTCCGTTGAATATCTCGAAACAGAATAATAAAAACGTGACATGTTATTTTTTAATAATTTGTTTTTAAATGGCCTTTCTAGTGGCCAGTATCATAAACGCATATATAACCTCGAAATACCTTAGGCTTAGAACTTTTCAGACGCCCCTCGTACGAGTAAAAAGGCCTCGCGCCTGGGCGCGCCTTTATATCCGGCTACCCTAACACCGCTACTGTCCACAACCACAGAGGTTGTGCTGAATTGCTAATCTTAAAGTACTTAGAGTGAGTAGTTGTAGGTGTGCAACCGTGAATATTATGCTCAATATCACCATGATCAGTTAGTCTTTAACGCCCGATTACGTTACGCTTGCCTAATTTTCGCATTTCCATACATGTAAACCAAAGTTAGCAACTAACAGCGCATAATCATATTGGGCTTTAGATGATCCATCTATCTTATAATTCTTAAAATGAAGGTACAAAGAGGAGTACGTGACGACGATGGCAGGCCTTGTGGAGTTTGCTCAGAAGGCTTACAATGAGCGACAGCACGAGATTCACCTATTCAGAGAGCTGGTGGACAACGCGCTCAAAGACAGTGTCGAAGAGAGCAAAAAGTAAGTAAGCTGAGCATCCAACAGATATTGAATGATTGCAGTACTTTATTTTGGCTAATAGTTTGTTTTTTATTTATTTATTTAGGAGAACCAACAGCTTTAACAATTTTGAGTAAACTTAAATATAATAGAAAGCAGGGAAAAAAGACAGGGAAGGGCTTGTATAAGATAGGTAAAATACAAAAATAAACAACACCCTGAACGACATCCAGTTTCCTTGCCTGTCCCACGAGGGTATATTGCCTACGAATAAAGCTTTATCTTGGCTTTTAGAATTATATTACAATTCCAAAAAAAGAAGACAGAACTGGTCACAGATATGCAAGAAATTATCAGGAAGTTCACCGCCAAGGAGGCAACCATCGAGCAGTTGGAACCGGAGATTGTGGACTTGGGCGACGTGTTCAATGACGTCTTATATGAACTCTGGAAATCCCTCATGACAGTTGAGATGCGACTGTATGAACAGTGCGAGGTAACTCTGAACACTTCTTTATTTATATTGATGACAGTGAAATGGGTAGGCACTGTACCTACCTATATTCTGAGAGCACTGTGAGAGTCACAGCCCAACGTTGCGATCAGGAAATCTTAACCAAATGCCTACCTTAATAAAACTTCGCAACTTACTCGTTGCTTGGGTTTAAGTTGATTAATAGATATGGGATTTGTTCCGTTCGTATATTTATCTTTGGTGATGGCATTCGTTTAAGATATCGAACTACTTATCCTGTACTTATTCCCTTCCCATTTACGTGTACACCCCCCATTTGACCCATTGGGGACAGTCTATTTATGGTCTGGTATCGCAAAATTTACCCATACCTACCTACTCCAAATAGTGCATTTGGGTTCAAATGGGTTAAACTGATAACTTTAATTTCAGATTTAACAGGAATTACTGGTTTGCACTAGAACCGCCAAAAAAAATTAGGGTTAAGGGATCGAGGATCCCAATAGTCCTTGAGCTGTTAAAATGGGCTTCGGATTCTTATCTCGGTTGCTGTTTTTGCTCCTGACCACCGGAATCTTTGGTTATTCACCTACTATTTATACAACAATATTTCAGGAGTCACGCGTTCAATTCGCAGTGAATATGACTGAGATGATCACGAAGCTTTTGGAAGTGTCAAGGAACGCTTTCGGGGCGTGGCGCGAAATCGAGGGCGTGTGGTCCATGCGCCAGTTTGAGACGCTCTCCAAGTTGCTGGGAAATAAAGTGCTGCTCGGCGATGCGCCACCCGACTTATTTGAGGTACTTACCAAGTGTTGTTTCTCATATCGCATGTACACATTACACTACAAGGTAGGTCGTGGGAGGCTGATAGGTGTGGGTATTCCTAAACCAATGCAGCACGTACTAAATGCGGTATCAAACATAATGTGAATATGCTTTATTTCTAATCATGGAGAGATAGAATATGATCTCGTAGCTATAAGTACGAAGGCGTTTTGGGACTCCTTAAAAAACTCTTTCAGGGAGTTGAGGAACATCGAGCTCGAACATTATGTGCTTAAAATAAATCTAATATTGTTTTCCGATCAAAACATAATTTTCAGATAATGATGGACCGAGATGCGATGATGAATCTCGTTGCGCAGTCATCCGATAACCACAGCCGATTCATTGACGACCGCGAGGATCGACTGATGACTCGCGCCAACCATTGGCGAGACGAGCTCGTGCAGGGGACCAATGAGTAAGTGTGCTCTATTATCGGCCCGGCCATATGGCTGCCTGTCCACTGGCGCGGAGTGGAGCGGAGCTGTGTAAAATTGACCGATCACATGCCCCAGATTTAAATGCTCTTCCTTTGGGCTTCACAAAGACGCAGCCTCATTGGTTCATTTTCTCCGCTTCAGTGTACGGACGAGCTCGTGCAGGGGACCAATGAGTAAGTGTGCTCTATTATCGGCCCGGCCATGTGGAATCCTGTCCACTGGCGCGGAGTGGAGCGGAGCTGTGGAAAATGGACCAATCACATGCCCCAGATTTAAATGCTCTTTTTCTCCACTCCGCTTCATTGTACAGACAACCCACGACTAGACTTTTAACACAGCAGCTGGTTCGTCGAGGACTGCTTGATGACATGTCCTAATCATTGGCGAGACGAGCTTGTACAGAGGATCAATGAATAAGTATTCGACTAAGGGTAAGGTTGGTCTAAGAAATCTCGTAATACAGTCGGCTGTAACTTAGTTACTTATCGTTTCCCAGCTTTTCGAGAGTGGACATTTTATAACATCCTTATTTGATACCAATACAGCCGGCAATTAACCCCTTAGAAAATTATACCTAAGTATATGATGGGTCGACTACCTACTTAATATTATGAATCTATTAATAGTAGGTAAGTGTGTGCTATGAGTCGCAATGAATGTTGCAGTAAGGGTATCCTGTTTGCTGTGTTGGAGGCAGATATTATGTTTTATTTTAATGGAACGAAGGCACATCACTAAGTATCTTGTAAATAGTAAAGTTTTAATGGGTATTCCTAATGTTAAACCTTATTTCCCACCAACGAAATAATTTCAAATGAGTACATAATTAAAACTTATTGAACCGGTTCTATCGCGATATTTTGATTTACCTTCATTGCCTGACGTTTCAACACCGTTTCAAGTTTTAAATATGTGTTCAAACCGCGAGAGTACATAAAGTGTTATATTTCAAATTAGATTTTCATTTATAGCCGGATACCAATTCTAAGCAAGATACGTTCCATTTTCCAGAAACGAAGTGAAACGCAACCGAGACAGAATTCTTGAAATAAACTATTTCATCGACAACCAACGAGAGGAGTGGACAGATATGCAGATGCAATTCACTGAAACTGTTGACCCTGAGACTGCCGCGTTGCTTGGGAACAACTTCTGAGCTATAAGTAGGTAGGTGTATTATTTTTATTAATTGAATAAATGTTTTGTATGGAGCAATGTTTTTATATACATGAACCCAATGTCCACATTATCGACAACATAAGGTTCGTTCTCATACATTTCAAAAAGGACGCTTTACTCGAAAGTATAAATATAACTAATTTCATTTCATTATATTATAATAAATACATAAATAAATATTATGGGACAATCATAACACAAATCGACCTAGTCCCAAACTAAGCAAAGCTTTGGGTACTAGACGACGATATACGGGTGCGGTTCAATTTGCATAAAAACTTTTAGCATATTTTCATTTAACTACTTTCAAAATGCATAATAAACACATTGCATAAAAACAAAATTCATAATTTTGTCAAGCATAATATTTAAGCATCATAACCATTAATAATCATAATAACATTCGTTATAATGTTCATAAGTCATAATGTCACTTGGTATAACATTCATTCAGAATAATAATGAAAACTCATAAAAACACTTAAAATAATTATCAAGTTGCATAAATATCATACCTATCAAATAAGTCCTGAATAAAAAGTTGTTGTGAGCACTGAAATAGGTAGGTTATGGTTTTTTTTACCCTAAAAACGAAACTGCTCCAAGAGATAGGTAGGTTAGGGTTTTTTTACCCTAAAAAGAAAACTGCTCCCAGAGATAGGTAGGTTAGGGTTTTTTTTATGACCCTTAAAAGGAAACGGCTCCTAATTTGGCTCGGCAATGGCGAAGAATGAATAAGAAAAAAATATTATATTTTTTGGATGTATTTATTTAGGCAACATTTATGCTTTAAGTTATTATGAAAAAGTATGATATGACAATGGTATAGTATACAAAGTGACTATTATGCTACTAGTGTATTATGCAATTAAACTAATATAATTTTCGAAATTATGCAATTCGTTTGTATGCATTTTGTTTTTATGCTATAATATGATCATTTATGCAGGTTGAAATTATGCAATTCGTTTTATGCAAAATGAAAATTCGCAAATTGTTGTTATGCAAAACATTACACACCCACATAATATACATAAAATCCATGACCCAAGAACAAATATTCGAGTTCGTCGCACAAATATTCGAACCCGGGACCGCCGGCTCAGTAGGCAGGTGTCTGCAAACTGCGCCAACCGTGTAAATTAGGTAGTAGGTAGGTACTTTTGAGTACCTATTACATTCACAAACGATGTGTTTGAAATATCTTTGCTATAAAAACTGTTCGTTCAACATCTTTTGTTCCGTTGTCAAATGTATATTACTTACTATTATAGAGAGTTCTCAGTATTTCTGGCAGGACCCGGTATAGGACCACCTAAACCCACAAGTACCAGTACCTACAACCCGGAGAAGTTACTTGGTTGGCTTATACTTATGGCGTGTCGTCCATATGTCAACTCCAATTCATGCTGATTTAATCGGACCGCCAGTTTCGTATTTAAAGCATAAGACTTTGTATAGTATCACTTCGATTTATTCGCTGCCTTCGCCTTCAGAGCTTGCATGTAATTATCCAACTCTTGTTGCACCTCAGGTCTCTGAACGAATTCCGAAGTTTCATCTGTATCTTGCTGACGATTCTTATGCATTTTCTCTAAAAGGTCTTGCCTCATTCTAAGTTTGGTGGTAGTGCGCGCGGCGGGCAGAATTTTGTCAAATTGCTTTATGAATTTCTTGCATCTTTCGATAGCATCTGCTTTGTCTGATGCTACTTCATCTATCAGACCAACCTGGAAAATTATAAAATAATCAGATCATAAACCCGTGCAACACCGCGGGTTTCGTATAGAATTTTTTACATAAAAATACTAATTGTAATCCCACGATCCTATCAATAGGATTCAGTATTTATTACGCAAGAAGAACGAAACTCAAACTCAAACTCAAACTTTTTATTGCACACATATTACAATTTACATCATAATATGCACCCTGCAAGGGCACTGCAATCAACTTAATTAACTTAATTCTAATACATTATTTTCTATTTCTATTTTAGCCTAACTGCTTTCTTTTACTTATTGTATATTAATTTCATTGAACATCATCTAAAAATTCTTGTAGTGAATAGTAACTTTTGTCTAATAGGAATTTTTCTAGTGCTTGAACGAATTTTTCTAGTGCGAACGAATGATTGAGCAGCATTTCGGTAAACAATGTTTTGAATTTGGTTATGACAACTCGCTATTGACGCTTAATACCTAATGCAAATATATGACGTTGATTTGCTATATGAAAGCTGTATGTAGCGCCACTATACGGCCCGTCGCTTGTTAGGCTACTTACTTCCAATGCCTCATCAACAGTAAACAGCTTGCCAGTAGTAAGGGCAAGCTCAGTGTCCCTCGTATTAATAGTGTATCGCATCGTGTCCATGAACCAGTCGTTCGCATAAATGCCCAGGGCAACTTCGTTGAGCCCTATTTTGTATTTGCCGGCCACCATGGTGCGGTATTCACAAGACATGGCCATAAGGCACCCGCCCGCAGGAGAATGGCCCTGGTATGATAAAAACAAATTATTTATTACTATGATTTCATCTCACAAGACTGGGTGCTAGCGGGGCTAGCTTAGATAGATATGACACAATGACTTGGGCAAATTCTTTATCAACTGGGTGAAGTTGCTTCTTGGTGCCAATAGTGAAGTAGGGATTCCCCTCTACGGTCTACACAATTAGTAGAAGGACAGTTTAACAATATTAAGCAACTACTTAGTACCATCTAGTGTAAAGTAGTAATGTCAAGTTACTGCTTCTAATAGACAATAGATGGCGTACTTTTCACGCGCGCTGGCTATTTTGAGACCTGTCGTTGAAAAAATGTGAAATATTAAACAAGTTGTCGTTAAAACGATAAAAACCTAGGAAGGAGTTGATGATTTTCAATGCAACTGAGCTGAGTCGATTCTCTTGATTCATGATCATGAAAATCTAATCAATTGTTTAGGTGTTACGAATTACGATACCACAGACAAACTATTCACACCTTAAAAACTTATATTATATAGCACTCATAGTGTCAGCTACAAAAAGTTATACATGAATCGTTCATTCAAAAAAACTTCGCTCTCTTAGTCGTCAATAGAGTTAAGAATTTGTTATACAAGGGGGGAAAGTTGTATTTTACCCGCGAGTGTTTATTTGAAACACGAGCTAGCGAAAGGATCCTATGATTGACCACGAGCGAAGCGAGTGGTTCAAAATAGAATCCTGAGCGTAGCGAGTGTTTCAATACACGAGACGTAAAATAACTTTTCGCCCGTGTATAACACAAAACTTTTCACCTCACTACAGCGAGGAAAAAAGAATAAGGGTTTGTACTATATCTTAGAAAAAATTCTGCAATAATCAACCAATTTGCCATTTATTAAAACTAAGGTCTAATTAGCTTTCATGTAGGTATTTTAAACGGGATTTTTCAGAAAATAAGCTCATTTCAAATTTTACTTTAGCTGCGTTGAAACGTCAAAACTCTTTCTCCACATGTGGATAAAAAGCGATTTTCTCAATAGATATCAAACAAACAAACTGGGCTTTCCGAGCTAGTGAGGTGAAAAATATATTTTTGAACGAACTTTCGTGTGGTGCGCGTCATTTTGTTGCCACTTAGTACAGATCATTGTGAGCGTGTTGTAATGCTATATAACTACTTTTGCTGCTGACTGTTCACAAGTACTCGTAATTACTCACATTAATAGCAGCAGCCGTAGCAAAGGGAAACCCGAACAACTTGATCCAAACATCCTGGTGAGCGGTGGAGAACTGTACGAGTCTCTTATGATCAGGTTTGTACACCTCTGTGATATCAACACCGGCCGAAAACACGCTCGGAAATGCCTGGAACAAAATAGTGCGTAATACGGTATTTACTGATAAAATAAATTGTATTATTGAAACTAAACACACATTCACAAATACCTACACGAAATCAGATAGACTGCCACTAACTTTTAATTGAACAAAAACTAATGTTTGGAGACCCCTATTATTTTTAAATTACCTATTCAACGACACCCCACATATTAGTGTTGAAACGAAAAAAAAATTCACCCCTACTTTAGGTGTACGAGAGGTACCCGAAAAAAGTATTTTTTTTTAGTTTTTATTTTACCGTTTGTTGGCGTGATACATGCACATACTCAAACCAAATTTCAGCTTTCTAGTACCTACCTACTAATGATCACGGAGCTAAGCCGCCGACGGACGGACAGACGGACATCGCGAAACTATAAGGGTTCCTGTAGTCAACTACGGAACCCTAAAAAAGATGCCGCGCATAAAGCCTTTAATGATTAGATACCATTTGGTATTTACGAGGATTTTTGTTCGATATTTATATATTATAGTTTACGTGAGGTTTGGCACCGACTTCAAAAAGTGATTCAAATGTAATCTGTACATGAAAGGGTTATTTTTGGCTTTTCAGTTTTTTAGAAGTGGGTTCTTTTTATGTTAATTTTTTTTTGCTTTTTAGTGATTCAAATTAGATACTTATGGCACGGTGAGAAGGGGAGGTCTTGTTTGCATGCATCTCGTTTGAATTATCCCCTAACTCCTAACCGTTAAGGAGTTATATTACCTTCCATCATCAGCTCAGCATAGGAAGATGATGACTACCATATGAAAAAAACTATGAGTGCCTATAAAATTTGAGGGTTGCCCTCGATTTCCCTGGGATCCCATCATCAGATCCCAAGTCGGTTATAATGGGACCACCTCAGGAGTATACTCTTTCAAATAAAAAAAGAATTTTTAAAATCGGCCTACTATTGGCGGAGAAATTGGTGGACATATATAAAAAAATACATACAGTCGAACATAGAACCTCCTCCTTTTTTGGAAGTCGGTTAAAAATCAAGGATCTTTGATGCATGCATTACCTACATTTAACAAATCATTGATCAATTGTTCACTTTTCAAAATCAGCTTTACCTATTTCTAAATCAATAGTAGGTATAATTAGTAAATAGCCATTTCAGTATAAATAAAATTACATCGCTATCAATTTCTATCTGTTTTCGAACTGGTACAGTACAAACAACTAAATTCTGTCTTATTATCATAATACCACCTGTCTTTATAACTTACTCACGGAAGTCAATATCAGTCCCCTGGGCTTGTTCTTAGATACATCATCGAGGGACTGGCTGATGGCTTGAAGGAATTCCAAGCTGAGACTGTTCACCGGTGCCCGTTGCAGCGTCAACACGGCAATGCCTTCGTCGTCTGAGACATCGACCATTTTAGTCGACATATGTCGACACACGGGCAACACTTTAGCATGCTTTGTCAGTTGTCTTAAGGGAAACATTTTATAACGATCTAAACACGTAAATATTCTTGAAACTTATAATTATTTCGTTTATCATGTGCGCGTTCTCCAAATGTTATTTAACAACTGGCATCGTTAATAGAATATTATTGACCTTTTGTACCGGCGCTACCAACTTATATATTCAGTTGGCGGCGTCGTTCGCATCGACGTGCACTGGCGTATAGTTCATAATACGCGGTTAGTTTTTCATTTATCCGCCTGAAAAATTAAGTTGGTGGCACGGTCTAATATCTTATCATTGAAAAATATCTTATCGTTCAGGTGCACCTTAAGCCCGAGCGCTAAGTGCTGGATGTAGTACCTACACTTGGGACCAATAAAACGTGCCATTTTATAAAGGAACAAAATATATTTCATAAACAGTTTAAAAAAGGTGTAAAGGGCAGAACACATTAATGAACATCCATGCTACACTTGTGTCTATGCTTATCAGTGTGTCTTGCTCTTTGGACATAACAATCAGTTCTTAAAGAATCTCTGTAGAGATGAGATTTTCAAAATTCCAAATCACAAACAATTGATATAAATTGGCAGGATCGATTATTTATTTCATTATAATTAGAACTACCTAAGGTAAAGTAAATGCCCCAATAGTTGACATCTTCGTCCACAATTCATATACAATGTCACACATTGGGATGTTTACCATACAGATATAGGGAAGAGTGCTAACTATCTAGTCAAAGTTGTACCGTTTGTGCTCATTAAAACATGATTACAGGAAGATGTTGGCATTGACTGTCCTGACTTTAGAAAAAAACTTATTCTATAAGATGGAAGACACTAAGGGTTAGATGATTTTACTCGCAACTCTCACATCAAACAGATAACTATCCTATAAAACAGATGCACTTAAGTGCATATTCAATACAAAATTGTAATACTTAGTACTAAAGGCACCTGATATACCGGGGCTGTTACAATATAATAGTTATTTCTTATGCAAGGCTGCAAAATTGTTATTTGGCGCGAATGTTGAAATTGAAAGCTGAGCGAGCGAAGGTATCCGAGATTGAACCATGAGCGAAGCGAATGGTCCAAAGATAGATTCCTGAGCGTAGCGAGGCTTTCAAGACACGAGAAGCCAAATAATTTTGCAGCCGTGCGGAAAACAACTTTTCACCTCACTACAACAAAGACAATGCGAGATGCACACACATGTACACAGTACACAATCATCGTGTTCGAAATTCAAATGACTTTTGCACGCTAGTGTAGAAAATAGACTTTTGCACGCAGATTTCGCGCTATAAACAGAGGTTTTCCGAGCGAGTGAGGTGAAAATATATATGCGGTAGACTAGATTCACTTGCCCGCCTTTGCCTTCAAGCTCTGGATGTACATTTCCAAGCCCTGTTGGACTTGAGGGGTCTGTAGGAAGCCGAGAAACTCAGCGGTGTCTTGTTGACGTATCTTCTGCATACGGGACAATGGTCCATGTCTGATCTTCAGTTTGGTCATAGTGCGGGCGAGGGGTGGCGTCCTTTCGAACTTCTTTATGAATTTCTTGCATTTGTCGATGGCATCTGCTTTATCCGACGCTGTCTCGTCGATCATGCCAACCTGGAAAGTTTAACAGAAACAATTAGTTAGGTTACATTAATATGTAGTTTAAAAAAGGAACTTGTACACTACACAATCTTATCTCGCTTTATAGCGCAATTATGAATTTATGACCGTTGCAAGTCCATGGTGACTTTAACGACCAAATGCAGGTAGGTAGTTCGAAATATTCGCGCGACAAGATTTTAATGCCCGCCTCTTCAGTCCATTCGAAACCACTTCGGGGCGTCCGAAACGTCGAGGGAAATAAATAACCACCTTTTTGAACATGGTTAAATTTCGTTTCGTTATAGTAGTAGTAGTTTAGTAGGTACATTACTGCAGACACCGGAAAAAAGGACTTGCCGGGTGAGTAGGTAAAGACGGCCGACCGTATCGAGGCCGGATAGTGATACGAAGCTTTTCACGGCTAAGGCATGTATGTGCTTTTCTCAAACATGCAATGAAAAAAAAATACACCACTTAAAAAAACATAATTCAGCTGTTCAGCCAGTTCATGAACACAGACGCCATGTTTAAAAAAAAAACCGGTCAAGTGCGAGTCGGACTCGCGCACCGAGGGTTCCGTACAAACACTTTCCATCCTTAAGTGGTTAAGTTAAGTTTACACCTGGTATGTATAGCGCTCCATACAAATGAGGTGCAAAGTTAACGCAACCAATCCCTTTGTTGTATGGGAGCCCCCCTTAAATATTTATTTTATTTTATTTTTAGTATTTGTTGTTATAGCGGCAATAGAAATACATCATCTGTGAAAATTTCAACTGTCTAGCTATCACCGTTCTTGAGATACAGCCTGGTGACAGACGGACGGACGGACGGACGGACAGCGAAGTCTCAGTAATAGGGTCCCGTGTTTACCCTTTGGGTACGGAACCCTAAAAAGTATTTTTAATTTTCCCTCTATATTTTTTTTCTTTAATAAGTCGTCCACGTGTGTAGTGTTCGAATATTAGGGCCATTATACACAACCTGATAATAAGAATCTTAATTTCTATAGTAAATAAAATAACGGCAGAGGATTTTAAATATTGTCTATGGTCTGTGGTGACTTACGTCTAGACAGTATTTTAAATTTATTCATCAACACATTAATATCAGTTCGTGTGTACTAGGCATTAACGCGGATATTGTTGGTCCGATGGCTGAATGGGTAGCCACTAGAAAAAAAAAAATATATCAGCTGTTCATAAACACAGACGCCATGTTTACATTCAAATTAAAAACAAATTACTTCCCGGCCTAGGCCTTCAATTTTGTATGAAATTCCTTTACAGTTCTCTCGAATTGCTCCACCCGAAATGTGACACTTCGAAGCCTGTTATAACGCACGTTATGACGACATTTAATTGCAAGTTTGAGGAAAATTCTTAATATTTACCTTCATCGCTTCATCGACGGTGAACAGCTTGGCGGTGGTGAGCGCCAGCTCTGCGTCCCTCGTCCGGATGGTGTGGCACATGGTGTCCATGAACCACAGCGGCGCCACGATGCCGAGCGCCGTCTCGTTGAGCCCTATCGTGAACTTGCCGGTCACCATCGCTCGGTATTCGCAGGACATGGCCAATAGGCAACCTCCGGCTGGGGCGTGACCCTTAAAAATATAATAAACAATAATGTATATATCTAATAAGATCGGTCAAGTGCGAGTCGGACTCGCGCACCGAGGGTTCCGTACAAACACTTTCCATTCTTAAGTGGTTAAGTTAAGTTTGCACCTGGTATGTATAGCACTCCATACAAATGAGGTGCAAAGTTAACGTAACCAATCCCGTTTGTTGTATGGGAGCCCCCCTTAAATATTTATTTTATTTTATTTTTAGTATTTGTTGTTATAGCGGCAATAGAAATACATCATCTGTGAAAATTTCAACTGTCTAGCTATCACCGTTCTTGAGATACAGTCTGGTGACAGACGGACGGACGGACGGACGGACCGACGGACGGACAGCGAAGTCTTAGTAATAGGGTCCCGTTTTTACCATTTGGGTACGGAACCCTAAAAATCAATTGCTGTTCGTTTGTCTCGCTAAAACTCGAGAACGGCTCGGTCGATTTAGCTGATTTTTAGGGTTCCGTACCTCAAAAGGAAAAAACGGAACCCTTATAGGATCACTTTGTTGTCCGTCTGTCCGTCCGTCCGTCTGTCAAGACCCTTTTTCTCAGGAACGCGTGGAGGTATGAAGCTGAAATTTATATCAATTACTCAGGTCTACTGTCCCTTGAAGCTGTGAAAAAATCAAACTTCTAAGCCAACGCAATCAAAAGATACAGCCGTTTATGCCGCAAATTTTCGACACTTGCAAGGGAATCAAAACCTACAGGGTGCTTCCCGTGAACTCAGAATCTTGAAATTTGGTACGAAGCAACGTCTTATAGCATAGATAAAGGAATAATTACGAAAACCATAATTTTTTTTTTTAATACCTAACTTTGCACCTAATTTATATGGGGCGCTATACATACCAGGTGCAAACTTAACTTAACCACTTAGGGATGGAAAGTGTTTGTACGGAACCCTCGGTGCGCGAGTCCGACTCGCACTTGGCAGGTTTTTGTAGTACAGGGAAGGTTTAAATGGTGAGGAAGGTATTAGCAGATTACTGACACAGACCCACCCTCCAAAATGCTCCTAAACGAAGGTATAAGCAAATATCTGCTGAAATTGCCGGTTTTTTCAATATGGCTGCGGGCGCGGAGGAGGGGGAATTGTTCGTTTTGTATTTTAAACAGTCACTAACCATCCTAGACAACATAGCAAAAATTCAAAAGTACCGGACCGTTTGCAAGGTAAAACCCTTTTATTCACTGGATTATGTTATCAATATCATTATCAGTGTATAATAAAAACAATGACAATTAAAAACATTTGACAGTAAAAATATTCAACTCAAAATTATTAATTTACAACTGAGTAATATGGAAAGAATAAATAATTTAAATTAGAACATTTTATGTGGGTTACATGAAATTCCGACTTCATAAGTATTAGAAAGTAAATATTCTTATTCATAAACATAATGTTGTTTTGCATACATTAATATTCACACATTACTTTGATGATCTTTCCTAATTTTCCTATGTTGGCATGCCTTACTTACTGTCACCACCTTCCCGCTCTTTTTCTTAATAACTGTACAAACGTCTTGTGTTGTCTGTGCCGTCCTCGTGCCGTCCATAACATAATTAAAATGTTGTTTGTTTTAGGTTCCACACCTATCCTCCCACAAAAACACGAAATTATAAATACCGACCATTCTCCTATCGTGTGATATGTCTTTACGTCGACATTGGCAAAATACATCTTGCTAACCCAGCAAGAAGTGAAAGCCACAGAGAAAAAAAAAAAAAAAATATTCACACATATGAAATGTCTTGTAAACTCTTATTCTGATACTAGAAGGTGAAACTATGTCCATTTTACTTACTTACCGAAATTTTACTATGTCAAGAAAATTTTACTAATATCTTTTATAGATGTCTATTTGCAGGCTTTTGACATGTTCACTGTCCGTGTCCCATATGTGCGGTCATGACAAGCCTCTACTCTATTACTTTGACATAAGGTTCACATGTCAAACTGGGACAGTGAATGTGCCGTTATTTAAATCGAAAAGTGGCTAAACTGTTTAAGCACATATGGCTTGTATAGCCTATAAACTAGAGTTGCACCGAACATTCGGTTACTATCCGGTATTTGGCCTATCTGGCCCATATTCAAATATCTGGCTGGATACCGGATAGCACCGTGCTATCCAGCCGGATACCGGATAGTAAACTTGCTTGATTTTGGGGTAAAACTGGTGTACTGCACTATTACTACAATTTGCACGTGTACTTTTGAACTAAGTTACTTCGTAATTACAAAATAAAACTCGTTTCGAACCTAGAAATGTGTCCGCACGAACATTCACTATGAAACAAGACAAAACCTGCGCAACGCGCACCAACTCATAATGTAGATATAGTTCCGAGCAGTGGTTAGGCCGAATATCCTGTATCCGGCCAAACAACTATCCGTTGCATCTCTACTATAAACTATAAAACAATCACTCTCCTGTAGTCTGTTTGTGATATATTTAGGGTTTTTATGGTACATACATTGATGGCGGCAGCTGTGGCAAACTTAAATCCAAACAGCTTAATCCAAACATCTTGAAGAGTGGTCCAGAATTGCTCAGCTCGCTTTAGGTCAGGCTTGTACATTTCCATAATATCCAGTCCTGCGGAAAACACAGTCGGCGATGCCTGAAATGATATGCAAATATAATTTAATAGTGACTTGCAACCATAGTATAAACAATGTATTTAATATTAAAGTGTATTTTTTTTTCAGATAGTTGAAACAGTGGTACCTAATGGGTTCAGTCAAAGAATAAGATAGTTTTGAGTTTTAGTAATTATTTTTGACATAAATAACAAATTGAAATATGTAACAATTAAGTATTTGAATATTGCTTTATTTTGTTTGCATGCCTTTTTGGTAGAACATAAGCAACACTGTTTATACCTGTATCACCTAATTTATTACTATGTTCTTGCAATAAAAGAATTTGAATTTGATAACAAGCTTGCCTAGAATTTGCCTACTCAATCTTAACTTTCTGAGATTTATCTTGGTATTTTTGGGGATTTTTCATTCCTAGGCTTTCCTATCTCTACATTTGAAATGCAATGGTATTTAGTTGGTAGTTGCTCTCCATATTAATAAGTGAAATATTGATAATGTAAGGATGGAATCGTAGTCCATGCCAACTTTCCTAACAGTGCCAGATCCCAACACAAATTATGGAATAGTATCATGATGGCAATGACTAGAGTCACAATACTTACAGAAGTCAAGATCAAGCCCAAAGGTTTGTTCTTCGCTGTATCATCAAGCGCCTTGCTCATGGCTTGTAATAAATCCAAGTTCAGGCTGTTCACTGGCGGTCGCTGCAGCGTCATCACAGCGATGCCGCCGTCGTCAGCAACGTCGACCAGGGGCCCAGCAGAAGCAGACATAGGCCGACATGCTGGCAAAATTCTGGCAGCTTGCCTCGTCAGTTGCCTCAATGGAAACATTCTATAAAAAAAAAAAACAGGACGTCGAGCAAGTATTTTGTAACAAGTAAACTTTGCTAGCTAATAAGAAATTTGAACAAGTAATTATCAAACAATTGATTTAGATTTGTTACACATATTCAAATTATGATCATTGTTTCAACTGTACGTACCTTATTCAACAGTTATTGAATAATTAAATTGGAATTTATTTGAACCTTGGACTTTTATCGTAAACGTAAAGCCACTAAAGGTGTTTTTCAGAATGAAGTGACCACTGTCAACTGTCAAATAAATCACTATTTTGTTACTTGCTTCATAAATGCTTGCAATCAATATAATGCTGTGCGGAGCAGTATTTGTAAACGCTACTGTCCTGTCATGCATGTCAAATCTGTTCTGACTTTGTTTTCCATACCGTACCGATTTATCTTTACGTACGAAATCTGCATTTTTGATATCCTTCTCAATATGTAGTGTAATTGAATTCAAGCTGTGATTGATTACGGAGTTTAAAATGTCTCTTGAACAAACAGCCTGTGACGGTAAGTTACTTATTCGACCGAATATATCTTGGTCTACTATGGACTGTTCGTCCGTATTGTTATGCCGGTTTTAAATACTTAATATCACCTTTATGAAGCTTAGTAAAGTATATTCTATATACATGCTGATGTTTACATTGACTGTTAATAAACTTCACTCTTTGGAGCTGCGGACCCAGGTACTTTAACATTTTGTAAATGTGATTTAACTTGTTTGCCTTTTACAGACCTCAAAGCGTTTGAGCGACGACTTACAGAAGTAATAGCATGTTTGCAACCGGCAACAACTAGGTGGCGAAGTGAGTAGCATTAAAATTGTATGTGAACATAGTGAATGATTAGATTGTGACATCATTAATTTTTTATAATTATAATTTCAGTTCTGCTGGCAGTGGTATCTGTCTGCACCGCGATCGCGGCATGGCACTGGCTTACAGATCCACTGACGCCCGTGGTGTCTCTCACACAGTCCTTGTGGAATCATCCATTCTTTGCGTTCACATCTACATTTTTAGGTAAGTCTTTAGTTTTACAACTTGTCTAACTTCCTTTCCGAGTCTGCTGTCAATAGGACAATAGTTTCCTGACAGATCAAATCAGGTACTTTTTATGAAATCTCAAATGCTGGAATAGTATAAAATTCATATGCGAAATCCCTAACCTATGATCACATCATCCTTTATGGTTTCATCCTGCAAATTACCTCCTTTTCTTTTGTTTTCATATTGTAATAATAATTCTTCAATGTTTATTTTTGAAGATTATATTTAGTGATTAGGGTCACTTTGTATTATCTTCAGGAAGCTAGCCTATTGCACATGCACCAACAGGTTTAGGTTTATTACTATATATATGTTATATAAGTAAATGTGTGTGGAATTTAGAATCTAGTTTAATAATTATATATTTGACTATTTACTAGAGTAATAGAATATAACAAATGTCTGGGGGTTGTAAATTCCAAGAAATGTACCCTAAATAAAGTGACATTATAAATTTAACTTTTAGAGCACACACCCGTACCCATTGTACTCCTTACTCATACTTGTAGTCTCTTAAAGTGACACTCACACCTGCCCTGCTGCATGTCATGCCACAACCCATATTCACCTGGTATTCATATAAGTTTAAAATCAGTTTAATATTAAAGTAAAATTACCAGCTTAACTAACTATAAAAAAAAGTTGAAAATGGTTCAAATACATTATTTTCCATAAAAAACTATATACTTATTTTGAACATGCTCACAAAATTCCACAAGTGTCTTTAAGGAAATGCAGCCTGTAGGCGAGAACAGCCGGAAATCCGTTTACCCTTTGTTTGCTCGGTCAATAATGTACTATGGGCTGCACAATTGCATGGCCCATTTATAAATGAATTCATTAATATTTGGGCCATGCAATTCTGCAGCTCATTGTTTGACGACGCGTTTGGCTCGGTTTGTAGACACCTGCCTACTGAGCCGGCGGTCCCGGGTTCGAATCCCGGCCAAGGTAAATATTTGTGCTTGGGTCATGGTTGTTCTATGTATTTAAGTATATATTTATCTATATAAGGACGTATATTGTCGTCTAGTACCCATAACACAAGCCTTCTTGAGCTTAATTTGGGACTAGATCGATTTGTGTGAGGTTGTCCGATATTTATTTATTGTACTCTTTCTATTTCCAGTGCTACTTTTCATGATGGGCGTCCACCGTAAGGTGATAGCACCCAGCATCGTGACGGCCCGCACACGCGCCGTTTTGAACGACTTCAACATGTCTTGTGACGACAGCGGCAAACTCATCCTCAAGCCCCGCCCCGCCAATACTTAATGTAAATATTATTTTATTGAATTACATCATTATGTAGAATGCCGATTTTTATTATTGTCTATGCTACTGTCAAGTACCCCAAGATTTTTTTTTCTTGTGGCTTTCACTTCTTGCGGATTTTAGCATGTTCTTTCGCCAATTACGACGTTTAGTTATGGAATCAAGACAATTGTCAGCTGGCAGAATTTTAACCCTTTGACCGCCAAAGACGGCAAATCACGTCATCGGGAATTCGTGCCACTGACGCCAACGACGCCTATTGACGTCAAAAATTTCAATGGTCAAAAACATGCTAATTCAAACCACTATCTGTGTTTTCCACCAGTCAACACAAGATACTCAATGATTTTGAAATGTCATGTGATGAAAGTAGCAAACTCAGTCAGGCCTGACCAGTCATTATTATATTACTATTTACTATGTAGTACTATGCAAAACAGTTGTCCGATGATAAGTTGGCTGGCAATTTTTCATAGTGGGCTCAATGGTTGGATCAAAGAAGCTGTACTTTAAACTGGCAGATGACTGAAATTTCGTCTCTTAATGCACAGGCATAATAGGAAAACTGCTGGATAAAAAATAAATAAATATTGGACAAACTCACAAAAATCGATCTTGTCCTACAGCTCTAGTAGGCTTTTATTATGGGCACTAGACGACGATATACATACTGAATAGAAAACGTAGAAATTTAACATATAAATAAAACGTCCATGACTCGGGAACAAATATTCGAAATCATCACATTCGGGACTGTCGGCTCCGTAGCCAGCTGTCGTCAAAGGTGCAAAATAATAGGTGAAAATAAAACACAGCACTGTGAGAGTCTATTTATGTTTATTATTAATAACTTTGGTGTGTTTATTATACTACAAATAATGAGTACTACATATTTTACAAATCTCAATAAACAAATGTGACTCGAATTCAAACAATGAACAACAATCAAGATAACTACGAATTGCTTTACCTTCCTCTATGAAAAATTTGCTATAAAATTGTCTAGTTTTAACATTCAATATTAATGGGTACATGCAGCAAGCCATACTTGCAAGTCTCAAATAAGCCTACTCCGGGATAAATGAATTACGGCGTTGGACCGCGCGGTTTTATCGTCAATCTGCACTTTTAGCACAACTGTGACACGACGTTATTTTTCGAGCAAGAAATATTACCTATCTCTTTCTTCGCTGTACTGCAAGAGAGTGACGGGCTATGCTGTCGCGCGACAAGACTCACGAAGCGTAGTTGTGCTAGACGGGCTGGTCTCACGATTATAACCATTTTAATAACCACAATGGAACAACAAGACGCTATAACTGTGGACAAACTAGAATAAGACTCCAGAGTACCTTTCGGATTCAGAAGACAATAAAAACATTAACTTTTTTAGTTCTATAGACGAAAAAAAACGCCGTAAAAACTTTGTAGATTCGCCCGGGCATTCAAGTAAAGAGTCTGGACATTTCTAATTCTTAATCAAATCAAGATCTATCCTACCTTATTCAATCAAGTTCTTCACTTCACTAGAGTTAATTTTTAGACTCAACTTGGAGTATTCGTTATTTGGAATTATTAAAAATGGAATATTATTTACGAAAAACTTATTCGATTATAAAAATAGATACAAAATTATGACTCTGGGCAGTGTACATTTTGGAATTCGTACCTTAAATTTTACGTACGTTTATATCTATCGGCTTTACAGTCCAGCAATCCATGTTAACCCGCAAAAGTAAATTTTATCAGCTTTATATCAAACAAGCCATTTCACAGAAGTGACCAATTACGAATATCCATCTGGTCATCCCTTGCTCGACCATCGTGCATTAGCAGAAATACAATAAAATCTACTTTTACACAACACTCAATATTTCATCTCGATCAATTCCTAACAGTAAATGCATTAAAGTACCTACAAGATACTTACATTCGACTTTGCTCACAAAGTATTAATAAAGATTTACACATCCCAACAGATACAAGTAGTAATAAAGTTTGTGCTCACTGTGCGAAGAAATCTATCACCTAATCATGTATGTTATTTTATAAATACGATAAGAATCCTTTGTCAAACGAGTAGACGTCCCGCGGAATGCCAAAGGACGCATAAAATATACCATAAACGTTGTGCCGAGTGTAGACCACTACAATTAAATTCGATTATTTACCGTAAATTATGATTTAATAGAATTTCAATGAGATCTTAGGAAGAAGGGTAAACAATATCTTTATAGAGGACAGACATTCACAACTCACGAAATGTGGTTTTGAGCATATAACAGCGGCATTATATATTTTAAAACATGTATAATGTTAACTTACGACAATATAATTGAATGAAAAACATATAGTAAATATTCCTAATAATTATAAGGACTTGTAAACAACTAGGACATATGTTACTTATTCTTAAGTTTTTACATAATTATTAATGGTGAAACACATTATAAAAATTCCTTTTAAATTTACTATGATAAACGTCAAGTCAAGGCAGTGGTATATGCATAAATTTTACATTGTTAACACGATGTACTTAACATCTATATTAATTTAAGAAAGGCATTTCCTGACCAATATAATAATTACTTATTTGTTCGAGTATCAGGCTTTGACCATGATTCACGGAGTTAGCCAATATTCATAATAATTCCATAAGATTTGTTCCTCGTTTCATACAGAAACGAATCATAAGGCTAATAATAATAAAGTATTAATAAGTTACGTTCTGTCAATAAATGTATAAAATGCCTTTGATTATTATGCGATAGGATCGTATTGTGAGAATTTATACTTCAGTCTTAAACACAATTAAAGTAATATATGCATGAACAATATATGGTTTTATAAGGTAAATATTATTTTCAAAAGCGATTACATATAATGAATTGTTACCATAAAATTATTTGACGATACAATAACAATTTTAAGTATATTATTTACTTAAATTATTGTAACGGTAATATTGGAAACAATGTCAAAATCTTGATCGGTACTTAAAAATAGTAATAAATATTGCACACTCAGACGTGGTAACAAATTGTAAGTAATTCCAAGGCATCATACAGGGTAAGGTAAGTAGATTACAACGTAAATATAAATAATACTTGATCCTTAATTATCTACATATTCAATTAGTTCCTAATTTAAAGTATTTAAAAGCTGATTTACAAGTTTGCCTCTGACTGCTATTAACTTATTGTGACGGTACAATATAATGTAACCTTGCATGTGTGGGGTAAGGGGTAAGATTTCTCGAGTAATCATTCCATAGGCGAATTTGCTTTTGAAGCATTTTGTGCTAACCTATGAAATTCCTGTCTAATATAACAAGTTTATGTACATTTTTCAAAAATATCCTCCGCAGAGTTTTCGACGCCGTAGCTATCTATTAACATACCTATTTTGTAGTTTATTGCGAAATCGTTTGAGATTTCATTTCGACGTACAAATATTTTATACGCCGTGGAACATAGTGATATAGAAGTTATTTCTTGTATAGAAGTTAATGTGTACATCATACGGATTCGTTTACACAACGAATATTACTACAATATGTAATTGATAAAAGGTTCTTATAAAAACGTTGTGATTAAAATAATCTATAGGTACGAATCTGTTTCATCTAATCTGTTGGCTCTAGTGGTAATGTACAAGGCTTAGTGCATGCATGATATTGATAAGTAACAATTCACCAGTTACCTAACTGTTGTAAGAGGTTCTTCACTTCAGCAAAGACGAAATTAACTTTTCATACAAAGTACTTTAAAATTCTAAACCATCTCCGAAATGGATACCATCTTTATCGATAAGATTTATAATTGCATCGCATTTTGTATGAAAAGCGGATATTCGCAAGCCTGCTCGTAACTGTTGCGTTTTAATATTTCGCTCTGTCCTTGGAAAACCACGCCCAAAACATACGCAGTGGTCAAAATTTCCAATAAAACTAACTGTCGAAGCAAAAGTAGGTAAGTATTTGATATGAAATTGGTATTTACTGTACCTACATCCCATAGTCCTTACTTATTAACATACCCGTGATCAACGCATTTTTAATGCCATGAGTTGGTGTCAAGATTTTAATTAAAACGACGTTCGCTGCGCTCACAATTGTCATGGACCACACAGCGTAGTATTCAAGGCAAGATTTTCCAGGGCACGCTCAGCTTTACCTCAGCTAGTCACTACAGCAACGTAAATGCGCCGATGAGAAATCCCCTAATTTATTGTCGATTCATTCCCCACAGCAACATGCAAGGCTGGAATGCTGACCTCACGCCGCTAGAAGAGTCTTGATGTTCTTCGGCGTCGTCTGATGGTTCAGGTGCTTGGTGGTGTACCGGAGGGCGTTTAGGAGCGGCTCGGCTTTCGCTGGTGTTTGCTGTTGTAGGAACTTTACGCAGCCTTTGACGTCCACTGACGACGAGCGACAGAACGCACCCGACGGATGGACCCAATCATACAAGATGATCAAACCTACCATCACGCGTAGAACGAGAAGAGATGTTTCCTCGCGACTGAACTGTGCTACCAGTTTCCTGAAAACGAGATGTTTGGGTTAAAATTGCGTAAACATTAGTGCAGTAAACTCGCTCGGGTTGTGTTTACGTATACTGGAATTTACAGCACAATAAAACTATGTACTTATAGTGGATTCAGGTCAGCGTATCCCGTACGTGAAGCAACAGAATAGATAAGTTAGGTATGTAAAACCGAGGAAGCCATGGTCTGCTATTTAAATTCCGAAGGCATATCATAATGTAACGATTGTAATGAAGAAAACGTTCAAACGTATGTAATCAGATCAACGGTATGACCCGTTAAATAGGTCTGACAATAGATAGATGCTTATTGGCCGTACCCTACAATTGAATTAGGTGCACGCAGAGTTTAATAATAGGTCGCGAGGCCGTGACATAATTAAGATTTTACTTAACTATACCTAATCGAGTCAAATTAGTGCGGTACTTGTCGATACTATACCTATGTCAAGAAGTTTCACGAGTTTATTTATCCATTTTTTACTATTTCTACAGTAGGTTAGCATTTTATAATCTCACGAAATCTACGTACAGGACTAGAAAACATTCAAATGAGCACTGAGGAAGGAGGTATTTTATAGCATTACGAACACTGTGTTGATTTATTGATTAACATGAATAAAATTATTAAAATTACATATTATCAGCGCATATATGTAGCGTTAATTTCATAATTGGTACAAATGGTTTAAGGCTTATGTATCTAGCTGCAATTCTGCTATTGTAGATAATATGCAATGCAGATAAATAAGTGAATTCAGTGGTGTGTTGTCTTGTCAGTTCAATTCAGTCAATCATATCAGTCAACTCGATTAAGGTCGACAAATCTTAGAACCGGAGCGAAAGGAATTTTTTTAGAGCGTTTGTGCTCTGTGAGCTAGTTTCGAAATGGCATTTGTTTCGGAATTTTAATTTATTTACGTTGTCTACCTCCATATTTCACAGTTTTGGAAACATTTCGAATAACTGTATCGACAAAAAAACTATGTTATTATCGAATCTGCTCACAAGGCTTCAAGATAATCGGTTGAGAAATGCGAACTGTAGATGTAGGAGAGAACAGTCGATTATCCGAACATCCGGAATTCGGACAAACGAAATTTTTTGGCCAAGTTGAAACAAGTAGCAAACAAGCTGCAGATGCGCTTATACAGCCTTTGTTCAGCTTAAATTAGCAGTATAAGGGCAGCTTGGACACTTGGGACAGGACGCCTAGACGCTTGACTAGCTTGGTCAATAAATAACACGTAGAATCTAGCCCGAAGCAGTCACCGAAACTACGTCCGACGAGCATTGTTATTCACGGCGTACGGCGCATTGTCACTTTCAATAGCCGGCACCCTGTAAGGAAGCGGGCAATCACGGGCCGCGAATGCGTCAGAGCTCATTTGATATTTGATTGTGATAAAATTTAAGGTGTTTCTTTGACTGAATTTGACTATATGCGAAACTAGTTGGGACGTTGAACTAATGCATACACTATACATTTTGAGTGATTTTCTCAATCACCGTAAAAGCACTAGATGAGATTTTGTATTAGGTGATTGGTAAAAAGGACAAACGTACAAATGTACATTTTAATCTCACACACACTCATGTGAGTTTTCTACGTAAAACATACAAATAGCATATCTTGCCGCGAGTTCGCTTGTCTGCCTCGCACGGTTATTGAAATGAAAGTGACAGGTAGTATTTGTCGCGCGACGAAGAGTCGCGTGTTAAAGTTATGTTAGACGTATACTAGTTTGTCGTTTTGCGTGAAGCATTTAAAGTTTCGTTTGCATAGACAATGAAAATGGAAATATTGGAATAGGCTGGTAAATGAAATACATTAATCAAATTGAAATTCAAGGGCACACTGTCTATCCGTCAATGCATTTTCATACCGGTAATACCCATAATGGCAACGATCCTTCGACTGCGGTTAAACCCGTCATAACCTCATCCTCAGAGGCATGAAATACGTAGCAAGTTAAGACATATCATTCTTATACTTAAGAGGCCTATGACAAATATTTTGATAATTTCGACCAACTTATAAAAGTTAATAATACTTTTACCTGCTTTCTAGATAGAGCATGGCAATTTCATGCTTTCATTGCGTGCAGTCGAAAATAAGTTGAAAAACACAGTTTTCTGCGTGGATTTTGTCTATTTCGAGTAAAATTATGAATGAAAAATTCAAACTGTAGGTTTCAAATATATACCAATAAATCGCAATAGCACTGTTTTAAGTAGTAGAATATGTTAAAAACATGTATGATCGTAGAAAAAAAAATCTAAAACAGTCAGCATTTTTGAACGGATAAGGAGCCTCAATCTAGAATGACTAACCGTTCGTATAAGATTCAAAATATATTTCCGAGAACCAAGTCACGGGCCGAATAAAAGCACGATTCATGGATTCAATTTAAAACGATCACTTAAGCCACATGAGTCAGACGCCCGAATTTATACTGTGAACCGAAGACAGGATTCCCGGAGGATTATTTATAGTTCAGCAAGGAAACGGCAAATGACATGAACATACGGTACCAATGATTGAGGCAAGATGAGTCAGCCTGATGATTTATAGTAAATAAATTAATAAAAATCGACTTAGTCCCAAAACTTCCAAAGTAACTTCTAGTATGCTTATGACAACGACATACGATATATATAGTCGTTATATACTATATCGTAAAAATTATGTTTGGTCATTAAAGATATTCCATCAAAAATTAATGCAATATTCGGAGGTCGAGGAATCGAAATTACGATTAAAGTAAGAAATGATTTTCTGCGTTTTGCTCGTATAAAAAGTATTGTATGCAATAGTTACTCAATTATTAGGTCTCAAAATCTCGTACCTTACTTAGACCACTCGGCAAACCTCGTGGTCTAAACGCGGTACTCGGCTTTAGAACCTTCACTGTACAACGATTGTACAAAATACTATACATATTGGATATTATGTTATATTTGCATGTACCATCGGCCAAAAAGCTCGCTCAACCACTTAGCTGCATTTCGCTTGTAGCGGCCAACATATTGGCAATGACAATTGGATACTTTTAACCCGATTGCGGCTAGGTTAAAGAAGGTTATAATTATGATTATGTATGACTTTTTACTCCTCACTCGACCTAACTTGCAGCCGCTACCGAGTAGGTATATGTGGAAAGATCTACATAGATAACTCGTGCCAATAGATTATACTGATAAGAGATTCAAGACGTCATTATCACATGTAGGTAGGTAGGTAGGTATACATATGGAATACAAAATCGATACTAGGATTAGGTCGCAGACAGGTACACCGAAATCGAGAAGATAAATACCGACCTCTCTAGCTCAATAATAATAGACGTAACAAAACCGAAGTTTGTCAAAAAGTTGTTGGGTTTACGACCTCCATACCGACCCTCAACACGATGATTGCGTAAGATCGTCTTACTGCCTATCTAGGCAGCCATCGTAAATATTTCCGTGACATACCTACGAATATTGAATCGACATGAAGGCAGCTGAACTCGTTATTTATGTAAAAATGTAAGCACGTCCTTATGGTACGCGACAAAGTGGACACTTCTGATTGAAAATGCCACTTCTTTTCAAATAATATATGAAATAGTACACAAAACTTTTTTTTCATTACTTTTAGCGCCCGAACATCATCATCAATTAGATTTTCATCTAAAATTTATATCACGGGTGTGACGTTTTATTTTCACTCCGCCATTTTTGGTACAACCGACCTACATCCTATCAGAATGACAGTTGAAATATCATAATGTATTTGTGTTATAGATAGCGGTTCGCTGGGCACCTTATCAGTATCGCGAGCGAAACCCGAGCCAAGCCTGTAATAAATACGCCCTTGCAATAAGTAAGCCTATACAGGCTTGTACATGCTTAGATTTGTATGCACTTAGGAAATCTGGTTTGCCGGAGAAATCTGAGATTTATGGGCCATTGTTTGAGGAGCTGGTTTGTGTAGGGTTACCTTACAATGCTGGGCGAGCTGGAGGTAAATCGTATCAATAACGGAGGCGTTCAATTGGACGTTTTGAGCGTATTAAAGGACGACAACCTTGCCACGCGTCCTGGCCGTGACCCATCAAGAGTCAATTGAAATCAAAGTGAAGGGTACTTCTCTCCACGGTATTCCAATTACGTCGTAGATGATGTTTCCTCACAAAAGAACATGTTGAAATGATTTAAATAGTCGGAAAAAAAGACTTCAGTCGCAGGCCCAAGGCAATTTTATGATCGTATCGTGCCTGATCTCCTGCACTGATATAATATAGTGCATAATGTTTTGCCATCGTATTTTTTCGGGAAGCTCCTATAAATTTTTCATTTCACAATTTGAGGAAGCAAGTTAGTTTTTGCTTGCAATAACTTTATGCACTATATTTGTAATATAAAATTACGAGAGTTATGCTTATTTCGAATGGATTGTATGAAATTCAAAATGACGCGGCAACGAGTTAGATGTGCCTAGATAATATTCTTAGAGGGGATAGCGAAATTGACTGCGAATTTGTCGCGCGGCATACCGTCTGAAGGAATGGTCCAATCAGTTTAATCTGCGACACAAAGATGCGCGCAGTGCCGGATTTTAAATGGATGAATTGCTCCAAGCGCCTTAGTGCCAACAAGGGCCCCGTAAAGTGGCATAGGGTTCCCAAGACTTAAGACGCCTTCTAACCGGCTTTGGTTACGTGGTCACTTGCGCTAGCCCATCTTTAGAAGCATCAATAAAATAAAACACTTACGGATTCTCCAACATCCTCAAGCACACCTTCGCCATCGTGCTGAGCGTCTCGGTCGTGTTTTCTAAATCCTGCTGATTATCATTGACGAACTGGCTCGTCGCCTCCGAGAGAACTTTGAGCATGGGCGTGGCTTGTGCGTAGAACAGCGACATGCGATTGGCCACCTCGGCGCTGATGTTGGACTCGTCGGGAGGCAGGTCCGGGTTGATGAGACCTCCTCGTGAGACGCTGCGTCGGTAGTAGCTGAAGTCGTTTTGTATTGCTGGTGTTTTCATCTGGGGACAAGAGGTTTGGTTCATTCGAATCCGATTGCATAAAAAGATCGGATAATGAGAGGGAGAATCATCTCGGATTTTATACTAAGTTGATAACTTTCGGCACAGAGATTTAGGTTCATCTTTAATTCGAACCATTTAAGGAATGGTACTCTCTCCAATTCTAGACAAGACTGGGCGGCTGTTACTAAAAAGATTTTGATTCACACAGAAACCAAGATACTTCAATATTTGGTAAATATTCAGTGGTTGAAGATAATGTATCTTGTTGATTCAATGTTTAAGGGAGCCGTAAGACAGTAGGTTTGTTTGCATCAACAATCAATCTGTTTGTGGTTCAATGACTAAATGAATGATAGACAATGTCTTCTGGACATTGGAAACAAAATGTGATTTATTAGCAGATACAGTCAGCGTTAAGTATAGGGATATTAGTGTATAAGAAGATTCAAATACTGAATTAAAACGTACACGATATCTATATATTAACAGTATCATAACCAAGACGGATACGTGCAAATACCTCGTTTTCGTCCCTTTCTATATCTTCCAACTCTTAACTCTTCTCAGGGATTTCCCGATAGTCCCTTCCAGATCCAATGGTTCTGGAAGAGACTATCGGGAATTTCCAGACACCTCATTACAGGTAATGAAATAAGTCATAGGTACTTATGCGCAATTAAGTTTCGTTTTGTTGTAAAGTATGCAAGACTTGTTCCGACCAGCTTCTGTTGTCAAAGCTCTTCTCGTGCTTCTTGTAGCGGCGTCTGGTTCATTTGATCATAATACATCACACTAGTATTTTAAAGGTGAAAGTTTGTGAGCGTGTTTGTATGTTTGTTACTTCTTCACGCTCAAACGACTGGTTCAATTTGATACATTTTGCTACATACATACATAGCTGACACATAGGCTACTTTTGATCTGATAAACCACGAATAATATAGCGGGGTGCAGCTAGTATTAAGCACTTGATTACCACTCTACAAGCTCACGACATCATTGTATTGTAATTCGGAATTTTTCAACCGTATATGTACATGTATTTGCCGGTTTCATTTATGATCGTGAGTGGGCCACGACTGGCTCAACTGGTCTACGTTTTCAGTGGGCGGACGTGGGCTTGATTGATCGTTGTAATCATGCATCGTAAACATTTTATTGTTAACGAAATCACGGCCATGTTCAGTCAAAATATTGGACAATATTTGACATCCTAATTTCAATAATTGGCAGGGTAGGTAGTCTTTCATCTTTATTGCTATGAATGAATTAAGGCTAACTATTAAATATGTCAGTGTCTAACGATATAAGGCTGCCTATAAGTAAAACTAAAACCTAATAACCAGGTTTCTGGGTATTTTCTTGCAGCCCTAGTAGATAGACTTGCATTGCCTGCTAGGCAGCTACAAGGCTTAACTTGATTACAAATACGTCTTAGTTCAGTCTGTTATTGTTTCACAATCTAGGACCAAAATGGGACATCGAGCGCCATCATTGCGACTTTGGGTGCGGTCGCAGATGTTTGACGTTGTTTTAGAAATTTAGCTTGTGAGGCGTATTTCGCAAGCGAGTTTGTTAATCTATCGCTCACATTCATGACTCGCCAGCGAAACTTACCCAAGGGTGCTTTTTCACTGACGCGGAATTGGACGGAGTGTGTGGAAACGGAAACTCTGCTAAGTACTAAACTATTATATGATGATAAATATTGACACAAAGGTAAATTATGAAAGAAAAATGTAATGTGATCCACTGCAATGTAAGCAGGTCTTGAAACTGCGACCTACGTTTCCGATGTAGTGCTTTCCCAACCGAGTTATCAGATCGTTACGTCAATCACATCAAATCTTTGATTTAATAATCCTACGCTACTAGAGCGCACTCTGCGTCATGCTTATGCGCATTAGCCGTGCCCTAGGATGTGCGTTTACAAACACGATCCCCATCAGTCCCCATAAGAATTGCATGGTTGAAGTTTCGTTCTAAAGAAACTAACAAACAACGCATGGTCAAATTCAACGTATCGAATTAACAAAACAAACATAAAAAATCGTGTAGAAACTGCCTTTTGTTGCACGTTTTCCAACGTGTTTCCGCTAAAAGAAAACCGCAGCAAGAACCTTATCGAATAAGTTATTTCATGGGATAATAGTGTGACTCAGTCATGCAAGGTCATCTGAAGGTCGACTTTCTACAACGCCAAATTTGCTGATGGCTGTTTGTTGGTCTGATGACTAATGTCTGGTTGTCTCGCAGACGCAGGCTTGGTGACTAAATTGCGATCCAATAATCGTTCGTATCAATGTCATTTTATTTTATTACAATCGACATGGCGCGTGGGATTTCCATACAACATATTACTCCAGATTTTTCGTCGCTTGCGATGGGACCACTGTGCAGCCCGAGCCGCGCTAGTAGCCTACGCACCAGCGTACACCTTGGTGCTCGGCTCTACTTTCCGCCTTTCTTCACTCCAAATTGGGACGCGATCGCTGCTACTTAGCCAGTCGTAGCGGCCCCGAGGTCTCTCTCCGAGTCGAGTTTTACACGCACCACCAATAAAATACAGTTTACGGCGGCTTTTGAGAAGATCAAAAGTTTTATAACCTATAGTCGTCTGTTTTATATTCATTGAATGCATTTATACCTAATCTATTGCTGTCGCAAACTCGCAATTCTGTTAGTTTATCCCTATCAGAGTTCTTTTGTTTATTTGAACGAACATTTCAATAGATGCTATTCAAAGCGATCGGGGAATAGATGAGCCTTTGTTTCGTTTAGCTCAGAAGTTAATTGGATTTGATATACGAGTAACACGTTATGCATTATATAGTTGAACTCTGGCTTTTATTAAAATAAAACGAAATTTATTATTATATGTATTTAGGAAAGGTTAGAGTCAAACTAGAAATATTTAAACAAGAACATAGAGACATTTGTTTAATGTGTATTTAGAGAGTAGGGTAATGTCAAACAAATGGGTGAGTTTTTAAGCGGAATAACTTAACTGAAAAGAGGTAAAATGCACACAGCATTTGCTTTTAATCGCAACTGTAAACGTTTCGCTAAACACGGTACCAAACTTCTCTCATAGAAAAAATCAAAATTGGTCTAGCCAATTTCGAGTAATCAGGGAACATACATAAAAAACCATTCCCGACCAATTGAGAATACTCTTTTTTTTAAGTCGGGTTAAATGGGGAAACTGTCATAATAATACAAGTGTGTAGGTAACCTTCCACTTCCATTTTCCTTGTGTAAGCATCGTACACATTTCCAGTAGCTGACATTTTATAAATCTATTAGATAACGACAAACTGATGACACTGACTGATTTAAGTAAATTAAACTATTAACAAGAAACAACCAACTACAATTCAAAATGATGACGACGCGGTAGGCGCAGTTTGTAGGCAGGTGCCTGCTGAGTCGGCGGTCCTGTGTTCGAATCCCGAGCAGGGCAAATTTCGTGAACTTGAATATTTGTTGCTGGGTTATATGTAGTTAATATTATGTTATAATATAGTCGTTTAGTACCTATAGTACAAGCATTGCTTAGTTTGAGACTTAGGTCGATTTGTGTAAGATTGTCCCTTAATATTTATTTATTTTATTCTTTAATTTATTTAGGACAACAAACGGTAACACACATTAAATAAATAAATATTAAGGGACAATCATACACAAATCGACGTAGTCCCAAACTAATCAAAGCTCGTACTATGGGTACTAGACGACGATATATATACATAATATATAAATACATATATAGATAACATCCATGACCCAAGAAAAAATATCTTGCACAAATATTTGCCCCGGCCGGGATTCGAACCCGGGACCGCCGACTCAGTAGGCAGGTGTCTACCAACCGAGCCAAACGCGTCGCCAAATTACATTGCTTAACAAACACAATAAATAAAAGAATTTCAGACGTGTGAGACCAACTCCGTTTTATCCACGAATTACATTACATAAGTAGAGCGCAATAGTAACAACAGGTAGACAGAAATTGTATCACAGTTTGGGAATAACAATTTATTACAATAACAGAACTTAAGGGTGAAGTAGTTGTTAAAATGGCATGATTCATTCCTGTTCCGCGGCAAGCTTTAAGTTAAGTATAACTATTATGCGAAAACAGTCACGTTAGAATATTAAAATATAAAAAAAACTGAGTATACAAATTCAGAACTGTTACTCTTCGCGCTAACAAGGGTAGAATGTGTTGAATTATTTAATTTGAATTTGAATTTAATGTCAAAATGCGAGCAATTTTCCGATTCTGGCGTATACCGTGTATTTCCTCCTATCTATCAACATGAGTCAGGGAGCAACGACTTCGGGGTAGGGTCAGATCGGACTAACCTCATTGATTGCCATTTGTTCAGATAAATAACTATGAGGTGAGGGGCAAAACTCGATATTTGAATTTATTTTATATTGACACTAGCTGTGCCCCGCGGTGTTACCCGCTCATCCCACGGGAACACTACATTTATTCGGGATGAAAAGTATCCTATGTCCTTCCCCGGGACTGAAACTATCTATATACCAAATTTCATCTAAATCGGTTCAGCGGTTTAAACGTGAAGAGGTAACAGACAGACAGACACACTTTCGCATTTATAATATTAGTATGGATTGTGATGTGATGCTCCTGGCGGCGCAAGCGTCCATAGGCGGCGGTAACTGCTTAACATCAGGCGGGCCGTATGCTTGTTCGTCACCATCGTGGTATAAAAAATACATTTGTCCAAGATCTCAATATAGATATTTCTACTTTAGCGATGAGCTTTAGGTACTTGAAGTAACCGTGCATCTTACCTTGAGTCCGGGATCAACGACTCCGGGGTAGGGTCAGATCGGACTAATCTTGCTGATTGCCATTTGTTCAGGTAAATAACGATGAGATGAGAGGCAAAACTCCATATTTCTATTGACATTTGTTTGATTTATGTCCATTTGGCCGAGATCTCAATATAGATATCATGAAATTTAGAGAGTAGGTCCGATAAGTAAATATATACAAATAAGTAGGTAGTTTTTTTTGTCGATTCACGTTTTCGAATTGTTTCAAGATGGTCGAGATACGGTGGTTGAAAACGTAAAAATGACAAATATCCGCAATATCGAAACAGTCGCGGGGTCGAGAGCTCACAGAACCACTAAAAACAGAAGGTTTTTTTAATAAAATCTTTTTATCGATTCTGTTTTTTTTTTTTTTTTTTTTTTTTTTATGTCATAGGGGGCAAACGAGCAAACGAATCGCCTGATGGAAAGCGATTACCGTCGCCCATAGACACCTGCAAATGTGGAAATACCATACCGCCGGAAACGTTGGATCACATTACATTTTTTTTTTCATAATTTACCTTTGTGTCAATATTTATTACATGGGAAGCATTACAAGAAGGTCTGCGAATCAGCCAAGTGCAAAAACAATGGCTATCCAGGTCAGTCCATCTCAAGACGGGAGCTTTGTTTTAATCCTCGCTCGCCTCAATACCTAGCCGTTATAACGGCCATGCGCCTAGATTTGTTGTTTTCCTTATGGGCATTGCATAATCCAGCGTATTGTGAATTTGTTGCGTTGGGAAATAGAACATAATTCTTGAATAAACCGTAAGAGGATTAAACGAGACTCATAGTCAGTAAATGGACAAGTCTAAATTGTGGATGCGTGCGCGTAAAGAAATCATTTTCGTTGCTTCTAATTGTGTTTTTAGAGAAACGTCTATCCATAACTGCAAATTCAATCCAGAAGTAACATTCATGAATTGTGTATACGTAATTGAAGTCTCGGTGTTGACCTGTGCTATTATGACAAGGCAATATTAATAAAAAATCAGCCGTAACTCCTATTAAGAGCTGAATTCTTTGAATGTAAGAAAGGATAGGTAAAGGTAAGTCAACGCCATTGATGTCCCTCGGATGAGCTAATGCAGCACTCCTAGCACAACTCTGACCGAGACTCTTTATCGCATGATAAACATTGCCTATATGCGTCTTTGATACACTGAAGTAAGACGGGTGCTTGATTAGTCGCGACAAGTTGTACAAACCCGGCAGGATGGGAGCGTTGAGAACATACGCAATCTCTGTAGATATGTCACGTATTGAATCTTGTTAAAGTACCTCGTACTCATCGAACTTAAGGACGAACTTCAGTATCTCACCGAACTATTCGACGATGGCCTGCTGGCGCTCGAGGTACTCTGTGGGGCTCATAGCGCCCCCTACCAGCGAGCCCAGTAACCGCAGCACCGCCTGATCACCTAATTACTAGTGACAATACTAGCCTTGTACTCATCGAACTTAAGGACGAACTCCAGTATCTCAGCGAATTATTTGACAAGCGCTTGTTGCTGAGCTCGAGGTGTTGTGTGGGGCTCATAGCGCAACCTACCGGCGCGGCCCAGTAATCGCAGCACCACCTGAGGAACGTTTACGAGTAATAATACTAGCCTTGGGCCTTGTACTCATCGAACTTAAGGACGAACTCCCGTATTTCAGCGATTTGTTTGACGAGCGCCTGCTGCTGCAGGTGCTGTGTGGGGTTCATAGCGCCCCCTACCAGCGAGTTCAGTCACCGCGGCACCACCTGAGGACCTATTACTAGTGACAAAACTAACCTTGTACTCATCGAACTTAAGGACGAACTCCAGTATCTCAGCGAATTGTTTCACGAGCGCCTGCTGCTGCTCCAGGTGCTGCGTGGGGCTCATAGCGCCCCCTACCAGCGAGCCCAGTAACCGCGGCACCACCTGAGGACAACAAAATGACAATATTATACTATTGGTGTTGGGTAAATACCCTGCAGTAAAAATATAAGACGGGATATTTATCTAAATATATAAAAGAAGAAACTGACTGACTGACTGACTGACATATCAATGCGCAGCCCAAACCGCTGGTTCTAGAGCGTTCAAATTTGGCACGTAGGTTCCTTATAAGGTGTAGGGGTGCACTAAGAAAGGATTTTTCAAAACTCACCCCCTAAAGGGGTGAAATGAGGTTCCAAAGTTTGTATGGGGAAACAAGATTAGTTAGACTATTTTATTCGAAACTTCACAGGAGTATTTCTAACAATAAATGAGTAAACGCGTGTTTCAGGATTTTTGAAAATTCAACCCCTATAAGGGAGAAATGTGGTGACAAAGTCTGAAAAATCAGCACGGGTATTGTTTTTATGGTTTATAGGGTCGCTGATTACAAAAACCGCAACGATTTTAAAATCCAATGTGGCGGACGTGAGTTACCATCTCCCCTGTTGGGGTGAAATGGGGTTGAAATGTCTAAATACTAAACCGCTGGTTCTAGAGAGTTCAAATTTGGCACGTGGGTTCCTTATAAGGTGTAGGGGTGCACTAAAGGATTTTTCAAAACTCACCCCCAAAAGGGGTGAGATGGGGTTCCAAAGTTTGTATGGGGAAACAAGATTAGTTAGACTATTTTATTCGAAACTTCACAGGAGTATTTCTAACGATAAATGAGTAAACGCGTGTTTCAGGTTTTTTTGAAAATTCAACCCCTATAAGGCAGAAATGTGGTGACAAAGTCTGAAAAATCAGCACGGCTATTGTTTTTATGGTTTATCGGGTCGCTGATTACAAAAACCGCAACGATTTTAAAATCCAACGTGGCGGACGTAAGTTACCATCTCCCCTGTTGGGGTGAAATGGGGTTGAAATGTCTAAATACTAAACCGCTGGTTCTAGAGAGTTCAAATTTGGCACGTGAGTTCCTTATAAGGTGTAGGGGTGCACTAAGAAAGGATTTTTCAAAACTCACCCCCCAAAGGGGTGAGATGGGGTTCCAAAGTTTGTATGGGGAAACAAGATTAGTTAGACTACACTCACGAGCAAAGAAACGGAATCACTTCGCACGTTCGACTTTTCCACCGAATAACTTTTTCAATTTTCATGCAATGTTGATGAAAATTATATCAGATGGAAGCTGAAATTGTAACCTTTAAGAAAGTTTATTGAATTTTACTCATATCAGGCTTGGGGAATGAAGAAAAGTCCTATTGTCTAAGAATGGCCAAAAAACGCCTGGAAAATGTTTAATTAAAAAAATATAAAAGACTTTTTCCTTAATAAAAAAATTCTATTCACGAAATCAATACCTGGTGTTGCTACCCCTAGCCCTTCTGACACATGATATACGATTTTTCATGGACCTAACCAACTTTTTGAAATAACTTTGCGGAATCGCCTCCCACTCTTCCTGTAACGCCGTTTTCTGGTCTTCGATGTAAGATGGAGCTGGGTTACGCTTCCGAACATTCTTCCTCGGATAGTCCCATGCGTGTTCGATCGGGTTGAGGTCCGGGCTGCTTGCAGCCAGGTAATTGTCTCAACACCAACTTCGTCAAGGTACCTGAGGGTGTCCCCCGCGGTGTGACAAGGAGCATTGTCTTGCTCCAGATGTAAAATCTTCGTTAAAATAATTTGCGTACGGTACCACATGCTCTTCCAGGACGTCCAAGGTTTATTTTTTTTTCCTCAAACCGCCGCCTCGACCCCCACCAGGCACGAAAACAAGCTCCGTCCGTCCGTCGTAAGAATTACCCGCCCACCACATGACTGACCCTCCACCGTAGGGTCCGTAGGCGACAGTTTCCCTGATACAGCATTGTGAAAACTGCACTCCTGATCTTCGGAAGGTCTTCCTTTTCAATCGCAGCTATTCAAACATATCCTGCACTCATCAGAGAAGAGTACGGACTTCCATTATTAAATGGTCCAGTCCTTGTACCGGTCAGCAAAAATCCGTCGAGCTTCACGGTGTCCTGCCAGCAGTCTGAGCCTGGTAGCGGGTCTTCTTGCAATCAGTTTAGCATCCCATAGTCTTCATCTTACTGCCGACTCGCTGACAGCCACTTCTCGTACTTCCCAAAGCTGTTGCAGGACTTCAACTCCTGTTAGGTGGCGATTTCAGAGAGCGGTCGTGACGATTGATCGATCTTCCCTCAACGGTGGGCACCTCTGGCAGACGGTTCCTGGTCTTGAAGTGAGGCTTCCAGTTTCTCGAAACCACCGATAAACTTTGGAAACCGTGGACACGCCCAAATTCAGCTGGGCGGCACCGGAGCGTTGACTTTCACCACTCTCCAGCAAAGTCACAATTTGGGCGGCTTCAACTTCCGTGGTATGAATTTTCTTCAGGCACTTTTCACTGGGAAATAAGCGAAAATGTGTACCGGTCATCTTCTGATAAGCGACTGATAACCTCCCCCTCCCTTACACCCGTTTTATACCCCTCAAGGGGAGCTCAATTAGCGGCCCTTGCATGGCGTAAATTTCCACATATCGGCAAAATGTCTGTAAACTAAAAAATCCTGAACCGATTTTCATGTTCAGTGCTTTATTTGAAAGCTGAAGACCCAGGAAATATATTTTCAGCACTGGGTACTCGAGGAAAAACTTAAGATTTCAAGATACGACATGAAAACCGAAAAATGTGAAGTGATTCCGTTTCTTTGCTCGTGAGTGTATTTTATTCAAAACTTCACAGGAGTATTTCTTACAATAAATGAGTAAACACGTGTTATAGGTTTTTTGAAAATTCAACCCCTATACGGGAGAAATGTGGTAACAAAGTCTGAAAATCAGCATGGGTATTGTTTTTATGGTTTATCGGGTCGCTGATTACGAAAACCGCAATGATTTTAAAATCCAACGTGGCGGACGTGAGTTACCATCTCCCCTGTTGGGGTGAAATGGGGTTGAAATGTCTAAATACTAAACCGCTGGTTCTAGAGAGTTCAAATTTGGCACGTGGGTTCCTTATAAGGTGTAGGGGTGCACTAAGAAAGGATTTTTTAAAACTCACCCCCCCAAAGGGGTGAGATGGGGTTCCAAAGTTTGTATGGGGAAACAAGATTAGTTAGACTATTTTATTCAAAACTTCACAGGAGTATTTCTAACAATAAATGAGTAAACACGTGTTTCAGATGTTTTTTAAATTTTACCCCTATAAGGGAGAAATGTGGTAACAAAGTCTGAAAATCAGCATGGGTATTGTTTTTATGGTTTATCGGAACGCTGATTACGAAAACCGCAATCCAACGTGGCGGACGTGAGTTATCATCTCCCCTGTTGGGGTGAAATGGGGTTGAAATGTGTAAATACTAAACCGCTGGTTCTAGAGAGTTCAAATTTGGCACGTGGGTTCCTTATAAGGTGTAGGGGTGCACTAAGAAAGGATTTTTCAAAACTCACCCCCCAAAGGGGTGAGATGGGGTTCCAAAATTTTGTATGGGGAAACAAGATTAGTTAGACTATTTTATTCAAAACTTCAGAGGAGTATTTCTAACAATAAATGAGTAAACACGTGTTTCAGATTTTTTTTAAATTTTACCCCTATAAGGGAGAAATGTGGTTACAAAGTCTGAAAATCAGCATGGGTATTGTTTTTATGGTTTATCGGAACGCTGATTACGAAAACCGCAATCCAACGTGGCGGACGTGAGTTATCATCTCCCCTGTTGGGGTGAAATGGGGTTGAAATGTGTAAATACTAAACCGCTGGTTCTAGAGAGTTCAAATTTGGCACGTGGGTTCCTTATGAGGTGTAGGGGTGCACTAAGAAAGGATTTTTCAAAACTCACCTCCTAAAGGGGTGATATGGGGTTCCGAAGTTTGTATGGGGAAACAAAATTAGTTAGAATATTTTATTCGAAACTTCACAGAAGTATTTCTTACAATAAATGAGTAAACACGTGTTATAGGTTTTTGAAAATTCAACCCCTATACGGGAGAAATGTGGTGACAAAGTCTGAAAATTAACAAGGGTAATGGTTCTATGGTTTATCGGGTCGCTGATTACCAAAACAACAACGATTTTAAAAACAAACGTGGTGGACGTGAAATACCGTCTCGCCTGTTGGGGTGCGATGGAGTTGAAATGGCTAAATATGAGTATGCGTGTAATTTGTATGGTTTCTTGGGACGTTAATTATAAAATGCCACCGATTTTGAAATTTTATATTGTGGACATGAAAATTCTTGAAAGCATTTGCGCCAAATTGCAATTTAATCTGTCCAGTAGTTTTGCAGCAAATCGGTTGTAACAGACGGACTGACAGACAGCTACACGTGATCCTATAAGGGGGTTCTATTTTTGCTTTTGAGGTATGGATAGAGACCCGCGTTATCCTAATAGATAAAAAAATAGTATTTGGTGGCATATCGATCGTCGTCAATCGGTACCTAGGCGGGCGGCGCGTTGGGACGGGAGGAGGAATGATCGGGAAACTTCCTGCATCCGTAATAAATACATTCAAGCTTTTCAATAATTATGTTAAGTCAAGAATTCTGAATTACGTTTATCTGGCTCAGAATAATACATTTTTCATTCATCAACGAAGAGAACCTCAATATCTTACAATAGAACATGACGTAACTTAGAACATGGCTTAGAATCATTAAACCAATCTCGAATATCCCAAGTAGATAAGCGGAGGCTCGGGACATTATAAAATCTTTATACAAATAAAATGCACACATATTCCGGTGTCTTAGCTTCACTTCGAGTTATGAATTTTGAAGTGAACTTTATTTGAATACAGTAAAAGCTGAGATCGCTTGATTTGAGTGCTTGAGTTTTCGGGTTGATTTGTTAAAGTGGAGTTGTGATAACATAAAAAGTATTTCCCAGTAATATTTGAAAATCAAAAGTCTGTGTATGTTTGTTACTTCTTCACGCTAAAACGGGTGGACGGATATGCATGAGGGAAATGCAGATTGCAGATTATACCCTAACTTAACAAATAGCCTACTTTTAGTCCTGAAAAAAAGAGCATTTGTTCCCGTAGGATGATGTATATTATAAAAGCACGCGGGCGAAGCCGCGGGTTAATGCTAGTATACGAATATAGACCGCTCCCAAAACAACATAAAAACGAAATGTCGACGGAAACGAGAAGCGTTAGAATGCAAATGATGCACCACAGAACTGTAAAAAGAGAAAAACATCAATTCGTTATCTCGTACGTGGGCTTAGAATCTACGTGAAAAAAACCGTAGTTTTTCCTTTTTATCACAGAGAACTCTGGCTTATTTACTTACGAGAATAGTTACGCTTTTTCGCCAATTTTCGGCAGCAGGGGCTCTTTCCAATTTTAAAAACAAGGAAAATATGATACCGTATGGTCAGTGTTAAGCAAATAGGAACAGTAGCTTAACTTGTATACCGCAGTTTAGAAGCTTAGCTATTGTTCCTATTCCTATTTAGTTCACTTCTGTTTAGTGCGGTTCACTTCTGAACCGCAACTCAGTGTTTACTTATTGAACGGAAAACCTAACAAAATATATCAGTTAGTCACCTAATCAAAGCTTACGTACTCCTACGATTAAGATTGTTTTTCAATAGTTCATTAACCTACCCACTTTGTAACGTTAAACAAAGCCTCATATACTAAAGGTCGACATTCGACGAGTTTCAGTCGAGTGGGCGAGTCAAGTACTGTCTGACCCAGGACAAATGCATCGCTGACCCCAATCTTTGAGAGTAGGTGTCAAGGATACATTAACATCCATAATGCAACATCTATAGTATCCCTGTAGCTGTCTCTATCACTGCATTGTGAAAAGGCGAAGAAGAGTGGGACGGTGAATTATAACCGTGAACATATTAAGTAAGACCTCGCTGGAGATATTGATAAATTGCACACGCGGAATTCAACAAAGAGGTTATATATTAAAAGGGGTTAGTTCATTATTATATCCATATTATTCCTATAACTGATCTCTCGATCACAGCTGCTTTATGAAAAACTTAGTGCGGGTGAGATGGTGAAGATTTCCAAATTGGATACGAACGTAACCAAATAAGCGATCGAAAGAGTATAATTATTTCTTTTTAACATTCTAGGTAGAACTGGAAAGCCGTTATCAAAATATTTACTCGGCGGATCTAAAATTAGCAGTAGGATGCCTATCCATTAACAAGTATCCACTCACTAATCACCAGTTCTTCTTAGAAAGCTTTGCTCTGAATTATTAAGACTTCGTTTACTTTGTATGGATTCAACATCCAACTGTTGGCCGAGTTCTGAAGCCTGAGTGGAACTTAACTAATTAAAAGTTCAGGTAAGACGTTAAATTAAAAACCGGGACTTAATATCCAGGTTAAGCTGAGTTTGAATCAGTTTGAACACTGCTAACTTGCATCGAATCTTCTGAAATATAGCTGTAGGTAATTGTAAGCGCGTTGGGCGCCAAGTTATTTAATATGCATGATGAATGTGACAGTTTGATTTAAATTATCATTTTACGGAGTCGTTTCGCACAGCGTAATTTCCCGTCAGCGGCGAAAATGTACCAATCAGACTGCGTCTTTATGAAGCCCAAAATAAGAGCATTTAATTATGAGAAATGTGATTGGTCCAATTTACACATCTGCTCCGCTCCACTTCTGTGAACAGGCATCCAAAAAATGGAATTCAGAATTCGGATCTTGGTAATTGCGGAGCAGAGCGACCGCGGTGGCCGGTCAAATCGGACGCCCACACACACCCTCGCGGGCATGTGGGGTAGCCATTTCAGGACTGGGCCCTCTGTGGCGGCGTATGACTCCACCCGCAACTGCGGACGGGTATTCTGGCTGGGGATTCAGCGATTGAATCTTCGGGTTCTAGTGGCTGGCTTCTTGGGGATGAAGTCAGCTCGTTGGCCTCTCAGTCGTGGTCACTGGTCTAGGCCGCGTGTCGCAGTGGCTAAGATACGATTTCCATCTATAGGTCCCCATTAAAAGGTTCATATTAAAAGTAAATTCAACTTCCAACACTGATTTAACTTTTGAATGAGCATTGATGAGAATGATGAGGCGTCTATAAATTAGACCCCCAGCGGCTTGGGCTTGACCATTTCTGGGCATTTGAGTATTGTTCTCTATTGCTGTAACAGCCCGACTTCAACTACGACCAGCGGCAGAGGCAGCGGTGAGCGGCGAGCGGTAAAAGAAATCATAGCGATATATGAACCACGTCACGTGGTTGCTGCTCTGTTTGTTCCTCCGCCACGCGGCCCCGCTTGCCGCTAAGACTGAAGTCGTGTAAAAGAAGTAAGCCAATTTTGCCGTGGGTTGCCCAGGATTTTTTTGACCCTATACCACTAAGTAATACTTAGACACTGTTATGAGAATAACGACAAGGCGCATCCAAGTACAGAAGAGCTCAAATGGCCGAAGTTACAGTACCTAAGCGAAGTTTGGCAGGCTATTAAGTGAGATATAATAGAATCCAACCCCAAAGTTCCCCGGAGAATAGACGCTAATAAAGAAATATTGCCTTCGGCATTGATGCCGCTTCGGAAAGATTACCAACATAGGCAACTTTTCCTCGGCACTTAACGCTCAAAAATACCTAAACGAGAAAGTTTTATTTATGCAGCTAATTCACCCATATTATCGTTAATCACGTTATTATCGTGTAAGTAATTAGTGTAAAGTTATTAATAGTCCACTCATAACATTAAACAATTTACTTTTTGCCATGGTCTGTTTAAGTGAAAATGGCTTCGTCGTAGAATCGTTTATAAACAATGTCAGGAAGCAATTGTAATTTAGTTGACGTTCAAACGTTTCCTGATTCTGAACAACGACGACAGTTCGATCGCATCAATATGAGAAATATGGCAAAGTTTGGGTCAGCTTGGAGCACAGAAAATAATGGCGGGTATCATCCTAGTTAGCGCTTGAAAGTGAAGCCAGTTTTGGTTAGCCACCGGCGAAGTTCCGTCCGCAGACGCGTCAGTCACAATCACAACGTCAATGTCACAAGCAAAACTACTCATATAATTGGTTCGTCGACACGCACACATAAAACTAAAGGCGGCTTCATCTTGAGCAAATATGTTGTATGAAGAGTCTCGTTTTAAGCGTACTTATTCTAAGCATCCAACTCAGTTAATAGGTCTGACAGCTGTCATCCCATAGTGACATTACATGTTTCTCGTTACAGAAAATTGATTTTTGATAAATCGTTACGGTTACGGTTCGTTTGGCGAAAAAAAAAATTTTGCTGATTTTCGGCGGTATGGCGGCCATTTAGAACCGTCGGAAAAGTATGGCATGGTGATTTTCAGAAATGGCTGTACGACGATAATTAACTGTGCAAAAATTAGCCTGGTACAAATGGTTGAATTTTTTTATTTTTAATTAACGCATTCTCGTCGGTATGGCGGGCTGTAAGTCACACCGGAGAAGTATGGCATGACACTACCGCCTACATGTTTTTTATGGGCTATCGGAAAATACTAAAAATTTTGTGGTACAAATCGTTTGACACTCGTAAGTTATCCGACGAGTTCGACTAACGCCCACGCGATTGGGCCGCCGGTACCAGCGCTATGACCATCATTTTTCTTTTTGTCATTGCGTACTAAGACCCCTGAAGAACCGCCATACTGTTACAAATGACCAAGAAAATTGTGTCACTATCTCCCGGTCTATAAGCAATTATGCCGATTCTCACTGTTCCTGTTTCGTAATGGGTCAAACGGTGATATCCTTTATCGGGAAATATCGTTCCGGTGGGGACGACAATTATTGCTTGTTCGGAGTTTTCTCCGCGCTCAATTACCCGTGTGCCATTGGGTTTCATTATGTAGTTGATGAGTATGTGAAACCTTTCATGTGGCTCAAGGGGCAATCGAATATTTGTCGCCAGCAGTGCTATAATGTTCGCGTTATTGGGCGATAAATAGATCATAAAGCATTCGTCATTTAGTAACACGCTGCTGTATTTTTTTTAGCGATCATTCGCAGGCTTATAGACGGCTTTGTCGTAGTTGAACTTATAGTGGTAACACACAAACCTTTTAGAGCTTATTGAACACTATGACATTATTACTATCAGGCTTTCGTTTAATTTAAAATATCCTCCACAAAGCCATCGAGTTCTGTCAAGGTTCAAAACGGTTCCATCCTCAACTTCTAGGAGTCCAGTTAATGCGCTGTGTGACTCAAGTTGAATATAACAAGCCACCCTTGACACGCTTTTGCTTTTATAAACATTAATTAGGTGAGGACTGAGGACCCTAGCTACTACTGAGTTTACCAAAAACGACGTAAGTCTACTTGGACTTTGATATACATACGTCCTTTTAAACTATCTCGGTAGCCAAAACTTAGCCACGTGGTCATGATGAGGAATAGGTAAGGTAATTAATAACGCCTTCCGGTACTCCAATAGTGTTATGAAAATGAATTTAGTTTGAATTAATCGAACCGTGAGTCACGCTAACTGATGTAATAGGCGCGTGGACTAAAGGTACCTATTGTCCTGCAAAATACCTACCGAAAATGCTGTACAAACGAGAGCATAAGAACGTAGCTTACGACTTATGTTACCACCAAATTCTTTGGAGAATGGGATTTGAAATAAAAAACCGGCCAAGTGCGAGTCGGACTCGCGCACCGAGGGTTCCGTACAAACACTTTCCATCCCTAAGTGGTTAAGTTAAGTTTGCACCTGGTATGTATAGCGCCCCATATAAATTAGGTGCAAAGTTAGGTATTAAAAAAAAACTACTTACTAGATCTCGTTCAAAACAATTTTCGTTGGTAGTTTTTATAGTAATGTACATCATATGTTTTTTTTAGATTTTTCATTTTCTTATTTTAGAAGTTAGAGGGGGGGGGACCAACTTTTTTCCACTTCGGAAGCGTCTGTCACGCAAACTATTCGGTTTAGAAAAAAAATATTTTAGAAACCTCGATATCATTTTTGAAGACCTATCCATAGATACCCCACACGTACCTATGTGTTTGATGAAAAAAAAAAATTTTGAGTTTCAGTTCTAAGTATGGGGAGCCCCCAGTATTTATTATTATTTTTTTATTTTTGTATCAATATCTTAATGCGGTTTACAGAATACATCTACCTACCAAGTTTCAACAGTATAGCTCTTATAGTTTCGAAAAAAAATGGCTGTGACATACGGACGGACAGACGGACAGACAGACAGACATGACGAATCTATAAGGACGGTATAAACTCACGTAAAAATTGTCAGGAACGGCCCGACATGTTTCGAACTCATTTGGAGCTCTTCATCAGGGGTAGCTATCCGTGCTGCTACGCGACTCGCGACCCACTGCACTTTTAATCGCTCTTCTTGCCGCCCTCTGCGCACGCGCAGATAGCGCGGCGCGGGGAGGGCAGGGCTCTTGCGCTGTCACCACTGGACTGTCTGTCAATGCATTTTCACTATATTACCCACTGATACCACGCACACTTGACTTATTGTATCAACGACATTGTCTGAACGCGAGATGTTTTTTAACGCCGGAATCACAGGTTTCCATGCTGGAGGTAGAGCCCACCCACCGTCTCGGTTGAAATTCGGGCGCCGTCCAATTTCGATAGCTTCACGTATCTTCCGTTGTACACAGCGTTTCTCACGAACCAACAACCGTGCCTTATCGAAACGTACGAAATGGGACGCACCGGCCTCGACCACATGCTCCGCAACAGCGGAGTTTCTCGTATCCATTTTTCTGACACTGCGTATATGTTCAGACAATCTAGTAGAAACATTACGTCCCGTCTCTCCTATGTATGCCTTGCCACACTCACACGGTATTTCATACACCCCAGGGGTTCCAAATGGATCTCTATCTTTAGGAGACCGTAGCAACTGCCTCATCTTAGTCAAAGGACGGAACCAGGTTGTAATGCTATATCTACGGCGTAAAATGTGTCCTATGGTATCCGTCACACCTTTGATATAAGGTAAGTACGCAGGCGCTCTCTCTACAGTCTGCGGGCGTTGTGCTGTACTGGGGCTCGCTACACGCTGACACTGTCTCCACTTATAGCCATTTTTCTCCAATACCTGTCGCACATGCGCTAGCTCCCCATTTACGTATTGAGGGTCACATAAACGGAGAGCCCTATATTAATAAGCGCCCTCGGGACTGATGACAGGTGGGCCGGGTGGTGATGAGAATCAGCTCGTAGGTATCGGTCAGTATGCGTGGATTTACGATACACCGTATGACTCAACCGTCCTTCCGGCAAGCGTTTCACCAACACGTCCAAAAACGGAAGTGCTCCGTTCGACTCTTTCTCAATGGTGAATTTTATTCTTGCGTGTATCGCATTCAGATAGCTGAGAAACGGCTCTATATCACTATCCGTAACCACCGCGAAGACGTCATCAACATAGCGCCACCACAGCCTAGGTTTAAAGGGACAGTCTTCTAACGCCTTCTTCTCGAAGCTCTCCATGAAGATGTTAGCCACGACCGGCGCAATCGGTGCCTAAAGATGTCTCACGATAGTTTTAATAACATTATTGAATCTATAAGGGTTCCGTTTTTTGCCATTTGGCTACGGAACCCTAAAAATAGCGTTTATGTACCTACTAATCTGATGTTAGGTTTATGGGGACTGGACTGAGCTGATAATGAAATAATGATCTTTATTCTGCAAGTAGGCCACAACTGCCACAAGGGGACTTTTACATATCTGAGTCTAATCGGCATTTCATAAGAGGAGACCACTGTTGAGAAGAAACGCCGAACGAAACAACAGCAGTATGAACTTAACTTAATTTGTACCTATTTTAAGAATTTAGGCGTACCTATACGTAGTCCTCGAATAAAACATATTATTGTAAAGTGTATGTTAAGATATAAATACGGGAAAATGTAAGAATAAAACGGAAACTACAAGAAAGTATGACGGTTTATCACAATGTATGTACGTTTGATATGCTTTCCTTTTAGGCTGTGTGATGACCTACACAATAGTTTGATCCCAGCAGTATTATAATATATATGAATATATGGATCGTGTTTTTATATCTTACACGTGCCGCATCGACCACTGAAGCGGTAAACAACTTTCGACGTGAAATGAAAAACCCCTATCGGAATCGAAAGAAATGCGATAAAATCAGCAATTTAACAGCAGCAGAATAACACATTCGATTTTAACATGTTCGAATTTAACTTAGGTACAAAGAAGGTTAATGCAAAGTTAACCTAAGATAAGTGTATCAATTAATTTTCAAATCACAAGTAATTGCAGGCTTCTCTTCTACTTATGGATAAAACAACATTACACGCAATACATACAATGATTAAAACATTTACATGTTGTTTCCTGTTTTACGGGCAAGTACTATATAGATAAGTACCATTGGCAGCTAGTATGTTAATATACACTGTCGCATATAAGTAATTGTTACATAATGTACTTTAAGGTAGACCAGTTAAATCGCGTGGTGAGATCCTAAATTTACTAATATTTCTGTCACTAACTCTTTAAAACCTCGTATATCTAGTTTGTGAAAGATACGAGATACGAGCTTTGGTTAAGTATGTATTTGTTAGTTAGTTTTGGTTGTCAACATAATGATATCCTTAAGTTGTCAACTATTCTACGAAGATACTTTGATACCATTGAAATTTTGCACCTGTAAGGTAACAGGAAAACATCGCAAATATTATTTTATAAATAACAACACTCAGTATTGTTGTGGCGTTATTTATCCTATTATAATGCTGTGAGTTATGATATGAATCATTTTTTAATCGTCACGCTACGGAAGCGGCTTTAAGGTGAGGTCATGTTTGCACCTTTCATCACAGCCTCGCTGGAGAGTCTTCAACACACGTTTACACGACGTTTCTAGAGAGCTCTCTTGTGGCCTGTCAACAGGCTCACGAGCATGTGAAGCTAACGTGATACATAGTAACATTTATCACACAATTATATCTGTGAGTCACAAATAATTAAACGCTAAGTCAGGCACGTGGCGGTAAAAAACTCTTTTCTCAAACATGCAATGAAATATCGTCGTAACGTGCGTTAGAACAGGCTTCGTGCGTTAGAAGTGTCAAGTTTCGGGCGGAACAATTCGAGAGAACTGTAAAGAAATTTCATACAAAATTGAAGGCCTAAGCCGGGAAGTAATTTGTTTTTAATTTTAATGTAAACATGGCGTCTGTGTGTATGAACAGCTGATATTTTTTTTTTCTAGTAGCTACCCATTCAGCCATCGGACCAACAATATCCGTGTTAATGCCTAGTATACACACGAACTGAAAATACCGTCTATACGTAAGTCACCAGAGACCATAGACAATATTAAAAATCCTCTGCCTTTATTTTACTTATTATAGAAACTAAGATTCTTATTATCAGGTTGCGTATAATGCCCTAATATTCGCACACTACACACATGGACTAATTAAAGAAAAAAATATAGAGGGATTGGAGGGAAAATTAAAAATACTTCTTTTAAACATGGCGTCTGTGTTCATGAACTGGCTGAACAGCTGAATTATGTTTTTTTGAGTGGTGTATTTTTTTATTTCATTGCATAATGTTTGAGAAAAACACTATACATGCCTTAGCCGTGAAAAGGGCTTGCCGGCTTCGGATCACTAGACGGCCTCCCTTACGGTCGGCATACCTACTCAGCCGGCAAGCCCTTATTTCCCGGCGTCTGCAGTAATGTACTATTCCTGAATCTTATAATAAAAATAAGAAGGCTCTTTCTTTTGATCTTCGCAAAAGTCGTTCAAATGAAAATAAAATTAGGTCGTGAGGCGAGCAAAGCGACGCGACCAACCGGCATGCGACAGGAAACGATCGCGCGACTATATGTTCGGATAAAATTGGAAGGTGGAGCATTACACCACTCCTTAAAACGGTCGGTTGTTATCGCAACACGGTGCGCGTAAGTGAGCCATGTGGTAACCCCAATTACTGAGTGTCTCCCTCCCTCATCATTCTTCCCTAAATAAGATTCCCGATCTAGGCCAAGGCCGTATTTTAGAGCCTTGACTCCATCGGATCCCGAACGCCAAGATTAACACGGTACACACTGAGTTTTCCAGATATTATTCAACTTTCATCACGTCCGTTTAACGAACTTTATACACGCGAAAACGTGCGAAAACCCTATTAGGTTGAAACGAAGACATGAGTGACTTATGCTGCTAGCAGCCATTAAACATTTATAGTCGTTTATGGTTAAAGCGTTACAGTGTAAATTACGTAGTCTGATGTATAAATTAACTGTATTACCATTGTAATAAAACCCCACAGCACTGTGAAGTGTAATTAAGATTACAGTACTTCAAGCACGCATGATCGACGGCGGGCGTTCATTAGGATCTATTAAATTAACACCACTTATGGTTAATTTACTTGTTAGATTTGAGCAGCGAATTGCGCTTGTTAGAGGCTTTATTTACTTTTAAATTCTCTCATTGGGCTGAAAGCTGGGAGTGGGTCACAGGGCCTCATAAATAAGGGCTGGGGGACCGGCCTTTTATGACGAATATAAAACGAGGATCTGATTGAAAAAGTTGTTGTAGTCAGTACGGTCGTGTCGGTGGAGATTTTTGAGGAATGACAACGCGACGAACGAGTGTTCGATAAGTAGTCAAGACCTCTAAAGAACCTACTTGTAAACTTACTCAAAAGCCGTGTTTTGTAATTTTTCCTACACTCCCCTTTCAGTGGGCCTATGACGGTTGCTTTTATCACGCGATAAATAAGTGTCAAAGCATCCGTCGAGTCTCGACAAAATGCGAGTGTGAGTGACAGATGCTTTGTCACTTATTTCGGTGTCACGTGATAAACACAATCATCATAGCGTTTACAATAATCGAGAAAATCAGATGTGATAAAGGAACGTACAAATTATAATAATGCTCTAATTTTCGTCTAAATCCCGTTTTCTTTTAAGATATGAACCCCACAATCTGCGACGTTGTGACACAGCAAGTACATCGACTTGAAGCCCGGGATAAGGAATTACATAAAATATGAATCCTGTGGGCACTGTCCTGGTCCGCCATGATTAGATTAGAGACATGTTCTACACGTGCTCAGCGGGAGTAGTACCTATTTATACTACTCTGCTTTATAAAATGACGTATGTGCATGGAACCCCTGGAAAGATACGCTCTCTCGCCACAGATTGCACATCGTATTTATAGGATACGAAGGACACTATAAAAATGTTGATTGAACTTTGCAAAGTACGATCGTAAAAGTAGCTGCCAAAATGGTTGAAATGTAAGGTGTCCCTACAGGTTTATGGCGGAAATTTTGTGTTGATGAAATGTACCTGGTGTTAAACAGGATAAAACAGATGATATAGGAGCGAACGAGGATAAACACAGCCGAAATACCATAAATCTATCGCATGCTTCGTGTAAAATATTTTTTATTAGCCTACATGTGCACAGCACACTGTACAGTCGCCATCAGATATATCGCAGCATATAAGACGTTCATAAATATATCAACATGTACTGTAAAGCCCAGTCAATAAGTCGTGTTCACATATTTATGAACGCCTTATATGCTGCGATATATCTGATGGCGACTGTACATATAGTGCAGACTCCCCGTTTTCCATTTCCTTCGTAAAATATTATACTACATTTATAAATATATCTATTCACGCAAAATCTCTACTAATATTATAAATGCGACAGTAACCGTCTGTCTGTTACCTCATGACGCCTAAACTGCTTGAGATGGAATCTTTTCGCTTTGGATGCGATGGTTTGAGTCCCAGCGAAGGTCATAGGATATTAGTTTTTATCGCAAAATATTTAAGAGGGTGAAAAGGGTATGGCATTTAGTAGATATATCATGTAAGATATATCATCTGCACTGGGAGTTTGCTAATTGAATGTATGTCATATTAATCATTTATTATTAACAAGTTATTACTCGTGAATGAGTCTAGAGGAGGAAAGAAGCCTAAATAATATCTGCAATGCACTGTTGTGAAAAATCGTGATAATCAGATCAATTTGAGAAGGGTGACGTTACATTACACGTTATCAATTATAATGTAATCAGCCTTTGCCTAACACATCCACTATCGCACAAAAACATATATCACAAAAAGCCAACATTTTTTGCACCATATATGGGTACAGAACACTTGCAGAATAGGGTTACGAAGAGCAGAAAGCATGCATTCGCGGTGCAATGTCCTGCATGCACCATTAACTCTGTTCCACGCCACCACTAGAGTGGTGATAAATAGCGTCCCGATAAAAATCACAGTGATCGGCTGGTAATAAGTATTAATAGGTTCTGTGATGTTTTACGATAAAATAGGACGAATCAAGAGGACGTTCCTATAAAGCGTATTTTGACTATATCACAGAAAAATGTGACTAAATCACAGTCTTACCTATAAGGAATTTACGAGGACCGTTAAGAGCAGCAGCGGCTTTAGCTGTGGATCAGTCAGATTGTCATACATCGCCCTTTACTCCTACTCAGAAGAGGTCATCAAAATGTTGACTTTGGCTTAATTGTGGCGCCTAACATCCTGCTGGTCGATCTCTCACTCCACCCTAGGGACAACTGGTAATGGTTAAAAGCCAAGTATATACTTCACACTTTTCTTTTGTATTTGGAATTGGACCGACAGTCAAAAATGTTTTTCCCACCTCTAGTCACCACATCTGATGCGTACGCTTTGGAACTTGTATTATGGGCAACAAGGTTCAAGCTTGTGTACATATTTTGAAGCGTGCAAAACTTCAGAGAGCAGATCACTGTCTGATGAATTCAGTGAAGTTGATTATAATTGCTTTGGCATTGCTTGAGTAGGGTTCGTGCTTATTTTCTTTGTACTCTTTCACATATTATATGACTATAATAGTCCGGTAAAAGTATTTCTATAGCCATCCTTCGATATCGAGCTATTCCTGTAGCAAAATTGGTTAAAACCCGTCCAGCCGTTTCGGCGAGAGTAGAGGACATTTTTTGTTACAAATGCCCTCATCGCGCTGTTAAGATTCACCGTAGGACGTAAATAAGTGGGCTACGCGGGGAGAAAATCTCACTTCCTGACCAGGGCAAGACGTAAAACTTTGGACAAACCACGGGCGGTAATTAGTAAAGTCCCAGATCGCCTATTTATGTCCCTTCTTCTCTTCTTGAAAAGAAGATTCAATATAATTCCAGAATTTTAAAACAGAACAGATGTGTTAATTAAATTACCTACTACGATACTTTACCTAGAGTATGTACAAATATCACTCAGTTAATTAAAAAATGTTTTTACTATTACAAATACCGAAGGTGCCTTTTTCTCCACTTCCAAATTTCTATTACGGCAATAACTGAAAGATTATACGGATAGTTAATATAAAATTACAGCCGTCATAGAGTCGCAGTACAATGCATTTATCATCACAGCACACGGGTGACCTAGGTCAGGTTGCAAAACAAAGATAGCTGACTCACTCGAACAGAAAACAATTAATCCCTCTGTGTATCACACCTTTGGAAGCCAAAGATCGCATGCCCCACAGACTCCACAGTTAGATGCGACTTTGTTCCTCCAAATGTGCGATTTAGGCATTGCATTCACGGCTCGACGTTTAATTCCGACAATGGCGCATTAATATTCCGTAGCGCAGTGCCAACTGCCAATTCGCGTGAATGGTTAACAGTTGCTGAGTCGGGATGGCATAAGTTGGCTAGGCGGAAACAATGTCTGTTAGTTCGACTTAACATCGCCAAGTATCAAGGACTAGAAGACGGGCCACTTAGTTCGCGAAGTAGACAGATGTAACCATAGAGTAAATTATATATACTGAGATAGAGTCATCAGCTTCCTTTGTGTACTAGCGCCATCTATTGAGTGAGTCTCGAGTTATCTGAGTCATGTACATATGTATACATAGCAATCGCTATGCACTGTACTGTAGGTACTTTCAATACATATTATATGATTCATCTGTACCTCACACTTAACATAATAAGTGGGCTTTAAAACTAGTTATGTTTGTAGGAAGGTATAAAAAAGACACATTTATAATGAATTATTTTCATTTCATTAATTTTGGGGAACATAATTAGAACAAACGCTTACCACAGGTAAACACACACAACATTTTTTACTGCTACCATGACTTTAAAATAGTTTAAAACGAGGCAATCGTGATCCATTGCACAAAGCCGGGATCGAAATCCTTCCTGGAACTTCTGTCGTCGGAATCCAAGTTAGCGTAAAGGTCAACAACGTAGAGCCTTCGTAGAGCAGATTCGCTAATATCCATAAAGCACAACCGAAGTACATTTCTTATACCCGTTTGAATATCCACCAGAAAACAAACTTGTCCATAATCCATAAAGTAAACTGTCAAACAGCACTACGGTACGCGTTCCTCTACACCGAATTGTATTAACTAAGTAGTCTTTTAGTTTTCTTTATTCTATTGTTTTTTTACATTTAAAAAAATACGCATTTATTATTTTCCATTTTTATTGTGGATATTAAATTTTAGTGACAATCATCATATAACTGCTTAAAATATAATAGGTGAAATCTAAAAAATAAATGAGTGGAATGGAACGGGGATCTATTCTTAAGCCGTAATGTTGCCTGTAATGATAAATTAAAATAATGCTTCATAATCTTTCACAATAACTTATAATTATGTTTTTATTATATGTTTATTTATGGATAAAATAATAACATAAAAACAGATTTCATTTTAATAACACTAATTCAAATATTGAATTTAGCTCCATCTATCGAGCGAGTCTCGTACTAAACGCACGCAAGTTTTAATGTATGAAATCTGTAAAGTACTGAGTGAAATGCCCCTGGATGTAACTACGATATCCTACAACCTCTTTATCAAAAATCTGACTTGCCGTTTCGGCGCGAGGATGGTGCCACTGCTGATATTCCGTTCTAACCGATAAGGGATCATCCATAAATTACGTCACACAAATTCCATGATTTTTTGCCCCTCCCCCCGTCCTTGTCACAGCTGGTCACATTTGGGAGACTCCCCCCCCTCCTTAGTGTGACGTCACATATTTAGGAAATTTACATTTAGAAATTATTGAACGGTTCCGAAATCGGTTTTATTTCCATTTAAATATTTATTTATAAAATTAACATCAAATCAAACAATTAACAACACATAAAACGATGATAGTAGAGCGAGTGGTCGACAAAACAATTGGTATCTTATATTTACACAGATATAGTTGTATATGTTTTTGAGGTTTTCGTAAAGTAGTAGTTTAAAGGTCGTGTTTTAACACTTATAATAGATTTTGAAATGTGACGTCACGAAATTTAGGACCCCTCCCACCCCCTTGTCACACAATGTCACGCTTCGTCGACCCCCTCCCTCCCCGTTAACGTGTGACGTAATTTATGGATGGCCCCTAAAATGCGTTATGGTAGCAATTATAGTTCCTGTACATCGTTACATTAAGCTGTTAAGATTTTTGTTGAAACTGTTGAAAGTATGATTCCAGTAAGGCGACTGGATACAGCCGAAACATCATTGAGGTAAATACGAAGGGACAGATTTCAAAGCTAAGTAACACTATATAGTTTTCTCCGTCTCTTTTTTGTCTTTGCTGCCCATAATGTCACAATGAATTGAAATATTGAATTGCAAACAGCTTGAAATAACCCTCCCTCGCGGATGTGGTGTCAATAAGTTAGATGAAGTTATTATTATTAGGGCTTTACAGTGTCAGTAACAGTAGCATTGATCTGGCAAATATATAAATAAATACTGAGTAATTGAGTATGTATGTATATAAGGTTTCTTGGTCGACCAAAGTTACTGCAGTGTGCTGCTCTGCTATATTGGTTATATTCAAATTTTACTAGCAAACTCGTCGCGACGCTCCGTGGAGAATCGTAAAACGAGTGTTTCTTAGACGTGGGCGTTATTTCACGTCACTAGTTACAGTAACTAGTTACGCGACATGTAACCGAATCACTAGTTTCGCGTCAAATAACAAGTAGTGATTTTTGTAAATGCGTTATTTTATTATTACTGCTATCTGTGAGTCGAGTAATCGAGCGAGAGAGAGCTCACCTTCTGCACCGGCCACAGCCAGCCGAGCGAGCGAGATGTAGAACGCGCGCGTGCCGTCGCCGTCCCGGCCAGCCGAGCGAGCGGGATGGTGATCGCGCGCGAGTCGAGTTTTGCAAACAATCACAGTAGCAGAATAAAAATAACCAGTTACAAAAATCACTAGTTATGAAACAGGTGACGCGCGACCGAGTCACTGGTTTCGTTACGTTTCTTGAAAACGACGTAACGACCCACGTCTAGTGTTTCTTGAAAATTTTAACAAGTACAGTAAATTTTTGAACTACCTATTTTTAAGTACTTTCTGTGGAAATGTTACTTTCTTATCAGTCTTTATGTATTCAATAATTGAGGTGGGATCCCGTTATAATTTTCATTGGACTTAATATAGTTGTCTCTCATTTAGTCACTTCAGAGATTTGCCACACGAAAAGCTTGCAGTGACGTAAATAGTAATTCTATATCGTTTTTAATGTACGAGTATAAATCACAAGTTAGATCTGTTGTACTGTACCCCTTTTTCATCAGGGATTAAACAAATCACAATGATTATATCTATTTTTAATGGGTACTATTTAAACGGGCTTCTTTTTAATAGCATTATTCGCCTCAGAAAATATAAGTTACCTTCTAAATTACTAGGTCAGCCACAACCAATAGTCCATTGAATAAAAAGTTCTAGAGTGCGTGAGTTAGTAACGTAAGATGTTTCTTCGGAAACATGTCAAGAGTCCCTAGGTAATAAACATACTAAAACCCCGGGACACTAGGAGGAGCCCCGGAGTGGGGGGAGGGGGGGAAAGGGTCCATTTTTTCATTTTTCGCTTAAATCCTAAAAACGGTACATGTTAGAGAAAAACTTTCAAGGAAAAGTTGAAAGGCCATAAAATTATCTACAAGTTGTACCTGAATAATTTTTTCCTATATCCTACCGTTTCTGAGTTACACGCAGTAAAAAATGATTTTGGCTCAAACAATTTCCCCATACTACATACCCATGTTTATCGCATCAATCGATCAAAAAATATTTCTTTCTTCCAAAAAACTCAAATGTGCAACTTGTGACCGGTACTGATAGATTGCTCTTAATTAGGTCTATAATTGGTAAAGTAAACACATTCCTCCATGGAAGCCTTTAGGAGGAATCGATTGTCAAAATATTATATTAGGGTAGTTTGAGTTACTGAACTTGATCTTTTTATTTCTTCTTCCAAAAAAACTCAAAACTGCAACTTGTGACCGGTACAGATAGATTGCTCATAATTAGGTCTATCATTGATAAAAATACCAGATTCCACCACGGAGGCGTTTACGGGGAATTGTTTTTTATTAGGGTAGTTACGATACTTGAACTTTTTATTTTTTTTCTTCCAAAAAACTCAAAAGTGCAACTTATGACCGGTACTGATAGATTGCTCTTAATTAGGTCTATAATTGGTAAAAAAAACACATTCCTCCATGGAAGCCTTTAGGAGGAATTGATTGTCAAAATATTATATTAGGGTAGTTACGCAACTTGACCTTTTTATTTTTTTTCTTCCAAAAAGCTCAAAAGTGCAACTTGTGACCGGTACTGATAGATTGCTCTTAATTAGGTCTATAATTGGTAAAAAAAACACATTCCTCCATGGAAGTTTTCGAATTTTTCACCTTTCATGGGATGTAGCTCGAAAACGGCTGCGAATAGAAAAAAAATATTTAGGTACAACTTGTAGATAATTTTATGGCCTTTCAACTTTTCCTTGAAAGTTTTTCTCTAACATGTACCGTTTTTGAGATTTAAGCGAAAAATGAAAAAATGGACCCTTTCCCCCCCTCCCCCCACTCCGGGGCTCCTCCTAGTGTCCCGGGGTTTTAGTATGTTTATTACCTAGGGACTCTTGACATGTTTCCGAAGAAACATCTTACGTTACTAACTCACGCACTCTAGACCCCCCTTGGAGGGACTCATTCAATGGACTACAACGCGCGTCTGAATAATAATATCTCAGCCACTAGTTATCTTCTTTGTAAGCCACTGTAATTGTAACTTAGCATGGTGATTATTTTTTAGCATCTAAATTTGAGGCATGCATTCAAATAGCAAACTTCTAAAATATTATTATATGACACCAAAATAGTAACTCTATTAGCTTCTAATTTTATAACTTAGTATGTTTAAAATGTAAGTCATCCTACATTAATCGATCGTAAAATGTTCCTAAAATTGTCATCAAATAGTATATTAAAGCCACTATTATTATTATTACATATGAACTATTGAGGAGAGAACAAAACAAAATACTTAAATCTCATTTTAGGTTAGGGTCGCAGTTCAACCTAACACTCCTCCTCGCTTCGCTCGTCGTCGTACCTAACCTAAGCCAAGTCGGACCTGCCTTAGAACTAGATAAATGGGTCACGTACCGTTATGAAATATGTATTTTTATTTTTTTATTATTTTTTTTTTTTTTGGTCGGTGGCAGGCCACTCGCGCCAAATCGTACCTACAGTGGCTATTTTCACGATAAAAGAATATGAAGTATTATTTTACATGTTAATTTATAATATATGATGTTGTCTATGGAAGCTCGAATATATAATTTTTGAGGAGCTTGTATTGAAGCTGTAAAATGAAAAATGATGATGAGTTGCAAATTCCGTGGCCGAGTTAGTAAATTAGTTGGCAATGTATAAATCAGAAGGACAAGTAATAGTAATAATTGTTGATTGTGACTTGACGCTGTCTTTAACATTTTTAGTTGGCGTTGTGAAGAAGATGAATTAGTTTATTAGAGGCTATTTCATATTCCCGATGCTTAGGTATTAAATGAGAAGTTCGACCATGTGGCCAAATAATAAATCTGTGGCCGGATTTATTATTTCTCATTTTTAATGTGATGAAGAATAACCAACCTATTTCCGGTTAAATAATAATTATTGTTTTATATCTATATTAGTTATGAGCTGCAGGGACAGCAACTTGGCAAAACTGAAACAACGCTTTGGCTCAGATACATAGTATCTGCGGATTCCATGTAATACAAAGTCTGGCGTTTACATTGTTTACTTTATTTGCGGTGAGTCTCGGTCCGTTGAGAGGATTTCCTATTCTAAAAGGTTTTGTGTGCAAAATGTATAACATGATTCTAAATATTGTTAAAAGCCTTAGGAAGGGAACGTATTACTTTAACTGTAATAACAACTATCTTATATTGGAGTACGTCACGAGACGGATCGGACACTTGATAAGATGGATGGCAGATCATAGATGGTTGAGACTGAGAGAGTATTCAAGACTAGGCCAAAGGTCATTGGGCAGGCCAGACAGACCAGCTCGCTGATTAGATGATATTTGGAAGGCAGCAGAGAAATTGTGGATCAGAACAGCACAAGATCGGGCAAAGTAATGTGGAAGTTTTGCGTTGCGTAACAGTGGTAGGCTGAGCGCTGAAATACGTAGAAAATTAATGAATATTGAAGTAAATATACAAGCATTGATCAAATGCTCCTTGCTGCCGCATTACCTTAAAATAAGGGTCAGCTCACACCGAGACGCGACGCGACGCAACGATACTGGAAGAGGCCGGTGATTTCGCGCTGCGCCGCGGGCCGCCGCGAGACGCATCGCAACGCAACGGAGCGAGGCGCATCGTAAAATCGTTGGCAGCACAACGCCTCGCTGCGCAGCGAGACGCCGCGCGGTGCAGCGGAATGTGTCTACTCGCCGCGTGCCGTGCACCCGCCCCGCTGCGTCTAAAACCGCCCCGCAGTCTACAGGACGGAAATAGTAGAGACAAAGTCGCCACAGCGGCCTCAGGCTGCGCCTCGCAGCGTCGCGCTGCGTCGCGCGGCTTCGCGAGGCGCAGCGCCGCTTTTACACGCCGCGCGTACCGGCGATGCACCGCTGCGTCGCGATGCGTCGGTCTACGCCGCGAGGCATCTCGAGGCGCAGCGCTGCGTGGCGCAACGTATTTTAAATTCTCACGATGAAATGTGTCCCTTTTAATGTAGTAAATAAAGTATAATTTTGAGTCGCTCTATTGAAATATGCGCGCAGCGTCGCGTCGCGTCTCGGTGTGAGCTGACCCTAAAGGAGAATACAAGTCCCACTCCCAGACCCATACAAACGCCGAACGTGCTTAAACCAAATATATCTAAAAGTTTTACAACTTATTATAGCACCAGGAACATGCGAGGGAACGAGAGTTTCGGCCAGGACATAAAAGAAGGAAGCGACATCATTATGTCGGATGAAAACATTAATTTTAATCACAGTCCAGCCCGCGCCGAGGTTTTTTATCAAGGCTTATGATAAATTTATGCGCAATCATGACCCCGCCTCATCTATTTTTAAGGGAACTCCTGTTCTTATTAAAACACTAATTATTTAGGGGTTTTGTATTAAGATGACAAAGGATTTTAACATCTTTGCTCGTGACAGCGTCGTAATTGAATTACAGTCTTATGATGCAAGCTTTTAGGATCTGAGGCTGAAGTTTGAAAAGGGCTTTGTTAGGTTTGGCGCTGTTTGCGAAACGCTAGAGCCGTGTTGGTAATCTAGGTCTACAGGTCAGTTGAACATGACTCAGGGCCAAATTCGAAGTTTCTAATGTCTTTTTTACGAGATCTCGCATCTATAAGTCTACTCCAGATTTGTATTTATTTTGGTAGTCGCAAAATTTAAGATAGATGTAAAATTTAAGAAATTGAAAACATGGACTTCTTAATGTCATCGGAAAAATCGATGGATGGATTATATAGCCATGACTAGCTGTGCCCCCGCGGTGTTACCCACTCATCCCACGGGGGACACTAAATTTATTCGGGGTGAAAAGTATCCTATGTCCTTTCCCGGGTCTCAAACTATCTCCATACCAAATTTAATCTAAATCGGTTCCGCGGTTTAAGCGTGAAGAGGTAACAGACAGACAGACAGACAGACAGACACACTTTCACATTTATAATATTAGTATGGATATCTCAATACTTCCTTCAATTAGGGCCCAGGTCAGCCTTTGTGCTATTGTTTTAAGTTAGAGAATTGGTTGGCTCAACTTTAATTGTATTGTTGGATGAGTAAATTAGCTCATAATATAGGTAGGTACAGTCGAGTTCATTTACATTTTACATCTACACACTTACGAGAGCAAAAATATCTGAACACGACTTTATGATCCTGACAATAGGGTCGTGATCAGATATTTTTGCTCTCGTAAGTGTGTAGATGTAAATGAACTCGACTGTACATAAATCACAAATACAAGCCATCACACAGACATCAAGAGTTATTATGTTTATCGATATTCTTACGCTTATAATAACCGAAATTATCACTTAGTAGAGCTATAAAAAATCGTCTAATGAGAACAAGAGAAGAGATTTTTTTGCGTCCGATGAACTCTCCAAGGACTACCTACATATATTATTGATTTAAACTTCAGGATTCACATAAATTATTATAACAAAACAGGACTCAATCGTGTTCAAAAAACCATAAACACCATTTAACTACATCGACGACGTTTCGGGCGCGATGTAACATCCATTGACTCGAAGGGACTTAAGAAAACATCAACGTTTTCAGTTCTTTCGACACCATGGCTGAAACAAAACGTCGAGGAGGAAGTCTCACGATAGAGATGAACTGGTCCTATATTCCACTATTCCTCTTATTCTATGACAATGTGATAAAATGAATTATGTGCCGCTCCGCATGACAGATAGGATTAATACGTTGGTAAACTGCAAGCACAAATTCCGGCGATGCATTTACAATGAATAATGGCCGCTGGTCCGTGGACCTTTTATGACGGCGACCTTGCAAGCCTTTCTTGAGTTCTGATGAATAACACCTGCCGAGTCATGCAGAAATGCAGCAGCTGCTAGATACAAACACGTTCGAGACATTTCGCTTAAAATACGCTTAAACATCCTGTTATTTATAGGTTCACATTAAAAGTACACAGAAGGCTAAAAGGCAGGTGCTTGTGACTCGATTTTCAAACGACTTGAAAAAGAAGCAGGTTCTCAATTCGTTAGTATTTTTTTAGTGTCCGTTACCTTAGAATTTGTCATTTCTGAACCGATTCCGTTGTTCTCGGGCATACTATTTCTTCTCGTAGAAGTCGGTTATTTTTTTGTAGAAAAATGGTTATTCTTTTTCACCAGCTGTCAATCAATATTTTTCGCTAATTAACAGTTTATCTTTGTTTGAAATTCATGGCATTCGGAGAATTTATCGATCGACCGTAACCGTAGGTATTTTGTTCGAGTGAAATCTCGTATTTTACAAACACGCATGAAAGGAGGATACGCAGGTACATAAATGGAGCGCGAGGAATATGCCTGAATGGTAGCAAATAGTTCAAACAAATGGAAAAAAGCCTCCCATTTATGAACGTTACACGTATGCACATATTGTAATACCTACGGTAGGATGTATTTTCACGTCATTATGTATGCTCGAAAATGTTTGGTTTCTTTTATGCAAGCTTCATTGCACTTTATAATCCGCTTTTAAGTGCATTCTCTGGTGCATTTTCCCCCTTTAATTTGGCACACGGCTGGGCGCGTCGCTGGCAACTAAATAAGACTACGTGGAATCTAGATATCAGGCAAAATCTAGCTTTACAACGATAGTAAATAAGCTGTTATAGCTAGCTGTTGCGTGCCGATGATAAAAGGACCGGGACAATGTGGTAGCTATGTAGCATTTACTACCTTTCTTTTTTAAACTAGGTACAGCTGTGTTATATGGTCTGTTGGGACGATCACGTTGCGAAATGCGCACTGCGACCGACACGCAATAGTCGAAAAAGGTCGTTTATAGTCGAGTTTCTACCGCACATATGTCTTGTTTACTGGAGCTACTGGATAGCGGGATGGGCCAGTTCTACTCTGAATAGTTAAACAGGGCAAGGCAGATGACACTCCCTATTATTGTGAAACGTTTTATTGTGACATGTCTCAAAGACAAAATAGGCCGTCTCGAAGACCCGCTTTAATATTATTTATTTCTTGAAAACTGTTTTCAATACTGATGCACTGGTTAAGAAATTGCTATGGCGATCGATTTCATACGAAAGCTTTCACAGGCCATTAAGGAAGGTATGGTTACACGTGAATGTGTCTGTACTTAGTACCCAATGAAAAATGCAAAAATTAACGAACAATCATTGCATTAAATAGCTCTAACCTTCTGATCTAGATTACTGATTAGATTCCGGGAACTGCAAGATAAAATACTTTATGTAAACGTCAACAGATAGCACGTATGTTAAGAAAGTCAGAACTTGTCTTGTAGTTTGTAGTTTTGGTACCTACATAAAATAGATAAGGGCAACTAACATACCTCAAAGTATCTAAGAACTCCGCAGTAATAAACTCATTGTGCATCTGCTCTTGCGTAATTACTAATTAAACCTATTTGTTTAGCCAGTTCCGCTAACGTAACGTACGTTAATGTTATAAAACAGTAATTAAACATACTCACCTAGTTGCAATATAGTTACATTAAAGAGGTGATTATCGTAATTTTCAGTAATAAATTCAGCCGCGCGGCTGTAATGGGATAATCAGAGTTAATTATGAATTGAAAAGCCGTCATCGAGTTTGTTACGCGTTTACATAATGGTTGACGCTCGGGTCGTTGTTCGACGCTCGCATTTCTTGGTCGTAGGTATCTATTATTGTAAGTAAGGATTTGTAACAACCGTCAATTGACGCATGATTAAAGACGGATTATTCAGTTTCTTCCTTGTTTATGATTGAGGGTTGTGAGTAGGGTTGCTAACCATAGTGAACAGATTTGCAGTACAGTAACTTGGCTCTCAGAGGACGCAGGGTAGTGCCGAGCGAGCAAGCACACTCAAATTACTGAAGATTACAACTGAACGTTCATTTCAGTGCTTATAATCTAGACTAGGCTGAAAACGGGACAATGTCCCGCGCAGACCCTTTGCAGGACGCATACTCTAGGGGTCCAGAAGCGGGACGGTTGGCAATCCTACGTTGTAAGTGTACGACTGTAGGTACGCGAACGAGCTAGTCTTTATACACGAAAGGATTAATCTGTACGGACGAGTGAACAGTGGTAGGCGATTGCATCTGAATGCATATTAACTACGCACAAATAATATTTTAAATCAAACGAAGCTTGTTTTTAACAAGTGTAATTAACGATGTTAGAATTTCCTTTGACTGATGGTGGTGGGTTAATATGAGTTCTAAATTACATATACTATGGTATATCAAAGAATGGATTCCTGGACGTCGTGAAGGCAGATATGCGTGAAAACGGGATCACATAAACAAAATGGTATGCCGAGGATCGTACAAAGTAGAGGAAAACCAGTAAGAAAACGGACCCTGCAAAGAGCCAGAAGATGTTGAATTTTAAACAAGAAAAGTAAAGGTAAGTACCTACCTAAAGAAAATATATACATAACTGTGGACTTCTACTGTACTTGAAGAAACACTATATCAGGTGGCAAAGGTTGCATCTATTCCTACACAACACACTCTTTGACTACTCAAAGTAAAAGACGTCATGGAGATATGGCACTCGGGTCTTAGCGTTCGTTTAAGATTAGAATATCATCTAAACAATATCTTTTGAATCGAGTGAAATAGACACACGACATTAAAACTATGCATACCAGTACCTAAATATGAAGAGTCCAGTTGATATGCGTAGTCCGATAACAAATTAATTGTTACAATAATTTTCATATCATTCAATAACTAAATTGATGGATCCGTTGCCCCCAAAGGAAGCACTATACGTCACTCGAACAGTTCTCACGCGATCTATTCGAGTTGTGATCGTTTTATTGGATGATTGTGACGTGCATATATATAAAGCATTAATGTGGGGTAGAGGTTGCAGGGTTACTACGGGTTTGCATTCGTTTCCGACGGATATGCAACCAGATCCGATTGAATGCAAGCGATAGTGATTATAGTTTTGATGGCTAATCAGATGCTAATAATGAACAGTGCCGTCAAGTAATCTTTGCATCCCGTGGTGGTTATACTGGTCAGCATTGGCAAACGATTTCAAGAACATTAAGGTAAAGTTTGGAAGGGAAAATATTGAATTACTAACAAAAATTAATATTTAATTTAAGGGTCGACATTTGCGAAAACGTTGTTGTTGAGATGTGACAGTTAAATTGATGATTAAGAGAAGATATCGTGGCACTTTTCATTGGTTCTCTAAAACTCGTATTTCCCTAAGACCTAAGTAAAACAATTATCTTTCTGTAAACTTTCACAATTGTATAAATCTAACGAAATGTGAGTATTAAAAAAAGATATCTCTTCAGTAATAGGTGTAGTTAATTTGTCGAAGTATTACCCACTCATTACTTTGCCAATTTGTTATCGATAAAAACATCCACTCGGACATTTTTTTTTCACAAAAAATAACTAGTATAAGCCTGTCCCAATACTTTAATGTGCCACAAAGTCTAAGATTTCTACTGGAATTTTCTGTAACGTCTTCATAAAGAATGTAGGAAGCCCTTACTACATTAGTCGGCAGGACCCCGAGGCGACAATTACAGTAATTGGATAAAGACCACTGAATTGCAACTTTTCTTCCACGAGTAATTGGGCATTATGAAGACATTAGACCTCACACTAGTTCCTCGTTAAGTTAGTTTAGTAATGTGTTTTTGGATATTGTCTCTTCGGTTGACGAATACAAATTTCATATAAGTATCTAGTGTGTAGCTGACGTAGCTGTTTTGAAGAATACGTAAGTTGTTGTTGATGAATATTACTGCGGAAATGTAAGGTCACCAGATATTAATGTTATCATTATAATACCTACGTATTTATTACTTGCAACGGACGGTACGTATACGTATAACATTAGAGAGAATTCAGGATCAGAATTCATATGGAACTAACATTTGGTCTGTGAGCAGAAATAATGGTCGCTTTTAATCGCGCGATAGATTGGTTACTTTCGCACTCATACGTGCCGGGTACGTAAGAGACGGGTGCTTTATCGCTTATCTGTCGCTTGATAAATAAATAAATAAATAAATTAATATCAGACAACCTCACACAAATCAATTATTTGACAAAATTAGTCCCAAATTAAGCTCAAGAAGGCGTGTGTTATGGCTACTAGGCGACGATATACATACTTATATAGATAAATAAATACTTAAATACAAAGAACATCCATGACCCAGGCACAAATATTCGTGTTCATCACACAAATATTTGCCCTTGCCGGGATTCGAACCCGGGACCGTCGGCTCAGTAGGCAGTTGCTTAACCACTGCGCCAACCGCGTCGTCGTCGATAAACAATAATAACCCCGCTAAATTAGATTAATGTTGATTGATTTCAATAATAAATACTACGATAAATACAATAAAGCACACATCCATATTTGCAGTCAGTCTCTAGTTTGAAAAAAGTACTCTTGTAAACTTTGGTGTGATGATCTGATGAGGGATGATAATACTTATATTATTCCATGTAGGTACCAAATGTGTATTTTCTCGGTGAGATGAATCAAAATGATTAGGTCTCAGATAATCAAGATAGATCAACGGTAGGTATTGTCGCATGTTGCTATTTTGATTGCAACGCCTACTGCGCATTCCAACACAGTTGCGAGCAATTTGCTTTGAAAACAACGAACCGATACGGAACGTCAAATTATCTACACAGACATGTGAGGTCTGTGGCCACTACTATTGTCTGTAGTTACTAGTACTGCCTACTACATACAAGAAGTCATTTATGTAAAAGGAATAAAAAGGTTTATCACTTTTGGACTCTTTTTGTTATTTTTTTGAGACAAACAAGGGGACAAACGAGCAAATGGATCGCCAGATGGAAAGCGACTGTCGCCCATAGACACCTGCAATACCAGAGGACTTACAAGTGCTTTGCCGGCATTAGTGTGTGGTATGGTTCAAAAGTGACGTACCTTTTCATTCCCCGACTGTACCTACAGGGAAGTAGCCCATCGGGAGGTTTTCCAACACACGTCATATTGCGGATTTTCGATGATACTTATTTATTTTACTGGCAACGAATATGGTTAAATGTTTGGTAACTGACGTTGAAAGTCGGTGAATATCACTGATGTAAATAAAGAGAAAACAGGAATAAACTCGGCAAATGTCAAATAATGGTTGGATAATAAAGCCAAAACTATCCACAGTGATGAAAAACAAAAAAAAAACATTATGATTCAGTATTTATTTCACAAGAAGAACGAAGGATTCAGCAGCATTCCAGTAAATAATGTTTAGAATTTGTTTTATGACAAATCCTTGACAAACCGCTATTGACGTTTAATGCAAATATATGACGTAGGTATGCACAGTATTATTTCCATATGAATGCTGTTTGTAGCGCCACTATCCGTGGGCCGGACCGTCACTTGTCCCTTATGATCCCTTATAGGGATAAGTTCGCCTTTGTACATGTTTTATTTTTATTTTTTGAAGTTTTGTGAATTGTTTTTGTGTACAATAAAGTGATTACATACATACATACATACTTGTGAGGGTACCTACATTAGAGTTGACATCAAATAGTGGAATTTTTAATAGTGTTATTTGCGTTTTTGCCGTGGTTGTTACACGAAAGGTTCGCGCCGCCGCGCCGGTGCAGATGGACATTGGACGGATGTTCGTTTAGGATAAAAAAATGATTGCAGCAGGTAGTAAACACCTAATGGGTTCCAATACAAAGGCGGCCTATAATTTTACCATAAGTTTGCGGGATTTTGCCGCTATTTTAAGTCGATATGTAGCCTTAAAACTTCGTATCCCCATCTTTTTCATAACTGAGTGAGAAAAAAGATGTAAATAAGAAACCAAGAACGGGGCCCTAAGAGGGAAGATATTTTTGAATCTTGAATGGCTAGCAAAAAAGTAACTCAACTGATGTTGTGTACACGATACTCTTAGGTATAACAAATGGACGCCGCCAGTGACATTTTGTCCTGTTTGCCACTCTATTGTTCCACTGGATAGATGAGCTGTTCAATTTTTATTGCCATATTTCGCTCACAGACCTTCAAAGGTCGCATGCTCCCGATCGATACGTACATATTTAAAATAAAACCAGACCTTTTCCACGGCTCTTCACGGTAAGATTCACACCCACGCTGCCTTGGCTCTCTGCTATTAATAATTTAATAATTATACGGTAAATAGGCACCATATATGGTTAAATGCGAGCAGACACGAGATGGAGCTGTATCGGTTCCAGTTTTTATTACTAAATGCATTGATGCGGGGATGATTAAAGTACAATTATTATAGTAGTATAGTATACGTAGTAATACGATCCCACCAAAAACATTCTGTAAAAAATTAGCCAAGTCTCGATGGAGCTGCTTGTTTATCTCTAAAAAGTAATGAAATCTAGACAAAGTCATACCAAGTCTAAGGTTCCTTACTGCGATTTCTTTATTATTATAGTTAATGCTGTGTGACTAGGCCGTTGAAGGGTACACCAGTATGGGCTATTATCTCGCTTAACAAACATAGGTAGTTACAACAGATATAACATTACGTGTAAACAAAATTGACTTATAGCGGTTCTGACAGACACAGATTGGTGCAATGGTGTCATGGAGCACCTGGTTTTGTACCCTTGTGTACCCTTCAACGGCCAAGTCACACAACATTAACTATAATAATAAAGAAATCGCAGTAAGGAACCTTAGACTTGGTATGACTTTGTCTAGATTTCATTACTTTTTAGAGATAAACAAGCAGCTCCATCGAGACTTGGCTAATTTTTTACAGAATGTTTTTGGTGGGATTTCACTTCTTTTTGTAGAAACGTGGGCATATTGTTTTATAACAACCTGCTAATTAACTTTAGCAAACCTCACGAAATAATAAGCGAAATCAACGAAATGCAAATAATAATCCCTCCTAATTCCTAGCAAACGTTTCCAAGCGCAGTAGAAGAATGTCGTAAACGACTGTAACGCGGCCGGTTGCCACTTCGCCATATAAGATTATCGGAAAAACAAACGACGGCGCGTTTTAAAATACAGTCAGCGCCATCTAGCGACGTGTGCGGGTATCACCGCCACTCTTAGTCCAATGCATTATATTTTGAACAAATTTTGAGCGAAATTAATATTTTGGTGTAATTTGTTTATTTAATTTGTGTAATGTTCGAGTAGAATAAAGTTAATCGTTTGACTATTTCTTCTTGTAAACTTGTAAGTATTAGTATAAAAGCCAGTCTAGTCTTGTCCAGAGTTTTCCTTTAATTTTATTTATATGCGTATTAAAAGCGGAAGGGGAGGCATTCACCCAACGGGTACGTATTACAATGCCGAAGTTCAAAATACCGAATATCATAAGACCTATGGACGGAAGGCCGAAAATTAAAAAATGTCGAATGTTTATTTGACCGAAAGTTTAACATCCCGAAAGAACGTTTGACTGAAAGGATGAAATACCGAATATTATAATCCCGAAGACTGTAATCCCGAAGAATGTAATCCCGAAGACTGTAATCCCGAAGATTATGATCCCGAAGACTATGATCCTGCCTGAAGGTTGTAATCCGGAATATTATTTAAACTCTCGAGAATTATCTCGTATTTCTGTTGTCTTACAGATTCTAATGTTTATTTTATACAAAGAATATTAACCTAAATTACGTAACCTACTTGCCTACTACTATACTTACTATTTATAAGTGAACTCTTCTGTGGAACCGATCTGCTCCGGCGCTGTGGGATGTGCTGCCCCTCCGCCCTAGTACGTTAGTACTCTTTATTATACTGTGGCCCTAGCGTAAGAAAGTGCGGGCATCAAGCGAGTCGCGGCGGCTGAGGCTGGTCGCCGAAGGTGACTAAAAAGCCGAAGCTGCGGAGGCGAGCGTTGCCACAGAACCGAAGCTGTCAACCCCGATTCCACGTGGTCTTGTCTGCCCTACCCCTAGAGTGTATATAAAAGCCCGGAGGCGCGGAGGGAGGGCAGCCCCCGGCCGCCGTAAGAAAGTGCGGGCATCAAGCGAGGCGCAGCGGCTGGGGCTGGTCGCCGAAGGTGACCAAAAAGCCGAAGCTGCGGAGGCGAGCGTAGGTGCCGCACTTTCTTACGCTAGGGCGGAGGGGCTGAACATCCCGCAGCACCGGAGCAGATCGGTTCCACGGAAAAGTCAGATTAGTTAGTGTCCTGACACTTTTAAAGTGCTCATTGACGGGATTATAAAATTTCGAGATATTAAAAATTTTGGGATTATGAAATTTCGAGATTTTCAACTTTCGATTTTCTGAAAATAGGTAATTTGAGCTTCGGTTTATCGAATATCGGATTTTTGAACGTCGGTATTTCAACTATAGGTATTATGAAGTTTCGGGATTTTAATACGTAACCCGCCCAGCTGTGGGACGCTATAGGCTAGATTAAATTAGATGTATCACACTACGCTGGATTTTTGCAATGACAGTCGATTTTTTTATGTACCAATAGTAGAAGGGGGCATTACCATATCTCTAATACAGCTGAGACCAGCTGAGGGTTCTTCATCAAATAAATAATAAATAAATAAATATCGGACAACCTCACACAAATCGATCTAGTCCCAAATTAAGCTCTAGAAGACTTGTGTTATGGGTACTAGACGACGATAGACATACTTATATAGATAAAGATAGCTTAAATAAATAGAACAACCATGACCCAAGCACAAATATTCGAGTTCATCACACAAATATTTGCCCCGGCCGGGACTCGAACCCAAGACCGCCGGCTCAGTAGGCAGGTGTTTACAAACCGAGCCAAACTTACTCACGTCGTAGAAATCGAATAACGCTCGACATGTTTCGAATCGGTACGCGATCCATCATCAGGAGAGACGATCAGTCGCGACGGCGGCCAACCGAACACAACAAGTTGAATATTTTTGTAAAGGCGGTATGTCGATCTCTAATAGTTTGGTTGGGCTCTTGTGTTTTCTAATCAGAGTACTCCAGATCTTCGATTATCCTAGTTTTTAGGGTTCCGTACCCAAAGGGTAAAAACGAGACCCTATTACTGAGACTTCGCTGTCCGTCCGCCCGTCCGTCCGTCCGTCCGTCCGTCCGTCCGTCCGTCCGTCTGCCACCAGGCTGTATATCAAGAACGGTGATAGCTAGGCAGTTGAAATTTTCACAGATGATCTATTTCTATTGCCGCTATAACAACAAATACTAAAAATAAAATAAAATAAATATTTATGGGGGGCTCCCATACAACGAACTTGTTTTATGGTACGGAACCCTTCATGCGCGAGTCGGACTCGCACTTGGCCAATTTTATAGTTTTCGCTTTATGTGGCCATTAAACTCTAACTCTGTACCAAATTTCAGCTCTCTGAATTTATGGGAAGTACTACTTCTTTACTGATGATCATGAGTGAGTGTCGTAAATGCGAAACTTTGCTTTCGCTTAACTTCGGAACTAAATGACCTACAGACTTGAAATTTTGGATTTTAAGTATGTGATTATAGCTTACTGGATGACAAAAATTTCTGCGTTCTGGTCTTATCCAGAGGTGCTCAAATAGGGGCCTGAAAATGCGGCGAAATGGTTCCAGTAAAGGATGGTACGGCAGTGTTTGCTTCGCGCTCGACTTGGCGGGGGCACTGCCGTGCCCCCCGATACGATGTAGGTACAATAAGAGGAAGCAGACGAGAATGACCACTCCATGCCTGATAGTAACAATGGATAGTAAGAGGACTAGAATGGCTATGGAAATCTGCAATCTAAATATCCCAAATGTATTCCTTACTGTGATGACTATGATATTGGTTAGGTATAGCTTTTGTTACATGAAATGTAACATAGACTCATACTAACAGTGCTTCAATTTATCCTTAGACTTATGCAAGTGTTGCTGGTTTATTGGGAGGTCCTTCCACATAAATCCAGAGCAACGGAGATAAGTTATTGTAGCACAGATATCAACAGCTGGAGAGACATGTGATATTTTTATTTTAGAGAGTTCTCAAAAATGAGTGAAATATGTATTGTTTACCATCTACCAAAATAAATATCACAAGGAAAACCTATATATAGATTATAGAATTTGAGCACAAGTGAAATAGGTACATGTACAAAAATTAAGGGTTATTTAATTATTAGTAACTAAATAGTAAATATAAATATGTACACTGAAGAAAATCATCACCATCACAATTTGAACAAATGTTATTCTCGTATTGTTGCAAAATTATTCAATATTAGTGACAAGGCACCATTGGTTTCTAGTCAGTTGCCATTGTGACTTGGGCTCCGCTTTTTACTCACCATCAGGCAAAGCGGAGCCACTATGTTGTGACTATATAAAGTATTATATACTTATGAGCAATGTGTTGATTTATAAAATCATAATATAGTTTCCTGTTAATTAGTAACAATTGTATATTTACAAAGGTGTATAGTTCTAAAATACATGTACACTTTAAATAAGATAAATGTACCTGTTTGTGCATGCTAAGATTCTTTTGTTTGTGTTCTGCTATCTGTGAAAGAACTTATCACTTGACAGAATGTAATCACAAGTGATAAGCGCTCTGCTGATAAGAAACACTTAAATTAAAGGAAGTTTGCTTCAAAACTGCTGTTTTATTTACCTCTGTAATAACATAATTAATATCACTTATAATAGTTATAATCTTGTTATCAAGCAAGTCATAATTCAACTTTAAGATATGTTTAAGATATTAGAAACTATACAGAATTTAACAATAAATAATTTTATGACTTGATACAAATTTGAAAATTCAATCTTATATTGCATATCCACATGTACAGTTAGCAGAAGATGTATATAATATATATATATATATATATATAGATGTATATATAAATATATTATAAAAAGTCTCAAAGCTCATTATGTTGTGAAAATAATCCAAATAAATTGCTTTATTCTCTATTGCATAATAATATAAAGCAGAATTGGAATTATAATGGAATAAAATTGAGATTAGTTTTTAATTTGTTACATTAAATTGATTTTTAATTTATATGTTTATTTTAACCACATCATTTAATATCCTCAGGCAAAGAATAATATTGCATAAATTCAATAAGTATTTCTATACAGATCTTTGTATTAGGACTAGGAGCCAATGACTAACTTCAACTCCTAATAAAGTAAATTATAAGTGTCTCAGGGAAAAAATATGTACTTTTATTTTTTCCCTGAGACTTATAATTATGACAAGCTTTTATCACTAGGACTTACCCGCTGCAGCTCTATAGAATGGTTATAGCATCTCAGGAGTTTATCCACCAACGGCTTCACGGCGCGCCAAGCCCGTTCCTGGGATATGCGCGACGGATCCGCTATCGCCTCCCTTATCTCCTTCCCCGCTCCTTTATAACACTGTATCTCTTCCAAAATCCTCTCTGACTCCAAGAGAACCCTCTGCACCTCCTCATACACTTCTCGTTCGGTCTCCGTGGGCGCAGCGTTCTCGAAATCCAAAAAGATATCGTAACGCGGCGACGAGCAACAATTCGAATCGTCACGGGCCAAAAGACTCAATAACTTCCCCATTTTGGCTTATATAAAAAATCACTTTACTATTAAATATTACTCATCAGCAGCGACGGTATCATCCTTAAATCCTACAACTGTTCTAGGAAGAGCACTTCTGTTTTTAAATGATACACTTTTATTTTAACAGTTAAATTATAACGTTTTTATACAAAATTTCCTATTCTTCGATTTATTAATATAATTTAAACACGCCCAAATATAACACAAACCGCCCACAGCGACCCAGCCCAGTCCGACTGCGACAACCGTCCGCAGCATAGATTAGAGTGTATTTGGTCCGCAGAATACGAAGTGTCAACTGTCATTTGTCAAAAAGACATTTCCATCAGTGTTGTTCAAACATCACAGCTTATTATCGACTGTTACTTCGGCCAAATTCGCGACTAGAGCTAGAGGGTACGAAGCGTAAAGAAATAGTAAGAGCTTAAACGGATGAAGATTTTAATAGAAAAAATATGTTTTATATTCGCTTTTTTTCATTATTTCTTAAGGTTTTAATTTATCAGAAACATTAAATAAAAATCGTCTTAGCGACTATCTGTAGAGAATATGATGATATCGATAGAGAATATGATGTTTTGCGCAGCACTAGCTCCAAGGCAGCCAACATTGCATGACTATCGTAAATGTTGCTATACTAAAATATTTTATGGCGTTTTTCAAACGCAGCTACATGTTTCTAAACAATGTTCGTCTAGTAGCGCCACTGGTGACTGGATATGTAATGTATGCATAAGCGGGATTTTTAAATGATTATATTCCTAGTTCACGGAGTAAATATTGCGTGAATGAGCTAATTAGCATGCTAAAAAACGCTTTTGTATAGTACAGTACAGATCCTTTACAAAACAAGGACTTCTCCAATAGTTTATGATACGAAAAATGTGAAAGTATCTACGTTATCATATTAAACCGAAAGCCTGACTGTTGAACAAAGGCTCCCCAAGGTTTTCCACGACAACTAGTCGCGCGCCGCCCTCCTCAAGCATTGGGTCTCCGCGATCCTGACCAGATTGTCGGTCCACGAGAGTATAATGGCAACATAGTATTATTATCACTATCCGTATTTATTGAATCTTTTTTAATGATTTACTGTGATGTCAAAAATTGTATTTACTTACATTGAAAAATTATGTAAGTTCAATATGTTCATGTAAGTAGAATACTTGGTGGCTTAGTCTTTCAGAATTTTATCTATTAAGCGTACCTAATAAAATTGCTGGGAAATGCTTTGAACCCGAACCAGAACCAAACAATGTGTTGCATCGTAACGTAAGGGAGGGGTGAATGACAAGTCCAAGTAAGAAGTCTACATTAAAACAACATCAATAGGTAGGCATTACCACTTTTATTTATAATCATAAGTGTATTACATCGACACATTGCCATTAAACATACGAATTCAATTTACAAATAAGATCTTTTCTGCATACGTAATATTTACAAAATTCTCACCATTTTCACGTAGCTACACAGATTCCGTTTTCAAACAAGTCCGTGAGCAAATTGAGGTATTTTACTTAATTCTATCCCCGTAAGTAGGCGTGTACCTACGTAACATTAATCTAATTATCATTGAAATAATGTACGAATCAGAATAATTACGTCACAAGTTATTCGATATTACCAAGTAGAGCTACTTTTACATTTCAAAGGACAGAGTCGGCCAGTGAGCCAGCCATAATCGCTATGCGAATTGTGACATACATTGCGTCTTTTCGATGGTCTGAATGGCTTCGAGAAAAGGATGGTACGGCGTGCCGGCAAGTGCGTTTGCTCGACTTTGCGGGGGCACTCTCGTGCCCCCAGATAAAGTAGGTACTAAAAATTCCTTGAATAATATTTGGGTATTGGGATATTTTCGGCTTAACAATGTCCAGTTAGAGAAGGAGCCCCTTTTATCATGCCATATGCTCACGATAAATTGGTTTTGATGAGCCATAGGTAGTAGTGTGTCATTCGCAACAATAACTAACTATAGTTTCAATTTTCCTCCCATTTAACCACACATCATGTCAGGCTTTGATGGATTCGTTCGCCAATCACGCTAGTGCTTAAAAAGTGGTTTATGTTAGAGAATACAAAAACGATTATAATGCCATAGTATAACCGATTATAACCGGTTCTTTCCGTAGTAAAATAAGAGATTTTGCATTCCCTAGTTTGTGTGCATATGCTATACCTAAAGGTCTTTAAGTTAGTACCTAATTGTGACGCTCGATTAACAATCTACTTTGTATTGTGGTCATAGTCTGAAGCGCACAGTATTTCAAGCCCCTGTAAATCATCTCATAATTAAGAGAAAAGTGGACAGAGCGAGAATTATACTGAATTATCAAAAGTCAAAATAAAATTTCTACTCTTAAAAAAAGATAGTCTATGGAACTTACAAATATCTTAATGATCGTATATTTTTTAAAGATCAGTCTAACATTCGATAAAAATTTACAACTTTAATTTCTAATGTATAATATATTTATTAAGGCTACGGCCTTCTGGAGGCCTCATTACTCACCGCGTTTTACTGTAGTGCTCACTATGATGGACTTACCTACTGTAGATGCATGACCGAGGTGATTGTATTTATTAAATTACATGTATAAGTGTGTATGTTAAGCGTTTATCATGTTATTACCATTATTTTATTCTATACGTTTCCAAAAACAATTTTCCTTTAGTGTTAAAATGAAAACACTACTGTTCATGTCAACTTTTCGGTCATTTTTAAGCTAGAGTGGAGCTATAGAGTGGAGATATAGCTAATATGGTCAGCATCAAATAGCTGACAATTTTGATAATAAATTTAAAATTGTATATTAAAATCGTCAACTACTTTTGATGCTGACTGTACCATTGATTTTGTAATTATACGTAGTTTCGTTTCTAAACGCCTTCATAAGATGTAGTTAATTGTTAGGGTTGGCAACTCAACAAACTGACAATGTTACCAGACTACCATAGTAACTCTAGTTAACGGTAGGCATTCTAAGTGAAAATAAATCGTTGATGTGAATATTGTGTTAGTACTTAGTGTTATGTAAATAAAACAATTTACACGGATTATACCGCGAAATTCATTCTTCGAGCCTTCCTGATCATGACGTTCCAGTAACTATAGGTAATAGTTGTCAAAAGTTGACTCCGATAGGTATAAGTAAATTGTTTCATTTAAATGTGTGACAGTCGCAGAAACCGAAGAAAATATTAGTTGTATTGTATTAGAAAAAATTGGTTATTGTAGACGTACCATGCTGGTATTAAAAAAGGCCGAGATATTTTTTAAATAGATGCGGACAGTGCGGACACATTCGATGTACTTACAATCGTAGTGAAATATAAAAAAAATATATAATATTAAATAAAATAAGTGTGTAGATTATATATAAAATGTAATATGACACTAGGATTGATATTTGCCTATATCCATTTTCGAATTCGAAACTTACTTCTCAGTTGTGTAACATAATTATGTAAGAGGTGGTGTTCCACAGCCGCGAAGCTTGGCACACCGTGATTACATCAATCACTGTTCTTCCACTTATGCTTTGTGAAAATTTCGAGTATGTACTGTTACTGTGGTCCGTATCAGTGGAAGCGCACCCTAAATTCATTTATTATAATATTTATAATCTTAGGCCATTACGTGCAACCGTTCGTTAGTAACCACATTCCTGAATGCTATGGATTATTTGACAGCGTGATACGTGAGCAAATAGCATTGCCCTAACGCTCTCTACTAAGAAATGTGATGTGTCTTTATCAAAATTAATAAATAGGTACAACCATACAAATTTGGAAAATTCCAGTAATCGGCCATAGTAAATATGATTAGCATTTTATAGGCGCCTAAAACAGTGTGGAGTCGTAGGTACAGATTTTAGAAAATAACCGCCTTTCCTATGGACATCACAATATTTAATGGCTTAGGTAAATATAACTAATATTTTTAGTGCAGATCTTTAGGTGAGTGCTCGTAAGAGTTTGTCAATGTGGTTGAAAAAATTAGGTAGGTACTTAATTAAAGCTAAGCAATTAATGAAAACTGATCAAAGAACTTAACTTTGGGATGTCCAAGGGATAGATGCATAATCCAAACTCATGAAAAAAAAACTGTAAGACTCAGAAATACATCGGCAGCAAGATTAAGCCTTTCTAAGCGTTCGCCTGTCTTCAAACCTTCAACCCGCACCTTTAAAATATGATGATGAGTTACATACATTAATCATACTCTGGATGATTGTTAAATTAGACGTAAAAACGAGATAATTATCTACTCCGTTCATTACACAACAATAAATAGAATACAAATAACATCTATATTATCTACAGATATCTAAATTATAGTCTTAACATATGGGTGTAAAGATCCGTCTTAGCTATTAAAAATTGGTTACTTCATCGTTAATTCCAAAATCACTCCATTAAGTACGACTACAATTATCACACTTCTGCGAGATTTGATCAAATTAACGTAATTTGAATTGAATACGGCATGGAACCTTCATGTAGGTTGTACATATTTGTTAAATTGCATATCTCTATTACAAGATAGCAGGGTACTTGTTTATTCAAAATGTGTGTATGAATTTTCTGTGTATGGCTTTACTATTCCGCGGGCCTATGCGTTTATCACGACAGATAAATGACAAAGCACAGACTTTTTGTCAAGTATGCGAGTACAAGCGGCGGATACTTTATTTTCCGGCCGTCGTAGGCCCGCTGCAGTGGCGGGTTTAGGGGGGGTTGAACCGGGTAGTGACCCTGGGTGCTGGTTTTTGTAACCAGGACTAGGGCGCCTAGGTCGTCACGTCATCAGAGCGCCACGCAATTAATGACTGGTTGCAGGGCGCTTGTATGGCTAAAGTCAGCCCTGGCCCACTGAGGATGAGGGGGAAATGCCTCACCCTTACGAACAAACCTACATAATTTCAACATTTTTCAAACTTTGTGTCCCATGCCGTATTTTTAAAGTTCTCTGATTTGGATGAACTACAGACGGCAAACCAGTTTTAGACGGTGATGACATTAGACAACGAATCGAAATCAGCAGACAATATGTAATCGACATACAAAATGCAATTACACGCTATACTTAAAAAAAAGTAATATTTATGTAGGTATTAATGAGATTTCACTTTGTGATTACTTAGGTACGTTCAGCCATTCATTTTGAATCCATCATTTCTATATCATATTACAGTAAGTACAAAAGAGGGGTGGACATGGAGATGGACCTTATGTTATGATATAATATATTGTACTTGGTTGGTAGTGGTAGTTGCTTTAGTGCTGTTTTTTTTATAATTGACAGCTTGTGCTAACCACAGGTCTCATAGTAGATAAACAAGTCACGAAAAACATAAAGGAGGTAAAATATGACTGCCATTTCGATTGATTAACTACCTGTTTGCCGCCCGTTATACATACGATCCGTAATGTAGAAATCATCAGTCACTATCTGGTAATTTAGCGTCACTACTGTGTAAGACGTCGCATTTGATCGCAACTTAAGGACACTGAATGTCCAGACCGACCAAAAAGAGTAGAAATTAAAAAGTGGCAATACTGTAGTGTCGTCCCCGTTTTTTTATATTGATTAGAAAGGGAGGACACTACAGTATTGCCACTTTTTAATTTCTACTCTTTTTGGTCGGACTAGGAAATAGACTTATTTCTCTCAGTTATACTTTATATGTTGCGATATAATGTGACGCGTTACATGACGTCATCCATATTAAAAACATTTTATAGGAGTTATAAGATCAAACTGCAATCGTCACAATTCGTAATGCTTATAAATAATTATCTAATCAAGTATAAGTAACATTGTTGTGTGCTCATGCAATGCTAACGAATTAAAGTTTGCGGGGTAAACGCGTGCTTTATTTTAATTAAGTACCGTTTAAAACGAATCTTTTAATCCGTATCCCTACATTCAACTTTAATGCGCTAGTACCACGGTCTAACTACTTATACTAACAATATACAAAAATCTTGGTGTTCGTGATGTTAAACCTAACTAGAGTACACACGCACACATTCAAGCATCCATTTAACGTACCTATTGATTAAAAATGTACAAAATCAACGGCGTTGCGCCTGTTGTCGTTTATTAGCAGAAATGCTCAGAAATGCTTGATCAAATGCGGTTTTTGATATGCATTGCAACTTATGCAACTTTAAAATGCGTGTGCGTTTAGGCCTGCAGGATCAAACCTGTAGAATATAGGTTAGGTGGGGTAATACTATCACCGGGAGAAGACCACCACAATCCATTAACCAACTGTTAGTCTTACCTTACCCCACCTTACCTTGTATGTAGGTAGGTATATCGCGTAATAAGAGTTAGTAAGTACACGACTTCCATTGCGGTATAACTGATGTCAGTATCATAAACGGCCGGTGCTAGTAAAATAAACTGCTCGAGTACATACTCGTCGAGACCAACACCTCTAGCACAGCTGCGACACGCGACTCCTTCTGGCACGAGATATACTACCTATCTCTTTCGTTAAGGCGGCAACAGTGGCTATAGCGACAACAGTGGCGCAATGGCCGTTGTTTCAAAAGTATCATAGGTAGCTTTCCGTCTCTCTTACTCTTCGAAAGCCCTCCCGATATATACAGGTCACATCCAGTTTTTCTGCGTCAGCCATGTAACAAACCCGTTTTGCGAGTGTTTTTTTGTTTTGACGTAAGAAAAAGTGAGTTTTAAGGTAGATATACTGTTTATTTTTTCACAAACCTTTCGTCTTACCAATGGAGTTATATTTTTGCTAAGAAATAAACTTAATTGAGGTAATTTTGGCGTATACCGCGGTTCGATTTACGTAAAACCATCACACGTGGTATGAGTTAAACCCAAAATGGCCGTTTTGTACACAGTGGCTCAAATCACTTAAGTACACAGTGGTTCATGATCCACTGTGTACTATTGGTACTGGATAATGGTTAACAGACACTAATTTAGAAAATGTAGCGAGATGTAATAATTTTTGTTAATTTTCCCTTTTAGGATGGCTCGTCCAGCAAGGCCCAATGAAATAGATAAACCTACAGCTGATGACATGAAAAAAGAAATAGTGTGAGCGTGAGAAATGCGTCTAAATTTCAGGAATTCTTTCACTGCACTGAGACGTTATCATTTTAAGACTCGATATATTAATGTCGGCTAGGTTCGTTTACGCTAAATTATAGCGTTAGTAAAATGTGCAATGAAGAGCAACAAGAATTTTTAAAAGATTATTTCAAATTCTTTGCTTTACTGTTTTACGGATTGAGCACAAAGGAATTTCGAAAAATAACTTTTTTATTTATTTTAAGGCCAAAGAAACATTTTTTATGATATTTTATGCAAGATACTAATTAAGTAATGGTAGTTACTTAGTTTATGTAGCAGTTATGCGTTGATTATTAACGAAGTCATAAAAAAATAAGCTCGTTTAGTACATTTTGAATGTGTAAGACTGAAAAGTCACTTTCAGGCTGAAGTAGTCAAAAAAAGTTTTCTTTTCTGATGTGTAACTTATTGTTTGATTAAAACAAAAAAATTAAGACCGATACGAAGCAAAAAAATGCATTATTAGTTGAGTTATATTATAGATGATCCACTGTAAACTTGCCTGATTCACTGTAAACTGAGGGCCGATTCACTGTATCCCACCCACAGTACACAATGGCTCAAATGAGTTTTTTTAGAAAATACTATATATTTTCCAAAATATTATCTTGTCGAGCTAAATCGATTGGAATAATCAATATATATTAGTTACACTATAAAACGGATCCTTTCACATCTTTCCAACACTCACCCAAATCAAATTACATCTCTGCAAAAAAAAGTGACCCACTGTTGCCGCCTTGACCCTACAGTGCTGTGAGAGAGTGACGTGAGATACTATATCGCGCGACAAGAGTCGCGTGTCACAGTTATGCTAGACGTGCACAACAACTAGGACGTCTTATAGGGTTTTATTACTAGGTAGAATGTAGAGTAGGTACTTGCCCCATCGGGCCATGGCGATTGTGTAAAATTTATTTTCAAAAACTATACTCCGGTATGGTTTCTGAAAATTATTCAAACTGGATATCTAGGTGTGGTTTCACGTGTAATGAAAATCTTTGTTTTGTAAATAACCACTTAGCGTGATAATTTTTATAAACATAGCGTTCTGGAATCGTATTGGTTACATGGCTTGCGTTCCTTTTACCATCAATGCCGTGCATACCTAGGTGTACACCATTTTTTATTAATCGGAGACGAGGATGCAATTTGCAATTTGTCACCGATAAATTTGCTCGTGTCTGCACAAAAGATGTAATAGGATCACATCCAAGAAGTACTGCTTGGTGTAGATGAGTAAGACCTTCTTGATGTAAAGGGTGGAGAGGGTGGCGATTTACACAAGGTAACCCACGACCAAACCTACTTTGTTGCTGATATTTAAAAAAAATTAAAGTAATCGCACCTATCTGAGGGACTTGTCTGAGAGAATAGATTTGCGTTGAGGGTGGCGATGTGCGCAGTGTAACCACCGAGATAGCTCTGCTCTGCTGAATGTCTAGTATTTGTGAAGATACGCACTTATCGGAAGTATTTCATGGCGGAGACGAGAAGGAACTTCTCGATGAAGAGATCAGAGTCCAACGCGGCGATGTGTGCTGCGCGGCCGACGAGGGCACTAGCGGTATGAGGCAACGCGTGTTGCACGTCGTAGCGGACCACAGACACGCTGGAGGCGCGTGACGCGAGTGGCGATACCATGTTATGTACCTGCGGATGATAAAGGTTACTATAAAAATGGAAATCCAATGATGAAGTGCCCAACCAGGTTTCGGCATCAAGCTTACGTTTAGGTGCTTTCCACTCTTATCTCGTTAGGATACAGTAAAGTGAAATTGCCTCCAAACATGCCTTTTCTCACATAGAATTTGGGTGTCTTCAAATTGATAGTGTATAGACAGGCATCCATTATCATGGGCTTCTTCATAAAACGATCCATTTCAAATGCATGTCTCTCCATAATATTTAAATGGTAGAACTCCAAAGTAAGATTAGGGAAGAAGTAGAAGTAGGGAAGTGGATTTGTAATATTACCATTTCTCGGTAAGCCTGTCCCAATAGCGACGTGTCTTTCGCCGCAGCCTTACAAAGCTCGAGCCTGGCCGAATGTAGAGGCACATAGCGGTCTTGTCCAGAGCCGCAAAGAAGGATGTGCTTGAATTGGTGCAGCTGACTGCGTTCGCTCAGCCGGTAGAGGAACGAACGTCGCGGGTCGGACGCGTCGCGCAGTGACAGTTGCAAGAGCGAACCAGATTTTTTCCATTTCTGCATGAACCACATTCCTGAAAAAGAAAGGATAATATTCAGAATGTTAACACAAATCATCCTATTCATTTTATATTAAAGGCATCTTGGACAGAGTAATCTCAGAGGACTCAATAAGTCTTGGTGTGAGACAGTATGGCCTCGACATAGACTCTGAATGTGGTCGATTTATTTTCTTAGAAGTAAGATGTTGGTGCTTACCCGCATTGACTAATCCACTGGAATTATATAGCGTTCCGAGATGAGGCCCACTCAGAGACAAGAACGTATGAAGCTTCCCTAGGAAAGGTTTCATCTGTGGTCTTGCCAGTGCAGATCTAATGATAATCGTCCCAAGGGAGTGCCCTACGAAGCTTATCCGAGCTGGTTCGTTTGAATTCTGTATGTGTGTCACGATTTCTTGTACAAGCCTGGAAATTGTATTATCGATCAATTGAAGGAGCTAGTGGATTAGAAGAAAAGGCCTTTTAATTATATTGTGTTCTTAATTATGTTTAAAATCAAGATATAAATTGGGAAACATGCGATAAATTACCTGTCTGTCATGGTATCAAAATCCGAGAACGTATCCCCTTGATTACGTTCAGACATAAGGAAGTCTAACCTGGCTCCAGGCAAGCCCAATTCCAGGTAAGTCTTGACCAAACGCAAGTCTGCTGCATTACCGTCTAGACCATGTACGCAGATAATTAAATGCAATCCTGAAATGTATCGTACGATATAATTCTGTTTTCAAGTCGTACCTAAGAGTGAAAAATTACTTTAAAAAAAACGATGTACGTAATAATACTGTACCTTCAGGATTGAACATTCTGTATTCGTCGCTAATATGGAAATACGGCAAAGAGCCTTCCACCGGTAAGGTAAAGTCCGAGTAAATAGCACCAGGATACTTCACGCTCTGCCGGAATTCCTCTCTGCACTTGACGAAGAGACGCTCTGACTCGGCCAGACCGAAAATACTAACGAGATTGCTCTCGCGTTGCTCTGAATTCAAAAAGAGTTAGTTAATGAAATGCTATGGCAAGAAAAGTTCTAGAATTTCATGTAATTTACATAAAAACAAATGTACGTGTTGTTTAGTACAATAGGTAAAACAACACACTAAATCCTGCGGGCCTATGAAGATTAGTTTTATCACGCGATAAATAAGTGACAAAGCATCCGTCACGTTTTGACAAGCTGTGAGTGTGAGTGACAGATGCTCTGTCACTTATTTATCACGTGATAAACGCAACTATCATAGGCCCCCTGGGGAGGAACAATTATTATAGGTGCAGTATAAGGTGTTGTACTTTGTTAAAAGGTGGACATGAAAAGCAGGCGACGCTGCTTGAAAGCTAAGTTAGATAGTGTTAGTAGTGCACAAAAGCGTACCTTTGCCATTTCCATTATCTTTTCTAGAAGCTAATTCTCCAGTACTTTGGCTCTTATTCAACGTACCACTCGAAGGCGCACCGTTCGAGTTGACAGACTGGAGCGGTCTCAGTTTTCGTCGCTCTCTTATACCTGATGCGAAGCCAAAATATTCAGTTAGTAGCACAAGCACACAAAATACACGAATATATTTACAGAACGTAGAAAATAATTATAGTAATACCTTCGCAAACGTGATACAATGGATTGTCTAATTCGAGAGTTGAGGGTTGCGCCGTGTGTTTTCGAGGTGTTTTAGAAGGAGTGGAGGACTTGCTGCTTTGCCTACTTAGTTTTGGTGACTTTGTTGTAGGTGGGTCCTGAAAGAACAATGACATCATTAAGATAAAGCCATTTGCCCAATTATTATTTTATTATTTCTATTAGCTATTCTTTTAATGCAGATTTTTACCTTAAATTCATCTGGAGGTGGTGGCGCGTCTCTAAATTGCTGCGGTGGTGGCAAATGCTCGTAATCATTTTCAGCTTGGAAATGTGCGAGATCAATTTCAGATCTGGCCCTATTATGATATTTCTGCACAGCAGCGGCCGGCCCAGCAGATTTCTTGTGGCTTTTACAATTACGATCTACTGTCAAGCTTCGGATCTCAGCCGCTATCAATTTTTCCGTATATTCAATTCTGTCTTTTAGTACTTTTTTCACCGGAGGAGTCTTTGCAGGTTCTGGTGCCAATTTTGGCGAGATCTCTTTTCGTAAATACGGATGTAAGTTGTCGCTGATTGTTTGCGATTTCTTTACCGTTCCTTCACTCGAAGTTTTAGGTGTCGAGTTGTACGATTTTCCTTGGATAGCGCTAAAGGAATTATGTCTTTGATTAATTTTGCCAACATTAGTAGGAAATTGTTGGAAACAGCTAGCTGTGCATGTATCCGAGTTACAACCAGCGTCTATTCCATTGCTATGCATAAGTTTGTTGTATTCACATTGGCTGTCCGTGCAAATAGAATCACTACAAATTGTGCATTCTTCACATACTTCTTTATCACAGCATTCGATTTTCTCATTTGGATTCGTCTGTGCTACTTTTACGGCTAGTTTTAGAAGTCTTTCTCGGAGTTGATCACCGTTAAGGACTGTCCTTTTAAAATCGCTGATGGTTTCACCTTCAGCTTTTCTACCGTCGGGTTCGTCATTGGAAACTTTTGAGCCAGTGGCACTCACAGGAGGAGGGAAATTTTGGTTTAATTGACAACTCGCATTATCTGGAGTAGATGGTCCAGAACTACGCCCACTAGACACCCATCCACTTTGTTCACTTAAACTTGACGTTGAGTTACTTCTACTTCTTTTTTCTTCTTTGTTAGAAAAGTTTTCAGGTGGTAATATTTTAAAATCTTTATCAGCGATATCAAGTGGCGGAGATTCGAATGCCGGAGGTGGTGCTAAATTCGGCAAGGATTCTGATCCGAATGTGTTATTAATATTAGGTTCATCCAATACAGACGTAGCACTTCTACAATGACGCAATAATTCCGGACCATGATCTAGACTATACGGTACACTTACTGACGATTCTAATCTTCTTAGTTCAAACGGTATGCTATCACTGCTGGAAGATGACGCGGCTTCAGACATGAGTTGCGTCATTTTCTCAGAAGGTTTATGCTTGGAACGTTTCTCTGGTTTGCCACTAGATCTTCCACTCTTAGGAGTAGCTATACCGGATTTAGGTGTTTGGAGTCCGGACTTTGGAGTCACCAAGCCCGATCTGGGTGTAATTGCCCCTGATTTCGGAGTGGCTTTGCCTGACCGCGGTGTAGCTCGATCAGACTTAGGTGTGCTCCGATCTGACTTTGGTGTGCATCGGTCTGACTTAGCACTGTCTCTTGACCTGATGGAATGATGACTGTTTAGAGAATCTCGACTTGAATTGATCTTACAGTTTTCTTTCGTGCCGTGATTTAATTTAGACTCTTTAGACCGGCTCTTCTTATGCCTCACTGAGGGCATTGTCGAATGTGGCGTTGACGGTGGTGTCTTGGAATATGTTGATTTCGACGTTCCGTCACTGCTTCTATCTAATGTCATTACAAATCCGCTATCATCACTACTCTTGCTTGATTTCTTTTGGTAGTTTTGAATTAAACTACCAGTGTTGAAGTCGTAACTCCAGTCACCTTTTTGTAGATAGTAGTTCAATTCGTGCCTCAGTTGATTTCTAGCTGCTTCGATATCAATCTGTGGGTTCTCCATATTTTGATGAAACACGTGAGTCGAGTTAGATCTATGAACATGTTTATTAGAAACTAAGCTAGTTTGATCAGTCACTTGATTTTTCCCACTAACTGGTGGGTAAGAATTACGTGGAGGCAACATAGGACGGGGTAAATTTACACTATAGCCTCTTTGAAATTCTAAAGGATTACGAATTACATTATTCACTTGCGGAGTACCCTGATTACCGTAAGTATACCCATACACTTGATTAGGATTCGCTCGACCATCGTACTTATATCCTACGTTATGAAAAACTTCATTGTGAAATCCATGGGGGTTTATATTAGGATTAAATGGGTTTTTGTACTTTTCTCTGAATTCGCTTATGTTTCTCCTGTAGTCGTCTCCTTTTGATCCACATCTGGTAGTAGTGCTTGTAGGATAAGCGGTTGTGGTGACGCTGCGGGGTAAAGTGGTAGGTTTGATTTGCTGCGGCGGTAGATACGGCTTGGGAGGATAGTTTACTGAGGCATTTGAACTGTTTCGTACATTTTTTGCTAACATTTGTTGCGAATTATTCAGTGGCGTCATTTGTGCTACTCTCAACTGATCGAGTGATTTGCTGTGTCTAGCAGGCAGAGTACTGACGCCACTTGTAATCTCATGTTTCTGGTGAAACACCTCGTTTGTATCACTTGGATCCTTTCCCTGTCGAGACATGTGATTGTTCTTTGTTACATCTAAAAGAGTGGAAGCGGAGTATCTTGACATTTGCTGTCCTTGTTGGATGGAGCAGGAGGCAAAAGCGTTATTAGGTGGTAGTTGAATCTCACTTATTTGGTTATTCTGTACGATGTACCTATTACGTCCAGTGATTTCTACTTCGGTGGGCGTTTTATTGATTTCAAGTACGGCTTGTTTAACTAAGTTTCTTTTGGGGGATCCGCTGGCTGATTTTTGGGGGGTGATGGTTAGCGTGGCCTGCACTACGCTGGAGCTGGCGCTGGATTTTGGTGATTTGAACTGGGGCTCGAGTACATCCATGATTTGTTTTGGTAACGTGAGCGTGACTCGCGACGCCTCGGACGAAGGTCTTCGTGAGTCCATGAGCGAAGTGACACTACAAGAACAGTCTTCACCGAGCGGTTCTGTGCATAAAAATGGATCTGAAATAACAAAATTGATTTTATCAAGCAATTACAAAATCAGTTAGATCAAGAAATAGAGAATACGCTTTTTTTTATCCTTGATTAGAATTAGACTCACCACTTCCAGATTTACTCGCATTGGAACCCAAAAATGAACGCCTCCTTGCAAATTCAGCGGTATCTTGATATCTAAAAGAAAAAATGATGAATAATATTATTTGTTTTTATCGCTTACCTACATCGTTATTTAGTGATTGTGTAGTTATTTATGAAATGTCTGTCTCAAATACCTAATAATAATTTACCAATGTTACGTAGTGATATCAGTAATTAAAGCAACTTAAACGATACATTCCCAGGAAATCTAAGGTATTCCATACTATTCCATACTTCCATACTAATATTATAAATGTGAAAGTGTGTCTGTCTGTCTGTCTGTCTCTGTCTGTCTGTCTGTTACCTCTTCACGCTTGAACCGCTGAACCGATTTATATGAAATTTGGTATATAGATAGTTTCAGTCCCGGGGAAGGACATAGGATACTTTTTATCCCGAATAAATTTAGTGTTCCCGTGGGATGAGCGGGTAACACCGCGGGGCATAGCTAGTCCTTAATATTAAGTTCCTTAACCAGCAATTTTTCTGTTGACAGTTTTTATGAAAAATAGACCTAGTGCCGGCTGTCTTGCCAGCATGCTAGCTAGTGCAACAGTTGGGCTGGCCTAGCCAAAGTCTTTCGGAAGAGATGTGACCCCTCTGGAGCCTAAATATGATTGCCATGGTGTGAGATGTGGGAGACGTGGACACCAACCACGATTTACAGTTTTATGACTCACCTGTCCTCGAATATGATAGGCATGATGTGGGGATCGCCGTCGAGCGCGATGCAATGCACTGGCAGCGGGGGCAACAGGGCCAGATATCTTGAACGGCGTGCCGCCTCGCCCACGCTCTGGTACGATTGGTAGTTGCTGTCGTAGCAGCCCGCCAAGGAGTGCCGCGGGTTGTCCAACACGAAGAAGCATTCAGAGAAGCGTTTGATACTGAAAACATATGAAGAAAAAAAGTTAGAGCGCAGAGTGCAGAGCAGTCTGTGCAGTCAATAAATTACAATACTAAAATTACCCTGTCTACATTCCTTCTTGTACGTACGTGCAGCAGCCTGGTCTCGTGGTCTCTTGAGATGAATAATTCCCCCATCGCACCATATAGATAGAACGTAGACAACAGTTATAGAAAAACGTGTTTCATACAAACCAAATTTGATACACGTTTAAATTTTGTGAAAGTGTTAACTATTAATTTGTTTGGTCAGTCATGGTAGAATGGTCGTGATCAAGGACCACGAGCGACTCTTCTCCAGTCTTAAAGGTACCTTTAATTGGAAAATGCTTACTCAAGCATGTACCTGGTTTGTGATGTGATGCAATGTAAGGTTGGTCCAGTGCTTACCGAAGCGCGTGGTGTCTGGCAGCGAGCGCGTGGTGCACATGGGGCCGGTCGGAAGTGTGATGCAGAAAGGCGCGCCACCGCAACGTCACTTCTGCGCAGAGTCGTGCTATGTCATGCGCCGCGCCCATTGCCCATTCTTCCTCTTCGCCTGCCTCTGACTTCTGGAAAGACGAAGAAGTTGTGGTTGTAAACTTCAAAGGTATGCTGTACGGAAAAGTGACCATGCTCTGTGACACATGTTTTAAAGCTAGAGCCTAGTTCTAGGTTCAAGGGTTTTGTATTCATGAATCAGTCGGTGGATGAAACTTTCTTTTGTCTCTTATGAGCAATAATTACAACGTCATCTATCGCTCGGAATATCCGTGGTTTCATCTGGACGGATTTTTAACAAATTTTGGCCCTGAGATAGTTGGATATCAAAAGATGGTTAAATATATTTTTTTTTACACGATTACGCAAAGGAAAAAGAAGGGTTACACGAAGGATAGTTTTGATTTCTTGTGGCAGTACCTTGCCGATATCACTAAGATCTTTGATCCGTTGCGCGACTTCACCAACGATGGAATTGGAGGACGACTCCTCTGGAGTCAGCAAGGCACCAGTGGATCCGCATATGGATAGGGCATTCTGGAGCCCCTCTAAAGACCCCAGCAGGATCCCGCACACCTCTGCATGCACTTGTCTGTGAACAGAAAACGAAATAAACATCATAACGCTGTATTCAAACGACACCAAATTTCTACAAGGCGTCTGCTGTGAAATTTCTTTCTCTTCACCATGTGCTGCCTTTTGAAGTCTTTACATAAAAACCGGCCAAGAGCATGTCGGGCCACGCTCAGTGTAGGGTTCCGTAGTTGCCGATTCTTCACAATAGAGATTCCAGAGGTTTAAATTACGAGAAAGATTTCAAGCTTCCAGCGAGCAAGTTCCTGCGAGACAGGCGTAGCCTAGTGCAGGTGATACGGGTAACTTTATATTTTCAATTATATTATTATTATTATTATTTTTATTCAAAATAGCCATGCATTTAACCTCGATTGCACCTGATGTTAAGTGACAATAAGGCCTAAGATGGAGCATGCTTGGCTAGAGGATGCCTATTCACTCTCGACTTGAAGAGATCCAAGTTATATTTTTCAGGAAACAAGTGCGCAGGAAGAGAGTTCCATTCCTTAGCTGTCCTCATAAGGAAAGTAGACGCAAAGCGTTTCGTACGAATCAGTGATATATCGACAACATAAGGGTGGAATCCAAGTCCGCGCCGAGTACTGTATTGTCTGAACGGAGACGGTGGAATTAATTCATGCAGTCCTAGTGCACACTCACCAAAGTGTATCCGGTAGAAAACCGATAAACAGGCGACTTTCCTGCGGTGTTCGAGGTTTTGCAGCTTTTCCTGAACTAAGGCAGGGTCGCCAATGAGCTTCTTCGCACGTTTGTCAATTGAATCCAAGGCGGCCAGTTGGTATTTGGCGGACCCATCCCATATTACAGTGATATCTTTAACTAAATTTGGTAAAACCATGTACCTATTAAGTCTTTCCACTATTAAATAAACTATTTTTTTTAAGCTTTATAAAAAAGGTCCTAAACGCCAAAGTAACTGAAATTACTTATTACAATGTTTTAATGCAGTATGGCACTTAACTAATATGTGTAACGTTCAAAGTATAAGGACACCGCGCGGCACTTACGTCATTTTAAAGAAAATTAGGAAATTTTGCGATAACTCAAAAACGTTAGAGGGGGGGGCGCTATTTTTTTTATTTTCGGAGCGAATATTTACAAAACTGCTGACCTTATCAAAAAAGAATGTTTGGAGACCCCTATTATTTTTAAAAGACCTATTCAACGATACCCCACTTTTGAAACGAAAAAAAAATTCACCCCCACTTTAGGGGTTCGAGAGGTGCACCCGAAAAAAAGGTTATATTTTCAGGGTAATCAGTACCTTCGAAGCGGGAGAATACTTACATGTACATAAGTAGCACGTGCGGCGGCAACATCGCACCGGCACCCTATAGTAAAATCTTCAATAACTTTGGAACTGTACAAGTTCTTGATATGTGGTTTTTTATTAATCGATCAATTAATAGTGTTATAATATACATAAGTAAAATAAAGCCATACATTCATACATTCTTTTGTATGAAATTACATAAAACCCCCAAAAAACTGCATTTTTTTTTCAAAATGTATGTTTTTTTTGTATTATTTTTACTTTTTGCCTATTTTAATTTTAATTTTATTTTTGAAACTAATTTAAGTAATTATCTGTCGATTAGCACCTTAATTATCAAAATCGGAATATCCGTTGACGTTTAAGATTTTTTGTAAGATTTTTTGACCCAGCGGCGCCATGTCTGTCTGTCTGTCTGTCTGTCTTGCTGGCTAATGATATGCGTTTTTTTTTCTTAAATGTAAAATTAGTTGTATATTAATATAAATAAATAAAGAAAGTACCATGTACATACATTTTTACGAGTAAAATTCCAAAAAATCACAAATTTTAAATAGTTTTTTCAGAAATTATATTTTTTTGGGTATCCAAAATAAATTTTTACCTGTTTTCATTTTTTTTTATGTTAAATTGGGTAACTATCTGCCGTTTGGCACCTCTTTCGTCAAAATCGGAGTATCCGTTCAGGACTTACAATTTTTTTAACTTTTTTTTAATAAGTGGCGCCATCTCTTATCCTAAGGGGTGAAACTAATTTCGCCTCGAGTGAAATCGTTTATTTTGGTCTATATTATCACTGTGCAAAACGGCTTGCTTCCATCACAAAGTGCAGCTTTTTTTCATAACAAATAGAACTATAAGTAGGTATTCGGGTAGCAGAAAAACACACTATAAACTGTTGTGTGTAAATATTTAAAAATCAACCGAAGAATGAAAGCGCGTTCTCGAATAATATTTACACGTGCACATTGCCAAAACTGAAAGTTGCTTGACACGTTAATGATGTGATGAGAGTGGACAAAAATACCTTTATGCTGAATAATACTGAATCCTTATCGAGGGTTACGAATATCCTCGATATCGGTAAAGATTGGCTGGAGGAGATCCTATTGTTTACGAATGGTTAGTTTATTTATTGTTATATTTTTCTTGTTGCTCTTTATTGAACCATCAATCGAGCAACCTCAGCGTAATCCCCACCGGCGGGGTCTTTAGTAAGCGTTTTTCTTTGCATCATAGCCCGACTATATTTCCCCTCTCCTCCCGCCCTAAGTCAGGCTGACCCGGTTCAGTCTATTCACGACGCAGTCCATGCGCACAGTGCGCCCGCGTCACTCCACCCTCCCCCTGCCCAATACCTAACTCCTGTGGCGCGGAGATAATCCCATTAGCGGGTTATGCTCCCACACAATACAAAGTCCGACTCACTGGTAGTGAAGGCTAAACTGCCCTGATACAGTTCCAGTCATGTAAAAAAAAGAGCAATCTTCATAGCACAGATTGTTGTATTGTATTGTCACCTGGCATGCGCGATCTTGCTGGAGTTCCCCCCGGTGCACTTGGCACTGGAGCCGAACAGCACATTATCCAAGCTGCCCGACGCGGTGAAGTTGCCGGCGTTCTTCATCAGCTTACCCCATTGTTTACTTGAGCGCGGAGTACTGTAGGAAGTTTATTTTTGTATTAGTATGGTTTCGTCTACTGTAGACTGGTGTGGTGTTTTTAACGAGGTATGGACGTAGTAAAGCCAAACGCGTTCCTTTTATATTTTTATACAAATGGCAACTTTAAACAAAATCGTATGAACACGTTCATTACTGCGAAACAAAGTACCTAAACAATGAAAGTTAATGAAGTGCCTTACCAGCTTTGTACATAATGCATGATGCTTTTCCTTCGCGATCAGACATGCAAACAAGCATAATATTAGTAGTGTCATCGAGTATATGGTGAGAAATACAATGGGTTATTTTCAAGAAAATATAGTACACTAGCATTAACCCGCGGCTTCGCTCGCGTGCCTATATAATATACATCATCCTACGGGAACAATGCTCTTTTTTTTTCAGGATTAAAAGTAGGCTATTTGTTAAGTTAGGGTATAATCTGCATTTCCCTCATGCATACCCGTTTTTTTTAATCTATTAGAATAAAAGCGGGTCTCTATCCATACCTCAAAAGCAAAAACAGAACCCCCTTATAGGATCACGTGTAGCTGTCTGTCAGCCCGTCTGTTACAACCGATTTGCTGCAAAACTACTGGACCGATTAAATTGCAATTTGGCGCAAATGCTTTCAAGAATTTTCATGACCACAAATAAAATTTCAAAATCGGTGGCATTTTCGTAATTAACGTCCCAACAAACCATAAAAATTACACCCATACTAATATTTAGTCATTTCAACCCCATCGCACCCCAACAGGCGAGACGGTATTTCACGTCCACCACGTTTGTTTTTTTTTAAATCGTTGTTGTTTTGGTAATCAGCGACCCGATAAACCATAGAAACATTAGAGTCTGACCAGCGAGTCGCTGCACAAATAAAGCCCGGCTAATTCAAAAAATCTTTAGCTGGTAACACGAAGCATAGTACGAAAAAAGAAAGTTGATAATTGGTGTCAAAATATTTTAAATCATATTTTTTATTTAATGCTTAGTACCTAGACTAAATTAGAGGGGTTATTAGAACAATCGTCGGTCAATAAATAAAGTAATTACATTTACAGAGTACATGAACGAAATATGTCACTTTTAATCATTATAGATTCATTCGCGAGAGCTTAGAATTGCATTTGTAGTGGTTGTACGGTTCGCATGAAAAGGAGAGTGAGAGTGACTTAAGTATTTCTCATAATTTAATGAAATAATATTATGATCTGTTGTTCGATCCATTTCCCGTTCTTGACACCTATATTTATTTCCTTCACTTTCGACTTGCTTTCGACAAAAACTGAGTAACTCACAATCGTACGGGCCTAGAGATAATAATTTCGAAAATTGTAAGAATACAATAAAATTAGCAGTTAAAATATACGCACAACGTAAATAATATTTAGAATTTGTCAATGCCGTTATTTTGGAATTTTCTTCTTCAATATATTACAAACAGAGGTTTATGCTAGCAATACGGGCAAAGGGAAATTTCAAACATAGAATTCCTAAATACAGAATACCACTACATATGCAATTCCACGCTCTCGGTAATTTATGTAGACTTAATTAATAGGTAGTTTAGTTTAGTTTATTTATCTCAACTATATAATGTTATTGCAAATATAAAAGTATGTCAGTTGACATTACTTATCATAGTGATCGTCAATTTACAAATACAAAAATCTTAACAACCAGTAGGCTCATGCTAAGAAAATTACATACGATCTAATTTTCCGCATATAATGGGATATCTTTCCCTTTGTCCTAATAAGGGTTAACTAGTAATCATAATAAAGTGACATATTTCCAAGTCATCTAAAGGGCAAGGTGCCACACATTGATAGATTGACTGGAGCTTAAGGTATTACGGTGAAAGAAAACAGACTTTCAATAACGTTTTATCCAATTTTAATCTCTTATTATTTCAGGAGTCATAATCAAAATCAGATTCGAGAAATTCAATGCCCGATAGAGAATAATCACATTCATTATCACTTTCACAAACTTGTATGATCAATGGCGCCAATTCTGTGTCAAGAATGTTATCTTTGGACTTGTATTTTTCTTCAACACTTATTACATGGTCTGTACATTTTTTCCAATCTTCTGCTGTAATCATTGAAAAACATTCCCTGATCAGGTTTTCAGTTTCTGATCCATGTAGCCCCAAATTTCTACTCGCTACTTTTCGCTTTGCCAGGCTCCATATGAGCTCAATAGCATTTTAGGTCACAATGGTATGCAGGCAATTTAAGGACCTCATGCCCATGCTGCATATTTCCTCTGCTGCATATACAGGACCAACTCTGTTTTCTTCAATAAGGCACATCAATTCCTCTTTTTTAAAACAGTCTTCATATTGTTGGAGGCTTATTTATTTGTGTGACATGGTAACTTGCATTGTCCATTACAACCACACTAGGCTCGGTCAAATTTGGGATCAACATTTCACATAACCACTTTAAAAAAATTGTACTATTCATGTCATCATGATAATCAGCTGCTTTGGATTTTGTGCTAAATACAAGTAAAGCATTTGGAACAAATACCTGCTCCGATCCAGCATGTACTATAATATGCCTTTTACCGGAGGAAATTTTTTCAACTACACCGGAAGTAGAAGGCCCTTGCCATGACTTCTTTGGCCTATAATTTTGGTGGACATATGTCTCATCAAGATACACAATCAATTTTCCTTATTGTCGTTTTTTTATGTATAGTTCTTAGAAATCTTTGTCTCCATCCAGATATTTCAAAATTTTCCATGCGAATGGAGCGTTCTTCTTTATTTCTTTTAAACTGAAATCCAGTCTGGTGTAGTATTTTCCTCAGTGTTTCACAACATCCTGAGAATTCTATAGATTCTTTCAATTCCGCATGTAATGTTCTTAGAGTAGCAACTTGCTTTTTGACACAATAAAATTCGTTTATTTTGTTACGTATGGCTGTCACATCAAAATTGTCTAAATTTGACACAGTTGGTGGGCGGGGACGTTTTTTCTTTGGCGTATTCCATTCACCTTTGTTAATAGAACCTTCTTTTTTAATTGAGCGTAACGTTCTAATGCTAGCACCTGAAAAAGGAGACATCTTAAGTAAAGGAAATAAACACATTCAAATATTAAGAAATCTACATGTGCAAATATAAATTATGATTACCTGTCATAGAGGATATTTTCGCCAAATAACCTGATTCTGATTCGTTGTTATCAATAACCATCTTCAGTTCTTTGGCTAGCTTTTCAATAGATTGTTTGATATTTTCATCATCCACGCCAGCTAGAATCAAAATAAAGAATTAAGTTAAGTATTATAATACAATCACCAACATGCCTATTTTGTAAATAAAAGAGTGCCACGAGAAGCATCAAAATTGTTTGACAATAACTTACCGGTCGCCTGTATGATTTCATCCAACATTCGTTTCTTTTTCAGTAATCTCTCATTTTCATCACGTCTAACCTGATTGTAGTTAGAGATTATCGTAAATAACATGCTTCTAACACTGCTTCTGATCGGTTTAGCCATTATAACACGATATAAACTTCCGTAACAAATGCACTCAGACGATATTTAGGTTATGTACGAACAGAGGTTGACAATTAGTTTGACAGATAAAATTGTTGCCATAAATAGAATTCTGTAAAAATGCTTGTGCAGCGACTCGCTGGTCAGACTCTACCCTTGTTGATTTTCAGACTTTGTCACCATATTCTCCTCCTTTAGGGGTTGAATTCTCAAAAAACATGAAACACGTGCTTACTCAGTTATCGTTAAAAATACTTAATAAATAAGTTTTCAATAAAATAGTCTAACTAATATTTTTTCCCTATACAAACTTACGACCCCCATTTCACCCCTTCGGGGGGATGACTTTTGACAAATGCTTCTTTTATTGCACCCCTAGACTTTATAAGGACACGTAGGTTCCAAATATGGACTCTCTAGAACCAGCGGTTTAGTATTTAGACATTTCAACCCCATTTCACCCCAACAGGGAAGATGTTAATTCACGTCCGCCACGTTGGATTTAAAAATCCTTGCGGTTTTCATAATCAGCGACCCGATAAACCATAAAAGCATTACCAATCGATTTTCAGACTTTGTCACCACATTTCTCCCTTATAGGGGTTGAATTTTCAAAAAACCTGAAACATGTGTTTACTCATTTATCGTTAGAAATACTCCTGTAAAGTTTCTAATAAAATAGTCTAACTAATCTTGTTTCCCCATACAAACTTTAAAAGGGGTTCACCCCTATTTCACCCCTTTAAGGGGTAAATTTTGAAAAATCCTTTCTTAGTGCACCCCTACACCTTATAAGGAACCTACGTGCCAAATTTGAACTCTCTAGAACCAGCGGTTTAGTATTTAGACATTTCAACCCATTTCACCCCAACAGGGGATGTTAAATCCCTAATTTACCTTCTGCGTAGCTGGAAGTCTCCATATTCCTAAGTTTATTATACAAACAATATTTGCGTCCGTACAATTCTTTATTTCTTCATAAAGTAAAACTAACATGACAAGCAACATCAAATATCATCAAAGACAAAGTAGTCGACAGCATAAAACCTCATCATCCCCCCGCAATTCTAATTCACCCCGGAATAAGAATTGTCGCAATCATAAAGTTAGAAACAAACTAATAACTATATCTATAACTAAAGTTAAACATTGAAAAACAAATAAATAATAAAACAAACAAGACAAAATACTAACCGCTCAGTATAAGAAGGATAGTGGTCTTCACTCTAACTCCTTCCCCCCTCAATGTTAAACTTTTGTTTTAGATGACAATAAAACGTAGATGAACATTAAACCTCATAATAATTATGATAACACTTTTGGCATACAAATAAACTATTCAATTAAACCTAGTTTCTCTACAAAATAATTATGTTTCTGTTTTCCTAAAGCTTTTGTTAAAATGTCTGCAACATTTTCTTTCGTGTTCACATACTTTACAATTACTAATCGTTTGCTAATCAAATCTTTAATAAAATGATATTTAATATCAATATGCTTTGACCTCTTACTGTTTTCATTTGACTCCATCAGTTTGATAGCGCTCTGATTATCTACAAGTAACGTTGAGTTTGAAAGACAGTTAAAATCTTGTAACAACCCCTTTAAACTAACTAACTCTGCACACGCTAGAGCCGCAGCTATATATTCAGCTTCGGCTGTTGATAAGGCGACAACGTTTTGTTTCTTACAGAACCAGGCTAACAAATTATTGCCATAGAAGACTACAGAACCACTCATACTTTTTCTGTCTGTTTTGTCGCCTGCCCAGTCAGCATCGGTATAGGCAATCAAGGGACAACTGCTATCCTGTTTGTATACCAAACATTTTGATTTGGTGTGTTTTAGATATCGCAAAACACGTTTCGCTGCTTGCCACAGTGACATAGTTGGCTTATCCAAAAATCTACTCAAAAAGGATACTGCGAAGCAAATATCTGGCCTACTTGAAGTAGCTAAGTATAAAAGGCAACCTATGAGCTCACGATATGGTATATCCAAGGTGATACATTCATTGACATCAGTAGTGAAATTTACCTCCATTGGTGTCTCCGCCCCTTTACAATCTGCCATGTTAAATTTATCAAGCAATCTATTTATTGCTGATTCTTGAGAAATAGAGATTGATTCTGAGGTTCTCACAATATCCAACCCTAAGTACGCACTCACCTCTCCAAGGTCCTTCACATTAAATTCCAATTTTAAATATTCATGTGCTTTATATAGGTTTGTTGCACTTTTAGACATTAAAATGATATCATCAACATACACTAATAAAAATACATCTTCCAAAATATATAAACAAAAATCATGTTTTGATTGTAAAAATCCTTTATCAACTAAAAAGCCATGAAGTCTTTCGTTCCAGCATTTAGGTGCTTGTTTTAACCCATACAGAGATCTTTTTAGTTTTAAATATATGCCTTTTCCAACTTTAACTCCTAACGGTGGTTTTATATAAACGTCTTCCTTTAAGAACCCGTTTAAAAAGGCCGTTGGAACGTCTAATTGTTTCATGTACATGTCATTTTGTATAGCTTGACTAAGCATCATACGAATTGTAGGCATACGAGCTACTGGTGAATACACATTAAATAATGTTTCTTCTTGAAACCCTTTCGCCACTAATCGGGCCTTTTTTGTACCATCCTTTTTAGTAGTGAATACCCATTTGGTATCTATAGCCTTTTTATCTTTCGGCAATTCTGATTCTTCCCATGTTTCCAATGATTTCAGCGAATTTAATTCTTTATCTATTGCGTCTTGCCACTCTTGACCTCTTTCAACAGCTTCTTTGTAAGAACCTGGATCACCCGTACACAAACAGTAGGCGACATGTGTTTCATAATCTTCCAATCTTTTTGGAGGTTTAATAATTCTGCCACTTCTTGTTCTTGTCACATGCTCATTTCTAACATCTTGTCCCTCATTTATGTTCTCTTCAGCACAATCTTCAAACATTTCTTCTGGTTCTATAATTTCCTCATCAACATTCTTATTGATGACCTCTTCTCTATTTCCATTATCTTGTTCAGGCTCAGTAATCCCATCAGTATTTATGGGATTTGTTTCTGAAATACTTACTCTTAACCACTCTCGTTCGTTATCAGTCTGCTCACTTTCTTTGTAAACAATATCATTTTCATCGAATCTCACATCTCGTGACACAATTATTTTGTTATTTCTAGGATCCCATAAACTATATCCTGTTCTGCTGTATCCTACCATCCTACACTCACGTGCTCTCTCCGAAAGTTTATCATGTTTAGGTAAGATATATGCCCACGCCTTTGCACCAAATGCACGAAGTTTGTTTAAGTCTCTTGTCCCATACATAATTTCACAAGGAGTTTTGAAATTAATAGCCACAGACGAACAACGGTTCCACTGATAAGCTGCACATTTTACTGCTTCACCCCACAAAGTCTTTGGCAGCATAGTTTCAATAAGCATAGTCCTTGCTTTGTTATACAAACTTCGATTCATTCTCTCTGCAACGCCATTACTAGCTGGTGAATATGGTAAACTATATTCCAAAACTATTCCTTTCTGATCACAAAATTGACGGAGTTTATTGCAAGTGTATTCACCTCCATTATCACACCTGATCCTCTTAACATTTTTCTCAAATTCGTTTTCGTATCGATGGATATAGGTAATAATATTTTGAGCTGCCTCTGATTTCCTTTTTAGCAAGAAAACTACACAAAAGTGTGAAAAATCATCTATTATGGTTTGAAAATAGACTTCACCCTCAATTGTTGGAATGTTGGATGGGCCCGCTATATCACTGTGTAACAGTTCTAAGACTTGACGTGACCTTGGTTGCTCTAACCTTTTGAATGGTAATCGTGTTGCCTTACCTTTCATACACGCGTTACATACGTTGTTGTTTAGTGGTAGCTGTAGCCTTTGTAAGGTTTTAGAGCTGGTGTGTCCTAAACGTCTGTGCCACAACATGCCATCTGCTGAATGTATAGCCGCGACTACTTCCTCCGTTATAATTTTACCCTGCAAAATATAAAGTTTGCCATTATTATATGCCCATATAATGGACCCATTAAAAAATAAAATTTTTGCGTATTCATTCCTAAAAATGATTTCATTTGGTTTTTCTAGCAGTTTCCGTACAGATAGAAGATTATATGCTAACTTTGCTACAATAAGTCCTTCGACAGCAAACTTAACATTACCGCATTTAATCGGTAAACTGCCACTTTGATATGCAATCAATTTTTCACCATTAGCTGTGTTAATTTGTACAGGATGTGCTAAGGTTTTTACATTTGTCATAAATGGTGTATAAATATCAGATATAAAATTTTGTGATGCACCAGAATCGACTACAAAAGAAATTGATTGATTAAATGATGCCTTACAAGTCAAGTTGAATTCTTCATCAATCATACAGCCCACTTCCTCTATAGTCTCTTCATGAGCTATAATTGCATCGTCCCTTGATGTCTGTGCTCTATTCACACCTCGAGCGCGTCCATGCATTCTGCCACGACCCCTTCTATATAATTCACCACCTCGGACAGGAGCACCACGTTGGAAAGTGTAATACTGCCTATTATGAATACTTTTGTGGCAAAATATTGCTTTGTGCCCCTTTTCATTACAATTCCAGCATTCTATGTTAAATGCGTTGTCTTGAGTCTTACTTACATCATCCAGTCGGATTTCCGCGTCAAGTAAAGCCCTTTTTGTCTTTTCTAAAGTTAAATTTTCGTTCATCGTTTCTAAAGCTGTTGTCACATTGTTATATTTTCCCGGTAATGCGAGTAGTAAATGTACCACTTTATCTGACTCGTCCATTTTAGACATGACATCGATATCGCTTATTAGCTTATCAAATTTCAGAAAGAAATCTTGCAATTTCTCACTATCCTCGCATCTCAATTCGATTAATTTCTTTTTTAAATTGTATTTATTCATAACACTTCTTCGATTGAAAATATTTTCTAAAGCGTTCATCATTTGTTTGGCACTTTTGCATCCTTTCACAATTTCTAGAAAATTATCGCCTATGCACTGCACAATTAGTGATCTCGCTTCTGCATCCTTCTTCTTTTCATCCGCCTTAACATCCTCACAGGCCAATATATCGCTAAGGCCTTTCTCCTCCAACAACAACTCTAAACGAAATTTCCAATTGTGAAAATTATTTCCATCTTCTAGACGATATATCACGTTCTGTATTTTTGCTTGTGCCATATTTTGGTTTTGGAAGCTTTCTGCTTCAACAATAAACTGTTGTTTTAATAAATTTTTACATTAAATATGAAGTTGTCAAAAAATATATTTTCGAAAATTTTCTAAATTTTTTATTCAAACCGCTAAAAAATTAGGAATATGGGGGAACCCATAACCTGTTAAATCCCTAATTTACCTTCTGCGTAGCTGGAAGTCTCCATATTCCTAAGTTTATTATACAAACAATATTTGCGTCCGTACAATTCTTTATTTCTTCATAAAGTAAAACTAACATGACAAGCAACATCAAATATCATCAAAGACAAAGTAGTCGACAGCATAAAACCTCATCACTCACGTCCGCCACGTTGGATTTTAAAATCGTTGCGGTTTTCGTAATCAGCGACCCGATAAACCATAAAAACAATACCCATGCTGATTTTCAGACTTTGTCACCACATTTCTCCCTTTTAGGGGTTGAATTTTCAAAAAACCTGAAACTCGTATTTAGTCATTTATCGTTAGGAATACTCCTGTGAAGTTTCGAATAAAATAGTCTAACTAATCTTGTTTCCCCATACAAACTTTGGAACCCCATTTCACCCCTTTAGGGGGTGAGTTTTGAAAAATCCTTTCTTAGCGGATGCTTACGTCATAACATCCACCTGCATGCCAAATTTCAGCCCGATCTGTCCAGTGGTTTGGGCTGTGCGTTGATAGATCACTATGTCAGTCAGTCAGTCACCTTTGAGTTTTATATATAGATAGCTGCGAATCCTAGTACCTATAGACAGCAACAGAAGTCCCTGCTTAAATCACGAAAAAAATATCAAGATAATAAAGGGCTTATAATTTTTCTTCGTAGCTACTTTTGCTGCAGACGTGCTGTCTACTTCTTGACGAGACAAAAGAACAGAAGCTACTCACTTGATGTAAGGCTGATGCAAAGCGACTAAGCTGGTGTGAATAGTGATGGAGACCGCAGAAAGATGGAAGTAGTCGAAGAGCACAGGCAGGTGGTAGTGCAGGCCCTGTGCCGGCTGGAAGTGCAGCTTCAGCACGCGGCAGGAGACTGGTGCCAGGGTGCTGGACTGGGCGCCTTCGCTGCACCATAGCTCCACGCCGAGGCTCCATTCTGCGCGCTCCAGGGAGTCCTTTAGGTTGCGACTGTCAACTGTAATGAAATATGTTTCTTATTGTAGGATATCGATAATCACGCCACTAAACATCAAGGTGAAGTACAGGACACTAATTCATGTGTCGTATATTCCTATCACAACTCTGAAACATTGTTTCCCATAAGTAACGCAATTTTGCCAAATATTCATCGTTTTAAAGAACCCATTGAATTTGAGTGATGGGAAAAAATCTGAATTAATCGCTGAATTAAGCAAATCGATCGATCAGAGGATTCAGAGGCTAACGTGTGTGTTACTTTTAACAGCCACTCTATAGATAGTGGCCTTGAGGGCTTATGTAACAAGGAACTCACCAAGCAAAGAAGCTCTAACATGCACGATGTCCCTCAGCGTGACCTCGTTCCTGTACATGATCTGGAAGGCGCGGAAGGCCGCCAGCCAGCCGATAGGCGTTGGCGGCGGGACAGCCGGAGCGCACTGCTCTGTTCCTACCCCATTGCCTTCTACAGTGAGAATAAACTTACCAAGCAAATGAGCTCTAAAATGCACGATGTCGTTTAGCGTGACCTCCTCGTTCCTGTACATGATCTGAAAGGCGCGGGAGGCCGCCAGCCCGCCGATCAGGGAAGCGTTAGCCGCGGGCCGGGTGGTGCGTGCTGCTCTGTTCCTATCAACTTGTCTTCTAAAGTCAGAAACTCACCAAGCAATGAGCTCTAAAATGCACAATGTCCCTCAGCATGACCTCCTCTTTCCTGTACATGATCTGGAAGGCGCGGGAGGCCGCCAGCCCACCGATCAGGGAGGCGTTAGCCGAGCTCCATAGCAAAAGGTCGCCTTTTACCTTAGCACGGCAGTGTTCCTGTCAACTTGTCTTCTAAAGTCAGAAACTTACCAAGCAAATGAGCTCTAAAATGCACAATGTCCCTCAGCGTGACCTCCTCTTTCCTGTACATGATCTGGAAGGCGTGGGAGGCCGCCAGCCCACCGATCAGGGAGGCGTTAGCCGCGCTGCCGTCCTAAGCTAAAAGGCGACCTTTTTGTATGGAGCTCCATAGCAAAAGGTCGCCTTTTACCTTAGCACGGCAGCGCGGGCCGGGTGGTGCGTGCTGCTCTGTTCCTATCAACTTGTCTTCTAAAGTCAGAAACTTACCAAGCAAATGAGCTCTAAAATGCACAATGTCCCTCAGCGTGACCTCCTCGTTCCTGTACATGATCTGGAAGGCGCGGGAGGCCGCCAGCCCACCGATCAGGGAGGCGTTAGCCACGCTGCCGTCCTAAGCTAAAAGGCGACCTTTTTGTATGGAGCTCCATAGCAAAAGGTCGCCTTTTACCTTAGCACGGCAGCGCGGGCCGGGTGGTGCGTGCTGCTCTGTTCCTATCAACTTGTCTTCTAAAGTCAGAAACTTACCAAGCAAATGAGCTCTAAAATGCACAATGTCCCTCAGCGTGACCTCCTCGTTCCTGTACATGATCTGGAAGGCGCGGGAGGCCGCCAGCCCACCGATCAGGGAGGTGTTAGCCACGCTGCCGTCCTAAGCTAAAAGGCGACCTTTTTGTATGGAGCTCCATAGCAAAATGTCGCCTTTTACCTTAGCACGGCAGCGCGTGCCGGGTGGTGCGTGTTGCTCTGTTCCTATCAACTTGTCTTCTAAAGTCAGAAACTTACCAAGCAAATGAGCTCTAAAATGCACAATGTCCCTCAGCGTGACCTCCTCATTCCTGTACATGATCTGGAAGGCGCGGGAGGCCGCCAACCCGCCGATCAGGGAGGCGTTGGCGGCGGGCCGGCCGGTGCGCGCCGCGCCGTTCCCACTCGACACCGACGCCTCGATGTGCACGGGGACTTTCGGCGATACCCGGAGCCCGACGCGCACTTGGTACAGCCTGGAAAAGACGTTATAATGCATTTTATTGAGCTGCTAGAAATGCTCAGGCACGGACGCAGACGTGCAGGCTTTTTAAACTTAACTTCTTCTTTTTCTTAAACTTACGGATTAATTACGGCACTAAGTATTTTTGTGTACCTCTAATTGTATTTTCTTGTGTTGTAATAAAAAGTACTTATATTGTATTGAACGTTTAGGTATCACTACATAGTATAAAACAAAGTCGCTTCCTGCTATCTGTCTGTCCCTATGTATGCTTAGATCTTTAAAACTACGCAACGGATTATAATGTGTTTTTTTTAATAGATAAAGTGATTTAATAGTAAGGTTTATATGTATAATACATGCATAATTTATCAGAATTGCACCCGTGCGAAGCCGGGCCGTGTCACTAGTTACAGATTTAGGTGGATACATCTCTAGTATTTCAAGTTCCCCGCTGAGAAAGTTGTAGTTTGTATTCTCATGTTATAGACACGCTAAAGGTTAGGCAAAGGCGTCAGCCACAACATATCTTAGGGCTAAAAGAGTGTATCGTTAGGTTGGCTGTCCACAGAAGCGGGAGAAAATGAACACTGCGTCTTTGTGAAGCGCAAAAGCAGTACCTGCACTTGTGTGAATGTACATGTGTTTGGTACATTTACTCTGCTCCGCTCCTGAAGACGGGCAGCCTTATAAGCATGTATTCACCACTTTTCAGAAAAACTCTACCTATGAGCAATGTGGTCGCTGTAACAGATGTTACAGATGTCTCATCTATCTATACTATTATAAAATACTAGATTTGTAAATTGAAAAGCATTCTTCTATGGAGAGGTGTCATGATTTCAAGAAATGTCTTAATAGCGTGATGTAGGATCGTCATTTGTTTTGTATGGGCGCTCGGTGCCGTACCAACCTGGCGCCATCTATTTTCATAATTTACTTTGTCCTCGCATCACGCCGAACTGGCTGGACAAACTTTAACCAATTTTGGTATAGGGATAGCTGGACATCGGAAGATGGTTAACTTTTTATCCATCCACGGTAAATAAAAAAATACACAGACGAAGTTGCGGGAACCCCCTAGTAAAGTCATGAAGGTGGAAAAAGAAGGAGAAAACATATCTGACCCAAATACTAACACTAGCTAAATAAAAACCCAATTAACTCGATAGCCCTCCGACTTTCGATTGGCATCGGAAAACACGGCAAATAGTCATACCAACAGAAGTCTCTAAGGAAATCAGACGCGGCGGCGTTTCGAGAGCTGCTGCAATGAAATGCACCGTGCATAATTTATTACTGCAGAAATGCAACTATCGTTGCCTTCTGAAATTGGAAATTTCACTGGCTCATAATCTGACAGGCAAGTTTGCCAGGCGGACTGAGCTTGGAACTATTTGGAACATTTTATAATCTCATGTTTCCTTCCTATTTTGACATTTGAAATGCTTCTGTTTAGGCTTTCGTGTTTAAAATTCTGTATAAATAAATTAAACATAAAGAGTGCATTTTACGTAACAGTCAGTTATGCAGCGCTGTCTAGGAGCTTGTTTGACACAACAGTTATTTATTTATCATAATTTGACAATGAGAAAGATTTTTTGTTAATTCATTTCGCAAGACAGGATTAAATGCGTAGTATGTAGCCGGCACAATAAGGCTGGCTGTCCACCGAAGCCTTTGTGAAGCTCAAAAGCGGGCCAAGTGCGAGTCTGACTCGCACACCGAGGGTTCTTGAAATACTTATCCCATCTAAAATGGCCGGATTAAGTTGAGTTTGCACCTGGTATGTATGGCGCCAGATACAAATGAGGTGCAAAGTTTACGGAACCGATCACGTTTGTTGTAAGAGAGCCCCCTTAAATACTTATTTATTTTATTATGTTTTTAGTATTTGTTGTTATAGTGGCAAGAGAAACACATCATCTGTGCAAAATTTCAAGTGTCTAACTATCACGGTTCATGAGATAGAGCCTGGGGACAGACAGGCACACGGGACGGACAGCGGAGTCTTAGCAATCCCGTTTTTACCCTTTGTGTACCCTAAAAATATCAGGCGCAAAAGTAACACGACCGGTTAGTAACATGAAATGTCATATCGTTAAAGGTGTTACCTATGTACCTGAGATATACCTATTACCTATCGTTAATTTGGCGATATCTCAAAACACTCTCGAATTAGTGGTGCCCACTGCCCTGTCTGATAGTGAGACGATCGATAGATTGAGGTAGATACGAGTACATGTTAATGTATCGAGTTACGGAAATTGTTTCGTACCGCTGTCATCCTGTTGCAACGTGACTTGGAGACTGAAATCTTGCCAAAAACGTACCTAAATAATCGCGTCCTTTTTCCAAATTATGGTCGCGTCAAATTAGAATAAAAAAAACTTATCCCATCTTAATAACTGGCCGAGTTAAGTTTGCACCTTGTATGTATGGCGCCGGATACAAATGAGGCTGAGGTGCAAAGTTAAGGGGCTCCCTACAGAAATCAGCCAATTTGATGATTTTTACATCGTATCTAGTTTGTGGATTATAGAGTTATAATGTCCTATTTAATATATATTGTAGTATGGTCTATGCTTAACACTTTGTAGTGACCCGAATTTTGCGCCGACTGTGTATTTTATAAAAAAATATTCGGTGAAGGACCTAAAATACACTAATCTCGTTTCTACTTTTATCCCCGGGTGTATATGTAGAAAATATCTTACATTCTATTTTTCTAAACCATATTCCACAAAATTTGTTGTGAAGCTTTTTCTATTTTTCTCAATACTTTTCGAGAAAAACGCAAAAAACCGTTTCCACAACTTTTCCCCGAAAAAATCGTAAACTTTGACGGCCTGTATCTCAAAGTCAGTGACATGTGAAAGGTACTTGATACGGTATTTTGTTGTGGAAAAACTATATTATTATGATTAGCTATTTATAATATGGGAAAATCTATCGCAACAGATCGAAGGTCATTGAGAGCGGGGAGCCCCTTAATGCAACCGATCACGCTTTGTTGTATGGGAGGGGAGCCTCCTTAAATACTTATTTTATTTTGTAATTTAGTATTGTTATAGCGGCAACAGAAATACATCATCTGTGAAAATTTGAACATGAGATGAGATACAGCCGGCTGACAGACGGACAGACAGACGGACAGTATTAGGGTCCCTTTTTTACCCTTTGGATACGGAAATCTAAAAATAAAATGGAACAACTTTAAAGTAAAAAATTAAAACAGATTATTTAAAAGAACAACCTAACGTAGTTTTAGCTCTACCTTACAGACAGAGTTAGCCCAACTTTAAAGTTTTTTCTACTCTTTAAGTGAGGAGCGAAAAATCACTCAGTTTAATTTTACTAACCGAGCGAGCACACCGTCTACATTTCAGCTTGGCCAAAAATTCATTCGTATGACCGAATTCCGAATTCTGGATTTTTGGATGTCCAGTTGTCGGGCAGTTTTCGCCTACAGGTCGCATTTCTCAATCGATTCTCATGAAATTTTGAGAGTAAGTAGAGATAATTATACAGATTTTTTGCCGATTCAGTTATTCGAAATTAGGTATTGAAAATGGTGTAGAAATGGGGGATGAAACTTAAAAAAATACAAATTTCCAAACGAACTTGCTAGAAACAGCTCACAGAGCGAATAGTTTAAAATATTTAATCACCTATATTTAAGGTTATATTGTAACTCGATAAAAAATATCCAAATATGAATATGAAAACAATCAATACTTAGTGATGTTATGAAAACAATCTTAGTGTAGGTACTTATCTAATTTTGCTGCTGACTGTAACTGTCAAAATTAAAACGTTTATTCTGTAATTGTAAGTAGGCCACAAAGGGCACTTTCACATGTCTGAATCTGAATCTACCGGCATTTCACAAGAGGAGACCGCTACTGGGAAGAAAGCCGAAAGAAGCTCAACAATAGGCCCGTATTTTTTTGTAAATTAAAATTATACTTAAAACTATTACGTGCGGCCTGTGGGCCAGTTTCAGGCTGAAGACCTACAATGCCCTACGAATCCAATATAATAATATTTTCAGGATGCTGCAGTTTAGGCTCCCTCGATTTTGCAGCGCATCCGGGATGTTTGCTGAGGCTAGTGTGGAGGATTATTATTTTTTTATGCCATACTCCGAAAAAACACGGCCTCTGTGATTTTGCAGTTGAGAGGGTGCACAAATAGCATCCTGAAAATGATAGCAGGGAGGTGGGATTCGGATATTCTTCGCCGTTATACCGACCTTCATGTTATACGGTAATTAGCTAATTACATGCAACCTTTTACAAGTAATGTAGGTACTAACATAGTTTTATAAGTAATTATGGATCTGTGTAATCCACAGACCATAAGAGTGTAATCTGATAATAAATGTATTCTTTTTATTATTATTTATTACAATTATATAAATTATAACTAGGTAATTGATACATGTGTAGAGGAGATGTACAAGATTCTCTAATTCAATGTTTACAGTAATGTAATCTATAACTAGGGATTGCAATCCGAATTTTACAGCCGTTCACGATTCGTTTTTAAATTCGGATTTTCAAAGTCAGAAATCCAAATTTTCGATTTTTTTTAAATGTCACTAAACCACGGTTACCTAATATCCAATATTTTCTTAGTGTGGTAGAAGTAGAAATAAATGTCATTTTTCTTCTACAGTATTTAATTTTTTTTATTACCTAAATGACTTAAGGGCATTTCTCCGAGCGTTTAAAACGCCTGACGTGTCGTGGCCGTCAATATCGCCGAAGTCCTTGCGGGACTGGCAAGCTTTCATTTCAACTTCATTTTGCAGCAAATTGTACAGTAAGTTAGTCAATATTAGACTACCAAAAGTTGACCCAAAAGCGGGCGCTGGCGGCACTTCTGAGTTAAAGTGATGTAAATACGATGTACTCTTTACCTCCGCTTGATTCACACTCTTATATGCGTGCTCTTAGGTCGTTACTCGTCTTGCTATTCGTATCGCCATTCGCCGAGCGCCGACGTAATACGTAACAACGAGTGCTTTATATTGCACTCATTTTTGAAATGTGAAGATGTTTTTATTTTTAAGAAGTTGTTTTATTCATTTTATATCATGAGAACTTTTATTCATTCAAATAAACTATATTTTTTTAGCGAATAAGAAAAAAATTCAGGGGGCGAAAAATTCGAATATTCGGATTGGGTGGAATACATTCGAATTTGCGATCCCTATCTATTACCAACAAATTCGCAACTTATCGACCTTTTCCTGTAAGTTACCAAAGCACACTTCACAACTTAATATAAGCAAGTGTCTAAATCTAAACTCTGTTTTGCACCGAATTTGCCGCCTCGCTTGCCAACTCCGAGTCGTGATAGTGCCGGTAGTGTCTTTTCCGGCGCCAATAACTTTGCGGCACTAGGGCACTGACGTACGCTGTAACTTGTGAAACTTGTGACATTGTGCAAGTTCTTACTTTGAAGTGTGACGTGTAAGTTTTTGACAGCTTTGGCGATGTTGGCTTGTTATTTGTTTTGACAAGCGTACCTATTATATTTTTTATATAGAGGTAGGTATATAGTCTGGCTAGCCAGATAATGTTGACAGATATTTCCTTGTGGTATCACTAATTGTCTATGATTTAAACAATTTAGTATGTGGGTCCTCTATAAATAATTTTGATACTTTATGTAAGTACTAGTTCTAACGTTCCGATTGAGTTGAAATTTGGCATAGTGTTAGCGAGCTTGGTCTTATTTACACTAATTTTTCGCCTTGTATATTGTATATGGTTAGAAAGTGTAAACATAATAATATGGGTTTGTCGTTGACTGTACTGAACATAGTGGCGGTGATGAGTGCACGTCAACATATATTTAACTTATTTCCTTAGGTATAGAAAATCAAAAATATTTTCTAGTATCAAAACTATAATTCCTACTACACAAAGTATGACCATCCGCAGATATTTTAAATTTTCCGCCAAAACTTTGAGTGATATTTCAGTAGCCACTCTATACATACAAAAGATTTACGCGATCCACAACATTGCAGCTGGGGATCGAACCTACGACCTCTATTTACCTCTGAGCTACCACGACTTAACGTAGGTACTTATTTTAGTGTACCTAATCTGTACCAAATATATCAAAGCTGATGTTATTCAAACGTTCCTAGCTACTCGCAACGGTGAGCACGGCGCCAGCGATCGACCCATAGCGACGCATTTTACACAAACAATCAGTAACTCGACTTTGCGAATATCAAAAAGAGAACACTCTCCAGCGTTTTATTCTAGGATTAGGTTCCCGCAACGTCGTTCGTGTAAACGTTTTTCCTTTACCGTAGTTGAGTAAAAAGCATCTTAGAATTATATGGGTAAGGCCGCGGAAAGTTACCAATTTGGACGTTTCAAATTTACCCAGCTGATTAAAAAAAATTGTTAACCCCTACTGTTTCAAAAATATTTTTATCATTATGTAGCTATAGGAATTCTCATGGTCGCAAGTAAGATAATTAATATAAACCCCTTTATAAAAATACTAAAAATATATTTCCGTCCAAAACGTAACGAAAGTTGGTTAAATTTTTCGACCACGAGTACTAAAAGCTCTGTTATTTTTATGATATTTCAACTTTCATGGGCATTATGTACTTTTGTTTTAAACTAAAATGTATGATATAAGGATAGTTCTACTGATTACGGAATAATGATAATATAATCATTTTAATTTTTTATCTTACATTATTTTAATGGATCAGCATTCCACACTTATGTTACAATACTTTCGTGACGCTTTATGTAGCTTGTTTTTAAATATTTTTTGGCGAAAATACGTTTACGTGCACTGGCAACTCATATTCTAGTAGGGCAACACCGATGAGCAAGTTCAAATCCGTCAGTTTGTCAACAAACGCAATTCAAAGTAGACACAGTCGTGAAAGTACCCCCAAAGTGTCGTGTGTGATTTTAAAGGTAAGGAGTGATTGTATTTAATCAGTTTTTTTTTGTACAATAGCTTAACGGTTTTCAAGCAAGTGACACGTATTATTGTATTAAAAATGTCTTTATTTCACCATGAAAATCCACTTTTTTTCAAAAATACGTTACACTTTCGCTACGAATATGTAACATTTTTGCAAAATGTTACGTATTTTCTACGTAACATAACGAATAAAGGTTGTAAAGGGAAGTGCACACGGATTATACTAAATTAAATGAGTTTTATTAGATTTTTAATGACCCGAAAATATACAAAGTCGAACAAAACTGCTGTACAATATTAAAATAAATAAAAACAACATCTTAATAAAAAAAACTGTTTTCAGAAGAAAATAATTTATTTTCGACCTCAAGTCACAGTAGAATCATTGATTCTAAAGCTGTTTTATTGTTATACGGTCGTCTTGTTACTAGTATTGGGTACCAGCAGTGAACAAATAGTAATTACTGCCACCTGGTACAAAATGAGAGGCTTTAAAACACTAGAGCGGTTTGGGTTTCATTAGTTCCATCACACGCGTGTTTCATTATATTGATTTTAATGTGCCATGAAAATTTTGTTTACAGGCAATATAAAGCTAATAATTTTATAACTTGTTTTTTTTTTCTTAGCTACGTTATTTAATGGGAATATTTTCCAGTATGATCTAAGCTTTATAACGACTTATGTTACGTTTTATGATAACATAACGTATATTTTTTCATGTTACTTCTATGTCACATTGGTAACTTTCCGCGGCCTTACCCATATATCAAGATACATGTCTGCAGCTATCCCTGTTTGTTTCGGCGTAATGAGCTGGTTAAAAACATCCAACAGATGGCGCTCCACGTTTGATGCCGCACGCCCTTATACTCCTGCATCGCGCTGTTAAGATCATTACTGAAATATAATGAATCTCTCTATAGAAAACTGGGTTTCAATACAATTTTCGAATAGTAAGAGAATAAGACGTGACATTCAAAGATTTAAACGAATTATATCCATTGAACCAAGTTTAAGGGACATATACTCGTATCTCTTTTACCCTTTTGGCTTTTGGATCTGATAAATAAGTAATTGTTAAGCATACGTTTCTAGTGTCATACCTAACCTTTAAAACGTCCTGAAAGACAAAATATGTGGCGCCAGTTCCAAGGCACATTACTACAGAATATACCTAATGCTTTAGAAGGTACTCTTTTGATTATTTTTGTTAAAGCGGTAACGTCTGCTAACTTAAACCAAATGTATACAATGAAACGAAAATTTGAAAAAAATTTAACGGTTCGGGCAGCCAACACGGGCGTCCTGCCAACTGGACCACCGAACCTGATGCCAGAGCCGTTGAATTTTTCAATCAGTTGCTTCTACATGCCTTAGGGTGTGGTACTCATTTGATTTTCACAAATACGCTGTGAACTGTATTTTATTATTTGTTTGTTCAAAATCAGACTAGCTTGTACACGCGCCGATTTCATTGAAATAAAAGGGGAAGGCGGAACATGTGCATTAGCGTGGCTCGCGGCGCTTTGCAAGCAAATCTTGGTACTTCATGAAATCAGGGCAGTCGGATCACTTTCAAATATTCATTACTAGCTGTGCCCCGCGGTGTTACCCGCTCATCCCACGGGAACGCAAAATTTATTCGGGATGAAAAGTATCCTATGTCCTTTCCCGGGTCTCAAACTATCTCCATACCAAAATTCATCTAAGTCGGTTCAGCGGTTTAAGCGTGAAGAGGTAACAGACAGACAGACACACTTTCGCATTTATAATATTAGTATGGATTTCCTATTAACAACCAAGTAGAAGAATCGTGTTATTGGAAATCGATGGTGCGATATTTATGGAAAGCTCGACAGCTGTCAGCCCTAGCATGTGATGGCTTAGCCACAGTACAGGTAACCTAACAGTACTAGAAGTCAAGGCCGTCTTAGTGCATGCCGTTGGGCACTCAATAATTAACCCCGACAGTTAAAGTACGTCGTCTACTTTTCCAAGCTACGACTGTACTACACTTTGCGCCGTTTACGAGTAGCATAGCAATAATGGTCATTGAAAGTTTCGTTTCTATCCAGGGGGCCTCAGGGTACCTATGGAGCGTACTATATAACTAGGAGGACTATCTCTGTATATCCAAGTGTCCATCGAAGGGTGCTAAATTGTTGACACTTTACTGTAGTTGTAGTTACGTTACTTAGCAACTGTTTCCTTAATTTTTTTTAATGAAAGTCATGGACTCATGGTATATACTTAAAGGAACTACGTAAGAACTACTCTGGCCACCAAAAATGTATATTTATTCAACTCGGCACACTTAATCTTGAAACTGAGGATTTTTCATATTATCTCGCTACTCTAACTATTGTCACCTATCATGGACGTTATTAGGACTATTTACTTGACTGTTTTCCGCAGCGCATTTTTACGTAAACGTAGTGCTTCTTTTAATTATTCTACAGTCCATAACGCGACGCGACGTCTTAGGCACAGTACAGGACAAGTAACCTAACAGTACTAGAAGTCAAGGCCGTCTGAGTGCATGCCGTTGGGCACTCAATAATTAAGGGCTCCCGGCCAACAGTAAAAGTACGTCGTCTTCTTTTCCGGAGCGGAGCTACGTCTGGACTACACTTTGCGCCATTTAGCATGTTTTGTTATGAGTGCTCTTGTTATAATTATGATATTTGATGCTATATTCATATCGCTTCATGGTTAAATTAGTACGCATTTATTTACTTATTTTTAGGGTTCCGTAGCCAAATGGCAAAAAACGGAACCCTTATAGATTCGTCATGTCTGTCTGTCCGTCTGTCCGTCTGTCCGTCCGTATGTCACAGCCATTTTTTTCCGAAACTATAAGAGTTATACTGTTGAAACTTGGTAGGTAGATGTATTCTATGAACCGCATTAAGATTTTGATGCAAAAATAAAAAAATAATAATAAATATTGGGGGCTCCCCATACTTAGAACTGAAACTCAAATTTTTTTTTTCATCAAACAAATACGTGTGGGGTATCTATGGATAGGTCTTCAAAAATGATATCGAGGTTTCTAAAATATTTTTTTTCTAAACCGAATAGTTTGCGTGACAGACGCTTCCAAAGTGGAAAAAAGTTGGCCCCCCCCTCTAACTTTTTTTTTTTTTTTTTTTTTAATAGCCTATTAGCGTGTCCCACTGCTGGGCAAAGGCCTCTCCCTTAGATTTCCACAGGTCCCTGTTTGATGTCTCGTCCGACCAGTTGTTAAGGAATGCGTCCAAATCATCCCGCCATCTCCGTCTCGGCCTGCCCCGTCTGCGTCGCCGATCTTGAGGCACCCACTTAGTTGTAATGCTGGCCCATTTATCCGGGTGCATACGGCAGACGTGGCCTGCCCAATCCCACTTGAGCCTGGCTGTTTTGTTACCGACGTCAGCTATGCGTGTTTTGGAGCGCAGCGTGGTGTTCCGGACGTGATCCGTCCTTTTCACGCCTAAAATGCTGCGCTCCATGGCCCGTTGGCAAACCTTCAATTTGGACTTTTGGCCCTCAGTAAGCGACCATGTTTGGGCACCGTAGGTTAGGACAGGCAGAATACACATATCGATGAGTTTTCGTTTCAGCGACAGTGGAAGGTCTCCCTTCATGAACTCTTTCATGGACCAGTAGCTCTTCCAGGAATTTTCGATGCGGCGGTCGACTTCTTTGTCTTGCCTGTTGCTGAAAGAGACTATCTGGCCCAAGTAAATGTACTCATCGACGTATTGTATGGTCTGCCCGTCTACCTCAACCCTACATTTCGTGCTATTGGTCATTACTCTAACTTCTAAAATAAGAAAATGAAAAATAAAAAAAAAAACATATGATGTACATTACTATAAAAACTACCAACGAAAATTGTTTTGAACGAGATCTAGTAAGTAGTTTTTTTTTAATATTTTAATACCTAACTTTGCACCTAATTTATATGGGGCGCTATACATACCAGGTGCAAACTTAACTTAACCACTTAGGGATGGAAAGTGTTTGTACGGAACCCTCGGTGCGCGAGTCCGACTCGCACTTGGCCGGTTTTTTTTTTAATGAATTTATAGTGTGTGCATGGATGCACGCATAATATATATGTAATTATGTAACTCGAGTTTTAGGGGTTGACAGTTTCTTTAGTGTCTGGCCCTGCAAAATGTATGATGCAGCGGTCTGTTAGTGTATTAATATGAAAATACTTGTGACTGACTCCTGTTTAAAATGTATCAACAATGTTGAACATCTGTTTGGAGCGGACATGTTGGCTGTGTCTGATTCTACTCAGTTTAAAATCATATTTTCTATGTAACCAATGGATAACTGTTATTGGCCCTCTGTTATGTAACTAAAACTAGCGCAAAGTATATGTCGATATTGTCGATAGATTTATCAAAACTAGCGCCACTTATAGTGCACTAGTGGCTCTGTAAGCTTTAGACCTCGTGATAATGTTTGGAAATGGCTGAAAAATTACTTATTTTATAGTTTCAACCGCCGTACGGCATTTGAAAAAAAAAACAGACTCGGAATAAAAATCTATATAATTATTGAACCTGAAGGGTTACTCTGAAAATTAAAATTCGAAGTTTGTACATACTGTGCCATCCCTCTCGATCTTGTGTCAAGGAATGTTTGTATGAGCGGCACGACACGATATGAAATTCGAATTTCGAACATTGGAGTAACCCTCTTTCAACGAAACTAGCTTTTAATTCTAGTCTAGTAGGGTGGTTTTACGTATCAACATCAAATTTTTGTAAAAAAAGTCCCTGGTAAAATTGGCTTACGTTTTCTTTCAAGTTTTATAACACCAATGAATGACGGATATATCCGCACGAAAGATTTAAAGCCAAGAATTAATCCGTATCAGCTAGGCTAATGGAGGAAGAGGCCAATAGACAATGGCAAGAGACAACGGACTGTCGGCAATCGAAGATGATCCTAGGAGGCATCAACAGAAAAAGGACCAGGTATTTACTGGAACTAGGTAAGAGAACTCTCAGATTATTAACAGGCATAATTACGGGACACAACAGCCTTAACAGGCACCTACACATTATGGGTGTAGCAAGTGATCCATACCTACTGCTCGCACTGTGGCCAGGAGGAGACGAGTAAGCATGTTATAGCAGAGTGTGGCATGTATGCGATAGTACGCTATAGCATCTTCAGAAAAGATAAACTAGAAGAGGAGGAGCTGAGGGACATTAACCTTAAAGATGTCCTTTCCTTCTTCAGGAGAACAAGAAGATTCGAGGAAGAAGGCTGTATGGGAGCGCCGCCGGGACAGTAACCGTTGGCTCCAATTGGGAATTGGGCTGAATGAACGCAGTCAAGCGATCGACAGCCCGCCTGTTTCCGGCCGGGCGTCCCTACACCAAATCATCATCATCATAATCCGTATCAATCCGGATTAAGGACGTGGTAAGGCTGAGAAGAAATCGTCAAAAAGGTGTTTCAACAAACTATTGCCGTCGCGCTGTGCCCGTGCAACTAAACCATAGGTGCAATAGAGACGTTTGCAGCTTAGTCCGATTTTTTACCAAATCGACGTTCCGTATTCGCCCGTTTTCTAATCCAAAATTGAACCGATTCATTATATTTTCGGATACAATATTTCTAAGGCAATTTAAATAGTGTGTGGTGAAGAGTAAGGAGAAAATTTTCTTCTTTTGTAACTGGTTATAATAACATAGTTCAAACTTCAAAGTAGAAAGAGACTTATAGCTGGTTTCGCTCCACCCATAGCTCCAATTGAATCACTTACTCCCTAAACCTAAATGCTGAACACGGCAGTCGTATCCATGCCCACTCTTTGGGTTTATCGCATTGCCACGCTAAACGATCGATTTTTACACACAGACAACCGATGCAATTTACCTACTTTATTAAATGTAATAACTTGCAATCTTAAGAGGCCTTATTCCTTTTGTTTTTTTTTCATATAATTATGACAAATATATTTGATAATTTCAACTTACAACCAACTTTTTGAAGTTAATAATACTTTTCCCTTAGTAGTAGTAGCATAGCTATTTCATGCTTTCATTGCGTGCATTCGGAAATAAGTTGTAAAAACTAATTTTCCGCGTGAAGTTTGACAATTTTGAGTAGTTTTTATCAATGATCAAACATTAAAACTGTATGTTCAAATTTGTATATACCAATACATCCAAATAACCCTGTTCTAGGTAGTAACATCAATAATATGTTGAGAAACATGTTTGATCATAGAGAAAAATGTCTAAAACAATCAGCATTTTAAACTTGCAGGTATGACGGTGGTAGATCTGGGACCAGAAGCTGAGCAAAGAAGAAACAACAGACCGGCCGAAACAAAAGAATGGGAAGAAACCAATAAAATACAATTCACCGGCGGATTTTCGGAAGAGAGAATATTCCGTGATGGTTTATTCTATAGCTTCGGTTAGTCCTTCATACATACCCCCTGATCCCCCATTCATAAACGCAATCCCCCGACGTTAAAGCTCCGAACCCAACCACCGCGTATGGAAATCTTAGAAATTTGAGCCTTATTCCCATATCGCAGTAATTAAACATTAAAGGAGCGAGTAGGCGGTCAGTGGGCGGGGCGGAAAATTAGATCCGATATAGCTAAGTACTGCTTAATATTGTCCTAATTGTGAAGGGTTTGGACGTCATCAATCTATTCCTATCTACCTATCAGTGGGATGGCGTCCATAGAACCCAATACCCATCGTTATTTCGTAGCGTTATAGGACTCTTCTCTATTGCTCTTATAGAAAAAGCAAGTCAATTCTGCTCCGGCTTGCTTTTACCTTTTACGGCTTACTTTTAACTTAGGTAGGCATAGTTTGAATCCAATCTAGACCAAAAAGAGAAGTTATAAAAAAAATGGTTGCCTGTAAAGTCGGTTTTACGGGCGAAGGAAGATTTTACGTGACAACGTCTTTTTCTCGGTAGAATATTTATTTGTATCATATCCATTCACAATTTCCCTAACAACATTTTAAGTGTTACTTTCTGAACGCACCCATCACATGTGTCATTAATGTCATTATATAGTGTCATTATTTTACATGTTTTAAATCTAAATATGCGATAATCAGACTATTATGCATGTATGTTGTCGATTCCAAACCCTTATTTAGTCTAGATCTACATGTAATTATTCTAAAAATACCGAACCGACGGAACAAACATCATATGTTTGACAGGTAAGTACGAACAGTTTGTATTTGTATGGGAATATAAAATTATCGTTTTTATTATTTTCCACTCATTTATTCAATATTTTCTCACCTTCCCTTGACTTCCACGAATATTTCAATACTAAAATTAGCCAAATCAGTTCAGCCGTTCTCGAGTTTTAGCGGGACAACCGGCCTTCGTAACAGACGTGAGCGGGCGTTACACTTATTCATAAGTGACTCCGAAGACACGTTGTCACGTCAAAAAAAACTTTTTTATTTACAGTTTTTATATAAGCAAGGTATGTACAGTCAACCAATTTAATTCCTAGGCCATTTTTTTTGTACCTTGTCACAATGAACGTCAATATGAAAGCCGCTTGAAATCTCATATCATTGTCATTGTGACAACGTTCTATAGTGGCCTAAAAATCAAATTGGTTGACTGTACGTATAAAAAGAGGATTTACTGCTGAATACGATACCCAGCTGCAGTTATACATAATATGACCAAACATGAAGTATTTAGACGTAATGAGAAAACTTCTGCTGCGAATATATTTGGCGGTTTCGATAGGGTTTGCAGTTCTATGTAAAAAAAAGTTGGAAGATGATGTGTCATTCTGATGGATGTCGTCATGTTCCATAGAACTAGAATAATAGTTTCTAATAGTTCCATAATCAAAATTACACATTTTCTTCCAATGTTTCCCACAGAAATACATATTAGCTATTCACTCGAGTTCCATACCTATGTAGATAGGATTTATTTTTACTAATGTATAAGAAGACGGTATAAAATGTCATCTTCATTAGAATATTGTTGCAATTTTCTGTTTTTGGACGTACGTGACAAAAAAAAAATTGTAACATTTATTTTATTCACGACAACATCCTGTCTTTCTTTATACATTTCATGGATTTATTCACGATTATTTTGGTCCTTCGTACGACATCACACGAAATTTTAAACACAAACATCACCTGCGTGCATAATACTCTGCTCTCGTAAGATCCAAGTTAGAGGCTAGTTCCTGCGTATGGAATCCTCATGAATCAACCTATGCCTTAATGCTCGAGAAAGTGCAGACGTTTCTTGCGCTTCCTATTTAAAAAAGTTGGCGGCTATTATCCGTTCCTTTACCCTACTGCCTATCTGCAGGGAACCCTTGGCTACCATTATCTGGCTACGCGCAGACTCTTTGATCAGTTGATCACTATCCTCCGTATTTTGCGAGGTCGTCTCGATTGCCCAGTGCTGGTCGGCGAAGCCTGTCGACTATTCGTCCCTGACGAATGGACGCGGTTTCGCGCGGATCGACAGCGCCTGTTCGCGGTGCCCCCCGCGCACACGGTGGCGCGCCGCAATCGCAACTCTCCCGTCTGCCGCGCTCTACATGCCCTTAACGGGCTTAGCGCTGTGCAACTCTCCTGCGATTTGTTTGCGGATGGATGGACGGTCGTTGAAAGAGAGTGTCTGAAATTATGCGAGAGTCTTGCCAATTAGTCTGTGATGTATGTATTTAGTTTAGTAATTGTATGTGTAATAATTTAATCTTATTTAATGTATCTGTGGAATAATATAATTTAATTTTTAAGAATTTTGTAATGACTTGGGTGTAATCCTGTAATGTTACGATTTTCTTCTTATGTAAAATAAATAATAAATAATAATTAAGTCATTTTTAGGGTTCCGTACCCAAAGGGTAAAAAACGGAACCCTATTACTGAGACTTCGCTGTCCGTCCCTCCGTCCGTCCGTCCGTCCGTCCGTCTGTCACCGGGCTGAATCTCAAGAACGGTGATAGCTAGACAGTTGAAATTTTCACAGATGATGTATTTCCATTGCCGCTATAACAACAAATACTAAAAATAAAATAAAAGAAATATTTAAGGGGGGCTCCCATACAACAAACTTGTTATAGATTATGGTACGGAACCCTTCATGCGCGAGTCGGACTCGCACCTGCCCAATTTTTTACGTCATCCGCATGAATTGTCCGAGCCCGGTAACAAGAAAGATGTCGGATGACATCATATTCTATAGGACATGGGATTGGGAACTACCCTTTGGATGTTACTGAAGTGGATTTGTGTGACAGGGTTTCTAGGATTGGGGGCAAATTATTTTACGTTATTGTATTATACGTAGTTATATTAAGTACTACTGGTAAAGTCATCTGCAATATCCTAAGTTTACAACAAGAGGTCGAATTTTCAATCGATGTCAATAAGGAGATGTCAACGGTATGTTTTTAGCCAGAGACGGTAGATTATTGTTTCAAGTAAAAATCTAATCTTATCGTATTTGTAACACATATAAAAGATTTTCTAAAAAGTTATTAAGAAAACGTCGCAAACACGCCGATATTGCAACGTGTCCTGAACAGACTATCTCTAACGCCATAAAACTTATATCATCTGCACAGAACATAATACCGTGGTATGTATATGATATTTATATTTACCCCCGTGTCTGCAGGGCTAGTATATTCTGTCGCGACTTTGCTTGTCGTGCGACTCAGTGCCACCCGTCTTGCTTGCACGGTATTGAACGACGCGGTTGGCGCAGTGGTTAAGCAACTGCCTACTGAGCCGACGGTCCCGGGTTCGAATCCCGGCAAGGGCAAATATTTGTGTGATGAACACGAATATTTGTGCCTGGGTCATGGATGTTCTATGTATTTAAGTATTTATTTATCTATATAAGTATGTATATCGTCGCCTAGTCCCCATAACACAAGCCTTCTTGAGCTTAATTTGGGACTAGGTTGATTTGTGTGAGGTTGTCTGATATTTATTTATTTATATTATTTATTTATTTATTGAAAGAAAAATGACAGGGAGTATTGGTCGCGCGTCAAATTTAAGCGTTTCACTGTTATGATAGGCGTACTGTACAGTGCGACCAAAAAGAGTAGAAATTAAAAAGTGGCAATACTGTAGTGTCGTCCCCGTTTTCTTATATCGATTAGAAAGGGAGGGACACTACGGTATTGCCACTTTTTAATTTCTACTCTTTTTGGTCGGACTGTATCTGCAGGGTTTAGTATTTTGCCGCGACTTTGTTTGTCGCGCGACTCAGCATCGCACGGTATTGTAAGAAATGTGACAGGTAGTCTTTGTCGCCCAACAAAGAGTCGCGTGTCACAGTTATAGTACAACAGGGGGTTTTACAACCCACGCCACATTACGGATTTTTAGTGGTACTATATGTAGGTATCTAACTGGCAACGACAAATCTGTAATGTGTAAACAAAGAGGTGGAAGATGTGTAAACAATGATATAAACAAAGAGGAAACAAGACAAAATATTCTGCAAATTTCACGTAATTTTGATAGAAAGAAAGAAATACATTTATTCGTGACGAGAGACAAAACATAATTAAATAAAAGGTGTGACAGAAATTATAAGAAAATAAAATAAAATAGAACAATATGCAACTATTTTTATGACTGTGCCACGAAAAGGTCCCACCTCAGCAAGATGCTAGCTCGAGAGCCAGCGCTGATCTTCCATAATATAATTTTGCATAGTAAAGCCAACACTATCCACTCCACAGTGATGAAAGTCAATAGAATTCAGTATTTATTTCGCAAGAAGAACGAAGGATTGAGCAGCATTCCGGTAAACAATCATCGTCGGTCCATAATCAGTCCTGTGGCGCGGAGACATTCCCGTTAATGAGTTTGTACTCTCGCACAATCCGACTTACTGGTAGTGAGGACTATACAGCCCTGATACTGTTCAAATTATGCTTAAAAATATATATAACGTTGCAATGGATTAAAGGGCACAGTGGCTCTCTAGGTAACGATGCAGCCGACCAGCTGGCTAGGAGAGGATCCGATGACTTGGCAATTGGCCCAGATCCTATGCTCCCCTTGGCGTTTAATCAGCTGCGTACATGGCTTCGTCACAGAACACGATCACAACACGCCGATCAATGGGCAGAAACCAGTACATGCAGGCAGTCCCGGGAAACAGTCCCATACCTAGACACACGCCTGACAAAGCGCCTGTTATCGCTAAGCAGGCCCGCCCTGCGAGTAGTAGTAGGCACTATCACTGGACACTGCACACTTAACAAGCATTTTATATGTTCTAGGAATGACCGATAGCCCCCTGTGTAGGGGATGCCTGTCGGCCGAAGAAACAGCTACCCACGTGATCCTGGAATGCGCTGCCGTAGCTAAGCTACGGGCTGAAATCCTCAAAGCACCGAGGTCACTTCGTAAAGCCTGTGGAGACACCAGGAGAATCCTGCGCTTCTGGATGGAGTTAGGCTGGCTAGACTATTAGCCGGCAAATCTGTACGCACAATGGCCCGAACATACACGGGCTAAGTGCGGAAAGCGGAGCCCATAACCATAACCATAACCATATATGCTTAAAAATAATAAAGCTGGTCGGCCGAGGATTGAGTGAGCTGGCGCAAGATAGTCCACGAGAAAGTAATTCAGAGAGGCCACGGCCATCAGCATTGAGGATATCGACTAAAGAAGGAGGAGGGGAGCTAATATGTGGGATCTCGTGGATATGCAGCAAATTCTAATAAGCTCATTTTGTCTGTATCTTGAGTAAAACCTGACCATATACGAGTAGGTACCTATGTCTGGCTTATCCACAGAGCGCTGTTGAAATTAATACAGCAACATTAAATAAATATAATCTAGAGCACCCTAGAGGCTACATACTCCAAAGCCCATAATGTAAAGTTCCTATTTTGCGGTTGATTTTAATAAATACGATTCTCAGAAAGGGGGGGGGAATTCGAAAACCAATTTTAGAGAGATGATGGAGATATCTCCATTTAATCGCCATCCGTCACTTGACGTGTCCCTACTTGACAGTGGCGATATTATCCCTAGAACATCGCAATTTCGTCAATCCGGTTGCGCTTTATTTGCGTTTCCTTTCTATGTGACTGCATAAATAACAGGCGCATGCATACTTTAACTTGACCGTGTAGTGCGTGAAAATAGTCAGTTACGTTTCGTTCAAAAGAGAAATTCATATGCATGAATAGAATTTTTGACAATCATTATCGGCCAGGGCAAATATTTGTGTGATGAACTCGAATATTTGTGCCTGGGTCATGGATGTTATTTGTATTTAAGTATGTATTTGTATTTATCTATATAAGTATGTTTATCGTCATCTAGTGTCCATAACACAAGCCTACTAGAGCTTACTGTGGGACTAGATCGATTCGTGTGAGGTTGTCCGTTATTTTTTTTTTTATAATGCCTTCGTATTTCCAAAATTGAGATGAGATATGTCACTTGAAGCTCATCGCATTTTATTGACAGTTCAAAGGCGATATCACTGTTATCTATAGAGTTTTGACGTTTTGCGATCTCTCAAACGGCATTCGAATTAGGTCCCTAATCTGACTTTTGAACTTTGGGGCAGTCCCGCTGTAATAAACTATTATTATAAGAAACTGCCCCGAAGTTTACTGAACTGTCAAGCGTGATATTCATTTTGTGATATATAAATATATCACAAAATGAATGAACACTTTAAGTAAACTAAACTTTTAAGTAAACTCCACTTGTAAACTCCACCATTTATATAATATAATATGATAATGGCATGCTCTCCTGCCTCACAGGGGACGAATCTGCCTTCTGAAAATCTCCCTCCACATCTGAAAATAATCAACGCAATACCTACTCTATCCGTGGTAGAAATTTCATGCTAGTAACCCGTAACAACTCTAATAAGATCGCAGTTTGTCTAAAGTTTAACGTCTTGCCATAGCCAAGAAGTGAGATTTTTTCCTCGCGTAGCGGGCAATGAACCTACTTACGGCTTAGGGTGACGTTAAATATATGTTTTAGGAAATCGATCAGTTTGCTTATAAAATACGAATTAATGCCGCCATGATGGTCACCGATTTATATACCCGTGGTAATAGACGCCTCAATACAACAATATATGAAACACTTAACTACTTCTGGCAAAGAAATTCCACGTCACGCGATTGACTACTACTTCAGCATACTTTACTACTACTACTTACATCTCGGTAATAAAACCACATTTAACACCAATGAACTAACAGTAGTTTCTAATTTTATTGTGTGACAATGAGTCTATTTAAAATTGGGTCACAAACGTGCGTGGGAGAATGTTCATTCGGGTTTCACGAATCTTGTAGATTTTATTTTATTAAGTTGTTGAAATACAGTAAACATTGTAAAAATAGCATGAAGCGGTGAGTGGCAAGACAGCACGCATGCTGTGGAAATTGGTTCAATAAACTCTTGTCGAAATACTTTTCGGGAATATTGTTTGTGTCTTTGTTCTTTTTTTAAATATGACACTCCAGTATTTTGTTAAGCTGATGATTGATTTGATAGTGAGTCACCAAAATGAAAATATAAACCAAACGTGAATCGGATATTTAATTAACGTGATAAGCAGTAAGTAATTTAAATTTTTGTAAGTAACAAAAATTATCTTTTTACCTAAATAGGTAACTATATTTATTCCCTTTTTTTTCCTTCAGGCCATATACGAGTATGCGACCCTTGAAAGTATGTTTAAAAAAACGTAAAATTTATGTTAAATGGTTTGTGACAGTCATTCATTGCATTACCATTCCTAGTCTACTTAACTCGATCGGATTCAGATTTACGTGTTAAAATTGGTCGAAATTTATAGAAACTTGCTGGATTTCCAAAGATGACGTTAAATTTCGATTGTTTGCAACATGCAAATAAATAACCCATATTTTAAAATAACTTTATACGCCAAAAGGTCTATTTCAGAGTTACAACTTTATCTCAAATTACAAGTTACTTCCAAATGCGACTTACTTGTTTTGTGCTCGCATAATACGCTTTCAATCGCTTCAGCATCACGTCTTCCCGATCTCATAACTCTCCTTTATTTTGTCCAATATTTTAAACTTTATACAAGGCGGGATAAAACTGCTTTTCCATTTTATGATTCTGCTAGGTTATGACTTTTGATAAGTAACTACTAGAGTGGTGTTTACGGCACCGCATGTTTTTACGATAATATTTTATGGTCTGTGTTTTGATAGCGCGCATATTAATCTACGTTTAAGCGATACGAGCCGGGCGGTATCAGTATTTTTGTCTGTGTATGTATGAGTATGTTTTGAGAGAGTGATAGAAACAAGAAATTTGCTGCAGTTATGACATGACGCACTTTTAAGCAAGGAAAAGTTGTGGGCACGCTTGCCTGGGGTGGGAGGAAGTGGGAATACTAAAAATACATTAAACACCTAAATTAAAATTTAAAGATTATGTCGTATAGAGAAATCAAGGAGGTAGCTATGAACAGGTTTAGATGGAGATAGCTACCTACTTCATCACTACACAGATAAAAGTTTGACTCTTAATATTTCCTATAAGCCCACATCATTTTAGCAGTTTTTTTTTGTAGTTTTCTTGATTACTTTTTGCATCTCTTACTCATACCATTTCATTTATTAATCCGCTACCCAAACGTCGTCAGGATGAGATCGCTTTTCAGCGATAATATAACCATTGTCATCTCTATTGTAATGCTAAGTTTTATTTGTAATTGTATTTCTTTCTTGTAATGTGCAATAAAGAGTATTCTATTCTATTTAATAAATTGGCCATGCCTGTCACTGTCAGTTCGTTTGTTCGTCCGTTCGCTTATATGTAGTGTACTTACCTAATCACGTTAAGTGGTAAAATAAAATCATGATAAAAGAAGGATACCTCCCCTGTACCTACATATTTTTTTTCGTCTAGAGTGTGTGGTGTATCGTTAAATACGTTGAATATAGATTGATAGGTTAAATAACGAAATATGAATTTCGTCAGACTTCAAATATTATTTAGTCAAGGGCTGTGTTTTTGATTCAGTGATGTGTTTGCAAAATATTAAGCCTTAAACTAAAATGCCAATCAATCATGGTCGTTTTACAGGATTTACTATGAATAGTGGCAAAATTTTCACACATTGCATTGGTCTCTGTCTAAATTCTATAAAATGTGAAATTTACCTACCTGGGCCTATGATGGTTGCCCTCATTCGATAAATAAGTGACACAGCATCCGTCACGTTTTGTCACTTGTTTATCACGTGACAAACGCAACCATCATAGGCCCCCTGATCATCTCCCGTTGGAAAAAAGAATTGATATCACAAATTTTAACTCAGTCCAGGGACCTAATTCGAGAATGTTGTTTGAGAGATCGCCAAACGTCAAATCTCTATTAAATAACAGTGATATCACCTTTGAATTTTGTCATTAAATACGATGAGCTTCAAGTGAATATCTCATCTCAACTTTGGAAATACGAAGGCGATAACGATTGTCAAAAATGCTATTCATGCATATGAATTTCTGTTTTGAACGAAACGTAACTGACTAATTTCACGCACTACACGGTCAAGATAAGTAAGCGCTTGTTATTTATGCCGTCACATACAGAGGAAACGCAAATTAAGCGCGACCGGATTGACGAAGTTGCGATGTTCTAGGGATATCGCCACTTGTCAAGTAGGGACACGTCAAAAGTGACGGATGGCGATGAAATGGAGAGATCTCCATCATCTCTCTAAAATTGGTCGACTTGCCCCCCCTTGTTGTTGTCGAAAGGTTACGAATTTGCGGTGCTTGCATTAGAGACTTTGGGGGCTCTGATCTCCCGATATGAGGGCCCTGTCGCCACGGTTGGTTCGTGTCTCATGGGACCCCAGAGCTGGCGCGTACCTCTCACAGTAGCTTTTGCGATTCAATGAGATAACGCCGCCAGTGTAATGGAGGCCATGCCGCAGGCAGACATACAGGACGGGATATTCTCTTTATAGCAAATGTATTTATTTTATTTTTTCCTAGTAGCTTTAGGCAATTGTACATATATTAATAACTATCCTTTTACATATAATTATAGTGTTTATTATGACACTAATATTATAAAGGTCAAAGTTTGTGAGTGTGTTTGTGTGTACATATGTTTGTTACTTCTCCACGCTCAAACGGCTGGACCAAAATTAACACATAGGCCTAGATTAACACATAGGCATAATGAATTAACTTTTTGTCCCGAAAGAAGTATTAATCCCGCGGGATGAGCGGATAACACAACGCGCGCAGCTAGTTGTAAATAAGTTTAAAAATGGTTGCCTGTAAAGTCGGTTTTACGGGCGAAGGAAGATTTTACGTGACAACGTCTTTTTCTCGGTAGAATATTTATTTGTATCATATCCATTCACAATTTCCCTAACAACATTTTAAGTGTTACTTTCTGAACGCACCCATCACATGTGTCATTAATGTCATTATATTGTCTTTATTTTACATGTTTTAAATCTAAATATGCGATAATCAGACTATTATGCATGTATGTTGTCGATTCCAAACCCTTATTTAGTCTAGATCTACATGTAATTATTCTAAAAATACCGAACCGACGGAACAAACATCATATGTTTGACAGGTAAGTACGAACAGTTTGTATTTGTATGGGAATATAAAATTATTGTTTTTATTATTATCCACTCATTTATTCAATATTTTCTCACCGTTTAAACCTTCCCTTGACTTCTACGAATATTTCAATACTAAAATTAGCCATATCGGTTCAGCCGTTCTCGAGTTTTAGCGGGACAACTCTCTCGTATCAGACGCGAGCGGGCGTTACACTTTTTCATGAGTGACTCCCAGCGCAACCTAATTTAAGACGTTGTCACGTCAAAATCTAATGATATCTAGTAATATTTTTGTGATAATGGCTACGGTACCCTACACTGAGCTTGACCTGACAAGCCGTTTGCAGTTGTTGTAACTACCCCATAGTTGCACTACTAAAGAAAATCGAATCCACTTTAATCGTCATCGTGTTGAAGTACAGAAACTGTTGAAAGACCTATTAATAAATTATTCGTTAAAAGGCTTGCATGCGATGCAGGCTGCATGCGATCTGACCAATTAACTAACTCTAGACATTAAACTCCAACGAGTCAACGTTATAAAAAACTATAAAAGATAATAATTCCTAATGTCTCAAAGACGCATTAAGTATTAGTTTAGGGTATTTTTGGATTAGTCTCCACTCAAAATATTTACCAAGAGATTATTGGCGTTGAAAATTCCAAGGATTGTAAAAAATATGTATTTTTTAATAGTAGTACTAAGTTGAAAAGATATGTTAAGATAAATAGATATATAAAGAGGACTCAAAAACTCATTCAAAGCCAGGCAGTAAAGAAAGTTACTTCAAACAGAAATTAGAATTGTCGGTCACGAAAGACAGAGTGAAGCAATGTAACATTCAACTAGAAAATTATGATTTAGACATACAAAAATTGCATACTGAAATTAGTAAATTACAGAGTAAATTGGAAATGACATCATTCATGTATAGATCTTCAGAAAGAGAGATCAAGGAGCATGTCCTGGCTTTTGACCAGCTATTGAAGGAGAGTAAATGTAACGAGGAGCGTTTTAATTCATTAATGAACAGTAATTATTGTAACTGTGGCCATATCCCACCAGCATCCTCAATAAACAGTCATCAAGCGGAGGAGGTGCCCCTTGGTATTTTTGAGTCCGCCCGTCCTGTGCTTAATGTGCAATCACCTAGTCATGTAAGTAGAACAGTTGTGTACTCAGACCAGATTGGCTCAGGAATGGGTTCAATGTTAGGTAACAAACTCAGTCAAAAAGTGTCAAATTTCTGTTATCCTAACATAAGTATGAGTAAATTTTGTCAATATCTTTCAAAGGGAAGCTTTGATGACAGGACTACATTAGTCATTATGGTAGGAAGTAGTCATAATGTAGATAAGTCTAGTATTAGATAAATTAATATCAACAATAAATGATATTGAAATATATGGCATAGGTTAAATCATACTGTGTGCACTACCATACTCACAGAATATGCCATATTACTATAACAATAGAATAGCACACCTTAACTCCATATTATACAATGCTATATGTTTCAATAAGAAGGTGCATTTCTTTGACATAAATAAATTTATCAAGCGCTTAAAATTGACCTCTGAAAAGATAACTATGCCTAAGAAATGTATTCTTACACTAGTGGATCTTTTAGCTTTTAACATAGAGCCAAATAGATTTTATACCTCAGTTAGTGGGTTCAAGCATGTCTGCAGTGGCAATACACCTTTGTCACATTTAAACTAGATTGTAAGACAGCGGAAACATCTCTGAATATTAACATTGTTCACCAGAATATTCAGGGTTTTTCCAGCAAGGAATTAGAAATAGGCTTATTTTTAGATAATAAGAATATTCAAGTTATGTGTATTACTGAGCATTGGCTGAGACAAGAACAGTTGATTTTTGAATTTGTTAATTTTAAATTAGTGAGCTGTTTTACTAGAAAATGTTCCATTCATGGTGGTTCTCTTATTATTGTTAAAAAAAATGGTTGCCTGTAAAGTCGGTTTTACGGGCGAAGGAAGATTTTACGTGACAACGTCTTTTTCTTTTTTTCCGTTTAAACCTTCCCTTGACTTCCACGAATATTTCAATACTAAAATTAGCCAAATCGGTTCAGCCGTTCTCGAGTTTTAGCGGGACAACCGGCCCTCGTAACAGACGTGAGCGGGCGTTTCACTTTTTCATGAGTGACTCCGAGCCGCAACCTAATTTAAGACGTTGTCACGTCAAAATTCCTTAACATCCAAAGAACGAGAAGATATTGTTAATTTTTCAATAGAACGAGTCATAGAAATTGCTTGTGTAGAATTAGAGAATTATGTAATTATATGTGTTTACCGACCACCGGCAACTGATTTTCATTCATTTGAATCATCTATGGAAAATGTTTTAAAAATAGCATGTAAAGGTAAAAAAAAAATGGTTGCCTGTAAAGTCGGTTTTACGGGCGAAGGAAGATTTTACGTGACAACGTCTTTTTCTCGGTAGAATAGTACATTACATCAGAGGCCGGGAAAATGAGGATTTCCGGCCAAGTAGGTATATACGGCCGAGCGAGCGTGCGAGCGAGGCCGGATAGTGATACGAGGCCGGGAATCCGTTTTCACGACGAGGCATGTATAGTGCTTTTCTCAAACATACAATGAAATAAAAAAATATACTTCAAAGAATAACACTTAATATTGTTTGTCCGATATTTTCGGAATTTGACCGAATTTTAAAAATCAGATTTCAGATTCTGACTCAGGAGCCCCAAAAACCCCCGGATACCGAATTTCAGCCTCCTAGGACCAATTTGAAATTTTCTCCATACAAATCGGTTTTTTTTTTCGATATTTTCCGAATTGACCGAATTTTCGGATAAGATTTCAGATTCATATTTTTGAGCCCCGAGAGCCCCCCGATACCGAATTTGACCGAATTTAAAAAATACGATTTCAGATTCTGACTCAGGAGCCCCAAAAACCCCCGGATACCGAATTTCAGCCTCCTAGGACCAATTTGAAATTTTCTCCATACAAATCGTTTTTTTTCGACATTTTCCGAATTTGACCGAATTTTCGGACAAGATTTCAGATTCATATTTTTGAGCCCCGAGAGCCCCCCGATACCGAATTTGACGGAATTTAAAAAATCCGATTTCAGATTCTGACTCAGGAGCCCCAAAAACCCCCGGATACCGAATTTCAGCCTCCTAGGACCAATTTGAAATTTTCTCCATACAAATCGTTTTTTTTCGACATTTTCCGAATTTGACCGAATTTTCGGACAAGATTTCAGATTCATATTTTTGAGCCCCGAGAGCCCCCGAATCCGAATTTGACGGAATTTTAAAAATCCGATTTCAGATTCTGACTCAGGAGCCCCAAAAACCCCCGGATACCGAATTTCAGCCTCCTAGGAACAATTTGAAATTTTCTCCATACAAATCGTTTTTTTTTTTCGATATTTTCCGAATTTGACCGAATTTTCGGACAAGATTTCAGATTCATATTTTTGAGCCCCGAGAGCCCCCCGATACCGAGTTTTAACCGCCTAGCACCAATTTGAAATTTTGAAAAAAAAATGTCGCCATCTTGAATTTTTTTTTCCACAAGAGTTAACCAACCTTTAAAAACAAAACCTGCTTTTTGTCAAACCAGCCAGCTGTGTGAATGACCTTGTTGTTGAAACCAAAAAAAAGTTACTTTGCAGGCCTAGGCCTGAAAAGCAGTATGAAATCCCTTTACAGTCCTCTCGAGTTGTTGCGCCCAAAAAGCGATACTTCCGAGCCTATTTTAAGGAACGTAAAGACAATATTTCATTGGATGTTTGAGAAATATTTATTTGTATCATATCCATTCACAATTTCCCTAACAACATTTTAAGTGTTACTTTCTGAACGCACCCATCACATGTGTCATTAATGTCATTATAGTGTCATTATTTTACATGTTTTAAATCTAAATATGCGATAATCAGACTATTATGCATGTATGTTGTCGATTCCAAACCCTTATTTAGTCTAGATCTACATGTAATTATTCTAAAAATACCGAACCGACGGAACAAACATCATATGTTTGACAGGTAAGTACGAACAGTTTGTATTTGTATGGGAATATAAAATTATCGTTTTTATTATTTTCCACGCATTAAACGGGAAGGTTTAAACGGTGAGAAAATATTGAATATTTATTTCCACGAATATTTCAATACTAAAATTAGCCAAATCGGTTCAGCCGTTCTCGAGTTTTAGCGGGACAACCGGCCCTCGTAACGTGAGCGGGCGTTACACTTTTTCATGAGTGACTCCGAGCCGCAACCTAATTTAAGACGTTGTCACGTCAAAAAGATGTTATAGTTTGTGGAGACTTTAATGTTAATTTACTTGAAATGACCAGTGATACTGTTAAGCTGTTAAGTTTGTTCAAATCTTTTCATTTGTTCAATATGTTCCTGGAGCCTACCCGGGTAGGTGTAACTAGTAAAACCTGTTTAGATAATATTTTTTTTGATTGTGATTACTTAGAAAAGGAAATATTTAAGTGTTTTAATTCAGATCATAGAGGGCAGAAAGCTTCTTTTCCTAACACTTTACAGGAAACACTACAACCACAAACTATAACATGCAGACCCATAACTAGTTATCGTTTGGAATCATTCAAAAATGAAATTCATAATCATCTTTGTATGTTACCTCTTTCATGTAATGACTTAAATAGTACTTACAAAGATTTATTTGGCATAATAATGGATCAATTTAATACACATTTCAAAAAGAAAACTATTTCTGGGTCGACTACAAAAACAAAGTTTAGTGAATGGGCTACTGTAGGTATTCATAGAAGCAGAACCAGGCTTTATGAACTGTATGCAGAGAAGGAAGTGAACAAGGACGCAGATTTTTTAAACTATGTTAAGAACTATTCAAAATTGTTTAAGCAAGTGTGCATAGCCGCAAAAGCAAATTATATTAGTTCTAAAGTCAAAATGTCGGACAACAAAGTAAAAACTATTTGAAATGTTATTAACAGAGAAACTGGTAAATCCAAAACTCGCAATTGCCAAGTCAACATTGTCAGAGAAAACGGGCAGACTATGTCAAATCATGATGTTGCCTCGGCATTCGAGGATTATTTTTCCAACATTGCAGTTAATACCACAAAATGTTTAAAATCATCTGCGTCCGAAGCCCATACCTTACTTTGTGCTAATTGTAAGAAATGTGATGTTGAGTTTCAATTTAGTCCAGTAAATACAGTAGATGTTATTAAAACATTTAAATCACTTAATTTAAAGAAAACAGAGGATTTATGGGGAGCATCAGTAAAAATTATTAATCATATCATAGATTCAATTGCGCCTTACCTAGCTTTGATTTACAATAGTTGCATAGCAGAGGGAGTTTTCCCAAATCTTATGAAAATTAGTAAAGTCATACCTCTTTTTAAATCGGGTGATTTGAGTGATCTGTCTGACTAATTTCCGTCCGATATCTATACTACCTGTTTTAAGTAAAGTTTTCGAAAAAATAATGTTGAAAGATCTACTAGGACACTTCAATAGAAATAAATTACTCTCTAGTAAACAGTTCGGTTTCACAAGGGGACGTTCCACGACTGATGCAGCATCTGTACTTATTAAACACATTTATGACAGCTGGGAGGAATCTTGTGATGCAATTGGGATCTTCTGCGACCTTTCTAAGGCATTCGACTGCGTTCATCCACGAACACTCATTTTGAAATTAGAACATTATGGTCTGTCTTCAAATGCCTTAAGCCTTATGTCTTCATATCTCAGTGATAGAATGCAAACAGTGGATGTAAATGGAACCCAGTCCAATGGAGCTATAGTTAAGCTAGGAGTGCCACAGGGCTCTATTTTAGGTCCATTTCTATTTTTGGTTTATATAAATGACTTACCATCTATAGTAGATAATCTTTGTAATATAGTACTATTTGCTGACGATACATCATTAATTTTCAAGGTTCACCGGAAATCAACCGACTATGCGGAAATTAATGGCACACTAGAGAAATGACTTAACTGGTTTACTACTAATAATCTTCTATTAAATGCCAAGAAGACTAAATGTGTTAGATTTGCTTTAAATAAAATCGAGGAAGAAAAGCGCATATTTTATGTGTATGCAAATATTTAATAAAATCCCAGCTGAGCTAAAGATGCTACCAACTCCAGAATTCAAACATAAATTTAAAATAATGTTGCATGATAAATGTTTTTATAGTATCGCCGAATTTTTTAATCACAAATTTTAGAACTAAGGAATATGTGACAATAATTGTAATTATAATAATTAGAATAGGTAAATAATCAAATCAATGTTATAGACAATCCATAAAATTAATATAAAATGTGAATTTTTATAAAATGTGAACTTCATAATAATAATAATCATAATAATATTATCATAATAGCATAATATTACTGAAACATGTGTGTAGCAATGGCTTGCTGACCAAAATGTTCACATGCCTAACGGTCGGACATATCTTGGGTAAAAATAGAAATGTGTAACATCTTATGTACCATATGTTTTTGTGAATAAAACGTTCTTTCTTTCTTTCTTTCTTTACCGAATGTTACGGCGGTAGATTCTACTATATTACTAAATGGTGAATGTTTAGAAATAGTGAATAAGGCATTATTCTTAGGTATAACATTGGACAGTAATTTGCAATGGAGTCCACATATAGCAGTGCTTGCAGGTAAATTAAGTTCGGCGGCGTACGCCGTTAGGAAAATCAGACAATTGAGTAATGTTGATACAGCTCGCTTAGTTTATCATAGTTATTTTCATAGTGTCATGTCATATGGTATTCTGGTTTGGGGCAAAGCAGCTGACATTCAGACTATATTTGTGCTGCAAAAAAGAGCCATAACCTAAATTCTCGTGACTCCTTAAGATACATTTTCAAAGATATAAACATCTTAACTGTAGCGTCCCAATATATTTATGAGAGTATTATGTATGTTATTAGAAACCTAGATTCATTTACAAAAAAATCCGATGTCCTCAGTTTTAACACTAGAAATAAAAATAAAATTGCTATTAGAACGTTTCGTGTTCGTAAAGTAAGTAAATCATTTTTAGGCCAATGTATTCATTTTTATAACAAGTTACCTGATCATGTTTTAAAATTAGCCTATCCATCTCTCAAAAATTATTTAAAAAAATCTCTAATGTCAAAAGCATATTATACAGTAGAGGACTATCTGACAGACAAAAATGCATGGCCTGAACCAGAAACCGCGTAGCTGACTCCTTCTTAGATTGTACCTTACTAATTTAAGGGACACAGTTCTAATAAGAAAGCATATCAAACGTACATAAATTGTTATAAACCGTCAGGCTTTCTTGTAGGTTCGGTGAACTTGGCTGGACACGCTGCCGCGTGTCTAGATTTTATTCTTACACTTTTCCTCACTTATGTCTTAAAATACACTTTTAATATGTTTTCTTGTAGAACTACTTTCTTTCGGCGTTTCTTCTCAACAGTGGTCTCCTTTTGTGAAATGCCGGTAGACCAGACATGTAAAAGTGCCTTTGTGGCCTACTTGCAGAATAAAGTTCATTATTTCATTATTATTTAATTATTTCAGTATAAACAAATCTCAAAAATTTTGAATTTTTTTCATCCATTCTGATATGTCGATGAAATGAAACATTGCATAAAACATGTATCGATAAAACAAGGGTAAACGTCTACGCCGTAGAGTCGTAGCACCATAAATTAAATCCTTAAGCATAATCTGTGCTAACTCGGGGCAATGATACTAAAATGATGTAGCAAAATATTTTATCGACAAAAAATATATCGATGTTACTGTCAAGATCTAAATGTTATTCAACATATTTCTTTCGCATCATCTAAATATATAAAAGAAGAAACTGACTGACTGACATATCAACGCACAGCCCAAACCACTGGTTCTAGAGGGTTCAAATTTGGCACGTAGGTTTCTTATAAGGTGTAGAGGTGCACTAAGAAAGGATTTTTCAAAACTCACCCCCTAAAGGGGTGAAATGGGGTTCCAAAGTTTGTATGAGGAAACAAGATTAGTTAGACCATTTTATTCGAAACTTCACAGGAGTATTTCTAACGATAAATGAGTAGCTAAACACGTGTTTCAGGTTTTTTGAAAATTCAACCCCTATAAGGGAGAAATGTGGTGACAAAGTCTGAAAATCAGCATGGGTATTATTTTTTATGGTTTATCGGGTCGCTGATTACGAAAACCGCAACGATTTTAAAATCCAACGTGGTGGACGTGAGTTACCATCTCCCGTGTTGGGGCGAAATGGGGTTGAAATGTCTAAATACTAAACCGCTGGTTCTAGAGGGTTTAAATTTGGCACGTAGGTTCCTCATAAGGGGTAGGGGTGCACTAAGAAAGGATTTTTCAAAACTCACCCCCTAAAGGGGTGAAATGGGGTTCCAAAGTTTGTATGGGGAAACAAGATTAGTGAGAATATTTCATTCAAAACTGCACAGGAGTATTTCTTACGATAAATGAGTAAACACGTGTTTTAGGTTTTTTGAAAATTCAACCCCTAAAAGGGAGAAATGTGGTGACAAAGTCTGAAATCCAATATGGGTATTGTTTTTATGGTTTATTGGGTCGCTGATTACGAAAACCGCAACGATTTTAAAATCCAATGTGGCAGACGTAAATTAAAATCTCCCCTGTTGGGGTTGAAATGTTTAAATGCTAAACCGCTGGTTCTAGAGAGTCTAATTTGGCACGTAGGTTCCTTATAAGGTGTAGGGGTGCACTAAGAGATAATTTTTCAAAAGTCATCCCCCAAAGAGGTGAAATGGGGGTCCAAAGTTTGTATGGGGGAACAAGATTAGTTAAACTATTTTATTCTAAACTTCACAGGATTATTTCTAACGATAAATAAAAAATCACGTGTTTCAGATTTTTTTTTAATTCAACCCCTAAAAGGGAAAAATGTGGTGACAAAGTCTGAAAATCAACATTGGTAATGCTTTTATGGTTTATCGGGTCGCTGATTACGAAAACCGCAACGATTTTAATATCCAACGTGGTGGACGTGAATTAACATCTCCCCTGTTGGGGTGAAATGGGGTTGAAATGTCTTAATACTAAACCGCTGGTTCTAGAGAGTCAATATTTGGAACCTACGTGTCCTTATAAAGTCTAGGGGTGCAATAAAAGAAGCATTTGTCAAAAGTCACCCCCCAAAGGGGTGCAATGGGGATAGTAAGTTTGTATGGGGAAAAAAGATTAGTTAGACTATTTTATTGAAAACTTCCAAGGAGTATTTCTAACGATAAATGAGTAAGCACGTGTTTCATGTTTTTTGAGAATTCAACCCCTAGAAGAGGAGAATATGGTGACAAAGTCTGAAAATCAACAAGGGTAATGTTTCTATGGTTTATCGGGTCGCTGATTACCAAAACAACAACGATTTTAAAAACAAACGTGGTGGACGTGAAATACCGTCTCGCCTGTTGGGGTGCGATGAGGTTAAAATGAATAAATATGAGTATGGGTGTAATTTTTATGGTTTCTTGGGACGTTAATTACTGCCACCGATTTATATTGTGGACATGAAAATTCTTGAAAGCATTTGCGCCAAATTGCAATTTAATCGGTCCAGTAGTTTTGCAGCAAATCGGAGTAACAGACGGACTGACAGACAGCTACACGTGATCCTATAAGGGGGTTCGATTTTTGCTTTTGAGGTATGGATAGAAACCCGCGTTATCCTAATAGATTAAAGAGATAGTATTTGGTGGCATCTCGATCGTCGTCAATCGGTACCTAGGCGGGCGGCGAGTTGAGACGGGAGGAGTAATGATCGGGAAACTTCCTGCATCCGTAATAAATACATTCAAGCTTTTCAATAATTATGTTAAGTCATTTCAGAATTCTGAATTACGTTTATCTGGCTCAGAATAATACATTTTTCATTCATCAACGCAGAGAATCTCAATATCTTACAATAGAACATGACGTAACTTTGAACATGGCTTAGAATCATTAAACCAATCTCGAATATCCCAAGTCGATAAGCGGAGGCTCGCGGGACATTATAAAAGCTTTAGGTATACAAATAAAATGCACACATATCCCGGTGTCTTAGCTTCACTTCGAGTTATGAATTTTGAAGTGAACTTTATTTGGATACAGTAAAAGCTGAGATCGCTTGATTTGAGTGCTTGAGTTTTCGGTTTTATTTGTTAAAGTGGAGTTGTGATGACATAAAAAGTATTCCCCAGTAATATTAGAAAAGCGAAAGTCTGTGTATGTTTGTTACTTCTTCACGCTAAAACGGCTGGACGGATATGCATGAGGGAAATGCAGATTGCAGATTATACCCTAACTTAACAAAAAGCCTACTTTTAATCCTGAAAAAAAAGAGCATTGTTCCCGTAGGATGATGTATATATATAGGCACGCGAGCGAAGCCGCGGGTTAATGCTAGTTTTAAAATAAAAACAATTATATAAAAATAAGGGGTACTTATTACTTTACTTTAATCTATTACTTTGTTTTGCCTTATCTTATAAATAGTCTATTATTCATCTATTTATAGTAATCCAGAATATTCAATGATCACATGTATTAATATATTTATATATCGACATCTTTTTTATCGATATCAAATCCCCATGAACGTGCCCCGAGTTAGCACAGGTATGTCCATAAGATATCATTACAAGGATCCTCTTCTTTCATAGAAAAACACTTCGCCGAATGCTTCAGTTCATAGAATTTTCAATAGACAATTTTCTCGGGAGTCGTACATTTTTCAGAAAACTTGGAAATTTCAATCAATAGATTAGGTTAGGTTAAGTTTGTGTACAAAATATCAGTGGTGTCAGAAAAACATGCTTTTGATGAAAAGAAATTTCTGTGAAATGAAAATTCGCTGAAATGTTTGTTTATAAAGCAAGGGTAAAACATCAGTTACAGCCTATCTACCTATCGCACACAGCCTATCATCACAAACGATATCTTGCGAAAACTTTATCGGAGCTGACCTATGATTGCGTTTATTGTGTGACAGATAAATGATATAAGTAGCAGTAGTCACTATCCGACAAGCATGTCGTCGGAGTGACGGATGGCTACTTTCATATTTACTGTAGGCCTAAAGCATAATTATGATTCTTGGATAGAATTTGCATGGTGCAGTAGGTACATACTGCATTACATAGTCATATGACAAAGTAGTTATAGTTTTTTTGTGTAGGTTCAACTGCGCACCGTGTGTATTTTGTTTGATCTTTTGGGAAGCTTTTGGCCTGTATCACTCTTTAAATACGAGTAGTAGGTACATGTCGACGGTTGAAAGGCTATTTAATAAAACTGATACTTATTATATTATTTTATATTTAAAGCCTACCCGTTGCTCTACTCCTGTTTAAAAAAATAAAGAGTTTCGTGACAAACCCCAAACGCAAACACAACAAATCATACAGAATAACCTCATTTTCCCAATTTTCGAGTCGAGTATACATATACGAGATATTCATAAATAAAACCGGCATTCAAATGCATTCGTAAAGACGAAGCTATGTTTTCGAATCGCATTATTGAAACGTCTCGAAATACCCTTAACGAGACTTGACAGTATTGCCGGGCGTAGGTTCCTCGCAAATCCCATTTGGATTTGGCAAGCGTAAGAAGACAGGCGCAAAGTATCCCAACTTGTAAACACAATTTCCTCGACTTTCCAGAAAACTCCCTAACTAGTTGAGACAGTTGGATGTCATAACACTTGCACGGCGAACCTGATACGATCTGACACTATTGTTTATTAAGTACAACGTTATGTAACTGCCGAACTAGGTTAGCAGATAATGTGGTCCCAGTACGCAGTTTACGCAGCGATTCGGTTTAGTGTTTTTGAATGGAGTATCGATTCGGCTAACGTTTAATCGGTCACTGTCAAGGTGTTTCGTAAATTTGTAATACGACTGAGCTGTTTTTGCATGTTCTTTAGTAATAGCTCAATATGCTTTTTAATTTATCATTAAGGACGTCTAGGATATTTAATTTCAGGATGTATGTTTTTTTAATCGTGTTACTGAACGTGTTTCTTCAAAAGTTGATTTGCGGTTTGTTCACTTGAATTTAGATCCTGAAAGGTGGTGGATATTCGTGTTTTTCACTAGATTCCAAACTTTCTAAGTCGTCGCTCTACGAATTTGATGTGGTATTGAGGTTTTTCGGTTTGTAACGGTTCTCACCCTCTTTGGAATAGGTCGACATTGTAGAACTTGTAGAGTTCCACAGAGAACTCGAAGGTAGCCTGCAGGTCGCTCATGGTGGGGAGGTGAGGGCGCGGGCGCGGGCGGCGCGGCGCGCCATGCCGCCGCCGCTAGCAGCCCAGCGGCATCGAACCAGCCCCGTCAACACCGCATCCACAGGCGACACTAGCGCAACACTCGCGACACACGGGCGCGGCCCGGCCTCACGCGAAAATAACAGCCACGAGCCGGCTTCGACGACAGAACGGCACACAGTGCGGGTGCCAGGAATTCATTTTTAATAGTGGGGTGTACGCATGCGCGCGGCGTGGAGCCCGCGCCGTCGCGGCGAGCTGCAGTGCGCGGCGAGCCGACCCGGCTCTAGTACAGGTGTTCTTAATAAAGCGCTAATCCGTCCGATGTTATGAGCACTCGCTGCGGACGATTACGCTCAGCGCTCGCTCAACCCCCAAACGTAACCTTAGCCGATGACGCCATTTTATGAATACCTGTCTATAACAAGGGTATTAGGACCTTTACTGCGAGCTTTGATGTTTCACAGGCGGTCGGGATTTGCTCGCGGTTGCGGATATTTTCAGCTGTTTCCACGTGTCGGGATATTTTTAGACTAACACTTTCCCGCCCACGTTGTTTAGAAATCAAATGTTATATACAGTTGTGGAATAGTTTAGTAAATAGCTTACAACTGTTACTAAACTCTTGCTCTATTTCTAGTCTACCTACAGTCATTGCTCAATCGCCGTAAAGAATTTAAAGCTGGCACGCATTCAATTTGAGTGCAATGCAACTGATCGTTTTCTCATTACTTACTGTCAACAAAATTTACAGCTGTACCTAGTATGTCTGTATGAAAGATATGAAACTGGAAACCTATTCCTGTCGTATTATAGTCACTATCATAAAAGTAATTTCCTGTCGATACGTGGTAAACAACGCTCGAACAGTCTCCCCTATAATTTGCGTGGTCCTCGAATAAAGGGCAAGTTATACGTATAGGTTCGTGGGTAGGTACTACTACCTATATCGCCCACGGATTCTTGGCATAATAGCCTCTACTGATATTTAAAATTTGTAATTGTTTTGTATCATTTTGTAAACTTTTGTTGGTGTGCATTATACCTACATATTGTATAGAAGCACAGCAATTCATAGCTATTTTGTAGAATAGGTATACTGCTAATCATTATTATCAAGATAACAAGCAGTATTGATAATAAAAAATCCGTACTATTTTAATGTAGGACGATATTCTAATTATATTACGTTGATAAATAATACTTCTCGTAACGACATCGAGGTATTTTGGTATAATAGGTATTAATAGTTGACAGGCCCTGCACCATACAATGTTTCTGTTTAGCCCAATGGTTGACTGGTAGATAATGCTTTATGGCATTAAGTCTGCCATTTGTTCACATATATTTTTTTGTGCAATAAAGTTAAAATAAATAAGTAAAATAAATATTTTAATTTTCCAATTTTAAGTAGGTATTTTCCGAAACTGCCTTTTTAAATATTTTAGGTTTATAATATTTAAAAGTTTCGAGAAGTCGAAGTTTCGAGAAGAAGAAGAAGAGGAATTCGAGGTTGGAAGCCATTAATGTAGAAATGAATTTTGGGGAAAACATGACACCCAAAGACATCGTATTTATACAGAATCTATTTTGTTTTAACATTTAGAAATCAACTGTGAGTAAGTAAACGAAAAAAAAAGTGAAATCGGGTTACGATTTAAATTTATTCGAAAAACTCACTAGACTCATCATCCTCCTAGACTTTGGTCCCATGTTTTTGAGAATGAATTCTCAATCGAGGTCGGCTAAATCACAACAAATAAAGACTACCTACATATAGAAAAAAAAAAGATTCCAAGGGACAATGGAATTTTAAATGCCCTGTAAGTTGGTCGGAAAGGTCACAGTTCAAGTTTCGATTGGTCGATACGGGCTGCCGTCGGAATAGTGCCGGCTCACGGGCTTGAGGGAGGTCTTCAGATAATAAAATTTGATTACGTGTCTTTATTCTGAGCCTTTCCTCAAGTTTTGGGTTAATGCGGACATGCTTCGGGATTTTTCATTGCTAGTTTTCATGACTTGTTTTGGGCTACGAATTGAGAGGAATTCGTAGACTAAACTGGCAAATCAAATCCTCCTTTTAAGTTAAAAACTTGTATTAGGAGGAATTCGCTCTTTCATCCATGTTGTGCTTATGCAGATGTACCTGTTTGTTTCGAATAAAACGTAGTAGTACATAGTAGTTCGATCTATCAAACCAGAGAGTAGTGACATAGACATGTCACTATTCTCTGGTTTTGTATTTTCACTCATTATGAAAAAAAAACCGCCGTTCTGACATCTCATCCAATCCCATTGTCGCATCGAATGAAAGAAAGAAATGGTTATAAACTATTGGATTGGAGCGGAGTATTTTCTTTTTTTTCGAAATTTTCTCAAGCGAAATTTAATTTGTGCATTTTAAAACAAAAAATTCTAAAATCGGTTGAGAACTCACAAAGTCCATTCGAGTCGATCCATGGGAGCTCCAGATTCCAATTAAGAAACCAAGAATATTGCTGTAAATCTATAAGATGAGGAGTACATTTTTAGGGTTCCGTAGTCAAATAGGAACCCCTATAGTTTCGCCATGTCCGTCTGTCCGTCTGTCCGTCCGTTGCGTACGTTAAGTATTTGGATAAAAAAAAAGCAAAGCAAGTAAAAACAATACGAGCAAGTGAGTGAAAGTTGAAATTGAAAGAAACGTTTTCAGTTCTTTTAACCCAAATCATACGTACGAGGGGAGGTCCAAAAGTTCGCGGAATGGAGGGGATGGGAGTGGGGATGACCATCATTTTTAATACAGCACTAAATGCAAACTCATTAAGAGTAAATATACCATATTTCAGACTAATTAGGTCATTACTTTAAAAGTTATCATCGAGCAAGCAAGTCAATCCGGAAGAATTCTGCAAGTATGGAACAAATTGAGTATCGAGCCGGCATCAAGTTCCTAACCAAGCAAGGAAAATCTCCTCAGACCACCCTGATTGAGATGTCAACAGTTTGCGGTGATCATTGGCCTGGAAAAACAATGGTTTACAAATGGCATGGTCTCTTTAAATTTAGTAGAGAGTCAATTGAAGACGACCCTTGCTCGGGGCGGCCCGCTGAGGCCACCACATCAAACATTATCGAAAAGGTTGAGAAATTACTATTGGAAGATGCCCGGCTGAAGAAGAAACAGCTTTCTACATTAGTTGGAGTATCAGAAACCACCATTTTGAGGATCCTACATGAACATCTCGGCATGACTAAAGTTAGTGCAAGATGGGTGCCGAGAATGCTTACGCCGCATCAGCGACAACAACGAATCGACGCGTCAAGCAGCTTTTTGGAACGGTGTGGCGAAGAAACTACGTCGGTTTTGAAACGGATTGTTACTGGAGATGAGTTTTGGGTTCATCATTTTGAACTTGAGTCTAAACAGGAGTCAATGCAATGGCACAAGAAGGGTACCCCACCACCTAAGAAATTCAAGGTGTCAGAATCGGCTGGAAAGATAATGCTACGATATTCTGGGATTGTCAAGGTGTATTAATGATTGACTACAAAAGCAAGGGCGTCACTATAACAGAAGAGTACTACGCAATATTATTGGAGCAATTGCGGCAATGTTTAAAGAAAAAAGGTGAGGAAAGTTAACCAAGGGTGTGCTGTTGCTTCATGACAATTCTCCAGTTCACAAGAGCTGTATTGCGACAGCTGCCCTGGGCAAATGTGGCTTCAAAGAATTAGACCCTCCCCCCTACAGCCTGGTCCTGGCCCCCAGTGATTATTATTTAGTCCCAAATTTGAAGACAGAGTTGCGAGGAAAGAAATTTCACACCGATGATGAAGTAAAGGACGCAAAATTGGCTCATTTCGACATCTAAAACAAAAAATATTATTTTGTAGGTTTAGAAAAATTACTTTCCCGATCGAACAAATGTATTAACCTTAAGGGGGACTATGTCGAAAGTTTCCTTTAGCCGCAGCTACCTATTTCACTTTTTAGCATGTAGCTATTGCTGAACAAGCGTCGGTCCTGCCTAGGGATAGTGGCGCTACAAACAGGTTTCATATGTCAATTTTTTTTCATTTTTAAATGTCAATAGCGATTTTTCAAGGATTATTCATTAAACAAATTCAAAACATTGTTTACCGGAATGCTACTCAATAAAATTATTCGTTCTAAATAAATACTGAATCCTTTTGAATAAAACTTGACTTTCATCAGTTTCATCACTGTGGAGAGTTTTGGTTTTCATGCAAAAATTAATTGAAATTTGCGGAATATTTAGTCCTGTTTCCTCTTCATTTATATCAGTGACATTCACCGACTTTCAACGTCAGTTACCAAGAATCTGTCGTAGCCAGTTAGATAAATTAGTACTTACCGCTTAAAATCCGCAATACAGCGTAGGTTGTAAAACTGGTATATATCTATATATAGGTTGTAAAACCCCCCGTTGGAATAGCCCAACTCTATATATAGATATATACCAGCTAAAACGTAAAATAGGGACAATCATTAAAGCTGATACCAATATAATATTGTTAATATGGCCCATAATATTGCATTGTCATTCTAGCGTTTCAAATTAAACGTGTATATAATTATACATAATTTTAGCTCAATTGGTTGAAGATATCTGCTTCAAAATAAGTTATAAGATTCTACCCAAACCAACATAGATACAAGTGATACAACATACGAGTACCTACAACCTACAATAGGGTGGAGCGATTTTTTTTTTGAAAATTCAACTCAATTCTAAGCACATAATACTCGAAATAAAAGATATTTATTGCATAAAAATATAACAGCATCAAAAATAAAAAAAAAATTAAAATACTGAATTTTAATTTGGGTCCCGTCCCAGGTTCACGTAGTAGTTGCCGTAAGTATGAAATAAGCTTAAAACATTTAAAGTTGAAACCCTTCTTTATAAATCTAATACTAAGTACGTAAAAAAAAAGTTTTTTTTTACCAATTATGAGGAAATAAAAAAAATTCTATCTCAAGTAGAGGGCTGAAACGTATTAAAAATCAATTACATATATATATATTCATTAATATCTTATCTAAAGGCAACATATTATTATTACAAATGTTCCAGGTCGATCAGACAACTTTTTTTTTTCTCCATACATCTACGCTCCACCCTAACCTACAATGTACATACCTACTCGTAATTACATATTGCAAGTTAAATAAAAATGCAAAAACGAGCGACTACATAGTTTTAATATTGATTTAATCGTGAAATTTAGTCGATTGAAACTAAAACTAATTCAATCGTTAGTCGAAGATTCTCACAACTAATTCAATCGCAACTAAATTAGTCGGAGATTCTCACAACTAATTCAATCGCAACTAAATTAGTCGCGATTGAAAAATGACGATTGATATTTTCAATCGATTGATTAGTTGACTAAAAAATTAATCGATTGATGCCCATCTCTGTACCAAGCTCCCTAATTTTCTACAAAGCTTGCTTAGTAGTTTGCTGTAGCTACAAAGAGCGGTGACAATGGCGGACGACGACAATGCGTCGCGCAACACTCAGCTTATTGCCTGCTGCGGCACAAGAACAAAACGCTCAAGGAACGTGATTTATACGACGTACTGCGAGTGGAACTCGCGCGACGAGGGTTTTGTAACATAACCAGAGATCGGACAGATGGGCGTCATTATACACGGTGTCCTGTATTTAACGGACAACCTTCTAACGTCCTACAGTGCATCTTAGAACGGTCTAAAAGGGCCTCAATTTGGCGTTTTGATAGTGAAAGTGATAAAACTTGTTAAAAATAAGTTTTATCACTTGTGGTGAAGAAATAAATGAATAAACCAGAGTAATAAAATTTCTAACAGATGGAATTAATATTGCGATCGAGAGAGCTTTGCGTTGTGTACATTCTAGAAAAATATTTGAATAGAATTTTCTGTATATAATAAAGACATATAAGAAAATAAATAAAATAACCAATATACGACAACTATGCCTGAATAATTAGTTGTAGTTTAAGAACTATCTGCGAAAAAAAAATCAAGCTGTCAATATAATGTCAAAAGCTCGATGTTATTCGTTTTTTTTTCTTAATTAGACACTAGACTAAAGTAACCTTTCCATTGTATCATAATTTTAGCATTACTACATTTTTGTTAAATTCGAAAATAACGGAATAAAGGAAAGTAATACAATTTTAGCCTTAAAATTATGAAATCTTGTCCATTCCATGCATGGTTAATAGGCATAATACGAGTACAAGTAGAATATTCAAGCAAGAACCCTCAGGGTCGGCCAGACGCACTATAGTAGCAATAATTTAATATGTTTATGGATACCGTACTCCCCGCAGACATTTGCACGTGGCGTCACGTCTGTGACGTGCTCGATACCCGCGGGAGACGGCCATGACAATGACGTCATCACGCCTACCGTATTCACGCTAACACGACAACCACAGTTTACAGTAGCCGCAAGTCTACATATTAATGTATTTTATTTGACGACGCGGTTGGCTCAGTTTGCCTGCTGAGCCGGCGGTCCCGGGTTCGAATCCCGGCCAGGGCAAATATTTGTGTGATGAACTCGCATATTTGTACTTGGGTCATTGTTGGTTCTATGTATTTAAGGATACATTTATCTATCTTACTTAAGTATGTATATCGTCGTCTGGTACCCATAACACGTACTAAGCCTTCTTGAGCTTAATTTGGGCCTAGATCGATTTGTGTGAGGTTGTCTGATATTTATTGATTATTAATTATTTATTTTATTTATGCATAAGGGAACCAACCAACACAGATAGTTTTTATTATATTAAACCCTCCCACTCTAAAATAAAGTACAAACACTTATTGTGGGTTAGTTCCAGTTTGCATAAATACGTCCAACTGTTGAAGATGTAGAAGGCTTTAGGATAAAGTAAGTCGTAAGTATAGAAATATGCGCATCTTTACTATAGTGCCAAATAGGGGTTGAAGGCACTACAACAGTGACATGTGAACTGAATAGAGATAGAAAGAAACAGAGAGTGGGAGAGAATGTAGATAGAGAAAAAGGTATGGAAGGAGAGACACGGGCAGAGGGAAAGAGAGGGCGAGAGAAAAAAGGGAGGGAGAGAGAGTAGTCTAACACTCTTGGAAGTTCATTATTTCTGAAATTACTAGGTACACTGCTTGTCTTATTCTTATTACACCCCTACAACAAAATGGAATACTGTAAAAATTGCTGCCATATACCGTGGCTGGTACAAATGGTGGTAATCCTGTAAGAAGTCGTACCACCACTATCCAGGGTTATTTGTATTTCCAGGTTAGCCCCTCTACCGAAAGCAACGAAGACCTGAATTATCTACATTTCCCTATTTATTACAATTCCTTAGACCTTTTTTGATATCCCACTTCCGTGTCAGTCTTTCGGTTTCTACCAGGATTGGTCGACCCAGAGTTAAGTTGTAGTTGTAGTCCTTTAAGTGAATGATTTTGTTATGTGTATGTCAGGTCGTTGATCCTTCTCGAATGGCATAATACGTGAAGCCGATAGGGTGAGGTCTTGATGTTGGAGTAAAAACACGGAGTTCAAAATACACTTTCAATGTCCAGAACACGGTAAAATTGTTGACAAGAAATTGAGAGTGTTTAGAAAATAACTTAAGTAAAATCACGTGACAAAATTAGCACTATAACGAGCGGCCCCGTCAGAGGATGCATGCAGACTGGTGGGGCGCGGTAACGGTTAAGTTAACTGACAATTTTTTCTATGCAGTACATATCTATAGGTAGGCACACATATGTATATACATTTAATTTAAAGGATATTCGTGAGCGCGTCGCTAACAATACGAAATGCCAAAGTATAATTCGGAGTGGACGAAATGGCCTTGTCAACATACTGCACAAAATATATTCACTGTGCCAGCCCACTCGTCTTTGCCATAAGGACACAAGGCAAAATATTAACGAATAAAAATAGACACAAATAACATACATGGATCCCTTTCTTTTTTTGGAAGTAACGTTATGAAATTCTAAATTTAGTCTACGATTCGGTGAAATATAATCGTTGATAAAGACGTAAGTGATTTATTGAAGGTTGTTAAGAGACTGTAAAGGTCTTCGCACATTATAACAACTCAACGGCGACTCGATTCTATGCCAAATATTGAAATTTAAGCCCTATGTCATATTTACTAGGTTTAATTTCAAAAAATGATATTAGTAGTTGACGACGAGTGGACGACGCGTCGTACATTTTTTGAAATTAAACCTAGTAAATATGACATAGGGCTTAAATTTCAATATTTGGCATAGAATCGAGTCGCCGTTGAGTTGTTATAATGTGCGAAGACCTTTACTCGTATTGAGTTTCTTACAGTAAATTTACTTACCTATGGACTAATTATGTTTCGTAAACTGGAGGGGTATTCGACCAATTTTAGAGAGATGATGGAGATCTCTCCATTTCATCGCCATCCGTCACTTTTGACGTGTGCCTACTTGACAAGTGACGATATCCCTAGAACATCGCAACTTCGTCAATTCGGACGCGCTAAATTTTCGTTTCCTTTGTATGTGACGGCATAAGTAACAGGCGCATACTTTAAATTGACCGCGTAGTGCGTGAAATTAGTCAGTTACGTTTCGTTCAAAACAGAAATTCATATGCATGAATAACATTTTTGACAATCATAATCGCCTTCGTATTTCCAAAATTAAGATGAGATTTGTCACTTTTAAGCTCATCGCATTTAAATGACAGTTCAATGGCGATATAACTGTTATCTAATGGAGATTTGACGTTTGGCGATATCTCCAACGGCATTCTCGAATTGGGCCCTAGGTCCCAGTTTGATTTTCTTAATATTAAGTTTACCCAAATTTCCAAGCTAAGTTTTCTTCTGCAGCGATTTTTGGATCTTTTCCAATTCAAATTTACTGGATTCTACATGAAGATAAAATTAATATTTTTGGTATGGTGGAATAAGTACCTATCGATTGGGAAATGAAACAGTGTGAGAAAAATATGTATATCTTAGGTATAGTTTTAGTTCGTTAAGGGTTTTTGCCGTTTTGGTGCTAATTTTTATTGTCTTCGTCAAACATTGTATGGTCATCATCAAATAGTAAAGACTAAAGGAGCCAAATATATCGGAACAGATCTTTATCTTTGAGGGGATTTGAACCCGGTTTTCCGGACCAGACGGGTGAACTGCCAATTGTTCTATCAAAGCCACTAGCTAAAGCATAGACTTTTTTTAAATAGTTGCTTCATTTCTTATATGCTTTAGACTGGCATGTTTCACTTCAATATAAACATCTGCTTTACGGTACGGTATTACATTTACCACTTTTATGAAATATATTTAGTTCGGTTGTAGATGGCGCTACGATGCCACCCTAAGGCATGTAGAAATGAAGCAAATGAAAAGCCGGAAAGACGTAGTGTCCTGCTCTATCTATCTATCTATCTATCTTTCAGCCACATACGTCCACTGCTGAACATAGGCCTCATATAGTGTCCTGCTCAATGCATTGTTTTTTTTTCATTTTAATACAAACATTTCGCTAGCGGACGCTTCAATGAAAATTAATTCGATCTTTAACTCCATACTACTAATAAACACATCCGTGTTGCGATATATTTGGCCTCTTTAACTGCTACTAGGTGAAGCTGAGTGTACTTAGTACCGTACTTATAGACCATCACCTACATGATCACGCAACCCTGTAGATATCATTGTCGGTGGCCAAATAAACGTGTTTTTATAAACGTGTTCTTGCCAACACTAGTGTGTGGGGTAGCGTTGAATAGATTGTCAGGCCACGCTCAGTGTAGGGTACTTGCCCATCCTTCACAATGTTGTTGCTGTCCTATGGTACCCCAGTGGTACAGAGGGCCTTCGTGAGACGTCGCCATCCGCTCCTGTCCTGTGCCTCGCGCTCCGCGTCACTCCAACTCAGTCCGGCCGCCCGCAGCTCGGCGTCGACGGTGCGCTGCCACGTGTGCGCCGGTCGGCCCTGTCGTCTGCTCCCGCGCAGCCTTCACGTGAACGCAACCTTGCCGATGTTGTCCTCTGGTCTTCGGAGGGTGTGCCCTATCCACTTCCACTTCCGTTGAGCGATTTCTCGCTTGATCGGGATTTGGTGGCATCGATTCCAAAGATCTTCGTTGCTGATAGTATTCGGTCAGAATATGCGCAGGATGGATCTAAGGCATTTATTGACGAACACTTGTAACTTGCTCGTCAGACCCTTTGTCTCTTTCCAAGTCTCGCAGCCAAAGAACAAAACAGACTTCACTATGGAATCGAAGAGGCAAATCTTGATCTGCCGGGTGAGCTGAGCACGTTCGAATCCCAGACCTGTTTCAGCTGAGCAAAGGCGCCTTTAGCTTCCCTAAGCCTCGCGTCGACGTCGTCATCGGAACCACCGCTGTTCATCGATTTTTTTTGACTCAATGTTAAAAAGTTAGAGGGGGGAGGGGACGCTATTTTTTGGATTTTCGAAGCGAATATTTACAAAACTGCCGACTATCAAAAAATCATGTTTGGAGACCCCTATTATCTTCAAAATACCTTTTCAACGCCACCCCACACACCAGTGTTGGAAAGATAAATTCACCCCCACTTTAGGTAAAAAAAAAAATTTAAATGTTATTTTACCGTTTTGTCGTCGTGATACATACACATTCTCATACCAAATTTTAGCTTTCTAGTAGGTACTAATGGTCACGGAGCTAAGCCGCGTACGGAGAGATGAACTGACGGACATGGCAAATCTATAAGGGATCCTACTTTGACTGAGGAACCCTAAAAAATCACTTTTGAAGGACTTCCGGCCCGATATACAGCAGACTAATTTATTTTTAGAGACACTATTACTTTCAAACATTTATAATCAATTTCGTCAAGATACCACAAAACGTAGGAAAACGTATCCGATGACCATCTTTGACCCCGTCTGCCAAGCACTTCCGGCCATTTTAGAACTGGCAGACTTATGTTTACACTATCTACGATTAAAGGGCGACATGATGCCATCTGTCACGTAATGATGTCACATGACGTAAGTACACCCCTAAAATTTTAACCGGAAGTGAAGGATTTTCTCAAACTTCCGGCCAATTTTCTGTGCGATAGTCGTTTGATTCTCGCTCAGCACAACTTTTTCGACCGTGTGCCATGCATTTTATCGTGATGTCATATTACGTAGGCAATCTTGGAGCGGGCTTACGGACTATAGGGGTTTTCAACTATAAAAGAACTTTCGTACTTGTGGGGAATAAGGTATGCTACATTTTAACAAAAGAGACTCCTTAGATTAACATTATTTGAGAAAGAACCGTGCCAGTTGCTGTTTATTAGAGCCCAACAGGAGGTTTTACCACCCACGCCATATTGCGGATTTTCAGTGGTACTAATGTATCTAACTGGCAACGACAAACTTTCAGTAACTGACGTTGAAAGTCGGTGAATGTCACTGATGTAAACAAACAGGAAACAGAACTAAATATTTCGCAAATTGCAAGTAATTTTTGCATAATAAAGCCAAACCTATCCACAATTATGAAAATCAAGTTTTTTTTTAATAGGATTCAGTATTTATTTCGCAAGAAGAACGAAGGATTGAGCAGCATTCCGGTAAACAATGGTTAATGACAAATCCTTGAAAAATCACTATTGACGCCTAATAATGCAAATATATGACGTATGCACATTATTGCCATATGAAAGCTGTTTGTAGCGCCACACTATCCCTGTGCCGCACCAACAATTGTTAGGCTAAATATTTATACACCAACTACCAAGGTTCGTAGAGTTCCTACTGAGTTTTCGCCGTTGTTTTTGTTCGCCGGAACGCGGCCGTGCGAATGAATATTTACCAGTGCAGCTCGGTACGGCGCTGCCCTATATAACACACGACATAACACAAGTAGGTACACAACACTGAATTGTGTAAGAGGTAAGACTGCGCATTCAACAAAGCCTTCAGGTACATTAGGTCCTCTTTCATCGCCATCCATCTCCAATACTCACTTCACCTGTTTTGCTACAAGCAAGACATATATGTGGACATCGTGAATGATGATATAATTACAGCTTTATCTGAAAAGAGTCTACTCCATCGCATCGCTCACCTAAGTACAGACCTAAATTTTTTCACCTAACTCGCTCGGAAAATCTGCGTGCAAAAGTCTATTTTATCCGATAGCGTGCAAAAGTCATTTGAATTTCGAACACGATGATTGTGATTCTCTGTGACGCATGTAACTTTGTTTTTATTTTTAATGTGTGTGCTACTCTCTTGTTTAACGATTCTGGAACCGTTCTCCGACAGTAGTTTCTTCGATGAACTGATCGCCGGCAGAACGTTTCGATTATGGTTATTTCATAGAAAGAACTTTAATACGCATGGTTCATACATGAAGTGTAGTTGAACAGACACAGTTGTACATTTTGCATAGGAGCAAGGCTCTGCTAACACTGGAATTTGATATTGATATGGCTGACTTTAGCATATATTTACTCGTCTTCGGCTCGTTTTATAAAACCACACACGTATTTTGATGCCTGTCATAATAAAACAGTCAAGTCACATAAATAACTATTATTTAACATCATGTTTCTTACACTTGTCGCAGAAAAGTTACACCTATGAAACCTACATAGGTGAAGGTACTTGTCGCTGAAAAGTTACACCTGTGAAACGTACATAGGTGAAGGCACTCGTCGCTGAAAAAGTCCCACCGCTGAATCGTGCATAGGTGAACGCACAATTCACTGAAAAGTCTCACCGGTGAAGTGTATGTAGGTGAACCAATCTGTCGGCGAAACGTTCAGTAGTTGAACAGTTCATGTATGAAACATGCGTAGACGAAAAGTTCTTTCGATGAAATAACCATCAGCGAAACGTTCTGCCGGCGATCAGTTCATCGAAGAAACTACTGTCGGAGAACGGTTCCAGAATTTGTTTAAATATTTGGTTTGAGTGTGTCGTCTTAAATGTATGTTAAATAGAGTGAAAACTGAAATATGGTTATTTTTATATTTTTACTGTTATTCTTGCATCTCGCATTTTCCTCGCCGCAGTGAGGTGAAAAGTTTGATTCAATCTTAGATACCTTCTCGCTCGCTCAGATTTCAATTTCAACACTCGCGCCAAATGACAACTTTGCAGCCTAGCATAACAAATAACTATTACAGCTTCGCTATGCATTTTCACGTCATTCTTCTCAGCACATCTTTGGAGGAAATGTTCACAGCGTTTTACAACTTTGATGTAGGTACATGCTCACACCACTCCGCATAGTTTTAATGCAAGTAGAGACCTGAGACAGTTTTCAGTGTAAAGGGTCGACCCGGTTTGTATTTAACGAAAATGTCGCTAACTAAAAATACAAGCTTTTTATCCTTGTTTGGTCTCGCCCGGTCTTGGGTGGATCTTTTTATAAAGGCGTGAGCATAAAAAGAAAATACAATACTTTGTACTCTCAAACTATTTGTATGATATACAAGATATGATTTCATACATAATTTGATAATATGCTTATGTAAGTACGAGGTTCATACCTAAGTACCTTACAAATACAATCTCACAGACTATTTAAACGCGAAAATATAAATATTTGCAAGATTTGCCTGCATGCTGGCTAGCCACACGACGCAAAGTTAAAAACAAAAGCCTGTTAAAACCATGCACTAAGCTCAGATTGAGCACAAACGAAGGACATAAATGAGTGTGCATTCGGCCGTAATGTCCCGAGGCAAAATTAGGGTTGTCAAATTTAGAAGAAAGCCGGGAATACTTATTTTTTTTTTACACGTCTACGAATACGTTCTTCACTTTTCGCGAATGTTACTTATTGCTTATTATCTGCAAGTTATACTTTTGCATATACACGCTAAATGGGGTTTCAGCTAATTTCATAATTAAATATAAAAAATTGGGCAAGTGCGAGTCCGACTCGCGCATGAAGGGTTCCGTACCTATACATATATATAATCTATAACAAGTTTGTTGTATGGGAGCCCCCCTTAAATATTTATTTTATTTTGTTTTTAGTATTTGTTGTTATAGCGGCAATAGAAATACATCATCTGTGAAAATTTCAGCTGTCTAGCTATCACCGTTCTTGAGATACAGCCTGGTGACAGACGGACGGACGGACGGACGGACAGCGAAGTCTCAGTAATAGGGTCCCGTTTTTACCCTTTGGGTACGGAACCCTAAAAAGATTGCAAATACGTTACAAATGAGCACATTTACTAAGTCAAAGAAGCACTTGGTAAAAATTTAATATCTGGAGAAAATTGACGCCACAGTGCCACAAGGTACTCTCGTGTCAAGTGCGGTCGGTATTTTATGGAGCATGTCGGCCAGGTACGCTTGCTTATTGAAACACCAATCGCACACGGCGACAAAATAGGGGATACCACGTTGTACGGTGAGTTGAGAAAATCGAGCTTTTTGTAAAGTGATAGCGATTTACAAAAAACCACACGGGCTATCGGGCTTGACCCAGGAACGGCCATGTACCTACGCTTCAAGATGAATTCTTCATTAGCTATTCACTCATTCGTTAGATCACTGCACAATACGCTATCAATACTACACATTGAACAAAAAATGAATAAATAACGAACAACGAAACTTAGACGCATGCGGCCATCTTGAGTCACGGACCGGAAACCTAATATACAATCTGAAAAATACATAGTTTTTGACAACCCTATTTGAAATTGTTTTTTTTCGCTAAACAACGTAGCCGAAGCCAAGCCGTGCCGTACTCTTCCTGCTGCGCTTATCGTGCTTTATGGTCGGCCAGATTTAAAGACTGCTTAGTATAATACGGTAGACTCGGTAATAGGTTGCTCTTAAATGTACGAAATGAAATAAAGCCTTGATGCTTTTAAGTTGAATGTGGTAAGAGAATTTAGACTAGGCAGTACAATAATGCTAGAATTATTATAAAAATAATTAGAAAATGGAAATTGAGCATATTTTTTATTTGATAGTAAAGTATACACTTTATAGATTGGTCACATCCCATTGCCAATTAAGGTTTTTTGTAACTCATTTATTTGACGTTACTTAAAAAGAAAAGTGAGTATTTAACCATAATTTTGCAATAATTTGTAATCATGTTCAATTCAAATACAACAAGGGATTCTTAAGTCAAATGCGCAAACGCACATTATTATCATTAAAAAACCTGCTTAAATAATTCCAGTAATTATTCAGTATTAGTACAGGTCTTCCTTGATATATTCCGACTAAGTATTACAAAGACCGAGTTTGGTTCGTCCACAAAAACGGGAATTCTGAGAAATGATTCAGCCAGGAAACATGTAAGGTACTATAGGGGCAGCAAAAACGCGAACCCGCGGTAAAAAGCGTGTGAGGGTGTCATTGGGACCGAGCGTCATTTATATCAATCGACGATATCGTGCACGATATGAAGGATCATTCCACTTACGACCGAAATGGCAAGTTTTAGACGAGGATTTCGAAAAGGAAGTGTACGGTATACACTATAGTCCACACTGGTCAAGCGGTAGCAAGGGGCAACAAATTTAACATTAAATATTAATTAAGTATTTATAACAATTATCTCCATTTCTATAAAAAAAAAACAAGTCTGGTACGGCACACTGGAGCTCGACCGCGCAGCATTTTTCGTCAAGCCACTAAGCGCAATAAAAACGCTAGACCGCGGCGAAAACCGTGTGAGGTTGTCATTAGGAGAGAGCGTCATTTATATATCAATCGACGGTTTCGGTATTTGTTTAACATTGTTAAGCATTATCTAGGCGTATTCATCATTCATCAGGTGAAGTCCAGGGCACATGCTTGTCTGTATAAAAAAAGCTAACTTGCTAATGGTTGAAACAGGAATCACCCGCTTATAAGAGCGAAATGTAGTCCTGAGTGCGATGGCAACACCTCGCTTTTCCCTTTTTAGGTCGCTGCAGGTATGTGCTAATGGCGCACTATTCCCCCTTAAGCTCTATAGAGGATGAACAAGAACCCGAGTGGCGAAGCGTGGGGATGAATTTTGAGAGTAGAGTTATGTAGGTTTTTGAATACCAACGCTCATACATTGTATAAGATAATGTGGCATAGCACTCCGGCGAGTGAGCCTTTCTACGTCAGTTGCCGCTTTATGGTAACAAAATAATTATTAGGAAAAAAAAGTTTGCCGCCAGTCTTACAAAACAAAATGCATTTATGCATTACAGTTCTTTAACTAAATTTTATTTTGGCGTAATAAATGATTTCAAACACTCACAAAACATTTTATGAGATTCATACAGGTAACAAGGGAAAAGGGGAGTATTATGATACACCACTGGCAATACAGAAACGGATTGACAGAACCGACCAACCAATAATAGCGTGAGTCTCGACTGTCATTCCAGAGTGGTATACCTTATTTTCTTATACCATGCGCTAATGTACCTTTGGTAGTAGTGATTCAAACGAGCCATATCATTTGGTTTGGCTCACTAGCTCTTTCGCTCACTGAAGATTCAAGTAGCTCAGTATATCATATATCATCTCAGTATTACTCGCTCCCTCTCGCTCATGAAATGAATGTTGCCATGCTGCCGTGAATCTAATTCATCGACATCTCTAGTTCTCTGCTCATTCGTGAACGATATAGTCTAAAGATCTACTGCGCTAAATTAGCTAAATGATACATTTCTCGGTGAGCTAAAGACACATATCACTCTTTTCACTTTAGTGACACATTCTGCGCATCTCTTGGTAGTGCAACTAGCTTCTGGCATTCTTAAGGAACGTGACGTCTTTTTAACCGACTTGCAAAAAAGGAGGAGGAGTAGGAGCTGTTTCACTGTATGTATTTTCTGAATATGGTTGGTGTTGTTTTTCTGAAACCTGTCATACGCGATAGCTTTACGAGACAATTTCAACAATATAAAGGAAAAAGTTAACTTATGCCCTTGTTGGCTTGCACGGAATTTATATGGAACTTACGTAATTTTTTACCGCCTTCCAAAAAAGGAGGGGGTTCTATGTTTTGCTGTATGTATATATTTTTTTAATGTAACGTGAAATTGATTAAGTTACACGCTATATAAGAAAATGATTGAATATGTTATTATAACCATTATTTTTCATCATTGTTAATTAATGAACGAAAAGTAACGAAACTGAAAAAAAAGAAACTAAGAGGCAGAATTTAAAATAGAACGACTGGCCATTGTACTTGGTAGACGACGACGTAAATCATTTTTATCGCGGACGTGGTACCACTAAGGCTTCCCTTTTCAACAAAAAACTCCTTTCATTTTGTCACTACGTGTTTTACGTCTATATTCAAATTCAAAATTCAAAAATTCAAAAAGTTTATTTGGTTTTTTACAATGTTTTTAGCTAGATATAAGGTTGGAACCTTCCATTAAGCATATAGATGCTTGTATCGGAAAGCCCCGCTCTTCCTTCACTCGTTGGATAACAAAACCATTTGAATGTTATCTAAGTTTAAGGTAATACTAATACTAATGAAACTGTTTCCGCTGTAATTATCCAAGCTTGTCGAGCTTAAGATACAAGGTTCATGGTTTAATTTTTATTTAACTTACTGTAAGAAAGCACAAGCTTACATAATTATATGTATATATAAATATTACATTACATACCTAGGGCGGTGAATTCGTGAACATCCCAGATCGCAGGTGTTTGTATGACCTGAACCGAAGGCCATAAATATCTAGGGCTTAGGGTTGTCTAAAGTTTGACGTCTTGCCTTCGCTAGGAAGTGAGATTTTCTCCTACGTAGCGGGCACAAAATCCCACTTACGGCCTAGGGTGACAAAAAGTAATTTAAATGCTTAATAAAGTGGAAAATTCAGAAGGTGTAGAAAGGAAATGCGAAGTTGTGAATGTCAGTCAAAAGGTTGGTGGTTGGGGTTTAACGTGTCCTTTGCTGTATAATCCCTCGTTAACTCATGTTTATGTCTTTTGTTCCGTGGACGTACTTTTAGCAGAAGTAGTATACAGGGTGAGCCTGGCTTCGTATCGTCCTAGGCATACCATGGTGGCGTCTGTGTGTACGTTGGTAGGTTCATTAATATACAAATAATTCAATAAAAAGTTTTAATATATCGTAGATTCATGAGTAGACTCAACTGCATGATATATAACATCAACTAAATATACCTATTCACATCATCTCTACGTATCCTGCTATGTGTATAGTAACTACCTATGGCTCAATATTACGTATGCTCTTGACCCGATTCGATCTTACCTCGAATAATCTACAATGTGTCATCAGATCAATAGTCCCCACTCTTGACGCGATCACGTGACAATAGGGTAGTTTGGGAAGTAATTAATGAAAAGAAGTTCATTTATCGAATGCTATTCTAAAACCGAAATAAAGTAAATGTTTCGAATGAAGCGAAAAATGTAATGGTTCAACTAGTAGGACCATGAAGTCTGAATCTTTACGGTGCATATATGGCGCTACGGTGCCACCCTAAGGCATGCAAGAAGTAAATGGTTGAACAATTCAACTCTCTCTTACATCAGGTTCAGTGGTCCAATAGGTAGGACGTCCGTGTTGGTCCGGATAGCCGTTGACGACATGGGTTCGAACCCCGCCTGAACCATTAATTTTTTAAATTCTTCGCTTCATTCTAAACATTTTGGCTTAGCCTAACAGACTGATTTAATAAAAATAATCGAAAGAAAGTAGTACAACCGAATATGATGCCAATAACTCGAATCCGACAAAAAAATGGTTGCCTGTAAAGTCGGTTTTACGGGCGAAGGAAGATTTTACGTGACAACGTCTTTTTCTCGGTAGAGTATTTATTTGTATCATATCCATTCACAATTTCCCTAACAACATTTTAAGTGTTACTTTCTGAACGCACCCATCACATGTGTCATTAATGTCATTATAGTGTCATTATTTTACATGTTTTAAAGGACTTCCGGTCCGTGACTTAAGATGGCCGCATGCGTTTAGGTTTTGTTGTTCGTTATTTATTCATTTTTGTCGTTCAATGTGTAGTATTGATAGCGTATTGTGCAGTGATCAAACGAATGTGTGAATAGCTAATGAAGAATTCAACTTGAAGCGTACATAGCCCTTCCTGGGTCAAGGCCCGATAGTCCGTGTGGTTTTTTGTAAATCGCTATCACTTTACAAAAAGCACGATTTTATCAACTCACCGTACAACGTGGTATCAATCCTCTATCTAGTCGCCGAGTGCGATTGGCAACGAGACATTGGCAGTAATGGTCGCTTAACTGTGACCGGTTGCCATTTTAAAAAAAATAGAATAGAATACATGTTTTAAATCTAAATATGCGATAATCAGACTATTATGCATGTATGTTGTCGATTCCAAACCCTTATTTAGTCTAGATCTACATGTAATTATTCTAAAAATACCGAACCGACGGAACAAACATCATATGTTTGACAGGTAAGTACGAACAGTTTGTATTTGTATGGGAATATAAAATTATCGTTTTTATTATTTTCCACTCATTTATTCAATATTTTCTCACCGTTTAAACCTTCCCTTGACTTTCACGAATATTTCAATACTAAAATTAGCCAAATCGGTTTAGCCGTTCTCGAGTTCTAGCGGGACAACCGGCCCTCGTAACAGACGTGAGCGGGCGTTACACTTTTTCATGAGTGACTCCGAGCCGCAACCTAATTTAAGACGTTGTCACGTCAAAAAGTTAGTTGTGTTGTTTTTGTAAATATTGCTTTAGTTGAGTTGACGTGAAATCGTCAAATAGTGCAGTAACAGTAGTTTTAATGATCTGGCCTTGAAGCTTTACTTGACTTACCTGATTGCCTCTTCAGGATAAAATACACATAACACCACTAAAATACGAAATTAGCTACAAACGCGGAACATGAAAACGACCATTGAAATTCAAATTTCATGCAAATGTCCAACCGGAAAAGGCAAGAAATAAAAAGTAACAAGTGGAAATTATGGTCGACGCTGAATGTCGCTTGTTTATAAGTTATTTTCTCCGTTTAGTGTTCCAACTTCGTATCTTTCTCTGTCATTGTTTTGAAAAGTAGACCCTTTGCTTTACGAGACAAAATAGCTTTTAAAATATTCTTATTTAGTAAAATACGAGATATACAAATGTGGCATTTGTAGAAATGTCTTATTCATCCGGAATGCTTAATGTGTGAGTAAATCTTCGCCTGCATACGATTAGGCTTGTCTGGTTCAAAAGGGCGGGTTACTTTTGGGAATTGATGTCCGTTACGCCCTTCTGTGAGTGGAGAAAGTATAGGGTTGGTTCACAGGAATGTTTGTGGACTTGCAGAGATTTATGATAGAGTATACAAAATATTATCAAATACAGAGGAAGTTCTATTTCTGTTCCTATAAGACGCCAGCATGTAAGAAATTTATGTTAGAAGCAGAAGTATGATATTTTTCAAAGTATATTTCAGTTTTTCTTACTCATAATTGCTAACATTTCAAAACTGAATAGGTACACGAAAAAATGCGTTTCAAATCTTTCATGCCAGACATCTTTTGGTGAATTTGAAAATTAACAGGAACTGTGCGACGTGTTTCGAACTCGTATGGAGTTCTTAATCAGGGACTGCTACTACCTGTGACTAAGAAACGACGAAACATGTCGGGCCGTTCCTGACAATATCACGTGAGTGTAAACCGCTTAATACAATAATTAAATATGTCTTACGAAAGTTCTAATAAGATCATATGTATGGTGTTTTCACATTTCTAGAAAGAAAATACTCATATTATTAGATGTGTTTCCGCAAAGTATACAGCTAGGGCTGCCATCACTAAAATCGCCGAACCCAGACAAATATGTACTTAAAAAACCCGGACATTTGGAGTAAATCGCATTTTTCCCCCGGACGTGTCCGAAAATAATATAATTCGGTTTGTTTTTATATTCAAATAAAAAGTGTCCCCCGGGTTTTCCCCGGACACTTATCGAAAACTTCCCCGACCGGACCCCGGACGGACGGCCTCCCAACTAGGACAAATCCGGGGAAACCCGCATGGATGACAGCCCTATACATATATAGCTTACAGAGCTACTAGTACTAGTCTTAAGTCGGTGGAGAAGGCATTTCTGAAGGATAAATATAATATTTGTAAATGTTGGAGAAACCAGTATGCTATTGTAGGCCTCATCGATTTCAATGACGGCGATTGGGTCGGAAGGACTATGGACTTCGTCTATCGTGGACTCTGATATGGCTAACTACGTCAAATGAGTTTTAACATCTCTCTTGCACGTGTGGCTAAACCAGTATGATATATGGTAAGTTGTAAGTTCAATAATGGTTCCTCAATGAATCCATCCATCCATTTCACTTATTTTAAAAGGCAGTTGGGGTATTTGTTAAGTTTAGTGTTTAATATTCAACTCGACAATTCTCGACTAATGTAAGTTGAGTTTTGAATAAATGATTATGAATTCAAAATGACTTTTCTAAGTTTCCCTTATGACTTCGCCCTTGTAAACACTATTTCCCTTATTATTTATGAACAGGGCATCAATCAGTAATAAAGAGTATGTCGTCTCACATTATTTTTTTAAACATCATAAATATCACTGTTTTAATGAATTCAATGTTTTTTTTAGCCAACCAATTATTATTTTTATTTATTTTACTATATTATGAACCCTTTCTCCATTTTTTGTTTTCCATATAAGTAATCCCACTTGGACTTCAATGGATTGTATAAAACGTTTGCTTCTTATTTATCCTTTTTATCTATATACAAATATGGGAAATAGCTCATTCATTCTATTCTATTTCCGTTGGCGGGCCCCGAGCCGGCCTAACTTGTGCAGCTATTACACTAATTCCTAAATTAGTCACTGACGAGAGGGATGTAGCAATACAAAGGGGTAAGAAAGAGTTATCTCCATACGTGGCACACATATTGCTACATATCTCTAGGAAAGTGTAATAGGGACATAAGCCGCCCCTATTACATACTAACGCTGGTAAGCGACGGACATTTGTATGAAATATCACTGCTAGGTAGGTGTAGACACCATGACACCTAAAACTTATTTCAAAATGTTACTTTCCGTGTCTATTCACAATTACAACTTTTAGTATAAGTTAGTATAGATATAAAAAAAAATACCTCCCATACTAAAATAGTAAGCTTAAATTTTTGTATGGAGAAGTCTTTTTTTACGTATTCGATGTTGGTAGATATCATGAGTAAGTAGACTCGGAAAATAACATTTTGTATCACGTCTTGCTTCATAAAATCATCATCCAAATCAAAATACTCACAAATGAATAACGTTACAAATGTCACATCAAGGTTTAACAACATAATATCTCAATCTCACTATTAATTACGCAAAAAAATAAGTAGGGCTATGAAATTATTTCTTCCAGGCGCGAACCAAGTTGCAGTTTTCAGATATTTATAGCATTTTGTAAATTTTGCCGTAAGAAACTTTAAGGATAGACCTAAATAAATATCATTTTGGGAGGGGTTTTATAAGTTTGGCATCTGTGTCATCGGGGCGCCCGCGTGAACGGATTAAGTGCGGGTTTTTTATCGAAAGTATTTCGAGATGGTTCTTAGCTGTTTTTTCCCTCCAACATATTATGCAGCTTTCATTGGAACTTATGACAAAATCTCAGACAAGCTTATAAATTCCTATTTTAGACCAACTACTTGTCAGGGATCTTTGTTAGGGTTCCGTAGCCAAATGGCAAAAAACGGAACCCTTATAGATTCGTCATGTCTGTCTGTCTGTCTGTCCGTCCGTATGTCACAGCCATTTTTTTCCGAAACTATAAGAGCTATACTGTTGAAACTTGGTAGGTAGATGTATTCTGTGAACCGCATTAAGATTTTGATGCAAAAATAAAAAAATAATAATAAATATTGGGGGCTCCCCATACTTAGAACTGAAACGCAAAAATTTTTTTTTCATCAAACACATACGTGTGAGGTATCTATGGATAGGTCTTCAAAAATGATATCGAGGTTTCTAAAACATTTTTTTTCTAAACCGAATAGTTTGCGTGACAGACGCTTCCAAAGTGGAAAAAAGTTGGTCCCCCCCCCTCTAACTTCTAAAATAAGAAAATGAAAAATCTAAAAAAAACATATGATGTACATTACTATAAAAACTACCAACGAAAATTGTTTTGAACGAGATCTAGTAAGTAGTTTTTTTTAATACCTATTAATACCTAACTTTGCACCTAATTTATATGGGGCGCTATACATACCAGGTGCAAACTTAACTTAACCACTTAGGGATGGAAAGTGTTTGTACGGAACCCTCGGTGCGCGAGTCCGACACGCACTTGGCCGGTTTTTTTTCTTTTAATACCTTCCTGATCCTGACCTTAATTAATATCCATAATGTACTTATTTCAAGCGCCTGCGTTCTCTCAAATGGCGTGTGTCGTCGATGTGTGTAGTTGCCACCACGGCACCCGTGGCACTGCTGATATTTAAAAAAAAAGTAGTAGTATTTAATTATGACTCTGGCTGATAATTCCTTTGGTAGGTATTCCACAAAAAAGCGCCATGTCCAATTATAATAATGAGTTATCCTCATTTGTGTTTATCATCACCCATTCGCCACAAGGGGGATGTCACCAGTCCTCTATACTTAAATAAAATAAAATAGAAGATAGAAACGAAGAATGCAAGCATCGCTTTCTGATGGATGCCGCCGGACGGAATACTCTTGGCGGCAACCATTGAAAGCAAGCTGCGAGCTATCGGACTGAGCTGGAACGTGGCTAAAATAAAGGAGTAGCTGAAGATAGAAAGGCGTGGCGTGAGCTTATAAAGGCCCTCTGCACCTCCGAGGTGCCTTAGAACAACATCAACATTGACCACAAAGAACCAGATGGTTGTAAAGTTTATGGCTAACCAGATTTCCACTGACTCTCTTTATTTCTGAGACCAATATGTCCACAGTGTTGTTATTATTCCTGTCGTCTGCGTCCTGTCAAATTAATTCATGCTCACGCCTCATGGGACTTTCATGTGCTGTAAATTTGTGCAGTTGCCGCCATGACACGCGAGGCACTCTGCTCTGTATTTCATAGGAAAATTCTTTGCACTGGGCCTTTATACAGCCATTTTCATTAGCACTTTTTTAAATTAATAGATGCTCGTTTCTTTGCTATTCCACTTAAAAGCGTCTTGTCCTGTTGTGACAGTAAGTTGGACACTCTTTACAAAAAATCATGGTTGTACAAGTTCTTAAAACATCTTTGTAAAATATGTCACACAATAATTCTGTTACCTCTAATACCTAAATGTCCACAATGTTGTTTTTCCAATCGCCTGCGTCCTGTCAAATGAATTCGCGCCTCATGGAACTTTAATGTGTTCGCGACGTAGGTATTCTGTGGCAAGGTGTATGTGAATATTTTAAAGGAAAAATATTTACCGAGTAAATAAATAAATGGAGGAACATGTTTTGTAATTCTTTCCAGCCTTGCTTGCTCAATTAACCCAATTCCCGCCGGATATTTTTTTCTTATATTATTATAGGCATCAAATATATTACTAGAACTTACTGCAATTGGTGTGTTTTATGAAACACAACCGTCAAAACTCCTAGTCTGCTAAAATACTCTCAATTATAATAGAGAGATGTATACGGAAAAATAAGTACCTATGCAATTTAGGCTATGCCCATCATTTTCTAACTATATTTTCGAATTGTTACATTTCGCACGTCTTTCATTTCCTAACTCATGCTTATGTCTGAATCGAAAAATATTTTCACATATATTTTAAATCTTTGTTCTGAGAGTTTCAGAGGAAAGGTTTGGGGAGGAGTGAAAATGTTCAGAGGAAAACTTAGTTCGCAAAATGAAAATATAGGTACACCTTCAAGTAAAATCTTTCAGTTATCACACGATTTATTTCCACAATCGGGCATTGTTCAACAAAAGCCTTTTACAAGACTTTGTAAGAGAACTGCATTTCCTATTGTTACCGGAGTTTCTGAAGATTTTATTGCAAGGAATCTTAGACTAAAATAGAATTTCCCTTGTAATAAGTACAAGCTTCCATTGCCAGTGTAAACAGAATCGACCAATGCGGCATTGTACTGTTTCTATATTTATTTTAGCTTTTTATTGGAGGTATTTTCCAGATGAATTTCTTTGCTATTATGAGATTGTAAAAAATGAAAGTAGTAAGATTTTTTTTTCTAAAATGAAGTACGTATTTGCTGGTATCAAGTTTCTATGAAGATACTGTCTTGTGACGTCATAACAATCAGTAGTCAAAACACGTCTTTTTTTTAGTATTTATCCAATTAAAAATAGAAGAATGTTCACAAGGTAGTGGTATATTATTTGGTTCCGTGTTTTTTGAATGTATATTTAGTGGCTTCAATGACATAATTAATTTTCATTGTAGTCAAATACCGTATTGGTCTCTATCTATCTATCTATCAGCCACAGACGTCCACTGCTGAACATAGGCCTCCCCCATGACTCTCCACATAGGGCGACCCTGTGCAGACCGCATCCAATGATTCCCCGCTACCCTCAAGAGGTCATCCGTCCATCTAGTCGGGGGCCGACCCACGCTGCGCTTTCCTATACGTGGTCGCCACTCTAGGACTTTGCTGCCCCAACGGCCGTCCGTTCTCCGGGCTGCATGGCCTGCCCGTTGCCACTTCAACCGGGCAATCCTGTGCACTATGTCAGTATTGGTAATATGCAATAATTTTGTTCTTCGACCGGGATTCTTACCCGCTTTCCAACAGTTCCTACGAGCAACACGGGTGCTTTGACCACCGGGCTAATTAAGCTATGCCATAAAACCCATTTATGGATAAAAAAAAATAGGGAACAGGTCTTCTAATTTTCTATAGATATTATTACCTAATTATGTAAATTTTGGCCTTTGAACTAACTGTGAGCATGCCCTCGCCAGACTTAGGATGAAGGAATTCGGTATTGGCGACCCAGAACCGAAAGAATTCCAGGCACTGCCAACACTAGCATGCTTATTGCTAGCAAATGTAAACAGTTCATAAGCACGCTTTTTAGCATGCTATTCTAAAGCATGTGTAACTGTAGCTTTAGGGTGGTCTCTCTAGTCTCTACCGCACTGTCATATACTTTGACTACGTATCATCATTGGGAAATGTGGTAGAAAAAATAGAGTATTTTAAACATTTATTGTATTTATATCTATTTTTACATTTAAGTCTATGGTAACTACCTATCACTATACCTAAGTTTGACTATGGACTCGAGGTCCCATTGAACCGGAGACTTCCAAATATCACAACCCGCAAAATTTATATTCTTACTTGTGGCGTAAGAATCTTGTGGCGTATACATTTTGTACTAAGTTTATAATCTGTTATCTTTATATCATTACCAAACCACGTTAAAAATTAAATAGAAGAAACTGTCATTTGATATACAATTTTAGGTCTGTATTGAGATCACTATTAGGCATGTTAAATATGTGCATCTCATCTCTCGCTTATCTCAAGGTAGTACTACTGGCAAATACTATAAAAAGTAAGACTACAATGTTTGGCTTTTCTGGTGCCTGTAGCCATATAAATAACTTACTTACCTCACAAAATTATATACAGGGTGATCAATCCAAATGGGTCAGTAGGGAGAAAACGAAAACTATAAGAGATAGGGAAATTTGTGCTTAGGAACCATGGCTTCGATTTTAGATTTATTGAAAACCGCATTCAAATATTTTTCGTATATCACAAGCATAACCGGGAATCGAACCCGGTTAAAATTTAAAAAGAGGAGAAAAAAAAATAAAGATGTCAATCGATCCTATTTTTTATTGGAAACAAATTTCTGTATAAGAGTACATACATTTAGAGTGCTCTAAGAGTCAGAAATTGCTGTTAAAGCTGGAAACGCTCCATACAAACATGCGTGCTGTAAATAACTTTTTCCATTTTGACCATGATGATTAATCCCTTACAGGGATAAGTTCGCCCTTGTACACATGTATTGTTTTTGAGTTTTTGTCAATATTGTTTTATGTGCAATAAAGTGTTTACATACATACATACATACATACATACATACATACATACATATAATTTCCGTTTAGGTTCATAGTTGTCATACAATTATTGTTTTGTTGAATTATGAGGATATTGGAAACAATTTCATATTTGCTTTTGGATAAAAAAAAAACGTAAAATGTTCGTACTACTTAGGTACCTCAAAGGAATGTCACTCTTTCTGATTCTTAGAGCACTCTAAATGTATGTAGTCCCATACAGACATTTGATCTCAATAAAAAATAGGATCGATTGACATCTTAATTTTTTTATTTTTATATCTAAGTACTTAATTTCGGCCGAGTTCGATTCCGGGTTATGCATGAGATATACGAAAAAAAATTGAATGCACCTTACACCAGGTAGCTCCTTTTTCAATTTTTCTTTAAGCTTTTGATCTTTGTATTCATAGTTTAAATTGAATGCAGTTTTTAATAAATCTAAAATCGAAGCCATGGTTCCTAAGAACAGATTTCCCTATCTCTTATAGTTTTCGTTTTCTTCCTACTGACCCATTTGGATTGATCACCCGGTATATATATAGGTAGTTATGTATATAACACTCTAGCCAAATCCTTCAAAAAACCGACAGTAATTTGATAACTTCGATAAGTATTGAATTTTGAGACTTGTGATATTCAAAACAGTTTTGAGGTTCAGAGGATCATGTGGCAGTGATCGTTAACAGTTTTTTTTTCTTTAGTAGTTCCTCACGGAACTCTACATTAATAAATAACCAAACACTAACCTACGCCGTAAATTTACTACTGACCGAACTAATCCTTTAAATACTTACATTTCAAAATGGACGGACTTTTATAAGGTATTTTACAAAGTGGTAACTTTTATAATGTGGTAACTCTTGGTTGATGCTATGAAGTCTTAATGCTATGAAGGAATAACTTTTTGTTCTTTTACAATGTTCAGCTACAGCTGTTTTAAACTGGATGAATCAATTGAATACTGATATTTTGAATTCGCTCCTTGGTTGACAGATATTTACAGTAACATTTCTACCGTCTTACAAAATAAAATAAAAATTACACACTCAATAAACGGTCTTCAAATTTTTAAATCAACTGAAACAAAATCGGTTGTTGTACGAGTAGGTAGCGTAAAAGTTCTCAATGCGAGATATCTAAATAAAATATTTTCAATTGCGCTGTCCTTCCAAATAAATCTATCGTTTGGAAACTTAGGATCGAATTTCAAAATAGAGTTATGGAAAAACTAAATCCCTTTTAAAAGTCATTTGCCTGATAAACTGACGCGAATCCCGATGACAAATATATCTGATATATGTGTTACGTCAGTTAAACCGTCGTAAGAAGTTACTAATTGGCAAGGATTCTTGAACATACGAGTCAGTATAAATTTTTTGTTGTTCTTTAGGTGTGGAACTTTAAAAAACGGTGACTCACACGGGATTCACATAAATTTCTCATTAATTTGTACACTGATTAATCCGATCGCACTTCGCAGATGAAGAACGTCTCGAACGAGCAAGGCGAGTCGTTCCACTTAAGCCCTTTATCGTCCCTGTTCCATAGTTCTAAGCAGTTCTCTTCTTCTCCGTTCTCGTATCGGAAGTTGTTCGGTTCTCCGGCGTTCCAGTTGACGAAGGTCAGCGGCCGTCCGTTGGCCATCCAGAAGAAGTTGCCTTCCTCGGCTAAGTCTGTGCCTGACGTCCAGAAATGCTCGCGGCCGTAACCTGGAATTTGATAATAATCATCATCGCCTTTACATCTTTATCAGATGATTTATGCAGCGTTTTTGGGGCAGTGTTTGAAATGACTATACAGTCCGATGCGGGAGCGACAGTGACGTCCGCAAAATTGACATCTCATTAGGACATCAAATAAATACAAATACTGGACAACCTCACACAAGTCAATCTATAGTCCCACAGTAAGCTCTTGTAGGCTTGTGTTATGGACAGTAGACGCTGATAAATAACTTATATAAATAAATACATACTTAAATACAAATAACATCCATGACCCAGGCACGAACATTCGAGTTCATCACACCAATATTTGCCCTTGTCGGGATTCGAACCCAGGACCGTCGGCTCAGTAGGCAGTTGCTTAACCACTGCGCCAACCGCGTTGTCAAATAATATAGGTCGATAATAAAGTATAAAATCGGATGGTACTCATGGTACTATGGTTGGATTGACTAGAAAGAAACCTATTTGCCTTATGATTTCCTGATAGTTGCAGTGAAGCATAATACATTTCATCACATTCGGTTTTCTCGATGCATGGCCGTAACTACCGTATCAATTTTGTCAACCGCAGGGCAGTATTTATTATAAAATATTTTTTGTTACTTTTGTGAAAACAGAACTCAAGGTTTTCAATTTGGCATTACTTACGTGACTGTACGTAAATTGAGTAAGAAAGCCAGAGACTTATTATTGACTAAATATAGACTGCTGATGTCTTCTTGGGTAACTGAGCCTATGTTCATGATGTTTATTGGGATTCATACTCTACATGGCTGACAGCTGGTGTTAGCCGGGGTAATCGCATGAACTGCCCAAGGAAGAAGATCTTACCTGAGTCTTTGACGTATTTCTCGAGCTGATCATTCTCTTGCTGCGAAGCGATGGAAGCCAGGTGCATGCCGTGGAACCGGCAGTATTGCTGAGCCTTAAACCAGTTTGCCTGGAAAGACAGAAATGTTTGTGTTATGTAATTTCATATTCTCCGACAGCGTCAAAGAAGGAGTCCCTTCTGTGAAAGGATACCTAAGAGAGTCATGATGGCGTAGTACCTATTCATGGTTTTGCTCAACATGTTACACATTTTTGGGATGTTCAGAAAATTTACAGTAGATGCACTATACGTCGGTTATGATGTGCTTACATAATCTAAGCAAGTGCTGTGGCAAGTGTAAAATTATGTATGGACCATAAGGTTTTCATTTTATTTTCGTTTTGTTGATTCATGGTTAAGGATATGGAATAATGTGTGATAGGCCGGTTCACTTTAATTACAAGTTACATTAAAAAAAAAATGCAAAACGAAACAGAAAGCTCTAACTATCTTATACAGTGTAATCACAAACCAATTTGAGTCAGCTTCCTGATTCTCGAGAATCTTGCACAGACCATAAGCCCATATAAATACGGCTTTAAATCCTTTAATTAATCACGTAAAGACCCACTTTCCCTTATAGAAACAAGATCTAGTTTATTATGTCTATTAGTCATATGTTTAGATGTCTCATCTCAATTGATTATACAACCATTAACGTCTCCAATCAATCATGGCGTCAAGTTTTTACAAGGTTATTATGGTTACGTAATCTTCATTTACAACCGATATACCATGCTTTTAAAAGGGCTTATACCTACACCTACCTACACATTATTTGAATAGAAAGTGAAATGGTTTTGTATGAAGGATGCATAATACTTATTGGATTTGTACCCTTAAAATTATAAAGGAAATGACGGGCTGTGAAACAGGAATATTATTAGGAAGAGTAGGAAATAAAAGCAAAGGTTATCAAATCGGGGAATTTAGGATAAAGGAAAATAATGTCCAGCTTTAGGTACTGGTAGTATTTTATCGTTTATAATATTTCCATACTAAACTTACATATCTACGTTAATACTTGCTAATAATAATACAGTTGTAAAAAAATTAATGAATGTTCCAAATGTTCCAAATTAATTTGATGGCACACAGTTGAAGAATATTGATCTGTTATGAACTCCTATTACTTGATTATGAAAGGGCCAGCCAGTTTGTAGATACGTCCAAAATGTCCGAATGTACAATGAAATGAGCAATTTCAGTAGGTATGTCAAATGTATAATTTATTTTTTATTTTAATAGCTGCTCGAAATTTAATTTGCTGTATCACGCTGAAACTTTTTACGAGAATCTCTCTAAGTTTGTAATTATGTACCCTTCAGTCATTCGCGATGAAAACCTGATTGCTCTTGTAAGAGGTAAATGAATTAAATAGAAGATTCGCCGCAGAACGGCCTTTGATGCTTAATTACAGGAGGCTGGGATATAATCTCGTGTAGAGGGTAGCGTCTCGATGAAGAAATCACAGTGATCGGATGAAAGTATTACCGCGAGTAATACGGTGTTTGACGACAGCTGAAATCGGATACTTTTTATGTAATGTCAAAAAAGATCTGTTAATATGAAGTCTCGGAAGAAACTGGCTTGTGACGTTATAAAAAACAGCCGTCAAAACCAGTCTTCATTTTAGTTTTTGTTGAATTAAAAATAGTTTAATGTCCAAAAGTTAGTGGTAGTTCAATTGGTTCCATGCATTTTTGAATGTGTGTTTTGTGATACCTACATAAATGATATAATTTATTTTAAATATTGTCAAATACCGAATCCAAATGGAATAAAGTTACTGCTTGTCGCGGCAGTTGTTACTATTTAGTATAATTGGACCATTGGACCGATTTCTCAAAAGAGGAGGTTATCAAGTTTACGCGTTTACTTATGCTTTTAGGTACGTCATTTTCTGGAAAGGTGGGCTACAGTAGGGTCGGGTTGCCAACAGTGGCTCGGATTTTTTCGAACGCTCAAATTGTGAAGAAAAAGTCGTGGTAGCGGGTTGAAATTCACACTCAACGTGCTTTGGTTATTAAACTTTTTCCCAGAATTATCAGTTTTTCAATCAAGGCAACAATAAAGTAGTCAGAAAATGTTTTAAAAAAAATGGGAAATGAGCCACTGTGTACGGGTACTGGGCTATTGTGACTCGCCCCTGTAGTACACAGAGACTCTAACAGTATACAGTGGCTCAAGTATATAATATTTAACTAAAACTATAATTTACATTCAGTTTCATTTATTTGTTTGAGTAGAAATATACTCTAAGCCTCATATCTATCAATATCAGACACATAAAAATTATAAAATCAAATCTCTTAGGATATTTGAGATCAACCTCTTTTCTGACTTTGTTTCTTTGTCGTTAGAGATCTAAAAATTAAAAACGAGTTTAATTTTTATTCTTAGTCCAAGCAAATAACATAACAGTTATCAAGATACATTAAAAGGATAAAAAATCCAGAAAAATAACCAAAAAAAAAGTAGGTTTACACTAGGATAGGTTACACTCGAGTGCAAAAGTGTTTCATGCATATAGGTTTATTCTTACAAAAAAAAATACAGTTTTGTTTTTATGTTTTTTTTTTTTATTTTATTAATTAGTTGGCATTGAACAGTAGCATAACATAACATTATCCAATAGAAATAATATAAGTAGGTACACAGTGGCTCAAGAAAGTACATAGTGACTCACGAGTCACTGTGGACTTCTTAAATTTGAGCCACCGACCACGCCGCAGCCATTTTGAATTCACCGGCGCATAACTATCACGTGGCTTGCCGAAGGACATGCGAATCTATGTCATTGCCTAGCATAATAACGTCACTTTGCATCAAAACAACAATACTTGTCTTAATGCTCAAATTTCTCTACATAAAAACAAGTGTAACTTACCTTAAAATGTAATTTTGCACCCTCGGCCACACGAAACACTTTCCTACACATGTAAACTGCGCGGGAGCGAGCATAACTGGTTTGTACGTGTTTGGGTGTCGAACGCTCTCGGCTAATGAAGGAGACAGATAGATATTGTTGCTCTATCTAGGAAATATAGCCTCGAGTCAGTGTACCCGACCGAGCCACTGTTGGCAACCCGACCCTACAGTAGCAACCCAATGGATCCCACAAAATGAATACCGGAACAGAGGCAGACTAAAAATTAGATGGCGGAAAGATCTGGACGCGTTTTGGAAAGGATAGCAGAACCGCATTGACAATAGGGTCGAGTGGAAAAAAAGGCGAGGCCTTTGCCCAGCAGTAGGAGACTTACATAGACTAAGTATAATAGAAACGTGATTTACAAATTTTATTTAAAAGGTTATTGGAAGTTGAATCTCCCAAATTGTACCATCTTGTCAAAATGGTACAATTTGATGTCAATATGATTAGATGATGGGATCATTGAAGAATCAAAAGAAAGAACTCCTTAATTCTTAAGCATGCCTGCTAAGACATTTTGACCTTTTTCATTTAAACTCAAGTATTTACGTGCGTCAGACACTGTCAAACATCTCGGTATTATCACGTATTAGATCGGCTAACATTAAAACAAGCAAGAAGAAAGTCTCGGTGACGTGAGTAACAGAGATGGCACGACCTTGCGCGACACCGACATCGGCAGCAGTGCGCGGTACGTGTGTCCCGCTCACTCGTATGGCCGGCACGCTCGGATCTCTCGCTCAACCGCTCGCCACGCCGCTGTTCCCGTAAAGTCGTGGCATCTCATAACAGGCGAAACAAAGTCACAGCGATATTTCGCGATTTTATTTGTGGAACTGAAACTGTAATAATTATCCTCATCTCTAACCCTGCGCCTTAAGCGGGGGTTCTGCAACTTAACTACAGTCAAGAGTAAAATATGTAGGTATGTAGCTACTCAAAATAACTAGCTACTACATTGATGTATTTTGGCGTGCCATAGGGCAAAGGTTGCCAATATTCATAAAAGGATTTATTTTTTAGGGTTTGGTACCCAAAGACTGCTTATTTACTAAGCCTGCGTCGATCACATGGCTGTGTCTTTCCAACCGTAATAGTATCTAACGAAAACGATCAATGAAAATATATAAAGTTAAAAATTGCAGGGGCATGAGTTACCATGAAAAACGTCTAGTATACTTTAGTTCATTACAAAATTTAAGAATTCTATCAAATAATGGTGATCATCATATCAACATTCTGAGTCGTGAAATTATCATGAGGTTACCTCTACTACTGGAGTTCCCTGAAAAGGAACATCATTATAATCCTCGCCCGCGTCTCGGCTGTTTAAGTTTACCTTCAGCCGTAACGGGTTGGGGATTACGTCCTGCCATTAAGCCTCAGTTGCATTGGTACGAAATGACGCTCTCTGAATGGGAGATTTATTTTATTGGGGGATAAAAATGATGTTTGCGGACTGGGGGGATTGAGCCGGATTAGACATGGTGTTGGAAAAGGGGACGTGTGGAAGGTACACGTAAAGAAACTCAGCTTAGGCCGTGTTCGATTTTAGATTGACAGTTTAAATTGTCTATTATATTACAACCGACTTCCAAAAAGAGTAAGTTCTCAATTGGATGTATTTTTTTTTGTTTGTCACCTCAGAACTCCTTCATTTATATAACTCGATTTGGATTTTTTTTTTAGAGGACGCATTTCTAAGTTGTTCCCATAAAATTTGGGGGAAAATCTGATGACGCGATCCATGAGGAATCTAAGGAACTGAACTGCTCAAATATTTTATTTGCGATGGGAATTTTGGTTTTTTAGTCGTCATCTAAAATATGATTTCTTATTTATCTCAAAGGAGTTCTATGAATGAGTTCCTTTCGACGCATAAGACCACAAACGCGAAATACCAACTCTACGCAAAAAACCACTTTAGCAAAATACCAACTACGCAAAACACCAACTACGCATAACGCTAACATGAATTTAAGCAAAATACCAATCACGCTAAATACCATATATGTATATGAAAAATAATACTATAACAATAATAAGTGAATTTTTTAAACGTTTTAAAAGTTACTTTTGTTCTAAAATTATTGAATACGACTGATATCAAGATTATCAAGTAGCGGTCGATTTCATCGTGTACAAGATAATTGTGAAACTTTTCAGAATCGACCAGACTTCATATGGTTTCCAGTAACCTTGGGCTTTCATTGTCTCACTCGCTTTTATGTTGTCGAGATTTGAACCTCTCTGAATTGACCCGAAGCCCAAGGCTTCTTCTAAGAGTTCACTGTATATCTATACAGCTATAAGGAAGAGTAAAACCAATATCCGGGCGGCACACCCATCGTATGATATCGGCCGAGGAATCCGAAAGTCAAACTTGACATTGCATCCGCGAATCGCGAATTAAGTGCAGTTTTAATCGTTGCATAACCGCCGTTCGGGCTCGGACCGGTTCGGAGAAAGTTCTGCCGAACGTCAGCGGCTAAAGAGTAGTTAAATCGAGCAGAAATATGTAAACACGATCACGGGCGTAGCAAGAGTAAGTAGTTAGTAAAAAAAATAATTATTACAATCAAGAAAGTATATTTTTTTATACTACAACGTTGGCAAACAAGCATACGGCCCGCCGCCGCCTATGGACGCTTGCGACGCCAGGAGGAGCATCATACGCGTGTTGCCGATCCTTTAAGAACCTATTCAATACATTTTACTCACTATTTTAGAACCTTAATTATTTTCTTCGGTTTCGGTAATTGTAACACATTTAACTAAAACAATTAATATTGCGTGTTTTCATTATTCGAGCGTTCCTTACGTTTTGGCAACTTTTACAGTTACTGTTGTCAAAGGTTGACTGAGAAAAACATTAAAAATAAAGGTACATACGTGCCAGATGAGCATAGTTCGGACTAATCATCGCAAAACGAGAATTATGTAAAAAAATAATTGAAATGCTCACAAACTTTAGGCCAATTTTTAGTTGCGTTTATACATATAATTTATTAAAAAAAAATGGCTAACTAACTAACTATACTGGATAAGTTTGTGAGTATTTCCATGATAATTTTTCTTAATTCTTGTTTTGTGATGATTACGAGCTATGCAGATGAGCCTAATGTGTAAAGTTATTACACTTGTGCCAGAAGAATTTAGAGCCTTCTCATTCCATGTGACATGGGCTGATTGTAGGTACATATATATTTATATGTAGATATTATTAAATGCAGCACGAGGGTGTTTGTCTCCAACTCCCCTTGCATTTGACAAATGAACGACGAAGGTTGAGTGGTACGCGAGAGACGACAGAGTGTGGGGTTGAGTGATAGACGTCGGAGTGTGAAGGTGGGAAGTTAATGTTGATTATAATTACAACTAGATATGTGTTTTATTAATATAAACATGTTATTTAGCGTAACTGTTTAGTTTATTTTAGCACCAAATAATCGTTTTAAAGAGTACATAATTATATCATCTGGATCCTGGATTAAAAAGGGCATGTATTTATCTAGGCAGCTAAAAATATTATAGAAGTCTAGCCTACCCTCCAAAAGTAATAACTAGGCAGCTTAATTAATTACTTGGCATTTGAGAAGTAATTATGTTGAATGAGAAGAAAAATCACCCAATTGATCATAATTAGCTGCACGGAAAATTAAAATTATTAATTTAAAATATAAACATAGCATTAAATATAGGGATACTTAATTTCTGCTTAGTAACTGAAGCTATGCTGTGTTTCAATATTGCTATATATACTATTATTAGTATGCCACATATAACAAACTATACTACTGTAGGTCGTCGGTCGTGGCATTGATTAAGTACGCTATTTGAACGTTTTTTAGCAGTAAGTATCAACTGAAATTAATTAATATTATAGTTATCTATCCATCCATACTAATATTATAAATGCGAAAGTGTGTCTGTCTGTCTGTCTGTCTGTTACCTCTTCACGCTTAAACCGCTGAATCGATTTTGATGAAATTTGGCATGGAGATAGTTAAGATCCGAGGAAGGACATAAGATAGTTTTCATCCTGGAAATTATCCCTAAAAAGATTGAAAAGTGAGTAAGTAATTCATGATGATATTGAAGACCGTGTAGAAAATATAATGATTAGACCAAAAGCACAATTGCTCTTACATTTGCTTAGGCGCCCCCTTTTATTAATTAAGGTGATTAGGTGGATATCTATCGTGTTGTACGAGGTTGCTTCCATACTTCCAAGTTCCACGCGGACGTAGTCGCGCGCAAAAGCTAGTTATTCATAAAAACATCAGACATACAATCATTGACCATCATTGGCAAAGTTCGCTTAGGAAAAAACTTAGGAATAAAAAAACAATTTGTTGATGAATAAATGTAATTTCGCTTACTCACATCATCTTAACTGGTCATTACCTAAATGATTTTAAAAATATAGTTATATTATATTATTATCATCTTCCTATTGTATCTCCAAAAATATTTTGGAGTAATAAATCTAAAATGACTTCACTCTTGTTAGAGCTAACAGAGTTATTTTGACACTTGGCATTTAATATGGTAATTATAATTGTTTCGTTTCTCCATTGTTGTTAGAGTTAGATCATTTATTATTTTGTTAGGTAATGTAAAATTTTATGTGAGGAAGCAGCGATTGTTTTTATGTGGTTACGTAAAATTGAGTAGACAACTGGAATTGGCATGACCCAGTGCGATAACTTAATGATTAATGATTGTCAGTGTTTTTTATCTATACATTATTCTTAAATAAAATAACTATTAAAAGTTCAGATACTATAGGAAAAGAATTACATTACTATACAGCAGCGGCGCTGGGGCACTAGACGAGTAAAATAAGTGAATTTATTTCATATAACATTACGATATATGATGATGTTATGTTATGGCAATACCACCAACACCATTTAGGGTGAATAAACAGCGTTTGTAAGGCGTTTTTTTTGTCATTCCCATTTCTGCAAATATAGCTCAAATAGATGATTGTTAGAAGTCGATTTTTATATGTATCCTGGAGCCACTCTCGAGTGCGATCCTAATTACATCATAATTAAAACGGCTCCTCTGTTGTGTTAATAACCGTGAAAACGGAGAACCACCCGGTCGAGTTTTTTTAAAGGTTCCCGTGCTAAAATTGATGTCATTGATTTTTGAAAAATCTCATTTGTTTTTGTTACATTATAACTCGCAGCCTTATATTGAGGGATGAATGACGATGGTGTGCGTAGCATCCGAACGGTGGTAGTTACACTATTGGCAGTGTACCTGAATTATCGGCCCACATTCGTGGTCAGTTTCGAGTTTCCAGCACATTTTGCCGCGGGCGCGTTAGTGCCGGTACATTGGCGTCGGAAATTATCTGGAAACCGACAAACAGCCTGGAAATTCATGAGGCTGGTGCTTGTCTTTTACCGCCATCATTTTAGACGTTTAAGTTTTAGAGTACTGTTTTGTTAGTTGGAGTTTCTATGTCGATGTCGGCGCTAACTATAGGTTATATAGGCTATAGTCAAACATGCAAATAAAATAAATTAAAAATTGGGCAAGTGCGAGCCCGACTCGCGCATGAAGGGTTCCGTACCTATATACATATATATAATCTATAACAAGTTTGTTGTATGGGAGCCCCCCTTAAATATTTATTTTATTTTATTTTTAGTATTTGTTGTTATAGCGGCAATAGAAATACATCATCTGTGAAAATTTCAACTGTCTAGCTATCACCGTTGTTGAGATACAGCCTGGTGACAGACGGACGGACGGACGGACGGACGGACGGATGGACGGACGGACGGACGGACGGACGGCGAAGTCTCAGTAATAGGGTCCCGTTTTTACCCTTTGGGTACGGAACGCTAAAAATTTATTCGGGTAAAGTAAGGTAAATAAAATAAACAACGAAATCCTTTATTCGTCATAATAATTTTGAAGGATATTGGAGTTTTGGTACGGCGTGAGCACATTCGAGTTCATACACTTATGAGCAGATATATATATGTCTGTAAACTTTATTTGTGTTGTATAAAAATTTAACTTCGGAACCTAAGTTATATATAAAAATCAGACTAAGTATGTAGGCAAGATATTTGAAAATAGAATTATAAAATACCAAGTTCTCATAAGAACTTTTATTCGACAACGATAAAAAACAATTAGAAATAATTATGTATCCAAGTTAAAAAGGAACGTAAAAATTTTCTACACTCAAAAAATCCGCATCAGGCGCCAAAGTTCAGGCTCACTTTAAAAATGCAGGTATCAATTTTCCGCCGTCGTCGCGGCAGATTGGATTATGGGTCCATCAGGCCAGTAAATTTGATTAAATCCCGTGTAAAATCGATGCAAACGTGTCGGATTTCATGTAAAAAACCGAGGATAGAAAATACAAGATTGTTTTTTGGTAATCTGATAAAAATGTGGTATTATAATGAAAAATGTGGTAGTATATAATTTTCATCACACTTTCTTGTAAACAAAGGTTTACATGCTAGAAAAGCGGGCGGTAAGTCGTAAATTACTCCTAGGATTACATGCTAGAAACCCGGGTGGTAAATCTTATATTACGCCCTAGGGCGGTAGGTAAGTCGTATATTACGCCCTAGGACGGTAAGTAATTTTGGTATTGACTACCGTAAAACCGTCCAATTTTGCCCTTTTGGGTAAATGTCCCCACTGGCATACCTAAATAAAAAAAAAACAAAATGCGAATAGGTTATATTATTGTATTGTACCTATTTTATTTTGTTTTGCATTGTAATTTGTACAAATAACTTTTTAACTGTGTCAATTGGGTAGATTATTCTAGTTTATAAGATTTATATTCGTTCAGGAAACTGTAAGTCTTCAAAATGAAAAGTTTACTGTATCACCTACAACCATGTAAGACTGTTTGTTTCTAATAAAAAAAAATAAAAAAAAAAAAAAAAAATGATTGAATTATTTCATCAACAAATAGATGAACGGTACGTATTTATATTTAGCTTCAAAAGTGGATACTTAACCTATTTCAACATGTACACCAAACGCGGGGACATTTGCCCATTAGGGCAAAGTTGGACAGTTTCACTACTACCGTGAAATACGCCAACTTTGCCTCCACAGGGAACTTTGCCCAAAACACTACTTAAAAAAAGAAACGTTACTGTAGACAATTTTAACATGATTCTGGTAACACTACTATTTTTAGTGGAAAATAGATTATATCTGTGGTATCACTGGGAATCACATTTGCGCGCAACTTCATTCCGTAACGTGTTAGGACTAGTTGAATAAGGTGCGTGATTTGGCAGGCCAATTCTAGGTGAAGTTCTGGTGTATTTTTTACAGAATGGGGAAGCCTCAGGTGAATGTATCTTATTGATTGTTATAAAATAAGAACTGTAGATCATTTTTATTGTAGTTTGTACTAAAACACTTATTAAAACCGGAGTTATGATGGTGGGCAATGTTATCTAGTAACTTGCTAACCTATGAATGCCAACATTGCCCAGACTAAAAAAAGGGTTAGGGTTGTCACCTTGTCGTAATTTTACCTGACTGCGTAAATAAAGGAGGGTTATGTATTTAAGGTAAGGTAAATTATATTTCTATTAAGCCGTTGTACTGTTAGCAGTAGCTGCATGTCATGTCATGTCACGTCCATAAAAAAAAAAAAAAACATAGAATATTCAATTATGACAATTGTTTTTTAGATTATTCTAACGCGAAGTAACAAAATAACCGCCTAACTATTAGTATCCAATATTAAGCATACATTTTTCATTTTGATAATGGTACTGGTAAAGATGGTTTACTCAACTAAAAGTGACAACCCTGACAATTTCAAACTGCTTGATTCGGCTTGTATGGAGTAAAACAAAATACCTATGTAACATTGCCCACCCATATTGCACACGTGTTTGTACAGTTAAGACCAAGATATTTACGTGGAACGCCATTATTACCCCAGATTTTATACTGATCCTTATCTTAACGTTGTAGGGGCTATAGTTACGAAAATAATCGATCTGGGCAATGTTTGAAAAAGTTTAGATAACTTTACCCGAGGTGAAAATTGATAAAAAAATTGATTAAATGTAGATTTAAAAATTGTTTCTCGTAATAAACGCATGCATATGAATACGATGGATGCGTTAGACAAAAAAAAACTTCATCCCGTCATAGAAAAAATTAGAGAAATTCGGGTTTTTACGAAAAAAGCGGGCAAAGTTGGCATGTTTCACGGTATTTATTAATTTTATTTTATTTCCTCCAAAGTGTGACGAAAAACGTCGTACGTGACTCTGGTGGTAGAGGAATTCCAAACTCGTGTCATTAAAGCCCTCTCCTTCGGCTTCGGGCTTCTAATAGACACTCGTTTGTAATTCCTCTTTTACCACCCTTGTTACGTAATGTATACTATTATAAACAAACAAACGGTGAGTTCGTTTTCTTGAAAGCACTGAGATTATTTCTTGTTGCATTATCTTCATCCGATTCTTCTACTATTAACATATTTAATAATACTAATTCACGAGACACGATACAGCAATCACGTGTGTATTTCACTACGAACTTAACAGCACTGCATCTACGTCCAAGCCTACAATCTACGGCGCGGCGGTCGCGCGATGATGTCAACCGCGAGCTCGGGTTAGGCACGCGAGGGCTCGCGAGGGCTCGCGCGGGCTCGCGATAGCTATTAATGACAATTTTTAGTGGAAAAGTGCCAGCCTCTCCTCGCTAGTGGAAAACCACCTTTACCCCACCTTACAATAAAATACGTTCATGATAAAAAAACGGAGCGTCTAAATTTATAGTTTTCATTCACTCGCGACAGACCATTACGAAAGTGCTTCTAACAGGTGGAGTGGAGTAATACCTCACTTAGTTCTAAAAAGTCTTACGTATATTAGATATCCATTGACGGTTACAAAGTTACAATCTTATTGACACAAAGTATTTTGGAAAAAGTAGTAAACATCCGGACAATACGAAAGCGAAATGAGTCACGTACAGAACTCAATGGCTGCACCCAGCGCCGATCACGACGGATGTTTTTGTCTCATCGCGCGATATTAGTATGTGAGTTGCTAACTTGAATGTAAATTGCCTTTTCACAGATGTAGATTGCTTTCCACACGTATGTATGGATATAATGGTATCCTATCCACCACCGAAACATTGTTGCCCACCTTTCGCCAAATTTTAATATGTCCTAAAGTATTTTTTACCTGTAATATTTCCAGGATTTTATACTTAAACACAGTTTTAAAGAACCCATTAGGTTAGGTTGGGTTTTAATAAGGGGTGTAATTCAATTAAATTCAGTATTAATTCGTATCTCATATCATGACAATATGTGTTCCATTTAAACGTCGGTCGCCATCGCCACACATTGGAATCATTAAATGCATGCATTTTCCTGAAGGTTATTTACCTATACAGTTGATTTCAGCAAATTTGATCAAATTTTAAATTTTAAATGTTGATCACTATAGTTACCTACTTGGTACCTAGCCGGTGTTTTACTTAGTCATCGAAAACGTTTTTGAATTTTAGGGCTTAAAAAACGTCATCTATTTGATTACTAGACTAGTTTACTAGGCTACTAGACTGCCTGGCTAGTAAAATAATTACTGCACTTGAACTAAAACCGCAATAACTGGTATAATCGATTCAATGAGCGAACGAATTAATAAATGAAGTTGTAAACCAATCTACCAAACTAATTGAATTGCCAATTAATTCCGCTTTTAACCCTCCTAAAGTTGAAGTTGAAACTATATAGTTGGAAGGTCCATAAAATGATGGACGTGTTTTCATTCTCATGCGTTAGTGCATTGCAACGTAACACTTTTGATTTCAACTACAAACTAGTTATTATAAATCCGATCTAAGTATAAAAATGTTCCAATATTAATAAAAAACAATCAAACTCCTCTCCGTTTCGATCGTAATCTTCATCGTGTGCAATAACGATGCAAGCGTACTATTAATATTGGTCATGCAATCTGGGATGTCCCGGATGCGTAAATTGATTGCAAATCGGCTGATTGCTTTCTCAATATCGTATCTTTCTTGCTTCGCTTATTTGTTTTTTTTTGTTGTTTATTTCTTTGTATGATGTCTTTGCGGTATCATCACGCCGTTTAGGTCTAAACGGCGGCTTAATTTCAGTTACTTTTGCTACATTGTAGGTATCTAAAAACGGTAATTAGGTAATATTTTTTTACGTCACCCTGGCCGTAAGTGGAATTTTCTGCCCCTGCAGAGAAAATCTCAGTACCTGGCCAAGTTGTAAAATTTTAGACAAACCACGGGCGGTAATTCGTAAAGCCCCAGATCGCATATTTATGGCGCACTCCAGCGATCTGGGACATTTACGAATTCACCGCCCTAGGAATAAAATGGGTTATGATTTTAAATCGGCCCGAGAAAGTTGAAGCCTTTTAGTCTTCAATAAATTATACAGGTTTCCTCCATAATCTGGACTAAGAATATGGAGAGTTTCTTGGAAATTCCCGCGGGACGGAAGTCATAGAAAGAGCAAAGGCTAATAATTAAAGTGACGACGTGGTTGGGTTGGGAAAGTGGTAGTGGAGCTGTCTACTGAGCCGGCGGTCCTGAGTTCGAACCCCGACAAGGGAAAATATTTGAGTGATGAACTCGAATACTTGTTCCATGATGTTTCCTATGCATTTAAGTGTGTATGTATATCGATATAAGTATGTATATCGTCGTCTACTGCCCATAACACAAGCCTACTAGAGCTTACTTTGGGACTAGGTCGCTTTGGGCGAGTTTGTCAGATATGTTTTTATTTATTATTTGGATCACAGGTAAATCAAAGAAATGCACTAATTAGGTATGTATTTGTATCTTCTTTTATTTTCCCTCCGGCTTATAAAGGTAGCAAAACTACGTTGTGAGTGCTAATACTAATCCTATACTTTAACATCTAAGGAAGAGCGGTTAAAAGCAAGGGGCATCCAACATTGGTCATGTAAATGTGATCGTGTTAATGAATAAATACATATTAATTAATTATTATTATTCAAACAATGACCATATGAAAAAAAACTGGCCAGCGCCTTTTAATTTAGAAATAGAATGTACATATTCAAGTTATGGCCCATTTAGAAGAACAAGCTTTTGAAAATGAACGACTAAAATCATTCTTCATAAATTGGATGATAAAAACCCCAACTGGGTCACGCAGTCAATTTGCGACATCTTTAATTAAAATTCTAAGGTGGAGACCATCATTATTAGAAACGAATTAATTTCTTCACCAGCGGAAATTAAATGTCCAGACGAAATTTATTTTTATTAAATTATTCGTAGTCAATATTATTGCCAGTGAAATAAAAAAGATATCTGTTCGTTTCGATAACCATTATGCGTTCCACTCTTTAAGAATGTTCCATCTCCGCGAGCATTCAAACAAAACAAAAAGCAAATGAGATTTTCATATAATTTTATGTTACATTACAGGAGAATGCTCCCGGTGAGGAGCACCCTAAGTGAACTTAGAAAAAAATGTTCACTGACACATGCACAAATGACAGTACATTGATAAATTTGCTCAAGGCCGATTTTTTTCGGATGCGATGAACCACTTTTAATTAATCTATACTTCGCGGGGACCAAATGTAAAGAACCCAAGATACCTACTCCTCCTCAAACTGCGTCGTCAATATTTTGGCTCCTGCGGCCTATTAGTGGTCTTCGGATCACTGGTTGGGAGCTACTGCTGTACAACTTAGACATAGTATTAATAGTATATGCTTTTACTCTCAGTGATAATGGATTAACATATGAATAACGCGGGCGGAGCAAAAAGTGTTACATAAGCCCGCATACAATTGTATCAGAACAAGTCTAGTAATTAGTGGGCGAAATGACAGAGACAATGACTTTGCAATTTGTATGGTAGCATTGACACCTGTGCAACTGATAGAAAGTGTAGTATTAATTTTAACATAATTGAACAATGCTCGGGCGCAGTGGGTGTGCCAGAGAAAGCCCCACATTCATCATGATGTGTGTTTAGAAACAAAAAGGCCTATATGTCTTTACAACCTCGGTAACATTCGCTCGTTTAGTTTAGTCACTCAGCATCGATCATATTGTGTTCCTGGAAAGAAAACGTCTTATACGTCGTTAAAATCTTTAAAACATTAGCTCTTTTGATTTGGTAACAGCGTGGCGCAACGAAAAGATGCACTGTTGACGCAACAGCATTTACATCAGTAATAACTTGATGACAATGAGTTGAAATGCTCATTGGTCGATGTGGATGTAGGTTAAATATGCGGAAAACATGCTTTTCTAGCTTTTACCGACAAGTTCTATGGAGCCTTATGATGTGCTAACTAGTTTTAAGACTTTGTTTATAATGTATTTTTATAGTTCACAGTGCCTTCAAGAATTCCATGTATTGTGTTATCTCGTACTTACGAATAATTTCACATACTTAACAATAAAGTTATTAGTCACTTAAAAATAAAACTGGCCACAAGTTAGTAAAACTACAATATTTATACACATCAACAGTACCTACGTGTCCTAAATTTTTGACAGCGCACTAGGCACGACTTTACTTAGTGTGCTTACAAAAATTTTCTACTTGAGAACGTCCTCTTTTAAAAGACGGCTTTGATCAAGAATTCCGTGGATGGTGCTGTGCGTACATTCGTGCACAGAATGGACAATAAATTTTAAAATCACACCAATAAACCATATTAGCCAATGCCTATTGTCATGTCATAACGATGCCCCGCGGTGATGACCAAATCGGGTTTATCTGAAACGTTAATTCATCGATAACCATATTATTTATTGCATGGTTTTTGACATTCTCAGTCAAATAGCAACTAAACAACCAATTGGGCAAAATTGTAAGTTTCTAATGATCACTATCCAAATTTTTCCACGATTATGTCTAGTTCAGCGATGAGCTCTATTTCTAATCATTGTGAAATTTCTTTCAGGTGATGATTTCTTGGTCAGAAGGTGAGACATGTTCGTATTATGACTTACAACAGAATACTTAAATAGAGGCATAGGTACAATACAAGCCGGGTACGGCAATACCACTGATACTGCCGGGCAACATGAGACGACATCGGATGTCGCGTGATTCAGCATCACCCGTCTTCATCAATGGCCTTTCAGTCTTTTACAGACTATACAAACAGTGTCATGAAGAACAACGCTCTTCATGGCTATGCAAGCCAATACGAGAACGACACACGCGACCACAGGCTTGGCAGATGTAAGACTGGCCTGCGCGCGGTGAGCAAGGGTCGAGCTGATGTCTTTTGGCACGCTTGGTTGCGAGAGTCCTAAACCATGCGTCATCCAAGATCTTTCGCCCATCCAACACCAGTTTCCGCCATTTGTCCCTATCCTCTGCGGACTCCTCCCAGTTGTGGACATGGATTTTAAATGCGTGCATGTCTCGCTTGGCGCAGTCTTTGTAACGCAGAATCGGGCGACCGATGCTTCTTTTGGCGTCCGCTACAGCGCCGAGCATAACACGCCGCGGCCCACACCCGTCTTACTTGCCTGGTATTGATAGGAAAGAGACGGGCAATATTTGTTGCGCGACAAAAAGTTTTCTGTGGACTGTTCTTGTCTCGATTGACGCGGGAATGTGGAGGCTATATTATACTAACCGCAAATGCCACAGCCAATTTAAACTCGCGGTTTTCTAATGCGGGCTATTTCGGTAATATAATTAATTCTTGGGAAATTATTTCGTCTGTATGAGGTCTAGGAATTTGTTGTGGCTGGGCTGTCTAAATAGTATTAAATAGTTGCTGCCATTTGGTGACGTTATTTTTGATTTGATATTTTTATATTAAGCAATGGCTGTTTAAGTGTTAGAATCATAGTTTTCTTACTTCATATTGTAAGTGTTTGTGCATGACCCCCTTTATTACAAGAACATGACTTATATATTATATTACCTTAGTCATTAGTTTTATCGTTTAATATTTATTTTGATGTGCGTTTGAGTATTGTAAACTGTTCTGTGTTTAATTACCTATGTATATTCTATTTTTGGTCATTTTTACCGCCTCCGCTACCTTATGCTCTTCCAGATATGTAAGAGATCTTTACTTTCTTTAGCGATACGATGTGTGTTGTTCCTCTTGTTTAATAAAAATTTAGAACTGTAAGTTTGCCATGGTGTTCATATTATATCATTTCTTAATAGTATTTGTTTCAAGATCAATTTATGGTTCGTTTATTTTTATGTCCCATTGTTTTTTGATATATTTTTTAAAATCTTCTATGACCTATGTGACATTTCTTTACCGCCCGAATGTATTACATATAAATATATTACTTTGGTTGCTTTGGTCTACGATGTGCAGTTGGTAAGGAAAATTAAATAAAATAATACTGTCAACGTCACGACTACTTTTTTAATTTTTCTTATTATATAGACAGTAAGTAATATAATATGTAAATACATTCGGGCGGTGAACAAATGTCACATCAAGGATATAAAAAATACATCTACGTGTACGTCTGAGATCACGGCACCTGAAACCGTGTTGAAACATCAGGTGAATAGAAATATCACGATACTTTTATTGTGCCCAATTATTGTATTGCGTTCTTGTTCTGATAATTGAATGCTTACCTTAAAGAATATTCCTAGATAATATCTCTTCTCCCCAGTCTTGAGCAGCGGCATCGTCCACCGCGTCACTCCGAGCTCATCGTCGTTGCAACTCGTGCATTCTGGAACAATCACAGTATTTACTTTAGCCTTACATTACTTAACATTTCGGTTATTCTGTGGGCTAGCAAATATGAAGCATCCGCGTTCTGTAGTGTATTTGACGGTTTTTTTTTATCGAGGCCGCATGCTTAAAACTGGGTTGTGCTCCTGGTACTCTTTTCCAATACAAATGCAGTAAAACTCTAAGAGCATTTTATTAAAAACGACTAATTTTAGCTCAGTAAATAGAAATGGATACTGGTTACGCCACCGCCATCATCGTGATTTACAGACATAAGAAACCATTCAAATATTTCACAAAGGATATCTTTGTCAAAAAGATCCTTCAATACCTAGTTGCTTTGATAACAAATGCTTCTTGTTTTACAAAGTTATCTCAGTTGTGCGTGGTTGTGCTCTTGGGCCATTTTTTCTAAAGGTTTGAAGACCCCACTTTTTTTAATTTTCGATATTTTGGGTATTTCCTACTCAGAATCACAAGCTCTTTCGATCTAATTAGGAGAAAAATACTGTCCCAAAATATTCATATATTTTTTGTTTTTCCATTCCGTTACCGCTGATATGGAAATGGTAACGGAATAGAACGAAAAACATTGGGACACTGTTCGAAACTAAAGAAATATAGGCGTGCACAATTTAAAAAAAATGACCCTGTTAACTCTTTGGACATTTCTTTAATCCTTTTCTGTTATTTTCTTAGTTTTGAATAGGTTCCTTTCCGTTATCAATTTTTTTTTTCAAATTCTTTCATAGCTTTTTACCTTAATATTATGAGACTTTTTATCCGTTAATAGTGCAACGGACCTAGGCTGCCACAAGTCCAGAACTTTAACAAGGAACGCGGCCAAAGCTTTTTAAAATTCTTACATGCACTTTACCGATGCAATTCCGGAATATTCGCGAGACAATAAAAACGAAACCGCGGTTAACGAGGAGCCAAATGGTATCAAAAAGAGACAAACATTTTAAAGTAAAAACGGTCCGACCACGTCTGAAAAGGCGCCGTCTTGTTACCTTTACCACTTGACCTGAGACCGCAGACTTAACGGAAAATATTACATGCAAGGACTACATTGAAAAGTTTGTAACGGCAATGTAACTCAAGAATGAATACGCGACGCAATGGTCTGTCAATGGACACGTATTTTACTGTGTCGGATAAGGTATTTGGGTATGTAGCTACATAAAAACTTAAAAGGCGTTTTAAAGAAACTTATATTTCCGTGCTGTCGATAAGATCGCTTCAGGTATCCAATAAAATACGATGTAGCAGGCTACTTATGTTAACTTAAGGTGTCGTGCATTTATTCTCTCTTCTTCATTGAGTCAGCAGTGCATTTATTGCTTTTAGTTTCCAATAAACTAAAAACAATTGGCATATTTACAGTTATACGGCACTTGACGACATAACTGGTATTTAAAGGAAGGGAGCGATAGTCAGTTTTCTTCAATTCAATTATCTTTGTCAGTAGTTTTTTAACGATAATGCAATATCATTTGCCAATTTTCACAATAATTGTGTTTATGGGTATTTAATGTAAAGCATCTACTTAGAATAAACTTAGATACAACTGCATTGACTTAATTTGTTTCTTGAAAGTCGTAATGAAGCTATTCCCTGTGGGCAGCTGTATATTTAAACAGCCTTTGAATCACGAATCTTTTATTTATTAGAAATATTATTTAAACACAATACAATCGTTTTCATTTTAAATCTGTGACAGTAATGTCAAGCTTATTTCTTCTAAGCCATGACCATAAACTAAATTCTAGACACACTGCAACACCTTCTGCCAATTTTTAAATTGTCTTTAATTCTAATGATAACATTAGTTACACTTGAACAAATTAAAGTATGACAATTTAACAATTACAGACATTGCAGTATTAACATTACATGAAAATGGTTTTACGAAATCAAATTATTACAATGTCTCTGAAACTTCAATCTGTTCAAAGGCTTCGTCATGATATCTGCTAACTGGCTCTCTGAAGGACAATATTCTATGTCAATATGACCTTCAGCATACTTCTCATGTATAAAAAAATAACGCACGTCTATGTGCTTGGATCTCTTACTGAATGAGCCAGTTTTGATCAGCTGTATTGAGCTCTGGTTGTCGACGTGCAGAGAAATCTTGACTTTTTCTTCTACCAATTCGTTCAGCAAGGATTTCAAGTACATGGCATCCTTACAGCTATCAGCAGCAGCTATGAACTCGGACTCGGTAGACGAGACCGACACGATAGGCTGTCTTTTTGATGTCCAACATATAGGGCCATTCTCAAGCATCAACACAGTTCCAGTTGTGCTCCGTCTAGTCATTAAGTCACCCGCATAATCAGAATCACTATATGTCCGTATGTTGGATATCGATACGTTCCTTTTAAACATTATTCCTTTATCTTTGGTTCCGATTAGATACTTCATTATTTTCTTCACTGCAAGCACGTCAGCTTTAGAAGGATTTTCAATTTTTCTGGTAGCTTGGTTCACAGCCTGAGCTATGTCAGGTCTGGTTCTAGTAGATAAATACAATAAGCTTCCCACGACTTCCCGATATGGATAGTCCACCTTCTCCTGGGAAGTTTCTTGTGTCAGTTTACAATCCAAGTTACTTGGTATATCAACGGGTTTGGCGTTCTCCATGCCATACTTTTGCAAAATATTGTTGATATAGTTTTTCTGTGTAAGATTAATACCTTCTTCCAAATTTTGTATTTCCATTCCTAAATAATTTATAGGATTGTCATTTTTCTTCATCTGAAACTTGCTTTCTAGTTTACCTAATATCTGTTTTAATTTTTCTTTGTCTTGTCCGATCAATAATCCGTCATCCACATACAAAGCAATGATGATTGATTTGTCTTTGTTGACAAAAACACATCTGTCATTTTTTATAATTTTAAAACCAAGATCTGTCATAGTTTGAGTAAAAGTTTTATTCCAAGTAAGAGGCGCTTGTTTAAGGCCGTATAGTGCTTTTTTCAGCATGCATACTTTTTCAGTTTTTTCATATCCTTTAGGCAGTTTCATAAATATCTTATCTTTTAGTTCGCCGTAAAGGAATGCTGTTTTTATATCGAAGGTCATTATATGGTAGTTTTTCGACGCTGCTATGGCAAATAAAGTTTTGATAGCAGTTTGACACACGACCGGACTGTATATTTGATCATGGTCAAGGTTATCTCTCTGCTCGCATCCACGGACCACCAGCCTCGCCTTATAAGTTCCATCTTCCTTTAATCGAAAGACCCATTTGTTCGATAGTATTTTATGGCCTTTTTGCCTCTTCTTTATTAACCATAATCCAGGTATTATTCTCTTGTAAAGAGTTGATTTCGGACTGAATAGCCTTCTCCCAATTTTTCTTTTCAGCACTGGCTATAGCTTGTTCATACGTCATCAAAACGTATTCATTGTATTTTTCAGGTAATTTTCTAGTCCTCTTATTTCTTATATCTGTGTTTTTGATACTTTCCGGTACTATTTCTTGTTCTTTATTTTCCGTGTTTAGTTCTTGTTTATTATCTTTTTCTTCTTCGTGGGCGTCATATTCAATTTCAGTGTCAGTGTTTATTGGGTCATAGAATTCGGTGTCTTCATCATCAATTTCTTGTGATGTTCTTGGTTCTTGCAATATCAGATCTCACAATCTTCTTCGTTTTCGAATCTAGGTATGATCGCAGTTGTTTGAGATGTTTCATCTATTTCCCTTTTTTCAAATATAATATCTCGCTGAATTGTGATTTTTCTTTGTTCAGGATCCCACATCCTGTATCCAACTGGAGCATATCCTACCATTATTTGTTTTTTAGTTCTAGTCTCTAGTTTTTTTAAGATATCCCAGCCGTTTGACATATCCAGTGGTTCCAAATGTTTTTATGTTTTCTAGATTTGGTTTTCTTTGGTACCATAGTTCATATGGAGTAGTCTTATCAGTTGTTTTTGAAGGAAGGTGATTCAGCAGGTAGGTAGATGTTAAAACTGCTTCTCCCCACATTTCTTTATCTAGTCCCGATTGAAATAGCAAGGCTCTCGCTTTTTCTATCAACGTACGATTGAGCCGTTCCGCTTTGCCATTTAATTGAGGACTGTGAGGGATTGTGTAGTCTAGTTTAATGCCTCTTCGCTGACACCAGGTTTTAAATTCCTTTTCAGTATATTCGCCTCCATTATCGCATCTTACTTTGTTTACTTTCTGATTTAATTCTCTTTCAGCTTCATTAATATATTGTTTTATTATTTCAGGAACCTCAAATTTGTTCTTTATTAGGTATACTTTTGTGAAATGAGTGTAATCATCTAAAATTGTAACTATATATCTCATTCCATCCCATGTTCTTCGTTCTACATAACAGACATCGGTATGTATTTTTTCCAGGGGTTCAATAGTGTGAGATCTTCTTTACGTATCTCAACGGTGTTCTTAGAGAATAGTACAGAACCACCGTTGTTAGTAATTTCGTTCACAGACATAAGGTTTTGTGAGAGCTCAGGTACGAAAAGAGTATTGTTCAGTACGCAGAGATCTCCTTCGACAGTCCCGATACCTTTCGATACTATCTTGCCTTCACTTTTGGCTATACATATTGTTGACTCTTGACTTTTGAAGTTTTTTATGTTTTCGATGTTGTTTGTCATGTGTGCTGAACACCCAGAATCCACAATGAACTCAAGTTTCCTGGCAGATATTTCATTTTCTTCATAACTTGTTAGGAATGCCACTCTTCCAGGTTTTTTATATTTATTCTTGTTAGCGTCTTTGAAAAAACATTTTTCTTCCGTATGGTTATACTTTTTACAGATGCTGCATTGTTTAGACCTACAGTCCTTTGCTTTATGCCCCTTCCTGTTGCATTTCAGGCATTCGATTGCTGTATTTGCTTTGAATGCTACTGAGGAAGTTGAAGGTTGGCTATTCTTTCTATTTTCTTCTAACAACAGGCGATTTTTCAAGTTAGACAGTGTTTTTTCACTCGAAGATTCCCATGCAGTGATAAAACTGCTATAAGTCTCGGGAAGTGCTGAGAGAATCTTTGACATTATCAATTCTTCTTCGATTGGACTGCCTAGCTTGGATAAACGAAATGTTATGCTTTCCAACTCTGAGAGATACTCGGTCATATTTTGCCCTTGATATTTATAGTTGAAAAAATCTTGCATAGTATTGCATTTGTTTCGCGATTCCTGCCCCATAAACTAAATTCTAGACGCACTGCAACATTCCCAACCGGTAACATAAATGTAAATTACTTATTTATCAGTTATCAATGCCGTTTTTTAAATAAATGGTCCTTTACTTTTAAAGATCGATGTTTAAATGCCTTTACATTTCAAGAGAAATATTGTTTAAGCCGCTTTGTGTTTGCATATATTACGTATGGGCATGGGTGAAACATTCATTCAACACAATATTTTTTTTTGTTTTTGAAGTGAAACTTTTAATGCGACTTCCAACAAGGTTGCGTTAAAAGTGTAACGGTTGCGTTAAACGTTTAACGCTACCGTGGAGGGGGTAGGAAAGCACTGTTGCGTTAAATGTTCAACGCTCCTGGGGAGGGGGAATAGAAAGAGACAGAGCGAGAGTGAAGAAGTTTGTCTTAAAGAAACAATATGAGTTCACTAAAAATCAATTTCTACCCCTTCCTATTTTAATTTCCACATTACGAAGTTTCACTTCTTCCGCGCGGAGGGACTCCACGCACTATTTTTTTTGTTTACAATTTTAACTACTCCTCACAGTATGCACCTTGGTAATCATTAGAAAATAAACGCGGTTGCGCACAAAAAAAAATTGTTTTCTCTAAAGAGACCATCAGACCATCCAAAACTATGTAAACTGTTGATCATAATCACAACAACACAAATAACACCATAACCTGTTATTATATTACATAATGTTCATCCAATTTCAAGACGAATCCAGCGTGAACTAAACCATATTTGGCTCATTTGGAATGTTAGAAAGTCGTAGATTGTACCTATATAAGTGGGCAGCGTAATAGTGTTATCAAAATAGTGCTTCTCATTTCGTCTATTATGATGCGAGGTTGTGTAATAATGCTTCAATTTAGTGCCCTCGTACACGCGATAACACAACATATCGCCATATCGACGGAAAAAAGCGGAAACGTCGTAAACGCCAATGATTTCCCTTGGCGTTTACTACGTTTCCGCTTTTGCCGTCGATATGTGTAGTTGTGTATCTGTGTACGTATGATATGAGTACGCATGAGGCTTCCGTGTTCTTAAACTATCTGCAAAAACGCATGTCGTGATTTTTTCCAATTTATACGGGTCTTTGTCAAAGTATTTTTTCTCAGGGACTAAACGAATAGCAAAATAATCGATGGGAACATAATTATGGATTGTTGTTTTTTGGAGTTTACTCCTTAAGAATCGATTTTCATATATAAGCCCGGGGTATGAAAAATATGGGGTATAAAATCGAACGTATCTGCCGTGCTAATTTAAAAAGTCGTATCTCAGTATACGATCGGGGTAAAAATACGACTTCTTAATTTAGCAGGTTATGCGTTACGTTAAGCGTTATAGACTAAGATCCCTATATAAAATGACCTTCACCAAGATGTTTATTTCATGAAATGTATTTTATATTTAATTTAATACCTATGTCAATAAATATATTGCATATGGGTTGCCTAACAAATTTTAGTCCAGGGTATGTTTAATTAATAATTAAAAAAAATGTTTTAAACATTTCACCGGTTTGATTAATATTAGATAAATAAATTTCATCAAATAAACATCTCGGTGAAGGTCGTTTTATATCGGGATCCTATACTATTATGTGCGAGAGAGAGCCCAAGAGGGGTTTCGGGATAGTGGAAGGGAGACAAAACTAAACTCTCCCAGCTCCTCTTCCATTATGTTCACATAAACAAACTATGAAATTTGACATTTCGCCTGCATGAAGTAAGGATAATGCAGGCCATACACGATCAAGCCCGCCGTCAAGCCTGCATGATGCTTGAAGCGGCGTCCGGTAAACTTGTGTATGTGTATCTAAGGGCCTACTCCGAACTTCGTATCGTGCCGACCCTTTCACTCATATTGTGTATAACATGAGAGTGAAAGGGACGGACTTTAATAAAATCGTTGAATAACGTCATGCAAACTTGAACGTCAAGTATGTCAACAACAAGGAATATAATACTCACAACACTCACAAGGAGAAGAACGGTAACTACGTTCAAAAAATTTTCATATCTTTTTTTTTAATACTACTAGCGCCACCGTATATGAACTAAGTGACAGCAGGCTTTTTTGGCGGGGTTTTCAAATATGCCATATTGAAAATTTGTTTTTCTAACTTTTCTATTTTACATGCATGCATATTCAGGTTTTATCCTGCAAATCATTTGTCAACCACTTCCCGGTATACGATTGAGCTGAAATTTAAGTTTTATAAAAAAAACAACACAATGAATTACTTTTAAATGGCCTTTATTCATTGTATATCCAAACAGGGACTATAATTTACAAAATGTCTTTAAAAAGTTTATTACATAGGTGCACTATTATTGCATTGTTTTAATAATATATTCTGTTGTTCCTAGAACAGAATACTTGCTCAGGCTTATTCTACAACTGTCAGTGTAAGGGGAATCTTGGAAATGTCGTCCACATAAAACCTTATTCCTTTCGTACAGAGAAGTCAAGAATTCTCGTGAAGACCAGTCGTGCCCAAAATATAGCTCTGAAATAGGAAATTACATTTTAACAAGTCTACATATCCACATTAATTGAGACCTGCTTGAACAAAATGGACAATAGACATGAACAGAAATATAATGTTAAAATACTATGCACTAAGCTCAGAACAAGTTTGGTCAATGCAGGCCTAAATATCTCTAGCAGTGTTAAAATATTACCTTATGATATGAATAATACCTATAAATACTTGTATTAAAAATCTTTTTGTCTACAGTTGTTGGGTAAGAAGTAAGAAGTATCCTATCACCATGTTTGGATGCTATCTGGGATTAAAATCCGTGCAGCCGTTTTTGTGTGAGATGAGAGGTTAAAGATATTTAAAACAAACAGACAGAACCTGTGATTTAATAACATACAATAACCGTATTTCTAGGCAAGGTAACCTAACTAAATGTACCTGAAACACGTCTAAAACAAATGGCTGGTAGTTCTTATTTCATGTGTATTAAAATATGCAACAAAATTCCGAGACATACTTATAAGAGACCTGAAATAAAATATTCTTACCGTAAAATTATTATTCCCGCTCTAGGAAAATGAACTGAATCGTCTTCAGCAGAGGTTGTGCCGCGTTAAGCACATTTTCTTTATGCATTTGAAGACATTAACTATGATAATTTTGAAATAAATCGCGAAAAAATTTGAAATTGGCCGTTTGTTGACGTAAATTAAAATAACAGGTTGACAGCCATCAGTTTTTTTTGTCGAGACTTTATGGCTTACAGCCAGCACGCGGTGGCGACCTGCTGTCACTATGACAATTCAGGCCGCGTGTGTCTGAGGGAATGTTAGGATAGTCATAAATTACAACTGACCGCCACCGCGTGCCATCCCTTTCAGTCATACGGTATATAACAGGAGAGTGAAAGGGACGGCACGATACGAAGTTCGAAGTAAAAAGAAAAAAAGATGCAGTTTTCGTTCACAAACAAACAATCATTAGTTTCGAAAACGTACTACTCCTTGAACGAATATTCAGAAGATAGATATGGGTAAAAAAAAAATTTAACATTATTATAAGTTTTGCTGTATATTATACTCGTATATTAATATTATGTAAGTGCCTACCTTCTCGTTCTTGTTTGCAGCGCCCAACAGGGTATATAATGTGATACTTAAACTATTTACTTCCACCTGTATAACCATTATGTGCAATAAACGTATTGAGTATATATTTTACAATCGTTCTTAAGGCCAGGCGCGCACCACGATTTTAGTCGCGCGATAATTTTGTCGCAGAAATGCAAGATATGGGTTTATATGAGAGTGCGCGCACCAGGATTTTCATAAACCCATAAGTACGCTTATTTCTGCGACAAAATTATCGCGCGACTAAAAAAAATCGTGGTGCGCGCCTGGCCTGAAGAGTAAACTCCAGTCGTGCGTCGGAGCTGACACACACACTTTTTTTTTAATCAAAATTAGGCCGACGCGCGCACACACTTTTTGCCTATTAAATGTAGGTATAGGGATAGCAATCAGTGACTGAGTCTAAAAATATCGTCACAATATTTATTTTGAAACTGAAGTAAGTACTAAATAGGTGAAAAGACATAGCCTTTGAATTTAAATTTAAATTGAATTCATCCCAGTACCTCTAGCATAACTGTCATACGCGACTATTTCTCGCGCGAAATAATTACCCGTCCCTTTCCGTGCAGTAATATGAGAGAGTGACGGGTAGCGCTATGTCGCGCGACAAGAGTCACGAAGAATAGTTGTGCTCAGGTGGCTTTACATGGCATCGGAATACGCGTCGCAAACGCAAACATCATAGGCTTTATAGAAAGGAGCTGCATATTTTGTAAGTAGCACTCAAGCTCTATAAAAAGCTAGGATTTGCAGAACCGGGAAATTTTAGTATAGCGGTACCGGGAATTCCTGGTAGTACCATACTAAAATGTCCCGGTTCTGCAAACCCTAATACAAACAGAAGCGGAGCGGAGATCTTTAAATTGGACCAATCACATTCCTCAGATTTAAATGAGTTTCTTCTGGGCTTCACTGATTGGTTCATTTAGTCCGTTCCGCCTCTGTGAACAGGCAGCCTAAGAGTTGATACGGGCCTATACAACCGTCTTTAAACTAGTGATCGGCACGGCCCGTGATACATCGCAGTATTCGGCGTAAAGAAAATATGAACATTATCGTAAAAGTATAAATAACTATGTCCATAGTTACTTTTTTCAATTAAGATCATCATCATCATTTCAGCCACAGGACGTAGTCACTAACTTAACATAGGCATCCCCCAGTGACTTCCAGATCGGCCGGTTGGAAGCGGCCTGCATCCAGCGGCTTCCTGCAACGTTTACCAGGTCGTCTGTCCACCTTGTCGGTGGACGTCCCACGCTGCGCTTGCCGGTACGTGGCCTCCATTCGAGAAACTTTCTGCCCCATCGGCCTTCAATTAAGATCGCGGTATTATAATCATGTTCGTATTAAAATTACTATTGGAAACCCGTGGTGCACGGCTTATAACGCTTTAACAAGAGCTTATAAATGGCTGTATAAGCACTTCTACAGTCATTTCATGTGATATCTCTTTGTCACATGTTGTTGACACATCGTGAATTATTATCACCTTTACAGACTTGTCACTGATTTAAAAGTAGGTATTATCAATGCGGCAACCTCAGTACTTGTATAATTGGAGGGTGGAACTTGGAACTGGCATGACCTTTGCGAGTAGATCCACTTTCTTATGCGATGACATTTCCGGGTTATGTAGTTTAAGATTATTACTCTGTTTATTTCACGGATTTTGTAACTACGCTGTCAGTGATAGTAGGTAATCAGAAATCAACACATTTTTCTGGTTTAACTGTTTAAGTTATGTTCTCCTCCTCCTTAGTAATTCACTATTCATAAGGTGCCCATGGCGTCTAGCTACACGTATCGGTTCAGCATTACGGTATGTCTTGCCATGCTTATCTTGCCGCGAGTTCTTTTGTCGCGCGACCCAGCACCTGTCTTGCTCGCACGGTATTAAAAGGAATGTGACAGGTAGTATATGTCGCGCGACAAATAATCGCGTGTCAAAAGTTGTGATAGCGGTGCAGGGGCTAAATGCGAAGCTTCTAATGTTTTTTTTCATCTCTATGACACTTTATACTTGCGCGGTTTATATACATAATTAACTTAAATTATAACTGGTCTAACGCGATATTCCTTTGCCTTCATAATCTAACGTTTCGCCGGGGTTGCACATGTCATGGTCTCAGGATGTACTCACGATATCTCTACTTTAGTAACTGTTATGTAATTTTCCTTCTTATTGATATAAATGTACTCTATTTTTATAGGCTTAAAATTCAAGACGGCGTGTATCATTGCCTCATTGGTAAAATGGCAAATGACAAGCCCGGCCAACATGCGTAATTTTAAACTAGGTATACCTCTTTTAAAAAGTTAGCTTGTTAATGTTACTCAATGCAGCTTCGTAGCTTATTACTAACTATAGCCATGACAAATCCAAATAAAAGCGAAATTGATCCTTTATTACGAGTACAAGTCCACACTCTAGCCTTCTTTTCGCTGGGAAAATGTTTTACGTATCCCGTCCGATCGGGGGTTCGGGACAAGTATGTGGGGCTCCCGGGAAGATCCGGTTTACCCACTAAAAACCCAGCGGATTTTCCCTCCACATCACCTCAAGGCGGGTCCACATGATCGCTTGCGCATGCACTGTGGACTCCATACTCTAGCCTGACCTAACTTACGACTGATGCACTGGAGCATGACAAAGAGATCGTGACCTACAGCTATGCGATAAAAAACGAACAGCTTAAGTGCTAAAAGGAATAACCGCCGGAAGAATGACTTCCTGGATGTTTCTTAAGGATTTGTAACTTTATTACTCAAACTAATCCTTTTAACACGCTACATTTTGTTGTTTGAAAGTAAGCCATTTACTTACTACAGTATTAAAGTTCTGACTATCTACTTTACCTACTGACATTTTCAATGGAAATCTGGGAAAGGAAGGTAACTAACAAAATTAACCAGCACCTATTGTGTAACTGTCGCGCGAGATAATTACCCGTCTCTTTCTGTGCAGTGATGTGAGAGAGTGACGGTCAGCGCTATGTCGCGTGACAGGGTCACGATGTATGTTTGTGCTAGACGGTTAGGCTGAACTAAAATGAGTTATCTTTTCTTACTACATTACATACTTTACGATTTGCCTAGGAATTTCATGACCAGCCGATTATACGATGGTGCGACGGCACATCGATCACAATATTCACAATTTAGATCATGTATACAAACTTATAAATATTTAAATGCAACAATATAACTATCCGCTGAAGCAAGACATTATTTATCATACACAATTATTCTGTCAAAAAAATGGTTATCAGTATTGCTTTAGGAGAAACCCGTCACGTTAATTTGCTTTTAACCACACGGTGCATTACATGCGAAACGTGTTTTTTTGGCTTATTGTTACCAATACTAATGTAGTAATGTACATTTAATTGATTTTTTATTTAAATGTAATAGTTACCTATTGTGGTCAGGCTGTCTCAAGTCTAGTCATAATTCATAATTCATAATTCATAATTCATTTATTGCATGTTAATCATGTTGTACATTAGGTCTTACTTAATTACAGATATGTCCAATACATGAACCCTGTTAGGGCACGGCAATTTACTTATAGCTAGGTTCTTAATAATAATAGTGATTTTAACTATATACTCATGTATGTACCTCTATCAATTTACGAAATAATTAGTAAATATTTAGTCACTCAAAGATTCATCATTTAAAAAATCATCAATTGAATAATAACATTTGTGGGTTAACAGTGTTATCAGCTTTTTTTTAAATACTGTGTCTTTAGTTTCCTCTCTAAATGACTCTGGCACTTTGTTTGATATTTTAATACATTGGTAATAAGGACCGTTTTTATACATCGCTAGTTTATACACTGGTAATTCTAATTGGTTTTTGTTACGTCTTTGCGATTTAACGACCTTTTTTTTAAATAAGTGTGCATTTTTCCTGACGAAAAGTGCTGCTTCCAAAATATATATACAGGGCAATGTAAGGAGCTTATGCTGAACAAAGTGAGGACGACAGCTATTGGGCACCCGAGTGTTGGTAAGGATGCGGACACACTTTTTCTGCATAAGAAAGAGCTGATGGGCGTCGGTACTGGAACCCCATAGAATTACGCCATAATGAAGCCACGAGTTCGCAAATGCATAGTACGCTGACAAAGCTGTTTCAAAGTTTGTATTTATTTTGAGAACACTTAGGGCATATATAAAACTGGATAATTTGGATTTAATATTCTGTACGTGAGATTTCCAGTTAAGGCTCGAGTCAATTTTTATTCCTAATAATTTATATTCGCTTACTTCTTCAATAATATCATTTTTTATTTTTAGGCTTATTTGTAAAGGTTTCTTTTGTATGGGCTTAAATTGAATTAATTTAGTTTTTTTTAGGTTTATCTCTAAGTTATGATCTTCAAGCCAATTAGTGACAGTTGTAGATATCTGTTGTAAATGACTATTGCACTCCACACTGTCCACACCACTTAGAAGTACGGATACGTCATCTGCGAACATTATACACGTTGCATTTATTATCTTCGGCAAGTCGTTAATGTACGCTAAAAACAGCACACATCCTATCACACTCCCCTGGGGAATTGAACAAGTAGTACAGCGAGTTTGTGAGTTTACTTCCATAATTTCACCCGATTTGTCGTTGAACCAATCAATTTGTACATACTGTTTGCGGTTTTTCAGGTATGATTGCAACCACTGATGAGCGTTTCCGCGGATTCCCATACCGTACAGTTTTTTTAAAAGGATGTAATGGGAGACTCTGTCGTAGGCTTTGGACATGTCGAGAAGTAGCCCCACTCCATATTTTTTGCAGTTTATTAGGCCCAGTATTTCCTGAATATAGTGATAGACAGCAAGTACCGTAGACCGTCCTTTCCTGAAACCAAATTGGTTTTTGTCTAAAATCTTGTATTTTTCGAAGAAGTTATAAAGTCGGTTTGTCATCGCTTTTTCAAATATTTTTGAAATACAAGGGAGAAGAGCAATAGGTCTGTATTGACCAGGGTTATCAGTAGCACCTCTTGGCTTTAATATAGGCCTAATTTTCGAGACTTTTAATAACTCGGGGAAAACGCCCTCTCTAAAAGATTGATTTATAAGCAATTTTATTGGCATCCCAAGCTCGGTGTTACATGTCTTAACTAATACCGAGGGAATTTCGTCTACACCATAGCTTGTCTTCGTCTTTAACTGACCCATTAATTTAAATACTTCATACTCGGTGACCTCACTAAGCATTAAGGAATTAATAGTAGGTGAAATCACGGGGCGGCCGGGTGCAGTTGCTGGCGCACTTGCGTTTTCTGTTAGTGACGACTCACCCACGGTCGCAAAGTGCTCGTTGAGAGTATTTGCCATCTGTTTGGGCGTGTCTAAAATAAGACTTCCTTTTCTCAATTTCATGTTCTTACATTGAGATGCCCTACTGCATGCTGTAGTTTTTTTTATTACTTTCCACATTGTTTTCATTTTATTTTTTGACTGTTGCATTTGTTTTATAAAATTCAATTTCTTTGATTTGCATATGCATTTTTTTAGAATTTTTTCATACTTTTTGTAGTAAGATAGGAAGTGTTTATTTTTAGTATGATTCTTTACAACCCTAAGGAATCTTTTATTCTTACATGCAATTTTTAGACCCTTAGTAAGCCATGGTTTTCTATTTGTGTCACGCTTAATTTTAATATACCTAATAGGAATATACTTATTGAGTATATCTTTTAGCTTGTTGTGGAAGTTATTATAATTTTGATTAACATCATTGCCTGGCTTAATATGATCGTCCCAATTGACTTGTTTCAAGGCAGCTTTAAAGTTGTGCATATTTTTATGACTGAAAATTCGCCTGTAAGTGAACCATTCCTTATTCATTGCGTGTAAGGTTTGTTCTTGGAAGCTAAATAATACACTTCTGTGATCGGAAATACCGTCATCCTTCACAGCTATTAAATGATCTATTATGTTGGTAAATATTAGGTCAATACAGGTAGAGGATGTACCGATCACTCTAGTAGGATCACGGACTGCCTGTTGCAAGTTGTACATACGCATATCATTTAATAGAGTCTGTACTGACGGTGTATTTATTTGAACATTAATGTTCTAATCTCCCCCAATTATAATACGCATTTTTTGTTGCTTAGTCTTAAGTATTGCCAAACATTTTTTTAACGTTTCAAAAAATATATCTATTTTTCTATCAGCTCTGTAAATGTTAATAACGTACAGGTTATATTGCGGTATTTCTACTGCGCAACATTCTATTACTGATTCAACAGATAGTTCTGCGATTTCTTCTTTTTCAATGTAATGCATGCCGTGTTGCATCAGAATCGCCACTCCACCACCTGAACGGTCTTTTCGATAATAGGCCGCTGCAAACTCATACCCATTTATTTTAATTAAATTTTTTTGTTGGTCCGATATCCATGTCTCAGTTAAACAAAGCACTTGGTAATTTTTATTGATTAGTAATGATTCTAGTAAACACGTTTTATTTTTTAGGCTTTGCATATTTTGAAACCATATATTAAAACAATTTTCAACATTTTCTAAGTTTTGCACAGCAGTAAGGTTCGTTAAAGCGCTCTGATCTGATAAATTTTGTATTTTATTATTGGTTTCGAAATAAACAATTATTTTCGGGCGGAGTAACCTTGCCTACACTTTTTTGGCAATAAAAATCCGTAATCTTTTTTTGAGTAACACAATTTTTAGGTGAAATTTTTGAGTTTGTTCCATGTACTTCATGAGCTTTGGGCTTTACAAAGTAATAAGGTATTGTACCCTTCTTGTAAAGTGTGCTTTTAGGATCTGATGATATTTCACCTATTTTTTGCATTGCACCCTGCTTAAAACTAAGGTATTTCTTGCTATAGTACTCTGTATCTATTAGAAAATTGATTTTGAAACAAAGCTTACGCATAAAACTACTATCAGAGTGGTGCAAATCGTCCACAGGCAGAAATGCACAGTTCTCGACATTCTTACAATACAACCTTAAAGTTTCATTGAGTTTTTTTTCATTTAAACATACACTATTTATTACTCCCGTTACTATAATTAATGGCTTAGGATGCATTTTCAAAAAACAACTTAGTTCAATAGCTAATTTTGTCGGGTTACAATCATAGTCACCTACATTAATGATAATTACATCGTCCCCGGTTGTATTCAAAGTGTCCGATGATATTAATATGTCTTCGGCACGCGCACCAGGTTTTATGAACGACACTATTTTATATTTGCCATAAGGCGTATTTTCTCTTGTACGTATTAGTGAGGACGCCAAACCGCTGCACATAGCTCCTCCGAGAATGTAGATGCTCCTTTCGTTACAAGTGTCCTTACTCGTTGTATCCTGTAGCTCAATTTCAAGTCTTGTATCAGTGTCCTCTTTCGTTGTATTATTTATGTTTTTAGGGGTCTGGTTTTCTATCGTCTTAGTCGGCATGGTACCACTAACTAATACCTAAATCCTTATCTGTGAGCTATTTAGAATGTCAAAAATATGATTTTTTAACGTTTTCAAGCCCCATATTTTGAAAATTTTCAAAAATCTGTAAGTATCGACAAAAAATGCAATAGGTAACAGCAGCCGTACAGGCAAAACTGATACAAAAAAGTTCCAGCCAAAAAGGGCACAAGGCATTTTGCCTTTATATAAAAACTTTGAGAAATGTTGGGCTATAGACGGAGCGGCAGTATTGCGAAGATAAAGTCGCCTTCCACAGACGTGGTGACGTACGAGGTGATCTACGTCTCTCAACGTACTGTCCATAAAAGTGTGAAAAAATTACGATCGCTAAAGCACTGCAGTTGTGTGGCTTGTGCGCATATACGCTAACCATCTGGTGGGTCGAATATAAAAAGGACAGTTGTCATTGTTAAATTGTTTTATAGCTAGGGCGTGCTGTGCATTTGCTCAGAAATAGGCCGCCTGAATTGGCGGGAGCAAAAACCTATATTTTGTAGAGATCTATCTATGGGTTACCGTAAAACGGGGTGACTTTAAAACGCAGGTGCTACTTTGGAAAAGAGTTTTTACACCATGTCCTTATCTGTTTTGACCATTTGTGGCAATGAAATACCTAGGTTCATAAATGACCTAACCATTTACTTTCGCTCAATCGAGCTATGAATATTTGCGTTTTTATAACCATTTTAAACCTATCAAAGTAGCCCCAAATTTTCTAAAGTAACCCCGGTTTACGGTATGTATCCCTTTACAGAGCGTTGGTTGCTGGTTGCTATGGTATTTTAGGCGCGAAGACTTACAATCTCATCACCAAATGATCGATGTAACTCACAATAACGTGACGATGGTGTAACCAACACTGACCTATTGTGGTAACTAACATGTAGGCAGATACTTATAATCTAACAACTGCCCACGAACAACAGCGGTCATTTAATTGTGCTTTAAGATATCACCAAATAAGTGATATCCCTGGGATATCGCTTTTAACTCTTGTTAAAGCATATATACTAGAGCATGCTGTGTCTACTGCTTTAGGGTGTACAACAATGTAAGAACAGATAAAAATTAATATATGATAATTTTGTAACATCGAATATATGGACCAGAAAAAAAAAAAAAATATCATGGGACAATCATACACAAATCGACCTAGTCCCAAACTAAGCAAAGCTTGTACTATGGGTACTAGACGACGATATACATAATATATATAAATACATATATAGATAACATCCATGACCCAAGAACAAATATTCGAGTTCATCACTCAAATATTTGCCCGGCCGGGATTCGAACCCGGGACCGCCGGCTCAGTAGGCAGGGGTCTGCAAACTGCGCCAACCGCGTCGTCAAATAAACGAGATGTTTCGCGAATCGAGGCGCAAAAAAGTACATGTTACTTTACTATCCGGCCATGTTAAGTTTTCACCCATATCTATGGCGTTGCATACAAATGAGGCGCAATCTTAACTCGACCATGTTGGCGAAGTTGCAGTACGTTATACTGGCGAAAAAAGTAAAATAATTACATTATAATTATCTATCTCAGGAAGAGTGCAGGAATAAATATTCCTGCTATAGGTAAATGGACTCAATACGGCTCAAGGTCTTTACTTCACCTCGAATCAAAATCACACTTGTATTGTGTATCACATTCGCAGCTAGTTCACTCAATCACATCTGTGGTGAAGAAACTAGGGATTACTTAGCTAAAGGTTACACCGATGCAACACATCATTCAATGGTTACAAAATTACTTGTGTGACCAGCCTTTGTGGCTTATTGAACTGTGGCAGTTAATGTTGTAAGTAGGCATAGGAACTTGTGAATATAATGTCACTGTAATATTTTGGCTCTGTGACAAATAATCGTTTAATGCTATTTAATAACCTATTCAATTTAGTACCATGGTCGTACCTACACCATTTTTTTGCCTTCTTCCATATAATTCGTCATCTCGTTAATTATGATTCCAAATAAAATAAACAAAAGACCCTCAAATGACAACAATCGCAATGTTACTCAAATGGTAATAGATATTTATGTTCTAGTCAATTGAATTTTAGTAGTTTTCTATTGATAAAAGCCATTGATGTCTTTTGTACTTAGAAATAGCAAGTTTTAGTTTAATCGAACACCACATTATGATATTATAATTATACTTTTTAAAATCAACTTATTACATAAAAACATGTTAAGATATAAAACACATTAATCAATAACAAAAACTTTAACTTTTGACATGCTCTTATTAGTTTTAGTTGTAACTTAGTTTATTTTGTTTGACAAACTAACAATGCAATCAAATCTATGAAGTTAATTTTTATCCTACTTCTAATACGTCTTTACTCTTAATCCTATCGAGTTCACGCGACAATACAACCATTTGGTATCTTGGAGCTGATCTGATGATGAAGACGGAAGGTGACCGTAGGAACTCCTAAACAACACAAGATAAACCTATCGTGATGGGCTCATTTCATTAATCAATGAACATTTATATGAGAAAAACCTTTTTTGACAAAATATTATTATTCTTATAACCGCTGAAATTGTTCATGAATTTCAGTAGTTTGCACAGAACAAATTACCTAATCTCTATCCCAAAATATTTTGCAATATAAAATATACTGATTCTCCCGGCAGTCAAACAGTGGTCAATTAATTCAGTAAACGTACGAAGATGCGTTAGTATTTCGGTAATACGACAATCGCATTCACAATCCATGGGAACTGTTTAATCGCCGCATAATAGTTACTCGTAACCGAACTTGCATAACGCATGATTACTCATTGATGCCACTCGAATTGTCTGGGTTTCTTGGAACTTTGGAAACTGGTTTTAGTGACCATATTCCGACATAAAAAAAAAACGATTGTTTAACACATTTCTGCACACTGTTAAATAAGCAAGTCGATGGGAAACAGCTTATATGAACGCCACGTTACTGCTATCTTTTCTGTTTGACTCTCTCAAAGCTATGTATTTAGGTATATTAAGTATATGAATATCAGTAGACAAGGGGCGAAAGTAAGCCATTATGAAACGAAGTGATTATTTGGGTGTCATAATGGCTTTTAGCCGTGTCAAACACGCTGTTTTTCACTTCAACTGCGAGGAAATAAAAAGTATATATCGGAGGGTCGGGTGGAGTCTGATCTGACATCTTAGGACTGTGAATGGCTCTAGTGGGCGTATTCGCACAGGTACGCTTTGCGAAGCTAAAATGACGTACTTTTTGAGCAGGACAAGTGAAAAAATTATTAAAACCAGTAAATAAACAACAAGCATGTCGGTTTATGTCCATTGACAAGGACATTTTAAGATCAAAACTCACAAACGAGAAAATGCCGACATGACGAATATTATGCTTCATTCATTAACATATGTGATACTAGCTTTTGCCCGCGGCTTCGCTCGCACAGGTCTGGAAACTTGTCTGTGTAACTTTCTACCGTCTTATTGTTTCTTAAAAGAATACAATTAATAATTATGGTCGATTTCTGTATTTCTATTGAGATCACGTCGTAGTATAACACATGGGACAATTTACTTTCCGGTGAACTGAACGAAATCATAGAAAAAAGTGGTGTTGCCTAAGAACAGAAGCAGAAGAAGTGTGTTAAACAACTCTCCCCAATCAGTTTAGTCCAGCTCTCTAAGGGCCATCAATAAAAGCAAAGAAAAATAATGCATCGGTTATTAATTTATTGTTGTTAATTTTTCTGTCTTCGTCGTACCTAAGGAAAACTTTGGATCGTCCTAACTTTATTGACAATTGTAGTACCTAATCTAGGTGCGTTGTGGTCGCAAGATACCCAACACTCCTATTCTCTTAGTATTAATTTGCGCTGTTACTCAAAAAATATATTGCGCTTTTACACATTTTCCATACAAACCTTGGCTTTCCGTTTAATACCCTTAAGGATAGGAATTTCGGATACCGTTTAAATCAATATTCTCACTGAATAAAAATACTTTTTTTTTTACATTTTAATGCAGGCCCAATATACACGAATTTTTGTCACTTTTATTCAGAGGATCCCACGTTTTCCATTCAATGTTTTACCATCTAATTACCTTGCATTTAACCTTTTTTGGAGATTAATTTCCAAAAATGAATGCAGAGTTTATACACGAAAATATTCCTCGCATAAACTTTCAACTTGCCCCCTTAGACAAAAATTTTGAACGTAGTATTTTTGTGGCTCTACACGGAATATTTATAGTCTTATGCAAATAATCCCATTTTTCTTAATAAGAAAAGAAAAAAGTTAAGATAATATCTTAACTTTCGCCTCCCATTAAACCCATTTTGGAAAAGAATTCCCAAAGAGGCTTTAGTTATTTTCTCAGTTTTAAATGAATGTTCTATAAAAATACCTGTATACCTCTTATTCATAAATTCATGCTAATGTTCACCTCACCTTCAATTTAACCTGCTTAGGGGATGAATATTAAAAAAAATCATCCTCTAAGCACTTTTACCTCCCACTTTACTCCATTACGGGTTGAATTTTCAAAAACGCGGAAATCAATATTCTCAGTTTATGATGAAGTGTCCCCCGCTTCACCCCTTAGAGCCTTTGCACACGGCGTTTCCATTTAGCAATTCCATTTAGCAGTTTGTTTGTGGCGTTTTTGACAACCGCAATCAAACTGCTCCATGGAATGTAAAACGCGCGTCGTCGGCGCGTTTCAAATACGCGGTGTGCAAGGGCTCTACTCAAAAAAGGCCACTTTTCTTATACAAAGTTTCACTTTCCATTTAATCCCTTTCGGGGGTGAATTTCCAAAAATGGTAAAAGTTGTTTCCTTACTTCGTATACACAACGCAGGAAGAACCTATATACGAAATATCCTCCTTTGTCTAGTACCCATAGTACAAGCTTTGCTTAGTTTGGGACTAGGTCGATTTGTGTATGATTGTCCCTTAATATTTATATTAATACTCTTACTGAAAGAAACCGAAGCTCTTCATACAAACTTTCAGCTGCTACTTTACCCCATTATGGGTTGAATTTTCAAAAACATTTCATATTCTCAGTTTTTGATCTACAATCTCAAGTTTTGGGTCTACACGTAAGATGATGCACCTCTTAATGAAAAAGACTACGTTTCTCACCCAATTTTTTTTTTTCATTTTAACCCCTTACGGGGATGAATTTCCAAAAATGCTGAAAGTAGTTTACTTATTTCATGATGAAGAACCTATACACGAATTATTATCTTTCTTACTCAAAGAATCGCAGGTTCTTCATACAAACTTTCACCTCCCATTTAACCCCTTTAAAGGATGACTTTTTCAAAATCCTGAAATTAGTTTTCTTGTTTTTAGATGGAAAATCTGTACACAAACTTCTGTATCTCTTACTCAAAGATTACACGATTTCCATACAAACTTTCAACCCCAATTTGACCCCTTTAGGGGATGAATTTTGAAATATCCCTTCTTATTCCTTGCCTCCATTGTATACTTGATCTGTTTTACAAATTTGAAGTTCCTAGGTTCAGTAGTTTCGGCTCTACGTTGATGAGTGAGTCAGTCAGTCAGTCAGTCAGTCAGTCAGTCAGTCACTCAGGACTTTTCCGTTTATATGTATAGATATTTTTATTATACAGGTAGAGTAATAAAATAATATATGTCAACCAATACTATTTTAAATCTTCCTAAATTTTAAGGCCGAGTAGATTTTTCAACATTAAAAGCTACAAGGTGTAAATTTATCCGCGCGGAAGAATACGAAGTCAAGTCAAGAAGGAAGTCATAACTCTTCTTTGTTCAATCGCAGTCAACTTCAAGAAATACGACGGTTTGTATCTAGGTTCAGCACCTCAAGCAGAACTGATACGCGACTCTTTCTCGCGCGAGATATACCTACAGGGTGGCCTATTTAGATCGGTCTGTATGGGAAAGTCTGAAACTATAAGACATACGAAGATCTATTCTTAGGAACCATGTCATCGATTTTAATGAAAATAAAAATTGCATTCATAAATTAAATAGAAAAAAACCTGTACTCAGCTCGGGAATCGAGCCCGGACTAAGTGAAAAATAAAACTAACATTATTTCTACTTAGATATCAATTGTGTAGGTCTTAAGCAGTCAATTTCACTGTGAAACATGATGTCTAAAATTAATAAAATACATTGTTTTTATACTCTTTAATTTATTTTTCAAAACATCCGGGTTCGATTCCTGAGCTGAGTACAGGTTTTTTTTTAATGTATGAATGCAATCTTTCTTTTTATTAAAATCGATGACATGGTTCCTAAGAACAGATCTTCGTATACAGTACTGTGAGAGAGTGACGGGACACTAAGTCGCGCGACAAGAGTCGCGAAGCATAGTTGAGCTAGAAATGCAGGTGCATACATTAATGCAGGTGCACTGACTACCTGATTGAGAGGTGCACGATTAGATCGAGATGAAGTCTAATTCAAGAGACATGATCTTGGCCTTCCAGCGGGCCTATGATGGTTGCTTTTATCACGCGATAGATAAGTGACAAACAAAGTATCCGTCACGTTTTGGCAAAATGCGAGTGTGAGCGACAGATGCTTGGTCACTTATTTATCACATGATAAAGGCAACCATGATAGGCCCCCCGATCTATATTATTATAAAATTGCGTTGAAAATCAGTTTTCTTGAGATTATTTCGGGAAAAATGTCAAAAGGATATATCACTGCTCATTTTTCCATACAAATCGAGGCTTCGTTTTCGACTGTTTCCTCCTTCAAAACATAACCAGTCGTAACGAAATTTTGGCAAATGATTGGGAAGTCATTCTTCTTTTCTTACAATTTATTTTTAGCTCTCTCTTTCTCTTGTATCTTTGATATAGGTATAGTATTTGGAAAACTTAATTTTGCTGTCATTTTGCTGGTTCTCATAAACCCTTGCTGCAGAATCTTTAATACTATATTCCACAAAAGCAAAAAAATAGCAATAATTCCTTCATTACGTAGGTTTATCTTATCGGGACTGAATGACAACTTGTCTTTCCTTTTTCTTAAACAATTATTTGTTTATGGCGTGACTATCTTGTCCAAATGGACATGAATCACGGTTTTAAGTCTGAGATTTCGGATTTATCTAACGACCCTGAAATATTTTCAAGTCTCGACATAATTATAGTGCATTCATATGTGTGAAGATATTATAGCTGGGTCATTGTCAGTTCGAAAAACAAAATTTGTCCCTTCGGTGTCAAAAGTTAAGAGCTTGTATGAATCTAGGCTATGTTGCTATTACATCGGATTATAGAAGAAGAAACGTTATTTATACTCACAGGCATTTAATCAGAAAATTAGGCACTGGAATCCTTAATTTCGCAAACGTCCACCGGAAAGACGCGCACCTAAATCTGACAATGACCCAGCTGCATTTTTCAAGCCTAACCTGCAGGTCTAGCACATCTTCGACTCAGCGACACCTGTCTTGCTCGCACGGTATTAAAAGGAAAGTAACAGATAGTACTCGTATTTGTCGCGCGTCCAAGAGTCGTTTGTCATAGTTATGCTAAACGTGCTGTCCACTAGTAAAATCATGACGTGCTCATGATGACAGTACACTGAAGTGCCAAGAAGCACAGATGCTAACGACCACATGTTAACTGGAACTTTTAGCTGTGGTACACAGTTTACTTGATCATGGATCTTTTTAAAACTGTTTCTTATGAAAGTATAAGGTACGCAAGTAAATTGTCTGAAGAGCTCAGTAGAGCACACTTTCGGAATAGTTATCAATAGATGTTGACAGACAATATGTACCTGTCTCTTTAAGGGAGATGTTACGAACTCGGTATTAGCAGCCAGCGAGATGTGTGTCTCACTCACTCGTATGGCCGCGGCCGGCCGCCGCTCTCGGATCGCTCGCTCAACCGCTCACCACGCCACTGGTCACGCAAAGTAATGGCATCTCCATAGCAGCTGAGCTGCTGCTGCTAGGATCCATGAAAAAAATGAACTAGGAGCCGAGCTGCTATCAATTGATGAATGGTGGCTAGGTACTCGTATTTCACAATATCCAACATGAGATCCATAGTTATGAGAAAATTGTTGTGCCCGTCATGGACATGTAGGAATCGGTGTGACTATACACCGTGACCGTTAATAACCCGAAAGATTTAAGCTAACGATACTAGAGCCTAATTAGAGTATATAAACTTATGTAACATATAGTCCAAAAACTCATAATAAAGGAGATATAAATTATTTAAAACAAATCAAAAGTTAAAAATCTCCAGTCTAACACACCCTAAAGGCGTGAGCATGACGTAGCCACCTACTTCTTTTACACGTAGACGCACTAACTGCACGGCGGTTGTTAGCCAGTTTCATAATGAAGTTTGGTATCTATCTACAAAAAAATTTTTTTAAGCACTGTTGACGGCTCCATGGTAAAGGAAGGAATTACGGTCAAAGGGGCAGTTCAACCCCCGGCTTCTCAATTCATCTTTACAGTAGATAAAAATACTTAAATTAATTTACCTGACTTGCCTCCAAGCCCTATCGACGACTGATAGTTGACTGTTTTGGTGTCAGCTACCCAGCTCATCAGCAGCAGAGCGACGCACAAGATCTGTCTTTGGCACATTTTTAACACTTATTTTATTTCACTAATCTTAAAGGTGCAGTACTAGTTCGACTCGCACGTTAACTGACTTCAATTCGCATGGATCGGTAGAAAACTTGAATGGCGGGTTGCGTCCGCGTTTCCTAACGAGGTGACGTGTAGATGACCCTTAATTGAAGGTGGTTTTACTTAGAAGCGAGGTTTTTGATTATTGGGTTCTAATTCTAATTCTAATTTTAAAATATGTCTTCCATCAAAGTTAATGATGGTTTCGCCAATTTCGAGTTTGCTCGTAGAGCATGCCGTTGTTCGGTGAGGTTTTGCTTTTTGTAAAGTGATAGCGATTTACAAAAACCACGCGGACTATCGGGCCTTGACCCAGGAAGGGCTATGAACGCTTCAAGTTGAATTCTTCATTAGCTATTCACTCATTCGTTAGATCACTGCACAATACGCTATCAATACTACACATTGAATAACAAAAATGAATAAATAACGAACAACAAAACTTAAACGCATGCGGCCATCTTGAGTCACGGACCGGAAGCCGTTTATTGGGTTACTAGCTTTTGCCCGCGGCTTCGCTCGCACAGGTGTGGAAACTTGTCTGTGTAACTTTCTACCGTCTTATTGTTTCTTAAAAGAATACAATTAATAATTATGGTCGATTTCTGTATTTCTATTGAGATCACGTCGTAGTATAACACATGGGACAATTTACTTTCCGGTGAACTGAACGAAATCATAGAAAAAAGTGGTGTTGCCTAAGAACAGAAGCAGAAGAAGTGTGTTAAACAACTCTCCCCAATCAGTTTAGTCCAGCTCTCTAAGGGCCATCAATAAAAGCAAAGAAAAATAATGCATCGGTTATTAATTTATTGTTGTTAATTTTTCTGTCTTCGTCGTACCTAAGGAAAACTTTGGATCGTCCTAACTTTATTGACAATTGTAGTACCTAATCTAGGTGCGTTGTGGTCGCAAGATACCCAACACTCCTATTCTCTTAGTATTAATTTGCGCTGTTACTCAAAAAATATATTGCGCTTTTACATATTTTCCATACAAACCTTGGCTTTCCGTTTAATACCCTTAAGGATAGGAATTTCGGATACCGTTTAAATCAATATTCTCACTGAATAAAAATACTTTTTTTTTTACATTTTAATGCAGGCCCAATATACACGAATTTTTGTCACTTTTATTCAGAGGATCCCACGTTTTCCATTCAAGGTTTTACCATCTAATTACCTTGCATTTAACCTTTTTTGGAGATTAATTTCCAAAAATGAATGCAGAGTTTATACACGAAAATATTCCTCGCATAAACTTTCAACTTGCCCCCTTAGACAAAAATTTTGAACGTAGTATTTTTGTGGCTCTACACGGAATATGAATAGTCTTATGCAAATAATCCCATTTTTCTTAATAAGAAAAGAAAAAAGTTAAGATAATATCTTAACTTTCGCCTCCCATTAAACCCATTTTGGAAAAGAATTCCCAAAGAGGCTTTAGTTATTTTCTCAGTTTTAAATGAATGTTCTATAAAAATACCTGTATACCTCTTATTCATAAATTCATGCTAATGTTCACCTCACCTTCAATTTAACCTGCTTAGGGGATGAATATTAAAAAAAAATCATCCTCTAAGCACTTTTACCTCCCACTTTACTCCATTACGGGTTGAATTTTCAAAAACGCGGAAATCAATATTCTCAGTTTATGATGAAGTGTCCCCCGCTTCACCCCTTAGAGCCTTTGCACACGGCGTATTTGAAACGCGCCGACGACGCGCGTTTTAAATTCCATTTAGCAGTTTGTTTGTGGCGTTTTTGACAACCGCAATCAAACTGCTCCATGGAATGTAAAACGCGCGTCGTCGGCGCGTTTCAAATACGCGGTGTGCAAGGGCTCTACTCAAAAAAGGCCACTTTTCTTATACAAAGTTTCACTTTCCATTTAATCCCTTTCGGGGGTGAATTTCCAAAAATGGTAAAAGTTGTTTCCTTACTTCGTATACACAACGCAGGAAGAACCTATATACGAAATATTAATACTCTTACTGAAAGAAACCGAAGCTCTTCATACAAACTTTCAGCTGCTACTTTACCCCATTATGGGTTGAATTTTCAAAAACATTTCATATTCTCAGTTTTTGATCTACAATCTCAAGTTTTGGGTCTACACGTAAGATGATGCACCTCTTAATGAAAAAGACTACGTTTCTCACCCAATTTTTTTTTTTCATTTTAACCCCTTACGGGGATGAATTTCCAAAAATGCTGAAAGTAGTTTACTTATTTCATGATGAAGAACCTATACACGAATTATTATCTTTCTTACTCAAAGAATCGCAGGTTCTTCATACAAACTTTCACCTCCCATTTAACCCCTTTAAAGGATGACTTTTTCAAAATCCTGAAATTCGTTTTCTTGTTTTTAGATGGAAAATCTGTACACAAACTTCTGTATCTCTTACTCAAAGATTACACGATTTCCATACAAACTTTCAACCCCAATTTGACCCCTTTAGGGGATGAATTTTGAAATATCCCTTCTTATTCCTTGCCTCCATTGTATACTTGATCTGTTTTACAAATTTGAAGTTCCTAGGTTCAGTAGTTTCGGCTCTACGTTGATGAGTGAGTCAGTCAGTCAGTCAGTCACTCAGGACTTTTCCGTTTATATGTATAGACTAGTAACGTAAGATTACTAGTGACGTCACATCATATGGTCCTCACCGCTCTAGAGCTGAGGCCGACGTACGTCACTATTTTGAAAAGAGCTTATATTTGAACTTCGGAATGAAGGTAAGAGTGTGCTATAGTGACATATACAATGCTGGAATATGGGAGCACCAAAAGATGGGAGTTTATCCAAAGTAGTGACTAATTCGGTTGATTAACTAATTTGTTTGTATAGTAGGTTAAGCAAAACAAGTTGTAGGTATATGTAGATAAGGGCGTGTTTGAACTTTAACATTCAGTTTAGTGACCATTTGGGTACAGGACAGCGACAAACTATCTCCAAACTGATATCTCACTATAGAGCACGTGCCTAGATAGCGGCTCTTCTAAAATGATCTAAGCTTTGCGATTTTGACAAATTGGATAATTAAGTTACAACAGAGTAATTTGTACTGTTATACGATTAAGCCTCGTTTAAATGAGCCTTATTTGTCTGAGCCTATCATCAATAGGTATGCAGTTACATTGCAAAACAAATCTTCCCACTCGCATGTCTATGCGCAACCATAATTAGTGTCATCGAACAATGATCAAAACAAAACGTAAATGATGACGAAATGATCATTTGTGACGGTGAAATGAATATGGTTTAGATGTAACGTGTAATACTTGTTATGTGATAATTGGTATACTCCCACCGAGTGGATACTATGTAGTAAAATCAGGTTATAATTAAAAAATAATTGCACTTTTTGGTAATGAGATTTAAAGTCAACCTGTAATGGAAACCTTTAGTTACAAAGTTGATAATTAGTATTGCCTTTTCTTATCATAATATTGCAAATCACAATCTTTGCAATCACTATATAAAATGTTTGTATTTTCTGTTTTTGATCGGATTGCTGTTTTGATTAATTTATGATTATGATGGACATTTAGCACCTAATGACGTGACCTTTTGAAAGTTGTATCAGTATCTCGGATTATCTTAATAAATTTGATGATGTCCATAAAGTTTTTGAATTTATGAGATGCGATGAAGGTTATTGGGTTATTCTATTTGTATCATGTGTTTTTTTTGTATTAATCAGAACTGTAGCGAATAACTCTTTGACTAAAATAAGTGTACAAAAACTATGCTCCCGCGGAATAACCCATGCAATACTCAAATGACACTCAATCAAGTATTAGATGTAGGGGATTCTCAAAAGTATCCCGGCTGTGATAGAAAATATTTAAAAAGCCTACCCACTTAACCTTTTTCCAAACCAATCTTGCAAAATATTAGTTCTTAAAAGGTTTATCGCTATTGCAAAGGCTATATCCCGGAAGGATAAATAGTTGTGAAATTAATTAGCAATTCCGGAGCGTCGGTGAGGCGTCCGGCTCCATTTCGCAGGAAATTGCAGTTCCGATCGCCCAGACGCTGAAATGCATACCGAACTAAAATGTATACGCCGGTCAGCCTATGTGTAACCACACTAAAAGCGATGATGGCTGATTTTTAATTCTATATCATGAAATAAAGAAAAAAAATTAAGAACTTTAAAATATCTACAACAGCTGCTTGAACGTTTGTTGTCACGCCATAATGTTCTTCTAGGAGACCTTCAGTTTAATATTCGATTAATTATCAATGGATTTGGAATACAATAGGCAAGTCGCTTTATTATTGGGATTTTTGGTACAAGGATATCTAGACATGCAAGGGCACAAAACTAAACAAAAAAAAAACTCCTTCGCGGACGAACTTATTTCTAGTAAAAATAAGGACGAATAGCAACATATTATGTGAAGATTCGTCTCGAATGGACATTAACCCTCTAGCTAGACCATAACTCACTTTCCTATTCCCAGACGCAATCCAATTTAGTCAGTATTGAATGCATTAGTCGCGACTCGAAACTGTAATGCACTCTGCTAATTGGTTGAAAGAGCCTGAATTGATTAGGTATAATTGTGTTTATCCCTAGCGACCAATCTCTGCTTCGAACTGATTTGAAGACGATATTTATGATGAAAGCTGAGCTGAGCACCGAACTTAAGTCCATTCGTTCTATCGTGTCCTATTTAGTAAACAAGGTTCAAACCTCAAAATTGTCATCAAAGCATTTAGCTTTGGCATGCAGCTGTTCTCGTAGCGAGAGTATAAATAATAATAAATATTATGGGACAATGATATCCAGCGTGATATCCAAAACAGTTGCTCAGCGGGCCTATGATGGTTGCTTTTATCACGCGATAAATAAGTGACAAAGCATCCGTCACGTTTTGACAAAATGCGAGTGTAAGTGACAGATGCTTTATCACTTATTTATCACGTGCTAAACGCAACCATCATAGGCCCCCAGGTTAATTAATTTATGAGAAAATGACAGTTTTTGACAAATAAGTCTAATTTTTAAGGTTTATTAAATACCTTGTTTAGGGTAAATCGCCAATAATTGGCCACCGTTCAATAACTGGCCACCTCAAACTAAAAATGAACTCTGTTCACCTATAAATATAATTCATTTTAGTATAAGCTGCTAATTACTGGCCGCCCTTCAATAACTGGCCACGATATAATAAAATGAATTCAGTTTATATGTGAACAGAGTTAATTTTTAGTTTGAGGTGGCCAGTTATTGAACCGTGGCCAATTATTGGCGATTTACCCTATATATCGTAAGTAAGGACGAATAGAGTTTACAGTAGTAAAGTCACATTCAAATTGGCCTAGCACTATCAACTAAGAACGAATTAAACGCTGCCACAAATTTTACTCTCTCGTAATTCGCGTAAGCTTAATTTTGTACTTATGCAAGCATAAGGCAAAGTTGAAGAAATTTAAGTACGCATTTAAATATCTGCAAACCAAAAATCGGTTCTATATTTGACAGATATGGTACGAGATTGCATTATATGATACTCATTTTTAATTAAATCCTGACGTCTCGTCATCATTATCGGTGATAACAATATACCTACTCAGAAGATATTTTCGGCTTACTATTGTTAATGTGTATCTGGAACTAATTTAATTATAAATAAGTCCTCCATTTTACGTCTTAACAAAAGATATAAGTAAACAAGGAATATTGTGTAATATGTGTGGTCACCTTAAGTAGAAGCTTTATTATCATATTTCGACTGCTCAAAGGAATATAGCGGTGAATCTTAATGATTTTATCATTATCATTACCATCAATACCTTGACGTACTGTCCACGACTTTTTAATGTTAGCCACTAGCTAAGCTGACCTAGGGTAAGTGTTAATAAGGTTATTTAGTCACGATTATGATTGTCTAGCTTTACCTATCATTAATGGCCGAAGGCCGTGAGTGCACGATGGTTTATTAGATACAATTTTATAGGTGTTAATTATAATTATATTTAGGTTAATGGTTTAACTGAAGCGAAGTAAAATCCTTATGTAAAATTTACGTAATTCAATTGGAATCTTTATTATACGTTACAATAATTAGGTGTAAAAAAAAACGGATTTAGAGGTCACGAAGACCACGTGCTAGGGCAACGTTTATTGATAATTCTTGGGGGATTCTTTTTAATCATAATTAATTACTATACATAATAAAATAAATTACTTATATAAAACTTTTTTTTTATGTATAGTTTTAATTTATTTTCCATTGTAATAATTAATGAAAAAAAATCTTCCAAGATTAAGAAAAAAAATAGGTATTGATAAATATATATATTTTAATTATGAAAGTTATGTCTTCGAGGTCATGGCTAAGTATTATAATTATATGAAAAAATAATAGAAAATTATTTTGTTTTTTTCATTAACCAAGTGTCGTAAAACTTCTAATACTAATATCTCGATGAAGGGGGGCGATGAAGTGGGATCATCATTGCCGGTAGGTATTCATTTAATTTAAAATAATTTATTAATTTCGCGTTATTTTTAAAATTTAATGCCATTAAATATAATTTAGGTCGCGACATAGAATTTTGAAATTAGATCACTAAAATATAAAAATAGGAAATAAAAAGAGGAAAACCAAAATTTAATACTGGTATTTTTATGGAGCCAAATACCGGTATCCGATCCCTGGCGACGACCATCATCAAGTTGTCATCAACAGACCGGCCCATTTTAGTCCATGGTTTTAAAAATTGACGCCATTTATCATGCCCCTTGTGGATAGTAATGGCAGGGGTAGGTAATGAGAAGGCAATTGATTCCCAAATGGGATTGATTTATCGGCGGAGAATTATCATATTGTTAATCAGCTTTACCGAACATATAATTGTATCAAATTATATTATGGAGCAAATACTACGGGCTACGGGGTAAGTATATTATCCCTGAGTGGTCACGTATATCAGTAGTTTTGTTAAAAAAAAATTATACGGAATTACAGCCATTCATTAGAAATATGATCAACTTTCTGCCTTCTTGTCTGCTGCCGTAAACTAAATGATTATATAGAAGCGAAAAAATGAAACTATTGCGAATGTAAAGACATTACAGTAGGTAAATGGCGCTACGATGCGATGCCACCCTAAGGCATGTAGAAATAAAGCAACTTCTGGTTTAAAAAATCGATAGGTACTTCGGCTAGTGCCTTTGATAGTATAATGGGTATTGCACCGTCTGGCCCGGAAAGCCGTAGGGACGTGGGTTCAAATCCCGCTCAAGGCATTTTTTAATTTTTCGCTTTTATATAAACATTCATTACATAAGTATGCTTGGTGCTTGGTGCTTGCACATAGCCGTGCCTCCACGAGTTTTTTTTACAATGTGAAATAAAAAGACTAAATTAACCATCGTTAGCGACATCTATATTGATATCGATGCTTGAATCTTATGTATGTTAGATGACAGATAAGCTTTTGGAACTCGTTTCAAACCGGTACCGGTGGGTGATGTGACTGAAACTAGACGAATTAAATTTAAATTAACTTGTTTTTTATCTAATGAAACAAAGTTTGAAAATTATCGATCAATATTTGCATTTAGCAAAACTGGCAAAACGTTAAATATGTAGGTTTAATAACGTCACGTCTTATGAAATTAAATGAAATAATGTATTCAGTAAGTAGGCCACAAGGGCACTTTTACAAGTCAAATTGTGAATCTACCGGCATTTCCCAAGAGGTGACCGCTGTTGAGAAGAAAACCGAAAGAAACTTAATATGTAAGATCTCTACCATATCGAAAGATTAAGCAGATACCGAATAAAAATAAGTCCAATTCGCTGCGGATTCGGCTCTTTTTAATTTATTTCATGGCATTTAATTACTATTGACTGTAACATTATGTAATGTTAGAATATGTCAAACTAGGCACTACGCAAATGTAATGTTTGCAGTGAAGTGAAGAAATTTGGACTGTGGAGTCCAGGTCAAAGGCAAAAGTACGTATGTTTTTCAATTATACCATCTCCCAATTATGTCATCTAATTATCTAACCACTTTCTCACACTGCATTGAACGGAAAGAGACAGACAATATTTGCTGCTCAATTAAGAGTCGCGTGTCACAAACACAATGCTCGAAGAACGGCCAATTCATTTCCATTTGTTGATTTAACCTTATTACTAGATGACGTCGTAAATATAAAATAATACCTACTTCGTAATAGCATCCTAATACGTATTTTTAGAAATGCCAAAATTTCGCAAACCTAAGCTGCATAAACGATTATACAGCCCTTATACTGCTGATTTAAGCTGAATAAAGGCTATATCAGCTCTTATGCAGTTTGTCTGCTACTTAGGCATTGTTTTACTCAAAAACGTGGAGACGGTAGCGTATATATGTCGCAGTCATCTGGTTGAATCCGCTATTTGATTGAATGACTAGCGCCTTCAATAAATGACTACTGGCTGACTGGGTGACTAGGCCGAACGTTGATTGAACAAGCGTCACTCAACGTCCAAGTCAATATTCCTATATTAAAAAAAACTAACCTAAGCTCGGCCGGGTTAGGACCCGGCCGAGTCGGATCTGCTCTGAAAGGTGATCAGGATTAAATGGTTACCTTTCTGAAACACTAATTTTTGTTTCCCATCTGTAACGTTTCGCCAAATTTTCATTTGTCCGAAAGCGAAGTGTTGAATTAGTTGGTAAAAATAGTGAGTATTGCCTATCTTAAGACTTAAAATACAATATAAAATCATAATAAGGTGTGTTATGTCATTGCAAAGTCGGCTATATCCCATTCAACGACTATGCTAAATGACGTTCAGTCAAGACGTTGAACGTTATATTAAACAACTTGACGAGTTGTTCTTTAGTCATTCAATTAAATGTTGTCATTTAATGAAGGCGCTAGTCATTCAATCAAATAGCGGATTCAACCAGATGACTGCGGCATATATATTTTAAGAGATTAAGCTGAAGCTAGGCCACAGGTAAAACACACGAGGCTTATTCCCTAGTACACCAAGAAAGGCCACTAGATGACGATACTTAGTAGCAAATTATAGCTAATTATAGGAAAATCAATTATAAGTCCCGCCCATTAAACGATAATTAATACTTGCAGAGATATAAACAGTGTGCGAAATATCTGAGTGAAAGTTTTTTTACACTCGCAATCTTGTGAAGTGTAATTGTCATTTTGGAACTGAACTGATATTAACAGTTTCACGAAAGTAATAGGTACTAAGTAGCAGTAAAAAAAAACATTATATTACTAATCTGTGATATGGACAATTTTATTTCCTAAAAATCCTTAATGTGTCAAAAGTGTTAAAATAAAATAAAAATAATTATCGTATATGAGATCATTTTAACTTACATAGACACATTTAAAGACATTCGTTTTCATATAAATTATGAAATTAATAGAAAGCGATCATGTTATACATAGGGCCTAGTATAGGTAGTCAATCTGCTCTTGTACTGCCAAGGTCAAGGGAGAGTGGTTAAGACAGTGCATTGTTGAAATACAAATATAATATATAGCAAACAAAGAAAAGTCAGTCACTATCCAAAATCAATCCATCAATAAATAGAGAAAAGTGATGAGATAAACCGTCTTAAACCTAACGGCCATCTAACACATTACATAATCGATAAAAACCGTTCAAAAACTGCACCTTTTTCCGTCAAATACACTGTGTCAACCTCATTAGGCACTCAAACGCGCGAAAAACCGCAAAAAATTAAAAAAGATAGAAAAAGATAGAAATCTTTGGCAAAAAACTCGCGCGACCGAAACGCGCGTGCGCGAACGCGTTGGAGTTTCTACTAAGCGTTCGACAATGTTGAGATTGGAACAGCTTTATGCAACCTTCGTTGAAAGCAGCATTCTTGCGGTCAAGCGCCACGCATCTCTGTCGTCTGTCGCGACCTTTACAAGGATTTCAAATGCGAGATGAGTGGATTCTAATCGGTTAGCCACTCGAGTGTCGCAAAGTGCATGTTTGACATGTTTTTAGGTTGACTATTAATTTTAAACCCTATATGAAATTACATAGCATCATATTCGAATGTTTCGAACTTAAGACTATTGGATTCTAGAATTATGGATTCGATTTTTAATTTTTGTGACTATGCGTTCGGTATTGCTAAAAATACTAAACACTAATTAATTAATATGTCAAATCGCTCAATTTCATGTTTTGATGCAATAATTTAGTGTGAAAGTTCAATACGCTGCGGTTTCGGCTCGTTTTAATTTTTTAATGCCATTTAGTTACCGTGAAATACGCCAACTTTGCCTCCACAGGGAACTTTGCCCAAAACGCTACTTAAAAAAAGAAACGTTACTGTAGACAATTTCAACATGATTCTGGCAACACTACTATTTTTAGTGGAAAATAGATTATATCTGTGGTATCACTGGGAATCACATTTGCGCGCAACTTCATTCCGTAACGTGTTAGGACTAGTTGAATAAGGTGCGTGATTTGGCGGGCCAATTCTAGGTGAAGTTCTGGTGTATTTTTTACAGAATGGGGAAGCCTCAGGTGAATGTATCTTATTGCTTGTTATAAAATAAGAACTGTAGATCATTTTTATTGTAGTTTGAACTAAAAATACTTATTAAAACCGGAGTTATGACGGTGGGCAATGTTATCCAGTAACTTGCTAACCTATGAATGCCAACATTGCCCAGACTAAAAAAAGGGTTAGGGTTGTCACCTTGTCGTAATTTTACCTGACTGCGTAAGTAAAGGAGGGTTATGTATTTAAGGTAAGGTAAATTATATTTCTATTAAGCCGTTGTACTGCTAGCAGTAGCTGCATGTCATGTCATGTCACGTCCATAAAACAAAAAAAACATAGAATATTCAATTATGACAATTTTTTTTTAGATTATTCTTACGCGAAGTAACAAAATAACCGCCTAACTATTAAGTATCCAATATTAAGCATACATTTTTCATTTTGATAATGGTACTAGTAAAGATGGTTTACTCAACTAAAAGTGACAACCCTGACAATTTCAAACTGCTTGATTCGGCTTGTATGGAGTAAAACAAAATACCTATGTAACATTGCCCACCCATATTGCACACGTGTTTGTACAGTTAAGACCAAGATATTTACGTGGAACGCCATTATTACCCCAAATTTTATACTGATCCTTATCTTAATGTAGGGGCTATAGTTACGAAAATAATCGATTTGGGCAATGTTTGAAAAAGTTTAGATAACTTTACCCGAGGTGAAAATTGATAAAAAAATTGATTAAATGTAGATTTAAAAATTGTTTCTCGTAATAAACGCATGCATATGAATACGATGGATGCGTTAGACAAAAAAAACTTTATCCCGTCATAGAAAAAATTAGAGAAATTCGGGTTTTTACGAAAAAAGCGGGCAAAGTTGGCATGTTTCACGGTACTGTTGCGTGAATCTCATAATTTTAGAAATGTCAAACTTCAGGCACTATTCCGTTAAGGTGTGGGGCAACATAAAAAAGCCGCCAATATGGTGGCAAAAAAAAACCTTATACTGCGCACCATAGAGCCGGCTCATTCCCCGCCCTGGCCAAAATATAGTAAATAAGTCAAGTAGTAACTTATATAGCTATTAAGATATATGGTTATTATACGCGATATAATCCGTTTAAATCGTTCGTTAAATCGTTTTATTAATATATTGTAAATTGTTTTATATTTAACAAAATAAAATACCTTACATCATACTCTTAATTCACCTAAGTCTCAACCATCATACTGTGTAATATTGATTACTTACGTATCGATCATAATGTTGATAAATGTAGTATCAACACGACGCTGCACTTGAAACGAGTATCAAGCTATCAAGTATGATAAATAAAACACAAAAAATGCTGTTTCTAGGCCGCCCACCCAGCATTCTCGACCACCACACATGCGACTGAATTGTCTAAAACGTGCATATTTTAATTATTCATGATCCTGGGCATCTTTTATAATTACTCGAATTATAAAGAGCTAAATTAAAAATAAATGTAGGTGGTGTGCCGTCCTGGCTCTGATGAGATCTGTGGGTATCGACCTATAAAGGACAAGGTAGACCATAGACCTACACTTTTTTTCACCTTTAAGCATTTTTCCGTATCTGGTTCTCGATTGACGATGGCAGAATAATGGATCATGAAAGTTAATTATAAATTTGTACGTCTATTTTTAACCCTTAAATGCATACGATATAAATTGCTTTATATAAATCCAGTGACTTTATACATGCCATACGATAAATAAATAATACGATTACACTAATTTTTTTTCTGAAATGAAGTAATTAACAATGAAATCCACACGTCAGTTTAAGATGACGGGACAATCTTGACAAAGTCCTTATTGACAATATTCAGACTTGTGTCATGTCCGTAACGTGTAAATAATGTATACATCATCATGCATTCAAGGGTTAACCCCCGACGAAAAAAGAGGAGTGTTGTAAGTTTATCACGCGTATATGTATCTGTGGCATCGTAGCTCCCAAACGGACGAACCAATTTTAGGGTGTTTTTTTCTAATCGAAAGACTTGTCCGTCGAGATGGTTCTTAGCATATTTGGCGGAAATAGAACCAGTAGTTTCAAGATATTCCGCTTTAATTGGAACATGTAACAAGATCTCAGCCAATACTGAAGCTAAAAATTCCAAATTTTGTAGTTATGTTCAGTTCTTATTATTATTAATACTCTTCTATTATAGTCACTATCAAAATGTCTTAGTCAGCCCAGTCACAGCCCAGTGTTATCCGCCATCATATTTCTACTTTTTTTTATTAATGATTTTTCTATATTTCCGCTCTATAATTAAGTTGCCAGGAAACTTAAATTTGAACCTAACATATTCATCTCCCTAATAATGTGACTTTTACGCAAAATACTAATGTGATCTTATTATAGTCCATACCTACGTAGGTATATAATTTAAGGTTAGCAAAATACACACAAAACTTGAAGTTAAATAAACTTTTCATAACGGATCATTTCATGCTGGATTGATAGCAAACACTTTAAATCCGATGATCAATCATCTTTTTATGTAGTTTATTGCACTTTCAACGACATTTCGAAACCATAAATTGTGTTTTTTGCCGTCAATCGCATGGGTAATTTTTGTTATCGACTCATCCTTGACTTTTATAAAGTTGGCAGGTAATAATTACGGAGGCATATGTAGGATTACACATATCTATTATTCTATCTATGGATTGGTTTTGTAACTGTTGCGGACTTGAACTTAGTTTGGAATGTATTAGGTACGTAACATTTGCCACTTTTTATTTTATTGTAGTCTCTTTTAGGTTATTGTTTGCAGTTATTTTTTATTTATATTTGATCTAATTGCTGAATAAAGTAAATGGCGGTAGTTTGTGTAACATAAGGATTATAACATTATGTCTTGATGAAGTCTCTTTTTTTGTTAATAGCTGATATCCAATTTTAGATTTTAGTTTTTAGTTTTATCTTTTACGATTTAATTGTCTCACGAACTTTTGGTGATACCTATTGAAATAAATTGTTCACTTACGTAAAAAATAAATCAATAGCTAGTGGTTTGAAAATTTGAACTACTGAACCACCAATATTTACCGAGATGTCCATATTTATAAACTGATTTTATGTAATAGCCGACAATAGGTAATTTTATTTCAACTACGGGGGCCTATGATGGTTGCGTTTATCAAGTGATAAATATTATAAGTGACAAAGCATTTGTCACTCTCCGCTGTGTCCGCCTCTACCACCGATGTGGACGCCTCAACGTGACCATGACCGCTCTGCCAAGACCGAAACGACAGAGAAGAAGAGATTTGTCACTCACACTCGCATGTTCTCAAAACGCGACGGATACTTTTTCACTTCTTTATCGCGTGATAAAAAAAACCATCTTAGGCCCGCTGTTCTACTAACCGACCGCCGGTGGTAGACCGCCTGTTGTTACCTCTATTGAATGTGTAATATGTGCTTGTTTATTTTTATTCATTTCCCCATTTAGTTCTATTCCATTCTAAGTATCATAATCAAACGAGATGTCTGAGATACAACACCAATATTTCACCATCAGGAAGTATCGCTGATTATAAATAAAATGAATATTAAATATATACGATCCATCAATCAATCGCTCATCAGTCAACTGGAATAAATAACTTTTTGCCAGATTAAAAGTTTCTTAAACTTATTTCTGAATGAATTTAACTTGAGGTATTTTATTGCCAATATATTAATAGGGAAATTGAATATACTGTGTTAATTGGCTACATTGATGGACAAAAGTATGAAATCTGAAGTCGCAGCTGACAGACTTGAACGTTTTAAATTGCAAATTACTCCATTGACTTTCATTGAAAGACTTCTTTTACTCATGACTTGAATAAATCCGTACACCGTATAGTATTATTGTAGAGGTTATACATACTATGTACATACAGTGTAACTACCTTTTACAGAAAATAGTTAACTCAAATTACAAGACATTTTCAGTCAAAAAAACATGTACATTGGTTAAGGGCTTTAATTAAAACAAAACTTAATTTATTCCTTTGTGTAACGATAGTTACCCATATCTTCTGTAACACAAAAGAAGCGATCGTAATTTTGTTTTTATTATGCCTTTAACTACGAGTATGTACATGTTTTTTGAAAATGACTCAAATGTTCTAATAAAAATTGAATTAACAGCCAGCTGCATAAAAATAATTACCGTTAATGTCGTATTGGGCACGACCCGTTACTTTCAGTCATGACAGCGATAATAAAAACGCAACTTGTGTACCATAAATCTCTTAAAATTCACGTAATAATGTAAGATGACGCGAATCCGCAAACTCAGCAGAAATAAACTGTGTCAAAATTTACTTTCAAGTTTAGAGCCCAAGCGGGACACAAGAATGCAAAATTCCTGTGGCCAATGGGTGCCGAGTTTATCAAGCGAATAGCGATACATAAATGACAAAGCACCCTTCATCTTTTGACAATCATGTGAGTGTGAGAGACATTCGTTTATTTCGCGTGATAAACCGAACCATCATAAGCTCGCTGGACTATATTATTGTATTGAAGTTGCTGTGTCATTACTTATTACATTCTTGATTAACCAGTCCATGATCCAGTTGCTCAGAGGTGTAAGACAGGGTGACGTTATTTCCCCGAAACTCTTCACCAATGCTCTGGAGGATGTCTTCAAGACCCTGCGGTGGTATGGAATGGGCATCAATGTCAATGGTGAATATCTCACACACCTCCGATTTGCTGACGACATAGTTGTAATGGCAGAATGGCTGCAAGACCTGCAAATGCTGTCCGGTCTTAATGCTGCCTCGAGACGCGTTGGGCTAGGGATGAACTTGGACAAGACTAAGGTCATGTTCAACGAGCACATCGTCCCTGTGCCCGTTTCCGTCGAAGGTGTAGCCATTGAAGATGTCCAGGAGTACGTCTACCTAGGACAAAAGTTACAGCTGGGTAGAGACAACTTTGATAGTGAAATCACCAGAAGAGTGCAGCTTGGCTGGGCAGCATTTGGAAAGCTGCGTCACATCTTCGAGTCACCCTTGCCACAATGCCTGAAGACCAAGGTATTCAATCAGTGCGTCCTGCCGGTCATGACATACGGAGCCGAGACGTGGAACCTGACAGTGAAACTAGCCCACCGACTACACGTCACACAGCGAGCTATGGAAAGGGGTATGCTCGGAATCTCGTTAAGGGAGAAAGTCCGGAACGAGATTATCCGACAAAAAACCAAAGTCACTGACGTAGTTCAGAAGTGTATAGTAGACTGAAGTGGCAGTGGGCTGGTCACATCTGTCGCAAAACCGATGATCGGTGGAGTAGACGGGTTCTCGAGTGGAGACCACGACTCGGCAAGCGTAGTGTAGGACGCCCTACGGCCAGATGGACCGACGACCTGAAAAAAGTGGCTGGTGGTGACTGGATGGCGAAAACGGGAGATCGGGCCTTGTGGCGAACCCTGGGGGAGGCTTACGTCCAGCAGTGGACTGCAATAGGCTGAAATGATGATGATGATGATTAATTGTGTCATTATCTTGCGATTTATTTCTCCTGTATGTTTTGTGAGGTGTACAATAAGGAGTACTTGTATTGTATTGTACATTACGTTAAAAAAAAACACTGTTTATAAACATTGAAAAATTGAATTGTTCGGGCGAGGTTCGAACCCGCGTTTCCAACGGCTTTCCGAACCATCATGGGCATGTTACCTATTAGACCGCCGAACTTATGCACGAGCCATTAATTTTTCAACCAGTTGCTTCATTTCTTATCCTAAGGCATTAAGGTGGCATCCTAGTCTTAGCTCTATCCAACGTATAGATTCTGACTTTAATCGGCACCATCGTCGTCTTAAATTAGGTAAGTACCTTAGTAGCGATATACCTACACCCAAACGAATATAAATGGGTCACCATCAAGTGAAAAATTTAAAGAAACATTCTAAAGTAGCGCAATCAATAAATGCGTTCTGTTTAAGCGCTATCGTTTTAATAGTTAGGATCAAATATTCAATGTTTATGAATTGTTGAGACTAAAACAACGTGTATAGGTATGTAACAAAATAAAGGGTAAACATAAAAATTGTTTTCTATGATAGGGTCTACTTCACGCAAAATAGGCGCATTGTAAGACGTCGAGTTGCGGAACACCAGCCTGCGATAAACTATATAGGGTCTACTTTAGCGACGAGACACATAATACAGCTCGTATGGCCGCGATAAAGCCTTTAAATTAGCCCTAATATTTAATTAAAGCAATTAAATTATAAAATAAAAGATATGTTGACACCTCAACTTCAGTCTGGACAACTCAGAACGGCCTTAAGTCATCATTTTGAAAATAATAAGTCTTCATTTATAATTATATCCGAGAAACGTAAAAAAGTAACAAGATCGATCCTGAGATCGCATGCACAGAGCGTGACTCGGCCTTGGCCAATTCGTCTCAAATGTCAAGCCGCATAGCGATGACCAAGTCTACACACATCTGTGGCTATGACTAGCCCAACAACTATTTATACATTACTGCATTTGCCATAAAACATTACTGCATTGCCATAAAACATTACATTAACAGATATAGAATCCTACGGGGACCATGTTTTTTTTTGGGATAAAGACTGGCCTCTGTGTTAAGTTACGGCATAAACTATGTCGTCCAAATTTCATGCAAATCCTTCCAGCCGTTTCAGCGTGAAGAAGTAACAAACGTATAAGAAAGCTAAATTTTGTCAAATGCGATGTGTTCGTGGACCGTTCTCATGAGAATCAGAAAGAAAAAGAATTACTTTTTAGTACGGTCAGCTTCAAAAGTAGTTTAACAATTTTGGTACTTAGAATAATAACGCCTAGAATGATAGTTTCAAACTGCCGAAGCGTCACACGTGAGGCATAAAATGGATTCATGTAGTTATGAACAACTCGTATTTACACGCGCCGATACGCACACAAACCAGAGTTGGGCAAAAATTAATTGAATAAGAATCAGAATAAAAACAGAAATTGTATTCTTATTCAAATCGATTTGAATAAGAATAAATTCTTGTACTCGTAATTCAAATAAAATTAATGTGAATAAATCATGTAATTTTTATTTTAAATTAAGAATAAAAAAATAAATAATTATTTTAGAAATGGCATAATTTAAATACCATTTTATTTGATTAAAATGTTAATTGAATAACGTTAATTTGTAGTATGTGTGTTATACAATCGGTTTTATTTTGTAAGTTGATCTTTACTAAGTTTTAATGTTTGGATTTATGTGAAATTAAGTAGGTTTTATGACAATAGGTATTTTTTGGTATCTTCCAAATGTTGATGATGATCTGATGATGAAGCTAGAAACTGAACAGCGGAACTCTTCAATGGGTACTAGTATAGCCCTCGAGTATGGGCTCATTTGGTTTGTTTTTATGAGTCCTATACATTACAATTGGGGAGGTTAGTCTGATGATGGAGTCAGGAGTTGGGTGATGGAACTCTTCAATCAATGGCTACTAGTATACCCCTCGAGCGTGGGCTTGGTAAGACAAAATACTACTATCTCTACCTATACCTAATAAGTCATATTAATAATCCAGGTACCCCAACCCTTACATTCGTATTCGTGGAATATTATTTGAATTAAAAAATCATGAATGAAATTATTTGATTAAGAATAAGTTATCTTCATTCAATTTTCTCAGCAACGAATTATTCCCGACGAATTTATTTGAATAATCTTGACGGGATTAAAATCAACATGATTTTATTCTTACGAATTCTTATTCAAATTACGATTTTATTCTTGAATGCCCAACACTGACACAAACACACCAACAATGTTGCTAGCGCAATCACATTCCCCTGAAATTGGGGGAATACTCTTGCCAATGGTGATTGGTTACTTTCAATTGAATCTTAGACCTGCTGCTGAGTTCAAACATCATCAAATACCTACATTAACCAAAAGTGTTTTATTATTTTAATTTACAATGTCAGTTATCTTAATATGCAATAGAGCAAATCCTAAAACGGCCTGTAATGACTTTACATCTAGCTGAAAACGATTCTAAATCACTCAAATTGACGTTTGAAGTTAATCCACCGGCGTAACAATAATATGATGTTGATCCATAATCCACACTACTCTGACACAAAAAAAACTACAGTGTCAAAAAAAAATTAGACATGATTTTACAACTGACTATACTTTTATTTGCACAGTCGTCAACTCATCATCAAGATATTTGTAACGAGCCTTAACACGCCATGTGTTTGTGTAATTTAGGAGCTCCTATGGCCTCCTTCCGTCCTCATCATCAGACCAGCTTGGTAGTACCATAATAATGCATTGTTACCTGATTGAACGGGTGTACAAAATTTAAACTCAATTCTAATTTAAATTGCACGATTTGACCCAGACATACCTACTCAAACATACACGGCAAGTCAAATTAAAGCTTGATAAAAATCACGTGATTTATCTTCTTCGTCTTTTCATATTTGTATTTCAAATTATAGGCTCCCAATAAATAAGTCAGTATATTATCAGGACAGAATTATGGGTAAATAATTCCGTTACACTGGTAACACTACGTGGTCATGCCGCTTATAGAAAACTAGCTTGTGCCCGCGGCTTCGCTCGCGTTAAGAAGTATTATTATTAATTATGTATAGTTTTTGCGGCTTTACTTTTGTTTAGCGTGTGTAAAAAAATAGGGCCTACAAAACTTCTTTGTACACAATATTCTTGACTAATCTGTCATTAGGCGCTAAAACTATCAAGCTACTGGGTGAACTTACTCGAGAGCAAGCAACATAAAACTGTCCATGAGATATTCGAGATTGGTTTAATGATTCTAAGCCATGTTATAAGTTACGTCATGTTCTATTGTAAGATATTGAGGTTCTCTTCGTTGATGAATAAAAAATGTATTATTCTGAGCCAGATAAACGTAATTCAGAATTCTGAAATTACTTATTATTGAAAAGCTTGAATGTATTTATTAGGGATGCAGGAAGTTTCCCGATCATTACTCATCCCGTCCCAACGCGCCGCCCGCCTATAGGTACCGATTGACGACGATCGAGATGCCACCAAATACTACTTTTTAATCTATTAGGATAACATGGGTCTCTATCCATACCTCAAAAGCAAAAAAAGAACCCCCTTATAGGATCACGTGAAGGTGTATTTCAGTCCGTCTGTTACAATCGATTTGCTGCAAAACTACTGGACCTATTAAATTGCAATTTGGCGCAAATGCTTTCAAGAATTTTCATGACCACAAATAAAATTTCAAAATCGGTGGCATTTTCGTAATTAACGTCCCAACAAACCATAAAAATTACACCCGTACTCATATTTAGTCATTTCAACCCCATCGCACCCCAAAAGGCGACCCGACCCGATAAACCATTAAAGCATTACCAATGGATTTTCAGACTTTGTCACCACATTTCTCCCTTTTAGGGGTTGAATTAAAAAAAACCTGAAACACGTGTTAACTCATTTATTGTTAGAAATACTCCTGTGAAGTTTCGAATAAAATAGTCTAACTAATCTTCTTTCGCCATACAAACTTTGGACCCCCATTTCACCCCTTTAGGGGGTAAATTTTGAAAAATCCTTTCTTAATGCACCCCTACACCTTATAAGGAACCTACGTGCCAAATTTGAACTCTCTAGAACCAGCGGTTTAGTATTTAGACATTTCAACCCCATTTCACTACAACAGGGGAGATGGTAACTCACGTCCGCCACGTTGGATTTTAAAATCGTTGCGGTTTTTGTAATCAGCGACCCGATAAACCATAAAAACAATACCCATGCTGATTTTCAGACTTTGTCACCACATTTCTCCCTTTTAGGGGTTTAATTTTCAAAAAACCTGAAACACGTGTTTACTCATTTATCGTTAGGAATACTCCTGTGAAGTTTCGAATAAAATAGTCTAACTGATCTTGTTTCCCCATACAAACTTTGGACCCCCATTTCACCCCTTTAGGGGGTAAATTTTGAAAAATCCTTTCTTAGTGCACCCCTACACCTTATAAGGAACCTACGTGCCAAATTTGAACTCTCTAGAACCAGCGGTTTAGTATTTAGACATTTCAACCCCATTTCACTACAACAGGGGAGATGGTAACTCACGTCCGCCACGTTGGATTTTAAAATCGTTGCGGTTTTTGTAATCAGCGACCCGATAAACCATAAAAACAATACCCATGCAGATTTTCAGACTTTGTCACCACATTTCTCCCTTTTAGGGGTTGAATTTTCAAAAAACCTGAAACACGTGTTTACTCATTTATCGTTAGGAATACTCCTGTGAAGTTTCGAATAAAATAGTCTAACTGATCTTGTTTCCCCATACAAACTTTGGACCCCCATTTCACCCCTTTAGGGGGTGAATTTTGAAAAATCCTTTCTTAGCGGATGCCCACGTCATAACATCTACCTGCATGCCAAATTTCAGCCCGATCCGTCCAGTGGTTTGGGCTGTGCGTTGATAGATCACTATGTCAGTCAGTCAGTCACGTTTGAGTTTTATATATATACGAGTAGATATACAATTTTGATTACTGTTTTACGTAAAAATACGAGTTAAAGAATAATATTTACGAGTGAAATGTTATCCACGTATCCATGACACCCTATCCTTGCGCAAATGGTCATAATAATTGAAAATGTGGGAGCTCTTTACACCTGTCACACATCCTTGCAACTGACAAGCCGTTTCTGGCTAACTTTTAGTGGCCTCACCGTTGCGTGTGAACTGGGTTTCCAGGCGTTATTATTCTAAGTTTTGGTATTACCAGTAAATATTACTTACATCGCTATACTGAATTGTTCAGCTACTTGTGAGGCTAGCTGTATTTATTTAAACTATGGTCAAAGGACTGAACGCTAAATAACTATATTCGCACTGCTCTGATAGAAGTTTAATTCACAAACATCCTCCAGTTTTGTATGTCACCAATATAAATAGAATGTGACATTTATTTCGAATTTAGTCGAGTTCATCGCCCGTATACTTAATGAGAGCATACAAAATGCCAAAATATGTATAGCAAATGGTGACGTCTTTATATCGAACCAAGATAGGTAATCAAGCTTTGTATTCAATTATCATATGAAAGTTAATCGGAATATTCCCGTTTCCGATCTGGGTATGAGGTAATTATTTTTTATTACAGCAGTTATCGTCTGCGAGTGTAAACCAACCTTAAATTGAAGCGGAAAATTAAAAAAAAAACCGAAACCGGCCAGTTGTGCGAGTCGGACTCGCGCACGAATGGTTCCGTACCATAAAATGAAAAAACGGCAAATAATCATGTTTGGTGTATTCCAGCCCCACTTCAATATTTATTTTATTCGGTTTTTAGTATTTGCAGTTATAGAGGCAACATAAATACACCATCGACGCCACAGTGGAGTCTTAGTAATAGGGTCTCGTTAAGATCCTTTCAGCTTTGGGTACGGAACCCTAAAACCGTGCCCGTGTTGGCCAGGAAAGCAGTTGGAGGCGCGGGTTCGAATCCCGCTCAAGTCATATATTTTCTTTTTATTTTCGCTTCAATATAAACATTTGGAAATGAAATTTTATTAGGATATCACAACCAAACGGGATTTAATGTGTTGAGGCGAATGTCTTACTTAAAACATTTATTTATATTTTTGAAACTGTTTATAATTCAGCAAAGTTAAAATTCAGTTCTGGTATGTTTAGGCAAATAAAATTAAGAGTTGCGTGGTCGGTGACGACGCTGCTATGACGTCCCAGTAAGGCAGAGCGCTTAAAGGAAATACCACTGTTAATTTTTCCACACTGTCCGTTTACGGACCCGTCCCGGACGGGTCCGTCTACTGGTTAAGACTGCGCCGAGCGTAAGCGACTGAACCATAGAGCGCGGGGAATGCGTAATATTTAGATCGGCGCGCAGCCGCCATAGTAAAAATGTATGGAGAATTAAAAGCAATTTTTGATAAATCTGGACCTTTAATATCAAACAATAATTGAAATATATTTGATGCGGACAAATTGTAATTAATTCATCTTTTTTTTGAACTGAAAATCAGAATAGACTTCCATTGTTAAAGTATAAAAAAACACTTAACGCCTGCTTACGATTTTACAGTTTTCGTCCAATTTTACTTAGTTTTCTGGGGTAAAATATTAATAATCTTATAATTTTTCCACGGAGTTGTTAACACATTCTTCGAAGTGGTAAATACATAGTTTAGAAATGGATTAAACAACCAGTGTTAACGTTCTCTACTTGACGGCAACTGCCTATTTTTCACATTTCGCTCGGTGCGGTTTTTAGTTGGTTACGGTTCAAACTAAACATAACCGGGTTATACAAAACGAGGTTTCTTTTTCGACTGTGTCTTTCCTTACTGAATGTTCTGTCCGGATTATCATTCCCTTCCCATTCCGTTCAAAATCTCCTTACAATTGGTTAAGTTTTGGATGAGTGACGAGAATGAACCTCGATTAGTATGGAAAAATGTGCAGCGGTAAACGTCCCTGTGCTCGACACTGCCAATAGTTGCCATCTTGAATGTTATGTCAATTGAGGTGACAGCGTGGTGTCGACTATTAGGCTTTAGCGTGTCGAGCACAGGGGCGTTTACCTTAGCTATGTAGAGTATTGTGTTGTTATGCTATGTCATGAGCAGAATGCATGTGTTTAAGCAGTAGTAACGTGTCCCGCTTACTACTTGCATCCGACTCCGCTTCGAATGGGGGGCTGGAATACTTTTTACTCCTACCTGCAACAAAACAATACGCTATTAATGATAATATTATTATTTAAATAACCGCTTAAAGTCAAAATACAATGATCAGTGTTAATAATAACGCATTACAAAAGGTCGTCAAATGGTAGAGCACTCGCCCCGGTTTGACAAGAGAATCTTTGATGAGAGAATGTCTTTGTATCGTACATTTATACAAATAATTAAATGCAACTTATTACTTAAATTAATTATATAATACTTAATCTAAATAAACGTTTGTTTTAGGCGGGTTAATTGATAACGTGTGTTTTGGTTATCTGTGCTTAATTTAATGCTGTGCTTAAGCTAATTTTTAAATGATCCTCGAGGAACCGACTTATATTTTGTAGTACAACATAAAATCACCTTTATTTTTATCACCCACCATCCACCTCTATCATATATAAAAAAAAAGACACAGGTCAATTCTACATTAAGTAGGTAATATTTTTTTCCACTAGGCACTTCAGTGCTTAAGGTTTTAAACTATTTTAGAATCCGCTTCCCGGTAAATTACAGCGATACCACTTACAGAAATGGGTCAGTCCCTTCAGCATTTCCTAACGATCCTCTTAGTTTATGCGTAGTAGGTATAATAACATATTTACTGTTCAGTTAAGTTACACCTTCTTTGTGTAGGTATACCAAAAGTAACTTATTTTTTTACAATTATGACTCTATATGACGGCTTTAAGTAACCCGTCATAAATAAAATTGTAAAGCACTAATATAATGAACTTACTTTTGATGACAACTGTACCTAAATAAGCCTGTAGTAAAATTTACATTTACTTTTGTACTGTAGATCATAACTAAGAATCGTATCTTTTAAATAATAAAATAGTATATTGTATATGTCGATTGAACCTTTTAATCAATGATGTTGATGGAATATAATGTAGTCATTAATTCCATGGTGAATATTAATCGACTTACAATAATGGCGTCTATATGGAATCTCATCAAATTAATGATAGGTTATTGGCCACTAGCACCGCGGGAAAGGTTAGATCTGATAACTCGTTTCTTAAATAAATGGCCTGTTTATATACATATGTGGCCATCGGATACCTTGTCTTTTCTGTTATTTTTCTCGACAGGTCGTTTCACCGGTCTTTAACCCTAGAGTAAATAAACTCTTGAAGGTTAGTAGAATGGATACCTGGTCCAGTTTGCAAAAAAAGAAGTTTTTTTTTTGTAAACGGCTGCGGTTTTAATGGTTTTGGCCACCGGAACCTGACATTGCTCTCTTTTTTTTTCCTTTTTTTTTCATGTTTTTGTTTGTTTCGCATGAGAAACATGTCGGGCCGTTCTTGAAAATTTCTCGTTAGTGTAAACCGCTTAATTCAATAATTATTTTTGTGATTTCGATTTGTTATGTTATACAATTAAGTGGTCATGACCTGGCCTTGTTTCAAATTGGTAACGCTAAATTCAGCAATACCTACATGACTATAATTAACAACATAATTAATTACTTAGAAAATACTATTGACGTAAACTACTACTACTACTACTACTGTGACTATTAGTTATCCTAGAAGATTTATAACATGTTAGTGACTAATATTCGAACTAACATGTTTAGCGTGTAGTTGTAAGAAGTAATAAGATTTTTATTAATTCCTCAAGAAGCATATAATATGTCGTTATCCTCGTAAAACTCGTACAGAGTTAGCCATAAGTTTAAAATTATTTTCGCGTGATATCTTATTGCTTGCAATTTTGGCTTTTATCAAATTACTATGTTAGTTGGGTTTTCTACATTTGTGGAAATAAGTATGGTGTTTTTTTTGTGTATTCTTAAAAACGTATAATTAATATGAGAAACGTGCGAACGTGACAAACTAAGTTCAGAAAAGAAAACTGGCGAGATGCATCTGAGTATATTTGCATTTTGCACATGCAACCAATAAAATAGAGGTCTCAAGGTGCTTTGCGAAGATCAATAGAGATGACCTTGTCGCGCTTCAGTCTGCGTTACATTTTAAGTAGGTATTAACGGCTTACATGTACACAGTTACTCCATTCAACAACCACTCAAACATTGGCAAGCCCTCGCGAAAGACAAACGCAGTTAATGAAATAGCAAATATACACATAGGTGCAAACGTCGTCGAATGTTAGTCAATCCCACATCGGTGCAAATGTGGACCAACCGGCAGATTTGCTTTTCGTGCGCACGCATGATTGCGACACTTCCATGCTGCCACAGTTGACCACAAAATTAATGGGTTTTCGAGCGTTTTGACCGTTTAGTACAAACCAATTGTTTTCCGATGACTATTAAAAACTAGTGCTCTGTGAGCTGTAGTACACCTCGTATTTTTTTTGATATGCCTGAAACGTGTCAATTTTTTGTTTCCAGCCACCGACATTATGAAAATTTTTGGTAAACTATTTCTATATTTTTCTTCCCGCCACAGCGGTGGCGGCAGGGGCGATGGGGAGCATTTAAATCCTAGGCAGTAAAACGACCACTTGCCTGCCTGCTTTTTGAGAAGAAGTGAAAAGTATTTTTATGGTAAGTAGGTGCTATTACCCCGAGTGGCATTCTTGTCCGACGATGACGTTACATCAGTAAGTACTGGTAATAATTTGGACTATATTTGCATCACATTTCGAAAATAATATTCTAGTTTTACGAGATGTTTCAGAGACGATATGACAATGAAGAACGGATATAATAGACGATATAAATTATAATACCTTCATCAGGATAGATGGAGTCTATCTGCTCGCTCTCCACGCTCTGCAAGCTATCGATGTTTTCGTCCTCTCCCAAATCTTGGTTATCTGGTAGCTGGTCTACTTCGTGTCCCAACTCTCTGATCGGTCTTCCCTCCGTCTGTTTCGGCACCGGCAATATGTCTTTTATAGACGGCGCTCGCACGTTATGCCTCGCCAGTCCCAATTTCTTCTGTATAAAGGCCTCGAGAATCTGCTTTGTAATCTTGTTCTGACGCGATAGCTCTTCAAAATCTGTGGAGAAAGGAGAAAGATAGATAAAAATGACTGCGCGGAAGAATCAGTGGGCTCACCGCCAACAATCGATAGAGTGACTTTGATAAAGAGTTTAAAAGTAGTGTCACTGTATTGATCGATAGCAAGAAGAGTATTGGTGCCAGACCCAAAGTAAGAAAAGGAGGAAATTTTGAAATCGATGTCATTTTTATCGTTTCTCCTCTCTCCGTGTAAGAACAGGATTCCGATCATTAGTACAGTCCGTGAACTTAGTTTAGGATAGGTTAAAATCAGAAAGGTTCAAAGCTAGACATTCCCAACCACACAAGTGCGAGCGAGAGATACATAAATCGAAAACCATTATTTCGCTCAGGGACTGTATTAGCATTTGCTTATCTTATCTTTCATAATGTTGATTATTTATTTTGCTTATCTGTTAAATACCTTTATATTACTGTAAATTTAGTTTTTTACCTACAATAATAAACTTTAAAAGTATATACTCGTACGAGTATGTCTAGTCTTAATAAACTTTATAGCTAGTTTAATAGTAAATTATCATAGTGTAGTGTACTGCAGAAAAATCTTACATGGAACGTCGCAAGTCCATTGTTAATACACATACATACACAGACAATAGCTTTATCTTTCAATTGGTATCAAACCATTTCGTGAATGCGAGGAAGTTTCGTAAGCCAATAATTAAGCTAAAGGATATGTTAATTTTAACAACAAACTAACTTTGTACTCGTATTGTATAACTAAATGCTTCCGTTAGGAAGAGCGAGGCTTTTACGTACAATACAAAAACCTATTAGTTCTGTTTAGGGCCATCTAAGATGCCCTTCGTATGTCATTGATAATTGTATGTAGGGTTTGTAATGATGTTAGCTGATATTTAATGATTAATTGCATCATCGTTAGCTAGTTGATGAAAAAGTGTGATAAGGCCTTTATGCGGTATAAATGACCTTTAACCTTGTTTGTATTGAATTGATTCACAATGTATCTTCAAATATGAGTTCGAGTTTGGTTAGTATAACCAAAAGAAACATAATACGAGTATCATAAAATGCGAGAGAATTCATTAAAGTGCTAAGGTTGTCACTGGTTGTCATACGTCATTTCAATCGATTTTGCTCGCATTTTACGATCCCTGATAATACCTCCCATTATAAATTCAAAAGTCATAATTAGTTCATGGTTTTCTAGCGACAGTGCAACAAATAATTGACAAATGATTTCTTCCAAAGATATATTATAATGCGAGCTGGAGAGTTGTATTGTTTGGAGAGCTGTAGGTGCAGATGAGTCGCTAGTTATGTATATAACTAGCGACACTCCTCGACTTCGCACGGGTGCAATGCTGATACTAACTCTACTATACTATATTATGCATGTATCTAAATATATAAAAGAAGAAACTGACTGACTGATTGACTGACTGACTGACTGACTGACTGACTGACTGACTGACTGACATATCAACGCACAGCCCAAACCGCTGGTTCTAGAGAGTTCAAATTTGGCATGTAGGTTTCTTATAAGGTGTAGGGGTGCACTAAGAAAGGATTTTTCAAAACTCACCCCCTAAAGGGGTGAAATGGGGTTCCAAAGTTTGTATGGGGAAACAAGATTAGTTAGACTATTTTATTCGAAACTTTACAGGAGTATTTCTAACAATAAATGAGTAAACACGTGTTTCAGGTTTTTTGAAAATTCAACCCCTAAAAGGGAGAAATGTGGTGACACAGTATGAAAATCAGCATGGGTATTATTATTATGGTTTATCGGGTCGCTGATTACAAAAACCGCAACGATTTTAAAATCCAACGTGGCGGACGTTAGTTACCATCTCCCCTGTTGGGGTGAAATGGGGTTGAAATGTCGAAATATTAAACCGCCGGTTCTAGAGAGTTCAAATTTGGCACGTAGGTTTCTTATAAAATGTAGGGGTGCACTAAGAAAGGATTTTTCAAAACTCACCCCCTAAAGGGGTGACATGGGGTTCCAAAGTTTGTATGGGGAAACAAGATTAGTTAGACTATTTTATTCGAAACTTCACAGGAGTATTTCTAACAATAAATGAGTAAACACGTGTTTCAGGTTTTTCGAAAATTCAACCCCTAAAAGGGAGAAATGTGGTGACAAAGTCTGAAAACCAACATGGGTCACTCACTCAAAGCACTCTTGAACTGTTTTCTTTATTTAAGCATGCTGTGTCTACTATTTTAGGGTGTACAAAAATGTAACCGATACATCATAAATTATGTTATGATAATTTTGTATTATCCAATTTGTGGACCATAAAAAAAAAAAAAAAAAAAAAAAAAATGGGTATTGTTTTTATGGTTTATCAGTTCGCTGATTACGAAAACCTCAACGATTTTAAAATCCAACGTGGTGGATGTGAGTAACGATCTCCCCTGTTGGGGTGAAATGGGGTTGAAATGTCTAAATACTAAACCGCTGGTTCTAGAGAGTTCAAATTTGGCACGTAGGTTCCTTATAAAATGTAAGGGTGCACTAAGAAAGGATTTTTCAAAACTCACCCCCTAAAGTGGTGAAATGGGGTTCCAAAGTTTGTATGGGGAAACAAGATTAGTTAGACTATTTTATTCGAAACTTCACAGGAGTATTTCTAATGATAAATTAGTAAACACGTGTTGCAGGTTTTTAGGGTTCCGTACCCAAAGGGTAAAAACGGGACCCTATTACTGAGACTTCGCTGTCCGTCCGTCCGTCCGTCCGTCTGTCACCAGGCTGTATCTCAAGAACGGTGATAGCTAGACAGTTGAAATTTTCACAGATGATGTATTTCTATTGCCGCTATAACAACAAATACTAAAAATAAAATAAAATAGATATATAATGGGGGGCTCCCGTACAACGAATAGGATTGGTTGCGTTAACTTTGCACCTCATTTGTATGGAGCGCTATACATACCAGGTGCAAACTTAACTTAACCACTTAAGGATGGAAAGTGTTTGTACGGAACCCTCGGTGCGCGAGTCCGACTCGCACTTGACCGGTTTTTTTTTTTAAATTGAACCCCTAAAAGGGAGAAATGTGGTGACAAAGTCTGAAAATCAGCATGGTTATTGTTTTTATGGTTTATCGGGTCGCTGATTTCGAAAACCGCAACGATTTTAAAATCCAACGTGGTGGATGTGAGTAACGATCTCCCCTGTTGGGGTGAAATGGAGTTGAAATGTCTAAATACTAAACCGCTGGTTCTAGAGAGTTCAAATTTGGCACTCAGGTTCCTTATAAGGTGTAGGGGTGCACTAAGAAAGGATTTTTCAAAACTCACCCCCTGGAGGGGTGAAATGGGGTTCCAAAGTTTGTATAGGGAAACAAGATTAGTTAGACTATTTTATTCAAAACTTCACAGGAGTATTTCTAACGATAAATGAGTAAACATGTGTTTCAGGTTTTTCGAAAATTCAACCCTTAAAAGGGAGAAATGTGGTAACAAAGTCTGAAAACCAACATGGGTATTGTTTTTATGGTTTATCGGTTCGCTGATTACGAAAACCGGAACGATTTTAAAATCCAACGTGATGGACGTGAGCCATGTTCTAAGTTACGTCATGTTCTATTGTAAGATATTGAGGTTCTCTTTGTTGATAAATGAAAAATGTATTATTCTGAGCCAGATAAACGTAATTCAGAATTCTGAAATGACTTAACATAATTATTGAAAAGCTTGAATGTATTTATTACGAATGCAGGAAGTTTGCCGATCATTACTCCTCCCGTCCCAACGCGCCGCCCGCCTAGGTACATTGACGACGATCGAGATGCCACCAAATACTATTTTTTTAATCTATTAGGATAACGCGGGTCTCTATCCATACCTCAAAAGCAAAAATAGAACCCCCTTATAGGATCACGTGTAGCTGCCTGTCAGTCCGTCTGTTACAACCGATGTGCTGCAAAACTACTGGACCGATTAAATTGCAATTTCGCGCAAATGCTTTCAAGAATTTTCATGATTTTCGTAATTAACGTCCCAAGAAACCATAAAAATTACACCCATACTCATATTTAGTCAACCCCATCGCACCCCAACAGGCGAGACGGTATTTCACGTCCACCACATTTGTTTTTAAAATCGTGTTGTTTTGGTAATCAGCGACCCGATAAACCATAGAAACATTACCCTTGTTGATTTTCAGACTTTGTCACCATATTCTCCTCCTTTAGGGGTTGAATTCTCAAAAAACATGAAACACGTGCTTACTCATTTATCGTTAGAAATACTCCTTGGAAGTTTTCAATAAAATAGTCTCTTTTTTCCCCATACAAACTTACGACCCCCATTTCACCCCTTTGGGGGATGAATTTTGAAAAATTCTCTCTTAGTGCACCCCTACACCTTATAAGGAACCTACGTGCCAAATTGGACTCTCTAGAACCAGCGGTTTAGCATTTAGACATTTCAACCCCAACAGGGGAGATTTTAATTCACGTCCGCCACTATGGATTTTAAAATCGTTCCGGTTTTCGTAATCAGCGAACCGATAAACCATAAAAACAACAGACTTTGTCACCACATTTCTCCCTTTTAGGTGTTCAATTAAAAAAAAAAACCGGTCAAGTGCGAGTCGGACTCGCGCACCGAGGGTTCCGTACAAACACTTTCCATCCTTAAGTGGTTAAGTTAAGTTTGCACCTGGTATGTATAGCGCTCCATACAAATGAGGTGCAAAGTTAACGGAACCAATCCTGTTCGTTGTACGGGAGCCCCCCATTTTATATTTATTTTATTTTATATTTAGTATTTGTTGTTATAGCGGCAATAGAAATACATCATCTGTGAAAATTTCAACTGTCTAGCTATCACCGTTCTTGAGATACAGCCTGGTGACAGACGGACGGACGGACGGACGGACAGCGAAGTCTCAGTAATAGGGTCCCGTTTTTACCCTTTGGGTACGGAACCCTAAAAACCTGCAACACGTGTTTACTAATTTATCGTTAGAAATACTCCTGTGAAGTTTCGAATAAAATAGTCTAACTAATCTTGTTTCCCCATACAAACTTTGGAACCCCATTTCACCACTTTAGGGGGTGAGTTTTGAAAAATCCTTTCTTAGTGCACCCTTACATTTTATAAGGAATCTACGTGCCAAATTTGAACTCTCTAGAACCAGCGGTTTAGTATTTAGACATTTCAACCCCATTTCACCCCAACAGGGGAGATCGTTACTCACATCCACCACGTTGGATTTTAAAATCGTTGAGGTTTTCGTAATCAGCGAACTGATAAACCATAAAAACAATACCCATGTTGGTTTTCAGACTTTGTCACCACATTTCTCCCTTTTAGGGGTTGAATTTTCGAAAAACCTGAAACACGTGTTTACTCATTTATTGTTAGAAATACTCCTGTGAAGTTTAGAATAAAATAGTCTAACTAATCTTGTTTCCCCATACAAACTTTGGAACCCCATTTCACCCCTTTAGGGGGTGAGTTTTGAAAAATCCTTTCTTAGTGCACCCCTACATTTTATAAGAAACCTACGTGCCAAATTTGAACTCTCTAGAACCGGCGGTTTAGTATTTCGACATTTCAACCCCATTTCACCCCAACAGGGGAGATGGTAACTAACGTCCGCCACGTTGGATTTTAAAATCGTTGCAGTTTTCGTAATCAGCGACCCGATAAACCATAATAACAATACCCATGCTGATTTTCAGGCTTTGTCACCACATTTCTCCCTTTTAGGGGTTGAATTTTCAAAAAACCTGAAACACGTGTTTACTCATTTATTGTTAGAAATACTCCTGTAAAGTTTCGAATAAAATAGTCTAACTAATCTTGTTTCCCCATACAAACTTTGGAACCCCATGTCACCCCTTTAGGGGGTGAGTTTTGAAAAATACATTTTTCATTTATCAACAAAGAGAACCTCAATATCTTACAATAGAACATGACGTAACTTAGAACATGGCTTAGAATCATTAAACCAATCTCGAATATCCCAAGTCGATAAGCAGAGGCTCGGGACATTATAAAAGCTTTATACAAATAAAATGCACACATATCCCGGTGTCTTAGCTTCACTTCGAGTTATGAATTTTGAAGTGAACTTTATTTGGATACAGTAAAAGCTGAGATCGCTTGATTTGAGTGCTTGAGTTTTCGGTTATATTTGTTAAAGTGGAGTTGTGATAACATAAAAAGTATTTCCCAGTAATATTAGAAAAGCGAAAGTCTGTGTATGTTTGTTACTTCTTCACGCTAAAACGGCTGGACGGATATGTATGAGGGAAATGCAGATTGCAGATTATACCCTAACTTAACAAATAGCCTACTTTTAATCCTGAAAAAAAGAGCATTGTTCCTGTAGGATGATGTATATTACATAGGCACGCGAGCGAAGCCGCGGGTTAATGCTAGTTATACATATAAACCTAGCTCTCGTATCACTCTATCTATTTTAAAAAACCGTATCTAAATCCGTTGCGCAGTTCTAGACACATCTAAGCATACATAGGAACAGACAGACAGCGGGAAGCGACTTTGTTTTATACTATGTAGTGATTGCATGAAAAATGCAAGGTTGACATGCCTACTAAGCGGACGCAGCCCTAGTTTATGAATATTTATATGTAGTTCCCAAGCAAAAGCAAATAATAAAAGCAGCTTTTTTAAATGTTGTAACAGATTCCTAAATCTGCCCACCTATTTTTATGAGCTCTGTTTTATTCAGTAGAGAGTTAAAAATAGGTTGGAGCTTAGGTGGCTTTAACCTATTTTTAACAGGTAAGGCTCGTAAGAGAACAGAAAATAACTTCATTGCGATAAGTGCTTCAGATTCTAACTTAGTTAAGTACTTTTTCTTTGAACTCGACAGAAATAATTGTTTCTAAGAAGGATTTTTGCTCTGAGAGTCTGTCTTGTCTATAAATGGAAATCACTGACCTAAAAATAATTCTACGTAAGTTCAGTTCAGACAAATATTTTTTTAAAAAGGTAAAGAAACAAAAGGTATAAATTTACACATTCACGGAGACAGGACCATTTTGAAAATTTATACCTACAAAAAAGTATATTATTATTACTTAATTGTATATCTTATTTTATTATCTTAACTGGCCGGGTTAAGTTAAGTTTGCACCTGGTATGTATGGCGCCGGATACAAATGAGGTGCAAAGTTAACGCAACCGATCATGTTTGTTGTTATGGGAGCCGTGATAGTTTACTAGTTGAAACTTTCACAGATGATGTATTTCTGTTGCCGCTATAACAACAAATCCTAAAAAATTGAATAAAATATTAAATATTTGTTATAGCGGCAACAGAAATACATCATCTGTGAAAGTTTCAACTATCTAACTATCACGGTTCATGAGATACAGCCTGGTGACAGACGGACAGACAGACAGACTGACAGACAGACGGACAGCGGAGTCTTAGTAATAGGGTCCCGTTTTTTACCCTTTGGGTACCCTAAAAAGTTCTACCAAAAACGGCACAAGACCTTTATATAAAAACTACGATAAATATTCGTCTGTACTCTGTACTATGTAGACGGAAGACGGAGTGGCAGTTTTGCCGAGATAATAGTCGCCGTCCACAGACGTACTGACCGTGAATGTGTTAAAAATATTTCTATTATATCATCAATATAAATAAAAAACATACTTGTCTCGACTAATCTTGCGATATTATAATGGGTACAAATAAACAGTGGTTAGGCAAAAATGACAAAAGATATAGGTCGTCCGTGTTGAAAATTGAAAAGGGATTTGATTTATAAGACGTTAAATTATTTATCGAGAAAAAAAATCAGTCACGATATCTTTCTGTACTGTACACTTGTATCTTACATTGTGTTAAACATTTCTCGATACTCGCAAGGATGCCTTGGATATTGTTCATGTTTATGTCGTTCAAAGATTTATGCGAAGTGTTGCAGCGTTTCAATGTTTAATATGTTAGTTATGTCCGTCCTTAAAAACAGACACCAATACGACGATACGACGTAAACGACGTACCCCTGATCTTTTATTTTAGAGTCTGTTGCAGTGTGTAAAATTTCTTTTACTTTGAGACTCCCAAGACAATTTGCATTTACGATTACTGAACTTCGATTTGTACAACGTTGTATGTATATTATAAAACAACATATCAATGAACAGTCGCCATCAGATATATAGCAGCATATAAGGCGTTCATAAATATCTGAACATGTACTGTAACGCCCAGTCAATAAGAGTCGTGTTCAGATATTTATGAAAGCCTTATATGCTCTGATATATCTGATGGCGACTGAACTGTCTAAATCTGAGGTTTCTAATATGTGCCACAGAATATAATACAGTAATACTTTATTTTAAAATGAACAATAACAAAAATACAGAAATTAAAATACTAAGTATAACCTATGAACTTAACTAACTAAAATATATGCTAAAACGGAGTAAAAAAGACTTAAAAAATCGGACCTCTTCGGCATGGTCCTGAAGACGCTCGCAGCATTTCCTCGCTGAATAGCAACATTAGCAACGCTAAAATACGTTGAGCGAGGAAGCTGCCAGGTTCTTCTTCTTCTTCGTGTGAAGAGATCAAATTTCTTAGACTAAATGGTATTTTGTCAATGCGTTGCCACTTCTATCCCTCGGGGAGTGCCTTTTATGAGGTCTAACTGCCAACTAACATACAGGTATATCAGAAATGCGACGCGCCCATTTGTCGACATATGTCATGTCACTGAATGCACCTCAATTAGAAATCGGTTTATATATCGGATATGCCCGTGACATGGCCTTACTTCCCCTTAAACCCTCCGTCTCTCAACGTGCGGTTTCCAACCTTTCTGGATTTTTAACCACCTAAACGAGCCGAAACCGAGGCAGCTTAAAGTATACTATAAAATAAAATATATCTTCAAGGTAATTCCCTGAAAGGACTTAATCCTCCACACCTCATACCCTATAGAGTTATTAACCCTGCATGATACCTCTTTCTTTAGTAAAATGCAAATTTGTCAGAGAGCAGGCTTTTCGAATGCTCCATAACTTCTTAAAGCCATTTATTACAAGCTACATAAGGGAATGACGTTTAAACACTTTGTTTACGATCTGAGGTTGCGTTTTCTTGATTGAGACATCGAAAACGTTAAGACGGTAGGTAATTCTGCGCTTTAATAGTACATTACATTACATACCAAGGGCGCGGTGAATTTGTGATCTGTCCTAGATCGCAGGTGTATGTGGCCCGATTTTTTTTATTTTTTAAGACATTACTTGAACTGTATCAGGGCTGGTTAGCCCTCACTACCAGTAGTTGGACTTTGTGTGGGAGTATAACCCGCTAATGGGATTATCTCCGCGCCACAAGGGTAATTTGGGTGGGGTGACGCGGGTCGCGGGCGCACTGGGCGCATGGACTGCGTCGTGAATAGACTGAACCAAATCAGTCTGACTTAGGGGGGGAGGAGAGGGGAAAGAAAACCGTGTTATGAAAAAGAGAGTGGCCCGAAACGAAGGTGAGGGCCATTAATATATGATAAGGGGATTTAAGACTTACCACCCATGGTTTGTCTAAAATTGTACGTCTTGCCTTGGCCAAGACTACGCTAGGCTACGGCTTACGGTGACGTAAAATAAAATAAGGGTTTTCAAATAAGACACAAGCGGCGCCGCCGTGGCTCTCGGTCCAGCTATCCTAGAAAGTCAGATTTGAGCCGGCTTTATAAAGAAAACGTTTGACGGTGGTTTGACGCTACGAAACAGATCAACAATTTTCGGATAATTTTCTTGTCCCCTTGGTTAAAATAATATCTGAATATAAAGAGAATCGCCACAATAACATAAGGTTGTAGCGAAACAAACCTATTACCTCATTCATTATTTTATTACCAACTAGCTGTTGCCCGCGACTTCGTCCGCGTGGAACCTTTATCTTGAACATTTTACATCTTTATTATTTTCAGATCTAAGTAACCCACCAAAAACATTTCATGTAAAATTGGCGGCCAAACTCACATGCTCATAACGCTTTCGCTGTAAAAAAGTTGTCAGATCCCTTGAAAAGCCAAGCCCCTAAGCCCTGAGTTTACTAATCCTACACCTTGGCATCAAAAGTATGGCTTGGCCGTTTCATAGAGTAACATAAATAAGTCCAACGGACCGTCTGGCCCATACGGTATCCAGAAATTAAGTTTATGTCTTCATGATAAAATATTTAAACTTAATTCCTTACCATATAGGCCGGACAGTCCGTTAGACTTATTTACGGTACTTTATGAAACGGCCAAGCCATACTTTTGAAGCCAAGGTGTAGGATTAGTAAACTCAGGGCTTAGGGGCTTGGCTTTTCAAGGGATCTGACAACTCTTTTACAGCGAAAGCGTTATGAGCATGTGAGTCTTGGCCGCCAATTTTACATGAAATGTTTTTGGTGGGATCTCATTTCTTTTTGTAGGGTGCCCTAGTTTTTTTTTTCATTTATTTGGGCCTTTAAGCGTCTTCTAAGTAAGAAGTAATAATAGCAAAAGCGTTATGAGCAAGTGAGTCTTGGCCGCCAATTTTACATGAAATGTTTTTGGTGGGATCTCATTTCTTTTTTAAGGTAATTTTTAATTTATAGGTTTTTCTTTTTTGTGCTGAAGCGTTTCTAAGTAAGTAGTAATAATAATTGTGTATTTAAGAAATACTTACGTATAGCTCCATATATACACTTTTATCCCCCATTATGGAAAGCCCATACAAACTGTCATCTCCTTATTTTAAGGGTGGGGGGTGATTTTCTAAAGATCCTAGAATGTGTATTTTATTTATAACAATGAGTCCCAATAGGTATAAATTTTCAGATCTCTAGTATCAAAATTTGCGAAAGTCTCATACAAACTTTCATCCCCTAGTTTAAGGGGTTGGGGGGTAAAAGTTCAAAGTTTCAGAATTATTCTATTGTTTGTGTACTAAAAATTGCTTACATACCAAATTTCAGCTTTCTAGGTCATCGGCAAGTACCCGAGAGGTTTTGATACGTCAGTGTATAAGTGAGTGGCAAAATCAGCGTATTTTAGGTACCAATAAAACCTAAAGTATAAAAGCTAGATCAATGAGATTAAGTACATTTGATATGTTCCCTAACAGCATCTTAACCTGTGAATTTAAGCGCTCTGGTGTTAACTGGGCCAAAGCTATGAGGGTTTGAAAATTAGACGAAACGGTTCGAGAAAAGGTAGGTAGTGCCCCGCTTCTTTTTTGCTCGTCTTGGCGGGGGCACTACCGTGCCCCCAGATGTTGAAATTGCTAAACGTGCTTTTTTTTGCAATTGTTTACGAAATAGTAACGAACCCTTCGTACGCGAGTCCGACTCGCTCTTGGCCTTTTTTTACTTTTTTTTCGGCTAATTTGCTCTAATTACCTACGCGGTATCATTATAAAATCAGATACCTACATCTACGAACAAATAGCTTTATTAAATTCGATGAGTTTAAGAACGACGTTTATAAATTCTTTGATGCAAATAATAATGCCTTTAGACAAAGTACTTGAGTACCGCACTCAAAAAATGTTTGATCTACAGACAAATTTTTCAACCCCTTTTTCACCACCTTCAGGAATGATTTTTCAAAAACGCTGAAATGAGTTTTCTTATCTTTTAATAAAATACCTTTTTACAAAGTTTCTTATTCCTAACTTAAAATACAACTTATACCTGATACAACCTTTCATCCTCTTTTTAACCCCCTTAGGGGTGGAATTATCAAAAACGCTGAAATTTTTTTTCCTGTATTCTAATTATATGCCTGTATACAAAGTTTAAAATCCCGCAATCAAAAAAAAATTGATCTTCATACAAATTTTCAACCCCTTTTTCACCACTTTCGGGGCTGAATTTTCAGAAATGCTGAAATAACTTTTCTTGTATTTTAATAATATGCTTTTATATAACATTTCAAGTCCCGCACTCAAAAAATTTTTTGATCTTCAAACAAACTTTCAACCCCTTTTTAACCTCCTTAGGGGTAGAATTTTCAAAAACACTGAAATCACTTTTCTTAATATTCTAATTATATGCCTTTATACAAAGTTTAAAATCCCGCAATAAAAAAAAAATTGATCTTCATACAAATTTTCAACCCCTTTTTCACCACCTTTGGGGCTGAATTTTCAAAAACGCTAAAATTACTTTTCTTGTATTTTTATAATATGCTTTTATATAATGTTTCAAGTCCCGCACTCAAAAACATGTTTGATCGTCATACATACTTTCAACCCCTTTTTAACCCCTTTAGGGGATGAATTTTCAAAAACGCTGAAATTAGTTTTCTTTTATTTTATTTTAATACCTTTTTACGAAGTTTCAAGTTCCTAGCTTAGAATTAAATTTGAACCCCATGACAAACTTTCATCCCCCTTTTAACCCCCTTAGAGGTTGAATTATTAATAACGTACAATTAATTTTATTTTTTTATTTTTATATATGCCTTTATAAGAAGTTTAAAAGAATTTGTAATGGATTTAAACTTTTAACCCTTTTTTAACCCTTTTAGGGGATGAATTTTTTAAAACGCTGAAATTACTTTTCTCGTATTCTAATAATATGCTTTTATACAAAGATTCAAGTCCCGCACTCAAAAAAATATTTGATCTCCATACAAACTTTCAACCCCTATTTTACCATCTTAGGGGATGAATTTTCAAAAACGCTGAAATTAGTTTTCTTATATTTTATTTTAATACATTTTTACGAAGTTTCAAGTTCCTAACTTAAAAAAAAAACTTGTACCCCATGCAACCTTTCATCCCCTTTTTAATCCCCTTAGGGGTTGAATCTTTCAAAATCGCTTCTTATCTCTTGTACACTTTATAAATGCAATCTACTGTGCAAATTTCAACTCTCTAGCATTTGTAGTTTCGGCTGTGCGTTGATGAGTCAGTCAGGGCTTCTTCTTTTATATACAACTAGCGGCCGCCCGCGACTTCGTCCGCGTAGATTTTTGATGATGACAAAGATATTAAAATAGGTAGGTAAGGAATTTTATTCTTAGTTAATTCACCCCCTTAGGGGAAGAATTTTTCAAAACGCTGAAATCACTTTTTTTGTATTTGATGAAGTAAGCGTTCTACAAAGTTTCAACTCTCTAGTTCAATAAATAAAGTTTCTCCCATATAAACATTGCACCCCTATTTAACCCCTTAAGGGGTGGAATTTTCTAAAACGCTAAAAGTACTTTTTGTGTTTTTTAATAAGTAAAGTTTCTACAAAGTTTCAAGTCTTTAGCTGAAAAAAAAAGTTCCCTCCATACAAATTTTTAACCCCTTTTTAACCCTTTTAAAGGACGATTTTTTGAAAACGCTGAAATATCTTTTCTTGTATTTTAATAGTGTACCTTTCAACAAAAAATCAAGTCCCACGCTCAACAAAATACTTAATCTCCATACAAACTTTAAACCCATTTTTTACCACCTTAGGGGGTGAATTTTCAAAAAGGCTGAAATCAATTTTCTTCCATTTTATTTTAATACATTTTTACAAAGTTTCAAGTCTCTAGCTCAAAAAAAAAAGTTTCCCCCATACAAACTTTGCACCCCTTTTTAACACCCTTAGGGATTGAATTTTTCAAAATCGCTTCTTATCTCCAGCCCACGTTATAAAAGTAACCTACTGTGCAAAAATCAACTCTCTAACATTAGTAGTTTCGGCTGTGCGTTGATGAGTCATTAAGGACTTCTTCTTATATATATATAGATAGATATAGATGTGCTGTAAAATGTAACATACGTAATACGATTTTATTCTAGTGCGATGATTTCATTAAACTGAATTAAATTATCCGACGCCCAAAATTAATTAGGATGATAACCATGAAAATCTCGCACTTAAACGATATCATCCAAGATCACTAACATAAACTCTTATGGCCGCTCATGATATTTCGTGACTTCCGATCATAAACGGTAAGTCGCGCCCAGTTCGTTGCATTAATAGTTTTTTCGTCACTATCTCCGAACAATTACACCAACCAACATAACTGAGAGATACACGAGCAAGAATCACACTTTTCCTCGATGAAATAAGGACTTTCTCAAGTCACAACGATGGTGGTAGTTTGAGGTTGTTTTTGATCTGTTAATTTATTGCGTTCGTGCTTGGCTGAATGCTTTATGAGTTTATGACATAACGAATGACCAGTTTGATAGGTAAGGTCAGTAGGCAGTGCTTCGTACGAGTATCAAGTGTTTTATTCATTTGTAAAAGTTCAAGCACCATGCTCATTGACATTGACATTATATTGCCTACGAGCCGGGCCAGGATACCCCGATTCCGGGTATCACTCAGTGAGCCACGCTAACAGCCTACGCAGTACGCACCATGTTACTTGACTCTGCCTTACCCATTTGTTCGCACTTTACGTTCATGATTGTATTTCATCCGCTCTAATATTGTAGAGCATACACATGCATAACACACATACTGCTGTACTTTGTGAAGTAGGTCCCAAGTAACTCTTTGGTACAATGACAATGGTACAAGTTTATCTTATGCACACTTAAGAGTATGTTTCGATTAATTCGACTAGGGATTTCTAGAATGTGCATAAGATTACCTTGTACCAAAGAGTTACGAGTACTTGGGACCTATTTCACAAAGTACAACAGTATGATCCTAATAAAATATATTAATATTTTTTATCATATTCCCTGCAGTAAAACTTGCGGAAGACTAAGAAAAATGTATTAGGACACCATCGCAAGTGCAGACTTCTGGCCGAAGGTGTTGTGTTTCGACAGTTCCGGGGCAATCTGCCGAATTCTGTGCCAGATCAGACGACGCAACGGAGCCACGCTGTTACGTCGCCTAAATCCAACTAGATTTAAGTTTTTATTTTATTTTATGTATGATTTTTTTTGTCTGATTTTGTAGTTCACAGTGACTTAGTTTAATTACTGTAATGCTGTGTAACTAATTTGAATAAATAAATTAATTTATTTATTTATTTCATTTGTAACAATGTTAAGGAAGCCCGACATGTTTCGAACTTATGTAGAGCTCTTCATCAGGGACAGCTAGCTATTCGTGCTGCTACGTTGTAATTATGAAAGATGTCTCACGATAGTAATAATAACATTATTTAATGTTTGTAAAACCGGGTCCAACTAAGAATACAGGTCAAGTGCAAGAATAACTTTTCCCAATCACCGCGGATAAGTAGCTATTGTCATTGAGCTTAATGACGTAACCCGACACTACCTAGACTTGGGAAAGACTCAAGGTACCTAAGATTAGGTTACAAATTGGCTTGAGCTGATATTCTATAAGTATACCTATTTCTATTGTTATTTTAATTTATTATACTAGAAGATACCTACCTACCCGTGCATTTGTGTAAATAATCGCTTATTTTTAGTTTTTTTTTTCGTCGACTCTCGCTGCACCAAAATCCGTTTAATTGCAATCATGACTGTCTCCATAAAAAAAACTGATGTTTAATAGAATATTCAACAATATTTTGTATGGATTTGTAAAAGAAAAACGTTAATGTGTTAATAAATACTTTATCAGAAAGGTGAAAATGTTTAACAAAAATCTTATTTACACTCTCGACAAACACATCCATTAACACGTCATGAGCTGTGAAGTTATTCGAATCGATACCGGATTGTATCAACTCGACACCGATACTGGGTATCGTTTACTGATTGATTAACAGATTCGTGCATGTAAAGCTGTAAAAATCCATAAAATATTACATATTGGGTGTCATCGATAAGCATCTGTTGAAAACTTGTTAAGCCATGATATTGGTAGTTTTCGTAGTATGGGATTCACGTAAAAAGAGCGCCATCAATCTTATTGCGTAGAAGTATACTAAGCACTCTTTTTACATGAATTTCAGGTATAAGTATGCCTAAGTATATACCTAAGGATTACTGTACTAATAGGATCTGCTGCACAACTGGAATGTAGTTCTCCTCGGAATAGCCTAAATGCTTAGACCTCACGTTAGGACCTAACACATTTAACAATATTTATTTTCTATTAAGCTTTATCTAAATTGCGAAATGTACGCGACAGAGGGCTAAGGTGGCGCCATTAACGACAGCCAGTCTAGCACAACTATGGTTTGCGACTCATGTCGCGCGACATATGTAGCATCACCCGGTCACTCTCTCGCAGTACTGTACAAAAAGAGATAGGTTAGGTACTACCTATCTCAAGAAAGAATCGCGTGTCACAGTTGTGCTAGAGGTGCCGATCGTTATAACGCGACTTTGCGTAGGTATAAGAAGGTTTGTATTGTAGTTGTCTATGGTAGGCTTCTGTTCCCTTGCAAATGCCAGAGTCATAGTTCACTCTGTGCAATAGGAAAGACATTTGAACTCGACCGCCAAAATACCCGTGCAAAAGAAACGTAACCACCAAATCACCATCGGACGCCACGGATTGCGTAAGGTCTTCGCACCAGGACTGAACTTGACCTCAATGCCTTCGTATTAATCAAATCGACCGACGGACATATAATTAGACAACTTAAGTTTATTACTAAAGCGCTTCTTTGATTAAGTCATCGATAAAATAATTATTATATCTGAATAGCTGTTGTCTGTGACTTTGCATCTGTTGTAGTTACGATAATTTGGAAAATCAATAAATCAGTCAGATTTTTATGTATTAACTATTTATTTAACTTTAGTAGATGCCAGTAGCTGAATCGTAGAAAATTCAGGAAACTCGATATTATACTTAATCTAAGTGATTACCTACAGAAATCTGCATTCTTGTAAATATCCTTGAAAATTGGTTAAGTATATAAATGAACTGTCAAACCATGCAAACTGACTCATTTTGTATTTGCTTGGGATAGTTAGCGTAGTTTGACTCTAGTTCGTTTTAAATCGATAGAGTAAGTTTACCATTTCCTTTATTATATTTAATATCGAAATATGAAGGTATACCTACATTCCTTAATGTATTTTAAGCTAAAATGCATATAGTAGTTTGAAAAACATGTAAGCTGTTAGATTAGTGATTAGTCTATCGAATTTAAAAACGGACTTTAATATGTCTATGTTATATATGGGTACTAAAAATGGTTTTACATAAAGAGCCCTTGATGTCCGAAAGGGCAAACGCATAATGTAACATTGATCCAAACAAGAAAGGGAAACGAATCGTGCTACCCATGGTGACCCATATCCATATATCAGATAAGCTGGGCTTTGGAATAGCATTCTTTGTGTGAGGCTACCAAATACTCATGGTGCTTATTCTAATTTATAGTACCTACTTACATCTCCTTATCTAGAGTTGGACTCTTTTATTCGGTTTTCTGGGTATTTTATGTGTAAATCTGTTACTAAAACTGGGCACAAGAAATCGGGTCGAAAGCTGTACTATGCATATGCTTTTACAATTATTAGCTTCTTACGGTTGTCGTTTTAGGTAATATACCGAGCGAGCGAAGTTGTCCCCTGGCCCAAATTATTTCGTAGGTCTGGATGTTTGGATGACCGTTTGTTCGGATTTCGGCTGTTATCGCCAAGTGCATTTCTCAACCGATTCCCATGAAATTTGTGAGTAGGTTCGTTAATTTCGATATTTTCGAAAGGGTTGGAAACATAAAAATAATATAATTTTATCCATTTGGAAAAAAACTTGCGTGGTGCAGCTCACACACCTCCTAGGGTATAGCCACTAGCCGGATTGTTATAGATAAAAAACTTTTTAACTTACTTAATGATCTTGTTGCATGTAGAGTACAGAATCTATATGTAACTTATTCCGAATGTAACTTCAAGTTATATTTGTACACGTCACTACTACGTACTTAACTTATTAAGTTTATTTTTGAAATTCATTAAAGGACAGTTTAATATTGTCAAGTCGTCACTTGCAATGCTTCTAAAAATGACAGTTAACTGAACAGTGGGCCTATGATAGTCTCGTTTATCACGCGATAAATTAAATGACAGAGCATCCGTCTCTCGCGCACTCACGTACTTCTCAAAAAGTGATGGATCCTTTATCATTTATCGAGCGAGCGAAGGGTCCCCGTTTCAGTTTGGCTCAAAATTCTTTAGTACGACCTTAATCCCTACATTTCTCAATCGATGCTCGTGAAATTTTGTGAGTTGGGTTACTAATTTATATAATGGCGGATAGTATAGGGGTTTAAAAACATAAAAAGACATATTCCAGCCATTTAGATCGAAAATAATTGCGAGGTCTAGAGCTCATAGTCACCAGTTATCCCGTGATAAACTCAACCGTCATAGGCCTGCAGATATTATATTACAAGTACTGACTCAGACAAGCTTAAGCTGCAGTCCTATTTAAAATCAGTTTCAATGACATTATGAAACTTACAAAGAAGATCTTATCGCATCAGCTCCATTAGCTAAATCTCTTTAGTCCATCACGGTACAGTCATCAACAATATCTGCGACTAACAGCAGTATTCCAACTAGAACAGGGCTCAGAACATGTTGTCGTGGGTGTACGTTTTGAGTCAGTGGTAACAAAACAGTATTGTCAACTAGATGGCACCAATTTCACAAGCCTTGGCCTACTGGTACCTACTCACACCATCTTAATATAAGTCACCTTGTTCAAGGTTGTGAAAATGCGATTGATAAACAAACTGTAGGTACCTCTTATGTAATTGTTTAGTACATATTTGTATGTTTTAGCAACTTAAAGGTCATGGCATAAGGTCAACGATTGAGAAATATTTAATGTTAACTACATCGCGACTACAAACTACTTCCTTAAGTAGCCATTGGTATCTTAAATAACAAACAAACTAACATCTAGCTACCAATTAGTTTAAAAGTTAACTATATGCATAGTAATTTGCGTTATCTTTTGAAGTTTTTCAATTCATATTTTATGGATTTCTTTATATTTCTGAACTTTGTTTATGAACGTTGTTTGTCGAATGTTATTGCGTGGTATAAAGGCATCTGTTCTAAATGCCATATTCTTTCATTTCGTTTTATTACCTGAATGGCATAATAAATCCGTTACTGCTTCTGTTTGACTTTATTGACTTGATATTTCTATTTTACCTAAGTTATAAATATCATAAATGATTAAAAAACATTAGTGCCCATAAAATTTTAACTATAAATCGTAATTAAGTAGTTGATTTATTAGTGTATACCTAAGTACGAGTAGGGAATAGATATCCCATGATATTATACGTCGAAAGCCATAGACGGCTATACGAGTGAGCGAGACACACATACCGCGCACCGAAGACGGCGCTGGCTCCTAAAGGGATTTTCATTAACTAGATCTGGGGCGCCTAGGGTGCCTATATGGCTAATGCTGGCCCTGAACCCACAGAACAACACGTGCCAAACCTTTTGATACAACAGAGCCTTTATACAACAAACGTAACATACTCTATTGTACACAATTATTTAAAAATACCCAGAAAATCTTTTACTCAAACATGCAATGAAATGTCGTCATAACGTGCGTTTTAACAGGCTTCGAAGTATCACGTTTCGTTCGTTTCGCGGAACAACTCGAGAGAACTGTAAATGGAATTCTAACGAAATTGAAGGCCTAAGCAGGGAAGTCATTTTTTATACATGGCGTCTGTGTTCATGAACAGGCTAAACAGCTGAATTATATTTTTATTAGTGGTGTATTTTTTTTTATTTCATTGCATATATTATGTTTGAGAACAGCACTATACATGCCTACATCTGGTTACTACGTTACAAGAGCTCTATATCTGGATATAGAACCACTATAGCGCTTTTTATAGCGCTTGGGTGCTGCTACCTATAGTTGGGTAGCCGTGAAAAGGGCTTGCCGGCTTCGTATCACTATCCAGCCTCCTTACGCTGTCTATACCAAATCCCCCGCTAAGCCCTTTATTTCCCGGAAGAGAAAGCGTGAGCTGGGAAAAATAATGATCCAAAAAGAAAGTACTTAAGCAGTAACAGTTATCAATACGGTAGGCATGTGTAAGCTGAGCTGTCTACTTACTGTGTTTTTGGCACCCAGCGTGTCGCGGCTCGCGTTACTACGTCAGCAACAAGAGAATCTTCCCGCTCCAGATACTCCCTAATTACGGCTAAGTGTAGGTGCCGTATGTAGGTGAATGGAGGCAATAGGGAGGGGATATAGAGAAGCGGACCGTCTTTTCACCGATTGAGATCATACGTAATGAAATATATATATCGGGGTATATCTCGATTTTATTATTAATTAAACTAGCGGCCCGCCCCAGCTTCGCACAGGTGCAATGCTATATTATGCATGTATTATACTTATAAAAAATCCTCTTGAATCACTCTATCTATTAAAAAATCTAAACATACATAGGGACAGACAGCAGGAAGCGACTTTGTGATTATACAACTTCAGTTCCCTGCAAAACTGTTTACGTACAGTATACAGGTGGGAGTTAGGTACTATTAAATTCCATAATTGTATTGAAAATCAGTTCTCATTATTTCTGGAAAAATCTTAACAGCGCTATGCAGGATTCATATATGGGTGCACGCCACCTCATCATCTGTTGGTAAAAACTTGTTTGACCGCCCATCACGTCGAAACAGCTGGATGGATCCTCACCACTTATGGTTACAGGATACTTTTTACCCGACTAAGTCAAGGGTAGTTGGAGTTAAAAATAGAGAATCAAAAGAGCCCATCAGTGAGGACTGAAACGAGTTGATGAGGATGATAATCGACTCAAAACGTGCCGCTCTGCAATCGCAGTAGTTGGGGTAGTCGCGTTTCTTATCACCCTGGTCGCGGGGTGAGATTGCAGACTGGCCCCGTGCCAATGTCCCCACCCTTTTATACCCCACACTTTTAAAAGCTTTTACTACGTTATTTTTGAAATTATTCTGCAAGTGCGCGGGGTACTAGCCAGTAAGCTACAAAATTTTAGTAGCATTTATATATATATATATATATATATATAGTCGTATTATAGCCCCGCAGGTTGCTTTGCGACCCTGGCCATATTGCGAATTTCATCATACTAATTAGTACTACTGATGAACCTTTAAGAGCGAGCGAGAATCACATTATGTCAGCTCACGCATTGTACTCTGGTAACTGCCGTCAAAAATTAGCTGCCGTCAAAGTATGAAACGGATACTTATTTATTCCACAAATTAAAATGATAAAGCCAAAACTATTTACAGCGAGGCTCTTTTCAAAGTTCGTTTCGTATTGAAGAGCATATATATAATGCGAAGTGTATACCTTAGTGTACCTCCACTACTCGTAAAGTGGTGGTTGTACTATTTTCCTCTTCTTTTTTATGGTGTAAGGTTTCGTTTGATAGGTCTGTTTACAGTTGTGCTAGAAGTGTAGGCACTTTCTGAGGCTAAGATTCAACGAAACTTTTATTCCGAGAATAACGCTTACAATAATCTAAATAAAACTTTCGTGAGACATATTTAATTATAGTATTAAGCGGTTAACACTCACGTGAAATTGTCAGGAACAGACCGACATGTTTCGAACTCGTATGGAGCTCTTCATCAGGGAGTGCTGTGTACACAGCCGCGGCAACTTTTTCACAACTTTGTGACAAAGTTGCTAGGTCGATGCAGAGTCAGCCACCGGCTAAGCTTGCACCATAGATTGGAGCGGAGTTTTTTTTTTTCGGAATTTTCTCTTCGTCACGACCTAGCGAAATTTAATTTGTGCATTTTAAAACAAAAATTTCTAAAATCGGTTGAGAACTCGCTGAGATCTGCGCATTGTTACGAAGTCCATTCGAGTCGATCCATGGGAGCTTCGCTCGCTTCGCTCGCTCCGCTCCAAATACTAGGTCGATGCAGAGTCAGCCACCGGCTAAGCTTGCACCATAGATTGGAGCGGTTTTTTTTTTCGAAATTTTCTCTTCGTCACGACCTAGCGAAATTTAATTTGTGCATTTTAAAACAAAAATTTCTAAAATCGGTTGAGAACTCGCTGAGATCTGCGCATTGTTACAAAGTCCATTCGAGTCGATCCATGGGATAATAATCTTCTAAAATACAGTACACATGTCAAATAAGATGTTTTCTATTCAGCAGCTGTCAACGGAGTAAATCAAAATAAACCACGTATGGTCTGTGAAATAAACATTCAATTTGATACCTGTCACTAGATTTGAATTAGTATCAAATCTAGAACCTTAAAATGTCGATTGCCAGTCTCTGATGACATTAATGTATTGTATGTTTATTACTTTTGTCTTTTATGGTAGTCGTTCATTTAGTCCTATTGTTATCATGCACCACCTACTAATTTCAAACATAAATTTTCAACTACTCCGCTACCTAAAGGTTGTCTGGAAGGGATCGCTATTTAGCGATAAGACCGCCTGTTGTTTACCTCTGCTTGTTATTTTAATGTATCTCATGTTGTGTTGTATATCCCTTGATGTTGGTGGTGTGCAATAAAGAGTATTTGTATTGTTGTATAATATTATATAAACATACCTGTACATACTCGTAAATAAAAAATATTAGATTGAATTCATCGCATAAATATTAGCCCTTGTCGACATTCGATTTGAACCCAGGACCGCCGGCTCAGTACGCAGCTGCACTACAACTGCGCCTACATTATTTGTTAACCCAAGTATTGCCACTGTATTGCGTACCTATGTAGCATCATGAATCTACGATTCAAAAAACTAAAGCATACATACTTACCATATTTTGATCTGACCGTATATTTCAAACTAAATAGTCGCATTGCACTAAACTGCAAAGCAATGTGGGTTTTTCACCGCTGTAGTACCTAAATCCCATTAAAGCCAGCTAAAACAACAACAGCTAAGCGGATCTTAGGATATCACAGAAAGGTCACTTACTTACTTTACTTATAAATCTTATAATAGATAGAAAAACTCACTCACATAAAGAAACTACACATTCATTGCACTCTTCGCCAACCAAGATAGAATAATTATGTAAATTTCCATTGGACGAAACCTATTAGGAATAAATTGTTAGTCATAACGATTGTAGAGAACTTTCTGTAATTTTAGCACTATAATACCTACTTAAAAGTAGGCTAGGATCGAGGCAACGACAGGGTGAAGCGATTTTCGCCACGCACCGTCGCTGGCACCGAGCCAGCCACTACGTGTCCTAACTTTGACAAGCATACCATGCAATTTTCGGATTGATTTTACGTAAAATTTCGGGATTTACTGGAAAATTTAAATGGAATTTGTTTTCGGTGCAGACGAGATTCAATAATTCCCAGTCCACTAGTTTTAATGCAAATTGTTGGAAATTGAATACTTTTTACACAAGTTTCAAAACTATCCGGTTGACTGATAAAAACAAATTTGTTTGACATTATGTAAACGTCATCGTACTTATTTATGAGCGGTCGCTGAAACATATATTTTCAACGCGAAAAATTGTAAAACGTTCAAGTAACAGTAATGAAATGTCACTCGATAGTTTAGAAGAAGGGTTCAAGAATAAAACTTCAATTGTGGATACCATTTCGGATGATAATCTTGAAACGATAGCCGTACCATTTTATGAAAATGATGTGCTGGTAAAAGTACCAAAAGAAATACGAAAAGAAGAAAATAATAAGCCTAAGACTAAATTAAACAGAGACCATGCTTCTAGTTACCTTGTTAACAAAAATAAGCAAAGCAAGCGCTCGAGCTCGTACTTAGAGAAGTTCAGAAAACAATTCCTACCAAATCATGTTGAGAACAAACCCAGCCTTTCGGAAATACGCTCTTTATCACCTGAAGTTGGAGACACAGATAGAAGCATCTGCAGCTTCGGAGTTGAGGGAATAGACAATCCTGTTGAAGAGTTCCAGAATACAGAAGCGTATAACGAGATATATTACGAGACTCTTCTTCAACAAGCAGAGGAAAACTACGGAGACCATTCATCTGATGAAGGCATATGTTTTAACGATGAATTGGATTGTAATAACTTACGAAGTGTATCTGAAGTTTCTCAACCTCGCCGACATCGCAGACGAGTGACCATGGAGCCTATGACTAATGTCAAACTAGGCGGTTTAGGTCCTGACTTGGAAGTAGTCAGACCTCAGATAATAAGAGCTAAAAGTGTACAAAGATACTCTGAAAGGGTTAGAGCAGCGAATCGTGTCAGTATCTACAAAAAGACGGTCACTGAGGAGCAACAAAATAAAAAGGAATGTGAACTAAAAAATAAGAAACGCCTGCTCGAGCAAAAAGCGTCTTATCTGATGAATAAATCTTCTGAGAAAACAATGGGGAAAAATGTAGGCTCAACGACAGCTAATACTCGCAAGATGCATGAGGCGCTGGCATCCGAAAGGGTTAATTCAAAGAACCGATCGACACATAAAAGGAACACCTCGGAAAAACCGAAGAATGAGAAGAATGATTTCCCATCTGGTGACGATGGAAATAGTGTGAAAAAACTGAGTAATGATGCAGTGGAAGTAAGGGTTAAGTCCAGTGCCCGCTACAGGACCATTAAAACTGAAATAAAACCGAAAAGCGACGAAGTTCCTCCGATTCATATCAGTTTCTTGGTAAATGTAGAGAACAGCGCTCGCCCACCGAGTACTTTAAGAAGACTTGAAGAAAAGCATCGGCACTACCAAGAAATGGTTAAACAGTACGTGAAAGATTTTTCCTAATTGTATTATGTTAATTCTGTAACACCCTATAATTCTGGTAAATTTTGTAATAAAATGACTTGACTCAAAAGGCATTCATCATTTCATAAACAAGGTACGAAATACATAGTACATCCAATATCTGATAAATACTCCCCAGAAAATAATTGTTATTTTTTTTATATATCGAAAGGTACAATAGAGAAACGTCTGCACAGAAACGAAAACCAAGCCCGGCCCCGCTGAAGAGGAAAATTCAACAATAGGTATTTAAACGAATATTGGACATATTTCAGTCAGTATGCGTTACAATCCTTCCCGACCCGTGGTACACCCGAGAAGTTCACCTGTGGGGCTAGGATTATCTTGACTCGACTTTGCTTGTCGTGCGACTTAGCGTCACCTGTCTTGCTCACACTGTATTGACAGGAGAGTGACAGACAAAGAGTCGAGTGTCATAGTTATGCTAGACGTGCAGGATGGACAATGAGCACTGATTTTGACTCTTGGTAGATCTCTAGAGGCACCGCTAAAAAATCTCATGTACGGTATTCACAATCGGGAAGGTTACAAGTAGCGCAAAGTACCTCTTTAAAAGAAGGCAAAATCTTGTATTAAAATGTTATTTTCTTATTTTCTGACATTGATTGAACATGGGAACGATCTAAATGACCTGTGTGTGTGTGAAAGTGCATTTGCAAAAAAACTATTACGCGTTGCAATTTGTTCAGGTAGTTCAGATTTATTCGAATAATGTTGAGTCTTAATTAATGTAGAAAGTTAGAGATCGATTGTCTAGAAAGAATGGATATTTATCATAAAATTCATGACGGTAATTGAAAAATAAATTGCTCTTAGTTCATTAAGCTAATTGGTTGGTTTAATGACTAAACGGATATTTTTAGCTGCCAGTGCCGGCTCTTAGAATAACCTCCGGATTTGGGAAGTATCCACAGGGCGTGAGCTGACAGAATTTGATTCGCGTTTTATACCTGTCTCGTTCGCTCTTACGAGATTCAGATAAGAACCTCTCAATTTTCACCTAAGCCCGAATACTGATCTGAGAGCTCACGGACTGTGTATAGGATTGCCAGATAGAATTACCCTATTATCGGGAGAAACATCAAGTTTTTTCGTGATTTTGTGATTTTGGTCGGGAAAAACAAAAATTGAATCAAATTATAAAGTAAAAACAACGTCGTTCGCTGCCGATACAAATGTCTACATAAATAAATACTAACAAAAAAACATAAAATGTTTTTCTCATTATTATAATTTTATCTATAATCCACAAAAATGTTATAAGGTACACACAATAATTCGGGAGAATCCCGCCAAATCCCGACCATCTGGCAACCCTGAGTGTATACCGACTGTATAGGTATTTACTTTCATAAGACCAAGCGAAACAAGTGTGACCCAGGCCACTTTAACAGCTCACGGAACTCTTTATTTATGCCACAATTTCTAGACACCATGGCAGCTTTCTGATGGGAATCAATCACATCACAATACTTTCCATTAGCGCCTAATTTTAAGTGTTTAATAACACCTGTAACTTTCTATTCCATTATTATCACTACAGCATAATGCTATAGCATTTTCACTACAAAAAGGGTGGGTGACAGTCTGAGTTGATAACTACACTTACTTTGAAAGGATCAGTGAAGATTTTAAAGCATCTTTTTCACCTGAAATATGGCGCACTAAACCTTGAAAACTGTTTAGATTTAGTTTCGGAGTTACAACTTTTTAGACTTAGAAACATATGAAATGTTGACAAGTGAAGTGCCCGGGGCCTCGGCAAGTCGGTACGCGGCCTTGTAATTTGTAATCAATGTCATCATTAACACGAAATGATTCAATTCGTCTCTGGCACCGGTTTTCTATAACGGGAAGCTGTTGGACGTTGGTATCACAGGATCATTCAATACGGAGATCCTTGGATTGGAGATCAATGGACGTTATTCAGCTGAAATGGATGATGATAATATGCTACTTCTCTTTCCTGCACTGTCACCTTCAGCTGCTCTAGACTAAAGTAAATTGATGAAGTTGATATCTTCATCAATTTATTTCGGTCTAGGGCCGCTTAGGATCCTGCCACATTATCTTTACAGCGACATATCTTGCTCTACTAATACACATTAATCTTACTTAATTACTAATACAATGCAAGTCAATCTACGGTTCCCCCTGTTATGGCATAATATTTTTAGTCATAATTTTTTATGGCATAATCTATGTAGGCAGAATTGACTTTCCGCATAAACTGTTTTGGCATAATCAAGATTCGCATATTTTGATTACGCAGATATTCATTTGTCATAAATTTATTTCGCATATTTTTGTTTGTCCGAATCATGTCTACGCATAAAATAACTAGGCATAATTTCATTTGTCATATTTTATTAGCGTATATTTTTGTTTGTCCGAATCATGTCTACCTAACCTAACCTACTTTTCTGCTAGCAGTTCGTTTTTGCGAGGGACGTAGTTTTAACCTAACCTAACCTACTTTTCTGCTAGCAGTTTGTTTTTTTGAGGGACGAAGTTCTAACCTAACCTAACCTACTTTTCTGTTAGCAGTTCGTTTTTGCGAGGGACGTAGTTCTAACTAACCTAACCTAACCTACTTTTCTGCTAGCAGTTCGTTTTTTTGAGGGACACAATTCTAACCTAACCTAACCTAACCCACTTTTCTGCTGGCTGATCGTATTTGCGAGGGACGCAGTTCTAACCTAACCTAACCTACTTTTCTGCTAGCAGTTTGTTTTTTTGAGCGACGAAGTTCTAACCTAACCTAACCTACTTTTCTGCTAGCAGTTAGGGACGTAGTTCTAACCTAACCTAACCTACTTTACTGCTAGCAGTTCGTTTTTTTGAGGGACGCAATTCTAACCTAACCTAACGTACTTTTCTGCTAGCTGATCGTTTTTGCGAGGGATTCAGTTATAACCTAACCTAACCTGCTTTTCTTGTAGCAATTTAAGTATGCCAAGATAGATTCGGACAAATGATAATATGCCAAATACCACTATGCTAAACCAAATTATTCGTAAATATAATCGGCCTAAACAATAGTATGCGAATACAATTTCGGGCAAACACATTTTCGGTAAGTTAGAACTTATGCCAAATAAGGTTTCTGCCACATTACCATTCGTCGAAAACTTAATATGCCAAGTCTGTTATGCTAAAACAGTTTTGGACAAACAAAAGTATGCGACATAGAGGGAACCCTCAATCTACACCTACAGAGAAAGTCTCAACACCGACCACAGATTAACACACAACTTGGCAACCACAACAGCTGTTCAACATGTTATTAATATCTGATCACTTGTAAATAATACGTGAAGCCATTTCGGTCCCGATCAGAGTGAAAGTGATGGCATGGCAGAGCATCTGTTTCTAAGATCGACATCTTGCCCATCCTACTCACTCTTTTTCTGTCAGACTCAAGAGTAGGCGAGACATATCGATTTTCGAAATGTAGTTAAGCGATCGAATCTAATAAAGCGTCTGACTTAACAAGATTATGCTTGTTGACTATGTTCATTGGAAACTTTTATGGTGTTATTCATAAACTATTAACACCTACGATAGTATTCAAGCTTGTTTATGTATTAATAGGATGGATAGACATGGATGATTGAAAGTAACATGATTTCGTGAAAACTATTTAGGCAAGCGTAATAAAATGATCACCTTATATTTCTGTTGCATGCCAATAAGCACGTTATAAGTAATTAGTAATTACCTTAATCAAAATGATAGGGTTTCAGATAATGTAAAGTTTATTAAATAAAAAATGTGTTTTTTTTTAAAGATTAATGTAAACCTAACGTAACATAAGCCAATGGTATCATATAAGTTCTAAATGACGGCAAGTTACTATCCGCATCCGCACCCGTGTATCTGGTATGTTTTAAGGCTTCTAAGGTCAATATAAACACGTTAGACCAGATTATAGAATCTTCTCAGTGCAGTGTACCTATAATGTACTTTTCATATTTGAATTTACTTGTAATTTTATCAATATTGTAGAAGGTTAAAGCTATACAGATTCAACTCTTTTTGAGTAGTTTACGAACTTCTGCCATAAACTTATGATCTTTTCTGTAATGTTGACCATAGAGCCTATTCTCTTACTAGCTTGCTAGAATTTAAGTACCTTGTCCTCATTGTTCTAAAAGAAAAAATAAGCCAAACTTACATAAGTCGAACCTCACAAAAATTTGACACGCCACAAATAAGAACGTGACAGGGGTAGCGCTTAGCAGCTAGAGTAGGAAAATAGTACCTATGAAAATATTCGCAGTTTTAGCAGAAACAAAATACGTTTTTGGGGCCCTGACAACAAACCACTCAGCTTCTTTAAGAAAATACAGGAAAACGCATAATTTAGATCGCGATTTTTATTAAAAATGTATGAAGTATCGGTTGCTGAGCAATACAAACAAACTAGAGTTGATTCACCAATTTAGCCTTTGGACGGACACTTTTGGATAATCAGATAGTAACCTGCTTGTATTCTGTGCTCCATATCCAAAGTACTCTACTCACATGTTATCAACATATTGTCATTTACATCGGCTGCACGAGCTGCAATCTGAACCACGGAACAATAGAGAATGTCTCCAAACTTTGCGTCTAACTTTCCCGGCCGTGGCCACTCCAAAGCCACCCGAGCATAAACCGTATCGTTTGTCTGCATGTCTGACTCAACAATCGTGATTCCATGCCGGAAAACAATATGGCTTAGTTGTATCGTCAATTTAGAGCCAAATCGGAATAAGTTAGGGCATCGTTTTATTTTGCTTACTTCTGAAGAAGAAAGAGGGGACTATCTGTGGCATCCAAAAGGGTCGAAGCTAATTTTAACCAACTTTATGATTTCGCTATTTTTGGGCGAAAGATAACTTGATAATTAATATGTCCTTAGATGATTCAAGATAATCTTTAAAGTCGTGTGAAGATCGTAATTGTAGTTAATTCTGGTCGCGATACGTATGTTTAACAAGCTCTTACATACACACCACACACACACTATATTATATAGGTATACTTACCTACATAGAGTGCACGTACCTAAGTACGACGATCACTGATGGCAAGAAGCTTTTATCCGTGAAATGAAAATATCCAATACATATTACATACATATGAAAGAAATAAGTTTATTCTAGCGCATGATATACCTACGACAAAAGAAATAAAATAAATGACCAATCTAAAACTATGCCCCGAAATGGTCCCACCTCAGCATAAAGCTTTGCTATTTGAGCTACTTGCATACAAGTGAAATTAGCAAGTTGTCATTTAAACATGCACATTACTAGAATAGACACATATTGGAATAATAGTTATTATAAAGTGGCGCAATGGAAATCAAATGCGTTGCTTTTAGCGCAGCCTCTGAGTCTTATCTAATAAATTATACCGTAATAACATAATTTAATCCGTTTGTAATTTAGTTTAGCTTATTGCGGAAGCGTGTGCATAATTTATCATTAATGATGTAATGTGTAGCCATACTTTTGAACTAAGTAATGACAGCGATGTATGTAATTTTATTAATACTAGAAGTAGACTTACATACAATACCAACGACAAAATATCATTCGAAGTATCAGAGTTTGTTCCAATAGTGAGATTAGTGAGGCTCAAAATTACATTGAAAAATAAAGAAGTATAGTTTTCACTATTATCATCGATTGAAATCAAACCGTCTAATTTTTGCTTCACCAGACCAGCTATGCGGGGAGAAAATCTAAGTTCCTTGGTAAGGAGATATATAAAACTTTAGACAAACCACGGGCGGTAAATCGTAAAGCCTCTGATCACATGTTTATGGCCCGAACCGAAGGTGAGGATAAACGCCTGAGATCTGGAACATTCACGAATTCACCACCCTGGGTATGTAATGTACTATACTATGGCATTTCTCCACGTAGTCTATTTAAGTCTAATCTATTTTCATTTTCTACTTCCCTATGGCCATCAATAACATATGACATGTTCTTTTACACGCACCCTGTGAATGTTCAGTGTTGAATTTCTGTACACAAATTAACCTAAAAGTTAGTGATAAGTTATTAAAAAGGTTTATAAGGTTAATACAGCTTAATTAAATAAAAACCACACATAATTCCCGCTATCGCGGATACCATAAAAGGTTTTATTTCATAATAAGAGTTTACAATTTACATTTTTAAACTCAAAATCTGGGTTGAAATGTTGACCTGCTGGTATAGGTACTACTTTTACTGTCCTTGGTGTCCTTGGATTACATACGACGTCACATACAAGCGTTCAATGCAACTTTTACATAACTCCAAGTGCAATTGGTTGCGCAGCTCCATAAATAAACTGACGGATAGTGGCAAAATAAAAGAAACCTATTATAAAGGTATGTTGAAGAAATACGCTACATGAAACGTTGACATTGCCCGGCTGTTGCGATACTAAATATCAAATATTTCTCATTACAACACTTCTTTGAATAAAAAACATACTACAACTTAAGTCTCTCTCATTTGCTCAAAGGTTAACTGGAAGAAATCCCTTACAGGGATACGTTCGCCTTTGTACGTACCTATCATTCGTTTAATGTCCTTGCTATGTTTATATATATTTTAATGTACAATAAATTTACATGCATACATAAAAGTTGCTGAACAAATGTTGTTCAGTTGGAAGAGTAGTATCTAAATTTTAACTTATTGCTCCTGTTACAGGGCACACCCGGTATTCTACGTTGTGTGTTGTAAGAATTACTACCCATTTATACTTCAGGTATGTGACTTAAATGTGCCCTGAAATTTCTAAAAACCGAATTTACATTAATAATCTATATAGGTACCTAATACTTATCGAACCTACTCACAAAAATTTCACGAGAATCGGTTGATAGATGCGACATCTAAGCGAGAACCCAGAAATCTGGACGACTGGACACCCGGCGGATTTGCCCGGATTTGCTAACTTCACCCGCTCGGTCAAAAAAACAATATAAAGAAGGAAATAATTGTATTTACTGGAACATTTTCAAAAGTACCTAGCGTAATTTGTCGTAAAATATTGTATTGCATTGGATAATGTAGATTCTGAAAAAAAAATACACTCAGGAAATGCAAAGATTAGACAAAAACTTTCTTCATAAAAACTAGTCTCAAAGCTGTTCGCCTTCGATAACGAAAATAGGACATCACAATTCGAAATACTAATCAATTTAATATATTTAAATATGGCGAGTAGGCGTGGCCAAACACATTAATTTGTGAATGTTAAATATCACAATGGATAGCAAACGTATTCGACGTATGAATCATCTATTGGAGTAGCTTTAGGTGATTATATAAATATATTAGAATACTTGGACAGTGATAATATACTAAGTGGCTCTTTCTTTGAGCTGTATCTATTGGTTGGAATTTGTATGCCTTCAACAATATGGATCACTTATGGTGTTATGATTATGATTTTTCTTGACATTTCGACAACATTTTATGATCTAGACAAGTTCAATGTGGTGATAGACATTTTTGACAATAGGCCATACCATGATGTACTGCTCCAAATTGAGCGTACTGTTTGCACAGTCGCTTGTCAGATAAACATTCCTTGTTAGGCAGTGATACATTTGACTGTACGTGCACAATGACATAATAATATGATACTGACTGTATTACAAAAAGCATATTTACCTAACCAAATTAAACAATTACGCTAACTCCAAATCCAACACCATGTGTTCTTTCTCAAAAATTGCACTATTTGCACTGCTAGTACTGCGTTCACATAAGCCAGGTTAAGTTTGCACATTGTTAGTACCGTACTAATAGTACGCGACATCAAAGACACCAGGTGCAAACTTATCTGTGTATTCTGTTTCAGATTACGATTGCACCCCGTTTATGACCGGCACCATTACACATGGTGCATGCTTAACTCAAACACAGTCACTAAGTATACAAATACGACGGAATGTTTGTGTACAGGTTAAGTTTGCACGTCATTTGTATCCACCGTAATAGACACCTGGTGCAAACTTAACTCGAACGTGTATGTCAAACAACAAACATTGCATGTTAGTGTGTGATTTGTGACCGCGTCCTTGGCCCGCTGACTCCGTCAATAGATTGTGACCGCAGTTGCGATCGACTCGATGTTCTGAGCTAATCCTATTCAGCATAGACCTACTTTGCTTGCTTAATACTTGCCTAGACTGCTTCTGAACTTTAACCTGTTTACTGCCATCAGTTTAGTAGCGCGTTGGACCCTCAACGCCACGGCCGAAAATTATGGTCCGTGAGACCCTGACCATAATAGGCTACGGAGTTCTAACACACTTATTGACACTGAACGCTGGTACTGACTTTTATTTTGTGCAATATAGTTACAGCTACATCGAGGAAAAAAAGATACTGCGATGCGATCGTCGGCGTTCGTGATTCGAACACCTAAATAACAGGTACAGGAACAGGTTAAATAAATAGATAGATATCTGGGAACAATATAACATAAATCGTTGCCGCCATAAATAGTTAATGGTCATGGATAACTGAAGCGAGATGTCCCTACTCCTTATAACTAAATTTCAAAAGTGATATTCACACAAATAGCGCCAAAATGGATGTCACTCAGCTTTTAATGCTGTAAGAAACTGGGGAATGACGACACTAATAAAATAAAAAAATATAAATCATAAAGCTACCTTCCTTAAATGCACATATAGATCTGACCTCCTTTATTCTGTCGTACCACTGTACCAATAGCTTCTTACTGCGAATCGCTACAATTCTACAAATGCCTTCCATTGAGAATTCTATTCCATACTACGTTTTAATCGCGCATTCCACATTTCTATCCTTTTGGCGATTGGCGAAATATGTTGCGCCACCAATGAAGTGTTCTAGCTACTTCTATACCGATAATTGTCAACGTTTCATTACATCTTTTTTATAGAGATCGTGAGAGCTATACGTCGTGTACACCCTTAAAAAAAATCATATTTCTATTTGTAAAGAAATATAATAAAATACATAATAACCGAAATCTAAGACAACTATGCCTGCAAATAGTTGTAGTCCTCGACCTTTCCGCGAAAAAAAACAAGCTGTCAACAATGTCAAGCTCAATATCATTCGATTTTCTTAATTAGACATCAGACTAAAGTAACCTTTCCATTGTATCATAGTTTTGGAGTTACTATTACTACATTTTAAAATGAGGAAATTATAATATAATTAGTAATCTCAGGAATAAACAGTCCTAAGTACGCCCTCTTTCTAAGCGCAATACAGAAAAATAATAAAGTCGTAGTCTCAAAAACAAGAAATCTTGTCAATTATACCAACTTATCTAGTTAGTACCTATCTTAATGACATTTATAATACGTCATGTACTTAATGTGTGCTTTGCGGCTCAATCGCGGCAGAACGGCTGGACGGACTACAACAGTTTTTGATCCACGACGGTAAACTGGGTCACATGGTACGGTCAGCATCAAAGTAGATATTTATTTTACTACTGGTTAATTCCAAATTGCATACTAAAATTGTCAGCTACTTTTGATATTGTCTGTATTAAAATGCTCCGCGGCCATACCCAGCTACCTAAACAATCTAATGTCTGTCGATCTTATTCACTTCTTACACGCTAACCATTCGTTACCTACCATATCGTTTTGGAATACCACATCGTGCTCTACTAAGAAAAAACGAGTATAACCACACATTTCCCGTATCAGATAAAACTATTTCATAAAGCCATTAACATAAGTTAACTCATCTTTATGCAATGTCGACTTATGTTGATTTGCTTTCGGTTGCCATTGTGGTGGGAAAGTGGAGCGTAGAGATATTAGATATGCTAATAAGTATAACCTTATGGACTGGTTGTGTTGCTTTGCCTGTACATTCAGCAACATAATATAACCATACGAGTATATATTACTAGCTGTGCCCCGCGGTGCTACACTAGGACAAGGGAACACTAAATTTAATGGGGATAAAAAGTATCCTATGGCCTTCCCCGGGACTCAAACTATCTCTATACCAAATGTCATCTAAATGGGTTCACTGGTTTAAACGTGAAGAGGTAACAGACAGACAGACACACTTTCGCATTTATAATTTTAGTATGGATTTGCTGCGCCCCGCAGTGTTACATGGTCATCCCACGGGAACACGAAATTTTTTCGGATAATAAGTAACCTATGTGTTAATCCAGGGTGTCAGCTACCTACACACCAAATTGACCAAAATATTTTTTATTACATGCTAGTCAATAAAAAAGCCAATCTCGACGAACTTATACTAAATGTATGCAAGCGTTTCATCTTAATATTTCAGTTTATAGTTTTTTGATATCTAGTGTAATAACGGAAGAATGGCCTCATTACACTTAAAGATTACATAACTATTTATACTTATGTAGGTACTGTCATAAAATTAGGTAGGTAGTTGAAAACTTACTATAGTACCTATTATGATGCGGTTTTAGTACCTACCTATATAACATTTATTGAGCTATAATTAGGATTATTATTAATAATGAAATAATAATGAAAATGACTATATAATTAATTATTGACAAATGATATAAACTCACGTAAAAATTGTCAGGAACGGCCCGACATGTTTCGAACTCATTTGGAGCTCTTCATCAGGGGTAGCTATCCGTGCTGCTACGCGACTCGCGACCCACTGCACTTTTAATCGCTCTTCTTGCCGCCCTCTGCGCACGCGCAGATAGCGCGGCGCGGGGAGGGCAGGGCTCTTGCGCTGTCACCACTGGACTGTCTGTCACTGCATTTTCACTATTACCCACTGATACCACGCACACTTGACTTATTGTATCAACGACATTGTCTGAACGCGAGATGTTTTTTAACGCCGGAATCACAGGTTTCCATGCTGGAGGTAGAGCCCAACCACCGTCTCGGTTGAAATTCGGGCGCCGTCCAATTTCGATAGCTTCACGTATCTTCCGTTGTACACAGCGTTTCTCACGAACCAACAACCTGTGATTCCGGCGTTAAAAAACATCTCGCGTTCAGACAATGTCGTTGATACAATAAGTCAAGTGTGCGTGGTATCAGTGGGTAATAGTGAAAATGCAGTGACAGACAGTCCAGTGGTGACAGCGCAAGAGCCCTGCCCTCCCCGCGCCGCGCTATCTGCGCGTGCGCAGAGGGCGGCAAGAAGAGCGATTAAAAGTGCAGTGGGTCGCGAGTCGCGTAGCAGCACGGATACCCCTGATGAAGAGCTCCAAATGAGTTCGAAACATGTCGGGCCGTTCCTGACAATTTTTACGTGAGTTTATACCGTTTTTATAATTAGTAAAGATGTCTCACGATAGTTTTAATAACATTATTGACAAATGTTTGAAATCGCGTATATAGAAATGTATAAAGCAATACAAACATAAAAGCGAAGATCGAAAATCAGAACCATCTGTAGTATTTCATTCTGTTTCTGTGTAGGTAACAACATGTAAGACCACCATGAAATGACCAGTGATACTGTTAAGCTGTTAACTTTGTTCAAATCTTTTCGTTTGGTCAATATGTTCCTGGAGCCTACCCGGGTAGGTGTAACTAGTAAAACCTGTTTAGATAATATTTTCTGTGATTGTGAGTACTTAGAAAAGAAAATATAATTATATTTACTAAACATCTAACCTGTAAAAATTCTCAAATGTGAGATTGCAACATTCACCTATAAAAACTACGTTTATTCTGCTTTTGATATTATGTTTGACGCTAACTGTACTTTTTGACTACCACTTCAATTGAAGTTGACAGCTTGGGCTATCGTTGACATTTGTACGAGTTAGTATGAATTCCCACGTAAGCGAGTACTTATCTCATTAGAGATTAGGGTACATATTTTATAGATAGAGGTCAGGTATAAACACGATTAAAGTTACTTTAAGACTTCCTTTTGACATGATTGCGATGGATAGATTGATTGAATAACACCTTAAGTTATTGGTAGGTACTTACTACGAAACGAGGACATATCAAGAACATGTGGGTACCTATAGTTCACATATTATAAACTAGCGGCTCTGAGTGCTTTAGACCTCGCGAATTTATCTCCAAATTGAAGATAGTTGTATTTTTTTACGTTTTCAAGTAAAAAAAAAAATGATTATTATAAAAAAATACTTTTTATATTCATCGAAGCTACTCACCAAATTTCGTGAGAAATGCGACCTATTGGCAAGAACAGCAGAAAACCAGATGTTTTCAGGTTGTTCTCGCCTAGATATCATAAAGACACCCAGACGTCCGGAATTCCGGACATACGTAAGAATTTTGGGCCAAGTCGAAACGGAGACTTCGCTCGCTCTGTCAATTATAAGCAGTGATCGACACGGCCCATTTTTAGTATTGTTATAAATAATTATATTGCAATCAATAGACTTTTTTTTTCAATCCAGATTGCGGGACTATATTATTTTTCTACACGAAACCCGCGGCGTTGCACGGGCCGGCCGTGACGATCTCTGTTTATAAGCCTATCTTTAATACAGTCTGACCAAAAAGAGTAGAAATTAAAAAAACGGCAATACTGTAATGTCGTCCCCGTTTTCTTAGATTGATTAGAAAGGGACGACACTACAGTATTGCCACTTTTTAATTTCTACTCTTTTTGGTGAGACTGTAGGTACATGGAAACGGGTTTCTACGCAACAAATAAACTTCACTCGATTAAGTAGTCGCGTAAAGAAAAAGGCTGTACCATGATGAGACATTTCCATAAAAGTAGTTTTATTTCTATTAACTACTACCTAAAAGTCCGGTTTATAGTATCCAAATTCCAAACTATTTCACAAGTAAATTGAGTCTCCATGTTCGTCCATTACGTAATACTCCATTGTCACTAGCCTCATTCCGATATTTAGGATCGTATCGCGACTGTTTACTGTTTATAGCGCCTACAACTTCATCTCTGTGTGTCGAGCATAACTGTGATACGCGACTTTTTGCTGCGCGACAAATGGTACCTGTCACTTTTGTTTCAATACCGTGCGAGCAAGACAAGTGATACTGAGTCGCGCGACAATAGTGAAGTCGCGAATAGATACTAGCCTAGGTTTATGATGTAAGTATGTTATAGTTAGAGTCGGATTGTAGCCTCTTTGCGGAATTACTGGTTTATCCTAGGCCTAGGTTTAACGAATGCATTTTCAAACCTGAAAATAAAATAAAATGTTTGCCTCCGACTGATGTTTTGTGCAAACCTAGAAGTAGGTACCTACCCAATTTGAACAGTCTTGAATTAAAAAAATCTTGGAAACAGCCCTCTTTTAATTTTAACATGGTTAGGTTCGTTAGGGATCTTGCGTCTCTCAGATCGGAAATAGAAGCCCCGCGCGCGTACTCGCTTGCATCAAACAGCATTCAGAAAGCTTATATCGTGATTCCCGACATTTGACTGTCCAAATTGGTGTCTCCTAGGATTGGATATATAGATTCGGTAGTCAAAGGCTAATAATATGATATGATATAAAGGCACACGTACAGGCAAATACAAGATTTTGGTTTGGTCTTTAACGAAGAACTCAGGTTTGACTAGCCGAACCTAAAAGCACCGGAGCTTCGATGTTTGACTATAACATATACAGTACGTAGCCATAGATTGTCTGTATGAATCAGTGTAATATGTCGTATTACAATCAGGGGCGATGAGATTACAGTCATAGCCTTTTACTCGTGATTCATAATCCCGCAGCGCAGCCTGAAATGGCAGTATGTAAAACGAATCAATACCAGACAAAATGAGCACAGAAAACCTTGTAGACGTTCTTTATTTTAATAATTTGTTCTTTCTTTTACCTATTACATATTCTGTACTCGTGCTTAAGTTTACTAGTGACGAAGTACTAAACAGCTGATCATTTACATTGGCAGTGTGCATTCATTTTTAACCGACTTCAAAAAAAGGAGGAGGGTTCTCAATCCGACTGTATTTTTTGTATGTTTTTTACAGAACTTCAGAACTTTCGATTGGGTAAACCGATATTGATGATTCTTTTTTTATTTGAAAGCTGGTGCGTCCAGTCCTGACAAAGACATCCATGAGAAAATCATATAAATGTTATTGTATGTTCCATTTCGCTCATTGAAGCCGATTATTATTTTTTTGTGAAAAAGTAATTACATTTGAATCACCTTTTGAAGTCGGTACTAAACCAGTCAATTATTACTATGAAAACAGATGCCACGCAAGTTTACGTGAGGTTTGCCACTGACTTCAAAAGGTGATTCAAATCAATACATATAATCCGTAATACATGATCGGGTTATTTTTGGCTTTTCAGTTTTTTTTAGAAGCTGGTTCTTTTTTTGTAATAAATGTTTGAGCTATAGAAATATTATGACAGACGTGTGAATCCTATCCAAAACCTTTGTGCTCCAGCTGCTTTCGACGACCTTGATAAGGTCATACCTGACGAAGCAGCCTAAATTGTAGATCAAACTTCATGTTAGTTAAAAAACAAGTTCAACTGACTACTGATTAGCGCGACTATTCGATAGCTTCCTGTAAACTATTTTACGCTTGAAACATGCTACAAAGCAGCTCTGTGGGAACGTCCGTGGAACTGTCCAGTTACCGGCCGAAAGATAAGTGTGCTCCAGTTAAGGCTCGTTTCGCAACTCGCATTCACAATGCACTCTCTTCCTATGCCTGGCTGCCCTAAAGGATGTAAACGTGCTTTGATCGTAACATAAATAGACCCTTTCAAATTGTGACTGTTGTAAAGCCGATGTAAAGTCTTGAGCTTCCGAGCGGAGTTTTGAAGTATTTTCCGACTGTTGACGGCATGAGAAAAATTAAATATTATGTCAATGCTTTTTGTTAACAAACATCTAGAGCTGTATTAGATTTTAGATACACCCTTACCTTCCTGCTCACACCTTTAGCTGTGAGGGTTTACCTAGTCATTATCAAAGATTTTAAGTGCAAATGTAGTGGCAAAATCGTTTTTCCGATATTTACTTTATATCAGAAATAAGGGTATAGACCACGCTTGATCAAAGAGCGTGCGTCTTAGTAGATTTCAATACAATTGTCAGTATAGCTGTGAAAAATACATCCAGCCGAAAACACCATATTAATTAAAGTAACTGCAATTCAGTCACCATGTCGTACTACAAACTATCATTCCATTCGACTGATCTATCGTTCACGATATCTCTCACAAGTACCTAAACGTCACTAATTGCATGATTCTAGAAAGTAACAAGGAAACCTTTATATGACTATTTAGTACACTAACAGATTAAACGCAACGGGCCGCATCAGGGATAATTGCAAAAGGATTGAATAACAAATCCATTATTAGTAAACACAACGGCAACGCAAATGTCAACTTAAATTAATAGGTACATTTATCAAACTTCTTTTTACTTAATAACAAAGTGTTTAAGATGCGTAGGTTACCTTTTACACAACGTGTGACACTGTGACACGAATTCTTTAGAAACCTCTTCCTCGTAATAAACATGCAAATTACGAAGGTATGCGAATAAAAATAAAAACTGCACGGAATCGATGCGAAATTGCACGAAAACATCATAAAGCGTTTGAGTTGGCTTCGCGGATTTTCACGCAACGCGAATCAACTTTACAAAAACATACCTTCAATTTTAGTTTCCCAATACTTCCGTGTAAGGTTTAGATTGAAATGGCACGTGGTAATCCAATCTTAGATTTATTTTGCTCGATTTCCATCCATGTAGTGTATGGCGTACTCAAATAGGGTGGTTGATTTTTTAATCCCAGCTTTCTGGACGACTTATACCAATAATATTCATAGGTGAGGTTAAGAATGTGAGATTTTAAGATTTTACCAATCCAGGCCCTTATAAAAGTGTTACAGTTTGTATGTTTATTACATAGTCATGCTGTGCAACCTAGAATGGTGATTAAACTTTTTAGAAAAGTTTTGATAATTTATAATGTTGGTATTTTCAATAGATATTCTAAATAAGATAGGGATTATAACTGCTGCAATTACAACATTTTTGTTAAATATTTCCGCCTTAAATCGTAGTTTTTAGTAACCCAGGGGACATCACCATAGCAACAAGCAACAGAGAAAAGTTGATTGACCCAATTAACCAATCAGGGTGCGTATTTGTGAAGCCCGAATAAGAGCATTTAAATCGGAGAAATATGATTGGTATATTTAACACATCTCCGCTTCTCTGGACAGGCAGCCTAACATATTTTGAACATGTTTTTATAGAATCTTTTTATCGATTTATCCTTGTACGGATGATAGAACAACGAGGGAGCTAGTAACGTAGCCAACGTAGGCTAATAATTAATTTATATATTTGTTGAAACGAGATATACAGCTCCCGAAAGTAATAAAATACCACATACCTACTCGTACAGTCGCCATCAAATATATCGCAGCATATAAGGCGTTCATAAATATCTGTACACGGCTCTTATTTGATTGCCTGGGCGTTACAGTACACGTTCAGATACTTATGAACGCCTTATATGCTGCGATATAATCTGATGGCGACTGTACAAAGCTTCGAGAAAAATCTATTCCTAGGTACCTAGTTACTTACGTACATATTTTTAAGTGTCCACTAAATATGGATAGCGACATATTACATGCACGTTTTCGCGAAAACGCCTTCTTGGAAAATCTCATGTGATTACGTTAAGGCCTGATTTCTTAATGACATAACTCGCCGACCATTCGTAATGCCGCTCTAAATCAGTTTGTAGAATGAAATTTATGTTTAGGATGATAATGCACGAATAATTCAATTTTGAAATCGACGGCGACACTTGGTAACTTCAAAAATTATTACACTACCCAAACGGTCTAATGCCTTTCCCATGTCCCTTCGGTAGTATTAACATCTTAAGCGACATTTCTATATTGTATTTAATACGAATCCTGAAATGGCTTATGAACCATGATAGGGAATGCAAACCGGTAAATTTTTGTTTGGGAATTAAGTTTTTTTGAGGTTTAAAATACTTCATTGTTACGTCCTTTACGCGATTTAAGGTTTTTTGGAGTTTACTCCTTAAGAATCGATTTTCATATATAAGCCCGGGGTATGAAAAATATGGGGAATAAAATCGAACGTATCTGCCGTGCTAATTTAAAAAGTCGTATCTCAGTATACGATCGGAGTAAAAATACGACTTCTTAATTTAGCAGCTTATGCGTTACGCGTTATAGGCTAAGATCCCGATATAAAATGACCTTCACCGAGATGTTTATTTTATGAAATGTATTTTATAATCAATTTAATATGTCAATAAATATATTGCATATGGGTTGCCTAACAAATTTTAGTCCAGGGTATGTTTAATTAATAATAAAAAAAAATGTTTTAAACATTTCACCGGTTTGATTAATATTAGATAAATTCTATACCAATCGAAAGTATGAAGCCCATAGAATATGCAAACGTTAGGTTACCTATTCTTTTCCCGTCACAACTATCGGGTAGCCAGGTATAAACAGGTAAATCTATACCTACTAGCATTTTGCAACGGTCTGATTATTGAATTGAAACTGAATAAAATTAAAGATTATTTAATTATGAATTTATCTAATACCTAATCAAATCGGTGAAATGTTAAAAAAATATATATTTTTATTTTTTACTAAACATACCCTGGACTAAAAATTGTTAGGCAACCCATATGCAATATATTTATTGACATATTAAACTAAATATAAAATACATTCATCAAATAAACATCTCGGTGAAGGTCGTTTTATATCGGGATCTTAGTCTATAACGCTTAACGCATAACCTGCTAAATTAAGAAGTCGTATTTTTACCCCGATCGTATACTGAGATACGACTTTTTAAACTACCATTATGTTCACATAAACAAACTATAAAATTGTCAATGTCAACTTCATGTCGAGTGTCAACAAAATTTTATAAATAAAATAAAATTTAATCAAATCTACGCTTAACGGGTAAAATGTGCTGCTTTTGAAACAATAAGCGCCCGTCACACAATCGGCTAAGAGATACGTGTTCGTTTCAGCTCCCAAACAAACCTAACGAATTTTTGTGATATCCAAGATTACAACTTTTATAACGTGCAATGCAAAGACCGTGTTTTCTTGGTGTTTAAGCCGTGCTTGTATGGTGCTAAGATCGAAGAAGACGTCTTGCTGTAGAGAGAGAGACCGCTTTAATTGTGACTCAGCTTTAAGCTTAGAAATAGAGAAGGCGTGAATACTTTTCCATCACCACTGCTCTCATTTTCCTGCATTCAGCCGCAGAATGGTTTTGATTTCGTGAAACTTTCCAGGATAATTACATACATAAATCAAGGATCCAACACAACCGAGCCATTCATTTTCTAGACGGGAGTCTTGCCGACCGACAAGAAGCTATGAAGTTTAAATCGAAATTGTCATGTTTTTGATGTTGGCTTTTAAATTGTATCTTTTTTTATTATAATTGCTTGTATTTTTACTTTTATTTGTAAGTGTTAGTTATAAATATGAGTGATCCTTCTTCATCCTTGCGCTGTCCCCATTGTCCCAACTCAACTCGAACTTTTACCCCTCATGGACTTAAAGTGCATATAGGGCACATGCATAAACATTTTCCCCAAGTCATCCCCTCCAACCCTAGACTGTCGGTTTCACAGCAAGCTCATGGTAACAACCCCATTCATCTAGATTTTGGTGATCTAGCTACGTTAAAGCAGTCAAGGTACGTGTGTTACGGCATATCCCCAAAGGGGCGCGAAACTTGGCAGCGGCCAAATTGAGCGACCTCATTGATAAGTGTATCGACTCCAATGGCACTCTCGAATGGTTTAGTTTACTGTCTTTTGCCTATTCCGCACTCAAATCGCCTGAAGCGTCGGCCACGGGCAATTTAACCACGAAAGTTAAGAGAAATATTAACTCTGCTTCTTTTGATATCAGTGGGAACATCGGTGCAGAGACCACGCCTTTGAGATCACACTCCATACTGAAGACAATTGAGCGTAAAGTACATGAAGGGGATCTCAGGTGCAGTGCGAGTGCTTATGTCGGATGAGGGCGTGGCGCCGTCGAGCCCTGAGACTTTATCTACGCTGCAGTCGAAGCATCCAGCCCCGTCCCGGCCGCTGGTACTTCCACCGGAACCTGACATATCTATTTCTGCCTTAACTGTTAAGCCGGAGGAAGTGGTGCAGGCACTCAGATCTTTCAACAATAGATCGGCCGCCGGTTTGGATGGTATCCGCCCTGTTCATCTTAAGGAGCTTACGTCTGCATCTGCGGGAGACGCCGATTTTCGGCTCCTGGAACATCTGGCCAAGCTTTGTAATTTTTTGCTCAGTGGTCAATTAAACCCTGAAGTTTGCTCCTATATTTATGGTGCTTCCTTATGAGCGCTGTCAAAAAAAGACGGTGGTATAAGACCCATTGCCATAGGCAGCGCTTTCCGCCGCTTAACGGCAAAGCTAGGATGCCGTGCAGTGAGAGAAGAAATGGCAGCTTATCTGCAACCTTGCCAATTAGGGTTTGGCACAAGATTGGGCTGCGAGGCTGCAATTCACGCTACGCGGGCTTTTTCGGTAGATAGCAAAAACTTAGAATCCGTTTTAATACGTATAGTTAAGTTCATATCATTGTAATAGTCAAGTACTTATGCTTTCTGAAAAAATGACTGACTGTTGAGTTTCTTTCGGCGTTTCTTCTCAACAGTGGTCTCCTCTTGTGAAATGCCGGTAGACCCAGACATGTAAAAGTGCCCTTGTGGCCTACTTGCAGAATAAAGTTCATTATTTCATTATTATTATTATTAATTAAAATTGATTTAAAAAACGCGTTTAACTCAGTGGAGCGTGATGTTTTACTGTCCGAAGTGAAGGATAAAGTGCCATCACTAGAGTGATGCACTTTATCCTTCATTTTCCAAGTATATTCTTCCGCTTCTAATCTTTTCTACAATGGTCCTCTTGTTCTTTCCCAAGTTGGTGCACAGCAGGGGGATCCGCTAGGCTCTTTAGTTTTCTGTCTGGCCATACAAAAGGTAATTTCAGAGGTTAAATCCCCATTGAATATCTGGTACCTAGATGACGGTACCCTAGGTGGTAAACCTGAAGAAGTGGAACAAGACTTGCTCATGCTCCTGCCTCGTTTAAAAGCTCTGGGTTTAGATATTAATTTCAGCAAATGCGAATTTTTCCCCTGCAGTACCAACTCACACGATTCTTTCCCCTTATTCAGTGCTCTGCTCCCCGGACTGAAAGTGTTGTCGGCGAGATCTTTCAACCTCTTGGGGTCCCCAATATTCCCAGAAGCCATTCCTGAAGCCTTCGAGGAGAGAAAGCTGCTTCTGCTGATGGCTGCGCAGAGGTTGAATGAACTTTCGGCTCACGTAGCCCTCGTTATGTTGCGAGTTTGCTTTGCCGTGCCTAAGCTGACATATTTCTTGTGCACCGTGCCAGCCTGGCTGCACCCTGTCCAGACAGACTCCTTTGACTTCGTGTTGAAGGAGAGTTTGGAAAAGGTGCTGAACGTCTCCCTTAACCAAGGTCAATGGGACCAGGTTTCTCTGCCGATTCGAACTGGTGGTTTGGGCGTGCGTCGCGCGCGAGATGTGAGCCTCCCGGCCTTCCTGGCTTCGGCGTGTGGGGTGGTGGACCTTGTCACTCAAATTTTATCTTTTGATGGTGACAAGGCTATCATTCCTTACGCCTCCGATGCTTTGACGGCCTGGACGGCTCTTAATCCCGGCGTAGCCATACCCGTAGAATTGTTCCGTCACCGTCTATGGGTTTATTTATATGAGAGTGCGCGCACCACGATTTTCATAAACCCATAAGTAAGCTTATTTCTGGGACAAAATTATCGCGCGACTAAAAAAAATCGTGGTGCGCGCCTGGCCTGGAGAGTAAACTCCAGTCGTGCGTCGGAGCTGACACACACACTTTTTTTTCACTTAATTCTGATCACTACATTCACTGCTCATTTCAATAAGACTCCTGGAAAAACTAGTCTCTTACGGCGTTGTTATTTTGTAAGCTTGATTGTAGAGCGGTAGTAAATCCCGTCATTTAACTAAGCTGTGATCCTAGTTCAAGTCACGAAGTGTATAACATGCCGATCGGATCTTTCTTGAAGCGGAATGCCCTAGTTTAATTAACACTGCATCTTTGTAGGTAGTTTGCGAAAGCGGAGATTGTCTTGGTATGTGAGTTTCGTTTTGTACCTTGTCGATCGACACACATCGATATCACGTAGCGCGTAGGATTAAACTGGAACTTGACAAAATTATGATATGACAAGGTTTTTAAAGTAAAATGGAACAATTATATTGTATTTTATTAACTGAACACAAATAAAAGGGAACAACTTAAACGTCCAATCCAACAAGTTGACGTCATGGTTTGTATTTTTTCACTCATTATTTTCGTTAGCATCTGCCTTCTCATTTTGACACTCCTTAAAGTAAACAGATTAGACCTGTCATGATTTAGCCTACAATATATTTATATCTAGACTTTCTTTTATTCATGATAAAGTTCGTCTCTTGGCTGACGACGGTACAAAATACAGTCATATGTAGCCAAAAATCGATCTCAAGTTAATGGGAAAACGGTAAAGGAAAAACAATACATATAATAGCTTTAAGCAAACACTTAAACGCCGATAACATACGTGGCAATTAAGATGCCACAGAATTTCCAATACCATATTTGTCGAAGACGATAAAATAATAAATAATTAATACTTGTACGATGTACGGCATTGATAGCCCAAAATGGTAATCATTGAACATAATTTTGCTTAAACACGTAATCTTTAATTATTTACTAAAACAAAAGACTGTAAAATAAAGACTGTACGTATATATTTAATTCATAACTTCATAAGTATAATATAACACAATTTCGAAAAATCTGGTAGTACTTACGGTGCTGCATATTTCATCAGACCCCAAGTAAGTAATTTATAAGTACTATTTCGTACTATTATGAAATTGTAAAAAATAAATGTACATTGAAGATATTCCTAAAATAGGCTACGTGGAGATATTTGAGTTGAAATGTATATATATATATATATATATATATATATATATACTAGCTGTTGCCCGCGACTTCGTCCGCGTGGAACCATTATCTTGAAAATTTTAATTCTTTATTATTTTCAGATCTAAGTAATGTTGAAATTGCTAAACGTGCTTTTTTTGCAATTGTATACGAAATAGTAACGAACCCTTCGTACGCGAGTCCGACTCGCTCTTGGCCTTTTGATGAGTCAGTCAGTCAGGACACTTGCATTTATATAATAGATTAGCGGATTTCCCCATACAAACTTTGCACCCCTTTTTAACCCCCTTAGAGGTGAAATTTTCCAAAACGCTGAAATTACTTTTTTTGTATTTGATTATTGAAATTTTCCAAAACGCTGAAATTATTTTTTTTGTATTTGATTACGTAAGCTTTCTACAAAGTTTCAAGTCTCTAGTTAAAAAAAAAAAGTTTCTCCCATATAAACCTTGCACCCCTTTTTAACCCCCTTAGAGGTGAAATTTTCCAAAACGCTGAAAGTACTTTTTGTGTTTTTGAATAAGTAATCTTTCTACAAAGTTTCAAGTTTCTAGCTCTAAAAAAAAGGTTTCCCCCATACAAACTTTGCACCCCTATTTAACCCCCTAAGAGATTGATTTTTTAGAAATCGCTTCTTATCTCTTGTTAACTTTATAAATTCAACCTAGTGTGCAAATTTCAACTCTCTAGCATTTGTAGTTTCGGCTCTGCGTTGATGAGTCAGTCAGTCAGGTCAGGACACTTGCATTTATTATATATAGATAGATTAGAGGATTTCTCCATACAAACTTTGCACCCCTTTTTAACCCCCGTAGAGGTGAAATTTTCCAAAACGCTGAAATTACTTTTTTTGTATTTGATTATGTAAGCTTTCTACAAAGTTTCAAGTCTCTAGTTCAAAAAAAAAAGTTTCTCCCATATAAACCTTGCACCCCTTTTTAACCCCCTTAGAGGTGAAATTTTCCAAAACGCTGAAAGTACTTTTTGTGTTTTTGAATAAGTAATCTTTCTACAAAGTTTCAAGTCTCTAGCACTAAAAAAGAGTTTCCCCCATACAAACTTTGCACCCCTATTTAACCCCCTTAGAGATAGATTTTTTCAAAATCGCTTCTTATCTCTTGTACACTTTATAAATGCGACCTAGTGTGCAAATTTCAACTCTCTAGCATTTGTAGTTTCGGCTCTGCGTTGATGAGTCAGTCAGTCAGGACACTTGCATTTATATATATAGAAGAAGATAGATTAGCGGATTTCTCCATACAAACTTTGCACCCCTTTTTAACCCCCTTAGAGGTGAAATTTTCCAAAACGCTGAAATTACTTTTTTTGTATTTGATTACGTAAGCTTTCTACAAAGTATCAAGTCTCTAGTTCAAAAAAAAAGTTTCTCCCATATAAACCTTGCACCCCTTTTTAACCCCCTTAGAGGTGAAATTTTCCAAAACGCTGAAAGTACTTTTTGTGTTTTTGAATAAGTAATCTTTCTACAAAGTTTCAAGTTTCTAGCTCTAAAAAAAAAGTTTCCTCCATACAAACTTTGCACCCCTATTTAACCCCCTAAGAGATTGATTTTTTAGAAATCGCTTCTTATCTCTTGTACACTTTATATATGCAACCTAGTGTGCAAATTTCAACTCTCTAGCATTTGTAGTTTCGGCTCTGCGTTGATGAGTCAGTCAGTCAGGACACTTGCATTTATATATATAGATTAGCGGATTTCTCCATACAAACTTTGCACCCCTTTTTAACCCCATTAGAGGTGAAATTTTCCAAAACGCTGAAATTACTTTTTTTGTATTTGATTACGTAAGCTTTCTACAAAGTTTCAAGTCTCTAGTTCAAAAAAAAAAGTTTCTCCCATATAAACCTTGCACCCCTTTTTAACCCCCTTAGAGGTGAAATTTTCCAAAACGCTGAAAGTACTTTTTGTGTTTTTGAATAAGTAATCTTTCTACAAAGTTTCAAGTTTCTAGCTCTAAAAAAAAAGTTTCCTCCATACAAACTTTGCACCCCTATTTAACCCCCTAAGAGATTGATTTTTTCAAAATCGCTTCTTATCTCTTGTACACTTTATAAATGCAACCTAGTGTGCAAATTTCAACTCTCTAGCATTTGTAGTTTCGGCTCTGCGTTGATGAGTCAGTCAGTCAGCACACTTGCATTTATATATATAGATTAGTTTTTTTTTTGTATATTTATTATAGACATGTATGTCACGCCAATCGGTTGGGTCGATTACAATTAAATATCCTCGGTAGACGGGTAATAAGTTATACTTTCTACCAAAAAAAGAGGCTTATAACTTTTTCTCCATCCTTGATTTCGCAATGTTCAACTTAAATACCTATGCACATCATGGTCCACGTACAAAAACAGAAAATAACTTTTTTGACGCGTCCATATCTCTACGTAAAGTCTGAATGTAATCAGTATTCCGTTCTTGGCGGTACTGGAGTATTTACTGTCTGTATATCCGTTAAAAGGGGCTAAACCTGCTTAATAATCAATTACCACACTTTATAATCTCTTGGCAACGCACATAAGTGAAAAGTGGTGCGTATTGCTATCGCATGTAGAAATACCATGTAAAGTCACTACACTTTGTATAGTACAAGTGTAAAGTTGGAAGCGTTTTTGTTTTATTTTTGTGCACTATGTAGGTAAACTACCTATGTCTACAAGCCATACATGGCTTTTGCGAATGTACGATTTTGTGTGAACGTAATCGGCAATGACATTATTGACATTAACAATTCCACATATTGGGAATTATGCATTCAACTCATGCCTAAAATATAAATGAATATAAAATAGCCTCAAATTAAATTTTAAAACATCCCTGACACAAGTAGCTGATTATCATGAGACCCTCGTTCAATGTATGGTATTGAAAATGCTACTAAAACTGAACATACTCGTACATTTGTAATTCCTAGCTTCAATATTGACCCAGATCTGGTCACTTGATCCAGTTAAATGAATGAATGAAAAACATTTATTTCAGGCAACTGTGGCCCATAGATACATACCTTAAAACTAACATACATATCAAATACAAAATAATAAAAATATAAGTAACTAAACTAGGTCACATTTTTCAACAGCGACGTGTTACGCGTGTTCGAAGTGTCAGGGAGCCGTCCACGGAAACGCCGGAACATGACACCTTTCGGCCAGTACTCTTCCGTGGTGAAGGTCACTAGTTGGTCCGTTGGAACTCTCAGCACGAAGGAATTAAAACTCACGTCGTGGCGAGACTCCAATTTTACGACCCTCAGGATGACACCGGACTTCACCCTTACATATTCTACGATATCTTCAGCCTTCGTAGTGCAATGTAGCCGGGACACATAGAGCAGCGTCGTTGGTAGAGTGGGACGCAGCAAATGTTTAGGTCCAGTGCGGTACCGCACTGATTTCGACATGCTGGCTTAAAACTGAATATCTTGGAAACTACTGGTCCTTTTTCCATCAGACATAGATAAGAACCATTTCGACGGAGAACTCCTTCGATTTAAAATAAAAACACACTCAATTTGGTCCATCTGTTTGGGAGCTACGATGCCACAGGCAGACACAAAATATATAACCTCCCCCTTTTTTCGTCGCGGGTTAACAATCAATCACACGATTTTTTAAAATTGGAAACTGTATTGCAATCATGCTAATAATAAGTTAACGTGACCCTATTGTGTGGTGGCGGCGATTAATTTTAATTTTGGCTTAAATTTTGATATTATAATACCATTATAATACGATTCATAGTAATATTAGGCATTACATATGGGTTCTGGGCTCGCTATTAGCTAATTTTAAACGGATAAAAAATTACGATCTCGCTTTCACTTATCACTTGCACCGCTGTTACAATTTCAATATTACATATAAAGTTTGCCTTGAAAAGTGCAGCCCGGTGCACTAGATGCTCGTTTAATTGCAACCGATTCTGCAATTCGGTATTTTGAATATGGTCGCGTAATGCGTTCTTGAAACTTACATGAAATACCGTTCAGGTATGTTTCAAACTTGTCAGGGTCAGATCAGCTTATTCATAAAACATTTAAATATATATATATATAATAATTGTAAAATTGGTAGTAACTTTGTTGACGAATGTCTGAATTTGTCTTTTAAGATATACGTATATTTAATCTGTTTTGTGCCACTTTTTCTTCTACAAAAACCTTCAATGTGCTAAAACTCGACTTATGTAAGGATTGTATGGAACACGTCGATGATTTAGCGATTTATTTTACCTTTTCAGGATAATTTTAATGAATTTGTTTACTCTGAAAGAGTATACATTTTAAGAATGGCTCATAAGGTAGTAGAATTATGTGTATCGTCGTCTAACACCCAGTAATTTTTTTTATTTATTTTTTTACGTAAAAGAAAAGGAGAGCACCAAAGTTTTCCCATATGTATGTAATTTCCGAGAAATCTCATATAAATATTAACTCGGATGATTATCTCGTTAGGACGTAAATGAAGACTTCTTTTGTTCTAGAACTAAGCTATTAAGTCCGCTAATATCCCATACAAAGCTTGGGAGAGGAAAACAATGCGCCATAATAATTACGACGAAATGTATCACAATGTGTACTTTACATTAAATACATAATACCCGTATCTAGACTCAACATGAAGTAAGTGAAATAGTTGTTCAGATTCCGTAAGTACGAGTACACATATGTTAGTGTTCCTGCCTTACACATTTTTTCGAGTAAACATGAATTGAATAGTCCCTTTAAGTCCATTTTTTGGAATACTAAAATGATATTTCGTAGATATATGTGCTAGTGCTTTTTCAATAATTATGTATAATTATATTATTTCAATAAATATTTTGTAAGTATTTAAATTATGAAAATTATTTAGAATATATGGGCACTTTAAGATGTATTTTAAGCTATATACTACAATACAATATAAGCATAACTACATATTTATACATATTATTTACATTTTAGTTTAGTAGGTATTTCGATTAAAAAATAAACCTCAGAGTAAGCTGGTGTTTACAAAACGAATGTTGATAAGATTGTACTTAATTCATATTTACTATTCGAACTTAAATTGAAAATGTTGCCCCGAGATGTTCGTGATCAATGGCCATGGTTAATACGGTATTTGATGATAGCTCAAATTAGCTACTCTTTGGGCTTGTGCACAAATCACGTGAGGTTTTTTCGGCTACTTTTTGATATTCGGTCGACAATAGTGTCGCCTTTCAGACAGATGTCAATAGACACATCGAATTTACCTTTAATGACACTACTTAACTGCGCATTAACAAGTTATTTCTATAATTTACTTAGCTACCTTCTTTATAATGTATTGGTCCGCCTGAGAGTTCAATTATTGAACTCCTCACCACTAAATTGTATATATTTTCTTCGGTTATATTTGCGAAGTTAGAAACAATGTAACCTTTGACATATTTTGGTGTAGTTCAGTAGCAATATGAAAAACAAACCGATTTTGTTTGGCGTGAGAAGACGGTAGAATATCTTGTCAACATATAGGTATCTCTACAGATACATGTCAACAAGATAGTATATATAAAAGGTTTGCATACATACAAATACTAGATATTAGGTAAACAGATAGGTACGTATGTATCGATAGGTTTAGAATCATTGTTGTCCAGCTACTATTACCAGGCAAAGGAGAAAGCGCCTTTCTAACTACAGTTTCTGGAACAACTATGATACAGTACCTGACAGTTCGTCCAGATTGCATTAATGTTAAGTAGTCACAAATGCCATGCTGGTTGCAAGTATACATAAATTAGTTTAAAAATCTTCCCTCCGTTTTGTTTACGTTATTGACTTTAAAAATGTGCAAGAATGTTTCCTGAAAAATTATTCAGTTAGTAAATACTAAATATATGTAAATATCTGACAACCGTCCACAAATCAAAAAATTGTCTCCCCCAAAAGCTCTAATATTTAGGACGACGATGTACAATGGGCTGCACAATTGTATGGCTTATTTATGAATGAATTCATTTCAATTCATGCAATTGTGCAGCTCCTAGTACAGTTAGCTGCAGACATACCATGTAGAAAAATCAAACTCTAAAAGTATGCATAGTGAAGTAGCCAATACGAGCTATATTTTGACAAGTATGTATTAAATTATAATGAATATATTATTATTAAAAACTGGGGGGGTATTCGACCAATTTTAGAGATATAATAGAGATCTCTCCTTTTCATCGCCATCCGTCACTTTTGACGTGTGCCTACTTGACAAGTGGCGATATCCCTAGAACATCGCAACTTCGTCAATTCGGACGCGCTAAACTTTCGTTTCCTTTGTATGTGACGGCATAAATAACAGGCGCATACTTTAAATTGACCGCGTACGTGAAATTAGTCCGTTACGTTTCGTTCAAAACAGAAATTAATATACATGAATAACATTTCTGACAATCATTATCGCCTTCGTATTTCCAAAATTGAGATGAGATATGTCACTTTTAAGCTCATCGCGTTTTAATGACAGTTCAAAGGCGAGATCACGGAGAGATGACTGTTATCTAACGGTGATCTGACGTTTGGCGATCGACACTCGAATTAGGCCCCAGAACTTTCGAACGAGATGATGGTTATAGCATTTCCCAACATGCGATTTTAAATCGCGTGTGACAGGCTAATGATCGATTCATAAGCTTAAAAGCATGACTAGAATATATAGACAAGTTGCGAAAAAGATGTACCCCTACAGGCAATGTACCGTGTAGAAATTAAATTTGGATTTGATTTGACACGCAAATGTTAGTCTTTATTTATGAGCTGTATATAGACCTCGCGAGTTTAAAACGGTTGAATTTACCACACCATTTTGAAAATAAAAACTGAATCGGCACTTTTTTGTTACCTATCTGAAACACTCATTTTTGTTTTCCATCTGTAACGTTTCGGCAAATTTTTATTTGTCCGAAAGCCATTTTTTTTCAATACTGTTCATTTTCAGAATAATTTTAAAACAAACCTAACCTAACGGGTACCTACTTTAAAACCATGCTTATAGAGTCCTGAAAATATAACAGGTTTCAGGAAAAAATACTTTCGGACAAATGAAAATTTGGCGAAACGTTCATCATCATCAGCCTGTTTCAGTCCACTGCTGGACATAGGCCTCTCCCATGGCACGCCACTGAGCTCGATTTTCAGCTCTCGTCCTCCAGTTACTACCCGCTGTCCTACGAATGTCGTCGCTCCACCTTGTTACATCAGGGCGCCCTACACTATGTTTACCGATTAGTGGCCTCCACTCCAGAACTCGTTTGCCCCAGTAGTCATCGGCTCTACGGCAGATATGAACAGCCCACTGCCACTTCAGCTTGCTTATTCCGCTGCGGCGAAACGTTACAGATGGGAAACAATGTTTCGGAGTTGAGATAGTATACCTTTTTTTTATATACGTACCTATCGAACCTATCTATCGAGGGTACCAGGGCACGATGCAGATCGCCTAATATGAGATGGACAGATCAAATAAAAGCTGCAATAAATGGCTCATTGTCACTACACGAATGTACGAGGAAGGCGGCTATCAGAGAAGAATGGCGGCGTATTGTGAAGCTTGCCAACAACATCTGAAATGATGACCACGACAGTTCTGCCAAGAGTGAAAACGACAAAGAAGAAGATCGAACCTAGTCACAAAATTTCATGAGAATCGGTTAAAAAATGTGACCTCTGGTCGAGAACACCTGGAAATCGTCTGGACATCCTAGGGAGCTTTATACCAAGCTGAAACGGAGACGCTTCGCTCGCTCGGTCAATTATTTGTAAAATTCTGGTGTGCCTGCTATATAAATTTACGTATACTTATACTGTATTTTTTGCAAGCAATAGAGGTTTGTCTAATCTTGTATTATTGAGCGCTATGTATATTCACTCTCTTTTAAAACATCAGCTCGTCAATCTCACTTTATTAAATGCAGCTATTGCAATAATGGCAAAAATCGACATAAATATAAGTCCGTTTATATGGCCGAGCAATTCCTCAATAGGAGATAGTAATGCCTCGTCGAATTCTGTCTCTCATTTAATGCCGATTCTTTCACACGTGGTGCACGAGAATGGAAGGCTTCACCCATCGCGTGTATAGATGCACTATGGAAGGTCAAGACAAGGTCAAGTAATAGTAAGCCACATTGTCTCAAGTTCGGAGACGCGACCTTTTAATGAATTGAACCTGTTAGGTTACAACTGTTATAAGATCAGATCAGTTAGCCATAAGGAGATACGCATTATGTTTTTCCTTAGTAGGTAGGTACCTATGATAAAACTGATATTAAACGTTCAAATTTCCCTTTATATTTCCTGTTGAATATGGCTAATAATTCATACTAGATTATTTGACGATTGAGTATTATTTCATGGACTTACACATTCGAAGCCTTAGGTAGGTTTCCTGGGAACCTCCTGTTGATGCGCGCGCCGTATCCAGGATTACCGCATTCTGTATCTGACCCTTGATCCAGCCATCTAGAGGTGTCTCTTGATGTATACGAGACTCTTTTCTATAAGACCGCTCGCCGAAACGACAATCGGGCCCTTGCTTAATATTATTATTATCTAGGTATGTATATCATAGTCTTCATATCGCAAATCTTTTTGAACGATATGTATCGAAGTTATCAACCTGTTATAGTTATGTTATATTATCAACATGGGATAGGCAAAACTATAAGGGTTGTATGTTAGGACTACGGAACCCTAAAAACCTTAAGTTCTCCCACAGACCATAACCGTGAGTTTGCCTGTAGGAAGTTATAGCTATTTAAGCGATATTATACAAAAACGAATTTCCTAAATTCCCAGCTTATAACAGTTATAACATAAAATTGTTACCAACGAGGAAAATTTCCGCCCGCGGGTAAGTGACTTTAATTCGTAAAACTCGTAATTGCTATAAAATTGACACAAATTACAAATGTAGGTGCATTGCGTTTGCAATCAGTTAGTCGCAATTTGCTTAATAATTTGCAAATTACCCGGCAATGTAACATACATTCGGTTACGGTGACACTTCTTAGCTTGACCTGTGTGAATTGAATTAAATAAAGTATAAGTCATAAAATAATGCCTGCTGAATAAGTTAGAGGGAAATAAAAATAAACATTCAGAATTCCTAAAGAGTACTCGAGGAATATTGAATTTTCCGAACTATAATCCATATACCTAGGAATTTTCATATTTTTGGCGTGAATTAAGTGGTTTTTATCAAATTGATTGTTATTAATGCAGGAGTAGCCAGCAGACGATATGAAGTAAAATAACTATAATGTATGTATTGTACTTTTCGGGATATACGCATTTATTACCTAAACTCACGAAATAAACAAATTAACCAGTCGTAATTTATACTACGCAATTAGTTTGTCATCGCTCTTTTTACAAAAGATTGATTGATTTAGGTATTAGACATTCCATGTGAAAAAGTGAATGATTTCTCATCAGATATTATTCAATACCATTCAACGAAAAAATTAAACACACCATTCCAAATTCAAATACATATTTAAAACCGGCCAAGTGCGAGTCGGACTCGCGCACCGAGGGTTCCGTACAAACACTTTCCATCCCTAAGTGGTTAAGTTAAGTTTGCACCTGGTATGTATAGCGCCCCATATAAATTAGGTGCAAAGTTAGGTATTAAAAAAAAAAATTATGGTTTTCGTAATTCGCACCCTTGGTAAAATAATGCAGCATGTGACTTTCCGTCAAAAGTGGTTTTATTACGGAAATATCCTTAGAATTATGCGTTCTACACGGTAGATTTTTTTTATAATTTTAACTTTTGTCGTTTCTGAGATATTTTAAGCGGAAAACGACGCAAGTGAAGAGGCGACGTAAAATAATGCTACAAATGCGTATGCGTCCTTTTTTGACGTCGTTCCTGTGAGCACATATCGGCGCGCGCGTTGTCGTAAAGTCAGATGCGTCGGTGTTACCGGACTGTGATCATGCGTTGCGTTTTGGATCTAAATCGGCGAGAATGGATGCGGAAAACGAAACCGGTAATGATAAGTACTTTTTACAGCTCATGAAAATTATCTTGTAATAAACAATCATATGTGCACATACGACTGTTTGAGTTCTAATTATTGAGATTAAATAGCCAGTCGCATGATCACATTCGACGTTATTTATCGTTTTTTTACTAATTAATGTTTTTTTTAACAAACATGTTAGGCAATATTGCCATAATGTTATAAGAAGAGTTTAAGGTAATTTAATTGTTTTTTTAAATTATGGTCGTATATTCATTTGCGTCGTTGTTGTACAAACTATTCATAGTCGCGTCGTAACATGTTGCGTTATTTTAGGACGTAGTTTAAGATGCGTCGTTATCAAAAAGTTTGAAGGTATAAAAAAGCATGTTATTGTAAAAAAAATCTAACGTTTTATTAATATGTAAAAATGCCTTACCTGTAATTCCAACCATTTTAAACCATTAAATTTATCGTATTTTTATTTTTATTACCTATATGAACTGTACGAACTTTACCTACTAATAAAATCTACTTATTTGTAGATCTTAACATATTTATCATATTGTATTTATTTCTATGATGCCGTTTTTAGAGAAGTGATTACTTTTTTCGTTATTTGAAGTTTCTAAAGGAATCTCGAAATGTTGGGACACGAGGAAATCTTCGACATAGCGAACTTAGAAGAATCTGCTCTACCCGACCCTATCAGCGAAAAAATAACCTGTTACTACTTACTACTGCATTCATCATGCTAGCATATAATGTGCTTGTAACAGTAAAAGCAAAAAAAAGATAAGAAGGAAGGCCCTGCTCTCGACAGATATCCACCAAAACTTTTAAACCTAGTTAAATCTTTCCACGCACGATGCTGTTGTTCATGACAGTCGGAGTTTCTGCTTTGTTCGACATGCGGAGGGACTGCGGCCGAGTATTGCCACCGATACTTTTCGACATCTTTTTCCCTGCTTCTGAAGGTTGCATTTGGGAACTTTAGTTTAGGGGATACACTTTACACACAAGAGCAGAAGGGAAACTTTTTGATTTTTTCCTGTTGAGGTCTCGTCGTAAACGTATACATAGATTCTGTTATTTTCCGATGATGCCGCATTCGTTGCCAAAAATTTCCCATCAAGAATTACAGATTCTTTTCGATAAGTTCGCACACCCTTGTTCTCTCCTTTCCATGTCCATTAATGCTAAGAAGACAGTTGTTCTGGCGCAAGGTTTTCACCAGCCAACTATTTTGTTGGATAGTGTCGTGTCCCTTGATGTTGTTGATCAGTTCCCTTATCTAGCAATCCCACTTGTCAAGCAATCTGTCACTGAATGTGGATATCGGGAACCGGCTTGGTTAAGCGGTTACAATGTTTGGGAAGCTCAGTGCAGGAGTCTAGACTAGTCTACTATCTGACAATCAAGAACAAAGTGTTTGTGTATCAAACTTGTGTTCTGAGTATAGTTTTGTGTGGAACTGAAACCAGTACGTCGTATGCCAAGCAAGAAATAAGGCTGAATATTTTCCACTTGCGGTGCCTTCGTAGCAGTCTAAACATCACTTGGCGAGACAGGGTCACGAATGAGTGTTGTAAGTCGCGCAGTTTTCCAGGATTTCTGCAATGCTTAAACAGCGTAGATTGTGATGGCTGGGGAAGCATGTGCACTGTATGGATGCCACTCGCTTACTGTGTACCCTGAAATGTGGGGAGGCCCATGTTGCGTTTCAAGGACTGCACTAAGCGAGCAATGCCGGCATTTAGCATCAGTCCAGCAGACTAGGAAACTCTAGCCGACGAGCATAGCAAGTGGAGAACGTCTTTAGCCGAAGACTGTAAGACTGAGAAATCAAAGCTTGTTTCAGGTTTTAGCCGCAAAACGCGAGAGGAGACGCCATAATGAGAGGAGGGTTGTTTCACCAGCTCGATCATCTAACGACCCTTTATTGAGATGTCAATCTTCATCACTGTCACTCCCGCATCGGACTTTATAGTCATTATTAATCTTAACACTGCCACAAAAACGCTGCATAGTAAAATAATAATCTGATACAAATTTTAAGGCCTGTGATGAAAACAGTTTATGACTTAAATTATTAGGTCTTAAAACACTCGTGTGTTTCCTAAAACCAAGCTCAGGTCAATGCTCATGTTTAAAAGGCTTATCATTGAGTAACAGTTGTATATATTACCATCAAAAAGTTTAATATTCTTATCTATTCGTTTCATTTATATAGTGTTTAGTATGAACGAGTTGTTACTTACTAGTTTCAGTTTTTAACGCTTATTTTTTTTGTGGAGTACATATTTTAAATGGAAAATATAATGTAAGTGATGATACCTTATCATGCCGATAAAAAGTTAATATGTATTAAAATTAATAACATTGTTTTATCTTCTTGCACTTACTGTGTTATAGTAGCAAACCACAGTATTTTTACTCATTGCTGCCTAGTTATTTAAGTAAATAATTCGGTAAAATAAGTTCACTTGAAATAATATTCATTTACAGATACCTAAATCTTTCAGATTCTATAGAAATATAATATTTTACACATATACGACCTCATAATTTCAAGGGTTATTCATAAAACAAAGACGTATGTGCACATGCGTCACGTAGATTTTTGTAAAATAATGACGGATCTGCTGATACGTCGGCTGATGCTTGGTAATAAATAGCCGTATGTGCACATCCGTTACATTATTTTGAAAAATAATGCGTTTAATTAAATGGGACATAACACATTTAATTGATTACATTAATATAAACCTATATGCAAAAGTACATGACAATTCGACGAAACGCAAAAATGTAATCAGCAAAAATCACTTGCAGAATTTTTAAACTGCTCTCCTGTAAAGTACACATTTTGCAGATGTGGCTTTGTTTTACCAAGGGTGCGAATTATTCCTTTATCTATGCTATAAGACGTTGCTTCGTACCAAATTTCAAGATTCTGAGTTCACGGGAAGCACCCTGTAGGTTTTGATTCCCTTGCAAGTGTCGAAAATTTGCAAATTAGGTGCAAAGTTAGGTATTAAAAAAAAAATTATGGTTTTCGTAATTATTCCTTTATCTATGCTATAAGACGTTGCTTCGTACCAAATTTCAAGATTCTGAGTTCACGGGAAGCACCCTGTAGGTTTTGATTCCCTTGCAAGTGTCGAAAATTTGCGGCATAAACGGCTGTATCTTTTGATTGCGTTGGCTTAGAAGTTTGATTTTTTCACAGCTTCAAGGGACAGTAAACCTGAGTAATTGATATAAATTTCAGCTTCATACGTCCACGCGTTCCTGAGAAAAAGGGTCTTGACAGACGGACAGACGGACAACAAAGTGATCCTATAAGGGTTCCGTTTTTTCCTTTTGAGGTACGGAACCCTAATAAAAACGATTAGTAATGAAAACTTTTTCTATCAATTCGCGAAATTTATTTTACTTTTACACTCTGCACCACAGGCCGAAAAACACATGAAATGAGGAAGACTTATGAAATTTGGAGTTACTGAAAACGAGGCAGTTTGAGTTGATATTGTCTCGTTGTCTATTTCGTTTCATAAAATGACAATGCAAATGCAAGCTAGTGAAAACAGGTACTTATATTCGTGTTTAACTACTTTAGACCGGTAGAGCGCGGTGATGATCAATTTCAATTTTAATTGCTATACATTACAGTGACTCATTCTAATTATTCTTTAAATACCGTTGCGTTGTTTAAACGGATACGTTGCAATACATTGCAAAAAGCGAGCATTTATAATTATATATCTGAAACTCAAGTGCCTGTAAGTGCGATAAATGTTTACACTAATACCGTTTATTAAGTTTGCAATTCTATAAAATATACGGGTGTAAACTTAGAAGTTACGAGACTTGAATGCAGTGAAAACGCGTGAAACTCTTGGCTTCTTTGATGTTTTGACGATAATATGGAGTCCCATTTGGGGATGTATTTACAAAAGAACAATAATTATGAGTCAATTATTAAACCCCAAATGGTTCTACGAGTATGATTAATACTTCCAGAAAGGTGGGAAAGTTGAATTATGACATAAGTATAAACTTATTGCTTGTTTACACATTAATTAGTAATTAATGCGAGTTCATACATTTGCTGCTAAACGCAAGTAGGAATTGAATGATTTCTTACTACTCAATATGTAAACAGGCGATTAATTATAGCAGATCCAGTATCAGAAATCAAAATCGATAATGAAAACTACAGATGGTATATTTATATATTGATTTAATCTCACAGGATTTTAACACATTATTATAACAAAGCGGGACTTAACCGCGTTTTAAAGGGTGTTAATTTAATTACCTAGGTAATGAATGAATGAATGGCCTATTTAAGTATGAATAAATGAATTAATTCATAAGTAATTAATTAATGAATTAGTTCATAAATATGTCATGCAATTTTACAGCTCATAGTTCATAGTAGTTACATGTGCGGTCAAAATGACAATTTTACTACTGACAAATTGCATGCTTAAATTGTCAGTTATTTTTGATGCTGCTGTAATACCCACAAGTGAAAATAACAGTTAATGGCAGCAAAGAATTAGACTTTCTATTGAAAGGGAAACCCTTTACGCTTTTTATTACAGTATAATTAGAGCTATAAGTATTAGCTTTTAAGATACTCTATCAGCTTTTGGCGCCATTTCATCACAGCCAGATACAATCATACGCAGCGAAAACTAGCGCACAATTATAACTGAACTTGATGTTATCTCAAACATCTGATGACTTCCTTTCATGATCAATAAAATTGAAAGCGTATTTGCAAGCTTTTATTCATATTTGTGTCAGGCTGAGCGTTATCTTTGTTTTATTCGTGCATCATTATTATATATACACGAAAATCGGTAAAAAAAGAAAACAGGGTTTGTTACGGACTTTGAGCGACAAAAACCGAGGTGCAACATCCTAGAAATTTCGCCTTTATTATTTAATTCAACACGTACTATCACTATCACTTTCGGCTATATCGGTAAATGAATGGGGCGGCATCATTTTTTGCTCGTCGTATTAAATTCCTCGACCAGCCAGCGGCAGAGACGTCATATTAAATATTTGTATAATAATTAATAGCCAAGAGGTGAGACAACTTTCTCCTGTCTCGCTTTCGCGCAGCCATAGAGCCTGTACCTCTACCACGTTCAGTATGATGTCATAATTAGTTTTTTTACAAAACATCGGGTTTGATCCACTTACATATAAAATTAGAGGAAACAACCGTGTTAAATGTTCATTGCGTTAAGTGCAGTAAAGTTTGAATAACTTCTGTATTATTCTTGCTTAAATAGCTTATCTAAATTATAATATATTAGCACACTTTCGGTCACTCACACCCAGTTAACATCCTATTATAGCTAATGTAATCCAATTATTTATACTTTCTTTTGTTATAACTTAATATGAAGTATTAAAATTATTACATAATTTTGCGGTGGCATAACTATTATAAAACATGTAGCGCAGGTGCAACGCCACCGAATTTCTAACGATTTATGACAAATTGCTATAGAAAGTTTGAATCATCAATTTAAAATTGAAGATTTTTGCCAAAATTACACTTCATCGGCATTGTGAAATAACACTAGGAATAACTTTCTTAATTAATAGTAATTGTTTACTAAGTATTTATGCGGTATTCACGTTAATTATTTATTTGCATAAAGCACTTTATAACACTATTTCATAATAAACAAATACCTATTCTCTAATTAACGAAGTGTGAACTTTTCTTTTCTTTTGTGCACACTACGTAATATTTGCGTTACCAATTTGCATTTAATTATAAACCGTCGATTTAACGTAGTACACCTCGTTATTTACAGCTAAAAATGGACACTTATAGGTACGTAGCTATTTTTGGCATTAGTGATTTAGCACCTAGCTTTGTATATTTGCATAATTTCATTTTCAGTATGCATGTCTTCTAAGATTTTGCTTTCGTACTTGATCGGGACTTTCAAGACATTAAGGCTTATACAGATAATTATGACCATGGTTATTCTGCGTACCTATAGGTAATTACTTTTTCTGCTGACTACATACACTGCACACTGGTAGCATTGAATTATCTTAACGGCCAAGAAGAAAAATCAAATAGAATATAATCAGTCAGTACCTAATCTTCGCATTAATCAGCAAGTTGACAATATTTTTAACCGACATGAAGCATAATTACGTAGGTAAGTAGGTAACAACATAAATCATACAATTTCTTTACCGAATATACACGATGATTCTTAATCGGTGATCAGGAGTAGAATAGTATTTTATGCAACCGTTGTATAAGAGGGGGCAAAAAACGCGAGTGGCATGGGTTACGATGTGAGCGTAGCGAACATCGTAAGAAAGATGCCACGAGCGTTTTTTGACCTACTTATACAACGTTGCATACAATACTTTTTCTACGACTCAACATTTCATAAATAAAATGCAAATAAACAACAAATAAAATAATTACAGTATGTTCATTGTTCAGCTCGGAATAAAAAAAAAAATAGTCTGCTAAACTTTTTTTTTATTAACGTCCATCTGTCAAAAAAATATAAACTTATACATAAGGGTATACTCGTTCACTATACTAAACATCTGTCAATAAAATATTAACTTATACATAAAGGTACATACGTTCACTATAAGTACTAAACATCCATGCACTGAAGATAAAACTTTTTTTTAAGTTGGCAGCAATGCCTTAGTACAATAAGTTTTTTTTTATTGCAAATTGTGTGAATGCATCTGTTTATCTTGGAATCTGTGGTACTAAGTGATGCTTTTTTGGCGACATTATAACATCGTTTAGCAGTGTTTTTTTGGGCAATAGAGTATAGACTTTTACAGACTCATAATTTATGTCTTTATATTAGAGTTAGTAACTATATAAATAACAGAAAAAGTACTGGAGTAGAAAAAAATATGAATATCCAGCTAAAATTAAACTTAATAAGCGAGGTCTCGCGCCATTACCTCACTGTTTAATTAATTAAAAGTTAAAACATAATTAAAACCAATAACTCATCCTACATAAATTATTGAAGTACGATACCTACGCCAAGTGAAATTGCTTTGGCGGGAAATTTAAAGAAATGTTCTACGACTTTGTTTATGTACCTAATGACAATGACAAGTTATTACTCATAAAATGTAATTGCCATTAAATTCTTAGAGGTTGTAAGCTCATAGATACAGATTAGTAGGGTAACTAGGTCGATGCAGAGTCAGCCACCGGCTAAGCTTGCACCATAGATTAGAGCGAAGTTCTTTTTTTTTTCGAAATTTTGTCTTCGTCACGACCTAGCGAAATTTAATTTTTGCATTTTAAAACAAAAAATTCTAAAATCGGTTGAGAACTCGCTGAGATCTGCGCATTGTCACAAAGTCCATTCGAGTCGATCCATGGGAGCTTCGCTCGCTTCGCTCGCTCCGCTCCAACAAGGAATTTTAGAAAAAAATGATTTCAAAATAAAAATTAACATAAAAAAAATAAAAGTTTGTTTTCATGTAATAACGACTTCAACGTGACCGCCATCAATTAGACAATTACTGAGTTAGAAAAGTTGGTACCTGATCACCGATTAAAAATCATCGTGTACCTATATATGTTTTTGTTGTCAAACTATTTGACCATAGACTAGATATCGATTCAATTTAAATATCGATTCCTCCAATAGTCCAAGAGAAATCGCGCCCATCGACTAGTAAGTTGTCAGAAAAAAGTAAAAGTCGTAACGCAGATGCTCGGCCCGAAATGTTTATACCTACTTAACATGTTTCGAGTTCGTACACATAAGTAATTTGAGTGACCATCACAGTCTTTTTATTTTCTGTACAGAAGATATCTCCAATAACCATTAAGTTAACATTTATTTCATAAACCGGAAATGTAAGAAAGCATATTATTATTGTAATTATACTACACAGTTGTTTTGCTCATAAAATGTATGGGACCGACTGCAAAAGGCGATTCAATAGGAATAGGACCACCTCAGGAGTTTACTCATTCAAATAAAAAAAAAATTGTGAATCGGTTCACAATAATTGGCGAAAATATCGCGTGAACGTACATAGAAAAAAAAATACATACAGTGCAACATAGAACATAGAACCGCCTCCTTTTTTTAAAGTAAGTTAATAACATGTTGCCATCACGGTCGTGTACTTAGTCTAGACATTTATTCAGATATTTGTAGATACAATATCCTAAAATATCCGAATATTGATGATAACGACGTGAAGATTAAAAAATAATGTGTCATACTCCTATATTTGTCGGTTCCATTACGTGCCGTTTGAAAATGAACTTCTTATTTTAACAACTAATTTAGAACTCACAAGTACGGTTATTTCTCTAATTATAAGAGATAATAGCTAGGTAACAAGTATAAAAATATAAGTATACGTAGGTATATTTTAAGCACTTTAAGGCTTTACAGGTGGTTCATATTATTTACCTATATGTATGTACTCGTATATAATAAAACATTGTCCTATTTACCGACTTATTTTCAATGTTTCTATGTGTTTTACTTGGTAAATATAAAAATATGATTGAATTTTCCTTTAGCCCTGTAAATTATGCACATTCATGTTAAACATATGCATAAATTATTAATGCATAATTTAAGCTCTAGGATATTTGTTCCGTAATGTACGTACCTATCTAGGATACAGGTTCATAGTTGACATGATTTATATTGACGTTGTCTCCATCGCTATTGTCTCTGAACCTACATCACTGCATTAATTACATGTTTATGTTACAAGTCATTGTAGCTTGATTACAATCGTGCTTTATTGAAGTCTAGATCAACGCGCTTATAATTAAAATATAACGTAGTAATTAATTAAGCTCCAAGTATTGAGCTAAGGATAAATGTTCCTATTTAGGTACAATCAAGTGCACATATAATGTATCGAAGTAATTCGTTAATACGAGAGCGATGGGGCAATTTTTTTACGTCATCCTTAGGCCGTAAGTGGTTCACTTCCTGGCCAAGGCAAGACGTGAAACTTTTAACAAACCACAAAGCCCCAGACCGCATATTTATGGCCCTCACCTTCGGTTCGAGCCACAAACACCTGCGATCTGGGACATTCAGAATCAGCGTGTGTAATGTGAATCCTATTAAGGGTGACTCCATCCATATTTTTATACCTGACTGTACTTTAATTTTGTTGTTTTTAAATATTCCGTAAATGCGTTATTTTAATTATGTACTTACGACGACGTAAGTACTTAGGTATGAAACTTAAATACAGAAAAAATAATAAGTTACATTATACTTATTATTAATAATTGTACGAAAAAAAATTACTTAGGTGGTAGTAAAGAAGTCGGTGCAAAAAATGTGTTAAACTTACCGAGGTCTCTATGCAGATTATTCGAAGATCTTTGAGCATTTGCCAGTAAAACCAGCGACATCAGTACCACACTAGGAATATTGTGACCAAAAAGAAACTTCATTTTCACACTTGTTTTTTTTTTTTCAATGAATTAAAAAAGCGAACCCGTTCTTAATACAACACTAGCGATAAATAAAAAAAATGTATTCGAATTTGACGTTCAAATTTAGAAGCTCGATTTCATTTCGGCGCGAGTTTCAACGGACGCGTTCGAGGCGCGTGCGGCGCGGCCTTTAGGAGTCAGACTGAGAAGCTGCGCGCGCAGGTGAAGTAAAAAGAACGCGACCGGTCGATGCCATCAAACTATTCAGTGAGTCCATTAAGATAACTTTCGCAATCGCTCATCTCACTGATCGCTTAGGCTAGAAATACGACCTTGCATCTCGTGAATTAAGTTAAATTATCAATGCAAGTAAACGCCTCGTAACGATTTGTGAAGGTTATTCTGCAATTGCCATCTTCGGATAACAGGTAAACAACGAATTCTTTCGGTTTAGCCTTCGAGGGTATGTTTGCTAGCTAGAAAGGTAGGTCATTGGCATCATTTAAATATATTCCTGGCGTTTGGATAAAACCGTTACGTTTAAGTTCATCAACATTGAAAACTTGACACCGTACGATACATGGTGACATTGGTGACATACTTACAATTATTATTCGCCTTCGTACAAAATAAAATCTACATCGCACTTTTATATTTTCTTAACAAAATCATCATAAAAAAAACATCCTAACAAAATCTAGCTGTATTTTTGCGCTTTATCTGCTCTAGGCACCTACTCAGAAGTAGAACCGATGACCGTTGTGGTTTAAAGGTCCGCGATCCGCGAGTGTAGACCATGAAACAGAAAACAATGTGCGCTGGTCTCGCACAAGATTGGCAACCACCTGTAATGCGGCTATTACACTTTCCTAATAGTCACTGACAAGAGGGATGCAGTAATACGAAAGTTGTGAGATCGAGTTATCTCCATACGTGTCTCACAAATTCTGCACCGCGCTGTCTACCTAAACATTTTCCTGAAATAATGGCCCCCTCCCGGCCCTCCCCATAGAAAACTTATTTATCTACACCCAGCATCTTGTTAAATTCCCTTAACCAGTTCAGGTATTATATGTAAGGACCTATAATTACTTGGCAGCGACCAAAATCAGAGATGTAATTTCATAAACAGTACCGTAGCCACCGCGAGGTCACCATTACAGTATCAATTTTGATCAAAATTCAAAACGGTCCTCGCCGCGCGAGGCTCCTCTCATGTGTTCCTCTCATGGAAAAAGTTCCTCTGCTTCGCGGACTGACTGGCAGGACTGAGTGTTTCATATTTTCATAAAGAAAATATATGAAAATGATATTAATAATGTGTGTAGATAAAATAGTGTATTCAACTGTACATAATTAGGTCTTCAAACACTCGTGTGTTCCTATTATGAAACTCGCCTACGGCTCGTTTCATAAAAACACACTCGTATTTTGAGACCTCTCATTATGTAGAAGTTGCATAAACTACAATTTCAATACAATTTTAGAAATTTATAATAGTTAAGAATAGATAACACTATTTTTCTCGTCGAGGGTTACAGTAAATGGCTACGTATGTAATGAATACGATATACAGACGTGCAAGCATGTGGTGCAGCCACACCGTGACACATTTCCATTTACATTTCCTACAAACGAGATGTTCACATTCAAGCGCACACGTAATACTAATCTGCAATCCCAACTCTCACTTGACCGGTTTCTTTAAAACTGGATATTTGCCTCGGAGTCCGAGTAACTAGTCGCGGATGCGACAGCAGCAATTAAGCCTTCTAGAGTCAAACCATGCTAGCTCGTCCAATCACATCAATTGTCAAGCCATACAAACTGACTCACTTTGTATGATTTGACAGTTAATTTGCTTGGAGGAATTAGCGTGTTTTGACTCTACATAGGCTATTCACAAAATATGCGTCCACGCTACGCCCCATCCCGACTAGCTCGTCGCCAGATTAGTACCCACCATATAGATCACATCCACGTGGGGTTGTCTGTGGTACCCATATACCCTTTACAGCATTTAACAAAGAAATTTATGTCATTCCCTACTAGAATGTGCCTGTGCCCGCAACTTTGATTTGACCGCGTATTTTTTTTATTGTAAGTAGTCGGGTAAAAGTATCCTATAACCATCTTCGGTTATCCAGCTATCCCTGTGCTAAAATTTAAAATCGGACCAGCCGTTTCGGCATGACAAGAGGACAAAGAAAATGTTGCCAATAAATGGCGCTGTAGTTACGACTAGCACCACGCTGCTGCATCGCACTGTTAACTTTTCCTGAAATATAGTTTTCAATATAATTTTGGATTTTCAATTGTCAGCTCACTTTACTCGAATAACATCTAACGATACAATAAAGTATGCTTTTCCCCTAGAACCTTTATCGCAAAACGTCACTTTTCTTATTATCTCGTTATCTGATTTGAGGGTTTTTTTTAAGATGACTTGAATTGTATTTGCTCTGGTTAATAGACCTCAATACTAGTAGTCGGACTTTGTGTGGGCGTAAAACCCGCTAACCACTAGATTGCTTTTGGTAACTACGGCTACCTGTCACCGCTCTTATTTTATTATATAAATAGAGTCCAACTCAAAATTCGAAGCAATTGAGTGGTGGGAAATTTCAGCGCGAGGATAGGTACATCTAGGCTCTAGGGAATGCAACCGCAATTTTTTTTGTACGAAAATTATCGTATAACCGGTAGTTTCCATAGAATTTTTTACCGGTTTGCATTCCCTAATTACATCAATATAGTTCGCGTTTTCCGATAACAATACTACACTAGCGGGTTATTTTATGGAACTAAAATGACTGAAATACACATTTTTGAACTGATATTTTTCACGCCCGCAATACATTAGATTACTAATTGTTATGAAAAAAAAGGAAGTGAGTGTGCATCATTTACAAAAGGGATATTATTAAATGCACATCTGTATAATTTTTCAGCACAATAGGTAACTCCACTAATTAACTGAATGCATACCTACCAGAAAAACTAATGCTGTGCATAAAAAACAATTGATTAACTGAACATGTCCTACAAAAAAAACTTAAACATCATACAAAACGAGATGACCTTTTTAACCGAATTCACACCAAAAATATGGTTCGTATATCGGATATATTTGAAAGTTTCACCAAAAATACTGACTTGCACACTATATATATATCCTCGCACTGCACACTAAGATCCGACTCGGCCGGGTTAGGTTAAGTTAGTTTTTTTTTTTTTATATCCAGTAAAACAGTTTTGCAAATACCTGTAAATAGTATATTGAATTCGCGTTATTTAGTGTGCATTATTAGTGTGCAAGTCAGTATTTTTGGTGAAACTCAAATATTTTGATCGAAAAAAGGGAATATACAGATATCGATTTAAATACATGCCTTTACAAAATATGTAGTCTGGCCATCGAAACGTGATACTGAAAATGACCGCGAAATATTGAAATTCTAGCTCTAGTTCTAGTATCGCTGTCCAAACTAGGACTTAACAGTTTTGGTACTTTTGACATTATAGTTTTCATCGCCAATGACTAATATATCTACACCATTGCATTGGTATCAGTCATTGCTCATTGGCGATGCAATATGTGCTAGAATTTTTAAATTTGGCGGTAGTTTTCAGTATTACGTTTCGATGTGGCTTCGATGGCCGGACTCTATCTATTACTTGGCTGTGTGGGACTGCGTTCTGTGTTCTGTGCCAATAGAAATACCACAGAAATACAAAGTATAAAATGAAGCAAAGTGAAGCAAATATGGAGTGTAAAGAAATAAGTAGAATCTTTCATAGGAAAATATTTGAAAAAGTGTCCAGCGGTTTAAGCAGTAAGTAAGTAATAGTTTCAAAAGGTTCCAGACGCGGCGCTGGAGTAACTACTATACTATATCTATGGGAGTAAACATGGAGTAAACGAAACGTCCATAAACTGCAGGATATTAAAAAAACAACGAAACGTCCATAAACTGCAGGATATTAACCCGTCAAGCGTCCAGTAGACTAACGTTAGTCTACAGCAATTTTGTGCCGGTAGCGTCCAGTAGACACGCGCTAGTCTACAGCCCAAACCGCTCATTGGATCAATTTCTCTGCATCGATTCGTTATGGTGGCAGCTTGATAGATATTTTACTATCCAACAACAGCTATCAGAGCACACAAATTTGATTTTTAACCAATCAGAATCCTCAATAGTGACGTGTAAATATTTTTTTTTCTCTACATTGGCGGAATTCGTCCGCCATTTCGAAAATCACTTGCATTTGAGGTGTCGTGTCGTGTAATAAATATGTCCAAATCTTTTAAACGGAAAGTGTTTATATTATGTATTATATATCAAATTACTGGCAATTAAATAAGGTTTTCGTTTTTAATGTTAAATTTAGCCGCACGACATTGTTTCCTAGTGAAAAAAGTCCTCAAGTTTGAATGACGCAATAATTTTGCAATGATGGCCGTCGTAATTCATTTGTTTCCTAATTTTCAATTGTACAAAACCTTACGAACAAATAATAGTTTTATAATACACTTTCTCAGGATTTCATTTCATATTTAGATTGGTGTAAGGTCTTGGGAATTTTGATAGATTTATGATTTTGTTCAAACAGTGCTCAATTTCGCGGCAAATCCGCCATGACAGTTGCGAGTTGCGGCAGCTTAGTTTGTCGCGTGCGCGCACGTGCGCGTAAATAAATATTTGTTGTGAAGTAATTATTAGGTGTTTAGTAGTGAATTTACGTAAAATTGACGCATAAACTAGCCAGTATCATTTTAGTGTATGTAAAATGTGATATTTGGTTTTAAATTGAGTGTAAATTGTGAATGATTAGTGACGGATGTGACGGAAAGCAAACATCTTGGAATATAAATAAATCTACATCTCACTACAAGTAAGTGCGGCTATTATAACATATTGTGCCGAATTCCAAATTTATCTAGCTCTCTAACGATATATAACACATCTCATATAATTATTCTCGGGGTAGGTAAAATTCCCATCTTTAGCGGAAATTCAGCCGTTTCTTGTTTGTATGGGACATTTCGCGGTGTTTTGTTCTAGGGAGGTCTGACACTTGACGGGTTAAAAAAACAACGAAACGTCCATAAACTGCAGGATATTAAAAAAACAATTGTCAAAACAATGGAGACTCATGATTGATTATTGTGTGGTTTATTAAGTTTTAGCTTTTTTTTTTTATTCAGTAAGTAAAATGGGTAAAACCAACCTAACTATTCCAGCGTTTTGACTTTGATAAAAAGGAGCTGAACTGACTTTCATAAAAAGGAGATAAAAAGGAATTGAATTGTCAGGAACAGGAAACTAGTCTAGCTATTTTGTAACACTAGCGCCACCAATTTAACACCTTTCAGCGGACACTTTTGTACATAAGAAGATGCTGCTCCTCCCTCTACACTCCATAGATTATAGAAGCAAAGGGAAACCCGTATCTGTCAGCCATGTTTTGGCCAGCCACGTTTTCGGAGTCCATGTGCACTTGGAAAACGGCCGTACAAAACACAGCTGGGCAAAATGTGACCGAGCAATGATTGTTCGGGTTCGGGGTAGTTTTTCGAAGCCAATTTTGTACGGGGTGATGGGCTGCCCTGAACATTCGTTGCTCAGCCGCGTTTTGTACGGCCCTTTCCATGTTTTGTACAGCCACGAAGCAAACTGCTAGCAGTAAAGAAAAGTAGATTAGGTTAGGTTAGAACTGCGACCACAAAAGGGCGGGAGCCGAGCGAGCGAAGCGAGTGTACCGCAGCAGCGGTTGGCAAAGCGCCAGAACCAAACTACTACCAAACCAGTAAAGAATGTTAGGATCTCAGACCAAGAAAAAAAGATAGACATGACAGCACGAACAATCTAATGAAGCCATTTTATACTACGCCACATTAGTACTTACATGGCTCACGCACACAAAATACAATCAAAACTACGTCAACTGCTCCTCAGTACGCGGCGCGCAGCGGTGAAACTGACATATTGGAAAAATGGTCTCCTGCGTTGTAAAAGGGTGTACAAAACACAGTGCGTCAACCAAAAAGTCGGACGGAGTAACTTATCACGTATAAGTATCAAAATAACATTGTTTAGTATTAACCTTTATACTGATTCATTTATAAATGGCGGGGACACTGGCCGCTTTGCTGCTCTCTGTATAAAAATGTAACTAGACTTCAGTGTCAAAATAGTGTCTGCGAAAACAACAAGAATTACAGCTAAACATTATTTATTTAAACCGTGTGATCAAAAAGGAAGCTGACGGAGGCCTCCGAAACAGAACGGGCACATCAGCAACGGTAAGTCCTTGATATTTATTCTTGGATCAGTATAGAGTATTTTTCCTGACTCCACACCAAGATCCTCCCTTCGTTACCTACAGTCCGCTAACGGCTTTACGCCACAAACATCTTAAAAACATCTTTAATAAACACTGAAAACCTCAACAGTCTGTCGAACTGACAAAGCATGAGTGTTACCAGAGTAAGATTTCTAATTACCCCAAACGATTACGGACCTTACATGAAGTCATTGTCAGCGCCATATATACTTACCTCTTTGATTTGCTATCTCTGTACCTTCTAATGATTGTTTATGTTTTGAACATTTAAGGTTCCCAACTAATATTAAAAGAAACAATATTTGGATAGATTTTGTTAGAAAGAGCCGAAACGAACCAGAATGGCAACCAAATAAAAAAAGCGCCGTTTGTTCGAATCACTTTGATAATAACGATTTATACACAACATCGAGGACTTCGCCGTGTGATCAGAACCGGATATCCTAAAAAGGTTTATTTTAACTAATTTTGTCCTTTTAATTAATTAAAATGCGTACAATGTACATACGTACAGAGCATCATAAAAGAGCAGAAATATAATAAAATGGAACTAAACATTTTCCATTTTCTTCATTGTTGCGATATTTAAGCATTTTACGTCAAAAACGTTACGAAGAAAGTGGCGTTTGAAGATTATGAAAAACATATGAGTATATCATACTTAAGGATCTTGCGATTATAAAATCGTTTTCAGCGACATAATTGGACAAATTTAGCTCGATAGAAAAGAATCCCAAAGTTACCTCTTATTCGTAATATTTTTTCAGTGGTAAGGTTAAAATACGAACTTTTTTTACCCGTTTTTTGCATAAATGTACAAATGTAAATACTAACATTATCTAGGTAAATTCGCTAGGATTGTCTCCTTAAAATTATTTATTTAATCACTAGAACTAAAAACTACTAAAAATAGTCGCGCGTCAGCGCTTGCAGAGGACGGACAGCTTTGAACCGACTGAGAATAACTGGCACAAATGGGGTTGGAGCATGTCACCTGCTTGCGACTGGGGACATCCACTTCAGACCATCGAACATACCTATAGTCATGGAGTGCCCTCTCACAAGGTTCAAGGGTAACTTAGATGACATCGTAAACATCTCCGATGAAGCGGCTGCCTACTTGAAACGGGCAAAATTTTAATTTTAGTTATTATCTTGATTATCTAGTGACCTATAATAATGCCATACATATAAATAAATAGTGAGATTAAATATGTAATTATAAAACACAATCACGAAATTACAAAAATAAATTACAAATTAATTTGCAATACTCTCGCATAGTTTCAGTCACTCTCTTTCAACAGCCGCCATCCATCCGCAAACAAATCGCAGGAGTATTGCACTGCACTGAACTAGTGAAGGGCGTTAAAGAAGAAATCATAGACAAGATAGAGAACTCTTTAGAGAACTTTTAACATATCACCCAAATTACAGGGAGCTTTTCTTTCAGGCGGCAACACTTACACGCACACACCTTTAAAAAAGTGGCTTCATTAGATTGTTCGTGCTGTCATGTCTATCTTTTTTTCTTGGTCTGAGGTTAGGATACATACCTGCTTGCATTTTCGGTACTCGGAAAACGTGGCCGTACAAAACGCGGCCAAGCAAAGACGGGCCGAGCTTAATAAAATTGGTCCGGGCCAAACTTGATTATCCGCGTCCATGGGATTTAGAGTTATAGAATCGAAAAACATGACCGAGGAAAACCTGGCGGGTTTTTCGAAGGCATTAAATTTTTTGCTCGGCCGTTTTCCGAATCCAAAAAATTACTCGTAAAACGTGGCTGTACAAAACCACTACTCCATATTTTGTCTATGGACTGGACTCGTCTCGTTTTCAAAATGGCGTCGGTCTTCTGCGAGCAAGACGAGTATTTGTGATCTCTGCAAGGATTCTGTGGTGATTTTACTGTATTAGAGATTTTAATAATGGCCGGTTTTACTGAAAACGCGTTAATACGTAAATTACAGGAGTTAAATTCGAGTCAGCAAAGTATTCAGACTTTATCTTTGTGGTTAATACATCACAGGAAGCACCATGCCGCTGTAGTAAAAACTTGGTATAAAGAATTACTAAAAGGTAATCTGGGTATAAACACTTTAATTGTACGATAATTTACCTCCAATCAAGGGCATGCATTTGTTTCATTCATGTATACTGAGGAAGCCATATCATGTGTATATTTATAACAATCGTTAGTGCATAGCCAAAACATTGGACGTGGTACTAATATCATTTACGAATCGAGGTAAAAATATTGTGAACGCGCTTATTGGTTTTATGTTCAATCCTACCTTTAAATTTTTAAGTGCAAGTGGAATATATTCAGATAGCTATTATGATATGTTTATTTCACTGAATTAAAATGAAAATAATTCTATTTGCAGTCAAAGATGGGAAGCAGTTGACATTTATGTATCTAGCCAATGATGTTATACAAAACAGTAAAAAGAAAGGCCCAGAATATGGCCAGGAGTTTGGGGGAGTGCTAGAAGGTGCTTTGAAGCATATGGCAAAGACTGGAATTAATACTAAGACTAAGCATTCACTGCATAGAATATTAAATATATGGCAAGAGAGAGGTGTATATGATGCTCAGAAAATACAAGAATTGAAAGTAGCTGGTAAGTGTGTAAAATAAATAAATTCAAAATAAATATTGGATTAAATAATAAATACATTTGTAATTCATAGAGTAACTATATTTATACTTTTTTATTTTAGTTGATCCCAATGATGCCATACCAGAAAAGGTGCGTAAACGCAAATCTACTGATGGAGAACCAAAGGATCCTGAGAAAAAGCCTAAACTAGAATCGAAGAGGGACAAGAAGGAGAGACGCCGTAGTGAGACTAAAGTAGAAGTTGATGGTCAGATTGAAACACACACCACACTCAGCCCAAAGACACCACCAGGAGACCCACCAGAGCCTGACGAATTGATTAAGGTGAGTTGAAATACTGTTAATATAATTATTTCAATTCCTCTTTTAAATATCCAAGGATTATTGAACTTTTATAGCCTTTCCCGTCGTCAAAATCAATGTTGCTCTTGTACCATGGCCATGGCATCCCAGGCCGACTTGTAAGCTATTTTTTCATCTATTCCCCATTACACATGTAGTAAATCATGTTTTTATGGTTTTTGGTCAGATAGGCTTGTACTTACTATCTCAATATTTTTCACAGAATTTATGATGCTAACAATCAAAACAATTTATATTATCACCATTACTCTTACATTAAGTTTGTTTACATAGAAGGCACTATTAATCTATCATTACCAATACCCAGGACATAAACCGTCCTTAATTAAATAAGATACTTATCTGAAAAAAATTATAATCTACTTCTGCAATTTAAACTTTTTAAAAATATTGGTAATTTCAAGTTTTTTACTGGCCAAATTAAATTTCACATAAGCTTATGGAGAAATTTTAGTGAAATTCGAAGGGGGAATACAATCTACCCTAAAGCAGTCAGTGGAATCAAAATTGACTATTACTTATAGTGATGTGCCATATATCAAAGATGCACGGTTATCCTAGTTATTTGTTACAATATATATTTTTTTCAATAAATCCTCTTTCCCCTTTCCAGGCTCTCCTAGAATTAGAATCAAGTGCTTCCAGCGACGAAGCAGTCCGAGAGAGGATTGCCTCCCTTCCGCCTGAAGTCTCTGAAGTGCAATTATTGTCTAAGCTAGAAGGTAATTCGAGAGATATCCTACTCACAAGGGTTGTTATAAGACTGGTGTTATTTTTAAGGCAACGATTTAACTACCTCTACAGATAATAAAAACTTCACCTGGTTACAAACTTTTGTTTCATTTCTTCTAATAAAAATACCCTTTAATGACATTGATGTTTCAATCATCTAGTATTCATAAAAAGCTGCCACTGGAGTTGTGTAATATACACTTAATTTTGTAATTGTTTTCTATATATAGTATTGTATTCATGAATTAAACAACATCCTTATGAATAAACATAATTAAAAGCAAATGTTACTCATTGTAATTACACACAATCAAGTCTCAAATTTGTTTAGTAATTAAACAATTGCAGTTACATTTTCCTTCTTCATTTATTTATAAGTATTGATCATACACAAGTGATGCCAGTTCCATTACAACGCATTGTTGTTAATATTAGCCGTTTATGTATGGCTAAGTATCATTGTTTGTACAACACATTTAGTCAAAACAAAAGTTTGTAACCAGACAAACCGGCAATAAAAAAAAAGGCGGCCAAGTGCGAGTTGGACTCGCGCACTAAGGGTTCCGTACAAACATTCCATTTTAACTGGCCGGGTTAATAGCGCATGGCGCTGGATACAAATGAGGTGCAAAGTTAACGCAACCGATCACGTTTGTTGGGTACTGAAGCCTAAAAAAGTGTACTAGATTATTCTAACAGCCTAACAAAAACTAATTCGTAATAATTAAGACTCCCTTATTTTCAAGTTTGGTATTCCAAAGTATGGCATATTCAGGGTAGTTTTAATCCACATCAATCTATTAATTAAACTTTTATCAACCGAGTCTGTCCTCAGAACTTCGTCATTTATAGACCAATCTGGAAAAAAAGATCGTTCAATGTAGGACACCTCCAAGATGGTCTTATAAAATGTTGTAAAAATCTGATGGCCAGATATATAAGAAATAGAATGATCTCCTCAAATATAAGCACGTCTATGGGCCCGGCCACATCACGGCAAGTCGCCGTGAAACGGCGTGACGTGGATTTTTACGGTAGTTTTATAGGTATACGCTGACATCGTATAAATCCAGGACGCCGCGCCGTTTCACGGTGACGGCGCCGTGCCGTGGTGATGCGGCCACGCCCTATGGTGATTTCGGTGTTTTCTATAATTTTTAGTAGGTAACTCGTTCACTTACCTTCGGAAATAAGATTTGACCTCATGGAAGTGCGTGTTTTTGTTTATTATTTTCTTTTTTTACTGTTTAATGTACACGAAACAAACAAGTTACTTACGGTTAATTTTGCCAATCCGAATATTGTAATACGACCCGCCCCGGCTTCGCACAGATGTAATGCTGATAAATTATGCATGTATATAAACCTTCCTCTTGAATCACTATTATCTATAAAAAAAACCGCGTCAAAATCCATTGCGTAGTTTTAAAGATCTAAGCATACACAAGGATAGACAGACAGAGCGACTTAGTTTTATACTATGTACCTATATTATTTAAAACCAATACATGGGGCAGGAAGCAGTATGAGCATACAGTGACGTCATAAATAGTTGCTGATTTGACCTGTCAGAAAACTACCACTACCCCATAAGCCTGTTAGCCCATGAAAATGGTGAGCGTGCTAAGCTTAAAACCTTGTTACGCGCGGGGAGAATACTCAAAGGCACAACCCTCTTTGGCTCTTCCATGGTTGCGTAAAAAAAAGTAACCTATAACCGTCTGTAAAAACCCTGCTAGATACCCGTGCTTGGACGAAGCCGCATAGACAGACGTACAGAAAATATTTTTCACTCTGTGTCCCCCAAATAGTTGTACCTACGGTTAGTTCAGTTATTATTATTTAATTTCTACAATTGCACTTGGCTGCGGTCCATCGAATGTACCTATGGATCCTTACTACTAACAGCAGTGGGTCAGTAGGTACTACCTACTGTCGAGTTCATTTACATCTACACACTTACGAGAACAAAAATATCTGAACACGACCCTATTGTCAAGAGCATAAAGTCGTGTTCAGATATTTTTGTTCTCGTAAGTGTGTAGATGTAAATGAACTCGACTGTACGTAAATTCGACACCTCATTCGAACCGAACTCCGTCATTTAAAAACAATGATCCGCGTAAGAAATTTACACATTAATCTTATAATTAAATAAATCGTATAAAAAATCCAAAACCAATATTTTATTTTTAACCGACATAAAAAAAATGGCTTTCAGTCTTCCGGGGCGTGTGTTCTTATATTTTTTATAATCCCTATTCATTTACTCAAAGACCTATTTGAAAATTGTAATGATGATGGGATACTTGAGAAATCAAGGGTACACATAAGATATTACATTCACACCTATCTTGATTTCAAACGTTTTTTAGTAACTGGTGCGGTTATTTTCGGGAAGCATCTATTCGTGACATAGAACTGATCATGGGGACTACAGAGGGCCACTGGAAATAAGATTTAATTTGGTAGAAGTATTTTTTCTTAAAAAGTGGTTATTTCTTCATAGATAAGGAATCGGCGCTCGCCCTCAGCGCTATAGTCAATTCTGCGGTGGAGTTACTGGCTGAATACAACTTGAGGCTAACGGAGGAGTTAGAGAAGAGACGGAAGGTGGCGGCCATGTTGCGTGACTTCGCGCAGGCGCAGAAGGACTTGGCGAAGCAGGCTGAGACGCGGCTCGAGGTAAGAATGTATCTTATGTTACAGTCTATCCTCCCTTAAGGGACTACCGATCTGATCAGATCGGCCATCGAGTCTTACCTTGAGGATGCTTGAAAATACTGGGCCAGGTTTACCAAATGTTACTCTTGCATAGCATGGGACTCGGGAGCTAAGCGGACAGAGCGCCCGAGTTGGCCCGGAAAGCCGTTGGAGGCGCGAGTTCGAATCCCGTTCGAGCCATTCGATGTTTCGTTTCTTTGAACGATCTTTAAATGCTTAACACATTTGATTTACGCAGATATTACTGCTTTGACCTTTTGGAAGCCAAGCGGTGAAACAATAGCCATGTCAAAAATAAATGAGGATGATTAAGGAGTCGATTGTTTTTTATTGGGATTACACTCCACTTAGACTTCTCTAAAATTCAGAAATGACCGCCAACGTTCAACATTCCTACGGGGCGCTAAAAACGGTCCATACAAATGGTCACCTAATCGTGACGTCATTAGTCATTATGTTATGATATGATATACCAATATTTTGTATGGAGACAATAAGTGATTTGCCGTTTTCACCGTGAAAAAGTACGTTTATGTTCTCATGGTTGTCATAAAATTATTGTTTTGCTAAAATCAGGATTCTGAAAACAATTTTAAAATTAATTTAGATAAAAAAAAAAATTGCGTACCTTTGAAATCACATTAAATTATATAAAAAAAAATGAGCAAATCTTACTGACTATGCTGTAGAATATAACATCAGTCATCCTCCCTAACCACCGTGCCATCGACGCCCGAGCAAAAAATAAAGAAGTGATCCAAAATCAACGGGGATTGGAAATACATGTGGTGGTTTGAATAGCAAAATTATCAACCATTGAGGACGGCTTTGACCGACATGGCGTCAAGATGTGTATCTGTCTGCCACAGCCTACCAGTTAAAAGGTTAATCATTTATAACTTACTAGCTTTTGCCCGCGACTACGTCCGCGTGGAACTTGGAAGTATGGAATCAACCTCGTACACCACGATAGATATCCATCTAATCACCTTAATTAATAAAAGGGGGCGCCTAAGCAAATGTAAGAGCAATTGTGCTTTTGGTCTAATCATTATATTTTCTACAGGGTCATCAATGTCATCATGAATTACTTACTCACTTTTCAATCTTTTTAGGGATAATTTCCAGGATAAAAACTATCCTATGTCCTTCCTTGGATCTTAAACTATCTCCATGCCAAATTTCATCAAAATCGATTCAGTGGTTTAAGCGTGAAGAGGCAACAGACAGACACACTTTCGCATTTATAATATTAGTATGGATAACAAACTAAATAACCCCCTTCCTCCAGGAATATAACATAAAACTGCAGAAGATCTACGCAGTGAAGACCGAGGTAAGGTCCCATATAGAGAACCTTCCCGACGTGTCCCGCCTCCCCGACGTGACCGGCGGGCTGGCGCCGCTCCCTTCCGCCGGTGACCTTTTCAGCATTTGAGACGTATTGCCTTACTTGCACTTGAAGCTGACATGCCATTACAAATTCGTTTTAAGGCACAGACAACCCCCACTAGACGGAGCATGCAAGGTGACCCGCGCGCACCAACGATATGGTACGGCAGAACATTAAAGTATCAACACGGCGGCCACCGTTTAGTTGCGTCCTTGTTTATGATCCATGCGTACGTCAACGAAAAAAGAAATTAAATAAATAACATGGTAAATTGTAGTGTTAAGTGGTGTAGAGAGACCTCATAAACATGGACGCAACTAAACGGTGGCCGCCGTGTTGGTACTTTAATGTTTTGCCGTACCATATCGTTGGTGCGCGCGGGTCGCCTTACATGTGCCTTACATGCTCCGTCTAGTGGGGGTGGTCTGTGCTTGCACTTGAAGCTGGCATACCATTACAAATTCGTTTTAAGGTGACATATGGCTTTGCTGATGCAATGTAACATCTGCTTAGAATATAGATAGATTGCAATTTCTATTGAGGACAAATGTCTGGCGTGAAGGACGTTTGGTTATGTTGGTGCGATTTATTCACATTGTTAAAAATGTAGAGGATTTGGACTGTTTTCACACAAACTAGACAGATAATTCACGCTATTTAAAAAATGTTCTAAGATCGTATGGGAATACATTTTCTTTACTCTATGTAAAACTATACAGGCTTCAAGTAACGTGCGGACGTGGCATTGCTAAGGTTAAGACAACTTATAATTTAAGGGTCATCATTTTTGTTCCGCGTCACTTCCGTGGATCGTTTGTCGTAGAAATGCCTTGAGATTTTAATTAATGCAATTTCAAAGAATTTCTGAAAAGGCCTGGATATCTACCAAATAGCTTCAAAGACACTTCGACAAAAATGTTTCCACGGAAGAGGCGGTTGAAGTCTCGAATTATGAGATACCCCGTGGTTTTGGATGCACCTACTGTCGGCCTAAGGTCATCCGTGCCCCGAAAATCCCGGGTCATAATGGCCCATAAAAGTGTTCCTGTAGTGTTTGTTCTCAAACGTCTGACTTAAACATTTATGCATATAATGCATCACGTAATTTTCTACTTTAAATATAAAATAGTGAATATAGTTTTTTTGCAGGTTTTCCTTCCATTTATTTACATTTGTTTCAACAATTGATTCAAATGAAAATAAAACGTATTATATTGTGTATATTGCGATGTTACACCTCTCATGATTACTTATACTTAGGTAGGTTGGCCATGAGTTATGCAAATCATTCACAGATACACGAGATATGTATCTTTTTAATTACACTTTATTTGTTTTGTAGATGATTTCAAGGGATAATAGAGAAACACATCACATGAGATTAAATTGGTTTCAATAAAAAAAAAAGTATCGAATTTGTAAGTCATAATCATAACGATATCACAAGAAATTATGTTGAAATTAATGGTACTGTAAAAAAAATACACATATTTGACATGTTAAATTAATAAATTGCTTATTATTGTTATTAATAAACAGTAGGTAGATACCCCTTTGTCTCAAAAATAGCCGCAAATGTCTGCGGTCCATAGGTATGGACCTTATTACTAGACCCCGTTATCGGACGTGCAATTAGGTAGCTGTCAAGTTCGTAGGGATGTGTGTGTACCAAATTGCACCTCCGATAACGGGGTCTACTGATTACATATGTAGTAATTTCGTTTGACAGAATTTTCGAATTTTAGCGGTTTGGTGGTGTGTATTATTTCCATTTATTTTGGCCTCAAGATTGTAAGTCCATAAGAATTTGTAGACATCTTGATATATTCTGCCGTGCTAAGGTAAAAGGCGACCTTTTGGCACAAAACAGATAGGTACAGAAATCAATCTACATACAAGCGCGCTCGAGCAAACGAACACATAGACATTGCTCACGGACACGATATCTCGGACCAGTTCAGACCAGTGCGAGCGCGAGTGCCATCCGCTTGACGTGTCCGTGAGCAATGTCTATGTGTGCTCGAGCGTGCTTGTATGTAGATTGATTTCTGTACCTATCTGTTTTGTGCTTTTGGTATGGAGCTCCAAACAAATAGACCGCCTTTTACCTTAGCACGGCAGTATTATTGTAATTATAATAGTCTTGCCATAAGAACTCAAACAAATTGTTGCCGTGTTATTTTTTTTTGTTTTTCCCTGTCTTTATATTTTTGTATGTATAGTCTTAAAAATCATGAGTGATGTAGTTACATTTTATATTTTAATTTGGTTTTTATCCGATTTTCACACTTCAACCACTAGAGTGAGCGTTAATTCACGTTTTTGGTATGCACTAACTGGGATATCGTATAAAATACAAATAATGCTCAAATAAAAAAGCAGTACGTGTTAAGTAAATTGATATTTTTACAATTTTTGAACTGTGTCTTAATTGTTAAATTTCAGTAAAATTTGACATACAAATGCAAATGTCAATAAATGTATCGTACTTATCGTAGGATATTAAGATACAAATGCAAAAAATTGACTTTTCGAAAACACGTCTGATTTACTCCTTAGATGCGTATTATGACCATTTGTTTTGGTGGATGTTAGTGGAATCGATTTTTTGGATATAATGGCAAACTCGTATCCACACTTAGACTTAGGCTGTTCAAGTTACCTATGTATACCTACCTACTAAGATAAGCTTTTCGGTCATCCCTCATACTTCAATACGGCAGGATAGAAAAGTCGAAGGACGCTATGGTTTTTATCTAAAAGTAAAAAGTAAGAATAATATGAAAGTATCATGTTTACAAATTTCCTAGGCTGTGAGATACGAGCTTGCGTGACCATATAGCACACAAGCAGTGTAGGAGTTTATACAGCAATAAATAATATCACTGGGTTCGTTAATCACTTGAAACTTTAAGACCATATAAGTAAGAATAATATGAAAATATTATGTTTACAAGTCTCCTAGGCTGTGAGATAGGTACGAGCTAGAATAATATGAAAATATTATGTTTACAAGTCTCCTAGGCTGTGAGATACGAGCTTGCGTGACCATATAACACACAAGTAGGAGTTTATACAGCAATAAAAAATATCACTGGGTTCGTTAATCACTTGAAACTTTAAGACCATATTGAGTGGACCAACTTTTTCTGGTTATTATTCTGTCCCGTGACCCATGGGACGATTAATCACATTGCTTCGAAAAGTGTTGATACATTTATATAACTGGTATTGTCATGAGATAGCCTACATAAGAATGGGTTTATAACTGTTGCAATTACAAAGTTTTTGGTAATTATAACCGCCGAAAATCCTGGCTTTATAGAGTAACTAGCTGTGTCCCGCGGTGTTACCCGCTCATCCCACGGGAACACTAAATTTATTCGGGATGAAAAGTATCCTATGTCCTTCCCCGGGACTGAAACTATCTATATACCAAATTTCATCTAAATCGGTTCAGCGGTTTAAGCGTGAAGAGGTAACAGACAGACAGACAGACACACTTTCGCATTTATAATATTAGTATGGATCCAGGGGATGTCACCATGGCAACGAGCAGCAGAAAAAAGTTGATTGACTCAAATACACTTGTTATCATTTCATTTAAATCAAGCGAGTAGTTTTGAAGTTACGATATTTCAAATTTCGAAAGCGCCATGCCGTCATCAGACTAAGGGTACGGCTCCAATTAAGCGCAGCAGATACGTGCGGAATCGACCAATCACAAAAGTGACAGCAGAGCCGACATTCAGATTCCCTTCAAGTGATTGGTTATTTCCGCTTCAGTGGAGCACACTCTTATACTCATAGTGACTTGCATCAAGCAAATTCGTCAAGTGGCGACACAGCCCCACTGCCCACTAAATATTTCGGAAATAATAAGGTGTATTAAATTTTCACCTATTTATATTTAGATTTAAATACAGCTCAATGTAAGGTGAAATCGAAATTGGGTGATATTATTCATAGTATCTCTATTCTGCTGTATAATCCTCCCCGGACCAAAACACAGTTACAGTGTCGTGTCGTATCGACATAGTGTGTAGTTAGTTAGAGATTAATTAGATAATCAATTTTAAATGTCGATAAATGTAGGTACTCTACCCTCACTGAGTCATGGTCAGTTCAAGAAACAAAAGTTGTCCCTCCGTAGGTCACAAGTTAAGAGCTTGTATATTACATCGGATTATATAAGAGGGCAAGTTCTTTATTCTCATACGAGTTTTATAAGAAAATTAGGCCCTGAAATCCTTGATTTCGCATTAGGTCCATCGGAAAGCCTTGAACCTAAATCTGACAATGACTAATCTAGCACAATTATGCTACGCGACTAATGTCGCGGCGCCCGTCACTCTCACAGTACTGCATAGAAAGGGACAAGTAATGTATCTCGCGCGAGAAAGACTCGCAAGTCACACAGTTGTGCTAGAAGTGCTGACGTGAATTATTACGTACATTTCTACGACAAGACGCTTAATAACATGATACGACATCGTATAGAATAAGTGTGTTTTGGTCCGTATAGCTTGAGTGCTGTTTGTGTAATTTTTGTGCTGCGTTTGTAAGCCAAATATTAGTGTACAAGCCCTTCGGCTGCCAGGCATACCCCACGATGTATAGCTAGAACTATCCTATTTAAATATAAGATTTGTTATCGTAACTACTCGTTTCATTTGAACAAGACCCTGTATTTATAACCGTCTTCAGAATTGTAACGGAGATGCCAGGACTTAGCGCGGCAGCGGTGCGTGGTACGTGTGTCTCTTACCCACTAGATTGCTTTTGGTAACTACGGCTACCTGTCACCGCTCTTATTTTATTATATAAATAGAGTCCAACTCAAAATTCGAAGCAATTGAGTGGTTAGAAGCAGTGCAAAGGGCCCACTTGGACTCGCAAGCAAAACAAAAAAAAACGTGTCTCGCTCACGCGTATGGTCGCCGAGCTCAGAACTCTCACTTATGTAACCGCTCGCACGCCGTTGGTCGCGGAAAGTCGTGGCGTCTTTGTACAAAAGCTACACGGAAGCTTCAAACGGTTGAACATTGAACATAATAGTCTTAAACTAGGTATATAGCTGTAGAGAACACTGCCAGTTTTCCAGCTAAAAACTAAAACAATATCGGTGCAAACGTTTAGGGCCGATACAAACGGGCGGAGAGCATTTGAACTGCAAAATGGCAGTTCTGAGGCAGTCCGTTTGCAGCGTCAGTCTTCCTTTACGCTGTCTGTCCACTGAATCAGAGCGGAGATAATGAACCAAGCGGGGCTAGCATATCTTGACGCGACTTCGCTTGTGGCGCGTTTTATAGCGTTACCTGTCTTGCTCGCACAGTATTGACACGAAAGTGATAGATAGTATTTGTCGCGTGGTCGCGTGACAAAGAGTCGCGTGTCCACAGTTATGCTAGACGTGCTGGCTGCGTCTTTGTGTCAAAAAGAAGTAAATATTAATAAAATAAAATAAATATTAAGGGACAATCTTACACAAATCGACCTAGTCCCAAACTAAGCAAAGCTTTTACTATGGGTACTGACGACGATATATATAATATATAATTACATATATAGATAACATCCATGACCCAGGAACAAATATTCGAGTTCATCACACAAATATTTGCCCTGGCCGGGATTCGAACTCAAGACTGCCGGCTCAGGCAGCTGCACTACAGGCCGAGCTAAACGCGTCGTAAGTGCATTTAAGTCTCAGGAATGTCATAGACGTCCGTTTTACACAGCTCCGCTCCAGTGAACAGGCAGGTTTTGTAGGTGCGCCCCTTCGGCCGCGTACGTAACCGGAGTTTCGTAACCAGTTGCGATAGAAAACTTTTTCGGTCTTGTTCGAAACCGGTTGCGAACTAAAACTATTTTGTTCTTATACGAAACCAGTTACGAACGAACACTTTTTGTTTTTGTACGAAACCTTTCGACCATTCATAGAACCAGCAAAGACTTTCATAGTATAAAAGTTTTCTCTACTCTTCATATACTCGTTATACAGGGTTCTCACGAGGATTCCAAATCATTTTACCAGCGGATTCCTGAGGTCGTTAGGAGTAAAAAATGTTATATGAACCTATGTCGAAATATGATTTTTCGCTTTTTTATGTTTTCATTTTCATACATAATAAATAAATTACCCTTTCTTTACCGGTAAAACAATAAGGTGCTTTGGGGTAAAGTCGAAAATGGGGATAAGTCGAAAATCACACATTTCTACTACTGGGAACAAATTCTACGCTTGCAACGCTTGTCAAAACGCCATGTTTATCTCCTCCCCCGCTTCAGTTCACTTCGCATCGCTAGTCGTGAGGGCACTTGTGTTGCAGTCTATTAAATAAAAGAAGTGCGATTTTTGGATCTGCGGGGGTAAATTAGAACTAAAAAGAAATATGATTCTTAAACTCATATTGCATAAAAACCAGTTTCGAAATTACCCCACTTGCTTTCGAAATTACCCACTCCTTAAGAAATAGTATTCAAAATATTTTTTTTTTAATTCTAATTTGTTTCCAAATTCAAGCAACGTATTGAAACGCTGTTTTCACAAAGTGTTGATGAATATATCCAATTTCGTAAAGATCTCATTACTTGGAAGGAATACTTCTTAGGTTCTGACTTACGAGCCCAAACCCTAACATACTCTACACTCACCTAAAAATATGTCGAATTTACCCCACTTTAGAACGAGCTCGCGACCTTATCTCCAAGCAAAAAGGTCCTAGAGAGAGAAAGGAACAAAGTTAAAATTACATTTATGGTTAAAATGTCAAAACTATGTTCCATGGGCTACACAAATGCATGGTCAATTTGTGCAGCCCATAGAAGTGTATAACGAGTATATGAAGAGTATAGAAAACTTTCATAGTATGAAGGTCTTTGCTGGTTTTATGAATGGTCGAAAGGTTTCGTACAAAAACAAAAAGTGTTCGTTCGTAACTGGTTTCGTATAAGAACAAAATAGTTTTAGTTCGCAACCGGTTTCGAACAACACCGAAAAAGTTTTCTATCGCAACTGGTTACGAAACTCCGGTTACGTACGCGGCCGAAGGGGCGTTAGCCAACTAGATTGCTTTTGTTAACTACGGCTACCTGTCACCGCTCTTATTTTATTATATAAATAGAGTCCAACTCAAAATTCGAAACAATTGAGTGGCTAAGTAGTAAGTATGTCACAACCTATGCGGCCCGAAAGGTGGCTTTCCGGCCCATGCCTTACGGTACGGGACAGCGGCAGCGGTGTAGGTACGTGTGTCTCGCTCACTCGTATGGCCGCCGCGCTCGGATCTCTCGCTCAACCGATGAATCTACTGGCGATGAGCATTTTTTGGTAACTGCGACGTTGTAAGTCATCGAATATCAATGATGCAAACAAAAAGAAAATTTGAATATAGCCCTAAAGCTAAAACTAACCACACTCCACAGCGATCCAAGAACTTCTGACATATGCACTAGATATTGCCATATGAAAGCTGTTAATTATTAATTAAACATACCCTGGACCATAGATATAGTATAGTCCCTGGACTAAAATTTGTTAGGCAACCCATATGCAATATATTTATTGACATATTAAATTAAATATAAAATACATTTCATCAAATAAACATCTCGATGAAGGTCGTTCTGTATCGGGATCTTAGACTAAGGTGATTGGCTATACTTTGTCTCCGCTCCGCCTCGCTTCAGTGGAGACCCCAAGTAGCAAAATTGTCCTATAAAATAAAGATAATACGACTAAAAGTTTTAAAACCGTCTTATAAACGTTACTTTGAGTTCATTAAGTTGCATAGTAGTGTTTTATAAGACAGAAACGTTGTATAATACTTTGGTTGATTAATTAGGTCGAGTAAACGTTTACATAACTAAAATATATGACCATCCTATAATAGTCTAAGCAATGACATTTACAAGAACATATTATACAACTCTAAGTCGTAGAAACGTAAAGTATATGACCATCTTTTAATAGTCTAAGAAATGACATTTACAAGACTATATTATACAACTCTTAGTCGTTACAATGTAAAGTATATGACCATCTTATAATAGTCTAAGCAATGACATTTACAAGACCATGTTATACAACTCTTAATTGTAAAGGCGTAATGTATATGACAATCGTATTGTGGGATATTATAAGACCACTACCCGATGACTCAATATGATCTTTAGTTATATAAAGGTCATATCAAATATGTTTTATAAAGGTTTGTACTATGTCACTTACAGGACTATTATATAAAACTTTTGTCGTATTAATACCTTCTATACGACTATCCTATTAAAGGATTAGGCATTCTTATTATATGACATCCTGTTATATAAATGTCGTGATAGTAACCGTGTTATAACCCAAATTACCTTTCTATGACTGTCTAAGGACTGTTATACAACAGTCCTATTATTGTTTTAGCTCTGCATATAATATGACATGCTGCAATATAGGTGTTATAATAATAACTGTTATATAACCAACAGTACTTTTATATGACTTTATCTCAACCACAATAGGACTTTTTTTACTTCGTTCCTAAAATGATCATTATGCCATTTCTAGTCGTAAGAAGATTTTACTAGTTGCTATTAAAATACTTTTAATCGATAAGTCGTTGTATAAATTACTATTTCAAGGGTTTAAATCATATAACAGGGTTTATTACGGGTGTTTAATCAATTTTCTTCGGTGTGAGACGTGGCAAGGTCAAACCGCAGAAAGTAGCGGTGGTTCCGTAGTTTTCAATATTGATGAAACAATATGTGTCGGTAAGTTTCAGTTACATGTAGTTAAACGCTACTCAACTAACCAACATTTTTTACCGTAATATATAAAATAATATTGTTTCAGGCTTTAATATAAAAGAAGTTTCATATAAAATAAATGTAAAGTAGAATATTATAGCGTAAAGTTTAATTTACGAGCATATGTCTTTATTCTATTATGTCTGTAACATGCTAAAACGTACGTTTAATGTGTTGTTTTGACTGATAGGTATTGGAATTGTTTATAAATTGTTTATTATTCTCATTTCTTTTTATGGATAGATAATTCACGTTCATTTGTGAATGTACAAGACGTTAACGACAGCATCTCTTCATTATCTGTGAATATTTTACATGACACTGAAGAGGTCAAATTGAAAAATCAAGAGTCGCCTTCATCAAATAACATTTTACAATATGATTGCGAAAGTGTCTTTCAAAAAATATTGAAACGGACTACTTTGAGGTCACTGAATCGAAAATATTTTTTTGGATTTTTTGTATGTTTGTATGTATATAATCGTTCTGGCTTCATTACGCTAAAACAGCTAAATAGATTTCAGCTCTTTTGGTACACGGGTAGCTGGGTATCTCCAGATGGTTATAGGATACTTTTTACCCGACTACGCTGAAGAAAAAAAAGGGTTATGACTTGTGCGAATGAAAAACCTTATAGTTTACTTATAAAAAACATGCGCGCCGCGATACTACCTATACCAACAGTGAATTAGTGACCTAATATGATGACGACGCGTTTGGCTCGGTTGGTAGACACCTGCCTACTGAGTCGGCGGTCCCGGGTTCGAATCCCGGCCGGGGCAAATATTTGTGCAAAATATTTGTTCTTGGGTCATGGATGTTATCTATATATGTATTTATATATTATGTATATCGTCGTCTAGTACCCATAGTACAAGCTTTGCTTAGTTTGGGACTAGGTCGATTTGTGTATGATTGTCCCTTAATATTTATTATTATTTAAAAAAAAAAAAATATAAATTGAGCAAAAATAGGTACCAACCTGACAGATATTTACAAACAAATTACTGGTAAGTAGCACTTTCAGGTGGGCATTGCAGGTATGTATTTCTTTTTTTAATTGTCTCTCTGTTTATCATAACAATCATCACACTCTTCGTGAGTATAGTGATCGTAAATGGCAAATAATAAACAATTATTACACCAAAAGAAATTAAAACCTAAGAGCCATTTGACTTTTGCGGGTTCATCAATTATGAAATGATTTGGCTTCTTTATGGAAGAAATAGTGGAATATCCACATCCATGACATTTATCACATAGAACGAAATGGGTTGTTGTCCAAGGCCACTCGGAAATGTTCAATAGTAGAAAATCAGATTTAGTTAGGTAGCCGTCGATGTCGGCTAGGACTACCATTTTCAACCAATCAAACCGCGAGTTTAGTTTTATGCGTGCGGGTTGTATTCCACCGCCACCTTAAAGATAAAATATAGTTTGAGTGGTGATTACATTTACTGGACTAGTAGTTGGCGTAACCTGCAGGTTAATTCACGTGAAATTAATACATAGTTTAATACGAGTAACTTTGAAAAAAAAAATATTCGGCGACTTAGGTATAGTGTGGTATGCGAATTAAACGTTGAACCGTCTTTCAAAGGTAACCCTAAAAATGGTGGCTGCCAAATCCAATATGGTGTGGAATCGACTCGAGAACCCGAGAACTGTCGTGTAAACATCATATTAAAGTAATTAATACTAGCCCATATTAAAATAACATTAAATTTTATGAATTTCACCATTTATTAAGGGGGGCATTGAAAATGAATTGCAAAATGTATATATGATTATCGCAAAATTAATTTACCACTAGGTATCAACCTATCAATTACTTCAAGAAAACTGAAAATAATAAATTTAACAAAAACTAACATGGCTACCTTCCTAATCCTTTTATAAACACTACACTTATTTTTTGTTTGTCAAAGATACGCGCACGCGTCTCGTTTCTCATATATGACTATTTATTGTATTGTGCATAAGGTATACAACTTAAATTATATTTGGTTACGTTTATACGACCACTATACAATTAATACGTCGGATAACAGTCGTTGATATGACCACTATACAAATGTTGATCGCAATTTTTACATTAACACGACGTGAACATGACCAATTTGTTTTTAATATAACCGCAATACGACTATTATACGATTCTAAATCGAATAATTTGCGCCCTTTTCGCGTTATATAAACGTTTTTGTGACTTTTATACAACAAATTTACAATGACTTATAGTCTTAATCAAAACGTTGTACCAACCATTATAGGACGAACTTTTGCTAGTTGGGACGCACCCTAAAGCCTCCTCGGAGAAAGGATTTCGCTTGAAATTTTACGAAAGAGAGCATTATTGTCAGCCAGAATTCCTCTGTAGCGCATCCTAAACGTTGACACTTGAGTGACATTTGACAAGGCGGTTTGATAATGATTGATAATGATATATTTATGTAAACTGATTATTTTGGAAGTGTTCGTTTTTTGGTAACAATATGAGTGATAGTGGGGTGAGTTCATTATTCTTCGTAAGTATATATTTAACTTTAACAAGGTTTCAAGGTAACAAGGTTTTTCTAACAAGGCACTTAGAATTACATAAATAAATATGCCCTTTGGAAGTATTTACAGAATATATTTCGACAGACTTCCCGTACGAAGACCGCCACAGATTCAGAAGAATCAGAATCAACAGACGCGCCTTTGGTAATTATTTTCATTTGACTTCTCTTCTTCGAAACTTTCGCACTAACATGTACCTATATGGAATCCGTAAAAAACAAAGAGGCCACCCATTTTATCGATCAAAGCAAGTGACAATAGACTGGGCATTTAAGATAGCTCGACAAATCGACAGTGAATGATTTATAGTAGGTACCTAGCATGAGTTGGCATTCGTGTTAGTTTCATTACCTAACTGCCCTTTTTCACTACGATCCACCCTGATTCGCGTCAGCGGAAACACACCCTTAAGGTTACCGTACACCTAACCGCTCGGCAGCGTAACGAGCTCGACCTATTAGCTTGTCTTCTCAGGCGTCAACCATCCGCAAACTTCTTTGGCGCGCTGATAATCGGTAGTGATGGCTAAACACCCCTGATACAGATCAAGTCATGTTAAAAAAAAACATCCGCCAGCAAGTACTTATTAGCGGCTCGGCACCTCGAATTATCTCGGCACGGCGGGGCGACCACTTTTTTCCATTGATGTCAATATAAGAGTGCAAAGGGCTATAAAGTGCTTGACGTGTTGTCCAAACTTTAGGTAGGGGTGAACTCAAAGTGCCTCCTAGGATGCATACTACGTCTCGACTTGCCGCTGAACTAACTAAACTAAATCTAACAGGTGGCAGACCGATGGACTAACAACATAAACTACCGGCAACTGGTCATCTCATCTTGCGTCAGCATCCTCCAACTGTGGTGGCACCCGTACCTGTTCGACCTTCGCAAACTCGTCCCGTTCATTTTCCTCTACAATGTCTTCAGCATAGTTATCGGTTACCCCATGTTTTATTTGGAGCTGGGGATTGGAATTGTGACGAGGAAGGGAGTACTGACTTCTTGGGATTTAGCGCCCGTCGCTAGAGGTAAGATTATACCTACCCAATTATATACTTGATGAGCGTATATATATTTTTGGCATATTTATCACTACACCCTGTACAGTCAGAATCAAAAGTAGCGGACACCAATTTTAGTTTGCAATTTGACGTACAAGCCAATAGTAAAATCAGCTACCTACTTTTGACGCTGACCCACAGACAACCCCCACTAGACGGAGCATGTAAGGCGACCCGCGCGCACCAACGATATGGTACGGCAGAACATTAAAGTATGAACACGGCGGCCACCGTTTAGTTGCGTCCTTGTTTATGATCCATGCGTACGTCAACGAAAAAAGAAATTAAATAAATAACATGGTAAATTGTAGTGTTAAGTGGTGTAGAGAGACCTCATAAACATGGACGCAACTAAACGGTGGCCGCCGTGTTGGTACTTTAATGTTTTGCCGTACCATATCGTTGGTGCGCGCGGGTCGCCTTACATGTGCCTTACATGCTCCGTCTAGTGGGGGTGGTCTGTGCGCTGACCGTACCTCCCTACCATAACGGCGTGAAATACGCAGGGTAGAGTTACATTACTAAACTAATTAATTTTGTAATAAGTACGTTTTATTTTATTTTATTATTTACTTTTTTATATGTCCTCATGTATTTATCTACAGACAGTAGGTAACATCTTTCTTTAGCGCATTTATAATCCTTATGATGCCTGGCTCGCAAGGCAAAATGTACCTACTATGAATGAATTCATATTAATCTCGTCAAACTTCAACGCTTCAGCAAGCGCATAAAGATATTCAAGAAACTGTCCGAAGTAACGTAGAGACCGAAATAAGTAAATCTTAACATTATAGGCTCCTATAATGTAAAGATTTTATTCAGTCATGGTTAATTTTTCAGTTAGGTTTAGTGTAGGTGCAATTTTTGGGTGCCCACATCAAAATCAACTAAATACTTACTACTAGGTGAACCGGCGTGTAGTGACACCGTTTTGTCAACAGGTGTGGGATGTTCGATGATGCTAATCTGCGCATTCACCGCATTGGCGCTCGGCGGTGTGAGCGCGTGGTGCCTCGCACAGCTGGTCCACTCAGTGCATTCCTTCTTACCGTGGCTGCACTGCGCGGCGCACACGCCGCACCCGTGCGCGGCGCGTCATCGACCACTCAACGGCGATAGTGAAACGCCGGCGCACTCTTTCTTCTTGTTAGTTTTTCCTTCTTCTTGCCTGTTTTCCAGAATGTATCCTTGTCTACTGTACGTCTTGAGCTTGAATCTCAAAGGTAATCTGTACTTTCGTGCTGCTATAAAAGGCAAGACGAAACCTTCTGTCGAAAACTTGGTGTCCTTGTTAAGTTGACGTAGGTAGTATGTCACGTCGGAATATTGTTTATCAAGCTTTGGTACGATAGTACGGGGGAGTACTACAGGTATCATCCTTGACCGGTTCCAACATGTACCAGATGCCATTTTATACTCATGTTAGCGGTAAGTTACCCGCATTTGGACGAGAGAGTTTGGGTCCTTAGACACATTAGTGTTTCTTTATCCTAGTCCCTACCATCTACCATCAGATGATAAACAGGTACTGTGGGGTCAATCACAGGTCAGGTTCAACATAAAAAAATTGGGCAAGTGCGAGTCCGACTCGCACATGAAGGGTTCCGTACCAAAAAACAAGTTTGTTGTATGGGTGCCCCCCTTAAATATTTATTTTATTTTATTTTTAGTATTTGTTGTTTTAGCGGCAATAGAATTTCAACTGTCTAGCTATCACCATTCTTGAGATACAGCCTGGTGACAGACGGACGGACGGACCGACGGACGGACAGCGAAGTCTCAGTAATAGGGTCCCGTTTTTACCCTTTGGGTACGGAGCCCTAAAAAAGAAACCCCCTCAGAATATGCATGTAATCATTATGTAGTCCTTGAAATAACGACAAATGGACTTTGTATAAGCGAGCTCACTTCATCCATTTTACCTTGCTCGCCTTCCAGCATCTACAACAATGTTCTATTTTCCAGTAATTATGTGCTGAAACTGAAGCGTGATGGATTGAAGGGTGGATTGGGCAACGTGGTTTGGGAGCTCACCGTGTACCACATCATCTCCTGGGTGCTCATCTATTTAATCTCTATAAAAAGGATTTACAGCTATTCTAAAGTAAGTAACTACACTAAAATGTGACCTACAACTATTTTTATACAAAATAAATAATATAATAAATGTTAGACGTAATATAATACGAAGATAAGTATAAACGGAGTAAAAGCCTGCATAAGTATTAGTCTTGACAAAAAAGAGTAGAAATTAAAAAGTGGCAATACTGTAGTGTCGTCCCTTTCTAATCAATCTACGAAACCAGGGACAACACAACAGTATTGCCACTTTTTAATTTCTTTTCTTTTTTGCCAGACTGTACTTATGTGTGTATTTTAGGTTTTTATTCACTTACTGATCCTCTGTTAGGTACAAGCTAAAATTCGTGCTAAATGATGGCTATAGGCACTAAGGGTGCATTTACACTGAATTGGAGCCGAGCGTGTTCGACTAATCATCATACCATGAGGTTTTCAGTGCATGCACATGTGGGTACTACTCATTGGCGTAAGTATATAGGGGGTGGCCGGGTGAGCCCTGCCCACCCCAGTATGGTCTAGTGCCCACCCCAGGAGTTTGGGTAATCCATAGAAATTCACGACTTCATCCCATAGGCCATGGCAAGGCCCCCCCCCCCCCCCTAGGCCCCCCCTGAAAAATAATGTTATGGACGCCAATGGTACTACTGCCGGCCGACAGTAGGCGTCAAATCATCTGTGCACCAGAAACCACGGAGTATGTTTATCATAGTGCTCGAATTTTACGCTTGCGTTGCGCGACAGTGGAAATAGTGTGAATGGCCAAATCGCGATGCGGATGGATCAATGTAAACGCAACCCAACAGATTGATACCTAACCAGTTTTGTTTAGTTGGTGTTATTCAAAGACGTGTTGGCGTTCTTCGTGCTAGTCTCCTGCGCACTGGGATGCTCGCAGCTCGATGGCGCCGGGAAAATGTTCAAGAGTTGCGACTGGGGAGTGCTGTTTGAAGGAACGCAGGTAGACCGTCAAAGAAAGTCCAAATATTCTTTATTCAAGTAAGTCTAGCTATCCTTTCGAATAGTCAGTTACAACCAGACAACAAAGTAATTTATTGATAGAATGTTTATTAGGCCAAGCTGAAACGGAGACGCTTCGCTCGCTCGGCTAATTAACACGTTCCCTGTCCTCCATACAATACAAATGGTAAACTTTGCTCCTCAAGTCTACTTCAATTTTCATAGTATTTTATTTATTGGATTGAAACGCAGTGTGTTTATCACAATTTTTCGTAATTCTGATATGTTTTTATGTTATTTTTTTATGTGTACCTATACTATACAAAGGGATAAAGGAATACCTTTGACTTGAGCTTATGAATGTGTGTGCTATATCTAAAATTTTCCCTAACACTCACAATCAGTATCTTTTGCCATTTACTGAAAGTAACGAGATTGTTTGAACCTGCATTTATACCGGGACTTACTTTTTCAGTTTTACGAGTAGGTACATATTAATTATATTACTTAGTACTTACCTATATAATAAAAAAAATAACCGTAACATTTGGCCAGAAAAATAGAGTAGCATGTGTATAAAAATTACTCGTTTTTTAGTTGTGGCGAGAGGCGATCGAATATTCTCTCATCGAGATGTCAGTGGGGCAAGGCACCCTCGTCATGCTAGGGTCGTACTGCCCACAAGAACAACACAAGCTATCTACCACGGCAGCCCTGACGTTCCTCGCGGGAAAGATCAGTTGTATGACCAGCGCGCTCATGCTAGGAGCCACTCACGGCGCACTCATAAAGGATTATGAGAGTAACAACACTCATCTGTGGAGTGGTAAATTGTGATTTTATTTACACCCATATTATAACATCAACATAATTAGGTTGGAGGGGACACTTTCTCTCCGAAGCTTGATATTCAAAGTGCTTTCACTCTCGTGTTATACTAAACTAACTGAACTGTATATGAACGAGCACAATGTATCTACGTTTTATATTATTATAAAGAGACTAATAAGCGTCATTGTAATATTCATCTTTCTATCGTGCAGTAACAAATCTTTTCTTACAGTTATATTTAAAATCATTGCTAAAACCACAGAATAGCTAGAACGAACTGTTCCAATCACTATATTCCATATCACTATTTTCCATTATATTAACAGACAAGAGATGTTCAATGTTTACATTATTTGGAACTTCAAAGTAATCTCTCGTAATTTCCTACATTACCTTGAGAATTACGAAGAATCCACGCCTTTTGCGGCTATTACACTTTCCTAAATTAGTCACTGACGAGAGGGATGCAGCAATATGTGAGACAAGTATGGAGATAACTCCATCCCACTCCTTCGTATGCATCCCTCTCGTCAGTGACTAATTTAGGAAAGTGTAATAGCTGCATGCGCGACAGCGGTAACGGCAGCGGTGTAGGTACCTACTATGGGCTGCGCAAATGCATGGTAGGTACATTTATGAATGAATTCATTCATAAATGCAAATCTGCAGCTGATTGTACGTGTCTCGCTCACTCGTATGGCCGCCGCGCTCGGATCTCTCGCTAAACCGCTCGCGCAAAGTCGTGGCATCTCCGAGGTGCCTATATGGGTGTGAGCGGGAAGGAAACGCTGTTGGGCCCAGGCCCACCGCTGGTTTATAAACCATAGAAGTTTATAATAACTAAATATACTAGGTACTTTACTAATGTTAAGGGCAAAGGTTTGCATGGACTTTTAAACGTGTTTCAGGTCCTTCGACGCCGACGATCCTTTGGGCAGACTTAGTAGCGCGCATCCCCGGCAGCCAATTTTGGTCGGCGATCATATTTTTCACCCTGTTTGTCCTCTCCGTCTGTTTTGTGGTAAGTTTACTAAGTTTTGACATTCGAGTTTAGTACCAGTACCTAAATGCATCCACAGAACATTATTTGATTCAATTCAAAGTTTTGTTGCGCGCAGGTTGAGACTCCTCCTTTTTTACCTTTTGGCGGGCAGTCGTGTGTCACTTATTTTTTATGGCTTCGTGAAGTGAATAATTATTAATTTATTACTAAAAATGAAAACTACGAAACTTTATGTACATGTATGTGTATTTACAGGCTCTTTTGGTGCAGACAATAATGTCGGCGTTCAATGGCCGCTCCATCCGCAAGATCACGTGGGCGCTGCTGATCGCCATATGCGTCTTTTTATGCTTTATTGGCGTCATGATTCTGTGCACTCAGGTAGGTACTGACAATATAACAGGCATAATAGTATTAAAATAGTTAAGTGTTTAATTCTGTGGTAAATGAAGTCAGAGCAACTTAATTCTAAGATCGAAATTTGAACTAATGTTCTGCCTCTGTCCCGTTTCAGTTACCTACATGACACGAATGAGCGCGAGATGATAGGAAGTTCGAATTTCGAACGCAACTTGTAAAATGTGAAAAACAATTTTCGTTGCGATGCACACGCCATCTAGTGAGGAGTTGTAGCACTATACTATACTTACATTGATTCCGTTGAAGATAATGTTGTTAATGCGCCAAAAAAACCATTCTCGTGTCCTTCGGTGATAAATTATAATAACCAACCATTAACTAAATATATTTAGGTATTATGATATTTTTCTAGGGTGGGCTGTACGTCCTAACCTTCCTAATGGACTGGCCGGTGTCTCGCCCCCGGACGGTGATAGCAAGTTTATTGGCTACGTCTGTCACATACGTGTACGGACAAACGACGTTCTGCGAGGACATATACTTCGCTGTCGGGGAGTACCCGGGCGTATTCGTCAGGGTTTGCTGGGCGCTTGCACCGGTTATATTGATGGTGAGGATATCCAGATATTAAAATTGCATGTTTATTTATCCATCCATCTATATAGGTACCCATCCAACTATCAATCAATCCATTGATAGGCCGTCGCATTGGTCGCCACAGAGTGCGATCCTGCGCGATCCGCATCCATCCTTCCCCAGAGAAATTGCGCGCGCTCGCTACGCTCACGTTTTCATCTCGTTGTATTGTGACTATTAATCCATTACACTTTCTATATCTACGTGCTTGGTGAACCTTATTATACTTTCCATACCCTGCAATTGGCATTGGTCGCCCAGGAATCAGCTGCCAAGTTTTTAACTTAGCTGCCAATTTAAATGTTAAAGTTAGACTTCTAGTTTTTTAGCTGCCTGGTTAAATACATACCGAAATAAATTACCTGTATACCCACAGGCGAACACTGTTTAGACCGGTAGCATAAATGATGTCTCACCATTGTCCACGGGTAAAAGAGAGGCCACTTTCCTTACTTATTTTCAGTTATAATATTTTCAAATTCGAATTACTAGCGTAGAATGTGCAGTTTCAGTAATGTCCCGACAGGTGGCGTTTATCTCTGGCCTGGCGGAGCAAGCGAGGTACGCCACAGCCGGCTGGGCGGTTGTGGCGTTTATCCTGATGCCCATCTCTTTCGTGATGACCGCGTATCTGATCTTCAAATTCAGAGTTAGGGTATGTATCATACATTATCATTATGATTATGGACTTAGGATAAATATTACGCCTAGAACGAGTCTTCATACATCAGCGAATGATATTTGCTTTTGGTTTTATGTGTAGGTAAGTTTTCCACGAACCAATCATAGAGACGTTTTGCTTGTGACAGACAGGGATGAAATTTAGCCCGTGGTCTGCCAAAAGTGGCTTTAAGTGCCAACTAGGTTTCTAGACGTGTTTATTCTAAGGAACTGAGAGAATACCTACTTATAAATTTTGACACAAAGGTTAATTATGAAAGAAAACCGTAATTTGATCCACTGCAATGTACCTAAGCAGGACACGAATCTGCAACCCTAGAGGCGTAGTGCTCTCCTGAGCTATCACATCGTTACATCAATCATATCAATCTTCAATTCCATAATTCTACGCAACTATGCGTAATTTTTTTGTAATATTTATATATTTTTTTATACGAAAGGTTCAGACTAAATTTTGATTTTTCAGAACATCGTAACTGAGAAATGAGGGAGCCGTTGTTTTCACGTTCGTAATTAATTGTATGCGGCAAGATTCTATCAACGTCAAGTGGTGTGAGATATAGCGCAATATGAGTTAATTTGATAATATAATAAACTAAAGTATCTAATTAAATTGCTGTTTCTTTATAACCCTTAACGCACTTAATTATTCCAGGATTTGCCATTCTCCTCGCTCTTCAGTTATTGTCGCCGAAATTGGCCGATCACAAAAGGGTCATTCCATATAAAATCGTCTGACGGTGTGTACCGCTTGGTCACAGATTTATATGAAATAAGTAATAGGTAATAATGATTATGAAACGGTTTACTATGAGGTATATTATGCTAAAAATTATCGCCGTTTAATTTCTAACATACGATGCTGGTAAATAAAAATGCATTGCTAGAATGACACCATATTTTATTCACAAAATTTTCATAACACCAATTTGTTACCAAAATAAGGATTATTTTTATAATTAGTCATACACACGTATCACGTAACAACTTAGAAAGCTGGCCATAATAGACAATACCGTATTTCTGACAATTTCGAACAAGCATTCATCTATTATCACCAACAGGAGTATTTTCACACAATCACTAAATCAATGGCTAAATAAAATGCAAACGGTTCCAGCTCATTGGGGAAAAACACTCCTTGTATTAATACAGCCTTGGGTCTTATTACTAAAAATTAACCATAACTTAAACGATAAACCTCTCATATAAAAATAAGGATAATTATTATTAGACATACATCGTTAAAACCTAAGTAGATAGACCGCCAATGTGTTCGTTTGTCGTTATTCTGAAATTATCATTTTTGTAAGCATTAAACTATTGCACTTTTCTTGATAATTTTTTTCGAATTTCATATGCTAGTGTTAAAAGTAATAGTCATATTCTGTTGTTGCGTACGTATCTACTTGTGACAGTAACATTTTATAAATCTTTTGGCATAAGGTCTCAGTCGAGACAAGTGAGCTAGCGAAGTCAGCGCATACCAATCATACCGAAATATCGAAAAATACAGCCCTCCGGCGCGTAATGTATAATACGCAGAACGGAAAACGTACACTAGCAATACGTACGATACGCAAAATGTGCAATATGGAAATTGTCCCACTCGCAAAATGTACACAGAAAAAAACTGAAAACTGTTCATCTATTTCCAATTAAGGGCTCTAGGTATTATGTGTACATTTTGCGCGTGGGACATATTTGTGAATAGTGCAAGTTTTCCAATTTGTACACTGTATTCACAATTTTCGTTGGGTAGATACATTTTGCGTAATGTACATTATGCGCCGGAGGGAAATACAGCACACATACTAATAACGAAATCTTAAAACCATGTAACTGCAAATCTTTAAGAGTCCCTCCGTATACTATCAGCAGTAGGGTGGGTAATTTTTTTTTTAATTTCTAACGGGCACAGTTGAAAAAAGGTGCCATTTAGTGCCATATTTTTATGTTTTTATGTTTCCGTTTTATTGCCTCCGGATTACTCCTGAAAAAAGTACCTAATGTATGGAGCACTAAAAAAAAGTGGCCTTGTATATTTTTTTTGTATTTCGTTTGTGATGCCCTACTTATTATACTCAGAATAAAAATACATTAAAATATTGGGCCAAATTTAAAATAATAAAACCAGACTTCATAACGCTCATTTAATATGGACATTTCTATACTAACTTAAAAAATTGATCCAGAGGCAAAAGATCAACATCAATTACAATGCAATTTTGGTATTTAGTTTATATTATTTTAAGAGTTACATTTTTTTTGCTATGCCTAAAGAAATAAAAGTATTATTTTTTTTCCCATACAAAAGTGACCCACCCTAATCAGCAACGTCTCTACATAGTCTACATGGGTGAATCAACTTTTTTGTGTTGTTTACTCTGTCCCCGTTGTCCAAGTGACATCTTCATACTGTTTCATAGAAAAATGCTTAGGTTGTCCGAGGGACAAATTTTGCGTAACCATAGCAACAAGGTGCACTTAAAAGTTGATTCACCCACATACAATTTTGTATGGGAACGCCGTGGAGGATCTCTTACACTTTCGACATAGTCCGGGAACAAAATTTAAAAAGTTACTAAAAAGCGTAAAACAACAATAACATTTCAAATACTGTTATAAAACGAAGAATGTATTTATCGAACTTATATTTTATTGAGCTCTTATAATATTACTAGATGTAGCCACAGCTACATACATTCTCGAGCCAGTTGCCATGTTTACTTATGTACTGAACGGTATATAAAATTCCTAGATTTAAAAAAGCATTTGTATAAATTAAACAATATTCGATTCTATTTGAATATAACTATGGATGAGTTACAGTGTTTAGCATAATAATATGTAGATATTATAGTAATGCTACTGTTTAAATAAAGTGTGTATGTTGCAAGATATTCAACTAGATGGCACCACTGTTCTAAAAGAACTCGTACCCTCTTAATACACGTTTTGTGTCTGAATATGTATAGTAAACCTTACGGCTTTGTAATAGAGGATTGATGTGACCCATATAAGGGCAGGAAATTATTTTTAACCTGTTTCTTTTGAGAATCACTAGCACTTCTAGCAAAACTCTGATTGATACGAGACTCTCGCGCGAGAAATATGCCCTTTCTCTATCCTCACAGTACTGCGGGAAAGTGACGGGCGATGCTATGTCACGCGACGAGAGTCGCGAAGCCAAGTTGTACTACACGGGCAGTTCTTCCGTAGAATCTTGATAAAAATTTCAAGAACACACTTCTTAAATAGTAACACACTTCTCATCAATACGCCTATGTGAAATACAATATTTTTGACTTTGAATGTGTATCCAGTCATATTATAGGAGATCTATAACTTATACTGAATTATCTGCTTAGGAAATTGTCAGGAGGTAAGCTGCACAATACACTATTAAAATTATTTAATATTAAATAAGTTCGTTAACTCACAACTATTTTGATCAGATTAAAACTATGATCAGGAACATTTACTAAGGATTAAACTCTCAACTAATATGGGATGGAACGATTACATATTCTAAGTAATTTCAATGATCTCAATAAATAGAGGATATACTTTTCTCTCATAACTAATTATCCAAATATAATTATACGTCGCGCTTAAAGTGAACGAAATATGTGTAATTCTGGCAGTGTAAACTTAAATAATTGCATTACTACACTGACAAAGTATAAAATATCAACACGAGTACATATTTGTTTGGCGATAGACTTATGTGATATTATTCAGTTATTTCGTGTATATAGCTCTTATACAGGGTGATTCAGGAGTCATGAGGTAGAGTAACAGCGTTGATGAGGAGAACCACATTGAGCAACTTTCACCATGGGACCGGCCAGGAAATCGCGAAAAAATCATCTAATTAAAAATTAATTGATCGCTAACTATCCAAAATGTATGCCAGCAGATTTTTCGTTCGTGATTTTATGGTTGTTCCCATAGTAAAGGTTGCTCAGTGTGCCATTGGCCCATCAGTCCCGCTCATGACTCTTGAATCTCCCTGTATAATTGATTCTTCAAATTTATTCCATAGAAACGGTCAGTCCAGTCCATCCCGTACATAAACAATTTTACCATCATACCAGTAGTGTGGTGAAAATATATCATCAGTGATTCTAGAGTTTGCGACACAAATATAAAATACGAAATACAATTCACATTGAGAAAACATTAAATATCAGGTGCTAGCTGGTATTTATAACAGTCGAAGTCCTAGGTGCTATGTCACAGCCAAACTGCAGAAGGATCTGAGTTCAGTTGAGGAGTGTCTTTTCAAAAGGGCTTATTTCTTGAAACTCGTATCATAAAAATAAGCCCCTTTGAAAAGATACTACTCAGTTACAAATGCCAGAGCAGGATATAGACAGAAAATTATATCTAAGGGACTTCTTAACGACAAAGTGCTTGAGTAATGCAACTGATGCAAATCTGAGAAAATCTTGACACTTTCACGACCAACGACCCGCCTGGTGGGCGCTCGTAATTTCTACGCAGCTGTACTGGATTGTACTGTACAAGCGCCCAGCTGGCGGGCTCTATCGGTGTCCGGGTGGGCTTGGGCCCACCTAGCGGGCGCTGTCAGTTCCTGGGGTAGTTTTTTTTTACCTTGTCGTGAAAGTGTTAATCTGAACAGTATAGTAACATAACATACATCGTAATCCAGCAGGCATTGAGCGAGAATATCAATATGATTTATAAACATTTATATTTAAATGTTTGTTTGTTAAATTGACGTCATAATAAAAGGATAAAAAATTATGACTGACGTTTTCACATACACTTCGCTCATAGTCCAATTACGATGTATAGCCAAAATTCGATTAATCGACTATTTAAAAAACCAAAGCAAGAACAATTTCTGCGCATGATTTCTTCACATTATCATCAGCTACAATGCCCAAGCGGTCTAGAAATATATCTCAATAAATATGCAACACAGACTTAACTAAAAGGCAGCGATTGTTATGATAAAAACTTATGAGCTATAAACGTGTGCTATATAAATAATAAGCCGACATTCGGGATCCTGCGTCAGTCTTGCGCATAGAAACTCATGCAGTCCAGCCTCGCACATCAAGTTAATGCAACATAAAATGTACTTTGTACACTCAATTGTAAAGAAATAACCAATTTTTTTGGTTCTTTTGCTAAACAATTAGATGAAAAGATTTATAATTTGCTTTGTAGTCCGACTGTACTGCAATAAAAAAGATAATCCGAGTTTCTATATAACTTGGCGCCCGGCCGGCGGTAGGCTCACACCAACATGAAATCTTTAGCACCGGGATCCAAATAGACATTTAAAGGTTAATGTTTGGGCGTCTGTATGAGCTAGTGATGTGCCATTTCCGAGAATTTCCTAATTTTGTATGGGCAATATTCTGGAGAACGACACATCTCTAGTATGGGCAAACGAACAACGAATTATGGAGGAAGATTCTATAGGAAGAGTCTTTATTTACATAACCCTGCCGAAAACCATTGGCATGGCAGAGGGTGAATAAATTCGTACGTTCTAATCCTATACTTGCAATACTACAGAGAGGACTTGTGTAAGCCGATACGCCGTGTGAACTTTACGTTAGAACTACGTTCTATCCGCATTGGTGTTAAGTGTAGGTGTCATTTAACTTCGTTACCTATTACGAGTTACAATTATTGCCAGTATCACTAAGTATTATGACCTACCCATGATCCAAATTAAACAAAAACAAATATTACTAAAAAAGCTTAGCAAGCCACAAATACCCTCTCTCAGAAACCATACAAATCTAAACTTATTTCGATTCATTAATATAATATTAAATTGACTAACTTTTAAGACTAAATATTTTTCATAACTTTTGGACACTGAACCAAAGTATTTTATTTCTTGATACTTATATATATTTTTATTATCTCTAAAGGGGTGTTTGCATTTTCATTACTAGAACAATTTAGAAAAGCTCTATTTTATTTGCAATTTCAAACACTTTTTTTATTATATTTTTTGGTCATTTTCATACTAGTAAAATATTGGCTTTCAAATAATAAGGCATTGATGTATTGCCCATATCACTAGAGAAGAGAAATTCCGTTCACATCAATATACATTTTTTTTCTCCAAACAACAACAACAAATGTGAGATCAAAAAGTTTAATATCAGCAAAATGCTACTAATAATTTAATGATCCTTGACTCGAGAATAAGATATAATATGATCATGTAATAATGATACGCGAATATTATTGTAATGTGTCAAAAAAGAAATATAAACCTCAATTTGAATTCGAATAATATTAAAAACAGGCATCCTTTCATACAACATACCAACGGCGAGATAATATATATCTGTTTATTTATATGTAACACTTACATCGTTATAACAATTTTATACAATAAAGTGACTACAGCTAAACATTCTTTATTCGTCGATCTCAGGCATCCCATATCACAACAAGAGCACGTCCTCGCTCCACTCTCCCGGCTCAACAATCCAACCAGCAACAACCCTAATATCAATCACTACTAGGACGAAAATCTGCAATTCACGTTACATAATTCTACCATTCACACCAGTCTTCCCACAATACAATAGGTTATTGTATGTCACAGAAATGCGCTCTGGTATCCCTCAGGATGCTATGTTTGTACTCTCCGTACTTGACATGTTCCAATGGAAGAGTATTTGGAAGATTCTACCAACAAAAACATGAACAATATAGAAATATGTATCATGAATTTTGTTTTTAAATGTATTTTTTTTTATATTTTTTAAATTATAACACCACAATTCCATATTGTCCAGTAGAGAACGCGGCTAATATAAACAGTTACTTAATACGTACACAATTACTATATACAATCGTTTTGCAGATTCAATTAGTTACCAAAATAAATTAATTAGGTCGAATGCATCATTAGAGTTCGTTCAATTTATAGTCATAGCTGACCGAATAATCGGCTTCAAGTAGCAAGGAAATACCATTTTGTACTTTATTCTAAAACATATCTGAATTTACATATAAAGTAATCCTATGCCTCAAATTAAAGTTAGCCTAATGTACAAAATATTACACATATAAAACTAAGCACAGTGGTTAGCACTCGCTCCTGGCCTCACTAAGACTATTTTCCTTTTAGTTACGAAAATCAAAACGTGCGCAAGTGCTAATCTCTGGCAATTTTTTTTACACAGCCCTTAAGGGCCATTTTTTTTATAAACATCAGAATTATACTTACATTACGTACATGAGACAACTTCGTTGCACTGTAGGAGTGTTTGACAGGCACAATTTGAGTCTTTCACAGTATTTACAAACACTATAATACATCACTGTCCGGTCAGTTCATGCTGCGCTTTTCAAGCTGCAAGTCAGGACGCGTCACTTTCGATCCAAGGATTAGAAGTGAAGGAATAGACACTGTCTCACTCTGGCTTGCCGGGGGCGCGGTGTGGCGGCAACGTATCGTGTCTGCGATACATCAACAGATACGGCATTCTTGGTGGCTTGGGCTTCAACACTTGTGCGTCAGTCACTTGCGTCACCGTAGAATCATCGTATCTATAAAAAGAAACATTTAAATATGCGGTTTGATTTGAATACACTTCACACTGGAAACTTCAGACTAGATTTAGGCTACTTTCAGATAAGCGCTCAACGCATGCTTGATTTTTTTTTTATGTCATAGGGGGCAAACGAGCACACGGATCGGCTGATGGGAAGCGATTACCGTCGCCCATAGACACCTGCAACACCAGAGCCGGCCTTTCAGGTGGGGAATACGCTCTTTTCTTGAAGGTTAAGGTCTGTTTACAACTTGCACGTATTTTATTCAAGGCGTAAACATGCTAACGCGCCTTTTTGTATGTAGTTGTAAACGCACGTCAGCAAAACTCACGCTGAGCGCTTATTTGAACGTGCCCGAACTCGTGCTTTCATTAACACCTGATAATTCATTGTTTTTCTGGCTTTTTGTATTTTAACAAAATGTTCAATGTGGTTGATTAGGTATTTATTACTGATCCATTTTGGTCGAAAATAAAGTATTCTGTTCTATTCTTAACATACGTAATTGTGATAGGAGCAAATTTTCCGTGTGCCTTTAGCATAACTGACAAATTTAGAGCGTGAAAAGCTAAGTTGGAGCAAGAAGTGCCCTAGTCGAATTTAGCTTTTAATTTCTTTAGCTGTACATATTTAGCAAAGTTCCTGTTTTGAATTGGTATTCCCGATTATTACTTCAAATGCCCCAATTTCTATTCTACACAACCCTCACAGAATTTTACATTTAAAAGTTTAATAACGTTTATAATTACCTAATCCAGCCGGCTTGTCCGTGGAAGGTGTCAGTAACGTAATGGCCCTTGACAGCCTCCACTCCTTCATGGTACACTACTGCGAATAGCTTGTAGAGGCGCTGTTTGCCAGAGTACTTTATCTTTGAGGACATGATCTCTGTAAAATACAAAACATTTATGTTAATAATGTCCATTGAATAAAAAGTTCTAGAGTGCGTGAGTTAGTAACGTAAGATGTTTCTTCGGAAACATGTCAAGAGTCCCTAGGTAATAAACATACTAAAACCCCGGGACACTAGGAGGAGCCCCGGAGTGGGGGGAGGGGGGGAAAGGGTCCATTTTTTCATTTTTCGCTTAAATCTCAAAAACGGTACATGTTAGAGAAAAACTTTCAAGGAAAAGTTGAAAGGCCATAAAATTATCTACAAGTTGTACCTAAATAATTTTTTCCTATATCCTACCGTTTCTGAGTTACACGCAGTAAAAAATGATTTTGGCTCAAACAATTTCCCCATACTACATACCCATGTTTATCACATCAATCGATCAAAAAATATTTCTTTCTTCCAAAAAACTCAAATGTGCAACTTGTGTCCGGTACTGATAGATTGCTCTTAATTAGGTCTATAATTGGTAAAGTAAACACATTCCTCCATGGAAGCCTTTAGGAGGAATCGATTGTCAAAATATTATATTAGGGTAGTTTGAGTTACTGAACTTGATCTTTTTATTTCTTCTTCCAAAAAAACTCAAAAGTGCAACTTGTGACCGGTACAGATAGATTGCTCATAATTAGGTCTATCATTGATAAAAATACCAGATTCCACCACGGAGGCGTTTACGGGGAATTGAATTTTATTAGGGTAGTTACGATACTTGAACTTTTTATTTTTTTTCTTCCAAAAAGCTCAAAAGTGCAACTTGTGACCGGTACTGATAGATTGCTCTTAATTAGGTCTATAATTGGTAAAAAAAACACATTCCTCCATGGAAGCCTTTAGGAGGAATTGATTGTCAAAATATTATATTAGGGTAGTTACGCAACTTGACCTTTTTATTTTTTTTCTTCCAAAAAGCTCAAAAGTGCAACTTGTGACCGGTACTGATAGATTGCTCTTAATTAGGTCTATAATTGGTAAAAAAACACATTCCTCCATGGAAGCCTTTAGGAGGAATCGATTGTCAAAATATTATATAAGGGTAGTTTTCGAATTTTTCACCTTTCATGGGATGTAGCTCGAAAACGGCTGCGAATAGAAAAAAAATATTTAGGTACAACTTGTAGATAATTTTATAGCCTTTCAACTTTTCCTTGAAAGTTTTTCTCTAACATGTACCGTTTTTGAGATTTAAGCGAAAAATGAAAAAATGGACCCTTTCCCCCCCTCCCCCACTCCGGGGCTCCTCCTAGTGTCCCGGGGTTTTAGTATGTTTATTACCTAGGGACTCTTGACATGTTTCCGAAGAAACATCTTACGTTACTAACTCACGCACTCTAGACCCCCCTTGGAGGGACTCATTCAATGGACTATAATGTTTAAATAACATGAAGAAGGCTTGGAGAAGTGTTTACTCAGTTGTTGATGTCAACAATGTGATATATCACTTTCAGAGACGAAAAATAAAGTAACATCATTGTAAATTGATTAATGAGCATTTCTCAAAAAGTTTGTACACAATTAAGACAGAAAATTAAAGTCAAATATAATTCTCCTATTTTGTTACCATTTTTCGTTGTGATTTCCAATACATTGATATCAGATTATGTATAATTAGAAAAGTATAAGCATAACAGAACTTTAATTACCGAATATAACCATAACATTGATATAAAATTACTTTAATAATTGGTAACAAAATAGGAAAATTATATTGTGTAAACTTTTTGAGAAATGCTCCAATTATTATTTACTTAGTATTAAGTATTGGTGATTATAGTTCAGAGCAGAGCGGGAGCGGCGCGGTTACTTCGTCACTTTGTCACGTGAGTGTAAATCCCTTAATACAATCATCACTACATAGTATAAAACAAAGTCGCCTTCTGTCTGTCTGTCCCTATGTATGCTTAGATTTATAAAACTACGCAACGGGTTTAGATGCGATTTTTTTTAATAGATGGAGTGATTCAAGCGAAAGTATATGTATATGTATAATACATGCAAAGTTTTATCAGCATTGCACCCGTGCGAAGCCAAAGCGGGTCGCTAGTAATAAAATATGTCTCGTCAAAGTTTTAATAAGATGATTGGAGTGAAATTCGCATTACGGCAAAATAGTGAATAGGAAACCAATAGACCCAGATAAAACTTACTCTGATCGATCTTCAGGTCCACGGGGAAGTCGACGCTCTTGACGATCTTGGCGGTGTGGCCTTCCGAGTCCAGTTGGAAGCACTTGAGGTGCAGCAGCAGCACCACGGGCAGCTGTTCCAGCGACAGCTGCTGCCAGGCGTCCGACACGCCCTCGAGCGTGTCTTTGCCGGCCAGAAGCTCTAGGGCGTCTTTGACGCTGCCCGCGCGCTGGAACGAGGATTATGACATTTAAGATATGTGGATCATGTAGGAATTAATGGAGTTTAACTAGTGCCTACGCCACATCTTGGGATTTAGGTAGCCGACCCCGATTGAGAATTCATTCTCTACAATATGGGACAAAGGCTAGGAGGAGAGAGGTAGGAATTAATGGAGTTATTGCTTTTTAGTTTACTCAGACTGTTTTGTCAACAAGGCTGTGATTTGATAATCGTTTTCAGAGACGAAAAATATATGTCATCATTGTAAACTGGATGAGTTGAAAGTTACTAAATAAATGATGTTTTTTTCTGAATATACAGAAATATTGTACAGGCGTAAGTTATACATCTCAGGTAGTGAGTACATAATATATACAACCAGAAATCCAGCATGATAATTTTCTATAGAAATATTATTAAAGTTAATAGTTGATAATTTCTAGCCAGGTTCAAGAAACATTTTCATTAAATCCACACACTTGTTTTAGGTGTTGTTTGTTTCACAATAACGTAGATTACAACATATTTGTTCGCACGGCTTACGACTAAAGTCTGACTTATTTTAACCAATTATTGTGTCCTCTAATCAAATGGCTTCCTAGGGTTTCGTAGTTGCATATTCGCCCTCTCATCAATTTATGTGAGACGATCTGAACACACAACTAGAGTAAAGTCATTAAAACTAGCGAAAAGGCAGTCACTTTGTACTTTTTCGACCCCTAATAATCTGTTTCGAAAATTTTCGGAAAACTGACTGGACGAAAGAATTATATATATTTATCGAACGTACTTACAAAATTGCATGTGAATCTGCCGAGAAAAGCGATCTCTATGCGTGAACAGCCAGAAAGCGTCAGCACATCCAAACATCTTAACACACGAAATAATTTTGGGACAAGCCGAAATGGAGACCCTTCGCTCGCTCAGAAATGATATTCTACTACTGCTATACTCGCGCGTGCGGCCGCGGAAGATGTCCGCCACCGGCGTGCGCGGGCCCAGCACCTGCTATATACTCACCTCGATATCCAGCTGCAGCGTGAAGAAGGGCTGCACGGCGTCGGTGACGATGTGGTGCGGCGCGCGGTGCAGGCGCACGCGCGTGCGGCCGCGGAAGATGTCCGCCACCGGCGTGCGCGGGCCCAGCACCTGCTATATACTCACCTCGATATCCAGCTGCAGCGTGAAGAAGGGCTGCACGGCGTCGGTGACGATGTGGTGCGGCGCGCGGTGCAGGCGCACGCGCGTGCGGCCGCGGAAGATGTCCGCCACCGGCGTGCGCGGGCCCAGCACCTGCTATATACTCACCTCGATATCCAGCTGCAGCGTGAAGAAGGGCTGCACGGCGTCGGTGACGATGTGGTGCGGCGCGCGGTGCAGGCGCACGCGCGTGCGGCCGCGGAAGATGTCCGCCACCGGCGTGCGCGGGCCCAGCACCTGCTATATACTCACCTCGATATCCAGCTGCAGCGTGAAGAAGGGCTGCACGGCGTCGGTGACGATGTGGTGCGGCGCGCGGTGCAGGCGCACGCGCGTGCGGCCGCGGAAGATGTCCGCCACCGGCGTGCGCGGGCCCAGCACCTGCTATATACTCACCTCGATATCCAGCTGCAGCGTGAAGAAGGGCTGCACGGCGTCGGTGACGATGTGGTGCGGCGCGCGGTGCAGGCGCACGCGCGTGCGGCCGCGGAAGATGTCCGCCACCGGCGTGCGCGGGCCCAGCACCTGCTATATACTCACCTCGATATCCAGCTGCAGCGTGAAGAAGGGCTGCACGGCGTCGGTGACGATGTGGTGCGGCGCGCGGTGCAGGCGCACGCGCGTGCGGCCGCGGAAGATGTCCGCCACCGGCGTGCGCGGGCCCAGCACCTGCTATATACTCACCTCGATATCCAGCTGCAGCGTGAAGAAGGGCTGCACGGCGTCGGTGACGATGTGGTGCGGCGCGCGGTGCAGGCGCACGCGCGTGCGGCCGCGGAAGATGTCCGCCACCGGCGTGCGCGGGCCCAGCACCTGCTATATACTCACCTCGATATCCAGCTGCAGCGTGAAGAAGGGCTGCACGGCGTCGGTGACGATGTGGTGCGGCGCGCGGTGCAGGCGCACGCGCGTGCGGCCGCGGAAGATGTCCGCCACCGGCGTGCGCGGGCCCAGCACCTGCTATATACTCACCTCGATATCCAGCTGCAGCGTGAAGAAGGGCTGCACGGCGTCGGTGACGATGTGGTGCGGCGCGCGGTGCAGGCGCACGCGCGTGCGGCCGCGGAAGATGTCCGCCACCGGCGTGCGCGGGCCCAGCACCTGCTATATACTCACCTCGATATCCAGCTGCAGCGTGAAGAAGGGCTGCACGGCGTCGGTGACGATGTGGTGCGGCGCGCGGTGCAGGCGCACGCGCGTGCGGCCGCGGAAGATGTCCGCCACCGGCGTGCGCGGGCCCAGCACCTGCTATATACTCACCTCGATATCCAGCTGCAGCGTGAAGAAGGGCTGCACGGCGTCGGTGACGATGTGGTGCGGCGCGCGGTGCAGGCGCACGCGCGTGCGGCCGCGGAAGATGTCCGCCACCGGCGTGCGCCGCGCCGCCCAGCGCCGCTCCACCGCGCCCTTGTTACGCGGGCCCATCACCTGCACACACACGGGGTATTAGGCCATGTTCAGATGACAAGCGCTCGACGCGCGTTTTGCTAACGCTCGTTTACAACTCCATACAGAAAAGCGCGTTGGCATGTGTAAGGCCAGAACAAAATGTATGTAGTTGTAAACGCGCGTTAGCAAACGCGCGTTGAGCGCTTGTCATCTGAACATGGCCTTAGATATCATGGTATAAGAAAATAAGGTATGGCACTCCGGCCAGTGAGAGACTTCCTACGTCACTAATTATTTGCCGCTTTATGGTAACAAAATAATTATAAATAATGTTAGCCGCCAGTCGTACAAAGATAATAATTATGCATTTATGCTTTACGATTGTCAAATTTCTTTGACTAAGTTTTATTTTGTCGTAATCATTGATTTAAAACACTCACGATTTTATGATTTATACAGGTAACAAGGGAATCGGGGAGTATTATAATACAACACGTGCAACACAGAAACGGATTGACAGAACTAACCAACCAACGCGTTACGACGTCAAAAATTTCGCCTGTCATTCCAGAGTGCCATACCTTATTTTCTTCTACCATGGTTCATATATGTATACAGCTCTGTTCATAAGGCTGTCACTGATGTCGACGAGCTTTGCAAGACCTCGATGCAAAACGCCTGAACAAAAAGATCCGTCCAAAGCCTTCCTACACCTATACGGACACTGCTCAATCAATTTATTCCCTCCGAACCAGTTTGTTTACTGATATGTAAATGGAAATTCACTTTGCAGTGATGCATTATTCACTTATTGCGAAACAAATCTATAATTCATGCTCTCACTTTATACTAAGTTTTACTTTGTTTCATGTATTTTGTACTTTCCTGTCCATATTATATTTTTAATCCATTTTTTATATTGTCTGTGGCATGTTAACAACACATGTCTGTAAACAACAACAAACCTAACATGACGCAGACATATGTACCGTTATAAGCTTATAAGAGTAGTTCGTGTCGACGTTTTTATGTTAGTTTAGAACTTAAGTTTGTGTGCCTTGGCGTATACTTGTAATACTGGTGAATAAATGAATTCCAATAAATAAATAATGACAAAGGTGAGTTGCATTGTGCGAACAGAACCTTCAAAACTTAATTCGATTTCGCAAGTCAAGGAGGATGTTATTAGATACGACCAAGTTCCACTACATACTTGCGCCACTAAACTAAAATTTTGGTAATGTAACTTTATTGATGACTTGAGTTTCTTTCGGCTTTCTTCTCAACAGCGGTCTCCTCTTGCGAAATGCCAGTAGATTCACAATCTGACTTGTAAAAGTGCCTTTGTGGCCGCCTACTTACTGAATAAATTATTTCATTTCATTCCATTAATTTCATTGGAAACCAACCATTATCTACAGACTTATAAATCTATCACAACTATGTTCCATATTGAGACACGACCACCGTTTGAAACTACCGTGTCGTCAGACTTCTATTGTATTATAAAATCCTAAAATTTTAGTGTAAATCTGTTTTTTATGGGGGCATTATTTAAACCGCGCGCGATGCAACCTGACCTATTTGTAAAAAAATGTCGCCGAAACGACACGGCCTTTACCAGACTACAGTAAAAAAAAAAAAACAATTTCATGCGAACAACGTCAGGGGCACCGTATAGTTTGGTAATAAAATAACATAATTACTAGTTTACTCAGTCTGTTTTGTCAACAAGGAAAATAATTCGTATTGAATCATTTTCAGAGACGAAAAATAGTACCATCATAGTAAACTAGATCTTTTCCTATAATATTTAAGTATAGAATGATTATTTGTCCTAAGAATTCTATCTTTCTTTCGCCCTAATATATTTTCCTTAGTTTTTTAAAGTGGTGAAATACAATTATTGTGAAAATGCTCGAAGGACATTGCAATTTGTGAACAGTTCACTGGTACGTGAAGCATACAATCAAAACGAAACTAGGTAATTGATAAATTAGTAACGCAATTTACTTGATTGTTTGTCCTACTTTTTGCTATAACTCCAAACTTGTGATACTTCAACAAATTAAAACTGTTACTAGTATTCAGAAAAAAACATACGGCAACAATAAAGACGTCATTGATTAAAGAATCACATTATGTAGGGGCAAATTATATCAATTATATGCACGTTGGTTTTTCGTTACAGAAAAAAAACATACAGAGACAAGAAATTATTAACAAAAAAAAATGATCTAGTGATACTAATATCGCCTGGTGACAAAAAAATCTGTCATAGCTATTCAAATCTCGTATCTACAAAGTAAATTAATACTGATATACGAGCTATTATTTGTTACTTAGAGAGTTTTGGTTGTCAACAGACGATATTGAACCTAAAAAATATCTATACGAATAATATATTACCTTCCATTCATCATCATCGTCGTCCTCCTCGGGAGGTTGTTCCTGAGTGACAATTCCGTTGACTTGAGCACTGGCTTCCTTAGGTTCCTCTGGCTCAACCAGCTTCATCAACTGAAATTTAACAAGGAATTGCTTTGAGTATAAGGTTAATTTTCAGATATTATACTGACTGAGGCCTGTTTGTGTGCAGAAAAAGCAATTTATTGTTGTAAAAGTATTTATTGAATGATTTGACTCCATATTGATATCCATTGTATTTTGACAGTGATAGAGGGATTTACACGCGACTGTTATGCACACTAAGCGCTAAAATAATTAATATAAGGTCTGGTATGGGAAACACATGGGGAAGTGAGATATGCAGTCATAAGTTCTAAGCATAAGACTTGTTTCCAAAAATGGTACTCTTTTTAGTGTTTCCCTCACCCCACCTGACCTTTAGCCACTAGTTTACTCAGTTATGGTTGTCAACAAAACAATGACTCGTATAGAATCGTCTTCAGAGACGAAAAATAGTACCATCATCGTAAACTACTTTCTCAATTACAAAATTGATCCCCCTTGGAAGAGTTGCACCTCCACGCCTTGTTCAACAGTCCAGAATGGAATCTATTAAAATCATAATATTATAATCGAAATTTGTTAAGTTTGTTACGATTCGTATTGCGGATTTGCAAAGCAATGTTCTTGTTTCGATTGATATTGATGTCAAAGATGCAAAGTAATGCCAGTTTTTTTTTTTTTATTGTTTCAAGTTGAATATTCGCGCGCAGCCCCGGCTGCCCGTCCAGCGCCGGGCCCGCCGCACGCCCAGAGACTAACCTCGAGCATCTCATCGTTGAGCGAGTTGAGCAGACAGCCGAGGAACTCCTCGGCGTCCTCCTGGCGGCCCTCCTGCGAGCCGGGGAAGGGCCGCAGCGCGCGCAGCACGCGCAGCCCCGCCTGCCCGTCCAGCGCCGGGCCCGCCGCACGCCCAGAGACTAACCTCGAGCATCTCATCGTTGAGCGAGTTGAGCAGACAGCCGAGGAACTCCTCGGCGTCCTCCTGGCGGCCCTCCTGCGAGCCGGGGAAGGGCCGCAGCGCGCGCAGCACGCGCAGCCCCGCCTGCCCGTCCAGCGCCGGGCCCGCCGCACGCCCAGAGACTAACCTCGAGCATCTCATCGTTGAGCGAGTTGAGCAGACAGCCGAGGAACTCCTCGGCGTCCTCCTGGCGGCCCTCCTGCGAGCCGGGGAAGGGCCGCAGCGCGCGCAGCACGCGCAGCCCCGCCTGCCCGTCCAGCGCCGGGCCCGCCGCACGCCCAGAGACTAACCTCGAGCATCTCATCGTTGAGCGAGTTGAGCAGACAGCCGAGGAACTCCTCGGCGTCCTCCTGGCGGCCCTCCTGCGAGCCGGGGAAGGGCCGCAGCGCGCGCAGCACGCGCAGCCCCGCCTGCCCGTCCAGCGCCGGGCCCGCCGCACGCCCAGAGACTAACCTCGAGCATCTCATCGTTGAGCGAGTTGAGCAGACAGCCGAGGAACTCCTCGGCGTCCTCCTGGCGGCCCTCCTGCGAGCCGGGGAAGGGCCGCAGCGCGCGCAGCACGCGCAGCCCCGCCTGCCCGTCCAGCGCCGGGCCCGCCGCACGCCCAGAGACTAACCTCGAGCATCTCATCGTTGAGCGAGTTGAGCAGACAGCCGAGGAACTCCTCGGCGTCCTCCTGGCGGCCCTCCTGCGAGCCGGGGAAGGGCCGCAGCGCGCGCAGCACGCGCAGCCCCGCCTGCCCGTCCAGCGCCGGGCCCGCCGCACGCCCAGAGACTAACCTCGAGCATCTCATCGTTGAGCGAGTTGAGCAGACAGCCGAGGAACTCCTCGGCGTCCTCCTGGCGGCCCTCCTGCGAGCCGGGGAAGGGCCGCAGCGCGCGCAGCACGCGCAGCCCCGCCTGCCCGTCCAGCGCCGGGCCCGCCGCACGCCCAGAGACTAACCTCGAGCATCTCATCGTTGAGCGAGTTGAGCAGACAGCCGAGGAACTCCTCGGCGTCCTCCTGGCGGCCCTCCTGCGAGCCGGGGAAGGGCCGCAGCGCGCGCAGCACGCGCAGCCCCGCCTGCCCGTCCAGCGCCGGGCCCGCCGCACGCCCAGAGACTAACCTCGAGCATCTCATCGTTGAGCGAGTTGAGCAGACAGCCGAGGAACTCCTCGGCGTCCTCCTGGCGGCCCTCCTGCGAGCCGGGGAAGGGCCGCAGCGCGCGCAGCACGCGCAGCCCCGCCTGCCCGTCCAGCGCCGGGCCCGCCGCACGCCCAGAGACTAACCTCGAGCATCTCATCGTTGAGCGAGTTGAGCAGACAGCCGAGGAACTCCTCGGCGTCCTCCTGGCGGCCCTCCTGCGAGCCGGGGAAGGGCCGCAGCGCGCGCAGCACGCGCAGCCCCGCCTGCCCGTCCAGCGCCGGGCCCGCCGCACGCCCAGAGACTAACCTCGAGCATCTCATCGTTGAGCGAGTTGAGCAGACAGCCGAGGAACTCCTCGGCGTCCTCCTGGCGGCCCTCCTGCGAGCCGGGGAAGGGCCGCAGCGCGCGCAGCACGCGCAGCCCCGCCTGCCCGTCCAGCGCCGGGCCCGCCGCACGCCCAGAGACTAACCTCGAGCATCTCATCGTTGAGCGAGTTGAGCAGACAGCCGAGGAACTCCTCGGCGTCCTCCTGGCGGCCCTCCTGCGAGCCGGGGAAGGGCCGCAGCGCGCGCAGCACGCGCAGCCCCGCCTGCCCGTCCAGCGCCGGGCCCGCCGGCACGCCCAGCTGGCCCTCGCCGCGCGACACACGCCCGCCGCGCCCCATCGTCGCCAGGGGACTGAACTCGTAACACAGCTCCACCCTGTGTAAACATGACTGAAACTTTACTGATGAGCATACCTGGGATAACTCGGGGCACGTTCTAGGGATAGGATATCGATATAATTAAATTAATATATGTGCTCATTGAACATTCTCGATTACTATAAAGAGGTTCGATGTCATATCTGATCTGATATCGAGCCTCTTAAATTAAGATAATAAAAGTATGAGGATGTAATTTCAATCAAAATGACAATTTAAGTATATTATGAAAATAATTTTAAAATAATCATGTAAATACACGTTTTAAGCGGTGGTAGCCTAGTGGTTAGGGCATGCGACTTTCAATCCGGAGGTCGCGGGTTCGAACCCGGCCCGTACCAATGAGATTTTCGGAACTTATGTACGGAATGTCATTTGATATTTACCACTCGCTTTTCGGTGAAGGAAAACATCGTGAGGAAACCACCTAAGCCCAATAAGGCCTAGTTTCCCCTCTGGGTTGGAAGGTCAGATGGCAGTCGCTTGCGTAAAAACTAGTGCCACATCTTGGGATTTAGGTAGCCGACCCCGATTGAGAATTCATTCTCAAAAAATGGGACAAAGGCTAGGAGGATGATGATGTAAATACACGTTTTAATATGTTTATTTTCTAATTTGAAAATGTGGAGAAATAAAGTAATATTTATTTATATCGATGAAATTTAGATGTTGACAGTTACATCGATATATTATTTGTCGATAAAATATTTTGCTACGTTACTTTCGTATAGGTGCACCGAGTTATCCCAGGTATGCTGATGAGTGACGAAATCGCGTGTTATACCACGACTTAGCATGAGCTAGCATGTCTGGCATGGAGGCTATACTGATGAGACACCAGTTACGATGGTGTGGCCACGTTAGCCACATGGAAGACTGCAGTCTCCCAAAAACTGTTTTCTACTCGGAGCTCGCTAGTGGAAAACGCAATCATGGGGGGCAGTTCCTGCGCTAAAAGGATGTTTTGAAACGCCATCTTAAAGCTTGCGACATCCGAGCGTTCTCTGAGCGTTGGGATGACCTTGCGTCTATGAGACCGGAGTGACGCAATAAAATCAGTAAAGGTGTAGGTAGCTTCATTTTAAGAAGTACCAAAAGCGCCGCTTACGGAAGACTCGACCCAAACCGACAGGCACGCTTACACTTTTGACACCCAAAGGCAACTGTATTAAGCACAGTATGACCGAACATTCAAAACTAAGTTTGCAAGTCACATCCGCGCATGAACGGAGATTGTAAGAGTCGCCGTTTTCAAATGCATGAAGTAGGTATCAAAAATTCTACAACTGAAATGATATAAAATATCGAAATCGACTTAACAAAATTTTGGGATTTAGTGTAAAAGCCATGTCAGAAATAAAATGCTGTATCATTTTGGGTACCGTATGCATCTTAAGCTTGAAATGTCAGCGGTGGTTTTATTATCAGGCTCCCATTGACAGCTCAATATGTATGATAGTTCGGAGCGGTACCGTCAACATCGCGGCGATCAGCATTTAACTCTATGTATATTGTATAATCAGCGTGACACTAAAACTAGCCTTAGTATCGTGCTAGTCGCCATGGTAAGTTACATCGTTAAAAAAGAACATGAAATAGTCGTGTGGGTACATGCAGCCAAGCAATTCTTGTAGTGTTTTTGCCATAAAATGTTCTTAAAATGTTCTGTGAGATATGAAATGAAGCTAGATATTATTTGTCAATATTTTTATGTTCATTCAGTTCAGGTTCCAAATGAGTTTTATGAAATTGTCATACAACTTCTAAGCTATTAAGAATGTTATTTTCCACTTAAAACATTCAATCGCTCGTAATCTAAGAGTACAATGTAATGTTATCTATAAGATCTATTACTGTTTTATTGTTTCCTGGCTGTTGTAACACTTATACAAGATAATTTTTGTAATGGAGTTTCACTAGTGTCTACTGTGTGTGTGTATTAATATTCATATCTCCTTCAATCGTCACTGAAGTAGTCTTTTACGTTCGTTATTTTCCTATACTTAGTTCAATTTATTCAGTCTAGTTTACTCAGCAAGTCTTGTCAACAAGGAATGATTCATTGTTAAATCATTTTCAGAGACGAAAAATAGTACCATCATTGTAAACTAGATATCTAAGCATTGCAAATACAAATAGAGTTAGCAATTCATGTGTTGTTATGGAACTTTACCTATCTCAATTTCATATTATTTATTATATCAATAGAGAATTAGTTTTTGTTAAAAATGATATTTTAGAGACACGCTTTTATTGCCTACTGTACTTTCTTAAAGAGATGTTAATTGGTCATCAAAACAAACCAAATACAGTGGGTTGTTTAGGTGTTCCTACGGCCACCTTCTGGCTCCATCATCAGATCAGATTATGTCATGTGAACTACTACTTATAAATGTAATGATTAAACTTACATGGAGTCAATAACAGGCGTGCTCGACTTCCCACGGCGAGTCTGGTAAGGCAGAGCCTTCAGCATATTGTAGAACGGCGGACAAGCGATCAGCGCCTGGAGGATGGAGTTCACGTAGCAATAGTTGGAGCGGTTTGTCAGACCGCGCGGCAGCAGGGTCACCGGCTTGTTATCCAGCTGATACTTTGAGAGGAATTCTGGAAAGAGAAAGAATGTTAAAGATACTGTGAATCCTAAAACGGGCTAGTTTACTATTGACAAATTTGATAATTACCTCCCATCCTGTAAGAGTTAGGGTCGTCGGCGAATGGTGAAGGTTGCACGGGTAGCGCCGGCGTCGTTTCCTTTTGGATCGGCACCTCGCGCACTTCTTGGGCCGCTTGGCTGGGCGAGGCCGGCTTGGCGGCCGTCGGCGTGATGCTCACTGCGTTCACGGACGTCTTCTCCGAGTAGGATATCGCGGGAGCGACGCCGACTCGGGGAAGAGGCGAGCTCTTGTCTGGAGCGGTGATTTGGGACGGGGACGCGTCGAAAGGAGGCACTTTGGCCACGGGTTTCTGGATGCTAGCCGTCGCCGGGGGCGAGACGGTCGTGGGGCTAGGTGGCTCTTCGACTGGAAGAGGCGCGGGCGGGGAAGCGGTCACTGTTACCGCTGAAGTCTTGCTCGAGAACAGACTCGCCCAGGATTTCCCTGGAGCGGGTTGCGGCTGAGGCGCTACGACTGGAGGCGGCAGATCCCCGCGGTTCCTTGGAGTGGGCGGTGGAGGGAAGTCAGACGCGGTAGGCGCGGGCGGCGGCGCCTGAGGCACTGGCGGAGGCTCCGGTGCGGCTGTGGACTTCCTGGAATGCCCGAAAGGAGACTTGTTCGTAACGATTAAAGGCGGCCCTTGGGAAACCAGCGTGATCGAAATAGGCATAGGCGCTTTGCTGGGCGGCAGCGGTGGGTCGCGTTTGGGATGCTCGACTACAGCAGCGGGGCTCGGCACTTCGGCGTGCTCGCTCGTCGGCGACCGGTTGGTCACGTTGTCTCGCTTCTGCCTGTTACCGAATGGCGCTTTCGGGGTTGACACGGACTGTTGCACCGGCACGGCGGTTTGAGGAACTAACGGCTTCGGCGGTTGCTTGCCCCCGGAGAATGGTGCCGCGGGGCCTTTGGGCGTTTTATTGACTGCGGGAGGCAGTTTATTGGTAGCGGCGACCTGATTTGTTGGTGCCATCGGAGGGAAAGCCTTAGCAGCAGCTAAATGGTTCACTTCTGGAGCTTTATCGTTCGCGACCCACGCGGGCTTAACTGTTTCTATCTTAGGAGTAGGCGAGACTTTGTCGCCGACAGTGACCGGAGGCTTCGCTTGCTCGATCGGTCGCTCCATGTGTTTAGGGCTGCCTGGGCCTTTGCTGACTTTCAGATCTTTCATAGGCAACGATTCGACCGATGCTGTCGCTGATGCGGTGGCCGGCGGAGTCTTCCGCTCCTGGCTTTTGTCCGGTGGAGTGAACGATTTGTTCTGGTTGTGCGACTGGACTACGAAGTTTTTAGCGTGAACGTTGAACTGATGCGGGGTCGACTGGTGAGGTTGGGGCTGTATCGGTATAGGTGGTGGGTGTGGAGGAGGAGGCAGATACATCGGCGGCATATATTCGACTCCGCCATCGACCGGAGGTCCATATGGCGGTCCCGCATAATGCGCTCCAGCGTAGTAGGCATCTACGGCTTCTTGTTCCATGACGACTTCCTGTTGGTATTCATCAGGTCCTTTGTCGCCCTCGCCTTCAACAGGGATCGGGTACTCCTGGTAATAAGGCGGGTAGGCGTAGGGCCCGTACATTAGAGGTTGGTAGACGGGTAGGTGGTAGAGCGGAGCGCCTTGTGCTTGAGCGGCAGGGTAGTACTGCGGGTATTGTACGTAGTAGGGGGGTGGTTGTGGCGGGGGCGGGGAGGGAGCGCGCTTGCCGCGGCGGTCACGTCTATGGTTGCGCGGCGGACGGTCCACTTGTGGAGGTGGCGCATACTGGGGCTGCGGTGGCTGGTAGTATTGCCCCATGTAGCCGTGCACGTTCACATTGGCGGTGACCTGCGAAAGAAATACATTAGGTAGTATAATTTTAACTTGTCACTTTATATTCAGGCGTCGAGGAAACCGATACATATTTAGTGCTCATGGTAAATGCTGTCTGCTGTATAATTGGTTTTATAACCAATCGGTATTCAGTACAAACATCAAGTAAACAAGTTTTTCATGACGATTTAATAGAACGCACAATAAGTGGTGACTTCCTGCACTAAAATAAATTACCCACTTGGTTACAATAACATGTTTGAACTTTTGATACTTTTCTGTTCGATATGTTGATATTGTTGATCCACTGCGAAATTTATGAGATGTTAAGGCTCCTTATCCCTTCAAGAATGCCGATTGTTTAAGACATTTTTCTCGATGATCAAACATGTTTCTTAACATATTATCAATGTTACTACCTACAACAGGGCCGTTGTTATTTATTGTGATTTACAGTTTGAATTTTTTGTTACAAAAACTACTCGAAAATGACAAAAATCACGCAGAAAACTGTTCTTTTCAACTTATTTTAGACTGCACGCAATGAAAGCATGGAATAGGAAAAAAGAATACTTTACCCTGAAAGTATTCTTCACTTCAAAATAATACGAAAAAAAAAATCTAAAAAAGGAATAAGGCCTTTTAAAATCCTCGACACATGTCATGCACCGATGCTCTTCTCATGGAATCTCGAATCTCGTAGTGGCTGAAGGAGTCATACTAGGTATTATATAAGACATAAATTAGGCATGTAGTATTAACATAAGACTGTAGATTTTATCAGATAGAGATACCATTTATCCTGTATGCATTTTGACACTGATAAATTCGACAAATAAGGATGTGATATCTTTTAAATGGTATTTTTTTAACATTGTCATCTACCTTTCACGTTTTTCTGACATGTGAATGTGAATATAAAATCCCTTAAGAAGCTGGCCATAACACACATAACCAGTAAGATTCTCCTCAAACCTAAAAGTTGTTGAAGCAAGTGAATGCTGCATAAATAAAAAGTTTTATTGCGTTATGGCCATCTCCAGTTTAATGTCAACTGGATTCTGGCAAAATATTGATTGATTTTCAATGTCAATATATTATACTTTAACTGTGACGTTGATAATAGAATACGTTATTGTTGTTCGTTGATAAGCTCTGAAGTGTTTCTCGGTCATTCTTAGCCTTATCTAAATGTGAAAGTGAGTTTGTTGGTTTGTATTGTTTTGACACATTTTTGTTTTACAAATATGGGGACTGTATAGGACAATTTAAGTCGAGTGGTAGGGCGAAAATAGCGCCACGTCCAGTTTTTTCTTTTATCTATATAATCAGATTGATTACCAGCTATTGCAGCAGTCTAGGAAATCATCTTGAATTTGTTTAATCACTGTATACAATTTATGTACCTACTGTTTACGCCACAAAATTTGTTCGTGCGGAGTGCGGAAGATTTTCAGAACGCATGCCATACGCGATAATTTGATGTTTCACTGTAACGATCAGCGGGGAGTCACCGCATGCGGGTTAAAGACCGAGTAGTTACAATGAAACTACCATAATTGACTAAAGTTACGCGATGTATTATTTTTCTTTACAGCCCTAACTAGCATGACGTGATGTAAACTCCGTGCCAGTCAAGTGAATAGCTTGGAAAAATTGAATATACGTAAAATTAAAGCGTGGCACACGAATGAAGCTAACTAAAAAATAAGTCTGCGGTCTCCCAATGCCACGTACACTCGACAAGTTTGTCACGACTTCGCTTGTCAACATCGGCCATCTTTGAAGCATTGTATCGTTAAAATTCGTTTCGATTTTGAACATGATGATGATGATGAGGCTTCATTGGAAGAAAAGTCATTTGTTTTTTCGGGAGCTATCAGGAGATCCGCAAGTGAGATTGGACGGGCCCTGGGCGTGCAGCCCGAGTGCCCAGTGAAAGTGAAGGCCCTTGTTGTAATGAGGCAGACAACAGAATGCTTCCTGTCCACCGGAACGGAGCCTTAAAGAATTAACCAATCACATTCCTAAGACTAAAATGCACATCTTTTGGACTTCACAAAGACGCAGCCTCATTGATTTTTTTATCTCCTCTCCGCTTCAGGACATGCAGACTGCAGACTAAGGGTGCGTCTCCATTGAAGCGAGGAGCGGAGACGTGCGGAATAGACCAATCACCTGAGTTGAAATCTGTATCTCCGCTTCAATTTTGTGATTGGTCATCTCCGCATCAGTGGAGATTAGACGCAGCCTTAATGTCCAACAGAGTCGCATGTCAGTTGTGCTTGTGGTACATACCTGGCTCACGTACACGTTGGGCGGCGCGACGGGCCGGGTATTACGCTAGTGGAGGTTGCGCGAACGACGCGCGTCGCACTCACCCTAGGTTGTGCTAGTGGTACATACCTGGCTGACGTACACATGGTGCTTGTGTCGCACTCACCCGAGGCTGTGTTACAGTCGTGCTAGTGGTACATACCTGGCTGACGTACACATGGTGCGCATGCCGCACTCACCCGAGGCTGTGTTACAGTCGTGCTAGTGGTACATACCTGGCTGACGTACACATGGTGCGCGTGTCTCACTCACCCGAGGCTGTGTTACAGTCGTGCTAGTGGTACATACCTGGCTGACGTACACATGGTGCGCGTGCCGCACTCACCCGAGGCTGTGTTACAGTCGTGCTAGTGGTACATACCTGGCTGACGTACACATGGTGCGCGTGCCGCACTCACCCGAGGCTGTGTTACAGTCGTGCTAGTGGTACATACCTGGCTGACGTACACATGGTGCGCGTGCCGCACTCACCCGAGGCTGTGTTACAGTTGTGTTAGAGATACATACCTGGCTCACGTACACGTTGGGCCGGGTATTACGCTAGTGGAGGTTGCGCGAACGACGCGCGTGTCGCACTCACCCTAGGTTGTGCTAGTGGTACATACCTGGCTGACGTACACATGGTGCTTGTGTCGCACTCACCCGAGGCTGTGTTACAGTCGTGCTAGTGGTACATACCTGGCTGACGTACACATGGTGCGCGTGCCGCACTCACCCGAGGCTGTGTTACAGTCGTGCTAGTGGTACATACCTGGCTGACGTACACATGGTGCGCGTGCCGCACTCACCCGAGGCTGTGTTACAGTCGTGCTAGTGGTACATACCTGGCTGACGTACACATGGTGCGCGTGCCGCACTCACCCGAGGCTGTGTTACAGTCGTGCTAGTGGTACATACCTGGCTGACGTACACATGGTGCGCGTGCCGCACTCACCCGAGGCTATGTTACAGTTGTGTTAGAGATACATACCTGGCTCACGTACACGTTGGGCCGGACATTACGCTAGTGGAGGTTACGCGAACGACGCGCGTGTCGCACTCACCCTAGGTTGTGCTAGTGGTACATACCTGGCTGACGTACACATGGTGCTTGTGTCGCACTCACCCGAGGCTGTGTTACAGTCGTGCTAGTGGTACATACCTGGCTCACGTACACGTTGGGCCGGGTATTACGCTAGTGGAGGTTACGCGAACGACGCGCGTGTCGCACTCACCCTAGGTTGTGCTAGTGGTACATACCTGGCTGACGTACACATGGTGCTTGTGTCGCACTCACCCGAGGCTGTGTTACAGTCGTGCTAGTGGTACATACCTGGCTCACGTACACGTTGGGCCGGGTATTACGCTAGTGGAGGTTACGCGAACGACGCGCGTGTCGCACTCACCCTAGGTTGTGCTAGTGGTACATACCTGGCTGACGTACACATGGTGCTTGTGTCGCACTCACCCGAGGCTGTGTTACAGTCGTGCTAGTGGTACATACCTGGCTGACGTACACATGGTGCGCGTGCCGCACTCACCCGAGGCTGTGTTACAGTCGTGCTAGTGGTACATACCTGGCTGACGTACACATGGTGCGCGTGCCGCACTCACCCGAGGCTGTGTTACAGTCGTGCTAGTGGTACATACCTGGCTGACGTACACATGGTGCGCGTGCCGCACTCACCCGAGGCTGTGTTACAGTCGTGCTAGTGGTACATACCTGGCTGACGTACACATGGTGCGCGTGCCGCACTCACCCGAGGCTGTGTTACAGTTGTGTTAGAGATACATACCTGGCTCACGTACACGTTGGGCCGGACATTACGCTAGTGGAGGTTACGCGAACGACGCGCGTGTCGCACTCACCCTAGGTTGTGCTAGTGGTACATACCTGGCTGACGTACACATGGTGCTTGTGTCGCACTCACCCGAGGCTGTGTTACAGTCGTGCTAGTGGTACATACCTGGCTCACGTACACGTTGGGCCGGGTATTACGCTAGTGGAGGTTACGCGAACGACGCGCGTGTCGCACTCACCCTAGGTTGTGCTAGTGGTACATACCTGGCTGACGTACACATGGTGCTTGTGTCGCACTCACCCGAGGCTGTGTTACAGTCGTGCTAGTGGTACATACCTGGCTCACGTACACGTTGGGCGGCGCGACGGGCCACTGCTGCGGGTACGCGGGCGGCGGCTGCGCGTACGGCGGCGGCGCGTGCGGCGGCGCGCGCTGCGGCGAGTGGGGCGCCATGTCGCACTCGCCGCCCGAGAGGCTGTCCAGGCTGCTAGACACGGTGGGCGGGCCCGCGGTCGAGGACGAGCACGATGATAGATCTGAATAACGCACACATGTTAGACGACGTATATTGAAGATGAGGGGGCTTCGTGGTGAAATGCTACGCCCCCATTAATAGCAGGTGCGGGAAATGCCGGAGTGTTTCAGTGGGTAGGCTTCTCCCCTCCCTCACTAGGAGGTCGGGAGGTGGGGGTGCCACATAACCCCAAACGGCCTGCCCAAGCCGGGGTATGCGTAAAGCATTTTCACTCCGAAAAAAAAAGAAGGTATATTGAAGATGAGAATGACCACTTTCCGTAAAGTGAGTGACACGCTTATATGTGTTGAAAAGTTACAGTTGCTTTATAATTTATATACTGCGTGGTAAGCGCTCATACAGGCCTTGGAGTGCGCGATTGAAAAATTGTGGACCGGGCACTTTTTTCTTTAGTTTATTGAAAGGGCTTTGTCGCTGAGCGATCATATCGCCCCGTAAAATCAATTTACAAACAATATTCAAAAAGGAAACAGATAAATCACTAGGTACTTATGAACAACTAACGCTAAATCGGCTAGATTGTACAGCATTTCAGCTTCATCCGATATAGGCGAAGCCAAAATGCTGTTCACAAGGCCAACAGGTCAAAAGGTTAATGTCATGATTGTCACAATTCTTGTTTATCATAATTCTATTTTTTCCTAATCAGGTAACTTTCGGGATCATTTATCCAGTAGTAAATGATTACGGAATTCTGACTAATAATTGTCCGACAAAAATTATGTTACTTATGCATTTCAATAATAAAATTAAAGTAAGGCTGATCCGCCCGAAGAAAATTGTAAGACGATAAACCAATGCAATTAAAGAATCAGTTTAATAAGTTATACCACTTTGGAATATTTTGATAAAAATGTCAAGAGTGAACAGAGACAACTGACCTACAACTGTATTTTTTCCCCTTATTAGATAAAGTTTTATTTGAATTTATTTTCACGTCACGAGGTAAAGACTACATCACGATATAAAAAGAATTGTGTTTTTTGTCTTTAGCCACCATTTTAAACCCTTAATTAGGCAATGTACATCAGGATGTACAAACATTTTGATCATCTCTTTATTTTATTTATAGAACGAGATTTGTTTGCTCTATGCCACGCATCGTTTTTTTTTGTCAAATCAAGGGATAAACTTACCTATGGCAGGTTCGGTCCAACCGTAGCCAGTCGGTGCCTCCGTCTTCCGCTGGAATAGTGCACACTGCAAACTGCTCAGTTCCGCTTCTTTCACATCTGACAAGTCTAGGAACTCATATTCCTGAAACACGTCACACGTGTAAAGACAGATGTCGACACCACAGCCATTTCCACACCAACTCCACAAAGAATCGTAGGCCTCATACATACATTCCGTAACTACCAGAAATCGAAGCTTAGACAGGGAAGGCAGAAGACTGGCAGTCATACTCAAAACAATTGATGCAACAAGTCTGTAACTATGATAACAGATATACTGAATCTAGTAAAGGGTTTGGTTTTAAAGTTAATTGAAGACAAGTTTTTTTCTGATAGTCCTTGCAATAACGAAGATTTTACGCGAGTGGCGCGGCAAGCGGTCGTGCGAGGGCGCGGCGGTATAAAGAGTGAGCGAGACACACGTACTATGGGCTGCACAAATCTCTCAATGCAAAACTTTGCAGTTCATTGTACCTCCACCGCTGACGCTGTCGCGCAGTCAACAGTACAAATTGCAGCTCAGTTTTCGAGATGACAGTTTGCTATTTTGTGGGCTGAGACTTTCTGCTTTCAAAACCCAATTAAAAAACAAGGTTAGGACAAATTATTACAAAGTAATACAGTTTGTAGACTTACAGTGAGGACTATTAGAACAAAAAAATGTCTCCAAAAAACTGTACATACCCTATTCCATGAATGTGATGCAAGTTACTATTTAATTACTAGTTCTTTTATTTATGGTGGGAATTTAAGTGTACTTTTTATCCCAGATAATATTGACATTTTACACCATAAATAAAAAAATATCCCATTCAAACGGTAACTTGCAATACTTTCTCTCGTGGAATTACCCCACTGTATACTACATGCTTCACAATGTACTTGAATAAAGGGTATTCAGGATGCTATCTGCATTGAAATTTACATACATTTTGAGTTAGAACATACAAATTAATTGACCGAAGTAGATTGAAAAGGAATAATGAGAACCAGGCAGACAGAGAACCATCAAACAAGAGTCGGTTTAGCTTAACCTTTTGACTACCAAGTGACAAAGCAATTCACCGTGCTGACGACACAGCAAAAAAAAAATAAGAAAAAAAAAAGTAAGTATCTAAGTAAAAAATAAAGTAATAAAGTGCTCCAAAACCAATAGGGATTGAGAAGGACTCATAGCAGTTTTAATTACAAAGTTTTTGATCATTGAAATTTGGACAGTTGTGGCGGACGTTGGCGTTCAAAAGGATAATTGGCCTGGACTTTACTAGGTGACATATTTATTGTCATCCATCTCTGTTGCACATGTGCTAGAGTTGCTGTTGAATCTTTGAAAGAAAGAAAGAAATACAATGTATTTTGTTTGGCATGCTTGTAGTTTGATGGTATGAAGCTAAGTTCAAGAAAATGATTGAGAGGCCTCTTAAGGAAACTTCGCCAGGTTTACTAAGCTGTAAAAAAAATGAATCCATTTCCATGCTATGCGCCTAAAGCCTAAATTCACCATGCTGTGTTACTCTTCAACGCCTTATGCGCTTTTAAATGTCGACCGATGTATGTTAATAACCGACAGTGTAGTTAAATTGAAAATAAGTAATTTACAGAGTATTGGAAGTGCTTTCATTTTTGTGACCACATTAAATATATTTTTAGACTATCGACGGCAAAAGGCGTAAACGCTGTAAACGCCAATGAATTATCTTGGCGTTTACTGCGTTTACGCTTTTTGCCGTCGATATGTAACTACCTACTACAGAATTAACTACCTGTGATAATGCAGGTGCGTGAATTTGAAACGCGACGTCGTAATGTGCTTGATTCTAAGCGCGACCAGCTAAGGACCACCAGCGTCCATACAATAGGCTAGTTTCCTGAAGACAATACAAATTAATAAACACTAACCACTAAATATAATTTTCGAAGATATATAAGGAACAATCATCATATTGTAGTAACTAAAAGGTGCCCACGTCCACTTCTACATATACCGTATTTTCTTTACCGTACACGGACAAAAAGTATCCTAACCATATTTGGATGTCCAGCTATCCCTGTACCGAAAATGGTTAAAATTTGTCCAGCCGTTTCGGCGTGATGCCAGGACAAAGGAAATTATGCCCAAATGATGGCGCCAGACTGGCATGACGCCGCGCGCCCATATAAAACAGATGACGATCCTGCATCACGATAGAAAACTTATTTTTGATACAAATCTAGATTTTATAGCAGTATAGATTTTCGTCTATTTCAATATTTTAAAACCACATAATAGGAGGTAATTTGACCGTACAGTAGTTTACATTTCTCTAATAAATTTCATACACTTCCAAGGGTTTGACGTTATCAGTTATATTATTTGACATTCTCAAAAGTAGGATTTGATCTGTCAGGAAACTAGCCCATTTAATTATATTGGAGAGATGCTGACATGCACTGAACGTGGTTGCACCACCCACCCACCAGCACCACGTTGCCCACCAGGTCTGCTCTCATAATATATTGTATGTAGGAAGTAGTCCCTATAGCCGAATACATATACATATATGCATATTGTCAATTTTGGGGGAATGTAAAGAACCTATCTACTTTACTGTAACATTCAAAAATGCCAATGTATTGCACCATGAAGGTGACAAAAGTGGCCACTATAGTTTTGGGTACAACTCCGAAACAACAAATTGTATACAGTGATTTAATAAACCTTCCTTTTTCCTTTTGCATTTATCCAATTTAGAAGATATAAGAAAAAATCTGAACTGGCAGTTGTTTCACATCATATGCCTTAACACGGCGACCAAAATAATTGTGGTTGAAACAATACCGTCTGAAATTTATATTGTACAGCTTAAGTTTCTTTGCAAAATAACAATCAATTACCATGCAGATAAGTGTGTGTACAAATAAATATAAGTATAAATATAACATGTCATGGCAAACAAATAGCTTTCATGCAGCATGCATCAATCCTGATAACTTTTGACCATGTTTCCAATCATTTACTTATCAATGTAAAATTATTAACCAAATCTCATTGCATAATCTTTTTGAGTGTGACTGCGTAGATGTGATGGCAATGTTATGAAACTGCATTACCAACATTGCCCGGGAAGTTGTGTGACATAGGACAGCTATATAGCCAAAGGCAGAGTCATTGTAGAAGGCTTACAATGAAACTAAGAACTTCGGCAGACTGGAGTATTGCTACTGGCATTCTAACTGTTTCGACAATTAATTAGGTTTAAATTCTGTTTTATTCAAGACTAATTCTGCCATGCTTTGATAAAACGCTGTATCAATGTATGGATCTACATACATTTGATAGTGTTTTTCATGGCAAGGCGGAATCGTCATTGTATATCCATAGCAGTGTGTAAAATAATTATGAAATTACATTTTAATGATATACTATAACGATACTATAACAAAAACAAAGTATACTTTAAACTGGATTTATGCAAGATTCAACCATAATGATTTAATAAATGAAGACATTAAAATATAGGTTCAGTTACAAAAGATAGAAAGAATAAAATTAAAAAAATTATTCAAATGCCAGAATAGTAATTTTCGTAGAAGAATTTGCTTACAAGAGTTACAGTCCAACTTTACGGAAATACCAATATAGAAAAGATTTTTTTGTTGTTGCATGTACGGTCCGTTTCAAAAATGGCTGAGACATTTTGTTCTAGCTTCAGTTTGGGTTCTAAAATAATAAGATACAGGCGTTTCAACAGCCACCATAATATGCTATAAATTAGATAAAATATAGTAAGAAGTATGGTTACAGTACATCATTGTACGAAAGTTTGCAGCTTGGTGAAGTTCAGACTTTGACTCTTTTTGACAACGGACTGACAACAGTTGAAATGTCTGTAGAATCACCCATATGAGGTTGACATGTAACACTCTTTAATTGCCTTAACAGTTAGAATATGCTTTGTAATAGCAATAGCTTTAAGGCTGCATTTAACCAAACTTTTATTCCAAGTATAAAGCTTACTTCCAGATAGTAATGTCAAAATCCCATAATAGTTTGATGTTATGATCCAAGAATAACGCATTCACTGCCAGGGGGCATGACTAAGGAAAAAACTTTTATAACAGTGAATGCATATATGTGTCACAGGCAGTAAGTGTGATAACCATTATTCCTCGAATAAAAGTTTGGTTAAATCCAGCCTAAGACAAGTAGAAAGTTAGACCACAAGTTAATAATTGTTGCTGATATGTCTTGGGAGTGTTGTTATATGTACATCTATAAACAATTATTATTATTCACTTTGCAAGTTTCTTCTGATAAGAGAGGTTGATAGTTCCTTAGTAACCTATATAGTCATTGAAGTACATTATTTTTGTACACGATTTCTTTGGTTTCAATGCAAAATTGGTGTGCCTAAATAGGCAAAGCGTGTCATTTTCGGTCCAGGCAGTGTTTGTTTTTATTATGAATATAAATTGCAATCCATTCCATACCTGATATAAGGTGCTCATAATGATACAAGGATTTTGACAATTATTATCTAATGTACTGTTGAACACTGTAGCCAAAAAAATATAATTCAATAAAGTCTATTTCCATTTAAATAATCATTAAAAGCCTAAAACAGACATGCATTATAAACACTCATGTTCTGTAAAAAACTGGCTTTTGTAAAGACAAAAAATTGCACTAGATTAGAAAGAAAGAAAGAAAGAAAGAAAGAACGTTTTATTCACAAAAATTATGAATATTCATAAATAGATATTGTAATGTTATAGTCTTTCCACTTCTTCAAGCTATACAAGTGCTTTGTCAAAGTATCAAATTGCATAAATGTATTTTAAAAGAGTCACAAAAAGATATTTATTATGCAGTAAACCAACAGTTTCAGTTAAATATCAAATGAGTATTATCATGTAAGTATCTAATTTGATATAATTAAGTAACTCACCGAATATAATTATAGAAGTTTTAAGTGTTTTGAGGTTATTTTCAACTAGTTCCTGAACAGCTATACATACATTAGCTATGGAATGTTGTATGCAATGAAAGTGACAGGTGGAATATTTCAAGACATAACGTTCTACATGACACTTATTTGTTGTTATGAATACGTTTTTTAGTTATTAAACGTAGTTGCATCAGCATTGTGCACTAAGCAGACTCCTGTATCACAATAACCTTGAAGTTACCCGCAAAACTAACAGATACATTGACACTTCTTCCCACCCAAGATGAACATTGGACTTTTTACACTCACTGCCTGTCAAATTTATAGGTTATACATAACACCTATTGATGAAACATCAATTCTAAAGCACAAATACATAACATGTAACTGTAAAATACACTTCGCGGTCTCCCAACGTGCAAAGTAGAGGTATATTACGCAATTCTGTACCAAATAACAACAACAACAAATCTACGCACATGTGGTTTGTACTCGTGAAATGAGATGCAATAGTGAAAATGACATACCTAAAACCAATGTTTACTGAACCAACTTCCATTGCAATCCTTTTCGATTTAAGCATGATTTTCAGCGTTTAATTGTGCCTCTTAATAACGCAAAGCTGTAAAATATGCGGAACATTTGGAGGACTATAAGATGGCGTAACAACGCTCGGGCCGAGTTGCCGGGCCGGGTGTCATTTATGTATTGACAAATCAACACACCGAAGATTTTTTATCACTATACTCGAAACTGGGCACCATCTATTTATGAAAACTATCACCACTTACCTTCCACGTGCCCACAATTTCTGGAAAGAGATATTTTTTCTAATGTAATGGCCAGTTTCAAAATCACCAAAACAAGAAACAAAAGCCAAACAAATTAAACAGTACAAGTAGAATGAACAGTTTGCTTACCGTTTTCATCAAATCCATGGCCTTTTAGAGAACACCATTACGAATTATACCGCGGTTAATATTGCACATAAATTGTAGTCTTGTAGACAAATCTTGGAACGGGATCTACGCTACGCCGAGTCGAGGCCATGCAGCACTCACTCAACCAACAATACTACAGGACAGGATGTGACAAAAGCCGCGCTCATTCAATTCACAAATTTTAGCCAATAGAAACACCGGATTCGAACCAGAGACACGAGCCTAAGGTGAGGTTTTTTTTCCTTAATCATAATCATAACGTTCTCGTTCCTGTGTAAAATAAAGCTTGCTATTTATGATCAAGCACAGAAGATACATAGCTACCAACCTAAGAAAAACACAACGTTGTCTGTGCTAGTTGTCAATAGATGGCGTTATTTTTAAATTATAATGGACTGATAAACACGGTGAACTAAAAAACTACAATCAAATTATATGTGATGTAAAATGATTTTCAAATTATTATTAATTATAGCTTTAGTAATCTCTACAATATGTACCTACTAATTGAAATACTACAGTGCTTATTTAGCCATTACACTTCATTGAGTTAAGTTTGCACCTGAATCTTATGGCGCTACTTAGGAAGGAGGTGTAAACTTTTTTCAAACATGTTCTAAGACCATCGAGTACCCTGATACACTAACAGATGGCGCTAAAATGAATATGTTGTGAAGTGAGTATTTGAGTAAGCTGTAAGTAGGGTATGCTTAGACTGATTTGACTAGAGGACCGATTTGGATGATTATTTACCATGGACATGATTTGGATAGGCACTGGCACAAAAAAGGTACTGTATTGTCCGATGTAAGCCTACTACTACTACTCTATGTCGTTTAAATCACGTCAAATTGAAACTTGGTAGGTACCTAGATGTATTCTGTAAACCGCATTAAGATTTTGATGCGAAAATAAAAAAATAATAATAAATATTGGGGGCTCCCCATACCTACTTAGAACTGAAACTCAAAATTTTTTTTTCATCAAACACATACGTGTGAGGTATCTATGGATACCTAGGTCTTCAAAAATGATGTCGAGGTTTCTAAATATTTTTTTTCTAAACCGAATAGTTTGCGTGACAGACGCTTCCAAAGTGGAAAAAAGTTGGTCCCCCCCCCCTCTAACTTCTAAAATAAGAAAATGAAAAATCTAAAAAAAACATATGATGTACATTACTATAAAAACTAGCAATGAAAATTATTTTGAACGAGATCTAGTAAGTAGTTTTTTTTAATATCTAACTTTGCAAGTTTGCACCTAATTTATATGGGGCGCTATACACGGTGCAAACTTAACTTAAACACTTAGGGATGGAAAGTGTTTGTACGGAACCCTCGGTGCGCGAGTCCGACTCGCACTTGGCCGGGTTTTTTTTTAAATATAGAATACTTTTTTTTTTTTTGTTACTGGCGTCCGCAACAGAATGTACTACTTATTTTATAAACCAAACGGTTACGGATGCCAGCGATCCTTGGTCGAGCTTGACCCGAATACCATCTCACTCATTCACCCATCATCTAGGTATCATCATCATACTACTCTTAATCTTCTTTTTTTAGGGTTCCGTACCTCAGTCGGAAAAATCGGAACCCTTATGATCATTTTGTTGTCCGTCCGTCTGTCTGTCTGTCTGTCAAGACCCTTTATCTTGAGAACACGTGGAGGTATCGAGTTGAAATTAACACCACTCAGATCTACGGTCCCTTGAAGCTGTGAAAAAATCAAACTTCTATGTTAACGAGAAAAAAGATACAGCCGTTTATGTCGCAAAAAACATACATACCGACACTCTCAAGGGAATCAAAATTATAGGGTAGGTACTTCCCGATGACCTAGAACTATGGAATTTGGCAAGTAATATCGTCACATGCTACAAAACTTATAAAAAACTGAAAACTATACATTTGTAATAAAATCATAAAAAATAGTCCTTTTCATATTTGGAGAGCTCTGTAAGTTTTCATCTCGTTTGTATGCCGCGCCATACATTTCAGGTGCAATCTTAACTCGACCAGGCCAATTAAGATGGAATAGGTGAAAGTTTGTACGGAACCCTCATGCCTCAATGCGCGAGTCAGACTCGCACTTGGCCGGTTATTTATTCTTTTATAAAATCTCACCTCACTCTTTAACTGTCTTGCTGTTTCATAAACAACATATTTACAGTTATTAGTTAGTTTGACGACGCGCAGTTTGCAGACACCTGCCTACTGAGCCGGCGGTCCTGGATTCGAATCCCGGCCGGGGCAAATATTTGTGTGATGAACTCGAATTTATTCCTTGCTCATGGATGTTATCTATAGGTATATGTATTTATATATTATGTATATCGTCGTCTAGTACACATATATAGTACAAGATTTGCTTAGTTATTGAGACTAGGTCGATTTGTGTATGATTGTCCCTTAGTTTTTATTTATTTACTATGGCACATATCTTACTGTGTAGCTAAAGAATATTGATGGCACAAGATCGTGATTCAGCCATACCTGCGTCCCAATCGTATTAAGGCGCTTTCTCAGCAAATATTGTGTTTGCTCGGCCATCCTAATTCGGCTACGTGACGCATTATCTCGTTATATTCCTATTTCTATTATTTCACCCGAAACATAATAAATATTTATTGTTATGTCCCGATATTCAGGGTTTGTTGATTATTGTGTTGTGTAAATGGGAAGTGATTCAGAATAATTAAGGCCTGTCGGGTTAATTGGGATACCTACACTAATTTTTGACTACCTATTTTAATTCAGAAACAATTTCTGGGAACAGTGTTCATATACCGCAATAAGCAATTTGATTTTGACAATATTATACATGAAAAGTTATTCATAAATTAATAACTTGTCCTTGGAGATTTGCAGTATTTACAGGTAAAATCAATAGTGACGTCATCACAAAATACTATCTAATGCAGAACTCAAACAGGGAGAGCAAAAATAATACAAATTTTTGTGCCAATATCAATAAAGCCGGTTTAATAATATCTTTCAATGTTCATTTTCTGATCGTAAACACCGAGTAGAGGGCAGGAGCGTTTTAGTGTTTGGTTCATATGCTACATCTCGGAACGGAGTAGGGCTGTCTCCATCTGCGAAAGAAACAAGAACCTGAAATTAATAGAACGTAATATAGGTACATAAACTTTCGTACTCAATTTACCTTAGGCTGTTGTTTTTATGTACTTATCTCAATTGTTGTAATTTTGTATTTGTTTGTCAAGGCGACGCGACTCATACTTTGAGAGCCCCGCACAGCCCACGCTAAATAAATAATTTAGTGAACTTAAATTTTAAAAATCGATTGTCTAACGGTAATTATAATAAGCCGGTGAAGTGCGAGTTGGACTTGTTCCGTACGAACTATGAAAGTATAATGTTCTAACGAATAGATAAACTGTTCTGTAGCCTTCCCAAGTTTACATTGACAGTACTCGGTAGCGACTCCGTAAACGATTTGTATGGCGAATTGTAGTTCTACAAAGTAATCGCCAGGGGCGCAGTGATATTCTACGTACAATACGATTAAAATCAGTTAACGCTTCGGATTGTATATCTATCTTGCTCGTACTTATGCGATTTTAATAAGAGCGTGCGAGAGAGGGGTAAAAGCCGAATCGTTAACTGATTTTAATCGTACTTGTACAATTAATCGTTTACGCTGTCGCTAGTGCGTACGGTCGCGTCAACTCATGGTAATAAAGAGCGACATACTTTACCGTTGGAAAACGATTTTACGTAGGTACTTTATATACAGACAATTTTTTTGCGGTTACTTAGAACTTTATTTTTTTCACAGCTTCAAAGGACGTTGTGGTTTTAATTTAGTTCCGTTTAGTTACGTTTTTTTTACTTTTGAGGTACGGAACCCTAAAAACGGACACGCATATCACCACCAACAAATTAACGCTATAATTTCATAATTACCTGTAGTATTTTTAGAATACGTACCTATACTGTAATTCTCAAGAGGAATTAGGCAAGCGTGAATGAATTATAAACGTAAGTCATAATAAAAAAATCAACAATCGTTATTATGTCTGTGTTATTATAAGACTACAAGGTGCCCGAAACTTGGCAAATAAACTCATAACCCCTTGTCTTGCTTCATCGTAATCGTGCGTTAATGTATCATACGTAATTTTTGAAGATATCCCTTAAATTTCAAAATGTCTACGGTACCAACCCTTATGATTTGTCACAGAACCCCAAGCTACATGCAATATTTCTGTGGTAAACTTCATAAATCTACGCAAAGTGTTCTACGTTCTATGCCCTCGCCACAGAGAGTGTTTCAGGCTATTGATAAGTGAGTTGTTTCAATTCACGAGTCATATTGTGAAGTTATGAATTTCATAACATTTGAAGCGACGCTCTCTCGAAGCAGTTGTTTTGAGAGCCATATCGACTTATATAAAACTAATAAAAGATGCATTGGATGTATGGTTTATACTACAATAAAACTTTAAAAATGAATTGCACATAGCCAGTCTTCTGCCTGTTTCAGCTTGGAAGTTAAAATGCTTGAGCGTATGTTTCCAAGTGTCTTTACGGTCTTACCACGTTACCACACAGATTTCATAATGTTTGGTAAACTAGTAGCTTTAAATTCCTCGTCAGAACAAAGTTATCACGTCTATGTACTAGTACCCAGGGTTTTAATCGATAAAAAAAACAATACGTACTTTACTAGGAGGACGGATGATTTACGCAGGATAACTGATATTGAATAGAAGAGAAAACCCCAAGATCTGGCTTGAATGACATGCTATAAGAGGGATCTATGTCCAGCAGTGTACTGAAATAGGCTGATCATAATAATTAAACGAAAAAAAACCGGTCAAGTGAGAGTCGGACCTGCACTGCAAACCGTAACTATAACCTAAACAAATTTACAGGTTTTGGATGTATTTATTTAGGTATGCTAAATCTTCTAGCCCAATTCCGCAATTCTAGGTCAAGGAGAAATACTCTATAGATTTTGATTCTCTTATCAGCATCAACAAATGCAGCATAAACGCTCGTGTCTTTTGATTGCATTGACATAGAAGTTTGATTTTTTCACGGCTCTGAGTATTTGATAAAATAATTTCAGCTTGATACCGTGTGTTCCTGAAAAAGAGGATTATAAGACGGACAGACAGACAGATGGACTACAAAGTGATCCTATAAGGGGTGCGTATTTGCCGATTGAGAAACGGAAACCTAAAAATCGAAAGTGGCGCTACTTTCGCATCAGATGTCGCCTTAATGGAACATTCACCAACTTCGAATGAACAAAGAGTGTACCTACCTATTCTATAATGAAACAAAAGTGTAAATCCTCACATAGTTCACAGCTACAGAGAAAATACACTCTTAAACCCTTGAATGTTCTCTACTGCTCCAAGGAATAACGCTGGAATAACGTATGTAGTAACTAACAACACAAGAATTTCATATACAGTAGTACCTTTTTAGAATGGCAGAAAAAGTTGACACAAAGGAGCTACGAGTATGTCCGTATTCTTGACCCATAGCCGCGGGCTACACCTGGCCATACGTGAAATATTAAAACAATTTTATACGGCAGGCAACGTATATTCAGGGAAAGGGATAAGAAAAGTTTGAAGGTACAGAATCAAGATGAAATACTTAATAGTATACTTTTTATACGAGCAAAACACAGAAAAACATTTTTTTACTTTAATCGTCATTCCCCATTCATTGTGGTTGACTGGTAGAGAATGCCTCATGGCATTAAGTCCGCCATTTGTACTTTTACTTCTGTATTTTGTGCAATAAAGTGTAAATAAATAAATTCTCCACTATGAATTTATATTTTTGATGTAACCTTTTTGGTTCAACTAAAACTGACCTATTAAAAAAAACATGGTCGCGATGGTCATGGCGGGTACCTCGTGATTGGTCAAATTTTTTGACAAGTAATTCAACCAATCTGTGAACAGTGTAGTAGGGGAAGCGGTGGTAGCCTAGTGGTTAGGGCATGCGACTTTCAATCCGGAGGTCGCGGGTTCGAACCCGGCCCGTACCAATGAGTTTTTCGGAACTTATGTACGGAATGTCATTTGATATTTACCTACCACTCGCTTTTCGGTGAAGGAAAATATCGTGAGGAAACCACCTAAGGCCCAATAAGGTCTAGTTTCCCCTCTGGGTTGGAAGGTCAGATGGCAGTCGCTTGCGTAAAAACTAGTGCCTACGCCACATCTTGGGATTTAGGTAGCCGACCCCGATTGAGAATTCATTCTCAAAAAATGGGACAAAGGCTAGGAGGATGATGAGTGAACAGTGTAGTAGGCTGCTTTTTAGGGTTCCGTACCCAAAGGGTAAAAACGGGACCCTATTACTGAGACTTCGCTGTCCGTCCGTCCGTCCGTCCGTCCGTCCGTCTGTCACCAGGCTGTATCTCAAGAACGGTGATAGCTAGACAGTTGAATTTTTCACAGATGATGTATTTCTATTGCCGCTATAACAACAAATACTAAAAATAAAATAAAATAAATATTTAAGGGGGGCTCCCATACAACAAACGGGTTGGTTGCGTTAACTTTGCACCTCATTTGTATGGGGCGCTATACATACCAGGTGCATACTTAACTTAACCACTTAAGGATGAAAAGTGTTTGTACGGAACCCTCGGTGCGCGGGTCTGACTCGCACTTGCCCAATTTTTTTTATTTAAAATCAAATATTGTTTCCGCCAGACACAAATTGAACCTCCCACGGGCCCATGTGATGGGAAACTATCAAAGCAATCTTGCCTAGCGCGAAACAATGGGACGCGATACGCGCCCTATGTACTTAACCTAACTTAATCTATGTTGCTAACCTGGATTTCAGCCGAATCTCTTCCCGGCCGCAAGTATGTGTTTCTGTTTTGTGTAAAGTGTAGTATGTGTGTTACTTGCGGCAATAAGCGACGTCCCGGTCTGCGCCGCCGCCGCTCTGATCTCGTCAGCAAAACACCAAACACAGTTCACACTGTAGTAGTCCTTATCTCTAAATAACAATCCTTGGGGCGCCCGAAGCAGCCCACCGTACAAGGAATTGTGCCGTATCTCAACACTTTCCGTTAAAGCGTAAAACTTCCAAAATCGCCCGAAAACCACGGAGGTTATAATGTTCACGAACCGTTACGTTAATAGCACATGCAGCAATGGCGCCGGCTCGCGTCCGCCCGCGACAGCCCGCGCGCTCGCAGCGCCGTGACAGAAAAATGAACTAACTGATTGTGTGGCCAGTGGGTAAAACCTATCGATTCTGAACAACCACCCGCCCCGGACCGACCCGTCGTCGGTCCGCTCAAACTCCCGGTAGTCGGGATAGCGTTGAAACCGCCCGTCTAAGGATCGAGTCCCTCACCTGTACATCTGCGATCCGTGGAGACCCATCCTTGCCCGCTATCAAGTTAACGATGCGCCCCCGTCGCCAACACAACGGTGATAGGTTAGCATCCTTAACCAGTACGAGGTCTCCAACGCACGGTGGGGTCGTCCTGTCCGTCCACTTAACGCGTTGCTGAAGAATGTGCAAATACTCAAGCGACCATCGCTTCCAAAAATTTTGAGTCATTTGCTGCAGCATCTGATACCGTGACAACCTATACAGCTTAACATCTGTATACGGATACTCCGGCAAGGCGTTAAGTGGTTGGCCAATCAAAAAATGACCTGGGGTGATGGCCTCCAGGTCATTCGGGTCAGCGCTCAACGGACACAAGGGGCGCGAATTTAAAACTGCCTCAATTTTGCAAAACACCGTTGACAATTCCTCGAAAGAGAGGATCGTTGAGCCGATGACCCGATACAAATGAGTCTTGGCAGACTTAACCACTGCCTCAAATATTCCACCCCAGTGGGGGCATCCAGGTGGACTGAAATACCACGAAATGCCCCGACTGGCGATGGCCGTGCCGATCTCTCGCTCATTTTGACTTAAAAATAATACAATTTCCTTTAAACAACGATCGGCGCCCTTGAAGTTGGTACCACAATCCGATCGTATCAAGGCCGGTATCCCCCGTCGAGAAACGAATCGGTCCAGCGCTGCCAAAAAGGCCTCCGTAGAGAGATCAGCTACCATTTCCAAATGAACGGCCTTGGTCGCCAGACACACGAAGACGCACAAATATGCCTTAACCGACCTCGCATTGCGAAGGCGTGATGTCTTGACCATGAAAGGCCCCGCGAAGTCTGTCCCCACACCAGCAAACGGCCGAGCTTCCGTAACTCGGTCGGGCGGGAGATCTCCCATTTGTGGCTGCATTGTGGCTGCCTTGAGCCGGTAACAAGGCAAGCAACGAAACACAACGCTCCGTATCACTCTCCGTGCCGACAAAATCCAGAACTCCCGCTGCAAAATGCCCAGCAGAGTGTTGCAGCCTGCATGTGAGTTTCTGATGTGACGGTCCCAAACCAACAGCTCCACCAGAGCTCCCTTTTTGGGAAGAATTAAAGGATGCCGCGCTGAATAGGGCAATTCGGCATTCCGTAGTCGGCCTCCCACCCGGAGCATTCCGTGCTCATCAATAAACGGGTTGAGGCGGACAAGGCTCTTCTTCATTCTGCCCACGCCAGTCCGCAAAATCCTAAGTTCATCCTGGAACTCATTCCCCTGAATGACCCCCACCCAACGTGAGAGAGCCCTTTGCTGCTCCTCAGGTCCCATTACAGGTGACAGGTTGCGCTGTGCAGCAGGGCTTCGACAATTATGGAAAAACCGCATTATCCATCCCGTGACTCGAAGTAGCTTCCCTAGTGAGCTATACCGTTCCAAAAGAGTGTGGTCCACTGCCACAGACTCCACTGTAGTCACATTGACTCTCAGACCCTGGTCCGGGGGTAGTGGCTGGCGTCCGCAGTCATTGAAAGGCCACTCCGTATGTGGCCGCTCCAGCCATTGAGGCCCCCACCAGAGAGAATGCTCAACCAGAGCAGGCGCCGGGCAGCCGCGACTCGAGCAGTCTGCCGGGTTAACTTCACCTGGAACATGTCTCCAGACCAGAGGAGTCTCCGAGTTATTTATCTGTGACACTCGGTTGGCCACAAATACCTCAAGCGTATGGACCGAAGCCTGCAGCCAGCACAACACGATCTGGCTGTCCGTCCATGCGTAAACCGTGTCATTCAGATCCACCGTGCCACGCAAGTTCTGCGCCACATGGTTCAGGAGGCGGGTCAGGAGCGCGGCACCCGCCAATTCCATCTTCGGAATCGTCCACCGGGTCCGAACAGGCGCAACCTTGCTCTTGGCCATGACCAAGCGTACAACGCCTTCGCCAGCGGTCTCACCTGTTCTCAGGTAGACCGCGGCCGCGTACCCTTTCTCAGACGCATCGCAGAACCCATGCAGGGTCACCCTGGCTCCCGCCTGAGGGAGCAGTTTGCGCGGGATCTCAATTTCTTTAATATGCGGCAATGTGGTCACGAATGCCGTCCACTCGTGCAGCAGCTCGTCCGTGAGCTGCTCATCCCAGCCTAGTTGGGCCAACCAAAGCTTCTGCATGAAGAACTTTGCCATGAACGTGACCGGAGAGATCCAACCATTTGGGTCGAACGTTCGTGCGATAGTCGAAAGGACTGATCGCTTGGTCCAGGTCTTCGACAGCAATTCGGCCTCACAATTGTATGTGAAGACATCCTGAGTCGGTCGGTACTGGACCCCCAAAATTGCCAACGCATGAGGATTATCCGAGTCCTCAAACAAATGCGGGTCTTGTTGGTGCTCAACTGGTAGTCCTGCCAGCACCTCTGGGCAGTTTGACAGCCACTTCCTGAGTTCATAGCCACCGGAGGCCATGAGCGCCACCAATTCATCCCTTAGGATGAGCGCCTGCTCAATGCTGTCCGTGCCCGTACAAATGTCATCCACGTAGACATCCCGGTCGATGACTGCAGCTGCGCGAGGGAAGCGCAGCCGTTCCTGGTCAGCCAGCTCTCGTAGCGTCCGCATCGCTACATACGGGCTGGGCTTTAATCCGTACGTGTTCGTGTTCAGCTCATACGTGATCATCGGTTCTTCTGGGCTCTCTCGCCACAATATCAGCTGGAACCGACGGTCATCCGCATGGATCTCCGTTTGGCGAAACATCATCCTCACATCCGTAACGAAGACAACTTGGTGTCTCCTGAAGTCCGTTAGAATGTCTGCAATGTCTCTGGTCAACTTAGGACCAGCGTGCAGGCATTGATTCAGGGACACCCCGTTCGATGTCGCCGCGCTCCCGTCGAACACGACCCTGATCTTGGAGTCAGGTGTCTTCAGGACTGCATGATGAGGCAATACGTAGTGCTCCTCACGACGCCAGTCTACCCTGGATACCGACATGTGACCCAAAGCCAAATATTCACGCATGAACTCAACATACTTTCGCCGAAAGTTGGAGTCCCGTTTCATGCGCCTTTCCATGGTCATCATCCGTTTCTCAGCCAGGCCCCTGGAGCTCCCCAGCGGAGGTCGCGTCGATAGAAATGGCAGCCGTGTCATAAATCTGCCCGAAGGGAGGCGCACCGTGTTGCACTGATAAAATGTCTCGCACTCCTCGTCCAGTGGGCTTGTCCTGGGAGCTGTGGGTGGCTCTTCTGTTGCCCAGAACCTTTGCAGGACCTCCGATAACACGCTGCCGTAGTATATGTTGCTATAATCCGTTGCGTCCTGTGGTCCCCGTACTGGGCCCAATAATGCGTACCCACCTGCGGTACACACGGCCACCAACCCGTTTGGTTGCAGCTCCCGCTTACCGCTCCGCAGCAGCTTCCCGAGGACGTCAGTTCCAAGTAAGACGTCCACCCGTCCGGGAATCGCGAAGTGAGGGTCGGCCAACTCCAATCCCTTGGTCAGCTTCGTTACCGCCGGCGGTAACCGTACCGAAGGAAGAACCCCGACCACTTCATCCAAAACAATAGCCGTGGCCTTCACCCGCGTGATCGATGCCGAGTCACCCATCTCAAACAGGAGGTCCGTCTGACCCCTGATGTGAGGCACCTGATTGCCACCTATACCTATTGCGCCATCCCGTGATGGCTCCAACCTGAGGCCCAGCCTGGCCACTAGGCGGCTGGACACGATACAACCTTGTGCCCCCGAATCCAGGAGTGACCTCACTGGCACTGGCCGTCCATCCGTACCCCTGACAGTAATCACGGCCGTCGGTAATAATACTGTCACTGGTGGGGTGGGCACTACGGATGAACAGACTGCTAATTGCTAGCAGGGGGAACCTCCCTCCCTTTCCGCCGGAGGGGGAGAGGGCCCCTGGCCCAGGTATGGGTCCCACCCCGGGTAGTACACCCCTCGACCCATCGGTGCCATGCGCGCCGGCTGGTAATAACCCATCGGCATCCGTCCCATCTGCGGCGGACGCGCCATCAAACGTGGGCGCTCTGCGAGGGGTGGGGAGAAGCGACTACTCGGGGGCGGCAACCTGCCCCCCAGCGCGGCCGAGTAAGTCGCGTAGCCCGACTCCCCATGGGTCATCTCCGGGCACCCGCCCGTATCTCGGCGCCGATCCCCCCCCCGCGGAGGAGACTGCGGCATCCGGCGGTACTCCGGAGTCCCCGGTGACCCCCCACCCCGGGAGGGCGGCGACCGCTGGTCTCTGGGTGACCCCCCTCCCCGGTGGGGGGGCGACCGTCCACCCAAGGCTGGCTTAGGAGAGGGGGGATGGCCTCCCGATGAGGCCCCGTACCGCTCCCCACTCTCAGCCAGGCAGAGAAGTTCATGATGGGCTCCTCCGCATACTCGGCAGTTGGTGGTCTTACTGCATTCACGCACATAGTGTGCGCCTAGGCAGCGGAAGCACAAGTTTCGCTGCTTGACCACCCCCCTGCGCCTCTGCACCCGCTGTGCTCCAAAATCCGCGCACGCGGTGATCGCGTGTCCCCCCTTCCGGCAGAAGGGGCACACCTCCGATTGGAGGGCGTTGTACCGCTGTCCTCCCCGACGGGGCTCCACCGGTTTGGGCCCGACCGTACGCCGGGGTGACGTGGGGGGTTGCGGCGTGGTTGCCCCTTGGCAATCCGCCCGCCTGCACTCACCCTCCAGGAACGCCCTCAATTCATCAAATGTTGGGAGGTGATTCGATGAATCACCCCCATGTGACTGCTCAAACCGCGCCACCACCTCGCTAGGTAACTTGCGCAAAACCCGGTTCACAACAATGTACTTGTTGTCCCCTAGTGACAACTTGAGTCGCTCCAGCGTATTCACCGCCACCGTGACGGGATTAAGGATTTTCGACCTTATTTCGTGTACATTAGTGACCTTCGATATACTAAATATTTTTTCGATGAGCCCATCAATAATTAATCGCCGATTATCATATCGGTCAATTAATAGGCCCCATGCCGTCTCGTAACTGGAATCCGTAATCTCCAAATGAGTCAAAATATCATGAGGCTCACCGCGTAATCTCCCCATCAACTGCGCCATTTTATACGCGGGGGTCAAATCCGTGCGCGAGTGCACCACGCTGTTAAAAATGTCGCGAAACCTCGGCCAGTCGGCATATTCACCACAAAATTCCGGGACATTCACTGGTGGCAACGGCGCCATTAGTGCCACACCACTGGGTGCACGCCTTACCCCAACATCCCCTTTTCGGGCGCGCTCGATATCCGCTGCCGCTTGGATGATACTCATCACCATATCACCGCACTGGTCTACATTACGTTGCACCACTTCAACAGCCTGGGTCCGACTTTCCCCAGTCTCCTCTTCGTCAATACGGGCCAAGTATTTGGCATGCAATTTCAATACCGCGTCATATCTTTCATCTACCTGTCGCGCGCGTGACAATAATGCGTCCTCGCGATCCGTACGACCAATTAACGTAACGACTAATGAAAACCATCTTAATTCCGATTCGACCCTTGACGCGACCGTTTTACCTACTGACGGAGCCATGGTACCAACCTCGATAACGCGGATCAATAAAATAATATAACCCGAAAACAAATTAATTAATTTGGGTGAATAATTTTGTCCGTGGAACCCCGATTTTCGACAATAACAATCCGTTTTTCTTTTTCGTAACAAACGCGACAACTTCAAAGTTATTCACCCAACACCAATATTACGCAAAGGAAAACAACACTAAATGTATTTAAATTAAATGTATTTTGAGTGAATAATAGTTCAGCGGAACCCCAATTATTAATTACTTATTAATACGTTTCTCCGTATCGAAACGCAACTATATTTACTTTATTCACTCAACTAACATTTCAATTGAAAGTAATAACTAATATTCTTATAATTTAGTTACTCTTAATTACGCAAATACAACTTAACGTTAATAGATTGGAATGCGAAACAAGCGCAATCCACCGTCAAATTTCAATTATGATTTCGATGCAACTAAATTACTTTATTTCTACGTAAATGAATCGAATATCTTTTCTGTGGATATGAACCACGCTTTTGCTACCAAAATTTGTTTCCGCCAGACACAAATTGAACCTCCCACGGGCCCATGTGATGGGAAACTATCAAAGCAATCTTGCCTAGCGCGAAACAATGGGACGCGATACGCGCCCTATGTACTTAACCTAACTTAATCTATGTTGCTAACCTGGATTTCAGCCGAATCTCTTCCCGGCCGCAAGTATGTGTTTCTGTTTTGTGTAAAGTGTAGTATGTGTGTTACTTGCGGCAATAAGCGACGTCCCGGTCTGCGCCGCCGCCGCTCTGATCTCGTCAGCAAAACACCAAACACAGTTCACACTGTAGTAGTCCTTATATCACTCTAAATAACAATCCTTGGGGCGCCCGAAGCAGCCCACCGTACAAGGAATTGTGCCGTATCTCAACACTTTCCGTTAAAGCGTAAAACTTCCAAAATCGCCCGAAAACCACGGAGGTTATAATGTTCACGAACCGTTACGTTAATAGCACATGCAGCAATGGCGCCGGCTCGCGTCCGCCCGCGACAGCCCGCGCGCTCGCAGCGCCGTGACAGAAAAATGAACTAACTGATTGTGTGGCCAGTGGGTAAAACCTATCGATTCTGAACAAATATGCTTATGTTCTCTTTTTGAAATTATTAGAGTTGAGTAGTGAGATATTAAAGTTCTGTAGCGGGTAGCATAGAGTAGAATATTGGTACAGGATTAAGCGTTATTGTGATTTTGTCTGTAAAATTATAATTTACAGATTAAAGTACGCGAGTATAAAAGTAAAGTAATGTTACAGGCAAAGGAATAGTAAATAAGATTTTGTAAAAAGAAAAATTGTGACTAACTTATTGCTGGCCGTATTTTTCTTTAAACATTTATCAACAACTCATCAAGATGATTCTAGAAAGCCCAAACTGTAGGTTTTCGTTATTTTGTTACAGAGCTCTGCTTGTGGATGAAAGTATAAGGCGATTAAGACGACCCGAGCTGCCTATCAACAGGGACGTAGCTACCTTCAAAGCCACGTGATTGAAGTCCCAAACTCTACCAGCACACCAACATACTCCTATTGGAACACGAACGAGGTCTGGAGAAGAGAATGGTCAGCCAGGTGTATCCCACGTGAGCTGTATGAGGTGGATCCACGCACTCGTCCACCTTGATTGGAATCGCAACGTCCGGTCTGGGGAATGCTCATGCTCAACCGGCTGAGAACAGAAGTTGGTCACTGCAACCAAGTGAGGAAAAAAAGGGGCTGGCCGAAGACGCAAGCTGCGAATGCCCGGAGCTCAATGTACGCCACATTTTTATGGAATGCCCATTAATAATCATTGTTTCATTATGTCATTATTGCATTATTTCATTATTTCACTACCTATTTCATTATTTGGTATAGTGAAGCTATTGATTTTATGACCAACTATAAATTTAGACTATTATTAAGCACGCAGTGTGTAAACTTTTGCCATAAGAAAAATAAATAAGAGCTCTGCTTATATATGACTAACATCTGGCTCCATTATCAGGCCAGCTCCATTGTACCATATTATTGAATTGTCATCGAAGTTACGCAATAAGTACCTTATATTTCAGCTCAATCGGTTCTCGGGAAGTGAGTCTGAACTTGCAAGATTTGATTACGCACAGACAGACACTGACACAGATGAAAGTAAATAAAAGGTAGTGATTAGTATCACCTGAGGGTAGTGACTTACGGTGTCGAGGACGTAGCTTAGTTCGCTGGTTCAGCAATAGCCTATTAACTCTTGCCTTGAGGATACCCACATTATAAATTTCTGGAAATTCACGGCGGGAGCGAGTTCCATTTCTTAGTGGAAATGGTTATAATTTCGATATAGGTAACGTTAAATTGACGATATCGCCTAGCTTCGTCGAAGCTCATCAAGCTCTTTTATAATATTGTCACTCGAGCCGATTCACGCATCGTTATTTTTTCCATTTTTAGCTAACCAGGGGAAAAAATCGAAACCAGGGACGGAAATCGAGGAAAGAAATTACGCCGCGTAAAAGGGTTTAAACACCCACGTCGACGATGTCATCTATATATATAAAAGAAGAAGTCCTGACTGACTCATCAACGCACAGCCGAAACTACTAATGTTAGAGAGTTGATTTTTGCACAGTTGGTTACTTTCATAACGTGGGCTAGGGATAAGAAGCGATTTTGAAAAATTCAATCCCTAAGGGTGTTAAAAAGGGGTGCAAAGTTTGTATGGGATACAAGTTTTTTTAAAGCTAGGAACTTGAAACTTTGTTAGAATATATTAAAATAAAATAAAAGAAAACTAATTTCAGCGTTTTTGAAAATTCATCCCCTAAGGTGGTAAAAAAGGGGTTGAAAGTTTGTATGGAGATCAAGTATTTTTTTGAGCGCGGGACTTGAATCTTTGTGTAAAAGCATACTATTAGAATACAAGAAAAGTCATTTCAGCGTTTTCAAAAATTCGACCCCTAAAAGGGTAAAAAAGGGGTTTAAAGTTTGTATGGAGATCAAGAATTTTTATGAGCGCGGGACTTGAATCTTTGTGTAAAGGCATACTATTAGAATACAAGAAAAGTTATTTCAGCGTTTTCAAAAATTCGTCCGCTAAAAGGGTTAAAAAGGGGTTGAAAGTGTGAATCCATTACAAATTCCTTGAAACTTCTTATTAAGGCATATACAATAATAACAAAATAACATTAATTTAACGTCATCAAAGATTCAACCTCTAAGGGGGTTAAAAGGGGGATGAAAGTTCGTCTTGGGGTTCAAATTTAATTTTAAGCTAGGAACTTTAAACTTCGTAAAAAGTTATGCGAATAAAATGGAACAAAAGAAACGAAGATCAAACATTTTTGAGCGCCGGACTTGGAGCTTTGTATAAAGGCATATAATTAGAAATCAAAAAAAGTAATTTCAGCGTTTTTGAAAATTCAACCCCTGAGGTGGTAAAAAGGAGGTTGATAGTTTGTATTGAGATCTAACATTTTTTTGAGCGCAGGACCTGAAACTTTGTATAAGGGCATATTATCAGAATACAAGAAAAGTGAATTCGTTTTTGAAAATTCAGCCCAGAAGGTGGTGAAAAAGGGGTTGAAAATTTGTTTGAAGATCAAATATTTATTTTGAGTGCGGGACTTGAAACCTGAGTTCATAATGATTCCGCGTAATTAGAGCAATTTAGCCGAAAAAAAAACTAAAAAGAGGCCAAGAGCGAGTCGAACTCGCGTACGAAGTTCGGTACCATTACGTATAAAATGGCAAAAAAAAACACGTTTATTGTATGGGAGCAGCACTTCAATATTTATTATTATTTATTTTTTGTTGAATTACAGTAACCAACATCAAAATCATCAACTTGCAAAAAAAGAAAAGTAATTTCAACATTGTTTAGATCTGAAAATAATATAATAAAGATGTAAACTGTTCAAGATAAGATTCCACGCGGACGAAGTCGCGGGCAACAGCTAGTTTATTATAAAGGTAACTTGTTTAAAGGTAATATAATGAACTTTACTCTTCACGCCACGGAGCCCGTGGGCGTGCCTTGCCTATTATGGGATATCTGTGTTATGATATGAAAGGACGTGTTTTGATAAGTAGTAACGCAATTTGGAAACTTCGGTTTTAAGTAGATTGGTTAACCCACGGCGTCACACACTTTATAGTTCATGTCATATAAAAGCGGCCTTCCGCTGAGCCGAGAGCCGAGTAACTAGTGTAAGTTTGCTTTTAACCCAAAAAGCATCTCGCATGTGTTTATTTGACACTGATAAACTTAAAAGCGATCGAGTCGTTTGATGCGTTGAAAAGGGCTCCTTATCCTTTCAAAAATGCTGATTGTTTCAGACATTTTTCTCTATGATCAAACATGTTGCTTAACATATTATCAATTTTACTTTGATTGAAATTTATTGGTATTTATTTTAAACGTACAGTTTGAATTTTTCATTGATAACTTTTGTTTCAAAAACTACTCGTACTCAAAATTGACAAAATTCACGCAGAAAACTGTTTTTGTTCGACTTATTTTCGACTGGACGCAATGAAAGCATGAAATAGCTATTTAACTTTTTAGAACCCAGGGAAAAGTATTATTCACTTTAATAAGTTTGTTGAAATTATCAATATATTTGTCTTAATCGGGTCTATATTGAAATCCATAATACCCTTTGTCCTATTTGTAAATTCCTTAATAACTGTGGTCATAATGATCTTTGCCACAATAACGTTTATCTTAATGTAAATGCCATAATATTGATTATCCTAATATTGAATATCCTAATGCTTATTTGCCCTATTTTCTTAAGTACTGTAAAACTACAGGGGATGCAGTCAGATGGAGCTGATGGAAAGAGCAGAGGTACTTCGTATAACTTTATTGCCCGGAGGCCAGTTTAAGACTCCATATCATTTATTACATTTGACGGACGTCATGTTTCTTATTCTAAACTTAAAAATCATATTTACTTTTATAAAGTGGCCAACACCACTAAGAGTGAAGTTCAAACCTTCACAGTACTAATGATCAAGTGCCCTATCAGTTGCATATCCTAACACTGGTTGCCATAATCAGCAATTATGTCTTAATAGTTACTTATCCTAATACTATTTGCCCATAATCATCGTGTCCTAATATTTAGTTACATAGCCAAGTCAGACCTGCGCGGCTCGCTCGCTTCGCTCGCTCGTTAGGGTCGTAGTTAAACCTAACACTCCTCCTCGCTTCGCTCGTCGTCGTACCAAACCTAAGCCAAGTCAGCCCTGCCTTAAGGTGAAATAGGTAATGTTAGGAGTCGTAAGCCAAGTCAGACTTGCGTGGCTCGCTCGCTTCGCTCGCTCGTTAGGTTCGGAGTTAAACCTAACACTCCTCCTCGCTTCGCTTGTCGTCTTACCTAACCTAACCCAAGTCTGACCTGCCTTAAGGTAGAATATGTAATGATTCTTACTTTACACTAATAAATTTAACGCCTACTATAAATATGGCATTCGACTTTAGGATATTAGGTACCTAATGTAATTATAGCTTACGATCATTATGGCGAGTAATCATCATGGCATTTGACTTTAGGACATGTGATGTACGGTTTTGTATATTATGACTCGTAAGTTTTATGTGTTAATATATTAGTACAAAACATATTAGGTATTTAGAGCATTAGGTAATGTAATATTATGGTTTATCATTAGGATGTAAGATCATTATGGCAAATAATCATTATGACAAATTATTGATATGTCAAAAGTGTTTAGAGTAAAAGTGGTATGGCATTTGACTTTAGGACATACGATATTATGGATTGCGAAGGAGACCCGTCATAATCATGTCTCTTAATGCTTTGATTCTACGAACCATAATGCATAATGTATAGTTTGACATAATTTTCGTTAGTCATAATTTTAGTTTTCTCACGAAACAGTTTACCTACATTTCAGGATTGTTATAAAACAAACCTAATCTAAAGGGTTTTACTTTCAAATCTCTTGTAAAGTTAATATTTTCAGAATAATGACTAATGACCATGACATGCAATATGCCTTTACTTTACATATGTAGGTACATATGTAAGTAAAAGTAAGTTTTGGTATTAAGTTGTAAAAGCTAGTGTCATTGATGATTGCATTTCATTTACACTCTGGCACGAATATTCCCTTTTACCGCTACCTACTAATCAAGATATCACATGAAATACATTTATACTCCAATTACAGACAGTAATTTACATTCATTTACATCGCACGTAGCAAAGGACTAATTTCTCGCCGCGTGACCTTATGAAACGCACATTAGAACAATATTCGTACCAAAACCGCATCCACGTCCCATAATGATGTCCTAATTATCACGATAACGCTAAAATCATTCGCCGTGTTCAAAAGGTAGTAAAACCAGCATTTTCCTTTTCACGTTCGTCGTTACTTGTTTAAAATTGGCTGAATAGGATATAATACATACTACACGTAGCTACTTCGCATACTTTTAAGTTTCACAGTGATTTGGACTTTGAATCTGGGGGACAATTCTCAGTTTGTATCAAGAAAGTCGCGTAATATTACTCCCTTTTAAGAATTACATTTTGAAAAGTAAAGCGCATTAATATTAAAAAGACTTAAATGGTAACTGCCGAGCGATGTTTTTGCAATTAAGGCCAATATAATATGCAAAGATAAAGGTTCCCCGGAAGATTTAAAGCCATGTTAAGTCCACAAAAGCCGATCTTACGGTGGAGGTACGATGTAGTGCGTTTGATAACTGTTCTAAGGGTTACGGATACCTAGACGGTTTAGAGTATTCTGCACAGAACGGTACTGGACATCCAAACATGGACATGGGTCGTTCTCTCGTTTCGTCCCAATTTGGTGTTTGGGCCCGAATCGAGTGTAAGAAATAATAATTTCCGAACATGGCTACTTCATAAAGTTTCGTTAACAAGTTACGCATAGGGAATAATTTAAATAATTAGGCTAAGCCTGAAAATCTAAAAAATATTCTTGAAAAACCTATCAAAATTTCATTCCACTCCTGTGTCAAAATGCGTTCCATTAACTTTATAACCAAAATACCTCATTTTTTTTCATAGAAACCCATCGTGTTTTTGTAGTTTATGCGTAAAATACGTATTAAATATTATGTGAGTGCATTGAAAACTTAACTAGAGTAGATATACCATGCCGAGAACGCACTTTTTCACTTTGTCAAAAGAATAACTTCATTTCCCTCCGCGAAAATTGAAATGTATTTTAAGTTTATATACGCATCCTTATCCACGGCGACCGTAATCGCCGTTCGTTCTCCCTACCTCAGACTACCAAAGCATCTCAACGAGGGAGACCGCACGCACGTGGTTTGAGAAATATTTGAATTCTCTCCGTTGGTTTTTGATTTTGTCACGAGTAAGCTTTAATTACTATCCTTGGTATATTTAGAAATTCTCTAATGCAAATTATTTCTCTAGCACGTTATTTATTAACATTTGAGTGGACCATCATTTAGTTTCCTTGGTGACCTTGAAGAACGAAAGAAAGTGAAATAATTTGGATTTAAGTGCTGATAGTTCATTTCTTTCCAATTCATTTCCATCCGTTCCTTCCATTTTTTTTGAGGAAGGAAATGAATGGATTTGGATGGGAATTATTAAATATATTTCGTTGTTACATGTAACGTAGATACTGGCGTTCTATATTACGTCGATGATCATAAATGTGATCATAAATGTGTAAGAACCAAATTCTGTACCATGAGCCAATACCCTCAATCATAACATGTTGACAAAATTGAAAGATGAAATCTATTCCTTGTTGGTGCAGTCGTAAAGAGGACGGCTGATAGTGGTCACTATGTAAAATATGGAGGAGACGTTGGGCCTTTTCAAGATTTTGCACAAGTAGTTAAACAAAATGTTCAGATAGTGGAATTGATGATAATACCCGAGGAGGTTTAAAAAAAAGGTTTTTGACTCAGATCCCCAGATTTAAAGGTACAACAAAAGTACATCAGGCAATTTAGACAAAAGATTTGCCGCACTCAGTTGCATTCAGATCTATTAGCTGTTTTGCGTGTCGAGGCAGCTTTATACCCTGCGAACATATTGTGTTCTGGTTCAATTAGATTGAATGAGTGATAATTAGTTGTCAAAGTGATGATCAAAATTTTGGAGACAAAGTCAACAAGTCTGAAATAAAGTACTTATGGATATTTATTGTCTCGATGTGATTAAGTAAATTAGTAACACAACAAATTAACTATAACCCAATAAAAACAAGTCTATCTAAATCTAAAGAAAGAAAACATTCATTTATAGTTTTAAGCTGCTGGCTGTGAAAATAACCAAGTTTCGATCATTCGAAACTTGGTCTGTTCTGGAGTCCTTGCAGCGATGTCAAGCCGACTGGAGGAGATAGATGCTTATATTCAGCTGCCACGATGATTTTGCAAGTACAGAACCAGCAGGAAGAACATATATGGATCTGCGTCGAGGAGTGCGACAAGGTGACGTTATATCATCGTAACTGTTCACTAACGCATTGGAGGATATGTTCAAGACGCTGGGCTGGAAAAATAGTGGCATTAATATAAATGGTCAACAAGTCTTTCTCCTATGATTCGCAGACGACATCGTCATCATAGCTGAGACTCTGCAGGACCTGAAACTCATGTTAGATAGCCTGGAAAGTTCGTCTGTCTCCGGATGAATTTAGATAAAAACGAAGTAATGTTCAATGAACATATTGATCCGGGACTGGTCGCCGTAAATGGATTCTCCCTTGCAGTTGTTTCCAAATACGTGTACCTTGGGCAAATGCTCCAACTAGGCAGAGTCAACATCGACAAGAAGGCTAAGAGGCGAATATAACTGGACTGTGCAGCATTCGTAAAATTGCGTCGAGTCTTCACGTCGCCCATACCTCAAAGCCATGAAAGTTTTTAATCAGTGCATCCTACCTGTCATGAACTACGGAGCTGACACGTGGCCACGCACCATACGACTAGTCCACCAGTTCAAAGCCACTCAGCGAGCCATAGAAAGAGCTATGCTGCTCGGTGTGTCTTAGGGATCAAATCCGAAACTAAGTATTTCGACAGACAACCAAAGTTACCGGCATAGCACAACGAATAAGCAAGCTGAAGTGGCAGTAGGCTGGTCATATCTCTTTCGTTGAACCGATGTCCACTGGAGCGACGAGTTCTAGAGTGGAGGCCACGAATCGGTAAACGTAGTGTAGGACGCCCTGTAACAAAGTGGAGCGACGACATTCATAGGACAGCGGGTAGTAACTGGAGGAGGAGAGCTGAAAACCGAGCTCACGCCACTGAGCTCTCCTCCATGGGAGAGTCCTCTATGTCCAGGTGTGGATTTTTGTAGTGGATTTGTGATTTATATATTAGGCTCGTTTGTTACTTTTCATTAAACAATTTAAAAGACAAGAGTGCAGTGTATTGTAGTGCACTTGAACAGAATATTTTTTGCAATACAATATTTTGGACTTTTGTTCATTAAGTCTAAAAAGGTTTTTCTTATTTAAATGTAACATGCACAATTTAAATTAAAAAAATTGTAATTGAGAAATTTTAAGATTTCGTATCATAATGTAACAGATAAGTTTTTGAATGTTGAGTCTGAAAAAGTAAATACTTAGGAGTATATACTTTATTTTATTCCTAGGCCTCCATAAATTGCCATGAATCAAATTAATTCCAGTCTGGATTCAATACATTTTGTACACGTTTCATTCCCATACATTTTCGTTTCATTTCCTTCCAGTCGAATTTCATTTCCATCTACGCCTTCATTACATTCCACCCCTTTTTTTTCTAAATAACATTAATATAGACGTGCCTTTCATTGAATGATATATAAAACGAGTATCCACATAATTGATATCAATATCAACAAAATAGCTCCTAAAAAAAAACAAAATCGAAAAAAAGCCAAATTGGGACGAAACGAGAGAACGACCCACATACGAAAAGAGTTTTGAGCCAAACTGAAACAGAGACGATTCGCTTGCTCAGTCAAAAAATACTAATATGTTTTAGCCTAAACAAGTGTCCGTCCGGTCCAGGGATAGTGGCGCTACAAACAGCTTTCATATGGAAATAATGTGCATTCGTCCTATATTTGCATTATTAAACGTCAATAGCGATTTGTCACTAACCAAATTCAAAACATTGTTTACCGGAATGCTGATCAATCCTTCGTTCTTTTTGCGAAATAAATACTGAATCCTATTGAATAAAAACATGACTTTTATCTCTGCGAATAGTTTTGGCTTTATTATGCAAAAGTTACGGGAAATTTGCGGAATATTTAGTCCTGTATCCTCTTTATTTACATCAGTGACATTCACCGACTTTCAACGTCAGTTACCAAAAAGTTTTCGTTGCCAGTTAGATAATTTAAATTAAACTAAGAATCAGCAATATGGCGTGGGTTGTAAAACCCCCTGTTGGGATACATTAGACATTAGGCACATTTTGTGACAACACGCTATGGTCATGGATGTATCCCAGCAGGGGGTTTTATGTACGAGTATGGAAGTACTCCCATGGCACAAACACCAGACACCGCGTGGAAAACCCAACTATTTCGTCAATAAGTCTGGTAAAACCAATTAGACACTAAGCCGCGCTCTATTAAACAACTACAATTGCATTTATATGTAACCAAACTGTGAATGTATAAAAGTATTGTAAGGGTGGTCGTTCAGACAAACATGCCGTTTGGTTCTAAGTATGATTTATCACTAATAAATGAATCAGGGCTACACGAGTATACATAGGATAGAAAACATGAGGGTGTGTGCGTTACGTTGCACACTACAGTATATTGGAATGTAAACAAGACTTTACAGTAATAAACTTATCAAAACTTTCGTGGGACATATTTAAGTATTCTATTAAGCGGTATTAAGGGTAGCAGCCCATAATGAAGAGCTCAGTACGAGCTCGAAACATGTCGGGCCGTTCCTGACAATTTCAAGTGAGTGTAAACCGCTTAATCTTAATACAATACTTTACTACACAGTAAGTAGTTAAACTTACCAAAGTTGACCAATAGCATAGTAACTAATTGGTACAAGTTAGTTTTAGCTTATTCCTGATACGAGATTCTTAGAAGAGTATATCCTGTTCATGCATGTTTGTGAAAAACTTATTCTGCTGATTGTACCTTTTATTTTACCTACAGTTTGCAGTCAGTAGATGTTAGTGTAAAATTCGATGCAATCGGTCGTCGGGTTCGGCGCTCGACCGATGTGTAAAAATAGCCGCGAGCGCGTGCCGATTTCGTCCAAGCAACCAAAAAAGAGAACCTTCTGTGGTGTTCACTGTGTGCCTTAGGCTCCACTCAAATCAAGGACATTGAGGCCGTTACTCACCATAGTTATAGATAATGTGAGTGACCCAAAATTATGTCATTCATATTATATTTACCCTTGAGATAATTTATTTAAATCCGCTAATAGTAATAACTAGAGTATAACCTTCATATTAAATACAGTTGACTATCTAAATATTTAGCGAATATTCTGAATAGACTAATTATAATGCAGGTCTCTCGCAGTTAAAACTTTGATAGCATATAAATATGCCCAAGGGTACTAGATTCGTGGTTTCGTCTCTAGGTAAATAACGTTTATTATATTTTATGAAGGTTCGCGAGCAGTTACGGAACTATGTACCTAAGGTATTTTAGTTAATTAACTGATTTAAAGGTTTACCAGAGATAACAGCGAGTTTGTGCAATAAATTATGTTAATCTTGGGTGTTTTGTGTTTAAGTTTCAATTCAAGATTCAAAATTTCAATTCAAGACTATTCGTTTATTAGTTCTTCTTTGTATTTTTTTTCCAAATTAGGCTGGCAACACCAGTAATGTAATTTGGTTGCCAACGTTATTATCGACAAACAATTCGATTTTCAAAAAAAATATTTTCAGGAGAAATTGTTTTCGATATTTACGATCAATGTTTTCTACCTTACCAAATTCCTCTACATAGGTAAACGCATAATTAAAATGAATTTAGCAAACGTGAAGGATTGAGAAAAATAAAGGCTAAAAACAAAATATATTTAATGAGACGAAACAAAAAATAAACTAAAAACAAAAAGTGTTTTATGTTACGCCAATGGGTTTAATGATGTGTGAAAGAAAATCTCTCTCGTGCCAAAAAGTAGGTTGACCTTTCCCTAAGACGGAAAACACTCGGCAACGTGATATCCATCACGAGTAGATAATCAAAAGTGGGCACTAATTCTCTAATCAATTAGGTAAGGGTGGTTTCATATTCACTTGTTTAGAAGCCTTTATTTTAGCTTTCCATCAGACCTAATACTATTTTTAATACCAAATTAGCACAACTGTGGGACTGTGGCACGCGACTCTTTGTGACATTGTTTAAGGTGCTAACAAATCAGATGCCACTACTTTTAGAGCTGATAGTAGGTACTCGCCTTTTAGGTTAAGCGTTTAGGTTTAATAAATATGATTTCTATTACTTTTGTGTTAAGTTTTTAACTTCGTATACTTATTGATAATTAACAAAGGTTAGTTCATAGAGTATATTGAATATGTACCTATGGTTAGTTTTTGATTAACACCTACCAACAGTTTTTCCGCCATTTATGGCATTCAACGATTTTCACTTGACAGAAAGTGATAACCACCTTGGGCACCTTGTCGGATAAAGGCACATGTTTGGGCAGAATTTAATCATTTTGTTCTGAAAATAAAAATAAAAATGTAATATATACAGTTTTCCTAATTCCTGTTTAAAGTAAATAATTTTGATGTAAATTTACATATCTTAAAGTATTGGCATCTAATTTGTTAGCACATCATATATCGATTGTCTGTAGAGGAAAGAGTCTTAATAACGTGCGAGCGAAGACGTAGCCAGGTGTGCTTGCCGTGCAGATGTCATACAATTGGTACAACAATTCTTTATTACCTACCAGACAAATTATAAATTATGAAGTGGTAAACAATAGGTGCTCTTATCGCTAAAGAGCGATATTATCTTCCAGGCAACCTTTGGGTAGCGGAGAAGACAAAAGTAAACAGAATCATCACTAACTGAACTGACTGTGTCATGGTGTCGATTAATTGAGCCGGCGGTCCCGGGTTCGAATCCCGGCCAGGGCAAGTATTTGTGCGATGAACTCGAATATTTGTGCTTGGGTCATGGTTGTTCTATGTATTTAAGTATATATTTATCTATATAAGTACGTATATCGTCGTCTAGTACCCATAACACAAGCCTTCTTGAGCTTAATTTGGGACTAGATCGATTTGTGTGAGGTTGTCCGAAAAAAAATAATTACGAACTTTGAAATGACTCCTAGGTTTTATATCTTAATATATATATATATATATATATATATATATATATATATATATATATTGTAAGCCATCGACCACGGAGCCTGATATGCATATTCCACAAGGAAAACATAAATCCAAGACATTTTAAATTCTAATGCATTAGCATAAATCTTATTGGTAAGTACATTCCTTTCTTCATTTATTAGCCTATATTTGCATACAGATTGACTAAAGACAGTGACGTCACCGCTGACGTTCTATTGGCGATTACATTGAGAAACCGATGCAATGGATTCACATAAACGAAAGGTTAGAACGCTCTAGCCTTTTACTCGTAGTAATCGTGTTTATCTATACTATGCAAAAACTTTTACGTGTATTATTATTATAAGTTTTCTTCTAAAGTAAAGATATGAACATAAATCACGTTTTTGAAGTGTCTCCATACTGTAGTTCGGGAGAAGAAACAACCGAATATCAGACTGGCGCCCAACGTGGGCCATAACCTGTACAGCCAGCATTAAGTAGCCGACAATTTAAAATATGCCATTTGATATAAGCCAGTAGTAAAATTTACTGCTACTTTTGATGCTGACCATATTGTATTTATTTGTTAAAACGAAACAAATGTAATACCGGGGACTTTAAAAGCATATTAAAAAAGAACACGATATTAAAAATGAATTATCCGCAGACTGAGTCTATTTAACACACGATATCGAGAGAAAAACATATAATATGGGCAACTACATATTTTTCCCTTTGTATGATTAACATACAGTGGAATTGCAGATATTTAGAATTTTTGAGCGTACACCTACGACACACATTGTATTTTTGGATCTTGTGTGCAGTCATCTTTATTCACACTTAACAAAATGACTAGTCCTAATACGTGGGAGGATTACTCAACATTTTCTTTTTCAAATTTATTTCAGGGTTTAGTTAGTGGGCCATATTTACATATATATTTTAGAATTGAAAATCTCATCAATCTGATTGAATTCTAGATGTATAAGAAAAATACTACCTGTTTTCTTTTAAGTATCTAATGAATATTAAGTCAAAGAAAATTGTATCGAGGATATTATATAAATCCGCGTTTGGCATGTTATATAAACAGCTGACTAGACTGCCTATATCTAGCCAGTCTTGATTGTGTCTCATTTCACTAAGGAGATAACGTGTATTAATCAGTCCAATGGCTCATAAAATAGGGTAATACCTATTATTAGTACGTGAGCACAGACCAAATGTACGTGTACGTACCTATGTACGTCGTATTTACATTTGTAATAAAAAGTACCCTCGTACCACACAGGCTGCATAAGAGCTTATACAGCCCTTATACGACTTATTTCAGCTTTGTAAGGGCTTTAAAAGCTTTAATAGGTACAGCATGCTATTTGGGTAAGTTAGGCAGGGTTCAGATGACAATATAGCAATATGAATTTGACAACAATATAGGTATGGATTGCATGACGGAATTGTCAATTTTTTTAATCAAGCTTTTTATTAAAAAAAAGAACGTATAATAAATAAACTATTTCCACAATTTTCCTAAATATCCCATTTAAAAAGTTCCTTATTCTAAAAGAGCGTAAGCGACCAGTCACAGCGCAGAAAATCATGCAGTCGGACTATTAATTACTAAGGCGGATTTAGTATGGAAATTGTGCCACTGTCCTTTTTGCGTGTTGCGACTGTCAGTTTTTCCACAAGGTGACGTCATGTAGAGAGACTATGACGCTGCTTTTTTTTATATTTTAAAAACGAGTCGGTATAATCAAATAAAAATCATAGTTTTGTGTTCTGTGATAACACATTAATGAAATTAGTTTAAACTGAACACAACTTGAAAATTTGAGATTTTGACAATTGAAGTTTCACGAGGTAAAACAAATTACAAAATTACTTAATTTTTATTTCTTGCTAACTACATACCGTGTGCCGTATGTAACATAGGTACGATGTTATTTTCTAATAATACATATAACGACGATACTTAAAACAGGTGAAATCCGTGCTATGAATTAATTGAGAGTTAGTTACAAATGTTTATTTACAGACTTCCGCGTTAAGGCTGACCGTTCAAAACTGCTGATTATTTTAGTCATTTTTCTTTATGATCAAACATTTTCGTAACATATTATGTTACTGCGTAGAACAGGGCCATTGCAATTTATTAGTATTTATTTGAAACCTACAGTTTGAGTTTTTCATTGATAATTTTTGTTTAAAAAAATACTTGAATTTGAAAAAAAAATAAGCAGAAAACTGGTTTTTTAACTTATTTTCGACTGCACACAAGAAAAGAATTCAGGGAAAGGTATTATTCCCTTAAAAAATCGGTTGAAACTATCAATATATTTGTCATAATATGGAAAAAAACTTTTTTAAAGGAATATGGCTCTTAAGTAATATTAAAAACCAGCACTAAATGGAAACGGTTACAACTTGTACTAAATGATCTGTCCTGGGAATACAATGATGTCACATAAGTGCGTTTATGGCAGTTTATAAGGTGGGAAAAAACATTAAGTGTGTTATTTCAGTATAATATCCGTACTATAACAATTTGCATATTAAGTAACATTAGTAACATAAACTTACTACATGCATGGTTGGTTTCCGTAACTTCATATCGTTTGTCGCACGACATAGCCCTTCTGCGTGACTTAGGTACTAATTTTATCTAACTATACCATGTATTATACAATTGTATTGAAAATTAGTATTCTATGGAGAGCGCTTATCGCGTGTTTATGGCGTGTTTGAAAAAAAATGCTTATTTATGTCACTTATCGACTGAATAAAAGTTTCGTGTAATACTCTATTTAAACTAATTTCAAATTGGTAAGTTTTAGATCAAAATTATGACGGGTCTAAAGCAATACGTCGTTTCGGCGTAGTTGTATGTAGGTATATCTGAGATCACCGTGCATACAACTACGTATTTTTTTTGATAATGATTTTAAATAAGATATATCGCGAGGGACCCGTTATAATTTGTGTTAATTATATGACAAACCGCGGGAATATAAAGTTTTAGTTCTTATTGGGCTCTAGGAACTCGGCCTATTCGTTTTGTCAAGCGCGTAGCGTAGGATACAAACTTCGTTATACCGCGTCCACACGCTTGCCAAACCTCGGAAAGCCTACAGGATGCAGTTATATGTCAGGTAAAGAGTTCGGAACTACATCGTGCTCACTCTAACATATAACTGCGTCCTGTAGGTTTGTCTATGCTTAGGAAGCGTGCGGACGCTGCATAAACGATAACCATCATACACAAGCCGTAGGATGTACATTAGGTCTCTTCCACACTGTCCCGCGCTACAATCTCGCTTATGAAGCCATAATACCTACTAGTACAACTTAAATTAGCTGAACAAGGCCTGTATAAGCCCTTACACAGCATGTGTGCTAGTTGGGTTGGCATCCCGCAGCTTTGTTTAAACTCACTTTTGACATTTGCCTTTTAAATGCCCCACTGAAAAATAACGCAAAGGACCCCCTCGTGTTCAAAAATTCCGGGTTTTCGCCGCAGCCGGAATAGGGGGCGGAAACGAAATTGATGATAAGGGGAAGTGTAAACCGCAAGGTGCCCTTTTTATTGAATGTGTTTGCGCTTGAATCGTCGCATTTAGGGATGTTTGTAGTAATGCATGTTCGAGATAAGATCTGCTACCGCAATGTGATCTCAAAGTGGAAAAAATGAGGATACATCCAAGCACTATTATATCATATCTCTTTTAAACGCTAACTAGTCAATGAAACATGATGCAGCTAGAATAGCTAAAATCGATATATATCCTTCACGGCCGGCGTTAGCGAAACCGTTTCGGTCACAACGACTGCTGGCAAACTAACGTAGGTCGGTAGCCTAAATAATTATATACGTACTACATCCTGCGTATTTTTATCCGTACTGAAGACGGATAAAAGTATCCTATAACCATCTTTGTGTGCCCAGCTATTCTTGTACCAAAATTGGTTAAAATTTGTCGCTTCGGCGTCATGCGTGGACAAAGGAAATTATGAAAACAGATGGCGCCAGGTTGGGACGGCGCCTCGCGCCTATACAAAACAAATGACGATCATACATCACGCTCACGCTATTAAGATCTCTAGAAAAAATATTTTTGATACAAATCTAGAATTCGGCGGTCCCGGGTTCGAATCCCGGCCGGGGCAAATATTTGTGCAAATATTTGTTCTTGGGTCGTCGATGTTATCTATATATGTATTTATATATTATGTATATCGTCGTCTAGTACCCAAAGTACAAGCTTTGCTTAGTTTGGGACTAGGTCGATTTGTGTATGATTGTCCCTTAATATTTATTTATTTATTTATTTAATTTTATAATATAGATTTGTCTTATCAGCGACCAAAGACGGTGCTCTGCAGACTAAAGAACACGATTCTTCTGTAATAGACTGAAGGGCCTCTATCATGATGATGATAGTATATTATAGTTGTGTTGTGATAACTCTGGGATACATATTACATTAAATTCAGGCCCCAAAATGTCATCACCAGTTGCACGGATTAAGATGTGAATCTTTTTTCCTTGGCATGTAAACATAGATTTCTTTATCATTTCCTTTTCCCTAAAACTAACTACATAAGTAAGTAAATTCGAAGTTTTACAAGTAACAAGGTTATTACTTATTAGTATTTCAAGTTTTGCTATCTGTACGAGTTCCAAATAGTTTTCAATTTAAATTTAAATATAATATAATAGAGCCCAAGAGGATTTTTGTATTTACTCGAGCGCAGCAGATACATATGCACCTCTAGCATAACTGTCATACACATCTATTTCTCACGTCAGATAATTACCCGTCTCTTTCTGTACAATAAAGTGAGAGAGTCACGGGTAGCGCAATCTCGCGCGAATAGAGTCGCCAAGCCTAGTTGTGCTAGGCCTCTTGCTATACATATGGGGGTCAAATATGAGACCTCCACAAACCACCAATAAAACATAGGTCCTGGGACGACATCTTATCAAAATTAACGTATGACTCCCTCCTAAGTCGCAGTACGGGCTCTGAACGTGCCAGAATTTTGGCAGCGGGCACGAAATAAGCGGGCCACTGGCTGCACGCATTCCCCTCTGCCAATACTGGTACGTTTCTAGAGCCAGAAACCCTCCGCATATCCACCTGCCTGCGACTCGGAGTGCCAATCTGTGCGCCTCATAGATGTTCCTGCGGCAGCGCGGTCGATACACTGGGACACCATGGCCTCTCTTGCCAGAAAAGTGCAGGCCGCTTCTCGAGACATGCCACTCTGAACGACATTATCAGCCGCTCTCTTGCCACCGTCAACGTGCCGGCGTTACTGGAGCCATCGGGTATCGCCAGGGACGATGGCAAGAGACCGGATGGGATGTCCCTAGTTCCGTGGAGGCTGGGACGTGTGCTTGTGTGGGATGCCACTTGTGTTGACACACTGGCGCTGTCCCACCTTCACGGAACATCTGGCAGAGCGGGTGCAGCTGCTGAAGCGGCCGAGAAACTGAAAAGCACCAAATATAGGGGTCTCGGCCCCGAATACAATTTTGTACCGTTTGGAGTCGAGACCCTAGGTCCATGGGGTCCCAGTGCCCGCAAGCTTTACAAAGAATTGTCCAAAAGGCTTGCAGAGACCACTGGGGACCGAAGAGCTGGCAGCTTCCTCGCTCAACGTATCAGCATAGCTGTTCAGCGAGGAAATGCTGCCAGCATTTTCGGTACCATGCCGCAGGGGAGTAATTTTTTGAATTTGTTTTAATTTTAGGTTTTTCGTACATACGAGTAGCTGTTAGTAATATTTAAGCTTTTTATTTACTGTTTCTTTGTTTTTCCTTTTTTAAAATTTATAATGTATCAATTTAATTATATTTTTGTAAATTCTAAAGCAGATAGATGATAAGATGACAATGTGCAAAATATGTTCGCAGGCAGTTTTCAATCACAATTAAAAAGGGACAGAGGAATTAAGTACCTATTTTGTTTTTTTTTTTCATGTTTCTTCTCCGCTATTTATGAACTATTCTATTTATTTTCTTATAGAGAATTCATTAACTATGGTAAATACTCATGATGAGGAATCGAAGGAAATCCTTAAATATTATAGGCAGATCAGCGATTTTGTCTTTTTTTATAGTGACTCTTATAACTCTTCTCGGAATTACAATTTCTTCTGCTAAAGTTGGTTATTTTTTGCAAAAAAGCGATTATTGCGACGATAAAAAACAGAACCTCTTGTAGTATTGTATTATATAGAATGGAGTAAGTAGAATTGGGCTTAAAGCAGCTGCCCTGTTAAAATGGCGGTAAAGAGGTCGAGTAGACTCAAAAGAACTATCTCGATGGACAAGTCATTCGATTAAAAACTCGCACTTAAATTGGTCCATCCGTTTGGGAGCCACGATGCCACAGACAGACACACAGATACACATGTTAACCATACAACATCCCTCTTTTTCGTTTTCATTTACACATTTCAAAACAAACTTGTGAGGTTTACAGCTCACAAAGCCACTGGGTAGTAAGACATTTAGGTGTAAAAACCTTTCAAATAAACAATGCAAAGATCGACACACGAAATATAAGAAAAAATTCGAAAGGTTGGTTAGAGTTCGGGTAGCGAAGTGGTTAACGCACTGGACCTGCGATCCAGACCAGATCGATTCCCGGTCTCGTCCCCCAGGTAACTCATTTCAATTTTTTTTCAGCTTTGATATCTTTGTATCAATAGTTTAAGACATTTAGAGTACCTAAATTGAGAAAACGTGAACGCTACCGCCTGTCACTTACCTACACGCAATTGCTCTCTAATAATACGTTTAAACTTTTTTTTACCGCGAATTTGTTTAAGTCATTTGATGTAGAATATTTTAAGCCAATTCTTTTTCTTTTCTTTTTTAAAATTAATATATAAATATTCGGGACAATCTTACACCAATCGGCCTGCTTCCAACTAAGCAAAGCTACTATTGGACTAGACGGCAACTATACATAATATATCAATACATATATATGATATATACATAACATCCAATTGTATAAATAACTCAATAATGTTTATTTGAAATACCGTCGCTACCGCTTTAATAGGACAGGGCTGTCGTATCAAACGAATCATATTGAAATGTATAAATATATACCAGGTGATCAATCCAAATGGGTCAGTAGGGAGAAGTTAGAAACTATAAGAGATAGGGAAATCTGTTCTTAGGAACCATGGCGTCGATTTTAGATTTAGTAAAAACTGCATTTTTTTTTATAAATTTCATACAGCATTTCATACATAACCCGGCCAAAACCGCTGTAAAGAATGTTACAATACGAGATGCGATTACTTACAGAATTTTAACCAGGTTCGATTCCCGGTTTTGTATAAGATTTATAAAAAAAAATGCAGTTTTAAGTCTTGCGGATACGTCTGTTAGCATCCGGTTCTTCCAGCCGTTGGCGTTCAAATTGCTAAACATTTTTGAAGACATTCCGATCTTTGCAGCGCGCTTTCCTAGCAATCAGTAAGGAGGAATGCAAGGAGGCTAACTCACTTGGCGACACTTGGCTACCCAATTTTTGTATGAACTACGCAGCCGGCGATGCCACAACGGCGCCCCGGTGGGTCAGAGCTCTGGGTATTCGGTCAGATGACCTTTTAAGTGGAGAGTGGAATAGAGCTGGGCATTTTAAGTTGGGCGAATCAACTTTTTGATCGACACAAATCTGTCCACAACTTTTTCCCACAGCTTTGCCGTAAAATTTCACTTTAAAAAATGGATTATCTTCGTTTAAATGTATGGTTTACCTTAAAAGTTCAACGTCCCATATGTCAAACCTAATAATAAACAGAAGATATTTGTATAAGAAATCCGATTTCTTGGTAACTCCAGACACTTTTCGAGTAACGCCGGTGATAGTTAACTATGTCGGTCAAAAAAGTTGATTTGCCCAGTTATCAAGTTTGTACATCTTACTTGGCTCAAAGTCCCAAAAAAGGGACCTAATTTTAAAACTTTATTTACATTTTTGCAAGTGACTTATGCTATTTTACTTTTACAGTTTCCAAAAGGCAACTCAAATAGTTACTATGTAGATATACAAAGGTCTACAGGACGAGACGACAAAATTCGAAGACGATCCATTGGATTAAAACCCGTAACCTCGACAAGGCACGAGACACTCACTCGTTTTAGTTTTCGATTTTTCTACATTCACTACGATAAAATTAGCATAATCATCATATTCGTACGTATATAAATTGTGTAAACATAATTGTGTTACTAACCTATTTCTAAGCTACTTGTTACTAACAATCTATGGATACTTATTCCGAAATAAAGATATTATTATTATTATTATTATTATTTTGTATGTCGCACCCGCTCACGGGACAATAGTGTCCCGGACCTTTGGGAGGCGTGCACGGAGCCGAAGCCAACGAGCAGAGGCCCTTTCGACAATTTAATGAAATGTAAGGGGTACACCATGCGGATGCTCCCCCTGCCTGTGTCATGGGACGCACACAGAGACAGCACCCGCTAGATGTAAGAACTATTGTGGTTGTATGGAGTCTAAACATGGTACTAGGCTATTACATGAAATGCGATGGACTAACTACTGGGCTATTGTTTGAGACTGCCGGACGTCTACCAAGAAAAGTGTCTCATAGCAAAAAAACTGGTAGACGATGACTCGCCTCCCGCTAGATGGGCCCCCATAAAAAGCGACACATAGAGTGGCCTAAGGGCAACACCAGTGCGGAAGGCTAAGGGCGGAGAGGTGTAATACTGGGCTTTAAACCGAAGCCAACTAACCCCTTACGTTTCCACATCCACCCCCGAGCCGCAACTCTCGCGACTCCACTCTGCCCGGCCGGTTAAGGCAAGACAGAGGCGGAGGCCCCGACCCGGCACCCCCCGTCAGGATCCCCCAGGAGCACTCAGGTACGTGGGGTCGCTACCCCCCAACAGCTCGCCATAAGCTGCCCTGCGTATATTATTATTATTATTATATTCAATGCTTCAAGATATGTTGTCATATAGGTATCTATATGTTTTTAGGAAAAAATATAGGTCTTTGTTTTTTATAAAACCTTTTTTTAAGACTAAAGTTTCATTTTCCAACTTATGCTATTCTTAAAAACTAAACAAAAACAGAACTTTTTTTTCTAAAGTATGAAACCTAATAAACTAAGTTCGCTTTGTGTTATAAAATTTCTGTAATGTTTGCGGTCACGAAGGTAAAACTAGCTAGGCAAACTGAAACAGTTGAGTATCTACAGAAATGGTAAGGGTATTCGTCAGTATCTAAGCCGTTTGTCGCTGCATAAATACATGCTACAAACTAATATCAGCAGTATCAATATACAAGATATGTTAGATTAAACTAAACCAATTAAAAACTTACATCTCGCATCAGAATCATTCACTTTGGACCACAATCTGCATCACACCTACGCCCGCCCACGCTGGGCGGTCTCCTCTTGGACCAACCCCCACTCGGCCGTATATAAGCCAGGAAACCCCATAGCTTCTGCCATTCCAGTGATACCAGCGCGCAGGTCGCGCCGTGCTATACCAGTACCTACTAGTGAGTGCTTACGGCAAACTAAGGTAAGTTCAATTTACACGCACAGTTCGGAGTTGTGGCATCGTTTCCCAATTAGCTGGAGTTTGATGAACTTGTTAATCTTGGCCGGCTTGGCCGGATAAGTTTTGCTAACTACGTACATGATGAATATTTAACATACTAATCGAGATATATATATATAATTATTAAAAATTAATTAAATAACGAACTATATTCTGCAAGTAGGCCCGAAGGGCATTTTTACATGTCTGAGTTTACCGGCATTTCACGAGAGGAGACCACTGTTGAGAAGAAACGCCGAAAGAAACTCAAAAGTCAGTAATTAAATTAATATAATTGTCTTTCTTAAAAAAAAAAAAAAATCAAGCAGATAAGTCTTGCTAATATGAAGCTGAATATTCAAGAAAAGCAATGAATTAATTACTTAGTAATTACTATTAAATTACTGAAATAAAAGAAAATAATTTTCCAGTTAACGTTAAAACCCAATGAAATTGTGGAAAGGAAAAGCATAACGGTAACGTATTAGCAATTATAATGATTATAACTACCTAAAGTTTCCGTTCATTATGTATGTTAATACGTTTCTTTAATTTTATTCGTTCATGTAAAAAAAATATCCTACGTTTTTGTAACATCAAAGGAATTTTTAAGCGAATAATAAATTGACCTAAAATCCTTATATTTATAAGCGATACTTTAGTAATAGGTACAATAGTAGGTAGGTATAAAGCCAAGATGTTTGAGATATCGTTTGATAGCTTTATTTATATCGGTGGCAGTCGGGGTGCCCGCTGACCTATGAGATGCGTTTCATATACAGCGTGTCATAAATAATAAAAAACCACTCGTAACTATCATTAAAATACATAAACAAGAGAAAAACGTTGTTAAATTTATCTCACATAGAAAGACAGTAGGTATTTTTTGTATCAAAGTGGGACATACAAATATTTTAAAGCGATATCAAAACTTCTATTATTTCTCTAAACTAAACTTTATCTTTCAGTTCTCAAGCAAATATTATCTTGAAGCTTAGCTTATTGTGAAGAAAATGTACCTACCTGCAAAGAATGAGAATGTTCTGAAGCATGACGAAAAACGCCGCATTACTTACTTTTAAGTTTACAGTGCCAAGGCGTTGAAAGAACTCGATCCCGACGGGTTGTTTCATTTCAAACATATTATAAATATATACATGTATCTACTCTACTATTGTGGAAGAATAAATAAAGCATACTTGCTCGACTTTACCACCAAAAAATTAGACGTTACACCACTGTAGGCTTATAACTTTTCTCAGTAACTTATCTTGAAAACGAAATAAAAATTAACATCCCCCCCCCCGATCATTCTACGCGAAACATTGTGGACTCACATGTTTTTCTAGTCGCAAAGAGAATTAATGGTTTCGGAGTAATAGTGCAACTATGCTTTTTTCTTTTTCTCTTAAGTTTATATTCTAAAAACATTCAAACTAATAATTTTCTTTCTTCTCCGCAATACGAAGAAAGTCGGCAAATATACAGCATGCTGGCAGCTAAGATACCACTTTAAAGATAGTCTTTCAAATGAATACCTACAGATAAAAATAAAGAATAAGTAAGGTACTTAAGTTTGGATATGACTGTCACCGGGAGAAAACTATCACCGTCCAATAACTAGATTAACTGTTAGTCTTACCCCATTAGACAATAAACTATGTATGTTATTCTTATTGCCTAAATATTTCTTAAAGTTAAAGCAAATATAGCAAATTATATTAAAATAATATTACACAATTTTCAATGAAAAATGATTTTTCTTAAAGCCACTTCTTCGTTTCATTATTATTTCATTAACAAGACTTCGAAATAAAATCCATTTACACCAGGTTGTTAGTAAAGTGTCATCCCTAATTTAATCGCTACAGAATTTAACATTAATGACCTAACCTTCTTAAATGATGGACCTTTATTCAATCTAGATCAACTGCTATTACTTAGATTGATTAAGTTTTCATCAGGAAGTTAGAGATGAATTTATAATGAACGCACAACTGAGGATTTTGGCTCATAATAAAAAGTACGCTTCGCGAAACGAAGCTAAAGTGTTCGTTTTATTTCCTAGGATTGAAATGGAAACCAAATAAGTGAAAAATAATACTTGAAATTGATAATTAACCTGATTACGACGTTAAAACCAAGAAAGTGTCCACACACAAGTCAAACACATAAAAAAAATTGTACGGATTTAAGCCAGCAACGTAGTACCGTTTGTAACAAGGGATCAAACTAAAATTTTAAAGCCCTAAAAGTCCATAAAATATCAACTATGTTTTTGAAAGATAACAATGTTGACACGAGTGTCAATCGTTCTTTGCACGTTTAACATTTTTCTTGGATTGTCCTGGATACGGAAATTGCGAATACCTACTTATACACATTTTATGATCACCAACTTAAGTTTTTCTCTCACTCATATTAAAATAGTGCAATAAAGTGAACATTTGTAACCTACTGATCACTGCTGGGACTCAAAGCCTAGCATTAGAATAAACTGGAATATAAAACCTAACATTTTTTCTCAGAAAGCCATTATTCTTGGAACCCGGTTACAACTATGACTGGAATTCTAATAGTATGGGTATTATTATAGTGTAATAAAGTGTTAATTTCTAACTACCGAACCCTACTGATGAGATTCAGGCCCTTGTGATAGAATAAACGCGAATATAAAAGCATTTTAATCGCCTTGTTTATAATATTTGTATTTGAATAAATCATTTAATACTGTCCTCGCCGTCGGGCATTTTGGAACTTGTAAGGAAATTAAAGGAATAAAATATACATGATCGTTGTTACCTTTTATCATTCCATGTAAATTGTTATGTAGGCTTCAGAAGAAAAGTAACTGCAAAGATAATTGGATTAAATACATATTTTGGTACATTTAAACTTTGTTATAGTCAGGGGTTGCGTTGTTTCGAGTTTCTAATTTTGTTAGGGATATGGCAAGAGACCTGACATTATTTTAGCCTTTAGTTGTTTTGAATAGACTCACTATGGGTCAAAAATAACTGAAGAACTAGTAGAGAAGCCAGGCTTTTTAAGTTACAGGAAACATGAAAAAGAAGTACCTAATGAAAACTATAGTGCTTCAAGTTTGCAGAAAAAGGCCTATGATGGTCAAAATCTAAATCACTCATCTTCTACCCAAACTTGTAATTAATGTGAAAATATAGTATGACTTATCTTTTAAATACCTATCGCCCTATAAACACAATCATAACGGGCGGACCAGAGTTATATCAATAATACAATACATTTTCATTTCTCGCGCTCTTAAAGTAACTCTTTATAGTGTTGCGGGAATAAAGTGTTACTTTCAGCCCTAGGGACCATAAAGGATGAAACAAAGCGGGTTTGTTTCAAAATTATTAATAAGAATAAGTATTATGCAGCGAGCCATATGCTAATGATGTTTTTAATATTAATGATGTAGTTAAGTTTGGAATAGTCGAGGAGAAAAAGTGTTCATTTTGAATCCATTTCAACGTTGATGAGCAGGCATTTAGATGTGCCGAAAGAGCTCGGAATGTCGAAACCGTTTACTGTTAACTTACTTCTGTCAGAAAAAAACGACAGTAAAATAAATTAAAGACGTCAAAAAGCGGCAGAATTTGGAGGTGTGTATAATTTATAAGTTTTTATATTAATTTGTTACAAGGATGTATTTTTACTATTTTCTTACATTAGACATAAGGGTTTTTTTTTAATTGATTGTCTTTTAGTTCTTAAAATTATGAACATGCAGAAAGTCAATATTAAGTAACTCCTTTCTTGATGTTCGTTATGTTCGTAATCATACGAACTTACACTGATTTTCAAGAAATTCTCATATAATTTTAAAGTACAAGGGTGTTTTTCGACTAATAAGGAGTAGGGCTGGAGAGTGCACTCGCATTATTAATCACTCGTGCGTATCAGTGGAAACTATTGGCGACGGTGCGCTCCGCCCAGTTCTGTGCCAGTGGAGACGTAACCTAAGCCTGCAAAGTTATTCTTTTCCGAGTTGGTTTAAAATAATTTATCTTTTACCTTGTTACGACATGATGGAAAGATAAACAAGCACATTTACCCACGCATGAAGTTAAGTAGGCTTCACTCTCGTGACCCCCTGGGACTGACTGTAATATAATGTAATTCTTTAAATGTAATGCCTCCCTTGGTGAAATTCTTCGAATTGGGTCGTTTAACAGTAATAATTAACTCTCCAAAACTCTAGTAGATATTATGAAACCTTTTAAACTAGGTGTGTATAGTCTATCCGAATTCTAAGATCAAATTATGTCAAACTGGGACAAGTGAAAAACGACCTTAAATGTACACATACGCTCGTCTGTACCTTGGCGCAAAAGTGACTTCATTTGATCTTAGAGATCGGACAGACTATACCTAAGACAAGATATGCGCACTGACTATTTATCAATCTATAGTGATATTTGTTTGATACCAGTGTCGTCTCACTCCTGTGGTGCGGAGAGAGTCCCTGGGATTATAGATCCCGGGCTAGCAAATCTCGCCGCGCGACTCAGCATCACCTGTCTTGCTCACACACTATTGAAAGGAAAGTGACAGGTAGTGTTTGTCGCGCGCTCGCGCGACAAAGAGTCGCGTGTCACAGTTATGCTAGACGTACGAATTATACTTCCACACAAAGTCCGACTCACGATAGTAAATTGATAGATCATTGTATTGTTTATGAAATAAATAAATGAGAATGAGAATGAGTAACGCTAAACAGACCTGATACAAATTTAATGAAACATGTAATGTCTAATTTTTTAATGCGGGTATAATATAATACACACCACAATTTTTATTTAAACCAATGATATAAAGATCAAAGCTTAAAGAAAAATTTAAAAATGAGTTAAGTACCTGATTGTTCGCTTGCTCGTTCACTGCTGTAAAGTGGTGCGGAAAGATGTGAATATTAACGTATTCGGGTCATTGTCAGTTCAAAAAACGAAATTTGTCCCTTTGGTGGTCAAAGGATAAGAGCTTGTATGAATCTATGTAATAATGCTCTTACATCGAATTATAGAAGGGGGAACGTTATTTATTCTCACAGGCATTTAATCAGAAAATTCGTCTGTCCACCGGAAAGACGCGCACCTAAATCTGACAATGACCCATTCACATAGAGGTCGCTAAGGTGTAAAACCTTTCAAATAAACAATGCAAAGATCGACACAGAAAGCATAAGGAAAATTCGCGCTGGACCGGCAATCCAGAGGTACCGGGTTCGATGCCCGGTCTCTTCCACCAGGTAGCTCATTTTTATTTTTTTCTTTAAGCTTTGATCTTTGTATCATTGGCTGACACAGTTCAAGTAAAACTGTTTAAAAAAAAACTTGTATCGTATGGGCACAGGATTTTTAATAACTTATCAAAGATTTTGATCATATACGGCATTTAACGAGTTTCTGTTAAGATGTATTCGCATATTGGGAATTGTATTTATAATATATAACAGATATGTGTGAGACAAACGGCGGAAGCTAGATCGGGCTGACGTAATTTTTTTGATGAGAAATGGGTCACTAAAAATATTACAAATTAATTAAATGACGGTTTTGTATAATGACGAACGTTTCTTTAATTTATATGGTCAATATGATCTCGTAAACCAACTAACTTTATGATTTTGACATCGAGGTTAAATTTTCCTGTTAAGTGCTTGTTATCTGACCTTTAAACAGCATTTGGATATAAATATCCCGCTTTATAATGGTTTAACAGCTCAAAGAACCTCTAACTTTGTTTGTATTTAAATAAAAATGCTGCCAACACTTCAAAGGGCCTTAAACGATAAATTTTGCAGCAGTTTAATCACATTGAAAAACGTAGGAAAAGTTTCATTGAAAATGTTACATTTTCTTGAACTGTTTTTTAATGAAAAGGGGTGTCGTTTTTTTGAAGGGCGAGTTGATGAAATAAGCAAAGGAAACGGAAATAGTTGGGACGGAAATCCGGAGTCGGAGGGTGACCGTAATTTTGGATATAGTAAATATTGGATTTTATATGAAACGAATAAAAATAAACGCGATACTGAAGATACGGCCTAAAAATACAGCAAAGGAATGTAATATGTAGCATCAGGATAGGGTTTAAGCCAAAACTGAATGATGCTGGTTATCGTTGTATTAACCTTCGTTTTATCGTTATATTATTAATCTACGTGACTAAGGCTGGCTCGAATAGTAATGTCAAATTAATTATGCGGTTCCGGGTTCCGTTACGGGGTTTCCGAGTAAGCGTCATTCTAAAGGTTTGGTTAACCCTTAAATGCACACTGTAAGATGCAGCTTACAAAACAAAGTATTCAAGATTTATTTAAAAGTAGGAATATTTATAATGCTATTGACAGTGATTTCATACGAAAATTTATTTATCCATTTTAATATTTCTTCGTCGTAATAATAAAATAAATAATGAATATAATGGGACAACCATAGACAAATCGACCTAGTCCCAAACTAAGCAAAGCTTGTTACTATGGATACTAGACGAAGATATACATAATATATAGATGATATCTATACATCCATACATCCATCTCAAACGTTGATGGTTGTATATTAAAAAAACAGAAATTTGAAAAAATTACCGCCATCTTTTTATGGTCTCGCAAACTGTGGTTTTTTGATGAGTGTTTTGGCAGTCTTTATGTTCAGTAGCTATATATTTTTTTACTAAAATGTGTTTCTACATGTATTAAACATTGTACGGATACTAACTTTAGTAAAGAATTTTACGTAGGTAGTTACGAGGGTTGTTTGATAAATACCCGTGTTTAGAAAAAAACAACAAAGGTTTGTATACGTGTATATTTATTTTTCTACATAGTCACCTTCCAACTCTATACACTTGTTCCAACGGTGTTCTAGCTTTAATAAGCCGTCTAAAAAATAAGATTTCGGAAAGTCGTGAAAATAGGCCTCCGTGGCGGCAATGACTTCTTCATTGGACGAAAATTTCTTTCCACCGAGCCATTTTTTTAAATTTGGGAATAGGAAGAAGTCACAGGGAGCCAGGTCTGGGGAATAGGGCGGATGAGGCAGCAATACATAATGTAATTGCTTTAATTTGGAGTCTGCGATTCTTGAGGAGTGGGCTGGTGCATTATCATGATGAAAGAGAACTTTTTTATTATTTAGATGTGGTCTCTTTTTTTTCAAAATGGTATCAAATTCTTGCAATAAATTAGCGTAATATGGCCCGGTTATCGTTCTTCCTTTTTGTAAATAATCAGTATGGATGATTCCCTGCGAGTCCCAAAAAACAGTCGCCATGACCTTTCCGGCCGATGGAACAGTCTTCGCCTTCTTTGGAGCTGATTCCCCCGGCAAAATCCACTGTTTAGACTGTTCTTTACTTTCTGGGGTATAGTGGTGTATCCACGTTTCATCAACAGTCACAAAACGCCGAAGGAACTCACCCGGACTACTTTCGTACTTATCTAAACAGTGCCTTGAAATTTTCTTCCGGGTGAGCTTTTGTTCCTCGGTGAGCAAACGCGGCACCCACCTCGCCGAAACCTTTTTCATGCCTAATTTGTGTTCTAAAATGTGCTGCACGCGTTCAATCGAAACATTTACAATGTCGACAATTTCTCTAAGTTTTATTCGGCGATCGCTTAATACAATATTCTCGATTTTTTTCACCATATCACCTGTGGTTACCTCAACAGGACGTCCTGGGCGATCTTCATCAAAGATGGACGTTCTGCCTCGTTTAAATTCATTGTACCAATATCTAATGGTTGTCATAGAAGGAGTATGATCATTGTAAACAGCTTGCATGCGTACTTTTATTTCATCACAAGAATTTCCTTCCAAAAACAGAAAACGAATTACAGAACGATACTGCTCTTTCTCCATTATTGCAATAACAACGCGAACTCCGTCGTAAAAAGCCGTTAAAAGAAAAAAAACAAAAGAACGCTGTATTTTTTTTTCTAGTCCATAAAGGATGCCTAAAAAGTTCGTATACATAATTTCAGCCAGTAACAAGAATAACTTTTTAAAACGTGTATTTATCAAACAACCATCGTATGTATATTAGTAATATTTGTAAATTTAATTTATGCAAAAAAATTAACTAATTTTATTTTTTACCAATTTATGAAGAAAAACATAATTTAATTTATTTATTTTATTTCATAATTGGTTCACTGTAAAGCACAAAATCTCTCGTTAAACGCGTTTGAGAGGATATCTCTTATTGGTGGGTAGCATCTTGTTTTATCATTATAAGTAATTATATCCACGTACAGTCTGACCAAAAAGAGTAGAAATTAAAAAGTGGCAATACTGTAGTGTCGTCTCCGTTTCCTTAGATTGATTAGAAAGGGACGACACTACAGTATTGCCACTTTTTAATTTCTACTCTTTTTGGTCAGACTGTACGTGTAGATCAGAGTGTGTGTTTATCTATCACAGAAAAATGTATTGGTGAAAACTATCAGCAAATAGAAGGCCTGCTCACGATAGGAAAAATAGTGAAAACTATTTTTAGTTCTACCGTACTTGAATAAAGGCGGACTTAATGCCATGAGGCATTCTCTACCTTTGTCGGTGCATCAAACCCAATAATTACATATAATTAAAAACTTACAACACATGCATAATATATAGATAATTATGTGTGTATTTTGTCAGTTTTATAATTATATAGCTATAAAAGTAACATCAATTGGGTATTTGGTTTTGCTCTAATCACGCCACAATATTATGTGAATTCATCATTTTTTTTATCGGAGTAAAAGTAAATATCAAATCGCCACAAGATAACCAGCTAGTGAAAATTATAATATTTTCACTGCGTTAAACTTGTAGAGTAGAGCAATACATTTAAATTTAAACAAATACCCTAATTTAAATTTTCAATTGTACATAGCGTGATAAATAAAAGAAAGCAACCCAAACAAACTGTATCACAATGGGTTATATTAGACTGAAAAACACCCTTCCGTCCAATGTCTACAATTAACGAGCAAAACTGTGGTTTGTTTCAAATTTTTGCGCCGTTATTTGTGCGTTTTTTCTTTTACAAACTTAGGCCATTATTTTTGTGAAACCTATGATCAGAGTATGAAAGAGAATAAAAATCGTTCATAAGTAGCAACTAGGCAAAGTAACTTTTGAACTTTCTATAATTATTGGCGTGGAGACTATTAGATTAAATGGATGTATTTTTGAACCGTGACAACCATGCAATTAGGTAAATTCGGTTTCGAAGGCAAAAATAATAATAATATTATTATACATTCTCTATTTCGGACAGTGAACATCCATAGTTTGTTAATAATAAGGCTTACACATTAAGTTACTAAACTAAATGAAATGCCTTTGAAACTCAATTTATCTACGTAAATGGTTATATCGTAAATAAAAAATTAAAAAAAGTAAGTATCTTTAGACGCGTCGTAAGAAACGCAAAGAGGATTGCGGTTCAGTCGCAAATTACCAGAGCAAAGGATTCCTCGAAAGAAATTTGGAGGGTAGTACACAAGCATCGCAATAAGGCGGTGAGTACAACTCCAGAAAATGTAATTCTGAAAATTGAAAACGGGGTAGGGTGTTTTAAAATAATTAACGAACCAAAAGATGTGTGCACTATTTTCCTACAACAATTCAATCATGGCAGGGCTTCGGGAATTACGATTGATCAAGCTCTTTCACTGCTTCGTACAAATGTGCCCAGAGTTGAAAATGAAATGAAGTTCGAAAAGGTAACTCCATCGGAAGTTGTGTCAATAGTAAAAAAAATCAAACCCAAAATGTCATGTGGATATGACGAAATCCCTATCACTGTCGTTAAAGACAATATTGATATATTAGCGGGTCCATTAGCCAGCTTCTTTAACGAGTGTGTTACAAATTGTGTTTTTCCGGACCAACTTAAGGTAGCAAAAATCATTCCTGTGTATAAAAAGGGCTCTAAGACTGATCCTAATAATTATAGGCCTATTTCTCTTTTGCCTACACTCTCTAAATTATTCGAGAGGATTATAAAAGACAGGCTTACTAAGCACCTTTACTCAAACAGTGTCATACATGAGAGGCAGTTTGGTTATCAGAAGAGTAAGGGAACCAATGAGGCCATAAATACCTTTGTTGAAGATGTAGTGATCCAACTAAATGAGAAGAAAAAAGTTGCAGGAGTGATGTTGGACTTGAGTTCTGCGTTTGACACCGTTAGTCATGACATTCTACTGGGAAAGTTGGAGCACTATGGGGTGAGGGGAGCAATCTTGGATCTATTTCGGTCATATCTGTCAAACAGGAAGCAGTTTGTCGAAGTGATGTGGACTCAAGATAATCGTCGAACAGCTCATAAATCCAGTGTGGCCAGTGTACTGAGAGGTGTGCCTCAGGGTTCCATATTAGGTCCAGTGCTATTTATTATACTTACGAATGACCTTATTCAGCACATACATAACAAGGTACCCGATAGTAAATTGGTTGTCTTCGCTGATGACACCAACGCGGTAGTTTTGGCGAATACTATCTCAGAGCTAAATGTCAAGGTAGATAGCGCTCTTCACTTCTGCCTGGAATGGTTTGAAATTAACAACCTAAAGCTGAACAGTAGTAAAACAAATATTATACTGTTCAAAACTACGTCAAGAATGAAGAGTGAGTTGCAAATTACACTTGAAGGCACTGAAATAAAGCAGGTGAAGGATGCAAAATTTCTTGGCGTCTTTATAGATTGTAGTTTAAATTGGAAGACTGAAGTGGCCGCCGTTGTAAACGCTATTAGTTCGGCGTGCTATGCCCTCAGAAGTCTTCGGGATGAATTAAAATTGGCGCAGCTAAAAATGGTGTACTATGCTTTAGTTGAGTCCAAGATACGCTACAGTATAAAACTATGGGGACACAGTTATAAATATAATGTCCAAGCTGCCTTTGTAGCACAGAAAAGGGCGATAAGAATAATGGCCAAAATATCTCAACAGACATCTTGTAGGTCATACTTTAAAGACTACAAAATCCTTACTGTTCCGTGTTTATACATTTTGGTAGTACTGACTGATCTAGTGAAACATTTCAATAATATAGAGACACCAGAGCAGAGGGAAAAGCGTTTAGCAACAAGACGGAAGGATTTACCGCAAACTCTTGACACTAGGCTCAATGTTGTCAAGCACACGGCAGTCTATCAGGGCATTACATTATTCAATAAGTTACCAACTGAGCTGAAGTCGGTAACAAATAGCTTCATGTTTAAAAATAAATTGAAAGCATTCTTGCTGGAAAAGTGCTTCTACTCAGTTGAGGAATATTATGATCAAGCCTGAAGTACATTTACGTTTGTTCCCTAAATTTATGTCTACATTGATCTTTAAAATGTGATAATTTGAATTTGTGATTATTGACAATTACTATTAATTAGATAATTTTGTATATGTTTATTAGTATTCACTCATTTAATCATGATTATTATTGTTTTGACTGTATTTAATTTATTTAGTTCAAGTTTAGATTACTCAATATTATGATGTTAGATTAATGACATTATTTCATGTTCTGATGATTATTATTATTCCTTTATTATTATTATTAATGGGACTGTTATTTTTAACTTATTTTATTATAATTGTATTGACTTTGATTTGAACATTTGGAGATTTATTGATTATTTATATCAATTATTTTAACTGTGTTAAACCTAATGTTGTATTTATATGCATTTCATACACAACTCTGTTGTTCATGAATAAACGATTGAATTGAATTGAAAAAAAAATGTTTGGTTCAAACCATGGTTGCATGCTTGTAGCAAGGATTATTGAAAAAAATAAATAGTGTTCAAAAATCTTTACTTACCTATCACAATAATTTCGCAAAAAATAAAACGCATAACTTAGTCATTAGGGTCTTGTTAGCACCTTTGGGTACGGATCCCTAAAAATATGCAGCCATGTAGGTACATATCATGGAAAAAATTATAACATGCTGTTGTGAGGATTTGCTTTGAGCCTTCCATAAAATGCTACTTTTAACCTTCCAATAAAATTACGCCACTTACCGATTTTTTCATTTTACCACAGCCTCGTAGGTTTGTAGTAAGTAGTATTACCTACATATTATACGAAATTATATAAGTATATTCATTTCATATAATTATCTCAGCGAAGCGCGGGCCGCAGTTTAATAATAAATGAATTAATTTAATGAAATACCACAACAGTATTTTCCTTAAACGAATAGGTCGTGTAATTAACTAATGAACGATATATCTCACTTTGCCTGTGTGATATCATATTTACTTAATACATATAAATGTTCCCTAGTTATGCAATGTACACGAAACATGTTTTTATTCACGACATACTTAATGTAATTAATTGATACATCATCGACGTCTATAGACGTCGAGTCGAAACCATTAATCTTGGGTAACCGGTGGAACTATCGGTAACTTCATTAACATAATTTATTATCAAGGTGTCCCGTGTTTGCATTTAAACATAATTATGAATAAATAAAGGCTATTCAAAAAGACGAGAAAAGTAATGGCGTCACTTTCACGGGACACGAAACTAATATAAACTTGAAAATAGAACATTGTATTTAACTTAAACTATGAATACAAAGATCAAAGCTTAAAGAAAAATTGAAAAAGGAGCTACCTGGTGGAGGTAAAAACCTTTCAAATAAACAATGCAAAGATCGACACACAAAGCATAAGGAAAAATTCGTCAGGTCTAAGTGGAGCGAGAGTAGCGAAGTGGCTAACGCGCTGGACCGGTAATCCAGAGTTACCGGGTTCGATTCCCGGTTCCTTCCACCAGGTAGCTCCTTTTTCAATTTTTCTTTAAGCTTTGATCCTTGTATTCTTATTTTAAATAAAAATTGTGGTGTACCCACATAAAAAAATGAGACATTACATGTTTCATAAATTTATTGTATTTAACTGTTATTTGGAAGCTGCGTTCTTTTAGAATGGAGAATTTAAAAAATAATAATTTATGACATCGGAATATTCTTTTTAAATGTCACTTAATTAAAATAATCCCTTATTTGTTTTTTTTTCGAGATATTTAGTCCTGTAAAATAAATGAAATGTTCGCAATGCGCCCTACTGACCTAATATCCTAATTAATTTGGAAACAGTGGATTTTATTTCACCCAGCCCATAACTCTGTGAAACCCATTGTTGGTATATGTAGATGCAGCCCTTTTGTGACCCTTTAAACTCACCCTAGTTCTCAATACGAGGAATTGCTGCCAGGTAATAAAATATAAAGCTTTCGCATACATTTTCGGTATAAACTGAAACACGAGTCATCGGCCTTTGTAAGATGATCGGTTATTTTGGGTATAAAGCATAGAGAGGAATGTCGAATTTGACGAGTACCTTAATCATAAAGTTGACAGGTATTCATTATGAGAAGCACTTGAGAAGATTTATAGGTAGGTAGTTTTGTTTCCATTTTACGTAATCAAGGATTCTATTGTGATTTAATATTAATTGGTAAGTATCGTTGTTCTGATATTTTCTCGAAAAATATGAACGGTAATAATAATTATATAAAATCGTTAGCGCTGGATTCGGACGCAACTGACTCCTTCGTTTTAAATATTTTGATTTGGAGTCCTTATATCTATTTGATATATAATTTGTGCGTAACCGTAAAAAACACGAATACCAGGGTTCCGGCTCTCAACACTACTTCACGGCATTTGGTGTAGAGACCCTGGGCCCGTGGGGTCCAAGTGCTAGAGCTCTTTTTAAGGACCTTTCTGAACGGCTCGTCGATACCACTGGTGACCAAAGGGCTGGCAGTTTCCTCGCTCAGCGTCTTAGTACAGACATAGTTTAGTTTTAGATTTAGGTAATCTGTTGTGTTGTGTGATAAATTTAAATCTTATGTGATAAATTAAAGTCTAAAAATTATTTGGTGTTAAAACAAAAACCAGGGAGGAAATAGTTGAAACCGTTTGTAGAAAATGTCTCAGATATAGTTCCACTAGCGTCTACTTTAACGACGCACAATTTAACATGAAAATTCTCCTACTTCCGAATAAAAATACGATTTTTTGTACTTTAACTGACTATTTTTACAAAATATGTAATGAATAGTATGGACTATTATTTAAATACACATTTATACGGTACCTACGTGAATATTTATTGTCTCAATTCTCTTGCCTTTTGATACCAGTCTTTCTTTTCAATGGCATCGAATGAATCAAACTTTTACAAATTGTAAGTTTTCCCTGTTGTTGTGTCACGACTCATTCCCATGTGAATGGATGGACACGTCAGAACACGTCACAACTCTGCAACACGTCAATGTGGAACGGTACTTTTCTATTTCAATGGAAACCTATGCATGCTAATAGTTTGTGACGCATGTCAAGTTAAACAAATAACTCCATGCAACTGGGTGAAAAGTATAGAAGTGCGAATCGGACTTGCGCATCGAGGTACCGTACACACAATGAAAGACCTGCATATTACTCTAATGAAAAGATAAAGTGTACTGAGCGACAAACTTAATAATAATAATTTATCTGATTAAACGTCAATAAATTGTTTGTCAAGGCGAGCCTGTGACCCGTTTTTTTCACTATTTATTAAGACACAACACTCATTCCGAAACTCTTAAATAATTTTACCCAAGATAGTATGTTTAAAAAGGAAAACTAACAAAATCTTGCTAGTCGCTTGTGTAAGTTTATATAATTATGTATAAACATCTCGAAATTATATTCAAATACTTAATCTAAGGGCACGAAGATTGTGGAACTGTTCAAACATTTTCCATTAGAACAATTACAACATGCTTTGTTATCATACGTCGACATGTTTCAGCTGCACATATTAATGCGTATCTAATCGATTTGCCATGGAACTGTCAACTACAATGCTTTCAGTATGTCTACATTATAATTATTATAATAATAAGCGGCAATTCTTCGAACTTCACACTAATAACATACTTATACGTTTTTTGCAGTGTCCGTGGTCGCTGTGTGATATCTGATATATTAATCCCTTCAGAAACGTCTTTAGCGGGATTTACTGTATCTCTTTTTTGTCTATGAAATAAAATGTAGTCGAGGCGAAGTTGACCGAAGTATGGGTTTCCGCAGCGAAGTGAGTGCCTCTCCACACTGTCATATTCGCCCAACTTCGGTCAACTTCGCGAATACTGTGGAGCCGCAGTAGAGTTGTAAGAGATATACAGGGTCATTAATGTCATTATGAATTAGGTACTTACTCACTTTTCAATCTTGTTAAGGATAATTTCCAGGATGAAAACTATCCTATGTCCTTCCTCGGATCTTAAACTATCTCCATGCCAAATTTGATCAAAATCGATTCAGCGGTTTAAGCGTGAAGAGGTAACAGACAGACAGACACACTTTCGCATTTATAATATTAGTATGCATTCAGCGTATTAAAGCTGGGAATTAGGCGAGGTGAGACTAAGCACGGTTGATACAGGGTAGAACATTAAAATGGGTCCTGGGGGCAGCTACAACAACCCCTCTCACCACAATAAAGTATTAGGAGAATTTCACTCATTGTTAGTTATATCAATCGGTATTATTTTTTTTCCTTTTATTTTCGTTACAAATATTATTTTTATAATTGTGTTTCTCACGGTCTATATTTTTGACAAAAATTTCTAGGCACGTTCAAAAGTTACGAAAATCTATAGTTGTACCTGTACACATTTTACCTTACGTTAAATTGTTTACAATACTTATTGTGATTATTTAATTTTGTTTAAATAAGCGAATAAATTAGAGTAGTACCAGTTAATACAGTAGATAAGTATATGTAAAAAAAAATGAATAAACCCGTCTCCTGTGATCAATGAAATCCTGAGATTTATGTGAGATATAACCGAAAATAATGGCGGCATTGAAGATGTAAATGTTCTAGTAGTTAGAAAACGGGTCGTCAGAAATGTAATCGAGTCATTTTCAAAAAACATGTACATAGTTAAAGGCGTTATAAAAACAAAATTACGATCGCGTCTTTTGTGTCATGAAAGTTACCTACTCATACAAAAGATATGGGTTACACAAAGGAACCAATTAAGTTTTGTTTTAATTAAAGCCCTTAACTATGTACACGTTTTTTTGAAAATGACTCAATCATATTTTTTCGCGTGGCAGACATAATTATTAGAATGTAAATATGTTCTACAGCCTGCGGTTAATTTTGTAGGATAACATGAATATACTTTTTAACGCTAAACATTTTTATGAGAAAAATGAATTATGTATTAGAAGTAGACTAACAATTCAATATTCTATACCTATTCCTTTTGTTGAGGTTTTATATTCTTATATTTACTGTATATTTTTTTGTTTATCTCTATTTTTGAAGTAATTTTGTTCTCCAGCTCCACCATTATTATTATAACTATTATCCGTACCTCAACATTTTTTTACAATTGAACTTCAGTGTCACTGTCAAAATAATTATGTTTAAGAATTTTATAGTAAACTAAACCAAAAATCAATTTATTTAGCCTATTTGGTCTGCGTACTGTATTTTCGGTTCACCGTTCGCCCACGGCTCTTCGCGCCACGCGCAGGTGAAGGGTTGAAGTGTCCGTCAACAGCAGCCACGCGGTTAGATCAAACACGCAAACTTACGCGCTGTCATAATATTTCATCGTAGAACGTGAGTTGGCAAGAGTTAGGTTGAAACATAGCAAACTTAGAATACTGCGATGCGCACGGAATATTTTAACATTTATACCTAGAGATTTTTCTAGCATGAACGACATGTTGTTAGGGCTTGACAAAATAAAACATCGACAATCGTGTTATCGATAAATACCACTCCAACACCATAGAGGCAAAGTAAGTGACAAATACGTAACATTCATTAATTCCTCTACGTAATACTGATGTTAAATTTTAGTAATCAAAGATGTTACATTTATAAACATTATTTTTTTCAGATTTTTTTTTTGTAACAATGAAACATTTACTTGATTTCCACGACATTATGAATATTCTCTTAATAACTATATACTTAATCATGTATTTCCTTTATAACGTGGTGGTTATCGATAACAGGTTGGTCGATATAATTATGTTGTAAGCACTAACCAACTGTTGTTCCTGCTAGAAATGTATCTAGGTAGGTATATATATATATCAAATAATTAATCGAATCAGGCGTTACTTTGCGGAAAACCATATTAATTAATATAATAATATTGCTTTGCTATTCCGCGATTCAATATCGTGCCAGTTAAATTTGTGCTAACCCGTTATACTTAATTGCGTATTTTTTCATGTATACATGCATTTAATGGTCCCACTCTCCCACCACGATAGGAAAAATAAATATAACAAACCACCACCAAAATAACAGAATGTACTCGACACGTGTTTCTCGCCCCTACGAGGCATCATCAGGAGGTGTTGAAGGTCTGGAGTCCGATAACCGATTTAGATTCGGTTACGTTCTGTGTCTTGATTCAACACGTATCGAGTACGTTCTGTTATTTTGGGGTATTTATTTTACTTATCGTGGTGGGAGGGTGGGACCATTAAATGCATGTATGCATGAAAAAATACGCAAATAAGTATAACGGCTTAGCACAAATTTAACTGGCAGATATTATATCGCGGAATAGCAAAGCAATATTATTATTTAAGTCGTGTCTAACAACTTACACATTTGCTTCATTTTTAAAGAAATATAGTGAAATTTTAGAGTTATTATTCGTATCAATGAAATAGAAAATTTTAATTTATTACGGTAAAATTCGGTCGGACGATATACATACTTACATATATAGATAAATTCAACTGCTGGACAAAGGCCTCCCCCAAAGTTCTCCACAATGATCGGTCTTGCGTCGCCCTCATCCAATTTCTGTCTGCGATCCTAACCAGGTCGTCGGTCTACTTTGTTGGGTCCTTCCCACGCTGCGTCTCCCGGTCCACGGTAGCCACTCAGAACCTTTCTGCCCTAGCGGTCACCGGTTCTATGAGAAATGTGCCCCGCCCACTGCCACTTAAAGTTTAGCAACTGACTGAGCTATATCTACAACCTTGGTTCTCTTGCGTACCTATTTCACCAGTTCGGGTTTGAATTTTCTTATGAGGCGTCAATAAGAAAACATCCATGGCTCTGGAACAAGTATTCGAGTTCATCACACAAATATTTGCTCTTGCCGGGATTCAAACCCAGGACCGCTGACTCAGCAGGCAGTTAAGCGGGCTACTACGTAGAAAAACCCTAGTACCTATTATACTAGCAAATTCGCAATATATTTGTTCTTTTAATAATGCAGAGCTCAGTGAATAGATTCCGGAATTAGCTCAACAAAGGCTTGTTTCGAGTGGATTTTAATTTGAGAGAGTTGTTTGATGCTCGCTTTGAGTCAGTTTGAAATTTTTGTTGATGCGAAATTGCCTGACGTTAGTCTGACTACTGAATAAAGGTATGAGGAATACTTTTCTAGCGGAATTGCCTTTATAGTTTTATATGTGAATGGACAAATACTGTCGGATATAAAGATATGAGAAATACTTTTCTAGTGGAATTAAATTTCGTTTTATAATTGGAAGTATTAAACAGCCATTATTCTGCCTTTTATTTTAAGATTAAAATGGGTTGACAAAGAGTTGAGAAAAAAAAGAGCGAGACAATTTTTACGTGAGTTTAAATCGTTTTTATTATTATTAAAGATGTCTCAAGACAGTTTTAGTAATATTACCTTTAACCTTACGTGATTTTCTTTTTAAATAAATAAAACTTTAAAGTCGTAAACTAATAATAACACGGAACTTTCAACTAGCCGCTACGTCAGCGAGTGCTACAAGTCTTAAAGTGCTACGCCGTAGAAGTCGTAGCTTCGTAGCTTTGTCGGGATTCACTTTATGGACAACCAGTGCCACTTTACTGTCGAGTTATGTTGCCACCAATATGTTTTTATTTTATTGCGCACTTTGACTTAAATTAGTTTCAACTATATTTAGTGTTATTATTACATAATAGATGGCGCCCACAACTTCGTTTGCATGGGGGAGAAAAATCGTAAACCTCTTTTTTTACTGAAAGCGGGTAAAATGTATCCTATCTTTGTATACTCGGTTACTGAACTATCTATGGAGGTATCTAAATAAAATAAATTACAATTACAATTTTGCGAATTAAAAAAATTAAGCTTCCAAAGCACACGATTGCCCTGAAGTTGTCCAACACTTTTTATTATTCACAATAATGGTTTTAAAATAAGTTCAAATATTAGTTATTTTGCAGTCCTTGATTGTCTCTGTATTTCTTAGGCATTTTGCTATTTGAAAGTTCCGTTTTAGTTTACGATTTAAAGTTTTTATTTTATTTAAAAGGAAAATCACATAACGTTAGTTACCTTGATGTACACCTTAGGCTTTTTAGAACCCAGATAAGTACTGAGACTTGCTGCAGGTTGTGTATTATTAGCATTATGATGTAGGTATGGTTTATTTTACTTTGATAATGGGTTTCTGGAATAATTAATAAACAACATTTTGTAAAAATACCACTAAGCATGTTGTAGATTTCAACAACTCAAAAGAAGCATCTCAAAAGAGATGTGTTAAAATATTTTCCAATATTCCAATGGTTCATATATACTTACGTACATGCGTGCTTTTATTATGGCGATGTACGGTTAACAAATTTACCAGTGTAAAATATTACGTTGTGGATATGAAAGATTCTACATTAATTACTGTTTTCTGGACCCTGCCGTAATAGGATTAAATGAGATACGATTTTAAAGGAAATAAGTACCCGTTCAAAAGCATTTGACCCTAAAATTTTACAATTAATAAGCCGGTCAAGTGCGAGTCAAACTCGCGCACCGAGGGATCCATACAAAGTGAAAGCACTGCATATTGCTCTAACGAAAAGATAAATTGTTCTGGGCGACAAACTTAAGTTTACCGTTGGAAAACTCTTTTACGTACATTAATAAAGTCTATATTTTTATTATACTTGTAGTATGTAGTATAATAAGACGGTATTTGCTAAATTTCATAGTTTTAGGTCAATGGAAAATACCCTATAAACTATGATTCCCTCGAGAGTGACGAGATACAGTACGTTTATTGCGGATAATGCAGATTCCGAGGCAAATCGAAACTTTCAAGTCATATTTTTACCGAGTCAATATGGGATATACACATATTAATATAATGAATAAGGTTTTATGCAACCAACTCGTAACAAACCGGTCATCATCATCATAATCATATCAGCAGTTGACAATACAAAGGCCTCCCTCAAGGTTCTCCACAATGATCGGTCTTGTGCCGCACTCATCCAAATTCGCCAGTCAGGAACCTTTTTGCCCCAACGGCCATCGGTTCTACCAGCAGCCCGCCCAGTGCCCCGCCCCACAAACCGGAACATAGCGCAAAAGTGTCCGAAATCAAAAGTTAAAATACCTATATAGCGGCCGCTCTAACCACGGACGAACGAACATTATATAGAACTCCAATTTCAAACAGCGGTTATCGAGTGCTGCGTCAAATAACAATCTACAGTCGATGCTTCCCGGTAAAATAAACTCAAAGCCCTTTTATTCGACATGCTATTTGATATATGATGTTTTCAGAAAAAAAAACTCGCAGAAAAACACGCGATAACCATCACAGAAAATTACGTAATAACCATCTCGGGCAGTATAAGAATCAAGATGTTTAATCAAGATGAGATACTTTTAAAATTATCAAAGAGTTGCTCGTCAAAGGTCCGTTCGCAAAATGCATTATTATGTGAAAAACATGAATACCATATCATATTCTAGGGCCCTAAATATCTCTCTGATATCCCGGAGAGTTCTCCGTAGTGGCGATATACTAGGCATATCGCCTCTTTACTAACCTGCACCTCTAGCTGTGACACGCGATTCTTTTTCGGGCGAGATTACTACCTATCTCTTTCTGTATAGTACTGCGAGTGAGTGACGGGTGATGCTATGCCACGCGACATGAGTCGCGAACCATAGTTGTGCTAGACGGGCTGTTTGCCTTAAGTTTGCGCCTTGTTTATATGCGACGCCATATATAGATATCCGGCGCAAACTTAACTTGACCTGGTAGTAACGTAACGTATAATGTCACTTTATGCAGCTCGGATTACAAACAACGTGTTTAAATGACAGTTCATCGCGATATACCTGAGATATCACTTATTTGACGATATCTCAAAGTGTACTTGAATAATCGCCGTGGCGTATGAATTGTCCCGTAGCAACAGTAGCTCCCGCGCATGCTTTCTGACGGGAAAAACAATAAGCGTGAGAATATTTTTCAAATTAACGTAAGTACAAATACTACCACCACAAAATCACCAAGAAACTGCCACTAAAGAAATAGTAATTTACTTTCTTTATACCATAAATCGAAAGCAAACCAAGCGCCCCTTGCTAGAATTTGCTACAGGCCCCACACTGGCTTATTCGGGCAAAGTTTCAAACAGTTGCCGTGTCGTGTATCAAATACCAATGTACAGTGAAAATATGAATGTAAATTTAACAACCAAAAACAGTTGGGTGATCAACAAAAAGAGGTGCCCTAAAAACAAGGAAGCCTATATTTAGTCATTGAACCGGGGGCTATTGTGATCCTACCTTTATCCACTAATGGACACACAAACTCATTAATTACCTGAGCAAGCATATCCGATTGTGCCTCATCTTAATACTAATTCGGGAGTGAAATATTTCATCAACGTCTTAGTTAACTGATCTAACTTTGCGTCGGTTTATGATATTCATTTTACTTTAATCTTGATTTTGCTAATACTTATTTTCGATACGAAAATGAACATACCAAAATTATAGAGCATTACATTAATCTTTCTCGCCATTCTACCAAAAGCAAATAGGATAATAATAATAATACATAATAAATAAATATCGGACAACCACACACAAATCGATCTAGTCCCAAATTAAGCTCAAGAAAGGCTTGTGTTATGGGTACTAGACGACGATATACGTACTTATATAGATAGACCATGACCCAAGCACAAATATTCGAGTTCATCACACAAATAATTGCCCCGGCCGGGATTAGAACCCGATGATGTTGCGTAAACGTGGTGCGTCCTAGAAATATTGTGAATGCGATTAGCATTTAAAAATAAAAGAATGTACTGAGGGTACTTTGGTGGAATATAATGCTTAATTTTACGCGATGTGCGCAACGTCGCGGAAGCTCAAGAGTCAGAGCACTACTCCGGATAAGTAGAAGTCTTCGGTTCTATTACCGGCAATGTATTGTAAATGTTGTAACAATATTTTAACCTCTGTATCAACATTCATAAAAATTATTATAAAAGTTGTCCACTGGCAGCGGGGAAGACTCAAGCTAACCGTGGTTAAGGGGACGGGTAATGCGAAACTAGCGTCACTTACGAATTTTTATTATATCTTCCAAACCAGATCAATTTTCAGTAATTGCAAGATATTAGGAGCTGGAAAAACACCTTTAGTATTTATTAAATCATTATACACAATTTCTTGTTCTTTAGTTGTCTCTAAAAACTTGCCTAAAACTATTGTGGCCGCTTTTGACGTGAACAAGTTATGTAAGATAAACTACAGTGAACAAATTGTATATAGTGATTTAATAAATATTAAAGGTGTTTTGCTAGCTCCTAGAGTTCAGCTATTTCTACAAAAATATCATATTGAAGGTATAAGAAAAAAATCGAAAGTGGCGCTAGTTTCGCATTACCCGTCGCCTTAAGGCAGAGAGAGAGGAGCTTCCTGAGTTCCTGACGATGCACGGTGTGACTACCTACGTTCTATATCTGATCCTTGATAACGAGATTCTATCTCTCTTTAGACGTTATGGTGTCGTAATTACATTAGTACGTATTATCAGACTCAATGAATAATAACCGGCCAAAAGCTAAGGGTGCGATCAAGCAAAACATTATTAATTTATTACTTGATTTATTTATCGTTATAGGGGTCATAAGATGTAATATAATACTTCATCAACGTTTTTAGTATCTACCTATTATTACTAATCAACCATTAGTTACAGCGAAAAACGTAGAAAATGCTAAAAATACATGTTCTGCACGGGTCCTTTTGAACCCATTTATGAACTTTTTATTAATTTTTAGCACGGCTATAGTCATTCACACTATGCGAATAGTCTCTAGCCTATTACGATTGGAAAGATATCGACAGTAATAGGGTCCTATTAGCAATCTTTGGGTATGGAACCGTAAAAAGTAGCCTAGATCGTTCTCATAACATTACATAAGGAATTCATTTAGAATAAAAACAGATTAATATTAAAATCAATCACTTCCCACACCTGTGAAACAAAAGGAACAAACGACTCGATGATCAGGTCAAACTGTTAGAGCAATCCGTCACTGTCACGTATCAGTTCAGCGTCTAAGCGATTTTCGGCTTTTCAGCTGTTGCCTGATTGACAGACTGTACTTACAATGTGGGCGGGGCATGTTGCTCGTAGATACGATGTGGCCAGGCCCAGACTTATAGGTCCAGGGCCCCTAGGCCCTTGGTATTTGGGGCCCCTTCCCGTATCTCAAAACGCTTTCAGCAAATTAAATAGTAGGTAGTAGTATTTTAAGTGATAAATAAGGTTTAAGACATATTAAAATATATTTTTTTTAATAGTAAGTATGTTGCAAGTCACCTTTCTGGAACTGAGGCCCCTAGACTGGCTGGGCCCCTGGGCCCGGGAGTTGTGGGCCTGGGGTAAATACAGCACTAGATATGGCCCCTAAGAATGTGCATTGTGCACTGTCGATCCGATTGGTATAGGGTGGCGTTCGATCGGTCGTTGAGGAGACACTTCAAAGAGACCGTCCAGCAGTGGACGTCTTTCAACTGACATGATGATGACTTAAGCGAAACAATTATGGTGATTACGTCATTGTTAGTAAAAGAACAGAGTAAAATTGTGTCATTAAAAAACAACATAGAAATTAAAAATGAATTGCAATAAGGTAAGATGGGGTAGGACTAACATAGTTTATATGGTCTAATGGGGTTACAGCTATTTAGTTTTATAAATATTGATACAAGGGTAAATTATAAAAGGAAAATGTAATGTGATCCTGGTCCACTACAATATAAGCAGGACTAGAACCTGCGACTCTACGACAATCACACCAAACCTGATTCCATAATTCTACTCTAGCCCTCCGCGTCATATGTGTTTAAAATGCTTATGCTCATGATTAGCCAGTTAGTTATAGTTATTGGACTGTGGCCGTGTTCTCCCGGTGATAGCTTATCCCACCTTACCTTAACGAGTAGGTATCTGGCACATATAGATAAGATCCTTATTTCAAACTCATAATAATACTTTCTTGTAATTGAAATTCAATAATCCGACAATTTATTTTCATAAATGAAATTGTACGATGTAGGTGCGAATATATCGATCTAAAGGTGTCTATAAGCGTATTTAATTAGACTAACCTTTTCCTGTCTAAGTACTCGTAAAACCATTTTCGATTAAAAAAAACGCACTCATATTGGTCCATCCGTTTGGGAGCTACCTTGCCACAGACAGACACACAAATACACAGATACAAATGTTAAACTTATACCACCCCTCTTTTTTAGGGTTCCGTAGTCAACTAGGAACCCTTATAGTTTCGCCATGTCCGTCTGTCCGTCTGTCCGTCCGTCCGTCCGCGGCTTAGCTCCGTGATCATTAGTACTAGAAAGCTGAAATTTGGTATGAGTGTGTGTATATATCACGCCGACAAAACGGTAAAATAAAAACTAAAAAAAAATTTTTTTCGGGTACCTCTCGAACACCTAAAGTGGGGATGATTTTTTTTTTCATTCCAACACTAGTGTGTGGGGTATCGTTGAATAGGTCTTTTGAAAATAATAGGGGTCTTTGAACATTATTTTTTGATAAAGTCGACAGTTTTGTAAATATTCACTCACTAAAAAAATAGTGTCCCCCCCCCCCTCTAACTTTTCAACCACGGGTCAAAAAATTATGGGAAAATTCATGAAAATGAGGCCTTATAAGTACTTTCAATGAAAACTATATTGAACAAAATCGGTCCAGCCGTTTTTGAGTTATCGCAAAATTTCATGTAACTTAAGTCTATTGTGAAGGATGAGAAACTACGGAACCCTACACTGAGCGTGGCCCGACATGCTCTTGGCCGGTTTTCTAATTAAATAATCAACCACAACTTGACACTTGTTTTGTATTGCAATGTCAAAACTAGTTAGCAATATTACTAGAATGTTTTAAAATTTGCAAATTAGTTTTAGTTTTGATTAAAAATAGTACTCGATGCAAACATTTCGAATGGAAATGGAAAAAGTTACTTACACACGAGTGGAACAAATATCAGAGAATACATTCTCTACTATATTTGATTTTATAGACTATTCAAATAAAGCGTAGAAATTAATAGACTGATTGAATTAGATCAAAGCTCACTATAAACTTTACCCAATGGCGGGAGGGGGAAGGGGTGATATTTTTAGTTTCACTTCTGTGGCCGAGCAAGTTAAATAAGCCAATTAATTGAATTAACTTATGTATGGGTATGTAGGTATAGGATTTGCATTGAAAATAAAGCTAATCAACATATTTTTTTAAATATAGCACCAACATTATAAGATTAAGACCGAATTTCACCATTTTTTGTTAACGACGGAACATGTCTATTTTAATTAACCGAACAAGCGAAGCTTCCCCGTGTTAGCTTGGCCTAAAAATATTTCGTAAGTCCAAATTTCATGTTCGGAGGTTTTCACCCATTCAAATTTTTCAACCGATTCTCATGAAATGTTGTATTCCTGTTCCGATCTTTATACATAATATAGATATTATTTAACAATTCAGCTTTTCGATTTTTCATAATGGCGGTATTTTTCTCTAAAACCGTAAAATATTTGGGTTTGTTATAAAACAAACCTAACCTAACCTAATCATTAGAATTATATTTAAATTATTTATTTATTTATTTATTTACAAGTTATGAAAATACTTTGACTACAGAGGAATAAAAAATCACCGAAGTGAAAATTCGGCGAAATGAAATATTCGACGTATTATTTATTTTATTTATTTATTTACAAAATAATACACAGCATGACAGTAAAAAACTAAAGCACTGTGAATTTCCTAACAGGTTTTAAATACACCTAATAAACAGAACTACGACATTCATCCATCGTCTCACTAAATCTTAAGCATTCACGACATACAACTACTTGCAAAAATATCCCAGTCAGGTGCAGATGCGATATACGTATAAAAAGATCTGCGAAAAGGCAGAACACCCCAGAAAAACGTGTGATGATTTGCGACAAGGATAGTTAAAGCCAGTCATGCTAGGCCGACATTTTATCCACACACTATACGACAATTTACAAAACAATCCTTAGGTACATTTAGGTTTTTTTACCTTTATACAAGTACTAAGATATATGTGACCTCTCGTCAATGCCAGATATTGAAAATTCGAAAAATACTTAACATGATTTCAAATGACCCATTTCAATTTAATATTAGAAACTTGAAACGTTTTCTTCTTATTTGAAAATACATATACCTAATATTTACCTGAGATTCGGTAAACTACTTCAGAAAGGTTTTATTTGGACAGTTCTTGCGCATATCTTGCCTAAAAAGTAAACCAGTAAAAAATTATACTTCTTACCAGAGAAACTCTCGAGTAAAGATATGAGGGCACTTCAAGCCCGATATTCAAATGCCCAAATTGTTTACACTCTTCACTTGGTAATTTTTCTTCTTTCTTTTACAAGTACAATACAAGTATTACTATATTTATTTGATAATTGCGTTCCCAAAGCTGAATCAAAGACTTTGAATAAACAATCGCCAGGTTAAAAAGCTCAACTAGATTTTGCGACTTTTGTCGCGCGACAGCATCGCCCGTCACTCTCGTAATGGCCGGAGCAGTCATCTCATCGGGAGACGCGAAGGAAGTAAAGGGGAGAGGCCTTTGCCCAGCAGTGGGATTGGGACACCAAGAAAAAAAGCAATTGCGTACTATTACCATCCGGTAGATTTCGCTTTCATACTGGTATATTTGTGCCAAGTTTCACCGCTAGAGGCATTCACTACCTACATAAACGAATATTGATATTTTTGTAGGTATGTGGATATTGTATGATTCACTAATTTTTTTTTGGTATTTCGTTGCCCTTGAGATGGCACAATTTTGTTTTTCATTTTATGTCGTTATATATTTTCGTTTCGTAATAATATTTACGTCACTCTAGGTCGATTTTCCAGGGAGAAAATCTCACTTCCTGGTCAAGGCTTTCCTTGCCATAAATATGCGATCAGGGGCTTTACGGTAATTAGAAAACAAAGACCTGTGATTTGGGTCATTCACGAATTTACCGCCCTAGGTATGTAATGTACTATTCAAGCCTAAAGTAACGGAGTCTAGTTTGACGGCAAACTTTTTATACGAAAATATTCGTCTAAAGCTTAAAAAAAATTCACCTCATCATATTCAATGGGCGTAGAAGGATCACTTTATAAATTCGTTAAGATTACCCGTTAACTCAAGTGGATGTTACTGGATATTTAAACATATTTCAACATTTGCGTCTTAAAATTTAATAACCGTAAAAAGTTTGCAGTAACTTGTTTCATTTTAAATATCACTAAAAATATTGAAGTTCTGCATAACTTTAAACTTCGTTTTCAACATTCGTTCTTATCAAGAATACTTTTTTAAAGGCTTTTTTACAAACATCAAGATGTAAAAAATGCAGTGTTTGTGCATTGAAGACATATAAATACACGTTTATGTGCTGCCTACCTTATGTGTACCTACTTAAAAGAATCTAACCACAAAAATTACTAGGAAGTTTGTATCTATTCTATTTGCTATTATTGACCGTGCTACCGAAGCGTCTTCTTTTCAGCTTGGTCCAAAATTATTTTGTATGTCCGGATATTTGGATGTCCAGATGCTTTCCAGCCTAAAGGTCGCATTTCTCAACCGATTCTCATGAAGTTTTGTGAGAAGATGCCATAAGTATATAGCATTTCGACGTCAGTTTTTTATATTTTTCAAAATTAAGGATAATGGGGTGTTCAAAACGTAAAAAATTACATGTTCCTGCGATTTTGAAGCAAAACTAAGCTACTATAAAGTTTTTTGTTCATCAATTGGTTTAACTTCAGTAAAAACATACAGGAAATCCTTCACTTTGTCTACACGGGAGGATATAAGTGTAAAAGTGAGTACTTATACTTATTCGCTACGTGTATTATTGTAGCTAGAAGCATTATTACATTCCTCCTCTTTGTATGGGGCGGAAATACCGAAGACTCCTGAAAGGTATTGTAGTGTTGCTATCCTTATCTCGTGCGCATACGTCAGACCAACGGAGTGGGGTTAGTCGGTACCCGACCCTTGCCTGGACTGGTGGTGCGTTGTCGAGCTAAGTTCTAGCCTAGTGACCTATATAAACAGCTGTACTGTGCCTGGCATAGGGTTAGGTATACTACAAGTGGCGACGAGGACAAAAGTGAGTAGAAATCTAATTACGCCTTCAAAAAAAAAAAAGAATAGGCGGGAATACGACAAATGCAGTCTAACGTGTACTTGCACAGTAAATGTATAATAAATACAGGGCAAGCTCGATAGTGATATGATACATTGTCATTGAAGTTAATTTATCCTAGTTATAGTTTCACTAATAACTGTGGAACAAAAGACATCTACCTAGTGGGTAGCGGTGCACTGCTCAACTATCCCAGTACAGGGATCGACTCGTAAACAAGTTTTAGTTCGTAATGATTTGGGTCATTCGTTTAAAAAATAACGGTTATTGCACATTTGCAAATAACTCCTGGCGAATCATGCAGTTTTACTCACTTATAGATATTATTTTGTCCGATATTTACTAACGGTATTAATGTCTAATATTTTTACCGGAAACGCGTCGATACCGCGACTCGTATATAATATAAGATGTGTAAACCATAATAATTATGTACCTACCTAGGCACAATAAGGAGGTATTGTTTAATAAGCGCAACGTATCTAAGTACCTATCTACTCGCGCCTACAACGTAAAATTAATGCAATGGTACAGTTAAAAAACCATTGGACAACATATAATAAATAAGAATAATAATAATAAAGTGTGATAAAATGTTATATTAGTTATGAAATAACGATCTGAGTTAGAAGTGCAAGTTTATAGTCATTTATAATAACGGCTTGTAGGTAGATATATTTGAAAGTTTGCGATAGCAAAATTACTCAAGTAAACTAGCTTTAGTAAACAGTTCAGTTGTCAGAAACATTATCATTAATTATAAATAGACTTCGGTTGCTTCTAACTGCATTTGAGGCAGATTAGATCGGGTGCAGTATAAATAAATTGTTTATGGGGTTGATAAATAGGTAACTAACTAACTACATTGTAATAATACCTTGCGCTGCGGGGTCAATATTTATGAAAGTAAACATTGAAGTGTTTAATGTTTATTTCACTTAGTTATTTACGGGAACGTAATATGTATGATGAAATATCCGTGTAGGTATATGTGTTTATGAGTGCTTAAACTGTATGATTGGTGTTGTAAATAAACTTGTAAGGAGAGTATATTGTACCTGGCCATTTAATTGGCAAGAGTAAAATGTTTACTAGTCATTATGGTATACTGATCATTCAATTGATGAATAAGACAATGGTCGTGTATACCTAGCAACTGAAATCAAATATGTTGTGTCATTTAATTGACATATTGTTTTAACACTTCTAACATTGACCAAGGTCATGGTATAGCAGTAGTTAAGCGGTAGTTAAAACGACTAATGGCTAAAGGGCCAGTACGAACATTAAATTGTTTAGCAAGCGGTTAGATGAATGCTCCGCTTGAATCATTTGATTGATTGGTTCCGGGACGCCCCAAAAGTACCCATGGCAGCCATAACTTTGGAAAAAATCCATTGCAAAGGCGAGACCTCTTCGATCGGTCTGAGATGGGAGCGTTCGAAACGAGCACTCCATGTCTATTTGGAGGTGTCAGCTATCACAGATAGCCAAAAGAAGAGAGCAAGCCTCTTGCATTTCGGAGGAATTGAGCTCTAAGAAATATATTACAATATCCCTGGAGCGGACGCGGAGCCAGGTGTCGGCATAGATGTACATATTTGCGATAGCCTTAGCAAAATTCGATGATTACTTTGCTCTTGCAAACAAAGTACGGTCTATGAACGCCACGTATTCCGTTTGATGAAACAGGAACAGGACGAAAAGTTCGAGAAATTCCTTGTACGGCGGCGACAAGCCGATAAATGCAATTATAAAGATGAATATGAACACATCATTGATCAGATCACGGAAAAATGCCTAACAACAGTTATGTAAAAATAAAAATAAAAAACTATTAAAACACAAGTTTTCGGTTGCTAAATGTAAGATAATTTTATTTTGGGTAGTGTATATTAGTCACGGGGTTCGTGCTGAGGCCTACCCATGACATGAGGCTGAGGCCTACCCACAATGCACCACTGGGTGGAAAGTTGCTTAAATAAATAAGAAAACGGGCAAATTGTATTATTTTGAATATTAATTAGTAGTTGTGCACTCGAGGAATATGAATATTTAGTAGTTTAGCGTTATTCTCGAATGGGTCGTGTTACTAATCTTCGACTGCGCAGTGGCGCAGTGGATGACGGATCACAATACAATAATTATGAACAAATTGGGAAAACGATTGGACTGCCTAGGCATCTATTTAATTTGCACGACTTTTCATTTGTGCGTGCGTAATTGAATACGCTACTTAATACTTTCCTATGGAGTGGGCTTGATTGTCCTGAATTCCAAAATATATTGACGGGTTAAATATTATAGTGTGATAAGCTTAATTTGTCTTTATGTTGAAAATGTATTTTTTTGGAATAATTATCTAGAGTATCTTGTATATGTAGTTGATAAACAGTATGAACATCCAGCTTAAGGGTTGTGCATTAATTATTATTATTATTATTATTTATTTACAAACAAAATTTATACAGCATTACTAATACATACATATGACACGTATTATATTAATAGGTACATATGACACGTATAGGTGCATATGTCACATGTAGTCAATTGGGTATAACAAAATCAATAATTAAATAACAGTAGATACGTCTTGAAAGGTATAGTTTAATATAGGTATAGTATTTGATAGGCAAACGGGTTTAAAAGTGATATGGAAGACTCATAAGTGCAAAGTCATTAGTCAATATGATAAGCTCTGACTGTATTGTTACTGGAAACATAGCTTTATGTCAGGGGTCAATTTGATTTATTTATTTCAAATAATTACACAGCTTTACAGTTAGTACTAATGCACTGTGAATTACAAGAATAATTTAATATAACATGTTACAAATTAGGTAGATTCAATTACTGAAAAATTACATCCATCCATCGCCTTAAACATTCACGACACACAATTATCCAGCTACTTCCAAAAAACGTCCAAATCCGATGCTGATGCGAGAAGCGCATTAAGTTCTTGTAAGGCTCGAACTAGAAGAGAGTTTTCCGCGCTATGGTTCGCGCCTCAGGAGCAGCCAACAGTAGCCGGCAGCGTGGACGAAAATTGAACCTCGATTTAGAAGGGACGAACAATCGGATAACCTGACTGACCAGCTCTGGACAGTCAGAACATCCTCGCAAGATTTTACAAGCACTAGTCAGCACATAATTTCGTCTAACCTCGAGGGAATAGATTGATAGACCACGCTGAATTGCCAATATGATAGTCTAAGGCGTTATGAGGTCAATTTGATAGACCATGCTGGATTGCCAATATGATAGGCTAAGCGGATTGTTAAAGTAAGCGAAAGGCATTATGAAACGTGTATTTAGTAGACTGCGGGAACCAAACTATTTGTAAGAAAGATAGTAAGGCTTAACGGCTAAGCAAATACAATTGCATGGAAGGTCAATTTGATAGACCATATGTATTGAACCTTCCTTTAAATTTATATTAAATAACTCAAAGAGTTCATAAACTGGAGTATGTGCTTTTGAGAGTCCCATTAAAACTTGAATATCGATTGCTTCGACGCGTCGATTAAATAGAAATATACTGTCCTTTAAAGCTTTCATTCAATTGGAAAAGGCTGTTGTTTTAGGACTTCCATTAAATTGGAATATCTGAGGTATCAGAGGGCCGGTAACATGGGAATATGACGTGTTCTTGACTCCCATTCAATTGGGATACTCGAGGTTCAAAGCCTCCAGTGAATTGGAATTGATTGACAACCTTAATTGAATTGACAATAGTTTGGTACTTCAAATGAATGCCTGGATAAAACTGTAATAGTTTGACATCATTTTTAAATTGACAAAAGTGGCATTTAAAATGAATGCCTATATTAGGTGGGATTGTTTAACAACCGCCATTATATTTACAAAAGTTTAGTATTTCGAATAAGAGCTTCCTTAAGAGCTTAATTAAGTTCGAATCGGTTGAAGACATTAAGTAAATTGACAATAGTCCGGTATTTCAAACGAATGCCTCCATTAGATAGGAATTGTTTATCAACATTCAATTGAGAATGGTCTGGTATTACAACTAAATGCCGGAATTAAATTGGAATTGGTATATCACTGTGATTTAAAACCTTGATCCAATTAGAAATGTGGCGGTTTAAAAACCTCAATTCAATTGGATTTGCAATTTAGTTTAGTATTTCAAATAAGTGCCTTCATTAAATAGGAATCATTTCACAACATTAATTAAATTGCCAATGATGGTCCTGTATTTCAAATAATGGCTCCATTAAACTGGAATTATGTATCAACCTTATATTGAGAATGATCTGGTATTCTAAATTAATGCCGCAATTAAATTGGAATTTGTTTATCGGTGATTTAAAATCTAGATCGAATAGGAAAAGACGCGGTTTCATAATCTCAATTCAATTGGACTTTAGTTGCAATTTCGAAAATTTATTGGGATTCTCATATATATTTATTGGGATTTATCGTAATTTCAGATGACAAATTATAATGATGAATGAGAATATTGAACGAGAGTACATGATGACGTGTAAAGCAAGTTAGCTACTTAGAATAGAATAGAATAATTTTTATTTTACCAAAAGAAACATTTCTACATTTAACATAATTTAACAGTGACTTCCACACTAGGCACAGCCTGTATCGTGGAAGTCGTATCATACACATCAGGTTCGTTAAGAATGCGGCTATAGACATGCCTTAAACAAGAAATTAAAATTAACAAATGAACAGTACTATGATAAATACATATATACTTCAGTTTCAGTTTCATTAAAAAAAAAAAAATTAAGATGGTAAAAGGGGGAAAAGAGCAAGCAATAGCCCTTAAGCGCTTGACAAAGTGGTTGTTGTGAAATAATTATCCAGATAAGGCTACATGTCACAACTCTTAAAAAATCTAGAATGAAGTGTATAACCCTTGTTTTGTATAATTCATTTATTTTTCAAATAAGTTACACAATATTACAGTAATATAACCTACATGCTTTGGAACTACAGGACTACATGCAGACCAAACTTAAAACTAGTTAGATTTAATTCAATAAGCGCCTTAATGGCTTAAGCGACATAATGGCGTGGCTCCTTTGCTTTGTTTGACCTCTGGCATAGCTGTCATGTGCGACTGTTTCTCGCGCGAGATATTTGCCTATCTCTTGCAGCTGTGCAGTGGTGTGAGGGAATGACGGCTAGCGCTGTCGCGCGACGGGAACCGCGAGGCGTGGTTATGCTAGACAGGCTGGCGTAGGATTAGGCAGATAGTTGCAGCCTGTAGCATCTGGGACACGCGTAGCTCAAACGAGCTGAATTGCACGTAGAGACAGGTCTGAAGTGGTACACCTTCATATCCTGGTTGGACACGGTGTCGCAATCCCAAGAACTGAATTAACCGGCTCGCCTGTGCCACTTAGTCTTGCGGGGCACCAAGTGCGCCTTGCTCTTCCTTTCCACCAGTGCGACAACTCCCTCCCTTTCCACATTGGTGTGGGAGAACTTTTCCTTATCGCGAACCCGTACGGGGCCGGTTAGCTGCGACAGACTAACCGGCGACTACAGCATATTGCACGCTGAAGCGACTTCGTATCGGTATCCTTTGTGTATCCTCGATGTATCCTCTATATTGTTGTGTCAACAAGGTTCGCGGCAAGTTTATATTGCAAAGCTAGTTCTAAATCAAATGAGATCACAAATTAAACTATTAACCGGTCTAGATAACATAAAACAAGACTGATTAAATACTTTATGGGTTTTGAGTGAAAACTCCTTTTTATTTAAATAGATAAAGATTCACATATTATTATTTATACGATCACCAATTAATCTAATTTTAATTAAAATAAAAAAGGGATGTAGTGTTGCTATCCTTATCTCGTGCGCATACGTCAGACCAACGGAGTGGGGTTAGTCGGTACCCGACCCTTGCCTGGACTGGTGGTGCGTTGTCGAGCTAAGTTCTAGCCTAGTGACCTATATAAACAGCTGTACTGTGCCTGGCATAGGGTTAGGTATACTACAGGTATTATCTATTCCAAACGTTCAATGAATTGTCAAACTGAAACGTTTTATCTCTTACTTCCGTAACAAGGATAACATGCAAGTCAAGTGTTTTTGCGAATTTGCTCGATTTATAATTATTACATCATCTAAAGTAAAGTGGGGTAAGACTTACATAACTGTGCAGGGTCGGGATAAGTGGCGTGCTCTCGTTTCGGAGGCTAAGATCCTGTTTGGGTCACTGAGCCAAAATAGTAGTTAGTTATCTTATCCAACCTTATTTGTTTATAAAATAACCCATGTTCAGCCCACATTCTATCTCTACTAAAGTAATAACATCTCATTTATGTCTTCAAGAATGACCTCACGTAAACTCCTGTATAGTGTGTGTTAATTTACTATTTAATTAAGATTAGGACTACTACACAAAACCCAAGCAAAATTGAGTGTTCGCTAAACTTATCGCTTTCCGCAAAACGGTTCAAGACATGTAAATTACATAAGAATGTAATATTAAACAATAGGCCTTTCCGACCCATACGTTTGTTCTAGATAATACATAATTTCTTCGTATCCTTGACTATCCTTTGTATAGGCCCTCGATTTGTAAGCTTGAGACTTAATGCTAATTCGGGTTTAGTTAACTCGGCATAATTCATGATATTTGCTAACGGGACTGTTGTGCCCGAATTAATGTTGTTTTGATATAGGTATACTATTTAAATTTATGTGTTCATTAATCTTACTTTTACCCGCCCTGTGTTTTGGATTCTATTTATTTTTTTAAATAAACTGAGAATAAAATAGCGTTACAAATCAATTTCATTCAACCCGCAATAAAGTAAAAATCGTCCGAATCGCTAATTTAATAAAACATAATTATTCTGCCTATGGTTTTTAGAAACGTACCTAATTCTACAATTTTATTTATAATCTTTATTGTACAAAAAAGCCCTTATCATAATTAAAAGACGGACTTAATGCCATGAGGCATTTACTGACGAGTCAACCTTCGGACAAAGCAGATAACTTTAGCAAGTTAGTTGCAAAATAAGGTAGAGTTATATAATCATTTTGATTAAAGAACTAGCGTCTGACAGCGTAAACCAAATGTTTACTTTGAATAAAAAAAAATATAATGGTTTGGCCGGGATTCGAACCCGCGGCCGTGTTTCCAACGGCTTTCCGGTACACGCAACTATTAAACTTTTTCTTTAGAGTAAATATTTGTTATAGATTCGACATATCTTTAAAATGCGCTCTTAATAATAAAATGTCCCTAGATATATAAGCAAAAGAAGCATTCGATATTTTAGAAGACATTCATCATTTTTATGGAACGTGTGCAAATAATGGGAATTATTTTAAGTCCACAACCAAAGCACACTTATAATTGAACAAAGAACGCTTCATTTTAGAACAGGAACCGTTGCCATAAATTCTATTTTGTCATTTTTATTGTCGGTCACATGCTAAAATTTTAAAAGTAGTTCTGTTACCTAATTCAGACGTTGTTCAATGAAAAGAATGTTCTGACACCTGTATTATTTATTCTGGTTCATTATTTCATAAAAAATATTTTGTGATCGTGTATGAATATAGATAAAGATGTCTTTAGCAACTGTCTGTGGAGGTAAAATCATATTCGCATAATTACCATATTTCTTAACCATCATAATTTAATATCGTTGCATGTATCCCTAAACAAAAAAGTTTGAATTCTTGTTCAGCCGTTTGGTGCATGTATAGTTATAATGGAGTACGTAAAAAAAAGGTACCAGAGTCTCGCACTGCACGTTATTGTTGATTTTGAAATTTGTGTTATATTTTGTCCGATAGCAAATTAAAGAGTAACGGCAAGATACTACCGCCGCTTCATTCCTCCGCGGGTGCTACTGGTAATACATAGTACTTGACACCTACATTAAAAAAAAAATGGTTTCATAATGAATACATGTGCAGATAAGTACCTTGTGTATGCAACTGTTCATAATCAGGCCTTAAAATACTTTTGTAATCGCATTATGGAACTCCTTTCACAAAACCACACTCGTATTTTCAGACCTCTCATAATGTAAACAGTTACATTAATCTATTACTTATTTACTGTCACGATATTATAAAAAAAATCAAGAAAAAAAAGAACCAACTTAAGAAAAATAGAAAAGCCAAATATAACCCGTTCATGAACAGATTACATTTGAATCACCCTTTGAAGTCGGCTCGGCTCCTTTTTTTTTAGCTCGGTTAAACATCGTTTCATCGAATTTCCCCAGCAAGTCGTGGGTTGCGTCTAAGTTAGGTAGACCGGTATTATAACCTTAATTACGTCAATCTGGCGGAATCCGGCAGAGTACAAACACCTAAATTACTCCCAACTTGCCAAACACCTTTGAAACAACGAAACAAGTGTATCGCAATCAAAGAGGTTCTGATTTAATTACTCAAAGAGATTTGCCGCTTTTCTAATATTAGGAGAGCGTGGGCTTATTAACGGCACCGTTGAAGTGATATACATATAATGTTAAGTGATATACATATCATTGATATTTTCTTCGGCTTCCGCGACTGCCACACATTTAAATAATGTAACTTTAAGAGAGAGAAATTGTGATTTTCTCAGTCAATATTTGACAAAGGTCAAAGGGAAGGAAAGGACTCAGACTTAAAGATTGTTGAAACGTTATTATGTAGGGGTTTTCGATACTAAGTTTCTGTACCTATCGCTTTTTTATTAACTTTTTTTTACACGATTCGAGATTTCCCGCCGTACAAAAAGGTGTAGAATATGAAAAGACCTTTCCAATGATATATGGGTAAATACCTAAGAACATTTTTACTGGTTGTTGTAACTGGTTTAGGACAAGCACAGTGAAATAAAAAAAAAATTACAAAGGTCAAAGGGAAGGAAAGGACTCCGACTTAAAGATTCGTTACCGTCTGATATTTCATCAAGACGTGTCAGTAGAATAACCAACTGGCTAATTTAATTCCTTCCGCGACACCCCGGCGCCTAAAATGAGTTTTATTTTCGTGTTGTTCTTTTGTTTGTCAACATTTATTAGTTTATAAGTTGCAAGTGCCGTAAAAACCATAAAAATGTCGATCAAAACTCAAAAAGCACATATAAACATAACAATGTACTTTTATTCATAACCTATAAGTATAATAATATTTGCCGATAAGTTGCTAAAACAGGTAGTCAGGAGCGAGTCATATGCCAAACTTTACCAATATCTGTTTCAAAATCTCAACTTATTAATTTCACTGAGTGTCGCTCGAATGTCAAAAATGGATAATACAGGGTGCTTCAGGAGTCATGAGCGGCAGTTAAAGGACAGATAGGCAGGGCCACAATGAGCAACTTTCACTAAGCCAACCACGAAATCGCGAAAAAGAAATCAGCTGTTTCACGTATTTCAGATAGCGCTCAATTAACTTTTAGATGCTTTTTTCGCGATTTGGAGACTAATCCCATACTGAAAGTTATTTGGTGTAACCCTTCTTATCACCTCTATCACTCTCGCGTTGACTCCCGAATCACCCTGTATTCCGGATACATATTGCTACATTGAAAGCAAAGTTCCGTCAAATTAGCGCAAATTGTCCCATGTCGCCTTCAGATCGTATTTTGTTTGGTACGCCTATTAAATATCTAAATTACTTAGAGAAATACTCCTTTTCCTTTAAATGAGCAAAGTATTAAATAATTCATACAACAAAGTAGCAAAAACTCGCCTCCGGGCGTATGGCGCCTCCCATACATGCAATTACGGGTATCAAAGTTTTAAAACATTTACACGGGACTTATACGCCCTTATCCCTTTGAAAGGTTGGCAATTATGTTAGAAAACATATGAGTGTTTATTAATTAGTACGAATAACTCATTAAAATGTTGGAAAGCTTTTTCATTGTTAATACTGACTACGTTTGTATGGAATTATTTATGGAAGTGACAATTTTACAGTATAAAACAAAGTAAACTATAGTAGGTACAGAATTTTTCACCTATGAAGAGTTCTGTGACACCTGTCATCTGAGTACATTTTCCGATTATAGTTTACTAGCTTTTGCCCGCGACTTCGTACGCGTAGAACTCGTTAATTGATATTGACAATAATAATAAAAAACAATTAGACTTTCAGGTAATTATTCAATACTCGAATGGAATCTAGTTATTAGTTTAGTTCTGGGCTATTGGTGAAAGTGATGGACAAAATGCAAAACATCCTTTTTGAATCTCTTTGGAGTTGCTAGGCTAAGTCACATTCGATTCAAGTAGCTCGCTCAGAAATGGCTCGAGATGGTGACGGTCCTTAATCAACTGACGAAGAAGGTAGGTATGGTATTCACAAAAGAATATTGTGACATTATGAAATTGGGCCAAAATAATTATTAGGTAGGTAGGTACTAATATTTTTTCTAACTTGGTTTTTACAACTTAGTACTTCAATAAGTTATCTTACTTAAATGATTTATTTCGGTCAGTAAAAACATGTTTATTTTTTTTATTTGGATACATGTGATGTGAGCATGCTACATACTGTTCATGAGAAAAACATGGCGTGACAAATGTTTGTATTCCTGCTACTTTTAACGTTTGCCGTTTGTGTAACGATTTATTAATAGTCATAGAAAATGCTAAACACTTTTAATGGAAACTGTAGACGTTTAAAATTAAATGGTAAATTATTCGGTATAATTGGAATACGTGATATAAGTACACTTTGTTCCTTGGCTTCTCCCGTTAAAATCGTGCCCCTCAAAATGTACATCCCTAATAAGGTAATTCTCAATCAAGCGGCCTTGCAAGATTTGTGTGCGTCTAAGTTGCGCAATAACAAAACAGCCTGCCTGACATAAGTACGCTTCGCGACTCTTGTCACGTCACATAGCATCACCCGTCACTTTCTCACAGTATAGCGAAGAAAGAGATGGGTAACATTTCTCGCGCGAGAAAGAGTCGCGTGTCACAGTTGTGCTAGAGGTGCTGGTACTGTTGATTTTCAAAACAATATCATTTTTCGTGCTTTCACCAGTTTTCGTCATGAATATAAATGTGCCTATAAACCGACCATGAAACAATGCTCGGTCGGTGATAGAGCCAAAAAATGGCACTCTTTTCTATTTCCTCTTATAAGTATCGCAATTAGGCTATCCTTCTCTATCAAAGGGTGTCAGGCCCTTGACTTAAGCACGTCGATTATGTAGTAAGTAGCATATATATGTAGTTGATTGACAATTCGGGTATTGTCGAGTATCCGAATCTAAGATCCGAGTAATACGAAAACTTATGCACTAATACTGTACTCAGCGATGAATAAAATAATGCACATCGGTCTTTAGAAAGACACAATTCAACAATTGGCTGTTTACGACGATTTCCGAACGACGATTATTTATATATGTTGATTATCCTGTATTTGCATACTCAGTTATTTACTACTTTATTTAGGGTACTAATTAAACAAGCTTCTTTTTAATAGCATTATTCGCTTCAGAAAATATAAGTGACCTTCTAAATTACTAAGTCAGCCACAACCAACGCGCGTCTGAATAATAATATCTCGGCCACTAGTTATCTTCTTTGTAAGCCACTGTAATTGTAACTTAGCATGGTGATTATTTTTTAGCATCTAAATTTGAGGCATGCATTCAAATAGCAAACTTCTAAAATATTATTATATGACACCAAAATAGTACCTCTATTAGCTTCTAATTTTATAACTTAGTATGTTTAAAATGTAAGTCATCCTACATTAATCGATCGTAAAATTTACCTAAAATTGTCATCAAATAGTATATTAAAGCCACTATTATTACATATGAACTATTGAGGAGAGAACAAAACAAAATACTTAAATCTCATTTTAGGTTAGGGTCGCAGTTCAACCTAACACTCCTCCTCGCTTCGCTCGTCGTCGTACCTAACCTAAGCCAAGTCGGACCTGCCTTAGAACTAGATTGTTGTGGGTTACGTCCCGTTGTTTGTTTGTTTGTTTTTTTTTTTTTTTTTTTTCTTGAAGTAGGTAGGTACTAGCGGCGCCGCGCGGTGTTACCCGCTCATCACACGGGGACACTATTTATTTTTCGAGATAAAAGGGGCATGTATTTAAATCGATATCTGTATATTCCCTTTTTTCGATCAAATATTTGAAAGTTTCACCAAAAATACTGACTTGCACACTAAATAATGCGAATTCAATATACTATTTAAAGGTATTTGCAAAACTGTTTTACTGAATATAAAAAAAAAACTAACCTAACCTAACCCGGCCAAGTCGGACCTTAGTGTGCAGTGCGAGGATAATTAGTTTTCGAAAACTTTAATTAATTACACATGCACCAGATGCACCTATCGCAATATGAACGAACGAATGACAATAAACAAACATGGCGGGTCGTTCGGTACAAGAATCGAATGGCGCTCTCTGATTGGTGCAAATGGCCGTGGCTGTCAGGCGCGCACTCGCGCCAAATCGTTCCTACAGTGGCTATTTTCATGATAAAAGAATATGAAGTATTATTTTAGATGTTAAGTTATAATATATGATGCTGTCTATTGAAGCTCGAATATATAATTTTTGAGGAGCTTGTATTGAAGCTGTAAAACGAAAAATGATGATGAGTTACAAATTTCGTGGCTGAGTTAGTAAATTAGATGGCAATGTATAAATCAGGAGGACAAGTAATAATAATTGTTGATTATGACTTGATGCTTTCCTTAACATTTTTAGTTGGCGTTGTAAAGAAGATGAATTAGTTTATTAGAGGCTATCTCATATTCCCGATGCTTACTTATTAAAAGAGAAGTTCGACCAAGTGGCCAAAAAATAAAATTGCGGCCGGATTTATTATTTCTCCTTTATTTATATTCAGCTACAGTCCGACTTAAAAGAGTAGAAATTAAAAAGTGGCAATACTATAGTGTCCTCCCTTTCTAATAAATATAAGAAAACGGGGACTATAGTATTGCCACTTTTTAATTTTTACTCTTTTTGGTCGGAATGTACCAAGCGGGAGTACATAGGTAATCAAAGTAAGTACGTACTATTTTCAGATGATGTGCGTAACGGAACGTGCTACCTACCTGAAGGGCTACTGCGATGTTCGAAATTTTACCGTCGTATAGTGATATTCCATTCACTCTCAAATATACTTTGACAGTAGATAGAGAAGGATGGCACTATTCGACAGTCGAATTTTGAACATCGGAGTAGCCCTGCTGGCATCTCTGGTTTGACATGTCTTGCCAGATGGGTGTGTGACGTTTGTCAAATCAAATGTGATTGTTTCAAATTTGTAAAATTTTATGTATTTGATTCTTGAAATTACGCGCTTAATCGAATTTTGCGGATACGTGTTCCCATATCAGATTTTATTGTTTTTTTACAAAGAATAGTTTGGTATCCGTTTCGTGAAGGTATATCGTAGGCCCAGACGAAATCATTGATTAGTTTACGTCAAAACGATGACATGTAGGGAGTTGTTGCAACTACAATGATTTGCTCTCCATACAAAGTTTAATCCCGTTTTTCGTCCCTAAAAGGGATAAAACTTGATATAAATGATAGCCTATGTCCTATTCTGATATATAAAGTACATAACTGGAAAGTTTCATCATAATGTATTCAGTAGTTTTTGAGATTAAGTGGAACGTACATCCATCCATCCATCCAAACTTTCACGTTTATAATATTACTAGACGTACCCGCGGCTTCGCTCGCGTAAATCAAATGTACTTCCTATTTGTAACACTTGAATATGTAATTTTGGGGTAGGGGTCGGGTTGCATCATACTCATCATTACGCATAACTGTAAATAGTCATACATTTATGCGCATAACGTTTTTAATCATAATGTTTAAGAACATACTGTGTAATGGGCATACAGTTGATGCGCATGAAATGATTTAAGCATACTTTGTCATGGTCATACATTGATTACTCATAGAACAATGCAACCATACTTTATAAACGCATACATTGCAAAACGCATAGTCAAGTCGGTTCTGACCAAGTCGGGTTTCAGGTCATAAAACAAACCTAAACCTAACCCAACCAAGTTGGATCTAGCCAAGTCGGATTTCAGGTCATAAAAAAAAATAACCTAAACCTAACCCAACCAAGTCGGATCTAGCAAGTCGGGTTTCAGGTCATAAAAAAAATAACCTAAACCTAACCCAACAAAGTCTGATCTAGCCAAGTCGGGTTTCAGGTCATAAAAAAACAAATAACCTAAACCTAACCCAACCAAGTCGGATCTAGCCAAGTCGAGTATCAGGTCATAAAAAAAAATAACCTAAACCTAACCCAAGCAAGTCGGATCTAGCCAAGTCGGGTTTTGGGTCTTAAAAAAAAATAACTTAATCCTAACCTAACCAAGTCGGATGCGACCAAGTCCGATTTCAGGTCATAAAAAAAAACTTAAAGCTAACCCAACCAAGTCGGATCTGACCAATATAATATTGATAATTGTAATTATCAATATTATGGCTTGAAAAGTGTATGACATTTACAATTATACTAAAAATAATTGTAATTCTCAGACTAAATAAATGTATGACATACGACATTATGGCTAAACAATTATGACGTACAGCAATTATGACAGCGAACAATTATGACATCGTACAATTTATGCCAAAAAAAATGTATGCGTAGCAACTTTATGCGTAAACTGTTATGACAATCGATATTATGACAATAGTTGTTATGCGACCAGAGGGTCCCCGTAATTTTGTTTTCTCAATATATATAATGAAAAAGGGAAACTGCATTTAGTTACGTTGCAAGTTAAATAAAAGCTTTTTAAAAAGGAAACTGCATTTACTTAGTGCAAATAAAATTAATTATAATCAAAAGGGATTCAACAAATTCTATATTTGTATACATGGGCTCCAGAGTAATACGTAGGTACATGTACAAATGTTACTCAAAGCAAAGCAAAGCAAGCAGTGCCGTTTCAGTAACAGACAAATAAAAGTAAAAGACAAAGAATCCTCAGAAAATAGGGTTAAATAATAGGTTGAGAGGTTAAAAACTTAATGCTACGTTGTGTCTATCTTGGAAAATAGTGGTGGACGTTAGCCTTTATCGGTAAAGGGCCTCTTAATCTTTCAATAGAAAGTAATATGTTAAAAAATTTACCCGTTTAACTAACATAGTTTCTGTGTTTATTTTACGCTTGTTTTCTCTCACAAACTCGTTCCTACCCGTTATAGGTAAATATATGCTAGGCGTATACGGAGTATAACGTTTTGGCAACAATATAGTTGATCTTTTTTCACTAATTCCATTCAAAAACATTAATACACATCACAGAGTTGAGGTTATGTCATGTCGGCGCTTGACATTTCAATTGACTTGACTGAGACTGACGTTACATGTCGTCTCACTCTATCGTATAAGCAAAGTGTGTAGTCATTACATTTCGAGCAAAAAACTTCGATATAACGGCGTCCCAACATGACGCCAAAAATGTTTGGCTACTTAAACTTAAGTCATATGGCGAAACGAAACTTAGGCTACTTGAACCTAACCCGTAATAGCGACAATAACCGAGGGATCGCCGAAAATGGCCGACGGTCGTGAAATGAAGAATTTTATGAAATTTCTTTAGCCGATTGTGAAGGAAATACGTGACGAAAACGGTATTTTTTACGCTCTTATTCTATTCTCATATTTAGACAATAGATTTGAATCGTTGTTTCTGCGGTAACGTGCATCGTATTGGAGAAACGTGATCTAAAAGGACGTCGAGTTTTGTAAGGCGCCATCTCGCTTCCTCCCTAGTGCGTTATCCCGTTCTGGCATTTTCAATTTTATTATATAGATTAGGATAAAATCTGAGGATAAAATGTACTGAGATGACAGGTGTCACAGAACTCTACATAGGTGAAAAATTCTATAGGTACCTATACAATTCTTACAATGATTGTTGAAAATTATGGCCCGTGGCATCTCATCGATGCACGATGATTGCAGATACTTGTTACATATGCAACTGACATGAACTATTAATATCAAACAGATTGCATTTGAGTCCTCGAAACTATTCAACAGTTTCAAAGCGATCTGTAGATGGGTACTGATCATAGTGATCATTGAACATGCCAGCTCCAACACACCGTGGCTATTGGAGTTAATAGATCGAATATCTGTCTCTGTGACAGCACATAGATTGAGAACAGAATACCGATATTATAAATGGCATTATAGCTCATGTTACTTATGGTTCAAGTATTAATATCAAACCGATTGCACTTAATACCTTGAAACTATTCAACAGTTTCAAATTGATCTACGAGTCTACATACCGGCTCCACACAGTACCTACACCGTGACCCTCAGAGCTAATAAATCGAATGTCTTAGGGATAGCGCATCGATTGTGAACGGAATACTACTTATACTAAGTATATTACTTATGAATTGTATTTTAGCTCATATTGAATGATTTCTCAATTTAATACGCGAAATGCTTTAGAATGTTTACTAATATAAATAGGTAGGCAGTTCCGACCACGAACCTTACCTTAGTCGAGTAAAAAGTATTTAAAAGCATCTTTGAATTTCCAGTTATCATTGTGGCGGTAAAATTGGCTTAAACCAATTTTGGCGTGATAAAGCCGCAAAGAATTTATCTTTCTGCAATCAGTCATACAGGCCATAATGAAAACTGTGGATCTGTAATTAGTACTTGGATGGAAGGAGGTACACTTATATGCTGCCCTTTATCTTTATCTTTTTGTATTTTTGACCTTTTTATTTGTGTTTATTCCAGGTTCATGATGTGCGCCCTCTTAATACTAACCATTGCTTGTTTGTGGTATCAGTGAGATCATGTGCCAGCACATTAGTTTAATTGATAAAGTAGAAAGCTTTGTAATCCATGCTCTAACCAAAAAAAAAGTGACAAAAGGTAACCTACGCTATAGAACATTATTGGTAAATTTTATAAAACCTAATAAATATAGTCATGTCAAAACAGAAACTAAGACAATAAGTATGTTTCTTTGTGATAAAGTGATTATTTTAGTACTCTTTTGCATTAGATAGTGTGTTGAATTGATTTCAGAGTCACAATAATAGTGTTATAACGTTTTAAATCTGTGTACTGCGGTCAAATGGTTTCGCCGCTAGCTACAAGTGGCTAAAGTAGCTCGGTATTGAATAGTTTTGTTGAACTTGAGTTCCATAACAGTTTCCGAATTCCACGGATCAAAGAGATGTCTGCAGCCCAATTATTTCTTAATTACGCTATTTCGGTTTCTAAATAATATTAGAGAAGCCTTGGTTCAAAACTTTATCTTTAGCCTTAAGGAGAAGTGTGTAGTTCTCTCTCTCTCTCTCTGGGGCCGAGTAGAATTTAGAGGTCGATGAGTCTTATACTTGATCAGTCCATCTTGTTGGTGAACAACCACGCGATCTTTTGTCTTCGGTGTTCCCAACCACGATCAGTTTTTCTAGATTTTCGTTGTCTGGCCGACATAGGAAAGAATGCGTTGTTGGCACGTGGTAGACAAACGAGTTTTTTTTGGAGCTTGCGTGTAATTCTATATTTATATATAAACGATACATTTTAGACTAAAAATAATAACATAATAGTAACATTGAGGCTTTGTTGTAACTACACCAATCCTGCTCCAATAATGTCTCTTTTTGGCCTTATGGTTGACTGGTAGAGTCATCATTTGTATATTTTTGTAATGTTCATGCCACATCGCGCAGCACAGAAAAAAGTTATAACTCTCTTTTTATTTATCACAGTCGAGTAATGTATATTCTATACCCATCTCTGTCCATTCAGCTATCCGTGTTACAAAAATAACCTCCTCCAGCAACCCCTTGCAACAACTTATTTCAATTATTTTCTTTTATAAAATGTCCTTAATGCATTGACTTTTTTTCATAATAGTTTAAAAAGTAATAGAACCTTATTAACCTAGTTTAATAAGGATTTAAAAATGTATATCTCAATAGGTTTCAAGAATTAGCAAACGTTTCACGTTTAAAAAGCTCCATTTTAGATTTCGTTGAAGGAAAATTAATTTAATTTGACTACTCAGGTGTAGAATTAGAGACCTTTTTCCTGTGACTTGATTGATTTATTCGCTTTGCCTATGCTTAGAATGTTAATCAGCACCTTAGGTAATATTCTTTCCGGACCGTCAGTTTGGATCATTCGTTCTACATTTAAAGTACTTTACTGAAATCACCTTTTCACGATAAAAAAAAGGAAACACCGGCCAAGTGCGAGTCGGACTCGCGCACCGAGGGTTCCGTACAAAACTTCCCATCTTAAATGGCCAGCTTAAGTTAAGGTTGCACCTAGTAGTGAACTGAGGTGCAAAGTTAACGCAACCGATCACGTTTGCTGTAAGGGAGCCCCACTTAAATATATATTTTATTCTGTTTTTAGTATTTATTGTTGTAGCGGCAACAGAAATACATCATCTGTGTAAATTTCAGCTGTCGACCTTTCACGGTTCATGAGATACAGCCTGACGACAGACGGACAGACACACAGGAAGACAGACATACAGACATACAGACAGACGGTCGGACGGATGGACAGCGGGGTCTTAGTAATAGGGTACCATTTTTACCTTTTGGGTACGGAACCCTAAAAACTACGTCCTTCATAGTTAATCTAATAAAATACGGTTTCATAATTAATCATTGGTAACTATATTAAAAGATAAATTATAAAAAAGCCATATTAAAATTACGTTGTGTTGATTTTTAAACATACATATGCGAAATCAAAAAATTAAAAGGTATGGCTGCCAATTTCCTATTAACGTTCACGTAATATCACAAATGTTTGTGTTAACTATTTTCAAGTCACGTATTTTCCTTAGATGTAATGAAATAATTGTAATAAAGGAGACGTTCAGAAACGCGAGAAGAATCTTTAAAAGTACTTAGGTCGTTAAATTAATATAATGGATGTCCTCTTAATTACTGACAACTTCTAGTGTAAAATGTCGCTTATTACAAAAATAACTACCTAACACACTAAAAAACAACTGAAGTAAATGTAAATACTGGTCTAGAAAGTGATGGAATGAGCTAAAAATTGAATAGATAATGTTGTAACATTTTTAATTTACTTATTTAGTACAATTCCAAAAAACCGGCCAAGAGTATGTCGGGCCACGCTCAGTGTAGGGTTCCGTAGTTGCTCATCCTTCACAAGAGACGGGCTTAAAACAGCGGTTTTGAACCCGAGGTTTAAGTTACGAGAAAGATTTCAAGTTCTATAAAAAGGTCGTAAACGCCTAAGTCACTGTAATTACTTATTACCTTCTGGAAGTCAACTTACGTCCTTTTAAAGAAAATTATGAAATTTTGCGATAACTCAAAAACGGATTAACCGATTTTGACCAATATAGTTTTCATTGAAAGTACTTATAAAGGCCCCATATTCATGAATTTTTCCATATTTTTTTGACCCTTGGTTGAAAAGTTAGAGGGGGGACACAATTTTTTTTATTTTCGGAGCGAATATTTACAAAACTACTGACTTTATGAAAAAGTAATGTTTGTAGACTTGTAGACCCCTATTATTTTTAACAGACCTATTCAACGACACCCCACACACTAGGATTGAAACGAAAAAAAAAATTCACTCCCACTTTAGGTGTTCGAGTGTTGGTGTTTTATTTTAGTTTTTATTTTACCGTTTTGTCGGCGTGATACATACACATACTTGTACCAAATTTCAGGATGCCACGGAGCTAAGCCGCGGACGGACGGACAGACGGGTAGACGGACAGACGGACATGGCGAAACTATAAGGGTTCCTAGTTGACTACGGAACCCTAAAAAGATCTATTTGACGCACTAACAGCGTACAAAATAATATAAAATTTAACTGCACCTGAAGCATGTTTGTTACTTCTTCACGCTGAAATGGACGGATTTGCGTACAAATTGGGACAGACATATTTTATACTCTAGCAGTCTAGCTTATGACATATACATCATCCCGTGGTCCAAAACATGGTCCCGAACGAGAAAGCACTCCGGCTTCAACACGAGCAAAGACGTGGGTAAAAGCTAAACCTAAACATATAAATTGAGAAGTCCTTAAAATAAAGACAGAACGAATCTAATCAATCCATAAATCAATAGCACGAAGGAAGACAAGATAATCGACCTGTTTGATTGGAACTAGGAAAACGCTTACTTTGATCACACACTAAGAGATTAAACTGCGCATCATTAAGTACACTACGCCAAATTATTCCCAATAGAAATACGTTTCTAGTATAGTAATGAAGCTAATATAATTACGACCACGCCTAAGCAACGGAAACGAAACACCCAGGAGAGCGGCGTGTGTCAAAAAAGTTTAAGTGGGGGTAGATTAGTTGGTAAATTTAATAAGTGTAAAGGGTTAGAGCCTAATCGATGAACATAAAACTGAGTTTGTTGCAAAAAATAATTACTTAATGTACACGTGGCTGTTATGTGGATTATTTTGTCAAATGTCATGTCTATAAAATGAATTAAACCCCTCAGGGGGCCAAAATGGGGAAAGCCTCATCGCGGCCGCACAAAAGTACCCGTCTTTTTGCGTTTTTTACACATCTTTTTAATACTCATTACGGTGCAATTGCGGCTTCAACTCGCGACTATGCTTATGCTTGCTGCAGTGTAGTAAATACACGATAATAAGTAAATATGTACGTTAGGTTGAATTATTAATTATTAAATTACCACGTTGTTTCTGGAAGAGCGGACCCTCCTGACACAGTTATTTTACTTAATAGGAGGACCCAATCCCAACAAGATGTTAACCTATTTAATTTTCAAACTTTTTTCACGGCTATTATTACACGGATATTTTCATAAGCGGTTAACACGTTCGCAGACGGATGCTATAGGATTCGCGTAGTATTTTGTTTCCTTTGGGCTACATGACGTCTCTTAGGTACCCTTGTACCGTCATAGGGGGAAAAAGTAAGTACTTCAAAACCAACAGAGATTAAATTGCATAAGAACAGCTGAGGGGTTAAGTTAATAGATTAACGAATTTAAAAAGCGTAATAAAAGAGTACATAGCCTAATCGATGAACATAAAAATCTATTGCAAATATTAAGTAATGAAGCAGTGGAAGAATACATTATTTGACTAGTTTGACTAGTTATATAACCCGAGGTGAACTGGTGGAGGCGTTACATGACAAAATTCTGACCCTTGGGCTTTCTGAACTCAGTCACGTTAGGGATTGGATGTATGCATAACAACCCAATTTTGTACGTGATATGACGTGTCGATACAAATAAAAAACTTAAATGTTAACGCATTTTAATATATAATCTATAAGATTCTACTTAAAACAATACCCAGCCAAAAAATTGCTATATCTGCTTATGTATGTTACGTTTGCCATTATTTTTATCTGTGTCTACTTTAATCCTACTCTGAATAATTCTAACTTAGGTAAAAATTAACTCAAACGTTACTTGTGTATTGTAGACTAATTTACTTATAAGGCTCTAAATATATATTCAACTTATATTCTCAATGTAAGTATCGTGAAGTAAAACACAACACATACTATGTCGTGTTCTATTTTCAAACGGTCAATCCAACCGTTCGAGCCACATGTGCCAACATGAGCAAACTACGGCGTATTCGATTCGAAACGTCCGAAAACCCTTCATCAAATCCAGAAAATTGATATTCCGCCCCCACTGGCCAGTGATAAAATTGTCGATGGTCATTTCCTAAATTCGTCGTTTAAATTTTGCACACTCCAAAGACCGTTGGATCCAATAAGACCTAATCCTGATATAAACGCATTTATGGGGTCGATTCGACCTCTGTATTTGGCGAGTGTTTGTCTTGATAAAATAAATATAGAATGGCGGCGATGGATAGGTTTTTTATTGATGACGATAGCGTTTTTTGTGTGCAGCGTTAGGTACTTATAAGGCTTCTCGCTCGACGCACGAAGGTAATGGGTATGTATTTATATTATTTGCTTCGTTACTATTATTAACAGCGAGTTTGTTCGAAAAGACGCAAGTACGCAAGTTATTGAAAACTGTTTGTATTTTATATAAACGCGAATTGGTTTGAGTAACGTTCCGTTAATATACTAAGAAAATATTGTCGTCTTGGAAAGTAAACGAACAGTTTGCCTAGGACGGCGGGCGTTGAAGTTGTTCTAAGTCAGTAAAGGTAATAATTATAATAACATTGTATGAAGTGCAAACTTTTCCTATACCAACTTTTCACTCGTCTACTTTTTTAAAACAGTAACCGAGTTAAATAAACACTCGGCAATTTTTAAAGTGTTTTTCAACTCGTAAAAACATCGTTTTCATTTAGTGGTACATAGTAAGTTTTATTATTTTTTTTATTGTAGTGCTGTGACATGTCAGGGGTTAATCGATATACCTTTAAATGATAATTTATTAATGTCACATAATTAAGCTTAAATAGATAAAATATAAAACTGTTAATAAATAACCCTAATGGTTATATATCAATATTAAATCAAATTAAGCCCTTGTTCGGTTGTCGGCTTCGTATTAACGAACGGCGATGGTTATTACCTACTAGCTGTTGCCCGCGACTTCGTCCGCGTGGAATCTTATCTTGAACAGTTTACATCTTTATTATATTATTTTCAGATCTAAACAATGTTGAAATTACTTTTCTTTTTTTGCAAGTTGATGATTTTGATGTTGGTTACTGTAATTCAACAAAAAATAAATAATAATAAATATTGAAGTGCTGCTCCCATACAATAAACGTGTTTTTTTTGCCATTTTATACGTAATGGTACCGAACTTCGTACGCGAGTTCGACTCGCTCTTGGCCTCTTTTTAGTTTTTTTTTCGGCTAAATTGCTCTAATTACGCGGAATCATTATGAACTCAGGTTTCAAGTCCCGCACTCAAAATAAATATTTGATCTTCAAACAAATTTTCAACCCCTTTTTCACCACCTTCTGGGCTGAATTTTCAAAAACGAATTCACTTTTCTTGTATTCTGATAATATGCCCTTATACAAAGTTTCAGGTCCTGCGCTCAAAAAAATGTTAGATCTCAATACAAACTATCAACCTCCTTTTTACCACCTCAGGGGTTGAATTTTCAAAAACGCTGAAATTACTTTTTTTGATTTCTAATTATATGCCTTTATACAAAGCTCCAAGTCCGGCGCTCAAAAATGTTTGATCTTCGTTTCTTTTGTTCCATTTTATTCGCATAACTTTTTACGAAGTTTAAAGTTCCTAGCTTAAAATTAAATTTGAACCCCAAGACGAACTTTCATCCCCCTTTTAACCCCCTTAGAGGTTGAATCTTTGATGACGTTAAATTAATGTTATTTTGTTATTATTGTATATGCCTTAATAAGAAGTTTCAAGGAATTTGTAATGGATTCACACTTTCAACCCCTTTTTAACCCTTTTAGCGGACGAATTTTTGAAAACGCTGAAATAACTTTTCTTGTATTCTAATAGTATGCCTTTACACAAAGATTCAAGTCCCGCGCTCATAAAAATTCTTGATCTCCATACAAACTTTAAACCCCTTTTTTACCCTTTTAGGGGTCGAATTTTTGAAAACGCTGAAATGACTTTTCTTGTATTCTAATAGTATGCTTTTACACAAAGATTCAAGTCCCGCGCTCAAAAAAATACTTGATCTCCATACAAACTTTCAACCCCTTTTTTACCACCTTAGGGGATGAATTTTCAAAAACGCTGAAATTAGTTTTCTTTTATTTTATTTTAATATCTTCTAACAAAGTTTCAAGTTCCTAGCTTTAAAAAAAACTTGTATCCCATACAAACTTTGCACCCCTTTTTAAAACCCTTAGGGATTGAATTTTTCAAAATCCCTTCTTATCCCTAGCCCACGTTATAAAAGTAACCTACTGTGCAAAAATCAACTCTCTAACATTAGTAGTTTCGGCTGTGCGTTGATGAGTCAGTCAGGACTTCTTCTTTTATATTGTACTAGCTGTTGCCCGCGACTTCGTCCGCGGGGAACCTTTATCTTGAAAATTTTACATCTTTATTATTTTCAGATCTAAGTAATGTTGAAATTACTAAACGTGCTTTTTTTTGAAATTGTATACGAAATAGTAACGAACCCTTCGTACGCGAGTCCGATTCGCTCTTGGCCTTTTGATGAGTCAGTCAGTCAGGACACTTGCATTTATATATATAGATTAGCGGATTTCCCCATACAAACTTCGCACCCCTTTTTAACCCCCTTAGGGGTGAAATTTACTAAAACGCTGAAAGTACTTTTTGTGTTTTTGAATAAGTAATCTTTCTACAAAGTTTCAAGTCTCTAGCTCAAAAAAAAAGTTTCCCCCATACAAACTTTGCACCCCTTTTTAACACCCTTGGGGATTGAATTTTTCAAAATCGCTTCTTATCTCTAGCCCACGTCATACAAGTAACCTACTGTGCAAAAATCAACTCTCTAACATTAGTAGTTTCGGCTGTGCGTTGATGAGTCAGTTAGGACTTGTTCTTTTATATATATATTATATATATTATATAGATTAGCGGATTTCCCCATACAAACTTTGCACCACTTTTTAACCCCCTTAGAGGTGAAATTTTCCAAAACGCTGAAATTACTTTTTTTGTATTTGATTACGTAAGTTTTCTACAAAGTTTCAAGTCTCTAGTTCAATAAAAAAAGTTTCTCCCATTTAACCTTGCACCCCTTTTTAACCCCCTTAGGGGTGAAATTTACTAAAACGCTGAAAGTACTTTTTGTGTTTTTGAATAAGTAATCTTTCTACAAAGTTTCAAGTCTCTAGCTAAAAAAAAAAAGTTTCCCTCATATAAACTTTGCACCCCTATTTAACCCCCTTAGGGATTGAATTTTTCAAAATCGCTTCTTGTCTCTAGCCCACGTCATAAAAGTAACCTACTGTGCAAAAATCAACTCTCTAACATTAGTAGTTTCGGCTTTGCGTTGATGAGTCAGTCAGGACTTCTTCTTTTATATATATAGATTAGCGGATTTCCCCATACAAACTTTGCACCCCTTTTTAACCCCCTTAGAGGGGAAATTTTCCAAAACGCTGAAATTACTTTTTTTGTATTTGATTACGTAAGCTTTCTACAAAGTTTCAAGTCTCTAGTTCAATAAAAAAAGTTTCTCCCATATAAACCTTGCACCCATTTTTAACCCCCTTAGGGGTGAAATTTACTAAAACGCTGAAAGTACTTTTTGTGTTTTTGAATAAGTTATCTTTCTACAAAGTTTCAAGTTTCTAGCTCAAAAAAAAAAGTTTCCCCCATACAAACTTTGCACCCCTATTTAACCCCCTTAGAGATTGAATTTTTCAAAATCGCTTCTTATCTCTAGCCCACGTTATAAAAGTAACCTACTGTGCAAAAATCAACTCTCTAACATTAGTAGTTTCGGCTGGGCGTTGATGAGTCAGTCAGGACTTCTTCTTTTATATATATAGATATAGACTAGCGGCCGCCCGCGACTTCGTCCGCGTAGATTTTTGATGATGACAAAGATATTAAAAAAAAATTGGTACTACTAACGCCATCTATCGACAAATAGATACTACTACAGTACTATAGTACTACTTTTTTAAGCTTTGAATTTTTATTTTTTGTTTTGTTTTTATTTAGCAGGTGTAAATCAAATGATAACATAAGATATTATTATGCTTTGTCATTTATCAAATGAACACCAAATAACGTGAAAACAGGTAAGTAAGAATTAAGAAAATGACTTGAAAAACCATTCAATCCGTACACTAAAACCACCAGTTGACAAACAAAATGACTACCCTACTACTAAAACCTTCAACCTTTTTTAACCCCCTTAGAGGTGAAATTTTCCAAAACACTGAAAGTACTTTATTTGTTTTCTAATAAGTAATCTTTTTACAAAGTTTCAAGTCTCTAGCTAAAAAAAATAAAGTTTTCCCCATATAAACTTTCACCCCCTTAGGGGCAACATTTTTTGAAACGCTGAAATCACTTTTTTTTGATTAAGTAAGCTTTCTACAAAGTTTTGATTTCAAGTCTGTGGTTCAAAAATAAAGTTTCTCGCATATTAACATTGTACCCCTATTTAACCCCCTTAGGAGTGGAATTTTTTAAAACGCTGAAAGTACTTTTTGTATTTTTTAATACCTAACGAATCTTTCTACAAAGTTTCTAGTCTCTAGCTCAAAAACAAAGTTTCCCCCATACAAACTGCACCCCTATTTAACCCTCTTAGGGGAGGTATTTCCAAAAATCCCTTCTTATCCCTAGCCCACGTTATAAAAGTAACCAACTGTGCAAAAATCAACTCTCTAACATTAGTAGTTTCGGCTGTGCGTTGATGAGTCAGTCAGGACTTCTTCTTTTATACCTATATATAGATATAGATAAGAAGTTTCAAGGAATTTCTAATGGATTCGAACTTTCAACCCCTTTTTAACCCTTTTAGGGGACGAATTTTTGAAAACGCTGAAATTACTTTTCTTGTATTCTAATAGTGTACCTTTACACAAAAATTCAAGTCCCGCGCTCAAAAAAATACTTAATTACCATACAAACTTTTAACCCCTTTTTTACCACCTTAGGGGGTGAATTTTCAAAAACGCTGAAATCAGTTTTCTTTCATTTTATTTTAATACCTCTCTACAAAGTTTCAAGTTCCTAGATTAAAAAAAAACTTGTACCCCATACAAACTTTATACCCCTATTTAAACCTCTTAGGGGAGGTATTTCCAAAAATCCCTTCTTATCCCTAGCCCACGTTATAAAAGTAACCTACTGTGCAAAAATCAACTCTCTAACATTGGTAGTTTCGGCTGTGCGTTGATGAGTCAGTCAGGACTTCTTCTTTTATATATATAGACTAGCTGTTGCCCGCGACTTCGTCCGCGGGGAACCTTTATCTTGAAAATTTTACATCTTTATTATTTTCAGATCTAAGTAATGTTGAAATTACTAAACGTGCTTTTTTTTGAAATTGTATACGAAATAGTAACGAACCCTTCGTACGCGAGTCCGATTCGCTCTTGGCCTTTTGATGAGTCAGTCAGTCAGGACACTTGCATTTATATATATAGATTAGCGGATTTCCCCATACAAACTTCGCACCCCTTTTTAACCCCCTTAGGGGTGAAATTTACTAAAACGCTGAAAGTACTTTTTGTGTTTTTGAATAAGTAATCTTTCTACAAAGTTTCAAGTCTCTAGCTCAAAAAAAAAGTTTCCCCCATACAAACTTTGCACCCCTTTTTAACACCCTTGGGGATTGAATTTTTCAAAATCGCTTCTTATCTCTAGCCCACGTCATACAAGTAACCTACTGTGCAAAAATCAACTCTCTAACATTAGTAGTTTCGGCTGTGCGTTGATGAGTCAGTTAGGACTTGTTCTTTTATATATATATTATATAGATTAGCGGATTTCCCCATACAAACTTTGCACCACTTTTTAACCCCCTTAGAGGTGAAATTTTCCAAAACGCTGAAATTACTTTTTTTGTATTTGATTACGTAAGTTTTCTACAAAGTTTCAAGTCTCTAGTTCAATAAAAAAAGTTTCTCCCATTTAACCTTGCACCCCTTTTTAACCCCCTTAGGGGTGAAATTTACTAAAACGCTGAAAGTACTTTTTGTGCTTTTGAATAAGTAATCTTTCTACAAAGTTTCAAGTCTCTAGCTCAAAAAAAAAAGTTTCCCTCATATAAACTTTGCACCCCTATTTAACCCCCTTAGGGATTGAATTTTTCAAAATCGCTTCTTGTCTCTAGCCCACGTCATAAAAGTAACCTACTGTGCAAAAATCAACTCTCTAACATTAGTAGTTTCGGCTTTGCGTTGATGAGTCAGTCAGGACTTCTTCTTTTATATATATAGATTAGCGGATTTCCCCATACAAACTTTGCACCCCTTTTTAACCCCCTTAGAGGGGAAATTTTCCAAAACGCTGAAATTACTTTTTTTGTATTTGATTACGTAAGCTTTCTACAAAGTTTCAAGTCTCTAGTTCAATAAAAAAAGTTTCTCCCATATAAACCTTGCACCCATTTTTAACCCCCTTAGGGGTGAAATTTACTAAAACGCTGAAAGTACTTTTTGTGTTTTTGAATAAGTTATCTTTCTACAAAGTTTCAAGTTTCTAGCTCAAAAAAAAAAGTTTCCCCCATACAAACTTTGCACCCCTATTTAACCCCCTTAGAGATTGAATTTTTCAAAATCGCTTCTTATCTCTAGCCCACGTTATAAAAGTAACCTACTGTGCAAAAATCAACTCTCTAACATTAGTAGTTTCGGCTGGGCGTTGATGAGTCAGTCAGGACTTCTTCTTTTATATACGAGTATATAGATTATAAAATATTAACACAAAGGTAAATAATTATGAAAGAAAAATTTAATGTGATCCACTGCTATGTAAGCCGAATTCGAACCTGCGACCCTCCGTTTCCGGCCTAGTGCTCTCCCAACTGAGCTATCACGTCACGTCAATCGCACCGGATCTTTAATGCTAGAGCGCCCTCTTTTTTAAATGCTTAGTCGCATTAAAACCGTAATCCACACTAAAACAAAATTAATGAAAAGTTTTTATTAAGACAAGATAGGTTTATCTACAAATAAACATAATTATATAAATATTCCACTGTTACCTATACGGAAACAGACCACAAATAATAGTTTCTAATAACCGGATCGTAGCTGTCGCACAGCCGGGTAAAAATAACTGTTATTAATCTCTCCCACGTTATCATAAAACTCATCAAATCCGCTATCAATTTTGAAACATCCCTAACCGAGACCGCGGTTGAAACCGATTTGCTTTATCCGGGTCCGGTGACAGTCGAACGCAATTAAACGCGTTGTACTGTAAAGAGCGTTGTTTCAACCATTTTTAGGGTTCCGTAGCCAAATGGCAAAAAACGGAATCCTTATAGATTCGTCATGTCTGTCTGTCCGTCTGTCCGTCTGTCCGTCTGTCCGTCTGTCTGTCCGTCCGTATGTCACAGCCATTTTTTTCCGAAACTATAAGAGCTATACTGTTGAAACTTAGTAGGTAGATGTATTCTGTGAACCGCATTAAGATTTTGATGCAAAAATAAAAAAAATATAATAAATATTGGGGGCTCCCCATACTTAGAACTGAAACTCAAAAATTTTTTTTTCATCAAACACATACGTGTGGGATATCTATGGATAGGTCTTCAAAAATGATATCGAGGTTTCTAAAATATTTTTTTTCTAAACCGAATAGTTTGCGTGACAGACGCTTCCAAAGTGGAAAAAAGTTGGTCCCCCCCCTCTAACTTCTAAAATAAGAAAATGAAAAATCTAAAAAAAACATATGATGTACATTACTATAAAAACTACCAACGAAAATTGTTTTGAACGAGATCTAGTAAGTAGTTTTTTTAATACCTAACTTTGCACCTAATTTATATGGGGCGCTATACATACCAGGTGCAAACTTAACTTAACCACTTAGGGATGGAAAGTGTTTGTACGGAACCCTTGGTGCGCGAGTCCGACTCGCACTTGGCCGGTTTTTATATTATGTCTGAGCTGGACATGATGAGCTGGCTAGGTTTTTTTGTGTGCAAGTATCAACTCAGTAGAAGGAAGTAAATTACGTGGTAGATCTGGGCCATTTTTGTTGTTCACTGCTTTTTTTAGATTTTGGATATTTTAAATATTTTCTACTCAGAATCAAGAGCTCTTTCGATCTAATTAGGAGAAAAAAAGTGTAGCGCAGCGGGCCGAAAATCCCATTTACGGCCTAGGGTGACGCAAAAACTATTATAATTTCTTAAATAACTATTGTGTGCACACGTAGAAAATATGTACAAATCCCCCAAATCGATGTTATGTAAAGTTGTACTTAATATTAACCCAAAAAAACTTAAACTAAAAAGAATATCAGACTACTCTAAACTAAATTTATTAGAAATGTATGCAGTCTGTAAGAGTATTTAAGTAAAATTAAACAATTAATTACTTAAATCGAGTACAGGATGAAGTCCCTAACTTCAGTTTATTAAACGCTGGTAAGCAGTTACAATACAATTATACTGATAGTGATTTTGATAAAAAATTGTATTATTGTATATTTGCTAACTTACGTAGTGGAAGTTGTAAACATATCATCAAACTTATTTAATCTACGTTACGTCAAAATCAACGTAGTTTACTTTAGTATATCATGTAAATTAAGCGTTTATCTAATAATAATAATATCTTACTCCAAAGTCTTAGGTTACGCACGAGAAACAAGTAATAACAGAACTGTGTAAACTGAAACTATGTTGTTTTAGCTTGCGAGAGTTAACATTCAACCAACAAACACTATCAAAATCATCGATCTTAGATTTATTTTAAGGAATTTATTTATTTATTTAGAAAAGGCATAGTTACAAGTCACAAACTTATATAAGAACTACTTTTTCCTTTGCTGGCTTTCACCTCTTGCTGGATTTGTTCGATAATTTTCACAAAATATTATTTTCATAGTAGCGAATTTTCACATCGCGTTTTTTCATGATCGCCAATTTTATTATTCGTCTTTCTTCATGTAGCGATTTTTCATGAAGTGCTTTATAATGTTCGCGTTTATTTCTTTCGCTTTTTTAGGGTTCCGTACCCAAAGGGTAAAAACGGGACCCTATTACTGAGACTTCGCTGTCCGTCCGTCCGTCCGTCCGTCTGTCACCAGGCTGTATCTCAAGAACGGTGATAGCTAGACAGTTGAAATTTTCACAGATGATGTATTTCTATTGCCGCTATAACAACAAATACTAAAAATAAAATAAAATAAATATTTAAGGGGGGCTCCCATACAACAAACTTGTTAAAGATTATGGTACGGAACCCTTCATGCGCGAGTCGGACTCACACTTGCCCATTTTTTACCATTAGATTATTTTTTCAGGCGCATATATTTTCAGCAGCATTAGGCAACATACGCCTTATGTCAAAATATTTTGTGAAAATTAGCGAATAATCCATTTTTATATGTGTGTTTCTCTATTACAACTACGTACAACATTCAAGGGTAATATAGGAGAACAACTACCCTCATACTTATTTCTACCGCAAATCAATATTTTGTCTTCATTGTGTACCTACACTTAATGCAGATCAATTTAAAAAAATCGGACTTATCACAGCAACAAAATCCAGTACCTAGGTCCCCTCCGCTGGGTATACATTACAAAATTCTTAAATATTATAGAAAATCAGTTTTCTATGGCGAGCGGTCAGTTCAGCGATGCAGGATTGTTACGGGCGCGTGGCGCCACCGTATAGCGCCATCTGTTGATATAGTACATTAATTACTGCAGACGCCGAGCTAAAAGGCAGATATTAAGAGGCCTTATTCCTTTAAAGAAATATTTATTTCATATTATGACAAATATATTGATAATTTCAACCATCTTTTTTAAGTGAATAATACTTTCCCCGAGTTTTAGGTAGTAACATAGCTATTTCATGCTTTTATTGCGTGCAGTCGAAAAAAAGGTGAAAAAAATATTTTTCCGCGTGAATTTTGTCAATTTCGAGTAATTTTTGAAACAAAAATTATCAATGAAAGATTCAAACTGTAGGTTTCAAATATATTCCAATAAATCCCAATAGCCCTGTTCTAGGTAGTAACATCAATGATATGTTAAGAAACATGTTTGATCATAAAGAAAATGTCTAAAACAATCAGCATTTTAAAAGGAATAAGGCCTCTTACTTCGGGACTGGGGGGGTGATTCTGTTCACGTAGGAGTGTTCAATTCAATATTGGCGGAACCCTTATCGGAACCGGCAAAATTTGTATACAGTTTTTTTTATGTAAATAGTGTATACAAATTTAGTTGTCTTTGTGTACATGTTATTTTTAAGCTTATATCTACGGTTTATGTTTTTATTTATCTATTTCTTTTAGATGAATGATGTTGTGTTTTAGGCCTGCTGGAGCTGGCATGTTCATTAAAATGATCAAAGCTCCTTAATTAGTAGATTAAAAAAAAACTGCAGACGCCGGGAAATAAGGGCTTGCCGGCTGAGTAGGTATAGACGGCCAACCGTAGGGAGGCCGGATAGTGATACGAAGCCGGCAAGCCCTTTTCACGGCTAAGGCATGTATAGTGTAGTAAATAAAAAAAATACACCACTCACAAAAACATAATTCAGCTGTTTAGTCCGTTTATGAACACAGTTACTATTTTTACTTCTTCCCGGCCTAGGCCTTCTATTTTGTATGAAATTCCTTTACAGTTCTCTCGAATTGTTCCGTCCGAAACGTGACACTTCGAAGCCTGTTTTAACGCACGTTATGACGATATTTCATTGCATGTTTGACGAAACAAAAATATCCTCTCATCACGCCGCGCCGAAAGTGATGATTTTTACAGGCATCAGCTGGACATGTAAAGATAGTTATAGGACGCTTTTTATCCGACTACGCGGACGCAGTTGCGGGCCCCTTCTAGTATAAACCATAAAGCATTTGTATATCTTTTTACTGTCGTATTTCTAGAAACTACTAGAATTTTCTCCGAATGTTTGTATCTCGTGATTACTTTTACGAGTAGCTCCTCGCTGTTACTTTGTGTTTGTCGTACGTACCTACTTACATAGATAATGTCCAAATTTATAACAATAAAGCTTTCGCTGTACGGGTAGCTGTCCCTGATGAAGAGTTCCATACGAGCTCAAAATAAAAAATAACATATGTCGGGCCATTCCTGACAATTTCACGTGAGTGTAATAAATGACTGTTCAACAGTCTCGTGCTGTTCACAGATTAAAATCTGATAAAGAAAAATCGGCGGACTTATAATTGGCATTAATCAATAATCATTAATGACGAGGTATCTGTCAATTTCAGACACGTATATGAGAGTGAGAGCAACGGATGCTTTATCATTTATCCATCGTACGAATGAAGCGAACAAATTGGATGCATATTGCAGACACCTATTGCCAACAGAGCTATCCATACTATGACTTATTGTGTCCATACAAATATTGGTACCTAACCCACAAAGACGTGAAATGTAGGCAGCCATTTGTATGGAGTGTTTTCAGCGCTCCGCAGGAATGTTGAATTTTGACGGTCATTTCTGACTTTTGGAGCAGTATTAAGTGTTATAGTCCCATACAGACATTTGATCCCAATAAAAAGTAGAACCGATTCACATCCTCAAAAAAAATCGTCATGCCCATTTTGGGTCCCCATTGGCCAGTAAAAAAATGACAACTATGTTTATTCGGGGACTGCACGTGAGCCTTGGTCATGTGCACGGAGTGTCCAGCGAGATAGAGGGGCCGGCCAAAGATAATTAAAAACCTTAAAAGGTTTGCTTTTGAGGCTAAAACATGTTTAAAAACAACCCCGATACGAACTCTTTTTAGGTGTGGTTAGGTTTTAGCTGGAATTAAAAAAGGCGAAACGACCGCTACGTGGGTACGTAGCAATATGCTGTATATCGATATGAACTCGGGAGGTTACGCGATCCGATTAACTTTTAACTGCTTTTACTTGGGAGCTTGTCAGCGATTTCTACATTAAGCTGAGTCTTTAAACCTTTGGATAAAAAATATAACGGGTAAAGATTCGGCCTCATTTAAACAAAAACCAAGGAATTGAGCAAATAAAATTTCAAATGTTAGAAAAATTTGGGTTTACCTCAACAATTCATGATTGTATTAGTTTTCTACCGATAATCTTCACAAACAAATTAATTTAAACGGTACTTTTTTAATCATAAATACGAGAAATAAATATGATTAATAATTACTTCCATGTACATATAGAATATATCACTTAAATTAAAATCTTGGAAAAAAGCGATAAACGGTGAATAAAATATGCCATTCAAGTGTATTAAAATTATCCACGCCTATGTCTCGCGACACACATTTTGTGATAAAAAAAAACAGATACAATACAATATTTTGTTGGCGTGTCTTATAAGTAAATAAATGTAATTAAAAGGAATGTCGTTGTTTTGTTAAAGCTGGGACTCCGAGTATGATAAGCTTTACAAATGGAGCAATATCGGTATAATGAAACGGCTATACCTACACTTAATTCCATGAAACCACGGGTCCTACAGCAGAATAACAAGATCTTAATTAGAGACGAAATTGTATTATCTCAAGATTAAATACACAAAATAAAATTTCAAGTATGGTTTCCACTCCAACTATATTGTTTTTATGTCCATTTATTTATAAGCGCTGCAAACGATCATCACCCCGAGAGGTAACAATATATATGAATGGAAAAATTGGAAAAATAACTAAGTTTCTATTTTGACGTAAGTGCGTTTATGTACTTGGTTGTCAATGTTGTCATACAGGAGCCTTACCACGATCTCTTAATGCGACTCACTTTAGGCCCTAAACTGAACTGTATCGCTATTTCATACCATGACATTGTATTTACGACTCGGTTCAGATGCAGTTCAGTAAGAGCGTCTCAACTATTTCATTCACTCATTTCAAGTACTTTTCGTACCACGATGTGTCACTTGAGACGAAACTGAATCGCACGAGTGTCAAATTTTGCACTCATAAAAAGTTCCTCATTGAGTGTATTGTTCTGGATAGTTTTGTGTTGAATATTTATTAATTCCTAGCTTTTGCCCGCGGCTTCTCTCGCACAGGTCTAGAAACGTGTCTGTGTAACTTCCTACCGTTTTATTGTTTCTTAAAACCTATACTCATACCTTTACCTTGTTCCCATAAAAATGTTCTTAATTTTTCTGTCGTCGTCGTATTACCTAAATAAAACTTTGAATCGTCCTAATTTATTGACAATGGCGACTAATTATGTAATGGCGACTAATTTATCGAGACTAATCTAGGTGCGTTGTGATCGCAAGATACCTAACACTTGTTCGTAATAGTTCGTCGCCGTACCTCATGGAAAGTTAAAAAACTTATATCACGAGTTTTTTTTTTATTTTTAAAGACGTTGAAATTTGCGTTGTTACTCAAGTCTTACTAAAAAAATAATACATTTTTCATACAAACCTTGGCTTTCCGTTTAATCCTCTTAAGGATAGGAATTCCAGGTATCGTTTAAATCAGTATTCTCAGTTAATTACAATTATATTACTAACTGAGACAACAATGCTCTAATGTAGAGGATCTAACGTTTTTCATACAAAGTTTTACCATCTAATTGCCTTAAATTTAATCCTTTTAGAAGATTAAATTCCAAAAATAAATGCAGAGCAGAGTTCATACACGAAAATATTTCCTCACATATACTTTCACATTGATGGAGAATCTGTAAACAAAGTTCTAACTCAAACATCTCTTACCTACTCAAAAATCACACGATTTCCATAAAAACTTTCAACCCCAATTGGGCCCTGGTGTTTGACAGGTTTTTCAGATGTCTGACGAGTTAATTTCTTTCGAGTTATTAGAATACGATCTCTTGGAAAATGCAACGGAAAAAAAAAGATGCACAATGCGCATAGATAAGAGTGCATTACTGGTAATAAGTAGATAGCTAACTTCGTGTTTTTCTGCAATACTACGGTAAAGAGCTCGTAACTTTGTATGGATTTCATAGTAAGATACGTTTTTTTTCCGTAGCATTGCAGACTGTAGTAACTAAATTAGCCGCTCGAGGGTGCTTTACATCATGCTTCTTTATTTGGTTACTAGTTAAGTTCTTAAACCACAATATGATTTTTAATAGATTAAATTATAAAAACGAGTAAAGTATTTTGTAAAACAAAGAACTGGAGTTACAAACATTTGCACAGAACCTAAAATAGACAACTATAATTGAACATATCTTTAAGCAGTTGATAATTTATTTATTTACGTTTATTTATTATTCAAAAAAGTTACACAACATTACAGTAATAAAACCAATAAGGCACTGAACTACAAAAGTACATATAAACAAGACTTAAAACTAGTTAATTTAGGCGACACAACCGCGTGGGTCCTTTGCGTCGTCTGATCTGGTGTATAATTCGGCAGATTACCGCGGAACCGCCGAAACACCCTTCCTCCAGAAGTCTGCACTTGCGATGGTGTCCTGCAGCGGCCGCGGCACGCACACCACAAATGAGCTGAAGTACTCGTAGTGCCGGGACTGCAGCTGGATAATATTGATATCATGGGGTCCAAAATATAAGCCCGATTTCAAAGGTCTTAATCTCGGCGGGAGACAGCTGGCGATAAACACGGAGCTCTTAACATTGTCATTGACACACTTGATATTATATGGGTGATAAAATTACTTCATAGCATTCTGTGGTCACAATTTCTTTCGGCTGAACGAATACACTAAATCCGCGGAGGATTAAACTGAATTCAAAGACTGGCATAACACGTAAAATTCATTTGAAATTTAACAAATTTACATGTCAATGATTGACAAGAAAAATGACAGAAGGCGGCACACGTTCCGAGACTTAACTACAATTCTTTTGAAATACAGACATTTTAAACTTTATTTCATTCAATAAAGCATTTGGTATGGCCATGGTATGGCAAATTTTGTCATTAAATTAAAAAAAGAACATAAGTCCGCTATTAAATATATGTCTTTTCTTTTCAAAATTACCAACAAAGTGTGCTGCGAAATTAATTTATAATATTTTAGTTACCGAACGGATAGAAGTCAGAAAGAGATAAACATATACGAAACTCACATAGCGGCATCCCTTTCGCGCCGTAGCATCTCACTTGCGGACCAGAGACAAATATCGGTCTTTCATTCACTTTATGCGATCGAGAATCAGCGCTGCTTTAAATTTGTTATGGTACCAAATTCAGCGATTCAATTTAGGTGCCTAAACTGAACTGCACTGCTTTTGGATAGCTTTTAATAAGATTGTGGTAAGGCCCCAGTTATTGTTTTGTTGAATAGGCATCACGAAATATTTTTTTTTAGGTCAATCGATTTTATTATTTATTGGGACCAAATGTTTATATGGGACTACCTATACTTAGACTGCTCTAAAAGTCAGAAGTGACCGTCAAATTTCAACATTCCTACAGAGCGCTAAAAATTCTCCATACGAATGGCCACCTAATCGTCACGTCAATATATTATGTTAATATTTGTATGGAGACAGTAAGTAATTTGCCATTTTCACCATGAAAGAGTGCGTTTAAGTTCATGGTGTTTTACAATTATTGTCTTGTTAAATTATGAGAATTAAATTACATATTTAAAAAAATGTTGATTTAATGTTTTCCTTTCCTTATTTCATGACTTATTGAGCTAATTTTATTCATATAACTACAGTACGCTGTATAATAAATATAACATATGAGTCGTCATCCCTACTGTGAGGATTGAAAACAATTTCTTATTTATTACCTTTGGATGAAAAAAAAAACAAAATAAATTTCGGTAACGTTGAAGTTACATTCAACTTATTCAAGCAATTTTATTGTTTTGGTTCTTTATTTCATGATATACTGAGCTTTTTATATGTAGGCTATTATAATATTGTTGTATAATTCAACAGCTATCCCTTATTCGCGGAATGTATGTGAAAGTAATAGACAGTTCTATTAATACGCTATTTTAGTCGCGTAAAAAATACTGTAATAAAATTGTTCTCCAAAGACGCGTAGGGTAGAAAGGGGTAATGGGGATCACTTAAGCAAGAATTAAAATAAAAAAATTAAAATAAACAAAATCTTTATTTCAACCGCCTTATAACATAATATACTTAATTGCCTATCATTTGAGATCAGTAATTATCACATTAATAATCATCCTTGGGAAATCTGACAGTTAAAAAAAAACTGTTTTTGACTCCCATTGCACTGAGGTAAGGGTAATTGTGGTCACCTTGTGGGCAATAAGAATCATCAAAAAATCTAACACAAATCGCAAGTATCAGTTGACCAGGAAGCTTTTGTGGTAGTTCTTTGTCGTACTTTCGGCATCTAAAAGCAAAATAACAAAATTATCTTATGCATTTACATTGCGGGAAATCGTGGTCACAAGCGGGCAATGGGGGTCAGGTTAGATTTGGTTCGACAGTCATTACCCACAAGCACTTTCTGGAGAAATTTTTTTTAACACAAAACAAATACTAACAATACTCGTGATTTAAGTATAAAATTGTTACACTGAATGCATGAGTAAACGCGTAAAAAAATGTGATACAACTAGATCAATAATTATAATACTTACTGTTTATTTTGCGTCTGTGAAAATTTACATCGGTGTGCCGCAAAAACAAAATACACCTCTCGTTCCAAAGGCCGTCGCCATATTGGCCCGGCGCACTCGCTGCGATAGTGGGAGGTCAAAGCGGGGTGGGGAAGGCCGTAAACGCGTTTCTAGTAGTTGTAGTTTTTGAGATTTGTGGGTGACCACCATTGCCCGCTGACTCCCATTACCCGGTCTTCCCCTACACCATTTCTAGGTAAAACGGTTTATTAAAGTAATTAATATACAAAGATCCCATTTTTTTATCAAAACATAGTCTGTGTAGCGAGCTCCGCTTTATACAATAAAGAGCTTACATGCAATAGGTATTACAATAGGTATATAATGAACTCGGAAGATGAATAGACAGTAAATATTATATTATAGATTTTTGTACTGAGCAACCTTACAGCACTTCAAAAATCGTCTTGACTTAATGTCGTGTGTGGATGGGGCAGAGGGGTCCACAGTACGTCGCCATGCCGAACGGTCTTTCGCTTCGCGTTTTGCTTCATCCAGGTCATTCCTATCGCCTTCGCCTCTGCAGTGATCGTCCGCCGCTAGGATTGTATAGGGCGGCTACGTTTCCGCTTTCCTTGGAGGTTCCAGTCTAGAGCTTGCCTCGGTATGAGATCGGGGTCTCTTCGAAGCGTGTGGCCAATCAAGTTCCACTTGCGGCGTTTGATCTGTTGTTCAGCGTTCCCATAAATCTACGTTGAAGAATTGTAACCTCTATTTATAGTACCATATTTGTAATAATAAATGTTAAATTTAGCTACATACACATCAAGGCTACAAAAGCATACCAACGTTTATGCTTTTGTACCTGGCCTACTAAATACAAAAATATATTTACTGGAATTGAAATAACAAAAAAGTCATATATCAGAAACACAAAAGCGTACAAAAAGCATTTGAATCAGTTTGGCGTAGATAGAAGAAATTAAGCCACCCTTTGGAATAACACGGCTTTGTATAAACAAAGGTAAAGCAATGTACATGGAAATAAGTCCCGTCGCTTCGCTAAAGGCTCAACAGGTTGGCACTGAAGATACTATGAGAGCCAACGATGATTTGATTCTTGGTCCTACTAAACTCAAAATTACTGACCTGGGAGTATTATTTTATACAACAATGTCTAATAGGTAAAAAAGGAATGCCTTGATAGAATGTGGGGCACCGTGTTTGTTTGTTTGTGTTAGTGTGAACAGTAAGTACGAAAAAATATAAATAATATCAAATTTCGAACAAATTGCCACAATTAATGCAGTAGGACCGTCTATTATTTCAATTTATTTGTATTATCCTCGCTAGATAAAATGTTTGGCAAGAATACGGTATTTGCTGACAGCTAAAATTAGTTACTATTTATGAAATGTCAGTATGAAGTTCCTATGAAGATACTGGCTTGTGACGTCATAAAAACCAATAGCCAAACACGTCTTCTTGTTAGTTTCTTTTTCAATTAGAATTTATAGTGTTCAAAAGTTAGTGGTAGTTTAGGTACTTGGTCCCGTGTATTTATTTTTATTTATGCGTGTTTAGTGGTGTAAAATAAACAATTTATTTTCACTTTTGTCAAAATGAAGGAAGTTTCAGCTTTCAATACAAGATATTTTCTAAAATATAATTAAACCATTAAAAAAACATCCTCTTTCTTTTAGAAGTCGATGAAAATGGTCACAATCACAACTTGCTTACACTTATCAAACAATTGTTAAAACGCAGGTCGATATATTTAATTTAATTATCTTTCTAACAATTTACAAGCCATAAATATTCATTACATTACACAAAAACTGGGTTAGTTGGATTAAAGTCGATTTCTGTTGCTCTATTGTGTTTGAATACTTTTATACTATCAGGCAAAATAAACTCGCCTTTTATGAAAATTGCCACAGATTCGCAATAGCAGAAATGAAAAACAGAATAAACGCCAAACACCCTAAAACCTGACAACATTTACATCCAGAGCGAAAATCTAAAATGTAAACGCATTTTTATTCACAAGGAAAATATTTCATATTTTTCTCCCAGTTTATTTGTGAGAAAAACTTTCCTGGGTTTCTTGAACAACACTCATAATAGACATTGACTCGTAAGGTGAGTGCCTCTTTTGTGTTGTGTCACTTTAAAAATAAAACATAGGGCAATCACTGAAGCAATACATTGTCTTTTTAACAATGGTGGTTTCTGTAGTTTTATTTATACAGGATGGAACATTTCTAAAGACTGGGCTGACAGGATAGTGTCATCTGAGTGATCTACAATCGACCTATTATAATTGTAAAGCTGGATTTAAAAGTAAAGAAAAGTCATCAAAATAAAATATTTTAATATCAGTGACACAACCCACCGAATTCAAAGGTTTCATATACATTTTAAATTGACACCTGTCTTTAACTTAAGCGATGTCAAAAGAGGCTAGGGTTGATATTGTGCAGATCAACAAACTGTATCTCAAAAATGGATAGAAATATTTACGTAGTTCATGGGTGAAAAATAAAGTACTCAGTCTGAACAATTCCCTGTTTGCGTAAAAGCCCCTCGATCTGTTCCACCCCGTATATAAAACAGTCATTTATTTAGGATGTAATCCAGTGGCTTTTCGTGAAACTTGTATAGGTGTCCGTATTTATTCGAACGTAGATGTTCGAATAAATACAAACTTTAGCTGCATATGCCAACATTTAGCTGTCCGAGACCAAAAGTTTTAGGCCCGTATTAATAAACTGCAGGCCGGATGGTTGCTTTTATCACGCGATAAATAAGTGACAAAGCATCCGTCACGTGTTTACAAGATGCGAGTGTAAGTGACAAATGCTTTGTCATTTACTTATCACGTGATAAACGTAAGCATCATAGACCCGTCAGTTTTTAAATTATTTGACATGAATTTGGTTTATCTTCGTGTGTCAGTGTCTTTTGCCTAATAATAGTTGTTTTCCTATGTTTTTAATTTATTAAACTAATATCTAAACTAAAGTACAGTGATTCCATCATATTCTTCCATCTTAACATTATACAGTCCATTGCTCATCAACATTGTCTCAAATATGATACCGAACTCAAGTTTGGTTTTTCCACGTGAAACACTGAATTTTATACTATATCCATAAAACCTCAAAACTTTACCTACTTTGTGTCCAAAACGCATCTTTCAATACTACTATAATATTACATCTGATATAGCTGTCATGTACACAGAATATAGTGTACCGTAGGTGATATATATTATCTACGTGATAAATATCACGTAATATATCACCAGTATTAATAGCAATATACCACGGGCTTGCGGTGTATAATAGACATATATTTCCATCACGAAGTGAATGAGGACATGAGACTGCTTTTAGGTTTTAATTAATACCATTAGAGAACTCGATCATGTTTCATTATTATCAGAATGACACACTCATATAAGTCAAATGAAATATACTTAAAATCAGTAGTTTCGTGAGTTAGGTAATATTCGTGCATTGTAGCAAAGATATATAATAAACTTAATAATAAAAATGCCCGACATCTGGTCTTCTATTTTATATGCGCGAAAGACATTACAGCTGTTATATTACTTGCGATATTGTATCTCCCACTTACACAGCACCGAGTATTATGTGAGAAAGAGACGCAAAACGTTGAGGCCGTTTAGATTTTAACAGTAGCCATTAAATTATAACTAGGTAAATAAAAACATCCACAGCAAACTTGTAACTTAATTAAGTTAATTAACATGATTAGCCTAAAGGCGCTTATGCACTGCACCCGATGAATATCCCCTAAGTTTTAGCCCAAAAAAGGTATTATATGTTACGTTACAAAAAATGGTGGTTACGTATGCGGGCTATTATCGACATCTGTTTTTTTTTAATATTGACTTGTTATCGTGGATTAAGTAGAAGTATTCACGTTTTACACAAAATAGCAGTTAATGCTTAAACGTCGCTGCGAATATTTTCCGCCGAACATTAGAAAAAAACGCGTAAAAACGCGTCCAATAATTTTTTAGGTTTAGTATCATTGGATTATAGGTACGTGGTATTTACTTAACTGCAAATGCTATTATTATGATTCCAGTATCCGTCTTTCTGTCACCAGGCTCTATCTCACGAACCCTGATAGCTAAAGAGACTTGAAATTTTCACAGATTATGTATTTTCTGTTGCCGCTATAACATCAAATACTAAAGACAGGATAAAATCAATATACAGGGTGGAACATTTTTAAAGACTGAGCTGACAGGATAGTGTCATCTGAGTGATCTATAATCGACCTATTATAATTGTAATGCTGGATTGAAAAGTAAAAAAGAGTCATCAAAATAAAATATTTTAATATCACTGACAACCCTACCTACTAACTCGAAGGTTTTATTTATATTGTAAATTGACACCTGTCTTTAACTTAAGCGATGTTCAAAAGATGCTATGTGCAGATTTTTACACTAACTGTACCTCAAAAATGGATGGAAATATTTACATAGTTCATTGGTGAAAAATAAAGTACTCAATCTGAACTATTCCCTGTTTGCTTAAAGTCCTTCGATCTGTTCCACCCTGTATAAGTCCCATACATAAAAACGTATTTATTTGCTATTTTTTATTTGTTGGCACGGGAATAGGGAGGGTTCCCTACGAGTCCGACTCGCACTTGGCCTGGTTTTTTTTTTATTTGACGTCCATTGTCATCACGCCTTTTAGCCAAGTACTAGGTACAATGGTAATAATAGATCTTCATTACTGTCTAGTTAGTAGTTGAAGTTTATCATCAAGTTAAAACACTCGTAGCAGCGTAGCAGCTATTAGCCTTAGTCTCAAGTTTCAAAGATCTTTATTGACCTTTTAACCCTTTGAACGCCAAGAGCCGCTAAAGTGGTCGTGTGCTGTCGTGCCTACCACGCCAACGACCACCAAAGCGGTAATGGCGGACGCAGTCAAAGCAATTTGTCTGCTGGCAGATAAGGTAAATTTTCGCTCTTTCTTTTCTCTACTATTGGCGTAGGTATAAGCCACATTTTGACATGGGATGAAAAGCGTTCAAAAGGTTAATGATAAGTCAAGTCGATAGATATCAGACAAAGTACAATTCATACCTGTCTCATTATTATTGAAGGCGGATATTTGAAATTAAAAACATTAACTGAAACTTTATTGTATTCATTAATTTATTTATTATATAATTTTAATACTGATTTGAGAATTATCAATTACCTGACATAAACATTGTATAGATTTAGCTAGTAAGTATTCAATGTATCAACCTTAAGACTAGACTTATTCTAGAGCATATTGTATGTCAATGGAATAAATGATATTTCGATTCAATTAAAAGCAACTAAGGGTTATATATGGAATCACATATAATGATAAATAGAAAATGATTTCTCGGCTTTTGAAATTAGTTGTAGAACAGTGTTGAATTGAATGCATTTTCTTGTAGCTACTATAGTACAACAATGACGAGTATCTTCCGATAATACTTAAATAAGATTGTATGGTAAATAATGAGAACTATCGTGAGACATCTTTAATGATTATAAAAACGCTTTAAACTCACGTAAATATTGACAGGAACGGTCCGACATGTTTCAAAGTTTTTGAACTCGTAGGTATGAAGTTCTTCATCGGAGAATCGTGAATCGTGAAATCGTGATTCTGATACGAGTTCGAAACATATCGGACCGTTCCTGACGATTTTAACGTGAGTTTAAACCGTTTTAATAATTATTGTACAAATAAGTTCTTTAGACGAGTATATTGCGAATTTGTAAATTTGCTACATGTAATTGCTATGTCAAATGCATCCCGCCCTGTCGCATTCGTATCTCTATCTGTCGTATTACTCGGGAATGTCATATTATGTATACTCGACCGAACGTAGTAACCATAACAACTCGACGGCCTAGATAGTGCACAATGCACATAGCTCGAGGTCCCGCTGCAAGAAAACAAAGCTCGCAACATACAAATGGAATTAGCGTAGGTACAGGGATTAGGTAACAATATGTGATTACCATTTTGTAATAGTGTTAGTACAATGAAAAAGTAGTGTTATGAAAAAAATACTAAAATTGTAACCCCGCTTAGAATAAATAAATATCGCACTCTACATAGATGAAAGAAAAACACTTTATTAATACCACAATATTCTCTTATTTGGCAGTCAGATCCTCAGTCACGTAGCAAATATGGTGTCATTTTACTTGTTTTTTGATCTCATCAGGTACATAAACGAAATGAGTGCACTCGTAGATCATTGACTGTCCCAATTACGTTTCACCATGGTTGCCTGTCATCGGCATGCATCCTCAGGCACTTCAAAAAGGCTTTTGGTTTTTTTATGGTTGATCCAGGTCACGAAATGACATCACGTACAGGTTAGTGTTAAGACTGCGCCGAGCGAAATGTGAAAAATAGGCAGTTGCCGTTAAGTAGACAACGTCAACACTAGTTGTTTCATCCATTTCTAAACTATATTATATTTAGCACTTCGAAGAATGTGTTAACAACTTTTCTGTGGAAAAATTATAAGATTATTAATATTTTACCCTCGAAAACTAAGTGAAATTGGACGAAAACTGTAAAATCGTAAGCAGGCGTTAAGTGTTTTTTTATTTATATTTTATATTTATTTATTTATTTATTAACATTAGAAGAAAATCATAACATTACAGGATTACACCCAAGTCATTACAAAATTCTTAAAAATTAAATTATATTATTCCACAGATACATTAAATAAGATTAAATTATTACACATACAATTACTAAATTAAATACATACATCACAGACTAATTGGCAAGACTCTCGCATAATTTCAGACACTCTCTTTCAACGACCGTCCATCCATCCGCAAACAAATCGCAGGAGAGTTGCACCGCGCTAAGCCCGTTAAGGGCATGTAGAGCGCGGCAGACGGGAGAGTTGCGGCGCGCCACCGTGTGCGCGGGGGGCACCGCGAATAGGCGCTGCCGATCTGCGCGAAACCGCGTCCGTCCGTCAGGGACGAATAGTCGACAGGCTTCGCCGACCAGCACTGGGCAATCGAGACGACCTCGCAAAATACGGAGGATAGTGATCAACTGATCAAAGAGTCTGCGCGTAGCCAGAGAATGGTAGCCAAGGGTGCCCTGCAGATAGGCAGTAGGGTAAAGGAACGGATAATAGCCGCCAACTTTTTTAAATAGGAAGCGCAAGAAACGTTTCTGCACTTTCTCAAGCATTAAGGCATAGGTTGATTCATGAGGATTCCATACGCAGGAACTAGCCTCTAACTTGGATCTTACGAGAGCAGAGTAAAGCAACCTTATGGCTCCTAGATGTGTGAAGTTTTCACAGTTACGAGTAACGAAGCCTAGCCGCTTGAAACCTTCTGCTGCCAACCCACGCACGTGATCGTGGAATGTGAGTCCAGGATCAAACACTACCCCAAGGTCTTTGATGGATTGAGTGCGAGAAAGTGGTTGCTTGTCAAGAGTATATTGGGCAATTGTAACCTGTTTAGAGCGCGTGAAGCTCATAACATGGCACTTTGAAGCATTAAGGTGAAGACGGTTCTCGACACTCCATTGGTGAATTGCATCTAAATTACGTTGCATGACTTGGCAATCTGATGGGGTTCTAATATCAACAATTATCTTAAGGTCGTCAGCATACAACAAGGCTCTACCAGCTTCCAGGCAGCCGGCAAGATCGTTAATCATAACTGTGAAGAGGAAAGGTCCTAGCAGAGATCCCTGACTTACGCCTGAGTTCGTGAGGTAAGAACCAGAGTCAAAACACCCCAGGCGAACAAACTGCCTACGATTTTCCAGATAATTGGCAAACAACCGCAAGAGTGAGGGGGAAAACCCTATAGAGGAGAGCTTCCGTAATAAAACATCATTATCAACTTGATCGAACGCTTTCCTAAAATCGAGATATACTACGTCAACTTGGCATCTTTCATCTAGTTTTTTCGCGACATGGTCTACAAGTGAGAGAAGATTAGTGTTTACGGAGCGGCCTCTCCTAAACCCGTGTTGAGCGTCATCTAGGTAAGGATCAACTTGTTTATAAAGCTTCGCATGCAGAACACTTTCAAATACTTTAGCGAAAGAGCTCAAGACGGCAATTGGCCGATAGTTCTCAGCCTGGGATTTATCACCTGATTTCAAAATCGGCGTCACCCTCGAGAGTTTCCAGCGACTTGGATAAGTTCCGGATTCTAGTGCAAGATTAAATATATGCGCCAAGGGAGACGACAGCTGAGTTTTAAACGCTTTAATTATGTAAGGCGGTACATTATCAGGGCCAACAGAGCTGCTCGGCTTTAATTTATTAATCCCGAGTTCGGCCTCCTGACTAGTAAAACCAGTGATATTTATTAAACGGTTATACGCCGCCGCAGTACCTGCCACATCCGCACTCAGCTGTGGTGTATGCGAAAGGAATACGCTACTAAAGTAGTCCGCGAAAGCACCCGCAGCTGCGTGCCCACTGAACTCTTGACCGCGATATGAGACACTCTGTTCGAAACCCCCTTTTGTCCGTAAGTTCGAGATATGATTCCAGAACAACTTAGGGTTAGTTTTAATGTATCCCTGGATGCTGTATATATAGCCGTTGTACGCTTCGGAGACCCTGCGCTTAATATCCGCCCTGAGGTCACTGTAGGACTTGTATACGTCTGGATGGGAGGTGACCTTCCACTCTTTATGTAATGCACCCTTGAGTTTCAGATCTCTAATAATATCAGCTGAGAACCATGTTGGATATCTTCTAGATAGACTATTTTTCCGAATCTTTTTTGGAACACACGAGTCAAAACATACATATAGTGAAGAATACAGACGTTCGACAGCTTTATCTACGCATCTTTCAGCAAGTACGGGTCTCCAGTCCACATTAGAGATGAACTCATAAAGTAACGAAAAGTCTGCCTTACCAAAATTCCAATCAGTGGCTGGATCGATGTTACTGGGCTCGAGTGCCTCAACTCTCCCGGGCCGATTCAGTGTGATGGAAATGTCTAAGGGCGGGTGGTATACGTCTGCGCGTTCAACCAGGCCTTCACACGCCGTACACACTCTCACTGCGCCCTCACATTCAGACACTAATACAACGTCAAGTTTGCTACCCTTGTCATTTACAATGTTATTATAGTCTGATAGTTTACAATATGTCAGGAAATAATTTAAATAAATGTTTACACTTAGACTAGCGCTTTTCAAGTTCAGATCGCCTAATATTACACACTCCGTTTGGTCTTTAGCAGCCGCAGAATTATCTTCGACTTTACAAAACCACGTCATATAGTCTGAGTCAGTTGAAGTTGGTTTTAAATACACTACACACACACAATACACACAACCGTTGTGAGTAACTGTAGCCCAGAGGTCTTCTCCTTGCGCCGTTTCCAGATCCGTCCGCCGACAGAGGGTAATACCGGGGTAATAGAGGGTTATACTTTAACAATGGAAATCTATTCTGATTTTCACTTAAAAAAAAAGATCAATACATTACTATTTGTCCGCATCAAATATTTCAATTATTATTTGGTATTAAAGGTCCAGATTTATCAAAAAGTGCTTTTAATTCTCCAGATACATTTTTACTATGGCAGCCGCGCGCCGATCATACGCAATCCCCGCGCTCTATGGTTCGTTAACGCTCGGCGCAGTCTTAAGGAGTACCTATTTTCACTATACAAGTACACACTATTCAAGTATGCACTATTTATTGTATCTTACGAATTAACTCTCATTCAAAAAGTTGGCATGAAATTAAAGCAAATTAATTTTTACATAAGCTTTAAATGCTTTGCACTCATCAGTGCTTCGGAATGCTAAAGATTAAGTCTCCTGGCAGCGGGTCCCTATTCTATAACAATGTCCCAGTGCTATGCATATGTGTCCACATTGTAAGTCCTGTTCAAACTGTCAGCGTAGACACGCACTAACGTCACGTACACACGTGCACGTATTTGGATGCATGCATGAAAGTTTATTAAATAAAATATTACGTACACACTCATGTTAACTAAATATACATTTTGATCTGGTTCGAAAAAGCCACAAAGCACGGACCACTCTTTATAATAAACGCCCTTCTCCCAAACTATCTTGAATGGAAATTCCAAGCGACAATACTTCACATAAGACAAATGCAGTTGATATGGTAAAAAACCAAGTATATAATCGTCATAATATTATGTCCGTTTTTTCTTTAGCGAGTAATTTACATATTTTTGAATATAATTCGAAGTAAAATATTCTTCATTTCCGTTATAAGTAATAAGGGCCTTAAATAACAGTGGAAGTGCATTTATACTAAGACTAAAGTACGCAAGCAATCCCAACTCATTTGTGAAGATATAACCAAACAATTTTATTTATTGTAAAACATAACGCTTTAGAGACAATTATTTTTGACGTTTTTAAGGTACCTAGAATTCATATGTACGTAAATAACAAAGAAAAAAAAGATGATCTGCTTTATAAAATGATTGGTCTAGTATTCTATTTTGTTGAATTTTCTCCGATTTAATAACATCTATATTCAGAAATACAACGATATTATTGGCTAACAGAACGTCACGTTCTCACGTTATGACTTAACCATAATATTGTTCCGTGCAAAAAATAATAACTTACCAGACCTCAAACACAGCAAACCAGGAACACAGTATATTCCATGTTTTTATTGTATTTGAAACTAGGGAGGGATGTTGTTCTATCATACATATTCTACAAAGCCGTTGTTCTTTGCTATTTTGCACAGTTTTTCCTTTTTTTCCCGCGCACAATCCTGTAATATGTTTTTTAGTCGACTAATATGATAAAATACAAACAGTCAAAGTCTGCTACGAGTGAAGCAGCGTTATACAGAATATTTCGCTATTGTATCCGTCATTTTACTTAAGTAAGAGTTAGTTTTTTTAAGCTTGTTTATTGTATTTACTTACATTAATTTGGGTGATTTTTATATCAATTTGCACCAAAATGCATCGTTTGTTTTTGAAACCTTTTAGTGTAAAAATGCGACTTATCGCCGAAATTTTCATTAAAAAGTTATTTACCTACGTATAACGCGATAATACTGCACATCACGGTCTAAAATTCGCTTTAAATAAAAATCAAGTTGATACTTAATTAGACACGCAGCGTAAAGAGTGTTTGACTCGAGACTAAAATACCGGGTCTCCCTCGAAATCCCTAACAACGTTTGCCCTAAAATCATTTGCCCTAACATGGTTTTCCTTAATACTTTTGACCTACTGTTCGTTTGCCATAATTCTCTTGTGCCCTAAACGCTCTTTTGTCCTGAAACTCAAAATCCATAATATAAAATTTCCTTATACTCTTCTTATGCTTTAATGTAATCCTAAATATGAAACACGTTTGGCCTTCGCTAGGATCGACAATGAGCGAAGCGAGGAGGAGTGTTAGGAAGAATAAATCCTACCCACCGCCAGAATCAAGTTTTTTTTTCCCTCGCGTTAAAAGAATCTACGTCCATCTTTGTGCATGAAATATTCGAGCAATGGTATTAGGAAATTTGATACTTATGCCATATAAAATGAGTATATGTAACCATTAGAAAAAATGAATATTTGTACAATAAATGTTAGGGAAAATAAGTATTAGGACATAAAATCTTCGGGCACTTGCATTAGGACAAATAACGTCAGGACAAACAATCATTAGGACAAAAGATATTAGGGAAAACAAAAATAGTATAAATAGTTTTAGGGATTCCGATATAGATCCTAAAATGCCATTATAACACTCTTATTTGCTCCGCGTCTAACCTCGTGTCGTAAATGTCTGGACAAACAGTTGCGCAAATTTATCTTTGACGAATATACTCAGCGAGAAAATTAGCTTAAAATTCGCCCCTTGCGTAGCGTTGCGCCCCATGTTGACCGAGACAAACTTCTCGCATGTAATTATCAATCAATTTGCTTCCACACAATGTATTGACAACATTGCTTTAATGGCACCGTAGCTTCGTTAATGAAAAGCAATTACCGCTCAGAGTTTCTTCATTACTTTCTCCAAATTTGGTTTTTGGTTCCCGAGTAGATTTTAAATTGTTTTAGTATGTATCTCGATTGAAATATTTTGTAACTGGGTTTTTAGTTACGAATATAATAAAGCGTCGCTAATTTTGCAGCAGCTCAGACTGTGTGGAAAAGGACACACTTTATAACCACACTTTCTTTACAAACTGTATAATATTAATGATAATATTTATTTATTTATCAGCTCACAAAGGAAAAACTTAAATTGTAATAACACTGTTGACATGCCAGTAAATTATGAGGTAGTCCTTTGTGAGAAACTGGAGTCTGAACTAGGTGGGTACCTGTATTACAGATCACCAGGCTCTCACCCCGGAGAAACAAGTAATTTTACTCAGTCAGTTTACAATTTGTTGCCTATAACTAAGTCTACCAATAAATAACATTAAAAACAAAATAAAAATAGTTACTGTTCTAAACATGCCATAAAATAAAATAATGTCAGTGGTGACTTTGAACTGCGCTAGCGTGCAGTGTGTGATGATGGTGTGATGTGTGAGTGTAGGTGCTGTGTTGTGTAAGTGTGATGTGTGTATTCATTGGATTATATGAGTACCTAAGGAATATGGATGTAATAAAGACGATACCTAAATAAATAGCCCCTGCTTCACCTCTCTACCTTTCCGAAAGATTTAACTATATGGCGTCTGGCAATGCACACCGCCTGCGTTCGAGTGTCAATCTCACTCTTGCCTTTCCGCCCAGTAAATCGCGCACTTATCGGAAATCTTTCACAGTCCACTCAGTTAAATTATGGAACGCTTTGCCGGTATCCGTGAGGCAGTCACAATCCGTGGCATCGCTTAAGGAGAACTTAAAAAAGTTATGGCTTTTAGATCCCTGATCTCGTCGAAGTTAATTGATTAGAGTGATTACTTCATATATATGATATTTATTTATATTATGGTATATATGTAATTATATCTATATGTATTATATTTTGGAATTACACATATTTTATTATATGTATGTATGTATGTAAACGTGTGAATTGTTTTTGTGTACAATAAAGTGATTACATACATACATACATAAATAGTTATATTAAAATTTAACTTTGTAAATTGAGCCTTAGTTGTACAGTCGCCATCAGATATATCGTAGCATATAAGGCGTTCATAAATATCGAAACAAGACTCTTATTGACTGGGCGTTACAGTTCGGCTTATATGCTGCGATATATCTGATGGCGACTGTACCTAGTAGGTATTTTACGCAACTGTTACATAATAAGAGTTCTTAAAACAAGAGTCTGTGTTTCATTATAGGATCACACGAGTGTTTTAAGGCCTTGTAGTAGGTATAAGAAAATAGGTATACAACGTGTTTTTATACAATTGCTTTAACTTCGACATAGTGCTTGGAACATTAACGTAAACTCATCCCTTAAACCGTTTAATGATATTCGAAAAATATTTTTTTTTGGTATCCCATACAAAGTAATTAATTATTTAATTGGTGGCTATTGTAAAAGGTCCTTTTGAGTTAGGCAATAGTTAGAGTCAACTTGTTGTCATTTTAACGTCACTGATAAAACTTCATCGATGACAGAATTGAGAGCTCGTTAAAAACTTTAGCTAGGTGGAATGCGTGTGGATGGTCTTGGGTTCAAACCCCGGTAAAGAATTTTCTTTTTGTATTTATTTTTGTTCATTGGCAGTGAAAGTTAAATTTTTTGTGCTTATTTTTTATTTCAGAACAATTTTTGCGATGTGTTTAATCCATTTTAATTTTAATTAACTTTATTTAAATTCTTTCGGGTTATGGTATAGTCACAAATGAAACTAATTAAGTTTAAGTATAAACATTTAATTACATAAACAATATTGGCCTTATAAAATAAAATGATCTCCTCATCAGTATTTAACACTCAATATTTTTTATTTAAACCAAAATAATAATTTACTACAACTTGTTTTCAAAGTGCCCGCCATTATTTTCTAAACAAATATTCAACCGAAATCGTATCTCGCGATTTAGTTTGACAGGAGTGGCACGCATGGCATCGGCTTCTTCCTGAATTCGTTGCAGTAGGTCTTCCCTCGAAGCCACAGGTTTGGAGTAGACTTTTCTTTTAAAGTACCCCAGACATTAAAGTCTTAGGGTGTTCGGTCCGGAGATCTGCATGGCGGGCCACGTAAGAGTTTGACTGCCGCGTGTCTAATTCAACGCCCAGCAAAGTGCACATCCAAATACTGTCTAAAACGGCCAGCAAAATGTGCGGGTGCTTCGTCATGCTGTATCCAGTGTGTTCGCAGTGTTTCCAATGGAATATCTTCGAAATAATCCAAATTATGCAAGTTCTTATTGGGATATCGACGTCGGTACTCCCTTGCTGCTTCCGCCGCATATCCATTGCAGAAACCGTAAACAAAGTGCATATTGGCTTCTTCTTCGGCCGTATAATTTATCCGTGGCATCACAAAGCAAGTGAACACAATTATTTCATTAAAAATTAAGTAAATAACAACAATAATAAATTACTATTGTCAATTTGACGTGACACATGCAAGTCAAGTGAGAGCAAAATAAAAAAGAACTTATTGATTTAGACCTTGTCGTACATAAGGAACACTGAAAACTCTTTACATACGAACCAGCAGATAATAGTCTTTGGTTATAAGAAGATTTTACACTGGTTAAACTGAGATTAGTGATTAAATTTGAATATTAAATAATTTGAAAACGGTGCGAGTTAGGAACTTGGTTTCTTTGAGAAATTGACTCAATAAGACGTAAAGAATTACCCCTTAAAGTTAAAGCAATTGAAAAAGTACACCCTGTATAATTAGTAAAATAAAGAATGGTTTCATATATTTATTTATTTATTTAATCTTTATTGCACAAAAGAAAACTTATCGTACAAAAGGCGGACTTAATGCCATGAGGCATTCTCTACCAGTCAACCTTCGGGCAAAGCAGATAAATTGTTGGCGGTGCAACTAACTTTAAACAAGTTTTAATAAATGATATTTAGATAAATACATATATTCATATAATATATACACATATAAATAAATACAGATGAAACATACTAATCAGATAACCTAAGAATTCACAAATACCATGTAATATAACTAGATCAAAGGTTTCAGGTGTCAGCTGGTCGGTCCCATATAAGGAAAGGTATCATGTACCAATCCCAAATATAGGATAAAGTCAATAACAACTATCTCATCTTCCACGTGTGGACCTCCCCACCTAACCACGTGTAGCCTAATTGATCAAGTATATATAAACCATGTATTATAAAGGAGAGTTCTTAGTTAACCGTCAGATAGCGTGTTTCACTTTACCCGTCTCGCCCCCAGCATCGCAGCCTAATTATGTACACACATCATAGGTTTAGCAAGTAGGTACGTATCTTCGACCCGTGTCCTAGACAGGCATAATAATAAGTATGAGGCACAAAATCAGCAAATAGCAGTAAAATATCAACAATATACTCGTAATCCTTAATAGGCGCCAACGATCTTCGATCTAATTTTATTCTAAGTCTTATTAATTAATTAACAATATGTTTACGTCACCCTAGGCCAAAACCTTAGCAAAACTTAAGACAAACCACGGGCGGTAACTCGTAAAACCCCAGATCTCATAATTATGGCCCTCACCTTCGGTATAGGCCACAAACACCTGCGATCTGGGACATTCACGAATTCACCGCCTTCGTATGTAATGTACTACATTGATATACAATTTGTACCAATGTATTCTAAATATAAGCAATTGGAATTCTTGAGCAATACCACTCAACGCTATTCCTCTTTATCACGAAAATTATAAAGTAATATAGTAGTTTTTTTAAGTAGTCTGTCTAGGTGTCCCACTGCTGGACAAAGTCCTCCCCTTCTTTTCTCCACTCGACCCTATTGCGAGTGCGGTATAGTAATTTAAATACCTATAGTATAGTATGAGGTAATGCTTTGTAAACATGACATGAATTAAAATACTGCATACGCGACTTCAGCACACCGATACTGGAGTGGAAGCCCTAACCCGGGATAATCCCGCGATTTCCGTCCGCGGGGAAATCGCATTTTGTCTCACTCCGCCACTATGCATTTATAAGTGAGCATTAAACTCTTACCGCCTTTGTAATACAAATGAAGAGTGTATAAATTGAAAACGGTTATTCTAAAGGTTAGATTGGAAAGAAAAGATTAGGATTTATCAAGTTTTAAGAAATTCGAATTAGTTTAATTGAACTAATTTTCGAAATCTTTTCACAACTTGTAAAAGTAGTTTATTATTTTCAGAGGTCATAAGTAGGTACATCATAACTATCAACGTGATAACTTGATAAGATAATTCAGACCCGATTTCACCTTAGAAATTAACGTCGGATTACGTAAGCCAAAAAGTCGATCACTTACAGGCGCAATCAGCTGTAGCTAAATGATAATTATAATGAAGATTTATATAAAATGTCAATAGACGTAGTTCGCGTATACATTGGTAGTGTACTAGGCCGGTATACTTAAAATTAAAAAAATCACCATGTTGCTCCAAGCCCAATGACTTGAAATAAATATATTTTTATACGAAAACAGATGTGATGAGATAAGTGTAAAAAAAAAAAGTTTGAAATATTTGACATCAAAAATGACCTAGAGACGTCTAGTTTTCTACAAAGTTGTTTCTCTTCAAGCCATAACATATTTTAATGACAAAAGAATCGGACCAGTAGTTTTGAAGATATTTAGGAAAGTAAAAAAAACTTTTAAGTGACATTTGTAGGAAACTGTCAATAATTGTGACATAATACTTGGCCTATTAATAACTAGCGTTATGACCAATGCATGCATAGGATATATTCATTGGCTGATACCGTCAGGGGTATATTTTGTTCCCTTATACACGGCTATAGCCAAGAAATTAAACTCGTTTGCCATTTCGGACACCTCTTATTATTATATAAAATTCGGAATACTTTTCATGTTCCTGCCCCATTTCTGCATAAAGCTAACCTAAATACGAGGGGCAAACCGAAATGATCGGGAATTTAAAAAACTATGTGCACTATATACATAAATTATATTTTATTGTTTTTCGAAGTATTCTTCGTTACATTCAATGCACTTTTGCATTCTTTTAAACCAGTCATTAAAACAATAATTCCAGTTTGAAGTAGGCATTGCCAAAATGGCCGATTTATAGGCTTCCACAGCGGCTTCTGGGTTCTCAAACCGCTGACCACGCAATAAATCTTTAATTCTAGGGAACGTAAAAAAATCATTTGGACTCAGGTCAGGGCTGTATGGAGGATGGGACATCAACTCAACGTTTTCGTCGTTCAAAAATTTAGTTGTTTTGTGGGCGGTGTGGGAGCTCGCATTGTCGTGGTGTAAGATGACGCGGCGTCTCGGGTTCCCTTGGCGAAGTTCGGCCAGCACCTCCGGCAAACAAACTGTGATATACCAATCAGCGGTAACGGTTCTTTGTTCTTCTAGAGGAATTGTGGCAACATGCCCCTTTTTTGAGACGAACGAAGCCACCATCTTCTTCGACACGCTTCGAGAACGCACAACTTTCGTTGGTTTGACCTCGTCATCGAAGACCCATACTGCCGACTGGTGCTTTCTTTCAGGCTCATAAGAATAAATCCAGGATTCGTCACCCGAGACCATATTATAAACGGCTTTTGACTTTCCTCCATTGTAGCATTTCAGAATAGATCGGCACCAATCAACACGAGCCGCCTTTTGCTCTTCAGACAAATTATGGGGTACCCATCGGGAAATCAATTTTCTGACACCCAATTCACCATGCAAAATAGTGTGAATTGCAGTCATTCCAATGCCTATGGTTGCCCGAATCTGCTCGTATGTCACATGTCTATCTTCTTTTAGTAGTTTTTCCACAGCCGCGATGTTTTCAGGCGAAACCGCCGTTTTCGGCCGACCTGATGAAGGTACGGTGCCAAGAGAGGCACGACCCCGTCGAAACTCAGCATACCACCGATATATTGTCGTCTGACTAGGTGCTTCAATGTCGTATATAGTAACAAGCTCATTGCGACATTCATCTGGAGATAAGCCACGACGAAAGTTATGGTAAATAATTGCACGAAAATTTTCACGCGTCAGCTCCATTTTGTTCATCGAGTTGTCAATTTAAAAATGGAATTAAAAAAATATATCGTTCTTTTTTTAAATTGTAAAAACGGCATCGTGATTGTAAGTCGCCAGTATGCATGTGACAAAAAAGGATTTAATGTAACTCAGTTTAAAGTACTCTATTCCCGATCATTTCGGTGTGCCCCTCGTAACGACGTCTTTTTTGTTACATAGAATAATTAAATTTGCTGAAACTTCGCTCCTGTCGTACGCATAAGAGGATTTTTGCCAGAATACTTTTGGTTCATTACGCCCCACGATGTCTGTTATCAAATTAAAAAAGTATTCTAAAAGTTTTTTCATCACGTTGTAAACAACGAAAATGTAGAGTAGTTTATTACAATAAACTCACTCCGAAATTCAAAAGTCCAAACTCAAGGTGCTTTTGTTTTAGTTGTTCTACTACCATAATATTAGATTCGAGTACTACTTGAAACTTTGACACGCGACTCTTTCTTCGCAGTACTGTAACTGTAAGAGAGTGACGAGCGATGCTATGTCAAGCCTAGTGTGCTAGAGGGGCAGATATATTATGTTAAAGCTTCTTTAGACAAAACATTGACTAAGTAATTTTTAAAGAGAGTAGGTTATATTTTCAGGAGGGGAGGAGGGGTCAAACGTTATTATTGCTTTTAATTTTTATTTTCTGATTTTATCTGGTGTATTTTAGGAGCGATATTAGAGTTCCTTTGGAAAGTCCGTGGCAAGTTTAAGCCAAAGGGCATGTTTGCCCTTCAGTCGCATTCAGTGGACGGATGAATTCGGAAAGAATTTCGGCAATAAAAGACGTGAAGTAGCGAAAAGTATTTCATTCAAACTTTTGTTTCTACAACATATAGGTGAGGGACAGTAAACTATTTTGGGCAAAGATTTCAGCACCGCTATTAGAAACTGTAGATGAAAGTTTGAGTAGATACACTGGATATCCTAACGGACGACTATCTCATCAATAATAAACACAAATCGACCCATATTAAACTTTATGTATACTGTATTTGTAACACAATACAGTATGTGTATACATATTAAACTTTAGAACCATATTAAACTTTAGTGGTTTAGACTACTAGTACCTAATTACATAAATCTAATACCGCGTAATAAAGAGCGCGTTTTAAGTTAGACGTAAGTTTGAGTACGTCTGACGTATTTTACATGAATATCCAATAAAATACAATATTAGGTGACTTTTCCGAAACAAAAAAGGGAGAACCTCCTGTTGTGGTTTATTCTGTACCAGATATCCCAAAATCTGCTCGTATTGTGAACTACTGCATTCGTCATTCATCAAAACCTGCTTAGATTTCATCGAGCTTATCCTTTTGTCTCGACACGTGCATCATGTTGAGAGCACGCAAGATTTACTATTTCGCAGTAAACCAGCGCCATAAATGCAGTCTTCTATAAGGCATAAAATGGCGAGAACCACAATCGGAAGCTTGTTAGAGTGACATCGGCAGCATCGGCTCCTTTTATGTTCTACATTAGTTCCCACTTCCTGGTCGTAAATGTTTGAGTGTCCTGTAATCTGCATTTTACACCAACGGATATATATTGCATGGACCTCTCAGGTTCACCGACAAATGTTTCACAAATTCTTCATTTTATGGAAAGATCATTCGTCAGCTACTTCTGTTCTTGAAGGAATCTTCGTGGGAAAAGGTCGGGGTACAGGATAGGAGCCATTGGATTAGATTCATTATGTTTTATAACAATGCCAAAATTATAACTGTTTTAAAGAAAAATGCTAGTGATTTGTCGAGAAAATTAACTTTTCAATCTTGGGACCTAGGACCTAATTCGAGAATGCCGTTTGAGTGATCGCCAAACGTCAAATATCTATTAGATAACAGTGATATGGCCTTTGAACTGTCATTAAAATGCGATGAGCTTCAAGTGACATATCTCATCTCAATTTTGGAAATACGAAGGTTATAGGGTCGATTGCAAAAGTTTTTTACATAGTTAAGGGCTTTAATTGAAACAAAATTAATTGATTCCTTTGTTAGCCATCATCAAGTTAAAGTATGCACAACAGCCGATCGTTTTTCGGTACACCACGGTGCACTGCTTCACCTTCCACTTTTGTTCAGAGTCGCACGAATCGATCGTTCGGCATACCTCACGACCAATAGCGATAAAATACAGTGTTGCCTAATTTTACAGATCAAAATAAAGAACCTTCTGTCGATGTTTTATTCTGTGATCGAATCTCCTGGGTCCAACAAAAACTTGTACTTTAAAGCGTGACTGGGCACCTTAGTGACTCCCAACATTGACACCCTACATTAGTTCCACCTCGTAAAACTTTGAGAGCCTCGTAATGCTGCACTTTACACCCGAGTTAGTAAAAGTTACCATAATTTACTCGGAGTATATTCATTTTTCACGGAAACTTGCTTCGTTATCTGTCTTGTTAATGATTTTCAAGGTCTAATTAGGAAGTTTTAGTACAAGATGGCATGTTTAAAGAATGAAGTTTCCATTTGGGAAAATCGATGAGGGGAAAAGAATGACAAGCGTATAATAGTCATATAACGTATATCTACTTAAAAATTCGTGACAAACTATGTCCACAACCACATTTACTTTCATCATCCAGCTATTTTCGGTGGTTTGATTAAACTCACTTTTCTTTGCAATAATACATCAATAAGAGTTAAAACAGTTGAGGACTTCCTAGCGCGTTCGTAGCCAATCGTACATCCGTATCAGTGGTTTGAGTAACCAACTTACCACGCGCAACGACCAACTGCGTTGCATTTTACATACACAACTAATGGAATACAGTTCCTAGACGGCTGTAGCGAAGATCAAAAAAGCGAACCCTTTGTAGTATTTCATTCTGTCTAAATGAAAATGTATTTTATAGGTACATATAAGTTACACAGTATTACAGTAATAAAACCAAGGCATTGTGAACTACAAAAATACATTTAAACAAGGCTTAAAACTAGTTAGATTTAGCGGCGACGATTCGGCGTGGCTCCGTTGATTCGTCTGAACTGGTATAGAATACGGCAGATTGCCCTGAAAATTGTCTGCATACGTCTCTAAACACCTCAATGTTTTTGTTACAGAAAACATGAGCATCGCAATGCAACTCTTCCTCGTGATCGCGGCGTTCTGCGTGTGCCTCTCCGAAGGTGCTCCGGACGGGCGCATAGCACGCGCCAAGCAGCAACGCCCCACCAGAGGGTTCAAGAACCTCGAGATGATGACCGCTCGGGGCTTCGGGAAACGTGGCAGGCCTTCCCCTAGGACTGAACGTGAGTAGAGGATACCAATGATTCGAGCGAGCTTTGTGATTTAGAATTAATTGTAGAATCGTTTGAGTCACTAAGTACGAGTACTCATCCTAAGGAAGTACGAGTAGCTTCCCTCAGTCTGGTGCATTCCGAAAATTTTATAGGAACCATAGATCTATCTAACTCCAGCAGCGACGATCGAAATACCTCTACAACACCTTGATGACATTTTGAACATCTATTTTACAGATTTTTGTGATATCTTTTCTATTTGATTAATAAATGTATCTCGATCCAGTGGTTTAATAGACGCGAGTATTCTAAAATTGGGAGTTATTTATAAAGGTTCTAAAGTAATTATTTCATCTTTAAAATATACATTTACATAATAAGAGCACATACAAAAATAGAACTAAGTGAGTATTTTACAAAAATGACGATTAATTCGTATAATAATTTCATTGTACAGTTTTATATGCATCGAAACAGTTTTCGCGACAAATTTCAGTTAGTATCTTTTTCCAAGCCATTCTTGGTTGAATCAAGAAGTACTTAAGCGAGATTAATGGTAGCAGATTCCATCCACCTAGCCACAATGAACGTATCAGAACGTTGCTGTAGAAAGTGAGACTTACGATGCCTAAGTTTAAAATAACGGGACTTTTTCTTTTCTATCTATATTTATATAATTTTAAGTTAAAGCAAATTTCTACATATAGGTATGTACAAACCTAGTTAACGTAGATAGTAATTTCAGGAATATGATGGCATCTTTTGGGGCTAGATTCAACTATTTTAATGATATCACAGTCGAATCTAGTCCCTGCTCGACACAAAGTAAATAAACACGTCACGATTCATCTTACTGCAGGCCTGTAATTCGTGTCGCCATTAGCTGTACGAAATTAGATGTAAAGCCGTAGTCCAGCGCTGATCGAACACTGATGATTTCTACTCGAAATAGTTCATCCAATTTCACCTTCAATACCAATTTACACGATTTAGGGCGATTGTGCACTACAATGAATTTTACTGTCCGGCAGTCCGATTTTTTACGGTCCGTTATGGCATGAAAAAAACGGTAAGAGCGATTGTGCACTACAATGAATTTTACTGTCCGGCAGTCCGAGTTTTCATGGTCGATATGGCATGAAAGAAACGTTTTTTGCTTGTGCACTTGTCCGTCTTTTTACCCGCAGGTGCGGCGCAGTTTTCGGTTACCTCTCTCTTTGAAACTACACGCCACGCAATCGTAATTACACTAAGAACGATGAGTTTCTTATGATTTTTTGCTATACCGCTTAAGCACATGGATCAAGAGGCGACGCGGCTAGCGCAGTGGTTAAGCAACTGCCTACTGAGCCGGCGGTCCTGGGTTCGAATCCCGGCAAGGGCAAATATTTGTGTGATGAGCTCGAATATTTGTGCCTGGGTCATGGATGTTATTTGTACCTACTTAGGTATGTATTTATCTATATAAGTATGTTTATCGTCATCTAGTGTCCATGACACAAGCCTACTACTAGAGCTTACTATGGGACTAGATTGGAGTAGTAGGGCCTCGTGCAGGGTCCGTCCGGATTGTTACTACCGTCTTGCCTGCTAACCCACCGCCAAACAGCAATGTTCGCATTGTTGTGTTCCGGTGTGGGGGTAAGATAACCGGTGAAATCACTAGCATAGAGGCATTCTATCTTCGTCCTCCGGGTAGGCAAGCACTTGTGACTCCTCTGGTGTTGCAGGTGTTTATGGGCGACGGTAATCGCTTTTCATCAGGCGATACGTTGGCTCGTTTGCCCCCTATGACATAAAAAAAAAAAAAAAAAAGATTGATTTGTGTGAGGTTGTCCGATATTTATTTATTTATTTAAGAGGCAAGATACAAAATTTAGGCTGGGTGTACCACCAAATGAAATGCTTGCAGTAACGTGAAGGTAAGTTTATACAGTATTTATACAATGAGTGAGCGAGTGAGTTGTTTATTGAGTATAGGCACAGGGTGGACACTGCCTACTAAAAACTGAACTTGAATGTCAGTGTCAATGTGTGTGTGTGTAACACGCACAGGGCTGCCTCAGACGCATTGCAACCACTAGTTGGTGTTTTGGTGTTTTAGTTGCACATAAATATGACATGGCGGAGGGTGATGACGGAATCACCTCAGAGATTCCGAATGGGGGTGGAACACCGATACTGAAAGCCCTTCAGAAACTCTTTAACTCCGTCTTGCTCGAGGGAATAACGCCAGAGGCATGGAACAGAGGTGTGGTGGTGCTCTTCTTCAAGAAAGAGGATAATACCTTGTTGAAGAATTACAGACCCATCTCGCTTCTGAGCCATGTCTACAAGTTGTTTTCGAGGGTCATCACGAATCGTCTCGCGCGTAGGTTTGATGACTTCCAGCCTCCCGAACAAGCAGGATTCCGAAAAGGCTTTAGTACCATAGACCACATCCATACGCTGCGACAAGTTATACAGAAGACCGAAGAGTATAACTTGCCACTATGCTTGGCGTTTGTAGACTATGAGAAGGCCTTCGATTCGATCGAGACTTGGGCAGTGCTACAGTCTCTCCAGCGGTGCCATATTGACTATCGGTACATCGAGGTGCTGAAGTGTTTATATAAAAACACCACCATGTCGGTTCGAGTACAGGAACAGAGCACGAAAGCTATTCCTCTGCAGCGAGGCGTAAGGCAGGGAGACGTTATCTCTCCGAAACTGTTCACCGCCGCATTGGAAGATGCTTTTAAACTCCTGGAATGGGAACAATTCGGCATCAACATTAATGGCGAATACATTACTCACCTTCGGTTTGCCGACGATATTGTGGTCATGGCAGAATCGCTGGAGGACCTCGGCACAATGCTCGATGGCCTTAATAGAGTTCCCCAACAGGTAGGTCTTTGGATGAACATGGACAAAACAAAGGTAATGTCGAATGCCCATGTTGCACCCTACCCAGTAACGGTTGGGAGCTCTACCCTCGAAATTGTTGACAAATATGTTTACCTGGGACAAGTGATCCAGTTGGGTAGGTCCAATTTTGAAAGGAAGGTCAATCGACGAATCCAACTCAGCTGGGCAGCGTTCGAGAAACTACAAAATATCTTCTCGTCCAACATACCTCAATGCCTAAAGACGAAAGTCTACAATCAATGTGTGTTACCAGTGATGATGATGACATACGGAACAGAAACGTGGCCTCTTACTGTGGGCCTTATAAGGAAGCTCAAAGTTGCACAGCGCGCTATGGAGAGGGCTATGCTCGGTGTTTCTTTGCGAGATCAAATCAGAAATGAGGAGATCCGTGAACGAACAAAAGTCGCTGATATACCCCAAAGGATTAGCAAGCTGAAGTGGCAGTGGGCGGGGCACATAGCACGTAGAACTGACGGTCGATGGGGCAGTAAGGTTCTCGAATGGAGGTCACGCACCGGCAAGCGCAGCGTCGGACGTCCACCCACAAGGTGGACGGACGACCTGGTAAAGGTTGCAGGAAGCCGTTAGATGCAGGTCGCTTCCAACCGGCCGATCTGGAAGTCACTGGGGGAGGCCTATGTTCAGCAGTGGACGTCCTGTGGCTGAAATGATGATGATGATGATGATGAAATATGACATAATTAGATAGAAAATTATCACAACCACACGACAACTGTAGTGGTGGTGATGGTGATAGTGGTGATGATGATGATGGGGCTGGTGGTAATGGTGGTGGTGGTGGTGACGAAGGTGGTGGTGATGATGGTGGTGGTGGTGATGATGGTGGTGTTGGTGGTAGTGGTGGTGATGGTGATGGTGGTGATGGTGGTAGTGGCGACGGTGGTGGTGGTGGAAAAAAACGGTCCGGAATGGGGAAAAGTAAAATATCGGATGGTAAAATTACGTATAGTGCACAAACTACTATATACATTTAATGGCGTGCCATATCGGACCGTAAAAAATCGGACTGCCGGACAGTAAAATTCATTGTAGTGCACAATCGCCCTTACTCATGACGAGAATAGGATTGGTAAAGCAAGTGGGATGTAATCTAATAAACCTTTGTCCCAGACAAGGCAAGAATATACGAAAACAGTAACCGTAACACAATACATCTAAACCTGAGTTCACAATCTTGTGTGTTCTTAATCATTATTTAGTGTATAGAATAATCTGAAAAGGTTCGCTTAAAATACTGTCCCAAAAAAATATGAATTTTCTTTAGGAGTAATACTTATTTTCTCATTCATGCATTTGTTACGCAAATATTCAATTTAAAGGTGATTCAACCTCGCTTTAGAACCTGAGCATAGAAAATTGTGTATTTATTTACCATCCCTATAAACCATTGGACCAAGAAACATCTATAGAGTTCTGGAAGTTCTATAACCAAGTATGAGTTAAATGGGTCGCATAATTTGCTATGAATTCCTCGTCCTTACCTTTTCACGTAGCCTTGCATTGAAATTCAAATGACCCAAGACATTATTTTGTACAAGTTTGCGCGAGTTCATGCCCTTTGAAGGTAATTGTTTGTTATGGTTTTCGGAGACTTTTATATACTTAAATTGATTTGTTAAAATGATAATATTTGCTTGATGGATTAACATAACAAACACTAAAATAAGATTTGATGTGATTTGGTGTTTGTGTAAATTTTTAATTTCCTTAAATAGGTTAACCTACTTGCGCGAGTTTCTTGGTCTCTTGGTTGCAATCAAAATGTTAATTACTTTTTAAGAAGCAGAGCTACCCATTTTTTTTTTTATTCTCTACTAAGTTTATATTTTTTGTAAATTTCGAGTACCTAGTTAAGTTGGATCCACCTTCCTGTGAGTAGAGTAGAATCAGAAAGCAACATTATTTTGGTGATTGGATAATTAAGTAATGTACTTGATAATGTTTTAGGCCTGCCGAGGCTGTCATACCCAATTTTATGATCAAAGCTCCTTAATTAAATATACAACAAAAAACCTAAGAAGTACTGTACTTAATAGAAGTAGTTATTTCATACAACTTACCACAAATAGTATCACAGACTTCGCTCGAAGGAACGTAATGAGAAACCAACTTGAACTTTTTATTTTACTAAGTCGAAAGGAAATTACTTTTTTCCGACTTAACAGTACCAGGCACCTGAAAGTTTGTATTCCTGTTTAGTTTCATAGATATAACTTTATGTCTAAACAATTATATATTTTTTAACTTTCGTTCACTGTTAAGGAGATGTTCACGACCAAATGCCACCAGAGCGGATATATCGTGCAGCACCAACGTTTAAGAGTCCATCAGTGAATTTTGGAGGAGGTTATGGAAAAAGAATACCTGAGATAGAACCTGAAGGTACATTTGAGTGGGAACTAAAGTGTTTAATGGTGCTTGGATTATTCGGGAAATAAAACTAAGAACTTGTTTCTCGAAGATACTTCTTAAACCAGTGCTACAGATCTTTACGCTGGGCTGATGTTTGTCGCTTTTAGATTTCTGTAAAGACAAATCTTTATTTAGATGCTACGGAAAAACACTCTCCAATAAATGACGTTGGAGATTCCTCCCATTCATGGATACTTCTTTGGGTCTACCAACTACATTTTGTCAACGGGTACGTTATCAAGCTTTGCATGACTAAAATCTCTTTCTAATACAATATTCTTATATTGTCTTTTACATGCTTCGTCGAAAAAACTAAATATTCTTCTGATAAAGTAATAAAAGCCTGTTGTTTGAAAGTGTACGTAGTATCAAAATGCATAGTGTAGCTTTTAGTAAAGCTTTGAATATTGTTGCTACAAACATAGAAGATCAGATTGCTGTTTACATAATATTCCATGCATCGAGTGTAAAGGTTTAATTCAGTTTTATCATTAAGGGGATGTGGAAGACCAAGCTCTACCGGAACGTGCTAATCGCGGTTCTTTCAAGATTTCATCGTTGAGTTTCGGAGGAGGTTATGGAAAAAGTACACCAGAAATGGAGCCCGAAGGTACCCTTAATAAGGATTCAAGGATTCCTCGTAGAACCTACTTCGAAAGACCTTTGGACTGGTTCATACTATGCTGCTTGTAGATTCTGTCATAAAACAATTGATGTTTGAGACTTCTATTATCTGGACAAAATATAACCTAGAAGTAGTTTGGAATAATATTCGACGCAATTAAGTAATTTATTATTCCTTACATTAAAAAAAATATATATAACGAGTATATATTTACCTTTAAAAGAATACTCATGTAACAATATCTTGATTGGATTGGAATTTTGAAAAATGATATTCTAGCCAAAGTTGTTGTCACTAAGGTTATTTTGGAAGTGAGGGAGTGAAGATAGTAAAGACATTTTTACAGTTTGCAGTAGATTTGCATGGCAGTACTTCTTCAAATGCAGGACAAAATTGGTGTCTTTAGTCAAAACCATATCAAATGGTGACTAAAAAGCTTGACAAAGAAGAAAAATAAGAAGGTTTTCGTTGCTTTTATTCTTTTGATAATATTTTGTAACAAGTTTAATTCAATACTGAATGGAATATTGAACTTTAAGGCAATCTGGAAGATCAATCCATACTGGAACGTATCAACCGTGCTCCACCAACTTTCAAACCTCCATCGGTTACTTTCGCTAGGGGTGTCGGAAAAAGGCGGCAACAAATGGAACTTGAAGGTACCAGATAAAGAAATCTGTTTGTGGTGCTTCAGCTAGTTAAGAGATGATATGATTATGTATGACTTGCTCAATGTCTTGCTTATGGATATATCCAGAGATACGATTTTGGATTATTTGTGCAAGAAATGGAACTTGATGGAAAAAATATGCTATGGCGCCTCTGATGGTGAAATTTAGCAGGTATATGTCTCGTTAGCGCCAATTCACCAAAATGTTTTCATGAAAAGTTTGTGTTTCGACAGCATTGTGTCAAAACCATATGAAATGGAGTTTTACAGTTATTTGTTTCATAAAAAAATAGTGGACTTGAAAGTAAGTTATCATTGCTTTGTAGATAATATTCTGTCTTCTTCAGTTTAACATGAACAGTTTTAATATTGTATGAATATTAAGGACACGTGGAAGACCGGACGAGAGCTGAGCGTACATATCGTGTTCTTCCAACATTTCAAACCCCAACGGTGATATTTGGCAGAGATGTGGGTAAACGGACACAAGAAATTGAACCTGAAGGTACTCTTAGCAAAAATAAAGCAAAATGTTTAATGGTGGCTACGTATTTGGTTGAAAATGTCACAAAACCGAGAGACTATCGGTCTGAGTTAATGTTGTGATGCTTAAAAGGTGTCTGTTAGGTGAGATAAATATTTTCTATCTCTAGAAATGACTTTGTAATGTTTGTTTTGTATCTATCGCCATATCGAACTAAATAGTTACCGGAAAACTTCTTGAACAAGATTGGCGGATCTGCGCATGTACAAGTACATTTGTACGTAGATCTAATACTGTTCAGTTAAGGTTATGCTCAAGAAGCTTGCTGGCAACTGTTTATGTAAATGTCTGTTATTGTGCTTCTGAATATGTAGCAGTGTTTCAGATTTCAATTTTTTTAATAAAAGAGATTTGTATGCAATACATCTTATTTTAAATGCTACAGAGTTAGAAAGATATCCACGTTTACGTTTAAGTAGAGATTTATTCGCACGGTTTCGCAAAGTTGCTGATCATTCATTTCTTAGAGCCTTACCTTGAATTGACAATTACTGTAATAAAACTGTGTCCTAAACTTGGATAACCCAAAGATGCCAAGCCAAAATATATTTAAATGTTCAGCTAATATTTCTTAAGCGCTATGTCAATTCCAACTACCTTGTGATGTTTAATAACTTTGAAAAACTCCCGTGCAAAAAACGGAGTTGGAAAATTTACAATTATTGTTTCTGGTTGCGCATATTCTGTATTTTAATCATCGTTTAATGTTAAGGGGACCTGGACCAGTTACTGGAGCGCGCCAATCGTGCGATACCGAAATTTAAAAGTTCATCGGTTATTCTTAGCAGAGGGTATGGGAAAAGAACGCAAGTAATGGATACTGAAGGTAGTCAAATGTATTCATAATTAAAATTTAATGATGCTACTCCGCACTATGTGGCAAACCCACTGCTATTAGGTACAGCTACAGCTCGCTTACTCTGAGAGCGTCGGCAAACTTGACTATGCTACGGATTTCATCATTACTGATGGCCGATGGAGCATAAAGGTCAAAGGCAAACCACCAACAGCGAGACGCACAAAAGCCATCCACGAGATTTACCAATGACCTGACCTGGTTAAGGAAGCCAGAGTCGATCTATGAACAAGATTGCTTCTTTTAATGACCAAACTACTAACCTCAAGTTAGTCCCTAATTCATACCATGCCAAAATAGGTATCGATGTTCAGCTTGTATCATTAATATCGGCCAAGTGCGAACGGGACTCGTGCACGAAGGGTTCCGTACCATTATCTGTAAGTTTGTTGTATTTGTTGTTAAGGGGGGCCCTTAAATGTTTATTTTATTTGATTTTTAGTAGTTCTTGTTATAGTGGTAATAGATATACATCATCTGTGAAAATTTGAATTGTCCGTTCTTGAGATACAGCCTATGGTGACAGACGGACTGACGGACGGACGGACGGATGGACAGTGAAGTCTCAGTAACAGGGTCCCGTTTTTGCCCTTTGGGTACGGAACCCTAAAAACGCTATGTCAAAACCATACCGAACGGTGTTTTATAGCTTTGCATACATCCGATACTTAACAGAAAGGAGTTGGAAAAAGTTACAATTGCTGTTTTTGGTCGAACATATTCTGTTTTGTTAATCATCGTTTAATGTTAAGGGGACGTGGACCAGTTACTGGAGCGCGCAAATCGTGCGATACCGAAATTTAAAAGTTCATCGGTTATTCTTAGCAGAGGGTATGGGAAAAGAACGCAAGAAATGGATCCTGAAGGTACTCAGATGTATTTATAATTAAATGATGCTACTCCGCACTACGTGGCAAACCCACTGCTATTACAGCTACAACTCGCTTACTCTGAGAGCGTCGGCAAACTTGATTATGCTACGGATGTCTTTATTACTGATAGCCGATAGAGCATAAAGGTCAAAGGGAAAACCACGAACAGCGAGACGCAGAAGCCTTCCACAAGATGTACCTACCACCAATGACCTGACCTGGTAAATTAATTAAGCCCGAAGTCAATCTGATTCTTTTAAAGATCAAATTACTAACCTAAAGTTGGTCCCTAATTCATACCATGCCAATATAGATCAATGTTCAGCTTGTAACATTAAGAACGCTATGTCAAAACCATATCGAATGGAGGTTTATAGCTTTGCATAACTCCGATGCCTAACAAAAAGGAGTTGGAATAAGTTACTATTGCTGTTTTTGGTCCAACATATTCTGTATTTTAATCGTCGTTTAATGTTAAGGGGACGTGGAACAGTTACTGAAGCGTGACAATCGTGCGACGCCGAAATTTAAAAGTTCATCGATTATTCTTGGCAGAGGGTATGGGAAAAGAACGCAAGTAATGGATCCTAAAGGTACCTTTAATGTATAAGTAATAACAAAAGTTTGTGGTGCTTCTTCACGCTATATGTCCCGTCCAGTGCATTTTCTACTTGCTCACTCTGAGGGCTTCGTCGGTAACCTTGGTTCTTTTAATGATTGATACAGTTCTGAATCCAATGAACCGGTAACCGATGATCAGTAAAAAGACCATGAAAAGCAAGACGCAGCGGTCTTCCACAAGAAGGACAAAGGTGGAAGCTGATGGATCATGACATGACCATTGGTTACGAACATTTTTGGGGACACCTATGTTCAGTAGTAGGCGTTTATAGTCTGAAATGATGATTAGGGATTGGTTACTTTGGGTGATTCACGGTTTAACCTTCTGCAATGCTGGCTTGCTACAAAAACAGAGCTTTAAGACTAGTCGTTAATGAGTTTTTGCTGTGGATTTGTGTAGCCAATCAACGTGGTAAATAAGTAACGTGAAATATAATTTCCTTGAACTGCCAGAACTAATACAATAAATAAACTATTCGGTCTGCTGCAAATTCTTGTACGGAGATTACCTTTATCTGATGCAAAAGGAACAATGGGGATTACTCCAAAGTGCTCATGGATTTTTACCATTTATTTGGCAAATATATCACAGAAACAGAATCGTGTTGGACTTCTAAATAGGCATTTCCATGAATTGTTAAAACATTTGCTGGAGACACTACGTTCGTTGTATTTATATTAAAAAAAGAAAATAAGTTTAGAGGTTAGTTTTGTATTGTACTTACGGCAAAACCATATCGACTGGTAACCGAGACTTCCGTACAAAATAAATACAAAATATGAGTTCAGATGAAAATTTATAACATTTCAATATCGAGCCGAACTTACTTAATCCTCACAAAATTAAATTAAGGATAAAAATATATCCCAATCTCTAATAAAAACCAATTTAAGAAGTTGCTCATTCTAAAAGAGCATAGATGACAAGTAATTGGCTATGGCAAAAAAGGACTATAGGTAAACAGGTGGTTGCTATATAGAAAAATGTACTACCATGACGTCATTTTACGTCAAATATAATCAAATTGAAAAAAGTTTGGGTTCCGTGATAATAAAATAACAAAATGCGGATCGATTTATTACTTTAAAATTTTAAATGTTGTCAATTGCTTTTAACAGACAGGCGTTTTAACCCCAAGGGGTCAATGATGGTGGCCACCGATTTCGGCAAAAGGAGCAATGACGAGAATGCTGAAGAAGGTAAACTGCCAAGCGTGAGCAGTGCTTAAGCTTTGCAATAGCGTGATGTCATACTATATATTCTTGCATATGCCGAAACAAACTGAGAATTCATTTTGACCAATAACAGAAAGGCTTACAAGTGTTAGAAAAAGCCAGGGTTCTATTTAATAAACGCCTTGCTTCTGATGCTTTGTGATGCGCAAACGATGCAGTCATACAGGGGCACTTGAATATTTAATACGGGCCCGTCCCATGCTAGTGGTAAGTTTATAGGGGCCCAGGGACAAGACTCGAACTGACATGGGCCCTTGATCATCTACAGAGCTACGCCACTGTCGCGATGATAAATAATTTGTAAATGAAATATTTGACTTGAGATTATTGTTTTCAGCGGCATTTGCATACAAAAGTTAGCGTATTGCTATAGACTAACACTAATACATTTGAAAAAGATTTCAGGTTAAATTGTACGACATATCGTAATGCAAAACCTTAATAATAGTTAGTCGTTTACCTGAACTTTATACTCTACGAGTAAGTTTTATATTTCCTCATCACCTACCTCGATAGACAGATTTACGTTTTAATTACATTAAGACGCAGTCCAGATTGCTTGACACAAAAATCAAGCTTAATAGTGTTTGAAAAGTTCACCAAACTATACTGTGGTAAAACATGTCTTAAGAATTGTACATGTTTCGAGAATAATAAATATTAATTAGACTAGATTCGCATAAACTTGCGACAACGATGACTGAAAAGAACGGTTTCAGTTACAGTTATGGTCAATCGGGACAATTCCGAGAGCGGGGCAAGTGCACCCACCATATCGAAATATCGAAAAGTACAGATTACTACTAACGGCAGCTTAAAACCACGCAAGTATCCCAAGTAACACACATAGTCTGTATAACACCTGAATAAGTTATGTCAATTACTCTTAAAGCTGAATACATTACCTGTATAAGGGCTGTATAAGACCTTATACAGACCTTAAAGCTCTTAAATGGGCACAAATTATTCAGCCCTAAGTTCACATTGCTGCTTAAAAGCTGCTTAAGAGCAATTTAACGGTGGTATAAAGGGTTACAGGAGTTATAAGGGCTGAATACCAACTGACTAAGGGAGCACTAAGTTACCCTTTATTCAGAATTTTATTCACATGTGCACCTTTATAAATCTTTTAAGCATACATAGGCTGCCGCTGAGCTGTATTATGAGAAACTATTTTTATTAAACATTGCCAAACAGTAACATAATTGGTTCGAGTCAATGCACAGGTGATGGTGACTTATTGTGTCAAGTGATACAAGTTACAAAGTATTTTTTAATGGAGGACACATTTTTTTACTATCGGGAATGTAGCTGTTTTTCACAATAACGTGAAGAAAATGATTGGGAATGGGAGTTTACTGTCATTATACCTATATAATATATAAGATATTTTTGACGCGCCACGAAAATATTCATTTTTTTTCTCTGATATTTGATATAAATAAGCCTTGGTGTAAACATTACAAATATTTTTTTATTGCTTTAAACGTAAATATTAGGTTAAAAGTTATTACAATGATTTTAGGAAGTAAACATTAGTTCTTTCGGTTTAGTATTCACGCCTAAACCTCTTAAAACGAAAAAAATGATACGATAATTTCTAAATTCACAATATAAAATGGTGGCTTGATGCTAAGCAGCGATGTGAACCATTATAAATTCAAATTCTTGCCAAGGGCTATTTTGTAGGTCACTTGTGTTCTGCTAATTAGCAAAAAACTGTGTAAAATTCAACACGTGAACTGTAATCAGCTATAACCTGTTTTGTTTATGTTTAATAGTTCACATGCTGGGTATTTAGCCTTGCCGTGAACATTTAAACAGGTCTTATATAGCAATTTAGGAATCCACATTTAAGCCTACTTTTTAAGGATACTTTTAGTGCAATACAAATTATTCTTTGTTATTTTACTTTAGTGGAGCAAAATCCGTTTCACAGCCATCAACAGATAAATAAACTGATTTAAGTACCACATTTACTTCATTTACTGCACAAAGGTCCACACCTACTCATTTATTCAGACAAAGTCTGATGAAAGTTACTTTTGTGAACAACTATTGAGTAACAAACCGGTATACCGGTACATTAGTGTACCTTTAAAGAGCATTTAGGCATCTAGTGAATGTTTAAACAGCCCCTATGCAGACTATATCAACGGCAGTATAAAGGTTGGTTAGCGGTAAATACGGTCAGCATTACGCAGTATAATAAACCACATTTCATCCATTATACGCCTATTGACTGTATAATAGTTCACTCGTAGTACCTTAAAAGTCAGCGGAATAGTAGTTCACACATACCTCGTTATACCGCTGTCAGCAAAATTTTATCCAATAAACAGCCCTTATTCAGGTAAAAGGTCTAAATCCCGGTTAAAGCTGAATAGAAGCGATATAATGATGCTTTTGTGGACATAATGCAGCTGTTAATCAGACTTAAGCTGAATAAAAATTACTGAATGCTACTATGCAGCTGAAAGTGGTAAAAGCTGGATAGAAGCGATATAATGATACATTTTTTGGACGTAATGCAGCTGTTAATCAGACTTAATCTGAATAAAAAGTACTGAATGCTATTATTCAGCTGAAAGTCTACCAGCGAACTCTTATTAGAGTCTTATTACACCAAGAGCTCTAAAATAACCCAAATGTGAATAGTTATACAGCAACTTGTGTTACTTGGGATAGTTGTCAAAGATAGATGGATTTGTGGTTTAACAGTATAACATCTGCGCTTTTCGATATTTCAATGTGGAAGCACCTGTCCCGCAGGCGCACTAATAACCCGACTGACCTTATGTGTCAAGAACGGCCTGTCATGTGTCCATCTCGTATGAAGTGCACTCAGTCAGGGGTATGCCGCAGAGCTGTATGAATAACTTTATACGAGTTTAAAATGTATCGGGCTGTTCTTGACTCACCGTGAGTGGGTTCATCATTTTTAATGATTAAGGGTTATCTCACGAAAGTTTTCCTCCCTTAACGTTTTTTTTGTTAAATGGAATCTTATTATCGATTATATTTTAATGTGGAAACACCACATTTTTATATTTATCAATATTGACACAAAGGTAAATTATAAAATAAAAATGTAATGTGATGTGATCCACTGCAATGTAAGCAGGACTCGAACCTGCGACCGTTGCTAGTGTGGATCACATTACATTTTGTCACACTACATTTTTATTTTATAATTTATCTTTTCCTCCCTTGTTAAAATCTCGTAAGATGTGCTTAGCTCGCATCTGTTGTCACACGTTCATGACACCCTAGCCTTAATTGGTCCTATACTCGTAGCAGACGACGAATACAGAATAACTCGGGTCTTCAAGCCTACGAGGAGTGGTCCCAAGTTCGCCATCGGGTACGGCAAACGAAAAATGCCGACGAAGCGAGGTAATGCCCAGATTTTCGATAACCTCACGTTCTACACGAGGTGTTGGATCATCCTATTACTGGTCTATTTTTGTGGAAAAGCCATAAGACGGCTCTTTATAACACACTCGTATGTATCGTTACGGGATACATTGCGCGGCTAATAAAACTATTATTAATAATAGATGTTTAAACCTGCGATACTTCCAGGTTTTGCTTATATTGTACGCTAATACCTTAATGCTAATGTAAATTTGTATAAGTAACAAACGCTTTAAGCTTTTTGATGATGTGTTTGGTTAATTAGGTATGTAACTTCTTGCTAAACTAGTGGTGCCAGGTTCGATTCCTGGTAATTTGTTTACTAATATTTGTTTCTTAGGCTTTTGATGACAATTTCAGTATTAATCTAAATATGTTTATTTATTTAGCCATCGAAAGATTATAAGCATTATATATTTTAATATAATCGACAGTGATAACAATGTCATTGTTGTGCTATCTTTGTTAATATTTTCACTCTTTAACACCTCTTTTTCTATCACAAAGGTTTGTTACAATAAAGTGTTGTCTTTTTAAACACTACTCTACTAATTTTCAAGATAGTTACACTCTATTGCTCTCGATTTGAATGGACACTCAATCTTAACTTTATCCCACTCGCCGCAACTGCATTTGATACGCTATCTTATTGTAAAACGGCTACTAGTTTCAGATACGTTCAATTGCAGTAAAAGTTGAATCGTAACGCGTCGAAAATACGGATATTGTCGAAGGCTACGATAGATGCAGGGGCTAACTTCCACGATTCGTATGACGTAAGAGGCCATTGCTTAAGTAATTACATAAGGGCGATTTTGGTCCTTTTTGACCCCCTTCCTACCCCCATGTAAGAGAATTCTCACTCAGTTAGTAATCATCAGATAGGGCATGTAGAGATTTTGAGAAGCCCCGCTCCTTCTAGGTACCCTTACGTAATAAATTAATAGACTATAGGTAATGAAGTAATAGTATAGCCGATGTTTGTTAATCGAGCTGTATTGGCAATGACAATTTGACATTTCAAGGTAAAGTAACATGTCAAAAATTTGTCATTAGTAATGACACATTACAAACCATAGGTTCCTTAGGCCTTTGCTCTTGATATGAATAAGTATTGCAATATAGTTAGTTGTGATATATATATCTAAGTAATAATGGCTAATTTTGGTTCAACTTCAGTACTTTATACACCGGGAAGTTTTAATATGGCAGTCCTGGAAATTCCTGATTACGCCATGCTATCATTTCTCTTACTGCACACCCTTGGATGAATAAATAGGTGTAAAACCGTCCTTTAATCAATTATATTTATCGTGGGTATTATATTGTATTTGAAAATAATTACACAACAATTCGCTCTTATGTCAGGTTTCCTCGCTGCTACTATAATTAAGTGAGTGTGCTTGGAAAGATATCAGCTTTTATTGTGACCGGGTTTGAGTTCTTTTGCTTATTGGATAACTCGAACCATTGTTAGCTACGTTAATGGGATATCGTAATGCTGTTTGCGCTGCGTTTCTGTCAGCAAATCCGGCAATGGTTGTTTATATGGAGCTAATTATATTCTTATATTGTACTGCCAAGTACAACAGATGTTTTTTACTTTATTGCTTTGCAAAGAAGTCGAATAATTTATGTATCTTCTTTGTATTCGATTCATAATTATGTTAAATCAGACGTATAAACTGAAGAACTTGGTTATGCTTCATGTGCACTTCTTATAACATAGTCATTAATTTGAAAAGGTCTGTTGCGAGCTGAGCGTTGAAAGATCAAGCGTGTGTTGCTATAACCACAGTGCTAGGCGGAGTGTATAGAATTTGACCAATCACAGTGACCGAACTGCAGACGCAAGATTAGATTCGATTTGTGATTGTGATTGCTCAAATCACGTTCTCCGCCACTCTACTTGGCGCAGTTCCGTTTCAGTGGAAACACATCTTAATGAAAAATGGGTAAGGACCAAATTCTTTGCAAATACTGTCATACATTAATGTCCACCTCATCTCAAACTAAAAATAGAACATTTATCGTTAATTTGTAGAGTAGAAAAACACGCCAAATAACAGTTCCTATTAACCCAATCATCAATAAACGAATTGATTTTCAGAATAGTTAACAAAAAAATTATTCAGAAATATACTTTTTTATCTTTATTATATTTCCCATACAAAATGAATATGTCCGTACTCTGCTTTCTCGAGAATATATTGATTTTGTTTTAAAGTACGAACGCCTTAACTTATACAGTTTATTTGTATGTATAGTCTTAGGTTTTGTTAAGACGCAGGTATAGTTTAATATTCGATATCCTTCATCATTTTAAATTTTGCGGCTATTTTATGCATGTCCCAAATATTCTTCCATTGTGCAACCTCCAGTTGTGCGACGACATTACACGGAACTTACAACGCTATTCCAGTAGATTCTTCAATTATTTTAATGGAACACTGACTCCGAACTTGCAAGCTTGACTTCGATAGTGCTGCCATGTTGTTATTTCTGGTTAGGTCGTGAAGTATTTTGCCTCCATTGTGCGACAAGGGACACAACCATTGTGCTACGTGTCACAACGGAAATTCGTCGAAGCGAAGACAACGTTACCAATTGTGCTTACAAGCTTTTATTTAGTTTCACCTGTCCCGATGTTTATTTATTATTTATCTTCAAACCTTGTACATGTACATTTACAATTTTATACTACTTTTTATGCTTCTTTTTTTCCGGTGTGACACATTCCATTGTGATTTCCGTTGTCCAACGATGCAAAGAATTTGGTCCTTACCCAAATATCACCATATTTTTATTTTTACTTTACATTATGCTGCATTATAGTTTCCGCAATATTTAAGGTATTAAGCCGCGGGCCTATAGCGTCACTTGACGAATTCTTCAATGTAAGAAGATACTATGAGAATTAGTCTGATGACGTCACGCTAGGACGACGCATAGTACGGAATTTACAATATCGTAACCTCAAAACTACACGCTTGATTGAAATGAAACATAAATGGTGTATCTATTCTAATCACCCAGTTATATTCTTCATTGCGCTAACGCTCCGCAAACTCTGTAAAAGAAATTACGTGTATTACACTTTTTTCCACGGTTTCCTAAACATACTGGAAATTCTTGGACTATAGTATACAAGTAATGTTTGATGAACGTTTTGTTTCATGCGTTGCGTAGCCTATGGCTTATTGTTTGTTTACTGTTGCAGTGTACGGTTCGGATAACTTCTGGGAGATGCTTCCAGGCTCACCCGAGAGAGAAGGACAAGAAATAGACGATGACAAACTGGAAAGGTAAAGTAAAACACCTCCAGGGGCCATGGTAATTGCTTCCAATCAGACACTCCGTCTGCGGTTTGCCACCTTTATAAAAATAAAACTGCAAACAGCCTTTGCATATTAGTATATTACTGACGGACGCCGGGAAAGAAGGCATCGCCGGGTGAGGGGGGCCGAAGCCGGCAAGCCCTTTTCACGGCTAGGCATGTATAGTGGTTTTACATATGCATTGAAAAGAAAAAAATACAGCACTAAAAAAATATAATTCACCTGTTTAGCCTGTTCATGAACACAGTAGCCATGTTTTATGCCTTCAATTTTGTATGAAGTTCCTTTACAATTGTCTCGAGTTGTTCCGTCCGAAAGGTGATAGGTACTTCGAAGCCTGTTATAAATAACGCACATTATGACGTCATTTCATTGCATGTTTGAGAAAAAACCTTTTATATTTTTTTGCCTAATACGATGACGTCGATGACCTAAAACATTTTGTGTGAGCCCGCAGCATAGCTGAAAATGTACATGTTATTGGAATATGTAGATCACGGAGTATATGGAGATGGCATTCAGCGCAGTTTGTTCTAGCACCGCTGTAGCCGACTTTTACACGCACACAATTATATTCCTATAAAAATAAGGTTTTACAACAAACAGAAGTGAGTTGACATTGGCTGAGCTAATGTGTGCGTATTACGTGGTCATACACTACTACGATCAATGTATCGAGAATTTTAGTCCTTATATGCATATCAGACAATGTCTTTATTTTTATTATAACTTAAATAGAAATAAAATAAAAGGCAAATGAGACTTTATGATACAGTACGACAAAGCCTCGAATTGACAAGAAATTGATTTCTACTTCCGTCAATTCAGTAGTGTCACTTTTGATATTAACGCTGGCTAAATATCGCAAGGTTTTATGTTACAATTTTAAAACATTTAAAATTGAACCCTATCCTTGTAACACGGGGTCTAATTTTAACGACCCAGAAAATGTAATGTAAGCTCTGCCAGCGGTATGCATCTAATGATTCTAAAGGTTAAGGGCGTGATCAAATCAAAATAGTCGATATCGATAAAATAATAATATGTATAGGCTTATAATATGTATAATGCATTTTGAAAATATTTATTTTGTATGGTCGTAAACGTCGTAAATTAAATTATCAGACCTTTTAATTTCTGGCGACGAAATCAAATGGAAGCGTCCATCTCAATCTTCCTATCGTTCAGAATGTTTACTTTACATGTAGTGATATATGAATAATAAAAATATCACCTTACAACATTTGGAACAGGTAGTAGGTAAATTATAAACGGAGTAGATTTATTTATTTCATCATATAAAATGTAAACAAAATAATTAAGGGACAATCGTACACAACTCGACCTGGCCTTACTCATACTCATACTCATACTCATTTATTCATAATGCACAAATACATTAAAATACTAACCAATAGTACACGACAATATAAACAATATATATAGATAACATCCATGACCCAGGAACAAAATATTCGAGTTCATCACACAAATATTTGCCCTTGCCGAGATTCGAACCCAGGACCGCCGGCTCAGTAGGCACCGAGGGTTCCGTACAAACTTTCACTTATCCCATCTTAATTGGCCTGGTTGAGTTAAGTTTGTATCTGAAATGTATGGCGCCGCATACAAACGAGGTGCAAATACTTATAAAAATAATGTAATAATTAATGTAATTTAATCTGCAAATTCTGAGTTTTAGTAATTATTTTTGACATAAGTAACAAATTGAAATATGTAACAATTAAGTATTTGAATATTGTTTTATTTTGTTTGCATGCCTATTTGTTAGAACATAAGCAACACTGTATATACCTGTATCACCTAATTTCTTGCAATAAACGAATTTGAATTTGAATCAAACTTAACGCAACCAAGTTCTCCAAATATGATTTACCTATTTATTTATTTAATTAATCTTTATTGCACAAAAGAAAACGTATCGTACAAAAGGTGGACTTGATGTTTGAAAAGGACTATATTTTTTAAGATTTTTATTAGTATTTGTAGTAAATATGTGGCTCACCGTGTGGTGCCGGCGGAGTAGAATAGCACCACCCCATTTCTTCCCGTGGGTATCGTAGAAGGCGATTAAGGGACCATCCGAGAGGTGGGCAGCAGCGCCTCTTGTGTAGACAACACAGTCCACATAAATACACTGCGGTCACCAACCCGCATGCCCAGCGTGGTGACTACGGGCAATACCCTCTATGGTTAGACACAAAAAGAAACGGCCCCCAGTTCCCGGCCGCCCTACTATTCCAGGCCACGGCAGCGGCCTTGGTTACGGTAGGGTAGGGGGTGCTAGGAATCCCCGGGCTACGGACGGCTGCCAACAATTGACCCTGGCTACATACAACGGACGCAGTCTACGGCTGGACGAAAGCCTCCAGATCCTTGAAGTAGAATTAGAGAAGATACGATGGCATGTTCTCGGGTTATCGGAAGTTCGTAGAGAGGGGGAGGACACGATAACCCTTGAGTCGGGCCATCTATTCTACTTTAGGGAGGGGAGCCAACAATCTCAGGGTGGTGTGGGATTTCTCGTCAACAAAGCCCTCCGTGACAACGTGATGGAGATCTGCAGCGTCTCGGCACGGGTAGCGTACCTTGTACTGAAACTGACCGAGAGATACTCTCTTAAGGTCGTACAGGTATATGCGCCGACGTCGAGCAGCTCAGATGAGGAGGTGGAGGCCGTTTACGACGATGTGTCAAAGGCCATGAATCGTACCACCAAAACCCATTATACCGTTGTCATGGGGGACTTCAACGCCAAAGTGGGAAAAGAATGCGGTGAATCTTGTTTGGGACAGCATAGCTATGGGCGCAGAAACCGTAGGGGCCAAATGCTGGTCAACTTCCTTAGCATGCAGGGGCTGTTCTGTATGAACACCTTTTATCAGAAAAAGCCACAACGGAAGTGGACCTGGAAGAGCCCCGACGGTGTGACGAAGAACGAAATTGACTTCATCATAGCCGACAAGAAGCACATATTTAGGGATGTCTCAGTGATCAGCAGGTTTAATACCGGTAGCGATCACCGGCTTGTGCGAGGCACCCTAAGTATCAATTTTAAGCTCGAACGTAGTCGCATGGTGAGGTCTGTTCTTCGTCCAAATGTGCCCCAAGCTGGACATGATGCATTCCAACTGGAATTGACAAATAGATTCGCCGCACTGGAGACCCCGGCAAATGTTGACGAGGATCTGGACGGCGTAATTGGGGTGATACGCGAAGTGGGAACGAGGCACTTTCGGAAAAGGCGGTCAGATAAGAAGTCCAAACTTTCTAGCGAGACCCTGGATTTGATGCGATTTAGACGTGAGACACCAGAGGAAACTTTGTCAGATCCCCAGTCACTCCACAAGAAAATCAGGAGCTTGGTGAGACGCGACCTTCGCAGCTGGAACACTCGCCTAGTACGTGAGGCGATCGAGCGAAATCGGGGGTCGAAAGTCTTTACCAAGACACTGGGGAGGAGTCATCTGACAAAGTTAGCTACCTCGAATGGTGAAACCGTCACATCAGTCCCGGGGATACTGGCTGAAATTGAGGACTTCTACGGACATCTGTATGCTTCGCATGCACCGAAGCCTACACCTGACGCGAGAGACCCTAGAGCCCCACTTACCCGCCACTTCACTGAAGATCTCCCAGACGTAGATGTCGACGAAATCGAGGCGGCTCTCAAACAGCTTAGTAATGGGAAGGCTCCCGGTGAAGATGGAGTAGCCTCTGAGCTCCTCAGGGCTGGGGGTAAACCTGTTCTTGGGGAGTTGAAGAGGCTCTTCAACTCTGTAATAACCAATGGGACTACCCCGAAGGCGTGGAGCAGAGGTGTAGTGGCATTGTTTTTCAAGAAAGGAGACAAAACGCTCCTTAAAAACTATAGGCCGATCACGCTTCTGAGCCACGTCTATAAGCTGTTCTCGAGAGTCATCACGAATCGTCTGGCATCAAGATTTGACGCCTTTCAGCCACCGGAACAGGCTGGGTTTCGTAAAGGCTATAGCACCGTGGACCACATCCATACTGTTCGGCAGGTTATACAGAAGTCCGAGGAGTATAACCAACCGCTGTGTATGGCGTTTGTGGACTACGAGAAGGCCTTCGACTCCATCGAAACCTGGGCCGTTCTGGAGTCTTTGCAGCGATGCCAAGTCGACTGGCGGTACGTGGAGGTGCTGAGAAGTCTCTACCAAATGGCGACTATGTCCGTCCAAGTGCAGAACCACCAAACAAGACCCATCCAGCTGCTTAGAGGTGTAAGACAGGGTGACGTTATTTCCCCGAAACTCTTCACCAATGCTCTGGAGGATGTCTTCAAGACCCTGCGGTGGAATGGAATGGGCATCAATGTCAATGGTGAATATCTCACACACCTCCGCTTTGCTGACGACATAGTTATAATGGCAGAATCGCTGCAAGACCTGCAGGAAATGCTGTCCGGTCTTAATGCTGCCTCGAGACGCGTTGGGCTAGGGATGAACTTGGACAAGACTAAGGTCATGTTCAACGAGCACATCGTCCCTGTGCCCGTTTCCGTCGAAGGTGTAGCCATTGAAGTTGTCCAGGAGTACGTCTACCTAGGACAAAAGTTACAGCTGGGTAGAGACAACTTCGAGAGTGAAATCACCAGAAGAGTGCAGCTTGGCTGGGCAGCATTTGGAAAGCTGCGTCACATCTTCGAGTCACCCTTGCCACAATGCCTGAAGACCAAGGTATTCAATCAGTGCGTCCTGCCGGTCATGACATACGGAGCCGAGACGTGGAACCTGACAGTGAAACTAGCCCACCGACTACACGTCACACAGCGAGCTATGGAAAGGGGTATGCTCGGAATCTCGTTAAGGGACAAAGTCCGGAACGAGATTATCCGACAAAAAACCAAAGTCACTGACGTAGTTCAGAAGTGTAGCAGACTGAAGTGGCAGTGGGCTGGTCACATCTGTCGCAGAACCGATGATCGGTGGAGTAGACGGGTTCTCGAGTGGAGACCACGACTCGGCAAGCGTAGTGTAGGACGCCCTCCGGCCAGATGGACCGACGACCTGAAAAAAGTGGCTGGTGGTGACTGGATGGCGAAAACGGGAGATCGGGCCATGTGGCGAACCCTGGGGGAGGCTTACGTCCAGCAGTGGACTGCAATAGGCTGAAATGATGATGATGATGTGGCGATTTCAGATTTTTATAAGTATTTGTAGTACTTGCCAAATTTCATAGTTCTAGGTCATCGGGAAGTACTCTATCACTTTGATTCCCTTGAGTGACGAAATGTGCGTTTTTGGCGACATAAACGGCTGTACCTTTTTTTCACGTTAACGTAGAAGCTTGATTTTCTTTTCACAGCTTTAAGGGACCCTAGACCTGAGTATATATACATATAGTGTTAATTTCAACTCGATACCTCCACGCGTTCTCGAGATAAAGGGTCTTGACAGACAGACAGACAGACGGACGGACGGAAAACAAAGTGATCCCATAAGATTTCCGTTTTTTCCGATAGAGGTATGGAACCCTAAAAAACAAGGTGATAAAGTGTAAATTATATAATTAAAATGGACAAGTTAGTATGAAACACGAGCGGCTCACATTAAAACCTCCATACAGAATATCGACAATTTATGGTTTAGACTTGTTCCCCCGCACTAAATTGTCAGACGGACGTATACATTGCGTGCTCCTAAAGATGTTGCGTGAATAGTTGCCATGTCAAGCTAGTAATGTATAATTGTCATAATGCACTGCAATATTTTACGAAATATTACAAAATACCGAATTTTATTACTTTCCAGTGAAATGAAACGGTATCAAGTATCTTTTTGAGTATGCATATCTCGCCTGTGACGATTATAATGCCACAATTCGGCATATTTCTAATTTTTTAGCACATAATTACTCAAGCACGTTCGTACGGTAACTAAGTGACTGTTGACATCACGTTGACATATCTTTGGGTATTTGGGCCTAAGCTCGGTTACGCGTGCCCCGCCCAATACCCAGTCTATAGTATTCTTATGGTCTGTGATGTAGATGTAAAATTTGCTGCATAGCTCAAAGACTAAACATTTAAACATTTACCGCCACTAATTTTCAATCCTAGTCCATCTCTCTGACCTTTCATTACTGAATCCCGTAACCGTTAATTATGAGACTCATGAAAGCATGCAATTATGCGAAATATAATTAAGATTAAAACACGGGTAACTAAATTTCCCTAACGAGATCATTTAACCGATCGGGAAACGTAATGAATTAATGAATCGTAAGCGATGGTCTAAAGCTAAAGTGGCCTTAAGTTTGGGATAGTTTTACACCGCTATTAGAGCGGTTAAATTTAGGGATGTAGTCCAATCTGCGAAGGTGAGTCTAGGCATTTTTACAAAAAATTGAACGGTGAATGGAAGTTTAAGTTATATTTAAATAATCTGTCTGTCAGTTTTGTGACGAAAATTATGGCATTTGAAATTAATAGTCAGCTGTGTGACGACTGATGATCAGAAACAGCTAATAACACAAAGTTGCATTTTATTTACAGTAGTATGATGAAACGTCAAATAAAAATATTCATATTAATATGGTCATATTATATGAAATTAAAGAAATCATTCAAATTATTTACTCGTTTGACTGAACTATCAATATTAACATTAACGGTGGCATTTTAGAGGTGATTTATTTATTGTAAGCTAAATTTCCTTTATTTATAGAACAAGATAACTTACATATTATTTTTCAAGCTCAAAGTTAGCCCAGCTTAAAATTATAGGTGGTTATAGTCATCGATTTAAAAAAAGATTTTTCGTTTAGCTCCGTGATTGAATGAATTTTATTAGGTATACTTTAATATATATGAACATCAAAGCAAATAAATAATAGCTGTCAATTTAATACTATTCAAAGAAAATGTAGGTACTCTAAACAATTTCATTTCAATTCCATAATAAAAAATTATAAGTATGGTAGCTGCAAAAACATCGAAGTAATGAACGCATTCATAAATATCTGCCATGGACTATTGTTAAGGGAATAAACACACACAAACGGCGGGTATTCCACATCACAGGATTAGGAATCTTCTAACATTCAAAGGCGTTCAGACGTCTCGTATGTCCAAAATACGTGATTCGAGGCCCATTTGGTGAGATAATCGCTAAATCGATTAGGGTGTCCACAAACACTCCACTAGTTCGCGGGGGTCTTAGTCTACGCCTGATGTCCAATTTGACCAAAAACGATGAATGTGATTGGAATTTACGTTGTCCGTTAAGCCCTTTTAGTGATGTAGGGATGGCTAAATAATATTCCACATATCAGATGGTCCTTTTGCATTGTTTAGTATGTTCATTGAGACGTACGTATCTTACAATAGCGAATCGGTCTCGCGTCCATTTGGCAACGTAATATTAGTACGTAGTTCTAATATCATTATTTTGACATATCGGGACTTCAGTTTCGCAGTCTTAATGTTTATTTCCGCCGAAAAACAAATGTTTTGAAAAGCTTTATGAGCCAATTTAACCAAATGCTAACATTATCTAGTTTATCAACTCCGAAACCATTTAGACATATTTTTTTTAAGTCATTACTTGAACTGTATCAAGGCTTGTTAGACCTCATTACCAGTAGTCGGACTTTGTGTGGGAGTGTAACCCGCATTTAGACACTGATTTAACAAGCACTTTTAAGAGCAATCAATCCACCTCTGGTTTTCTTCCTACGGCTTCCTTAAACCTAAAACATAAACTTGTGATTCATTGTGGGATTAAATTTCTTCCTCAACCCTTTCATGGCGTCATTCAATTTTCGCATGGTCAGTAGTAGTAAAACGGGAATTTATAGGGCGGTAAAGAGATCGAATCGAGGTAATCGTTTTGTGAAATGGTTATACTTTAACAATTTGTTCGTGTTCGATAAACGAGTCGAGTTATTACCTGTCGCCCGAGCGAAAAGACCGGGCTTAAGTCTTCCTATGGGTACCTACAATACCTGGGACGTCTTGCTATTATATATATGGGCGACTTTGGTGCCTACATTATTGCATTTGGTAGCTACATTTAATAACAAATGCGGCTGCCTACTTTGTTTTTTATTGTTCATGATCGCATATTCATGAATATAGTCGCATGTCGTCAAGAATCTACACAAATTACATATATTTTCAGAAATTTCACTACGTTACTGACGTAAATAGTGATTTACGGATTGTACAATGTACTTGTACAGTCACCAAACAGCAATAGTAAGGTTACTGAGCGGAGCAAGTGCTCAAAACGGCCTACAAATGACACTCTAATGAGAATACGGCATGTACACATCATTCTGAACATGTTATTCTGTACTTTTGACTGTAGATATGGATATGTCACCAGTGCCTATATGAGATACTTGGACAGCCCCCGTACTTATTTACTTAAGCGCGTCGGTTTAATGCGTTAAATCAAAACATCGCTAAAAGCATTGCGGTTGTCGCACGCTGTAGGTGAATATAAGTTATTAAGTAAATAGAACTACTTATTCATTTTCAGTTTTGTATTATAACTTCATATTTAAACTTATATAAGACAGATCCAACGCGATTAGGGTATAGGTATTAATGTGTCTTTTTTTTTCAGCATTCCCATGGATTGGTTCGTGAATGAGATCGTCAACAACCCAGACTTCGCGCGATCCGTGGTTCGCAAATTCATAGACATCAACCAGGTTAGTGGCCCCGTTGAGTGGAGTCTACACCTCGTATCTATAGTACTAATTGATTATCTAGTAGGTACTCTCCATACACTATACATTTAGGCTGCTGTTTAGGCTATCACTTCATTTGACCATGGAGTAATAGATATAATAAGAATACTAATGCTAATACTAAGTAACACTAATGCTAAGTGAAGCTTAGATTTAACTTAAACACGTTTTAATTGATTTAACACTCTCCCAGCTAAAGATCGCTACGTGTTTCGCTTAAAATAGAAAAATACAAATGTAGCAAAAATCTGCTGAAACCATGGCGCCCGGTAGGTGGTTGGTGGTGAACGTGTACATTACATTCATATGGCGGTGAATTCGTGAATGTCCCAGATCGCAGGCAGGTTTTTGCCATAAATATGCGATATGGGGCTTTACGAATTACCGCCCGTGGTTTGTCTAAAGTTTTACGTCTTGGCTTGGCCAGGATATGAGATTCCCCTGCCATTCCCGCGTGGCGGCCTAGGATGACGTAAAACATTTTTGAAAAATTCGCGTCAAGATTGTCACACCAAAGAACATTACATTGAATTAAAAAAGCCCTTAGAATTCTAGCCCAGTGCTGTTGAAGTTTAATACATTCCTAAAACTGGATTTCTGTAAAATAGTACTCTAATTGGCATGAGATCTAAGGCCGAGTTCTTATATTACCTTCCTTTTTCATTAATTTGTAAATATTTGCATGTATTTCCAGGACGGCATGCTGTCATCGGACGAGCTTCTCAGGAACGTCTAAACGACTTTTAAGTTAGTTTGTTGTAGCTGATACTCTCTTGGATTGTTTCCTACCCGTTATGTATACGTATGTACCAAAACGATCAAGTTTATTTACTACAGTTGTATACTTAACGACTTTATATAATGTTACGATAGGTACTGTGATATGAAGTGAAACTCACTAATTTCGGATAAAACTTAGTTATTATTTTTGTTGTATTTATTCAAATCCTGTAATATTGGTTTTCAGATTATTGGAGATATATATCGAAAAATGTTTATTATCATTAATGTAAATAGTTTCTAAAATAAAAAATACGATGTCAATGGCATAAGAATTTGTCCATAACGTAATTCCATATATCTTTATGTAGGAAAGTGTAGATCTATATGAATGTGTGTCAGTCTTCAAGTTTCCTCACAAATCTATAAAAACAAATATATTTAATATTTCGACACTTTCAATGTGCGTCACCCTGGTGCGACCCCAGTTTTACGAAAACATCAGTTTTAAATTAAATTTACTTACTTTTAATGGTATGTCTTGATTACTACTTAATGTTGAGACAATATTATGGGTGCTGTTCCAACATAGTAAATAAAACATGACTATCTACTTCAACTACCTATAAAATGTTACAGCACATTTTATTCCGTTATATTAGTATTTTGTTTCGTTATATTAGTTTATTTTTCAGCAGTAGCTACATACTGTTTGTAGTAATTAACACATTAGAAAAGTTTATTAAAAATATATTGTTATAGGTCCCGCCATCGTGACGTACATACATAGAGAAAAATATTAATAGGTATTTAAAATTGAAAAGTAGTACTAAGAGGTAAAAGACTAAAATATATTTTAAATGCTAGTAATTATCATTGTACTTTAGTTTCTTCTTAAACAAAAAGAATTGTAAAATTTTCAAAAATGGGTAAAGGCGACATTCTCGGTTACTATAACCTTATTTATTTAGGCTGGGATTTACAAAGTGAATTTTCCTAAATATATTTATTTAGATGTAGTGTTTTGTATTACCTTTGACGCTCTACATACATACACGTAATGTTGCATAATGGATATAATAATTTCTAGGCTAGTGAGTCAAATATTCGAGAATCAATGTAAGTTTGGATACCCAATGTTTACATAGTTTGTTGTTAATGGCACTATTGACGTTATGGATGAAATAAATTTATCGGGTACCAATATAGTTGTTTTATTGTTCAATTTTTACCTTACCAACTTCTCTACTATTAAATACTAGATTTGTATTGGAATTTTCTATGAAGTAGTAGTATGAAGGGGTCATGATTTCAGGAAAAATCTTAATAGCGTGATCCAGGATCGTCATTTGTTTTGTATGGGCGCGCGATGGCGTGCCACCCTGGCGCCATCTGTTGGTCATAATTTCCTTTATCCTCGCATCACGCTGAAACGGCTGGACAGATTATAACCAATTTTGATACAGGGATAGCTGGACATCCAAAGATGCTTATAGGATAGGTACTTTTTATCATTAAATAAAAAATACGCGGACGAAGTTGCGGGCACCTCCTAGTTCTTATATGTCTTAAGGCTCTATAGTCTATAGACTAACCGAGAAACAGCGGCGAGTTACTATTTTTAACCGACTTCAAAAAAGAAAGAGGTTCTCAGTTCTTCGGATAGTTTGTTTTTTATGTTCCCCGATTACTCAAGGACGGCTAGACTGAACTGAAATTACTTTATAGTTATTGATCCCATTACATCAGGTTAGGATCAGATGATGGGATCCTGGGGTATTCGAGGGATCTCTTTAAATATCATTTGACTATGATGATTTGGTTATTATTGTTGGTGAGTCTATATTGACTCCCTGAATTTTATTATTTTTCGTCGATTGATTCATTTCTCCGAAAAATCATTTCGTAGACAGCATTTTTTTTTTCAACCGTAAAGTATTTGAAATTATTTAATTTATTTTTAAGTCATAGTTTTTAATTTTAACTTCGAGGTTTTATTTAAGCTTTTCCTATGCTATTACAAATTGTTATTTTCTTATGATTAAATAACTATTTTACAGCCGACTTCAATAAAGTTATAAAACAAACCTAACCTAACCTAACCCAATTAATAGAATGATATTTGCAAGAATTATAAAAAAAATATGATTACCGAGGAATAAAAATTCTGCGAAATGATTTTTCAGCGAAATTAAACATTCGATGAACGAAGTTTCTAAGAAAAAAAGGGTTCCCATTTTTGGTAGCTCATTCAGTTCGTTTCGGAAATACAATTTATTCTCATTGAATTCGGTTATTCTTGGTTAAAAAGTGATCATCTCGAATTCACAATAGTGTTAGTTGCGTTGGAAACGTATTACACTTGGGGCTGAACCTATATTAAATGTGTAAAAGACACTTTCTTTTGCTTGTTTTTTTTTCTCAAAAACTGCATCAACCATTCGGTATTTTTTGCGCACCGGTAACCATTTTTTTCCGGACATATTTATGTCCGTATTCTTCTCAGTATTTTTTAAAATATAAACAACATGGCAATGATTGCAAACTGATTATTATAATAACAAGTTTAATAATAGGTATAGGTAGACGAAGCAAATGTTTACAATATCAATAAGTTCTATTTATTAAAGAGCTGTTGCCAACTGCAATAACTGCAATTTGTTGTTCTTGGTATTAATGGCTGAGAACTTGAATATAAATTTATTTTCGTTACGTCGGAGTAGTTAAATACCGTTGAAAAGCGAAAGTAGTTTAGTATCAGTCTCGATGTTGCAATATAAACCAAATGGGTCCCTCTGTTTGTCGACAAATGTTGAATATGTCCTATTATGACATGTTTTATTTATCCAAACACGTATACAGATTAGAAATAAAATAAGAACAAGAAAATAAAAGTAATAACTAAACCTAATTAAATATTTAGTGAAATAACATAAATTGACTCAACCAAATATAAATAGCTACGAACTATCTAAACAGACAAGACTTACGATTTAAAAAAACTGGCCAAGTGCGAGTCAGACTCGCGTACCGAGGGTTCCGCACTACTAATTTTTAACCTGTTTTGTTTTCTATTTTTGTTGTTATAGCGACAACAGAAATACATCATCTGTAAAAATTTCAACTGTCTAGCTATCACGGTTCATGAGATACATCCTGGTGACAGACGGACGGCCAGCACAGTTTTAGCACAGATTATATAATACTATACTAGTTTTAGTAATAGGGGTATTTTTTTACCCTTTAGGTTCAGGACCCTAAAAACGCATTCATTCCAGGCGCTAAAGTGCCCAACACGCTCGACGCGTTACTGCGAGCGTTGAACCGCGATGGACAGCAATAGTCTGCACCAAGAATGATTCGAAACGGAACGGGTGTCATGATTAGGTTTTGCCGGATGTCCCGCTGTAGGCGTGACCTCTCGTTCCTGCAGCCCGAGAGTATGTCTCACAAAGGGCCCGCGCAACTGATTGTTCCGTTTTCAGGCTAGACTACACTATATGCACTGAAATTAACGTTCAGTTGGAATTTTTAGTAATTTGAGAGGGCGTGTTCACTGGCTCCCATGGCACTAACCTGCGCCTTCTTCTTGAGTTCTTCTTTCCTTTTTCTTTTTATGCCTCAATACGTAGGCGGCTCATATATTATCTTACCAGTTATACAAGGTGAAGAAGTCCCGCATTCTATAAGCCAAGTCCTACAATTTGATCGCAAATGTATCTCAAATCTGTGCACTAAGGTTGGCAACTCTAGTCATGACCCATCTCGCGCTACCGACGTCCGATTGCCCTCAGACCCAAAAACCGGTCCTTTAACAGTGAGTTAACAAAACGAATTGCATGTAATTGCATTCTGGTCTAAGAAGTGTAGTCAAAGCCATAGATCAAAGCGTGTCTAAGGCTTCCATCCGACAGACGAGGGTTAACGCTTGCGTCGTGTTTCGGGAAGCGTTTAGTCCGGTTCAAATCCTATACACAGGCGCAGGTGATAACTAGTAAAACAATTCGTTCTTCTTTTTTTATTGACGATAGCTTCATACAGTATATACAATATACATATACAATATATATATTTATACAACATATATAATAATAATAATAATAATAATAGCCTTTTATTCCTAAACATAGGGTTACAAGAAGTCCCTAAGTTCGGTGTGCCTTTTGGCATAGGCCTCCTCCAATTCCTTCCAATGGGTCCTGTCCCTTGCTACTCTCATCCAGAATGGTCCCGCTGTCTGTTTCAAGTCATCTTCCCATCTCCTCACTTGACGGCCCCTGCTTCTTTTACCGACTCTTGTTTGCCAGAGGGTGACTTGCTTGCTCCATTTGTTAATGGGGTGGCGTAGCATATGTCCAGTCCATCTCCATTTTTGAACATCTATCCGGGTAAGAATGTCTGTGAGTTTTGTTCTTGTTCTTATGTCCGCGTTCCTGACTCTGTCTTTGATTTTTAACCCTAGCATGCTTCTTTCCATGGCACGTTGGCATTTTGCTAGCCTTTCCCTGTGATGAAGTGTTGTTGACCAAGTTTCACAGCCATAAGTTAGAACTGGTAGAATACAGGTCTCGAATGTTTTCTTTTTTATGTGATTGTCTAGATCCTTACTTTTCACTATTTCCTTCAGTGACCAGTATTTTCTCCATCCTTGGGCTATTCGCCTGTTTATTTCTTTTGTCGTTTCATCTGAAGGGGATATTATCTGTCCTAAGTAACTATATTCTTTGACATATTCGATCTTATTGCCGTCTATCATAACGTCTGTGTCCCTTGAGTTTGTCATCAGTTTTGTTTTACTGGCATTGATTTCCAGACCAACTTCTCTACTTTTATTTGCTAGGCTCTGCATCATTTGTTCTATTACTGCTGGATCCTCTTCAAGAAGCACCAGATCATCGGCAAACCTTAGGTGGTTTAGGCGAGCTCCATTTATGTTCAGACCTAAGTGGTCCCAGTTTAGCTGTCTAAAGATGTGCTCGAGTACGGCGTTAAATAGCGTAGGGGAGAGAGGATCGCCTTGGCGTACGCCCTTTTTGATGGGAAATGATTCTCCTGTTGATTCTAGTTTAATACTGGCCTTACTAGATTTGTATATACTCTTAATTATATCTATATAGTTGCTGTGGACCCCTTGTTGTTGGAGGCTCCGCCATATGTATTGATGTCTGAGGCTGTCGAATGCCTTTGAATAATCTATAAATGCCAAGTAGATTTGTTTATTGTATTCGCTATACTTCTGTATCAACTGTTTAATTGTGTGAATGTGATCTATTGTGCTGAAGTCTTTTCTGAATCCTGCCTGCTCTACGGGTTGGCTTTCGTTTAGTGTTAATGATATTCTTTCCAGGATCACTTTAGCAAATACTTTATATATGTTTGATATTAGAGAAATTGGCCTATAGTTCCCAATCTCGTCTCTGGGGCCTTTTTTATGTAGTAAAATTATGTGGCACTCGGTCCATTCTTCTGGGATTTGCCTTGTTTGTAAGATTTCATTGAAAAGTTTTGCCAGCACAGGACTGATTTCCTCTAACGTTCCCTTGAGCATTTCATTTGGTATCTTGTCCGGCCCTGGGGCTTTCTCGAGTTTTTGGGATTTTATTGCCTTGATTACCTCTGAGGCAAGAATTTCTGGCACTTCGTCTACTTTGTTTTCTTTTGCTTCGGTTACTTCTGGAATGGCGGCCAGCTCTGAGTCGAATTTATCAGAATACAGTAGGCGGTAATAGTTCGTAGCTAGTTTATGTATTGAGAGTCGATTAGTTGAGTAAGATTCGTGTTGCTTTAGTTTCAATATCCAGTCTTTACCATGCTCGCTTAGTTGTTTCATAGCCTTTTTTGTTCCTCCTGTTCTTTTTATATTTTCTTCCAGAACTCTATTTCTTTTCCCCTTACGGTCTTTCCTCATATTCTCCTTAATTTTCTTGCTAAGGTTTGCAATTTTTTGGCGTCTTTCTTTGTCCCCTTTATTTGATATTAGTGTTCTTCTTTCGTCTAGTAGTTCTAGTGTCTCTTTGCTTAAATAGCTTTCTTTGCTTCTGGGTTTGCTGACTAGCATCTCTTTCAACTTGTTTTGTAATCTCCTGTATTTAGTCCCAATTTCTGCGTCGGAGGTAATAATTTCATTGAATGATTCTGTTGTGTGGGAATTAGTAGAATGACTGTGTTCTGATATTTGATACAGCTTGTTATTATTTGCTAGGTTTTTCCTGGATCTTTTGGGTTGATTTAGGCTTAGGCAGCTTCTTACCATGCGGTGATCTGTGTTGAAGTTGAGGTTTTTAACTATGTTGGTATCTGTGAACGCGTTTGCTTTGTTGGTTATAATAAAGTCAATTTCAGTTTTGAATTTTGCACCTGGGGATAACCACGTCCATTTGTTTTTATTTTTTTTGTAAAAACGTGAGTTTAATAAAGTAAGGTTATTTTCCATCATGAATTCTACTAGTTTCTGTCCATTTTGACTTCTTTTGCCATACCCAAACTTCCCGATTGTGGATTCTTCTCCAGTTTGCCTTTCTCCAACCTGTGCGTTAAAGTCGCCCATGATTATTATGTTGTTGTTGTAGTGCGGTTTTATTGCTTCCGAGATACTCTTATAGAAATATTCTATGTCTGATTTCCCCGCTTGTTCTGTTAGGGCGTAAATTTGAAAGATGGCCCAGTTTTTCTTGTACCCCGGAAATTTTAAATGGGCTACCGCGATTCTGTCAGAAATTCCTTCAAATCCTATAATGTTCTTCTTCAGTTTAGACTTTATAAGGAAACCTACTCCTTTTTGTCCTGTGTCTTCTCCTTTGTGAAACATGATATAGTCGTTCCTCTCTTCTATCCCTTCTCCTGGCCTTCTCATCTCGCTGATGCCCAATATGTTCCATTTTATGTTGGATATGGCTATTTCTAGTTCTTTTAGGCTCTCTTCTGTTCTTAGTGTCCGAGTATTTAGTGTGCAGACATGTATTTGTTCAGTGTTCTTTTTATCTTGTTTTATCTGTATTGTTTTCTTTTTGTGCATATTTTTTCTAGATAGGTTTGATTTAAGGTGTTTCGAATTATAACGTTTTGATTTAAATGGAGGGTGATTGTCTTCTTCCCCCACGGTGACAAGCCGGCTTGGGGTGCAATTTATGAGTGTTGTGTTTGGTAATGTGGTTGTTGAGGTTGTTTGGATCCGGGTGTCGCATATTAGTTTTTTGAAAGATTTGGTAATGAAGTTGATCTCTCGCGCTCTACATAGTTCAGTATATTTGGTCTGATTATTTCCTTTGTCGCAGTTTTAGACGGGGCATCGTTCAAGGCGGTCGTTGTACTTTGGGTATTACATACATTGACTTTCTTTTGTGATGGTGTTTTCGGTGATCCTGAAGGCACTCTTTTCCTCTTTTCTCTGTTGCTTTCATGCTTTTTCTTTATTATCAGTTTATCGTATTTTATGTAAGCTATATTCCCTTTATTCTTTTCTTCTTCAACTTGCGGCTGCAGTTGTTTACGTTTTTCTATTATTTCTTTAGGGTAGTCTTCTTTGACATTTACACCTTCTTGTAGATTAGATCTGTTTCGCAGGATCATATGTTTTTTCCACGTAGTTGTGAGTGAGACTACAACAGGGCGATTTTTATCGAGCTCTTGTTTACCGATTCTGTAAACACAACATATATAAGTACACAAAATGTGTGACTCAAGTAGAAAGTATATAAATTCAAAGCAGCCATGATAGCATAATTATTAAGATGATTATTATAAGAGGGACAGATTTATCGTCGGTAAAAACCGAACGACCCAAAGTTATCTTCATGTAAAAAGGTTTTTTATAGAACCGAATTGTTAACAAGTAACAAGATATTCGCATGTAGTTTCATTCTGGCGTAAGCAGTGTAGCGAGAACAAAGAGTGTCAAAGGCTTCCATCCGACCGACGAGGGTTAACGCTTGCGTCGTGTTTCGGGAAGCGTTTAGTCTGGTTCAAGTTCTATGCACAGGCGTAGCATAGGCGATATAGAAGAAAGTTATAGAAGAATAGGTTGTTCCAACAGTGGATTCATGCGATTGTGCGTAAATTACCAGTTTGTTGCGCAAATTATCACTAAGCTAGTAAAAGTATAAAGCGAAGCTTGAATTAACCCCTTGCCGCATATGTATATGAATATAATTTTTTTTTTCGAAATTTAACTTTAACCTGTGTCATTAAGGTCCACATTAATAACTGTCATATATGGCTTCGTACACGGTAAGGGGTTAAATTAAGAACTATTTGTATTGTAGGTAGCATATTTTAAAATTATTATTAAAGGAAGGACAGATTCATTGTAAGAACTAACTACTCAAAGTTCCAAGCAAAACGTTAATTTGCAATGTCGAACAAAATTGTTAAGAAGACCCAAAAACCGGTAATTTTCACTATGAGTTAACAAGACTACTTGCATGTAATTGCATTCTGGTCTATGTAGTGTAGCGACATCGAAGCGTGTCCAAGGTTTTCACCCAACAGACGAGGGTTAACGCTTCCGTCGCGTCTTCGTTTTTAAAGATAAAGATAAAGATTCATTTATTGTCATAACCGTGTACATCAGATCATATTATGTCATAAAAAAGGTCCAACAGCTTACCCATTTCGGGCGTACAATATAGCAACAAAATATACTAAAACAATCTTAACTATATTATCAGTCTATACCTCTAAAATATTCATTTAAATTGTAGAAACTGTTCAGTAACAGCCATTTCTTGAGCTTTGTTTTAAATCTAATTCCATCTTGAGATTTGATACATTCAGGTAAATTATTAAATATTTTAATTCCAGATACATACGTGCTCTTATTGAGTATAAAGCTGGAAGGTCTAACCATACATACGTCATATTTATATTGTGATCGGATGTTATCTTTAGAGTCGCTTTTTTTTATAAAAATGTCATTTCGGTCCTTAACTAATAAACAGATTTGTAATGTATAGATACATGTCAGTGTTAGTATTTCGTTTTCTTTAAAAACATCTCTTAAGGATTGCATGTTCCTAAGGTTAAATATGATTCGCAGACATTTTTTTTGAAGAAGAAATGTGGACTCTACGTTTACAGAATTTCCCCAAAATATTATACCATACATAAGGACGGGGTAAACATTTCCATAGTATGCATTCATCGCCACATCGATTGAAGTTACGTTAGTCAATATGGAAAGAGCGTAGCATGATTTGGCTAGTTTCTTGTTTATTTCGTCGATGTGGGACTTCCAGTTCAGGTGGCTATCGATAGTGACTCCAAGGAAATTTGTAGTATTCACCTGTTCAATAAGTTTACCATTTGTAGCAACATTTAAACTTTGCCGCGTCTGCTTATAATTAATAAATTGTAAAATTTTAGTCTTATCTAAATTCACACTTAATTTTAACGTGGATAACCAATTAATAACAATTTTTAACGTATTTTGCAACTCGTTAGCTATATCAGAGCCTTTCTCTCCGGAAACAAAAATAGTGGCATCATCAGCAAACATAACACACAAATGGTTTGTTATCAGGGGGAACTCGTTTACGTACACCAAAAACAGTAGTGGCCCCAAGACGCTACCTTGAGGAACACCTTGTAGATTAGTGCTATATTTTGACTGCACTTTTGTGATCGTTTTTGTAATCCTATCATATGTGTCTAACATCGTAGCCTGAGTCCTATTTGTAAGATAAGTCTCTACCAATTTCAAGGCCACTCCGCGAATCCCAACGTGTTGAAGTTTTTTCAGTAAGATTTTATGAGATACGCAGTCAAACGCCTTTGACATATCTATAAATAGTCCTACAGAAGTTTTTTTCTTATCCATGTCTATCCATATTTGCTGTAAGATTTTAAATATAGCTAATGTTGTATTCTTCCCCTTTTGAAAACCAAACTGATTTCCATTTAAAACTTTAAATTTGTCAAATAACGATGTGAAGCGACTTAATATTACTTTCTCAAATATTTTTGAAAAATTAGACAGTAAAGCAATAGGTCTATAATTACTTATGTCTTGCTTGGATCCTCTTTTATGTAAGGGCTTTATTAATGCCTTCTTTAGGTCATCAGGAAAAATTCCATTTTCTAAAGTTAATTTGATGATGTGAGTTAAGGGTCCTGCTATGTATTCAATACTAGATTTAATCAGTGTCATAGGTATGTGATCATGGCCTGTGCTTTTTTTGTTTTTTAGTGTTTTGACAATTTTTACTAACTCTTCAGTTGTTACCGGGGCCATATATATACTGGATAAAATTGATTGTGAAACTGGTTTATGTTGGGAGTGGTCATGTGTATCAGTGTTATTTGAATTTATAAAAAAATCATTCATTATAACAGCAATATCACGTGGATTATCTATTAAACTGTTTTCTATTTTTATTGATTCTACTGTATCTTTTATAGTGTTTACTTTTGTCGTATTTTGTTTAATTACTTGCCATGTCGCTTTACTTTTATTGCTACTCTGGTTAATGAAGTTTACATTTGAATTGCGTTTTGCTTGCTTCGTCACTAACTTCATAATCCGACAGTATTTTTTGTACTCATTTTTGACCTTCGCATTACTTGATTTATGCGTTTGTAAGTATACTTGCCTTTTTTGTTTACTAGCTCTTACAATGCCTTTAGTTTTCCATGGAGGCCTCTTTTTATGAGTTATTTTAATTTTCTTAATCGGTACGCAAAGGTCGAAAATAAGTTTGAAAGTATTAATAAACGTTTCATAGGCATGATTTGAATCCGTTGAGGAGTACACATCAGAAAAGCTGATTTTTGATATGTACTCGTATTTCAAGAAAATGTCTGAATATTTGGCTGGGTTTTGACTATATATATACCAAAACTGTTCTTCCGGTAGTCGGTTAGTCCGGTATAGATCCTATGCACAGGTGGAAGCGATAAGTTTGTCGTTACCTACTTTTTCTACCGACGATGGCTTCATACTAAAAGGCATACTGCACATGCGCATAAAGTTACAAAGTTTTTTGTAGTAACAGAACATCCTTTACTATATACTTTAGTTAATTTGATTATCAGCTGCTGGGCTCGGCGAGTTCTTGAGTGGCGACTGCGCAGCGTGGGTATTCTGGGTAAGGCCCACACAAGGTCGACTGAAGACCTGGTGAAGCTTTTTGGAATTCGCTGGATGCTGGTAGTGTGAGAAAGATGACGCGCAGAAGTTCTTTGGGAGAGCTTGACGTCGAGAAGTATTTGGACTGGTGATGACGATGCTGAGATTATTAAACGTGACGATAACGTTAAACGTTAGAATTTGGCACAAAATATAACTTTTACAGAATAAAGCTGTTCTTTTCTTAGTTAACCCCGCGAGGGCTCGGCATACAATTCCTAAATCGTCACTTTCCTAACTCGTCACATTCTTGCTATATAGTCCGCAGTACTCGTCCACATTTATCAGACATGTCTTACGCATTCTAGTTAGTATAGTTCTAATCACATTTGGTAAGCGAATCCCATTAGCTTTGTACCCGATGAACAAATACCATTATCTGTATTGTTAGCTGCGGCCACAACTGCCACTTCAAAATGTAAGGCGTTATAAGTGCAAATTACTTTTACACTAAATTAGTCTTTAAGTCAAACGAAATAAGGTTTACTCTTAAACAAAGAGAACACAGATGTTGGTCACTTCGTAAGTGAAAGAGCAGTGAAGCTCGTTTCAATGCTTATAAGACAATGAAGTGACCAACATCTCTGTTCTCTTTGTTTAAGAGTAAACCTTATTTCGTTTGCCTTAAAGACTAATTTAGTGTAAAAGTAATTTGCACTTATAACGCCTTACATTTTGAAGTGGCAGTTGTGGCCACAGCTAACAATACAGATAATGGGTATTGTTCATCGGGTACAAAGCTAAGTGGATTCGCTCAGCCAAAAGAATTACTTCTATAACTCTGTATCTTAATGGGTGAATGTGGACTAGTCAGTACTGTGGTCGATATAAGAATGATAACGACTTAGCACTGTGGACCGTATTGTGGACAAAATAGTAACTGACGATGTACGAATGTTGACGAATCAGAACAGTGAAGCAGATGACAATGAGGACAAGTTAAGAAGGTGATGAAATAGGATTGTGTACAAATTTGTCCTAAGCCCCCGCAAGCGGGAAAGGAATTTCATATTTCATATCATATCATATTTGGTATCTCTGACACTTCATACGTAATGAAATCTGAATAAACTGAAGTGAAGTGATAGCTGAAGTCACATTTGCAATAATGGAAAGTTTTAAAGTATAATTAATTATATTTTAAATGTTACTGTAGCCAGAGTTGTGCCGCTTCAAATAAACCATTAAATTGTCAGTAAGGAGATAGCGACAAGATTAATTTACACCTTGTAACCCGTTAACAGGAAAACTCGGAGTCCTTTTCAAATTTACCGTGATTACAAACAAGTTGGACAAAGACACTGTAATAAAGGAGTGGACTCTGTCAGCACAATGGCGGAGTTGTAATGAACCTTCATAAAATCAGTCTAATATTGCGAGGTCACGAGATGACGAAACATTTCGAAGTTATTTGATATAGGTACAATACTTACTGATTGTTATAAATGATAAAACAGATTCTAGAATAATGCAATGTAAATGAAGGAAATTAGTAAATGAAGGGTTAAGGGAAAGAACTGGCTAAGTCACATTTGCAAAATACATATTACAATACAAACAATTGAAGTTGTACAATCCCTTTATGGCTGTACGGCTTAAGTATAAATATACCAAGTAAACCGGCCAAGTGCGAGACTGACTCGCGCACCGAGGTTTCCGTACAAATACTTATCCCATCTTAAATGGCCAGGTTAAGTTTGCACCTTGGTATGTATGGCTTAAATTTTTAATTTATTTTAGTGTTTGTTGTTATAGCGGCAACAGAAATACATCATTGTGAAAATTTCAACTGTCTAACTATCACGGTTCATGAGATACACTGGTGACAGACGGAGAACAGCGGAGTCTTAGTAATAGGGTCCCGTTTTTTACCCTTTGGGTACGAAACCCAAACAATAAATTTTACCCCTGTTTTAGATTTTCATACCTATGATGAAGAAAAATGTAGTATCCATAGACTAAATAAAAAATATACATTTTTAAAAGATCAACCAGGCCAGTTTCCCTTACAAAACACAACATCTGTGAACGTGATGCAAAACAAAATTATGCGAGCTAATCACACAAATATTTACGCTCGCCGAATCCTGTAACATTTCAGCACCTACAACCTACTTAGCCGTTCATATGATATGACCCCGGGTATAAAAATTACCCAATAGGAAACACACTTGTCTGCCCTGGTTTTCTCAGAACAAAACCTTTTTAGTAGATGATGTTCAGGACATACAAGTAACTAATATAAGTTTGATGACCGGAAGTACTTCTTTAATAGGATCAACCTTCTGAACCCTAATAACATTTTAAGAAGGAGAGCCATCTTGGTTTTTAGTGCAGGAGGGAGTTATGACGTTACCAATATTTTGTATAGGATACAAATACAAATTCACTTTATTGCACACTTCAAATACATAGGGATACAAAACATGAGAGATATACAGTAACAATAATAAGGAGAGGTAAACAAGCGGAGGCGGGAGGAGTGGAGGAGGAGAGGCGGTCTGATCAGTAAATAGTGACATCTTACAGGCAATCTTTAGGTAGAGGAGTAGATCAACAAACGTTTGAATTTTGACATACTGTGTTGTTCTGAACTGAATCATTGGAGTATCTAATAGGGTTTTCACTTCTCATGCTCTAAAAGTTCGACTTTATGCTGTGCGCAGGCGACATAAAATCGCTTTTTATGCTCTAGCTAGAGCATAAAGTAAAATCGTCGTCGAAGACCAAGGCGATCGGTCCAACAGCCACACGAACAACTTAAAACTTAAACCCGTTCCAGACCTTCCGATCCTAATTATCGGATGAAATCGGATAAGGAGTAGTGTAATTTTTAGGATCTATTACACTACACATTATCCGATTTCATCCGATAATTAGGATCGGATCGGAAGGTCTGGAACGGGTTTTAGCTGGCATAATAATAACAATGATAAAAGTCGCTTAATAAACAAATTAAAAAAAAACTTAAAACTTCATAGAATAAACTCTTTATTTTATTTCGTTTCGTTAGTATTCTAAGACCAAGGCAAAGATACCAACAGCCAAAGTACACAATAAAGCTTATTAAAATAAATTTTAAATTTTAATTTACTATCAATTATTACTTTTTGAATTTATTTCTCATTGCTCTAATGGAACTTTAAATTTATTTAAATTTATTTTTAACCCCCGACGAAAAAAGAGGGATGTTATAAGTTTAACATGTGTATCTGTGTATCTGTGTGTCTGTCTGTGGCATCGTAGCGCCCAATCGGATGGACCAATTTAAGTGCGGTTTTTTTAATCGAAAGACTTTTCCGTCGAGATGGTTCTTAGCTATGTTTGGTGGAAATAGGACCAGTAGTTTCCAAGATATTCAGCTTTAATGGGAACAAGTGACGAGATCTCAGCCAATAATGAAGTCAATAATTCGAAATATTGGCTAAATGTTAAGTTTTATTAGCATATTCTATATGACTCACTAATTGAGGGTCTCATGATGACCAGGTAGTTGTTAATGGATCTCAGCCAATATTGAAGCTAAGGATTCCAAATTTTGGTTAAATGTTAAGTTGTATTAGTATTTTTTATATCACTCAATAAATGAAGGTCTCATGATGACCAGCTAGTTGTTAATGGATCTCAGCCAATATTGAAGCCAAGAATTCCAAATTTTGGATAAATGATAAGTTTTATTAGCATTTTCTATATCACTCAATAAATTAAGGTCTCATGATGACCAGCTAGTTGTTAATGGATTTCAGCTAATATTGAAGCCAAGGATTCCAAATTTTGGTTAAATGGTAAGTATTATTAGCATTTTCTATATCACTCAATAAATGAAGATCTCATGATGACCAGCTGGTTTTGAAAGGATATCTAAGCCAAGAATTTCTAATGTTGGTTAAATATTAAGTTTTATTAGCGTAATCAACAGATTAATAAAATTTTGACAGTACAGTAATTTGGTACCTTGGAGCTGAAGATGGCCGCAGGAACTCCTAAACAGCACAAGATAAACCCATGGTGTTTAGGCTCGTCTGATTGTTCTTGATGAACAATTAACATTTGTGTAAGAAAGTACAGTCAATAATAAAACCGAGTCTCAAAAAAACTTTTTTGACAAAAAACTCATTATAATTTCTGTCACAGTACTGAGTCACTGTTTTTAACTTTCGGAATCCTGCTAAAGCTGAATTGTTATTAGGACCATTGAACAGGTTCCTTTGATTGAGGTCACAAATAGCAACACCCTGCAAGATTTTAACGCGACTAAATGACACGTAAGCTTTAGCAAAAGTACTCTTGCCTAAGTGAATAACAGCTTTATAGGATTTTGTAGTTTGTGTCAGTCTGTCCACAGCTATAGTGGTTGAATACATTTTTAAAAACATTTTTTTGTGTACCGTCCCTACACGTAACAAAAGTGGGGATGTTTATCCCATGGTGTGGGGTATCGATGATTAGGTCTCTCAAAACTAAGTCAAGTTACCTAGCACCAACTGCAATTTTTATGGAGCTAAGTAAGCCACCCGTACCGTATTTGGATCCTGTAGAATAGAAACCTGGTTCTACTTTATGCCATAAGTTTATATTATATTTTGATTGTCTTGGCTAATAACTTCGCCATTTTGCCATTATAAGCATTAACTAGTCTGACTAACGATTTTTTCCCAGAATGTTGGCTATTGAAATCAAAATATATCCTAACTTCAATCTTAGAGAAGACGGCATTCATTACCACTGGCTTGGGATCCTGTTGTACCTACATATAGTCAAGGATCAAGCTTGACGAAAGATTGGAAACCCTGGACCTTAAACGGTGTAAAACAAAAATAGTGTCAAAAGAAGAAAATTCCGGGACGAAACTTCTGTTTGTTTAAAAAATATGAAACAAAAATAAAATTTAAAATTTAAAAAACCCCCGACATGGCCACCAATAAAAAGAAAGAAATAAAATCTACCAAATGTGCCTATACAATGAACAGTAGAAAAAGAATCCAAGCTTCGTTGCGTCGGGGGACCGCTAAGTAAATGAAATGCAATGTACTGAAAATCGTAAAGTGGGAAGCCCAAATGCATACATGCAATTCTGCGTTGAAAAATATATTTCATTGCATTTAGGTACTTAGCGGTCCCCCGAACGCAACGAAGCTTGGATTCTTTTTCTACTGTTCATTGTATAGGCACATTTGGTAGATTTTATTTCTTTATTTTTATTGGTGGCCATGTCGGGGGTTTTTAAAATTTTTAATTTTATTTTTATTAAGTATAGTACATATTTACATGGTGCAGTTTCATTTCCTCGCAATCGAAGTGAAAAGTAGAGTGTGCAACTCGTCCATAAAACGCATTTTACACTCGACTTTATATTCATCAATATCAGATGGATAAACGTCTCGTGTAAAATGGTGCGTTTTATGCACTTGTTGTACAATCTACTATTTATGAGCCCACTTATTAACACTTGAGTGAAACGCGAGCTTCAGACAAAAAAATCTAGTGAACTGTTGGTCGAATCTTCTTGATGAATGCAGAGAATGATGACCTATATTATTGTTCCATTAATTTTATTTTCTTTCTCAAACTTTGCAACTCGTTGGGCCTACTGCCTACTGGTAGTTACGAGTATAAAATCAAACAAAAACCAACTTTGCCTAACGGAAAGCCCACAAATATCTGCAAAATACTTGTATCCGATTTGAGCACTAACACTTGAAAGTCGGCAGCTGTTCGAAGTAGTTGATTGCGTCCAACTTGTTGATTACGATTTCTTTGGACCGTGGTACAAGGTACAGGTAGTGGCGGTAACTTGGACAAGAGGCTAAGGCAATATTCGACGAGGCATTAGAATATCAAGCAAATATCTTGGCTTTATCATGCCCTTATAAGACAGGCATATCGATATCGATAGCAATATCAATATTACTTATATTGACTTGTATAAGGTCAGTCGGGATAAGCGCGTCGATCGGGGTAATCGCACTTAGTTAGCATAAAAATATCGAAAACTAGAGATGTGTCTGGACTTTTCTATAATTAAATAGGCGTGTAGACAATTTTTTTTGAGGATGTCAATTGATTCTATTTTTTATTTGGATCAAATGTCTACATAAAAGTAACTACACTGACTTTTAGACTGCTCTAAAAGTCAGAAATGACCGTCACCAGTTCAACATTCCTACGAAGCGCTATTAACGCCCCATACACCTCCTATATGTGACGTCATTTGTGGGTTTGCTACCAATATTTGTATGGAGACAATAAGTAATTTGCCATTTTTACCGTGAAAAGTAGTATTCATATAATTACAGTTTGTTGTATAATTTAAAAATAAGTTTACACCCATTGTATGGTAGATGCGCTTATCCGTGTGGCGCGCTTCTCCGTAGCGACATATTCATTGATGTAGCCAATAAAATATGCCTTTGAAATCGATACTAACCCAAAGTCCTATGACACTCGTATTGTAAAAATCTGACTTAGAACTTCGCTAGGCGTTTAAATTAAGTAGTTCTGCTATATAAAATCTACAATCCACTCTTATTAAAAATAACGACGAACGACGAACGAACATACAGGGAGCGTGGAAGGAAATGAACACGAATATTTTCTGCGTCAACTGCACTAGTATTAAAATCACTAGTTTAACTTTTCACGAGTTATTCTCAATGTAATTTATTTTTATCGTTGATACGTAGGGTTGAACAGAACTATAAAATGCATATAGTCATCGTTTTTAGGGTTCCGTAGCCAAATGGCAAAAAACGGAACCCTTATAGATTCATAAATTTATGAAACATGTAATGTCTCATTTTTTTAAAGCCACCACAATTTTTATTTAAACTATGAATACAAAGATCAAAGCTTAAAGAAAAATTGGAAAAGGAGCTACCTGGTGGAAGGGACCGGGAATCGAACCCGGTACCTCTGGATTACCGGTCCAGCGCGTTAGCCACTTCGCTACCCTCGCTCCACGTAGACCTGACGAATTTTTCCTTATGCTTTGTGTGTCAATCTTTGCATTGTTTATTTGAAAGGTTTTTACACCTTAGCCTTATAGATTCGTCATGTCTGTCTGTCCGTCTGTCCGTCTGTCTGTCCGTCTGTCCGTCTGTCCGTCCGTATGTCACAGCCATTTTTTTCCGAAACTATAAGAGCTATACTGTTGAAACTTGGTAGGTAAGTACATAAATCAATGGTACGGAACCCTTTGTGCGTGAGTCCGACACGCACTTGGCCGGTTTTTTAAATAAGAGCGTACTGTGGCACTAGATTGATTTGTGTGAGGTTGTCCGATATTTATTTATTATTATTATTTATTACAATTATAAATAATTGATATAAGTAGTTAGTCACCTAAACAATATGTTTATCCGAATTTACCAAGAGGATATATGTAAGTGCAAAGTTGGTACGTTATGCGGAAACGCTGCCACTTTGTACTGAGTATTAATTTTAACTGCCACTTGGGACATCCGATTCGCGAACTTACATAATATAGTCTATTCGAGATCTAACCTCAACCTCAACGACCTCAACAAGAATTATTGTCGAATACTGCCATTATCTCATAGATGAAGTACATGAGTATACGTTTTGGATACCTATCATATTGACCATTTTATAAATGAAAATATATACTTGCGAGAGACAGATAGTTTTGGAATTAAATATCAATTTTGAGGTTAGGATCTTGTTTCCACGTAGTGCAAGTAAGAACGAATGTAGTTTGCATACAGAATTTCATTTAAAAAGAGCGGTGTCAAACTCATTGTATAGTATGTTTGACACCGCTCTTTTTATTATAATGACCAAATTCTGCAAAATAATTACCTGCCGATAGTGCCAACAGTTTTGGTTACTATGTGAGAGATATATATTGGCATTTAATGAAATTTCACGGGCGCTTTCGTTAATGTATTCTAAAACAAAGTTCTTCGTTCTAAACACGGGCTAGAACCTGAGTTCTAGCACCCAGTGATTAGCATGCACCGGAACCGCCTCTTTACTTGATTGGACACCTTCCCCAACCATTGTTACAAAGTATACGATTACTTGAGTGGGGAAGCAGGAGGCCACGATGCTAAAATAGTTATTTTTTAAAATTTTTGTACCTGCATCATCTTCCTAGATACAAATAAAAAAAAAATGTCCTAAGGGGCAAACGAGCGAATTAACGGATCGCCGGATAGAAAGAGATTACCATCGCCCATAGACACCTGCATCACCAGAGGAGTCACAAGTACCGGCTTTTCAGTTGGAAGAACGCTCTTTTCTTGAAGGTTTGAAGGTAGTATCGGTCCGGAAAACCGCAAGCGACCGTTCATTCCACAATGCAGTCGTGCGAGGCAGGAAATTTCTAGAAAAACGCGCAGTTGAGTGCGATTTTCTTTACAAAAAAAACACACTTGTTAAGGTTAAAGTTAAAACATGGTAAGCTGTACAAGGCACTCCCGGTGTACGGATTAGGTACACGGTTTAATGACCTTTCAAGGTTGGGTTAACGTTAAACCCCGAGATGTGTCTCTAAAAACCGGCCAAGAGCATGTCGGGCCACGCTCAGTGTAGGGTTCCGTAGTTGCCCATCCTTCACAATAGACGGGCTTAAAACAACGGTTTTCAGCCTGAGGTTTAAATTACGAGAAAGATTTCAAGCTTCATAAAAAGGTCGTAAACGCCAAAGTAACATAACTGTAATTACTTATTACCTTCTGGAAGTTATCGATTGTAGGCGACAGATTGAGCGTAATGTTTTAATGCAGTATGGCACTTAACTAATGTGCAACGTTCGAAGTATAAGGACACCGCGCGGCACTTACGTCATTTTAAAGAAAATTATGAAATTTTGCGATAACTCAAAAACGGGTCGACCGATTTTATTCAATATAGTTTTCATTGAAAGTACTTATAAGGTCTCATTTTCATGAATTTTTCCATAATTTTATTTATATTGGCGCTATTTTTTTAATTTTCGGAGCGAATATTTACAAATTGCTGACATTATCAAAAAAATATGTTTGGAGACCCCTATTATTTTTAAAACCTATTCAACGACATCCCACACATTAGTGTTGATACGAAAAAAAAATAGACCTCGTATAGGAATCGCAATTCACAGCAGTACTTTAACGAACACCGAAAACTATGGTCCATGGCATTTATTTTGTCTCATATTCGCTTTTAATAAAAAACAGCAAGATTTACCTTAATTTAGTTCATTATTTTAAAAATATTGTCTATAAAAAAGCCCCGGTTTCCAACCGAGGTGAGAGGGCACTCGCCATATATCCTCTGAGTAATAGTGACATATTACACCCTTTGTACTTGTCGCGCAATACAAACAAAACCCAGGACTGTTGTAATACACAGTAGAAGAGCAAATTTATTTTAATAGTGTACTTTAGAGGATAATAAAATAATAATTTAAATTTTATTTTTTCTAGTGCTGATGCCGGCTTGATTTAGGGTTCAAAGTTATTAAGTTTCATAAGTTGGTTGGTAGGTGATGGTGGTTGGTGGTTGGTGGTTGGTTGGTGTTGATTGGTTGGTTGATATTTTGTTGGTGGTGGTTGGTGGGTTGGTCGGTTGGGTTGGTTGGTTGGTGGTGGTGGATGGTTGGTTTTTAACCTGCAACGGTTCGCTAGATGTTATCGACATTTTTCGATAATGTTTCTTGACTATGATTAATATTCTCTGTGTGCTAATCTTCATCATGGTCGCAATACACGTTTACAAAAAAAAACGGTGATTTTACTGCTGCCGTCGATCTTACTACTTATGACACGAATTAGTGCAAAACCTTACAACCTACACGACGCTTACCACATATCAGCGTATTAATATGAACAGTCTTATCAAGCGAATATGTTACTAATTTAATATTATATTTAATAATCAATCACACCAAAGTATAATAAGATTATCGGTTCTCAGAGACTCGGGAAAATCATTAACATGATTATCAACCAATCTCAGAGCCCAAACTTGTTGCTAACTAGGACACAGTTTGTAATTTGTTGCGATGTTGCTAAAATTGTTTAATACATTTTGCATAATGCGAGACTGTTGCAAAAGTTGGGTTTTAAATGTTGGAAATATTCGACTTCCACGTTAACTACCTACCTCAAGTTCGATATTAAAAAATCTAGGTAAAAAGGAAAAAAAAACGATGATAGTTGCCTTGGTGATTCGGAATTATCCCTTAAATATAAAAATACGTAGGTAAAGGTTTATATAATATACATTAATAAAATGTATTTAAAAAAATAAGCAATCGAGATTGTACTAACAGTTATCATAAAAAAAATAGTTGTTACTTCATATATTATTCAAAATCAGCAACGTAACAGAAGTCGATTTGAATTGAAGTTTGTATTTCCAAGAAATCGTCGAAATAGACATTTTAATTTCCTTTGAACGGAATTGTCAGCAAGTTTCCAACGAATTGGTTAATGAGTAATGACCTCGGAAGTCCGAATTAGCATTACGCCATGATGTAGTAAAGGCTCTATTGGGACACTAACAAAAGGGCAGGATGTTCTAATTTCGCTTCTAGTCTCGTCGCCGTTTCAGGCAGGAAATTAAACTAATTTTATACCAATTGGCGATGGTGACCGGCAAGTCTGTTATGTCATCATAATAAGTCTACTTTAGCAATGTTCTATTCTTCTTCTTCTCAATCGCTCGCTCCCTGCTGAGGATCGTGACTCTTAAATCTTGTCACCCAGTTGTCGCCATCGGCTATTGAATAACCGCTGACAGTTGAGTCAAGATGTTTTATTAATCAACTAGGAGTGTCCACGACATCGTCCGCGTATTTTGTTCTTTACCGTAGACGGGTAGATAGTAACCTATTAACCATCTTTGGATGTCCAGCTATCCCTGTACCAAAATTGGTCAAAATTTGTCCAGCCGTTTCGGCGTGATGCGAGGACAAAGGAAATTATGAGAACAGATAGCACCAGGTAGGTACGGCACCGCGCGCCCATACAAAACAAATGACGATCCTGCATCAGTGCCTCACGCTATTTTTTTTTCCTGAAATAATGACCCTTCTCCATAGAAAACTTATTTTCAGTACAAATCTATAATTTTATAATAGTACCTACTAGCGATCCGTCCCGGCGTCGCACGGGTGCAATGCTGATAAATTATACATATAGGTAAGCCTTTCTCTTAAATCACTCTATCTATTAAAAAACCGCATCAAAATTCGTTGTGAAGTTTTAAAGGTCTAAGCATAGGTACCTACATAGGGACAGACAGACAGAAGGAAGCGACTTTGTTTTACACTAAGCAGTGATAGACTAGGAGGCGCCCGCAGCTTCGTCCGTAGACGGGTAAAAAGTAACCTGTAACCATTTCTGGATGTCCCTGTACCAAAAATGACCACCAGATGCCAGACTGGCATGGCGCCGCGCACCCATACAAAATAAATAACGATTAATGTTCTATTACGTTTTAAATTAAATCAACGAATCAGCTTTTATAGATGTGTCAATATATACATAAACTGAAATCGGCGAGGAATATTTTCGATGCCTATTTATTTTAGATGTCTATTTGAACAAAAATACTAAAGCAAAATCGGTCCATTTTTTGTTATGATCCTTCAGGTTTTACTTTTGATTAAGTATTCTTTTACGGGTCAGGTGACCTTAGCTCCCATCTGAGCTACGTGAACTTTGACAAGGAAACCAGACCGTCGTACATATTCAGTAATTTTAATGTAGGTATAGGTACTAAATAGGTTAATGTCTCACAATATTTTAACTGTCACCGAGAGAGCAGAAATGACAAAGGAGGACGTAGAGTGAACAGGCAACGAAACCTGTAAGGATCGTGGAATGACGACACGGTTGGCGCAGTTTGCAGACACCTGCCTACCGAGCCGGTGGTCCCGGGTTCGTATCCCGGCCGGGGCAAATATTTGTGTGATGAACTCGAATATTTGTTCTTGGGTCATGGATGATATCTATATATGTATTTATATATTATGCATAATTGTATATGGTCGTCTAGTACCCATAGTACAAGCTTTGCTTAGTTTGGGACTAGGTCGATTTGTGTATGATTGTCCCATAAAGACTTATCCAACAGCTTCCTCTTATCTTGACCAGATCGTTGGTCCTCTTGTCAGTGTCATAAGCAGTGATCGGTGCCAACGGACGGTGCAACACTGAGGATTTCCGAGTAAGTACATAATTTTTCAAACAACACAAATAGTTCTATTAAGCGTTGTATAGTATAATAACCTATATTAACTTATGTTATATTATGACTAATGTCGATATAAAATTTTCAATTTGAGGATTTTTCAAAAGGGCTTTGTATGGCTTCCATAAAGAAATGTCCTTTTGAAAAGACACTTCATTTGGAATATTGTGGTTTTGCACTGTCTGTGCCGATCACTACTCATACGTCGTTATCACCATCACTGGCAACACAAAAAAGTGTACTGATATAGTTTAATATTTCAGTATGATTATCATTAAATCGTTTAGAGCTTTAGGCTACGTCGTGTATAAGAAAATAACTATATTTCTATACGAGATGTCTCCTTTAATGAGTCTTTAAGGGTTTATGTTCAATCGACTTATATTAAGAAGATATAAACCACCTTTATTGGTTAATAAGCGAAATAACGACGACATTTACCTTAGTTAAATTGTATTATCATCTTTATTATACGTACGTACACATTAAAATAGGAGTTTGTTATATTCAAATATATATACTCACTGGTAATCAAATTGACAAATAAACGTCGTTTTTTTAATAAAAACCATTCATAAATTCATTCGTAAATGGGCCATGCAATTCTGCAGCTGATTGTACATAACACGCCTTTTAACAAATGAATTAAGTATAGAGATCTTGCATAGTATTAATTGTATACCTGAATCTATGACGCCCATAGCTTTTCAAAATAATGGCAGACAGATATCATAAAAAACACTTTCGTAAAAAAAGTGATTTCTTCCAGGCCTAATGAAGCGTTGCTGTTTGGGTCTCAGGTGTTTGAAACAATTGAACCTTCGGAGTGTTTTTCCCTATAAACATTCATTACTTGTACCTGAGAGGAAAGGCTCTTCACCGTTCGTTGAAAGTGTTACCATCTCTAAAATTTAACTTAGAATCGAAAGTGTACGAAACTGAATTAAAGTTATATATATATACGATTTTCACACATTATTATATCTTATAATAAAACGGCACTAAATCGTTCTCAATATTATTTTATGCAATCGTTGCACAATGAAGGTTCTTAAAGTCGAGTACCGCATAAGTTAGGTACGAGATTTTAAGACCTAATTGTGTAAATATTATACAATAATTTTATACGAGCAAAACATAGAAAAACATTTTTTACTTTAATCGTCATTCCCCACTATGATTTTTTATTTTTGATGTAACCTTTTTGTTCAACTAAAACTGACCTAGATTTAAAAAACATGATCGCGTTGGTCATGGCGGGTGCCTCGTGATTGGTTACTTTTTTTGACAAGTAATTTCAACCAATCAGTAAAAAGTAGCGTGCTTTTTTTTTAATCAAATAAGTTGAAGTTCTCTTTTTAAAATTATTAGAGTTGAGTCTCTACTCAAGACATCTCTCTAGATGTCTTATGAATATTAAATTTCTGTAGCGGGTACCATAAAGTATTGAATTTTGGTACAGGATTAAAAAGTGCGTGATTGTGATTATGTCTGTGAAATTATAATTGACAGATTAAAGTACGCGAGTATTAAATAGTGTTTTATTTAATTACCTGTTAGTGAGCAAACTGATAATAAAGATCAAGTGCGGGTATTAGTTAGAAATTCTCGTGCGACAATGATGATGCCGTTGATGCTCGCTTCTTCAGTCCCATCGACACCATGAACATCACATTCGAAACGTCGAGGTAATTATATAAATAAACCCCTTTTTAAACGCGATTATGTCCCGTTTTGTTGAAAATTAACCTTCTTTGGCCCAAATATATGTTAATGCTTTAAAGAAGTGTTTTATTACTAGTGGTCGACACGGACAGTGCATCATCATCATATTAGCGTTCTACATCTAGGTATAACAGATGCGTTAAGCAGCGTCTAATAAACTGCGGCACTTTCGAAGAAAACAGTGCAACGCCGCGGGTTTCCCGTAGTAAACTTAAAATGGACATCATTTTAATCCCATTCTTCTTATCCCTTTCTTATTAAAAAATATACCTACCGTGTGGATCCTGTAACAGGACAAAAAAATTAAGACATAGATTTTACTCGTCAAACTGAACAACATCTCTGTTCAGAAACTTTTTTAAAAATACAAATCATATGCAAATTTTTTCAAACAAACAAAGTTAACAGCATTTTCAATGTAGGTACGCCGTCCAACATTGACATCGCCTTAGCATTGACATAGCTGTCACTTTACTAAAATATCAAATGTTTCGCAATTAGAAAAGTATCTAGTACGTTACAAAATCACAGACTCTTTAAGTAGGTTGGTAAGTATATGTAGTAATATTGATTTAATTTACACGGTTTTCATAGGTTAATTAAGCCCCATTTTGTTATAATAATAGTGTAGTAATATGTTCCCGAATATAGCCAGATTCAGGCTTTAAACTAAACGATGTACGACCTTGTTAACTGTACACAAAACACCACTCCAGAATAAATCGCTATCATTTTAAGGGTCTTCGCTTCGGATACTGTCGCGCTTTTAGTTTAGAATTTTGTAGAGGAAAATTTAAAATATGGGACCAATTCTTTTGTATTTAAATGTTGTGCCTAAAAAAGTTATGAAAAGTATTTATTGACCTCGATTTTTTTGTTTAAATTGATAATAGTGGCAGTATTTTATGAGACTATTAATTTGAGCATGGTAATGTTGTGAAAGGATTATTGTGACTATTTTATTAGATATTCAATACCGGGTTTATTTAGTTTATAGAGTGGTAGTGCAGCTACCTTCGAAGCTTGCGGTCCTGGGTATAAATTCCGGCAATGGCAAATATTTAATAATTAACGGCAAATATTTTAGCTCTGTTGTTTCTATCTCATTAATTTCTTTTAATACCTATTAGGTTCATCGTTGTAGTTTAGAACTAGATGGACTTGTTACCAGTGGGTTTAGACAAAACGGGAGAATACTCAATCTCTATTCTACCAAATTCTTATTGTATGGATGCTCCTTTATTTTAGCTCTTTATTTGTAATATATCCACACAATTTAAATACAATTAGTTTTTAATATACTAAGGAGCACATCGCTGGCCAAATGTTACAGGGTTTATGTTACATTTTCAGAGAGTTACAATTAGACTTTTATGACAATGTTCAAATTTGAACTCGTCAAAACATAGAATCCTGTAATATTGAGCCAGCGATATGTCGATACGACTTACATTAGGCATACAAGTGACCTACCTACAATTACTATTTTTATAGTCTACCCACATTATTTCGTATATGACAGTTTGTTAGATCTAAACCCACCGTAAGCTAATACTTATTGTTACGGACAGCTAGGCTAAGTTAATAAATAAATGAATAAATAATATATATGTATAAGTTAGGCGAAATTAATATTAAGACGAAATAAATAATATATCCCTATTTTCCTAAATGCCCAAAAAAGCGGCAATACTATGTGTATAACACTTATTTTCCTAAGAAGCATTATTGTAAGAGAGCTCCCAAAATATAACTAAGTAAAATAGTTAAAAGACCACGGAGTCTTAAAGTAAACAAGTATGACTCATCCTGGTAACTTTCCACTCACAGTCTAAGACAAAGGAGTCATGTTGTTTACATTGGATGTAAAACTTAAGGATAAAAAATAGAAAATCCTGAAACTTTGTAATAATGTTCCTCATGAACATATAAGTAAATTCTCTTAATATTATACCGGCCGCAACCTGCTGCGAGCACGGCAAACATGAAAATAACACGGCACGCTGCGCGCGCCGCGATAAGAGGGTACGGGCAGGTGTATATCTCGACCCGTGTGAGCGAGACGGCCTCTGAGTCGGAACAAAGAAATTGCATTAATTTTATGCGATTATGATTAAATGGGAGCTCTCACATGAAAATAACATATGTGATTATGTTCTATGAGCAAACCTTTATGATAACTATAAGTTAGATTTAAGATGAAAATTGTCATTTACCTAAAAATCTGTGTACTATCACAGAGCGGGCGTCCCTCTGAAAATGTAAACAAACCCTAAGCCAATTATATAAAAGGACGACCATTTTTGTATAGAATCACTTGTCTAGTCAACACTCTCAGTTCTTGTTCTCCGTAGTTACCATCTTTCTGTTTTCGAGTAGCGTAGTACCATCGGTCCGCGAATTAGTTTTATTAGTGTCAGCGTAGTACCATCGGTCCGCGATCAGTGTTAAATTCATTTAGACAGAGACTATATTAGTTAAGAGTAATTTAAGTGTTTTTCCGATCCGTTGTTGTGTTAAATTGTTAATTTCTTGTGTAAATATATTTCGTTGATTTTACTTTGCGTTTACGTTTCGTCCGTTTCGTTTACCCTATATCTCAACCTACAGTCCGCTTAGCTCCATACTCATCCCTGAGTTTCGGAGCGTCCATGTGACCGATAGCCGACGGACGCGGTTATCGTTAACACTTATAATATAAATCAAATATAAAATAACATTTATTTACCATTTAAATTTGTACAAAATGTGACTTTCCTGTGACCACCACACTAGGCAAAGCCTGTCTTGTGGAGTCATTTTCGACAGTTACCAATTTCATATTAAATTAACAACACGTTGCGAGTATTTACAAAAAATGGTCTTAGATTAACATTTCCTTAAACCATTCTAAGGTCTTAAAAGAGAAATATATATATATATATTTTAATTAATTTGCTTATTTATTATCATGCAAGTTTAACAGAGTGCGCTCATGTGTGTGTGTGTGTGTGTGTGTGTGTGTGTGTGTGTGTGTGTGTGTGTGTGTGTGTGTGTGTGTGTGTGAGTGTGTGTGTGTGTGTGTGTGTGTGTGTGTGTGTGTGTGTGTGTGTGTGTGTGTGTGTGTGTGTGTGTGTGTGTGAGTGTGTGTGTGTGTGTGTGTGTGTGTGTGTGTGTGTGTGTGTGTGTGAGTGTTAGTGAGAGAGAGTGTGGCTGTGTGCCCGAATAGTATGGGTGAGTATTCATGAAGAAGCCTTAAGAAGTTGCTCTGTGGCACTGTAATCAAGAGACTGGAGCCACAGTGATACTTACCCTCTTTTTTGCTTCAGGAACAGTGATGTCCCTGATAGGACATATTTTATTTACTGTGTTGTAAACGTGTGGGGAGAGGTAATCAGCAAATCTCTTGGCAAATGAGGTATTAGAGCGGGGGACAGGTAGTTTAAAAATTCGTTTACCGAACAGGTCACTGAAGGCTTGTGTCTTGGTAACTTTGTGGTGCATTAATACAATAATTTTTATGATAGCAAGCTGACGCACGGTGAGCACTCCCATCTCTGTATACAACATAGCTGTCGAGTAATAGCGTGGCTTTCTGAGAATCACCTTAAGTAAGAACCGTTGAGCTCTTTCCAGAACCATCATTACTGAGCTGGTCGCACCCCCCCACACAGTTAAGCAATATGTTAGTATTGGTTGACAAAGAGCAATATATATGATTTTAAGCAAGCCTCTATCAACAGAATTCCTGAGTATTTTCATTGAAAATACCAACTTCCTGATTCGTGCTGAGACTGCGTCAATGTGTTTAGCAAAGTTAAGATTTTCGTCCAATATAACCCCTAAGTATTTGATATATGTTGCTCTTTCGACTGAGCAGCAATTGCACGAAAGCCCCCCACCACAGTTAGGTATATGAATCTTTAGTTTCGGATTTCCCATTGGTGCTGACGCTTTAGTTTTGTGAAAGCACAAGAATTTTGTTTTGTCGGCATTTAAAGTTAGCAGGTTGTTTTTCAACCAGTTCGAGACCAACATTATACCGGTTTGAGCGGACTCTAAACATCGCGACCACGTGCTTTCATGGAATAGTATTACGGTGTCATCAGCATAACATATCATCTCCCCATTTTTTATAGGTAGGTATGCCAAGTCATTTAGATACATTATGAAAAGGGTAGGTTCGAGAATACTTCCCTGTGGGACACCGAATACCACTGGTTTTGCTGCACTAACTGTATTGCCGAGCTTGGTACATTGACGTCTATTTGTTAAGTAACTGCAGAACCAGTCATGCGCTATTCCTCTTATTCCGAGCAGTTCTAATTTTTGTAGTAAGATGGGCACTGACACCGTGTCGAAGGCCTTGGCTAGGTCTAGAAATGCACCAACGCATGTATTACCCTTGTCCAGGTGTGTACTAGCTAATTTAGTAAATAAAAAGACTGCTTCTTCAGTCGACTTGCCTTGCCGAAAGCCAAACTGTCGGTCTGTTAACAAGCCTTCTGAATTGAGGAAATCTATAAGCCTCTTGTTTACCAGTTTTTCGAGCACCTTTGAGCAGCTGGATAGAAGTGAGATCGGCCTGTAGTTCGAAGCATCGTCTTTGGCTCCTGCTTTGTAGATTGGGACCACGGCAGCTGTTTTCCATGGTTCTGGAAAGGTACCTGTCTCGAGACTCTTGTTGCAAATGGCAGTAATAGGCTCAACACTGTTACAAATTGCAAGCTTTAGCAGGCGATTACTTATTCTATCCAATCCCGGGGAACTGTCGGTTTTAAGGTTCCGAATTATGCTTTCAACTTCATAACAATCAGTGGGGGCCATGAAAAAAGAATTTTGTGGAGATAAAGGCACCTGCACTTTGGACACTAAGGAGGCTTCAGTTTCCCCAGTTCGAGCCAATAATTTATTAGAAAGGGTCTGCCCTACCGTTGAAAAATAATCATTCACATGATCTAGAGACGCAGCTACTGTTGGTTTTATGGTGGCAAAGTCTGGGCTTCTGTTCTCACGTGGGACTTGCATTAGGTTCTTGATAGTCGACCACAGCTTTTTTGAATCGTTTTCATTTTCCAGAATTTCTTTGCGTTCGTATTCGGTTTTAAGTTTGCGAATAAGAGATATGTAGAAGTTCCTATAGCGAGTAAATATCAATTTTGCATTGAGATCGTTAGGTCTTTTACGGCTTTTTGCGTGCAACCGATCTTTATGTTTGGAACATCTTATTAACCCTGGTGTGATCCACGGTTTGAGACTAAATTTCGAGCGGCTGATGACCCTTTTAGTTGAATGCTTTTCTATTATATTTGAAACCATCTCAGTAAACGCATTTGCGGCTTCAGTCGCAGACGTCTTGGCAGTAACATCAGTCCATTTCACGTTAGCCAGATCAGAGCAAATACCTTTATAGTCTACACTATCAAAGGTTCTTACTATTGGGGCTGTTTTAGTTTTGGATGCAATGCCTAGGGCTACCACACCATGATCCGTTATATCTGTAGCGCAAACTAATGCTTTTAAGGTTAGTTTAGATCTGACAAAAAAATGGTCCAAACACGCAGTTTTCCTCGTTGGTTTGTTTACAGCAGTTTTTAGTCCTAGGCTGGCCATTGTGCACAGATAATCTGCCGACTGGGGGGTTGTTTTCATTATATCTATATTCATATCACCAGTAGCAATAAGATCTGAATCTTTGTGTGTTGTATTTATAAAGGACTCAAGTGAATTTAAAAAGGAATCTATATTTGTCACAGACGGAGAACGGTATATTCCTAAAATGGCAAAGCATTTGGGTACGTCAATAAAAAGGCAATCAGCGTCTCGAATTAATGGTTCACTTACCCATGGGCGTCGCCAAGGGGGGGCAGGGGGGGGCAGCTGCCCCCCCCTAGAGATCCAAAAATATGTCCAGTCACTTGACTTGTCTGATGGATCATACTTGCACATCGAAACTCAAATGAATTCAGTAAGTAATAATTCCAACCCATTCCAACTCCTCCACAAAATAGATGTAATTAGGAGACTAGAAGTCCAGTCAGGGGCTAGAGGGAGATCGTTGATGAGATCGCCAGTGTATCGGCTACCGTCAGTAAAGGTCATGAAAAGTGACTCTACGAAACGAGTAGCGACGTGTCTCACCGACAGGTGACACTTTGTAGAGACTATGTAGAGTGTAGGTACCGAAGAAGAAGAATTGTCCATATAATATAACATTGGTACAAAAAAAAATAGAACTACTCAAGTGGCGCTGAGCTGAAGACCTGAGTTTGTTCTAAATATTTTACGTTTCCAGCCCCAATATTAACGCCATTTTGAAAAAAAAAAAATCTGAATCGACAAACGTAGACCAGGTCTACTGGGCAGCCTCGAGTCTTTACTCGTCGCGTCCAGCAGATTTTCGGCTCGTTGCAAGATCTCTCGGTCCGTTGCTTCGTGATAATTCTGCACTTGCATCAAAATGTATTGAATTATTGTCTTTCAACTTATGTTATGGTTACGAAAAATTTCGCGCTCGCTGCGCTCTCGCTTTATACTCGTATTTGATTCTGTTTTGACCCTTCCTCTTAAAAAAATTCGCGCTCGCTGTGCTCGCGCTTTCATCTAGGTAGTTTTGTTTTGACTCTTCCTCTCAAAAAATTTCGCGCTTGCTGCGCTCGCGCTTTCATCTGGTTTTGTTTCGACCCTTCCTCTTAAAAAATTTCGCGCTTGCTGTGCTCGCGTTTTCATCTGGTTTTATTTTGGCCCTGCCTCTCAAAAAATTTCGCGCTCGCTACGCTCGCGTTTTCATCTGGTTTTGATTCGACCCTTCCTCTTAAAAAATTTCGCGCTTGCTGTGCTCGCGTTTTCATCTGGTTTTATTTTGGCCCTGCCTCTCCAAAATTTTCGCGCTCGATTTACGACTCACTGCGTTTTGTACCGTCCTCCCAAAACTTTTGCGCTCGCGTTTCCATCTCATTTTTAATGACATTTATGACTATAAGCCGAAATACACTTTCTATAAGGTACTTGCGGCAAAGACGGCCCTGTTCCTAAGATAGCCCACAAAGATAGCCGTACCATATATAGTCCTATGGTACTTACCACAAATGGGGGCGAAATTTGAATTCCTTCAAACTTCCTTATAACTATAAAATTTTGAAGTGGGCTATCTTAGGAACAGGGCCATCTTTGGCGCAAGTACCTTATTTACGTGCTTGGTGAAGCTTCCTATCCTCTAGCATGACTTTACAACAATTCCTTTTCCCCACCCTGCATATATGTCAACTTGCCCTGCCCCCCCCTGAACCTTCGGCTGGCGACGCCCTCTTACCTGAGCATTCCAGATGTTCCTTACATACACTACTACCCCACTCGCCTGATTTCCTATGTTTTCAGTTCGGTAGGAGACGTAGTTATCTATTTGTTCGACAACTGAGCCATCCCTGAGCCAGCATTCCGTGAGGACTATAACATCATACTCAGTGTTTAGGCGTTTAAGAAAGATTAAAAAAGCGGAAAAATTATGTTGAAGGCTCCTTATGTTAAATGTTAAAATTTTTATGTTATATTTGTGTGAGAAAACATTTTGGCACTGCTCTGGAGTCCCTACTGTATGGCATGTTACTGTTAAGGATTGATCAATGTCCTCGTTTGAATCTAGGTCGGGGACGGTGGTTGCAAAAAGGATTTTATCTGATCATGCCAGGCAGCAGGGGACACTCCAGAGTGTGATGACTCTTTAATATATAGGTATGTATTTGGTATTGGCAGTGAAGGTGTGTAAATGTATGTTTTAATGTGAGTGAACGCACAGATAAATAAATATACTATATTTTCATCAAACACTTTAAGATAATATACGCAGGGAAGACAAGAAACACGTACAAAAAGACCAGAAACAGACAAAGCAAATTCGGTCACAATTTCATGAACAAGCTTCTGCGTCGTCGACAGGGTCTGGAGAATCCACGGGTGCATCTTCTGCTGCGAGCCCAAAAACACGGTTCATGCAGTCATTGTCGGTGATTTGAATAGCATCTGCGCCGTCCCGACGTCGGGTGTAGATGAACCCACTTTTTGTCCAGCAGTGTTTGAATCTTGCCTGACTGGCCCGCTCACGAGCCGATCGAAATAACCGTCGGTTCTCTCGGGTCAGGCGTTCATTAATGTATAATTTTTGTGGAGCACAATTCTCAATAATACCGGTGGTATCGATAGCACGACGGGTCCTGGACTTTGCCAAGAAATCGTCACGAGTCTTTCTTCGAGCGAAGCGAACGATCACTGGTCGGGGCGATGGGTTGGGATTGCTGCTTGTGGGTGTCCTTTTAGGTCCAGCTCTCGTGACGTAGTCAATATCGGTGTCGGAAACGGTGGCGCCTATTTTTGTGGCAGTGATCATCACTATATGATGTAGATTTTCGTTTTTGGATTCTGGGCAACCAATTATCTCTATGTCATTTCTTAGCGCTAATTGCGCTTGAATGTTTAACCTGTTTTCCAGATCCTGTACCGTGGCTTTCAAGAGAACGTGTTCGGCCTGTTGATCTTCTAGTGCCTGCACCCTGGACTCCGTATCAGACAGTCTACGTGTGATCACATCCATATCGTCATGACATTTAGCAAGCGAAGACATTGCAGTTGCTAATTGTGCCTTAATGTCCAGCATATCACCCCGTAGAAGTCTAATTTCGGCGGTTAGTTCGGCAATGTCCCCTCTACTCGTGGATGAAGGCGCCGACGGTGCCGATATCAGCTCAGCTCCCGATTTTGGCTGCTGCGTTTGTTGGACTGTCTTCTTACGCATTGTAACGTTGTCAGTGGTTTGGCTGCGAACAGGAGTGGTGGAGTTATCGCCACCTTTTCTCGACGCCGCTTTGCATTCTGGGCAGGTCCAATTTGCTATTTCCGTAGAAGATAATTTCGCGGCGTTAATACAAAGGTTATGGAAGACCTTTTGGCATGCTTCTGACTTACACCGCATAGCATTTTTGGGGTCCGACACCACTCCGTTGCAACCAGAGCAAGATTTCGTATTTGGAGATTTTGTCATGTTAATTTTGTAAACAACCTGTACCACTATATCACGTACTTGCAGCGAAACTCGCGCGGTGGTGTCAGATTAGTATCGCGAGCGATAAGAAACGTAGGCTCGCAGCGCTATCGTGGTACGGGGTCCAGCGACGACACTATGATTTGACGTTGCGCTGCGTTATCGGTGATTATTGTTCTACCGCACACTGCACTTTATTATGAACACAGGCTTTTTAAGTTTTTACACTTGTGTAGTTATTAAAGGTCCGGGGCAATAGGGAATCACTTTTATAAGGCGATTGTTAATAAGTTTTACAGTTCAATTAGATGGTTTTTACACTTATATCACACGGGAATTAATATTGTGGTTTAAAGAATCGCGGAGCCGATCACAACGGTGGCAATTCAGTGTTGCCATTTCTATTACTTACCTACCTACTTATCCCAAATGTCATCTATCCTACGACACTTTCTGTGCATAGGTAATAATAGAACTCCCTTTAGAACTGGAATATCTTTATCATTGCGAGATTGGGTTGACATACTATCAGTAAGTCATACCGTGACACGATACAAATTTTACGGAACAAATAATTTGTCTTCTGATACGACAGTTGATAGACAAATTCAAGATTTCCAGTTCACTCAGACATCGCGTACGGTAGCGACATGGGTCTGGGAACCATGGTCCCGCAAGTGGGTGCGAGGCATCAAAAAGTAATACGTATAACTTAGTATCTTAGTACCCAGGTTGAAGGGAGGAATAAGAGTGGAAGACCAAGGAGAGCTTACATGGACCAAAATAAAGAAGAAGGTGAACGTCGTGTCGTACCAGGTTGTCAAGGAGAAGGCGCAAGAACGAGATGCATGGAAATTGCTCCACCAACAAGAGCATAGCTTTGAAATTTATGATGATGATGATCTTAGTACTTATATATGTTACAATACGTACACTTTGAACAAATAAGCCTAGAAACCTAGCTAGCGCTTGTAAGTGAAGCCAGTTTTGGTTAGCCACAGCTCACAGGCTGAGTTTCGGCCGCATCATGTGCGTCTGTTACAACGTCAAGCTCACAAGCAATACGTCTCTATGTATGTATGTATTTATTTATTTATTTATTGTTTATTATATTTATGTATTTATTTGTTTTTTATGTATATATTATTATTATCCGTTTTTTGCACCGCCTAATAACGAAATCTTATATTTTCAAGTTCTCCACTACCCAAAGGTTGTCTGGAAAAGATCGCTCTTTAGCGATAAGATCGCCTGTTGTTTACCTCTAATTGTAATGTTTTGCATTGTATTTCTCCTGTATATTTTATGAGGTGTGCAATAAAGAGTACTTGTATTTGTATTTGTCTCTACTCTATGATTTGGTCGTAGACATCTACACATTAAACCAAAAGCGGCTTCATTTTTCACAAATCTGTTGTATGAAAATTCTCGTTCTAGGCGTACTAATTCGACACTTAAGAGTTCATTATTATTGGAATAAGTAGCTGTATTTGTTATCTATGTACTTATAAATTAATTTTTATGTTTGAGGCGCGAAAATTCGCTCTGGGATGTATTTGTGAAAATGTCCTAATGTAATGTTTTTCTACCTAATAATGGATCGAGCAGGCTTAGCCAACAAACTTGGCACTTTTAGACAAACTAATGAAGTAGGCCGGCCCTAATGGTGAATACGTTCAGTATCACCGTAGTTAAATAAGAAAAGTACCCCTTTCTAATACGTGCAAAAGTCTTGTTAATAGTTCCGATTTTTATACGAACTGTCTGATTCCTGAAACATCATACTTACTTAGGAATATGAAACTAACTTTTCCTCCATATGTTCTAAATAGCGGGCGGTGAATTCTTGAATTTCCACCTACGGTTCGGGCCACAAACACCTGCATCTGGGGTTTTACGAATTACCGCACGTGGTTTGTTTAAAATTTTACGTCTTGCCTTGCCAGGAAGTGAGATTTTATCCCCCAGAAAATAGGGTCTCGGGTAATGTAGACAAAGTTACTTATCTATTTTCACTATGGTTTATTATTCTCCGTTGTGACTCTGGAGTGGGTCCTGAAAGCCGTATTTTAGCAAAGTGAAATAAACGTGACACATTGAAGGTACTACTTTAGCCTATTTAAGGACCTAGGAAAAACATTGTAGGCGTAGATCAGGACCGTACGTCGGAGTATTATCCGTCGTACCTAAGTGATTCAGATTCAGATTCAGATTCATTTATTTCATGTGAAAATAACTGTATACATTTGCAATAAATATTCAAAAATATAAGTATTCACATCATGATCGTCAAAATAAAAATATAATAATAAAACTAACTATAACAATGTCAAGCACAAGAAATGATAACCATAATAATAATAATCAATATAATCTCCCAATAAGGATCGTCATCACAACTTGTCATTAAACTAAAACAAAGCAAACAATAGAAAATAATAATCAGGTGACATCTCCTAATAATACAAAATAAAATCATCGTCGCAATACAAAATAATATAAAAATAGGCACACAACAGATATAAAAATAATAATTAGAAGTTTAGTTCCATGTACTCATTCACGGAGTACAGAGGGTTTTTGAGGTGTACATGCATGTGTGCGTATGTAACGCACACAAGCACGCCAATGTATTAATCATATGCAAACCAGTAATAAACGAGCCTTCACTGGAATCGGTTGTTTTGCTATTTATCCTATATATACTTCAGTGGCGACGATTCGAGACTTACCCACGCGCGTGTGCATTAAAACAATCTCATCATGGCTGCTTATCTTGGAAATCTTAGTTCTTTTGACCACAATACCCAAGAGTGGGAAATATTCCGTGGCCGTTTGGAACAGTTCTTTTTGTTAAACAAAATCGCAGAGGACGTGAAGGGTGCTTTGTTATTGACACATTTACAGGATGATACCTATCGACTATTAAAAAACTTAGTGTATCCGATTAAGATCGAGGATGTTCGGTACACGGAGTTAGTGAGGGCGCTCGATAATCATTTTACTCCGAAGAGGTGCACTTTTGCTGATAAATGCAAATTTTATGAGGCTACGCGTGGTGTGGGAGAAAGTGTCGAAGAGTGGGCGGCTCGAGTCAGGGGACTCGCCGTGCACTGCGAGTTCGGGAGCTCGCTGGACATGCTGCTACGAGACAAGTTCGTGCTGGGGCTACGAGCCGGCAAGGAGCGCGAGCGCTTGTTCGAGCAGGACGCCGCCACACTAACGCTAGCGAAGGCAGTGGAACTGGCGCAGCAGGCGGAGTGCGCGCAGCAGGCGCGCGCGGCCGCGGTGGCCGCGACCGTCAAGCAGGAGCCGGTGTACCGGGCGAGCGCCAGCGCGCAGCCGCCGGGACGCCGGGACGCAGGCGCAGGAGCGAGAACCTGCTCAGTGTGCGGTCTGAAGAGCCACGATGCCAGTAGGTGCCGTTATAAAAACTATCGGTGTCAGGTGTGCGGTGAAAGAGGGCATCTGAAGAAAATGTGTGTTTCAAAGAAACAGCCTAAGTGCCGTTTACATAACTTGGAAATGCAAGAGGTGTCCGTTTCGAACGAGTGCGATAATTGTAGGGAATGCGAACTTCTGAGCTTAAGGTACGTTAATTATAAGCCAATATTGCTTGATGTAACTGTAAACAACAAAAAATTAAGCATGGAACTCGACTCAGGTTCGGGTACTACTGTTATTTGCGACAAATTATACAACAAATTATTTTCTATTACTCCATTATCAACGAGCGATTTAAAAATGTGTTTATACAATGGCCATAAAATCACGCCGTTAGGGTTCTTCACAGCTGATGTTGTGTATATGGAAAAGAAACAAAATCTGAGAATTTACGTTGTGGAAAATGGTGGACCACCGTTATTAGGCCGAGATTTTATGACCAAATTTAACCTGTCGTTTACAATAGATAACAAATTTGTTAATTCAGATCAGAGCTCCAGTGGGGTAACGAAGTTGCTAGACCAATTCGGTAGTTTATTCGAAGACGGGTTAGGTAAATTTAACAAGTTCAAAATCCATTTACAGTTAAAAGATAACGTCAAGCCGAAGTATTTTAAGCCGCGCCCAATTCCATTCGCGCTTAAAAATAGGGTAGAGGAGGAAATTGACCGACTTGTTGTTTTAGGAGTTCTTGTGCCCGTAAATTTCTCTGAGTATGCGACGCCAATCGTACCAGTTTTAAAGCCGAACGGAAAGGTAAAAATTGCCGGTGATTTTTCTGTGACCTTAAATAAAGACATGGTTATCGATAAATATCCGATGCCACGTATAGAGGAGGTCTTCGCTAAGCTAGGCGGCGGTCAATGCTACACGAAACTGGACCTTAGCAATGCATACAACCAATTCGTTTTATCTGATAGCTCACGTGCGCTTACAACTATAAGCACAACTAAAGGTTTATATAGCTATACAAGACTAGTTTACGGATTGGCTAATGGGCCCGCTATCTGTCAGCGAGCAATGGAATCACTGCTGGTAGGTATCGATGGAGTCAGCTGTTGGCTCGACGACGTTTGTGTAACCGGGCCGACAAGCGAGGTGCATTTAGAGCGTTTGCGGGAGGTCTTAACAAGACTTAGCGATGCAGGGTTAAGGTTACAAAGAGAAAAATGTGTATTCTTCAGTGACAGTGTGACATATTTAGGTTATGTAATAAATAAAGATGGTTTAAAAACCTGTCCCAAAAAAGTTGAAGCCATATACAATGCGCCTAGACCTACAAATGTAACAGAGGTAAAGAGATTTTTGGGGGTGGTAAATTATTACCGCAGTTTTATTCCGAACGCTTCTAGTATGTTAAGTCCGTTACACGAGTTACTGCGCATGGGGGTTGACTGGAAATGGGGGCTTCCGCAACAGGAGGCATTCGAGGCTGTAAAAAGGGAGCTGGGGTCGGATCGCGTGCTGGCTCATTTCGACCCGGAGGCTCAGCTTGTGCTCAGCGTGGATGCGGGTCCCGGGGGCCTCGGGGCCCTGCTGGCGCAACGCGACCCTCGCTCTGGCGTCGAGCGTCCCCTCGCCTTCGCCTCTCGCTCATTGAGCGCTAGTGAAAGAAATTACAGCCAAATACAGCGCGAAGCCACTGCCATTATATTTGGTGTGAAGAGGTTTCACCAGTATTTGTACGGAAGACAGGAACCATTTATTTTGAAAACGGATCACCGCCCTTTACTGTCAATCTTGGGCAAAAAGAACGGAATATCCTGTCATGACCGCTTCTCGGCTGCAACGCTACGCCATTATTTTGTCAGCGTATAATTATAACGTTCAATACATTAGTAGTGCAAACAATGTCGTCGCTGATTTCTTTTCTCGCGCGCCGCTGCCCGATTGTGATGGTGAAGGGAAAGATGAGGACGTTTCTTATCTAAAATTTTTAGACTCGGATGTGGTTCCCGTAACGGCTGATAAAATAAAGCAAGCTACCGAAAAAGATTCGACGTTACAAAAAGTAATTAAATACATGACTAAGGGATGGCCTCGAAAGATAACCTGTAGTTCGATTTTTCCATATTATCAATGTAAAACGGACTTGCAAATAGATAACGGTTGCCTTTTTCGAGGACATAGGATTGTTATTCCGACTGTATTTCGAAGTCAGCTGTTACAGGAACTACACGCTGGGCATTTAGGTATAGTTAAAACCAAGAGCATCGCACGAGGTAAGATGTGGTGGCCTAAAATCGATGCCGACATCGAGCGATGGATCGGATCGTGCACCGCTTGCGTGGCTACGCGCTCGGCGCCGCCCCGCGCGCTCGCGCCCTGGCCGCGGCCCCCGGCCGCGTGGCATCGGTTACATATCGATTACATGTCTATTTACCAAAGAGTGTACTTAATTGTCGTAGACGCCTATAGTAAATGGTTAGAGTGTTTGTTGATGAATAACGGTACAACCACTCGAGCACTGATATGTAAACTTAAGGAAATATTTTCAAGGTATGGTGTACCGCATGTCATCGTTTCGGACAATGATGTTAAAATTAACTCAACCGAATTTAATTCGTTCTGTGAAATGAATGGCATTCGATACATCACATCTCCGGTTTACCATCCTGAGAGCAACGGTCAAGCGGAAAATTCGGTCAGGACTTGTAAAAAAATGATAAAATGTGTAATCGACACAAATAAGTCACAAGTAGACATTGACGGTAAATTATTAGGCCTGTTGTTTGAGTACCGTAACACGCCGCATTGTTCCACGGGCCGGTCGCCCGCGAGTCTTATGATGGGCCGGGACCTAAGATCGCGGCTCGATCTCGTGTTACCATCAGTTAGCAGCAAAGATAATGTTATTTTAGACGCCAAAGGCGATTGCAGGATATTTATTGTAGGAGATAAAGTTTGGACCAAGTGGTTTGCTGCTAAAAATGAGATGTGGACTTTAGGCACAATTCGAACTAAGCTCGGCAACAGGATGTATTCGATTTATGTGGATAAGTATCTAACTGTATGTAGACGTCATGTGGATCAAATTTTTAAATATACGGGGGTCGATTTAAACGGGACTGGTGTAAACGAGGATGAGCGTGCCGACGAACACTCATGGTCGTGGTCTCCGCCACCGGCCGAGCCTTCGTCGGCACCGCCGTCGCCGTCGCCGTCGCCGTCGCCGTCGCCGTCGCCGTCCCCGGCCCCGGCCCCGAGCACGGCGGCGCCCGCGCCTCCGACCTCTCCCTCCCCGCCGGCGGGTAGCCCGACGCGGCTAGATGACCCGCCGCGTGAAGTGTTGAGTGATGATTATGATACAGGATTGTCGGGGGAGGAGGAGGAGGGTGAGCAGCCGCGTGCGCCGCCCGCCGCAACCGGCGCGCCGCCGGCGGCGCCGATTATAACTAGACCTAGATTAAGGCCGAGAGATAAACTTGTTAGTTATAAGGTGTAATATTAGTTCTTTAGTAATTGTTATTGTTTATTTCTATTTGTTGTCAGGTCTTAAAAATAACGGTGGAGGAATGAGGTGTACATGCATGTGTGCGTATGTAACGCACACAAGCACGCCAATGTATTAATCATATGCAAACCAGTAATAAACGAGCCTTCACTGGAATCGGTTGTTTTGCTATTTATCCTATATATACTTCAGTTTTCCAACAAAATGTCTCTCAGTCGACGCCGAAATATTTCGTAAGATGACTCATTTCGTAGGTTTTCAGGTAAATGCTCATAGTAAGTTGGGCCTATGACCCGTGGGTTTTTGCCTGAAAGCGCCATGCGACGAGGCACGGTTCTGAGTCGCCCGGTAGTGCGGAGGTGTTTACCTGCAACATGGACGCGCGCGAACTGTGAGATGTTAGTTCTTACAAATAGAAGTAAGTCGAAAAGATATTGTGAGTAGTGCGTCATTATGCGTTGCGATATAAAAAGTTTTTTACAGGGGTGCCTAGGTGTAGCTCCGACAAGAGTGCGAATAGCTCGTTTTTGAATTATTAGAACCCTTTTTGCGTCAGTGGAGTTACCCCAAATAAGTGTTCCATATGACACGAGGGAGTGGAAATGAGCAAAGTATACTTGTTTTAACGCGTCTCCCGAGATTAGTGGTGCTAATTTTCGAAGCGCAAAGACAGCACTACTCAACCTACCACAAAGATTGTCGACATGGCACTTCCAGTTCAGGTTTGAGTCAAGCGTGAAACCAAGGAACTTACTCTCATCGCACAATGACATTGGACAGGTGGCCATGCACGGAGGCACTTGAACCTTTCGACCAGAAAAGAGCATCGTATTTGATTTGCTAACATTAAGTAAAAGCCCATTTGCTGAGAACCAGATCTGCAACTGCTCACAAGCCTCAGCAACTTTTACACTGAGCTGCTCGTATGTCTTCGCAGAAACCAACACGGTCGTGTCATCCGCAAATAATACCGACAAACCAGCAGTAATGCTTGATGGTAGGTCATTAATGAATAAAAGAAACAGAGTATTTCCCAATGCAGATCCCTGGGGAATGCCGACACTGACAAATCCCGTATCAGACTGTATCATTTTGCCGTCTGCCGGTACTTTCACGACTTGTTTGCGGTCTGACAAAAACGAACTGAACAATCGGTGGGCGTTAGTCTCCACCCCGTAAAATTTCAGCTTGTTCAGCAGCAGAGTATGGCTAATGACGTCAAATGCCTTTGACAAGTCACACAATATCCCGGCCATCTTATTCCTATCATCCAACCCAGTCAATATGCAATCAAATATCCTGTACGCCGCGGTAGTAGTTGACATATTCTGTCTATATGCGTATTGGTTATCTGTTAACAGGTTATTCAATTCCAGATGACTCATTAAATGAGATGATAAGACAGATTCGACTAGTTTTGATATCGCGGGAACTATTGTGATCGGTCTATAATTATTGACGTCACACCTATCGCCCTTTCCCTTGAAAACGGGACACACCCTGGTACTTTTCAGCACATCCGGGTATGTACCACTCTCATCATCAGATTTATCAGGACGACAAGTACGTCGGCAACAACTGGCCACATACAAAGAACAACATTCATCGAAATGTCATAAGCATCGACTGTTCCGCGTTTTTTCAACATTGGGCGCAAAACACTGTCTAACAATCCACGAGTGACGACTGGCAGAGTGAACGGGGGCACATCAGAAATGTCCAAATGCCTATGAAGGTATGCCGTTGACTTCGACATATCGCTTTGTATTGCGTATTTTGACGCCACTCCAAGAAAGTGGGAGTTAAAGGTGTTAGGGACTTTGCTAGGCTCAATTTCAGTGTCATTTACATAATCGCGAAGGCTAATATTATTTGACGATTTTGTTTTCGTACCTACTTCCTCGTTAACTATACGCCACATCTCCTTAGGTTTGTTGCTACTGTCCGCAAGCCTATTTTCGATATGCGTTTTACGAGCTCGCATTGTTGTGGATTTAATGAGCTTAGAGTAGTGGTCTATACATTCCGTCAGTATGGGGTTGTTAGGATACTGACGCCTTATTTCATGGAGGTCACTGTGCTTACGTATTAATTCCGCCAATTCATCACTCATCCATGGCACATTATTATTTTTATTGCATTTAATCGTTTTCATTGGAAAGTGAATGTCCATATAATAGGTTATAATATTAAATTATTTATTAAATTTATGGTGTATGTCAAATTGTTTACTATATATAAAACTAAAATCATAATTTGCAATGTCATTATAAAATAATCGGATAGAATTCTCAGTAAACAGTCGACGCTCGACAACCGGTTTTGGTTCAGTCTGAATGCCATACTTCACAGTCAAATCGAACCGTTGGGCGTTATGGTCGCTTATCGCAGTATTCACCGGCGTCCCTGTAAGGTCCTCGCTTGCGCAGTTTGATAATCCGCAGTCAATGCACGATGCACAGTCTGCAGTTTCGCGAGTGGTAAACGTAACGGTGTTGCGACTTCCGTAAGATGTTAATACATCATCAACACGTTGCCTTAAGCTGTTTTTAGACGAATAATAGACATTATGGTCGCCAACAATGAGAAACATTTTGTTTTCGTCAGTTAGCTTACATAACAATAATTCTAAATTCCGTAAATAAATGTCAAAGTCACCGTTTCCAGTGCGATACAAAACAACAATTATCAATTTACAATGAATAATTTCTATTGCAGCAATTTCAAAATGATATTGAACGGCGAAGATGTGTAGGTCATTACGCTGCCGATATTGTATACCGTCGCGCACGTACAAGGCTACCCCACCGTGAGCAATAGTCGAACGGCAGTAATAATTCGCGAGCGCATACCCGCTTAACCTAATCCGTTCAATTTCATTTTTATTGCACCAAATTTCGCTGCATCCTAGTATATCCGGGTTTTGCATACTTGTTAACACGTCTAATAATGTAGTTTTACCGAAAATTGATCTAACGTTTTGATGTATTACGACGAACTTATTACTATTTATTTTGCGTTGGTTAGTACGCGTTTGCCTTTCGAGTTTTTTGGCTGAACTACGTTGAATAAGCGGACCGACACTCCAGCTGGCCAATTTGTGGAGTCTCTGACGATTTTCTGCTTATCAGCTGGTATGTCGAGGCGGAACGACGCGTATTTTCCACGAGTGACTGTCAGCTTCTCGCATGCCGGCGACGATATACCCATTTGAGTCTGCACGTGGTGAATTATGTCTTCCGGAGTGGTGTCCTCACTGAGGTTGAAGATGTGGAGACTGGATATTCGGGGACCAGCAGCTTGAAGGCCTTTAAAGCCTGTCACCTGAGGTAGCCTGACGTCCGATGGTGCTGTCGTTGGCGGTGCTAGAGCTGGACAAGGCGGCGTGAGTGCACGAGGCGCAGCTGGAGGATGCTGAGGTGCAGCTGACAGGCTATGCACTGGGCCGGGATTTGACGACGCTTGCTGCTGCTGTGGTATCTTTGGCAACTGCAGTTTGTTGCAATGGGAAGCTACCTCATTATCATCACCATCAGCTACTCGCGGGCTGCTCTGTTGACCTGTGTTAGCGGCACCACGGCGCGGACGGGTTCTTCGCGACTTGGGCTCAGGCAAAGGGGCCACTGGTAGCAAGAGGGCCTTTGGCGGTGACAGCGGTGTAACAGTGGCCTGATCATCTTCACCCAGGAACACAAAACCTTTAGGGCCAGACTCGTTTAGTGATGTGTTTAGTGCATTATTTGAGCCTCGAGCTGTGATCATCTTAAGTATCATCTGTATGCTGGCATTTTGACATGTAAGTGTTTTTTGTTGTTCACGAATCATATCATGACAACTTTCTAATTGTCCTTTCATTTGGGAAATGTCAGCTTTTAAATATGAGATAATGTCCACCAACCTGTTAACCGCCGCCGTATCTGCCGTCACTTTAGTCTTCCCAGGAGCCATTTTTGGATGTTTTAATATTAAATATGTAAAATAATGTGTTAATTTATTAATATAAGGGTACAATTCCCCCTGAAACTGTATTTAAATAATTAAAATATTTAAAAATACGTAGAGTTTAAATTTTGGCTGTTAATGTTAACAGCGCCCCCTGGCGGAATCTGGCGGAAGTGTATTATTATATCTACAGAGACACTTGAAGTGCCATTACCAGGTTAACTTCAATTAACGAGGCACCATCAGAATACTGAGCAGCCCTACTTTGCTTTAGGAAAAGGATCCTATCATTTAAATAAAATCATTTAAGAGCACTTCTCAAAATGTTTGTACAAAATTAAGTCGTCAATTAACGTTCAATATATTTTTACATTTCGTTACCAATTATTTAAGTAATTTTATATCAGTGTTATGGCTGTGTTTGATAATTAAGGTTCTTAAAAAAAATATTATGGAATCTTTTTAGCGATTCTATTTTTTATGTGGAAATACCACATTTTTATTTTTATAAATAATGACACGAAGGTAAATTAAGAAAGAAAAATTGAATGCGATCAACTACAATCTAAGCAGGATTTGAACCTGCGACCTCTCCCCCTTTTCCCCGAGTTCTAGGTAGTAACATAGCTATTTCACGCTTTCATTGCGTACAATCGAAAATAAGTTGAAAAAACGTTTTTTCCGCGTGAATTTTGTCAATTTCGAGTAGTTTTTTAAACAAAAAATATCAATGAAAAATTCAAACTGTAGGTTTCAAATATATACACCAATAAATCCCAATAGCCAGGTAGTTACAGAGTCCGGTATGTATAGAGACGGCATACTTAGCATTAATGCGGGTGCGTCCAAAAGTGCATAGTTTGCGTCTGGCGTAGATAAGCTTTAGAACCTAAGAACATTTTAATTAAATAAAGACAGTCTAATATCGACCACCGTACGAATAACTTGTATTTTAATTATAAGTTTAGTTTTTAAAAAGTAGTTTTCCCTCCGGCGTCATTTGACTGGCGCTGCGGACAGGATACCGGTACGAAATCCTGCGCCTGTGAGGATCACGAATTGATCCGAGTGCATGACTTTCGTTTACGTTTTTACGTGAGAACTGGTATCTTCGAACCAAATAAATTTGTCTCAGTGCCTGGAGGACAACACGAAAACGCCTGCGGCTATAATTGGAGGAAATGGGGAAAAGCGTACTGTGAGTAGACCTCTTCACTGTCCCGTCTATCCCTGTTCTTATTCCATTGGCTGTGTAATTTAGTGTAGACTTTATAATAAGCTCTCTATGCAAACTCTATAGTTGCGAATTATATCGTCCTAATATTAAGTTAGTTAAGAGTGTTTAAAAGCGATTATTGAAATACTAAATGGAAGAAATAGGAGTAGTTCCCAGAGATAATAATAATATTGAAGAAAATATAGTAAATCAAAGAGAAAACATGGATCAAATTAAAGTAATTCCTAGAGAAATGATGGATTTAATTCCAAAATTTGATGGTGATGAAAAATTGTTAAATTTATTTTTAAGTAAAAGCGAGTATGTAATTCAAGCTTTTAGAAACCCTGAAAATCTTGCTCAGGATTTGTATATATTTCATGCAATTACTGGCCGGCTAACTGGCAAAGCCGCCCACTTGATAAGTGAACGCCGAGATATCGATACTTGGATGCAATTAAAAAAGCTGTTAACTCAACATTTCGGCGACCCGAGGTCGGAAGAGTGTATTGCGATAGAGTTAGATAATTTAAAGATTAGGCACAGTGAATCATACGCTAGCTTTTGTAATCGTATCCAAAATGTCAGAAGTACATTATTTGCCAAAATAAATTTAATTGAAGATCCTCGTGAAAAAGAAACGAAAAAGACAATTTATAATCACTTGTCTCAAAACGTCTTTCTTTATAATTTGCCGGAAGACATGTTACGCGTAGTGAGACTCAATAGCCCCAAGCAGCTGGAAGACGCGTTAACAATAGTAATGGAAGAAGTCAATTTCTTAAACCAGTATAACGCAAAAAATAGAAACAATAGTAAGCCTTCACAGCAAAGGCCCATTTTCCCACAAAATAATAATTTTGGACAGAATATGAGATTTTCTCAACCACAAAATGCTGGATACAACTTTAATACCGCACAAAATAAATTCCCACAAACTCAAGGTTTTAGATTTGGCATTCCCAACCAGTCAGCTCCACAAGGTTTTAGATTTGGAAACCCTCAAAATCAGGGATACAAACCTTTGATGCCCAATCAACACACACCGAACTTTAAATTTGGGATTCCCCAACAAGCAGGTTATAGACCATTTGTTTCTAATAACAATCAATTTAGATCTAATAATTTCCAGCCAGCACACCAACCGCAATTTAAATTCGGTATTCGACCTCCATATCAACAACCACAAGGTCAAGGCCAATCTTCGCACCAATATAATAACGATGTCTTTATGCGAACAGCACCCCAACCAAAACCAAACTACATACCCCCGCGAACAACTAACAATTTGTTTTACGCAAATGAACTTCAAGAAATCGAACCTGCCCCTGAAAATTTCAATGAACCGAACGCCCTTGACTCAAACTACCAACATTATTACGCGCAAACTGAAAACGAAGAATATTTCTTAGACGATCAAAATGAGACTGAAATGTTACAAGACTTGCCTGAAAATGAAAATTTTCCCATAAAAGCCTCTACGACAGATCCCCAGAAATAGTACACCTTAACCATCATAATGCCTTAAAACTGCCACACATTGAAATTCCCGAAATAAACTCCAAATTCATGATAGACACTGGAAGCACACGATCATTCGTAAGCCCTGATATTGCAAACAAATACTTTTCCGAATTCAAATATAACGAGCCATTTGAAGTAGTAAGTACCCATGCTCGAAGCTCTCACGCTGAAGTAATTGAAATCCCATTGTTGAAAACTTTTAAGAGTTTTGTCACTCATAAATTTTATGTATACGAAGTCGATAATAGTTACGGAGGACTAATTGGCTCAGATTTACTGAAACAACTTGACGCGAACATTGACATGAAAAACCAAGTACTGATAACACGAGACACACAAATACCTATAATTTACCGTCCACCTTACACAATTCGCATTGAACCCCGATCTGAAACACGCACGAAAATTCCCGTAAATCTTTATAGTGGAAATGCAATAATAAACCATATAGATTTCGGCGAAGGTGTGCGAACACCAACAGCACTTGTAGAATGTACAGAAGGCTTTGCAACCACGGTTATCCAAAATACATCCGAAAATCACTTTGATATAAAATTCAGTAAACCTCTCAATGTCACACCATATGAACCAAAAGAAATTGAGATTAACGGTTTACATTCAGTAGATAACTGTGAAAAGGATGAAATTTTAACACAAAATTTAAGTAAATTACGATTAGATCACATGAACTCGGAGGAACGAAATCAAATTTACAATTTGTGTTTAGAATACAAAGATATTTTTTACACTGAACATTTACCATTAACCTTCACAAATCAGGTAAAACACAAAATCCGAACCACTAACGAAGACCCTATCTATATAAAACCATATCGTCAGGCCCCAGTAGAAGCAGCTGAAATAAAAAAGCAAGTACAAACATTATTAAAGGATAATGTCATTCAAGAATCTCACTCACCTTGGAGTGCCCCGGTACATTTAGTCCCAAAAAAAATGGATGCTAGTGGAGAAAGAAAATATCGCATGGTTATTGATTATAGACGGCTAAACGACATTACCATTGACGACAAATACCCACTCCCGAATATTACAGACCTTTTTGACAAGCTAGGTAAAAGTAGTTATTTCTCGGTACTCGATTTAGCGAGCGGGTATCATCACATTGAAATCGAAAAAGAAGATCAGCCAAAAACAGCGTTTTCTACACAATACGGCCACTACGAATTCCTGCGCATGCCCTTTGGGCTCAAGACGGCTCCAGCAACGTTTCAAAGAGCAGTAGACAACGTTTTAAGAGGACTGCAAGGTCCTGCCTAATTTACCTCGATGACATTATAATTTTCTCATCTAGCCTGGAAGAACATATGACAAAACTTAAAGCAGTTTTCGAACGACTCCGACAAACGAATCTAAAGGTACAACCACAGTATAAGGACAAATACAGTAATAAATCTCCGGCCCCTCAGGCGCGTTTCGTTAACGCGCGCAGGGTTGTACCAACAAATTTGTGGGGTAACATAGGTATATAGTTATTTCGATTGTTAGGTGTCGTGTAATGTCAGGTGTTATTATAAAATATTTATATAAGTAGATATAACCATGTAATTAACAATACCTACCCCATCAGTCATTACGGAAACGAATTATTATAATTATACGAGTACTCGTAGCTACCTACTTCTTCCAACGAATACTCGCTACACTTGAATACGATTATTTCAATATTTGTTACCGAACTAGCTAGGTTAATATCTAATTAGAAGATGCGGTACCTCTTTCGCGCATTCGGCATCCTTAGATAAGTGGCGGCGATTTCCTTTGACTGTAGGTAGGGGGAGCCGGTTGGCTTGCGCGCGGCACTTTACAAAGAACTCCACAAAGACCAGAAAGCGCACTAACGTTTATTATTACAAATTATATATTGCATCTTGGATTTTTACAAGTTGGTAGGTACGATAAATAAAAGTTCATAAGTACAACTAATCGAAAAACAAAAATATTTATTGAAAAGAATAACAATTATTATAAATTAGCCACACTGAAATACTTTCGTCTATTTCGCGATGTACGAAATGCCTTATTATTATTTTTCAATGTGTTTACAGTTCTGACACTTAATAGCAATAATTATTGCGGCTCCGAGTTCCGAACACGGCAACAGCGCGGCCCCGACTGATTCATGTCTATTTATTACTCGCCGTTTGCATGTGACGCGTACGTACACGGCGCGCACACATACAAACCGCGCGATGTACTTTTCTTCGAACTTTAACTACTGTCTTATACTGTGGTACAACTCGATAAAACTGAATTTCTATGTAAAGAAGCTAATTACTTAGGACATACCATTACACCCGAAGGACTAAAACCTAACACAGACAAAATAGATGCTATACTAAAATATCCATTACCAAAAACAGTTACCGAAATAAAGAGCTTTCTTGGACTCATTGGATACTACCGAAAATTTATTAAAGACTTTTCAAAAATTACTCGCCCGATGACGTCTTGTTTGAAAAAGAATAGTAAAATTACTATTGACGAAAATTACCTAAAAGCTTTCGAAAAATGTAAAGAACTGTTAGTAAGTGCACCTCTATTACAATATCCTGATTTTACGAAGCCGTTCATATTGACAACAGATGCATCTGACTTCGCCCTGGGCGCAGTACTTTCTCAAGGTATCATAGGTAGCGACAAACCCATTGCTTATGCCAGTAGAACCCTAAATGATTCTGAAAAACGATACAGCACTATCGAGAAAGAGCTATTAGCCGTCGTATGGGCTGTAAAACACTTTCGTCCCTACTTGTACGGCAATAAATTTACTATTTTCACTGATCACAGACCCCTGGCTTGGTTAGACTCGCTAAAAGAGCCCAATAGCAAATTAACTCGTTACAAACTCAGATTAAGCGAATATACATTTAAAGTCATACATAAAAACGGAAAACAGAACACAAATGCCGACGCTCTCTCACGCATACGATTAAACGCATTAGGAAATGACGGCGATAACGACCAATTATCAACAGCAGTTAACGTAGGAGATACTGACCAACTGGATGACTACATACAACGACTAACTGATGACATAGTTAGGTTAGGGCAACAAACACATGACCCACAGAACCCTACTAATAACGAAAACCAGCCCGATATTAATTCTAACACCTCTGAAAGAACTTTAAGCGCAAACGAAAGAACCTTATCAGCACCGACTGACACACAAACAAATTCTAGTACAGATACTGTCCATTCCGCTGTAGATATGGATACAAATGGCATACCCATTCTGCATGAAGCTATTGACACCAAACCGAACCAAATTCTAGTAAACGCCTGGCTTAAAAATGAACTTTTAGTTAAAATAGAATCACATCCAAAACAGAAAATCTTAAAGGTTTTCCTACCCTTAGACAACACTGAATTAATAAAGAAATTCCTCAAAGATCAAACAAATCATTAGACCAAAAATTAAATATTTTATACACTTCAACAATACCGAACATAGACGCCAATTTTCAGATATAGTCATTGCATTATTCCGAAAAGATACCATACAACTTTACGAATGTACTGAAAGAGTAGTAAACGTAACTGACGAAAAAGAACAGGAAGAAATTGTACTTCGATACCATGAAGGCAAAACATGTCACCGTGGAATCAAAGAAACAATTTCTCATTTAAAACGAACTTATTTTTGGAATAATATGGAACAAACAGTCACTAGTATAATTAACTCATGCGAAACCTGTAAAAGGGTGAAATATGACCGACGTCCTTTCAAACCACAAATACAGCTTACACAGACTCAGACTAAACCGTTTCAAGAATTATTCATAGACCTATATACAATAGAAGGCAAATACTATTTAACTATCATAGATGCTTTTAGCAAATTAGCGCAAGCTTTTGAAATTCCCGATAGGTCTACCCCCGAGGTTGTTCGTGCCCTAATAAAGTATTTCTCATTTTATGGTATTCCCACTAAAATCAGTTCAGACCCTGGCTCCGAATTCAATAACAGACTTATGAGCGAAATGCTTTCCTTTTATAAAATAAACATTCATATTGGAACCCCTAATAACCCGAACTCTATGGGAATGATAGAACGCTTCCATTTCACAATCGCAGAAATATATAGACTTGCAAAGTATGAAAGGAAACATACAGATGCCGCTTCCGTAATGACGTATTCAATATTGGCCTATAATCAAACTATTCATTCAGTAACAGGACTCACACCATTCGAAGTTGTCTTTGGACATACCGAAAGTAAAAACCAGTTTAACGCAGATTTTGATAAAGAATATACCCAGCAGTTAGTTAAAGACCATTGTAAAAGAACAAAATACCTATATAAATATTTGTCAGATAAAATGTTAGCTAGAAAAGAAAGGTTGTTGAACAACAAGATAGGCAAGGAGAAACCAATTTCGACTTAGATGACAATGACGATATTTTCATTAGAGGCGTAAATAGACGACGTGCCAAGGACAAACCTAGGTATCAAAAGGCCAAGGCTAAGGGCAAGGTCCACAGAAATATAATCCCAGTTGAAACAAACGCGAGAGAAACCAGAGTCCCAATTAAAGATGTGCGACGTCCTCCACAGGTTCGTCCTGCTGCTGACCCAGGCAGTACTGACCCGGGCCCTTCAACTTCATAAAATCGAGAAGAACCCCGGCGTTTTTCCAATAAGAGAGGGTACCGCTCTTGTTAGTTATAATAAGTGGCTAGTTATTAAGATATTAGATATTAAACTTATTAAGCAAGACCTAGATTTAAATATACATAGATATAAGGAACTGGATAGGTTGGTTGGTTCATTCTCTACTATTAATACATCGTACTTAATATACTGGGATGACGTAAAGCGACAAGTAAATCACATGTTAGATATCACAGTGGAAAAATAGATTCAATTAGTTCCCAATAGCAGGCAAAAGAGAGGACTTATCAATCCTCTAGGATCTTTAATTAAACTTATCACTGGAAATTTGGATCACGACGATGCTATTAAATATAACAATCTGATAAATGAAGTCAAAACCCGACAGCATTCCGTAGAAAAGAAAACAACACTCATATCCGAAATGGTGAGACTTTTTACAAATACTACTGTAAATATAACTGACAATCTCATACAATTGAATACAGCCATAAATAAAGTTAATAATGTCATAACCGAAATTTCAATAATATCTCATGTCAATCAGATAATACAGGCTTATAACTTGTTCTTTCATAATTTCCAACTGATATATTCTAAATTGAATGAGATTGAAACTGTACTCGCATTTAGTAAAATAGGTATTTTGCATCAATCTATTGTTAACACTAATGAACTTGTAAAAGCATTTAAGCTCATAGAAAGAACAGATAAACTTATTTTTCCATCAAATCCTGAAAACATTGTAAAAATTGAACAGTCAATTACATTGAAATCATACTTTAAGAATTCTGAAATAATGTTCATCATGGAAATACCATTAGTTAAGAGAGAAACTTACTTTTACTATAAAATTGTTCCCTTACCTATTACTGAACCTGAAACAAACCTCACCCTAATTATTTTACCTAAATATCCTTACCTTATTGTGAAGGGGTTGAATGCTAGCTCGCTCTCCACCCCATGTAAGCTCATCGAAGACGAAACATTTCTGTGTGATGAAATGCAATTAACAGTACCCATCAAAGACACCTGCATTCTCGAACTCATGCGATACTCAAGTAATGCTCCGTGTATGCAAATCCCGATAGAAGTGGAAAATGTGAAGATAGAGTTTTTACAGAAAAACAGATGGATTTTATATACCAAGGCAACTACGGATCTTGAGAGAACGTGTGCTAACGAAATCCTTCATTACACACTTTTAGGCACATACCTGCTTACAATTGACGATAATTGCGAATATAAAATTGGACAACATTATCTGAGAGAACAAACCATAAATGGAGAGAAAATCATATACCAAAAACTACCTTTGGTAAAGTTTCCTGAAAATCTGAAAACCGACATAAGACGGAGCGCTGATCCAGTACAACTGAAAGGAGTTGAGCTGACCGACCTGAAAGTGTTATCGTATGCACTGAAAAATAGTGAAGTGGAAAGTGGAAGTGTAGTGAATACGGAAAGCGTTAGCATAGGAACCATTGTTTTATATGTAATCTTAATTATAGGTTTTCTTTCATTCTTTTCGTATAAATATACACTTTTGGTATGCAAATCTTGCAAAAATCTAAATAATCCTCCGAATAACGGTTCTTCGGATAATTTCGAACTAAAGGAGGGAGGAGTTACAGAGTCCGGTATGTATAGAGACGGCATACTTAGCATTAATGCGGGTGCGTCCAAAAGTGCATAGTTTGCGTCTGGCGTAGATAAGCTTTAGAACCTAAGAACATTTTAATTAAATAAAGACAGTCTAATATCGACCACCGTACGAATAACTTGTATTTTAATTATAAGTTTAGTTTTTAAAAAGTAGTTTTCCCTCCGGCGCGATTTGACTAGGTAGTTACATCAATAATATGTTAACAAACATGTTTGATCATAGAGAAAAAATGTCAAAACAATCAGCATTTTTAAAGGAATAAGGCCTCTTAATGGATAACTTTCCGTCTTAACTTCTAAGTCAGCAAATCATGTATTGTACCACAGGTAAATAATAGTTATTTGTTATGCAAGGCTGCAAAGTTGTTATTTGGCGCGAGTGTTGAAATTGAAAGCTGAGCGTAGCGAGGCTTTCAAAACACGAGAAGCTAAACAATTTTGCAGCCATGCGGAACACACAACTTTTCACCTCACTACAGCGAGGAAAATGCAAGATTCAAGAAAAACAATCATAACATAAAAATAATTATTTAATTTTGCCTTCTATTTAACACATCAAGTTTAAAACATAACACACTCAAACTAAACCATATACCTAAATACGAGAGAAGCACACATATTAAAAATTAAAAGTAATATGGCCGTAATTTATTGTATTATCGTGGTGTACATTTTATCGTTGAGTTTTTCTTAAGGACTGTTATATTATATTTGTATTTGAAACTACTTGACACATTCGCTGTGAATGTGGGAGAATGGCATTCTGGGAAGGATTAGTTGGCCACTCGGAAGTATTTTCCATAATAGATGGAAGTTATTTGACGATGGGATCCGAACAAGATTATTTCGGATTTGTCTTCTTTAAAAACGCCAAAAGTTTCGGTAAATTACTTATTGTCTCCAAATATTTATAACAAATCCTTTTTCGTTTTAATGCAGGCTTTTAGCATTGAATAAATACTCCAAATTGGGCTTAACTTTCTTGTTTTCGATATTTCTATAAAGTAAGACAACAGTAGGTATGTATTTTCTCCACAGAACAAATTTACGTGAATTGTGAAAACTTGCAACTTTTTAATTATTATTTTTTTCTCGGATGCGTTCAGAAATTACACTGATATATTCCAACTTTTATAACAAATAAATATTAAAATTTGTGCTGGCTGTATTTAATATATTTACTAGTCAAAATATGTAAATGAAACTGAAATACTTACTATTAATATATATAAACATATTCAACATAAAATAATGTGTAGAAAAAATAAAAACTTAAAAATCTGGAACCACAAACCAGGTTCTGGCCGTGATATTGTAGGTGTAATTTTTTTTAAAAGAATTATTCAAACGTACATATGATTTTAGCCAGCCTGACCAGATCGCCCTTTATTAGCGTGCGTTGATTGGTTATTCGAAGATTTATCGACTGATGAAATCAGTCACGCGTTGAAAGAGTCTTAAATATAAAAAAGTTACATGCACCACAGAGAATCAAAATCGTCGTGTTCGAAATTCAAATGACTTTTGCACGCTAGCGGATAAAATAGACTTTTGCACGCAGATTTCGCCCTATAAACGGAGGTTTTCCGAGCGAGTGAAGTGAAAATAAGTAGATTATTGCAGAAGTCTGTACATTTCGGTAAACAGCCATCAGTAGCGAAGATGTCACCTGGGAGAGAATTAAACGTAATGTGCTTCTCAAATTGGATAACTTAGAGACCATACACGCGTGATTTTCTTAGGGCGGGGGCTTAACACAGTACGAGAGGAAAATGCGTAACTTGATATAGGAGTTCATACTGATTTCCTTTGAAAGTGAAAGATTACTGACGTAAGAAATTAATTTCATCAATCACACTCTATATAGTCGAAAGTATTTTGTGAGATAAAAATACAATATTTATAGGAATGATATAATTGTTGTAAAATAGTTTAAGAGATTGAAATGCTAGTCTTCATTAATTCTTGTATAAAAAGTAAAAATCGGCCAAGTGCGAGTCTGACTCGCGCACCGAGAGTTCCGTACAAACATTCACTTATCCCATCTCAATGGGCCTGGTTGAGTTAAGTTTGCACCTGAAATGTATCGCACCGCATACAAACGAGGTGCAAACTTAACGCAACCGAGTTCTCCAAATATGATGTTTGAAAAGGACTATAATTTTTATGATTTTATTAAAAATTTATAGTTTTCAGATATTTATAAGTATTTGTAGTGTGTGACGATATTAACCTACTTGCCAAATTTCAGGTCATCGGGAAGTACCATATCATTTTGATTCCCCTTGAGAGTGTCGAAATGTACGTTTTTTGCAACATAAATGGCCGTATCTTTTTTTCACGTTAACGTAGAAGTTTGGTTTTCAAGAGACCGTAAGACCTGAGTAAGTAGAAAGAAGAAAGAAAACACATTTATTGCAGCGAAGAAGACGCACCACCATTACAAAGGACTTAAAAACTAAATTTATAACTTAACAATAACATACAATATCATACATTTAATTTAAAAAGAAAATTATATAAATATAGGTAGAGGGTATATGATGGTGCTGCCATGTCCACCGCAAAAGGACACCACTCAGCATAATGCTGCTACATATTATACCTATATTTAAGTATATAGTGTTACTTTCAACTCGATACCTCCACGCGTTCTTGAGATAAAGGGTCTTGACAGACAGACGGACGGACAACAAAGTGATCCTATAAGGGTTCCGTTTTTTCCGATTGAGGCACGGAACCCTAAAAAAATTGGGCAAGCGCGAGCCCGACTCGCGCATGAAGGGTTCCGTACCTATACATATATATAATCTATAACAAGTTTGTTGTATGGGAGCCCCCTTAAATATTTATTTTATTTTATTTTTAGTATTTGTTGTTATAGCGGCAATAGAAATACATCATCTGTGAAAATTTCAACTGTCTAGCTATCACCGTTGTTGAGATACAGCCTGGTGACAGACGGACGGATGGACGGACGGACAGCGAAGTCTCAGTAATAGGGTCCCGTTTTTACCCTTTGGGTACGGAACCCTAAAAAAGGGGTTTATGATGATATATTATTTATAAAACTAACAACTTAGTGCATCGAATAATACTTAGTTATGCATAAATATACAGAAAAATATAAGTCCTACTAGAAATCGTGACCAAAACCTTTTAAATGATTGAATACCAAAAGCTATATTTACATATTGCACGTTAAAGTTATAAAATAAAATAGAAAAAGTGATACTTTTTACTGCAAAAATCTTCAAAAGGTATGTTTAATTGGACTCGGGACTCTTTATAACAGTGTTTTACGTAAATTTCCCCTTTGTATCCTGCACTTGTTATCTTAGAGCTGGCGAGGGAAGCAACGAGGCTGAACTAAATGTTACTTAAGTAAAAATACAGGTACAACTGCGACTGATTTTATAATCATTTACCTTTGTTTATAATATAGCATGCTTACAAAATTACGTATTAACCAATACTCTTAGAGCTGTTAGTACTCGTTTATTTATTTATTTAAACTTTATTGCACAAAACAAGTCAGTCCAAATGGCGGACTTAATGCCAAATGGCATTCTCTACAAGTCAACCATAGGGCCAAACAGAGATACTAGAAGTGGATGCAAATCAGAAATCTGATGGTACAGAGAGCAGTCAGAGCACCATTTCAAGTATACTTGAGAACACAACATTCAACATTTAGTTCATGTATTTTTTAAAGAAAATTAGGGATATAAGTTCGGTGCGAAAAATATCCTATTAATGAGATAAGCAATCAGCAATAGCCACAGATAAATTTCTCTTTTATTATATTACCTATACTACTGGCCAATTTACTGAAATAAAATATAGGGCCGTATTCTTACATAATTCTTATAAAATGTTTTATTTTACTAACAATATGGTACATAACAATACCCTTCGTGGAAGAGTCCGACTCGCAATTGGCCGTTTTTTTTTATATAGGTAGCCGTTCTTTTGACTTTGATCTTGTAGCTCATAGAAAAAACCCTATACCCGAATGTACAAATTGGCAGCGTCACCTTACGGACACCGACCCGATTACATTATGATGGAATATCACAAGTATCAGGTTCTTTTCAGGTACCTGAGACTTTCGTGTAAATACATACTTCAATTACAAACATGCCATGTAAATAACATGTAAAAGTAGTCAAGCCAAGGCGCGTAGGTATTAAATAAAATAAATAATCTAGTGAATGTTGATATTGCTACAAAATAAAACACTACAGCAGTATTTTCTTTTAATTTTCGCAATAAACTGCAAACGCAATTGGTCCTGGTCGTAGGTCACGGCAACATGACCGATGTACGCGCGGCGTTTTTCCCAAACAATAATTTGAGGAAAGAATCGAACACCACCACTTCGACTACTGGTAGTTCGAGAACCAGCCCTGTTTCGGTTCAAGTCATGTTATAAAAAAACTACGGTCCTAGCGGGTGGCTAAGAGCAGCGGGGCGTGTGAACAAATAGAGCGACAAACTTGTATAAGGTTAAAGCGAACTACATTTTAATATATAAAATATATTTATTAACGGATTGTAAACACAGTGACAATGGCTTTATTATATGTATGTCCTTGGGTGTTCTATAAAAACAAGTATCTATTTGACATGAGTCAGTTGAAGTCGGCCAGGATTATAAGAACCTCTAACACAAACGCGCGCGGCGTGCTTCATACGAGTATATCGCTATAAGTTGGATTTAACCGCTCGCCGCACTCCACCGCCACTGCCGCTGGTCGCACGTAGTCCGGCCGGGTCATGATCACAGTCGCGACAGCGGCCTATCGATGTAACTCGGGCGCCGGTGACCTTGTAATGCCGAATCCTTCGACGAGGCATTCACGTGAATGCCCTTCACCCCCGCGCGTGTCCGGCACTCGCCCGCGCTCGCCCCTCGACACGCACACATAGCCGCGAGTTTTGTTACTGCACATAAGTGTCGCTGTCGTTTCTTTTTTACGTTAGTATATTTATTGGAAGAGTGTAAACATAAAATATTGTTACCATTTCCGAACAGAACTCATTGTCAACAGTTTTCTTAATTTGGCCGCTTGTGGCGCCACTGAATCGTTAGCTTTTCGATTTCGTCTCATCAGCTGTTCTTTTGTATCTTAACTGCTATTATTTTACAATATAGTAATTATTAATTTATTCTATTCGGAGTTTAATTTCCTCAGGTTATGGGCCGTCCCATAAACTCAACATAGAACTGAAATTAAGTATTTTAGTGGCAGTAAAGTCAATACGAGTAATTGAGGAACAAAGGAATTTCGCCGGCCGGAGAACAAAGAAAAATGGCTACGTCTAACCTACAAATTGAGAAGTTAGCAGGGCGAGAAAATTACTCGACGTGGAAATTTGCAGTAAAATCATATCTGGAACACGAGGAGCTTTGGGATTGTGTTGATCCAGGAGATTCAGTGGATAGTAAGAAAGATATCAAGGCCAAGTCAAAGATAATTTTGTTGGTGGACCCAATCAACTACGTTCACATTGAAAATGCAAAGTCATCGAAGGAAGTATGGACAAATCTTCAAAATGCTTTCGAGGACTCCGGGCTATCAAGGAAAGTCGGTTTACTACGGGATTTAATCAACACATCTCTAGATAATTGCTCAAATATTGAAGATTACGTGAATAAAATTATGAGTACTGCATACAAACTACGAAATATTGGCTTCGAAGTTGGAGATGAATGGCTGGGAACACTCATGCTGGCGGGTTTACCGGATAATTATAAACCCATGATTATGGGTCTGGAAAGTTCTGGCATGAAAATTTCATCAGACTTCGTTAAGACAGAATGTTCGCATTGTTGTGTTCCGGTGTGGGGGTAAGATAGCCGGTGAAATTACTAGCATAGAGGCATTCTATCTTCGTCCTCCGGGTAGGCAAGCACTTGTGACTCCTCTGGTGTTGCAGGTGTTTATGGGCGACGGTCATCGCTTTCCATCAGGCGATACGTTTGCTCGTTTGCCCCCTATGACATATAAATAAAAAAAAAAATAAAGACAAAGCTTTTACAAGAAGTTAAAGTTTCAGAGTCTTCTGTATTTTTCACTAAGCACAAAAACAACTCTAATCAGCATTCAAAGCCAAAAGGAAAACGTCCAAGATGTTTTAATTGTAATAAATATGGACACTTTAAAAATCAATGCACAATGAAGAAATCAAATCACGGTGGTTTTTCAGCAGTTTTTTCAGCTTACAGCTCTGTACATCGGGATTTTTGGTACATTGACTCTGGCGCAACAATGCACATGTCAAGATCATCAGAATGGATGTATGATTTACAACCACCTCCGATCCAGAAGATAATGGTGGCCAATAATGATTCTGTCTCAGTGCAAAGTATGGGTAATGTAAACATTCAAACAGATTTATGCAAAGATAACTGCCCCATCCAGGTGAGAAATGTTTTATTTATTCCTGATTTGAGTGCAAACCTGTTATCTGTCAGTCAGTTAACCAAAAGTGGGTGTAAAGTAGAATTTACTGACATGGGCTGTAATATATATAATGCCAATAAGAAACTTGTAGCAACTGCAACACTGACTAATAACATGTATAAACTCAACAGTGTTATTGGTAATGCGCTTGCTGCTTCAACTGATAGTAAGGCTGATATTGTTACATGGCATAAGAGAATGGCACATTTAAATATAGCTGATGTTAATAGACTAGAGTTGTGTGCTGAAGGTATAACTATTACCAATAAGGAAGTTGATGCCGTTTGCAAAACATGTTGCGAAGCAAAGCAAACACGATTATCGTTTCCAATTTCTGGTTCTAGAGCTGATACATTGCTTGAAATAGTACATACAGATCTATGTGGCCCGATGGAAATACCGTCTGCTGGAGGAGCAAAATATTTCATAACTTTCATAGATGACTATTCCCGTAAAGTAAATGTATACTTTCTTAAGAACAAAATGGATATCAAATCGGTGTTTCAGCATTATAAACAAGAGGTGGAGAATGAAATAGGAAAGAAAATAAAGGTATTAAGAAGCGATAACGGAAAAGAATTCTGTAATAAAGTTTTTTCTGATTTTCTAGCAGCTTCCGGCATAAAACACCAGACCAGTACTCCATACACACCGGAGCAAAACGGATTGGCAGAACGGATGAACCGCAGTCTGGTAGAGCGTGCAAAATGCATGCTGTTTGAAGCAAAGCTGAAGAAATCGCTATGGGCTGAGGCTGTGGCCTGCGCGGCATACATTATCAACAGATCACCGTCACGTGTGTTGGCAGAGGTAACACCATATGAAAAATGGACTGGTAAGTAACCAAACATTTCACATTTAAAGATTTTTGGTACTAGGGCCATGGTGCACATACCCAAGCAAAAGCGCTTAAAATGGGATCCCAAATCGCAAGAATTAATTTTTGTCGGATACTGTGACAATACAAAGGGGTATCGATTAGTAAATCCAGTTAGTGGGAAGGCAGTGATCAGCAGGGATGTAATATTTATGGAAAATAGCATAGTTAAGATCACTGAACCTCCGACAAACCCACAGCTTGTTACAATACCTCTCAGTTCAGACTCACAGAATAGGAACACAGCACAGCAAAGTGAAGAGATAATATCAGTCGATGATAGCTCACAATCTGATATTCAAGATGAAACTTTATCACCTTCCAGTTCCGAGACATCTTTTGACAGTTGTGTTACAAATAGAAATAATGATGATGAAACCTATTATCCAAGCACCAGTGATGATGATAGCTTTGAGAGACGTATTACATTGAGATCTCACCAAAAACATAATGTGCCTGGTAATAATTTCATGTGTGCTCAGATTTCAGATCCACTGACTGTCGAAGAAGCTCTGTCCAGCATTAACGCTGAACACTGAAAAAGAGCCATGGGTGACGAGTACCAGTCGTTATTGGAAAATCATACATGGGAGATCACTGCTCTACCGGCTAACAAACGTCCTAAACCATGCAAGTGGGTTTTCAAAACGAAGACAAATGAAAACGGGGACATAGTAAAATACAAGGCCCGGCTTGTAATCAAAGGATGCTCTCAAAAACCTGGTATTGACTACACGGATGTCTATTCACCTGTACTAAGGTATGCATCTTTAAGATATTTATTCGCTATGGCAGTCAAATTTGATTTAGACATATGTCAAATGGATGCAGTCTCAGCATTCTTACAAGGTGACATAGAGGAGGAGATTTATATGAAACAGCCACCCTTGTATGGCAGTTATGACCAAGTATGCAGATTAAAAAAATCATTGTACGGACTAAAACAGGCTAGCCGTCAATGGAATAAGAAGCTTGATTTTGTATTGAAAGAAATGGGTCTTTTACAGACAAAATTAGATCCTTGTATTTATCATAGAATTACAGATACGAAGAATTTGGTTTTTCTAGCTGTTTATGTTGATGATCTAGTACTTTTTACAAACAATCAAGAATCTAAAAGATATATTAGAGAAGAACTACATAAAAACTTTAAGATTAAGGATTTAGGAGATATAAAATACTGTATTGGTATACATGTGGAGAGAGACAGGGCCAAAGGAGCTATATATTTAGATCAAAGAAAATATATACAGGATGTCTTAAATAAATATGGAATGTCTGACTGTAAAACTGTTAAAACTCCCATAGATATGAATACGAATGTTCAAGAACCTTCTGAGAATAATGAAATTTTACACGACATACCATATCAGGAGATTATTGGGTGTCTGTTATATTTATCACAAATTAGCAGGCCTGATATAAGTTTTGTAATAAACATGTTAAGTAAATATAATAATAAGCCTCAAACGCAGCACTGGATTGCTCTGAAGCGTGTCATGCGTTACTTGAAAGGCACTCTAGATTACAAACTGAGTTATAAGCAAAGCCCGGAGGAGAAAATGACTCATGGTTACTGTGACTCAGACTGGGCTAGTTCAGAAGATGACCGCCGGTCCTGCACCGGTTACACCTTTTTGTTCCAGGGAGGAGCAATTAGCTGGAACTCCAGGCGTCAGCCTACCGTTGCGCTGTCTACGACGGAGGCCGAGTACATGTCATTGTCGTCATGTGTACAGGAAGCTATGTGGCTAAAACAATTTCAAGAAAGTTTCTGGCCGGACCTCAAGAATGAAGCTTTGATAATTTATAGCGATAATCAAAGCTCTATCAAACTTTCAGGTTCTGACGGATATCATTCTAGGACAAAGCACATCGACGTGAGGCACCATTTTGTCCGCGATAAGGTCCTTGGAGGGGCCATCGAAGTTCGCTACATACAGACCGATGAGATGATTGCAGACGCCCTGACTAAAGCAACGTCGCACTCAAAGCTGTTTTTCTGTTCGTCCAAGATGGGATTATGTTTAAGGGAGGATATTGGAAGAGTGTAAACATAAAATATTGTTACCATTTCCGAACAGAACTCATTGTCAACAGTTTTCTTTTTTTGGCTGCTTGTGGCGCCACTGAATCGTTAGCTTTTCGATTTCGTCTCATCAGCTGTTCTTTTGTATCTTAACTGATATTATTTTACAATATAGTAATTATTAATTTATTCTATTCGGAGTTTAATTTCCTCAATATTATATTCATTGCCATGCTCGAGGAGTATAGTACCTTTCACCTATGGCCGCCGCTCGGCGCTCCGCTGGTTCCAGGCAGTCGTGGCCGGTTAGCGCGACTCGCGGCGTGTAGTGAGCCCGTCGTGGTTTTGGTTTTTAGAGCTTGTCCTGTAGGGGAAAATTCACCGCGAAATCCGCCTGTTCGTTAGTGAGGTACTGGGTGCCAAATACATCGTTTCCACGAGCATCGTGCGGATTCAAAATAGGCGCGTTTGTAGCGTGCACGTCGCCAGAATCTCGACGAGCGTACAGCGTGCGACGGGCGTACTGCGTGCATCGAGAAACTAGACGCTTTTCACGCTTTGATTGCGCCCAGCCCAACTAGCACTTCGCGACTCTTGTCGCGCGACATAGCATCGCCCCTCACTCTAACACAGTACAGAGAAGGAAGAGATAGGTAATATTTAGCTTACGCACAAACTTGTAAGCGAGTGCACGTATCGAGGGTAATGGAACGCCATTTTTTTATATACGGAATTGTTTAATGATCATTCCTTTTACGTTGCTTCTGGATGCTATGTGTGCACGTCATACTCACCGCGAGCATTCGCCTGTAATGTAACAAAAAATAATATAAAAATGACATAACATACAGGCAAATGTTCTCGGTTCGCTTCTTGATACGCGCAATAGATTCGTGGCGAATTCGCCATTCCTGGATAAGGTTTTAATGATAAAGAAAGTAAGTAAACATAATGTTTCGCACATTCTCCTAACTCCCTACCCGGTCGTATGTCTTCCCGGATTGGCTCGAAGGATACAGATAATTAAGGAAACAGCCCTCATCGCCTCCCCACTCAGATTGTGCGTATTGTACAGTCAGCATCAAATAATGAGGTTAAATAATGCGAGGTAACGTAAAACGCTTCATAATTGATTTGCAAATACATAGAATTCTCCTGCCTAAACAGGAATTGAGAAGTGATCTTCACATTGAAATATTTAATTATTTTAATGTGGATACTTCACAATTTGTTATTGAATCATTGACACAAAGATCAAAGCACAAAGAAAAATCGAAATGCGTATTCTGGTGCGAGACCGACCCAACGTGTCAGCCTCTCCACCACCCTAACGCCGGAATACCTTTAGATTTTTTCCTTATGCTTTGAGTGTTGATTTTTGCATTGCTTTTTTGAAAAGCATTGAAACTACTTTTGCAGCAATAAAAGAGAAGAGGGACCCGTTTAATTTTACACACATTTAGTTTTTGTATAAGTAGAACATATTTTTTTTATAAAACGTACTTTATAGTGATTTATCTACGGAAAAATTACTTTCTGTTGAATTTTTTCGGCTTTCTTCTTAACAGCGACTTTCTCTTGTGAAATGCTGCTGTGAGATTCCGATACAGACTTGAAAAGATAAACAGGGCCCTTTTGGCCTACTTACTATAAACATTTCGATTTTAATATGACAACATACCTCTATTGTGTAGAACGTATGTTCTGACCCCGCCTAAATCAGATCTTCCCTTATTTTTTCCTGAATACACATTTTATTTACAACAAATACAACGCAGTACTTATTATTTATTCTTAATGACAGTCGACTAAATTACAATTAATGATGTCTCATAGCAAGCATGTATTTTTTAAACACGCACGCGAAGCATTATAATCCATACAATTACCATTTATATTCCATATTACTTTATTGTAGCTTGTACCTAAGATAAATTGAAGCTAGGAGGCTATATTGCACATCAATTAGCGCTGGATGCGTTTTAATATCGCCAACTACAGTGAAATTAGCTTCAACTTGTGATTTACGGATCGATTAGGTATTGAAGTTCCGTTATTCGTTGGATATTGAAGTGGTAAATCATTATACTTTACGAGTTTTTAGCCGACTACGCAAAACCCAACAAGTCTATGATGGTTGCATTTATCACGTGATAAATAAGTGACAAAGCATCTGTCACTCACACTCGCAAAAAAGGTCTCTCACTTGGCAAAAGGTGACTCACACTCGCGTGTTGTCAAAAGGTGACGGATGCTTTGTCACTTATTTATCGCGTGATAAAAGCAACCATCATAGGCCCCCAAGAAAGAGTTGTAATAATTTATGACAATGTTATGTATTATTGTGTTAACCGGTTTACACTCACGTGAAATTATCAGGTACGCCCCGACATGTTTCGAACTCCTATGGAGCTCTTTATCAGGGACTGTTACTCGTACAGCGGCGCGGTAACTGCGTCATTGATTCTTGTCATCATGTCGGGCTGTTCCTGATAAGTTCACGTGACCGTAAACCGCTTAATACAATAATTAAATATGACTCACGAAATTTTTTGTAAGATTATTGTTAACTATTTTGCAATCCTTTGATTTTAATTTTATTAGAGGGCGTAACGACGTGGATAACATTAATAAATACACTTTCCTATCACTCAAGCCGGCATTTCACATGGCTATATTTCGCACCATACCTTTCCACATTAAAGTAACATAATTATAAAACTAAAAATTGTATTGAACATAATTTTTTTATTGAGAGAGTTTATTTCAGGAAAAATCTCAACAGCACGATGCAGGATTTGTATTGGCGCAGAAATGTATTTGTCCGCTCATCACGCCGAAACAGCTGAAGTGATTTAATGTTTTTATACAAGGACACCCAAACATAGTTATAAGACTATTTTTACCCCACTACGGTGAAAATAAATACGCGGACGAAGTTGCGGCACTTTCTAGTTTAGCATACAATATACATAGGCTGCTAAAACCACATATAACCCCTATTTCAACTTTGGCTTAGTCGGATACATAACACAAAATGCAACGAGATATTCAACAATTTTCAGCCAAATAAGGTGCCAACCCAATGTTGAATTTTCTTAGATCACTGATTCGGAAGTGGGATAATTTAAACTATATTCCAAAGCGCTTACTTGCTAATCAAATTTCAAAATTATTAAAACTTTCTACCCTAATTAGTAACCCCAGTGCTAACAAGAGGCACATTATCTACTAGCTTTTGACTCGTGTATTTTATCCCGCGGGAACTTTGAAACACTGGTCCTTATTCTTGGTTTATTATGTAGGTTTATTAATGCTCTATGTGGCTCTATGCAAATTTTTAGCTATCTAGGACCAAGGGTTTGGCCTAGCAAACTCAGAAAATATATTAGACGCCAGACAGTGCTAAAGTATTTGGAAGGATAAATAGTGGTTTAACAAAACAGCGGGCCTATAATGGTTGCTTTTATGACGCGATAAATAAGTGAAAAAGCATCCGTCACGTTTTGACAACATGCGAGTGTGAGTGACAAATGCTTTGCCACTTATTTATCATGTGATAAACGCAACCATCATAGGTCCCCAGATGTTCGGGATTTGTTCTTAATTAAAATTTATATTTACTTTTATAAACCTCCGTCTTTATATGCTCCAAGAGACTTAAAATAAAGCTGTAATTTGATCCAACAATGCTTACTTAAGAAAATTATCTCTCGTAAGGAAACTCACTTAGTTATCATCACTTGTCATTTCGTTTATAGCGGGATTTATATCTGTCAATCTCGCACTTATAATAATCATAAGCCATTGAAGTGCCTAAATACCTTCTGAAAATCGTTTATTTGAGGTTAACTTGATGTTAGCACATCTAGCTCAACTGTGAAACTCGACTCTTCTCACGCGACATATACTGTCTGTCTCTTTCCTTTCAATACAGTGTGAGAAAGGCGGGAGACAATGAATTTTCAAGATCAAGATTGTTATAAGCTTACACTTAACTCACTCCTAATATTAAATACTTTACCTGTGTCTTTCAACACAATGTTAAAATCACGTTGAAATCGTTCGGCTGAAAAGAATTTAATATATTACAAAACCTTTACAATATTCTTACGAGAGGAAATCAAATAAAAGCAGTGTGGAATGACGATTTTCTTAGAACTAAGATCACAAGCACGTTGCTCGCTACACGAGCAATTTTAAACGTTTTATAATATAACCTTAGAGGGACAGAATATAGTTACTTTTAAAGGGGGAATTTAGTAGGAATCTCTGCCGGAAAGAAAATTGCATTTTGTTTGATAAAATGCATTAAAAGATAGTTTTCCCATGCACGGCGGGAATAATTTGATAGCGCTGCCCTGCAGAAAAAAAAAAACTACGTTTTGCAATCTGTTCTCATTTTAAACTAGTTTTTGTTTTTGTTTTCAGTGATTTATGCATGTGACTAAAATATTTTGATAGGAAGTAAAGTTTTTTTTATCGCGTTTATAGCACTCTAGCACGGAGTTATTCGATTTTTTTATGCATGAAGTCCTAGGTATTACCCGTAAATGGAGAGCCTTTTGGGGAAGCCCTTGTCCAGCAGAGGACGCCTCTCAGCTAAACACTGCCACAGCCCAACCGGATATATTTTTTTAATCATCATTAATCTCGTTTACTACGTTTTTTGGAATGTAATTTTAATAATAGGCACCCGTTTTAGACGTCCAAATACTTAAATTTGTATTTTGGAAATGTGATAAAAGTTTCGTTTTGCAGATTCAAGAGTGTAAAGTATATCTCAATAAGCATTCATTCTTAAAAAAACTATTCAAATTACCTTCATAGTCATCCCATTGTTTGCTTTTACGAGATCCAATCATGGGCTCTAAATGGACATAGAAATGCAAATTTATTGTTACGCGTTACGCCGGAGGCCAATTGAATTTCCATTTTCAACCCATTGCTTTCCGTTACTATAAATTCTGAATTCGATAAATTCGACGAGTGATCCCACATTTTTATACTTAAACTATTCCAAATAGCCACTAACGAACCAGTATTCTATTTAGAGTCGGAAAGGCGTTTAATCACATTAATATTATAAAGGCGAATTTTTGTGAGTGTGTTCATGTGTATGTTTGTTACATCTTAACGCTCAAACGGCTGGACCAATTTTGATAAATTTTGGTATGAATGTAGCTAACACCCTGGATTAACGTATAGACTACTTTTTATCCCTAAGTTATGTAGTGTCCCCGTGGGATATGCGGGTAGCACCGCGCGGTGCAATCAGTTTACTATATATTCCAGACAGTATCACGATAATATTTTCGTGTGCTATACATACCCTAACCGCCCCTAACCCAGTATCGTTTAAAAAGTTAAAAAAACTTCCCTAGTCTTTCTTTCAACGACTTTTTCGTGAACAATACCTGGTGAAAGGGTATTTTTATTTGTCTGCCCTAACAAGCATGTACATTGTACAAACGCTGTACAACATAACATGTTACGCGCCTAACTCATGAATTTATTCGACTATCCATTGGAACGATGGGTTTTTAATTTTTACATGACCCACATACATTCAAATTGTGTACGTTTACTCCTCTTTTATGTTTCATTTCATTAGACATATAATTTTGTGGAAAACATTTTTCTCTGAAGTCATAAAATACTTTGTATTATTATAAAATGTATTACTTATAAGTAAAGCAATCTAAAGTCGGATTGGGCTAGCCACGTCTGCCGCATGCACCCGGATCGGTGGCCTCTGTGACCACTAAGTGAGTACCCGAAGAGGGACAGTGCAGACGGGGTAGACCTAGGCGGAGATGGTGGGACGATCTAAACACCACAAGAAGCATCGGGAGTCGTGGAAATCATGGGCAAAGGCCTTTGCCCAGCCGTGGGACATTCCTATAGGCTAACAAAAAAAAAACACCTAAGTTAACCCACCTAATAACCTAATCTAATCTACAGGATGTCATTTTCAAGATGTTTGAAAAATCTGACTTGAAACGTTTATTTATATTATAACAGATGTGCATTCCGTACAACATATGTAGGTATAAATAATGCATAACGTATGTAAAATTAATCTTATTTATTTATTTTTAAAGTACACATTGATTTATCATGCCATATATTTTTCTTTATAGAAAATTAAATGCATTTGTGTTCAATGAATTCGCACTACCTAGCACTAGTATTAGGAATTAGGTACACCTACGTCGAGTTGTTATACTGAAAGGTCGTCTAAACACGTCACAATGCACTACGAGCCCACTAGTGATGGATCTTTCAATGAAATTCAATCGCTGTGACTGTCGCTCCTGTTGAAAAAAAAAACACTGTTATTATGTCAGGCCTATTATTCATAACAGGGTGTTATCTATTGTAATGATATCGGGTTATAAAATTATGAAAATTTAATATGTTAACGTACCTAATATATTTTTTCCAAACTACTTACAAAAATAATATTATTAAAACTATCGTTTATAAAAAAGGTTTAAACTGACGTAAAAATATTTTATGATGACTGCTGAATCATTTACACGAAAAACTCTAGGAGCGAATTAAATGCCCTGTGGCGTCTTGTTGTGCCATCGTGACAAGTCATAGTGATACCTTACTGGTTTTTTTTGGGACAATACTTTTATCGGGTGACGGTCGCTGTGACTTCTAACACCTTTTTACCACCCACATGTTGCCCACGTGGTTTCTCGTCTCGTTTGACTTCACATGGTCTATGCATTGACCTACATCAATTGTGACCCGAAATTAGTAGGTATATTACATGACACGCAGCGCGGAGTGAATTCCCCTTGCCTTAGTAAAATAGTTATGAGCCGCTTTCATATAACTTTAAAACCGTAGATAGTTATAGCCCAAGGGACACACATATAACTAAATATATAACAGCTTCCAGAATCCTACTGCGACATATATACATGCTAATCAAAATTTCGCCCAACAAATCCCCTGAATCACTACAGTTGCTTATAAAGTGTCGAATATCATGCCTTTACGCCTAAGTTTCCTGTATTTAGATTCAGTTTATAACAAACTATGTTTTCTCCGCGGCTTCGCTCACGTAGTAGGATGAAATGTGCCCATACAATTTTCAACCCCTATTTACCCTCTCATAATAGGGCTAAACGGAATTCTCATTCATAAATAAGTATCCTTACAAATTGTAGCCTATGTTCTATTCTAATATCTAAGCTTTTTTATTGAAAAGTGTTATGCAAATCTTTTGCATAGTTTTTGTATTTAAGTAGAACGCACCCTACCATAAAGTTTCATAGAATCCATGGAATTTTCACACGAAAACTTAAACAAATTTTAAACCGGTATTTTTCAGAGCTACATTGTTAAAGTTAGCTCATATTAATAATTGTGTTGTTGTATGTCACTACTCGGTCGTATTTTTTATATACCGTTTTTAAAGTTTTACAAGATATGTTTTTGTAATAACTTTATAGATCGTTGGTTCTAAAACAATGAAACTTGTTATATTGTATTGAGACCTTTTTAGCCAGCTCGTCATAATTAGATTTTTCATGTAATCAAATTCTGACTTCTGATGCATAAATGTAAAATGGAAAACGCATGTTTTCTCTTCATTAAAATAAATGTAATCGCCTTAATACCCGCCGAGTATGCGTTGCTTTTGATATCGATTTTATAAATAGGTTTACCTTTGCTGTCACATTATTTGTTCACAAAAAATATTTTATTTCAACTTCATTGCACAAAACAAAAATCAGAACAAATACCAAATGGCATTCTCTCTCATAATTTGATGTGTTTTTGTTGTTTTAAGCACATGAACTGACCTATTAAAAAAAACATGATCGCAATGGTCATGGCGGGTGCCTCGTGATTAGTTACATTTTTTGACAAGTAATTTCAACCAATCAGTGAACAGTTGAGTAGAGAGATGTCTTATGAATATTAAAGTTCTGTAGCGGGGAGAAGGGGAGTTAACCATGTAGCCGCCTAGCTCCTCAACAGTTCTTACTAAGACATACATTGTTTTATGTATTGCTCTATAAGTATTTAAGATTAGTATGTAGTTGTAGTAGTTGTTAGAACATTTTCCTGTGCGTAAGGCGGCCGAAGCGGGTAAATGCTAGCACATATAAATAATTATACCAATGAAAAGATAATAAAAGTGATAACTGCACATGCACAAGAACAGAGTCTATTTAAGTACGAAGTAGATGAGATGCGTCGAATAGCCCGGATAATGGACTTGCATCTATTGTTGTCCCACAAACGCTACTCTTTGTTCCACTTTGTCACACAAACGGTAGGTACTCTTTGTTCCACTTTGTCATATGTAGGTAAACGTTAGTATATTATATCGGTAAAACGTGAGCTTGCACAAAAAAAGCAATATGAATCGTTAAAATGCTGATGAATTGATGACCTTCAACAAGAAGCAAGATCAAATTTACCATAGTCATGGCATTTTAAGTTAAAGTCAAAAAGTTAAAGACAAGCAGTAGCGTGGTGCCAAATAGATGGCTCAGTACTATACTGTCCTACTTTTTATACAACTAATACAAGTTTCTCAATAATGTTTTATGACAATGGGACCAACTAGGAAGTATATTAGGCTCAAACATAAAAAAAAACGTAATTGGCTCAGCCGTTTAATAGTAACCGGGGGAACAAACACAAAAAAATACTAAAAAAGGCTACGCTCACATCGTAACCCATGCTACTTGACCCTTCTTATACAACTCTTGCATACAACCTAAGCAGAGGTGTGCGCGATAGTTCTAACTACAGGTGTCAGATGACTTCGTATCGGATTTCAAGCTCCGCGATCAAACTAGAACTGCGTTCATCGCGGCATTTTATGACATTTTCCCAAGTCCCTGCTCCCCGGGACAAAGAGTTTCCTGTTTCAAAGCGCGTTGACGAGAAACTCTGATATTGCTTACGAAAACTTGGCCATCTTTTTAACTTTCTCACAGTTAAGTGCGCGACGAAGGGTGGTGGTTAACTAAAGTAAATCTCGAGAAGTTGGAGCGACATAGGTGCAATCCTGGCTAACTTTGTTTGCTTCGTTATATGTCAATCTTGGGTGCAGGAAAAGTTCAACCTTTGGAAAGTTTCGAGATGTGGGTTGAAGTAATAACTGTTCTAGTTAATGCGATATAACGGAATTCTGTTCACTTTTGCATAAAAAAAAAAACAAAAGGAGCATATAATACAATAATGAATTAATGCTTCGTGAAAAACAATGCTCCGATCTCCTGAACATAACCAAAGGAAGAACCTAGATTTACATAATTCAAAGGCAATCGCTGTCTTTCGTATTTTTAGTAGTCACTTTACATTTCTTGGAGTTTATCGGAAGGTAATTTACGGTCTGGCGTCTGGGAAATCTCGACTTAACAATGGAATGAATTTACAAATTGATACATACTAAATTTCAGCTCATGAGGCCCAATGCCTAATACATACTATGCACTCACATCATTAAAATACTTAAACGGGTTTACTCACGTCGTAGAAGTCGAATAACGCAGTGTTCGGTTGGCCACCGCCGCGACTGATCGTCTCTCCTGATGATGAATCGCGTACCGATTCGAAACATGTCGAGCGTTATTCGACTTCTACGACGTAAGCCCGTTTAAGTATTTTAATATGTCTGAGAGTCACGATAGTTTTCTATGTAAAACTCACATCATTTATCAAATAGTGACGATGCTTTGTCATCTATCTATCTCATGACAAAAATAATTATATTATGCCCGCTGATGGAACTGGAACAATAGATGGAACTCTTTAATTTTTGCGAAAATACCTAGACACCATGCTTTCTTGAACCAATAATTGATATAAAGATCAAAGCACAAAGAAAACATTAAATGCGTAACCTGGCGAAAGAGACCGGGAAACGAACCCGGACATCACCGTTCTATCGTGTTAACCTCTCCACCACCCTAACGCCAGTCACCCAACGTCTTCTCTGCCAGGTTACGCATATCCTTTTTTCTTTGTGCTTGATCTTTGTATAAAAAAATATAAAAAAATGTGGTATAAAAATAATGAAACATTACTATTTTTTTATGTTTACGCTAAATTTGGGTTTCTCTTTTTAGGGTTCCGTACCTAAAGGGTAAAAACAGGACCCTATTACTGAGACTTCGCTGTCCGTCCGTCCGTCCGTCTGTCACCAGGCTGTATCTCAAGACAGTTGAAATTTTCACAGATGATGTATTTCTATTGCCGCTATAACAACAAATACTAAAAATAAAATAAAATAAATATTTAAGGGGGCTCCCATACAACAAACTTGTTATAGATTATGGTACGGAACCCTTCATGTGCGAGTCGGACTCGCACTTGCCCAATTTTTTCTTTGTGCTTTATCTTTGTATGAATGGTTTAATATAAAAAAATGTGGTATAAAAATAATAAAATATTACTATTTTTTTATGTTCACGCTGAATTTGAGTTTCTCTTTTTTTATATACTGCTGTATTAGACAAATTTCGACGTGTATCTCGAGACGCTTAGGCTTTGATAGGAACTACTGCTGCAAACAACCGCTAACTCACTTCAGTTTATAACCGAGTTTAGAAGAGACTCAATTTTGTGAGTTTTACTGCGACTTCGAGCTTTGTCTGTTTTAACTGAGCCCAAAATTCTTTAGTATATTCAAATTAGGTACTAGGCATCGGGTGCTTGAAACGATAAACGGTCATTTAATCCATACAAAACAGAAGAAAAACGTGCCATAATGCATTTTTTGGTCGATTCAGCTTTTGGAATGGTTTCAGAATGGCTGAGATATGGAAGTCCAAAACGTAAAAAAAAATTAGATAGTCACCCATTTCGGAACAAACTAGTGAGGTATACAACGCAACCCTTATACAGCCTGTTACCAGCATGCAGGCATTTATTAAAACTGATAATAATATGATCCATTAGTAATTGTTTGCATGTATTAGCTAATCATAATTATTAATTATGTAAATTAACAACACAATTAAATTTCTTAAATCCGCACATTCAATGTAGTGGGTGTACAGCGTAATTGTCGTTACTTATATCACGCTGTCATTTAACACTCACTTGTCAATTTACTTTACTGGACATTACTGGCATTTAATATTTTGTTAGAAAGTTAATAAAGCCTGATTATAAGTTAATTAATTAAATTAAGGTCATGGATACGTTAAAGATCTGTTACTTTACTCTACTTTAAGAAAAGCCTACTAGGCGGTAACACACTGTAGAATTGGGGGTTGACAGACGGACAACCAAGTGATTTGTCAGAAACACGTGAAGGTATCACGCTGAAAGTAATAACAAATACTCAGGCTTGCTCTGCTACCCCTCGGAGCTGTGCTGTTCTTTACGGGATAAGGTTCAATTTTGATTGCAGGTGATTATCAATGCAAACGCGTCTGTCTTCTTAACTATATTTATTGGAACTAACAGAGGGTAAAAATGCACATCTATAGCTAGGTATAATATGATATGTATAAGGACGAATTTCGCCAAACCATACCGCCCGCCAAAAACAACAGTTTTTAACTAACATCAGCAGACTACTTAACCTAAAACTTACGGTTGTTGTTGTTAGAATTGATGCTTCCAAACACATAATATCACAAGCACCATCATCACTACCATATGTTTTAAGTTTCATACTAACACAATCTATTGTTTTCGACACATTTTACTTAAAAATCACAATCATTAACTCTAAAATAAGTAATAACTCCAGCGACGCGGGCGCAAGCCAAACAAGATGACACTGATATAAACATTAAGTAGGTAGTTAAAGTAACTACTGCTAGATTGCATCGCAAAGATTATTCGTAAACCACGTAGGGTATCTTTTATAAATTGTATAAATACTTACTTTCTATATTGTGTATTAAATAGGTCAACCATAACAACAAATTATATTTTACTTAGCATAAACTCTAATGGACTGTATTATTGTTTGTTTTACCCGACTTTCAAAACAAGCAGGTTCTATGTTTGAAGTGTAAATCTATTTTGTTTTTATGGATGATATTAACATAAACTTAGTACTAGGTACATATAACATTTTAACGAACGAAATCATATAGGTAAGTGAACTGGTACGTAAACAAAACATTCTCGTATCTAGGTAAATCACGTTTTATTTTTATCTATTCTAACATACTTTTTTCTAAGATATTTTGTTGGTATAAAAGGATTATATTAACACAAAGGTATAATTAACGTACCAATGTATCCTTACTCGTATAGAAATAACCTAACTTTTGTCATTTAAGTTTTAGATATGAATTATAGTTTTAGGCACTGTAAATAAACGTTTGTTTCGTATTAAAAGTACATACATTGAAACAATGTTATCTTTAGCAAAGATATGAATATAACTATCGCGAATCTTTGTGCTTATGTATTGAGTAGTTAAGTGCCACATTTGCAAGTACAGTCGGCGAGAAATACTTGTAAAATTTGTGAATAAAAATAAAATAAAATAAATTTAACCGCCCACTATAACTCTTTGTTTTTGACTACAGATATTGAATTATACTTAAGATAATATCTTAATCTGCATGTTTAGGTAGCAATATTAATTTAGATAACGGTCTTTTTAGGATATGATCGCCCTTACACTTGACCGTTACAACACGTACTAAATTGTCAGGTCCCGCGTGCAATGCAGTTATTCTTCCCAACAGCCACTTTGCTGGTGGTAAGTCTTGTTCTTTTATAATGACAATATCTCCTATACAGGGCGACTGTACCACGTCGTACCACTTGTGCTTTTGCTGTAAAGAATTTAAATATTCAGAATGCCATTTTTTCCAGAAATCTTGCATTTGCGATTGCACGAGTTGCCAGCGAGTCAACAAATGTATGTTTTTTGTTTCATAACTCATATCAGGAACCTTGATTAGGGCTTCACCAACAAGAAAGTGTCCTGGGGTGAGTGGGTTGAGCGTATCCAGAGTTTCATCAAGAGGTCGGGAATTTAGGCACGCCTCAACTTGTGCCAGTAAAGTTGACATTTCCTCATATGTCAATTTCGTAGTTCCGTTGACTCTCACTAGGTGGCGCTTTGCGATGGCGATTTCGGTGGTATAAAGTGCCACGTCATACCATCGTTTGCCAAAAGTTCAGCTATTTCCTTAGCAACGTTGTTTGTGCTCTTGGACCAAAGATCTCGTAATTCTTTATCCCTGCCAATAAAATTTGTGCCGTTATCACTCCATAATTGCGCGCAATGTCCTCTGCGAGCGACAAATCTTCTAAACGCTGCAATAAATGCTTGACTGGTTAGGTCAGTGACTGCCTCTAAGTGTACCGCCCGTGTGCACATGCATACAAAAAGACAGATATAACCCTTAGTGGATTTATGACCTCGACCCTTTGACGTTCTTAAATACACCGGACCAGCAAAATCGACACCACTGTGGTAAAAGGCGCGATTCTGAGTAACTCTTGAACTGGGTAACTGACCCATTAGTTGCTGTCTTGTAATTGCATTGTTTTTAACGCACACCATGCATTTTCGAGTAAAATCTCGAACTGCTGATTTAAGACCAATGACCCAGTACTTGCTCCTTATGTAGGTCATCGTCTGAAGGATTGTACCATGCAATGTTTTGTTGTGTGCATCCGCTATTATTAACCTTGTAACATGTTGCTTGCTTGGTATGATAATAGGATGCTTAACATTTTCTGGCAGGTCCGCTTTACTTAACCGTCCTCCAACTCGCAACATATCATTTTCATCTAGGTACGGTGTAAGTTTTATTAATGAACTTTTGTTTCTAACTTTTCCTTTCTTTTTCAGGTCTTCAAATTCTTGGCTATATACTTGCTTCTGATAATATCTTACGCAGCTTACTTCTACTTCATCTAATTCAGCGGCGCTCAAGATATCCTTTCTTTTCTCTTTGTTTTTGTAATCTAAGAATCTCTTACATTGAGCTATTACTCTTTTCGTCCTTGTCATTGTCGAGAATCTTTCCCAAATAGCTGTGTCTTGCTCCTGTATAAATGTGTGAAACGACTTTTTGCTCTCAAGTTCTGTTCTTGGAATCGTAGTGGGTCTAAGTATTTCAGGATCTTTCATCTTTAGCCAGGCAGGTCCACTCCACCAAAGTTCATTATTTGACAGTTCACTTGCATTTATGCCCCTTGACGCCAGATCGGCTGGATTATCTGCAGACTTAACGTGCCTCCATCTATCGTTGTCTATTTGCTGGATTATTTCTGACACCCTGTTACCTACAAATAGCTGCCACCGACTGGGTTGAGACTGAAGCCAGGAAAGAACTACCATAGAATCTGTCCAAGCATAGATTCTAGACATGGGTATGTTCAATAAGTCAGAGATCTCGTGCAACAACTTTGCTAACAGCACCGCAGCACAAAGTTCCAACCTTGGTACTGTCAATTGTTTCAAGGGTGCGACTTTTGTTTTCGAGGCCAATATCGTAACATGAACGACATCATGCTCATCTACAACTCTCACATAGGCAACAGCAGCGAGCGCAAGTGTAGAAGCGTCAGAAAACCCGTGCAGAGACACTTCTTTGCACGTGGACGACATTTTTGTCCAACGCGGGATCTCCACAGTTTGCAGCTCCTGAAGTTCATCTCGGAAACTCATCCACTCGTCCACCAGCTCAGAAGTCAATACATCATCCCAGACAAGATTACAAAGCCATAATTTTTGTATCATAATTTTGGCAGTTATCACGACAGGTGAGAGCCATCCAAAAGGGTCAAAAAGGCTTGTGACGTCAGATAAAATCACTCTTTTTGTTACAGGTATCCTGCTTGCTGTTAAATTGACTGAAACGTGAAAGGTATCGTCTTTTCTATCCCAGGTAAGTCCCAGTATCTTTATAACTTTATCTAATTTAATATCTTTCTTATCTTTTACAGGTTCCAGAGTCTTCGTGCCATCAACCAAGTCACTTAAGAGTTCTTCAGAGTTACTAGACCATTTTTGCATTTGGAAACCGCCTGCCCTTAACAGTTCATCAATTTCTTTACAGGTAGCCTTCATTTCGCTGAGATCTTCATAACCTGTCATAAGGTCATCCATGTAAAACGAATTTCTAACTACAGCTGCTCCTCGAGGATACTTATCCTGTTCATCATCAGCTAAACGTTGAAGAGTTCGTACAGCAAGATGCGGTGCGGCTGCCGTCCCAAACGTCACGGTTAGTAACTTATAACTATCAATTTTATCAGATGTGTCGTCGCGCCACACGGTGCGTTGTAAATCTGTGTGTTTGTCATTCATTCTCACTTGGCGATACATCTTTACGATGTCACCAATAACACAGATTTTGTGAGACCTCCATCTAAATATTAGGCTGCGAAGATCGGGTTGAATTGTGGGTCCTACCATCATGCTGCTGTTTAACGAGCATCCGTTTGAGCCTTTTGCTGAGGCATCAAAAACAACACGAACCTTGGATGTCTCCTTATCTTCTCTGATAACAGCATGGTGCCCAAGGTAGATGGCGCCATCTTCATCTCCTTCCTCAACCTTCTTCATGTGTCCTAATTGTAAGTACTCGTGTATAACTCTGGTGTATTCGGTTTTCAGCTGCTCATTCCGTGCAAACTTCCTCTCCAGTTGCTCTAGCCTACTTACCGCCTGATTCTTTGTATTTCCACACGCCCGTAGTGTGTCTTCAAAGTTTGTCCTTAAAGGAAGTTGTGCCACATACCTTCCTGTTTCATCCCTCGTTGTTGTTTGTTGATATATTTCCTCGCACTTTTCTTCTTCTTTCGTCCACATGCTTTGCTTAGTGTACAGTTCATTCTCGATCTCCCAGAACCTTTTTAGGAGATTGTTGTCTTCTTCTATTTGTCGTGTAACATGTAGACTAGTGATGTGCTGTGAACCAGTAAATGATGAATTAGAACCACCTGACAAAATCCAACCGAGGTTTGTTTTTTGAGCAACAACGCTGCCTGGGCCTTTTATTAAACCTGACTCTATGATTTTGCCGAAAACGTCCGCACCAAGAAGAATATCAATTCGTCCTGGCGTGCTAAAGGTGGGATCAGCTAAATTTATTTCGTTAACCTGAGGCCAATAGAACCCTCTTGGTTCCCTATCTGGCTGCTGACGGGTTACCGATTTCAATACATAAGCATTTACACTGATAGAAAAGGAAATATCGTACCTTGATTTAATTTGTAATTTTACCCAATGTTTGACAGACAACTGATTGTCCTCCAGAACAGAGACTACTCCGCTGACCTTCATTTTCTTCAAACCAAGTAACTCGACCGCCCTTGCGGTGACGAAGGAAGCCTCTGATCCCTGGTCAATCAGAGCCCGAAGCACGTGAGACTGCCCTGACTCCGATGTAACATGCACCAATGCTGTCGCCAACAAGATGACCTGACCAGGTTGTATTACTTGTGGTACACTCGCTGTGTGTGTTGCTGCTAAGATTTGTATCTTCTCCGTATTGTTGTTATTTGTTTCTCCAGACGTATGCGTTTCCTCACTTGCTTGCTTCTTATCTCGGTGTAATAACGAATGATGCCTTCTCCTTCAAATCTGGCAAGTAGTTTTTTGTTTGCACTTAAATACATTGTGGTTCGGTACAAGGCAATTAAAACAGAGATTATTTTTCTGCACAAAACTGTACCTGTCTTCTATCGACTGCTTGGAAAACTGTTTACATTGATAGATATAATGATCTTCATTACAGAATACGCACTTCAATCCACTCGGCGCCATGACATGAAACATCTTGGTTTTCACAGTTTTGTAACCTTTAGTTGCAGGTTCAACCATCTCTAGGGTACGGAACCGATTTTCCAAAAACGATTTTAATTTATCAAAACTAGGTAAGTCATCCGTCTCATCTCTGCTTATCAACTCTTCCCACTCTTTATGGGTGCTCGAGTCCAACCTTGACACCATGAAATAGTTTACAATAGCGTCCCATTGATTTGTAGGTAAGCCTAGATGTTTAAGTGCACTCATACATTCCACTGACGAATCCAATAGTTGTCTTAAAGCGGTAGCGGATTCCTGTGTTATCGTTTTTTGTGTAAAGAATTTCTTAAAAACACAGTTTGCTATGTATCTCTTATTGGCATAACGTTTTTTCAGCACTGACCAAGCTTCTTTATAATTTTCAGCCGTTATTGGAAATTGTCGTAACAATGCCTCCGCTTCTCCTTCTAAACTGCCCTTTAGGTAATGTAGCTTTTGAACATCTTGTAAGGATTCATTGTTATGCACTAATGCCATAAATAAATCATGGAACGATTGCCATTCAGTATAGTTACCGCTAAAACTCGGTAGCGAAATCCCAACTAGCAAAGTAGTGATAAAATAAAATGTTTTAACACTAAATAATGATATAAAAGTCATAAAATAGCCACTCGGAGCTGCTATGTTGTATATTGGCGACTTGTATCATCATCTAGCTGTATAATTTTATACAGCTATATCGTGATAAGAATTGATGACATAAACGTTTACTGGACTTCTTAATACGGCACATATAACACAGCTGCACAACAGTATCCCTAACTGTGATTTAGAGCAATTTCGTTGCATATCAGATATATACAGTGCTTGTATACAGCTAAGTAACTCTATTGTGGCTTTTAATGCGCTGCAATATCGCTGGTGATATATCAGTGCACCAATGGAGCTAACTCGAGATATATAAGAACATAACGCAGCTGATATGCGTCTAAAGTATCATATAATGGCGTTTCCTTAACACCAGCAGCATAAAATTGTTTAAAGATCTACATTAACACTAAACAGTTACAAATACACTTTTTAAGACCTTTTATATCATCAGTGACATAAAAACATTATTGTTACTAATATATAGCTAAATAAATGTATATCAGCTGTTGTAACCTCATTTATAGGATCTTTATGATAGTCAAACCAGCGTCGAGAATTCGGAAGTTGGTTCCGTAGATACAAAAAATGAAATCTTAACAGAACCTTGTTCAGGATACCAAGATGACTGTTTGCGACTGACAATTTTGATGACAATGGAGAAGATGAAAACATATTCTTCCACAGCCATTCCAATCTGTTGAGTTTTATGAAATTACTTCTGCTTGAAAAACAGTAATTGACAAAAAATATAACCACTTTCATTTCACGCAAATGAGTTGAACAATATTGAAGATACTTTATTTATTACCTAAAGGTAGGTACAGTAGGGGGTTTTACTAGTTTTATTAAGGAACCCGAAAGTGTTTGGTAATGGCGGTGGGAAACTGTAAATTTGTGATATATCGGTAACCAGAACACATTTTAGATACATATTGGTCACTTTAAATAATTTGCTATTTTAAATATTTTTTATTTAATTAAATATTCAATATTTAAAAGGGGCATGAAAAACACACAAATAATATGCTATTATTTCATCAATAAAATTTTGAGCGCATGATAAATTACCCGTTATGCACGTACCTGAAAGCAACTTGACACTACTTACTAACACAAAAATAGTTTGCTATTTTATTATACTTACAAAACTGTTAATTGTAAGGTCATTTTATTTCATACAACTTTATTTACACATAACACACAGTATTTAGCACTAACGATATGCGACATAAAAGAATCGCTAATAACAATATAACAACAAACAGCTCTATATCAGCATTGCTGTTACTTTCTTATCATATTTTAGTGATATAGTGATTCAGGCACCATTGGTGTAACGCTAAAGAGATTCATAAAACATTGTAGTATCATGGATTTACATCAAAGTAGTGACTTGCGGTGCCAAAATACACATGATATATCATCAAATAGCTGTAAAACTGGGGCCACTTCCCAGTGATAGAGATGTTTCTATCACGGATATAAAACTGCGTCTGTCACTGATTTACAGCTAAATTTGGTTCAGTTTTGCTAGTTGGGATCCTTGGCAATTTTACTTCACCACTATTATTATTAGATGTGCCAGAAGATATTGGTTTAGAATCGCACTTTATCGGAATCAAACTTTCCAACTTCGACATCATTTCGCCTTTGTATGAATAATACGATTCTTCAAACTCTTCAAACATGTTGTCGGCAAAATAATTATTTGCTTGACGCTGCTCCAAAGGAACCCATATAATTAACTTTTCATGTATTGTCTTAAACTCCTTCCAGTACGTTTCTAAGGTATCTATTCTTCCCTTTACATAACCAGCTGTAATTCTTTCCCGGGGTGATTTCTTGTAGTTAACGTACGCCCTTTTCACTTTTTCTAACGTATCGGCTTGAATAACAATACTTTGTTCGATTTTATCCATCGTAGTAGTCGCTTATCACGATAAAATCAACAGTAAAAAAAGTCAAAATCACACCGAAACGTACGTAAGTATAAGAAAGTTCACTTCTTTGTTCTTTTTATGCGTAGGGTAAGCGAGCGCCACGAAACGGTAAAAATGTCCAACAAATAAATACTTAAATCACGGCGGCTCACTCATGTAATACAATAAACCGTACTGTCTTATTCGAAGTCAAGCGAACGTTATAACTCAACGATGCACTTTGTCCGTTAATCACAATTTACACGTAATAAACTTGCCAACTGTTTTTTGTAAAAACACCGAAATGTCTCAATCCTTAAAGTTCCTTTGCCTTAATTCACTTGTGTAACATATTTGTCCAATGATTTAAACACCTTTTAGCATGTATTTAATGATATTTCACTGTAATTACACCGATTTTCTATATTGAACCATCCATTTTAACGTGTCACTTTCAATTATCCTGGTTCGTATGGACCATGTTCTTTACGGGATAAGGTTCAATTTTGATTGCAGGTGATTATCAATGCAAACGCGTCTGTCTTCTTAACTATATTTATTGGAACTAACAGAGGTTAAAATGCACATCTATAGCTAGGTATAATATGATATGTATAAGGACGAATTTCGCCAAACTTCTAAGTCAACGCAATCAAAAGATACGCCTGTTGCATTTGTTTTCGCTGGCAAGGTAATCAAAACCCTAGGGGTTCGAAATTTCCCTTTGACCTTAAATAATTTGGAAAGAAACAACAATTTATACGAGTAAATAAATCGTCCGAAACCCGTACATTTATAGAAACATTACAATAACAAAATATATATTTGCAGTTGATAAACTATCCAAAACCTAAGTCGATGCGCCAACAATTTCTTCAACGGAAAATTAAGTTTATTATTCAGTAGGTACAGATTATCTTTTCGTTAGAGCTATATATGGTGCGCAAGTCCAACTCGCACTTGACCGGCATTTTTTGTTCATCAAGTACTGCCACATTTACTTAAGTAAATAAGACATTAAAAGGGCATGATGCTCTCGTTTTATGCAACGAGGTATACGATCATGGGCAATTTAGTGAATGGCCCCGGGCTCCGCTGTTGGCTGTTTAAAATATGTATAAAGTCGTGGGATGAAGATTTCGATGCAAATTGGCCGACACTTCTTAAAGAGACAGTTTTAAATTATTTTCGTTGCGATTTTTCAAAGGTCAGCACAGGGATTTAGAACTATGTTCAATTTAAGACAGGATGGGGACAGGTCTATTGTGTTCCATTTCACCTCCAGCGATGGCGGTTTTGCCTCGCCGTTAAATGGTACTAAAATCATCTAAAACTATTATAATATATACTATTAAATAACTATTATTTATGCCTTTTTTGGGACCCAAACACCAAAAAAAAATTTCTTAACATATCTAGGTTAAGTTAATTGTTGTTAATACGCGTGTATTTATGTTAAGCGTGTTATCTAACGTGCATCTATAAATGAATGTATTCAAAAACGAACTTTAGGATTAAAATTACACTAAATATAGGAGGCGATGCGGATTAGTGTCGTTTTCCAAATGACTACCTATATTTTTTGTGTCAGATGATTCTGCCAAAGTTGGCAACTAAGCTGAGCTCTTGCTCATAAGTTTGCTCAAGTGCAGTAAAAGTGTAGGAATTGTACAATACTTTATCCTCTAGTGAATTAAACACTAAAGTTTTGCTAGAAACAGGATATTGCTGTGCCGTGCGCTTTAGAGATTTAAAAATGCATTTTCTTTAATTTATCATAATAAGAAGTTAGCTCTACTTTCTTAGTATAGACACAAGAATCTCGTTTTATTCATGTGCTATAAACGCAAAGAACAAAGCACAAAAAAATATTTATACTCACATAATTAACACGTACATTGGAAATGGAAATAGAACCAAGTATCTTTCTCTGGATAATTCCCGAATTCTGATAAGGGAAAGCTTTTAATAAATATAAACATCAGACGACCTCACACAAATCGATCTAGTCACAATTTAAGCTCAAAAAGTCTTGTGTTATGGTTACTAGACGACGATAGCCATATTTATATAGATAAATATACACATAAATACATAGAACAACCATGATCCAAGCACAAATATTCGAGTACATCACACAAATATTGGCCCTGACCAGGATTCGAACCCGGGACCACCGGCTCCGCAACCGCGTCGTCAAAATCCGCATTTTATAATTGATATTTTGTTTACGCCCTAATTTCACAAGGCATTATCCTATCTTACTTAAAAAATATCTCATCGAAGCTGATGCCACAGGTTTGTCTTTTAGTTTCCATTTTATTATTTTAAATTATCATGTCCTTATCAAATATAACATTTCAGAAATCCCATTGTCCAGCCAAAGCTCTCAAACAGGGATTTTATATATCATCGCCATCTCCATTCAAAATAAAATATTTCTCATTTCCTATATTACAATTAAAAAAGCCGGTCAAGTGCGAGTTGAACTCACGCAGCGAGGGTGCAACGAGGGTTCCGTTATTCCGTACGAACTTTGAAAGCACTGCATAATGCTGTACGCCTAACGAAAAGATAAATAAACTGCACTGAACAACAAACTTAACTTTACCGTTGGAATACTGTTTTACGTATTAAATATAAGACTATATTGTTTATGATTTAATTGCAAATGTATAGTTTACCTATTTTTCCCTATACTTTAAATATAACGACGGTATTACTTGCCAAATTTCATAGTTCTAGGTCAAAGCAAAATACCCTATTAATTTTAATTCCCTTGAGTGTCAAAATTGTGAAATTTACTTAGAAGTTTTTTTTTTACAGCTTTAAGAAACTATAGACCCGTTACGTATGTATTTTAATTCGATAAATTCGATACCTAAGGAGATAAAGGGTCTTGAAATAACAAATGGACGGATGGACAACAAAGTGATCCTATAACGGTTCCTAAAAATCGTAAATAAAATTTGTACTGTGCGACTCCCTTACACTTTAAGTACATCAGTGCCCTTACCATGAGTTTACAGCGACAGTACTCGCTAGTGACTGCGTAAACGATTTGTATGGAGAATTGTAGTTCTACAAAGCAACCGGTAGGGGCCCTGTACTATTCTCCATACAAATTGTTTATGCTGTCGCTAGTGAGCACGGTCACATTAACTCGTGGTAAGGGTACTGGTGAAGTTGCGTTCGCCATATTAGATTGTGCTTGATTGTACGAAACAGAAAACTAAAGATATTTCTCTATTATTTTGTGTAGTTTCTCACGTGGTCTTCGTTTGCTTTTAGCCGACGAACCCACTTATTCTAGGCCCTTAATTGTTGCGCTGACCCTCATAGCCTGAGACACCATCGAAGGTTACTCAACCCGACTATATGATATGTTAAAATACATAAACGGGTTTACTCACGTCGCAGCGTCCAACCGAACACTCCGCCGCCGCCGCCGCGACTGACCGGTTCTCCCGATGACGAATCGCGTACCGATTCGAAACATGTCGAGCGATACTCTACTTCTGCGACGTGAGTAAACTCGTTTATGTATTTTAATATGTCTGAGACACACGGTAGTTTTCCGACTATATGAGTGACAAAAGAGGAATTTATATTATAAATTAAAATTTAAGATATTAAGATAAAGTAGTATAATGTGATAGGCACTTAACGTGATATTAGTTATTATAAATTAAAATAGTTTAAGTTAGGTTTAATTAGATCATAATTTAAGTTTGTTAAGGTTTAGTTACTTATATACTTTTCGTATTATAAGTACCACATTATAGTAATTAAAAGATTAGCAGCTTAATATTTACTCATTTCAGCTTTCCCCTTTATCAATTTTAACTCTAATCACGTTTTGGTTTCTTTCACGTGATGATAATCATAGACTAGATGAGGTGCGTGTTTAACTGATTATCGACGGTTGCATCTCGGTCACCCGTATAACTCGCGGGATGAGTAAACTGTCAAAGTTGGGCGTCTTTAGCACGTCTCGTTATTAGCTGTTTTTGTTACCGCAATATTTCCGTGTTCCTGTATTATACTAAATCAACTATGATTACCGCCGGTTGTATCTCGGTCTATCAAACGCGGGATGAGTCAGCTGTCAAAGCTGGGCGTCTTTAGCACGTCTCGTTATTGGTTGTTATTGTCCCAATATTTTCTCGTATTCCTGTATTTTTTCTCATATTTGTTGGTGTAAGCATTATACAACAACAAAAGTGTTAACTCATGTTGATATGGAACATTTACGATGACGGAATAACGATGCTAATTTGCTTATGTCACACAAAGTGACGCTAATTCAGTGTTTTACTAAAATAAAATACATAAATAAATATTAACTAATGACTCTATGAGACCTTGCGAACTTGTTCCCAAACTAGGTCATTTTTTGGGTTCCGTAAATCAAAAGGAAAAGACGGAACCCTTATATCACTTCACTTTGCTGTCCGTTTGTCCGTCTGTCTGTATGTCGACAGTTCAAGACAAGACCCCTTATCCCGGGAACGCATGGAGATATTGAGTTGAAATACTAACTATATACTCAGGTCTGCCGCATGCCATGCCACATAAAATATATTTTCGATATAGTTTCAATCTCTTAAAGGAATCAAATTTATAGGGTATGATCCGTTGACCTAGAACTGTGTTTGGCAAGTAATAACGTCTTATAGGTACTACAAGTATAGGGAAAAATCTGAAACCTATACATTTGTAAATAAATCCTTAAATTAAATTAGTCTTCATTTAAAATACGTAAAACAGTTTTACAACGGTAAAGTTAAGTTTGTCACTCAGTACAGCTGTTTTTCTTTTCGTTAGAGCAATATGCAGGGCTTTCATAGTTCGTACGGAACCCTCGGTGCGTGAGTCCGACTCGCACTTGACCGGGATTACTTATTCAACCCCCATATGTCGGCCACTGAGAATCGTTTGAGAAATGCGACCTCTACGCAAGAACAGCCACAAAGCATCTAGACATCCAAACATTCGGACATACAAAAGTATTTGTGACCAAGCTGTAACGGAAAGTCTTCTCTCGCTCGGTCAACAAACAAGATATGGCGGTGAAATCTCAATTTGTTCCGCATTAAACATTTCTAATTGAGCTGTTAACTTTAATGAAGTCAGTTAAGTATGTAGATGCAAAATTAGTGTGAAACATCTGTTGTTACAGCCTGTAATAAAATGTGTGTATGTAATAAATATCTTAGGACATCACCAGTTCTTTCTCTCTCCAAATTGCTTATCTTTGGATAACACTTCAATTCCTCGACAAGTTGATAACTCGATAAGTATCTTTTAGTCAAGTCAAATTTGCAGTCATACGTTATCTAAAAGAAGAAGTCCTGACTGACTCATCAACGCACAGCCGAAACTACTAATGTTAGAGAGTTTATTTTTGCACAGTAGGTTACTTTTATAACGTGGGCTAGAGACAAGAAGGGATTTTTGGAAATACCACCCCTAAGAGGGTTAAATAGGGGTGCAAAGTTTGTATGGGGGAAACTTTTTTTTTGGAGCTAGAGACTTGAAACTTTGTAGAAAGATTTTACTTATTCAAAAACACAAAAAGTACTTTCAGCGTTTTGGAAAATTTTACCCTTAAGGGGGTTAAAAAGGGGTGCAATGTTTATATGGGAGAAACTTTATTTTTTGAACTAGAGACTTGAAACTTTGTAGAAAGCTTACTTAATCAAATACAAAAAAAGTAATTTCAGCGTTTTGGAAAATTTCACCTCTAAGGGGGTTAAAAAGGGGTGCAAAGTTTGTATAGGACCGCTAATGTTGTTTATAAAGAAGTGTTACGCTAAGGTTATCAGTTTATATTTTTTTTATTTCCTGTCTTCTACCCAGTGACTACGTCCTTTTTTTAAAACGAACTTGCACCCTCTTTTCTATGGTTGACTGTCAACAATATTTTCTTAGTGCTGTCTCTTATTAATTGTGTTCCAAACTTTATGTGTTCCTATATTTAGTGAGTTGTCTATCAGCACATGAATAATCTATACTTTATATACCTATTCTTACTTTATTTAGCTTCTTGAGAAATATAGAGAACTGTAGCACCAGAATATATTGAATCACTCTTCAAACAATCTACTAGCCTGTAGACCAAAATAGTAATCGCATCATTAAATTCACTTATGTGCATTTAGTTTTTAATGGTCACATTTCAGCACTTTCTTTGAACACTAGCCTTTTTAATAACTGGGGTACCTGCTAGACCATTTAGAAACATTTTGGCCAGCCTCGGGAACTCCGCCACACAACTCTTTTCGTTTAATAGCCAGGCCGGCGTGTACAAATACCAGTGCTGCCTTCTTATGAAAAGAGGTCATTATTTATTATTGTTTTGAAATAAAGTTTATTATTTATTATTGTTGAAAGAGATACTCTTCATTAAACTGCCTCCATCTCTCGATTTCCAGTGCTGAGTTTAAGATTGTTTTAACAGCCTTACGATATTTAACATTTCATTTAAATCCCACTCATAATAACTAAGATCCCCATTTTCTAACTCCAAATCCATGCGTCGCTCTATATCTTGCAGAGTCATTTTTGCCAAAGATTAAAAGCATCAGGTAACTGACAGAATAAATATTAAGCATCCTGCAAACAATTCCCGTAATCTAATTGGAAAATCTTCTAAAATTCTTTAACAATTGCATATCAGTGTCTGTCACTGTTTGAAATGTAATATGTCTAGACCATTTTAACAAAGAATAAAATTCACTTACTTACCTATTGTAATATCTTTGTCATCATCAAAAATCTACGCGGACGAAGTCGCGGGCGGCCGCTAGTTATGAATATGCCGCAGTAAGGCTACTTGACCACATAAGCGGAGCTGTCTAAAATGGACCAAGTACACTCCTCAGATTTAAATGCACTTCTTTCGGGCTTCACAAAGACGCAACCTGTGGTTCATTTTCTCCCCCCAGGACAGCAGGCGGCGTAGGGTGCGTCTACACTAAAGTGGACCGTAACGGAGACGTACGGAATCGACCAAGCACATAAGTGAAGGGGAGCTGAGATACAGATTTCAACTCAGTTAATTGGTCTTCACTGCATTAAAAATCGCTCCTCTTACTTGTACTATGCGACTGACTCTGGTTTGCTATCTATTCTACTCTGCTGTATGTTGTTATTATGTCTAAGTATTGTATAAAGGTATATCTGATTATTGTTATTTATGTATGTTTATTGTTTTTTATTTTTTGTAGTTATTTTTTGTAGCTTAAAGTTGTTTTGCGTCACCTACTCAATTCTAACTCTTGCTGATCTACTCCGCTACCTAAAGGTGGTCTGGAAGAGATCTCTATTTAGCGATAAGACCGCCTGTTGTTAACCTCTGTTTATTTTTTTACTGTATATCTCATGTTTTGTATCCCTGTGTATTTGAGGTGTGCAATAAAGTGGATTTGTATTTTTATAAATAATGACACAAAGGTAAATTAAGAAAGAAAAATTGAATGCGATCCACTACAGAGGTCGCGGGTTCAAATCCCGCTTAGATTGTAGTGGATCGCATTCAATTTTTCTTTCTTAATTTACCTTTGTGTCATTATTTATAAAAATGTGGTATTACCACATAAAAAATATGAATCGATAAAAAAGATTATATACAAATATTTGGATTTGTATTGTATTGTATTGTATTGTATGGGTCTATTCCGCATGTCTTCGCTCCGCTCTGCTCCAGTGGAGACGCACCCTTAGAAGAGTGACTCGTGCTCCGCGGCTCGCTTCGACAACTATTTCAGTAGATGAATCTAATGCGATAGCTACCTGTATGTATGTATTACTTCAATACGTCATGCGCGTATCATATTTACGAGTATGCCCTTAGTGTGATAGTCGTGTACCGCTTGACCTAAAACTATCTTACAGTATCTAGATAACGTTAGAATATTGCATAACATTATACATACTTTACCATTTACGTAGGAAACAGCGATGATAAATCAAATATTTGTATGAAATTAAATGAAATGAAAAATGACATAATTTATTCAGTAAGTAGGCCACCGCGGCACTTTCACAAGTCAGATTGTGAATCTTCCGGCATTTCGCAAGAGGAGACCGCTGTTGAGAAGAAAGCCGAAAGGAACTCAACAGTAAGTAATTTTTTCGTAAATAATACTTAAAACAATTAGATATACATAAATAAATAATTAGTGATTTAAAACTAATTAGACGGGTACATGGGTATAGAAGTCATGCCCTTGTTGGACAGGAAAGAATGTGTTTTGTTATAGTTATAAGGAACTTCAGAGAGTCAGCATCTTCTCTCTTGCTCGCCCGGTATTGATAGGAAAGTGTCAGAGTCGATGGACCATTCCATTAGTGTTTTATAACTAAATTAGACGGGTACATGGGTACAGAAGTCATGCCCTTATTGGACAGGGAAGAATGTGTTTTGTAATAGTTGTAAGGAACTTCAGAGAGTCAGCATCTTCTCTCTTGCTCGCCCGGTAATGACAGGAAAGTGTCAGAGTCGATAGTAATAGTACAACCATTGAGTTACACTGCACTGATACGTAATTCACAAAAAGTCCCACTAGATCAAAGTGTCTTAGTCACGACTCATAAAAAAATAAGATGATGCTGCATTGTTCAAATTTTACAATATCTTACTTTTCGATTAAGTTCCAACTTTGACTTCAGTCCCAGCAGCATTGTTACCGTTTTACAATATCTTACTTTTCGATTTAGTTCCAACTTTGAGTTCCCAGCTCTATAGACTCCTAATTGTTGAACCGTTGCTTATACCAATTTTGCAATTTCTTTTCTACAGATTCTCATTCCAAATCCAAGAGGAAGCGAGAATCTGTAGTATTCGCGGAAAATATGGATACATGAGAATCCGTAAAAAATGGGAAAAATCTTTAGTCATACGATACAGAAACCTTATCCCCTTTCTCATAAGCCAGATTTGTTAATAAAGCTTAATAACGACGTGAAAAATCTGCCGTTAACGGTGAGAAATGAGAGCATTAGTATTGACTTAATTGTAATTAAGCCTAATGTTTACCCATGTCGTCACCTACGCAACAAGTCGAACAGATGCCCTTATAACTTATAACAAGGATATATTCCAGTAACGGAGCGGAGCAAAAGTAAATGATAATTGAGTTAAAAAGAAAAGGATCGCTACCGGTGTTTTAATTTTTCATAGAAAAAGCTTGCGATGGTTTCTTGTGTAGCTTAACAAACATATTATTTGACAAAAGAACACATACATGTTAGTGCAAAGTACTTTCCTTTTTTTATATTTTAACTTTCTCCCAACAACACTCCGTTAAACTTAAAAAAAAAAACCATAAAAACCGTCTGTTTTCGGAAATCTTTTATGTATAGTGTGATTCATAATTAAATTCCAACAAATCTATTCTATTCTATTTTTTTAAAAATGGCAACCGGTCACAGTTAAGCGACCATTACTGCCAATGTCTCGTTGCCAATCGCACTAGGCGACTAGATAGAGGATTAATACCACGTTGTACGGTGAGTTGAAAAAATCGTGCTTTTTGTAAAGTGATAGCGATTTACAAAAAACCACGCGGACTATCGGGCCTTGACCCAGGAAGGGCTATGAACGCTTCAAGTTGAATTCTTCATTAGCTATTCACTCATACGTTAGATCACTGCACAATACGCTATCAATACTACACATTGAACAACTAAAATGAATAAATAATGAACAACTAAACTTAAACGCATGCGGCCATCTTGGGACACGAACCGGAAGACCTTCCAACAAATCTACCGAGAAGTGTCAATGTCACAATGACATCTGTCATTGTCAGTGTGACGTTTCAGAGGTAACCAACTTTTTCTTGAGTATAAAAAATATAATAAAATAATAATTAACCTGCTACTACTGAAAACCAAACATTATCTTGATAGAGTTTTACATGTTGAATAAACATCCAAATACATAACGTATGTCATTCTTTGCCCATGATCCTACTGCATAGTCCTACTAATAGGTACCAAGGGCATTTTTTAATCCGTGGTTTTACCTTTTTTGGGACTGTGAAGAACAACTTAATTTTGTATTGGCATCGGTACAGTCAAAGTGAATATTATGAAATGATACAATAGTTCTCAGGTTCCAGAGACACGTTCAAAAACAATATGACCAGAGCAAAGTGTTTTGTTAAAAAAATGGCCAAATGGGTGAACTTTATTATTTGAAAACCACGGACAAAAAAATTAAAGGAATAGGAAATATTAGCTATGTACAGTCGCCATCAGATATATCGCAGCATATAAGGCGTTCATAAATATGTGAACACGACTCTTATTGACTGGGCGTTACAGTACATGTTCATATATTTATGAAGGCCTTATATGCTGCGATATATCTGATAGCGACTGTACGTATATAATTTCAAATAAAAAAGAACAAAATTTCTTTAAGGATTTATATTTCTATGTCTGAATCACTCAATTCATGTCAGATGTCGAATGGCGGCGTGACAACCGACAAGTAAAAAGTGTCATGGCCGCCACTATTTTGAGGATAAAGATAGCCATGCACGATTAGTTACCGTTTTTTTTAATATATATACCAAAGGTACAATAAAATCGGCATAATTATATACGCGTCTTCAGATCGTTTAAATTATTGTGTAAAAACTGGTACCAAATGTTGACGAAATCTGAAGTGTTATCATTGCAATATAAATGTTTCTACTACAAAATAGTAATAATTAAATATTTATTAATTAAGCATCTCTGAATAGAAGTATGTTTATTTATACAGTGTATTTAAATTTTACCTGTAAAATTACCAACAAATATATTACTTACGAGCAGTTTTTCTCCTGGTGATAATTTACTATTAATGAAAGGTTCAATTTTAATGGCAACACAGTGGTAGATTCATTGGAATTTAATTATGGTTTGGACTATAGGTAGGTCTATGTCATAATTTGTTGGAGGACACAGATGAGAACTAGAATTTCTTTTATTAATAAATTTATTTATAAATAATAATAGCTTCATATTTTCTTCGGTTTCCGCGACTGTTACACATGTAAATAAAACAACTCTCTGACTTTTCGGCAACTTACCGTTGCCAAAGGTTGGCTGAGAAAAACAAAATTTTTCTCTGTCAAAATTACATTTGTACAATACAAACTACTCAATAACAATTTTCACCCAATATTTTTTTCGCTCGTGACTAAATTAACGTTCTTCTGCAGTTTCCTCACAAGATCATAAAATTCCACCCCAGTTTCCCCGAACGAGAATAATCGATCAGGCTACAGATGGGCAACATATATTGCTTCCCGTGCGAAATGAGCGTAGGTTAGGTACATACATAGTTGTAATATTCTTAATGATTTAATGAATATTATTTCACATGACATGCACATCAGGCGCCAGCACGTCTAGCACAACTATGCTTCGCGACTCTTGCCGTGCAGCATAGCGCTACCCGTCACTCTCTCACATTAATATAATTGACGGATAATTGTGCGAGAAATAGTCGCGTGTTACAGAGTTGTGCTAGAGGTGCTGAGGTAGGCAACAGGGGACCCACGCACGGGCAACTTTCTCGCGCAAAGGCTTTCCTACGGTAAACCGGCATATGGTTTTGTCCATGACAGGATGCATGAATCAAAAAAGGTGTTCAAATCGAAACTCAAATACTGCCAAGAGCACGAACTGGATATTAAAATGGATATTTTAGCTAAAAACCATTCGGACAGGGATTTTAACAAATTTTGGAAAAACACCAACAAGTTTAACATAAAGTCGAGTCTCCCCGTGAGCGTTGCTGGCATACACGAACCGCACGGTATTGCAAATGCTTTTAAGGACTATTTTACAGTTACTTCACCGCTAGCCCAGTCAAAGGAGACGCTCGATACTGTGGATCAACCTGAGCCTCCTATCAGATTTGATGCTAAACAAGTGGCTTTAAAGATTAAAAACATGGTAAGAGGGAAATCCCCAGGGCACGATGGCCTCAGTGTCGAGCATCTCAAGTTGGCTGGAAGTCATCTCCCTAGAGTACTTTCCCTTTTTTTCAATTTGTGTATTAGTCATAGTTATTTACCAGAAGATTTAATGCATACCGTTGTAGTCCCTATTGTAAAGAACAAAACGGGGGACGCTTCAGAGCTATCTAATTACAGGCCAATCTCGCTTGCCACGATCGTGGCTAAGGTGCTGGATGGTCTGCTTGATGACATACTAGGTAAGCACCTAAACCTACATGACGCGCAGTTTGGCTTTAAGCCGGGCTTATCTACCGAAAGCGCTATATTATGTCTCAAGCAAACTGTCCAGTACTACACCACTCGCAAGACACCTGTTTTCGCTTGCTTCTTGGACCTGTCAAAAGCATTTGACATGGTGGTATATGACAAGTTGTGGCATAAGTTACAGGAGCAAACAAGCGTACCCCGAGAAGTCACGTTCTTATTTAAGTATTGGTACGGGCACCAATCGAATACTGTTAAATGGGCTGGAGTGCACTCTGACGTGTATAGGATGAACTGCGGAGTGAGGCAGGGGGGATTAAGCTCACCCAAGCTTTTCAACCTATACATGAATCAGCTTATCGAGGAACTCAGCAGCACATATGCCGGATGTCATATTGGCGGGGTCTGCGTTAATAATCTGAGTTACGCGGATGACATGGTGTTGCTGAGCCCCTCGGTAGGTGCTCTGCAGCGACTGGTGAAAACATGTGAAACATATGCAGGTTCCCATGGGCTGAAGTACAATACTTCAAAAAGTGAGCTACTTCAATTTAAAGCCGGTAAAAAATCGTATAAAATGACACCTGTAACGCTTTGTGGTACCGCTTTAAAGGTAGTGCAAAAGTTTAAGTACCTAGGCCACTGGGTAACGGAAAGTATGTCAGATAATGATGATATCGAGAGGGAGCGCAGGGCGTTGTGTGTTCGTTGTAACATGCTGGCTCGCAGATTTGCCCGTTGTAGTAATGAAGTGAAGCTAACGCTTTTCAAAGCATACTGCCAATCATTCTACACGTGCAGTCTGTGGGTCAGTTTTACGCAGAGGGCATACAACGCTCTGCGCGTGCAATATAACAATGCGTTTAGGGTGCTGTTTGGGCTGCCGCGTTTCTGTAGCGCGTCAGCAATGTTTGCCGAGGCGCATACTGATAGTTTTGATGCTATAATTAGGAAGCGGTGTGCATCGTTACTGAATCGCGCTCACTTCAGCTCAAACAGCATTGTAAACGCGTTGGCGCAGCGATGGGACTCGCCGCTGCTCGCGCGCTGGGTGCGGCTGCACGCACCGCCGGTCGCCGCACCACGCCGCCTTTAGTATTTTTATAAGTTATGGTTGTTATTGTCGTTAACATAGGTTTATAAGTTTGTGTGTTACTAACAATTATATGGATTGCAATAATTCGAAATAAAGATTTGAATTTGAAAAAAAAAATTCAATAGCCATTCAGCGAAGGACTCTACGACATCGGTTACAGCTCATTCTTGGCTTCTGTTCATTCCATCATTCTGGACTGTCGGTTTACTCATTCATTTATTTTCACTAGTACAGACAGTCATCTTGTCAGTCATTCTGACCATAGTAATGAATTTAATTCACGCCTGACTGACCACTGTACACCAAAGGGTCCGATTCTTTTTGGGGATTTTTAAAGCTTAAATAGTTCAGTTTTTAGTGTATTATGTTTATTATTAATGAATATCGTTTTTGTGTCGTAAACATAACAGTTTTTCTGCAGTCCCACAGAAGTTGTTCCTCAGAATCTAACAGCCACAGCATCGTCGGACGAAAACAATCGATCAGGCCACAGGTGGGTGCGACGGATTGCCGAGTTCCCAACGCGAGATGAGCCTAGTTCATAGTTCACTAATTATTCTTACACAATACACGTATTATATAGATTCCGTATTTACTGCCTGCTTTCGAGCCAGCTAATAGTACATTACATACCTAGGTAGGTAGCCCTAGGGCGGTAAATTCGTGAATGTCCCAGATCGCAAGTGCACTGGCCTGGCCCGAAGGTGAGAGCTATAAATATGCATCTGGGGCTTTACGAATTACCGCCCATGGTTTGTCTAAAGTTTTACGCCTCGCTTGGCCACGCGTAGCGTGCAGAAAATCCCACTTACGGACTAGGGTGACGTAAAAAATTAGAAAGGTTCCTGTATTTATACAGAATCCTGGTTGTCGTGGCGATGGCGGATAGATGGGACAGTGCCCTAATCAGGCACTGGACATCTCAACATATTAGTTTAGGCACTAACATAGTTATTTAAGTTATTTTTGAAATACTAACAATATATGAATAAAGTCCGAAATAAATGCTTTTTTTATACCAGTGTGGTGCCTGTTTTTGTAGATTTTTGTTAAAATATAAATTGAACGTTTGCCAACGTTGTTTAACCACACCGATACCTAGTCACTGACGATGCGATTATACATACAGAACTTCTACTTGAATGCTCCTATAACTATAGAAAATTTAACCATGAATCAGAGTCGTTTGAGGCTACGACGTGTAAAGATACGTGTCGTAGCGCTTAATAATTTTGAAGTACCATTACCTTCTACCTAGATAGCCATGAAATACCGAACTTGTGTAGTAATTCAGTCTGTTGGTAACTTTTACCTTACAACATGTGGAGTAAAAGCGAGCTTGACGTTATAATTGTTAAGAATAGAGGAGTTTAAAATCTAAGTTTTCGACACTGGGGGATGAAGGTGTTTTAGTGGAGTAGGTATCTCGAATTGAAAGTGTTGATATCAGATTTTTTATAAATAATATCACAATAGTTGATTGTGATCTGAGATAAAAATGACATTGAGAAGAATAGAATTGACAAGACCTCGTATTTTCTGCATAGGTACATTGTCGAACCTGTGACTTACGCGACAATAAAAATTTCATAACTAAATATTAGGGGCAATCGTAATCCAGAAATATTCAACTCTATTCGTCTCCGCAATAATCAAGCGACACGGACCCTGGTAGGTAAACGGCACCACAGTGTTACCACAGTATAAGTGGTGTTACTACTCCGGCGAAGTGCTACCGCTCCATAGTTTGTTCTGTCTCATAGTCCGACTCTCTTTAATTTCTCCACCACATCGTTTCACGCTGAGCCGGTCAACTCAAGAGCCTCAAGGCGAAGTCCATGATGAGCCCCGCGTGCACGAGTTAGGGCCTTATCACACTTGAGATTTGCGAGCGAGTTGAAAGCGAGGCGAGAAAGTATGGCGTCCAACTCAAGACGCGTCGAACTCGCAGCACGCTCGCGGCGAACTCACTGCGCAGTCGCGGCTAACTCGCTGCACACTCCCGGCGAAATCACTGCGCACTCGCGGCGAACTCGCTGCATCCCCTGTGGCGCGGAGACATCCCGTTAAATAGTTTCTACTCCCATCCACGACGATTTGACGACGCGTTTGGCGCAGTGGTTAAGCAACTGCCTACTGTCTACTGAGCCGACGGTCCTGGGTTCGAATCCCTGCAAGGGCAAATATTTGTGTGATGAACTCGAATATTTGTAATTAAAACTTATTGAACCGAGTCTATCGCGATATTTTGATTTACCTTCATCGAATATTTGTGCCTGGGCCATGGATTTTATTTGTTTTAAGTAGGTATGTATTTATCTATATAAGTATGTTGATCGTCATCTAGTGTCCATAACACAAGCCTACTAGAGCTTACTGTGGGACTAGATTGATTTGTGTGAGGTTTTCCGATATTTATTTATTTATTAATTTATACAAAGTCCGATACAAGTTTAACCCACTTTCAATTGTCATATTGAAATGAACCTATGTATGTATATTTATTGTAGTGCAGTATTGAAAAATAGCATTAGAGAAAAATAATGGTACATACACATTTTGATAAGAAAAACTTTCCGGTACGAATATGAGTGCAAGAATGACGTATGCTCTACGTCCCAGCCTTCCAAAAGACCGGGACGAATGATCTCGAGATTATATTAAAAGATACAATTTGTATCTTACAAATAATATGTATGTAGATCACATGACAATACACTTTATCAATGATAGAGCATGCGTCATTCTTACACTCATATTCGTACCGGAAAGTACTTTCTTATCAAAATTCTGTACGGCTTCATCACGCCAAAACGACTGAATAGACTTTAACCAATTTTGCTACAGGGGTAGGACTACCGAAGATTATAGGATAGGTAGGTACATTTTACGAGACTACGGTGAAGAAAAACAAAAAAGTTACGTAAATGAAGTCTTTCAGTCTTTCAGTCTAATTCTAAATGTTGATAATTATATCTATTAGCAAGTTTTCCTTCTCTTCTATTCTATTATAAAATTCTAGATTTGTATTATTAATACTTTTTCTATGGAGAGGAGTCTTGAATTCAGGAATAATCTTGCAGGATCGTTGTTGGTTTCATAATGGGTGCGCGGCGCCGTGCTAACCTGCACCATGTGTTTTCATAATTTCCTTTGTCCCCGCATCGCGCCGAAACGGCTGAACAAATTTTAGCCAATTTTGATACAGGGATAGTTGGACATCCAAAGGTTATAGGATATTTTCTATCCATCTACCAAAAAAATTACGCGGACGAAGTTGCGGGTACCTCCTAGTCTCATATAATTTCATTAGTTCATTAGTAATTCGCCCTGCACGATGCTCTTATGCTAATAGTGCAGTAAACGCAACTGTGCCAGTAAATCGCAGTAGGTAAAGTAATTGCAAGCGCCGGCGCCGACTCGCCGCACGTTTTAGAGGCACTTCGGTTTCCATATCGGATGAAACTGAAATGATGTGCTTACATGCAGCCAGACTAGAGTTGAACTGAAACTCATAAGTAGTTTTAAATATACCTATCAAAGTTCAATTTCAAATTATTGTGGGCGGTGTTCACGACATAAACATGATTGGATGATGATTAAGAGGGAGAATGAAACGGAATCCCAAAGTTAAATAAAAGTTTGTAAATAATACTGTTGTTTTTAAAAAACGTAATCATCATTATCATTAATGAATTTATGAAACATGTAATGTCTCATTTTTTAATGTGGGTACACCACAATTTTTATTTAAATTAAACCATGAATACAAAGATCAAAGCTTAAAGAAAAATTTAAAAACCATCAGGTAGCTCCTTTTTCAATTTTTCTTTAAGCTTTGATCTATTCATGGTTTAAATAAAAATTGTGGTGGGCCCACATAAAAAAATGAGACATTACATGTTTCATAAATGTATAAAACTAACAGCGCCCTCTCTCGCTTGCTCGTTCATCACTGTAAAGTGGTGCGGTAAGATGTGAATATTAGCGTATTCACGTGGAGCGAGGGTAGCGAAGTGGCTAACGCGCTGGACCGGCAATCCAGAGGTACCGGGTTCGATTCCCGGTCCCTTCCACCAGGTAGCGCTTTTTTAAATTTTTCTCTAAGCTTTGATCTTTGTATTCATGGTAAATAATGTTAATGGTAGATAATGTTTAATTGATATTGAAACTACCTGATTCGATTTAGATTTTTCGAATAAGAAAAAGAGTTTAAATGTCAATAGTCCCATACTCATCTCTAATGAGGTTTCTTAGTGAAAACGAAAACAATAGCAGATTACGTCCAGGTGATGGGCACCATTCCTGTTTATGGACCGTGCTGTAATTGCATAGCGCTCAACAGCGGCACAGTCTACTGTTCACAGATATCCTTACAGTATCTATTTTATAAACAAAAAATAAAATTAAAAAATTAAAAAACCCCCGACATTACAACCTGTAAAAAGAAAGAAATAAAATCTACGAAATGTGCCTTTACAATGAACAGTAGAAAAAGAATCCAAGCTTCGTTGCGTTCGGGGGACCGCTAAGTACCTAAGTGAAATGAAATATATTTTTCAACGCAAAATTGTAACTATGCATTTATTTGGGGCTTCCCACTTTAGGATTTTCAGTACATTACATTTCATTTACCTACTTAGCGGTCCCCCGACGACGCAACGAAGCTTGGATTCTTTTTCTACTGTTCATTGTAAAGGCACATTTCGTAGATTTTATTTCTTTCTTTTTACAGGTTGTAATGTCGGGGGTTTTTTAATTTTTTAGTTTTAGTTTTATTTTTATTTCATATTTTTTAAACAAACAGAAGTTTTGACCCGGAATTTCCTACATTTAACACTGTTTTGGTTTTACACCGTTTAAGGTCCATAGTTTCCAGTCTATTTCCTCGAGCTTGATCCTTGACTATGTGTAGGTACAACAGGATCTCAAGCCAGTGGTAACGATAGCCGACTTCTCTAAGATTGAAATTAGGATATATTTTGATTTAAATAGCCTTAAGCAACATTCTCGGAAAAAATCGTTAAAGTCAAACTAGTTAATGCCTATAACGACAAAATGGCTGAGTTATTAGCCAAGACAATCGAAAAATATATACTTTAAATGCACTGGATGAGTGAAAGAACCTGTTACTTATGGCCTAAAACAGAACCAGGTTTCCATTCTACAGGATCCAAATAGTACGGGTGGCTTACTTAGCTCCATAAAAATTGCAGTTGACGCTAGGTAACTTGACTTAGTTTTGAAAGACCTAATCATCGATATCGATCACCATGGTATAAACCGATAAAAAATTACATCCCCACTTTTTTACGTGTAGGGCAGGTATACAAAAAAAAGTTTTTAAAAATGTATTCTACCACTATGTCTCTGAGCTAAGCTGTAGACAGACGGACGGACGGACATGGTGAAACTATAAGGGTTCCTTGTTGACTACAGAATCCTAAAAAGCTGTTATTTATCTAAGTGAATACTTAACATTTAACCAAAATTTGGAATCCTTGCCTTCAATGTTGGCTGAGATCTATTAACAACTACCTGGTCATCATGAGACCCTCAATTAGTGCGTCATATAGAAAATGCTAGTAAAACTTAACATTTAGCCAATATTTCGAATTATTGACTTCAATATTGGCTGAGATCTTGTCACTTGTTCCAATTAAAGCTGAATATCTTGAAAACCACTGGTCCTACTTCCACCAAACATAGCTAAGAACCATCTCGACGGAAAAGTCTTTCGATTAAAAAAAACCGCACTTGAATTGGTCGATCCGCTTGGCCGCTACGATGCCACAGACAGACACACAGATACACAGATACACATGTTAAACTTAAACACCCCTCTTTTTTTGTCGGGGGTTAAAAATCACTCTTTCTTTCTTTTACCGCATATTTAAATAATTATTGTATTAACCTTTCGTATATGGCGGTCAAACTTTTCCAATCAAATGACAACTTTGGAAAGTAAAACAATAGATTCGAATGGTTCGTCAGGACCAGGATCCTTATCAAACACAGACGAAGGGTTAAGCTGTTTTGCAATTTTCCGTGAATGTAAATTCACGGGAAATTGTCAGGAATGGTTTCGAAATCGTGCGGAGCTCATCATCAGGCACTCTACCCGTACACTTTGTGACACAGTTGCCGCGCCGGTGTACGGTTAGCAGTCCCTGATGAAGATCTCCATACGAGTTCGAAATGTCGGGCCGTTCCTGACAATTTCACGTGAGTGTAAACCGCTTAACAAAATAATAACCTGAATGGCCAATTGAATTTATTTCATCAACTACTATTGATAGTAGCTGATGAAATAAATTAGTGTGCTTGAGCACATGGAAGATAGTCCTGTCCCTGATCAGCTGATGAACAAAAACAGGGACAACATCCGACTTTTATGACGAGAAGGAGGACGGCACGCTGTCATCTCGTTGCCCTTATCGTGCCCCGTGGTTTTCGGTGCACAAATGATTTAACACGAGGCCGACGGTAGGCGTCAAATCATTCGTGCACCGAAAATTCCGGGATATGGTCATTATAAATAGTATTAATTTTGGTGATTGTCTCGGTCTCGCCGTGTTGTCAACTTGTCAATAATATCAATATCGGTTTACCCTTGTTTGGTCTAATAATTTTTTGCCTAATTTCATTTTGTCTAAAATTACTTTGCATATTTATTCAGTTTGCCTAATATTCCTTTAGTCTAACGTCATTTCGCTTAATGAATATTTTGCATAATCTTGTTTCGCCGAATTTTCATATTGCCTAATTTTTGTATATATAATTTCATTTTATCTATTATTCAACTAATATAATTACATTTCCTATAAACGCTATTTTGCCTACAACAATTTTTGTATAATTTCAGTTTGCCTAATTTGCACAGTATATTATTTTAGGTTTTTTTTTATTACACATTATTTATTTATTTATTAATCAAAGTATACACCTTAAATATATTCAATTCCCTGCAAAACTACCTACTTTACAATATCCACCGTAATATATAGACTCGTATAATAATTTGATAGGTTTTAATAGTGTTTTATGCGGCCGCGGCTGTCACTCTCGTATCGGGCTATCCAGCCATCTTCGAAAGTGCCGCAGTTTATTAGACGCTGCTTAACTCATCTGTTATAGATGTAAAAGGGTAATGATGATGATGATGATGCTTAACCTAACCTAACCTAACCTTTTTTTTTTTTTTTATCGGAGTGAAAATGCTTTACGCATACCCCGGCTTGGGGAGGCCATTTGGGGTTATGTGGGACTCCCACCTCCCGGTCCCTCTCCTAGCGAGAAGGAGGGGAGAGGGCTACCCACTAAAAATACTCCGGCATTTCCCGCACCTGCAGTTAATGGGGGCGTCGTGGGATCGCGAGCATTTCACCACGAAGCCCCCCTGCGATTCCGCTCTTGCGTCGGAACACTCGCACTCAAAAAAGGGGAGAATCTCCCTCTCGACCTGCAGGGCAACTATTGAGCGGGTCCCCACTCCGCTGACCCTACTGGGGGAAGACGCGGTATCCAGCGGCGTATCGCGCGCGTCGTCCACCCCTTCGTCTGCGTCGGAGCTGAAGCGCGTCGGGTCTCTCCTCGCGCTCCCTCTCCGCTGCCTCTTTCTGCGAGATCACAATTTCGCAGAAAGAGGCCATAGCGTCCCAGGATCTCTCACTGCGCAACATGGCCGCCACGACACTGCGCAGTGTGAGATCAGCAGTCCCGAGGGCCGCAGCCATCGTGCGGCGCTCCTCGTCCCAACGGGGGCATACCTCCAGTGTGTGTTGGGCAGTGTCGTCTGTCGCACCGCACTCGTGACAGTTGGGTCTGGCCTCTCTTTTGATTCTGTGCAGGTATTGCCCAAAACACCCGTGCCCAGTCATGATCTGCGCCATCCTAAAGCCGACCCTTCCATGGCTCCTTTCCAACCAAAGATCGAACGACCCAAGGAGTGCCTGTATGGTGCGGATACCATATGGGGAGTCCCTGAGATCGTTCTTCCACCTCTCACGAGTCCGCAGCTCCGCCTGTCTCCTTGCGGCTCTCACCTCCTCGGGAGCGGGATGCTCACCTGCAGCCCTCTGTCTTTCTCGCTCTCTATGCGCCTCAGCGAGCCTCTCAGCGTCCAGTTCCCACGGCGAGGAACCCGCCAAGGCGCACGCTGCTGCCCAAGCCACCGTCACGTAAGCTCTGCATATTCGTGAAGCCACTACCCTCTGTGGCCTCCGCAGCTGGGCTTTATTGGCCGTATTTAGCCGGTCCGCCCAAATTGGGGCCCCGTATAGGGCCATGCTCCGGGCAACACCGGCGTATAAGCGGCGGCATGCGTCAGATGGCCCTCCTACATTGGGCAGCAGCCTTCCCATGGCTGACGCTGTACTGACTATTCGAGGAGCAATCCGACGGAAGTGCTCCCTGAAATCCCACCTTCGGTCCAGGGTAAGACCCAAATATTTGATGTGGGTCTTCACCTGGACTGCGTCTCCGCTCACCGGAATGGTTAGTTGTGCAGGCGGCTGCCATCCTCTCCCTCCGAAGATTATAGCCTCTGTCTTCGATAGGGACACTTTGAGGCCCAGAAGACGGATGCGGGTGATCATGAGGTCTGCAGCAACTGCTGCCCTCCGCAGGGTCTCTTTCAGCTCCGTTCCCCGAACAGCCACCATTGTATCGTCCGCGTAGCAGATGACGGCCATTCTGGGGAGCAGCTCGCCTCGTATGGCCCAGTCATACCCCACGTTCCACAATAGCGGTCCAAGAACTGACCCCTGGGGAACCCCGCAGGACATGGGCCTCTCCCGTCTCACTCTCCGTACAGTACGACTCGTTCAGAGAGATAGTGCCTCACGATGCGCTGCAAGTAAGCGGGCACTCTGTGGTATCGAAGCGCCTCCTCTATTACAGGGTACGGGAGGGATCCATAAGCATTAGCGATGTCTAAAGACACCGCCACTACGCCCTCCCCCCGACCTGCCGCCAGCTCCGAGAAGCTTCTCAGGGCCACCAAGGCGTCCATCGTAGACTTCCCATTACGAAAGCCATATTGTCGGTCCGAGATGTTTGGTCCCTCGCCCTCCAAGACTCTGCCTCCTCCGAAAGGAGACTCGGCCGGCGGACTCCCCTTCCGGATGGAGGCCTATCGTGCTGCTGGATGATCCGGGAGGCAATGATCCGCTCAAACGCCTTGCCGGCCTCATCCAGCAGCACGATAGGCCTCCATCCGGAAGGGGAGTCCGCCGGCCGAGTCTCCTTTCGGAGGAGGCAGAGTCTTCCTTCCTTCCAACACCTCGGGAACCGCCCCGTCTCAAGACAGCCATCGTAGAGGTCCTTGAGGCGCCCCCCGAGATGTACCAATGCTACCGAGAGGACCTTGCCTGGCACGCCATCGGGTCCTGGTGCCTTTTTGCACCCACGTAGACTGTTCATTGCCTTCCACATTTCACCATCCGTAACCGGTGGCACTAAGACTGGCTGTGAGGGCTCGTCCAAGGGGGGCAACATACATGGAGGAATAAGTTCCGATGCCGGCGGGAAAAGGCTCTCAACTATCCTTTCAAGAAGCTCCGGCTCCAGGGCATCTGTGGCTGGGGCATGGCGCATTTTATTGCGAACCAGCTTATATGGACGACCCCACGGGTCCCTGTCCAGCATAGCTAAGAACTCCTCGTGCGCGGAGTCCTTGGCTTTAGCTATGGCTGTAGACAGGGCTTCTTTCGCCTGTTTAAGAGCCCTGTGCAGAAGTTCCTCCTCTTCGTCGGTGTGTCGTCTTCGCCGGCATCGGGTATATGCCCGACGGGCGCTATTGCAGACAATACGGAGAGCCGCTATCTCATCTGACCACCAGTATACTGCCTTTTTTGCAGGCAAACTGCCCGCCCTTCTCATGGCTTTATCGCAAACTGCGGTCAGAGTATGCCGGAGGTGCCTAGCTTTTTCCTCCGGGTCCTCAATACAATCTGGGTCTGTGCCTCACCTCGCTTCAATCATGGCCGCCTCCTCCGCCGCTTCTCGATCAAGGCTGGCGAGGGACCACCTTGGGAACCTAGCTTGCGCCTGCTGTCTTGTTGGTCCCAACGGCTGGTTTAACCGTGTTTTTGAGACCCTCATTCTGATATAGACGTGATCCGAGAGGGTCTCCACGTCCTCCAGGACTCGCCAGTTGGAGATGCGTTCTGCGACGGCAGGGGTCGCGAAGGCTATGTCCACGATGGACCCCCCCTGACGGCGCACACAAGTGTTGGCAGAGCCCCGGTTTAGCACTTCGAGTCCGAGTCTTACCGACCAGTCCCAGAGGACCTCTCCCCTTGGATCTGTCCTGGCGGATCCCCATGCTGCGCATTTAGCGTTGAAGTCGCCCAGGACCATGACTGGCTTTGGTGTAGATCCTGCCACCACCCTTCCGAGTCCTTCCAGGAATTGCTCAAAGGCAAATAGTGGTCGGTTTGGAGAGAAGTATACTCCGATGAGAATTATATCTCCCCACCCAGCGACCGCAAAGCCTGGCCCTGATCTTATCCTCGATAGCGGGGGGTGGTGGCCAAATGGAGGCACCACGATCGCTACTAGCCCGTCATTGTCCCCGATCCAGTTTGCCTGAGGAGGGACCAGGTACGGTTCCGCCACTATGGCAGCACTAATGCCCCACTCCGCCATGTGCTGAACCAAGAGGTCCTGTGCACGAGCAGAGTGGTTGGCATTGCACTGTAGGACTTCCAAGTAGAGTGCGGGTTGTGCTGGCATTAAAGTTCCATATTTTGTCCCTCCACCAGTCCTGGGGCAGCTTCAATATCCTGGAACGTATTCGGGGCAGCCGGGGTCCTGACCGGGGCCTCCCTCCCTCTCGTGTATGGCGGGTTGCATGAGGGTCCCCTCATCATATGGTCACTGGGACATTTGGCGTGGTGACATACGGCGCACCAGGGCTCTGCTGCAGAGCATGTCTTTGCGGAGTGCCCCGTCCTGCTGCACCTCCAACATAGGTCGCTTCGGTCCACGAGAGAGGGGCACATAGCTTTAGTGTGTCCTATACCCATACAGCGGTAGCAGCGCATTGGTAAGGGCGCCATTGCCACCGCGCGGGCCGCCGACCATCCCAGCAGAATGCGTCCGGCCGTAACCACTGCGACCACAACAGAAACGAACTGCTGCCAGTAAAGTAGGTTAGATTAGAACCGAACTTAATGGGTTAGGTTAGGTTAGAACTGCGACCACAACAGAACCGAACTGCTGCCAGAAAAGTAGGTTAGGTTAAAACCGAACTTAATGGGTTAGGTTAGGTTAGAACTGCGACCACAACAGAACCGAACTGCTGCCAGTAAAGTAGATTAGGTTAGAACCGAACTTAATGGGCTAGGTTGGGTTAGAACTGCGACCAGAACAGAAACGAACTGCTGCCAGTAAAGTAGGTTAGGTTAGAACCGAACTTAATGGGTTAGGTTAGGTTAGAACTGCGACCACAACAGAACCGAACTGCTGCCAGTAAAGTAGGTTAGGTTAGGTTAGGTTAGGTTAGGTTAAGCATCATCATCATCATTACCCTTTTACATCTATAACAGATGAGTTAAGCAGCGTCTAATAAACTGCGGCACTTTCGAAGATGGCTGGATAGCCCGATACGAGAGTGACAGCCGCGGCCGCATAAAACACTATTAAAACCTATCACATTATTATACGAGTCTATATATTACGGTGGATATTGTAAAGTAGGTAGTTTTGCAGGGAATTGAATATATTTAAGGTGTATACTTTGATTAATAAATAAATAAATAATGTGTAATAAAAAAAACGTAAAATAATATACTGTGCAAATTAGGCAAACTGAAATTATACAAAAATTGTTGTAGGCAAAATAGCGTTTATAGGAAATGTAATTATATTAGTTGAATAATAGATAAAATGAAATTATATATACAAAAATTAGGCAATATGAAAATTCGGCGAAACAAGATTATGCAAAATATTCATTAAGCGAAATGACGTTAGACTAAAGGAATATTAGGCAAACTGAATAAATATGCAAAGTAATTTTAGACAAAATGAAATTAGGCAAATCAAAATTAGGCAAAAAATTATTAGACCAAACAAGGGTAGACCCATTAGTTAAAATAACTTTCGGCAATATAAGAATTAGTTAAACTAATATTAAACGAAACAAACTTTATTTGAAGTGATGATTAGACTAAACGAGTTTCGACAAAGTGATCATTTATTGAAACAATAATTATGAAAACTGAAATTAGGCAAACCCTTGGTTATACTAAAAGTTGTTAGGCAAACTGAAATTAGGCAAATAATTTTTAGACAAAACAAGGGAATACCATCAATATCACCTATCATAATTATCCTCCTAAAATCTCTTGAAAATATTGCAGGTGGCGGTAAATAAAGTCTATATTGCAAAGTACAGATATTTATGAAACATGTGATTTCTCATTATTTTGTAATGTAAGTGGGTATTTAAATTTTTGGGCTTTGATATTTGTATCAATGGTTCAAGATGCTAACGCCATCTAAGTTTGCTAACTGTCATAGTTGCGTCATAAGATACTTTTCGAAATGGTAGATGCTCCTATCTCGCTGGAGCACTAGCTCAGACTGATACGAATAAGAAAAGGACGTAGCAAATTGTTGCATGGCAACCAATCTCAAAATGCGCTGGAAACGTGCTCAAAACACATAAAGAAACAAAGGGACTGAAAAAATGCGTTGTCAGATTCAGGTGTCAAAGGGTTTTTTTTTTAATTGGTGTTATTTTTAACCATGTTAAATGTTCAAAGTATTTCCCTAAAAGGGTTTGTAGGTGTTATTTTAGGTATTCCCTTGATTTGTCTAATTTTTTTTGTCTAATTTCAGTTTGTCTAACAACTTTTACCATAATGAACATTTTGTCTAAAGTCATTATGTATAATATCATTTCTCATAATTATTATTTTGTCGAAACTCGTTTTGCCTAAATGATCATTTTCATAACTCTTGTTTTGTCGAATATTATTTTATCTAAAACTCACTTTATCGATTCTTATTTTAACTAATCATTACATAGCCGAATAACGTTTGAACTAAAAAGTTTTTGTCTAATTCTGAATTATCATAATATTAACCTTGTCGATTTTTATTTTGTCTAATCAATACATAGCTGAAAATTAAGCAAAACGAAATTAGGCAAAATGTTGTTAGGCAAAACAATATACAGTCGCCATCAGATATATCGCAGCATATAAGGCGTTCATAAATATCTGAACATGTACTATAACGCCTACTACTAGCTTGTTTATTCAACTATTAGCGTCAGAATGCTTTCTTCCATGGAAGTATATTCAAATTTAGCAGTTAGTAGGTTAGGCTAAACGGGTACCCCTTATCTTGCACAATCTCTATTGTCCGAAATACACTTCGCATAATCGTTTTCGCACAATAATTTTTAGCCGAATGATACTATCGCATAATTATATACTCACCACAATTGTTATGTCGCATAATATTCATTTGGCACAAATTTGTATAGCAGAATACTAATATCGCCAACTTTTATTTCGCAGAATTTTATGTAGCACAATATAAGTCCCGCCGAATTTATTGCGGCATAATTGTACCATAGCATACCCACAGAACCGAATCGCTGCCAGAAAACAAAGTTAGGTTAGGTTGAAACTGTGTCTCTCACAGAAACGAAGGCAAGGCAGGTAAGTAAGGCAGGTCCGACTTGGCTTAGGTTAGGTACGACGACGAGCGAAGCGAGGAGGAGTGTTAGGTTGAACTGTGACCCTAACGAGCGAGCGAAGCGAGCGAGCCGCGCAGGTCCGACTTGGCTTACGATTCCTAACATTACCAATTTCACCTTAAGGCAGATCCGACTTGGCTTAGGTTAGGTACGACGACGAGCGAAGCGAGGAGGAGTGTTAGGTTGAACTGCGACCCTAACGAGCGAGCGAAGCGAGCGAGCCGCGCAGGTCCGACTTGGCTTACAATTCCTAACATTACCTATTTCACCTTAAGGCAGATCCAACTTGGCTTAGGTTAGGTACGACGACGAGCGAAGCGAGGAGGAGTGTTAGGTTGAACTATGACCCTAACGAGCGAGCGAAGCGAGCGAGCCGCGCAGGTCCGACTCAGGCTTACGATTCCTAACATTACCTATTTCACCTTAAGGCAGGTCCGAAAACTGTAGGTTAGGTTAGGTTTGTTTTATGACCATGGATAGCGGAGCGAGCGAAGCGAGCGGAGCGTCAGAATGCTTGCTTGCATGGAAGTATATTGAAATTTAGCAGTTAGTAGGTTAGACTAAACACCGAAAACTGTAGGTTAGGTTAGGTTTGTTTTATGACGATGCAATAATTAAATTAGACAAAATAAGATTATGTAAAATAAGTATTATACGAAACGAATATTAGTCTAAACAAAAATTCGGCAAAACGAAATTAGGCCAAAAAATTGTTAGGCAAAATATGTTTATACGAATTAAAAATTAGGCCAAATAAAATTAGACGAAATAAGATTATGTGAAATGAGTATTATACGAAACGACTTTCACTTAAATGAAAATTAGGCAAAGTGAATAGTTATGCTAAATAATATTAGTTTAAATGAAATTAGGCAAACCGAAATTAGGCAAAAAGTTGTTAGGCAAAACAAGGTACAACCGTTATTTTAAGCACATACATTTATTTTGTTAATTAAATAAAGAATTACATTACATTTCCGTGTACCTCTCCTTGATATAACAACAAAGCTGATTTGGATAAAAGGAAAACTGAAAAAAAAACTCGAATTAACTTTTAAACTTATTATTTTTTATTATTTTAACATTTCCGTGTACCCTCCGTGTTTTAGCTATGCCCTGGACGTGTACCGTCACTGTAGGTAATAAAAACGGCACGTGGCGAGACAGACAAAGCCGTAAAGCAGATCATAACTAGCCTCCGCTATACGTATTGCTCTATAGATACTTACTAATTAGTCCTGTATTGTATGCTAATAATTTCTCGCCTTTGCCCTTGATTTCTCCCGCATACCTGTAATGTTAACTTTCTATAGAATAAAATTTATTTAGCATGTCCGCCGAGACCCATTGACTTACATGGATTACCACATGGATTACTATGAAACGCGGTTGACTGGAAGATACTATTCGCGCGTCGCGGTCGTCATAGGTCGCGGACACTGGTCGCGGTCGTCGTAGGTCACGGACGCTGGTCACGGACGCGAGCATCACAGAACCATCTTAAGATGAAATATCACTGCCCAGTCACTGCTCATTCTTACGTGAAAATCGAGGATTCCTTTCCGTTTGCTTCCTCCTCCAAATAAGTTTTCCAATTGTTGTAACGACAATTTTGGATACTGAATGGGAAGAAAATGCTCTGGACCGGACCATTTCGATTTACGAGTATGAGCTTATTATTATAAAATTAGTGTACCTAAGTGTCTGCTTGGGGCCAATTCATTCGACCATTTTAACATCAATGCCTATAGACGATAAAGATATTATGAAATACTGTTCTAGGGACAATTACAAGAGATGTTGTATTGAAAAATTTGAAGTTATTTTATAAAATATAAGATCAAGCGAGAGATCATTATCCGCAACTTACATGGTTAGACATAGTGAAAGTGCATAAAACAGTAAAAACATGCTACTTAAAACTTGTATCAAACAAATGCACTTACTTAATATCTGCTGAATTATAAAAAGGAAACAAATACGCATACAAGAAAACTCGTATAAGTACCTACTCACGATTTATCTCGAGGAACAAAAAGTACTTAAAAGTTTAAAGAAATAACGAGGTTGAAAAGAAAAATAATTTTCATAGAAATGTTTCTGATTACGTTCATATTTATCTGCTTGATCTATTAAAGTAAATTATTATTTCTAGGTACAAATAAATAACTTAACAATTTTAGAAATTTTGCAACTGATCAGTATAACCAGTTTTTTTTTATTAAAATGCTCTTTTTAGGTTCACTTGTAACTAAGTTTATTACTGAGTTACTTAGTTTGTAATTGTAACTAACGTTGTAATCCAATTTTTTAAGTCAACAGTCAACCCTCAAAATAATTATGAAAATTCATACAAAACTAAAAAATATGTTAGTACATGGATTGAATAGAAGTAAGTCTTGATTAAATTTTAAAAGAAACACGCAGCAGAAAAAACGTTAATAGGAGAATTAAGCGCCATGCTAACAAATTATTATTCTATAATCCGACTAAATTTTGTTTTGTGATTTTCCTTCGCTGCCAAAAGTTCGCAGCCTAATCTGTCTTTCGCGGATTAAGTTTAGATTAATTAATCTGTACATCCCAATTTGTCAGCTTTTTCAGTGTAAAATGTATTATTTTGCCAACAGAAATATTTTAAAACAAACGCCCTTAGCTAAATGACGTATCGGTGTTGTTGTGGTGTTTGTATTATGATAAATCACGTTTGATTTGTTTAATAGGAAATTGATGAATCTGCTGATTAGGAAACTTTACCGAGATATATTAATGATGAATCATACATACATATATACATTATAATACAATGCCCTAGATTTCAGATTCCTCAGAATTTTGTCAGTAGGCACCAAAGAGGCCGGTTACTGGCTCCAAGCGCACCCTTCCGTGAGTACTGGAACTTTTCTAGAACCCAACACCGTCCGACTTACAGTTTGTCTCCGTCTCGGGGTCCCGGTCTGCGCCCCACACCGATGCCCCTGTGGCAAAGACGTTGACAGGCTGGGTCACCACGGACTTTCCTGCCAGAGCAGTGCAGGCCGCTTCTCAAGACATGCTGCTCTGAACGACATCATTCGCCGGTCTCATTCATCAATCAATGTGCCGGCATTTTTAGAGCCGACCGGCATCTCAAGAGACGATGGCAAGAGACCGGACGGAATGTCTTTGATTCCGTGGAGTAAGGGACGGGTGCTGGTGTGGGATGTAACCTGTGTAGACACACTGGTCCCGTCACATCTCCACCGATCCTCAATTAGGGCCGGAGCAGCGGCAGAAGCAGCCGAAGGCATAAAACGGAATAAGTACAGTGGTCTTGGCGCTGAGTACAATTTCATACCTTTTGGCGTCGAGACCCTGGGTCCGTCGGGCCCCAGCGAATTAAGCCTCTTCAAAGATATCTCGAAGAGGCTTAATTGATGTTACTGGTGACCGGAGAGCTGGCGGTTTCCTCGCTCAAAGAATCAGTTTGGTGATTCAGCGAGGAAATGCCGCCAGCATCTTTGGCACTATGCCGCAGGGGCCATTTTTAGATTTAGTTTAACTTTATTAAGTTCGAGTTTAGTTTATTTTTTAGGTGTAGTTTTATTAAAAAAAAGATTGCTCTGTATATCAGGTCAGTCGAGACAAGCGTGGCACATGGGATATACGCATCCTACCATAAAAATAATGAAAAGTTCAAATCAGTACCCTTACCACGAGTAAACGTGACCGTGCTCACTAGCGACAGCGTAAACAATTTGTATGGAGAATAGTACAGGGCCCCCTAGCGGTTACTTAGTAGAACTACAATTCTCTATACAAATCCTGCATGGTAGGGATACTGATACTACTACTACGTTATACAACTAAGTTGCACGTTTGTAAGACGGCGTTACTAGTGTACTTTTAGATATTTTTATGGTAGTTGAGCTTCCATCATCATCATCATCGTTTGACCGATTTCGGCCACGGCCACTGCACACTAGCTGACGTAAATAATTTGGATTAATATGAGCGCCGCTCATGGGCTTTCAGGTGGCTAACATAGCCAATATTTGCAACAAATGTGCGCCCACACTCGCTGCAAGTCAGGACCCCACCGACAATGTTATATCTAAATAGCTACGCCCCACGGTGTTACCCGCACATCCCACGGGAACACTACATTTTTTTGGGATAAAAAATAGGTTATATCTTAATCCAGGTTCTCAACTACCCCCGTACCAAATTCTATCAAAATTGGTCCAGCCGTTTAAGCGTGAAGAAGCAACAAACATATACATTGTAGTGTTCACTAGGGTTTCCTATTGGGATACTTCAATAAACACATTAATCGGGCTCTCAGTAAACCTGCAGTGCGTCCGCCACCGGTGACGTCTGTCAATGTAATGACCGATAGCTGGCGGATCGAGGGTACATTTATTATCTATAAATGTCTATATACTACATCTCTCCCTTTTTACCAATTAGAAATTGCTTGGAATTAGGTAGTTACAAGTATTACAAGCCTTTAGTAGACTTACTCACTGTCCCGCCCAAGTGTCAACTAATTCTGTTTAGGGTCCACTTCCAGGCGCCGAAATGCTCGCTCAAAGATCTCGAAGACCAACAACACAACGCTCATTACACTATGTCGATTACGACGTCTCGTTAAGAACCCGAGCTGTTTTGTATTATGATTTTATAATCCTCTTTGTACTTAGTTTTCTTCAAGTTAATACAATTAGTAGTCAACATGAACAATTTGGTCTTCTACTTATTTATTTTAATCATACCCACTTTTTTCCTTTATCCCATGGAAACTTCTATCATATATCCCTCCATATCCCGTTGACAACTTTTTTTTTTGCTTTAATTTTTTATCTTTATTTCAGTTCGTTTCTATTTTATTATTTATTTCCAATTTGTTATTACTTTTATTAACTATTCAGTAAATTTATATTTTTTTACCATCTCATACCTACTAAATGTTTCTAAGATATTTATTAAGTATTTACTCATGCGGTAGCTAGAAAGCTATTTATTTATATTTGAAAGTTTATAATATCTACCGGCGCTTCTAAACAAGGCTTGCGTGATAAAGAAGCGCCGCAATAAAACTCATAGATTGCATTTTTAATATAATTCTATCAAGCCTGTCAGCAAAATATATGAATTAGTTCAAAGATTTTAATGAAGATTTTTTCCGAGCTTACTTTCCTTATCGTAAAATGCCGTAAGTATATTCACTTCTAAGCCAGTGATAGTTCTCAACATTAGTGACTTGAAACAACATTCCTGATACTTGAAAACAATATTCTGAAATCAAAGCAAATTTAAAATTTAATTCGTTTCACACAACCCATTAGAACTAGTTCTGCAATATAAACTTGCCCTGAACCTTGTTTGACACAACGCTTTAGACTCTAAAGCGTTGTGTCAAACAAGGTTCTAAAGTTTAGAGGATACATCGAGGATACACAAAGGATACCGTTTCGAAGTCGCGACAGCGTGCAATATGCTGTAGTCGCCGATCAGTCTGTCGCGGTCGCGGCTAACCGGTCCCCGTACGCGTTCGCGATAAGGAAAAGTTCTCCCACACCAATGTGGATAGGGAGGGAGTCACACAGGTGGAAAGGAAGAGCAAGACGCGCATGGTGCCCCACAACACTAAGTGGCACAGACACCGTGTCCAACGAGAGGACATGAAGGTGTACCACTTCAGACCTGTCACTACGTGCAATTCAGCTCGTTAGAGCTACGCGTGTCCCAGCAGCTACAGGCTGCTACTACCTGCCTAATCCTGCCAGCCTGTCCAGCACAACTATGCCTCGCAACTTAGCGTTAGCCGTCACTCCTTCACATTACTGCACAGCAAGAGACAGGCAAATATCTCGCGCGAGAAATAGTCGCATGTGACAGTTATGCCAGAGCTGCGGGTCAAACAACGCAACGGAGCCACGCTGTTATGTCGCTTAAGCCATTAAGGCGCTTATTAAATTAAATCTAACTAGTTTTAAGTTTGGTCTGCATGTAGTTTTGTGGTTCCAAATCATGTAGGGTTAATTACTGTAATATCGTGTAACTTATTTGAAAAATAAATGAATTATTAAAACAAAGGTCTATACACTTGATACCAGAATTTTTAAGAATTGCGACATGTAGCCTTATCTGGATAATTATTTCACAACAACCATCTTGTCAAGCGCTTAAGAACTAGTGCTTGCTCTTTTCCCCCTTTTACCATCAATTATTATCTTCATTATTATTTATCTTCAATTATTTAAAATGAAACTGAAACTGAAAGTAGCTAACTTGCTTAATACGTCATCATGTACTCTCGTTCAATATTCTCACTAAGGCCATCATTATAATTTGTCATCTAAACTTCCGATATACCATTCAAAAGAATATGAGAATCCAAATTTTCGAAATTGCAACTAAAGTCCAATTGAATTGAGATGTTGAAATCGCGTCTTTTCGTATAGGGTCTAGATTTTAAATCACAGATAAACAAAATCCAATTTTATTGCGGCATTCATTTAGAATACCAGACCATTCTCAATGTAAGGTTGATAACCAATTCCAGTTTAATGGAGCCATTCATTTGAAATACAGGACTATTGACAATTTAATTAATGTTTTCAAACGATTCCTATTTAATGAAGGCACTTATTTGAATTCCTAAACTAAATTGCAACTATAAGATCCAATTGAATTGAGATCTTGAAACCGCAACATTTCTAATTGGATCGAGGTTTTAAATTACAGTGATATACTAATTCCAATTTAATTCCGGCTTCCATCTGTAATACCAGACCATTCTCAATTGAAGGTTGATAAACAATTACTATTTAATGGAGGCATTCGTTTGAAAATACCGGACTATTGTCAATTTAATTAATGTTTCTAACGATTCGAACTCAATGGAAGCTCTTATTCTAAATACTAAACTATTGTCATTATAATGGAGGTTGTTAAACAATTCCAACCTAATAGGTTAGGCATTCGTTTGAAATACCGGACTAATGTCAATTTAATTAATGTTTTCAAACAATTCGAACTTAATGTAAGCTCTTATTCAAAATACTAACTTTTGTCAATATAATGTAGGTTGTTAAACAATCCCAACCTAATATAGGCATTCATTTTAAATGCCAAACTTTTGTCAATTTAAAAATGTTTTCGAACAATTACAGTTCTATCCAGGCATTCATTTGAAGTACCAAACTATTTTCAATTCAATAAAGGTTGTCAATTAATTCCAATTCACTGAAGGCTTTCAGATCTCTAGTATCCCAATTGAATGGGAGTCAAAACCAAGTCATATTCCCATGTTACGGACCCTCTGAAACCTCAGATATAATTTAATGAAAGTCTTAAAAAACAGCCGTTTTCAATTGAATGAAAGATTTAAAGCACATCATATTTCAATTTAATCGATGCGTCGAAGCCACCGATATTCAAATTTTAATAGAAGTCTCAAAAGCACATACTCCCCAGTTTATGAACGCTTTGAGACCTTAGATTCAGGTTCATTACAAATTCGAATTTAAAGTAACTACTTTTAATATTTCCCAATTAAAAGGAAGCTTTAATACATATAGTAATCAAATTTAATAATATGGTATTTCAAATTGAGCTTCCAGCACGAACGCGGCACTTTACATACCGCTTATAATATTTCTATGGTGTATCAAATTTACCTTCCATGCAATTATATTTGCTTCGCCTTTAAGCCTTACGATATCTTTCTTACGAATACTTTGGTTCCCGTGGTCTATTAAATAGACGTTTCAAAATGCATTTCGCTTACTTTAACAATCCTCTTAGCCTATCATATTGGCAATTCAGCGTGGTCTATCAAATTGACTTCTCATACAGTCTTAGCCTATCATATTGGCAATCCAGCATGGTCTATCAAATTGACCTCTCAAACGGCCTTAGCCTATCATATTGGCAATCCAGCATGGTCTATCAAATTGACCTCTCATACGGCCTTAGCCTATCATATTGGCAATCCAGCGTGGTCTATCAAATTGACCTCTCATACGGCCTTTACCTATCATATTGGCAATCCAGCATGGTCTATCAAATTGACCTCTCATACGGCCTTAGCCTATCATATTGGCAATCCAGCATGGTCTATCAAATTGACCTCTCATATGGCCTTTGCCTATCATATTGGCAATCCAGCATGGTCTATCAAATTGACCTCTCATAAAGCCTTCCGTTTTCCGTAACCATACAGTCATAGCCTATCATATTGACCTTCAACTTAAAAGTCTTCCATATCACTTTTAAATTCAACTTGGTCTATCATATTGACCTTCCTTATAGATACACCTATTTTCTATAACAATCCAGTCATAGCCTATCATATTGACTTCCACTGTATACTAAGTCAGTAACATTTTAATTAAAAGTAATAAACTCCTCAATAATACAAATAACTTTACCATGTAGAAGAGTGCTGCCTCTTAGCACAAGTATTAAATACTTAAGAGATACTAAACTGTTTGTATACTGGATTACGGTGTTATTGAACAAATACATTTATAATTTAACTCAAAATGATTTTCCAAATAAAAGTCTTCCATATCGCTTTTAATCCGTCTTGGTATATAATGATAATGACCGCTCAACAGTCAACACTCGCAAATAGCTTATAATTACAACGAAATTCCCACAGACGTAAGGCTCTCTTGCTTCTTTATATTTCGTTGTTCTATACCTTACAAGACGCTGGTCTGTAATTCTATAAAAATATCTGCTGGTATGTAATTACTGATTTTGTTATACCAAATTGATTACATGTGACATATGCACCTATGTGTGTCATGTGTACTAATACATGACCCTTGAGCTGGATGTTCATACGGTTTATCAGCTATACAAGATACTCTGGATAATTATTCCAAAAAACATTTTCAACGTAAGACAAGTAAGCTTATCACACTATAATATTTAACCCGTCAATATATTTTGGAATTCAGAACAATCAAGCCCACTCCATAGGATAGTATTAAGTAGCGTATTCAATTAAGTACGCACGCACTAATTAACAGTCGTATAAATTAAATAGACGCCTAGCAGTCCAATCGTTTTCCCAATCTGTTCATAATTATTATATTGTGATTTGTCATCCACTGCGCCACTGCGCAGTCGAAGATTAGTAACACGACCAATTCGAGAATTACGCTAAACTGCTAAATATTTATATTCCTCGAGTGCACAACTACAAATTAATATTCAAAATAATACACTTCGCCTGTGTTCCTATTTATTTAACTTTCCACAAGGTGGTGCTTTGTGGGTAGGCCTCAGCCTCATGTCGTGGGTAGGCCTCAGCACGAATTCCGTGACTAATATACACTACCCAAAATAAAATTATCCTACATTTAGCAACCGAAAACTTGTGTTAATAGTCTTATCACCCCAAAGAAACCGCATCTACTTTTCCAATGCCCTTGTCGTCCCTTTTTATTTTCCAAGAAAATACTGTCAACGACATCGGTAATTACGTCAATGATTTTTAAGTCAAAGTTAACTCACGCTTTTATTCCGTTGCTTTATACTCGTCGCCATTGTAGTGTTCAATAGGGTTTCCTATTGGGATACTTCAATAAACACATTAATCGGGCTCTCAGTAAACCTGCAGTGCGTCCGCCACCGGTGACGTCTGTCAATGTAATGACCGATAGCTGGCGGATCGAGGGTACATTTATTATCTATAAATGTCTATATACTACACACATAAACACAAAAACTTTCGCCTTTATAAAACTTGTGTGATGACCGCTGGTGGTCGGGTCTTTAGCTCTTCGCATCTCTCACTCATTTCTTCTCTTTTCCTCGAAGGTAAGTAGTTAAGCTTACCCCACGTGGCGCGCTTAGCTCGACAGACCTTACTCCGCTTCCATGAGAAGAAACCTTAAACTAATTATAGTTAGTTTGGCTTGATTAGTTTAGTTAGTTGCTTGCGTCTCGAAGATCAGAAATATGTAACCGGTGAAGCAAATACTTCTAGCTATGCCTAGAAATCTCATGATTTGGCGTGTTACACAATCAGGCGACGACATATACATATAGATACAGCTGCTTAAAAAGTTTATAGATATCACATACTTAGAACGAATAATGTTCGCCTACGCTAAAATTCTATACAGCGTTTAACCTACCTCAAACCTCACATAATGATAAATTCCAGTTTTCTTTCGATATAAAACGATCTAAAATAGACAGGTAACAGGTAACTCAAGCGAAAAAGGTGGGAAGTTGTAAAAAATAAGAACCCAATAATATGACTGGAGTCTGATAATAGGTGCCGTCTTAAAATAGCATTTTATGACGTAATGTTGTGGGTCCCGTTCATACAAAACTACTCGAGTGTATGTGTTTAGAATCCATAGTTCTTTCAGGTCTACTGAAGCGTTGTTGTGAAATAAGTCACTGGGTGACCGGAAATAATAAGGGTAAAGACATTAAACGAAAATAAATACATAATATTTTTTTCCCAATAGTATATGGAATAAAATTACCTTTACAGGCAGAAGTTGGCATTTTATATCTACAGTGATTTTGGCGGGAATTATATTAAAATAAAAATTAATTTAAGGAATTTGAATAAAAATACAGGTGTTTATTTCTTCTCATATTTCTTTTGATGTTTTATGTATAGCTTCAGCTTTATAAATTAAAAATATCAATAAAAAGTCGTCGACTACTGTCATTTATAGAAACGACAGAGTAATAAAATAATTAAGAAGTAGAGGTGAATGACCATGTACCTATATTATAAACGTGAAAATTGTAGGAATAATGGACCAATCACATTCCTCAAATTGATAATATGCACTTCTTTTGGCCTTCCCGAAGACGCAACCTGATTGGTTCATTTTCGTCACTCCGCCGCGTCAGTGGACAGGCAGCCTTAATGCAAAAACTACGTAACAGATTTCCATATTATTCTGTAATATACCATAAATATCACAATTGGATATAGGTACGCTACTGAGCCGGCGGTCCTGGGTTCGAATCCCGGCCAGGGCATATATTTGTGTGATGAACTCGAATATTTGTTCCTGGGTCATGGATCTTATCTATATTATGTATCTGGGGGCACGGCAGTGCCCCCGCCACGTCGAGCAAACGCGCTTCCCGGCACGCCGTAACATCCTTTTCTCGAAGCCATTCAGACCATTTTCAAACGCCCAGTATTTCATTACGGACAAAGCTAGAAGCCTGAATTTTTAATGACCAGGAGAGCATGATATAACCTAGGCATATTCCAAATTTCATTCACTTTGAACCAGTAGTTTAGAAATTATTGCCAGTCAAAGTTCCTTAATTTTGTCACTCACTGATTCACTCACTGACTCACTCATGATCATACGAATTCTAAGTTACTTCTAGAAGACACACAAGCTTGAAATTTCGTACTCTATTACGGTTTGGTGTACAAATCATTAAAAAACCTAAACATTACAAAATTTCCGTGTAGTTTTCCAGTTATGCGAGCTGCATAGATAAATTTGTATTTCCTTATGAACCCTATAAAAAATACACGATTACAAAGTTAACTTTGCGGTTCATATAACCTTCGGTTTAGATACCTCAGGCACAGAATACTTATTAGCTTATTACCTAATACATACAGAATGGACACGCTCATCGCCGTACCGAATTGAGTTACCTCACCCCGCAGGGGCAGTGAGTTGGAATCGTGATGGTAGCGATGATGATGATGATGATGGTGGTAACTGGTGGCGGTGATGGGGGTGCTGGTGATGATGATGATGATGATGAAGCTGGGGACTGGTGTTGGTAATGAGGGTGTTGGATTGTTCAGATGATGATGGTGACTGGTGGTGGCGATGGGCGTGTTGGTGATGATAATTATGATGGTGGTGGTGGTGGTGACTGATTCTGATGAAGGTGGTATTGGTGATGATGATGATGATTATGATGACGACGATGGTGGTGACTGTTGGTGATGATGATGATGATGGTGGAGTGGAGGTGACCGGTGGTGATGATGGGGGTATTGATGGTAATGAAGATGGTGGTGACTGGTGGTGGTGAGGGAGGTGTTGGAAATGATGATGATGATGATGATGATGGTGGTGATTGGTGATGATGATAATTATGATGACGACGATGGTGGTGACTGTTGGTGATGATGGTGGAGTGGAGGTGACCGGTGGTGATGATGGGGGTATTGATAGTAATGAAGATGGTGGTGACTGGTGGTGGTGAGGGAGGTGTTGGTAATGATGATGATGATGATGATGGTGGTGATTGGTGATGATGATAATTATGATGACGACGATGGTGGTGACTGTTGGTGATGATGGTGGAGTGGAGGTGACCGGTGGTGATGATGGGGGTATTGATAGTAATGAAGATGGTGGTGACTGGTGGTGGTGAGGGAGGTGTTGGTAATGATGATGATGATGATTATGATGGTGGTGATTGGTGATGATGATGATGGTTTTGTTGTAGATAATTAATGATGATAATGATGATGACGATGATGATGCCGATGAAGGTGATTAGGTATGATGATGGGGGTGTTGATTCAGATGGTGATGGTCATAGTGGTGATGGATGATGACGATTGTGATGGTAATGCTTGTGGTGATGGTGATGACGATGGTTATAAAATCAACATCCTCACCACATTACCACCACGACCATTACCACAACCACATCCCCAACACAATAACCACTACCATTACCACTACCACCATCATCTCCGCCATCATCACCACCCTCATCATCACCATCGTCATGAGAGGAATCATGAGAAGGATCATTATCTATAATGAGAGGGGTCATTATGGATCATGAGAGGGAGTGACAAGTCTGTGTGGTTTACATTTAGTTAATGTCAACTTCGGTAGTGTTAAAGTGCAAAACTCCGCAATTTCGGAGTATAATAGACTAAGAAGTAATTACCGTCCTGGCTTGTCAAAAATCGCTTCATTTAAACTTTCGAGAAAAGCCCACAGAGACAGAGAGTGGGCTTTAAGAAAGACAGTTGCGGATACACAGCTAGTAGTCCTTAAAGGAAAAATAAGGAGGACCACTTACAAAAAGAAATGAGATCCCATCAAAAACATTACATGTAAAAAAATTGCAAGTCTCGCAACCTTCTACCGAAAAAAGTTGTGAGATACAATATAAAACCAAGTCGGTTAATTTATTCAGTACCTATCAAAGTGACCCTTCGCCTATATGACAACTTTGACATACATTTTCACCGGATTACATAACTAAAAACATATTACCATGACCGTGTTAGTACCCGCATTAATATTAAACATATTTATCTTTATCATAAATGTAATGACTTGGCCATCGCACACGATAATACCTTCTACATTATAATGATAATAAAATCTACCAAATTTTATTAACGCTTTGAATGTCACGCAATACAAACATAAATTCCTACTCATTGTTTCATCTTGGCCGTCCTTAAATAAAAGATGGATCTGGCCCGACCGGCAAAAGAGGACGGCAGAAGAAAATATAGGCAGACGAGATAGTAAAAACAGCTGAAAAGAACTGGATACGCACCGCTCCATACCGATCTATTGGTATGGATAAATAAAGCAAAAAATATAATAATCACTTTAATAAAATGAGATTTATTCGTATTATTATATACTTATGTTGTCGTGCGATGGCCAAGTCATTACATTTATGATAAAGATAAATATGTTTAATATTAATGCGGGTACTAACACGGTCATGGTAATATGTTTTTAGTTATGTAATCCGGTGAAAATGTATGTCAAAGTTGTCATATAGGCGAAGGGTCACTTTGATAGGTACTGAATAAATTAACCGACTTGGTTTTATATTGTATCTCACAACTTTTTTCGGTAGAAGGTTGCGAGACTTGCAATTTTTTTACATGTAATGGTTTTGATGGGATATTGTCGTCTAGTACCTACCCATAGTACAAGTTTTGCTTAGTTTCGGACTAGGTTGATTTGTGTAAGATTCTCTCTTAATATTTAATTCATTTTATTTATTTATTGATTTTAAAGACAAGTTGGAAGTTTGTATAGGCACATTATATCTTCTGCGCGGGCAAAGATTTAAGAGGCCTTATTCCTTTTAAAATGCTGATTGGTTTAGACATTTTTCTCTATGATCAAACATGTTTCTTAACATATTATTGATGCTAGTACCTAGAACAGGGCTATATTGATATTGATTGTTTGATTTTTTCATTGATAATTTTTGTTTCAAAAACTACTCGAAATTGAAAAAAATCACGCGGAACATTAACTTATTTTCGACTGCACGCAATAAAAGCATGAAATTTAGCTATGTTACTACCTAGAACTCGGGGAAAAGTATTATTCACTTCAAAATGTTGGTTGAAACTATCAATATATTTTGTCATAATCTGAAAAAAATAAATTTTAAAAGGAATAAGGCCTCTTAATGTGGCAAGCGCTGGGACGAGCTAGTATTTGCTAGTATCACTATCAAATAAGTGTGATGTGTGGTTACAAAATACAAAAACCGAATTACAAATATAATGAGCTGTTTAATGAAATGTAAAATGAGTAAAGTTAACCTTTTTATTATAAATAAACACTTAGAATTAATAACATTACCACAAATGTTACAATAGGTACGAAAAGGCGAAGTTCAAGAAAAGACATGGGAACTCGTTAATTAAGAGGCCTTATTCCTTTTAAAATGCTGATTGTTTTGTAATTTTTTCTCTATGATCAAACATGTTTGTTAACATATTATTGATGTTACTAACTAGAACAGGGCTAAAATTGGGATTTATTGGTATATATGTGAAACCTACAGTTTGAATTTTTCATTCATAATTTTTGTTTCAAAAACTACTCGAAATTGTCAAAATTCACGCGGAAAAATCGTTTTACAACTTATTTTCGACTGTACGCAATGAAAGCGTGAAATAGCTATGTTACTACCTAGAACTCGGGGAAAAGTATTATTCACTTCAAAAAGTTAGTTGAAATTATCAATATATTTGTCATAATATGAAAAAAATACATTTTAAAAGGAATAAGGCCTCTTAAGCAACTGTCCTACTAAACTGAAAGCAGGGCCCGGTAGCAAAATGTAGACTAGACGAATAAGAAAATAGTCATAATTATAACAAGAGCGACAGATCTCACTCATTTTCAATTCAAAGTTGTTTGATTCTCCATTTTTATAATGCCGAATAAACTGATCGAGAAAAACAAAACAAACGCATAAAGTATCTATGTTTTGAAAAGGTCACTTGATTAAATCTTGCAAGTTGATTTAAAATATATTTGCTCTGATTCTCACTCGAAAAGCAGCGTAAGATTTTTTTTACAAATATCTATAAAAAACGATTAATGTTAAAAGGGAAGTAACAAGTAGCTTTATCAAACAAAATTAAAAAGTCAACGTTTAATAAAGTTTATTTAGGTTCGCAAAATATTCCCAGACTCTTTTTTAATCTTCTATATTAATCTGCAATATTAATACTTTATGTATGTATTAAATTAAATTTGTCCCTTTCGTATACAGGTTACATACATGCCTCGTAGTCGTAGCCACCTGGATAAATAAACCAGTCAATTAAAATGAGGCCTAGGTCGTTGATTATCTGCAATTCAATTTAATGCCTAGGCATATCGTAAAGAATTGATTTATTCCTCCTCCGTCATGTCAAAGTAAAAGTCAAAGTATTTATTTGCGCATAAAAGAAGGAGGTAGTCGTCGTCCGGTCGCGCTATGACTTTGGTGTACCGCGTGCCTAACATTTCACCGCGTTAATCCCCACACATCAAGATGCTAAACTACTTTATCTATTATACACAATGAGATGGATCCTATAAATACTCTTGAAGTTTATACGTGATACGAATTTACGAGTACGTGCTAAATGTAGGCATCTATGCTGTTATAGTATTGTAAAAATGAAATGGCGGTACATCTGAAAAACGGCCTCTATTTTGTAGGTTACATGAATTGTATGCGTATTTTCGGTCTAAGCACGCCTAAGCGGCTGGAATCATGTTAACAATGTGTGTTTGGAACATGGGTAGCTGGTATCCACAAATAGTTATAGGATACTTTTTACACAACTACAGATAAAACAATACGTTTAAGTGCGAGTCGGACTAGCGCACCGAGGGTTCCATACTAACTATGAAAGCACTCCATATTGCTGTAACGAAAATATCAACTGTACTGAGCGACACACTTAACTTTACCGTTGGAAAACTTTTTACGTACTTTAAAAACTATATTTATTGTGATTTAATTATAAATGTATAATTTTCAGATTTTTCCCCACACTTGTAGTATAAGACGCTATTCCTTGCCAATTTTCATATTTCTAGGTCAACGGAAAATGCCCTATAATTTTTAATTCTCTTGAGTGCCCAAATATACGTTTTTTGCGGCATAAACGGCCATCTATATTTTGGTTTTTTCACAGCTTTAAGGAATTACGAGTATATGGTTAATATTTCAACTCCATACTTCCGCACGATCTCGAGATAAAGGGTCTTGACAGACTAACAGACGGGAGGACTGATATATATGGATGACCAAAATTAGAGATGTTACATCCATACTAATATTATAAATGCGAAGGTGTGTCTGTCTGTCTGTTACATCTTCACGCTTAAACCGCTGAATCGATTTTGATGAAATTTGACATGGAGATAGTTTAAGATCCGAGGAAGGACATAGGATAGTTTTCATCCTGGAAATTACTTATTCCTAAAAAGATGGAAAAGTGAGTAAGTAATTCATGATGACATTGATGAGCCTGTAGGAAATGTAATTATTAGACCAAAAGCTCAATTGCTCTTACATTTGATTAGGCGCTTTTAATAATCCCTTTTATTAATTAAGGTGATTAGGTGGATATCTATCGTGTTGTACGAGGTTGCTTCCATACTTCCAAGTTCCACGCGGACGTAGTCACGGGCAAAAGCTAGTATTTCATAATGTTACTATTTCTCGAGCGGGATCGCCACATTAAACCCATTGCTCATTTAAGAAAGAAAATATGAGTGCACATAAGTTTAAATAAAAGCAAACACAAATCGTAAGCAGCTTACAAAAAGATCCGCGGCAGTAGAAAATTACGAAATATTTTCCTTGCGTCAAAATCCTTAAATCCTGAATTACGGTTTTTTGTTGTCAACACTTTATTTATTTATTCCTTTGAATAAGATTGAATTGACGAATATATTAAGTTCTTGTTGTGAAGTATTAGACTTAATTGAAATTAAATTAAATTAAATTATTATTTTGTAAATGACGAATAGGGTCTATAAAGTTTTATGAAGTCAATTAAATTGTATTATATTTTTTAAGATAGCCCTTTTACTCGGCTCGTTACAAACTGTTCAGATATCTGGTCTGACAGCCTTTGGGGCCTATAGGCCTTTTACCTTCGATTTTGAATGTTACCATCAGTCATTCCAAATTATACTCGTATTTAGTGAGATTATAAACTGACGGATGGGTTAGGTTATGGGTTAAGTTTATTATCCCACTAGATAAATTATAAGGTATTCACAATTTTCTGATAATCAAAAATTTGTGAGTGTGTTGGCTCTTATTTTCTTTTGATCACTATATAAATGATTGGGATGGAAACTGCGACTCGATGGTTGCCGTCGTGTACGTTGCTGTTGGATTTCTTTACTCTTAAAAGTTTACATTAAGTAAAATTAATACTCATTTATTTTCATTATGACTTTGGTGTACCGTTTAACATTGGTAGATATCGAGTAGAGGCTCTATTGTCTTTGTTTCCAATCAAGATTCGTTGTATTGTCAAGATTTTACAGTAAGTATAGTCCCGGGCGCGGGATTGTTCGTTAAAAATAGAAACTTTAATCACCGGTTTTCTTTTGTAACACTAGAAACTCGAATGCATTTTTTCCGCCGAAGATGAAGAATAACCTTAAGTATGGTTTATCCCGACATTTTCCCGGTACTGTCACCAAAATATTTGGTTTGAGATTATACCATCGGTAATAGGCTGGGTACAATTTTTGGAAGACAATTAAATTATATTGACTTCCGGTTCGTGACTTAAGATGGCCGCATGCGTTTAAGTTTTGTTGTTCGTTATTTATTCATTTTTGTTATTCAATGTGTAGTATTGATAGCGTATTGTGCAGTGATCTAACGTATGAGTGAATAGCTAATGAAGAATTCAACTTGAAGCGTTCATAGCCCTTCCTGGGTCAAGGCCCGATAGTCCGCGTGGTTTTATGTAAATCGCTATCACTTTACAAAAAAGCAAAACCTAACCGAACAACGGCATGCTCTACGAGCAAACTCGAAATTGGCGAAATCATCATTAACTTTGATGGAAGCCATATTTTAAAATTAGAATTAGAAATTATATTTTATTTCGATAGTCTGCTATTAGGATGCAAGGTCATTCATTATTCTTTACCATGGTTTTTCCGAAATGTTTTTTTTTTTCATTAATTCAGCGACTATTATTGAGAACTGTCAAATTGTCAAGAAAAATGAATGACGTGCAGCTTGTAGATCCTTACAGCAAACACAAACGAAAAAAAAAGAAACCTGGTCATCCAAAAATTGTACCAAGCCTATTCTAGAACCACTAAGAACTGTCGCTACTGTTCTTAACGACATTGATCGTTTATCTTGGTGCGTTAACTTATCAATATGACAAGTTATCATAGTCCGATTGCATGATGGACAGAAGGCGGAAGGTTTGTTGCATAGGCAAATGTGATATCAGAATCCTAATTCAAGGAAGCATTGCTATATTCCCAATTTAGCTGCATCTCGACTTCGTCACGGCCATATCTAGTATTTCGCTTGTCGCGCAACTGACCATCACCCGTCTTGTTCGCACGGGGTTGAATGGAAGGTGACAGGTAGTATTTATCGGGCATCAAAGAGTTGCGTTTCACAGATGCTGGGCGTAGGTACAGTAAAGTGATATGACTTGCCATCTTTTAATATATATTTGTATTAGTATACTCATCTCAATGAGAAGAAATATATTCTTATGGATAATTCTAATAGATAACGATGGCTGAAGTACGAGTATACAGATGTTGGAAAAACATCTTGAGAATTATCGAATATAAACCTAGAAGATTGTTATTTTGTAATAAAACATTAACGTCTCCTAGCGTTAACCAAATGTTTACAATGAAGCGAAAAATTGAATGTAATGGTTCAAACGGGGTGCGAACCCGCGTCGCCAATGGTTTTCTGGGCTGACACGGGCGTCGTACCTATTGGACCACTGAAACAGATGCGATTGCCATTGAATTTTTCAAACATTTGGTTTACACTATCGTTACTATCGATTCTCAACATAATTTGAGACGATGGTGCCCATCATGAAGTCTGAATTTTAGATGACGCTATGGCGCTAATCTTAGATGATGATGATGATCTTACAATAGATGACGCTAGGACCCTATGCGAGCAAGAAGTAACTGCCCAGAAAACCGTTAGAGAACGCAGGTTCGAACCCCGCCCGAACCATTAAGTTTTTAAAATGTTCGCTTCATTGTAAGGCGGTTGTCACACTGCCGCCGCGTCTCGTTGCGAGACGCGGAGCTACGGACTCGCATGCGGAGACAACGCATCAACGTCCGAGTTTTCTCAGCATCTCCGTCCGGAGCTGCGCTGCACGACGTCCCGCGTCCGTCGTTCGTCGTTACTTCCGTCTCACGTTCATTTCACATTCGAACGTCAGAGTGAAAACAGTTCCTATATTTGGCGATAAAATGGAAATGGACCTTATTCAGAACGCTGCGATGATACTTTCAGTTTGGTTTTTACACAATCGAGTCATAAAACGCAGAAAACACTGGGTACATCCCTATTTACAAACCAGACCTATAAATGGGTCTTTTGCTAGAGATTACCAAGATTTAAGGCAACACGAAGAATTTTTTTTTAATTTCACCCGTGTGTCAACCGCGTCGTTTGATTGTCTTGCTTTTTGCACACGGTCACTATATTCGTTGCATTTCATATTCCAAATTGCTGGGCGACTTTCAATTTCAAAAATAAACTTATCGATGTCGATATCCATTGCGCCTACGTCCTTCTTGAACTAAAAACGGTCCGGCACTGCGGAGCTCAGTGTGACATACCCTGCGGCACGCACCGCATCTCCGTCCCAGCGCGCGAGTCGTCGTGCGTCTCGCTCTTCCGTGCGTCGAGGCGGAGCCAGTGTGTCGTACCATGCGATTTCTCTATACAAAATCAAGATTCTACATACAAAGTTAAAAAACGCATCAACGGACGACGCTGCGAGATGCGGAGCAGTGTGACAACCGCCTAAAGATCTAGAAGATTGTGCTGCAAATGTCATGTGTGGCGATGTCATCAATTCGAGTACATTTATTGCGTTGCCGGAGGATAAACCTAAAGATTGTGACGAATGATAGTTATTTTATCAGTATAGATACATGAACTTATCAATTGAAATATACGTACCTGCCTCAAAGTGTTTGTTTAATTTTTTTCATGTATTTATGGGTGCTTATGGGTAATGGCTATGTACACGAGGCACGAGTAGTACATGTGTTTAATTATGTTGACGACGCGGTTGGCGCAGCTTGTAGTGCACCAGTTAGTTCGGGACTAGGTCAATTTGTTTCCTAATATTTATTATAATTATCCATACTTAATATTATAAATGCGAAAGTGTGTCTGTCTGTCTGTCTGTCTGTCTGTCTGTCTGTAACCTCTTCACGCTTAAACCGCTGAATCGATTTTGATGAAATTTGGTATGAAGATAGTTTAAGATCCGAGGAAGGACATAGGATAGTTTTCATCCTGGAAATTATCCCTAAAAAGATTGAAAAGTGAGTAAGTAATTCATGATGGCATTGATGACCCTGTCGGAAATTTAATGATTAGACCAAAAGCACAATTGCTCTTACATTTGCTTAGGCGCTTTAAATAATCCCTTTTATTAATTAAGGTGATTAGGTGGATGTCTATCGTGTTGTACGAGGTTTTTTTTTTTTTTTTTGCGCGGGAGGAGGAAATCCTCATTGGATACTGCCAGGCCGGTCCTGACAGCATGCCCGACTCTACTGGAGGTGGTACCCACCATTTTCAGATGGGTGCCACCTCCACTAGCCTACGGACTAAAACCTCCTCCCTGTAGAGTGTACTGTTTCAGAAGCGCGGCGCTAACGGTATACACGTTGCTTATGTTGTACGAGGTTGCTTCCATACTTCCAAGTTCCACGCGGACGTAGTCGCGGGCAAAAGCTATTTATTAAATAAACAATGAACAACTGCACTAACGTTTTACTCTGGATGTTACTAACCCTTTTTAACTCAAGTGTAAGAAATTTTCGGTTGTCAATATGTGTAGAAGTTATAAAATGAGACTTATGAGACATGCAATGCAATTTTATACTTCTCCGATCCATACACCTGCGAAGTGACTACCGCACTTTTTACCGAATTCTTTAATAACAATTATGTACACAAATTTTAAAATACTAACTATAAACGAAGAACTTAACTAACTAAAATATATGCTAAAAGGAATGAATTTAATATTAAATAAGACTTAAAAAATCGGACCCCTTTGGCATGGTAACGAAGACGCTGGCAGCATTTCCTCGCTGTATAGCAACGCTTATACGTTGAGCGAGGAAGCTGCCAGCACTGCCAGCACCCCGTGATGTCGACCAGTCTTTTTGCAATTTGTTTGAATAATTGTCGAGCACTGGATCCCCACGGACCAAGGGTCTCAACCCCGAACGGAACAAAATCGTATTCAGAGCTGAGACCCCTGTATTTATGTTCTTAATTTTTTGGCCGCTTCGGCCGCCGCGCCTGGTTTGAGATGGGAAGGAGCCAGAATGTCCACATAGGTAGCGTCCCACACCAGTGTCCTTCCCGATCTCCATGGAATCAAAGAAATCCCATCCGGTCTCTCGCCATCGTTTCTGGCGATGCCAACCGGCAGAGCCGGGACATTAAAGCTGGCAAGAGAGCGACGGATGATGGTGTTAAGTGCGGCGTGCCTAGAGAAGCGGCCGGCGCTCTTCTGACATGACAGCTCGTGGTGGCCCTGAGGGTCGACATCGCTGCCGCAAGGGCATCTATGGGGAGTACATGTCTTCAACCCCAGCCGCAGGCACGTTGCCACACGTAGTGTGTCGGGCTCCAGGAAGGTGCCGGTATTTGGCGAGGGGTAGGCGTGAAGCCAACCGCCGGCTTCCATTGTGACGACGCTAGTAGCCGGGCTCTATCATAACCTGTGCTACGGCTGAGGAGAAAATCAACGATATTTGACACATGGTGTCATCTCAACTCCAATTTTTATTTGTACTTTGATCTTTGTCTCAATGGTTTTTATACAGACGTTTCGAATTGTGCGGACAATTTTACTACCAGCTTATGCCAAATTACATACTAAAATTGTCAGCTACTTTTAATGCTGACTGTACCCTTGCACCCTTGTTCTCCGTAGATAGCTAAGTCACATAACAACCTGCTCTGAAACGGAATGACCACATCATTTATGAATTTAAAATTTTAGAAATAAAGAAATGATAACAAACTGTTTTTAAAATAACTTGCTACGGAATCTATCGTTAAATGATTAGAGTTCATGCCAAGACTGCAGGAGCTAATATTGACCTAGGGCGGTGAAATCTTAATTGTCCCAGATTGCAGGTAGGTATTTGTGGTACGAATCACCGCTCGTGGTTCGTCTAAAGTTGTACGTCTTGCCTCGGCCAGAAATTGAGAATTTCTCCCCGCGTAGCAAGCAGAAAATCCCACTTATTTATTTATTTATTTAATCTTTATTGCACAAAAGAAAACTTACCGTACAAAAGGCGGACTTAATGCCATGAGGCATTCTCTACCAGTCAACCTTCGGGCAAAGCAGAGAAATTGTGGGCGGTGCAACTAACTTAAACAAGTTTTAATAAATAAATATTTAGATAAATACATATATTCATATAATATACACATATAAATAAATACTTATGGCCTAGGGTGACGTAAAAAATTAGGTCTATGTTGACTCCTAGAATTATTTTGCGTCGAATGTTTCATTTTGCCGAAAAATCATTTCGTAGAAAGCATTTTTCTTTGCGGCCGTACACTTTTATAAATAATAAATAAATCCTTGAGGCAAAAATTCACCCTTGAGGCAAGCAACCTAAGTATTATGGATTTATCTAATGACGTAAATAAACGATATTTAAGATGATCCTACTCGAGACAATCATTTTGGAGTAGGATTTAGATAAAGCTTTTTGTCTAGTAAAATAGAAGGCACATGTAGGTACATCTGTTGCGATACGACTTATCTATACTTATACAGCTTGGTACCATTACATTAAATAAGCGTGTTACACATGTTAGTGCGCATGCTGTAACCATGCTAGGCTGGGTTAAGCAAATTTCTATGTATCATCTCTTAAGAGGCCTTATTGCTTTTAAAAATTATTTGTTTCATGTTATGACAAATATATTGATAATTTCAACCAACTTTTTGCAGTGAATAATACTTTTCCCCGAGTTCTAGGTAGTAACATAGCTATTTCATGCTTTCATTGCGTGCAATGTCTAAAACAATCAGCATTTTAAAAGGAATAAGGCCTCTTAGTATGGGTATTATCACTATTTGTCATTCCAGGTAGCTTTACTTTTTTATATTATTGTTATTAAATCAGGTATCTATTGTGTTGTTGTTTATTTTTTTCTTTTTTGTATGTGCATATGTATTATTTTACCTAAATATATTAATGTATGTATTTTAGGTACACGTACACTATGTATCACTTTGTTGTCCGTCCGCCTATCCGTCTGTCTGTCAAGACCCTTCATCTCGAGGTATGAGTTGAAATTAAAACCAAATACTAAAGTCTTTAGTCCCTTGTAGCTGTGAATGAATCATACTTCTAAGTTAACTTAAAAAAAGATACGGCCGTTATGCCGCAAAAACGTATATCTCGACACTCAAGGGAATCAAAATTTTAGGGTATTTTCCGTTGAACTAGGAAATTTGGCAAGTAATACCGTCTTATACTAAATGTAAAGGGAAAAATCTGAAACCTTTATTGTAAGTAGGTAAAACAATTTTCCAACGGTAAAGTTTAGTTTGTACGGAACCCTCGGTGCGCGAGTCTGACTCGAACTCGACCGGTTTTTTCCTATAATTTGCATGTAATTTATTTCACTGAACTTTTTATCACACCTCTGCTCTTTTTTTGTTTTTCCTCTACCCTAAGATTGTCTGGAAGACATCGCTCTTTACCGATACGACCACTTATTGTCGACCACTATTAAATTAAGGTTTCAAGTGTAATATTTTTCTTGTTGGTGTGTAATAAAGATTTTTTGTATTGTATTAGTTACCAGGGATGATATACGACACTGAAACGTTGTCGTTCACAAGGGATCTTAGAAGAATATAAGGCTCAAAGTTACTTAAAGGCCAATGGAGTGAGCTAAGCTCGGAGTTTCCTTTCGGAATCGAATCCGAAATGATGAGATACGCAAGAGAACCAAGGTTGTAGATATAGCTCAGACAGTAGCCAAACCTAAGTGGCAGTGGGCCGGGCACTTTGCTCGTAGAACCGATGGCCATTGGGTTGGGCCAGAAAGGTTTTAGAGTAGCGACCACGGCCTCCAACAAGGTGAACCGACAACCTGGTTATGATCGCGGGCAGAAATTGTATGAGGGCGGCGCAAGACCGATCGCCGTGAAGAACTTTGGGAGACGCCTTTGTCCAGCAGTTGACGGCTATCGGCTGATATGATGATTGTATTAGTCATTAGTGTGGTAGGGTTAAGACGTGAATAGTGTCGTGTGACAGTGGTTATATTGGTTTCGGGTTATATCCCTTCATCATATGGTTTGGCGTCCTTTTCATTAAGCTGATATTCAATATGAGACTTAATTCCAATAGCTACTTCTCCCTACAAGACCAACGCAACGCTACGTGAGATGGACTGATGATACCATGAAGATCCTGATACAAGTCTCCCAACAAGAACTCGCTCCCATCGTGTGTATTTCCAAAAAATATAATTTAGGTATCTTAGCTAAGAGTGAATAGGCTATTACTGAACCGGCGAGCTACATCCTCGACCCCGTAGTCACTTTCCATCGGGTGATACTGAGGTCAATCGCCGGTCAGTCTGTGAATAAAAAAAAAAGTGAAGTCTTGAGTTTAAACGAAAGTCGTTTGACGCAAGCCTGTTCATGTTCAGAGCTGTCGCTTAGTATACAATTTATCACGGTACGTGTTACGTCGTCGCATATTGATATCTAATCAAAAGAGAAGAGGGCAAGTGATCCTATGGATCGCTGTTGCTAATAGATATATTTTGAGAAGCTGATTAGGATTAGTGATAGGTATATTATATACATTTATGTATTTGTGTATAGATACAATGACCGTGGGGTAGAAAATAAAGGTGTAGAAACCTACATTAACCTAAATAGAAAATTAATAAGTTTCTGTCAAAAATTACATTTTAGTGGCAAGCTTTTATAGCCGACTGTACTTTTCTTTGGATATCCATCAAATGCTCACTGAGACGATTCTAAAGAGCCCAAGCTCGGTAGGATTGCTTCTTTTATTATAGAGTTCCTATGGCCACCTTCCGGCTCCATCATCAGATCAGCCTCATGGTACCATATCATTGTATTGTCATCAAAGTTAAGTAAGTATGCAAAATTTCAGCTCAATCGGTTGACGATATCTGCTTCAAAATTGAGTTGCAAGATTTCACCCGAACAAACATACATTAACCCTAAACTTGGCAGGAAATTAGGTGTGAGTTTTTTTAATTTTTTTCTTGTTTTATTTAGTTAGTTAGCGATAATAATACACGAGAAAAATATATAAAAAAATATTTGACTTGTATTTTAATATTTATAGCATGAAGATACATGCTATAAATATTAAAATACAAGTCAAATATTTTTATTGGATACATTGCCAAGTGTTCACAAAACTAGTTTTGTATATTTAAGGATACATTGCCTGCTACATAGCAAAAGAGAACCTAGTGCTTTTTTACAGAAAATGTTTAAGACATTTTCTCAAATCACAGCGTTGAATGGATACTACTTACTTATAGAGCTTAATAAAAGTGCTCCAACAAAAACACAAAGGGGGTACCTTGGATTTAGCAGAACGCGAGCTCATTGGTGATGCCGCCGGCTTCACCGGTTAGGGGCATTATCAAGAGCCTCAAACATCGCCGCAAAGTTACCAGCATGTCAGTTTTCTATCGGATCTATTTTGGAGATTTTGTGTAGGAATTGCAGGATTCAATCCCACCATCCCTATTTCACCATCGGTCATCCAGACAAGAGAACCGACTTCATCCTTGTGTTGTCAGTTTACATTCTATTTACTATCGCTATAAGGGATGGAACTCGCTCCCATGGTGTGTATTGCTTAAAAAATAATAATTTAGGTCTTCAAGGTTGTTGATGAACCAGTGACCTACATCTTTGACCCCGTAGTCACTTACCATCAGGTGATACTGAGGTCAAACGCCGGTCAATTATAATAACCGCAACCTGGCAATGTATCCAAAAATGCACATATTAAAATTACTAATAAGCTGGCAGTGTGCATTAAAAGATACACCCTAAAATATAGGTACTAATATTATACTTGGAAAACGAGTGTTTTTCTATTAATTTTAGTTTAAAATCGTTAGTTCAACTATTCGGCAATAAGTAAAAGTGATTTCTATTTACCAAGTAAATATTAAAAATTTATATATATTTTTTTTACCTTGAGCTTCATAGTCGCACGCGCATGGTCTGCCATCTAGCGAGCTACTGGTCAAAATTTGTTGCCAGAGCACAAAAATATAATTGTTGGTAGAAAGTGTTCACATCATGCTTCGATTTAATACTAAACAGAAAAAAAAAATCGATCGTTTCTGACCGGTAGATTTTTTTAATTTACAATGTGCATTATTAGATACACTGCCAAGTTTAGGTACATACAATGCAAGTTAAATAAAAGCTTGTAAAATCACTCCCGACACAGGTAGCTGGTTATCAAGAGACCCATATTCAATGAGTGTCTCTGAAACTGAACATAACTACAAAGTTTGGAATTCTTATAACACCTCTCTTTTTTCGTCACGGGTTAAAAAGACTCAACCTATCTATGATAAAAAAAATATTGGACAACCTCACACAAATCGATCTAGTCCCACGTTAAGCTCTAGAAGTATTGTGTTGATATGCTTACTTATATTCTTTTTTAGGGTTCCGTAGTACCTATCTCAATCGGAAAAAACGTCACATACTACAAATACTTATAAAAATCTGAAAACTAGACATTTATGTAATAAAATCATAAAAAATAGTCCTTTTCAAACATCATATTTGGAGAACTCAGTTGCGTTATATTTGCACCTCGTTTGTATGCGGTGCCATACAATTCAGGTGCAACTTAACTTAATTCAACCAGGCCAATTCAAATTCCAATGGGATAAGTTAAAGTTTGTACGGAACCCTCGGTACGCGAGTCAGACTCGCACTTGGCCGGTTTTTAGTTTTTTATTTTATTTTGTTATGCTCGCCTTCGGCTCGTTTCATAAAACCCCACGCGTGTTTAAGGACCTTTCATTATGCAACAATGGCATAAACTACTATTCAACAACAGATAAAGACAAAATTCTAGGTGAATCAAGGTTGTCTATATAGTACATTTATGTATTAAGTATATTATGTGTTGTACATATCTTCATTTCGTAACAAGCCGTAATACATTCAAAAGAAATTTATTTTCAACAGAAAAGTCAACTTCAAGGAAAACAAAATGTTAGATTAGGCTAAGATAATTTTAGGGTTACTTAGCTATCTCCTGCAAATCTTGCAGGTACTTAATGCCTATCATATATTTGCTTGCCCTACGTCAGCCATGATTGCTTCAAGGGCACGGCATCTATTTCATTGCACCTATTACTTGCATGATGTGTGACCACTGAAATTGGCTTAGGTAGCCGTTTCTCTCGTGCGAATTCCAATCGTCACATGTCACGACTGGGATCCTATCGGCTGGCATAACGTATCTTTTGCCATAATTCTGAAATTATTGAACTAACAAGAGTTTTGAGCGTGAAACCTATTAGCCTAGGTTAGGTTTACTTTATAACAATCCTTTCTTTTTTTTTTACGTTGAGGAAATGCGTTTATGCATCCCGTCTAATCGGGGGACTAGAGCGGGTATGACGGGCTAACCGAGACTTCGGTCTACCGTCTAAAACCACCAACGAATGCCGGCACCGCCTTTAATTGGAGCGTCGCGGGATCGCTTGATGTCGCTTCCAGGCAGGTGCGGCCGGCTAGCCCCGCCCCCTGCTATGCAGCCATACCAGGCTTCCGGCTTCCCATGTTAAGAAAAAAAAAAAAAAAAAAAAGATCGCTTGATGCATTCAACCACGTGCACTCCGGCGGGCGACTCATGTTATGAGCCGACACCAATGCGGGGTGACACTTACACGGGTGCCAGCCCCCAGTTCTATGGTGTTCTAAAACAGGAAGTCCCCCGACTCCTTGCACGGGTCCACTACGGCGGAGGCAACATGCGCATAGCACCGGGCTCTGGCCCCCAACCGTCGCCGGCGGAGCGGATTCGCAGAGGATCGTTCTCACGTGCCCTCTCCGCAGCCTCCTTTAGTGACATGACTTCGTCACAGAAGGAGGCCATCGCTTTCCACGCCTCCTCACTGTCAAGCATAGCGTCACTTTATAACAATCCTGATTGGTCTGTTTCAGAGAAAAGTAAAAATTATGGCTACGATAACAATGCCAAATGACAATTAAGAGTATCAATTTTACGAAGTAAAGCTTAAGCTTGGATTGAATTTAAGTACTAAACATTTAACATAATACTAGTACTAGGTACATCTCTAAATATATACCTACCTACAAGACTTGGTACAACTTGTAGGTAAACAACGAATAGGTTTTTAATCTTATTAAAACTTTCGTGAGACTGATTAAAATTGTCGATCAAAGAAAATACAGCTTGATATTCATACGGGAAACGAAAACACCTGATGACAATCGAGGTATATTTAAGCTTTGGAAACCGACAACTAAGGCTCAGATGAAATAAGTAGACACGCTGTCAAATGATGTCTCTGTCATATGTGCTCGTAGGGCATGGCTCGTGCCTCGCTCAACGTATTAACATTGTCATCCAGAAAGGTAACGCGGCCTAGGAGATATTTGTAAGTAAATATAATTTAGGTGCCGATAAGCTTTGATCAGCTTAATAATAATTATAAAATAAGCCTCTTTATTTCCTTTAAAGTACCTATATACATTACATTAAAGTTACGCTAATCATAATTTTGTTATATTGTTAGTAAACAAGACGAGAGATGGACAAGTGTTGTGACGCAATGGACTGGACCAAGACGAAAAAGAAAGCCAGGACGGCGGAGCGACGATATCGTGGCCACGGCTTGGAAGCTCTGGATGAGCAAAGCATAGAGGACAGAGAAAAATGGCGCAAAGTGGAGGTTGATTAGCTTATGAGTTTGGAAAGTTTTACCTAAGCACATAAATATTTTATTTAGTATAATGTAATAAATATCGTTTATCATCCTATTATAAATAAAACTTTTAATATATTTTAAAGCGATGTCCCTTTATTTTAGTCGTAAAACTTTTGAATAGTCGCGACTATTCAGCTTCCATGGAACCCCGGACTAAGCTGATAGCGGTGATCGACAGTATCGGAGTATCCGCGCTGACGTTATCAACCTCTCGTGATATAATGATCTCGATAAAATTCTCCTCCACCAGCAGTTTAGCTTATTTCTGCCGCGCATCGCAAAACGAGGAGGCATTGCGGTCGAAATGAGTCGTAAGTATTTTTTTTATTGAGTTAATACATCTGTATTTTCCAATATCTATTGGAGCGAAATTTGACGTGTGATAGTGACAATAGACTTCCGATATTGGTTTTGTGCAGAAATGTGTATGTGCGTAATGTCATTTTAGCAGTTCAGGAACTTAGTACCTACCGCTTTTAGTGATGTGCTGTTTTAAATAAATGGAGATAAAAATATTCCTAATTTTTCATGAAAACTTATAGCAATACTATGATCCTTATAAAGCGCACCTACATTTCCCATAATTTAAATTTCCAAAATTAGGTACATCACTTAGTATTTATTTATTTTTTGCCCTGTAGTAAACGTAAGTTGCTTTACACATTTATTTTGTATGTAGTTATTTAATTGTAATCTAAGCTTACCATATACATTTTAATCATATTTGATGATTTTGTATGAAGAACACTTTCCATACAAAATGTTTCGAATCAAGTGTGATCATAAGTCTAGAGTAAAATAATTAAGGTATAAATTTTAATATTTCGAGAGTGAAATTGGTGTATTAATCCGGGTTGAACACAAACATGAGGAAAATAATCAAATATCTTATAATAATAAAGTCATCAAAATAGTTTCATGCTGGGCTTGAAACGTGGTAATAATTGCACAGTTAATAATTTTAATTAAATATTTTTTTTTTTGGATTCTGAGCGGGTTGGCGCTTGTTAAATTACTTCCATTTCCCAGCTGTTTCTTCGCGAATTTTTTTTTTTTTGTAAACCGTTAAATTAACTGAAAATTTTAAAAGTAATCGAAGCCAACGTTCTGTAGTCTATATACAACGATGAAATAAATTGCTGGAGAATGTTTTTGTTTACAAGTTGGGTCATGAAACTGTTGCGAAACGAAACAGTTTAGGAAAAATAGTTACGAAAAATAATAATTAACTTTATGTTGTAAGAAGGCCACAAAGGCTTTTACCTGTCAGAATTTCACAAGAGGAGACCACTGTTGAGAAAAAACAACGAACGAAACTCAATGGTCAATAATTTACACCGCATGATCCTTCTCAATTAAGAATAAGTTTTATGCTTGATATCTTGTGTTTATAAATCCAGTGAGAAAAATAACAAATACTAGGTATATTAGATTATGAATTAATATAATAGGTATATATAATTTAATCTAAAAGAAAAAAATAATTTAAAAGAGTACTATCGTAGAACCTGAGACGAAATGTACAAAGGTACGTATAGTCTCTTTTTTAAAATTCGGAATACTAAACTGACAGCTCCAAGGATTACTAAACATTTGAAGTAAATTAATTTTCACCTCACCAGCTCAAACATGGCGATTTTGCTGTCAGATAACAGTGAACAAAATGCGATTTTGTTTCGAGCGTGAGTAGAAAGTAGCTTTTTAATTTTTTCAATATCTGACCACGAATTGTCATTCTTCAGCCAAAGGTTAATTATAAAATTCTAATCATTTGAATCTCGATGCACTCTGTTTCTTTCATATGTATATAAAAGATAGGGGTAGAAACATCACTTTGAAATTCGATTTTCAAATCCAACCTCGATTGAGAACAGTTCGGATACGCGTTATACCAACAATTTCATTAAAAACACCCGAAAAAGTTTTAATTGCAACGTATTTTTTTCATAATTATATTTTTATTTAACGACCGAATATTAAAATTATAGTGCCTTTTATATAAAACTATAGATCATTGCTCAAATAAAATAAGATTTTTTCAACTTATTACTTATTGTAAATGTAATAATAATTTATAATTTCACCATTTATCATAGATGCATATTCGAAACGTACCTTAAAAAATATCGAGTTCATATTGTAATTGTTATTTTCTTTTGCATTTATTTTGTTTGGTGTTTTACGAGTAAAAATATTAATCAATTTATAAACAAAATCTCGTAATATAATATGTATTTATAAATAAACACGTCATGTATCTGCTAAATCTTCCAATTTGATCAAATAATGACAATAACCGTGTTGGTTGGTTGATTATAATTTCAATTAAATTATATTGTTATTCCTATTTAAGCAGCACTTATCTATTTTCTGATTAATAATATTATTGAAATCAGCAACAAAGACTATACACATACGTTGGAAGAAAAAGCACAAAATGTCGATGTTCTCGCTGATGAGGTGAAAAGTCGTGTGTGCTACACGAGAGCAAAGTTTTTTGCATCTCGTGCTGTTGAGTCTCTCGCTGCACTCAGGATTCTAACATAGAATCACTCGCTACGCTCGTGATTCAAACGTAGAATCCTTCGCTTGCTCGGGACTCAAAATCAGCACTCGTAACAAAAAACAACTTTGCTCTCTTGTTGCACAAATAACTATTGATTCAATATAGTTATGAATTTTGCCTTAAGAGGCCTTAATCCTTTTAAAATGCTGATTGTTTTAGACATTTTTCGCTATGATCAAGCATGTTTCTTAACATAGTGTTGATGTTACATCCAAGAACAGGGCTATTGGGATCTATTGGTATATATTTGAAACCTACAGTTTGAATTTTTCATTGATAATTTTTGTTTCAAAAACTACTCGAAATTGACAAAGTTCACGCGGAAAATTAGTTTTATCAACTTATTTTCGACTGCACGCGATAAAAGCATGAAATCGCTATGTTACTACCTAGAACTCGGGGAAAAGTATTATACACTTCAAAAAGTTGGTTGAAATTATCAATGTATTTGTCATAATATGAAAAAAATAAATTTTAAAAGGAATAAGGCCTCTTAAAATACTTACATTTCAAAAGTGCCTTTTTCTGAATAATTTAAATACGAATAAACGAATAAGTACAAACACAAATCTTCTAAATGTCATTTTAGTATTCCGAATAAAAAAATAGACTCATACGCACAATTACATATAATTTTTAAGTATTCATTCGCTAAGTCAACTGGAGCACTGTGGCTTAGTATTGTTATTTATACAATAATAAATTTGTTGTTTTTATGCGTTTTATCCACGCAATAAAAAATATTACTTTTCAACCTTAGGGGCAAAATTGTCACTTTCAACCCGCTATTAAAGCTAAAAAAGCTAACGACGTACTTTCAGGATACGACACCTGAAAACTTTATTGTCCTTTCTTCTCTTAATACCGGACCATCTGTTGTCAAGAGGTCAATCACACGAAATTAAATTAAATGCTCACTGTATCATCGTCATCTAACATACAGACTCATTAATTTCCGCCACTCAATCGCGCATGTTAAAGACACTTCTAGATAATTCTAAGAAAACAACAAGATATTCATTCATACGATAAATGAAGATTTTATCTCGAAAAATTGTTTCGCATTGTATCATTGACATTTATATCTATTCACCTCTCGACAGAAACGAATGATGTTGAAACTAACGATATGTCGCCTGATGAATCGTTTTATCCGATATTATGGAATTTTTTGAATTGTTTAATGTTTTGAATTAGATAACCAAGAAATTTCTCTTTTTCCTTTTAAAATCATTCTCATGATCTACTTATCGTTTAATGAAAGCGAGAGAATTAAACGAATTTTGGTCAGCTTCTTGGTTAGATTTCAAGACAATAAACTTCTATTTTGAACAGCACGCCACTAAATAATGTTTCTGATCCAACTTTTCGTGCTATCCTTAGGGAAATGCTGTAAGATAATCAATGCTAATAATCAATGTTGTAAGATACCTAATAAACAAATCTGGTTTTGGAACCGTAAGTTACAAAAAGTTAACGTAATGTTAAAAGTAATGTTTGTGTACACACTTTGCACTGACGTATCTACAAGTTCTCATATTGAGTCCAATAAGTGCTAGGTGCATATAGTAGCAATATTTATTGTTGTAAACATCGATAAAACAGAACCCGGTTGCATGTCTTGACGACGCGTTTTGCTCGGTTTGTAGACACCTGCCTACTGAGCCGGCGGTCCCGGGTTCGAATCCCGGCCAGGGCAAATATTTGTGTGATGAACTCGAATATTTGTGCTTGGGTCATGGTTGTTCTATGTATTTAAGTATATATTTATCTATATAAGTATGTATATCGTCGACTAGTACCCATAACACAAGCCTTCTTGAGCTTAATTTGGGACTAGATCGATTTGTGTGAGATTGTCCGATATTTATTTATTTATATCCCAACACCAAATGATACCACAGTCTAAAGAAATAATTATGTAACTCAGTATGTTTATTTTTGTTTCTTTATAGAATATTTATATAAATTCTGTTTTAATGTGGAAATACCACATTTTATTTTATAAATATTGATACAAAGGTAAAGTATGAAAGAAAAATGTCATGTGTTCCGCTGCAATGTAAGCAGGACTCGAACCTGCGGCCCTACGTTTCCGGCGTAGTGCTCTCCCAACTGAGCTATCACATCGTTACGTCAATCACACCAAATTTTTTATTACATAATTCTACGCTACTGGAGCGCCCTCTGCGTCATATGTGTTTTAAATGCTTATGCGCATTAGCCATACCCTAGGATGTGCGTTTACACGCACGATCCCCAGTCCCCATTGCTTTACAGCAAGTGCGAGGACCTCGAGAGAGATGGCGCATATTTCAATGTTTTTAGGGTTCCGTACCTCAAAAGGAAAAAACGGAACCCTTATAGGATCACTTTGTTGTCCGTCTGTCCGTCTGTCAAGACCCTTTTTCTCAGGAACGCGTGGACGTATGAAGCTGAAATTTATATCAATTACTCAGGTCTACTGTCCCTTGAAGCTGTGAAAAAATCAAACTTCTAAGCCAACGCAATCAAAAGATACAGCCGTTTATGCCGCAAATTTTCGACACTTGCAAGGGAATCAAAACCTACAGGGTGCTTCCCGTGAACTCAGAATCTTGAAATTTGGTACGAAGCAACGTCTTATAGCATAGATAAAGGAATAATTACGAAAACCATAATTTTTTTTTTTAATACCTAACTTTGCACCTAATTTGCAAATTTTCGACACTTGCAAGGGAATCAAAACCTACAGGGTGCTTCCCGTGAACTCAGAATCTTGAAATTTGGTACGAAGCAACGTCTTATAGCATAGATAAAGGAATAATTACGAAAACCATAATTTTTTTTTTTAATACCTAACTTTGCACCTAATTTATATGGGGCGCTATACATACCAGGTGCAAACTTAACTTAACCACTTAGGGATGGAAAGTGTTTGTACGGAACCCTCGGTGCGCGAGTCCGACTCGCACTTGGCCGGGTTTTTAATAGAATCTTTGTATAGATTCAGCATTAATTGGTTCCATTATTCTTCCAGTAGTCCTAAGATTGGCCCTGTGCGCCCTGGCGGCGGCCAGCGCCTCCGCTCTCTCAATCTCCTTGAGACAAGACCCGGAGACACTATGCGCCGGACAGGAGAACTTTCTACGGATCGCCAGCATCGACAACTGCGTGGCGTACTACCAGTGTTACGCCGGTCGGGCGTACTTGATGGAGTGTCCAACCGACGCTTGGTTCAATGAAGCGGAACAAGTGAGTTTTATGTTGTTAAGGCGATATAGTCCGGCCGTGGTCGCGCGGAACTAATTGACGCTCTTCAATCGCTGACGCGCGACGATATTTAGCAGGTTTTTAGTTCTAGTGATTAAATAAATAATTTTATCGAGACAATCCTAGCGAATTAATCTAGATAATGTTAGTATCCATACATTTAAGCAAAAAAGGGGTAAAAAAAACTTCGTATTTTAGCCTTGCCACTGAAAAAATATTACAAATAGAGTTAACTTTGGGATTCTATTCTATCAAGCGAAATTTATCCAATCGTGTTGCTGAAAACGATTTTATAATCGCAAGATCCTCAAGTATGATATATATATGTTTTTCATAATCTTCAAACACTGCTTAATATGTTTACGACTCATTCCAAAATGAGTGAGTTCGGCGTCTACTGGGAAAAGAGCGCCTTAAGTATAAACACCATGTACAGGACTTCCTACGTATCGCCTGCATCGGCAAATGCGGGGCGTACTAACAGTATTACGGCGAGACACTGCTCTTGGATCTTCCGCTCCCACCTATAGCAGCCACTCGCCGCCCCGCTAGTAGCACGAAGTCTAGGCCAGGCTATGAAGGTTGGGTGTACCTATGAAGGTGTCCACGGAACAGGTTCAATGAAGTGGACCTTATACGTATTATTGAGGCTTAATAAGGCTTTTTCATCTACAGAATTCTGTACAATGTGGCATGTCGTTGAATTTTCATTTCGTTGACAACTTTTTTCTTGAAGCCAAAATATTTAATATAACACAAGCCAAACAATTATAACACAAGCGCACAAGCCGCGAGCTACCCATATTCGAGTTTATAATAATATGAGCTTATCACATAGGAACCGTTAAGTCAGGTTACGCTCGTTTTATGTACCAAAAATATAACGGTTTCGATGAGAATTTTTTTTTTGAGATTTCTTTTAAATTAAAGATCCGATGAAACGCCTGTTGATGAATCGAGGGTTATAACAAGGCCTTACAAGTTGTGGTTATGCCCTGGGATAGTGGTGCTACAAACAGCTACTTCATATGGCAATAATGTGCATACGTCAAAATTATATGTCATATCATAATACGTCGCATTATACATTGTCAGTACCGATTTGGCATAAACAAAATCAAAATATTGTTTACCGGAATGCTACTCAATCCTTTGTTCTTCTTCCGAAATTTATACTGAATCGTAACATGTGAAATGATATTGGCTTTCATCACTGTGAATAGTTATAGCTTTATTTTGCAAAAAGTACTTTTTAATTTTGCGAAACCTCTTTGTCTACTTCAGTGACAATCACTGACTTTCAACATGCTTTCAACTCACCAAACATTTGCCGTTGCCAGTACATAAATTAGTACCACTATTAATAATATATTGCCAGGGATAAAAAACAACTTGTTACATAATGCATCACAATAAAAGTGTGCCCTGCCTGCCATTACAGCAAGACATGGTTCTTGAACAATCGAGTTACTTTACTACACTACGACATAAAAGAGTAGAAATTAAAAGTGGCAATACTTTAGTGTTTACCTTTCTAAAAAAACCCGGCCAAGTGCGAGTCGGACTCGCGCACCGAGGGTTCCGTACAAACACTTTCCATCCCTAAGTGGTTAAGTTAAGTTTGCACCTGGTATGTATAGCGCCCCATATAAATTAGGTGCAAAGTTAGGTATTAAAAAAAAAAATTATGGTTTTCGTAATTATTCCTTTATCTATGCTATAAGACGTTGCTTCGTACCAAATTTCAAGATTCTGAGTTCACGGGAAGCACCCTGTAGGTTTTGATTCCCTTGCAAGTGTCGAAAATTTGCAAATTAGGTGCAAAGTTAGGTATTAAAAAAAAAAATTATGGTTTTCGTAATTATTCCTTTATCTATGCTATAAGACGTTGCTTCGTACCAAATTTCAAGATTCTGAGTTCACGGGAAGCACCCTGTAGGTTTTGATTCCCTTGCAAGTGTCGAAAATTTGCGGCATAAACGGCTGTATCTTTTGATTGCGTTGGCTTAGAAGTTTGATTTTTTCACAGCTTCAAGGGACAGTAGACCTGAGTAATTGATATAAATTTCAGCTTCATACGTCCACGCGTTCCTGAGAAAAAGGGTCTTGACAGACGGACAGACGGACAACAAAGTGATCCTATAAGGGTTCCGTTTTTTCCTTTTGAGGTACGGAACCCTAAAAACGGGACGACACTATGTAAGGTTCTTTTATTCTTATTGAAAACATCCAATATCATGCGCCGCGTAATTAATACTTCATTACTAAATCATGTAAGATTAAATTTGCCAAGCTCAGGGTTTTAAAGAAGCTTTTATCTCTTTTTCAGGTGTGCGATTGGACGAATCCTCCATCAGGTTGCAGAATTGAGCCAGAACCAGAACCAGAACCTGAACCGGAGCCTGAACCAGAGCCTGAACCGGAGCCTGAACCGGAGCCTGAACCGGAGCCTGAACCGGAGCCTGAACCGGAGCCTGAACCGGAGCCTGAACCGGAGCCTGAACCGGAGCCTGAACCGGAGCCTGAACCGGAGCCTGAACCGGAGCCTGAACCTGAGCCTGAACCGGAGCCTGAACCGGAGCCTGAACCTGAGCCTGAACCGGAGCCTGAACCTGAGCCTGTACTTGAACCAGAACCTGAGCCTGTGCCAGAGCCTGAAGAAAGCAGTGAGCCAGAATCTGAAGATTTAGTGGAAGAACCAGCAGAAGAACAGGCTGAGCCCGCTGACGAACAAGGCTCTGGAGAAGACTTCGAAGCAGACGCTGTCATCAAATTCTTGAAATCCAAATTTCAGAAGGACGACGCTGAAGAAGAACTAGTCAATGAAATTGAGAATCTGATTAACAGCGATAATGACGATGGACATGGTCACCACCACGGACATGACCATCATCATGGACACGACGCTGAACATCACCACGGACACGATCATGAACATCACCATGGTCACGACCATGACCACGATCATGACCATGAGCACAAACATGACGATGAAGACGACCATGACCATGATGACGACCATGACCATGAGCACGATGGTGATAATGACCACAACGATGATCACGGCCATGACCATGATCACGATCATGATCATGATCTCGAACATGACCATGAACACGACGAAGAGCAAGATTTAGACAGGCAAGAAGATATCGAAATTTACGAAGAACTAGAAGGTTTGTTGCGAGTTCAGGTGGATACCGAGGCTGTAGATGATAAAATAGAAGAAGTTCACAAGAGGCAAGAAGAATCAGAAGACGAAGACGAAGAAGAGGCTTTAAAGAGACAGGAGGAGGTTGAAGACGAGGAAGAAGAGGAAAGTATTCGCAAAACTCGTCAAGAGGAAGACGAAGACGAAGAGGCTTTGAAGAGACAGGAGGTTGAAGACGAGGAGGAAGAGGAAAGTATTCGCAAAACTCGTCAAGAGGAAGTTGAAGAAGATGATGAAGAAGTTCGCAAGAGGCAAGAAGAAATCGAAGATGAGGCTGATGAAGAAGCTTTGATGAGACAGGAAGAGGTTGAGGATGAAGCTGAAGACGAACAAGTTTTGAAGAAACAAGAAGAGGGCGAGGATGACGTTGAAGGCGAGGAAGCTCTGAAAAGGCAGGAAGATAAAGAAGACATACAGGGGGAGTCTAAGGATGAACAAGAAGAAGAAGTAAAAAAGAGGCAAGAAGAGGGTGAGGGTGAAATTGAAGACGAGGAAGCTCGCACGAGACAAGACCAGGGCGAGGATGAAGACATAGATGAAGAGGAGGCACTGAAAAGACAGGAGGAAAATGAAGAAGAAGCCGAGGAGGAGGAAGCTAGGCGTAAGAAGCGGTCTGCTCAAGAAGAGTCTGACGAAGAGGCCGAAGACGAGGAAGCCCAAAAGAGGCAAGACGAGAGTGCGGATCTAGCAGAAGATGAGGAAGCTCTGGAAAGGCAAGAAGAGGTTGAAGTTGAACAAGAAGAAGATGAAAGGCGCAAGAAGCGATCAATCTTACAAGAAGAATCAGAGGAAGACTACGATGAGTGGAAGAGGGCTCAGGAAGAAGCAAATGACGTTGAAAGCGATGATGAAGAGGAAATTAAGAGGTTTCAAGAAGAAGTAGAGGCAGAAGAACAGGCTGATGATTCCGAGGAGTCCGAGGAAGGATTTTTCCAAAACTTCCGATTTTTTTAAGGTGCTGGCGAGTTCATAAGCCCTTTTCCCATGGAAGGCCTCTGTTAAATGCCGTAGAAAGTTAATTTATTATAAATAAGTTGTGTGTACGATCACTTTGTGCAATTTTGTAAATATAGTAGGATATGTGGAAATAAGAAATACGAGTACTGTTTCAATCCGACTCCATCTTTCGCCACATAAGTTTCCCTGTAGGTAACTAGAGTTCAAATTTATAAGTTTATCTATCCAAATATCATAAACCCTCCATGATGCGTTCAAGAACCGCACATTATGGCCACCATAAAAATAGACTGTTTTGTTAGAACAAATGTCTTATCCGTAAAAATGTTATTATTGCTAAATAATAACTTCGATTTCGATGATATTATTTTTTCAAATTTCGAACATCTCTGAAAAACAAAGAAATTTGATTTGACCTCTATTCTAATATCAGTCGAGATGACGTTTTATTCGAAATGAAGTGTCAATTTGCAATCAAATTTGACAAATGTCGCAATTAAAAAAATACTGGCAGCTGCCAGAAAACTTCATTACCGCCATTAACGGGTAATATTTGTCATAATGTGCGACTCCTGAATGCATCATGAAGGCTTATGATGTGTGGCTAGATAAAGCAGTGTATGTACTGTACATAATTTAGGCATTAAAACACTCGTGTGATGTTATTATGAAACTTGCCTCCGGCTCGTTTCATAAACCCTTTATTATTTATTTATTTATTTATTTAAATTAGTTACACAGCATAACAGTAAATAAACCAAGGCACTGTGAACTACAAAATTACATTACAAAACAAAAAAAACTTAAATCTAATTTGATTTAGGCGACGTAACAGCGTGGCTCCGTTGCGTCGTCTGATCTGGTGCAGGATTCGTGTACAGTCACATAAACTACTAATTACCCACACACAAATTAGTTATATTATAATACAGTGGAATGAACTGTCGTAAGGTGCGACCATGAGACTGCCCTCCGAACTTCTACCTACTCCTACCTATAAATGAATAAGTATAATCAATATTGGACAACCTCGCACAAATCGACCTAGTCCCATAGAGCTTAAGCTCAAGTCGGCTTGTGTTAGTCGTAGTCGAGTTCGTAAACAAATATTTGATCAAAAATATCTAAACATGACACGAAATCACAAGTAGGTATATGAACTCGACTGCACTCATACTGCACTAGACGACGATATATTATGAAATTCTAGATTTGTACTGAAAATTAGTTTTTTATGGAAATGGGTTATGATTTCAGGAATAATTTTAATAGCGCGATGCAGGATAGTCTTTTGTTCTGTATGGGTGGCCGGCGGCATGACAGTCAAAGTCAATCTGTTGGTCATATTTTCTTTGTCCTCTCACAGTCCCAGCCGAAACGGCTAGATAAATTTTAACCAATTTAGTATAGAGATCTGGACATCCGAAAATAGGATATCTTCTACCCGATTATGGTAACGAAACAAAAATACGGAAGAAGTGGCTAATATACCTATACCTACTTAAAAAATACATACCTAGGAACATCGATGATCCCCTTTCGCCAACAAATCCATCAATGTCGTGACCAGTTTCTTAGGACGCATTTCCACTGAAGCGAAACTTTACTTCAGAAGTCCCTCAAGAAGTGATTGCAAAAATACTATGCGCAGTGCTGTGTTGATTCCACTATGGGTCCAGCAGGATTTTAAGTAGTCATCATGTCTCCACTGCAACGGCTCGGGTCTGTTCCACCAAGTAACTAATTTTCAATTTTTCTTTAAGCTTTGATCTTTGTATCAATGGGTGATGTAGTATATAGACATTAATGATAATAAATGTACCCTCGATCCGCCAGCTATCGGTCATTACATTGACAGACGTCACCGGTGGCGGACGCACTGCAGTTTTACTGAAAGCCCGATTAATGTGTTTATTGAAGTATTCCAATAGGAAACCCTAGTGAACACTCCAATGGCGACGAGTATAAAGCAACGGAATAAAAGCGTGAGTTAAATTTGACTTAAAAATCATTGACGTAATTACCGACGTCGTTGACAGTATTTTCTTGGAAAATAAAAAGGGACGACAAGGGCATTGGAAAAGTAGATGCGGTTTCTTTGGGGTGATAAGACTATTAACACAAGTTTTCGGTTGCTAAATGTAGGATAATTTTATTTTGGGTAGTGTATATTAGTCACGGAATTCGTGCTGAGGCCTACCCACGACATGAGGCTGAGGCCTACCCACAAAGCACCACCTTGTGGAAAGTTAAATAAATAGGAACACAGGCGAAGTGTATTATTTTGAATATTAATTTGTAGTTGTGCACTCGAGGAATATAAATATTTAGCAGTTTAGCGTAATTCTCGAATTGGTCGTGTTACTAATCTTCGACTGCGCAGTGGCGCAGTGGATGACGAATCACAATATAATAATTATGAACAGATTTGGAAAACGATTGGACTGCTAGGCGTCTATTTAATTTATACGACTGTTAATTTGTGCGTGCGTACTTAATTGAATACACTACTTAATACTATCCTATGGAGTGGGCTTGATTGTTCTGAATTCCAAAATATATTGACGGGTTAAATATTATAGTGTGATAAGCTTACTTGTCTTACGTTGAAAATGTTTTTTGGAATAATTATCCAGAGTATCTTGTATAGCTGATAAACCGTATGAACATCCAGCTCAAGGGTCATGTATTAGTACACATGACACACATAGGTGCATATGTCACATGTAATCAATTTGGTATAACAAAATCAGTAATTACATACCAGCAGATATTTTTATAGAATTACAGACCAGCGTCTTGTAAGGTATAGAACAACGAAATATAAAGAAGCAAGAGAGCCTCACGTCTGTGGGAATTTCGTTGTAATTATAAGCTATTTGCGAGTGTTGACTGTTGAGCGGTCATTATCATTATATACCAAGACGGATTAAAAGCGATATGGAAGACTTTTATTTGGAAAATCATTTTGAGTTATAAATGTATTTGTTCAGTAACACCGTAATCCAGTATACAAACAGTTTAGTATCTCTTATGTATTTAATACTTGTGCTAAGAGGCAGCACTCTTCTACATGGTAAAGTTATTTGTATTATTGAGGAGTTTATTACTAAAACATATTAAAATACTTAAACGGGTTTACTCACGTCGTAGAAGTCGAATAACGCTCGACATGTTTCGAATCGGTACGCGATTCATCATCAGGAGAGACGACCAGTCGCGACGGCGGCCAATCGAACACTACGGGCATGCGCCCTGTCCGCGCGGCTGCTCGACACGGGTGTCACCGGCGGAGGCGCAAAACTACCCTCATCATCACGCACAATGCCAATTGTCGGGTTGCACACAACACTCACTACGTCATTTGCTAAGGTCTCGTCCACACTAACCACCGATGTAGTATCCAAAACCGTCCTCCAACTAGGGGGCACTGACCATCCACAATCTCGGTTAAAATTCGGATGACGACTAATTTAGTTTATTACTTTTAATTAAAATGTTACTGACTTAGTATACAGTGGAAGTCAATATGATAGGCTATGACTGGATTGTTATAGAAAATAGGTGTATCTATAAGGAAGGTCAATATGATAGACCAAGTTGAATTTAAAAGTGATATGGAAGACTTTTAAGTTGAAGGTCAATATGATAGGCAAAGGCCGTATGAGAGGTCAATTTGATAGACCATGCTGGATTGCCAATATGATAGGCTAAGGCCGTATGAGAGGTCAATTTGATAGACCATGCTGGATTGCCAATATGATAGGTAAAGGCCGTATGAGAGGTCAATTTGATAGACCATGCTGGATTGCCAATATGATAGGCTAAGGCCGTATGAGAGGTCAATTTGATAGACCATGCTGGATTGCCAATATGATAGGCTAAGGCCGTTTGAGAGGTCAATTTGATAGACCATGCTGGATTGCCAATATGATAGGCTAAGACTGTATGAGAAGTCAATTTGATAGACCACGCTGAATTGCCAATATGATAGGCTAAGAGGATTGTTAAAGTAAGCGAAATGCATTTTGAAACGTCTATTTAATAGACCACGGGAACCAAAGTATTCGTAAGAAAGATATCGTAAGGCTTAAAGGCGAAGCAAATATAATTGCATGGAAGGTAAATTTGATACACCATAGAAATATTATAAGCGGTATGTAAAGTGCCGCGTTCGTGCTGGAAGCTCAATTTGAAATACCATATTATTAAATTGGATTACTATATGTATTAAAGCTTCCTTTTAATTGGGAAATATTAAAAGTAGTTACTTTAAATTCGAATTTGTAATGAACCTAAATCTAAGGTCTCAAAGCGTTCATAAACTGGGGAGTATGTGCTTTTGAGACTTCTATTAAAATTTGAATATCGGTGGCTTCGACGCGTCGATTAAATTGAAATATGATGTGCTTTAAATCTTTCATTCAATTGAAAACGGCTGTTATTTTAAGACTTTCATTAAATTGGAATATCTGAGGTTTCAGAGGGTCCGTAACATGGGAATATGACTTGGTTTTGACTCCCATTCAATTGGGATACTAGAGATCTGAAAGCCTTCAGTGAATTGGAATTAATTGACAACCTTTATTGAATTGAAAATAGTTTGGTACTTCAAATGAATGCCTGGATATAACTGTAATTGTTCGAAAACATTTTTAAATTGACAAAAGTTTGGCATTTAAAATGAATGCCTATATTAGGTTGGGATTGTTTAACAACCTACATTATATTGACAAAAGTTAGTATTTTGAATAAGAGCTTACATTAAGTTCGAATTCTTTGAAAACATTAATTAAATTGACATTAGTCCGGTATTTCAAACGAATGCCTAACCTATTAGGTTGGAATTGTTTAACAACCTCCATTATAATGACAATAGTTTAGTATTTAGAATAAGAGCTTCCATTGAGTTCGAATCGTTGGAAACATTAATTAAATTGACAATAGTCCGGTATTTCAAACGAATGCCTCCATTAAATGGAAATTGTTTATTAACCTTCAATTGAGAATGGTCTGGTATTACAGATGGAAGCCGGAATTAAATTGGAATTATTATATCACTGTAATTTAAAACCTCGATCCAATTAGAAATGTTGCGGTTTCAAGATCTCAATTCAATTGGATCTTATAGTTGCAATTTAGTTTAGGAATTCAAATAAGTGCCTTCATTAAATAGGAATCGTTTGAAAACATTAATTAAATTGTCAATAGTCCTGTATTTCAAATGAATGGCTCCATTAAACTGGAATTGGTTATCAACCTTACATTGAGAATGGTCTGGTATTCTAAATGAATGCTGCAATAAAATTGGATTTTGTTTATCTGTGATTTAAAATCTAGATCCTATACGAAAAGACGCGATTTCAACATTTGGACTTTAGTTGCAATTTCGAAAATTTGGATTCTCATATTCTTTTGAATGGTATATCGGAATTTTAGATGACAAATTATAATGATGGCCTTAGTGAGAATATTGAACGAGAGTACATGATGACGTATTAAGCAAGTTAGCTACTTTCAGTTTCAGTTTCATTTTAAATAATTGAAGATAAATAATAATGAAGATAATAATTGACGGTAAAAGGGGGAAAAGAGCAAGCACTAGTTCTTAAGCGCTTGACAAGATGGTTGTTGTGAAATAATTATCCAGATAAGGCTACATGTCGCAATTCTTAAAAAAATCTGTTATCAAGTGTATAGACCTTTGTTTTAATAATTCATTTATTTTTCAAATAAGTTACACGATATTACAGTAATTAACCCTACATGCTTTGGAACTACAAAACTACATGCAGACCAAACTTAAAACTAGTTAGATTTAATTTAATAAGCGCCTTAATGGCTTAAGCGACATAACAGCGTGGCTCCGTTGCGTTGTTTGACCCGCAGCTCTGGCATAACTGTCACATGCGACTATTTCTCGCGCGAGATATTTGCCTGTCTCTTGCTGTGCAGTAATGTGAAGGAGTGACGGCTAACGCTAAGTTGCGAGGCATAGTTGTGCTGGACAGGCTGGCAGGATTAGGCAGGTAGTAGCAGCCTGTAGCTGCTGGGACACGCGTAGCTCTAACGAGCTGAATTGCACGTAGAGTCTGAAGTGGTACACCTTCATGTCCTCTCGTTGGACACGGTGTCTGTGCCACTTTGTGTTGTGGGGCACCATGCGCGTCTTGCTCTTCCTTTCCACCAGTGTGACTCCCTCCCTATCCACATTGGTGTGGGAGAACTTTTCCTTATCGCGAACGCGTACGGGGACCGGTTAGCCGCGACCGCGACAGACTGATCGGCGACTACAGCATATTGCACGCTGTCGCGACTTCGAAACGGTATCCTTTGTGTATCCTCGATGTATCCTCGAAAGCGTTGTGTCAAACAAGGTCCAGGGCAAGTTTATATTGCAGAACTAGTTCTAATGGGTTGTGTGAAACGAATTAAATTTTAAATTTGCTTTGATTTCAGAATATTGTTTTCAAGTATCAGGAATGTTGTTTCAAGTCACTAATGTCGAGAACTATCACTGGCTTAGAAGTGAATATACTTACGGCATTTTACGATATGGAAAGTAAGCTCGGATAAAATCTTCATTAAAATCTTTGAACTAATTTATATATTTTGCTGACAGGCTTGATAGAATTATATTAAAAATGAAATCTGTGAGTTTTATTGCGGCGCTTCTTTATCACGCAAGCCTTGTTTAGAAGCGCCGGTAGATATTATAAACTTTCAAATATAAATAAATAGCTTTCTAGCTACCGCATGAGTAAATACTTAATAAATATCTTAGAAACATTTAGTAGGTATGAGATGGTAAAAAAATATAAATTTACTGAATAGTTAATAAAAGTAATAACAAATTGGAAATAAATAATAAAATAGAAACGAACTGAAATAAAAATTAAAGCAAAAAAAAAAGTTGTCAACGGGATATGGAGGGTGGCATAGAAGTTTCCATGGGATAAAGGAAAAAAGTGGGTATGATTAAAATAAATAAGTAGAAGACCAAATTGTTCATGTTGACTACTAATTGTATTAACTTGATTAAAACTAAGTACAAAGAGGATTATAAAATCATAATACAAAACAGCTCGGGTTCTTAACGAGACGTCGTAATCGACATAGTGTAAAGAGCGTTGTGTTGTTGGTCTTCGAGATCTTTGAGCGAGCATTTCGTGTGTTGGTGTTTGTCATAGCTGTCTGGTGTAGGGCGCCTGGAAGTGGACCCTAAACAGAATTAGTTGACACTTGGGCGGGACAGTGACTAAGTCTACTAAAGGCTTGTAATACTTGTAACTACCTAATTCCAAGCAATTTCTAATTGGTAAAAAGGGAGAGATGTAGTATATAGACATTAATGATAATAAATGTACCCTCGATCCGCCAGCTATCGGTCATTACATTGACAGACGTCACCGGTGGCGGACGCACTGCAGGTTTACTGAAAGCCCGATTAATGTGTTTATTGAAGTATTCCAATAGGAAACCCTAGTGAACACTACAGGTGAATATAAAAATTGTGGTGTGTAACCGCATAAAAAAATTAGACATTGTTTTTATAACGGCACAACATAGTGGCTTCACTTCGCCTGATGGTAAGCAAAAAGGGGAGCCCAAGTCGCAAGGGCAACTGACGAGAAACCAACGGTGCCAAGTCAGTTGACACTGCCACGCTGGCCCGAGAGATGCTTCTTCACGCTTCGTTTGAAGGGTCCCAAGTTATAAGAAGGAGGAAACACATGAGCCGGCAAGGAGTTTCACATTTTAATAGTTCGGCAGATGAAGGAATTGCCAAACTTCTTGGCACGTGTGGCAATATTCTCCACGGTGAGGCGATGACATCACAAACTGGCACGTGTGGTTCTATGACGGAAAGGGGAGGGTGGGATAAGAGAAAATAACTCTTCAGAACACTCGCCATGGTATAGGCGATAGAAAACGCTTAGCGACCCAATGTTCCTACGTATTGAAGGGGTTCGAGGAATCTGGTACTTTTCTCGTCACCTATGATGCGGACCGCCCGACGTTGCAATCTGTCAAGAGCATCGACTAGATCAATATCTAGTCGATGCTAAATGCATCAATGCAATGCTGTCCGCCCAATGGCGGAGCCATCCCAAAGATGCGAGCATTACTCAACGCACGACCGAACTTGAGTCTTATAAAGAAGGCAAAGCTGGTCCGGCGTGAAGAACTGTCGCACCCTGTTCAGGATCCCCAGACATTACAGTATGTTTCATAAATTTATCGAATATAGTTGTGAAATGAGTCAACGAGAACTTGAGAACCCTGCTTAACCCATTAGCAGAACCAAAAGTCCGGAGAGTAGTTACAGCAAAACCGTCTATCGCTGGTCGGTAACTATGATATAGCGTAAATACACAGACCACCCCCACTAGACGGAGCATGTAAGACACATGTAAGGCGACCCGCGCGCACCAACGATATGGTACGGCAGAACATTAAAGTATCAACATGGCGGCCACCGTTTAGTTGCCTCCATGTTTATGAGGTCTCTCTACACCACTTAACACTACAATTTACCATGTTATTTATTTAATTTATTTTTTCGTTGACGTACGCATGGATCATAAACAAGGACGCAACTAAACGGTGGCCGCCGTGTTCATACTTTAATGTTCTGCCGTACCATATCGTTGGTGCGCGCGGGTCGCCTTACATGCTCCGTCTAGTGGGGGTTGTCTGTGCGTAAATATAACGGTAGGTACTACTGAATAGTTCAAATATATTCTTCCAGGCTCAAAGACTTTCAACCCCTCGTACGCTTCGACACGGATATCGACTCTGAGTTAGATTGTCGTTGGATTCAATTTGTTTTTTTTTTTAGATCGCATATGAGGTGTATATAATGCTGACTTGTTTTGATATATTTGAGCACGTTCAACGTTTTAATTTTACGCTCATTTTACATTACTGCAGACGCCGCGTAAGAAGGGCTTACCGGGTGAGTTGGTATAGACGGATAGTGATACGAAGCCGGCAAGCCCTTTTCACGGCTAATAAGGCATGTACAGCGCTTTTCTCAAACATACAATGAAATAATAAAATACATCGCTAAAAAAAATCTGCTGATTCATGAACACAGACGCCATGTTAAAAAAAACTTCCCGGTCTAGGTCTTACATTTTGAATGAAAATTCTTTACAGTTCTCTCGAGTTGTTCCGCCCAAAACGTGATACTTCGAAGCCTGTTATAACGCACGTTATGATAACATTTCATTGCATGCTTTAGAAATAGTACATTACTCCAGACGCCGGGAAAAAAGGGCTAAAAAAATACATCGCTAAAAAAAATCTGCTGATTCATGAACACATATGCAATGTTAACAAAAATGACTTCCCGGCCTAGGACTTCAATTTTGTATGAAACTCCATTAGAGTTCTCTCGAGTCGTTTCGCCCGAAATGTGATACTTCGAAGCCTGTTATACACGTTATGATGACATTTAATTGCATGTTTGAACAAACGATATTTTTGCATTTGAGAAACGATAATCGTTTGAGCGCCCAGCCTACTCTGCTGATTACACGCGAGTAATCAGACGTACTGCATTGTATAGTGGCGAATGACATCGTAGCGCTTGTCCTAAAAGATAGATGCAATAAAGTCGGCTGTGGCCCGACTTCTTTGCGTTCAAAAGGTTAAGAGTTTCCAGTGAAGCGGACCGGAGCGGAGGTATGCGGAATCGATCAATTACATGTGTTCATATTTGTATCTCACCCTAATCCATGGTAAAAAGGTAAAATCACAAGAACAAACATCAATTTTATCAATTTATTACACCATTATTATACAAAATAAATCTCAAATACAATAATAATATTATAAGTAACACAACCAAAGCAAAACATTAAACATTGGATTTGAGAGATACGTCTATGTCACGGTAGGCCCGCAGAGAATCGGCCGTAAATGCATCCTAGGACATATGTTAATGGCGACTGGTTGTTCCGTAGATCCATTAGTTAACTAAGGTATGACTCGATCATAAAAGTTACTCTACTCATTGGCAGTAAACCGACTTCAACACAATACTGGCATATTTTTCAGTCGAGACCCAGTAATATCACAAGCGGTCGTCGCACACTGGAACCCGCCTATACAATGCAATGCTCTAAACCTAATTTCTAAAATGTGTGTATTAAGCGTTTATATTCATTCTTAAGTATGAACAAGGAAAGTGTGCATCTTGCTTTAGAGAAATAATATCATTATAAGTTTTAATTACATAGTAGCATGATGTCAAAGTTCGAGCATTTTATATGTAACGTCGGTAGTAGTCAGCGTTGATAGTGTAAATACAATTATTTTAGCTATTTATTGTTAATATAAATTCAAACCCCACAATGTATTTTGTTAAGCAAGGTATGTAGATTATATTTCACGAATTTTACTTCTTGAAAATAGATTTATTTTACTGCTAATCCAAGGAAAAGTCACGTGGGTAGCAATTTTATAAAATTATGACTTTTTTCCGATTCTGGAAAACTTCTTTTAGAGATTTTCAGTGGATTATATTAAAAAAAATGTTCTTATTTTAATTCTACAATCAAAAGTAAAAGATCTTTTCCAGTTTTCGAAAACAGACTTACTTTTGCTATGACGTTTTATTCAGGCGTTATATTTTACGGCAAAATATATATTTTTTTTACGATTACTTTGTTTTAGTGCGTAACATTTTGGTTGAACTTCTTTTTTATTTATTTCTTTTATTTTAAATAAAAAAAACCATACAATTTCAATAAACCGCTGAGTAATTTGCAACGTTATTTTAAGAGTAAATATAGACCTTCTATGAATAAATTTGACTACCTATATGGGTTTATAATGGATAAAACCAATTGTCCTGATAGCTTAAAGCATAAACTTGTGAGAAATTTTAAGGCATAATTTAATTTGAAATAAGCTAAATACCAGAGCTTTAAAAATATACACTTAGCGTGTATCTAAAGACGTTAAATGCACGTTGAACAAAATTTTTTAGGGTTCGGTACCCAAAGGGTAAAACGGGACCCTATTACTAAGTCTCCGCTGTCCGTCCGTCTGTCCGTCTGTCACCAGGCTGTATCTCATTAATCGTGACAGTTAGACAGTTGAAATTTTCACAGATGATGTATTTTTGTTGCCGCTATAAAAAACAAATACTGAAATTAAAAATAAGTTCACTCCTTCCATAGTTTGTACGGAACCCTCGGTGTGCGAGTCCGACTCGCACTTGACCGGTTTTTTTTTCTTTAATATAAACATGTTTTGTATACAATATTTCGTATTATGAATGTAGACATGTTATTTTTATTTTGCTTATTTTTAACTATTTAGGTTTTAAGCACTGCGTTGTATGGGCGGGTCCCAGTGTGCGGCATTGGGACTATTATTTACTGCTTATCGCTGGATGGTGTTACAAATATTCTCTAATGAAAGATGCTGTTCCTTCCCTTTTACACTCCATAAATCAAAAGATATAGTTTCATAGTTTCAATGTGGTTTTAGAACAGGATCTACCCAAGAGCGCAAGCCGATATCTAACTTAATTACCAAGATATATGCTGTTGAATTACCAAGATGTATTCAGGTTTTTCTCACTAATGCACTTCAAGCCATCGAATGACGTTTTTGTTTATGAAATTCAAGGAATTTGATGTTTAACAATTTACTTGTACTAGTCATATACAAGCCTGTCCTGATTGAATTAATATTTATGTATAACCATTTGGGAGATGTAGTTATCAATCATTACCACGGACATATTACCGATATATTTCGATTATTGCCATACGAACATCATATTAATCTGACATTGAGAATTTTTCCTTTGATGGTAAATAGAGCAAATTGGTTTATTCGTTTACTAAGGACATCAGATTGTCATTAGAAAATCGTGAAAATACTGAAATTAAAAATAAGTTCACTCCTTCCATAGTTTGTACGGAACCCTCGGTGTGCGAGTCCGACTCGCACTTGACCGGTTCTTTGTCTTTAATATAAACATGTTTTGTATACAATATTTCGTATTATGAATGTAGACATGTTATTTTTATTTTGCTTATTTTTAACTATTTAGGTTTTAAGCACTGCGTTGTATGGGCGGGTCCCAGTGTGCGTCGCGCAAAGATGGTTCACCATTAAAAATACATTTACGTACGTAATAAAGCTACATATAAAAAATAAACTTCTAAAATTGTACACAACATAGCAACAGCGTTAAAATTAAAGTACAAACCTTAATCGTTCGAGTTTAAGACAAAATTTAGTCAAATTCGTTTTGTTTCGCGCTTTTTGGCAACACAAAGTCACAGGCTAAGTCAATGTTGGTCGTCGTCGAGTATACGTCACTACAAAGCCAAAAGCACGGAAATGAACGCGGAACGTTACAAGATTAGTAATATTAAAACTGTTTACAATGGTCCACCTAACAGCACGGTATAAAAGAGTAGCTAATGAGTAGATTAGATATGTGATGTATTAAAATATAATAGGATAGCTGCGGCCGTGGAGGCGACGCCGACATCAACAACAATCCGCTCGCGAATCAACGGTATACGAGTTAAATATCACAATTCTAGCTCGACACGCTTCCACTGCCGCAGCTGTTATAAGACTATCCTAAAGCGTATAATAGTAGAGATACGTGTTGTATACCTAGCGATTCATAACCGATAACCATACTTGACCAGAACCCCGCCTCGCACCTCTGCGCTGTCCAGACCGTCGTCCGAGCTCTAAACTCTTTGGCAAAACGCACTGACACAACGCTAACTTATCGTAAAATATCACCGCTAACAATTCATTACCTTTCCTTAATGTCGGCGGCAAACGTAACAATAAAGGAATTCAATTAAAAATACTGTTTAAATTACAAATCCCTGATAAAATATGAATATTGCGGTTATAATAATTCATAAAATCAAACAAAAAAATTAAAAATAAATATGGAATAAAACAATTATTTACAGGTATAAAAGGCCCCGCGTGATGCGACAGCCGCAAGACAGCAATTCCGACATACAAATCCGTGTTTCAAAAATCTACACTACGTTCTACGGCGGTTACATCAAAATATCACGAGACAGAATACATAGTTCATTCCGTTAGTATAAAATTACGCCACTCGGGTTCACTACAGACTTAAAGCGTGCCTTTACGATTATTGTATCAAATCCTTCGATCAGTAGAAAAGTACGAAATAACTGTGGTTGTACAAAATTCCTAGTCTATGGTGGGTCGATCAGCCCGCGCGCGCGCAGCCGGGTCAAAACAGGCCCACGTCTTTCTTCATGTTTGTCTGCTTCCACGCCGGCAGCACCGCGAATTCCTCTTTGGTCATGCCGAAAGCTTCCTGCAATGATTAACGATACAATTACTCCAAGATACTATGATATACCATCTCCAAGGCAACCAACTAACTCTGAGAAGAAAATAAAATGTTTATAGCTCGTATGCTATTTTTGAGATGGCTAGGAATTAAGACCATAGCATTCGAAATCAGATTCCCTTTGGTATCGTAGGTTCGCATCCCACCGACTGTACCATGGAGGGAATATATGCGTCAATAAAACTACGCAGTCGGATCAAGTGATTTTTGTTATGGCTTTGCTTATCCTCATGCATATAACACTACATGAAAACTAACCACACAAAGTACTTTATAAAAGTCAAGAAGAGAAGAAGAATAATCACGAAAGATTTTCATATTTTCACACAAAAGACAAGAGTTCAACACATTTAGTACAACATTGTTGTGCAGTAGGCCTCAAAGAGAAAACACCACATAATCCGACCTTCGGTTATTCGCTGTGTTGTATGAAGCCTAGTATTTAGGAGAATTTACCCGTGACTACGCCGATCATACTGGGTTGCTACTTGCGACGACATTGTTTCTTGTTACCTGCCTTACTACCTGCCTTTTTACCTGCCTTATTAACTGTCTTGTTGGCAGGTGCCTGTAAAATTAATTTGACCATGCCTAATCTGCACTAAATAAATCACTAGTCGTTAATAGGTTATAAGACCCAGTTTTGAAATATATTTCAAATCGTTAATAATGATGTTACTAGCTCTAAAAAAATGTCTTGTATTTTTGTGAAAGATAGAAAGCTAAATCAATTGAAAATTAGGAATTTCATGAACAGTCAAAAACGTCGTCCGTCATTTTTGCCTTTTGTTAATCTGTGGCGTGACGTAGAATTACCTGTAAATATTCGAAATTCAAGCGTCGGTTAGTGCCATTCCGCTCAGATTAAAAACCATATTTTCAAATTCAATTTTTTCGTACTTTTGTGAATTGAAAAATATATATTAAGGTTTCCTTTGCTAAATACTATACGGGATAAACATTAGTTTATTACAATTTGACATGAGTCAACTAGCCTATTAATTACCCTCGACAGTTTTATTGTTATATACAGCGAAAGGTTATTTGCTAGACATAAACGAATGCATCCAAATTATAATGATATAACTCCTACATTTTTTTACGTTTAAAAAGGTCTTAGTTTCACACATAACATACACGGGTTGAAAGTCATCTCAAACATTACTATTTACAAATCGCCTGGTGACAACGAAAATTCACAAAAAATTCTGTCACTACTCTTCTAAACCTCGTATCTAGTTTGTAGTGATACTGAGGTACGAGCTTTGTTTCTAGTGGTATTTGTCATTTGGTGAGTTTTGGTTGTCAACAGACGAAATCAACCATTTTGGAATAAAATCAATCTTAAACTGAACGCGCTTCCACCGTGTTCACATACATTTTAATAAATTTAGATAATAATATATCATAATAATGATTACTTATAAAGGTATACCGAATCATTAGTGTAACTATTTGGTCTCAATCTCTTAGAACAAATCGTGAACTCAAACCTACTATTTTCTATTTGAAACAGTTCGAAAATTGGTCACAGTGTTAGTAATCGACATTAGGGTGCACAGTAATATCAGTTTTAGTCTACGCTACAGTATATACAGAGGGGTTACCTATCTGAAACACAAATTTTTGTCAAAAACTGTAAATTTTTCAGAATAATTATAAAACGAACCTAATTTAACCTAATGGGTTCTTTAAAAAGATGTTTATAAAATCCTGAACATATTACGGGAAAAAATCACTTTCGGACAAATAATAAAAACCGGTCAAGTGCGAGTGGGACTCGCGCACGAAGGGTTCCGTACCATTATCTGTAAGTTTGTTGTATGGGAGCCCCCCTTAAATATTTATTTAATTTTTAGCATTTGTTGTTATAGCGGCAATAGAAATATGTATATCATCTGTGAAAATTTCAACTGTCTAGCTATCACCGTTCTGGTCACAGACGGACGGACGGATGGACAGCGAAGTCTCAGTATTAGGGTCTCGTTTTTATCCTTTGGGTACTGAACCCTAAAAATTTGGCGAAACGTTACAGATGGGGAGCAAAAATTAGTGTTTCATATAGGTAGAGGTTGTGCGCCACCACCACGTACCAGGAAGTCGGGGCTGGCGAGGTGCCGCTCCAGATGGTGCGGGTCCACGTGTCCGGGCAGCGGGCGGCGCTGCAGCGCGGCCAGCGGCAGCTCGCCCGCCTTGTACCCGTGCTGCAATGTGTGCGCCACCACCACGTACCAGGAAGTCGGGGCTGGCGAGGTGCCGCTCCAGATGGTGCGGGTCCACGTGTCCGGGCAGCGGGCGGCGCTGCAGCGCGGCCAGCGGCAGCTCGCCCGCCTTGTACCCGTGCTGCAATGTGTGCGCCACCACCACGTACCAGGAAGTCGGGGCTGGCGAGGTGCCGCTCCAGATGGTGCGGGTCCACGTGTCCGGGCAGCGGGCGGCGCTGCAGCGCGGCCAGCGGCAGCTCGCCCGCCTTGTACCCGTGCTGCAATGTGTGCGCCACCACCACGTACCAGGAAGTCGGGGCTGGCGAGGTGCCGCTCCAGATGGTGCGGGTCCACGTGTCCGGGCAGCGGGCGGCGCTGCAGCGCGGCCAGCGGCAGCTCGCCCGCCTTGTACCCGTGCTGCAATGTGTGCGCCACCACCACGTACCAGGAAGTCGGGGCTGGCGAGGTGCCGCTCCAGATGGTGCGGGTCCACGTGTCCGGGCAGCGGGCGGCGCTGCAGCGCGGCCAGCGGCAGCTCGCCCGCCTTGTACCCGTGCTGCAATGTGTGCGCCACCACCACGTACCAGGAAGTCGGGGCTGGCGAGGTGCCGCTCCAGATGGTGCGGGTCCACGTGTCCGGGCAGCGGGCGGCGCTGCAGCGCGGCCAGCGGCAGCTCGCCCGCCTTGTACCCGTGCTGCAATGTGTGCGCCACCACCACGTACCAGGAAGTCGGGGCTGGCGAGGTGCCGCTCCAGATGGTGCGGGTCCACGTGTCCGGGCAGCGGGCGGCGCTGCAGCGCGGCCAGCGGCAGCTCGCCCGCCTTGTACCCGTGCTGCAATGTGTGCGCCACCACCACGTACCAGGAAGTCGGGGCTGGCGAGGTGCCGCTCCAGATGGTGCGGGTCCACGTGTCCGGGCAGCGGGCGGCGCTGCAGCGCGGCCAGCGGCAGCTCGCCCGCCTTGTACCCGTGCTGCAATGTGTGCGCCACCACCACGTACCAGGAAGTCGGGGCTGGCGAGGTGCCGCTCCAGATGGTGCGGGTCCACGTGTCCGGGCAGCGGGCGGCGCTGCAGCGCGGCCAGCGGCAGCTCGCCCGCCTTGTACCCGTGCTGCAATGTGTGCGCCACCACCACGTACCAGGAAGTCGGGGCTGGCGAGGTGCCGCTCCAGATGGTGCGGGTCCACGTGTCCGGGCAGCGGGCGGCGCTGCAGCGCGGCCAGCGGCAGCTCGCCCGCCTTGTACCCGTGCTGCAATGTGTGCGCCACCACCACGTACCAGGAAGTCGGGGCTGGCGAGGTGCCGCTCCAGATGGTGCGGGTCCACGTGTCCGGGCAGCGGGCGGCGCTGCAGCGCGGCCAGCGGCAGCTCGCCCGCCTTGTACCCGTGCTGCAATGTGTGCGCCACCACCACGTACCAGGAAGTCGGGGCTGGCGAGGTGCCGCTCCAGATGGTGCGGGTCCACGTGTCCGGGCAGCGGGCGGCGCTGCAGCGCGGCCAGCGGCAGCTCGCCCGCCTTGTACCCGTGCTGCAATGTGTGCGCCACCACCACGTACCAGGAAGTCGGGGCTGGCGAGGTGCCGCTCCAGATGGTGCGGGTCCACGTGTCCGGGCAGCGGGCGGCGCTGCAGCGCGGCCAGCGGCAGCTCGCCCGCCTTGTACCCGTGCTGCAATGTGTGCGCCACCACCACGTACCAGGAAGTCGGGGCTGGCGAGGTGCCGCTCCAGATGGTGCGGGTCCACGTGTCCGGGCAGCGGGCGGCGCTGCAGCGCGGCCAGCGGCAGCTCGCCCGCCTTGTACCCGTGCTGCAATGTGTGCGCCACCACCACGTACCAGGAAGTCGGGGCTGGCGAGGTGCCGCTCCAGATGGTGCGGGTCCACGTGTCCGGGCAGCGGGCGGCGCTGCAGCGCGGCCAGCGGCAGCTCGCCCGCCTTGTACCCGTGCTGCAATGTGTGCGCCACCACCACGTACCAGGAAGTCGGGGCTGGCGAGGTGCCGCTCCAGATGGTGCGGGTCCACGTGTCCGGGCAGCGGGCGGCGCTGCAGCGCGGCCAGCGGCAGCTCGCCCGCCTTGTACCCGTGCTGCAATGTGTGCGCCACCACCACGTACCAGGAAGTCGGGGCTGGCGAGGTGCCGCTCCAGATGGTGCGGGTCCACGTGTCCGGGCAGCGGGCGGCGCTGCAGCGCGGCCAGCGGCAGCTCGCCCGCCTTGTACCCGTGCTGCAATGTGTGCGCCACCACCACGTACCAGGAAGTCGGGGCTGGCGAGGTGCCGCTCCAGATGGTGCGGGTCCACGTGTCCGGGCAGCGGGCGGCGCTGCAGCGCGGCCAGCGGCAGCTCGCCCGCCTTGTACCCGTGCTGCAATGTGTGCGCCACCACCACGTACCAGGAAGTCGGGGCTGGCGAGGTGCCGCTCCAGATGGTGCGGGTCCACGTGTCCGGGCAGCGGGCGGCGCTGCAGCGCGGCCAGCGGCAGCTCGCCCGCCTTGTACCCGTGCTGCAATGTGTGCGCCACCACCACGTACCAGGAAGTCGGGGCTGGCGAGGTGCCGCTCCAGATGGTGCGGGTCCACGTGTCCGGGCAGCGGGCGGCGCTGCAGCGCGGCCAGCGGCAGCTCGCCCGCCTTGTACCCGTGCTGCAATGTGTGCGCCACCACCACGTACCAGGAAGTCGGGGCTGGCGAGGTGCCGCTCCAGATGGTGCGGGTCCACGTGTCCGGGCAGCGGGCGGCGCTGCAGCGCGGCCAGCGGCAGCTCGCCCGCCTTGTACCCGTGCTGCAATGTGTGCGCCACCACCACGTACCAGGAAGTCGGGGCTGGCGAGGTGCCGCTCCAGATGGTGCGGGTCCACGTGTCCGGGCAGCGGGCGGCGCTGCAGCGCGGCCAGCGGCAGCTCGCCCGCCTTGTACCCGTGCTGCAATGTGTGCGCCACCACCACGTACCAGGAAGTCGGGGCTGGCGAGGTGCCGCTCCAGATGGTGCGGGTCCACGTGTCCGGGCAGCGGGCGGCGCTGCAGCGCGGCCAGCGGCAGCTCGCCCGCCTTGTACCCGTGCTGCAATGTGTGCGCCACCACCACGTACCAGGAAGTCGGGGCTGGCGAGGTGCCGCTCCAGATGGTGCGGGTCCACGTGTCCGGGCAGCGGGCGGCGCTGCAGCGCGGCCAGCGGCAGCTCGCCCGCCTTGTACCCGTGCTGCAATGTGTGCGCCACCACCACGTACCAGGAAGTCGGGGCTGGCGAGGTGCCGCTCCAGATGGTGCGGGTCCACGTGTCCGGGCAGCGGGCGGCGCTGCAGCGCGGCCAGCGGCAGCTCGCCCGCCTTGTACCCGTGCTGCAATGTGTGCGCCACCACCACGTACCAGGAAGTCGGGGCTGGCGAGGTGCCGCTCCAGATGGTGCGGGTCCACGTGTCCGGGCAGCGGGCGGCGCTGCAGCGCGGCCAGCGGCAGCTCGCCCGCCTTGTACCCGTGCTGCAATGTGTGCGCCACCACCACGTACCAGGAAGTCGGGGCTGGCGAGGTGCCGCTCCAGATGGTGCGGGTCCACGTGTCCGGGCAGCGGGCGGCGCTGCAGCGCGGCCAGCGGCAGCTCGCCCGCCTTGTACCCGTGCTGCAATGTGTGCGCCACCACCACGTACCAGGAAGTCGGGGCTGGCGAGGTGCCGCTCCAGATGGTGCGGGTCCACGTGTCCGGGCAGCGGGCGGCGCTGCAGCGCGGCCAGCGGCAGCTCGCCCGCCTTGTACCCGTGCTGCAATGTGTGCGCCACCACCACGTACCAGGAAGTCGGGGCTGGCGAGGTGCCGCTCCAGATGGTGCGGGTCCACGTGTCCGGGCAGCGGGCGGCGCTGCAGCGCGGCCAGCGGCAGCTCGCCCGCCTTGTACCCGTGCTGCAATGTGTGCGCCACCACCACGTACCAGGAAGTCGGGGCTGGCGAGGTGCCGCTCCAGATGGTGCGGGTCCACGTGTCCGGGCAGCGGGCGGCGCTGCAGCGCGGCCAGCGGCAGCTCGCCCGCCTTGTACCCGTGCTGCAATGTGTGCGCCACCACCACGTACCAGGAAGTCGGGGCTGGCGAGGTGCCGCTCCAGATGGTGCGGGTCCACGTGTCCGGGCAGCGGGCGGCGCTGCAGCGCGGCCAGCGGCAGCTCGCCCGCCTTGTACCCGTGCTGCAATGTGTGCGCCACCACCACGTACCAGGAAGTCGGGGCTGGCGAGGTGCCGCTCCAGATGGTGCGGGTCCACGTGTCCGGGCAGCGGGCGGCGCTGCAGCGCGGCCAGCGGCAGCTCGCCCGCCTTGTACCCGTGCTGCAATGTGTGCGCCACCACCACGTACCAGGAAGTCGGGGCTGGCGAGGTGCCGCTCCAGATGGTGCGGGTCCACGTGTCCGGGCAGCGGGCGGCGCTGCAGCGCGGCCAGCGGCAGCTCGCCCGCCTTGTACCCGTGCTGCAATGTGTGCGCCACCACCACGTACCAGGAAGTCGGGGCTGGCGAGGTGCCGCTCCAGATGGTGCGGGTCCACGTGTCCGGGCAGCGGGCGGCGCTGCAGCGCGGCCAGCGGCAGCTCGCCCGCCTTGTACCCGTGCTGCAATGTGTGCGCCACCACCACGTACCAGGAAGTCGGGGCTGGCGAGGTGCCGCTCCAGATGGTGCGGGTCCACGTGTCCGGGCAGCGGGCGGCGCTGCAGCGCGGCCAGCGGCAGCTCGGCGGCGCTCGACGACAGCCGCGACAGCTCGTGCGCGCCGCGCAGCGCCTCGCCCGCCTTGTACCCGTGCTGCAATGTGTGCGCTAGCTCCAGTGCGGTACGTACAGTGCGTGCGGTGCGGCTCGAGGCCAGTATTTACAAATTATCTACACCCATATTGTTAAGTAACTTAAACAAGTTCAGTTACAGACCTACTACTTGACTGCGACCAAAATCAGCCGCGGACTGAGTGGCAGGACTAAGGAAAATCTATGATAATGATGATGATATATATGTGTGTAGATAAAGTACTGTATACAACTGTCCATAATTAAGTCTTATAACACTCGTTTGATCCTATTATGAAACTCGCCTTCGGCTCGTTTCTATAAAACCATACTCGTGCTTTAAGACTTCTCATTATGTAGCAGTTGCATAAATTACTAATCTCAATTCGGCAGATTGGTGCGTTATTAACGGTATGGGTCGATCTGCCCGATTGGGTTTGACACTTTGCAAGGTGCACTAAAATTTTCTTATCGATTATTTCTATAAGAGTATATAATTTGACTTGATAATCAACTAAGTTTAGCATTGAATATGCAAATTGATGACTACTAAAGACCAGTACAGAAGTCGTTATTCATAACTTCTGTACTAAGCTTCATATATTATAGAAGACACTTAATTCTTCTTTAGATTTTCGTCGGCACTCTTAATGATTATTTAACCTAACCTACCCGGATTACAGTTTTGCCCACCCAAGTAACACGATCTTGTCATGTTGATTACAAATGCGTGTCAGTAAAGGCTCGGCAGATGCTCGACAAAGCGTTATCTGCCATGTCCCTTGTTGTTTTTCAAAGAAAATACAGTTAAATAAATTAAAAAAAGACGTTCTATGTTCAAAATTTCATTATCATTAAATGTTTCTATTATGCCAAGCTGTTAGAGAAAATAATAACATCTGTGTGTCTTGGAATGTATTTACATGATCGTGTTACTCGAGTGCAACAACCTTCCCCATATCCTTACAATTACCACCACCCTGTACAATCAGAGACGTAGCTACCACCTCGCACTTAGCATAATTATCTGCGACTTTTGTTGTAGCGAAACAGTATCCATCTCTTTCGCAGTGTATTGATAGAAGAGGACAAAGTTTGCCGTGCGACAGTCGCATTAGATAATAGTGCTAGAAGGATGTTATAAGAAACTAAGGTATGGCACTCCGCTTTATGGTAACTAAATAACTGTAAGTATTTAAAATAATGTTAGTCGCCAATCATACAGAAATTAATTGTTATGCATTTATGTATTCCAATTGTCATGTTTTTATGACTAAGTTTTATTTTGTCGTTATAATATAATTGAACGCTCACGATTTTATAAGATTCATACAGGTAACAAAGTGATCGGGGAGTATACACCACTTGCAACACAGAAACGGATCGTCAGAAACAACCAACCATTCATAGCGTGATGGCTTCAAAAGTCACGCCTGTCATTCCGGAGTGGCATACCTTATTTTGTTATACTAGAAGTAGGTTCAGCTACGTCTCTGCCACCCACAGACCACCCCCACTAGACGGAGCATGTAAGGCGACCCGCGCGCACCGACGATATGGTACGGCAGAACATTAAAGTACCAACACGGCAGCCACCGTTTAGTTGCGTCCATGTTTATGAGGTCTCTACAGCACTTAACACTACAATTTACCATGTTATTTATTTAATTTCTCTTTTTGTTGACGTACGTTGACGTAAACAAGGACGCAACTAAACGGTGGCCGCCGTGTTGATACTTTAATGTTCCGCCGTACCATATCGTCGGTGCGCGCGGGTGGCCTCACATGCTCCGTCTAGTGGGGGTGGTCTGTGTCTGTGCTGGGACCACAACCGGTACAGTAGAGGGAGCTCACCGCGATGTTGGCCTCGGCGGCCTCGTCGTGCTCGGCCCAGGCGTCGAACAGCTGCGTGAAGGGCTGCGGCTCGAGGCCGGCGGCCACGACGCGCACGTCGGCGCGGCGGCCGCGCGACGCCGCCCAGTACGCGGCGGCCGAGCGCAGCGCCGCCGCGCGCAGCGCCTGCCAGCGCGCCGCGAACGCGCCCACGCCTGCCGGACACAGTAGACGTTGTTACAATACAGATCGATGTGTGACTAGCTTTCAAAGCGTTTCGCCCGTTATCAGCAGAGCTCGGCGTGGGTGAGCTGTTTTCAGCTGTTTGCAAACATGGACATACCTTGTCATGCCCTTGCCCCACGTGCCCCATCAACGAATTAAATGATTTTATTTAGGCTGCCATTCTGCTTCGAGCTTTACGTCGCAATAAAAAAAATATATTAGAACCTACGGAACGTGATGATTCTAATTAACACAAATTATAACGGGTCTAACGCGATATTTCTTTGGGTGATGATTCTATTTTGTACAGTTTTCCGCTTAAGTGGAAAAACAGTTTTAACGAGTATTAAAGCAAACTTTTTTCGATAATATATTATCCATATGATCTATGAAGGTTAATCAAGTGAATATCAAACCTCTTTAGATAGGCAATATTTTTTTTATAAACTGGTCTTCATCTACTTCTGTCAGTCAAAATTTAGAAGACGTCATCTCTAGAAACCCAGACTTAGATTTTTTTAGCGAGTATGCCGAAGAACTTTCGGAAGCTACAAACGTGGACAGCATTCGTATGTACAATTTCACTCCATTCACTTCAGTGGATGTAGAAAAATCTTTTTCTATCTATAAATGGATATTAAACCCAGGCGAAAATCGTTAAAAAAATAAAATATTGAAAAACTCATACTCATTTATTACAATTGCACAGAAAATTTGCAATAAATAAAGCTTAATATTCGTTTTATAATGCATTTACAATTTAGTTTAATAATTTCAGTGTTATCTTCTTTTATTATTTCTTTATGGGTACACCTTATCCATATTAATATCTACAAGACAAGACTACATGACATTAATGACGTAAAAATAGCTCACCCACGCCGAGCTCTGGTTATCAGTCTTCTGTCGCGTATAGGGTGAAGTGAAGCCAGACGAGCGTAAATTGAGTCGCGTAATTTCGGTCGCGCCATACAGCATGTCACGTGATCACGTCACACTAAGTATGGCGCGACCGAAGTTACGCGACTCGAATTACGCTCGTCTGGCTTCACCCCAACACTCAAAGCGTTTCGCCTGTTATCAGTCTCCTGCCGCGTATATTGATAAAATTAGTTACACAGGCCGCGAAAATGTGATAAAACTTAGCTTGCGTAAAAGACGGTTTGTATTTTTTTCCTATTATGATGGATCACTTCCGCAATATATGCGATAGGACATTGATAGCGGTTGAACCGCTCTTAAAGGAAGCTACACATTAAGTACACGAATGGCATAGAATTGCAGATAAAAAAAATAGAGACTGTCGGCTAAACCTAAATTTAATTTCATACATCAGAACTTAAATGCCGATACTCAAGATAAAAAGTTGACATTTCGACAATGCTTCAGTGCAGCAGGGCTAGCTATCTTGCCGCGACTTCGCTTGTCGCGCGACTCAGTGTCATCTGTCATGCTCACACGGAACTAAAAGGAAAGTGACAGATAATATTCCTCGCGTGACAAATAATCGCGTGTCACAGTTATGCTAGACGTGCTGCTTACAAATGGAGACTGCATGCTAACTACGCCTTCGGCGTGTAATTCCCGCTTTATGTGCTGCAATCAGTCTGTTTAAACGCTAAACTAGGACCAGTAAGCGATAGCAAATAACAGACGAATTAATAAGTAAGACGATATGTGTAATACTTACCGGCGTTTCGCTCCGCGGGTTCTAGTTCGCCGTCCTCGCCGCGAGGCCACCAGCCCTGCCACAGCCACACGGACGTGCCGTCGTCCAATAGGAACAGCGCTGCAAACGAATACACAAACAGTCACATAAATACTCTCTAGCCATTATTTTTATTAAAGCAGTAACGTCTGCTAACGTAAACCAAATGTTCACGTAAACGCAGGTTCGAATCCTGTGTGAACCATTATTTTATTCAATTTTTCGCTTCATTGTAAACATTTTGTTTACGTTAGCAGACGTTACTGCTTTGATAAAAATAATTAATTCGGGTGTAGCAGATCGTTACTATATATTTTTTTTTTTTTTTTTTTTTTTTTATGTCATAGGGGGCAAACGAGCAAACGTATCGCCTGATGGAAAGCGATTACCGTCGCCCATAAACACCTGCAACACCAGAGGAGTCACAAGTGTTTGCCTACCCGGAGGACGAAGATAGAATGCCTCTATGCTAGTAATTTCACCGGCTATCTTACCCCCACACCGGAACACAACAATGCGAACATTGCTGTTTGGCGGCGGGTTAGTAGGCAAGACGGTAGTAACAATCCGGACGGACCCTGCACGAGGCCCTACTACTCCAATATCGATTATCATATCGATTCTCAACAAATTTGAGACGATGGTGCCGACGATAAAGTCTAAATCTTTACGGTAGATGGCGCTACGATGCCACCCTAAGGCATGTTGAAGCAACTGGTTGAAAAATTCAATGGTTTTGACATCTAGTTCGGTGGTCCAGTTGGTAGGACACCCGTGTTGGCCCGGAAAGCCGTTGGAAACGCAGGTTAGAATCATATATTTTTTTTTATTTTTCGCTTCATTATAAACATTTACTCTCTAGCCATTTGTCAAATCACGAATTCTTTCACTGACACTTATAAATGAATGTACTGAGGCGGAGCGGCTTGGAGACGTGCGGAATCGACCAATCACACAAGTGAAGCTTAGCTGACATACAGATTTCAACTCAGGTGATTGGTCTATTCCGCACGTCGCTCCACTTTAGTGGAGACGCCCCCTAAATGAGTAAAAAGGAAAAATTCTTCCTTAAAAGTCACAGTGCGGTTTACCTATAATTTACTCTATACTATTCTTTATAGGTCAGTAGAAAATCTAAGGAACTACAATATATCAAATTATAATACGAAACAAACACAGATAGAATACACAGTAATATAATATTTTGCATTTACTTGTACTCTAGATCCTCTCTGTACCATCAGATTTCTGATTCGCACCCACTTCTAGTATCTCTGTTTGGCCCTATGGTTGACTGGTAGAGAATGCCATTTGGCATTAAGTCCGCCATTTGTACTGACTTTTGTTTTGTGCAATAAAGTTTAAATATAGATAAATAGAATATTACCTGGTTGCGAAGCCGAATACAACTCCTTTTGTTCAAAAGGGAAGGGTGTCACCAGCCGCTCGTGGCGCAGCGGCGACAGCACCTCGTTCGCTTCGAACTGGCCGCCCAGGTCCGTGAAGTGGAACAGCCGCGGCGTCCCCGCCCCGCCCGCCTCCGCGCCGCCCAGCACCGAGTGGTAGTGCTGCTTGTTTGCCACGCCTAAAGCTTCCAGCACCTCTTTCGGTTCCTCGCTCTCTTTCACCTCGGTTATAATGATGTTGGATACGTTCGAACCGTATAGGTAGCTCGATTTCCGAGCGATGAGCTTGTTCGCTAGTTCGATGGCTACGTTCTTCGTGTGTTTGAGGCTTCGCGATCCGTGCCAGATGTAGAGGCAGCCTTTTTCTGTGTCGACGAGTAGTAGAGAAGCTCGACTGCGGAGTTGCCTGACTGAGCAAGGGACTTGTAATAGGTAGGCCTCGTTGGATAGGTTGCCTCGCGTTACGAAGAGCTTGAATCGGCTCTTGTCCGTGTTTTTCTTTCCTTGGTGAACCACTAGGTTGCCTTGGAAAAGGTTGAGGAACGCGGGCGGCTCGGTGCCCTGGGCTACTCTGATTTGAGGTCCCTTCTCTTTGTCTAGTTCGACCGTCAGCAACGCGGCCGTGCCTTTCTCGTTGGACGAGGCGTCTTTGCCTTGCCAGCAGAAGTAGGCGCAGCGATCTCTTCCGGTTACGGCATGTTTCGATGGTTTCCCATTTAGTTCTCGGCCCGAAACCGTAATCTGGTACTCCCATCTGATAATATAGCTGTCTCCCGAGAAGAATTCGCCGATTTCGGCCTGATTTTCGACCTTTTGGAAGTCGTTTTCCTGGATCAACCACTTGGAGACAGATTTCGTTTTGATTTCGTAATGTCTCATGTTTTCCTTATCATAGTACTGCGTGCCGCGGCCGACGTGGGATCCTTCTAAAATGAGATCTGGATCCTGGTACTCGTTCGACCACATTTCTTCGGCGTCGCAAGGATTGATTTCTACGCTATTTGATTTGTTCTCTTGCGGTTTCACTTGTATAACTCGGGTGTAATCGGGCCAATCTAAAAATTTCTCTTTGAACAAGATAGTTTCCATGTGTTGGGTGACTTTGGAGAGAATCGCCCAATCGGGGCGGACCTTGGATGTCTTTTCTGGCGAGCTCCTGTCCTCCCTAGCACCTTGATATGTAGCAGCGTTCAAAGGATTGATATGACATTCCTCGTAATTGTAACCTTCGTCGAACAACTCTTGGGCTAATTGCGCGGCGCGCCTCCGGCTTTCTAGGGGCACGTTTTTCCCATACCAAATGTACATTTCTGAGCCAAAATCGAAGACGATAACCTTCGATTGGTTCAGCATGGCGATTTTAGGCATCTGGCCCCAGTATTCCTTGATGGGTATTAGTTCGTCGTCCATGACTTCGTAGCACATGTTAGTTTGTACGATGCAGGACTCGTAAATCTCATCTTCGTCCGGATGTCCGGTCTCCACGGGCTTGTAGTCTTCGATGCCGTCGGTGACGCCGAGCAGCGACCAGAACTGGTTCCAGTGCTTGTTGGAGTAGTTCTTTGTCTGCTCGTCTATCTTGATGATGGCGGTTGAGTTCTTGCAGCCGAGATCTTTGGTGTTTTGGATGTGCTGGGCGACATCCGTACTGCGATTCCTGCAAATAAAAAATACCGTTTATATGGCTGTTCCACTAAAATTATACTTTTGATTATACGTTTTACTATCAATTTCAACGAATAAAGACTCCTAATCAGAAAGAGGAGAACAAGTTTTTCATTGCTGTGAGAGTAAAACATTTCGCAAGATCATGGGACCTTCGCATAGGGAAAATTGTAGTCTATAGACATTAAACCAAGGGATGTTTATCAATACCTCTCAATGACATTGGCGTAGTGGCCGATATAGAGGAATAGTTGGTCGGGCGTGATCAGCACGAAGCAGTCGCCGCGGTTGACGTTCGTGTGAACTGGCTCGACCAATCTCGTCTGGAAATAATAAAATTACACACAGTCACTTTAATGCGGAATAAATATCGACGTACAAAGAAATAATACTTAGTTATTTTAATGCGGAATAAATATTTCAACGAACATAGCCCTCTCACTCATCGCTCGGAGCTTCCTTATCAAATTCTCAACCTTTTTGACATCTCAACTGGGTTGACAACTCAGTATTATACAAAACACACAGCGTTGAATGCTTATGATACGTCGAGCTGTGGAAAACTGGCCACGCTATCCTTTCCGCTAATAAAAAATATTTTTTTAAGCTTTTAGCAAAGTGCCGTTACAAAAGAAAAAACTGACTAACATATAAACGAAAATAGATAAGCAAGTTGCGGAGTTTCCAAAAAAACAGACAATATTTGTGGAAACATTTACAAGAATTTAAACGAATATTTCGATTGGGAAATCCATACTAATATTATAAATGCGAAAGTGTGTCTGAAATTTGGTATGGAGATAGTTTGAGAACCGGGAAAGGACACAGGATACCTACTTTTCATCCCGAATAAATTTAGTGTTCCCGTGGGATGAGCGGGTAACACCGCGGGGCACAGCTAGTTTCCTATAAATTTTGGGAATTCCCATGTGGAAAGTTTCGCAATTCTGGAAAGATTCATCGGCTCATTAATGGGATCGCACCAGTCTTTCCAAATGTGTGTACCAATAGACCGAGCATGTAAGGCGACCCGCGCGCACCAACGATATGGTACGGCAGAACATTAAAGTATCAACACGGCGGCCACCGTTTAGTTGCGTCCTTGTTTATGATCCATGCGTACGTCAACGAAAGAAGAAATTAAATAAATAACATGGTAAATTGTAGTGTTAAGTGGTGTAGAGAGACTTCATAAACATGAACGCAACTAAACGGTGGCCGCCGTGTTGATACTTTAATGTTCTGCCGTACCATATCGTTGGTGCGCGCGGGTCGCCTTACATGCTCCGTCTAGTGGGGGTGGTCTGTTCCAAATGTACGAGTGTGTACCAATGAATGAGTATTATACCTGCACTCGCCGGCGGCCCTTGACGTGGAGCAGCATGAGCGACTTGGTGCCGGGGCCGGGCAGGTTGGTGGCGGACGCGCTGCGCAACGCCACGTTGGAGAAGTCTTCCTTGGTCGCCAGCGCCGCCAGCGCCTCCGCTGCCAGCCCGCAGTTGGCCGTCGCTGTAACACATATGATTGGTTAGTGAAATGTTAACTAGTATGCTGTCCGATCTCTAAGATCAAATGAAGTCACTTTGACACAAGGTTTTGAAGTAGTAGGGCCTCGTGCAGGGTCCGCTCCGGATTGTTATTACCGTCTTGCCTACTAACCCACCGCCAAACAGCAATGTTCGCATTGTTGTGTTCCGGTGTGGGGGTAAGATAGCCGGTGAAATTACTAGCGTAGAGGCATTCTATCTTCGTCCTCCGGGTAGGCAAACACTTGTGACTCCTCTGGTGTTGCAGGTGTTTATGGGCGACGGTAATCGCTTTCCATCAGGCGATACGTTTGCTCGTTTGCCCCCTATGACATTAAAAAAAAAGGGACAAACAAACATCTATACTATTATAAAATCCTAAATTTGTATTGAAAATAAATTTACTATGGGGGGAGGTCATGATTTCAGGAAAAATCTCGATAGCGTGATGCAGCCGGATAGTTGATTTGTATGGACACGCTTCGCCGTGCCAACCTGGCGCCATCTGTTTTCAAAAAAACCGTTGTCCTCGCATCACGCCGAAACGGCTGGATAAAAAGTTACCAATTTTGGTACAGGAATAGCTGAACATCCAAAGATGGTTATAGGATACTTTTTATTATGATTATTATTTATCTCTGAAAACATAAATTCCATGAAATATTTTCCTTACAATGTGTAACCTTATAATGACAGCGTTTGTGATTTTGAATTTAGAACGACGCGACCCCCGCGTGGCTCTTACGTGTACAAAAACTAAAAAGTATGAATTCGACATAATACCTGCTCGCGGCCCACCGGTATTAACAATAAGGTTAAGGTTGTTTGAGGCGTTGAGTTACGGAAACCGTCTTAGTTAGATAGAAAAGATGGCGCCAATTATCGACCAACACAGACGAAAATATGAGTGCAATGTTCGTTGTATATTGGCTCATGCTAAAAAAAACATACATTTCTTTAAAAACACAATTTGCGACAATAGGAACTAATTAATGCTCTTTTATTGAATATGCAATTATATTCTTCTGTAGTTTGTAAGTATTGACCATAAAAAAGCCCGGAGACGCAATAAAAAATGTTAGTGAATAAAACAGATTTTTAATGCCATTTTATCGAGTGTAATTGAAATAAAAGTATTTCGAATCAATTTAAGTAAACTAAATACATTTTTAAATATGTTTTACCAACCAACATTTAGAACATTAGGCGCAAATTTTGGTATTGTTTGTGTTTGGCCTAACTTACTAATAAGGTAGCGAAATGTATAATAAATAAACGATAAATATACGATATATTTAGCCACAATTTTGCATCTATGTAGTTTTTTTAATATATCAAATTTATTCAAAGCATTAAATATCAGTAATTCTTTATTTTTAACGGTGTGGAGATTTTGTTCTCAATGACCAATTTTCCGCTAGATGGCGTTGTTACTTTGACAAAATCTCCATACTAGCGGCTGCATCGCGCTGTTAAGATTTTTCCTGAGTTAATAACACCAGCTCCATACATGTAAGGTTTTGGAGCCATTGATGGGTCTCCTCGACACCAAGGCCAGGATTCACGTACGTCGTTGCGTGCCCGTGACCACGATTCGGCACAAGCTAGGGTCTAGCTGTGATGGGTTAACCTGGACTTCGAGAATTACTACCGAAGTTGTTGAATATTGATCGCATACCTAATAAGCAGCAGTGTATCAGGTATTCAGAGTTGCTGCTCGACAATGTATGCATTTTATATGAAAAACAACCATGATTCGAGACAAGACAAAATTATGAAATTTACAATGTAGAAAGGATTTCACCTAGCCGGGATTTGAACCCAGAACCTACTGAAATAATAACCGTGTTATCTCATGCATTTTCCTTTGCTTCCTTATTCATTATACCACGGATAACAAAACAGTGAGGCCATCACGTATCCGTTCAGTGGTGCTGTCGCCATTATTGACGTACGCTCGATTGAGTTAAGTTGGCACCTGAATCTTATGGCGTTACTTAGGACATTATTATGACAGGTCATATTATTATTTTATTAGTATTAGTACCATTGTAGACGAAAATAATTTATTGTCATCTTAATAGATGTCATTAATATATATGTTCAGGTAGGACTATGAGCTAATTATTTTTCAAGGTGCTTTGAATAGTTATCTACAATAAACAATAAATATTCAAAACGATATATAAACATAAGTCTAGCCTCAATTTAAACTAAACCAAGATGATGTTCACAATGGTAGCACCGAAGGTGCGGAGCGATCTAGAGTAGTCGCCCACCCACTAAATTAAGAAGTAACTTAATGCGAGGCCGTAGGCCGAGCTCTACGAAGCACCGAAGGTGCAGAGCGTCCCAGGGATGCCGCTCACACATTTAAGCTTATATTAGAAAGCCGCTCACACACTTCAACTTATATTAAGTGGGTGGGCGGTCTCGCATTAAGTTATTTAAATCTACAATAGACAATTAATAATCAAAACGATTTTTTAAACATAAGTCTTGCCTCAATTTTAATTAAACCAAGATCATGTTCACAAGCGTAGCACCGAAGGTGCGGAGCGTCCTAGGGAAGGCGCCAACCCACTAATATAAATAGTAACTTAACGCGAGGCCGTAGGCCGAGCTTCACGTAGCACCGAAGGTGCAGAGCGTCCCAGGGAAGCCGCTCAACTTCAACTTATATTAAGTGGGTGGGCGGCGTCGCATTAAGTTATTTGAACATATTTTAAGTGGATGGGCGTCTTCCCTGGGACGCTCCGCACCTTCGGTGCTAAGTTACTTTATAAACCCTTAGTAATTTAATGCGAGGCCGTAGGCCGAGTTCCACGAGCGTCCCAGGGAAGCCGCCAACCCACTAAACATATGTTTAAGTAGCTTAATAGGCGGCTTCCTTGGGACGCTCCGCACCTTCGATGCTACGCGGAGTTCGGCCTGCGGCCTCGCATTTAGTTACTTCAACTTATATTAAGTGGGTGCGGCTTCCTTGGGACGCTCCGCACCTTCGGTGCTACGCGGAGCTCGGCCTTCGGCCTCGCACTAGGTTACTTCAACTTATATTAAATGGGTGGGCGGATTCCTTGGGACGCTCCGCACCTACGGTGCTACGCGGAGCTCGGCCTTCGGCCTCGCATTAAGTTACTTCAACTTATATTAAGTGGGTGGGCGGCTTCCTTGAGACGCTCCGGACCTTCGGTGCTACGCGGAGCTCGGCCTGCGGCCTCGCATTAAGTTACTTCGACTTATATTAAGTGGGTGGGCGAATTCCTTGAGACGCTCCGCACCTTCGGTGCTACGCGGAGCTCGGCTTTCGGCCTCGCATTATGTTACTTCAACTTATAATAAGTGGGTGGGCGGCTTCCTTGGGACGCTCCGCACCTACGGTGCTACGCGGAGCTCGGCCTTCGGCCTCGCATTAAGTTACTTCAACTTATATTAAGTGGGTGCGGCTTCCTTGGGACGCTTCGCACCTTCGGTGATACGCGGAGCTCGGCCTTCGGCCTCGCAATAGGTTACTTCAACTTATATTAAGTGGGTGGGCGGCTTCCTTGGGACGCTTCGCACCTTCGGTGCTACGCGGAGCTCGGCCTTCGGCCTCGCATTAACCCTTCGTATGCCGCCTCCCCGTACTTTACCTATATCTGTATAGGACGGATACGGGACACGGCATACGAAGGGTTAAGTTACTTCCACTTATATTAAGTGGGTGGGCGGCTTCCTTAGGACGCTCCGCACCTTCGGTGCTACGCGGAGCTCGGCCTTCGGCCTCGCATTAAGTTACTTCCACTAATATTAAGTGGGTGGTCGGCTTCCTTAGGACGCTCCGCACCTTCGGTGCTACGCGGAGCTCGGCCTTCGGCCTCGCATTATGTTACTTCAACTTATAATAAGTGGGTGGGCGGCTTCCTTGGGACACTCCGCACCTACGGTGCTACGCGGAGCTCGGCCTTCGGCCTCGCATTAAGTTACTTCAACTTATATAAAGTGGGTGCGGCTTCCTTGGTACGCTCCGCACCTTCGGTGCTACGCGGAGCTCGGCCTTCGGCCTCGCAATAGGTTGCTTCAACTTATATTAAGTGGGTGGGCGAATTCCTTGAGACGCTGCGCACCTTCGGTGCTAAGCGGAGCTCGGCCTTCGGCCTCGCACTAGGTTACTTCAACTTATATTAAATGGGTGGGCGGATTCCTTGGGACGCTCCGCACCTACGGTGCTACGCGGAGCTTGGCCTTCGGCCTCGCATTATGTTACTTCAACTTATAATAACTATAATAAGTGGGTGGGCGGCTTCCTTGGGACGCTCCGCACCTACGGTGCTACGCGGAGCTCGGCCTTCGGCCTCGCATTAAGTTACTTCCACTAATATTAAGTGGGTGGTCGGCTTCCTTAGGACGCTCCGCACCTTCGGTGCTACGCGGAGCTCGGCCTTCGGCCTCGCATTAAGTTACTTCCACTAATATTAAGTGGGTGGTCGGCTTCCTTAGGACGCTCCGCACCTTCAGTGCTACGCGCAGCTCGGCCTTCGGCCTCGCATTAAGTTACTTCCACTAATATTAAGTGGGTGGGCGGCTTCCTTAGGACGCTCCGCACCTTCGGTGCTACGCGGAGCTCGGCCTTCGGCCTCGCATTAACTTACTTCCACTTATATTAAGTGGGTGGGCGGCTTCCTTAGGACGCTCCGAACCTTCGGTGCTACGCGGAGCTCGGCCCTTGGCCTCGCAATAAGTGTAGTGAACGTATGATATTGTGTTTACGCGTGCGAAGCCGCGGGCAAAAGCTAGTATAAATATATATTTAAGGTAGTTTTTCACTTGTGCCAGTTTGACATAATTTGACCTTAGAATTCCGGATAGATTATACCCATGGTATTATTTAAACAAAAATCCATAACCAAATATTAAAACCTAAATAAAAAATGTAAAAAACCCCCGATACAAGTAGGTCATCATTAGGCCCTCATTTAATGAGTGGGATAAAAATGCTACTTAACCTGAACATAACAACAAAATTGGGAATTCTCATCTTCAGTATTGGCTGAAGGATTTCACCTAGCCGGGATTTGAACCCAGAACCTACTGAAATAATAACCGTGTTATCTCATGCATTTTCCTTTGCTTCCTTATTCATTATACCACGGATAACAAAACAGTGAGGCCATCACGTATCCGTTCAGTGGTGCTGTCGCCATTATTGACGTACGCTCGATTGAGTTAAGTTGGCACCTGAATCTTATGGCGTTACTTAGGACATTATTATGACAGGTCATATTATTATTTTATTAGTATTAGTACCATTGTAGACGAAAATAATTTATTGTCATCTTAATAGATGTCATTAATATATATGTTCAGGTAGGACTATGAGCTAATTATTTTTCAAGGTGCTTTGAATAGTTATCTACAATAAACAATAAATATTCAAAACGATATATAAACATAAGTCTAGCCTCAATTTAAACTAAACCAAGATGATGTTCACAATGGTAGCACCGAAGGTGCGGAGCGATCTAGAGTAGTCGCCCACCCACTAAATTAAGAAGTAACTTAATGCGAGGCCGTAGGCCGAGCTCTACGAAGCACCGAAGGTGCAGAGCGTCCCAGGGATGCCGCTCACACATTTAAGCTTATATTAGAAAGCCGCTCACACACTTCAACTTATATTAAGTGGGTGGGCGGTCTCGCATTAAGTTATTTAAATCTACAATAGACAATTAATAATCAAAACGATTTTTTAAACATAAGTCTTGCCTCAATTTTAATTAAACCAAGATCATGTTCACAAGCGTAGCACCGAAGGTGCGGAGCGTCCTAGGGAAGGCGCCAACCCACTAATATAAGTAGTAACTTAACGCGAGGCCGTAGGCCGAGCTTCACGTAGCACCGAAGGTGCAGAGCGTCCCAGGGAAGCCGCTCAACTTCAACTTATATTAAGTGGGTGGGCGGCGTCGCATTAAGTTATTTGAACATATTTTAAGTGGATGGGCGTCTTCCCTGGGACGCTCCGCACCTTCGGTGCTAAGTTACTTTATAAACCCTTAGTAATTTAATGCGAGGCCGTAGGCCGAGTTCCACGAGCGTCCCAGGGAAGCCGCCAACCCACTAAACATATGTTTAAGTAGCTTAATAGGCGGCTTCCTTGGGACGCTCCGCACCTTCGATGCTACGCGGAGTTCGGCCTGCGGCCTCGCATTTAGTTACTTCAACTTATATTAAGTGGGTGCGGCTTCCTTGGGACGCTCCGCACCTTCGGTGCTACGCGGAGCTCGGCCTTCGGCCTCGCACTAGGTTACTTCAACTTATATTAAATGGGTGGGCGGATTCCTTGGGACGCTCCGCACCTACGGTGCTACGCGGAGCTCGGCCTTCGGCCTCGCATTAAGTTACTTCAACTTATATTAAGTGGGTGGGCGGCTTCCTTGAGACGCTCCGGACCTTCGGTGCTACGCGGAGCTCGGCCTGCGGCCTCGCATTAAGTTACTTCGACTTATATTAAGTGGGTGGGCGAATTCCTTGAGACGCTCCGCACCTTCGGTGCTACGCGGAGCTCGGCTTTCGGCCTCGCATTATGTTACTTCAACTTATAATAAGTGGGTGGGCGGCTTCCTTGGGACGCTCCGCACCTACGGTGCTACGCGGAGCTCGGCCTTCGGCCTCGCACTAGGTTACTTCAACTTATATTAAATGGGTGGGCGGATTCCTTGGGACGCTCCGCACCTACGGTGCTACGCGGAGCTTGGCCTTCGGCCTCGCATTATGTTACTTCAACTTATAATAACTATAATAAGTGGGTGGGCGGCTTCCTTGGGACGCTCCGCACCTACGGTGCTACGCGGAGCTCGGCCTTCGGCCTCGCATTAAGTTACTTCCACTAATATTAAGTGGGTGGTCGGCTTCCTTAGGACGCTCCGCACCTTCGGTGCTACGCGGAGCTCGGCCTTCGGCCTCGCATTAAGTTACTTCCACTAATATTAAGTGGGTGGTCGGCTTCCTTAGGACGCTCCGCACCTTCAGTGCTACGCGCAGCTCGGCCTTCGGCCTCGCATTAAGTTACTTCCACTAATATTAAGTGGGTGGGCGGCTTCCTTAGGACGCTCCGCACCTTCGGTGCTACGCGGAGCTCGGCCTTCGGCCTCGCATTAACTTACTTCCACTTATATTAAGTGGGTGGGCGGCTTCCTTAGGACGCTCCGAACCTTCGGTGCTACGCGGAGCTCGGCCCTTGGCCTCGCAATAAGTGTAGTGAACGTATGATATTGTGTTTACGCGTGCGAAGCCGCGGGCAAAAGCTAGTATAAATATATATTTAAGGTAGTTTTTCACTTGTGCCAGTTTGACATAATTTGACCTTAGAATTCCGGATAGATTATACCCATGGTATTATTTAAACAAAAATCCATAACCAAATATTAAAACCTAAATAAAAAATGTAAAAAACCCCCGATACAAGTAGGTCATCATTAGGCCCTCATTTAATGAGTGGGATAAAAATGCTACTTAACCTGAACATAACAACAAAATTGGGAATTCTCATCTTCAGTATTGGCTGAGTTCCTGACACTTGTTCCAATCAAAGCTGGAATATGTCGGAAACGATTGTACTTAGATATTTTTACCAAACTTAGCTAAGAACCATCTCGATATAACGAAAGGAAAAACCGCTTTCGAATTGGTCCATCCGCTTGGGAGCTACGATGCCATAGACAAACATACTAATACACATGTTAAGCTTACGAGTATAACACCCTTTTTTTTCGTCGGGCTAAAACATCCCAACAAAATTTGGAACCTAAATAACTTCAATAGTCTTGCATCTTTAAAAACCATGCCTTACCTTTCTCCTTAATGAGTTGTTCCCGAATGTTAGAGGAAGGAGGCGGTGAGTATTCTTCCCTCAAGTCAGTTCGCGCTGCGAGGGCTTTTAACGGATTTCTGGAGGCGGCATGTCGACGCTCGCGTTTTGCTCGTCTTGCCCAGTCGTTAGCCAACCTGTAAAATGGGAACATATAAATAAAAAAGTATTTTATAAGTATCATGGACCAATAATTCGGCGACATTATTATAAATAAAATTTATAACAAAACGGGACTCAATCGCCTTCAAAAGGTGACGTCATATAGAACTACAGGAATCAGCAGCGCAAAACCACGTTGAGATTTGAATGTACATGTTTAGAAGTTGTTTTTCTTCCTAATATCGATCGAATCAATATGAATGTGCGCTTTAGGATCAAAGACTAATCAAGTAATCACTGTCAATGTGCGCGGTTGATAAAAACTCAATCGCAAAAAAGCAATCAGAGAGGTATCAGTATTAATTTGGTATTAATTAACTTTTTTATCGATCGGATACTATAGTTGTCGAATTTTTTCAATAAAAAAGTACTCATTAACCATTAATAAATAATCAGACAAGCGGAAAGTATAATTATAAAAAAAGAGACAAAAAAGACAAAAAAAGACAAAAAAAGCAAAAATATATCACCACTAGGCCCCGACGAGATTCGAACTCGTGATCTCCTGTTTACTAGACAGGCGCTTTAACCAACTAAGCCACGGCGCCACACCTTCGCCACGTGAAATTGTTGGCAACTAGCCCGAGCGGATGGCTAAAAATGCTGATACCGAATACTTTGTTGATACAGATTTCGAAGCAACAACATTGTGTAGCATAGTATATTTTAATAAGCTTTAAATACAACGCGTCCAGCCGTACACATAAAGTATCGTGTATGATATTAAAGATTAAAGTTTTTAATGAAGATAAGTATTATAGGATTTCACCTAATTTTGTATACATTTGGCAAAGTTGAGTGACATGGAATTCGACAGCTGAACAATATGTATATTTTTGCCTACAATAAAAGGTTCCGTATGTGTAATTGGATATTCAAATAATTAAATAAACAAGATTGTCACTTGTACCCTTGTACAAAGATACACAAACGTAAAATTATTGAGCTGAACTAAAGCACCAACGCTCGAAATTTCATAGAGATCATATGGGTTGGACCGACACTTGTTAAGGCTATAAATGATTCAATGCTCGATGTTACTCACATTTGCCGCGAACTACTGTCGATGGCATCAAGGTCCACATCCACCTCGTTCTCCGCCGTCCGCTCCTTTTCCATGACGGGCGTGAAGAAAGCCTGGAAGGTCTCATCATCAGCTCGGGGCACCCGGACGGGACAGCCGGACTTCTCGGCACCGGGGGACTCCTCTTCTGGATGGTGAAAAATAATAGTAAAAAAAAGAGGAATATGAACAAGAATAAAAAACAAAAAAAGGTAATTAATTTTCTTGGCCCTGGAAAAGGTACTTAAATGATTATAATTTATTAAAGGCATCAAGCACCGCCTGTCAGCTTGACTGCAGAATCGTATTCTCAATTTTTGCGGCCATGCTACAAGGCGAAACAATAACTCCATAGAACGTCTCGTCGTCCGGACCGACCAGATCAACTTGGTTACGGGCGGGCCTTTGCATTAGTGCACCATAACCACGAAGGAATAACCATAACCACGAACCATTGGAATATTTGCGAATCGTAAGATGACGAAATATCATCCACCAGCTAACATCTCCCCCAACTAATACTAGCAGTTGATCATGAGCAGGTGTAAAGAGTGTAACGACTAAGAAGGAGAATCGAGCGACTGTATTTGAGAGTCTTCGAATCGTGATGGCTGATCGTTTCTCTTGAAAATTATTCTTGATTTGGCTCCCCAAGTATGTGGCCTGTTTTCTAGCTAAAGTCTGATATCACCCTCTACGTCCTGTCTAATTTTGTTATCAGAACGCTATGTACCACTTGTCACTCGAAACAAAATTACAAGAATGCGTTGTGGTTAGAAAAACTTGCAGAAATATGCGAGTGTAGGAGCTGTAATGCGATATCTAATGAATTATTTTTACTCACTCTCATCAAGCCTGCTGCTGATGCTCTCGCTGACACTATGGCTCCGCTTGAAGGACTCTCTGTCAGGCTTTCTGGTTTCCTCCTTCGGCTTTTCAGCGCACACGACCGCGCACGACGCCGACCGAAGGGGGCCCGACACGAAGCCATTGGTCGGTGAACCTTGCTTGCGAGATCTGAAATAAAAATGTGAAGTTAGTGGGTTTTTATAGAGGTTAAAGTCACGGAATTACTTAGAAATAATTGATTGTAGATATGCTTTTAGAAATATCCTTGGCGAAGGCATGACTTTGTTTTACTTTAGAGCATAGCAAAGCATATGGGCATATTTTATAATTGGACATGCCGATGGAAATCAAAGTCTATGGACAGCATCAACTGTCGAGGCGCAGTTATTACTAGCTGACAGTAGGTATGTAGATGACATAATTCCTGTCAAAAGCGAAACAGAACAGACAGAAACCGCAGCAGCTCAATGTTTCGAATATTCAAAATAATGTGTTTATCGATACGTGTACAGCTCGTGAGGTAACCTCTAATGTAATTTAATTTGTGGTCACCGATCGTAAAATTAAAACCGACACGCCACTCTTAATTATTGACTTTAGCGCATTCTCACCACATGACACACAAATGAGAGTTTGCCAAAGAGTTTTTATTATTTCTGGATAACTGATGACGCCTGATTCTATCTAGTTTTATGCTCCTGTTTATCTAATCTGTTTTCCTCTGGTATTTTTTACATGCAGTCACAAATTTTATCTGCCAATTCTTTCCAGTGCCAGACATTTCATACGTTACTTGAATACTGTGACGAATAACAAGCTTGTACAACTTTATAAGTATAATTGATCGTTTTAACTATGAATAGGTATTTCCTTTTTTTGCTATATTGATCACTGGGGCGCTCCAAACGTGTCACTACCATGGCGGGAACGAGAGCTGGCAATTGCTCATCATCGTACGATAATTTGTTCTCTGTCCTTTTACATTTGATTCAGAGCGAGAGTGATACTGTCGCTTCACAAGCGAAGTCTCGGCTAGTTATATTGGCTCGGATTCGGATGAACTTATTGGCGATAGAATTCCCGATGACACAAAACAGGCGTCGTGGGCTGAATGCTGGCGTTTGCGGTTATGAGGACATTATTGTGTGGCACTTTAAGAACGTCATAACTCACCACCCAGTCAGCCTAACGGAGTTGCCCCAGTGGTGCGGCAAGCGGTTGAGTGCGAGATCCGAGCGCGGCGTCATAACGAGTGAGCGAGACATACGAGGGGCGTCTGAAAAGTTCTAAGCCTAAGGTATTTCGAGGTTATATATGCGTTTATGATACTGGCCACTAGAAAGGCCATTTAAAAACAAATTATTAAAAAATAACATGTCACGTTTTTATTATTCTGTTTCGAGATATTCAACGGAAAAGTACATCATGTGTGAATTACCAACGAATATTACGAAAATTGAGCACCGTGCTGTAATTAAATTCCTTACAAAAAGTGACAAATCACCGCAGTGTATTTTTGAGGAAATGGCTATTATTTACGGTGATTCTGGGCCTTCTTATGCCACAGTCAAAAAGTGGAGTCGCTTATTTAAACTCGGACGGGAATCGATCGAAGACGACCCCCGCTCAGGGCGGCCAATATCGGTAGTGACCGAAGAAAACGTAGCAAAAGTCAAAAAGCTGGTATTAGAAGATAGAAGAATTAAGGTTTGGCAAATAGCTGAGGTCTTAGGTATTAGTAAAGAAAGAGTCGGAGAAATTTTACATGAACATTTGTACATGAGTAAAGTCAGTGCTCGTTGGGTACCGAAAATGCTAACGGCCTTCGATAAAGTACGTCGTGTGGAAACTTCTCGGGCGTTTTTAGAATTGTGCGAAGATGATTTAGATGAAGTTTGTTCCCGAATAGTAACTGTTGATGAAACATGGATCAGACAGTATGATCCGGAGTGTAAGTCTGAGTCGATGCAGTGGATTGAAAAGGGTGAAAGGCCGCCGAAGAAATTTAAAGTGCAAAAGTCGGCCTCTAAGTTAATGGCTACGGTATTTTGGGATTGTGATGGCATTCTTTTAATCGATTATTTAGAAAAAGGCTCTACGATAAACGGAACTTATTATGCAAATCTAATAAGACAGGTGCGACAAGCCATAGTTGAGAAAAGGCGGGGTAAACTAAGGAAAGGCATTTTGTTTTTGCAAGACAACGCACCCGTTCACACCGCTAATGTTGCGAGGCGTGCTCTGAAGGAAGTTGGTTTTGACGAAATTGACCACCCACCCTACAGCCCAGATCTAGCCCCAAGCGATTATTTTCTATTCAATAATTTGAAGAAAGAGTTGAGGGGAAAGCGATTTAGAAGTGACGAAGAGATGAAGGCGGCTGTACAGGAGCATTTTGAAGGGCAAAATGAAGATTATTTTTTTAATGGCCTAAAAGCACTGTATAAAAAATGTAAAAAATGCATTGATTTAGGAGGAGACTATATTGAAAAATAAACACGAGTTCATTTGTGTAAATTGTTTTTTTATATCTTAGGCTTAGAACTTTTCAGACGCCCCTCGTACGTACCTACACCGCTGCCGCTGTCGCGCAAAGTCGTGGCATCACCGTAAGCGCGTCATAACTATGCCAATGCTTTTTACAACATGGACGGACGCTGAGCTTTTTCTATCGCCTATACCATGGTGAGTGCTCTGAAGAGCTTTTCTCTTATCCCACCTTCCCCTTCCCATCATAGAACCACACTTGCTGGTTTGCGATATCATCGCTTCACCGTGGAGAATATTTCCACACGTACCAAGAAGTTTGGCAATTCCTTCATCTGCCGAACTATTAAAATATGGAACTCTTTGCCGGCGCATGTGTTTCCTCCTTCTTATAACTTGGGACCCTTCAAACGAAGCGTGAAGAAGCATCTCTCGGGCCAGCATCGGAGTATCAACTGACATGGCACCGTTGGTTTCTTGTCAGTTGCCATTGCGACTTGGGTTCCCCTTTTTGCTTACAATCAAGCAAAGCGGAGCCACTATGTGCCATTATAAAAATAAAAAAACAATACACGCTTATGATGACACATACCTAAACTTGTTGGCGACGGGAATGCCAGGTGAAGCAGGCGTAGTAGGCGTCGCCTGGGTGGTGACAGGGGGCGGCGTCAGTGGTGGCGTGGAGGTCACTTTGTCGCGTTCCAAACGACCCGCCACCGTGAACAAGGACGCATCGCTCTGTGGCACGCGCTTGCGCCATCCCTGGAAATAACAACAATTATTAGTGCTTTGTTTTGTACAAGCCTTGAGATATCTAACATAAGCAACAGACAGCCACCAACCAAAGTATATTTCGTTAAATAGGTAAATGTACCTATAAGCATTTACAAAGAATTCAGTGTGGACTAACTTCGATAAACAACGTAAAGTAACCTGTATGACAAAGATATCTAATTCGGCCTCGTGATCTCAAGTCTCAATCTCGGCGAAGTCGTTCCAAACATAGAAAGGTAACCTGACGAATCATTGTTATTGTTTCTTAAGGTGGTTGCAGAGGAAACAAAACTAGACATTTCACGCTAGATGGCGCTGGGAAGCAAGATTTGTGGTTTTTGTCTATTATTTCGTATGTTACTTTAGTTTGAAATAAAATTAGTATATTGGCGAGTCCGCGTATTTGTCTTTTATTCATGCAGTATTAGTATCACGTCATAAATTCTTTTATTCTCCCATGTGGTGGCAATTTGTGAAAAATCAGCAAGTACGCACACTAATAGACAATAATCGTGAGTGTGTGCGGGCGATTCATTCATTAAAGAGTCGCGTATCACCTGTCAGTTTGATAGTAAGCGCAAAATAAACAAACATGCATATTTGATTTTGATGATGAATTTGAAGATTGCCAACTGACGCGCGACTCATTCTCGCGCGAAAAATATTACCTATCTCTTTCTTTGCGGTACTGTAGGAGACTGACGGGCGATGCTATGTCGCGCGACAAGAACCGTGAAGCCTAGTTGTATTAGACGGGCTGGTTTGTCAAAATAAATAATACGAAGAAACAAATCTTTAGCAGTTCTACATATAAGTATTTTTTAAGTATGTGGTGAAATTAAATAAGTATTTTTGTTGGGTTTCTGTTCTGATATATTGTGATTCTGATTTGTGATGTTATTGAGTTTGTCCTAAGTGTTTCTGAATGATAGATTGGGGTACCTACCCAAGCAGCACATTAGTGAATTTTGCAGCTTATCTTATAGCTTTAAGTTCTAAATGAGTGGTTTAACAGTGTTTGATACAACTTATAGCTTTAAACACAACTCAAAACTGTATATGAGTTCATCCTATCACTTGTAGTTGCATACTCGTAGGAGCGTTTTTTGTTTCTACTTTATTACTTATGGTGGGATAAAGTCGATTTTGCTACTTAAAGTTGCATGCAGGTTCAAATTGTCACTCAATAAGAAGCAATAGTGCTATATAAGGCCTTAAAATCACTTATAAGCAACTTTACATATAAGTGGGAACATACCCTTATTTGGAACTAAAAGTTCCAAATGACTAGTACAATAGCGAATTATATCACCAATAGTGGCTAAAGGGATAATTTTACGGCTCTTTTGGAACCAAAAAATATTGCAACTTTAAGGCCTAAGAAGTACCTTATTGCCACTCCAACGCATAAATAGGTCTCAGTAGGAGGTTCTTGGAACCAAAAGCAGTTATTTTCACTTATTTCAAACCACTAACGAACTAAAAGTTCTATTATAGTTCCTATTTGCGCCTTGTCAAAATATATTTAATAGTCTTGCTTGTTTAATAGTCTACAAAAGAGCAAATAATTACTATTGGTAATATCATTCACTGCTTTGCCACTCGCAAGATACAAATAAGTGATTATTAGACTTGATAGTTCCAAATAAGGAACAAATAAGTGAAAATAAACACTGTAGGATCTTTTTTGTTTCGCCATGTTTACAAATGGAAGCCTATGAAAATTGATTATTTTAACCAGAATTTTATCACACTCACGCATAATCACAGACTTTTGATAGTTGTGACGATGTTACTTTAACATTGTACGTAACCTACAATCATTAGGTCAGGTTTTTAACAGTTTTATTTCTTATCAGTATCTATTCCTTATTTAATTTAGCACTATCTTTTTTAATATTCCTGATCATATGAAGGGCGCGTCGAAATTTACAAAGAAAACATACTATAGTTTCACAGTAAAAAAAAATTCGCAAGAATTTCGTGCTTATTTCAATGCTTGTATAACGTAAAGTTTTAATCACAATCAAACAGACATATAAATCCAAAATGAATATGGCAGATCACGTATTACTTTTAATAAAACACAATTTGACAGTTGCCTCGCCACTCAAAGATAATTTTGGCGACTCATTTATCACTCATTGACCGAACTGAAATGTTTTCATTCGTTCACTGCGCATAACTTCCACCCATAGTTCTAATTACCACTTAAGGTAATTGTGAGATCTCTTATGGATTCTATTTAGCACCAAAAATAGGCTGCAATTTTTCTCCTTTTGGTTCTATACTGGTGGCATAAGGGTTCTTGCCACCTATATAGCACTTAGTCATGGTGGTAAATTTCACTTAAGCATCTAATTAGATATGATATACCAGCTATTTAGACCCAGTTGTGCTACTTGGGTATTTATAGCAAAAAGAGCCCAATTTTAGGACACAATATATTTTGTTGATAAATATTTTTCTCATTTTTGTTACTTTTTTGATTACAAAGAATACAATAAAATAAGTATCTATTATAAATTGCAATTGTTTGATTAACTTGCCCGTTTAAGAACTAGAGCGGTCCTAAGTTGCCATATAATTACTACGTAGCCTAAGACTACTTGTACAATCATTTATTCTGTGCTGGGACTTAGAAATTTACGATGAAAAAAATCACAAGTATAGCTCTGTTTTTTATTACTTAATGCCAAGATCGGGCCCTTTTTGCTATACTCTGACCTGATATACAAAAACCCGACATCAAGAATAGTAGGTACTGATTAGGGTTGGGATTTTCGTGGTTCTAAATCGTGGTTCCATGGAGTCTCTAATTGTAAAAATGTTCAGTCTAAAAATATATAACTAGGTACTAGAACTACTACTAACTGAGCGCAGCACCATATAAAAATATATAACAATATATTGTTATTATATATGGATTTTAGAACCACCAACCACTAAATAAAATAAAACAATTTTTGTTACGTGTGGGTTTTATTATAATACTAATGTTTGTGTGAGTTGTAGACGTCGCTTTAATTCGAAATGGTGGATTATTTTTCTTTTTAACCCCCAGATCTTCGCCATTTTCAATTTTTTCGTTAAAACTAGGTGTGTTACTTAGGCTTCTTTCTGTTTAGTGCTGTTTAGTGGATAGTACGGCTACCTGAAAACGAAGGTTGATATTAACATATGTGGTTTGCAGGTATACGTTGTAATATTATTTTAGGCAACACGCATGTTTTGTAGAAAGTTATAAGTTTCTGCAGCTTTTCTTGGATGAAGCCTTTATCTGTATGAACTTTAATTGACATTATTGTTGTTGATAAATCAATGAAGGAAATCATCTTGCAGTTATCCCTTTTGATGAAGGTCTAAGCTGGCCTTGAATCTGTAAAGAAATTATTTATTACGTCACAAGAATGCCTGCAATGGAAACCGCTGTATGCAGTACCTATTATGTGATTATCTTATAGGGTGTTAGGGTAATTAGTGTTATTACAGTTAACCTTCAAGGAGGAAACTTAGTCACTGAACCGATAATTCCAAAACAATTTTGTTTCCCACACCTATTGATAAACATGGGTATATATGTCTTGGTATCAATTCAGTCAGAGAGAATAAGACACTACCTATATGAACCTACTAGAACAGCTTTGTTTTTTTTTCATCACCCAAAGCGAGCGATTGCGTTCAGTTTTTGTGGTTGGTTACACGGTTGTCATCACGCCATGCTTGTCTTCGCCTAAAAAGAAAATAGCACGAGACACCTCTTTCACGGCAGGACGCTTCGATTTGTAATGTTTACAAACACAATACTTTCCCCGCAATTTCTGACCCATGATATCGCAATATCATTTAGGGATCACTATGTCCTGAGTACACATGTTTATTATATGCACGTTTCATTATTCACACTTTACATAAAGTAAAAACTCACGAAATGAAAATAATGCAAACCAAACATGATTCATTTTTATACGAATTTCCACAATTGGGGTATCCCAAAAAAAATTACCCCCCCTTTTTATATTTTTATTCGATGAAATAGGCCATTTTATAATACCAATTTCATTAACTCTTCATTAGAATAAGTAGTTATTTTTTTATTAATTATTTTAAGAAGCTCACAAGATGACGTCATGATTTCCGCGTGTGTTTGAGGATAGTAAAAAAACGCTATTCAGCGCACTCTTATTTGTATTTTTTACTATTTCACTGGTAAACCTACGCGTTTCTGAAGTTGTGAAACTGGCCATGAAATTCCCAAAAAATATATATTCAATATCTTGTCAAAGAACTGTCAGGTGACAGTTTGTAAATAACCAACAAAAAATGTAATTGTTTTCAAGTTTGTTTTCATTATTTTACTACAAGTTATATGTGCCGCTTTTCGATAGCTCTGTCTTAATTTTGGACTTATTTTTCACGCCAGGCTAGTCTCCATGGCTATGCTTTGACCGTACCAACAAATATTTGACTTGGAATACGATAAAAGTATTTGTGTGATACTAGATAAAATGGAAATAACAGTCCTGAAACCTAAAAATTCAACATCCCAACAAGCTTCATGGAGCAGATTATTGTTAATACTTTAAAACAGTCAAAGGATTCACTATGCAAAATTATGTTTAAGGACGAAAATATTGCTGTCAAGATTCCTAGGAAAATCTCATCACGTCTAACAACATTAAAGATAGAAAATTTGCTAGTAGATGGATCCGGAAGATTAAATTGACAAAAATGTACAAACTACTAAGTGTGAATTACATCATAGTTCTATTTCATTCCTATACATGAAGTAAAGTTTTTGGATGATGTATAATATGCTGTGTCGTAACTTTAATGAATGTATAATGTAGCAGAAAAAATTAAACTCATGTTATTATAACAGTTTTTTTATTGAAAGTAAATAATCTTTGTGACAATTTCAAGAAAAAATTCCTCCATCGAACCTTCCTGTCCTCTTTTATGTTCATGCTGGCTTTAAACTGTCTGCAAGGTGGTGAGAGTTGCGGTTGCCCTTTTGGGTGGGTGTTGACTGTTGAATCAATGAAAATATTCTTGTAGTGTACTTGTAGTGGATCTGATTGAGATTCATGTCTCTGAAAGTATCGAAGGTGTCGAAGGGCACGTTTAAGATTTTCTTGGGATCCAACATACCATCAAAGTTTTGGTTTTGGTCATACGCCTAAATTTTCAAATACAAATATAAAACAAACCTCAAATGTTTTGAGATGATTACCTTCTTATTAAATCAGCATTTTTAATAACCACCGCTGCATTTCTCCTTCAAAGCTCGGTTTGGTGCATTCACGCAGTCTTTGTTAATCGCAGTTAATTGACAAGAAATATAAACAATATAGGTAAAATCGCTTGAACTATTTCTCGAGATATTAGTCTGCATCCTAATTTTTTATAACCGATATTATTTTTATTTCCACTCATCGTCTCGTAAGTGTTTAATAAAACTCTTTTTCTTGTTGAACGTAAGTTACACGAGTTAAGAGACGATGTAAATATATATACATATATATTAATCCTGGAATGACAGCTCCTGGTTTTTGCAAATGACAGTTTTTAATAAATAATCTGATTCACTTTATAAAGAATAATAAACCATGCTTGTATATGTTCAATACCATTTCTAGAAAATCCCGATGTAAATATTGAAAATGTAAATAAATAGTTGTCATTGTTACTGTCAGACGAAATATTTACCGGTCCAAACATAAAATCTGTGATAATTTGTGTTCAATTTAGTTTCAATTGCCAGCGCAATCAAGTATTTAAAATATTCTTGAATGTTTGATTCACAACTTCAACATTATAATATTAAAGAATTATCATAATTATTGAAGGAAAGGGCAGTATAATATCAGTAAGATAATAATTATAATGAACCGTTAGTATAATTTGGACCGAGTATTGGGGTAACCACAGATAACACCACCTGTACCTTTCCAAACTACGGTGACGTAGTAAAACCTTTGAGTATTTAATGACAGGAGATGCCATGGACGGGCGACCCCCTCCGGCAAAATAACTGGTCAACTGGTCAAGCACGTTATATAAAACTACTTGAAGTCGCTTCACCGCCATTTTGCATTGATCTGTGTCGCGTGACACTTCCCTCTAAAAATGGTGAATTGATCAGATATTTTCTTGTAAAAGGCGATCTGACAGGTCAAATACGTAACAAGATCGCGTTTCCTACCACAGGTAAGTATTTTTACGAAGTATTAAATGTTTATTAAAGTACAATATCCATTTAAAGAAAAAAACCGTTGCGATACGTAAACGACAGAAAAATGTAAACATAAAACGGTGGTACAGGGGCGAGGGATGTGACAAAATCAAAACCGCGACTCAACATTTGAATGAATCATTTATTCATTCGATCACTGCAGTTCGTTTAATAGTTAGTGTATTATTAGATACTTGCGACCCTCCCGGCTTCGTACGGGTGCAAAGCTGGTAAATTATGCATGTATTATACATATTATGAACCTTCCAATTGAATCACTCTATCTATTAAAAAAAACTGCATCAAAATCCGTTGCGTAATTTTAAAGATCTAAGCATACATAGGGACAGACAGACAAACAGGCAGACAGCAAGAAGCTACTTTGTTCTATACTATGTAGTGATTGAATTTAATAATAGGTATAGATGTATGTTATTTTTAAATCTTGTAAGGTGAATTAGAAATATTACCTTTCTCTAGACATACGATGTTGAAATTTAATATGAAAATGAAAACAATTGTTTGCTAAAAGTATATCTAGGTAAAAGGAACATTTAATGCTGGGCTATGACTATATGCGTTATACATATACTATTATTTATAGACTTTATTTCATATTTTTTCCATCTTCACTGCTGCCTCCTTATTTCCTTATTCTTCTTTTCTTTTATAGAATGAGAAATGAGGATATGCCGCAGAAGAACCAAGGTCACCGCATAGCTCACAGGACTGCACGATTGAAGTGGCAATGAGCAAGCCATGTAGCCCGGAGAATCGATAGCCGTTAGGTCAGCAAAGTGGCGACCACGTATAGGAAAGCGCAGCGTAGCGAGGGTTGTGACGATTCCTGGGGAGGCCTATGTTCAGCAGTGGACGTCTGTGGCTGATAGATAGATGAATATATTTACTTAATTATAACTTTTTTAATTTTATTTTATATGTGGTAATTCTAATTTAATTAGTAACTATTTGTTTTCTTGTTTTCTCTTTACTTATTATTTACTCCTATCTTTAAATCAATATTCCATAGGGAATGACAGTTGTTTTCAGTGCCCATTCAAAGTATCCTGCGTGAACGTCTACTAAAATTGACATTTCAGGCAAACGGTTCTTTGATCTGTGACGATCTGTGAATCTCTAATATTAGATCCATGGACGCTCACACAACTTGCACATAGCTATAGGCTCCAAAATGGCGAAAATACATAGAAACAAATATATTTATTGGATTACATCGACAATATACAGAATTTACACTTTTCAAATTTCACAATAAATAGTAGGTACCTATAAGACAATTCATTTTATTCATTAAAATGATTTGACTCATTCTTCATATGTGTCCCATCACTATGATTTTCTTATGTATGCTGCACATTTACGTGAAAACAGTATCTGTGTGCATGTCATTTTTGATGTGTTGAATTTTGCTGTAGTGTGCGTTTATCGCAACAGCAAAATTTGTGTCTGTTGAGTTATTCGTCTTTTGGTGGTGTGCTGTACGTGTTTACCTCGCCCCCCGCTAAAATTGGCGAAAAAATTTGTTTGAAGAGTTTACGTTATGACATCTCCATTTGTCTATGCTCTAAGAGTAAAACCCCGGTTACTGAAGGTCAAGTGAAAAATTGGGTAGTATCTTTTTTACGAAATTTTTGTAATTTTTTTCAATAACTAGAAATGGTTCAGAAAGAACCCAGCTCGTCAGTCATAATCGAATTAACGGTTTTGAAAAAAAACGGTACACCCCAATTGACAGTAATTGACACAATTCATTACCTATTTCATTCACAAGATTTAGTGCGTTCGAAATCTATTCCACATTATTGTTATGAGCAAATACACAAAATAGATAGGTATCTTTAAAACCAAATGTTTCCAATTATTTGTTACATGTTTAATGAAAGCTGTAATCATTAAAAAAAATAAACTGTTATGCATTCATATCGAAACATCAATTAAAATTTATTATCCTAAATCATAAGTTTAGTAGTATTATATTTCAGAACGCACTGTTCATGAATAGCTTTACGTGCGCTTAATACGTTTGTATGTTGTGTAAAAGCAACGCACACATACATATATGGACAATATTTCAACGGGTTTTAAAGCTTTAATAACTTTGTAATTGTATGATTTATAGCAAAACTGATTTCATTGGCGAATATAAGATCGCTTAAAGATTTTTTTAAGAATGTTTAATAACCTAAAGCCATAACCGCCTAAGTGTGTAGTGATCAAACAATTTGTATGAAAGTGACATCTCTGCAACCACCTTAACAAGATAGAATATTCTTTATTGCACACCTTGACACGAAAGAAATACAAACACAGAAAAACTTGAAACTAGAATAGAGGTAGACAACAGGCGACCTTATCGCTAAATAGCGATATCTTCCAGACAACCTTATGACATATTACTTTTTTTTTGCTCTAGTCTTTCTAAAGCTAATATATAACACTCTTTCGCAGTTATCCTTCTGAGTTTGTCATAGACATATTAAAAAAGCCTATTCACGATAAATACGGCAAGTATTACAAGGATTGGAAACGGGATATTAATTTACTTAGATTAATTAGTTACTTCAAAAAAACAGTGTTATTTTTATATTTTCACTGTAACAAGATCTAAATCATCTAGAAATATAATTAGCAATGACATAAAACACTTCATACAAACAAACGGACCTACTTATTTGTTATATAATTAGTTATAATGGCCGTTTTATGTACATATTTAATTATAATCACATTAACCTATTTACATAAAGATTATGAATAATCAGGTCTACGTTGAAGTAAACATATGAAATGTTGTAATTTATGCATCATATAATATTTAATTGACGTTCGGATTAACTTATATAAATGACTAAATATATATACGTATACTACGTCAAATAATAAATAAATATCGGACAACCTTTTACACAAATCGATGTAGTCCTACAGTTAACTCTAGTAGTATGGTGTAATCAAAATATAGCCACTTTTATAATTTGCCATATTATGACTATCGTCATTTTAAAGAAGGAAACGGACCCAAACGTATGAAGTAGCATGTTTTTATATTTAATTTCTCTCCACGTAACACCATTATCGTAAACAGAAACGCATATTATCTTACATTCAGGCCTCCCACTTGTGATGTCGTTCTTTATAATTCTCGAAAACGTTTTCAGATTTGTATGGAAAATGATCGTACTACATTCTTGCTCCATCATTGCTCCGTCACTTCAAGAATTGTGCATTTGTATACTATATTCAGCAACAATGAACATTGTGACCAATGAGGGACTCGCGAGTATTTTTCGTAATGGCTGAACATTTTTAACATCTTTAAACAATATATTTCCGTCATTTTTAAAACAAACGCACTCCCCTGCTCACAAAATTTACAAGAACAAGCGGAAAACCGGATAAACAAACATATGAATGCATTATTGACCAAACTGACACGGAGGGGCGTATCTCGCTCAAAAACCGCTTGTATGACTATTTAGTATTAATTTGTTATGAAAATCAATCGGTGGCAGTGTCTCAACAAATTCGCGTACCTACTCATTAAATTGGTGATACTGGTTGTGCAGCGGGTGAATCACCCGCACCGGTAGCACTTACTCACGCAACAAAATATCCGCATATACATATTTCGGAGAACCATTTTACAAGACCACTAAAAATTACAAATCTTAAGCACGTCCCAATGGACAGTTAAAATCGGTTAAAATCATTGCTCAGTTGTTGCACATAGCAACTGAGCAATGATTTTGACATTCTGGCCTTCATTTTTGCCTCATCTCAAGAACAACCAGTAAATGTCCACTAGAGTAAATAGAGGCCCAATGCACAAGTTTCTCCATAACGACCTATCTTGCCTCATCTCAAGAACAACCAGAAAATGTCCACTAGAGTAAATAGAGGCCCAATGCACAAGTTTCTCCATAACGACCTATCGTGCACCAGCCCGTCTAGCACAACTTGGCTTCGCGACTCTTGTCGCGCGACATAGCATCGCCCGTCACTCTCTCACAGTACTGTGAAGAAAGCGACAGGTAATATTTCTCGCGCGAGAAAGAGTCGCGTGTAACAGTTGTGCCTGAGGTGCAGCAATCCTGACTCAGTCCACTTTGGTAAGGCTCTTTCCACACTTTCCAATAATTTACCCCAAGAATCGTACAACTTTATTTGGCGTCATTTATAAAAACAAAGTCTACGAGTAGCTGTTATTAGACTGCTATGAAAACAACTCAGTAGTAGTCAGAGTGTCTCAATTCGCGTACTAATTGAAATCAGTGATACTGGATGTGCAACGAGTGAATCACAGGTACCACTTACTCACGCAACAAATCCGCATATCCATATTTCCGAGAACTATGTTACAAACCACTAGAAGTGACAGTGTGATGCAAGCTCTAAACTACTCGCAAAGTTGACCGAGGTTGGGTGAATATGGTAGTGTAGAGAGGCAGTTCGGTGGAGGAAGTAATACTTCAGTCAACGGGGCTTGGTCAACTTCGCTAGTAGTGTAGGAGACAGGCTTAGGCTAAGTCCATTGAAAGCCACGGAACAGTAAACATGTGTATGATTGGAATGCAAAGATGCATGATAACGTTAATTTTGTGATTCTTTTTGCAACAAACATAAAAGAGAGAGAAGCACTTCATCTTTTGTTTTGACTGCGAATTATATATCATCAGGTAACATCAATTTCTGATAGATTAATATGATTCTCAATTTCTTTCAGCCATTTGTTTACAATAAGGTTAACTCCAAAATCTCGATTAAAGAATTATCGGTTAAGCAAGCTCAGGTAAAATCATCAGTATGGCTCAGCTCCCTTACGTATGAGGAGATAGAGGATCTATTTAGAGTAGCTAAGTGAGAACACAACACTGACACACACACACACACACACACACACACACACACACACAAACACAGATATACACATTTGCATTCACTTCACACCTCTACACGCACCGATATTGTAATTAGCTAGAATGTCTTATACATACAATTCGTGTTACTATGTATTTATTTCATTTCCCTAATGGTGGCATCTTATTAGCTTTTCGCATCAATTATGTAAACTCATGTCTGAATTGGCTTCCTACGAGACAGGCTGCGCCTAGTGTAGGGGCCAGTGTAACCTTAAATTGTTAAGTTTTAGGTGCATGTTATTGTCATTTAGTTGTTATGTGGAAATTTGTTTTTGTATAACATTAATATGATAGTCGTGTACAATAAAGAAATTTGAATTTGATTTTTTTTTTTTTTGATTCACGTTCGTACGTGCCGCATTGTATATGCAACCACGCCAGGTTCTTTAAGATACCTACATCTTTTTATCAGTGCGTGCGAATCCTATCCTATCTACCATCATTGTACCGTTCACTTCCATAAAACAGGATAGATTCTCGGAGTTTTGACTGAACTAAAATAACCATCAAATGAATAATATATATAATTACACGTCACCAATATAGATAAGTCCTCGCAAATGTATTCGTGGTGGTTGACCACGCGCTTTATGTGACCGTGGCCTTAGCACTTCACTACTCTTACACTATGAGATAAAATGAGACGGCGAGTATGACTACCAATGCCCTTTTAATATACAAAACCGGAAAGAACCTTTAAGATTTATTGACATCACCGTACAAATAACCCATTAATTAAATGCCCCTTGAACTTTGTGAATTGCCTTTTAAAGTGGTCTGTAAGGATATTATCATTAACGCATTGGAAATGCGTTGTTTCAAGTTGTTTCGCATTGAAAAGTAGGGTTTACAAAGGTCGGGTGATAATTATTAAAACGGCATTCCTACTCGCCGCCGTTTCGTGCTGAACTGCGTTGTATGGCATGGATTTGTAATGTAATTGCTGTATAAATCGCATAGGATTAACAGAAGTAGTAGTGCAAGTGTTTTACTGGAAAGCAAAACGAGTCATCGAACGTGGTAACATTCTACGCCGACTAGGAGTTTGACCATTTAGTATCCAAATACTTCCGGATCTTAAAATTTCTGTTTAATTTTAATTCACTCACTCCCAGTTTCCCATATTCTCGACGAAACGGGATATCTTTCTTTGGAATGGTAAAATCCTATGAAACACGCCTATGAAAAAAAGAAAAGAAAGATTTTCTGGATAAAGCCGCATTTTGTCTACCTTTGTTTGTTTTTACTGTATCTCACATGTTTTTGTTTGTTCCTGTCTATTTGCGGTGTGCAATATAGAGTATTTGTATTTGTAATTAAAAGGGAGAAAGTAATTTGAAATAAGGCCTTACATTTATGCAATAAAACAACAAAGTGTGGCCGTCACAGGAAGTAACGAGTGGAATGCACTACATAAAATGTGATTGTTGGCCATAATAAGAAACAGTTACACTGAACTGCTGTGAACCTACTCAATATATGTTAAGTTACACGTTACATTATTTATTTTTTGAGGTGGACCATAAATTCATTCCACCCGACGAGAAATATGTCTTAATGGATTACCCTTTAAGCTATGACGTGCCTCAAATTTCCGTATCTTCAGTGGATTCGGCCTTGGGTTGTCTGTCCAATTCTTATATTTCCCGAAACTATTTTAGGTATATGTACCTATGTTAAATGAAGAACACAAACAACGGGCGTCATCTGTACGAAACTTACATACAATGTGTTTCGGTAATGGTGGTTCTCAAGTGTATATTGAAGGAGTGCTTACCTGAGCAGCGGTTTCGAGCTTGGTCCGCCTGTCGGCGAGGATGTTGTTCCCTAGCTCGTTGTCCTCTATCTGCACCTTCTTTTTCTCTTCGACGGCAGCGTTTAGGGAGTCCTAGAACAAGTGAAAAAATTGGTTAGTTTCGAAAAAGTAATAATCTACGGAAGTAAGGTTGCTGAGTTGGTGAATTGTCATAGGTCTTGAACATACATAATATTTAACTTGCGATCCGCTCCGCACTTCACGAGTTTATCAACATGGAACACAGGCATTGAACACATTAAAACGTGCCGCTGGAACCAAGATACAGTATTGAAAACTACATCTAAATCAATATTATACTTTCCAAGTTTCTACAAAGAAGATAATCATTTCATTACTTCTGTGTACATATTCTGGAAGTTATAGCTACTTCTTTACTAATTGAGTAATCAAATAATTAAAGTAATGCTGCATTAAAAACCGTATACCTACTACCAATCATTATTTGCACGTAGATTTAACTGTTTTTTTTTTATTGAATGAGTATACCTGACTGACATTAAAAAGACTATAATAATTACACTTCATTTTTACTGATGATTGTATAAATCATCCCAATAACTTTCTGTTCTTAATTCCAATTAGATATCGACAAAAAGTAATCAAGGAAATGCCTAAACGGGAGTAAGATCGTTACGTCTGATAAGCCACGCATCTGGCTGTGAAATCAGAACAGTGTAGTGTGAATGATCACAATTAGACGAATTTCTTCCTGCCTAGGTAACGCTAACACCTATTGTTACGTATTAACATCTGATCCACATTCGCGGTATATTGTCACGCTATATTGCGTAAGGTGTTATGTATATTATATTATAACGCACGACCAATGTAATATAATATCGTCACGTTGCGAGGCATGTCAGAAATTTGTTACTTTATAAATCTATATTTATAGTATTCATATCTATCTTTGCCAGAAAAAATGGCATCTAAAATAGGAAGTTGATATTCATTATGATAAAATCGGAAAATTGTATATACTTTGATATCAAAAGGAAAATATGAGACCTTTAAAACAGTCGAAATTGCACCGGAAAGTAAACTCATTAAAAAGTTTTATTTTGTTAATTTTGCTAACTTCCTGCGTCCCTGAAACGAATAAGTAACCTTAAACAAAATTTGTTTTACGTCTTTGTTTAATAATATACGTGCCTGGTCGATTTCGGCGGCCTCCGAGTCGAACTTCCTGAATACAGGCTTGAGTCCACCATTCTTCGTCTTGTTCTTCAGTTCGCCTATAACTGATCCAAAGTTAAGACCAATCGGGAAACCGGATTGCTTCTGAAGACGTTTCAGTAAAGGCTTCTCTTCCTGCCCGTTTACCTCATCACAAATATCTCGTTCAATTACAGGCCCTTTATTCAAATTAATATGATTTAAATGTTTAATTTTATCGGAAACCTTATCAATTGATTCTTGGAGCTGCAATGCCCTATCGCTAATCGACGGCAACTTAACAGGTGTCAAATCTACAGGCTTTACATTATAATCGAGTATTTGTGGTTCATGTTCGGCCGATTTGTCTAAAGACAGGTTTTGTATAATCGTTTGTATTTTGTCATCGTTTAAAATAGTCTTCTCAAGGAATTCTGTCAACCGTTCCTTTGGCGGACTCTCGCGCTTGAATGTCCTATCGTTAATAACCTTAGCCTTTTGCTGTTTCAACAATATGCTCGGTGTAACTTTATCTTCAGTTTTAATACTATCCGTAACTGAAACATCCAATTGATCGAAAGCATTATTGTTGGCTTCGATTTTTGTCACTTCTTCGATAATTTTGGGAGCCGGCGTAAGAGGCACAACTTCTCCTTTTAGAATGACACTTTCTTTGCTCACTGGTTTAATCTCTTGTTCTTGACTGATTAGTGTTGTATTCACTACATTATCACTGATTCCAGGAGGTTGTTTCGACAGCAAAATTTTCCATGCCAAGTACGCGAGCAAGCAGAATCCAAGCAAAACTTCGTAAAACATTTTGAGCAATCCCCGCAATCACATCACTGACTAGAATTTGTTTTAAAGTGGCGACACTTCAATTAACACACTTTTAACACCCGACGCGCTCCATTTGCAATAAAGTTCCAATGGAGCAATCAAAGTTTTTTGCACTATTGAGTATCACGACTTTAACCGCACCTAATATGAATAAATCATTAGACTAAGTTATTGATACATATGTAATAGCCGGAACGAAAAACAATAACAAAGCGGGTGATGCTACACCTGGTCCAATACACACTGGTTGAACAAGTGGCTTATCACCTGGTAGCGGACACAAGTGACTCACGCGCACCCTAGAACGCGTGTAATGTAAACATAGCCGGTAGCCGCAGCCTCATGACACATCTGACATATACACATTCTATAGGTGTGCCGAGATGGACCCAACCTTGACTCGAAAGACGAACCCATATAAAAATATGATTTTGTCGACCTTCGACGGGTTCGAACTTAATTGGTTAAACTATTATTTATAAAAAGGTCATAACGAATTCGGATTAAATCATCAAACAGAGATCTACAACGCAATTATTTGTTTATTGATAGTCGCGACACGATGAATTGTGAGACGCGTGTGGTCTATTCAAGGATCAATAATAAAGCTAACACCACAACGTAGATTCTACTTTTATCTCATACGAACTGACACTTACTTAAAAGCAAACAAAGACGCAATTCGCAAATACAGACTGACAATGCTAATTCATTTGAGTTTCGACAACTCTTCGATTATTCAACAGTATTCTGTTACCTTATTCGGTTAACCCATTGTCGTACAATATAAACTGTCATCAAGCTTTGTATTAAACGCAACTTTAAAATAAATACAGTGGTTTTCCTCAGTGACGGCATTCCGTTTATCTGCTTGAATAATATTATACGCAATAAAGACCACTGAGACTCGCCGCTCGCCAAATATGTCAACCTGTCCGAACCTAATGTGTAAACGAGCAAAAACTTATGGAGAGCCTAATTGAAGCTATTCAAATTACCATGAGATGATTTCGGCACGATACTGGGCAATAAATAAACTTTAGCTCGAGGATATACTCACAAAAACAACCTAGATGATAAAAAAGTAAATCAACCAATTACAGTGGAATATCTTAATACTACAGAGGTAATCATAAAAATATCGGCCAAGTGCGAGTGGGACTCGCGCACGAAGGCTTCCGTACCATTATCTGTAAGTTTGTTGTATCGGAGCCCCCTTAAATATTTATTTTATTTTATTTTTAGTATTTGTTGTTATAGCGGCAATAGAAATACATCATATGTGAAAAATTCAACTGTCTAACTATCACCGTTCTTGAGATACAGCCTGGTGACAGACGGACGGACGGACGGACAGCGAAGTCTCAGTAATGGGGTCCCGTTTTTACCCTTTGGGTACGGAACCCTAAAAAAAGGAAACTATCCTACTAATAAGTAATGCAGGTTATGAAGATATTTTGATATAAATGAATGTTTGTCACTTAATAACGCGTTATTTAGATGGAACCCGGCACATAGATAGAACAGGTCATGAATTAAAACAAAAAACAACTTTATACCCATTACTGTAACCGAAACTGCGGAATACTCTCTCGTGTTTGATCATACCCCGGGGTTTTCGATGTACGAATGATTTGACACTAAGCCGACGATTCATTCGTGCACCAAAAACTCCGAAATATGTTAATCATACCACATATCTAAATATACAAATCAAAATGCACAATTGCACACGAACATGATTGGAATCAATCATAGCACATTGCGGGACTAATAAGTTTCAATAGAGAATGACTAGGGCGATATAGGACGAATCCATTAAATTATTGTAATGGCACTTAGCAGTTACTGAGGCAATCGGAGATTGAAACGTGCGTGTCATACCGAACATGTGGACATTAGAAAACGACGACCCCAATGACGATGGCCCTGCTACTACGATACTGCTGTGCATAATGATCAACAAACAAATAAACAACTTTTTTTAAGCATGACTTGAACTATATGAGGGCTGTTTAGCCCTCATTACTAGTGAGTCGAACTTTGTGTGGGAATATAACCCGCTAATGAGATTGCCTCCGCGCCACAGGAATGATAAATAAACAACGATAACAGCAAAATACATATGAAAGTGAATTCCCGAAACTCTGTTATGGAAAGAAGCAACAAGGTCAATTGAGATAGATAAAATTTGATAACGAACGATAAAACCGCGAGGCATGATCTCACGGCGCACATAATCATTATGAAGATCGTTAGTTTCAATTGAATACTAAACCGGAGCAAACACTTGTATAAACATAGACAATAAGTCGGTTATTAAAGAAACGAAAAAGTTAGCATAGTAAGTAAACAAACTTAAAAAACGTCACATTTCAATTTCACATAAAGTTTTCCACTGGTTTCACAGCGACTTGTCTTAGAGAAAGCGACTTTTCAAATAAAAAATTCGCGAAAGACGTTGCGGTCGGCGCGGGCGCAGCGAACGAGTCTGCCAAAACAACTGGCGGTGCCGCCGCGTCTCGCTGACCAGTTGGGTCACTGTCGGGTGCATGCAAATAACTTTTTTTGGATAAAACAATATATTTAGTGTCTGTATGTACCTACATATTTATACACGTGTATATTATTGGAAATATGCATTTACTTTAAACAACGGAATGAGTAACTTACATCCAATACACGTAGTACATTTGTTTTTTATCATCATTTTGCGTGTTATACTAATCTGATCGAGTTTTAGGCGTCTTCTCGTTACCCAAATGGTTTTCTGGAAGATATCGCTATTATATGTTCTGTAGCTAAATATTTTAAGTACTATCAGTTTTTAATTAAGAAATTGTACTGTATATTACGTTTTAAGCTGAAAAAACATGACGAATATGAACGCATCGCATCAAGAGACAATGTAAACAAAGAATTCACTAAGTACTCGAGATAAGGGCAATCAAACGGTAATGCTGCAGGCACGATAATTGTATTTATGCAAATGCCGGAAGCTAAATCCGCTGGATGTAATTATAATTCAGCATCGCACTTGAAATGTGAATGTACGCATTCTGTTATAGCAACGGTTCTCAAAGTATACTCTGTGGCTTCTTAAGGCTTCTCAAAAGGTGCCGCCAAAATAATATCAAAGTCATCGGTCTAGTAGGTACTGTAATAGTAAGAAGATACAACTTAATTGAAAGTCAATTACAGATAAAACAAGAATTCCAGAGTACCCTTATTTTTAAAGCGTATATCGCTGATAGAATACAAACTTTACTTCTATAGTAGGTATACAATGAAACTCGCTTGTTTTGGGATTCTGTAAGTAATTTAGGGCCGAATAACATAAGGTTTTGTTACAAAAAAAGTTGATGAGAACCGCCGCATTAGAAGTATGCCAAGGAAACTACACAAATGAAAACTATATTGTGTGTTGAATTTCGTGTGAAATTCAGTCTTATTATGGTAATGAAAGTTTGATAATTTTTAATTGGCGTCTGTTCCTTGATAGAAGCTAGTTCGCACGATTTAACGGACATGTGGATTAGCTCATTAAACTAATTGATTCATCTCGCCGCAACACTTACCTTTCAAGTGCTTTAATATTTTACAAAATTTTATTGCATCGGATTTAATCTATCTGTCTATATATATAAAATCAATTGCTGTTCGTTTGTCTCGCTAAAACTCGAAAGCGGCTGGGCAGATTTTGCTGATTTTAGTTTTGAAATGTTTGTCGTAATCCAGGGAAGGTTTAAACGGTGAGGCATTAGCATCTTACTGACACAGACCGAATTCCACGCGGGCGGAGCCGCGGGCACGGCTAGTTATGAAATAAAATATGTCATAAATACTGCAGGCAATGAAATATTTTAGTTAGGTACGTTGAAATAATGATCTTGTAAAATGCGTTCGTCCGTCAGTATGTTATATACCTTTACACGTTAACTGCTAAACAGTTTACAGAAAAGTTTGCGAATACTACGCAAGCGAAGCACAGCTTTATAATGGGACTTCAATACTAACTTCTGTTGAATCACCTTCGTCAATCCCTCATCGCTGCTTTATAAAAAAAACTTTATGTTTAGGTCAAAGCGTTTACGAGACGGACATAAACAAAACAACAAAACAGATTCATACTCAGACAACATGACTACACGTATAGGTACCACTCCTTTGTCGTTTTAGAGATGGCAATAAAAATAAATGGACAGAGTAAATAAAGAACAAAATGTAGAGAGAGTGGTGCCGATATTTTGTTTAAAACTTTAGTTTTTGACCAGATGCATTTGTCCAGCGTTTCGCGTGGCGGGGGCCAAATTTTATTATTAGACTTCGCACTAACGCCAAAATATATGTGGGGCACTTTCATAACGCGTTGGCACCGTTTGAGTTAGTTCAGTGTCATTTATAATGATTGATCTAATTGTCTACCTGCAATTAGGACGGGCAGTTAGCAAGGTGAGCAAACAGTTTAATTGATAATTTATTTTTAATGCAGTGTTTAAGCTATGCATCTGATGCATGGGGATTGAGTATTAATAAATTAGACAATTATTTACAACATTTTCTTTTTATATTTGGTGTGCAATTCAGTGTCTTCAGTGATACACATACGACTGAAGCTGTAAATTTTCGTATGTCGCCTCAAATTAATCATTGAAAATTATGTATACAATATGTCGGAAGTTTACTACTCATAAAATTTTATATCAATGACGAAATCTTATGGCTTTCTCCCATTTCCAAAATCTAATCACTATAAACTTAAACAACCCATTACACTATCTATTATATATCCAACCAATTAAGATTAATAGTTAGTGTAGTTACAAATGTTACAATTGTTATATTTTTTTTTTTTCAACTTCCATTATACTACTAAAAGATGGATATTGTCAACAACGTTGTTTAAATAACCATTTGGATAGAAAAAAAGATGTTTGAATTACTAAATGTGCAGGTTAGTATTTAGTTTTAAAACTTTTTGTGATGCTAAAAGTGTCAAATAACTAAAAGTGTAAATCTTTCATACAAAATACACAGAAATGATAGATTTTTTGCCCCTACATGCGAGTGAACCACAAAGTAACGCTCGCAAATAAAACGTTATTATATTAAATAACTCATAAAAGCCAACACCGGTAAATTGAGGACTTTTTACGGAGATTTAACGTCTCGTAAAATTAATTATATTGCCATTTAAAAGTATATTTTTCTAGTCTGTTGAACGTGCGGTGAGAAAAGAGACGATTTCCTTTATTACAATACATAGCATATCATAAAAGCAATTCTGACTGCCATGAATTCAGTTACACTGCGCACAGTGTATGGAATGATAGCAGTATGTTAATGAATACTTTATACGAATATTATGAATACATACGAATGTTTTTATAACTATTGTAATAGTAGCCTTGCATTGATCAAAAAAAAAATATAAATAAAAATTTACTTTTTTGAATTGAGTACCTAGACCTCCGCCGTTTAAAAAAAACAAAGTGTGGTTCGACAAAAAAAACCCGCTCACAAAATCTCACGAGTATCGGTTGATAAAAGTGGCCTGAAGGGGCGAACAGCCAGAAATCCGGACAAAGGGATATCTAAAAGATTTGTTGGCCAAGCTGAATCGGAGACGCCGCGCGCGCTCAGTCAATTAGTAGTTAAAGGGTTGAAGAATATCAGTTGACTGTGTCTCAGCGATGCGCGCCTGGCTCGCTCCAGTTGCGTCACGACGCAAACTGGTTTGACCAATGGGTAACATTACGCTCTGCGCTTATTGCATTCCCCTTGCAATGTTGTTCGTCGGTGTCGTACTTGTTTTGTGGGGTTCAATAAGCAGCGTAAAATGTTAGGTTCTATTTAAAACACTTCGACTCGTTAACTGCTAGAAAATGGTGCTAGATCGGGAGCAACTACCGTTTGTGACGAAGGCCAAAACTCGCATTGGGCCAACGCCTTTGACCTAGTAGTATCTAAATACGGTTAGTAATCAAAAGTAGACTATTAACCAGCTTTATGGTTTATCGTTTTTAGTTATTTGGCAGATAACATTAATACAATTCAAATTATATTGTTTAATCTCATGTTTTTCTTATTGATAACACTAAAACCGTTGATCATTTGTCATTGTCAACGAAAGTAGTGATGCCTTTGGTGTGTTATGAAATCGGGTCATAATATATAGTATAGAATCGATGGTCAATAAGGATTCATTAATCAAATCACGGTCTCAAAAATCGACGGTAATTTAATTAAAATATCTGATTTAAAAAAAAATATATGAAACTACAGTTAATATAGGTCGAAAACAATCTAACCATACTATTCCAAGGCGTTTCTCAAGAAAACCTTAACGGGCAACCTTTTAACCATCCGAGGCTATAATCCGACGCATGCGACCTCCTTCCGCGACACAAAAGGCAAGGGTTTCGAACGAGTATGGAGCCGTATGGAAACGGAAAGGAAATGTAGGGTTGTGCATCGCGGTTACGAAAACCAAGCCAAATATGAGCCGCGAAGCCATCTTAGAAGAGAATGTGGTTTATTGACGTTATCGGGTTTTTGAGACTGCAAGTTCTGTGGTTTCCATAAGAAGGATCCACTTATAAACAAAAATAACGTAATGTAATATGGAATAACAGTCACGGCAACGTAGGTTGCGAAAGGTATGTGTAAATCAATAAAAATAAAAGGACAACCCTTGTGTGATCTATCAAAAGTGGCCTAAATGAGTCCGAATTTTGTATAAGACATTTTGTAAATTATAACCTTTAGATTAAGTTAGGTTAGGTTAGGTTTGTGTTATGTTAGAACATTCAAAAATATCTTATGGTTTCAGAAAAAAAACGATGAAATGTAATTTCATTCGCAAAAACGAGATATTTTATGATTTTAGTATACTTACGTATAAACGGTATAAAGTATAGTGGTTAAAGAGAAGTGAGAGTATGAGATAAATTCCTGTTAATCTTTTCTTTACTTGAGACGCAAATGGTTTCGATTTTGACCTTCAGGTTAGGCTTTGAAAGTCATGTTGCATATGACGAAGTTTGTATTGGTTGAAAGATCAGTACCTATTCATCATCACGTAAAAGTGTAAAACCATTCATGGAGTAACGACCCGGTGTTTGTTACAGAGCGTGGCACTGCATTTGAAAGTACAATATTAAGATGTGTGAGGCAAATACTGAAATGAAATTGTGCCAATTAAAACTGCATTAACGTAGCAGAGAAATGTGGTTTAATTAAGGAGTTTCGACATAGTTTACCATGGTTTTCATACAGCTGTGGTGTGAAGATTATATTAGTCAGCCTTAAAAGTAGCTGATAATTTGACATATGCCTACATGTACCTACACAACCTACCTACTACGTGTTATTCGCTCCCAAAACGTATTAGTAATGACTATAATCTCTGCTGTAATACAAAATTGTCTCTGTAGGTATACCTGTTTGTATTTTAAAGCTAAAAGTTCACAAATTGGGTTGATAGTATATATAACTTAACCGAAATCTTTGATAAAACTGAATACTTAAGAAGTCAAGTGAAAAAGAAAGCATACACATACTTACGTAAAAGGGTTCAACCATGTATTTTGTATAATGTAATAATGTCATACCGTTTCCGGTTTTTCTCCATTTCCTTTGATACATTATTGTTTTTACCTTTCCGCGGAGGTTCAGAAAAGATACGTAAAACTACACCGAGGAAAGGTTCAATCTTAAATATCGTCGTTGATATGAGAAACGATGGCATATTATTCAAATGGGCACTACATAACCATAAGGAAAAAGTATATCCCATCAAAAACATTACATGTAAAAAAATTGCAAGTCTCGCAACCTTCTACCGAAAAAAGTTGTGAGATACAATATAAAACCAAGTCGGTTAATTTATTCAGTACCTATCAAAGTGACCCTTCGCCTATATGACAACTTTGACATACATTTTCACCGGATTACATAACTAAAAACATATTACCATGACCGTGTTAGTACCCGCATTAATATTAAACATATTTATCTTTATCATAAATGTAATGACTTGGCCATCGCACGACAACATAAGTATATAATAATACGAATAAATCTCATTTTATTAAAGTGATTATTATTTTTTGCTTTATTTATCCATACCAATAGATCGGTATGGAGCGGTGCGTATCCAGTCCTTTTCAGCTGTTTTTACTATCTCGTCTGCCTATATTTTCTTCTGCCGTCCTCTTTTGCCGGTCGGGCCAGATCCATCTTTTATTTAAGGACGGCCAAGATGAAACAATGAGTAGGAATTTATGTTTGTATTGCGTGACATTCAAAGCGTTAATAAAATTTGGTAGATTTTATTATCATTATAATGTAGAAGGTATTATCGTAAAGATAAATATGTTTAATATTAATGCGGGTACTAACACGGTCATGGTAATATGTTTTTAGTTATGTAATCCGGTGAAAATGTATGTCAAAGTTGTCATATAGGCGAAGGGTCACTTTGATAGGTACTGAATAAATTAACCGACTTGGTTTTATATTGTATCTCACAACTTTTTTCGGTAGAAGGTTGCGAGACTTGCAATTTTTTTACATGTAATGTTTTTGATGGGATCTCATTTCTTTTTGTAAGTGGTCCTCCTTATTTTTCCTTTAAGGACTACTAGCTGTGTATCCGAAACTGTCTTTCTTAAAGCCCACTCTCTGTCTCTGTGGGCTTTTCTCGAAAGTTTAAATGAAGCGATTTTTGACAAGCCAGGACGGTAATTACTTCTTAGTCTATTATACTCCGAAATTGCGGAGTTTTGCACTTTAACACTACCGAAGTTGACATTAACTAAATGTAAACCACACAGACTTGTCACTCCCTCTCATGATCCATAATGACCCCTCTCATTATAGATAATGATCCTTCTCATGATTCCTCTCATGACGATGGTGATGATGAGGGTGGTGATGATGGCGGCGATGATGGTGGTAGTGGTTATTGTGTTGGGGATGTGGTTGTGGTAATGGTCGTGGTGGTAATGTGGTGAGGATGTTGATTTTATAACCATCGTCATCACCATCACCACTATGACCATCACCATCTGAATCAACACCCCCATCATCATACCTAATCACCTTCATCGGCATCATCATCGTCATCATCATTATCATCATTAATTATCTACAACAAAACCATCATCATCATCACCAATCACCACCATCATAATCATCATCATCATCATTACCAACACCTCCCTCACCACCACCAGTCACCACCATCTTCATTACTATCAATACCCCCATCATCACCACCGGTCACCTCCACTCCACCATCATCACCAACAGTCACCACCATCGTCGTCATCATAATTATCATCATCACCAATCACCACCATCATCATCATCATCATCATTACCAACACCTCCCTCACCACCACCAGTCACCACCATCTTCATTACCATCAATACCCCCATCATCACCACCGGTCACCTCCACTCCACCATCATCATCATCACCAACAGTCACCACCATCGTCGTCATCATAATCATCATCATCACCAATACCACCTTCATCAGAATCAGTCACCACCACCACCATCATAATTATCATCACCAACACGCCCATCGCCACCACCAGTCACCATCATCATCTGAACAATCCAACACCCTCATTACCAACACCAGTCCCCAGCTTCATCATCATCATCATCATCACCAGCACCCCCATCACCACCACCAGTTACCACCATCATCATCATCATCATCATCGCTACCATCACGATTCCAACTCACTGCCCCTGCGGGGTGAGGTAACTCAATTCGGTACGGCGATGAGCGTGTCCATTCTGTAATTTCTGTATGTATTAGGTAATAAGCTAATAAGTATGCTGTGCCTGAGGTATCTAAACCGAAGGTTATATGAACCGCAAAGTTAACTTTGTAATCGTGTATTTTTTATAGGGTTCATAAGGAAATACAAATTTATCTATGCAGCTCGCATAACTGGAAAACTACACGGAAATTTTGTAATGTTTAGGTTTTTTAATGATTTGTACACCAAACCGTAATAGAGCACGAAATTTCAAGCTTGTGTGTCTTCTAGAAGTAACTTAGAATTCGTATGATCATGAGTGAGTCAGTGAGTGAATCAGTGAGTGACAAAATTAAGGAACTTTGACTGGCAATAATTTCTAAACTACTGGTTCAAATTGAATGAAATTTGGAATATGCCTAGGTTATATCATGCTCTCCTGGTCATTAAAAATTCAGGCTTCTAGCTTTGTCCGTAATGAAATACTGGGAGTTTGAAAATGGTCTGAATGGCTTCGAGAAAAGGATGTTACGGCGTGCCGGGAAGCGCGTTTGCTCGACTTGGCGGGGGCACTGCCGTGCCCCCAGATATTACACTTTTTATTCACATATTATTATTTCTATTCTGACTCGCTAAAATATTTGCGTAATGGAATGGAGCAAACGGTTTTCCCGCGCAATTCTAACGCAAATATAACGCAAGCCGCCATCGGCATGGCTTCGGGGCGCTACCGTCGAATATTTAATTTCCGCCGTCAAACATAGATGGCGCTGTCACCAGATCTAATAAACGTTCTCTCCGGAAAAGCACAAATCCAATTTCTCGCACCAATAAATATGGAACAGATTTGGTACGATTCGAACGAAAAAATGGATGCGATCATTGGGTATGTTTGTTTAAGTGCGTGAGTACGAAATTGAAATCTATTTCGCATAGGGAGTTGGTTGTTTGTTTAGAGACGGAAAATTGTTGTATTCTTTTGTCTATTGGATCTAAGTCACTCTAAGTGGCCAGATATTACATTCGGAAGGCGGTAGAAAAGGCACTCGAAAGCTTTTTGTAATATAAAAAGAATTCACAATACGTATGTTTGCACACACATTCACATTTCTCCATATCCGTCATTGCAAACAATTCTAAAATGGATGGCTGTGACACGGCATAGTTCGCAAGCGGAGTTTAAGCAAAAGGTCGAGGTGATTGGCATTTGCAGGTTCTTTTTATAGCCGTGTCATTTGGGTAAAAATATACTAAACTTTCCGTGCCGTGCCTTATACTGCTGACAACGCAGATCCCCCATTTTGCAAAGGTCCGTGAACGTGACATTAACATTTCGTCCCTTAGTTACTGATTAAAGTTCGCGACGGTCATTTATCCATTTGAATATTGGGGAAAATTTGTAAAGAAATGACCCAAAATGTGGTTAGTAAAGCTGAAAAGGGGCCGCTATCGCAGGGCCGTAGTCCTTGTCTTTGGGACGTTTACAGTTTCTTATTTCATTTCTTACGAAGTCTATAAAATTTCAGTACAACGAAATCTTTGCAGGACTTCTCGGTGCCTTGGGTCAAATAGCTCGCAATGTACTAGAATACGGGCGTGGATAATAAAACAAAACATGACGATCCAATAAGTCTCTTATCATGTCGTAAGTTCCTTAATTTGGCCACAGGGACACTTTCCAAGGGTCCTCGTAAACCACACATGGCCGATCATGGCCCATCACGGAAGGAAAGTAGGTGGAAAATTGCGGCCACCGCCGTATAACGATGACATAGCAATAAAGAGAGAATTTGCTCTGAACAGGTAATAAATGGAGCGCTTGCCTGGAATCTTTGATATTGGTTTAGGATGGATGGTTCTTTTGAACGCGAGGATATTCTGGATTTAGGGATATAGTGATAAATGCTTGAATATTAGCGGGATTTGTGTGTTTACTAACCGAACGTCTACCATTTTGCTCGAGGATCGTTCTGTATTTATTAACCTCCTAAGACCCAACGGCCTATTTTAAAGACCAGAGATCGTACTAATTGCGGCCCAATGACATGTATGAATTAATCAAATATCCACCCAAGGTTAATATATAATTACGACACAGAATAAAAAACCTAAAATTAGGTCACTGGGTCGCTATTACAAATGTCCTAAAAATAGATTGGGTCTTAGGAGGTTAAGAGAGCAAATATCAATTTAAGATTGAAAGTCTTACAAAGTTTCCGACAAGACAAAGTGAAACCTTGACGTAAATTGTAGAGAAAAGCTTTTAACGTTTACTAAGCATTATCTACAAACACAATAAATCAATCACTTTTCAATTAGTAAACCAATGGTTGGCGACGGACGGAGTATAACAGAGGGTGATTAAGGTTAACGCTCCAAGGGTAGGAAACTGGATCGTGACCTGTCAATATTAGCTTTTCCCTGGACGTAATCAACTTTACTCTTTCATATAGGTCATAAGGACATTAAGCGAGCCGTAAATTTTATGTCGTTACTTTGCATCTAGAGGTTAACTTTTGCTCAAATAAAAAACATTTAACGTCTTTGGCCAAAAAGCAGTTACCAGAGAAATAGCCCGTCAAAAAGTAAGCAAACTAGTAGCCAAATTAACCTGACCTTATGATATTTAAAACGTTCAAAATGGGAATGTAAATAAGTAGCACGCGATTTCGGTATTCGTGTCCAAGTTTGCACAGGCGTGGTAGTAATTATTATAGGTAACACTCCCTGCCGGAAAACGACAAACCGTAATTTTAACGAATCGTAACATTTTGGCGTGGAAATTAAACCAAATTAACCATCATTTAGTCCGTCGATTAGAACTTTATAAAAATGTTTAAAGGCCAAAGGTCAGTGGCCTATGTAATTATCACTAACAAAACGGAAGGCAGAGCATGTGATCTGATATTTATAGTAAAAATAGGCGAAAAATTAACTTCCTGCAAAGTAGTTGCACATTTGTTGTAAGTTTTTTTTCATCGAGTTTATTTTCTGGATGATGATTGCTTTGTGTTTGACAATAAATGTACCTATTAAAAAATACTAGAGCTGCGTGGGTCTTAACTAAGTAATTACTAAGTACATAGGTATACTTATAAATAATGAACCAAGGTTAATTACGAAAGATAAATTGAATGCGATCTACTACAATCTAAGCAGGATATAGTAGATCGCATTCAATTTTTCTTTCTTATTTTACCTTTGTGTCATTATTTATAAAAAATAAAAAATGTGGTATTTCCACATAAAAAATAGAATCGATAAAAAGATTGTATAAAAATACTAAGCATACTGTTTTTATAAAAATAGCCATATTGTCACGCAATTTATGAAGCTGTAGATACCAAATACAAATGCCATATTTTCGGCGTGAAAGTGACAAATTATGTTGTTCAGTGTAAACCCAAGGTGTTTCCTCAGGTCACGCGACCTGATAACAATCGACCTCCGCTCCAGTTGAGATTTGTCACGATACAGAGGGTAATCGTCAACTGTTGGAGGTGTGGCTTATCAGCGGTGATGGGATTATGATTCGGGCCGTAATGCGCGTTCAATGCCGAACTCTTATCAAGATTATGTCATGGATTTCGGCAGAAGTCATATTGAGTAGCAGCATATCGATTAGTATCGATACCGCAAATATGCAGCTACTTAATATAGGTATAATTTTTAACTGGTAGACTACCTATACTCAGACAGCCCAGCGAGTCAATATAGTGAGTAACCATTTTTGCTTTGTCATTTTTGAACCATAGTTATAGGTACTTAATTTAATAATAATAATTAAATTTGAGCTTATAGAACATGCAAGATCACAAATCAATTTACCATTTGACCTTAAACGCTCTAGAAACTTATGAGTGTTTATTTTTTAGTTCCTAGTCCTACTTAAGACACTGTTGGGAACAGCATGTGTCAAAAAGGGTGTATGCTATGTAAGTTTTTGTAATGTTTTTGCTAACACTAGTTATAAATATGTACTAACAAATAATATGAGCCACCTTTGTTACTCGAAATAAACGATTTTCATTTCATTCATTCGTCATTTCAACTCATTCAACCGTACTGTATTTGTAACCTATATTTATATATTATACATTAAAACTCTCCTTACAATCCCAACACAAAATATCAGCAAATGTCCTCCTACATTATTATCCGACATTTTCCGTTCGTATCCGAGTTTCGTAGAACCCATCCCGTCTATTACTTACTTCCTATTGGAACGCAAAGTGACAGCGCGTGATGTTGTGACATTTCCAACGATACTTTACTCCCGCTGACAGGTGGATACGCAAGAATATCAGAGTATCTAGCGAAGGAATTTTCTGATATTTAGTTTCTTAGATAGGGGTCAAAGAATGGAATAAATATTAAGGGTCAATCTTACACAAATCGACGTAGTCCCAAACTAAGCAATAGTTACTTATTCTACGGGTACGAGACGACGATATACATAACATACATACATAGATAACATCCATGACCCAGAAACATATTCGAAGGTGGAATGTATTCGAGTTCATCACACAAATATTTGTCCTTGCTGGGATTCGAACCGAGGACCGCCGGCTCAGTAGGCAGCTGCACTACAAACTACGCCAACCGCGTCGTCCAAAAAGTTGATGATTATTAATTTTTAGGGTTCCGTACCTCAAAAGGAAAAAACGGAACCCTTATAGGATCACTTTGTTGTCCGTCTGTCCGTCCGTCCGTCCGTCTGTCAAGACCCTTTTTCTCAGGAACGCGTGGAGGTATGAAGCTGAAATTTATCTAGACACGCGGCAGCGTGTCCAGCCAAGTTCACCGCAGGAACTGGCGAGCAGCAGCCGTGTGTTATATTACACGAACCGTTTGGAGCCACTTTTGACCCCCCAATAACTCCAAATCTATTTAACATAAAAAAAATGAAATTTGGCTTATGTATTAAGATCCTTTAGAACAAGTAGATCCCCAAATTTCATTAATATAGGTTAAATAGTTATTGAGATATTAAAGTCCAAAAAACGGTATTTTTATCACTGACTGACTGACTGACTGACTGACTGACTGACTGACTAGTAATCAAAAACCTAACCCACTTCCAGGTGACCTAGAAAGGTGAAATTTGGCATGCAGCTTAGTAATTGTGTGTGTATACATATAAAAATCGAAAACAGTGATTTTTTTGTTTTTTTATTATTATTATTATTATTATTGATGGTTGTTGCCTCAGAACTCTGTCATTTATAAACCGATTTGGAAAATTCTTTTTTTGTTTGAAAGATATACTAGAATAACATATACACTCACACGCACACACTTACACATACATGCACATAAAAATCCAATACGTACTAACCGTTTTGGAAAATTCTTTGTTTGTTCAAAACTTTCAAAAGATGTACTAGAATAGCACACAGAACTAATTAACAAATAATAATTAAGTAATTTACACATCATAATAATTTCTGTACAAAAAGTAATGATATCCCATCAAAAACATAAATGTAAAATGAGAGCCAAGTTCAATATCGCGTGCACTTCGCCGACAAAAGAATTGAGATCTGCAAGGGCGCCAAGTTCTTTGCCCTAAAATTTTTAGATACAAGGACATGCGACATACTCAATGCATTTATTTTACTTGAGGTGTAATTCAATATCAAGACTTGACTTGGCTAGTTTTAAAATATAAATTTATATTATAAATCAAAATCAATCAAATCATTAACCTATTTTCGTAAAGGTAAGTACGCAAGTTAGTGTACGGTTTGTTACTTATACTGTTAGCTTGATAATGAACTATGACTATGTTACTTTTATAAAATTTAGTTAGTTTGTGAAAACTAGCCAAGTCAAATCTTGATATTGAATTACACCCCAAGTAAAATAAATGCATTGAGTATGTCGCATGTCCTTGTATCTAAAAATTTTAGGGCAAAGAACTTGGCGCCCTTGCAGATCTCAATTCTTTTGTCGGCGAAGTGCACGCGATATTGAACTTGGCTCTCATTTTACATTTATGTTTTTGATGGGATATCAATTACTCAGGTCTACTGTCCCTTGAAGCTGTGAAAAAATCAAACTTCTAAGCCAACGCAATCAAAAGATACAGCCGTTTATGCCGCAAATTTTCGACACTTGCAAGGGAATCAAAACCTACAGGGTGCTTCCCGTGAACTCAGAATCTTGAAATTTGGTACGAAGCAACGTCTTATAGCATAGATAAAGGAAAAATTACGAAAACCATAATTTTTTTTTTTAATACCTAACTTTGCACCTAATTTATATGGGGCGCTATACATACCAGGTGCAAACTTAACTTAACCACTTAGGGATGGAAAGTGTTTGTACGGAACCCTCGGTGCGCGAGTCCGACTCGCACTTGGCCGGTTTTTTTATTCGTCTTTTTTACTTTTTTCCTATATTGGCTGAATGCAACAGTATTGAATACATTTCCAAACACAATATCGGCAAGCGTCCGCTCCTACGTCGTTATCGCACATTTCCCGTTCGTATACCGAATTTCGTGGAACCTATTCCACGACTTCCCATTGGAACGCAAAGTGACAGCCGGCGATGCTATGACGGCTGGAATGGCGCGCTCTCCCAGCTGACAGAATGTAGGGGCGAACATTTCAAAGTATCAAGGAATTTCGTAAGAATTTTAAAATACATAAACGGGTTTATGCCGCGACTGATCGGCTCTCCTGGTGATGAATCGCGTACCGATTCGAAACATGTCGAGCGTTATTCGACTTCTACGACGTGAGTAAACCGTTTATGTATTTTAATATGTTTAAGACCCACAGTAGTTTTCTATGTACAAATTCGTAAGGATTTTACGATCAATTTGAGTGGGGATTAGAGATAGGTATGTACGAGTGCATCAATTATTTTTAACCCCCGAATAAAGAGGATTGCTATAAGTTTAACATATGTATCTGTGTTCTGTGTATTTGTGTGTCTTTCTGTGGCATCATAGCTCTGAAACGGATAGACCAATTTTTAGTGCTGTTTTTTAACGAAAAAAAAAAACTTGTCCTTCGAGATGGTTCTTACGTATAGCTACTATTGGTCGAAATAGGGCCAGTAGTTTCCAAGATATTCAGCTTTAATTGGAGCAAGTGAAAATATCTCAGCCGATATTGTATAAATGTTCAGTTTTAGTAGCATTTTTTATATTACTCTTTCCTATCACTCTGACCTAGTTTAGGTTATTAACATATTCTGTTGGAAGTAGTTAAAGTACGAATTGAAAATTTTGACATGGACTGTTCGTTATCTCTGAAAAAAGAAAACCATCTCTAAAAATTTTACGACTGCTGAGACTGATGGAAAATTAAGCAGATATTATGTAAACATACGAATAATTAGCCCCTTCGTCAATAAAGCTGATATGAATATGTAAGTAAATAAAATATCCTACATGTTTAAATATAAAATATCTTACATAATTATACAAGTACCTAATACCCAAATCCCATACTCGTCGAGAACTCCCCTTTTGAATTGGACAAAAGCTAGAGATATCACCACCCGGTACGGTGCCCTTGACAATAGCTATTGATTTTGAGGGCTACCTCAAATTTAGTTATGGAAATATCCTGCTTATATTAGCTACTCAAGATGTTTGTATTTGTACATATACAGCAATACGTGTCTCTTGTTTATCATATTTGCAGTCCCTACGGGCATTTGTGGGCGTGATAAGGGGAGGAATATTGGCAAATTCCAACCGTCACTATTGGTGTTACGAATTATTTATTGATGTATTATGCACCTATATTGTATAAGGTGACAAGAAAACACATAATTACAATTAAACTTCGTTATTTACCATTATAAACAAATTAATTTGTATAGAACGACTGGACGCTGAAGGTAAAGTAAGTATAACAAACATATTATTCCATATATGTACCTACAATGACCTGCAGAGTTGCATGGCCCATTTATGAATGAACTCATTCATTCCATTCCAGAAGCCAAAAAGCTTCTCTATAACTGGCTCAGTACTCTGGATTATTCCGACACCGAGGCTCTCGTTGTCAAGAGAGTCTAGAATCATTTTTCTAGTTATTAGTTTGATTTAGTAAATTAATATTGACACAAAGGTAAATTAAGAAAGAAAAATTGAATGCGATCTACTACAATCGAAGCGGGGTTTGAACCCGCGACCTCTGCGTTACCGGCGCATTGCTCTCCCAACTGAGCTATTCGACCGCTACGTCAGTCACACCAAATCTTTCATCCCTTACTTAATCCTTTACGCTACTGGAGCGCCCTCTGCGTCATATATGTTTTTTTGAAATGCTTATTGCGCATTAGCCATACCCTAGGATGTGCGTTTTACACGCACGATCCCCAATCCCCATTGCTTTACAGCAAGTGTGAAGACTGCGAGAGAGATGGCGCTGTTCTAAATATTTGTATAGAATCTTTTTATCGATTCTATATATATTTTTTTTTTTTATGTGGTAATACCACATTTTTATTTTTATTAATTATGACACAAAGGTAAATTAAGAAAGAAAAATTGAATGCGATCTACTACAATCGAAGCGGGGTTTGAACCCGCGACCTCTGCGTTACCGGCGCATTGCTCTCCCAACTGAGCTATTCGACCGCTACGTCAGTCACACCAAATCTTTCATCCCTTACTTAATCCTTTACGCTACTGGAGCGCCCTCTGCGTCATATATGTTTTTTTGAAATGCTTATTGCGCATTAGCCATACCCTAGGATGTGCGTTTTACACGCACGATCCCCAATCCCCATTGCTTTACAGCAAGTGTGAAGACTGCGAGAGAGATGGCGCTGTTCTAAATATTTGTATAGAATCTTTTTATGGATTCTATATATATATATTTTTTTTTTTTTTTTTCAGTTGGGAGAGCAATGCGCCGGTAACGCAGAGGTCGCGGGTTCAAACCCCGCTTCGATTGTAGTAGATCGCATTCAATTTTTCTTTCTTAATTTACCTTTGTGTCATAATTAATAAAAATAAAAATGTGGTATTACCACATAAAAAAAAAAAAAAAAAAATATAGAATCGATAAAAAGATTCTATACAAATATTTAGAACAGCGCCATCTCTCTCGCAGTCTTCACACTTGCTGTAAAGCAATGGGGATTGGGGATCGTGCGTGTAAAACGCACATCCTAGGGTATGGCTAATGCGCAATAAGCATTTCAAAAAAACATATATGACGCAGAGGGCGCTCCAGTAGCGTAAAGGATTAAGTAAGGGATGAAAGATTTGGTGTGACTGACGTAGCGGTCGAATAGCTCAGTTGGGAGAGCAATGCGCCGGTAACGCAGAGCTCGCGGGTTCAAACCCCGCTTCGATTGTAGTAGATCGCATTCAATTTTTCTTTCTTAATTTACCTTTGTGTCATAATTAATAAAAATAAAAATGTGGTATTACCACATAAAAAAAAAAAAAAAAAATATAGAATCGATAAAAAGATTCTATACAAATATTTAGAACAGCGCCATCTCTCTCGCAGTCTTCACACTTGCTGTAAAGCAATGGGGATTGGGGATCGTGCGTGTAAAACGCACATCCTAGGGTATGGCTAATGCGCAATAAGCATTTCAAAAAAACATATAAGACGCAGAGGGCGCTCCAGTAGCGTAAAGGATTAAGTAAGGGATGAAAGATTTGGTGTGACTGACGTAGCGGTCGAATAGCTCAGTTGGGAGAGCAATGCGCCGGTAACGCAGAGGTCGCGGGTTCAAACCCCGCTTCGATTGTAGTAGATCGCATTCAATTTTTCTTTCTTAATTTACCTTTGTGTCATAATTAATAAAAATAAAAATGTGGTATTACCACATAAAAAAAAAAAAAAAAAATATAGAATCGATAAAAAGATTCTATACAAATAAATTAATATTGTATTGGTTGATCTCATATTGTAAAATAATTAGCTTGTTACATGACATAAAATTGTAATTCTGGTTCCCCGCGATACAGGCATGGCCTAGTGCGGAGTCCACTGTCAATTTATGTATTATGTAAACACAGTTCCGTACTTCAATTGTTGCCTTATAAATGTAATGTTTGTTGTTAATTGTGCAATAAATGATTCTTTATCTTTATCTTTATCTTATCCATCTATTTGTGCAGCCCCATAGTACATACTATATGATTCTACTTCAGGAATTATAACATACACATCCTAGTTTCCTTTGAATGTTTAACACAGGTATAATATCTCCCTATTTTTAAAAATATTCAATAAATCGGCGGCTGTTCGCACATTGTAACATAACAACCACTATAGCCTGAACAACCGCTCCCTATGCACTTTTAGGCTCCTCCCACATAGCAACACGCGTATTGCCTGATGATGAAAAGTCGTATATTACTACATTTTATATACACAGATACGGCCTTTTACCGAACACAGTATAAGCTGACAGCACTCCGCGACAATAGTTTTTCAAGCAGCACTCAACGACGGCAAAGCTGGAAGGTCTGCGCTGCACTCTACTCGAGTGCCCTATTTTTATTCGACCGTGAGCTGTGGGGATGTCAATATGCCCATTTTGAAACAGGGTGTAGTGTATTTTATTAGTAAGTGGTGTTTATATCCATGATCTCTGAAACGGCGGACGTAGCTCCGAAACATTGTGTAATTGAGCAATTCCATATTAATTACTAAATTAATTTAGATTTTTATGCTTGTGTTTTTTATTAATGAGGGAAGTTATGAATGATCTATTTAAGCTTAGAGTGGCATAAAACAATTGTCAACTACCTGTCCAAAAGCAGGTTTAGCTAAGATGATGGTGGTGGACGTTAGAATGAGATATTCTAATGGTACTTATAGTACAAACATGTATGTGTCTATGTAGTTTATTGAAGTTGTAAATATACTTTGGGGCTTGGGCTGTTGGGTCCATGATATTACGTAACTGCGAGCAGACGAGAGCGACCGCTACTACTACCGTAGAATTATAAAAATAAACAATATCCATTTCGTGTAAATTACGAAAAAAAAAATAGTACTCACATTGATCATGTTCTTAGCACGCTCTATCGCCTTGGAGTCGTCCTTTTCTGGGCTGAGCCGGCATACTCGGGCGCGCCAGTCGTTGGCACCCGCAGCTTGTAAAGCGGCCAGCCTGCAAACAAGAGAAGCACTGGTGTTATACATCCTTCTTCATCACAATCTCATTACTATACTCCTGGGCTTTTGGTGAATAATTCGATACTAGACAGTTAGTTAGGCATCATCATACTCGCACCGAAAATCCAGGAGTATACGTTACTGAGGGTAGTGGTCGTGTTCCAACCAGCACCTCCAGCACAACTACTCGTGACTTCGCTTGTCGCGCGAGAAAGTGTTAGCCGTCTTCTTCACAATGTATTGAAATTTTGAGATAGACAACCATATCTCGCGGAAAACGAGTCGCGTTTCACAGTTGTGCTAATGGTAAGGGTCTCTTCTAACCGAATAGACGCATGTATATTTAAGTGGCACGGTTCCTCAACTGCGTCGACCCATCTGATCAGCGACCTTCCACGTCCCGATAATCCCTGGTGTTTCACATACAGTAAGGAAAATTCATTAACACAAAACGACAAGAGACCGTCTGTCAAATACGAATGCGCTTCTCCCGAATAAGCTTCTATGGTGGTTCGTGAATTTATTTCTCTTACTGTACATGAAAACATGATTTGCAAGTCTGTGCCAGAATACCAATGAATATATATTTTTTTAATCTAAATAACTTTATAACATGTTTCCATCGTCATCTAGAGAAGATAATACGTTTGTATTCTAGACTGAATATGGTTGGTTACTCATTAAGCATTACGTGTATTTAGTAAATCTTCAGTAGAACGTTAACTTCGCATCCGATAATTAACAGTAGGTAAGTACGATAATCACGTTACTATATTACCACGGTATTCCAGCCCCGTACCTAATCCTTTAACAAGTACTTGATGTACAATTGTACATCATGGGTATTTACCTGACCTAACATTTAGCTGACTGTGTTATCAGCTCATTAGTAAAAATCTTTGTTAATTGTTTCAAAGGTTAACAACTGCAATACAAATTGTACATTTCGATAATGTTATCTATTCTTATCTAGTTCAAGCATTGCAATGAATGGAAGTGGACAGTTTGTGTAAGTTGTATGTAATGCTATCTATTGTAAGTTTGGAATATTAAGGGGTATTGGGTAATGCCCCGGGTTTTAGCCCATAATCCCGTGAGATAGTGAACAGGTATTATTCTTCTTGACCCATGGATGTTTTCTTGTTTTATGTAGCGAAGCATACAATTGATAAATACTTTTTTTATTTGTTGACCTGGTAAAATTATTTTAATTCCTCCCGTGCACCCCGTATAAGAATGTAAATCGTCGTCTAGTACTCATAATCATAATACAAGCTTACTGGAGCTTAATTAAAACCTGTAATAGTCAGACGTCTGTATCCACTGGGGTAGTAAAAAGAACAACACGTTTCTTATATGAGATAACTTATAAATACATACTTAAATTGATATGACACAACGTATAATCTGTAAATTAAAGTAACATTCCTCGATTTGTACTTTCTTGATATGCATTATAATTACTAATTATAATTTATATAATAACGTAGCTAGGATACCTAGTGCGAATGACCTTATAGGAAGATAGGCGACGTGTAAGGAAACCGATAGGAATTATATTTGTAGCGGTTGCTCAGCGACGGAGGGATATCATATATACGAGTATTTACCTGTTTTGTTACTGTATGTGAACGTCGTTAATTAAACATCGACGCATGGTGACATGAAATAGGTACATATTAAACAGCTGTATCCCTTAAGAACAACATGATATGTCACACTGCTACAAAGTTTCTGTTTCTAGACTTAAGACTTTAAATAAAAACCGGCCAACCGCGAATCGAACTTGCGCACGAAGGGTTCCGTACCATCAAATAAAATAATTGACCGGGTTAAGGTAAGTTTGCACTTAGTATGTATAGCGCCGGATACAAATAAGCTGCAAAGTTAACGCAAGGCTGAATCTCATGAACCGTGATACCTAGACAGTTGAATTTTTCACAGACGAATTACTTCTATTGCCGCTATAACAATAAATACTAAAAACATAATATAATAAATATTTAAGTGGGCTTCCATACGACAAAAGTGATCGGTCACGTTATTTTTGCACCTCATTTGTACGCTACACATACCAAGTGCTAACATAACTCGGCCAGTTAAGATGGGATAAGTGTTTGTACGGGACCCACGGTGACACTTGGCCGGTTCTGTTTTAGTCTGTCTTTTTCACTGTAGCTTATTGAAAGTAGACAGGGAGGCTAATCATTGTTCACTATATCTCTTATGAGGTCAGTAAAATATTAAAGATTGTTATATATACTCGTATAATATATATTTACCTTTCGGCGATAGTGCCCCCCCGGTGTGGCATCTCGGCATGCGTGGCGCTCCGCTGCACGCCGCCGCCGAGCCTGCAAACAACATAGAAAACTATAAGAACAATTGTTCTACATGTACTACAATGTATAAATATCTCCTGCCCGTCTAGCACAACTAGGCTCCGCGACTCTTGTCGCACGACATAGCATCACCCGTCACTCTCTGACATTACTGCGTAGAAAGAGGTAGGTTATCTCTCGCGCGAGAAAGAGTCGCGTGTCACAGTTGTGCTAGAGGTTCAGGTGACAAACAACACTCATTAAAATTTCTGTCACCGCTCTTCAAAACCTCGTATCTTGTTAGTAAATTGACAATGAGATAAGAGCTTTGTTTTCAGTAGGTATTCGTTACTTAGTGAGCTTTGGTTGTCAACAGACGATATATTAATATATCAGACAACCCAAATCCATCTAGTCCCAAATTAACCTCAAGAAGGCTTGTGTTACGGGTACTAGACGACGATATACATAGATAAATATATCCTTAAATACATAGAACAACCATGGCCCAAGCACAAACATTCGAATTCATCACACAAATATTTGCCCTGGCCGGGATTCGAACCCGGGACCGTCGGCTCAGTAGGCGATGACAATAAATATTTCTTCAATAGAATCTGATATATATACGTGAACACATAGACTGACCATGGAAGTTCGAGAAGAAAATGTGATATTCACAATATTGTTTTGTAATCAGATGCAGACCAAAACTCAGTGTGTAATACTAAATATTAAAATATTTTCAAGCAAACAAATAGATAATTCAAAGCAACTTTCAAAAACAGAACTTTACAAGGTAAGTATAACAACAATATGTACATTTAGCTAATAGGAAAACTCTCGATTTGAACGAGTCTAATAAATAATAAATCATTAATTATAATTACCTCAAATGCTCAAACTTGTCTTTCAAAGACTTGAAATTATAAAGTCTATCATCCATCGGTCTTACTGACAGCATGATCTCCATTTTAAACACAAAATAAAACAACAAACACTATCACTAATTGCATGTAAACACTAGTTGCATTTTGACGATAAACTAAACTAGAAAAAAGATTGTGGGGTCGACTGTGTGGGTCGGCCGCTGTATTGAAAATGACAGAATGACAGATAATGACAGAACGGTACGGATCGGGACGCGTTCGGTTCGCTTGATAACGCGTGCCACTATTTACTGTAAAGAGGACTATTATCCTGTTAAATGGTAATTTTGCCGTCGCGTTCAATTTCAAAATATTTACAAAGCAAAGCGAGTAGTAATTAACTGATAGGAAATAATAAGCTTATTAAGTAACGGTTCAAATGAAAATTGCCCAGTTCTCTGTAGATTCATCTCACCATGGTCGAGATTGGTCGTTGAGAGGAAGAATATCACACATATTTCGGTTCCTGAATAGATATATCATCATAGAAGGGAAGATGAATGGAAATAGGAAAAAAACAAGATCTTAAACGTACAGACCACATCAAGCAAGATATCAAAAGAGTGTTGAATTGACAATATTTCAAATTTTCAAATAGTTTCAACTAATTAAATTAATTTATTATGAGTTATCACCTTATCACAGAACCCAAAACTATTATTTTAATTTGATTTTACCGTCTAGCATAAAAATATTAAAAGAATGTAAAAGCAGTATCTCCTTGTGGAAAATTTGACACATACGCCACACAAAATCAACGTGGTACAATTTCCATACTAAATGCACCTTAGTAATATTCCGACTGTAAGATTTTCAGCGTTGTGACCAGTTACTGGTCAACCACGCTCTTTGAGAATGAGGAGCTTTTCAAATTAATTTTGCAATCAATTTCGAAAATGTAAACGTGTTAATATTTTATTTTTATACCCATAAAAAACCTGGCTAAGAAAATAAAATGTTGTCAGTTTGAATATCAAAAACATGGATAACGAAATATTGATATGAAATTTGGTCCACCGACAAGAGCCTATGAATAAAGGATGGAGCAGAGAACTTTTTAAAGCTATCGAATAATTAAACCAAGACACGATGAAAGAAAGCAAACAAAAATATCTTACACATTCTAACATATTTAGACCTGTTACGATGAAGTTTGAACTCATATTCAGATGTTTGCTTCTAGGTATGTGATTGTTACTTAATATTTTAAAAAGCTGCTGCAAAGCTAAGGTATAAGTAGGTACAGTTCAATTTACAGCGGTTGTTTTAATCTAATACATTGATAATAAAACTAATTTGTATTTCTATTTGCCTAGCCATTAACTCAGCCTAATCGTATTTAAATAATTAGAGACCATTGAAAATAAAAATTAATCTCAGTTAAGAGGCCTTACACCTTTTAAAAATTATTTTTGTCATATTATGACAAATATATTTATAATTTCAACCAACTTTTTGAAGTGAATAATACTTTTTCCCGAGTTCTAGGTAGTAACATAGTTATTTCATGCTTTCATTGCGTGTAGTCGAAAATAAGTTGAAAAAACTAATTTTCCGCGTGAATTTTGTAAATTTCGAGTAGTTTTTTAAACATAATTTATCAATAAAAAATTCAAACTGTAGGTTTCTAATATATACCAATAAATCCCAATAGCCCTGTTCTAGGTAGTTACATCAATAATATGTTAAGAAACATGTTTGATCATAGAGAAAAATGTCTAAAGCAGTCAGCATATTAAAAGGAATAAGGCCTCTTAAATTAAACATTTATATTAAGTAGGTACTCGGAATCCATTAATTTAAATCACTACGTTTTCTTATTTATTGAAATGACGTCGATTGAAGCGAAAATTAGAAGTAGTGAAGAAATAACTATTTAAAATTACAATTAATCACTGAAAACGTATGAAACCTTCACCAACAGAACAGCCTTATTTAACATTATGAGTTTCAGTAAACGAAGCAAACAACTTTAACTATACCTAATGCAAATTAAAATGTGCTAATTGAATTCAACGAGATATGTTAGAAACAAAAGAAACTCTTTATGTGCAAAAAAAAACGAGTTTAACCATAAAAACAAGGTTTGTTTGTCCTTGTTTAAATACAGAAGTTAGAAAAGAAGGAAATACGAACCAGCAACCGTCGTTCGACAACAAAGAGCCACGGAGGCTTTTAGAGCAAGAGGCGAGAGCGCCCAACGGAGAACGCGACGCGACTGTAGGGCGGGCGGGCGAAACGCGCGACGAGGCGGACAGGTACTAATGGTACTCGGATTCGAGTCACGTTCGAGTTTAGGGTGAGATAACGCGTCACTTTTGCATAGCGTTATTCTTAATATTTCTGCAATATTGCAGTCAATATATTTGACTGCAATATCGACTGCATTTTTGAGTCAAGTTGCCACAGATTCTGAAATTAAATTTCTGGCCAGGAGACGTCAAAAATACATGCGAGGATATCTGTTACTGATATTCTGGTCAACTTTAACAAAGTGATACATTTACATATTTTTTTTAAATCCGTAGTATTGTGACGTATTAACATTGTAATTTTTTTTTCGTTAGCCTGTTTGAGTGTCCCACTGCTGGGCAAAGGGGTCTCTGTTAGATCTCCACATTGTCATTTAGGATATTATAAATTTTCCGATATTTTACAATATAAATAATTCTATTCCGGGACAGATATTACTCTCTTCAATATATTAGAAAGTCCTATCCTATTTCTATTTTTTTCTCTACATGTGACGAAATTGTCTAAACAAAAACTGCACATTTCTTTTTTTTGAGTGCACAAATTTCTTTTCGTTCCCATGGTTCGGCATAATGCACCATTCACAATACATGCGGAAAAGCCACCTCACCAAACACGGCTTTTAACGGCTTCACCGACACCGCTTCGCAACCTCGTATCTCTCTTAGTTCGTTCAACAAAATCGAACGATATTCTAATTTACAACAAGTGCGTATATATTTCCCAGTGAGATCAAGTTCACTTCGCAACCTCGTATCTCTTTTAGCACAAAATCGAACGATATCGTCATTTACAACATGTCCGCATTTCCCAGTAATATCAGCTTCACTTCGCAACCTCGTATTATCTATTTGACTTCTTTGCTCAAACTCGAGCGTTATTTTACGTTACAATATGCACATTTTCCGGCAAGATCAAATACGAGTTTGTGGATGTAATTTGGATGCAATTAATCGTAATACGACCGGTAGTATTATGTTTCGGTAAGTTTTATTACACGGCTCACATTACGGGATGTAATTGTCAGGAAGTCCTAAAGTTAAAATGGAGTGCTATTAACGCGCGCGATAGTTTTAATTTAAAGTAGGTAAAATGGTTCTGTGAAATGACATCGTGTTGCGGTGTGTTGCTGTAGATTATGTTTATAATCCTAATTTTAATCCGTCCACTGCTGAAAACAGGACAATCCATCTACATAACATAGCAAAATGTTAGGTGTTTTTAAAAGCTTTCCGAGGCATAAAATATGAATCGCATGTTGTTTGCACTGTATAATTTTGTAAGAGATTTTCTTTTTCAAAAATATTACTACCATACCTCTAAATACTTCTTATTCGTGCGGGATTATGTAATACAAGTTTCGGTTTTTCAGATTTCATTATCAGCTCGTCTAGCACAACTAGGCTTCGCGTATCTTGTCGCGCGACATAGTATCGCCCGTCACTCTCTCACACATACGGTGAAAAAATTGGGCAAGTGCGAGTCCGACTCGCGCATGAAGGGTTCCGTACCATAAAACACGTTAGTTGTATGGGAGCCCCCCTTAAATATTTATTTAATTCTATTTTTAGTATTTGTTGTTATAGCGGCAATATAAATACATCATCTGTGAAAATTTCAACTGTCTAGCTATCACCGTTCTTGAGATACAGCCTGGTGACAGACGGACGGCCGGACGGACAGCGAAGTCTCAGTAATAGGGTCCCGTTTTTACCCTTTGGGTACGGCACCCTAAAAAAGAGATATGTAATATGTCTCGCGCGAGAAAGAGTCGCATGTCACAGTGATTGACATTTCTGCTCTAATTAAAATTCCATTTTGTTAAGGCACCCTGAAACATGAACGTTACACTACTAATGTTTCCGAAGTAGTAGTCAAATACTATGACTCCCGAACTATCTTGATTAAGAATTTATTGATTCAACTATCAAACACCAACCAATCGGCGACTTTGATCCCCATCTAATCAAACTAAACATTTGATCAATCGATCAAACTTGAGAGTTTAGCGTTTTACTAACGGTTTCCAAACAAGGAAATTACACCCAGACAGCGTTGTGGGCAAACGAAGGGCAAAACAACAGAAATTCGGCGGAGTGTACACTCAAGTGTAAAAAATATGGGTGGACCAATTCGTCTCAAAAATATGTCCTATCGCTCTTATGAGCCGTATGTCAACGAAATAAAATTTTGGTGCATATTTACAAGAGGATTAATTCGATACATATTTTTGCACTTCACTGTAAACTCGGACTGCGATGTGGGTAAATAAAGGGCACGTCACACAACATAAGTTCGGCGGAGAGTACATAATGACAGTGTTTTAAGCTTTGATTAAAAATGTGAAGAGCGGAACTCTATTTAATCAGTCGATGAAACTGGTAAGGGTTTTGCATTTCACTAACGGTCTCCAAACACGGGCCCTAACAAGGAATGTAGACTCGGACAGCGTTGTGGCCAACAAAGGGCAACACAACTTAAATTCGGCGGAGTGTACACGATGACACGGCGTTTTGAGCTTAGATTTAAAATGTGGAGAGCTGAAATACCATTTTATAATTAAAATTTATTGTGTGAAATAACACTAGGTAATTAAGGTATTTTTGCTACTTTGCAAATGACCTAAGCAAGCGTAATTGCTTACTTATTAATCAAGCTTTATTTAGACTATTAACGCATTAACTGCCACCAACGCATATATACATTCACCGTAATACAAGTTTGTTCCTAAACCAAGCCCTCTCGCAGTGAATGTGTTAAAATTAATAGGAGGGGTTTTTTTTTTTCTAAATGAAGCTAGTTTCACTTAAGCATCTATGACATGAGAAAGCGTGTTAGCTTGCTCCATCTTGGCTCGCCTGTAGACTTAAGAACCTTTAAATATTAAGTGATCCGCGGAGTGTACTGTTTTTAATACATTACAAACCTAAAGTTTTGTAATATCTCTATTGTTATTTTTAATATCACGCCAGCAGAGCATGTACAGTCAGCCGTCTCGACGCTTAGCGGGTGTTGAATCGCGCTCGCCGACGCGCCCCCTTTGTTTGCCAACAATGCTATCCGACTGTACTACACGTTGTATATAGGTACACTGGTAGTTGAACGGTATGCCTTTTAGTAATCACAGCACTCGAATGCAACACTAGACACCGTCTAGTAGACAATTCGTCCGCAAACTCAGTTTTCATAACACATTTTGGATATCAAACATATTCTGTTTCAAAATTGGACAAATTTATTTCGTTTAATAAATGGCGTTGCAATTAAAAAAGCCATAGGAAACAAAAAATGCATCGCGCTGTTACCTACGGTTTTTTCGTCAATCATGACCTCTCATGAATTGTTTCTCAATTAGTACAATTTTACTCGTAGAGTTTCGTTTAAAATAACATTCGAAAGCTTTAAATGAAACCACAGACGGTAAATTAAATTGATCCCTGTGCGTCGAGTGCAAAAAACGAAGGCAATAAAATATCCTCCACGCTTTTAAATGAACAAAATGCACACGAATTATCAATACACGGTGCAGTGCAGGGAAGCTATCAATATCCACTTTCCAGCATTTTTTATTCATACACAGCGATGGTCCGCGATCCATTTAAAACATCGTGTCATGTCGTCAAACCTATAATATGCATTACCATATTAAAATACTTCTATATGTAAAATAATACTATGTGAAAAATCTATGTAAAATATGCATTACCGACGTGAAAATAGTAATACGGAATCTCTGGTATGACGATGCCGAAAAGATAATTAAATCAGTGGATGGCCCCTACAAAACAAAAGAAAACGTACATTGTGTTATTTAGATATATATTCTTTTCAGCTACCATAACCACCCCCTACATGATTTTAGAATTGTATATAGTACAGATTAAAACCACTCCCGAACCTAAACCAATACAATCCGTCCACACACACAAACGCAATGTCGTATTTCCTGGTCTAGTGCGGAAATGGCGGAATTTTCACGGACGCACACACGCAGAGCGCAGGACATCGCCCGTCTAGCCGCCGTACCTAGGGGCTAAGCTAATGTGCTTAATGAATAGTGTCCAGTTGGATAACTTTAATCAGCAGACTTTAGTAATAACGTGTCAGTGAACTTCACGCTTCCTGCACCTGTTGCCAACCTGACATAAATATAACTAGGGAGCAAGTATTCATAGTAAAATTTTACACAAATCCAGATTTTTGATTTATTTAATTATCATTATCACAGCGATTATCTTGATGGTGCATATATATGTAGGATTTTTTGCAAGCCAACATGGCAACACTGATCTTATCTGTCGCCGTTGTATCCGCGTCAGCTAGTGAGAGAATAGTATTCTGCAAGAACTTATTGTACCTTTTTGTTTGCATTTGTGAGATTTAATACAATAGAGACATATTGCAAAGGACTACGATCGCATAGAGCATGTTCAACTGAATAAAATTAATTCTGCTACACGCCAAATACGCCAATACATCTGTAGGATGTAGACTAAAACAAAGGCCGTATTTTATCGCAAGCACACTAACAAAGTATCTGTAAAATTCAACTCCTCCGGGGGTTAATTAGAAGATGAAAATTATATGAAAGTTCAGAGATATTGTCGATAGGAAACCCTATAGAACACTCAGATAGTAACCGCATAAGTACACTACCGCAGATACTGAAATACGGGCGAACAGAATTTTCCGGCGTCGGGAAAAGCGATATCAAAGTTGGCCGCTGCGCCTGCGATAGATTTACGACTACGCGACGGATACGGGACGATAAAGGACTCGATAGGTATTTGAGTTTCCAAAGCTCGAATTTATGCAGTGCTAACTGATATTTATACTCGTATAAAGGTATTTGCCGCAGTGATGGTCGTCGATTATTGAATACAGCACAATTTCGACAAGCCGGGAGTAGTCGGATAAGTGGAATATGGGATGTGGTAAAAACTCAAATTTATGCATGCATATTTAGGCGGCGTCTTTGAGTGCCGGATTACCGGGGGAGCCGGTAAAACGTAGGTAGTGCCGAATTGTCAAGATTGTACTAGATTTTTATTTAATTCACATACTCTCGAAGATTTCTCAGCTCAGATATCTTGTTTCTGGTATTCTGTATTCATGAATCTTGCCTTGTATTGTTGTAGAGCAAGAAACAGGTCCTACTTTAAGTAGACTTCAAAACACTACAATACAAGTACTCTTTATTGCAAACCTCATAAAACATACAAGAGAAATACAACAAATGTAAGAAATTATAATTAGAAGTAAACAACAGGCAACAGACTTCGATTATATAAGCACATTGTATTTGGGTACCTCTCGCAACCTTACCTCTACTAAACATTTTCATAAACTTCAGACAGTTTGGTTCAGCATTCTGTGTAACTCAGTTTTCCCCACCTGTATCACGACGCACTTATGTCTCGCTGCATATTAATGACACTAATTCGATTTTGGGGCGTAGCTAAGGACGGTGCATTGTTTATGTATTATTTATGAAGTCTCTTCATATGCGCTGATTGTATTAGCGGTGTAGACCTTAATGCAAACTGTGGTACGATACTGGTATTTACAACTTTGAGACGATATGATACGAATACGAGTATTATTATAAAAGTTACAGTTACAGATTTCACCCGCTGTTATATAGCTATAGTTGCCTAAACGGTTCGTTTATTTACGTATTCGTTTGTCTGAAAATTTCGTCACTTTCAACTGAAATGATGACCTTTCTAGGAATATAATAAAATAAAAATTAGCCTAATCTAATGAGTGCTATATATGAGAAAACTCTAAAAGTAAAACATTATTACATTATTCAGGTGCATCCGTAACCAAAATCAGATTCATACCCAATTTTACTGCTGCCTAGAACTAGCGGCGATTGTGTACACAACCAAAGAGAATGCACACGAATTTCCTTTTTCTAATAGATTGGACGGACCGTTATTCGCCTGTTGGGAAGCTAGATTTACTGGCCACCGCACCGCACGATAAAGGATTTGATGAATATTAATGCAACCGAAGTTTGCGTTTAAGTTTCGTTGAATTATGTAGTCGTATCGCAAGATGGATGTACACGTATCAAGGTAAGTACAAAAGCTATGCAGGTATGCAGTCTGATACAGTTAGGTCAGAACACAAAAAAAAACCTAAGTGCAATTATTGCATTAAAATATACAGAATCGGATGGAGACCTCCCGTTTTTAGTAACTTCGTTCATAACTCTTTTGTTTTTAAAGCTGACGCCTACATTGTCGGCCTTGTATTAAATCATTCGTGCATCGAATACCCCGGGGTATATTGATGACATATCAATTACAATTGACACCACTACTGCATGACAAAGCCATATCAATTGTGAAATGCGCTTAACTGCCGTTGAGCAACGATGAACTCTAAATCAATTGGGAATAAATTGAAACTACAGCATCATGGGATTCAAGAAAGAGTGCATCAAACGCGTTGTGGTAATTGGATGGAATCGGTTACGGGTGTCATCGGGTGCGCCTGTAAATTATGGACCCTCATTGATATATGTATATTGAGCGATATGAAGCACATAAGTTGATAAATATCTAATTTATCATGTCCTAGCGTTTGTGTGCGACTGCCCATATTATTTACTAGCTGCGCGGCGCGGTGTTACCCGATCATCCAACGGGAGCACTACATTGTTTTCGGGATAAAAAGTAGCCAATATGTAAATCCCGGCTATCAGCTACTTTCGTACCAAACTTTAGAAAAATTGGTCCAGCCGTTTGAGAGTGAAGAAGTAACAAACACATACACACTCACAAACTTTCACCTTTATAATATTAGTGTGATTATGCTCAGACTAGCATACTTGTTAATGTGTATTAATGTTAACGAATTGTAATAATATGTCGGCATTAATTTTACAGTGTTATTTATTGTTGGCTGAAATTTCAGACAATGCGAAAGCGTTGGACGGATAAGCTTAGTTACTGATGCACTTGACAACCTGTCCAGTGCATTGCATACGTTGAACAACTTCGTGATTAGTGCTGTTTACTATAACTCTCAAGCTGTTTTAAGCAATAGTTCATTACGTTTGAATATGATCGATTTTAATCGACTTAATTGTTCAATAATTGTTTGAAATGCAAACGAATCTCTTTTTTAAATGGAGGATTTGACGTAAATTGTAAATTTTGGAAAAGTATAATATTGATCTGTCATCTTCCAGTAAACCTTTTACATAAAATAGTTGGATGATTCTTAGTAAATAAATAGCAAGCGCAATTATGACAAATCGCCATCTTAACCATAAACATTTATGCCTACTTATAGGATAAAAATGTGTGACATGTGTATTTTTTGGGAGTTGCATTATAATTCATAATTTAACGCAGCTAATTCTAGCAAACCCTTAGCACTGCACAGTAATATGGCAAATTATTCCACAAATATTTTGCTCAATTTTTGTTATCTATGATTTATTTAAACGACTCTACTCATGGATGACGAATATATAAAGACTATGATGGGAAGAAAGATTGAAGGGAGGAGAAAGAGAAGAAGACCAAGGAGGGCTTACATGGACCAAATAAAGAAAAAAGCGAACGTCATGTCGTATCAGCACGTCTAGCATAACTGTGAGACGCGACTAATAACCTGTCACTTTCCTTTCGATACCTTGTGAGCAAGACAGGTGACGCTAATTCGCGCGACGACTGAAGTCACGGCAAGATATGCTAGTTTTGGATGTGAATGAGAAGAATCACGAACGAGATGCATGGCAATTGCTTCACCAATAACAGCCTTAACTCTTAAGCACCCAAAACCTACGTTCTAGTCGATCCTTACGACCCGGTTCTAATATGGTACACCCAATAACGCGTTACATCGCAATGGAGACGTTGTGGCCTGACACGATGACAGCCATCTATATATATATTACGCGAGGCCGATTTTTGTACATCCCATCAGATCTACAGTTATGGTCCGATTTTGATAAATGATATGTCATTAGATTCGTCCCATGCTGGAGATGTGCATAAAACTCTTGGATTTTTAATTTTTTCCCGAAAAAGTACTGAAAAATGGATTTGAAAAAACTACTGTGCGCTAACCACGTGACATTGACCACGTGACCTGTGATCCCTATTTTGACTTAAGATGACCAAATAATAATAAGCATGATTTGCTCACAAACCTGTAGTAAGTTGTTCAGTATGATGAAATATTATTTTTGAGTCGGCAACATAATATCCGCAACACTTAAAACATGTACGAATATGCAAAAATAATTTTACAGTTTGTTGACAATGAATGACAGTAATCATATTCTGACAACTTTTAATGTATTTTTTATTGGGGGCTATAATGTCAATGATCTAAATTGCCAGGTTGTTTTTCTTTTTAAAATGTTGATATGGAAACTTTTTTCGCATGTTAAAAATGTGGAGGAAAAAGCCGGTTAAGTGCGAGTTGGACTGGTGCTCGCAAGACCAGAAAAACTGACCGTCATTCAAGAATAGATTATTTTTATAAGCGAGTTTTACAATAAATCAAAGCAGAAAAAATGTAGTAAGTACAACTAAACGTCATTCAAATAAGTAAATTTATGATAGATTATTTTAAATATGATTATATAAGTCCATCAAAAAAGAAACCAAAGCAAATAGCATGAGTTATGGTAAATTAAATAGTATTTTACTAGAAAAAACTAAGTCCTTCCGCTTGAATGTCGACGGGATGGGAAATGTGGTCGAGTTGAGAATATGGACGAGTTGACAATGTAGCTAAGTTGGGAATTTATCTACATTGGTAATATGGATGAGTTGGTAAAATGGACGAGTTGGAAATGAGGTCGAGTTGAGAATATGGACGACTTGACAAAGTAGCTTAGTTGGGAATGTATCTACATTGGCAATATGGATGAGTTGGTAAAATGGACGAGTTGGAAATGTGGTCGAGTTGAGAATATGGACGAGTTGGCAATGAAGACGACTTGGTAATACGGACAAGTTGGTGATATGGAAGATTTGGCAATAAAGACGAGCTGATAATAAGGACAAGTTGGTATTGTAGACGAGTTGGGTGTATCGTCGAGTTGGGAATATGGACGAGTTGGAAATGTGGATGAGTTGGCAATGTGGATGAGTTGGTTAAATTGACAAGTTGGGAACATGGAAAAGTGGGCAGTTTTTTTTTATGTCATAGGGTGAAAACGAGCAAACGAATCGCCTGATGGAAACCGATTACCGTCGCCCATAGACACCTGCACACCTGTGGACGAGTTCGCATTATGGACGAGTTGGCAATGAAGACGAGTTGGTAATACGGACAAGTTGGTAATATGGACGATTTGTCAATGTGAATGAGTTGGGAATATGGAAGAGTTGGGAATGTGGATGAGTTGGCAAAATGAACAAGTTGGGAACACGGACGAGTGGGCAATGAAGACGACTTGGTAATACGGACGAGTTGAGAATATGGACGAGTTGGGAATGTGGATGAGTTGGCAAAATGAACAAGTTGGGAATATGGACGAGTTGGCAATAAAGACGGGCTGATAATAAGGACGAGTTTCTATAGACGAGTTGGGTGTATCGTCGAGTTGGGAATATGGACGAGTTGGAAATGTGGACGACTTGGAATTGTGGACGAGTTGGGCCTATGGACAAGTTGGAAATGTGGACCAGTTGTATTTGTGGACGAGTTAGCAATATGGACGAGTTGGCATTGTTGATGAGTTGGAAATGAATGCGAGTTGGCAATGTAGATGAGTTGGGTGTATGGACGAGTTGGTAATGTGGACGACTTGGCATTGTGGACGAGGTGGGAATACGGATGAGTTGGAAATGTGGACGAGTTGGCATTGTGGACGAGCTATTATAAATGAATACATAAACAGTTACGCACTACATGATTTCCTTTTTAAAACCTGCGTAGTGAGTGCCCAAATCTGTCGTTTCGATTCATGTGCTTTTTCTGGAAATTGATAGAAATCGATCAAATTGATAAATTCTTCTTTCCTGAAGAAAGAACAACAAATTAAAATTCTACCAATCTTCGGTCCTATGAAAATATGTCAATATTTTTTTCAAGATATGGGATTATTTTTATGAATTAAATTTTTCCATAAAAAATAATATACATTTTATTTGTGGAACAGATCAGCAGATCACATGTCATTAATGCACAAGTTATTTTTACAAAAGAGTTGAAAAAGTTGTCACGATGAAACTGGCAGTTGGCTATCAGGCCTAGCTCTAGCCTGGCATGTTTCAACGTTTTTAAAACATTATTTTAACGTGTTTTTTTACAGTATTTATTCTTCGTTCGCCAAAAACTTCTTTTCGATAAAGTAGTTATTTTCTGTAACACTACCGGATTTCCATATTCTAGCGGCGGTTCGACGCCGCAACGGGCCTCTAGTTAATAACAATTGACTTACTTGACATCGTCTATCAGTATACGATTCGTATTGGCGTAACCAACATGTTAATAGAATGCAGCTGTATGAGAAACACTGCAGCTAATGTTTACTTTGGAAGATCCGACCATTTTCAGGGCTCTGTAGCTGCAAAAACTGTAGGGCAAAAAAACGGAACCCTTTATCACTTCGTTATGTCCGTCTGCTCGTATATCAGTATACAGGCATTTTTTTCAAGTTCAAAATTTACTTTTGGGTGGACTGTCTAATTATATACAAAATAAGATGGAATAAAATTGTGTTTGCATCCAGTCTAAGCTTTGCTTCCCTAGGGTCCAAACTGAAGCATTTTTGTTATTTAATTTCCGAATAAAATTTCGTTTAAATCCAGACTAGGACTGGTAAGTCTAGCTGCTGAAAAGAGCCCTAATGTGTCAAAAAGACATAGGCACTGCGGTATAAAGCGAACACCGAACATATTCCACAGAAACGGAAATAACTTTTACACAAACACAGTTTGCAAGGAACTCCGTTATGATATAAAAATCGGCACAATATCTCACTACGCGATACACACACTAACTAAGCAAAACAAAAATTAATGCATGATATCGATAGTGAATCTGATAATATTGATTTGATAAGCTATACTATATTCATCAGCATACGAGTACTGTGTCATTATGTGATAAAAAGAAAGAACCGATTAATTGTTGCATGGGTGGATAAAAAAAAATCTTGTTGTTATTCTGTCACCTCACCCAGGGGACAATAGTAATTTAACTTCTTAGTAAAGTGTTGATAATTTATATTATTGGTATTTTCAGGAGATTATCTACATAAACTACTACTAATGGCTTACTTAATGGGCTTATAGTTGTTACAACGTTTGAAAATATAAGCGTCGAAAATCGTAGTTCTAAAAAGTGACCCAGGGGATGTCAACATGGCAACGACCAACAACTACAATATGAGTACACTACTTGACAAACGGATGAGTTAAATTAGCCACGAACTTTCTAAGCAAATGCAACACTCAATATCACGAAGCAGTTGTTATTAAAATAGGACAACAGGAACAATAAATAGACTGATAATAATCACAACACAGATAAAAACATTGAAAATCTTCCAAAAACACTTGCTCGTTAGTCATTCACCAGCGCATTATGCACTAAATCTTGCGGTTTATCGCAACCTTAATGCTGAATGATAACGTTATCGCCGTACTATTGCCATTAAGAATCGGACCATTAAGCGATTAATTTAATGTACAATCGATATGATTACCTGCGGATAATACCTTCGGGTGTGTCCTAAGTGATTAAAAAGTGTTTATGTTTCAGAACTATCATTTTAAGGGGTCGATTAAAATGTGGTGCGTGGCCAAATTAAGTGTAAAGAAAGGATCCATATTTTAATCGCGTACCTACTAAGGAAAGCATTCTAAAAGTTTAGATTTCCAAAACCCAGAAAAAAAACTGCAAGTCCTCTTTCATAGTCTATTTAACCGTTAATCAGATTAAAACTGCATTTTTAACGTAATCCAAGTTCGACGGAAAACAAGGCATTACCGGCTTGAAAAACATAATGACGAGGTTTGCTTCCCCGTAATAACAACGTCAAAGGCATACATCACGTATTAAACACCCCTGTAATTAAGGTGCGTTTTATCGTTCGGAAACCGGCGATACGTCCCCCGCGATAGCTAAATAAAGGACGGCATGAATAGCGGCTATTATCAACGGTTAGGATAATGACAGGCGCCATGGTATTTATAGGTTTCCTGATATATTTTTAAGACAGGTAGAGTTTTTAAGGAATCCGGAGGTCAGTGACATTAGGTAAACAAACATAAAGCAGTGGTTTCAACTTAATTCCTACAGGCTTGCTTATTAGGTTAACCAAAATATTGTACTACATGACTGCTTCGATTTTACCAAGGAATTTTATTGTTAACGCCACACTGCTAGTAGTTTTTAAGTTAGTCAATAAAAAACTAAGCTTTTAGGTAGGTACTTACTCACTACTCATTACTTTAAGAAATCAGAGGTATATTATACAACTAATATAAATCACATGTACAGTCGCCATCAGACATATCGCAGCATATAAGGCGTTCATAAATATCTGAACACGACTTTATGCTCCTGACAATAGGGTCGTGTTCAGATCTGTAGATGTAAATGAACTCGACTGTACCTGATGGCGACTGTACACTAGAATTCACTGAAGACTAGTTAGTCATAAAAAAATCAGGTACGGTACTTATCTTAATATTGATCAAACTATCTTGAACTGTAAAACAATCTTTGCACCTCAATCATGATATTAATGTTATTCACAACACAACCCATCATTCAACGTAGATATTTCCTACACTGTCTAAGCGATGGACGTGCACCACAATGTTATCTCACTCTTCAGTTCGGTGTGGCGTGATGAGGGTAACGTCATGTTGGCTCAAATAGGTGAGCTATAAGGCATATTGAGATAGTGTGAAGGCTGCTTATAAGCAAAGTACATAATAGATACATGGACGATTAAAAAGCATTTTTTTTAAGAAATTTCGCGGTTTCAGTTGAACTCGTGTTTTAATACTAAAACAATGGATAGCATATTAATAGCCTAATAATAACCCTGCGACCTGATAATATTCAAAATATTTTCTTGATTTATAGCCAAAAACACTCGATGAAGTAAAGATCAGATCAAAGAGAAAGTCACATTTCAAACAAAATGTCATAAAATATGTACCTCTATCTTTTTCTTCGGGGATTATTGAGAAAAATCTTAAGAGCGACTCATTAGCACAAGAGTGTTGTTTGTTGTCTCATCACTCACTCACTCGCATACTAGTGCGAAACTTGCGCCCTCCCCCTCCATCTAACACCCACTTCTCAAAATGGCATAAGTCTATAGATTTCTCATGCCACTTACGATTTAACAGTTACTCATTACATGAATAGGATCTTAGCATTCGTTCTATTTCTATATGGTAGCACATTACTCTCAAGACATTATATTCAATAGGATTCTCGTGCCACTTACGTCATTATTTCAAAAGGATGGTGACTTGGTGAGTATATGTACGAGCATTAGTTTCTCCATATGGGGAATGGAAGTTGCTACGGATGCATCCTCGTCCCAGTTACCATTGTCGGCAAACAGTCTGGAGTGGCGTTACATGTACAACTTGTGGGAAAGGCTTTTACATTATCTAGGACGAATGGATACATTCACGAGGACGTTTTGATGTTGTTACAATGGATGGATTTGCTGTAGGATCCGATGTTTCATTAAGACTGCACCGAGCGAAATGTTAAAAAATAGGCAGTTGCCGTTAAGTAGACAACGTCAACACTAGTTGTTTAATCCATTTCTTAAAGCTTTTCGCAGAATGTGTTAACAACTTCTCCGTGGAAAAATTATGAGATTATTAATATTTTACCCTAGAAAACTAAGTAAAGTTGGACGAAAACTGTAATCTTAACCAGGCGTTAAGTGCTTTTTTATACTTTAACAATGGAAATCTATTCTCATTTTCAGTTCAAAAAAAAAAGATGAATGTTTACATTACAATTTGTCCGCATCAAATATTTCAATTACTGTTTGGTATTAAAGGTACAGATTTATCAAAAAGTGCTTTTAATTCTCCATACATTTTTAATATGGCGGCCGCGCGCCGATCTAAATACGCATTCCCCGCGCTCTATGGTTCAGTCGCAAACGCTCGGCGCCCTCTTAAACTTTGGCATGTCCGCGAGTTGGTGAACGTGGATTAATGTATTTTGTAAGCTTTCTTAGCTCTCGGCTGGTTTATTATATAATGCAGATTAATGTAAAATTTCCTTCATCCATTGTTGATATTTATTAGAAATATCATGATAAAATCAACACGGCATTTTCAGTTTATAATAACAATCCAAACAGATCAAAAATAAAAATATACCTTTAAAACATGTGACAAAAGTTGACACAATATAAGAAGTGTGGTTGAAAAGTGTCTGAAAGATTGTCACTATAGCTGTCAAAACATTTCTTTTTTATTTGTCCCTTGTGCGGAGATCACACGAGCTTTAATCAACATCCAGATAATTAGTTCAGGCAAAGCAAAAAGACAACTCATCAGGCTAACAGGCATATTTACACACATCACACATCCATCTTCCCTTCCATATGGTAATGCCGGCTGTTAATTACCCTCTCCCCTAGGCCAATAACTTAGAAAGCACATTTATCCTCTAGGGTTCTTATTTTCTGCCAGTTGGGCTCCTGTGTGGGGGGTTACAAAGGTTTCTAATCAACGGAATTCGCTAGAAGGATGGTTTTGTAAGGAAGGGGTCTAATTTGGTACGGTTGGATTGAAGTACATTATTGAGAATGGTGCTTAAAACTGTGGTATAAATTTGAACACTGACAGAAATATGTAGTTTATCTCTTTCGTGCATTGTTCTACATAGCCATAAAAAAAATAATCCACAGCACTGCGAATATCTTAGAATAGAGTAACAACTTGTTATGGCCGTGAAATTTCAACAGTAATGTTCTATTTAGAATCTAGATGAAGCTTGGGCAAATTATAGAGAAGTCCTATTATGAAAATATTCTATCGACTCTCAGAGCAATTCACCAAAGAAACTGAATTCCTTCCAGGTGAATTTATTTCGGTAAAGCACAGGAAACCTTAAGCCAGAACTGTGTAATGACGAGGAAAACACGGAGGGCGGAGGTAAGGCACGAAACATTTTATATCGCAAAAATAATACGGCAACTGTGGATTCAGCATCCCGCGTTTGCAGCATTGCAGTCTAGACGGGGAAAATGTAGCAAGAAAAATCCCTACGCTTTCTTTATAATCCGCGAAAACAATCGTTTATAGTGAGCAATAGTGGGGGAGCTAGAGGAAAATTGAAACTACTATAAGGCGGGGAAATGGGTAAAAACATCTAAATTCGCAAGTTTTGCTGAAATATGTCTAGTATTTATTTTTCCCCACCGTCCGCAAATTCGGCAAAACGCAAGACATTCTGGAATGTTCCTCAGATTTCAGTTTATTTTACGTAGACGTCTGGCGCGCCCCCACATTCCCGCCGGTCGTGAGAAGTCATGACCGTTATTACAGAGGTATTGAAAGACGTGGTCTGTATATTCAAACAACTAACGATAGATAGGTACATTCTGACATTTCTAATGACTCGTCTGCACCCCTCTGCAGGGATTCGGGGAGACAAAGGGACGTGTTTCAATTATGGTTTTAACGCCTGTTATAAAGGTACGTAACATTTCACGGTACACAACTGATTGCTCTTAGTATTCCATAAGGCGTATTATATGTGTGCGTAAAACACATCATTATTAGCAACATGAAAGTGGACCTTTCTTATAACAATACACTTTTCCTTAAGCAAGCAAACGAGCGTTAGGCGTATCATCAGGGCTTGAAAGATACCGTCAACGTCAAGTATTTAAGCTTGCCTTTATACGAGCACAAAGGGAGTCCTTTAGCGTACGTTAGCGTAAAGCATAAGGCCCAAAGACGACGTAGAGATATATATCTGAACGCCCAGTGTTCGGGATACGTGCCTGAGCACAGGTTGCCCCGAGGGCCCTTGATTAAGACGAGCGAGCGCTGCGATCTCGAAAATGAGGAAACGGTAAGATTAAAAACCCCAGACATCTCCTCAGACTTGCAATAAAAGATAAGTCTACTGCTTACTTACTCAAGCGTACTTTTCCTCTATAAAATGTGAGCCTAGCGCAGTTCTGAGTAAAGACGTTTTTGCTTTAATGTTGCCAGAAAAGATACGAGGATGAACTCGAAAGGACAAGTCCACCGAAGCACGAGTTAGAAGTTTATTAAAACTGACAGGTTATTAGAGGGCTTTACTGTATAAATCCGGGAAAGGCTTGGAAAAGATTTGTGATTAAAGACATCTTTGGAACGTGAAGTTTGTGTTAATTATGAGGTGTGAATGAGGCCATTAATTTTAGACACATATACCAGATTGAATAATGACTATGAACGCCATTAAAATTTAAATAGACACTGTTGCTGCTCTGTGTATTTAAATTATTAAAGACTGAAAAAGAACAAGTTACCGTATTTGTACGATTTCCTTGTCTTACTGACTGTGTCTACATATCTCGGGTATAGATATCATCTATACAGAATAAATGTGATTTGTCATTTACCGTATTAGCTATGTATTGAGCATTTTTTTGGTGTTTGGATCATTTCCTTGTTGTCTCTACAATTTATCTAAGGTATCGATTTCAACTACATAATTTGTGGAATACGAGTGATTGTTAATTAAGGTAACATAGCAAATGTCATTATGTCATCAAGTTTGATACGAAGTTCGCTATAACTGCAAATTAAACTAGTATAGCTTATTTATTTATTAGACCCACCAACAAAACACAGGTTTATACATTGAAACAAGATAAAAAAATAGCATTTACTGAATATACAGTGGTGACAAATATCAGTGGTATAAAACTCCGTAAACGCAGTCTCGAAGTTTCTGGCATTATCACTGTATATTATAATATATCGTAGATAATTCGATACGAAATGGAAAGCATACAAACCAGCAGGGCATGTTGGCAGCCCGGTTGTCAGGGGGATAAGTTGATTTCTAGCGCTTCGTCGAACCGGAAACACAGGGCTTGCTGAGCAATTACGTTACTGGTTAACAGTTGCGTGTAATAACGTTACTATAAATGCAGTTGGTGTTGGGAAAAACACGCTGAATTCAAAATTGGAGCGAAAAAGTAATCAGCACATATTTACTGAAAATAGATTATTCTCGCACTTATGTTTAACATAAGTTAACAGAAATATTCATGACAGAGTAAGCCGACGTAAAATGGTCAAAAATATCTGCGGTAGAGAGAACGAGTCATACATATTAATAAGATTTTTATTAGTGAAGGATGTGTCAATATTCAATATTGGTAATCTTCTAATTCACCGCACTTGAGTTAGCCAGCAATGGCAACAAGTGGAGATTTTTAACCGACTTCAAAAGGAGGAGGGTTCTTAATTCGACTGGTATTTTTTCGGTACTATGTTATATTGGTTGTCAAAAGGACATGTAACAAAATAAGTACTTTTCCGTCCGGGAAAGAGTATCGAAACAGACACAATTTAGAAAGCGTGCACTGTACAGAGCGGAAACAACAGGCTGTCGCCGCACCGGACACAGGAACAAAGGCTCGTCTCGTCGAGATAGCAGCCATGCCTATTATATTAATATTAACGGTATAGTCCAGTAAAATTCAAGTTTTAACTTTTGATTTGCTGAGTGTATTAATAATGTCAATGAGGAGCTATATTTTAAGAGTTACATTACTTATCCTTGTGCTTTTTCATTCTCCTGCATATGTACGTATGTAAATGGTTTCCAGTATACGAATATTTGTCGTCCGTAAGCACACCTGTGCAGGTCGTTTAGTAGAAAAATATCATACATTGCATAAACCTTTTTCTTAGGCTCACGTAGAGAAACTTTGAAAATTGTTATTTAATTACACTTATTTAGACAGTTTAGTTACAAGTTATAAACATTTCAATGTCACATGTGTGTGTGTATTTTTGCTGTTCATAAAAAAACGCAATTATAACAACTACTAAATGCATAACTAAAATAAATAATGCTTAAACCTATATATTCTAACCTGACCAAACCTCCAATCGTTCAATGAAATGCCAAATATCAAAAACTTTATATTGCCATAAGGCACTTGAATTCGCCCTAAATTGACCGGACTAATTACCAATGGTAAATTTTATGCCGTTTTGGTACGGTACGGTGCTTGTGCGGTAGATGGAATCAGCTACGTAAGCGCGTATAATGGTATGGTACGGGCTATTAAGCGGATGATGAATGTTTTGGACGTTTGGGCTTTGTGTTTATTACTTTAAATGCATTATAACGCGGTGGTTGTATGAGACAAAAACATAAACAGACATATATCATCCATGTTGGAAATATGAGCTTAAGCAACTGAAAACAAGAATGATGGCATTGATGGCACACAGTAAGAATACATTCTTTATTATTACAGATTTTTTATTTTATTAAAGCATTTTCTAAAACCACGCAATATCTTGCAAATCTGTTGTTTACCTCTGCCTGTTATTTTAATGTATCTCATGTTGTGTTGTATATTCCTTGATGTTGGAGGTGTGCAATTAAGAGTATTTGTATTTGTATCTTGAGACCAACGGCTTCGACAAATGTCTTTTGGTATATGGAGGATGGAGCAGAATTGACCGAATGGTTAGTTTATGAATTCGACATATAGCTCGAATAGCGATAGTCGAAGGACCGTACATGATCTTGAATGCTAATGAACCACCAATCGACCTGAATGTATCTAATGTATGTATGATATTAAATCCATTGAAGCAATTGTAATCCATTCACAGTACTTATATCAATGGAATGTTTCCTCCGGAAATTATTTCATAAATGTTAGCAGAAATGTAATATTATCTCTGCATCTACACTAATTGTTATGTATAAAACATAATGTTTTAGAAAGCTTACATAAAATAACACGTACGACACAAGTGCAATAAAGTACATTTTCTTGCATTGTTGACTGTGTGTTTTCGGCTTAAGTATAACATACTCTCGTATCGTAATAACGACATTATTGCATAATCTTATAGTCATTGCTTTTATAGTATTTGGTCACGCTTCCATGTTTTCTCAAGTATGTCACAGTCATAATTTATCAAGAGCAAGTAAAAGTGACATTTATGTTTATACAGAGAAGAGGAACTTACTGAGGCTTAACGGACAACGGAAGGAATTCTACAATCATCTGGCTGGTTGGATTTCCGTTGAAAAACACTAAGCGGTGTGTCAAACTTTTCCTGGTTTACGACATTAAGGAATAGAAAATGTACTTTACATATTTTATTGCTTGCTGCACCCTCACTTATCTAATCTATATCACTACATAGTATAAAACAAAGTCGCTGCTGTCTGTCTGTCCCTATGTATGCTTAGATCTTTTAAAGTACGCAACGGATTATGATGCGGCTTTTTTAAATAGATATAGTGTTATACAGGGTATTTGGTGACTAGGTGCAAAGGTTTAAGGAGGTGATAGACGAGGTATTTTTAAGCATTTCTAGCCATATATGACGTAGACGAAAGTTGATATATTTTTTTTTTATTTAAACTTTAATAATTTTAGAAGAATACTAGGTAAGTATTTTCCTAAAATTAAAAAAAATAAAAAATAAAAAATAAATGTCAACTTTCGTCTACGACATATATGGCTAGAAATGTTTAAAAATACCTCGTCTATCACCTCCTTAAACCTTTGCACCTAGCCACCAAACACCCTGTACGTATAATACGCCCGTGCGGAGACGGGGCGGGTCGCTAGTTTGAAATAAATTAATAAAATTGTAAAAATGAAATATTTATTCTTTCAAAATCACTAAACGGCTGAACCGATTTCGACATTTTTTGGTATACGGGTAGCTGCGCATCCCAAAATGGTTACAGGATACTTTTTACACGACTACAGAGAAGCAAATAATGAAGCTTACGATTATACATTTTTCTTCTACGAGGACGAAGTTTGCGGAGAAGGTTGACATGTTTACTATAAGAATATTTGAATGTGTATTGCTATAATATATTGGGGCGAGACTTTCGACTTAAGTACAGATGTAGTGAATAATAGTTTATAGTTTCTATCGTATTTTGTGGGAAAAAATCGTTTTAGCATGCTTTCTCAATCAACTTCGATGAAAAAGTTGAAATAGAAATACTTATTAAAACGAGCTTACCCGACAATTGTAATGACATGTCTCCGAAAACTCGCAAGTATATAGTTGTAATAATTCGTAATGATTACTTCGAATATGGAAGTATTCCTATTGATGAATTTTCTCCTCGCACTTTGCTTAGCTGCATAGCTTAGCTTTTAGCAGAAAAGCAATATAAGTATGCAATCATTATTGCATATTAAAGTTATACTGCACATTAAAGCAACGCATGACGCGATTATATCGTAATCGGATATAAATAGGTCAGCACTAGTGGGGTTTGATTTATGCAAAATACGATGTACGTATGCTATTGCCGCCTACGTACATAATATTGCTATCTGGAATAGTATAGATAGTAATTTTAATATAAATTCTTTCTATAAAAATTACTATCTATATTATTTACCATTCGTCTGGGTTTTTTTTACTTTTTCATATGTTTATTCCGTGTCTTGTCTGGAATAATATAGACAGTATTTTTAATAGATAATTTCTCCCGACTTTACCATTCGCCTGGGTTTTTTAACTTTTTCATATGTTTATTCCGTGTTTCACGCCCTCAACTTTTACTAAATTATTTATAGGTGGGTAAATCAACTTTTTTGTGTTGTTTACTCTGTGCCCGTTGTCCAAGTGACATCTTCATACTGTTTCATAGAAAAATGCTTAGGTTGTCCGAGAGACAAATTTTGCGTAACCATAGCAACAAGGTGCACTTAAAAGTTGATTCACCCACGTGAACCTCTTCATTTACAGTTGGATTGCCCGTCCTAATTTAGGTTATATTTGAGAATCGAGAGAAATTCAAGTGGATATTTTTATACCTGTTAATTCTAGTCACAATAGTGACGACTAGCACCATTTAATAAATTTATTTCATTCATACAATTTTATTAATCATTATGGATCTAATCTTTATTTTAATCTTTATTTTGTAAGTAATAATGTCTACTGTAATAACAAATGTAATATGTATTGAATTAATTAAGAATTAGCATGTAAGGTTCATCTGTTAGTGCTAATGTAAAGAATAAATAAATAGAATATTATAAATAGAATACAATAAGTAACCTTTATGAATATTTATAGCTAAAATAGTGTATAACTTCTGTTACAGATATTCTATTGATTACAATAGATATAATTGTACTAGAATGAATTTGAAATTAACTGGAGTAAACTTATTAACGAAGGCTGCGATTATAACACGCAACGAGCAAGATGCGACCTAGTCATAGTAATGCCAGTATGGGGGACGGAATTTACATAAGTATGTATGTAAAATGGTGTGACGTAACGTTTAGGGTCTACGAACGGACATGTAAACAACCGCAGCAACCCGTTCGAGTAATAATTAAACTGTACGCCCGTATGCACGCCTGTCATACATCATTATGTCATTGCGCAACCTTGGATAGCTATGTCAATCAATTTGGATGACCATTTGTCAATAAGGCTTTAGATTTAGTAAGTTTTTATTCGGAAGGTACTCACGGATCCGGTTTTGTATTCCGGTTATTTAGCCAGCAGGAGCTTGGTACATATGTACTGTAACAATGCAAAAATATATCATTATTAATAAGATAATTTGAACGGATTATATCGAGTATAATCTACATTGATGAGATTGATAGGTATATGATATTTTAAATATTATCAATAAAAGATTAAGACTGACTAAGCTACCCAAAGGTTGTCTGGAAGAGATCGCCCTTTAGCGATAAGACCGCCTCTTCCGCATTTCTTGTGTAAATGTATTGTGGTATGCAACAAAGCGTATTGGTATTGTATTGTAAGCTATTTAATTATAAGTATCAAGAAGAGGCCACCTGAGACTTTTTTTTGCATTTGTTTTATTCAGTCTTATATATTCCATATCGATTGTGGATTTTTCTGAAGATCCAAGGGAGATAGACGCAGAATATCTTTAGGAAAATAGTTACATTCAGTGTCATAAATAACATAAGAAACCTTATGACATGCTCATGCGACTTGTCGATGTGCACTCACTTGGCATGTATTTCCTAATTTCTTAGTTGCACAACAACATAATAATTGGTGGTATATAATAAATGGTGTTTCCAAAAAAAATTGTTTATCGCAAAATTTATTTGGGATTTAGTTTAAACGCATAATCGAAATATGCGGTTTGCACCATATAAGTAATGACCTAAATTAAAAATAAGATTATCATTTAATAATTGATATATAGAATGCTACTAAAACTGAGCAAAATCATAGAATTGGCTGACATCCTGTCACTAGTTCCAATTAAAGCTGAATATCTTGGAGACTACTGCTTCTTCCACGAGAAGAAAACTCTCTACAGAAGGCTTTAGATTAAAATTATCGTACTCCAAACGGTTTACACCTTCGGGACACAATGCCACAGACATACAGATACACATGTATTTTCGTCGGTGTTTAAAAATTAAATTTGTGAATGAACCTTGCAATTGGACACTCACGTTTTATCGTACAGAGATCAGAAATATACAAGGACAGGGAGGATATTTTCCTGATGATTGAGTCAATACATCATACAAGTATGCACTAATTATTACTATAAAGTGTTCTTTGTATTGGCAAGGCGATAACAATATAAAGATCTAGTAAACATACCTACTCTATTTAAACATCATCACTTAAAACCAAAACACCTCATATATATGGCTAAACTCATATACACTCACATAATCATTAGTGTGCCCAAGGATCTGAGAAAAAAAATGTGAAGTGTAGTCAATTGATTGATACATTACTTCACGAAACGTTCTGAGTGGACGCGACACTACAAGTCACCTAACACTTCAACACAAGTGCATAGCAACTAAGTCCTTGCACGGTGCGGGCTTCACACCGATAGGTTGCACCCTGCACTTCAATGCGCCGATATGACATGAGACACTGTCGCTAACACGCTGATGTAAGGTTGAGTGAACGAAACCTAACAATCAAGGATAGAAGAAATAAAGGAGATAATGACGGCGTGTTTCTTATGGACTTGTTGGTACTTCTATAAATAGATAACTGATTTTTAATTATAGGTAATCTTAATCCAATACATGATTACTCGTTCACTTTAATTAAAAGTATGACACAGAATATACTCACTTCAACTCATTTCAATTTTTCTTTGAGCTTTGATATCTTTGTATCAATAGTTTAACAGAATATGTATATACTGTTGCGAATGTTATTTTATTAACCGTAGGTAATAGGGTAAAGTCTTTTACAACAACTAGTGTAGCTATCTATGTATCTGCCAAATTTGTGTGGATGCCGATCAGCCGTATGGATGCGAATTGGCTACCATAAAAAAAATGCTTAAGAGATTGGAATCTTTTAAACCAAGAAAGGAAAAACGAAATACTGCCGAATTAGCAGTGGAGGCAAATACAATAATCAAATCATTCGCAGAATTTAGTAACGAGTAAATAGTTTTTCATCTCTCCTGTTCGGAAAGTGTAATTTTCATGAGTAGATAGCCGGGTGGAAAATAGCTTTTCCATCCCTAGGGTGGAAAGTATTTTTTTTTTAATTGCCACGGAGTCAAAGGCAATTGCCATCTAGATGCACGTCGTGACCAACTCAATTAGGTACAATCTAGTCGGACGTTGTAAGTGGCCATTAAAAAAAAATCTCCAAAGGTTAGATATAGGCAAGCTTAACTTATTTATATCCAATTATTAAATATTTAAATATGTATGTATTATTATATTTATAATACATACATATCATTCTGTCCCTCATTTTATTGATAGAATCGTACATTTATATAAAAAACAAAATTGAAACCATTGGATTTGTTTTTTTTTTAATGTTAGCGGTACGTATATTTTAACTTTTTTTTTTCTATTAAAAATAATTATAATGAAAGTTTGCAATAGAAAAAGCGGGAACACGAGATTAAATATAGATACCATGTCTTTTATTGATTATTGGTTAAAAATGACATGGACCTTAATTTAACTCACTCATGACATGTGCGTGTAGTATTTTATTTTCCTCGCAGTCGAAATGAAAAGTAGAGTGTTTAACTCGGGTGAAATTACCCATTTCACCCTCGAACTATTGGCGCTCTCACTTCATTCGAGTGCCAGAAATATCTCGGGTGCAATGGGTAACTTTCTACCCTTGGTTAACAATCTACTATTATGTGTTATCTCTGTAAGTAGATAAAACAGGACACCGAGATGTTGCGAAGAAGGCTAGTATAATTTCAATTGCCGGCATTCCTTTCTAGATAGTCTAACAACGTATAGATATAATTATTGCAACGCGCCTGCAATTGTGGTGATTAGAAATGTCTTGATAAAATACAAAGTTCCTATAATAAATTAAAATATCAAATGATATTACTCAAGCGAAATACATTGACAAACTTATGGATATTACGCTCAGCTAATGATGACCTTGCTGGACATAGGAAGTCATGCACAAATCGGGCACTATGTCTAAGGTTAAGGCCGGTACTTTCTAAAATCAAAGTAGGTATATTGTTACTCGCTTCATGCTTCGCTTGAACCACAAATACCACAATACATCCTGAGGAATAAACGTTACTGCAAACCGCACCCATGTCGGTCCAAAGTCAGTTCGGTTTGGTATCAGAACCAAAACATGCAACGGAGTTTACGTGAGAAATTCAACTGCCCGTTTAAATTTTCGTTCATATCCAATTTTCATAATTCAGTCAAGAGTAAACAAACAAGTTCTATTGAACACCAAGGAATTAAACTAGTCAGCCACAACTGCACCGCAACAACGTTAATTTCATTGTTCGACATTAAATTCAAATTTCGAATTCCCTTTCCCAATTCCGTCGATAATATTAGGAACCAAATTGCTAGGAGTTGCTCTGATGTTAGAAAATCGTGCCATCGCGCTCAAACAAATATAGTTTGAAGCGAGATCGAGAGAGATGACACGATACAAACTTCGAATTTCGAACTTCGGAGTAGTACCCTTCTGGTCGACCGCGCCATTCGAACGTGGTATTTGATCATTTCCCGCCATTTTCCCTCGTCCGTTATCCAACCGTATTCCATTGAACCGCAAAATAGATTAGTCGCGTTCCGATTGGCCATTTGTGCAAGGTTTATTTCAAATTCAAAATTGTTGTTGACATTGCAAATTAGGGATACAATAACTGCGGATTCTTAAATATTTTTACATCTAATAATGTACTTGACTGATTATACTTATTTGAATTATTTTGTGTTTCTTTATCTATGCTACTTTCACGCATTCTCGATTTACTGGTTTCGATGATTCTATAATTTTTAAACATAAGTGAACACAACAAGTCCTACGATTAACTTGTTATCATCATTATATTTATAAAAATCTTTCCTTACGAACAACAAGAAATACGCGCTTCAAAAACGCATTCTCATAAACATTTAATAAGTTTTATTAAATCTCCGCCGCATGCGAATATATAAAACAGGAGTTCAAATTTATGACCAAACACGCGAAGTTAAATACCAATTGAATGGGCTTTATCAAATTAAAGTTACAATGTTGCAACTACAAGGCAAGCCGCAGGTGCAGCAATATTCCATTCCTGCACCGACATCACAGCGCAGTCATAAATAACTAAGGGAATCTATTAACATTCGAAAGCATTGAGCCCACTAAAACCCGAGCTACAAATGCATCGGGCATTAATAATCGAACGATAACTATTGCGCATATATGATCTAATGCAGTAATACTAAGACCAAGAAAACTTTTACGTATGTTGGAGCCCTTGTAACATCTTCTGAAGGTTTGTAATCCTGTGATTTTTATTCCAATATAACAGCGACAAACCGTAAAACCTATAAGCCCTCCAACGCGATTAGAAACTTTATCGTCAGGTGCAAAGGATATTTTCTGCATCCGACTGCAATATGGAGCGCTTAAGCCTATGACGCAATGCGGCTAGGTTGGGAAGTTGTTCTCGTGAATATTTTCAGGGTTTTTCAGAGCATAATCAAATTAGTCGGTGGTAGATTACGACCGACTTGAGTCATAGATTGCGGTAATGGTCGCTTAGTGAGGTCGATTCGAGTATTGTGATAAGATCAGAGTCGAGTTAAACAGGTTGCAAGATAAGGAGATTTGCGCCTGGTTAATTTCAGAGGGCTTAGTCATTATCTTGCTTGAGTAAGCCAAATGGGGTATTATACGGGTAAGTTTGCTCCTTCTTCGGATAGTTCGGATGAAGTTCAAGACTGTACACACTTGGTTGTCTCATACTTAATTTCATTAGCACGTTTAAAGTTCTACAATATGTTTTGCTGTTCAATATACTGCTGTCCTCGAGTCTGGTTCCCAACCTTTCGCTAGACAATTCAAAGAAAAAGTTGGTTCATTAAAGTGCCGAGTTTCATTTTTAAATATCCAGTTTATTGAGGAGGAGACACCTGCCTCGAATACTGAGAAATGTAGAAATACTAGTTCCGCGTTAACATCGAGACCTTCAGCATATTTGTTTGACCACCAAGTCCAGTCTACGAAAACAAATATTTGAACGGGAATAAGTGTCTACTCTGAACATGAACATACCGGAGTTCCAAATGCATATTTTATTTAGAGTGATGAAACTTGAAACTACTTCATTTTGGTTGTGTATGCGGGAATAAGTTTTCTCAACGATAAGAAAAATGTGGACACCAGTCCTCTTTTGAAGCGGATTGCGCCACTAGTAAGCGGGTTAGACGACGTCTAAGGAGTATAAATGGGAAATAGAACGTCAATCTGGATCCAATGTAGGCTTTGCATTCTCGCACGAGCCTTAGGTTGCGATATCCCACGCAAATGTCGCAACAAATAGCTTGGCACCTTTCAACTATTAACAATTCTATTGACACCTACAGAACCTATGGTCTTAGGTGTTTGTCCTTGTCCATAATGCATGCAAGTATCGGTGAATGGTGTTTCTGGAGTTATGTAGGAGTGAGATGTCGGTGTTTATCGTAATTATTGCTTGCGTACACACACATGCGTAAAGGGATTATGAAGGGTCAGACGAAGGTGAAAGCCTCTAAGGACTGGTTATGGAGAAAGGGATTAATCGATGTACTTTGCCTACGCTTGAAGCTTATAAGTCGATGAGGCAATATATATATGCATGTAAACACATTATTATACATGAAACATGTAAAGCAAGATTACAAATCTGGGAACCTCCTTTTTCATGAAGTCGGTTAAAAATAAATGATACATATCCTAAAGCAAATTGATAAAAAGGTTATTTCTAGTCAAAGTCTTTATTTTTGAGGTTTTGTTTCTCTTGTACGGAGCAAATCATACGAAGGTACATACAGGCACTTAAAGGTTAGTAGCTACCGCTTCAGCAAAAAAGCTCAATCCCAAAGAGCAAAAAATTAACACGAAATTTCTCACCTGTCATCATTTGCGGGTTTATCACACGCATCTATTTAAACATGGGCACCGTGAGTAATACCAACCATTACTTTTGAACATAAAGCATTACTCCTTTACCGGTTTATCATATATCGTAACCAGCTTCACACTTCACCGCAGGTGGTCGGGTTGGATATGATACATCACGGGATATAGGGATAATGATCCAGACGTAGTTTTAAATTATAGCCTCTATTTTCCGAGAAGGAAAGTTGGTTTTGTAATTGGGAGTTTGAAAGATACGAAGTTTTGAAAGCGAGTCGTCGATATCGTTGTAATGATCGGTTAGCTAAATTGTTTACGGCAGGCCTATAATAATTGGCCATCTTTATGCTTTCGTCGTTTTACTGTCGTTGGTTTCGTTGCGGCTGTCCATTCGCGGCTAAAAGCGAAAGCAATAACTTTAATTATTAGTGACATAAAAACCATAGAGTTTAATTAGTGGAGATCCAAATCAGTCTTAATAGAAAATATTTCGTCATTCGGCGAATCACGTTTATATGGCAGACAGATGGTGTGTTTATCAACAGTAATAGGTATAATTACTGGTAATTAAAATCACCATGTGTTAGAAAAGGCATCTGTAGTCCATTAATAGGTATACTACATTAATATAACCCACCTCCGATTGAGCAGACACGTAGTCAAAATGTATCTAATATTCAACAGCTATGATGCAACTAGCTACCATTCGAGCCCTCTTGACTGCTTATTATCAATTCCTTTTACCTTTAAAGCTCAGAGGCCACCTCCCACAGGGCCTTTTACTGCTACATTCAAGTACAACATCCAGCTTGTTTTATTCATCAAATAGCCGATAGGTGTCGCAAGACTCGCAAGGGAAGCTTTTGTGACCAACACTTCAAAAGTAACTGTTTTGGAAATAGTTGAATTTCAAATGACCGTTTCACTATGCGTTGCATTAGACGTAAGCACGACATTGACATGACAAGAGAAAGAATCTTAAATGACGTAGCTGGAAAATGACTTGACGATAACGAAATAACTTAACAGCTGCTCACAATACAAATGTAATTAGTTGCGGTGGTTCTTGAGTGTTCAGATAATGCTGACTTTTTCTAGGTAAAAATACAACATTTGTCAGTGCACGTGCTCGGATTGTCGGCCCGATCACAAGTGATGAAAATGACTATTTTACAGGCGACAAAAATTATCTATATCACTAAATTTAATGTACAACGAATTGCCAGCTCTACAGAACCTACTTGATACTACCCTTAAGATCGCTTCTGCGGGTGTTTGGAACGCAAAAATTCACGTACTCATTAAACCTGCCTCAGTGTGCTGTATCCATAGTTTGATTACTATAGCAATTCATTGGTCATTTCTAATTGAATTTGAGACATTACAATACAGAAAGTATTACCTTTTTGTCAACTAACTACTGTCAGAGTTGACTGCCTAACAGCTTCTTAATACGTAACCTTATCCAATGACCATTAAATATTGCTTAGCCTCAAAACGGAAGAATTACTTCATAAAGCAAATTATATGGTATGCGTACCATTCCTTCGTAATCAGAAACGAAACAAAAGACCATAATACGTATAATAATCAGATTCAAGTAAATCACACACATTGTAGCTGGAATGGAAATCGGAACAATGCGTATACGCAATATGATAAATTGATAGAGAAATAGCAATTCATTGGAAACTGGAAGCGTTAGTACTGTGCCCAATTCAAACAACTAACGGATAAACACGCTATTAGAGTGATATATAGATTTTCTTTATTCGAAGTGGCATTGATGATTTGTCATTGAAGGGAACTGCATCGATATTATTGCTTAAAATTATGTGTACCTAATGTACCTATAGGTATAGGTACATAAACCAAAACAGTTATACATCGAAGAAAACGGATTAAATAGAACGGGTGCTGGCGATATCACGTGAATAAATAACTACTTAAATATAAACAATTCAATAATGAACCAATTAAAGCAAATCAAGGAAAATCCTCGGAATGAACAGGAAAAATGTACCTACGTTGATAATGTCTATAATATTCTGACATAAAACTTATACGCAAGATATTTAATTCTGGTTTTCGAAAGGCAAAATTGATTGTCGTTCAACATGTAGACATTTGGCACTGTTTTTACAGTTTCTTAGAACGTATCTAGAGGTATAATTAGGCTGTGGCTATGCATTAAGGCCAGGAAAATGACTTGGCCATTTCCTTAACGAGCCAATATAAATTTCGAAGAAGCCGCAAGAAACTTCAGATCAAAAAGGACAAGAGAATGCTAATCTTGCAATAATCATAAGCCCTTTTAATATAGCATGCGTACCTTCAAGATTTATTGTCGAAGCCTATGCTTTTACGCAATGATTATAAACGTTTGTACAAAACGTTGGGTAACATTAAAGATAACTGTGGATTTGATTTATATAATACTTCTAAAACATAGTATTAAATAGAGCATGCTATGTAATTTTACACACTGGCACCTTTATGATTTTACGCATGATACCTTCTAAGTTAATATCTTATGCTGATCAGGTACTTTAGCAGTTTTATACACACGATATCTATGGCGGAAAACTGCAAGATACCCGTTTGTTAGCAGTGCGATTTAGCATAAATTTTATCGTAAATTGAAAAATCAATTGACTTCATATTTAACTATTCTCAGGCTAAAACTAAAGTGCCGATTGTGCCATAAACATTAGGACAATGGTCTCACTCGCTTTACAGAAGAGACAACGAGTGCGAGCGAGAAGGCTTGCTGAAAGATTTATGACAGAATCGGCACATTGAGATTTTAGGCCTACAATAATAACAGTGCTTGAAATTAGTGCGCCTGAAACCGTATGATTCGACGAAAAACGGTCCGCTTCAAGTCAGCGAAAACGCACTCTTGCTCTTGTCAAATTTTACTCTTTAAGTTTCTTGTACATACTTATAAAGAAATAAAGAAAGAAAGAAAATACATTTATTGCCAAAATAACAAAACATAGTTTTATATACATCAAAAAAAATACAACAAAGAAACACCAAGAAAAAAGATCAAATAATTTAACATTGGCAAAAGGACAAGCTCAGCAATGTGCTGGAAACCTAGCCGCTGCGGTGCGGCGCAGTTCCAGCGCTGATTTTCAGCTTGCCCAGTGAGTGACTTTTTGGCGACTAATACACTACTATTTTTTTACATATTTAACGAAACACGAAAAAGAGAAAGCTGTATAAAAAGGACGTACGTATCTTATCGTACGGTTTGGTGACGGATTATACTGTATCATTAAATTCTTGCAGTATACAGTAAAAAACAGTTTCGATGTAACTTTAAATAACACCTTGTTTGTTAAAAATAAAAGAGTTCTCGTATATCCAGTCAGCCGTAAATAATGGACCCTTTGACCTCTCAACACTGTGTTAGAGAAAGCCACTTTCACACACAGGAAGTACATAAGGAATAGATAGACAAAGGCAACCATTTTTATAACGGCAATGACCGGATCTAGAGTACAATGCAAAAGAGTTCGAGCTAATAAGAACACATGGTCTATTCAAAAAATATCAGTGACTCTAGTCTTATGCTTTTAAAACAAAAATCGTGTCAAACGCGCTTGTGACAATGTTATTTAGTCATACGGGAAACGTAACAAGATTGAAACATTTGGTAGCGTTGGCAACTTACTCTTCAGGTTCAGCAATGGCCAAATACTAAGTAGGTATTGAAAACCATTGATACAAAGATCAAAGCTTAAAGAATAATTCAAAAGGGAGTTACCTGGTGGAAGAGTGGATTTACTAAGTGTTATGTTTATAAAACCGATTAACCTTAATGTATGTACTTGACATACCTATCTTCCAGTATTCAGTAGGTACCTAATATGTTAAAATAACTTCTTAGAACGTGTTAAATATTTAGCATTCTACGCAGTGTTATCTTTAAATGGATTTCCTTCATACTATGTAAAGATGGGTGGTCCGATGGCCGGTGATCCCTTAGGGAATAATGGTATCATTAATTGTATAATTGTGCCCGTTCAAGTTTGCCTGGCTGTAATGAAGTCATTGTCCACGATAAAGCTTCATTATAGTAAAGCATTTGAATGACACAGGAGTAGAATTTCTATATGTCATGTCATAGGCAGTGTGAAAACTATGCCAAAAATTTAGTGTTTACGTGGGATGAGCGGGATAACACCGCGCGGTGCCATAGTATTATTATAAGATTCTAAAATTGTATTGAAAAGTGTTTTCTATGGAGAAGGGTAATTTTTATCAGGATTTTTTTTTAACATCGCGATACAACAATATGGTGCTAGCCGTACAACGCCATCTATGTAGTTGGCATTGTTTTCTTTGTCCTCTCATCACGCTGAAACATCCAACCAATTTTAGTATAGGATTACCTGGACACCCAAAGATGGTTAAAGCATACTTTTTACCCGACTATGAATCCTGCGCCAGATCAGACGACGCAACGGAGCCACGCTGTTACGTCGCCTAAATCTAACTAGATTTAAGTTTTTTATTTATTTTATGTATGATTTCGTTTTGTCTGATTTTGTAGTTCACAGTGACTTAGTATAATTACTGTAATGCTGTGTAACTAATTTGAATAAATAAATGAAAAGAAACAAAATACGCGGACGAAGACGCAGAAGCTGGCCTCGTAGTACAAAAAAAAATCAAATTTGACAATTTAATTTTATGGTTTACGAGTAGTTTTCTAAGGTAAATCTAAAACTACAATAAATCGCTCCAGTCCTTATAAACCCGTCATAAACTTTGGACCTACTTTGGACCGAAACGACAACATTTCGAACTTACTTCCTTAGCATGAATGTCACATGTCCCAGTTGTTTGTCAAAGAAGAAGTCATATTTCACTAGCAATACGACATAATTTTGGATGGGTCAGACTTTGGATATACGTGTTGGTCGTTTAAGTCGATTTACGACTGCCTTAGTCGTCAAAGGCATGACTGCGCATCTCATGCTATAAAGTTAACGTCTGACCCCTTTAACTGTACAGTCGACAATAGATTTGTCTCGCCGGTTAAGGTGGTCAAACCTGTAACGTTAGCACACTGTGACACGCAACCATCGCGCGACAAATATTTAATCCATTCAGACCGTCAGAATGACTGGCGACGATGTGTCGTCAAAGTTAGTAGGCGGGTAGTTATGCTAGCACTACAGGTCGTGACTATATACTATATACACTATTTTCGACAGGTCTAAACGGCAATTTTGAAGTAGGTACGTATGTCCTTATTTTGAACATCTCGCAATGAAAAGAAACGTTACAGTAAAAAAAAATAACAGTAATTTTATATACTTAATGATAAAATTCTGTATATATTTTGGTGATAATTAACAGTAAACATTTTGAGAATTTGAGAACAATAGTCAACCAAAATTATAAAAGCTTCATTTCTATTTCATTTCTACGAAACTACAATTGTGAATGGTATTTGTTGCTGATTGTAACATTTAAAATTAAATAAGGTAAACGTCCCTGTGCTTAACACGCTGATGCCTAATAGTCGACACCATGCTGTCACCTCTATTGCCAATGACATAACATTCAAGATGGCAACTATTGGGACAGTGTAGATACAGGGACGTTTACCTTAGTATGTAAAAAAAAGAATAAAACAAATTAGCGTCTTCATTTGCGCATTTGTTTCGCAGACTGTACGTCACAGTACCTGTAAACGCGGCCCTATTCTCACGTTTCACGAGCAACACCGTTACGTTTCGCTCGAATTGTTTTCGTGCGATTTTCGTACACTATATATTTGTTACTGGCGAATTATATGTCGTTTCTTGTATTGTTAATTTGTTATTATCTACCTCTCTTTTGTTAACCATAAGTGTACCAGGTCGGAGGTCAGATGACAAAATTTCATAAGCATACTTTGGTAGAATTTTAAACTTGGCATTTTCATAACTTTCTGTAGTCTCTTTTGTATAGAAATTGATAAAAAAAAATAAGTTTAAATGAATCAAAATATGTATTAGGTAGGTACCTACTGATATTAATTTAATAAAATATAAAATTTTGCATCACCTACTAAATAAGTGATTTTTAGCATCAACTCCACTACCCAAAGGTTGTCTGGAAAAGATTGCTCTGTAGCTATAAGACCGGCTGTTGTCTACCGTTTTTTTAGTTTTGTGTAAATGTTTTTTTGGTATGCTATAAAGCGTACTTGTATTGTATTGTATAAATAAGCAATGTGTGCTAACTATGTATGTAGTAAAGCCAAATTTCAAGTACCTACCTACCAAACCGGGCGCGCCCGTCCAAAAATAAAACAAAGTGTATACGGTTGAAGAATAACAAAGTTAAATTTGGACGTCCTAATAGGACTCCTTGCCTTTATGTTCGTCATTACTGTAGATATTTTTGAACTATTTCTCTAAAAGGGGCCTTTTATGTGATGAACTGATGAACTGTGCGCGGTACGACAAAAATAGGAACATATAAACCTTACCTAACCTAACCAACATAGCACTTTAGAGACCATAGAGTAAGCTTGTATGATGCTCAACTAAACAAATTGTTTCTGACATAACGAATATTACTATTAAGAAAAGTCTTACGTGTAAGAGTATCTCTAACATAGTTCAATGTCACGATTTCTCAACTATGACCAAGTTTTTATTAAGTTCATGTACCTATACTATGGATAATTTTGATATCTTTTTTAAAACGATTTTTTTTCCTTGATACAATTCTATGCGGAGTAGGTACATATAGGTGCGGAATATGTACATTGCTCCCGATATTCTTTAAAAGGCAGTCTTAAGGCATAATGGTGCATTTTAAAGAATGATGTCAAATATATTTCATGTACTTTACCGACTAAGATTGTTTTCAGATGCGCACAATGTCAACGTGCAAATTTTGCTCCTCTTTATAGCAATTTTCTAAGAACTAATAAGACGGGAAAACTTGAGCAAATTGGGTTACGAATTGAAAGCATACACTAGTACAATTGTTTATTGCATCTTTTAAGACTACAATTATAAGGTTTATATCAAGGTTTTTTTCGTTCGCAACCGCTGAAGACGTTCGCGTATTTGATCTGTGACGTAAGCAATATGCACAGGTGAAGTTAAGAAAATATCACGTAACGAAGCGTAAATATTAGTACAGTTTTTCGTACCGTTTATACTATGCGACGGGTCACCGGTGCATTAAATATGAACAGAAATATTCAGTAAAAGAGTTGAGATTGCGGTGATTGTGAATGTAAATCGAGTGAGTTTGGTTGGAGTTCATGTTTTAAAACGACGTCTAATGTTTTGAATGAGAACTGCATAGTGCGTGGGAAGCGGATAGGATTGTGATTGGATGAAATTACAATCGTGGGACGATTTGTTTAATCTGGTGTATGTCTCTATTCCGAGTGTTAGGGAATGGGAATTGGGAATTTGATATATGGCTTTGTCACGTTTGTCTTTCAAGTTAACTCAAAACCTCGCTAAGAAGCGAGTCCTATCAAACGAACCTACCCCACGAATAACGTATCGTAAAAAAAAAAACAAAACCCAAAATTTGCTACCGTTATTCGACCGCTACACCACAATTATATCGGCTTAATGGCACACTCGATAAGAAATGGTCGAAATATCGCGTGCAATTACGAGTGAATAACTCGAAACTCAGAACCCTATCGGGACCTCGGTCACAGTATACAACACTCGGTTAACGAGATGCGCGCACATGTGGGCGTTTCACGCCAATAAAACATTTCTTACCTTTATCGGACTCATTAATGAATCACTAATAATAAGTGGCAATTACGCTGAACGGGCGATATTAGTGCCAATTGAAAAAGGCAATAACAGTGTATGAAATTACTACTTTCTTACTGACGTACCTTTGGACGGGAGTAGGGGCTGCCAACTTTCCTTTCCCGAAACTGGTTATGGACAACAAAAGCAAAGTCGCCGGTGGAGTAAAGGCAATTATAAGGGTTAATATAAATAGGTCAAGAGTTGTATTGTTTAACTGTAATGTGTTCAAAGGCGCGGGTAAAAATTGCTATGAATCATAAGTTATTCATATTAATCATTGTGTAGCTAAATATTATCAGTGTTGATAAGATAAAGCAACCGTGGTTTAGGTAGCACTTTCACTATTACAAATACTTCATTGCCACTGTCAATTGCATAAGAGTAATTATGACGGAAGATATTAAAAGCAACACATAACAAGATACATATAAGTGTTTACATACACAGGATGTGGGTTTAAGAAGTTGTATGATTATAAGACGGAACCAGGTTTTTGGTATTTTATGGAGATCGAGATAATTAAGAGATTCGTCGAGATAATTATGAGAATGATATGTAAGTGCTTGGAAAAATTCATTCTTGCACAGTTCTGACTTTGCAGTAACTCACAACATATAGGTATTTTGTTTTTTTTTTTTTATTCCCAAATTTTTAGGCAGTAGGTTGGAGAAGTAAAAGAAACAATAACACTATAAGACACAAAACTATGACGATTTTTCCATTTTAACTTACCAAAGTTCCTGTTATTCGATGACCACTCTAGTTATGTTTAGTTATGTAGCTTGTGTAATATTGTCTGCTAATTACTTATTCACAATTGCATCATTATGATCGTATTATTTACAAGTTGAGCACTTGCGTTTCTGTCAGAAGCCTGACTACTTCAAAACTTTACCAAACAGACTGTTCATTAATTTCCGGGACAAAACTATTTAGGAGCATATCGATCAGCAGCTAGAAATAGTCCCGGAAACCCCAGACCACCGTTAATTGCCGTGACAACAGCACCGCACTCATTATCCTAAATTTGGACCACACCTTCCTAACTCCGCTAATGGCCACTTGAGCTATATCCAGTTCGAGATCCTCTTGAGTCTTGGGATACTCATCTATACTATTATAAATTCTAAAATTGTATTGGTATTAATAATCTTAATAGCACAATGCAGTACGGCTTTTGATTAATTGATTACAGCGTCATCTATAGGTCTAAATATATTTGTGCGTTCTTCACACCGTTGGATGAATTTTAAACAATTTTAGAATAAAGATAGCTAAAAATGGTAATAGGATACTTTTTACTTGAATACGGTAAAAAAGAGAGATACGCGTGCGATGTTGCGGAAATGCGGACATCTTCTAGTAACCTTTAAAACAACTGTTTTTGTTCCTACCATATTGAGTTAACCGGTTGAATAATGTAGCAACAGATCCTGTAAAGCATCAATCAATTTGCAATTGCAATTTAATAGCGAATGCCTTCAAGGCGGAATTGTAGAAGTGCAAATAAAACATAATTTGAAATAACAGAGAAACTCGTAGCAATGGAATTTGCTCGGCATGATAAATCATAATAAGTCGGGACGTGACAGAGTAGCCTTGCTACGTGGCTTATTACACGGTATTCTCATGACTAACCGCAACGTTGCGATCGGTGGCCACAAAAAATATTAAAGGTCAGCTAGTGTAGAAACAAGGATAGATGTGGATATAACGTATGTGCTTTTAAATAATGAAAGGTGCATAATAATTTGATTAAATAACTGTCCAGAAAAATATACAGTCCAATTCCTCACTCTAAAGTCCAACATGTATTACACGCAGGGCTGCTATAGAAAATCAATAAGAAGATACACATACAAAAAAAAAGATGAAGTAGTAATCCAAGTAACATCGAATTTAACGTATGAATTTTAAAGCCAAACAAAGAATGAAACTATAATAGATCATCAAGAATCAGTTGGATGTTCCATAGGGCAATCATTACTGAGTAATGTTTGTAAATAAACAAACGCCACAAGGAAATTCAGCAGTATCGTGCCGTATAAAACGTAGAATCGATTGACATGCGCCTGTCTTGTCGTATTTGAATAAAAAACGTGGAGTCACGCCCGAGAGCACACGACCATGGAGGACGATAGTACACAACGCAAACCGAACACTACAGGCGATCGCAATATAGATAATGAGGAAATGCAAGAAATGCAAGCTAACCAGAACAATTGCTTTAAGGAACTAAGTTACACATCTGATACTATAAACTAAGGTATTATAACAATGTGTACGGAAAACGGAGGTGGGAATACATGTTACCGAGTATTCTTAACGAACTCGATTCCAACATACTTACGAGTGTGTGTGAAACCCCACACCACTGTAAACGAATTGTTAAAGCAATGTACCTTAGCTGATGTAAGTCCGATCGTTATTAATAATACCTATCTAGTTAATACCTGCTTATTGTGATGTGAGTGAATTCAACGGCAGTTAAACCTTAGTATGGTTTTGCTCGTTGCACTATTATTAAATGTATTGTTTTTTCTGTGTAATAAATAAATGAAAAAAAAAAAAAAAAAAAAATAGCGAACGTTCGCTGACATAACATTCCGTTAGGTTTCTCCAGTACCAATTAAATAAGACTAATAGTCACATAGTACCATTTGAAGATAAAGGAAAAGTTGCTAAGTGCATTACGTATGCCGATGCATCTTATCTTCGGGAAATGCACTTTCTTGAGCAGGTGCTCGAAGAATACTTACCGGAATACAAAAGAAGGTGAAACTCTAGACGTAAATAAATCGGACAGATCTGACCGCTTTCCGTTCGGAGCGAGAGAAAATAAAAGTAACTTGACGCGTGATTTGAATGATAATCAATTTCTACTGGAAGATGAGATATCCGTTGACAGCTAATTTGCAGTAATTGTTTTTTCTTTAACTTAAGAAGTAGGTGTTAATAAGATATTGTTTACCATTAACCAATCATTGAACTTTGAAAAAGATCGATAATAGGCTGCTTTCTTTTGATATTGACTCATAATAGAAACGTTACTCAAACTGTAAAGGTGTATATCCACAGATTTGAAATGGACATACCACAGAAAGAAAGACATATACAAGCTTAGTGAGACAAGACTTAAATCGATCAGTTCCTGGCACTTAGCGCGTAGACAGTGAAAGTCCTTGCGCTAGCTACAATAGATACAAGTCTGTTCACAATGTCATCGTATAACAAAAGTAGAACAAAAAACAGCAGGCAGCAAAACATTAGGTACTTTACAGTTAAGAACAAGTCGTACGTTGATAAATTAGTAAGATCGGGAACATTAAAAATAGAACACACAGCACACTAATGAAGACAAATTGATTTAACGAACGATTGATATCACTAGTTACAAAATCCGGACGATTGCATTCGTAATTAAAAAAGCAATAGCCGCTGATCGATAAGTAGACATGAACGCATCAAACGAAATAATTAAATCTTGTATCTTTGTATACAAAAGCGAGATTACAATAGTATGGAGGTTGGGCGGGTCGTTTGCAACGCGCCGTCTCCATTCAGACAAGGGTAGAGGGTAACGCACCCCTCAAGTTCACAGTCACAGACAGCCCCGGCCGCGCAACAGCTCCGAGCTAACTACAAAAAGCGACAAACCAGACAAATTGATATACGACAAAATCCCCTAATCTACAAACTCAAAATATTGAATTAAAACTAGGCGATTACGATTAGTCAGAACTGATAAGAGGTTTATTTACATGCGCAATGATTCGGAGTATGATGAGAAGCAAACAAAAACCGGAGGTGGCTATGTAAATATTGTTATTATGAATACTCACTCTGGTTAAAACAATGTTGTTGAAGATGCAGCACAACCTGACACCAACAGTCAATCAAGGAAATCCATGCTCACGGACACAGCACTTGTAAAACTCGGTTTAAATTTACTTGTAAATTTCAGTCTTTGTGTGAATTTAAAATTAAGATTAATTATTGCAGCTTCTATTGCACCAAAATATTGCTGAGCTCTACCGCGCGGCGTTTTCGGGATATCGATCTGCCCCGGGGCGATGCAGTCCCGAAATCCTGCTCGAACCACTTCGTTTGCCACTTCAATCTCTAAAGGGTTTATTTAAAGTTGAATATAGACATATTTTGTGTGATGTAGTTTTGTTTTTGTGGTACGAAAGGTCGCGATCAGCTGTTGCGTTGAGCGGAGTGATACGGAGTGCGAGCGGGCGAGCGGACCGCGCGCGACTGACGTCTGGGCCGGCGAGCAGCCGTCTCGGCCGATAGAAGCGCTTGTGGTAACGGATCACTACCTACATGTGTATGATGTGTACTACGACCATATGTAAACAAACAAGCTTCGATTCTACGCTCAGTTTTTAGGCATGCACTATAAACGGAGTAATTATAATAACAAAGAAGTTTGAATTCCGTGTCAATGGCTTGGATAATGCATAAGGTCTAGTCATTGTGCCTTTACGCTACAATAGGCATTGAAATGTATTTCTAACGTAATCTTGCCATGATCTCATGTTATGTACCTACTTAACGATGTATGTCATTATACGGGAAGGCTTTACCTTTTATCAAGCTAATACAAAAGTAATGTTCAGATTAGGCAATACAACAAACAATGGCCAAATCTCACGGGTTTCCGAAAGAATAAACGCCATTTTCGCCGTGTCGCCATATCGGGCCACTGTTGAATCTTACGCCACTCCGCGAAGTTAAAACATGGTCATCAACTATGTAACGATGTGTGGTTTTTCTAAATACGCAATCGTAATAGACAAACGTTCTTAGAAAGTTCATATTATCATCAAAGACACGGACATACGATAAAATGAATAGTATGGACAAAAATGCCCGTAAACATGTCTTCGGCAAGATGTGTCAATAGCTTCCTGGTATTATTACTATCCCATCCCATTGCATCACATCTGCCGATCTCTATTCACCGACTGACCTTTCAGAGTATCGTACCGCTTCGAATATGCATCGCTATTGCAGGACCGAGGAAGAAGTTGCAAATGGCAGGTTACTGACATTTAATAGAATTGGAAACGTATTATAATCAACGACACTTGACCCCGATTGCTTAAAGATGCTAAATCTTTAGCGAACATTACTGTAATGAAATTAACATGTTTATCCGGTTGCGGTTTTTTTAAAGATTTGCCTACGTCGAGATGAGTATTGCTCGGTTACTGGTTTTATGGTACAGTCGACAGCCCAGATATGCATACGCTTTTGCCTTTAATACTACTGAATAAGGTAAACATTGGAAGCATGGTCTTTTCTGTGGACTCTGTAACATAGAACTAGTTGGTTTTAAAGTTGTTTTTTTTTTTAATGCTGTTGGAAGAAATAATTAAAAACGTGACTACAGGAAACGTGGGAAAAATGCGTGGGTTGAACACGGGGACTGTCACGATCTATTTTTTATCGATGTTCGAGTAAATCCGAACCCATTATAGTCTCGTTTTTTACTTGAACACGGCGCCGAGCGGATAATGCACAGGAAGATCTGGTTCGAATCAATAAACATTGGTAGGTGACCCTGTCTCTTGACAATATGAATAATAAAAAAATATATAATAGAATAGGTAAATAAAAAAAAATCATACAACGCAAAACACAGCGTCATGTTTACATTACTCATACATGCTCGTACCTATTTAACAATAATAACATTATCACTAACGCGTTCGAGACATTTATTATGCTAAAAAGATTCACTTTTCCAGCCTCTAGCTCAGCTATCCCCATGTTAAGTTCGGGTATATTTATCATTGATAATCGAAATCATTAACGGAAAGTTTTAACTATTAATACGTGAAATACTAGTCCGATTGAGAAAATGTAAATCTTTGGTCTTACCGACAATGGTCTATAAATACTTAAATAAGCTCAACTCCCAATAAAGGCACTAGTCAATAAACCGCCTGAAATAGTTCAAAACCGTAGTAAACGCACTCAAATTGCTGGTCCATCAACTGCGACTGTTATCTCAGAAGGCATTAACCTACATATGAAACGTAACTCATAAATATTGCGTACGAAATCGAAACGAAACCAGTGCACCGTGCGCTTACACTTCTGTTGAAAGCGAACGTCGTAAAATTACAAACGTCAATTTGGGTGGCTTTTATGTTAGAAAATGTATTACATCACACGTAAACTTACGATTTAAGGAAAAGGGCAACAGGATTATATTTCAGTGTTTTAATCAAGCATTGAATACTAAGTCATATTTCATGTTCATCGAGTAAGTATCTAAATTATAAAACCCTTGGAATTTTAACGCTGGGCGTCAGGCAGGTGGTCGGGCGTTTTACGGTTTGTAGGGAAAGAAAGCGGTTGGATAAGGGAGATCCAGTAATTCAAGGAGATTTGTGGCTGGTGACAGGCGACTTGTTCTTCATTACTTTAATATGTATGCAGTGAACACAGAATGAAGATGATTCAAATTGTAAGTATGGCAATTCTTCTAATCTACGAATTTCTTACAGAAGTACAGTTAAAAATATATAACACAAAGGTTCAGAATGAAAAGAAAAAAATACGCTTATCGAATTGTACCCGGATGTAATATTAATAAAATGCATGAAACGAAACGGAATGCGTTATATATTTCCATAGATAACATTGTGACGTAATTTTAATTCTGGTCTGACCTGACCGGTGGCATGGTTTATTGACTTTGACTGTCTTTCAACAGTTTTTTGTGGACGATTCGTAATGGCATTGCTCACGATTACGAAAAACGGGGTTTTTGGTATCAGATGACACAATGGTTAAACCATCGTATTTCCTAGCCAAAAACAACATGAGGCAGACGCCGCTATACAAAGTTTCCTGGAGTGGTCTTGATGTTCTTGAATTAAGCAATTTTATTTTAGATATGCAGGGCGGAACAATAAAGTTAGTCTAGACTTGGTCTAGACTCTGGTACCGTCTGGGGTGCTCAGGCTGGTTTACGACCCCTGTGTTTCTCTTTGTCGAAGTCTAGACTGAGAAATAGACTCGAATCTAACAGCTACCTTTTACCTTTTCCGCACAAAGCATTAGGTATATCTTGATACGAACGACTAATGTAAAATTCCGCGCGTCGGTATATCCGATCGATTGCAATCCGGATATTTTACGACCAGCGTATACAGGTGTGGTTCGTTCCCATCTATAGCTTCTGTGTTTTGTGACCCCTGGCCTTCTATGTGTGCTCATGTATGCCAACATGCATGCACTTCAAAAAGGCTTAAATCAGAATGAAACAATATTTTAGATCCCAATATTCATGAATTAATTGGATTACGTAAGCGTGATGTACGATTCAGTACAAAACGGTACTGTAGCAGGAATTTGTACGAGCTACATAATTTAAATAAACATAGTTGCATGTTTTATGATATTTACTTGTGTATTCTGCGAATATTCTTTGATTTAAATAATTGCTAAATACAATAGGGGCTTCCTGTATTCTCGGCGACTAAGTGATGCATAGTTGTATATTTATTTGCTTCAGTTATTACAAACGATATTTCCTCAATTTCTTACGTGAACTCTTTACACATTTTCTGGAAAAGATCGTCTATCACAACGCTACGGAGTAGGTGCGCACAAGAACATGACTGTCTTAGTATTAGCGATCTATTTCAAGGGCTCATTAAACAAAGGCATCTTCTTCTCAATAATACTGTTATTAATCTATCACTTCGCAGTCAGTTGTCAGTGCTATTTGTTCTTCCTACAAGCTCCATATAGGAATAGCGGAAGCGAACAGAGGTTCTTTCAAGCGCCAAGATAATTGCATGTAAGTAAACTTGTACAGTCAGCATCAAAAGTAGCTGACCACTTTAATATATGCATTTTGACATAAGCCGATAGCACAATTGTCAGCTGCGTTTGACGCTGACCGTACACGAACGTCGGTGGACTTGACGAGTCAGATGAAGCCTATTGATATTTCATACTGTTGCCCTTGCAATTGCCCTACGTCATTAGGCATAATCCATCTTATAGACTTAATTGTATATGCTATTAAAATGCGCCATTCTATATTACCTGTATATTTTTATTACATTTCTTAGAGATATCTACGCCTGTCGTACGTCCGAACGCTTACATATTGGCGCTAAGGCTGCCACAGAAGGGCAGTGGAGCGGACCAATTACAATACACTTCTTTTGGGCTTAAGAATGCAGCCTAAGGGTTTGCAATTTTATTTTTTGTTCATAGTATGGTGCCAATCAAAACGCAATATTCTACGTAACATAAAATGTAGCCGCAATCAACTATTAAAAAAATCAAATCAAAGTTTATATCAAATAATACGACAATTTGTAAGCTTTATGTAATTCCACGATTGGTGTTCATATTAATTCCACAGCCGGCAGACAGACAAGTGTAATAACCTCTCGCCTTTACTTGTTAACTGGCGCTTCCGCTTCTGACCTTTGATGCTTGTTTCTTTATGTCGTTAGTTTACTTGCTTGTCTCTTATTAACCGCACGTGACCCTTAGTCCCATGAGATTTAAGTCTATGTTCGGTTCGTCGACGACCGAGTTTGTAATCCCACGATTTACGAGTAAAATGTGATAATTATGTGAAAGGTTTAGTAGCCGTCGTAAAATTTCGAAACATTTAGTAATACCTATAGGTATTCGTTGTGAGCAAATTTAGCCAACCCAATATACTATTAATAGGTAACAGTAAAGTAGGTATATTATATACCTACTTTGCCCGGCAAATAAATGTCATTAACCTTTACATAACTCAAGTCAATCAATTTGCATTAAATACAATTTAAATGGTCGTCAAGCTGTGAGAATTTAATCGAAGAAACGAATTTTAGGATTTATTCGAATACATTATTACTGGAGTGTAATAAAAAGGAATAAAAATACTAGAAAGTTCACAAACTCGTCTTGTCGTCAGTGAGTAGATAAGACTTTTTGAGACTTGGAACTAAATTCCACGGCGACATTTAATATGATAACCTTATAGCGTTCCGTTTTAAAAATATGTGTAACCAGACCAGGATAGATAAGGATGGGTTACTTGGTATAAATGAGCCACTATCTGGAATTCGCTAAATAACAATATTAATTCTACTACGCTTGAAGGAATTAAGATTTTTTAGAAAAGAATTGATTTGTGTTGCTTTTGTTGTATAGGTACGTTATACATGTAATATTTTAATGTTCTTGCTAAATTCTGGATTAATCTGTAAGAAACGTGTATTCCAGGAAAGCAGAGAATAAATGAGAATTACTTAATCATCGTCACTTAAAGCTTCATTCCTTGACGAAAACATAATTATTTTTTTCAATATCCTCGTTTCCTTCAGCCAAGCATCCAGTCGAGGTATTTGTGCAGTTAGTGTCATTATAATGAATGTCGTCACTCAAGACATAAGTACTCACGCAAGAACAAGATTTTTATTTTAGCAACTTGATGAAGTTTTTAACACACTTATAACACCTACAACAATACCTACTAGACTTGCCATATAAGCGCAATATTAAAACATTTTGAATATAAACCGTTTTTTTATAATCAAAATAATAGAAAGCATTATAAAACAGATTCCGGAAGCTCTAATCAACAAAGCAACAATAGCCCATCAAACAACAACACATGAACGAGATAATTATATCGATACAAAAGCTAGGTTTGTGGGACACTGCTACGCACACGGCAATGTACTATTGTGCTATTTGTGCTGTATTGTGTAATGTTAATTGCATATTACAGTGTTCTACTAAAAGGTGTACACTACTATACAATAATAACGAACTTAAGAACGACGTATAAGTATATACAATCTGTGACCACATAAGTCCTTGTTGGAGTATAGCGGAACCATGGGTGAGTTATGCCCTTTTGGAATGGGGTGATGAGCGGACGCGTCGGAGGCGCAATAGTACCGGTGTGATGGAAATGTGAATGAATATGATTATAATAATAATTAATAACGCAATAGCTTCGGAAACCTGATGTTATGCACTGGCAATGCACTATGCGTCCCGTACTTTTATTAATACATTCTCCTTTCTTTATAGATAAGTACTCTGATCTTATCAAAAAAATTGGATTGTATTTTGTTAATACATATGTACAAGTCTTTTAATTTTTCATACACATACAAAAAGCCAATTATTATTTTAGTCTAACAAATCAAGTCTATTTACTCGTCCTATTGACACGGAGGCTACGTTCGTCACGGTTCACGGAGAGGAAAGACCAACAGATGAGTCACGGGCCACGTGGGTTAGAGAAAGCTCGTGCGTCATTCAATGGATTCACAAATAATCAATTATGGTTTTTCGAACTTGTGTTGAAATCAATGACGTTTTAACATGGGTGTGATTTAGATGAGTTGTAGTTTAATGCTTACTTTAAAATGTATACAGGGTGGAACATTTCTATAGACTGGGCTGACAGCATAGTGTCATCTGAGTGATCTACAATCGACCTATTATAATTGTAAAGCTGGATTTAAAAGTAAAAAAGTCATCAAATTAAAATATTTTAATATCAGTGACAACCCTACTAATTCAAAGGATTTATTTACATCTATACTATTATAAAATCCTAAATTTGTATTGAAAATAAATTTTCTATGGAGGGAGGTCATGATTTCAGGAAAAATCTCGATAGCGTGATGCAGCCGGATAGTTGTTTTGTATGGACACGCTTCGCCGTGCCAACCTGGCGCCATCTGTTTTCAAAAAAACCTTTGTCCTCTAATGTAGCCGAAACGGCTGGATAAAAAGTTACCAATTTTGGTACAGGAATAGCTGAACATCCAAAGATGGTTATAGGATACTTTTTATTATGATCAATATTTATCTCTGAAAACATAAATTCCATGAAATATTTTCCTTACAATGTGTAACCTTATAATGACAGCGTTTGTGATTTTGAATTTAGAACGACGCGACCCCCGCGTGGTTCTTACGTGTACAAAAACTAAAAAGTATGAATTCGACATAATAAGTATGAACTCCGCGAGGCCCAACGGTATTAACAATAAGGTTAAGGTTGTATGAGGCGTTGAGTTACGGAAACCGTGTTAGTTAGATAGAAAAAAGATGGCGCTAATTATCGACCAACACAGGCGAAAATATGAGCGCAATGTTCGTTGTAAATTGTCTCATGCTCAAAAAAAAAACATACATTTCTTTAAAAACACAATTTGAGACAATAGGAACTAATGCTCTTTTATTGAATATGCAATTATATTCTTCTGTAGTTTGTAAGTATTGACCATAAAAAAGCCCGGAGACGCAATAAAGAATGTTAATGAATAAAACAGATTTTTTTATGCTATTTTATCGAGTGTGATTGAAATAAAAGAATTTCGAATCAATTTAAGTAAATACATTTCTAAATATATTTTACCAACCAACATTTAGAACATTAGGAGCAAATTTTGGTATTGTTTGTGTTTGGCCTAACTTACTAATAAGGTAGCGAAATGTATAATAATCGATAAATATACGATATATTTAGCCACAATTTTGCTTCTGAGTAGTTTTTTTATATATAAAATCTATTCAAAATAATAAATATGTCATTCTTTATTTTTAACGGTGTGTTGAGATTTTGTTCTCAACGACCCAATTTTCCGCTAGATGGCGTTGTTACCTTGACAAAATCTCCATACTATCGGCTGCATCGCGCTGTTAAGATTTTTCCTGAGTTAATAACACCAGCTCCATACGATGATTTGCCTTTCTACTCTACACGTAGAGTCGAGAGAGTCGATGCACGTCGTTGCGTGCCTGTGACCACGATTCGGCACAAGTTAGGGTGTAGCTGTGATGGTTAACCTGGACTTCGAGAATTACTACCGAAGTTGTTGAATATTGATCGCATACAAATGTAAGCAGCAGTGTATCAGTTATTGAGAGTTGCTGCTCGACAATGTATGCATTTTGTATTAAAAACAACCACGATTCGAGACAAGACAAAATCATTAAATTTACAATGTAGAAAGGATTTCACCTAGCCGGGATTTGAACCCAGAACCACTAAGGAACTACTGCAATAATAACCGTGTCATCTCATGCATTTTCCTTTGCTTCCTTATTCATAATACCACGAATAACAAAACAGTGAGGCCATCACGTATCCGTTCAGTGGTGCTGTCGCCATTATTGACGTACGCGATTGAGTTAAGTTGACACCTGAATCTTATGGCGTTACTTAGGAAATTATTATGACAGGTCATATTATTAGTAACATTGTAGATGAAAATAATTTATTGTCATCTTAATAAATGTCGTTAATATATGTTCAGGTAGTACTATGAGCAAATTATTTTTCAAGGTGCTTTGAATAGTTTAAAACAATAAATATTAAAAATGATATCTATACTAATATAAAAACCTAAATTTGTACTGAAAATAAATTTTCTATGGAGGGAGTTCATGATTTCAGGAAAAATATTGATAGCGTGATGCAGGTTGATACTTAGTTGTTTGTATGGACACGCGTCGCCGTGCCAACCTGGCGCCATCTGTTTTCATAAAATCCTTTGTCCTCTAATCACGCCGAAATGGCTGGACGGATTTTAACCATTTTTGGTACAGGGATAGCTGGACATCCGAAGATGGTTATAGGATAGTTTTTTTCCGTCTACGGTAAAGAAAAAAAACGCGAATGAAGTCGTGTGCATCTCATAGCGTCATCCATCAGCGTCGTGAATTTGAATTTAGAAACACGCGTACCCCGCGGGTGGCGGCCTGCGCTACCCACCGGGGGACAATAGCTCGGAGGTTGGACGAGTCGCCGAGTTACCGACACCAGGGCAGTAGATGGCGTTAGTGGTACACGAAATGATCATTTTATGAAACAAAACTGAACACAATTTTGTTATTATTAATTTCGCGATGCAACAATGGGAACTACCACTCTATTATTGCATTTAAATTCATGTATTTACTCAGTAGTTTATAAATATTGACCCTCTATTCATAAACGTACTGAGACGCGGAGAAAATTTGATATGAATAAATAAGTTGTTTTTTACTTTCTTGAGAGACAATAATCAAAATAAAATTATTTAAAATCAATTTTATCCTTTGACGTATAAATATTTACGGAAAGTTAATGAAATATGATATGCGCATAAGTGCTACCAGTAGCGCCATCTGTGAGCCTTAAACAGTAGTTTTCCCCGAGGTGCCGTCCGCAGCAGAGTTTTCGCAATGGCGAAGTGAGTGGATTGGTCTGTAATTTGTGTATTGTTTTACTAGCTTTTGCCCGCTGCGCTCGCGTTATAACATACGTTCACTATATTACTACGTCTACTACGCCCTCTTACACAAATTTGAAGTTAATAAGTGATACATTTAAATGTTATTTCTATGTACAATTAATTTCTTTAATTTTAATACAGCTGATGCAGTTTAAGTTGACAGCTCGAGGGCCGTTCAGCGTCAGTATGTGTTTAGACAAAATATAAACTATCTCAAACAACGTTTGATTAAACTTTTAAGTATTTCTAAAGAGATGGTGACTAACAGCGACGGGAGGCCAATAAGAAAAAACAATATCGTACAACGGAAAAAAGAAAGCAAAGCTGATGAAACTTAAGCAGTACGAAGAGATGGTATCGAAAAAAACGGGGGGCTCGGGGGGCGGAGCCCCCCGCTCTAACAAAATACTTGATGCTAAAACTGAAAAATTCAAGTAGCTTTCATGAAACGCTAAGTTACCTGTAGATATATGGTGATCAAGAAAAAACAAAACCCTAAAAGGCTAACAAGAAAGCAAGTCTCATCAAACTTTAAAGTAACCTGAAAAGATAGTGAACTAAAATGGCTTAGTGCTCGCATTAAGAAAACACAAAATCTTAAAACGGAATCGAGAACGCAAGTCTGATCAAACTTTAAAGGATTCTAAAGAGATGGCGACCCAACCAGACGGGAAGCACGAAGAAAAAACAATATTGCACAACGGAAAGAAGAAAGCACGTCTGATGAAACTTTTAAATAACACGAAAAGATGTTATTGAAAAAAAAAATGTATAACATGCTAAAACAGAAAAATAAAGTAAATCTGATGATAGGCTAAGTTACGTGTAGATATGGTGATCAAGAAAACATAAAACCTTCGCTAACGAGAAAGCAAGTCTGCACAACTTTTTGAGTACCCGAAAAGATAGTGAACGATAATGGCATAGTACTCGCATTAATGAAACGGAAACAAGAAAGCAGGTTTGACCAAACTTTTAGGTATTCTAAAGAGATGGTGACTAACAGAGACGGAAGGCACTAAGTTAATTATGGCGCAACACGGAAAGAAAAAAGCAAGACTGATAAAACTTTTAAGCAGCACGAAGAGATGGTATTTAAAAATACGGGGGTCTCGGGGGGCAGAGCACTCAGAAAATGTAATTTGCTAAAACTGAAAAATTCAATAAAATCTGATAAAAGGCTAAGTGACCTGTAGATATGGTAATGAATAAAACGTAAAACCTTAAAACGCTAACAAGAAAACAAGTCTGAAAATATATTGAATTAAAATGTCTTAGTGCTCGCATTATAATACACAAATCCATAAAACGGAACCAACAAAGCAAGTCTGATCAAACCTTAAAGAATTCGAAGAAGAAGAAGATGTGGTGACCAAACCAGACGGGAGGCACGAAGAAAAAACAATATTGCACAACGAAAAGAAGTAAGCACGACTGATGAAACTTTTAAGTAACACGAAGAGATGGTATTGAAAAAGACGGGGGGCTCGGGGGACGGAGCCCCCCGCACTTAGAAAATGCAATATGCTAAAACTGAAAATTATAAGTAAATCTGATGAAAGGCTAAATGACCTGTAGATATGGTGATCAAGAAAGAAAAGAAAGAAAAGACAAAACCTTAAAATGCAAACTAGAAAACAAGTCTGATCAAACTTTTAAGTAACCTGAAAAGATAGTGAACTAAAATTGCATAGTGCTCGCATTAAGAAAACACAAATCCTTAAAACGGAATCAAGAAAGCAAGTCTGATCAAACTTTAAAGGATTCTAAATAGATGGTGACCAAACCAGACGGGAAGCACAAAGAAATAACCTCGCACAACGGAAAGAAGAAAGGAAGACTGATAAAACTTTTAAGTAACACGAAGAGATAGCATTGAAAAAGACGGGGGGTTCGGGGGGGCAGAGCCGCTCGCTATTAAAAAACATTACATGCTAAAATTGAAAAATTAAAGTAAATCGGTTGAAACGCCTAAGTTACCTGTAGATATGTTGATCAAGAAGACACAAAACTTAAAAACGCTAACGAGAAAGCAATTCTGATCAAACTTTAAAGTAACGATAGTGGAAAGATAGTGAAAAAAAATGGCATAGTGCTCGCATTAAATAGAAACAAAACCCTAAAACGGAATCAAGAAAGCAAGTCTGATCAAACTTTAAAGGATTCTAAATGGGGATGGTGACCAAACCATACGGGAGGCGCGAAGAAAAAACAATATAACAAACGGAAAGAAAAAAGCAAGACTGGTGTAACTTTCAAGTAATCTGAAGAGATAGATAACAAAAATGCAGTAGTGCTCACATTGAGAATACATAAACCTTAAAACGGTAACAGGAAAGCAATTCTGAACAAACGATTTCTAAGGAAATGATGACCAAAAAAGCGGAGGCACTAAGCAAGACAATACCTATACCACAACGGAAAGAAGAGAGCATGACTTTATTTAAGTAACCAATTGAGACAGTGCACAAAAATGTCGGCGGCCTCGCATTGTGAAAACAAAACAAGAAAGTAGAAATTGAATCTAAAATGAACAAGGAATCATGTCCGTGAAAGCATTCAAATATTCCAAAGATACAGTAAACAAAAAATATGGGGGGCTTGAGTTATGCCAAGCCAATGCCAAATGCCAAGTTACGCCAAGTGAACGTATTTTTTTTAACGCGTGCGAAGCCGCGGGCAAAAGCTAGTTTTAAATAAATTAAAATTGATACCCGACTTTGACTTAGCGATGTTCAAAAGATGCTAGGGGTGCTATATGCAGATTTTTACACTAATGTTTAACAAACTGTATCTCAAAAACGGATAGAAATATTTACATAGTTCATTGGTGAAAAATGAAGTACTCAGTCGGAACTGTTTACTTAAAAGTCCCTCGATCCGTTTCACCCTGTAAACGAGTAAGTGCTGTATGTAGGGTTGCACACAATACCCATTGGGTCTCATTATTTGTTAGAAGAAAGCGAAGTAAATTCGGCTTCAAAAAGGATTCCTACTGTAAGTAAACTACGTTTTATTGTATATTACTTAAATTGAAAATTATATAAACTATTCGCAACACCTACTAAAAAGACGTTTAGACACAAAACTATATCCTTCTATAACAATTAATTTAAATAACAATTTAGTAAGGCGAACATTAACTACTGTTCTAACTAGTAACATAATAGATAGATAATTTGTTAACGCATTCACTGCCAGGGGGCGTAGCCTAGGAATAAACTTGTATGAAGGTGAACGAATGTGTTAAGAAACTGTTTAATCATAGAGAAAAATGTCTATAACAATCAGCATTTTAGAACGGATAAGGAGCCCTAATAAATGGTCATCAACAACGAAGATGTAGGTAATTATCGTAATAGAAATATAATTGTATGTAATAGCAATGTGAAGGCCAAGGAGACGAAAACTTTATAATAGCCACCTTGAAACTTGAATAGGTCAAAGACATCGTATTAGATATATTTGGATTGAATGTTCATCTGTTTTGTTTACTTAACAATCTTGACAGACGGATGGGCGACATGCAGACAACGGAGGCTCAGTATTGGAACCCGTTGTTACCCTTTGGGTACAGAACTGGTGACTATTATAGTCAAAAATGCTACAATACGATATTAAATCAACTACTCTTTAGGGTTCTGTACCCAAAGGGTAACAACGGGTTCCAATACTGAGCCTCCGTTGTCTGCATGTCGCCCATCCGTCTGTCAAGGGTTTATCTTTGGAACTGTTATAGGCAGAGACTTAAAAAAATCACATAATCTTAATGAAACCTCTAAAACGGCACTATTATAAAAAAAGGGACTTAATCTCGTTCAAAAAGTGATTATTTAATTAACACGGTCATTAAAAAAATAAACTCTTAAAATTAACCACTTGTTGAACCTGTGAAAATCGTGTAAGATTAAGACAATAAACCAAAAACGATCAGTTACTGTGAAATTTCTAGAAATAACCACCTATAAATACAATTTAGCGGTAGTTTCTTGAATTCCCTGTATTTTTGAATGGCCCATTTTTCCCCGGACAGCTAAAATACTTAAACTGGCATCGATTTTCAGGAAAAGATGCCAAGTTTGTATTTCAGCTGCCAAGTTAGTATTCTTGTAGGTTAGGTTAGGTTAGACTTATTTACTTTTTTAGATGGCCAGTTAAATACATTCTTTTTTAATGTGTGATTAGTGGTGAGTGTGAGATAACTGATTATCAATGCCGCACAAAAACCGTATTAACAATAAATAAAAAAATATATCCTAATAAGATGTCTGCCTACCGTAACACAAAGTGCAACAATCATTGCACGGCCCACAAATCCGTCAGGCTGATGTCACTCGTAGATGAAATCAGTGGCGGTGGTGTAAAGCTGATGCAACTGCATTGCTATTGTTCGTTGAGCATCGAACGAGACGTACTTGACCTAGTTAAATTACGCTAACTTCATTAACTAAAATTATACGAAACGTATTGTTGGGAGTTTATGAAGCATTAGTCTTCTGGGCGGCTAATATGTTGCGTTTGAAGATTATTCGGTTTGTTTTATAGGTAAAGCCTGACCAGAAATATATGAGGATTGTCAAGAGGGCGCTATTTATAGGATTTATATGGCAACGATCTTGCAACCAATCGCCACCGCACTATAATGACATAAGTTTAAATACCTGTCAATTCCTATGGTAACCTCGTTTATATCATTTAATGGAATGCACTCTTTTCCTGTTTTTCATGTAGTAAACACGTGTACACTATATTTATAATATTACGTTCACGACTATGAATGGTTTTCGGCATTTTCTTTGGATATTTTTAAATATCTCCGAGAACCGTGAACCGATTTTCAATTTTTTTTTATCGAAAGGGTATAACTCCGAGTTGGTCCCGTTGGCACTAAGTCGGGAACTGATGATGGAATCTTGGAGAAATCGAGGGAACTCTTCAAATGTTATAGGGACATGTACGGCGCTTTCGGTAATTTATTGATAAAGTCAAGAATTTACATTCAGTAAATAGGATTTGGTGTAAGGAAACTGATGATGAACACCACAGATGGCCACTAGAACTTTTATATGAATCACTAAAAAGCAAAAAAAAAAAATTTAACAAAAAAAAGAACTGTTTCAGTAAAACTAAAAAACCAAAAATAACCCGTTCAAGTACAGATTACCATACCTAGGATAACTCGGGGCACGTTCTAGGGATAGGATATCGATAAAAAAGATGTCGATATAATTAAATTAATACATGTGCTCAATGAACATTCTGGATTACTATAAAGAGGTTCGATGTCATGTAAGATAATAAAAGTATGAGGATGACATTTCAATCAAAATGTCAATTTACGTAATATTATGAAAATTATTTTAAAATAAACATGTAAATACACGTTTTAATATGTTTATTTTTTAATTTGAAAATGTGGAGAAACAAAGTAATATTTATTTATGTTGATGACATTTAGATGTTGACAGTAACATCGATATATTTTTTTGTCGATAAAATATTTTGCTACGTCACTTTCGTATAGGTGCCCCGAGTTATCCTAAGTATGCAGATTACATTTGACTCACCCTTCGAAGTCGGTGCCAAACCTCGCGTAAACTATAATATAACTATATAAGAACTAAGTGGTTTGGGATCGACTTCGAAGGGTGAGTCAAATGTAATCTGTACTTGAACGGGTTATTTTTGGTTTTTTAGTTTTACTGAAGTCGGTTCTTTTTTTTGTTATTTTTTTTTTCTTTTACAGAAACCACCACGAATGACATTGACATTGTTGACAAACCATCATAAAATCATGGCTGTTGTAAGAAATTAGTTCCAGTGAAATTCCGCAATATGGCGCATCCTCATATATTTCTGGTCAGGCTTTATTTGGGTTACGGACATAAAGACGGAAAGGAACGATAACGCCCATAATGTAATTCTTTTATTTTTAACTATTTTATGAGTGTTAGCCGTCTTCTTCTACTTACTCACAAAATTTCATGAGAATCGGCTCTAGGCGAGAACAGCCAGCAATCCGGACTTCCAAACATCCGGACATATGAAAGAATTTTTGACTACGCTGAAACAACGCTACCCTCGCTCGGTTAAAAAGCAAAATCCGTAAACCATTAATTGCTGGTGCCACGTTCCGTTACTTTATACGAATACTATGACACGATAGCAGCAGCGGCAGAAACGTGACAATTAACTGCCAAGTTTTGTATTAGTTATGCAAAAGTTTTGGCAAAAATTGCCAAACTATAATCCGTAATAGCGTTTAGTGCAACTAATGACTTCATTCGACCGTGGACGGTCAACTAAAGAAGTTTATACGCTATGAAGATAATTTCGTACTCATCCTTGCACGACTTAATATTGCAGATGTGTATTTAAATACTTCCTCAAACCAAGTGGGTCTAGGCAAAACTAATAAAAACCTTGAATTTTTGCAGCCAGTTTTTACATATATGAAAAAAAAATAGAAACCAGCTCGCTCTATCGTATCAATTTCATCATAGCGACAAAAATGTCACACTATTGAATTAAAGGCCGCATACAATTGATTGTATTTGCAAATAGCAAAAAGTAACAATGGCTTAGGATTGGCCAACGTCGCAATAATTTCAATATGAACTGTCGATGGATACCTAACATTGAAATTGAGATACTTGGTAACTCAATGAACTGTCTGCATACATTTATAAATCACATTATATGTGGAAAAGATCAATAAACTATTCTGAAGGTTTGTTAAGAAGATATTATCATATACTGATTTAATCTTACACGATTATGACACATTATTATAACAAAGGACTTAATAATCGCGTTCAAAAAGTGTTTATTTAATTTCCTCCAATGTTTCGAAAGCGATGTTACGTTCCTAGTCTCGAGGGAATTAAATAAAAGCTTTTTGAAAGCGATGGAGTCCCGTTTTGTTAATAAGATATAACAATATGTAAAATGACAGTTATGTGTCAGGCTAGGTGGTATATTTACTCAGAAAAGGCCCGAAATATTTCGAGCTTATAGTTTTTTCAGGAACCTCAACGCCTCCTCCGCAAATAGTCCAGCCCGACATGTTTCAAACTCAGTATTCGAAATATGTCGGGCCGTTCCTGACACATTCTTAAGACCAGTCGAGAAAATTTGAATAAGACTACTTCGGGACTAGTCATAGTTCCCGAATCTGTACTTTTACACGTCGCATATAAACTGTAATACACACAAACGCTCGAGTTTTCAATGCCAGTGTGCTAGTAAAAGCAAAATAAAGCCATGCATTCTGCACTTGACCTGCAGTTATTTCACCATACATGGATCTCGGCTTCCTAGCCGTTTCGCAAGGAAGCAACTATGCCACTCGGCCGATTCTCTTCCGCACGTTGTATAGTAACTTCCAACGATACTCTTATACGAGCCAGTTTAGATTGCAGTACGGTCTAGCGGAGTTACGCACTTCCATTTTTGGTAATATGGTTTTCGTGGTAATTAATCATGGTAATAATATTACACGGTGGGTTGGAATACACACGACACGCACAGGAACCATATTGTATTATTTTATGTCTATTTATAGCAGTCTCGGTTTGGTGTTTATAACTTGTGTTTATGGTTTAAAGAGCTTTTATTAGTGTTTAACGTTACTACCATTATCATTGAATCCCACTAATATTATACAGGCATGTATGAGTGTGTTTATATGTTTGTTATTTTTTCACGCTAAAACGGCTAGACTAATTTTGATAAGATTTACGTACCCTTTTCGCTCTTGTCACAATGTCAATAAGGGTCAAAAAGGTTCGTATTTCAATTTCCTTGACCCTACACGTTTTTTAAAACGACTCGGAAAATTACAAATTTCAGCCATTTAACTTCAGTTCAAATTTTAATTTCGCACCGACTAAGCGGTAGTTTCACTAATACTATTCCTACCGTCTTCAATAAGCTGATGAGTGACACCTACTGAATACTGATAGGAACTTTCGATCTCCACGATTCATGCTAACGCACGTTCGCCGAGATTATGCCACAGAATAAGAAACTACAGAAGGTTCTCTTTTATGATCTTGCCTGAGAGCTGTATTTCATGGGTTGTTTATGTAAAATGCAATCCGGATTGAATAAATCGAGGTTTTGTCCTCGACTGGCGGCTCCTCCAAAACTTAACTTATTTTGTATCTGACGCCATATTTACCAATTGCAAAATTAAATTAAACTGATAGATAGGTATTAAAGAAAGGTGTAGTGATATGTCCTCTTAACCCGAACAAAATCAGAAGGCGGAGCCTAACTACTAGCGCCATTCGCGGCGCGTAAGTGACTATGTCTTGGTTATACGCTAGACTACAATTATGAGTATGGCAAAGATATAAAACTTAAATCAGATTAAGTTATAACTGTGTAACATCGCTAAGCGAACTCGATGACAACAAATAAAAATCAATCAAGTGTCCAAACCGCAGACACTAGGATGGAAAATGGTCCATTATTAATTTCACCAGTCATTAGTAAACAAAACCAGCGATTAAGTACGACTCGAGCGTTAGTGGTTTCGCCATAAAAGAAAATTTCCCTAAGTGGGTCAGATTTACCGCGTCGTCGAGCTCGATTTCCAGGCTTGTTTATACTATCTAGTGGGTAATTGATAACTTTCTTTAACCTCTCCTGACTTGGTAGAAAACCAGCGACAAATAACCTTAGCTAGAAGTGGTACAAAACATAAATCCAAAGTTAAAGTCTATGTAATCCTCAGAAATGCCGCCCTACGGTCAGCCGTCTATACTCGTACCTATAGCCCCGTTAGCCCTTATTTCCAGGCGTCTGCAGTAATGTACTATATTACACACCTCAACAAGAAAAAAAAACAAATACAGTTCACACCTAGATTACAATACAGGTAAAAAAAAGGCGATCTTATCGCTAAAGAGCGAAATCTTCCAGACAAACTTTGGGTAGTGGAATAATAAATGAAAGTACTTTTTGATATTTGTCTAGAACTCCATTATCCGTGTAATATCAGTGATTATCCATATTAATAACAAAGTAAATAGCTTTCTTCTATGATTCTATGATTTTTCGTATTTCCTTACAAAGAAAATAAACACTGTTAGGTTACTTAATACTTATTCAGCGTATGCTCAAACAATAGTACCCCGGCAAAAAACATAATTATTTCCGGTATAAATTAGTTTATTTAGGACGTTTACGCATTGATTGGTTGAGTTTTCAAGTATTGCACACGAATGTGGAAATTAATATGGAAATCATTGCCGGTGAATGAATAACGCGTCTATCTTGATCGGTTACGACTGAAAGTGGAACAACCTATGTTATACGTATATGAAATACCCACAAATTTTAACGGAGTAGCGATACTTGTCGTGGTTTCAACATGAGAATAGAAAAGTGCTTCTATCTTTGGTCTTAGTCGGAAAGTTTGCAACATGCATTCTTTTATTTTTTCCTACACATATATTTTTTCCTTCCCTCCTTTTACACGATAATAATTATAGTAATATTCTTTTCTCAGAGTCAAATCTGAGTTTGTTAGTTTGGAAAAGTTGACCCTAAAGTTACTACGTTTGTTGCCAAGATGAAGATTTTAGTCTTAGTTATCCGAAATAGGCAATTACTTTAATCACTAAAGTTTAGCGTAAAGTCGCCATCTGGACTGTTCGAAGATAGCTGTCAAAACGTGCTCTAAATAAATCACAACAATCTGTGCTTGAGACCCACGCAAATCAACGTTAACTTCAAAATCTTCAACTTGGCACAACTTGGAGGCTTTCAGTATATTTCAGTGGCATTTTAACGTTTCAGTGGCATTTCAACCTTTGAAAGTCAGTCGGCAAGAAAATCAACATTATCTTGTAAGACTATAAGCTTCATTGTAGGTACTATGGGGCACTACTTCATCTCAAAATATACTTTATAACCTCAAATCAGGTCAGATTGACTTTTTATCGGCGGGGCACTATACTCGTAGCAACATTTGACCATAGTTATGCAGAAAGCAACCAGAGCACATTTTATTAGTATTGCAAAAAGCGACCAAACTCTTTGAGTTCAGACTTAAGTCATTTTGACAAAAAAAATACTCTGGTCGCTTTCTGCATAACTATGGTCATTTGATATTTCACGGAAATGAATGGATTGTCATTAACCGTAGTATTTTAAGGGTGCAGGAAAACATACTGTAAATGGCCTCTGATTTTACAGTCAATACCAAAAATAGCTGTCAGTTTTAGCTAATTGTAATGGTAACCGCACATGTGACGGTTTTCTTTTTACAAGATGGCAGTCCTTTCGATATAAATGAAACAGCTCGCAGTAACTATAAACCTACACAAGGAAGCAGTACTTAATAGAGCTAAATAAATATCACTACCGACTATCTAACATCGCATTCGACCGCGACTTCTCTAGTTTTCTTGGAAGCGAGTATCATGCGATCTCCGCTGCATCGACACACCAAACACTGCAATTTGCGACACACAGAACAAAACCTTATATTAAGTAAATAGTCGTACCATCAGATTACACATACTTTGTTTCTAACAAGCTACGGATGTTATCGGGTCGATCTACCCATCATGGGTGGGGACTGGAGTGAACCGGTTCAGTAAAACGGTGATAGAAGGTAGGAACTAAGTTACTGGGAGAGAACTGAAATCTATAGCGTAACTGGTCATGATGTTATGTTATCTGCGAATATATGTGCCGTTAAACCTTTCTTAAGGCTTCGATTTAATATACTCGTACAGTCGAGTTCATTTACATCTACACACTTACGAGATATATCTGAACACGATTTTATGCTCCTGATAATAGGATCGTGTTCACATATTTTTGTTCTCGTAAGTGTGTAGATGTAAATGACCTCGACTGTACGACATTTTTACTATTTACTGGCTTATGGTGATAGCATACTAAAATTGTCGGCTAGTTTTTATGCTGATGCTGACTGGACCATTATTTATTAATTAAAGAGATGTTTCGCCAATAAATTAAAGTTGTACTGAAATAGACTCTGATATAAGCAACTAAACTATAATATCGTTATCGTAACAAAGTGGCCCATTATTTTTCAAGTGCATTTTAATTTACACCTTCCGGCAAGCATTTATTGATGTATTAAGGTGTAAATTTAGTGTATCCCGCCGTATATCACATTTTAATATGTATGTAGAAACAAAATTAGGTTTATGAAATTTCAGTTACTCGCAAACGCAGTTGCAGAGTACTAATCGAATAATCGAAACAGTAACCAACATACCTACTTCATATATTAAACTTCTCAACACATACTTACTATCATCGTATCTTAGCGGATGCTTTGTGCTTTAGCAAATTTTTTAAGTGCGTTTCGTTTTGAGAATATTGTTTTTAATTGCCAATTATAATTGTAGATAAACTAATTTATGCTATTTCGATAATTAAAGCAGAACATGTAACGTGAAATGAAGAATAAAGCTGCCAATGTCCGATAAAACAGATGACACTATTTGATTCCAACTAAAAAAAAACGGCCAAGTGCGAGTCGGACTCGCGCACCGAGGGTTCCGTACAAACACTTTCCATCCCTAAGTGGTTAAGTTAAGTTTGCACCTGGTATGTATAGCGCCCCATATAAATTAGGTGCAAAGTTAGGTATTAAAATATAAAAAAAAAACTACTTACTAGATCTCGTTCAAAACAATTTTCGTTGGTAGTTTTTATAGTAATGTACATCATATGTTTTTTTTAGATTTTTCATTTTCTTATTTTAGAAGTTAGAGGGGGGGGACCAACTTTTTTCCACTTTGGAAGCGTCTGTCACGCAAACTATTCGGTTTAGAAAAAAAAATATTTTAGAAACCTCGACATCATTTTTGAAGACCTATCCATAGATACACCACACGTATGTGTTTGATGAAAAAAAAATTTTTGAGTTTCAGTTCTAAGTATGGGGAGCCCCCAATATTTATTATTATTTTTTTATTTTTGCATCAAAATCTTAATGCGGTTCACAGAATACATCTACCTACCAAGTTTCAACAGTAGCTCTTATAGTTTCGGAAAAAAATGGCTGTGACATACGGACGGACAGACGGACAGACAGACATGACGAATCTATAAGGGTTCCGTTTTTTGCCATTTGGCTACGGAACCCTAAAAACTAGGATATAATTAATGTCTAGATAAATTGCCTTGATTGCAAGCGTGGTGAAAAAATGAAATATGGCGCTGCCAACTAAGTGAACAGGTATAGCGCGCAAAAAAGTGGTAAATTAATGTAACGCAATTGCTTTTAAAGTAGGCAGCAAAGAGGTTAAACTATGCGAGTACCTAACCAGTTTGGTTAAAAAGGAGGTTTTACCGGGAAAGAACCCGATATGGTGGTCGGTGATTGATCGACGGCGAAGTAGGTAGTTCGTTTACATGTGCATGTGGCGCATATTAGTACAGATACTTAGCTTTCAATGTACCTGTATTGGTTACAATTACAACCTGTTTTTTCTGTACTTATGTATAAACTAGCTGCGCCACGCGATGTTACCCACTCATCCCATCGGTAGACTAAATTTTTTCGGGATAAAAAGTAGCCTATGTTTTAATCCAGTGTCAGCTACCTTCATACCATAAATCACAATTGGTCCAGCCGTTTGAGCGTGAAGAAGTAACAAACATACAAACACACAAACACACTCGCAAACTTTCGCCTTTATAATATTAGAGTGATTAGTTCCGTAAGGCGTAAACATAATAAAAAGATTAATGAAGACTAATATTTAAACAGAGGTCCTTTAAAGGGTAGGTTTGGAACATCTAAAGAATACCGTAAGGTGGAAAGTAAGGGTTTTAAACTCTTTCCCAACATACAAATTATTATAGGTACCTGAAACATGTATGTTCCTAATATTCTATTGGTAAAACAATCAGGCTTAGTTTTTTTTTGCTTAATATTAAATAACCCCTTGGGTTCCAAATAGCCTCATCTTAGGGTACGAAAAAGTGGAGCAATGCATGCGGAAAGCCGCGACGTGAAATAATATAGTTAATCAGAAACATAACGCTTTCTGTCCATAGTTTTCAGACATTGTAGAGAAACAAAGAAATTAAGAAAGTATATTTCTTTAAACATCTGAGCAATTTGCAGGTTTTCTTTAAAATGTTAAAACATATGAAACAATTTCTGCAATCCAATTAAACTACATCTCAGATCGTTATCACTAATTGCAGTGATTATTCGGCAATTTGACGATTGCATATGTGTTTGGGTAGAGTGAAACGGAATGTACACATTACACATTTGGGCGACCTTGCTGAATTGCAATCGGATGACTAAATTGCTAAACCAGTTTATCGAAAACGAAACAATATGGAATTAATTAAGAGCATGACCGAGCTGCATTTTCCCACACGACTTCCGCATGTTATTTCAAAAGTGCCTTTACTATAACATAACGCTGGATTTCTTTTATTTGCGTTCTATACACCTCTAAAGTTCTATCAGAAGTTGTTGAAATATCAGTTTATTTCCAAGGAATCTCAACAAAAATATCTTCTACTACTTACTATACTTAGTTAAATGTTTTCTTCCGGAATACTAAGAACGACGATTTAGTAGTTTTTGTAGGTAAAATCGGACTAAGCTACAGTTGTCTCTATTGTATTTGTGGTTCAATTGCTGGGGCGCCGCGCGACGGTAAGTTAATTCGAATATCTATTTTGACGATTCCTTCAATATAATATACTACCTACTACAATAATTTATTTATAATAAACTGACTGAATATTGTGGCAAGAAGACTACACTGCAGTTATAGTGCAGTTTCGATACGTATGTGAACTGCACTATAACTGCGTCCAAACTGAACTTTAGCAGCCTTTTTAGGGTTCCGTAGCCAAATGGCAAAAAACGGAACCCTTATAGATTCGTCATGTCTGTCTGTCTGTCCGTCTGTCCGTCCGTATGTCACAGCCATTTTTTTCCGAAACTATAAGAGCTATACTGTTGAAACTTGGTAGGTAGATGTATTCTGTGAACCGCATTAAGATTTTGATGCAAAAATAAAAAAATAATAATAAATATTGGGGGCTCCCCATACTTAGAACAGAAAATCAAAATTTTTTTTTTCATCAAACACATTCGTGTGGGGTATCTATGGATAGGTCTTCAAAAATGATATCGAGGTTTCTAAAATATTTTTTTTCTACACCGAATAGTTTGCGTGACAGACGCTTCCAAAGTGGAAAAAAGTTGGTCCCCCCGCCTCTAACTTCTAAAATAAGAAAATGAAAAATCTAAAAAAAACATATGATGTACATTACTATAAAAACTACCAACGAAAATTGTTTTGAACAAGATCTAGTAAGTAGTTTTTTTTTAATACCCATCTTTGCAAGTTTGCACCTAATTTATATGGGGCGCTATACATACCAGGTGCAAACTTAACTTAAACACTTAGGGATGGAGTGTTTGTACGGAACCCTCGGTGCGCGAGTCCGACTCGCACTTGGCCGGTTTTTTTGACTTTATGCGTTGATCTTTGTGTCTACCCAACAGAAAGTTTTGTGTACTTATTCTGTTTCAAATGAAAATTGGATTAAATTTGAATTGTCCGTTTCCTTGAAATTGCGTCAGCCTACAGATGTTTTAGATCAATAGTTAGTCATACGTCGAGAGTTATCCCGAGGGGCATAATTTATACAGTGACTGTTACTATTGCTTCATGATCTATTTCTGAATTCGCGAGTTTATCTCAATTTTCTCGTGACTCAATGTATTCGACCGGAGTAAGTAATATAACCCGCTGCGACTTAGACATTGCAGCGTAATGAATGAGGAATTATAGATAGTAATTATTGCGCGAGAAATAATCACGTTTTGTGGTAGGAATCTAAACAATCGATGAGATGTAGGCGTATACACAGTGATGCGCCCATGATGCGCCATATGCATCACGTTTTCTGCATGTATTTGCCGGAATAACCGCTTCATCATGTACGTTATATTTCAGCATAGATAATCCTCAAAAGCCGATACAATCGGAATTCATGCCAGCTAATACAATTTGTACGGGAACTGCCATCGCACGCCTGCGGGCCGACTGTGCAGTTTCTACATAAGACGCAATCCGTCTTTATCGGCCCTAAAGGTATTTATACTTAATATATAAATCAGGGTAATCAACCCAGTAACATAATACAAAGCATTGATACATAACAATATTTATATTGAAAAATTGGACGAAAGCCATGCGACGGTCAGTATGATAATACACATTGATGAAAAGGTTGTTACTCGAAGGCAGTAAAAGTTCTTTATTGAAGGTTGCTATCGCAAATTATCCCATAGTTGATCCTACGATTGTATCTCTTACATCCGAAGGAACGCAATCGTTTTCTCTGTCATACACATTTTTAGTAGGGTAAGGGCGTTAAATGCACGTGGGACGTATAGCCGTGTCGCCTCCGGAGTAAATGGAGACCACCTACCTACAGATTGAGGGCCCCGTGTCTCGGTGTTGCCTAGATCTTCGAAAAGCTTGGCCGGCCGCATGACAGGGCTAACACGCAGCTCTTTTCCCCTAGACTGCATGGGGTACTTCGACCACAAGGAAAATACAACTAGAAACTGACACTTACCCCTTATTTCTTAGCCTGTTGTTGATTTGTCGGACCTCTCGGCCGCCACTGCTCTCTCCGTCGCTACCGGACCCCGTCAGCTCGATGGTATGCACTGACATGGATTTGGTTACCTGTATAACAATTTATAGATGAATATCATGAGATCCTAAATTATGAATAACTATATTAAAGGATTTCAATCAATGGCAATCATCGGCCAATAAATTTATCATAAATATGTAAATGCTGCAACTAATTTTCGCTTATTTCTCCCTATCTGTTAATTCGTATCTGATTCATTTCCCAAGTCACGTTTTATTTAAAAAAAACCGCAAGCTTTTATAATTATGATAAGTATTTAAAAACCGAAAAGGTCAGGTTGGTTTCATAAAAGTTTAGGATTCAGATAAAAACTTAGTTAGGGAAATGCATCAGTTGGAGAATAAAGCAATAAGGGAAACAATTGTCGATTTGTCAATTTCAGAGATATACGGCATATAAAAAGAGCATCTATCGCCAAGTTCAACATCTACACTTTCTTGTTCAGACATGTACATAGCTATACTATTATTTATGTTCTACATATACTACAAGAAATAAGAGTACAATTTAAGCTGCGTGACGATAATTTCTTTGGGTTACTGCCAAATAGGCTAATTATCTTCCTTTCAATTAATTCCGCATGTATATATTATAAGTCCATTACCACAGAAAACGATTGACAAGAAGCTTATACATATAGCACGCTCAAGAAACGTGAAGCAGAAAAATTGCCGTTGAATAACTTAGGTTATGAGTTCAAATCCGGAACTCACAAGATTAAATGCCTTTTATTGTGATAAGAAAGAGATAATCGTAGATTTAGATTATAAATATTAACTTCCATTGTACTAAAGACAGTAAAGATTCGGTGTTGGTCGATAGAATTTGTCTTCAGATCATATTCCAATGTGGGAATGGGTTATGCATAGTCCAACAAAAAATCCTCTCCCGTGGTCAAAATTTAACAGAAAAATGCGTACCAAAATCTGTGTGATTCTAATGTGAACTAAAGCCAAGGAATCCTCTTTATTTATTTAATCGTATGGCAGGGTTATACGTCGAATACAGCTTATAATATTGAGTTTGAGAATGAGACTTATTAGCCATTTGATGGCATTGTTGTTGAGGTTGATAAGGTCTTCGGCAGGGCCTCCAGTGTAGCGAGTTACAGAACAATCCTCTAGAGTACTATACAAGCTTCTTGAAGTATTATTACAAGATTATATAAGCATTAAATACAAAGATCAAAGCTTAAAGAAAAATTGAAAAAGGAGCTACCTGGCCTGCTGGCCTTGCTTGCTGCTTGTATTTAAAGCTTAAATAAAATTGTGGTGTACCTACCCACATAAAAAATGAGACATTATATGTTTCATACATTTATAAGATTATATAAAGTGAAATTCGTGGCAAACTGCCTGATTTTAAAACCCCTTAAAACTGCCTGTCTACAGAAATGAAGCGGAGAAAATGATTCAATCAGGCCGGGACTTTGTAAAGCCCAAAAGAAGGACATTTGAATTTGAGAAATGTGATTGCTCCATTTTACCCATCTTCTCTCCCCTTCGCCTCAGTGGACAGGGAGCCTAAGGTATGGAAGGGTGTACAATTAACCCAAAAAACTAGAATTTGTAGGGAATTGCGCGTAAGATGCCGATGTTTGTATGATACTTACAGGTGGAATGTATTTTCTGACAGCCGCCGTCAATTCATCTATACTCTTCTCCTTCTTCGGCTCCAAACCGAAGAACTTATTCTTCGCCTCCTGATTTAGCGCCGATATCTTCAGCACTTGCGGTGGCTTTTGGTCCAATTTGATCGGACTCGGTATTTTGTTCTCAGGCCGCCTGAGTTTACCTAGCTGTATAGGTACAAATCGCCGTGGTTTCGTATCGTCCTCACTTTTGACCTCTTCAGACGGTTTTCTACCGAGTTTGCCAAGAAGCGGTTTTGGTTCGTTGTTGCCTTGGCTTAAACGCTCTTTGAGTTCATTCGCTCCTGGCAGCTGGATTTTTCTTGGGTCGTTCGCTGGTGGTACTATTTTTCTGTGAAATGGTTCCTGTAGGACTTTGGTGAGGTCAGAGTCGGTCCTAGAGGACTTAAGCTTATTATTTTTCCTTTGGAAGCGCCTGGGTTTCGGGTCGGGGATCTCATCAGAGCTCTCTGATGAGGAACAGCTTTTTTCCGAGGAAGACACACTGGAGGCAGAAGCGGATTCATCGTCGGAAGAGCTGTCGATACCTTCGTCCTTCAGACCCTGGAATTAAAAATATGACTTTTTAAATAATCGATAGACTCATATTAACAAACTGCATATTATTTGTTATTTGCTTTGCTTGTTCGTGGACTATCATAGGAGCTTTTATTCAGTAATTTAATTAAAATTAGTTTTTATCTACGTTTACGCATCAGAAATGGTTAATATGTACAGAAAGCGTTAGATCGTGTTCAGTAAGATTTATGTTCAGCAGTGAACGTACTCGTTGGTTTATAATACTGATCAAGCGATCATTATTATAAAAATACTATATTTTCTTTACACAAAGTTTCAAAAGCTTCGCATTTGTGCGTTAGGTAAGTTCGTTAATTTTTTTTGTGCAGCAAAAGCAGTTTTTTTTTTTTCGATTTTTTTAGCTCGTAGGCACATATTCCTTATGGCATGCACATACTCAAAGGAATATGTGCACCAAAGTTTCGTTTTCCTAGATTCAGTGATTCATGCCGTACGTTGTTTCATCATCATATATTTAAAAGCTAGGCTCTTGTCGGGGAGTAATTTCCAGCTTATTCTACATTCCGCTTTTTCTTTTACGTCTTTATATAATGAAGCATTTATTTTTTCTTTTATTTGCTTATATGTACGTTGTTTATGACTATATATATTGTACTGAGAATGTAACTCACCTCAGAGCTTTCTCCTTTCGCCAGGGTCTTAGGCTTTGGCACGACGGTCGACCCGGACTTCAAGATGCCCCTCACTTCGGGGGTGATCATCCTCTGAGCTCGCTCGGCCGGCGAGTCGTCGTCGAGGTCTGCAACATTGCCAAAATAAATCAACCTCCATCACCGAAGTAACCTCCTTCACGGTCGTCCGACAAACATTGCTAACAAACAAAAACAACTCGTGGAAGATTCTGTGCAATAAATTTTATATACATTTTCACACTTTATGGCAAAGTCAGGAAAATATGAAAGTCATTGAAGAAAAAAATATGACTAATCGATTTAGTAAGCAAATGACTAACGGGTGTGAGCTCAAAATACATTTTCAAGTACACAGTGGCGGTTAAAAATATGATATATACACTGGTTCGATTTTAGCGAGACTTAGTGTTGGTATTCAGTATAGCATGCGGATTAGATTGAAGCACTACCGTTATCTTATCAGAGTAAAAGTATTAGTACTACAATTTCTCAAATCAATAAAAACCTGTATAGTCTGGCAAAAAAGAGTAGAAATTAAAAAGTGGCAATACCGTAGTGACGTCCCTTTCTAATCCATCTAAGGAAAAGGGGACGGCACTACAGTATTGCCACTTTTTAATTTCTACTCTTTTTTGCCAGACTGTAAACTAGCGTATAAAAAATCTCGATTATGTTATTATAAGATACTCGGGCGGCACCTCATGCGTATCATTATCATGCACAAGGGGTTAAACCAACTTACCATTAAACCTATTATAATTACAAAAAACCCTGAGGATTAGTTTTACAACCCAGGAAGCGCAACTCAAGCAAAACAACGAACCAAACTAAAAAAAAGAACAAATATAAAATCAGACCTAAACTCCTAAACTTTGAGTTCTGCCTCATGAGATACTCTAGCGACGTGTTCTTTGCGCTTGCGGAGCGGAAAAGTTCCATTTTTAACGCGAAGTCTGGATTCCGCGGGACCTCATTGTGCGTGAAAGATTTTGTTAATCTTTCGTTTTGCTCCATGGCCTCTTGAACTTGGCTGGCTAATACCGGCATGGTCTTGAGACGGGATGTCCGCGGTACACGTTCTTCCTTCGGCCTTGGTAACCCGGCCATGGGCGGTTTGTGGGTCAGCTTCGAGTTGAACATCTTCATTTTCTCCATGAGGGACATCTTCGCTGGGTCGTCCTCGTCTAACTTAGCTGCCACCGGTGAGATTGTGCGTATTTACATTACAATGTGCATTGTGTTTACGATAGAGCCCGGGACATACACATAGTAGAGTAGTCGAGGACATGCAAAAAAGAAACAGCCGACAATCAAAAGACAGGAAGCATTTATCGGTTCGAATTTTGAAAACTATGCAATTTACATGCCATCATCAAAGAGTTTTCTTTCGGAGTAGCGCAACTTTACTGATTTGTATATTTCACAAAATTCCATTACACTGAACAAAAAATTAAGTAAGTAACAAAAGGAACGAAAACTGCTGCGGTAAACTAAGAAACTGAATAGACACTAATGTAAGAAAAGATAACATAGGTAAATGTGGAAACTTACCATCTTCGTCCCTGTCCAACACATTGGCTGTACTTTTGGAGTCAGAGAGAGAAGGCTGTTCTGGCGTGGTGTCGGCCGGTGTCTGGGTCGGTGAGAACGATATTGGCTGCGTTTTGAACCGATCCGATATAGACCCGTCCATGTTCTTGGATCTACTGTGGCGTATCAGGGGTTTTGGTGTACCTGGAATTTTCAGAAATTGATATACGTTAATATTAGCTGATATTTGCTTCTTCACGTTACGCTGTTTTCTCTTTATGGTGAAGAAATGAATCCTGATTCCTGTCATCTCAATACACTTTATCTACAATCGAATTTTAATGTCAGGATTGAGTTCTTACTGGCACAATAGTAAACAATCTTGAATAAAATACACGCTAAGGACGAGTCTGTACACTATACCCCGGCGTGATAAATTGCTAATAACTTGCTTGAATGAAAAGCTTTTATACCAAAAATGTGGTTTATATTTTTAACGGGCTTACAAAAATATTGATGTGACATCAATGCCATTACAGGGTAAATTTTGAAATGTCAATTTAAGTGTTCCAGCGATAATCATGCGCCGACCGGGGTGTATTGCAGACGGATTTAGCAAAAGAACAGGTGCACAAAATACGATCAAAAGACAAAAAGGGAACCATCGGGTCGATGATAATTTAAAAGTCATTAAAAACAACTCTTACATTTTTTTTTAATCTAGCTCCCTGATTGTACAATAATTTCTCCACGCCATGCATGCCATCATACATCTAATATACTAATCTATAACAATCAACATTCGATTGACAACGGAATCATAACAATGACACGGACATATTTTTTCCTTTTCGCAGCAAGTGCTACAATAAAAAAAAAAAGATTTACCTTTTGCCTGCTGCTGTAACTGCTGCCACATGCTAGCGCGTGCAACTACACTGTTGCTCTTCACAAGGCCCAGATTGAAGCCTCTCTGCTCCTTTTCATCATCGCTCCCCTGATCCTCAGGACTCAGGTCTTCAGTCTCCGTAGACTTCCTCTGTCTGTCCATCGTGATGAGGCCCTGCTCTATAGACGACGGCGACCACTCGTTGCTACTGCTGTTCGTCGCGTGGTTCTCTTTGATCTCTTGGCTCTCGATTAAACCTAGTTCTTCGCCTAGAATTCAGAAAAAATAACCATTAGCAATGCGGTAAATGTATCGAGCGAAAATAGACGCAGTTAGCGTGTTAAACGGGTTAAACGGATCTTGAAATATTCGAATCAGTATTTTTTATCTGTCCGTAGCAAATAACCGAGATGTAAAAAAATCATCGCCTAGAATTCAGAAAAAATAACCATTAGCAATGCGGTAAATGTATCGAGCGAAAATAGACGCAGTTAGCGTGTTAAACGGGTTAAACGGATCTTGAAATATTCGAATCAGTATTTTTTATCTGTCCGTAGCAAATAACCGAGATGTAAAAAAATTATGAAGCAAAAAGTAACAATACACCTGAAATATGACAGACGAAATGTTGTCAAACGAAACGTGCTTTACATTGACCCAAATACTAGGGCCTGACACGTGCAAGGTTACAAAGTGTTTATTTTCAAAGTCCCTATATTCATAACGACGTATCCTCAAATCTAAAATTACCAAGCACAAACATAAACAAACGCAAGTTACTGCAAGCCGGCGCTGGCCCGGTCGCCCGCGCGTGTATACTTTATGACACTGTCGCTATTAGTTTTGATTGCTTCGCTTACTGACTAACTCAAAGCCCGATTACGTTAAATTTCGATGAGCCGAATGTAAAAATAAACTAATATGACCTCATACGGTATGAGCAAATCCAATTAATCAACAAAACATGGTGAAATACGAACCTGAATGTGGACCCGAGTCTCTGGAGGACGCACGGTTGTACACTCCACTGTCACAAGACACGTTTAGACTCCAGTTGTCAGCTTCAGCATGCTGGCGCTCGTCCTCCTCCAAGGCGCGACTGTCCTCGTCCAGAGCAATTTGGACTTTGTTCACTTCCTGCTCAATCTCGTCCAAGGTCGACTGCTTTCTCTCGAGGTTCGCGGCAATATTTTCGAAATCGAGGAAAGTGGCCTCGCCGAAGCAATCGTCCTTGGCGGCTGGGATATCTGAGAAGCCGTTGAATGTGGACGGAGTGTGAACGCTGAAGCAGTTGGTGAAGGGTGGAGAGTTCAATGCGGTCGCGAAGTCGAGAGGCCGGTCTGGTTCTCCTGCGATACTCCTGGCAGACGGAGCAGCACCGGACTCGACGGGCTGACTCGGAAAACTACAGCCCGCGGGGCCGAACGCTTGGAAACTCGCTTGGCCCGGCTCCAAACTGCAGAATGAGAAAAGAAACGTGTTAATGTAGAACACAGCCGTACACAAGACAGAGACGGCCGCCGCTTCAGTACGCCTTCGTAAATATCGATGAATTATGGCACGAGTGATTTGAATTGGCATTGCTGATCTATCGATTAAAGGAAATTTGACATAGTCTAAATATAAACGTCTAATAGCGGAGCGCGGGTTATCGATCGAATTTCAGGCCCCAAATGACTTACAGGCGTTTGAAGAGATTGTGACAGAGCAGACAGACCAGTCGCGAGTTCAGGCCATTCGATAGTTTTTTAACTAATAATGTAGTGAAGAGGCTAAATCTCCTACTGTTTCCGCCATAAATGTTCTGATTCCAAATTTATAGCATAGCTACTCAAAAACATTCAAAGTCCGATTCCGTTCACGAGATGCGTCAGCTGCATCGGTTTGATGGTCATTAAGGGCATCGAGATCGCATTCGGCCATAAAACTTTTGATGTATTCTGCGGAGCACAACAGATACAGAAATAGTGCTTGACCCAGTAACGGCTGGAGCTTATTTCCGTCATCAAAATGCCGTTTCAGCTGCCGACTGTACCAGTAACTGCGGGGCCGATGTTAATCATGCAAGAGATTAATGCAATCGGCTTAATTTAGGACACGGATAAATTAATGAGTCTGCAGACACGTCACGAACAATACGCAGATTCTGTGAACTATTATTAGTGGTTACATCTATTAAAACATTACATCCGCATAACTGTACAGACTGGCTACAGTTATACATTACCTGTTCTTTCAATAAAATAAAAGAAAATATTACAACAATAAATTGTTGACTGATGACGAGTCACATGTGTTCAATTCGAGGTTTCAAAAGATGGCTTCATTGTAAACATTTCCAAAAGATGGCTTTATCAATATTTGTCACACTTTAAAACAGCGTACACAAATAATTTTTCCGTCATCCAATCCAAGTTAATCTCATTGCTATTCTGAATTGAAAATTAAATAGTTATTATTACATTCATAAATTCATAATACACATACTACCTAATACATACAGTAAGGTCATCATCTGAATCGAACTGATCTATAACAATATTACTTCATTGAGACATCAATTATCGATTATGCAATTGCATAAAAACGATACCAACTGTATAACAAGACAAGGAAGAGTCAGTTGGCGATCAGTAATTAGTCACTTGCGTATTTGGCGTTATTTATACACCAGTCAGATATGTGACGGGTTGCGGCCTTTGAAAATAGTATAAGCAGCCGAAAACAATGCAATTACAATGTTGATGGACAAATTTGGATATTGAGAGACGCATATTGCCAATATTTTGTTTGAACAAGCCATTAGAACTTACTGATGTAAGGTAAGGTAGGATAAGACTATCACTGGGGGAAGACTGCCATTAACTAACTAACTATTCTTTATACCCCGCTTACCTTAATGGATATAGGTGAAGACCAAAAAGTTTGCTGTGTTGATTCATTTCATTCAACTTTGTATCATTTTTTCCATTGTACGACGACAAATTAACCACAACGGAACTTTTTCCGATCGCTTTTTTTCTGAGACTAACTAAAAAGTTCCGTTGTGCGACAAAAATTAACGACACTATAATGAACCTCAAAAACAGTACCTTAAGGTACATTATTCGATGGTTAATTTGTCGTCGTACAATGGAAAAATTGATACAAATTTTAATTAAATAAGTTAAGATAGAAAACTTTTTGGTCTTCACCCATTTTGGATTCTTAGTTACTTAATTCATTTTGGGTACAATTTAAATGCTCACCAAAATGGCTTTTATACCCCCAAAACTAAATACCAAATAAATTGAATTGCCTCCATTTAATATAAATTCACTCTATACAGTGCTCCCCAAATTAAATCATTTTGTATACCAAAATCGATATACATTACACCAGAATAATTTTATGTTGAGTCAGAATATCTTTTTGCTTCCCAAAATGGATTTTTTGCTCACCAAATATTGTTTTCATAAAACATCAAAATGATTACCAAAAAATATCTTTTTGCTTCCCAAAATGGATGTTTTGCTCACCAAAATGGATGTTTCGCTCACCAAATATTGTTTTCATAAATTAGTGTTTCAGCTAGGTAACCATCTAATCCTGATCACCTTTCAGAGCAGATCCGACTCGGCCGGGTTAGGTTAGGTTAGTTTTTTTTTTTTTATATCCCTAAAAAACGCTCCATAATGTGCGGTAGTCATTATTAGCTATGCTATATCAATTTGAAATTTTCTCCATACAAATCGTTTCTTTTTTCGATATTTTCCGAATTTGACTGAATTTTCGGACAAGATTTCAGATTCATATTTTTGAGCCCCGAGAGCCCCCCGATACCGAGTTTTAGCCGCCTAGCACCAATTTGAAATTTTGGTGAAAAAAGCCATTTTGGTGAGCATTTAGATTTTTGCTTCAGCAAAAATGACTAAAATGGAAGTAATAATATAAAATATTGGTGACATCCATTTAACAGTAATTTAGATTATTTGGTCTGAAATTAACTTTTTAGGTGTGCATATATTTTCATAGGATGTAAGAAAAAGAATTATTTGCTTTATTTATAGAATAGTTTGGGGTACACTATTTGGTGAGCATTCATCCGTTTTGGTGAGCATTAAGAATTTATTGGTAATTTATCAATATATTTGGTAGGCGTTTAATCATATTTGGTAGGCGTTTAAACCCAAGCCATTGATTTTTGAGTCTTGACTATATATAAGATTAATCGGGACAATTGCGTTTATGGAGATTGCTTTTGATTATTATCATAGAAATGCAACACTTAAAAAACTAACCTTTCTGTTTTTTACGGTAATAGTGCCAAAATTTGGGCATGAAGTGTAGTGATAACTATAAGGTGTTGCGTTACATGTTGATAAACATTATGGAGGTACACAATCTAATTTAACTGTTATAGGGAGAGCAGTTAATACGAGCTAGTATGTTTGAATCGAGAAGCCCCTAAAAGGTATATGCAGCACCATTTATAAATTACTCTAAATCGGATATTTTTTTACAATTATGTCCTTATAGACAGTATTTGTCATAAGCTCATTCTGAATGCAGAGAAAAATCGTATATCAGAAAAACATCATTAATCCCAATAAGGGTCGTTGTATCCATTGAGTGTGTCCAGCAAGTCATTACACATAATATTTCCAAGAACCCGTCAAAAGATGAAAAGATCACATTAAAGGAAAGATGATTCTTTCATTATTAGGTACCCCGTATAAATGGCACTTGCGATCACAATATAATATGATGAAGGTAAATATTCATGGCAAAATTATGAGGCGTCAGCTTTCGCGGTCCCGTTAATTTTCTTACGATTAACGATGTGATTACTCGTATAAGCGAAATAAACTTGAGATACATTTTAGTTGAATTCTGTCACTTACAATTGCGCAAGGTTACACCGCGTTGTGTCACTCATGGTGTTTTATAACGGAAACAGAACGAAAACAAATTTTTTTATGGCTTATCATTAAACAGAACAGTCCGAATTTAAACTTGACGTTTCTATGAGGCGAGCACAATTCACTCTGACCGGGAGATGATATCAGACCGAGAAACACAAAATTAACACAAATTACTGTTGGCGTTCATAGATTACTAATAACGTAAAAACTCGCGGAGCCTTGTTCACGTAAAACGTTCAATTCAACCGGACAGAACTTTTAGCACATTTTACCAAGAATTCAATAGAAGTAAAAGAAATTTTATGTCGAAGTTCTTTTATAAAAATTCCACGCAATTCAAAATATTATGGAGATTAAACCAGGAAGGAAACAAAGGCGTAATTATTTTCATTGAGTTGATGAAGCAAACAAGCATGAAAATGTACAGAACAAAACATTCAATATGCCCACGCCACGCGTATGCCCATCAAAATAATGGCAACCGGCCAAGATTCGGGATCCAACGCCTAAGCATCCATTTCAGAGCACAATCACCTTTACACGAGAAAACTCGTAAATTAAGGACGCCACTCTAGTGGGAAAGAAAAATCACCGGCAGTAAACAACACGCGAATTTTTACTAGTGACATCATAATGATATTTTCCTGAACAAAGATAGGAAAAAACGTGAAGAAAAAGGAATATTTACTGACAAGCGTGCACGTGCAGTTGAATGGAAATTGTTTCGTGTAAAATTAGCAAGTTTTTTACCTGGATGTTATAGATCGCATTTCGTCGACGGTAATGGGCTGCGTTTTGTAGCGGTCGCGGTCGCGCTGTTTTGATCTTGACGTCGATGGCTGATCTCTGGATGAAAACTCTTTGGTAAGAGCCTGCTCCATACTTTTTATACGCGCAGCGATTGAAGGAAACGGTTTAGGATTAGTACCTTCAGCTTCCTCCGGGTTTTCTTGGCCCCACAGTTCAAAACGTGCGTTTTCACTATTTTCGTCGACTTTTAATCGGCGATTGTTTAATATCGATAGGAGTTCGTCGTTGACGTCTCCTATTAAACTTTTTGATCGAGGATTCGTTTTCGGTCGCAGATTTCTTCGTCTGAGCACTGCACTCGGATAAGGATTTTTAGCGCTCTCTTCTGGTTCGAGCGAGAGATTCAACACGCGTCGCGGTCCAGCCGCCAACAAGTCGTTCGCATCGCGACTGAAATTCGTCACACTGATGTTTGCTTCGTTGTCCGCACAGAATGAGAGCCGTGGGCGCGGGGATTGGCTACGTTCCCTAGTGAGACTTGAACCTCTCTGCTTTAAAATAGGCCTTACTGTGGCTTCACATTCCGACCCAGAATGGTCAGACGTGCGAGATCTTAGCAGCGAGGATCTACGAGAGCTTCTATCGTCTTCGCTCAAATCGAAACTAGAAGTGTGACCCTCATCACCGGATAACTTTCTACACGATTTCAAAATCGGTTTTTTCGGGAGTTCAAAATCAAATTCCTCGTGTTCTACAGATTTCTTCTTCAGAATGGGTCTAGGGGTGTCGGAAATGGATATATCGAGACATGGTCGTTCTTCAGAAAAGCTCTTTTTCTTTAATATTGGTCTCACGATTTCTTTATCATCATCGACTATCTCGGCGCCGCCAGCGGCTGCCAATAAGACAGCTTGAGCAATGGAGACGTGAGACGATGTGGTGCTGCTGCTAGAGCTAGAATTAGATTTCCGTTTCAAAATACCGTGCGGTTCAGGGGAGCTATGTGACAGATCGTCGGTGACAAGCTCCTCTTCTCTACTCATTTTTCTCTTTAATATTCCTTGTATTTGACCATCAGGTGATCTATTTATAACGACATCTTCTAAAGACGATCGACGGTTTTTCAATATAGGTTTATTTGTGTCCGGTGATCCGTCTTCAGCGAATGATACTTCCGGGCTGCAGGATCTCCTCCTAGCGACTTGTGATTCGTCCAGACTGCGGCGCTTCTTCAGTATCCCTTGACGTTGACGGTCGGAGCGACATTGCCGTGGTTCGACAACGCTTGGAGAAAATGTTACCGGTGGCGAAGCAATCGCATGATAAGAAGCATTATGAATTGCACTATCTTCAATAATAGACTTCCTTTTTAAAATAGACACGGGTGTATGACTACAGGATGACGACGTTGCATCAAGACGGCGGAATTGACTAGAAGTATCATTATTGAGATCAGAAAACATTGCACTTTGTTTTTCAAAGTCGATCAGTCTCTGAGCTGCGGTGTCTATGTCCCTCAACCTTTCAGTTACACCTCTGTTCAGTGCTGGTTTCTCGCTTGTACGGCCAAAAGTGAAGGCCTGGCCGTTATTTTTCTGTTCCGAAGTCGATGCAAATAACGTTGTGTCAAAACGTGGCTCAGACGAGTCTAAATGTATTTTATTATTATTTAAGTTATTCGATAATTTGTTAACCCTATCTAAAGTTTGTTTCGTCAAAGCAGCTAAACTATCCATCTCTTGCGAAAGTCTAGAGTTACTCGTATGTGGTCTCATAGTTTCGTGTAGAGTCGACATTTTCGTAGAATCTTTACAATTTTCTAGGCTAGTCCCAACTTTCGTTTCTTGCTTAGCAACATGTAAATTGTCATTTAATATATTTTTACTAGGCGATGCGTTTCTAGCAACGTTCGCGTCTCGTGAAGATTTATCATCTAAACTAGTCAGTCTTTTCTTTGAATTATGATATTTTTCACTAAGACTTTCATATTCTTTTTGAGCTCGATGTCTTCTATCGTTACGATTACTTTCGGTATCACTTTTTGCTTTTTCCGGGCTTTTGCTTGAAGACTTGCGTCTGGCTGGTTCCACTCTTGATTTATTTTCCGGTTTTGACGTCTTGTCTTTTTTAGGTTCCTGTTTTATGGGTGATATGGAAGTTCGAGTATGTTTCTCAGCGGATTTCTTAGAAAGAGGTATACAGCTAGGCTTAGCAACAGTTTCCGAACTTCGTCTCCTCTCGGTAGACTTCTGAGTTGGAACGGTAGGCGGAGAGGATTTTGGTGGAAATGTCTTGATTCCAAAAGATAAATTAAAATTAGTTTTAGGAGATAGCTTGGAAGACGGCAGTGAGTTCTCAGTCTTGGAGTACGGTGCTTCGAGGGATCGACGATTTCTCGTTTTCGCGACAGTTCCTGAAACAATAAGACACTTTGGTTAGGATCAAGTTAAAACTCGATGTTGAAAATAGAACGAATCAAGTTTGGATAATTCAAGCGGAAGAGGACGTTATTGACCTACACGTGCATATTGTTCAACGCAAGTTCACTGACAGCTGCGCAAACTCCGATAGCCGTGACGTTTCGCGCGATATGGCAACCGGGGGCCATTGTTACAAACGCAACGCCCGTCGCATTGTGTAATATGTGTAGAAGAATGCCTATAGGGTAATATTAACATAAATACCGGTCGTGGCCCGTACCGTGAGGAGGAAAGAACCTCAATAACAAACGGGAGAAAATTAAATTCAAATAGCTGTCCATGAATGCGATGCGCATAAATCTAAAGCTATTTGTTTGGACGTTTGATTAATAGTTATTGCATTGCACCTGACACACGATCATTCTAATTGATTATGCCCGGATGTTTATTAACCGGCTGAAAAAAAACACTGAATGTCTCGTTTTTTGCGGTTCAATTGACGCACGTAAGTCTATAGACGCTTGTAACAACTGAAGTGTGAAATCATTGACAAAAACAGTAAGCACTATGTCCAAGAACGAGTGCTCAAACTCTATGTAAAACGATTCAATCACGTGCGAATCGTCGAAGGCTGTGGTCTATGTGGTTTTCAACCACGACCGTGGTATTCCGAGCGATATATACCTAACGTGTTTCTATTACGGACATTAAGATATCGGATATCAGTTTTGTGCACTTGGCATTTTTTGCAAGAATGTCGAGTGAGCGACGGAATGCGAAGACAGTTTCACGACAAACAGACAAAATAGTAGCTCTGTGCTAACTTTACTGTAGGTGTAGGTAGACCTCGCGAATTTATTTCGAAATTGTTGAAATTTGTCATTTTATAAGTTTTGAAGCATCATATCTCCGCCAATATGTCAAATTTCGAAAAACTATGTTACAAAAAAAAACATAAGATTCGGTCGCGAAATCTGGCTTCTAGGCGATAAAAGCCAAAAAATGTCTAGACATCCAAACATATGGACGTACGAAAGAATTTTGGGCCAAGCTGCAACGGAGATGTTCCTAAATTGTTTCAAAAAAATTGTTAGTTAATAATACGAAAGCAAATGTCAATTTTTATTGGAGCGACTAACAAAATACCCTTTAAACGTTTTCGTGTTTCCTACGTTACGTGACATTGAAAGAAATGTCGCAGCGCAATTATCGGCAATGTGCCGGAATTTTAAAAGAAATTTCATTGATCGTATACTTTTGCGTTATAATGTTTAACTGCCGTAGGGTCACGCGACTTGTCCTACATTCCGCCCTAATTCACCTAGTTAGTTGTGACGTCACTAGCGTTAATGTAGGGTTGAACTGAGCTCGATTTTCTAGGTATTTTGTTAACTAGCTCTACGTGACTCAGCGATTACCTACGCCAGTGAACAGTGAAGTTTGTGGCCGGCAAAAAAGGTCAACCTAACCTTACTTACTCTAAAAGGCATTTGAAATTAGAAGTTTTAATTTTCATCATGACTATGAATTCCTCGCAAACCGACGGTTAGTTTTTCAGGTTAATCAATTAGTAGCAGTAATTATACCGTTATGACCTATTCCATTTCAACGAACTAATAGACGTAAAGTGACCATTTAAAAATGACCTCTGCGAGTGATACGCAATGACATAAAACAAAATATTTTGCTTTCTGCTCCGAGGCGAATTTGTTTAGTGGACTGAAAATAATTTCTACTTCATTACTTCGAATTAATGAATAGTTTTCTCATTTGAATTGTGTTTAATAATGAAAATGTAATTAAACAGTAATCATTTGCAATGTTCCAATATACTGAAAGTTAACATTTTATGTTAATTTTCGCAAAAACTACGAGTTTTTAGGTATTCAGCTTTAATCTTCTTTATTAGCTTGTTTGTATTTATTTAAATCGGTGCTTTTTTATGGTCTAGATAAAGGTAATGCTAACTTTACTTTTGGTTCAAAAATGTTTGAGCTGACCCCATCATCATGAAGGATAATAGCTAGGAAGAGAGAGAGAGGGGTGTATTACGGTTTAACATTTTCTTGTCCTATCAAAACAAATGGAAAGCGACATCTAAAACATAATAAGTACAAACGTTCGAGTAGATCTCCGGCTGTATCATTCTGTCCGGGATCCGATCGATTTGATTCGAGTTTATATGGTATACAATCGAATCAAATTGTTAAAATAAGTTTCTGTCAAAAATGACATTTTATTGGCAAGCTTTTATAGCCGACTGTACTTTTCTTTGGATATCTATCAAATGCTCACTGAGACGCTTCTAAAGAGCCCAAGCTCGGTAGGATTGCTTTTTCTATTATAGAGTTCCTATGGCCACCTTCCGGCTCCATCATCAGATCAGCCCCATGGTACCATATTATTGCATTGTCATCAAAGTTAAGTAAGTATGCAAAATTTCAGCTCAATCGGTTGACGATATCTGCTTCAAAATTGAGTTGCAAGATTTCACCCGAACAAACATACTTTAAACATACCATGTAAGCTAAATAAAAGCTTGTAAAAAACTGCTGTTGTAATACATTATCTTAGAAGATTAAAAAATAAATGATTTAATTGTGAATATAGTTATACTTATAGGATACTTTTATCCGACTATGTAATTGGTGAACCATAAAAGGGGTTACGACTTTTGGCTCCACGAGGAAGAAAATTTGGAATACCGTCTAAGTTAATAAAAATAGTATGTACGTACATACTTTACTTATATTACTTTAAACCTGAAACACGCGATGGGTCTATTATTGGGTGGGATGGGATCGAGAACTAACAGAGAACAATTATAAAGTAAAACTCATTGTAGACATATATTTAAATTACTAATGCTAGTAACCGGAAGCATTTATTTCCCGATCGTTGTTCCGATGAATAACTAAACATGGTTACATTGGTTGTGTAAAATAGTAAAAATATTAAACAAACACCTATTTCACAAAACTTTTTGCGGCAACCGATCAAAACACCTCTTTTAAACGTCCAGAACAATGGCATGTTATGAAAATAGCACAGATAGGAACGTACCACGAAGTCCACGAACGATTGTAATGGTTATATGCTATCCATCAAAACTGTCACTATTTTTTCAACATTCATTCAAGAGACAAAGAGGTGTGGCGAAAAATGCAAAATTGTACCTTGAATAGATTAACAGAATTTGTAACGCTTTCGTGATGTGCCACTGTTGTATCACATACAGCCTCTGACATCGTTATGATGGTTTTGACAAACATATGTCAAGAGTGCAGTTAAAATGCTCGAGTTTTGACAGAGGCTTACAATAAAAAAGTGCAAGCACGGCTGTCTGGGACTTACAAATTAGAATATACCAGCATAATACATACAATAATATATACATTGGCATTATGATTTTGAATCTGACACTGCAAAACTTTCTATTAAAAATATATCATACTGACAGACTGACTGACTGTTCAACTCTTGCCATTCATTTGGGTTTTTTTTTTATTTACAGCTTTATATTACAACACCATCTGTAAGGGTCTAAACCATTGAGAAAATCCGACAAAGTGTGAAGTGTCCCAAGCAAATTGGCCAAATAACGCTTCTACCTAAATTGACCCAGAAAGGAATCCAATATAGACCATTCTAGGCGTGATCGGAACGATTTTGTCTAATAAGTAATAACCAGTTAGAGGTAAATCGAAAAAGTTTCACATAACTTGAAATTGTAAACGAACGATATGTAAAATATGCGGTAAAACAGATATACCCATAAACAAACTAAAAAATAAGATTTGTTTAAGTATATCACTATGGCGACGTTTTGTTTTCGCAGAGAGAAGATTTAGTTAAAAATGTGTCGCCTGTTTCACCTAAGAATTTGATGAAAGTCAAATATTTTCGCGCACCATTAAATAATTGCGAATTTTCAATCCACCGCAACCGAAATTGGAACTTCACTCAGTATAAGAGACATTTGGAGTTAATTGGGACGAACTTGTGAATGTTAAAAAGGTACAAAGATTCTGATAATACAGCTTCAAAGCATTTCGAGAGCAGTGTACGCTTCATCAAAGTGAGTCGTTTGAATGGAGTGTTTGAAAAGATTAACATTATTCAGTTAAAGCCCCGTCTGCGGCAATGGCGCTGATGTTTCGAAGTATTCCGAAAGAGCAGTAACAGAGGAGTCTTATCATTATGGCTGAATTACGCTTGTCAAGTTTAACGTTTGTACTCGGAAAGTTTTTATACTGTCCTTAATGGCACGAGTGAATGCGAAGATAATGGTCTGACGTTGAAAGCCGTATCAAATTGTATGAAGCCAATAAGAAAGTAAGTACGTATGTGTAAACTAAATCACTTTTCGTAAGGTATTTATTTAGTCTATAGTTGTAGATTGACCCTGATTTTGATTATGATTATGACTAAGAAAGTTAAAAAAAATCTATTCACCTATTGAATAAGTTTGTAGGCTTATATAATTTGTGTTCTATTCCATGTTTTGAAACTATCAAAGCGGATAGAAAGGGAAACATCTTAGACGGTCCGTCACTGATGTATTTACCTATGTACTTAACTCACGTTTTAGTTAAAGAAAAACCAGATACCGCACAACATCTCATATATTTATTAAAACCGAGATAGGTATAAAGTTTCTAGTATTTCATTCAATCACATTACACTCTTAAATCACATAAGAAATCCAAAGTTGTCGACATGATTCGTGACTTGAAGTCGTTTCAACGCGGAAGTCCGTTCAAAGTAAATAAAAACATTTTGCACATCCCAAATTAAATTCGTATTATACGAATTAGATGACTTTGTAACTATTAGGGTTACATTAATAATGATTATCAGATTTTTGCAATAGCAAGTATTAAAAAAATACTATTATATCATATTATAATACTCTAAAGTAGGTATTCGTCTTTATCTCTGAAACTATATGTACAAGAAGTACATCTAGTTGTAGAATCTTTAAAGTACATTGAGTGAAACATTTACTATCTTATCACAAGTAGCTGGTCATCATGAGTGATATAGAAAATGCTACTAAAACTGAACATAGCCACAAAATTTTGAATTCTTAGCTTCAATATTGGCTGAGATCTTGTCACATGTTCCCATTAAAGCTAAATATCTTGGAAACTACTGGTCCTATTTCCACCAAACTTAGGTAAGAACCCTCTTGACGGACAATATTTAGATAAAAAAATACCCTCAAATTGGCCCATCAGTTTGGGAGCTATGATACCACAGACAGACACACAGATACTTCGTCGTAGGGGTTAAAGAGGGAAGTCTTAAGTGACTGACTGGATTATCAAATACACTTGGGCCTAAAATTGTTTATTTTTTGCTGATTAGAGAATAATTAAAATATGATCCTGATACAATGAAAGTAAATATAATTACTATTATAACTATGTGTCTCTCATACTAAAATCGTATTGCCAGCCAAGAAAGTGGTCTACGACTTTTGGACCTTCATACTTATGAAGTTGAGTCGAAAAATGGTTGACATTTTTTTTGGCTAACGGTACATAAACTTCAGGACAAGCCGAACGTGTCAGGTTAGCACCTTGACGTGTAATGTCATTGCTCCAGACTGGTGGTAAGTCAGTTCAAACAGTACCCTTACCATGAGTCACAGACAACCCCCACTAGACGGAGCATGTAAGGCGACCCGCGCGCACCAACGATATGGTACGACAGAACATTAAAGTATCAACACGGCGGCCACCGTTTAGTTGCGTCCTTGTTTATGATCCATGCGTACGTCAACAAAAAAAGAAATTAAATAAATAACATGGTAAATTGTAGTGTTAAGAGGTATAGAGAGACCTCATATACATGGACGCAACTAAACGGTGGCCGCCGTGGTTATACTTTAATGTTCTGCCGGACCATATCGTTGGTGCGCGCGGGTCGCCTTACATGTGCCTTACATGCTCCATCTGGTGGGGGTGGTCTGTGCCATGAGTTAACGTGGCCGTGCTCGCAAGCGACTGCGTAAACGATGTGTATGGAGAATAGTACAGCGCCTCTAGAGGTCACTTTGTAGAACTACAATTAGCCACACAAATCATTTTCGCAGTCGCTAGAGAGTACTGGCACTGTAAACTCATGGTAAGGGTACAGGGGGTGAGCTGTATTTGTTTTTCGAGACCGTTTTTATTGCCTGCTGGTAATTAGGCGTGATTATCAGAATTAAAGTTCACTGTCCTTGTCTCTCGTAGCCAATAAATATTCATACACGTGTTTCCAATGTAGCTCCGGCTCTATACTCGCGAAGTTGACCGAGGTTGGGCGAATATGATAGTGTGGGGGCACTTCGCTGCAACTCATACTTCGGTCAACTTCGCCTCGGTCAACATCACGATAGTGCGTAGCCGGGGTAACGTTAAACGAGCGACGAACTACTGCTTAGTGTGTCCTCGTCGGGGTTAACGTATTTTTTCTTTACCGTGATATCCAATAACAAAGTTAGGATGTTCAGCTATTTAAGCTCCGAAATAAGAAATATATAGTGATAAATACTTTGTTTTTATCAACGATCATACTTAAAAATAAAACACATCGCACTGTTAAGATTTCCCTCTCCATAGGAATGAGCTTTTAATATAAATTTACAACAGCATAGATGTCCAAGCTCACACAGACACAACAAGGTTGTTTTATCTGTTCGTAACGAAAAGTATATATGTACTAATACGCAACGTGTATTGCTGGAATAATTTCCCAAAACACAATAAACAACCCGAACGCTATTTTCGGCAACTAATAACATTAATTGAAAGAGATAACGGAGCTAGAACCCGGTATCGTAGAACAATAGCATGTTAAATCATCTACAGGAAGCGGTCAACTTGAGGAATTTATGGGAAAATTTCCAAAGAAAGGTAGAAAGAAATGCGATTAAACTGAATTCCAAGAAGTTTCAATTTTGTTTCAATTCTCTCTCGTAAAACAATTTAGTATATTACATACAAGGTATGTATGTGGCTATGTGCTCCGTCTAGACGAAGGTATTGTAATAGACAAAACTCGTTAGCCACGGTAGTCAGTCCTCAAAGGACGCATCATATTCGGTCCAGCTGCTTTCAATGGAACCTACGTTACGGCACAGGATCGATCTACTATGTTCTCTTTGAAAAACATGCATTGAGTAAGATTACGTCAAGGTAAATAATATTATTATTTAATACAAACTAATCCAACCCCAATGGAAAAACGTATCTAAGTCGCCAGAAGAGGTTTTGTAATCTAACAGTGTAAGGACTAAAACATTTTGTTACATAAAAAAGAAAAGTAATGAAATGAAAAAAAGAAAGTACGAAACAAGACAGACAATTCCGTAGAACTGGGAATAAGTCGAGTTTAACGGAAAAAAACATATTCAACTTTTCTATAACAGACTTAGTCGAAAGTAATTGAAAGGCAATAGACGAAGTTTAGCAAGTATAAGACGTGATTGGTCGAAACCCAGAACTCTGAAATGACTGCTACAGAGCTACAAGATTTCGTAGAAATCCGAACTCAAATTTTTTGCAAAGTTTGAATCAGTTGCTGCGGATTAGGTCTTTAATATTCTTTTGGTGACGTTGAAATAACCAAAGTTGTTCAGTCTAGCCGGTTGAAATAATGGCCTCCGCTTGGGATCGCGAGTTCGAAGCCCGCTACCATGGCCGATAACCTCTTGGTACTTTACTAAAACGTTGTCACCTTAATCATGAATGCTCTTCCTATTGAACGCGAGATGCGATTAATTTGTGCCATTAATCCGGACGCCTTTCTGAATCCGGTATTTTCAAATTGGATTATTATAAAATTTGTGTAGGTACATGTCATATTAAAGACTAATTTTTATTATTTAAAGGTACATGAATAAAAAGTACGTTTTTATTTTTTGTTTATGTTTCAAAATTTATGAGAATAGCTGGACAGAATTTAAAATATTTTCATCACAAAGATAACTGGGCATTCAATGACGGTTATAGGGTGTTTACCTATACCCGACAACGTTGTCAGCTGCTGTCAGAGACTTGTAATTATGTTATTGAGAGCATCTATCATTTTACAAAGAACGCCAAGTTTTCCGTAAGTCGATGAACCTCGACAGGGGATGACGTCTCCCTGAAAACGTCAAGTTGAAAGCTTTTCCCGAAATATGAAAGAAGTACTTTTTAAGAATTAACTCACAAAGGGAGGCTATAATAGGTTCTCATTAATTTTGACTTTGTGGAGGAGCTTCAAATGTAAATTGAGGAAATACTTAGAAGAACACTATTTAAACTTTAATTCGGTAACACAATACCACAAATGTTTTGAGTGAATCGCAGATTTTCAGTGGTTTAGCAAGGAAAAATTCCTATTCTGTTTTGGTGGCAATCAGACTTAATATCAACTATGCCCTGTTGGACGTAACGTAATATTGTTTTACTTTATTGCCTCACAAAATAGCTTTATTAGGGGTGTCAAACGTAAAAAACTTACTTAATTATATCATATACTAGTGACGTAGCGTCAAAGAAATGTCTGGGTAAACCGGATCAGTCTGCTTACTTTGTATCTAGCAATAGATAGATAAAGGCATTTAATTGCTTTGAAATAGGCAAACCGGTGTGAATCAGGTTGTAAGGACGCCACGCCATACGTAATAGGCGTGGTACAGTTTATGGAAGACAATTCAACTATATTTTTTCACAATAGTATATAAGGATCTACAGAGTGCAACTCAAAAGTTTTCCTCATGACTGTCGAGTCGAATATTTAAACAAAGATTTTGGGAAAAGGCTTGTAGTTTTTTTACTATTTTCGATAGTTGCTATAAGCGAGGACTATCGAAAAAAAAAAGAATTTTCTCCAAAAACCGTATTTAGAGCCTGTTCCGGGGTAGTCTAACAAATGCATCAGAACACGCCAATACTCGAAGATATTGAATAATGTTGACATTGACGTATTTGATGAAAGAAATTCAATCGGCGAGACCTCAATAAGTAACCAAAGTAAGATTGATACCCGAACTCCCTAACACACTTGAAATATAACTTAAAGCGTAGCTATTATTATCAACACCTACACAGATATCATTAATCAAAGTCGCGTCAAAGTTAAACCGGCCCACGGCTTTTGTTTGCGACAAATACTTAATTTCACGCACCGATGCCTTCGCGAACCTTCCTTATTATTAAGACGTTTTTGGTCAACTTGGCTGCCTTAATAACGTTTCACCCGTGATGACAACCCGTGGGCGTTGTGTTTGTTTATGCCATTACACGAGGTTTCACGTTTACACGCATCACTTCTACATAACACATTGTAACTAGACTTTTTCACTTTACACACACCACGCGTCCTTTTTTTCTAATGCCAGTAGACTAGATTTCCCAAGCGGCTTAACTTTCGACGTAACCACACATCGCGGCTCGGGCAAGCCAATATTTATGAAAACATTAAGGTTGATTGATTGAGGAGTCACGCCAAAAGAAGCGTCTGTAGTGAATTCCCAGCACAAAGTACCCATATTTTTTTTCGAATTTAGGTTCATGACCGAAACAAATTACAGCACTTAACGATATGAGATCGAAGATTATTTGAAATAAAACTTTACGAGACACACGCACTTCCAACTATAAACTCACGCAAAAAGTTTTTGCCGTACAAAACATAACAGTAAGAGAATTCACAGATTCCCGAGAACAATGCCAAGCAATCGCAAAAATATGTTATTGAATTTCTGGGTGATAATCAAGGATTGTTAAATGCGAACAAAATCGATTGAAATGACGTATCACAACCACCGACGACCGTAGATGTAGACCACTTCAATGAATTTTGCTCTCATTTCACAAACCCTGGTTGGTAACATAAATTTGCGGTGATTGAGACGAATTTTCAAGCTGCACTGGACGTTATAAGGAAAACTCCACAATATGTGTGTAAGTAGTGGTACGACAAACAAAATATCGAGCTGTGCAAACACAGACGAGGGTATTGAATTGCTTACAGAAAGCACCACTCACGCGAAAGCAAGTTACGCAAGCATGACCCGTGACAGATGTTATCTTCATTGGAGTTTTTCCAACTAGAATCGCGCAGGATTATAAAAGGGAATTATACCGGATATCTTTCTGTTTAGTAAACATTAGTATCCATATTCATTCATTGATTTTGTTTTTATTGCATTTCATTTATACGAATAACAACTTAGTACACTTTCTACTATTTTGGGATCGTGCTCTTCTCTTGAACGTTATTAAAGTAGCAATCTTGAATAAACTTGAGCATCGAACTAGCAAAATATTTACCGTGGCGTGCAGAATAACAAAAAAGGGATGTAAATCTATAAATAACTTTATGTTTACTATTACGAGTTGCGGCAGAAGCAAACATGATTGTTAAGACTGCGCCGAGCGTAAGCCGCTAAGGGGAATTTGTATTTAGATCGGCGCGCGGCCGCCATAGTAAAAATGTATGGAGAATTAAAAGCACTTTTTGATAAATCTGGACCTTTAATACCAAACAATAATTGAAATATTTAATGCGGACAAATTGAAATGTCAAACATTCATCTTTTTTTTAACTGAAAATCAGAATATATAGACTTCCATTATTTAAGTATAAAAAAACACACGCCTGCTTACGATTTTACAATTTTCGTCCGACTTTACTTAGTTTTCTAGGGTAAAATATTAATAATCTTATAATTTTTCCACGGAGAAGTTGTTAACACATTCTTCGAAGTGCTAAATATATAGTTTAGAAATGGATTAAACAACTAGTGTTGACGTTGTCTACTTAACGGCAACTGCCTATTTTTCACATTTTGCTCGGTGCAGTCTTAACACGAGACGGAAAATGTGAGATATGAGCATTGTGAACATCGTGGTATGCATGAAATACCCTTTATTGTGCGAGATCTAATTCGATCTAAGGTTTTCAGCGATTTACTCGAGAAGTACTATCACAATTCAGCTCCAGGAGTAAGTACGAACATTTCTAAGTACGAACATTTCTAAGAACCTCATTTATTCGAGACGTATCAAACGGTGTCGCAGAAACTTAGGTAGGAATAATTGAATAGAAGGAATTAAATGTCTTTAAGGAGGATGTTAAAAATGACGATGAAAGGTTTGGAGTAAATGTATGTAAATTACAATGAATTAAATGTGAACGTAAAAAGTAAACGTAAAGTATGTACCTAGTTGAAATTGTGAAAATGTAATTTGTATTTTGAACAACTTTACTCTCTTTAAGTTTAATCTGGGATCAACTTTATCTCGCAAATTAGCCTCCAGTTTTGAAGTGCTAGCTAGAAGTTGGTAAAATTATTCATAAGTCACTACAGTTCCATTCGATCACAAAACGTCTGTCTAGACGACAATGGCGCCAAACTATACGAGATTAAAGATTCGTTGTGTCAGTGTAGAACACCTACAGTAATTACAAATCTTAAGTAGCAGAATTCTTTCTTCTCATTTCCTCGAACCAAGGAAAAAAACGGAATTTTCGAGAAAAAGGGGTCTTGAACTTTGAAGTCAGAGATTTTGAGTTTATTTGTCTGAGAAGTTTTCTTGAATTCGTAAAAGTTCCCGCAGAGCTCCGTACCATTATTTTAGAAAAGAAAAATTCTTAACAAACTACGCTACTTTAATTTTCTTTTGTGTAAAGTCTTTTAAAGGTACTGGACTTTTTGATATTTTAGGAAATTTAGATCTGCATATTTGGGGCCATAAACGTCGGAATAAATCATTCAAACAGTCTTTCCTTTGGTTTCAGCTCTCGAGTTCCAGGCAATCCATCTCCTCATAAAATAAACAAAGACATTTCTAGATTCAATATGCACCGATATCGAATGCGGCGAGGCGAGGGCGAGAGCAACTGAAATGGTAATTCGATTTGACGGCGTGTGTTAACTCAATATAGTGTTAATGATATTTTGATGTCTACAAAGGTAAATTTTTATGATAGATAAATTGTTGTTATTGCAAATTTGAAATAGCTATTATTGAGGTTCAATAGCACTTACTTAATATTCATAGCACTTTGTCCAGCAGTGATCTTCTTTCTACTGAAGCAAACGTTTTAACAAGTCTACCAAATATAAAATTGGTATGAACGTATAAAAATATTCTTATCTGATTTTCTTACAATCCTAATACTCTTGTATCAAGTAGTAGGAAGCTTCCGCTGACAAAATTTACTTAAATTATACTAAATCCAAAACAAAGGTCAGTTTACCTTCGGTACGTCCTGGTCCTGATAAAAACCGGCGGCAAAAAAGGTACCTCCTCGGGTTTGTTCTTTCCTTTATTTTCCTCGGATATTTTAACGCCTTGTAAAAATAGCGTATTTTCTCGTTACACAGACCGAAAGAACATTTTTGAATAAAGAACTCACCTATTTGTAAAGTATTAAGTTAATTACTATTGGGTTTTGGTTACAAAACTACCGTAAAACTTCTACAACTTGAGTAAACTCGTTTCATATGTATTTTAACCATCGGTTTGGTTTAACATACAACCGATTGATATAAAGGAGTACAATAAAATAGGGAAACAAAAGTTGGCGAACATTCCTCAATTGGCATGCGCTGCGTCCATCCGAATGCAGTACGCCAAAACGTGAACTCATAAAGCAAGTGCGATTAATTGGTGCTCAGTGTTTTCTCTGTGCGAATGAGTTGTAGCTAAAAACACAAACACAAGTGAGCAAGATTAACAGCGATCATGCCAAAACATTCGGAATTGTTCGAATATTAAGTCTTAGGGATGTAGATAGGTTATACTCTCTTGCAAATGTATGGGCGATGCCACCCCAAGGCATAAATAAGAAATGACGCAACTGGTTGAAAAACTCGATGCTTTAGTTAGTGGGTTTGATAGAACAAATTGTCAGTTCACTCGCCTGGACAGTAAAGCCGAGGAGACGTGGGTTCAAATTCCGGTAAAACAAAAAAAACTATTTTTCGCTTTAATATACACATTGTGTGGGTGAGTAGAAATCTTCCAGCGTTTTATCCACGCGGTTTTATCGTCATTTTGGTCACTTGAGTATTACCACAATCGAAAATTAAGGCGCTACTGAACTGTCATCAAACTCGAATAAGACTCCAGTGTCTTTCGGATTCATAAGAAAATCAAAATTTTAACGTGCCTTTAACTATCATCTGACCCAACATTTCTTGGAATAGGTGAACAAACAAGCCGTAAAACGTAAAGATGTGAATATTAACGTATTCACATAGAGGTCGCTAAGGTGTAAAACCTTTCAAATAAACAATGCAAAGATCGACACACAAAGTATAGGTAAGGAAATATTCGTCAGGTCTACGTGGAGCTAGGGTAGCGAAGTGGTTAACGCGCTGGACCGGTAATCCAGAGGTACCGGGTTCGATTCTCGGTCCCTTCCACCAGGTAGCTCCTTTCTCAATTTTTCTTTAAGCTTTGATCTTTGCATTAATGGTTTAAGCCGTAAAACGTAAAAGATTCGCTCTTATAAATTGTTAGCCGTAGCCGTTCGGAACGCGCCTAAAATTACATAAGTATGTGCCTAACTCAGTCAAGAGAGACCCGACTAATAGCGTGACGCCATTGATCTATGTTTGGTTGATTGTGATTCTAATATGGAATTATTTTGGGTCTTTATCATTTATTTATACGCATATCTGGGATACACAAATATTGTGGCCACCATAGTGGGTCTACATCAAACGATTCCCGCGACCTTCAAGATTTTAGTACTCTACCTCATGGGGGGCCTACACTCCGTCTTCCAATTCGTGGTCTTTTTTAAGATCTCATTGGTCCCCATACGAATATTACCACAAAAGCTTTTAAACCGGGCACATTCGTTTGCGCTTTACAAGTACATACAATGGTTGCGTTTATCGCTGTAAACAAAAGTATCCATTTATTTTGCAATTACATCTACCTACTCGTAAGGAAACGACGGATGTTTTGTCTATTGCAATAAAAGCATTGACTTACAAAGAGACGCGAATGGTTTAGGAAGCAGGAAAGGTTATCGGAGCTGTTCATCAATTCTTTCATAAGCAATGAGGCTCATTATTCATGACAGCCGAGTTCCCTGAATGATTTATCGAAGCGCTAGGGGAAACTCAACTAGGAAAAACATGAAGATATTCAGTAAATCAAAAAAGACTTAAGAAGCTCAGTCGATGGCAATTCCAACTTACAAGGATCAATTTCTTCACAAACAAAGTTTCCAGATAAGTTAAGCCACAGAGAAAACAATAAGAAAAGTTTCAAGTTCTGATACAAATCTGACTAGTAATACATTAATAATAATAACACTAACTTTCGTTCCTAGGGGCTGTGTATACGATGTTATTGTTAGGGCACTGTTTCCGACACAACACGAAACTACATATATCCTGGCACGCACAGGTACATAATGTTTATCGGTATATTGACCCAAAATTACGTATCAATGTATTGACGGCTTGGATGCTTACTGATAATAAAGTGTACGTCACGCACAATTGGGTAGATACTTCAAACGTTGTTACGGATTAATCTTGAACACCACAAGCGCGCGTTTGAAATTAAATTCTAAAGGCGGTTGTCACACTGCTCCGCATCTCGCAGCGGCGTCCGTTGATGCGTTTTTTAACTTTGTATGTAGAATCTTGATTTCGTATAGAAAAATCGCATGGTACGACACACTGGCTCCGCCTCGACTCGCGGAGTAGCGAGACGCACGACGACTCGCGCGCTCGGACGGAGACGCGATGCGTGCCGCAGGGTATGTCACACCGAGCTCCGCAGTGATTTTTGTCTTCGCGAAAAAAATCATCAATCATCATCATCCTCGAATCCACCAACGTCTTTTTTTTCTTGATAGTCTTTTTTTATGTTTATATTATATAAGCATCTCTTTAGCTACATTGAATATAGAAAAAAAAAAGCTTTGACGCTGATGTTACTGCCAGACTGTGGATTTCACGACACTATATTTTTTTACCAAATTACTTTCGCATATATCGAAACTACTTTCGTGAAACTAAGTTCAATTGCATGACATTAATTTCGTAATGTAACGATTTGTGTCCGCGCCAGTAATAATCACTCCAATTTTGCTTAGCAAATAATCAAATGAAACGGTTGACATGCGGGTGCAATTAAAAAATGTTTCTTCGCGTTGCCATCTTCGTAATCTCTAGCAAAAGACCCATTTATCGGTCTGGTTTGTAAATAGGAATGTACCCAGAATTTATGACTCGATTGTACAAAAACCAAGCAAGTATCACCGCAGCGTTCTGAACAAGTTCCGTTTCCATTTTATCGACAAATAGGAACTGTTTTCACCTTAACGTTCGAATGTGAAATGAACGCGAGACGGAAGTAACGCGGGACGTCGTGCATCGCAGCTCCGGACGGAGATGCTGAGAGAACTCGGACGTTGGTGCGTTGTCTCCGCATGCGAGTCCGTAGCTCCGCGTCTCGCAACGAGACGCGGCGGCAGTGTGACAACCGCCAAACGGATACGTAAAAGAGCTGGCAAAGACACGGCGTAATTGGATTTGAATATAAACTTTTAATACGAGTAGGTTACTTACAGATTTATACAGCTCTTGCGTCCGACAGATTAACGAAAGAAGTTCCCTAAAAGAGCTTATTTGTTCGAGAGGTAATCTCTAATTAATAGGAATGTTTTTATCGTAAGTTTATTTATATCACGGGTTTTTTTGCTCACGTACACTTACTCGGTATCGTTTGAATTCGATCTCATACATAAAAATATGCTTTTCAGTGAGACACGTCGAAACCAATAAGTTAGAATGGGAATAGCCCTCGTAGAAAATAAAAACGATATTTAAGTATTTTAATACGATATTTCCCTACCGTTTTGCGAATGAAATGTCCACCACGCCGATCAGTACGTAGGTATTTTTCCTTACAAAGTGGTTAGTAACACTCCGCAGCCGACAAATTAAAATGTAATTTTTTAAGCAATAAACATGTCTTGCGTGTAACCCTAGTCGAGTTTACATTTTATTATACATCAAAAACAAAAAGGCCGTTATAATCCAGTGCCCATACACGGCCGGGTCAATGTCACAGAGCGATGAGTAACGACACGTTTTTATAATAAAATGGCCGGGGTGACGCCTAACGTGTGAACAATAAACATGAATGATAGATTGACCGGATAGACTCACATAGTTAGGATAAATATTAACATAAATTCATTGCAAATACGTAATGAACATGAACTAAAAATATCTCTTCCGACTATGCAGAACAAAGATGTAATTGAAACTCGGAGTAAAAAGATTTTGGGCAGAAATGAAGTTTTGATGCTCGGAGCCATTTCAAAATCATAGACATGTAAAACCATAAATAACGCTTTGATTTTCACAAATAGCCACAAATATTGTTTATGTGAATAAAAAAACTAAAAGCAATTAATAATATTTCGACTGACAGTTATCTGCATAACAGACAGTTTGACCAACACACCAGTATACTTAATTAAGCTTAACCTAATTTTCATGATTTAATATCATGAAGTATTTATTTATTTATCATAATATTTATTTTTGAATCACACTTTTATTGCCGGCTGTACTTTCTTGGGTTTATCTTGTGATGTTTATGAATTCCTTAGATACGACCATCACCTTCTACCATCTGATACCACGTGAAGCTAATATAATCTAAATTAAAAATGTAAACACCCCCGAGACAAGTAGTAATCATCATTATGAGATCCTCGTTCAAGGGGTGATATAGAGAATGCTACTAAAACTGAACTTAACTACAAAATTTGGAATTCTTAGCTTCAATATTGGCTGAGATCTTGTAACTTGTCATCTTGAAAACTACTGGAGATATTTCCACCCATAGCTAAGAACTATCTCGACTGTCCGTCGAGATGGTTCTGTCAGTCTTTCGATAAATGCTGTTCATGAACAGAAAGTTTTATTTTTATTTTTCTTTCTTATATGGCCATATTGTAAACTGGCAACATTTTTTTCTTCTTGTCGCAACTACGGCCATAGCGTGTTGTACTAGTTGCAATAATTAATATTTTGGTGTCAATATACATCCTAAAGTTAACAGCGTGTTTAATTTCTCCAACAAATGCTCTCAAATTGGTTCAACCGTTCTGGAGCTATGATGCCACAGACATACACAGATACACATGTTAAACTTATATATAATATAACACCCCTTTATTTTCGTTGGGGGTTAAAAATTACTATACTATTATATAATATATATTTTCTTTTCTACGAGTACCTAAAGCACATCAGCACGAGCGAGCACCGGAAACGAATTCGAATCGATGAAGTAGTCTGCTCTATTTAGGACCTCGTTGTATTTTATGCATGCGACTGCCACGTTCTCTGCCTCATGGTGACGCCTGTTCAGACACGTTCTGTTCTACTTTTTGATGCTAAAAAGATAAATGAACTACCCAAACCAACTTTTTAGAGAATCTTTTTTTATCCTCGAAAATTGATTTCCCTTCTACGATGTATGTAGTCATGGTATTTTCTTACTTGTAAAAGAAAACATAGGTTGATGATTACTGTTGACTAATAATGAAATGACCAAACCCAAATTGACATTGATGAAATATATAACATATACTTAGACATGAACATCGACAATCATCAAGTCACTCACTTGATTGAAAGTATTGTCTAAATGGTCACAAGTTACCAAGACAAACCGTGGCTTGAAATATTGAAAATATCGTTCCTGTTTAGAGAGGGATCATGGATCAGGGTCATTTTTATTCATTATATTGTACAGATTCTAAAAGATAAATTATTTAATCGCTTTAATCACTGCTGGTGTCCTTATTTGACGTGGTCGACCGCTCCTGGGCCGGTCGTTGACTAAACCCATTTGGTATCGCTTGATGGTACGATAGATACATTTCTTCGTTATATTCAAAGGTATTAGCAATTTGACTGTGTCGTTCACTGGCTTGTGGCCCTTGTATAACGCTATCTGCGATACGATTCTCTTTGATGCCCCATTCCATCTTCCGGGAAAACGATACCTTAATCGAAATGTACTTTTTCTGAGGGCCAAGTGTCTATTTAACCATAACCAAGAAACAAAAGAACACGTACGTAGGTACCTACTGAACATGTTTATAAATATTGAGGGACAATCTTACACAAATCGACCTAGTCCCAAACTGAGCAGTGCTTGTCCTATGGGTACTAGACGACGATATACATGATATATTAATACATAGATAACATCCATGACCCAGGAACAAATATTCGAATTCATCACAGAAATATTTGTCCTTGCCGGGATTCGAACTCAAGACCGCCGCCGGCACAGTAGGCAGCTGCACTACAAACCGCGTCGTCAATTTACATATTACATAAAATATACAACGGTAGTGTTACTCATCAGTAAGGGATCAAACCCTTTATTCAAATTATCTTAAACTTCGGAATTGAAATGGAATACAGCCTTTATTTTAATGGGTTTCAAATGAAAATCAACAACGAATCTGCTACTTTCGGATACACACGAATGGGGTAGGCAAATTTTCAATATTCCTCTGTTAAATCCCTCGCGGCTATATAATTTGTAGGTACGTACATACATAAATATGGTTGATATTGTTATATTGCTTTAGTGACTTAAAATTATAGCTCATCTAATAGACATTAACGTTTATACGCCCAAAGACGCATTATATTCCTTTAATTTCAACGACCTTATTTAGTTAAGCTTCTGAGAAGCCTGTTTGACGATAAAAAGATATTAGTTCGAATAGAACAAGAAAAAATAATCTCATTAGGTTAGAGCTTGGGCATTAGGAGACGACTGAACTAAAGTAGCTTTATTGCCGATCAACACGTAGGTATGTCACTATATGTCACTACAAATGACAACGTACGCGCGCCGAATTTGCCCGAACATAGGACGACTCTTTCTCGCGCGAGAAAAATTACATATCTCTTTCTTCGCAGTACTGTGAGAGAGAGACGGGCGATGGGTTACCTATCATAATCCCGAATTTTCATTTGCCCGAAAGCTATTTATTCCAAAACCATTAATATTTCAAAATAATTACAAAACAAACCTAACCTAACCCAACGGTGTTATGTCGCGCGACAAGAGCCGCGAAGCGTAGTTGTTCTCGACGGGCAGGTGTATGCTGGCTAGGCTATTCGCGCGGTTAGTGGCGGTTAGAGAGCCCATCTTGGTTCATCCCAGATTACCAAATTACGACTATGTCTATGGGTCATAAAACAGTGGTGATGAGTGCGGCACCTTTGCACACAGTTATGGCGTCGGTTGGTAAGTTTAGCGAGGCGAGTTTGTAATAGGATCGCGTCTGGATAATAAAGAACTCTGCACCTCTAGCGCATCTATGATACGTGACTCTTTTTCGCTCGAGATATTTATCTATCTCTTTCTGTGCAGTACTGTAAGAGAGTGACGGGTGACGCTATGCCGCGCGGCAAGAGTCGATCGCGAAGCATAGTTGTGCTCGACAGGCTGGAATCAAATTATGTACAACTAGCTGTGCCCTGCGGTGTTACCCGCTCATCCCACGGGAACACTACATTTATTCGGGATGAAAAGTATCCTATGTCCTTCCCCGGGACTGAAACTATGTATATACCAAATTTCATCTAAATCGGTTCAGCGGTTTTAGCGTGAAGAGGTAACAGACAGACAGACAGACAGACACACTTTCGCATTTATTTATAATATTAGTATGGATTGTGTGATTTATTGCGCAAAATAAAAACAATGTTTACAATGAAGCGAAAATTGAAAAATTTAACGGTTCAGGCAGGATTCGAACCTGCGTTTCCAACGGCTTTCCGCGCCAACACGGGCGTCCTACCAACTTGACCACCGAACCTGATGCCAGAGCCGATGGATTTTTCAACCAGTTGCTTCTACGTGCCTTAGGGTGGCATCGTAGCGCCATATCGTACATATCGTACAAACGGCGGACGGAAAATAAATTAGAGTAAGGAGAAATGTAACATTACGAATAGTTAATACGTTTCTACGGGTCATATAATAGCTGCATTGGGGCCGGCAGTGCTACACACAGTTCTGTATAATTATGTTACAGTTAGCAAGTTTCAGTAGCATAGTTGTAATAAGGTGGCGTCTGGATACTAAAGAGTTATACAACTTCCACGTCGAATAACAATACGCCTACACTATAAGTAAGTTAAATCACAGTTAGGTAAAACAAGTTCGAAACATTGCGGGTCGCTTTAACCTTGACACTCAATTGAAACTTACCGAATTGTTAATTTAGAAAGGACTTAATTTTGCAATTAACTTAGGTATTATAAATTAGATGGCTTAAGCTTCATAATTGCATATAGAAAATCTTAAAAGTGCGATGCAGGATTTGAATGGGCACGAGGCGTCATCCATTGGTAATAATGTTGTCCATCACACCGAAACGGCTGGACTGATTTTAACCAATTCGGTACAGGTAGACCTCCAAAGATGATTATAGAATACTTTTTACCTGACAACAGTAAAAAAAAGTTTTTACGCAGACGAATTTGCTGACACGTTTCTTAGATTTTTTCAGAAGCATAAATTTTACGATTATATGATTTTAGTATTTATAACAATAAATAGGTAATAATGAATGGGTTAAAAGCTAGTCCTATCCTTTTAACTAATCAGTAGCGATATAACCTAAATGATGGCCCCATGCAGTGGCAGATGAACTGGCATGCTAATATTGACCGTGGACAAATAACAGAGTTCATTACGGTTCACGCAGCGTTAGATTAAGCACGTTTAGAGGTATAATGTTTTATGTACCTACAGTTATTATTAAGTGTCAGTCACTTTGTTATATATTATCTTAATTAAACTTTTATGTTACACAACCATACTCGACCTAACTTGAGAGAAGTATAAGTTCGTCATCATTACTGTGAAATTCCTGGCAAAGTCATATACTGTCAATGTAGCTCGATTAGTAAAAATGTATATAATATTCCGACTTATTCCAACCTTATGATTTGTCAAAGCAGAGATATTGCTCGATGGAAGGTCTCACCACCTAAAGCTTTATCGAAGTAGCGCCCAGCTCATGTAGCAAAAATGGATATACTTACTGTTGATACATCGCTCAAATGGCTATTATATCTGAGTCAATCGAATTAAGCCCTTTGAATTGTACCTACTTGATAATATTGCTCAATAATTCGACAGTTTAATGTTGTATCAAGGTTTGAACTATTTTGTACCGTGGTTATTTAAAACTGATCAATATAGAACAGGGAAACACCAGACAGACAGGTACCATCCCCATTGTCTTTTTTACCCCGGTTGACCCTCAGCTTACCATTTGAATGGCTCCAATCAAGCATCATGTATGAGCACGAGTACGCACTCATGAAGGCTCTAATTTATGTGTGAACAGAACAAAATAAATATTCATATTTCAATTCTTCGCCGAAATTTTAACAGTAATTATGATTCAGAATGATAAACGAGGTTAATATTTAGTATGATAATAAAGGTGCTCGAGTAAGTTTAATTAAATATAGATTAATCTACAATTACAGCTTAAAGAAAGGTTTCCAGCCATCTCACACAAGTAAGTTTACTTAGAATTTCGCTTTTCAACGATGTTCTAAGTAATGTTACAATTAACGTTTTAGTATGCAAATTACTATTCCAACGTAGTTAATACTCAAACGAGGTACCAAATTACTAATTATATGCACGTAATAGTAAAATGGACCCACAGCACAGATGATTACTCTAATATTGACTTACAGTACACTAAAGAAGACACGAAAAGCACTTTCCTCGTACAAATTAAACACACATCAACGCATGAATATAACTATAATGGCGGCTGTCATAACCGTCCCTGCTTACATAAAAGCAATTACAATAATTACGAAAATACACCTTTGTCTTGTTAAACTACTGTTATTACAATATACAAACGAGCTGCGTCTAACTTTAAGTATATTGAATACGCTCACAGTATATATTCAATTATTCATGCTATGAAAAGATTTCCTTTGCCAACTTTGCTTAAATAAGGATTAGTTTATGCAGAGACTGGGGCTATTTTAACACGTGTTCATGTTTTTTTTAACAATTAGAGCTACAAATGTTGCGAAAGGATGTTGTTCATCATCCTTGTTTGAATTCTAAATATTTTGGCTTTCCTTTTCATAGTTGCAAAACAATTACCTTTCAGGACTTTTATGATATTCAAAAGACTAAATTAGTAAGTATTACAGGCAGTAATTTCGTAGTAATATTATTTTCCTATGAGACTTAGATACAGCAGATCGTAAACAAACTCACCTTAAACAACAATAAAGCACATCTAGCTATCGACGTAAAAACGTTCGATTCAAACTTCCTTGGTGCACTTTTGATACGTTTAAAAACGACACAAGATTTCCGTGAACTAAAAATATTCGTTCCCTTTTTAGAGATGGGGTCGCGAACGATGTAGCGACAAAAGGGCGTGCGGTTCTCTCGGCCGCCCGTGTACTACTGCCGGCGACGGATCACTGAAGTGCAGCGGTATCAGGTATGAGCAAAGATGAAGTGTTTGTTTAATATGCAGTTTGATAACATACAATCGACACTGCATATTCTATTGCCCACGCTGTATAAGTGGCGTTATCTGGGACGGCATTATGTCACAGTACTATTGTATGTGACCTGCCCTCGATTCGTGTTAGTTAATTAGTTACAGATATGAGTTAATTAACTTGACAAAGAATTCGTTTCATGGGAAGCAGTAGTGGATAAGGATTATATAGTTTATTTTAATGCCTATAAAGTACTGCTTTTTTGCTGTACTTTTTTTTTATCTATGAACTTGTATAGAGTGGTAAATAATGTATACACAAGATAGACTTTAGATTAGTTTTAATAATTCATGCAAATTATGAATTGCTTGAGAAAGTTATGAAATATAAATATTTATCACTTTAAAATAATGTTTTAAACAGAAAATAATTAGAAATAATATTTTCCTGTAACTATAAAAAATAGCAGAATGCGAAAATAATATAAAAATATAAATATGCTAAATGATATTTTAGAACTTTGCCCTTCCCGCAAGCTCTGCCTCTAACTCACTAATACTTTCCCGTGCGCTTCAATACAAGACAATTAAATAAATCTACAAACTACACAGATTTCATTAGCCACGAAGCCTACCATGCGCCTCAGAAAGGTACGGTCGGAATATAGGACAGATATAAAGAAAAGTAAAGCCGCAATACGGCCAATAGGATGGCAGGAGTAATTTGTTACCCTTCACAAGGGCGCCCTACAGGCTATACGGCTGAATGAGGGTTACCATCGTTTCCATACGATAATAAAAAAAAACGTAAAAAGACCCTCATTATCTTGAATTAGCTTAATTCATCCACAAATGTATAAACTTGATTTTTTAACACCTTCGTAGGCGTCTACGGCTAACTAGTTAAAGTCCCCGATGAAGAGGATTATAATCATCATCAGTATCACCATCGTTAATACAAAAATACCCACAAAAGATTCTTTCCTTATTGTATCGAATTAGTTTAGTCCTTAAGCAAACAAAAGGATCACAAATGAAAATACTTGCGAGTTTAAATCAGGTACTTAACACATTTCTTTTGTTCAAACTGATTACCTGAGTCACGAGCGAAAATACCCAAACCAAGTGATAATAACTTGGTTTTTTAAAGATCTTTTAACGCTTATTGGTAAATAAACTTGCTGATTTACTCAGCCTGTGAACATAGGAATGGAGTTACTTGCGGTTGACGCATTAGGTGGATATTTTTATTCGCCAGCCACCGGCCAAGATGACTTTTTCGACACTGACGTAATGAATGCAATATAAACGAGAATACGATATTTCACTATAGTGAAAATAAATTGTATCATTGAACGCACATTCAAAAATACACTAAACCAAATATAATACTGCAAAATGGACATACTATACCTACTATTTTTATTGAAAAAAAAAAAAGAACTAAAAAGAAGACGAGCTTTGACTAATGATTTTATGATGACCCAAGAAACCAGATCAACATCAACTAATAAATTGTTTTTGGCACTTTATACCGAGTAACTGATTTGAGCGGTCATCAATGTCATCATAATAAACTGTGTTTTCATTTTCAGCCATGTACATGTACTAACTTTCAAATGTTCTTATTTAAAGTAAATTTTACCAGAAAAAACGCCTTTCTTTCAGTTTATAGATGGTTTTAAACAAAATGCACAAATATGATCAATGATGAATTGATGACGATTGTCAAAGAATTGAATGCTGATGTCAGTTTTTCTAGTAGGTAAATTTACAAACACGAAAGCATGATGCATGTTCATTATATCAATGCTATACTTTTATGTCCATTCAGCTGGAAAAATATATACACGATTAGTAACTTCAAAAATATACCTATTCACTAAACGCTCTGTAACCTATCAATGGAGTTGAGAGAAGGTATTTTTGTAGGGAAGAATCATGCATAAGTACATATATCTTTTTGCAGCTGTATTATAAAATAACCGAGAACTGTTGCTACGGCGCGGCGCAAGCCTAACAGCATAGTATCGACCTGTCCTAAATTTTAACTAATTCAGTTTAGCCCAAAATAGAAAGTTAATTTATGATATGATGGATGTTAATTTTCCGGACCGTCGTTTGAAGTAATTTTATACTAAAAACTCAAGATGCGTATAATTTTAGGTTTGTTCATAAACTGCATAGGGCGCATTATTTTACAATGAATACTATTGTTTCGCAATGAATGAGATTAGATAATAACACTAAGATGCATGATGTAATGAAAACACGTAGGTATCTTAAATCGTTTATCGATGTAATATCATGGATACACACGCACAGTCAATAGTTATTTACAGTTTCATCAGATAAGTCAAAAATGTCAATATATATTTTTTAATATCCACATGGTTCGTCATTTTTATCTTGGTAAATCAGTTTTGTGTCTATCCGGCATAATCATATCAATCAATCATTATGTACAAAAGATCAAAAAGCAGTACAAAATTGGTAGCTGACAGTATCGGATGTCAGGTCGCATCAAATTGTAACCGCCACGTTTTGAGAAATACGTATTGTGTCTATAAAACACTAGGAGGTGCCCTGCAACTTCGTCTGCGTATTTTTTTATTTACTGACGACGGATAAAAAGTATCCTATAACCATCTTTGGATGTCTGGGTTACCTATCATAGATAAGCAGTAGGCAAGTGCAACTAGGTACATACGTCAAAAACAATATCGGGTGTCAGGTGAAATCGCGTCAAATGGAAACTCTAGCCAGCGCAGGCAGTAATAACAGACTGCACCCGAGCGTAACGACTAGGGACTTGCATTGGGTACTTTTACAATGGATAAGACTAATTAAAGATATACTAGTAGGTTAAGTCGGTAAAGATCTCAAAAGGGAACACCACCGTAAATTTTGCCACGATTCAGCAAAGTGCTGCCAAATCCTCAAAGCAGGCAAGGCAATACAGACTAAGACTATGGAACGATCTGACGCGTTCCTCCATAACTGACAAGAAGCACCCTAGGGTGTTCGGTCGTGAAAATCAAATGTATTCTGTCAAACAGTGGCAGGATCTCAATAGAAAAAAAATATTTGCATTCGATCATATTCTAGCCTGATGGAGAATCTAATGGATCCTGAAACTGGAGACAAGGTCCGAGGCCGGACATACCCCATATTTTCAGAAGAATCGTTTGCTCTTGCCATAAAAACGCCCAGGGGTACCCTTCGGGGTTTCGTCTACAATGCAATGGCCATTGCTTCTACGTAGTGCCAGCCCTAGCAAACTGCGCTCGGCGTAATATCAACCTGCACCGACCGTGGCGACGGGAGAGCCACTTGTGGATTACTCTTGCAAATGCTCTTATCGAGGGCTAATTAAAGCTGTGAGAGGATTATAAAGATATTTATTAAAAAATAACTCACTTTACAGTAACAATAAGTAACTGAAGACATAAATATGGCTGAACTAGGGTCCCTGAGTTTCAGGACTTTCTGGCATAAAGAGGACTAACTTATTATATATCTTGAATACGCGCACGTTTCGGCACCGCAGGGCACACCTTTTGTCTAAACTGGCATAGGCTACATGAAATGAAAATTCAACGAAATGAAGCATTTGGTGAAACGTTTGTCGACATTTCAAGGGTATTCGGAAAAATTGCCATTTAGAAAACTTAAATTTCGACAAGTCCCAAAGCATCAGTCAACTATTAATAAGAAACTTTATTAGCCAATGTCAAACTCAACCGTGAGATTATTATCTCCTTTATTCATCTTTTATCTTAGGGTAGGTTTTTAACAATAAATTTATATAAAAAGTAAAATACAATAAAGTAATTACAAAATATAAATACATTATAAAAAAGATAGAAGATTAGATTATTATTATTATTATTTATTTCTTTATTAATTTTACAACAAAGATTACACATAATCTAAAGCCCTGCGAAACTGTTATGACAGTTTGTCTACAGGAAGACTTTTCAATACCTAACTAAAAGTACAATTTATAAAAATCAGTATCAATTTTTTAAAGATTACGGTAGTGTATCTAGTAAACGCTTTTTCAATTTTCTTTTAAATATCCGTTTATTTTGTTCGAGACGCATGTCCTCGGGTAAGCTGTTAAAAATGTATGGCAGGCGTTTTTTTAGTGTCTCCGTAATAGTTTTTAACTCTAGTACAGTGGCAGATAAGGCCGAATTTCAAATGTACAATTTAGGTTTGAATACATATAAGAATAAGTTCTTATTCACTTAGTGAAATTAGGAACAAATTATGCATCGTACTTTATGTTTGGCGACTGAATATTATACGACACGCGTTTACTAGAAAATGTGTGATAACGTATTCATGAAAAATTCAACTGAATTTCAATATTGTAATACCAATTGTAATGAGCGGATAATCTTTTTAAATCTCATGCTTTAATTCCCGCCTTTCACGTACATTTTCTAGAACCGTTTAAGTCCAAAAAATCCACAAGTAAATAATCGTTTAACTAATTAATAGTAATTAATATAAAAATGGTAATCATCTCTGTAGATTTCAAGTGGAATATTTATCCTGAAAATAGTAGAATTATCGCTGTCTGAGATGATTTGCATAGTACGAAGTCGACTGATACTGATAGCGAAGTTGACTGAGCGAAGTTGACTCCTCGCGAAGTTGACCGATTGAGAAATAATGGACTTTTCGCTATGTTGGCAGACTGCGAACGAATGATCATAATCACCATTACAGATTGGAATCATTGGGTGGTAACCAGGAGGTAACCTTCAAGTCGTCCTATCATATCAGCTTGAGAAAACGAAAAAACCTTACAAATTCAAAGATCAGAATAATTTTTCATGTTTACGCGTGTCATAAAAAGGAGATGGTACAGGTCATATAGTACTGTTCGTATACAACTAAGTAAATAGTCTCCGAAATTTGCAAATCCTTTTATCCATATTGGCTGCTATACAATTAAGCTGAAATTTAGCCTACTTAAATAAATTCGGTGATATTGTGGTATCGTTGAGCTGGTCGGATGAATTTTTGGTCTGAGAAGACTCATCAAGTTACAATTAAGTTAAATTGAGACACGCCTTTATTGCCGACTGTACCTACTTTTTTACACAAACGTCAATTGATTAATATTGCAACTTTAAGAACATAAAAAAACCCGCCACATGCTTCCACAAATCAAAATTAAGTTAGAGACTGGTATCGCTGAGCTTAGCTTGTTTCAAAAATATAAGATCCAACAAAATCATATTTCATCCAAGAAGCCCACAGGCTGTAGGTATAAGCACTTATAAAGCCTGTGTGTGCTACGTGGGCAGATTAGCCCGCTACAAATGCGAGAAATCTAAAATATATACATAAAATAGTATTTTATTATAACTGCCAGAAAAATCGTTACCAGCATTTCCAATGACACGGATTCCATTGACCTGTAGTTGTGAAAGGCCCAGACGTCTGTTGTCGAGGCGTGACACCACCATTGAGCCTGGATTGAACGTGGGGGCATAAAAACTCGGTGGAGTGTTTAATTTTAATTAGAAACGGAGGCCTGGCGGTAATTGAGTGAAAAAGAGCTCCTTGACGAAATTTACGCATGAAGTCTGCACTGAGTAATTAGGGTTTCTATGAAATCGGTAAACATCTTGGCTCCGACCAAGCTTTGCTTGTTGCTTTATCAACGATGCGTAAATGCTTGCTTATAAGACTCCTTATCCGTTCAAAAATGCTGATGGCTTTAGACATTGTTCGCTGTGATCAAACGTGTTTCTTAACATATTATCAATGTTACTACCTAGAACACGGCAATTGCGATTTATTGGTATATATTTGAAACCTACAGTTTGAATGTTTCATTGGTAATTTTTGTTTCAAATACGACTCAAATTTGATAAAATTCACGCAGAAAAATGTTTTTTTTTATTCAGCTATTTTCGACTGCACGCAATAAAAGCATGAAATAGCTATGTTACTTTCTAGAATTCAGGGAAAACTGTTATTCACTTTAACACTTTCGCTACCAGGAACCCGCCTGGTAGGCAATCGTAATCATTGCTCAGATGCCAGTCACGTATTTTTGCTTAAAGAGCTACCCACCCAGCGGGCTCTCGGTTTCTGGGGTAGGGTTAAATTTTATATCTGGTTGCGAAAGTGTTAAGGAATTGGTTGAAATTATCAATATATTTGCGATAATACGAAAAAAAATAAGGCCGGAATAAAGGAATAAGGCCTCTTAAACAACGTAACATGATTCGGAAAGTATGTATATTTATTAAAACTTCAATGGTATTGTTTTCTGACTTCAATTAACTATGCCTGACGGTTAGCACAGATGAAGCCTACGATGAAGTGAGGACACCCAGGGGATGCCTACAATCATCAGCAAAAGTAGTTAGGCATTATAACTCGCTCACAATGATCTGTACAACCCTTATTCTCTAGATGTCTCTGTGTAGGTAGGTATAATAATTGTGAGCACCTGGCATTCGTAGCAACAACTACTGCTGCTGACTGTACTGAAAATCCTTTTTAATATAATTATGCATGTATTCATAAAAACCATTGTTGCAGGGTTTTCATCGTTGTATAACATCAGGTAATTCGTTTGCAGCTACTATTTGTAAGCAAAAATAGACACTGAATATATTTCAATTTACTTGTTTCCCGATTCGGAGCGGCAGACGGGCGGCAAACACACAAATGCCATTAAAATTTCAGGAATACGGGTTCAGAATGCGACAGGAAGACTAAAATATCGTTTCAGGGATATCGCCTGCGGCCTAATTCTGACCGATCACATTTATTTGGGCTGCGAATCTAGCTTTGTATTTATTTCAGACTTGAAACTGTTATACGTACCATCGTGATATACCTACTAGAATTGGTGCCAAAATGCACAGAATAACGATGGATCTCCGCGCTTGGTTCACAACAGTGAAATTAAATACACAGACAAATATTTATAATGTCGTTTTACACCAAATAAAAGCCCTTATTAACCAAACTGTCGGGAACTAAATTAAATCGGTGATAAATATCAGTGATTCAATTAGGCATGCTATAATTCATCCATATATAATTGTATTAGTTTAGTTAAAATGTTAGAATAGTACGAAAGCTTTAGTTCTTCTTTCTATTCACCAACTGCATAAGCTCTTATACAACTAATTTAAGCTGCATAAAGGTTGTATAATCGCTTATACAATCTTTGTGCTACTTAGATTGCGCTTTTAAATATATATTTATCACTATTGATTTAATTATAGTTCAGCCCTTCACTAAAATCAGACATTACTAGACTATTAACCATTCCATTATGATAGCACAGAGTATATTTGCATAAGTCTGTCCTCTCATATTTATTTACGATATTACGCAAATTGATCAAAGGTATTCACTAGATTATAAAGTAACCCCTAGATTGAAAACTCATTGAATAATTTACTTATACCTTTTCGGAGAACACAACGTCGAAGTGAGTTGCTTATTAAGTTAATGAAAATTGATGTCAGGTAGGTATTCTAATGCCCTTGACGGAATGAATAGCGTATTTAGCCGATAATGGCCGATAACGAAGCTTTATTAGACCTTTTCGCAAGCGATAATTATATATATACGGCTATTAGTTCGATACAGGTACGAGCAACAAGCTAAATTACGAATTTACGAAATTATAGACAGTTTGGAGTTGGCGGGCCCGATCATCATTATTAATGATTCATTAATATAGCTCCACAGACAACCCCCACTAGACGGAGCATGTAAGGCAACCCGCGCGCACCAACGATATGGTACGGCAGAACATTAAAGTATGAACACGGCGGCCACCGTTTAGTTGCGTCCTTGTTTATGATCCATGCGTACGTCAACGAGAAAAGAAATTAAATAAATAACATGGTAAATTGTAGTGTTAAGTGGTGTAGAGAGACGTCATAAACATGTCGTTGGTGCGCGCTGGTCGCCTTACATGTGCCTTACATGCTCCGTCTAGTGGGGGTTGTCTGTGTATAGCTCCCATCATTGAATAAAAACAAGTGCCCTTACCACAAGTTTACAGTGTCCGTATTCGCTAGCGACTCCGTAAACGATTTGTATGGAGAATTGTAGTTCTATAAAGTGACCGCCAGGGGCGCAGTGATATTCTCCATACAAATCGTTCACGTTGTTGCTACTGTTGCTAGCGAGTACGGTCACGTTAACTCATGTAAGGGTACAGATATTCTTGTGTATGTTTTCTTTTACGTTAAAAACGTTCCGAACGCGTTTTTGACAAAGTTATTAACAGGATTCGGATTTTTCATAACACGGACCTATGGAACCGACGTTAACATTAAAATGTAATTCATACATAAGTGTATTTAATTATTTGAAAGTCAAGGGCAATTTAGAAGAATATTTAAAGTCCTGATTTGGGTAGGTTAGTATGACTAAAATCATTTAATATGTGGGAATTTTAAGCATAACGGCATATTGGAACTAAATAAATTAATGAGTATGAGTACATTGAGTACATTTGAAAGTCGATGTTGGCTCTCTACCATCCTGCCGTGCTGCTGTGCAAATTCCGAAGAATACTTAATTGATTTATTTATTAACCGAGACGTTTTGTTGCATTTGTAAACTTACACTTGAGACTCAGTTTTACAAGCGTACCTGAAGTAAAACCCTGCAAAACCACCGACAGACATGCATGACCTGAAACTTAGTTTATATTATTTTCCACGTCTTTAATGATTATTTAAGATTTAGCGATAATTATGAATTCCCCTACGACTACGATCATGTTAACTATGAAACGTGACTTATCAAACTCAAAGCTAGCAAACGTACATTTCTCTCCTAGCATTAGGAATTCTATTCGCGATAATATTTGGCTCATTTAGTACTAATATAAGTACTCTAGCTATTAGGTATCGTACCAATTACAAGCGTATAATTAATTAATTATACGAATCCCAAAGGAATCGATCTGATGCTCCATTAGTTGTTACCTATGTGAGAATAAAATACTAAATCTCTCTTTTGATTATCTCAAAAGCCTCATGAAAAGTGAATGTTATTGATTGTTCGAGTAAAATGCGACGCAATTGGTCGTAGTGCGTAACCGACTGATTTGTGTGGGCCTTTAGGAGTACGCACCGGACCCGTGGAATAAGAATACCTATCTTGCAATTCTATTACTGACAAGCAAAAGTAATCTGAGCAAAATCTACATAGGCAGTGTTCGAGTCATTAGGGCTTGTACACGAATCACGCGAGGTTATTCCGGCTACTTTTTGACCCCCCTCCACCCTGGTGATATTTGGAGAAATTATTTTCTTAGTTGTAGCATTTTAAAGCTTTTGTTCACTGTAGAAAAATACACGTGAGGTCTCCTTATACCCCTCCCTCCTCCAATTTCGTCCGAACAAGAGCGGAAGGCGCAAGCACTATGGTGCGCACAATATGTATTAATACGTAATAAATGATTAAGGTATATACATGCGGAATAAGGACGCGACGCGTCGACGGCGGTAATCCCTTTACTCAACACGCCTGCGACCAACGGTTACATTGGATTATATCGGATCATCATGTCCGAGTTTAACTTGATTCTGCAGTGAACAAATGAATTCAACTGTACCTACTTGGAATAAGTTTCCGTCAAAATTTTAATTTTTGCGACAAGTTTTTATAGCCGGTTGTCTGTTCTTTGAACATTCATCAATTGCTCACTGAGACGATTCTTAAGACCCCAAAACTCGATGGGATTGCTTTACCTATCTATTACAAGAAACTCTTCTACTTATGCTACCTTCCGGCTCCATCCTCAGAGCAGCCTCATGGTAACATATTAACAAAAATAAGTAGGTTTGCAAAATTTCAGCTCGATCAGTTGAAGATATCTGCTTCAAAATTGAGGTGGCAGATTCTATCCGAACAAACATAGTTACTTAAATCCATATTTAGTTACATACATACATTGCAAATTAAAAAGCTTGTAAAATAAGGTTTATCTCGTTTCGCTCGCATGAAAATTATATCTCAATCTATCAGTCTTTATACGCCTAAATATGTTTTTATAAGATGGAAAAAAATGAAAAAAAAAAAACAAAATAATTATTTTTGAATAAAAGATAAAATCTATGACGACGGCTATCATTTACCGTTCCCATAACAAATGAGATGGAAAAAATAAAAATAAAAATGAATATAATTATTTTTGAATAAAAGATAAAATCTATGACGACGGCTATCATTTACCGTTCCCATAACAAATATGGCAGCCAATAAACCATAAACTGGTTCATAATGACGTGTCCAGGCTGTCTAGGACTTCCGTACATCCACACATGCCCACCACGATGCGAGTAATGACCTCATTTCACCGTTATAGCATATGCCCCGACACCACAGAATAAAATGTTACAGAAGGATCAGCGCGCGTTTTGCACAGCGCAAGAAAAGAGCATAAGTAGTCGCATCTGAAGAATGGCAATGCACTTGTAACTCCTCTAGTGTTGCAGGTGACTATAGGCGACAGTAATCGCTTACCATCACGCTACCTCTGCTTGTTTGCTTCCTAGTTATATCGTAACATTAAAAAAAACCGACCAAGTGCGAATCTGACTCGCGCACGAATAAAATAACTGGCAGTTAAGTTTGCACCTGGTATATGTATACAAAGGAGGTGCACAGTTAACGCAACCGGTCACGTTTTGCACGGATATAAAGGCATTAAGTGTGCCAGTAAATAAATAAATAAATAAACCCTAAAAAGTGCACAGAACTCATAGTAAGCCCACTGTTGCCTACCTATCTAACTATAGTAGGTATTTTATGCAATCGTTTCGCAATGAAGGTTCTTCAAGTCGAGTACCGCGTTTAGGTCACGAGGCTTGCCGAGTGGCCCAAGTAAGGTACAAGATTTTAAGACCTATTTGTGTAACTATTGCATACAATACTTTTTATACGAGCAGAACACAGAAAAACATTTTTTACTTTAATCGTCATTCCCCACCATGAATTTTATTTTTGATGTAACCTTTTTCGTTTAACTAAAACTGACCTGAAAAAAAAAACATGATCGCGATGGTCATGGCTAGCCCCTCGTGATTGGTAAACATTTTTGACATGTAATTTCAACCAATCAGTGAACAGTAGCGTGCTTTTTTTAAATCAAATATGCTGATGTTCTCTTTTCGAAATTATTAGAGTTGAGTAGAGATATGTCTAATGAATATTAAAGTTCTGTAGCTGGTACCATAGAGTATGAATTTTGGTACAGGATTAAAAAGTGCGTTATTGTGACTTTGTCTGTGAAATTATAAAAGACAGATTAAAGTACGCGAGTATAAAAACTTTTAACTATCTATCTTGATTAATAGCGAATCAATTGCTTTTGGTAAGAACGGCTACCTGTCAACGCCCTTATTTTTAACCGATAAAAAAAAATTGAGCAGGTTTCCAGTTCGACGGGGTGTTTGCTTTTGTATGTATGCTCGAAAACGGTAGAACCCATTTATATAATTGTGTTGTTTGAAAAAGTATACTTTCGAGTTGGTCCCATTGACGTCGGCTTTTTTGTTAAAAAGTTATTATCAGTGGTCGGAATTAGGTGAGCTAAAATACCTACAGTTCGCGGTGAGACATAATATAGAGTGGTTACAACCGGATAAAAATAATGCTTTATTTGGATTCCGGGTAATCGATATTTATTTGGGTGCTTGTTGTAATATTGAACGTGACATGTTTTGTTTACAGTGCAGCATGTTTAATGTTAGTTTTTAGTAAAAAGGGCTAGACAAAAGAATGTATGTACAGGATTTCTAAGACGTAGTCTTAAGATGAATAATATGTGTTTACCCGCGCATTGTTTGTTAATGACTCTCAAAGGGGCGTGTTAGAGCCAAACGGTGTGAACAATTAGTGCTCAAAAGATAAGGGAGATAGTAAAAGGTCGAGTACATACTCAGGTAGGTAGATGGACTCATTCGCTCCTGAACCCTGGTCAGTTATGTTAGTGCGTGTGTGGTTTACTGGATTTATCGTAACGATTAGTTTCTGACTTTGGCTTGTTTTATGGTATACTGGATATTCTTCAAATTATGACCTTGGCCTGGAATTAAGGATTACGATTTGCTGCGTTTCATATATTCGTTCACCTGGATCCCATACGGTAAGTCAACCCTAATTTTAATATGCCACGTGGGAATTTTATTGCACTAGATTCTTATTTATCTCAATATCTAACATTAAATGCCCTACCAGGGTGTCATTTATCAACTACCTACAATAATTAACATCCTCTGTAATAAACATGGCTTGTAATGTTGAATAAATGAATATGAATCTACTTCTAATTTGATTTCCTGTTATTAATTTTTCGCAAATGCATAAGTACGACATGCACTCATGGTAAAATTTTATGCTTACAAGTTTGTTAGATCGATTTTAATATAGAAAAATGGAATTCTTATGAAGTCAACTATTTTGTATTATTTTCCCAAAACACGTAGCAAAAACAATATTTTCAAGTGAATTGATTTCCGTTCCAATACCAAAAATGATACAACATTAAAAACGTCATATTTATTCATATCCTATATCTAGAAATTACCGTAACATACGTGTTTTCTACGAGGGAATCGAAAATATGTTTGCTTAATATGTCATCCCACTGCCTTTGGATGGTAGGGTTTTCGGGCAGGTCGCCGTCTGGGAAAACCATGGACCATTTTGTCAGAGCCTCCGTCATTAAAGGAACTGAGACGTTGTAACCGTCAGAGCATAATATACGAGTGACAAGATCTCCTGTTCCGTGTGACGACGCAAGATACGCAACAATCCCGACATCCTGGACGCGACGAATGCCTAGCCCTTTTTTTATTTATTTGTTAATGTTACTCGCAGTTGACTAGTACTCGCAGTGCCGGGATGAATATCGAATACCCGGAATCCAAATTAAACATTATTTTTATCCGGTTGTAACCACTCTATATTATGTCTCACCGCGAACTGTAGGTATTTTAGCTCAAGTAATTCCGACCACTGGTTATTATATACAGAAATAGAGTTCAACTTGAAATACGAAGCAAGTAAGTAAGTGGATACCACATCGTTGCCGAAGGCAGTAAGAAACCAATCAAGATCTTCAACGAATTTTCAAGAACTCCGAAAACAATAATATTGTACCAAGTTTCCGTTCAAACATTCCAAAGTAAACATTAGGTACATAATTTTCTCCATACTAAACCTGAATATAACCCTTATTTCTAAAACATAAGGTCTGTGTAACTTTTAATCTTATTTTATAAGCTGTTCTCGCTCGTATTTGCTAAGTGCTTTTTATTTAATAACGTTAATGCTACTTAATGTTACATAAAAGCGTGTCGAAGGACCTTCGTGTTTGAATTACTCTGATGTGATCACTATCAAATTGATATCATCCATTTAGAGTAGCGTAAATAAAATTGGGCAAGTGCGAGTCCGACTCGCGCATGAAGGGTTCCGTACCATAATCTATAACAAGTTTGTTGTATGGGACCCTTAAATATTTATTTTATCTTATTTTTAGTATTTGTTGTTATAGCGGCAATAGAAATACATCATCTGTGAAAATTTCAACTGTCTAACTATCACCGTTCTTGAGATACAGCCTGGTGACGACGGACGTACGGACGGAAAGCGAAGTCTCAGTAATAGGGTCCCGTTTTTACCCTTTGGGTACGGAACCCTAAAAAGAGCAATATTTATATCGGGCACGTATAACCAATACCGGCCATCCCTAAAGTATGCTTCGCGGAACACTGGGGTTCTAGGGTTCTATAAGACCTCTTAGAAGGCTCCGACTGAATAGAATCAAATTGATAAAGAACGTTAATCCAAAAAAACCGGCCAAGTGCGAGTCTGACTCGCGCACCGAGGGTTCCGTACAAACTTTCACTTATCCCATCCTAATTGGCCTGGTTGAGTTAAGTTGGCACCTGAAATGTATGGCACCGCATACAAACGAGATGCAAACTTAACGCAACCGAGTTCTCCAAAAATGATGATTGAAAAGGACTATAGGTACCTATATTTTACGATTTTATTACAAATGTATAGTTTTCAGATTTTTATAAGTATTTGTAGTATGTGACGATATTACTTGCCAAATTTCATAGTTCTAGGTCATTGGGAAGTACCCTATCATTTTGATTCCCATGAGAGTGTCGAAATGTACGTTTTTTGCGACATAAACGATTATTTTTTATACGTATCTTAAGCTGTATCTTTTTTTCACGTTAACATAGAAGTTTGATTTTTTTCACAGCTTCAAGGGACCGTAGACCTGAGTATATGGTGTTAATTTCAACTCGATACCTCCACGCGTTCTCGAGATAAAGGGTCTTGACAGATAGACAGACGGACGGACAACAAAGTAATTCTATTTGGGTTCCGTTTTTCCGATTGAGGTACGGAACCCTAAAAAGGACACTCAAAAAGGTCATTACATCTCTGTTACTAAGTAGGTAATGGAGATATTTTCTTTGAATAAGCAGTATAGAACCGGGGAGCCTTTTTGACGACGTGGTTGGCACAGTGGTAAAGCAGCTGCCTAATGAGCCGGCGGTCCTGGGTTTGAATCCCGGCCAGGGCAAATATTTGTGTGATAAACACGAACATTTGTGCCTGGGTCATGGATGTTCTATGTATTTATTTATCTATATAAGTATGTATGTACCCATAACACAAGCCTACTTGAGCTTAATTTGTAACTTAGTGCAGGCTACAAGGAGATGTTCGTTTGCAAAAATAGCGGACCTCAATCTGACTTCTGATATACGTATATTGTATAGATCCCAGACATCCTACAAACAAATGTTGCCAACCAGTTTTGTGGTCCCCCTCCCCCCGCCCCGGCAATTAAAAATGGCATACAAATTAAAATAAAAAAGTCATCAAGCCATGCCGTGTGGGGTATCAAATGGAAGGGCTTATTGAGTAGATCACGAATATATAGCACACTATAACATTTCTTACACTTTCTCTAAGATTGTTTTGAAATTTTACTAAAATGCTCCATTTTCGAGTTAACTTTAAACCACTATAGATTGAAAACTAATGAATATATTTTCATAATTATTATTTTTAATAACTAACAATAGTCCATTGTTTACGCACCAATAGTTCGTACAGTGAAAAAGTTGCACGGGGGAGCGGGGGGATCAATCAAAGATGGCGAGTTTCGATATTTCAATATATTTCTTAAAATTTCGGACTCTCAACAGTTTGATTTTGTTACAAGTTTTTACAATTCTTATTTACACATTTACACAAGGATATACATTTCAGTGCTGCTTTTTTGCAGGTACACGACATTGTGCGACAGTTGGATTGACATTTACACGGTTTTATTAAAGAGTCAGGTACAGATTTTTTTGTCATTTGCTTTGGGTAAAGGTTTCCTTCGCGTAACTTGTAACCAAATTGAAAGATATCAATATGCTCAAATATTGGTTCAGAAGAGCTTTTCCATATATTAACTTAAGCGGATGCTCTCAAGCAGTGTAAATGCAATGCATCAGAGGTACATATGATTCTTGCCAAATTTAAGGCAAAGCCTATGTTTTGGCACAACAATTTGTGTCGAAGATCATCTGCTGTTGTTTGTTGCTTAGAAATTAAGTAACTGCAAACTTTTTCGAGATCTGTAAATTGCTCACTAGTTAAAAGCCGATTACCCATAGCAGAAACTGCATCCTGAACAAAATCCAGATTCGCGGTGTTCAACATTTGTGTTTTTGTACCTATGCGACTTGTGGTGTCGCAGCCAGTTAAAGAGTGCAACCCTGGTAAAATATCATATATATATTTTCGCCAAGACTTCGTGCAGCTAAATGGCACCCAAGAAAACGGTTATTCTTTCGTGATCCCTCAATTGTGTAAATAAGAATTGTAAAAACTTGTAACAAAATCAAACTGTTGAGTCCGAAATTTTAAGAAATATATTGAAATATCGAAACTCGCTATCTTTGATTGCTCCCCCCGCTCCCCCGTGCAACTTTTTCACTGTACGAACTATTGGTGCGTAAACAATGGACTATAGTTAGTTATTAAAAATAATAATTATAAAAATATATTCATTCGTTTTCAATCTATAGTGGTTTAAAGTTAACTCGAAAATGGAGCATTTTAGTAAAATTTCAAAAAAATCTTAGAGAAAGTATAAGAAATGTTATAGTGTGCTATATATTCATGATCTACTCAATAAGCCCTTCCATTTGATACCCCACACGGCATGGCTTGATGACTTTTCTTTTTTAATTTGTATGCCATTTTTAATTGCCGGGGTGGGGGGAGGGGGACCACAAAACTGGTTGGCAACATTTGTTTGTAGGATGTCTGGGATCTATACAATATACGTATATCAGAAGTCAGATACAGGTCCGCAATTTTTGCAAACGGAACTCCACTGAGAGTCCAGTCTAACTAGGTTGATTTGTGTGAGGTTGTCTAAAATTTATTTATTATTATTATTTTATATTGTTCATAACGTAAAGTACCTAATCTATTCCATGTAATTCCATACACTATGCATGTGTTTTAACCCGTATACATGAAGCGTGCAGTGTAGTACAGTTGTACTACCAGTATTCTATTAGTAGGATTACGTGTTTGTAATTTAATAGAATCGTATGTATACGTACCTACTAATATAAATACCTAAAGTATTATTGCTTCAAATCTAAAGCAGCGAGTTTGCACTTACATTAGGAAACGTAAATTGGTAGGTTACCTACTAGAGGTTACTTCAAATCATGTAGCTTACCTGTAAAGAAACAAAATTATTATGAAAATGCAAACAATATAAAAAAAACAGACACAAGTTGGAAGAAAGATGGTAATAGTATGCTTTTTACCACCTACGGTAAAGGACAAAGAACGGTTACGTGCACAAAGTTGCACTTTATAGTTTTATGATAGATTCATGAGCGAGGAACTATCTACATATGTACTAAGTTACAGCTATGTTTTATAGACCCTAAAGAGATTAGCATACACTCAGACCGAACCAGTACATGATTAAAATTAGGTATAAAAGTTTCTAGTTTAACTAACAAATTCCTTATCGACACAGATCCTAATTCCTGTGCCTGTTTTACGGTCCGACCTGGATAGTCAGAAATAAAAGTGCCTCGTGCCGGCGTTTCGTGAAAGGTTTTAATGCTATTGCTTTAAAACATCAAATGCATTCTAGTGGTACGTGCAGAGTAAACCGTAGCACAGCTTATAGCCTGGTCATGAAAGTACAGTCGCGCATCAAAGTGCACTTTGTACAAAATTGGACGATTCGGACGTTTAAGACCGAAAGGCATCAAGCGAAAATGCAAATAAGTCGCAATTTCTAACTTGTTTCCATACATTTAAAAACTAAAATCATAGTAAGCAACATGCTTTCAGGACTTTATGGTTATTTCGTCATATTGTGCATAAGATACAAGGGCAAAGTAAACACCAGATGTGCAAGCAGCATAAAGATAATAAAGGTATTCGTGAAGCTATTATAGAGCTTGTTTTTCTTCCATTTAAATTCATAGCCGAATAAATCCCACAGAAAGCTTTAATATTAACTAGATTTCAATGCATTTGACTTCATTTTTATAGCTATTCGAGTAACAGAGTTAGGTATTATTTTTCTATTACTCTTCTCAAGTTAGTAATAATCTAAGGAATAGTTATTACATTTAACTTAACCTATCACAATTTTATTTCTAACTAGCGACCCGCCGCGGCTTAGCACGGGTACAATAATGCTGATAAATTATGCATCTATTATACATATAAACGCATCAAAATCCGTTGCGTAGTTTTTTACGATCTGAGCTTACATAGGGAAAAACAGCAGGGTGTGACTTTGTTTTATATATATTATGTAGTGATTCGGGTAAGTTTTATCAAAATGAATAGGTATGTATTATAGGTTACATATATATAGTAAGGTTTTATACATTTTTTTTTCTTTGTATTTAAATACCTAATATTTTTTACCAAAATGCAGATTCTTTAAGCCAATCATTTTCCTGCTGTGAAAAATCCACGTAGATGTTCTATTCTTCACCCCGAACGTGTACTTATTTATCTATTCAGGTGGATCGTATTATTTTAGACCAAGATATTCGTAAAATCTAATTTACTTTATTTAATTTAATTTAAAAGTTCTAACTTGAACCCCTAATACACACAGTTCCCGACCCCGGTGTACTATTAAAACTTATGGTCTGTGATTAAAACATACACAGTTAAAACTTACTCAATCGACAGTACGCTATACAAAATGCAGACAGTATTTTTAGAGACCCATTTGGCTACTTGATACCGGTAGTAACTCGTATTGCATTATTGACTCGGCCCTAGTTTATAGCATCACTGTCCCACATTTACTATATTAAAAATACGTACAAAGGTGAAAGGTGTGCAACATGAGTTTTAATGGAACGGCAATTTTACATGTAACTTTGCCATTATGGATCAACTTTGCAGTGGCACAGATTATAAATTTGTAATACTACAGAAAGCTGTCTTTTTTGATCTTAGCAAAAGCCGACTGCTGCGCCCGCGTCTCTAGGAGTGGATACGAGCGCGCAATTTTGCAGCGTAGCAGAGAAAACGAACCAATCGGGCTGCGTTTTTGTGAAGCCCAAAGTGCATTAAAATCTGGTAAATGTGCTTGAAGACGCGTTTGGCGCAGTTTGTAGAGCACCTGCTAATACTGAGCCGGCGGTCCCAGGTTCGAAGCCTGGCCAGGGCAAATATTTATGTGATGAACTCGAATATTTGTGCTTGGGTCATGGTTGTCCTATGTATTTACGTATATATATATATATCGTCCTCTAGTACCCATAACACAAGCCTTCTTGGAGCTTAATTTGGGGCTAGATCGATTTGTGTGAGGTTGTCCGATATTTATGTATTTATTATATATTTCACGTGAATTTTCTCAACCCACATTATCTACAGTCCATTGAAAAACGTTCAGTCGACTATGTTTCATTTAATTGAAATGCCTATAACCAGTGTTCAGGAACCAGGTCACCCAGTTCAGTGCAACGGGCAGCCATTAAAATATCATGCCTAATGCCGTGTGATCGACGCGTTTGACCTCATATTCTGCAGGCGTAAAATTTAGAATAGATCCCTTTATTATCACTATCAGACTTGATAGTGTTCGCAACTTGCGTAGTAAGTCGTAGGGGGAAATTAACCAATCAGCACGGCTAGCATGTCTAGCCGCGACATCGCTTGTCGCGCGACTCAGCATCACGTCTTGCTTGCACGTTTGAAAGGAAAGTGACAGATAGTATTTGTCGCACGTCAAAGAGTCGCGTTTTACAGTTATGCTAGACTGACTGCGTCTTCGTGAAGCCGATAAAAAGAGCATTTTATATTTGGTCCACTTTACACTTTTTCGTTTCACCTCTATGGATAGGCAACCTTATTTCTTTGTAGTTCTATGACGGCGATAAGCCTTTTTGAAAAGACAGTAGTTTCGTCATTATGTTGTAGTTTCGGCCGTTGTAGAGAATTGGTCGGGTCAAGTGTGCTAGCGCGATGGGAGTAGCTTGGAATTGTTTTTGACTGTACTTTAGGGAATACCTTGTTTAATATTTTATTCGGTTGGATCACATGCTTTTGGGTTGTTTTGGAATTAGTTAGAATATCAATGACAGTGAAATAGCCCAATCATATCTCGATTATAAGAAAAATTTATAATGGTCATATTTCAGATAAACGTTATTATAATAAACTAATAAGGGTTGGGTGATATAATGACCATTGGTTACTTTATAGCGATGTTCTGTGTACAACATTTATAAAAAATCTATGGTATAAATATATCATTTGAATGAATCATGAATCCAGCTTATAAATTATCGCCACACATAACTGGCAGGCAATAACCCGTTCTATATCCGAATTAATGCTTCCTTTATTACCTTAACACATGGTACTATAATAATTAGATCAGCCCAGTTCCAGAACCGTCGGTATATAGGCCAGACTGTAGCTATAACAATGGTTTTAGTATACATTTATCGACTGTTAAGCGTTAACTATTTACTGCGGCGCACATTGCTGTTTTGTTAGTTTATTTTATTGATAGGTACGTTAAAACAAAAGGTTCCAAATAAACTAAGGAAAATTTTCTGCTTGAACGCATCCTGTGACTAAATTCGACATGTGATCGAGTTTTTACCATCCCATCAATGTAAGGACGATTGCGTCGTAACATAGCAGTTGTTCTATACCTAATCATTTGATAAATATTTGACAATCTGACTATACCTAACTTATAATTAATTGTATTAAGCACTAATATTACCTTTTCAATTCAACGCATACTTTTTACATAAATGGGGGTGGAAAGACTGCAATGTGCGTGTGTGGCGAAGAAGCCCAAACTATGGACTATTCATACTCGGGACCCGCAGAAGACCTACAGCGCGTAACACCCGACACAATTGCGTGGCTCAACACTGAATGTTGACATTTAATTTTAGTTCAATTTTTAACTAATTGCCTATATTTTATTTTAGTAGACGCCATACGATTAAATAAATAAATTCAACGCATAACCAGCCTACTGCCAATCGTAAACGAATATCAAACTGTTTGCTTTGCTGAAGTTTTTGATTACCAAAGAAATGAGGAACCTTTGAGTATTCCTAGTACGGAGCAATTTTCGTGTCAATTAATCTTAATTCAATCTCGTGTCACCGGGTACCTGACGTTTTCCGATAATTGTCCGTTGAGCCCGTCACAACTCGACATACCCGCGGCACATGTCTAATATGGGATGTGTCAACAATACATGACAAAGATGGTCAAAGGGATGGACTTGATTGACGACTACCGAGCGGAATGGTGGTCTATTTAAGGAGCCGGTGTGTATTGTTTTTGACTGGGTTTAATGGAAACCGAATAGACAATTACAAAGCGTTATGCATTTTCACCGCTAGCATCGCCCCCAGTAACGGTATCGTATAGCTGACGACTATTTAGTGCTAATCATTGGATGGTGCTGACACCATCCAATGATTAGCACTAGCCGTGCAACTTAGAAAAGTTTTAAACCATAATAATAATCTAAGTATTTTTAGGGATTTTCTCATTTTACGTATCGTTCCACTGACAGTATAAGAAGGTATAATCGAAAGACGAATTACGTGATTTTGCAAGACTCTCTTTATCACAAATCGACTAAGGTACCTACTTGCGCCAAAGATGGCCCGGTTCCTAAGATATCCCACTTCAAAACTTTATAGTTATATTATAACCGTTCGAACGTATTAAAATTTTGCGCCCATGTTTGGTGTTTCCACCCTGCCGGCATTAATTAACCAACCCTGGAATACAATTGGAATTTGTGTCGATCATATATTGTTTCTATCTTCGAAACCAATAACTTGACCCAATTTTCCAACAGGTGACCCAAATCCGCTGTGTCCACATAAACTCCGCGTAAGTGTGATATCGTAATCATAAATAATACAATACACCATAAAACCTCCAATAAACTGTATCCTTGCGTTTTTAATGAGTTCATTGGTAATGATGACACTATTTCACCGAGTAATAAAAACGTTTGCATCTGCATTGAAAGTTTAACAGGGATATCGGTTCCGTAAAATGGACGTTGACAACTATAGTTAATAGACATATTGAGCGATACATTACCGACCTTGACGACGCGTTTGGCTCGGTTTGTAGACACATGCCTACTGAGCCAGCGGTCCCGGGTTCGAATCCCGGCCAGGGCAAATATTTGTGAGATGAACTCGAATATTTGTGCTTGGGTCATGGTTGTTCTATGTATTTAAGTATATACTTATCTATACATATAAGTACGTATATCGTCGTCTAGTACCCATAACCCATAGCCTTCTTGAGCTTAATTTGGGACTAGATCGATTTGTGTGAGGTTATCCTATATTTATTTATTTATTATTTATTTATTTATTACCCCATCACGTTCAATCATCCATCCCCAATCATTAATTTACATTGAATCACGGGCGGAAAGTTACACAAAAATTAAACTGAGCTAATTAAATAAACAGTTTCAATTATCTGAAACGGCTCAGCTATCAATGATTTGTTAGCCCCGCATAAACAAAAGGACGAGTGCCGATATCAATACAGCTGTCATCGACACGCGCAGAAATTTTCAATACAATCGCATTTCTGTCAACCGTTGACTAAATATTTGGAAATTAATGGTTTGAATGACATTCCCATTTTGATATGACGATAGAATAGAAGATTATTATTGCAGTTATAGGACCTTTACTCGTATGATTATTTCCATGCATGAAGAAGAAATTTCATCATCATCAGTCCGGAGTCGTCCACTGCTGGACATAGGCCTTTTAGAAGAAATTTATTTGAGAATAATTTTGAATTTTTGTTATCTACTTTTAGTTAACATTTATTTTAGCCGAATTTTCAACATATTCCGGCCATACAAGTTTCAGACCTGGTAACATTAACCTGAGGTAAGCTAAGCTTTAGCTAAGGTACCTATATGAACTTCAAGTCACGATACGAAGCCAATGGTAGCACCACCGGTAGTTTAAGAAACTCTTAAAACCAAAGGAAGTTTATAATAATGTTGCGATCAACTTGCCCACGTATATCGAAAGTCAGAATGAATGTGCAACCTAGTCAATATTCAGCTAGACACATAAAATTCATTCAGGAAGACACCTACTCGTTTCCCGTGCGGAACAGTTTTCAAACTATGCAAATTGATGATTTCACGTTCAAAATAACTTGAAGTAAATCGTGAAATCGTTCAGCCTGGCAAACACCTTTTAGGTGAAAGCTACAGCTATTTATACAACACAATACAATGAATTTTTAACAAATGAAACACAAATACAATAATTCTAATAAGGACTACAACAAGTGGTCTTACGTTAAAGAGCGACCAGCCAACCTTTGGTTGGTGAAAATTGATCAATAAATAAACTACACATTGAGAAGGCAATGCAAAACGCCTATTACACATCGTACCTAAGGCTTATACCTAATGTACCTACAAATAAATGAAGTCATCAAATGCTATCGATAAAAAAAAACATTTATCGCATATTAAACGGACGGCGACAGTCAAATTGTTTAAAAAACGGACCTCTACTGACACTTACAAGGGCGATTCGTGACTTAGATATTATTAACCTCTGTAGATATTTTACCAATGATACAAAGATCGGTAGATATTCTTACCGTATCTTGTCGCACCAATCTGATAGTAGCACCTTAATATCAGCCACACAAACACAATCCAAGAGATCACTATAGGTCCATCTTGTACCGTAAACGCCTCCATCACAGCCACTGATCACTCAGACAAGTCCTTGGTGAAATTACCAAGTAAATATAACCAAAGAATTTTCGTTGTTTTTCGACACCGGCACGCCGGACGCGCGAATTTACACTGAATGTATACAAAAGCGCATGTGGGTACGCATAAAAGCCGGGTCGATGTCATTAGCTGACTCTAAAGACACGCGACGCTTGGCAGATGCGCGGGCGACGCAATCCAACTGACAAATTATAAAAACGCGTAACGTGAAAAACGCGTAACGTGAATAATTACTAGAAAATAAGAAAAATACTTTTTTAAACAATTGTCTAAACACACTCCGCTATTCCTCGCTGATTCCTTCCCTATATCTGTTAAACTGCATAATAACACGTATGAAACACTTTTATTTGTTATTTGTTGTGAATTGTTTTCACGTAATGTTTTTTTTTAAACGTAATGATCAATGTCATAGATCATTGATCTGTGCGCGCCGAACTCATCGCTCCGACTGACATGCGCTACTGAGTTGCGCTTACGCACGTGTGAACTACAATCCTCGCGTTAATGATAATTTAAAATAAAACACCTCCCATGGAGTTAAAAAACTTTCTCTTTCTAATGAATTAACGACTTAATATTCAAGTTCATTTGATATTTATAGAATGCCTAAGATACCTTATTAAAGTTTGATTTACACTTGAAGGAGGACGATGGAAGAAATTGGAATGTCCGCTTTGTCGTTGCTCAGTTTTCCCAGGCGTACCTAATGAAGAAACTTTAATCCGGGTTGATATATTTTTTCCAACAATACAATGTAATTTTATTGTTTGATGTCCCGAGTTTTGGCACAATGCAACAGAAGCTTTAAATAGTTATCCAGAAATAAAATAGTGACCATAACACATGAAGTAAATGGCTTCAACTGCGATTTAACTAAGTGCCGTTTACGCTATACAAAAACAACTTAATTGTTTGTTCACTTAATCAAGTTCGTAACGTTATGTTATAATAAGGATTCCTGTCCAACAAAAGACCATTAAACAAGTTTCAAGAACAAAAGTTGTTATTATACCAGGGTTGTTCTACAAACTAAGGACGAAAATGAGTCTGATTCCGGCCCGACGTTTTTTTTTCATTATGGTTACAAAATATAGTTTATCATAAAGATTACACCGTCTTTTAGCCTATAATTAAGTGGAACGGTCAAAATATTCAAAAATATTAGATTTATGGCAATTTTAAGAAATCAAGCAGCAGGAAACTGAGGTTGTAACCAGGAAACTGAGGATTTAAGCAAATATCAATCAAAATCAACGTTTATTTAATAATAAATTCACAAATAAAAATTATACCTCTAACCATTACTTTGTAATAGTACAAATATCTTGAACTATGGTGAAAATCAGGTCTTTTCTTGACATACTAATTATCTATCCAAAACAGTCTTGAACAGGAACTTTTATCACTAAATCTACAATATTAGAGCTTTAATTAAGTAATAATTTTAACAAACATTATGTAATAAAATCTCTTTTATAACAAAGTAAAAATATTACTGTCAATAATTAAAATACGAACGACACTTATCATAAACAATAGTATGACGGAAACTTATATAATAACTATTAATTTTGCTTTTCCTAGGCATTTATTTTCTGATTCGAACACTAATCGTTAAATATTTTTTGAGCATTTTCTAGTATTTCTTCTCTAGTCTATTTTTTTTTTGGTATCGCCATTTTATCTCTAAAAAAGCAATCTAATGAGCTTTCAAATAATGAAAATCAATGAAATCATACTTTAAAATATCACAGTTTTATGCCCATGTTACCGTCCGTAAGTAATTGTCCAACTTTAGTTTTCAATATTAAAAGTTACGCTATAGGATAAAAGTATTTATGGAAATGACTATTCTTATTTATCACATTATAATCTGCAACCGACATGTAACTGTAAACCTCAAATTTACAACAGTACTTGCGCGATTAAATAATTTTGTTTAGAATTCAAGGTCAGATTAAGAAAAATTGTATATAATGTAAATAGACATAGGCACAGGTTTTAAATGTGCGTTTACGTTGTATTTATCTTTTTTTATGATGTTTTGAGATGACTATACGAATTTCCCTGCTAAGTTCAGTGATAATACTTATAAGTTATAGATAAATCGATTATTAGAACTAGTTAAACGCTTTATTATTTTGACTTCATAGTATATAGCAGAAAAAGTAACAAATTATCTTGCAGAAAAATAATATTTCAATATAAACACTCAGGATCCTGCATTTTTCTCAGTATCCTGGCTATTTATTTGACAGGATCCTGAGACCAGGTTCCTGAGAATTTTTGAATAATATTCAAAAATAACGTCTATTTATAACATTCAACCAAAATTAAGCAGCATTAAGCCTTCGTGTAAGTAATTTATAAATCAAAAGGCTACAATTACCATATTACCATACGCATTTCGTAATTAAATATCTTACCAGGATCCTGTAAACTTGACTGATTACGACGCGACTTCCTCCATCAAATGTGCCGGGCAGACTAAGCAACACACTGGGTGCAAAGCGATAGGTGGTATTCTTTGTCTCTTTCGTAGCGGCAACGAACTCAGCTAAACCTTAAGGTCGCGCGGCTAATGGAATATTGAATATTTGCTTATTTTACATTTGACAGCATCCTGATATAAAACTGTTGGGACAAATTCTGGACAAAGTTTTTATAATGTTTTTGCTACAATAAAGTAGTAATAATCTCACCTAGGTAACAATAATAATAGGAAGTCATTTATACTGGATTAACTTATGGTCTCAATGTAGTAGAAAATTAATTATAGTGCACATTCGATTCGATTTTGCTTGTGGGACACTCCAGGATCCTGAAAATTTGACGCTTTAAATATTTTTTTTCTTAAGAAAATATTTTGTCATCTAAATTATTTTTAGAGACCAGGTAGATATAGGCATAGTAAACAGTATGTTATGTAAATAAACTAGGTGGTAACCATTTTTTCATGATATTTTAGCTGAGCTGTCGAAAATTCCTTACTTTGTAGAACTACCCACCAAAGGCGTCATCTAAATTATAAGAATATATCGTATTCTAGTTTTCACTCGAAGTTTTCTTCAAATTCATTGCAACGAGCTCTGGAAAAAGAAACAAACAATGTTTTTCCGAAAAACTGTTAGATATGGTTTGAAACATTAGAATTACAGCTGTTGTTTAGACAGTTATAAACGGGAAGCTAAAGTTGAAATAAATCCTGTAGTTAGTAGCTTTTTGTAGGTAGTATTAGCTATTGCCCGCGGTTTCGCTCGCGGTGAAATCGGGGTACACTATGTTACGGGTTGCAATCGTGAGGTAGACTGAATACTAGCTTGTTATATTCATGCGCGAGTGAAAAACACCGTGACTGGACCACCCGGAGAACTGTAGCGCGAATGTCACACTTTTGTCATAATGAGGACTATTACATTAGCACTACACGTACACAGGCAGCAGGGTTAGTTAGGATATTTCTTTTTTTTTTATTTCGTATTTCGATACAAAGGATAAATAAGTATCCCAAATTATTTGCGTTCCACTGCAGTCCAAGTGTGGCTCGAACACACGACCTCTGTTTAACCGGTACAGTGCTTTTCCTACTGAGCTATATACAAAACTACAAAGGATAAATAAGTATCCCAAATTCTTTGCGTTCTACTGCAGTCCAAGTGTGGCTCGAACACACGACCTCTGTTTAACCGGAACAGTGCTTTTCCTACTGAGCTATATACAAAACTAGCCACCCGCCCTGGCTTCGCACGGAACCTCTAAAATGATCAGTGTTCAGTGTTGTCTACTATATTACGCATGTATTAAGTAGCCTGGGTCGTAACGGATTCGCCAAATTCAAAATGCTAGCATCTAGCTGTAAAGACGGATATCCTGCTTTTGTTTTTATCATTGACATTACGAATGTCACCAAATTATGTGAGCATGTTTTTTTTTTGCGTTAAAGTTAACAAAACCACAAAAACATGAATCAACGTAAACGCCGTGAGCAAATTATCGCCAAATGAATGGAAAATACACAGCATCCGAACCCCTTCATCGCAACAGTATTAAAAATACCAAGAAGAACCGTTGAGACGGTCCTAAAACGATACTTTGAGACCTTGTTTACCGCTCAGAAGCCTCTAAACGTAGAACACTGTGGTGCTCCTGATCCTGGGCTAGACAGGAAAATCATTAAGAATCATTTAATCGAAGCATGTCCAAACGGGACAAAGCTATAAAAAAAACTACAAGTCAGTCAATGGTGAGACGTGTTTAGGAATGGGCTGCTATAAACATATTAAAGAAACAGAAAGTGCTGAAAACATCAGGAAAGCAAAGACTCACCATCAAAACCAGGTCTCGAGAGCTGTATGAGTTGCTGGGTACAGACAATTTTCGCTTGATTTTGGATGACGAAACCTATGTGAATGTGGACTTTTCTACACTTCCTGGCGATCAGTTTTATACTATAGCTGATGGAGAAATTCTTCCAGATTCGGAAACCACCATAGGAATGGAGAAGTTTCGCTCCAAGTATCTGGTTTGGCGGGCAATTTGCCCTAGCGGTGATCGCAGCAGTGCAACTCGCACAATCAAGATAGATATTTATATCAATGAATGTTTAAAGAAACGGTTAATACCATTCATTCGAAAACACAATACTTCGGCCTTATTTTGGCCAGATCTAGCAACCGTACACTATGCAACTGATACCATAAACTTCCTCAAACGAAATGATGTCCAGATTGTGTCAAAAGCACTGAATCCGCCAAATATTCCACAGTGCCGCCCTATCGAAAGATATTGGGCTCTGGTCAAAGCAATCTTGCGTAAGACAGGTAAGACTACCAGCAACCAGCAAGACTTCTTGAGAAAGTGGAACGCAGCGAGCAGGAAAGTGGCTAAGGACACTGTCACACGGCTGATGGAGGGTATTTCACAAAAATTGCGGCAAGAGTGGGAGAAAAAGTTGAATTTAAAAAATAGGCATGACATGATAATTATATACTGTGTTTTTAATATAAAATTATATATTTATGTCAATTGAACCACCTAGCACACAGTTATACATTTTTGAATTTGGCAAATCCGTTACGACCCAGGCCTATTATACATATGAACCTTCCTCTTGAATCACTCTATCTATTAAAAAAAAAACGCATCAAAATCCGTTGTTTAGTTTTAAAGATCTAAGCATGCATTGGGACAGACGGACAGCAGGAAGCGACTTTGTTTTATACCATGTAGTGATAGATTGCTTTCATGGGGAACATGCATGAAGTTCAGAATAGTTATTTTAGTTGAATAACTAAGTTCATAAATGATTCTTCAAAAAACTAGATTTCAAAAAGTAATCAATTTTTGACGGAACCAGCGCAGTGAAAGAAGTCTCTGTTTCAGCTTAGCCAAAAATTATTTTCGTATGTCCGAATTCTAGCACCTCTAACACAACTATCACAAACGACTATTTCTCGCGCGAGATAATTGTCTGTCTCTTTCTGTGCAATAATGTGAGAGGGTGACGGGTCGCTTGTCGCGCGATAAGAGTCGCGAAGCATAGTTGTGCTAGACGGGCAGATGTCAGAATGTTCTCGGCTACAAGTCAAGTTTCTCAGCCGATTCTCATGACATTTTGTGATTAGTGAGTAATTTCATTCATTTGTTGTAAGCGTGTATACGTGTTGGTTGGTAACGTAAGAACTAATACAATAAGATACGAGTATTACACAGAATCTAAGCACGGTTTAAACTTAGCAACATTAAAGGTATCATCTTCTTTCCCGAGAAACTTAACGGAAAGTTCTAGGTGACTGGGAAGTTACTCGAAAGTGTTATCACCGGGGATTCAAAGTTGGGGACATGTTGATAGCTTCTCTGAAAATCACTTATGCACTTCTTCAGTTCACAAAATGCGTTTTACTTTAAGCAAGGTAAATTCAAAATATAAACAAGAATTTAAGAAAAAAATTGTGACATACTTTTCAAAATTGCTCGTCACGTCAAATTATACGAGGGTTTACCTTTTTTAAGACATAGTGCCCATGACAACCTTACACCTGCATCAAAAAAGAAGTTCCATTCTATAATTACATTGCACTGTCACCTAAAATAAGTATGCAGCTTAGTCGGATACCGAAAATGATTGTATTAGAAACAAACACACAAACAAATAAAAGCTTCTAAAAATAATAACCTTGTAAATGAATTTGCAGTATTTGACATGAGGTCTAGCTAGATTAGCGAGACAAATAGAAAATTCGTTTTTATTGAACTTCTAATAAAATAAAATCACAGACCATCTTCTAGATTGCGTAAATTCTAAAAATAGATTTAGTTTAAAACAAGTCCTTACTCTCACATCCCACAGACAGAATAAACTAATAGGCCGACTCATTAAACCACCGAGTAAGGTGAGCTAAGAGTGCGTAGTAAAAGAGCAGTCGTTTGATGTTTACTTCCGCTTCAAAGAACACGGCAAGTGTGCACACCCCGACCCTTTAACGAGTGAATAACCCTCGACGCGAAAGTAGATATGGGCCTTGGTGGCGATTTTGTTTACATTAGAACGGGAGACAAGATTGTGCCCTAGTGATAACGCTAGCATACGTACGTTTTGGGATATTTTTTAGTGTATAAAGTAAAGTTGGCATTTCGCTCAAAGAACCGCCACGAGATATTGTTCTACAGACACAGCGTCAACTGGTCCGCAATGCTCGGTTAGCCGCCCCCGTGACTGATCGACTCTCCTGATGATGAATCGCGAACCGATTCGAAACAGCGGTATTGAGTAGAGCGATTTTCGACATCGTGTTCGATATTCTAGAACGTGAGAAAAACCGTTTCGTAAGTATCATATATTAAGAACAAGCTTGACACCACTTAGTTTTTATATGACGTAATATGTAGTTTGAACTAAATTTTTTGTCACAGAATAAATAATTACAGATGAGAGAGGGCGAACTACATGTAGTTTGAACGATTTTTTTTGACACAGAATAAATAATTACAGATGAGAGAGGGAGAACTCCCTTTTGACCTTCACAGAATCCGCCAGAAAATTGTATTTTATTTGTATTTTGTGTATAACACAACGCAATTAAGCAATGAAGCGTGGCGAGGCGTCCACTGACCTCGCGATAAACGCGCGCCAATATGAGTGGAAGGTGGAGCCATGCCTGCTCACGGCACATAGTGGACCGGTCTTGCTTCAGTAATAATTGTTTTATATAAATACGCCTGAGTTTCGCCTTACAGCTACGCGCACGAACTAACTTGCTATATAACCCCGGGGAATCGAAGGATGCGGTCCTGACCTTTACGGAAGGACGTTTTGTTTGCGTACCGTAGAAAACAACAATATATAGTACTCGGACCTTCTACAATAAATAAACATTATCACAAGTGCACTTTCATTTTCAAATTTTACGACGCGGTTGACGTAGTTTATGCACCTGCCTACTGAGCCGGCGGCGGTCCTGGGTTCGAATCCCAGCCAGGGCAAAGATTTGTGTGATAAACTCGATTTTTTTGTTTCTGGGTCTTGGATGTTATCTATATATGTATTTATAATTTATATATTATGTATGTCTTCCATAGTACAAGATTTGCTTAGTTTGGAACTAGGTCGATTTTCGTAAGATTGTCACTTAATATTTATTTATTAACCCCGCGTGCGTGCTAAGCCGCTCGAGAATCGTATTTTATCGGTCGTTTGTGTAAAATTCGACGCAATTAGTCTAGCGACACCACCAACTAGCGTGTGTGCAACGACCAGTGCCTAATGAACGCCCGCTCGAAACATACAAACAAAAGGGGACGGCGGAGCCGTGCGTGTAAAGGTACGCGTCGATGCGTATCCGTGCAAATATACTTCGAAATTTCGCCTTACAGCTACATCCTCCAATAAATTATCTTCCCATAACACCCGCCCCGGGAAATCGAAAGATGCGAATGCGATCATGACCTTTTCATCACACTTGCTCGTAAATCAAGGGTTTACATGCTAGAAAAGCGTGCGGTAAATAGTAAATTACGCCCTAGGGCGGTAAGTAATTTTTTTTAAATTGAAAATCTTGATGTTTAAGTAGTTGTATGATGTTAGACCAAAAAGTTTTTATTAAAAAGTTACTACGTTTTAATGTAATGTTTTATTATATGCTTATTTAAAGAGTAGAGTTGATAATAATTATCATAAAAGTATATTAACACGTTGAAATACGTTGATGTTAATTAATATATGTATATTCATTTGTTTTATTGTACATTGTAAATTTCTATTCTAATAATTATTGTTCGTATTTGTTTTGTCAATCATTATACAATATCCAAACGCAATATTTACATTATCTGTGGACAGTCTACAGGAACGGCCTCTGATCTGATTGGCCGGCGGTCTGACATGCCAACATGGCGGCAGAAATTTGAAAAACATATGTTCTACATGTTACTGTAATAGTGATTTGTTTTGATTTTAAATGGTGAATTTAATCGCGTTGTGTATCTTTTCGTCGTTGTATTTCTGTAAAAATTAAATGAATTGACTATGTAATCAATAAGTACCATGAAATCAAATAAAAGAACCTCTATGGAAAGGATTCCGCTCGAAATTATTATCAATGCGCGGCAACAAGGCGCCAACAGACAATCTAAAAAAATGCAGTCTTAAATAACTGGACTTTATCGAGGATGAATATTTAACAACGAAGGTAAGTCGGGAATACTTAGCTACATACGTATACATAAGTAAATTTCAGCTTATATTTTCTTTTTGATTTTATTGTCTAAGCATGAAACGATGCTAACAGTAGGTACAGGATGTAGGTACATACCAACAAAAAATAGAAAACTTTTTACTTATTAAAGAATTAAATTAAATTATGTTTCCGTCTCAATGTATAACTTAAGTAGGTTCATAAATATGTGCGAAGATTAATTTAGTTATTTGGTTTCAGGTCGCCCTTATAATTGGAGTAAATTTTGTTTTCTGAAATATCTACCGCCAACCGCCATGTCTTCTCTATTTACTCTGCTACGAGAAATTCGTGTTGCTAAACCTGTATATTTTATTCCTCAATTCAAGAAGGTACAAACGCCGCACTTAATAAAAGTATTATCACCATGAGCTGGACAAATATTAAATTGTATCAAATATTGTAGTTACATAATTTTGTTTTATAAATGTTTGGTATTGACTGCTGTTTATTACTTTTGTTTTATTTCCTCCCAAGTGTGATGAAAAACGTCGTACGTGACTCTGGTGTGGTAAAGGAATTCCAAACTCTTCGGCTTCGGGCTTCTAATAGACACTCGTTTGTAATTCCTCGTTTACCACCCTCGTTACGTAATGTACTATTACGTCAGCCTAGCCGTAAGTGGGATTTACTGCCCGCTACGCGAGAAGAAAATCTCGCTTCATGGCCAAGGCAAGACGTCAAACTTTAGACAAACCACGGGCGGTAGTTCGCAGCCCAAGATCGCATTATGGCCCTCATCTCGGGTTCGGGCCACAAACACCAGCTATGTGCGACATTCACGAATTCACCGCCCTAGGTATGTAATGTACTATTACGGGAGGAAGTTTTGCTTGCGCACCTTGAGAAACAACAATGTTTACTCCGTCCTTCTAAAATAAATAAGCATTATCACAGAAGCATTTTCATTAGCCCCGCATCCGTATTAAGGACGTGACCTCACACTCGCATTAGGGAATATGCGTGAAGTTGAAAATCACAACATTCTTTTAATATTATTATTGCACATAAGGTGTTATGTGTTATGTATATCAGTTTTGGTAAGCGCATAGAGGTTATTTTGTTAGATACCAGTTCAATGCAAGCAAATAAATGCTAAAAATCGACTTCAAATTGGTTTATAATATAATAATATGTAAATTTTTTACTCAGTTAAACTAATGAGAATAGGTATCAAATTCTTCAAAAGTTAAGTATTTAACACTTTAAAGCAGTATATTAAGAATTACATAGTAAAATGCGTCCTGTTTATCCATATACTTAAATCATGCGTACTGCGCGCCATTTGATGTCAGTTTTTTTCAATGAAGCATTTTTAATGCTCAATCAATACAATAGACACTGTGTCACGTGTGTGGTCAGTATGGGGCATATGATTCCTCTCAATATGTAATTTAATTGGTAAGGTACAGTCTGACCAAAAAGAGTAGAAATTAAAAAGTGGCATTACTGTAGTGTTGTCCCTTTCTAATCACTCTAAGAAAAGGGGGACGACACTACATGATTGCCACTTTTTAATTAAGAGAACAACGAAAAAGTTTATTGTCTAATGGGGTAAGACTAACAGTTAAGCTAGTTATTGGACTGTGACATTCTTACCCCACCTTCACTACTACTAGATCTTTAAAACTACGCAACGGGTTTTAATGCGGTTTCTTATAGAGTTTTTATAGATAGAGAGATTAAAGAGAAAGTTTTATATGTATCATACATGCATAATTTACCAGCATTGCACCCGTGCGAAGCCGGGGCGGGTACCTGTATATAATTTTCGCATATTCCCTATTCTGGACCAGAGAACTGACGGAGAACAACACTCCTCTGAGGCTTCAATTACTATCACAGTTACCAGAGTAAACTACTCTAATGCAGTGTATCTACTGACACTACAATATTCCAACTTCGGTAGTTATAGCATAATGTAAGTGACGAGTAAAGCCTTTGACGGGACTTGCAGTACTAAGCGATTCTGTGACGCTATATCGTAGATTTATCAGGTGTTTTTGTTGTAAAGGATGAATTTGCGTTACATTAACAGTATTAAAAAAAACGTATTCAAAGCTTTGCTTAGTTTGGGATTAGGTCGATTTGTGTATGATTGTCCCTTAATATTTATTTATTTTATTTATTTATTTCTTCCTGATTGACAATATTAACAAAGTTTTTGTCAATCTCAATTTTCTACCTTATGCAGTAATATTGTGGTACCTATACCTATCCTCGCATGTACATTGAAAATCAAAAGCCGGGACTTACATTACTTTTTTGGTGTGCAATAAAGCATGTTGTATTGTATTGCATTGCATTGTATTGCATTGCATTGCATTGCATTGTATTGCATTGCACTGCATTGCACTGCATTGCATTGCATTGCATTGTATTGTTGTATTGTATTGTATTGTATTGTATTGTATTGTATTATATTGTATTGTATTGTATTATCTAATTAATACACACCGCGACGAACTAAATACAATAAAAATTTGTAACAACAGAATAGCTCTAATAAAACAATCTTAACGTATTATATCACGTATATTACATTACAAATTGTTTTATTGAAATATGTGACAATAGCGGAAAGAGAATAATTATATACAAAATAGTTTTTATTTTTAATGAAATAAGTCATGCACTTATGAACATGGACCTGCAGACGATACTGAGCTAGCATGTAAATAATATTCAGTCCTTGTGACCTAAATTTTCCATTAGGATCCATATTTGAATAGAAAATACAAACATCGTGGCCGGGCCGCACGAAAACCTTATTAAATCTATAAGGTTGATATTGACAAGCCGAATAACTGAATAAATACTCAAGGTAACAAGTTTTTTGATCCATATAAAAATAATTGGCTTTGCAAAAATATATGGTAACCAATACGATATAAAGAAAGTCTTTGGTATATATGAAACATAATTAAGAGCAAACAATAGGTAATATTCGCATGAATGTTCTTTAGGTTGTTATACAGAAATACAAAGAATAATAAGGTGTATTTGACCAACGCTTCAAAATACAAACTATTTTCGGTGCGGTGAAAACAGGACTGCTATTACATTCTCATTGTTATCTACATAATATCCCCTCTAATAATTTATCAGTTTTCCGTATACCAGGAAACGAGCAACATTGTTGCACAACTTTCGCAACTAACCTAGTACACCTAGCCAGCCTTGCCCCATATAGCCGCAAAGTGCCAGAGGCCACCGTTTTCATATTAATACCTAATATTTCAGTACGCGACGGTTCCCAGTCGACTGGTAAATAATTCATAACGCTTACACGTTACTGCTACCCTGGTGGGCAACCTATAATAAATATGGACAGATGAATAGCATCGGGAATTTTATTCACCTTCCATACAGATCTAGAAACCCTCCTTTGAGAAAGGATAACGCGCCAATTATACTAATCCTTGCGCTTCGTAGTTCCTTTATCTCTTTTAATTTTCCTCGAACTGTATTTATTTATACGATAAAAGGAATGCTGAAGTGAAGCTTTAACATTGCAATAAAACATCTCAATCATAGCATTTCACTTTTACGAATAACCCGTGCAAAAAACTGTAGTTTCACGTTACATTCGATGGCTCTAATTGATACGTCGACGGAGCTAGGATGCTAGACACGCATAAGTTAATTCCATCCAATTTTATACATTCACTTTTCATTTGATACGTACGGCAATAAATTTTAGCAATACGTTTTGCAGTTATGTTCGATAATGAATTGGCGATACAAGGCTTGCTGACACGTGCCAATAACTGCGCAGGTGTTTAATCTTTCGCAACGATCACTCGGTCACTGAACAAAACACAACTAAAATAGACAAAGGACGGCCAGGGGCAATTTCATTCATAAAACAACACGGAGACAACACTAAAGATGAATGAATTCAAGTCGAGGCGCGATGAATCGCCAAGAGTCGTGAAGGCTTGTAAATCTTACATAACCGATGGCAAGGACGTGGGTGAGAAACATGAAGATAAACTTGGAAAAGGACAGGCAATCATAAAGAAATACTTCTCAAACAAACGCCGCGACTAAAGGGAGTACAAGGGTAAAGATACAATCTGTCCCAACCCTGATCTCGCGATTGTGTCAAAAGGACTACTCTGAAGTTCGAAATTCGAATTTCGTAACGTCAAACAATATTTGAATGAGCAGGACGGCATTTCGGAAGTTGCGATTTCGTACGTCGGAGTTACCCTCCAGCTTTAAGCGTAGCTTTAAGCGTAGCTTTAAAGCATCGTAAATTGTTATCGTTTTTTACGATTGCAACTGCACGGGATGACTAATCTGTAAACTATTTCAGAGGCGAAGAATTCCAACAATTTCGAGAATAACAAAATGATTTATTAAGCGAGTTACTCAACGTTCCGAGTTTGTGGTAATGGAACAAATTAACTACAAGACAAATGGTGACAATGTAAGAATTTGTAATGCTATGTTTAGTGTAATTTTCAAAATGGATCATGCGAAGTCTTATTCTGTTACCTTAGAAATTTTGTCCAATCAATACAAATTAACAATGCTTACACATCGTTACGTTATTACTTTGAAAAACATAATTCGTTGTTCATTTAATTTTCAATAAGAGTACATTAGTTCAATAAATCAACGCTTATACCTATAGCAATGTTCGAGTACATTGTTCAAGTATCATGTCCAATGATAATAAATATTTTTACTATGTATAAAGTAACATCACGTTAATCAAGTTGCATTTTATTAATTACTCCACGAATCCCAGAAGAAAACATGTAACATGTAATCAACGTTATTGCCTCGAAGACCACTTTTTAAGCGCATCAGTAAGTTACGTGAAAATTATGTGAAATTAAGTACATATCTACGATCCAATAAATAACTTATATCTTATAATTTTTGACGTATAGAAATCGGAATGACTACATTGATTTACGAACGCAAGCCAGGCGTTGCAACTTTATTGACGAGCCAAATAATAAATCACTCTGAGTAAAATATGTAACTCTAAGCTCTTTAACCGGCGCAGTAAAAGCGATATTGCAGTGTCTAGATAAAGTCAGGCATTTTTAAAGATATGCGCGATAATTTGACGGATGACCGTAAAAAACTTTCGTTCTTATAGCATTTTATACGTTATATTATATCATAATGTTCACGTTGACAATAAACATACGATAGGAATCGTCTCTTTAGGTCTAACCATTCTTAAATTTAAGAGCTGCGCGAAATTTAAGTAGCAATCACCAGCCGTTTCTTTCTTGGGTTTTCTCCTTTACATCCTGGTAAGACATTATTTTAACCTTTTCTTTTATTTGCTCAAAGTAATTTCGCCTTGGCCTTACTTTACCTCGCTTTCCCCCGAATTTTCCTTCTAACTATGATATTTTTGAGGAAAGTAATGTCTTTGCAGCTGCCCGATCATGTACCCGTATCAATATCGAAATCCATGTAATATCGAAAACCCAAGTAAAGGCACTCTCCGGGGGATTGGGGCAACGCATTGGCATAGAAAATGTAGGCTTCGAAGTTTGATCTGGTCTCTTAACACGTAGAAGACAAACAAACAGCAAAATCGATGAAAAAACGTTTCAAAATACTTGAGTCTATTTGACTAAACAATTCAAACCCGCCTGAAACCTCAAGAGTCAAGACAAGTTCACTTCGGTCTACCTCGTAAACTTTCTGATGGCCTGCATACTTGATTCTAAAAGGGATCCATTATTAAACCTACACTTCTCAGGGCCCATTTTAAATTCAAGAAACGTTATACGCTTGTTTGAACTTTAAAGATACTTTCCACCGTAAGTCGCCTTTAATATTGAAATGGATCCTTCCATGAAAAGATACTGGAATGGTAATTAAGGTCTTTAGTGAAACTAGAACTACATATTTTAGCTTTTACTCGGAATTAAAGGTGTCTCTGATATTTTAAATAGTTTCCTACGCGAATTATTTACGAGTCTTCGCAAATGTATTACCAAAACCAAAGCAAAACATTTCGTTATAAGTTTGGGCTCTTGAAGGTTGGAGACGAAGACTAATTAAACTTTTCAATTATTCAATTAAGTGTAGCAGAAGCTCATTTATCAATACGGAAAACATCAACGCGACCAAAACGTTATGATGCTTCGGCGTCTTACACTGTGAGGTAGCGATCAATATAAACACGCGTTTATTTACTTACCAGCGGCATCGTTGGAGGCAGTCGCCGGCGCACGCTTCGGCGTGCTGCTGATGCGCGGCGAGGGCTGCGCGCGGCGGCACGGCGCCGTGCATTCTGGCGGCGACGGCCGCTGCAATTTACATGAAGATTAGTACATAGCCACTAACATAAATAAATATTAAGGGAATAAATATTAATAAATAAATCGGTATGTGACTCATCTTCAGCCTGTCTAGCACAACACAACTATAAAAACTTCGCGACTCTCATCGCGCGACATAGAAGATAATGTAATTTATCGCGCGAGAACGAGTCGCGAAAGATGCCACAGTTGTGCTAGAGGTACAGGAGCTAATACAATCAGTCGCTGCGGCAGCCAATAGAAAACTGCGCGCTCTCTCACCAGGCGTCACCAGCGGAGGCGAAAATCTTCCCTCATCATTACACAGAATGTCAATTGTCGGGTTGCACAAAAAAGACTACCCGCTAAGGTCTCGCCCGCACTAACTAGACATGTCGAGCGATATTCGACTTCTACGACGTGAGTAAACCCGTTTCATGGGTAAGTATCGCATTCAGCTCGCCCCCAAATCACCAGTGTGCCATGCCAAGGCTCTAATCTGTCACAAAATTTAACATTCCGGTCAAAGTATCAAAACAAATAGACAATTTTAACACTACCTAACTGTTAGATACAGTATACCTATACAGTAGGACTAATTAAGGGTTTACCCTTGAATCGCCGACACTCGTTACGTCGAATTTTACTTCAAAGATAACGTTTCAAGTATTTTCATTTCATCGACAACTCACTTCATCGAAATTTCATTACGAGTATTTTTATATCACGGATTTTCATATGGCGGATGATTCATTACACAGATGTAGGTATTATTTCATAGAAGTACGTTTCATAATTTATCGTTTAAAAACTTTTTAAATTACATAAAACTTACTTCACGTAATATCATTTCGCTTGCATGTACGGGTCCAGCTCGCTACAACTAAAATGGAAAATATTTTTTAGGGATATAAAAAAAAAAAAAATGGTTGCCTGTAAAGTCGGTTTTACGGGCGAAGGAAGATTTTACGTGACAACGTCTTATTCTCGGTAGAATATTTATTGATATGAATATTATTAAATTGCACAATAGGAACAATGAATGAAACTAAGAATTGCACAAATTTTAACTATAGAAATATATTTTGTTCCTCTTCCCTCTTCCATCTTCCCTCTTCCCTCTTCCCTCTTCCGCCCTCTTCCCTCTTGTTACAGTAATGCTCGATGAATGAAAATAAGAATTGCACAAATTTTAACCATAGAAATATATTTTGTCTCTCTCTCTCATCAGACGTGAGCGGGCGTTACATTTTTTCATGAGTGACTCCGAGCCGCAACCTAATTTAAGACGTTATCACGTCAAAATTTAAGTCCGCCATCTTGGATTTCAAAATCACAAAATGGACGTCATTTTCGTATCCGGAACCCCGAGGAACCTCGGAGATGACACCCATATCGATTTATAAGAAAAAATTATGTCCGCCATCTTGGATTTCAAAATCGAAGTCATTTTCGTATTCGGAACCCCGAGGAAACTTGGAGATGACACCCATATCGATTTTTAAGAAAAAATAATGTCCGCCATCTTGGATTTCAACATGGATGTCATTATCGTAATCGGAACCCCGAGGAACCTTGGAGATGACACCCATATCGATTTTTAAGAAAAAATAATGTCCGCCATCTTGGATTTCAAAATGGATGTCATTTTCGTAATCGGAACCCCGAGGAACCTCGGAGATGACACCCATATCGATTTTTAAGAAAAAATAATGTCCGCCATCTTGGATTTCAAAATGGATGTAATTTTCGTAATCGGAACCCCGAGGAACCTTGGAGATGACACCCATATCGATTTTTAAGAAAAAATAATGTCCGCCATCTTGGATTTCAAAATGTATGTCATTTTCGTAATCGGAACCCCGAGGAAACTTGGAGATGACACCCATATCGATATTTAAGAAAAAATAATGTCCACCATCTTGGATTTCAAAATGGATGTCATTTTCGTAATCGGAACCCCGAGGAACCTCGGAGATGACACCCATATCGATTTTTAAGAAAAAATAATTTCCGCCATCTTGGATTTCAAAATGGATGTCATTTTCGTAATCGGAACCCCGAGGAACCTTGGAGACGACACCCATATCGATTTTTAAGAAAAATAATGTCCGCCATCTTGGATTTCAAAATGGATGTCATTTTCGTAATCGGAACCCCGAGGAACCTCGGAGATGACACCCATATCGATTTTTAAGAAAAAATTATGTCCGCCATCTTCCCTCTTCCCTCTTCCCTCTTCCGCCCTCTTCCCTCTTGTTACAGTAATGCTCGATGAATGAAAATAAGAATTGCACAAATTTTAACTATAGAAATATATTTTGTCTCTCTCACTCATCAACCGTGAGCGATCAACCGTGAGCGGGCGTTACATTTTTTCATGAGTGACTCCGAGCGCAACCTAAATTAAGACGTTGACACGTCAAAAATAATGTCCGCCATCTTGGATTTCAAAATGGATGTCATTTTCGTAATCGGAACCCCGAGGAACCTTGGAGATGACACCCATATCGATTTTTAAGAAAAAATAATGTCCGCCATCTTGGATTTGAAAATGGATGTCATTTTCGTAATCGGAACCCCGAGGAAACTTGGAGATGACACCCATATCGATTTTTAAGAAAAAATAATGTCCACCATCTTGGATTTCAAAATGGATGTCATTTTCGTAATCGGAACCCCGAGGAACCTCGGAGATGACACCCATATCGATTTTTAAGAAAAAATAATGTCCGCCATCTTGGATTTCAAAATGGATGTCATTTTCGTAATCGGAACCCCGAGGAACCTTGGAGATGACACCCATATCGATTTTTAAGAAAAAATAATGTCCGCCATCTTGGATTTCAAAATGGATGTCATTTTCGTAATCGGAACCCCGAGGAACCTCGGAGATGACACCCATATCGATTTTTAAGAAAAAATAATGTCCGCCATCTTGGATTTCAAAATGGATGTCATTTTCGTAATCGGAACCCCGAGGAACCTTGGAGATGACACCCATATCGATTTTTAAGAAAAAATTATGTCCGCCATCTTCCCTCTTCCCTCTTCCCTCTTGTTACAGTAATGCTCGATGAATGAAAATAAGAATTGCACAAATTTTAACTATAGAAATATATTTTGTCTCTCTCACTCATCAGACGTGAGCGGGCGTTACATTTTTTCATGTGTGACTCCGAGCGCAACTTAAATTAAGACGTTGTCACGTCAAAACTAACCTAACCTAACCCGGCCGAGTCGCATCTGCTCTGAAATGTGATTGATTCACCTCAACCTATTCTCAAACTTTAAATGATTCACCTTTCAGAGCAGATCCGACTGCCGTTTTTTTTGTAAATGTATAAATGTGCAGTAGGACATATAAAATTGTATTAAAGTAATACGTCGAAGAAATGAATTGCAATGTTTTGTAGTTGTGCCAATTAAGATAATTTGAAACAAATCAGCGATTAAGTAATATTCGTTGAATAGTATTTCTACGTAGTAAGATAAATTTAAATAAATAGTAGTTGAAATAAAATAACGCCAAACAATATTACTAGTACCGAAGTTTCGATGAATCGTTGTCGATGAAATAATATTCAATGGAAAGTTTGTCGACAAAACAAGGGTACAAATAAGTGTTAGTTCCCTAATTAAGTGTAACTCTAAAACCCACGTGATAAAAGTACGTCGCTGAACCTAGTGGGTGTCACGCTGCTAGCTGAAATCTGATACAGAAACAAACCGTCACATTCAAAACAAGCGTCTATGGTGTTTACGTCTATTCTCTTTCGCGCCAGGCGTAATGATGCGGACGGTGAAATGTTCATAGAAAAATGTGCTTTTTCTCGCCCTTGACTCGGATCCCTTGACATTACAGTAGATTTAGTCAATGAACATAATATATGACTGTTTATTTACGCCTAAGTACTGAAACACTACCGAACAAAACTATTTGGATGTTTTGCTTTAATTTCGCTTGCTGATTTGTATTAACTTAAAGAACCCCCCATACAGAGAGATAAGTATGTTCTCTGTATTATTGTTGGAGATCATATCATAGTTAATTCGGAATCATTCATTTAGCATTTACAAACATTTAGAGACCTTACGTTAATTGAAATGGCAACATGTGAATTACTTTATTGGTCACTAATATACTATAGCTAAGTAAAATCCTAGCTAAGCCAACAATTTAACTTTTTTATCATCCAAAATCAGGTCAAACAAAGAAATAAAACAGTAAATTTTAACAATGCAGAGTCAGAAGCCATTTTCATACAAAGGCATATACACGATCAGCATCAAAAGTAGCTGACAATTTTTACATAACCCAGTAGTAATTGCATACTAAAAACTGTACCTATTACTTACTTATATTTTACTATAAGAGAGTTTTTATATTTCAAAGTGCTAAAGATTACAGAAACAGTACAAATATTTCTAGCTTAGCACTGTTGCGGCTAGTTCTCAACTAGGAAGCACTAGGGCTCCCAGAAGGGAGTTCAGTACAATGGGAGATATACTTTGCTTCTGAAATCCCGGGACTTTTGAACAAACATTTGTTTATAACTGGGTATCGAATAGTTCCACCGGAAAGTTGCAGTTACAAAGTCTTTACATTAACTGGCAACGAACTGGTAACGTTGAAGCAGTTGCATATTGAACGAAGCAAACTTTTCCCTACTGATTGAATAGGCTTGGTATTTTTTTGGAAGACTATTCAATTATATCTTATTTCGATAGTCCTTGCTGTAAGGATCTACGAACTGCAGGTTATTAATTTTTCTTTACCATGTTTTTTCCGAAATGTTATTAGAAATTAACAATTTGACAGTTCTTAATAATAGTGGCTGAAGGGATTTTTGCCTTCGAAACATAATAAAAAAAAAATTGTTGACGGTTGTCACTTGTCAATGTCAAGCTGTTGAAATTTAAACACACCCCAGTGTCACAACATTCAAACTCCGACTCATGCCAGTGTCAAATCGTTAAAATTTCGACATTTGCCAAAAAAAAACTTTCGTATGTCCGGATTTCCGGCTGTTCTCGACTACACGCTGCATTTCTCAATCGTGAATTTTTGAGAGGCGGTTCAAGAAATAGTATTTTTCAATTATTTTTTTTTAATCTGCCATTACGAAAATAAGCTCACTGAGCGACTAGTTGCATAAAGCACCAACTTTATATTAGAACTGTAATGTGACAGAGTAAACAATCTATTAAAATCCTACGTGTATCAACTAAACGAGCATAACAAACCTTGCTACCTGATACGGATAAAGCAGGGAAATTATTGCATCGACGGTCTATTACCATAAGGATGGGTTCGGGTGGTTTCCCCGGCCCGTAAAGCTGTTACCTTCGGTCGATTTACCCCTTTACCCGCCAGGAAGGCAGTTAAGTGTGGTAAAATAGAATACACCTCTTATTCCAGAAAATGATCGCGTCCTCGACTAGAACGGGGGAAATGTTATTTTTCTTGTAGACGCTTATTGGGTGATTTTATACAGGCGTTCTCTGGGGGAGGCCTATGTCCAGCAGTGGACGTATTTTGGCTGATGATGATGATGATGATGATGATACAGGCGTTTTAACCGCCGTCAGTCCGCTGTCAAAAATATTGAATGTATGAGCTACACCAAGCTGCAAACTTTCATACAAGATATACTGCAACCGTACTTCTTACCATAATTGATCTAATTTTAAGCATATATGGCCCATTGCTTCGATATTTATGATAGCGAACTGACGGTGGTTGAAACGCCTATCACCCTTTGCCCGAAGATACACTTAGTCCGCAACGGTTTAATTGTTCAATACAGAATCACAAGTACTACTGCTGGTGAAATTAGTGAGATAACCACAATGAATATGCATGCTATAAAACTATGTTCCAGACTCCAAGTTAACAGCAGATAGTATGACTCTGTCTAGCGGTAAATGACGTCTGGGGCACAACTTACCGTGGACGTGATTTGCCGTCTTGGCGCTTTAAGGTTAATGACTGCACTGCATCTTGCGCTTTTTTCACAGAAAATTAGGGTTAATAATGCATGATGTTAGTGACGTGTCCACACCACAATAACCACTAAGCAGATGGTTAGACTGGTTGTGGTTAGTTTGGCTCGGGCACATAATTTCATCGTCTCTGGAGCTTTTTTATTACGAATGAGGACTAGAGAGCGTTAATTATGAAAAATAAGTGTTATATAAAAATAAGAAGACGAGAAAATGGAAGATAGAGAATGATGGCAGTAAACACCATCTTGCGCCGACTCCTACGATAAGGAATAGAATACTGAGGACTTCCGCGCCACAAAGTATCTACAGGTTAAGGCTGCGTTTCCACCAGAGATGTGCGAGGATGCGTAGCGAGGGATGTGTTTGTTAAGAACCAATGGAATAACATCTTCTACTTATCCTCGCTCAGCGCAGCTGATTCAATTGGTTAACAAAAGCACATCCCTCGCAACGCATCTTCGCACATCTCTGGTGGAAACAGAAACGCAGCAACGTAGAGCTCAAATATTTTAAGGACTTACCACTTTAATTTTGTAATCTTTGAAGTAAATCCGCATGCTGCTTTTTACGCAACTTCAATTCTTGATGTTTATGATGTCACATAAATATCAAGATCGGTAGCGAATTATAAATCACTTTTTATTATGACCTCATTTTATTGGCAATCACAATAGTATTCACGGTTTCATTGGTTTCGTTATTGGTATAAAAATTACATTAGGAATATTATTTCTATTATTCAGATGTTTAGCATAATAATATAAATATTGGTGCGCACAAGAGATAGGTATATAACTGAATAATAACTGAATATATTATGAGACGTTAGTTATCACACTAATATTATAAAGGCGAAAGTGTTTGAGTGTATTTATGTATGTGCATGTTTGTTACTTCTTCATGCTCAAATGGCTGGACTAATTTTGGTATGAAGGTAGCCGACACCCTGCGCAGTGAGCACATAGGCTACTTTTTTAACCCGAATAAATTTAGTGTTCCCGTAGGATGAGCAGGTAACACTGTGCGGCGCAGCTACTAATAGTATGTACCTAATCAAACAAATAGTATGTACCTAGTAAATATGTAATAGTATGTACCTAATCAATCAAACTTCCTTTATAGTCATTGTTCTTCTGTAGATCGCTTCGCTACACAACAAAATTTGAGCAGGTAACACTGTGCGGCGCAGCTACTAATAGTATGTACCTAATCAAACAAATAGTATGTACCTAGTAAATATGTAATAGTATGTACCTAATCAATCAAACTTCCTTTATAGTCATTGTTCTTCTGTAGATCGCTTCGCTACACAACAAAATTAGAGAATAAACAACCCCTAGGTGGATACCAGCAATACAGCCAAAACACATTTGCTGTGATTCATAAAGCAAAACCGGATACATAAAGAATGAAGCACAGTCCAAAATCCATACTAATATTATAAATGCGAAAGTGTGTCTGTCTGTCTGTCTGTCTGTCTGTCTGTTACCTCTTCACGCTTAAACCGCTGAACCGATTTAGATGAAATTTGGTATGGAGATAGTTTCAGTCCCGGGGAAGGACATAGGATACTTTTCATCCCGAATAAATGTAGTGTTCCCGTGGGATAAGCGGGTAACACCGCGGGGCACAGCTAGTTGTATATATGGCGAATCACTTAACTGTTAAAAACGGACGAATAGAAGTCGACCTTCTCAAAAGCTATGCAAATCTCAACTTCGATAAAGTTCAGTAATTTAATCATCCCATATTAGTCCACTGTTACGTACAAGTAATTGCTACAACAATTACCTTCAAACTTATCTAATATCTGCTTCAACAATAAGCAAGTAAAATCCAAGACAAAGATCAAACCCAGCGTAATTGTGGAACTTTAATTTAGGTAATACTTAGACCTAGATCCTAGGCCGCAAGCCAACGGCCTTCACGGATAGAATGTCGCTAGGCAACCTAAGTACCACCCACGCTATGTAAATTCGACAAAGTCAATACATTAATGTCACAATGACTTTATATAAGGTGCTTATTGTGGATTGTGTGAATATAGGGACGGAAAATGGCGAGGGTATTCCATTGTTGTGTAAAAAAATTTACGTTTAACAGGCTTGAACAGATGGTTGACTGGTAGAGAATGCCTTATGGCATTAAGTCCGCCATTTGTACTCTTACTTTTATATTTTGTGCAATAAAGTTTGAATAAAAAAATAAATTAACAGATTAAGCTAATATACTCACTGGTGTACCTACCTACTAAAGTTCCGTAAAGATATACCCACAAGGTGGAAAAAATGTTTTTTTTTTTGACGTGAATGTAATTTTCTTTTTCGGTAAACTACATTTTTGAAACATAGAAGTGAAATGGCTGGCTCAATATTACTGCTGCTGCTGTGTTTCAGTTTCAACGAACACAGCCCGTCTGTTGTCGCGCGACATAGCATCGCCCGTCACTCTATCACAGTACTGCGAGGAAAGAGATAGGTAATATTACTCGCCCGAGAAAGAGTCGCGTGTAGGTAATATTGAGGTAGCGGCATGTCGAGCTAACGATATATGTCAACTTCAAATCAAAATCATACAAAAAACTGTGTGGTTACTAAACGCTACTTTGAGGTACTTACCTACTAAAAGTATTACGACGATCAGACTTTTCAGATTTCTAAGAGTCAAGATAGTTATGAATATGACATCTGAATTTATCGAAATGTAAAAGTAAAGGAGTAATTCAGAATATTCGATGTAAGTAGCTGATCAAATACATTTAGCGTATCAAAGAAGTTTCATATTACAAATATGTCGACATTACTGTCTGTAATCTCTAATCTTGTACGCTGTCTGATTCGTCTGAATTTTATAAGTCGAGTCGAGACTTACATTTCTATAGAATAAAGTGAGCAAAATTCTTAAACAAATTCAATGGAGCGCTCTGTCTACACTAAAGGTAAAATGAGAGTTTATTTCATAAAAAACATTGGGATTAGTTCTCAGAATTGAAAGTTAATACTTTAAGAGCCGCCCACGAATAACCTTGAGGAGTAATTTTTCATGGAAAGTAATGAAAAATATTTTGTTGATATATTTTTTGGCAATTCCGAACCTACTTTGGCCTCTAATTGAAATTGAAGTTCTAAAGCAAAATTAGGAACGTATAATCAAAATAGCAAAAATAAAAGGCAGTCAAAGGAAATCTCTTAAGGCTCCTTATCCGTTTAAAAATGCTGATTGTTTTAGACATTTTTCTCTATGATCAACTCATTATTTTAGGAAAATAAAACAACATTGTGTGCAGAATTTGTATGAGTGCGCAGCTCAAGCCGTACAGCGCCATCTATTGTTTAAACGACTGGACGGATTTTAACCAATTGTGGTACAAGAATCCTAAGATGGTTATAGCATACTTTTTACTCGACTACGCGGACGAAGCTGGGCACCGTCTTGTACTCATATACTCGTATGTACGTGATATTCTTTCACTCTGTCTATACCTATATATATATATCCATCGGCCTTCTAAGCTCATCGTATTTCCATTTAGTCCGTTGGTTAAAAGATTTACGTAGATGAGATGAGTAAGCGTGGCCATTTCCTTTAATGCGCTGGTTGGTGTAGGCGACTTCCTTCTAAGAAAGACTATTTTTACTTAGTCAACTTCATAATTGACTTGTTAGCGAAGTTTTTTTACTACTTGATTACTTATATTCCAAAGTCAAGGTTATTTATGATTATGTATTGATTTGATTAACACGAACACTTTAATTGTTATGCAATCTAACGGACTATTTATGTTTTTATTATTTTGCGAGGACGGAAGGTCACGGTATTCTGTTGTTTCTTTTTTATTAGCTAACAAATGAAAGGGCAAACAAAAATAAACAAACGATGTATGTAATAAATAAGTAATAACTGTATCAATAAAGATTGTGTGTCATTAAATAATAAATATATGACAACGCAATATCATATCAAAATCGTTCAGCCAATTATATAATGTTAGTTGCGTGGTTTGTAATATTGAAGGGATCTTTGGGACGTGATTCGATTACAGTAATCCAAACCAATCCAATATTTATTGAAGTTTCGTTAGTTAACGCTGATCTTGGAGCCAAGGTAACCTGCTCCAAACGTATCTAATAGACAACCAATATAGCCTGTGATAACCAATACTCACAAAAAACTCTATCACTGCTATTCAAAACCTCGTATTTGTAATTACATTGACACTGAGATACGAGCTTCGTTTTTTAGTTTTAAGTAGGTATTTGTTACTTAGTGAGTATTGTGTGTCAATAGGCGATATTATAATGTACAATACAAATGCTATACATACGTAGTTTTGTGACTTTATAATCTTCATGTTCTCATTAACAAAAAACTTATTTCTTATTTGAAACTTTTGTTACGTATTTACATAATACCAAATGTGTCAAAATGGAAATAATATATAAGAACCGTATAGAAAAAAAAAACGAAATGTCCGAATGGTTATAAAGAGATAGTCTAGTGAACATGATCCCACAATGCCATTGTCTTACTCGAGTAGACTTTTTTAAGGCAAAGCAAATAAAGAACAAAAAAAAAGCAAATGTAAACTACGTAAATTACCGCCGTTCAACTGTTATTTTATTTTGCTCGTTGCGCATGTCTCAGTTTTTTGCGTCTTTCGATAAAAAATAATATATTTTCACTAAACAACGTATTATTATTCTAAGCATGATGAGACCTAAAGATAATTATTTTACTAAGCCCTTGGTCTAGAGGTCTGGGCAACTTAGCTTAATTCAATTTATCAGACCCGAATTAGCATACAACATTAATCAACACTCTTTGCCTTGACCGAAATTATATTTATAGATATTAATTATAAATGCCGGTAGTCATTCGCAGTAACAGTGATATTCCTTATAATGGGCGAATTTGACTAAATAAATCCGCAATTTTTGAACTTCATTAATGGAATGTCACCTTAAAATAAACAGAACCTAATGAATAAAGCTTGAACACGCCAAAACAACAATATAAACTATAATTCAAGTTTTTTTTTATCGTGTTTATATACAATGTTAATGTACATTTTAAAAACAAAAAAATATGTTTAATTATGCTTTGAATACGCCATCATGCGTACTTTGCTTCGAATGCGGCTTATAAGGGTTTGCACAGCAGTATCGGTGTACTTTTTGCTGGCCCAAGTCCGTTTTTTTTGCAACTCCGCAGCTGTTTTAACTCGTCCGCCTTTCTTTTTTAAAATCCCATTCATTATGGACCATTATTCTTCGATAGGGCTGAGTTCAGGACAATTTGGAGAATTGGACTCCATAGGTACCACAGCAACAGCATTCTGATCATACCATTTCGTCACTTCTTTAGAATAGTGACAGCTCGCAAGGTTAGGCCAAAATAATTGTTGTGAGTTATGATTTCTTAAAAAAGGTAAAACACGCTTTGGCAAACTTTTTTTTTGTATATTTTACCATCTACTGTCCCTGTTGTGATGAACGAACGACTTCGTTTGCCACAACTCCAACTAGCTGGCCATAACATGAACTTTTTTGGAAATTTCGACAGCATTTTCTCCTTGCAATCTTCTGGGGCGTTTTTTCGATTCGTACAAGTGTAAAATTCTTGCCCAGGTATCTGTTTGAAGTCTGGTTTAATGTACGTTTCGTCATCTAATACAACGCATTAAAATTTTGTTAAAAAATCGTCGTACAATTTTCGTACCCTACGTTTTGCGGATAAATTCTGCTTAGAATCGCAATTAGGTGCAGCTTGGGCCTTGTACAATCTTAATTCTGCCCTTGACTTAACTTTCTGGATGTAAGATTGCGACATTTGTACCTTTTTTGCGACATCATGTGATGATAACTTCGGATCTGCTGAAAAAAGCTGCATTACGCGGGCTTCCTTTTTTTTGTCTTTTTCTCCTTGCTTTCCACCACTACCCGGCTTCCGTTCTGACATTAAACGCTCCCGAAACTTTTTTAAGACGGAACATACGGTGGATTGAGCATATTTTAACGATTTTGCTAGAGATCTATAGCTTAAATGCGGATTTTCTGTATGTTTGAGCAAAATTGTTTAACGCTGCACATGTTCAGAGCTCGCCATCGTGAAAACAAATTAAGGAATGGGAAGCTATCATAATATTTTTTATTCATCATACTATGAAATTAATGAAATAAGTACTAAATCGGTTGTATACTACGCGAAAAAAAAAATTTAAGCACTTATGTGTGCCCACGTTTTGGCGTGTTCAAGCTTTAAACAGAAAACATGTACATTAGAAGCCTGATCTCTTAAGTAACGCCAGAGATACTCAACTCAAAGTGTCGGTCATGAAGTTAATTCGCCCATAAATAGTTAATTGTTAGTAGCATGATCTATAGGTAAGTTGGTTTTCCCCGCTACCCAAAGGTTGTCTGGAAGAGCTTTTTAGCGATAAGACCGCCTATTGACTACGATTTTTAATTTAAGATTTCTCATGTAATATTTTTTTTGTTGGTGTGCGGTAAAGTATTGTATTGTATTATAAGTAGGTACTCGTACTATAAATAATGACTAATATATATAAAAGAAGAAGTCCTGACTGACTCATCAACGCACAGCCGAAGCTACTAATGTTATAGAGTTGATTTTTGCACAGTAGGTTACTTTTATAACGTGGGCTAGGGATAAGAAGGGATTTTTGGAAATACCTCCCCTAAGAGGGTTAAACAGGGGTACAAAGTTTGTATGGGGTACAAGTTTTTTTTCATACTAGGAACTTGAAACTTTGTAAAAAGGTATTATAATAAAATGGAAGGAAACTCATTTCAGCGTTTTTGAAAATTCACCCCCTAAGGTGGTAAAAAAGGGGTTCAAAGTTTGTATGGAGATTAAGTTTTTTTTGGGCGCGGGACATGAATATTTGTGTAAAGGTACACTATTAGAATACAAGAAAAGTAATTTCAGCGTTTTCAAAAAATCGTCCCCTAAAAAAGGGGTTGAAAGTGTGAATCCATTAGAAATTCCTTGAAACTTCTTATCTTATCTATATATATATATAAAGACAATAGGAAATATTTATTAAAAGACAAAAACTTAGCAAAATACATGTCACAGCATCCACAGCACAGGTTTCGTCCAATCGCAAATAGATGTATCCACCACAAGTTTCGTCAGTATAAAAGAAGAAGTCCTGACTGACTCATCAACGCACAGCCGAAACAAGTTTTTTTTCATGCTAGGAACTTGAAACTTTGTAAAAAAGGTATTAAAATAAAATGAAAGAAAACTAATTTCAGCGTTTTTGAAAATTCACTCCCTAAGGTGGTAAAAAAGGGGTTAAAACTTTGTATAGGGCAACTTTGTTTTAGAGCTAAAAACTTGAAACTTTGTAGAAAGATTGCTTATTAAAAAACACAAAAAGTATTTTCAGCGTTTTAGAAAATTCCACCCCTTAAGGGGTTAAATAGGGGTGCAATGTTTTTTAACTAGAGACTTGAAACTTTGTAGAAAGCTTACTTAATCAAATAGGCCGTGAATTAACTAAGAATAAAATTCCTTACCTACCTATTTTAATATCTTTGTCATCATCAAAAATCTTCGCGGACGAAGTCGCGGGCGGCCGCTAGAAAATCTTTTAGAAAATCTTCTAAAATTCTTTTCTCAGTGTCTGCCACTGTTTTGAAATGTAATATGTGGGTTGTTCTACAAACTAAGGACGAAAATGAGTCTGATTCCGGCCCGACGTTTTTTTTTCATTATGGTTACAAAATACAGTTTATCATAAAGATTACACCGTCTTTTAGCCTATATTAAGTGGAACGGTCAAAATATTCAAAAATATTAGATTTATGGCGTTTTTAAGAAATCAAGCAGCAGGAAACTGAGATTGTAACCAGGAAACTGAGGATTTAAACAAATATCAATCAAAATCAACGTTTATTTAATAATGAATTCACAAATAAAAATTATTCTTCTAACCATTAGTTTATAATAGTACAAATATCTTGAACTATGGTGAAAATTTGGTCCATTCTTGACATACTAATTATCTATCTAAACCAGTCTTGAACAGGAACTTTTATCACTAAATCTTCAATATTATACAATGAGTAATAATTTTAATTTAACAAACATGATGTAATAAAATCTCTTTTATAACAAAGTAACAATATTATTGTTAATAATTTAAATATGAACTCATAAACAATAGTATGACGGAAACCAAAAACATCTAGCAGTCTTATTAATTTTGCTTTTCCTAGGCATTTATTTTCTAATTCGAAAACTAATCGTTAAATATTTTTTGAGCATTTTCTAGTATTTCTTCTTTAGTTTGTTTTTTCTTTGGTATCGCCATTTTATCTCTAAAAAAGCAATCTAATGAGCTTTCAAATAATGAAAATCAATGAAATCATCAAAATGTCACAGTTTTATACCTGTTACCGTCCGTAAGTATTTGTCCATATAGGATAAAAGTATTTATGGAAATGTCTATTCATATTTATCACATTATAATCTGCAACCGACATGTAACTGTAAACCTCATATTTACAACAGTACTTACGCGATTAAATAATTTTGTTTAGAATTCGAGGTCAGGCAAATACTTAATTCAGAAAAATAGTATATAATGTAAATAGACATAGGCACAGGTTTTAAATGTGCGTTTACGTTGTATTTATCTTTTTTTTCTGATGTTTTGAGACGATTATACGAATTGCCCTGCTTAGTTCAGTGATAATACTTATAAGTTATAGGTAAATTGATTATTAGAACTAGTTAAACGCTTTATTATTTTGACTCCATAGTATATAGCAGAAAAAGTAACAAATTATCTTGGACAAAAATAATATTTCAGTATAAACACTCAGGATCCAGCATTTTTCTCAGTATCCTGGCTATTTATTTGACAGGATCCTGAGACCAGGTTCCTGAGAATTTTTGAATAATATTAAAAAATAACGTCTATTTATAACATTCAACCAAAATTAAGCAGCATTAAGCCTTCGTGTAAGTAATTTATAAATCAAAAGGCTACAATTACCATATTACCAGACGAATTTCGTAATTAAATATCTTACCAGGATCCTGTGAACTCGACTGATTACGACGCGACTTCCTCCATCAAATATGCCGGGCAGACTAAGCAACACACTGGGTGCAAAGCGATAGGTGGTATTCTTTGTCTCTTTCGTAGCGGCAACGAACTCAGCTAAACCTCAAGGTCGTACGGCTAATGGAATATTGAATATTCGCTTATTTTACATTGGACAGGATCCTGATATAAAACTGTTGGGACAAATTCTGGACAAAGTTTTTATAATGTTTTTGCTACAATAAAGTAGTAATATGTCACCTAGGTAACAATAATAATAGGAAGTCATTTATATTGGTTTAATTTATGGTCTCAATGTAGTAGAAAATAAATTAAATTGCACATTAGATTCGATTTTGCTCGTGGGACACTCCAGGATCCTGAAGATTTGACGCTTTGAATATTTTTTTTCTTAAGAAAATATTTTGTCATCTAAATTATTTTTAGAGACCAGGTAGATATAGGTATGGTAAACAGTATGTTATGTAAATAAACTAGGTTGTAACCATTTTTCATGATATTTTAGCTGAGCTGTCGAAAATTCCTTACTTTGTAGAACTACCCATGTATAGACCATTTTAACTAAGAATAAAATTGACTTACCTATTTTAATATCTTTGACATCATCAAAAAAATACGCGGACGAAGTCGCGGGCGGCCGCTAGTGACTAATATCCAAAACCAATATCAGGACCAATCGATGCACGGTGACTGTAGTTTCGTATTTACATTGATTACAACTCTATCTATCGGTTTAGATATCTTGCACTGATCACGAAACGACTAGATTTTAATTATATAATACATATACATTTATTATGGGTCAAAAATAAAACATAAAAAATAACAAATTTATGGAATTAAAACTAAAAATTAAACTAAGATTTGATTTGATAAATGTATACCGGGTGTTTCCTGCAATAGGAGCGATAAATTAAAACATAGATTCTTCGCTTGAAACTGGACAACATTTGTTAAGCAACTTCTGAAAACAACGTGTATTAAATGATATTTTGTAGAATAATGTTTAGACAAAGAAGCAATGTATTGCGAAATGTCCGATATTAGTAGAGTGACAGCTATGTCAATGCTCAGGGATTGTCAATGTTAGACGACGTACATTGAAAATACTATTTAATTTGTTTGAAATAATAACATTCTGAGAACTGACTTTTTTTTAAAGTTGCTGAACAAATGTTGTTCAATTTGAAGAGTAGAATCTATATTTTAATTTATTGCTCCTATTACAGGAAACACCTGGTATAATTATATATAAGTCCTATAACAAACGAATACATTTATATTCAAACTACCTAGATTTTAAGCAAAATCATACAGGTGTAACTGGAAAGCCAAAGATGGCTATAGGATATTTTTTACTACGGTAAGGAAAAAAGCAATGTTATGTTATGAAGATCTTTTTCATCCCTGTGAGAACAAAGATGCGTTCGCCTTCTGGTTACCTATAAATAATTATAAATCGTAATTCTTATTCGCAATATCACTGTAATATTCCTTATAAACCCTACCAGTAAATTGGTAGTATCATGTAATATATGATTTGGTCTCTGATATTGCGGCGTAGAAGTTGGCCAAATTACATTTCCCAGACCAACTTACTCGCACTTCCAGAGAATCTTATTGCCACTACATTACAAATTATGTCCCAAAGAATAAGCAGTCTAGTCTAGTTATACTTAAGTATGAGGGATACATTATACGCGACGCGAGTAGAAAACAAACATGGAAACAAAAGAAGTGCGCTACTTGCTCGCTAACGAAACAACCAGCGAAGTTTCCATAGGTTTTAACATAGTTATTATCTACGTATTTCAGGGTAGCACATGTTTATTTACAATTTTACAAAATCTCATAATTTTGAGAATGTCATGTCATTTGAAAAACGTCCAACGCTGGACGGAGGCCACTACGACTTCCATCGTAATACGACAGTTCCTTTGAAAGATCAAATCAGCTACTTTTTATAAAACGTAAAGACGCTGGAATGTGTAATTTATAAGAGAAACACAAACCATGACTGTATGAATAACCTCCTTTTATTTAGTTTTTGAACTTTTATGGTAATTTTCAAATATTTCAACTGGCGAAAATTTCATGATAAAACCGCGATGTATATTTTGTGAATTTGAGAATTGATCGTACTTCCTTCGATTAATTTCAATTGTATTTCAGTATTCCAATAATTCTATTTTTGGTATTGCGGTGTTAATAAGTAAACAGTGACAATTTGGAATGAAACAGGATATTCAGAGATTTCCCTTTCTAAATGGGTTGGGAATTTTCCTTCAGAGGGAGCAGGTATTAAATTAGTAAAAGTTAAAGAAATAATATTATCATATAATACTGGTTAACACGATTTTAAGATTTGGGGTAATGATGGAGAATGTTCCTGTCGCATAAAATACCCATTGTATATTTGAGATAAGTAGGTTTATTTTCCTTCGTTTTTTTTTTTTAAATTCACAAACTGACCGGCGATTGACCTCTGTATCACCTGACGGTAAGCGAATACGGGGTCGAGGATGGAGCTCGCCGGTTCAGTCATAGCCTATTCACTCTTATCTATACCTAAAGTAAAAAATAAAGATCCCTTTTTGTTGTAAAATATATGCCAATTTAATATAATAATTTCATCCGTTTATTTATTTATTTAAACTTTACAAAAAAAGTACAAATGCGGACTTAATGCCTTTAGGCATTCTCTACCAGTCAACCACTGGGTTAAGAAAGAAAGAAAGTTAGTAAGAAAGATTAGACATCCCTTTGCCAATTATTTGCGAATAATTGCTGAGCCCTTGCAGGGCGTCACATCTAGGTACACCTATTGTTCCACCTATAATGTAAAAAGTGATAGGCAATAAATATTTGAATTTGAATTGTTGTTCTCCATTAGTAAGCACTTTAACATAGTGCGTAGGTAACTTACTCAGTGGTGACGTCACTATCAACTTGATTTGTAACTTGACTGCCAAACGGCAAGGATAAGTAAACGTCGCCAAACTAACTTTTCACAGGTGTCATTTGTTGCAATCTATATATATATGTTTATTGCGGTATAAGAAGAGCGTTTTTCCTAGACATGGTCTCTGAATAATCATAGGTAGGTAGAAAAAAATATGGTATTTTCATGACGTATGGGTATCGTTGAGAAATATACAGGTCCTTAAGAGGCCTTATTGCTTTTAGAAATTTCTTTTTATTTATTTCATATCGTGCATAATATAAGTACTAATATAAGTTAAAATACAGATTTCTAGGAAACAAAAAATATCAATGAAAAATTTAAACTGAAAGTTAGATAGTAACATTGATAACTTGTAATGAAATAACCCTATTCTAAAGAAAACTCATTTTGAAATACAATTCTAGTATAGACTAGAAGGTGACCGCAACATCGTACGCGTTTTTTTTTTATATTGTAGTCGGGTAAAAAGTATCCTATAACCATATTTGGATGTCCAACTATCCCTGTACCAAAATTGGTTACGATTTGTCCAGCCGTTTCGGAATGAAGGAAATTTTGAAAACAGATAGCGCCAGGCTGGCTTGGCCATATAAAACAAATGACGATCCTGCATTACACTATTAAGATTTCTCCTAAAATCATGACCTTTCTCCATAGAAAAGTAATTTTCAAAACAAATCTACAATTTTATAATATACTAGCTTTTGCCGGCGACTATGTCTTCGTGGAACTTGGAAGTATGGAATATGGAAGCAACCTCGTACAACACGATAGATATTCACCTAATCACCTTTATTAATAAAAGGGATTATTAAAAGCGCCTCAGCAAATGTAAGAGCAATTGTGCTTTTGGTCTAATCATTACATTTCCTACAGGGTCATCAATGTCATCATGAATTACTTACTCACTTTTCAATCTTTTTAGGGATAATTTCCAGGATGAAAACTATCCTATGTCCTTCCTCGAATCTTAAACTATATCCATGCCAAATTTCATCAAAATCGATTAAGCGGTTTAAGCGTGAAGAGGTAACAGACAGACAGACACACTTTCGCATTTATAATATTAGTATGGATAGATGATTTCTAAGGAACGGATACTTCCTCCTCATGGTATGGACTTTCCACAGGACACTACTAACTTAATAGTTAATAATTTATATAGCTCGTATATTCAGATTCATAAAATCGAAATAAAATTTAACATGTTAAACAACTCGGAAACACTTAAGCATAAAAAAGTTATCGACTTCCTATTCTTTACTACAAATATAAACATTACGAGAGCAAAGGCCCAACATAAAGTCAGGCCATATAAGGCCCGATCGGATACAATGCGAGGTTAGTGTGCTTGTTAAAAATCTATTTGAGCATAAAGTAGCAATTTCTTATCGCTGCTTAACGTATTTATGGCTTACCACCAAATAAGTACTAAATCACTGTCAAACAATTACTTAACATATTTTCTACTAACAGACCATAAACTACCAGTAAGTTAATTTTAGAAATGAAAATAAACAACGATAAATTTCTAAATCGAAGCATTTTCACCTAAATATTCGCGCACACATTTACATATATATTCAGTATTATATGACCTTGTACGTAAAGTTATCCCACAATATTTCGAGAAACCAATTGTATGTATAATTTACATATAAAACGTCAATATATCAATAACAATACCAACACAATAGATCAATTCGCGATGCGCGTAAGCAAGCGCGCGTTGTCAATGCAACTGCCGTGCGCCGGCGTAGCCTTCTTTCACTTCGATCGATTTCAGCGCCATACCTGTGCATAACTTATTTGGGAACCATGTTACTTCAAGGTCGTTTGTATGTGTGTTATCTTTATATGTATTCATGTTATGTATATCGTCGTCTAGTACCCATATATATAGCTTAGCCATAGTTTTGCTTAGGTTGGGACTAGGTCGATTTGTGTAAGATTGACCCTCCATATTTATATTTATGCTTATTTATGTATGTCCGCGATTTATTTCAGAAATACGTTTCTGGATTAACTTTGAGTAAAGGGAAATAGTGGAACGCTGATATACATAACTCAATATCGTAACAGAGGTTCGGTTATAATTATAAATAAATACGGAAATCTAAACCATTGCTTTACTTTACGACATAACTATCATATTTAATTATGTCTTAGCAAGGTAAGTTATATACTTATGCCGCAATAAACAATAGATTGTGATAGTATGACACCTGTGAAGTGTGAAGTTATTAAAAATAAAGCGTCTGACATCATCACAAAATAGTCATACACATATAATAAAAAGTATACCCAAAATATCGTAAAACAATGAAAGACACGAATAGAAGAAAGTTTTGACTAAGAGTGCAGAAATTCTTACTGACGCATTGGTCGATGGATCACATTAGGTACAATGAAGCTAATAAAAACTACAGTAGGTGTGTAACTGTTAAAAAAGTCTATTAGACAATAGCGTGTTTTTATCCAAGTTCAATAACATACATCATTGGGTTTTTTAATAGCATTACCAATCGATATCATGTACAGTTTGTTCGGCATTGCCAGAACAACGAAACGCGGTTACATTTTATTTTCAACTCATACCGAAAGCAAAAAGAGTAATTAAGGTAATTAAATCGTATAGAAGAATTAATTCGACTTTGTGAACCTTGCAAACTCGTATAGAGGATTGAAAAATGCGTAAAAAACATATATTATATTAAGAAACTAAAACTAGTAGCTATCTCTGTGAGCTGAATGCTTCGCGAATCTGCTTCGAATTGGCTGTAATTTGTAATGTTTTACATTTTCAACTCCCATATCTCCGCTAACTTGCTCACAAAATTTGGTTTGGTAGGCTGTACGGAAAACTAGACGTCCGGACATACGAAAGCAGTTTTGGCCATAGTGAAACGAAGACGCTTCGCTCGATCGGTTAATACATGTAAAAGTATGCACAGTTCATGAGAGATTATAAAGGTGGTAGTTTAAAATGCAACGAGTCAGTACCTAACGCTATTGCCATGTCCAAGTTCTTGTTAAGTCATATTTTCGTAGGTACAGGTTATCCAGGGTGTTTCACAATCACAACGTAATACCTATATTGAGTTTCAAATACATTTTCAATTCAACAAACTTGCTTATGAAATTTAGAAACCTGAAGATACTATCGCATTGTTTCAATTAGTTTTCAAAACAAACCGTTTAACTTTTTGTTCTTTAAGATTGCCGGAAGTCTTAGAAGAATAACGTCTCAAGTTTCTATTAAATCGTTATATACATACGACTTTGATTTAAGATGCTGTCCGCCGCTGATGAAAGGACAGTCACACATCAGTATAGGTAATTGATCATAGTTGCCACGCGACGTGCTTCGAATAATCCGTATGTGTGCAGCATTGATTAAAATGCTTCTTGTGACAGTTTGCTGCATACCTATCATCAAAGGCGGTAAAAGTATGGGATGATTGGTGAATGCTTAGCATTAACACATGCAATGGTTCAACAGCAACCCAATTAGTAACCATTATGATAATTACACGAGCGATTTGCTACACACATCAACTAATCACTCAATCAGCTGATCTTGACGGCATTTAAAGGATAAAAACGGTTAAATCAATAGGAGTAAACTTTATCGCTTCATCAGATAAAGGCAAGCCGACTTTGCGACGATCATGACCAAATACGAAGAGATAATACGATGTGGAAACGAGGTCAGCGGCAAGTCAGCGAAACTCCTTGCGCGAACACAAAACAACCGATTAATACTGGCCGCTACCAAAACCGTCGAACTTGAACGCACTTATCGATACCTCAGAACCACCCAAACACGGAAGGTATTAAAATTGTATGAAGGTCACATACTCTTAATCCCTTTTTCCTCTGGACGGTATGGAGTACCTCCGAACCTCCGTCCAAACACAAAAAGTATTATAATTGTATGAAGTTCACATAATTCTTAATACCTTTTTCTTTTGAACCGTATGGTGCATTGCAGTTGCAGCGCGCTACCCAAAAAAGTATTCAAGTAACCCAAATAAGAAACAAGGAGATGCCGATTTGAGGATTCTTTCAGGGTCACCAGCAAAACCTTTAGTAGCTGGGAGGTATTAAATTAAAAATAAACACCTTAAGGTCTGCTTGAGGAAAATATTTTTGTTTAATACGATATGTACTCAATATGTTTACTGAAGGTTTCAGAATCAAGGTAGGCTGCATAATATGCTAATGATGACAATGGATATAATAATACCCTGTTGGCGAGGACTGGCGTATGCTGTTTTTTTAGCTGTCAAAGCGGTCAAGAGCGCTTTAATTTAGTCACATCACTTTAACCTTCTAAGCGTCAGCGACGGCAAATCACGTCGACGGAAAGTGTGCCCCAGATGCCGCGACGTCATTTGCCGCTATACAATGTCATCCAATCTACTGTCAGCTTGTCAGGGACACAGTATTTCGTCGAAGAGCTGAGCGGACGAAAGGTTAAAAATAGGTGAAGAAAGCCACTTAATAAACCTTAAGCTTCAATGACGAGTTCTGAGAATGATTTTAAGTTTAAATAAGTGTTTACTTTATTAAACTGAAAATGGATAGGAGTAATATAATAAAAATCGGAAGCCAGATGGTCGGACGACATTAAAAAGACGGCAGGACCGACAGGATCGCCGCATCAAGATCAGCAAGAGGCATATGTCCAGCAGTGGACGCATATATGCTGAGAAGAAGAAGAATAAATATCGGATATTTTCGAACACTGTATGCTGGGTGTGAAGGGGTAATTAAAATTTCTACATAGTTAAAACTGTTTCTATTTGAATACTTAACCTTTCGTATGTGGCGATCAAACTTTTCCAATCAACTGACCACTTAGGAAAGTAAAACAATAGGTTCGAATGGTTCATCAGGATCCTTATCAAACACAGACGAAAGGTTAACTACGAAATGAAATCAAAGTGCTTTTTTTGTAGATGTTCGGATATTAGGATGTTTGAATATTTGTTCCTCAATAACGATTTCAATGAAACTTAGCACACAGATATGTTATATACCGGGTGATGAATCCAAATGGGTCAGTAGGGAGAAGACAAATCTATAAGATAGGGAAATCGGTTCTTAGGAACCATGGCGTCGATTACATTTTTTTTTTTATATATATCTTATACTACATAATGTCGTCGCATCGTCAATATAAATAAATAAATATTAACGGACAAATTCGATTTGCCGGATTGCCTAGAGTGTCATGTTAGTATTTTTGCAGACGATACAAAAATATTTGCTAACCCATTAGTAGATTACAATCGACTTCAAGAAGACTTAGACAGAATATCAAACTGGTCTAAAGAATGGCTGTTAAAACTAAATGCTGCTAAATGTACTGTGCTACACATAGGGAAACGCAACCCTGGCTTAACGTACTACATGGAAAATACTCCACTTGAGGCCGTCAAAGTGCAAACAGATCTTGGTATTAAAATCTCAGAAGATCTTAAGTGGGAAGAGCACATAATCACAATCACTAAGAAAGCGAAAAGCCTGATTTACCTCACCAGGAAAGCCTTTGGGGCCTTGACACCAGAAATGATGTTGAAGATACACAAGACCTATATCAGACCCTTATTGGAATACGCTTGCCAAGCCTGGAGCCCTTACTTTGTTAAAGACATTGAGATGCTGGAGAAAGTTCAGCGTAGTTTCACCAAAGTACCACGGGAATTAAAAAATAAATCATATGAAGATAGACTGCAGGCGCTGAAGCTAACAACCTTGAAGAGCCGCAGGGAACGTGGAGACCTGATCGAGACTTACAAGATTCTGACTGGGCATTATGACCTCAAGGACATTTGCGAAATATTTGTACGCAACAACAATACCCGACTGAGAGGTCATCACCTAAAGCTAGTTGCCTGCAGGTCGCACAACAACCCTCATAAACACTTTCTGGGCAATAGAGTTGTGAGTGCTTGGAACAAACTCCCCGAGGATGTAATTTCAGCACCTAACGTCAATAATTTCAAGAATAAATTAGACAAGCATACCACTGAGCAACGATCTCAAGACACAGATTGCTGGATATAGGCACTATCAGTTGTTAAACTGCCTGCCTCATTATAAATAATAATAATAATAATAATAAACTCAAACAAATCTTATTTAGTTATTTCTATATATATTAAAGTGCGCCAAACTGTGAAAGAGTTTGTTGGCGTCGCGTTCTGACAATAAAATTATTGGGAAAAGTGATGTATACTAACTACATAACTAAAGATATTGATTAAAGATGGACATATTGATTGTTGCTGTTAAGGTTCCAAAGTGACGAACCTTATCTTTCCCTAACTGTAAATTGCAATATTTGTGCCCAGCCGTTTTAAAACTTCCCATCACGTGGATGCACATAAGTAGGTACACATATGCACAAATATGCACAACCAACATCCTTCACATCCAACATGACAGGTTATGCACAGCGTTTGATCGATGGTGATTGATACCGGCGGTATCACTTCGGACATGCGCAGAAGCCGTACCAATTGGAATATACCAGTGTCTTACAACCTAATGTTAATTCAGTAACCATTTCTGGGAATCCCTATTCCTTATGCCGCAAAAACAATAAGCTTGTGACAGTTCCTACTGTCACAATGAAAACATTGACTTTCGCTTGTTCTAAGTCAATAGCGACGTCTTTACAAAATACTTTCGAAGGAGAAAATCAATTAAATGTACAGACACAAGAAAGTGTAGAAATTAAAAAAGTGCCAATGTTGTAGTATTGTCTCGTTTTCTTAGATTGATTGAATAAGAAAGGGACGACACTACTGATTGGAAAGTGGAAGAAATTAATATCTTAAATTGGCCTATATTTGACGATGTTTGAAAGTGGGGCTGATTATTTTTAGGTATATCCCAATACTGGTCTAGGCAAACAGCTCTTTGGATTACGCCGCGCAGTAAAAACTACCTACAAGTGACCTAAGTCTTGAGAACGTTTGATAAACAGATGGCAAACAATAAGTTCGGAGCTTTCGGGGGTAGTCATTTAAGTCGATGTTGCACAAATGTTTGCCAATATTTCCAACAGTGATAAAAATGTTACAATACGACACCTTTTGCTTCAGTGTGTACCAGTCCCCCTCCCCCATTAAGGCTGTTTATAATAAGAGACGTCACAAAAGTCAGCAGTCGTAAACGTTAAATTAACGCATCAGAAGGAACTATAAATAGCAATTTACCTAACCACTCTAAGCCTGCGTTTCCACCAGTGCTAGGATGCGTAGCTAGAGCGAGGGATGTGTTTTTGTTAACCAATAGAATCTGTTGCGCTGAGCGAGGATAAGTAAATTAAGTTATTCCATTGGTTAACAAAAACACGTCCCTCGCTACGCATCCTCGCACATCTCTGATGGAACCGCAGCCTTAATCTCTTTTGATGGCCACAAAAGCCGCATGAGAAGAGTTTTATTGGGTTGCTAGTGTAAAGACCTTTGATCGATGATGATTGTTACCGGTGAACATCGTTACGGACATGCGCGGAAGCACAAATTCAATCCAGGTAGTGAGGGATTAACCACTTGGTGCAGGTTCCGGGGCATTGTTTGTCATAATTAACTCATTCCATGTGACATCTGTTAATAGAACAAGGTCACAAAATAAAACACAACAGGCACTTCCTCTTGTAAAGTATTTTAAACTGTCGCTGCTCGATGGTCAAAGTTTTTTTCTTCAATAAACATTGGACACACACAAATCGACCTAGTCCCAAATCAGGCTCAAGTAGGCTTGCATTATGTAGACGACGATATACATACTTAAGTACATTGGAGCACATCCATGACACAGGGACCAATTCGAGTTAATCACACGAATATTTGCCCATGCCGGGATTCAACCCCAGGACCGCCAGCTCAGTAAGCAACTGCATAACTACTGGTCAGTTTCTACGCTACAAAGACGTTTTGAAACGCCATCTTAAAGCTTGCGACATCCCACCTGAGCGTTGGGAGTACCTGAGGACCTTGCGTCGATGAGACCGGTATGGCACAATAAAGTCGGTAAGGGTGGCTTCATTTGCAGAAGCTCGGCTCGAGCACCTGAGCCAAAAGCACCGCTTACGGAAGACTCGACCCAAACCTTCCTACGCTTACACTTTTGACACCCAAGGGCAACTTTATTGCGCACAGTGTGACCGGACATTCAAAACCAAGTTCGGATTTACAAGTCACATCCGCGCACATGAACGGAGATTGTAAGAGTCGCCGCCGTTGTCAAAATATCATGGAGCAAATTATAAACTCATTACTTTTAATTAATGTAATGTTGTAATCGGAAAGATGCGAGATCCTTTGACTCGCACTGACATGGTAATTTTGTAGTACTTATGGAGACAGGGTTTTACATTGGCCAAGGAATCAAATTGGTTGACTGATGCGTACATATAGTACTATTACGTAAATTATACGAAAAGTGCCCTTGTTGTGTTTCGAACCCAAGACCGCCATAACATTTGCATTATAAAAACAAATGGACCTATCAATCTTATTTTTATCAAATACGATTGAAGCAATACTTATCCAGGGGGGACTGATATATCTGTGAAGTATATTTCTTACTTTATGTTAACGCAGCAACGTCTGCTAGCGTAAGCCAGATGTTTCATTAAAGCGAAAAATTTAAAAATATATGACTCAACCGAACCGCGCCTCTAACAGGTTTCCGAGACAAAACAGGCGCTAAGTGCGCAAATCTACCGAATTCTACGCAAGAGTCATTGACAGCTCGAGTCAATATGTTAAATTATTCACTTCAACATAAAGGTTTGATTTACGTTAGCAAACGTCCTCCTAAAAAAAAAATCATTACATTTTCAAAAACTATCCCGAAAATATATTATCATCACGCGAACAAATCGCATGTAAAAGTAACTCAAAGGCCATATATCATTCTGTATGGCAAAATGGAATAAGAAACAATGCCAACAACCATGTAACTCATGTAAGTGCCGCCACCGTAAGTGGTATGAAATTGAAGCGTCGATGTTTTACATACAATATCACGACATCGCCTTATCTGTGCTCTCTTGACCTGATTGCATCCGATAACATACATCAGATCAACTGCCGTGCTATAATAAAAGGTCGTATCTTTATATGAATTACATCGTAAGATACGACTTTTTTATCGTTACACGGCAGTCAAGACCAAACTAGGGGTCTATGTGTAGTTGCATATTTATCTAAATCTAGGATCTATTGAACGCCATATCTATAATAAAAATAAATATGACTGTATCACAGAATAAGACTACGGAATGTTCTCTCTTTAGATTTTTGCAAGAGCCGCTTGAATTCATGATTTACTGGTTTTTAGTGTAAAATGTGGTCTTTGTTTGGTCGTGGGGTGTAATGACGCGACCAATAGACGTATGTGCGCTAATGCGATCAAATATTGTGTCTATAATAACTTCAATGACTGACATTTATTATTTAAAAATGTGGGACTTTAATTGTATTGCTTAATTTTCAGTTAGGTAACTGTTATTGGTGTGCAATAAAGCGTTAAATTATATTGTATTATATCTGCTAGATCTTACAAAATACAGGCCAAATATTAATTAAGCTGCCTTCTGTAATTCTGACTACCATATTCAATTATGACATTAAATATGAGTGATTCCCATTTGTTCCATGGAACTGTGACGTCATAGAAGTAAGTGATATTTTAATTTTTAATTGTTCCATAGAACTTAAAAGATTGCCAAATATTATTTGTTCTATAGAACTAGAATACTGTGGAACAAACTCATATGGCAGTATTGTAAAGTTGTTCTATAGAACACATGGCAAACTTGATTTTTAAAATTGTTCCATGGAACTGACAGGTTAGAATGAAATAGCAAATAATATTCTTTACGATTATATATTCTAATAAATGCTTTACCTTATCACCATTAACTGGCCACTCAAAACACTGTCAGTTAGATTAGTCTTTGTGATTTTGATTAGTCTTGAACATATCATGACATTGTTGTAAAATGGACTCTCAACCAGAAGAACTAATTCTCAATTATGAGGCAATTATTATTTCTTATTTGTTGTGTCTTCAATGCAAAGGTGGGCAAGAACAGCGGAGATGAGTTGAGAGTGGGGCAATTTGGATACGGGCAACGGAACCCTAGGGGACAGAGGCTGGCCGACTTTCTAGAGAAAGAGGAACTCTTCATGATGAACTCTTTCTTCCAGAAGCCGCCTCACAGGAAATGGACCTGGATAAGTCCCGATGGTTCCACGAGAAACGAGATTGACTTCATCATGACCGACAAGAAACGGATTTTCAGTGATGTGTCTGTGATCAATAGGGTAAAGACCGGCAGTGATCATCGAATCGTAAGAGGCACACTGAATATCAATGTTAAACTGGAAAGATCCAGTCTGATGAAGTCTACGCTCCGACCTACTCGGGCCCATATTCAAAACCCCGAGAGCTTTCAACTCGAGCTCTCCAACCGCTTCGCTTGTCTGGAGAACTTTGTCTCAGTGGACGAAATCAACGACGGGCTAGTGGAAACTGTCCACGCGGTAGGGTCTAAGTTTTTCAGACCCCGCCGTAAAGATAGACCTCAGAAATTGTCTGATCGAACCTTAAACCTCATGGCTGAACGACGCTCGCTACAGTTGCAGTCTCCCGATGACGCGAGGTCATATAGGCAGCTTAATAGACGTATATCGAAGTCCTTGCGACATGATCTGCGGCTCTTTAATACGAACCGTGTTAAAGAGACCATTGAGCAGAACAAAGGCTCCAAAGTGTTCGCAAAGGACAAGTCTATTGGACAAAGCCAGCTGACCAAGCTGAAACAACCAAACGACCAAAGCAGAGGTTCTAGGCGAGATCGAGAGGTTCTATGGTCAGTTATACACTTCAGTCGCAAAGCCCGTTGACAGCTTGGTAGGTGATCCAAGAGCCAAGCTGTCCCGACATTATACCGAAGACATCCCGGACATCAGTCTGTACGAGATTAGGATGGCCCTGAAGCAGCTTAAGAACAACAAGGCGCCGGGCGAAGACGGAATCACCTCAGAGCTTCTGAGAGCGGGTGAAACACCGGTACTTAAGGTCCTCCAGAAGCTCTTTAATTCCGTCTTGTCCGAGGGCAAAACGCCTGAAGCATGGAATAGAGGCGAGGTGGTACTCGTACTGTTCTTCAAGAAAGGTGATAACAGCCTATTGAAGAACTACAGGCCCATCACGCTTCTAAGCCATGTTTATAAGTTGTTTTCAAGGGTCATCACGAACCGTCTCGAACATAGACTTGATGACTTCCAGCGTCCCGAACAAGCCGGTTTCCGAAGAAGCTATAGTACCATAGACCACATACATACGCTGCGGCAAGTTATACAGAAGACTGAAGAGTATAACTTGCCATTATGCTTAGCGTTTGTGGACTATGAGAAAGCCTTCGATTCGGTGGAAACATGGGCGGTGCTCGAGTCACTTCAGCGATGCCATATTGACTATCGGTACATTGAAGTGTTGAAGTGTTTGTATAGTAACGCCACCATGTCGGTCCGAGTTCAGGAGCAGAGCACAAAGGCCATTCCATTGAGAAGAGGCGTAAGACAGGGGGACGTTATATCCCCGAAACTGTTTACGGCCGTTATGGAAGACGCCTTCAAGCTCCTGGAATGGCAAGGACTTGGCATCAACATCAATGGCGAATACATCACTCACCTTCGGTTTGCCGACGACATCGTAGTCATGGCAAAGTCGATGGAGGAACTCAGCATGATGCTCGATGACCTCAATCGAGTTTCTCAACGGGTGGGCTTAAAAATGAACATGGACAAGACGAAACTCATGTCAAATGCCAAGGTTGTGCCCATCCCAGTCTCTGTTGAAAACTCGGTACTCGAAGTTGTTGACTCATACATCTACCTAGGACAAGTGGTCCAATTAGGTAGGTCCAACTTCGAGAAAGAGGTCAACCGCCGAATCCAACTCGGCTGGGCAGCGTTCGGGAAACTACGCAATGTCTTTTCGTCCGACATACCTCAGTGCCTCAAGACGAAAGTCTTCAAGTGATGACTTACGGCACCGAAACGTGGTCTTTCACTATCGGCCTCATCTCAAAGCTCAAAGTCGCTCAACGAGCAATGGAGAGGGCTATGCTCGGGGTGTCTCTACGTGATCGAATCAGAAATGAGGAAATCCGTAGACGAACTAAAGTGACCGATATAGCTCACCGGATTAGCAAGTTGAAGTGGCAATGGGCAGGCCACATAGCACGCAGAGCAGATGGCCGATGGGGCCGAAAAGTGCTCGAGTGGAGACCTCGGACCAGCAAGCGCAGCGTAGGACGTCCACCTACAAGATGGACAGATGACCTTATAAAGGTCGCCGGAAGGCGCTGGATGCAGGTCGCTTCCAACCGGTATATATGGAAGTCCAAAGGGGAGGCCTATGTTCAGCAGTGGACATCCTATGGCTGAGATGATGATGATGATGATGATTTGTTGTGTGGGTTAGAGAAAAGCTGTAGTAATTATGAAAACGTATTTTTTTGCAGGACAGAACCTTGGGAAGCTTGTTCTTATTTAACAGAGCCACTACATTTACATAAATTGTTGATGAGCATCCCCCCGCAAACATTTTGGTGTGAAGTCATAAATACCATTCTGAGTCATGACAAGTCTGTGTAGACTCCAGACTGTAGTAGATTTATTTTCATATAATCAACGAAATGATGTCTTAGTTTCCTTTTTATTTTAAATATGATAGTAAAACACATAATAAAGTAGACTAATCTTTCATTAAAAATCTATTAAAAAAATTTGTCAAAAAAATCATTAAGTACCATTAAAATAAATTAGTTCTAAATAGGAACTTGGCAGGCTTTACAAAAATATTTCTACGAACAAAACTTTTATTTTTTGAAGTTACAAAATTTATTGTAAAACAGATTAGATAAGTAAAATTATTACTTCGCCTGAGGTGTGATAAGGTCGCCTGCATAGTAGTGAAGTCGGGTAATATACTAGTATGAAGTTCTATAGAACAACTTGGGAAAACTAATTACTATTTTGTTTCATAATGGAACAGCATGGGAAAAGAGTAGTATTATTTTGTTCCAGTGCGTCACTGGCAAGTAAACCGGGGTGAAAAGATAGTATGTAGTTCTATGGAACAATTTGGCAAAATAAATCCTATTATATACCATGACGTCACTGTTCCATGGAACAAATGGGAATCACTCTTAAATATTACTTTTGAATTTCATGACAAAATATGAAAGTAATAAAGAACCATCTTTATTTTCGACATTTTATTGGCGAAATTAAAGTAATAACTTCCCGCTGCGTAGCAAACATTTCTGTCGAAGTAATACGACTTTATTGGCAATAATTAATGGCTAATAAAGTGATATTCATTTGCTATTTCTGTTATAGTATGACAAATATATGGTTTTATATGCTATTCAAACTCTTATTTCGCACTTTATTTAATGAAAAAATCTCTAACACGGTATTTCTAAGATTATTTAGAGATTGTTTAATATACATTCAGACATAACCCTGCTTTTTGATCGCAAATGTCTATTCAAGTTTTATTTTAATAAACGTATGACACTTTCATGTGTCGCTAGTAAATATCAGACTTACTATCTACGTACAAACTCAATTACACCGAGAACTGTGTATTTGATCCCATTTTCTAACAGATTCATTCCTTCCGCATCCTCCGACAATAGGAGCTATCGATAAAAGCAGCCACAGATAGTGCCCGTCGAATGCAAACTAGAAATAATAAAATCGTAGCAAAAACCTACGTCACGTATAGCGCCTACTTATCAAGTCAGTCGGTGTACAAAATGTTATGCGCAACGTATGAAACTAATTTGGTAAAAATAGGTTTCACCTTCCGCCGTATAGCTATGAATAATAAATTGGTTCAGATTTATAGGTCAAAGGCACTGTTACTTACCGATTCACCGCTAGAGTTTATCCCGTTTTCAACCAAGATGTCTTCAAACAAAACGTCAGCTTCACATGGAGAACATAAATTACTGAGCAATTCACTGAACCTTTCTACTTTACGAACACAAACAGCCCCCAACAACCCACCCACTTCAACATCTTTTACACCAATTGGCACTACAACACTATCTTCTAATTTCACGATAACGTCAATCTTCTTAACCGCAGGCTCTTTCATTATAGGAATGTTGCTTTTGTGACTATTATTGAGCACATTTGTTTTATTGTTTTCTATATAATTATCGTTATTAAACAGCTGATATTTTCTCTCAACTTTTTCGTCTTCAACGACACAGCTTTTAAATAAATCTTCAAACTTTTCTTTTTCCAGACTAGGTGAAATGCTTTTATCGAGTAAAACTTCATTAAATATTTCCTCTCCACTGACATGTAAATCTGTTGTAATGTTTTCTTTACTTTCTATATCACTATTTTTAGATTCATTGTCTTCAATTTCGGAGTGCGTCTTTTCTATCGTCGAACTGTTAATTTCGTCAACATGATTTTCTTTAGGACTACTGACTAATAAATTAAGTTTGTCTTTTTCTAAAATATTTTTATTGGAATGTTTAGGTTTCAATTTAATAGCACCAATTTCTTTATCAGAAAAACTTGTGGGAGAAGTGTTTTTCTGATTCTCCTTCTGATTACTAGTCCTTTTGTTGGGAACACATTTAGATTTATCTCTATCTATAATTTTCGAGCTCTTGGGTGTTTTGCTTTTGTTATCGTCTAACAAAGACTGAACGGAAGAACTTCTGGTGGATTTTCTTGGAGACGGCGAGGAATCGGAATGAGTGGCGGCGGCGGCTCTCAAGCGAGATGTACGAGTTGTTCTAATAGGCACTGATGTTGAAATAGAGTTAAGATTTAATTCTGAAGAAGATTTAAGATTAGCAGTCGTATCCTCCAAAGGCGTCCGCTCTGCTCTCTTTGGGCGCCTGAAAACAAAAACAAAAGAATCGATGAACTATGTTGACTAAAAATATGAATAGAAAATTTTCTTCGGTTTCTGCAACTGTGACACATTTAAGTAAAACAATCGATCTTTGACATCGGTAACTCGTTAAGTTGCCTTAACGTCAGGAAGTCTCAAATAATGAATACAAGCGAAAACGTATTTTAAGAACTAATTCAATACAATGAACAACTAAATAAATTGCCAGGAATCTCACCTTTGAGTGACGTTTTCAGAGAAAAGTGTCGCCGTTCTTGCTGTTAGCTGCTTTCTTCTCTCTTCTTTATACTTCTGTATCCTGGCCGCTCGGGCCTCGTCCTGAGGCTGGCTCATGACGCTCTCCCTCTCCCGATAGTGTCACGTACGCCAGCAACTTCCAAGTTTCCTTGAGGCTTGGTCTCCGTTCTTAGAATTAACATGGATCTTGTCTAGCATGGCGACATTAAGCGCGCAGTAGGGCGGAATAATTGGCAGTGATGAATACAGGCTAAAGCTGGAGGTAGGTGAAGAAGGCGCGCGTGGTGACGACCTGGAAAAGACAACAATAAACTTTATACAAACATGTTAAAACGTTGTAATCTTAAACGTATTAAGAATAGGACTTCTAGCTAGAGGTGTACAGTCCTACTAGGTCAGTATTCCGCATTTTTTTTTGTTCAAGGTACACGGTAGTAGGTAATTGGTAAGTCTTCGAGGTATCTTTCTTCTAGTTAACTTCATTTCTGAGGCACACCAACTAATGGGCATGGTACACCAATACGCCGACAAACATACTGCGGTACACTGTACTATACGTAATACTATTTAAATGAGTGTGTCGATTCATGCAGAAAGATCTCAATAAACTCGCAAACCATCGATCGGATTAAGATGAAACCCATCAAACAGATTGGTGAGGTCATAATTGCATAGGATGCAAAATTCCCCGTAGTGTGGAAGCTGGCTGGCTGGATATAAAGTTACGTTTCTCATACAAGTTAATCGCTCATCACCCAAAATTCCCAATAAGTAAATTTTCTTAATCCATTTTACATCACAGGGGTAAAAAGATGCTGATCAAAGCCAGTTTAAGACCTAACGCACGTAGTAAACTTGAAAACTGAAAAATTACGTAAGCCTTGTCGTAATGTAGGAACATTATTTCCTTGTGTTTCGTTCTCATAGTAAATATTTCTGTAGAGAAGTTAGATATGTGCATTGTCAGAGGGTACGTGAGTTACATGAGAGGTCGAAGGTAAGCTCACAGAGCGCAAACAATGAATGTTTAATTTATCGACGCATTGCGAATAGCGGAGCGCTGCGAGTGAGACATCAAAGCCTTTGTTCTATTGTACTGTAAGTGTTACCTGTAACCGTAACACAAGAGATTATTAGTACTGCTTGTTTTAGAGGAAAGTGTATTTACAATGCTTGTCGAGGGTCAGGGAAAATGGCATGGTATTTGTACCCCAACTAGGAAGAAATGAATGAATTTGGTCGCTTTTTGCATTAAATATTTAAAAAAACTTTGGTCGCTTTCTGCATAACTATATTCTATTTGTGTTGTGATAGTCAAGTCGTCTATTAAATTATAAAGTGCAAGTTTATTAAATTGCAAGGAGCTCGAAATTTCAATTAATAATTAAATTTCTCCTCTTTATCTGAAGAATATTCATGAAAGTCATAAAATTGGCCAACCTTGGTTCAATATTGGAGACGACAGATGTCAGTTCACGATTGCCGACGACCAATAGGTGGTTTTTTAGACACACTCTGCGTTGCTGTACCTGATCAATAACTTCTGAATATGGTCTTAAGTTCTGCATCATACATAAGTTTACAAACTATGAGGCCCAAATGGAGGCGTGTCCATATTCAACTAAAGTGCAAAAGAAAACTATCCAGTAGTATAGTTTACTGGTATTTTTATTCCAACTGTTTAATTATTTTACCGCCACTATCATAATACGAGTATGATGACAGTGCTCGCCGTTGACTTATTTTCTGTGTGTTTTCAGTGTCCTTAAGCGTGTTCGAATTGCCTAGCCAATTATGGTCATAGATGACAATTTTTGGGCATGGCACCAAAGGCGCACGAGTTGTATATGCTTTGGTGGTGTAAAAGCACAGTATAATAAAGAGGACCTACTGACGTAAAAGGTAAAAGTAAACTAACTTGTCTGGCATAGACTATATAAGCTATAAGATCACGGGCATTAGTTATTCACTGCACCAGCTGTTCTCCACCGTATAACAACGTTACTCTTATACATAAGCTTAGATAGCAATTTGAATAATAAATTAACCATTACAAGAAACTTGTTCGCAGCAAATCCGAATACACAGATGCGAGTAAAATGTTAATGTGACATCTATTATACATACATTTCTATGTTGCGATCGACATTTTAACATTTGTCCACAACGTCAACAGACATATAGGTATCTAAGAAATAGCAACCACGTATTAACATTGTAACTTGGTAACCTAAAGATAGGTTTTTGTGTCATATTGACTGCTATAAAACTAGATTAAATAGACGTACAAGATTCCAAAGGTGAGTTCCAATTTAGATCTAAACAGACCCATTCTAATTTTTATGTGTGTAGCTTATAAGTCAAGTAGATAAACTACCAGTTTTACTTGTCAGCAAAACGTGGACGTCTTACGCCGTCTTTAGACAAATTAAATTATACACAATGTCAATGCCAATTACAGTACTTACGCTGGGTAAACCGCCTTTCTTAAGCCCGGTCGAGGGCGTCCGGCGCAACATATTGAAACTGAAGTTAGAGAGCCTAAATACATTAGACGAAACAACTAATGTTGCTTGATTCTCTAAATTGCTCATATACCATTTAGGGGGCGCTTCCACTGACGCACTAAGGATTGCAATCCGGTCCACCGGATCCGATATTATTTTAGTATCGTCCGGATCGTATGCACCTCAAAGTAACGCTCCACTCATAAATATTTTGAAGGAAGCCCCCCCCAATTCTGTGAGAGGCTACCGAATGATGCCGGATCCGGTTCGTAGGTAGTTCCCGAAGGATCCGGACGTAAGTCCGTAGAGCTGGGAGGAGCAATGTGGAAAAGAGCGTTGAAAATTGACAAGTGTTTCCACTGACGTCAATCTGGGTTTTAAGTCGTTTATTTAAAAATAGGTTACACTGCGCTAACATTGTTTCTACTAACTCTAAATAGAATTTCGAGCACTGTGATTGGTCAACTCACCCTTCGTTCTCGCTCATCCCAGCTCCGCATCACTGGAAACGCACCCTAAGAGCAATACACATCCCAAGTTGTTAGAGTCACAGACATGAATTTTGAACGTGTTGTTTATTCCGAGACGTAATGAGAAACGTGATGCGATCAGACGTTTTTACAGACCTTATTGGATGCCTTTATAAAGTCACACACAAGCACTGAAGCGTCAGAATCAATCATTCGATCCAACTAGTACTTTGAAATACCGCAAGGTGTAGCGATAAATTTAAAGAGTTATATGGCAGTTATTATGCACACATCTAGTTTGCTGGTCACCGAAAATAAAATGACATATTTTTATAATTCTATCACATTTAGGTAATCAATATCCAAAACGTGGACCGTAAAAGCGAAGCTTTCGAAGGCTGAGTAAGATCAAATATTAGTACGCAGTCTTACACAACACTTGATCTAGTCCCATATTAAGTTCCTAATGTTCTTGCTATGGATACAAGACGACGATATACGAGTACGTATGCATAATAACAGTGGATCATACAAATATTTGCGCTTGCCCGGATTTGACCACGGAGCTGACCCCGTTGTCGATAAGAAAGATTCATCTATTTTATACTCTGTCGTAATTTACTAAAATAGCTCTAGCACGGAAAACAAAATCACAATCAGACTTCACGTAATTGGAGTTCTGCAGAGAGGAAATTGGATTGGCTTGATTCCTTTCCGACTTCTCAGTATTATTGTTTCTAATATTACCTACCTAATAATAAATTAGTAATTAAGTTATATAAGAGAGTTGCGAAAGTAGTGCAATCTTCATCTCGGTTCACATCTAAGATTAGATAAAATATTGCATTCACGAAGTCGAGCAAGAAAGGCATCCATTTTTTCTCACATGATTCGTATAGTGAGGCGTCCGCTGTGTTGCCAATTCGAAATCGATTTATTCAAATTTTAATAACGTTTTCTTAGTGCAAAGCATTTTTAGTCAGGACAACTTCTTTCCTTATACAAAATTGTGTGACACTATTAATTGGGAGGGACTCCTCGCCACCCTCACGAGGTCATCAGTCGACCTAGACGGGGGCCATACCGCGCTGCGCTTTCATATAAGTCGACACTCCAGGACGTTGCTGTCCCAACGGCCATCTGTTCTCTAGGCTACATGGGGAGTCGATGGATGCAGTCTGCACGGAATCGCTCTTTGTGGCGAGCTATAGGGGAGGCCTATGTTCAGCTGAAAGATATTAAATATTAAGGGACAAAATCACTTGAAAAATGACATTTGACCGTCAAACCAATACGTTAATAATAGTAATAATATGAAACACACACACCTAGATACTAATGTGTCATACCAACATAATTAAGTGACTCACTAATTGATCAGTAATATCAGTATATGCCTCACTGAGCTTTTATCAGAGTATCTTCTTTATTTATCTATTTATTTTATTTAATCTTTATTGCACAAATGAAAAACAGATCGTACAAAAGGCGGACTTAATGCCATTGAGCATTCTCTACCAGTCAACCATCGGGCAAAGCAGATACGTTGTAGGCGGTGCAACTAACATAGATAGGTTTTAATGGATAAATACTTAGATAAATACATATATTTATTATATATACATATATAAATAGTACTGACTAAAAAGCAAAACAGATATGCTAAGATTTTTTTCCGCCCATGTTATTCGTATAGTTAGACTCAAAACTATCTGAGCGCTCTTGTAAGTACTAAGCTCCAGTGCATATAATGCTCAATTACTTCTGAGGTAAAGCAACATGGGAATATGGACGAAGGTAGACAGGGGCGAGCGTCTCGATATATAAAACGTAAATAGCGGTCATCAAACGGATTTTGTGCGCGAGCTTCATTTTTTCTGATGATAAAATATAATTGCGTGCTCTCGCACTCTGATTCACACGCGTCGCGAGACGATTACGTCGCGTTTGCGTCAAGTAAACGTTCCACCAGCCACTGTAATATAGCTTCTAATTCCCTGACTAAAGATCTACTCAAAATTCTTATACGTCGAGTTATATAGGAACGCATACTCGTGGATCCGCATAGTCTGCGGGGCAGCGCAAAAACGACGCGATTAATAGCGCAGAAAATAAAAGTGGTTCAGGTTATCGATGTATAATTTAACTAGGACATTGACACAGTAATTGTTCTTTATTTCTCATTATCAATAGAATGGGTTTCCTGTCGTGTCCTTTAAAATTAGGATACCATTACCAATAAACAGAGATCGCGTAGCTATGGGCTATGGCGCAACGAATTACATGACAGTTTAGCAAACAAAGCAAATGACAGGGCACCGTAGGTTTCTTGTTTGTTGCCATTGCGATGTGGGCTCTTCTTTCGCTTACCAATAGGCGAAGCGGAGCCACAATGTTATGCCGATATAAAAAAATAACCGGAGAGTCTACTTTTAACTTCAATACGATGCCAAAATAGAATGACACCTATATGTGTGTTACCACAAAGAAAAATAACAATGAACGCTGGCGCCATATAAAACGAACACGCATAAATGGAGCTCAGTGATATGGCACGTCAAAATGAGCTAAATTTATTACGTGGTTCAAGTCCCTTTGAAAGCGTGATGATAACCAAATCAGCATTCGAGTCGCATACTCTCTGCTCTCAAGAAACTTACGCAGACCTAAAATAAATTCATCTCGGCGACCGCCGGCGTTAAATATTCAATATTTGTGGAGAATAAAAGAATTAAGTTTAAATGTTTATGTTCAGAATATTTATGAGTAGGGATTGCAATCCGGTCCACCGGATCCGGTAATCGGGCCGGATCCGGCGTCATTTCGTAGCCTCCCAGAAAAGTGAGGGGTTTCTATCAGAGTTGTTGTAATATTACAGAGCTGTTGTAATATTTTCAGGTGTACACGATCCTAAGCCGATGAAATTATACCGGATTCAGTGGACCGGATCGCCCCCGGATTGTGTACACCCGAAAATAACATTCCACTCATAAACAACATTCTGTAATATAACAACATTTTTTAAAAGAAAACCATCACTTTGCGCGATGATTAAATGATGAGATGACGGATCCGGTGAACCGGATTGCAATCCCTATTTCAGACAGACTTGGTGTAAACAAGAGGAAGTTGCCATTAGAAGCTAAACGATACGTCTCGTGATAGACACATTTTTATTGGAGTCAGGTGGAAGATTTGATGGATACTGATTGATAGTAAATCAACAGTGATGGAATATACAATGCTATAACTCGACATTACTCGTATTTGGCAGACAAACGGGCATATTGATCTAACTACTCAAACATCAAGATGAATGTCGTAAAGTGTTATGATTTTTGCAAGGACGATCTGATAATGTTTCCATTAGCTAGGCTGACCTACCACAAAACAAACCAGAAGGACCACTATACCATAAGTTGTTGTCTCCGAGTCCATCAGACAAAAATTAACTTGAACTTTCAGAGATGTAAAGGGTCTTTAGGAGTCATAAAATAAAATAAAATGAGTTTAATGGAGATCTAAACGTCCCCACAGTCAAGTATCTGCAAAAACATGCGAGGCTATCATAGCCATCACCATTATTCGTTCATCCTACTTCTCCCCTAACATGAGAAAGTATGTTCGAAATAGCAGCGCGACGGAACTCGCGATAATACTAGTAGTCAATATTTGCTCGAGCCGTAATGTGACGCGAACGACCCGTCGGTGGACTTTCCTCTCCCTATCAGTTGTTACTTTACATGTAAACATATCGCGGATTCACTTGTCCAGTTTGATCTATATAATCAGTTCATTGTTGACTTTCAACGTAACTGTTGACTTTAATTTTGGGTATGCATGCACATAGCACTTCATTAAATGCAGAGCGTCTTCTTTCAGTCCATGTTACTAAGAGCTTTTAGCTAAATTCGATACGGTATTACGGCATGGAAGTAGCCACTTTTCGCCGCTTCATTTCAATGATTTGATTTGACGACGCGGTTGGCTCAGTTTGCAAGCACCTGCCTATTGAGCGGCGGTCCCGGGTTCGAATCCCGGCCAGGGCAAATGTTTGTGTGATGAACTCGAATATTTGTGCTTGGGTCATGGTCGTTCCTATGTATTTAAGTATATATTTATCTATATAAGTATGTATATGTGTCAGTGCACATGGAAAGGTACCTAGTCACGACATTTAGTTACCGAGTTACATGAGTTTTTGTGGAAGCGGGTGAAAAAGTGCCAAAATGGGTTTGTGTTATAATTGGGTTATTTACGTCCTAAGGAACATATGTGTACAAGAATACCAGTAAAATTATGTTTTCTTAGTATATTTCTCCGACCATAAAGTTTAGTAGTCAGGGTACCTTGTCACGGCTTGTCTTAAAATCGTTTAAAATTTGAATAATTTTGTTAATGTTTCCATTGCGGGTTGTATAGAATAGAATAGAATAGAATATGCCTCTTTCTAAGATAAGGTATAGAATCGGCCCATACCAAAATGATTTTTGAGCCATGAAAATTTAATGTTTTTTATAAGAAAACATTGAACTTGCGTGACTTGTATGAACGTAGAAGCATAACTATTTAATTTAATACGTTTGCACTTACACCACAATGGTGGTAAATCTCACCAAGCCCATTTTATCGATATCGATACAGAATTGAACCTTCTTGTTGATCTCGAATTTAGTCAATGCAAAATTGAACTGTGATTTTAGTTGTTAGATGTTTCATACTGCGTAAATATTTAATATTATAATATAGATTGAAAGCTTTTTTGTTATTGTTAAAAAATGCGGTAACTAGTATTAAATTTCTCTATGATTTTGGAGTTTTCTTTCATTCAATTATCGCAAAATGCCATAGAATATGTAACTATGATAATAAACTAACAGTTTTAATCTCATTTTTTTATGAATTGGCTATAATTAACACTTTTGAGTTTCTTCCGCCCTTGCATATTCAACCTAGAAAATCAGAATAATTTACATGTTTTTTTAGACAGTTAACCATTATTGTTTCTTCAATTTTCAAAAATTTTATTGATACCCTTCACTATATAACTTCGAAGTAGAAGTGTGTTTTTTGCCATTATAAACTTTAAATGCAATTTTCTCAACTTGTGCATTTTGGAAGTTGCAAATTTAAATATTTATATAAAAATAGCGGTTCCACCTAGAGTCATGATTCTTTTTTGTATAAATAGAAAATTTTATCTACTTTTTGGAACTTTATGTAAGATAATGACTTAGCGTGACAAGGTACCCAGTTTAGTAAAATGCTAAACTTGATGTCTTACACGACTAAAACAGAAGTTTTTATAAATAAGAATACATTGATTTCCGCTATAATTATCCAAAAAACATTTTGTTACAGATATTTCTTGCATTATAGGTACTAAAATAGTGATCTTCGAGTTTAAGTTACTAAAGTTTAGTAAATGTCGTGACAAGGTACCTTAGTTACGTTTCCATACAAAAGTTTCGACCGAGTCACTAAACTTTATTGTTAAAAAAAACTGCTTTAACACCATTTCTATTATACCATTGTGGTACACCACGCTAAATACCATTTGATCTTGTGATATAGCATGAATATACAAATTATTTTGTTGGTTTTTAATATTATAAGTGATCTTTTTTGTAACTGTTAAAAATGCGGTAATTATTACATTTCTTTATGATTATGGAGTTTTCTTTCATTCAATTGTCCCAAAATGCCATAGAATATGTAACTATGATGAGAAACTAACAGTTTTAATCTCGTTATTTTATGAATTGGGTATAATTAACACTTTCGTGTTTCTTCCACCCTGGCATGTTCAACCTAAGAAATCAGAATAATTAAGATGTATTTTTAGACAATTCACCTTTATTATAATTCTTTAACATTCAAAGATAATGATTATACCCTTCACTATGTAACTTCGAAGTAGAAGTGTGTTTTTTGCCACTATAAACTTTAAATGCCATTTTCTCAACTTGTGCATTTCGGGAGTCGAAAATTCAAAAAATTATATAAAAATAGTGGTTCCACCTACAGTCATTATTCTTTTTTGTATTGAAGGCAAATTTAATCTACTTTTTGGAACTATGCATAACTCAATACCTGAAACAAGGTACCTTTCCAGATGCACTGACACATATAGTCGTCTAGTGCCCATAACACAAGCCTTCTTGAGCTTAATTTGGGACTAGATCGATTTGTGTGAGGTTGTCTGATATTTATTTATTTACTTTATCGCGGATTCACTCACACGTCCAGTTTGATCTATATTATAGTTTTTCTTGGTTGATTTTTCAATTTAATTTAATTATAATCAAAATAAAAATATTTTGATTATAATTAGAGCGACACTAACACTACGCTTTTCCAGATTTTTTTTCGAAACGAGTGCTGAATTGAAAAGGAACGAAATAAACAATCTGGAACTCCAATATTGAAATAATGAAAGATAGAATATTTTCTCGGTTTCATGAAGCACTTGTGTTGCCAATTTACTTTGTATACCAGCAGAATCACTCAAAGGCAGCAATATCGACTGTGACTGAAATTCTATATATTTACTATTTATTCCAGGCAAGTAAGGTTTGCAGTCACAGGGCGTAGTTATTTCGTACGATTTATCTTATTTAACTCGATAGTATTTAATCTACAATTCAACCACTTGATGTTTTATCAAGTTTACTCAATCATCGATTCATGATGCTGACATCATACCCATACACACTAAGGTATCATCCGATTGTGAAACTCGATTCATTTTCTAGTCATTGCAAAATCCTGTTATGTAGATGCGGACTATCTGAACAATAAGAACTAAACGATCTTTTCAATATGAGTGACACATTACGGTAACTCAAGGCCGTTTTACCAACGTTAGTGGAACTAATCCAATATTTCTAACTGATTGAAATTGTCACTGTCTAATGCACGCATACAAAGGGTGCTGTCGATTGTCATTATTCTGAGAATCGGTGGCTAATTTCGCCTGCAGTGGCTTCTTTACTGTGGCGATGATGACAGAATGACTAACGTGGTTACTATGCAGTAATTGTAGTAATTTGTTTCGTTACTTTTATTAAAGTTCTTCTTTTATTCATTCTTATTAAATGGGTAATAGATTATACTTTAAGTCGGAAATTCTTTCACATAGTTGTCGTGGTTAATATGAACCGTTTGGCGTAGTTCTTGGCAACTCACACAATTTTATCTTCTATAGTTTCTCACATTACAATTCAAATGATTATAGAGACCAGACTAAAACCGACACGCATTAAATAGGACAAATTCCGTCCTTATCGGAACCCTAAAAACCGAAAAGCCTCCGAATGAGGGCGCCCATTTAAAGATGCTGATAACAACCTGCCATCCGAATTGCGACGAAATTTATGAAAACGTCGATAAAATAGAATAAGTTATAAATCGTACAAGCGTGCCTATTTAAATGTTTATGAAAGCAACATTTGTTTTAGCGTGCGAGTAGGTGTCGTTTATGGCTTATAATAGGACAATGATGCACGATATGATGATAAGGGTGATGAGGATGAGACAACATTTAATTTGCAAGGTTTGAGTAATTCACTAGAGAATGCTAAATAAGTTTGTAACATTATTTTTGATATATAATCTAAACTAAACAGTGGAAACACCTAGAAGTCCGTATATGAAATGTGAAACGTAAAAACATCGTGGAAAGGCAAACAGAAAAACCAACAGGATCAGAATTTAATCTGTAGATATTCGAACCACTTGTCGTGTAAATTAAATTGCAACAGAGTTTTTCAGACTCGTCGGTTCGCTTTTTACTGGGCATCGAGCCCATTACATAGATCTGTGACCATGTATAAGGCACAGGTTTGCAAATGCTTTCAAACGCAATATGGCGCGAATAAAAACAACAACAACATTGACCAGTTTGTTTTTGTGAACTGTGAGAATAGATGTCAGTCGTGAACAATGCTAGTAAAGCTGCAAAAAGATATTAATGACATCAGATCAAATAGAATTTAAAAGGATATGGAGGCAGCTCGATTTTTATTATTTGCATTAATATTTATCTTTGTCAATGTTAAACATGTGAATACATTGTCGTTTGCGATAGGTACGATTCATGTGATGTACATAAATTACACAGTAACAGTATGTTAACGTAACTAAGCAACTGGCCACTGATAAACTCGAGCTAACCATAAATCATGTCACGAGAAAGATGCTCATTTTTAACTCGACAAATTAAAAAGAAAAAAAAGTATTCTCCTAGAATACAACGACATGAAACATGTTCATTCTACATCTAGACGATATATAGCAGAACCTGGAGTCGTCGAATTAGAGACCAGACGACAACGAAATAAAGCAAGATTTTTATTCTAGAATGCCAGAAGAATCAAACTTTGTTAGCAGGTCCTTGACCGGCCATTGACTTCTGTCTAAGACTTTCAAAGTTCTATATAATACGACATCTGAAATGAATAAGCTCAGCTAGAAACACTATAGTAATTTTTTCCTAAATAGACCATACAATTCCATAATTTTACAACACCGGTAACCACATTAGACACAATTGCAAGATACCTAAAGGTTAACTATATCTATAAAGGTTAACTATATCATACTAGCTAGACTGTATGAATGTAGATAACGAATTCCGTCGTAAAGATAATCTGAAAGTCAATCCGGTAATTTTCCAAACTCAATTACAGATCCCGGAATGTCACATTCAGCGGAAACTATTTCGAACAATTTAACTGTTCAGGATTCTACGCCGTATTAAATTACAAACAGTGGATTCCGTTTGGTCGGCGTAATGAGTGCAATGCGTCGTTCATCAGCCTTCCCGGCACCGCAAATAAAAGTATGTAAAGTCAGACCGGATTTCATCGAAAGCCAGCTTCGGCTTGCCTCGATTAATTTATACGAGAACAAACTTACTTTAGCTCTCATATTGGGTGTTATGCTTCGAATTTAAACGTTATTACAACGCAAAATGGCAGCATTTGTAACAAGAGAATTAAATATGTGAGTCTGCGAAAGTTATTCCTTGTAGCCATGAGTTGGACCCGGCTTTTTTGGCACAAGGCATTGGAACCATGAACATATATATAAGTTATAAGTATCGGATGCACCATGAATTAATGTAATAACATAATCGATTCACTTTCATTAACCTGAAATGCTATTTGAAATAAAATCCATTGATGTATGTGGGTTCTTTTAAACCAAAGACATTTGCAAAATTAAGTGTAGCTTTGTTATGTTAATGCTTTCTGTATTCTGCATATTCCTTTTCAATTGTACTAAGTCATGAAAAATAGATTAAGAATAGCGGTGACATTGAATGATTCAAATATTTTAGAGACCAAACAACATACATAAAAGGGATTTTTATGAGATCACGATTATTTAAATGGCGTTAGCAAGTTGCGGTGTTGTACGTCTAAAAAGTAGAACAAGATGCGGTTTGACTTTAATTCACATCATGCAAAAAACTCGTAAATTTACGGCTTACTGTTGTAAACGGTTGAAAATGCCGAGAGATATAAAAAGTGTGTAAATTTAGAAGTGCAACAGACTGGAATGCTTTTGCTTTAACTCGCGACCAAACCACGTTGGAATATATGAAAAACAAGGTTAGAAATATGTTAATAGAAGATTTTACAATTGCAGAATTACCGACGTGAGCTTATGAAACGTGTTTTATATTTCATTTAAATAACAAAACGACAAAACTCTTCATCTCCACCAAAACACCATCGTAAACGTACAGCCAGCTACACGGAATTCACGGAAAGGTAAAGATTTTTTAATACACGTTACACAGCAAGGTGCAAGAGCCCTACCAAACTAACCTACCATTATAACATATCAAATTTTCATTTGAGTTAGAGGCGGGGATTTGTTATTGCGACAGGGTTCTAAAGTGGTACGCAAATGAGTCCCTTCTCCCTTCGTACATTGACGTATTATTTTGTAATACGTAGTGAATCGCCAAGTCACGTATTCACTCGTCACTTAAATTTTATCAGATAGACCAGTCAGATACTAACCACTTTTTAAAATCAGAATCTGGTAAAAATTTTACGTGTCCGACGAGGGTCGGGTGTAAATTTGTCGTATGCAAGTGACCATAATATTGTCTGGCCTATTACTAGCTATTCCGACGACATAAGACTAAAATAGCGTAGCATTATAGGGCCCAGCTAGGGTGACCAGATGTCAGGAATTTTCCTGACATGACTGGAATTTTAGACATATGTCAGGAATGCGGCCGGAAAAGGGAAATGTCAGGAATTTCCGGCAAATAAATGAAACCATAAAATTGTATACACTGTAAACTTCTTTCTTCTTCTTCAAAACTGTAAAATCACAATAACAAAAAGGGTTAAGTTAAGCTACAAGTACTTTGGAGTTTCATAAATTGCAACTTATAAATAATCGCAATTATCTTTTTACAATATAAACATAAATCAATCAACGTTGACAAATTAAACAATTTCAAGACTAGTGTCAGGAATTTTGGCCGAAAATCAGGAATTTTGTCAGGACTTTTGAAATTTGTATCTGGTAACCCTAGGCCCAGCAATCTAACCTAACCGCAAGCGGGTCTACATAAAAAGTGACAACTCATAAGCAACCCAACATGTTTGTAGACGTCATTAGCGCTCATATAGGTATAATTACGTCCACAGGCGTAACAATGTTTACAAATATCCTTATCATGAGATTCGGAAACGTTAACACATACAGGTTTCTCTCTTATTGTGTTAATAGCGAGAACCGTTAATCCCAACACAGACAGCCTTGACTACGCTTTTTAGAGGGAGATTGTGGTTATAAAACTTTTACTATTTCTTCAAGATGCTAGTCCTCGTTAGGAATGAAATATCTTGCGGTTCCTTTTATATATCTAGGTTTTTTAAATGAACTGAGTTCACTTTTGTACGTGGTCCGCCCTCTTAGAGATCAATTACAATTTCTTTGTTCCAAGATCCCTACAAATAATTCACATCGAAATAATATCCGTTAGTAGGTATGTAGTGAATGACATTGATCTTCAAACAAGGGCTTATAATCGACAATGTTACACTGTAAATACACGCATTCGTGTTCTTTACATATTTCGGTTTCCAGTAAGATGGTGTACATTCGTGTTACATAAAACAACTACTTCCGGATCTAGAATATCATTACCATTTACATACTTACTATTTAATTAAAAGAGTAATTGCCTACTTGAATGTAAGTAAAGCATGACTCGAAACCGGAATCATCATTATTTTTAGACTTATTACGTCAATAACTATTAGTGACATAACGTATCGGGTGTTAAATATCAACAACTATACAATATGACATGCTATTAAGGTTGCACGTGTCATTGCAATATAACTCAGATATTTAATAAGTATAGCTTTTACTTTACCAAGCGTAACTAGACTCTATAATTATTTTAGTTCAATTAATATATGTATATTTAGCATTGCCAAAAAATAGACATTTGTTTATGTTGCTGATTGGATAAAAGTACAATATGTCTGCAGAATAAATAATAGGTACAATTTCGTAATCTATTGCACTGGAGTTACTCGTATCTCAAGTTGTTAGTTGATATCATGTTTATGATATCTTATAGTTGGTCTCCTAATGCAATCATACTTTCTGGCAAATAAATGTAGTCTCAATGAAAATACGGTATAAGTCAAACAGAATAACGAATAAAAAATCAAGAAGATAAAGTTGTGCCTTATGTTAATAAATAATACACATGATAACTGTTATAGAACCATTAGAAATTATTGTAACTTCATAGGTAATCACAAAAATGATAACTTTATAAAAAGTGGCATGCCGGATTTTCTAGAAAACTAGAATTTTAATGAGCGTAAGGAGACTAGAGATGAATGTCGTTCTCATTTAGCATTGGAGGTTTCGTTAAGCAGCCGTTCATAGTAGGTACTTACTCATAAGATTACTGTTTAACCTTTAGTGTCAATATGAACGTCCTCGTCATAAAATACTAACGAGAATCTGACGGTTGCTAAACAGGCTATCAATATCAAACGCAGGTCAAAGCTTGGACATTAAAGCGGACTGGAGATTTCAGAGCGAGCGAGATTCACATACAGCCAAAGATGTTGGGATAAATCTCGTGCCGAAAATCTAAACTGGTCAGTGTAGGCAGACCGAAAACACAGACGACCTAGTGAACATAACGGAAGAAACTCCAAAACGGTTGAAATATGTTAGCAACTCAACCGGCATTCTGCAATCCGTATAAGAAAGAAAACTTAATTATAAACACTATACTTTCTAGATAATAATTAGTTAACGAGATAATCTGATGATGAGTGGAACGTGAAAATGTATACTTCACATGCATGTGTTTCATTATTTTCAAGTTCAATGACATAAGTAAAAGATACGTATTAGCTTCGTTTATCTTGGTAACCTCTGGGGCCGTGGCTAGATAGACATGCCGGTTGTAGGTACATTAACGATTATGTATTGTCTACGGTTCTTTAATAGACGACGCGGTTGGCGCAGTTTGTAGTGCACCTGCTTGCTGAGCCGGCAGTCCCAGGTTCGAATCCGGACAAAGATTTGTTTGATGAACTCGAATATTCGTGCTTGGGTCATGGTTGTTCTAAGTATTTAAGTATATAAGTATGTATATCGTCGTGTAGTACCCCATAACACAAGCCTTCTTGAGCTTAATTTGGGACTAGATCGATTTGCGTGAGGTGGTCTGATATTATCATTGTTAATAGTTTGGATGCAATATGCTTAAAGTGCCGCCAACTTTAAGTTTAAAGTGCGGCAAATCAAGATAAGTGATCCACTTCTTGTTATAAATGGGAATTTAATTAGTGTTAGCCAGATTGAAGTTACTGTATGTTTATGTTGAGGGACGACAAGGATAGTACTTAATGAAATTATCAAGTTATTGTAAACTTTAAACGGTCAAGTGTCAAGAAACTTTTAATATGTGTATTTTTACTTATTAATTAAAGAAAACTACACCTGGATGGCGATTGACACTATGGTAATCGGCTTATAAACTTATTTTAAATTCATAAGCGCCAAGATTTAAGTTAATTTAAGGTTAGCTTCTCGATTGCTTCAACTTTCTCCCATTTAAACGGAATACTCATGTAACTAAAATTTATAAACAAATTTGAAACCGAACTGTCAACATAAACTTCAAATAAGTTTTGTAAATAATCAAAAACAAAAAATATACCTTCCGTTACAGATCCAGAAACCCCTGTATTCACTGACAGTTTTTTTAAACGCACACACAAACACAAAAACAACGGTACAAAGTTTCTCGTTCACCGAAAAAGTACCAGGGTATGAGAATAACGCAGGAGGTACGAGCGCACCTGTTGGTGCGGCGCGAAGAGCATTACTGGCCCGGCTCGACGCGGCCCATTAGTCGCGCGGACACGTCATGCGGAAGCCGGTTCTCTGGACACCGATGACTTGGAAGAAATTCGCGGCTATCGGTGCATTTCCAAAATACCTTTTCGCTCATAACAATTCTCATCACCTTGTCCTAGTGACCTAAAGAAAAAAAAAATTTTTTTCTCCGTCTGCATCTAGCATAAGTATAAGAAGTAGGTATAGGCCTAATAATTGAAAAATTTTACTGCCACATGTTGATGGTTACAAAAAGCTAATTTCTGAATATCGAATTCTAAAGAAATTCGCAATAACCGACCAACTTGACATACATAGTTTTTGATATAAACGTACAAACAACTAAGAAGACAGTGATTAACCTAACGGAGTCGAAAGTGCTTATAATACATTGCCAGACGATTGCCACAGAAACGAGAGGCCCGTTGAGTAAAACGATTTAACCGTAATGGGAGTACCACCGTGCGAATTCATCAAGACAATAAGATTTTTGGGACACTAAAGATAGCCTAAGTTGCGCTATTATATGAACTACGTGATAAAACACACACAAAGTGAATTGAAGGAACTGGTTTATTGAAGGAGACAAGTCAAACGACGTAACGTAAAAATTAGGTGAAAGTAGGAGATGTCTTAATGATCTCAATTTGGCACAGAATATTATTCATATAATCAATACATTATCATTATCGACTGGTTTTGTATGAGTGTGGGTTGAACGGTGAACGGAGTAAGTCATTCATTAAATGTATCATAGAATTATACAGCCTTACTTTTTTCAGGCCATATAGATACCAAGTGCAAGAAAGTAAACCAGGCTTACAGTTCACCAGACAGGCATTAAAAGTATTCCCATGGGTGGACTCATGGGTCCCGTCTTGTACCTTGGGCTTTAAAATTACGTTGAACATTTTTATTTATCATACTTTTTTTTTCAGCAAATGTAAACCAGGATAATGCACGAAACGTAGGTATAGGTAATTTTAAAATTGACTGGGAAAGTTACATAGGTAGAACAAATCAACAAATGCGGGCTTACATTGCAAAAGGTTTCAAAGTGAGTAGAAAACGAATAGCAGATTTGACGTGGAAATAGTACTTCGTTTCGCATTTACGTTTTGCATATTGAAACGAGGAATCGCACATTGTTGCGTTTGTGAAACTAACTGGAATCCCTAGAGGACGGCCTACTAACTTTACCCAGTCCTTTGAGAACCGTTCGTTTTCAAGCTTCGCGTTTCCAAGGATTTCATATCACTTAGGGGCATGGGCATGACTGACATCTTTTTATAGTGATGGCTCAATGTTTGTTGTACAATTGTGTTCCAAATAAATATTTTCATAACATGCAAACTCTAATACAGAAGTCAATTTAGGGCTAACAATAGCAAAAGTCACGAGTATAAATATATATTTAGCTACATCACATGCACGACTAATTACAACCAGTAGCTCTGTGAGCTAATCTAATTATCGAATCTACCTTCAAAATGTTAGTTAATTCGGTTGAATATTCTGGACTGGAGTAAATCTGGACAGCTGGAATTTGGGTAGACGAAAGCTTTTTTTGCCAGGCTTAAACGGAACTCCTCGCTCGATCAATTAAAGATATTAGGATATGACGACACGACTTTAAGAAATGGGTAATATTAATAAATGCATACGTATTTATACTTATTATTTCAGTCTGATAGTTGCACAAAATCTCAAAATACATAAGTACCCAATTAGTCACCGAATCTGGTAAGTAATCTGATATCGTTAAACATGACATTTTCCTCCGTTACTCATGGACGCCATTGAAGATGGTTGACCTTATAGCCTACTTTCTTCGATACGAAACAGCAATCTGAGAAACAATTGATTATGTTCCCATACTTAAAGTATAAGCGACTAGTACGAGAAAAGGAGAACTGAGAGCGTTAAAGCGTTTCGGATTACGGTCCATATTCGATGGAGGTTACACTAATGACTTGTAAATGTTATGCCTAATGTTTGTAGATCGGGGAAGCCCGCTAGAAATGATTAGCGAATTAGCTGATTCTAAATAGAAGCTAACAGAATATGTTGTTGTTAGCTGCCTTATCAACACGGAATAATTTATTTATACGATCTTCTAGAATGGGCTATTAAATCTTACTCGATAAAATTTTCCATTAATATAACTAATTAAATTACTTTTAAATGTCATCGATAAGCTAAGAGATTATTCCGAAGAGCAAAGTGCTATTTAAATAATGAAGAGTATTTAAGTTTAAAACAAGTAACAAACTTTGATAGAAAATCCTAAGTTTCTGCTCTCGGTCGATTAAGAAAGCAATTTGCGACCGCGTCATTAGAAATCTTGCAAGTGATTTGTGCAAAATGCCTTTTATTACGGTTTATGGAAATCACTTTCACGTCGTTCAAGTTAAAACTGAGGCTTTTATATTAATAGTTCGCACGATCACAACTAAAAGGTGTGAATACTTTCATACATAACCGCTCAGTCTGATGCTCCGGATGGATGGCGTAATCCTTTGTGATGGCTATAATATTTTACAATCTTTATGATTTTGAGCATGGACTTCCAAATGTTATAGAGAAACTTCCACATTTGCACGGAAACGGGGTGGACTTTGCCCTACCCTCAAAACTTTAACTTCTACATACTTTCAAAAAGAAGTTATTCCCCAAGTAAATACAGGAATGTAATTCCGAAAATGCATGTAAATCTTCCTCCTGTTCGTCACTGAAATTATGATATAATTAAATTCATGAAGTACTGGTAATTGTTACAGATTAAATGTAAAAAATATGCTAGTCCGGCAAGCAAATGGTCAAATTACCATAAAAAATGAAGCCAAACGCGATAAAGCGTCTACGACCTCGGTAGCGATGTTGTTGCACAACGCTGGTAACTATATTTGGCGAGTTTTGAGAATTTAGTCTCAAAGTTTTTAGAGAGTTTAATAACCACTAAAGCCATGAAAAATAAATACCACACGCATACACGATACAAGTGGCTCTGTGATACTAGACCTCGCGAGTTTATTTCGAAATGGTTGAACTTTTTATTTATTTTTCATATTTTCAACCCCCCGCCATTTTGAAAACTGAATCGACAAAAACATTCTATATATAATTAACGAATCTACTCACAAAATTTCATATGAATGGTTTGAGAAATGCGACCTAAGGTGCCATAACAGCCGCAAATCAGGACAAACGGATATGCGAACATCCCATCATCAGGACATATCGTCGGGGATAGTGCAATTCCGCGTAAATAACAGCTGTCGATAAAGTTCTCATTTCAATAAAATACTTAGCATTTGTTTGAAAATTGATTCGAATCTACACTTGTTACTTACGCGGTATTGCACTATCCCCGACGATATGCAAGAATTTTAGGCTAAGCTTGAACGGGGACGATTCGCTTGCTCGATCAACTATGGAAGTTTTCATGCAGCAAATCAAGTTTTCTTGACTGCAGACGACCACTCTATTAGTGACCATGACTAGCGTCTGTTTTCACGTGCTAGCGGTTCTTCAATTAGCCAATAACCACGTGTCTCAAGACCACCGTTTAGAAACTAGTAAACTGCGGAAACGGCGATTATTGCCCAGCGAACAAGGAACACGGTCCGTTGGGTATTGCGAGCGTTGCACTGACCGTTGTAAGTAGATAATCTGTAACATCAGTAACATGGTTGTGATTGGGGGAAATGTTACGGTGTTCTCCTTTATTATCGACGGCTGTTTATAAAAAAACCGCCCCATAGTGCTAGTGGGACTAGCGCATAAAGGGTATAAGTATTTTAAGTGCTTTTACTTGTGATATTTTCAAAATACCTGTATACGTACAGGTATAGAATAGATCAGAGATAATATACTGCGGTTGAGTTGCAGCAGACGTGGCCGTGATGACACTTACAACCGTGCCAAATAAAGGTAATATTAATAAAACTAGCAGGTAGCATTTTTGGAATGCTGAAATCTTATCGTTTAACCCCGTTACTAGGAATCCATTTGCGATGATTGACATTATCTCGACGTTACTTTCAGCGATAAACGTTTGGCGAATATTACTTTTTCCCGCATTTTTTGCGTAATATAAAACTGGACAAATCATGACGCACATTAGAGCTCTAATGAGAAGAAATATGCACCCATCCCTTCAGATATCCCCGTAGGTACATGGTCTCACATTACCTCCAATCCAACCCATGGTTCATGACTCGATGGTCCGATGACATGTAGGAGAAAGACTTGGAAAGAAAGACTTGGAAGGAGTGGAAGATATTAGAGAAGCCATGTGTAATACTGGACGGAAAATTGCTCATGGTGATGATGATGTAGATGAAGATAACTTGTAAAAAACGGCAGACAAGGAGTCAAGACAAAACATCGAACCAAATAACAACGCCTAAGATAAACAAAGAAATTCTAAATACTCAACTGACCGGAATGAAAGACATAAATCACGGGAGCAACGAGCGCTAAAAGAAATCGATAATTCGACACCGGAAAACATTGTTTGGCGCACCAGACATATAATTTTAGCATTACCGGTTTACTTTCGAAATACTTTTGTAAGATTAATATCGCTTCCTTTAAACATTTATATACCAGTGTATAATGTATGCAATTTTATGAAATATTTATAATGGCAATAAATAAACAAAGCGGTCATACACCAGACACATACAGTTTCCATTTTTCATATCGTAACCATTTTTTTTCCCGCTTTTGCGACCAGGATACTATTTCGCTCAAACCATTTATAATTTTTAACTTGCCAGTTTAAGTCAAATGTCACTGCTAATTTGGTATATTGGTTTGTAAAATAAATGTATCTTCTTTTTTTCGTAGGACAAAGTAGCGATAGCCTAATTTCGCTAATTAGAAAACCGAATTTATCCAGTTCACCCGCGATTACGATACATGAAACTGCATAGGAACTTTGGATAATGAAAGTAAAAAATATATATAGCGATAGACCCATCTATTCACGTAAAATAAACCCCCATGAAATTAGAGTATATAACCTGTGTTGAAAGTTATTCGCTCAGGGTTGACAGGGAGGGAAGACCAAGTAAATAATGAAAAACTTACGCACTAGGGACTGGAAAGTACACGTGCATTAAAATTCGTAATCAATGTAAGCGACGTTAATATAATAATGTGTTTAGCACGTGCTTGGAGAGCGTGGGTGTATTAGGGTTTAGCTAGTCATCTCAACTTGACCTTTTCAGAGCTTTCAAAGTAGCAGATGCATATTTGAGCCATTTGGGGTTGAGACTGGGGCCCGGAGAAAGCACCCACAGGGTGACCAGCGTGACCAGAGTGCTGGGTCATATCTATTGCAGCGGATCTGCATTGGCATACACCATGGCAATGCTGCCAACCTTCTGGGCACGTTGCCAATAAACGGCAATTTGGATCAAATTTTCGGTTTATAGTTAACTTTTAAGTCTAGTTTTTAATTTTTACTGTAAGGTTTATTTTAAGATCTAGTGTTATTGTTTAGTGTTTGTTTTAAAAGAAGAGTCACTGAATGAAGTATTGTTTACCTTTTATTCAATATGAACTCGATACTTGTACAGGCAAACGTGGCGTTAATTTCATATACACGTAGAATCCGATCCCCAGCGGTTATTTTTAACCCTTTAAATACCAAGCGGTAAAGCAATTCACCGTGCCCCTGACACCACAGCGAAAAAAACGTTCAAAAGTCAAGAATTTGGGGATATTTTTATAGTGATTAGGAAAAATTAAAAAATGCTTCGTTAAAAAATAAATATTTCGCCACATCACTGGTAGGCAAACATACTTTTCCCAAGCAAATTAAAATTGTATGACTTAACTGAACTTGTGTAATAAAATATCTTCGAATGACTTCATCTTCATCAAATATGATTTGAAATTTGAAACATTCCAATGGAGACAGGTGAATACCTATAATGATACCTACACGATTTTTATCATCTTCCAAAAGTAATGCTTTCGATTAAGTCAGGGCTAAACATTTTGTAGTAGGTAGGTATATATGCAATTATTTCTTCCGGTTCTGGGAACGCTTCACGGGTTGCTTTGTCCACATAATGAAAACAAGATACATTTAAAAGGTTAATCGCTAGGGGTTCAAAGGTCAAACATCTACTGAAGGTAGTAACAAAATGATCGATCACCAATACTGACAGAACAGCTGAAACAAGAGACGATATCAAAAGTTGTATGTAATCAAGAATTTATAGGTATTCTGAATCTATGGAGGGAGTGCATTGTGCCCGAACATTGGGGTCACTACCCCCGGGGTCATTTTAAATTCTCGACAAAGATTGTCTGCAAGAGACCACATCTAATTTTTAAGCCCCGACGAAAAAAGAGAGGTGATATAATTTAACATTGTGTATCTGTATGTCTGTGTAAGTATCTCTCTGTGGCATCGTAGCTCCCAAACGCATGGACCAATTTGAGTGCGTTTTTAGGGTTCCGTACCTCAAAAGGAAAAAACGGAACCCTTATAGGATCACTTTGTTGTCCGTCTGTCCGTCCGTCCGTCTGTCAAGACCCTTTTTCTCAGGAACGCGTGGAGGTATGAAGCTGAAATTTATATCAATTACTCAGGTCTACTGTCCCTTGAAGCTGTGAAAAAATCAAACTTCTAAGCCAACGCAATCAAAAGATACAGCCGTTTATGCCGCAAATTTTCGACACTTGCAAGGGAATCAAAACCTACAGGGTGCTTCCCGTGAACTCAGAATCTTGAAATTTGGTACGAAGCAACGTCTTATAGCATAGATAAAGGAATAATTACGAAAACCATAATTTTTTTTTTTAATACCTAACTTTGCACCTAATTTATATGGGGCGCTATACATACCAGGTGCAAACTTAACTTAACCACTTAGGGATGGAAAGTGTTTGTACGGAACCCTCGGTGCGCGAGTCCGACTCGCACTTGGCCGGTTTTTATTTTAAATCGAAAGACTTGTCCTTCGAGATGGTTCTTGGCTATGTTTCGTGGAAATACGACTAGTAGTTCCCAAGATATTCAGCTTCATTTGGACTATGTGACAAGACCTCAACCAATATTGAAGCTAAGAATTCCAAATTTTGTAGTTATATTAGCATTTTCTATATCACTCATTGAATGAGGATCTCATGATGACTAGCTACTTGTCGGGTGTGTTTAAATTTTTTAATTTAGTTTATGCCCTATTGTAATTGACCGAGGGAGCGAATCTAGCGGAAGCGTATCAATTTCAGCTTGGGCGATAATGATATCGTATGTCCGGATGATCATAATTACGACTGTTTTCGTCTACAAGTGTATGACACTTTATACTCTCGCGGTTTGTACACATAAGTAATTAACACAAATTATTATTTTATTAGACAATTTCGTCGGGTTGTACTACATTTGGCCGACAGCTCCAGTAACAACTCGCTGTTTCACCAGTACATCTGAGACCGCGGCGTGTGCAACCCCGCCGAAACGTTAGATTATGAAGGTAAATAAGAAATATCGCGTTAGACCCGTTATAATTTGTGTTAATTATGTCTACAAGTGTACAACCGACTCTTGTGAAATTTTGTGAAACTTGACTGGAAATAAGGGGGTTGCAAACGTAAAAGAAATCATATTTCAACCATTTCAAAACAGACTCGGGATGTCTACAGCTCATAGTGGCTCTAGTTTGCGTGTTATCTGTATTTGTGTTTTTTTTATCAAAATGAAATATCGTCATAACGTGATAACAGGCTTCGAAGTATCACGTTTCGGGCGGAACAGCTCAAGGAATTTTATACAAAATTGAAGGCCTAAGCCGGGAAGGTTTTTTAAACATGACGTCTGTGTTCATGAACAGGCTAAACAGCTGATTTTTTTTTTTTAGTGGTGTATTTTGTTATTTAATTTCATATGTTTGAGAAAAGCACTATACAATACATGCCTAGCAAGAAAAGGGCTTGCCAGCTTCGTATCACTATCCATATGTTTATATACCTACTCACCCGACAAGCCCTTTTTTTCCCGGCATCTGCAGTAATGTACTATTATTTATTACATCTAACTTAAACTTTTTTTCATATAGTATATCTCACAAATAGCTGCGCGTCAAAAACCTAACCCAGTCAGACCCGGTAAAAATGGCATGCCCAACATCGCATACAGTTTTATCGCTATCATCGGATTAGCTTATCGTTGCCAAAATCGCATAACCTCTGCAACTGCATAGAGCATAGAGTATTGCTGCAGGTTTAAAGGTCAAGATTATGCCAGGTCAAGGTCGATTCTAGATAAAGAAGTTTGGTTACAGTTAAAAATAACAATAGGGGCCTATTTTAGTAATGCATGATAACACCATTGTTGTAAATAGCTCTTAATTGTGTCCTAAAATAGATGGAAAACTCAAGAAATTGTTGAAAAGTTCCCAAAGTCAATTCCCACAGTCATGCCATGATTTAAAGAATTGGGTTATTTTTTTTTAAGTCATTGGGGGCAAACGAGCAAACGGGTCGCCTGATGGAAACCGATTACCGTCGCCCATAGACACCTACAGTCCTACAGGTATATTCGAGGACCGAAAAGTTTCGTCACCCTTCGACTTTATGTGATATGGAGCTAAGGCTCAGTGACAACCCTTTTAATACCGCAACTGTACTTTTCTGTTCAGCATTAAAAGTAGCTGTCAATTTTTCTATGCAATTTGACTTAACCAGTAGTATAATTGTCAACTACTATTGATGCAGTATACATGAAAAAGTAAGCGAAACCTACATTGACTTGACTAAAGATGTCTTTGACAACACACCACTAATTCAGAATAGAGAGACTCACCAACATCAGAAAAGATCACTGACATAAATCTATTGAGATTCAGATATATCCAAACGCAATCCAACTTTTGGGTAGTGCTACGAGCATGGAGAGAGTGTACAAATAAGCTGCAAAGAACAAATAAATTTGATAAATTATTATACTATGCTTGCGATAGAATCTCGATGTAACTGAGAGTGGTTGAAGCTCATTTAGAACTGCCCTTTTATGACATCATCGCTAAATAGTGCAGGACAGAATGATTGTATTAAAGATGTGTAAACATATTACAATGTCAAACATTCATCCAACAGATAACAATTTTAAAATATAAATCAAGTATTATCTTATAAAGCACAATGTTTTCATATTCAAATGGTATTCTGAATAAAAATATTCTGTGTCAAAATAATAAAGTCTATTGTAGCTTTTAATGCAACTTTCTTACATCCTTACACATTGTTCAACATATTATCGTTGGCTTCCATTAAACACCCACATCCAAACTTAAAAAGGATATAAACAAAAACCACAAACTAACCGATGACTTACAAATTGCTGTACATAATTTATAGCTGTGTCACATCGTTCAAATCAAACAATCAGACAGTGCCAGTCCAGGAAGATATAAGAATGAGTTATATTTAGAATGGGGTCCGAGAGGATCGAGGAAGCAGTGGTCAGGAGTCACTTCCTTGAACAGTGTCCATGACCTAAACAAGTTGTTTTGTTGCGAAGTTTATTTTGTTTACTTGACTCATGGAATGTCCCGTGACTTTTATAATGTGTAACTAACATGAAAAAAGATGTACCTATCTTGTTAGTAAAATTTGTGTATAAGTAGTTAGATATAATTTTATGTGTTTTTTGTATTTCCTATTGTTAATTTATATGTGTATCTCATAATTTGATATTATAGCCAGGGCTATGTAGTAAAAAATTATAAAATAAAAATAAACAATTATCTTTAAACCGATAACATATTATATGGTTCCAAAATAAGCTAGAGAGGCTTAAAGTGTAGGTAAACTAGAGCATGACACATAAACAACAAGTCTTTAATGCAATTGGGTCAATCAACTATTTTCTGCCACTCGTTGCCATGGTGATGTCCCCTGGGTCACTTGTTAAAACTACTATTTTCCGTGGTTATATTTAGCAAAAGCTTAGAATTTCAGCAGTTATAAGCCCATTCTTATGTATTCTTATGATGCCTAATAAATAAATAAATAAATACTATTGTCCCCCAGGTCATGGGACAGAATAACAGTAAGAAAAAGTTGATCCACCCAATTGAGTATTAATATTTATGACTAGTAAAATAATGAGCAATAATTCATTGTACATAACTACATCATGTTTGATATCTTTTGTCAAATTTCTAAGATTGTTTAATAAAACAGTTAAATACTACAACTTTTTGTAAACCCAAGTTAAGAACTAAATTGTCTTCTATATACTAAATATCTACTTCTACTTAACATTGCTTTAACCAGACTATGGATTTTACATACATAGCATAAGCCTACTAGCACTTCCTTCCATAATGTTAAATATAAAAAAGTCAAGTCATTGTTTATAAAATGATTCATCTTGACAATAACTAAGCATCATGGACTATCCCTTAGATATTTCAATGTGAGGGAAGGATAAAGGTTTTCTTGATACAATTGCTATTATTTTTAAACGGTTTTATAAATCACTTTAAATAAGATTGAATAAAAACAGTGTTTTATTATACAAGGCTGAATAACAGTATTGTTAGAGCATCTAATATATGGAAAATGTTATGAAAACACGTTTATTCAATAATCTTCATCATTCATTTTTTATTTTACCACTTGGTGAGTCAATAATAGAACTGATAAAGATATCATACTGTCGATAGATTTATCTGGTAAATTTGATACATGTAGCGATGCTGGTATTTTGCGCACTTCGAGATAAGCTTGTTTTTTAGGACGCACTAAATAATATATTCTAGAAGTTTAATTTATGGAACATAAATAAATAAACCGTTACCTTTTTAAAATCACAGTCGAAGCAGGTCAACACGAACTATGAAGGCTGATGTTTTAAATGCAATGCAAGAGACGCACGCTGATCTAATACAATAACATTGGTAAAAACACTACACGCTACAAATCCCACAATAACAAGTTATCACAAGCCCAATAATATGATCTAATTCAAAAATAATTAACAATTCGTTTGCAAAATATTCACAAATCACAACACGCTCGATTCATTTCTTACAATATGAATATGACAGTTATTTAGTGTTACCATAAGTGCAATTGCAAACCGGCCGTTTGATGTGTTGCTATATACATAGAAAATATTTTCAAAAGTTATTATGTTCATTCAGAAATTAATATCCTGTATTGGAAATAACCTAAAATTAGTATTTTTATCCCTTTGAGTAGTATTTTTTTTATGAATTTGTACGGTTTCAGTAAGTAACATAAGCAAAACAGCTTAAGTTTTAGCTCTTTGTGGCGCCATCTATCCGAATATGCTAGACTGATTTACCTTTCATGGCAAACGTCCAGAGTACAAGTAGTGCAGTTACTTTCCGAGTGCGCTTCAAGATATAATTGCTCTTAAATAGATGGCGTCCTATCGTGTTGAGTTGTTATTATAAACATTCCATAGATGGCGGCTAATCAATGAATATAAGTCAATTTACCCGGGAACATGAAATTAATAAGTAGGTCTAAATAATTTTATTGTACTTGGGTTAATACGCTCCAACGTCAAAATGTACAATGGTTAAAAATCTCAGTGAGTGATTGTTATATAGTATTTTATGTAACCGTTGTATAAGAGGGGACAAAAAACGCGAGCGGCATGGGTTACGATGTGAGCGTAGCGAACATCGTAAGAAAGATGCCACGAGCGTTTTTTGACCTACTTATACAACGTTGCATACAATAATTTTTCTACGACTCGACATTTCATAAATAAAATGCAAATAAACAACAAAGAAAATAATTACATGTTCCCGCTCGGAATCAACAAAATTAAAAAAAAAATTGTCTGATATTTTTTTTTTATTGACGTTCATCTGTCAAAAAATATGAACTTATACATAAAGGTACCTATACGTTCACTATACTAAAAATCTGTCAAAAAAATTAAACTTAATACATAAAGGTATACGTTCACTATACTTACTAAACATCCATGCACTGAAGATAAAACTTTTTTTAAGTTGGCAGCAATGCCTTAGTACAATAAGTTTTTTTTTAATTTGCAAATTGTGTGGATGCAGCTGTTCATCTTGTAATCTGTGGTACTATGTGATGCTTTTTTGGAGACATTATAACATCGGTTAGCAGTGTGTATTTGGGCAGTAGAGTATAGACTTTTACAGACTTTCATAATTTATGTCTTTATATTAGAGTTAGTGACTATATAAATGACAGAAAAAAGTACTGGAGTAGAAAAAATAACAAGTGATGAACTTGTCAAAATTCGTAAGGGGCGAAAAGTGCTTATGTAATAACGTGCATGCGACAAAATGTACAATAACAAAAGTCATCGGTTTATATGTAAGTAGGTAAGGAGGTATTGTAATAAATAGGTGAGTTTAAACTTAAAAAAATAATAATTTGTAAGTAACTTTTTAAAAGGCTAATCTATTACCTATTTTATTATAATTCGGTGCACCTATTACATTTGAAACTAGAAAAATGAAAATAATTGCTTTCCGCATAACGTTCACAATATTGCGTACGTGCTTGACTAAAATCTTCACAAACATTTGGTGCCTCCGTCAGGAGCTCCCAGGTACCAGCTGCCTACTGCTCTCCGTACAATACAAACGATCGTTTTGCTCCCCCGTGGCGCGGAGATAATCCCAGAGGTTATACTCCCACACAAAGTCCGACTACTGGTAGTGAATGAATGAATGAAATCGTTTATTTCGAGTAACATTGGTGACTCATATTATTTGTTAGTATAAATCTATATCCAGTGTTGGTAAAAACATTACAAAAAAAAAACTTACACAACATACAAGCTTTTTGACACATGCTGTTCACAGCAGTGTCTTGTGTAAGGGCAGTCAAGCCTGTCCCCAATCGAGCGAAGGATGGGGTTGGGGCTGGCCCGCACCCGGCGCACCAGGGATGTGCAGCGCTTGCGCATGGTCGCATAGAAACAGTCGATGCCTGCTTCCGCAAACATCCACGATGCGCTACAGAAGCGGTAGTGGTAGTGGGGGCTAACCACCCCTGATACAGTTCAAGTCATGTCTTAAAAAAAACCGGTCAAGTGCGAGTCAGACTCGCGCACCGAGGGTTCCGTACAAACACTTTCCATCCTTAAGTGGTTAAATTAAGTTTGCATCTGGTATGTATAGCGCCCCATACAAATGAGGTGCAAAGTTAACGCAACCAATCCCGTTTGTTGTATGGGAGGGGAGCCCCCATTAAATATTTATTTTATTTTATTTTTAGTATTTGTTGTTATAGCGGCAATAGAAATACATCATCAGTGAAGATTTCAACTGTCTAGTTATCACCGTTCTTGAGATACAGCCTGGTAACAGACGGACGGACGGACAGCGAAGTCTCAGTAACAGGGTCCCACTTTTACCCTTTGGGTACGGAACCTTAAAAAAAGAGCGTTTTGTGGTATAAGTATTAAAAGTTCACACAGTAATATTTTCGTACGCTCGTACCAGAGTTACCAGACTAATTTTCATACAACGTCAATAACAAAGTTGACTGACTGAGGACATTATTGACAGTAATAGCTTTTTAAAGAGCTTACAAGTGCGTCCTAGTTAGATACTGTACTTTTGTGCCACAGGATCATTATGGTCGCGAGAACATTATGATTATGAATATGAGTCTATGACATATGTACATTTTGACGTTGGAACTCCGATTACTGGTTCTACTAAAAGCTGAATATCTTGAATATGAGAGCCCTGATTTTCATCACACAAAGCTAAAAACCATATCCACAAACCAGGCTTTCGATTAAATAAAATCGCACTCAAATCGGTCCACCCGTATAGACGCTACGATGCCACAGACAGATGCACTGATACACCATGTTAAACTTATAACCAGGGATCGGACAAATGTGCGTCATTATACACGGTGTCCCATATTTAATGGACACACCGTGGACCAACCGAAAATTTAAAACAAACTATTTAAACAAAATTGTCAACTTCCACTATTTAGTTACTTTTTGACCACAAGTGATATTTAGATCTGTTAGAAAATAATTTTAGACAAAAACCAAATTCATTAATTAACACATATTAAAAAATATTTTCTGGGTACCATAAAGTTCTAATACACGCAAGTTAGTATCAATATGAAAGAAAAAAAAATAACAAAATAAAAAATCATCTTTGTCCTAGACGGTCATTAGAAAATATAATATAGCTAGTAATCTTTATAACAACGTATTTTTAATAACGCTAAAAAAGAGCCCTATTTTCTGGACCATTCTCAGGTGCCTACAGGGCACGTTAGAAAGTTGTCTATTAAATACAGGACACCGTGTATAATGACGCACATTTGTCCGATCCCTGCTTATAACACCACTTCTTTCGTCCGGGGTTCATAAAACAACTGATTAATAAAACTGAAACTTTTATTCAACTTATAACTCTCTCATATAAATAACGCTCTCCTTAAAAGTAACTGGAAGCCTCTACATACAAAGATAGAATAAATGTCACATAACAGGATAGAAGTACAGAAATAATTACAAAACATCGACATTATTATCTTAATATTATATACTAATAGTTTAAATATCGGTCAAGTGCGAGTCGGACTTTTGCGAAGAGATCTCCGTACCTTTACATATATTTGGACATTTTGTTTAGAAATAGGTACTAACATAACTAGAATAATTTCATTATCACGGCAGTATTTTGATTTATTCTTCCTAGCAGTGAAAGTAGGTGCCTAGGTTATTTAGGTAGATGTACAAGCTTCAATACAATACAAATGTTAAGGTAACTAATAATATTTAAGTAGATTTTACTTTACATACATTTGGTACGGAATCTCATATCTTACAAACTAAATGTGCCAAAGGAGTCTGTATTATCTTATAGGTACTTAAGCGGTTGGCTGAGTTCTGCGCGGCATCAGTTTTCACCTAGAAATAAACCACAAAATTATAGAAAAACACACAAAAACGCAAAATATAGGCGTCAGAGAAGTAATAGCTGATAGCTAACTTAATAGCTAACTTTACACTTTACGGAGATGCCATGACTGCGCAACCAGCACCTCTAGCATAACTGTCGTACGCGATTATTTCTAGCGCGAGATAATGACCCGTCCCTTTCTGTACAGTAATGTGAGAGAGTGACGGGTAGCGCTATGTCGCGCGACAAGCGAAACATAGTTGTGCTAGACGGGCTGTGGCGCGGCGAGCAGTTGCGCGAGAGATCCGAGCATTGCGGCCTATGGGGCCCCCATATTTATACGGCTGACACTGCGCCCTCTGCACTTTAGTTTACAAAGTTCCAGTTTATCCAATTGCAATTCTAATAACAGATTCTTATATGTTGCGGTCTGAAAAGAATCTTCTGACTGGTTAGTTATTAGACAAAGTTCTAATAAAAATGCTGGTTTTGATTTTAGAAGGATTCGATTAGACCTAAACTGGTGGTAAACAAATTGAAAAATAGGACAAAACTGTTAAAAGAAATTAAGATTGAAAGGACATTTGTCTTGAGTAAGAGAAATGGCATTCTAGATTTTGGCATCAGTCGATATTCAGTGTCGTGTACCTACTTATTTAGATAATTATGAAGCCCAGTTTGCAATATTTGGGTTCCATGCTACTTTTCGGGGTTCCTTGTAGATTTTATCCAGGAATCTAACCAATAGATACTTTGATTACATTCTAATTCACGGAAATAATTCAAAATTGTGCTATTAAATACCAAACAACATTATTTTAATGAAAATTATTAATAATTAAGTTACCTACTAAACAGCATTTTTATTTTATTAAGTTCTGATAAAAGATTTATTGGGTACTTTTCTGCAGTCGCTATAGAATGTTTCGCTTGCCATCACACGACGTCATAACACGTTATTTTCATTGAAATTTCATACTGTCTAAGAGTTTTGACAGTTCATAAAAAGCTGCTGCCTGATCACCATATGCCATATGATATGAGTTTACAGTGACCGTTCTCGCTAGCGACTGTGTAAACGACTTGTACGGATTGAAACGAATTGACAACATTTCATATTTTTAAGACTATCATTCTATTACTTTTCTGAATTCTGCTTAAAAAGATGAAGTAATCTCTGTTTTTATTTATTTTCTGAGATGATTATTTATTTTATTATTAATTTATAAAAACATACTCATTTTAAAATGTGGCAACACCAAAACCAGAACTTAATGGAACGGTTACTTTAGTCGGTTTTCTTATTAAAAAAAACTTAATTAAACTCGGTATGCATGTGTCATCTAACGTCAAATAAAAAAAAATCTATGTTTTCGCTCTTTGGTTTAGACAACAACCCTATTCAGCCCGTATTGTCTTAGATTGCAGTTATTTGATGTATTTTCTTATATTTCCTTAAATACAGAAGAATAAATCCCAAGATTTTTTTTAAGGTACACGACATAAAGCCCTGTCGATCTCTATATTAATTTCCACCTGTTATAAATATGAAATGTTGTCAATTGTAGTTCAACAAAGTGACAGCTAGAGGTGAGACCTATTCTCCATACACATCGTTTACGCTGTCGCTTGTGAGTACGTTCACGTTAACTGATGCTAAGGGTACTGGGGGGGTATTCGACCAATTTTAGAGCTATAATGGAGATCTCTCATTTTCATCGCCATCCGTCACTTTTGACGTGTGCCTACTTGACAAGTGGCGATATCGCAACTTCGTCAATTCGGACGCGCAAAATTTTCGTTTCCTTTGTATGTGACGGCATAAATAACAGGCGCATACTTTAAATTGACCGCATAGTACGTGAAATTGGTCCGTTACGTTTCGTTCAAAACAGAAATTTATATACATGAATAACATTTTTGACAATCATTATCGCCTTCGTATTTCCAAAATTGAGATGAGATATGTCACTTTTAAGCTCATCGCATTTAAATGACAGTTCAATGGCGATATAACTGTTATCTAATGGAGATTTGACGTTTGGAGATATCTCCAACGCCATTCTCGAATTGGACCCCTTATTTGAGTACCCTTACTTACGTACCCAATTACACTCGTACCAATTTCGAGCATAAGATAGACAGATCATAAGAAAATTCGGCATAAATCTCGAGTGTTTATAATTTTAATTTATCGACAAAATGTTGTTATTATATCAATAAAACGACAATCAAACCATTTTTCTGAAAAAAGACAGTGGCAAAGTGTCACACACCATTACACGTAAGCCGAAGCAACTTTTATATTTCATTGCTTCGTTTCGTTGGAGTCTTTACTTATGTCGATACATGGCCCTTTAGGAGAGAACTATGTGATGTTTTGTGGAGTCTTTGCCACTGTAAAGCAACAACATTAACATACGTTATAGCCTGACAAGTTAATTTTCAACCCTCGTCATTTTTCGGATTTTTAGTGGTACTTTACTCTACTGGCAATGATTTTTCTTTAGTAACTGACGTTGAAATTCATCTTATGTCGGTGATTAAACAAAGGGAAACCGAAACTTTTTATTTACATTTTTAAATTTTATTAAATTAATTTTTCGATATAATGAAGCTAAAATATCCACAGTGATGCAAGAAAAGTTTTTCACTACGATTCAATATTACAGAAGAAGGACAAATGATTGAGTTTCCCGATTAATATTGTTACGAAATTATTTGTTGTCATATACAAAAACAAAAAAACGCTACTGATATTTTGTATAATATTTTATTGCCATGTGAAAGTTGTTTGTAGCGCTACTATCCAGGGGTCAAACCGAGATTTGTCAGGCTATACTACAAATAAAATTCATGCAATACATGCTCTAAAACACTAAAAGCCAAATTTATACTTAAAACTAGATAAGTTATCTATATAATTGATCGATGACATACCTATACTAGGTAGGTAAATAAAGCTAGATAATAAAATTCACTGTATATTAATTAGTAAGACATCACAGCTAAAATACTAAGAGTCTACAAATAAAAATAAAAACATAACATGGGTGAAAATAAATTTACGTCATACATATTTACTTTAATTATGACAATTCCAATTAATCCATAATTGAACACTCAATGAAATTGTAGTCACCATTTTTCTTATAAGTACAGGGTAACTAAAGTAACTCGTTAAATTAGATTATCAATAATAACATACACATACAGTGTGGAAAAATTGATGGGCCCTGCAGTGAAACTGTTTTAAATGATTCCACAAATTCACACTGTATATTCAAAAGCAATAAAATCGGTACTCTATAATATGTACGGAACTTCCATACAAAATGTACTCGTGCCTATTTATTTTCGTACCTTGTTTGGTTTTTTTAAATTTACTATAGGTATATAATCAGTTGCTGGTGTTATTAGTTTGCATTTTAAGTTTTAACTATTTCGCAGTGAGTTAATTAAGCATTGGGATTAAATATTAAGGGCATGTCTATATCTAATGGTTTACTAACATATAATTTGCGTGATATTTTGATTATTATAATCTAATCTTATACTAAAGCATTTCATAAGTCATAACTGTTATTGGTATATGTTACAGGGATATTATAAAATACTCTAAACCTTAGGCTAATTTGATTGAATATACAAAAGATACGATTAAAACACAGGAATATATTATTCTCTTTTGAAATATAATTTACTGGTACCGAAAGAAGCTAACGTTTTTCGATGAAGATACAGTTTTAAATATACCGACTGTGTCCTCTATTTTTCATTTGCTTCAGAGGATGTCGATGACGGTCGCTCGGAATCGAAAAGCCACTAAAACATCTAAACGAAAAATAAATAAGTTGCTCGATATATTGATGAGCAGCGGACACTGAATATGTTTGTGACCAAATGAAAGGTCTTTCTCAAAAATATTTTCAGTCTCATACGAGAAATATCCTCGACTGCGCATTTTCTCCATAAAAAAAAGAAACTACTGTAGCATGTCAAATGGAATGTTTGAATTACATTAGCAGACCTGTTACAGTTTTCCGCGATCCGCGAGTGAAGCAATTAGTGTTACAATATCCCTCTAACATTAAATTATTAGCATAGCGATGATAGTGATGATCGCCAGCAGCAGACCCAGGAGCGTCAGCCAGTCCAGCTCAGCCAAGTGCTGGGATATCATCAGCGTGTACGTACAAGCTAACATCAAAGTGCCTTCGTGCCAATCGCGCTTCTGCGCGTCGCCTGCCGAACAACAAAAACAAACGGAAACCTTAAAAAAAATCAAACAAATCAGTGCAGAAATGCTAGGGAGTTTCAGCAAGCAAGCACAGAACTTAGTACCAAAGTCTTATATCATGGTTTCTTATCAAGTTTCGTTCACGCCACGCCTCCTTTAAAACGCCTGTATGTTATTTCGACGTGTATGTTACGTGATTAGCATTATATAGGTGTAATTATATTATTTACTAAAAAAATAAAGACGTATACTTCAGATACAGTTCTATTTTTACAGTAGTAAGATCTGAGCCTGCCTGCTATGGTCTAAATGTGAGACACAGAAAGCGATGGTTAAAATGAAAACCACACACCATGCATGATAATGGGCCACATACCTCGTGTTTCGCTTTGGGAATTGTTTTGCCTCTTTGCTCGCCACGGTACTACGTTCGTTGGCAGCTGGTCAGATTGTCTCGCCGATTCGTCTATCCGGTCCACAGAAAGCCGCCCTAGTTGCTGATTCATAGTCTGAACTAGCTTTGGTGAGCTTAGCTCATCTCTAACTTTGTCAGGTTCTTTTTGGTCAGCAGCGTGCAATTTTAGATTGCCATCTAGATTGAAAATTGTCGCTAATTCTTCAGACGAATTGTATTCAGTAGAATCAGCGGCTTCTTTCTTTACTTCTAAGTCATCTTCGTAAATAGATAAATTAACGGAAGCTCTATTAGGTACTGGATTTGCCGTTTCTTGTGTCACTTGACTCAATTGCTTACCAGCCTCTGTTATACCAGTTATTTTAGGTTTAGCTGTCTCTTCAGCTTTTGGTGTTTTAGGAACAAATAACTTTTCGTTGACCTGCGATATTCCGGCAATCAAATCAGAAATGCCGTCTTTCAATTCTTTGAATGCATTAATCTCATTTATTTCTTGTAATTTGTCATCTGTATTTAAGAATGGGTTAGTTGATTTAATTTTCGGTGGAGATATTGTCTTTTCATTGGTACTGTCATACTGATTGTAATTCTTTGTTTCAACTTTAACTGAATCATTTTGTACTGCCAGTGGCAGAACATCTGGTACCAGTTTTTTATCCGGGGTCAGCACTGTAGTTTCTTGTGCCTTCAATGGCTCTTCAGATTTGTCAATGTAACTAGAAAGCCTTAAACTCTCATCATTAAAATTTAATTCTTTCTCGTGACTATGCTTTAATTGGTCTTCAACTCTATGCAATTGATCAGATATGGCCAGAAGACTATCTTCAGTTTTTTGGCCTTTAGTTTGTTCTGTATCAGACTGTACAAGTCTGTTAGTAGGTTCAGCTATAACTTCAGAATGTACATTGACTAATTTTATTTCTGGAGGAGAATTTTCATACGAGTCACTGGTTAATCCATTCAAGAAATGTGATCTGCTGTCAGATATTCTGCTATTTACATCAGGCCTTTTCTCTGTATTATTGTTTCTATTTTTATCTAGTTCAGCTAAAGCTACGCCTAACTTATTACTAGTGTCCATGGCTTCCTGCGCAAGCATAGTGAGGACCTGCTGAAATTCGTCTTTAGATGATCGTTTAGAAGACTGTGGTGATCGATTTGATGGGGATGAACTTTTGGACTTATCACAAGATGCGGGCTTGGGGAGGTATTTATCGTCACTATGAATGCATGAGTCGTCTTTGGCGAAATGATGATTGGGCGAGTGCGAGTTATTGACGAAGAGATTAACAGTATTGTGCCTTTGCTTTACCTTGTTACGAGGATAGTGATCTGCCTCGTTGTCGTTGTTTTCGAACGTGTCCCTTAAGCGCCTCATTACGTCACTGTTGCTATGAGTCTTTTGTAACGTTGCCACCTTACTCATATTAAGTGCGTCATCTATTTCTTTTTGTATCATAGTGAATATGTTGGCTGAAAGAGACCTTACTGCTCGCTTTTTTTTTAGGTTAATTGCGGAATCTTTAGTGTAATGAATATCATTATAATTATGGTTATTATTTATTTGACCATAATCTTCACCATTAAACAAAGACGAATGTCTACTATCTTTCCTTAAACTTCTATATGCCAAATCATCTGACACGAGATCTGGGGATCTTCTAGGAACAAAACGTGAGCGTCCCTTGCTTTCAGGTGTCGCGTGTAAGTAGTCACTCTGTGGAGCTGGGGACACTGGCGCTAAGGGGATTCCAAAAGGTGGTTGGGGTTCGAGAGTTTTTAAACGATTGTTAGTTTGTTTTATGTTTCTGTAAACAACGTCATCATGAACAATGTCGGGCTCATTGCGCTCAGAATATCTGTCATCATCTGAAGCATACGGTACATATACCGGCGAAGCCAGCATGTAACTTATCTGTGCTTGAGCTTCTTTCAGATTTGGTTTTTCTTTTGAGAACGAATTCATTCTGCGGAATGCCATATCGTCTTGCAATTTATCGGGTAATGTCGATCTCCTTGACATCCGCCGAAGCGGTGTTGAAGGTTGGCTTCTTAACTGGACTTCGTCATCATTTCCGTTCCAGTCATTGAAATGATCATTATATTTCGGAGTCATCGACTCACGTCGTTCAGCCCTGTCTAACAGGTCTTCGTCTCCTAATCCTAAACTATTGTAAATTGCCTCCAGTTCGTTGAGAGCGTCGTCAAGATTCGTTGATTTGCGGCGTTCTGAGCTCTTGTCATCATCTGAAGGTATTTGATAGCTATTGGCAACAAAAGTATCAGATTTATGACGCACGTGAGTTTTTGCAGTTGGTGAAGTAACCGTTTTAGGGGGTTCGACGGTAATCGATCTCTTATATTCAGTTGTCGCTTTCCACATTTTGGCACCATCTATAACATCACGTGATTGATCCACACTCGTCGCTCTGTTTTTATTCTGCATGTCAATGTTTTCAATATGACTCGGAATACTATTACTTCCTTCGGAATAATGGTGCATTCTTTGAGTGTTTCTTACATGCTCACTATTGCTTCTAGAGTTGGCGTAAATATTTTGTTGCTTTTTCTGCCTTTCCGCATCATCTAGCTTCTTCCAAAAGTCAGAGGCGTTTCTTGGTCTACGATAAACACTTTCGGCCACGTTGACAGATGTCTGGGAGTCGCTTAAATATTGATTTTCGTAGCCGTTTTGACTAGTTTTTATACTTATTGGTCTACGAGATCTGGGGCTATGATCGGCATAGTAAAGGAAATCATTCCTTAATTGAACTGGTTCTGGTTTCACTATATTGGGTTGCTCTATTCTTTTTCTCCATGGTGGTGTGAAAGCATAAATTCCATAGTGATTGGGTTCAGCCGATACTGACGCTGGCCTTCGAGGCTGTTCAGTCCTTTGATAAAAATGTTGCATATAGTCGTTGTTCTGCATAGCAAGATGATCTTCAGAGCTCGATATCGGTCGACGTAATCCATTAGGTCCATGGTTCATCGTTCTCTCCTGGCTTCGTCTCATAACTCGTTCAAAGTCATTGTTAGGTACCCCATGCGTAATGTTTTGATTACTGCCCATCCTATCGGATACTACCGAGTTGTTTTCATAGTACATCGATATAGGGGTTGCGACTTTTCTGTGCATATCTCGCGGAGGCGGCACTGGTGGGGCTCGTTCTTCTCTTTTAATATTCGTAACGTTTCCCAAAGGAAATTTAACGTACATGACTTTCTCTGCCTTTTCGTCCGGGCGTGGAACAGATTTTTCCCTGTTATTGTTAGCGTAAAGCGGTTCTTTGACGTAGTTGCCTGGATACTGTATGGAATAGTTAATATGTTCGTTGTTAATTTTGGCATTAAAATTAATTGATGATGGGTAACTTTGGGTTGATGGAAATGAAGATATTGATTCAGATTTTATCGGTCTACGGTTCAAATCGTTGCAGAGTTCAGTTTTCTGTTTATTTTGATCCCGTTTACAAGTGCCGTAACCGCTGCTCTGGCTGGTAGGTGTTCTTGTCAGCATTTCCACTTCAGCTTTAGTGTATCCCTGCTGCAACAATTCGGCTTCTTTATTGAGTTGATTCTCTTCATCTCGAGAAAGTCTTTTGATGTATCGTTCATTTCTGGCGCTTCGTGACCTTTTGTTCAACGAGCTGTCTCGGGAACGCATCAATGAATCATCGCTTCTAAATCGGACCATTGATGAAGAGTTTGAAGATTTTAAGGACTCCTCATCGCTGCTAGATTCCCCTCTCATACTGTTCCGTAATGCTTCAACTCTGGCTTTTAGGCGACCTTTCCTCGTTCTTCTCATCGTAGGTTCCGGGCCGACTCTTCCAGATCTGGTCGAGATATCATCTCTCAAGCTTAGCGACTCTTTTGATGCTTGAACTTCCCTGGTCTTAGGTCGGTAATTTATAAAGCCAGCGGATGGGTCTGAGAGCACTCCATCGTCAGTGAAGTCACGGCCATTAGGTTTCGCAAGGCTTTGGGCCCGTCTGGTTTCCCTGATCACTATGTGGTCGAAGTTGTTAACAGCTGGAGTTCTTTTCTTCTTTTTATTGGATTTCTTTTTGGATGTGGAACGTAAGCTCCCGCCCTCTTCGCTTTCCGATGAAGATCCGCTCTCTTCGTCCTTCTTTTTCCGTCTGAAGAGTTTGCCGATGGACCACTTTTTATCTTTCTTGCGTTCGGGTTCGGCGGGCTGCGGAGCTCTGATGACTTGGTGCTGAATGACTCCATGGTCCCCGTTGTAGGGCCGATACGCCGCCGAGGATGCTCCAGAGATGTCCCGGTGCGGTACCGGTGGTGAGTTGACAGCCTGAAAAACAGAAAAGTAACAATGAGAAACTGACTAAACAACGGAAAACTTTTGCTTGGATAACCAGATATAGTAACTTGTTCAACAAATTCAAAGCGATAAAGGTTGTTATATGGTAATATTCAACACATAATTTACATAACTAATGACAGTAGTTGAAAATAATACTACGAACGAAAAACGCCTTGCTGTCTAGAAGATAAATTAGTCAAGGACGATTTCTTGGCTCCTATTCAATTTTAAGAATTTTATGAATAGTTTCTTTGTTTCTCTGTCGGGGTCTGCGTAATATGGAATTAAATAATTGTGATTTACGTAAACTTCCTAAAATTACGCGCTATAATTTATCACTGGATATCTCAGGTTAACGGGTTCAAAGTCACATTCACGACCAATTTGTTTACGTCTCTTTGTGCGTTCATTATTGCAATGTGCTCTTTGATAATAATCAGTATTCTAGTACTATCGGACCTAGTTTTAATATAATCTAATATAATCACTCACGGGCAGAAATGATCTGAAGAAGTTATTATTCGGTCGCTCCGCCACCTCGATCATGGCCACCATGTCTTATTTCCACATAACGTTAATTTATTACAAGGGATAAATGTATTCCTAACTCCCACACACAATTTCGTTCTGGCACTCAAAAATTTTAATCGCACAATATCACTCTCACATTTTCATTTTCACCATCCTAATTAATATTTCCTATTTATTATCGTAGCGTGAACTAGCGCTACGCATTTAGACATCACATTTTTCGCGGTTATATTTATTACATCACTTGCAAAACACAGATTAACTTCGCTAATCGGTTTGAAAAACTACAGTCCTGATTCTAAAATCACTACACTATATTTGTTATAAAAACAAACGCGCTAGTATTTTTAGAGATATCGCCGCGCGTCGATGCGCGTGCGTCTCGCTCGACGTCCCGCCGACTCGTGAAATCTTGAGATTATTTCAGCCTCACATTCTGTATACTTGGATTAAAATAACCTTTACTCACAAGGAATAGGAGCTAAACGAAGCCAATGCTCGATGTTAATGTATAAAGGTGTGTTAAATCCGTGCTATCCTATATTCCGTAGCTATAATAACACAGACGGCTCCAAGCATCGGCTCCACAATCTTAATTATTTATAAACTCACAAGCGGTTATTTATTTTTATTTTGTATGCAATTCTTGGTTCGGCACGCGGGGAATCTACCACTGAACTAATTTATAGAGCTTGGTAATGTTTACAGAAATAAGCCAGTGATTTATTCAGGCTGTTTAGAGTTTTAAATAGATAACTAAATCGTGAACGACGTTATTACTGGGCTGATAGATGAATGAGGAATTAGGTGGTTGTTTATTTATTACATTGATAATAGGAACGCTAACGGCTACGTATAGATCGATAAGTGTGTGTTGTAACCTGCACTTATCACACTTTCGTGATTTCTATCATTACGTTCATGTTCATTTGTACTAATAGTGATGCAGGTATGTAAGAGAAAATGGATTAATTTACTCTACTCGCGCAATATTAATTTAAACAGCAATAGTGATCATTAGACGATATTGCGAAGTCGTACAGATCTAGAGAATAAATTTTGCCATCGACGCCGTAACATTTTGTCAGGAAAGCACGCTTTTATATTTTTATCTCAACTTTTTCACACGTAGATAATAATTAATTCGCTTTAATACTACTTATATTTAATACTATATAAGCAACTATCGCCCAATTAGTTTGCTACCATCACTCTACAAACTGTTCTCATCTACCATAGAGCAGAGAATCAGTGGCACTCTTGAAATGTTCCAGCCGATCGAACAAGCTGGATTCCGAAGGGGATTCAGCACAGTTGATCATATTCACTCACTGGAATTGATAATAGAGAAATATCAAGAGTTCCAGAGACCGTTGTACATAGTATTTGTTGACTACCAGAAGGCTTTCGACACGATATACCACACATCGATCTGGCAGGCTCTGGCTTCACAAAATGTAGAGAAAAAATATATCGATGTCTTAAAGAACTTGTACAAACACAGCATAAGTAAAGTGAAACTAGAGACCACAGGACCGCCTATACCAATAAAGAGAGGAGTACGGCAAGGTGACCCCCTGTCACCGCGGATATTCATAGCTGTAATCGAAGCAGTTATTAGTAAGCTTTGCTGGGACAAGGTCGGTTTAAACATAGATGGTAGGTAAGTACATCAGCCATCTACGATTTGCTGACGATATCGTGTTGCTATCAGAAAATAGCGCAGAGTTAGCATCCATGATAGAGTCCCTACAAAAAGCAAGTACGAAAGTAGGACTGGAAATAAACCTCAGCAAGACGAAACTGATGACAAACGATACTCAAACAACTATAACTTGCAACAATATACCACTGGAATACGTCGAAAACTACGTTTATTTAGGAAAGCAAATCTCTTTCCACAAACAAAATAATGACCTAGAAGTCGACAGAAGAGTAACGAATACATGGAAAAAGTTTTGGAGTCACAAAGAAATCCTAAAAGGTCAGATGCCATTAAAACTAAAGAAAAAAGTGGTAGATATTTGCCTTCTACCATCACTAACTTATGCCTGTCAAACCTGGAAGTTTACTCGACGAGTTAAAAACAAAATAACAACATGCCAGCGAAGTATGGAGAGAAGCATACTAAAACTTAGAAAAATCAACAAAGTGCGACATTCCATCATTCGTCAAAAAACTAAAGTAACCGACGCTCTATCCTACTCTCAGGCATTAAAGTGGAGATGGGCCGGTCACGTAGCTAGAATGACGGACAACCGCTGGACTGCACGACTAACTTCTTGGACGGGACCTACAGGCCACAGAAAGCGAGGAAGACCCTTGACGAGGTGGACAGACGACATTACACTAATCGCTGGTAAGGACTGGATGCTCGACGCTGCCAACAGGGATCACTGGTCGTCACTGGAGGAGGCCTTCACCTTCACTAAAGAGGGGTTCTTGCAAGCATGCCATATTAAATCTTTGCATTTGAATTTATAACATTTTATTTTAATTATAATATTTAAATTTATTAAATTATTTTAAATCAAATTTATGTCAAATCAAATTTATAGAGTTTAATTTAGGAATTTGTGATTGTTTATAAATAAGTAATTAATTAAGTACAATATAATTGAAATGAACTTGACATTGTGAATATTGTGATTTGACTATATTTTATTTTTATTTTGTAATGTAATTTTTATTAATAGTAAATTCAAAAGTGCATTTAATTTTAATTTTTATTAATAGTAAACTTAATTATTTAATTGTTTTCTACAATGTTTTTTTTAGTTTGCGAGAAATAAACAGGCGTTTTTATTTTATTTTATTTATTTATTTTATAATACTACTTATGAACATTTCTGCCAATTGCAGAACATTTTTCACTCTAACTGTAGATACCTTGTGATAAAACATTTCGTGAAAATATGTAAACAAATCGATTAAAACGTAAAAATAATTATGTGACATATTTTATGTTGGCTACTTAAGTAAGAAAAATAAATCTTTAAATTCTACATTTGTAATGCGCAGATCGTAAAAAGAATGACTTAATTGCGATCTTTTTGCGACTAAAAAACCGTATTCTACCTGTTTTACTACCAAGTACACCTAATGAAAACCGAAATTCTCTTAACTCCCCTTTACCTCAGACATGCCAATAAAAACTATAATAGCTAATGTACCACTTCAGCGTGTTAATGGCAATGCAGGTCTTAATGTGCAAAAGCTTTTACTGAACGAGTGCATGTGCCTGCCATCGGAGGTTAATCTTGGCTTGATGTAGCCAGGATATGTTCCCGACTTTTTCTAAACTAATCTGAGGAACGCTGCGTTCGATTCAATTCTAGAAGATTGGTCCTCAAACTTCGTGTCTCGTTTATCGTCTACAAGGACTAGAAAAAAAACACATTACTTAGTACGTTCAGCATCAAAAGTAGCTGCCAATATTGGTGTGAAATTTGACATAAGCCAGTAGTAAAATTGACAGTTACTTTTGATGATTTACATCGCAAATCTACGCTGTCGTAACGTAATGGGTTAACAACTAAAAGAAACTCGTTTAAAATGCAGTAAATTTGTCTGCATGCAATGTTTCTACCCATATTTTTTTGTTTCTCAACATGCAATATCACTGTTTTATAAGCACTTACGGAGTTTTAACACCACTTGAATTTTTCAAAAGATACGAATGAAGTTTGGGAACATTTCAAAAGTTTCAAACTAGCACTTTTCAACTGTTTATTTACTGACATGAAACGCGACGAACGGTACAAAAGCAAAATGGCTTAAGCGGTTGCTGTCTACATTCACTTGAAATCTTATCGTTTAATGCATTGCTTTAGTCCGTGCCACGTATTTTCATCTTGTGCAATGCGGACTTTTTAGTTACTTACTCGTTTTATATTACTCACTTCACTACTAGTTTTGTCCGGTAATTCTTTCTGCGAGGTATATACATTTATTTTACTTATTATAGCAGGTTTTTTGTCAATTAACACGCCCGCTAATCGCCTTTGCCGTGATCTAAAGACTATATTATTTTTATTAAAGCCGTAACGTATGCTAGCGTAAACCAAATGTATAAATTTAAAAAAATTAAGTTTCGGGCGCATAGATTCGGTAGTCTATTAGGTAAGACGTCTTTTTTGTCCCAGAAAGCGGTGCGAAACGCGGGTTCGAACCCCGCTAGTACCATTAAATTTCGCTTCAGTGTATATAAAGACTTGTTTTTTGAATGGAATTAAAGTAACACATTTATTATTTTTAGCCGATTTAAACAAAGGAAATTCTTAGTTCGTCCAGATATTCGTTATTTTATTAAAGATAAATAAGGGGTTAGACCAATTTGTTTTTTATTTATTTATTGAATCATAATATTCATCAATAAAATGAAAAACTACAGCACATTAATTAATTCAACATTCCAAAATGGTTTGATTTCAACTATTTATGATACACAGATGGGTATACACACCTTCTCTTAATATTCAGCTTTATAGAATACTTTTAATCAGACTACAAAGTTAGCAAAAAAGCAGGTTATGACTATTATTCGGATGTTTGGTTTATTTTACCTATTCCGCGGACGATCGGCTTATTCCAGTTTTATTAAAACATCAATCTGGTATTTTTATTCTCCCTTACGAAAATGGATTTGTAGGCAACCGGATATCCCAATTAATCCTTGAGCGATGGTCACCCCGCCCGAATTACCCTACCGAAGTAAAACGGATGCCCTATTTTTACACCGAAACGAAACGTTCAATTGTAACAATACTTTTTGTAAAAACTGTTTTTTGACTTCAAAATAATAAATTCAACCAGCCATAATTGAGGTTACGTTTTATTCTTTAATTGTATACTAACAGTATACAATTCAAGAATATTTTGCCTGGGCCATGGATGTTATTTGTATTTTAAGTATGTCTTTATCTATATAAGTATGTTTATCGTCGTCTAGTCTCCATAACACAAGCCTACTAGAGCTTACTGTGGGACTAGATCGATTTGTGTGAGGTTGTCTGATATTTATTTATCTATTTAATAACATATTTCCTTACCAAAATTTTGATAGCGTATGAAATCAAATTCTGTATCAGTAAATATTCTTGAAATGATTTTTTTTATATACCTACATAAATTAATGACTATCCGGGTTTGACCCATACATTGTTCCTGAAATCTTCATTAATAAGCCAAACCTGATCAGATTTGCTCTGGAATGTGTTTAACGTCACGCCTGTGTTAGAATACAACAGCGCGGGGCATCAAGTCAATTAACTGCTGATACTATTCCCACTGTGACGGAACCCTACCATTTTTCAGCCCTAATTAAATAGTTTAAGTGTGTACCCTGACGTCACCTCATTTGTCGTCTGTCAGAAGAATATTCGTGAATCTTTTGTAGCTGCGAGCGTTAATGATTGGTTTTACACGGAATTCGGTTCGAAGATGAATAACAATTTAAATCGCATAAACGAGTCATAAAATGCATCCGGTGGTGAAACGTTGTGAACGTGGGTAGGTTTCGTTAGTCATTTGGTTTACATCAAATTTAATGTAGCTTGTAAACAAAATTCTTAAATCTCAGCGCAATTGCATCCCCAAAATTTACGATAGATGGCGCTCTGTTAGTTTAATTACAAATAAAATCGTCCAAAGCGTTTATATAGGCTATATTTGTGAAGCCGCTGTATTTTCATTTTTATTGGGGATCCGTACTCAAAGGATAAAAACGGGACCTTATTACTGAGACTTCGCTGTCCGTCCGTCCGTCCGTCCGTTTGTCACCAGGCTGTATCTCAAGAACGGTGATAGCTAGACAGTTGAATTTTTCGCAGATGATGTATTTCTATTGCCGCTATAACAACAAATACTAAAAATAAAATAAAATAAATATTTAAGGGGGCTCCCATACAACAAACTTGTTATAGATTATGGTACGGAACCCTTCATGCGCGAGTCGGACTCGCACTTGCCCAATTTTTTTTTGCAATTGTTTTGAATATATTAAGAATTATTTCAGCGCGATAAGGAATTTGTATAGGCGCGCGGCTCCAGCCGTACAATTTTATTAGTTAGAAAAAAATTGTCCTGTCATCACACCCAAACGACTTAGTTGAATTATTTAATTTCGAATATATGTTGCGAAAATCTTCTATTTTAAACCTTTATTACCTAGTGCAGTAAAACTGCAATGTATATTTTTAAATTTTTGTGTTCATTTTTAACTGTAATGTTACCATAAGTTTTAATACCTGTTATACACTTTTTGTGAATCAGTTGGTATCAGGCCATCGAAATTTGATAAAAGGAAATTGACAAATCGAAGATTAAAGTTTGATGGTTGAAAAAAGAAAGAAAAAAAGGATTTTTGGGGAGATTCTAGAGAAAAGTCAGAGGGATTGACGTCTATGAATGAAAAAGGATATTAATTTTTTTGACCTTGCGAGAGCTATAATTTTGGATGGAACCTGACAGTTTTATTACAGTGGAATGCTAATATTTTCCATATCGTGAAGTGCGCTCGGAGTTTTTCGTCTAAAGGACGTGAGCACAAAGGTTAATTTTGACTGATTCTTGGACCAAGGAGCGCCTGCAAATTTAATAACAACTGGATTTATAGCGAGGTATTCTCTACCCTTTCTTTCGTTGGAGGAACATTCCCCATTAAACCAACCATCAAGGAAGTGATTACCAACTGTGCCAAGACTTACTCCTGTAGACTGTATTTTGTAGCTGTGCATCATCTTTTACGATTATCCTATAGTGTGTGATAGGTTAGATATCTATTTCATAGTATTTTTAAGTTGACTGTCAATTTTTGTATCTAAAAATCTTTTCGAAATTCTAAAAGCCCGTTAGTCGGCCTATTCTTCCATCGAATTATTAATTTGGTTAGGATATCTGTTTAATTTCGGTTATAAGATTATAATAAACGTCACAGAAATCCATAAACGGTTTTAATTCTCAATTCCTCAAAATTCTACGTGTTTGGTTACAACAGGCGGCCCGAGGACCACCGCCTCCGAATTGGCCTATAGGGCACTGTTGCAACCAAATATAGCAGTTCTTTTTTTTTTGTGCTATACTAGGTATATTTACTATTACGTCACGCTGGATTAATTAAAAAATGTTTCACTCCAGAGCAGTTACTATAAATCTAAATTAACAAGGAGTATGTTGTTCTTGAGTATGAATCATAAGGTGAAAATAAAAGTTATGATATTCTAAAAACTGAACTCACAGAAAACCGTCATATGTAATAAAATGGAGATTTATATTTTCTTATTATTTGGAACCGTTCTGAAGTTTGTTGGTGAATAAAATAAACGTTTAAGTACTTTATCGGCTATTATTGTAAAGTTTCTTCCGCGGATGTTGCGAAGTATCCGGAATAGGGTAATAAAGTCACCGTAATGAAATTTAACTCCGACTGGGAATTGTGAAATCTTTTAGGTACTTATGAATCATTTAAAAGTTGACGATAATAAAATCTACGGAATATTATGTCCCTTTGAAATTTTTTCTTTATTATTAATGTATTAGTCACGATTACAATACAAGTGTTTATCGAAAATAATGTTTTTGAGGCTAGTTTTTATTGCCGAGGGTCAACTGCACTTTCCAAGCAGCACACAAGCTGCACAAGCGCTTATGCAACCCTTATACAACGAATTTAAGCTGAATAAAGGCTGTATAAGGCAACCTCTGTGCTACTTGGGTTTTGTGCAGAAATATTTGCCGGCTGCGGCGAAAAGTTGTATGTGCTACAGGGGATCATAGTGACTTGCATCTTGTGCCGTTGAATACCTCGTTTCCTTGCCTGCAGAGGATAACAACTCATTATTTGAAACAAAAAACCTACTTTGTCTCTTTTTAGGGTTCCGTAGCCAAATGGCAAAAAACGGAACCCTTATAGATTCGTCATGTCTGTCTGTCCGTCTGTCCGTCCGTATGTCACAGCCATTTTTTTCCGAAACTATAAGAGCTATACTGTTGAAACTTGATGTATTCTGTGAACCGCATTAAGATTTTGATGCAAAAATAAAAAAATAATAATAAATATTGGGGGCTCCCCATACTTAGAACTGAAGCTCAAAAATGTTTTTTTCATCATAGACATACGTGTGGGGTATCTATGGATAGGTCTTCAAAAATGATATCGAGGTTTCTAAAGTATTTTTTTTCTAAATCGAATAGTTTGCGTGACAGACGCTTCCAAAGTGGAAAAAATTTGGTCCCCCCCCTTATATGGGGCGCTATACATACAAGGTGCAAACTTAACTTAACCACTTAGGGATGGAAAGTGTTTGTACGGAACCCTCAGTGCGCGAGTCCAACTCGCACTTGGCCGGTTTTTTTTATTGTACAGATTCTACAGTTTTATGTATGTACTAGAAGGTGCCTGAAACTTCGTCCATCCCCGTATTTTTTTATTTACCATTATTGGTTATAAAGTGTCCTATAACCATCTTTGGATGTCCTATACCTTAACCAAAATTGGTTTAATACCGTTTCGGTGTGATGAGAGTAGGTACAATGAAAATTTTACCAACATAAGGTGCGGGCGCAAACAAATCCTGTAGGTATTGCGCTGTTAAGATTTCTCTTGAAATAAGTAACAGTCCAGGTAATATCTTAAATATACTGTGTCTGTGTGTAGAAATAAAAATACATGTCAATAAAAGCCGCCTGAAGTTCTCAGTGTAATTGTAATATCTATTAGCAATATAATATTAGCTCTTTAGTCTTTGTAAATCATCTTCATAGCCTCCTAACCTGAACACCGTTCACTAAACAACACTATCACGGCACATAAATATAAATCACACCATCCACATCTCATTAAAGAGTAGAAACGTTCAATCACGGATGAAAATAGATGAAAAACGAGCAAGTGTATTAGCCGTGGCCCCTGCCACTTGCCACTCGGGCGCATCTCCCGTCGTTAGTACTAACTTTTGATTGACACTGTTTTTTTAGAAGTAGCTGCGGTTCCGTGGATAATAATTGTGATAGTTAGACCTATCGGCTGTGGAGCATAAGGTTGGAGGTACATTACATAACATAACCTAAGGGTCCGTCTCCACTGAAGCGGAATGGAGACGTACGGAATCGACCAATCACAAAAGTGAAGAGGAGCTGAGATACAGATTTCAACTCAGGTGATTGGTCGATCCCGCACGTTTCCACTCCGAGACGCTTCAATGGAGACGCACTCTAAGCATTTCTAGTGCCCCAGACACTGCTTGCTAGTCATCACGAGTGATAGAAAATTGACATAACAACAACAATTGGAATTCTTATCTTCAATAATTACAAAATTATGACAATAAATTGTATGTCAAATAATTCGTTATGACTTTCAATATGTTTCATGCGTGTAGAAAGCGTTCCGTTAGGATCTTAACAACGATTGGTACGCTGCCCACATCTTATAGGTTCCATATAAATACACAATTATATACGAATATTATGCTTATGTGTGTTCTGATCTTAATACGTGAACTAAGTAGATAGGATTACACTAAGACGCAGTAATGACTGCATCGTGTCGCCGCGTAACTAATAGCAGAATTGGCTGAACGCCAGAGGCCCTCGAGGTTAAGAAACACGACTATTAACAGTCATAGAATACCAGCATAATTCGGACTATATTTAGGAAAAATATATCACTTCTCATCAAAACAAATCCAACTAACTGATCGACCACCGTAACTCTATACATATATGACTTGCGACTCTTCGAGCAAAACAATCTAAGATTGAAGTTAAACGGTACGGTAGTACAACGGAGGTGGCAAATATGCATACGGCTCGCCTGATGGGACACAGTAAACCGCAGCTTATATATGGAACTCCAGGGCATTCAGATGCGTGTTTCCAACCCTTGAAAAATCAGTACCTCCTTTAGGCTGCAACACTAGCGTAATTTTTGCGAGCCTAATGAGTATGGTCGCCTGTGGTTGCGTGTGTCGTTCTTATATTGACTTGCATAGCCATGAAAAGCGTTGTTTCCCTACATGACACTGTTTTGAATAGTCTGTAAAAGACTGAAAGGCCTTTGATGAATGAGTATTAAGTATCCTGATGAGCAACTTCATGATAAACATTTACATTGGTTTGATTATCCAGTAAAATAACTGAAATGTTCTTTATTTGACGTCAACACCGGTAACCTCAAAATTATCCATATCTCGTAAGAGTTTATATCTTTATTTGCATTAGTACACTTAGAAATAGGTTTGCCTCTATACAAAGGAACCCTAAAATAGTATTTCAACAGCGACACGTGCACTTGACTCATCTCGGAGTTATATTCGGATAGCCTTTGATACTCGTCTCGTTTTCTCCTATTACCGAGAGACCCGACATCCACTTTAAGGACTTATGTTGGTAGAGTGCCTGATAGGTTTAATTATTATTAGCTAGTTACTGAATGTTCATGTTATAAGTATACATACATACGAATATAAAAAAAAAACGATACAGTGACCTCCAAAAATAGTTTCCACTTATTTTTGTGTTTTAACTGGAAACAACAAGGAAAACTAATTGTAAAAGTAAGTAAAGAAGTACTTAGCTAAAAAATATAGTATTCCTGTGGAGATCTAAAAGTTAAATGTGAAGAATAAAACTCAACTGTGAGCATTTTTAATTTCGTTTTCACAAACAATTTCCCTTGCAAATTCCGTGCTATACAAAAAAAAACGCTTCACGTTGTGAAAAGTGGCCGAATGACGGCACTACTAAACGGGATGAAATTTAAAGCGGTCGTAAACTCAACACGTTAACATTCGTGTGGATTTTATGGGGTAGGTAATGAAGGACAACAGGCTGCTGACTGGTGCCTGTAAATTGTTAATATTTTGAAAACAAACCCTTTTCACCAAAAAATAACGTACTCCATCGAAAAAATAAAGATTTCCCGACACTCTGGGAGCAAATGCACTTTATATGAAAAACGTTAAACTTTCGCGTTTCGTTTTTCTATTTTCATGGATGCCAATTCAGACAAGAATGCGACCATTCGAGGGGGTAAGCTTGCAGATGCTGCATGGCATGGTTAAGGAATTACTATATGCAGTGTCAGTGCACCAGAATGTTTGCGAATTGGGAGAAATGGCGGAATATCATACAGCGAGCAATACCTGTCCCTAATAATATACTAGCAGTTGATCACGACCACTCTGTAAAGAGTGCAACGATTGAGAGGAATTAACCAGCAAATATTTTGTGTAGTGAACTCGAATATTTGTGCATTTATATGTTATTTGTATTTCTTTGAGTTGATTTATTTCGATAAGTATGTTTATCGTCGTCTAGTGTCCATAACACAAGACTGCTAGATGTCACTTTGGACCTAGATCAATTTGTGTGAGATTGTCTGATTATTATTTTTATTTATTTATTATACCCAGATGCAAGGCGCATAGATCGCCTCACAGATAGAAGTATAGAAAGAAAAAATAGACCGGATCACATGCACTAGAATAAATCAGTGAATGAACATTTAACTTTTCGTAACACTACTTAATTTTTGTGTGTTATGTTTTTTGCTTTATTTTAAAGATTTTAATTGAGTCTTAAATAATAATAATAATTATTATTGACAGCGCGCGGAAACGACTCAAATAGGCCACACGAATGGTCTCCGACAAACTTGTAACCCCATGACATAAGCGTCACGCCTTTCTCATACCTTTCTTTGTTGGCGTCACTATATCTGCACCCTTACCATGAGTTGATGTGACCGTACTCTCTAACGACAGTGTAAACGAATTGCATCGAGAATCGTACAGCACCCATAGTTGCGGTTGCTTTATACAACTACAATTCTCCATACCGATCGTTTAGGCAGTCGATAGCGAGTAGTCACTGTAAACTCGTGGTAAGGGTACTGTGTCTTTATACATATCTAGTAAGATGCATGTATCGCCTCACAGGTGTGCAGAAATAGACTAGACCAACTCGCACGTGCACTGGACTAAATTATTGAATTAGCGAGTAACTGGGTTTAACGCTTGTTCTAATTTTATTAACCTGTTTTGATTCATGTCTGCAAGAGCTTTTGCACACGACTGTACCCGGTACGCACGTCTAAAAAACTTTGTACACAGGGGGCCTATTGCGGTTCACGTGATAAATAAGTGACAAAGCATTTGTCACTCACATTCGCATTCTGTAAAAACGTGACGGATGCTTTGTCACTTATTTACCGCGTGATAAAAGCAACCATCAACATCATAGAGACCCGCAGGTCGTCTATACTTAATGAATTTTTTTAGGAAGTTTAATATTTTACGAGTAGAATAGGGAAATCAGGCGTTTTATTCGGATAGATAAACGTTTTAGGGAAGATAGCTGGAAAATTTCAGAAATAAAATACTACATCTACACCTAGATTTGAGGATGGTGGGGATCGGAAGGTGATTCCATTCCATATTCCTCTTAAGCACCTTAAAATATGTTTTGTGGATCGACTCTAATGATCATAAGTACATGTTTGAATTTTTAACACGGCACATCCCTTCCATCAAATTAAAGCAAATGTGAGTTTATTACTTATTTTGGGGCTCTCATTTAAGCTGAAATGGCCCTCAACAAGTCATGTTAAGTAGCAATTTGTTGTTGAAATTATGACATAATACGATTATTACTTAATTTGCGAACTACGTCTTTAAAGTGCATATGTTTTAAGCCTGTGCGGCGCGGTAAAGAGCAACAACTTCAAACAATATTTTTCAGACAGATTTCTTTACTAGTAAAATATAACGACTATTTCACAGTAGTAATTTAAAGTTACTACATAGAAGCCAAAGGTTAATAATTTTTTCAAACACTTCCTCGTTGTTCAAACGAAAATCAGATAAGCTCGTAAAACTTATTTTATTGTTAATAAAAGTACAAAAGGCATATGAAATGTGATGTTTTTTTACACTTTGCTATTGTTCCGTTGCAACAAAAAGATGGCGGCGCAGATAGCATCGCAACAAATTATATTTCCTAGACTAATGTTGAGATTATGTGTGTAAGGCTAAGACATAACAAAGAGCATTCTTTTTATACAAAATGTGTATCTAATCTTTTTTTGCTGTGCGGGTGCAATGCTATATTATGCATGTATTATACATATAAACCATCCTTTATTAATTACTAGCGACCCGCCCCGGCTTCGCACGGGTGCAATGCTGATAAATAATGCATGTATTATGCATATAAACCTTCCTCTTGAATCACTCTATCTATTAAAAAAAAACGAATCAGAATCCGTTGCGCAGTTTTAAAGATTTAAGCATACAAAGGGACATAGGGACAGAGAAAGCGACATTGTTTTATACTATGTAGTGATGATGATGTATTTGTATAATCTGCTATGATATGTGTACACCAGAATATTAAAAAAATACTTAAACTAAGTTATAAATATGTACAAGTCTGATAAAGAATAACCTAACTTAAACTAATCTAACCTAAAAGAGCCCGCCCTGCACCATCCTTTTGAATTACTCTATCTACAAAAAAAACTGCATCAAAATCCGTTGCGTAGTTTTAAAGTTCTAAGCATAAGCATAGGGACAGACAGACAGCAGAAGCGACTTTGTTCTATACTATGTAGTGATATACCCTTACTGACCCTACGAATAGCAATGTTCTCACGGTTTGTAACCCTAGTGCAACAATGCACGTGGTGTAATGCACCGGACGACGTACATTAGCGCAGTGTTGACAACATTTGTCTTAGCTAGCCGGGTACAATGGAGCCACAAAGTAAACCGAAGTTGACACACTTAATAGTATCCTATAAGTACGTGTTTTTATTGTTCTATAAGCGTGTTCTATGTAGACGAACCACATAGATAATAGCATCTTTCCACAAAGTCTACATGTCATCAAAAAAGTTATTTCTATCCAACTTCATAGATCTGAAATTTAGACGATTACCATGGTAGTCGATGTAGATAGGATTTTTAGTTAGGTAATTTGAACTTTTTGAAAAGAATTCGTGCAAGACTTTGGTGTAGGAATTTTGAGGTTAGACTGACTTGAACAAAGTCAGTTTAACCTCAAAATTCTTACATACACCCATAAGGCCGTTAAACATTTCCAGGCGATGAAAATCGGTAATCAGGGAAACAACATTCAAATTATAAAAAAATGTTAGTAATATATATTGAAGGATATATATTTTGGTATCATTTTGGTAGACGACCAACATTGATTCTGTTCAATATCAGTTAGGGCCGATTGTTCAATCACCAGATAAAACATATCTGTCAGATAAATGTTGGCTGCCACTTTTCTTTTATATGACGGGAGAAAAGGATAGCAATAATTTTAACTGGCAGATACAGATTTTTGTACCCCTGCCGCGAGTTAACGTGACCGTAGGTACTATTGCTAGCGACAGCGTAAATGACTTACGCTCCTAGAGGTTACTTTGTAGAACTACAATACTTCATACAAATCCTTTATGCAGTCACTAGCGAGTACTGTCACTGTAAACTCATGGTAAGTTTCAATGACACCCATCTTTTCACTGATAATATACAGGAAGCCTTTTTCCGACGTCATCATACGCGTTCGTTCCTATTCATCACGCGGCGCTGTTGAATCTGTAACGTTGACGGATGTGACGTCAATCTCCGTCAGAGCATGCTGTGGCTGTGACGCCATGTCACAGCCGATTTTCATAAAAAAAGTGGGCATACAAATCAAGCTAATCCTTTGGGACTTCTGTACTATTATTTTGTATTTAAATAATTTTTCTATGGAGGGCTCATAATTTCAGGAAAAATCCTAATAGCGTCATGCAGGATCGTCATTTCTTTTGTATGGGCGTGCGGCGCCATGCTAGTTGGTCATAATTTCGTTTGTCCTCTCATCACACCGAAACCGCTTGACGGAATTTTAACCTATTTTGATACAGGGATTTTTTACCCGTCTACATTAAAGAAGAAAAAAATACGCGGGCAAAGTTACCTCCAAGTATTTAATATTTATGCTTATTTTGCTAATAAATGTGACACGAGCACTAAGCATTCATCAATAAATACCACACTTTCATATCTATTATAGATTTCTAAAATTGTACTGAAAAACAGTTTCCTACGGAGAGGGGTCATCATTTTAGGAAAAATCATGGGAAAGTGCCATCTCTTGGTAAAAAATTTTTTGTCTTCTCATCACGCCGAAACGGCTGGACGGATTGTAACAAATTTTAGTAAAAGGATGGACATTCAAAGAAAACATAAAAGAAGAACCAACCATGGTAAAGAAAAAGAAATATTAGGCCTACGAAGTTGCGGGCTCATGGTTTATGAGGAGGAGGTTTTATCAATTGGCATTCACTGGAACCACTTGTGCATCGTCATTGAAAACATAGATATTACATTCATTAATACAATAGTAAAAACATTAACACACAATTAGGTACTCGACATTTCTAAACATGTGCATTATTTCCACGGTAATGCTTCATGTCAGGATAATCATGGATATCTTAAAAAAGACATCAACACAGAAAAGTTACTGCATCATTCATTTTCCATCATTTATAGGTTGAGAAATGAAGCCTTGTTAACATATAATTCACCCATTCATTAGTCCACGTGCGGATCGTTGATAAAGTTAAATAAAGAAAAGAAACAAACGTAAAAAAGTGAATGCAGCGTTCATTTTCACATTTCCATTTCCATTAGCGGCAACATTCAATGCGTTTTCTCGTAAATTCAGCTTCGCTCTTTTGAAGGTTTGCATGAATTCGTTATTGAACTGCCGTTCGTTTATTTATGTATTGCAGACTAAAATCAATTTGTCCTGTATTGTTTGGGTTTTTCCAGGCGGTATTTTCGTTTAAAGTTGTTTTATCGATTCTCGTGTTTTTAACTTATTGATACGGAATGTGTGCGCTATGTTTGGATTCAAGTTGTGTTTGTTACTCTTTGAACATCACATTTCAGTTAGAGTTATTACTCACTTTCATGACCACGTAAAAATAATTAAACTGTCCAGAAAACGACAGAGCCCGCAAGGTGGGCGCACGTCCTCCTCGAGCACCGACAGAGCCCGCCAGGTGGGCGCTTCTATAGTTCAATCCACCCCGCGAGCTGGGCCAGCAACTATATAGAAATTACGAGCGCCCACTAGGTGGGTTGTTGGATGTGAAAGTGTTGAAATAGCTTAGTAATATTCATTAATAGATCAGCCAGATAGAACATTAATAAACACAATGTATACTATACATCGATAACGTAACTCTCTGCATTAAGATAAAAGTTACGAAAACATAATACTATGTTCTATGAAGACTATCATGCTAGGCGTATTTAATCTAAGGTCCTCACCTAATTGAGCAGCCCTCATGCGCTCACGTCTCCAAATGAAGCAATTTATCTCCACGGCCAGCCTCCAATCATAACAGAGATAACAATAAATCGCCTAAAATTACACCAACGGAGAAAGTGTGGCTTTGTCTCAACCTCCCACGATGCACGATGGAAACCATCTTACTATCACAAACTCTGACCTGAACCAGTCATTTAGTTGGAAAAGAAACCCTATGCCCTTAACGATACAACTTGACTTTGAAAATGGTCAGAATTACTGTTGTATATGCTTCGGAAGATAGGGAAAATATAAGCCTACTATAGTAATCTCTATTGTTCTAAAGACTTTTGTTTTCGCGTGGTGTTTAGCACTCGCGAAATCGATTTGTAGAGAAATTAGGAGCCTTTGTGATAATTTTTGCCTGATTTTCATCATCATCATATCAGCCGATAGACGTCCATAGCACTGCTGGACAAAGGCCTCCTTCAAAGTTCTCCACAACGATCGGTCTTGCGCCGCTCTCATCCAATTTCTGTCCGCGATCCTAACCAGGTCGTCGGTCCACCTTGTTACGGCCTTCTCACGCTGCGTTTTCTGGTCCGCAGTCACCACTCAAGCTTTCTATCCCAACGGCCATCGGTTCTACGAGCAATGTGCCCCGCCCACTGCCACTTAAGTTTGGCGACTGTCTGAGCTATATCTACAATCTTAGTTCGCCTGATTTTATGTGTACTTAATCTCACAGAAAAAGAACTCGGTGCGTAATGAGTTTCACAACGCGCGTTTTACTTTCCCAGCTAAATACACTTATTTACTTCCCAACTAGCAAAGTAGTGATAAAATAAAATGTTTTAACACTAAATAATGATATAAAAGTCATAAAATAGCAACTCGGAGCTGCTATGTTGTATATTAGCGACTTGTATCATCATCTAGCTGTATAATCTTATACAGCTATATCGTGATAAGAATTGATGACATAAACGTTTACTGGACTTCTTAATACGGCACATATAACACAGCTGCACAACAGTATCCCTAACTGTGATTTAGAGCAATTTCGTTGCATATCAGATATATGCAGTGCCTGTATACAGCTAAGTAACTCTATTATGGCTTTCAATGCGCTGCAATATCGCTGGTGATATATCAGTGCACAATGGAGCTAACTTGAGATATATAAGAACATAACGCAGCTGATATGCGTCTAAAGTATCATATAATGGCGTTTCCTTAACACCAGCAGCATAAAGTTGTTTAAAGATCTACATTAACACTACACAGTTGCAAATACACTTTTTAAGACCTTTTATATCATCAGTGACATATAAACATTATTCTTACTAATAGAACGCTAAATAGATGTATATCAGCTGTTGTAACCTCATTTATAGGATCTTTATGATAGTCAAACCAGCGTCGAGAATTCGGAAGTTGGTTCCGTAGATACAAAAAATGAAATCTTAACAGAACCTTGTTCAGGTTACCAAGATGACTTGTTTGCGACTGACAATTTTGATGACAATGGAGAAGATGAAAACATATTCTTCCACAGCCATTCAAATCTGTTGAGTTTTATGAAATTACTTCTGCTTGAAAATCAGTAATTGACCGAAAATATAACCACTTTCATTTCACGCAAATGAGTTGAACAATATTGAAGATACTTTATTTATTACCTAAAGGTAGGTACAGTAGGGGGTTTTACTAGTTTTATTAAGGAACCCGAAAGTGTTTGGTAATGGCGGTGGGAAACTGTAAATTTGTGATATATCGGTAACCAGAACACATTTTAGATACATATTGGTGACTTTAAATAATTTGCTATTTTAAATATTTTTTATTTAATTAAATATTCAATATTTAATAGGGGCATGAAAAAAACACAAATAATATGCTATTATTTCATCAGTAAAATTTTGAGCGCATGATAAATTACCCGTTATGCACGCACCTAACAGCAACTTGACACTACTTACTAACACAAAAATAGTTTGCTATTTTATTATACTTACAAAACTGTTAATTGTAACGTAATTTTTTTCATACAACTTTATTTACACATAACACTCAGTATTTAGCACTAACGATATGCGATATAAAAGAATCCCTAATAACAATATAACAACAAACAGCTCTATATCAGCATTGCTGTTACTTTCTTATCATAATTTAGTGATATAGTGATTCAGGCACCATTGGTGTAACGCTAAAGAGATTCATAAAACATTGTAGTATCATGGATATACATCAAAGTAGTGACGTGTGGTGCCAAAATAGACATGATATATCATCAAATAGCTGTAAAACTGGGGCCACTTCCCAGTGATAGAGATGTTTCTATCACGGATATAAAACTGCGTCTGTCACTGATTTACAGCTAAATTTGGTTCAGTTTTGCTAGTTGGGTTACTACCATACCAAAAATGTTTACTTATCATTATCAACTATATTATACTAATAATAAAGTGAATGAAGGCTCGGCTGTTATATTATGTACGTGTGTTAGAGTTTGATGTATAGGGTTATCTAATGTACATAAGTCCCAAATCAAACCTTTACAATTTCATAATTGCAGCTCTCCGTGGCGCCACCTATGGTCCCATCGGAAGATCAGCGGTGGTTCTCGAGCTAGCATCATATCATGCTGAGTTGGGATCTTTTCGTGGCATAACCAATTATAGTTGTCTATTATTTTATTATCTTTGCCACACTAATTATGTAAGTATGCTCACGAATAGATATAAAACGTCAAATTGTCTAATACCAACACGTACTTACCCTTACCTATTATGTGTTATGTCACACATACAAGAGGCGCCTTCCTTAATCTTTTAACCTATACTAAGACGTGCACAAGTACCTAAACATCATCTCATGAATTACAGAAGCGATATCCGAAATAACCCTAAAGTTAACCCGTCTCACGCCCAACGTCACGCATGTAAATAAATTATTCTTATATTCGTGCAAATTATTTACGCGTGGCGTGAACGGCGGTATTCCACCGAAACTCCTGACACGATGTATCCTGAAATTCTAATTATGTTTACGCAAATAAAGTTACAATGTTCGTTACGAAACAAATTACTACTTAATGAGACAGTGCCCTCGCTTTTTGGCAACTTGTCTTAATAAGATGCGCCAAGGTCCCGCTTTGACGTTAAAATTTGATTTTTGGTACACTTTGCAAATATTGTTCGCTAAAAGGCGGAGAAAAGTCATAACACTCTTTTTTGATTTAGTCCTTAAGTACCTACGTCTTAATCAGGTAAAAATAATTCTCTAACCATGTGTGGATAATACCGTAAGGCGAGGTTAGGCTATTTGGGACCCAAGTGAATACTCGTACTTGGTGACATTCGAATAAAAAAAAAGCATTGCATAAATCGCAATATTTGGAGAATAATTCTTATACCTGAAAGCATGTCATGCTCCTAATATTCCAATAGCAAAAAAAACCCTTGGATCCAATAAAAAATCTCACCTTACGGTATCCTAAATTTACCCAGTTGTATTGGCGTGATGGTGCCATTCGAAACGTATAAGCGCAAACATACGGAAATATGTAGTACAAAATAGGTAGTTAGGTATAATTACAATGAGCCAGATGGGGTTACTTTGAAGTTCGATATTAGGAATTCGTTACACCGTCCCGTTCAATCGTATAGGTACAGTAAATTGTATAATACAAGAGCGAGAGAAACGACACGATACGAAAATCGTATATCAAACTTAGAATAAGGCCTCAGTATTCGTGGCTTTGAACTCCTCTAATATAAGGGTACTTGACTCCGTGTAAAACAAAAAGGATGTAAACTCCAATTCACGTTGAGACATCTAAGTCGTTTGTATCGTACCCAGTTTCTGGAATGCAACACGTGCATAGGATGCGGTTTGACGCATGTTGGGAGTTGGGATGGTGAGAACTGTACATTTGAACAGACTGTACATTTGAACTATATCAGATTGACCGTACAGTACAGTCAATCTGATATAGTTAGATATCGATTAAGTTACAAAATTTAATAAAGGATAATCACTACATAGTATAAAAGAAAGTCGCTTCCTGCTGTCTGTCTGTCTGTCTGTCCCTATGTAAACTTAGATCTCAACAACTACGCAACAGATTTTGATGCGATTTTAATAGATAGAGTTATTCAAGAGAAAGGTTTATATGTATAATACATGCATAATTTATCAGCATTGCACCCGTGCGAAGCCGGGGCGGGTCGCTAGTAGATACATAAAGCATTAAGCAGATGGAATCACAGAACTAAAGTTAACAGTTTTCAATTATCATTGATCGCAATCTTCAAAAAGTGAAAACAGAATAACGTAATCTAGCACATACCTGCAAAGTCTATGAATTATCCTATCTAGATGCTGAGTGTTTAATTTAATAATACAGTTTGTTTGACAAGTGAGTGATTACGTGACTACTAAAATGGGTTGAAATCAGCAGATAATAGAAGATTTTACAAGAAATATGTTTACACTGAACCTCAAACCATTATATCTAATCTAATATTACAGATTACTTATTAATTCCATATTGTAACATAATCCCATGAGCAACATTCACATTCAAAATATGATGTTTCCGGCACACATGGATACAATATCCTTATCCATTAGACAGAAAACATGCCAACACCGTGTTTATAAACACATAAACATATGAATAGTCTATAGAACTTCCTGCAATTAGAGAAGAATGTGGTTTAACAGAAGCTTCGTGTTCGTGTTATAGAGATAACGAGTATGATAATAAAGTAAACATTTCTGCAAAATGTATAGTCAGAAAATTGTATTTAGTTGTTTACTACAGTGATAAGTGATAACGCACTTTATGGCATTAATATTAAGAAGTAATAAATGATTGTAATACTTATAAGTTGCGCAAGTAATTCTAGTGACTTTTATATATATCATATGGAATAAAAATAGTAGATTATTTGACAAGGGGTTAAAATAAGCCATTATGACACGCAGTGTATAATCGCACTAAGGATATCTGAGTGTCATAATGGCTTTTAGCGACGTGTTAAAAACTCTACTTTTCACTGTGAATGCGAGAAAACAAAAAAAATAGAAATTCCAATTGTAATGTCACCAAGTCAGTCACGACCATCCGCAAAAGCTTACAATTGTTTGAACTAGGACATAGCGGGCATAGACAATTATAACTTCAGGTGTCAGCCGAAGACGATTACATCTATTTACTTGCAGCAGTACGAGAGTACATGCCATCCTTGTCACACATTTAGAGTAATCCTAGAAACAAAAGGAACCCTATCTTCTGTCTCGCTCCCTCACTCCTGCGCAGCCGGTCCGGCCTCGGGGTAACTTCATTACGTGATTTTGTGTCATCCAGTTCGCACGTTATACTTCTGTCCAGGACCAAAATTCGCGATAATTATGGGAAAGAGGAAGAGATCTAGGTCAAAAGAAAGTGGTTACGACGATATACTAAGAAAAATGAAAAAGTTAGAACGCAAGTTGAAACGTAGACGAGAACGATCACCGGTTAGTTCAAATTCATCAAGATCTGATGAATACGAGTACCGCGATGATTATTACAATTTCTATCCAGGTAAGTAAGTTAAAAAATTAAAAACATAATTAATTGTGTTCAACAAGCGTTTGTATGTTGTTTAGTAGGTACGTTACGTACGTAAAATTTCTTTTCATACCTACCCACGTCTAATAATCGTAATCGTCAAATTTATTTCACGTTAAAAAACAAATTATCATGCTATGTTTTAAAACGGTTAAGTGTACCTTCACGTAACCTCGAAAAATAAAAATGTGCACGGGTACCTACCTTGGACCCAACAGTGCATGGGGACCTATCTTGGCCCCTGAAGGGTACCTATCTTGAACCCACTTTCTATGATTATAATGTAGGTATATCTTTGACCTACTTATGCACTTACAATGACGGGTTACTACCTTGTGCCCACAATAAATAAACGTTATTATTGTATGAATGATATCGAATCATTAGACATACACTGTACCTAATAAATAAATGTATTTATATTTACGATACCTGTTTACACTGATTTCATCGTTAGTATAGTACCTAAGTCTAAACTAGGTATCATTGGTACTTTTTAGATGAAGACACGCATGATCAAGTTATAGACTTGGATGGCGAAATTGGCGATGAGGAGCGCCCTGCGCAGCTAGACGCAGTTAGACCCCCGCTCACCCCGCCGGCGCCAGGCACACCGCCGCCGGCGCCACTGCCAGGCACACCGCCTATACAGCCGCCCTCAGCGTCGCTGCCGGTTGACACCGCCGTGCAGAGCACTTCATCACCTGTTACCTTGACCCAAGATGACAAGACAGACGGTGCAGCGAATCTGGATCCTGCAATTCTAGATCTTTTAGGAGAGGACCCTTGTACTAAAAATAATTATGGTGCAAATTTGCATAAGGACATTGCTCCTAGATGGGCGCATATCCTCACCAATGGTTTGACAAAGGAATCTCAATTAGATCTAATGAAACAATATCCGCCACCCGAAAACTGCTCCAACTTATCACCGCCCAAGTTGAATCCGGAGATAAAAGCCGCACTCTCCGAATTAAATATTAAACAAGATCAATATAGTCAGGGCAAACAAAATCAACTTGGAAGCGGTCTCGCAGCACTAGGACAAGCTTTAAATTGGGCTGTTCAAACCAAAGATATGGTCCCTCCAGACGTAGTTAAAGCCTTAATTGATGCAGGGAGGCTTTTCTGCGATAACCATTACAGGGAATCGTTATCGCGTAGATATGCGGTATTAAATACAATTAACAGGAACATCAGAGATACCGTTAAAGATACGAAAATTGATGAAAATCTCTTTGGATCTAACTTATCTGACCACTTGAAGTCATCCAAAGCAATATCGAAGACCGGGTCTGAGATGAAGCCCACGCCTCGTGCTCCATACAGGGCGCCATCAGCATTCCAGCAAAAAAGGGGAGCTTTAAACTTGAGGGGGAATCCGCGGGCAGCGGCGACCGAGCCGCGGACAGCCCCTGCACCTCGCCGGCCGCCGCCGCCTCCGCCGCCGCCGCCGCGGGACCGCCGCCAGACTCACCCGTCCGCGCGGGGCCGTCAACGGGCTTCCGGCTACTCGCGCCATCAGAAGAGATATTAGAGAGCCCACAGGTACCCGTCGCTGGTCGCTTAAAATATTTTTACGATAAATGGGCTGAACTTACCGATGATAATATTATCTTAGATTGGGTCAAAGGATACAAAATACCATTCAAAATACCGCCTACACAGACAACGCAGCCCAAAAATAATGCTTGTAATTCTCATTCTCAAACCATTAACATTGATAATTGCATTACCGAACTTTTAACGTCTGAATTTATATCACCTTGCACACCCTGTGAAGGTCAATTCATTTCTCCCATATTCACTGTGCCTAAACCAAACGGAAAACATAGGTTCATATTAAACTTAAAAATGCTTAATAAATATATAGAGGTGGATCACTTCAAGATGGAGGACCATCGAACTGCTCTGAAGCTATTACAAAGTAATTATTATATGGGTTCCATTGATTTACAAGATGCATATTTTTTAATCGCGGTAGATGAGAATTATAAAAAGTTCCTGCGGTTTGAATGGAAATCCCAGATATATCAGTTTAACGTTCTCGCGTTTGGTTTGTGCACAGCACCGTATGTATTCACTAAATTATTAAAGCCAGTCCTGCAATACTTACGATCATCAGGATTAATATCAGTAGCTTACCTCGATGACTTTTTATGCATTGGTCAAACTTATGATGAATGTTTCAATAACATTACTGTAACTAAGACAATGTTGGAATCGTTGGGGTTCTTGATAAATACAAAAAAAAGTGTAATGACACCACATACGACCTGTAGGTTCCTGGGTTTCAATCTCGACACTAAAAATATGATTATTACTTTGCCAAAAGATAAAAAATCCCGTATTAGAAATAAAGCTATTGAATTGATGGGGAAAAGAACCTGCACTATTAGACAATTTGCTGAGTTCATAGGTTTATTAACCTCCGCATGTCCAGCTGTGAGTTACGGGTGGATGTACACCAAACTATTTGAACATGAAAAGTTCCTTGCACTTAATTATAGTAATGATTATAATAGACGAATGAATATAGAAGCTTTCCTAAAAATTGATTTCTTATGGTGGATTCACAAAATTGGCTCATCTTTTTGTCCTATTAGAAAGAATAATTATTGCATAGAAATATTCAGCGATGCTTCTAATACTGGCTGGGGGGTCGCATGCGGTGATCAAAGTGCACATGGTAACTGGACTGAGTCAGAATTACATATCCACATAAATACTCTCGAATTAAAAGCAGCGTATTATGGATTGAAAATATTTACTGAAAATTTACGAGACTGTGATATATTGTTAAGGATTGACAACACCACTGCCATTAGCTATATAAATAGGATGGGAGGCGTACAACACCCCCATTTGAACGATTTAGCTCGAAAAATATGGCAGTGGTGTGAAGACAGGAATATATACATATTCGCCTCTTATATTAAATCTAGCGAAAATGTAATAGCTGATAGAGAATCTCGTCGAATCAATATCGACACAGAATGGGAAATCTGCCAACCAGTGTTTGAGAAAATAACCAGTCTATTAGGTGAACCAGAGTTTGATCTATTTGCTAGCGCCCAAAATAACAAATGCATTAGGTACGCCTCCTGGAAATTAGATCCATTCTCGGAGGTGGTTGACTCATTTACATTCAATTGGCATAACTTAAATTTCTATGCATTTCCTCCCTTTAGTCTGATCCCTAGAGTATTGGAAAAAATTATTACTGACCAAGCAGAAGGAATTTTAATTGTACCTGACTGGCCTTCGCAGCCATGGTACCCGCTGTGGTCTAGACTTATTATATCAGAGAAACACTTCTTCGGTCCTGATAAAACACTATTGTGTTCCCCTTTCAGAACCTGCCACCCACTCCACGCGGACCTCATTCTGGTGGCAGCGAAGTTATCAGGAACTCGTTGATACAGCGTGGTGTACCACTGGATTCTTTAGATATAATTATGGCTTCTTTTTCAGCACAAACATTAAAACAATACAGTAGTACAATTACATCCTGGGCGTCCTTTTGTTCAAACAACAATTTAAGCTTATTAAAAGTTGACATCAGTCATGTAATATCTTTTCTCACACAAAATTCAATGAAGGTTCAAGTTTCAGTTCCTTAAATACACACAGATCAGCCTTGTCAGTAATTTTAGGTAGAGAAGTGACATTAAATGATTGTATTAATAGATTTATGAAAGGTGTGTTTAGGCTTAATCCACCTCAACCTAAATACACTTCAACATGGGACACCAATACCGTGATAGATTATCTCTCTAACGCGTATCCCTACCCGTATGATGATATTTCCCTACCTAACTTGACATATAAAGTTTGTACTCTTTTATGTATAGCATCTGCTCAACGAATGCAAACTATCAGTTTAATTAAATTAAAAAACCTGACACTACAAGATGATGCGATTATTATAAGAATTACCGACTTAATTAAGACGTCTAGGCCTGGAGCTTGCCAACTACTTATCAGACTGCCCTTCATCCGTGAAAACCCCAATATTTGTCCGGCTTTAGCACTCCAAACCTACATAGAAAAAACCCAACACATACGACAAAATCCACTAGACGGATATCTGTTTTTAGGACTTTGTAAACCTCACAAAGAAGTTGGAACGCAGACTCTAGCGCGTTGGGTAAAGAAGGTTTTACAGGAAAGTGGCATCGATATTTCAATATTTGGTGCCCATAGCACTAGATCGGCATCGACATCCGCTGCGTACAGGTCAGGGGTCAGTCTGGAGGTGGTTCGCAAGGCAGCAGGTTGGAGCAACACCTCCAATGTATTTCTAAAATATTACTACAGAGAAGTGGTACAAGCAAATCAGGATGATTTTGTTAACGCAATTCTTAAATAATTTACAGGCTATTTACTTTTATATGTATTAACGTAAAGTTAAGTGAGCGATAAATGTACAATAACCTTTTTGTTTACTGTTTAGCTATTAGATGATTGTTTTCCTTTATTAATTCTTATCGAGCATAAAGTAAAACTGTGGATTTGAACATTTTATCTTTTTATTGTTCCAATTTCTCAACTTTTTGGTACTTACCTATCTATTTTGATTGGATCAACTTAAACCACTCTGAACATCTGCAAGTAAATAGATGTAATCGTCTTCGGCTGACACCTGAAGTTATAATTAAGAATCAAACGAACTTACCTTGTGTTGAAGTGATGTTTGATTCCAATTATACGAAGGTGTCAGCCGAAGACGATTACATCATCCCAACCCACCCTAAGCCCTAAATATGGTAGGAAAAATGTTCAAAATTATAACACAAAATCTACTCTCTCTTAAACAATGAAGTTACCCCGAGGCCGGACCGGCTGCGCAGGAGTGAGGGAGCGAGACAGAAGATAGGGTTCCTTTTGTTTCTAGGATTACTCTAAATGTGTGACAAGGATGGCATGTACTCTCGTACTGCTGCAAGTAAATAGATGTAATCGTCTTCGGCTGACACCTTCGTATAATTGGAATCAAACATCACTTCAACACAAGGTAAGTTCGTTTGATTCTTAATTGTAAGGTCAGAAGGTTGGATCGTAAACAGACGTTTAATTGCGCCCAACGTTTTCTTAAGCATTTTTCCAATTTCATATATATATATAAAGCGCTACCAGACAATAAGAAAGTTTGACCAATCTGACCAGGTTGAATTGTTTTTAACTGTACGTATCTAATATATAGCTGGCCGCTAACATTATTTTTTTCGTTTCATATTAATTATTATTATGGTTTCCACCAACCACCACCTGGTCTTTTAAAAATTTCTAAAGAAAGAAGCTAGATGTTAGAAGTATACAGTATCACACAACATGTAGTTACAAGTATACTTTCTAAATTCTCAACAAGATTAAGCGACAAGAATTTGTTATCTATATATATAAAAGAAGAAGTCCTGACTGACTCATCAACGCACAGCCGAAACTACTAATGTTAGAGAGTTGATTTTTGCACAGTAGGTTACTTTTATAACGTGGGCTAGGGATAAGAAGGGATTTTTGGAAATACCTGCCCTAAGAGGGTTAAAAAGGGGTGCAAAGTTTGTATGGGGGAAACTTTTTTTTTGGAGCTAGAGACTTGAAACTTTGTAAAAAGGTATTAAAATAAAATGGAAGAAAACTGATTTCAGCGTTTTTGAAAAATCACCCCCTAAGGTGGTAAAAAGGGGTTATAAATTTGTATGGAGATTAAGTATTTTTTTGAGCGCGGGACTTGAATTTTTGTGTAAAGGTACACTATTAGAAAACAAGAAAAGTAATTTCAGCGTTTTAAAAAATTCGTCCCCAAAAGGGTTAAAAAAGGGGTTGAAAGTTTGAATCCATTAGAAATTCCTTGAAACTTCTTATCTATATATATAAAAGAAGAAGTCTTGACTGACTCATCAATGCACAGCCGAAACTACTAATGTTAGAGAGTTGATTTTTGCACAGTAGGTTACATTTATAACGTGGGCTAGGGATAAGAAGGGATTTTTGGAAATATCTCCCCTAAGAGGGTTAAATAAGGGTGCAAAGTTTGTGTGGGGTACAAGTTTTTTTTCATGCCGGCGTTTTTGAAAATTCATCCCCTAAAGTGGTAAAAAGGGGTTGAAAGTTTGTATGGAGATCAAGTATTTTTTTGAGCGTGGGACTTGAATATTTGTGTAAAGGCATACTATTAAAATGCAAGAAAAGTAATTTCAGCGTTTTCAAAAATTCGTCCCCTAGAAGGATTAAAAAGTGGTTGAAAGATTGTATAGAGATCAAACCTTTTTCTGAGCGCAGGACTTTAAATTTTGTATAAAGGTATATAATTAGAATACAAGAAAAGTAATTTCAGCGTTTTTGAAAATTCAGCCCTAAAGGTGGTGAAAAGGGGGTTGATAATTTGTATTGAGATCAAACATTTTTTTGAGAGCAGGACTTGAAACTTTATATAAGGGCATATCAATAGAATACAAGAAAATTTATTTCAGCGTTTTTGAAAATTCGGCCCTGAAGGTGGTGAAAAAGGGGTTGAAAATTTGTATGAAGATCAAATATTTTTTTGAGTGCGGGATTTGTAAATTACTATAAAGGCATTATTTTTCGAAACCAAGAATTCATAAATTCTTGAATTCGAATAATAATGCCTTAACATTTTATTCTTAAACTCATCGAATTTAGCAAACCTATTCGTTCGTAGATGTACCTGTTTCATAATGATACCGCGTAATTAGAGCAATTTAGCCGAAAAAATACTAAAAAAAGGCCAAGAGCGAGTCGGACTCGCGTACGAAGGGTTCGCTACTATTACGTAAAAAATGGCAAAAAAAATCACGTTTAGTAATTTCAACATTGCTTAGATCTGAAAGTAATAAAGATGTAAAATTTTCAAGATAAGGTTCAACGCGGACGAAGACGCGGGCAACACAGCTATCTATACATATAAAAGAACTAACTAAATATACAGCCGAAACTACTAATGTTAGAGTGTTGATTTTTGCACAGTAGGTTAATTTTATAACGTTGGCTAGGGATAACAAAAGATTTTTGGAAATATCTCCCCTAAGAGGGTTAAATAGGGGTGCAAAGTTTGTATGGGGGAAACAGACTTGAAACTTTGTAGAAAGCTTACTTAATCAAATACAAAAAAAAGTAATTAGTACTTAGTTTGTATGGGGGAACTTCTTTTTTGAGCTAGAGACCAAAAACTTTGTAAAAAGATTACTTATTAGAATACAAATAAAGTACCTACTTTTAGTGTTTTGGAAAATTTTAACTCTAAGGGGGTTAAAAAGGGGTGCAAAGTTTGTATGGGGAAAACTTTATTTTTTTAGCTAGAGACTTGAAACTTTGTAGAAAGAATAACTTATTAAAATACAAAAAAAGTAATATCAGCGCTTAAGAAATCCCTACTGGGGTTAAAAAAGGTTGAAGGTTTTAGTAGTAGGGTAGTCATTTTGTTTGTCAACAGGTGGCATTAGCATACGGATTGAATGGTTTTTTCAAGTCATTTTCATAATTATTACTTACCTGTTTTCACGTTATTAGGTGTTCGTTTGATAAATGACAAAGCATAATATCTTATGTTATCATTTGATTTACACCTGCAAACAATCCCGTAATCTAATTGGAAAATCTTCTAAAATTCTTTAGCAATTGCATATCAGTGTCTGCCACTGTTTGAAATGTTATTTCTAGACCATTCTAACTAAGATTAGAATTCACTTACCTATTTTAATATCTTTGTCATCATCAAAAATCTACGCGGACGAAGTCGCGGGCGGCCGCTAGTGATATAATAAAAAGCAATAAATACGTCTAAACGGATAGGACCCGTGTCGGTCACACAAAGGCTGATGAATAGCTTCCATGATTGTGACGTCACGTAATGATCCTCGTTTCCGTGGTTCTCATGCTGTTATGAGAAACGTAATAAAATAAAAATGATTATTTGTATGTCAATCGCGTCGCATATGTCTTTAATCTGATATGGATGGTAATGGTAGGTATTATAATAGATTTACCATTTGCACACACTATAAAGTCCCTTTTGATCTACCCAGAAGTTGCCTGAGAACTGTCCTTTATTGGTGGTTTATACAAAATATGATGCGATTGGTCGTGGGGCGTGGCTACGTAACCGGTTGACGCGTATAGGGACATCGTCAATCCGAATCTTTTACTAATATTGACGATTCATCTGCCAACTAATTGCCAATATTAGTCCGACATTTGTAGTGACTTGCTTTGTGCTATAATTTTTTTAAATAAATACTTATTTAGTACTGCAATCTGGTGTCACTAATCTGAATCTTTCACTTTTTTATTACTTAAAATTCACATTTGCAGTACCTACTGCCACCAGCACTGTCAAATGCATTGACATATGTCAATCATCGACTAGATATTTTTTATTGGGTTTGGAAGACAAAGGTCGCTTCAGCCAATTTTATTACAGTGTCAAATTGACAATTGAAAAAAATAACAATTTGGAAAAACAATGAAAAAAATGAATGACCTGCAGTTTGCAAATCCTTACAGCAAGGACTATCGTAAACATAGGCTGGGTACAATTTTTGTTCAAGCACCATGGAGCTTTTAGCGCGGCTCGGGCACGTAGTGAGCACTTCTTATCTTCTTATTTACATCCACTGAAAAAACTCTGTTAGAATAATTTAATTTTTCGGAACCCTAAACTATGACGAAGCGGATACACTAGTGAGTTAAAGTGTAAGCAAATATAGGGACAAAGTAGGACACGCTAGAACAATGGAACAGAAACGACTTTGTTTCGTGTGTAGGTGGGAAATTAGTTTCCGGTCGGTAAATGGAGTTAAACAAAGTAATTAAAAATCGACTGTAGGTACAATATTTCACAGAAGTATTTAAAAATATAATTTTTCACATGAACACATACAGTCCGTGAGCTCTTGGATTGCGAAACTGATAAAACTGAGAGGTTCTTATCTGGATCGTGGAAGAGCGAGCAAGACAGACTTAAACTCCAATCACATTCTGTCAGGATCACGCACTGTAAATCAAAGATAGAAAATAAAATAAAAAAATTACAAAATTGGATTTCAACACAATTTTACAATAAGAGTTTTATAACACTATACTGCAAGGTGTCAACTTATTCCGCTTATTTTTTTCTATAATTACTGTACCAGGGTAAAAAATATTCTAGAAACATATTTAATTAGATGTCCAGCTGTACTAAAATTGGTTATTAATGTTGAGATGCGAACAAAGTAAATTTTACTAACAGATGACACTGTACGTCTGGCGGGTGGCGCCACGGTGTTGCATCACGCTGTTAAGATTATTCCTGAAACTAGCGACCCGCCCCGGCTTCGCACAGGTGTAATGCTATATTATACACTTTATGTATTTAAAAAACGCATCAAAACCCGTTGCGTAGTTTTAAAGATCTAACCATACATAGGGACAGACAGAGCAGAAAGCGACTTTGTCTTATACTATGTAGTGATAATGGCCCCTCTCCATAGAAAACGAATTCTCAGTAAGCGTCAGAACCCCGGGGCCAGTAGAGATATTTGATGTTTAGAAAATACCAGAATACACTACCTTTTTGCTACTATTTGATACCTAACTTCAAATTATTAGTACCTCGATTGACAGCTAAAAATCGAGTGAATAAAGTGGCCAGACATTCCGAAGTCAGGATGTCTGGACCATTTTTTAGAGAATTCGAGCCAACACTACTAATTGACACCTTAATAAATATTTACTACCTTTTTAGTACTGTAGTATTTGAAGTTAGGTATCAAATAGTAGCAACAAGGTAGTGTATTTTGGTATTTTCTAAACATCAAATATCTCTACTGGTCCAGGGGTTCTGACGCTTACGAATTCACAGTATGATTGTATACTTAATAGTAGGTATAGAATCTATACTGTAGATGAACGATGAAAGTGAGTTTACAATGACAGTACTCGGTAGCGACTCCGTAAACGATATATATATATAGGTACGGAACCCTACATGCGCGAGTCGGACTCGCACTTGCCCAATTTTTTCCATACAAATCCTCCATGTAGTCGCTAGCGAGTATGGTCACTCATGGTAAGGGCACAGTCGTGCTATTGAGTACGAAATAACATAACAATTATCATCATAAGCAACTGAAAAATCTTAGGAGTTTTGAAAGAACTTGGTATTTAGTCAGATCTCACTTCTTTTGTTAGCTAAACCATTTACGAACTTGGCATTTTTTCACATTAATCTTAATGTGATATTTATACAAATAAACCTCAATTCGCCGAAAGCTTTATGAGTAGGTACTTCTATATTTTTTATTCTTGTTTGCGATGATTAGTCCGAGTTCTTTTGTCCTTGAGGTCTGGGCTAATTTAAAACAAAGGACGTGACGTATTCTCAAAACAAAGAAACAAATTAAACGTCGGGAATCGAACCCGGGTTCCCGGAAAAGAGCGACATTGACACGTGGCTTGGCAGTCTTTCGCGCTACGCTTGTGTGGCGACCGACTCTTTGTTTTGTTTCTAATTTAGGGCATTTATTCGAAGAGGCATTGTGATATCTTCAAGTGAGCAATGAGAAATCGAAATCAAACAAGAACGTTTTTTACAATTACTTGGATACGACCTGCCGTGTTATAACATAAATGTAATTGATTGTTTTAAGTACCTATTATTTATGATAAAAAGTTTCTTTCGGCTTTCTTCTCAAAAGCGGTCTCCTCCCTCAGACATGTAAAATTCATTCAGTTAACAATTTCGCAATCTTTTGTAGTACAATTTAAAGAAGGTAATACACATAATACTTACTAAAAAGTCTAGCATTCTGTACCGTAAGTATAACTTAAAGCTCATAAAAATTGTCCAATTCTAATGTGTCATGTTGACAGAACGAGGTTATAATTAAGAAAACTATCGATAAACGTAGGTATAATTATATTATATTATACAAGTTTGTTATCTCATTTATGGTGATTACACTAAAAACGGCGAATTCCAATTAACATGGTTAAAAACAGCAAATCACGGGGATTTATTGTACAAAAGCTAAAATGTATTCTATGGCTACCGTTTGTCTGCTGCGCATCGAGAAAAGGTAACAAGAATCCTTATACGAGGGCGGTTTGATAAGTCAGTGACTTTTAGTAAAAAAAAAAACTTTTTCAAATTTTTTTATTTTATTTTTCTACATAATCTCCTTCCAATTCGATACATTTCGTCCAACGATGCTCCAGCTTTTGTATCCCCTCGAAAAAATACTTTTTGTCAAACCCTGAAAAATAGGCTTCAGTTTCAGCGATGACTTCCTCATTCGATGAAAATCTTTTCCCGCCGAGCCATTTCTTCATGTTTGGGAATAAAAAGAAATCACACGGTGCTAAATCTGGAGAATAGGGTGGGTGCGGCAGTATTTCATAACGTAATTCTACTAATTTGGCTGTTGCGACTGCCGACGAGTGTGCAGGGGCGTTGTCGTGATGAAACAGTATTTTCTTCTTTGACAGATGTGGCCGTTTTTTCACAACTTCTGCGTTAAATTTCTCCAACAAAGCAGCATAATAAACGCCAGTTATTGTTTGACCTTTCTCCAAGTAATCGATATAAATAATACCTTGGGTGTCCCAAAAGACAGTGGCCATTACCTTTCCAGCCGAATTAACGCTTTTCGCTTTCTTCGGGGCCCGTTCGCTAGCAGAAGTCCACTGTTTTGACTGATTTTTCGTCTCTGGCGTATAATGGTGAATCCATGTTTCGTCCACCGTCACAAATCGACGAAAAAATTCATTAGGATTATGTTTCAATTTGGCTAAACATTGCTCGGAAGTTCTTACTCGAATTCGTTTTTGGTCGGCTGTCAGCAAGCGCGGCACCCATCTTGCGGAAAGTTTTTTCATACTTAAAATATTATGTAAGATATGAAAAACTCGTTCAGATGAAATGTGTACAATCTCGGCTATCTCACGTATCTTCATGCGACGGTCATCCAAAACAATATCGTGGACTTTATTCACCATGTCATCAGTGGTCACTTCAATCGGCCTTCCAGACCGTACTGCGTCATTGGTGGTGATACGTCCACAACGAAATTCTGTAAACCACTTGTGTACCATTCCATGCGATGGAGCAGATTCCCCATAATATTTTTTTAACCGGTCTTCAGTCTCTTTGATAGTTTTACCACGTAAAAAGTAATGCTTAATTAGCACACGAAATTCACTTTTCTCCATTTTCCGTCAATTTCCCGCTCTTATCTGACATATGCCTCGATTTCTTTTTTAATTTTCGCAATATAAGAAAAAAATTATGACAGCCAGTAACCAAAGAGTTAAGAATTAGAATAAAAAGGTTCTATTATGAAAAAGTTTTTTCTTTTACTTAAAGTCACTGACTTATCAAACCGCCCTCGTAGTTATGTATGTAGTACATACTTGCTGCTTTATTCCTTTCGACAAAAGTTCAAGCTCAATTTAATTTCTAGAAATCGATAAACACATCAGTGGAAAAGGTCGGTCCGATATTCTGGCGTATTGAGCTAGAAACGACGGGTCATAAGTTTAATAGGCTTTGATGGCATTTACGTCATTTTATTTTCAAAACAGTAGGTATTGTTGTCCGTAACGAAAGCTTAGTTAATTCCAGAGAGTATCTAACTCAAACACAGCGTAATTGAGTAGGCAAGTTTTGAAACAAAATGTTGTAGGTACCTACTTTGTATTCGACCAACAGACTGTGGTATCTTCGATATCTTTCATATCGCTTTTCATAGTAAAACGTAAATAAATGTATAGCGTCGATTCGATTATAATGCTATAATTTCTTAACGAAGATAACTATATAGTGGTAGTGTAACTGCTTACTGAGCCGACGGCCGTGAGTTCGAATCCCGACATGGGCACATATTTGTGTGATGAACTCTATTAGTTCCTGGGTTGGGTATGTTGTTTTCCATGTAATTATGTATGTTTTAAGTAAGTATGTATATCATTGGCTAATGCCCATAGCACAAGCCTAATATATAAGTACTAGAGCTTACTGTGGGACAATATCGATTTGTATGAGGTTGTCCGATATTTATTACTTTATATTGTGTGATGCATTTTGTTACACAGGGTTTAGACATGTCGATATTTGAATGATGTTTGATGTATCACACACGATATATTTCGTAACGTAGATAAATCATTGTAGTGATCCGTCGATCTTTGTTTTTTGATCATCGTCCAGTTGCAGCCGAATATACTCGTAGTTGTAGATTAGATTATCCTCATCTGCGGATGTCCTAATATTTAGGAAACAGACCGTTTCGTATTATTCTAAAAGGCCGTAACTCCACAGGCTTGCAATATGATATATATTTTTTCCCTATCAAGGTTGGGGTTGTGTGGGATATTCCGAGGTCCAATATCCCGGGCCCCAATTCCGGGGATAGCGCGAATTGCCGGGATTTTTGTTTACGCATTCCCGCGGCTCGCCTGAAATAAAGGTGAGATGATATAAATATATTTTCAACTCGATGACGGCTGCGACGTTGTAGTGACGGTACGATTATCGATAAATTTCAAGGTCAATAAGTTGTTATGTGGTACTATAACCATAAGTTACTGACTAAAAGTAACTTTATGGGTTGAGGTACGAAACCCTAAATTATAATAAATAGCTTTAAATACAAATCAAAATGCTAAAATACACAATCAGTGCCATTAATAGCTATAACTTTTATTCCGGATAAGAAGAAATTGAATAAGTTTCATATGTTTACCTGGTTGAGAATTTCAGACACGAAATGAGATTAAAAATAAAAATGAAATATTATTAAAAACGTAAGTACAAGTAATTCTGAACACGTTTCTTATGTTGCATTTCAGGAATCTGTTTTACATAAAGGGCTATTCAACGTTTCAACTGTTTATCTATCTTCTTAGTGCCTATATTATGTATTTGCTTTAGACAAAATTCAACAAACGACAATGTACTTACCTTGTACGATAATCACCTCATTTAGTAAGAACTGGTGTTGATTGTATTACAATGGCGTTTCATCCAACCCTTTATTGCTAGGAGCAGGAATGTTTTATTCTCAAAAGTAAGATCCCCAAACTCCTTAGAAGTAGACCCCTGGGATTCGGTACTTTTGTACGTACTCCTAATAACTCTTGTAGAAGCTACAGTACTTATTGTTACAAATACAGCAAAAGTCACGTTCCTTTCGAAAGTTCCTGCTTCCACCTACATTTTAAATCTATTTCGGTCTCGTATCTTGGACGTGGACACGCGTCGTGAGTCGTGACCCAGTGCACTACAGCGCACACTTCAGCTCGGCTAACGAAAGGAAAACTCCATTTATTATTAAGGTAGGGCATTGCTAGGAATGTAGGTTAACCTAATTTGCTAGCAAAAGGTAGGTCTCGGGAATTGAATGCGTAAGGGGAGCTTTAATTGGTGGTATTTTACTCGTTGGTGTAGTGGCAAGTTTTTTAAAAGGTATTTTCAAATGTTGTTCTACAGGGTTTTGAAACTGATTTAAATGAATATCAACGGCAAGTACGTTTTTTCACGCAATTGGTACATAATATGCAATAAAATGAATATATACTTATTATAATTATTCATTCTCCACAAGGCTATATACAGATTAGGTATCTTGTAACTATAAAAACTTGTCGATATGATCCGAGTAGCCACCGGCGAAAGCCGAATGCAGGTGAAGGTGGGTAGTGAGTTTACGGAACTCTTCACGGTGAGTACCGGCCTGAAGCAAGGTGACGCCCTTTCACCTATGCTTTTTAATTTGGTTCTGGAACACGTCCTTAAAAGTGTGGTTGCACTTGATTCTGGAGTGGACCTAAATGGAAGGCATAGACTGATAGGGTATGCAGACGACTTGGCTTTATTAGGGGAAAACCGTGAAGAGGTAGAAATATCGACAAGAGTTTTGGAGCAGGACGCAGCAAAAGTAGGACTCAGGATCAATCACGCTAAGTCAGAATACCTCCATATGAAGCGTTTCAGGAATAACCGTGCCAAAAGAGATGACCTACTTGTAGGAGAAACCTCCTACAAGGGTGTGGCGAAATTTAAATATCTCGGTTGCACGGTTACCGACTCGCATACAAGAGAGGACGAGATCAACATCCGCATCCAGAACACCTTACGCTGCAGCGCGGCACTTCATAAGGTGTTGGTGTCCAAGCTCCTCAGCAGATCTACAAAACTGCGGATATACAAAACCGTCATCAGACCCATATTAATGTATGGCTGTGAGGCTTGGACGCTGACCCTTAGGGAGGAGAAAAGTTTGTTAGTTGCAGAAAGAAAGGTGTTCAGAAAGATTCTGGGACCTACTCAAAGAGAAGATGGAAGCTGGAGGATCCGCAAAAACACGGAGATCGCCGAACTAGTGGCCGAACCTAACATCATTGGCGAAACCAAGGCACATCGTCTTCGCTGGATTGGCCACGTCGAGAGAATGGGGGACGATCGAAATGTCAAGAGAGCATACTTGGACCGACCAATTGGACGACGTCCTATTGGTCGCCCCAAGTATCGCTGGAAAGACATGGTGGAGGCGGATCTGCGTGAGCTAGGAGTCAGCGACAGCTGGCACGAAGTGGCGCAGGATCGGGCAAGATGGCGCGCTCTTGTGTTGGAGGCCAAAACTCATTTTGGGTTGCTGCGCCAAAGTAGTTAGTTAGTTTAGTTATCTTGTAACTATGATAACTGACTGAGAAAATGTTATTTTTAAGTTTCGTCAAAATTATAGTTTTATCGATAATACTATGAGAATTTTCCCATCACTACTCTGTGATGGATGGAACCCCGTCACTAATGAGTATAACTCGCATGTCAGCTACCTGAACACCCGGGGATCCATAATATGTAGAAAAAATATCAAAGAAGATAATTCAAAGGAAAAAACGGAAGAATATTTCGATGCGCTCATTCTTCTGTCTCTAATGAGAAGATAAAGGTTCTTTATTTTCGTATCTTTTACGGAAAATCAATTTACATTATAAAAGAAAAATCGGCTTCAGGAATGTGATTTCGTTCGGTTTGGGAATAAAAACATTGTACTGCACATTTATGAAAAATGCTAAAATCATGTGATTGGTAATAAACGGGTAATGAAAATATATTATCTTGTTGGAATTAAGTAATTCTAGATTATTATTGCAATGACAATGGTAATAGTTCCGTCAAAAACGAAGTAAAAAAGTTTAATATTTAATTTAGATCCTTGTATGATACATTGACCAAACTTTTTTGCTTTAATTGCTACATAATTTTTTGTGCCGATGTCATAAAGGGCATAACGCAATTTCTGTCGAAAATAACATAATATTAAACTATACTGGACTCTGAAAGTTTCGTAATTCAACTGGAATGCTCTTCTCGCTACGTTAAACACACATGGATTTAGCAAGTCGATAATCCGGCTTTATAATACACCTGTCAATTTCTTTATGAATACAGAGATTATCCCTAAAAATGCCTAAAGTAAATCTAAAGTACGATGGTGTCCCACGCACAAGATATCTCAGTACAACGGTAATCAAAAAAGTCTGACAACCAGTTAAACTCTATGGTTCATGTAACTTTTTAAAAATGGAAGGCAGAATGAAACGGCCATTGTCCTACAAAACGCACGTTTAACGTTCTACGTTTAAATTTTGATCGCCCACGCCCGACCTAGAACATCGATATTCGACGTGTGACAGGAATAAACAAGGAGGGCAATGCCTTCGATATTAATAACGTTTTATGGTGCTTTCTTACATTTGGCTCAAGCAAGTGTAACTAACTGCGCTGGAGAAATATTTGAATGTAGAGTCTGGCTACTAATAATTGGCTACTAATCTTGGGCTGGTTAGTCTTAGTTTGACCTATTTTACTTATTTCCTTAGGTAGGTAACTGACGTGTGGACAGAAAATTTAAAATATTTTCTAGTATCAAAACCATAACTCCCACTACTCAAACCGTGCCCGCACAAGATTTTTTAAATCTCCCGCCAAAAAATCAGGTAGTATTTCAGTAGCCAGACTCTAGTTGCCAATATGTTTTATTTCTGTAGGCCAGAGAAGCATAGTTGTGCTCGACAGGCTGGTAGGCCCCTCTCTACCAGTGTTTGGAACTTTGTGTGGTAGTACAAACGTACCACAGAAAGATCTTTTGAAAACCTTATTGATGGATAAGGATTGATGATTGATGATAATAAGAATTGATGAGCACGTGGCGACTCAATAGTAGATAAAGCAAGATGAAACACATAATACTGATAAAACCCGATTTCATTATGTTTTATCAGTAAAGTTATTAAAGGCTGAAAATCTAGGTCGTAGAACATAGGAATACACGGCATGATGACGTGACGTGGAACGTTGTAACGATGTATCGCGAGCTTCATAGATCCGAAGGTACCTACTTATTATTCCGCCAATCTCTCTCGCTCTTTAGTATCCACTACAGTAGGCGCCTATGATGGTAGTTTATCACGCGATAAATAAGTAACAAAGCATCTGTCACGTTTTGACAAAATGCGAGTGTGAGTGACGGATGCTTTGTCACTTATTTATCGCGTGATAAAAGCAACCATCATAGGCCCACTGGAACGACATAAATAGTTGTTGTCGCGACAAAAGGTCGCAGAAATCACGTATTAAATATGTACGCAACTCCTTTAACTGAAAAGCAAACCGTTTCCTTAATCATTTTAACGTTTGCATACATTACCCCAAAGTGACGTTGCTTATAAAAACGCTCACGTTTTGTGCTCTTGCCAATTACTCGTGATATACTGACATTATGCGTCTTTAATCTTTAATTTTACGAAGAAAACAAGAGAAAAAACGATTAAGTTTTGTAACTGCTAAGCCAGTAAAAATCCTTATAAGGCAAATTATTTATTTACAAGAAAAAATATAATTTAAAGCGAAAACCATTGAACATGTCATCTCAGCATTTAAAAGCATTTTTTAAAGCATGGTTTAGTTTTAGATTTAGTTTCTCTCAGCTATGTTATTATATAATTCTAAAATTGTATTGAAAATCAGTTTCATCAGCACAAACTGCCGACATTTTGCAGGTTTACAAAACCAAATAAGCCCGCGGTGGACAATCTCTAACCGCACGTAACCAAGAAAAAATATTATAATTGAAATGACTTTCATTTTCCACAAACAGTGGAAATCTCGTCGCGTGTCCGCTCTCATCTACTAATAATCTCCCTCACATCCAATAGGGTGTATGTGTGGTAGTATTTTTATGGATAAATTACGTTATGGTTGTGTAAGTTGTGTTATAATGCGGCGACAGCTGCTAATATAATGCGACTAGAGCACGAAACAGTTGACACAAATTACTATGATCATACCATGACCAGAGCAACGCTGAGAGTACTTTTATGGTAAGTATAATCAAGTTGACATGCTATATTACTTTATGTATTTTTTTTTTAAAGACTACGCTATATTTATGTACCTCCCTAAGTTTAAAGCTAAGCACCTAATACTTCCCTTGGTTGGCACTTGAATACTAAATATTACAATAATTGGACCATAATCTTATTAATACTTTCGTGAGACGTATTTAATATTGTATTATGCAGCTGTTAGGTCGGATCGTCGATCAAAAAATCAGTGACGAAGTTACCGCGCCGCTGTACGGGTAGCATTGCCTGATGAAGAGCTCCATACAAGTTCGAAACATGTCGAGGCGTTCCTGACAATTTCACGTGAGTGTAAACCGCTTAATACAATAATAAACTGTTATGCAGTTTGGCGAAAGTTAAATGTAATAAAACGCTGCACGCTGTGTATAAATTTTATTATTAATAAATGAAAAAAAAAAATGAAATTAACCTTACTTAAGCGTGTAGCTAAAATGCTATCCTAGTGGGTCTGTCAAGACCTCGTCAGTTTGTTTCAAAATGGTTGAAACATAGGGTTGAAATTAGTTTTTTTTTTTTGGTACCTTTTTCACCTCCAGTCTACCATACCATAGTCTACCATAAATAAGCGTGAAGTTTCAAATTATAAAACGAGCAGTACTAAACCGGGTACGGGACTAAAGGAAACCTTTTCCAATCTCAACCTGATAAAGGTAGTCCCAGCTACCTTTATCAGGTTGAAATTTTAATTTGGCGAAGAAAACAAATTCAAATCAGCGCAGTGCAGACAAAGGCCCCATTCCCTCAGCCATCTCATTACTAACTCATTGCGGACCTGTGCCTTTTCGCGGGTACGAGTATCATGTACTCGTATTAAATACACGAGTATAGAAAATACTTGGTATTTACAAATCGCAAAGGCTTATATAATTGGAGTTCTGGAAAAATAATTGGATGGTCGTTAGTGAATTGTTTTTTCGCCGTTTTCGTGCCGATAGCTTTTGCATATATTTGTAGCTCAAAAAATATTAAAGGATTTAGAGTAGATATTTCCAATATAAAAACAGAAATATTTATGCGCTACTCTTATTTGTTCTTTAATTATTTTGTTTAATAACGTTTAAATAAATATTATAAGACATTTAGTAGTAAGTTTAAGTAAATGTTATATTTCTTGTACAGGTTTGGGTCATTGTCAGTTCAAAAAAGAAAATTCGTCCTTCCGGTGGTCAAAAGTTAAGAGCTTGTATGAATCTAAGTTAAGTGGCTATCATCGGATTATAGAAGAGGAAACGTTCTTTATTCTCACAGGCATTTTATCAGAAAATTAGGCCCTGAAATCCTTAATTTCGCAAATGTCCAGCGGAAAGACTCGCACCCAAATCTGACAATGACCCGTTTATGTCCATTGGCCGCATCACGACAGAACGGATATCTTCAGGGGTTATAAAAAAGTTTTACAAGACTCATTGCCGATTAAGTAACTGTGATGGCAATTCTCTTCCTGCGATACGGTGGCGTTTAGATTGTAATAAAGTTTCAATTAACCGTGGACGGCGTGTCATCTAATGTCTGCGCTTTCTAATTAGCACTAAATCTATCACCTCCGTCCATTCCGTCAGACACGCATGACTAGCTCGCGCCGCGAAAGTTGAAGCGGTGATACTGACCTCTCGATCGCTTACACTTAATAGCTGCAAGTGATATCAACGAGCTACATCAAAAATTGATAAGAACTCTCATGATTATTTCAACTCATTAATGAGTGAAGTTCGTTCATTGCTGAACGTTTGCAAAATATCTGCCATCATTAAAATCCATCAACTATGAAGAACTCCTGTCATTATCAAAACCGTGCTATAAAGAATATCAAAATACTGTTTTTGTTTATGCCTAATATAAAATGTTCTTTTTCCGGGTACTTCGAGCAAAATAATGAATTATCAGCCAATTGATTTGTTTAAATTGAATTGAAGTTCTCTTTGTCCTAAGAGTTAAAAATAATTCCTTTAATATCTTGCAGAGGCAACATTTCCACGTTACGTATGGATTTAATCGCCACGTACGTACGCCACGGTAATTGCGGACGTGCCACTTAAAACTAAGCAACAAAATGGCAAAATTGTTAAACTATCTGGAAATTGCCATTTTATCATTAGTGGGTTGTCATTTTCAGTCTCCAACTACAACAATATTGTGGTTCTCTAAGGAAACATTCAAAACACGTAGTGAATTGAGACTGCAAATGCCAGCAGAAAAGTATATTTTGATTCCCTTCAAATAGCTGGTATTTTATACCTGTTCCAGCTAAAAGTATCCTCATTGGCGTTATCTCCTAAAATTAAATTACTCTCAAGATTTACAGCAGGCGTTGGATATAATTAGGTAACAAATTTAAGGGAATAGAGTGGTAACATTGCTATGCTTTTATCTTTTTCTCGCTCTCGTTTTCTTTGCAAAGTACGTGTCAACTGTAGCCCTTTTCCTACTCGCCCTAGTTACAAAATAACTTGGGTTCCCAGATTTCTAACGAAGTGTTGGCTTTCTGTTTCTTTGTTTATACTTTTATGTGAACGATTTTACGAGACCGATGCCACAGACGTTGAAAGTCATCGGATGTAAACAAAGAGTAAACAGTACTAAATATTCCACTAAATGTTTTTTACACAGGTAATAAAGCCATAAATATACACAGTGACGCAAGAAAAGATTTTTAATACTATTCAATACTGATTTCAGAAGAAGAACGAAGATGTTCAATCCTTCGTTCTATATGTTACGATTCCCAAGGCTTTGGTTGGTTGTTGATATACCGATACTGAAGTTTTATAATGCATATACATAACATAACGTAGGTATGTAATGTATATTACTGCTCTATAAAAGCTGTTTGTTCCCAGAGACAAACCCCAACTTGTCAGGCTATACTTACTGTAAATATGTAAGCTATCTGCTTACTAGCATCTTTTATCAGGACAGGAATCAAGAAATCTTACCTGAAACAGAATAAAAGGATAATAAATAATAATAAACAAAAAAACAATCAAGGGACAATCAATTAAGGGACAATCTTGCACAAATCGACCTAGTCCCAATCTAAGCAAAGCTTGTACTATGGGTACTAGACGATGATATTCATAATAAATACAGACATATATAGATAACTAGCTGTGCCCCGCGGTGTTACCCGCTCATCCCACGGGAACACTAAATTTATTCGAGATGAAAAGTATCCTATGTCCTTTCCCGGGTCGCAAACTATCTCCATACCAAATTTCATCTAAGTCGGTTCAGCGGTTTAAGCGTGAAGAGGTAACAGACAGACAGACAGACACACTTTCGCATTTATAATATTAGTATGGATAGTATGGATTTTCACAACCCAGAAACAAATATTCAAGTTCATCACATAAATATTTGTCCTTGTTGGGTTTCAAACCCGAGAGAGATTCGAACGTCGAGAGATTAGTTTTTAATACACATCTGTCCTATCTATTTTAGTATTTATATTATCTATAAGTGTATGTACATAATTTGTACTATTTACCAAATAAATATCGGAGAGCATTATACACGTCCATCTGTCAAAAAAATATTAACTTATACATAAAGGTCTGCGTTCACTATACTAAACATCTACCTATGCACTGAAAATAAAACTTTTTTTTTTAAGTTGGCAGTAATGCCTTAGTACAATAAGTTTTTTTTTTTTTTTGCAAATTGTGTGATTGCAGCTGTTTATCTTGTACCTAATCTGTGGTACTAAGTGATGATTTTTTGGCGACATTATAACATTGTTTAGCAGTGTTTTTTTGGGCAATAGAGTATAGACTTTTACAGACTTTCATAATTTATGTCTTTATATTAGAGTTAGTAACTATATAAATGACAGAAAAAAGTGAGTAGAAAAGGTAAAAATACTTACGTACTAGAATTATGAAATTTCCATAAATGAGTCTGACATCATTGGAGAAACGAATATGCCTATTTGCCAGTTTCCTGGCCTAAATTGAAGCGGTGCATCCAATTCAGTTGGCCGACAATGCAATCCAATGCAAATTGAGAGCAATCTGGTTAAGTGGTCTCATGTGATGTGATTAGGCAGATTGTTGGTCTTTTGAAGACGGTACTATGTAATGTGTTTAGTTGTTTAACGTTACGGTTATTGGTGTCATAATAGCGATAACGTAACGGCTAGAACTACACAAGTGTAGGTACGGTGCGCACTCACTGGTCTATCAGAGTCACAGAATAAATGAAAAGATGGGCTGAATTTGTTATGGAAGTGAGATCATCTGTGGTTTGTATAATATTGTATTGAATATTGTCTAATCGAATGTTTGTATCCATTTTTATCCAGGCGTTTTTTGATATCTTATGAAGTATAATGTTAAAAAAGAATAAGGTTAAAACGTAAAGTTTTATTTCTTGATTTGATCAAGTAACCATTAAAAAAAACGGTAATAACATCTGATCATTCGTTTAGCACCCACGAGACGGGCAGTTAAAACGTGTGGTGCTCATGATCAAGGTCCTCGGAATCGACCGAAAGATGTGAAGCATTACTAGACTTCAACAAAGAGTACCGTAATACGATAATTTTTCACTTCTCGCATCGTTTGTACTTGACTAAAATGCAATACAACTGTCATTATACTACTGCCTCAATTAGACAAGGTTGTAATTACAAAGCAGGCAGGCTGTGGTGGGATCAAAGCGTAATTAAAATCCTCATGTACGGAAGATTAGGCCGATGGGAATTGTGATGTCTTTAATCTTAATTTAACTGGTTAATGATAGTGGGTTTACGTGCTGTAAGATTCTAATCACATTTGATGGTTGACGTTACTCGGGCGGGCATGGATACATTATGATGTAGTTTCTAGTTTATCAAGAGCTTAAGACATTATATTAAATTAAATTAAAGTTTTCGCTTGGTATACTTCGGAGTTGAATTTCATATATTCAGCCGTAAGGATCCTTTTTAAATTTTTTGGTCGTAACTTTAAATAAGCCTTTGATTTTAAATGCTAGGATGACACAGATACACACACATGAAAAGGCAAACATTAATACGTATAGTCCATAAAGGACTTATATCTTTATCTATAGTAAAGTTTTTTTTTTTACAGTGGTGGATCGAAATCATACATCACGGGTTAAAGTGATTTCTTTTAAACCTGGAGGAAGGACAGATGTTTTCCCAGTAAATTGTTACGATACTAAACGTAATTTAAGCCTCGAAAATAAACTCATAATTATTACAAGTTTCAGTACCAAGTCAGACGTGAAAGCGTGTATTATGAGCACGTGAATGCGTGTATTGTGAACACACGTGTAAAGCGTGTACAATGTTGATAAGACTGACGGAAGCGGAGCCTACGTCCGGCGGCCGCTGCTTTGAATAACGTTTCAATAACGTTTTATTTGTAAGAGAAATAGAATATATATATATGTATGTGTGTAGCAAGGGTTTAATTTAAGAGTTGTATTCGGTAGTCTGTCAGAATGTTGAAATGTGATGTTTTGATAATGACAGTTGCATTAGTGAACACGTTGACTCGGTGATCCTGACCATTTTGAAAATTACTCGTAAAATAAATGGCTCGACTGGCTTCATAATCAAATTCGGCGTTTGACTGGCCAAAAAAAGTATTAGTATATCTATCTGCTATCTGGAAATACTACTGGTCACTGACATCTAAGGCAAGAGGCCGCGGAGCCGCAGCCCGATGCGTTGGTCCGACCAAATCAGCACTTGACTCCAACTTCCACGACGCGCTCAATGTGGCGGAGGACAGTGGAAGGTGGTGCAACTACATCCGAAGGAAGCTGATCTATGGAAGATGTTACGACCCTCAGCAATGAGAATTACGATGCACGAAGGAAACTGGCCAAAAGATTTTTCAGATTTTGTAGCATACGTTACAGACTTGAAAGAGCGAAGAAGATGCCTTCACAAAACTATCACTCTTTTTATCCTAGTCTTATGTAGCATTGATGATGGTGTAGCGTGTTTAAACGCGTTGGTGCACAAAAAATCCTGCCTTGTCACTTTGAAACATTAAGGCTACAGTTGGACACAGTGGCAGCCGCAACTGCGTCTTCGTCACTGTCGGAAACGATAAACTTGGCAAACTTTGGAGGCTTACCTGACCCTCTAGCTGAAATGTATATATTATTGGTATATATTGTCTGTCTGTTTCCTTCAGTGAGAAAGACAAATAACATAACGTAACGGTAGTCACGGCAAGTTCTGCTAGAGGTGCTGGTGACACGTTCCTCTCTGTATGATATGTATGACTGCGCCTTGTAACTTTGAAACTTGAACAGTGAACATAGTTGGGTAGACCCGCAACTTTGAATGCCTGCTGAGTCCATAACAGTAATAATCTAGTTACTAGGAAATCGGTCAACTATACAGTTAGTTTTTCCAGATGTTCTATGACGTCATCAAACGTTCACAAAATCCTCTCTTTTTATCCCGTGTGTGTAACGTGTATACTCATAAGCGAGTGGGTGTACAAAAAGTTGCGCCTTGTCACTATGAAACATGAAGAACACAGTTGGGCACAGCCGCAACTTCGTCTGGGAAACTTGGCAAACTTAGAGGTGGGCTTACCTGGCTACACGTTTTTCTCACGCTCTGAATTAAGTAAGTATCGTAACTTATGTGGTTATGTAAGAACACAAATGTTTTGTTAGGTAATGTTATAGATAAAGAGGGGCAAACAAGATTAAATAATTACAAGAAAGTTTTTTATAGACTTTGTGGTAAAACAGTTTTTATAAGCATGAATTGAATAGTATCAGGGCTGGTTGCCCTTACTACCAGTGACTCGGAGTAGGTACAAACCCACGGACGGTAATATTTCCGCGCCACTGGAGTGAAGTGCTAAAAAACCGTGTAAACTTAATCTGAAGTAGGTAAATAGGTTTCAAAAATTCAAAAGTTGTTTATTACTCATCGTAGAAAGACGATGGCAGGTGAGTACGGGTTTTTATAACAATTAATGAATATTAATTTTACATGGTCGTATGACAGTGACTCACACGCATACCTAGACCTACCGTCCCTATAGCATTGCGTACGCACGCGCCCTTTGATGGCGCGTGCGCCGAATTATACAATATGACCATGCGCATTCATTAAAAATGCATTACACATGCATGGATTCATCATAAGGACATGCTCGATTGCGCTGCATAAGGTGTGATCGTGAAAAAAAGTCACGACGATTTTTACGATAGCGATATGCCTTTGTTAAAGTTCATAAGTATAATTAATATACATACCTATAACAAAACATGGTTCACGAATTGTTTTCAACGTTAATAGATCTAAATGTTGAAGTGATGATATGTCTGATAGCTATTTTCCTGCTGAAAGCGTATATGACATACCCCACATTATTATCCCATATCGAAACTACTACGACCTACTACGATAATTTGGCCAAGTATTTTCACCACCTCGATAACAGTTCAGTGTTTATATTTCTAAAAATTTCATTTAAAAGCTAAAGAAGCTCATTGCTCGCCAATAAAGAGTTTATAGAAGATTCATGTTTTTGGTACCTAGATACTATAGCAGCCATGTTTCTGCTGTCGACAGAATCGAGTTCCATCGACATTTTTCCACGTTCCACAAGTCTTACAAACCGATCCTATAAATAAAAGATCCAAGTACGAGCATTCAATTGAAATACTATAACAATAACTTCACGTTCCTACAATTGTCGCCATCAACCCACTAGGGATTCGAGCGTTCGTCAGATTCTATTGTTTCGCATTAAATAGCGACTCGCATAGAGCTGTGTTGATTTAATTAATTAGTGCTAGAAGATTTTTATTAAAAGAAGTAGGCTACAGCCAATCGCGTTACGGTTGAAACAAGATCAGTGCTTTATTAAATATAATTGTCAGATTACTATTTTACAATTAGTAATCTGGCAATTAGTGACTAAGTAGTCGCAGTAACTAATTTGAATAAATAAATAATTTTTCGTCAAGTAGGTTTACTGTGTTCCATATGATTAAATATGTCAAACATTTTTAAACTAGGGTAAAAAGTTTAGATTCTGAACGCACAAACCAAGATTTTATCATTCATTAATATTATCCCGAACATCAAAGTAATTCTAGTTTACGGTATCTAAAACTGCCGCTCATATGTAACCGAGTTACTGTAGTACCTACATTTTTGATGGCTGTTCCTTTATATTCCGTTTGCCTGAACTATCCAAAAAGACAATATCGCCTAATCCCAGCAGGTTTAATAGCACCTAAACTGAAACGTAAAGCAACCGTAAAGTTACTGCCCGGCCACTACGTCGCCGACTTCTGTGTGCGGAAAAAGGGATGCCTGTGGTGCGAAGCCATACATATATATGCAGTAAGGATATTACGCAGTATTCTATTTTATCATAATTTTAAACAATGTTACATATCGTTGGGGATAGTGCAATACCGCGAAAGTAACAAGTGTAGATACGAATCAATATTCAAACAAATGCTTAGTATTTTATTGAAATGAGAACTTTATCGACAGCTGTTATTTACGCGGTATTGCACTACCCCCGACGATATGCCAATGGAAATCATGCACTATTATATACATTTATCTACGCACATATCATTAGTGCTCTAAAATGCGTTCAGAAACCGTAGGAAATGACCTGCATTACTACAACCAATTTTACTATGAGAACTTTCTTATCTGTGGCAGTAGGTAAAATCTGTACTGTAATGTTATAACAGTATCAATTTTTGTAAGGTTATGAGTTTAAATTTGGGACAGCTGTCAAAACTAAAGAAGGTCTCTATTCTAGTATCCATAGATATTAATATTGTTATCGATACGAAACGTCAATTCAGTATGTTTTTTTTACAAAAACCGCACGACATTTGATCTCGAGTGACATGAGAATATGGATACATTCGTTTGTAAGTATATGATTTAGAAAAAAAAAACATTCGTCTTGACGGAGGTTCGAATTGCCGCCATTATTGTTGTCATTTGTTTGTTGGTTCTTTGCTGTTACGAAAGTATAATTGTGATAAGTTTATTGTAATTCACATTTTAGTTGAAAATATTGTTTCAATGTAAATTTAAATTACAACTATTACAATAAATAATCTGTTTATGTATTTGTTCAGATTTATTTCTTACTGCATTAGTATATGTCGTTTTTAGATATTTTACAGGTAGCACTAGTGGTGCCGGTCATTTCCTTATGGCTTCTGAACCCATCTTAGAGTACTTATGATATGTGTGTAGATAAAGTAGTGTATACAACTGTACATAATTAGGCCTTAAAACACTCGTGTGATCCTATTATGAAACTCGCTGACGCTCGTTTCATAAAACCACACTCGTGTTTTAAGGCCCCTCATTATGTATCAGTTGCATAAACTACTATTGTTATTAAAAACTTTTTGAGCGCCCAAGACGGCAAATCACGTCGACGGAAAGCTGTGCCTTAGGCGCCACGACGCGATTTGCCGCTATCACATACTATCTGCTGTCAGCTTGGCGTCTGGGACACAGTTTTCCGTCAACAAGCTGGGCGGTCATAAGTACACTATGTTATTAATTACCACTGCTGCATGGCGTGCATGAAAAACCACAGAAATCCGTCCAAAAACACAAAATTTCATACAATTCAGTACGTTCAAGATGGCGAGTTGTCGACTTTACTACTAGAAGAACGGTAGAAGGATGTTTGCAACCTACGTAACGACTGCCGCAACTATTCCAGCGTTTAAATCAAGTTAAAATACTGTTTTGATCTCAACTGTAACCACGACGGAAAAGTCACACTAACTCAAACTCCGTGCTTACACGGTGCCACAACTCAAAACCAAAAGGCTTTATGTTATCGTCGGTCATAAAACGCATAGGCCTTTATATATTGAACACGGTACTGTAATAACGGTGGGGAAAAAGCCGGCGGCTCTATCACAATTTCCCACTAATCCCATTACGACATCGGCCACATGTGAGACAATAGACCACGCAATACAACGTACTACGGTCGGTTTATATTACTTGAAGTGAAGGTGCCCGCAATTTCACTGGCGCGGAAGAAAAAACATAACCGTATCTTTTGCTTCTCCGTAGTCGGGTAACAATATCCTGAAACTATCACTGGATTCGGCATCGAACAAGCCATTTAGGCGTGATAAGACCGCAAAGACACATAAATGCTCACACAGAAGAATATAAGGTCAATAATAGCTAAATAGCAGATTGTTTACCAAATCACTAAAAGAAACCATTGTGACACGAAGTGATTAATCTGGGTGTCAAAATGGCCACGTGTTAAACACTCTGCTTTTCACTTGGACTGCCAGAAAATTAACCTACTTTTTGAGCAGCAGAAAGGAAAAAGTAAAATATTACACTTCTGAAAACATACTAGAACCACATTGTGTCCAAGGTCTAGCCACATGCTCTATTCGAATTACTTGTTGTGACATTAAATTGTCAATCACTTAATGCAGCCCAAATAACAAAAACCGATATAGGTCAGTACTATGTACGATATTTGGGGGATATCGAATTCCTTGTCAAATTAGGGTCCTGATCATTTATCTTGTGTGAACTTACTGGTCGCCTGCATTGCCTGTGCCTAATTGGTACGTACACATAAAGAATTTCACGTCATCGTGACTCAGTCACATCTGTCAGTGTCCGACTTTGTGATGCCATTGTATGCAAATACCCGCAAATTTGAATTCAGACTGTCGAACCTATAATGAGATTTTAATTGGGCGTCACAAGGATTTCATATTGTTCTATCAAACTTGGGTTTGTTCTGCTGTATATGGACGTGTAACTAGTAACTATTGATGGATGATTGACACAGCGAGAAAGGATCGGATATGCACAATGTAACTTTAAGGAACAATTCATTAACTAAAGATAAAACAAATGAATTATGTTGCATAATCATTATTGCCACAGTGACAAGAGCAGAAACGTATTCAAAATATCCTTGACTGTATCTATCTTCACAGCGTGCCTTGATGATAATATATGGTATTCTGTAGAATGTATTCTGTTCTGTATGTTATAGGTAATCTTTTTAGGTCAAAGTAGTAAGGGCTCTCTTAAACTGTAATATTGCAGATGGTTTAGGAATAAGAAGTTAGATCAGGGTTAATTAGATTCGAGGGTTTATAATCTTCCACAATTTTCAACGAATATGTTTAACATTAGGGTAAATAAAAAGTTATGAGCCTTTAATAAAATTTTACGAATACCAATCCTGTGTCCAGTAGGTACGAGTATGTCCTCTAATGAATTAAAACCACAGTGAATCTTACGATTTCCTATTACCAATTGTTCTTGTTTTTATGCTCAGACTGATTCGAAACGTGGGAGGGAAGGTCAATAGCTTTCTAGAATTTTAATCAGCATTTCCCACGAGGATGTGAACAATGCATATTAAAAATTACGTACCTTAAGAAGTACATTTGAACATAATTATCAGAGATAAAATATTAAAGAAATTTAAGGTAACTTTTGGACACGGAAATACCAAACTTGGTGATCATTGCAGGTATACAAATACGGTAGCGGACAGCGGTTCCTCTTTTCCACACCACAGGAGAGAAGAGTGTTGGTTTTTCGACTATTATTTAAACCTATTGAATGACTTACATGGGATGATCTTTTCAAAAGAAATGAAAATTCTGTGTAATTAGGCGTTTTACGAAACAGAGATCACCGTTGTAACATTTTCCCGTTTTTATTATGGAACGGTGTCCGATAACTGACATCCGATTTTGCGCAAAGGTCGGCGTAATGCGTTTTGAATAGGCTGCGAGGGTCGAATGCGGGACGAGCTGTAGTTTGCCGCATTTTTTTATGTTCGAGTTGAAAGTATTTTGCGTGGAAAATGTTTATTAATAATGAAATAAATAATGAACTGTATTCTGCAAGCAGGGCACTTTTACATGTCTAAGTCTACCGGCATTTCACAAGAGGAGAACACTGTTGAGAAGACCGCTGAAAGAAATCAACCGTCAGTCTAATTACAAAGACAAGACATGACCAGTATAGTATTAAGACGTAACTGGAAAATACTTAATTGGGGATAAAACAAAAATTGTCATCGTTCAAATTAGTTTTCGAATAAGGAAAAAAGGCGAAGCACTTTCTTAAACCACAGCATACATAATTATCATCGAGAGTAGGTACATCATACCTATTTAGCCAAGCTTTCATCGTTCCGGCATCCCTTTATTTTCTCCCTCAAGGACTTGCAACAATTATTTTCACTGTTATTTACATTAATTACATATACGGTCACTGAATAACCAGTTATGATTCCATATCTCACAGAATGGCAGTATATTTCAATATATCCCGCTTGCGGGTGCGGCGGCCATAAAACAATAGTAAAGCACATCTGTAGCCGGCCTCGTGACCTGGCTCAGCAGTCCTACTACATGGCTGTTTCTTTTTTTATAGCATTAGAGTATAAATTTATATAAATAAAGCCAGGCCCACTATTCAACGCTACTTGACAATATTTAATTTCAATTTGTAGAAAATTATAGAGCGGGAGGGTAAATGTTAGGCCACCTTATGCGACATGATACATGATGCTTTTATAAATAACATCATAGAAGGTTGAGGGGAAGCTAGGAAGAGAAAGGCCACAAATTAAAGAGAAGATATATAGATGTCATGTTGTATGAGGAAGTCAAGGAAGTGGCTATGTATAGAGTTAGATGTAGAAAACTGCAAACATCATCAGCTACACCGACGAGAGTTTGATTCTTAAATTTATGATGAGGTTTCTTTTTGAGCAGGCGTTTTCCGATATATATTATAAAGGATAAAAAGGATTACCACATTTTTACATTTTTAAAAATATCCCGATTTCAATGAAAACAAAAACGCATCGCGGCGCCGTATAACACGCGGTACTCAATTATAGTAAAAAAAGTTGGAAAAATGTTAGAGAAAAAATAGGAAGGGCGTAAAATTTTATGCTCTTGTATCGAGACGTCTCAAATGCGCTCTTTGTATGACTACGGTAGGGTTGGCACCTACCAAAAATGGGGCAGACGATGAAGCAAAAAAGGCCGAATAACAGGCTAGGTAACAGAGAGATGACAGAGAAAGTAGATATTGATTAAGGCTCCGGACCTATCTTAATTATATTTTCTTTGCTAATTAATTCTTGAAATTAACCGGCCATCGTTAGTAGCGTGACCCAGCTTCATCCGTATACGTAATACGCGTATCTTTTGTATTGAACTGAATGGAAACTGATGGAAATAATTATCAATCGGCAACATATAGTTGAAACTTCGGAAAATTCCCAATATAAGGTCATTATTTTATATTTGTACACGATACGTGCTTTTTCGTTTTCATAACGTGGAAAAGTGGTGTAGCTTCTAATCTAATCAATAGTGTATTTATTTTAAAATGGATCTCTCAAAATTTGTAGGTACTATGAGCTGATTTTTAGGGTTCCGTACCCAAAGGGTAAAAATGGGACCCTATTACTGAGACTTCGCTGTCCGTCCGTCCGTCCGTCCGTCCGTCCGTCCGTCCGTCTGTCACCAGGCTGTATCTCAACAACGGTGATAGCTAGACAGTTGAAATTTTCACAGATGATGTATTTCTATTGCCGCTATAACAACAAATACTAAAAATAAAATAAAATAAATATTTAAGGGGGGCTCCCATACAACAAACGGATTGGTTGCGTTAACTTTGCACCTCATTTGTATGGGGCGCTATACATACCAGGTGCAAACTTAACTTAACCACTTAAGGATGAAAATGTTTGTACGGAACCCTCGGTGCGCGAGTCCGACTCGCACTTGCCCAATTTTTTTTTGAAGACATGACTTTAACTTGTACCAGGTCTGGTTAGCCCTCACTACCAGTAGTCGGACTTTGGGTGGGAGTATAACCCGCTAATGCGATTATCTCCGCGCTACAGGGGTAATTTTCGAGCTGTAGAATTCATTCATAAATAGACCATGCCATTGTGCAGCCCATAGTACAGTGCGTGGGCTGGCTCGCTCACTCGTACGCGATCCAGATAAGAACCTCTCAAATTTCACCCAAACCCAAATCCCAATCCGAGAACTCACAGAATTTTTGTTTATATATCTTATAGTGCGAGTGTGCATGTCCTTCGTCCTTTATACATTTGTTTCTGTTTGTTCTCCAATTCATGAAATAATATAAAAAAGAATCTCGTAACATAGTGACCGGATTCAGGACACAACCCTAGGTGTGGCATTTGGAAGGAATTCCCTTTTTATACCAGAACAATTTGTAAGTTTGGGACGTGGCTCACGTTTATTAGACTGTCTTGTCCTTTATTTTATCATAGATTTTGTTAAATTATTATGAATACTGAGTATCTTCTTAGTTTTACATGTTCGTTTCATATTGTGCCGTGGTTTTACTGTATTTGTTAATATTGCAGAAAGTTATTACACTAATATTATAAAAGCGTAAGTTTTTCTGTGTGATTATGTGTATGTTTGTTACTTTCATGAGGTAACGTGTGCTCGCTAGCGACAGTATAAACAATTTGTATGTAGAAAAGTACAGTGCCCCTACCGGTCAGTTTGTAGAACTACAATTCTCCGTACCAATCGTTTACGCAAACGCTAGCGAGTATGGCCAATGTAACCTCATGGTAAGGGTACAGTGTCTGTCGTCCCGTTTCCATAATCCACCAGTTAAGTACGCACACAGTAACTTAATTACCTCGGGCTTTCTTAAATTTATGAGACAGACGCGTTAATGACGTTTTTTAAGGTGAGCCGAATTAAGCATAATGAGCCCGAAGCTAACCTTAAGCGGAAAATACGAGTTTGGAGGCAGCTGGGGCAGGACTGCTTATGTAACAAGCTTATGTTAAATAAGTTTCTGTCAAAAATGTCATTTTAGTGGCAAGCTTGTATAGCCGACTGTACTTTCCTTTGGATATCCATCAAATGCTCACTGAGACGATTCTAAAGAGCCCAAGCTCGGTAGGATTGCTTTTTCTATTATAGAGTTCCTAAGGCCACCTTCCGGCTCCATCATCAGATCAGCCCCATTGTACCATATTTTTGTATTGTCATAAAAGTTAAGTAAGTATGCAAAATTTCAGCTCAATCGGTTGACGATATCTGCTTCAAAATTGAGTTGCAAGATTCCACCCGAACAAACATACTTTAAACATACATACAATGCAAGTTAAATAAAAGCTTGTAAAAAGTAATATCTAATATTATATATATTATCAGTTTTCTATGGAGAAGGGTAATTTTACGGGAAAATCTCCATAGCTCGATGCAGTTTTTGTATCGGCGTCGAGATCATTTTATGATCATAATTTTTGACGTGACAACGTCTTAAATTAGGTTGCGGCTCGGAGTCACTCATGAAAAAGTGTAACGCCCGCTCACGTTACGAGGGCCGGTTGTCCTGCTAAAACTCGAGAACGGCTGAACCGATTTGGCTAATTTTAGTATTGAAATATTCGTGGAAGTCAAGGGAAGGTTTAAATGGTGAGAAAATATTGAATAAATGAGTGGAAAATAATAAAAACGATAATTTTATATTCCCATACAAATACAAACTGTTCGTACTTACCTGTCAAACATATGATGTTTGTTCCGTCGGTTCGGTATTTTTAGAATAATTAGATGTAGATCTAGACTAAATAAGGGTTTGGTATCGACAACATACATGCATAATAGTCTGATTATCGCATATTTAGATTTAAAACATGTGAAATAAAGACACTATAATGACATTAATGACACATGTGATGGGTGCGTTCAGAAAGTAACACTTAAAATGTTGTTAGGGAAATTGTGAATGGATATGATACAAATAAATATTCTACCGAGAAAAAGACGTTGTCACGTAAAATCTTCCTTCGCCCGTAAAACCGACTTTACAGGCAACCATTTTTTTTATCAATAATATGTGTGCTTGCAGGGAAGTGCTCAGGTATTATTGATCAAATTTTTGCTCATAAATTTTTGAACTCGACTATACAACTCCATCTGTTGGTAAACAAATCTTCATAACGTCGAAAAGGCTGGACGGACCTCAACGATTCTGGTATAGCTGGACATCCAAAAATGGTTATAGGATACTTTTTACCCGACTACGATAAAGAAGACTGGTTTTAGCGGACGAATATGCTCACCTTCTAGTTCATAATAAAGTGAAACATATATTGTTTCATTATATTTAATGTTTTCATTATATTTGACGACGCGTTTGGCGCAGTTTGTAGACACCTGCCTACTGAGCCAGCGGTCCCGGGTTCAAATCCCGGCCAGGGCAAATATTTGTGTGATGAACTTGAATATTTGTGCCTGGGTCATGGATGTTCTATGTATTTAAGTATTTATTTATCTATATAAGTATGTATATCGTCGCCTAGTACCTACCCATAACATAACACAAGCCTTCTTGAGGGTCATGGTTTTTATTTATTTATGCTTTGTGTTGTTGATCTCTTATTTTTTTACACGTTTCAGTCTGCCTTTTCGCCGAAGCCTGCGAGGATTTTACACCAATAAACAATAAAATACAGTTCCCCGGCTAATCTTGCTAAGATCTTACGAGTGAACTTTCTATAGCACCGTAAAACTACACAACTATAGTCCAATCATTCAACTATGGTCCAAAACAAAACTCATTTATTTTTATCAAAATCCATATTCTATTAGTGATTTTATACGTTTTTATTTAAGTTTGTCATATATTAACGAATGATTTTCGGATTAAATTGGACCATGTGTGGACTATATTTGGGTAGTTTAACGGTAGTGTTCTATTTTGTGCTTTTATTAAGCACAATAACTCAGCTCAGCTTTCTTCTTTTGTACCCTTATCTAAAACAGAAATCCTTTGTTCACCTCGGTATACTTGCCAGCATATAAGTATTAATTAGTAGTTAAGCAAGTATAAAGAAATGGCCGTAAGTTTAGCGGCTTGTAAAATACCGGTATGAAGTTGTAAAACCTACTTCAGCTAATTAGCAAACTATACGGGTTCTTGGAAATGAAAAAGGACCTAGCTCTAAGTTCTGGTAATGAGATTTCTAGAGTTTCTAAGCTTAGTTAGACTTTATGTTTATAAGAACATATTACGGGGTTGACGCAACGAGGCAATTTGTAAATTAGGAACGTGAACGAAGAATTTCGTGATTATAATTGCACTAAGCCATCAATATTTGTCCGTTAGTGTATAATTATAGGTGTGAGAAATAAGTATTACCTTTATAAAGACTACATGTGATCTCTTAAGGACGACATTTGTGTACATCTTTATTGAAATAACCTGTCGACGCGTTCTTGTGGTAAAAAGCGACTAATTGGTACCTTTTGCTTGAACCCGTCACACATACATATCTATAATATTACGAAATTCTAAAATTGTACTAAAAATCAGTTTTCTAAGGGTAGGAGTCATTATTTCAGGATATATCTTAACAGCGCGATGCAGAATTTATCGGTGCCAGCGGTACAGCGCCATACGTTGGTAAAATATTCTTTGTCCTCTCATCACGCCAAAACGGGTGGACGGATTTTAACCAATTTTGGTAAAAAAAAAGTAGGTATGTCACCGGAGAAATTGCGGGCACCATGTAGTTGACAAATTTAGGTGAAGAGTGTCCATTGCTAGACAAAGGCCTCTCTCAAGGATCTCCATGGTTACCCTCATCCAACGTTCCCAACCACCTTGTTGAAGTTCTTTTGCTTTAAGCGGGATTTGAACCCACGCCCCAAGGCTTTCCGGGCCAGACACTACCTTTATGCTATCAAAGCACAAACCCAAAATATCCCAAGTACAGTAGGTACCCAAAGCATTGATTTTTTCAGCCAGTTGGTTAATTTTTACATAGACGTGTGCGCCGCGCCGGTTTTGCACCGACGCCCCAGTGTACGCCGCGTCGGCGTGAAATCGGCGTGGCCTTTGTGTACTTTGTATTTATGCGCATACAAATAATGTAACCTGTACTTTATATTAAGTACAGGTTACTTTACATAAAGTACAAGTTACTTTATATAAAGTACAGGTAACATTATTTTGTATGCGCATAAATACAAAGTACCTACACAGAGGCCACGCTGATTTCACGCCGATCGGCGCGGCGCACACGTCTATTTCTACATGCCTTTAGGGCGGCATTTTTTTCCGCTTCTATATAAACATTGATTATTACATTTTATTACCTAACTTCGGAGAAGATGAAAAACTTTTTATCAATCCCGTATAAGATGGTAATCGCAATCTCGAAGGTACTCGTTAACAACTTCTCTCATAAATTTCATACGAAATAAGCTATAAAATGGACTTTATCGATAATTTCAATAACACAAACAAGTCGTTAAAATATAAGTCTTTATAATTTCAAAGTTAACGGCCCAAGTTAAGTACCTAAAGCTTCACAAAATCTGAATAAGTTAATTAGAATGTAATTAATTAGTCTGGCCTTGCCTCGTTCAGAATTTGACGTAAAATACCTTTCAGTCAAAATAAATCATATTAAGGTAAGGTGGGGGAAGATTGAATGGTTTTTTGGTCGAGATAGACAGTGTTGTGTTAAAACCCTTATAACATAAAAAAACTATTTATATCCCTTTAATTGTATTAATGGGAAGGCATGGGCAAGGATTATACTTTTGTATTCTATTGATAAAACTCGGCTATGCCTATTCTAATATATAAAAATAATAAAATAAAATACACTTTTGTCTAAAAAATAGACGGGTCAAGATGGAATGGTGGAGGGGTAAGATTGACATAGTTTCTAAATGCCTTTAAATGAATGCAAACGGTGGCTGTTGCTCGTTATTCTACAGAGTTTCTTACGCTGAACAGATACAGCTGATTGTTGCATGAATATTCCTGATAGGTAACGAGAAAATGACAGTAGAAAAAAAAAGTATTTCACTCTTACCCCGCTATATAGGAAAAAGAACAGTGATTCTCAAACTTTTAACTGGACACTTAAAAACTAAACACTTTTTTATATTAAGAAGATCAATTTGGAAGCAAAATAACGGTTTCATGATGAGAAATTGTTTATTTTAGAAAAGAAATTAAGTAATACAAAAAATTGGGTGTTTTTTTGCAGCATGATTAATTTTGTTACAAATTAAGTCGGATACATGTAACATATTAGGAAATGAAGTATGAATATGTGTTCCATTTGACATACATTTAAAATCCGCGTAGCAAATTAGGTCAGATTCTTAGGTGCTTACATTTAAAATAACAAACATCTTTGGGAACTAATAAAAATATTATTGATTATCCAGAGGTCACAACACAACAAAAGTATTTGTATGAGGCAGCTTTAATTGTTGCATTGAATTAAACTCAACGCGCAAAACAAGTAGGTATAATAAAGGCAAGTCTATGAAATAACAGATATATAAATATAAAAGAATTACTCAAATGGAAAGTAGTGTTCCCAATCGAAAGTTATCAGAACCTTTAAAATATGACAAAAACAACAAATTATAAATTACTTATTTATTGAACAACTAGCATTCACCCGCGGCTTCGCTCGCGTGCCTATACAATATACATCATCCTACGGGAACAATGCTCTTTTTTTTTCAGGATTAAAAGTAGGCTATTTGTTAAGTTAGGGTATAATCTGCAATCTGCATTTCCCTGATGCATATCCGTCCAGCCGTTTTAGCGTGAAGAAGTAACAAAACATATACACAGACTTTCGCTTTTCTAATATTACTGGGAAATACTTTTTATTTTATCATAACTCCACTTTATCAAATCAAACCGAAAATTCAAGCACTCAAATCAAACGATCTCAGCTTTTACTGTACCAAATAAAGTTCACTTCAAAATCCTAACTCGAAGTGAAGCTAAGACACCGGAATATGAGTGCATTTTATTTGTATAAAGCTTTTATAATGTCCCGAGCCTCCGCTTATCGACTTGGGATATTCGAGATTGGTTTAATGATTCTAAGCCATGTTCTAAGTTACGTCATGTTCTATTGTACGATATTGAGGTTCTCTTCGTTGATGAATGAAAAATGTATTATTCTGAGCCAGATAAACGTAATTCAGAATTCTGAAATGACTTAACATAATTCTTGAAAAGCTTGAATGTATTTATTACGGATGCAGGAAGTTTCCCGATCATTACTCCTCCCGTCCCAACGCGCCGCCCGCCTATAGGTACCGATTGACGACGATCGAGATGCCACCAAATACTATTTTTTTAATCTATTAGGATAACGCGGATCTCTATCCATACCTCAAAAGCAAAAACAGAACCCCCTTATAGGATCACGTGTAGCTGTCTGTCAGTCCGTCTGTTACAACCGATTTTCTGCAAAACTACTGGACCGATTAAATTGCAATTTGGCACAAATGCTTTCAAGAATTTTCATGACCACAAATAAAATTTCAAAATTGGTGGCATTTTCGTAATTAACGTCCCAACAAACCATACAAATTAAATCCATACTCATATTTAGACATTTCAACCCCATTTTACCCCAACAGGGAAGATGTTAATTCACGTCCGCCACGTTGGATTTTAAAATCGTTGCGGTTTTCGTAATCAGCGACCCGATAAACCATAAAAGCATTACCAATGGATTTTCAGACTTTGTCACCACATTTCTCCCTTTTAGGGGTTGAATTAAAAAAAACCTGAAACACGTGTTTACTCATTTATTGTTAGAAATACTCCTGTGAAGTTTCGAATAAAATAGCCTAACTAATCTTGTTTCCCCATACAAACTCTGGAACCCCATTTCACCCCTTTAGGGGGTGAGTTTTGAGAAATCCTTTCTTAGTGAACCCCTACATCTTATAAGGAACCTACGTGCCAAATTTGAACTCTCTAGAACCAGTGGTTTAGTATTTAGACATTTCAATCCCATTTCACCCCAACAGGGGAGATGGTAACATTGGTAACTCACGTCCGCCACGTTGGATTTTAAAATCGTTGTGGTTTTCGTAATCAGCGACCCGATAAACCATAAAAACAATACCCATGCTGATTTTCAGACTTTCTCACCACATTTCTCCCTTATATGGGTTGAATTTTCAAAAAAAATGAAACACGGGTTTACTCATTTATCGTTAGAAATACTCCTGTGAAGTTTCGAATAAAATAGCCTAACTAATCTTGTTTCCCCATACAAACTTTGGACCCCCATTTCACCCCTTTAGGGGGTAAATTTTGAAAAATCCTTTCTTAGTGCACCCCTATACCTCATAAGGAACCTACGTGCCAAATTTGAACTCTCTAGAACCAGCGGTTTAGTATTTAGACATTTCAACCCCATTTCACCCCAACAGGGGAGATGGTAACTCACGTCCGCCACGTTGGATTTTAAAATCGTTGCGGTTTTCGTAATCAGTGACCCGATAAACCATAAAAACAATACCCATGCTGATTTTCAGACTTTCTCACCACATTTCTCCCTTTTAGGGGTTGAATTTTCAAAAAACCTGAAACACGTGTTTATTCATTTATCGTTAGAAATACTCCTGTGAAGTTTCGAATAAAATAGTCTAACTAATCTTGTTTCCCCATACAAACTTTGGAACCCCATTTCACCCCTTTAGGGGGTGAGTTTTGGAAAATCCTTTCTTAACGGATGCCTACGTCATAACATCTACCTGCATGCCAAATTTCAGCCCGATCCGTCCAGTGGTTTGGGCTGTGCGTTGATAGATCACTATGTCAGTCAGTCAGTCAGTCAGTCAGTCACCTTTGAGTTTTATATATATATAGATGAGTGGGTACGTCTCTTTGATCTGACGATTTCACTCAAATCAACTGTGACAAACTAAGAAAATATTGTTTTTATAAGTATAAGTTTAAGACTCACAATATGTTTCATTTATACTTCATAATTACTGCATATTTACCTTATCATGAGGCCAGTAAAAAAAAAATGTGTACTTACGTCAATAATTTTTTGAAGTCCAAAGTTTGAGAATCTGTCTGTTTTTCTATGACTTTCAAAACCGGGGGAAGATTACTATTTCTATTACTATTTCAATGTTACCCCATTGAAATTGACTGGGGAAAGATTGAAGTCTCTCGTAAATCACAATATAAGAGTAATAGCTACACCTTGCACTAGTAAATAAATATAAAATCTAAAATAATACATAAATATTCAGTCAGAACTTTTATTCACACCCTATTAGCCAAGTTATGAAATACGGGGTAAGATTGAAAATCGACGAATTGACCACGAAATGCTGACTTTCACAAAATAACACATAACACGCGTCTACGCACTCCGAGCGGTCTCGGGCGACTGACTGGCGGATCCTAATAATAAAATGGCGGTTTAATTGAAGATACCAGCATTAAAAAAAATAAAAAATTTAGGGAGCTATGTGACACTTTTTATCTTTCCCCTTTTTTCATCTTCCCCCACCTTACCTTAATTCATCTAAAGTTAAGGTAAATTCTTATTTGATAGCTGGTCTGATATCCTGTTAGCCCTATCTAGAAGCAAGAACGGCTCACCACTCGCCGCGGCCGCGGTAAATAGCCTATGAACCGGGGTGCACCAGGGTGCTCGATCCGCCTTCTGGTTTTGGTGCACGTTCGTAGCTTCGTAGCCCATCGTAGCTGCACACATGCGACGGTCGGTCGTGTCTCCAAGCCCCTCGACAAATTATGTCGCATTTTACACAAACAACCAGTAAAATGCAATAAAATAACATTTGCGAAGATTAAAAGGCAACCTTCAGTAGTAGTGTTTTATTCTTTGCCACAATACGTCAATGTTTGCCACAGAAGTATCAGTGTACCTAACACAGGGTGGAAAAATATATGATCTTAAGAAACAAACCTACTTATATCCAAAGTTTTTCTATAATTAGCTTTCCTTACCCGGGAATCAAAACGCCTAAAAATTAAAAAAATAAAGACAAAATATCTCTAATAGACATTTTATCTTAGAAATAAGAAATCGTGAAATCTCACATTAATTTTATTTTAGCATCCATTTACAATACGAAGGACACGTAAACATGAAAGAAATTATTACCTACCAAAGTTTCAAAAAACCTTGAAGGCAGATTTGTTTCTTTTAGAATACCTACTTAAATTAATTTGTGTTACAACTACATAAAATGAGCAACTTAACCATTTCCCTCCAGGGCCTATAGGCCAAAATGTATATTTTTGTCCACACTGTATATTCGTTTTCTGTTAACTCAAAGTTTCTCCACTCTCAGATAACAGGCGACTCTAATAGAGCTATCTGTGACGATGTATTGCATTGTCTCAACCTGTGGGGTAATTCGACCAATTTTAGAGAGATGATGGAGATCTCTCCATTTCATCGCCATCCGTCACTTTTGACGTGACTTGACGAGTGGCGATATCCCTAGAACATCGTAACTTCGTCAATCCGGTCGCGCTTAATTTGCGTTTCCTTTGTATGTGACGGCATAAATAACAGGCGCATACTTTAACTTGACCGTGTAGTGCGTGAAATTAGTCAGTTACGATCCGTTCAAAATAGAAATTCATATGCATGAATAGCATTTTTACAATAATTATCGCCTGTTATTTCCAAAAGTGAGATGAGATATGTCACTTGAAGCTCATCGCATTTTAATGACAGTTCAAAGGCGATATCACTGTTATCTAATAGAGTTTTGACGTTTTGCGATCTCTCAAACGGTATTCTCGAATTAGGTCCTGTTTCGAACGTTAACGCGATGTTAATACGACTATACCTACATATATAGGTTAAATAGAAACTGTAAGAGTTCCGTATACTCGTAAATAATGAACCGTTATAGCCTAGCAGGCGTCGGTCCGGCCCAAAAATAGTGGCGCTACAATCAGCTTTCATATGGCAATGAAGTGCATACGTCATATTTGCATTATTAAACGTCAGTCAAGGATTTGTCATTATCATAATTCAAAACATTGTTTACCGGAATGCTGCTCAATCCTACGTCCTTCGTGCGAAATAAATACTGAATCCTACTGAAAAACTTTGACTTTCGTCACTGTGGATAGTTTTGGCTTTATTATGCAAAAAATACTTGAAATTTGCGGAATATTTAGTCCTATTCCCTGGTCCTGTTTGTTTACATCAGTGACATTCACCGACTTTCAACGTCAGTTGCCATTTAAATTATTCGTTGCCAGTAAAATAATTAGTACCACCGAAAACCGGCAATATGGCGAGGGTTGTAAAAACCCTTGCAGGGCTATAATGAATACTAATGTCATCGCACATCTAGCACCATGCCACGAAAGGAAGATTAAAGTAATCTTGTGAATGCCTCATAGTTTCTGATTTAATAATATTAACAATACAAACGAATACTATGTTTATTGACTTTACCATAACATAATCAATATACCTATTGCTAAATAATAAGAGTTTAGTTTCGTGAAAATGTACTTTATTTGTTCGTTCAGTTCAGCTTTCAACGCGTAAATTAATTCAATTGTTATAATTCCACTGCCGGCAGTTATACTAGCCTACCTATATGATGGTTACGTTTATCATCTATCCCTCTCACACTTGCATACCTATCAAAACGTAACGGACGCTTTGTCACTTCTTTATGGCTTTATAAACGCAATCATCATAGGCCTGCTGGTTGGACATAGAGTGCCTATCGTTCCGTTCATTGGACGTACGGAACCTTAAGCTGGGGTAAGAACGGAAGGAAGGGACAGCATAAGCCCATTAGTGTTAATGCTACTGCATTATCGAGCCGTTGTTTTTATGGGCCCGGGGAATGGTCGCCATCGGCAGCAAAATTGTTCACGTATGTGTGTGATACGTAATAAAGTGTAGACTTTCAGAAGCAAGCCCATCTAGTCTCGGCACCGTAAAACCTTCAAAATAATACCAAAATTACATAAAATTGTCTATACCATTCTATAGGTTTCTGTTTTTGCATATTACTCATATTAAATGTTAAATTTTGGCTTATTTATATGAATAATTACTGTAAAAATTGAATATTCATCGCATTATAATTAAATATAGTGTGTATGTACATACCGACACGTGAATTTATTAGGATTTGAATCATAGCTAAGTGCCTTGTATCTTATAAAGCAGATTTTACGATATTTCGATTGATAAGTCCGGGCCGTACTGCACACTTTTACACTTATCCTATTCTGAGGCAACGAACTTTCACTTAAAAAACAGTAAAAAATAATCTGGATTACTCAGTAAACGCATACAAACATAGCGATACCTTAGGGCACAATCGTATTAACTTTTCGGAAAAAGTAGTTGCAACTAGGACGTTAGTGCACAACTCTATGTGGTTTAAATTTCACTGGCAATATAATTGTAATTATTACAAGTGTGAACTAAGGTATCGATAAAACATTCATGCGATTTCAAATATGACCCCCACGTGAATAAAACGAATCGATTGTACCAAGGCCAAATTGACAGTTTAGAATGAACTTTACATATATAATTTTAGGGCGTCCCAAATCTAATTCATTATTGTTCCCGATTCGCAATCGCTCTAACTTTCGTCAATCCACTTGGTTCACTATTATTTTGCCTCAAATACTTTTATTACTCCTATGACGTCAACCAATAGCACTCCTATTAAAATATATATAGTTCCCTTGTCGCCCAGCTTATTAAACTACAACTATACACCTTATTTAACACCTAGAAAGGTTTGACTTCGCTTCGATTCATATTCCTATACGCAACTTTGAAATAAAAGGGTATTAAGTCGCGAAAAGAGCTCCTATTATTTTAGACTCAGCGACGAAGGCGCTACAATTGAAACAGTTAAGTTTATTTTCAGCGTAATGGCCTTTTGGAGTAAGTGCGAATGCTTGACCAGGTCAGTGCGTGAGGGCGCGCCCTCTACTAGGGCTTCGTTATCTAACACTGCACTTTATTTCTGTTTAATCTCTGCACGTAGAACCAAGCTCTAGATTCTCAACACCAACTGGAAAATCAAACCTCTCAAACGCATTATTTTGAAGAATCTTTGAGTTCTCTGGATCATTACTGGAAAAGAGGGAAGCACAATCCTTATCCTAAACGAGGTCACCCTTAACCTTAACCTACGATTCCTCGAAGCGATTCATGCTGCCGAAAACCACATCGTGCAAGAAAAAGAAAGATGTTGCCATGATGAATCACGATTTAGGTATCGACATAAGGTTGCAGAGAAGAAATCTGCCAGTGCATCAGTTCATAAATCGTTGATAATGGATCCCTGAGGCGCGAGTGATCTTTAATTGGAGATGTCAATTAACAATATTCTTTAGCTCGTTTTCTGACAACGAATGTATGAAATGATTTGTTTCTCCAGTATAGAATCGGTAGCCAATCACTTGCTAAACAACGTTTCATAAATATTCATTTTACAAACAACGTTAGACAAATGAACGATTCACAAAATAGACGTTGCATAAAATATAGTTTTACAAATAGATCATAATACAAATTATTTATTGGACAAAACATCATATCACAAAACATTATTTCGCAAATTATTCATTTATTATTCTAGTCAAATAACAAAATAACGAATGATAAAACAACGTTAATAAAATGCATTGTTTGGTAAACATTTCGTTTAATAAATCATCATGGTGTGAACGCCATTCATATGTGTAGTTTTCTACAAGTACAAATATTAACATACTTAATTTTTAACAAAGTATAATTGTTCTGATGAGCATACAGACGTCTTAGTGTTCAGGTTATTGAGGTTTTTTAGGTAACATGGCTCGAAAACCGAAAACTGTAGGTTAGGTTAGGTTTGTTTTATGACCAAAATGCTTGCTTAAAAAATGGAACATCACTCAATCTAATTTAGCCTCAAAATGGCAAATATCGAAAAAAATATTTTTTTGAACCCCAATATTTCGGTAAATATCGCTCTGAGAGAAAATTTTAAAAAACAAAGCATGCATAAGCATTTAGTGTAATCTACAAGATTCAATCTAATTTAAGTCCAAAAACAGCAAAAAAAAGTATAAAAAAAAATTGAAGTCCCAGAAACGGCCCAATCTGATCGAAATAAGTATTTGCCTGTTTAATATTTGGCCCAAGTGTTTCGAGTATTAAACTTCATACCGTCCTGCGTTTCGTAACATAGAGAGTTATTTTTAATATTTTTATGAAACAATAGTTTATCAAATATTTTTTTGCAAAATAACGGATTTGTAAAACGATTTATTCGTGAAGTGAAATTTTTTTTAATGAAACTTTGTCATTTAATATTTTTATGAAGCGTCTCTAAGTTATTAAATGTATATTTGTCGAGTAATTATTTGTAAAATGAGCATTTTAAGGAATGATAGGTTTGTGAAATGAATACATAGTTTGTAAATCGTTGTTTGTTAAGTGATTATTTGTAAAAAGTTGTTTAGCAAATGATGATAAACCTATAAAATCACTTGTGCGCAACGCAACGCATAAGGCACTAATGTAAGACGATACTCTGCCCTACCGTTGTGTTTCCAATCTTCACTCGCCCATAATATTATTGCAACCACCGCTCGTTTGCAAGCTCAAAATTGAACGTACATAGGTACAATTGCGTACTCCGTTAGAAACTCCTCGCCGTAACAATATGCGCAAATTACCCACATCTGTAGAATATTCAATTGTTTATGTTGTACGTGAAGGTTTTGCGTAAGATAATCTGAATATTTGGAATATTGAGTTACGGTGGGTATGCATTGCGAACTATTCCTGCGCCACAACTTTATCTGTTTCCATTTCAGTTGTTGAATAACATTTTCTTTACTTATCCATATACCTACTTATGATCCTTCTTTCCTCTAAATATACAAATTCAGGGTTCTTTCGTGAACACAGAAATTTTGGCTGAAATTAGTCATTAGATGTTTACGTGCTTATGTGACACGTCATACCTCATTACTTAGCGTCTAAGTAACCGATCTTATTATCATTATCATCATCATCATCAATTCATCATCATCATCATCGTCATCATCAACATCATCATATTAGTCTATAGACGTCCACTGCTGGACGAAGGCCTGCCTCAAAGTTCTCTACAGCGATCAGTCGTGCGCCACCCTCATCCAATTGTTAATTGCAACTCATAGAAAGAATTAAAAAGAAAAACCTTGGGCCCAATTCGAGAATGCCGTTGGAGATATCGCCAAACGTCAAATCTCCATTAGATAACAGTTATATCGCCATTGAACTGTCATTTAAATGCGATGAGCTTAAAAGTGACATATCTCATCTCCATTTTGGAAATACGAAGGCGATAATGATTGTCAAAAATGTTATTGATGTATATAAATTTCTGTTTTGAACGAAACGTAACGGACTAATTTCACGTACTACGCGGTTAATTTAAAGTATGCGCCTGTTATTTATGCCGTCACATACAAAGGAAACGAAAATTTTGCGCGTCCGAATTGACGAAGTTGCGATATCGCCACTTGTCAAGTAGGCACACGTCAAAAGTGACGGATGGCGATGAAAATGAGAGATCTCCATTATATCTCTAAAATTGGTCGAATACCCCCCCTTGTTGTTGTGTTGATATATCTATATCAGACAATGGAACTCAATTTACGTTAAGTGTTAAAACAGACAAAACATTAACAGAATTTAATACCTATTCATACGAAAGCAGAAGTACCAACGTTTCAACAATAGCATGAAATCCTCAAAATGAACCGGTGAATGTTCGCTCAAAGTCAGAATATAAAGTAACACCTATCTATCCCCTAGACTGACAGTCGAGATACGGAATTAGCACATCTTCGAGTGAGTTATTTCACAGGATTAAGGCCGGATTATCCCAATTCACCCCGCGTCGAAGGGCAATGGCTCGAATTGAGTAACGTTAGCCTGATTTTTTGTTGAGTGAAACTCTTTTTCAGTGTAAGCCTTCTCGATGTTTTTTTAACTGACTTCAAAAAGAGGTGGAGGTTCTTAGTACGTCGGGATGGTTGTCTTTTTGTGTCTAGTTGGTCCCTTTGTCCTCACGTGGTCCCGTTGGACAGGATCTGATGACAGAGGGCCACCATAGACAGACGCACTAATTAATAGGACTTCTTTTCCTTCTTTCCCTTTTTTGGATAATCCATTATACTCAGTAAATGAGTACATGGATAAATAATTTATATTTCATTTTATATTGTTTTTGGTTTCTTGTTGTACATTGTTGACAATCCTCTAAGGAGACACCTTTGACATTATTAATTTCAAATTATTTGACGTAGTAACATATAATAATTTTTGTATTTCGCACCGTGTATAAATATTGTTGGTAGTTGGTCTTTTTAGAGTTTTGACAATCCCTTAAGGAGATATTCTTATATTGTAACCACATTTAGCTGCATTATCATTATGACATGTAAATATCTTTTGTTACAATCAATTGTTATGTTTTTTACTATTATTATATTATCTCATTTTATCTTTATGACGATCATAGTATAAATGCATGTAAATTGTCTTAGCGTAATTTATACTGTCATTTTATATTATGAAATAAATAAATCTAATCTAATCTAATCTTTCAAATGCTTATATTTAAGGGAACATTTAAAAGAATTATATGTTTTGCGTGGGGTTCAAACCCGTGTTCTGTGTTGGAATAAAATAAATTTAATAATTATTAACCTAAGAACAACAAAGCCTATAAATTAATTAAATCTATGAATCAAATTTAAGAAATCTGTATTTTTTTCTTTTAGGAACTACTACTTCATTAAAATCGTAAAAGCCAATACCCACCCAATCACTGTTTTCTAAGAAACAGCAAAAGCTCTAAATTTGAGAATTTGCTCACTGAATGTTAAAAATATTTCATAAATCACAATATCCAAGGAACGACCCATATCACATGTACGAGTAAGGTAATTTTCGGGAAACGTGCCCAACTTATAAATGTGTAGAACAACTTTTTTAAATGAAAGAGGCCTTAGAATCTTTAGTGTCATAAAAGTAAATTATAGCAAAAGTATCGATTTTTATTTTACTAGCCGCGCCGCGCGGTGTTACCCGCTCATCTCACGGGAACACTAAATTTTTTCGGGACGAAAAGTAGCCTATGTGTTAATCCAAGGTGCCAGCTACCTTCATACCAAAATTTATCATACCAAATTATCCTGTTATTATTGAATGCTAATGAATGATCTACCTATTTAGTTTTATTTTTATTATTAGCCTGTTTGCGTGTCCCACTGCTGGGCAAATAAGGCCTCTCCTTTTGATTTCCACGACTCCCGATCAGATGCCTCCTCCGGCCAGCCGTTGAGGAACGTATCTAGGTCGTCCCGCCATCTCTGCCTAGGCCTGCCCCGCCTGCGCTGCCAATCTCGAATTTATGAATATTTTGTATTTTTTTTAATTATATAAATACATTTATCATGCGTTCATTTTAAATTAGTACATGTCAACCAATCAACCACCGCCGTATTTCAGCCCAATCATTGTAAACGTTCGAGTAAAACTGCGCTAATTGATATATGACTAAGTCCGACCTTTCCCCGCGCCACTAAATTGATGTAAATGGACGGCGCAGTGATTTCCTGACCGTTACTTAACCCCCTGATTGAAACAAACTCCCCGGAGGACCACTTTGCCCCTTAGTCAGTGTATTAGGACAGCCTGCTATGTCACTGGTGATTGGGATGTAATTATAGCCCAATAATGTAATTATAGGCGGTCCCGGGTTTGAATCCCGGCCAGGGAAAATATTCGTGTAATGAACTCGAATATGTGTGCTTGGGTCATTTATTCTATGTATTTAAGTATATATTTATCTATATAAGTATGTATGTATATCTTCGGGAATTTGGGACTAGATAAATATGTGTGAGATTGTCTGATATTTATTTATTTATAATAAGGTGTTATTCAGGTCACGCCATATTGCGGATTTTTAGTGGTACTAATTTATTTTACTGGCAACGATACATTTCTGGTAACTGACGTTGAAAGTCAGTGAATGTCACTGACGTAAACAAAGAGGACACAGGAATATTCCGCAAATTTCAAGTAATTTTAGCATAATAAAGCCGAAACTATCCACAGTGATGAAAGTAAAGTTTATTGAATAGGATGAAGTATTTATTTCGCAAGAACGAAGGATTGAGCAGCAATGTTTTAAATTTCGTTGATGACAAATCCTTGAAGTCGCTGCTGATTTTAAATAATGCAAATATATGACGTAAGCACATTATTGCCATATGAAAGCTGTTTGTAGCCTCTATCCCCGGGCAAGATCGACACTTGTTATGCTTTAAGCTATAGGCGTTATTTCGATGAAGATTTGCGATATCTCGAAGTTATATAGCTCGGCTATATCACGACTTTATGGTTGTGATAAGTGGGCTGGGTTGAGGAGTTCCTTTATACTTTTCTGGAAATGTTACTTAAGTATCGACCTAGTGCTTGACTGCAATATACTCAACAAGTATTTGAGCGACAAACTGACAACGTTTGGGAGCCTCCAATGTAAATGTTAAGCGAAAGTTTTCCTGTTGGTTTAGGCTGTGACCCACGCAATAAACGAATAACTGCTACCAAAGGATACACTAAACTTTATTCACGTCGGCCATAGAAAATCCCATTGCCATTGTGATTTTTATTGAGACCGAGCGAGCGAAGCGTATCCGTTAGAGCTTGGCCGATTATTTTTCGTATGTCCGGGTGTCAGTTTGTCCGGGGTTTCCAGCTGTTCTCGCAACCGAATCTCGTTTAATTTTGTAGGCAGGACTTTATTAGTTGAGTTGAGATATTGGTGGTTTCACATAGTGCGTTTCTTGCACTCAGTGAGCCGGCATTGCAAAATATGGATAAATTCTTGAGCAAAATAATCATGGTAGCAAGTTAGCAATATTAATCCTGCATCATTTAAGTTCCGGTTTTTGCGGGAAATTCTGAATCTCTCGGAAAAACCTTGAATATTTGCATTGCAAGCATTTTTTTGCCTGACCATATCCACATTTTTTTGTCGCCGAAAATGCAAGCAACTTTTAAATACCTGACACAATGAATCGGGTTTACTCACGTCGTTCAAGTCGAATGTGACGACCGAACGTAATAGCTCATGACTAAGAATCGCGAATCTATTTATATCATACGTGAGTATTTTAATGTATCTGAGTGAGCGTGCAAGCTTCTAATGGTATTTCCATGTTGTTTTCGTCCATCAATATGATATTGCATCACTCAATAATGAGTCTGGTTGCGTTGCACATTGCTCTGGAATGCAAACATGCCCGTTGGTGCTAAATATCGCTTCGCGAACGTAAACAATTTCGCAACTTGATCCACAGTGGCAAGGCACGGGTATTGCTTCCAAGAAATCCACTCCTGTCCCGTTCTGAGCAAACTATGGACCATGCGGGACATTTATTGTTCACCAATCCCACACCAAATAGTGTATCTGTTTGGCCAGCAAGCTCTCTCAAGCTCTTATCTATGTCTGTTTGGCCTTAACCTTTCAGACGTCAAAGTTGGCTGTGGCTGACAATGACAACTAGAAAACTTTGGTTGTGTTGCTCCCAAGAACAACCTAAAAACATTCCTATTTCGAAGCAGTTTTGACCAATCCTGGGGCCCAATTCGAGAATGCCGTTGGAGATATCTCCAAACGTCAAATCTCCATTAGATAACAGTTATATCGCCATTGAACTGTCATTTAAATGCGATGAGCTTAAAATTGACATATCTCATCTCAATTTTGGAAATACGAAGGCGATAATGACTGTCAAAAATGTTATTCATGTATATAAATTTCTGTTTTGAACGAAACGTAACGGACCAATTTCACGTACTATGCGGTCAATTTAAAGTATGCGCCTGTTATTTATGCCGTCACATACAAAGGAAACGAAAATTTTGCGCGTCCGAATTGACGAAGTTGCGATATCGCCACTTGTCAAGTAGGCACACGTCAAAAGTGACGGATGGCGATGAATATGAGAGATCTCCATTATATCTCTAAAATTGGTCGAATTGACTTCTCATTGACGTCGTAAACAGCCTTTAACATTTGAATGTTCAATCACATTTATCACACTAATATTATAAAGGTGAAAGTTAGTGAGTGTGTTTGTATATTTGTTACATCTTTACGCTTAAACAGCTGGACCAATTTAGATACAATTCGGTATGTACCTAGGTAGTTGACAACCTGGATTAACACATAGGCTACTTTTTATCCCGAACACGGGTAACACCGCGGGGCGCAGTTTTAAATAACTTTATCTCTACTCATTTTATATCTTTCAAATCAATGTCACGATATCAGAATTAATGAAGTGTTTCTTTCCCCAGATTACCGGTATAAAAACCGGCTAATTATCGTCTAGCGTGCGTCTGCTCTCGCTTTCCAGTCATTTCCTACGTCGCTTAGTCAACTAGTTCGAAAGTTTACACTTTTTTCATTAAATTTAAATAAATAGGTCTCTATATAAGGCTACGAGTATAAATAGTAAGGCGAGGCGCCTACAGGACGGGATATCTACCGGCTTGCCTATTTTAGAGTGTTTAAGCACCCTTTCTCTAAGGATGGAATTTCTACCCGGTTCTGTTTTACCCGGTGTACTTCTATATCATTATCGGTTAATAAAAGTCAATTCCCAGGTAATTACATAACGAATAGTAAAATGATAAACTGAGCAAATTTGCATAGTGGCAAAAATAATGGGGTGGGTCATTGCAATCCCAGTACTTGCATCTGCATAATCACTTATTAATGCAAATGCTTTGCTTGCGAAGTTGTCTTAATATTTTTGGTCATTACATATCAACAAAGAGTTAATTGCACTTATAAAGATGTTTTAATACTTTCGTTGCGTTTATTTCAGTGTTTATAAGCGATTTGAAACGGTGCAAGTCCAACAGTCTAAGAAATATATTTATAAAGTTACATACTTGCATATTCTTTCTCTCTTGTCACGCCCATGAATAATTGGATAGTTTATATTTGGAGTAGACTATTTGTCTCCATTATATTCTGTCCATTACTTGCTGTAAGACTGAGGAAAACTTGAAATAAGATAAGTCTGCTTGATCAGTCCACCAGCACCTCTAGTGCTCTGACATGCGACTCTCTCGCGCGAGATATACCTATCTCTTTTATTACAGTGATGTGAGAGAGTGATAAGTGTGTTGTGCTAGATGAGCAGCAGGGCTGGCATATCTTACTGCGAGTTCGTTTGTCGCGCGAGTTAGCATCCCGTCTTGCTCGCACGGTATTAAAAGGAAAGTGACAGGTAATATTTGTCGCGCGACAAAGAGTCGCGTGTCAAAGTTATGCTAGACGTAGGTACTTACTGGTCGGGCATTTGTGTATCTCTCTCTCTCAACTCCTTTACTACTCCTGGACTAAATATGTAGCCGAAATACGAAACTATTGGTAAGATTTTGTGAAAAGAAGGGATTTTTAGTTGAAAGAAGGTCGATTTGTAAGACATTTTTAATATCATCCAATTATAATTATCATTTGAACATTCTACATTTCTTTTTCAACAATCTCTTAGATTCATCGAAACTATAATCAATGAATTAAAAGAAACGATTGAACGATTTCGCCACTCATCTGTGACATTCCTGGGAGGCAATTAGACACTTTCGTTCGTGAGAATCTCCTGTGGTATTTTAGAACATGCAAACTGTAATTTGAACAAGACAAGAAGTTATTTATTTATTGTTTTACTCCGAAATCAGATCATCAAATCGTTTTCAATTTGTATACAGCGCGTATTGTTGATATAAACCACAAACCATGTTAGTGTAAACCGATATTAAATCAAATTATTAATTTAGTGTTAAGTACCAGGGCGTAAAAGATTTAAAAAAAATCGAGCAGCAATGTATTGCGTACGCTTATTTGAAACGTTGACTTTTATTGACAGTAGATGAGTTGGAGAGAATAAAAACGAGATACATTGCGTGCTGCTATATTTTATTCCTCCTAAGTTGACTGTTACTACGCACTCTTCGTCTCACGTGGAGTATGAAGTTCCTGCTAAGTTTCTTGAAGCGATTTTCCCCACGTATTTAAAATCGATTAGTATTCTCGTCATGCCGCCAAGCCGAACCTAAGAGCCTAAAAGAGTCCTCAGGTCGGAAACTTTGTTTTAGAACTTAAGCCTATTAGATTCCTAATAAACTCAAAGTTAGTACCTATATAAAAACTTAATTTATTCATTGATTGCATCCATGGTACAAAGATATTATCACATATGAATACAGTTTCTCATGGGCCCTGATAGGGCGTAGCAATTATATACATTATACCTAAAGTGGAAGATAATACAATTTATAACACATTACATTTTCAAATATTCAATTATTACATAGACATTTTTTAACACATTACATTTTCAAAAAAAAAATAAAAACAATTAAAACATAGTTATTCGTGTAATTCAATTTGATTATCTATCGATTTTATTTATAATTATAACATATAAATTAATTAATTAAATAGAAATAAAAATTAAATATTTTATGAGCTTGCGTCATCAAAAAAATCTTGCAGGGTGTAATAACATTTTTTTATAAAAAAGTCAACCGTCTATTGAACTGCTGTTCTTAACTTTTCGTATTGTATATTTTAGCAATTATAGTCAAGACCAAAGAAAGTTGGTTAATCTTTTGTTGTAAATTCTATTCGATCTAATTTAGTTCTATTCTAACCTGAAAGTATAACCTGTTTGTCCAAAACTGCCGTTTTCTCGTCAATGAAGTAACCAGAGTCACTATTTTGGATAATATAACGCTGCTATAAAATTAATTTAAAGCGAGAAAACAGCTATTCCTGGCATGAATTAAATGTCCATTCTAGGTAGGGTTACCATTTAGGAATTTGAAAAGTCCTGGCAAAAAGCCGGACGAATCGAAAAAAGTCCGGACTTTTTAGTCACCTAAATAGGTAGGCATGGTAGTAGGTAGACGCTCGCATTGCGAGATTTGCGAGGGGGTAGGTGCGGGGTGCGGGCCGGCCGGGCGGTTTTATTAACTCATTATTCCAACTTATTTGAAAAAAGCCGGACAAATTAAAGGGCCGGACAAAGTCCGGACAAGAGTCGAAAAGTCCGGACATGTCCGGACAAATCCGGACGTATGGTAACCCTAATTCTAGGGTAAGAATCTTGGCTACGAAATAGGACTAGTAGATAAGTGTGATGTGATTTAAAAATTTAATATTCTATTTTAATTTTTTTTTTTCGCTTCTTTGATAAAAATAATTAGGACTAGTATTGAACGAAATAGCCTTTACGAGCTAATTACTCTTCTACGCGACTATCTTACTTTAATACGAGATCGCTAGACGGTCGGATCTAGTACAAGGTTAAATATGATTTAGTGGTTCCAGTAATAGCAGGTGTTGCGTACCAATTAACAAGTATCTCGATTTGGTAATGCAGTGAGCAAAATGAATTAGCGCGGCTTATTTAATTTAGCTGTTACGGCAGTTACGGGTACTAGACAGACAAATAAACCATCATAACTACTATATCTGTGAAGATAGACTACTTTTTAGGGTTCTGTTCCGTAATAGGGCTAACATTAAATTTTACTAAAACTCTGCTCTCTTCTATCCTGTATGTCCATCGGCCACAAGGCAGTAACTTTCTAGCCGTAATAGATGGACTTGAATTTTTTTATAATGTGTATTAGTATGGCTGCTATAACACCAGGTACTAAATATAAAAAAGTCAAAAAATAAAGGAAATATTCGTCTCTTGACAACCAAAACTCACAAAGTAACAAATACCTACTTAAAACAAAGCTTTCGTGAGACATATATGTATATATATATATATATATATCTAATTATTGTATAAAGCGGTTAAACTCACGTGAAATTTCAGGAACGCCACTTACTTTGTGACAAAGTTGCCGCGATGGTGTAAGGATAGCAGTCCCTGAAGCATGAAGAGCTCCATACGAGTTCGACGCATGTCGGGCCGTTCCTGACAATTTCACGTGAATGTAAACCAATTAAGCTCGTATCTCAGTGTCCATGTACTTACTAGATACGAGGTTGTGAAGACTAGTGACAGACATTTTTGTCACTTTTGGTTGTCAATAGGCAACATAACTATTAAAGATACTCGCGAACGAAGGGCTCCTCGTACGCGAACCTAACTCGCACTTGACCAGTTTTTATTACAGGCCTTTATGACTCAGTGTCGTTTGTCTGTCTGTAATCAAATCTAGTGCTAAACGCAAATTATGGAGATGCCACGACTTTGCGACCGGCGGCGCGGCGAGCGGATGAGCGAGAGATCCGAGTGCGCGATACGAGTGAGCGAGACAGTACTTACACCGCTGTCGCGCAGTCATGGCATCTCCGTAAAAATACCCACTTTCAGAATAATGTGACTAATTCCAAAACAACGGAAGTCTCAAAACATGGCGCCAGTGACTACACTGGATTATGTCTAGACGCCGTATTTATAATCGCCGACCGTTTAAATACAAGATTTTGCGGCATCTAAACTATTGTCTTTGCATATATTCAATTAATCTGCGCTTTGGAGTATAATATTTAAATGCATGCATTTAATTAATTATTCCTGAATAAAGTTTCACTTAATTTAACATGTCAGATGTTGTACGTTATTAAGTTATATTATAGTTTACGTCTAGCCTACTATACTCAACCTACAGTCTCCGAGATTCTTGTTGCGGCAATGCAGTACTATGACATACCTGTAACAAAAAAGAAAAACAAATTAGATAATTTATTATACTCTCCAAGCTGTAGGTATTTGGCTGCAGCGACAATTAATGTTATTTGAACCATATAACTGATAAATAGTAAGTATTCTTAAAATAATATTATTAAAACTATCGTGAGAAATCTCTAATTATTGTATTAAGCGGTTTACTCTCACGTGAAATTGTCAGGAACGGCCCGACATGTTTCGAACTCGTATGGAGCTCTTCATCGGGGACTGCTGAGACCCGTACACCGCCGCGGCAACTTTGTCACTCTGTCAACATGTCGGGCCGTTCCTGACAATTTCACGTGAGTGTAAACCGCTTAATACAATAATTAAATATATCTCACGAAAGTTTTAATAAAATCTCATCGTGAGTGGGCCTCGAGTCGCTTAGCAGCACGGATAGCTGCCCCTGATGAAGAGCTCCATATGAGTTCGAAACATGTCGGGCCGATCCTGACAATTTTTACGTGAGTTTAAACCGTTTTTATAATTTTATTATTATTCTCAAAATAATAAGGTTCCGTGAAACATGCCAACTTTGCCCGCTTTTTTCGTAAAAACCCGAATTTCTCCCATTTTTTCTATGACGGGATAAAGTTTTTTTTTGTCTAACGCATCCATCGTATTCATATGCATGCGTTTATTACGAGAAACAATTTTTGAATCTACATTTAACAATTTTTTTTATCAATTTTCACCTCGGGTAAAGTTATCTAAACGATTATTGCCCAAATCGATTATTTTCGTAACTATAGTCCCTACAACGTTAAGATAAGGATCAGTATAAAATCTGGGGTAATAATGGCGTTCCACGTAAATATCTTGGTCTTAACTATACAAACACGTGTGCAATATGGGTGGTCAATGTTACATAGGTATTTTGTTTTACTCCATACAAGCTGAATCAAGCAGTTTGAAATTGTCAGGGTTGTCACTTTTGGTTGAGTAAACCATCTTTACCAGTACCATTATCTAAATGAAAAATGTATGCCTAATATTGAATACTAATAGTTAGGCGGTTATTTTGTTACTTCGCGTTAGAATAATCTAAATAAAAATTGTCATAATTGAATATTCTATGGTTTTTTGTTTTATGGACATGACATGACATGACATGCAGCTACTGCTAAAAGTACAACGGCTTAATAGAAATATAATTTACCTTACCTTAAATACATAACCCTCCTTTATTGACGCAGTCAGGTAAAATTACGACAAGGTGACAACCCTAACCCTTTTTTTAGGCTGGGCAATGTTGGCATTCATAGGTTAGCAAGTTACTGGATAACATTGCCCACCATCATAACTCCGGTTTTAATAAGTATTTTTAGTACAAACTACAATAAAAATGTATTTGTATAGAATCTTTTTATCGATTCATATTTTTTATGTGGTAATACCACATTTTTATTTTTATAAATAATGACACAAAGGTAAATTAAGAAAGAAAAATTGAATGCGATCTACTGCAATCGAAGCGGGATTTGAACCCGCGACCTCTGCGTTTCCGGCGCATTGCTCTTCCAACTGAGCTATCCGACCGCTTCGATTGCAGTAGATCGCATTCAATTTTTCTTTCTGAATTTACCTTTGTGTCATTATTTTTACAATAAAAATGATCTACAGTGTTCTTATTTTATAACTAGCAATAAGATACATTCACCTGAGGCTTCCCCATTCTGTAAAAAATACACCAGAACTTCACCTAGAATTGGCCCGCCAAATCACGCACCTTATTCAACTAGTCCCAACACGTTACGGAATGAAGTTACGCGCAAATGTGATTCCCAGTGATACCACAGATATAATCTATTTTCCACTAAAAATAGTAGTGTTGCCATAATCATGTTGAAATTGTCTACAGTAACGTTTCTTTTTTTAAGTAGCGTTTTGGGCAAAGTTCCCTGTGGAGGCAAAGTTGGCGTATTTCACTTTTATTTTTTATGTCATTTTTATCCATAAATATGTCATGAAATAACTCAAAATCGATACATTAAAGGCTCCTTTTCCTCTTTTCATTGTTTTTTTTCATACGGCGCAAAATACGGCGTCGCGCTCGTTGCTAACGCTGCCTTGTTACGGTAAAAGGTCGTATCTCTATATGAATGTCATAGTAAGATACGCCATTTTACCGTAGCACGGCAGAACGTATCACCTTAATAAAACCGCTGATGGTGACTAAACTGTTATGTCTCGCGTCTAGACACGTGATATAAATAAACGTTGAACACAAGTAATGCGATGTGTCACTTACGGCCCTGCTGAAACCCGACTGTGAACTGGGATATTTAATACGAGAACTTTAAAAGAATCACATGTTAACTGCCAGTTAGGGCATAATGGATGGTAAATAAATAAATATCGGCCTCTATTAAAAGATTAATTTGTCTATTATTAGTACTTTTTATAAAAGGACTAGCAGCGCCGCACGGTGTAACCCGTCCCACGGGAACACTACACTTCCGGGATAAAAAGTAGCCTATCTGTTAATCCAGGATGTCAGCTACCTTCATACCAAAATTTATCAAAACTGGTTCAGCCGTTTTAGTATGAGGAAGTAACAAACATACACATAAACACACTCACAAACTAGTATTACTCTTAGTGTGATAAATAAGTAAAACAAGACAAATAAATCGCCTAGCCATGTTTTCTACCCTACTGCGTCAGAGGGGATATGTTTTTAAAAAATATGTACTTTTACATACATAACAATAACACAGGTACCTATCTGTCTCGTAAATTCATCTAGCCATTTCGACTGAACGTCGTGACAAACATTTAAACGACAAGAATATACACATACTCGTATGTATGTAATACGACAAAACAAAACACTACATAAGTTTCTCCCTTATCAATCAATCAATCATTTATTTGCAATATAACATACTCAAATACGTGCAAACACAAGTATAAAATAAAAGTAAAACTAACAAAATGCTCAATTAAAATAAATACAATGTCAAGTAAAATATATTCATTAATGCTAACAAAAATAAATTCAATTATAAACATGTCGTATTTGAATGAAAATTAAATAAAAATTAAAATAATGATATAAACTTCAGAAAAGCCTAACTTGGATTTTACTGGTTATTTGTTTCAATTGTTTAATATATAAAAAAAGAAAATCAAGATATAAGAATCGTGTAGTGGGCCCCTTATGGAAGCAAAATATTCAACAAACACACAAAAGTAACCAAAGCGGAATTCACAAAACACTCCACTGAGCGCGCTACAAATAGCTCCCATTAACCGCGGCGCCGAAAACAATTCAAAATTAATTAAATTAAATTGAAATAAATGTCTCTTCCTAATTAAACATTATGGTAATTATTACTGCGCGCTCGAATGGTTTTCGATTTGTTCCGATTCTAATTCGATTCCGCGCGTATTCGGTTCATCGGTTTATTTATCGGATGAGAGCGAAATTAAAAAAGCTAAGTAAGCTAAGCTTCTTCCTTATTTACACGATAGTCTTTTTTTCCGGCTTCGCTTGGCAGAGTTATCCATCCATATCCATACTAATATTATAAATGCGAAAGTGTGTCTGTCTGTCTGTCTGTTACCTCTTCACGCTTAAACCGCTGAATCGATTTTGATGAAATTTGGCATGGAGATAGTTTAAGATCCGAGGAAGGACATAGGATAGTTTTCATCCTGGAAATTATCCCTAAAAAGATTGAAAAGTGAGTAAGTAATTCATGATGACATTGATGACCCTGTAGAAAATATAATGATTAGACCAAAAGCACAATTGCTCTTACATTTGCTTAGGCGCCCCCTTTTATTAATTAAGGTGATTAGGTGGATATCTATCGTGTCGTACGAGGTTGCTTCCATACTTCCAAGTTCCACGCGGACGTAGTCGCGGGAAAAAGCTAGTTTTGCATAATCTTACGAGATAGCATTGTGCCATTCTCCAGCCCATATTCTATCTTTGTACACATAGTCATTTAGATCCATTGGTCTAGGTATTTATAATCAAACATTTTAACAAAAATAAGTTTTTTAAAGTTTGGAAGGCATAGCCTTATCAGATTTGGACGCCAACAAATTAATTAATAATATTTTCTCAAGGATGCCTTCGTCAGAACTGGACCAAATTGAAATGGGACCACACGAGAAGCACCAGCTTTCTAATAAATAAGAATCATCAAAATCGGTTCACCCAGTCGAAAAAAACAAAAAACAAATAGAAATAAACAAGTGGGACTCGCGCACGAAGGGTTCCGTACCATTATTTGTAAGTTTGTTGTACGGGAGCCCCCCTTAGATATTTATTTTATTTTGTTTTTAGTATTTGTTGTTATAGCGGCAATAGAAATACATCATCTGTGAAAATTTCAACTGTCTAGCTATCACCGTTCTTGAGATACAGCCAGACGGGCGGACGGACGGACAGCGAAGTCTCAGTAATAGGGTCCCGTTTTTACCCTTTGGGTACGGAACCCTAAAAAAGGGGAGGCTCTTTATTGAAGTCGGTTAAAAAACTTTCTCTGGATGCTGTCTTAGTCTAAGCCGTCGTCTAAGCAACGTATGAAATGTGTGGGACACGAGAACCCGCCTAAGGGTGCGTTACACTGAAGCGGATTGGAGCGGACATGCGGAATAGACCAATCACCTGAGTTGAAATCCGTAAGTATATCAGCAGCAATAGGTCGGCTATTTCATGGTATTGAAGAAGGTAACGTGACAAGGTACCAAGACGGTCAGCTACATTTAGATGTCGACTAGACACGCTATGCGTGAGTGATCAGGTCAATTATTATTATGAACCAAAGATAAAAAAATCGTAAAAGGAGATCTAGAATCTACCACAAAGGCCCTCAACTATGTAGTAACAACAGCAATAGTCTGATTAGGTTAATACTGATAAGTATATGAGTTTATGTTTATTAATGCAAAAAAAGATCGCGTTCACTTTTCTCATTACAACAAACAAAAAGATAATTTGCAATTAATTATAAAAGCGGTAATAAGAATAACTCTCATAAAAATTGCAGGAACGGCCCGACGTGTTTCGAAACTCATATATGGAGCTCTTTATAAGCAGAAACAGTTCGGGGCGGCGGCCTGACAATTTTTACATTAGTTTAAACCGTTTTTATAATTATTAAAGATGTCTCCCGAGAGTTTTAATAATTTAATATTAAGATTATTATTTATTGACGTTCATCGAAAGCTTATTATACTGAAAGATAAATGATTTTAGAGTATTATTTATAAAACAAGACAAGTAAGATTGCAAAAAATATGTGGCAATGGGCTCCCAAACTCTTGCAATACTTCGAGGATATCGCAATATCAGCTGGTAAAGGAAATGACAGTGACTATCTATTTGCCAATATTGTCAGCGAATTATACTTACTAGGTTGTCGCCCTGCGGTCGAGTTGCTCATTACCTCAACCAGTGAGGTATGACTTGGATCACTGTCACCGATTTAAATAACATAAGTGAGCATTTCTCAAAAAGTTTGTACACAATTAAGACAGAAAATTAAAAGTCAATATAATTTTCCTATTTTGTTACCAATTATTTTAGTAATTTTATATCAATGTTATGGCTATGTTCGATAATTAAGGTGCTTTTTTGCCTATACCTTTTTAATTATATATAATCTGATACTAATGTATTGGAAATCTCAAAGAAAATAGGTAACAAAGTGGGAAAATTATATTGGACTTTAATTTTCTGTCTTAATTGTGTACAAACTTTTTGAGAAATGCTCAAGTAAGTACTGAGTAAAATATATAATCTAGCTGAGTTACTCAAAAAGTTTGTACAAAATGAACACTTCAATTAAAGTTTAATATAATTTTCCTATTTCGTCACCAATTATTTGTAGAAAATTGTTGTAGAAAATTAGGGTTCTGTTTTGCTTATACTTTTGTATCAAGGATGGCATATAGTACTTATGACTTTACATGAAAAATATACCATTTGAAAGTAGAAATCAAATCAGACGTTACACTTTCTACAGTCACAGCACTACTTTCTATCCTTACTATATCATTTCCCTGTCATAAATAACACCGACGTATGCAATTAATTCCATAAACTATTCATCTGCACATGACATGTCGCAAAAAACATAATGAATGGTTCATCAAAGCAGTTTTTTGTGCATTCGCCCTTGGGCACAGATGGGTGCTCCGAATTTGGCGCTGTTTGAGTCATTTGTACTAATAATCACTGGAGGTATATTTATGAGCGTTTCTGTGTAATTTACATTGGTTTCATGCTAAGGCTTCACGTCCAGCCAGGTCGGAGCCTGACCTCTGTTTGAGTAGTGTTATTAACCAGTGCAAAATGGCAGAAAAATAGTTTAGCAATAATAACCGGACCGGAAGACGCAACGTGGGGAGGCCCCCAACAAGGTGGATCGACGACCTGGTTAGGATCACAGGCAGAAATTGCATGAATGGCGCAAGGCCGATCGTCGTGGAGAACTTTGGGAAGCCTTTGTCCAGGAGTGGACGTCTATCAGCGGATGTGATGAATGATGATTAACCAGATAATACAAACATAATACGTACACATTAATATGTGTGTACATAGGAACAAGTTTTCAGCAAAAGACGTGACGGTTTTAACTGATCACAGAAGTATAATAATTAACCTTGTAACAACTTTTCCTTTCTATCCACCCCAATCCATTGTAGCGTAGCGTTATTATGTGGCAGAAAAACGTGTGAGCCGCCCGCGACGTGGATCCTCCATTACCTATATTGCTATATGAAGAATTAAGACAGATTGCGTCGGATTTGGATGGAAGAAATAACACACAAAACTTGGCGGGATAATAATAATTCTGGTAGGTATCCTATCCTATCGCATATCCGAGACATTCGTTCCTATTTGTAACGTTTTGTCAAATTTTCATTTGTCCGAAAGTATCTTTTTTCCCGGTAGGTACTCGTAGTATTTTCAGGGTTTTATAAACATCGTTTTAAAGAACCCATTAGATTAGATGTTTTTTGTAATTATTCTGAAAAGTAACAGTTGGATTTGGCGAAAAGTTACAGATGGGAAACAAAAACTAGTGTTTGAGATAGGTAACCCATAGTTTTGTTTTACCCATAAGTTTTAATAATGTAAGTATGTCATGAATGAACAAGAGAGATTTGGAAAGGTTTGTTCCATTGAAATTAAAACTAAGCCGAATACTATTGAACATCACGATTACCTATACTAAAAAACTCGTCAAACCTTTCCTGACACATAACAGTGAGCTATTGTAATTTTCAATAAATAATTGTGCATGTATATGAATGTGTATTAATAAGAGACAGCTTTATGTCGACGACGCCCGTTACGGAGATGCCACGACTTTGCCCGTCAGGGGCAGCGGTGTAGGTACGTGTGTCTCGCTTCTCGCTCATTCATATGTTCGCCGCGCTCGGATCTCTCGCTCAAGCGCTCGCCGCGCCGCTGGTCGCGCAATGTCGTGGCATCTCCGTTAGGGTGCGTCTCCACTGAAGCGGATTGGAGCGGACATGCGGAATAGACCAATCACCTGAGTTGAAATCCGTAAGTATATCAGCTTCGCTTCACTTTTGTGATTGGTAGATTCCGCACGTCTCCAGGCCGTTTCAGTGGAGACGCACCCTAACGGAGATGCCACGACATTGCGCGACCAGCGGCGCGGCGAGCGCTTGAGCGAGAGATCCGAGCGCGGCGAACATATGAATGAGCGAGAAGCGAGACACACGTACCTACACCGCTGCCCCTGACGGGCAAAGTCGTGGCATCTCCGTAACGGGCGTCGTCGACATAAAGCTGTCTCTTATTAATACACATTCATATACATGCACAATTATTTATTGAAAATTACAATAGCTCACTGTTATGTGTCAGGAAAGGTTTGACGAGTTTTTTAGTATAGGTAATCGTGATGTTCAATAGTATTCGGCTTAGTTTTAATTTCAATGGAACAAACCTTTCCAAATCTCTCTTGTTCATTCATGACATACTTACATTATTAAAACTTATGGGTAAAACAAAACTATGGGTTACCTATCTCAAACACTAGTTTTTGTTTCCCATCTGTAACTTTTCGCCAAATCCAACTGTTACTTTTCAGAATAATTACAAAAAACATCTAATCTAATGGGTTCTTTAAAACGATGTTTATAAAACCCTGAAAATACTACGAGTACCTACCGGGAAAAAAGATACTTTCGGACAAATGAAAATTTGACAAAACGTTACAAATAGGAACGAATGTCTCGGATATGCGATAGGATAGGATACCTACCAGAATTATTATTATCCCGCCAAGTTTTGTGTGTTATTTCTTCCATCCAAATCCGACGCAATCTGTCTTAATTCTTCATATAGCAATATAGGTAATGGAGGATCCACGTCGCGGGCGGCTCACACGTTTTTCTGCCACATAATAACGCTACGCTACAATGGATTGGGGTGGATAGAAAGGAAAAGTTGTTACAAGGTTAATTATTATACTTCTGTGATCAGTTAAAACCGTCACGTCTTTTGCTGAAAACTTGTTCCTATGTACACACATATTAATGTGTACGTATTATGTTTGTATTATCTGGTTAATCATCATTCATCACATCCGCTGATAGACGTCCACTCCTGGACAAAGGCTTCCCAAAGTTCTCCACGACGATCGGCCTTGCGCCATTCATGCAATTTCTGCCTGTGATCCTAACCAGGTCGTCGATCCACCTTGTTGGGGGCCTCCCCACGTTGCGTCTTCCGGTCCGGTTATTATTGCTAAACTATTTTTCTGCCATTTTGCACTGGTTAATAACACTACTCAAACAGAGGTCAGGCTCCGACCTGGCTGGACGTGAAGCCTTAGCATGAAACCAATGTAAATTACACAGAAACGCTCATAAATATACCTCCAGTGATTATTAGTACAAATGACTCAAACAGCGCCAAATTCGGAGCACCCATCTGTGCCCAAGGGCGAATGCACAAAAAACTGCTTTGATGAACCATTCATTATGTTTTTTGCGACATGTCATGTGCAGATGAATAGTTTATGGAATTAATTGCATACGTCGGTGTTATTTATGACAGGGAAATGATATAGTAAGGATAGAAAGTAGTGCTGTGACTGTAGAAAGTGTAACGTCTGATTTGATTTCTACTTTCAAATGGTATATTTTTCATGTAAAGTCATAAGTACTATATGCCATCCTTGATACAAAAGTATAAGCAAAACAGAACCCTAATTTTCTACAACAATTTTCTACAAATAATTGGTGACGAAATAGGAAAATTATATTAAACTTTAATTGAAGTGTTCATTTTGTACAAACTTTTTGAGTAACTCAGCTAGATTATATATTTTACTCAGTACTTACTTGAGCATTTCTCAAAAAGTTTGTACACAATTAAGACAGAAAATTAAAGTCCAATATAATTTTCCCACTTTGTTACCTATTTTCTTTGAGATTTCCAATACATTAGTATCAGATTATATATAATTAAAAAGGTATAGGCAAAAAAGCACCTTAATTATCGAACATAGCCATAACATTGATATAAAATTACTAAAATAATTGGTAACAAAATAGGAAAATTATATTGACTTTTAATTTTCTGTCTTAATTGTGTACAAACTTTTTGAGAAATGCTCACTTATGTTATTTAAATCGGTGACAGTGATCCAAGTCATACCTCACTGGTTGAGGTAATGAGCAACTCGACCGCAGGGCGACAACCTAGTAAGTATAATTCGCTGACAATATTGGCAAATAGATAGTCACTGTCATTTCCTTTACCAGCTGATATTGCGATATCCTCGAAGTATTGCAAGAGTTTGGGAGCCCATTGCCACATATTTTTTGCAATCTTACTTGTCTTGTTTTATAAATAATACTCTAAAATCATTTATCTTTCAGTATAATAAGCTTTCGATGAACGTCAATAAATAATAATCTTAATATTAAATTATTAAAACTCTCGGGAGACATCTTTAATAATTATAAAAACGGTTTAAACTAATGTAAAAATTGTCAGGCCGCCGCCCCGAACTGTTTCTGCTTATAAAGAGCTCCATATATGAGTTTCGAAACACGTCGGGCCGTTCCTGCAATTTTTATGAGAGTTATTCTTATTACCGCTTTTATAATTAATTGCAAATTATCTTTTTGTTTGTTGTAATGAGAAAAGTGAACGCGATCTTTTTTTGCATTAATAAACATAAACTCATATACTTATCAGTATTAACCTAATCAGACTATTGCTGTTGTTACTACATAGTTGAGGGCCTTTGTGGTAGATTCTAGATCTCCTTTTACGATTTTTTTATCTTTGGTTCATAATAATAATTGACCTGATCACTCACGCATAGCGTGTCTAGTCGACATCTAAATGTAGCTGACCGTCTTGGTACCTTGTCACGTTACCTTCTTCAATACCATGAAATAGCCGACCTATTGCTGCGTTAAAGCGATAAAGTTATACGCTGGTCTGTTTCTAACGTTCAGTAGGCTGCTCAGTAATAGAAGGCAAGGGCAACGTTAACGAGGGATGTCCGATATGAATACCATTCAAATTGTTGAATGACCGTGTCACTGCGCAGGTATCATGGCCTTGATCTATCATTTTAATGGTCATCATGAATGGTCGGTTTTAATTGATTTTTTTGTGTAACTACTTTTTATACGATAGCGCAGATGAACGAGCAGACGGTCTGCATGATGTCCGTTAACAATCTAAGAACATATGCAACCTCTCTGCAAATCTGCGCATTGCCAACTCTTTGTAATAAGCTTCTTACTCCCTTGTTGAGAATTTCATGGTGTAGACGCCTGGTTCAAGCTCCGTCGTCCGCCCTTTTTGTACAAATCTGCGCTCGTTCGTAGCCATTCCTAGAGTCGTGCATGCGTCTAGCAGTCGCGTCGCCCGTCCTACGACTAGTTGCGTAGAATTTTACTCAAACAATACGGGCCAATATGATGGTTGCGTTTATCACGTGATAAACAAGTGACAAAGCATCTGTCACGTTTTGAAAAATACAAGTGTGACTGACAGATGCTTTGTCACTTATTTATCGCCTGATAAAACCCGCTGTAGACCTCGCGAATTAAAACAATTCGAAAAAAAAACATATTTCATTCGCACAATCTTTCAAAGACTGGCCGTTGTTCCCGCAACGCCTCTCCATTAGCCTCTGTTAATGGCATTTCGAAAACACTCCGTTACTATTTACTACATAAACCTAAACACATGGTAAAAACAAACATAAATAACACTAGTATGTGTGACCTTTAAGTATCTATAAACCATGGCATTGAAAACCCCGTCTAACCGGTGACATAACTGTTCCATCACGGTTAACAAAATAGGAAGGCGTTAAAGTGATGAACATACATAAAGCTGTATTGTCTTTCAGAACTAAAATGACGTATAGACGTTGAAATTACTAAAACACATAAGCTCAGTCTACTTAAAGTGTAGCGTGTTAAAAACACTTCAGAGATTAAATTTGACGTTTCTAAAGACATATGTCCGAGATTTCGCGACTATTTGTGTACTTTAGACATGTGCTCTATTTATGGTAACCGTTATGACCTTATGAGTTGTGACAAAACATTTTCTTTATCATTGGGATGAGTTTCTAGGTAACTGATTTGTGTTGTGTTGTAATTACTTTGTTTGTCTGTAACCTTTGATGCTGCACTGACTACATATTTCTGTTTAATCCAGTGGTTGACTGGTAGAGAATGCCTAAAGGCATTAAGTCCACCATTTGTACTTTTTTGGTTTGTGCAATAAAGTTTAAATAAATAAATGAGTAACTTTACTAAATGTTAGTCTACATATGATTTTAATTTGATATATTAAGCTATATACTTTTTAAAAGTCAAGTCGTACCTATGCATATCCAGCTTCGGTAGCGTACGTAAGTTATATTACTGAATTGAAGATAGCGCAATGCCACGTCGAATTAAGAACCTGTTTCGTGTTGTCGATAGCCGAAAAGTATCTAGGTTAAGGTTAGAGTTAATCGTTCAAACGCCTACGAAGCTAGGCTGGATAATTTAATAGAGCTGATTGTACTGAAATTGATTTACTACCTACGGGATTTCGTTCATATCATTGTAGTCAAATTGGTGTCAGACAATAGTGCAAATAGACAAGATGTCAATGTCATCTTACTATCTTTTTAGGGTTCTGTACCCAAAGGATAAAAAACGGGAAAGTTATGATTAGAAAATGCATGAATTCGACATTTAAATCTAGGAGTTTGTGCTGATATTGTAATTTAAGTATTTTTTATTTTTTACCACATTAACCATAAAGGCAGTTTGGAATGAAATAGATGAATGAGTATGAGTATGAGTATGAGGATGAATTGTATTTTAATGTTAACAATATGTTAATATCGGCTCTATAACTCTCTAAAGACCTACCGTACCATCTTTGCAAGTCTTGCAATTTTTCTTAAACCGAGAGGGAATAAGCTTTGAAGAATTATATGTACGTATTATTAATCCGATTAAAATATGTGCGTTCGTTGCCTCGCACGGAAAAAGAATGACGACCGTTACAACCATATGTCACAAGACGGTTAGGTTTGAGAACTGTTTGAGGTTTTACTATCTATTACACGTGCGAAGAGTTGCCTAGTAGGTTAGGACTACATTGTTACTTATTATATCTTCGAAAGAAGCGAATTCATATAATATTGATCGAACTTCACTTGGTGAAGTTCGTTTGATCACATAATATAGTTCAATGTCCTTCTGGGCCGTGAGTACATACCTACTCGTAACCGGGTGCCCCAATGTAGTTACACTTGCTGGGCTTACGTGCGCTGGTTGCGAATGCTGATGACCGATCCTCGATTCACTGTTTGTTTTACTAACTCGCTTTGTTACTTTGAAACCATTCGTACACTCGAGGTCAAATAACACGGGTCACTAACATAAAATGTAATACTTCGAAAACTAATGCACCTAAGCTTGTTCAAATAAGTAAGGTAAGTAGTTCGAAACATGTCAGGCCGTTCCTGGCAATTCCACGTGAGTGTAAACCGCTTAATACAATAAGAAGTAAGGTAATTTAAATTCAATTAATATAAGTGTAAAAAACCGGTCAAGTGCGAGTCGGACTCGCGCACCGAGGGTTCCGTGCAAATACTTTTCATCCTTAAGTGGTTAAGTTAAGTTTGCACCTGGTATGTATAGCGCCCCATACAAATGAGGTGCAAAGTTAACGCAACCAACCCATTTGTTGTATGGGAGCCCCCCTTAAATATTTATTTTATTTTATTTTTAGTATTTTTTGTTATAGCGGCAATAGAAATACATCATCTGTGAAAATTTCAACTGTCTAGCTATCACCGTTCTTGAGGTACAGCCTGGTGACAGACGGACGGACGGACGGACGGACGGACGGACGGACAGCGAAGTCTCAGTAATATGGTACCGTTTTTACCCTTTGGGTACGGAACCCTAAAAACGGAAAAAAAATAGACATTCTACTCTAAAAACTGAGCATTCCACTTGAGGCATTCTTCTCTAGAAACTGAAACTGATATGAGACTGATAATAATCACTTTTATAAAAACTTTCGTCAGCGAAAATTCATGCCATCAAACTTTTCGAGAGTTACAACACGAGTTACAAAAATCCCAAATTACGATCGGTGTGCCTATATCATTAAAAGAGTTCTCTCGATTACTCTAGTCTCATGAAGAATTGATAACAACGCAACGGGACCAACTAAAGATGCCTTTACATACCAAGAAAGAATTATCGAAATTGGTCGAGCCGTTCTTCGAGTAATCAGGGAACACAATTGACCCGGAATATTTGTCCAGGAGCGTAAGTCACTTTGTTATTTCAAAAGCCTTCACAAAACAAAGACCCATCTTAATATCAACCCCATTGTCGGTTACGCCCTTGTGGGAATAATGGATAAGTTAACTTACTGACAGCGTTAGCGGTTTTAGAAGATTCGCCTTTGAGGCTTTAAGGAGTTCAAAGGTTCTGTTGGAAGTTTCGGGAAAGGTTGTTAAACTGATTAGCTTTGTTTTGTTTATGTTTTTAGATGTTTTGGGATGTTTTAAGGATTCGGATGATTTTTGTTTATGGCAATATTCCGTGTTTTATTCCGTGATATTGCCAGTTGTGTGAGATTTTGTAGGATTTTTATTGCGTTTGGTACTTTTCCTTGTTGTTATTTGGCCCCATGACCCAGGAAACAGTAGTGATTAACATTCTTAGAAAAGTGTAGACATTTTATACCTAATAGTATTGCCAGGAGATAGTCTAATATAAGAATAGTCTTATAACTTGCAATTGGACATATTTATGAAAAAGGGAACCAGCCCACATATCAAAACCGTTTACATTGAACCCTCTAACTATAGCATAAAGTACAAACGTTTAATTTTGGTTGGTTCCCTTTTGCATAAATACGTCCAATTATAAAGTTTTGGTCAATACAACCGCCCAAAATCGTAGTTTTTAAAAGTTACCTACGGGACTATGGTAATGAGCAATAGAAAAAAACTGATTGACCTAAATATGAAACGCACGCCTAATTACATAAGTACCATAAAGTGATGTAGTTATGTACCTAATAGTTATCTAGCACTATTCTAAGTTTCTTTACTAACATTAACCTTGACATTTATTCCGAAACCTTGCTCAAGGGCCTTGAAGGCATTCCCGCATAGTGGAAGAAAAATTAATATGATGAAATGGACTAGCAAAAACGCAGCGAGACGTGATCAGTATGGTATTGCTTTCATAACGCTTTTATTGCCGCTGTGTTGACCTATTCGATATTGCGATATTATGCGTGATATCCATATTATTATAGTAGAGGATGGTATTGTTCACGGTTAATAATAATGATATTATATCCCTATATAAAGTGCTAAAAATGACGTATATATTTTTTTGGAGGAAATATCTCTATATATTGTGTGATGAACTCGAATATTTTTGCTTTGGTTGTTCTATGTATTTAAGTATATATTTATGGCAATCCGTAAGAAAAAGATCAGGCACCGCTATAAGGAGCCTTTTCTTACAGATTGCCATAAGTATTTATCTATATAAGTAGATATATCGTCGTCTACACAAGCATTTTTGAGCTTAATTCGGTACTAGATCGATTTGTGTGAGGTTGTCTGATATTTATTTATTTAGTCCTTTGTGTTTGTTATTCTCAAATTTTGCTCCTGATGATATCCAAACATATTCTAGGGATCCTGTTTTGAGGCGGAATTTACTTCGCTTTGCTCTAACAAACAATGGGAACAAATGGATGTTATGTGCATTATGAACTTGCAGCTCAAAACTGCAATCATTGTCATGATTGTAGTTTTGAGCCTTCCATTTTCAAAACAGCAGTTTGTGGCCGCAGGACAATAAACACATGGGGTCCCTTTGCTTGTTAAAACAAAGCCAAGTAAATTCGGTCACAAAAAAAGGATTTCTACAATAAAAAGTGTAATTAATAAACAACATCTGTGGTCATGTCTTCCATTGTAATTACATGTGCTCTTGAACTTGCTACCTCTGTCGAAGTAAATTAGTAAACCAAACAGTGACACATAAAGTATTGGTAACCGAAACACGTGTTTCGCAAGTAGGTTTGTGTGACAACATCAGTTATTAGGTTACATTGGTATTTATAGCTTAAAAGGACATTGAACTACTGTTCGTTAATTTGAATATCATAATATCACGTACAAAAAAGCTGACTTGAGGACGAAAACAATTACGTTAACAATAGCAACATTTTACAGGTCACCTAGAGACCTGTTAACAATTTCCAGGTGGAGTCCGTCCGCAACAAAAAGGGACCAGAGAAATACTCATTGACTGCCTAGAATAAGAGTTAAGGTACAACATCAGAATCAGTTTGGACTTGGTCAGTAATTAAGCAAAATGAAGGAAGATCGTTGAGGTCTTAATCCACGAAGCGCCGTAGAAGTGGTAACATAACACTTTTTGAAATTAGAGAATAGTCTTGGTACAATTTTTGGAAGACAGACATTATTAAGACATTATATTATATTTTACTAGCTGCGCCCGGCGGTGTTACCCGCTCATCCCACGGGAACACTATTTTATTCGGCATAAAAAGTAGCCTATGTGTTAATCCAGTCTGAGCTCTTAAATACGATATTTTGAGACTATGGATGACGATTCTTACTCCACCGTGATACAGTTTTTAACTAGTACGGGGAGTAAAGGACATCATTATACTCGTAGAATGTAACTTAACAACTACATAATAGTAACAATATTATTAAGTTACCTACATATTTCTAATAAAAATGTAAAGACCAGAAGGAGAAAGAGATGTTAATTTGTAAGTACTTAGTTGTTTAATGAATAAAGTTTTTTTTTTTTTTTATTATTTTAGCTTCCAACATACCAAAATATATCAAAATTGGTCCAGCAGTTTGAGCGTAAAGTAACAAACATACACAAAAACACACTCACAAACTTTCGCCTTTATAATATTAGTGTGATTTCGAAAGTCCTTGCTGTAAGGATAGGATCTACAAACTGCAGGCAAATAATTTCTCTTTATCATGGTTTTGCCGAAATACTTTTAAATTGTCAATTTGACAGTTCACAATAATAGTAGCTGAAACGATCTTTGCTTGCGAAACTTGTCAATGTCAAACCGTTGAAATTTTGACACACATCAGTGTGACAAACCATTCAAATTCTAAAACATGACAGTGTCAAACCGTTGAAATTCTGACATTGACAAGCGTAGTCTTTTTTTCGACTAGTTTTTTTTTAAATTAAGTTTTGAATGCAAAGATCCCTTCAGCTACTATTATTGAGAACTGTCAAATTGTCAATAAAAAAAAACCATTCGTAAAAACCATGCGGTACAGAAAAATTTATGATCTGCAGCTTGTACATCCTTACAACACAGACACAAACCAGACCAATACAATTTATAAATCACGGTAGACAACAGGCGGTCTTATCGCTAAAAAGCGATCTCTTCCAGACAACCTTACATCAAGGTTTATAAAAAAAAACATGATCATCCAAAAATTTCCCCTAAGCCTCTCAGCGAACTCTAGCCGGTTTTTTGTTTTCCTTATACTCGCGGCTAAAAGTAAGGATAAATGAGAAGTGACAGCCGCGCTCGGGGACCGCTGAATGCGGGATACGCTAAATATTCAATACCGTACGCTACATCAGGTTGGACAATACCTTCAAAATCGACTATGTGCAAGGTAGAGTAAGAATAAGGTAGATAGGTATTCGTACGAGTTACTGGTTCTCGTACTAAATGTTTATATCTATCTCAGAATCGAAAGCTCCGGCCAGGGAATGTTAAGGTTTATACTACCCTGAACGACCTTCGGTATTGCCAGTATGCGCTTCTGAGCCAATTCGTTAAGCTTCTTTGTCCCTCCTTCTCTTGTAATCTCAACGCCTCTGCGTCCTTGCAGCAGAACTGCTGGCTGGGTATAGTCACCGAAACGAAACGAAACAAAGCAGTAACATCTGCTAGCGTAAACCAAAATGTTTATAACGAAACGAAAAAAAAAACATCAATAATTAGTTTGGGTGTAGCATATCGTTACTATCTATTCTCAACATAATTTGAGACGATGGTGCCGAACATGAAGTCTGAATCTTTACGGTAGATGGCGCTATGCTACCGCCCTAAGGCTTGCAAGAACCAACTGGTTGAAAAATTCAATGGCTCTCCCATCAGGTTCAGGGAAGCCCGTGTTGGCCCGGAAAATCGCTTCAGTGTAAATATTTAGTTCTGAGAGTTGATATAGAATGGAAGTTCTACATCTCTTTGCGGTGTTTATGCCTAGGCAAGATTTCCTTTCAGTGTACATCAAAAATAAACTTCCGAATATTCATCAATTCCATTATTCCGAACTTAGGAATATAATTGATTCCATACATTAATTACTCTATAGATACAACAAACAACGCGCCACACACCAGGAATCGAACCCGGTAACTTTAGATCACCGGTCCAACGTCTTACCTTGCGATGAGTGTCAATTTAAGGACAATAAAACATTTCGAAACATAATTGTGTTCCCTAAATATTATTAAACCATTTAAACAAACAAAAAACACCGATAAAATAAGTATTTCAACTTATTACAAAATGCAACAATATTTTATTATTTTATTTCAAAAACGCAATCTAAACTACAATAAATTCCATACCGTTATGAAATTCGTAGCTGTAACATACACTCGCGTCACACAGTTTTTCCTCTAATTCAAACTTACTTTCAGAGATGGAGATAATCCTTGGCACACTTTACAAAGAACTTTCAGTGGAACAATGAACCTACATACATTTAGCGAGCGAGGACGCCCTTTATGCCCTGACATTTTCAAATGGCGGTATAAAATAAAGCAAACGTGATAAGATTTGGAAACTAGCGCGTATTCTAATGGTGCTGATTTAGTGCTCGATGAAGCGGACCGTTCGGCGAGGCGGAGCGTGCGGCGATTATGTTAAGGTGCCATTTCACGCTTCAACGCAAATGTCTTTGATGATCAAAGGAAGCTAGTGGTTGTCTGCAGTATCCACGATGCGGGCATGCATCTATTTGACTTTGAAATATAGCATCTCGTAATTCAACATAATGCCTTGTTCTAAAACAAACGGGAATACAGAAAGTGACACCACATCGGGTATTGCGTGCTTATGATGAGTTAGGTACTGCTCAGTATAAGTGCAAAACATGTTTTAAAAACATGAGAACAGCTTCATTTTAGAATCATGCTACAATGATGTGATATGAATGAGTGTTTTAGTGATCATAATTAATCAAATTAAAAAGATTTTATAGATCGTGCTGTATTGGTTTTGTAAAAACCAACAATGACGCTTCGGAGCTCGATGTACGCTTGCAAAAGCTGTCTGAAGGAATAATGATGAGGACATAGTAACTGAGCGAGAGCGATGTCTTGTGGACGTTGAAATTATGTGTACTATAGGATACACTACAAGTGTACTTCCGTAATTTAGCAATAGGTTTGCTAAATTACGAAAGTACACATATAAATTTCTATTTCCATTTGAACAGTCGCTACTAAATATAAATATGTTGTAAAACTTTGTGTTACATGTTACTCGTGTGTAAAGTATTGGAGATAAAATAACCGTACTGAAATAAAATGTCGTATATTCATACAAATCAAGAATAGAAGAAGAATTTGTGAGTATAAGTGGCGCAGCGTTAAAAATGTTATTGGACAAGCCGGAGCATATTTGAGACATTTTCTCCAAGAGCAGTATAATGTGGACTTAGTGATGTGCCGTTCTCGAGAGTTTCCCGATTTGAATACCTACAGTGAGAATGTTCTCGGGAGAATTTCTCATAGAAAATAAGGAAAGTTTCCGGAAATTTTTGAGAACGGCACATCACTATGTTGACTGGATTATGAAGACGCCACTGGTATTTAACAATACTTTGGTAAAAACAACTTATCCTCTTATCCTTAATTAAAAGTTAAGTTTTTCGTCATACAGCGGCATTTTTTTCTGTACTCACATATTATGTGTATGATTAAAAAAACTTTATGTACAAACCTTTAGTGTGGAGCTCTGAAGGCCATCCTATCATTTTCTCCATAACAGCGAATTGAAGGGCCAATAATATTTTTATTATGATGAGTACGGGTTCGCACCTGCTCTCACGTTCAAAATGATTACGTCCGTGCTTTGAGGAAGAAATCTGATGGGTCATACACCGTCGGAAACAACAAATATCGTCCCTCTGGCGATAGAAAATTAACGGCTTGTGATACTTTATTATTTCTTTTTCTATTAATTGAGATATTATACCAATTTTTAACTTTCTTATTTTTTTTTTCGTTAATTCCGAAACCATAGAATAGGGCTCTAGTAAAGGAATAAACACTACAATACGTATGATGACACATATGAAAAATTATTCATTTTTTTACTTACTTTCACTTGTCCTTAAATTAAATTAAATCCAGGAATGGCAGCTCGAGGCTGCCGTTTTGCAAAGTAAATCGTGACGTCATCACAAAATAGTCGTAACATAAAATATACCCAAACAACAACAACAACAACATTTAACAAATAAATTAGGTGTTTATCGGGTTAAGTAATACGAGATACCTACAAGAACTTTTCATAAAATGGCCATAATATATACGCTTACTTTGTATTAGGCTTGTTTAGTATAGACGTTCACTGGAAATAAGTACCGAAAAATATAATTTCAAAATATATACTGTCGTAATCGTAAAGGTAACTTACAACAGGATAGCTTGTTTGTAGGGGATGACGTTATAAAAATATTATACTTATAAATAAATATGACCTAAATTTCTAATAAGAAAATACATGTTTAAAGGAGAAGGAGAACTGAACTATAATATAATTCTAAACGAAAAATAAGTAAAAAATAATAGTAATCAACTTAACCTATTCTAAATAAGTGTATCTAACTAAATTCGATGTCTCCCAGATCACAGCCCTGCGGCAGGGCACCCATTTATTTATTTATTTAAACACGTTTACATGACATTACAGTTTCTTAACTAATGCGCCATGAAACTTACTTTATTAGTACAATATTAGATGATGCCGGCTACATTCCCCCGCTGAATAGCCAAGCTAATCCTTTTGCCGAGGAATAAGCGGGTTCTGTGGTCCGAAGAACATTCTGACAGATTTAGAAAGAACTTAATACCTCCACAAAATTACCACCGTCCTTTCCTTACACAATACAAGATACCTAACCTACCTTATTCTAGGCCAAGACTACAAATAGCGATGGCCGGTAATTACGGTACAGACTGTCCGGGATGTGTTTTTCTTGTGAAAAAATTACCGATGTCAATTTCCTTGGCCATAACGGAAATGTAGCAACACTACGCAAAACACGACTTCGCTCTCAGCGGGATTGGCCGTTAGGAAATAGTCGCTAAATGGTTAAAAGCGATAGGTACTAGTGAAGTTGGTAACTACAACTATCCATCCACGTACACATGGTACTTTTGTTCGACTTATTTTTGATTTTGACACAGCTGCCTACTGAGCCGGCGGTCCTGGGTTCCAATCCCTGCAAGGGCAATCAATTGACTGACAGCTTTGTCGGTAGGTGTAAAAAGCAGAATAAATTATCACTACAAAGTATAAAGCAGTCGCTTCCGTCTGTCTGTCCCTATGTATGCTTAGATCTCTAAAACTACGCAACGGATTTTGATGCGCTTTTTTTTAATATAGATAGAGTGATTCAAGCGGAAGGTTTATATGTATAATACATGCATAATTTATCAGCATTGCTCCCGTGCGAAGCCGGGGCGGGTCACTAGTATTACATATAATGTCAAATATTTTAACATTCCAGATAAGATATATACAATAGGATGGGTTTGTATAATTCAGAAATAATTCCAAGGGTTATTAGAGTTAAACATTATATAAAGCTCTCATTTATTTGTTGTTACATTTCATGCGAATGCTCTCAGTGAGGCAGCTTATTAAATAAATATACTAGTCACCTTAAATAATGTTCTTTATCTGCTTGAATAAAAACCATAGAGGCCATTGAAACGCCTTTTTGACCCTCTTAGGCAAGGGCAGGCTGACTTACAACTGCTTCGACCCTAATGTATCTTCTCTTATCCAATTTTCACTCTAACATCGTTTTGTATAGATAATTCAAAGGTTCTAAACCTTGGAATGTCTACTGAATAGACGATATGTCGTCACTTGCTTGTTTAATTTTGAACTTAAAGTGTATCAAGGGCTGGTTAGTCCTCACTACCAGTGAGTCGGACTTTGTGTGGGTTATTCACTAACGGGAATGTCTTCGCGCCACAGGAGTGATTTGATGACTCCAGTTCACGTCAATAAGTCAGGACTTTCTATTTGTGAACTTTACTTTTTCCAGTACTACACATACCTATCGTAAAGATCAATGTTTTCAAATGCATTTGCCGCATAGAAATTGTATACTTGTTAATAAAACAAACAATTCTGCCTAGAACTGATTGTTCAACAAAAAAACTATTTGCTTTACTGTCACTACTCTCTCAATCAACGTGCTATTCCTATACGGCCTTTACTAATAACAATATAAAGCTGATAATTACCTGTGCGGTGGTGTATAAACAGTCTAGACGTGACTAAAAGGCGAGACCAATTAATTTGGAAACGATCATAAACGCAAAATAGTCCAACAAAAGGGCAACGCCTCGGAATAATTCGAAAATGGTCTTCATGGCTAATAGAAACGAAATGTGCAGTCAGCAACCTTTTTACTATAGTGAGGGGCGGCGGTAGCATTACTATAATGATATTATTATTGTTTAAATTGAATTATAAATGTTTCCAGAATGGCCGCTTAAACCGCGAACAAATATTAAATTTCAATAACACGAGTTATCTGATTAATAAGAATATCTGACCTCTTTCTTATTCTGATTCTTACCATTAGTTAGGTTTGCTTCCACTTGGTAATTTATTTTTTAAATATAAGATATAAGATGTAAATTTTCTGACAGTTCAACCTCCGAGACCGTTGAGAAATTACCAACTTCAAGTTTATTTTATTAAAGAGCTTAGGGTGTCCCACTGCTGGGTAAAGGCCTCCTCTTTTTCCACGTGTCTCGCCATAAAGTTAAATAGTATTTATATTATCGTTTTTATCTTGATAATGAGTTAGTATCGTATTACTTCGAATCAATATTGCCATAAACATGATTTCAGGTTCAGGCTGCAGCTACAGTAAGCTGTTGTAAGTGGTAATTAGTGTCCTATCGTGCTATCGTTCGCGTCGCGGGAGACCAACGCACGATAACTTTATCTACAAGGCCGCCCTGCGGGTCTATGTTGCGTTTCTGTCATGCCAAATAAATGATAAAGTATCTGTCACTCTCAACTCTACTTATCAATACGTGACGGATGCTTTGGCATTTATTTATTGCGTGATAAACGCAGCCATCATAGGGGCCTGCTGGACGCTATATCTTAACATTTATAATTCTTACTTTGTACAGAAATCGCAAAAAAAAAACAGCTAAGTAATTAAGGATTAATGGGTATTTCTACCATTTCGTGCAAATCACATGTTTGTAGAAAAAAAACATGTATTAAATGTCCAATTAACTTCAAATATTTTTTATGTATTGTGTCAGGTACATAGGTATACTTTGCATCTAAAATATATTATACTATTGCAATATAAATAAATATAAAAAAAATAACATGCGAAAAATTCATTACCATCACCGTTCAGAACACAAATGTATAGATTTGACAGCGAATAACTAATCTATTTTACATGTATCACATTAAATTTAATCTTTGATATGGTTGAACTATTTAATAAGGAATATAACTTTGCGAGTCTAACAGTCGTATAGTTCTTATTTACGTTCATTGTAAAGCAAAATATTTTTGTCCATCAAAAAACTTCATTACCATCAATTAAATTTGCAATGGCAACATCGGCCTGTAGACGTACGAAGTAGTATTTTATGCGTTGTCCCTTCCACCCGCGATCCCACCTCAGTCGACTCAGTGAACAGTGAAGAGTGCGGACGCGTGCCATAATTTTGTAAAAAAATAATTCGTGGCGAGATTTTGGTATTGGTACGATTTTTTTTCATTGCCATTCGTGCTGTTCTGATATTAATGCTTTAGTGTTTTATTGTACTGTTGATACTTAAATAAGCAACATTAAGTTCGAAAACTTAGTGTATGAATATACCTACGATTGCAGTTGTTTATAATGAGTAAATCTGCAAAAGGTAAAGAAAATTCATTACCATCCTCTTCATTACCATGATTTACCAGTCACTTTTAGGCGAATGGTAATGAATATAAAATACTGGTAATGAATTTAAGTATTAAAATTGTGAAAATCTTATCTTCTATCCGTTCCTCTTTTACGTGACAATACGTTTTCAGTGGGTATATGTATGCAGAACGATATATATATATTTTTGCGATTTTTTATTTATTTTCGCTATAGGGTTCATTGATATTATCCCTCTGACAATGCTTCTGTGGAACTAGAAGACTTTATGCATCAACATACCACTGAATTTTTTTTTAAAGAAGTGGAAAACGAGTCAGCCTCCTGTCCCTTGTCCCGTGTGTCCTTCCCCAATTATAGAAAACTTAACCACTTTAGAACAAACACAACAGTCGCAACATCACTTTGCTCACTCAACTCAAAGCAAAACTATCACTTCGCTTTCGAATATAAAACGACATTGGACTTACGAATCTTTTATTAGAACAGAATCCAGTCACCCGAAAAAGAACTGTTGTTGACTCTAAAAAAGAAAATAAAAGTGATCAGAACCAAACGTCATATATACGAAAAGTAAAATAAAGAAAAGTATTGCTTAAACTGGAAAGGCCTGTAAAATACTGAAGGCCACAATTAGTAATGGTTCTTCAGAGAAAAATTATAAAGGAACAAAAGTTGGAGCAAATTATAAACAAGAAAGTACTTCTAAAAAAGTGAGCAAATTTTTCGACAGTTCTTCATCTGACGATGAATTTAATATTTTTAAAGTTTTGGTATTTATTATCTTAAATCATTATAATTATGAAGAATTTCCTACAGCACGTTGTTTGAAGTCCAATTGAAATGTTCGTTTGTGGTACACAGTATCTATGTTGTGTTCTATTGTCAAGACTGTTAAATATTAACCAATTCGTTTGAGTCAAATTTACAACTAAAACTTTGTTATTGTAATATTCATTCGTGTTACACAATAATTTAAGTAAAGTATTCTAAGAAGTGGATTTCAACTGATGATTAGACGTTAAATGGTTAATTATATAGTCAATACTCAATACTTTATTGCATATAATGGTTTTACAAAACAGGTGGTAAAGTTACAAATTTGAGATCACATCATGTACCCTGAAGTAGGGCGCAGCAATTTGTGAGATAATATTTATGGGAGATAATATTTGACATAAAAATAAGAATAAGAAAAACTTATTCTAGGGACTTATATAGTTTGAAGTAAGTAAAATTGAAAGCAAAAAGTAACATTATTAGGTTAAATTGTACTACACAGTACGTTGTAAATTTAACTCATTTCGAAATATTGTACTGTTTATTGTTATTGTTGTTTAGGCATTTGTAGAATTAGATGTGGATTTCTATTGATAAAACTACTAAATGAATTAGTTTTGAGTAAAACATTTACTTAAATAATACTTTGTTCTGGAATGTTAATGTGTATAATATACAATAACTATCAGAATTTAAAAGATTTTTATATCACGTGAAGAGTTATATTTTTGTTAGTAAAGTATGATAGATCAAAAACATGTGCACTGCTGCACTACTTTTTATGAGACTGTTTTATTTTTTTGCCTTTTTTGTGAATATGTCGTAATCACGCTTTCATAGAGTAATTACTAAGGATAGGAAGAAATAAAAAAAATATCTAATATCGGATTTTTGCTTAATCCTTCATTACCAACACCACATTTTCATTACCATACCACTTTATATCATTACCATATTCTGTAGTTCATTACCATTCTATTTGAAAAAACAAAATTACTTATATCTCGGTAAATTTTGGGTATAATTCTAAATAGATTATATTACAGTTTTTGTTTTTCCTATTTCTTCCCATTGGCATAGAAAAAAATAAGAAATAAAAATTTCTCCTCATCTCTGCCGATTTACACGAAATGGTAGAAATACCCTAATATACAATTACCTACCCGCAGTGGAACTGCTGTCTGTTGTCTTATGATTTCTTAGTTGACCCCATAGTAATAGTTGCATAATGACCTTCCCGATCATCCCATGGCACTTTCATTCAAAAATAAGTTTCTGTTTAAAAAAAAAATTAAGAGCACTCTAGGCAGACTGCTTTCTACATGTAATTAACTAGACACATTCTAAATATTTTTAATTTCGTTTTCATGTTTTTATCGCTCTCGGGACTGCAGTACGAATGGATTTTAAAACTACGTCGATTGCAGTTTTTTGGTGAAGTTTTTACTCGTTGCGGAAACTTTTACGCTCCATAAACTAACAACTTTTTGTTAACATTTATATTTGAAAATAAAAGATTTTTGGCTTTTTGAAGCACGAGCGCAAAACTTCAGCACAATTGAAAAAAATATGTAAAAGTAAAAAAATATAAAATATGTAAACTTACCCCGAAAGCGCACCGTACTTACAGTAAAAATATAGAAAAGTTGACGAGTTCGCCGTGACGTTTATTTGAATAGAAAACTCGCTCGCAAATCGCAAGTGTGATAAGGCCCTTAGAACTACGCAACCAGTTGTATACCATAAACATAATAGTATAATATCTGTACAGTGTACACTTGGATATTTTTATGAAAGGTGCACTTATCCCTTGTGGCGCACTTATCCTGACCGACTTAGTTGTGAAACTATTGCCTTTCTCGCCAGCTCCTTTAAATAATCAAAACAAAAACCGGCCAAGTGCGAGTCGGACTCCATCTTAACTGGCCAGGTTAAGTTAAGTTTGCACCTGGTATGTATGACGCCAGATACAAATGAGGTGCAAAGTTAACGCAACTGATCACGTTAGTTGTATAGGAACCTCCTTAAATATTTATATTTATTCTGTTTTTTAGTATTTATTGTTATAGCGGCAACAGAAATACATTATCTGTGAAAATTTCATCTGTCTAACGATCACGGTTCAGCGTGGTGATGGACAGACAGACGGATGGACGGACGGACACCGGAGTCTCAGTAATAAGGTTCCGTTTTTTACCCTTCGGGTACGGAACCCTAATAAAAAGACCCAAAGTTTGGGTCGGCTAGGAAGTCAGTAAAGTATGAGTTACAAATCGTGATCACAATGAGAGCTGGCTGGATGCGATTATCACATTCGTCACGGTGTTTCAATGCCACGGGCCAGATGGCGGCCCGTGAGTAGGCAATAGGTATCCTAGATGGAGGAGGCACTTTATATTCTTTACTAGCCGCGCCGCGCAGTGTTACTCGCTCATCCCTCGAGAACATTATTCGGGATAAAAAGTACCTAGTCTATGTGTTAACCCAGGGTGTCAGCTACCTTTATACTAAAATTGATCAAAATTGGTCCAGCCGTTGGAGCGTGAAGAAGTAACAAACATACACATAAACATACTTACTAAATTTCGCCTTTATAATAAAATAATAGCGTGATGGCATCATGTTTAGTTAATTCGGTTGCGAAGAATAGCGAACCCGAATTTGAATGCTACATACCTACAAGAAAATATTTTTGTCTGGGCCAACCTTCTCCAAAAACCTAACCCTCAAATCCAATCGGTATAGGTGCAGGAGGTGTAGTTCGCTCTCCGTAAAATTAAGTAGGAACAAGTTTTCCTTAAACTATCTGTGGAAACCAAACGAATAAACGGGATTGTTTTCTGCGTCAATGGATGTCTAATAAATGTTGTATTACTTTCGACAGTGTCGACTCATACATATAATTTTAGCACTCAAGTCATTGGGTAGGTACTTAATAAATTTTTGTTTAACAGTCATAATCACAGCCGTCTTTTTTTGTAATAACTGTATGGCCAATAGTGCCGATACATCGCTCGCTTTCTACATCGTCACATTCAAATGTTATTTCTTAGTTTTAAATTTAGATTTAAATAAAACAATTTAAGCGGGTTATTTATATCGCGTATCTTAATTATTTGAGCCTCTCTGACGTATAAATGTCGAGTTTTGTTGCCACATCCATAAGTACCATTTAACGCTCCTCGACGCGTGCGGAGTAATCACCTCGCCCAATTGTTATCGCTGCCGCACATATCTACATCACATTACGTATTATATTTATATATTATAGCTCTAGCTATGTGGGGTGAACGGCCGCACAACTGGCTTGGTACCTATAGGTGATTAGGTGTACTTGTAAGTTTTTTAGGAAGCGTGCCGAGGTCACAGTATAGAACACTATCTACAAATACAAAGGAGATCTTTCTTCGGGTCTCTATTTCAGGAAAAAAAAATAACATTGTCAATGATCAGTTGTGCAGTATCTGTATCTTAGGTGCGCGGCACCAGCCGCACAGCATCATCTGTTCGTGAAATAATATGTGTCAGCTTATCACCGAAACGGCTAGATGAATTTTAACCAATTTGGACCTGGGAGCTAGACATCCAAAGATAGGATAACTTTTACCCAACTGCGGTAAAGAAAAAAAACGCGGAAAAGCTGCGGGTACATAATACCTGCCATTTTATTATACCTTCTAGGAGGTGCCCGCGACGCCGTACGCGTATTTTTTTTTATACCGTACTAGCTTTTGCCCGCGACTACGTCCGCGTGGAACTTGGAAGTATGGAAGCAACCTCGTACAACACGATAGATATCTACCTAATCACCTTAATTAATAATAGGGATTATTAAAAGCGCCTAAGCAAATGTAAGAGCAATTGTGCTTTTGGTCTAATCTGGGGGCACGGTAGTGCCCCCGCCAAGACGAGCAAAAAAGAAGCGGGGCACTACCTACCTTTTCTCGAACCGTTTCGTCTAATTTTCAAACCCTCATAGCTTCGTTCCAGTTAATACCAGAGCGCCCAAATTTACAGGTTAAGATGCAGTTAGGGAACATATAAAATGTACTTAATTTAATTGATCTAGCTTTTATACTTTAGGTTTTATTGGTACCTAAAATACGCCGATTTTGCCACTCACTTATACACTGACGTATCAAAACCTCTGGGGTACTTCCCGATGACCTAGAAAGCTGAAATTTGGTATGTAAGCTAGGTTTAGTACACAAACAATAGAATAATTTTGAAACTTGGAACTTTTACCCCGCAACCCCATAAACTAGGGGATGGAAGTTTGTATGAGACTTCTGCAAATTTTGATACTAGAGGTCTGAAAATTGATATAGGGACTCCTTGTTATAAATAATAAAATACATATTCTAGGATTTTTAGAAAATCACCCCCCACCCTTAAAATAAGGGGATGAAAGTTTGTATGGGTTTTCCATAATGGGGGATAAAAGAGTATGGGCTTAACGTAAGTATTTCTTAAATACATAATTATTACTACTTACTTAGAAACGCTACAGCACAAAAAAAAACCTAAAAATTAAAAACTACAAAAAGAAATGAGATCCCACCAAAAACATTTCATGTAAAATTACCGGCCAAGACTCACATGCTCAATACGTTTTTGCTATTATTACTACTTACTTACAGACGCTATGGCCCAAATAAATGAAAAAAACTAGGGCACCTTACAAAAATAAATGAGATCCCACCAAAAACATTTCATGTAAAATTGGCGGCCAAGACTCACATGCTCATAACGCTTTTGCTGTAAAAAAGTTATCAGATCCCTGGAAAAGCCAAGCCCCTAAGCCCTGAGTTTACTAATCCTACACCTTGGCTTCAAAGGTATGGCTTGGCCGTTTCATAAAGTACCGTAAATAAGTAAGTCTGACTCAGTAGGACTGTCCGGCCTATATGGTAAGGAATTAAGTTTATATATATTATCATGAAGACATAAACTTAAATTCTTGATATCGTATGGGCCAGACGGTCCGTAAGACTTATTATTGTTACTTTATGAAACGGCCAAGCCATACCTTTGAGGCCAAGGTGTAGGATTAGTAAACTCAGGGCTTAGGGGCTTGGCTTTTCCAGGGATCTGATAACTTTTTTACAGCAAAAGCGTTATGAGCATGTGAGTCTTGGCCGCCAATTTTACATGAAATGTTTTTGGTGGGATCATTACATTTCCTACAGGGTCATCAATGTCATCATGAATTACTTACTCACTTTTCAATCTTTTTAGGGGTAATTTCCAGGATGAAAACTATCCTTCCTCGGATTTTAAACTATCTCCATGCCAAACTTCATCAAAATCGAATCAGCGGTTTAAGTGTGAAGAGGTAACAGACAGACAATCACACTTTCGCATTTATAATATTAGTATGGATGGATAGTCGTGTAAAAAGAATCTTTGAATGTTCAGCAATCCCTGTATCGAAATTGGTTAAAATTGGTCCCGCTGGTTCGGCGTGATAAGAGGACAAAGGAAATTAAACCTAACAGTTGGCGCCAGACTGGCTTCAAGACACGAGACGATCCTGCATCAGGCTATAAAATCTGAAATTACCCCTCTCCATAGAAAACTGATTTCCAATACGAATTTAGAATTCTATATTAGTATGTAAGTAGGTATAGCTCACCCACCAACTGCTTACGTATCGCTACACACATCTCGAAAGCCGTGGAACATACCTGTAACAAAAAACACAAGTCGTTTATACAAGGTGGGCAGGTACTTCGAATACGTTACGTTACGTTTGTAGAACCCAAGCACGAGTTAATAACTACGAGTGTTTGCCAGATATTGGGATCCTAATATTCAAGAGGTTACTGCTTGAGTTTCTTTCGGCATTTCTTTTCAACAGTGGTCTCCTCTTGTGAAATGCAGGTGGACTCAGACATGTAAAAGTGACCTTGTGGCTTATTTACTTGCAGAATAAGGCCGGTAACGCACTTGTGACTCTCTGGTGTTACAGGTGTCTATGTCAAACCACTAACTCTTCTAAGCAAATGACCTGTCAAACCATATTATGCGGTGATATACCATGGAACTGGCAACCCAAAAATTTCGACGGCCTCACAAGCCGATTGTGGCCAGCGGCCATAGTTTTGTGACCCCTGGCCACAGTCATGGGCCTTATTTATGAGGTACGGGTCGGTATAAGTGCGAAGTTAAGTTTGGCCGCCGATCAAACTGCCACTTGATTTGATTGATTTGACGTCATTACGGCAAACATGGACGGTTATTGTATCGTTAACTTTCATATTAAGCCGTCGAAAAACTGTGAAATGATTTCAACAACAAAGGCAGTCAAAATATAATACATAGAAACAAGAAAATACATCTTTTGACTAACAACTAGGTTTTATCAAATAGGTGCGCAGTGAAAAAAACCCCGAAACATCGGAACTAATTAAAATGATGAAAAATCTCATGTTTCAGAATTCATCCGGTTTATCCGTTTAGGATCTACGACGATACCACAGTTTAATCTTTATTTCAAGCAGATACGTTTCGTCACTCTCGTCTGGTAACTTAAACCAAAAGGACTCTGTACCCTTACGATGGTACCAGGGTAGTATAGCTTAGTGAGAGTATAGAGCGCCTGTCATCATCATCAATTCATCATCATCATTCCCTTGCCCTTATCCCATTTATTTGGGGTCGGCGCAGGATGTTTCTTCCTCCATTCTTCCCTATTTTTCGTCATCTCATCGCAATGAATCGAAAAGCCGTTGGAGGCGCGAGTTCGAATACCGCTCGAGACAAGAAATTGTTCAATATTAAACATTCGAATCCTCAGATACTGAGAAAACCACGTTAAATTATAGCATTGTTCGTCACTACTAAATTAATGTTGTGCAACTGAAGGCGCCGATAACGTAAAACCAACGGGTTCTTTTGTGAAACCGGGATTTATTTCAATTGTGCGCGATTGTCGAGCGGGATCGGGTGCCGCTCGTATATTTAGGTACTTAACCTTGACCCAACTTCTGTTATAATGCTGTCGAATGACTCAGCAGTCACCTTAACGGCGTTGACTAACTGGATGCAGACTGCAGAGCAACTGTGCCCTTGTCAAGACGGACTCACTGACCCGTATTTTTTTTAAACTGACTGGTTAGCCCTCACTGCCTGATGTGGGGAGGTTTACGGCGCACTGGTCGCATGGACTGCATCGTGAATAGACTGACTCACTGACGCGGTGCGAACCACACTAGTAGCCTACACACCAGGATATGTCTAGGGGCTCGGCCTCCTTCCGCCTTAATCCAGTCAAATTCGGCTTGTATTCGTAGCCAATCCTAGCGGCACACACGTGTCGGTCAGTTGTGTCGCCACGTCTAATGGCCAATTGCGACTCATTTTATGCAGACAACCAATAAAATACAATACTCATGGGACAATAGCGGAGGTGATTTGAGAGAATCTTTTGTGAAAAGGGTGCAACAGATTCTGTTCATTTTTGGCTCATGGATACTGGGAATTCATTCAAGGATTTTTTATACAATACACTTGATTACGATAAAGCAAATGAAGGGTTGTAACAAGACATCGGATTTTTGTGAATGACCGGTAGGCAGTTACTGTATCGATAAAATCATTTATCTCATTTTAATGCAGTTCAAAAAATTGTTTTAAAATAAAGAGCAACACAATAAAGTTGTTTTATTTCATTACATATTCGTTCAATAAAATTATATTTTTACCTACAAGCAACTTTGATTGAAGTATAGGGACACACACACACTCAGTACACGTTCTACACAGTAGATGAATTTTTTAATGTAGATTAAATATGTATAATTTTTTTTGACATGTAATTGAATAATTATCAATAAATGAGTTTATGAGTTTAGGGCAAAACCATCGTTAAGTGAATTTATCAATATGGAAATCCCTGCCTGACACTCTCAATATTAGTTCGTACGGTTGTGACATATTTTCCTTCTCGATCGACGTTATAACAACTACCTAAGTAGTCGTTTTATGACGTTGAAATTTATTGACGTTTTTGTAATGGCGAATTCTTTTTCGTCCATGGTGATATTAAAAAGTACAGAGAGGTCATCGCACTCTCACCGCCAGACGAGGTGTGTCCGTATAATAACTAAGTACGTCCACCCGGCTTTTACTTGGCAAAAAACCAGTCGATTTAATATCCGTTTTTTGCCGTTTTAATAAAATTGTTATTGGCTGCGTTATTAATAATGTAGTTATAGTGATGATGGCAAATTACAGGCGATTTAGAGCAAATTTCGAAGCGAATCTGGTATTTTGGGTGAAGAGCTTTGGGGTCTTTTTAACTGCCTCTCAGAAGAGTTTATTTGCGGGAAATCCTTCGTTAGATATCTATCCTCCTTCAAAGCACGGGTTCTTTTCATCTATTCATTTTTAGTTTAGGCTATGGATTGTCTGCAAATCGTAACTACTTATCATTTACTTAAATCAAAAAAACATTTCGAGTGATGTCGTTGGCTGATCTTTCTTGCGAGTCTGTTGCCAGTTATATACAGGTGTATAATCTCATATAATGAGCTGTCAAAGCTATATACTTAATTTCAAGCGCATCTCGAACCAGATTAAATTCCTAAGCCGTCAAGATAATCACGGACTTGACAGCTACCGGCACAAAATAAACCATACGCGTGATGAGTCGAATACAGGCCTTGCTGAGAACCATCACGGTGAGAGTTGGATTCAACAGCTGATCATAACTACACTACACTAGGCAGGCTGGTTACGCAGCCAGTCAATTATATGGGAGTTCGTGGTAAGGAAATGCAAAACCGGTTGTTTTTGTCATGGTAATACCGGTTATAACCGGTTATTTCTGTACATCTTCATATGTTGGCTGCCGCACTCAGGCTGCCTAGTGTGCGAGGAGCCTTAATAGTTAATTACTAAACTAAAAATTTCAAGTGGTCTCAAGCCTATTTCAAACAGAAAAATTACGCTCTCTGTGGCTTTCAAAATTGGTCAAAACTTTCCCCGATTTAGATAAATCGATAAAAATAATTTTTCATCACATTTGCTCGTAAAAGATGGTATTACATGCAGGTATACTGAAGGGCAAAGGCGTTATATAGTCCCCGCGGGAGTTATAAATTGTTATAACTCCCGAGGGAGTTATGGTTTTAGTTTTAAAAATATAGTACGCACTCGCACTCGCAGACTACTTCAGACTAAGGACGTTTCGTTTCGACGTTTCGACATTATCTGTGGTAGACGACACAAAAAAAAGAAAAAAGTTAAATATTATTGGTTAGATACTCTTTAGTTTTGTAACAAAATTACTGTTCATATTTAAATTTTATAATATTACGGTGTTAATTATTGCTGCATAATATTGTTAATTGTTATTTGTTTAATGATAGATAGTAAGATTCTGTGTACATTTGTTTTCTTTTTTAAGCTGATGGCCGTTTTGCCAGTGCTCATAGTAAATTAAAAAAATATATACAGAAAAAAGTTAGTTGTCAATCGTTATCGTTTAATGTTTATTTTTTACTTATTTATTTGTTATATACTCCCAAATGTGATGAAAAATATTGTGTGTATGGCGGGTAGTAAGGGGATTACAAACTCAGGACATTAAAAGCCCTCCGCCTTCGGCGTCGGGCTTCTAATAGTCCTTCGTTAGTAATCCCCTACTTACTACCCTTATGACACAATATACTAGTAACTACCGTGTGCCAAAACAAAAAAGATCCCGCTCTGTACCATTTCATTCAAAGATTTGTTCTTTCAAAAGTCACGGTTGAAGCAATATTTTGACGTAAAGTATCTGATACGGTATCATTCATTCAAAGATTTGTTCTTTCAGAAGTCACGGTTGAAGCAATATTTCGACGTTTCTGATACGACTGTTACGTACCTATAATAGGAAATATTATAGGTACGTACGTCGGGCAAATAGGTAGCTAAACAATTCGGCAGAAACGTTTCGTAAAAACTAAATCTGGATTAATGATGTTTCGAAGGGCCAGTGAAATAATAAACCCCAACAAACAGCCAAACCTGAAATAATGTATGAACCTCATTTTAAACATAACCTACTAAGAATGTCTACTTTCTAATAAGGAATATCTTTGAAATCTATTATGTATAGAAAACCTCTCATGATCTTAACAAATATGGCAAGTATTGCAGCACTCATTAAGATCCAAGAATGCAATTATTTCCAATACATACCAATAAAGACCTCTGTATGACAAATCAAGTCAGCCATTCCATATAGTATGGTAGCAAAAAGCTTGATAATGCGGGAAAGTGACCCTGTCCCTTTCTGCCGAGCTTGGAAGAAGAAACCGGTTGATCCAGGCTCGCACACTGTTTTACCGTCGATATGTTGAGGCTCCTTATCCGTTCAAGAATGCTGATTGTATTAAGCATTTTTCTCCGATCAAACATCTTTCTTAACACCTTATTAATGTTACTACATATTTAGAACAGGGCTATGGCGATTTATTTGTATATATTTAATATATAAGTACAGTTTGAATTTTTCATTGTAATTTTCACAAAACTACTCGAAATTTACAAAATTCACGCAGAAAACTGGATTTTTCAATTCGACTTTAGGTACTCATCTAAAACTGACCGACTGGTCTAGAACTCAGGGAATGTATTGATCATTTTAAAAAGTTTGTTTTAATTATCAATATATTTGTCATAATATGAAAAAACATTTTGAAATGTATAAGGCCTCTTAACCTTACTACTTTATAATTACTCAATAAAAAGATCATTGTGCGCAGCACGGAAGGAAAGAAGAGAGATTTGAGAATTAAAAGAAATACCACCCAGTTAAAATAAAACGTGAGGATTCATAATACGCTTCTTAATGTAAAATTTACATTATAAATGAATATTACGTTTAATTAGATTCGATTTCGAAACAAATATTTTCGTAATTTGAAGCGAACAAATATTGGTTATATATGCGTAAACTCGTATTGGACTGGGTTTAACGTTTATCGGCAAAATCGGATATTTCGTTTTATCTTAAACTAGTTTTTTACGCGGCATCAAGCCATATCTTCCTAACAAACGAATGTTGATTTGCGAAAATTATATTGTTTGGTGTAAATTGGCAGTCAAGGCACAGAATTAAATAATGTTTCATAGTAATTAAATTACTATGGCGGGTCAGGTTTCTCTGCAGCATACTGTACATTAACGTTAACAATATCGAGACATTTTGCTATCTAGACACGCGGCAGCGTGTCCAGCCAAGTTCACCCCAAGAACTGGCGAGCAGCAGCCGTGTGTTATATTACACGAACCGTTTGGAGCCACTTTTGACCCCTCAATAACTCCAAATCTATTTAACATAAAAACATGAAATTTGGCTTATGTATTAAGATCCTTTAGAACAACTAGAACCCCAAATTTCATAAATATAGGTGAAATAGGTATTGAGATATTAAAGTCCAAAAAACGGTATTTTTATCACTGACTGACTGACTGACTGACTGACTAGTAATCAAAAACCTAACCCACTTCCAGGTGACCTAGAAAGGTGAAATTTGGCATTCAGCTTGGTAATTGTGTGTGTACACATAAAAAAATCGAAAACAGTGATTTTTTTACTTTTTTAATTATTATTATTATTTATGCTTCTTGCCTCAGAACTCCGTCATTTATTAACCGATTTGGAAAATTCTTTCTTTGTTTTAAAGATGTATTAGCATAGCTCACACTCTTTCTCTCTCTCTCTCTTACACACACACACACACAAGAATCCAACACGTACTAACCGATTTGGAAAATTCTTTGTTTGTTTAAAAGATGTACTAGAATAGCACACACACAAGTAATTAACAATTAATTATTAAATAATTTACACATCATAATAATTTCTGTACAAAAAGTAATGAGATCCCATCAAAAACATAAATGTTAAATTAGAGCCAAGTTCTCGCATGCAACGTTGTCGACTTCGCCGACAAAAGAATTGAGATCTATATGGGCGCCAAGTTCTTTGCCCTAAATTTTTTAAATACATGGACATGCGACATACTCAATGCATTTATTTTACTTGGGGTGTAATTCAATATCAAGATTTGACTTGGCTAGTTTTCACAAACTGACTTAATTTTATCAAAGTAACATAGTATTATTATCAAGCTAACAGTATAAGTAACAGGGACGTACACTAACTTGCGTACATACCTTTACGAAAATAGGTTAATGATTAGACAAATATAATATAAATTTATATGTAAAAACTAGCCAAGTCCAGTCTTGATATTGAATTACACCCCAAGTAAAATAAATGCATTGAGTATGTCGCATGTCCATGTATTTAAAAAATTTAGGGCAAAGAACTTGGCGCCCATATAGATCTCAATTCTTTTGTCGGCGAAGTCGACAACGTTGCATGCGAGAACTTGGCTCTAATTTAACATTTATGTTTTTGATGGGATTATAATATTACACAGTTAACAGATAGTCCGCCAGTTTTAACCCATATTATTCTCTGGCTTGTTCTAGGTAAAAGTTCGACCTATACTAGGTATAATTTCTGCGTCAAATCAATTCCACGAACTCTATCGTCCATATTTAGTTTAGGTATTCGAATCCAATATGTAGGCTTGAATTGCAGCAAATATTACTCGCTATTTTCATTTAAATTCCCGTACATAGGTATGACGGCAACTTCGTGAAATAAAATAAAATATGAACTAGCGCCCGTTGAATCAAAATGCCTGGGGGTTTATTATCCGAATGAAAAGTTTGGCTTATGGTAATTTTGCTCCAGCTTTCAGAAATATATTAGCCATTTTTAATTAACTGAGGGATAAAAACTCGTTACGACTGATAGTCTATGTAAACGCGGGTAGAGAAATATCAAAAATGTAACAACAGCTAATTAGTTTCCGGTACTACATTTTTCTTGTTAAAGACTGTAGGAGACAAATCAATAGGTAGACTAGAAATTGGACCATCCGTCTTTCTTAGGGCGTCCGCAATCTCACCAGTAACTATGTATACTTCTATCAGTAAAATAACTTCTCAAAGAAATTAAGGACCGCGCAAGCAAACTGCTTGCCAACCGTAATAACCAGGCCCAACTCTTACCAATCATCATTTCAAAAATCGAATCCCAATCGAAAGCGCAACAGCAGGTTTTCGCTGATTTAAAAACCCCTTTTCGAAATCGATTCGCTGTCGAACGAGCCTCGCTTTTGGTCACGTGCGCTTAAAATTATCGAGAAGAATTTTCGCCCGGGGTCCACGGGCTTGGAAACGTAATTTTAATTTATTGGGATGCAAATTCCAGCTCCCTCCGGGTGTGAATTCGCTTAGATTGGTTTTCGCTCCTTAAGATTTCAGTCACGCGATTGAGAAGTTTGTATGGATACGTACGCACAAAGGTTGGTTACCGCTCCAAAGTTGGAAGATTCTCCGTCGTTTGTCTCTCTACTTAAGAGGCCTTATTCCTTTTAAAATGCTGATTGTTTAGACATTTTTCTCTATGATCAAACATGTTTCTTAACATATAATTGATGTTACCACCTAGAACAGGGCTATTGGGATTTAACCTATTGGTATATATTTTAAACCTACAGTTTGAATGTTTAATTGATAATTTTTGTTCGAAAAACTACTCGATATTGACAAAATTCACAGGGAAAATTCGTTTTTTTCAACTTATTTTCGACTGCACGCAATGAAAGCATGAAATAGCTACGTTACTACCTAGAACTCGGGAGAAAGTATTATTCACTACAAAAAGTAGGTTGAAATTATCAATATATTCGTCATAATATGAAAAAAAAAAATTAAAAGGAATAAGCCCTCTTAAAACCGTATCTGCTTCTACTTCTTCTGCTGTTATATGTATGTACTTAACTTTATACAGTCCTCGCCTTGACAGACTCGGACTGAAAAATAGTCTCGTGTCGTGTTTGTAACCAAACATAGCACACTTGTATACCTATTTATAATGTATATTCGAATTGTTGTAAACGTAAGAAAATATTTATACAATTCTTTCATTCGCTATTTGCTAGTTTTGTTTCATGTTCCTTTTAGTAACGCGGTGTCGCCCAAAGTATCTTATTGGAAGCATTGTCTGTCGTCGCGGACTTTGCCTGCATGTAACACAATCCTTCGCTCACACTGCGTTTTCGTGCAGCAAAACTCGAGCAACTCATTTATTTTCCATCCATTACGCGTCTGGGATTGTATAATAGAACAATGTCCACCAAAACCCCGCAATAGATTACAGGTAAGTGGAAGTCACGAGGTTTTCATTATTTATTGGTGCGATGTCAGTTATGTAAGTGTAACATGATATAAGGAATAGTTAGACCGAAATATGGGACATTTCTCATGCGAACACTTGGCTTGGTAAAGTTATTGAGTTACATTGCTATGTTAATAATTTCATTCTGGTAAACCTGCAATTATTGATTTGATAAATGTTCTTTAGTTAAAATGGAAATGGTATTGATATTATGTGTAGTCAAAAGTCAAATAAAAAGGCAGATTTGACCAAATAGGCACTAAGACATGTGTTTCGCATTTCTATGGGAATATAGTATTTCAAAGAGCCTGTTTTTCTTTTAGAACGTCTATTCTTTTTCGCTGTTTTCGATATACGTTTTCGCTTAACAAGAACTCCGGCGGAATGGATTACAACGACGCAGACGCCTCTCCGTCGTGATTATTCCGCCATTTGCACCGAGCAACGCTCAACCACCCCGCCAATTGCTCAATATTGCATTGCCATGAATAATTGATCATAGTCTAATTCGTGACGATGTGCGCACGTGATTAGGAGAACAATACAATCGAATGTACAGCGACTGAATGCAGTTACCGTTACCATGAGTTTACAGTGATAGTACTCGCTATAGCGACTGCGTAAAGTATTGTAGTTCTATAAAGTAACCGTAAAAGTAAAGAGCGCTGTACTATCCATACTAATATTATAAATGCGAAAGTGTGTCTGTCTGTCTGTTACCTCTTCACGCTAAAACCGCTGAACCGATTTAGATGAAATTTGGTATATACATAGTTTCAGTCACGGGGAAGGACATAGGATACTTTTCATCCCGAATAAATGTAGTGTTCCCGTGGGATGAGCGGGTAACACCGCGGGGCACAGCTAGTATTATAAATGCGAAAGTGTGTCTGTCTGTCTGTTACCTCTTCACGCTAAAACCGCTGAACCGATTTAGATGAAATTTGGTATATACATAGTTTCAGTCCCGGGGAAGGACATAGGATACTTTTCATCCCGAATAAATGTAGTGTTCCCGTGGGATGAGCGGGTAACACCGCGGGGCACAGCTAGTATTATAAATGCGAAAGTGTGTCTGTCTGTCTGTTACCTCTTCACGCTTAAACCGCTGAATCGATTTTGATGAAATTTGGCATAGAGATAGTTTAAGATACGAGGAAGGACATAGGATAGTTTTCATCCTGGAAATTATACCTAAAAAGATTGAAAAGTGAGTCAACATTTCTGTTGGGGCGGTGACCCTGTAGGAAATGTAATTATTAGACCAAAAGCACAATTGCTCTTACATTTGCTTAGGCGCTTTTAATAATCCCTTTTATCAAGTTCCACGCGTACGTAGTCGCGGGCAAAAGCTAGTTGCATATACATCGTTTGCACTGTCGCTAGTGAGTATTTTTTTTTTTTTTTTTTTATGTCATAGGGGGCAAGCGAGCAAACTCATATGGTAAGGGTACAGATAATAGGAAAAGATACGTTTGATCAGCTCTGTTTAATTAATTCCGTCAATAAGTTTCTAATTAGTGATTTTCATTAAATTTTGATTACAGCTCGTTGCATACGTATATATATAATATATTGTGTAATTGAATGTAATAGATACTGTTGGGAGTATTTGAACAGCATCCAATAGTTTACATTTAACGCATGCACTACATTTAACGGACCGGGCCTCATTCAGAGTTTCACATGGAGATCGGTAGAAGCTTTATGTTGGTCGAATTCATGATTATAAATATTGGCTTAGTACCAAAGTAAGCTCTAGTAGGCTTTTGTCATGGGCATTAGACGACAATACCCATAGTTATACTTAAATGCAAACAAAACTATCACGACCCAGGAACAAATATTCGAGTTCATCACACAAATATTTACCCTTTTCGGGATTCGAACCTTGGACCGCCTGCTCAGTACGCTGCACTACCAAATGCTCTAATCGCCCCGTCGTTTTTCACAGCCTTAATAGTTACCGCCATGTAAACGTCGTCCATATTAAACCATTGATACAAAAAACCACACTAAGACATTAAAAATAATGAGACATTTACCATGTTTCATACATTTACGTCGTCCATATGTTTGAAAGATACCTTTAACTTACCAACCTTTAACCGTGCGTGTCCCCATTCCAAAGCCGATAAAAATAAAACCGGCCAAGTGCGAGTCTGACTCGCGCACCGAGGGTTCCGTACAACGTATCTCATCTTAAAAGGTTAAGTTTAAGTTTGCACCTGGTATGTATGGTGCCGGATACAAATGAGGTGCAAAGTTAACGCAACCCGATCACGTTTGTGTACTTATTGGAGGCCACCTTAAATATTTATTTTATTATGTTTTTTTAGTATATGTTGTTATAACAGCAACAGAAATAGATCATCTGTGAAAGTTTTAACTGTCTAGCTATCACGGTTCATAAGATACAGCCTGGTGACAGACCAACAGCGGAGGCTTAGTAATAGGGTCCTGTTTTTACCCTTTAGGTACGGACCCCTAAAAAGCCTTTACGTACGTTTCTTAAACTTCTAACTTACGACCAGCCTCAACCATATAACATTGTGAACGACGTTTATATGACCTGTTCAGAGGAAAAAATACTAACCAAGTAGTACGAGAATAATTTATTTTATTACCTTTAATTCGACCCTTCCTCAGCCAATGCGGCTCTGCATACATTAACATTGGCTAAGCTAATAATAGCTAGATTAATGATTCGGACATTGCAAATGCATTAGATAATCGTCTGTGGTTATTGACCGTTTTCGAGAAATATCTGAGCGTAAGAGAAACATTCCGAAGTGTTACTGTGCTAATTTGAAACTGCATACTCAACTTTGATGACGATACAATTATATACTTCCTTATGGCTGGTCTGATGATTGAGCTGGAAGGTGGCCCTAGGAACTCTGTAATAGATTGAAGCAATTCTACCGAGTTTGGGATCTTTAGAATCGCATCGGTGACCAATTTGGTGGATGTTCGTAGAAAAGTACAAGGTGAAAATGACATTTTCGACAGAAACTTATGTGAAGTGTGCCTCCTAAATTTCCCGATTTCATAGAACCTTAAAACCAAATAGTTTGCGGAACACTGGTACAGACTAAATCGTCGCTGACCTCGCATAAGACCCACCGCAAAACTATCTATCACACGGCTCAGCGTAGCCTACAACTTAATTACAAAACTTAATAACTAAAATTCTCTAGAGACAGTGTCACGTTGAAACTGGGAGTATTGTGTCGTCCCTTTTTCACTCTTGTTAGAAAGCATCGGAGTGAGGGAGGCTGCATGATTCGATGTGGGAGCATGTGACCAGGTGACATGCCACCGTGTCGGGATGTACTCGTAGGTACACAAGCGAAGCGTGAACGTGCCGCCTGAAAGAATTTCTTGTCGCCCAAAGAATTATCCCAGTCACGTGTATTCTTTGGAACATTAAGTTCAATTTAGCTTAGTACCACCAATATTTTTTTTATTAAATAATAAGCTAATAAATGATCTCTTATCTCTCTCTTATTTTGGTTCAAATCTGTTATTTTTATCTGCTTGTAAAAAATAACATAGGATTTCACGGCTTTTTATGAACGGTTATTTGATTACTTTCTTAGGTAATTTTCAGTGGTGATTTACATTATACTTTTGGGCATATGACCTACAATCGAGAGTAAAATACAGCAGGCAGTAACGTCAAAAGGAACGTTTTTAATAAAATCATAATAATTTCAGTTTACCTACATCTAGTAACCAAAACGTTTTATAATAAAGGTATGTTAGAAATAGAATAGTCCTTATCATTAATTTTTTCGTCTTCAGACTTTTATCATAAATGTAAAATTAACGAGTTCGCAATAGTGTATGTTAGCATTAACTATTTAAAGATATCGCCCAGATACGTTACGTAAGTTTTGGCAGCTGCATACAAATTTGCGGTTGTTGCAAAATACGTGCACCAAAACGATGCGCTGCACTGCAACTAAACAAGATAAATGTGTTTTCATAAAAGGAAGCGAGAAGTTTCAATAAATCATACAACTTTCATTAAACACGAAACATCCGCAATCTCGCAATATGGCGCCCTAGAATTCCAAACTTAAACAAAATAATACGTTACATTTCAAAAACTCTTGCAACTCAACACAACAGAGTAATCATAAACAAACACACATACACAAAGTTGTAAACAAAACACGGTGGAGCGAACGAGTGAAATAGTAGAAACAAAAGTACCTTTGCGGCTTCTTGAAATAAAATGACGTATGTACAAAAGAACGTAAGGCTACTTATGTCGTTTGGGAGCTAGATTGGTGTTATAGGTACGTATAAAGAGGGTGATATAGTGCGACAGGGCCGTAAAGTACGCGAGAGGGCGCAGCCAAGTTCATTCATAAAAGCTGAAACCATGAATGAGTTAGTAGCCCGGAGTTATGGGACCGCTTAAATTATAAGCGATGCAAATCAAAGTTTACTTTGTTTGGGCACGGCCTACGTTTTATTAACATTTCTAGTACTTTGCTGTGGTGCTTGGTGCTGGTTCCAATAATTTGGCTAAAGGGTCGATTGAATTTTTTTTTTACATAGTTAAGGGCTTTAATTAAAACAATACCATTTATGCTATCTAACATCAGGCTCCAACTATCATGGGTAATATGGACAGTGGGCATGTCCACTGCACCACCTTAATTGAGATTTATAGGCTGATCTTTATAGCCCGACTCCCACTTGACCTATTTTCATATATACACAACCTTTAATTTTTGAGAGATTTAACATTTCGTAAATATAAAAACATTACCATTATTTATAACCACTACTTTAAATTAAATATAAGGAAAAACGACCATTATTTACGTTTTATACTATGATATTTACCATTAAATACGATGTCGAAACAAACATTCATTGACTCCGAAGCACTTTAAAGGTATCCCTTACAGGGATAAATTAAGTATTACGTGTTTTTATGAGCAATAAAATGTTTACAAAGAAACATACACGTCTAGCACAACTGTGACACGCGATTCTTTCTCGCGCGAGTTTTATTACCTGACCCTTTCATTTCAACGCGCGACGATCGAACTCGCGTCAAGGTATGATATGATAGCCCTGCAGCATCTCTAACATAACTGTCATACGCGACTATTTCTCACGCGAGAAATTACCCTTCCTTACCTTGTACCTCACAGTACCGTAATAAAAGAGATAGCTAGTATATCACGAGTCACGAGAAGAGTCGCATACATGTCACAGTTGTGCTAGAGGTGCTACTGTGTGAGAAAGTGATGGGTAGCGCTATCTCGCGCGACAAGAGTCGCGAAGCATAGGTTGTGCTAGACTGGTTTCAATCTAGTGGTACCTATAATATATCTCGTATCACAGTCGATGTTCTGTAATTACCAGTAAGTACCCTTAATGGGTCTGCGCCGAAGCACGTGCCAACGGTCAGGCACTCAATCGAAGTGAACAATTTGATCTTCGGCGGGCAATATTGCATGACCTTCAAGTTATGTATAAGTACGTAAATATTTCAGTAGTTGGGTGAATCAACTTTTTCTTCCTGTTATCCTGTCCCGTGACCCAGGCGACAATAGAGATTGAACTTCTAAGAAAAATGTTGATAATTTATATCACTGGTATTATCAGGAGATAGTCTACATAAGAATGGGCTTATAACTGCATAAATGACAAAGCTTTTGCTAAATAGAACCAGGGAAAATCGTAGTTTTACAAAGTGACCCAGGGGACATCACCATCGCAGCGAGTGGCAGAAAATAGTTGATTGAACCCGTTAATAGTATAATTGAAATGCTTACCGAACAAGATAATCATATAAAAATCTATATAATTTTATATAGTATTTAATCATCATAAATTGAAGAGTCAAACTCTCGTCGGTGTAGCTCATGAAGTATGTAGTCTTCTCCATCCAACTCTATCCATAGCCACGTTCTTGACTATCTATTTAGTCTTAGTTTGTGACTAGGTAGGTCGATTTGAGTAAGATAAATAAGTTTTTGTCAAAAATGACATTTTAGTGACAAACTTTTATAGCCAACTGTACTTTGCTTTGAATATCCATCAAATGCTCATTGACACGATTCTAAAGAGCCCAAACTCGGTAGGATTGCTTTTTCTATTATAGAGTTCCTATGGCCACCTTCCGGCTCCATCATCAGATCAGCCCCATGGTACCATATTATTGTATTGTCATCAAAGTTATGTAAGTATGCAAAATTTCAGCTCAATCGGTTGACGATATCTGCTTCAAAATTGAGTTGCAAGATTTCACCCGAACAAACATACCTATACTTTAAACATACGTACATACAATGCAAGTTAAATAATAAAATAATAAAAAAAAAGCTTAAGCCCGCCTTGTGGTAACATTATTTATCAATCACATCCACAACAAACGCATAGAAACCAGTTTCTCCATCGAATGCTATAATTTACCGTAGTATATAATCTTCAGTAGCCATAATGAGTCTGTAATGGGGTTGGTTTGTCATCACAAAGCTCAGCTTTCTCGTGGCTACAATTGCATTAGAAATTGAAGTAGTATTAATGTTTGTTTTGTTGAAGATTATCATAATATATCTTCTAACTAGATTTATTCGTCGCGAAAAATAGTTAACTTGAAATATGGAATTGTTTTGTCTACAAATTATTCTAGACTGGGGTTTCATTTTATGTTTCTACTCATAGCCCGACTCTTTTTCCCCTCTCCCCCCGCCCTAAGTCAGACTGACCCGGTTCCGTCTATTCACGACGCAGTCCATGCGCCCAGTTTGCCCGCGTTAACCTCCCCAAATCACTCCTGTGGCGCGGAGATAATCCCATTAGCGGGTTATACTCCCACACAAACTCCGACTACTGGTACTGAGGGCTAGAGTCCTGACACAGTTCAAGTAATGTCTTAAAAAAAACAGATGTTTCTACTGAAATTGTCTGTGATTCTGACCTATGAGTCTTCTTTAGTGTGAAACTCACATTATTTTCCTAGTCGTTCAGTCATACCTGTTAAAGTTTAGATTCTACTGATTTGGGTAGGTACATTATCGTAAAGTAAACCCTCAAGATGCATCTGGTTGGAAAATTCAATGGCTCTGGCATCAGGTTCAGTGATCCAATAGGTAGAACGCCCGTGTTGTTCCGGAAAGCCGTTGTAGACGCGGGTTCGAACCCCGTCTGAACCATTGAATTTTTCGCTTCATTCTAAACATTAAGACAGTTTTTTAAACTGTACGAGTATCGAGTACCTAACCTACTTTGATTGTAATGTAATAAAAACGGTTGCATGTTTTTGATCCCAGCGAACTTTCAGCTCAGTGAGCTGGTAGAGGCCTCGTCTTTAAGAATCTTTGATCACGGCACGATTGAGCGAACGCAATGATTAAATATGTCTCGTTCCAACATTATTATTAATTAGTTATTATTGTGTCGTTAAGCATGAATATCAGACAACCTCACACAAATCAACCTACTCCCAAATTAAGCTCAAGAAGGCTTGTGTTATGGGTACTAGGCGACGATGTACATACTTATATATATAAATAAATACTTAAATACATAGACATCCATGACCCAGGCACAAATATTCGTGTTCATCACACAAATATTTGCCCTGGCCGGGATTCGAACCCGGGACCGTCGCCTCAGTAGGCAGTTGCTTAACCACTGCGCCAACCGCGTCGTCATAGATGGATATACATATTATGTAGAAGAGGAAGACCAAATAAAAAAAAGGATGGATCATGTGAGAGATGAGACATAAGAAGGAAGTAAACGACAAGATGACAAGTAATAGCGAAGGATGGGGAAAAGAAAACATGCTGCGCCGACCCCGAATAAATGGGATATGGGATGATGATGATGTCGAGGTTATTGCTACCGGGCCTTAATTCGGCGAGGCATCGTGATGTCCCTAATTAAGCAATATAGCAGTTTTGTCACGGCCATATTTTGGACAAGCAAGGACGCATTAAATATATGGTCAAAAATTTTTAAGTATTCGATTCATGGTCATACAGCTGCGCCACGCGGTGTTGCCCGCACATCCCACGAGAACTCTACATGTCTTCGGGATAAAAAGTAGCCTATGTGTTAATCCAGGGTATCTGCTACCTTCGTGCCAATATTGGTAGTCGGATAATCAGAGCTTATTACATTATTAGGCTATTATTGTTTGGATCCTTAAAGTTAATTAATTTACGCATACGTTTATGTTAATATTTATATGAATATGAGATTTTAGGCTGACAGTTAATGTTTTGAGGCTGACTCAATAATTAAGTAGCTCCCATTACACATATGGGTATCTATAGGCTCTCATTTCCCGCAAAGTCGGGTAATGAGAGCGATTCTGTTTTTTTGAAAAAAGTTTATCTGTCGCCAAATGCCTGATAATGTAACGGTGATGCTGTAATTAAATGATATTCAAATAACTAAGGATTTAGTTTCTATTAAAATGATCCAAAAATACCCATACATTTGCCTTATATTGAACTTTTGCCTTAGTAGGCTCCAATTCCCCCACGCTCCCCTATAACTGACAAGTTGTTTTTAAAGGTAAGGTAAAAGAGCACAACGGTAAATAGACATACACACACATTTATTACCCGACTACGGTGAAGCAAAAAGGAGGGTTATTTATTTTAGACTACGTTTTACTATGACATAACATTAATAAAATATTATCAATCAAAACGTGATTTTCTACTCGCCTGTATATCTGTGATTGTTATTGGAGCAAAGTTATTGAATGTGAAAGTCGATATAGTTGTATCTCAAATGTAATAATGTTGTTTATTTAGGAATCTAGCCCAATTTAGGTCGATCCTAAACCAATAGAAATCTTACCACAACTATGAAATATTACTTATCTCTTGAAGTGTGTAGTCGTTAGTCGGCTAAAAATAAATGGATATTTTTGTATATACTGTGATATATATAGCATATAGGTAGGAAAAGCGAATGTATTTAAGGCCCGCGGGCGCTGTGTTATTGTTTTTACCCGACTACGGCGAAGCCAAAAGGAGGGGTTATAAGTTTAGCAGCCTATGAATGTATGGATGTGACGGATGAATGTATATTTAAGTGAGTTCCATTCCAACATAGCGCGAAAACTACTCAACCATTTTTAGTGATTGAGGTGTCTATTTTAAGTAAGAAAATGGAATCAAATATAGTTAAATACTTAACAGATTTGTGCTAATCAAACTACTAATTTGAGATTCGCAAATCGACATTTATTGACCGAGTGAGTGAAGCACGAGTGAAGCGTTTCAGCTTGGCCTAAAATTCATTCGTATCTACAGATTATTCATCTGTGGTCCGGATGTATGGATATCCAGATGATTCTTAATAGATGCTCATGAAATGTTGTGAGAAGGTTCGTTAATTATTATATAATTTTTTGGTCGATGCATTTTTACAAAAATTGGGCAAGTGCGAGTCCGACTCGCGCATGAAGGGTTCCGTTCCATAATCTATAACAAGTTTGTTGTATGGGAGCCCCCCTTAAATATTTATTTTATTTTATTTTTAGTATTTGCTGTTATAGCGGCAATAGAAATATATCATCTGCGAAAATTTCAACTGTCTAGCTATCACCGTTCTTGAGATACAGCCTGGTGACCGACGGACGGACGGACGGACAGCGAAGTCTCAGTAATAGGGTCCCGTTTTTACCCTTTGGGTACGGAAGCCTAAAAAAGAACAAAATGGCGGAGATATGGGGATCGAAAACTTAAAAAAATATTTCAGCCATTTCTAAAAATTACTGCCAGGTCTACAGCTCACAGAGCGAAGAAAGAAGGTTTCATGAAATAAGTCGTAAGGCGTCTTCTTCTATTGCCCCCCTCCACACTACCATATTCGCCCAAACTCTGCTAACTTCGCGAGTAGTGTGAAGCTAGAGCATAACACGAATCTCCGATGTAGGAAAGCAACCGCCAGGCTAAAGGTGGTTTTCCACCGGCGAGGCGTGGCGGGGCGTGGATGGGCGAGAATTGAAATCGCGCTGGCCCTTTTCCACTAAAAATTGGCATTAATAGCTATCGCCAGCCCGCGCGGGACCTCGCGAGCCCGCGCGAGCCCTCGCGTGCCTGACCGAGCTCGTGGTTGACAACAACAAAAAATGTATGACGCGTCGTCCACTACTAATATCATTTTTTGAAATTAAACCTAGTAAATATGACATAGGGCTTAAATTTCAATATTTGGCATAGAATCGAGTCGCCGTTGAGTTGTTATTATAATGTGCGAAGATCTACCGCGCGACCGCCGCGCCGTAGACTGTAGGCTTGGACGTAGATGTAGACGATGTAGTGCTGTTAAGTTCGCAGTGAAATACACACGTGATTGCTGTATCATGTCTCGTGAATTAGTATTATTAAATATGTTAATGGAAGAAGAATCGGATGAGGATAATGCAACAAGAAATAATCTCATAGTGCTTTCAAAAAAACGAACTCACCGTTACTGGATTCGAAGCTGTCAGTACTATGGAAAAACTAGTTTTTTGTATAAGGTAAGAAAAACTACATTAAAAATTTAAAATATTTATTTAAAACAATCTTTTTTTTAACGAGAATGTACTCTTAATGATTTTTTTATTACCACAAAGCCACCTACTATCAAATAAATCTACTATTTTTTTCAGTGTAAAAAGAAAATCAAGACATAAACGGCAGCGGTAACGAACAACAAAACGCCTATCGATCGCGTGAAGCGGTTTTTCTGTTAATTAATTTATAATCTGACGAAAGCAAGACGGTTCATTTTTACACCAACAAATATTTCAATTCATGTCCCGCACCGCACATCCTCTCCAATTCCTACTATTTCCACCGACCGAAGATGCGCTGGGAGGGGATTGAAAAACTGCAATACAAATTAAAATTCCCGCCCCGTCTCGTCTCTGCACGCCTCGCCACGCCGCTTCCCGCTCCGCCGGTGGAAAAATCAGATTTAATCTCTACCCTATAATAAAAGCAATAAGGTTCATTTTTACGCAAACAAATATTTCAATTCAAGCCCCACGCATCCACGCGTCGCCTTACTATTTCCACCGAAGATGCGCGTGGCGGGGATTGAAAATTTGCCGTACTAATTTCAATTCTCGCCCATCCACGCGCCGCCACGCCTCGTCGCCGGTGGAAAACCACCTTCAAGGGGGACTGGTTCAGTTTGACACATGCACCCAGAAACGCGGGCTAGCTTGGCCATTGAGTGGGTGCCACAACACAACGGACATGGCGGGACGACCTGGACACGTTTCTCAATTGCTGGCCGGAGGAGGCATCTGATCGGGAGTCGTCGAAATCGAGGGGGCCTTTGTCCGCACCGCTATAAGACCGCCTGTTGTGTACCTCTGCCTGTTATTTTAATGTATCTCATGTTGTGTTGTGTATTCCTATATGTTTGAGGTGTGCAATAAAGAGTATTTGTCCACAATGTCCGTCAAAGACCAAGCATTAGCATTTATTTCCTCTCCTATTTTAAGGACAATTTTATTTCGTATGGCAGATAAATGTGTCATCATAGATAAACGGACAAACTAACAAGGCAGTCCATTCATCATTGTTATCACTATCAAGGATCTAGCGTCATTTCTCGATTAATCAAACGTCAGACAAAACGGAACGACAAATCTTAACTGACAGAGACAAACTTAAGGATAGAATTTGTTGAAAGTGTTGCCCGCAACGTACATTATAAGTTTATAACGATTATAAATGTTCCTATTGTCACAGAATAAGACTAACATAATTATCTTGCCGCGACTTCGCATGTCGCGCGACCAAGCACCAAAGTGACAGGTAGTATTTGACGCGCGTCAAGGAGTCGCGTGTCACAGTTATGCTAGACCTCTAGGAGTTCCACCATTTTGGTCTTCTAAAATGCCAAATGCAGGATGAGAATTGTATTTTTTTCTCTCCATTGGTTGTGGATCGTTACGAAACGACGGACCGACGCGTGCGTGTAGGTACGATTGTCGACGAACACGCGCCGAATGTGCCCGAACACTTATATACTAGTGCGTAGGCTACTATGGAGTGTAAAAAGGGCGGAGCGGAATCTTCATATATGCAAAAGTGTCCGCCGAAAGGTGATAAATTGGTGGCGCTACTGTGACTGACAGATTAGTTCTGTCACTTATAGTCTGGCTAATGAAATTGTATTACTCAAAGTTTTGGCGGGACATATAAAAAATCTGCGGCTGGTCTTACTTTGTGTAGTAGGAATTATGGTGATGATACTAGAACATATTTTTGATTTTCCATGCTCATGTAAGGTACCTAAGGAAATAAGTTAAATATATATAATATGTTAACATGCACTCATAGTCAGCACACATCATTTCTACCACCACTATGTACCTACAGTACGGTCAACGACAAACACATATGTTTGCATTTTCTAACCATATACAAGGCGAAAAATTAAATGAGCTACATATAATACCATATGAATCCATCACCAAAAAAATTACATAAGTACTATGCCAAATTTCAACTCGATCGGAATGTGATAAAGGGGTCCTCTATAAATATAATTTTGATACTTTATGAACTAGTTCTAGCATTCCGACCTACTAAATTCTTTAAATCATAGACAATTGGTGATACCACAAGGAAATATCTGTCAACATTATTTGGCTAGCCAGACTAGCAACAGTTCGTTTATAAATATTTAATAAAATTCTCCGTCTAAAACTTGGATTTTTTTCATACTTTCTTGCTACTCTAGCGCTAACTATTATTTACTGTTTTACCGATGGATATTTTTGCAAATATTCTCCTATGAAAGATTCCACTTCTGCATTTTACACTCCATGTACCTACTACTACTACTATGGCCACATAGCGCGATTCGCAAAACCATGGGAAACGTAGTAAGCCCGTCATGCTATTGTTGGAGAAATATTCGTTCATCTATACGGCCCGATGAAACGTATTAAAACATTCCAATATTTCACAGACTGTTCGTCACAGTAACGTGAAAAAATTGTCAAACGACGACTTTAATAATTATAAAAGAAAATATACAAATAAATTACAAAGGTTTTCCTTGAAACGGAAGGAGAATATTTAAATACCCAAATACTCCCGGAATTACATAAACATACACGATTCTCAATATCACTGAAATATATTCTAAAAGTAGTCGAAAATGAGTAAATATTGACGCCCGGAAATTATCCATACCTTCTTCAGGCGTGCGATATTTACTCATATTATTACTTTTTCTCACACCTCCGACTTTGGTTCTGTCACTTCGGTGAAAACTCGGCGAGGCGAGGTGCTCATGTTTTTTTTTTTATTTCTTTGTATCATGTCATCATCATACCCCGGGGTTTCCGGTGCACGGATGATTTCGTGCATCGAAAAAAAAAAACTGCTGGAAATAGGCAGGCCATGGAACGCCATTATGACCGCAGCAATCATCAGCACCTCACCAGATCATCCACCGTTTGGAGGGCCAACACACGCTTGCTTCTTCGTCGTTCGTCCCAGTGGCCGTCTGTTTCACGAGATACATGTCATACCAATTGCTACTTCCATTTTGGATGTCTTCGACTTATGTCGGTGTCGGTTCTCTTGTCTTTCTAGTCGTATACGTGTCTGATGATCAGGGTTTGGTTAGCGTTAGGTTCTTCTAGCGAGCACGGGTGTGCTCCCGGAATTGTTTCCTTTCCGTCGCTTACTGCACCACGTCTTCGAATCCTTGAGAAGATAGGTCTTTCAGCTGGTCAGTCCATCGTTCTGGGGATCGGCCATGTGATATTTTTGCCTTATATGTTACCAATAACGATTAGCCTTTCCACACGTTTACCTCCCGTTTCAAAACGCGGCCAAAGCAGCCCAGGAACAGATGATGATTGCGGATTATGGACAATCGTGTCTTAATTTTGATTTTGATTATGTCAGTTACTCTGTTTCTTCAACGTATCTATTCCTCGTATCCGTGAGAATTCATTGGGTTCGATAGGATAACATCACCAAGTTAATCTTGAATACAGCCTTCTATTGAATGGAACGGTGTTGTCAAGTGATTGACAGGGGCCCTAATCCTGACAGTGGGTTCGAAAGGAAACCCAGATCGGCTTAAATGTGTCACAGCAATATCCGTAAGCCCGTTATTTTAATTAACTGTTCAAATAAATACGTAATTATCTTATTTTTATTACGATATTCTATTTAATTCATGAATTTCCACTATTCCCTGTCCTTGGCATAAATCTCTCACAAACCGCTGCTGCATGGTTATTCCATTTCGTTTACCTAATGAAAAAAGACAGAGTAAAGCAAATGCCAATTGGTACAAACCAAATGTCACAAATATCCATTTCCGCAAAAGGATCCTTAATTACAACGCCTTTCTCCCTTACTGTAAGCACATTAAGATTTTCCACACCTCTGTTTAAACCCAAAAAAGTCCCATTTCAGCAGCGGCAGCCATTTGCAAACATTCCCCGGACCGTATCGCCCGCGCCCACTGCCCAACTTTTTGATTTATTTACCCGCTCAGCTTAAACTGCCGTAAAATAGCCCTAACAAACGCTAGCGTGTCACTATACCGTCAAAATTAAGCCAGAAAGGCATAAGGATATCCAAGCGTTGAAGGCATATAGGCTGTTTTAGCAACACACTTTGTAAGAGTTGGTGTGCGCGTTTTACGGCGGTACCACACTGCGTTTGCATGTAGTTGCCACACTCGTGTTGGCGAAATATTGATGTTGCTTTCATCTGGCTGTTTTCTATGTCAGATGAAAGGGGTGCAACACGAATATTTTGGCAAACAAAAAGTGGTGTGGCGTTAGCTTAACGCCATATTAGCTGTGACTTAATTTGATCCTTTTTCGTAATTATATTCATGCATTTTCAAATTTGCGTTTGTAGGGACATACCCAAAACAAACACCCCATTTTTTGTTAAAATCGTTAAATATGCGCCAATTTGAGATAATAATTTCGTAAATTTTTAGCAACGTTTATTATCTTTCTCTTAACTTGACTTGACTTTTACTGCAAAACAGCAAGGACAAGTGAAAAACAAATAAAATAATGTGAACAATTTTTTATGTGTCATATTGTCACAATCTTATTGTTTATTGCGATATATGAGGCCTATTCCCAAAAATGGTTTCGGAATTAACATAGGTCTTACAAAATTGGTATCCCAATTGATCTTGGGTAGCGCACTACTACTGTATCAATCGAAGCGGTATATTTTCGGAGAGGTCAGACTTTTATGACCCTTTACAAATTGTATGGCAGCAATGTCGCTAAAACGCCAGTCGGAGATATTGGAGTTCTTCGTTTTCTGACCCTGCAGTAAAGGAATTTCCCAAATTACGATGTGTAATTCTCGCATCGATTCTGAATGTAACCTTTTCACTATTGGTTGTTCATATAAATATGTTGTATCATGTGACAAAAATTGTTAATGATGCACTGTCTGGGTGACATAGTTGTGTGACTCAGTTTTGGAAAAAAAGTAATACAGATTACATTTGACTCACCCTTCGAAGTCGATCCCAAACCACTCAGTTCTTATATTTATATATTATAGTTTACGCGAGGTTTGGCACCGACTTCGAAGAGTGAGTCAAAGGTAATCTGTACTTGAACGGGTTATTTTTGTTTTTTTTAGTTTTACTGAAGTCGGTTCTTTTTTTGTTATTTTTTTTTTGCTTTTTAGTGATTCATATAAAAGTTCTAGTGGCCATCTGTGGTGTTCATCATCAGTTTCCTTACACCAAATCCTATTTACTGAATGTAAAATATTATTATTCTTGACTTTATCAATAAATTACCGAAAGCGCCGTACACATTTGAAGAGTTCCCTCGATTTCTCCAAGATTCCATCATCAGATCCCGACTTAGTGCCAACGGGACCAACTCGGAGTTATACCCTTACGATAAAAAAAAAATTGAAAATCGGTTCACGGTTCTCGAAGATATCGAGTAACATACATACAAAAAAAATAAAAAAAATAGTTCGAATTGAGAACCTCCTCCTTTTTTGAAGTCGGTTAAAAAAGTAATATCAATTAAATCTATATATGGTTTAGCTTATATTCGGAGTGGAAGGCAGGAGAGGCCGCGGACGCACGCCAACTAGAATGGATTGACCAGGTTAGAGAAGCCACGTCCTCAAGGAAATTCCATCAAGCGGTGAGGGAAACAATGGGTGGAGACAACTGATTAAGAATACGGTACCTTATGATCACGATCCTCTTTATTACCTCCAAAAGCAGTAATAACTCTTCCCTTTACGGTTTCAAAAAAAAACATATATTTTAACTAACTGCTCTAAATACATATTGCAATGTATCATTCAGTAAAATCACATAGATACATCTCTTAAATAATGTACTCACAGAATATATTCGTAGTTAAAACGAGTTTTAAATGTGTCACGCTCCACTGAACAAAGGTCGTCCGCACCAGTCGTATAAATATTTATGAAGTTCCGATTTCTTAATGCGAAACACCGGTTTTGTGACTTTTTGCAAATTTACCGTGAGAAGCACTTTCGCTACTATCTTTTTAATTTCTTTCCTTTTAAACATTCACTATAACGAATTTTGTAATTACGTAGGTTAACAATAGACGCTGTGTAATCGTTAAGTTTATGAATGAGATAATTGTAAATAAAATAAATGTGTTAACATGCCGTGCGGAATCGTGCTCTCACTGTGAGTCACAAACGGTCAGACAACTGGAAATGAGTACTACCACAAAATAAAACATAAGGTCAGGTGGGGTAAGGGAAACATATTGGGGGTAAGGGAAACACCCAAAATAAATCACAGTGCGTGAGGTGAATCCGATTTTTCCAAACAGTTGTAGGTAAAGAATAAATAAATGTCACTGCAGTCGATCGTTTTATGTTTATTGAAGCTATTATATAGAGAATATTTCAAAGTGTTCCACTTCTCCCGTGGGGAAACACACGGGATTATAACACCAGACCTTAACAAAATGGTATCTCCTTTGATCTTCGCATAAGCCTAAGCTTGAGAGCTATATTTTATTAGTTGTTTGCGGAAAATGCGATGCAATTGGGCGAGGGGCGTAGCCCACCCGACGCATGTGTGGCACTACTACAGACGTGCCGTTCTGAAGAACGTTTCTCGATTTGTATGGGAAAGAACGTTCTCGAGAACATTTCTCATATAAATCGGGAAATATTCTCGAGAACGGCACATCTCTAGCCACTGCTAATAACTACGACCGTAGTATCACTAGTCTTCTTTCCACTTGAGCTAGAGAAATTGTCAAACAATCTTCCTCTTCCAATAACCGCTGAAATTTTAATGCCTCACACTGCCCGACGATAATTTTCAACACTGGAGTAGTATAAGGACTCGTATACGCAGCGAAATTCAAAAAATATTTCACCAACTTCGAAAAAGAAGTAAAATCTCGTTTAAATGTTCTACGAATTGTTTTCTAACCTTGTTCTTCTATTAATCTTCTTATTTTATAATATGTTGGATTAGTGGCTTCTTCTTCATCTTATTCTGTGGTTGGATGAGGAATATAGTATACTTTGCAAACTTAACTGAAATATCGGGTCTCAATTTCCAAAAAGACTGATCATCACCACTATTGCACAAGTAAACTCCAAAATATAAAAATTTGTTCGTTGGTTTCGCATTCGCATTATTTTGGCATCTAGCTGAGGCTTCCAGACTTTTTTAAACAGGAAGTGATAATCTGCATTTTGACGCTTGAAAACCGTTCGAAACATTTGTTGAGAAAAACGGTCCAGTATTAAGCGCAGACCCTAATGCCGAAGTGTGAACAGAACTGAATAAGTAAAACAGGGGCACAACCAGGGTTGCCACATTTGAATGGAGATCGCGGGTCAGAATCGTAAAATTTTGAATTGAATTTTAAAACTGTATAAATTAAGACGCCTGTGTTTGCTTAAGAACAGCACATTTCCGCAAATGATCCCCTTTTTACCTTAAACTTCCTAAACATAGGACCTTGGGTTGCTGAATATGTAGGAACCCTTGTAGGTCGTAACTGTAACATGCTGCCAGGAAGGGAATCCCTAAACAAATTGTATAAAGAGAACTGTTTGCCGGTCGCGGGTAAAACTTTTGTACTTTTGCCGTTATTACTATAGTACCTTAACCCTACATTTTTCGCGGAAAATGAGTATTTTTCGAGTACAAACACATTTTTACTACTAAAACTAAAATCTACTGCCTGTGCCTATTTAGTTTAGATAATAAATATTATACAAAAATAAGTACCTAAACATAAATAGCTGAGCATCATATCTATATTTTGAAAACGATTTCTACTATTTTTGGTGACGGATATTTGAGCATCCAGGATAGGTTACAGGGCACTTTTTACCTAACTACGGAGAAGCAATATCGTCAACGCTACAAGAGGTATCCTTTTAGTAACACTATTAATTATGGTTTATATACAACTAGTGATTCATTACTTAGCATTGTTCTATATAACGTAGGTATATAACATAAACAAGTCGTTAATAGCAGCCTACTCGCCTCCTGCTAATGTAGTGCCCACTATTAGGACGCCTAAATGTGTTGGTAATGGAAGAGTGATTGATTGAACATACACATCCACCTATAACACCTTTATCAGATCATCATAGGCCGTTTCGTCTGTTACAGATGATTTTATACACGACCACTTTTTTAGTGACTGTGCATGTGGTCCGATGCGAGAACGGCACGGTCGTCTGCACTTCTGATATAAATAGTTTACGTCTTAAGATGCTTTAGTGTCGATTTATAGTCTTTCTACCGGCTAAAGTTTCAAATCGGCTTCATCACAAGACTTGCGACCGTCGAAAACTCGTTTGCGACATCCGTCTCTGTCTTCGGCAAATGTTTCCCAAGCCTTGTGGTAAATTTTAAAAACAGCCATATCACGCTCGGCACGGCACAGTCTTTAAAGCGCAACATTGGTCTTCCGATGGTATGGCGTGGTATTCGAGAGGGTTCCATTCGATGCACATGCCCTAGACACCGCAGGCGCCTCTGCTTGAGAATAGCAGTTAGACTAGGCAGCTGTGCCACCTCAAGAACCCTCTGGTTTGTGACTTTATCCTCTCAAGTGATGTCTAATTTAATATTGTGTAGACCATCTCGTCGTTCCTGTTTTGCATACGTCGTCCAGGTTTCTGCTGCGTACAAGAGTATGCTTAGCAATCACAATACAATACAATACAAGTACTCTTTATTGCACACCTCATAAAATAACAGGAGAAATACAATGCAAGAAATCAAATAAAGAAAGAGAATCAAAGAAATCAATCACGTTTGGTAAACCATCATTTTAGTTCTGATCGTTAGATGTTTGTTAGACCATTCATGTTACCCTTGTACGTAGCCTCCCGCATTACTAGACCATCCATACCCTTGTACGTAGCCCCCCGCATTACGTAACAAAATAAACACAACGGTCTTGCAATCTGGGACATTCGCGAATTCACTGTCATAGGTATGTAATATATTTATTTATTTAAACTTTATTGCACAAAAGAAAAACTTAACGTACAAAAGGCGAACTTAATGCCATGCGGCATTCTCTACCAGTCAACCTTAGGGCAAAGCAGAGAAATTGTAGGCGGTGCATCAAACAACATAATTACACATAATTAAAATACTCATACTATTATAGCTACATACATATAGATAATAAACATACATATATATATAAATAGATACATACATAAATATATACGACGATGAAACAAACCAAACAGATATACTATGAGACTTCAGTTCTGCCAGCAAAGAAACTTCGCACGGCCCTTTTAAATGCCAACTTACTCGGAGCCTGTTTGATTGTGAGAGGAAGACCGTTCCAGAGGCGAGCCACTTGCAAGGAGAAAGAATTAGACATGAACCCAGTACGGTGAAGAGGAATAGAAAGGGCAAGATTGCCGGAAGAGCGAAAATTACGGTTACGAGTGGATTCAACATAGCAGAAAAAGGTTTTCAGGTATTCAGGAGCTTGTGGATCATTGAGTATTGAAAAGAGAGTGCAGAGCATACGAATATTGCGTCGTTGACGGATGGGAAACCAGCCAAGCTGAGAGCGGTAAGAAGAAACGTGATCATATTTACGGAGACAGAAAATAAAGCGAATACAATTATTAAGAAGTCGATCCAACTTATCAAGAAGATCCTCATTTAAGTCCGGATAACAAACATCACCATAATCAATTATGGGTAGTAATAGTGTATTTACAAGCAATACCTTAGTTTTGATAGGCAAGAAATTTTTCAGTTTGTTGAGAGCATGAAGCGAGCCAATGACTTTCCGGCTAATTTCACCTACCTGCACCCTCCAGCTCAGTGTGCTATCTAAGTGAACACCTAAATCCTTAACACTAGAACTAAAAGGAATAGGCGTTCCGTTGAAATTTACAGGAGTTACAGAATCCCAGTCAAGTTTAGCAAGCTGACGAGAGCTGCCAATGATAATAGCCTGACACTTTGAGGGGTTTACAAACAGACCAAATTTCTCAGACCATTGTTGGATGTGTAAGAGATCCAGGTTTAATTTGTTAATTGTATCAGTAATATCAGCCACTTTACATTGGTCGTAAAGTTGCAAATCGTCAGCATACAGATGGTAAGAACAGCGAAGACCAGGGGTGATAAAGTTCACAAAAAGAGAAAATAATAAAGGAGAGAGAATTCCTCCTTGAGGTACACCAGTGGCAAGGTCGCACCAATCAGACAAAGCCCGATCTACACGAACCGCCTGCTGGTCGTGGCTATGGATTGTTAGCTCTGGTTCTAATCGCTACCTTCGCAATGCCTTTCCACTTGTCTCTGTTGGTGGCATTTCGCGAACATTTCACGACTACTACCTACTAAGAATAATTAAGGTTACCTTTTAAAAAACAAACAATACTCATATTGATTGTCCATTATATTTTTTCATGGTAAACTTAATTGTTTCAGGTATTCGCGATTGTTGCTCATTAAACAAAGGGTTTGTTTGACGTTTATTTTGATTACTAAATCCAAAGCAATACCAAATCGACAAATTAGATATATGAATATATATTTTTGTACTAAGTGCTTTCAGTTCTGATTTGAGGATTTACTGACATATCGACTAAGTTCATTAACTGCAAACCCAATATCAGGTTTCGTTGCCTGAGCTAAAAGACTAAAACAATGTATCCCAACATACTCGAGAACAAATTGGAGTAGTTTAGAAACTGCTAGAAGCTGTCACTCCTAATGAGCGAAAGAACTAAAAAGCGCATTCCTACATTTTAAACTCGCCCTTATCACAGCGTTGATTGATCTTTCATCACCAGCATAACCTGACCCCCATTGCCGTACCGACCTATTTGTTGGTTCTGCGAGAGTGGTAGTTGACACTTTCTCGGGGTTCAAGGTATGCTGGTTGTTTTATATCGGTCAGTAGGGGCAGAAAGGTTCGCATTAAATTGTGATTGATAGTAGCCGGCGGGACCGCTGCGATTGGGTCTTGATAAAGGCGCATTAGTTTTATTAGAAAAAATCTGATGAAGCGTGAACTGTTTTTTTAAACTATTAGTTGATTGGTTCGGATATTGGGTTATGTCACGGTCCTGTTAGCTAAAGAGTTTATGTATTGTGTACTCCAAAATGTTTTGATATATACACTTAAATAGAAAAAAAAATATCTTTTTCCGTTTCGTAGATGTTATAAAATTTTATTGGCTTCCCTTTTATGTAAGAAATATCGAAAATGTTCTGAAATGGCTTCGAGAAAAGGATGATACGGCGTGCCGACGACGCGCGTGTTTGCTTGACTTGCCACTGCCGTGCCCCCAGAAAAAATATTCGTTTGAGGATTTGTCCTTTTACACATAATAGCGATAGCACTTTTTTAATACCTTATTTATTCATCTCCATTGTTCTCACGAAGTTACTGAATTATTTTTCGAGCCAAGTGTTTTAATAATTGAATAGAAAAGAGTACGCTCCTCAAACATCAATAAGTAAATAGACGCGAAACTTAAAAGGGTAGCATCAACGGAATCAAATATTCAGTACAAATTGCAAAGACAGTAACAAATATTCGCGTTACGACGACACTCTGGGGAATTATATTTGGTTAAAAGGACACCCTTAATGAGGGTCCAGGGCCCCGAGGCAGCATTTCACGGAGCGCCGAGCTCATGGTGTGCGTTAAAATTTAATTCGTTCCGAAGACGTGGACAGCGTTGGCTGTAAGTGCTTATTAACTTTTGGGGAGTGTTATTGATCGGTTTTGGTCCAGCAAATGATGGACATTTTGCGACGAACGTCACATTAAAGAGTTTTGAACCCATTCGAACCGTTTATGCGATTAAAGTTATTTTTTTTAGTTAGATTTTGATGAAACATACCAGTTTAAGGGCCGCCGCAGACATTCGGAATTTTCGTTCGGTTGCTGTACGAAATGACGTCAGCAAGTGAGACATCGCCATATTATGACAGACAGAGACACTTTCTGACTGCCCTATACTATATCTAGTGTAGGTACTTATCCAACCTACTCACGATATATCATGAAATTTATGAGAATCTGTTAAGAAATGTGACCTGTAGGCGAGAGCAAACGAAAGGAACGATTTTAGGGTTTATCAAGATGTCATCATAAGCTGTAACAGTATTTACGTTGTTTGATCAGTTTTAAATAGTGCATTTCCAAGTAGCATACAGGCTGTATAAGCGTTTATATAACCCTTATGCAGCTAATTTAAGTTGTATAAGGGCTGTATAAGCGGCTTTCCGGGCCAACACGGGCGTCCTACCAACTGGACCACCGAACTTGATGCCATGATGAGGTTCGAATCCCGCCTGAACCGTAAAATTTTTAAATTTTTCGCTTCTTTGTAAACATTTGGTTTACGTTAGCAGACGTAAATGTTTTAATAAAGAAAAATGTGGGTGTAGCACATCGTTACTATCGATTCTCAACATAATTTGAGACGATGGTGCCGATTATAAAGTCTGTATCTTTACGGTAGATGTCGCTATGATGCCGCCCTAAGGCATGTAGAAGCAACTGGTTGAAAAATTCAATGGCTCTGGCATCAGGTTCGGTGGTCCAGTTGGTTAGAACGCCCGTGTTGACCTGGAAAGCCGTTGGAGACGCAGGTTCGAATCCTGCCTGAACTTGTTACATTTTTGAATTTTTCGCTTCATTGTAAACATTTGCTGAATAAGCGCTTAAGCAGCTTGTGTGCTACTAGGGTTGGTAATCGGTCATCGCAGATTATATATCGTTATATTCAACACTAGTATTCTCTGCCCGATACAGTTTAGATCAAAGCATATCTATGCGTGCACTAACAAAAGAAACGTAAATCAAATAACCTTCCACTAGATACCGAATCAAGTTGTTTAATACTATTTTGGTGTCCTGCCATTCGTTTATCTTCGTAAATGATATGATACGGGATCTTATCTGGACATTATCGATATTTATGAAGGTGCTTGGCAGATTAATCAGTCCAATAGCTCTCAACGGCATTGAAATTTGGTGAAGTTGAGACTAGGGCCTGTAGTACCGGGATATTTTTGTACGGGAGTACCGGGAATTCCATACAAATATTTCATAGTAAAAGATACCTTTATATTAAAAAAAAAAACTGTTTATATTTGTTACTGTATGACGATCGAAAAGGAATTTCAACGCGATTTTATCCAACGAGATGCCACCGATTGCCAAATATGATGATCAAAAATATTCGCAAGAATTTGTAATTTATCATTTGTTTTTTTTTTATGTCATCGGAGGCAAACGAGCAAACGGATGGCCTGATGGAAAGCGATTACCGTCGCCAAATGACACCTGCAACATCAGAGGAGTCACATGGGCGTTACACTTGCACAGGTGTGTTGTACTTGACAGACCGTTTTTTAATTCAGAGACAAACTAGAGTCGGCCCCTACTATCATATCGTTCGATATCTCACTTACGTGCAACATTTTGTCAAATTTGATAGCAAATTGACAATTCATTTCGAACTAAACGTCACCTCGACTGATATTACAATAGAGGTAAAATCTTTCTTTGTTTTTCAGAGATGTTCGAAGCCTGATTAAGAGCTCCATGCGAGTTCGAAACATGTCGGGCCGTTCCTGACAACTTTTACGCGAGCAAGATGTCTCGATATTTCTAATAAGGCTAACATCATCCTGACTTTAAAAACTTTAATAAAATCGTCTCTGTAGCATCTGTCCGTAGCAAGCATGCTACATCTAATTTGCTTCGGTTTGCCTAGGATTTGTTTTGACCCCACGACACGTGTATGTAGTAGTCATTGCCTACACGCCTGTCATTAACTATTGGCCCGCTAACCCGCAGGCGACCATTAAGGCCATACGTCACTACCCTGGCTGTCCCGTAACTCGTGAGATAAAGGGTATGCTTGACCCGTTTGCGAGCTCTAGTTTTTGCACCATGTTTTATATTTATTTATTTATAGCTCTGCTTGAGTGCATACGGTTTGGGAATAGAAGAAAATACAGACGCTATTTTTCTTTCCAAAACGAAAAATTAAACACGTTTTTATAGGACTTAATCACGATTACGTGACTATAAATTGGTGGCGTGGCGTCAAACGATTTTTTGGGCAAGACGTAAAAGTTTTGATTGACTTACTTTTCTTCAAGAGCAGTGGTATAATTTTATTAACTACTAAGTTATTAGGCATCCACAGATTATTCTAGGGAGATGTAAAGGTTTAGCGTTTACTGAATAGCAAAAAAGAGGTTATGATCACCTTTTATCCGCCTTGGCGATTTTGCGGTGTACAGTACATATAAATGTTATTTATGTGAATATACATTCAGGAATGGTGGGTCAAAAATACCCGGAATAGTATGTATCCTTCCTACCTGACGTCTCTGTGCTTAGCGATTAAAGTTGACTCGCGACGTACCTAAGTAAAAGGCGTGTTTGACCCTCTCCCCAGTTCACGAACCGTCTTTGCTTAGCTTAAAACAAGATACCTATAATTTGTAAAAAACGGCCAAGTGCGAGTTGACTCGTGCACGAATGATTTCGTATTACGTACCATCAAATAACAAAATAACTTAATTTTATTTTTATTTTTAGTACTTGTGGTTATAGATAGTGGTCCATAGTACATATAAACATTATGATTTGTTAGTCGCACCCATGTCGCACCGGACCGACTGCATGCGACTGACGCGTGCCGTCGTCAGCAGACGTCGGCCGCTTGCCGCTGTACGTGGCTCAATATTGTTCCCAGCACCAAGAAGGTTTCAATAGGCGTGGTACGTAAATAAATAAATAAACTTCGTACAGTTTTTCTGTAAGGATCTACATCCTACAAGTCATTCTAGGTGAATAAATGACCTCGTTAGGGTCGCAGGGAGACCCTTGCGAGTTGTCGCACCTTGTGGCGAGCTATGAGGAGGCCTATGTTCAGCAGTGGATATTTGTGGCTGATAGATGGATTACATTACGGTTGCTTCCTATTAAGTGGACATATAATCGCTAGATCTCATACTGATGCCATTAGAAACGTCGAATTAAATCCCTAGACATTATTACGGAAATGGTAAATCACAGTTAATTTATTTGAGCAGGAAACGTGAGAAAAACATCAATGAATCTTAATTTATACGACTGAATAGAATAAATAAACCTGTCGCAAAGCAGAAATCAAATTACTAAAATGTAATCATGCTCCTTATTAAAACACAATTTAACGATTTCTATTCGTTTTCTTCTAGTTAATCATAATCACGAGCATATGGTATTAGAATGTATAATTATAAGACGTGCTTTCTATAGTTTTCCCTGATCTTTGATCACTTTTAATGGATCAATAAAAAGTTTCGCAGCTCCGTATAACTAGTTGCAATGGATGGTCAGATCTAAATTGGGATTTCCTGCTCTGTTGCGTTAATGAGTCCGTGAAAAATATACGCTTGTATGTATACCTTATACGTATATCTAGTACCTATACTCATGATCATCATCATCATATCAGCCGATAGACGTCCACTGCTGGACAAAGGCCTCCCCCAAAGTTCTCCACAACGATCGATCTTGCGCCGCCCTCATCCAATTTCTACCCGCGATCTTAACCAGGTCGTCGGTCCACCTTGTTGGAGGCCTTCCAACGTTGCGTCTTCAGGTCCGCGGTCGCCACTCAAGAACCTTTCTGCCCCAACGGCCATCGATTCTACGAGCAATATGCCCTGCCCACTGCCACTTAAGTTTGTACCTATACTATTATAAAAGTACTCTCGTCACGCCGGATCGGCTGGACCGATTTTAACCAATTTCGGTACAGGGATAGCTGGACGTCTAAAGATGCTTTTTACCAGACTATGCACAGGGCACTTTCTACTTTGTAATATTTAGCTGCTATGGAAAGAGTTATGCTCTGAATCTTTAATTTTGGAAAACCTGGCTCGTAGGCATTCATGATTAGGAATAGGTAGCCAAAATTTTCCCCATATTCCAAAAACGAGAAAATGAACACCGATTTGTAAAAACGCCAAGGTACTTAAATATCTACTAAAATATCCCCCCGGAATGCCGTTTATCATAATGCTTAATGAGATTATCTGTGCTTATAACTTTTTCAATTATCTCCATAATATAAGGCCCGGGTAAATAGCTACTCGGGAGGGACTTTAGCGCTGCAAAGGTCTGATAAGGATCATTATGGTCCTCATATCCATTGACGGAAGGGTTGAATTTGTTATTAGTGTTAAATGAGTCATTGAAAACGGTAGTTCTAGTAGTTTGTAGAGACGGATTTAGATAAAGATCAAGGGCGAGGGGATAAGTAATAAGCTTTCATTTGATATTGTTGTCTCATAGGTTAGCGATGTTTGGCAAATCTTATACTTTTTAGGGTGCCGTATCCAAAGGGTAAAAAACGGGACCCTATTACTGAGACTCCGCTGCCCGCCTGTCTGTATGTCTATCTGTGTGTCTGTCCGTCTGTCACCGGGACATGAACCGTGATAGTTAGACAGTTGAAAATTTCACAGATATGATGTATTTCTGTTGCCGCTACAACAACAAGTACTAAAAAAACAGAATAATATTATTATTTAAGGGGGCTCCCATACAATAAACGTGGTCTGTTACGTTAACTTTGCACCTCATTTGTATCCGGCGCCATACTTAGATACCATGTGCAAACTTAATTTAACCTGGCCAGTTAAGATGGGATAAGTATTTGTACGGAATCCTCGGTGCGCGAGTCAGACTCGCACTTTATTATCCGGTTATGGTTTATCCGTTAGATATGCTCTTTCCTCCTCTCGCTCCGCGCCTGGAACCGTGCTAATAGCCTTGGTTTCAACTCCACCATCTGCTTTTTATTCGGCCACGCGAACGCGAGTTCGTAATCAGTCACACTCACACGTGTCGGTTCCGTCGCCAAGCTCCACGATCAATTGCATCGCACTATGCACAAAGAGCCAGTAAAATACAGTTATCGGGTTTGCGGAGAGATAAACTTGTAGTCGTTTTTTCTGGGGCTATAACTTCTTTTCTGTGACTGTAATGGGTCGGGGCTATACGTCCTACGTCCACTCTCCAATCCGACGTCATGGATACGTCTCGACAACGCGAATACGTCTATGCCTACGTTTTGTATATCCTTAGTTCAAAGAACAAGATAGATGTAAATCTTCTGCCTTCTTATTAAATGCTGCGCGGAACAAAAAACCTGACGATAGTACGCAAGTTGGTAACAAAACTGGCACAATGTCAGCGGTCATCAAATATTTACACTACTTTTACGGGTCGGGGCTCTTTGTCTCTAAGCCAAGTCCCAACTCTCGGCGAAATCCCTTGGACGGAAATACCATCATTTGTCAACGTGTTTTGTTTTTCTTACCAGACAGGTAAAGATTAAGATAAATCTGACATAATAAACAATAAAATGTTATTCCAGATAAAGGTATTTTCCTGGGGTTTCGACCAGGGCTTTATAGGGGCAAGCGCACCAACTATATAGAAATATCGAAAAGTATTCGATAAGGTGGCACTTGCCCCACTGGCACAATGTCCCGATTTTCATAAAATCTCACTTGACTTGCCTTCTGGTAGGTTTCCCCCAGCAATTTCTTTACGTACCTGAAAAAAGTAAGAAATCGATCAATAAAATGCTTCAAAAATGACATGTTTCAAGTGTTATGATTAAAAAGTTGATATTTTTTACAACGAAGCGTAGGTACAGCCTCGTCGAAAAAAACGTAAGTAACTATGATTCTCTAGTAACATACGTTATTACTGTACTGGTGTTTAGTTACAATGCCCGTGTTAAAAAGAGCGTAAGTGTCTATTATTCTCTAGAAATATGAGTCTTTGTTGTAATAACGGTTGGCTATAATGCCCATGTTGAAAAGGGCGTAAGTGAGTATGATTATCTAGTAACATGAGTCTTTGTTGTAATAAGGATTAGGTAAACCGATCTTGGTTCTCACGGCGTGTAAACGATGCCAATGTGCCAATAATGCGCGAAAGTGATATATGACGACAATCCGACTATCTTCGCTTTTATAGCGAAAGTGGATGGAATTGCCGTTTGAGAGCTAGTGTCGGGTTGCTATTGATTCCTTAAGCTTAACTATTAACTAGAAGGTAAACTATTAACTAGAAGGTGTGGTAAGTACTAGAAGACAACTTCGTACGCGTAATTTTTCATAGCGTAGTCAGGTAAAAGGTATCCTACTATCAATATACCATCTTTGGTCCAGCTATCTCTGTTTCAGAGTGATGAGAGGACAAAGGAAATTATGAAAACGCCAGGCTGGCAAAGCGCCGCGCGCCCATTCAAAATAAAAGACGATCCCGCATCATGCTATTAAAATTTTTCCTGAAATCATGACCCCCTCTCCACGCTGATTTTCAATAGGTACAAATCTAGAATTTTATAATAATATTGATATGCCACTCGCTTCTTTTCCCTCAAGGATGAAATGTATTCACGTGAGCCAGGTATTATTTAAATCTAGAAGATCTTAGACTCGCAACTTTCTCCGCGCGGAAGAAAAAGTCATTCCATCGATAAATTGATAGACTACACACCAACTGCAAGCGTACTGATCCGATAAATTACAGTTTCGATGCAGTTTTGTCAACTGCAATAGAATGTATCTCAATAACACTTTTGTAGCCAGGACGCAGTTCAAATTCAAAAAAATTCAAAAATTCAAAAAGTTTATTTGGTTTTTTTACAATGTTTTTAGCTAGATATAAGGTTGGAACCTTCCATTAAGCATATAGATGCTTGTATCGGAAAGCCCCGCTCTTCCTTCACTCGTTGGATAACAAAACCATTTGAATGTTAATAGTCTAAGTTTAAGGTAATACTAATACTAATTAAACTGTTTCCGCTGTAATTATCCAAGCTTGTCGAGCTTAAGATACAAGGTTCATGGTTTAATTTTAATTTAACTTACTGTAAGAAAGCACAAGCTTACATAATTACAGCTATACTAAATAATAATAATAATTATATTATGTTACAATGCTAAGATTGAGGTATGTGAGGACAAGTGCGTGTGTGCATGTGTGCGTGTGTGTATGTGCGTGTGTGTGTGTGTGTGTGTGTGTGTGTGTGTGTGTGTGTGTGTGTGTGTGTGTGTGTGTGTGTGTATATAGGTATGCATTTGGAAATGTATGGTTACAATATTATATAATAACGAAGTATTGATTAATTTGTATTATATATAAGACAATTTTGAATACATTTAAGAATTTAGAAGTAACTCAGTCTCTTCATAGTTTAAATTCCTTATCCAGCTAGTAATAGTCTTCTTACAGTCATGTAACAGCATTGGGTAAATGTTTATTAAGTCATTAATAGAGTTATACAAGTAGGCAGATTGGACGAAGAATTGTTTTTTAGCATACAAAGAATTACAAACAGGTATAGAGACAGCTTTAGCTCTTCTTCTACGTGTTTCAGCAGGTGGTACATAGCTTAAGGTACGGTGTAATTTTAATATGGTAAGTACAACATACAACCTTCGCATGGATAACAATGCAAATGCATCTGTAAAGGCTGATTTAGACGATGCCAATTTTGAGACGCCTAAATTACGGCGCCAGTGATTACCGCACAGCACACCTCCGACCGTTTAGACAATGACTATGTTCAGCCGCCTAAATCTCGCCGCCAGTCGTGTTTACACGGTGCTTTTTTTCAGTACCAGTCATTAGTGGCAGCGAGAGACGCGGAGGGGGGGTCACTGGCGCCAAAAAATAGGCTCGTGTTCTATTCCGCGCCAGCGCTGGCATGCGGCGAAAAAATGGCGCGGAAAGTGTTTATACGGTGCCTTTTCGAGGCGCCGTAATTTAGGCGTCTCAAAATTGGCATCGTCTAAATCAGCCTTTACGGCTCTAACTTGCCTCAAATAATAGTTATTTGTGCAACAAGAGAGCAAAGTTGTTTTTTGTTGCGAGTGCTGATTTTGAGTCCCGAGCAAGCGAAGGTTGCTATGTTTGAATCACGAGCGTAGCGAGTGATTCTAATTTAGAATCCTGAGTGTAGCAAGGGACTCAACAGCACGAGATGCAAAAAACTTTGCTCTCGTGTAGCACACACAACTTTTCACCTCGACAGCGAGAACATAGGTTCGAGATTTTGTACTTTTTCTTCCAACCATTCAGGTGTCGCGTATGTGTATTGTCTTTGATGCTGATTTCAATGACATTATTAATTAGAAAATAGATACCCGCTGCTTGAAATTAAATAAAAATCTAAATAAATTTAAATAATACGTTCCAACACTGTACCACGACCACCATGGTTGTCATTATTTGATCAAATTGGAAGATTGAGCAGATAGGTACATTACGTGTGTTTATTTATTTTATTTTATACGAGATTTTGTTTATAGTTAATTTAATATTGTAACTCGTAAAGCACTAAACAAAATGAATACAAAAGAAAATAACAATTTGAACTCGATATTTTTTAAAATATGATTCGAAACTGCGTCTATGATAAATTGGTAAAGTCATAAATTATTTGTAGGTACAGGTATTTACAGTATATAGTTGAAAAATCTTAACTTATTTAATCAATAATCTATTTGATTTATATAAAAGACACAATTATTTAAACATTCGGTCGTTTAAAACAATATTTTGTAATAAAAACTTCTTCGGGTATTTTTTATTTTTTTGGTACAACGCGTCGATCGGAACGTGTTCTTATTCGAAGTCGGATTCGAAAATCGAATTTCGAATCGATATGCCTTTATCACTCTCTTTTTCATATAGATATGAAAGAGACAGAGTGCATCAAAATTCGAATGATTCAAATTTTATAATTAACCGGTGGCTGAGAAATGACAATTCGTAGACAAAAATTTTAAAAATTAAAAAGCTACTTTCTACTCACACTCGAAACAAAATTGCATTTTGTTCACTGTTATCTCGCAGCAAAGCCGCCATGTTTGAGCTGGTGAGGTGAAAATTAATTTATTCATAAATAAGATAAATTAGGTACATAGGTAGATTAAAATACAATGAAACTAAACCTAAAAATTAAACTAAACCAGAACACAATAAAGTTAAACTAACTCTCAAAATGCCCCCGGCGGCATAGTTTCAAAGATACTGGCGGCATTTCCTCGCTGAATCGCCCAACTGATTATTTGAGCGAGGAAACCGCCAGCTCTCCGGTCACCAGTAACATCAATAAGGCTCTTCGAGATATCTTTGAAGAGGCTTAATACGCTGGGGCCCCACGGACCCAGGGTCTCGACGCCAAAAGGTATGAAATTGTACTCAGCGCCAAGACCACTGTACTTATTTCGTTTTATGCCTTCGACCGCTTCTGCCGCTGCTCCGGCCCTAATTGAGGATCGGTGGAGATGTGACGGGACCAGTGTGTCTACACAGGTTGTATTGTATCCCACACTAGCACCCGGCCCTACTTACTCCACGGAATCAGACATTCCTCAAATTATATGCGACCAGTAAATGATTGCAATACGTAATAACTTTAAACCAAACTCAATCGCTTGACACATAATTGTCGCTCATTAATCCTAATTGGAGGTGGAATGTGAATATTTATCAGACCCAAAACAGGCCAGGAATCTATCATTCTCGTCCCTAACAAGACTGGGAGGATATCCGTGTACCCAATACGTTATCGGCCTCGGCAGTTCAGACTAGGTGATAAGAAGCCTAGACTATTTATGCTTAGGGAAGTGTGTTAAGTGTATTCTGTACCTAACTAGATAAGACTAAGTAATTGACTTAGGTATTGCAACTATAATTACACTAGTTGCTCTGTGAGCTGTTTAGTTAGAGCTCGTGTTAATTTTTAGGGTTCCGTACCCAAAGGGTAAAAACAGGACCCTATTACTGCGATTTCGCTGTCCGTCCGTCCGTCAGTCCGTCACCAGGCTGTATCTCAAGAACGGTGATAGCTAGACAGTTGAAATTTTCACAGATGGTGCATTTCTATTGCCGCTATAACAACAAATACTAAAAATAAAATAAAATAAATATTTAAGGGGGGCTCCCATACAACAAACTTGTTAAAGATTATGGTACGGAACCCTTCCTGCGCGAGTCGGACTCGCACTTGCCCAATTTTTCGAAATGGCTGAAATATGAATTTATGAAACATGTAATATATGTCTCATTATTTTTAATGTAGGTAGATACACGCCGCATTTTCTTTATAATATATTAAACCATTGAAACAAAGAACAAAGCATAAAGAAAAATAAGCCGCGCTAAGGCCCGATAAGAAGGAAAGCATTAGAGGAGTGTATTTTTAAAAGGGCTTATTCTTCATATAGCACGTCTTGTTTTATAGAGACATAAGTAAGCCCTGTTGAAAAAACACTCCTTTGGGTAATGGTTAACACACCTTTGCGCACCCTTGCACCTTTTGGTCTAAATCTAATACTACAACTGTACGAAATTGAAACAGAACGTAACCCACAAACTAACAACCGGAAACTTAACATGCCACGAATAATTTCCATAGTTTTAAGACCTCACCTACTGACGGCTTCCGCTAATCCACATGGCATACTACTGCACTGCGGTAAAAAGTCGTATTTTACTACGAAATCCATACAAAGATACGGCCTTTTATCGTAGTACGGCAGCATAGGTCAGTGCGTCAGCCGAAACTGGTCGCATTGGGGTTAACATGCGGTTGTAAACGGATTGTGGATGGTAAACTTGGGTACTTAAATTTCGGTTAATTTTCTATTTCATATAGGTATTCGTACTAGCGCTTAGTAAACACCTATATCTACGCAGGTTGCATCTTTTCTATTTATTTATTTACTCATTTTACAACAAAGATTACATATAATCTAAAGCCCTGCGAAACTGTTATGACAGTTTGTCTACAGGAAGACTTTTCAATAACTAACTAAAAATATAATTTATAAAAATCAGTACCTATAATTTTTTTTAAAGATTACTGCAGTGTATCTAGTAAGTGCTTTTTCAATTTTCTTTTAAATATCCGTTTATTTTGTTTGAGGCGGATGTCCTCGGGTAAGCTGTTAAAAATGTATGGCAGGCGTTTTTTTAGTGTCCTGTCTCCGTAATAGTTTTTAACTCTTAGGCACATCAAACTTACCCGCGGACACCGACCTCGTGTTATGTGGGTAGTTCTGTACAGGTTATGCTCCCGACTGTCATAGTTGTTAATAGCCAAGAGGTCTTTGTGCGTTAAAGTGACAGGTATGTAACGCATATTGGAATAAGTTTTTGTCAAAAATGACATATTAGTGACAAGCTTTTATAGCCGACTGTACTTTTCTTTGGATATCCATCAAATGCTCACTAAGGCGACTCTAAAGAGCCCAAACTCGGTAGGATTGCTTTTTCTATTATAGAGTTCCTATGGCCACCTTCCGGCCCCATCATCAGATCAGCCCCATGGTACCATATTATTGTATTGTCATCAAAGTTAAGTAAGTATGAAAAATTTCAGCTGAATCGGATGGCGACATCTGCTTCAAAATTGAGTTGCAAGATTCCACCCGAACAAACATACTTAGATTCATACATACATACATTGCAAGTTAAATAAAAGCTTGTAAAATACGGCCCAAGCACGACTACAGCTGCAAGCGGCAGCGCCGAGGCCCGCTCGGAGCTTTCGCTCCCACTCATTATATATATTTCTTATATCCAGCCCATGTGGAAAACTCCAGCCGTTTGAGCATGAGGAAGTAACATAAACACACTTTTAACTTTTGCCTTTATAATATTAGTGTGATAAAGTGCTTACATACATACACACTAGAATACGACGTGTTCCCAAATCACGTATGGCTAGGGCTGCCATCCGTCCGGGATTCCCCGGAATTGTCCTAGTTTGGAGGCCGTCCAGGGGGGTTTTCAAAAAGTGCCCGGGAATCCTCTTTTTATGGGACACTTTTTATGTGAATAAAAATAAAGCGATTGTTTTTTTAATATTATTACTTTCGGATAGGTACGTCCGGGGAAAAAGTACGATTTACGCCAAATGTCCGGGTGGTTTTAAGTCTTTGTCCGGGTTCGCGAATTTAGAGATGGCAGCCCTACGTATGGCACTATGTACAATCTGTACAAGCTCCCTTATCTCAGCTGTTTGATGATTACGCAAGAACCAGCAGCTTTGCATGTAACCTACTTAGGGCCATATTTAACTCAAGTTGTTTACCGTGTTAGGAAATTTCTTGAGGAGCTGGTTTGACATGACGGTATTCCAGGGCTCTGTATTATTAATAGCCTTCGTTTATATTGATATTATACAGACATTGTCTTATTACACACACAGAAAATATATTTAGTTTGCTATTGCCTAATGCTTGAAACCTTAATTCCAATAATTGACTCCCCGATGTTCGTGTGTATATATTTATATAACCATGCTTTCGAACTGTGAGCAAAACCAATCAATCTGTCTTTACGGAATTATCGAACGTTGGTACCTAATTAACGCATGAGTCACGAACTTATTCTGACCCTTTTTCCGCTTCCAACATTATTAGTTCCATGAATTTATATCTTCATTTGTAGACGAGGAAAAATACAGGAATCCTATTCAAATCATTTATTGTCAGGCAATGATGGCCCATAAATATAACCTTAAAACTAACATACATATCAAATACAAAATAATCATTATTATTGCTCAACCCATACAAAAAATCTCGGGAATGGATTCTCTACTCTTGTATCTAAAACTGTCAGAATATTTTCACGTAAACCGTGATGGTGAATACACAACGATATCCCGACGATGGATAGCAACCGCTTTCAGCGCCCATACAATCATCCCCTAACCTCGGTAAGGCAATTCTAATACATTTTATAACTTTACAAGTCATACAGATTCAAATCCTTTAGGTGTTCAGTCGAGTAATGAAACCCGTCAGTCGTGACCCAGCGAAGCGATCCTCCGAGGTATTTGTGTCAATGCGAGCGTCACTCGGAAGCCTGCTGACATTTGATTCACAGTCTACTCTTCTGCAGTTAGAATGTGTGCACCATTTGAATCTGAATCTTTATTTTATTTATTTAAACTTTACAATGAAGCGAGAATTTGAAAAATTCAACGGTTCAGACACAGGCACGGGTCCTGCGTCCAACCAGCGTCTCCAACGTCATTAATTTTCTGCGTTTTCAATTTTTCGCTTCATTGTAAACTTTTGGTTTACGTTAGCAGACGTTACTGCTTTAATAAAATAATGATTTAAACTTTTTTGCACAAAACCAAACAGAGATGCTTCAAGTAGGTGCAGAGTAGAAAATTAATCTTTCGGAGAGCGACTAAGATACAAGTGAATCTTCGAAATACCAAGCGAGAGAGTGACCAAATTTTGTGGAATCACTATTTGTGGCATTGATGAAACTCGCCTTTGGCTTCAAATTTTTGTTATTATAACTACTAAGTAGGTACAGGTACCACTATTTCATGTGCCTAATTATACGGTTTAACGCCTGTCTTCAGAATGATATTCCAGGTGTTCAAAATAGTTACAAAGCTAGTAGTCTGCCAAGTTTTATTAACCTACTAATTTCCTACATTTCTTTTTGTTCACTTATATCAACATGCATTTTTTACGGGTTTCGTCACGGTTCTTTTGGGTCGTTACTGATCTTCCGTCTCTGTAATCAGCTTCTAGGTCAAGTCAAGCTACTTCACAGCCTTCCCAAGCCACTTGCACTGCTCATTATCAGCTGTATTGTCCTTACCTGACGATCCGACTGCAGCTCTGCCTCGGTAAGTCCAAAAAGCATTTCTTAATACCAGTTCAATGAAAAGATACGGCCTTCTGGCTTTGGAACGCTCAGCTAAGATTGCAATTACACCCACTTTCGCTTGCGTGTGATGAGTCCATTCAAGTGACGTCTTTAAATGCAACTTCATCCATCTCTCGTGAATTCTCTGTAATTATTTGCAGAAGCTAATAATGATTAGGCTTAGTGAGACAGAACCATGTATCACGCAAATATAGTTTTTTACGGGCACTTCATAATTTCGCCAATTTTTTAGGTGTAATTAGCGTGGCAAACGCGTCTAATTAATTACATAATCTTCGTACATATGTCCCATCCTACTTTCATAGCCAATATTGATAATACAGTGTAGTCCAATGGTATTACTCCCTATCATATCAAAGAAAAATAACACAAAGTGTGGTTTCCGCGGCAGTTTAAGTGGGAAGCTCCACTTGACAATATATTCTAATATATAACTAGTAGACTTAACGGAAACCTTCCCTCAGATAACATAAATTATTCCACATAACATTAACATAGGCGGCGTATCTGCAGCATATACATAGCACATTATATAAACCTGTGATGTATGTACAAAGTAATGGAGGGATCGTGGAGCCAAGTAGAACGTGCAGGTCTGGGTCGGGCGGTGAAACCGAGAGCGGTGAAATGATGCATACTTACTCGATGCATGCATTCGGAAAGCAAAAATAAGTACGATGCTTTTGTGAAGTTCATCATCATTATCATCACATCAGCCGCTAGACGTCCACTGCTGGACAAACGCCTACCCCAAAGTTATCCACAACAAGCGGTCTTGCGCCGCCGTCATCCAATTTCTGTGCGCGATCCTAACCAGGTCGTCGGTCCATTGCCCTTTGAGCAACTTTTAACCTTATGACATAATACAGTAGCGATAGCGGTAAAAATCTATCGTATTCAAACATTTTAATTTTAAGATCGATGGGACTGAAATGAAAATATCCAAAATTGTAATAGATCACAATTTTTTTTCCTATATTTGTAACTTCCAAATAGTAGGTAATTCTAATTATACATGAAATGACAAAACTCGCGTATTTTTTTAAAAAGGTGCATTATGTTGACGACCTTGATTTAAATAGATATTTGGCTAAAAAAAAATCCGTTGTTAATTGGCAAGGTCGAAGTTTATGAATCAAAGTTGAATATGTTTATGGACCTGTGCAGACAATATTTTACATTAACCGATGTTCAAAGGTTAAAATCACATAAAAATCTAACAAAAACACGAACTCAATGCTAATTTTGCTAGTTCTTAAACATTTGCCCGTGAAAACCTTCAAATGATTCTCAGAAGACTAAACAGGAAAGTATAAATCTCACTAACAGCTTTATGTAATTTAGCGGTTTGTTAAACTCAAAGAAGTCACAATATCTGTTTATATAAGTACGAACGTATTCGTAATATTGAGTTTTTTTTATTACATACAAACTTTATAAATCTTTTTTTTTTATAACGGCACAAGATAGGCTCAACTTCGCCTGATGGTAAGCAAAAACGATAAACAAGTATAAATCAACAATAATTATCTTAACATTTCCTAAGAAAATCTAACTAAAACCGCTGTCCGGTACCCATGATGCCGGCTTCATTCCCCTGCTGAATAGCCATGATAATCCATAAAAAAACATGTATAAAATTATTGTATTATGCTGTACACACTCACGTGAAATTATCAAAAACGGCCCGACATCTTACGACGAAGTCCTATGGAGCTCTTCAGTAGGGCCACTCAAGTGAAATTATCAAGAACGGCCCGACATCTTACGACGAACTCCTATGGAGCTCTTCAGTAGGGCCACTCATGTGAAATTATCAAGAACGGCCCGACATCTTACGACGAACTCCTATGGAGCTCTTCAGTAGGGCCACTCACGTGAAATTATCAAGAACGGCCCGACATCTTACGACGAACTTCTATGGAGCTCTTCAGTAGGGCCACTCACGTGAAATTCTCAAGAACGGCCCGACATCTTACGACGAACTCCTATGGAGCTCTTCAGTAGGGCCACTCACGTGAAATTATCAAGAAGGGCCCGACATCTTACGACGAACTCCTATGGAGCTCTTCAGTAGGGCCACTCACGTGAAATTATCAAGAACGGCCCGACATCTTACGACGAACTCCTATGGAGCTCTTCAGTAGGGCCACTCACGTGAAATTATCAAGAACGGCCCGACATCTTACGATGAACTCCTATGGAGCTCTTCAGTAGGGCCACTCACGTGAAATTATCAAGAACGGCCCGATATCTTACGACGAACTCCTATGGAGCTCTTCAGTAGGGCCACTCACGTGAAATTATCAAGAACGGCCCGACATCTTACGACGAACTCCTATGGAGCTCTTCAGTAGGGCCACTCACGTGAAATTATCAAGAACGGCCCGACATCTTACGACGAACTCCTATGGAGCTCATCATCAGGGCCTGCTAGAGGTACAGCCTGGTACAACCGCGCGGTAACTTTGTCGGGCCAGCCATTCCTGACAATTTTACATATGTGTGTAAACACATATATTTGTAAACACACATATGTGAAATTGTCAGGAATGGAAAACGTATATCATTTAATTTTATTTCCTTATTTGAATAAAGTATGGTACATTCAATCTCCTCTTCAAGATTCGTTGGTTCGAGTACTTGCCAGTTGGGTATTTAGACCAATTCAGAAACTTCCTAGATATATACCAAACTATGTACTAAAGCATGAGCGTATCCTTAGATTAGAGAGATTTACAAACTTGGAAGCCAGCCCATGGAGATTTGCGATATCTTCAATGTAGCAAATATCTCAACGTTATCGGAAATACATTCATTATGTAGGTACCTCAATGGGCAAAAACGGAACCTTTATACTCAATTGTTGTCCGTCTGTATGTCAATCCCGTTTTCTCATGAAACACGTGAAGGTATCTATCTGAAATTAATACCAAATACCCAAGTTCTGCTACTCCTTGGAGCCGTAAAAAAATCAAACTTCCAAGTCAACGTAATCAAAAGATACAGGCATCTATTCTACATTTGTGGACGCTGGCAAGGAAATCCAAACCTATAGGGTATGTTGAACTAGAAACATAAAATTTAGCAAGAAGCGACATCCTGGCGCACTTTTATTTACATATTTTAACTTTTTGAAGAACTAAAACCCACCTATTCTAGAAAACTCGGTCAATTAGTAACCCTGTGATCGTTGCACCGTGAAGTCGAGAAGTTAGTCCTCAGCCGATAATTGAATTGGCACCCGCAGCGGTGAAGTACAAGGGCATTGTCTATTCAGAATATTGCACAAACTCCAGACTTTTGTTTGTTGCCTTCTCTCTATACATCTCCATTACGTGTACCAATATATTTAGTTATACCATAAATATAAATGATTGTTTTAAGTATGATTTACGAAAAAATTACTTACTGTTGAGTTTATTTCGGCTTTCTTCTCAACAGCGTCTCCTCTAGGAAAATGCCGTTAGATTCACAATCTGACTTGTAAAATTGCCCTTATGGCCTAATTATTTCATTTAATTTCATTTCCTTGGCGATGTTTGCGGGCAGCTACGAACCAATACCTTTATGCTCATGAATGATCTATGAAATTTATAATTTCCTGTGTCCCTCACCCAAAAAAGGTCAAGGCGTTATCCTTACAGGAACTATCCCACCCAGCTGTTAGCCTAATGTAAACTGTTTACGTAGTCCGCCTCCGTTCGCCGTGACGTGTTAATTTTAGCTGCGTACGCACTTCCGTCCGTGCATCGCGTTCGGGGTTTTGTGAGAACTTGCATGTAGAAGAATAAGATTTTAACATCACATTATTAACAAGCTCTCTAATTGTAGGACAAATTTACTGAGAAAGAATTTGATTTCTGGATAAATCTTAACATCGCGATACTTGTTTCAAGACTGATACTCCATCTATCGGTCAGAATATCGTTATCCGTTCATCACGTCAAACCAAGACGCGTGGCGCGATGGAATGGATCACCAAATTTTAGTACATGAGTACCTGCGGGCCTATCATAGTTGCATTTATCACGCGATAAATAAGTGGCAAAGCATCCGTCACCTTTTGACAAGATGCGAGTGTGAGTGACAGATGCTTTGTCACTTATTTATCACGTGATAAACGCAACCATGATAGGCCCCCTGGACAGCCATAGATAGTTATAGGATAGATACTTTTTACCCGACAACAGAGAAGTAAACAAGTGTAATGCAGACGAAGTTGCAGGCATCTTCAAGTATGATATAAATTCTGGATCAGTGTCCAAAACGCGTCTGAAAAAAGTGTTCATCGTAGGTGTGTAAATGTAAAAATGTGTCTACCTAGTGTAAATCTAAAACCAGGGAACAAATATACTTAGGGCATTCTATGACTTCAAATGACGGCTTGCTCCAAATGTGCTTGGGAGGGCTTGTATTCAGAGAATTGACCACCTATTATAACATACCATAATAGGTATTTGTTTGTAATCATAATGAGCGGCCTTTGACTTATCGCGAGATAGATGAATTACAAAGCAACCGTTACTTTGTAACAATTATGGGAGTGCGAAAGTGATTGATGCTATATTATACTCGTACTGTTCATGCAGGCCATGTAGCCCGGAGAATGGACGGCCGTTGGGGCAGCAAAGTCCTAGAGTGGCGACCACGTATAAGAAAGCGCAGTGTGGGGTCAGCCCCCGACTAGATGGACGGATGACCTCGTGAGGGTAGCGGAGAATCAATGCATGGTGAGTCATGGAGGAGGCCTATGTTCAGCAGTGGACGTCTGTGGCTGATAGATAGAGGAATTACAAAGCAACCTTTACTTTCTAACAATTATGGGAGTGCGAAAGTGATGGATGCTATATACAGCTCGGAAGTATTTCACATTATTTAATCAATGCAATGCAGTTTCCATTATTAAATCAGTATTAACATTCACATGTGGCTGCATTCTATGATAATAGATAACGCGGTTTTGCTGCTTAATTAATCGGCAACCGAACAATCTGGCTGCAATGTTAATTGGGGCGACCAAAATAGCTGCGCCAGATTACGAATATCTCATTGTGATGAAAGACGCGTGTTGCACCTTCATTAACACCGTGAACATTTTTATACTTGCTCTAAAGTCACTTCGTTCACTCCCCATGGTCGTTACTTCATGTCTCAAGATCGGAATCATTTTCATAAAGTTTTCCAACTTTTGGAAAATCTGATTTGCTTCCATTGGATCCCTCTGTCCGCGCCATGCCATGCCTCATAGCTCATATCTTAATGTTATTTTCCTTTTATCTGGTATTTAACTGGCGGAGATAGCAACCTCAGAAATCGGTTATAATCCAAAACGTATAAGATAAAAGATCACGTGATGGATTTACTAGGTGGGCATCACTGGATCTGTTACCTTATAGGTTTCCGATTATAACCGATTTCTGAAGTTCTCGCAAATTATCTTCGCTGCTCTCTCTTCGCGGCTGTGCCCGAAAATAATTTGAGGTTTTAGGAATAATGTAAAACCGTAATTGAAGTGCAAAATACCTGGAAATTTGGATTAAAATCTTTGAGTCAGTACGCTGAATATTTTTTCCTTCGACCCAACAGATAACACACAAAATACAGTCTATTACTATAAGTACATAGAAGAAAGAAGTCTCGATAATGGTTAAATTGGTTGTCAATGATTCAAGGCATTAAACTGGAAAAGCGTATTTTACTATCAAGATTTCACGTGACACCTACTGACTTAAATGAATCCCCAACCAAACTGTTTGCCTTAGACAAGCGTTTCAGATAATTTCGGATAAGTATCGATAAACATTAGGTGGCGTCAAGGACACGGCGCGCCCTCAACGATTACTGTACTCTTATCGATATCGATAAAGAAATTACAGGTAAACAGTAAACTGGTGCAATAGTTTTCTTATCAAGTGCATTCACTTTAAGGATAATAGCTGAAGAAATCAGGCGATAGGTTGGGCAAACAGAATTTTGAACCCGCGCCAGATAATTCCTTTTCTCAAACATGCAATGAAATATTGTCTTTACGTTCCTTATAATAGGCTCGGAAGTATCGCTTTTTGGGCGCAACAACTCGAGAGGACTGTAAAGGGATTTCATACTGCTTTTCAGGCCTAGGCCTGCAAAGTAACTTTTTTTTGGTTTCAACAACAAGGTCATTCACACAGCTGGCTGGTTTGACAAAAAGCAGGTTTTGTTTTTAAAGGTTGGTTGTTAGACTAAAATGTCCTATTTGTCAATTAATAGAATGTTGTTCTTTGAAGTATATTTTTTTATTTCATTGTATGTTTGAGAAAAGCATATACATGCCTCGTCGTGAAAACGGATTCCCGGCCTCTGATGTAATGTACTATTTTAATATGGCAGCTATTTTCTAGGGGACTTCAGCCGAGAATAAAAAATTTCGAAAAATGGACTTGCAATTTAATCGTACAAACATTAAGGAGTTAGTTTCATCCAAATTACAGACTGCTGTTTCTTAACTTCTGTGTCAAAACTGAATGAATGAATGAATGAATGAATGAATAATATTTATTTCAGATTAAAAAAAAAAAAAATTCAATCCATATTTTTGTTAGTAGGTGCACAGGTTACATTGGTTAGTAAACAATTTTATCCAGAAGTATAAACTACAAAGCCAACCTATAGTAATATTTTCCGGGTGAAACCACTAGAGTAACAAGTATGTGTTTTCACCCAGAAATTCAGGATAGGGTTGTCCCATCTCTCGGCAATGGCCTCCAGGAGGCCGTTGGCGCTGTTCCACACTCTGTGCATCAGGGAAGCGACTCGTTTACGAATTATGGTATAAAAACAATCCGTCCGAGCCTCCGCAAACATCCCTGACGCACTGCAATGATCTTGTTCGTCACGCCTGTAACGGCGGATACTTCATTCTTCTCCTACCGTAATTATGTCCGGAAAAGAAATCAATTGTCTCTGTCACAACTGTGGTTAGTATTTATTTATCTTACTATATTGTCTGATTATTTCAATAAGTATAGTGCGAGTAAAAAAGGTAATACAGATGCGGCATGTTGCGCTAGCCCGGCTGATCTCATTGTCAAATAATAAATAAATAATACCTACATATCGCTCAACCACATATAAATCGATCTAGTCACACAGAAGTTCTAGTAGGCTTGTGTTATGGACACTAGACGACGATAAACATACTTACCTATATAGGTAAATACATACTTGAATACAAATAACATCCACAATGGCCCAGGCACAAATATTCGAGTTCATCACACAAATATTTGCCCTTGCCGAAATTAGAACCCAGGCTCAGCAGGCAGCTGCTTTACCACTGCGCCGACCGCATCGTCACTAGATTTTTAACCCTTTTACGGCCTGTGTAGCCCAAATACGAAACTATTCGTTCGTAAAGACTTTGTGAACAGAAGGGAGTTTTGATTGAGTGAAGGTCGATCTGTTAGTGTGTTTGCAAGCGTTACTTTTAAAGACATTTTAAAATACCATTCAATTATCATTCCCATTCGAACATTCAAGAACATTCTACAATACTCCGAAGTTTCATTTGTCCGAATGCATCATCATTCCGAATTTTCATAATTCCGAAAACCATGTTCTAGTGAAATATTTTACTTTTTTTGGGATAACATATAATATAACCCTAACTTAACCTAATTAAATTGTGTCACATACCACATCCACAGAAAATATCATCGTTCGGCGTGGTAGCGCTTTCGGTATTATGAAAATTCTGTATTATGATGGATTCGGATAAATTCGTAATTTTTGGGTATTCCGCAACAGAAACACCTCAATGATGAAACTGGTAAACCTAAACTCAAAATAGTAATTACAGCCCATGATGATACTCTGGTAAATTCGGACGTTGCTTGAGATCTCTTCACGAATTTACACAAACACCACGAAAATACCAATTAAGACAAAAGCCTAAACCATTTCGGCGCATTATTCACTTCAGTATCTTAACAAAGGGTCTCGCAAATAGAACATTCCATTGTACGGATCGGATTTTGAGCCGTCACGTGAGACGACTGTTCAGTCTGTGTGTCACGTTCTGGTAACACAATGTCACAAGCAACTATAGTTCTCGAAGTCACATGTATCATTGTTCTTCTGAGGGATCGTATTGTCACCCGACTCGATAAGGCCCTGTTGTACTGTTTAGATAACCGAAGATAAAATGCCTCGCTCCACAATAGGTAAGAGTGCCTAATTGGCTGATAAGGAGGCATCGTTGACAAAAATGCCAATAAGGCTTGGCTATTCGGTGAGTAATTAGTGTTTTTGCTAAAGGGACTAGAGTTTTGAAATTTTTGGGTTCCATTCCGATTTGAAACGAAGGATTAGTTGTAAAATATTGAGACGTTTATTCACCACAATAGCAAAATTATGACAGAACTTTTACCACTTTTAGTTGAATAGTTTTAGAAAATACATGTGACCTAAATAGCATAATATGATAATAATATTGTAGAATTGATATATAATGTACCTATGTGCAATTGTGCATTATGAATAAATGAGTATGCGTATGCGGCCACCTAGATCATACTTCAGTATGATCTACCAAAAAAACAACATACAGTCGAATTAAGAGCCTCCTTGTCGGGAAAAAACCGACATATTGATACTTTTTATATACCTAGTTGTCTATGACAACAAATTGTCTTCTTTCTAATAGCTTTGCATAAGCAACGTAGTGTTCATAATATATTTTATAATTTAAATACATTTAATAGTTGTTTCCTTGACACTCTTCCTTTTTCGAAGTCGGTTTAAAAGGCCTGAAACTTATAAAGATATAAAATTCATTCCATCTTTAGTCTAAATTAAATAAATCAAAACCTGTATGAAATCCAGAAAACGATTCTTATTAATAACAATCTGTCGATAGTCGTTATCCGACAAAAGATTCAAAACGCTCCAACACTAAAATATGGATAGAATTCCAGGCAGGTGATTCCCTGATTCATGGTATTGCCGACGCCATATTTCAGACTTATACTTATATTGGATAAGGTGCCACTTTACATTCATTTCAATCATTTCATCATATATTTATGTGTGAAAAAGAAATAGGTTGGATATATTGGTAAGGTATCTGTATCGAATTTCACTGGGATCGTTCTATTCTTCGTGGTTTTGGCTGGTTCAGTCTGCAGTATTGCATATTCACCAAAGACATAAAATAACAGACGATTACTTTGATGGCTGAATTATAAAATTTGTGAAACATAATTTTTAGTGTGGACACACCACACTTTTATATTAAATTGATAACTTCTATCTATCTATCAACGACAGACGTCCACTGCTGAACATAGGCCTCCCCCATGACTCGCCACAAAGTGCGATCCCGTGCAAAACACATTGTTTTGTTTACCTACAATTAAATTCTTAAAGAAATAGATTATTTTGTGAATGTTATCAATATTTCATAAAGAAAGTAAAGAAAGTTTGTAAAACAACATTTTCTTGAGTCATACTTAGGTACAAGTTGTAAAACATTCGATAAGAAACAACTCAAAATATGATATAAATATAAGTACACGTGTATTATATTTGCGCACCAACAGAATATTTTAGCATTAACCAAAAAAACAAGATAAAAACGTAGTATTAAAAACAATCTTGTTGCGGTTAGGGTGCTGTTCAGTGCTCACCGAGACCATTCATCTGAAATGTAATGTAGCAAAAAACAAATGATATTTTGATATCATTTTATTACATTACTCACCTATGTATAAATGGTATATCTACGAGTACATATTATATTTCAATAAGCTAGTCACTATAAACATGAGAAACTCTTATCGATTAGAAACCAATGTATGACCAATTTACAACCTTGGCCGCGATTTACATTTACTTTAAATGGTATCGTTATTCCTCCGTAAAAGGAACAACATACATACAACAACACAATCATTTTCTCCTTACAAAATTCTTCACAATGCCTGGCCAGTATAAATAAATGTTTTCTCCGCTACCCAAAGGCTGTCTGGTAGAGATCGCTCTTTAGCGATAAGACCGCCTATTGTCTACCATTGTTTAATTTAAGATTTCTCATGTAATATTTTTCTTGTTGGTGTGCAATAAAGTATTGTTGTATTGTATTGTATAAATGTATTTCCAATACAAAAAAGCACTAATCTTGCAATAAATACGAATTATTTTTGTATTTTAATAATATTGCAAATAACGGTTTCAGTCGCGGTTAAGTTTCAGATTTCAGGAATTTAAAAAAAGATGATCACGTACAAAAAACGCTTGACAACTAACATAAAACTGGGAATAAAGGTGATTAAGACAAATCACATAGGTACATTTAAGACAAATCTTTATAAGTCTTAGTTTAACTCTAAACCTCACATATTTTTATGAAAAAAAAACAGAACAAGAAATACAAAAAGGTTGGAGTGTCATAGTCAACTGGGTAGTTGATATTCCAACCCAAAGGGAACACTGAACCTTCCGGGGTCCTTAAATATTGCATATTTTTCGGGTTCAACATCTCGACATAATTTTAAATATTCTTGTACGAAATTTACTTTAGCTGCCCGATCTTGAAGTACTGTAGGTACTTTTAAATTAACTTTGGTGAGACAGTTGAAACATATATATGTATATATATAATAACCTAAATTAAAAATTTGAAAAAAAAAAAAAATCAACCGTATTGAAAACCCCCATTCCTTTTTTTAAGTCCGTTAAACGACACATTTAGCTGGCCCTCATTTAATAAGTGGTATGAAAATGCCACTAAATCTGAGCATAACAACAAAATTTGGAACTCTTAGGTAGCCTCAATATTGGCTGACATTCTGTCATACAATACCTTGGAAACGGCTGTAGTTATTTTTAGGTTGGTCCATTCGTTTCGAAGCTACGATACCACAGGCAGACACACAGATACACATGTTAAACTTATTTTTTTTCGTCAGAGATTAAAAACTAGCTTTCCCGCCAAAATGCGATGGCAAAAACTTAATTTAATAGATCTGTACTTAGGTTTATATTCTACTCATGCGCCTAGTTCAGTTCGGAGATGGTTGGACCATTGCATTGTAACTAGGCTTGAAGTACAATACTCAATGCTCAATATTATAGTTCATCATTTGATAGTGATACTCAATTATTAAAGGTTGGCTAAAGAACCCGTCCGCGAGTCCAACTCGAGCTTGCCCATTTTTTTATCGCCTATGTTGGATATTACAAGGCTGTATCAATTTCGTTCCTGGATACTGCGTGCACCGGGGGCGCTGGAGACTGAATTATAAATACATCTGTGCTCCGGTATGCGGGTTCGATTCCCGGTTGAGTATGTTATGAAATTTATCTATATAAGTATGTTTATCGTCGTTTAGTGGCCATAACACAAGCCTACTAAATAGAGCTTACTGTGGTACTATTAGATTAATTTGTGTCAGGTTATCCGATATTTCTTTATTATTTATTTATTTAATTGATGCTTCGAATTAACGTTTTTTTTTTCATTAATAAAAAATAGTAAACATAGTAAAATACATAAGGGTATTAGGATCTTAACAATTTTTGTAATCCATTTTGTAATTTAATTGACGTAGGTAGATGTTACTTTCAAACACCTAAGAGAACTCTAGCACAAACTCTAGGTGGAAGCACCTTATTTGATATTGTAAACAGCCTGTACCCTGTTGTACGACTTTTACGTACATAGTTACTTTATTTCGTATGCTAAATTAGATCGCAGATCTGATAAAATTAATAAAAAAAATTACATAGAAACAAACTTCTATTTTAATGTTGATTAAAATAGACTTACATTATTGATGATGATTAACCAGAACTAAACAAATTTTACGTAGTAGTAACAGTTTACATAACGCGAATAGTTCGCGTAACGTAAAAGATAGGTCACAATCACAATGTTGAAATTTTAATTTTAAATTAAGAACATCAATTTTATTCCAAAATTCCGAATAGAAGCAAATACGATAGGAATGTCAATAAAAAGTTACGCCAACAAAAAATCCTATCGTCAGTCCTACGTTACGGACCTTGAGACGTTACGACGGACAAAAACGACTATTGTTAGCAGCGGGCAAGGTTCGCTTAGAAATACTCATTACTTTAATAGAGTGAGGCCCAGTTGGTAATCCTACGTGTAAGCTTTATGATACACGTAACACTGCTCAAACTGGCTTGCCAATTTTATGTAATATACTTAAGGTGCGCGGCAAACACGCACGCTTTAAAATATTGAATACAGGAATTATTGGGTCGTATTTTTGGGTGTATGGCGCGCTGAGATGCGAATAAGTTGCATAAAAGTGATAACAGGATAGAAGGCATATACGAAGAGATATGCCCCCAGCATGGGATAATCAGGTATAAGAATGCCTTGAAATGTCAATGAATACAGCCTTTAACCTTACAGTACATGAGGCATTCATTCATAATTTAAGAGCTTCACTTTTGTCGTTGGAGTAATACTCTTCCCTGTTCCTAGTAATATTCGTTCCTATTTGTTAGTTTTCTGATCTCCTGATAGTTCTCCTAGCTAGGTCTAGACCGGAGAATCTGGAATAGATTTTTCTCAAACATGCAATGTAATGTCGTCATTACGTGCGTTATAACAACAGGCTTCGAATTATCACCTTTCGGGCGGAACAACTCCAGAGAACTGTAAAGGAATGCCATACAAAATTTAAGGTCTAGACCGGGAAGTGTTTTTTAACCGACTTCAAAAAAGGAGATTTTTTTTTTTTTCTATGTAGATATGTTACTCGATATCTCCGAGAATCGTGAACCGATTTTCAATTTTTTTTTTTAATCGAAAGGGTATAACTCCGAGTTGGTCCCGTTGGCACTAAGTCGGGATCTGATGATGGAATCTTGGAGAAATCGAGGGAACTCTTCAAATGTTATAGGGACATGTACGCCGCTTTCGGTAATTTATTGATAAAGTCAAGAATTTACATTCAGTAAATAGGATTTGGCCACTAGAACTTTTATATGAATCACTAAAAAGCAAAAAAAAAAAAAAATTTTAACAAAAAAAAGAACCGACTTCAGTAAAACTAAAAAACCAAAAATAACCCGTTCAAGTACAGATTACATTTGACTCACCCTTCGAAGTCGGTGCCAAACCTCGCATAAACTATAATATAAATATAATAACTGAGTGGTTTGGGATCGACTTCGAAGGGTGAGTCAAATGTAATCTGTACTTGAACGGATTATTTTTGGTTTTTTAGTTTTACTGAAATCTATTCTTTTTTTTTTTTAAACATGGCGTCTGTGTTCATGTACCTACAGGCTAAACAGCTGAATTATATTAAACCACTAGCTTTTGCCCGCGACGACGTCCGCGTGGAACTTGGAAGTATGGAAGCAACCTCGTACAACACGATAGATATCCACCTAATCACCTTAATTAATAAAAGGGATTATTAAAAGTGAATTACTTACTCACTTTTCAATCTTTTTAGGGATAATTTCCAAGAAGAAAACTATCCTATGTCCTTCCTGGGATCTTAAACTATCTATCCAAATTTGATCAAAATCGATTCAGCGGTTTAAGCGTGAAGAGGTAACAGACAGACAGACAAACTTTCGCTTTTATAATATGAGTATGGATTGATACGAAGATCTAAGCTCAAAGTAAACTTTTGGTCTTCACCCATTTGTGTTTTGTTTAAAATGCGATAGGTGCTCGCTGATTTAGTGCTATGTTAATGGAGTGATATGGATTACTCGATATTTTTCCGGGTGCATGACCGATGAAATACCTAATAAGAACATTAATCAAGTTACTAAGTAAATGAATAGCTGCGGACCCTCATGTCTGTTATTACTACTTATTACAAGCAAAGATTAACACGTAATTTTCAAGAAAAACTTGCACGCACAGGCAAAAGTTAGGAAGGAATTTAATAATTGAAAGTGGTTTCACGGTTTCAGTCGAGTGAATGTAGAAATATTTTTTAATTGGGTGTAATCAAAGAAACAGACACTTAATCATGTTTTGTTTGGGTGTGTATATATATGCGTATCGTACGACTGGCATCATTTCCTCAAACATATAATAATCAATTCCTATTTCTTCTCAAAGTGATATATGCACCATTGCAATTGAACATTCGTGCATATTTTATACTAGCTGCGCTGCGCGGTGCTACCCGCTCGTCCCACGGGAACACTAAAATTTTCGGGATAAAAAGAAGCCTATGCGTTAATCCAGGGTGTCAGCTACCTTCATACCTATATAAATTTATCAAAATTGGTCCAGCCGTTTGAGCGTGAAGAAGTAACAAACATACATATAACCGCACTCACAAACTTTCGTGATTTGAGTATTAGGTACCTATATTTCTTTAAAATTCCAAAGGAGTGGCTTTGTTAAGATGATACATCATTAATAGGCATTATTGATACATTAGTACCTACTTACATTAATCAATTCGTCAGGCAGCAGTTGTCATACACTGAATGACATTTGGTTCAATATTAGACTTCTGATTCATAAATTCATAACAGTAACAAAGTCTTCATTGTCCACACTTCTCAGAAAGATCTCGTAAGTTATACATGTTTAAAATTTCCAAATATTAACATTCTTTCCAAATACCCCGACTTTTAAAAATCCAAAACGATTATTATATTTGATAATACTGATTAGTCTTTAAAATAAAATAAAAAATGTGAAAACAGGGTCAACTAAGAATCGGCCTACTGCATGACGTCACTTTGTGGAAAATTTTACACTCACAACGTCACAACACACAAAAAAACAGTAGTATAATTTCCATAATAAATCCTTTAGTAATAGTCCGGCGGTATGATTTTTTGCGTTGTGGTTGTGAGCAATTACTGGTCGCTTACGCTCTTTTAGAATGAGGCACTTTTCAAATAAATATTTCAATCACACATTGGGATATTTTTGAAAATACAAAAATATTGTATTTCTTTGTTTATCTATCCTTTATTTTGATATCGAAAAAAAAACCGGTTAAAAAAATGAAATGTCAATTATTATGCGTATAGTCTGACAAAACATGTCGTCCCGTTTTCTTAGATCTATTAGAAAGGGACGACACTACAGTATTGCCACTTTTTAATTGCTACTCTTTTTGTCAGAATAGTATATCCAAGCCGCCGTCACAGCCGCATGGGAACGGCCTTGCACCTGAATGGTGTTAATTCAAACAATTACACACTCGTTACCGAGCGAGAACATTGTTATGGCGTTGTCTGCGGGTTATACAACTATTCATACTACTTATTACATATACTTACATAAGGATTTTTGCTTTTACGTATAACTAAACAATTTTTAATCGAAAACAATTCCATAGAATTTTACTCATGTTTAAGGTTTAGAGAATGTACGAGTATGCTTTGCTTTCTACATACAAAATGCCCAACTAGCACACATGCTGTAGGTTTAAGAGATTAAACAGCCCTTACACAGCTGAAATAAGAAATAAGCCTGTGTGCTACGTGCTACATTCAGCTTATCAATTATCCCTATAATCTATGGAAAGTCTACAGAGTGGTGACCATGTCACCTGGATCGTACTTTCAAGTTTCAATCTTTCGATTGACAAATTTTCCCTTTTATTGTTTAATATTGAATAAGTGTCAATTATGGTCCCTCTACACTATCGGCGAACGTATTATTATTGTAAAGAGCGCTTTTAATATAGACATTTGTTGTACGAATATAGGAAATGAGATAAGATGAGATCTAATCATCTGTTTAGTGATTGAATAGGTAGTAGTACTAGCTCTCTAGGTTGTTTAAAAAAGAGACTAAAAAGTTGGCTTCTCGAGCACACATTCTATAGCTTTAATGAATTTTTGGATGTTAAATTTTAAAATAATATTACTTATATACGGCTTTGCTCTATACGAGTAAATGTTATAAATGATTTTTATGTATTGACGTGTAATATTGAAAATATTATAAATAAATGAATATGAATATGAATAACTAATAAGACGATAGATATGCATAAGGTTCTAGCTAATAGGTATAGATAGGTACAAGTTGTACATAGGACCAAGACCGCTGATTTCACTAACTTTCTTCCAAGGTGAGAGAAATGTGTAGGTTAGTTTCCTGTCTACATATGTTAGCTTAGTAAAATTATAACATCATCTGCTAATAAGAAATGAAAACGTGTGTAGGTAAGTACTTTGTGTAGGTACTTAAATTACACAGGACAGACTCATTTCCAACGAACATGAGAAAATCTAACAACTTGAAAGTTCCCTATTAGCTGGTCTTAATATGGCTGTAGTACAGTTAATATATATGAAAGTATACTTTTACCTAATAGCGTACGGTGTTCCTTCTTTTTTAGTTTCACCGTAATCGGGCGAAAATCGCCCATCTTCCAACGTCCAAATTACGTAATTCACTTACTTATTTTCAGTATATATTTAAGTACCCATCTTTACATTAGTACTCGTACATACCTAGGGCGGTGAAATCGTGAATTCCTAGATCGCAGGTGTTTGTAGGCCGAACCGAAGGCGAGGGCCATAAATATGCGATCTGGGGCTTTATTAATTACCGCCCCTGGTTTCTCTAAAGTTTAACGTCTTGCCTTGGCCAGAAAGTGAGATTTTCTCCGTTCAGAAAATCCCACTTGAGTCATTTTCAAAAAACACGTACGTAGGTATACATAGGGCTTTAATTAAAATAAAACTTAATTGACTCCTTTGTGTAACGATAGTTGTTATATTTTAGTATGAGTAGGTACTTTCGTAACACAAAAGACGCGATCGTAATTTTGTTTTTAATAAGTATGTTTTTTTTTAATGACTCACTTACGACCTAGGGTGAAGTAAAACAACATTTTCAAGCTTAGACAGATTGCAAGGTTTACAAAAATTGTTGTAAATAAATACATGTATGAAGTTCTTGGGATAAGAATGCTGACTGTACTTATAAATGATAATAATGCCGGTATTATTAATTTATATAATTATATTCAATGAATTAAAGAAGTAGTAGGGTACGCCACGATGCTAACTCGGGATTCACTCGAGCGTCATAGAGACCTATTGGGTTGCGAAGCTTAGATGATAAAAAAAAAAATGTCATATAAGATATACCTTTTCATCGGTGGGGGGAGCGGCTACAGAGTTTCAAAAATGTAAAAAAAAAACTGTTGCATGGACATACTCGAGCGCGTCAGATATTGATAGCATCCATGTCCTACACATTTTTAAAGATGTACTACGCATGTTAAACTGATTGTTTCCATGATGGGGTTGGTCGTACTTGAGGGTTGAAAATGAAGCAAAAATTTTTTTCATCGGGCGCGTCAGATATTCTAAGGGGATGTTAAGTGAACCTAAAAAAAAGCTCTTATATAATAATCTGACGATTTAGATGTGACGCAAACTCGCAGTTATTATTAGAATGTGCAAAAAAAATTCGCTATTTTGAAATACTCAAGCGCGTCAGATTAAGATATATATGGTTCATCTTGATGCCCTAGACGTGCTGTCTCATAATCTGACGATTATCTGGCGGGGTTCGCCTAATCTGACAATAGAAAAAATTAACAGGAACTTGTGATTCAGAGCACTCTCCAGAAACAGGAAAATGTGACTCGGAGCACTCCCCAGAAGCAGGGGCATGTGATTCGGAGCTATTCCCAGAAACTTCCAATGCACTGTCATATTCCATAATACTTTGCCGCTGTTGTAAATACTTAAAGAGTCGCGGTAATTTTATTGCTATAAATAATTTATAGCACTGTGCGTGATTTACTTCATTTAATGAAGATTCTCTCGAAAGTTCAAGATTATCGTATGTTGTTCGGGATTTTCGGAGAACCGGTTCGCTCCGACTATATTCTAAAATATTTACACATTTTTGTTCTGTTTCTAATGTAAATTTAATTGTTTTTTGTAAAGTAGTTTTACCACAAAATACACACTTTATATTAATATCACTCATAGTACAGCTTGCGGGAATCTTTTAGAGCATAATCTTGACTGTGCAGTAGCCGATTTACGTACAAATGTACAAATGGAGTAAGCATTTCACTGCGCCCTGACGTCACAGCAAAAAAAATAAGGGAGTGCTTAAAAATTGAATTAGGAAGTTTTTGATTATTGAAATTTGACGTCATTTGACGACACAGCTCCGTCGACGTGATTTGCCTTCTTCGGCGCTCAAATGATTAAGACACTATTTAAACTACGAGTAACAATCTATTCAATAATCTAAACGTTATCAAAATCGATACTGTCAGTAATTTAGAAATGCAGATGTCATAATCGAAATAATGCGTGCGTCAGTGATAATTTTAAACGACACCTATCCATTAAATTTCGTTTTAATATATAAACAAACACATGTGGCAGACTTAATACTTGATAGCATTCTCTACAAATATAAAATAATAGGATTGCTTTTGTGCACTGTAAAGTAAACAGAGTCGAATGTTTCGAATTATACAATGTCTCAAATTACGTACAAAATAACAATTCCAACCACTCACCATCATCATAGAAGTGTGCATCGTATCTCACTCAGCACCTCGGTACATCCTGGGGACCAGACCTCCTGCGGCTCACATCTTACGCCAACACACGTCAATCAACAAAACACAAGGTTGCACCACACTCAAATTAAACTCTCAAACAAAACAGAAAAACTTTAAAAACAATTTACGAAATCGTTTCGACACTTAGTGTGTTCACTTTTAGAATGCCTATTTAGGTTCCGTTATCAAAACATACACGATAAAGTTTGTCAATACGCTGTTTTAAAATAATCCACCACGTCCGTTCACCGTTGTGATACCACAGTAACTGAGTATACGATACGATACGCAACGCACTCCGGCAATGCGCCGAGCTTTCAAATCGACTAACCATGCGACAGAAAGAGACAACTAGCTGGATATCAGCTACAACTGCACGGCTGCATGCATTGCACATGCACGTTTAATGTGATATGGTTTTAAGTGAGTTGGAGTTAGAATAGAACTATTAGGCTCTGTTAGGAGCGGAGTGGTTTAGTTGCAGTTGGGACTCTGTCGCTGTGGAGTCGGGTGTATTTTGGGAGATTACTGGCTGCTATCAAACTGGCCGGTTATTTTGAAAGATCCGCGTACCTCAATTAATTATAAACGGAATTTATTGTTTACGGTGTAAAGTGAGGAAGCGCTCGTTTAGGAGGTCGAAGTCGCTCAGCTCAGGTTCCGATGCGAAACAGTATGAGATGCCTAGTGATTTTCATACTCGTTACTATTCTAAATGCGATACCTACACTATCTGGCTGTTTACTTGTCCCGGCCACAGTAATCCAGGAAAGATCTTCAGGGACGGAGAAAGTCTACTTTTTTAATTACGTCACGTAACTTTTGCCATTCTACGGTTTTAGGTAGACGGAGCCACGGACACAGATAGTTTAATGATATAGCCGAAGACGAATACTTTATTTTATAGTATTAGCCTCAAATTGTCTTGGAAAGTATTGTCCATTTTGGTGAATCTAAAATTCAATTAGTGGAGTCAGTTGTGTAGTTGTTTTGAGTATTCTAGGGATTTATATTCGACGATGACTTTTTTCAAGACACAGAAAGGCAAGTAGAAAACAACAGTTAAACTTAAATTAAACAATATTTTGTATGTCATCATTTGTATGGTACCAAATTCCACTAAACTCCTAGATGTACCTAGTTACGCCGTGCTTGTGTCCTAGAATACCTCCAAGATCATGAATTGCCTAAAATAATAATATCACCTCACTATTATTTGCTTTAAAATGGATTGTCATGTTTTTTTTTTTTTTTGCTCTCTGGACAAAGTAAAGCCGCAAGTAAAATGAGTATAATATATAAATGACAATAATAAAATTCTGGTCCTTCGAACCGGATCGAGATTGAACAGCTGAGCATTAAAAGGGTCGACTAGATTCATTGCCTATTTGCATTTAATGAATAGAAGATTAACCCTATTTTTCAAAAGATGTCTGCACCATTTAGTAATTTTTTAAAGTTAATTCAAGGTGTTAACTTATATTATAGGCGTACCTATTATAATAACGAAGAAAATATGGTCGTTTTTTTTTTATGTCATAGGGGGCAAACGAGCAAACGAATCGCCTGATGGAAAGCGATAACCATCGCCCATAAACACCTGCAACACCAGAGGAGTCACAAGTGCTTGCCTACCCGGAGGACGAAGATAGAATGCCTCTATGCTAGTAATTTCACCGGCTATCTTACCCCCACACCGGAACACAAAAAAATGCGAACATTGCTGTTTGGCGGTGGGTTTGCAGGCAAGACGGCCAATGGATGTTGAATGGTAAGATTAAGAGGGTATGTATTTATGGTCATGTATTTGGATGAATACGGGACCAGTTAGCATGAGAAGGATGTGCGTTGGTTGTTGCATGGTATAATAAATAGGAAACACTGCTGATAGTTGGCCAAATCACATAATTTTGAAACTAAGAACTTAACCATTGTATTGTACGGTTTACACTCTCGTGAAATTGTGAGGAATGGCCCGACATGCGTGACAAAGTTGCCGCGCCGCTGCACGGGAAGCAGTGCCTGATGAAGAGCTCCGTACCTACTAGTTCAAAACATGTCGGGCCGTTCCTGACAGTTTCACACTTAATACAATAATTAAATATACCACTATAATATACCAATTTTTAATTAAGATTGCTAAATATGCTAAAACGGAGTGAATTATAGTTATATTCAAAAAAATCTTTTAAAAGATCGGACCCCTTTGGCATGGTCCCGAAGACGCTGGCAGCAATTCCTCGCTGAATAGCAACGCTAATACGTTGACAGAGGAAGCTGCCAACTCTTCGGTCTCCTGTGGTGTCGACCATTCTTTAGTTTATAGTTAGTATTTTAATTTGTGTATTATTGTTATTGTTGGTTATTTTGAAACAGTGATAACGAAGTTCGAAACGAAAGTTTTAAAGCCTTAAGAGAGGGCATTGTCGCCCTCCTGGATACATGGCTGGTTCAAGCACCTGTCCAATTTTCGATCTAAATACGTTGTTGTTATAAGTATTTAGTTTTTACACATCGAGCATGTACAGTTGTACACCTGTTAATTACAACATCGTAATAAAGTGAAGTAAAAGGTTACGTAAATGCCCCGATAGCAGAATAACGTGACATGTCTCTAGAAGTTAGAAGCACATAGCGCATTCTTCTACCGAAGATGAGACATGTGCATTTGTGCATCAATCAGCAGACGCACTGAAAGATGAATAAGAAAACTGAGTGTTTATACGCGGAGATAATTATGAGTGCTCTTTTTTCTATACAAATCTATCTATACAGACAACTAGCACAGTATACTACGTTTTATAATAATAAGCGCAAAAATCGAAACCATCTGACATAGACTATTTTCTTCGTTAAGTTTTGGAGGAGGAAACAGACGAGAACAAAACCTCGATTTGTATAACCCGATTACGTTAAGTTTGGACCTCATTTGTATCCGACGCCATACCCGCCATACCAGGTGCAAACATAGCGTAGTAGCATATATATATCCTCTTAATAAGTCCTTGGTCTTATAAACTAGCAATGCATGGTATAGTGTTCTTTATTTTGAAATTGCGAAACCTTCATACGTTCGTTTGTGATCTTAAGCTTAAGTATAAGAGTGTTTTATTCTATGGATTCTGCACAACTAGCATAATTTGGTAACATAGACGTATAGGGTCTACATTACTCTACGAAGGCCGAGGAGATCGTAGAGTATGTACGTGTGAAGACCGGAATTATCCTGAGGGTCGTGAAGTTGGAGTCTCGCCACAAAGTGAATTTTAATTCTTACGTGTTGGGGGTTCCAGCTGACCAGCTACCGACCTTCATGAAGGAAGAATTTTGGCCGAAAGGTGTTTTATTCCGGCGTTTCCGCGGTCGGCTACCCAACACCACGGACTTACGAGAGACATCGTGACCTAGTTGTTTAGTATTTTAATATTTAATATGTATGTTAGATTGTAAGGTATTTATCTATGGGCCTTTGATGCCTGAAATAAACGAATTATTATTATTATTATTATTATAGGACAATTTATGATTGGGAACTGGATGAGGACGGTGCACGACCGATCATTGTGGAGAACTTTGGGGGAGGCCGTTGTCGAGTAGTGGACGACTCTAGGCTAATATGATGATTGGGAAAGATTCAAGTGCCAACACGCAAGTATTTAGCGGGTTTGTCCTTTACGATTAATGTCACGAAAAAATAAGTAGCAGGAATTGTTTTTTTTTTTTGTTTTACAAATCCTCTAATGCTATTAAAGTTCATAAAGTTTCTTTAAGTACTAAAGTACTATAAATAATTTTATTAGTGTTCGGTAAATTTAATTACCTGGATAAAATGGAGTAAAACTGTACCAAATAATCAGGTTTACATGAATCAGCTTTCTCAACATTCCTTCTCCTACCTCCATTGTTCCTAAATATGAACCTAAGTATTCCCAAAAGTGTGTCCATACTTAAATGCCTCTATTAAGCAAGATACGAGGTTTGAGATGTAAGGGACAATATCCTAAGCTGGCCGATTTATTCCACTTTGCAGCGCGACAGAAAACATTAATTTTCCTCACGCAGTTTAACACATAACCCGACATCCTATGTTTGGTTCTCTTTTCACATTTTTTTCATAAGTACAATACAAAAACCTGCACACAGGCTGTCTTTTACACTGACGTATAATACCCGTTTACACATTACATTCCCTACATTAGTATACCTAATTATATTTGCCATATGTTTATAAATAGGTCTTTGCGATTTTATGATTTTTGTCTTACCAATCACTAATTGAAAACCAATCCATCACTCTACATGTGACATTGCGTTATGTAAAGTATGTATGCCTTTGGAACGTAAAAATTCACGACATCGTGATGTGGAACTTTGCACTAACCTAACCTAACCTACTTTACTGCTAGCAGTGCGGTTCTGGCGCTTTTTACGATGCGGCTAAAGGTACCATTCCGCGATGGGCTGCAGACCGCAAACTGCAAGCGACACCACTTGTTTCTATGAATCTCTATGAAATGTATTCCGAGCGTGGCAGCACTGCGGCCTGCAGCCGCGGCGCGTATCCTGCGGCCGCGGCGCGCAGCGACCGCAGGCTGCAGCGCCAGTGGTGACGCGAACCGCAGAGAGTTCACACGTATAAAAAATTGCGACTTTTTCCGAAGACGATGAAGGGAAATTAATTAACTTTGTCCGACATTCTGTCTCGCGCGAAGGTACTGGAGTGACTGAGGCATGATTCTATGAATTGTGCAGCCGCGGCATGCCGCCGCGCTTGGATCGCGACCGCAGCCAGCACTGCGGTCGACCGCAGCCGCCGGCCGCAGTGTCGCCTGCGGTTGCAGTCTGCAGCCCATCGCGGAATGGTACCTTTAACGTGGGCCGGCTTATTGAAGAATGAATGGCAATGACAATCTGGCTTATCGTTGAACCGCCGCATTTCAAAACGGCCCTGTTGTTGATAACGGCTAGCCGTAAAGTAATACGGCGGATTATACAATCCGACTACCATAGTTACATGGAAATAAAGTTGGTTTACATAGATCTATGTCTTGTTCACTTTCACGTTGCGTTACGTTATCAAAACATACTACTTCACGCTATCGTAACGTGGTATTGCTTTAGTCTATGGACCAAAGTTTACCTTGTAGCTTCGTTATACGCCATTATTAGTACTTTAAAAAGCATAATACTTCGCTAAATAGATCCATGAACACAAACAGACGGTAATGACGTAAATATAGGGTTCCTTTAGAGATCTGTTATCTAAAAATAGATTCTTCCGATAGATATTCCTGTTCCTTTAGTTGTATGGAAACCGAGCGTATAGATTTTGAACTGTCGCTGCCACATGACAACAACTTTTTAATGTTGGGACAAGGTAAAAGAGCTCCGAACAAACCCACCGCACTAAAATAACAGCGTTTCGTAAGCGCAGCGTAAATATTTTAACTTTTTCACGGCCGCCCGTTAATGAGTACCTACGGAGGTTGGGATATTTTAACTAAACCAAGGAATTCGCTTAAAAAATCTAACTACTGGATTCTTTTAATGATACTTATGATGGTAGAATATAGCAAGAAGTACCTAGAAAAACAAAATGGGCATTTTGTCTTACTAACGCTTACTTAAGTTGGAACATAGTCCCTAAAAAATCCTTTAATTCAAAATATTTTAAAATATATTAAATATTCTGGGTAATTTGGCATTTACCGAAATACAAAGTTGTTTTAGTTTGATTCCAACGTTTTTACGAAGCAAATGGCTTCTATTGCTGACAAAATAACGTCACCAATGTAGATCTCTTGTAAGCATACTTACTTCGTTTTTTTTTTTTTTTTTAATGTCAGAGGGGGCAAACGAGCAAACGTATCGCCTGATGGAAAGCGATTACCGTCGCCCATAAACACCTGCAACATCAGAGGTGTCACAAGTGCTTGCCTACCCGGAAGACGAAGATAGAATGCCTCTATGCTAGTAATTTCACCGGCTATCTTACCCCCACACCGGAACACAACAATGCGAACATTGCTGTTTGGCGGTGGGTTAGCAGGCAAGACGGTAGTAACAATCCGGACGGACCCTGCACGATGCCCTACTACTCCAAAAATGAACTCTAAAGCCTAGTAAACACCTTAAGCACCAACCATTGTCGTAAAGGAGTCAATCGACTCACCGCAGACTGGCAATTCGAAAACAAAAGCCTTGATAAAACACACGCAGCATAAAATTTGGGTAAACGCAGGCACGCGGGGAAATTGAATCACCCATCGAACGCGTCTCGTTGGGATTCCGGCGAAGGTGGTTAGTTATGACACCTCTAGAGCGTGTAGCGAGTGTATATCGAGAGAGAGACATGCGAAATATAGACACGTAATCTGTATCCCAATTTAAACATTTTTTTTGACCACGGAACAGCTTTTCTGGGCGTAGCAAACGCGTATTGGAAGAGACATGCCATATATGGACACGCTACAGGTACACGGAAATTGAATCACCTATCTGAAGCGTTCTGTTGGGATTCCGACTGCGATTAGTTATGATTATGACACTTCGAGAGCATGCGTGTATAGAGAGAGATGCGAATATCAAATGCAGTTCTACAGAGAAGAACCGTCCATCGATCGCGTCTCGTTGCGATAGTGTTATCGCTAGCTCCAGCCTGTCTAGCACAACTATGCTTCGCGACTCTTGTCGCGCGACATAGTATCACGTTCACACGTCACTCTTACAGTACTGTACAGAAAGAGATAGGTAGTATATCTTGCGCGACAAAAGGGTCGTTGTGTCACAGTTGCGCTAGAGCTGCAGCACGTAGGGAGCGTTAATCGAGGGAGACAAGCGGAACGGAACGGACACGTAATCTGAAGCATCAGATGTGACTTTGACACTTAGGGCTCTTCTGTATGCAAAATGTATACTCCTGTACCTTTAAGTAAATGCTTAAAATAAACAGTGGAGCGGGACGGTAAAAAATAAACTTAATTTTTTAACCATAAAGTAATAATGTAAATAGTTGTATTTCGTATACTTATGAACAAGATTAGGTTTTAATTCGTCTCTTTTTCATAGTGACAAGGAAACACTTCTAATAGGTAGATCACGCATAGTTTAATCACGATTATAAAATAAGCAAAAGAATCGAATTATAGGATTCGTTAAACCCAACGCTACAAGAATTACAAGAAAAAACACAAGTATGCCGAATCAGTAAATTTAACTTAATAAGTATAGCATTATCAACTGTGGTAATTGTAGATACATACGCTTTACGTCGCTGACTGAAGAGTTCCCGCCAAGGAAGTTAACAATGCATAGGTATTTTTCTTTATGATTTGGCCTACTCTGCGTATTCGTCGTAGGTACAAAACGAAACTGCTGTTATGCTCCTAGATCTTGGGTTTCGTAAATATTATGACAAAGTTACGGCAAGTACAAATATAAAATTTTATGTTAATGGCAATAAATGGATACCAGGGGGCCTATGATGGTTGCGTTTATCACGTGATAAATAAGTGATAAAGCATCTGTCACTCACACTCGCAGTTTGTCAAAACGTGACGGATGCTTTATCACTTATTTATCGCGTGATAAAAGCAACCATCATAGGCCTGCAGGATATGTTAAGATAAAAATGTCTCAAAAAAATAAGACCCCGGGAATCTTCTAAAAATTAGTCTATTGACTATAATAATTATTATAAACAGTACGGTTTTAACTCACGTAATAATTATCAAGAAATAGCCTGTCATGTATCGAACTCGTATGGAGCTCCCCCATGAGGGACAGCCACCCACCCGTGCTCTGCTGTTGCGCGATAAATGGTTCACGGGGCCGGGCCTTACAATTTTTACGTGAGCTTAAACCGTTTATAATAATAATTAAGGATGTCTCACTATCGTTTTAATAAGACTATTGACTACATGGAAACTTGCGAAGTGCATGGTGGAGATGCAGTAAACCAACATAGAAATTCAAACGTCGTAGGATTCTTAGCTCATCTATTCGTCTTCTTGCATCCTTTTGACTCCTCGAAGGAGAACTACAGATTTCCAATGCTGTAATTCTTGTGTTACTTTGCTTGTCCTGTGATCCTGTGTTATCACAATAGTGTCTTTTGTATCCGAATATATATATTTTTTGAGGTTTGTATGTATGTGGAGCTTACAGGATTGCACAGTTGAAGTGGCAACGGGCAGGTTGTGTAGCCCGGGAAACGGATGCTCGTTGGGGCAGCAAAGTCATCCTAGTCCTTGACTAGGATGACTTCGTTAGGGTCGCTGCATGCGGTCAGCACAGGCCTTTGCAAAGTGCGATCCGGATCGCACTTTGTAGCGAGATATATATAATGAAGGCCTATCTTCAGCAGTGGACGTTCTGTGGCTGATGGATGTATGTGTAATTATAGTCATATCAAAATTGTTGTCTACAGTTTTTTTGCTTGCGTAAAATAACAACCTAGACTTCGCTCACTTTCATCTAGATCTTTCTCTAAATGTACCTACACTTTCACCCGTTCGATTCTACAGGATCTTACCTAGACCGAAGCTTGTAGGTTATTCGCGATTTATTAGATCCTCGGGACGCGCCCAGGCTCTGAATTATGTGATAAAACTAGGCAGAGAACAGGTAAATCGTAGCTATGTTTGTGCTTATAGGGCCCAAACACTATCAGTTTACCTGAATATGGCCTGCAGTGTCATACCTAGTGTAAAACTGTCCTGAATTCACCCAGTAAACGATATTAATTCCAATGTTTTTTTTACATCCGGCCTTAACCCTATACTTGGCAGGGAATTAGATGTGCGTTTTTAATTTTTTTTTCTTGATTTATTTAATTAGTTAGCGATAATAATACACGAAAAGAAATATAAAAAATATTTGACTTGTATTTTAATACTTATAACATGTATCTTATTGGATACATTGCCAAGTGTTCACAAAACTAAATTTGTATATTTAAGGATACATTGCCTGCTACATAGCAAAAGAGAATCTAGTGCTTTTTTACAGAAAATGTTTAAGAAATTTTCTCAAATCACAGCGTTTCACGGATACTACTTACTCATAAAGCTTAATAAAAATGCTCTAACAAAAACACAAAGGGGGTACCTTGGATTCAGCAGAACGCGAGCTCAATGGTAATGCCGCCGGCTACGCCAGTTAGGGGCATCACCGAGAGCCTCAAACATCGCCGCAAAGTTACCAGCATGTCAGTTTTCTATCGGGTATATTTTGGAGATTTTGTGTAGGAATTGCAGGATTCAATCCCACCATCCCTATTTCACCATCGGACATCCAGGCAAGAGAACCGACTTCATCCTTATGTTGTGATGGAACTCGATCCCATGGTGTGTATTGCTTAAAAGTTTATAATTTAGGTCTTCAAGGTTGTTGATGAACCAGCGACCTACATTTACGACCCCGTAGTCACTTACCATCAGGTGATACTGAGGCCAATCGCCGGTCAATTATAATAACCGCAACCTGGCAATGTATCCAAAAATGCACATATCAAAATTACTAATAAGCTGGCAGTGTGCATTAAAAGATACACCCAAAAATATGCTAATATTTTACTTGGAAAACGAGTGTTTTTCTATTAATTTTAGTTCAAAATCGTTACTTCAACTATTCAGCAATAAGTTAAAGTGATTTTCTATTTACTTATTAGTTTACTTATTATTGAGCTTCATAGTCGCAAGCGCATGGTCTGCTATCTGGCGAGCTACTGGTCAAAATTTGTTGCCAGAGCACAAAAATATATTTTTTGGTTGAAAGTGTGCACATCATGCTTCGATTTAATACTAAACAGAAAGTATAAATCGATCGTTACTGACCGGTAGAATTTTTAATTTAAAATGTGCATTATTATGCACACTGCCAAGTTTAGGGTTAAAACTGCCCCTCTTTAAATGCTTATTTGGACTTTTTAACTGTCTCATTCGTCAAAAGAAGTCAACATAGTTTGATATTACAATTAAATCGAAAATTGCGCCCCAATTCGTACGAAGTTCGTAAATACTGAGTTAAAACGCTTAAATAATCACCCTAAACAGTATAATTTCTAAACAAGACAATAATTGACAGTAGGTACGTAGGTATGAGACTTTCTCTCCACTGGCAGACCTCTAGAGGCAAAACGTAAACGGGAATGGAAGATAATAGGGGAGATATATGGCTAATACTGCATCAAAAATATGCAAGAAGGTGCCGATGACGATGTGTCTAATCAATTTCCAAAATTGAGATGTGATGTCTCACTTTCAGTTCATTGCGTTTTAATGACAGTTCAAAGGCAAATACCTGAGAGATGACTGATATCTAATGGCGATCTGACGATTGGTGATTGACACTAGAATGACCGCCCAAGTTTCTGTTAACTTGATAGGTCTAAACTGAACGATAACGGTTAGTCTGTGAGCCGCTTAAGTAAAGACTCAGCATAACCTGCTGGTAAAATTTTGCCCTCATCGACGATTTCGCTAAAAGTTTTCTACCAACAAGCATTGAGGGTTTTTACGTTGTGTGGAATACTTTAGTGTAAGAAAATAAGTACCTTATGCACTTTTACACTGATACCTATTGCTATTCTGTGTTGCACAAAAATGTTACTAGCCGTAACTATTTAAAATATCTGACCACGAATTGTCATTCTTCAGCCAAAGGTTAATTATAGAATTCTAATCATTTGAATCTCGATACACTCTGTTTCTTTTATATGTATTTTAAGAGAGAGGGATAGAAGTTTATCAATTTGAAATTCGATTTTCGAATTCGACCTCGATTGAGAACAGTTCGGATACGCGTTATACCAAAAAAATCATTAAAAACACCCGAAAAAGTTTTAATGGCAACGTATATTTTTTTTCTTTATTATATTTTTATTTAACGACCGAATATTAAAATTATTGTGCCTTTTATATAAAACAATAGATCATTGCTCAAATAAAATAAGATTTTTTAACTTATTACTTATTGTAAATATAATAATAATTTCACCATTTATCATAGATGTACCGAGTTAATTTTGTACCTAATTGTTATTTTCTTTGCATTTATTTTGTTTGGTGTTTTACAAGTAAAAATATGAATCAATTTATAAACAAAATCTCGTAATATAATATGTATTTATAAATAAACACGTTATGTATCTGCTAAATCTTCCAATTTGATCAAAATAATGACAATAACTGTGTTGGTTGGTTGATTATAATTTCAATTACATTATATTGTTATTCCTTTTTAAGCAGCACTTATCTATTTTTATAAATTATGACACAAAGGTAAATTAAGAAAGAAAAATTGAATGCGATCTACTACAATCGAAGCGGGGTTTGAACCCGCGACCTCTGCGTTACCGGCGCATTGCTCTCCCAACTGAGCTATTCGACCGCTACGTCAGTCACACCAAATCTTTCATCCCTTAATCCTTTACGCTACTGGAGCGCCCTCTGCGTCATATATGTTTTTTTGAAATGCTTATTGCGCATTAGCCATACCCTAGGATGTGCGTTTTACACGCACGATCCCCAATCCCCATTGCTTTACAGCAAGTGTGAAGACTGCGAGAGAGATGGCGCTGTTCTAAATATTTGTATAGAATCTTTTTATCGATTCTATATTTTTTTTTATGTGGTAATACCACATTTTTATTTTTATAAATAATGACACAAAGGTAAATTAAGAAAGAAAAATTGAATGCGATCTACTACAATCGAAGCGGGGTTTGAACCCGCGACCTCTGCGTTACCGGCGCATTGCTCTCCCAACTGAGCTATTCGACCGCTACGTCAGTCACACCAAATCTTTCATCCCTTAATCCTTTACGCTACTGGAGCGCCCTCTGCGTCATATATGTTTTTTTGAAATGCTTATTGCGCATTAGCCATACCCTAGGATGTGCGTTTTACACGCACGATCCCCAATCCCCATTGCTTTACAGCAAGTGTGAAGACTGCGAGAGAGATGGCGCTGTTCTAAATATTTGTATAGAATCTTTTTATCGATTCTATATTTATTTTTTTTATGTGGTAATACCACATTTTTATTTTTATAAATTATGACACAAAGGTAAATTAAGAAAGAAAAATTGAATGCGATCTACTACAATCGAAGCGGGGTTTGAACCCGCGACCTCTGCGTTACCGGCGCATTGCTCTCCCAACTGAGCTATTCGACCGCTACGTCAGTCACACCAAATCTTTCATCCCTTAATCCTTTACGCTACTGGAGCGCCCTCTGCGTCATATATGTTTTTTTGAAATGCTTATTGCGCATTAGCCATACCCTAGGATGTGCGTTTTACACGCACGATCCCCAATCCCTATGGCTTTACAGCAAGTGTGAAGACTGCGAGAGAGATGGCGCTGTTCTAAATATTTGTATAGAATCTTTTTATCGATTCTATATTATTTTTTTTTTTTTTATGTGGTAATACCACATTTTTATTTTTATAAATTATGACACAAAGGTAAATTAAGAAAGAAAAATTGAATGCGATCTACTACAATCGAAGCGGGGTTTGAACCCGCGACCTCTGCGTTACCGGCGCATTGCTCTCCCAACTGAGCAATTCGACCGCTACGTCAGTCACACCAAATCTTTCATCCCTTAATCCTTTACGCTACTGGAGCGCCCTCTGCGTCATATATGTTTTTTTGAAATGCTTATTGCGCATTAGCCATACCCTAGGATGTGCGTTTTACACGCACGATCCCCAATCCCCATTGCTTTACAGCAAGTGTGAAGACTGCGAGAGAGATGGCGCTGTTCTAAATATTTGTATAGAATCTTTTTATCGATTCTATATTTTTTTTTATGTGGTAATACCACATTTTTATTTTTATAAATTATGACACAAAGGTAAATTAAGAAAGAAAAATTGAATGCGATCTACTACAATCGAAGCGGGGTTTGAACCCGCGACCTCTGCGTTACCGGCGCATTGCTCTCCCAACTGAGCTATTCGACCGCTACGTCAGTCACACCAAATCTTTCATCCCTTAATCCTTTACGCTACTGGAGCGCCCTCTGCGTCATATATGTTTTTTTTGAAATGCTTATTGCGCATTAGCCATACCCTAGGATGTGCGTTTTACCTTTGTGTCATAATTTATAAAAATAAAAATGTGGTATTACCACATAAAAAAAAAATATAGAATCGATAAAAAGATTCTATACAAATATTTAGAACAGCGCCATCTCTCTCGCAGTCTTCACACTTGCTGTAAAGCAATGGGGATTGGGGATCGTGCGTGTAAAACGCACATCCTAGGGTATGGCTAATGCGCAATAAGCATTTCAAAAAAACATATATGACGCAGAGGGCGCTCCAGTAGCGTAAAGGATTAAGGGATGAAAGATTTGGTGTGACTGACGTAGCGGTCGAATAGCTCAGTTGGGAGAGCAATGCGCCGGTAACGCAGAGGTCGCGGGTTCAAACCCCGCTTCGATTGTAGTAGATCGCATTCAATTTTTCTTTCTTAATTTACCTTTGTGTCATAATTTATAAAAATAAAAATGTGGTATTACCACATAAAAAAAAAATATAGAATCGATAAAAAGATTCTATACAAATATTCAGCACTTATCTATTTTATGATTAATAATACCTATTATTGAAATCAGCAACAAAGACTATAAATAAACATACGTTGGAAGAAAAAGCACAAAATGTCGAATATGTTCTCGCTGATGAGGTGAAAAGTTGTGTGTGCTACACGAGAGCAAAGTTTTTTGCATCTCGTGCTGTTGAGTCCCTCGCTACACTCAGGATTCTAACATAGAATCACTCGCTACGCTCGTGATTCAAACGTAGCTTCCTTCGCTTGCTCGGGACTCAAAATCAGCACTCGTAACAAAAAACAACTTTGCTCTCTTGTTGCACAAATAACTATTGTAAGTGCTAGTCTATTATATTCTTTAGAATGACTATATAATTATTCTAGTAGCGAAAGCATAAAACGAGACAAGATAACTCGTACTCGATCCGAACTCTATTTAAACAGTCTCGAAACTTTGAAGCATTCTCATTCAAAAACAAAAGATAGTAATTAATCCCGCATCTGGTGAATAGATTCTGGTTTAAAGTTGAAACCTTTTGTTTAATTTTCATGAACTGGATTTTACTACCAAATTTCTGACTCAGTTCTAGGGATATCTAGTTAAGTGAGCTCGCCTGAGAGTTTATCTACTGCATTTTAAAACTATAAAATACGTAAAATAGCTAACTAAAAACTATATCTATCAATTTTCAGGCGGCGTATTTTATCTCAAAATAAATGTTTATATTAAATATAGTATACTACATTTATCCGGTAGGAAATAATGCTGAATTTATGCATTTCTGTTCTTAAAAGTAGCCCCGCCCCAGAAGGACATATCGATGGCATCGTATACTATTTATACTGTGATCTCTTGCACATTATTTAGAATTCGACCCAACTTTAGTCTTTTATTGAACGAATAATGTTTACACTTGCCACGTTATGTCTTTTTACCCCAGCCTCTCGAGTGCCGCAGGCTTCATTTCTGTGGAATTGGCCCTTTTATAACAACGGCAAATATGTAGACGAAATATACCATTGCATCGCACCCTTTTTATAATAAAAGTACCTACCTAATATAGAAGCCAAATTCACGCATTGGAATCCACAGTCCTCGCGTACTGCTGGCGGCGTGACACGCTCGTCCCGTCCTGTCACGCCATCGGCATGCCGGTACTCTCCAGTGCCGCAGGGTTCGTCTGTGTGCAATTGCCATTTCTGTTTGGATGTCATGTCATGCCTGTTACCTCCATGCCTATACATAAGTTTGTCACGTTGATGACCGGGAGGTAGGTAAAGAAGGAAAGCAGGAACGGAAGAAGAGACAGGAGACAGGGCAGGAGAAGGTATTTATTATATAAATTAATAAAGGCACCTGCGAACAAGCAGATACAGACTTAAGTTCTAGATTTAAGTTGAAGAGATATTGACATTAAAACGGTTATAAAATACATGGGAACTTACGTTTACGTGCCTTGTCTTTAATTTAATAATATATTTCTATCCGACAGAATCCAGCAACTTCAGATATCACAGCACAATAGCACAGTTAACTTTTAGATAAATGGACACTCTTGTGTGGTAACCTAGTTATAGACTAATAAGTATCATGAATTTATGATGAGCAGGATTAAAAATAGTCTTGCAGGTATCTGTTCAGCTCGAAAGCTCTGAATAGAATGAATCTTTTAGACATGTAACGAACAAGTGTGGAATTTAGAATGAATTTTGAATTTGAATGTTTATTTTTAAGATAGAGTGTGTAACCAGACAGTCCAAAAAGTTATCAAGAACGAGTTGTAACGCAACACGTTACAAGTTGAAAATAAAACTGAGATGACAGCATTTAATAAGTTACTTAAATGATAATCTGAAACAATCGTTTTACCCATTTTGGATAAGGGGAATCAGATGAAAACGTCGCATCAGCGGACAAGACAGTGCCTCGTCGAGTGTTTAATACTCGTATCTGTCTGAATAAAAGTTATATAGAGAATGCAGCCGAATCTACGCATCCCCGTCCTTCAGATCGTTTTTAGGGTTCCGTAGCCAAATGGCAAAAAACGGAACCCTTATAGATTCGTCATGTCTGTCTGTCTGTCCGTCTGTCTGTCCGTCCGTATGTCACAGCCATTTTTTTACATAGAAGCAGTGATAGCAGTGTTCGGCTGGGCGCCGCCACGAATGATCGGCTCTCCTGGTGATGAATCGCGTACCGATTCGAAACATAGAAATATTTCAGCAGGTAATCGAACGAATCAACAGCCGTCACGCCGCACCCGCGATATGAAACGTTCGTCACATGGAATTTCAATTTTTGAATAGGTACCTTTGATGGACGTGTTTAAAGCATAACCAATTACACACAATGGCACCTACCTTTGGGCTTGGGAAAAATTGGTTAATTGTTATCCAAATAAAAAGGATACGGAAACTATAATACCTGAACTTACGCATTTCAATCTTTCAGCTCATAATGAAATTAATCCACAGCTGTCACGTACGTACGTTGCGTGACACGCTCGTCACGTCATGTCACGTCGCTCTACGACCGAAGGTTTCATTTGTTTGGAATTGTCCCTTCTGTACATATATAACGAATTTGTGTGCACAGCCAATAAGACTACCAGACATTGCATGATATGATATAAGATATGAGGAATCATAAGCAATGATGAATCTTGTAAATGACAATATTCTCAATTCATTGGTGTAATATTGGTTATGAAACATTTGATTAGCCATAAAACAAACAGACAGATCCCAAGAAAGATTTATTTGAAAACCAAATGTTTTGTACTTATTCATAATCTTAGGGAATGAAAAACTGTTGGGTTTTATGTTAGTTTTATAACAATCTCTAAACAGTTGACGCTTTCTGATATTTTCCAAGAAATATTATTTCTGAAAAGATTGTAAGTATAGTTTAAAAATAAAAACCGGCCAAGTGCGAGTCGGACTCGCGCACCGAGGGTTCCGTACAAACACTTTCCATCCCTAAGTGGTTAAGTTAAGTTTGCACCTGGTATGTATAGCGCCCCATATAAATTAGGTGCAAAGTTAGGTATTAAATTATAAAAAAAAAACTACTAACTAGATCTCGTTCAAAACAATTTTCGTTGGTAGTTTTTATAGTATTGTACATAATATGTTTTTTTTAGATTTTTCATTTTCTTATTTTAGAAGTTAGAGGGGGGGGGACCAACTTTTTTCCACTTTGGAAGCGTCTGTCACGCAAACTATTCGGTTTAGAAAAAAAATATTTTAGAATCCTCGATATCATTTTTGAAGACCTATCCATAGATACCCCACACGTATGTGTTTGATGAAAAAAAAAATTTTGAGTTTCAGTTCTAAGTATGGGGAGCCCCCAATATTTATTATTATTTTTTTATTTTTGCATCAAAATCTTATTGCGGTTCACAGAATACATCTACCTACCAAGTTTCAACAGTATAGCTCTTATAGTTTCGGAATAAAATGGCTGTGACATACGGACGGACAGACGGACAGACGGACAGACGGACAGACAGACAGACAGACAGACATGACGAATCTATAAGGGTTCCGTTTTTTGCCATTTGGCTACGGAACCCTAAAAAGTAGACATAAATACTACAACAGTTCAGCGCCGTTATCATCAGCAAAATCCTGTACCGCTTGAAATTATAATTATGATCAATGATCTCATTTCAGAAAATTACAGTAAAACACAGACCTCCGCAAACGTCTAAGATAAATTACTTAAGATACTTTCGTAGTACCTATTCGTTATTATCTTAAGACCACAAATGAAGTACAAAAAATATCCGCAACATTTCTCGTTTGCCGCTACAACCCACACAAAAACCTAAATTTTTCTCATTTCTACAATGACTTATCTGCTTATATTCCTGAAACTAAATAAGACTTTTTACTGAAATAAAGGTCCCTTTCTTTGTAGGTTAATAAAGAATCTGTTTAATAAATATCCAGGTCCCAAGGAAGCCCTAAGCCGGTGCGGTTAAACGTAACTTATCACCCACCGTTTTGTTGAAGATCAAAAAGCGAAAGATACGGCCACTTGATAATATATCAGTATGCAAATTCGAGTTATTTTTCAGTAGCTACGTGAGCCGGTGAAGTTCCGTCGTTCAATGCAAACTTCGCACATAAAATTTCGCGGTCCTGAACGTGAAAGATTTCCTTATTTATTTTACGTTTGGAGTTGGGGTACTTGTTTTAGTTGACCTGAGTCGTACAATTTGGCTAACTGAACACCACTTGGCACACCAGTCAACACCAATAGACAGGAAGAAATCACGACCCAGAAGAATGAAGATGGAACATTTATTTTTATTTATTTAAACTTTATTGCACAAAATACAGAAGTAAAAGTACAAATGGCGGACTCTAACAGTCAACCACAAGGCCAAACATAGACATTATTGGTGCGGGAAGGGTGTACAACAACAACACATTAGTCGGCCTTTTCCGAGCCTGAACAGCATTTTAATCAACGGAAATCATGGATTCTGCGTACCAGCATTCGTTATTATAAAGGCTTTGGGGTGACAATAAGTGTCGCTACTGAACACAATTCCATCAATTACCTATTTTTCTATATTTGCAAACATAGTATTGATAACGAAGTGCTCTAAACCACCGGTCCTCTGGCAGTTGACACAGCCAAGCCGGCTCGTAAAATGCTTCTTCAAGTTTCGTTTAAAGGGTGTCATGATGTGGTTCCAACAACCTTGAACCTTGAAGAAACACAATGTGCAGCAAAGAGTTCCAGTTCTGCCAGTTATTTTTACCTACTAATAAAAAAGTCTCCAGATTTATTCGTTTCAAACCATTTAAAAAACAGCGCCTCTGCATCGAGGTTGATGGCTCCATTATTGATGAAATGAACCAGCTCGAGCAGGAGACTCGTATTTTCTCGGTGTATATTCCCTCGGTTTCCTCTCGTACATATTTACTTCAATTCTACAACAACGATATTGTAAGGGTATCGAATCAAATATAAGTTTGTTCAATTTCATAAAGAATATTTACCTACTTCGAAGACCATAGTACACTGGACTGGATCATCCTGGAACATCGGATTGTACGTCTATAAAATCGTACCATAAACTCGATATTGCTGGCAAGTTTCCTACAATACAAACGGTCGTAAAATTAGATTAAAAAGCGAAGTATGAAGGATATTGAATTGCATCCTGTCACTTTTCACGTCTATTTGATGTTATGGCAATACCGGTTGCGGTGGATCGCATTTTTTGGTCAGGACGTCTTTGTCCAAAATCCTATTTCGTCACCTTCTTAACTTGTCCTCATTGTTCTCTGTTCTCTTCTAATTCGTCTTCATTCTTCTTCTATCCCGTTATATTCCCAAAACGCGCCACGCCACCAATGATTGTTTAGTTTAAAATGTGCTGTAATTGGCGCCGATTTGGCAAGTGTAGTAGGTGTGGTAGGCTGTTACGTTGGTTACTAAGCGTGATTCACGACCGCGGTAATTATATTCGAAGACGCGCCAAATTATTTAACATCAAAGCGTTTTTCAATTAGGTACCAATATTATATCTTCACTCTAATTTTTTCTGTTACTTGTTAGAATTATTAACGTAAAAATTTTCACAAGCCAACTAAGTAAATGCGCAGTGTATTCTCCCCCAAATGGCGTCACAATTGAATCTCCGTCCTTGGGGAGCAGCCAGCAAGTGCAGCGTGAATTAACCCTCGCCCGCCGTGATGAATGGACTCGAACACATGCGAGTTCTTTCTATAGTAGCCGGCGGCGGAGGGTTAGCACCGAATAATGAGTACAGAAAGTCCACTTCGTACATTAATGTTTTTATGTTCCACATACCGGATCACTGATATACGCCAAATATTGTTTATTTTAAGGGTGTGTAACATCTCTTAGGAAGATGAATGGTATAACGTTAATTATGGTGGGGTCTTATTTTGGAATCCCTCAAGTGCTCCGGCGCTGCAAAAAAGGTAGCCTCTGCGCCTTTGTGTAAGCAAGTTCGCCGAGCGCGACCAAAAAGCCGAAGCTGCGGAGGCGAGGTATGTTTTCACTCAAATGGCATCACAATTGATATTCCGTCCTTGGAGAGCCAGCAAGTGCAGTACGAATTAACCCTCGCCGGTCGCCCGCGGTGATGAATGGACTCGAACACATGCGAGTTGTTTCTTCCGAACACTGTTGTAGCCAGCGGCGGAGGTGTTATCCAGGAATAATAAGTACAGAAAGTCCACTTCATAGATTTAGATTTCTTAAAAGTCAAAGAGCCCTATACCATACCACCCACAAAGTTTTGGAATTCCGATAGTAAAAACTGAGATATAATAATTATAACCAATTTATAGCTTTTCAAGGTACAATTTACACATTTTTTCATTCGTTGAAACCATTGTAAAAAGCTGGCCAAATCTTCTGTAGTGATCGATGTCTACGATGGGTTTACAGTTAAAAAAAAATCTTGGAGGCAAATGAAAACGCAACCAACTTTGAATAAATTCCCTAGATTCGCCCTTATAGTTAAACGCAAACAAATATAATAAAAAAAAAACGCGCATTGTATGAACCAAACCTTCTGCATTTACTTGCTCTGCGGGCTGGGGTTCAACAATGGTTCCCACAATAACGTTAAGCGTATTATTTAATGCCCTCTTGCGATCGCTTTATGTTTTCTGGGGTTTAAGGACATTGTTATAGAATTATTTGTTTCTAATAAAAATGACGTTGGATTGTACTGTAATGCTTATTGCGATATTTAGGAGCTTTTGTGAGCGTTTTAATGGTAAAATCTTGTATTGTTCACTTTAATGTAAGTCAAAGTCTGGATTATATAATACAATAATGCATGTGTGGGTAGCGTATGATGGTAGTTGTTACGGACACAAGCCGAAAACTGTTAATTTATAAGCGAAATTTGATGTACATAACGTTAATTTATTTAATTTATTTTATTGCGCATAAAAGACGCTATAAGTCGAGTTATTATGTACCAAATGTATATAACAGTCCGTAAAAGAGACATATGTATGTAACTGGTCTAATCCCAAACCAATCCCGATCCGAAAATCACAATTCGATAGCGATGAATATTGCATAAGATATTCACGTGGTGCCGAACCACGTGGCAATGTTATGATAATATTACATCACCTGTTATCGCTTCCGCAATAGTGCCAAGCGATAGCAACGGATAATCCCATCAGGAATCCGTTTTTATTATGTTTCTAAAGTAATTAGGTCAGCCGCAATTCACGTTAACGTAAAATTAACGTGAATTATGAACCGTCCAATTAGAGCCCATTTTCAGTACGAAATCGTATCGGAATTTCGTTTTAACAATTCAAATTAACTTCACTATGACCTAATCGCTTAGAATACACTTAGAAATGCATCTGGACTCATTGCACTTACCTTTTATAGCCTTCCGCGACTTGCCAGCACAACGTAAAATTAACTTTATCGATCGATCCGACTTAATAGCTAACGAACCGTAACTCTTATCTTATAAAACGTAAGGCCATTTAATGCGGTGCAATGAAAGCTACAGAATGAGACATCTCACGTAGATATCGAACCGTAAACGTAGACACGACCCTCCCCGAACCGCTCATCCCGTAGACCAGAAAAGCCGTTAGGGCTGAAAAATGGGAAAATGAACGGCCAATCACGTAGCCAGTTCACTTTTCCATACAACGACTCTTAGAAAAGAACGCACTTGACGAAAGGGGCGTGCCGGCCGTAGAATGTACGGTTCGACGCCTCCTATTGGCCTGCGAGCCAGTAGTTTGCTTACGAGTCCTGAGTCTTGTTAGATCTTAAGGAAATAGCTTATAAGGAATTATTGTTTTCGATTATTTACCATACTGCCGAAGAAAATTAAACAACGAACAAGTCAACCAGTGTTTTTATAACTCGTACTCGAACCTGCATCGAACCTGCGTCGACCTGCTGCCGTAACCAAGTTCGTCTGAGGTCCCATTCGTTTGGTTGATCTCCGAACTTCGGTCTACGTGCCCTACGTGATATCTACGTGACATTCACGTCGTGCAGCTACGCATCGGATCCGGAGCTACGAAACCGAACCTGTACTACGAGCTACGAACGTACGATCTTGCTACGTGTTACGCAGCATCTACGTGGCAACTACGTGCCGCGTCTGAACCGCCGTGCCTACGACTGGGATAGCCACGGCGACCGAACTGGAGCCACGAATTCCGAGAGCCGATAATACAGTCCACTGTGCTCACTCGTGAGCTACCGAAGAGGCAGTGTTGAGTGATTATCCTCAACAGTAGTAATTAAAATTTTAATGCAATGCATGCCATGCCAACGAATGTACATACTTACGTAGGTACCACACAAATGTATTAATCAGCTAAAACCGATGTTGTTTATATTATTATATCTACTTCAGCAACGTGCCAGACATTTTTAATATATTTAATGAGCCATATCTCCTTTAAAATATCGAAGCATATTCGAGATATTGTTATATTGGTAATATTTCAAAGCCTCATACACTCACACAAAATTGTCAGGAACGGCCCGACATGTTTAATTAAACTCGCATGGAGCTCTTCATCAGGGACTGCCAGCCTTACAGAGGCGCGGTAACTTCGTTACTGTTTTTAGGGTTCCGTACCCAAAGGGTAAAAACGGAACCCTATTACTGAGACTTCGCTGTCCGTCCGTCCGTCCGACCGTCTGTCACCAGGCTGTATCTCAAGAACGGTGATAGCTAGACAGTTGAAATTTTCACAGATGATGTATCTCTATTGCCGCTATAACAACAAATACTAAAAAAAAAATATTTAAGGGGGGCTCCCATACAACAAACTTACAGATAATGGTACGGAACCCTTCGTGCGCGAGTCCCACTCGCACTTGGCCGATATTTTTTATTTAATACAATAATTAAATATGTCTTAAAATTTTATAAGATTATTGAAAGTCTCGTTGAATTACCTACAGCCATAGTGACTGAGTGTCGGATCTCATCTCTATGGCCATATCTGACGGATATGCGGGACATATGAATTAAGTACACTTTAAACAGTTTGTGTGGGGTCTGCTAACGCGTTACGTAACAGATGTGCTGTAATTATGTTTGAATATGTCGTTATTGAGTGAGAATAGAATCATGATTAAACCGGGTGATCAATCCAAATGGGTCAGTAGGGAGAAAACGAAAACTATAAGAGATAGGAAGCCATGGCGTCGTTTTAGATTTAATAGAGAGATTGAGAGGGAGATTGCAATTTTTTTCGATAATGTCATACGAACCAGGGCTTGAACCCGGTTTAAAATTTGACGATACTGCATTACGCTATTAAGATTTTTCATGAAATCATGACGCCTCTCCATAGAAAATGCGAACCGCTAAGGAATGGAACTTAACCAATAAAATATAATTTAGGTATCTTCAAATAGGCTATTACTGAACCGGCGAGCTACATCCTCGACCCCGTAGTCACTTTCCATCTGGTGATATTGAGATCAATCGCCGGTCAGTTTGTGAAATACATATATATACATATATATATTTTCAATACAAATCTAAAATATTATACAAGTATAGCTGTTGAAGCTCTTACCCGCAGCATTTACGACGTCCAAAGCTTATTTCGCCTGTAACCTATCGCTGTGTTTCTTTGTGAGTCTTTCTTAAATCGAAATTCGTCCAATCCGTTTACAAGCTGTGCTGCCACAGATATGCAATTAGTTTTTTCCTTGGGGTTAATACTCGTAAATATGATGGGAAAAAATTAAACATATTTTTCTGGCTGTCAATACTGTTTTTTTTAGATCCAAATAATAATGAATAAAGATATTCGATAGTTCATATAATCTAATAGTCATACCATGATCATAATATAATACTTTGCTGAATTAATTATATAAGGTGTTTTACTACTTACACATGATTTAAATAATAAATAAATAAATAAATAAATATCAGACAACCTCACACAAATCGATCTAGTCCCAAATTAAGCTCAAGAAGGCTTGTGTTATGGGTACTAGACGACGATATATATACTTATATAGATAAATATATACTTAAATACATAGGAACAACCATGACCCAAGCACAAATATTCGAGTTCATCACACAAATATTTGCCCTGGCCGGGATTCGAACCCAGGACCGCTGCTCAGTAGGCAAGTGCTTGCAAACTGAGCCAACCGCGTCGTCAAAGTTTAAAGATATTATAGATTATAGAGCTATATTAAACCCCTTATAAAAGACTGCAATTTTCCGTAAAAAAATAAAGAGTGAAATGAAATGAAATGAAATGAAATAATTTATTCAGTAAGTAGGCCACAGGGGCATTTTTACAAGTCAAATTGTGAATCTACCGGCATTTCGCAAGAGGAGACCGCTGTTGAGAAGAAAGCCGAAAGAAACTCAACAGTAAATCATTTTTTCGTAAATAATACTTAAAACAATTACATGATACATTTGTAGTGTTATAACTAATTACACTGGTACACGTAAAGGAGATGTAAGATACTCCTAATCAATTGTGAAGTAGGAACATTAAAATAACATTTTAACGATAAATTTAAAATATTAAATATACCCAGAGATGTATAAAGTCTCTGGGTGTCACAACATGCAATAAAATAAAATAACTTAATTAATTTAATTCCACAGAGATGTATAAGGTCTCTAGGCGTCAACGTGAATAATTTACAATAGAAAATAATTATTAAACCTAAATTTCTTAGAGATGTATATGGTCTCTAGGCGTCATAACATGCAATAAAAAAAATTTAAAATTATTAAATTTCATCAGAGATGTATAAAGTCTCTGAGTGTCATACTACACTAAGCTGTTTCTTAGAGATGTATACAGTCTCTAAGAGTTCAAAAAGTAAAAATCAACATATAATAACTTCAATCGAGTACAGGATGAAGTTTCTCACGTTTACTTAATTTAACACTAGTATGCGGTTGCTTCATATTTAATTTGGCCCTTGCTAGCATGAACAGACCGTACAGTGACGTGGAGGAACAAGATATTATTACCTAGACCGGTGCATTGCATTAGCTATTATATTCCATAATATGACAAGCTGAAACCCCGCATGTCACTAACAAACTTTATTGAAAGAGGGCTTAAGCTCCTTCATATGAATATGGCACTTAAGCCTTCTAGTAATTCACTGTATCCCACAATTTTCCCAACAAGACTGGAAAATCCCTGACGCGGACGTTTAGTTTTCGCAAATATTTTAACGGAATATTTCCCGAGACAGTACCCTTACCTTGAGTTTACAGTGACCGTACTCGGTAGCGACTGCGAACGATTTGTATAGAGAATTGTAGTTCTACAAAGTAACCGGTAGGGGCGTTGAACTATTCTTCATACAAACAGCATCACCCCTATTAGTTAGGCTACTGAAATATTACCTGTTTTTTTGGCGGGAGATTTAAAAATTGCTTTGTGAAATATAGTTTTCATACTAGAAAATATTTTAAATTCTCCGTCCACACGTAAGTTACCTAAGGAAATAAGTTAAATATGTCAAACTAAGACTAACCAGCCCATGATTTTTGAATTTCCCGCCAAACATTTGAGTAATATTTCAGTAGCCAGGGGCCCAATTCGAGAATGCCGTTGGAGATATCTCCAAACGTCAAATCTCCATTAGATAACAGTTATATCGCCATTGAACTGTCATTTAAATGCGATGAGCTTAAAAGTGACATATCTCATCTCAATTTTGGAAATACGAAGGCGATAATGATTGTCAAAAATGTTATTCATGTATATAAATTTCTGTTTTGAACGAAACGTAACGGACCAATTTCACGTACTACGCGGTCAATTTAAAGTATGCGCCTGTTATTTATGCCGTCACATACAAAGGAAACGAAAATTTTGCGCGTCCGAATTGACGAAGTTGCGATGTTCTAGCGATATCGCCACTTGTCAAGTAGGCGCACGTCAAAAGTGACAGATGGCGATGAAAAGGAGAGATCTCCATTATATCTCTAAAATTGGTCGAATACCCCCCCAGTTTGCAGTTGCTAGCGAGTACTGTGTCACTGTAAACTCAAGCGTGTCACACACTAAGCAGATACGATAAGATATCTGTATGAACGCATATCTGTCAATATCGCTCCCTATACAATTCAATGAGCTAACACACACAGCGCAGATAACTTATATTTTATCGTGAAGTATCTGTGGGCACCGAAATATATCGAAAGATGGCAAAGATATTATCTGCGTATATAAATTGATCTGCGTATAATATCTGCCGATATAAATATGGTACTGTGAAGGTCGTACCTTCACTATCGGTGCCTGGCCACTGATTTAAGAAGTAAAGTTGTTTTATACTTAGAATAAGACGTGTGACATCCGTCAAAGAAATAAAATGTAGTAGTTAGTTAACGTCTGGCCTCTGGGCAATAAACATACAAGAAGTACCTATGCTCTACTTATTCCTCCACTGAAGCTATCCCCCGGCAGTCGCCACACTTGGTGGAGTCTGCGAAATTTTTAACTAGAGTCACGCGAGTATTGAAAGTTCCCCCGCTCCCAATTAATTTTGTCCACAGATTCTTGGGCATCTGTTACAATTACGTACTGAAAGCATACGGTTTGCATAGAAGCCGTACAGGAGCGGAACGCACTGTCTATATGCGCACGAAGCGCAACGAAGAATAAGTGCACATTTGGCAATTGCGAATTGCCATCATCAGTGTGGTATTGTATGTCATGACGGCACTGCCGTAACGGAGCGAGTTCGACAGACGGGTGAAGTTGACGAATCATTGAATCACCCATTATCATTTTTCATCCCATGCGATTTTAAACTGTTTGTGCATTTGATTTGTTTGGATTCCATACGAAAATGGAGACGAGTACTTTTAATGGCTTTTCCGACATTGGAGATTTTTAATTAATGGCCCAAGTGAGATAATACGAATAAAATAATCACAAATGGCGGTTGCGGTTTAATTGTTCGGGACCCGCATTACAGAATAGTATCAGACATCGTTTTAGGATGTTATTTTAAAGTTAAACAACGAATTCCCGTCGAGCCAAGAAATCATGTACAAGGATGTTATCATCGACGGCAAAAGTCGCAAGAATCATCATTAATTCGTTTCTATACGCTTGAAGCACACGTTGTTGACATCAGACAAGCAATTGTCAGTGAAAATATGGAATTTTACCAGTGAGAAACATTCAGTTTCAGTGTTGTCAAATGATGTAACAAATGTTCTTAAAGAGTGGAAGCCTTCAAGTTCAGCCATTATCACTAATTATACAATATGTTGCTAGTAAAATTTTATTTGATTAATATGTGCTGTGCCGGACCAAGTGCTCGTCAAGAAGATGCAACATCAGGAACAGGGTGCATGAGCGTGGAGAGCCGCTCAAGCACTGAAGAGCGCCGCTGGACACCGTGGACATCGGACGAAGACGCAACGCTTCTATCAGGCAATAATGAACCATAATATATAATTTGTAGAATATGTGTTTATTAGGATGTAAATAATTGTCTCATAATAATTATTCTAGGTGTATGATAGTTCTAGATATTAGTAAGGTCCTACAAATAATCATTTTTCTGCTTGAATTATTACCTTATAAGATAATCCACCGATTGTCTTCATTGAATTATGTGGTGCAAAGACTCACTCCTAATGGTCGTGCCAAGAATGTAATAATTCATGTTAACAGATTAAAGAGATTCTTTAATCGTTAATTCTAATTTATATAAAACAGTTCTATATTTCTAGGGTGTAAATAATAACACAATTATTTTTCAGCAATATTTAATCCAGGCAGACTGTACTTAGATGTTACAATAGGAAGTCCAATTTTTAATGTCTTGCACTATAAATTTATTGCACTTTGAATTAATTGCATTTTGAATTTATTGCACTTTCAATACCTTTACTTAAAATAAAATTATTTTCACAGAATTCCAATAATTTATTATTATATTTTGTTTCCAGCATTATCCAGCATCAGTATTATAATGATTTTTCTTTTGCATGTATTCTGCCGCGGAGATCAAGGCTGCTCCAGCATTCTGGGGTTTCAGCAGTTGGTCGCCAGGATGCTGTCCGCATCCCTCGACCACGCGGAGGCCAAGGCTGCTCCAGCAACCTGGGGTTTCAGCAGCTGGTCGCCTGGATGCTTCCTGCATCTCTCGACCAAGCGGAGGCAGGAGCCTTGGCGTCGAGCCAAGGACTTTACTGCACCAGGCCGAAGCGAAGATTTCATTTTTAGCTAGGATTTTATTTAATAAATAAAATTTATTTCATTTTAGCTAGGTGATAGGTAGGATTTTTAATAAAATTAACTTTCGTTTCGCGTTTCAATGATAGTTGATTTTTCGACAGTGACAGCATTTTGACATGTCATTATGACGTGTGCTGCTATGGTCTATGGTCGTGAAATCAATTATGAGGTAACAGTTTTATTTCTATTGGTACAAATACTTGGAATAAATTAAAAATATTTATTCCAGGTATTTATTTAGGATTGGTACAGAATGCTGGGGCATATTTAATATATATGCGCCAGGATTCTAATATAAAGCTAGTGGTAGATGGGTATCACTATTTGTTAGTCCTGTATGGATGTTTGAAGCGAGTGTCATAGACAATGTTTTCAAGCATCTAATATAAGGGCAGTGATATACCGCGGTACAACTGTTTGGGGCATGCGACGTGTGTCATATGTCATACTCCAGGCAGTTAAGGTGCGAACATTCGAGACAATTTATTTAGGCCGGTTTTACTCCAGGCGATTAAATTGTTAAGATCTATCATTTTTGATATTGTATCGAATGGTCGATGTTTTAGTTTATTAAGTCGAATGACACTTGGGATAGTCAAGTTGGTGCCTTGCCTTTTTAGCAGGGTTTTTGTCAAGGCGAAGCCAGTGTCAGACAACATGTCAGATTACGTAACATGCCATAGGCTAGTGTCTGCTCATGTCCTGACCCTGGTTATCTCTTAGCAAGAGACCATCTGGGTATGAATGTATGGGTTTCCCTGCATAGGTAGGGACTTATGATGTGTTAGGCAGGAGTAGTTCTGTCTAGTATCTCTGTAGTAAGATGAATGTCCCTCATTCACCCCGAGACGGCGGGAAATGTGAAGGTCGTACCTTCACTATCGGTGCCTGGCCACTGATTTAAGAAGTAAAGTTGTTTTATATTTAGAATAAGACGTGTGACATCCGTCAAAGAAATAAAATGTAGTAGTTAGTTATCGTCTGGCCTCTGGGCAATAAACATACAAGAAGTACCTATGCTCTACTTATTCCTCCACTGAAGCTATCTCCCGGCAGTCACCACACTACCTATTTTATCTGCAGATAGATACAGGTTGATATTTGCAGATAGAAACAAATCTACTCAGTTTGAAGGATTTAGACTGAATGTATCGTCTCGTATATTATCGTATCTGCGTAGTGTGTGATAGTTTCAGATCATTAAGTTATTATACGCAGATAAAATATTATCGTATCTGCGTAGTGTGTGACACGCTTCATGGTAAGGGCACAGAAGCGGCGGGAAACGCGACGTGTAGTAAAACCGGAGCGGACCGGCAAATCCTAGTTGCTAGGACATGCATTTTCGCCTAATACCAGAAGCAGCTTAAAACGGACGTGGTCTTAGTTTGGTGATTTTTTGCGCGTTTTGGTGTTTTGTGCAGCTTCAAGGCCCACGTGTTTTTTTTTGTAGAACTTGAATAGTGTCTGCTGCCTACATGTGTACGAGAAAAGAAGGACTTTTAATGACTGACCGAGCGAAGCGTATCCGTTTCCGATTTGGCAAAAAAAAATCGTATGTTCGGTTGTCCGGGTTTCCGTCCTACAGATTCTTGTGGAATTTTGTGGGCACGTTCGACATTTATTCCAATATGAATTCAGTGTTTCGAAATTTTTTAAATGCCGGAGATATGGCGGTTTAAAATGGAAACTATAAAAAACTTCCAAAATTTCGTGAACTTTAATAAGGTAAACGCAGGTATTACCGACCCCCTTAAGGCAATTTCAAAATGAACCATCATTTTTAAGGATGCTGATTGCTCTCAGATTCACGTTTTTATTTTTTTACGTTTGTATTATGTGTAAATTCTATATTTTCTATGTTAAAGGCTACTGAATAAAGGTCTATACTGTATAAAATAATTTATATAACGACGAAGTCGATTGTTGCTAATACCGACTCACAAAAATGCCTGTGAAGCTATTAACGATTTTTATGCAGCTATCACCGATCGTAAAAATCTATATACGATCGGTAATAGCTTCTTACTGTTGCTACTACCGACCCCTATGGATCGCTAATACAATTTGTTAGTGGAAACATATAATTTATCAGCGACTCATAAAAAGTAGGTATTTTTTATTAAGTTACACCTTCTGACTTTTAAACAGATTGTAATTAATTAATATAACATGAAATATGAACCCATGCACACAGTTTTAAACAAAAAACAATAATTTTTAATGTAACAATTCAAGAATCGACCTTCCAAAGATATGACATTATTAGTTCAATTAACAACGTGATAAAAAAGAAAGTAGAGAACAATACGTATGTCGCTAATACATTTTTACAAAGAACCGATGTTTTTATTTAAATTGGGCTATTAAAGTACCTGTGTTATTGTCATATAATGACATAATAGAGAAAAAAACAAAACTCTATTCTGAGGCCATTAACGACTTATGGGTCGGTAATAAAATTTGTAAGTGCAAACATATGATGTATTAGCGACTCATAAAAAGTAGGTATTTATTATTAAGTTACACCTTCTGACTATAAATCAGATCGTAATGAATAAATATAACAAGAAATATGTACCCATGCATACAGTTTTAAACAAAAAACAAATATTTATAAATGTAACGATGCATGAGTCGACCTTCCAAAAATATGTCAATATTGGTTAAAATAAAAGCGTAATAAAAAAGAAAGTAGACAACAATACGTAGGTCGCTAATACATTTTGACAAAGAACAGATTTTTGAATTTCAATTGGTCTATTGAACTACCTGTGTTATTGTCATATAATAACACAATATAGAAAAAACCGAAACACTATGCTGAGGCCATTAACGACTTATGACTCGGCGATAGCTGCCACAACTAAAACTGATGAAGCTAAGACCGTCCTATTTTATTTAAAGGTTTTATCGTTTCAAATAGCTTGTTTTTCAATAAAATGTGGTATGAAATCCAGAACTGACACTCAACGGAACATATTTAATAACACAACAAAAAGTATAGCACTCACTTATTCGAATAAATCGCTTAAGTAGAAAAGTCACGTGCTTACCTGATGGATTAAGGCCTAGTACGACGTGAACTGCACCCACGCTGTCTCCTCACAATTTGGGTTATTTTGTCTCTTTTTTGCACTTTCACACACACTAACGCAAAAGTAAATGATGGTCTAGGAACCAACGTGTGCGTAGCTTCAGCTATCTATATCTAGAATAGTACAGGAAGCGTAAAAATTGACTTTCAATTTATAGGTCGGTATTACCTGCAGATTTTCGATGGGTCGTTGATACCTGCGTTTACCTTAGTACATTACGTAACAAGGGTGGTAAACGAGGAATTACAAACGAGTGTCTATTAGAAGCCCGAAGCCGAAGGAGAGCGCTTTGATGACACGAGTTTGGAATTCCTCTACCACCAGAGTCACGTACGACGTTTTTCATCACACTTTGGAGGAAATAAAACAAAAGTAATAAATAGTAGTCAATACCAAAATTACTTACCGCCCTAGGGCGTAATATATGATTTACCGCCCGGGTTTCTAGCATGTAATCCCTTAAAGTGTGATAGAAATTACTAACCGCCCTAGGGCGTAATTTACGACTTACCGCCCGCTTTTCTAGCATGTAAACCTTTGTTTACAAGAAAGTGTGATGAAAAGAATATTACGCGATATAATCGGTTTAAACATAATTATATAGCTCACTGAAATAAAAAGAAAACATCCCACGAACACGTTTTTGTTTTCGCGAAGCGATGCAGCACTTACTCACCTCACCCTTATACTCGTTTGTGCCACCCTGTATGCTCTAAGTATGTGCTCAAAGAGAATATAATCACTGTGTTTTATATGTGCTTATGTAAGACGCTAGTCTTTACGTGCGGCTAAAGGCCCTTTAGCCGCACTTAACCTGCACAATACAATTTGCCGGGCAATGGCCGCTGATAGGATTACATAGCCCAGCTGATCTAATTACTTATATTGTACCTACTTCATACTTTAAACTTCTTACCGATATGTAATATTTTGAGTTTTTTTATGACTTAAATAATAAATTACACGATGTATGGTGCCCGCAAACTCGTCCGCGAATTTTTTTTTACCGTAGGTGGCTAAAAAGTATCCTATAACTAGGCCTGCTATCCGTCCGGGTTTCCCCAGAATTGTCCTAGTTCGGAGGCCATCCGGGGGCCATCTGGGGGCCATCCGGGGGGTTTTCAGTAAGTGTCCGGGGAAAACCCGGACACTTTTTATGTGAATGAAAAATAAAGCGATTGTTTTTTAAATATACGAAAGAACTTTCGGCCAAGCTGAAACGGAGACGCTTCACTCGTTCGGTCAACTAACCTAACACAAGTAACGTCGTTCATATGTCGTATCTTATAGTGTAATCATAATGAAACTTCATAATCGAAAGAGCCTAAGTCCCTAAGCATAATCCTGGTTTATTTGACCTTCTAACCGTAAGTAAGCATTCATAGTACACAGGGAATTTTGTACAAAAGACAAAACTTGTTGAATAAATCCCGGAAATCCCGCGAGAGCCCCTATGAATGGAAATCAGGTGCGTGATCCGAGCGACGTACGACCGCGACGCACGCTGCATACGTCATATGATGAAACTGTGTTAGGAACAGAAGTGATACTCCCAAGTTCCCAATTCAAAGTTTTTTCTTGTTCTCCTTGAACAATTTTGACAACATGAACGTGAACGAATATAGATGGCAGAACTGTATAGCCTAAAAAGTGTTGGTCTGGCCCAGCGATAGTGGCGCTACAATCAGCTTTCATATGGCAATAATGTGCATACTTCATATATTTGCATTATTAACCGTCAATAGCGATTAACATTGTTTACCGGAATGCTGCTCAATCCTTCGTTCTTCATGCGAAATAAATACTGATTCCTATTGAAAAATACGCGACTTTCATCACCTATTGATGAAAGTCGCGTATTTTTCAATAGGAAAAGTCGGTTTATGGATATAATCGGGCTAATGAAATATTAATTACTTGAAGTTTTGGCGGGAAATTAAAAAAATCTGTGGCTGGTAACACTTTGTGTAGTAGGAATTATAGTTTTGATGCTAGAAATTATTTATTAATGATTATTTTATGAGTTAACGTGACCGTCCTCACTAGCGACAGCATTTAAATGATTTGTATATTGTATAGGTAGAGAATACTACAGCGCCGCTAGCGACTACAATTCGTCATACAAATCCTTTACGCAGTTGCTAGTGAGTACTGTCACGTTAACTCATGGTAAGGGCACAAGTAAGTTATACTCCGAAGTTGGAAATTCTTAGTTCTTTCTGGTTCTCCTTGAACAATATATGACTTTTTTTGTTGCTGATTCGATTAGCCCTTGGGCTGTTATCGTAAGTCGCTGTGTGGTGGTTTTGTGCTGTGGTGTTGTACTGTCGCGCGCGGGCGCTCGGAACAGCGGATAAGTAAGCCGAAGCAACTGGTCTCTTGTCCTGTCAGTTTGTAAAAAATAACTAGCGGGGCTTTTTGCATTTTGTGGGAGACAAGTTTGTAAAAAATAACTAGCTATTAGGCTTGACGTTTTGTGTAAGACCAATATTTTGACGACACGATAGGGCGTGCACGAATATACTAATAGGTGGCTGTACTGTAAATAGCGTTGACAGGCGTCCGGATAAAGCCGGACATAGGCTTCTTGAATGCGTGTCCGGCCAAAATAAACGATGTCCCGCTTTTACATATATATTTTTTGCCGTACCAACTTATTAATACTGACACGCAGTCCTCAATAATATAGTGACTGGCCTATTTACCCAAATGTCCGGCCTAGTGATGTGCCGCCGTGAAATTACGCACTGACGGTAATTCTCGTTGTGGAAAATTACCGTAAATTACCGAGAAATTTCGGTAAAGTTCTCCGTAAGCATATTTGGAAGGGGACTTGGGGAACTTACAGCTTGTTTCTTTTAAAGATATTTTATTGTTTTACGTGTTAATTTTACGCTTACCGTGTATGTTTCTACTTATCAGTTGGAGTCATATTATATTAGTTATATTATAACCAGTGATCGGGGATGCCATGCCACAACGCGGTATGTCGTGTATATTCTTTTATATGGACATGGTTATTATAATGTAATCCGGCTATCTTGGCCGAAAAAATAATTGTATTGAGATTTAATGAAATAATCATGACTATATTGAAATTAAAAAATATATATCTTTGAAATCCCGCAGTGTAGCATCCAAATCCCCGATCACTGATTATAACAGGTACAAAAACATCGGTAAACTGCATTTTTATGTATAAGGCCTTCGCGTAAAAGAATAGGTACTTTTAAGGCCTTTTAGCAATAGATAAGCGAGCTCGGCCACGACGGCCACCCATTGACCGGCGGTGCTTATGCTTATGCACAAAAGGTTACCAAATAGATAACATGTGGTCAATTCATATCTTCTGAACGTTACAATACTTCAACTAATTAGGTCCTAGGACGTGGTATTTTCGGGTTATAATGGTTCCTGATTGGCTTTTACCCGTTATCCGCTTGTCGCCTTGGATCGTAGTGGGGAAAGTATACGCACCGCAAATACCATAACGATACAGTTTAGTTCATCTTAAAGTGACCTAATGTGAATACTGTGTTTATGAGATTCGAACTATGAGGCCAAAATCCAAAGTGCTGGACTATTTTAGAGAGACTACTGAAAACGAACGAATTAAGTACAATTGCTTGGTTTGTGACCATGTGTTCACGGCCAAGAATGTCACTCGTTTTGCTCAACATTTGGTTAAGCGCTGCCAAAAGTGTCCTAGTGATATTAAAACAGAGTTCAAAAAAAGTGATCCTCAGCCACAAAGCAACGCTCCTACGGGTGCTGAGAACAGATCTGATGGACAAGTATCTACAGAACAGCCTATTGATTCAACTGTATGTATAGACGAGGTCAGTGTGTATAAGATAGTTATGTTTTTTTCCGGAATATTAACAACTTTATTTCTATTATTTGTAACTTAAAAAAGCTCTCATTTGTTCCAGAAAATGATTCATAAGGCATTTGCAAGAGCAGTTTACGTAACGGGTATGCCGTTGACAATTTTTGAACACCCTTTGTGGATTGAAGCCTTTCATCTTTTGTCTCTAGGTTTCTACCGTCCATCTAAGTGTTAATTAACCTTTTTTTAATTCAACTTTCAACAAAAATAGACATAAGTTCCCAAAGGAAATATGACCGGGTAACGTTCCGTAAGAACGTTCTCCGTAATTTACGCCGGTAAATTACGGTAATTTTGGAAATATACGAGTTCCGCTGGCGTAATTATTGTTATTTATTATTGGGTAGACTATTGTAACTATTTGAAATAGAATCGCGATTATTTTTTATCGAAAAATGGAAACCTTAAACTACTTTCTCGATAATTACCGTTACGGAGAACGTTACCGAGAAAGTTACCCCAAAATTCTCTCTGTTCTCGTAATTTACGGTAACGGCACATCACTAGTCCGGCCAAACTGGCTGGTCTGTCCGGCTATTAGGTTTGGCGACCTCGCGATGTCTTATCATTACTTTGTATTGACATTTGCAGTTGTCAATATCAAGTCATGATAAGACATGGAAGAAAGAACGTATTTTGTATGATTATGATTATATTTGAAAGCTTCTCGTAGGGTCGCTATCTCAGGGCAAAAACGTCACTTGTTAAGCTATTACTTTGAAAATAGTCGCTGAGCATGCAGAACTTGCACTTTCTGATTTTTGCGATTGTAGGGCATATACTTATAGGTACTTTTGACCCTACCCGGCTATGGTTAGGCAGAAAAGAGGATTATTATGACTTTTTCATCCGAACAAGAGCTAAGTCGCGGGCAGCTTAGTTTTATTTACCCAACTACGGCGAAGCAAAAATGAAGGTCTTGATTTATTACTATCTGAAGATTGTCAATTAACAGTATCCTTAGCGCCATCTTACAACACACTTTCGAACTAATATGTACTGTCGCGTCCAAAGCAAACCTACCGCTTGTCTTGCGCTCACGCTGCAATGACTGCTTCACAGATGGCGCCACTAAGCACACAATGACCTAACGTGTATTACGTTTCAGGGTGACTTTCAGACGATCCTTACATTTTTCATAATTATACTCTTCAAAACAAAATAGGGGCCACTAAGTATTTTAAGTTTTACGTGAAAATTATATTAAATGGATTTACACATTAGTTCAAGAACAGTTAAACAAGGCATTCGTGTTTTTTAGGCTAAAAGTCATTTAATTAAGTAGTCATTTGTTTCAGTTATTTCAGTAAATATGAAATTAGTCTATTCGTAACGGAAAAACTCAACAGACACTTGTCGCAAAAAATAACAAAAACTGACACATGCTGTTATTTTTTTAATTCATTAATAACGGATATGTCCCCCTCTCTTGTTCACACACTCCTGAAGCCTAGAGTGCATCCTCTCGATCAAATTTCTAATGTTTTCAGCTGGTATTTCTTCCCAGGCACGTTTCAAAGCATCAATGAGCTCCTGCTGGTTGGAAACCTCTTGCGGATGCTCTCTAACCCATCGCTCTAATTGGTCTCAGAGATGTTCAATTGGGTTTAAATCTGGACTATACGCTGGCCATGGTTAGGACTTGAATACGGGAGTTTTCCAGAACAGTCGAAGTTTCCTGAGATACGTGTTGACGGGCATTGTCTTGCATTAAGATGTACTCGGGGCCCACTCTTTGTGCGAACGGAACCACATGAGGCCTGATGACTTCGTTCACGTACTGTCGTGCTGCCACGGTACCCTGATTTAAGAAAACAAGCTCAGTTTTACCGTGTAAGCTTATTCCAGCCCATATCATTACACTAGGACCACCAAAGCGGTCAATTTCCTGGATGCAGACATCAGAAAATCGCTCGCCTTGACGTCTCCATACTCTGATTCGCCGATCATCACTACAAAACTTCACTTTACACTCTTCTGTGAAAAGCACCATACCCCATTGATTTATGCCCCAATCCAAATGTTGATGGCGCAAAGTTAATCGATTTGCACGGTGAACCCTTGATAGGGGAACTCCTACAACTGGTCGTCTGGACCGTTGTTGGTCTTCATGCAGTCGATTACGCATGGTTTGGTCACTAACACAAGTCCCCGTTGTCAGTCGTAGACGATTTTGCAACTTACGAGTCGTCACCGAACGCTCTCGTCGGACACTTAACCGGATGTAACGACCCTCTTCCCTCTTGTGCCGTAGTCACATGCACTCTACCCGACCCAGACCTTCCAATAGTACTGCCAATCTCTTGAAAGCGATTCCACACCTTTTGGATGGCTCTGCGAGAAAATCCTAACGCATCAGCTGCAGACCGCTGCGAATAACCCTCAGCAATCATTGTAACGGCTCTGGTGCCAGTAATAGTGTCCATGTGCCTTGGTTGTCGTGGCATTACTGGTACAGTATGATTAATTCGCCAACAGATGAACAGAAATTAGCTTTTAGCAGAATAAAAAAATCGTTTTTTTTGTTTGGATTAATTTCTGGTCTGCTATGAGACTTAAACAACAGTATGAATAAGGTGGTTACTGAAGGATGCGGGAAATTATTAATTAAAGCCACTTATTAATTAGTATAACTATGTCCAATAATTAACAATAAAACGAAAATATATAAGTGGCCCTTATTTTGTTTTGACGAGTTTTATATTATAGGGAGCTTGTACGTAGTTACGTAATTGACTTACTTTGACTTAATGTCCTATGTCCCCTGGATGGGGCAGAGGGCGTCCACAGTACGTCGCCATCCCGAACGGTCTTGGGCTTCGCGCTTCACTTCGCTCCAGGTCATTCCTATCGCCTTCGCTTCTGCAGTGATCGTCCGCCGCCAGGTTTGTTTAGGGCGACCACGTTTCCGCTTTCCTTGGGGATTCCAGTCTAGGGCTTGCCTTGGAATGTGATCAGGGTCCCTTCGGAGCGTGTGGCCGATCCAGTTCCACTTGCGGCGTTTGATTTGCTGGTCGATCGGAGTCTCACCACAGCGTTCCCACAGGTCTACGTTGGAGATTTTCTCGGGCCAGTATACACCGAGAATTCGGCGAAGACAGCTGTTGATGAAGACCTGGAACCGGTGCGTGATGTCTTTAGTGACCTTCCACGTCTCACATCCGTACAGCAACACGGTTTTCACGTTGGACCGGAATATCTTGAGCTTAACTCTCCTAGTCAGTTTCCGCGATTGCCAGACAGGACGGAGCTGTGCGAAGGTTGCCTTCCCCTTGGCGATTCTCGAAGCGGTGTCCTCTTCGGTCCCTCCTGTTTCCGACACTACACTACCGAGGTAAGTAAATTTGTGGACTCTCTCCACCCCCTCTGTGCCGATGAGCAACGGCAAAGAGCTTGTCGCTCCGCACCTCATTTCCTGGGTCTTCCGGGTGTTAATTTTAAGTCCCGTCTCCAGAGCCTCTCGTCGTAGGTCGTCCAGTTTGGCTTGCATGTCTGCGCGCGTGTGGCTCAATAGGCATAGGTCATCGGCATAGTCCAAATCTTCCAAGACGTTGGACAGTCCCCACTCTATGCCGCGGCGCTTGCTGTTGGTGGTGTTATTCATGATGCCATCCAGGACGACAAGGAAAAGGAGAGGTGAAAGAAGGCACCCCTGGCGTACACCCGCATGGACCGGTATGTCCTCCGAGACGAGGCCGTCGTGAGTTACTCTACAAGAATACATCCCGTAGATGGCCTTAATTATGTTAATGATCTTCTCGGGGACTCCAATTTCACGTAGCCGATCCCAGATACAGCTCCATCTCAGCGTGTCGAAAGCTTTTTCGAAGTCCACAAAGGTCAGGTACATTTCCCTCTGCCATTCTGATGCCTGTTCGAGAATTATGCGCAAGGTGTTGATCTGGTCCGTGCACGATCGATTGGGTCGGAAGCCAGCTTGCTCTCTGCGAAGAAGAGGTTCAACGGCCCCCGACAGCCTATCTAGGATGATCCTGCAGAGCACCCTAGAAGGAATCGAGAGCAAGGTGATGCCTCTCCAATTGCCACATTCACTGAGGTCTCCTTTTTTGGGTACGGTGATAAGAAGGCCTTTGTTCCAGTCGTCGGGCAGCTCTTCGGCTGACCAGATGTTCCTCAAAAGGGGCGTCAGCGCGTTCGCAGCGGTGGGGATGTCAGCTTTTAGCATTTCCGCTGCGATGAGGTCGACTCCTGGGGCTTTCCCGTTCTTCAATGATTTGATGGCCTTCACTACTTCTTCTATTCGTAGTTACGTAATTGGAAGATAAAAAATATTAAACGTATTACTAAATTTTATTAAGAAGTTTAATCAGTTGAAAGGAAAATAAAGACGACTCGTCAGTCGCAAGGGAGAAACTTTGTAAATGTATGTTTGTTTAATGTAACATTCAGCTAATGGTTACATAGTTAGTATCTTGATATCACTATTCAGTTCATAGATACTATAGTCGATACAGCAGCAGTCAGTAGATAGGCGAAAATTATTTTCAACAGACGTCAAAAAAAAACTAACAAAAATTTCCGTCTCCGTTTGTATAAAATGTGTAGTAAGTATTTTACTGAGCCTGAATGCATTCCTGTTTCTATTGCCTTGCCCTTAAAATATTTCATCATGAGCCACTTAATTGAATAAGTACTTGTTGTAAATTTGTAGACACCATAGGTACATAATTATTTTAAATCTTCTGTGGGGCTGCGAGATAGGCAGCCTTCGGCGACAACCCTTCGGCGACCACCCTTCGGTGACCTGACCACCCTTCGGTGACCACCCTTCGGCGACCACCCTTCGGTGACCTGACCACCCTTCGGTGACCACCCTTCGGCGACCACCCTTCGGTGACCTGACCACCCTTCGGTGACCACCCTTCGGCGACCACCCTTCGGTGACTAACCTTCGGCGACCACCCTTCGGCGACCAGCCGCTGCGGCTCCTTCGGTGCATGCTATCTAGCGGTAGGGTAGCAGAAAACAAATTTCAGCGTTTTTGAAAATTCATCCCTTAAGGTGGTAAAAAAGGGGTTGAAAGTTTGTATGGAGATCAAGTATTTTTTGACCGATGACAGGTGGACAGGTAGAGTCAAATGGAAAGGCCCAACCGGCACACGAAGACAAGGAAGATCATCTTCTAGATGGAATGATGGAATAAAGAGAGTGGCGGGTCACAACTGGATCGATGTTGCCGAGGACAGAGACACTTGGAATTCTTTGGAGGAGGCTTTTACCCAGAAGGGGTCCATACTAAAATAATAGACTTATCAATATTATCTAAATGCAATAATATCATTTGAATTAATATTATGTTATTTATTATACCAATCGTAATTTAATGCATGAAATTTTAATTACGCATATTTTTTATTTTTTTATTGATTTAAATGGAACTATTTGATTGATATTATTATTATTGCAGAAATATTTATATGTAATTACTTTATTGATAATAAATTAAAAGAGAGAATGCATTTATTAGGTTAATTTGATTGATTATGTTGAATAGTATTTATTGTGTATGGAATGAAAAAAAGCTTTATTATTATTATCTCCTTTATTCATCTTTCGTCTTAGGCTAGGTTTTTAACAATAAATGTATATAAATATTATTATTTATATTATTATCACTACATTCAGTAATAATCGTGAACGAATTTAATAATATTCCTAAAAATACGCCCGGTAACATTGCCCCGGCCGCGCAGTTTTTTGTTAGAAACTAGCAAACATGAACTCCGCTACTCAACACGTGACAATGACAAGTATAGTATAACCTAACCTACTCTTAACAATATCTTAAAAACACCTATTTTATTAGGACCAGAATATCAACTTCAAATTCAAACTAGCTTTTTTATATTTGCCATAACATAGTGCTCCACTTCGCTTCCTCAAAATTGCTACTCTATCCACTTACGTGCAATAAAAACGACCTCTAAAAAAAGTAATGACAAATAATGATATTTATTACATACGAATAAATTAAACAAACACATTATGTCAACTTGTAATGAAATTAAATTGTCAGTAGAATGTTAAGACTTCGTTGCTTCCGGTCACGACGGCACTTCCTATCCAAACACTTCCCGTTCCCTGTACTATATCTGAAACATGGTGTTATCTGTTATCTATAAAACTATTTCTTTTTTTGCGTAAGGCAGGGGCCTCCCGAACTGATTAAGTTCTGGTTCACTTACGTTCAGTATTTTGTAGCGGATAAGTATTTTTAATTAGCCGAAGTAAACTGACAGTTAAGAGCGCAATGTGATCACTGTTTAATGGTTTGACCATTATCACTTTTTGTGAATAAAAGTTAATCTAAACTCAGCCGTTATGCGTATTCTCATTCTTACTTTTAAGAAATAATTCCTGAGTTACAAAATATTTATTACGATAACTGTCAATTCAGTTCAAAATAGCGTAAGTAATTTAAAATGGTTTTCAGAGACCATCAGGGTGCGACATGTCGACAGTTTTAGAGCCCCTGCTGTAAAGTATTTAAAAGTCATCGGGAACTAAATTGGTTATTAATGCGTTTTTCCTGGACATATTTAAATGAACCAAGTGGAAATTACTCTGATCACCAAAAATATTAAAGTGTTCAACTCGACACAGTTCATTCTGTCTAATACATGGATTTTTTAAATATCTCTATCGCTACTGCAAATGGCATTGGATTGGAACTATTATTTACTGCTTGCAGCCGGACACTTTCTCAAAAATATTCTCGTATATAAGATATTGATTAGGTTAGATTAGATTTATTTATTTCATAATATAAAATGTCAGTATAAATTACGCTAAGACAATTTACATGCATTTATACTATGATCGTCATAAAGATAAAAATGAGATAATATAATAGTCAAAAACATAACAATTGATTGTAACAAAAGATATTTAAAAGATATTTGCTCCTTGTATTTCACCCTCCATACATTACATACGTACACTTTAGTCCTGTACATAAAAAGCATGTCAAAATAAATGTTCCAAGATATATCAGCAGTAAATTTCTACTAAAACAAGGCGTGTTAAAATATGTGTTGCAAGAGAAGTAGCGTATTGTTACCTTACCGGAAACTGGGCCGAATTAAATTATATGCAGTAATTAATGACCACCCGACACTAAACGAACAAATATATTACACTTGTTATCCTAATTATGAGCTACGTTATATTATGTTTATGTAACTTAATGTCAAGTTCAAGTTTTACCATAATAAATGAGGGTGACTATTTATTGACATTATGACTAAAGATCAAGATGTCTTGGTTTGGTTATTTATGATATGGTTAGATCCAACATAAATGAAGACTTGTACAGTTAGCATCAAAAGTAGCTGACAATAATTGTATGCAATTTGACATACCTATGCGAGTAGTAAAATTGTCAGCTACTTTTAATGCTGATCGTACCATGTAATTAACACGGGAATGTACATTTTGTAACTCATGCATTTTTCATGCACAGATTCCTTGAACGATAAATGGATGGATGACACCGCTAATGAAGCGTAGGTAGTAGGTTGTTCAACCCAATTTTTTTCTTCGTTTATTGGCAGACAACAAACCTTATGTAAAATTGAATACAGATACAGGTACAAAATTTACCCTAGCTACCATCTCTCATGTACTCATTGCATGGTTAAATGAAAAAACAACTATACATACCTGTACATATTCATATTAGCCTGTTATTTAGAGATGCAATAAAACAATGCGGTTATTATCATACGTATAGTGCATATCAAAATATCAACACCGAATCGCGCAATAAGGTTTTTAATTCAGTTCTAAAATCCATCATCACGTCATATTCTATAGAAGCTAGATATGAATCAATGCAAATTGTATTAATTTAAATAAGTAGTGGAATGAAATAGGCTGGCTTTTCGAAAGGCAGACGTACTTGTAAAGAAATGCTCATAATGCAATTGCTAGATTTCAGGCTTGAATTCAATACCCCACTTTTCCTGTTTCGTAGATTCTCGTAAGGCTTTTGGATACTGTTCAAGAGGGGAACTATTTTTTAATAGTCTTAACGAAACATAGGTACTTGAAACATAATCGTAACCAAATTACTTTATAACGATGGGACGGCAGCTGTCCAAGTAGATAAAGCTGAGTCTGAGACTTTCTACACTCAGACAGGTTTTCGACAAGGGTACATTCTCTGCCCATTATTGTTTAAAACCTTCACAGAACAGATTATTGCTGATATCTCTTTGAGTAGTGAAGCGGATCTAGAACGGAGGCTTGCTAGAAACTAACAGAATATAAAGTTCGTCGTGAAACGAACAGTCTAAGTTTTGGCATTACTATTAATTGAGAGAAAATGAAGATCATTACGCTGCTGGTTGAGTATAAGGAGCTGACTGATGGTAGTAGACGAATGCTAGTTTGAACAGAATGAAATAAGGAATATGATAAACTTGAGGTAACAGAGAGTATCAGACGATAGAATGATTTCCTAGGATAAGGATGTGTTTTATATAAAAACGCCGTACATATTAAAGATTGTGTAAATAAGTAAAGAACATCTAGTGCGTTTTCCCTGCCCCATCCCCACACATATATCACGACTCGTCCGTTACGAAATCAGAATGAAACTTTCGTCGACTGTAAATTGCAAACTATAAAATTCTATAGGCAATCTTCCCAAACCAGGTATCCATGGAGAGTCTAGTGGTGCATGAGCATGACATGTTGACGGCGAAGGGTCTCGAGAACGACAAGTACGAGTATTTATGATATTTTGCGCCTTGAACATCGGTTTTAACCTCATCGGTATTTCCAGAATCATAAGTATAAATAACCTTTGGTATGTATGTAACTATTTTTAATGCCAAAACGTTTGACACGTGCTGGAAATTTTTAACACATGTCGAAAAACGAGACTCATTTAAATAAAACTTGCATAAAATTATACATGACATGAGTGACCCGTTCGACAACAGCCACAGTCAAGGATCGACAAGATCTTCGGAAGAGAACAATTGAGTATCTATATCATCATTGGCATCTATAGCGTCGCATTGCAATTAATAGCACTATCTAAGGTTGATTCATGGAAAAAATTTGGCACCAGACTACGCCAACAACGCCACGCCTTTGCCACCTGACCTATGCTAAATCGTCATAATAATTCGTTAACTTTTTTTAACACATCCTATCATAGGTTTCTTGATGTGCAAAATCAATTCTATGGTCCAAATTTCGCAGTGAAAGCTTACGAAAGCCTGTTAGAAGTGCAAGAAAGTTTTAAAACTTGAATTAAGATATGAATAGATAAGGGCGTTGTTGTTGTTTCTTCTCAAGTGAATTGTGTTAATAGAATGCCTAAACAAATTCAATGCCAGTGAACTTTATCAGACGTCAACGGAACCCTAACGCCGGTAGTTATTTTAATTAGGTAAAACCTGTACGCTAATCAGCAAATTTGAAATCGGCGTTTCCGAACGGCCTCCTACACTGAGATTACGCGCGATAAGACAGACAAGCCGCATGCGCGAAACCGAAACTACATCTTCAATGAACCTATTGTATTGTCGTTCTAGTCAGTACTGTGCAACCGGTGACCGCGTTTTACTCAGTTTCGGTCGAGCACGCGGCGCGAGCGGTCGTGTCGCCCTCTATTAGCAATTCTGCTGAAACTCGCTTTTCGTTCCCGATCTATGTGCTTTTGAATGAGGCTGTACCAGAATTTATGAGACAAAATGTGTAAGACGCTGTGTTTCGCCCTTATCGCGCTGTCTTTCAACCTCGTGAATTCATGGGGTGAGTATCCGAAAATCAGCTGATGCGTGAGTTTTAAGCACGTGCGTTTTTTTCCATGTTATATAATAATAGAAGGTTATTATTGAACTAAAAAGTGTCAGAGAGGAGAGTCGGGTGCATGCTTCATTCAGTTAATTGTGATATTTGGTTAAATAACGTCAATAGGATGGCAATTTATTTGGCGCCACGACACCATTGCCGGGGGACCGCTAGTCACGTAGGCCACTTCGAGCGGCCTGGCACTAACCGACCGAGTTAGAAAGCCGTCGATTCGAAAGATGCTCGTAGATAAGCCGGCCGACGCAACTTGGTAACGGAGCATTCCTGCAATGTGGAAAACTGGAAAAGCTATGTTAGCATGACGTTATCTTAAGGGCATGTAAACATAGCAAACGCATCGAGATCAATAATATTTGATGATAACGTTTGTTTTTTATGTAGACTGACGTGGTCATTAGTAACATGGCTCTTCAATTAGCATGACATAATCATGTAGTCTACATACGTATTTACATCTACGTAACCGTGAAAAACGACAAGGTCTCGACTCAGTAAAAAGATAGCGTTTTCGTGCGTTCAGTCACAAAATTTTCTCGAATAAACGTAGGTGGAATTTGAGTTACTTTGGGAACAAACATAAATTATGTTTGTTCCCAAAGTAGACCGTAGTTATGCAGAAAGCGACCAAAAGATTTTTTTTCATAATGCAAATAGCGACCAAACTCATTAATTGATTAAGACTTAAGTCACTTTGACAAAAAATGTATACGCTGGTCGCTTTCTGTATAACTATGGTCCATTGTTATATAATGAGATTTCTGATGCATGCAATTAATGTGTGCTCTAAAACAAACAATATTAACTTGTAAACATAAACCGGAGATTTGCGTGATTAATTTAATTAATCGCTTAATTGTTGATACCTAGTTAACTAACTGTGGGTATACACTTAATTAACGTAGAATAAAATATGTTATAAGTATATTTCAAAAGTACTCTCACCAAAGTCTGCAATAAATTTCTATCATAGAATGTGACTTAGGTTTGCTAAGGTTAAGAGAAATTGGGTACCTACTTGCATAAAATGTATAATTATGATCAACTTATTTATTTATGAAAAACTCATATTAAGTGTGTTTTTTTTGATTATTGGGAATTATTACAATCATTGTGTAAATAAGAGGGTGTATCTTTGAATATTCTGCAAAAATAGGAATTGGTATTGAATAATAAAATTATGAATTAGGTACATTACATACCTATCCAATATACAACATTAAATTTCTGCTCCTGTACCCTTAGTGCATACTTATAATAAAGTATGTATCTATTTGCAAAGGGGGAAATTCGAAAGGTTATTTATAATTATGTTACTTACTAATAACTCAAATGTGCAGAGACAAAACATATTAATGGAACGTAAAAACCGATTACAAAAAATATATTCTATTTATACATTACATTTACGAGTATTGAATCCAAAATTATTTGTATGGATATTTACTAAGTGTAGCCTTTTCAGTGTCCTCTAGTGTATACCTAATAGTATAGTCAGTGCCATAAATGAGTGTTTTTTCATTTACTTCATCGCTGTAAATATTAGTACGTAGTAGGTACCTACGACATTATTAAATTTGTCAAACCAGTGGACCATAAAAGGTAATAGGAAAACATGTACCAGGTACGTTACTTTTGATGTGGACTGTGCCTATCTCTATATAGTTATATAAAATAATGTAGCGCCCAATTTACAATACCTATTAATTTTTTCTTAACCAGGTATTTTTGCGAGTAAAGAAAATAAATAATACATTACAATAACAACACTTTTAGATTATCAAAAAAAATTTTAACAAAAAATAGAACCGACTTCAGTAAAACTAAAAAGCCAAAAATAACCCGTTCAAGTACAGATTACATTTGACTCACCCTTTGAAGTCGATCCCAAACCACTCAGTTATTATATTTATATTTTATAGTTTACGCGAGGTTTGGCCCGACTTCAAAGGGTGAGTCAAATGTAATCTGTACTTGAACGGGTTATTTTTGGCTTTTTAGTTTTACTGAAGTCGGTTCTATTTTTTGTTGAAAAATTTTTTTTTCGCTTTTTAGTGATTCATATAAAATACTTATGGCGGGGTGATCAGGGAGGTCGTGAAGGCATGCATCTCGTTTGAATTATCTCCTAACTCCTAACCGTTAAGGAGTTGTACCTTCCATCATCAGTTCAGCATTGGAAGATGATGACTACCATATGCAAATACTTAAATAGTTTTAGAAAATATATGAAAAATATTATAAGTGCCTATAAAATTTCAGGAATTCCTTTGATTCCTCATGGATCTCGTCATCTGATCTTCACCAAAATTTTATGGGACCAACCTTGAGATGTCTTTTCATGAACCTAAAAAGAATTTTTCAAATCGACTCATAAATGACGGAGTTCTGAGGTAACAAACATTAAAAAAAAAAAAAAAAAAACGTACAACCGAACTGAGAACCCCCTCCTTTTTTTTGAAGTCGGTTAAAAATAGGTAAAATTATGTTAAAAAAGAATTGTAAAAGGTTTGCAACTTTAGATTAAAAAAGAGCGTATGTGACAATGGTCACAGCGCAGACAATCATACAGTAGGACTAAGTAGGTATAAAGTATCAGGCAGTATTTTGTTTATTATAAATAATAAATTTTACATGAAAAATAAAATAGTAGCTGATATTTTTGTTGTGAAACGGAGTGCCGGGCGGTGAGGATGATGATGAAGGCGATCCTGAGTAACTTTTACTATGCGGCCAACTATATACGAAATCGCACAGAAAAAGTCAGCAGTTCCACACGTTTCGGGTAATTAATAAGCTATCAATTGTATGAATTATGTATACGTGACGATTTATAGGCGACGCTTCTTTCCCTATTTTCTGAATATTTTAAACTAACTTTACTGACATAAGAATAATGGTTTTGTTCTGCGATAATAAATTAATGAAATTAGCTTCAAATACAATAAATTATTATATATATTTGAATAGAAAAGTTGCCAAATGGCCTATGTATGGCTGGATATTTACCCAGAACATAAAAATAAAAACTATGTTCAAGAGGACCGTAAAATATAAACAATGTACGTAGGTAAAGACATTTCAGTCATACAAATTTATAATAACATAAACATAAATAAGATCCAGGATAGTTTAGGTATACTCGTATCTATATTTAAAAGTAGGTAGGTAATTACATGGATTTTCTGTCTTATCAATACTTAGCTATCACAGTTCTATCGTTGACAGAATAATAATTAATTAATTTATTAATAACATATGCAAAATACTTGGAAATAATAAGATATTACTCTCGCAATCGGTATTATCGGTAAAAGACAATATATACACACTATATACAGGGTGGGCTAATAGATCGGTCAGTATGGGCAAGTCTCAAACTGTAAGACATACTCGTAAGGTCAATGATCGGTCGGGACAAGGGCGCAAGCAGGACAAGCGCACCAACCATATCAAATATTACAGACTAGTGGGCGCCCGCAACTTCGTCCGCGTATTTTTTTTCTTTAGTGTAGTCGGGTAAAAAGTACCCTATAACCATCTTTGGATGTCCAGCTATCCCTGTACCAAAATTGGTTAAAATTTGTCCAGCCGTTTCGGTGTGATGAGAGGACAATGGAAATTATAAACAACAGATGGCGCCAGAATGACACGGCGCCGCACGTCCGTACTAAACAAATGACGATCCTGCATCACGCTATTAAGATTATTTCTAAAATCATGACCCCTCTCCATAGATGATACCGTGAAATACGCCAACTTTGCCTCCACAGGGAACTTTGCCCAAAACGCTACTTAAAAAAAGAAACGTTACTGTAGACAATTTCAAGATGATTATGGCAACACTACTATTTTTAGTGGAAAATAGATTATATCTGTGGTATCACTGGGAATCACATTTACGCGCAACTTCATTCCGTAACGTGTTGGGATTGGGACTAGTCGAATAAGGTGCGTGATTTGGCGGGCCAATTCTAGGTGAAGTTCTGGTGTATTTTTTACAGAATGGGGAAGCCTCAGGTGAATGTATCTTATTGCTTGTTATAAAATAAGAACTGTAGATAATTTTTATTGTAGTTTGAACTAAAAATACTTATTAAAACCGGAGTTATGATGATGGGCAATGTTATCCAGTAACTTGCTAACCTATGAATGCCAACATTGCCCAGACTAAAAAAAGGGTTAGGGTGGTCACCTTGTCGTAATTTTACCTGACTGCGTAAATAAAGGAGGGTTATGTATTTAAGGTAAGGTAAATTATATTTCTATTAAGCCGTTGTACTTTTAGCATTAGCTGCATGTCATATCATGTCATGTCCATAAAACAAAAAAACATAGAATATTCAATTATGACAATTTTTATTTAGATTTTTCTAACGTGAAGTAAAAAAATAACAGCGAAACTATTAGTACCGAATATTAAGCATACATTTTTCATTTTGATAATGGTATTGGTAAAGATGGTTTAATCAACCAAAAGTGACAACCCTGACAATTTCAAACTGCTTGATTCGGCTTGTATGGAGAAAAACAAAATACTTATGTAACATTGCCCACCCATATTGCACACGTGTTTGTACAGTTAAACCTTTACCGCATACGAAGCCATATATGGCAGATATGAACTTGGACCTTATTGGCACAGGTCAAGGTTCAAATTCAAACAACTATTTTTTTTCTATATGCGGTAAAGGGTTAAGACCAAGATATTAAGTAGAACGCCATTATTACCCCAGATTTTATACTGATCCTTATCTTAACGTTGTAGGGGCTATAGTTACGAAAATAATCGATTTGGGCAATGTTTGCAAAAGTTTAGATAACTTTACCCGAGGTGAAAATTGATAAAAAAAATGGTTAAATGTAGATTTAAAAATTGTTTCTCGTAATAAACGCATGCATATGAATACGATGAATGCGTTAGGCAACAAAAAACTTTATCACGTCATAGAAAAAATGAGAGAAATTCGGGTTTTTACGAAAAAATCGGGCAAAGTTGGCATGTTTCACGGTATGCATTTAAGTATTTGTCGTCCCATAACACAAGTTTTCTTGAGCTTTATTTGGGATTAGGTTGATTTGTGTGAGGTTGTCTGATATTAAATCTAGAAATTTATAACAGTAAGATAGATGTTATACTACTAATGCCATATTAAAACCAGCAACTATAGTTGGCAAAAGTCTAATCTACTAATTCTAATTTTAAAATATGGCTCCCATCATAGTTAATGATGATTTCGCCAATTTCAAGTTTGCTCGTAGAGCATGCCGTTGTTCGGTGAGGTTTTGCTTTTTGTAAAGTGATAGCGATTTACAAAAAACCACGCGGACTATCGGGCCTTGACCCAGGAAGGGCTATGAACGCTTCAAGTTGAATTCTTCATTAGCTATTCACTCCTACGTTAGATCACTGCACAATACGCTATCAATACTACACATTGAACAACGAAAATGAATAAATAATGAACAACGAAACTTAAACGCATGCGGCCATCTTAAGTCACGAACCGGAAGCCTTGGCAAAAGTCATGGTATAAGAAAATAAGGTATGACATTCCGGAATGACAGATGAGACTCTGACGTCATCACGCTATGATTGGTTGGTTCTGTCAATCCGTTTCTGTGTTGCCAGTGGTGTATCATAATACTCCCTGATTCCCTTGCTACCTGTATGAATCTCATAACACCTTGAGTGTTTTCAATAAAGTATGAAGTCGGTTAATTAAGTACGACAAAATAACGACTAGCCGCAAACACTTATTTCCTTATAATTATTCTGTTACCATATTTTCATCGTACCTTATTCCTTTTAAAATGCTGATTGTTTTAGACATTTTTCTCTATTATTTAACATGTTTCTTAACATATTATTGATGTTACTAACTAGAACAGGGCTATTGGGATTTATTGGTATATATTTGAAACCTACAGTTTGCATTTTTCATTGATAATTTTTGTTTCAAAAAGTACTCCAAATTTACCAAATTCACGCGGAAATTGTTTTTTAAACATATTTTTGACTGCACGCAAGGAAAGCATTAAATAGCTATGTTACTACCTATTAGTAATTTTTAAGAAAAGTATTATTCACTTCAAGAAGTTGGCTGAAATTATCAATATACATATTTGTCATAATATGAAAAAAAATATTTTAAAAGGAATAAGGCCTCTTAAACCATGGCAAAAGTGAAATTGCGTTGTGCTTTTAGGTAGCTTGTAAAGTAATAAAATGTGAACAAAGCCTTGAGAAGAGAATTATTGCCTTAATCTTAATCAATAAGAAATTATTAAGATTCGATTCCTGATTTATGCAGCATTGAATTGAGAATGAATAGCATTTTCTCCGATACAGAAGTAGATCAGCGGTCAATGTCGGTTGGGGTATAAATTATTTATCGTTTAATTTTATTTACCATATTATCTCGAAGCCTGAGTTATAAATGATTGACGTACGAGTTGATACTATAAAAAATAAAATAAAATACAAAATGATTTATTGCCAAAAAAACTAGAATACAACAGCAGTTAAGGTACACTACAGATTAGACCACGGGCGGTAATTCGTAAAGCCCCAGACCGCAAATTTAGGGCAAACACCTGCGATCTGAGACATTCACGAATTCACCGTCCTAGGTATGTAATGTACTATTACGGCATCATTACGCCACACCGATTACAGGACATTCAAATGGTTGTAGGGTACTTTTTACCTGGCTTCGGTGAAGACAAAAGGAAAAGGACGAAGTTGGGTAACTTGGTCCGCGTAACCGTCCTTCTAAAATATAATATAGATTACAATAAATTGTGGCCTACTTGAATTTGGAGGTATTTTTATGGTATCTTGGTTACAGTTACCTAATTTTCTTTCTCAAACGTGAAATGTTATTTATTTATCGTATGGCGTACAATTTACACTGCGTGCTAACTTATAATCTAAATTTACAATTTGTAAGGAAATTAACAGCTTCGCTTGTTAGGTCTTTAAGATCTTCCACCTGGCCTGCGAATCTAGTTAGTGGGCATTCCAAGACAATATGGCGTACAGTCTGCTCTGGGCATCCGCATTCGCAGCTTTCGTCCTCGGTCCAGCCCCATCTTTTCCGTAGTTGGTTGCAGTTACCAACTCCCGTTCTCAGGCGGTCAGAATGTTAGATCGTCATAACGTGCGTTAAAACAGGCTTCGAAGTGTCACTTTTCGGGCGGAACAATTCGAGAGAACTGAAAAGGAATTTCATACAAAATTGAAGGCCTAGGCCGGGAAGTAATTTTTTTTAAACATGGCGTCTGTGCTCATGAACGGGCACAAAACACCTGAATTATGTTTTATTGAGTGGTGTATTTTTTATTTCACTGCACATATGTTTGAGAAAAGCACCATACATGCCTTAGCCGTGTAATAAAGGGCTTGCCGGCTGAGTAGGTATACTCGTAGATAGACGGATATGAGTACGGATAGTGATACGGAACCGACAAGCCCGGCGTCTGCAGTTAATGAACTATTACCAGGGAAGGATATCTTATTCATATGTTTTGGATTGTATATATTTCGGAAATTCGTTTAAAATTTAGACACGCAAATGCAAAATATCATAGACTTTATTATCTGTTAGTTAATTATTAATTGACGAAGCCTGCGATGCGGATCAGAACTTATTGTAAATTTTCCTTTCGTGTGTCTTTTAATAAACGATTTTTTATTTACATTATTAATCAATTTTAAGCTATTTTCTGTGGCATTCCTTTCAATTAGCCAATGGAAAACCTCCTGTCATTAATCATCATCTACTTACTTAATGATTTTTAAATTTGGGCAATAGTACGATAACCTATTATTGAGCCATTTAATTCGTAACTGCCCAGTAAGGTCGAGCGCATTACATTTCAATAAGTCTTCTATTCATATTATCATCGTGCGAAGAAGAGCATAAGTCACAACGATATTGCAAGAAGATGCGTCGTTTTAGTTATAAAGTAGGGGTTTTGTTAAGTCACCTGTCCAGTCTGTTTGCTGGTCATAAGGGTGTTAAGGACTCAATTCGAAGTTTGACTCTGACATCTAATATCTGAGATCTCTCCACGATATTTCTTCTAAAATGTGGTTAAAAGTGCTAATGCTAAAATAAAATATAAAATCTAGTTACCTTACGCCATCACTCGGACTCTCTTTAATTTATATTTCACAAACATTCTGTCTATGTAAGTCATACGTTAGAAGAGGTAAATCCCTTCGGCTTACAAACGGAAGGATACCGTTCGTTCCAGGTACCCTTCGGGTTTCGGTATCGGAACAGATAATAATTATCTGAAAACAATCAGATTTTCACGCCTGTCATCGTTTTACCTCTGACCACCGACAATAACTCTATCTAGGACAAACTCGAAACTAGGGCACGGCCAGTAAATTTGAACATGTAAAACATTTTATTTAATAATGATCGTTACGTACTTGTAACCATTTTCGCGAGGTAACGATTACGGAGCGTGACCAAAGTTATCTTTGCATCCATCTAGTACCATTGGAATTGGTACACAAAGGAATATTCAATCAAATTAGCAATAATTCCCTCAATTATAATAACACTTCCATTATACTTGTGGGAAAGGAAAACGGTATTAACTCGAACGAAATAGCAAATCTCAATGCTAGAGAGTAAGAGATTAATCCAATCTAGGTACCTACATCACTTTAAGCTTTTTTTCTGGATCCTAAAAATTTTAATGCCCGCTATCTGTACCTAACACAACTGTGACTTGCGAAACTTTTCATTGAAAGAGGGGTTACTCCGATGTTCGAAATTCAAATCTTGTATCTTGCCGTCCCGCTTATCAAAATATTGTTTGACTCGAGATCGAGAGGGATAGCACGGTACAAACTTCGAATTTCGGTCTTCGGAGTAGCCCTTCTGGCACAAAAAATTATTAACCAGAAATCTCAGGATGGTACTTAACTGGTTACTCGCTGTAGACGCGATGGATAAAGCAACCTTGGGTCAGCGGGGTTGGTTGAAACGTGGTTGAAGCCCAGTGAAACGATTCAACACAATCCTGAGCAACATGAACATGACCTTGACCTGGCGATGGGAGTTTTAGTGTTAGTTCTAAATAGGAGTTGCGCAGAATTGTTGTTTTTGTATCATGGTGATGAATTAATGATAAAAGGACGTAACTTTATGGAATTTCAACCACAATCAAACAGTTCCGGCGCGAAATATGCGTCAGCGGGCAAATTTTGCAGAGCATTGACCTAAACCTGGCCCGTTATAGTATATTCCTTTGTTAAGGCCAGAAAATCAGGCGTCAACATTCAGTGACCTATTTTGAGGATTTATGAACTATTAGTTTTAGAAATCAGAACATTTTCACTGTCACGTCAGATATTCTTTGAATAGGTATATAAATTTAGTCACCTTGATCACGTACCAAATATTAAATTTAGTAATCAATTGAAAATAACTCTCATTATTTTATCAACAGACAAGATATCTTAAATCTTGTAAAAAAAATAAGTATCGACTGAAAATATAGCGCAGTTGTGCACTGATTACTAATCTCGTGATAAGATGAAGGACGAATTAAGTAACACTTCTAGGGATTACAATTAAACATAAGATGCCTTATTCCATTAAACATTTTTATTGATAATTTGAACCAAATTTTTAAAGTGAATAATACTTTTCCCCGAGTTCTAGGTAGTAACATATAACTATATATTTCATGCTTTCATTGCGTGCAGTCGAAAATAAGTGGAAAAAATTAATTTTCCGCGTAAATTTTGTCAATTTCGAGTAGATTTTGAAACAAAAATTAACATTGTAAAATTCAAACTGTAGGTTTCAAATATATACCAATACATCCCAATAGCCCTGTTCTACTTAGGTAGTAACATCAATAATATGTAAAGAACCATTAGTGAAATGGCTGGGATTCGACGACGGTGCTGCCCTCCCGCACATCGACTGAATTTTATTTTTTTACGATAATTTTTTGTACTTATTTGTATTGTATCCACTTTATTGAATAAATTATCTTACTATGATATACTTATGTAAAGAAAGAACCATGTTTGATCATAGATAAAAATTTCTAAAACCGTCAGCATTTTAAAAGGAATAAGGCCTCTTAAGTGTTTAGATTTTAAAACACTACCGATAACTACCTATATATGTATATCACTTACATCAATACGGTAAGTATTTGATGACAGCTCTTTATGAAATGTCAAAGACTATCTGTTTAGTATGAAGTTTCTACAGATACTGACTTGTGACGTCATAAAAATCAGTGTTCAAAGCACGTCTTCTTTTTAGTTTTTGTCCAATTAAAAATAGTATAGGTAATGTACAAAAGTTAGTGGTAGTTTAGTTTCGGTTCCGCGTATTTTTGAATGTGTGTTATGTTTAGTGATTTCACTATTGTCAAACACCGTATCATAGAAGGTCTTAAAATTGTCGTATTAGGACCTCTCTTAACCTCTGTGCTTGCGTCTCTCGATTTTGACCGCCAACATAAAATTCCGTGGACGAAATAAGCGACCGAGTATAATGATAGTTAAAATCCCCGCAGACTTTCAGGCGGACACGGCCTTCAATCAAGAATGACTCGAATAAACAATGACTTTTAGATTGAACTTCGGGCGTAACCATTTGTGTTTTGGGTGGTTAAATCAAATATCTGCCACTCATTCATTTGTCAATACCAAATACAAATCTGAATGAGATGTAGATATATACGACTCTCACAATCACAAGAGCTAAGGCTTTGTATAAGAAAATATAGTATATATAGTATAAGAAGAAGGGGAATAGGAGAAAAGGAGCTTAAGTCTCACAATAGAGTTTTAACTTATGACCTTTTGTGTCTGGTTAAGATCCAACTTATATACCCCCTTTCACTAGGGCCTCAGATATGTACCAATTTGTTAAATAAAGTTTTTAAAAGGTAAGAAGTGCACTAAGCGAGGATTCAATGAATAAAATCAATTCTTAAAGGTGTTGAAGTGGGTGATAAATACCTATTTGTACCAAAAAACTGAAAAATCCACACAAAAAAGTCGCAAATAATTTAATACAGTACAATATATAAGAACAAATATTGTCAAATCATAAGCACTATCCACCAACTTAATGATTTCACCAACAAACTACGAATTAAGATGAATCACCAAACAACCAACGAATAAATATGCGGTCACTAGCACATCTGGATTGTTCTGAAAAAACCAACTAACCTAAACAATATGAATATAGGTACCTAAACAATTAAAAAACATGCATACGTTTTGACGATAATTTACAAACAATTGTGTTTGTTGGGTAGGTAGTCAATTGTTTTGACATGTTTATATTTTAACAGAAATGAAAGACAAATAAGACAATACTAAATTACATACCTAATAGGGCGGTAAAATCGTGAATGTCTCATATTGCAGATGTTATGGTCCGAACCGAAGGCGAGGGCCTTTAATGTTTGATCTGGGGGTTTACGAATTACCACCCGTGTGATGTGACTAGTTTACGTCTTGCCTTAGCCAGGAAGTGAAATTTTCGTCTCTGCGCAGCGGGCAGTAAATCCCACTTACGGCCTAGGGTGACGTAAAACCTTTTTTATCACACTTTGGAGGAAATAAAACAAAAGTAGTAGTAGTCAATACGAAAATTACTAGGGCGTATTATACGACTTACCGCCCTAGGGCGTAATATACGACGTACCGCCCGCTTTTCTAGCATGTAAACCCTTGTTTACGAGCAAGTATGATGAAAAACCTTTAATTCGAAGAATAAAGATGCGCCTGCATTTTTAGGGTTCTGCATCTACGAGTAGAGTGTAACTTTATATATTAAGTATATGATGAAGAAGTTTCAAGTTACCTTTTTAGTAATCATCGTCATCACGATCTCATTATTAAATACCTAGGTTCCTATCCTATGAACATATCAAATAGCCACTCAATAAGGGAAGGTGTGCCAAAATATGATGCCTGAGATACATTATCTTTATGCTTGTAAAAAATACTCAGTTAAGTATATCTTAGTAAGATGAACTCCGTGACTTTACAGTTACACTCCCAAGTAGCTGACAGGCTAAGCGCTTATACGGCCCTTATACCACCAATTTAAGCTGAATAAAGGCTGTCTCAGTGCTATAACACAGCTTGTGTGCTACAAGGTTGTATAGTCAGTCAGAGAGATATAAACCCTGGCCGTACAATATAAACAAGCAAGTGTATCGAGTAGTCACTTGAAAGATACGCAGTTTTGAGACAAAGAAACACAAATGATGTATTTCAAAAAAATTTAACAAAAAATAGAACCGACTTCAGTAAAACTAAAAAGCCAAAAATAACCCGTTCAAGTACAGATTACATTTGACTCACTCTTTGAAGTCGATCCCAAACCACTCTGTTATTATATTTATATTTTATAGTTTACGTGAGGTTTGGCCCCGACTTCAAAGGGTGAGTCAAATGTAATCTGTACATGAACGGGTTATTTTTGGCTTCTTAGTTTTACTGAAGTCTGTTCTATTTTTTGTTAAAAATTTTTTTTTGGCTTTTTAGTGATTCATAAAAACACTTATGGCAGGTTTATCAGGGAGGTCTTGAAGGCATGCATCTCGTTTGAATTATCTCCTAACTCTTAACCGTTGAGGAGTTGTACCTTCCATCATCAGCTCAGCATTGGAAGATGATGACTACCATATGCAAATACTTAAATAGTTTTATAAAATATATGAAATATATTATACGAGTAAGTGCCTATAAAATTTCAGGAATTCCTTCGATTCCTCATGGATTTCGTCATCCGATCTTCACCAAAATTTTATGGGACCAACCTTGAGATGTCTATTCATGAACCTTAAAAGAATTTTCCAAATCGACTCATAAATGACGGTAACAAACATTAAAAAAAAAAAAAAAAAAAACAGAACCGAACTGAGAAGCCCCTCCTTTTTTTGAAGTCGCTTAGAAAAAAATGATCTCGTGGAATTGTCAGGAACGGCCCGACATGTTTCGAACTCGTACTCAGTGACGAAGTTACCACGCCGCTGCAGCTGTACGGGTAGCAGTCCCTGATGAGGTACTCCATGCGAGTTTGAAACATGTCGGGCCGTTCCTGACAATTTCACGTGAGTGTAAACCGCTTGATACAACAATTAAATATGTCTCACGAAAGTTTTAATAAACATTATGAGTCACATGGATTTGTTAGGTTAGTGTTTAACGCTATAAATAATGACATTTACACGTTTTATTTCATTTTTGTTATCAACAATAATCGAGTAGCATCTTATATAAGATTAATCTTATGCCTGAAAAAAACAAAGAATGTTTCACTCAAAAAATATTTCTAAGTATTTGTCTGCCAACAGTTTAGCATTAAAATTAATAAAACAACAAGGTACATGGAAGTATAAGATTAATGCTTGACGTTTTTTTGTCCCATGAGCGCTGCGGAAGGTTCACAATTCTAATTATTAATTCTCCTGCAGATGGTCATCACTCGTAAAAGCTTGAAACGATATTTAATTTGTTTTTTGCAATACAGAGTGTGTTATAGCAAAACTTATCATATCATGACCTTGCTACCCCATGATATATTTTACAAAACAAATATATCAAGGGGAATAGAAGATTATTACCATAAAATACGATAGAATAAGATAACCCATGCCATGGAATGCTAGGCGCCGTGCGCAAATACTCCCAAGTTCAAGGAGAGACAGAGTTCAACCAGATATTTTATCATGCAGAAATAATTACAGAGAAACAGCCAGTGATTGTTGATAATGGTCATGTGCAACTTAACTTAATGGGTCATTTTCAAAAAACATGTACATAGTTAAAGAGTACTCTTTATTATACTGTGATTAATGGCTTAATAAAAACAAAATTACGATCGCTTCTTTTGTGTTATGAAAGTTACTCATACAAAAGATATGGGGAACTATCGTCACACAAAGGAATCAATTAACTTGTTTTCATTAAAGCCCTCTTTTATCTTTTATTTAAGGAGCTTCGGTCATTTTAATGAACATGCCAGCTTCAGCAGGCCTAATACACAACATCATTCATCAACAAGCAATAGAAAAATAAAAACATAAGCCGTATAAAATTAAAAATAACATGTACACAAAAACAACTAAATTTGTATACACTATATTAAAGCCCGTACATGTTTTTTGAAAATGACTCATATCGCATGTCGGTGCATTAATGGATATATATTACTAGCTGCGCCACGCGGTGTTACCCGCTTATCCTACGGGAACACTAATCTTTTTCGGGATAAAAAGTAGCCTATAAGTTCATCCAGGGTGTCAGCTACCTTCATACCAAAATTTATCGAAATTGGCCCAGCCGTTTGAGCGTGAAAAGTAACAAACACACATACACAAATAAACTCACAAACTTTCGCCTTTACAATATTATTGTGATTAGAATACATACACGTATTATTCATCTACCATATAAATAGATTATAGGTAAAAATATTGATTAGTCATTTTCCTTTACCTGTTAGTTAACATCAGTAGGCCATTCGCTTGAAATCGACCCGCTTTTACCTTATGTTTTCTAACCTCAATCATGTGTTTGCGACGCTCGCAGTAGATACTTTAGGAGCTTTCTCTGCCGACATGAAAAGCTTCATGAAGGCCTTGTCCTCGCGGTTTTTCGTCGCTACGGGGGACCCAAAATGTGGCGCATACCTCGCAAAGGATCGGAAATTGAAAGGGTTGATTGGAATAGATCCACAGAGAGGTAACGCCGCCAGTGTAATGGGGTCCAAGCCACAGGTTGAGCTTATGAAGGGGGTGTTTTTTTTATAATCCTTTTATTTTTCCTAGTATTAGCACAAAGCAGACGTTACTAACGTTGCTGTAATAAAAAATAATTCGTTTGGGTTTAGCACATCGTTACTAACGATTCTCAGCAGCAAGCCTGAATTTTACGGTAGATGGCGCTACGATGCCACCCTAAGGCATGCAAGAAGCTACTGGTTGAAAAATTCAATGGCTCCCGTATTAGGTTCAGTGGTCCAATAGGTAGGATGCCCGAGTTGGCCCGGAAAGCCGTTAGAGACGCAGGTTGGAACCCTGCCTGAACCATTGAATTTTGGAATTTTTCGCTTCATTGTTAATAATAGTAGTTTATTTTACCTTTATTTAACCTAATAAAATTAGAAATAGACTGTCAAACCTCAATTTTCAATCAAATAAATTCAATTTATAAATATAGAATACTTTAACTCGTTTACCGTCCAAGTGGCCCGCCTCTGGAACCGCCTTCCCCTCAAGATCAAGCAAGCCCCGAACTAGTTAAATTTTAAAAAATCCTTGCGTGACCTCTTCTTTAGCAGAATGGAGAAATCTTAGCATGTCTGTTTTGATTTTTAGTCCATATATATTTATATTATGTATATATAATAAACATATGTATTTATCTAAGTATTTATCTATTAAAACCTATTTAAGTTAGTTGCACCACCCACAACTTATCTGCTTTGCCCGATGGTTGACTGGTAGAGAATGCCCTATGGCATTAAGTCCGCCTTTTGTACGATCTGTTTTTCTTTTGTGCAATAAAGATTAAATAAATAAATAAAAATACGTAAGTTCGCTTGTCCAAATGTACCTCTGAGTTTGATAAGTTTCAAGCGTAAATACATACTTCACTTAGCAGTAGAACTGCAGCAATCCTATTGTTAACTTGATTGCTGGAAACAATTTAAATACAAACACTGGTATGGAGGACGGTCGTAATTGTTGTTTCGTAAGTAACCCTTGTACCTAATGTACCCACCGAATGTGTGAATACGTCAATACGCATTCAATAAAAACATCTAATTAAATAAAATTAACTCATCACCGTTTCAACTCGGATACAGTATTTTTATAAAACGCTAAACTTCTATTGAAAATTAATTTTCTATGAGCAGAGTTCATGATAACATTTGACGACGCGGCTGGCATAGTGGTATACTTTAATTAATAAATAAATAATAACAATAATAAGTGGTAGTGGTAGCTGCATACTGAGCCGACGTCCTGGGTTCGAATCCCGTCAAAGGCAAGTCTCTGATGAACTCGAATACTTGTTTCGGTGTCATGGATGTTATCTATGTAATTATTGGAGCGGAGCGAGCGAAGCGAGCGAAGCTCCCATGGATCGACTCGAATGGACTTTGTAACAATGCGCAGATCTCAGCGAGTTCTCAACCGATTTTAGAAATTTTTGTTTTAAAATGCACAAATTAAATTTCGCTAGGTCGGGACGAAGCGAAAATTTCGAAAAAAAAACTCCGCTCCAATCTATGGTGCAAGCTTAGCCGGTGGCTGACTTTGCATCGACCTAGTATATTATATTTATAGCGTCGTCTAGCTCCCCGATTAGTAGGTACAATCGAGTTCACAGTTAATTCACTTCTATTTAGCTCATATTAAAAACAAGCATACTAATATACAAGCATTGCTTAGTTTGGGACTACGTCGATTTGTGGAAGATTATAGGTTAATATTTATTTATTTATCTATAAGTCGAAATGTTTTCGTGGCCTCATCACACCTAGGGATAGATTTTAACCAATTGGGATAGGTACAGGGATATTTGAACATCCAAAAATACTTATACGACACTTTTTATCCAATTACGGTAAAGAAAAAAGGGTTCCGAATGTATCTTTTCGTACTTACATATAAATTTGGGGGTTGCTTTACTTGCTTTAAATGACGCCCGAACCTAAAACCCCGATGTTTTCCATCTGCCTCAAAATACAATGTAAAGTTAATAGCTTAGTTACATCTCAGATCAATTTGATACTAGAAGTTATGTCTCTTACAATGTATATGTAATTACAGGTCAAGTAATAAATACGTGTAAACAACCACCATAAACACTAAGTAACCTGGACTTTAGACATGCTGAACAAAAATACCTAAGCAAGCGCGATGCGAGCCCGTGGACGAAATGATACCTTAATTCTATAATTTCAAATTAAAAAACGTCGACATAACTATAATAAACAGACACCTATTCTGACGCCGCGGTTCGCAACAATAGCTAATAATATGCAACGTCGCAATTGAGCCCGTAGAGAATTTGCTTCGAAAGCTATTTGAAATAAGACGCCGAAAGTTTCAAGACGTACATGGTCTGGGTCACGTACGCCATAAGTAGGTACCTATATGTATAGATAGGTAGGCATGTGCTTTAGTTGGTAGGTATAAATATCTAATGAAGCTTGGAGATAAGTAAGGTCTTAATATTATGTTTGGCCGAGCTTGAATGTAAACATTTTGTATGGATTGAAAATAGTGTTTAAAAACTTTTAGGTACTTAATAAAAAAGAAATGGGAGATCTCATGCTTCTGATACTTTCTGTATGACTCGGGATTTGAAGGAAGCGAACTCACACTTACTACCAGTTAATTTCACACTATTTCGATCCCTTAGCTGAGAGGTTAGGACTTAGGAGAGGTTACTTACAACATTCTTGGCATGTATTTCCTTCTGAAATAGTGCTGAAAATTATTGATAATAAATGTCACTCTTTTCTCGTGTGCTTAAATATGCCAATATCCTAAGCAAGATTGATAACCCATTGACAGTTAGCTGACAGACGGCCTTGGTCAAAACGGGTTGTAGAACCGATATATTATTTGGTCACAGCAATATAAAAAAGACTACTACAGTTTAAATGCGTACACGTGACGAGGTGTTATGATCACGATGCTATAAACGTCGTTTTATGAGCTTATGTGAGTCCACTGCTGAACTGAGCGTACAGTGTCTACAGCCAGGAATTGAATTGGGTCTCCAGTTTTCACTTCAGCAATTAGATATCTTGGTTGGAGGTCGCCCACACGCCTTCTACGCTAGGCCAAGCTGGTCCAGGATCTAGAGTGATTAGTCACCTCACACCTCCACCAATTGCAGCGGGGGTGCTTCTCGTAGAGGATTAATAAAATGACTTGGACTTTTTATTTATTATTTTTATTGGGACATTACATATGATAGCCCCGAAAGCCCAGCTCTTTTGGTGAGTGACAGAGACAGCCATAATTCCAATACTTGAATATATTTATATCCGAAATCTTATATGCCAGCTCCGCTGTCACTTACCAATAACGTCACAGTACACTCTAGTCCTAGTACATAAGCATTACGGTACAGCCCAACCACGACTTCGCGCGTCTAGCGAAGCGGGGAGCGGCGACCACAGGAGTGAGCGAGACACCGCACTCGGACCTTCCGCTCCAGAGATGGGCATTCATTGATTATTTTTTTAATCGATAAAAAAAAAAAACGTCAAAATTAATCGGGATTAATTTAATCACAATTAAATTCATCGACAGTCTTCGATTAACGATTAACTAATCGTCATTTTAATGGATTAATTCTCGATTAAAAGTTGGAACACGCTCATTTGTACATTTTACAAAAATACAATATGTCTTGTCATGTGTAAACTAGAAAAAACATTCTAGTGTGCTGTGTGAAATAAACTTGTTACGGTAAATACAAGGTGTGGTTTTTATAGTGCAGTACTCTAAGATCTCCTAGGTAGGGACTTAGACTAACAAAAAATATCTTATTTCTTCCTAATATTAATGGAGAGAAAATTAATCTAATTAATTAATCGATTAAAAATTTAATCGCTGGATATTAATCTACGATTAACTTAATCGGGATTAAATTAATCGGAACTTGTACGATTAGATAAACTAATCGTCATTTTTAATCGTTAATCGCGATAAAGTAGGGCAATTTTAATAGTTAATCGTTAATCGATTAACTTTTGCCCATCTCTGTTCCGCTCCCACCTATGCGCTAGTCAATCGAACGCGTGGTCGAGCCGAAAATTTTAATAGTGAGTAGTTCTTCTGTTTGACATTGACATCATACCATCCTAGCACGGCTAGCATAACTTTGACACGCGACTCTTTCTCGCGCGGGATATACTACCTGTCCCTGTCTCTATCTGTACAGTACTATGAGATAGTGACGGATGATGCTATCTCGCGCGACATGAGTCGCGTGTCAAAGTTACACTAGACTTGCAGGTAGCAACCAGGCTGTATTTAAGAGTGTATACAGCCATTATAACTCTAATTTATAACTGTATGAAGGCTGTATAAGTGCTTATGTTGTCTGTGTGCTACTTGATGTGTCTATTTTAGTTGATGGTATATTATTCCCGTTCTTCTCATTTACCAGAAAGTCTAGCCACGATGTTGCCAAACGATTTCATCGAGTGACCTGCAAAGATCTGACTCAACTTTTATCAAACCATACGTTATCATAGGTCGCTCGCAGACGGACCAGCATATTTTTACCTGTGATCTGCAACAAGTGCCCCTATTTCAAGTGTCTCATTATATCAGTAACGAATAACACGCGGCTCAACATAGATTTTCAAAACCATATCTGGATATTCAAGAATGACGTAGCAGGAAAAAACATGTTTTTTTATTAAAGATACGCAGCTTGCTATCTCATGTCAAACTAATTATATAGTAATTTTGGAGGTCATCACTGCTTGAGTATTTATTGCGTAACATTTCCAAGTAAACAATACGTAATCGAGTTAAATAATTTAGTGATTAGTTTAGGTTAGTTTTAAACTATGTAGTGGCCCTATGTAATGATGGTAGCGTTTTTTACGCTTTAGATTAAATAATAAAGTATCTGTCACTATCCGATGCGTATATGAAAAAAAGTGTGACGGATGTTAGGTATATCATTTATCCACCGCGCGATAAATATCATAGATTCAGAAAGTTTTTTGATAATGGAAATGATTTAATTTTTCTTTTAACTAAATTAATATTATATTGTATTGTAAAACTAAACTAAGTTTACCTAAAATGGTCTCCATTCCATGGCATCGTACCAAAGACGCTGGCAGCATTACCTCGCTATTTTGAAATACTGAAGGCTTACTCCGATGTTCGAAATTCGATCGTCGTATAGTACCGTCCCTCAATCTCCTGTCAAACTAAGGGAGTCGCTGAGCGAGGAAGCTGCCAGCCCTTTCGTCGCTTGTACCGTTACCATGAGTTTACAGTGACTGTACTCGCTAGCGAGTCGATTGAGGCTCTACGAGCTCTATGGAGAATTGTAGTTCTATAAAGTCACCACTAGGGGTATTATCCATTCAAATCGTTTACGCTGTCGCTAGTAGGGTGACCAGATGTCAGGAATTTTCCTGACATGTCAGGAATTTTAGACATATGTCAGGAATGCGGCCGGAACAGGGAAATGTCAGGAATTTTCGACAAATAAATGACATCATAGAATTGTATACACTGTAAACTTTTATTTTTAATCACAATAACAAATGGGCAAAGCCACAAGTACCTACTTTGGAGTTTCACGAATTGCAACTTATTAATTATCGCAATTATCTTTTTTTACAATATAAACATAAATCAATCAACATTGACAAATTGAAGAAATAGGACTCGTGTCAGGAATCTTGGCCGAAAATCAGGAATTTTGTCAGGACTTTTGAAATTAGTATCTGGTAACCCTAGTCGCTAGCGACTACGGTCACGTTAACTCATGGTAAAGGTACTGTAGTGTCGACGAGCCGTTTCGATAGTTCCTTGATTATTATTCGGTATTTATATTATTCTCGTGCATGTACACGTGAGTCGCTTCGTTTCGATTGTTAATTTGAATTAATGTAACACCTGTTTACATTTAAGGAATACGCAGACGTATTTATTACGATGCCAATTAATTCAGCTTCTCGTCGGAATGGAATGTTAAATCAAATTAATGACGTAATTAAAACATTCCAAATATCAAAAAATAATATTAACACAAGTAACACAACATCAAAAATAAAAGTAAAGTGCAAATCTTCTTATCTACTTTACGACGTTACTTCGCGAAATATATAAGTATTTTTATGAATCGCTCTTCCTTCAACAGTCTGCAATTTGAGTTACGTTTAGTTAGTACGCACGCGCGCGCTATGATGCTTGACTCCGCTTTCCACATTTGTTCAGGCAAAATGGCGCGCGTTTATAGCCAGTTGTAGCGCACCCAACATTGCGTCACATTTTACAGTGAGTGTAAACCACTTAATATAATAATTATATACGTCTTATATATTTCTCTGACCCTGAACTTGCTGGTTTGAAGCCATAAAACTAAACCTTGATTGAAAAGCAATGTCGCAAACTACTGGAAATTAATCGCACTGGTTTTTACTAAGTTATCATTGTCTCTGTGTTAAACTATCAATAACCAACCTTAACGTATTCGGATAGAGATTAATTTTAATTGTCTTATAAATGTCGCGTGTATTACTTTACTTCCTAGTCAAGTTTATTATCAAGGATTTTGTGTCACGATCAATAATAATATCAACATATTATCAACAGATACAAATAGGGACATAAAATCCGTATATCTTTATCAAGTACTTAGTCATGAATTAGAATGTGGTTCAGTTTTTAGGGTTCCGTACCCAAAGGGTAAAAACGGGACCCTATTACTGAGACTTCGCTGTCCGTCCGTCCGTCCGTCTGTCACCAGGCTGTATCTCAACAACGGTGATAGCTAGACAGTTGAAATTTTCACAGATGATGTATTTCTATTGCCGCTATAACAACAAATTATTATTATTATTATTATTTATTAAGGCAACAAACAGTCACAATACAAAACATATAACGGTTAACAATAGTATGCTAAAAGACCTGGAGTGCCATAACTTAAGGTTATACAAAACTAAATTTTAGTATGGGAACGGTAGACAACGAAACAGCAACGATGCAAATAACATTAAAATGCAGCTAATTATTTCAAAATGACACAACATTTTGAAATAATTAGTTATTCTTACAGCTTTGATTTTAATTGACAGACAATTTGGTTTTTAAAGCGTTGACAATTTTTATATGAGAAAAAATCAGCATTACACAAATGTATGTTACAGTAATTGAGACAACGGTTGAAGAAAGAATTAGATTTATATCTGGTACGGGAGTGCGGAACAGCAAACAATTTCCTGTGGCGTGCAGTGCGTTTTGGAATCTTAAATGATAGCTTACCAAGAAGAAATACTAAAAATAAAATAAAATAAATATTTAAGGGGGGCTCCCATACAACAAACTTGTTATAGATTATATATATGTATAGGTACGGAACCCTTCATGCGCGAGTCGGGCTCGCACTTGCCCAATTTTTATTACTTTATTTGGGTTTTGTTAGACACCCCCACTCTTTTTCTTAATCAGCACAATTTTTTACCTAAACCATGTGAATGTGCCAATAATCTCATTTCTTCTTCTCCTAATTCTGTCCCCAAATGATAATTGTACCTACTTATTTCTATCTCTCAAAATATACATTCTATACAACTTCTTATCATTAATTTGGCTCAAGTTTAAATCTTCGAAAGATTCAATAGCCGTTTGTCATAGGTACTTATATTATATTACATATTTTTTACAAAACAGGACATGTATCAATATTTAATACTATTACTAGATTATTTTGAAATTCATAATTATCTGAAGTGAACCTCCTACATCGTCATGGGTAAAAACAATTCAAGTACATAATGCTTAAGATAGCTAATATCATCTTATTTGCCAACTTACATAACGACACTTACCGATTACTGCAATTATAATGTTGTCAAGCACGTAACTGAACTACTTTGTACATATATCTATCTACATGTAATAATTATTAATATATAGGTCTGTCAAGGGCCCGTCTGTGCAGACGGTGGATATCTTGATGATTTAAAATAACCCCTACCCTCTCTGCCTAATCCCTGTCTACTACCTATTTTACATGCTCTTATCATTCTTCGCAAAATAAAATTGATTTCATCATAAAGCAGAAATTACCTATAGTCACTTTTAGGGGTCAAAATTAACTTCTCAAACTAGTTTCAATTCAACTTCGGTCAATAACCGCTTCACGGCGAATGTAGGTAACTGAATACCTACCTAATTGCTCCACTTAATCATTAGTTGCGATGACGTTGATATCCGGTTGTCTTATCCTGGTTCCGCATTTTTTAATTGTCTCATACACACCCATTTACTTGTTAGGCATTTGCGCATGTATGACAAAAAATTGTAAGTAGGCTACGCTGCGACCCACGTTATTTCAAGCAACAATAACAACGCAATGATAAGGTTTTCCCTGTTTTGACTTATTTATCAAACTTTAACACCTAATTTTATAATGTATGCATTTTTTACACACAGTTTGTTATTATTGTTTTGCGCGTAGTTTATTTACAGAACTCTCATACTAAATCATAATCTTAATAATATAAACGCATTCACCAATAAGGTGAATAAAATTGGAATACTTATCAGTTACTTATATATAAAAAGGTAGGCCCAAGTTTGCTCATTGTCTTTGTTATCTCGAAAACGAATGTACGAATGTACATGTTTTTTTTTATTTAACTTCTTTTCCTTATCACATCCACCTAAGTTATTGCTTGCTATTTCTTCGGACCTATATCTGGGGGCACGGTAGTGCCCCCGCCAAGACGAACAAAAAAGAAGGTGGCACTACCTACCTTTTCTCGAACCGTTTCGTCTCATATTCAAACCCTCATAGTTTCGTCCCAGTTAACACTAGAGCGCCCAAATTCTCAGGTTAAGATGCAGTTAGCAAACATATAAAATGTACAAAATTTAATTGATCTAGCTTTTATACTTTAGGTTTTATAGGTACCTAAAATACGCCGATTTTGCCACTCACTCACTGACGTATCAAAACCTCTGGGGTACTTCCCGATGACCTAGAAAGCTGAAATTTGGTATGTAAGCTAGTATTAGTACACAAACAACAAAATAATTCTAAAACTTGGAACTTTTACCCCCCAACCCCTTAAACTAGGGGATGGAAGTTTGTATGAAACTTCCGCAAATTTTGATACTAGAGGTCTGAAAATTGAAACCTATAGGGACTCATTGTTATAAATCAAATACATATTGTAGGACTTTTAAAAAATCACCCCCCGCCCTTTAAATAAGGGGATGGAAGTTTGTATGGGTTTCCCATAATAGGGGATAAAAGTGTAATATATATGGGGCTAAACTTAAGTATTTCTTCAATACACAATTGTCTACTTCAGTTGACGCTCAAGAAACCCTACAGCCCAAAAAATTTAAAAAAACTAAAGCACCTTACAAAAAGAAATGAGATCCCACCAAAAACATTTCATGTAAAATTGACGGCCAAGACTCACATTCTCATAACGCTTTCGCTGTAAAAAAGTTATCAGATCCCAGGAAAAGCCAAGCCCCTAAGCCCCGACTTTACTAACCCCACCACCTTGGTTTAAAAAGTATGGCATCAACTGGCTTCAAGCCCCTAAACCCGGAGTTTACTAACCCTACACCTCTGTTTCAAAAGTATGGCTTGGCCGTTTCATAGACTACCGTAAATAAGTCTAGCGGACTGTCCGGCCTATATCGTAAGGAATTAAGTTTATAAGTATATATTATCAAAGACATAAACTTAGTTTCTTGATACCATATGGGCCAGACGGTCCGTTGGTACGGTAGTCTATGAAACGGCCAAGCCATACTTTTGAAACAAAGGTGTAGGGTTAGTAAACTCCGGCTTTAGGGGCTTGAAGCCAGTTGATGCCATACTTTTTAAACCAAGGTGGTGGGGTTAGTAAAGTCGGGGCTTAGGGGCTTGGCTTTTCCTGGGATCTGATAACTTTTTTACAGCGAAAGCGTTATGAGAATGTGAGTCTTGGCCGTCAATTTTACATGAAATGTTTTTGGTGGGATATACCCTTACCATGAGTTATGTGATCGTACTCGCTAGCGAAAGCGGAAAATTCAGTTGAAAAGTTCCTTATTCTAAAAGGGTACGCGACCAGTAATTGGTCACAGCGCAGAAAATGATTTACAGTCGGACTATTACTAAGCCGGATTAAGTATGGAAATTGCAAAAAGATTTTTTTGTGTGTTGCCACTGTCAAATTTTCCACAAGGTGGCGTCATGTAGATTCTTAGAGCACACTGCTGTCACATTTTTTAATATTTAAAGAACTAGTATAACCAAATAAAAATATAGTTTTAGGTTATGTGATAATAAATTAATGAAATTAGTTTAAACTGAACACTATTTAAATAGTTTAAATGTTGTCAATTTGTTTCTATATAATTTTACACGTGACAGTGACATCAAGTTTTGAATACTTATTAACAAACTCATCACAATACCCTTACCACGAGTTTACAGTGACTACTCGCTAGCGTCCTCCGTAAACGGTTTGTATGGAGAATTGTAGTTGTACAAAGTATCCGCTAGGGGGCGCTGTACTGTTCTCCATACGAATCGTTCGCGCTGTTTGTCACGTTAACTCATGGTAGATGTACTGTGATTGGTGAATGAATAACCAATATTACTCATACAGTGATCGGAATGAAATTCTTTCATCAATCAACTTAAATTGTAATTGATACGAAACAAATTGTCGCCTGACTTATTATTGGTCGAGCGAGTGAAGCGTCGCCGTTTCTGCTTGGCCAAAAAATGTTATGTCCTGAATGAGTTCAAAATATTGATACTAAATAAAATAAAAAAAAAATTACATGTTTTATAAATTTACAAATTTAATGAATGCGTTTGTTAATAAGTACCTATGTCGGAGACGGTCATGAGGATGGAAGCTCAACGAACAAGCGCGTCATTGGAAGGCGACAGTAGCGCCCCCTTGAACCTGTTTTGGCGCGCAAGACAGAGTCTTGGTGGTTCACTCAGCAAACGACCACACTTCACTTCACTTTGGGTCACCGTCGAGTGCACTACTGCCTTGGAACTGTCCCGTTTCGTTGATACCAAGCTGATTAGAGTCAGTGTTATAGGTAACCCTGCAATGTGCCTAGTGTTAATTTAATAAAGACTATTCTGTTCGAGTCTTAGCTTACAGACCTCTGTGCCAGGAACTGTTATTTTATGGTTCATTGTATAAGGAATAAATCAAGTTTATTGTATCTGAAGTGTTTCGTCTCGCTCGAACTACCTCCTCGTCCACAACTATGTCGAAAAGCTCAACTACGAGTAATGTGCCACGCACCGCACCCGGCCATCCAGACCCCTATCCCGACATCGACAAGTATTTAAAACCTGTTGTCACTGTCACGTGTAAAATAAATTGACAACATTTCAAATTTTTAAATAGTGTTCAGTTTAAACTAATCGAGAAAAGGATGTTACGGCGTGCCGGCAAGCGCGTTTGCTCGACTTGGCGGGGGCACTGCCGTGCCCCTAGATTTCATTAATTTATTATCACATAACCTAAAACTATATTTTTATTTGGTTATACGGACTAGTTCTTTAAATATTAAAAAAATGTGACAGCAGTGACATGACGCCACCTTGTGGAAAATTTGACAGTGGCAACACACAAAAAAAATTTGCAATTCCCATACTAAATCCAGCTTACTGGTCGCCTGCCCTTTTAGAATAAGGAACTTTTCAAATGAATTTTCCATTCACAAATTGGGATATTTTCGAAAATTTAACATTGGGGGTTTATTTAATTATTTATCCTTTATTTGATAATGTCGATCAGGCCTGGTTTAAAAAAAAACAATTACATAGGGCTTTGTGAGTAGACTAGTGGACCGCGGGAACATTTTCCGAGACACATTCGAAGTTTTTTAATGTTAACCAGTCTAGGAATAAGAAATGTAGCAAACCTACAACGAAACGTGCGTCGAATAATCATTGACACATCTCCAAAGTTACCGAGTCTCATGATACCAAGTTCCCAAGACCAACACAAAACTATGGTATCCCTCTCTCTCTCTCTCATACTGTATCACAATGTTACACAATTTACGATACATTGTGTTTGTATGTGCAAATGTAAATTCTCAGTAACGCGCGTACAATTGGGTGTTTTCCAACTCAAAGGTAGTTTAGTCTCCCACGAAGATCGCGAATTCTTATGCTTGTTTTTCTGCGCAATCTATTTTTATTAGTCGAGGATTATTAATCGATCAAGATTTCTGAGGTCAGCGTATATTATCTGTTCCATTTAGTATTAATGATGGAAAGTGCTGTGCTACTAGATACATACCTATTTAGGTAGTATAATGAGGAAAATTATATGAGCAGTTAAATTAGCTTATTAACTGCAATTTATCTTATCTAGGAGCTCGGCAGCACCCCTGCCAATAATAAAAAAATTATCCACCGGAAAAAAAAACAATTTCAACAGTATAATTTTTTCAAGCTACAGAATTTTTTTTAACTTTCTTCTAGGAATTAGGGGAGGTATTCCAACTATAAACAAGAATTCTATAAGGATTTATTTTATCTGTTCCCCATTTGTATGTCGTTAAATTTGCCTACATCAACATCTAGCTAGGTTATCACCGCACTACATTTTTAAGACATATTTAAATAGTAGGTAGTATAGAGCAAATAATATGAGATAGGAGACGTTACGTAAGATGTGACTAACCTCTGCATTCACCTTGCGGTGGTCACGGGACGAATCGTCGCCAAGCATCTGAATATTGGCACTTTGGCACGTGCAAGTCGCGATTTTTTCGCGGACCTACGAGACTGATCTAGTTTTGCAGTTTTCCGCTATCTGTACGCGCTATACGCCTTACGTGCAATTATGTAATTGTGTAGCTGGATATGCCAAATTCAAACATTAGTGCAGAAGCTGGGGAAGAAGGGTTTGCCGGGTGAGTAGGTATAGAGACGGATATTGATACGAAGCCAGCAAGCCCTTTTCGCGGCTAAGGCATATAGTGCTTTTCTCAAACATATAAATAAATAAATATCAGACAACCTCACACAAATCCATCTAGTCCCAAATTAAGCTCAAGAAGGCTTGTGTTATGGGTACCAGAGGACGATATACATCTGGTCATGGTTGTTCTATGTATTTAAGTATATATTTATCTATTATAGATATATAGACCCAAGCACAAATATTCGACATATGCAACGAAATAAAAAAATACACTACTCGAAAAATATAATTCAGTTGTTTATTAGCCTGTCCATGAGCACAGACGACATGTAAAAAAAAAAACTTCCCGTCCTAGGCCTTAAATTTTGTATAATTTCTTTACAGTTCTTTCGAGTTGTTCGCACGTTATGACGAAACTTCATTGCATGTTTGAGGAAAAGTATTTACTATATTAACGTAACACAAACCTACTAGTACTAGATCGATTTGTGTGAGGTTGTCCAATATACTAAGAAAGAAACCGGGCAAACAAGACCCTTTAAAACTTCAATAAAGTAGGTACCTGCTTGGCATCGAGCAATTCTGTTGCCTGACAAATTCTCATGACAATGCGAGTCAAAAAGGTTACGATTTGTAACGTGAAAACGTGAGCCATGAATACCTACTTTGGAATAAATGTCTCATTCGCAAATATCTGTTATGCTACTGAATCACAAGCTATTTAATTTGAAATTATCTATGTATTCAATGTTTTTCTTGCGGTTTGTCAGATCTAGACACGCGGCAGCGTGTTCAGCCAAGTTCACCCCAAGAACTGGCGAGCAGCAGCCGTGTGTTATATTACACGAACCATTTGGAGCCACTGTTGACCCCTCAATAACTCCAAATCTATTTAACATAAAAACACAAAATTTGGCTTATGTATTTAGATCCTTTAGAACAACTAGAACCCCAAATTTCATAAATATAGGTGAAATAGGTATTGAGATATTAAAGTCCAAAAAACGGTATTTTTATCACTGACTGACTGACTGACTAGTAATCAAAAAACCTAACCCACTTCCAGGTGACCTAGAAAGGTGAAATTTGGCATTCAGCTTGGTAATTGTGTGTGTACACATAAAAAATCGAAAACAGTGATTTTTTAACTTTTTTAATTATTATTATTATTTATGCTTCTTGCCTCAGAACTCCGTCATGAATAGAATTGAATTTATAAACCGATTTGGAAAATTCTTTCTTTGTTTTAAAGATGTATTAGCATAGCTCACACATATATTGAATTACTCCCCATGTAAAATAAATGCATTGAGTATGTCGCATGTCCTTGTATCTAAAAATTTTAGGGCAAAGAACTTGGCGCCCATATAGATCTCAATTTTTGTCGGCGAAGTCGACAACGTTGCATGCGAGAACTTGGCTCTAATTTAACATTTATGTTTTTGATGGGATATAAATAGTAACGCAGTAATATTAAAAATATGACGAATTCTGCTGGAATAAAATGTATATAGATTACTAATAGAACTGGGAATAGTATTACTAGAGTGCATTGAGATACGATCCATATCCAAACATGATCCATACCTGCAATTCATAATGACAGCAATAAATTAGGAATGTCCTTATCTTATCTTATCTTATTAGGAAGGGGTCCTTGCGGATACACTTCGACCCAATCGAATGTCCTTGCCCAATCCAATGACTCTTCAATAATGAGCTGTCACGTGTTATCGAGTCAAGCGAGCTTCAAAGGTCAACTAAATGTTTTTATTTGTCTACGTGCGAAACTTGTGAAATAAAATAAATCGCGAAGCTGAACATTTAAAATACCCATGCATACATTACATATTAAAATTTTAATAATAATGTTTAGATTAATAAATATTCGATTCATATCATTAGAGTGTTACACCAACTAAACTATATCGCCCGGTGACTAGCAAAACTCACTATTTCAACCTCGTATCTAGTTTGTAGATTGATACTGAGATACGACCTTTGTTTTAAGTAGGTATTTGTTATTTAGTGAGTTTTGGTTGTCAACAGACTATATTACGAGTACGTACTTACTTAGTAATCGGCTAACTAATAATCTTTTTTGTTTCAGACATCGCTATCACCTACGGGGACCAACTAGAATTCTACACCAACTCAATCAAAACCGGTTCTGAAGGCGGGCGGTTTCGGGACCTCACCGCCTTGGCCTACGATGCGGTGCACAACATGCTCCTCTTCGTCGACCAGCAGAACGACAACGCCTCTATCTTCAGCTTCCATTTAGACACCAAGAAATACCAACCCCTGGTCAGGAGAAGGTCCTATGAAAATATTCAAGGCATCGCTTTTGATCCCGTAGAAAGCTTACTCTTCTGGACCGATGCCAATGAGAGAAGCATTTACTGGATCTCTCTAAAACCGGGATCCAAAAACGATGTCTACGGCAACTTGCTCATCAAAATGCATAGCGAAATTCCAAGAGCTATTGCCGTAGACAGTTGTAGGGGTTACATTTACTGGACTAACACCAATAACGTACAAGGGGCCACTATCGAGCGAGCTCGTTTTAATGGAACGGAGAGGAAGATAATTATAAGTGACAATATTTACATGCCAGTCAGTGTATCTGTGGACCAACAGACTAAAAGGCTTTACTGGGCTGATGATAAGGAAGGCATTCACTATTCCATCGAAAGTTCAGACCTGGATGGGACGCCAGCTAGTAGGAACACCTTATACACCGGAATACATCATTCACCCAATGCCTTGACCGTGTCTAAAGACAGCGTGTACTGGGTAGACTGGGGCTATAAATTCGTTTGGAAATTAGGAAAACAAGCTCATGAGAACGAAGAGCCTAAAGAAGTTCTTCAGTTCAAGAGTAAACCATTCGGCATAGTTGCTAATTACCTTGTCGCTGACCAGGCTACTGGGGTGACTGAATGCAGCAACTTACTCAGTATGTCGCAGAACACTTCTGCTATCAACAACTCGTTCGCTATTCCTAAGGATGTGGGCTTGTTTTGCTTACACGGTGTCAAGGTCAAAGGGGAACAGGCTTGCAAGTGCACTCCAGGTTACATCGGTGAACGATGTGAGCTCTCCGTTTGCCAGAACTACTGTTTCCAAGGAGACTGCACTTTTAACACTGACAGTCAACCTACATGCAGGTAAATATTACATTTCAATTCCAGTTTTATCATTGCCTTATCTATCAGCCCGGGATCCCTGATTGGAAACGGCTTACTTATTATAATAAGTAAAATATTACATTTCAGGTGCCAAAAGGGCTTTACGGGATCGCGATGTGAGATCAACGTATGTGAAGGCCACTGCCTGAACAACGGCATTTGTTCTCTAGACGACACCAACTCCCCAACCTGCGCTTGCATTGGAGACCATACTGGGCTGCGATGTGAAAACACCCCTGTTGAGACCACTACAACTGTCGCTCCTGTCACCAGTGAGCCCTGCAAGTGAGTTGATGTATTTTTGCATATTCATTGTATAAAAATAAATGACATCTTGTTACATATTCTATTAAATTGTAAAAAGCAATTGAAAATGTAGGAGTTGTGAGAGAAGTTGTGAAACTTCTGGTCTCAAATTCGACACCTTTTTTGTGTTGAATACTTGAATACTTACTGTTTATTTTTATCAATATCAGCAACTGGAAGATTACATTGATAGATAATGAAACAGGGTAGACATCGCAATTTAATGTTATCTAAAATGTTTTTTTTATAGGTATATAGCGGAAAGAATACAGTTTACAATCTGTATTTTCGTATTTAGTAAGTTAGTTTCACGACTTAGATATTTGAATCACAAAAAAATATTGAGAATAAGAAGGTACTAGCCAGTACTATATGTATACCTCACAAAATCGATCGATATTAATTATAATTAATTAAATGCAGTAGCTTTGGCTGTAGTAAAAACTCTCACTGATGTCAATCAATGCGTTCTACGTCCATATTTAACTAAAGTCCAAATTTTCCAGTTGCACCAAAGATAAGGTGTTAAAGCTGTCACCGATGATGCCCACGGACATCAGTGACGAGTTCGTTTCCATCCCATGCAACAACGGGTGGGACAGCGTGCGGGACCCCATTCTCATGGTGCTAGGGATCCTCTGTGGGCTCCTGTGCCTGGTCTGCGCTGTGCTGATCACCAAGATCCTGCATCTGAAGAAGCGGCCAAGGTGAGGAGCTATTACAAAACAGCATGATGTCAATAAAGATTTCACTGGTCCTATTGTTAGTACGTATATGGAAGGAAGCGATTACAATAAAACTCCTTAAATAAACTGGAGTTAAATAATTAAGCTTAAGAACTTCTTTATAAAACGATCAAACAAATACATAGACAAAAGGTTACTTTCAATAATTGCTGTTTCACTATTTTAACATTATTGCGACGAATACTTACATAAAATATATACTTATGTATGACCAAAAAATGAACGATCTAACAATAAAATAATACATTTGTATAAAAGTACTTCGGCATTGAACTAATAAGTATACTCGTATATGTAGCTTGCGCTGTATATTTAGTAGCAATTATCTGTTTTTATTTGTGTTGTTGATACTAATAATGTTTGGCTTACAGAATTGCGGTATATATACATAGGTTGTTATGTTTTCACATTCTTTTTTCTTGAAGGCCATTCCGATTTGATCATTTATTTACAAAGATAATTTTCGTCTATATTTTTTCGCTATATAATTGTTGGTAGGTTCACTGAACTCGTTACGAAACAGTACAGTTGAGTAAAAGCGATTTCGCCTTCATAAAGCTTGTCTTGCATTCAGATGCCAATTGTGGAGTCGACGAAGCCCCAGTTACTTCCGTTCTTTTAACGGATACGATAATTTGGAGGCACAAACGAATCCTTAGGTATTTTTTTTATTTTTGCATTTTTTTATAATCATTTCATTAACGTGTTCGTTTGTGTATTCATCTAATTGGTGTGTCCGTTTTGATACCACGTTTCAATTACGTTGTCAGCAGACATACATACGACTGTAAATTAAAACGTTCGAATTTTAATGTACAGTCGTGGTCAAAGTACACTATGAATTCTTGTGGATATAAAGTCCTACTCGTATTTCATCGTGGGTGTTTTGCGCGTGAGCATCTACGAGTTAACGTGAAACTTACTGACTATGTACGTTTGCTGGAAATTATTTTGAAACGAAATGCAGGTATCTGCTGTGTTCACTTTCATGTTGACGGGTTTACTTTTCTTACCTATAAGTTTTAAACAAAGTTTGTTATCATTACCATCATGTTTATCATGCATGTGGGCAAATCAACTAACTGGTGGGTAGTTAAAGGCACCTACCTAAATGCTACACCTGGGATGCTAAATGGGCAGAAATTGTCGAGGCATTGTTTAAAAGTGAGTAAAACTGCAATTAAGAATTTGGTACATGTTTTAAATTGAAAATGATTGTAATTTTCAATTTAGTTACCAGATACAACCCAGCCGAGCTCAGTTTTCACCTCGCGTCAAGTAACATGACAAGTGATCAATACCAGGTACATACGTTTAGTAACTCATCTGAACTATTTGCCGGGCTCACACAAATAATTTATATTTTTAAAGAAAAGGATTTAAACGCATTATGTCGATTTGCTAGCCCCGTACGACTCTTTGACGCGCGAGATATACCTGTCACTTTCCTTTCAATTCTGTGCGTGTAAGACAGGATATGCTAGCCCTAAAGTACATCTAGCATAACTTTGACACTCGACTCTTTGTCACGCGAGATATACTACCCAGTCAGTTTCCGCACGTGCAAGGTAGGTCATGCTGCGTCGCAACAAGCCAAGTCGCGGCAAGCCCTGCCGCCTGTCTAGCACAACTATGCTACGCAACTCTTGTCGCCCGACATAGCGTCACCTGCACTTCTAGCATAACTGTCATAAGCGACTATTTCTGACGCGGTAATGTGAGAGTGACGGGTAGCACTATGTCGCACGACAAGAGTCGCGAAGCGTAGTTGTGCTAGCCGGGCCGTAAAATGTCAGTAGATAAATATCTCGCGTGAGAAAGAGTTACGTATCAAAGTTGTGCTAGAGTGCAGGTATAGTCGAATGCTAAAACCTGTTATTCTGTATAAATTATGACTCTGACGTAAATGTCTCACCCATGTCATTAAATTTATCAACAAAATGTGACTACAGGGTCTACCGAGATCGAAATGCGTCATTATTGCGTCAAGGCCGGGAAATACGGACTCACGTATTTTGGAATGTTATCATTATCATGTATTTTCCAAATGTATATAAGTATACTCGTATACTTTGTTAGTTATTTCATATTGCAAAAAAAGATCGACTCTTGCTGCTGCGTTTACGTATACCGGTATATTGATATGCAATCGGTTCCCGTTAGTATCGAATGGATTGGGATAAAACTCTTTTAACTGAAAACGCGTTTTTTTTTTCCTACAAATTAGTTAACCGTTTCCTAATAGCAGTCTAAACAGAATTGTTACTAACGGTACGTAAGAAATATGCCTACATAGGCACCAGATATTTACAAGTTGTAAAAAAAATGCCATTCGTCAGATAGCTTTCAATTTAAAACTTAAAAATCAAGAAACGAATATAAAGTCAACATACTTCCTTTGAGTTTGCTTTGGTTCCCTCCCGTGAAAATAGCAAGACCCGATATTTATTCTTAGTCTACAAACATGAGCCTCAAGGGGTCTAATGGGGATTACGATATCTATGGAAATCCATCCAACATCATCGTATCCATTGGGCCACGTTATTATAATAAGCTACATTTCACGGGTACATTTCACTCTCATGCCAAACAATGAAAACAAAAGATTGATGAACATGATGGACTTGTATTCCTTGTAACGTCTGCAATTCTTCTTTGTCGTATTCGTCCCTGATGAAGAGCTCCATATGAGTTCGAAACATGTCGGGCCGTTCCTGACATTTTTACCTGAGCTTATACCGTTTTTATAATTGTATAATAGATACAACGGATAAATCAAAAGGCAAAATCTCTCAGACCCACGACCTCTGTCGTTTGTCGAGTCCCATTCTGACTGCAGTGGACCGCATGACAATTTGGCTTCTTATTTATCCTTTGTATCTATATACAAAATAAGAAATGTGGTATCACCACAAAAATAGGATCAACATTGATTCCGTTTTTATAACTATTAAAGACTGCTGAAATTGTGCGATAGAATTGGGTAATAAAGACAATCTTGCCAGATCACATTCGCAATCGTGGGATAACGTTGAAGGAAGACTGTCTATTCCTCGTATTAATATAATGCCCTGTTACACCATTGATACAAAGATCAAAGCACAAAGAAAAATCGAAATGCGTAACCTGGCGGAAGAGAACGGGAATCGATCCCGGTACCTCTGGATTACCGGTCCAACGTGCTACCAGCCTAACGCCAGATAACCTTCCGAGATTTTCATTATTGTTTGTGTGCCGATCTTTGCATTGTCTATTTGAAAGTCTCTACACGTTAGCTTTGATCGTTGTATCAATCGTTCAATATAAAAAATGTGCACACGTTCGATAATGTCCAGTCGTTTCATTCAACCTATTAACATTGGTTCCTTTGTTACAGAATAAAGAAGCGCATCATAGTGAACAAGAACGTGACACCGCTCACCGCCAGACCTGACCAGTGCGAGATCACCATTGAAAACTGCTGTAACATGAATATCTGTGAAACAGTAAGTACACATTCAAAGCCACACAATACTCAATGGCATTTAGATTACTGTTTAAATATTCATTCAGGTGTACCTATTACAATATAGAGATGTGATGAAACTGATGAACTAGGGTTACTTTGAAGTCCAGATTTTTGCTAAGGCCATTTTCTCATCCCTATCTATCAGCCACTGAGGTACACTGCTGAAAATAGGCTTCCCCCATAATTCGCCACTATGTGCCACCCCGTGCAGAACGCATCCATTGATTTCCCGCTACCCTCACGAGGTCCGTTCATCGGCGTATCATAGTCGGGTACTCGTATCTCATAGTAGAATACTCGTATTAAAATACATACAAAATGTTTACTCACGTCGTAAAAGTCGAATATTGCTCGACGAAAGTTTTCGATTGGCCTCCGCCGCGACTGATCGTCTCCTGATCATCAATCACGTACCGATTCGAAATATGTCGAGCGATATTCGACTTCTACGACTTGAGTAAAACCGAGACACACGGGAGTTATCTATATAGAATACTCGTTCTCGTGTGAAACTGTATGTTTCATTAAACGGAACACGCACTTGGAATTTGGATTCAGAGTAAATCCGCACTGAGAATTGAGCCTAACTGATTACCTTACCTCCCACGTAGCACACAGGCTATATAAGCGCTTATAGCCCTTTTTCAGCTTATTACAGCTGTGTAAGGGCTGTATAAAACTTACCTGACTCTATAAAACAAGAAGAAAACGATAAAAAGTACATAAATAAAATAAAGCATTTACCACTAACTAAATCCAATATTACACCCTAAATGAATACTTGGAAGATAAATTGTAAACACTTAGTAAGTCCTTCTCTCCCTAACATTGCAGTGCCCAACAGGGTTCACAATGATCTGTAGCTTTAAGTTAACATCTGTACCTACTACCTACTTTTGTGATATTGCAATAAATTATTGAGAATAGAATAGAATAGAATACTCTTTATTGCACACCTCGAGAAGAAAGAAATACAAATACATTACAATACATTGAGTATTGAGTATAAGCGCTCACACTTACAGCCTGTGTGCTCCTTGGGCCAGCACTGTAGTTCCGAATTAAGTACCACGCAAATATGTTTTTTTCGGGCTTATAGCTCTTTGGTTCTGATGATGGATATCATAATAACCACTAACGTGACAGATGAGAATGTACGTGTGATAATACGTCTGCTGCATTCCATTAGAAAATAATACCTTTGTATGGACTAAGAGCACCAATTAAACACATAACATGCACGATTTCACCTATCAGTTTCCGTTATGAATGTAAAATTATTTACAGAACACAATAATATTGCACACAACTTAGAGACTTAATTCGTAATTTCCGCCACTATAATTCAAACTAAGGGCCTTTACGTACGGAGCTGGAGATTTGATGCAGTTGTATTGCATTCTTGAATACCGATCTAGTTTTCAATCCGCGGTATGCCTAATATTTTTCAGAATCAACTGGGCCTATGATGGTTGCGTTTCTGGCGTATTAGATAAATGATAAAGCATCCGGTCCTGTCCCACTCATTATATTATATGTCAAAAAAGAAAATACTATTATCAATCACGCTATTTATAACACTATCATTACTAGACTCAATTTTTGATTAAAATAAAAAAAAAATTGATTACGCGAACCTTAAAAAATATTAAAACTGTTTGCTTGTGTATGCAAAGGCTTTACAAACTATTTTCACACAGGTAAATAGAATCGAGCAAGAATTCGGGAACAATTAGGCGATATCGACGTGTGAGGTTTATACTTTGATCACTTGCTTCCCCTGGTCACGCGTACTAACTATTGCGGATCGATTTATGAATTTTTTATTCCTATCTATAAAGATTTTCGTTAGCTTGTGTTGATAACTGAGGGGCAACTGTACCCTTACCATGAGTTAACGTGACAGAACTCGCTCGACAGCGATTTGCATCGAGAATAAGTACTACAATTCTCCATACCGATCGTTTATGCATTCGCTAGCGAGAACAGTCACTTTAAACTCGTGGTTAGGGTACTGAAAAGTTCGAAATTTGAATGCAGATTTTTTTTTATGAACAAAATCGAATACTATCAAGGTTTTGTGAATTTTTTGTGCAATTCGTACAGTCTGACCAAAAAGAGCAGAAATTAAAAAGTGGCAATACTGTAGTGTCGTCCCCGTTTTCTTAAATTGATTAGAAAGGGATGACCCTACAGTATTGCCACTTTTTAATTTCTACTCTTTTTGGCCAGACTGTATTTATATAGTTTGAAATTCAAAAATCGTTCCGCTGGTCTGAAACTGTAGATAACAAAAGTTGATGGCTTGGAACGAATGTCTGCTTGATTAACTCAAAAATTATCTCTGGTACCGGGCTCATTTCTTTTAAAATACCAGTACCCTTACCACGAGTTAACGTGACTGTAATCGCTAGCGACAGCGTAAATGATTTGTATGGAGAATGGTGCAGGTGGCGATTACTTTGTAGAACTAAAATTCTCCATACAAATCGCTTTCGCAGTAAGGTTACTGCAATGTCTGGGGTATGGGAGAGTATCTCTGCATCCGACATAATCTATCAATGTTTTGAATTTAAATAGTTATGAATGTGCATAAAAATATTTTTGATAGGTATTAATTATATACATCGTCCTAATTCAAATCATTTATAGATAATTTATTTTTAGTTAACTAATTTCTTCAGAGTTTATCGATAAAATAAGGGTTTTGGGTTAAGACTAACGACACTGGCCTCTCCTATATTTTAAGTTTACCTTGACATGTATGTAAACTATCGAGTATATTACTGACATAGATATGTCTACGTTTTGTTTCCTTATTAAATATTATGTGTAAATTACATATTTATAGAGGAACCTTGAAACACTAGAAAAATTATTGCATAAATTCGCAATGAAAGCATTTTTTAACAATGTCCATTTACGTTAAAATTCTCTTGTTGCAGCCATGTTTTGAGCCCCGAACCACAATACGACCAACGTTACTCGACGCAAAACCCGGCAAAGAAGAAAAAAGGAACCTAATCGCCAATATGGAACATCCGGAAGACTTCTAAATTTAGTATGCTTACCATAGAATACCCAAAAGGCACCACGAGTTTCGAAAGAATTTGTACGATGTTCACTGCGATACCATTGAATACACTGTGTTGACTTTGTTATTGAAGTGAAGTTGTACCAAATGAGACTTGGGATTCAAAATGGCGCCTTAGGGTTGTCAATGGATTTTTGTTTTTGGTTAAATCCAAAATAATTGTGATAATGGGATGCGCTGATAGATTATGTTAATCTGTGGCCATCGTAGAAGGGCTGTGTTTTGTGAGTTGATTAAAATCGGAGTGAGGCGAACAGTGCCACGGGACCCTAAATTAATAAAAATAATTTATTGCTGAATGTTTATGAATGAATGAATCTAAACTATTGTTTGATCAGGCGAAGTGAAGTCCTTGGAAAAAATTAATATACCTAAAGAGTCGTTTTCAAAAGACATGTGCATAGTTAAAGGCTTAATAAAAACAAAATTACGATCGCTTCTTTTGTGTAACGAAAGTTAGTCATAGAAAAGATTTGGGTAACTGTCGTTACAATCAATTAAGTTTTGTTTTCATTATAGCCCTTAACTAAGTACATGTTTTTTGAAAACGACTCTAAAGGCTAAATCCATGTAATAGAGCCCTGTCAATTTCCCTGCGCAGCATTAAGTACTGCGAAATGAGATTGACAGTTCTACTTATGAATTTAAGTAAATCTATCTATACATATAAAAGGACATAGCTCAAGCTACTCAATTTTTTTTGCACAATCTATAATGGGGACAATAATAACGTTTTTGCTAATAATTCTGAACGTAATTTTATTAAAACTTTCGTGAGACATATTTAATTATTGTATTAAGCGGTTTACACTCACGTGAAATTGTCAGGAACGGCCCGACATGGCACGGGCCCGTGTACGGGCAGCCGTCCCTGATGAAGGGCTCCATACGAGTTCGAAACATGTCGGGCCGTTCCTGACAATTTCACGTGAGTGTAAACCGCTTAATACAATAATTAATTCTGAACGTGTTATTTGCTAGCGATTTGGTTTTGAATATTGACGATTCCAAATACTGCACTTTTATTTATTAATATGAGTTATGTTGTACACTATATCCAGTCTATTTAGGGTGTCCGTGCACTAAACCGCGTGTGGAATGTGGATCGTAAGTTGGCCATCTCTTTGGGTATTCAATTTCCTGAATACCTTAATCTCGGGTCTTGTAAAAATTCCTTATTGATATCATCAAACTAAAGGTATTGGAGACAAGAAATGTTTATTAGACCCAGTTCCTTGGCATGTTTGGGCAATAATAACGCTGAGCTGAACCATAGTGCCTTTTAAATAGTAGGAAACGCATGAATAATTACGCCTTAAATTAGAAAAATAAGTTTTTTACACATATTTTTTTATTCTTGCCAAAACATGCTTAGTCATTGTGTGATTTGCTGGATTCGGAATTTTGGATAGATATTTATTGTAAGTATAGGCAGCTTTGTTTGGGGTATGTGTGAGATAGCAATAGTAGCTTTAAAAACTTTAGGTAAATATCTATCCGAAATTCTGATCCCTGGATTGATTTGAGAACGTTCCATTTTTCTTTGGTGCCAAATATCGAGTAACTTTTATTTCCTAATTTGGTTACCACCAAAAGCGAGGGTTAGTAGTAATTAAATAGAGCATTTATAAATTTAATCTACGATATCGAAACATACATAGTATGTAATAGTTTAATTTTATGGAAAATAATTCAACGTTCCTTTTTTTCGCACCACTGCCGCTGAGCCTTTTCTCAAACAACAAAATATAATTTCTAGTATATTTTTCCAAATATCGGTAACTATTATGCAATTTGTGGCAAACGGTAGGGAAGTAGTTGGCAACCCCCTATGTTTGGAAATTACACAAAAGTTACCAATTTTTGCTTATTACTGTTAACATGTTAGATATTGAGGGCATAATTGTAATAAAAAATATATCATTAAACCTAAGTGTTATTCGTGAGCGTTACTAACTTGTTTAAATTTGACATTTCATTTCATTTATTTACTTATTTAAGTTTTCTTCACTTACTTGACAAAATTATCGAGCTACTTATATAATTCTAATTTTAGAGGCCTTTCATTTTACGAAAAGACGAGTTTTTTCAAGATATTTCGCACTTAAGCATTTTCGTTCTCGATTTTTTTAAATCGTGTCAACGATATTTTGTGAGAACGTCTAAAATGCTTATGTGCAAATGATCTGATTTTGTCAATATTAATTATATACTTATTCTTATATTAAAATTGGCTCAATACAAAGTACTTAGACGTCACTTTTACTTACCATACCTAATAAACAAACCGAAAAATAATTATACACTATTAGGAAATGCAAAACCGGTTGTATTTATTTAGTAAAATAATCAGTTTTGCATTCCCCATAAGATAAAGTGGAGTAAGACTACTTACATTAAATTGTCTACAGTAGAATGATTGTGGTTAAAAAAATCGGTACTTTGTAATGTGTAAGTCATTCATTATCAATATTATCATTTGTAATCGTACACGCAGCATCGAAAGTAGCTGACATATTTTTTTTATGACTTCGGGGACAAATGAGAAAGCGATTACCATCGCCCACAGACACCTGCAATTACCGGAGTCACAAATTGCCGGCCTTAAATTTTAGTACCTACGTAATTTGACAATTGACATATGTTAGTAGTAAAATTTACCGCTACTTTTGATGCTCACCGTACGTGGTTGTCTATTTTGTTAATACCGATGGATGAGTTTGAATGTGTAGCGAATCAGAATATGGCATATTTTCATTAGTTGATGGGAAAATGTCGATAAGGATTTATAGGCAATGAGCTCGCTCGGGCTGTCTTGTTTTCGCCTTTTAAAGTAGAAAAGGACACAAATATCTCCCGTCCCGTGGATTAATGAATATATGTGACTTTCATGTAATTTTTAACTTGCCTCTGTAATATACAATTTATACCAAAGGAGCTCAATGTTAAGAATCAAGAACGTATTTATATTGTACTATAATATGTTCTAAGATGCTTATCACATATTTATTAACAGGAACATTATGTAAACACTGAATAGCTCTTTTGTGCCAGTAGGATAACAATGGGCAATTGTCACACCGTTTCAAAGACATTGTCTTATCAACATCATGGTTTATATTGTATCATATTAAAATATGAACAATATTGTGACGGTCGTACTTATATTCGTATAGGAATATGCAGTCTCTTGACTATATGGTCACGAGTTGCTATTAATTATTTAAAGTTCACTCGTCTCGCTCACTCGTATGGCCGCCGCGCTCGGACATTTCGCTCCCACCTATATAGCCGCCGCTCGTTGCTAACGCTTGCCGCCGAACGGGACATGTCCGTTAGCACACTGACGGTTTGCAGGCGAGGCAAGCGCGAACTCAGTGTGCTATTAAGCTCTCAAAGGTTTAAAATTATTCCGATTTCTTACAAGGCTTAATGTGAATCATTAAAACTAACTAAATAATTTCGGAAATCAAATTATTGAAGCACATAGATCTTTAAAATAATCTGAGCCTAAAATTTAATGTCCACACAAAAGTTACCTAATAGTCATGGGCGGCCATGATTGCAAATCCGCCATTGAGTAGATAGATTGCCCAAAACTAAAGGACTTTATAACTACGTTGAAAAAGAGAATTGAAATATAATCATCTTTAAATATTTTAAATTTTAGCCGATAGGTAATATCGAAGACTCCGATAACTGGACAAGAACGGATATACCTTATGTAACGTATTAAGGTATATGGGTATACAGATACACTCATAACATACAGTTAACTGTGTCTTCGATTGTACAATGCGTGAAACAAAAATGTGTTTATGAAAACCAATTACAGCTCAAATAAAAACTTACAGTTAAATGTGTTTGTACGAAACAGTTTACATTATGTACTGTAGAAATTCGGCGAGTGCCTAATATTTCTGCCTAACCGAAATGCCTATATACTTCAACGTAACGTATTTCCCTCCTTAGTTTCAAATGTGCAATAAGGTAGAATTCGCTTATCATTATAAGACCGTGTCATATTGATATGCCAGCGTCATCCAAACATGAGGGATAATTCACTTTTTGCGACATGGTTCTACAGTGGTACGCGAATTAGTTACAGCAAATATTTTTAAATCCACGTAAAAAAAGTGCTGCAATCTTCCTACGCAGAATAAATGACTACTGTGCAACAAGATTGGCAGCTTTTTACCTGGATTTGTGTATGCTTGAGCCCAAAAAGATAGTAAATGTTTACAAAAATAACGTTAACTGTTAACGTTGACAACATTGTTGACCAGTTATTTCGTAAACATCCTAATTGTTTTATTAAATTGATTTAATAGCTGTTTCCATGGGCCTAATATAATATAAGAAAACATGTTCCTATATTTAAATTTTATCTATCAAGTTACCTCGATGCTTGAATGATTGCCCAATGAATTGTACATTAATAATCGTAGAATCTCAACCACTGCTGCTGGTCAATCGGGACAATTATGTCATACGGGACAAGTGCGTACCTCTGCTTTTTTTTAAATACTTACTAATAGTATGAAACTTTTTTTATTATTAAGCAGCTGGGTGGGGACAACCTTCTATATTACATCAATAGACGCATTTGCCCCATATGACCCCATCCTGACGAACGTTACTTATAAAATGTACTTATATTTTTATTTCCAAAGAGGCACATTTTCAAATAAAAGCTAAATACTTATTAGGTTAGTGAAGCTACACAACCTGAAAACTTATCGTTGGTACTTAGTGGCAAATTATAGTATAGTTTTAGTTCTTAGTTTAGTTCGTGGATTGATAATATCCACATCAGAAATGTGATATTATTGAGTCTTTGTATAAGCCTCCATTAGTGTAAAGATTTATAATAAAGAAATAAAAATGCTTTTAAAATATCATAGTTTCAATAAAATTCTGTCCTAATAAGTTCTTCCCAAGTTTTGACATGAGTGGCAGAAGTACATGAGTGCGTGCGTGCGTGCGTGTGTGTATGTGTGAGTGTGTGCGTGTGTGTGTGTGTGTGTGCGTGTGTGTGTGTGTGTAAAGAAGAAGTGTTTATCCTTCGTGGATAAGACGACGACAACGTCCTTACTCGACGCAATGATGAAGCATGATGAATGATGATGGAAGACGATTTTGATCTTACATATCTTATTTAGAAGAACATTGGCAACCATTTAGTATAAGGATTGAAAAACCAGGGAGGTGCTGAAGACTGTTCTAAATTACTCCCTTCGGGCCAGGGTCGTAAAGGGTAGCGTCTAGCTGTAAGCTTTCATACAAAACATGTTTAAGCACATTTAAAGAAAAAAACCGGCCAAGGCATGTCCGGCCACGATCAGTGTAGGGTTCCGTAGTTGCCCATCCTTCACAATAAGAAAGAAAGAAAGAAATACATTTATTCGTGACGTGACATAAAAATTAATTACATAAAAGGTGTGACAAAAATAAGGGCATAAAATAAAACAATAAGTAGGTAACTATTTTTATGGCTGTTCCACGAAAAGGTCCCACCTCAGCAAGATGCTAGCTCGGGAGCCAGCGCTGATCTTCCGGCGGGACCATAGGATAGGTGGCGCCACGGAGAGCTGCGCGCACGAGCGCTAATCGCATTTAGGATGCGTGAACCTGAACGCACACAAGCGCTGTCAGTCTCACGTCAGTTCAAGAGGCATACCTAACCGTAGACTAAATCAAGCTCTATTAAAAAGGTCGTAAACGCCAAATTAGCTGTAATTACTTATTACCTTCTGGAAGTTATCGATTATACGCGACAGATTGAGCGGAATATTTTAATCCAGTATGGCACTTAACTAATATGTGTAACGTTTGAAGTATAACGACATCGCGCAGCACTTACGTAATTTTAAAGAAAATTATGATTTTTTGAGATAACTCAAAAACGGCGCAACCGATTTTATTCAATATAGTTTTCATTAAAAGTACTTATAAGGCTTCATTTTCATGAATTTTGTCCATATTTTTTTGACCCGTAGTTGAAAATTTAGAGGGGGGGGGGACACTATTTTTTTATTTTCGGAGCGAATATTTACAAAACTGCTGACTTTATAAAAAAAAAATGTTTGGAGACCCCTATTATTTTTGAAAGACCTATTCAACGACAACCCACACACTAATATTGAAACGAAAAAAAAATCACCCCCGCTTTAGGTGTTCGAGAAACTTAGGGTTTAGTTTTTATATTACCGTTTTGTCGGCGTGATACATACATATACCTACTCATACCAAGCCGCGCTAAGCCGCGGACGGACAGACGGACATGGCGAAACTATAAGGGTTCCTAGTTGACTACGGAACCCTAAAAACACAAGCGTGCAAAATTTTGCGTTAGGATCTTAACCAAAAATGCTTAGCATTGAAATGAATTTACTGAATTAGATATACTTGACAATGTCTTATCATTATTGTCAACTATAACTAATTCAGTAATTCATTCGCTTGTGCTCACACTTAATCATGTTAGTTTGGGTACTGTTGTTATTTCAAAGTTATTTTATGCATATAAACGGCGAGTGCTGCGGAAGAACTATTATAGAATATGATGTACATCCCGGTGCAACCTGCGATATAATAGAAAGAGGAGAAGAAATAAAACCCAGTAACAATAATTTGTGGAGTGATATTTTTTCTATGTTTGGTCGAAGACCAAAATGTACGATCGCCGTTTGCAATGATGGTATACGCCAAGACGGCATCTATTGTGGGATTGGAGAGTGTAATCTATTCGGTTGTAACTGCGAGAAGGGATGCTATGGTCCATATGAAGATGGTTATCAAAATTTTCTGATACTCTATCAGCATCAATTGAATTATAGTCGAGTTTTAACATGGACCGATAGACTTTTATCGTGATATGTGTGTTTAAAAAAACGAGACGAAAATAAACCCTAATAATAAAAATATAATAAAAAAAATTGTGACTTGTGAATGGGTAAGAATACACATTAGGTCACCTGCGATATTTCAAAACCGCGCATAGCCCTACTGTCAAAAGTTTGCCGCTATTGATATAAAACAGAGCTCAGTTGAGTTAGTGTTGTGTTTCTATATCATGGACAGACATCTTATTGTAGCAAGACAGAAATTTTAGTGAGTTTTCGTTGTCACCGGGTGAATTTTATAAATATAGAAATATAACAGTCACGTGCTTGTCAAAGTGGTAGTTCGTCATTCATAGATATCGCGTGATAAACGCTATTATCACATTAACTCAAGCCGAACATTTTTTGAGTCACACCGGTGACCCGCTCGCCTAAGGCTACGTACGCACTTAGCGGCTGGTGTCCGGCTAGCCGCGGGTTGCGGTTGCAGTTGCGGACCAACCGGACGGTCAGCCGCAGCGCGGCCAGCCGGATAAATAGTGCGTACAGCGACCGCGCGGTTGAGTCGACTCGACCATTTCCAAGATGGACGTCGAAGAGGCTCTCAGTATTTATTATATTTACGCGCGTTACATAAAGAAAAAGAAACAAAGACACCGATTCTGGGTGCATCCATTTCTGTCAACACGAGATGAGACCAGACACCGACGTCGACTCCGTGAACGCATTGTGCTTTCGATGCCGACCGGCCGCAAACTGGCAACCGCAGTGAAACCGCGTAGTGCGTACATTCAATTCTTAGAAAATCTTTAAATGCAGAATTACTAACTTTTAAAAATAACATAAAATCTTCTTTCAGCAAAATATCCTATCTATGATATTTAAGGTACTTTCCCTTGATGTCCCATAGTCTTGGGACGCCCAGCTGTATAGTATACTGGATGAAGTATGGATCCGCAGAAAAGCAATGCACTGGAGGATACAAGCATACAAGGATCCCATAGCGTGCGAGCCTGACTGAAGATCCTGCAGACCAGAAAATATATAGATGTCGCTCTCAGTACAAAAATAGTCTAAACAGTCCTAATAATTGACTGACAACACGCGGGGATAGTTACTATCCCATCCTCAATAATTTGTCCTGCCAACAGTTTTAAATATTAGCCAATAGCCTATTTGTTTTCACTGGCTAAAAATTCCATGCGCGGCGCAAGAAAATCGTTTGCTGTTAAATCTGATATACTTAGATTTTGTAACTGAGAGGTAACCAGTTAAATAAAGGTATATGATGGGTATATGTAGTGTGTATATGTCTATTCCAACCGCCCCTCCCCCTCTTTTTACCGCAAAAAGGATAATTTTATCTTATGACCTCCCCTGTGACTATGAGGCCAAGCGCGCACCACGAGAATCGCAGCGATTTTTTTCTCGTATATGCGCGCACCGACATATAAACCCATACCTTGCATTTCTGCGACAAAATAATCGCACGAAAAAACATCGTGGTGCGCGCTTGGCCTAACTTTTATCATACAAAATGCGTAAATATATCGCCATAGAGGCGTGATGTGAACAGCTAACAAACACACAGAGCTACTTACGCCTTTATAATACTCGTAGATTATAATCGACAGTCTATCATCGTCTGCATAGTAGGTATCGAGTCTCTGACAGACGACAATATAAAACTTGTAAGGAAATTTATTTATTTAATAATAAATTCGAACGCATAAAACCTAAAAGTAATAATTTTATGCTATTCAATTAATTATTAACGGGTATTTAGGATTTCAGTGTCTTAAAATAATACTGAATTATCTCAAATCAACGAATCTACCACCACTGGAGTCACGCGAATTATTTAGTTTTTAACAAATTAATTCAGAACGATTTACATTAAACTCGGTAGGTACATTATTAAGCCATAACCAAAAATGTACTTACAGAAACAATGAATAATTGTCTTATTATTAATATTATTTTATATAAGTACATACATACGGCTCTAACCCTGCTTAATACGTTAAATTAAATATAGTCTTGAGAAAACATGACCAAAATAAGCGAGAAAAAAACGATATTTTTATCTTCGCAGTTCAAAAACAACGCAAAGAATCACAGTATTAGTGTCTTTCTGGCATGTGATCGTTGAATGTTCTTGTAGAAGTGTGCTTACAAAATGTACTATTATATTCTGAGTAGGTACTGTGCATGCGTGTTATGAACGGTAACGGTAGTACTCAGGACATTCAAATAATATGATTAAAAAAAGTAAGATAAAAATAATCTTATATAATTATTCTGACAATTTAATAGTTTCGGAATTTGCGTTTCAGATAGTTAACCGAGTTAAAGGGTCTTGATAGACGGACGAACGGACAGACGGAGACCAACAAAGTGATCTTATAAAAGTTCCGTTTATACCCTTTAAGGTACAGAACCCCAAAACAGACCATGATGCAGAATTTTGCGTTAGGATCTTAACCTAAAATGCCTATTATCGTCTTATCAAACGTCTACTATGACTAATTCAGTAATTCATTCAATTTGCTCGCGCAAAGAATTAATCATGGAAGTTTGGATACTGTTATTATTCCTAAGTTATTTTATGCATATAAACGGTGATTGCTGCGGAAGAACTGTTATAGAATATGATGTAGAGCCCCATGAATCATGCAAAGTCATAGAAAAAGGAGAAGAACGAAAACATGTCAGTTTATGGAGTGATATATTTTCGAAGTTTGATAGAAGACCAAGATGTGTGATCGCCGTTTGCAATGATGGTTTACGTCAAGACGGCATCTATTGTGGAATTGGAGAGTGTAACATGTACGGCTGTGACTGCGTGAATGGATGTCATGATCCAAATGGAAATGGTTATCAAAGTTTTCTCGATCGCTACGAGCATCATGTAAAGAATATACTTACGAGTTGTAACTTGGGCCGATAGACTGGTATCGTGATTTGTGTGTTTAAAATAAACGAGAGAAGAAAATAAATAAATCTTAGTATATCATTGGAATTGTTATTTATGTGACTTGTTTTGGTTAAAAATACACGTAAAATCACCGAGTTCCAAAAGGAGGTTTGAACACAAAGAAGAACGTCTGTATTGTGTTTAATATACATTGTACGTATGTTCACCGATTATTCTACGTCGAATGTAACGTGGGAACAGCTTCATATACTCGCACACTTATGACTCCTCTAGTGTTGCAGGTGTCTATGGCCAATGGTAATCGCTTTCTATCAGGCGATACGTTTGCTCGTTTGTCTAGGGGACAGAAAAAAAAACACTCTTTATCAAGCTCAGGTCCGTTAATGCATGAAGGACTGCTGCCAGTTTTGGGGCGGCTTTGCAAAGTTTCAGATAGCCGCCTTGGGCTCAGTTGAACGTCAAGGCCTTAGACTCATTTGTGATGCTTTGCCGACAGGGGACGTTCCAGAGCCACGAACAAAGTTGCGTGGCAGCCTGACAAAACTTAGCCCGTGGGCCGTGGTAGGTGGTAGAAGATAATCAAACAGGGTTGAACATTTAAATCTCTATACCTACTGTAATTTCAATGGTTAATGCGTGACTTTCAGTGGCATAAATCTATTTTATGATTATCCGACTTATTTTGAATACAACGGTAACTATTTCTTTTAATGTTTCACAGATGGAGGTAACATTTTAGTCCTTATAAATATCGTGATAATTCTGTTTAAATTTTCATACAGCATCGAAATCACACATGCAATAAAATATGCTTAAAATTATGTATTATACATATAGTATTATACCTACACATGCAACAAGATATGGTTTTAAAATATTTGTATGGACATTTATTTATTTATCACTGAATAAATAAATGTCCATATTGTAGTATATAGACATTTATAGATAATAAATGTACCCTCGATCCGCCAGCTATCGGTCATTACATTGACAGACGTCACCGGTGGCAGACGCACTGCAGGTTTACTGAAAGCCCGATTAATGTGTTTATTGAAGTATCCCAATAGGAAACTCTAGTGAACACTACAATGGCGACGAGTATAAAGCAACGGAATAAAAGCGTGAGTTAAATTTGACTTAAAAATCATTGACGTAATTACCGACGTCGTTGACAGTATTTTCTTGGAAAATAAAAAGGGACGACAAGGGCATTGGAAAAGTAGATGCGGTTTCTTTGGGGTGATAAGACTATTAACACAAGTTTTCGGTTGCTAAATGTAGGATAATTTTATTTTGGGTAGTGTATATTAGTCACGGAATTCGTGCTGAGGCCTACCCACGACATGAGGCTGAGGCCTACCCACAAAGCACCACCTTGTGGAAAGTTAAATAAATAGGAACACAGGCGAAGTGTATTATTTTGAATATTAATTTGTAGTTGTGCACTCGAGGAATATAAATATTTAGCAGTTTAGCGTAATTCTCGAATTGGTCGTGTTACTAATCTTCGACTGCGCAGTGGCGCAGTGGATGACGAATCACAATATAATAATTATGAACAGATTGGGAAAACGATTGGACTGCTAGGCGTCTAACTATTTAATTTATACGACTGTTAATTTGTGCGTGCGTACTTAATTGAATACGCTACTTAATACTATCCTATGGAGTGGGCTTGATTGTTCTGAATTCCAAAATATATTGACGGGTTAAATATTATAGTGTGATAAGCTTACTTGTCTTACGTTGAAAATGTTTTTTGGAATAACTACCCAGAGTATCTTGTATAGCTGATAAACCGTATGAACATCCAGCTCAAGGGTCATGTATTAGTACACATGACACACATAGGTGCATATGTCACATGTAATCAATTTGGTATAACAAAATCAGTAATTACATACCAGCAGATATTTTTATAGAATTACAGACCAGCGTCTTGTAAGGTATAGAACAACGAAATATAAAGAAGCAAGAGAGCCTTACGTCTGTGGGAATTTCGTTGTAATTATAAGCTATTTGCGAGTGTTGACTGTTGAGCGGTCATTATCATTATATACCAAGACGGATTAAAAGCGATATGGAAGACTTTTATTTGGAAAATCATTTTGAGTTAAATTATAAATGTATTTGTTCAGTAACACCGTAATCCAGTATACAAACAGTTTAGTATCTCTTAAGTATTTAATACTTGTGCTAAGAGGCAGCACTCTTCTACATGGTATTATTTACATTTGTGTTATTGAGGAGTTTATTACTTTTAATTAAAATGTTACTGACTTAGTATACAGTGGAAGTCAATATGATAGGCTATGACTGGATTGTTATAGAAAATAGGTGTATCTATAAGGAAGGTCAATATGATAGACCAAGTTGAATTTAAAAGTGATATGGAAGACTTTTAAGTTGAAGGTCAATATGATAGGCTATGACTGTATGGTTACGGAAAACGGAAGGCTTTATGAGAGGTCAATTTGATAGACCATGCTGGATTGCCAATATGATAGGCAAAGGCCGTATGAGAGGTCAATTTGATAGACCACGCTGGATTGCCAATATGATAGGCTAAGGCCGTATGAGAGGTCAATTTGATAGACCATGCTGGATTGCCAATATGATAGGTAAAGGCCGTATGAGAGGTCAATTTGATAGACCATGCTGAATTGCCAATATGATAGGCTAAGGCCGTATGAGAGGTCAATTTGATAGACCATGCTGGATTGCCAATATGATAGGCTAAGGCCGTTTGAGAGGTCAATTTGATAGACCATGCTGGATTGCCAATATGATAGGCTAAGACTGTATGAGAAGTCAATTTGATAGACCACGCTGAATTGCCAATATGATAGGCTAAGAGGATTGTTAAAGTAAGCGAAATGCATTTTGAAACGTCTATTTAATAGACCACGGGAACCAAAGTATTCGTAAGAAAGATATCGTAAGGCTTAAAGGCGAAGCAAATATAATTGCATGGAAGGTAAATTTGATACACCATAGAAATATTATAAGCGGTATGTAAAGTGCCGCGTTCGTGCTGGAAGCTCAATTTGAAATACCATATTATTAAATTTGATTACTATAATTATGTATTAAAGCTTCCTTTTAATTGGGAAATATTAAAAGTAGTTACTTTAAATTCGAATTTGTAATGAACCTGAATCTAAGGTCTCAAAGCGTTCATAAACTGGGGAGTATGTGCTTTTGAGACTTCTATTAAAATTTGAATATCGGTGGCTTCGACGCGTCGATTAAATTGAAATATGATGTGCTTTAAATCTTTCATTCAATTGAAAACGGCTGTTTTTTAAGACTTTCATTAAATTGGAATATCTGAGGTTTCAGAGGGTCCGTAACATGGGAATATGACTTGGTTTTGACTCCCATTCAATTGGGATACTAGAGATCTGAAAGCCTTCAGTGAATTGGAATTAATTGACAACCTTTATTGAATTGAAAATAGTTTGGTACTTCAAATGAATGCCTGGATAAAACTGTAATTGTTCGAAAACATTTTTAAATTGACAAAAGTTTGGCATTTAAAATGAATGCCTATATTAGGTTGGGATTGTTTAACAACCTACATTATATTGACAAAAGTTAGTATTTTGAATAAGAGCTTACATTAAGTTCGAATTGTTTGAAAACATTAATTAAATTGACATTAGTCCGGTATTTCAAACGAATGCCTAACCTATTAGGTTGGAATTGTTTAACAACCTCCATTATAATGATAATGACAATAGTTTAGTATTTAGAATAAGAGCTTCCATTGAGTTCGAATCGTTGGAAACATTAATTAAATTGACAATAGTCCGGTATTTCAAACGAATGCCTCCATTAAATGGAAATTGTTTATCAACCTTCAATTGAGAATGGTCTGGTATTACAGATGGAAGCCGAAATTAAATTGGAATTAGTATATCACTGTAATTTAAAACCTCGATCCAATTAGAAATGTTGCGGTTTCAAGATCTCAATTCAATTGGATCTTATAGTTGCAATTTAGTTTAGGAATTCAAATAAGTGCCTTCATTAAATAGGAATCGTTTGAAAACATTAATTAAATTGTCAATAGTCCTGTATTTCAAATGAATGGCTCCATTAAACTGGAATTGGTTATCAACCTTACATTGAGAATGGTCTGGTATTCTAAATGAATGCCGCAATAAAATTGGATTTTGTTTATCTGTGATTTAAAATCTAGATCCTATACGAAAAGACGCGATTTCAACATCTCAATTCAATTGGACTTTAGTTGCAATTTCGAAAATTTGGATTCTCATATTCTTTTGAATGGTATATCGGAATTTTAGATGACAAATTATAATGATGGCCTTAGTGAAGAATATTGAACGAGAGTACATGATGACGTATTAAGCAAGTTAGCTACTTTCAGTTTCAGTTTCATTTTAAATAATTGAAGATAAATAATAATGAAGATAATAATTGATGGTGAAAGGGGGAAAAGAGCAAGCACTAGTTCTTAAGCGCTTGACAAGATGGTTGTTGTGAAATAATTATCCAGATAAGGCTACATGTCGCAATTCTTAAAAATTCTGGTATCAAGTGTATAGACCTTTGTTTTAATAATTCATTTATTTTTCAAATAAGTTACACGATATTACAGTAATTAACCCTACATGCTTTGGAACTACAAAACTACATGCAGACCAAACTTAAAACTAGTTAGATTTAATTTAATAAGCGCCTTAATGGCTTAAGCGACATAACAGCGTGGCTCCGTTGTTTGTCCCGCAGCTCTGGCATAACTGTCACATGCGACTATTTCTCGCGCGAGATATTTGCCTGTCTCTTGCTGTGCAGTAATGTGAAGGAGTGACGGCTAACGCTAAGTTGCGAGGCATAGTTGTGCTGGACAGGCTGGCAGGATTAGGCAGGTAGTAGCAGCCTGTAGCTGCTGGGACACGCGTAGCTCTAACGAGCTGAATTGCACGTAGTGACAGGTCTGAAGTGGTACACCTTCATGTCCTCTCGTTGGACACGGTGTCTGTGCCACTTAGTGTTGTGGGGCACCATGCGCGTCTTGCTTTTCCTTTCCACCAGTGTGACTCCCTCCCTATCCACATTGGTGTGGGAGAACTTTTCCTTATCGCGAACGCGTACGGGGACCGGTTAGCCGCGACCGCGACAGACTGATCGGCGACTACAGCATATTGCACGCTGTCGCGACTTCGAAACGGTATCCTTTGTGTGTCCTCGATGTATCCTCTAAAGCGTTGTGTCAAACAAGGTTCAGGGCAAGTTTATATTGCAGAACTAGTTCTAATGGGTTGTGTGAAACGAATTAAATTTAAAATTTGCTTTGATTTCAGAATATTGTTTTCAAGTATCAGGAATGTTGTTTCAAGTCACTAATGTCGAGAACTATCACTGGCTTAGAAGTGAATATACTTACGGCATTTTACGATAAGGAAAGTAAGCTCGGAAAAAATCTTCATTAAAATCTTTGAACTAATTTATATATTTTGCTGACAGGCTTGATAGAATTATATTAAAAATGCAATCTGTGAGTTTTATTGCGGCGCTTCTATATCACGCAAGCCTTGTTTAGAAGCGCCGGTAGATATTATAAACTGTCAAATATAAATAAATAGCTTTCTAGCTACCGCATGAGTAAATACTTAATAAATATCTTAGAAACATTTAGTAGGTATGAGATGGTAAAAAAATATAAATTTACTGAATAGTTAATAAAAGTAATAACAAATTGGAAATAAATAATAAAATAGAAACGAACTGAAATAAAGATAAAAAATTAAAGCAAAAAAAAAAGTTGTCAACGGGATATGGAGGGATATATGATAGAAGTTTCCATGGGATAAAGGAAAAAAGTGGGTATGATTAAAATAAATAAGTAGAAGACCAAATTGTTCATGTTGACTACTAATTGTATTAACTTGAAGAAAACTAAGTACAAAGAGGATTATAAAATCATAATACAAAACAGCTCGGGTTCTTAACGAGACGTCGTAATCGACATAGTGTAATGAGCGTTGTGTTGTTGGTCTTCGAGATCTTTGAGCGAGCATTTCGTGTGTTGGTGTTTGTCATAGCTGTCTGGTGTAGGGCGCCTGGAAGTGGACCCTAAACAGAATTAGTTGACACTTGGGCGGGACAGTGAGTAAGTCTACTAAAGGCTTGTAATACTTGTAACTACCTAATTCCAAGCAATTTCTAATTGGTAAAAAGGGAGAGATGTAGTATATAGACATTTATAGATAATAAATGTACCCTCGATCCGCCAGCTATCGGTCATTACATTGACAGACGTCACCGGTGGCGGACGCACTGCAGGTTTACTGAAAGCCCGATTAATGTGTTTATTGAAGTATCCCAATAGGAAACTCTAGTGAACACTACACATGTAGTAATGAGTAATTTTTCAGTAGTTTTCTTGATTACTTTTTGCATCGCCTACTCATCTCATTTCATTTATATTAATCCGCTACCCAAAGGTTGTCTGGAAGAGATCGCTTTTTAGCGATACGACCGCCTATTGTTTACCTCTAATGTAATGATAAGGTATTTGTATTTCTTTCCCTGACGTGCCCTGAGGTGTGTAATAAAGAGTATATTCTATTCTATTCTATTCCATTCTAATGATACCACCGCACCGGTTAGAGATCCTGCTGCCCATCTTATAAGGATCAATCTCTAGACATAAGACGGGAAACCCTGGGTCTCGAACGATGTAAAACAAAAACAGTGTTAAAAGTAGTATATAGGTGTATTTGTTTTAAAAGTATATCCTAGTAATAAGGCAACCTGGGAGTTTTCTTTCGGCGGTTCGTGACTGGCTCTTTCTGGCAAGTGGTCGTTGGTTAATAACTCGCGCCAATTTTTTGTATAACTCGTTTGTGTTATGGTTTCCTACGGGACAGGCTCCGCCTAGTGTAGGGACCAGGGTAACCATTAAATGGCTTAGAAGGTCATCTTACAAATTCAGAACAATTCCGTCCCGTACTTTGTAATAAGTTAAAGTAAGTGAAATTTAAAATACTTAAACGGGTTTACTCACGTCGTAGAAGTCGAATAACGCTCGACATGTTTCGAATCGGTACGCGATTCATCATCAGGAGAGACGATCAGTCGCGGCGGCGGCCAATCGAACACTGCGGGCATGCGCCCTGTCCGCGCGGCTGCTCGACGCGGGTGTCACCGGCGGAGGCGCAAAACTACCCTCATCATCACGCACAATGCCAATTGTCGGGTTGCACACAACACTCACTACGTCATTTGCTAAGGTCTCGTCCACACTAACCACCGATGTAGTATCCAAAACCGTCCTCCAACTAGGGGGCACTGACCATCCACAATCTCGGTTAAAATTCGGATGACGACTAATTTCGATAGCCTCCCGTACTTTCCGCGGAATGGAAAACTTTTCTCTCGCCAGCACAGTTACCTTATCGAACCGAATATAGTGAGACGTATCCGAATTCAGTGAATGTTCCGTCACTGCAGAACCCCGGGTATCCTGATTTTTCATACTACGTATGTGTTCAGTCACTCTTGTGGAAATGTTCCGGCCAGTCTCTCCTATATAGTTCTTCCCACAGGAGCACGGAATCATATATACGCCAGGATTACTTAAGGGTTCCTTATCTTTGGGGGAACGCACCAACTGTCTGAGCTGTATATGAGGGCGGAAAATCGTCTTGATGCAATATCTACGGCGTAACAAGTATCCGATTTTATCCGTCACGCCCTTAAGATAAGGCAAGTATAAACCCGGTTGCCGTTTTTGGATGTTTTGGTGATGCGTAGACCTTGTGGGCGGTTGATGACTACAGTGTATCGTAAACCAACTCATACTGACCGGTACCTTAGGGCGGATTCACATCATCACCCGAGTCATTTATCTTCTGTGCCTAGGACGTTGATCAATCGAGCCTTATGTCTGTGTGATCCTCAGTTTGTGGATGGTGAACTAAGTCACGTGAAACATGTTTTGGAGCGCAACGGCTACAACTGGAGGCAGAGTAATCGGGTTGCGAACGCATCGGCTCGTCCCCGCCCAACTGCAGTAGAGAGGCTACCTTTATACTTGCCTTATCTTAAGGGCGTGACGGATAAAATCGGATACTTGTTACGCCGTAGATATTGCATCAAGACGATTTTCCGCCCTCATATACAGCTCAGACAGTTGGTGCGTTCCCCCAAAGATAAGGAACCCTTAAGTAATCCTGGCGTATATATGATTCCGTGCTCCTGTGGGAAGAACTATATAGGAGAGACTGGCCGGAACATTTCCACAAGAGTGACTGAACACATACGTAGTATGAAAAATCAGGATACCCGGGGTTCTGCAGTGACGGAACATTCACTGAATTCGGATACGTCTCACTATATTCGGTTCGATAAGGTAACTGTGCTGGCGAGAGAAAAGTTTTCCATTCCGCGGAAAGTACGGGAGGCTATCGAAATTAGTCGTCATCCGAATTTTAACCGAGATTGTGGATGGTCAGTGCCCCCTAGTTGGAGGACGGTTTTGGATACTACATCGGTGGTTAGTGTGGACGAGACCTTAGCAAATGACGTAGTGAGTGTTGTGTGCAACCCGACAATTGGCATTGTGCGTGACGATGAGGGTAGTTTTGCGCCTCCGCCGGTGACACCCGCGTCGAGCAGCCGCGCGGACAGGGCGCATGCCCGCAGTGTTCGATTGGCCGCCGCCGCGACTGATCGTCTCTCCTGATGATGAATCGCGTACCGATTCGAAACATGTCGAGCGTTATTCGACTTCTACGACGTGAGTAAACCCGTTTAAGTATTTTAATATGTCTGAGACTCACGATAGTTTTCTATGTAAAATAAGTGAAATTTGTAATGATTAATGAATAAATGTTTTAATGTTTTAATGTTCTTGAAGAAGTGTGCTTATTTATTATTTATTTTTATTTTCATAACACGCATCGCACGATCATCATCGCAAGATGCGTGTTATGAACGGAATTGGTTAAGACGTAATAATACTCAGGACATACAAGTAATATGATTTTAAAATAATATAAAAATAATCTTATATAGTTATTCTGAAAATTTAACAGTTTCGGAAAAAATGTCTCGGAAAATTAGTGTTTCAGATAGGTCTCGAGATAAATGGTCTTGACAGACGGACAGACAACAAAATGATCTTAAAAGGGTTCCGTTTATACCCTTTGACGTAAAAAACCCTAAAAAACACCAGGATGCAGAATTTTGCGTTAGGATCTTAATCTAAAATGCCTATTATCGTCTTATCAACGTCAACTATAACTAATTCAGTAACTCATTCAATTTGCTCGCGCAAAGAATTAATTATGCAAGTTTGGATACCGTTATTTTTCTCAAGTTACTTTATGCATATAAACGGTGATTGCTGCGGAAGAACTGTTTTAGAATATGATGTAGAGCCTCATGAATCATGCAATGTCATCGAAAGAGGAGAAGAACGAAAACATGACAGTTTATGGAGTGATATATTTTCGAAGTTTGATCGAAGACCAAGATGTGTGATCGCCGTCTGCAATGATGGTTTACGTCAAGACGGCATCTATTGTGGAATTGGAGAGTGTAATGTGTACGGCTGTGACTGCGTGAATGGATGTTATGATCCAAATGGAAATGGTTATCGAAATTTTCTCTATCGTTACAAGCGTAAAGTAAAGAATATACGAATTGTAACTTGGGCCGATAGATTGGTGTCGTGATTTGTGTGTTTAAAATAAACGAGAGAAGAAAATAAATCTTAGTATATCATTGGAATTGTTATTTTCGTGACTTGTTTTGGGTAAAAACACACGTAAAATCACTTAAGGTTAAGGTCTATAGAGGCTACGCCCATCGCTCCGCATTTTCTCTTAATTAGCGGGTTATACTCCCGCTCAAAGGCCGACTAGGTAACTGGTAGTGAGGGCTAACCATGCAATAGGGTGGGCCGATTTTAATATTTTTCGAAATTCGCATCGTAAGACCCCTCAAAAATTGCGGAAAAAATAGCGTATTCTAGGAAAAATAAAATAAAAAATCTTATATATTATATTGAGCCCTCTACCAAAGTTTGAAATTAAAAAAAAATATAATTTTCCGGTTGAAAGTTACGTTCGTGTTTTATGTATAAAACAAATATTTTTCAAAATTTGATGTTTTTTACTACTCTCTCTAGTATTCTACTTACTGATTTGTTATAATATAGTAAGTTTCATCCTGATAATTAATTTTGAACTACACTCGCTCGAACGCTACTTATTTGTGCCTCATAATCGCATGTTAAGATTCGTAATTTTACTTTAAACTGGGGAACCGATAAGTATCGTTGGTTGCGATGAGACAGAGTTTTGATCGTAAATATGGTATTTTAAATTAATTTGTAAGATTTTACCATTACAATAGTGCTGGATATTGAAGAAAAATGAGTACGGATTCCTTGTTTGGATTCGCTGGGGAACGTCGAAGTGAAACCGTCTGCCCCATGTTTAGATCATTTGTACCGCTCAATCGCAAGCACCTTCCGACAATAGCTTATGTTATTAAGTTTATATTATTAAGAAGACATGAGAAACAACCTTCTAACTCCGATATTTTTATAGAGTGTCATACATATGACATAAAATATATTTAGCTGTGACTGTACTGCCACAAACACAAGTTGGAAGGGTGGCATCATACAGTATCTTCTGGAGACACATCTAGGTAGACCAGTGTAATGTGCTGTACGCTTGCTACATGCTTATGAGCCACCGTTGAGATATCTTTTCGCAAAATTAGATGGGTAAACCCGGTCCTTAGTCCTTTTGGGTCCTAAAGGCAAAAAGCTTTCCCTGTGTCAGAAAATAGATGTCATAACGTATCAACTGGAATGGGAATGGTATCGTATCAGTCACTGGAAATATGCCGAACTTGGATGATAAGATTATAAATAAACTGGGCATAGATCAAACTACCTGTAGGAGATTTGCAAACTGTAGCATCAGGCATTTGTACACAGGAATTAGCAAATCCTCAACTAGGGAATATTACACATTCAAGGTTAACTTGCCTTTGCCAATCGTACGCTAAAACTCTACGTTAGTACAAATAGACCATATAAGAATTTAAAAGCTATAATGCAATAATACATTATGACTGTTTACGCTCCCGTATGGTTTTCGATAAAAGTTAAACCGCCATTGAAAGATGAAGTAGGTACGTCACCGTTTTATGTTGATAAAATTTTCTCGAGACCTACCTGAAAACATGAAATAATGCTATTGATTCAGTGATACAGATAATTTATTTTTTGGACACCAGTAAATTTATTGCTGGTAATGTTAGAAGAGTCCCAAAGAGTCACTTTGAGAAGCTTGCCGTCGAGCGGATTGTTCGAGCCAGAATTTCAAGCGGCACATCCCAAAGAATGCTCCCTTTACAGCTGCCACCACAGTTTTTTTAAATTTATTACTACATTTACTACCAATTTTATTTTATTAGCGGAAGATTATATTATTTTGTGCATTGGCAAAATATATACACATATATAACATTCGTTTCTTCCAGCTCTTTCACATTACAATAACGAAAAAATTGAAGAATTGTAAATGACGTTAGAATGACATCTACTTCCGCTCTGGGGATTTCCGTGCTATACCGAAGCCGTGAAACTAGTGACTGCAGCTTCTGAAAGCGTTATTGGACACTCTGCTAGAGATGGTTTAATTAAAAATACGCTAAAATCTCGTACAACGATGCCTAAATTTGATTTAAAAAAAAGTTCAAATTTGTGCAAAACTGACATATTTTTGCCTATTTTAAGACATATATTTTACGATTAACGTACAAAATTACAGTAAATTGCAGTACTTTTAAAAATAAACATGCTTTTGTTTATATACTAGTGCTAAAAAACATTCATAACTGCATCTATATCCATTGTAATGAGGGACTGAATTAACCAACCCTGACACAGTTAAAGTTATGTCTTAAAAAAAAGCTCCGCGTCTATTCGTTTTACGGTTATTTATTATTTTTTTACCGAGTTCAAAAGGAGGTTTGAACACAAAGATGAATATTGTGTTTATTATACACTGTACGTATGTTCACCGACCTTTTTACTTGGAAAAAACACTCTTTACCAAGCTCAGGTTCGTTAATGCATGAAGGACTGCTGCCATTCTTGGGGCGGCTCTGCAAAGTTTCAAAAAGCCGCCTTGGACTCAGTCGAACGTCAAGGCCTTAGACTCATTGGTGATGCTTTGCCGACAGGGGAAGTTTCCAGAGCCACGAACAAAGTTGCGTGGCAGCCTGACAAAACTTAGCATGTGGGCCGTGGTAGGTGGTAGAAGATAATCAAACAGGGTTGAACATTTAAATCTCTATACCTACTGTAATTTCAATGGGTAATTTTCAGTTTTGTGGTTTCAAGTCAGAGCAATGCAGTTTTGTGTGACTTTCGGTGGCATAAATCTATTTTATGATTATGCGATTTATTTTGAATACAACAGTAACTTTTTTTTCCAAATATTTCACAGTAGGAGGTATCATTTTAGTCCTTATAAATATCGAGATAATTCTGTTTACATTTTCATACAGCATCGAAATCACACATGCAATAAAATATGCTAATAATAATGTATTATACATATGCAACAAAATATGGTTTTACAATATTTGTATGGACATTTATTTATTTATCACTGAATAAATAAATGTCCATTTAGTAACGATAATGACACCACCGCACCGGTCTGAGATCCTGCTTTACATCTTATAAGGATCAAGCTCTAGACACAAGACGGGAAACCCTGGGCCTCGAACGGTGTAAAACAAAAATAGTGTTAGTAGTTTATAGGTGTATTTGTTTTAAAAGTATATCTAAGTAATAAGGCAGTTTTCTTTCGGTGTTTCTTTCTCCTCAGTAAGCCTTATAGTGAACTACTGTAGATATTTTTAAATAAAATAATTAATGCTTGTCTAGCACTTGTGTAACTGTATTTACCGATTAGGCCTATCTGGCATGTATATGCACACCTTTCTTAAATTCATATTTATAAAATTATAGGTAGTTTGCACAAGAGAAAGTTGTGTTTTTCTCAGTCAACCTTTGACAACGGTAACTGGAAAGCTACCGATACGTCAGGGAGAGTAGGGAGACTCGAATAATTAATATACGCGATATAATCCTCATTGTTTTATTAAAATTTGTCAAGTCGTGGAAACGACAGAACATTAAGCATCAAAATTATTCATTTTGCGGAGTAACAGCGCAAATTATACATTTATTTACATGACATTTATTTATTTCAGAATTAATTCGAATGCATAAAACCTAAAAGTAATGATTTTATGCTATTCAATTCATATTTAACATACAATTTATTGAATTCTCTCGAATCAGTACTATATAGTTCTAACCTTGCTTAATACATCAAATTATATAAATTTGAGTATGACATGACCATAATAAGCAAGAAAGAATTTACACTGATATCACTTTCAAAAGTACCAAAAATTTAATACTTATCGTAATTTTACCTTCGTAATTCGAAAACAACACAAAGATTCACAGGTATTTTTGGCCCATGCAGCGTGACTGGCTCTTTCTGGCAAGTGATCGTTGAATGTTCTTGAAGAAGTGTGCTTACAATGTACTATTATTATATTCATAACACGCAATGTGGATGTAATGAACGGAATTGGTTAAGACGTAACAATACTCAGGCCACTCAAATAATATGATTTAAAAATAATATAAAATAGACTTATATAATTATTCTGAAAATTTTACAGTTTCGGAAAAAAATGGCTTTCCAAAAAGTGTTTCAGATAGGTAACCGTTCTCAAGGTAATGGGTCATGACAGACGGACGGACGGACAGACGAACAGACAACAAAGTGATCTTAAAAGGGTTCCGTTTATACCCTTTGACGTACGGAACCCTAAAAAACACCAGGATGCAGAATTTTGCGTTAGGATCTTAATCTAAAATGCCTATTATCGTCTTATCAACGTCAACTATAACTAATTCAGTAATACATTCAATTTGCTCGCGCAGAGAATTAATTATGGAAGTTTGGATACTGTTATTTTTCTCAAGTTACTTTATGCATATAAACGGTGATTGCTGCGGAAGAACTGTAATAGAATATGATGTAGAGCCCCATCAAACATGCGATATTGTAGACAAAGGAGAAGAAAGAAAACCCAGTGAAAATAGAATATGGTGTGATATATTTTCGAAGTTTGGTCGAAGATCAAGATGTGTGATCGCCGTTTGCAATGATGGTATACGTCAAGACGGCATCTATTGTGGAATTGGAGAGTGTAATGTGTACGGCTGTGACTGCGTGAATGGATGTTATAATCCAAATGGAAATGGTTATCGAAATTTTCTCGATCATTACGAGAATAATGTAAAGAATATACGAGTTGTAACTTGGGCCGATAGATTGAACGAGTGAAGAAATAGTAGATTGTTTGACAAGGGGCTAAAACAAGCCATTATGACACGAGGTAATTATTTGGACGAACGAACGAAGTGAGCGAGGCCAAATATATCTGAGTGTCATAATGGCTTGTAGCCCCGTGTTAAACACTGCTTTTCACTTCAACTAAAAAAAACTTAAAAATTAAAATAATTTATTTTTTCTTTTAATATTCTTAGCCAAGAGAAAATGTTTAAGATTAAATTTCTTTTCGTTGATTATAAAACGTGCTAAAATAAAATTTCAGTTAATATTCCAGTACATTGTAAATAAAAACTTTTTGGTTTACCTATTTTTTTAATTGGGTCGATCTGATCAGGTTGCAGGTTGGTTTATTTTATTTGTAAATAGTATGTAGCTGGCCGGTAACAAGATTTTTATTTCAGTGTCATAGAAATTTGTATGGGATTATATGGTTTCCTTTTAAACCCTAGGGGCTAAATGTACTATTTTAGCCCCGCTTTGCGAACTTAAAACGACGTACTTTTTGAGCAGGAGAAGTGAAAATAAATCTTATATCATTGAAATTGTTATTTTTGTGACTTATTAATGGTAAAAAATACACACACATGTACGTAATCATTCATGTAAGAATTAAACCACTTGCCAGGGACTGATTGAGCTGAAATTTGGTGCACCTATCTAACTTCGATGACAATGAAATAATATGACGCCATAAAGCTGGTCTGATGATGGCGCCGAAAGGTCATAGGAACGTAGTAATAAGTCAATGCAATCCTACCAAGTTTGGTCTCTTTAGAACCATCTCAGTGAGAATGAGAAGTTGACGGATGTTCAAAGAAAAATACAGTCAGCAATAAAAGCTTGTCAAAAAAATACTTTTTTTGACAAAAACTTATTTATTACGGATGCAATTGGTATCGTAGTGTCGCATAACTGAACTTTTTCCATTCATTATTATTTCTCGTTTTGTGTGGTTAGTCACGCTTTTTAGCTGAACTTTCGGTGTGTCTGTTCCCTTACACTGTAAGTTTATGAAATAAAACAAATCATTACGGTCTCACCGTTTATTCTTAACAGCCTAAAACCGTATAAAATTAACTATAATCACAATTGTTCATAAATAAATTTCAATCTTATAACTAAATCTACAACATATATATTATTTATTTTTATTTATTTAAACTATTGCACAGTATAAAAAGTAGTAACAAATGGCGGACTTCGTGTCATAAGGCGTTCTCTACAAGTCAACCATGGGGCCTAATAGAAACTAACATTTGGTGCAGGATTATTAAAAACGTATTATTATGTTAGTAAACATAAAAAATATTTTGGCTATATACATGTTGGTGCATTTACCCGAGATGTACAGTCGGCAGTAAAAGTAGCTAAGCATTACAATAGGCTAGTTGACTCATGTCAAATTGTAATAAACTAATGTTTATTCCGTATAGTATTTAGCAAAGGAAACCTAAATATATATTTTTCAATTCATAAAAGTGAAAGATGGCTGAAAAAATTTAATTTGAAAATAAGGTTTTTAATCTGTATTTTGAAATGCTAAAAACGCTGTCCGCCATTTTAGCTTATGATAGTGACGTCATTGGGCATGTAAACAAAACTGAAAGTCTACTTTGACGACTTCGAATAGTGCCGTCCCTCTCGATCTCCTGTCAAAGTATATTGGAGTGAGCGGAATGGCACTATACGACGGTCGAATTTCGAATATTTACAGGTCTACGTCACGCCACAGATTAGCAAAAGGGAAAAATGGCGGACGGCGTTTTTGACTGTTTATGAAATTTCTAATATTCAATTGATAAAATTTAGCTTTCTAGCTTTCACAAAAACGCGATACATTTTTTTTAGAGCTAGTAAAATCATTATTAACCCTTTCAAATATATTTCAAAACTGGGTCAACTAGCCTATTATAACACGCTCACAATGATCTGTACCAGTGTTGGGCGTTATATTAATTACTTTTGTAATTAAATTACTAATTCAATTACATGTCATTAAATTAAACGTAATTGTAATTACAGGTAATAATAATGACATTTTAATATGTAATTACATTAATTGGTAATTAAATTACTCAATTACTGTATGTAATTTTTTTTTGTAAGACATATTATGAGGATATTTTACTTATAATTTCTATACAATATAGAAATAAATACACCATGACAGTGTTGGGCAAAAAGTTAATTTTAGTTTCCTATTTCAATTTATATTTAAATTTTACTCATTTTTTGGACAAAAAACATCATCGACACTCACAACGTAGGTATTTACCTTTTTTTTTAATCTGAATCGTACAAATAAATAAAATACAATAATTATTTACTAAAAAACCAACCCACCATGATGAGCCAATTTTATTTTTACGCTGATTCGGGAAATAAAAATGAACAAAATGTTTTATTCAAGAAAACTGATTATAATAAATTACAAATGCAAAATGACAGCATTTCCTTGCTGAGCAGCAAGGCTAATACGTTGAGCGAGGATGTACCTAATTTAATTAAATAAATAAATAAATAAATATCGGACAACCTCACACAAATCAATCTAGTCCCACAGTAAGCTCTAGTAGGCTTGTGTTATGGACACTAGATGACGATAAACATACTTATATAAATAAATACATACTGAAATACAAATGACATCCATGACCCAGGCACAAATATTCGAGTTCATCACACAAATATTTGTCCTTGCCGGGATTCGAACCCAGGACCGTCGGCTCAGTAGTCAGTTGCTTAACCACTGCTAATACACTAATTATCAATTAAATTGTGTAATTGTAATTATTTATTGAAATGTTAATTACTTTTCCCTTGTAATTGTAATTATTAATTGCAATTACATTTTGTATTTGTTAATTCAATTACTTTTTGCCCAACACTGATCTGTACAACCCTATTCTCTAGAGTCCGTGTACATATCATTTAGAGCACCTGGCGTGTGAGTGTGTAGCAACTTCTGCTGCCGACTGTACAGTCGAGGAAAATAAAACACGTGCCTTTATCGCTCTTATGAGAATAAAGGTATATAACGGATAGTTTCTATTCGTTCTAAGGAACGTCAATAATATATTACTGTAGAAACAGTTTCGTCCACAATAGTTACATAAGTGTGCAGAACACCTTATTGCCGTGAATTAAAGCATATATTGCAATTGCTTACATATATTATTTCATCATTGCAGTGGCTATGTAAATTTGAATTTCATGGATATTTTTAACAAACAAAATAACGTTATTCTAATTAAATGCACGTTTAGGAAAAACACTAACGTTAGGTAATTTTTTTATAATAAAATGCTTATAAATATTTAAACTACATATTATAATTAGTTGTGATGAACAATTGCAGGATATATATTAATTGTAATGTATAGTTAATAGTACAAGGCGGTATAGTGTGTCCGCAAATGTTCAAAAGCATGGACAAAAATATTTTATTAAAATCACCTAAGGCAAAAAAAAGGTTTTTCTGTACCTTAAAACAATAAAAATGAGGAAATTTTTTCCCGCCTTGTACGGCATCGCAACGGCAGGCATCCGCGGAAACCTAAACGAGAGGTGATAATTTCTTAGACTAGGCTGGGGTGCTGCCGTGCTCCTAGATACCTACCTATTTAGGTAGTATAATCATAGATCAAACATTATACCTATGGTATAATAAAGGAAATTAATATGGACAATAAATAGGTTAGTAATTGCAATTTATATTGGCAATCGGTACAATAAAGTTTACACTATAGAGCAAACTGAGCATATAAAATCTTCATTGTTGTATGCTGTATGTATCTATTTTGTGCAATCATACAATACAAATCTCGTATATACGAAATAAGATAAATTTCTTACATCGCTAATCAGCATATAGTACGGCTCTTCCCAGGTGAATTTTTCGCTCGAGCCCTAATCTTTCAAACAAATACCATTATCGCAAAGTCGCTAGCTAACGAGTAAGCACGTGCCACTCCAACATTCATATTGAAAAACAAACGGTATCGTCATCGTGATATTTTCGAAAAAGGAAAAATCTGGTTATATTAGTTTTTTATCCTTTACTTGATTAAATCAGAAAAAGGAATAGTCAAAAAAAAATTGTCAATTGCTTCATCCCTTGTCGTTCAAAAGGTTAAACATTTCGCGTGTAAATATCCTTTATTTATCCCACATTTTTTTTTATATGGCCAAAGAACAATTACTAAAATGTTTCTCTTATGTCATCAATCGAATAAAGTTTTGGTTACACAACACTCTTATATAAAGTTCGTTTAAAGTTTCTTAGCAAGAAATACAGTAACATTCTTTAGTTAAGAACAATTTGATAAATCTTAGGCAACTTCATTGGTCTCAGCTCAATGTAAAAATATACATAGTAACGAAACAAAAAAAAAAAGTAAGTATAGTCTTATTCAACTGTATAAAATTTTCATAGTAGAATTCTGCTATAATTTGTGAATAATCTTAAGTTATTTGCTATTATTAAAATTATATGTTAGTTAACCAAAGGACTAAATATAGAAATAAATATCTACTGGAACAACAATTAATCTACACTAATAAATAAAATAAATATACCTGTATGTATATCACGGTAAAATAACATTCCGAACTAAAACTAGAAACCTACCCTTTCGTATTTGAAAAATATACTATAACGCAAAATTGGCCATCATAAAGATCTAAATAGTAATACCAAGAGTTATTGAAAATTAAGTCTTTATAGTATGCGAATCGCACCATTATTGGACCAATCACATTATTTCACGCACACACACGCACGCACGCACGCACACATGCGCGCACGCACACACGCACACACACACACACAATAAAAAAAAATTACAATGAGAATGAGATGGATAATAAAATGTCCGATAAAAAAATAATTATTTTCATTTGCTCTCACGCATGCGCGGGTTGAGTAGGGTTTGTTACGATTACGACTAGATTTCATATGCAATGCATTATTCACTAATTTGTCATAATTTCCAATTGCTATGCTCGCGTAATACCTAAACATCAAATTGTCTAATTTTTTAACTAAGAAAAGTTGTAATTACTCTGACCTAAAACGTCTTAGGGTGCTCCCTTACCGCGAGCATTCGCCTGTAATATTAATATAACAAAAATGTTTTTTTTTGTTACATTAAAGGTAGGGCAGCTCCCTTATTGCTGAAATGCAATAAGAATATACATTTCCTGCCTAACCTAGAAACTATTTACTGTCATGAGAAAAAACTAGGGATTCCAGGATTTAGATGTTTGAACACTAAGCCCCTTTGAATTCCAGGAATTTTGGTAAAAGGGTTAACCGCAACGAACCCAAAGCCGCAATTTCGACCACTGTGATTAATCGAACACGGTCCGCTGTTCCTGTTTGGCCAATTCTGCGTCATAACCATATGGTCAAACTTCTAAATAAGTCTAAGGAAATAAGGTGATGATGATGTTACCTTTGTTATTTTGTCTCTATGCCGTTGGTTTTTCGTAGGGGTTGAATGTTTTTTATCGACCCTCTCGATATCGATGTTTATATTATGCAACAATGCGATTGATATTTCGCCTTTTAAATCACTGTCAATCTCAATATAGCGATGTAAAGTTGTACAATGTTCACTGTAATTTTGTGGAAAAACTATGATTAGCAGTCGTAAGTAACGAACACGCGGTTTTTATGTACCTTTTTTTTTACCTTTCCACTAATCAGTGCAAAGCATTTAAAGTCTGTGTTAAAACTTTATTGAGCGTCAAATTCGTTGCCAAATCTTTCACACAGCATACGGTAGGTTAATCATATTAATACCCTAGTGATTGTCTTTGACTAATTGTCAGTGACATACATATCTATAAGTACTACACTATCGAAATTTAGATAGTCGATTAATAACACATTTAATCCCTACGAAAAAGCAACGTCAGAGCGACAAAATAACGGAGTTTAGTGAATTAAATAGAGAACTTAAACTACATAACATATAAGTATGTCTTGCACCAAGTTGACCTAGAACTAAAATAACATAAATTCTTGAAGGTATGTTACATTTTCGAACTCCCGTTCAAATAGTGAAACAAACATATACATATTTTTAGCTTGACCTTGAAGTAAAGCCACCTTAGCTAGCTAAAATATGCGCCATACAACAGAATACATTTATTGAACAAATACAAATCCAAATATACACACTTATAAGTGTGGTCCGGATTTTTGGGTGCGGTTTACATCATCTTTTGAGCGTCAAAGACGGCAATACACGTCGACGGAAAGCTGTGCCCCAGACGCCACGACGTCATTTGCCGTCATGCAATGTCATACTATCTCCTGTCAGCTTGCCGTCAGTACGTCGTCATCGTCAGTCGTTTATAAATAGCTGTGACACAGCAGGGGACTTCTAAAAACGAACTACGCACTGCCACACATTATATATTGTTATAATATGTATTAACGTGAGACTGTTCATTAGATTCGAAGAGATTTAAACACTAAAACCCTATTGTTATACCTAATAGGAAGCGGAGAGCAAGGTATAGAGATTGGAACATTCGGTGACTAGTGCGACGCTTCGGGTAGTCTAATTGTCCCTGTCCCTGAGGACACAGTTTTCTGTCGAGGAGCTGAGCTGTCAAAAGGTTAATGTTACATTTAAAAAAGGACACAAAAAACAACCAATTACCTAGTCGATAACATCGATAAACAGTGTCCTCTCCCTACAACTAGTCAAGATTGCACCCAAAAATCCGAGCTCTGCTTATAAACTACAATATTGATTAGTCTTACAGTTGCAATCGTCAATATATGTTCTGGTATTATAGTATACCACATTAATGCTGCAAGCTAACTTTATTTGGCGGCTTCTGACTCTGAAACAAATTAAAACAAAAGTAATTAAACATAAGTGCACATAAGGTACTACTGTGTAGAAATACCTTATTATAAAAAAAAACGGGACCAGGATCGCGTACGAAAAATGTTAATTTAATTACTTTTTACGTTTCGAACGTGATGTTACGTTCTTGCTCGAAGGGGAGGGGAAAGGGCGGGGGAGGGGGGCGGCTTTGGGAAGGGTGGATATCGTCCATAGCTATGTCCTTGGACATGGCCGGCGAGAAGCAGTAGGTAGTACTGAACGCCCAGTGTGGAACAGGCAGACAAGTATCACTCACGGTAGACGTCGGGCTCGCTGAGTATAGCCGCGAGCTCGGCGACGCGGTCGCGGTGCTCGCGCATGTACGCGTGCGTCTCCCACAGCATGTGCACCAGCAGCTCGCCCGAGCGCTCGTCCATGGCTATGTCCTTGGACATGGCCGGCGAGAAGCGGTAGTACTGAACGCCCAGTGTGGAACAGGCAGACAAGTATCACTCACGGTAGACGTCGGGCTCGCTGAGTATAGCCGCGAGCTCGGCGACGCGGTCGCGGTGCTCGCGCATGTACGCGTGCGTCTCCCACAGCATGTGCACCAGCAGCTCGCCCGAGCGCTCGTCCATGGCTATGTCCTTGGACATGGCCGGCGAGAAGCGGTAGTACTGAACGCCCAGTGTGGAACAGGCAGACAAGTATCACTCACGGTAGACGTCGGGCTCGCTGAGTATAGCCGCGAGCTCGGCGACGCGGTCGCGGTGCTCGCGCATGTACGCGTGCGTCTCCCACAGCATGTGCACCAGCAGCTCGCCCGAGCGCTCGTCCATGGCTATGTCCTTGGACATGGCCGGCGAGAAGCGGTAGTACTGAACGCCCAGTGTGGAACAGGCAGACAAGTATCACTCACGGTAGACGTCGGGCTCGCTGAGTATAGCCGCGAGCTCGGCGACGCGGTCGCGGTGCTCGCGCATGTACGCGTGCGTCTCCCACAGCATGTGCACCAGCAGCTCGCCCGAGCGCTCGTCCATGGCTATGTCCTTGGACATGGCCGGCGAGAAGCGGTAGTACTGAACGCCCAGTGTGGAACAGGCAGACAAGTATCACTCACGGTAGACGTCGGGCTCGCTGAGTATAGCCGCGAGCTCGGCGACGCGGTCGCGGTGCTCGCGCATGTACGCGTGCGTCTCCCACAGCATGTGCACCAGCAGCTCGCCCGAGCGCTCGTCCATGGCTATGTCCTTGGACATGGCCGGCGAGAAGCGGTAGTACTGAACGCCCAGTGTGGAACAGGCAGACAAGTATCACTCACGGTAGACGTCGGGCTCGCTGAGTATAGCCGCGAGCTCGGCGACGCGGTCGCGGTGCTCGCGCATGTACGCGTGCGTCTCCCACAGCATGTGCACCAGCAGCTCGCCCGAGCGCTCGTCCATGGCTATGTCCTTGGACATGGCCGGCGAGAAGCGGTAGTACTGAACGCCCAGTGTGGAACAGGCAGACAAGTATCACTCACGGTAGACGTCGGGCTCGCTGAGTATAGCCGCGAGCTCGGCGACGCGGTCGCGGTGCTCGCGCATGTACGCGTGCGTCTCCCACAGCATGTGCACCAGCAGCTCGCCCGAGCGCTCGTCCATGGCTATGTCCTTGGACATGGCCGGCGAGAAGCGGTAGTACTGAACGCCCAGTGTGGAACAGGCAGACAAGTATCACTCACGGTAGACGTCGGGCTCGCTGAGTATAGCCGCGAGCTCGGCGACGCGGTCGCGGTGCTCGCGCATGTACGCGTGCGTCTCCCACAGCATGTGCACCAGCAGCTCGCCCGAGCGCTCGTCCATGGCTATGTCCTTGGACATGGCCGGCGAGAAGCGGTAGTACTGAACGCCCAGTGTGGAACAGGCAGACAAGTATCACTCACGGTAGACGTCGGGCTCGCTGAGTATAGCCGCGAGCTCGGCGACGCGGTCGCGGTGCTCGCGCATGTACGCGTGCGTCTCCCACAGCATGTGCACCAGCAGCTCGCCCGAGCGCTCGTCCATGGCTATGTCCTTGGACATGGCCGGCGAGAAGCGGTAGTACTGAACGCCCAGTGTGGAACAGGCAGACAAGTATCACTCACGGTAGACGTCGGGCTCGCTGAGTATAGCCGCGAGCTCGGCGACGCGGTCGCGGTGCTCGCGCATGTACGCGTGCGTCTCCCACAGCATGTGCACCAGCAGCTCGCCCGAGCGCTCGTCCATGGCTATGTCCTTGGACATGGCCGGCGAGAAGCGGTAGTACTGAACGCCCAGTGTGGAACAGGCAGACAAGTATCACTCACGGTAGACGTCGGGCTCGCTGAGTATAGCCGCGAGCTCGGCGACGCGGTCGCGGTGCTCGCGCATGTACGCGTGCGTCTCCCACAGCATGTGCACCAGCAGCTCGCCCGAGCGCTCGTCCATGGCTATGTCCTTGGACATGGCCGGCGAGAAGCGGTAGTACTGAACGCCCAGTGTGGAACAGGCAGACAAGTATCACTCACGGTAGACGTCGGGCTCGCTGAGTATAGCCGCGAGCTCGGCGACGCGGTCGCGGTGCTCGCGCATGTACGCGTGCGTCTCCCACAGCATGTGCACCAGCAGCTCGCCCGAGCGCTCGTCCATGGCTATGTCCTTGGACATGGCCGGCGAGAAGCGGTAGTACTGAACGCCCAGTGTGGAACAGGCAGACAAGTATCACTCACGGTAGACGTCGGGCTCGCTGAGTATAGCCGCGAGCTCGGCGACGCGGTCGCGGTGCTCGCGCATGTACGCGTGCGTCTCCCACAGCATGTGCACCAGCAGCTCGCCCGAGCGCTCGTCCATGGCTATGTCCTTGGACATGGCCGGCGAGAAGCGGTAGTACTGAACGCCCAGTGTGGAACAGGCAGACAAGTATCACTCACGGTAGACGTCGGGCTCGCTGAGTATAGCCGCGAGCTCGGCGACGCGGTCGCGGTGCTCGCGCATGTACGCGTGCGTCTCCCACAGCATGTGCACCAGCAGCTCGCCCGAGCGCTCGTCCATGGCTATGTCCTTGGACATGGCCGGCGAGAAGCGGTAGTACTGAACGCCCAGTGTGGAACAGGCAGACAAGTATCACTCACGGTAGACGTCGGGCTCGCTGAGTATAGCCGCGAGCTCGGCGACGCGGTCGCGGTGCTCGCGCATGTACGCGTGCGTCTCCCACAGCATGTGCACCAGCAGCTCGCCCGAGCGCTCGTCCATGGCTATGTCCTTGGACATGGCCGGCGAGAAGCCGTAGTACGGCACGCCCAGTGTGGAACAGGCAGACAAGTATCACTCACGGTAGACGTCGGGCTCGCTGAGTATAGCCGCGAGCTCGGCGACGCGGTCGCGGTGCTCGCGCATGTACGCGTGCGTCTCCCACAGCATGTGCACCAGCAGCTCGCCCGAGCGCTCGTCCATGGCTATGTCCTTGGACATGGCCGGCGAGAAGCGGTAGTACTGAACGCCCAGTGTGGAACAGGCAGACAAGTATCACTCACGGTAGACGTCGGGCTCGCTGAGTATAGCCGCGAGCTCGGCGACGCGGTCGCGGTGCTCGCGCATGTACGCGTGCGTCTCCCACAGCATGTGCACCAGCAGCTCGCCCGAGCGCTCGTCCATGGCTATGTCCTTGGACATGGCCGGCGAGAAGCGGTAGTACTGAACGCCCAGTGTGGAACAGGCAGACAAGTATCACTCACGGTAGACGTCGGGCTCGCTGAGTATAGCCGCGAGCTCGGCGACGCGGTCGCGGTGCTCGCGCATGTACGCGTGCGTCTCCCACAGCATGTGCACCAGCAGCTCGCCCGAGCGCTCGTCCATGGCTATGTCCTTGGACATGGCCGGCGAGAAGCGGTAGTACTGAACGCCCAGTGTGGAACAGGCAGACAAGTATCACTCACGGTAGACGTCGGGCTCGCTGAGTATAGCCGCGAGCTCGGCGACGCGGTCGCGGTGCTCGCGCATGTACGCGTGCGTCTCCCACAGCATGTGCACCAGCAGCTCGCCCGAGCGCTCGTCCATGGCTATGTCCTTGGACATGGCCGGCGAGAAGCGGTAGTACTGAACGCCCAGTGTGGAACAGGCAGACAAGTATCACTCACGGTAGACGTCGGGCTCGCTGAGTATAGCCGCGAGCTCGGCGACGCGGTCGCGGTGCTCGCGCATGTACGCGTGCGTCTCCCACAGCATGTGCACCAGCAGCTCGCCCGAGCGCTCGTCCATGGCTATGTCCTTGGACATGGCCGGCGAGAAGCGGTAGTACGGCACGCCCAGTGTGGAACAGGCAGACAAGTATCACTCACGGTAGACGTCGGGCTCGCTGAGTATAGCCGCGAGCTCGGCGACGCGGTCGCGGTGCTCGCGCATGTACGCGTGCGTCTCCCACAGCATGTGCACCAGCAGCTCGCCCGAGCGCTCGTCCATGGCTATGTCCTTGGACATGGCCGGCGAGAAGCGGTAGTACTGAACGCCCAGTGTGGAACAGGCAGACAAGTATCACTCACGGTAGACGTCGGGCTCGCTGAGTATAGCCGCGAGCTCGGCGACGCGGTCGCGGTGCTCGCGCATGTACGCGTGCGTCTCCCACAGCATGTGCACCAGCAGCTCGCCCGAGCGCTCGTCCATGGCTATGTCCTTGGACATGGCCGGCGAGAAGCGGTAGTACTGAACGCCCAGTGTGGAACAGGCAGACAAGTATCACTCACGGTAGACGTCGGGCTCGCTGAGTATAGCCGCGAGCTCGGCGACGCGGTCGCGGTGCTCGCGCATGTACGCGTGCGTCTCCCACAGCATGTGCACCAGCAGCTCGCCCGAGCGCTCGTCCATGGCTATGTCCTTGGACATGGCCGGCGAGAAGCGGTAGTACTGAACGCCCAGTGTGGAACAGGCAGACAAGTATCACTCACGGTAGACGTCGGGCTCGCTGAGTATAGCCGCGAGCTCGGCGACGCGGTCGCGGTGCTCGCGCATGTACGCGTGCGTCTCCCACAGCATGTGCACCAGCAGCTCGCCCGAGCGCTCGTCCATGGCTATGTCCTTGGACATGGCCGGCGAGAAGCGGTAGTACTGAACGCCCAGTGTGGAACAGGCAGACAAGTATCACTCACGGTAGACGTCGGGCTCGCTGAGTATAGCCGCGAGCTCGGCGACGCGGTCGCGGTGCTCGCGCATGTACGCGTGCGTCTCCCACAGCATGTGCACCAGCAGCTCGCCCGAGCGCTCGTCCATGGCTATGTCCTTGGACATGGCCGGCGAGAAGCGGTAGTACGGGACGCCCAGTGTGGAACACCAGGCGCGAGCGCGTTCCACCACGCGCCCGTCTGACTGTGTCGCCTGGAGACAGGAAAAATAATAAAAACAGGCCAAACGTGTCGGACTCGCGCTCCGAGGGCTCCGTCCAAACACTTCCCATCTTAACTGGCCGGGTTAAGTTTGCACCTGATATGTATGGCGCCGGATACAAATGAGGTGCAAAGTTAACGCAACCGATCACGTTTGGTGTATGGGAGCCCCCTTAAATATTTATTTTATTCTGTTTTTTTAGTATGTGTTGTTATAGCGGCTGCTATATCAGGTTCATGAGATACAGCCTGGTGACCAACGGACAGACGGACAGCGGAGGCTTAGTACCTAATAGGGGCCCGTTTTTACCATTTGGGTACGGAACCCTAAAAATATCACCGGGTGACAAGTTGACAACCAAAACTCACTAAAATGTTTGTCACTACTCTTCAAACCTCAGTTCTAGTTCTCAAATCTAGTTTGTAATTGATAAGTACTGATATATGAGCTTTTAAGTAGGTATTTGTTACTTAGTGTGTTTTGGTTGCCAACAGACGACTTTGAATGAATGAATGAATGATTTATTTACATAAAATATGGTACAGCAGGTGTTACATAATAAGAGTTTCACATATTATGCCGCTGGCGCGACGTGTAAATATGCACAGGCGTCGATACTATTAACTATATTGCAATCATAAGAATTAAAATAAATAAAAACATGTCCTATCTAAAGCTAAGCTAATCTGCAATTATGATGTTAAATTAAATGCTACATACAATAATAAATAATTAGTCAGTATTACAATTAATCATTACATGTCTTATAAATATGACTTTACACTGGGTTCCCAAAGTACTGTCAGCGATAGACACACCGTAAACTACAACACGGCGATTCTATAAAGTTTCACATGTACCTACACCGGAGTAGTATTTTTTTTAAACTCCTTCTTACAACATGGGACCCTTCAAACGAAGCGTGAAGAAGCATCTTTCTGGTGAGCATGGCAGTGACAAGGCACCGTTGGTTTATTGTCAGTTGCCATTGCGACTTGGCTCCCCTTCTAGCTTACCATCAGGCGAAGTGGAGCTACTATGTTGAGCCAGTATCAAGGATAATAAAATTATCTATAATATCTATTAAGTACTATAATTACCTATCCATACTAATATTATAAATAATCCATACTAATATTATAAATGCGAAAGTGTGTCTGTCTGTCTATTACCTCTTCACGCTTAAACCGCTGAATCGATTTTGATGAAATTTGGCATAGAGATAGTTTAAGATCCGAGGAAGGACATAGGATAGTTTTCATTATTATTATGTCACCTAAAAAGATTGAAAAGTGAGTGAACATTTCTGTTGGGGTGCGGTGACCCTGTAGGAAATGTAATTATTAGACCAAAAGCACAATTGCTCTTACATTTGCTTAGGCGCTTTTAATAATCCCTTTTATCAAGTTCCACGCGTACGTAGTCGCGGGCAAAAGCTAGTATTATAAATGCGAAAGTGTATCTGTCTGTCTGTTACCTCTTCACGCTTAAACCGCTGAACCGACTTAGATGAAATTTGGTATGGAGATAATTTGAGACCCGGGAAAGGACATAGGATACTTTTCATCCCGAATAAATTTAGTGTTCCCGTGGGATGAGCGGGTAACACCGCGGGGCACAGCTAGTAATATTATAATCACACCCTGACGAAGTCGAATATATAGGCTTGCGGAACAAATCCATTTTCAAAAGTTACCGAAGCTTTACTACGTTATGTACGCAATCCGAATTGAGAAATATTCCACCGCGTGCGCAGCGAACGTTATGCATCTTACACGAATGACATTATATCATACGATAGGCAATCCGGAATCCCTAAAATAGCTCCTGAAGACACAGGTATTTCTGCAGACAAACCTATATCAGACCATTATATTCATTATATTAACTTATTTTATAATGTCTTCCTGCTTATTATGGATGCTTTGTATTGGGATATTCAGGAAGACGCGCCATGGTGTATGCTATTGTCGGTGAAGATGAACTCGAGGTCCAGAGTAGACCGGAGAGATGGCGGCAAAAGCTGGAAAATGTTGGGCGGAGAGTCAGCAAATCCAAACAGTCCAGCAGAGTGTTAGGCAGTAAAAGGGACAGATGAAATGAGATTACATGTGGCAGAGATGAGAATGTTACGATGGATGTCTGGGGTGACAAGAATGGACAGAATAAGAGATGAGTATGTAAGAGGAAGTCTGAAAGTAGAACCAATTAGGGAGAAGCTGCAAGCTAACCGACTATCATGGTATGGGCACGTGATGCGAAGAGAGGAAAGCCACGTAACCAGAAAAGCGTTAAGCATGAATGTAGAAGAATATAGAAGAGGAAGACCAAAGAAACGATGGATGGTGTGAAAGATGATTTATTTATTGAAAAACAGGTTACATAACATTACAGTTTTCACCAATGCGTCATGAACCGAACGATGTTCATTTTGACGGCGAAACGGCGTGGCCCCGTTGTTCCGACATCTCGGGTGTTGGATTTGGTAGGTTGCCTCGGAACCGATGATATGATAAGAAGGAAGTAAATGACAAGATGACGAGTAATGGGGAAGAACGGAGGAAGAAAACATGTTGCCCCAAATAAATGGGATACGGGCAAGGGAATTATGATGATTTTACGATGTAAAGTATATGTACACTACTGTATATCTACACACGTATGGACACTACTGGATAGAGTAGTACCTGGTCAACCAGAAGGTTCCCGAGGGCAGACAATCCCCAGGCGAGTTTGGCCACGCCCCAAACGCTCTCCGGCTTGAACACGTCGAAATCTTTGATCTTGCACAGCGGGTTTATACCTGTATAACATGACAATAAATTCCATAATGAAAATTTCTATCACTACATAGTATAAAACAAAGTCGCTTCCTGCTGTCTGTCTGTCTGTCTGTCAAAGTCAAAGTCAAAAAAAGTCAAAGTCAAAGTCAAAAGTGTTTATTTGTTAAACATAGGTAAATACACAATACACTGGTGCAGGTGCAGATGACAATAAAGTTTGGTAACACTATGTTTTGCCTTCCGGCGCACAAAAACAATGATTAATTAACAATTACTTCACAAATATTATTTCTCTGTCCCTATGTATGCTTAGATCTTTAAGACTACGCAACAGATTTTGATACCCTTTTTCCAGAGCAAGGTTAATGTATAATACAATGCATAATTTATCAGCATTGCACCCGTGCGAAGCCGGGGCGGGGGGCTAGTTATATGTGAACTCTAAATATTAAACTGGCCAGCATGCATGCAGAGGTTCGAGTGTTGGTGAAGCGGAAGATTTATGCCAGGATCGTAGCATGTAGAAGGCCGTAGTTATTAGCAGTAGACGTCTACCTCGTTGGGAAAAGGTGCGATTTGATTATATACAATTATACATAGTACAAGTGATAATTGTACTGAATATTAATTAACAAGTTTTATTCTCTAAGACTTTCCTTATGTAAGAATTAGTGATCTCACTCAGTTCAGTGACGATGAAGTGAATGGTATAACATTCTGCTCGCCTATAAATTGCGTATTCACTATAGCCTTGTAGAAATTCAATTTATACTTTTCGAGAAAAAGGTTACCTAGAAAAGAAAGCTGTTGTATTGCAGACCTGATACAAAACTGGATATCACCCACATAAGGGTGAGCTCAAACAGATGCTTCGTGATTATGAAATGGAGCAGACTCAGTTCATGTAATCGCAATCCGATTGCACACTCACGACAGTAAATATAGTAGTTTATGTGACTGTACATAATGAAGGGCATTAATCACGAGTGTGGGTTTATGACACGAGCCGAAGGCGAGTGTCATAATAACATCACACGAGTGTTTAATGCCTAATTATGTATAGTTACATACACTACTTTATCTACTCACATATCATAAGCCTCCATGATGCATTCAGGAGCCGCATATTATGACCACCATACCTACTGTTTCTTTGACTTAGCTGGTAATAAGTAATTAATGATGTTAGGTGCTTTGTTACGGATATCAGGAGGCGTCGCCGAAATATCTATATCATCTTGATAGCTCATTTTATGGTTTATATTCAACAAATCGATCAATTTTCTGCATTAAAACAAATTCTTACCGGTAATGGAGGCAATGAAAACTTCTCTTTTCTTTTCTGGCAGCTGTCATAGTTTTTTTTAATTCAGAGACAAACTAGAGTGGGCCCGAACTACCATATCGTTTGATATCTTACTTGCGTGCGACATTTGTCAATTTGTCTGCAAATTGTCAATTCATTTCGAACTAAACGTCGGACTTTCCGGTTCGTGACTTAAGATGGCCGCATGCGTTTAGGTTTCTTTGTTCATTATTTATTCATTTTCGTTGTTCAATGTGTAGTATTGATAGCGTATTGTGCAGTGATCTAACGTAGGAGTGAATAGCTAATGAAGAATTCAACTTGAAGCGTTCATAGCCCTTCCTGGGTCAAGGCCCGATAGTCCGCGTGGTTTTTTGTAAATCGCTATCACTTTACAAAAAGCAAAACCTCACCGAACAACGGCATGCTCTACGAGCAAACTTGAAATTGGCGAAATCATCATTAACTATGATGGAAGCCATATTTTAAAATTAGAATTAGAATTAGAACTAAACGTCATCTCGACTGATATTAGAATAGAGGTCAAACCAAATTTCTTTGGTTTTCAGAGATGTTCGAAATTTGAATGATATAATATTATCGAAATCGATGTTATTAACTAGTAATAATAACATTTTCACAGATAAGAAATTCGTTCTTACAAAACAGTTTATTTTTATGTTGGTCATAATGTGCGGTTCTTGAACGCATCATGGAGGGTTTATGATATTTGGGTAGATAAATAAATAAATAGATACTGTACAAACCTGTGCCACACGAGACGACCACTTTGAGATCGGTTTTGAGTGCTTCCTTCAGCTGTCCGGTGGCTCTGAGTGCGAGCCGCATCTCCGCCAGCTCTGTCAGAGCGTCTAGCGTGGGATTGTTTCCCATCAGACCGCCGTCGAGGTACCTATAAGAGACAACGAGATACACTATTACCACGCATGGACTAACAATTAAAGAACAGTGTCAGTATATCAGGACGTAGCTATGCAATAACGATCCAAACCACAAGTTACTTAAAATTGAATTTTGAACTTATGGGTGGTAAGTTTATTTTATATTTTCAGCGACTTGTGGGTTGGAACGTTTCTGCATAACTGCGTCCTGTTGTAGACGGGCGCTACGACGAAGTCTCCGGCAATATATTTCGTATGGATATTAAAGTATGGAGGGGAAAAATCTAACCGCCATATATGTCGCAGTCGGAATGTAGGTATAATCCGGTGTATTACATTACGGCTAGGCTAGCCGTTATCAACGATTAGCCGGATTGAATGCGGCTGAATGAAAATCCGCCGGAATGTATTCTGCGCCATACGTTTTTCAACACGGCTAGCCGTAATGTAATACAGTGAGTCATTAGCCGGCCCTTCCTAACTCAACTCTAGCCGTAATGTAATACAGCGAGTCATTAGCCGCCTTTTCCTAACCTAACCTAAACTACTTTACTGGTAGCAGTTCGATTCTGAAGCTTCGCCGACCGCTGCCGAGGTACGCTCGCTTCGCTCGCTCGGCTCGCGCGCTGTTGTGGTCGCAGTTCTAGCCTAATCTAACCTATTTACCTATACGGCTAAACGTCGGCCGTCTTATTGAAGAACGTATACGTAACGTAACGGAACGAACGCAATAACAATCTGGCTAAACGTTGAACTACCGCATTTCAAAACAGCCTTATTTTAAAATAACGGCTAGCCGTAATGTGTAATACGGCGGATTTTACAATCCAACCTTGGTAAGGTGGCATCGTCCGCGACATATCGGGTGTATAGGTTCATGTGTGATGGACACACAGACAACCCCCACTAGACGGAGCATGTAAGGTGACCCGCGCGCACCAACGATATGGTACGGCAAAACATTAAAGTACCAACACGGCGGCCACCGTTTAGTTGCGTCCATGTTTATGAGGTCTCTCTACACCACTTAACACTACAATTTACCATGTTATTTATTTCATTTCTTTTCTCGTTGACGTACGCATGGATCATAAACATGGACGCAACTAAACGGTGGCCGCCGTGTTGATACTTTAATGTTCTGCCGTACCATATCGTTGGTGCGCGCGGGTCGCCTTACATGCTCCGTCTAGTGGGGGTGGTCTGTGGATGGACAGCAACGGACCTGCCCGACGCGCTGAAGTATGAGGGCGCGGCGCCGGTGGCGCGCGCCGCCTGCCACACGAGCTGCTCGCCGGGCGACGGCGGCGGGACCAATCCTATCGCGTCTCCCGCATCTATGCCCGACCGTGCTGCGACAAATGTATCAATTAAACTCGGATTTCTAATTCAAGACCAAAAAAACTACGACAGATACGTCACTGTCAGAGTTGACAACATTTAAATGACATCTGAGTTTGTTTCTTAGCTTGCACCAAATGGACAATGTTACAAGTACAATACCAGATTTTGTACCAAAAATCTCCGATGTTTAAGTTTTTATTATCTCCTCTCGTAATTATGTAATAATAAATATTTCTAGTTATTTTGTTAAAACATAGAGTTAAAGTTACCAATAAATAAATTATCTTAGCGTGTTTAAAAAATAAAAAGAAATTTACTATTGTAAAAATATTTTATTGTAGTGGCAACCTTGTGGTAGTTTTTTTGGTCTTGAATTAGAAATCGTAGTATAGTAGAAATTCATCAAACCTCCTAAGACCCAGAGCTATTTTTGTGTTTTTGAAATTGGAACATTCTGTCATTCAAATTTCAATTTGTACATAATTATGTACGCAGGGTCTTAGGAGGTTAATAGAACAAGATATAGGTATCGTTTACGCGGCTCGGAATCTTGTGAACTAGTCACCTCGTTTACCCATATCCTGTAGCCTAAATGGTCGCGTATGGTGCGGTTTCAAAGGATTTTTCTCCTACGAACGCTCAGGCTGTGGAACGAGGAGGTTTTCCCGAGGGACTACAGTATGAAGTTCTTCAAAAAAGGAGTGTACAAATGTTTAAAGGGTCGGTAATACGCATGCGAATCCCCTAGAGAGTTGCAAGCGTCCATAGGCTGCGGTAACCGCTTCCCATCAGGCGGGCCGTACGCTTGTTTGCTACCTCAAGTTTATTTGAATAATATCAGAAATATAGACACGTGGCAATTTTTAAGGAATGGAGAGCTCTCTCCTGATTGTGAGACATATCGGTAAATTCAACAAAGATATATGATCCGTTAGGGTTGTTGTATCCGTTTACAATTTCCAGAATTACTCCTACAAAAACTATGAAGATATAAGCTTGACTGCAATAAGCCGAATTTGTAAAAAAATTACAAGACTTATGAACGATTTCCCATTCCTAATTAAGATCGGCATGTATTTAACCAGACAGCTAAACCCATTATTATATTGGAAGCTAAATTAATAACTCAGCATCCGTTCCCTAGACGACCAATGTCAATTTAATATAATTTATAGCTCCTAATTTGTAATGTTATATTACACAAAATAAAATCTGCCAGTTCATCATATTAGCTGCCCTAAAAAGAATAACCATTTAAGATCCAAGGTACAAAATAAGCTCAAATGAGAAGTGCCTGAATGTATCGCCTTAATCAATACAGCTTACACCGCTTGTGTTTACTTACTGACAGTACAAAGTGATGTTTGTGTGTGTGTGTGTGTGTGTGTGTGTGTGTGTGTGTGTGTGCGTGCGTGCGTGCGTGCGTGCGTGAGTGCGTGCGTGCGTGCGTGCGTGCGTGCGTGCGTGCGTGCGTGCGTGCGTGCGTGTGTGTGTCACCGTAAACCTTTTATGTACAAATAAATTTACCGCCTATTAAACCGACCACTATCCCAAGACTAGAGTTACAAATATGTAATAACAACTGAAAACTGAAATGGCACTATGACGTCCATATGTTAATGGACGTAATAGTTCCATTTCAGTCAAGCCCGAAATACTCGTCAAAACTAAAACCAAATTCAATACTAATTATAAAAACGGTATAAACTCACGTAAAAATTGTCAGGAACGGCCCGACATGTTTCGAACTTATTTGGAGCTCTTCATCAGGGGTAGCTATCCGTGCTGCTACACGACTCGCGACCCACTGCACTTTTAATCGCTCTTCTTGCCGCCCTCTGCGCACGCGCAGATAGCGCGGCGGGAGGAGGGCAGGGCTCTTGCGCTGTCACCACTGGACTGTCTGTCACTGCATTTTCACTATTACCCACTGATACCACGCACACTTGACTTATTATATCAACGACATTGTCTGAGCGCGAGATGTTTTTTAACGCCGGAATCACAGGTTTCCATGCTGGAGGTAGAGCCCAACCACCGTCTCGGTTGAAATTCGGGCGCCGTCCAATTTCGATAGCTTCACGTATCTTCCGTTGTACACAGCGTTTCTCACGAACCAACAACCGTGCCTTATCGAAACGTACGAAATGGGACGCACCGGCCTCGACAACATGCTCCGCAACAGCGGAGTCTCTCATATCCATTTTTCTGACACTGCGTATATGTTCAGACAATCTTATAGAAACATTACGTCCCGTCTCTCCTATGTACGCCTTGCCACACTCACACGGTATTTCATACACCCCAGCCATGTCGGGCCGTTCCTGACAATTTTTACGTGAGTTTATACCGTGTTTATAATTAGTAAAGATGTCTAACGATAGTTTTAATAACATTACCAAATTCAATATTACCATTTGAACTTATTCAACTTACTGGGAGTGTTGTTATGTGTGTCCAATATCTCCTGCGCCGACTGGTAGTTCCTGAAAATGTGGAGGTCCACCGGTTTCCTGTCCGCGAGCAGAGCCAGGATCATCAGCTTAGGGTGACTTAGGTCCGCCATTACCGTTTCTGTGCCTGTAAGATATGACAAGTTATTTTAGTTAACCTGTTCACCATCACGAGTTTGCGTCGAGACCTCAGCCAAAAAAACATGTATCAGATATTCAGTTACTTTATATAAAATTTATAAAAAAAAGCTGAGCACCCAAATCAAAATTATTACATTTAGTTCGTTTATATAAGTATTTCAAACCAGTTAAAGTTTCATAAAGGTAAGGTGAATACCGGTTGGAAACATGAGGTTTCCTTAAAATGCAATTATTTTGAAGACCCGTTTTGATTCCTAAATAGATACTAATTACTAGCATAGAGGCATTCTATCTTCGTCCTCCGGGTAGGCAAACACTTGTGACTCCTCTGGTGTTGCAGGTGTTTATGGGCGACGGTAATCACTTTCCATCAGGCGATACGTTTGCTCGTTTGCCCCCTATGATATAAAAAAAAAACATAAAGATTTAGTGTGTTTACATAAATTATATACCATTATTATTCCGACAAAAACGTACTTTTTCACATGGAACCCCTGGCAGGCTCTCAGGGTCTTTCTACTGGTTAGGAGCCTGGATACCTGATAACAGCGACTCAGTCGAAGCAGAAAGTGATAGACCAAATAAAACTTTTAAATTCTTCTCCAAGGGTTAAGTTTTACAAATCTTCTTTTTTTATGTCATAGAGGGCAAACGAGTAAACGGGTCGCCTGATGGTGCACGATTACCGTCGCCCATAAACACCTGCAACACCAGAGGAGTCACAAGTGCGTTGCCAGCCTTTCAGGTGGGAACGCTCTTTTCTTGAAGGTTTCAAGGTCGTATCGGTCCGGGAATACTGCAAGCGACAATTCATTCCACAATGCAGTCGTGCGAGGCACGAAGTTTCTAAATAAACGCACAGTTGTGGACTGCCAACTGTCTTACCTAAGTTATCCTTCAATATGGTCTCCAGAGCCTCAGTCGGGTAAGGCCTCATCCCAACAAAAGCATGCTCCTTCATACGGAAGTATAGCCTCTGGCACTCCCTGAGTGTCTTCCCCGTGGCTAACGCGAGCGCCACAGCGACCATACATTCCACAATGCAACCAACCTTCCAACTATCTTACCTAAGTTATCCTTCAATATGGTCTCCAGAGCCTCAGTCGGGTAAGGCCTCATCCCAACAAAAGCATGCTCCTTCATACGGAAGTATAGCTTCTGGCATTCCCTGAGTGTCTTCCCCCTGGCTAACGCGAGCGCCACGATACCACCCGTGCTGGTGCCAGCGACCCAATCGAAGCAGTTGATGATGGGGCGGCCGATGGCAGCTTCCAAGTTGATCAGGATTTGGACGAGGACTAGGCCACGGATACCACCGCCGTCTAGGCAGAGGAGGCTGAAAGATATCAGAATATATAAGGAAAAGTCATTTGATTATTTATATTTTAGTCAACCTCCATTGTCATGGCGGTGTTCAAATAGACGTTAAAAACGTTTGACGACGCGTTTGGCTCGGTTTGTAGACACCTGCCTACTGAGTCGGCGGTCCCGGGTTCGAATCCCGGCCGGGGCAAATATTTGTTCTTGGGTCATGGATGTTATCTATATATGTATTTATATATTATGTATATCGTCGTCTAGTACCCATAGTACAAGCTTTGCTTAGTTTGGGACTAGGTCGATTTGTGTATGATTGTCCCTTAATATTTATATTTATTTAATATTTTCTAATGTATATCAACATAATTGTATTTTTTTTTGTCAGGCCTTTTTCTAATAATAATGAAATAAAGGATAAAAAAAATATATTACCAATTTTTTTCATTTTCGTAAATATCCCAATTTAAGATTCAAAAATCCAATTGAACAGTGCCTCATTCTAAAAGAGCGTAGGCGACAAGAAATTGGTCATAGCGTTAGCCGGACAATAGTCTTAGTAATAACTAAGACGGATTTAGTATGGAAAATTTACCACTGCTCTTTCTGTAGGGCGACTGCCATTTTTTTCCACAAGATGACGTCATGTATGTATGTATAAATAAGTATCTGTCAAAAATGACATTTTAGTGACAAGCTTTTATAGCCGACTGTACTTTTCTTAGAATATCCATCAAATGCTCACAGACTCGCAAATGCTAAAGAGCCCAAACTCGGTAGGATTGCTTTTTCTATTATAGAGTTCCTATGGCTCCATCATCACATCAGCCCCATGGTACCATATTATTGTATTGTCATCAAAATTATGTAAGTACGCAAAATTTCAGCTCAATCGGTTGACGATATCTGCTTCAAAATTGAGTTGCAAGATTCCACCCGAACAAACATACTTTAAAGATACATACATACATACAATGCAAGTTAAATAAAAGCTTGTAAAATATCAGTTCTAGGTTCTGTGATCATAAAGTAATTAAATGAGTTTAAAATTAACACTATTTGAACATTTGAAATGCCAATTGTACGTTGGTTGAGTATGAATACCAACCGGCCCTGCTTGTTAGCAGCGTCCGTGTTCGCCGCGCGCTCCATGGCGGCGACAGAGAGCATGTGAGTGATGACGTCATGTTGCCAATTGTACGTTGGTTGAGTATGAATACCAACCGGCCCTGCTTGTTAGCAGCGTCCGTGTTCGCCGCGCGCTCCATGGCGGCGACAGAGAGCATGTGAGTGATGACGTCATGTTGCCAATTGTACGTTGGTTGAGTATGAATACCAACCGGCCCTGCTTGTTAGCAGCGTCCGTGTTCGCCGCGCGCTCCATGGCGGCGACAGAGAGCATGTGAGTGATGACGTCATGTTGCCAATTGTACGTTGGTTGAGTATGAATACCAACCGGCCCTGCTTGTTAGCAGCGTCCGTGTTCGCCGCGCGCTCCATGGCGGCGACAGAGAGCATGTGAGTGATGACGTCATGTTGCCAATTGTACGTTGGTTGAGTATGAATACCAACCGGCCCTGCTTGTTAGCAGCGTCCGTGTTCGCCGCGCGCTCCATGGCGGCGACAGAGAGCATGTGAGTGATGACGTCATGTTGCCAATTGTACGTTGGTTGAGTATGAATACCAACCGGCCCTGCTTGTTAGCAGCGTCCGTGTTCGCCGCGCGCTCCATGGCGGCGACAGAGAGCATGTGACTTATGACGTCATGTTGCCAATTGTACGTTGGTTGAGTATGAATACCAACCGGCCCTGCTTGTTAGCAGCGTCCGTGTTCGCCGCGCGCTCCATGGCGGCGACAGAGAGCATGTGACTTATGACGTCATGTTGCCAATTGTACGTTGGTTGAGTATGAATACCAACCGGCCCTGCTTGTTAGCAGCGTCCGTGTTCGCCGCGCGCTCCATGGCGGCGACAGAGAGCATGTGAGTGATGACGTCATGTTGCCAATTGTACGTTGGTTGAGTATGAATACCAACCGGCCCTGCTTGTTAGCAGCGTCCGTGTTCGCCGCGCGTTCCATGGCGGCGACAGAGAGCATGTGAGTGATGACGTCATGTTGCCAATTGTACGTTGGTTGAGTATGAATACCAACCGGCCCTGCTTGTTAGCAGCGTCCGTGTTCGCCGCGCGTTCCATGGCGGCGACAGAGAGCATGTGAGTGATGACGTCATGTTGCCAATTGTACGTTGGTTGAGTATGAATACCAACCGGCCCTGCTTGTTAGCAGCGTCCGTGTTCGCCGCGCGCTCCATGGCGGCGACAGAGAGCATGTGAGTGATGACGTCATGTTGCCAATTGTACGTTGGTTGAGTATGAATACCAACCGGCCCTGCTTGTTAGCAGCGTCCGTGTTCGCCGCGCGTTCCATGGCGGCGACAGAGAGCATGTGAGTGATGACGTCATCTTGCCAATTGTACGTTGGTTGAGTATGAATACCAACCGGCCCTGCTTGTTAGCAGCGTCCGTGTTCGCCGCGCGCTCCATGGCGGCGACAGAGAGCATGTGAGTGATGACGTCATGTTGCCAATTGTACGTTGGTTGAGTATGAATACCAACCGGCCCTGCTTGTTAGCAGCGTCCGTGTTCGCCGCGCGCTCCATGGCGGCGACAGAGAGCATGTGAGTGATGACGTCATGTTGCCAATTGTACGTTGGTTGAGTATGAATACCAACCGGCCCTGCTTGTTAGCAGCGTCCGTGTTCGCCGCGCGTTCCATGGCGGCGACAGAGAGCATGTGAGTGATGACGTCATGTTGCCAATTGTACGTTGGTTGAGTATGAATACCAACCGGCCCTGCTTGTTAGCAGCGTCCGTGTTCGCCGCGCGCTCCATGGCGGCGACAGAGAGCATGTGAGTGATGACGTCATGTTGCCAATTGTACGTTGGTTGAGTATGAATACCAACCGGCCCTGCTTGTTAGCAGCGTCCGTGTTCGCCGCGCGCTCCATGGCGGCGACAGAGAGCATGTGAGTGATGACGTCATGTTGCCAATTGTACGTTGGTTGAGTATGAATACCAACCGGCCCTGCTTGTTAGCAGCGTCCGTGTTCGCCGCGCGTTCCATGGCGGCGACAGAGAGCATGTGAGTGATGACGTCATGTTGCCAATTGTACGTTGGTTGAGTATGAATACCAACCGGCCCTGCTTGTTAGCAGCGTCCGTGTTCGCCGCGCGCTCCATGGCGGCGACAGAGAGCATGTGAGTGATGACGTCATGTTGCCAATTGTACGTTGGTTGAGTATGAATACCAACCGGCCCTGCTTGTTAGCAGCGTCCGTGTTCGCCGCGCGCTCCATGGCGGCGACAGAGAGCATGTGAGTGATGACGTCATGTTGCCAATTGTACGTTGGTTGAGTATGAATACCAACCGGCCCTGCTTGTTAGCAGCGTCCGTGTTCGCCGCGCGCTCCATGGCGGCGACAGAGAGCATGTGAGTGATGACGTCATGTTGCCAATTGTACGTTGGTTGAGTATGAATACCAACCGGCCCTGCTTGTTAGCAGCGTCCGTGTTCGCCGCGCGCTCCATGGCGGCGACAGAGAGCATGTGAGTGATGACGTCATGTTGCCAATTGTACGTTGGTTGAGTATGAATACCAACCGGCCCTGCTTGTTAGCAGCGTCCGTGTTCGCCGCGCGCTCCATGGCGGCGACAGAGAGCATGTGAGTGATGACGTCATGTTGCCAATTGTACGTTGGTTGAGTATGAATACCAACCGGCCCTGCTTGTTAGCAGCGTCCGTGTTCGCCGCGCGCTCCATGGCGGCGACAGAGAGCATGTGAGTGATGACGTCATGTTGCCAATTGTACGTTGGTTGAGTATGAATACCAACCGGCCCTGCTTGTTAGCAGCGTCCGTGTTCGCCGCGCGCTCCATGGCGGCGACAGAGAGCATGTGAGTGATGACGTCATGTTGCCAATTGTACGTTGGTTGAGTATGAATACCAACCGGCCCTGCTTGTTAGCAGCGTCCGTGTTCGCCGCGCGCTCCATGGCGGCGACAGAGAGCATGTGACTTATGACGTCACGCGAGGCGGGGCGCGGAACGCTCGGCGGAGGGACGCCGTTGTAGTCGCCGCGCGCCGAGCAGCCGGGCCCGCAGCCCGCTATTTCCGCCGGACACCTGGGCAGGTTATACAGTACTGTGAGGCTTATTGGTCTATGACAGCAGAACTGGCCACTAAGTTTTGTATTAAAAGTATATTTAAATATTTAGAACTAGCTTTGGCCCGCGACTACGTCCGCGTGGAACTTGGAAGAATGGAAGCAACCTCGTACAACACGATAGATATCCACCTAATCACCTTAATTAATAAAAGGGATTATTAAAAGCGCCTAAGGAAATGTAAGAGCAATTGTGCTTTTGGTCTAATCATTACATTTCTTACAGGGTCATCATTCATCAATGTCATCATGAATTACTTACTCACTTTTCAATCTTTTTAGGGATAATTTCCAGGATGAAAACTATCCTATGTCCTTCCTCGGATCTTAAACTATCTCCATGCCAAATTTCATAAAAATCGATTCAGCGGTTTAAGCGTGAAGAGGTAACAGACAGACAGACAGACACACTTTCGCATTTATAATACTAGTATGGATTATGGCCGTCTCTGTCACTCACCAAGTCAGCCGGGCATTCATGTTTTAGCGCTGTATCGTGGCTGAACGCTATAATAAATTACAATCAAAGTCCTATCTTCTTGCGCATCCTTGTTCCACTTCAAAGCTTATCTTGTAAACATGACCCCACAAAGCCATTGTTTTACTCCTATATAGGGCTCACTTTCTCATCAACATCTCCGTCCTAGAACAGTTCAAAATGGAGAACGCCCAACGCCTGTCTACCACTTGTCTGCAGCGAATAATGCGTTACTTTGGCCACATCGCCCGCCGAGATGTGGGTAACTTGGAGCGTCTGATGGTCACCGGAAAAGTGGAAGGAAAGAGACCTAGAGGCCAGAGCCCAAAACGCTGGTCTGACCAGATATCCGAGCAGACCAACGGACCAGTTAGCGCCGCACTACACCAGGCAGCTGACCGCAACCGATGGAGACAGGCAGTTGACAAGCTGAAGCGGAGTCACGATCCTCAGCAATGAGGGAGCGATGGAAAAGAAGAAGGGCTCACTTTGGGACAAATGGAAGCAAGGAACAAAAAAAAAGCAATAATAACTTGATTCAAATGTCTTTTCAAAGTCACAAAGTTAAAATTGTAATATCCTAACTCCTTGGAATAAGATACTTTGACACTAAAGCCATAAAATTCGAAAAAGGGTCGTTTTTTTCTGTGTGCCGCTTCCCAAGAGTTAGTTAGTTAGTTGCGCTGGCCATTTTCCGCAAGTCGACATCCAACGTGCCTATTTTGCGTGAAAAGGGGGTAGCGCTACTCTAACCACCCCAACTCCTCGACAAACCTTATCAAAAAGGTTTGTCGAGGAGTTGGGGTGGTTTGTTGTGTGGTGGCCGCTTCCCAAGAGCTATGCTATCCAATTTCAACCTTGTGACTTAGAAAAGTCGCTTTACATTTATACTTGCTTTGCTTCCATTGGTCCTCTGAAATGGCTTACTGGGGTCATGTTTACATGATAAGCGCTGTATGGCCACTCGCACGTCGTACAAAATTTCAACTGTACACTCTTGGCAGAGTGGTCATGGCTGTCATTCTACTAATGCTAGATGACATACCTATATTAAGCTTGACTTACCTTTGAGCCCCAACCGCATGTAGCACATACAGGATCTTGTCATAGTTGCTATTCGACATCTCACAGGGCACCATATGCCTAGCAGTATAGCCGGAATTATTGAGCGCCTCCAAGTCAGCTCCAAATACTATCAGCGCTTCCACTAAATACATGTTCGTCTGTTTCACGGCCAAGTGGAGGGGAGTGTTGCCTTCGTTATCGGTTAGGGAGTGCTCAGCGCCTGAAAATTAACGTTACCAGTACTCTTTTAAAAAATGGGTCAACTAACATTGAGCTAGGAAGGCCACACTGGCACTTAACATAGAAAACCCTTATTAAATATGTGTTTAGAATCGAAGATAGTATAAATCTATCAGCCACAGACGTCCGCTGCTGAACATAGGCCCCTCCCATAGCGATCCCGTGCAGACCGCATCCATTGACTTCCCGCTCACAATGGGACTCATAGGGCGGCTAAGAGTGACGCAGAGTGCAATGGAAAGGGTTATGCTCTGAGTTTTATTACGTGATAGAATCAGAAATGAAGATGAACCAAGAAATAAAACGCAGAAAAACAAAGTTAACATAGCTCACAGGATTGCACGGTTGAATTGGCAATGGGTAGGCCATGTAGCCCGGAGAATGGAAAACCATTGGGGCAGCAATTTCCTAGACTGGCGACTACGTATAGGAAAACGCAGCGTGGTCTAGCCCCCGACTAGATGGCCGGAGGACCTCGTGATAGCGGGGAGAAAATGTCTCATTATTAGCTACAATTTTAATGGTTTACCTCTAGATAATAGCGCTATAGCACACTCCAGCCTTCCCCTCAAAACCATAATATGCAGCGCCGTCCTCCCATCGAAGTTCAATGCATTGATATCGCAGTTTTTGTCCACCAGGGCCTCGATGACTTCTCTGGAAATGGACCAGTGGAGCGGCGTGCCTCCGTGCTTCATGTCTTGTTGGTAAAGCTTGGGCTGGTTGTCTAGGAGTAACTCGCCGACGATTCCTAGAATGTTATAAATGATATAAGACTATTATGGCCCCACTGGAAGATCAGCGCTGGCTCTCGAGCTAGCATCTTGCTGAAGTGACCTTTTCGTGGCACAGCCCTAATAATAGTTATTTTTTTTATGATTTCTGTCACCACTTTTATGTAGTTATGTTTTATGGGCATGTCACGAATAAATGTATTTCTTTCTTTATTTCTCTCTTTCTTTCATAAAAATAAAAAATAAAGTTAAAACTTAATAGTCTGCAATATAGGTCGCAGAAGATCAAGCTAGGAAGTAGACCCTATTGGGCTCCGAAGTAACAGCTAAGATTGCAAACTAGAAATTGGTTGGATGAGGTGGCATTGTGTGGGAGTACAAACCTACTTAAGGGACTGTTTACGCGCCACTGGATTGATTTGTACACTTGACGAGTAGTAGTAAGTAGCTAGAGAACTGTCGGGAGATTCCACGGGCGTGACCTTTATCAATACTATGTCATAAATATTGAAAGAATGAGCTACACCAAGCAGCAAAATTTAATGCAATGATATACTATAATCGTACTTCTTATCATAATTGAACAAATACAATAGTACCTACATTATATACCTACAACTCATGAAAGTCCCAGATCACAGGTGTTTGAGGAACGAACCGAAGGTGAGGGCCATAAATATGCGACCTAGGGCATAACGAATTAGCACCCGTGGTTTGTTTAAAGTTTTACGACTTGCCTTGGTTAGGAAGTAGAAAAATCTCACTCACCCGCGCCGGCTACCAGAAGAGCGCGGACACTCGGGCGCATTTACAAGGCATGCCATGTGGAGAGGCGTGTAGCCTTGCTTGTTGTACTCGTTGTGTCCCTAGAGAACTGTCCGAGACACTGACCGGGTAAAGCACTAGCGTTGGCGGCGGCGCGTTGCGCTGCGGGTAGATTGACGTCAGCGCCGGCTACCAGAAGAGCGCGGACACTCGGGCGCATTTACAAGGCATGCCATGTGGAGAGGCGTGTAGCCTTGCTTGTTGTACTCGTTGTGTCCCTAGAGAACTGTCCGAGACACTGACCTGGTAAAGCACTAGCGTTGGCGGCGGCGCGTTGCGCTGCGGGTAGATTGACGTCAGCGCCGGCTACCAGAAGAGCGCGGACACTCGGGCGCATTTACAAGGCATGCCATGTGGAGAGGCGTGTAGCCTTGCTTGTTGTACTCGTTGTGTCCCTAGAGAACTGTCCGAGACACTGACCTGGTAAAGCACTAGCGTTGGCGGCGGCGCGCGGCGCTGCGGGTAGATTGACGTCGGCGCCGGCTACTATAAGAGCGCGGACACAATCAGGCGCATTTGCGAGGCAAGCCATGTGTAGCGGTGTATAGCCTTGCTTGTTGTACACGTTGAGGAATGTCGCTGTTTTGCTTGCCAGTGCCTGGACAATTAAATGATTTACATACATATATATCTTCAATTAGGTACGCATTCTACCAACCTATAAAATAATGCACACTTCGTAACCAAATGCTTTCTTGGTAATTGTATAGACACTTGTAAAAATTATACTCCTCCAATAATATAAATAAAGGCGCTTATTTTTTAGTGCCGATTTTATGCTCCTTGAATAGGCATAATACTCAGTATACTCACACTGATAATCTCCCTATTGCTGGCCGCGGCGTAGTGGAAGACTGCGTTGCCATCAACGTCGATAGTATCCAGGGAACAATGTAGTGACACGAGGCCTTGGACCATGCGGACGTTACAGGACTTCACTGCCACCTGGTGAGGAACCAAGAAATTTAATGAATCAAATATTAGGAATAGGCATAATGACAATATTTTTATGTGGCCCACGATTGGTGCTGTGATAGCGTGTCGCATAGCTTCTGGAGGCTTGCTATTGAAGATATGAAGGTAAACTGCAAGTATAAACACTCACCATCAACGGTGTAGCCCCGGTGGCCGGGTCGACCTCGTTCAGATGCGCTTGGACCCCAGGGTCATTGAAGAGCTCGTAGATGCCAAAGTGAGCAGCAAGATGAGCTATCGACCACGATTGGTGCTGTGATAGCGTATCGCATAGCTTCTGGAGGCTTGCTATTGTGCACTAAAAACATAAGAAGGGTTTTAAAGAAAACATCCAGAAATAAATAATCATAAAAGCCCTTCCATAAATGTCTTAAAGAATTTTAACATTTTGTGATTTTCTTATACAGGATCGTTTGTACAATTTGTACATTCCGAAGCTCACACAAAAAGTGTCGAAAATTTTGTAATACCCAAGTAAATAATATTTATCTTTTTTTGGGGTTATCAATCCCGTGAGATCCGCAGATCCACAGGCTTGGATTCCCTACGTCCGACATGCGCGTGCGCGCCGTTACGACTAGTTACGAAAGCACGCCGTTCTGTCTGAACAAAAGTGGAAGGCGGCGCCGAGTACACCGTTATGCGATGGAGCGCAGGATACTAATTTAGCATATAATAAAAATCATAATAAAGCAATTCATCGTGTTCTACACATATTAATACTACAGTAAAAAATAGAAAGTGCTCCAAAACCAACAGGCATTGAAATTGAGAATACTTGTAGCAGTTTGAATTACCTACCTACAAAGTTTTTGGTCAATGAAGTTTGGTCGGCTATGGCCGACGTTGGCGTCAGTAGAGCAATTTTCCGCTGTCGGCCACGGCCGTCTGGTGTCCTAAAGGTTAAGTGGAAATACCACGGTTCATTTTTCCGTACAAATCGAGGTTCCGTTCTCGTCTATTTTCTCCTTTAAAAAGTTAACCAATCTTTACGAAATACATGCGACTAATGTTGAATTATACAAAAAAGTGTAGTTATATGAACAAAATTGGCTCAATATGTCATGAAACAAAGGAAAAAACAAATAATATTTTTTAAAATAGGTACCGATGTGACTACAAAGGTACGAAAATTTTATGATTTCTTTTTTTAACCCAAAATAATTTTTGAAATTGTTTTTAGAATCCTCATAATTTAACAAAACAATAATATTGTATGACAACCATGAACTTAAACGCACTTTTTCACGGCGAAAATGGCAAATTACTTATTTTCTCCATACAAATACTCTGTCATGCTACGGTAAAAGGACGCATCTTAGCATGACATCCGTATAAAGATACGACCTTTTACTGTAACACGGCAGTACTGGTGCCTAATCCACAGATGACATCAAATGTATATAGGTAGGCCATCTGTATGGAGCGTTTTTAGTGCTCTGCAGGAATGTTGAACTTCGACGATCATTTCTGACTTTTAGAGCATAAGTGTAGGTGGTCCCATATAGAAATTTGATCCCAATAAAAAATAGAATCGATTGACATCCTCAATAAAAAATTGTCCGCACGCCTATTGCAGGAACTGAATGGGAATTAAATGTTCTGTGTCGGACCGTTTCGTAAATCATAGAATATGTGTACAAGGCGTCCGTCTGTTCATGGTAGCAAGGGCCAAATTAAATATGTAGCAACCGCATAATAGTGTTAAATTAAGTAAACGTGAGAAACTTCATCCTCGATTGAAGTTATTCAATGTTGATTTTAACTTTTTGAACTCTTAGAGACTGTATACATCTCTAAGAAACAGCTTAGTGTATTATGACACTCAGAGACTTTATACATCTCTGAGGAAATTAAATAATTTTAAAATATTTTATTTCATGTTGTGACGCCTAGAGACCATATACATCTCTAAGAAATTTAGGTTTAATCATTATTTTCTATTGTAAATTATTCACATTGACGCCTAGAGACCTTATACATCTCTGTGGAATTAAATTAATTAAGTATTTTATTGCATGTTGTGACGGTTTACTATTGGAAGGCATAAAATCATTAATACTAATATGGTTACGCATAATTGGTTTTCGCCGAAAATAAGATGTGCATAAGCCTCATTACGCATGATTTTTTACGCATAACATTAAAAAGCATAAATACAGAAATCATAACCGTCATGAAGACGAATAACAAAAAGCATAAGCATAAATAGGCATAATAATCAATTGGCATCATATCAAAATGCATAACGCTATTATCCTATTAAAAGTTGCACTACGAGAGAAGGTTAGTATAGTGTGTATATATTTTATTTAGGAACTAAAGCAAGGTCGACGGAGGTCCGCTTCGCAGACCCCCTATTCCGCGTTGCTTAGGCGCTTCGCGCCTGGTTATCATGCTAACCTAACCTAACCTAATGTACTATGGGCTGCAGAAATGCATGGCCCATTTATGAATGAATTCATTCATAAATGGGCCATGCAATTCTGCAGCTCATTGTACCTATGTAATGTGTACCTAACGTCACGTAACGTAATATTTTGTATTGAAATATATACATACAAAAATAATAAATGCATGTTAACCACGTAACTGAGTTTCATTCATTTAGACAACTGAAATTATGGATAATGAGAGATATACCAAATAATTATTAGCCCAAACAATAGTATGCGTAAAGTATATTCGGCCAATACAAATTAGTCCAACTAAAATTATGCTAATAGCGTAGTATGCCAAAAAACCAGTAGGCCAAAATATTATTATGCGAAAGTACTATTATGCCAAACAAATTATGCTAAATCAATTATGCGAAACAGCATTAGTCTAAAAAACATTATGCGATCCAAGGGGATCCCGTTGTGACACCTAGAGACTTTATACATCTCTGGGTATATTTAATATTTTACATTGATCGTTAAAATTTTATTTTAATGTTCCTACTTAACATTGATTTGGAGTACCTATACATCTCCTTTACGTGTAACCATTTAATTACTTATAACACAAATGTAATGTAATTGTTTTAAGTATTATTTACGAAAAAATGACTTACTGTTGAGTTTCTTTCGGCTTTCCCCTCAACAGCGGTCTCCTCTTGCGAAATGCCGGTAGATTCACAATCTGACTTGTAAAAGTACCCTTGTGGCCTACTTACTGAATAAATTATTTCATTTCATTTCATTTGCGCCGGAATTTTGGCCAAAAACAGACTCCTAGTACACCAATTTTATTTAATAAGCGCAAAATCGAAACGGTACGACACAAAACATTTCCCTCCCATTCAGTTCCTAAAATTTCGTAGATTGATTAAGTTTTAGAGGAGGAAACAAACGACAACGAAACCTCGATTTGTATAACCCGGTCACGTTAAGTTTGGACCTCATTTGTATCCGACGCCCTAGTTTCCAGGTGCAAACTTAACGAAAACGGTATGGGAAAAGGATCAGTGATATATCCCCTTAATACTTGGTAGCATACCACTGTAACTCGTCACAAGATGACGTTGAATTCTAGTATTGCCTGTCCGATCTCTAAGATCAAATGAAGTCACTTTGGCACAAGGTAGAAACAACCGTATATATTTTAATTTAACCCTTTGACCGCCAAAGACGGCAAATCACGTCATCGGGAATTCGTGCCACTGACGCCAACGACGCCTATTGACGTCAAAAATTTCAATGGTCAAAAATATGCTAATTCAAACCACTATCTGTGTTTTTCAATCTCTATTGATTTTGGAGCACTTTTTTTTTTGTTTGGCGTCAGTGGCACGGTGAATCGCCTTGCCGCTTGGTGCTCGAAAGGTTAAGGTCGTTTTTCATTTGTGCCAGTTTGACAGAATTTGATCTTAAAATTCCGGATAAACTATAAACATGTTGTAAAATTTGTAAGCAACTTCCCGTTCTCATTAATTGCACTGAATCCATGTTGAATGAGTCAACTAATTAAGTAGAAAGACAACTGTGGTATCTCTGTTCGTTGAACTCAGGCCTAGACAGTTGTGAATCAGTTTCCTTGAATCTTATTTGTCCTTGTACTTTGGCCACTTACACACTGTCAGTTTTAATTGTTTTACTGCTACAGCGCATTACTACATAGTATAAAACAAAGTTGCTTCCTTCTGTCCCTATGTATGCTTAGATCTTTAAAACTATGCAACGGATTTTGATGCGGTTTTTTTAAATAGATAGAGTGATTCAAGAGGAAGGTTTATATGTATGATAAATAAGCGAAACCGGGGCGCGTCGCTAGTATAGTATATAATATGCTGAAAATTTTAGATACCCATATCTTTGCCCCAATTGACGATACTTATTTGTCACTATGCACATGGGTTAACAAATTTAACAATTATTGTTTTTGGATAAGCAATCGTATCGCAGATTGTTTTTATAGTATGGTTGGGATAGTACGGTTAATTTGGTAATTATTTAAATATGGCAGCTACAGATGATTGATAATGATAAATTCGTTGTAATTTAATGCCATTATATTTCATGCGAACTCCTAACCGGCACTGTGCAATGCCATTATCATAATGTAACATTTGTCCTGTGATAATGGAGTACTCATAGATAATTACTACTTAGGTCAAAGTGTAAATAGATTATTCATTTTGACTGACATAAATATTATTTGTGACATATAGATTAGTGTATTATAGCAATCTGGAATCTCCACATAAAACAGAATCAACATACCTACAATTCAGTTGCTTCATGTAAACTTTATGCTGATTTTTTTGTAATTTCTCTTTTCTCTATCACCTGTGTACAATACAATAAAAATATTGTCGAGCCAAGTTTAAAGGCAACCTTTTTGTATGGAGTTTTATAGCTAAGGTCACCGCTTATCTTAGCACGGCAGAATATGCTTCCTTGCACACCAAAATAAATGAACTTAATAAAACACAAACTGAAAATAGTACACATCAGGCATTCTTATAGCTAAAGATTTATTTAGGTAAGTAAATTGTACAAAATTTACTTCAAAACTCATTAAATCCACTTTCAAAAGTATCAACCTGTTCCTTACCTACGTATACGAGTATTTCAGTGCATAGCATCAATTAACAGTCTTTAAGTAGGTAAATAAATATAAAAAATATAATTTCGAATCTGAGTAGGATAAGGAATACTTACTTCTTTAGTTATTTTTATGTACACAGGTATTCTTTCCTTGTACACAATAAACTTGTGTTCTGCACTCTCTTGGTTTTCTGACCGGAACAAGCTAACGACAAATAGAAAATATACAGCCCGTTTGAAATCAAAAGATATTTTAAATAAAACTATTGTATGGAAATAATCAAAAGGCACACAGTTAAATGGTCCAGACAACAATAGATCATAGTTGCGTCATAGTTTTATTAAGTATAATATAGATATCTTGTTTGTATGCAGTGTAGTTTGCCTATTTTCTGCAAATACCCATTCCTTCAATTGCTCAAAGGTTAACTGGAAGAGATCCCTAATAGGGATAAGTTCGCCTTTGTACATATTTCATTTGTTATCAATGTATTTATAACCAGTTGTTGTGTACAATAAAGTGTTTACATACATACATAGATACAATAATGTGCTATTATTTAATATATGAAACCAAATAAAACATACAGTAGGACATAATTACATACATACATACTTGTATAATAACTACTTTGTACCTATAGGATAGGTATGTTTGACAAATAAATATATTTTATTCTATTCTATTCTATGGTGTGGACAGTTTAATAAGGTTAAGGCATGAATTAACAAACTGATTCTCAACAAACACAGTAATAGAAATTGTAAGATTAACATATCTTCAACTACCATTAAGCATTTTGCTGGCATAGAATAGAATACTCTTTAGTGCACACCTCAAGAAGAAGGAAATACAAATACAGATAACTCTTATCATTACAATAGGCGATCTTATCGCTAACAAGCGAGCTCTTCCAGACAACTTTTGGGCAGCGGATTAATACATATAAATGAAATGAGATAATTAAATTTTAGTTTATAATTTATAGTTTATAATTAATAACAATTGAAAATGTATCGTAATAATAGTTGGGAATTGTAATCATAATATGTAAATAATTGTAATTTATAATAATAATAATGTAATGTAACATGACTGACTTGTAAAATACCATTTTACCAATAAAGTATCTGTATCTGTATCTGTATCTGATGAGTAGGCGATGCAAAAGTACAAAAAAAAAGGAGTCCCTCCGCGCCGAAGAAGTGAAACTTCGTAATGTGGAAATGAAAATAGAAAGGGGTAGAAATTGATTTTTAGTGAACTCAAATTGTTTCTTTAAGACAAACTTCTTCACTCTCGCTCTGTTTCTTTCTATTCCCCCTCCCCAGGAACGTTGAACGTTTAACGCAACAGTGCTTTCCTACCCCCTCCACAGTAGCGTTAAACGTTTAATGCAACCCTTAAACGTTTAACGCAACGTTGTTGGAAGTCGCATTAGAAATTTCACTTCAAAAAATATCATAGCGTCTGATCTAGTTGCAGGCAGTCATATGAAAGTATTCCTATCAGTAACTACTTATTCTCCACTAAGGAATGCAAACTGGTAAATTTTCTATGGAAATTACCAGATTTCTGGTAATAACTGATAATTTTACCGCACAGTTTTGAATCAGTACATGATTCATTATCAAGACTGAGTGGAGTCTTGACTACAAATTAAAAATTGGCAGCATTTCATAAAAACTGACATGACAGCACAATAGATAATTAAACTAATCAACTACACAGACCTGTACATTTGATGTTGGCTCTCTGCAAATGGCTTGTGAAGAATAATTTCATAATACTTGTCTTTTGGATTCTTGGCATCCTGGGTTTTTGGTCCATATAATAACATAGAATCTTCTCGGTAATGTATCGGCCTTGATACGTAATTATCTGAACGAACTTCTAGTACCTTCGTGGGAGATTCTTCAGTGCCCAACAGGCCCCTAAAAACTGTAAATAATAATGCAATTAATGTACCGAAACTCAAGAAAGATAATCGATATGAGACTATATTTTGAAAAGCCAATACATACATGAATTAAACATTATTACTTTTTCTAAGATCTGTCTATGTTACTTAACAACAACACATTGAGCAAAAAGATCAAATTATTATCCTTTTCACGTTATTAGAAATTTGTATTAAAATTGTGCGATCCTATTCATTTATTCAAACACAAATGAAAATCAAAGAGAATATAACACTACGTTAAGTTTTGATGAAAATGAATGTCGATTTTAGACTTTAAGCACAAGTGTCTGTCAGTGTCATTTTTATAGAAAAAAATCTGTAAGGTTGGTCTCAAAGTCGTGTTATATCGATATCGACATTAAAGAGAATTGCAAAAATGGAAATATTAAAGTTTTTTTATTTAGTATACATTTCTGCGAGGACTGAGTGTAGATGTTATTTATAGTCAGGGCCAGCCTTAGCCATACAGGCACCCTGGGTGAGTCCTTTATTGTGTGACGCTCTAGGCGCCCTAGAGTTGGTTAAAGAAATGCCGTTTAGGAGTCAGCAACGCCCCGGACGGCCGCCCGCTTCGCCGCCCTCCTATTATCGTCCCACACAATTCTTAACGTTCCAAATATTTGCAAAACGTTTTGCACATGAAATTTTATCTTAATTACTTCTGGTAAACAAAACTGTATCAACTCTGTGGTAAAAAAATCTTCTCAAAAATCTGAAATCTTCTCAAAAATTAAGTAGGTAATGTTAAACCTCTATCAAACCATTGAAATTCATCCGCGATTCCTCCGAACAACTATCATGAGGTGAGCGCCGCGCCGGAAAAAAAAATCAGCCTGTTCTATCCCCTTTGAATCGTTTGGATCACCCAACTCCACGGTACAAAACGTAGACGTACGAAAACGTTAACGAAAAAGCTATAAGCATTACTTTTTAGGGTTTCGTACCTCCGAATGAAAAACGGAACTCTTATGGGAACGCTCGGTTGTCTGTAAGTCTGTCCGTCTGTCACAGCCATTTGCTTGGATCTACTGGGACCGGGGAGCCCTTTGATTCGTAGATTTTTTTTTCGTCGAATGTATCATTTCGCCGAAAAATCGTTTCGTAGAATTTATATCCTTCTGTAGTCATACATTTTTCATAATTCTTACAAATATCATCCTATTGATTAGGTTAGGTTTGTTTTATAACAATCTCAAGTAGTTGACGGTTGCAAAGAAAAATGGCTGTCTATACGAAATTGTTTTTTCGGCAAAATGAAACATTCGACGAAAAAAATTTCTACGAATCAATATAGACCCACTGGACCGATCAAGTTCAAATTTGGGACATACTTATATGCAGCTCTGTGACCCAAACAGGGATGTCCAAAGAAAATAAAGTAATGAAATTTAAGTGTTACGGTCACGTTAATTTTAGGAAACTCAAATATCCAATTTAGTTTTTGCTTGTGTTGTGATAGGTAAGTATATTAAATAAAAGGGATTTATGTGGAGATTTGAAATAGGTAGGTAGGTAATTTTTTTATTTACTAATGGAAAATAAGTAGGTACTCGTAGTTAGGAGTTATTTAATATAAATACATGAAAATTTACCTATCCACCTAACTTATCTACCATACTCATTAGAAACCTCTAAAATTATCAGTGTTTCTCTATTATATTATGCATAGGGACAGACAGACAGACAGACAGACAGCAGAAAGCGACTTTGTTTTGTACTATGTAGTAATAATTTATTTACGTATTTTTACATCATAGATTAGACCTACTCTTCTGATGATAAATGAGGCAGCCGATTCTTTATTATGGCTAATGTAACACAGATAAAATATTTAAGCGACTCAAAAAAAAACGATTTACAAATTTCGCACTCGCTACGTCGTGTTTTCATCTGGTTGTATTATGACCCCCACACCCCCGAAAATTTTTCGCTAAAGCCGATGATTAGCAAGTCACTTAGAAAAAAGTTAACGCTTTACAAACTTATTTTTCAAAAAAGCGTCTTATCATTCTTTCAATAGGTAATGCTCCCACCATTTGAACCTTCTACCTGTAGTTCTACCTTCATCTAGCTCCTGATACACACTGTGGATGCACAAGATAATAATTGCTGAGATACCCACTCACTACTGTGGCGCGAGCGCATTCCCGTTAGTCCCGTTTGTATTTCCATTTAAAGTACGTCTTACTGTGGTAGTGAGATTTAACCAGGTTTGATATAGTTCAAGTCACGTCTAAAGATAAAATAAAATAAAAAAAACTGTGTAGGGTTTGTTTTTAGGTAAAAAAAATTACGAGGGGCGCAGTTTGAACGTGTGCCCTAGGCGCCATTTTACCTCGCTACGCCCCTGGCTAAGCTTGCACCATAGATTGAAGCAATTTTTTTTTTTTTCGAAATTTTCTCTTCGTCACGACCTAGCGAAATTTAATTTGTGCATTTTAAAACAAAAATTTCTAAAATCGGTTGAGAACCACTAAAATTCTACCAATAACTTTAAGTTTTTACTTTCAGATGCACATAGCGTTCATCGATTAAAATTTGCGACAACTTTGTACATCACTATGGATTGTCAAGCTCCACAGACAACAAAAAAGGAGTTGGTCATTCAAGTAATTTGTTTTGTTATGATGGCTAAACATAACACAGTATAATTTTAACCACAAATGCTGTTACATTGATATACTGGTCAATAGTGGTCATACCAAAAAGTACCAAGCCTCAATCCTTAACCAACTTCAAAATGAGGTCCTTTATTTGTCGGTATGTTTGTTTCTTGTTATTACTGTAACTAATATTCAACTAAACTTCACAATACACAGTAAAGTACCATTTAAATGTAATTATTAAATAGTTACAATAATAACTACAAAAAGTTTAAAGAATTCCGAATAAACTACAGTTTCGCCCCCCCATCTTTCCGATATTCGAACTTCGTATGACACTGTCCCGCTCATTCACATCTGGAGGCACGGTAGTGCCCCCGCCAAGTTGAGCAAATATTGTTTGAAACTAAATCAACACGAAATCGAGAGGCACAATGGCACAGTAAGGTACCTACAAATCGGAATTTTGATTTTACATCACAATATATTTTCGTTGATATAGGTACCTAAGTAATGAGAGTAGGTAATAGTAGGTATACTCTCCAACAGTAATATTTTTCCAGAATCCTTGCTCCAAAAAGTGTCATACCTACTCATAACTATTTCACCGGTTTAATTGTAGGTATTTACACAACCTCAGAAACATGTTAATAAATACACGGCGTTGATGACGATTACTTTACCTATGTGCTAAATTTTAGAGAGTTCCGTATATGTAGATAGACAAGACACAAACATAAATGCAACTAGTGCAAGCACACCTACCCTAATGTACCTAATGGCCTTTCGATGCTCTCAAAACTGGTTTGTTGAGTCACAATTAATCTATCTAGATATCAGACATCCAAGCCTATTACTATTGTAAGACTCTTGCTCGCTTTTTCTTTACTTTATTTTAAAGCGAAAGACCCGACTGATAAGTTATTAGGTACCTACTCAAAACATGCATTGATTTCGGCCCCATAACTATTGTCTATAAGATTGTTCATCTACTAGGATCTAATAAATAAGAATCGTTGCACAAACTGCAGTTTTTGACCCCGCCCCCAGTAATGGGCGACCGCGGTGAAGGTAAATTATGTTGCGTTGCATTTTCAGCTCAGATAGCTACTGCAATAAATTTCGGTGCACTTAACGACTACACATTGTGCACCGGCTACGTTTTATGGGTCGGGTGAAAATAATATAAGTCTTAAATTTAAGAGGTCTTTAAAGTTTTACAGGCAGGGAAATAGCGTAGTAATTTTAAAAAAGCATATCTTGGTAATTCTCGGTTGTTTTACTTAATAGGATTAAAAAACGGGCCAAGAGCATGTTGGGCCACGCGCAGTGTAGGGTTCCGTAGTTGCCCATCCTTCTTACATCCATACTTTTTTTTTTAAACAGCGGTTTTAAGCCCGAGGTTTAAATTACGAGAAAGATTTCAAGGAATCCTTCGCTTGCTCGGGACTCAAAATCAGCACTCGCAACAAAAAATAACTTTGCTCTCTTGTTGCACAAATAACTATTTTTTTAGTTTTTATTTTACCGTTGAATTTCGTTGAAAATTCACAATTCATTCATCCCGAACCCCATTTAGGTGTTCGGGAATCGGGAGGTACCCGAAAAACAGTTTTTTTTAGTTTTTATTTTACCGTTCTGTCGGCGTGATACATACACATACTCATCAGCTTTCTAGTACTAATGATCACGGAGCTAAGCCGCGGACGGACAGACAGACAGACCAGACGGACATGGCGAAACTATACGGGTTCCTAGTTGACTACGGAACTCTAAAAAGAAACCATTTTTGACGGAGCGAGCCATGCGTCTCCATTTCAGCTTGGCCCAAAATTCTTTTGTATGTTTGGATGTACAAATGCTTTCTGGTTATTCTCGCCTTGGAGGTCGTATTTCTTAACGGACTTTTACGAAATTTTGTGAGTTGTTTGATAAGTAGGTTTTCCCCGGGGGCTACAGAATGCGGTTCTTCAAGAGGGGAGTAAATAGGTTCTTAAAGGGTCGGCAACGCGCGCGTGATGCTCCTGGCGTTGCAAGCGTTCATAGGCGGCGGTAACTGCTTAACATCAGGCGGGCCGCATGCTTGTTTGCCACCGTCGTAGTATAAAAAAAAAAAAGTGTGTGTGTCAGCTCCGACGCACGACTGGAGTTTACTCTTCAGGCCAGGCGCGCACCACGATTTTTTTTAGCCGCGCGCTAATTTTGTCGCAGAAATAAGCGTACTTCTGGGTTTATGAAAATCGTGGTGCGTGTGATAGATAAACAAAACTATTAGAGTTTGTTTATAAGCTAAGTTCTGTATTATAGGGATTAAATTATGAAGCGTTATATTAAATGGAAATAAAGTGAGGGTATGATATGAACAGCAAATGGTTTAAATAGAATAAAAGAAAACATTTCGTTAACAAGTATTTATTAAACGTACTTACATTCAATTTAGCACCACTTAATCGCAACCACACTTCCTCGCTTCTTAGTATAACTTTTATTGGTCTTCGAAATCACAGTTACAATTTTACTCTCGTTCAAAAAATGACGATTTGGAGGTATGGATTTTAGTTGTTAACTCGAGGAGCTACCGAAAGAGAATGCCCCTTCCACCGGCGGTCCACCCCTTTTTATGCTAAAATCCCTACCTCCATTGATACATTGGCAAAAAGTGCTTCCGGTTATTTTGACTAGTTTTAATCAATAAAATCTTTTATTAACAATAAAATCAATAATCAAATAAATATTTTAAAATTAAACAAATATATATATAACTAATTAAATTATTATCTAACACGGCCATGCTGATAGATACTTCGCTCTCGAAGTATCATATATCTACATTTGATATAATATATGTACCCTTTTATTATAATTACAGTGTACATGTATAAAATATTTACAGTTATACTATTTGTTATTCAATTGGGTTCAATCGGATATACTCGTACCTATAAATAGTGATGACACATAAATATAATTCAAATAGTATCGTTATAATATAATATCACAATAATGACTGTAATCATTCCCCACTGTGTGCAGCCAACACCTGCCGTCGGTGAAGCTTAATCACCCGCAAACAGTGATGCCGGACACCAGCTAGGGAAGTTCTCTATAATTGTTTCCATCCTCAATAATCAAATCAATAATTTCCATCAATTAATCACAGTATTAAACGATTTTACCCAAACTCACAACCATATAAAAACAATGTAAACAATATCCTACAAACCTGCATTATCTGCGTTATTAGTATGTACACAAAATCAATACAATACAAAAATAAACAATATAGGTAATTGCACAATGAGGATTCTAATTAGTCTTATCGCTATTTAAGAAATAAACATTAGCTATTCAATTTATTCAACAAAGTCGCCAGGCCATAACCGAAGCTTGTCCTTTGCTACGGTCATATTTCTTAAATAACCGATACCTCTTAATGAATACCTATCATTATCTTCGATATTAATAATCTCATAAGGACCTTTATATTTTGCACTTAACTTATTATGCCGCCTATGATCCTGGCTCACATACACCGTATCGCCTATACTGTACTGAATATTGTCCCTACGGGTTATATCGAAACGGTCTTTTGATTTTTCAGCTACAATTTTTAGGCGCTGTTGTGCCAATAACCTATCAGCCCTAACGTCTATTACTTCATCATTATCATCTAATACCTCGTTCAACCGAGCCTGTACAGGGGGGATATTAGAGTTTCTACCAATGAGTAACCGCATCGGCGTAAATCCGGTTGATTTTTGCACCGTCGTATTTAAAGAAAGTTGAACTTTGCTCAAAACGCTCGGCCAGTCTGACACATCAACACAAGTGGTACTTAACATATTAGTAATCGTTCCTACATAACGCTCCACCTGCCCATTGCCGCGAGGAGTACCAGTAGAAACCATATGATGCCTAACTTGCCATTCTTCAAATAAATCTCGCATTTGCCGGGAATTGAAATTTGTACCACGATCAGTTATTACTAAGGAGGGTGTCCCAAACATAATGACGGAATTACGAACTTTTTCAACCAACTCTTGAGCACCCATTGATTTCAGCGGTACCAAAATACAAAATTTGGTAAATCCGTCAATTATGATTAATAAGTATTTATGTCCATTACTAGATTGTGGGAACGGCCCGGTACAATCCATATGGACAGTATGGAATGGGATAGGTGTCTTGTCAATGGGGTGTAGCATTCCTTGTTTTGGTCCACAATGACTTTTCTTTTCAACGCAAACACGACAATGAGTTATGTACTTATTTACAAATTTTGAAATTCCAGGAAACCAAAAGTACTCTGATATTTTTTGGAGGGTTTTTTCGGCACCAACGTGACAGTTGTCATCATGGAACAAACGAAGGATGCTTAGCCTACTTCCTTTAGGTACATATAATTTAGGTGGGACAGTCGTTGATGATTTGTAATATAATAAATTATTTTGAATCATGTATTGGTTATTATCTAAATCTCCTGACCTCACCCTTTCTATTAAACCCTGAGTCTCTAAGTCCTGATCCTGAGCAGTTTCTAACCAAGAACGGGGCGAGTTTATTACGTTAATAGTAGCTGTCGTGACACTTGCAATTTGAGTAACTGTTGCCGTTTCTTTATCAAGCTCGGGATTTCGGCTCAAGTAGTCTACGTGATTAACGTATTGTCCTTTCCTATATTCGACATCAAACGTAAAGTCCTGCATGTAACTCCACCATCGCGCCACTCGTGGGGATAAATCCTTTTTGTTAAGTGTCGATTTTATTGCATTACAATCTGTTATTATTTTGAACTTAATGCCCAACAAGTAGACGCGAAAGTGTTTTAATGCATTGAATATTGCCAGAGTCTCCAATTCGTAGGAGTGGTATCGGGACTCACAGGGGCTCGTTTTCTTACTAAAATAGGCTACAACTTTATTTATACCATCAGATTTTTGGAGGAGTATTGAACCATAACCAATTGAGCTTGCATCAGTATGTAATTCAGTCGGTAACTCCGGATCAAAAATTGCAAGTAAAGGTTCTTTTGTCAAATGATTAATTACGTAATTACGGGCCTCCTGTTGTTCCGATCCCCATTCCCACTTTTGGTCATTTCTCAATAATTTAGTTATACAAGCCGTTCGGTGAGCAAACTCTGGTATGAACCGTCTGAAATAACTCGCGAGTCCCATAAATTGTCTGACTTGTTTTATGGTTGCCGGTATTGGGGAGTTAATCAAGGCAGATACTTTTTTTTGGCTAGGCTTAACACCTTCGTGTGATATAGTTCTCCCCAAGTAATCAATGCTAGTTTCAAAAAACTTGCATTTTTTTAAATTGATGGTGAACCCCGCATCACTCAAAGCTTTAAGCGTTTGGTCTAAAAAGTCGAGTCCTTCCGATATTGTATTAAAAGGTATTAACAAGTCATCTATATAGACCAACAAGAATTTAAGTTCCTTCACTGCTTTCGTTATAGCTTTTTGGAAAACAGATGGACCATTGCAAATTCCGAAAGGCATTTTTAAAAACTCGTAATGATTATCAGGTGTGACGAAAGCAGTGTATTTTATGGCATCAGGTGCCACAGGAATCTGATAAAAGCCGTTTTTCATATCGATCGAAATGAAGTATTGTGCTTTTCCTAAACGATCTATTTGGTCTTCGATGAGGGGGAGAGGGTACCGTTCTTTTTCAATATTTTGATTTAATGCTCGATAGTCTATACATAATCTGTCCGAACCATCAGATTTTTTAACTAGTAACACTGGACTAGCAAATTCAGAGTCACTTTCTCGTATGATATTTTTACGTAATAGATCGTTTACGATACCCTGTACCTTCTCCCTCTCAAGAGGAGCCAAACGATAGGGGCGGTAATTAACTACTTTATTATTTTTTAACCGAATGCTAAGTTCGCCTGTCTTTACCGTACTTATGTGATCGTCGGTGGGTAAAATAGATGGATATTTATTGAAAATATCGACTATACTATCTTGTAAAGATTTATCTAAATGATCGAGACACTTTGCAAGATCATTCTTAGCAGTATCAATCTGAACCGAACAAACACGAGAGGAAAAGTCGTCTTTTTTAATTCGTACCAAATTACTGCCGGTGGCATCTGTAACTATTGCTATGTCACAATATTGTACTGCGTTACGTCCAATCAAACAGTCATAATGGAAGTCTTCGTCCTTAGCTACATACAGTTCTATTTCTATAGATATATCACGAAACTGAACCGGTACTACTATTTTAGAAAAAACGTGAAGCTTTCCATCGCCAATTCCGTCAAGATATAAAGAGCATGGTAAGAAAGAACACCCAAGGCTCTTCGCCACTGATTCTTTAATAATACTACAATCCGCTCCAGAATCCAATAATGAGGGTACAATTTTATTATTAATGCAAATGTTCGTTAATCGGTTGTCTAGTCACTTTGACTCAGAAATATTAACATTTTTGTCTTGGTCACGTTGTTGATAACGCTGAAAACATTTGTCGGGTGAATGTCCCATTTTTTTACAAACAGTACAAGCTACGCGGTGAAAACATTTTTCAAACGAGTGACCAATTTTATTACAAAAAGAGCAAGTTATTTTAGTAGTCTGATTATTGTCAATCACTGAATCTTTGGTACTGGATTGCGTCACATTTTTAGGGCAACGAGCCATTAGGTGTCCATTCTTTCCGCAAACAAAACACATCTTCTCCTCTCTGCGAAATTCGGTATTTGATTTGAAACGCTTGACGTTATTCGAATTTGTCGATTGCGAAACGTTTTCTAACGGTCTTTTTCTCGGTAACTTTTCGTATGAAGAAAGCAAAGTTATTAATTCCTGTGTTGAACCTACTGTACTATTTAGGCTCGATATTCTAACGTTTACTTCGCTTATACCCCCACATACAAGCTCGATTAATTGAGATTCCGTGAATGCAATTTTAGTACTACGCAACAACCTTATCTTTTCCCTAGCGTATTCACAATAGGTGTCAGCAGAATCAGAAGTATATATTACAGCTTTTGATAATTTTTCCGAAAGATTCTTTTTCTCGGGATACAAATCACAAATGTCTTTACGCAAGGCTTCCCATGACCGTTCGGTCTCCGGTTCCCAAGTCTCAAACCATAACGAAGCAGAGCCCCGGAGGGCCTTACCGGCTCTAGCAGCTTGCTGGATGCTGCTCCACTTCAACTCAGCACCAAGCTTCTCAATCGATATGCACCACGACTCCGCTCCGTTGTCGTTCTTCTCGGGGTTGTACAAGGGAAGCGCGACATCATCGTGCCGCTGATTTGACGTAACTGCATCGCGAATAGCTTTCACGAGGTTGTCTAAGATCGGAGTCTGCTCCATCACTTGTAAACAAAAGAGAGAAAAAAACTTTATGAAGGGTGTTGTAATGTTTGGCGATCCCGACTTCTGATGATAGATAAACAAAACTATTAGAGTTTGTTTATAAGCTAAGTTCTGTATTATAGGGATTAAATTATGAAGCGTTATATTAAATGGAAATAAAGTGAGGGTATGATATGAACAGCAAATGGTTTAAATAGAATAAAAGAAAACATTTCGTTAACAAGTATTTATTAAACGTACTTACATTCAATTTAGCACCACTTAATCGCAACCACACTTCCTCGCTTCTTAGTATAACTTTTATTGGTCTTCGAAATCACAGTTACAATTTTACTCTCGTTCAAAAAATGACGATTTGGAGGTATGGATTTTAGTTGTTAACTCGAGGAGCTACCGAAAGAGAATGCCCCTTCCACCGGCGGTCCACCCCTTTTTATGCTAAAATCCCTACCTCCATTGATACATTGGCAAAAAGTGCTTCCGGTTATTTTGACTAGTTTTAATCAATAAAATCTTTTATTAACAATAAAATCAATAATCAAATAAATATTTTAAAATTAAACAAATATATATATAACTAATTAAATTATTATCTAACACGTGCACTCTCATATAAACCCATATCTTGCATTTATGCGACAAAATTATCGCGCGACTAAAATCGTGGTGCGCGCCTGGCCTTAAGAACGATTATCTAGACACGCGGCAGCGTGTCCAGCCAAGTTCACCCCAAGAACTGGCGAGCAGCAGCCGTGTGTTATATTACACGAACCGTTTGGAGCCACTTTTGACCCCTCAATAACTCCAAATCTATTTAACATAAAAACATGAAATTTGGCTTATGTATTAAGATCCTTTAGAACAACTAGAACCCCAAATTTCATAAATATAGGTGAAATAGGTATTGAGATATTAAAGTCCAAAAAACGGTATTTTTATCACTGACTGACTGACTGACTGACTGACTGACTGACTAGTAATCAAAAACCTAACCCACTTCCAGGTGACCTAGAAAGGTGAAATTTGGCATTCAGCTTGGTAATTGTGTGTGTACACATAAAAAAATCGAAAACAGTGATTTTTTTACTTTTTTAATTATTATTATTATTTATGCTTCTTGCCTCAGAACTCCGTCATTTATTAACCGATTTGGAAAATTCTTTCTTTGTTTTAAAGATGTATTAGCATAGCTCACACTCTTTCTCTCTCTCTCTCTTACACACACACACACACACACAAGAATCCAACACGTACTAACCGATTTGGAAAATTCTTTGTTTGTTTAAAAGATGTACTAGAATAGCACACACACAAGTAATTAACAATTAATTATTAAATAATTTACACATCATAATAATTTCTGTACAAAAAGTAATGAGATCCCATCAAAAACATAAATGTTAAATTAGAGCCAAGTTCTCGCATGCAACGTTGTCGACTTCGCCGACAAAAGAATTGAGATCTATATGGGCGCCAAGTTCTCTGCCCTAAATTTTTTAAATACATGGACATGCGACATACTCAATGCATTTATTTTACTTGGGGTGTAATTCAATATCAAGATTTGACTTGGCTAGTTTTCACAAACTGACTTAATTTTATCAAAGTAACATAGTATTATTATCAAGCTAACAGTATAAGTAACAGGGACGTACACTAACTTGCGTACATACCTTTACGAAAATAGGTTAATGATTAGACAAATATAATATAAATTTATATGTAAAAACTAGCCAAGTCCAGTCTTGATATTGAATTACACCCCAAGTAAAATAAATGCATTGAGTATGTCGCATGTCCATGTATTTAAAAAATTTAGGGCAAAGAACTTGGCGCCCATATAGATCTCAATTCTTTTGTCGGCGAAGTCGACAACGTTGCATGCGAGAACTTGGCTCTAATTTAACATTTATGTTTTTGATGGGATAAAATATATACTCAATACTCAATACGTTTATTGCACATAATGATTAGTAAATAGTTTAAGTATCACATTATGTACCCTGTTGGGTGCTGAACAAGAACGAGAAGGTAGGCACTTACATAATATTAATATACGAGTATAATATACAGCAAAATTACAATATTTTACAAGGAAAATTTACTTCCGATTCATTTTTAACAAATTGGAGAGATCATGAGTAGTAACTAAAAAACCGGCCAAGTGCGAGTCGGACTCGCGCACCGAGGGTTCCGTACAAACACTTTCCATCCCTAAGTGGTTAAGTTAAGTTTGCACCTGGTATGTATAGCGCCCCATATAAATTAGGTGCAAAGTTAGGTATTAAAATATAAAAAAAAAACTACTTACTAGATCTCGTTCAAAACAATTTTCGTTGGTAGTTTTTATAGTAATGTACATCATATGTTTTTTTTAGATTTTTCATTTTCTTATTTTAGAAGTTAGAGGGGGGGGGACCAACTTTTTTCCACTTTGGAAGCGTCTGTCACGCAAACTATACGGTTTAGAAAAAAAATATTTTAGAAACCTCGATATCATTTTTGAAGACCTATCCATAGATACCCCACACGTATGTGTTTGATGAAAAAAAAATTTTTGAGTTTCAGTTCTAAGTATGGGGAGCCCCCAATAATTATTATTATTTTTTTATTTTTGCATCAAAATCTTAATGCGGTTCACACAATACATCTACCTACCAAGTTTCAACAGTATAGCTCTTATAGTTTCGGAAAAAAATGGCTGTGACATACGGACGAACAGACAGACGGACAGACGGACAGACGGACAGACAGACATGACGAATCTATAAGGGTTCCGTTTTTTGCCATTTGGCTACGGAACCCTAAAAAGGAAGCGTGATGTAAAGCGCCCTCGAGCGGCTAGTTTAGTTACTACAGTCTGCAGTGTTACGGAGAAAAAACCGTATCTTACTATGAAATCCATACAAAGATACGACCTTTCTACCGTAGTATCGCAATACTATTTTTTTTTAATCTGTTAATTAAGGAGCTTTGATCATTTTTATGAACATGCCAGCTCCAGCAGGCCTAATACACAACATCATTCATCTAAAAGACATAGATAAATAAAAACATAAACCGTATAAACTTAAAAATAACATGTACACGAAAACAACTAAATTTGTATACACTATTTACATAAAAAAAACTGTATACAAATTTAGCCGATTCCGATAAGGGTTCCGCCAATATTGAATTGAACATTACATTCAAGAAAGATCTGGTATTAGACCTAGCCATTTACATTAGACAAAAACAAACATACAAAATCACCTTCCTTAAAAAAATCCTTAAATAAATCCAAAATCTCCTTAACAACAATTCCAAACAGCGTTTTGAACTTCTCCTCCCAACTTTCGGTAGAAAACAAAATATCCTTCGTGTTCTCAACCAGCCTTTCAAAAGTAATACGTCTCTTCTTCTTTCCTTATTTTGTCTTTGATCTTCTATATCAGCCCGCTCAATAGTAGGCTGATTGACCAATAGACACTCGGACCTCTTCACATCTGTTACTCTTTTTGACTTCCGCGGCTTACGAACCTCTTGTTGTGGCTCGCTCTCTAATCTGTACTGACTTACTGATCGCTGGCCCTCAGCCTGACAGACAGAATCTTCAGACTGTTTAGATTGTAACGGCTTCGACAAAACAGCATCTCTATATGACTTTCCAAAACTTAAGTCATTCTTAAAAACAGATGGCGCATCCTGACTACAAACATCCGTATCCTTTTTTTCCTTATTTTGCATATACAACCAAAAAGCCCGTTTATATATACATCCCTCAGCAGACATAATCCTGCGAATTTCTTACTCCTTCACAAAAACCGGGCACGACTTATCTAAGGCCATATGGCTGCCTTTACAATTAATGCATCTAAAAATAGTCGTTTCGCAATTGGCATGCTCCCCGCCGCATTTCGGACAAGTAACTTTAGTAGTAGGACAAAACCTGCTCAGATGACCGAACTTCCAACATATTGAACATTGGGTAACCGGGAAAGTGTACTGATTTACCTTAAATCGGCAACCGTAGGCATAAACATATGGCGGTAAAGAAGTTCCCTTAAAACACAGACGAATAGCTTCAGCCTTAACCCAACGCCCATCATGATCCAAACGGTTCAGTCTACATATTGACAAATGTCTTCAGACCCTTCAATATTCTTTAAAAATTCGTCTTCCTCAACCTCCAACTCAACCTGCCTTATAATTCCATTCCAAGTGCAGCATGCCATATTAGACCAATAAGAACGTCTCGTCTCATTGTTAAACTCCTGAGAAGCCAGAAGCTTCTCCGCATCATCCTTAGAGTTAAACTGTATGCGAACTTTACGTGGACCCATAAACTTGACGGATAAAATTCCTTTTATACCCTTAAATTACAGCAACTTTGCCAAACCAATCTGTTTCGGTAAATCTTCTTTTGACACTATATAAACTTCAAATAGCTTGTCAGGCACACCGTCCGGCTCCAGCTGCGTTTTGGCGGTTGCTAAAACCCGCAAGCGTTTAGGTTTCCTGCCTATTGTGATAAAACTATCACTACAACCACAGCTTTCGTCGCTCAGACCACAAGCACGCTTCACCGCTATATGCCGCACATCCGACATGGACTCAGCGTCCGATACAATATCCGATTGACTCGGCCCTGCCTTATTATCAAACTCCACTTCAGATAGCCACGACGAAGCTGCCCGCTGCCCACATTCTAAAAGTGACGTATCACTCACGACACCTCGACTTGACTCACTCATCGCAAAAACAGCGAAAATTACTCTAAAACTGAATTAACTTATAAATAAAATAAAATTTGATGAAATTTTCAACCGTCGCCTTTGACAACCAAACGTCAATCTTCGCAATACTTATATTTTTGGAACGTATCTGCCGTGCTAATTTAAAAAGTCTTATCTCAGTATACCATCGGGGTAAAAATAAGACTTCTTAATTTAGCAGGTTATGCGTTAAGCGTTATAGACTAAGCTCCCGATATAAAATGACCTTCACAGAGATGTTTATTTGATGAAATGTATTTTATATTTAGTTTAAAATGTCAATAAATATATTGCATATGGGTTGCCTAACAAATTTTAGTCCAGGGTATGTTTAGTTTAAAATTAAAAATTTTTTTTTTTTACATTTCACCGATTTGATTATTAGATAAATTCATAATTAAATAATCTTTAATTTTTTTTTGATTTCAATTCAACAATCAGACCTTTGCAAAATGCTAGTAGGTATAGATTTACCTGCTTATACCTGGCTACCCAATAGTTGTGACGGGAAAAGAATAGGCAACCTAACGTTTGCATATTCTATGGGCTTCATACTTTTGATTGGTATAGAATTTATCTAATATTAATCAAACCGGTGAAATGTTTAAAACAATTTTTTTTTATTATTAATTAAACATACCCTGGACTAAAATTTGTTAGGCAACCCATATGCAATATAATTATTGACATATTAAATTAAATATAAAATACATTTCATCAAATAAACATCTCGGTGAAGGTTATTTTATATCGGGATCTTAGTCTATAACGCTTAACGCATAACCTGCTAAATTACGAAGTCGTATTTTTACCCCGACCGTATACTGAGATACGACTTTTTAAATTAGCACGGCAGATACGTTCGATTTTACACCCCATATTTTTCATACCCCGGGCTTATATATGAAACTCGATTCTTAAGGAGTAAACTCCAAAAAAAAAAAAAGTAGGTATAGATTTTGTATCGATTCAGTTTTTCAAAATGCGGGGATAGGTTTTTGGAACATACCTACCCTATTGACCGCCAAGCGGTCTAGCAATTTACCGTGCCACTGACGCCAGAGTAAAAAAAAAAGATGTGCCCCAAAATCAACAGGGATTGAAAAATACTTGTAGCGGTTAGAATTACAAAGTTTTTGATCATTGAAATTTGGACGGCTGTGGCCGACGTGGCGTCAGGGGCACGATTTTTTGTTGACGGCCACAGCCGTTTGTGGCGCTCAAAGGGCTACTTAGGAGGTATAAACTGCTCACACTATTTAAACTGAATACTTACTGCATTCATCAAGGAAACGAGCGACAGTTTGTTGTACTCTTGGCAAAGTTTTCGAAAATCGACGTTACGAAATCCTACATTTTAATAAAAAATGTTATGCGTAAAGATACTCTATCAGCCACAGACGTCCACAGCAGAACATTGGCTTCCCCTATAGCTGGCCACAATTGCGATCCTGCGCAGACCGCATCCATCGGCATCCCGCACCCCTCTTGAGGTCATCCGTCCACCTAGTCGGCGGCAGATGTAAGACACGCTTTCGTATACGTGCTCGGCATAGTCGACATTCCAGGACTTTTGCCACAAAACAGATAGGTACAGAAATCAATTTACATACAAGCGCGTCATATACGTCGCAGAGACGATGACAGATGGAGTCAGCGAGCGCTAAACTGGAGGCCGCGAACGGGTGGCAGAAGCGTTGCAAGCCAGATGGTCGGACGACATTAAAAAGACGGCAGGGCCGACCTGCAGTAGGATCGCCGCATCAAGACCAGTTTGGAAATCCATGCAAGAGGCATATGTCCAGCAGTGGACGCATATATGCTGAGAAGAAAAAGAATAAGAAGAAACAAGCGCGCTCGAGCAAACGCACACATAGACATTGCTCACTGACACGATATCTCGGACCAGTTCGGACCAGTGCGAGCGCGAGTGCCACAGCCATCCGCTTGACGTGTCCGATTTCTGTACCTATCTGTTTTGTGCTTTTGCTCTAACAGGAGCTATTCTTACATCCTTCCTTGGGTAATGCGGGTTACATAATATGCCGCCCATTGCCACTTCAACCGTGCAATCCTGCACCTCTGGCACAACTGTGCTACGAGACTCTTTCTCACGCGAGATATTTACCTGTCTCTTTCTGTGCAGTACTGTGCGAGCGAGAGGTAACGCCATGCCGCGCGACAAGTCGCGAAGCATAATCGTGCTAGACGAGTATAGTTATGTAAAAAGTCCCTACATTAATGAAATCACTTTTCTGAGATACATAATTGGTATTTATTTCCATAAATCACAAAACGTAAATAATAAAGCAATGACATTTACGCAATAGGTACATGACGTGACAAATTAAACATATTCAAAATAAATCATTTAACATTTATATATTTCATAATCATAACCATTCTTAAATACAGTGTCATTTGTATAATTAAATGATACCTATAAGTGCTAACACATCTTGCAATCTTGTAAAATACTTTGTTATTTCGTGTGGCATTTAAAAATAAATAATGTTTAAATGATATATGTCCCAACTATTACATTACCGATTATTACAAACAAAATATTTTGGAATGTTTGACATCACAGTAAATCAATGTGTAGCTTAAGCCTTTAAAAAATGTGAGTGTCTAGTTGTGATGCTGATGGTGTTAGTGCAAGCCACATTTAAAAACTTTAGATTCGTATTACGAGACAGAGATCATGAGTTAAGTCATCGTTACAGTCCGACCAAAAAGAGTTGAAATTAAAAAGTGGCAATACTGTAGTGTAGTGTCCTCCCTTTTCTAATCAATATAAGAAAACGGGAACGACACTACAGTATTGCCACGTTTTAATTTCTACTCTTTTTGGTCGGACTGTAACCATTGGCGTATGTAAGATTATTTTTCAGGGGGGGCCTGGGTGGGGCCTGGCCAAGGCCTATGAGTTAAAGTCATGAATTTCTATGGGTAACCCAAAATTCTGGGGTGGGCACTAGACCATATTGGGGTGGGCACGGCCCCCCCGGCCACCCCCCTAAATACGCCAATGACTGTAACTCTTTATCCTTTTAGTAGCTTTACGTCAAATACAGTTTCACTCACACGCTAAACAATATGTCACAAGATAGAGAAATTATTAAACCTTATTTAAAAGGAAACAGTGGTTTTATATTATACTGGTTAATGTTTATACAGGGTGAAACCTAAGTCGTAAACATACATTTTGAAACATAAACATATCTATCGCAGTAGTTTAATGCAAATTCATTGCATTAACTCTAAAAGTAAACAATTAAACATCATTGATAATAATTTTAAATAGCAAACACACCAATCTTATGGTCATCCTATTCGACAAGACTTGGTCTGTACAGTCTATTAGGGTGACAATGAGACTCAGTAAATATAAAACAATTATTTAAATTAACGAATTAACAAACTTTTACATATTTTTGTCACGTCCACATGTTTAAACTAAAGTTGAACAGTAAGGAACACATATTTCTGTTTACGACATAGGATTCACCCATCACCCTGTATGTTCCGGTGGCGTACCACAACTTTAGGTGTTCTAGGCGTTCAAAGGGTTAAAGCGGCAAAAGAAGCATCCAAACTGAGAGCGTTTCGGCTGTAATGTCATGTCATTAGCCGCTGCACAGTAAAGCCTTATTTGCATTGGCGCATCTAAGATTATTTTTCTGCCTGGGTGGGAGCCTGGGTATATGGGCTATGAGATGAAGCCATGAATTTCTATCGGATACCCAACATCCTGGGTGGGCATTAGACCATATTGGGGTGGGCACGGCTCACCCGCCCCCCCCCCAAAATACGCCTAGGCCTATTTGGTTTAACACCATCTCTGCGGTAGTTTTTCGCTGATGAACTTTGCGCTCAAAATTTGATCACAAAAGTTCACAAGAGGTACTTAATGTAGGCTCGTAACTAGGTTTTCATACTTTGGCAAAATAAGAGAGCAATAAGTACGTAACTTACATTAAGGGCCTTGTTTACTCATAAGGACAAGTATGAAAAAGTATGAATTTAGTGATGCTCATTTTCGTTGATATTTTTAGCATACTCTTAAATACAATACTTATCGAAATAACTAATTATATTATAAGATAATTAGCGACCTATTTGACTATAGGAATGGTAAATAATATATCTAAACTCTCTAAAAAAACATAATTAACAGGAAATATAGGATAATAGTTTTAATACACAAGTAATAAAATAATATATTTGACTAAAACTTCAAACTTACGCATTGGTGCTACTTTTGACTAGATAAAGTGCAAATAAAATGCCACTTATAAATAATTTTGGAATGACAAGATTAAGAATTAAGATTACTTATTGTCAAGTATTTTTAGAAGTTGCAGATACGATCATACTTTTGATAAGATCTAAACCAAATAATTTTATATTTGGGAAAGTAAGGAGAAGATACATAAAAACGAGCGGAAAACGTTTCGTTGTGCGACAAAAAGTAACGATACAATAAGGAAAATATAACCTTACGTTATTAGATGGTTTATTTTCGTCGCACAACGGAAACTTTGATACAAAATTTAATTGAGTGAATTATGAGGAAACTCTTTGGTGTTCACTCTTCACACATTTCTCACAATTGAGCCGTTTATCATAAAACAAAAATCACTGGTAATTCTAATATTATACATTTATGTGTATTCACAGATTTAGATACAAAGCGTTAGATGAGAGTAAAATGGACAGTATAAACAACATTTTCGAAAATCCTATGTCTACTGGACCAATTTAGATAAGACTATCCGTTGTAACAGCTTCTTAAGTGGATGCATGTCATCAGCATAATATTTATAAGCACAATATACGTACAAATAAAAATTGGGCAAGTGCGAGTCCGCCTCGCGCATGAAGGGTTCCGTACCATAAAACAAATTTTTTGTATGGGAGCCCCTTAAATATTTATTTTATTTTATTTTTAGTATTTGTTATTATAGCGGCAATAGAAATATCACCGTTCTTGAGATACAGCCTGGTGACAGACGGACGGACGGACAGCGAAGTCTCAGTAATAGGATCCCGATTTTACCCTTTGGGTACGGAACCCTAATAAAACTGATATGAATGACGTAAATAAGTAAAATACCGTATACAAGATTTAACATAAAACATTCCGCGTTTTGAATGGTTCAAAATTGTATTCTAGAACGCCTTCTATAAGGGGCCATATATAGCTGTAATTTATGGCCCAGCTATATTGTGCATCTTGCTCTAGCGTAGAGTGTCAGAAAAGGACGGCCATAGGAAGAGGCCACAAATTGCAGCAAAGCATGGCCCGTTTAGAAGTCCCTGTTAAGATGTGGCGTTTTTAATATTATTTGAAACATGCTCACATGACACAATTGACATTTCCTCTCTATGGTTATCTGTTATCCGGTGCCCCGACAAAACTGACTGTTGTACTTGTCTCGTCGTCTAAAAGTTAAATTGATTTTAAATAGAGTGATCGCTTTATCCAGTTCCTGTTCGATACAAAATAAAGAGCATAAGTGTGTCATAACGTATGTACTGGTTTTATTTCATGGGATCCATACTAAGGGACTTCTCTGCACTCTGCTCCCCGCCAATCTCCAAGAGGTTATCGTCCCAGCGACCAACCCTTGCGTAATCCCATGAAATATATGTGTGATCTCAATACGAACAACTCATCTGGCGTGTTGCTAACCGCCTTCATCCATTTCGCTTCGCGCTGGTGCAGCGAGCTTCACTGCAGTGCTTGGGGCAAGTGCAAGGCGGCGCGTGCATGCAAATGGCGGCGGATAATATAAATGCAAATGCTACAAAGCTGTCGTATACTCATTTCGACCGGTTTGAAGGTGTTGGAAACTATTGTGTATGGAAGCATTATATGAAGAATGCGCTTATTATCGACGGCTTGTGGAGTTGTGTAACAAGAGGCGACGACGTTGCTGTGGATGGGGTCAATGACCAACGAGCTTTAGCAAGAATAAATTTATCCCTGAAAGCTTCCTGTATACAATATGTAAGAGATGCAAATACTGCAAAGGAAGCTTGGCAAGCTCTCAGCCATGTTTTTGAGGATAAAGGCTTCTACAGACGTGTAATGCTTCTTCGACAACTGCATCAAGCGAGTTACAATAGTTTTAATAATATGAATGATTACATTGAACACATTATGACGCTTGTGCATCAATTAAGTGATATTGGAAGAATGATAGAAGACTCTGAGATAGCAGAACTACTACTGTCGGGACTTCCTCAAGATTTTGATGTTCTTGTCAGCAGCTTGGAGACTGCTTCGATCACCAACAGCCTCAATAGTGAGATGGTGCGAACTAGATTACTTCAGGAGGACCATCGGAGGAAAAATAATGAAAAACAAAGTGATCTAGCTTTGTTCACCAAGCGGAAGGACATCATTTGCAATTTTTGTCACAAACCAGGACACATAAAGGCGAAATGTTACAAGTTTAAGAAGAATAAGAAGCGAGATGGCAATCGAAATGAAGCTTTGATGGTGACTTCTTCAAAGTGTGTGCCACATAGTAGTACAGTTTGGGTTTTGGACTCGGGTGCAACTAAACACATGTGCAAAGACATTAGTTTATTTGAGGACATTACTAAGTGTCAACAACATGTAACTGTTGCTGACGGTGGCTCCCTGCCATGTCTAGGCTTTGGTGAGGTTAGTATTCCTATGAAAAATAACAAGTCTCAAATAGTAACAGATGTTTTGTACGTCCCAGACCTCTCAACTAATTTAATAAGTGTTAGTAAATTGTGTGAGAAGGCATTTACTGTTACCTTTAAAAATAATAAGTGTTATGTTTTCAAAGGGGAATATTTAACAATATCTGCCACTAAACTTGGGGGAATTTATATTTTGGACAATGTGCATGGTTTTGTTTCTTCTGATCCACAGCAAAGGTCGTTTGTGACCAAGAGTATGGAAAATGTGTCGCAGCAGCAGAGCTTGCCCGACACAGATGCTGCTTCTTTGGCGGTGTCATCGGAGCTATGGCACCGGAGGATGGGTCATCTCAGCTATCGTGGGGTGAGTGTTCTCCGTAATATTGCTAATGGTGTTAAGTTTCATCAATCTCAGCAGGATGCAGCCGTTAAGGAATGTGAATCTTGCGTTGAGGGGAAGCAAACAGTGCAAAGTTTTCCTAAGGGTGAAGCTAAACGTGCTGTGCAATTGTTGGAGCTTGTTCACTCCGACGTCTGTGGGCCAATGCCTGTCAGCAGCTTGGGTGGATCTAGGTACCTGCTAACATTTACAGACGATTTCTCACGTAAAACGTTTGGTTATTTAATTAAAAAGAAATCTGAAGTTTTGTCCAAATTCAAGTGTTTTAAGGCTACCGTCGAAAAGCAAACCGGATATTCGATTAAAATCCTTCGTACTGACGGAGGTGGTGAATATTGCAGTAATGAATTCAGTGAGTATTTACTGGGTCAGGGGATAATTCATCAGAAAACTGCTCCTTATAGCCCGTCTCAAAATGGTGTCTCGGAGCGCCTTAACCGGACCCTGCTGGAAAAAGTGCGCTGTATGCTTCAGGAATCTGGTCTTGGTAAAGAATACTGGGGTGAAGCTGTTTCCACAGCTATTTATCTTAAGAACAGAAGTCCTACAGCGGCTCTTCCTAATAAACTTCCTGAAGAAGTTTGGACAGGCAACAAAGTTGACCTGAGCCATCTACGTGTCTTCGGTTGTCGTGCTCTGACGCTCATACCTAGCGTGAGACGTGATAAGCTTGATTCTAAATCTCATCATTGTATCTTTGTTGGGTATTGCGAGCATACCAAGGGTTATAGGTTAATTGATCCCTTAGTACCTAATAAAATAATAACTTCAAGAAATGTAATTTTCTTTGAAAATAAGTTTTGTGATAGTACAACTGATAACTGTGATATTCAATGTAATGATAATGATAAATTTTATTCTTATGAAAATGACTTGCAAAGCAATGAAAATAATTCTAATATGAATAATTTAGTGAATAATAATTTAATAAATAATAATTTATCGAATAATAATTTAAATGGAATGCAATGCAATGAATCCAGTAATGAATTGAATAATATTCCTGAATTAAATAATGAATCATTAAATTTTAATGAACCAACTGACAACAGTAATTGTCAATCTGATATTTCTGATAATGCGCAAAGCCCGCCTAATGTTTGTTTTTCTCCAGTTTCAGGGGACTCTTCCTTCCATAGTGCTGAGGGAGTCGATGGAGACAGCGAGGACTTAGGTTCTTCCTCTTCATCGAACGAAACGGTCGTTCGAGGGGAAGATTTAGGCGCGCCAGCATCCGGCAGCGACAGCGACCGACCTGTTCGTTCTACGCGGAACACTAAACCAGCAAGGTATGCAGATTACGATTTGTCTGACTCATCAGATTTGTCATATTTAGTTCAAAATTTTATCTATGACGAGCCTCAGTCCTATGATGAAGCAGTAGCAAGCCCTAACAAAGATAAGTGGCAAATTGCTATGCAAGCTGAGTACGACTCTATGATTAAAAATAATGTATGGCAAATTGTTGATAGACCTGCTAACCATAACATTGTCAGTTGTAAATGGGTTTTTAAATTAAAGTCTGATGATTCAGGTAACTATACAAAATATAAAGCTCGTTTAGTGGCAAGAGGATTTAGTCAAAAGCCTGGTAGAGATTTTACAGATGTCTTCTCGCCAGTTGTTCGGCACTCTAGTTTGAGAATGTTATTTTGTATAGCTAACGAACTTAACATGGATATGGAACATATAGATGTAAATACTGCGTTTTTACATAGTAATATTGATGAACAAATCTATATGGAACAGCCTCCAGGTTTCTCAACTGATAAGACTAAAGTATGCTTGTTAAATAAAAGTTTGTATGGTCTTAAACAAGCGAGTAGGCTGTGGAATAATAAGGTTCATGATGTGTTGACTAATCATGGTTACTTGCAAAATAGGTGTGAACCATGTGTGTATATTAAAAAGAATAATGATAAGTTGACTATGATTGCATTGTATGTCGACGACTTTTATATATTTTCTAATTGTCAAAATGAGAAAGAAAAATTGTATAGCTTATTAAAGTCTGAATTTAGTTGTAAAAGCTTAGGCCCTATAAAGAACTGTCTTGGTACTCAAGTTCACAGGGATAGAAGTCGTGGCATTTTAATGTTTGAACAATCTGACTATATTAAAAGGTTATTAAGCCGTTTTGGCATGACTAATTGTAAGAGTGTCTCAACTCCTATGACAGTTAATAATAAGTTAGAAAAGGCATCAGACAATAATTGTTTATCTGATAGTGATTATCCTTATAGAGAGTTAATAGGATGCCTAATGTACCTGTCTGTGTGTTCGAGACCTGATATTACTTATGCTCTAAGTCATTTAAGTCAGTTTAATACCGCTTTTACGCGAGATCATTGGTTGGCTGCCAAAAGAATTTTAAGGTACTTGAGTGGTACAATTAATTACAGATTAGTGTTTGTAAGATCTGGCAGCTTTGATATGTCAGTATATGCTGATGCTGACTGGGCCAATGATATCGTGGATAGAAGGTCGTATAGTGGCTTTGTTATTAAGCTGGGTGATTCTACAGTCTGTTGGGAATCACGCAAACAGCGATGTACTGCTCTGTCGACTACAGAAAGTGAATATCTGTGTCTTAGTGATTCATGCAAAGAAGTATGTTTTATTAGAAATTTTATGTTTGAAATTTTTGGTAAACATTTTAATTGTAGAATCTTTAATGATAATCAGAGTGCGTTGAAATTGCTTGAAACTAAAGAGTATTGCCACAAAAAGACCAAGCACATAGATCTTCGCTACCATTTTGTGAAAGACGTTGTGAAGAACGACAATATTACTGTTAGTTATTTACCTACTGATAAGATGGTTGCTGATCTTTTCACTAAGCCTCTGTGTAGCTATAAGCATTTGGGTTTTATTAATGACTTAAATCTGAGAAATGTATTGTCTTAATTTTACTTTACTTTGTTAAATTAGAGCATAGTTCTGTGACATATCTTTGTAAGATCATGTCAATCATCTTGGTGCTTATTGGATGGTTGACATAAGTCATGTTTTTGATTGTCGGCACATAGTCAATGTAGAGTTTTAATTAATTTGAATTGTTAATTAGATTATATAGTTATATAATGTTTCTCTGCATTGTTATGTTGTTTTCTCATGTTTTGCATGAGGGGAAGTGTTAAGATGTGGCGTTTTTAATATTATTTGAAACATGCTCACATGACACAATTGACATTTCCTCTCTATGGTTATCTGTTATCCGGTGCCCCGACAAAACTGACTGTTGTACTTGTCTCGTCGTCTAAAAGTTAAATTGATTTTAATTAGAGTGATCGCTTTATCCAGTTCCTGTTCGATACAAAATAAAGAGCATAAGTGTGTCATAACGTATGTACTGGTTTTATTTCATGGGATCCATACTAAGGGACTTCTCTGCACTCTGCTCCCCGCCAATCTCCAAGAGTCCCTATACAAATCGAAAAATATTCGCAATTATATCCGGAACAGTAAAAATGTATGAAAGCTGAGGTCATCTATATTTCACCGAAAAATTTGAAGGCGGCAGCGGTAACAAGAATATTTTAATTAGTATTAAATAGTGAAAAATAAGAATTAAACATTAAATTACTGAATAGGTAGATAATTTATATAACATCCCATTCACTCAAGTAAAAACTAATAAGTACATACTTATATATATTTTTTGGTCATTTTGATCTAAAATTATATTCAAAATCATTTTGAAGGATTTTCTAATTTTTCAAATAATATTTTTGGTTTAACATAGGCTCATAATAGTCATAATATATCAGATCTCTTAACTAAACGCGTGCCTAAGCTTACATAGGTTATAAATTCAAATATATAATATATACCTAGGTATTATGCCAGATTGTCACTCCATTGTATTAATACTACATGGCACTACCCCAATCTGGTCCGATTGTGTGCGGCCGAGAAGAACGGCGAATTACCAACTTCTAACTTGGAAGTAGACTTAGCTGTTAATTTTTGACGCTCAGGCGATGTAAGCTAACTATATATACAGGATGTAATCTAAGCCATGAATCTGGATATTTTTTTAAGGCTTTGACGCCTTTGACTGTTTAATATTTGTTAAACTGATAAATAGATTACACATCATTCGTTTTTTACCGTTTAAAATGCTTTTTTCATATGTTTGTATTAACTCGTGGTCACCGTTCGTTTCCTTGCATATGACATTTGCGTGACCAGCTGCGTATATATGAATTGAAATAATTGTGAGATTCAAGACGTATTTCATAGTTAACATTACAATTTGTCAGATATTTAATTGGCCGGAGTAAACGGACGCCTTTTCTTACTAGCTCAATTTCATTTAGATTACTGTTTAGTTTGGTTTCAACATATGACTTTTTATCAATAAAAACAATCTAATATCAGCAATTACGTATATTCTCACTGTCTTAAGAAATGGCAAATCACTTCGGCTAACTCAAAAATTCAATTCTTTCTGGTACAAAGGGTGTCCATTGCGATCCAACGTGGAAATTCTGCGAGCGTTATGGGCACCTTTGGACCAGAAATGACAGGGAGCGGTGTTTTTTGAACCTTGTTATTTTTATAATTTAGTTTTAATTGAGTTATTAATTATTAAGTCATGCATTTATTGTAAGTACCGTTATATACATTGTATTTGATATTATACTTTAACGTAGTACTTAAAAATTCAACTGTATAAAATAATTCCTTTCACGACTCAGAATCCATCCTGTACAATACAGATATCAAGTCATCCTAGGCCGAAAGTGGGATTTTCTGCCTGCTACGCGGGGTGAAAATCTCACTTCCTGGCCAAGGCGGGACGTAAATCTTAGACAAACCACGGACGGTTATTCGTTAAGCCCCTGATCGCATATTTATGGCCCGAACCGAGGCCTGCGATCTGGAACATTCACGAATTCACCTCCCTAGGTATATAAAGTACTATTGTAACATTATCTCAGGTATAGAAAAATAAAGTTAACATACATTACCACTGCCTAAGCTGCGTGGCTCTGATTGTTAGAGCACAACAAGCTATCTGGGTTCGCGAGGGGGTCCAATTCTGCAAAAAGCTTGAACCAAGCCGCTTTGTCTTCTTTCTTCTGGTTTGTTTTCGGTTTTGGCGTGTTTTGTTCGGATGATTCTGGTGTTTGGTCGGGTTTTTCTGAGTTGACGGGTATGAGAGTATCTTCCATCAAACTGGATGAATTCATATCCTGGAAATATTCACAATATATTGTTTTTTTTTTTTTACTTTTTTGAACCAGATACCTACCATAGACAGCTACCAATAAGTCACGCCACAAATCGTCTATTTAACCCATTAATAGGCAATCAACTTTCTTCTGTTGCTAGTTGCCATGGTGATGTCCCCTGGGCCACTCTTTAAAATTGCAACGTTATAAGCCCATTCTTATGTAGATTATCTCCTGACAACACTAGTAATATAACTTATCATTATCAACGCTTTTCTAAGAAGTTTAATCACTATATTGTCCCCTGGGCCACAGGACAGAATGACAACAAGGAAAACGTTGATCCACCCATAAATCGTTTATTTCGAATATGCGTGTTAATAAATGATTTGATTTGATTATCATTACCTGTAGTAGCTGTGAAGGCATGAACATTCCAAAGTTACTGGCTACATCGCCACAGTCCATTCTCAAACCGGCCAGATCAGAACTAAGTCCACTCTCATTTGCAACTGATTCGGCAACATCAATAAGATTGACTGATTCCATTGGAACCTCAGCTTTGTTTGCTGGGGTGCCTTGGGATGTCTCTTTTTGGTCACTCTTGCTGGTTTCAGTGGGCGGATCTTTGCTGGTGTTATTATCATCTTTGTATTCATCCTGTAATTTAAAATCATAAAAGTATCATTAGAATGTATTTTAGACATGATATTACCGGTATAGGTATGTTGTCCACTAGGACTGGCTCTGGCCAGTTAATAGGTCTTTATTGACAACCTATGGTCTACCTTCTGTCTGAGAATCGGAATATCTTGTATATGTATATATATAGGAATTTGGAAGTGTATTCAATCTGAATTCAGTGTAAATATGCAGATCACAACTACTAATCATTAAGCTATACCCCTATTGGTCCTAATGACACTAGACTGACAGTATTGCCTCAAATCATTTGTGCACGGAAAATCCCAGGGTATGATAATATTGATAATAATGGTTAAAAGCGAAGTTATTTTAAGAAAAAAAGCTTGTATATTTTTATCGTGTTTTCAAAAATGTTGATGTGCATTGACACCATTACAAAGTGAATTCTTGAATAGTCAAACAAAGTGTCTAGAAATTGTGATACGCCAACCGTGGTATGAAAGTTAAACTAACCTGGAAAAATAACATTTGATCTTTGTCCTGTGGCACTAACTCTTCTGCTTTCTCCTCTCCCAAGTTCTGTGACAGTTCCTTAAGTATGCAGAACTCATACATGGGCTTAGCATTCATTGTGTCGGCCGTGGCCAAGAGTGTTGATGACACTTTGGTGCCGAATGTCAGGAAGGAGCTCTGGTAGTTAGTTAGTACATGAGAAAACATGTTACACCGAGCTGCGGCTAGTAGGTCGATCTGGAACAGAAAGCAAGCTTATATAAATTTGGCAATCCCTATGTTATTTGCTAATGTTATTAATAGTATTTTATTGATTATTCAATATAATATAAAATAAGAAAGCCTTTTATTTCTCTCTTTCTTACAAATTTAAATAATATATTGTCGCAAAAATTCAGGTTTACAACTTTACTATGGGTAATTTAGTTGCAATCTCAATTTTAGCGAACTTGGAAATTTAGCCTAAATCCATACAGAACAGGTAAAATAGTCAAATAAAAAAAAAACTGTTTCACAAGTTTACTATGGGAACTACAATATGATAGAGTACAGAACTAAGTTTTAACATTTTTCGTAAATTAACTAAATTGGTTAAATTGATTACTCAATACCCTACTGCAATTGAAACCTAAGGGTGGAGCATTCACCTGTTATGTAGCAAAACACAAGTTTATTAACAGGCATGCAATGCTTACAGTTAGGCAGCATCCTTAGTGTCTGAAAAAGTTAGAAAAGTAAAAATCATGCTATTAAATCATGTCATAAAACTAACCTTCTGTAGTACATCAAGTGTTAGCTTATCAAACGCCTTTTTGCTCTCTCTGACTTGCCTCTGCGCCTTCCGGAAACTGTCGAGCCCGCGCCCCGTGTCAGGGTCAAGTTGCGCGCTCGTTGACTTCATCCAACTCAGTGCAGCGCGGTACTCGATACGAGCCTTCTCCATAGCAGACACAGTAGCCCTCATGTCGCTCACAGCCCGGCCTCTGAACGTCTCCACCTCGTGATACAACCTCAACAATGGCCCTCTCACCGACAAACGCTGCTGCCCCGAATAAGATATCGCTTTACCAGCCGACATCATATGTTTACCAGCCGCGTCGTTATTTTTACCCGAATCCCGCAAAAACTTCCCCAAAGCATTCTCCTCTTGAGCCAACACACACAAACGCTCCTGATACTGGTCTAAAACCCTTTGTAATTGCAAACAACTATCAGATATTGATCGAAACAACTCCAATTTCGCGTCTAGCTCGGCATCGGATGAAACTATACACTCGTCTTCTTTGGTTCCTAGTTTTTTCAACACAGTCTTCTTAGTTACCCAATACTGATGCTGCATCATTTTGAAACGGCTAAATTAAATGCGTGGCAGCAAACTTTGAATACATTAACAATACCCGAGTACTAAAAATTATCGCTGAAAATGCTGATTGCTGTAATGCGTGTAATGCCAAGCTTATCTGACAAAGTGACAAACACAAACGTCAAACAGCTGAAACAGATAACACACATGTTTATGACAGAGACAATATGATGTTAAAAACAGATCAAACCTCAAAGCTGCCAATATAAGGATCTGTCAAGTTAAGCAATGTTTTTGGGTTATATGTATTTAATTAGCTCCATATTTTCTAATCTGTGGTGCGATATTTACAACCGGAATGTGCAATGGCCGCCGCGTTTCGCGTGACGTGCGAGTGTATAGTGTTATATTAAAATTGACTGAGATAAAAAAATGCTTGTATTTGTTAGGTGAGAATGAATAACAGTCACAAGTTAGCGGACAATATTACAATGTACTGTGCTACTGATAAAACGATACCCGGAGTGTCATCTTCCCAATCTTCGAAGAATGTCAAAGAAGGTAAGTTTGTTCCTGTCATACCTATTTACTATTTTGTAACGGGCAAAACAACGGTTATTATCTTCTTTGATTGTTTTTTTCTCAATACTCTGATTGCGCTATTTGAAGTAGCCTCTTTGTGGCTCTCCTCCGGTTACATTTGTTGTGTTATTTAATGTAGAGTGCAAACTTTGCGTGGTATTAACTTTTAAATATTATGTATAACTAAGTCCATGCGATAGGTTATAACAGTTACAGTGGCTAAAATTGCATTAAAAATAATTACACGCGGTAATTTATGGATAGGAAATGATCTTTCAATTCATAGTTTGTAAATTGAAAGTCTAGGAAGCATTTTTACTAATGTCCTAGATAATCTTCAGCCTTTACATTTGACTGTATAATTTACACGAATACATATCTGCAATATGCATTTTATTCCGTACTGTTTAATGTATCTCGTTATGAACATTTAAAAAATATCCTTATCCTTTCCTGACAGATTTCATTTTGCAGTAACTTAGCAAGTAATAAAGAGGATGTTTGCATAACTTTCAGTTTGTTCATCAATGCCAGCTGGTTTAAATAATGTGCATACATAAATAAATCGCTGTATGGCAGGAGTTAAAAGTAAGTAGTAAAATTATCATTAACCCTTTATTTATTTATTAAGACTTTATTGCACAAAATACAGAATTAAAAGTAAAAATGGCGGACTTAATGCCATGAGGCATTCTCTACCAGTCAACCACAAGGTCAAACAGAGATATTTTGGTGCGGGAGGGGTGTACAACAATATGTGTATGCCCACAATGCTAATGTCGAAATAAAATACACTAGTTATGTGATTAATACATATTTTTTATTCAGGAATGATTAACTTAATTATTTTACTTCTGTAATGTAAACTACATTAGGCTTCGGTTAACACTTTCGCAACCAGATATAAAATTTAACCCTACCCCAGAAACCGAGAGCCCGCTAGGTGGGTAGCTCTTTAAGCAAAAATACGTGACCGGCATCTGAGCAATGATTACGAGTGCCTACCAGGCGGGTTCTTGGTAGCGAAAGTGTTAAGGTTTGTCTATTCAATAATAATAGCTATAGTAAATTAATTATTATAATAAAATATACAGCTGCTTGATGTCATCTGTTTATTTTGTAATAAACTACAAATGAAATATCATCAGATGAATTATTATTACTCACTCTACAATTCTATTGTGATTTAACTTGTCTGTGTACTTATATCCAATAATCAATGCAAATTATTTTATATTTGTTGATGTCTGGCTTGATTCCTTAATGTTTAAATACACATAGAAGGTTTCAATTACAACGCAGTTGGCTCAGATTGCAAGCAACTGCCTACTGAGCCGGCGGTCCCTGGTTCGAATCCTGGCCAGGGCAAATATTTTTGTGATGAACACAAATATTAGTGCTTGGATCATGGTTTTTGCCTTCACAAGCCTTCTTGAGCTAATTTGGGACTAGATTGATTTGTGAGAGGTCTGATACCTATTTATTTATTCCAAAATGTTCATTTTGACAGGTTATTTCCATGGAATGATATCCACCTACACTTTTCAACCTCATTTGGATATTTTGATTTAATAATTTTGAAAAATATATTAAGACTTAGAACATTAAGTGTTATTCCTATCTAAATATAGATTTTTAAACAAGATCAAGCAAGTAAAGTGACAATATGTTATCACTGAAAAGAAATGTGTTTACTACATACTTATGGGTGAAGACCAAAAAGTTTTTGGTCCTAACCCTTATGAAATAAAAAAATCAATGCATCAAACAAGTAGCAGAGCAGAATTAAGCAGAGCTAACATAGGACTGGAAGTGGTTTTTAGGGTTCCGTAGCCAAATGGCAAAAAACGGAACCCTTATAGATTCGTCATGTCTGTCTGTCTGTCCGTCTGTCCGTCTGTCCGTCCGTATGTCACAGCCATTTTTTTCCGAAACTATAAGAGCTATACTGTTGAAACTTGGTAGGTAGATGTATTCTGTGAACCGCATTAAGATTTTGATGCAAAAATAAAAAATAATAATAAATATTGGGGGCTCCCCATACTTAGAACTGAAACTCAAAAAAATTTTTTTCATCAAACACATACGTGTGGGGTATCTATGGATAGGTCTTCAAAAATGATATCGAGGTTTCTAAAATATATTTTTTCTAAACCGAATAGTTTGCGTGACAGACGCTACCAAAGTGGAAAAAAGTTGGTCCCCCCCCCTCTAACTTCTAAAATAAGAAAATGAAAAATCTAAAAAAAACATATGATGTACATTACTATAAAAACTACCAGCGAAAATTGTTTTGAACGAGATCTAGTAAGTAGTTTTTTTTAATACCTAACTTTGCACCTAATTTATATGGGGCGCTATACATACCAGGTGCAAACTTAACTTAACCACCTAGGGATGGAAAGTGTTTGTACGGAACCCTCGGTGCGCGAGTCCTACTCGCACTTGGCCGGTTTTTTTTTTTCTCAGTTTATTCCAATAGTTTACTAGTCGAGAATGCCCTAATGTATAAACAAATTCGAATTCATACCTTGCATTGTACAAAAAAGTGATAAGAGTCACAAAAAAATTTGCTGGTCAAGATTAGTGAACTAATATTCATACCTGTATGTATTTTGGACGATTGAAATGGCGTTGAAAATTTCAAGGAAGAATGCATGGTTAACAACTTGTAACATTAGCTCTTTGTAACAATATTGTTATTCATTTGACAATGTGTTTTACAAAATAGCTAAAATGACTACATCCAGTAGTAGGCTAAGATCTCTACGGACAGGTCTTTTCCTCAAACAGTAGAACTTTGATTTCTTCAAGTTGAGATTTAAAATGAGCACTAACTTGTATAGTTAAACATGCTATACCTATATATTTTACTTATCGTCACTGAGCTTTTTGTTTATTTTTTCTTGATTTCTGCAATCAACCATTTCAGTCATAATCAGATTGTGTGACTGATGAGCTTTGAGCAAAATGCTCAATTAATTGCACCTGTGACTGTATCTACAACATAATGTGTTAATAACTTTAAAACATTAAATAATCTCATCCACTTACATAAATTACATAATAAACATAATAGTGCACAAATGATTTAACACTAGGCTAGGTTGACAGTAGGCGTCAAATCATTTGTGAACCGAAAACCCTTGGGTATGATAATAATAATAACACATTACAGTGAACTGTTTAAACATAGTAAAATTACATAATAAACATAATAGTGCACAAATGATTTAACACTAGGCTAGGTTGACATTGACAGTAGGCGTCAAATCATTTGTGAACCGAAAACCCCCGGGTATGATAATAATAATAACACATTACAGTGAACTGTTTGAACACAGTAAGCATGTACAGCCAGAGCAGACACATCGACCATAAGAACTATGGTTGGTACGAGATATTATGATGTGTAATAACTACTTTTTTACAAACGTCAACAAGAAGATATGGTATTTCGAGGATAGTTTGAACGAGTTTCTATAAAAAACACCGAAATCCCTCGAAACTATATGGATTTTGTAAAAAAATTATGGAACCAACTTAGAAATGTTTAACTACCTACTCTCGAATAAAATAATCATTTAAGGAATTGGTTCAGAAATTACTCAGAAGTAACCTAAATACAAAGAAGTACTTTCTTTGTATTTAGGTTACTTCTCTTTTTAAAGTCTGTTGAATACAGGATCGTTACCCCGAAGTACGAAATTCGTATTCTACGATTCCATTTCTATAATGTACGTATTTTAACAAGAGAGCGATAGGAACGGCTGTATACCTACGATGTTCCGATTTCGAACTTCAAAGTATTACACCTTCTGGCATTGAGTCAGGATTGAACACCTGGGACTGGGACGATATCTGGGATCGTTGCCGTAAACGATAGCCATAAACGTTACCTACGGCTACGGAGCGTCATGTTTTGGGTTGAGGCACGGACTTGCTTTCAAGGCGTGGTGTTAGTGATACAATAACAATAACCTAATAAAGGTCTATGAGGGATCTTGCTTCACAGTGGGACATAAAGACCTAAAAAATATCTTGGAAACTACTGGTCCTATTTCCACCAAATATAGCTGAAAACCATCTCGAAGGACGTGTCTTTCGATTAAATAAAACCGAACTCAAATTGGGCCATCCGTTTAGGAGCTACGATGCCACAGATACACATGTTAAACTTATAACACTCCTCTTTTTTCGTCGGGGGTTAACAAGCACTACCAGTGGCAGTCCTAATTCTTGAAATCTAACCACAGACAAGACATTCTCACATAGGGCTTCATAGTAATGTGTAACTTGTATATAATCTGTGGTAATGTTTACTGATTTCAGTAGAGCTATAACTAGCTTGTTTACTAACAGACGGATAGATAAATAAGGCATCAAATTTCGCTAGGTCTTTTTATTTCGGTCCGAGTGCCCCGTATGTCGACGATCACTAGGCACGTGACATGCCATGCTACAGAATCGTCCCTTCTTATTCGACATGCCTTTATATATATTGATTTAAACTTACACGATTTAGACACTCAAAGGGACATCACGTTCAAAACGTCGAGGTAATTCAATAAACATTTTTTAACGCCAAGTCCCGTTTTTTAATAATAATACCTTTAATATGTCCAAAACCTCCCGATAGCGAATTATAATCCCCGGGACACTTCATTTGATCAATAATACACTCCTATCTATGTTTGACTCTGTTTCTCTATCTCTCTCTTCCTGACTATGTATCCCACATGGCTGTGGGGTCAGCCTTCCCTATCTTCTTCCTCCACTTCGCACTATACATGACGTCGTCTCTGGAAACATTGCATTCCACACATTTGTCCAGGTGGTCTTAGGTATCTAGGTCTGTTTCCGGAACTGCGGTCGTGGCATAGTGGTTAGTGCTGTGCACTTGTAATCAGGAGGTCGGAAGTTCGATCCCCAATTATTTTTAACACGTATTTATTTTCTAAGTTCCGGGTGGCTTCGTGGTAGAACCCGTGGCGACCCCATGAAGTCACCCCAAAACGGCAAGGTGGAAAAGTGCCGGAGATGGTTTTAGTGGGTATCCCTCTCTCTCACCCTGAGAGTGGTAGACAAGGAGAGAGTCCCACATAATTCCCACAATGGCTTCCCTAGGACCGGGGTACCGTAACCAGTTTCCTCTCCGTTAACAAAAAAAACCTTTTCCGGAGACAGACAAATTGAGCACTTGGTGTGACTTGGTTGCCAACGTAATCGAGTGGTCTCCATTGGCGTATCTAATTTTTTTTTAGGCGGGGCCTATGAGATGAAGCCATGAATTTCTACGAGTAACCGAACATCCTGGGGTGGGCCCTAGACCGTATTGGGGTGGGCACGCCACCCGGCCACCCCCCTAAATATGCCTATGGTGGTCTCCTCATGACGTGTATAGACCACCACATTTCAAGAATTGACCTCGTAATGGCGTCGTTGCCATGTCAACATTTTCGTATATTACACGTTTGTTTCGTATAAAAGCTTTATATTATTAGAAGTTTATCACATTTTGTGAAGTGTCCCAGGGATCATCAGCCGTCCGGGGTGTAAACATGATCAGTTACTTTTTATGTTGACTGTATATTTTTACGTTCGTTACAACTACAACATTATCTTCAAGGGGGAGTAACTACAGCCCATTACCTTATTGATCGTTGTCAGCAGTACACAAAGGGACTCCAAGTGGCAGCCAGGTCAAGGTCCACGTCGCTTGATTCGCGATTCGCGTGTCTGTTATTCCTGAATATACATTATTTACGTCTATCGATCGAATTCCGGCCTAACGTCGATCTTCGTCTATTCATTCAACGTCGATTTGCATGTGAACCGTGAAGGTAAGATACGAGCGTCTGATATAGCTCCTCTGGGTATGTAATGTGACATGTTCTTGGAGGCGTAGGAAGGTGAGGCGATGTGTTAGTTGTGAGGCTTTATTCCATCGTTTGAGTGACAGGTGCCTATTGTACGACGAGCGTTCAATAAAAAGTGAGAATGAGATGCAACCTCTTTCAATATTAGGAAATTAAATACTGGCCGGTAAAGTTAATCTAACTAGCGTATTGCTCATGAAAAAAAAATCCAACTACTTCTTGTTTAAAAAAAATACGGCCATTTCTTTGCAACGCTATGCAGTACGTGAGCGAAAATGGAGAAAATTGAACTTCGCGCCGTTATCAAATACTTGTGTTTGAAAAAAAATTCTACGGACCAAGTCAATTTAGATCTGCGGGACACTTTAGGGTCTAATGCTCCTCCGTATTCGACAGTCGCACGTTGGTGCGCCGAATTTAGACGTGGAAGACGAGACATGGCTCATTACGACCCTGAAACGAAACTGCAGTCTATGACATGGAAAAGGCCATCATCTCCAACTCCGAAGAAATTCAAGGTGGGCCCATCTGCCGGTGCTGCATGCATGGGCTCTGTTTTTTGGGATGATAAAGGGGTAGTAATGATTGAGTATCTCGAGCATGGAGCCACTATTACGGGCACTTTATATGCTAAACAAATAGCAACATTGCGCAATGAAATCCGCGAAAAACGGCGAGGTAAACTCTCGAAAGTTGTGCTGTTCCACCAGGACAATGCCCCGGCACACAAGTCCGCCGTTGCAATGGCTGCAATTCGTAATGCTGGGTTCGATATCCTTAAGCATCCTCCGTATTCACCGGATCTCGCCCCCAGTGATTTCTACTAGGGCTCGCGGTCGTGTCCGTGTTTCGTGTACCCGTAGCCGGATCTCCGTGTTCGTATTACACGGCAACGGTTTTCTGCTCCGTTCGGCACGTGTAATTAAACTACGTGTATCCGTGTAACACGGGTACACGTATCTTAATTACACGTGGATCCGATCCGCCCCGACGTTTAGTAAAGATTCGTTGCGATGTCTCTAAGAGCTACGAATGGAAATGTATAGTGAGTGAGACTCGTGCTTCTTAATTTGTCTTGTGAGTCGTAAATACTAACAAAATGTAGCAATTAAATAATTAAGCTGTGATCCTTATTGAAATGAACAGTTTTAAATTTTAATTTTATTTTTATACCAAACATTATGTGACAATAGGTAATATTAGCTATAATTTATATTTAGACGAGGCGGTAACCGAAGAAAATATTAAGTACTAATTTCATAGTTACTAATCGTTCAGACGTTTCAAAGCGTATTCTACTAATTAGACTCTATCAAAACTAGCGTATTTAATAAAATATGTACAAGATGATTGGCACTGCAATTTATTTAAACAACGCATTATTTATTATACCTAATGTGAAAATGTACTTACTCGTTCGATGTCGGGGTCGGGCCAGGAGATTTCAAGTAAACTACTTTCAAATGATTTCCTATAGATTCTGTAGTACCACCACGACACAAAAACTCATTGTTCACCCGATCATTGCACAAGGTACAAAAACCTGTATCACCGACTCTGGTGGCATATGTCCACACCCAACTTCTCTTCATTATTAACAATTTTAAAACATACAACTAACCACACATTAACAGCAACAAATAACAAAGTAAAAAGTATTAGATAATATCTTTAAATTAACAGCTACAGTAAGATTTGCAGTGTTGACCGACTGAGATCGTATTAGTGACTAATGAGTATGAGTTTAAAATTCTAAACCGCCCCCTCAAAATTATCTGAAAAATTATTTTAAGTATTAAAACAAAACAGCCCGACCACTTCATTCAACTTTACGAACAAAAGGTATACGACGTAAAGCCCAAAGTATTTATGAAATTATCAGAAATTACCACGGTTATATTAGAACGTTGCCTCCAATCCATTATTATTACTCAAATCAATGCAAAAATATGTAAATAACTCAAGTTTGATCCAAATAACAATAAATAAATCCCGTTCGTCCCATACCCTCAATAATAGTCCTTATTTGTTTTAACTCTAACCGGCCGGAGCGGATCGCTCCGACGAGTATTCAATACCCGAACGGAGCCGAAGCTCCGTGTATACGGACTCGAACGCAGACACGGCTATAATACTATACGTATACTTAATTATACGTATCTCGGCGTGTCCGTGTTATTCGTGATCTTAGTACCGCCGGTGTTAAGGATACGGGGCTACGTTGCGTCGTGTAACACGGATATCAGGAGCCCTAATTTCTACCTATTTCCGAGATTGAAAGAATACCTGAGAGGCCAGAAATTTGAAGACGACGACGCGGTAGTCGCTGCAGTACTAGATTTTTTAAGTACTCAAGATGAGACCTTTTTTTAAAATGAAATTTTAAGTTTAGGAAAAAGATATACTAAGTGTATTATGCTAAAAGGTATGTCGAAAAATAAAATGACATTTAATAAAAGTTGTTTATAACATACTCATTCTCACTTTTTATTGAACGCCCCTCGTAAATGGACGTTTTTGGGAGCGAGGAAAATTGTAGCTATGATGGGTTTTGTAGAAGTTAATTTATGTAGTTGTGTCTTATAAAATTAAGTTTATAGTTTTATTAAGATAGATGTTGAGCAAATAAAAATACGATAAATAGAATCATCAGCTAAATTACATCTAACTAATTATATAAATAAAAATGGCGCCACGTCGCATTGTATTGTACCAAAGACGCAGCCTAAAAGCATAAAAAAAGTCTGGTGTCTTATAAATATTTTCAATTAGTTGTACATGTTTTAGAGCGTGCTCTACTGTTCTACCCAGGTTACTTAAACTGGGTAGGGCATGAAAGTGGGTGACTAGCAGTGAAAGAGTATGCTTTTGAGGCTTAAAAGGATAGACGGCTATTGAACAGCCAAAGTTGTTAATTGCATTGCAATTAAACGTATTTATTATTGAAAAGTAATGATCTCGTGGTACTGCTCATTTACATGTACCTACTTAGTTTTATACTCCAGAGCCAAACGTATTACAAATGAGATTTTTAAGCTGTGAACCTAGTAGCATAGAACAGTTTTCATTGGCATAATTAAAAAATTATGTATCAGTCACTGTAGATTTTCCACAATATTGATTATAAGTATGACCTGGAAGTTGATACATTTACCGGGTCATGATGCATGCATAAAGATCTGCAATAGAGAAGCAAACGCTTTCAATAAATAACACAAAAGAGGGCTAAACATAGCTCACCACAACGCTTTCACTTTATGATGGAAAAATAAAATAAAGCCGAAACCTTATCTCTGATCCAACGTTAGACCTTACTTTAGGTTTAGCATTAATATAAGCACTGCCTGTTGTCCCGATTCGAAATAACATTTCCAGGTTACCAGGCGGAAGAGCGCAAATGTCAGGGGTCGATTTCTGTTAGCGATAGCTGCATTGTCGGTACAGATACTCTCAGTATGTACTGGGAGATAGAATTAGCGTGACTATACTTTGTTAAATTCAAATTAAATGTACGTGTTGATCAATTTCGCGTTGTTTATTTGCTTTGCTTATTTATCTCATGTTGGCGTAAGACCTAATTTAGGTAAAGCGTAACCCCGATGTATTTGACCTATTGACTGCATTGTAATTTGAGATTATCCGATTTGCGTACGTGTTTATCGTAAATCTGCAAAGTTTAGATTTCGTTGAAACATCAAAAAATAACGCCAGTTTACTGGCTCCCGTTTATAGAAGGATACTCGTGCACGATGTAAACAGACTTTCAAGTAAAGATAACTAAATTTATTACCTAATTATACGAATGTTTATGGCCAGTCTTGGAGTGGACTATAAAATCGCATATTGAGGAGGCGTGTAACAGAGTCCTATTTTATGCGCTCTTGCTCTGTTTCCGGGCTGTAAAAATGATCATAACGTTATTACGCTACTTATATCAATCATGAATTTGACAAATTGAAAACGAGACATCTAACATTCACTTTCCGTCTAATGAGACCATCAAATCATAAAGAAATAGAGGAACGAGACAAATCCCGTGCGATATGAGGCAGTTCATATTCGAATGGTCTATTTAACACCTTAATACTCGGACGTTGCCCGTAAACGATAGCAATTACGTACCATTTCCCTTGCATCCGTAACGAATGTATTGATGCGTCAAGCATAGGTGTTCACGAGAGGCCGGGGTGCCACGGGCGCCGCGTCTGCTGACACAGTTCTGGGCGCCGGCGCGGCGAGGCGACCGAATGCAACCCGGCCAGACGACACGCGACCGCCCTCCCGAGCGCTCCCGCCCTGGACGACTGGCGAACCCCTCGCGCGAACGCAGAAACTTCTGATCAAACATCATAAAAGCCATTGTTACATACGGCGTGCGCGTAACGTGTGTTTATATGTAAATAAACAACGATAACTTTTTATTGGACAGTGATTGTGGAACTTTGACGATTTGTGTGTAAATAAAGTGATAGGACGCTTGTTTAGTAAGTTAGATTTGAGGAGGTCTAGAAAAGCCGCCAAGCTGTATTCCTTCGACAGTTTCAAGGAGTATGGGTACGATGACGACCGGTGCAATGGGCACGATGATGATGGCTTCGGCACCGCCAAGAGAAGTGAGTTTGCTACAGACTTTTATGACTTCCATTTAATTATTTATTAACCTTATATATTGTTTTGCGTATACGAAATATGATTAAAAAAAATAGACCTACTTTTAAACCGCTATACTTCTTTGGTAGCTGGAATCATATTTCCCAGTATTTACGACATTATAGTTAGTATGTAAAGCAACAAAAAAACCGATCAAGTGCGAGTTGGACTCGCGTAAGAAGGTACCATCAAATAAAAAACGGCAGAAAATCGCGTTTATTGTGTGGGAGCTCCACTTATTCATTATTTATTTTATTCTGTTTTTAGTATTTGTTTTTATAGCGGCAACAGAAATACATCATCTGTGAAAATTTCAACTGCCTAGCTATCACGGATCAAGAAGTACAGCCAGGTGATAGACAGACAGACGGACAGTGTAGTCTTAGTAGTAGGGTCCCGTTTTTACCCTTTGGGTACGGCACTAAAAACAGTAAATAGGATTGCAATTTTCCCTTCTTTCCATCTTTTTAAAAGCGGTTATAGGGAATCTGGACATACCGAATGGCCAATGATGAAGTTCTGTGTCGAGGAGGGAACACGAATTGATGCATATCATCAAAAGGAGGTAGGTTGCCTATCTAGGTCATGTGCTTAGGAATTCTAGATACGAACTTCTGCAATTAATTATCATGGCTGGAAGAAGAGTTGTTGGACTGGAGTTACAAGTGCGGAGCTTTTCGACCTCGACAAAGACCGAGATAAATATGCCGAGCTGACTGCCAACCTTCACTAGTTGGAGAGGCACTATAGGAAGAAGAAGATAAGGCATAATTTTATTTTTCAATTTCATCGATGTGTGGATTTCAACATTGAGGAGCTATTATGTTCATGTATCTCTGTAAGCACGAGCGTCCTTTATATACTTATCCAACTAAAGAATATTCTTAATTTCAATATACGATGTGGGACTTACTAGAATAAATATAAGTATGCTTCTATGTGTACGTTGTACGCACAATTAATATACCACAATTGAAACCCTGATAAGACGCAATTCCGCAGTCCAGGTAATGCAGTAAGCAATCACTTTGTAATAACATATCGCACGGCATTGTTTGTTCACCTGAAGACTAATGTAAGGAACGTCGTCGGCTTCTAGAACTGTCTTCATGAAACTTTAATGATACGAATGTATAATAGTCATTTAATAGTCTACAATCGATAAGTGACCACCGGTCGTGCTCGTTCACATAGGGCTGTTACCATTTCCATACCATCAAGGTTAATATACCTAGGAAGCAAATAGGTTGTATAAGAGCTTATACTGCCATTATAACTCATTTAAGCTGTATAAGTGCTTATGCAGCCTGTGTGCTACTTGGGTATGTACGGTATGTTTTGGAGGTACCTTAGTTATTTTATTATGCTCTTCGACTCGATAGTTTATTCGGAAAACCGTTAAGCCTCCTTATCCGTTGGAAAACGCTGATTGTTGTAGACATTTTCTCTATGATCAAATATGTTTCTTAACATAATCAATGTATTATTTTCATTACAATTTCTTTGTTATAAGTTAAGTTTTTCTTGCAATAAATTATTAAATATTTATATTAAATACCTATAGTTTGAATTTTTCATTTCAAATCAACTCGAAATTGACGAAATTCACGCAGAAATCTGGTTTTTTCAACTTATTTTGGACTGCACGCAATGAAAGCATGAAATAGCTATGTTACTTTCTACTCTACTCAGGCAAAAGTATTATTCACTTTAAAAAAATATTTTTTAAAAGGAATAAGGCTCTTAAGTTGACAAAAATCAATGGGCCAGTCAAAACGTGTCGGGTGCTTCTTTGTCACTTCACTTATTTATCGTGTGATAATAAACGCAACTATTGGGACGGCCCTCGGCTAGGTGGATGGATGACTTCGTGCGTGAGGGTGCTGGGGGTTTCAAGGGATGCGGTCTGCACGGGCGGGACCGAATTTTGTGTGAGCTATAGGGGAGGTCTGTGTTCAGCAGTGAACGTATGTGGTTGTTAGATGGAAACTAGTATAGCCCCGCAGGCTATTTTCATGTACATGTAACAAGTGTATTAACCGCTGAAACTATATAAATGCCTGATACACCCAAAGGAACTCTGTATTTCTAACACAACTGTGACACGCGACTCTTTGTCGCGCGAGAAACATTGCATGTTCCTGTCTCTTTCTGTACAATAGCCAGTAAAAAGGGTGATGCTGTGTCGTGTGATAAATTCGCGGTAAGATGCGCTACCATTGATTGTGATTTTCAAATAGCTGAAAGAGGAAAGAAAAGTAACAAACTCGTATTAGAATACTTGATGTAAGTACGTAAATTAATAGACCATTCAGAAAATACTAGTAAAAATCGTTTTTGGCGCATTTATTTATTTACTTAAACTTAATTGCACATTTAAAAAAAATGAAATGGCGGACTTAATGCCATGAGGCAATCTCTACCAATCAACCGTAAGGCTAAACACAGACATTGGATTCGTGTACAACAAACGCATTCGATGGTTCCTATTTCTGGCTGATCCAGATATGTGTTATCATTCATATTATTCATCATATGTGATAATGATAACCACGGACCCCCCGATGCCAGTTATCAAGGGATTCAAAGATAGAAGGATAAATAAATATCGGACAACCTCACACAAATCGATCTAGTCCCAAATTAAGCTCAAGAAGGCTTGTGTTATACGTACTTATATAGATAAATATATACTTAAATACATAGAACAACCATGACCCAAGCACAAATATTCGAGTTCATCACACAAAGGGCCCGGGCCGGGATTCGAAACCGGGACCGACGGCTCAGTAGGCAGGTGTCTACAAACCAAGCCAAACGCGTCGTCAACAAGGATACCGTCATCATTTTGTTTGCGTTGTTGCATCCTGTCTTGATACAGCTAAATTATAGATTTCGTCATGAGTTATTTCTTTATCACTTCTCTGAAATTCCTTGCCACTGAAATATGTACTTTCCTTGTATTAGCTGATTCATAAAGTATACTGAACTATCTAAAATGTACGGTAAAAATTATCTGGTAACTGCTCTACTTTTATCAATATCACACGATTACTTTTTTTATCGCGGAGAAAACTTGCGAATCATGTACTTGTATTCTATGTACTTAAATAATAACTTCTCGAAGACCGCTATCTGTTCTGCTACGTGCGTAAAACTCCAGGTTCTCAAGTGAAGGTATGCCAGAGTTCTAGTAGGGCTTCCAATCCCAGTAGGGCTCCCAAAATGATTTAGTATGGACAATTCCTGAATGATCCCAAAATTGGAAGCCTGACTGACTCACCCTGTGGCGATGCAGTCGTCGTTGCTTTCCCAGGAGTCGTTAATGGAGTAACCTACGGAAACAATCGGTACGTACGGTAGTACTACGGCAATACACATCCCGATAATATGGTTCCTAGATGATGATTAAACTTTGCTAAGCATACTTGGAGTCACACAAAATAAAGGGAGGAGGTGGAAAGTCCAAGCATGCTTGGCTTGGAGTCACACAAAATAAAGGGAGGAAGTTGAAAGACCAATTGCCGCGTGTCGTTTTTTATTGACGGTCATTGTTGGGTTTTCCAACTATTTACCTCCCTTGACTTTGCCGGGAATTTTACGACAATCTATGTTTGGCGATGATAGCATGAAATAGAAAACCCTGAGTTGTAACTGGTGTTAGTTAATGTCATAATAAACTCTTTATGAGTGAGATACGTGTTTCAGCATTGAGATTAAGATGTTAATGGCGGGAAAACCGAGAACAGAGTAGTTTACAAAAATAATTGATTACCTTGTGTTACCTTGGAGACATCACTACACCAACTAAAGACTAACATAACGGCATAGTTTGTAGTCGTGCCGTAAACAATTTACGTCACAAAGAGAATGTGAAACTGCTATTATGAAAGTAAATTGTATGATAACAGTTTTTGCTCTATTACTGCGCCTTGAATATACGTACCTCCATTGCCATTTGCCTTATTAAGTGGCTTTGTCAGTGTTTACGTTGATTACAAAAGGGTACTATTTAAACAAGCTTCTTTTTAATAGCATTATGCGCCTCAGAAAATATAAGTTACCTTCTAAATTACTAAGTCGGCCACAACCAACGCGCGTCTGAATAATAATATCTCAGCCACTAGTTATATTCTTTGTAAGCCACTGTAATTGTAACTTAGCATGGTGGTTATTTTTTAGCATCTAAATTTGAGTCATGCATTCAAATAGCAAACTTCTAAAATATTAATATATGACACCAAAATAGTAACTCTATTAGCTTCTAATTGTATAACTTAGTATGTTTAAAATGTAAGTCATCCTACATTAATCGATCGTAAAATTTACCTAAAATTGTCATCAAATAGTATATTAAAGCCATTATTATTACATATGAACTATTGAGGAGAGAACAAAACAAAATACTTAAATCTCATTTTAAGTTAAGGTCGCAGTTCAACCTAACACTCCTCCTCGCTTCGCTCGTCGTCGTACCTAACCTAAGCCAAGTCGGACCTGCCTTAGAACTAGATTAATGGGTTACCTACCGTTATCAAATATCTAATAATAATGCTATATGAATAATGCTTTTAAAAAGAAGCTTGTTTAAATAGTACCCATTTAAAATTTGTCGTCACCACTAGTATTTTTTATTAGGAAAATAGGTATTAGTCATGTAACAAAATCATTTTTCAAGTTCTCCTTCTCCACTACCCAAAGGTTGTCTGGAAGAGATCGCTATTTAGCGATAAAACCGCCTGTTGTTTACCTCTAATTGTAATTTCTTGCATTGTATTTCTCCTGTATGTGTGCAATAAAGAGTACTTGTATTGTATTGTGTTGTAAAGAGTCTAGAGAAAAACAGGAAGAGAATCAATTTTTTCAACGTTTTCCTTTGTCCTCTTCATATTATGTTTATTGATTGTACTATTTATTATTAACATAATTAATATTTATTAGCAAGACTGCTGTATTGGAATAAATATAATTCCATTGCATAGCTTAGATAAACGTCGACATCGACATAAAAATAAATAAAAATCGTTTTAAAAATAAACTTGCTTTGAAAATCAGTTCGTTAACAGAATAAACTGACGACTTACCAGTTGGCAGTGTAAGCACAGATGTTGTATTAATATGTGTAGGTATAAGATGTTCAGTTAATTAAGTTCTTCGTTATTGAGTATAACATTTATGTATAGTAAATTATGTAATAATTATCGGTTTTTCCTATTGCATTTAAGGAGGCACACAGACTTTCCTGTATTTTATACCGCTACAATATTAAACATGATTCGACAAAGTGTAAGTTAATTAGTGTGTAAACAAGTGTTACGTCTTTATCTCTATGTTTATTTACCTCTAGGAGTTTGTATTCTTGATTCATATGTCAATATTGTTTGTCATTCCTCCTTATTTTTATCTTGTCCTTATGTACATTGTATAATAGTTCTAAGATTGAATAACGCTTCTAATTCTGATCATTAGTAATATAATAACAGTGGGAAAGATTGAATTTCGGATATAGAAAGGCAGTATCAGTTTTTGTACTAATTGGTATTAACTTTCACAAAATTCGAAGCGAGTAATTGTATTAGCCCATGTATTTCTAAGATGAATTCAAATCTCTATCAATAGCTCTAGATCACAAATATCGCAACGTTTCAGCGCCTTTGTCCTGCAGGCGACCGTTCCGCTGCGCCTGTATTACCATAAAGACCTTTCGATGCAGTCAAGTCGCACGCGTAACCAGTATGACAAGTAAACGCAGCGCAGAATAAGCCAGCGCAGCGTCATCGGAAGATAAGAGTAGGTGAACGGGCGTAGCCCTGTCTGTCTACGGCGAGTCAGTAGGCCCCCGCGGCTTGGCAACGCTGGACGACCCGTGCGCGTACGCACCACAACAAAACTAGGCCGCTTTCGAGCGATAATTCACACCAACAGCTATATAATGAAAAATGTGTACACAGTGACCATTCATACTTAATTAAGATTAACAGTTATCCTATCGCGTCATCGTCATGATTGCTGCAATCTGAAGTGTCAAAAACTTAATTTGCCATCCGGATATCTATGTGGGCTACGTGATAAGTGACAAGTGTGTAACGGTATTGTTTTGGCTTTTGTTTTCTCGTGAAGCGCCGGTCAGGTAGACGGTTCTCGGAAGATTGGTACAAGTCGGTTTTTGTGAATGAGTCAGCTAACAGGCGTCGGGATCGTTAACGTCGTCAACGTGTTGCCTACGATTTCCGAAGGTATTGAACTATTAAATGACTTCTTAATTTTTATAAACGTTAACACATGTTAATGTTTTAACACTAGTGTTATTATTCCTATGATTTGATTTACGTGTGTATATAACCATTATCAGTGTTACTACTTCAATAACTATCATAACACTACGGCGTACTTGCACATTGTTTTGAGTATGTTGTATCGTAGTTTGATAACAATAGCCGGTCTTTATTTATAAATATTAGAACCATAATAGACACTATATATAGGTAACAGTAAAAGGATTGGGATCGGCACTTATGGTGATTCTAACAGATCAGAGTTTATCTCATTACCTGTGTTTGTGTTGCGTAATAGTCCCTTTGCTAATATAGCTGTGTTGATACCCATTGACCCTTGCTTGTCGAGGTTCACTACACTCCATTAATTGGGTGCACCACAATTGAAATACTCCATTTAAGTACCGAGATTTTATTTCCCCGCCACAATATCCTATAAAACTCAAAAGTTAAATGTGTTGTGTCCGGATCTGTATAAATTTAACAGTGTTTTGATTCACTCTATACGCATTAAATACAGTCTGATTTTACCCCGATTTCGACTGTTTCTCGATATGTTATTTATTGCGTGTAATAAAGATTTATTCATTTCTCTGTGAAATTTGCATCGTACCGGTGACATGACTTACTCGATTGTGCCTGTGAAAGTTTACTTTCTTTTTTTGCAAACAACGCTAATTTATTACTGTCTGCGAAGAACATGAGTAGTCTTTAAAAATTCGCTACCGTATTTGCATACTGCAGAATAAATCTAGCTATCCAACTCTTCATATTCCTTCGTGTACATTGTCGAAGTAAATCATAGTTCTTGTTACCGGACGTCTCGTTTTGTACACAAAATCAACTGAATCAGAGACCCTCAAAAGCTCGAGGCCTTGAAGGCATCCGCCAGTTCTGGTGGCATGTAGCAGCAGGTGCGTCGGCGCCGCGGGGTCGACGAACCGGGGACGTGAACGATTAATTCCTACATGTTGTAAATTCAATCAGGGCTATCGTTTGTCGAAATCGTCTGGAGCCACTGGACGTTGAATCACGAATTTCCAATCGGATTATAGGTAGAAGTTGTTTCCTGGAATTCACTGCAATGTCAAAGGCTTTAGCCAATTCCAACAAGACGATTTTAGCGGATTGCGGATCAAGGAAACATTTTTGAAAAGAGTTTTTCTATTCTCTCAATACGTCGTTGTATTTAGACAATCGAAAAACGCTTTCGCTTTAGTGACATATAATATTGATATTCGATATAATGTTGCTACAGAGGTGCGAAAGGACTTGTTTCTCGACAACCTTGCAAAACGACCCTTTTTTTAGAAAATATCGCCGATTGCTTGAACTTGAACCTGTTTATGTACCGATTGTCTTCTCGTTTGCGTATAACGTATGCACCATTGAACGCACAATATGAGGCAAGCTGCGTGTGAAACACCGCTTTATTCGCATTAGGTATACTTTTCCGAACGCATTCCATGCTATTGGAAACAGATTTCTAAGTAATTTCATACAGCAATACTACTATCTAACATTTAGTTTTTTACGGTACCCAACCGCATCGCAAGTTCAAGTGATCAAGTGAGTTTGCGTAATCAGACAAGTTTGCTCTATACTTAGAAGCGCTGTTTAATGACAGAGGGACCCGCCTAGTCGTGGCCTAGTCGGCAAGTGTTTAGACAGGCATTATATGCAAATTGTCCTAACCACGCATACATTAGAATGTGTAAACTTCGTATAAATCATTACGTCTAATAACGCCTAATGCAACTCCATATAACTGGTATAGTAAAATGTTGACCTTTTGATTGACGTAAATTCTTTAATACTTATAGGCACAATTAAAATGGCATCCGTTTCCAAAGATAATAGACGCGCTTCGGTAAACCGTGCTGAACCACACCTACACAATTACTCTGAACTGAACCTTGAGTAGTATCATTCCTAATGGTATCTTGACGTAAATGACGTATCCACCTCTATGTGCGTTTGCTAGGAAGTCATTAGGAGCAATTATGGGGTAATTTCGCGCAGGCAATAACATGCATCGGCTTTCGTCATTGCTATCACAGTTATCTCCTTCATACCGTTAGTTTTGTTTCCGCTATCGCTGACATTGGATTTTTCTCCATGTCTGTAATTCTTCATGCTCTGATCTGCTTTTGTACAAAGTGACATGCCAACGTGGATTAGAATAACACTCAGAGATGTAATGTGATACTTTAGTGGCTTTTCCTTCTAAGCAAATCTATTCTATTATGTGTAAGAAGGTACAGATCTATTCTTCAAAGTTTCAAATTACTAGCAAGATTCTTGAATCCACCGCAAATCTAATAGGTTAGGTCGAGGTAAGAACAAAACTATTAGAAGTTTCTAAATACATTCCGCTATATTCGGTCGGTTGAAACCGCAAGGTCTTAATATACGTGGCTTACGTAAGTCGGCTGTAGTCTCAAGTTCTGAGCTAGGTTTAATCATATAATGCTGAATCCGGAGGGAGAGAACGGTTGGCTGCCCACAGCCGCGCCAACCGGCCACGCCTCGGCGGCCCCGGCTGCCTGATATCGAGCATAAAGTGCAAGCACCATACCTAAAATACCTAGAACTTAAACCACTGCCTTACTAACGAAAATAACCTGCTCCGGTGCACGTTGAGTCTGAGACGTGGCTCGACTGCAACCGAGGTCTGAACGTGCTTTGTTTCAAACATTATTGTAATTATCTCCATTCTCTCAGCTGTCCAGATAAATTGCGTATTGTTAACCTTGCTTAATTTATTGCTGACTCTACCATTGATTTTTAACTAATCTTCATTTCTCTTGCTCTAGAATTACGTCCTTTGTTTAACTCCCGTGTTTAACACCTGGCCAAAAGTCATAGACCTACATTCAGATATATTTGCCCTCGTTCACTTCATTCGCTCGTTCAAAAAAAAAATCACTTCGTGTCATAATGACTTATTTTAAACCCCTTGTCAATTATTCTACTATTTTGTTCAGTTCAACTTTCAGTTGAAAAGAACCCACCCCATTTTATTTTTATGTTGATCCCGATACGTGAGTACGTGACCGAAAGTTGTTATTAGTGAACTACTTACCAATTAGTTCGGCTCTCTAGTGATTACAATAAACAAATAAACAATTTCATTTTAGTCTTATTTCTCTCCGCATAATAATTAATTGTACATACTAATTTCTCTCGCGTGGTAATTACTTATCTTGAATAACGGGCGTATACGCGATGTCTCGCTTTCTTGCGTCTCTCGTGTATCGCTCACGTGCTACACTGCCTTTATTTACTTTAATTACATGGCTTTAGCCACATCCTGAATGTCGTGTGCTGTTTTCAAGATATTTATTAGGTTTCTTAGTGCTAGTCGTTTGCGGCGATGATTTGGAGCTTCATACTTCGACAGCCATTGTTCGTTGCCATCCGTCATATTTTTACAAATGATTATATTTTTAAGGTACGTTAGGTATATTATATTTCTGCGTACTGGCTTGCCGTACTCATTTTCCGTAAATAGCAATGAGTCTATAATGAGTTCGTGTGCAAAAAATACGTACAGTCGCCATCAGATATCGCAGCATATAAGGCGTTCATAAATATTTATGAACGCCTTATATGCTGCGATCATCATCATCATCATCATTGCATCCGGCCGATTTCGGCCACGGCGACTGAACGCTGGCTAATGAGAGCGTCGCTCATGAGCTCTCAGGTGGCTGACGTAGCCAATTTTTGCAGCAAATGTGCGACCACATTCGCTGCATGTCAGCACCCCACCGACAAAATTATACAAGATGGCCGCTGTTGGTCGGGCCTTGAGCTCCTCGCGCTTAGCGTCGAGCTCACTCCTTCTTTTCTCTTCGAAGGCTTGCACGCTTACCGCCACTGTTTGCCTCCACTTAGGCCGATCTTGTGCCATGTTCTCCCAATGCGATGGGTCAATGTCACCTTTCCGCATATGGCGCTTCAGTGCATCTTTGTATCGCAGGAATTGGCCGCCCTGTTTCCGCTTGCCGTCCTGCAGTTCCGAGTAAAAGATGCGCTTTGCGATTTTATTATGGGACATTCGGGAGATATGACCACACCATCGTAGCTGTCGCCGCATTAGATAGGCTTCGATACCGCTGACATTAGCGCGCCGCAGAACCACCGTGTTTCTGACACGGTCCGACCAAGAGATGTTCATAATGTCACGCAGGCATTTCAAATGAAACCTATCTAAAGTGCGAATATGCTTACGATAAAGGCACCAAGTTTCGGAGGCATACAGAAGATTGGGCAATACAATAGCCATGTACACAGAGATCTTGGTTGGGAGCTTTAAGTCATGTGAACGGAACACCTTGAGACGAAGCTTCCCGAAGGCAGCAGCAGCCGCTCCAATTCTGCTATTAATTTCATCATCAAGGTGACACTTAGACATTACTGTGCTCCCCAGATATCTGAAGCGGTCCACCCGCTTAAGTGAGTCATCCCCGAGTTTGATGTCTATTGGCATTAGCAGATCAGACCCCATTACTTCTGTCTTGCAGTGCTTGCTGTACAATATGCTGCGATATATCTGATGGCGACTGTACAACCAAGATTAACTTAGTTTCGCGGTTAGGCACTTTCTTCTACAATAGCAATATGCTTTGCATTACATTAAAATTTACACTTTCACAAGCTAAAATCTTATGCTTCTTAAGCATTCCATTCTGCTTATACTTTTAAAGGACTTTAAGTGAACGGCGTAGTTAATACTGTTCTATTTCTGATGGTTAAGTAACCTACAAGTGCCGGTAAGATCATTCAAGTGCCGCGCATTATGATACTACAATCGGTGCCATGGCACGCTTGGCACTGCGTCAGTCCGCATTTACATCACAATTGTGTGCATTGTGCGGGGGTAGCAGGTTCGAGGCCGTGGCGCATCAATGAATGACTGTGGCTGAAGCTGAACTACTGACAGTGCGTTATATTTATAACAAGGCAGAACTTAAGTAATATTGCCTACAATTTCATCAAATGCCGCAGATCGCGGGTGCTATTATCTCTCTTCTTTGGTGTTTATACTCTTAACAGTGCAGTCGTGAATGTCATTTTAGAGTTCGATTTGCTGTAACGCTTATCGCATTTCACGATTTTTTTTTTTCAACCTCATCTCTTGTAGTGCTTATTGGAAAACCGATGAAGATTAGGTTATATATACCTATGCATGATATTCTTGATTAAATGTTCTTTGAAATAGTGAATTACGAATTAGGCAGGAACTGTTGATAAGTAAAATAACCATTGCCATATAATTACTTAACCATTGAAGTACTTACACAATCATCTTCCAAAAGCAACCATACCGATGTATTCGACTGAAATATGTGTGAGACAAAACAAAACAAAAATGAGAACACATGAGATTACTAGGTGGCTCTGGCATAGCCATGGTGAACAGCGCAACTTGCGACCTTGCAACTCGTGTCTCTACTTACATGGAAGACCGTACTTCTTAACTTGTTAAACACAGGTGCATATTGGCATATTTTTCTGGGTCTCAAAAGTGAGTCAGTCGACTCAGTCGTATTTGTGTCACTTCATTTGGTTGTCCCAGAACCATTGTGCGGGCCATTCGTCACCTTGTCCCCAATGGATTTCGCCGTAAACGTAACAAACGAGCGATGTTTCCGTTTCGTACTTAATAGGATATATCCTATCCATTCTGTTTCCTCCTCAAAAACTTAACCAATCGTAATGAAATTTTGGCAACTGAAATGCGAAGGAAATGTTATGTGTCGGGAAGTTTTGATTTTTGTGTTGGCAACTGAAATGCGAAGGAAATGTTATGTGTGGGACAGTTTTGATTTTTGCACTTATTTATTAGATACCTTGTGTACTGGGTTCGGTTTTGGCCAAAACTTCGCCCCAAACGTACGACAAGTACACACATTCTATTATAATAAGCGCAAAAAGCGAAACGGTTGGACACAGGAACTGTCCCCTTCATTCAGTTTTCAAAATTTCGTAACAATCGTTTAATTAAGTTTTGGAGGAGGAAACAGTCGAGAACAAAACCTCGTTTCCTTCAATCCGGTTACGTAAAGTATGATCCTCATTTGTATGCGACACCATGGTTACCCGGTGTAAACATAACGTAAGCGGACTGTTATGAAAGATGGGTGGTATTTCCTCTTAATGCCTACGAAAATTTCTCGCACTTGACTATTATTTTTTGTGTCGTGACACTCGTGACTAGTTGTATGCCAGTCTCTCATCGTCTCTTCTATAGAAGCTTTCATCCTTTATTTAACCCACATAGAAGAGTTTTCAAGGATCCTTTCTTCAAGATGTCCACGAACTTCGTCCGTGTAGGAGCATAAATGTGTTATGCCTCTTATCGTCATCGTAGTAGGGTAAAAAGTGTCCTATAACCGTCTGGGGATGCCCAGCTGTTTACCAAAAAATTGTTCCCTTATGATATTATCAGAATTTTTTTTTGAGGTATCTCAATTTCGTCTGTGGCATTAAATTTTAAATTTACGATTCAATATAACATCATTATCATTACATAAACATTTAAATCATTAAAATAGATTTAACCGATGATGACACTAACTCAATAACTTTTTTCACGCCTCACATTCAGATAAGTATTGGCGAATTCTTAATGTACCCAATGATTGGTTGGCGATCCTAAATTACTCAATTAACATTATCATCGACATGACCTCATCAAGATATTGACCAGCTCGCGGATACTATATGTTCTGAATCATCAATTTGCTCTGATTATTTAAATGCTTACGTAATTCCACGGAAATACCAACAATTTATTAGGAAAATTGTAGCTAGTTTGTAATTGTAATATCCACTATTTTTGTCCTATACCCATTTACTGCTGCCGGCTACATACACAAGCGGTTGTAATATTAATAAAAATAAAATGAATTCTCGTATCTCGTTTCTTTTAGGAGTATCTGAAGTAGGTATCATTAATCGAAAAATGGGTTTTATACGAGTATGCATTGTTTGTATTTATTTGAATTGTATGTCTCATAAGCTCATAACATCAACAGAAGTGAAAAACTTTAATAGGATTTTGCCTATTTTTGCTACCTGAACAGACTCCCAAAATTAAAAAAGATTGTGAATTTTCGTATCCCCAGAGACTTTTCTACCACATACATATATATGCATTTCATCGTTCTGTTTATTTATCACCAAAATAAGTAACTCCGTGATAAGTGCCGTGAGCTGATGACAGAACTAGCGCCGATGCTGATGTAACTCATTGCTGGAACAGCTTGAACACCAGCCAAGAATGCGTTTACACTATCCACTATATCCTGCACTCCGCTATATTGTGATCTAGATGAGGAAATATCAAAATATTTTGCAACTTTATTTTGAGTTTTCTAATGTTTCTTACGCTATTACCGAGACTCACTCGTTCTCTCATATAAAGTCCAATTCATTGGTTCTCTCCCCTCCCTCTGCGCTTGCTTTTAGCCAGTTTAAACCTTTACCGCATACGAAGCCATATATGGCAGATATGAACTTTGACCTTATTGGCACAGGTCAAGGTTCAAATTCAAACAACATTTTTTTTCCTTTATGCGGTAAAGGGTTAAATTTGTCCATAAATAAGAAGAGATATACGATTCAAGGAACTCGTCACTTTGTCTGTTTCCATAATACACATTAAATAACAATAATTGACCTAAAACAAGTTCACTGAGTTGTACGCTACGCAGGTACGTAAGTATTCTGATTTAAATTTTACGTGTAGGTGGCATTTTGATTACCAATAAAAACAAACAATTCGTCATTCATAGTTACCTTATAATTGTGTGAGCATGAGTCATATTTTGTGTACGATTCAATGACCCAGAAAAAACTTACGTTAGTACTGAATGCAAAGGCGATTTAGATATTTGCTCTTCGAAATGAGCTGACTTAACACTAATTCTATTTCATTTTGTGCTGATGAGCACAGATTTTTAGACAAGCTACTCTATTCATCGGGTTCGAAACACTCAATCTTTGTACACTACCAATTCAAGATAACCAAATTCCCTACTTCCCTACTGAATTATAAATTCCCAAGTAACATGTATTAATACTCTTAAATCGATTCCAGACAACCTTTACACTGTATTTTACTATTTATTTTCACTTTGAAGTAACCGACTTCCTAGTTGCCAATCGACAAAAACTCAATCATGATTTGTATAACATGTGCGCTAGTTGCATTGTATTGCAACGCAGTCGGAAAGGCACGCGGCGCGGGCGCAAGGTCGACGAACGACATTCGCACGTTTACCGAGCGGTAACCCGCTTGCCCCCCCCTCGAGTCGGTCTACATTTCATCCGCACTTGCTCTGCCGGGGGTCAGATGTCGCGATAGAAAGTCATGTCACGATACATACGCAATAGCTGAGTGAAAAAAGGACTTCGGCGAATAGACTTTTTGACATTGGACATGCATAGCAGACCCTAAATTCACCTATATGACCCTAATGTTATATTAGACAAGGTGGTAGTTTTTCCCGACATTTACGCACTCTTTTGCCGTCTATTCAGATAAGTGTATAACTGCGATGTCATACGGATGGTGTTGATTGCTTCGTAACAACCATTATTCTCTGAAGGTGGTCATAAACTGGAATTGGTGAAATATGTATTTAAAAAAATATAAGTGTGTAAACTTCATTAGCTAGCTGAATGTACTCAAATGCCTTTGTATCTTGGATGAACTATGATATTTGGGCTATATTCATTCGTTATCTCGTTCGGTATCGGTCCACTCGCTGACCGGCATATTGCACATTGGTATCGTGGACCTCGCGTGGGTGTACCTATCTAAGCTCCCACGTAAATACCTCAATTGTGTCAGATCTATTCTGGTTACCATCTACGGTACCAAAAGTGTCGAAATTGCAACCTTCTCACATCTTAAAATTGGTGTTTGTTGTATTGAATAAAAATAGCGCGACTATTTTTGAATAAACTTGTTTCCAGTCCAAGGTAAATAGTCGATTCAAGGCCCAAGGTCTCATTCGGAGCACTAACATTCTGCAGATGTCGCTTCGTTTTTGTTTTCTTTAATTGTGATTTCAGAATTAGGTCATGGATACATTTCTTCCACATATTATTGTCTAAATAATATTTCTAACGTATTGTCTCTCGTCTACTGAAAGCTCATGATCAATTTGAATTCCCTCATTATTTCCTTTGTTCGGTTTACTGCGAACTCTCGATCAAGTTTACCTACTCTACTGCTCATATTTTCATTTCGCAAATTTCATAAATTAGGTTATGCAAACATTACATCCCAAGATAAAATTCACCCAAATTTCGTGTCTCAAACGGGTTTTCAATTATCACGCCTGAATCTGAATGTGTCCTCTCGATCAAGCTGACAGAGGGCTGTTACGCGTCACTTCACTCGTTTGGCAATGCTGCCGTGCTCATCCAGAAGGTTATATGCGGTTTGGTGAGCCAAATGTTCATAAGCCCTTCTGGTTGCGGTCCAGAATCTGGGCGCCGCAGCGCGACAGTCGTCGCGTTATGAGCGTGGGCGCCGAGAATGAGTTCATTGGACAATCCTGGCATGCGGAACTATTCAGCTTTCATCTTCGCAACTATATTTTTTTATATCAATGCACAGAGAATTTGTTTCGAGCGCTCCGCCCAACGGTTCCATTGAAACACGACATGATTAAAACATTTTCAGATTTCTGTAAAATCCCACTGTTGAATTCTCACTCATCAATTTAATAAAGCGACTATATTACAAATTACAACCATGTATATTCAAATTTTTGTTTCACTTCCAAAATTACGGATTACTTAAATACATGTTTGGTACCCCAACAAAGAGATGACTTTAAGATGTATGTAAGTAGTACGGAATATTTTTAGGGTTGAGAAGACATATCAAATTTAACAAATACAAATAAGTACACAAATACAAATACTCTTTATTGCACACCTCCAACATCAAGGAATATACAACACAACATGAGATACATTCAAATAACAGGCAGAGGTAAACAACAGGCGGTCTTATCGCTAAATAGCGATCTCTTCCAGACAACCTTTAGGTAGCGGAGTAGTTGAAAATTTATGTTTGAAATTAGTAGGTGGTGCATAATAATAAAATGACTAAATGAACGACTACCATAAAAGACAAAGGTAATAAACATACATAAATAAAAATATACAGATATACTTACATAAATACTTAGACATAATGAATAAATATATTGTAAAGTAATAAATAAAACAAAAACAGTATGAGCCACAAAGTTAAAGGAGCGATTATTATTGCAGTGTACTAAGGGAGAGACAAGTAGTGTTTTTTGACGAGGGTTTTAAATGTTGCAAGAGATTGGGCACGCCTTATATCCAGAGGAAGTGAATTCCACAGTAAAGTAGCCCGGAAAGTGAAAGAACCATTATAAAATTTAGAAGATGAAGGGGGAACAGTAAGAACCAAGTTTTGTGCAGAGCGAACAGAACGCAAATAACTGAAGCGCTCCTTGAGGTAGCGGGGAGTTGTGGGGTTAAATAGTACATTATAAAGAAGAGACAGAATATGGGAGTGACTTAACTTTGTTATTATGCATGTCATTTTTTGCTAAGTAGAATGTCTTAGGCTATAGTTATTATTACTGTAAAATAAGTTATTATTCAATAAATATCTTATCTTATCTTATTTTATCATCCAACTTAGAACACTATAATCATAGTTATCCGACAGAAATAGATTTTATTGTACTTGCATTGTCTCATTTGCATCGAAATCGCCGTGGTACACGATCAGGTCAGGATGAAGGTATTTGAAGCACATAGCTTGCGGTGGATTTATGAATTGTAAATTCGTATATGAAACGACCTGAACCGAAACGCTTTACGAGCTCTGCATCATTAACCTTTTGACCGCCACAGTCGGCTGTGGCCGTCAACAAAAAATCGTGCCCCTGACGCCACGTCCGCCACAGCCGTCCAAATTTCAATGATCAAAAACTTTGTAATTCTAACCGCTACAAGTATTTTTCAATGCCTGTTGATTTTGGAGCACATCTTTTTTTTTTACTCTGGCGTCAGTGGCACGGTAAATTGCTAGACCGCTTGGCGGTCAATAGGTTAATAAGTGGATAATCTTGTTAATTCGGCTGCTGAAACGTTCCCCTTAGTGCGACAGGGTGTAACGTCGGATCATCTTTATGACCAAACGAAATTATACTGTTCATTTGCATATTCTAGTTGACTATATGCTTTCGCTTTAGACGTTATTTCAACAGGTGAATTACTATGTCAGGGTGTTCTATAATGGTCTCGATGTATGATCGGTATTGTTTTGTTACTCAACCTTTTAGTAATTCTTATCAAACTTCTAATAGAGCTGACGTATTTGTAATTAATTATGTCGACGATTAAAGGAGCTTTATCAGCGTATGGCAACAACTTAACAACTGATGCGTAAATATGTGTGTTGGGCGCGACTATTACAAGGCGGTAACAGTGCGTAGAACTCAAGTCCTTACTGCCTTTTTCCGATGTTGTATATACATAATATGTTGGTTATATAACCGCGTTATTGTTCCTGTCGCTTTCCAGATTAGATACTGTCGACAGTGTGAATGTTTGCTCTTGGTTTTTGTTTGCGACGGCTGTAGGACTGTTGACTGTAGCGCCGCTGGCGCCGAATTAGATTGACATACATTCATTCTATATTGCACTCTAATCTTTGATAACACGGTTGTATTCCGATTAAAGTTACATGTGCTATGTGGTACTAGCAGGTAACGCGTCGCGTCGCACATGTGTAAACATCGATAAATGAATTTATTTCTTTATATTAGGATTATTAGGTCTTATTTGGATCAACTGCATTTAACTGTCCAATTTCCCTTGTAAACTATTTGTATGCAACATGCAGTTTCAGCGTTCGTTTAGGTGCTATTACATTGCACTGTATCACTCGAGTTAATGCTCAGTGCATTTCCATTCACGATTGCGAGCGCAAAGTGCAATAAATTCACCTATCTGGCTATTAGAATGGGAATGTTTTGAAACCTGGAGTAAGCCAGACACGACGCGTCTCGTTGGCGCCGCTGCAAGTTTGGCAGACCATCAATGAGCGTGCTTCCACTCATTACGGATTCAATTTCATAACCTACAACTGTCGAATTACAAAAGTCAATGGCTCGGTGACTTAGTTTGGTTTATTTTACAGTCTCCGGGAGGGACTGGAGTATCATTGTAGCACGTACGTTAATCGAACCATTTTGTGGTCTGATTATAATGTATAATAATAACGAAAATATCTGAATGTCTGGTCAACTAATAACATTAACAATTCGTATTAGATTTATATCTAACCAATATTGATAAGGATAATGTTTTGCTACCTGTCATACTTCAGTATCGATTCAGGTATCAGCAAACCAGGTCGCGTGCTAAGGGCATTGAACGGACGTATTTCTTACGTGTCTGTCTGAGGACTGGTCTGTCATAATTACTTGAGCGCCTACTTCAGAGCATCGCTAACAAAAACAAGCACATTATGTGTTTGTTAAAACTTTCCTCATTATACAATACTTGCTAAAGATTTTCTCCCGTTAAAATGGACTACTTTCAATTCGTTTCAAATGCTATCAAAGGATCTGCCTGTCTTTTAATGATGTGAGCGTTTTTATTTCTACTCCATTTAATATTATTGAAGCTTTATTAAAGTCTCGGAAAGGATAGCTCGTTTAGGCTCAAGAGGCACGACAAATGAGTACTTTCAAGGGATCGGTATATGGCGCAACTTTGTCCATTTCTCTCCACGTGTCAGCCCTTAATTCGTATGAGGCTATAAATAGCCCTCAGAAAGTTTCTATTTCTGTAGCAATTCGTTCCCATTAAGTTTGATAGATGATGCTGCTACAAACCTTAAAGATCAATTTCAAAGAAAAATAACTGCCAACGTTTATAGTCGTGTTTCATATATTAATTGTTATTGCTATAAGATTTGTGAAAGTCGATATCGATATTTATAGGAGGCAAATACGATTTACGAACATCGATTATTAGGACGAACTCACGACTTGATTATTTGACATCAATAATTTAGTGTGATGAGTGGAGTTGCTCACGAGCATGCCTCATGAGTGTTGCGTTGCGTGATCACTGATCGCTGAGTTTACAAGCAAGGTTAGTTTCACCCACGTTTCTAACACTAGGCGCCGTGCCTTTGTACGAATATATTTTCATAAACGCCCCTGAATGTGACGACATGATCTCGACCTTTTAACATACTGTTACTCTCGAAAATTTTCCGCTTACACTCAAGGTGTTTTCCTGATTGACGTTTATAACACGACACGATTTGCTGCTAAATTGGTTTTGGAAAGCAATAATAAATGTTACGTTGAGCTTTCTTTGAAGAGTTTTATCGGTATGACAAGAATACTCGGCAGTTCCGCGACGACGTACGCATTTATATTCTGTTTTAAATACTTTTCATCTGGCATCTTTATGGCACTATCGCGGTCGTAGATGTCTCTATATGAATTTGGGATACATCCACTGGCCCTGGAAATGTGAAATAACGGTCATTCAATTACAGTTACGGCTTTATACGTCACCGGGGAGTAGTTCTTATTTCGAAAATACTCTGACGTGAATAATACACTGTTACAACGATTTATTGTAACGAATACTAAGGGAACACATTCCTGCTTTCGACACGTCCCAAGTTGGGCGCCATTTTTATTAGTATAGTATACCTCACTCTTATTTGGGGATGTTTAGCCGTTGTTAGGCCTTTCTCTCGTACCCTAAGATTCTATCCCACGTAAGCCTAATCCAGCAATTAATTGCGCCTCTGTTACCTGAAATAACATCGTAAGTGTATAAAATCGGCATTACATACTCACAAATTGGGTAGTAATACCGGTATTAGAAGAAAATACTCCCAATTTTCGGTAAATTTTCTTTCACACGCGATGCTATGCGTGCTAATTCGTCTAAATAGAAAAGGTTGTAAGTAAGCCTGAAGCTGGAAGATTGTTATCATTTTTCTACTGTGTTTGTGTATCTTGGTTGTTATTTGGTTATAAAGGAGAGCTTGGCGTGACTGCATCGTATAAATTGTGTAATTAATTACACGCGCAACACTTGCTACTTCCTGCTGTATCCGTGTTCATACTCGTAACATTAACTAGCTATTGGGATATTAGTGCTGGAATACTGTTACAGTGCTTATAAACCGATCAGCGCTAAATGTAACGGTAAAACTTCATAATTATGAGATTAACGGTCCATTACACAGCGTATGTAATCCTCATTTGCCTGATTAGGTGTTTTTCACTATTAATCGCAGAGTTCTTTCAAAAATTAAGTGACTCATAGACTATAGATGTCTCTATCAGGATAGTATTTTTTAATGCATCTGGACGTACACGCCATATCGTATTATATATGCCTCCATCTTCATAATATTGTTCTCTGCGATTATCGTACTAACAAACATTTTGTAATAATCCATATTTCCTTCATATTTTAGGTACTAATTTGGGTTTAGTTATATTAAGCACTTGGCAGATTTATGCAAATATAATCTTATTACGGCCGTTATTTTTAAATGGAACGCGTATGCGCGTAAACAAATGCACCGAAATGTCGTTAACCTCTGCAATAACGCAGAGTTTAATAAGTTGTGAACATGAAGTGTAAATATTAAGATTAGCTGCATTTTTTGTACTTTACTACGGTGACAAACAAGCATGCGGGGGCCTGATGTTATAATTACAACCGCCTCTTGCGATGCCACTGGAGCATCACACGCGCATTTATCATCAATTGACAACGTGGTGTGGTAGTGCAGTTGTCAACGAAGCTGGCCGTCCTATCCTAGGCTTCAATCACGGCTGGGGAAAATAATTCTGCGATGGACACAAATATTTGTTGTACTTGGTCATAAATGAATGCATGTCGTCGACTAGTACCCACAATGTCAATAAATTTTACAACAAATATATTTCGTATTTCATATTGATTTATTTGTTTCTCAATTGAATAATTATTGAGAATGCCTACTTTATAATGTGTATGTCCAATAGCATTTCAATTTTTTTTTTGTTCACAGGCGTGACAATGCGAGAGAAAAGGGGAGGCGCTATGAGCAAAATGCAAAAGCTCAGAAAGCGCCTATCCCTCAGCTTCGGTAGATTATGTAAGTATTATTCAAGTCTTGTATTTACTTTTCTATGCGCTATATTATAGATAACAAAATATCATCCAAACTAGCTTAAATTTTGTTGAGTGTTTCCAACTAAGCACTTTTAGGGCATTTTAATTGCGTTAATACAAAACCTTAGTAATTCAGTGAATAAAGGATTTAGACCTTACAAACGGTCCGGTAGTTTTGAATTTTTGATATGTTGACTAGGATGGTTAGTCAGTGTTTAAAATGCAAAATGCACAATTCCCCCCCCCTCCGCGCCCGCCGCCATATTGAAAAAACCGGCACTTTCTTCATATTTTTGCTCATATCTTCCTTTAGGAGCATTTCAGCTAGAAGAAAGCTTCGACAATGTTATAGAGAGTTAAATTTACTACATTTTCTATTTTATATTTTGTTTCTAGGACAGATAGTTACGGAGATATGCACATTTAAAAAAACTTATGAAATTGCAATTTCCAACTCAAAAACAAACTTCTGGATTATATCTTCGTTTAGGAGCATTTTAGCTAGAACAGTGCTTGGGCAATTTTGTAGAGAATTAAATTTTCTATAATTTCCATTTCAAATTTTGTTTCTAGGACAGATAATTACGGAGATATGTAAAAAATAAAGTCGCATTTTCCGAAAATGTATGTAAAAATGGACATGAGTTTTATAAGCAATTATATTTCCTACATGTTTTAATTTGTCCTAGACTAGTCCGTAACTGAATGACAGCGTTCTAAACCAAGGACTTTGAGAAATTTTCGGAAAATTCGACTTTTCCTGTTTTTTAAATGTGCATATCTCCGTAACTAACCGTCCTTGAAACAAAATTTGAAGTGTAAATTATAGTAAATTTTATTCTCTACAACATTGCCCAAGCCTTGTTGTAGCTAAAATGCTCCTAAACGAAGATATAATCCAGAAGCTTGTTTTTCAGTAGGAAATTGCGATTTTAGTACGTTTTTTTAAATGTTGATATCTCCGTAACTATCTGTCCTAGAAAAATAAAATAAAATGGAGAATGTAGTAAATTTAACTCTCTATAACATTGTCGAAGCTTTCTTCTAGCTGAAATGCTCCTAAAGGAAGATATGAGCAAAAATATGAAGAAAGTGCCGGTTTTTTCAATATGGCGGCGGGCGCGGAGGGGGGGGAATTGTGCATTTTGCATTTTAAACACTGACTAACCATCCTAGACAACATATCAAAAATTCAAAACTACCGGACCGTTTGTAAGGTCACACATAGTACTTTAGGCTCTATTCACCGTATGAAGAAAGTGCCGGTTTTTTCAATATGGCGGCGGGCGCGGAGGGGGGGGAATTGTGCATTTTGCATTTTAAACACTGACTAACCATCCTAGACAACATATCAACAATTCAAAACTACCGGACCGTTTGTAAGGTCACACATAGTACTTTAGGCTCTATTCACCGTATTAACTTTTATAATATATTTGCCACACAGTTAATTGAAATAATTACACGGGAAATGTATACAGGTGAATTGTATATATTATTATTTGTGTCCTACTGCTGGGCAAAGGCCTCTCCTCTCGGTTTCCACAACTCCCTGTTCGGTGCTATTTATTAATATAAATAAAATTATTGAATATGTAGTTGGCATTAAACGACCTGCCTTAATCGGTTGAACATAAATTAAAAGGCTATCAAGTTAGACGTCTAATAATAGCCAGTCCAATCCAAACACATCACGTGATGATCGAATCTTGGCGTTTGTCGCATTTACTCTACAGATTGATTACGAGTCGAGTGAACCGAAACGATCTGAAAACGTGGCATTTATTTTTAGCGTCGCAAGATAGATTTCTATATATATTTTACATTAGGCGTGATTTAATTAGCAGTGGGAAACCCGTAAAGAAGTGTTTACTATTGTTATACTATTTAATACTCAACCAAACGCTCTAGTGTAAATTTTAACACAAAAAACGTCTCGTTCGCGTTTTGGTGCGGCGAATACGCGGTTCGCGTCGCGATTCATCTGGAGGAGCGAATAATATTGAATAAGTGCACGATTAGCGCTGTCGCCTGATCGTAGCTCCTGAAGATGACTCGCGAACCGATTCGAAACATGTCGAGCGATATTCGACTTGAACAACGTGAGTAATTTCCCGTTTCATATTTATTTTAATATGCCTAGACTATAAGCACTAGTGTTACTCATCATGTGGAATCGCGTACCTTTTTTCGTTTATTTTGTGAACTAATTACAGTTCACTAAGAAATGACAGTGATAATAATTATATTTTTAGGAAACGTTATTAAAGAATTCTTATATTAACTTTCTTTATTTTAGTGGAGTAAAATGAGTTCAGCTGTAACTTGGTTTTTTATTATACATCACCTGTTACATTGTTATTTCTTGTTAAACTTTCGTTTTGTAATCTATATATGTATATAAAAGAAGAAGTCCTGACTGACTCATCAACGCACAGCCGAAACTACTAATGTTAGAGAGTTGATTTTTGCACAGTAGGTTACTTTTATAACGTGGGCTAGAGATAAGAAGCGATTTTGAAAAATTCAATCCCTAAGGGTGTTAAAAAGGGGTGCAACGTTTGTATGGGATACAAGTTTTTTTTTAAAGCTAGGAACTTGAAACTTTGTTAGAAGATATTAAAATAAAATAAAAGAAAACTAATTTCAGCGTTTTTGAAAATTCATCCCCTAAGGTGGTAAAAAAGGGGTTGAAAGTTTGTATGGAGATCAAGTATTTTTTTGAGCGCGGGACTTGAATCTTTGTGTAAAAGCATACTATTAGAATACAAGAAAAGTTATTTCAGCGTTTTTAAAAAATTCGACCCCTAAAAGGGTAAAAAAGGGGTTTAAAGTTTGTATGGAGATCAAGTATTTTTTTGAGCGCGGGACTTGAATATTTGTGTAAAGGCATACTATTAGAATACAAGAAAAGTTATTTCAGCGTTTTCAAAAATTCGTCCGCTAAAAGGGTTAAAAAGGGGTTGAAAGTGTGAATCCATTACAAATTCCTTGAAACTTCTTATTAAGGCATATACAATAATAACAAAATAACATTAATTTAACGTCATCAAAGATTCAACCTCTAAGGGGGTTAAAAGGGGGATGAAAGTTCGTCTTGGGGTTCAAATTTAATTTTAAGCTAGGAACTTTAAACTTCGTAAAAAGTTATGCAAATAAAATGGAACAAAAGTGATTTCAGCGTTTTTGAAAATTCATCCTCTTAGGTGGTAAAAAGGGGGTTGAAAGTTTGTATGGAGATCAAACCTTTTCTTGAGCGTGGGACTTTAAACTTTGTATAAAGGCATATAATTAAAATACAAGGAAAGTAATTTCAGCTTTTTAAATAATTCGTCCCCTAAAATGGTTAAAAAGGGTTGAAAGTTTGATTCCATTACAAATTCTTTGACTAAGGCATATATAATAATAACAAAATAACATTAATTTAACGTCATTATAAATTCAACCTCTAAGAGGGTTAAAAGGGGGATGAAAGTTTGTCTCGGGGTTCAATTTTAATTTTAAGCTAGGAACTTGAAACTTTGTAAATAGGTATTAAAATAAAATAAAAGAAAACTGATTTAAGTGTTTTTGAAAATTCATCCCTGAAACTGGTAAATAAGGGGTTGAAACTTTGAATGGAAATCAAACCTTTTTCTGAGCGCGGGACTTTAAACTTTGTATTAGTGCATATAATTAGAATACAAGAAAAGAAATTTCAGCGTTTTTGAAAATTCAGCCCTGAACGTGGTGAAAAGGGGTTGAAAATTTGTATGAAGATTAAAAATTTTTTTGAGTGTGGGACTTGAAACTTTAAATAGAGGCGTATTATTAGAATACAAAAAAAGTGATTCAGCGTTTTTGAAAATATATGTAGCCCTGAAGATGGTGAAAAATTGGGCAAGTGCGAGTCCGACTCGCGCATGAAGGGTTCCGTACCCATATATATATCTATAACAAGTTTGTTGTATGGGAGCCCCCCTTAAATATTTATTTTATTTTATTTTTAGTATTTGTTGTTATAGCGGCAATAGAAATACATCATCTGTGAAAATTTCAACTGTCTAGCTATCACCGTTCTTGAGATACAGCCTGGTGACAGACGGACGGACGGACGGACGGACAGCGAAGTCTCAGTAATAAGGTCCCGTTTTTACCCTTTGGGTACGGAACCCTAAAAAGGGGTTGAATGTTTGGAATGGAATGGAGATCAAACCTTTTTTTGAGCGCCGGACTTGAAACTTTGTATAAAGGCATATAATTAGAAATCAAAAAAAGTAATTTCAGCGTTTTTGAAAATTCAACCCCTGAGGCGGTAAAAAGGAGGTTGATAAGTTTGTATTGAGATCAAACATTTTTTTGAGCGCAGGACTTGAAACTTTGTATAAGGGCATATTATCAGAATACAAGAAAAGTGAATTCGTTTTCGAAAATTCAGCCCAGAAGGTGGTGAAAAAGGGGTTGAAAATTTGTTTGAAGATCAAATATTTATTTTGAGTGCGGGACTTGAAACCTGAGTTCATAATGATTCCGCGTAATTAGAGCAATTTAGCCGAAAAAAAAACTAAAAAGAGGCCAAGAGCGAGTCGAACTCGCGTACGAAGTTCGGTACCATTACGTATAAAATGGCAAAAAAAACACGTTTATTGTATGGGAGCAGCACTTCAATATTTATTATTATTTATTTTTTGTTAACCGACTTCAAAAAAAGGAGGGGGTTCTCAGTTCGGTTGTATGTTTTTTTTTTTTTTTTTTTTTTTAATGTTTGTTACCTCATAACTCCGTCATTTATGAGTCGATTTGGAAAATTCTTTTTAGGTTCATGAATAGACATCTCAAGGTTGGTCCCATAAAATTTTGGTGAACATCGGATGACGAGATCCATAAGGAATCGAAGGAATTACTGAAATTTTATAGGCACTCATAATATTTTTCATGTATTTTCTAAAATTATTTAAGTATTTGCATATGGTAGTCATCATCTTCTCATGCTGAACTGATGATGGAAAGTACAACTCCTTAACAGTTAGGAGTTAGGAGATAATTCAAACGAGATGCATGCCTTCAAGACCTCCCTGATCACCCCGCCATAAGTATTTTATATGAATCACTAAAAAGCGAAAAAAAAAAATTTTTAACAAAAAAAAGAACCGACTTCAGTAAAACTAAAAAGCCGAAAATAACCCGTTCAAGTACAGATTACATTTGAGTCACCCTTTGAAGTCGGTGCCAAACCTCACGTAAACTTTAATATATAAATGTAATAACTGAGTGGTTTGGGATCGATTTCAAAGGGTGACTCAAATGTAATCTGTACTTGAACGGGTTATTTTCGGCTTTTTAGTTTTACTGAAGTCGGTTCTTTTTTTTGTTAAAAATTTTTTTTGAATTACAGTAACCAACATCAAAATCATCAACTTGCAAAAAAAGAAAAGTAATTTTAACATTGTTTCGATCTGAAAATAATATAATAAAGATGTAAACTGTTCAAGATAAGATTCCACGCGGACGAAGTCGCGGGCAACAGCTAGTATTTATATAAGCTTCGTTAACTAGACACCATGAAAAACAATTACACACTTTCGACCACACTTACTCAATGCGGTTAGGGAAACTCCAATTAGCAAATGACTGGAGCATAATTAATATTGTATGTATGTATGTAAACACTTTATTGTACACAAAAACAAGAAATACATTACAAAAGAATAAGCACTTTTGAGTAAATGAGTGCAAAACACAAATGTAAATGGTAGACAAACCAAGCAACATGTACAATACAAAGGAGGATAACTTTACAAGAATACACATGAAAATGCAAAAACCAAAAGAGAGAGTTCCTCCGTAATTATAGTACGAACTAATAATAATATCCAATGATAATGGACCTGTAATAGATCAGACGATAATTATAGCTCTTTGTGAAACATAAACAAACGTGTCGTATCAACTCGAGGTAAGGGTTGCCAAATGATAATCTAAAATAGAGGATTTTCTTCAAAAACCGAGGAAGTTTATTGACTATTTGAGGATTTCACATGACAGTTTTTTTTTTACATTGAATAGTTCATCAAGGTATTTTATGGTAGGCAAGGTAGTTTATAATATAAACCATTCGCGTAATAGGAGCTAAAGAGAAATACTCAGATCCTGGTCAGTATTAGTAAAATATGGACATAAGCAGCCAGCCGATATTACAGAAAATGAGGACATGTCTTTACGATGCCATCTGGCAACCCTACCCAAGCTCATATCTCCTGTGTTATTATTAATTCCATCTCTCTTTTGCACTCATTAAAGTTATTTTTCGGTTTATATTACGATCATCATACGACCTATACAGTTTGTACTAGATATCTATAAGTAATCTTATTGTGATGCAAATATAGTACAACTGTTACGCCTACACTGGAGTTACATATGTACACTGTTGTATCGCGTTCCGTAACTTGATATGAAACTGGTATAGGTATTGCGTTGTAGACAGCCACATGCAAGTCTTCATGGCAATGATTCCTTATACTTAACTAGTTTTTAATCTACTTATATCTATAATAGGTTACGTTAACGTTAGTCCAACAACTCCACGCGTTTTTCACTCCTTTAGGAATCAATTATCTTTTCACAGTGGTAATCGGTACACTGTTAAAAATTTTCAGGGAATTTTACACAAAAGTGAGGGCAACTTTCGTTGCCCTCACTTTTTTGTGTTTTTACATAATTATGTAATTTTACAGGGCTATGTAATTTTACATAATTAACGATTTTACATATATGTAAAATTACATAAAGAAAATTTTACATATTTGTCAGTTATGTAAAATTACATAAATGTAATTTTACATATCTGTCAGATATGTAAAATTACATAAAATGTAATTTCACATAACTGAAACTGTCAGATATGTAAAATAATATTTTATGTAATTTTACATACCTCTTCATGTAAATTCTAGGATATGTAAAATTTTTATTTATGTAATTTTACATAGACGTTAATTATTTTTACATTTTTCCGGTACTATTACTGAAATATTATGTGTTTTTAGTACATATGTTTTCTGTAAAACTACATGTAGTTTCTGTGATATTAATGATATTTTATGGATTTTTACATTTATTCTGTATTGTTACAGAAATATTATGTGTTTTTTGTACATATGTTTTCTGTAAAACTACATGTAGTTTCTGTGTTATTAATGTTTTTTTGTTGATTTTTACATTTATTCTGTAATGTTACAGAAATCTTATGTGTTTTTTGTACATATATTTTCTGTAAAACTACATGTAGTTTCTGTGTTATTAATGTTTTTTTGTGGATTTTTACATTTATTCTGTAATGTTACAGAAATCTTATGTGTTTTTTGTACATATATTTTCTGTAAAACTACATGTAGTTTCTGTGTAATTACTGTTTATTTGTGGATTTTTACATTTATTCTGTAATGTTACAGAAATATTATGTGTTTTTTGTACATATATTTTCTGTAAAACTACATGTAGTTTCTGTGTAAATACTGTTTATTTGTGGATTTTTACATTTATTCTGTAATGTTACAGAAATCTTATGTGTTTTTTGTACATATATTTTCTGTAAAACTACATGTAGTTTCTGTATTTTTAATGTTTGTTTGTGGATTTTTACATTTATTCTGTAATGTTACAGAAATATTATGTGTTTTTTGTACATATATTTTCTGTAAAACTACATGTAGTTTCTGTGTAAATACTGTTTATTTGTGGATTTTTACATTTATTCTGTAATATTACTGAAATACTATGTGGTTTTTTTACAGATATTGTATGTAAAACTACACGTAGTTTGTGTTTTATTAATGATTTTATTATGTAATTTCACATACATTCAGTAATATTACTGAATCCATTTATGTATTTTTACCTAAAGAAAATGTATTTTTAAGTAAGGGTAAGGTAAAATTACATGTTTATTATGCATTATTAACAATAAAATTAGTTAGTTTTACATGTAACTGTAAAATATTTTCTGTAAAATTTAATAATAATTCGGTTATATTTACATAATATCTGTAATTCTCGGGATTTAGTTTTTTTTTGCCAGAATTCTTTTTCTACGTATTTAAATTAGTGCAGTTGTATTAATCAAAATATATATGAAAAAGAAAACACTGGGAAACAATAAACTGGAAAGATTACTGGTCTTGGTATAATCGTAGCTTCTGTATATAAGAACTATCCACCTATATAACATAATTACAGGGGTGATATGTACTCTTTATAAAATGCGTAGTCACACAGCAGTCAAATAAAAATACTGCTTTATGATTAACTTACTTGCTTTGAGGATACACATTTTACAAGTATTACATATATCCCCTGTAATTTTGTTATAGGTGGACAGTTTCTATACAGAAGATACGATTATATCCAGATCAGTAATCTTCATAGTTAATTATTTCCCAGTGTTTTTGTTACATATATATTTCGATTAATACTATTGCACTATTAAAATACATAAAGAAGAACGTCCGTCAAAAAACCTAAATCCCGATAATTACAGACATTATATAAATCTACCGAATTATTATTAAATTTTACAGAAAATATTTTACAGTTACATGTCACATTAACTAATTTATAGTTATAATAATGCACACCAAAACAAGTAACCTGAAAAAAAAAACAAATTAAAAAGTAGTAAATCAATTTATTGTCATACAATGATTAATATAAACAATACACATAACTGAAGTTATATATTATAACACCTTTTTTACAATGAAATACAGTGATTGAAATTGTAATTAATTAAGCGATTTTCGATTATATTTGAAATATTGATATGTGACTTGTAAAATGCATTTGCTTTTATTAATAAATTATCTGTATCTGTATCTGAATCCCCTTTACTTAAATCTAGTTTCAGTTAATAAGGTCAACGTCTTTCTAGCGGTAGCGAATGCGCAGTAACGTTATATCATATCAAATATACCGGGTGTTTCCTGTAATAGGAGCGATAAATTAAAACATAGATTCTTCGCTTGAAACTGGACAACATTTGTTAAGCAACTTCTGAAAACAACGTGTAAAAAAGGATATTTTGTAGAATAATGTTTAGACAAAGAAGCAATGTATTGCGAAATGTCCGATATTAGTAGAGTGACAGCTATGTCAATGCTCAGGGAATGTCAATGTTGGACGACGTACATTGAAAACACTATCTAGTTTGTTTGAAATAATAAAATTCTGAGAACTGACTTTTTTTTAAAGTTGCTGAACAAATGTTGTTCAATTTGAAGAGTAGAATCTATATTTTAATTTATTGCTCCTTTTACAGGAAACACCTGGTATTACATATTGCGAGTGTATTGCAACATATAAAAGAATCAGCCTTATTGTTATCGTGTTAGTAAGAATTTTCGACTATTTTTTTATTTCGTCTTCACATAACGACACGTTGATTCTTTTAACATGTAACATTAACTAATTTATCGTTATAATAATGCACACCGAAACAAGTAATTTATAGTTAAAATTAATTAGGTATCTGAGGTGGCTGACTAGAATTAATAAACTGGTAAGGTAATACAATTTGAACCTTCTAGAGAGTGAAATCACTATTTGAACAGATTCTTTAGTATTTCCTTGCAGCCACCTTAAACATACAAACTGAAATACAAAACAAAGTAAAACGATCAATTTATTGTCTTACAATAATAACAATAACAAAAATGAACAATACAAATAATTGAAGTTATATACTAACTTTTTACAAGGTAATGTTATAAATTATTTTGATGTAGATAATGTTAAATATTACATTTCAGTTTAGAAACTGTTACATTAAATCATCAGAAGTGTTAAATCATGAGTCGAAAATTAAGCCGTCTAACGTGGAGCGACTAACTAAATTCTCTTGCCACTACAACTTTAAAACTAGATAAATGGGTAATTGTAACCATTAAGGGAGAATTGCTCTATGCCTATAGTCACGAAATAAGGCTTTAAAACAGAAATTATCGCACAAATACATAAAAACCTAAGTAGAATGCGAGGGGGTTTGGCTGTAATAGTGGTATATATATATATATATTAAGCTTTAGTCTCGAAGAAAGCCCGCGAACAGAGCGCTCACAACGGCAATGATTTCATAGATAATATACGGCTGATTGCTGTATATTATAAGAAGATATATCACACGTACCAAAGTGATAAGGTATATCTACTATATTGATTACATTATTTCCTTCCGAATTTCGTTCCTTGCATAATTTTATATATATATAGGCTCCTGTTTCCCGGCTCAAGGGTCACGGACCCTTTCAGGCACCTTTAGCCGGTGAACCTGAGCTAATATCATAAGAAACTATGTAGAATGCGAGGCGTTTTGGCTGTAATAGTGGTTTATATATATATATATATATAGGCTCCTGTTCCCCGCCTCAAGGGTCACGGACCCTTTCAGGCACCTTAAGCCGGTGAACCTGAGCTAAGATCATAAAAAACTATGTAGAATGCGAGGGGGTTTGGCTGTAATAGTGGTATATATATAATAATGAGTTATGTAAACCTTAAGTACTAATAATAATGAGTTAAGAGTAATAATAACAACATAAAGTTAAGAGTAATAATAAACATGGATATAATTAAACCGTTTTTCCAGACTGAATATCGTGAATTCTAGAATGGTATTCAACATTTTTTGATAAAATTCTCTTATTACACACTGTACATTTATTATAGGATGAATTAATGTCAACATCAGCACTACTAGTTTCGGACTGGTGTAATCTAAAATTGTGATTCCTAGAAGACATAATTATTGAACATACTTTTACACAAAGGATCAATACACATAAATTTTACATTTTTACAGAATCTATGACATTTTTGGTGGTTATTGTACGAGATCACAGTTGAGAAATTCTAGTCACAATTTTCGCATTTAAATGACATTTTATTCAAACTTAAGTTTACCCATTAACGACAATACTTTTTTCAGCGTGACACCTTTACGGATTTTACAACCTTCTTTGGGATTTATTTTGAAAACATACCTTTGCATAAACTCTAACGTGTTTTGACATTCCACTGGATATTCCAAATTAAAGTTGAAGTAAGCTGCCATCAATAATTGTAACGACCTGGAGAAGCTCGCAGTTTCGCTGACGATGTTTTTTTCTACCAGCAAGTAATATATATTTTCAATATCTGTGCGAAAAAAAAAAAGGTTAAAACAGGCACTAAATGCTGCTTATGTTAATAGCTACCTAGTTACATAAAAAACGTTCAATTTCAACTTGGGCATTAATTATTTCCCCTGGTTGGTATTTCGGTAAGGCCGTTGAGCGTTTAAACCGTCGCTTCGTTCGTTCGTCTTTAAATGTAATTGCAAGCGATAGTTGAAACGCTCAGCGGCCTTCCCCATTTATAATTGTAGTAAAGTTACATCTCACCTGAAAATACAATATTAGGTGCAGCAACTTTGGGGAGGTCAGCAACTTCTGCCCGTCAATGGTTTCTGAAAAAAAAAAATAGATCAGTATAGATGAAACTACTAATAAAATTAAGCAAGGAACGAAATTCGGAAGGAAATAATGTAATAAATATACCTCATCACTTTGGTACATGTGTGATATATCTTCTTTAAAATATACAGCAATCAGCCGTATATTATCTATGAAATCATTGCCGTTGGGAGCGCTCTGTTCGCGGGCTTTCTTCGAGACACACCGGCCACTTCAACAATACTTGGTATCGCAGGTGTCGAGTTCAGAAATTTGCTCTGCTGTGAATAGGTTCTTCTTTCATTCTTTTCATTGGCTGCAATCAAGAAGATAATGTTATTTTTACAATTTTACAGTATATAATTGATATCCTCTTTTTTTAAACTGTTAACAAAGAAAAATATACAGCCATAGTAAGTCTTTTACATTTTATAGGAGATTTTAGAGAAGATAAGATAAAGATAGGATAAGATAAAGATAAGATAAATATAAGAAAGAAGATAAGATAAAGATAGGATCAAGATAAGATAAAGATAAGATAAGATAAATATAAGAAAGAAGACAAGATAAAGATAAGATAAAATAAAGATTAAATTTATTTTGTTAAAAAGAAGTACTTTATATGAAATAACATATTGTTAAATGATATTTTGTCAAGTGTAGTGTTTGTAAAATTATAATTTGCTAAGTGACTTTTTGTAATATGATACTTTTAGTCATATGTCTCGTTTGCCTAATGAATATTTATTGAAACGTTGTTTGGTCAAATGATCATTTGTCAAACGTTTTTTGGTCAAACATTAGTGAACCATTAAATTGGCTTTTGGATAGTATTTTTTATACACCAAGTTTAATACAAAAAATATGAAAATATGAGGGTTTGTTTACATTTTGTTAGTACTAAAAGTTTATTATTTTAAGGATTGCGTCATATTTTGCTACGGGACCCTGAAAACTGGCACAGGTAATGAATTGGGCATCATCTAATTACCGGATAACGCCACCGTGCTCGGCACCTTCGTGCTGTTCTTCTACGGCATCGCGCGCAGCGACGTGCGCGCGCAACGACGTGCGCGCGCAGCGAGCGCTGCTGCCGTGCGCGCTGCTTGTTCGCCGCGGGCGGGCCCCACGCTGCGCCGCCGCTCGTGCCGCGCGACCACCGCGACCGCTCCGTCAGCCGCGGCTCCGCGCGCCCCGCGTCCAACGCCAACAGCGCCGTGTACAAGGCGGGCGCCGAGCTCAACGGCCAGACGCTGCCGCGCGACGCCGGGGCGGCCGACGGCAAGTCGCCGAACATCAACCTGGTCGTGCTGCCACCCGGACGGTCGCGCCGTCGGCCCTGCGCCGTTCTACAACCCCGACGATAGATATTAGAAATATATACCAACTCGATTATATAGGACTTAAACCATAATTACATGGGGTCCCGCTGCATATACGTATATGTCGCTGCGCTCGCTGGTTTCGACTTCACGACCGGGACCTTCGCGCAGCGCGTGCTATCGCGACGAGTTTTGACTTGCCGTTTTCGTGGAAACGATCGGGTTCGCGGTATACGCGGTAATGTTTAGCCCTTAAATATCCCAAACCCACTTCAGTTGAATTTTTCAAAAATGTCATGTCCGCCATCTTGGATTTCAAAATTGACATCATTTTCGAATTTCCAACCCCCGATTTATTCGAAATCCATACCCCACATGATATGTTTAAAAAGTCATTACTTTTTTCAAAAATGTCATGTCCGCCATCTTGGATTTCAAATTTGACATCATTTTCGATTTTCTAACCCCCGATTTATTCGAAATCCATACCCCACATGATATGTTTAAAAAGTCATTACTTTTTTCAAAAATGTCATATCCGCCATCTTGGATTTCAAAATTGACATCATTTTCGAATTTACAACCCCCGATTTAGTCGAAAACCATACCCCACATGATATGTTTAAAAAGTCATTACTTTTTTTCAAAAATGTCATATCCGCCATCTTGGATTTCAAAATTGACATCATTTTCGAATTTCCAACCCCCGATTTATTCGAAATCCATACCCCACATGATATGTTTAAAAAGTCATTACTTTTTTCAAAAATGTCATATCCGCCATCTTGGATTTCGAAATTGACATCATTTTCGAATTTACAACCCCCGATTTAGTCGAAAACCATACCCCACATGATATGTTTAAAAATCGAAAATGATGTCAATTTTGAAATCCAAGATGGCGGACGACATTTTTGAAAAAAGTAATGACTTTTTAAACATATCATGTGGGGTATGGATTTCGAATAAATCGGGGGTTAGAAAATCGAAAATGATGTCAATTTTGAAATCCAAGATGGCGGACATGACATTTTGGAAAAAAGTAATGACTTTTTAAACATTATATCATGTGGGGTATGGATTTCGAATAAATCGGGGGTTAGAAAATCGAAAATGATGTCAATTTTGAAATCCAAGATGGCGGACATGACATTTTTGAAAAAGTAATGACTTTTTAAACATTATATCATGTGGGGTATGGATTTCGAATAAATCGGGGGTTAGAAAATCGAAAATGATTTCAATTTTGAAATCCTAGATGGCGGACATGACATTTTTGAAAAAAGTAATGACTTTTTAAACATATCATGTGGGGTATGGATTTCGAATAAATCGGGGGTTGGAAATTCGAAAATGATGTCAATTATGAAATCCAAGATGGCGGACATGACATTTTTGAAAAAATCTGTTAGGGTTCCGTTTTTTGCCATTTGGCTACGGAACCCTAAAAAATTTGCTTTCAAAAGTTATATAAGGACTACCCGTTTGGATTAAGTTTACACCTCATTTGTATGCGGGGCCATAGCTACCAGGTGCAAACTTAACTTAAATACAAAAAATATGAAAATATAAGGGTTTGTTTACATTTTGTTAGTACTGAAAGTTTATTATTTTAAGGATTGCGTCATATTTTGCTACGGGACCCTAAAAAACTGGCACAGGTAATGAATTGGGCATCATCTAATTACCGGATAACATCACCGTGCTCGGCACCTTCGTGCTGTTCTTCTTCGGCATCGCGCGCAGCGACGTGCGCGCGCAGTGGGCGCTGCTGCCGTGCGCGCTGCGCCGCCGCTCGTGCCGCGCGACCACCGCGACCGCTCCGTCAGCCGCGGCTCCGCGCGCCCCGCGTCCAACGCCAACAGCGCCGTGTACAAGGCGGGCGCCGAGCTCAACGGCCAGACGCTGCCGCGCGACGCCGAGGCGGCCGACGGCAAGTCGCCGAACATCAACCTGGTCGTGCTGCCACCCGGACGGTCGCGCTGTCGGCCCTGCGCCGTTCTACAACCCCGACGATAGATATTAGAAATATATACCAACTCTATTATATAGGACTTAAACCATAATTACATGGGCTCCCGCTGCATATACGTATATGTCGCTGCGCTCGCTGGTTTCGACTTCACGACCGGGACCTTCGCGCAGCGCGTGCTATCGCGACGAGTTTTGACTTGCCGTTATTTAAACTTTATTGCACAATATGAAATTATGTCAATTTGTTAAATTAATAAATGAAAATAGTATCAATGTACGTAAATGACATGGAAAATATGAACATATTGGGGAATAAGTAACGAAACTTAGTTTTAGTTATTAATGTAACTAGGATGTGAAGAATATGCATTTTATTATTTTTACGTGTCGGATGGCCGAGCTGTAAGGCCCATAAAATATGGATAGGCAAACCTTACCTATTAATTAACCAATTATTATCTCCTTTATTAATTTAAAGTCTTAAGTTAGGTTTTTTCAATAAAGTTATATCAAAAGTAAAATACAATACAGAAATTACAAAATATATAAACACATTATAAAAAAACCTAACCTAGGGTGCCACCGGCAGCTGGGCAGGGCCCAGGCTACCGGTGGTTAGGGCTGCAGAGAGAGGAACCTCCTGACAATGCGCGCCGTGTCCAGGAGTACCGCCTTCTGTATCTGACCCTTGATCCAGCCATCTAGCGAGAGTCTAGTCGAGAGAAGAAGAAGGACTTTACTTACCTTTATACACAATTACTTCGGTTTCACAATCACATAATTCACAACACAACCTAGGACGCAACGCATTACTGAAGTGACTCTTCATTGTGGCTGTAGAACACAAAATGATTTTCGCGCCATGCATCGCGCCATTTTGCGTGACGCTTTTGGACGCGCATAGAGTATGGAGCTACATAGACGCGAACGCCGCAAAAATGACTTTGTGGTGGTTCTTTTTTTTTTGCTTTTTAGTGATTGAAATTGAATTATTATTATTGAGTAGTTGTAGTAGCTCAACGTCACTAAATTATACTTTTCGATATAGGTATGTTAAGACTGTTAGACTTTAAAATAACTGAAAAGCCAAAAATAACCCGTTCATGTACAGATTACATTTGAACAAAAATACTCGTAATACGAAATGGTAATAATTAAAGGCTTTATGCGCGGAATAATTTTTTATAGTAAAAGTTGAGTGGTTTGGCACCGACTTCAAAAAGTGGTTCGAATCCCGGCCAGTGCAAATATTTGTGTGATGAACTCGAATATTTGCGCTTGGGTCATGGTTGTTCTATGTATTTAAGTACGTATATCGTTCTCTCCGGTTCACTATTTAAGTACTTACCTACATTAACCTCATAAAATCCTGAGTGTTCTAAATCAATTATTACGACAATACTCAAAGAAAAAGACGATGACACTTCTATAAATTCTAACGGCATTTAATCTATACAGAGATCATCATCGCGACCACAAAACGTCGTAAGCGCCGTGTAAATCATGGCGCTTAGGACGTTACGAAAGCGGGGCATTGAGTCTCGCGACCTAAACGTGTAAGTGCCGTGAAATTCACGGCGCTTACGACGTTTTGACCCGCTCTCGCCTACAGTAGCTCTCTTCTATTCTCTCTCGCCTATTTAGCTGAGCCTCGACGCGAGTTTGCCGGCGTGGGGGGGGCGTCGCTTCTCCCGACTGGCCCGCGATCCGTTCTAGCGCCACGGGCTTCGACTAATTTGCCGTCTGATTCGAAAGATTATCGACAGTGCTCTCGTCCCTGTCACACACAAGACAAACGGGCGAGACAGAGCACTGTCTCGCCCGTTTACTCGGTACGTGTGATCAAGGCATTACTTATATCATAATTCGAATTTGAAATTTTAGTAGTATACTAATGTCGATAATCGAATGACGACTACTTGTCTTAAAGAAATCACCACGAATGATATTGATATTGTTGACAAACCATCATAAAATCATTGCCAGTGTAACACATCAGTTGTAAAGAAATAAAGGGAAGCTATTGCAATTTTAGATTGACAATAATATATTTTGACCAAAGGTTAGATAATTTGATTACACTAAAGCAAATTAGACTGCAGTTTTTGGTATTAATGTTGATGTTTTATGAAAACAATATTTGGTTAGCAAAAAATCCATTTTGGGAAGCAAAAAGATATACGGACTCAACGTAAAATTATTTTGGTGTATGTATATTGATTTTGGAATACAAAATGATTTAGTTTAGGGAGCTCTGTATAGAGTGGGTTTAATTTATATGGAAGTAATTCATTTTACTTGGAATTTAGTTTTAGGGTATAAAGAGCATTTAGTTTTTTGCCTGCCTAGTAGGCCTACAATCGTATAGTATAGAGTATACATTGAATTAAGTAGATTAGTATCATCATCTCAGCCATAGGACGTCCACTGCTGAACATAGGCCTCCCCTTCGGGCAAAGCAGATAAATTGTGGGCGGTGCAACTAACTTAAACAAGTTTTAATAAATATGTTGTTACTTTGTAAGTATCGTATGTTGGTACTTTGTCATTTGTGCTTCGCTCCGCTGACCGATTTTGATGATTCATGTGACATTCTTTTCTTCTCTTTAAATTCTATTAAGTGACAGTTTTCAAAATAGCCGGACGTGTTTTCCTAAAGTGAAAATAGTGAAAACAAAGTTAACTTTCGTAATTTCAAACATTGCTTGCGTGCGACGCCTCCAGATCATCGACGACCCCCGGGTTTTTTGCTACCATCCAAAGTGCTTGTTAAGCCTTCAACTCCCTGAATTTTCTCAGAATTTTCCGGCGGAAAACAGCCGAGTAAACGCCGAAAAACACTTTTTCTTTGTTCCCGTAACTTGCGACCTGGGATCGTCCGGCTGATTTTGAGGACGTATCAGCCTGCCTGACACCTTTCTGCGTTCAACCAAGAAAACAGAAACAAAATCGGTCCAGAAACACCAGAGAAAAACAGGTTTTTATTGAACTTTAACAGTGAGTGACTTTTCTCCCCCCATTTCTCAGAACCTAGATCTTTTACCCCCATTTTTAGTGTACTGTTAATTAGCTTAAGTATCAATATAGTTCTGTGCAAAATTTCAGATTTTTCCTAGCTGTAGTTTTTTAGTAACGAATTTTCTCGCAAAACCAGCCGTTCAGAGCACAATATTTACGTAATTTTAATTCATTTTTTGACTTTTTTCCCTTCAAACTTTTGCAATTTTTTCTTTCATAATTTGCTCTGTCTCATCAAATAAATGGGTTCTGGGCTGTTTCCAACCCACACATGTATATAGTTTAGTTTTTATTTAAGTTTTAAATTTATCGATCTCGCGTTGTGTAAATATCAATATCCTTCTTCCATTCCACAACAATCTCACTTTATTGTTTATATATTTGTTAGCTTAGCTATCATTAGATTACTGTGCAAAATTACAGACCTATTATGTCAATAGTTTATACGTTATTAAAATAAAATAAATATTTAAGGGGGGCTCCCATACAACAAAGGGATTGGTTGCGTTAACTTTGCACCTCATTTGTATGGAGCGCTATACATACCAGGTGCAAACTTAACTTAACCACTTAAGGATGGAAAGTGTTTGTACGGAACCCTCGGTGCGCGAGTCCGACTCGCACTTGACCGGTTTTTTAATGATGTGTTATATGAATACAAGCTTTTGCCCGCGACTACGCAACCGCAACCTCGTACAACACGCTAGATATCCACGTAATCACCTTAATTAAACTATGTAACCTCGGATTAAATTATACTTTTCGAGAGCAACTGTTTTTTTTTAAAGTCGGTTAATATACATTTGTTGTACTTATACCAAAACCTTCTTATTTCCAGAATGTAACGAATACATTACTGAAAACCGCATTAAAATCGGTCCAGCAAACATACGGGTCAAGCGCAGAACCTCCTTTTTTAGGATTCCGTACCCAAAGAGTAAGAACGGGACCCTATTTACCTATTTACTGCCGCTATAACTACAAATACTAAAAACAGAATAAAATAAATATTAGAGTGGGGCTCCCATACAACAAACGTGATTTTTTGCCGTTTTTTACTACTAGGTAGGTAGCAAGAGCATTGACTTGACTTGACATCTCTTATTTTTACTCTTTGGCACCACTTCCTTCTAGAATATTCCACGCTGACATAACAAACATCTGCGCATGTCCTGGCACGTTTCTTCATAAATCGGCTATTGCGCAGTCATATGGACCTAGTATGTACTTATAGTACACCTGGAGTGCTCATTGCTTCGTTCGATTTATTTTATACTAGCGACCCGCCCCGGCTTCGCACGGGTGCAATGCTGATAAATTATGCATGTATTATACATATAAACCTTCCTCTTGAATCACTCTATCTATTAAAAAAAACCGCATCAAAATCCGTTGCGTAGTTTTAAAGATTTAAGCATACAAAGGGACATAGGGACAGAGAAAGCGACTTTGTTTTATAACATAACACATAACACATAACACATTACCCTAATATTGTAAGACCGAAAACTGTAGGTTAGGTTAGGTTTGTTTTATGACCATGGATAGCGGAGCGAGCGAAGCGAGCGGAGCGTAAGAATGCATGGAGGTACATTAAAATTTAGCAGTTAGTAGGTTAAGGTTAAAGACCGAAAACTGTATGTTAGGTTAGGTTTGTTTTTATGACCATGGATAGCGGAGCGAGCGAAGCGACCGGAGCGTCAGAATGCATGGAGGTATATTGAAATTTAGCAGTTCGTAGGTTAGGTTAAAGACCGAAAACTGTAGGTTAGGTTTAGGTTTGTTTTATGACCATGGATAGCGGAGCGTCAGAATGCTTGCTTAAAAATCTTCGGGATTTAGGTATAATGAAATGTAGTCAAAAGATTTTTAGCACATTAAATATTAGGAACATACAATTATGCACATCAATCATTCGATAGTTGAATCTTAGCCACATCAAACGATAGGACAAATAATATTTAGGACAAACGATAATAGGAGCAACAATTTCGGACAATCAAAAATATGCGGAACAAAGTGTATGCCATACGTTATTAGGACAAAAGACGTTATGCGACACAACGATAGGACTAATAATTGTATGCCATCCGATATAGACCCGTTCGAGGTACCCGAAAAAAAAATTTTTTTTTTAATTTTATTTTACCGTTCTGTCGGCGTTATACATACACATACTCATACCAAATTTCAGCTTTCTAGTACTAATGATCACGGAGCTAAGCCGCGGACGGACGGACGGACGGACGGATGGACGGACAGACGGACAGACGGACATGGCGAAACTATAAGGGTTCCTAGTTGACTACGGAACCCTAAAAAACGATTCAAAATTTCTCAATTGGTGCTAGGCGGCTAAAACTCGGTATCGGGGGGCTCTCGGGGCTCAAAATTATGAATCTGAAATCTTGTCCGAAAATTCGGTCAAATTCGGAAAACATCGAAAAAAAAACGATTTGTATGGAGAAAATTTCAAATTGATATAGCATAGCTAATAATGACTACTGCACATTATGGAGCGTTTTTTAGGAATATAAAAAAAAAAAACCTTACCTAACCTAACCCGGCCGAGTCGGATCTGCTCTGAAAGGTGATCAGGATTAGATGGATACCTAGCTGAAACACTAATATATGTGCATGCTCATTTTATAGTCAGGTAAATATATAAATGTGCATAAATCTGCATGAAATAAATCAAGAAAAATTATCTAATCGCCTTTGTAGGAAATATTTCAGACATGAAAAGCTATTTATCGTACAATAAAACCTCACGATTAATGTTTTAATTAGAGGAAAATATTTATTTTCAAACATTAAAATTTATGAAGTGACATTTAAAGTTCTCTAAGACAAAAACTTATGGTCCAACTCAGCAAATACAAAAAATACTGCTTTAGAAATGTTAAAGATTTATTCATCATATCTGATTTCTGACGTGAAATTTCAATTTTATCAATTTTTATGTGTGGTCTGCTGAAAGATTTCCAGTAGTTCTAGACCAATGTATGGTAGCAAACGATAGCTATGACTAATGAGAACAGCACAAGAGTTCTCAAAACTGCAGTCACTCGGTACTCATTAAGGAATTTTAAATCACGAACTACGTGAAATTTCAAGTTTTACAATTGCAATGAGATAATATCCTATCCTAACAAGAATAACAAAACTACCTACAACTCTGTGTGGTATAAATGACGTCTCGTAAGACACTGTTTGAGTGAGATGGCGTTTGGGTCCATCAAGCGAGTCCAAAGTAATGCCTTAGCGCCACAGACACAGATTTACACCGCAGATGGGCCTAACGGCCTTTATAAATATTCTAATTCTAATTCTAATTTTAAAATATGGCTTCCATCAGGTTAATGATGATTTCGCCAATTTCAAGTTTGCTCGTAGAGCATGCCGTTGTTCGGTGAGGTTTTGCTTTTTGTAAATTGATAGCGATTTACAAAAAACCACGCGGTCTACCGGGCCTTGACCCAAGAAGGGCTATGTACGCTTCAAGTTGAATTCTTCATTAACCATTCACTCATACGTTAGTTCACTGCACAATACGCTATCAATACTACACATTGAACAACAAAAATGAATAAATAATGAACAGCAAAACTTGAACGCATGCGGCCATCTTAAGACACGAACCGGAAGTTCCTTTATAAATATATTGAATTACTACTAAATGTGTGACATTTTATAAAACAGAACCGGTAAAGTTGTCTAACTACCAATTTAACGAAAATATTCGTTTTTTAGTACATTCTATGCGACAAATACGACTCAATAGTCATTCAAGCAATTCAAGATAAGCGACAGTAGTCGATCAAAGTCATATCAGGTAAAAAAGGATAAGCGACAATGGTTTCATAGTATCAAAGCAGGTAAATTTGGATAAACGCCAATAGTTAAGATACGACAATCAGGTAATTTAATCTGTTTTTTTTTTTTATAGAATCTTATATCGATTTAGTTTAATAATGTGGAAATACCACATTTTTACTTTTTGGCTAATGCGCATAAGCATTTTAAACACACATGACACAGAGGGCGCTCCAGTAGCGAAGAATTATGGAATCAAAGATTTAGTGTGATTGACGTAACGATATGATAATATAGATAGTAATGATGATGATAGCTCAGTTGGTAGAGCACTACGCCGGAAACTTAGGGTCGCAGGTTCGAGTCCTGCTTACATTGCAGTGGATCACATTCAATTTTTCTTTCATAATTTACCTTTATGTTAATTTTATCATAAAGACATAGGTAAAATGCCTCAAACGACATTAAAATATATTTTACGGTAATTCAGGTAAAAACAGTTAACCAACAAGTGCAAGGTTAGTTGCAATAAAGAAAAATTATCCAAGTTGTTTGATCTGTTTTGACAAATAAGTAAAAAAGCTCTAAGGTTCATTATTATGCAAAAAACTTTTTATGTTATCTCCATTTTGCTAAAAAAAACTCAAAAATCAAGTCGTTTAGTAGAAAAAAAAGTAGAGATTCTCTAAATCACCGACGGGATAAGCGACACAAAAGTCGTCAGACAGATGTATACGAGACCCAACCCATTCGATGCAGGAAAATCTGCCGATCCCAACAGTGTGTATGACTCAATATCCCCAAAAATGTCGTCTAGTAAAATATCGTCAATATCAACAAGTATAGGGGAAAATCTGAGAACATTACTAATGTAGTCATAAAAAACTATCACTGTTTATAAGTAGGTAAAGGACGTAAATCCGTTTTCCAACGGTAAAGTTGAGTTTGTCGCTCTATTATTTATAGTTTATCTTTTCATTAGAGCAGCATGACCCGGGGGATAAAGCTGTGCCTCCACTACTATGTTAAAATATCGGTTCATCCGCTGGGTCACGATATGATTTATTTATTAAAAAACGATATTTTTTATTTCTGCATGATTTTACACGTATAATCAAGAATCTTGTCGGCATTTTAACTATTTTTGGTAGGTACCTACACATACAAAAGAAACTAAAAAGTATTTTTCGATGCGAGACTTCCAAATGGCCAATTTCACTTATTTTTTTGGAAAATAGCTTTAACGCATTTTATTTTTAATATTCTACTGTAGTGGGTAAATAGATATTTAGTAATCCGCAATAATTATATCATTGTTTAAATGATTTATTTTACTTCGAGATTTTTCAATGCCTTTAAATATTATATGGTTTGTTGATCTTCAACTCTCGCTCGGACTATGCGAGTGTATGAAGCTGCTTGGACGCCACTCAACGAGATTATGAACGAAGTAATGTTCCGGGGGCGCACGGTCGGCGGGGGGAATAACGTTAGGCTCCGCCCAGATCCTCAAGGACGTTGGGATTAGGAGTCGCCTTAAATGGAGGCAATTCATTTTATTTGGAATTTAGTTTTGGGGTATAAAAGCCATTTTGGTGAGCGTTTAAATTGTTCCCTTTTCAGATATGGCGAGTGTATTACAAGTAGGTTGGTTTTCTCCGCGTTTAACATAATACCGTTATCATGGGACCATTGCACAATCTTACATACAAGCTCCCTGTGCGCAGTCAAGTTTGCCGCCATTTTTTTTTTTGATATAATTTGAAAGAATATCATCTAGAATCTAGATGATAATCTAGAATAGACCTCGAGTATATTTATTATACAATTAAATTACTATCATTTATAATGATTAATGAAATACTGGGGGTTTCAAACTGACAGTTGACAGCTTCGCGCCAAAACGCACCTAAACTTGCGACGACGTCACGTCTTCTTTGTTTGTCAATGAACAATGAAAAATTTGATCGTAGTTGCTAAAATTAATAAATTCCGGCTTTCTTGAATAAATAGGTTAGGGTCAAATGAACTATAAAAAATGGACTATCCGTCAACATCAGGAAATCACAACGATGGGTCCAAAGTTCGGATATAAAGAGCCGTGTTGTGTGTTCAGTTCAACTTCAGCGGTTTCCAAATAAAATATTCTTATCTGATTTATGATTATAATGGAGAAAAAAGTAGTTCCAAGCTGCGAAGAGGACAGACACTTATTCTCCAAAGACTGTCAGTCGATGCTGTGAAGATCACCGATGTAAGTGCAAATATTATTGCTTAAGTACATGTTTTGCTTGTGGTAGTACGCTCTGATTAAAATTAATTTAGCTAAGTACCTAATTTACTAATGAATCTTCTTTGTGACACATACAATATTTCTTTATATTTTACAGCTGGAGAAAGATGTTGAAAATCTTTATCTTAAAAAATGTGGTACCACATATTTTTGAGTGCCAAAATAGAATGATGCCAATAAAGCCTACATCAGCAATACTCAAAAGGAACAGACGTGAAATTCTTGTAAGTATTGAAAATGCATCAGGTATGCCTTTGTTTCGATCTATTATTTCACAATTCTTTGGGTAGTAATTAACACAGTCATCTTGTTTAACTGGACGGTAAGTATTTATTTTCAGGAATACCTAAGTACTTATTTGTCTATTAATGACTATGAATCAGGCGACATTTTAAGTGTCTACAATAACACTCGCCAAGTGTCTACAATGATACCAAAATTGTGTATAAGTATTCATGAATAGGTTTATGTAGGTATATAAAGTATTAATTAATATGCATAATAATAATTGGTTTTATGTAGGTAACAGATTACAGAATTAAGGCACAATACAAATGTGTCTGTTTAGTTAGTCGTATGGTTACTGATAGAGAATGCCTTTTGGTATTAAAGTCTAAAATTTGTACTTTTACTTTTGTATTTTGTGCAATAAATAAATACTTTTCCATTGAGATAATAGTGATATATGCTGGGTTTGCATTTTCAGCCTTTTTGTATAATGACTGATACTAGATTTTTCATATTCTGTTGGGGTATTTATGTAATAATGATGTTACTTATTAATTTAACAAAATCTGCACTATTAACTCATTGCTTTCAAACAGGAAAAAATTTCACTCATGTTGTGGGTACAGACACACAGACTAAAGATACCTTTAGTCTGTGTACCTACTTATAATCTTCCCTTTTATTATAGTATGGATATCATGCTCTCTAATTAAGAAATGTTCTTTTCTTACATTTCAGATCCAACTCTGAAGATTCAGAAATCCAAGACACACTTCACTCTCAGAATATAAATGTATGCTGTGTGTATGACAAGTGTGTACAGGTGGCTCTAAAAAAAATAAAAAAAAAAAATAAAAATAAAAAGCATTTATTTCAGACAAATTAATCCATATATTGTTAGTATTACAAAAATAACTTAAATAACTATGTTAGTGCCTAAACTAATGTGTTGAGAGGTCCAGTGCCTGATTAGGGCACTGTCCCATCTCTCCGCCACGACAGTCAGGAGACTGTGGCGGCTGTCGCGCACTCTGCGGAGCGTCGCGGCGCAGCGCTTGCGCAGCGTCGCGTGGAAACCGTCCACATGCGCGTCTGCGAACATGCCCGACGCACTGCAGTACCTCGGCAGCCGCAACAGCACCCGGAACGCGTCGTTGTACTGTACACGCATAGTGTTCATGGCACGCTGCGTGTACCTCGTCCATAGGCTACAGGTGTACAGAGAAGTACAATACGCACGAAATAATGTTATTTTAACCTGCGCTGTACACCTGCTGAACCTGCGAGCAATCATATTGGCCATAATGGCCAACGCCCTGCGTTCCCGCTCAATGTCAGAATCGTCTCTCAAGTCATCGGTGACCAAGTGACCCAGATATTTAAATGAATTTACCCTCTTGAGCTGTTCGCCATTCAATCGAATGGGTGGGACATGAGATGGACACTTGGTACCCGCCTTGAAAATCATAAACTGGCTTTTCTTTACATTGTATTGCAAATTGTGCTTACGGGCATATGACTCACACTTCTCGAGAAGTATTCTTATACCACCGACCGATGGGCTCAACAGTACCATGTCGTCAGCATCTGAATCGGTTCATTATTTTAAGGGTGAATAGGCGACCGACGGACAAAGTTACTTTCAGATGTATAGTATGAATGTTTATAAAAATATCTTGGAAAAATTAAAAGCATGGTTAAATATTATAAATATCTTTTAATACAGCACAGACACAATGCTGCTATCAAATGGTACATCTATCAAATGGTATATCTATGCTGCTATCTAATGGTAAATCTGATTTGAATCCGGTATCTATCAGTACTATGGATAATATAGTTCCTCACGAAAAGTAAAAGAAAACAAATCAACATTTTTACAAGTCTATACCTAAATACGTGCACATGTTCATGCGTGCAATAAAAACAATAAGAAAATAATCGAGTATCAGAAGCGGCGAAGACGTCTCACCGGCCAAACCGTACGTGACGCAACAAACGTCGTCCAATTAGTCCATGTGAGCGTACCGCGGCACGATGTCCTCGCGGATGAGCAGGTCCCAGGCCGGCAGCCCGTGCAGCGGCAGCAGATCTTGGCCGGTGAGAGTCAGAATGGCGGGTGTACCATCACGGATTTGTAAAACAATTATACCAAAAAAATGTACTCAAAATGTACTATTATGTACCTACTTTAAAAAAAATTGTATCTCTCCGTACAAAAAGTTATTACAATGTTTAGGTACACCCGCCATTCTGACTGTCAGGATGGCGGGTGTATCGCAGTTTACCATGAAGCCCTTGATTATTGAGAAATGTTACTGAGAGGTACAATTTTTTTTAAAGTAGGTACAAAATAGTACATTTTGAGTACATTTTTTTGGTATAATTGTTTTACAAATCCGTGATGGTACACCCGCCATTCTGACTCTCACCCTGGCCGACGGCGATCAGCCCGGTCGCGGGCCCCGGCAGGTGCCCCTACCACACGTAGTAGTAGCCGCAGCCGCGCCAGGCTCACCAGCGGGCACAGCGTGCGCACCGACGAGATCAGCTCCACCAGGCCCGAGTACGTCTTGTTGAAGTTTTTGGAACACGGCGGCGGTCATCTTCTTGTCGCCGAGTACGCTGTCGTTGGCGTAACCCTCGATGAGCTCGGCCGTCCAGTTGAAGTGCTTCTTCCGCAGCAGATCCGAGTGACCCGAGTGCGAGGTGGTAGGTGGTGGTGGCTGGAATGCTGTAGAACTTGTAAACGCCTTCATCCAAAATGCTGTAAAAAGAAACATTTGTTTATTGTCTCAATTTTACTCATATAATGAGTACTTCTAGCGATGCTGCCAACACTGGTGTGTATGCCGACAAAGCAAGGATACTGACCCTTCGACGGGCCCGCAAGAGGAGATGGTGGTGAATGTAGCGTCCGAGACGCAGCGGGCGCTCCTTGGGCAGCACCACCGCGCCCACCACCAGGTTTTGTCTGTGGAACACGAAAACAATACTCATAGTTATCTGGTTTCTACATCTACATTTTGTCAGCCGTCATTTTCCTTTGACAATATTTCAAGAAATTGTTGTGGTCAGTCCAACTTTCCAACCAAGCTTGAACACAGATTATGAATGCTTATATTGCTTTGTTTTTCTTGAAAGTAGAGTACAATACTTGCTTCACAATCTTTTTCCTTTACAGCATTCAGAAATTCATTTAAAATATCCACCTAAAATTTTTATAAAATGTATTACATTAGTAAGTATGTAGTAGGTATATAATATAGATTGCATTATTTCACTAAATAAAAACAGTAAAAGTAAGTCTATAAGTATATAGAACTGATTACTTGAGAGAAACTATCAGTGACCGGAATGTGACCCGTATCTTCACACTGGCAGGACTGAACCAAACCTTGCATTTCGTTTACAATGGCTGTCACGCGATAACTTTTTTTTATTTTGTGCTCCGGAGTAACTCGACTTTTTATAATACACAGTTCTCCATTTATTTTTATTTGTACGTAATCGATTGCGTTTTCCACCGCAATAACTTAGTCCCTTTCATTTCAACACTTGAAAACTGCACTCATCAAGAAAATGTATGACCATGTCAACACTAACTTCCGGCAGATTCCTGGAGTCTGCTTTTATGAACCCAAGTTCCATTTTTATTCGAAATGTGCAATACATTACATTTATAATCTCAACTATGCCGTGAATTAAATAAGTAGACGTCAACGTCAGGTTGACATGCAGAGATAAACACGTTGATTGGTGTATGAAAAAAACGTTCCGTTTCACGTTACTTTAATTCATGATTATTGTTAAAAATCGATAATAACTAAAATAAAAATGTAGCAATGGCCTTTCTTTCGCGTCATTTTTACATTGTAGCCACAAAATATTGATATATACTATATCTGCATCTTCCCTATTGTTTGTTATACACAATGAAGTCGGTTAAAAATAGCTGACAATGAGGGTTTTCGATACTTTTTCTGCCACCAGGTGTTATTGGCTTTGTACATTCCTATCCCTACTAGAACTTTGTACATTCCATGGGAATTGACTTGGCACTGCATTTTTTTTTAACACTGGTCTGGCTGAAATAATAATTATAGATAAATATAAATGTTATAGTTTAGTATTTTTTGATAAGGCACAAACTAAAAATGTTTGCAATTCATCATTGAAGTTTGGTCGAGAACTGAGATAATCAGTGATTAACTAAAATTATCATTAATATTGAAAATATTCTTACGTTTTTCCAGTACTGAATCCGGCTTTTACAAACGAGGCTATTTTTCGTTGGAGTAAATTTATCTCTGCGAATAGCTACAAGCCACTGTTTTAATCGGTTTTTATCTCTCGTAGTGAACGTATGCCCTCGTGTTTTATAAATGAGATCCTTCCAAAAACATTTCATGTATAATAAAAGTTTCGTGTATAATTATTTTTTGACTACTTAGCGCCTGACACAAACATAAATACACCACAGATTTGGATTGCTCTGCTGATACGCACAGGCGTTCATGTTGTAAGTAGTCCAAAAAATAATTATACGCGAAACTTTTTGATCTGTAACGCTGCAGAGTTGATTTTAAGCTAAATGTAGGTAGCAATTAGGTAGCAAATTTTGGTTAGTAAATAACATGAAAATTGTGCGTCCTTCGCAAAATATGAACTTTGTCCAAACATCCTGACGTCAGAATGACTGGTCAAAAAAAATATGTGATATGTTTTATTATACTGAGGTAGCAATTATTTGGTAAATGGTAGCAAATACTAGCAAATAGGTAGCAATTTTTACGTAAGCAATCAATGCGGAATTCAACAGTCAACCAATCATTCTGACGCACACAGTTTTAAAGCAATATTAATGTCGCGACTGTTGCTTGGTTTTTTGACTCAAAAGTGGTTTGTTTTGTCATCAAATGCAGTATTCAGGCATGGACTTAATAACTAAATGAAATAATGAACTTTATTTTGCCACGAGGGCATTATACATTTTACATTTTCCGTTGTTAGGGTTCCGTACCCAAAGGGTAAAAACGGGACCCTATTACTGAGACTTCGCTGTCCGTCCGTCCGTCCGTCCGTCCGTCTGTCACCAGGCTGTATCTCAAGAACGGTGCTAGCTAGACAGTTGAAATTTTCACAGATAATGTATTTCTGTTGCCGCTATAACAACAAATACTAAAAATAAAATAAAATAAATATTAAAGGGGGCTCACATACAACAAAGGGATTGGTTGCGTTAACTTTGCACCTCATTTGTATGGAGCGCTATACATACCAGGTGCAAACTTAACTTAACCACTTAAGGATGGAAAGTGTTTGTACGGAACCCTCGGTGCGCGAGTCCGACTCGCACTTGACCGGTTTTTTTACTTTTGAGGTACGGAAACCTAAAAATATTTTTTCTTAATTTTACGCGCACGTAGATTTTTTCCAAAATGAGCCATAATGTAATAAAAATAAGAATAGTAATTTAGGAACGGTAGCTACCTATACCTATTTCATGGATATACCGTCTGTTGACAACCAAAACACTATAAGTAACAAATACCTACTTATATAAAGCTCGTATCTAAGTGTCAATCTACTTACTAGATACGAGGTTTTGAAGAGTAGTGACAGAAATTTTAGTGAGTTTTGGTTGTCACCAGGCTATATACGACTATATCGTTCAGATATTTGTGAACACCTTGTTGAACTGTATATAAATGCCATTCAATCTCTCTTGTAAAATTATTGACGGCGATTGTATTCATATTAGTACAAGATTTACTTAGGTTGGGACTTTATAGGCCAATTGGTGTAAATAGTCACAAGATATTAATCTATTTATTTATTTATTTATTTAAATGTTCCAGACATTTTATGTAATTATGCAGGTTTTATGTAAACGTCCATGTTTAGGTGATTATTACATATTTTTTTAGGCAAAAACACACACTAAAATTGAAAAATACACGATACTTTGAAAAATAAAGTACAAACTGTACAATGACATAGTATCTTTTGTAATCTTACACACACTTTTGTGAATATTCCAAAAAGGTTCAGGAAATATACAAAAAACTGTGTTTTTCAGAAAGAAATGTAAAATAACAAGTATTGTATGTAATAATAGCCGTTTCAATCGTTGTAAATACATATCTAAATGTACTTTTCCCATATATTCAATGTAATTATACAGATTTTATGTAAATGTCCAAGTTTTTAGTGATTCTGACATGCCTTTTATGTAAAAACACACACTATAATTGAAAATTCCACGATATTTTGTGAAATAAAGAAAAACCTGTATAATTACGGAATATTTATGAGAACTTACAGATACTTTAGGGAAAATTCCAAAAAGGTACAGGAAACTTGCAAAAAAATGTGTTTTTCAGAAAGATATGTAAATTAACAAGTTTCGTATGTAAGATAGCCGTTTCAATCGTTGTAAATACATGTCTAAATGTACTTTGCCTACACATTCAATGTAATTATACAGATTTTATGTAAACGTCCAAGTTTTTAGTGATTTTTTACATGACTTTTATGTAAAAACACACACAATAATTGAAAATTACACGATATTTTGTGAAATAAAGAAAAACCTGTATAATTACAGAATATTTATGAAATCTTACTGATACATTTGGGATAATTACAAAACTATGTAAAATGACGAGTTCCGTATGTAATAAAAGCGTTATAAATACATATTGAAATGTATTTTTCCCAAACATTCCATATAATTATACAGAGTTTATGTACATATACAAATTTTTTATGATTATTACATATTGTTTATGAAAAAACACAGAATTAAATTGAAAATTACACGATATATTGAAAAATAAAGAAAAAACTGAAAATTTACTTAATATTCTACGTAATCCTACTAAAATTATTATGATCATTACAAAAAACTTATGTAATTTCACATAAAAATGGGTTTTTTCTGAAGATGTGTAGAATGACGACTTATGTATGTAAAATTACAGTTTTAAGCGTTATAAATACATATTGAAATGTATTTGTCCCAGACGCTCTATGTAATTTTACAGATTTTATGTAAACGTACACATATTATTAATTATTACATATTTTTTTTGTAAAAAGACATCAAAATCGTTGAATTTAACGAAGATATTTAAAATTACCAAAAATTATGGAAAAAAACCAAAATTTTGGTACTTTTCCCAGGTTTTGAGGGAATTATACAGGTTTCTGTAATTTTTTTGTGTGTAAAATCACATAATTTTTAACAGTGTATATATACTTAAAAAGTAGACCTCATTTATTTATAAATATCGTCAAATAATTCAAGATTATAATTCCATACGTTTTTCAATTAGATACGTGTAATGTTTTTCTGATCAATAAGTATTTTGTGATCGCGTCATTATCGACTTTACTTGTACTGCAAAACGGCAAGGATAATTAAATAAAAATAACTTTTCACAGATGTAATATTGTCACAATGTAATTGGTTACGGTATAACTGCTATATTTACAGAAATGTTTTTCTGGATTAACATGGTCGTAAAAAATGGTATATCTCAATTTAATGAAAAAACAGAGGTTACAAGCAAATTTCTGACGATTGAGCTAGCTTACGACCAGTAAATGTTTTGAGTAACTCTACTGTTTTCTTCTTGAACATTCTGGAAAAGTTAACGGAAGAAGTAACGAATTTCAAGACAAGACTTACTTTTTTAATCAAGTGAAGGATGTAGCACTGCTGCTGCGAAATGGGAAGACTAGAAATTATTTCACAACTAATTTTCAGTCAATGTTTGAGTAACTATGGACCTGAAATGGTTCTTAAAGTATTTGTTAATGTCAACAAGTGCCTTATACTTTGCTACTGATATATCCGCTCATGACAAATCTTATAAAACTAGATGCATATAAAAAGTACGAAGCAAACAATGTAAGGGATCATTAGAAAATTATACACCATTGAAAAGGATAAAGACGCCAAGCATTATTTTATCCTTTAAAGAAATAAATAAACCTCAGCGTCACGGGAACAAATAAATATTAATTCTTGTAAGTAACCCGTACTTGGCGAGCCTAATGTTTATTCTGCCGTCTCCGTCTGTTTGCAAACTTTTTGCTGCTTGCCTCCTTTCCGTTCCCTGTTTCCTCAAGGCGGTCCCTACTAAGTTATGTAACCTAACCACGGATACTGGTAGGCCTTTTCGGAATCCACAATCGGGCCCTTTCACATTCATTTTTGTAATTGTACGTTAGCAGTTTATCGCACTTTTATTACATTTTCGATTGTTCGGTCTGTTGTTTGAAGTTTTGATTCTGGCTTTCCTTACAAAAGCTTACATTCACAATTTGCTATTATTACAAAATATGTGTAAAATGATAAATAGCGCCTTTGTTTAACCATAAACACATCAATGAATTTATGAACAGGGCACAAATCGATACAGCTAAGACCGTATTATTTAGATCACAGTACAGATAGAGCGCAGATAAATCAACTCCTCTTGTTTGCCATCGCAGCAATAACTCGAGATTTAGGATCATAAACTAAGATTGGTCTGTTTACCCTTAGATAAGTCACGAGCTAAGTCACGTTTGTAGTAGATGAGTTAATGATTCAACGCGTTTAGTAACCAAGGATAGCTTGTGAAAACAGTGAATGGCTACCGCGCTTGAATTCGTCGCTAGAGGCGCTAGTGGCGACTGAGATTCTAAGAAATATCAAATGCATTGGACTACTGATGTTCACGGACTATTTATCGCAATTTTCACTAATTAATTACTCATGATCGTTGTAAAGGTTGTGTTGTTGCACACGGTTACAGTAGAGTGAGCCGTTTGAGATGAATTTTGGATATTTAGCAACACAAAAGAGCACAAAAGTTGCGAAAAAAAAAATTATATTCCAAAACTCGACACAAACGGCTTATCCTAACATCTACGTCAAGTATGGATCTACGGTCTATAAATATATAACAATTAAGACAAATAGGTGTAATAATCAACAAGTCAAGATATCAACAGTAATAGGCATGTATTTGTCGAATACTGCATTGTACATTTTCGATCTATTTACTGGACCTTACTCGGCAGTGACGCCAATATGGTGAGCACAAAAACGGCGCAAATTGTGAGGACAATATTATAAATTTGTGAAAGCCTGAAACCGCAGCTTGTCCAAAACACGCATGATCAATAAACCCACATGAAACAAACACAGGATAACTTTTACATTGTTGTTTTGATGCAGAATTAGGATGAAAGCAATTTAATCTTCAAAAGCGTTTTGTTGCCGTAGCGAAATCGATTAACACCGTTTCTAGTCGAGTTTCCGTAAGCAAATTTGTTTGTAAACGCAATTCCCCGACACGTTAACGGCCTATCCCGACAATATTGATTATTTAAAACGGTTTCTTATACTGCTGTTGGAACGCATACTTAATTACCTTAAACGTTATTGCAACAATCGTATATACTCCAAAGACCAAGTCAAATGATTTTGTTTCTTTATTTTGTGTAAACTTAACCACTAGGTCTAGAATATTAAATTGTTTTTTTCCTACGCTTCGAAACAACCATTAAAATACTTGTATGCCTCGAATTAAGTAAATTGGTTGCATTCACATACATGACATCAGCAACAATCAATCAAATTGGTTTGCTAATCCTTCAACTACTTAAATGAAGAATCCAATTTGGTTAGCACATTCATTTTGGTATTACTCGTGCCTTATCAAGTTATCACTAATCGATTCTCAGGAACATGATGTAAATAATTGATTGTCATAAGTTCAGATGTCACGTCAGTGATTCACACGAGATGTTGGGAACCCGGTATCGCGGGGTGATTAGCCTCGTCTATCAGACCCTTACAGGAAAAGGGAAGAAATGTCGTAAACACATATCAGGCTCAGACTCTTACTACGTTTCAGTATTGAGCGGTCGATTGGACCTTATTGACGCACGCAGGAAATCATTTGTTACTCAAAATGATATATCAAGTACGAATCGTTTATTTAATGAGAGCAGGGTGTAACTGGATCATATGAGACAGAGCGCTGGGATGAATCAAGAGTAACGAGAATTGATGCAGATTTAATTTTCAGGACAAGACTTTCATTAATATTTCTGGAACTGTCGAAGAAATTTCCTGCCTCATCTTAGGGAATAGTCCTTTTCGTTATTATTGGATGTTCTGTAAGCATAGGATTTATTTAAGACACATATTTGATGTAAGAATGTGAGGATCCATGCACTGTGAGGCTAGTTAACATGTTTTTGATCTTGCCCATTAATGGTTTTTGTTTACCTTATTGCTGTTTTTTTCAAAGAAATTATGATGTTTCAGCATAATAGTATATCAACGTTAACGCGATTACGGTTCTTATCGATGAATCACACAAATTTTACGATCCGTATCAACAACTGTAACTTCGTGGAATTTACTAATACTTCGGATTAGCGAATCCGCTTACACTATTTTATAAATAGGAATTCTCATAAATCTTCGATACGACCGCGAGACACGAGGGCAGGCATGTTTAGGACATAGATCAGAATGATCGGCGTACAGTAAAGGAATCCGAAACGCGTACCTTTTTGACCCTTATTGTCATTGTGACAAAAGCGAAAAAAAGTACGCGTTTCAATTTCCTTGGCTGTACATGACCAAGCTTATTGGCGTTGCGTACATAATATGAAGGCAAAATCGGCATAGTACTCTAGAGCCTTTACGATCTTTTAAGATTCTTATTTTATGGCCGTTAGATAAGTTAAGTCCAACGACTATATGAAGACGCGCGTCAAACATGAAGACTTTAATTCCGTTTAACTATGAGACACGGCCTGTGTGTCTCATAGTTAAATGGAATTAAAGTCCTCATCCCTTAGAGGTTCTTCATATTCAATCACAAGGATCGATAATGATCTCAAGGTTAGACGTGATTATCTTAACCTATGAGCATTATAAATTTACAGAGTTCTAGGTAGTAACATAACTATCTCATGCTTTCATTACGTGCAGTCGAAAATAAGTTGAAAAAACTAATTTTCCGCGTGAATTTTGTTAATTTCGAGTAGTTTTTGAAACAAAAATTATCAATGAAAAATTCAAACTCCCAATAGACCTGTTCTAGGTAGTAACATCAATAATGTTAAGAAACATGTTTGATCATAGAAAAAAATGCCTAAAGCAGCTTTTTAGAAGGAATAAGGCCTAACTATTTATTGAAGTTTACTTACTATAGGTGTACGACATCGGAACTCAACAGGTTAGCCAAGTACTAGTTCTCTATTATTAGTCTTAGATCTGATTATCGAGCACTGATTCGCTGACTAATGCATCCATGCGAGTAAATTGCGGCATTGCTTAATCCTAATTCCCCATATCTAATCTTCCCCGTAATAAGCACTTAGAGGAGATTTTTGCGTAATCTCGATAGAGTTCTAGTTTTCAAGCGGCCGGCCGGAAAGTTCTATTTATAACGCTCTTAAGGAAACTCACCGATCAAATTAAAAGGAACACTTACCTTGTTGTTAATACAAAAGTTTCACACGATGTTTTCTTGCGGTTCGCGTCAGGTTATCAAAGAGATGTAGCGCTTTTCGTAGAAACGAGCGGATTTATGTTTATCCTGTTATGAAAACGGTTTAAATATTTATAGTAACCTCTTTTAAATTTCATCGCAACTTGGATTGGAAGGAATAAGCATAAACATATAAAGCAAGCTAGAATTTGACTAATATCATAATTCACACTTCATAGTAATATTTGATTCGCCCGATAGACGTCTACTAGGCCTCCCACAAAGTTCTCCACAACGATCGGTCTTGCACCGATCTCATCCAATTTCTACCCGCGATCCTAACTAGGTCGTCGGTCTACATTGTTGGGGGCCTTCCCACGCTGCGTCTTCCGATCCGCGGTCGCCACTCTAGAACCTTTCTGCCCCAACGGCCATCGGTATTTCAATAAGAGTCTCATAGTGAGATACCGCTTTTACACTTACCGCGGCAGAATTATAAATTATAATTGTCAGAAATAAAATTTACATACCATTATTATTGACACTTTTCATAGATACTTTGTTTATAGTACTAAAGGCAACCGTAAGTGTATAGTGGATGGGTAACAATATTTGCGTTTTACAGCAAATAAAGTGTTTCATTTAAATATTATGCGAATCAGCCGGTTTAACATAATATCAAAAGTGTACAAGTATGGAAATATTCCTGTACCTCTGTCCATAAATATGCAATATTCCTGTCGTATGACTCATGCTTATGTAAGCAAAACATTGCCTGTACTCGTAATATCGACTTTATTTTCTTAACCTCAAATATCGTCTCTTGAACCGTGAATCCTATTTTACATAAAGCAAAGTTGCGTTTGCAATTCCACGATCTCTGTATATACGACCTTGTTTAAAGCACGTCCTTATTTACCTACTTTTGTTGTGGAGTTGGGAGTTTATCCGTTGGTTCGACGTGTCCGGCGTTGGGAACCAATAGTTCCACTTGTTTGGCTTACTGTGTTCCTGGTAAATGCATTCTACATACTAGATGTACCCATTCAATAGAGTTGTGAGTTAGTTTCAGGAAGTTTTCTATTTTTATATCATGGCTTCCATGGTTTAGAGTAATTTTGGCATCTATGCTTCTTTTATTATAAAATTCTAGATTGGTATTGAAAATCAAAATTTCTATGGAGCAGTGTAATGATTTTAGGAAAAATCTCAATAGCACGATGCAGGATGGCATATTTTTTGTATGGGCTCGCGACGCCAGTCGTGCAGCATCACGTTTTGGTCAGAATTTATTGGTCCTCTCATCACGCCAATACGACTGGACGGATTTCCACAAATTTGGTACAGAGATAGCTGGCTATCTCAAGATTGTAAGAGGATAAGTATCCTATTACAATCTTGAGATATTCCCGACTGCGGCTAAGAAAAAAGGAAGGTTACGCAGACAAAGTTGCCTACCTTCTAGTAGTAAATCAAATTTTCATTGGGTCCCATGACAGCGATTTTGACAAGTTGCGCTCGTAGGACTTTTGTGATGTTGAGCGCAGATATGATTCGCAAAAACCAGTTTGTTTATAAATTTCCTGTCACATGCTTTTATAATATAACCCTGGCATACTATCAGTTCATTTATTTTTAAAAGCGTTGTCGAACATTTAGTTCAGATGACCATTGGCTACATGTCATGCAACGTCACGCTGTACAATTATGTGACACGAACCATTTACGGATCACGATCGTAACGCAATACCCACTCCCTTCATGACTCAATGACTGCACAATCACAAGTTCACAAACAAATTACAATGTTCGTAGTTCATAATGTTAAATATTGGAAATTTCCACAATCACTTATGAATAAGTTTGGTGAACCAAATATTTTTGGTTATTACCAACCACAACGAATCCATAATATTATAAATACGAAAGTGTGTCTGTCTGTCTGTTACCTCTTCACGCTTTAACCGCTGAATCGATTTCGATGAAATTTTGCATGGAGATAGTTTAAGATCCGAGGAAGGACATAGGATAGTTTTCATCTTGGAAATTATCCCAAAAAAGATTGAAAAGTGAGTAAGGAATTCATGATGACATTGATGACCCTGTAGGAAATGTAATGATTAGACCAAAAGCACAGGCGCTTTTAATAATCCCTTTTATTAATTAAGATGATTAGGTGCATATCTATCGTGTTGTACGAGGTTGCTTCCATACTTCCAAGTTCCACGCGGACGTAGTCGCGGGCAAAAGCTAGTGACTTATAAAAATATCGCCAAATTACGATATTATTATTGAAGTTTCATAGATTTTTTCAATATACCATCATTAGATTCTGATGATTTTTCCGAATAGGTCTTGCCGTCTTCGAATATTTGGGGCAATACAGGAAAAACAAACTTCCCGGCAACTGTGAACCTTCTCCTTTTTTAGAGCCTTATCACACTTGCGATTTGCGAGCGTATTTTGTATGAAGGCGATCGCGCAGCGTCTACGCCGCGTCGCTTATTTGTATAGAAAATACGCTCGCAAATCGCAAGTGTGATAAGGCCCTTAAAGTCACTTAAAAATAGTATCGCAATCGGACCGTTTACTAAACAAACGTACGTAGAATGAGAAAATAAATAATTCGGATACTTCCCGAGATGTACGAAAAGTTAAGTTGTTTACATTCTTTCCAACATTTTCGCTTGACATGGAAGTAAATAAAGTAAGCGGCGGCAATTTATTTATCGGTAAGCTCCCAGTGCTCCCACTATGTAACGCGTGCCGCATTTGATTATAAATCTCACATCGGAAATCTTAATTTGCGGCGAGACTTAGTGACGATTACGACGATGTTATATGATTACGAGGGTAGATCAAATAGTACCCGTGTTTGACGGCAGGTGGCGTAACTTAGAAAAGTTGGCATTACCGTCGTGTAGTATTGACCTTATCAAATAAAAAAATGAAATCTGTCAATTGTCTATGGTTCAGTTTTTTTTCTGGCGGCAAATTTTGTAAGACTTGTTTTGTTTTTCGTACAAAATGGAGAAAGAGCAATATCGTTCCGTAATTCGCTTCTTATTTTTGGATGGAAAAACATGCGAACAAATAAAAGTTAAGTTAGGTGCTGTCTACGGAGATCTTTCGCCGTCTATGACAACCGTGAGATATTGGTTTAACGAATTTAAACGAGGTCGTACATCTGTTTTCGACGAGGACCGCCCAGGGCGCCCGGCAGACGTGGTTACCGAAGAAGTCGTGCAAAAGGTAAAGAACATAATGGTCACCGATCGACGTACCAAAGTGCGTGAAGTAGCAGAGGCTGTAGGGGTGTCGTATGGAACAGCAATTAATATAATACACGATAAATTAAATATGAAAAAAGTGTCCGCCCGATGGGTGCCGCGATTGCTCACGGATGAAAATAAGCGGTTACGGCTGTCAATGTCGAAGGAGTGTTTGGGCTTGTTTGAGCGAAATCCGCAGGAGTTTTTCCGTCGTGTCGTCACTGTTGATGAAACCTGGATCCATTATTATACACCTGAGACCAAGCGGCAGTCTAAACAATGGATTTTTTCTAACGAATCTGCTCCAAAGAAGGCGAAAACGGTCCCTTCAGCCGGAAAAGTCATGGCCACGATTTTTTGGGATAGTAAGGGAATAATCCTTATAGATTTCTTACAAAAAGGGAAAACTATCACAGGGCCGTACTATAGTGAGTTATTGGACCGGTTTGATAAAAAAATAAAGGAGACACGGCCGCATTTGGCTAAGAAGAAAGTGTTGTTCCATCATGACAACGCACCAGCACATTCATCCAAAATTGTCACTGCCAAATTAACCCAACTACGTTACGAATTGCTGCCCCACCCGCCTTACTCACCGGATCTGGCTCCCTGTGACTTTTTTCTGTTCCCCAATATGAAAACATGGCTCGGGGGAAAGAAATTCAGGTCAAACGAGGACGTTATAGCTGAGACAGAAGCGTATTTTGAAGAGTTTGACAAATCCTACTTTTTGGAGGGGTTAAAGAAGTGGCCGAAACGCTGGGAAAAGTGTAAGGACCTAGATGGAGATTATGTTGAAAAATAAAATAAAACTTTTAAAAAATATATGCGTCTTTATTTCTAACACAGGTACTTTTTGATCCACCCTCGTATGTATCATTTATAAATAATACTTTAGCATTCTTGCCTAATATAGTTTGCTCTAGTCGGACCATGTTATATTTTGAGGTAGAAACCCGGAATTTGCAATCTGTAAGCGTAAGCCGTATAGGGGTGATATATGTGTACGGCCATACCTACTCTTCTGTTTTTTTTTTTATATCGTTCAACCTCACACAAATCGATCTAGTCCCAAATTAAGCTCAAGAAGGCTTGTGTTATGGGTACTAAATGACGATATAGGTACGTACTTATATAGATAAATATATAAATACATAGAACAACCATAACCCAAGCACAAATATTCGAGTTCATCACACAAATATTTGCCCTGGCCGGGATTCGAACCCGGGACCGCCGGCTCAGTAGGCAGGTGTCTACAAACCGAGCCAAACGCGTCGTCAAAATCCTTGTAATCCTTTAAGGTATCATTTATTTTCCGTGTTTCATTTGTGATTCATAGAAAGTTATTAAAAACATATATTTTGCTGCCACGACGTTAAGTTCTGAAATTGTATTTTTATTCTACACCTTGGACATCCCACCCACGAAGTGTGATGGGACTGCAGAATGTATCCGCTGTGAACTTTCAAGTGCATTCAATGTGCAGTCTTTTCCACACACGCTGCGACATTGTCCAAATGGAGGCATATCTCAACACGTTCTATATCATGTCGTTAATCCATAAATAGTTTCCACTGTGGTCTATTATCAAGCACGAGATAATATCGAACGAGGCCAGCACCAAACAAGCCGTTTCTCCTTGGCTCAGATGGCGGGTCACCGGCCCTAATTACCCTCAAGCCGTTGTCATCGATCATGCTCGTACTTTATTAACGTAATCCAGGTTAATTTTTAACTAAGTGGCAGGTGTGACACGCGTCCACGAAGCGTAAAGCTCCGGCTACACGTTTAATCTTGCAAGATTGTTCAAGACATTTCGTAAGATCGTGCACTATTCGGCAGTAATACGATAGCGAATAGTGACTTGGATGCGCCAAAAATTTGCAAAGTGGGTTCAAAAATCTTGATGATAAACAACTACAATGCCCAGTTTGTCTCTGCTCGTCCCCGTAGCTCCGACTAGACAGTCAATCTTGCATGGGGGCAAACAGTTTGTTAAAAAAAATGTGCAGCAACGTGTATATGGCAGCCGTGCTAATACACCGCAGGTTTTATCTAATCGTTCGTTACACAATACAAATTACAAACATACTACGAAATACTGTTTAACTTCAGTTCGATTTGTGTCTTAAAATAGACATTGCAACTCATTCGTACACATTTAAAAACAATTTATGTAAAACAATGAGTAATCACAACGGAAGTACACCCGTAGACGGGTGGGAGCGACCTTCAAGAGGTGAATCAGCCGCTCACACGCTACTTAACTGAGTCTGTCCCCGTATATGGTTGCTTCTGTTAACTTCTTGTCGCCTGGTACTTGTAGACTCGAGTTTTTAATACTAGTGTCATTGAATCATAATACATTATCGATAATACTTATAAATATTGATTTAAACTTACACGATTTTCACACATTATTACTACGAAACGGCACTTAATCGCGTTCAAAAAGTTTTTATTTAGCCACCTCGACGTTTCGATCGTGTTGTCACGTTCATGGTCATCTTTTTCTCTACAGCAATAAGGTAGAGTAAACACGCATCTATCCGTGCTCTCCCGACAAAATTGGCTATCAATACAAAAATTTCAGTATTATGGTTACGGAATGACAGTGAAATTTATTGCATTGTACCGTCCCCGGTAATGAAGATTGACCCATTGAACTCACGCACTATCGCACCGAGCCATCTTCAATATCCTCAATTCAGGTTTTTCCTGGCACGTCACAGCGGTTCAACATCTCCATTATCACACTTGATTGATAGCAGACTTCCGTCGATTGATAACGTTGCTCCGGGTCCGGGCAATATATTCGATATTCCTATGATCATTTGATGTTTAAGTCGTGTCGTCTCTCTCATGCTTCTGTTAAATAAATTTAAATGAGCGGCACCTAAGGAGTTCTACGTAAGAGCCTGGGAGTATGGGGTCTATCTTCATTCCTAGCGCGATCTTCATGTTCTATAAGTTGGAATACTTGATTTGGAGTATTCGTATTGATACAAATAGGGAATATAAAAAAAAAAAAAATTGTGATAGTTTAACCAGTATCGTGTGAATTGCCATTAAAGATACCTGGTCAAGTTTATTGATCTTCCAATATTGTCACTGTTTTTCTGGTACAGATCGTACCACTATATTTCTCTTTGTATTAATAAGTACACATTCAGTAAAGCCAGTTCCCTTTAGAACTTAATACACCCTCGCGTTATTGTTTCCTTCGCAGCAAATAAGTATCAGGTTTCATCTGTTTACGCTTGCAGTATGCAGTTGAAATTCTAGATGCATTCGAATCTGATTTGAAACACTTTGTAAACTGTGAGCCTGATACCAAACAATTCGCCTTTAATGAAGTCCACAATCCGATAACAATTTTCTCCTGCAATATAACACTTTATACGCTAGCAGAACACATCATTAAACTTTCATATGACAGGTTTATCGTGATACTGATATGGCGAGTTTTCTTGGCACTTTTTGCGTCTATTTTCTGAAGGTCGGTGTCACTATGATGTATGAAAGTTTCGACTAAACCATTTGTCTCTAAAAACTGGTAATATGTTAGTCAGTGCTATTTTTCTATTGAAAGTATTAAAGTTTACGACATTCAATACGCGGTAGCTGCTGATGTTCAGATTAATGTTTAGTCTGCCTGTAAATTTATTCTGTTCCAATAGCAGACAAGTAAAGACAAGTACATAAACATAACGCAGGTTGGCGAAGTGCGGGTTGGTATAACATGTTCCACAGTAAAATTTTAATCCCTTAATCGCCACTATCGCTACTCACAGAGGGACAAATACTAGAAACCCAGTACTGTACGTTAATATGCACCTCCTCACAATAAATTATAAATCAGCAGTGACTTCTTTTGTTGGACAATAAAAAAGCTAATTTTTATTAAGAAAAAAAGGCCGGTCGACAAAAGTGCGATTAATAGAGAGCGAAAATGTAAAGCAGGCGTAGAGAAATGGCGCAGAAGCAATTTATAACCTCAACATCTACATTTACTTTAATTAGAGTGTCTGCTTTTTATTTGTAACGTGTTCTTGAGTGAAAATACTAAGTAAAAAACACATAATTGAATTTTTTGTGTTTGGGTTTTATCAACTGGAATAATATCGCTCGCTGACTCTTGACGCATTTCGTATTCAACTAGGGACTTAGGTGAATTCTGCATCCATAAAATTCACAGCATCTCGGTCATTCCATATTACTTTTCTCTGCTTTTTTCACTTTTATCATGACTTCAATGGTTTGATGTTTGTTGTCTGATTTGTGGCGGTTTGATTTGATTTGAACCCGCATTTACAGTTTGTACTATTTTATCAAAGGTATCAAAAGTTCCACGCCTGGTTTCAACTTAAGCACTAAAGTATTTTCCGTCATTGCTATATTGTACACCGCTTACCAAGTAATACATATAACTATGATATAATAAAGTATGCGGGTACGTTGAATCACTCGACCGCACAGGAACATTGTATTGTTTCGCTGCATCACTGGCGTGGCTTGGTCGAACGGCTTTTTGTCGACCCGCCCCATTGTGTTCCCACTACCCATACAAATAGCGCGTTGTAAAGGCGTCTACTTTCATACGATTATTTTTATATTTCCTCCGGCTCATCTTCTAACGCTGCAACATATTGATTACATCGACACCTTCTATTAAACTGCTTTATAAATTCATTTTTTGTTAGTTGGTTCAAGCTCTACAGATTTTCATTGCCTTCAACGCATTATTCTCTCAACAAGGGACAGGAATTACCATTAAAGTAACATTAATAGCGATTCTCGTCCACTTGAGAACGCTTTCGTCTTTATTGCTTCAATTGTCTGTTGCTCAACTGTGGTTCCATGTTCCATTACGTAATCGTCTTGTAATGTGTGTGGGGTTCATTGCACTGACATATCTTCACCGGTTTTGATGTCTAAATCCATTATAAGATTTATAAGCATTAATATTTTAGTGACCAAACTTCAGAGCACAGCAGTAAAATCAGATTGTTAGAATCATTTCCGCATAGTCTAATTCCGAAAATTATGTCTCTGCTATAAAAGCTATGCAGCTGCTTCGCAAATGCATTCTAGGAAATGCTCGTTTATAACGGTACATAGAGGCGTGTAATGAGTACACCACTGCTTAATAAAACTATAAAATTAATAGCCAATTTGTACCTACTAATCCTTATTAATTGAAGGTCCTCTTCTAGTTCTGTTTCTGTGGACTATTCAGCCATTAATTAAGTTTCTCAGTATCTAACTGTAAACTCAACTAGCAGATTTAATTAATTAGAAGCGCCCCAGACAAAATAATTACATAACGTCTCACATGATAGGTCGTTGGACTGTTCTATTGTTTTCGCTTTCACCAGCGTACGTTATCTATGCGTTTGGCACCTCATCAAGATACGTAAATAATCAGTTTAAACTAGTGCGCTTAATCGACACTTTTATTCACACGCTACCAGTAAATCCAATTAATCCTAGCTTTGAGTACGTGGCTTTATCTCTTCCACGGTAACGAGTGAAGTGGACCACTTTAAAGCGTACGTTTTATGAGTGTAAGTTTATTGTTTGTATGAGTCACACACGTCTGGTGGCAGTGTCTGTGTCGTGTGTCAGTTTGTTTGTTTACTGCCTTCCCCATCGCTTCGCTGATAGGATGGCCTGAATTGTTTGACGACCGGTTAACGACTGGCCCTGACTCCTGCCTCCGGAAAGTCTGTTGACATTCTTTTTTGTCGTTTGTTAACAGCGCTTCTATCGTCAAATCATTAAGTTTATTTTAGCCTTACTAACAGCGTAATTATTCCTTTTTTATAATATATTAAAAACACTTGAAGTAACTTTCGCTATTAAGGTTACTTGTTAAATACATTGTCTCGTCTCATATATCCGGCCATCTCAGATACATATCAGCAAGACGACTAGTTTCCAAGTCAGCGGAGCGTTTAGCTAATGTAAATTATGTTAGACTATACGAGTACATAAGTGAAATCCAGCTGATTGTCGATGAGCGTGGGCTGTCCTGACCTTTCGGTGGATCGATATTTACCCTGTCTAAAGTGTTCAGAGTAGTGATAGGAATCAGGAGTGTGTCCTATGGATAAACTGGTTTTACGGCGAGAATTTGCATTTCTCGCACTTATATTAATATCCATATCTATCCTTGACGCAAAATCTCTTTAATTGTCTACGAAGAGTCAATGATAGTAGACAACTAAGACGTGAAGCAGGCATCAAACCGCTCACCTACAAGAGTTTCTAGTATTCAATTATGATATTAGAATTCAGCGTCAACTAGGGGATAACCCTAAGTATCCTGATATAAATTCAAACCCGTTCCAACTAAGATATACGATATGCATAACCTCGTAACAGTCTCGGAAGTTTTGAAGATTATGGTAATCATAGGAGGTCGAAGAAGTCTTAACACTGCAAGCGTTGGCCCAATTTCAGGGCGGTTTCGTATTATGGCTGGAGATAGTTGTGTCTGTGTGAAGTTTGCAATTTAACCTTTTCGGGGCTTTGGTCACCCCGACGGGGAGTGGGTCGCTTACATTACGTAATAGATTCAGAACTCGACAGGATCAGTTTCCGTTGTAAGTTGTTTTAAATCGAATTTCTGCAGAGATTACTGCGCCTGGTCCCTAGGGGTTTGCATTGCCTGCTATAATAATAAATAGGCCTTGCCATCTATAACAGATGATTTAAGCAGCATCGCGACAACACTTGCGCTCATGACTTAATAGTCCTATTCGGGACTGAATCCGTCGGCCGCTATAAGACGCTTTGTATCGATCTTGAGTGAAGGAGGATAGCTTAATACAAATTGCGAATATAATATAATAATCGGTGACTCCCGTTTTGTACTGTTGTAATTCTTTAGAATGGACATTACAGACGTTAGTTGTTGTTGCTGCCTGACAAACGTAACATACAAGATCGGCTCAGAATGTGCATTCTGCTAAGAGAGGTTATCCAAATTTAGCTATAGAGTTATTCTATACAGTGTAGCAAAGTTGAAATTATAAGTAATGGGATAAGTACTTTTCTTAATATACCCGTTTTCTATAGTGTCTGTTAAGTTATTACCGTGCTCTTCCATATCACCCCTAGAAACCTCAGCAAAATATCTACGCATGTATAACACGCATAAAATACCACTGTTCTGCGGATAGTTTGTAGGGTCACGTTTATATTCAGGAAAAAGGACGCGACTAAGTAAAATAATGTGTCGTCCTCTTGAGAGATTTCCCGGATTTGTGAACATTGTGTTATTCACTGTTATGATTTTTTCACAAAACTGAGAATTGCTTCTTTATAAAGAAGAGTAAGTCTCTGGGTAGCCATTAAGCGTCAATAAATTCTGCTTAATGTAACTTAAGCCTTTAATATCCGAATTTCTCTAAGTCTCCTCAAGACTTACTTAAGCCCAAGTTAAGTTAGTAATATCTTGGCTAGGCTACGTTCGCTTCTCGATAATTAATTACTAAGAATTGTGTTTTAATATTCTTTGAGTTTCCTTTTCCTCGCGTTCACAGTCAGGTGGTTTCTGACCCGTCCATTTGTCACGGGAAAGTGATTTGGTGGACAGTAGCGAAGGAAGCACTTATTCAATTCCGTCTTTTAATGGACTCGTTTAAATCTGTTTTACATTTCCTTACATCATTAGGCACCCCATTCACAAATTTCCTCATGGGAATAAAAATAAACCTTTACAAGATTTTCATTCCGGAATTATTCATTAATGAGCCGTTATTTAGTTTAAAATTTACTCGTGCTCCAGAAACTTCCACGTCCCCTTTCGCTAACCTGTACCTTTGTTTACGGAGCATCACACAACAAGGGGTTAATTTCCATAATGGTGGTAAGTGAGCCGAGATACTCCAGTGCATCCAGCTAGCCTAGATGTAGGTGTGACCTACATCGCCCCTCGCCCTCCGGGAGTGTCGCAAAATGTTTCGTGCCTTTTTGTGTCACCCAATTGAGACGCCGCTAAGCCGGTAAAAGCCGAAGATATTTTTATACTGAGGCTTCTCTGTGAATACTGTTCGCTTTCGTTTCGAATAACGCGATTTACGACACTTGATTTTTGTACTTTTGCTAATGAACCTTACATTTATTCATGATTTTCATTCTTTTGAGGAAGCGTTTTTATCTGTAGTGTTAGTTGTTAAGTAGGTATGTAAAAGTAAAGGTGTTACATTTGTCAGGTGGGTATAGAAATTTTATAGTCCCTTTTTGCGAATTTCAATGCCAATTTTCCGCGATCTTTCGCCAATCTGTCGACAAACCATAACATTATTGGAGCTACAGGTGAAACAATAAGTCCTTGAACCGAAGCGATAGCACCGCAAAGCCGTCGATAAGCCGACGTCGTCGCAAGCACTGACCGTACCCTCGTCAACTTTGACAGAGGCATTCGTGGACTGCGCCCAATCCCCTCCCATTGCGCTCACTTCACCCAATGAATACGTAGAGGTGGAAACGAAATCCCAGCGAATTAATCTTTTCCCTATCCCGAAAACTAATACCCTGCGCGGACAAGTATAAGTCGTAAACATTAGCATTCCAAAATCACGTCATTCGTAACATCGTAACATTCGTAACGTACTTCAACCGTGATTGTAAAATGAGAAAATCTTGAATATCCATTCTTGACATGATGACGTGTGTCTATCCCTTCTCATATTTACAGTTCGCTGCTCTTGTCCGTTATTGACATTAGGAAAATCTGCATTGAAATTTGCTTTGAAATTCCACGTTTAACTCATGACCAGTGGATATTTTCATGATAATTTGCTGGGTGTCGCCACCGTTTGTTGCAACTAGTACGTGATTGATGGCTTTGTCGCCCTCCAGCAACTGTCATTTTTTCTGATATAGGTATACGAAGTTAATAATAAACAGCCTAGTCGATGAACAAGTATATTCAACGTACATTCTTTAACCGCAATCGCGCCGAGGTCGTTGTTCATGCGATTAATTTCCGGAACTCGACACCGACTCTGCTTGAAAATGCAATATACTGGTCAAAGCTTGTTGAATGCAATTTCCATGATCTACAGCGGCGATAAAGTGCGCGATAAAAGTTGTAAAACTAAATTATTTGAAGCCACAACAAGCATTATATTACACGTTCGGTGAAATCTGAAGCAGCCGTGATAGTATTCCGAGTTTAATCTCGCCTCCGGTAAAAGAGTGTGTTTTGGTCCACACCAGTCGTCTACGTTATGGCATTCCTCGTATTCGACGACGCGATATTGGAATCGGAGCACTTCCTTTTTTTATCGACCGCAGACTGAGAGAAAATACCTACTCTAGCCTGCTTTCATGAGGGAATCGAACTGCATAGAACGTTTGAACACACATTTAAGGAAGTATTCTCCAGAAAGGATTCACGTTCGTCCAAATATAACGTAAATGAGGAAAATGTACACGGGAAGAACGCGAAATTAACACTTAAGGTGTTACCAACTCCTTATGGAACAAATTTCAACAGGTGAACCACATTCTTTCCAGGAATTTCCTATTTCACCTCACAATATACTTGACTGATCCTTCACGCACCGTGACTCACGCCTAATGTTAAGACAGCTGTGTTTATAAAACAGCGACTGTTATGGGGTTAGCCTGAGTCATAACAACGTGACCCTTACAATGGTTCTCTGTGTGACAGAAACTTGTTTATATATTTGCATATTGAAAGTCATGTTACTGATCACTGCTTTTAAACTATTCTGTTGTATTTGTAACCTCCAAACACTCCTCCGTTTATGACGTGTTTTAGCATTGTTAGTGAGCTTTTTGTCACTTCATAGTTGCTTTCCAACGTTCTTTTGCCAATCCATCAAATAATCCAATTACTTTTTGTTTTTATAACACCTCTGCGCCGATCTTTTCGCGTGATACTGTTTCACTGCCGGCATCGAGTGACGTGAAAACAATGAAACAAAAGCTGTTATCTAATTGCATCTAACCGAGCCACGGAACTTCAGTCTAGTCTCACTTGTTATGCAGTCTCGCTATCTTCTTCCTCTACATTGTGTGAGAGCTAGATAGCACTTAAAACATCCAAATGAAAAAGGCAATATGTTTTCATGAAGCTCATACATTCTTAAAACTATTCTTCTTGGAGTGCGTAGTTAGCATTGGTGCGAAGCTTGCAGGACCTTCAGCGAATCCGTGTTTGTATGAAATATGTACATTCTACTTACACAGTGCGAAATATTATAGTATAATCTCGGTGCCGAAATATCACGTCCGTAAATAAATCCAGTCGCATTCAAAACAAACAACTCCGGCTAACTTTGTAACTTGTTTTTTAATTACAAACTTTTAACTTCGTTTTGATGCTTACTTTGAGCTTCCCTCTTCGTTATCTATCATGCTAGCGTGCAGCTTAACCAAAATAGAAACGTTATTTTTCTTGTCATGTTTGACGTAACTTTCATTTAAAAGATAGTGACGCAACGCGATATAATTTTTCTATTTTAAGTAGTTAATAATTGATACCTATTAACGATATTCTAGCAGCAAAAATGTATATTTACGAGAAATACTACGTATTGCTTTTCTAGCTTTTTTCCTTTCTGTGGTGCTAGTATTTTGTCTTGAATCTATAACTATATAAGTAAAATAATACTGTAGTAGTTGAACTTTCATTCCCCCATACCCCATTGTGCAATAACCGTATATCATTTTGAGACCATAAACAAATACGCAATAAGTAAGTATTGAAAAGCGGAAAACTTCTTATCGCTAAACCTAAAGGAACGTGTTAATATCCCACGCGACCAGCTGTATGCGCTCGGCTTCACCGCAGCAACGCACGCTAAGCCTCTAATCCCACATTAATCCAACGGAAAAGAACCGATAACCACTGTTTTGCGACAATATTTACAGTGCATTCTATTTACACAGCACACCGTGCGAACAATACACAAAAATCGTAACCGACACGTTTTACCTATCAACATGCAGCCTTTTAAAGTAAATGTAGTATTTAATAACGTAATCAGATTTCCGCGGCCTGCGACAACTCCGCAAATGCCTTCAGTTTTAGCGAAGCTGAGTAATGGACGGTACGTGTTCGTTGTGATAACTAGTTGGATATTTTGTTTCAAACTTTTTCGGTGCTCGCTTCTCTATTGGCTCTAGTTTCTTGTCTGTTTAAAGGATTGAGTTACGCTATACAGTTGAAAGGAGCTGAGTAGATATAGGCTGTCTGCGTTTAAGCACAGTTTAAGCTAAAGATTTATACCTAGCTACATTCGCCGGCCGGCTCGAATTCAAAATAGCTCGGAATTTAACAAAATATAGCTAACATTTTAGACATTCCTATTGTGTACTGTGAATATATTCACGTGGGATTTCGGTACGAATTCTCAACCGCGTCTCAATTAAGTCGTACGCCGTCTGCTCGCATTGTCTGCATAAAACGACGGGCGCAAGCTGCCGTAACCGCGCGTGAACTTTCAGCTCGTGACGTCACAACTTGCACTAATTTATCGTACACGAACCTTCACCTGTGATGTCACTTCACCCGCCATGCGAAATTGTTGAAAATGTTGGAGTAGCAAAATAAAAACCTTGTTTAAATTTATCATAATAACGTGCTACAGCGTTTACGGTACGTGATTTTAATTATTGTAAAGAATGCTTACCGCTTCGGAATAATAAGCAGGCAATTTTTGCCTTCGCAAAAGCCAGCACAGGACATTTGAATGGAGCTCAGCTGCTTTTGGAGATACACGATCCTGGGCATAATTAATTACGAGGAATGTGCATTTAATTAAGCAATTTGCAAAGCGGGTTAAGTTGAACTGCAAGAGCTGGTGACACGAAAAGAATTCATTTTTACTACAAACAGATAGTACATATATAGTGAACGAGTTGCCGACAAAATAGAATTGAGAACGGTGAGGATGAGGACAGTTGGGGCGAGTGCACCAGCTTAGTTTTGGCAACTAACTACTTTAGTCGCGTAGTTGTAAGATGGTGTTAGTTAGTATCGCATCTGTATTTTTCGATGTGGTAGCTTTTGTCCCGACGACCTTACTGCAATTTGCACCACGCGACCAAAATTGCAAATTATTTGTTTCTCGGTACACAGGTATAACATATAGTTATAGGTACTCGTACTTGTCCGCCCACAGGGATGACCTTTAGCATAATAGCCTTCGTAAGGAATCGCGAACTACAATTTGATTTCTGACTTTTACAGCATTACATTGTAGTTAGATAGGTATACTTTCAAAAGCAAAATTTACAAAAGCCTACTTTTAACAGTTTATTTTCGCATCCCAAAACCTTGAATTATATTTTACATTTCATATTCACGAGGCCAAAATTTCTCTACCTTGTTGCTAATTAAAAATCTATTTAGCTAACGGCCTTTTGAATTAATTTCCGAATTAAATATGTAAAACGTTTTAGCGTTACGTTGCGGTAGCGGCTGTCTCGTTGTGTTCTGCTCAATGATGTAGATTCAATTAAGTTGGCAAAACGAACCGCGCACACGACAATTGAGTTGGAGCCCGTGACGTCACCATAATTTGATCAACGCCTGATGGAATTATCAAAATTTTCAACATAAATTGTTCATAGAGAATGTGCAACTGTTATTGGCGGAGAATTCAATCAATTGCCGTAGGTAACATACGCGCCGTCATAGCTTTTAGCGTTTTTGTCGTGCAGGTCACGTTTTTGGTCCTAGAGTCAATGGTCAAATTCAATGTCGATCACATGTCTGGGTTTTTTAACGGCTTAGCTCGCGTGGAAAAATTACTTTTTTGTACTTGTTGGGAAAAGTTATTATGTATTATGGGTGTGTTGTAGTAGAACTGAATTAATATTAACCTGGTCAATAATATATGTCCATAAATAATATTTTTCTCCAAAAATACCCGGCTTCAAGGGAAAGAAATCGTATTTCCAAGAAGAACTAGACGAGTTACCATAAAAAAACCGGCCAAGTTACCATCAACATTTTATAGAATCGAGGAGATGCCTCCACTCAAACATTTTTTTTTCTAATCGTGTCCTGAAAAGACCGAGCTCTGAGTTTAACATAAAAAAGTACTGATTACAAAATTTACTCTTTTTTTAATTCGGCTGAAAAATGTGACATGATTTGATTCGTTATTACAAACGGAGCCCACATTAATTTGATAAAAAATTAGTTAATTACCAATTATTAATACTTACCTACGCATCCAACGTTGAAGTTTCCTTATCGCGTAACAGATGCAGTTGAATTGGTTAAACATATTTAGGGAATTACAGTGCGTTAGCTGTCAGCATGCAATTCGAGTTTTATACCTTTCTCGCTTGCTCTTACGCGATCCGGATAAGAACCTCTCAGCTTTTACTCAAACTTGAATAGCAAACTGAGGGCTCACGGACTATACACTGTTTAGCATAAGATGTCTTCTATGAATTTTCGCAATCCAAAGCGTGAGTTTATTTTGTTAAGAGGCCTTATACATTTTAAAATGTATTTTTTTCATATTATGAAAAATATATTGATATTTTCAACCAACTTTTTAAAGTCAATAATAATTTTCCCTGAGTTCTAGATAGTAACATTATGCTTTCATAACGTGTAGTCGAAGATAAGTTGAAAAAAAAAAACAGTTTTCTGTGTGAATTTTGTCATTGAGTAATTTTTGAAACAAGTTTCAAATATATTATATACCAAAAAACGCAATAGCCCTGTTCAAAGGAGTAACATTGATAATATGTTAAGAAACATGTTTGATCATCGAGAAAAAATTCTAACACCATCAGCATTTTTGAACGGATAAGGATCCTTATTTATTCAAGTTAATTAAACTAATCTTAATAACATCTCCGACACGCGATACAGAAAGTCCACAAGGCTTGAATGCCGTAACAATAGTCGCGAGGTGCAAATTGCAGTATTGTTCTCAATTCTATTTTCTCGGAAACTCGTTCTAGATACTGTTCAACTGCTGCAGTTTATGTCTCGATAGACGAAGTTTAGTTACTAAAAAGTACATACCAGGTGAAATTTTACAAGTGTTCCAAATGTTTTAATCAGGCAAACTTGGTAGTTTATACAGCGTGTAATTTTGATACTTACAACTTTACAAATCTTATCATAGGCGCCGATGAAAATGTTTTTCTATAAATTAATGAAAATGTATGATATTTATTTCCCCATATAAAATAATTCAGCCCGCAATGTAACTCGTTTTTATTATCACTTATTGTTCATGTCGTATGCAATAGTATATGTTGGTCTAATTATCCGCTAGATGTCGGTGTGCCGTATGTCATTTCCGCTGCATCGCGGTATAGAGATTTTCTTAGGGCTTGTATATTTAATAGTCTGAGAACCAAAATGAAATTGTGATTAGTCTAGCATACGTTGTTTCATTTGAAAACGGTGCGAGTGCCTAGTTAGTAGGCTTTTTGTGACGCGTGCTCACTTATGTAGTCATCTACTGTCAATAGAAGTCAATGTGTCAAATAAGTGTACGCGATACATTGCTGCTCGAAAAAAAATACAAAAAAATATTACGCTCTGGTAGTTAAGCCTAAGTTAACTATTTGTTTGAATATCGGCTCATAACAATCAAATCTACGTCTGTTTGTGGTCTGGTTACAGTTTGTGGCTATATCAACAATACACGCTGTAATCGCTGTATACTAGAAAGTGGCCACAAATTCGTCCGCGTATTTTTTCTTACAAGGTGGACTGATGACCTGGTGAAGGTCGCTAGAGTCCGCTGGATGCGGGCGGCGCAGGACGGTCATAGTGGCGTTATCTGGGGGGGCTAAGTCCAGCAGTGGACGTCTTTTGGCTGATGATGATGATTCTATATGCTCTTATTGGACACCCTATGAAGCCTGTTCTGTAAATAGCTACAGCAGTAGGTATGATACCGAATATAAAGCAATAAACCAACAAATACACTTTCGCCCACGCATATAACATGTTAAGGATTATATTTTTTTTCTCTTAACTGTAAAAGGAACATTTTGTCTCTAACGCCAACTAGCCCTTCGTAATTTGCCGGCAAACTCGTCTGCACATGAACTTGTTACGCATAAGTGAACACGATAACTCCTTAACAAAACTTGTATGGAGTAATTTAGAAGTTTGTGCTGCACTGCCGGCTCAGAAGCCAGTGACAACTGCCGGAACACAAGTTTAATTAGGCCACTCCCACACACAGCGGGCAGCCGAATTTGTGAATGAGATTCCATAACAAGCGGCTGATGTGTCATGCTGATGCATAATCGTTATATTGCGCGCGAAACATCTTACATTAGGAAACTCTAAAAATTGGGCAAGTGCGAGTCCGACTCGCGCATGAAGGGTTCCGTACCATAATCTATAACAAGTTTGTTTTATGGGAGCCCCCCTTAAATATTTATTTTATTTTATTTTTAGTATTTGTTGTTATAGTGGCAATAGAAATACATCATCTGTGAAAATTTCAATTGTAGCTATCACCGTTCTTGAGATACAGCCTGGTGACAGACGGACGGACAGCGAAGTCTCAGTAATAGGGTACCCTTTGGGTACGGAACCCTAAAAATGCCCTCGGTCATGAATGCGGTGAAAACTACATCTTTATGAAAGAAAAAGAAGCGATTCGCGGGTGGAGTTCCGGTCATCTTCGAGTTTGTTAAATTTTCAATGTATGTCGTTTTCATAAAAGAAGAGGAAACATTAAAAAAGTTAAAAATTATCAATGATTACATACTAAAGTCATCTAAGTGGTTATTCGTAATTTGCCTGGAAACCCATATCTGTAATATACTGATTACGTCAGAGTTTATGAATGTCATTTGAAATCATCGGATTACAAATATTTTTGACTAATTGTGCTATTTAAGATTTATTGATTGTATTATTACCTAATTTTCTTATTGTTACTCACTAAAAGGTTTTTTTTAATCTACTTCCTGGTAATAAAAAGGTTATTTCGTACGAATATTAATGAATGGGTACTTAATGATATTTAAAATGTAGCAATTAGAGTACATCGCAATAGACATATATGGGTGATACATCGAATCGAATTTAGTCCCAAGTCGTAGTATAAAATATGGTGTATCACTACATAGTATAAAACAAGTCGCTTCCTGTCTATCTGTCCCTATGTATGCTTAGATCTTTAAAACTACGAAACGGACTTTAATAGATAGAGTGATTCAAGAGGAAGGTTTATATGTATAATACATTCATAATTTATCAGCATTGCACCCGTGCGAAGTCGGGGCGGGTCTCTAGTTTATTTATAATTGGTTACTCGAATCCGGGTAGCTGTGATTGATCGCTTTACCATGTAACCCGAAGACAAACTATTTTTCCATGTGTTTATTTGTATTCCGTGATGATTGATGTTAGCGGGAACGGAGTTACATTAACACTTGCTAGCCCCAGTTGTAGTTGAATAAATATTGGTTATTTATATTACGAATGTAGGCACTGATAAGGCTCGTGACATATATTTTTAACCATTCCAAAAACGTACTATTTACATTCAAAATGAAGTTTTAGTATAACTCTACAGTGTACAGTTTACACTATAATTATTAATTATGATCCATCATCCAATGAAAGCTCTTCATTTTAAAAGAGCATAAGTAGGCGACTTCTTGTGGGTTGTGGTTGTCACAATCATTTTCGACCATGAGACGTAATTTTAAGGGACGGCATGCTCCCTTTACATCTTCCCGAACAATAAGTACCTATTCACTGCAAAAAATAGATTTTGGGTTCCGTAACAATGGATTAACTAAATAGCTTTCGATTTAATAAATACTACTTGAACATTTTACATGTCACTTGCTTTGAAAATTGAACTCCATAGTTTCTTCTCTTCGTATGGAACCCTCCCCGAGTTGAATCTCCCACCATTTGTCTACTTCTGCGTTTGATGGCCACTTCCCTTTTCAATGTAAAACACAATATCGGGCCATTGTTCGTCTCGGCGCTATTAATTTCACGTGCTGCAAACGTCTCCCCAAACTTTGTTTAATTGTTACCGGGGTGTCGTTTGTCAGCCTATAATGATCTCCCATTTGAATTCGTTGAGGATTATTATCTACGAGGCTGTCATCCCCGCCGGGGCTGTGAGGTATATTTTCATTTATATGGCGAAACAACGTAAATGATATTAGCATTTTTGTTGTGTCGGAGTCTGCGGTTATAATTTATAATTGGCATCAGTCAGAATTTTGGTGCCCTCGAAACACAGGCTGTTATGTTTAGTTGCCGGGATTCGAACCTAGGATAACCCTCACATTACGCAGCGGTACTACCACTGAGCAAACCTCGCCAATAATAAAAGGAAATGTTGGAAAGACCCGCCTGATAAAACAGAGAAAAGTGAGCGTTCTGAGTTCACATAAATTAGCAAAACTAGAAGGAAACTTGTATTACGAATCTCACTATTACGAGTTACGGAGCCGTGAACAGCCTTTGGGAAGGAATTCCAATTAAATCGTACAATTTGCGAAATGCAGTAGACTGTATATAAATCTTTAAGAAATGGACGAAATAAGAAAAACAATCTCCTTTGCAAGAACAGCCGTTGTCGAGTAGGCCCTTAAAATAATGGCAGCAGACAACTCGCGATTTTATCCTTTGTCGCGGCGGAGGGAGCGCAGACGGGAACAACGAGACAGCTTGGCTTTAGTGTCAAAGAATCATATCGTCGGCGATGCCATAATGCGGCGTATCCGACATTTACAACGTCAACCCTCTAGCTCGGTTATGCCTAGTAATCTTAGCAACTTAACATTCCAGTTACAGTGAATTAGAAATTTGTGACTGGTGTTCGATGGTTATGTTTACGCCTAATAGTTACACTGCTAGGACATGCCATGAATTGATTGTAGCTATACTTTAATTGCCACTTACTAGTTACTATAGAGCGTTACTCAGGTGTAATGGTGTATTATAACAAAAATAAACATCTTTAACTATCGTGCAACTCTCTGTCAAGTCAATATAGGTGAGTTAACGGTCATAGGTTCGACACCCGGCCAGAGCAAATATTTTTGTGATGAAATCGAATATTCATGCCTCATTATGTATATCGTCGTCTATTGCTTGTCGAATTTGTTCGTGACACTCCCACGGTCCGTGGACGATGGGGGATGACCATGAGTGTCATAATCATAAACAATTTGCCGAACTGTACACATACTGCAAGCGCTGCTTAGCATGGGATCGATTTCTGTAAGATTATCTTGTAACATTTATTTATTTCTTCATGTTATTGTTGCAGCAACGAAAGACGATCCAGACGGAGAGGCCGGCGAGTGCCGCGGACGACAGCAGAACGGAGGCGACCGCGGCAAGCTCACCTACAACGGCTACTCGGAGGAGTGCCTGGACCGGCTAGAGCCTAATGGGAACATACCACACGACAAAGACTCGCATTACGGTCAGTTTATCCCTTATATGCATACGGTATCAAAAATGATACCTCATTTTACTTCTGAATAACAAATCTAATCCAAGTCAATTTTGAATTTGAGACTCAGCTTGACAAAGTCTTGCAAAAGTTTTCGTCAAAGGCTTGACTGAGTTGATTTTCGACGTGTGTACACTTTGTAAAAACTGTAATTTTTTTTAATCAAAACTTCGCAATATTATTAAAGATTCATCACATTTTGTGAAGTGTCCCAGGGATCATCATCAGCCGACCGGGGTACAGTGAAATACGTATTCCTTTATGGAAAACTTTAGAGTAGCCCTTTTGTCTAATTACATACAGTTTTGAAAAAAAACTATACTTCGGAAGGAGATATCTCAATCACTATTCATTAAGTGTACTGATGAGTTCCTTATGTAGATATAAAAATAAAACAACGAATGCGCTTTGGTAATTAGGGCGCCAAAACTATTTCGCAGATGACATAACATCTCAATAAAAACCGTAATCATCACTAACGACGGCCGCGTCATTAGTCCCGATCTGTTTAATGATAATGACACTCGCTAATCATCTCTAATTGCATCTTTCTCGAGTACTACGCGGCCTGAAGTGTCGTGGTATGGAGAACTAGGGATGAGGGTGTTGTAACGAAGTTACATTTTCATTTAAATTTCTTGTAAGTTAGTGCAAGGTTTCAAAGTGAAACTTTAGCTTGTTACATTGTAGTTTCAATAGTCTTGAAGTGTAAATAATACGTGAAAACATTGTTTTATCAAAATCATTACATAGCTTTAACATTAATTCGAAACTAGTTTTGAACATCCATTATAACCATATCCCGGAGTTTTAGGTGCATGATTTAAGACTAGGTTTTCGGGCTTACCCGGGGTATGATGGTAACTAGCTGTAATGGTATAGCTACGTGACTGTCACAGTGTAGTTTTTTCGATCATAACGTGTTCAATATGTTCGACGCACTATATTTTATAAAATATAGGTGAGATTACAGTAACATTTCTTTTAATGTTACTGTAATCTCACAACAATGATGCGCAGCGCAGTATTTGAAACATTTCAGAAATTACCCATCGCAAGTCGTACGCATTAGCGTCGTCGCAATGCGGTATTGTGCTCTTCTTATTGCTCGTTACTGTCGTTGAGGATCTTGGAGACTAGAGTGTGATACGGGTCATACGCAGATGTTCAGGTCTTTCCTGTGGACGGGATCTCCTTCTTTTAAGACAAACGTTTCACCGAATGTTTCATTTGGTCGAATTTTCATTTCATGATCAATTTTTTTCCTCTGAAGTCGTAAATTTACCATAAATGAAAATATAAATGATCAATCATTAATATAAATGATTAATGAATCTTGAAAATGTCATCCTATAGATTCGTTTATATTATCACTATCCAAAATATTATGGTTATAGAATACTTTCATACATCTACGAAATGAAACATTCTATGAAACGTTTGTCTTTAAAAGAGGTCTTAAATCCCTTTGCTAATAATTCCGCAAACAAAGTTGCAACGGTTTAAACTCACGTAAACGTACGTGTATTTTTTTTATATAATTATTAAAGATGTCTCACGATAGTTTTAATAATATTAAAGTTGCAACGGTAACGTGTATAGGGTCATATTACACAATCGAAAAAACAAAATTCTCTCCTGTAGTCAAAAGATACGTAGAAAGGAGGATGCCGTTATGCTACTGATAAAAGAAATGAAATCAATTGAGTGTAGTTTTTGACACAAAAAAAACAATGAAAATTCAAACTGTACTTTTCTAATATACAGGGATTACAGGGTGATCAATCGAAATGGGTCAGTAGGGAGAAAACGAAAACTATATAAGCAATTTCTGATTCTTAGAGCACTCTAAATGTATGTAGTCCCATACAGATATTTGTTCTCAATAAAAATAGGATCGATTGACATCTTAAATTACCTATTATTTTTTCTCTACTCAATTTCGACCGGGTTCGATTCCGGGTTATGCGTGAGATATACGAAAAAAAATTGAATACAGTTTTTAATAAATATAAAATCGAAGCCATGGTTCCTAAGAACAGATTTCCCTATCTCTTATAGTTTTCGTTTTCTCCCTACTAACCCATTTGGATTGATCACCCTGTATACCAAAACACGTCGCAATGGCCCTGTTATAATTCGTATCATTGATAATGATAATTATGTTAAGAAACATGTTTGATCATAGACAAAAATGTCTAAAACAATCAGCATTTTTGAACGGATAAGGAGCCATAAGTCCGCAGGGCTTTCGATTGTGAATGACCTTCTACACGTTATCGTTGCAACTTTGTGTACGGAATTCTTAGTAAAGGGATTTAAGTCCTCCAAGTGCAAGACCTAACTTTCATCTTGCATAATGGTCGGAAGACGTTTGGATTCCTGCCAAAACTTGGAATACTTCATTATAAAGCGTGAATTTATCTAAGTACATACTTTATTCTTCCATTATAGGCAACACACAATTTATATTCGTTTTATCTTGATATGAGAGGAGCAAATTCAATGTTAACAGCACCTTGCTGTTTAGAAATCCAGTATTAACAAAATCTAAATAAAAATAGTTTGCTAAGTATAAAGACGATCCTAGTACAGTCGAGTTCTGAAATACATCAGCAAACTGTGATCAAAATATCTGAAGTCATAAATAAATAAAAATAAAAATCATTTATTTCAGATGCGAGATCCATATCGTGTTAGTAACAAATTAAACAAAAAAAAAATTATAAAAAGCTAGGACTTACAAAACTACTCAGTTGTTAGTGTTTATTATATCTAAAATTGAAATTAATTATTTTAACCGCCCCGTACAGATGCCCACCCAGTACATCAATATAGGGCAATCAAGACGTCCAGCCAGCATGCTCAGGATGCCGTTACTGCTATTCCTCACGCGTCTTAGCATCGAGGAGACTCTTTTTCGACGAATAGCGTGAAAGCCGTCAGTCTGTGCCTCCGCAAACATGCCGGATGCACTACATATCTATGCCCTTAACAATAAAAAAATAAAATATTATAAATTTAAGAACTTGACTGTAGTACGCAAAATATTATTGTACGGATATTATAAGCTAAACGTAGAAGTTCAGAAAACCTATTATTTTGCAGACTAAACTTACAAAACTTCATCCGAAGTTTGCGAAACACCATTGCAAAAAAGAATAAGCTGCCATTAACGTTTTGTGCATGTCTCGCAACACATACTTGGTTTAAAACAACCCTTGCACATGGAGTATACGGTTATCTCCAAATTATTTAAACAAATTGAGTTACACTCGCTTCAAACTCGTAGAAATAACATTAAATACAATCTCTAAACTTTGCTACATTTCTAAAGTTGGGCCTGAATTGCCATCTAACTCCCACGAACAATTTCGCTCAGAAGAGTGTTGTTTTAGTTTAATCATTAATTTTAAATTTCATTAGCGCGGCAGGAGTAGTCTTTATTAGGCGATAGCGGCCCTTGTACAAGTTACACGACAAAAACAATTAAGACCTTTGATGTACATCCAGAGGACGGAGACGCAGCAAAAGTAGGATAAACAGTAGAATGAGTCACACTGAAAAAAAAAAAGATTTGTTTAACAGTAGCTATTAACCAAAATGAGTTGTGAAAAATTTTGTTTACCACTAAGCACAATTTGGCTATTCCTCAAGTAGTTAAACGAGTTGAGATTTTTTTTTAGTACACTCACTTCCTAAGCTCCGAAAAACTCAGATCGTTTTAGCAGTTTCTCCTATGCAGTCAATCGCTGTCCGCTTCAGGTGGGTAAACTAAACGGGATTTTAATAAGATAAGATAAGATAATATTTTATTCATCACACAATGCGTAATAAATTTTATGTATTTATGTATCCATGAACACTGCTATACTACTGCAGGTGTGACTAGTCACTTATTACATATTATTTGTAGACATTAATTAAAAAGAAAAAATATATATATATAAAAGATTATACATTGCAGTCTTATTAATTTGATTATATTTGAAATGCATTAATATTGTATATCGTTTTATTAGTTAATAGATCTTTTAATTTATTACGGAACACCGTCAGTCGTTGTTCTTGAATACGATATATTTTGCGGTATCACATCACCATCATTTGTTCTTTGGTTTCTCCACTAAAAACTTGCTCTTTTCAATAACTGAATTAAGTATTTTGAAGATGTATATAATATTAATTCAAAGCTTGTTAAACTTGTATTTACGCCATTTTGGGGATGTCACGTAATATTTAATTTTTTGCCTAGCCTGCGCCTGAAATACGTTCCCATATCCGTGGCCCAGGCACGCGTCCCTTAGGTAGTTAGGTTCTCAGGAGATAAATTGTATGTAAGTAACTAAATGACGACGAGCTTTTGAGTCGCCTGTATTAAATTCATCTTAGGTCAAAATACTGCTCACTCTTAACTGCAACATAGACACTCGCTTAGAGTCAGTCATTTCCCCTCCGCGCTCTCAGCCAAAGGAGCCACAATGGCCGCCTCTCCGCGATTATGTTATCTCGTTTCTCAAGGAAAATTGTTTTTATCTCCGTCCCTGCATACAATATAAGATTTAACATAATTCTTAATAAAAGTTCTAATGAAAATGTAAACAGGTTTGCGATGGTGGGTACTGGTTTTTTTTATCAACACGTCTTTTGTACTGTTCAGTTAACAAGGCCTACACAGCCAACATTTGTAAGTACGTTTGTAAGTAGATTAATTTATTTACGGGAGTTCGGGAGTAACCACGGTACATAGGTACACAGAAAGAACATGTCTAGTAACTTTATTCGAAAACGAGATTTTAATCTCAAAATGTAGAGCACGCGATAGATTACTTCTCAGTTATATACAAATACAAATATTTACGTAAGTTGTCTTTTTTATTACTTAAAAAAAATATTTACGAAAATTATATTGATAATTACATTGTTCCAAACTTCCAAATCGCGGTAACTCGTATTTAGAAAGTTTTAGAAAAAAAAGAAGAGATTATGGGACTTATTATGCGGGATTTATGCAAGTATAATAGTAAACTGATATGCAATACGGCATACGGGTAGTGTTTCAGTAACCTAGTACCAACTAAGCCTTTAAACTATGTATTGTAAAAAGACAGCCTTTTAGTTCCCAGCTTATGTTTTATTTACCTAGATTTATCGACAAAGATATCATCCAAATGATTTTTCCGTTACTTAATTTTCAATACAAAATAATCTATTTCCCAAAATGACTAACGTATAATTGCCAATACGCAGAGCTTAATCTCCGTCGCTGATTGATTGCGTGTATAAGTGAAAATAAGCAGCTTCATTCAATAAGTAACCCCAATCCTGTCGACACTCGATAAACGTAGTCAGCCCTAACAAGTGGCGGTTAAGTGAACCATAACATACGTTACGGCTATGACACAGTGGATTGATCATAAACAGAAACTTGACTTCATATGAGTCTGAAATGTCACGTATAGGGCCTAGTGTGCACGCATAGGTACTAGATTGCTTTTTGTACCATCAAGCGAATAGTTGATTTCGTAAATGTAATAAAAAATACTTACAAGCGTTAGTATTCGTGTTATTTATTATTTATGACAATAAGTATATATTAAGTTACTTCAGCGTAAATAGTGCCTCAACATAATGTTCGCTTGAGAGACAATGTGGACGCAAATGAAAAAGAGATTTACGAGCCAACGTGTAGGCTCAATAGATTTGTAGTTTCACTACAAACCAACCAATGTAACACTTATTTTCACGTATGATTTGAGTGTAACATTTATCACATGAAGACTGACAAATGGATAGCTATTTATTATATATGCTTAGATGATACGATTTAGTATTCTAAATTAGAAACACAACGTCAATTGATCGAGCCTTCTGTTTGCCAATGCAATTAAATGTTTTGACTACAGTGTGTCCATCTCCTAAACAAAGCGGCAATGCCCCGGTGTATAATCAAGTCCAAATGCGACGGAGCGGCGTGATTGGTCGATAAATATTCATGCTGCGCGTTTATTTACCCATGTCATAGAGCAATACGGGCGTCACAGGTACAGTGGGAATATAAAGCAGTAGCTTGACTTCATATAGAGACAATGATCCATTTTTACTTTAGCGTTAACACGTGTAGGTACTTCGACTCAATATATTTCTTGAAATGTAAACTTCTTACAAAAAACAAATATTTTAATTTAAGTACTTGCATCTACAATACGCTGATTTATTTCTTGTATAGAACTTGAAAGATGTTGTACTGTATAGTTTACATAAATAAAATAAAATTTTCACCCAAAGCCGCTCCATTTCTGCAACAATAATTCTTTAATTAACCAGAAAAAAAATGTGATCCACCGCAATGTAAGCAGGATTTGATCCTGTGCGATGTGCGATCTTACATCTCCTTTGAAATTTTGACAGATGATAACAACAACAACAACAAATCCACTTTATTGCACACCTCAAATACACAGGGATACAAAACATGAGAGGTATACAGTAAAAAATAAATAGACAGAGTTTAACAATAGGCGGTCTTATCGCTAAATAGCGATCTCTTCCAGACAATCTTTAGGTAGCGGAGTAGATGATCAAAAATTTGAATTGAGTAGGTGATGCAAAACAACTTTAAGCCACAAAAAATAAATAAATAGATGATGTATTGCCGCTATAACAACAAATACTAAAAATAAAATAAAATAAATATTTAACCCTTCTTTGCATGGTGATGGAAATTTCCATCATAACATTGTCCTATTCATTAAAGTTAATTTTGCGGGTGATTGATATTTATTTTTAAGACTGCCAAGTTTCTACAACAATACAGCGTGAAATGGCACAAAGTTGTGAAAAAAAAAATAAACAGAATTTTGACATTTCAAATTTTAATTCGCGGGCTCGCTGTTTCGCGCCGTTAACGAAAACTGTTAACGTTCTAGCTGTATTCCGGAGGACATTATTGCGAAAATATTGATGTATGCGGAATAATAAATGAGTATCAGGTTTGTAATTTCATATTATGTTAGTTTTTGTGCATACATTTTAAATTTTCGAACATAATTTTGCTCCAAAATATGTGATGGAAATTTACATCACTATGCAACGGCGTCTCTCGTAAAGTATGGTGAATTATCTCTTATGAATGAAATAACGCGAAAGCGTCTCTGTTTCAATTTGGTAAAAAAAAAATGTATTATGCCCGGATTTTTGGATTTCCGACTATTTTCGCCACATTTCTCAACCGGTTCTGGTGGAATTTTGTGAGCATGTTAATTAATTATACAGATTTTTCTGTCGAGTCAGGATTTCGTACTTTGTGGCGAAATGGCGAAGGTATTGTTTGTTTGTTTATTTGTTACAATTTAACTTTGAACCTACTAAACAAATGAGAAAAAAAGGCCACGCCAGGATAAGCTAAGTGAAATTGTCCACAGAGAGTTTGAACTTGCGGTTTTTCTGGACGGTATGGTATTATTTCTTAACAGATAAGTATGCAACATTTCAGCCCCCAAACTTAAAAGTAAAAAAAAACAAGATCAGGTCTTTTTTTTCTAGCAAGCCGATTCCTACGTGCATCGCATGTACAGCGCACTTACTAAAAAAAATATTTTTTTTTATTTAGCCTATAGGAATGTGCCATAATCAAATTTAAAACAATTCATAAAATTAAGCGTTGTTAAAACGAAAAAATAAAACCTCATTACTGGCCATTTATAAAAATTAAAAAAATATGTATTAAAAAAAAGTTTCTTCTGTGCTGCGTGCGATATTTCGTATTAAATTCAGTAATAACAAACAACGAAATGGATTACAAGAAAGGAATCGCATTCGTTTTCAAAAAAAACGTTAATACGTTGTATAATATAACATTGGATGCTATATTAAGAGCTTTGGACGAAAAATATGACTTTTTTGGCAATTATTTGTCGTATTTTGAACAGGCAAGTAGTCTTTCTATGTTTTCGCGGCATTTATCAATTAATTGAGAGCGAATTAATAGATGGTACATAATTTAATACCGAAATATTGTTTGTTTCTCGTTTAAGTGATTTGTAATCTTAGAGAAATATATATATATTTCAACTAATTCATATCATATGTGTAAATATATTGTTTTTAGATTGAAAATATGCGTTATACGCTCTATTGCCTACAATTGCCAAATTGTATATATGTCGATTTGTTCTTCAAAAACCTCCCAAATCACATCGTGTCACTTAATGAGGAGGGAATGATGGCTACAGGATATTGTGAGGATTGTTGTCGGCAATACTGGTCTCCTGAAGGCTTAAATGACTTTCCAACACAAGAGCTTTATTGTCCGAATTGTGCAAATGAATTATTCTGCCGTGATGATAAAATTGATCTGTAAGTAATTTCCAATCTGCATTTCTCATTTCTAAAATATTTTTTCCGTCTTTACTGTTGTTTTATCACATTATTGTTGAGCATCAAGACTCAAAAACTATATATGATGCACGGCGAAATCTGCTGGCTAGAAAAAATATTGAAAATAGATTATATTTCCTTTAAAAAAACTATATAGTTCGGGCGGCTGAAGTTATGCAAATTATTAGTAACAAATATGCAATATTTCAACCGCAACAACTTTTTTTTTATCAAAATTACCTAAAAGCCCAAATTTGATGAGGGCAGATTCAGTTAGCTTATTACCGGCATGGCCTCTGGTATGGAGCTAGTTTTATACCCTGGGAAGGACATAGGATAGTTTCTGAGCTGCAAGTTTCTATGAAGTACATATTCCACGCAGACGAAGTTGCAGGTAAACCGAGTAAATTATATATCAATAATACTTTGTTTTAAAGGTAACCAAACCAAAAATGAAGGATAATGACATAGAGGCCTATTTGGCTCAGCTAGAAGGTGGATGGCTGTCAGAAGATGATCTTGAAGCAGATTCTGATGGAGAAGAATACCATGATGTTGGTGAAATCATAAAATTGTTACAAGAGAACACTGATTCAGAAGATGATGACGAAGAAGCTGCTTACAGTAACCAAACTGCCGTGGAAGATTTTGATAGTGACCCTCCCCTTGTCACCGACGTATCAGAAGATATAGAAGAGCATAGAACCTCTCGCAGGGCTACTTCAGGCCATTTCACATTCAACAAGAGAAAATTACTGTGGAAAAAGAAGAGCATGGAGTACAATGCAGCTAACATTGCATTCGTGGGTAGTTCAAATACCACAAATGAGGTATCACATTTACAAACACCTTTTCAGTGTTTCACTCACTTCTTCACACCAGACTTTATACAAAAAATAGTAGAACAGACCAATTTGTATATGTTACAAAAAAATCCAAATTCGAACACAGTTTATACTTCAACTGATTTAAATAATTTTTTTGGTATCCTGCTATACATGTCAGTGCAGAGATTTCCCAGCACTAGGTCTTGGTCACCAATATTTGGATATCCTCCTATTTCGTCTGTAATGCCAGTCAACAAATTTGAAAAGATTAAATTAGCATTGCATTTTAATAACAATGATGAACACAAACCAGTGGGGCATCCCAATCATGACAGATTGTTCAAAATTCGACCTGTGATAGAGCACCTCAATGAGAGGTTTGCTACAGTGCCGTTAGACCAAAGGCTATCAATTGATGAACAAATGTGTGCAACTAAAATGGGACACTTTCTAAAACAATATCTTCCCAATAAGCCCCACAAATGGGGTTTCAAGTTATTTGTCCTATGCAATTTATTGGGGTATGCCTATAAATTCGAGATTTACTCTGGCCAAGACAATTCAAATAGGCTAGATGGTGAACCAGATTTAGGAGCCACTGGTAATGTGGTTGTCCGCCTTATTCGGGAAGTACCAAGAATGCAGAACCACATTATCTATTTTGATAACTTTTATACATCATTGCCATTGGTACACTACATGATAAAACAAGGTATTCATACTGTTGGCACGGTTCAACAGAATCGTATTCCAAATTCAAAGTTACCTGACAAAAAAGAATTCATGAAGAAGTCTGTCCCCAGGGGCAGTTTTGAAGAAAGAGTTGCTACATTTGACGATACTGACTTGGCATGTGTAGCATGGAAGGATAATAAGGTGGTAACCCTCTTATCCACATATGCTGGAGCTTTGCCTTTAACTAATATTAGTAGATATGATAAGGCTAAGAAGGAAAAAACTGAAATAACTTGTCCATTTATTGTGCAAGAGTACAATAAACACATGGGAGGTGTAGATCTCATGGATAGTTTTTTGGGAAGAAACCATGTAACAATAAGGACCAAAAAATGGTACCTGCGTATTTTTTTTCATTTGTTTGACTTGGCAGTAATTAATTCGTGGGTAGTCTATAACGTAAATGCGAGAAAGAGTGATTATAATAAGAATATTTCATTGAGTCAATTCAGGAATGAACTAGCCTTAGTACTGTGCAATAAAAGTCCAAATAAAGAAGTCAAAAGAGGGCGTCCTAGTGGTAGTGCTTTGGAACAACAGTTGGAGACAAAAAGAAGGAGAGGTGCTCCAGCACCACTACCTCCTAAAGACATCAGGAAAGATGGCATTGAACATTGGCCTACCGTAGGAACTTCACTTAGATGCAAATACCCTTCATGCAAGGGTTATACTACAAATGCATGCAATAAGTGTAATGTAAATTTATGTCTTAATAAAAATAATAACTGTTTTTTGAAATATCACGTTGATTAAATGTTTTATAACTTGTATAAAATAAATAAGAATTATTACATAAAAATGTGTAATTGATTTAGTATAGTACTACGCTTAAGATCGGAATTTGCATAATGATGGATATTTCCATCATATTAAAAAAATGATATATTCCGTTAATCATACCTTATATATATTTTTTTACATTTTTACCTTAATGTAGAGGTCAAATAACACTATCCAGATTTTTTTCACAAGAAAATAAAAAATCATGCAAAGAAGGGTTAAGGGGGGCTCCCATACAACAAACTTGTTGTAGATTATGATACGGAACCATTCATGCGCGAGTCGGACTCGCACTTGCCCAATTTTTTATAACTAAACCTCCTACTGCGGAATTCCATGTGTATTCAACGAGAAATAAAATAATACACAATATCGGAGCATAATTTCCTTAACACAATTGACGAGCCTACCCAGTTAGTTCAACAAATCCCACAATTGGAATAAACCATTTCCCTAGTAATGGGCCATTTAGTTATTAAAGTTTCAACCTTACCTTTACTCATATGTAAACTCAACAACTCAACACTCTCAACTTTACTCATAAGGTATAATTTTGTAGTAGTAACCACAATCCTTGGGGATTAATCGGACTAACAACGTTACAGGCCATCCTGTTTAGTATGTAAACAAGTTATTGTTTCACTGCCAAGGGGAATCTTATAAAATTCCATGAATGAATAAACAAGCAATTTAGGTTTCTGTTTGTTTTGTTCGGACACGTTTGTTCCTCTTGTTTGCGGAGACGAAATTGTCTGCTGTACATAAAGTATATGTATGTTTGTACATGGATTAGCCAAAAACCGCAAAATAGTTTGTCATTATTCGCTTTCAGAACTTACATGTGATATGACACTGAATAATATAAAAGTTGCGTGTATGTCTTCGGAGAACGAATATATTCAAGAATGAAACTAAGACATGTTTAAGACATGTTTGAACGGTAATTTATTTAGGGATTTTATTTTCAGAAAATTACTCACTCAGAACACAATATAGGCCAGCAAAATTCCTTGTAATGAAATTGAATATTTGGACCAAACGGTTCCATTGCAATAATAATAATGGCGTAAATGGATTGGCAATTCCATCCAGTCTAGACATTGAGGTGCCGCGTGGAATTTTATGCCCTTTACAAAGTCACTTTGTACAGGTTTTTTTATTAAATCACTAGCTGCGCCGCGCGGTGTTACCCGCTCACCCCACGGGAACACTACATTTTCGGGATAAAAAGTAGCCTATGTGTTAATCCAGGGTGTCAGCTATCTTCATACCAAAATTTATCGAAATTGATCCAGCCGTTTGAGCGTGAAAAGTAACAAACGTAAACGTAACACAAACACACTCACGAATTAGTGTGACTTCTGAGAATGCAACAACCTACACGGTACACACTCTTCGCTTCTCAATTTTCTCTCCAAATGTCTGGAATCCTTATACCCCCTCGGTTCACCATAATACCTATCCTTTTTAATTATTTAAACTTTATTGCACATTATAAAAGTATAAATGGGAGGACTTAATGCCATGAGGCATTCGCGACCACCCAACCATAAGGTCAAACAGATACCGTAAAGTGGGGCTATTTGGTACAAATTTTTATGAAAAACTGTTATAAAAACGAAGTAACTGCAGGTAGTTGTACTTTAATGATTACTCGTAACACAGCTTACCGGTGACCTCTCATCCCTGTATATATTAACCGTATCCAGTAAGTAATTCCAGAGATATCCTTAAACAAAGGTACCGTTCCAAATATCGCAACAATGGGGCTATTAGGAATTGACACAAAATAATGAAATTTTAAAAGTTTCTCGCATTCTTTCAATTAGTCTCTTCAGGCGATAATCGGAACAATACGATTTCAAGTGGCTGTGTCCATTTTAACGTGCCAAAGGATTATTTTCATACTTAACACCTTTATAAAAATATGGTGGTGCTAAATTTGGGGATATTTGGAATTAGTACAGTGATTCCTTTAAAGCTTTAGTGAAGTATGTGGGATATATTTGGAACAATTTAAGGGGAAGTGAATAAAATATAAAATGACGTGACGCCTTTTTTATTAATGGTTCATAAAAATATGGCCGGTTTCATAGAATAATAGAAGTAGGTAGTGGATATTGTGAGAACAATAACGATTAATAAATGTACTTTAAAATTACTTAACCTAATCAACTTTTTCAAAAACAAACATTACAACTATAATCCCTATACATAATCAGGTCTCATCTTTACGAAAACTGTATAGTGTAGTTAAAGTCTTAAAAACAATAACAATGAATACTTTAAGAGTACTTAAATTAACAAAAAATCTTCAGAAAATAAACGTTATAACTACAATAATTAAACATTATCACGGCTTATGTTTACGAAAACAGACTGAATAGTTAACATTGACTCTTACACTAAATTATGGCACGTAGGTTCAAACAAAATATATCAAGAAATTATACAAAGATCCCAAAAACAACACAAAATACTCTTCTAAATAAACATTTTCAAGTGACAATTGCAAAATCGTATTAAATAGCCTCAGACTTCAGTAATCAGGTAATAGATATTATGGCTTGCTAGCTGTCATGTTAAATATTACCGTTAATACTATTTGGTATTCTAAGCAACGACCGTAATATTAAAAATATAAAAAAAATGCTTAACATTATCTTTATATAATACTGCTACCTGTAAAATATTACTTTGAGACCCGAAAACACAGCCGCTACTTGCGCTTGGCATAATCAGATTGTCATAACGTATGCGGAATGAAATCTGGACAAACTCTTTAGGCGTAACTAAAATATTAAACGTTCGAAATTTGAAATTTTGTGAATGTCATTTGTTTCCGAGTACATTTTTCAGTAATTTGCATAATTTTCATGGTTGTGTGTTTTTTATTGAATTTATTATGGCAAATCGAAAAGAAAGACGTCTAGAGAATGTGTGTAAATTTTGCGACATTCACCCGGACTGGCCTAAGTCGAGGGTCGTAAAACATTTCACACAAATGGGGGAGAGCAGAAGTACTATTTATAATATTCTGTCATCTTATTCCTTACGAAAAACAACTACTAGAAAATCTGTCTCGGGGAAGGTTAGCAGTTTAAGTAGTTCTTCGAAGAGGAGTCAATTAAAGAAAATGACGGCCGATCGTGTGGCAAAATCATACAGAGAAATTGGAAATAAATTCAGCTGTGACGGGAAAACCGTGAAAAAGCATCTTAATAACATGGGTATTGTTAAACGATCAAGAAAAGTCAAACCGTCCGTCTCCGAAAAGCAAAAAATATCTACAAAAAAAAAACTTAAAACTTTGGTTAAAAATATATTCTATGCAAAAAACGGCATAGAGTGCGTTATGGATGATGAATCCTATTTCACCCTAGATGGGAATGAATGGCAGGGTAACTTTTATTTTGAAAAGGCTAATGACCGGACCGAAGAATCTGTGAAATATGTAGAACACAACAAGTTTCCAAAAAAAGTTCTACTATGGGTAGCAATAAGCCCTCGTGCTATGTCAAAGCCGGTGTTTTTTAAGTCTGGTTGGGCGGTTACTGCTGACAGTGCTGACAACTACATCGAGCGATGTTTGCCAGTTGTGCGTCATTTTATACGGTCAAATCATAGAGGAGCTAATGTAGTGTTTTGGGCAGATCTAGCATCTAGTCATTATTAAAAAAAACTACGAAGGAAATGGATGACCCAGAAATCCCGTACGTACCGAAAGAATCAAACCCGCCTAACGTTCCCCAACTACGGCCAATTTCAGATTTTTGGGCCAATCTGAGAAGACGTATGTACGCAAATAATTTTGGACCCAAAACTATAGAAAGTTAAAAAAGAAAAATTAAATCGGGGTTGAATTAAATGCCAACATCCTCGTATACGGCGGCCATGAAGAAAGTGCCAGAAAACTGTCGAAAAGTAGCCCGGATGGGACCAAATTTATTTTCACATTAAATTTTATTTATTTTGTGTTAATATGAGTACAAATAAATACATATTTGGTTAAACTAATTTAATTAAATAGCGTATTGAACTTTGTCCAAATTTCATTCCGCATACGTTATCATAATAGTACAAATTAACACTTATTTAAAAAACACTATATCACACTCATCAGCTAAAAGGAGCTCATTTCGGTTATTTGAAGATTCTTTTAAAAAAAATCGTTTTACTATAGACAAATCGTCAACAATATCACGATCAATCAATCTTGTCTTACGAAATGCTAAACAAGGCTTTTTTACAGTTTTGAAGAAAACTACGGTGTATTTATATGCGCTAATTTCTTTGTTAATTTCTTGAACAGTTCCAACATAATACGTCCAAGTCTTTTTAGTGAAATATCGCACCATAACGTTATCACCCTCAGTATATAAAGGGTCCTGACTAATATCCAAATCAGATTCATGATTCCGTTGTAAGTCTTCTGTGGTATTTGTCATTTCATCGCAAACGAAATGTGAATGGTCCTGACTTATGACCATCTCGTCTTCAAGATGATGTCCGTAGTCTACATTAGTATTAGCTATTTCACTCACGATTAAGTGTTTGGCATTCGGGACTACGTCAGTCTTTTCATTTGCTTTATCTAAATCAGTCTTATTTGCAGTCTTAGTTTTAGTTTCTAAATTTGACCCAAAGACACAATCAAATAATTCATCAGTCTCTACGTCGCTGACACAGTCAGAATCATTGTGTAAACTCATAATATCGCAGTCTGAAACGCTAGTAGATGAATCCTTTGATTTCCTTATCTGTTTCTTCTTTTTAGATCTTATTTTGTTAGGATGTTCTTCATTTAAAGGTATTTCAATTAATTTAGGTCTCGATGTTTTTTCAGTTCAACTTTTAGTAAAAAAAAATACTAAATATCCACCATCTAAAATGTCATATTCGTTGTCTGCTTTTAAAGATATTCAAATTTCATGTTAAAATACATTGAGGTATTATTTATTATAGAGCCACAGACCCGAACAAAAGTGTCAAATAAAGTGGCACTGTTGTCATGTTTAAGTAGATGCCAATAACGCTTATTTATAATTTGCAGCAACATATTGACTTCGTACAAAAGAACTCTTTGTTAAAACGTTTAAGTGTCAAATTGACTTAATTACTTATTACCACAAATATTTTACGTGTAAATTAACTTTTTTAGCGTATTCTGACTGAATTCTCTTGTCAAACTTGGAACATGGCACGAATGGATCAGATTTTAATATTTTTACATACTAAAAATATTTTCACTATTATTTTATTTAGGTATTAAAATATACTAGAGGCCCGTTGCGGCGTCGAACCGCCGCTAGAATATGGAAATCCGGTAGTGTTACAGAAAATAACTACTTTATCGAAAAGAAGTTTTTGGCGAACGAAGAATAAATACTGTAAAAAAACACGTTAAAATAATGTTTTAAAAACGTTGAAACATGCCAGGCTAGAGCTAGGCCTGATAGCCAACTGCCAGTTTCATCGTGACAACTTTTTCAACTCTTTTGTAAAAATAACTTGTGCATTAATGACATGTGATCTGCTGATCTGTTCCACAAATAAAATGTATATTATTTTTTATGGAAAAATTTAATTCATAAAAATAATCCCATATCTTGAAAAAAATATTGACATATTTTCATAGGACCGAAGATTGGTAGAATTTTAATTTGTTGTTCTTTCTTCAGGAAAGAAGAATTTATCAATTTGATCGATTTCTATCAATTTCCAGAAAAAGCACATGAATCGAAACGACAGATTTGGGCACTCACTACGCAGGTTTTAAAAAGGAAATCATGTAGTGCGTAACTGTTTATGTATTCATTTATAATAGCTCGTCCACAATGCCAACTCGTCCACATTTCCAACTCATCCGTATTCCCACCTCGTCCACAATGCCAAGTCGTCCACATTACCAACTCGTCCATACACCCAACTCATCTACATTGCCAACTCGCATTCATTTCCAACTCATCAACAATGCCAACTCGTCCATATTGCTAACTCGTCCACAAATACAACTGGTCCACATTTCCAACTTGTCCATAGGCCCAACTCGTCCACAATTCCAAGTCGTCCACATTTCCAACTCGTCCATATTCCCAACTCGACGATACACCCAACTCGTCTATAGAAACTCGTCCTTATTATCAGCCCGTCTTTATTGCCAACTCGTCCATATTCCCAACTTGTTCATTTTGCCAACTCATCCACATTCCCAACTCGTCCATATTCTCAACTCGTCCGTATTACCAAGTCGTCTTCATTGCCCACTCGTCCGTGTTCCCAACTTGTTCATTTTGCCAACTCATCCACATTCCCAACTCTTCCATATTCCCAACTCATTCACATTGACAAATCGTCCATATTACCAACTTGTCCGTATTACCAACTCGTCTTCATTGCCAACTCGTCCATAATGCGAACTCGTCCACAGGTGTGCAGGTGTCTATGGGCGACGGTAATCGGTTTCCATCAGGCGATTCGTTTGCTCGTTTTCACCCTATGACATAAAAAAAAACTGCCCACTTTTCCATGTTCCCAACTTGTCAATTTAACCAACTCATCCACATTGCCAACTCATCCACATTTCCAACTCGTCCATATTCCCAACTCGACGATACACCCAACTCGTCTACAATACCAACTTGTCCTTATTATCAGCTCGTCTTTATTGCCAAATCTTCCATATCACCAACTTGTCCGTATTACCAAGTCGTCTTCATTGCCAACTCGTCCATATTCTCAACTCGACCACATTTCCAACTCGTCCATTTTACCAACTCATCCATATTGCCAATGTAGATACATTCCCAACTAAGCTACTTTGTCAAGTCGTCCATATTCTCAACTCGACCTCATTTCCAACTCGTCCATTTTACCAACTCATCCATATTACCAATGTAGATAAATTCCCAACTTAGCTACATTGTCAACTCGTCCATATTCTCAACTCGACCACATTTCCCATCCCGTCGACATTCAAGCGGAAGGACTTAGTTTTTTCTAGTAAAATACTATTTAATTTACCATAACTCATGCTATTTGCTTTGGTTTCTTTTTTGATGGACTTATATAATCATATTTAAAATAATCTATCATAAATTTACTTATTTGAATGACGTTTAGTTGTACTTACTACATTTTTTCTGCTTTGATTTATTGTAAAACTCGCTTATAAAAATAATCTATTCTTGAATGACGGTCAGTTTTTCTGGTCTTGCGAGCACCAGTCCAACTCGCACTTAACCGGCTTTTTCCTCCACATTTTTAACATGCGAAAAAAGTTTCCATATCAACATTTTAAAAAGAAAAACAACCTGGCAATTTAGATCATTGACATTATAGCCCCCAATAAAAAATACATTAAAAGTTGTCAGAATATGATTACTGTCATTCATTGTCAACAAACTGTAAAATTATTTTTGCATATTCGTACATGTTTTAAGTGTTGCGGATATTATGTTGCCGACTCAAAAATAATATTTCATCATACTGAACAACTTACTACAGGTTTGTGAGCAAATCATGCTTATTATTATTTGGTCATCTTAAGTCAAAATAGGGATCACAGGTCACGTGGTCAATGTCACGTGGTTAGCGCACAGTAGTTTTTTCAAATCCATTTTTCAGTACTTTTTCGGGAAAAAATTAAAAATCCAAGAGTTTTATGCACATCTCCAGCATGGGACGAATCTAATGACATATCATTTATCAAAATCGGACCATAACTGTAGATCTGATGGGATGTACAAAAATCGGCCTCGCGTAATATATATATAGATTTTTTGTTTGAACTAAATAAACTCGTAAATTGTTGATAACTAATTAAGTTACGTTTTTATTGTAAATTGTTAATATCAAATTTAGTTACGTTTTTATTGACAAATGCATAAAAAGTTTCCGATAGAAGGGATCAGTAATAATGACATTATTTCGCCTTGTTCCAGTATGTGAAATGAGAGTAAGACAAGTGCAAAATATTGACATTATAACCCTTTAAAGTTTGATCTTATTTGTCGGTGGCGTGGTATGCACGGCAGCACACGTCGCCGTCGCCTTTATGTGTTCTTGGCGTTCAAAGGTTTAAACTGACAGTGTCTAGACTCTGTGACAAAATAAAACAATAACAACAGAGCTATTTTTTTAGTAATTTATGAATGTCACCATTTTACGCTTCTGTTGATTAACATAGAAAAAAAAATATGATTATGCCGAACACACGAGAGACGAATTATTTGGCTTCAATTATTCTTCGCGTTTGTCTCTTGCTAAATGTGATCTCCATTTTTACGTTGTTGAGAATGGGAATCTTGAATAAAAAAAATAGGATAATTATTTATTGCACTCCTTAATTTATTAATAAAATATAAAACTATAGCGACTCCTTCGATTTTTGTTCTGTGATGAGGTGCAGTTTGTAGGGACAAAGTTAATAATTCTAATACAAAAATTGCTATGATTTTACATAGGATTCGTTAATTAATCAATAGAACTTAAGTAAAAAATTATATTCCGTCCTGTTCCTTTATTTTATAGTTGTTATTTCTGTAATTTTTCACTGAAAATTAAGTCACTTTTGAGACCCGTCACGTGTCATGGTCTAAACGAGACTGATCGCCCAAGTAATGCGATTTGTGATTTTGCATTAGTTGGGAGGGTGCCATTTTTTCCGTCTGATTGTGTGTCCATGTAATTATTACGTCAATGTTAAAATACAATCTAAGATACAGTCCACTTTTTAGATCACACTCCACTTCTTAAAATACAATCTAAAAAGTGGACTGTATCTTAGATTGTATTTTAAAGTGAAATTTGAATATCTTTAAAAGCAGACAACGAATATGACATTTTAGATGGTGGATATTTAGTATTTTTTTTTACTAAAAGTTGAACTACTTTGTAGTTTCCTAGATACTAAAAATCTTAAGATATTTACATTTTTAACTTACGAATAATGTGTGGACTGAGTGAGCACTTACAAACATGTATTATCCAAAAATCTGCCACGTTAGCGGTTTGTTTTGTATTTTACAAATTCCCATATGACTTTTACTAAATTATATACATATATAGAAGTTTCAATTTGCAGTATTTTCATCAGAAATCGGGTTTTCAAAAGTGTGCAGATTGAGTGAGCATACGAAATTATTTGTAAAACTTAACCACAATCACACACAAAAAATACATAACCAGGTGATCTACAAATTATTACCTACCTTAAGCATAAGTTTTACTAAAAATTAGGATATAAATATTATATGTTAAATAAACACATTCACAGATTTCGTTGGTTGTTTGTGAGAACTGAGTGAGCATACGTTAGTGAATGTATTCTTTTTATTTATCGTTTTACAAATTCATCAATTAGTTTTACAATTGTTTTAGAAGTTTTACTAAATGATCAGCACATTTTTTTTAACTTTTGAAGGGTGCTCACTCAATCCACACGCACACTTATTGCGGACGTATGGGACTATAACTGTATTAAACCAGTCTTCAAAGCAGACAGAATCGAACCATCCACTTTTGGATCTATTATATCTCGTCCCTTCTGGGCCGCCCTCCATCCATGTATCCCACAAATTTTCAGATTTATACACCACATATATTGGCAAAAGTTGGCCAGACGCAGTCCCACTAAACATTAGCGAAATCGATGTTTTAGAATTATTAATAATGCGCTCTGGATACTTGCACCCCTTTCTATATATGTAATTTTTATTACCAGGGTCGTCAGTAAGGTTTGTTTCATCATAATTTATGATGCAGTCTGCAGCAACCCCCTCAACGGTTTTAGTGTAATTAAAAAAAAAAAAAAACATTATGTCCTGGCATGTTGTCTTGGCTCGATCTGTGGAGATATTCGCAGGTTTGCGGTTCGAAAGTAGAGTACTATGTCGTTTAAGAAAATTACGAGCCCAACCGACACCAGGCAAATTGTCTTCAAGCCCGTATATTTTCTTGCCAATTTTATTGAGGTATTTCTGAGCGAAAACACGAAGATCTGTTGTTTCAAAAGGAAACCCCCATTCTCCTACTAATAATATGAATTTAAGGAAGACGTTCTCTTCTTCAGGTGTAAATAGTGTCTGATAGCCAGCGCTTGCTTGTGTACAATTGATATTTCGAGTTTTCCTACTCAACGTACTCTTAGGAATACCGTATGTATTCGCTGCCTGAGTTAAACTCATTATCCCATCCTTTACAAAATTAATTGCTTCTTGAAGCTTTTCAAGGCCGTAGTTTTGGTACGGCAGATATGCATTTCCGTTTCTAGTGTTTGTGTATTTTCTTATATATGTACGCACCATGGTCATAAAAGTAAAACTGAAACAAGAAAATAGAGCTTACCCTTAAACACTCGAAAATGGCATTTGGGGTTATTTGGTACACCATCTATAATATTAGCAAAACTGATATCAGCCTGGAAGGGGGCTATTTGGAATTCAGTTCCAAATAATCCCAAAACGGTTTTAAATAGCCCCATTTCATAAAATCAAACAAACATGGCGATCGAAACAGGTTAGAAAACGCCGGTGAATATACTTAGAATCACAAGAAAACGTACGATAAGTGACAAATCTCATATTCCACTTACCTCCAAAAACTTCCCGTAACTCGCCAAAAGTAGGCCACACATAAATAAATACACTTTTGACTTTTTTTTTCAAAATTAGTTTTGCGGCACTTGCGATGGATTTATAACCTCAAAATTTCGTCCCGTACTAATTTTTTAACTGAAGTGTTGCCAGACGATAAAAATAAAATTGTATTACCAGTAAAAAAAGAATTATAAACTACCAAATCTTTTATTTTAAACTTTTCAAATAGCCCCATGGTTTTCAACGGTATTGCAATACACAGGTCATCAGAGGCTCTCCTGTAAGTTTGACTGTCACGCAATAAATATTTTAAATTTGTCATAATGTGCTGTCAACAAGATGAAGGCAGGTAACTCTACTCTTGCCACCATTTTTTCGGTCGATGTATCGAACCCATTTCCAATTCGTTTGAGTTACGAAAAACAAACGATTTGTTTAACACGCATAATTTCGCCGCTTCGTGTGTTAATAATAATTAGGTTAATTGGCATTTGTTTTGGGCCTCGCAACACAATGCGAAAGACGCCTGTCCATTTTAATTAGGGTAATACTGCGGAACTCCGAAATGACGCAGTATTTTTTCAGGGGTAATAAACATTTTTAGATGACATATGGGCTTGCAAGTCAGTATGACGGATGTGTGCATTTGGGCCGTCAAAAGCCTATACTCGTAAAATACCCTACCCCTGACATGAAAGTAATGGCGATAGTAAAGCGATGTAGCATTTTGATAACACGTGTCAGGATGACGGACGATTTTATATCTACCACTGAATTAAAGTAGGTCAATTCAGAATCGTTTCTTTTTCATTTGTGTTATTGACTTTTTTATGTAGATGAGAAACATTTTTACGAATTAATTTTTATTTCTAAGGACTTCTTTAGTTAGCGTTGCATTTTTATTGCATGTCACACGTTTACGTCTTAAAATTTCAAGTCCATCCAAAATGAAAGAGGTTTCAAATGTAGTTACACAAGTAGTAAGCTAAGTTTTACAATAGGTTGTAAATAGGTTGTAAACAGACAAACGAACTATCACGGAAAATTTATTTTTTCACCATTAATGACAAGCATTGTTCCATATTTATATTATAAAATTCTAGATTTCAATGGAGGGTTAATGATTTCAGGCAAAATCTTAATAACGTGATGCAGGATCGTCTTTTGTTATGTTTGGGCGCGCGGCCAGCCAGCCTGGCGCCATCTGGTAGGCATAATTTCCTTTGTCCTTGCATCACGCCGAAACGGCTCGACAAATTTTAACCAATTTCGGTACAGGGATAGCTGGACATCCAAAGATGGTTATAGGATACTTTTTACCCGACTACGGTATAAAATAAAGGGGAAGGAAGTTGCCCGCAACTTGCAACTCCTAGTTTGAAATAAGTATGTAATATCCACAACTCGATCACTAAAACAAACGTCAACAGCGATTTTACTTAAATGTTTCCACTTACTTCAAGCGAATGCAAGTACGGATACGACTAGACGGTAATAAGCCAAGTCCCTATTATCCCGCATCTGCCCGTCGATCCGTCTCACTCAGCCGTCGCAAGTCTTCGCCCGAGGCACCAGTGAAGCGAACTGCCTGATTTTAATATCAAATCTCGTGTCTAAGTAGACAAATATGAGCGTCCCTGATACCAAATTATAAGCAATAAGTACATCGAAAATTTTAACAATCAATGAATGAAATCGTTAACATAAGTCCTTATTGACTTTTAAGTAAATAATAGATAATGGCATCGGAAAATCAGATGCTTTTATACCTAAACTTTTGCGTGGCTATACATAGTATACAAGGCATTTCATTTAGCTGTACTATTTCTATCCCTTTGATGTTGCTTAGAATAATTTTCATAGTGTTACCTCCATAGGTACGAGTGTTATCCTGTAATTTGGCACGTTTCCCGTAACGAAGGGACCCTCAGGTCGGCCCGTCCCTCCCCCATTCGGCCTACTATGAAAATAATCTACTCTCACGCAAAACTCACGTTCCATCACTCATTTGTTATTGCCAATGTAATCTTTATTACTATTATCAACTTTCCTACGTATAGCTGATAAGTTATTATTAATTTCACAAGTTATTGGACGACGGGTCTCAAGCAGAAGTTATTGGAACGAGCCATTTCCAATTCCAGCAATAGTTCTATTGGTTATTAATGCAGACGAAACTTTGTATCTTCCGAGTTCAGATATTGTAGAATTATGGGATTTTAATGAGTATTTTTCAGTATTGAGATTTATTAAAACCTGTCACGTAACCCTTGCAATCAATTTATTGGTAAACTGGATTCCGTAGCCTTAATTGGATTTAATCCTATAATTCCCATATTCGGGTTCATCACGTATACTGCGATCCGGCCGGATTTTCTTTCTGAACATAAATACCCGTGAAAGGGCAACTATAAATATGGGGATTGCCTTTTCCTCCGTGATTTCCATAAATCTTCGTCTTTGATCACGGCCAAATCATATTCTCGTCGCAGCTTAATGAAGTATATTCAGCTAACTCGATTGTGAATCGTCTATACATCTTGCTGAGTCCTAGACATGGCTGAATCGATGAATTCTTCTTTATATATTATCCTTAGTTTGTCCTTGTATCCCTTTTATATCATAGTTACGATTCAGATTGTGGAATCGTTGAAATGTACCACGTTCACTGTCTCTGTAATAGATTCTTGCTGTGACCCCACATATGGGACACGGACAGTGAACGTGTTAATGTTGTGATTATTCGACTATTCATTCGTTTCATTTGAAAATTTTCGTTCATGTCGCAACTTATTCCAAACTACTATTTCTTAGATATTTGAATACACAATCTTGAAGCGACGCGTAAGACCCTAGTTAAAATTGTTTCCTTAAAAGGTTATTTCTGAATCGATTATAATACCGAGTAGCGACGCTATCAGCGAGTGATTTATTCGTTCGGTGTTTACTCCGTCGCATCGATATCTCGTCTTTCTGACGCTAACGCTCTTCCCGAGTGCCCCTTGACGCAAATATCGGCGCGACGTGAAAAATAACTCCTACCAAGCCCGTCGCGGTTCAATCGGCGCATTTTCACCCTGAATTAATTTGCTTACTAAGTGCTCGCAGAAAAATTGTGTCAGGAATCTCAGCCACCATTGCCGAGCCTCCCAATGTTTGTATTTTAGAGTGCTTTGATAATTTATTGACAAAATGTGAGAGGGAAAGTATACCAAGTGAATTCCGATTCACTGAATGAGCTTTTATGATGTCATCATCAGACGTTTTTTATCTGAAAGGAGGAAAATGTCCTTCGAGATTGGAGGTTTTATTGCCTTGTCAAAAAGTATTCAGGGAATGTTTCAATATCGCAAACAAAGCTTGAAGTAGAACGTATAAAATGCTTAGGATCCGTAAGTAGGCTTTTATCATTATTACGGTCTGTATGAGAAGTAGCTAACAATTTTGCTACTGCCCTATGTCAAATTGCATACTGAAATTGTCAGCTACTTGTAATGCAAACTGTAAATCGCTATTTGCATGTTTACGTTAAATCTAACTTGTTGGTATAACATGGTCCAGTAAGTGCCACTTGTTGGAGCTGTCATCAGTTCCAAATGTTATCGTAACATCCTATGCTGTAATGTTCGGATGCTCTCAACCCGAAATAGCGTCGTTGCATTCTATGTCATACTAAAATTAATTTCAAACACAACTTGTCTCTTACTTTATTTAGATAAAGATACTCCGCTATGAAGTTTTTTGGTATAGCAGTATTGCGTTTGGTCTTACTTTACCTTATTAATTTGGCATCATAGTTGCCTTAATGGTAATGTAATTTTAGGGCATATGTGACTTTGTGTTATTTACCGAATTAGGCGAAAGTAGTAACTGATAACACGCAACTTTTGTATATGTGAACTTGTTCCATTGACTCATAATGTTATTGACACATTTCTTTACTAGTTTGACCCTCATTGCACGTATAGAAACATGAGTATCTGATATTTCGCTAATATTGCATAGCTTTATTAGTTCTTAAGATCACAGGACAGAACAGAGAGTCATGAAAATCTTAATAAAATAATTTTTTGTCAACAGAGTGGAGTAGCGGTGCCAACGGCGAATACCGGGTACGGAGACAACTGTCGGTGTCTTCAGATTCAAAGCTGTTGGACGAAGGGGCCCGGGAAGACGCGCGTGTGATCATGAGGCCCAAACGACCGCCCAGACCCAAGTCCGAGGCGTTCCTTGCACACGACCACTCCAATCGACGCACCAAGCGGTTTAGTGCCTTTGGGGTCAGTATCAACAGACAATGTATAAGTTTTATTTATTTAGGTAAAATAGTTGCGTCTTTCGGTCCTTTGCTAAGCCTTTCATATGGTATGGTCTTGATCTGACGGCCTAACTGTCGGTGTCCTCAAACTCGAAGCTACTGAAAGTGTTTAGGATTTGCGAAAACCAAGTTTGAAACGAGGGAGTGACGAATACGAAACTAGACATATGCCTGCAGAAATAAGATTAAGGCAATGGTTTGACATAAGTTGATAAGCAAACGAATAGTCTTGGTGTTTTTGGGGTTGACTTGGACTTTCCGGTGGCAATTGCCACCGGAAAGCCTCCGGGACTCACTAACCAAGAGAAACAGTAGTGGGATTGAGAACTGAAGAAATGGTACATTTATTGTAGTAAGTAACTATAATAATTCAATCAGATTCCAAACATCCCTAGCGACATGATATTGATCAAAAGAACCCAAATAAAAAGTCCTCTAAGAAAATAACAGCAAAACTTATATTTATCGTTCTAATAAAGTTTTATCCGCTGAAATATATTGCGCGCACTCTTAGCCAGTTATCCGTAAGTGCGGTCGTTTGTAATGAAAGTCCCGTATTATATAGAATAGTGATAGATGGCGCTGGCTGCCTCCCCTATACAAATAGGCCGAGTAAGGACCAGCCTGACGTTGATCGATCACGGAGTTCAGTTCAATTTGCACTAAATGCGGTATTGTCGCTACAATCTTGAAACAATCCCTATGTAAACGATAACTGAGCCCTGATTCGACGAGACATTTAAATATAACCAATTTAGAAATATCTCAGCTTTATAACGGTGATATATGTAGCTAGTAGCTACATACATTGTGTATCTGCGGCCGCATTACGTGAAAACGGCTAATAGACCGGGAGATAGTGACACAATTTACTTGGTCATTTGTAACAGTATGGCGGTTCTTCAGGGGTCTTAGTATACACTTTACTTTATTTTTAATTAACGCATTCGCGTCGGTATGGCGGGCTGTAAGTCACACCGGAGAAGTATGGCATGACACTACCGCCTACATGTTTTTTATGGGCTATCGGAAAATACTAAATTTTTTGTGGTACAAATCGTTTGACACTCGTAATTTATCCGACGAGTTCGACTAACGCCCACGCGATTGGGCCGCCGGTACCAGCGCTATGACCATCATTTTTCTTTTTGTCATTGCGTACTAAGACCCCTGAAGAACCACCATACTGTTACAAATTACCAAGTAAATTGTGTTACTATATCCCGGTCTATAAACCGATTCCAACTACATTTAGTACACTGGTAGCTGGTTATCTACAAATTTTATAGGATACTTTTAACTGACTACGATAAAGCAAAAATTTGTGGGCGCCTTCTAGTACTTACTGAACTTGCTTACATACAATTTGCTCAATACGGATAATTAAATGTTTCTACAATGTAGAATATAGGTATATATGTAGAATCTACATATTAAATGACATATAACAAACAAGCTTAACACATTTGCCAGCAGTCGCCATAGGATGGGATGTGAGACCACTAGAAACATCGCCGCCAAAGTGCAACCGCAGCACCCATTAGGCAATTCAAATATTTAGACAGTCGCGAGGAAGAAAGCGAAACACTGTTGTGCGGCGTAATGGCGATACTTCGCGTTCCTAATCGTATTATTTGACTGTTTTGGAGAAGCTATACTCCGAATATCGGGACAACACTGTATGAAACCCGAATGTTGATCTTCGGAGTAACACCTTTTGGTTTGATTTACCGAGGAATAAGGTTTATACCAAGAATTACTATCGAATTTCTATCAATCTCCTTTTTTTTTAGTTCATCCGAGTTTTTTAGTGTTGTAGGGCCAATTTGTTAGAGTCACGCTCATATTATATGACATATGGCTGAATATTCGAGCTGCGTTATTGAGTTATGTGCCAAAAATGTTCCATTCCACGTGTATCCCAATATGTTCTGGAACCGTAAACTTTTCACAATTTATGTAAAAGCCGGCTTAAGCGATTGGGTTTTTACAATACGTTATTTTTTTAATAAGAAACGCGTTAAATTTAGGGCGACTGATGGCGAAATGAAGTTATATTATGATACCCCATCATATTGTCTTGATTGAACAATGATTTTACCTCGAAATCCCTCCCAGTTAAGTATTTCCGTGTACAAAGGGCGGCGTAATCCTTTTACTTTAAGGACAGGAGCACGAGCGTTAACGTTCGTTGACAGAAAATGGGCCTTTGTTTTCATATTTTTGGATCTCATTTACCGTTTGTTTGTATGGTTTAAGGGGGGGGAAATGTCGCGTGTTTCTTATGGTGTCGGAAAGTTCTAGTTTTGTTTACTTGTCTAATTTACCCTTGATGAGATAATGAGACTGTTTAATTCTAAATATTTCCCGATTTCAGAACGAAGGATCCCGAGTCAACTGTTTACATGTTTGTTTCTTGCTTTGACGACTGTTCTTTAGTTAACATTTCATACTAGAAGGCTGCGTTCGCACTGAGGAAATTGTCATAACTCTATTAGGGTTCCGTAGCCAAATGGCAAAAAACGGAACCCTTATAGATTCGTCATGTCTGTCTGTCTGTCTGTCTGTCTGTCCGTCTGTCCGTCCGTATGTCACAGCCATTTTTTTCCGAAACTATAAGAGCTATACTGTTGAAACTTGGTAGGTAGATGTATTCTGTGAACCGTATTAAGATTTTGATGCAAAAATAAAAAAATAATAATAAATATTGGGGGCTCCCCATACTTAGAACTGAAACTCAAAATTTTTTTTTTCATCAAACACATACGTGTGGGGTATCTATGGATAGGTCTTCAAAAATGATATCGAGGTTTCTAAAACATTTTTTTTCTAAACCGAATAGTTTGCGTGACAGACGCTTCCAAAGTAGAAAAAAGTTGGTCCCCCCCCCTCTAACTTCTAAAATAAGAAAATGAAAAATCTAAAAAAAACATATTATGTACATTACTATAAAAACTACCAACGAAAATTGTTTTGAACGAGATCTAGTAAGTAGTTTTTTTTTAATACCTAACTTTGCAAGTTTGCACCTAATTTATATGGGGCGCTATACATACCAGGTGCAAACTTAACTTAAACACTTAGGGATGGAAAGTGTTTGAACGGAACCCTCGGTGTGCGAGTCCGACTCGCACTTGGCCGGTTTTTTTTTTGCTTGTAGTCGTGTGAAATTCTATTAGATACCGAACCTGAATATCTTGGAAACTTTTCCACCAAACATAGCTATGAACCATTCTCGACAGACAAGTCTTTTGATTAAAAAAAACTGCACTCAAATTGGTCCATCCATTTGATACACAGATACTCATGATATAACACCCCTCTTTTTTCGTCGGGGGTAAAAAAAGATAAACAATGCTTAGAACTAGACTGGACCATTAGGGACTAACCCGTATAAAGCGGTCTAGTAGACAAAAGGTCTGTCAGTTCCACAGACCACTTATAATATGTGTTAAGTAGCCAGCAGCGGCCCCTAGTTAGGATTACAACCGTGGTTCCGCCCTTATTTCTTATTAGACCCCAAATAACGGCTTCGTTACGGTATTATTTTTAAAATAGAATTTACACGGTCGAGTTTTACTTAAGTATAAGTATTCTTTCACATTTAGGCGCGCATTATATTTTTTTTCTTATAATTTGGAATTTTATTTTAAGCGCGAGTATTCGCCTATAATTTAACAAAATACAAATAATAATTTACTTATCATTTTAAGTTACATTACAGGCGAAAGCTCGCAGTGAGGCGGAACCCTAAGCAGTAGCAACATAAAATAACCCTTAAAAGGGTATATAAACTAAATCTTTTATTTGCCACATATGTTATGATAAAAGCTGTAGCTACAAGATATGATGCATAAAGATGGATAAAAATCGTCAATGTCAATAACAACCTTCTCTTTTACATTCATTAATAAAGTGCCGTTCTAAGGCATGAATAATCAGCTGACTCTTCGGCACTTCTCTAATTTTCCGGGTTTTTCTCCAATAACAGTTCATTATGCACTATATCTGTAAGCACACTACTATGATAAAATCGCTTAATTAAATTCAAAAAGTGTGACAACACTAGCGATGACGACACGCTGGGACGTCGTAAATTATCGGCTTACCAGACTTCAGTGATAAATGGACATTTTTGTTTTTGTCGACAGGGTGACTCTCCGTTCGGCAAATCCGAAGCATACATAAAGCTGGAGCAGCTCGGGGAGGGATCTTACGCCACTGTTTATAAAGGGTATAGCAAGTAAGTACTACTACTGTATTTTATGTGTTATTAAAATGCCTGCCTGTATGTTTATATTGCCATTGGATACTGAAAGAAAAACGTGATTCTGAAATCAATTTAAAAAAGACGATAAGTACACACTAGTAATATGTAGTGCTAGCCGACTTCTTGAACGCGCCTTATGTTTGAGGATTTCGAGGCGTATGTTGGCAATACGGGGATTGTCAATGGTTTCCCGCCGATAGCGTAGCGTCAACGGATCAATATACGATGATACGATCGATTTGCTTAAACATATTGTTATCCAATATCCAGTAATTTTATTGTTGAAAGTAGCTATTATATTTTCCTTTTGTACAAAATGACATATGAGCGAAAAACTTACAGAAGACCAAGACCAAGACCCTTCACTCACTAGGTACACATGTGAGCACTGTGGTGTACAGAAACGCCATGCAACTTTATTTTTATACGGAACGTCTTAATTGTCTATATAGGTGTGATACTAAAGGCGTTTCGTATGTCATAAATATTGAAAGAATGAGCTGCGTCAAGCAGCAAATTTTCATACAGTGACATGATGTAATCGTACTTCTACCATATTTGATCGAATTTTAAGCATACTATAGCCCACATCTTTATACTTATGCGGGCTGACGGCGGTTGAAAAGCTTGTAGAATCATCCTTGGATATTTTTTTACTATTTAATGTTGAAAAATAGGATGTTTGACCCGTGGACGAAAAACAAAACTCAACAATCCAACAAAAGTAATAAAAACCGGCGCGACAGGGCGCGGTGGAGAGTTCGCACGCAATCGAGACCAGACAAATGCAAACTGGAACAAAACAAAAAACCCACCGGACCTCGCCAATCGGCAGAGTAATCCGTTGGCCACTTGCTGTATATTTTGTAGAGCTTCTTAGTAAATTATATCTTTTCGTGCATGTGCAAAAAGCAAGTGAAAAATAGTAGCACGGTAGGACTTCAGACAGCTATGGAGCCGATATTGACATTAAAATACAACTTATACTCATAAGTGTATTTAATTTGCAATTTTTATTTTATAGTCAAGGACAAAGTCAGAAAAATATACACATACCTGATTTGTGTAGGCATAGTATTTTTTCGTCATCATAAAATACATAAATATTTGCTAATTGTTCCATGTTTTCTGAAGTAAATTGGGTTCTATATTACAATTGTACTTTATTATAATTTTAGTTATTTTATGCTTGGGAATGTTAACCACAATAACCATAAAGGCAGTTTGGAATTAAATAGATGAATAAGTATGAGTGTGAGAATACATGGTATTTTATGTTATCGGCTCCAATCCATAGCTCTTTAAAGTCGAGCCGTGCTAACAGAAGTCGGATGGCTACTAATAACATTGTTGTCTAAATAGCGCTTATGTTTGTACTGTCGTAAATTTTGATATTAAAGCATGACGATGAAGAATGAAATAGTGCCACTAGACAGAACTTAGTGTTCTGATTGGTTTAAACCGGCAAGAGCAGCCTGTTTGTTTTATACAATATCAGACCGCTGCGAACACCTATTATGTACTCGTGACGTCCGCACGACTTGTGAGGGTACAATGTAACTATTCAATCAATTTCAATGCCTCCGACCGTAATGGTAGCCTAATGGCATTCCTCCATTGATTGTGTAATGATTATCATACGTCTTTTGTCAGATACTCAATGCGCTACTGCTTTAATTAATTATTAAAGTTACGCATACATCAGTACGTAACGTACAGATGTTTTGTTTCTTTCAACGCTTGATAAATTGCTCTCGCACATAGTGTCACTGTTGTGTCCTGATCTAATGGTCGCATATTGCGCAATCATTCGAGATGATCCATACATCGGACGAACTGACTTAACACACATGCCTGATTCGATTGACATTTATGCATAGCCATTGAAGCGATGCATCGACCATATAACCGATAGGCCGCGGGATATGGCCGAAACGCGGCTGCGGCTGACATAAAATCGGCTTTTGCTCTTCGATCGCTTTAATGCAACCATCATAATAAAAGAACTTCTTGCTGACTATACATCAAAAAAGAACCTAGTATCTGACTTATAAATTCATAGAATATTTGAAATGTGGAATAGTGTCTTAGGTAGGTAGAGATTGTTATCATGTATAATGACTCATAAAATAACTGTATGCGATAGATAAAACTTTTTCAGTCTTCCTCTTTCTTACGTTAGCCCGATCCTCGCCCTCCCTTTAATCACTTAACTTCGCGCATAAAACATACATTTACATTCAAGTATATCCACAATACATACAGACTTCCGATGACGTCAGAGACGGTTTTTAAGTTGGAAAAGAATTAATATATTATATTTTTTCTCTAAAATGGTTCTTTATTGATAAAAAATTAAGACGCAAAGTGAATTTTTTATGGTCAGCCAAAAATTAAAAATAAAACTTTGCCGGTTCGGTTTTCTATACAATAATGTTTTCGCATAAGTTGTTACGCCATAAAGAAATTTCACACAATGTCTTTATGGCGTTATTAATAAAAAATAAATAAAAAGGCGGCAATTCAAGAATTCAGTTATGACCAGTGACTAATAAAATTAATCTGTACTTATTTGGTTTTCTTGCACCAATTTTGAGAAAAACACTAATTTGTCTTAGCCGGACGGGTAATTGCTGGCCTCGTATTCAATTAAACGGAATCCCAAGGTCTTCTAAAATTACCTCACTTCGACTATAATGTACTATATAGTATATTACAGGTATCGCATATTAATAATAAATGACAGACACTAAATGCATTCATGATGTCTCAATCTTAACACTTGTCTTGTATGAATATTTTAAGAGCATAATCATAATGGGATTGATTATTTAGCAGCTCGTTGGCCTAAGACGAGTAATGTTATCCTATTATGTTTCAGTTTGCATCTTGTTTGCATGCTATGCATGCCATATTCTCTTACCAGCCAGACCTAAGCATAACGCAACCAATTTCGATGACGTTAAATGTAGGTAATTCATAGGTGGTTTGGGCGCTTGATGGAAGGCATACATGTTCACGTTGATCGAAAAGGGCTATATTAGAGTTTCAATACCTATCACAGTGTTTTCGATCAACTCGTTAATATCGTAATAAAGGTAGCATGCAGACGGCTTAATTAGTATGGGCTTAGTTTGAGGCACGTGAAGCCTAACTTCAGTGCCGGGATGATTGCTTGGCGGTGACGTGCTACGGAGTTTAACGGAATTAATTCAGATTACCGTATGTATACCTACTTGGGAAATAGGTAGGTTGAGAAAGACCAAATGGTAAATTAGCCTATAGCATGTCATCAATGAAGATTAGAAATAAAGTGGGTCCTGGTTGGGAGCCTTCCGGTACTTCTGAGGTTATCTAGAAACGTTTTCGATGAGCTCTTTAATATACGGTCAGCACTAGTAGCTAACAATTTTACTACTGGCATCTGCATATTAAAATTGACAGCTACTTTAGATACTGACTGTACCTACACGTTCAGACACGCGCACACAGCTTAATTAGTACGGGCTTAGTGGGAGGCACGTGAAGCCTTCAGTTATGCCGGGATGATTGCTTGGATGTGAAGTGCTGCGAAGTTTAACGGAGTTAATGCAGAATACCGTATCTATGCTAGGGAAATAGGATGACAAAGACCAATTTGAATAACTAACTCGCACGTAAACGATATGTGCAGGTAAACTGCTGCTTGGACTAGTGATTGCAATATGCTCTTATTCAGTCATATAACTACTATTGGCTGACTTATGTATGACGGCGATCTTTAGATTAGTACAGGGATAGTTGGGCATCCAAAGATGGTTATGGGATAATTTTCACCCTATCACGGGAAATAATAAAGGGGAGGTTTACGCAGAGAGAGTTTTGTAGTTTCGGAATAAATCTAGAAGAAAAGGAAAGATACTGCATAGAGAGCCGACTCTTCACCGCGCGCGGTAACATTCTTGCTGTGTGTGTATACGAGTAACTTCGACATTTGCCCGCATTTTGAGCTCGCATTTTTGAACTCTCGTAAGCACACGAGTAACTAATCACCCCATTGTAACTATCCCCAAAGTGATTTAGCTCTGCATTCTTGTACGGCACCGCAAAGTTCCACACAAAGGACCGAAAGTTGGCCCAGCCATGAATACGACAAAATACAATTTGGTTAGTTGGTAGCTCATTAACGTTGTAGGGAGAGCGCGAGAGCACTTCATGCAATATTCACCGGCCTGTTCCGTTGTAGAGGAGAAAGGTAATAAGTATTTATGGACATACATTGTTGGCGCCTTGTTCATTTGAGAGGCTCTGCGCAAGCCTTGGCTGGCTGAACGTCAACTCTGACCTTAGTCGCTGGTGGATTCGGTTCGTCGCTTGTAGTTTATTCAGGTCTGTGAACACTGCGCTCATATATGAATAGGGTACTAAGTGCTGATATGCCACGGCTGCTACCAAGTGCTTATTGACGTATATGCTGTGTATTTGTAGATAATTAACGGTAGGTTTCATTAAAGTGCTTGCCTGCGAATTCAAACGCTTCAGAATCCAGGCGCACTTTGTCAACATCGATGAATGAGTCACGTTTTAGGTTTTCTATTTTGTTCGGAAATACGAGGGGACCACCATAGAAATACTGCTAGTAAAACAGAACTTCAAATAAGTTTAATAGATTCCAGTATTTGTTTATTTCAAGAACATACGTTTTGTAAATACGTCTAGACTAGATCCTATATTAACATTCGCATTTTTTTTGTGATGAAATATGCGAGGTCCATTTGAACTTTTAACAGAATTAATAACAGTACAAGACGGTTATGCATCAATCTTTTAGTTAAATATTTTAAACCTCATTCCCCGCTGAAGGCCACACGAAATAAATTCGGTTTAATAAATTGAGCAAAGTTAGATAAGATAGATTAACTTTACTCGGAAAATTTTAGTGACTGCATTAACATTTTATTCGCAGATAGGAAAGCCTCTTAATTTGTTTCAGAGCGCGATCGTCAAATTGTCGGTATTAAACATTTCATTTAAAATTATATCGGATAAGAAATCGCATCAAAACCATAATTGTGAATATGCGAGCTGAGTTCAGTATGAGTAGGGCTGCCATCTAATCCGGGTTTCCCCGGATGTTTTAGTTTGGAGGCCGTCCGAGGGTTTTCAAAAAGTATCCGGGGAAAACCCGGGGCGAAATGCGATTTTCGCCAAATGTCCGGGATTTTTAAGTCTTTGTCCGGGTTCGGCAAGTTTAGAGATGGCAGCCCTAATTATATAGACTAGTAGTTCAAATAAAATTTTTAAAGTCTAACGGCATTTTGTGAGCCATTTTGGCAACATGACTTTTTTGAAGTAAAAAAGCCTGCTGAATTCGATTCTGGATGTTGCCAAGCCGAATTTGGCCCCCCTCCCCCCATTTTCCCCCTTTTTACCTCAAAATATGTCCCTAATCACGGTTTTATACAAAAAGTATTACAGCTAGAAAAAAAATGTCGAAGACAAGAGTGATCTCTATAAAATTTACTATAAGATGGTGTATAAACTTTTTTAGTAGGCCTTATGGTTTGTGAGCAATATCTTCCCGAACTTCATAGATTGGTAGAAAATTCTAAATATCGGCTTCCTTTACCGTCCTAACGGCGTTTTGGCATCCATTTTGGCAACATGACTTTTCCGATGTAAAAAAGCCTGCTGAATTCGGTTGTGAATGTTTCCAAGCCGAATTTTGCCCCCCTCCCCCCATTTCCCCCCCTTTTGACCTCAAAATATGTCCCTAATCACGATTTTTACGGTTTTATACAAAAAGTATTACAGCTAGAAAAAAAGTGTCAAAGACAAGAATGATCTCTATAAAATTTCCTATAAGATGGTGTATAATTTTTTTTAGTAGGCCTTATGGTTTGTGAGAAATATCTTCCCGAACTTCATTATTTTTTAAAAAATTGATAAACATGGTCGAGGCAGTGAAGTACACTTATTTTGGAATAATTGGTATCGCACAGGATCCAGCCGCTCTGCAGCTCTTGACGCTGACATCCAGTTGGCGTGCTGCTTATTATATGTCAAGACTTACGAGGCTTTCAGTCATAAGCAGTCGTCAGATTTACACGCAGAACTGTATCCAAGTCGGGCTAAAAGCGACGTAGAAAAATTAAAAATGCTTTACTTCTGACCATGAAGTCATTCAAAATGCTCAGTTCTACGCCAGATTCTCCAGAAATGTGCCTTGAAAATGCAGTTACCCAGGATCTTGCAACAGAAAAAAAAGAGTCAATTCTCACTGCTAAGCAGCTTGGCTCACTCTAAGTAACGAAGTTTGTTTCCGAAAGGCTCACCAACAGCAGGGCTACAATACAACGCAAAGTTCAAAATGAACAAAGGCCCGACTTTCAAGACCTGTACAAGGCAGGTCGTTCAAAATCTACCATATTTGCGTCTGATGTGGGGAGCAAACGCTCAGGTGCTAGAGTGGTGCCAAACAAAGCATAGCCTGCATCGTCACATACGAGGGTTGCCTTTTATATTTTGGGACTTGAAATAAAAAACAATTATTTCGCAATAAAAAAGTTTTTATTGCTTTTCAAAGTACTCTCCTCTCAAGTCTACGCATTTTTTCATCCGGTTGAACCAATTCTCAAAGCAGTTCAACCACTCTGATTGGGACACCTCCAAAACGTGCATTTTGAACGCATCAACCGCTGCTTCAGGGGTCAAAAATCGTTGCCCTCGTAGTTTGTTCTTGATATGAGGGAATAAAAAGAAATCGTTAGGGGCCAAGTCTGGACTGTACGGGGGATGGCCCAATAAATCGACGTTTTGAGTGTCCAAAAACTTGGAAGTTAATGCAGACTTATGAGGACTCGCATTATCGTGGTGGAGTATAATCCGTTTACGGCGGTTGGTTTCTCTGACTTTTTCAATGACCTCTGGCAAACAAATGGTCGTGTACCAGTCAGAATTGACCGTTCTACGTTTTTCTAAAGGAACGGTCGCAATGTGCCCAGTTTTACTAAAGAAACAGGCAACCATTTGTTTCGAAACGCTTCGTGCACGAATAACTTTAGTGGGATTCGGTTCATTTTGAAAGACCCATACAGTGGACTGCTGTTTGGTTTCGGGTTCATATGCGTAGATCCACGATTCGTCACCTGTCACAATATCATACACATGTTTTGAAGCCCCGCTATTGTATTTTGTAAGCATTTCGTTACACCAATCTACACGAGCCTCTTTTTGAGTACCTGTCAAATTATGTGGAATCCATCGCGAACAAATCTTCTTGACTGCTAAACATTCGTGCAATATGGTGTGTACGCTGGTCCCACTAATGCCCAAGGACGCCTCTATCTCCCGATAGGTCACGTGACGGTCTTGCAGAATTAATTCACGCACAGCTTCAATGTTTTTCTGAACAACCACAGATTTTGGACGACCTTCGCGAAATTCATCCACAAGCGAGCAACGGCCACGATTAAATTCCGCAAACCATCGATAAACACTCGTTCTCGACGGTGCTTCATCACCAAATGTAAAATTAAGTTCATCAACGCACTGTTGTTGACTTAAGCCGCGTTTAAAATTGTAAAAAATTATCGCACGAAAATGTTCACGGCTCAGTTCCATGACTGTCAGCTACGATTATTTTTCAACTGACAGAAAAAAACAAAATACGATCGCGCGAAAACTTTTTTAAGGTTATATTGCCGCCAAAAGGTTCAAATTATACTACAGAAATGTCACTTGACAGATGGCAGCACTGGTTTAGTCAAATCCCAAAATATAAAAGGCAACCCTCGTACTCGACTTGTACAGCAGGGACAGGAATTTCTCAGCCTTTCGCTCATGGGGTGTATGCCGATCTCATTGAGTAGTTCACAGTGCTTTTGATATATTACAGTCCATGCTCCACGTTTGCAAATACCTGAAAACGGAATGACTTCATGGTCAGAAGCAAAGCATTTTTATTTTCTACGTCCCCTTAAGCCCGACTTGGATACAGTTCTGCGTGTAAATCTGACGACTGCTTATGACTGAAAGCCTCGTGAGTCTTGACAGATAATAAGCAGCACGCCAACTGGATGTCAGCGTCAAGCGCTGCAGAGCGGCTGGATCCTGTGCGATACCAATTATCCCAAAATAAGTGTACTTCACTGCCTCGACCATCTTTATCAATTTAAAAAAAAATAATGAAGTTCGGGAAGATATTGCTCAGAAACCATAAGACTTACTAAAAAAGTTTATACACCACGTTATAGGAAATTTTATAGAGATCATTCTTGTCTTTGACACTTTTTTTCTAGCTGTAATACTTTTTGTATAAAACCGTAAAAATCGTGATTAGGGACATATTTTGAGGTCAAAAAGGGGGGAAATGGGGGGAGGGGGGCAAAATTCGGCATGGCAACATTCAGAACCGAATTCAGCAGGCTTTTTTACATCGGAAAAGTCGTGTTGCCAAAATGGATCCCAAAATGCCGTTAGGACGGTAAAGGAAGCCGATATTTAGAATTTTCTACCAGTCTATGAAGTTCGGGAAGATATTGCTCACAAACCATAAGGCCTACTAAAAAAGTTTATACACCATGCTATAGGAAATTTTATAGAGATCAATCTTGTCTTTGACATTTTTTTTCTAACTGTAAAACTTTTTGTATAAAACCGTAAAAACCGTGATTAGAGACATATTTTGAGGTAAAAAGGGGGAAATGGGGGGAGGGGGGCAAAATTCGGCTTGGCAACATCCGGAATCGAATTCAGCAGGCTTTTTTACATCGGAAAAGTCATGTTGCCAAAATGGCTCACAAAATGCCGTTAGGACGGTAAAGGAAGCCGATATTTGGATTTTTCTACCAGTCTAATAAGCAATATGCATGATTGTCAACTTCCCTGACGAAAGAAGTACTAAGATCTAAATGGATGCCAAGTTTTGTAGTCAGTCAGCAGATAACTTAGGATAAATGATTCAGATTCAGATTCAGATTCATTTATTTCATGTGAAAATAACTGTATACATTTGCATTAAATATTCAAAAATATAAGTATTCACATCATGATCGTTAAAATAAAAATATAATAATAAAACTAACTATAACAATGTCAAGCACAAGAAATGATAACCATAATAATAATAATCAATATAATCTCCCAATAATGATCGTCATCACAACTTGTCATTAAACTAAAACAAAGCAAACAATAGAAAATAATAATCAGGTGACATCTCCTAATAATACAAAATAAAATCATCGTCGCAATACAAAATAATATAAAAATAGGCACACAACAGATATAAAAATAATAATTAGAAGTTTAGTTCCATGTACTCATTCACGGAGTACAGAGGGTTTTCCAACAAAATGTCTCTCAGTCGACGCCGAAATATTTCGTAAGATGGCTCATTTCGTAGGTTTTCAGGTAAATGCTCATAGTAAGTTGGGCCTATGACCCGTGGGTTTTTTGCCTGAAAGCGCCATGCGACGAGGCACGGTTCTGAGTCGCCCGGTAGTGCGGAGGTGTTTACCTGCAACATGGACGCGCGCGAACTGTGAGATGTTAGTTCTTACAAATAGAAGTAAGTCGAAAAGATATTGTGAGTAGTGCGTCATTATGCGTTGCGATATAAAAAGTTTTTTACAGGGGTGCCTAGGTGTAGCTCCGACAAGAGTGCGAATAGCTCGTTTTGAATGAATTCTTCATTACTCTTTATGGGCCTTTTAATATTGAACCAAAATATACAATGTATGTTTTACAGTGACACTTAAAATGGGTGTTAAAATGTATGTCCTTCATTACCGGTTTTACGTTTATTTTATTGGTTAACTTGATAATTAAACCAAACGAAATTTACTTTAAAATAAACATTGATGCAAGAGGGTTTCTGAAGGTTTTTCGCCTATTGTTTACTTAGCGCCTGACACAAACATAAATACACCACAGATTTGGATTGCTCTGCTGATACGCACAGGCGTTCATGTTGTAAGTAGCCCAAAAAATAATTATACGCGAAACTTTTTGATCTGTAACGCTGCAGAGTTGATTTTAAGCTAAATGTAGGAAGCAATTAGGTAGCAAATTTTGGTTAGTAAATAACATGAAAATTGTGCGTCCTTCGCAAAATATGAACTTTGTCCAAAGTGTCCAAACATCCTGACGTCAGAATGACTGGTCAAAAAAAAGTGATATCTTTTATTATACTGAGGTAGCAATAATTTGGTAAATGGTAGCAAATACTAGCAAATAGGTAGCAATTTTTACGTAAGCAATCAATGCTGAATTCAACAGTCAACCAATCATTCTGACGCACACCTATATCCCAATTGACGTATACCAGAACCAAATCTACAAAGTCTCGTCTCTTCCCCAGTTTAACGCAGCAAGTGGTAGCGCTGAAAGAAATCCGACTGCAGGAGGAGGAGGGAGCGCCGTTCACCGCCATCAGAGAGGCGTCGCTACTCAAGGAGCTCAAACACGCCAACATCGTCACACTACACGATATCGTGCACACGAGGGAGACGCTCACCTTCGTCTTTGAATTTGTAGTAAGTTATTATATTTTTCTCAAACATGCAATGAAATGTCGCCATAACGTGCGTTATAACAGGCTTCGAAGTATCACGTTTCGGACGGAACAACTCGAGAGGACTGTAAAGGAATTTCATGCAAAAATTAAGGCCTAAGCCGGGAAGTATTTTTTTAAACATGACGTCTTCTCTTTATTTGAGTGGCGTATTTTTTATTTCATTGCATATGTATGAGAAAAGCACTATACATGGCTTGCCGTGAAAAGTGCTTGCCGGCTTCGTATCACTATCCGGTGTCTATACCTACTCACGCGCACCCTTCTTTCTCGGCGTCTGCAGTAATGTACTATTTTTTTTATTCTACCAGCTGCGCCACCCGCGATTTACAGATAAATAGTAGCTTATGTGTTAATCCAGGGTGTCAGCTACTTCCATACCTAATTTTATCAAAATTGGTCCCAGCCATTTGAGCGATAAGTAACAATAATACAAACACACTCACAAACTATTGCTTTTATTATATTAGTGTGATTATTCAAATAAGTTATCTATAATAAAACCAAGGAAGGCAAAAAATAATTGAAAAGCTTAAAACTAGTTCGATTTAGATGACGAGAACGACTTTTGACACTAACGCTCAAAACGATATTTCTGAAAGCTATTTCTATCATTGTCCAATCTCTTCATGATAGGTATCAATTATAATATCTACGGAGAATATATGGCTTCTAAGACACGATTTGACTAACTTTGTCCTTAATTGTAAATTGGTATATCGAACAAATAGCTTATCTCTTAAATCTCATTCATACAGTAAAACTTGCTCACGAAGTTTAGTTATCATTGTTACCACAACGACAACGGACATTAATGTAAACCGAAATTCCTTTCACAATCCTCTGTCTATCCAAACTTACTTCTTTCCATCCGCTACTTCCATTTCCTAACTTCCGCCCAACTTTTCCCAACATGGCTGTTATTTTAATTGAGTACTCGTGTCAGCGGCAGAAATTTATCTCAAAACAATGTACAAATATAGCGAGACATGTTTTCAAACACGAAATCGATATAAAATTACAACGCAGTTTTGTTTACCTAAGTAATTTCGATCACCCATTTCACTGTTTTAATTGTGTGTTCTATTTCAGAATTCATTTTATACCAGCAGATAAACTAATACAGTTATGTAAAAAATCAAATTGCTCTTATCATAGCGTCCATCTTCCTCAGTTAATTTTAAAAACTCAATTAGCACAGGAAGATGGACTCAGTTTCAGTATTAATAAACCTGTGCTTTAGACTAAGGCTAAGGTATTTCGAACAATACAACGTTAGCTTACGAAATTATAAAAGGAACATTCTGAATTTCACCTTTTAATATATGAGTGTATCGTATCAGAACTCGCTTAGAGATATGGTCTATTTCGACGGTAAATTCATGTTCTAACCATCGACTTCTTGTTTAGGATACGGACCTATCACAATACATGGAGAGGCATCCCGGAGGGCTCAACCACCACAACGTCAGCCTGTTTATGTTCCAGTTACTACGCGGCCTGTCCTACTGCCATAGGAGAAGAGTTTTACACAGGTACGTGTAGATAAATACTAAGAGACAACTAAATAAAAAGTTGTACTTACTGGTTGTCTCCACAATATATTATGTATGTGCGACTAAAGTGTTCCAAATCACTTAAGCTGTTTTTCTCCTTTAAGTTTTTATAACGTTTCGTCCGAATGCGATCACGCGGCCCGGCTGCATGTAACGAACATCTCACGAATACTTATTGACTCTCTATTTTTCAAGGGCGTAAGAATGTTTGTTTATCTATGAATTGTAGGTATGTAAATTTCTCTCCTTACTCCAGCTGGTGATATAATTATACTAAAAATGTCTATTGTAATTAATAATTAAAGCCAACTGGTCAGTATCATGGGCCATACATCCTATGCCAAAGTTTACACGACGCGAACATAATACAATTGCGTTGTTACGTATATATAGCGTTGTAACTTACTCATATGCTGTAAGTTATCTGCTTCAAACTTTAAGGACGCGGATAGACGCTTTTACTACGCTTTGATGTCAAAAGCACGCTATAACGGTAATCGGTTCGTTAAACATGTTTCAAACTACACGTTATTTAAAAAGCTAAAGGTTGCTGCTGAAAATTTCATAACACAAAATCTTAGCTCGGCGCTTTTGAGGCTGAAAATTTGAGCTTGTATGCTGTATTAGGGACGCTTATTTCTCCATTTAATTTCATTTTAAAACAGAATTTCAAAGGTAAATATAGAATACCTAAAGAACACTTACAATATTTTTAAGATTCGCCTTGCATATGAACTTTTCCGCAAGCCGTTCCAAATTTATAGTTTTTTTTTGTATAGCGTAAGTTAACTTTAAAAACTTATTTGCTTGTCAATACTTTATTGACTGGATTTGAAACAGTCGAATTAGTCATGCTCTGCTAAACTCCCAATAAGCTCAAAATGTCCTGCTTAGCGTAACAGAAGTTTACCGGATTAAATATCGCCTTGTGACATCCCAAACTCACTAAAATCTCTTTCACTACTCTTCAATAGTGAAATAAATTTTTAGTGAGTTTGGGATGTCTCCTCAACCTCGTATCTCGTTTTTAGATTGATACTGAGACATGAGCTTTGTTTTAAGTAGGTATTTATCACTTAGTGAGTTTTATTTGTCAACAGACGATATACGTACCTAACTTGTGAGGCGTCCTGTTCACCACTTTAGTAAATAGAACATTTTCGTCGGTGAAAAGCGTCATTGTTGGATATTGATATGCTACCGGCCACAACATTTTGACCAATGTTTTAATAGGTACTCATCAAACTGATTGCAGCTTAACCTTTTACCCCCAGAGTTGCGACACCTTTGCCTTTTTGGTTCTCTTTAATTTTACGTTTTTCTTGTGTCATTGTTACAGAGACGTGAAGCCCCAAAACCTTCTAATAAGTTTACAAGGCGAGTTGAAGCTGGCGGACTTCGGGCTGGCGAGAGCTAAATCAGTACCCAGCCACACATACTCGCACGAAGTCGTCACGCTATGGTACAGGCCACCTGGTAAGGTTCTAGAAGCATTGTTTCTAGAAATTTCTAATATAATTGGAGTGTGTTTTTCCTAACCCCACGACTATTATGTCATCAGCATATTTACCAATGAATATAATTTTTTTTCGTAGATGTGTTACTGGGCAGTACGGAATACTCGACGTCGCTGGACATGTGGGGCGTCGGCTGCATATTCGTAGAGATGCTGTGCGGAGTCCCTACCTTCCCCGGTGTACGGGACACGCACGACCAGCTCGACAAGATATTCAAGGTTTGTGAGTCTCAAACCGAGAAATGAACCCTTCTTAAAAACGATGGATTAAATGGTTATCGCGCGTTAAATGGTTTTATTGCGAAAGAAAGCTTGTGCTTGAAATTTCGTAATAGCAAGTCTACTTTTCCTATCGGATTTCTTGAGAAAAGACCGGATGATGAGGCTATCGGATAATATTTGGCAACAGCCAAACGGTAACTGTAATTCACGAACATCGGCCTCTTCAACCTTATTTTAAGGCAGTACCGGTGACAATTCTTTATAGGTTAGACTTTTGAGTGCCCATCGTTGTATATTTTGCATTAGGCTACGTTGATTATCCAATAGCACATGTTTGGTTATGACCTCGACAATGTGCGATTGGACCTTGCTTCAACTCTTTCTTTCTCCAACAGGTCGTAGGCACCCCAACCGAAGAAAGCTGGCCCGGCGTCTCCCGGCTGCCCGGGCTGCGCTCCCACATCGCGCGGTGGGGCACGTGCCCCGCGCGAGCGCTGTCCGCCGCCTTCCCCCGCCTCCGCGCCGCCGGCCGCAGCGCTGAGAGACTGGCCGCTGCCCTCCTCCAGCCTGACCCGAGAAGGAGATTAGCGGCTCCAAGAGCCATCCATCATTGTTACTTTGCGCATCTTCCGCCGCGGCTCAACGAGTTGCCTGATGGTAAGTCATATATCAGCGTCTAGTGCAGCTTCCTTTTGTAGATATCCGCCGCCGGCCGCAGCGCTGAGAGACTGGCTGCTGCCCTCCTCCAGCCTGACCCGAGAAGGAGATTAGCGGCTCCAAGAGCCATCCATCATTGTTACTTTGCGCATCTTCCGCCGCGGCTCAACGAGTTGCCTGATGGTAAGTCATATATCAGCGTCTAGTGCAGCTTCCTTCTGTAGATATCCGCCACCGGTCGCAGTGCCGCGAGATTGGCTGCGAAGTTACTCCATCCCGGCCTGTGAAGTAGACTGGCGGCACCGAGAGCTATCATCGTTACTTTGCGTATCTACTAATCCAATTTCTCGTTATGTGGTTGAGACTTTCTGTCGTCTCCGTGCTAGGATCCACGATACCACTGACAAAAACGTCCGCGAAACCATTCACACTACCGGGAACAAAAAATTCATAGAGGTCGCGATCTTGAGCAATGAGAAATACAACAGAAAGAAGGAGGAAAGTTTCCGTGGTATGGCTACAGCGTTTTCTACCTCCCTTCCTTCTCTTTCGCGTCGTGGCCTGAGTCTCTGAAAGGCGCACCTGAGACTTTGACAGCTCGAATCCACCACGATGGCTCAATATGCTTGTCTCTGAAGTCTCTGTCTGCCCATCAGCGGTAGGAACAACTTAGTCTGAGACAGACAGACTGGCTTTTGATGACTTGCTCAGAAAACAAAAGTAAAAAGAGCTAACCAGCAGGCTCGAGAAGCAGGTTTGCCGCATTCCCCAAGGAAGCTGAGTTTCTGCCTTACTCCCGCATCTGCCGTACAAGATACGGGCATGTCCAATGGTGTATTCTTACTCGTGCACCTACTCGTACACAGAGAGCGCACTTAATACCAGGCTGACCTATTTTGTAATCCCGATTTCACCTTAATCCCCACGGGCATACACACAAACCAATACTCCATTCGCTGCAAATCTCACCCTTATTCAGGCTTATGTTTATGTCATATGTAATCAATGCTTTGACGGACACATGTAAATATATTTCCCATCGTTCGCGAAACAAAAACGGTACAGAATGAATGAAGTTTCAGATTAAATCTTTTTTCTAGAAACGTTAAATCCATTGAAAATTAAAAACAGCGCGTGAACTTTCTAAAAATAAACACTGGCCTCATATAATTAATTGCATTTAAAGTACAGTTAATTCCGCTAATGAGAAACTGATATCCATGGCCTCTCAATTTAACAGATATCCATCACAAAGCCATTAGTTAATTGGGCTAAGATTTAAATCCAATTCGATTAGCTACTGGTCTTGTCGGAGCTAATTGGCGATTGCTCAGTTGAAGCGTTTTATCGGCTTCTAATAAGTAATCAAAGGATTTGTGATGAATTTGATGACTGATGGTGATGATCCGAGCCCGTAAATTTGAGTCGGAATCAAATAACAAAGAAAAGAGTTCGTATAGCTATAAATTCACTCATCGATACTTCACAAACGGTTTTATTTGTTTAAAATATGTTATATTATAACCGTCCCAATTCTTTACAACTTGGGATTAAAATTTGAGGTCTATCGTATCGATTCAAATTCAATTAACAATGAATTTGTTATGGACCCAAGCGAGATTGATAGGTAAGTGACCATTTTAATTACTGGTATTTCAGACGTAAAGTCCATTAATTAACGAGCTGAGTTGATATTATTATAGTAAATATTATAAAACACATAATGTCACACAGAGAATGTTAACATACAGGAACAATAATGATTACATCTTTTTGTTTATTTTTAACATTATTTAATTCTATGAATTTAGTAAAATCGATCATCTCTGTTGCAGTGTTATTCTATAAAAACGTACTTAGCTACTATGTTTTTTCCTAAGACCGGACTCCTAAATGTTTTTAATATATAGCAAATAATATACAGCAAAACTGGTAAACATACTATGTCTAATAGTCACTTATTTATCACCTAATCTCGAAATTTTGACGCTTAGAGACGTCTTTTCCCTACTCTGTGTTACGTACGCTTGCATGTCTTCCCTATCTACGGATATCAACGCGTATTCTCTTTCAAAAGTTTAAGTAAATGTAAACCTTTCTAGGTTGTTTACCCTTCGTATCGCCAGCGTATTGCACACTATTTATGAAGCGGTATTTTATGTTTCTTTACCGACTCTTCCGATACTATAATAGATCCAATAGGGCATGTAACTAACCTGTAACTCTAATTATTCACGACGTTGAAACGCCTGAACTCCCCGGCCGTCTTGGAGACGATGCCAATTCGATTTTTTTGTTGTTGTTGCAGAAGTGACAATATTCAGTGAGGAGGGCGTCGCGATGTTCCCAGAGACGCGGTTCAAACCAACTCTCGTAAACAAGCACAAGTAGCGTCGATCGTCAGCTGTCATCGCACGTGTTTATACGTACGTCATATTCTTAATTAGGCCGCCAGGGAGAAAACTCTTTTCTGGGACTTTATTATTTTACCTTCATAAGCATGACAGTCCCGCTGATTTGGCTGTTTCCTTACGGTGAGGCCTCTTCCAGAATTGCTGATTTGTGCCGTGTTTTGTAGAGATCCAGTGATGATGTTCGCCGAAGACTGTCCAACAGAGTTATCCAGTTACTTATTTACCGACTTCTGTGCTGTACCAAGCGAGTTGAGTGATTATTACATCAGTATATCTAGTCCAATTCTTCTGCATGCCTGTTTCGGGCTTATGCACGTTCATAGAGCAAGAATCTGCCGCGTAGAAGAATGTTGTTGGGTAGCATCACAGCGAATAATGTTACTTGTTCATAGCATACCTATAGCCAAACCGAAGGGGTATGGTGGGAAGGTTGTGAGGTTCTTGATTGGCAAGATAAAAAGAGAATCTGGTCATCAGTGTGTGGCCAGAGCGACTGGTCATGCATTGCGGAAATGTTTGACTTTCCTCCTTTATTCAGCAATCGACGGACATAAACATCCCTCGGCTGATATACCTAATGATACAACTCTTTGGTTAATGACTATTACTTTCACTTGCATAACAATACACGTATTCTAAGTAATCGATATCAGGGCTAAAACAAGCTCACTATAGAGAAAGCAAATGAAGCCAATTGGCGTTGAACAGGCGTAAAGTTTATGAGGAAGCGCGACTCCGTACTCGTTAATAAGCGAGCTAATAAAAGGCATTGAATTACCACGTGGTAATCATCCCTCCGCTGCTTTGCGGTTGGCTGTGTTTATAACGTATTCGATTACAGGCACACGCAAAACGTTGTATTTATCTCGATTTTAATACTCATGCGGGTTCTCAATAATATTACTGTTAGACAATAGAAATCCAGTAATGTTGTTGTAAAAATGTAATAATGTACCGACATTAAACACATTTTACTAAAAATGCGTGAATTTCATAAAGCGGATTGGGCAGATTTTTACCAAGTTTTCAGTTGGCTACAGGATACTTTTAAATAACATAGTTGTCAAAGAATGATAACGGTAACTGTAATAGTTGCCAAAACGTCAGGAAGGCTCAAATAATGAATATACACAATGTAATCAGCTTAAATTGTTTTATTAAAATATGTGACAGTCGCGGTAACAGAAGGAAATATTATATAGGATACTTTTTACCCGACTGCGGTAAAAGGATATTTTTTTTCGTCTTCTCAGGTGACCATCCCTTCATAGTGTACTATAAATGTACTAATCGTGTTTTTTTTTGTTGCAGAGGTATCAATATTCACAGTGGAGGGCGTAGCGCCGTGCGCTGAAACGCAACACGCCGTCAAGTGAGCCACCGACGAGCCTATAGTTCAATCCGTTCTGTTCGCGCGCGTGGCGCGCGTGTGTCACGGCCGTCACGGACGACCCTAGTTAGTAGGTACGTTTCAATTCCTATAGTTTTAATCGACAGAAATATGGTTGACTCGTATCGGTGGACCAACGTTTCGTGATAGTTCTCTCGTCTAGTTTAGAAGCCGACGAACGGGCATCGAATGCCAGACAGTATTCGTTCCGACCCGTGGCGCATCATTTGTCGATCCGTCGATTGTTTTGTCGAATATTATATTAGCGCTTGTTAAGCTTCTAACGTAATATCCATCCATATAATTCAATTATTCTATGGTGACAAGGTAAACTGATAGGTATCGAGTGTATGAATTTAATGTATAAATATATAAACAGAGCAGTGTGCCATATACCTATAGGTAGGTATATCTATAATTGAGAAGAGTATGACGTGTTATTTTAAAAGATTTTTATGCTGGATATATGCTCATAATTTGAGAAGAATTTTGAAGATGTTTATTTATATTTACAAATGGATAATATCGATGTGATGTAACTCTTGATGCACTGTTTAAAGCTAATACTGTTTGTAACGCGGGCCCCTCTGTCGAATCACAGCTCTTAGCCAATAGCAAAGTTCTTGATGACAAACAGCTCACTTCACCTTGTGCTTGTTTTAGACTAATCTTTCTTTCGCCATACTAGCATATCTTCAAATAGCGCAATAGAATAGAAGTCACGATAGCTGCGGCAGTTTCAGAGGAAGTACTGAGAGGGGCCCGCGGTCTGGCGTTTGTCTAAGTCTTATGCACACTCATTCCTTCCACGGTGCTCAAATAGTTTGTTAGGGGAGTGGTGGTGTACTGTACACCGGGTACGCAACACGCTTGCTTCGCCGCACGCCACTCGTCTTCGTTTACGCGGGACTGGATCCAGTGATACAAAGTGAATTGAACGGAGATAGCTTATCTATTACCAAAATTTGTATAATAACACGACAGATCTCAAATTTATGATGTGTGGGACCGTCCTACTGTAAATTGTGATAGGGGATTTGATGATTTGTAAAAACTATACTAAATTAATACCTTTGTTCTGTTGATGAGAGAGGTAGGCGTAGTCGAAATGTAGTTTCCGTCTAGCTTAAAGACTAGTGAATTTAACCAGTTTAGTCGAATTTTAGGGCCCTCACTGTAAGGATAATAGGAGTCGTGCGGAGAGAGTAGTACGCATCGGCACATTGGCAGCCCGCGCATAGTACAAACCTACTTTTGAGTAAGCGCGAGCAGCGGTCGCCGAACTTCAGGGGTCAGTGAAAACTATCGAAGTTAAAATCATACTATATAAATGTTCTATAAGAAAAAACCTTAAAAATTCTAACCTAACTCACCAGTTGTATCGATTTCTGAAGATCTGTCACCGCTCGCTTGCAAGAATGCGATGCCCAATTCATCTTGTCTAGTTTAGTGATTTTTCTAAATAAAGTCTGTGATTAAAAGTAGAGTTTAGGCCAATTAAACAGTAACACCAATTTGTGCCAACAGTTCGTTAAAACGCTTATAATAATATCCGGTATTTCTATATCAAGACGATTCGGGCATCGCGTTCAAGTCCGTTTCTTATTTGCCTCGGGGCTCGGAGAGCGTCCCTTACTCGGCAAAATATGCAAATCTAGTCCAGCGGTCGCCGAGACGCCTCCATCTCGCGGCAAATATGAAAATGGCCTTATTGACTTAAATAGCAATAAAGTCTCTCGACTTGTAAATTAAAAGTAGGAGTTGTTACTTAAGTTGTATATCCGTAGCTGTGTTTGTACATTCGCAGCGTTCATTAGATAACTTAAATATACCATGCCTTGTACGACATAAGTTTCTTAAAGAATAAATGTCTTATTCGTAAACTCACTGCCAATAGACAGCGTCTGTTAGAGGGTAGAGTTGTCAGTGTGGCCGGAACACCTATTGAGCGTAGATCAAATTGTTAGTGTAGCGTAAATACTTTGTACTGAGCTTTAGATACTTATACGATTTCAGCGTTGCGCGGGGCGTGCGTTATAAAGACATCACTCTAAGCCAAAAATACTGGTGTAATACTTTTAATTCCGTAGCTAGATTAAATTCCATTTTCGATTCAAATGTAGTATGGAAATTGAGTTAATTCGTTAAACAAGCTAAATCGCACACATCAAGCATTTAAATGTTGAAAATGTAAGCTAATTTGTTGGGGATCGGTTTGACTGCACAGTTCCGGATTAAATAGCCTACACAGCGTTTTGTGATTGTGAATGCATCGAATGAAACAACAGCGAATATGCATGTGATTTATATATGAATTATTACTATTAAATGCAATATTCCCTTATTTCATTACATAGTTACGAATTCCAATGACGAAAAAAAGAAGTGCATAAGTGATGCTTATATTCCTCCATACGTCCCATATTCTAATAACAAATTGTCATGTAGTTAAATCTCTATGGATGGAAATAACACAAGGTTTATGGTCAGTCGGGACTTGTACCGAAGTGAGCCAGCAAGGGATGCGCGCATACTATGTAACTATTATTGAAATATCGAAAAGTAGTTGTTATACCTACTACTTCTTAGGACCACGCAACTTAGGATCCGCCAACGAACTGTCCCCGGTTTGGCGGAATAAATTGTTGTGCGCAAAACAAAACTATAGTCAGTAAGCAAAGTAAGATGGCGTTAATAGTATAACATCTGTACTTTTCGATATTTATGTGCGCTTGCTCCGCTGGCACGCTTGCCGTCTGACAATAACTGTCTGACTTAAATGCCTAACTGCCTAAACTAAATCCTAAACGCTGATATGTTTTATAGAAAATTTATCTACGAATAAGTCACGAAATATAAATCAGTAACGAAGTTACCACGGGTATAGGGTAGCACTCCGTGATGAAGAGTTCCATACGAGTTCGAAACATGTCGGGCCGTTCCTGCCAATTTCACGTGAGTGAAAACCGCTTAATACAATAACTACGAATAAGGTTCGAATTTTAGAATATTGTCATTGTGGAGAGCTCACGAGTGAATGTCCAGTCACAAAGCCGCCCCGCTCACGCGTCTCTAAATCGGTTCCGAACACCAAAATAGTACGTAAATTGTATAGTTTGTGAAACGCAATATGATCAGTGTATATGATTTGTTGAATTTTACCTAAGTTAACTATAAGGAGAGAGGCAAAGTAAATATATCACCCGTTGAGTGAGGCACCGTTCGCACCTCGTGCGTCAAATACATAAATATAAATGTTAGTAATACACGGAGCATTTATATGAGGGATAGTGGAAATTCTATTGTATAATAATAATTTGCATTTGTATAATGAAGAACTGATGTTGATGTCGTGGCTACGGAACGAATTGTGTACATAGAAGTAAAGGATTAGTTGTTATGATTCGGTTCACGACTCCTTCGAGATGCCATTGCGTTGCCCCGCGGGCCTTGAGATTTCATTTACTGTGTTTATTTAGACTGTAATTCTTATTATTTCACTTTTAATTGTCCTGCTGATCCAATTTATGACATTTTAATTATTTATGAACCGGAATTCCAATGCGACGCACGTTGCGAACGAATGCGTTGAATGCTATTCTTGTATGGCAACACATTGCGCCATATGTGTCAAATATTTGGGTTGTCTCTTTTTTTTATATTTCAAACGAAAGAGAAGCAACGCGAATATTGGATTCGCATGATTCATGCGCATCGTCCATCGCAGTGAGATTCCGGCGTTAATGTAATAAACAATGTGCTTTTACTCTTTTAAAAGAATGTGTAAATACGATATTTGAACTGATAATAATAAAAGTTTTTATTTCTTAATGAATTTATGTGTTTTCTTTTCTTTGATTTACTCAATACATTTCCACAACACAGGTCAAAAGAATTAGAACAACTGCATAGCGCGGCTGATATCACCCATCAATTTCCACTAAGTACAAATATAAGATATAGGTAATGTCACAAGACAAATTAATTTGGAGCTACAGTAGAATCCGTTTAGTATGACTCCGCCTATATTGACCAACCGCCTATTATGACGTGACTACACAACGAACATTAGTTTCATATAAAATTCTTCCTGAAAGAAGTCGGATATAATGACTTCGCTTAGCTTACAGTGACATGTCGCTTATTATCACCCATTTTAAATAAATTATGTCCGGTTATAATGACCGACATGATTCTTTATACTACCTTCTGCAATATTCGTTGATCTCCGACGATGTTGGTGACTCGGTTTTGTTTTGAATCATTGTACTTGCATTTTTTTATTTTAATTGCACAAAACTTAATTTAAGAAAAATGCAAATGTAGGATTTAATAATTCAGCGCAAATTACTCTGCGGGTCTGTGATGGTTGCTTTTATCACGCGATAAATAAGTGACAAAGCATCCGTCACGTTTTGACAACTGTGAGTGACAGATGCTATGTCACTTATTTATCACGTGATAAACGCAACCTTCATAGGCTCCCAGATTTCTTGACCGCGGAGCTGTATCTGCCCTGTCCTGTCAGTAAGCTGTCCCTGATTAAGAGCTCCATAAGAGTTCGAAACATGACGGGGCGTTCCTGACATTTTTTACGTGAGTTTTAAACCGTTAATATTAATTATTAGAGATGTCTCACGAAAGTTTGAATAAGCTTAAAGGATGACGCAACTAACAACATCGCTATATCAAGGATAAGTACCTAAGTATTGAATTATTTATTGATCCACGGCTTGACCCATTTCCGATGGTCAAAGCAAAGCATCTGCATTCTAAAAGTGGATTTCTTATTCACATCAGGCAGCGCGGGTGCCCTTTATCGCTGAATCGGAAAATAACTCCAATATTCAGCGATGCATCGCTTCCAATAAGTCTGAAACATTGATTTAAAATGAAGACTATGAGCATTTATTATTTACGAGTGAAGCGGTGTGCTGAATTTATAAGAAACTGAATGGCGAAGAAGGGTGCGCACGGGAAAGAAAATAGTCACAATCCTGTTTTTTGCTTTACTATAGTTGACTAAAGTATTCTGTAACCGTATATACGTATAATAGCGTGAAGAGATTTTAGTAGGTATACTTCCCGTTTGACACTTTTATTTATTTATGTTATATCGCATAAAATGTATAACAAAAATTAATAATTCCTATAGTAATTTTAATATGGACATAATTATTAATCCCGCAAACTAGTTCGAAAAAAATTGTGTTACCTATACCAAGTTAACTACCTATTACATACATAAAATAAGTTTCTGTCAAAAAATCATTTAGTGACAAGCTTTTATAACCAACAGTAATTTTATTTGGATATCCATCAAATGCTCACTGAGACGATTCTAAAGAGCCCAAACTCGGTAGGATTGCTTTTTTTCTATTATAGAGTTCCTATGGCCACCTTCCGGCTCCATCATCAGATCAGCCCCATGGTACTATATTATTGTATTGTCATCAAACTTAAGTAAGTATGCAAAATTTCAGCTCAATCGATTGACAATATCTGCTTCAAAATTGAATTGCAAGATTCCACCTAGTAGGTAGTACATACCACCCGACCAAACATACTTACATACATTGCAAGTTAAATAAAAGCTTTTAAAAATGTAATGTATTGCACGAAATACCGCGGCTGCACCGTCCGTGACGACCTAGTGATAACTTCCTCCTTCATTTTTGAGTTGTAAGGATCACAAAACACCGTAAGTATATTAAAGCGAACATCACCAACTACAATCTAATTAAAACATTTGTGAGACATATTTAATTATTGTATCAGTGACAAAGTTATTGCGCCACTGTACGGGTAGCAAGCAGTCCCTTATGAAGAGCTCCATACGAGTTCGAAACATGTCGGGCCGTTTATGACGGCGGCGTGAGTGTAAACCGATTAATAAGTACAATATCCACCAACTACTACCGCAACTTGAACACGTGACTCTTCATAGAGTGGCAAATGGTTGTCCTCGTCATTACAGTGGGACACAGGACAGCGTCGCGCAAGCAAAGCCGCGTCCTAATGTCAGTCCGGCAAACGTAAACATCGATACGATACGTATTCTGTTTACGTCCTCCCATACAATGGTAAGAGCCCGTGAAATTTCAGAGCCTTTCTGGCACTACGCCAGTGTAATATAGAAGATACAGGGACGTCAACAAGGCCGCTTCGCCATGGAAATGTGTGCCGGAGAGCCCGGAGATATTGCTCGCGGCAGACGGTTAGGCACCTCTTGTTGGGCAAGGTCGATCGGGACATTTTTACGAATTAGATATAATTTTTTGCGTAAATATGGGAAAGGTATTGGTAGTCGGATTGTTTGTTCAATAACAATGACGTCAGTGGTGATATTGATTGTCAGGGCAGTCCATTTGTTCGTTTTATGATATACCAAAAAGAGTAGAAATTAAAAAGTGGCAATACTGTAGTGTCGGCCCCGTTTTCTTATATTGATTAGACAGGGAGGACACTACAGTATTGCCACTTTTTAATTTCTACTACTCTTTTTGGTCGGACTGTACTTCTAAGAGAAACGACCAACATTTTTGACGAAATAAAGACGTAGAAGTTAGCCATACGAAACGAGAATAAAGTTCCATCCGCAACAAAAATAAATTAGGAATAGGTTATTAGGAACCTTAAAATAGAACCTTAGGGTAAGTTATTCTTATTCGATGGTTAATTGTCGTCGCGCAACGGAATCTCTTAAACAAATTCTCTTTTCTCAAAAATTGCATGTAATGTTGCCTTACCATCGCTAGATAGACTACAGTAAGTGAAACATACCGAAGACTTTTTAGAAGTGTCCAGTAAACAGCGAGATTTTAAATTTGGAATCAATATTTGTCCAGTAAGTAAGTATGTAATTCGTATTACGTATCAAGATATTTGAATATCGAAACACGATTTACATCGTCACCGACCTATAAAAAAACTAAGGATGTGAAGGCGATGAGGTCGTATATAAATGTAAAACGGATGCATTCCACAAATTGTTTTAATTATAAGTACAGTGCGACAGCAAATTGTAGAAATTAAAAAGTGGCGTCCCTTTTGCATAGATTAAATAGAAAGAGACGACATTGCAGTATACACTTGCAATTTACACTAAGAGCAAATGTAAAATAAAAAGAGGTTAGCACTATTGGCAGTATAAACGTAACTCAAGATGCATATTAAAAAAAAAAAGTAGCGACAAGGTTTAGTGCGGAAGTTTGTATAAGGTTTGTATGCAGCGTTTAGTTCATAATTTTATTGTGCTGTGTAAAATGACAATGATATTTCGGAATTCCTTCCTTTTTTGTGTCGTTTAGAAAAAACCTCGGAGTTAAAATTGAAGGCAAGCTTTATGATATGAAAATTAGTTAGAAAATACTGTATAACAATAATTAAATTTTATCTTTAAGACTTACATTTGTAAGACAGTGCAAATAATTAAACGCAGTATTTATAAAAAAACTAATTAAGGCGGGATTTAAATTAAAAGACAAAAATTTCAAATTTGTTTGTGTGATCTATTACAATAATTCAGCAAAAATGAGTTCAGACGAGTCTGATTCCGAATGGCACTCCTCCATACTTAAAAGCGGAGGCAGAGTTAGCTAAAATAATTTACTTCCGACTAAATCCAAGGAGATATAAAAAAATACAAGAGATTAATTAAATGGAAGGAAGAAAATCAAGTTAATAATTGGTCAGATAATGTGTGATAAGGTCAGAATATGTCCAGCAGTGGACGCATATATGCTGAGAAGAAGAAGAAGAAGAAGAAGGTCAGAATATTTCAAAAATCTTTCTGAGACACTCGGATGGCTACAAAGGAAAGAAAACACAAATACTCAGCAGCAAAATATAGAAAAGTTCTTAAATCAAGCTCTAGATGATAACCATTTTGGCGATGAAGGTAAATAAATGCTGCCACTATTTGATAACGATATAACTATATCTTTTATCCAAGTATAAACTCATAATTATTTTTGTTATAGGTTGTTATCATGGGAGTTAATGGTGCCTGCGACGACGAATATCACAATGTGTAATAATAAAAATGGGATATAACAAAAATATTCATTGGAAAATGGCCGAATATGAATGTCACCTACAAAATATATAATTTTAATCTAATTTTCTTGTTTAATTTTTGAGAAAAGCACTATACTTGCTTCGACCGTAAGAGCCATCCTGGCCTCCTATTATATCCGGACCTCGCCTACGGCTCGGTCCGTCTAATTCCTACTCGGCCAGTATGGCTTACTTACTGGTCTCTGCCGTAATGTACTATTACTCATAAACAATAATTGTATCTTATGAAGTAGTAAAAGCGGGCTCTGGTAAAAGCCGATATAATAATGAAATAATGAACTTTATTCTGCAAGTAGGCCACAAGGGCACTTTTACATGTCTGAGTCTACCGGCAATAATATTGTATATTGTATTAAGCGCGTGAAATTGTCAGGAGCGGCCCGACTTGCTTCGAACTCGTATGGAGCTCTGCATCAGGGACTGCTACCCGTACAATCGCGCGGTAACTTTGGCACTCAAAAATAATAATAGGCACTAGGTAGATATAAATTATTAGAATCATTTTCAATTTCTATATTCAAGTATGTAGGTATCTAGGTTGCATTGCAAACAACTACTTAAATAAAGTTTGCTCGTTTTTCTCCACGTTTCCCATGTACCTACGTTTCTTTCTTATTACGATTACTATTATTGAGATGAGAGAATGATCGATCACAGATAAACGTAGAGGTCCAAAAGTACCTACCTCGATTTAGTGCCTATTCCATTTTACTATTCTATTTTCAGTTAAACGACTACAACGTAAATAGATAGTGATACTATATTGCACACTTCAAATACAGAGGTAAAGAGCGGAATTGAATTAAATATCTAAGGTAGGTACATAACAATCGTTCGTGTCTCTTAATAACAGTCTTTTCCAGACTAACATTGGGTAGCAGAGCTCCGCTACTTTTAAACAAGGAGCGGTGTGCAGAGAATGTGGCACAAAATAGTTACTATACAATTTATTTATACATTTGAAGTCAGACATATCTGGCTCGCTATTCGTAGATAAGTAAATGTACCTCGACAAGAACCGACCAAGCATCGCAATCCCATTTAGTTAGAACTTCAGATCTTATCTGCACAAACGTAGGTATACTTATGTACTGACATTGAGACACCAATTCCACCAAATTGTCTTATTCTGCCAAGATACAAATGATTCAACGTAACCTCGACCAAGAGTGGCTATCCTCGCGCGTTACAACACAAGCAACCAATAAAATACAATGTACTTAGGTTAAATTCTGAAGTTCCATTTGCAAAGATCTAAAGAACCTACTGTATTGTTTTAATCTGTGCAACGACCTATTAGATTCAATTTATTTCTATTTTAAATAGAAAATCCCATGCGAGGAGCGCCAACAGGGACGCTGGCAATCTCTCAAGTTTGCCTCACTTTTCCACTATTAGGGGCACCCCGGCACTCTAAAAATTCCTTTTAAATTTTTTAAGATTTGTAATTTTGCTGGTGTTGTGACGCTATGGCATAAATGTGTCTTAACGTTCCGGCACAGATTATACAACAAGTTTAGGTACTACGTAAGTTCCGGTAATGTATGAAACTTAACTAAGGCTGCGCATTCACTGGAGTTATGCGACGAAAAAACAACAGTAGGGCTGTACCAGTGGCGAATCAGCGTCAAACAAAAACTCAGAGGAATCCGGGGTAGATTTTTCTTCAGTAGCAAAATACCATGGTGCTCAATAGCCCTGAAGTGGGCAACGGGTTCTATGGATGCTACTCCACTCTGTTAGGTACTCCATTTTTCTAGAATCGCTCGGAGCTGCGCTGCCACAAATGGACGTAGCGGGTTCACCCTTGTTTTATAAACAAACGTTTTATTGAATTTTCATTGCATAGAAATTTCATTTTCACCTCACTAGCTCGGAAAGCCCAGTTTGTTTGTTTGATATCTATTGAGAAAATCGCTTTTTATCCACATGTGGAGAAAGAGTTTTGACGTTTCAACGCAGCTAAAGTAAAATTTGACATGAGCTTATTTTCTGAAATATCCCGTTTAAAATACCTACATGAAAGCTAATTAGACCTTAGTTTTAATAAATGGCAAATTTGTTGATTATTGCAGATATTTTTCAAAGATATAGTACAAACCCTTATTCTTTTTTCCTCGCTGTAGTGAGGTGAAAAGTTTTGTGTTATACACGGGCGAAAAGTTATTTTACGTCTCGTGTATTGAAACACTCGCTACGCTTAGGATTCTATTTTGAACCACTCGCTTCGCTCGTGGTCAATCATAGGATCCTTTCGCTAGCTCGTGTTTCAAATAAACACTCGCGGGTAAAATACAACTTTCCCCCCTTGTATAACAAATAACTATTTCACCTCACTCGCTCGGAAAACCGCCGGAGGATTTTGAGGTAGGTATAAACGGTTATAGCGCGAAAAGCTGCAAATAAATAGCGTTTTGTGATGTTTAATTGAAATGTATGGTACGAGTACTTAAATATATCCTAACAAACCCCGAAAAAATAGCAAGCAAAATAAATACAATACTGTTTTGTTTGAAATATATTTATAATTCAATAGAAAGGCCTTTTGAAAGGTCTGATAATTTAGATAGGGATTTTTGAAGAGCCGAAAGTGTCCTACTACTGGACAGAAGCCGTTAAGACCGGGGTCTTGAGCTATCTCCCAACAGGAGGATAAATCTTGATAAAACGTCTGGGTTCTGAGTATGTGTGTGTTAAAACTAAGTCACATTGTAAATAAAATCGGCAACATACCGGCCTGTCTGCATTAACATAGACATAGTTGTATCTAAAATACTAACAGGTGCAGCACACTATTTACCTTGCTTATTGAGCTTACAATTTATTTGAAAGAGCTAAATGCCTGTCTGAAACAGTTTTAGCACCATTCATTTTCAGTCTAATCCTTTGAGAACGCTCCAATATTGCCGATTACCAAGATAAAATAGATAGCAACTAAATAACACTTAACTCAACGATCATCAAGTAAATTTAGATATCGGTAAAATATCGGCCTTCCAATATAGCAAATATTGAATGAATACAATATTTAAAATATTTAAATGTGGTTGGAACCTATTGGTATTTAATATATTAGGGAAAGTTGGGAACAATTTGAGGCATCAGTCAGAAGTCCGAACTCATCTGAGTCAGTGAATTATGATTATAACGCCTACAGGGCGAACAGAGCAAAGTTTGTTCAATCGTAGACGGATCGACCTTGCCGAGAAAATAAGTCAGAACGCAGAATGTCTGCTCAGAGTGCTCAGTTAATTATCTAATAAGGTGAGTACCTAATTAGTGACGTTGTTGTTACTGTCACCATTGCATGGACATGTGGGTCACTAGAAAGTAGATTAGATCGCAAAGTGACTAATGTGTCACGTAAGCATTTCAAATATGCTTCAACGCCGTAAGCCAAAATCGCTAAACGCTAGGTCTAATATGTCTCGTATCACATAGTTTGACAAATTCATTTGTGACACTCCAATGGCGGGCAACGGGAGCCGAAGAAAGCGAGGGTGAAACGTAGGTTCACGCGGCGGAGACCGTAGACTGGAGTGTCAGTCATATGGTTCACCATGTATGAACACGACTATTTATTGTAACCTCGTAATACAATAACCCTGTTTTCCACTAAAGTCTCAACTCGTTGGGGTAGATACTAGATAGCTTCTGTCGTCAAAGGTTAATTACGAACTTCACGACCGCAACGCGACCTTCACTAAGTTCCTTTACGATTCCCAGTCAATGCCGAAACATACCTACATCGCAGTTTAGCGGTTTAATTTATATTTAGATGAGACCTTGGATTTCGCACAGTGATCTACGTCACAGAATAAAACGCACTATCATTCAGAAGATTATGTTTTACTGGTTGTTTCTGTAAAATGAGGCGCATTTGCTCGATGCGCCCTAACGACGCACGTGTAAGGTTACGACTAGCTTTGATTGCGGTCCGAATTAAAGCGAAAGCACAGAATACTTAATAATAGTACTAAGTACATACAGAATGGACAGGCACACCCCCGCACCGATTCGATTTACCTCACCCCGCAAGGGCACCGAGTTGCAATCGAGTTGGCTGCGTAGAAAATTTTGAAAGGGTTGTGTACCTACTGCGTGTATACAAGGGCGTCGCCAGCCGAAGGTCCAGGGGGGGGCAAGTTGATATAAATGCAGGATGAGGAAAAAAAGGAAGGAAGGTACAGCCTTGCTATAGGATAGGAAGCTGCACCCAGCACATAAAAATAGAAGTGGATTTCGGTTTACAGTCATAATCATAATTGTCATAATATACGGAGATGGAAACGCGAGCGTAGCGAGCGCGAAATTTTTTGGAAGGGGATCGATCGTTATCAATACTTATAGTCAGATAAAACGCGAGCGTAGCAAGCGCGAATTTTTTTGAAAGGGGACGTTTAATAATACTTATAGATAGATAAAACGCGAGCGTAGCGAGCGCGAAATTTTTTTGGAAGGGGACGGTTAGTAATACTTATAGACAGATAAAACGCGAGCGTAGCGAGCGCGAATTTTTTCTGAAGGGGACCGTTAATAATACTTCTAGTCAGATAAAACGCGAGCGTAGCGAGCGCTAATTTTTTTGAAACGGGACGGTTAATAATATTTATTCAGATCAACGCGAGCGTAGCGAGCGCGACATTTTTTGGAAGGGGACGATTAATAATACTTATAGACGGATAAAACGCGAGCATAGCGAGCGCGACAATTTTTTGGAAGGGGACGGTTAATAATACTTATGGTCAGATCAAACGCGAGCGTAACGTGACATTTTTCGAGAGGAAGGATCAAAATAAATATAGATGAAAAATAACGCGAGCGCAGCGTAAATTTTCGGTGGCAATAACGTAAATTGAAAGACAATCATTCAATAAGTACATTTTGATGCAATTGCGGAAAATCTCGAGTCATGGGACCGAGAGATCTTGCCACGAACCGAAGATCCATCACTGGACGCGACGAGTAAAGGGTTGCCCAATAGACCGCAAAATCACAAAGCTTCATCAACCGAGCGAGTGAAGCATCTCCGTTACAACTTGGCCAAACATTCTTTCGTATTTTCGTATGTTCTCGCCTACCGGTCGCATTTCTTGTCAAAATGACGGGTAGTAATGGGACTGGAAACGTAAAAAAAAACAAATTTCAGTAATTTCGGAACAAACTCGCGAGGTCTTCAGCTCACAGAGTCACTAGAGTAGTTCTATTATTTTTTTATTTTAGTACCTATGCTATGTTTTATAGACCAGTTCTTCTTCGGTACTCTCTACAAAGTGTAACCTGTCAGTGTGAGACACGCCACTCGTTTCGTAGAGTCACTTTCCGTGAGATTTATTGACGGTAGCCCAACGATCTTCCTTTAGCCCCTGACCTGGCCTGGTACTGAATTCATTTGAGTTTCGATGTGCAAGAAGCGATCAGACAAGTCAAGTGACTGGACATATTTTTGGATCTCTAGGGGGGGGCAGCTGCCCCCCCCCTGCCCCCCCTTGGCGACGCCCATGCGTGTATAGGTTACTTCTTACTTACTTCCGCTGCACGCTCGCGGTACGAGTATAACCCTTTGTTGGTCTTTGCCTCCTCCACGATCTTCCTCAAATTAATCACAAAATACCTCGCAATTGAGGCGTCGCGGTGAAATAATGCGATATTACAAATATAATCTTTGCGAAGCTTAAACTTAATCATGCTTATTAATGTGGGTAGCTTAAATGCGAACGAGAAAATAAGTCGTGTTTTAGATAGATATTTTGTTTCTTTCGGGTTCAATTTGTCCACATTAATTATTTGATATTTATATTTATATTCCTATTTCTTCAACATTCAGACCTCGTCCACATTTCCAACTCGGCCACATTTCCATCTCATTCAGATTCCCAATAGGAAATCGGTTTAATTCTTCAAAAATCTTGATTTAAACTCAAAAAGATGTTCTCAACATGACGCAAACCTAACCCAATGATATTTTTTCGATTTGGTAGGGATGCCGCATTATTCCGAAAAAAAAACATGGTTCCCTTAGGATAGTGTATGCGAATTCTACGCAAGTGAAGCCGCTTTCATTATAAAAAATGTCAATAAAATTAGGTACCTACGCTAAGCTAAGTCAATTTACATGAACTTATAGGTAGGCGCTATGATCGTCACATAAATTAATAATCATAGTCTTTTATATTGTAACAATGCAATTTTAGTTCAACAAAAAATGTTACAAACTTTAAATCCCGTGATCAAGATGTCGATCCTACTTAAAAACCGCAATTCTACTTTCTTCGACAGCATGCAAGTGGAAAATAAATATGGATCCTCCAAAGACCAACGCCTCACGTAATAACTTTTCTTTTGGTAATAAAAACGGTTCGCGGGACAAAAACTGCCTTTATTAAAGCTAGCACTTGTACATCGCTACCTTCCGGTCCTTAACTCGCCACAGCTTAAATTAATACCATAGATATACTCTTGGGACTGAGAAATTTTTGATGAGTCTAGGAAACAAAAGAGCACCAGAGGAAACTGTCAACCGCTTATGTTCGCAGTCGGTACTTTATTAGGAGGTGTTGCGATTCAAATTGCAATGTCGCCAGCAATTGATATGTTTAGTAAGTTGTCTTAACATGTAAGACATTTTCATCTGTGGCACGCATGAGTACGTAAATACAGTTAATAAAATTGCCACATGGAGCAGCGTGCGTTGAGAGAATATAAAATTTCTGCAGTTCGCCCTTTCTTGCTAACATTACCTACTTGTAGTATTTAAGCAGTGGCGTGGTGGTACAAACCGGTTCCCGCCGGCATGCTCACTTCAGGACGATTGAGCTTAATTCTTTATTACTATTGAAGAAAAACCGGCCAAGAGCATGTCGGGCCACGCTCAGTGTAGGGTTCCGTAGTTGCTCATCCTTCACAAGAGACGGGCTTAAAACAGAGGTTTAAGTTACGAGAAAGATTTCAAGTTCTATAAAATGGTCGTAAACGCCAAAGTTACTGTAATTGCTTATTACCTTCTGGAAGTCAACTTACGTCCTTTTAAAGAAAATTATGAAATTTTGCGATAACTCAGAAACGGATGGATCGATTTTGTTCAATATAGTTTTCATTGAAAGTACTTATAAGGCCTCATTTTCATGAATTTTTCCATTTTTTTTGACCCGTGGTTGAAAATTTAGAGGGGGGGGACACTATTTTTTTTATTTTCGGAGCGAATATTTACAAAACTACTGACTTTATCAAGAAGTTATGTTTGGAGACCCCTGTTATTGTTAATAGACCTATACAACGACACCCCACACACTAGGGTTGAAACGAAAAAAAAAATTCACCCCCACTTTAGGAGTTCGAGAGGTACCCGAAAAAAAATTTTTTTGTAGTTGTTTATTTTACCGTTTTGTCGGCGTGATACATACACATACTTATACCAAATTTCAGCTTTCTAGTACTAATTATCACGGAGCTAAGCCGCGGACGGACGGACAGACGGACATGGCGAAACTATAAGGGTTCCTAGTTGACTATGGAACCCTAAAAAGTAAGCGAAATGCAACCCGTCTTACCCTGATTTTTTGTTCGGCCCCATGGAAGTGACCGTCGTCAAATACCATTCCGTAAAAAACGTTCAAGTTGAAACGAACAAATACTAGAAACCACGGAACAAAATACTAATACAAAAGTTTTGTAAGTTTTGCGTTGTAATTCGTCGTGGGACCTGGCGACACTACGCGGCCGACCGGTGCGTGGGTACCGCTACGACTGGTTACAAGCGGATTGTGACTTTTATTGAGGTGGCTGTGCGTTAGTGCGTATCGCGTCGCATAGTGAGAACGTCTTGCCAGCAGGGTAACTCTGACCCAGGTGAACCTTAAGTCATTCGGGACGAGGAAAGCGCACCTATAGCATAAAAATATCAAATACCTACACATGTTATACTTAATTAAGTTAGCTGTAGGTATAACATAGTAAGTAGTAGTAGTAATATAACATCTGTACTTTCGATATTTTTATGGCAGGTGCGCTTATCCCATGTGTCGCGCTGGACCCGACTGACCATGTGTATGGATTTGATAGTAATATTTACTTCCTCTTACCTAACATGTCAGAAGTGTCTGAGCTAAAGTTAAAAACATGCACCTTCAGGATATACGACTTGGGAATGTGCTTGTCGCTTTCCTCCCGCCCAGTGCAGTGTGCCGTCGGTCGCGTAGCAGCACGGATAGCTGTCCCCGATGAAGAGCTCCATGTGAGTTCGAAACATGTAGGGCCTTTTCTGGCCGTTTTTATCACTACATAATATAAAACAAAGTCGCTTCCTGTCTGTTTGTCCCTATGTGCATACATAGTTAAAGATCTATGTAACGGATCAACTACGTAACGGATTTTGGTGCGTTTGTTTTAATAGATAGAGTGATTCAAGAGGAAGGTTTAAATGTATAATACATGCATAATTTATCAGCATTGCATCCGTGCGAAGCCGAGATGATACAAAAAAAAACGTATCAATGCTTGATGCCGTGGGTCACAGTAACCCAGGACATAAAAACGTGTGGGTTTTTATACTAGGAATAATGAATCGTGTCTAACGAACATAAAACAACAGTTTTGCATATAGAGTAGTTCCGCGTACGTAAATACTCTACTCGTAAAGATTGCGTGGCATATGCACGAGACGTTGTGACTACCAAAGCGCATAAATTCACGCATCTTTACATCAATAAGACATTTTTCAGATTCGCAAACAGTACAAATTTGAATCTTAACACCAAATTATTGTGACTGAAATCACAGCAGCTCACTCAATGATTTCATGCATTTTTGATCCAAAGCCCCATTTACGAATATCGGAATGCACCGTCTTGCCCCTAAACTCTAGAGATAAATCCGCACTCGGATAGGAAATGAAAAATGGCGGCATAATCAGAAATATTGCGTGTAAGCACAAGAGAGCGTAAAGGGTGGAAAACTGCACTAAATCGCTTTTATTATTGCATTATATTACAGCCCCTCGCGAATTAATGGCCCTAAAGAATTTGCATATGAAAGCGGGTGGCATCGACGCAAATGTTTATTCCGTGAAACTGACACTATGGCACGATACAGTGTCGAAAATGTCCGAACGTGTCCATAATATTAAACATTTACACTTTTAACGCACTCTACTGTGGTTAACAAAAACCCTAGATCCAGGTAAATAACGTTTAATTTGAAACATAACTAACTTGAACCATACGCGTTCTCGGAAATTTGAATTATATTGTTGCTGAATTTGTTGATGGGAACGGAGCAATTTACAAATATTACAATACGTTCATGACATTAATTTGCAACGAAATTGCAGCGGGAATCGCATAAAAATATCAATTGGAATGTATTCGCAGAATTCAAATTGCATGATACTGGTGTAATATGAAATGCGGGTTACGAATGGAATGTTTCATTAGTGGATATTCGGCGAGGCATTGGCGGCACTAAATATGCGGTAAACGTAATTAGTTTACCAGTAACGGACTCATAAGTTAGGATTGATTTTCAGCTATCAGCATCAAGCACTATTAAGTTTTATTCTAATAGCGAAATTAATATGATAAGTAGGTAATTGAGTCAGACTAACTCTTCCAAGCAAATGAAATGTCAAACCATACAAAGTAAGTCAGTTTGTATGGTCTGACAGTTCATTTTGCTTTGAAAAGTTACCGTGGTCTGACTCTATAGTTACTTACAACAAGCATTTTTTTACATTTGAAAGCAAGAAATATTTTATTTGCATATACAAACTAATAAAAATAAGATGTAAATGAAATGAAATTAAAATTTTCTACACTTTCTTGCCGGACTGTACGAGTACATGCACATACATTTGCTAATCATATTACCCGCTCCATATTCATAAACCAAAAGTGTAAGAAATGTAAAGAGTGATTGACCTAGATCACTTAAAGAAGCTGATGCATCCTAACCCCTAAACTGTTCAGCCGCAGTCTAACAGTTGAATCGTTTAGTAAAAGGTACTTTACTATCAGAATGAGCGGTACAGTTATTAGTGTCAAAAATAAGTACAAGTAATTCTCTCCGTTATCCGAATCATTGAAAATACAATACAACAGAGCAAAAAAAAACAATAAAGAGTAGGTGGTGAGATAAAAAAAAAACAGTAACATAAATAACATACAAGTCATACATAAATAAATATATTACTTGTCTTGTGGTAAGGTGTTTGTCTGCAGTTGCCACAGATATGACCGTACTCTTCATAGCATCCGAAACACTATCAAAATTCCGAACTCAATAATAACAAACAAGACCAATTTTCCACTCTAGAGCCGCAAAACAACATTAATTCACAAATGAAACTTTCCGACACGAGCTCATATCCCGAAAGGTAAATTATTTACATTAACGCTGTGTCGAAAGTTTCATTATGATTGTACGTGATCTCAATATTCATTCAGGCTATCTACATTTAGATTTCGGCCATTGTTGTAGAAACGGTGGCGGAATAAATAAAACGGCCCTTGTTGTTAATACGCCTGAAATTGTGTTGGTAGCCGACTGAACGCCAAATGGGCAGGTCATTATTTTAACTGGTTGTCCTATTTGTAAGTAAGTTATACCTATCCTACTAGTGTTACGATTTGGTGTATATTACATCCTCCTTACCTTTGTCCCATTTTTTGAGAATGAATTCTCAATCGGGGTCGGCTACCTAAATCCCAAGATGTGGCGTAGGCACTAGTTTTTACGCAAGCGACTGCCATCTGACCTTCAAACCCAGAGGGGAAACTAGGCCTTATTGGGCTTAGGTGGTTTCCTCACGATGTTTTCCTTCACCGAAAAGCGAGTGGTAAATATCAAATGACATTCCGTACATAAGTTCCGAAAAACTCATTGGTACGGGCCGGGTTCGAACCCGCGACCTCCGGATTGAAAGTCGCATGCCCTAACCACTAGGCTACCACCGCACCGCACCGCACCCCACCTGGTGTATATTACATAAAACAATAAAATGAAATGAAAAAGTATGTTGCACTCGCTCACGGGACTATGGTGTCCTGGCCCAAGGGAGCGTGCACGGAGCCGAAGCCAACGACAAAGCCAAGCCGAAGCCATTTCGACAATTTAACAAAATATAAGAAAATCATCATGTGGATGCTGTCCCTGCCTGTGTCATGGGTATAGGTCACTCACAGAGACAGCTATCGCGAGAACTATAGTAGATTGATTGGGTCGGATGGGGGGTGGTGGCAAAATTGGATTGAAAATCAGTTTTCTATGGAAAGGGGTCATTATTTAGGGAAATATCTTATCAGCACGATGCAGGATTTGTCTGGGCGCGCGGTGCCAGCAGTACAGCGCCATCTATTGACAAATAATATATTTGTCCACTCATCACGCCGAAACGGCTGGCCGGATTTAAACCAATTTTGGTACAAGGACAGCATCCAAAGATATAATATGATGACTTTTATCCGACTACGGCAAAGAAAAAAGTTAAATATAATACGACACAAGTCAGAGCTACTTATTTCTCATATCAGCCTGATAATATCTCATAGTAAACACACACAAGAAATGGGTCACATTGACCCATTTCTTCTTGCATCTAAGAAACAAGTGGAAACAGAACCAACCGATATGATTTTTTCTAGTATAATAAGATTCTTTACTCAAAGAGGTAACGACGGAACGATCTTGTCTCAGTCACATTATTTCAAAGCTGAAATTTTTCAGACAATGGAATTTGCAATCTTCGATAGAGTATGCGTATTTATTGTGGATATTTTATCGCAAGTGTACGAAGGGCTTTATTGCAAATAGTACAGATTCTGTGGCCTTGAACAAGAAAGAAACAAAACATATATGCTTATGATAAAGATACGCCTGAGTAACTCCATGTTGTCATTTATTTGTATTCTGACCCGACTACGTAAGAAGATTTTCTTTTTTTTATTAATGTGTTATATATTTTATGGCAAACCCTGCAAAAACAAAAATACTACTTCAGCTTCGTCGAATTTGCATAATTTAATGGCGTGAGAGATGTGTATCACCCATACTGAAATAGAATATTAGGTCGCTCTATCTAGATTTTGATCAGTTGCAAGCGCACTTAGATTGAACTATTACAAAAATTTACAAATTACAGATAGGAAAAAGCGCTATTATCACAATACAATACAACAATTCTTTATTGCACACCAACAAGAAAAATGTTACAATATTACCTTAATTTAAAAATGGTAGACAATAGGCGGTCTTATCGCTAAAGAGCGGTCTCTTCCAGACAACCTTTGGAGAGAGGAATAAACAATAAAAAGTATCACCCACATTATTTGAAATGACAAAAGAATGCGGTGTCAATATTGCTGTTTAGTTAGTCCCTGATATAACTATAGACATGTAAAATAAGTAGTATATATGTGTTCTAGATCACAGGTCAGAATATACTGATCTGCTATAATAGTCAATTTGATTATAAGAAAACAAAGCGACGGGAGATCTACGGTTACGAATATTTAATACGTATCTAGGGGCCATATCGAAATGGCGACTAGTTTGCCAGGAAGAATAATATTAGGACCGTGTGTAGCTGAAAGTTTAAAGTTTGATTAACTTTTAAGGCTGGATTTTAACTTTACTCATAATCATATTTCTACTGACTTTGTAAAGCTCATTAGTGTAATTTATCAACGTACCCTTTTGTTATCAGCGAGCGCGAGTGACAGAGGCCACCGGACTGAAACGGATTGAGGTTTCTAGGCATTTCGGACGATAATGGTAAACAAAGAATACTTCAAGAACGATGATAATTTAAAGTACACGCTCCGTTTAAGTAAATTTTTCAATTCAGGTTAGATGGGTTCAGCGCACGCCGCGCACACGCTATGCGCGCTTAAAATCGATTATTTAAGATAAAAAATCGATTTTAGGACGCTAATCGCTAACGCTACGTTTAGATGGCATGTTTTTTAGCCACCCCCATCCCCAATGGGACTTTCGTGAGTAGTCCTGGGTGCAAAATATGTGTATACATACATATATGTAGCACGTATAAATGTATTTTGCACCGTATAGTCAAATAAATAAATATAGATATGATTTTAAATACCAAAGGAGTTTTATTTGACCTCGTATAAAAAATAAATCGATTAATGATACTAAATCGATTATTTTTCGTACAAATATCGATTATTTAATAATCGATTGTATTGTTGGGAAAAATAACGGATTATTTCACAATCGATTTTTCTGGAGCAAAGTCGCATCCCTAGCGCGCAGCGAATTAAGTATTTACTCGTATTATGAGTGAATTGGCGCGATTTCGTAGCCAGTCGTAGCGACACTAGCAATGTGCCGACGAGAAATTTGCAATGTTCTGAGAATGTTCTCGGAAACGAGAATTTATCCAAATACTTCAAAATTACTCATAAACATAAAACTGACTACTAATATTAATATATCATTCATAAGTTCATATACCGCTACGGAATGACCAATTTCGTCACATTTACACACAGAACCAATAAATACAGTTCTCTGGCGGTTTTTGCGAAGGTAAAATAAATCATTCTGCAATAGTTAATTTTGTGCTGGCTGTCTAATATTGGGCTTTCCTCTATTCATAAAACTAGTAACAAATATAACCTTAATTTTCCCACGAGGAATTGCCTACAAAACGTGTTGCACGCACGTACGCGACGCCGCAGGGAAATGCAAGTAATTTAACTACTTAATTAATCACCCGTTATTTGGAGAGAAATGTGGCATGTTGCATGCTTTGAGCATAATGGCGCCGGGGCCAATCGTTATTCAATACTAAAGTCTGGCTACTGAAGTACGGAAATATTACCTGATTTTTTGGCGGGAGATTTAAAAAATCTTGGGCCGTCACGCTTTGTGTAGTGGGAGTTATGGTTTTGATACTAGAAAATATTCAATTTTTCTGTCCACACGTAGGTTACCTAAGGAAATAAGTTTTCTCAAAAATTGCATGTAATGTTGCCTTACCATCGCTAGATAGGCTACAGTAAGTGGAACATACCGAAGACTTTTTAGAAGTGTCCAGTAAACAGCGAGATTTTAAATTTGGAATCAATATTTGTCCAGTAAGTAAGTATGTAATTCCTATTACGTATCAAGATATTTGAATATCGAAACACGATTTACATCGTCACCGACCTATAAAAAAACTAAGGATGTGAAGGCGATGAGGTCGTATATAAATGTAAAAAGGATGCATGCCACAAATTGTTTTAATTATAAGTACAGTGCGAGAGCAAATTGTAGAAATTAAAAAGTGGCGTCCCTTTTTCATAGATTAAATAGAAAGAGACGACATTGCAGTATACACTTGCAATTTACACTAAGAGCAAATGTAAAATAAAAAGAGGTTAGTACTATTGGCGGTATAAACGTAACTCAAGATGCATATTAAAAAAAAAAAAAAGTAGCGACAAGTTTTAGTGCGGAAGTTTGTATGCAGCGTTTAGTTCATAATTGTGCTGTGTAAAATGACAATGATATATCGGAATTCCTTCCTTTTTTGTGTCGTTTAGAAAAAACCTCGGAGTTAAAATTGAAGGTAAGCTTTATGATATGAAAATTAGTTAGAAAATACAACAATGTATAACAAAAATTAAATTTTATCTTTAAGACTTAGATTTGTAAGACAGTGCAAATAATTAAACGCAGTATTTATAAAAAAAGAAATTAAAGCGGGATTTAAATTAAAAGACAAAAATTTCAAATTTGTTTGTGTGATCTATTACAATAATTCAGCAAAAATGAGTTCAGACGAGTCTGATTCCGAATAGACGGCACTCCTCCATACTTAAAAGCGGAGGCAGAGTTAGCTAAAATAATTTACTTCCGACTAAATCCAAGGAGATATAAAAAATACAAGAGATTCATTAAATGGAAGGAAGAAAATCAAGTTAATAGTTGGTCAGATAATGTGTATATTTCAATAATCTTCCTGAGACAATCGGATGGCTACAAAGGAAAGAAATCACAAATATTCAGCAGCAAAATATAGAAAAGTTCTTAAATCAAGCTCTAGATGATAAACAGTTTGGCGATGAAGGTAAATAAATGCTGCCACTATTTGATAACGATAACTATATCTTTTATCCAAGTATAAACTCATAATTATTTTTGTTATAGGTTGTTATCATGGGAGTTAATGGTGCCTGCGACGACGAATATCACAAAGTGTAATAATAAAAATGGGATATAACAAAAATATTCATTGGAAAATGGCCGAATATGAATGTCACCTATAAAATATAATTTTAATCTAATTTTCTTGTTTATTTTTTGAGAAAAGCACTATACTTGCTTCGACCGTACAAGCCATCCTGGCCTCGTATTATATCCGGACAGTATGGCTTACTTACTGGTCTCTGCCGTAATGTACTATAAATTGGTATGTCAAACTAAGACTAACCAGCCCAAGATTTTTTAATTTCCCGCCAAACATTTGAGTAATATTTCAGTAGCCAGACTCTATTATACAATTCTAAATTTATATTGAAAATCAGTTTTGTATTGAGAAATGATCTTTTCAGGAAAAATCTTAATTAGCGCGATGCGGGCTCACTTTTTGTTTTGTATGGGCATATGGCGCCATGCCAGTCTGGCGCCATCTGTTTATCTGATTTTTTTTGTCCGGACGTCACGCCAAAACGGCTGAACGGATTTTAACCAATTTTGGTACAGGGAAAGCTGGACATCCAAAGATGGTTAATGGTTATAGGATACTTCATATCCGTCTGTGGTAAATAAAAAAATACTTGGACGAAGTTCCTCCTGCCTCCTAGTTTTCCCACTCCTCTTCCTCCTCCACTCCCCCTTGAATGTTTGATGTCGCATCGATTGTTAAGTTCATTGGAATACAGCAGGTTATAAGTATTGTTAATTATTAACAGCTAGTTATTTTTCATTATGAACAGAGTAGTTTACTCGTATAGATCCAACTAGCAAAATTGCTGTATAAACATGCCTTTATAAGAACTAAGACATTATAAAAGGTTTAATATATCCTGACTAAGAAGGTACATCTTACAAGTGCATTTTATAAGACTATTTGGTCTTGAGGACATTTAAACTTATTGAACACTCTTGTAGACGTATATAAGAAATTCTTATAAAATATTTATCAGAACAAAGGTTTTACAAGTGCATTTTATAAGCCTAATTGGTCTTGAGAATATTGAAACTTATTACGTAATCTGGTAGACGTCTATAAGAAGTTCTTCTAAAACATTTATCAGAACAAGGTTTTACAAGTGAATTTTATAAGACTAATTAGTCTTGAGTAATTTTAACTTATTAAGTACTCTTTTAGACGTTTATAAGAAATTCTTATAAAATATTTATCAGAACAAAGGTTTTACAAGTGCATTTTATAAGCCTAATTGGTCTTGTGAATATTTAAACTTATTACGTAATCTGGTAGACGTCTATAAGAAATTCTTCTAAAATATTTATCAAAACTTAGGTTTTACAAGTGCATTTCATAAGACTAAATGGTCTTGATCATTATTTACAGTTAGTAAAGCACCTTCGAAGTCAGTTCTTTCTTAGTTGAGTCTGCAGTAAGTGTTTTATCAGACTTCTTTCTCTTACTAAAGCCTTGTATACAACTTCTTTAAAAACAACCAATTTAAAGTGTATTTGTCATGTTATAAGTCTTTTATAAGATCAATGTACCTTACAAGAACCTTTTTCAGTCTTTATTAAGAGTATCGCATGGCTGATATAACCTAAATTTATTTTGCCGAGATCATTTCATAAAAAAAATATTTACATAAATGGAAGCGATTCAAAAGAAGTGGAGAATATCGAAGAAAAGTAAATAAAAGATTGGCTGAATTAGTACAAAAGCCAGAGTCTTTACAAGTCTTGACAAGATCCAACGTTGAAACTAGCGATTTGTTTGATGGTTCCGTACAACTAAAAATTACAGTAGTCCTGACGACGAAAATCAGACAGATTATTCAAGTAATGATGCGGATAGTGACACAACTTTATAACTGCGACTCTAAAACAAGTTATTAAATTTACATTCTCTTCAACTTCAACTAATGAATACTACACATGTCAATCTTGACAGTAATTTCATAAGGAACCCTAAAATCATTAACATGGCCACCATGTCCACAGGTAGATAGCCTCAGATAAGTTTTTAACAAGAGCGAAAGGCTTAACATTGACTTAACGAGTGTTAAATAAGAAATATCAGCCTTACATGCATCTCAAACAAGAGTAATTGTACTTTTAATTGTTTTTACAGTGTCATTTATTGAAACACATTTCAATTTCACAAATAATTTAACAAATAATTAATATTTTAGAGACATTCCAGAAAGGCCCGTGAAAATATTGTTCATAATATTACAAAACTATCGAGGAAATGTACTTCGCAAGTTGTTCATCAATATAATACCAAGATAAATTGCAGTCAAAGAAATAACAGTAAGCATTACTAAGAGTACATGTAAAAATATAGACTTACCTGGGTTTTTATATTTTTTTATATTTCACTTTATCCGAAATCGTTTTCTGGCCTCTTCGACAGGTTGTGCTAAATACTCTTACAATGAGATCACAGAGAGGAATATAAGGGGATAATCACTTACAACGGCATTAGTAAGAGTACTCAAAGACTTATTAACCTTACAGCATGCCACTGTAAGATACTTGTAAGTCTATTTTTTCTTACAACAGCATTAGCAAGATGATCTTAGGATTAAAAACACACTTAATAAAACCATTATACAACAACTATAAGCAGAAATGCTCTTATAAAGTGCGCCCGATTCCACACTTAAGAACGTTTGAAAGTGTACTGTAAGAGCAAAGAAAATTTGGTCTTAGGATATTTGTAAGATAAAATTTTGCTATTAACAGCTTTACTAGTTATTTTAAATAGGTACATGAATGACGTGACGTGTATAGAAACATGAATGTACCTACTTATTATTCAGATAGTTATAATTATAAGCCTGGACTAGCCCTTCTGAAATAGAATCTTAATTTAAGAATTTTACTCTTAATTGGTACCACTAAAATGAGCAACTTCATCTGCCTAGCCCTCCTTTTCAAGAACTATCGGAATATAGCTGTTATCTTTGGATATTGAAGTATTTCTGTAGCAAACAGTCCAACATTGCTTAAAATCCGTTCAGTGTTCACACACTGTTGTATATAAATCTCACTATCACATGGTAGGAATCTTTTATGAGGCCGAATTCACTTCCCGTTGAGTCCTATTGGTTTCTTAGAACAAAGCAAAGTGAATTAGGCCTCGAAAAGGATTTCTACTATACCTATCAACTAATTTTCGACAGATTTTACTCAAATAAAATTGCTAACACATGTTTCAATATAAAGTACATCCACAAAATGGAATTAGATAGTGAACAGAATGTGTACTCTCAGAATGTAGCCTGCGGCGCTTTAAGAGAGCGAGGATTCGGAAAAATCTGGACGCCGCGGGCGAGGCTCAGCAAATTGAAATATTGAGTGCGCGGAAGGCGCTCTTGTCTGCCAGACGACGGTAGGTAGGTAAAGCTGATTTGCCGTGTTACAGTAAAAGGTCGTATCTTTATACGGATGTCATAGTAATATAAGTCCTTTTGCCGTAGCATGGAAGTGATGGTTCTGTGTATAAGTAAGTCGTTATTTCGTGTTCATGTTATTTAATACTATTCATAAATTCTAGATCTGTGTTGAAAATTATTTTTCTATGATTATTTCAAGAAGAATCTTAACAGCGCGATGCAGGATCGCCTTTTGGTCCAGCCTGGCGCCATGTTGGTCTCACTTTACGTGTGCTGGACGAATTTTAATCAGTTTTGGTACTGGGATAGCTTGGACATCCGAAGATTACGGTTTATTTCAAGTGACAGTTTCAGTGGTCTAAACTCTGATAGGTACCCGTTCCTAAAAAACGGAGTACTTCATTCACCCCGATTAATTTTTCACTTATCCTTTTACTTCGGACTAGGTCTGAGGCAAGACTCCGGAGAAAGAAGAATGGGTCTTCTGCACACCACTTGGAGGTGTAAAGTTAAAAAAATACACCAAGTGCGAGTGGGACGCACGCACGATGGGTTCCGTACCATTATTTGTAAGTTTGTTGTATGGGAGCCCCCCTTAATTATTTATTTAATTTTATTTTTAGTATTTGTTGTTATACAATAGAAATACATCATCTGTGAAAATTTAAACTGTCTAGCTATCACCGTTCTTGAGATACAGCCTGGTGACAGACGGACGGACAGCAAAGTCTCAGTAATAGGGTCCCGTTTTTACCCTTTGGGTACCCTAAAAAGAGACGGCGTCAACTGAGGAATGTCTTTTCAAAAAGGCTTATTTTTGTAGAAAATAAGAAACTATTGTACAATAACAAATATGGGTCAATGTTATTCGAAATAAATAAAATGAATTTGAATTTGTACAAGTTTCATAGAGAAATAGGTAAGCCCTTTTGAAAAGACACTCTTCACCTGGCTTCGACTTAAAGAAACTCGAGGAGGCAACGCAGGATTGACTTCTGCCCTGATGAGGGATAACAGGATACCATCAACTTAATCCTACCCCGATTTATGCAGGAAAATACGGATTCTCTATTAGCGGTAATAATTGTATAACGGCCTGCGTGCATCAAAGAGTAATTTCGCTGGAAGCCGACCTGGATCCGATATTGACTGACCTTGCGGAGCTGATTTTCATAATCCCCGATGGAACGAATCGAGGCGGATACACCCATTTCCATAAACATAAATTATAGCCCCAGCGTTTATATTAGTCATAAGAATACTTGATGATGTTATGGTTTAGGGATTTCAGCAAGTACTTAAGACAGTGTTTAAGAAAATTAGGAAATTGCATAACCCAATTTTCGACAACGCGGTTGGCGCACTTTGTATTGCAGGCAGTGCAGCTGCTTACTGAGCCGGAGGTGCTGGGTTCGAATCCCGGCAGGGGCAAATATTTGTATGATGTATTTGTATTTGTATCGTCGTCTAGTACCCACAGTTCAAGCATGGCTTGGTTTGGGATTAGGTCAATTTGTGTAAAATTGTCCCTTAACACATTCAACACCAGGAACCGCTCCGTGGGCGCTGTGCTCGTAGTAAATTTTCACTACATCCGTATTTCCCCATGTTATAGCCTACGCGCGTAGCGCTACGAAGTCGTTGGCAGTGAATGCGTTAATATTTATTTATTTATAAATGTTAATCAAAGCGGTTAATTTAATTATCAAATATAATATGAAAATTACGTGTAAAGCGATTCTAGGGCTATATGATAAAAAGTTACGATGGCATTTGCCATTTACGAATGCCATTGCGCAAACTTACGAATACTCAAATACACACGTTAAACTTGTAACAGTTGTAACTTGTATCACCCCCTCTTTTTACGTACCAGAAATCGAGTTTTCACCTCTAATAAAGTACCCTAAGAGTAAAATATAAATAAATTATATTTAAAATCCCTGAAACTTCAAAAACAGATCTCACTTCCACGTTAAAAGGAATAAAAGAGGACCGAGTAAATAACCCATAGGCACGATAAAGGCGCGCCCGTACGTGTTAAGGGGTCGCGGTCCGCCGTAAATTCCTCCGTGGTCGCATTTGAATGGGAAATGCCCTGTCTCGCTCTCTTATTCAACGAACGGAGCTGACTGGATGGTGGGAAATAAATATACCTACTTTAAAGAAAATAAAGCGCGCGTTGACCTGACTTTTCTATGGCATTTTTTACGATTTTTTACTACGCTATGCACTCTACGATCTACGCAGGACAAGTCAAATAAATACACAGCGCCGCGATTAGCAGGACTTTTTTTCAAGTCATATACTCGTATTTTGTAGCCGACGCGGTCGGCGCAGTGGTAAAGCAGCTGCCTACTGAGCCGGCGGTCCTGGGTTCGAATCCCCGCCAGAGCCTATTAATATTAAGAATATTATGTGATGAACACGAATATTTGTGCCTGGGTCATGGATGTTCTATGTATTTAAGTAATTATTTATCTATATTAAGTATGCATATCGTCGCCTAGTAACCATAACACAAGCCTTCTTGAGCTTAATTTGGGACGAAATCGATAAGTATGAGGTTGTCTGATATATATATTTTTCTCAGAATCAGAAACTCTGGTTAGACGTGATTTCATATTCCTATAAGGTTTCAAAACGTAGTACCTACTATTACTGCTTAAGAACTGTACGATAAAGTCGATAAAAATCTAAACCATTTTTTTATTTTATTTTATTTATTTGGGGCATCAACAGCAATACAATTTGTAATAATTAACAATATAGTACAACAACAAAAGCCAATAAAAGATGTCCACAAAAATACAGTAAGCAGAACTAGTTACAAGAAAAATTAAACAAACATGGTATGCTCGATCAGGTTAGTGCGCAAGTGTGTGTGCGCGCGCGTGTGTGTGTGTGTGTGTGTGTGTGTGTGTGTGTGTGTGTGTGTGTGTGTGTGTGTGTGTGTGTGTGTGTGTGTGTGTGTGTGTGTGTGTGTGTGTGTGTGTGTGTGTGTGTGTGTGTGAGTGTGTGTGTGAGTGTGTGTGTGGAAATGGAAAGGGATATTGAATTAACTATTATCTGAGCTTAACATTAAAGAATGAATACGCTTCTTCAATGTCGATTTGGTACAGTCAAATAAGTCAATACTGCTAAACAGTTTATTATATTGTCTAAGGAACCGAATTAATGGGGAATTCTGTGCATAATTGGTGTTGACTGTTGGAAGGCTAAACAGGGCACGATTGGCGTGACGGGTTCTTATTTTTGGCACAGAGAAATTAATCTCTGCAAGCAGCGCAGAGCTATCGATGCGGCCAGAGAGAATGTCGTATAAAACACACGTGTCAAGCATGAGACGCCGATTCTCAAGGCTCAGGAGGTGGTGGCGACAACACATAGAAAAATAGCTAGTATCCCATTTCTTGGATCGAAAATTAAGGTGACGCAGAAAGCGATACTGAATTTTCTCAATTTTCTCCTTGTAAATCGTATACTGAGGTGACCAGACACAGCTTGCGTATTCAAGGATGCTTCTAACATATGCATAATAAACTACTTTAATACATGCGGCATCCTTAAACTCTCCACAAACACGATACACAAAGCCCAGGTTCTTGTTCGCACGGTTTACTATGTCATCAATGTGTAAGTCATATGTTAGTTTCGCATCGAGAGTTACACCTAGGTCCCGTATTGAACTTACGCGCTCAATAGCCTCACCTCCGATTTGGTACTGATACAACAAAGGGTAGGGACTTCGCGTAAAAGAGATCTGGCCACATTTTTTTACATTTACATTAATGCGATTAGTATAATAATAATCAGACAGGCGGTCCAAATCACTTTGCAACTCATTGCAATCATTAATGCTGCGAATGCTTGCAAAAATTTTTTTGTCGTCGGCATACATAAGAAATTTTGAAAATTTAAAAACGTTATATATATCATATAGATATGCATTATAGAGCAAAGGACCTAAGTGCGATCCCTGGGGGACACCTGAGGGAACGTCTACAAAGTCTGATCTGCAACCTCCTAGTACAACCGCTTGCCGGCGGTTGCAGACGTATGAGGAAACCCACCTGAAGACATCGCCACGAATACCCAACCAGTAAAGCTTGCGAAGCAGGATGACGTGGTCTACACGATCAAACGCCTTCTCAAAATCAGTATAAATCACGTCAATCTGCTTCCTCTTATCCATCCCACGGAGAACATGATTTGTAAACTCTACAAGATTAGACACGGTCGACCGACCTCTTAAAAAACCATGTTGCTGAGGCGGAATGGCTTTATTTAATACCTCATAGATATTACTTAAAATTATCTTCTCAAATGTCTTAGCAAACTGGTTTAATATAGATATGGGACGATAATTTATTATTTTAGTCTTGGGACCCTTCTTATAAATAGGTACGATCAATGCTTGTTTCCATTTATCAGGAAATAACCCTTCGAGTAACGATTTATTAAAAAGCATCGAGAGAGGAAGTCCTAAACTTGGAGCACAGCTCTTAATAAAAAATGGAGGGATTCCATCGCTACCAGCGCCACCATTAGCATCCAACCTTAGCAACAACTTAACAACCTCGTCGGATGATATACTTATCGATGAAACTATTTCGTTACTATCACAAAAAGGCGGTGCTAACGGCAAATCAGGATAAGCGATGAGAGGCTTACTAAAAACTGAAGAAAAAAAATTACTAAAGCCCTCACAAATTTCTCTATTATCATCCAGCACCCGATCATGGTATTCAAAAAACTTAGGGTAAGCAGACCCGCCTCGACGAGCTTTGACGAACGACCATAGCTGTTTAGGGTTTCTTTTAATTCCCTCCTGAACAATTTGTAAATAGTCCTCCCAGCATTTTTCCTGAACACGTTTCTGGCGTTTACGCAATAAAGAAAAATCATCGTAGTCCAGTGGGTTCCCGTATCTTTTCCACCTTGAATGCATTTTGTCTTTTTCCTTAATTATTTTAATCAAACTCGAACTGAACCATGTCGGGTATTTACCTTTGTGAGTACGCGTGTCTAAGGGAACATATTTGGTAATTATTTCACTAAGAATATTATAAAATTTAGTGAGTGCTGTGTCCATCGACTCTTCAGCAAAACACAAATTCCAATCTATGTTATTAAGATGACCGTTTATAGCATGATAATCGCCCTTACGAAATCTAAACATCGGGCGGGGAACTTCCTTCATTGGAGCAGAGAAAATATCACAAATATTAATTTCAAGTGGTGGGTGATGCGTGTCTTCCTTAACGAGCGGGAAGTTTGAGTTGGATACATCAACAGCGAAGTTAGAGAATATTAAATCTAGTGTGTTATTACTTTCATTTTTTGAGTAGTTGAATTGCTCTAAGTTTGCAAGAAAGAATGTTTCAACGAGTCTAAAGGCTGCATTCTGAACTTCTACTGGTCCACGCCGTTCAAATACGGGAGTAGTATTAAGATTCCATATAATATGCGGGAGATTAAAATCGCCAGCCACAAATAAAAAAGAGTTAGGCGACTCAGATATCACCTTTTTAAATAAACAATTAAAGTTTGTTATATGTTGGGTTAGCGAAGGGCCAGGAGGCGCGTAAACTGAACACATATGCAGATCCCGGTTAGACGTCACTGGAGCCCTAGGATCGCAACGCGAGCGCAACGATTCAGCAGGAATGGTAACCCACAGACATTCGGTACCAGGACTTGCCCAGGTGGAATGATTGCGCGCGCCCAAAGTTCGCAGAACTAAAATCATTACACCACCACCGTCGGCCTTACCGCTTAATGCTCTGTCCCTGTCCAATCTAAAAACATCGTATCTACTATCACATAATTCTGTATCCAAAACACCATCAAAAAGCCAAGTTTCAGTGATGACAATTACGTCATAACTATTATTCAAAATGTTTTGATAAAATTGGTGCGTTTTTGACCGTAAGCCGCGAGTATTTTGATAAAAAAATTTTAGATTTGCTAAGAAAGTAATAATTCAATATAAACAATCAGATATAATATGAACCGATTATAAATAAAAGTAAATTCCTTCAGAAAATTAGCAGAATGCATTGACTGACCTTTGACCTTCACTTTGAGAGCAAAACACTCGGAGTGAATATTCCTTTTCCCCTGTATTGTGTAAATGTGTGTGTAAATGTGTGCAAAATGTGTAAAGAGCGCGTTAACACTACGACCGAGCATAATAAAACAGAAAAACATTAACAAAAATAACTTATTAAATAGCATCAACACAAGCTTAGACAATTTTGCGAAAGTCCGAGGAAGAGCGAATATGAATCAACGGAGCCTGATCTGCTTTACGTTTAAACCATTCACAAAGACAGCTAAATTAAACTTATACTAATATAATAGTTATTAGTTAACTGTCTTTTCTATATATATACAAATAACGTAGAAATCTAAGGCCTTTTCCTTGTATTATAAGGATCAAATAACAGTAAATATTTCCTACGTTTTCTTCGAATTTCTCAATATCTCTAACAATAACACGGACTTGTATTGTATTACAAGCTTTTAACAGAGCATTAACACACTGCATTTTCCAACCTTCGACACCGTGTTTTACGTCGAAAACTCGAGTATTACAAATTGCGAAGGAAGCTATTTTGGCTCAGAAAAATATCTCGCAAAAATACAAAGAGTGCTTTTATACTTGTTTTGCTTGCTCTTCGATTTGGTGAAGGCAGGTACCGAATGTAAGTCGGGAATTTTCTCTTTAGCTATTTTTAGGAAACTGTTCGACTGAAATAGGTTTTGATACGTTCTCGTGGGTATTATACTTTCTAGACAGGTTATGAAGATTTTATCTAGCACAACCTTCAGCGTAATTCTCATACGCTTCTATTCTTGCGCGAGATAATTACCCGTCTCTTACTGTGCAGTAATGTGAGAAAGTGACGGGTAGCGCTATGTCGCTAGACGTGCGTAACTGTGACACTCGACTCTGTCGTGCCACATTAAAGACATTAAAGACATTTATTTACTGTCAAGACTGTGTACACAAGGTCATATTACAGAATTATAGTTTCAACAGCTTATCCATTTCGGACGTACAATATGAATTTCACTGAATAATTACCAAAAACTTAACTATACTACCTACACTACCTGTACATGGACATATACTACCTGTCACTATCCTTTCAATACCGTGCGAGCGTGACAGATGATGCTGAGTCGCAACAAGCGAAGTCGCGGTAATATATCGCGGGTCCAATTTTACAGGGTTCTATGTTACATATTCAGGGTAATTAAAATTATATTTAATGTCATTTCGATGCGGTTGGCTCAGTTTGTAAGCACTTGCCTACTGAGCCGGCGGTCCTGGGTTCGAATCCCGGCCGGGGCAAATATTTGTGTTATGAACTCGAATATTTGTGCTTGGGTCATGGATGTGTGTGTGGATGTATCAGACGAGTAGATTTAACTCTATGATGCAAAATTACTTATATAGAACGCCAATATAAATTGATATACATCGAAGTATCAGTTTATACTGGACGTTTAAAGAACAAAACCAGGCAAATTATAAACTTAATCCTATAATAAAATCAATGGAAACTTTTCCTACTTAATGAGAATACGTTCCTGCTAAGTTAATAAATCAAACAGATTCTTAATTTTATCATAAAACGGTGCAAAAGACTGATTTCATTTAGTTTGCACTGCAGACTCTTTGTTAATCAGGACGATTAAAATTCCTTTTAACCAAGTTTCAATAGTGGAATTTTATTGTCGTGAAGAATTCAATTATAGGTATTCGTGGAAAGTATTCGCCGAGGAGTCGAATACCCGTTGTCTGCATCTGGATAATGTGTAATACAGACAGTTTTTTTTTCACTAGCCTATAATTGTGTCCCACTGCTGGACAAAGGCCTCCCCTCTTTTGCGCCACTCGTCTCTATTGGTTGCATGCTCCCTCCACTCGTTACTAAATGCATCCAGGTCATCCCGCCATCTTCTTTTCGGTCTGCCTCTGCTCCAGTAACCTGGCGGTGTCCAGTCGGTGATTATTCTGGCCCATCGTTCCGGATGCATGCGGCAGACATGTTCAGCCCAGTCCCACTTCAGCTTTGCGGTCTTGGCACCTACGTCTACAACGCGTGTATTGGGACGCAGTTCGGTGTTTCTTATACGGTCTTGTCTGCGAACACGCAATATGCTGCGTTCCATCGCTCTCTGGCAAACTTTGAGCCTGGTCTTTTGAGCTTCAGTCAATGACCAAACTTGTGCTCCGTTGGTTAGAACTGGAAGAATACACATATCGACGAGTTTTCGTTTTAGACAGAAATTAATAAAATATATTTTCATGTAGACATATCCTAAACTTCGTCAGCGTCAAACTTTTTTGTGAACTGTAGTCGGGTAAAAAGTATCCTAAAGTCATCTAATGCCAAAATGTATTAAAATCTGTTTAGACGTTTTGGCGTGACGAGCGGGCCAAGATTTTTTTACACACATACAACGCTTATTTGACGACGTAGTTGGCGCAGTTTGTACTGCAACTGCTTACTGAGCCGGCGGTTCTGTGTTCGAATCCCGGCCGGGGCAAATATTTGTGTGATGAACTCGAATATTTGTTCCTGTATCATGTTATATCGTCATCTAGTACCCATAGTAAGTATAAGCTATGCTTAGTTTGGGACTAGGTCTATTGCCCCTTAATATTTATATTTATTATATATTTATACAAATCCTGCGTCGCGCTACTAAGGTTTTTACGGATAATAATGACCTCTCTCCATAGAAGACTATCTTCAATACAATATCAGATACTAGACGTGCCCGCGGCTTCGCTCGCGTAAATGAAATATGTACTTCCTATTTGTAACACTTGAACATGTAATTTGTTTTTTTTTTTATTATATATACTTAATGAAAAAAGGAAACTGTCATTGCAAGTTAAATAAAAGCTTTTTAAAAGGAAACTGCGTTTAGTCCTCATATTTGTATTTCCGAAATAAAATTAATTATAAGCAAAAGGGATTCAACACATTTTATATTTGTATACTTACATGGACTGGAGAGTAATACATACATGTACAAATGTTACTCAAAGCAAATCTAAGCCTAGCAAAGCTTAATAAACAAAAGTAAAAATAATAACCATTAATAGGCAGTGCCGCTTCAGTAACAGACAAATCCGTGGGAAAAGAATCCTCTGAAAATAGGGAACAATCTAGATCTTCTCGAGAAATAAGCAGTAAGGGTCAGAGTATAGCAAAGCTGGACCAATTTTAGGACTAATATTTTTTTGTTGGTTTGGGCTTAAATTAGCAGATTATTGAATCTAGTAGATTACGCTAAAATAAGCATATTTTATTCTTTCAACTTTTTCTCTCAGATCGATATTTACCGAGATATTGGGGTTCAAATGCATAAACATATTTTGATGTAGGTACGTAATAATAGTAGACTATTTATGAGGGTCATGTAAGCAAGCATTTTGACGCTCCGCTCGCTACGCTCGCTCCGCTATACATGGTCACAAAACAAACCTAACCTAACCTACAGTTTTCGGTTTTCAACCCATGTACCATATTTTCAGACAGCATTTTTACCTTAAAAACCCCAATATCTCGGTAAATATTGATCTGAGAGAAAAAGTTTACATAACAAAACATGCTTATTATAGGATGTTTTAAAGGATACTTTAATAAAAATGAGGTGTTATATTGACATAAATTTCACGACACCGAAATTTTTCTAAGTCCCAAAACTGGCCCACCTTTCCTATACCGCAACCCCTGAGGTCTTACTAACCCAACATTATCGCATCGCATTCTACGCACCGAGATGCAGAACAATGAGTACATTGCCTTGCAAGGATATTTTTCTTGTGTTTATAATAATACATAATCTGTTAAATTCAAATTTAACAAAAATTAAACATGCCATCGCCATTCCTCCATCTCCCGAAACCGTGGTGGTCAATCTGAATAAAACCGTGATGGTCGCGATCAAAATACAAATTAACAACATAATCACTTAATACTTTCAATTCTCGGCATTTTCATAACACTTTTTGCTTATTGCACAGAAAATTCGCTGACAATGACAATGCCGATGACATTTAGTTTGACAGAGAAAACAACATACGTCAAGCAAAGTGCGTAGTCATTACATTTCGAGTAAAAAACTTCGATATAACGGCGTACCAACATGACGCCAAAATTTTTGGCTACTTAAACTTAAGTCATATAGCGAAAAGAAACTTTAGGCTACTTGAACCTGAGCCATAAGAGCGAGAAGAACCGAGTATCGCCGGAAATGGTCGACGGTCGCGAAATGAAGAATTTTATGAAGATTTCTTTAGCCGATTGTGAAGGTAATACGTAGTGAAAACGGTATTTTTTACGCTCTTATTCCATTCTCATATTTAGACAATAGATTTGAATAGTTTTTTCTGCGGTAACGTGCATCGTATTGGAGAAACGTGATCTAAAAGAACGTCGAGTTTTGTAAGGCGCCATCTCGCTTCCTCCCTAGTGCGTTATCCCGTTCTGGCATTTTCAATTTTATTATATAGATTGGTTCGCAAATAAATAAGCCGGAGAGCCGTGGAGACATTAGGTTCGAATCCCACTCGAAGCATAGATACAAACATTTATATATGTGAAGCCTTGGAAGCTCGCATTGACGTTCATCACTAGAGCTGGGTAGTTTCGAGTTTTCTGTAAAACCAAACGTAACCGGTTCCGTCAAAGAAACTGTTTTTTTTTATGTAACTGATTTTTGCTATAGCCCCGTTGCTGACATCCCTGTCTCGTTCGTTTCGTTTGCAACTATGGCGCGACGGCGTTTTTGAGTTTCGTTAAATTTTTTCGACTTTCCCAGATTTTTTTTATGTGATACCTATCACTACATAGTATAAAACAAAGTCGCTTCCTGCTGTCTGTCTGTCCCTATGTATGCTTAGATCTTTAAAACTACGCAACGGATATTGATGCGATTTTTTTATAGATATTTTAATGATTCAAGAGGAAGGTTAATATGTATAATACCATGGCTAATTTATCAGCATTGCACCCATACGAAGCCGGGGCGGTCGCTAGTACTATATAATCGTATACGTAACGCTGTCAATGTATGATTGTTACAGTTTTTTTGATAACAGGTTTTAGTTCTAGTATTAAACGGTTTTACCGTTTCTCTATAAAAATAAAAACGTTTACAAGAAAAAACGCCCAACGCTATTCTTCACGTACCTAAAACATTATGAACTAATGCAACTGCATTAGTTTTTAGCATCAATAAACTAACGAATGGAGAAACACTAACAGGTCCGCTAACTTTTAATTAAATTATCCACCTTCTGCGCGTAACTGTAGCAGAAAGTAAGAATTCTAAATATTAGTTTTATATTAACTTTTCTACGGCGATCGCGCTGCAAGTTGCTGGTATTTACCAGCTCAGCTCGTTGGGCATTCGAGCACAAAGAGAATACTTGCGATGTTTTAATCAATAATGTATACCTATATATGCTATTTTTCTAATTAGAAATATATTTTATTAATTTGAAAGTAGCGTTAGCGTTATTACTGCATTTACAGCTAGTATTTACGTGCTTATTGAGAAAATGAGTCATATAAAATTTCTTATTTTAAAAAACTGAAGCGTAGGTACTAGGGCTTCTAGGGATTTTGAGTGATCTTGCTATTGTATAGTTTTTAGGGTTCCGTACCTCAAAAGGAAAAAACGGAACCCTTATAGGATCACTTTGTTGTCCGTCTGTCCGTCCGTCCGTCTGTCAAGACCCTTTTTCTCAGGAACGCGTGGAGGCATGAAGCTGAAATTTATATCAATTACTCAGGTCTACTGTCCCTTGAAGCTGTGAAAAAATCAAACTTCTAAGCCAACGCAATCAAAAGATACAGCCGTTTATGCCGCAAATTTTCGACACTTGCAAGGGAATCAAAACCTACAGGGTGCTTCCCGTGAACTCAGAATCTTGAAATTTGGTACGAAGCAACGTCTTATAGCATAGATAAAGGAATAATTACGAAAACCATAATTTTTTTTTTTAATACCTAACTTTGCACCTAATTTATATGGGGCGCTATACATACCAGGTGCAAACTTAACTTAACCACTTAGGGATGGAAAGTGTTTGTACGGAACCCTCGGTGCGCGAGTCCGACTCGCACTTGGCCGGTTTTTTTTTTTTGATTGATCCTATTTTGCTATAAATTTACGGCGAATACCAAATAGGAAACACTCGAATGCCGATACTAACGAATCATATTTAAATGTTTTCACTATCATCTGCATAGTGGAATCGCGGCCCACTAGTATTTATTTAATTGTATGGCAGAGTTACAATGCGAATACAGCTTATATATTAAGTTTATATTAAGTTAAATAGAGCCATCCCTTAGTGAACGGTCTAATCGTTGGCATATTGGTATCGGCATTGATCCTATCTAGAAAGTGGCAGCTGCTCGCCTCCGAGCCACTTACTCTGATTACGACGGACTCATTACCGGGTTTAATTGCAAGCCTGCCAATCGAAGGGCCGATGGCTTCATTATGAAAAACGAGTAAACCACAAGCCACTTATTACGTATGCGGTCGGTCAGTTATGGGGGAAGAAAAAGTTATAAGCCCATTTACTTTTTTTTTTGCGGAGTTTAAAGAATATCTAATTTTATTTAAAGTGTATAAATATGGCTCCAGGGGAAAGATTACTTACTATAAAATTAAATATTTTACGAAACGTTTGTCGATGGTATTGAAGGAACCGTATCTGGACCTCGCAAATAGTGCTACGTATCGCAGCGCTTACCCGTAGCACATCTGCTACGCCGTAGCACTTATAAACAGTGGCTATCACGATTATCATAACCGGCATCCTTGAAGCGGGGATAATTTAATCATATTGGGCACTTTCATTTACGATTACTATGGACCCTTCCCTACTCACGTTTAACGTTTTGTATGTGGTGACTTCGGCCATGGACACAACTATCATCAAATCATCATGATATACAGCTGTTTCAGTTCAGGGAAATTTAAGTTTTAACCCTTTTAAGTTTTAATTTAATGCATTCAGCAGATATTTACTTGAAAATTGACAAAAGTTCAATCTTTCATTTCACTAAACACACCAATACAACTCACAAAAAAATGCCTGAAACCTATAGTGCAGATGCAGAATTTATTATTATACTCCTTAAGACTAGTACTAACATATAATTATTAAAAAATATTTGTAACCTATACAAATATTTAATATTTGTCCATAACACTTGTACGAGTCGTACACCAGAACTGATCTGATTGTTGATGGTTGATTGTAGATTTGATAGAAACACTGATGTCGGTGTATGAATTTATTGATAACCAAGGTATATGAGTACTAGCTAGGAGCACGTATAAACGTAGACTAAAAATTATAATTCATAAGTAGCGCGATTGCAAATACAATAATTATTACCTATTCATTATGTATTTAATGCTGACTCGTAAATGTGCAATGCTTGCATTGTACATATTCCCGGCCAGGAGATGAAGATTGATAAGAGATGCTGATTAATATTATTTTTATACAAACTAAATTGTTATACTAGAATGATTATGATGGACAAATTCGACAGAAACAAATTGAATTAAATTTCATAAAATTATTTGACTGAGGTAAATTCCCTGAATCTAGATGAGGTATTTGTATTGTTAAGTGAAGTTGCTGCGACGCGATGATCTTGTCTTTCTGCGTGTTGTCCGCTGTAGTTGCGCTCGGTCGCTGATGGAATGGAGCTGTGCGATGACATCGAAGTGGGTCTGCGACTGCGACCGCTCTCCCCAGGGGCGGCGTCGAACGGAGGGGTGAGACGTGCTATTAGTCGCCGGCGCCGAATGTAGCGGCGTGCACTCAGCGCCGCTAACACGGCCACGACGCCCATGACCACGTAGATCGCCGTATAATGATGCACGTCGTGGTAATTGATTCCGTCTGATAAGGCACCCTCGTTCTTCATGTGATCAATTTGGTCTCTGATAACCTCGAGATATTTGCCATTACTTTCATTAACACCCGATTCGCCTTGTGTCACTGGAACTGTCAGATTGATGACATTGTTTAAAGATGGCACGTCAAACTTAACGACGTCGGCTTGATTTTTAATCTCATTAGAAAGTCTCTTCTGTGGAAATATATTGAAAGAATCGCCATTTAATACGCAGTCGGTTTGGAGGGTGATGATTCCTGCTTTGCTTAAATGCTCGGCCTTGACGTGCTGTCCGCATATGATTCTTGCAGTACACACGTCACAACAAAAGAAAAGGTATGTATTCATATTACTTAGTTCCGTCCATATGTTCCGGCAAGTGTCAGTGTCGGCTGAGCACTTATTTGTAACTTGATCTGCTATGCACAGGTGTGAATCAGTCTTTAATTGATAAATTGGTCCTTGTAGCGTACAAATAAGTGTGTTAGAATCGTAGTGCGAGCACTTATGTACGGTTTCATCGAGCATGGGTATATACGATTCCTTTTGAATATTTATTGCCACTTGATCGGCAATGGGCCGTATTCTGATCATTTTTTTTCCATCTTGCTGTGGAATTGATATTAGTCGGAATAGCTCATAGACATCTCGGAACACTAATGGTATTCTGATTTCGAAGATAAGATATTGACGGGTCATTCTGGTTCGCACCTTCATTAATTGATAAAACTTTGGTAGATCAGCGTCGATATTTTCACATGGAAGGGTCAAGTCCCTTGGCATTTGCCCAGTAATGATATTTAGCTCATCCTTTAACTGTTGCGGTGTCAAGAGATGAATGTTGAATTTTCCATAAATTACGTTTGTAATGGTGTCCAATAAAGTATCTTGTATGCTTTTCAGATTGACGAATATGCTGTTTGCAATAATTGATGACATAGTGAATTCATTTATTATCGTTGATTCTTGAATTTGACTTCCTTGTTTGTTGAGAGTGATCTCGATGTTGTTAATATGTTGATTGAAAGTTTTATGTTGATTTTGCATTGAATTCTGTACTCTTTTTAGCAAGTTATATTCCGCCTCTATAACTGAAGTTTGATTTTTCCATAATTGCGCCAAGTGTTTTTCATTGTTTCTCGTCAGGTCGATGTCTCTTTGATATTGTTCGGCGAACTGTTCGTCGAGCACACCGAAGAGAGTGTGAGCAATATTGCCGATGCCATTGATGAGGCCTCTCCTTTTTCTTCGCGCTTCGGGGCGGTGTCCGAGTAACATGTCGTCGTAGTATTTTAATTCCGAAATGGCGTGACGTAATTGAGTCAATATGATAGTGCAATGTCGCTGATTCTCGATATTGTGACAAATATTTTCTAAGTGTTTGATGTACTTGGAAAATAATTCTGATCCTTCCCAGTATGGGTTTATATCATAGTAAACTACGAGCTTCCACTCGTCCCGAGCCAGTTTCAAATTCGTTACTTTGTCGAAGTAAATGCCTTGTCCTTCGTTGAAAGATGATACGTCGTAAGTGCATTCTGCGGGCGATATAAATAGCATCAATAACATGAATGCCATAGTGATGAAATTAATGATTTTGTTTGCCGTTTTCTTTTGTCTTGTGGGTCTCTGGGTGGTTCTGGGTGGTTTGGGTGGGTTTATCTCTGAATCTTTCTTCTCTCCTTCACTGGACGGTATTTCATCTTCTGATACTGGCAGTTTTGACAACTTGATGATTGGCCTTTTCATGATCCCATTTTTTGTCTTTACTGATGCGACACGAACGAAGCCGTCCTTCCCCGGGTGAACTTCTGATACTCTGCCCAACGCCCACTTGCCGGCGGGTAAATTTTCGTCGTGAACAACGTCACCGACCTTGATATTTGATTTGGGCTGTGTCCATTTACAGCGTGATTGTAATTGACACAGGTATTCAGCTTGCCATTTTTTCCAAATGTCCTGGAATATTTTCTGAGTTAGACGCCAACGTGTTCTCTCGTCCCTTTCAGTCTCAATAATGTGAAGAGTCGGACCGCTTGCTAAAAAGTGTGCTGGCGTTATGTAATCCAGGTCATCGGGATCTTCTGTCAATGCACACAGTGGTCGTGCATTCAAACAGCCTTCGATCTGTGCGAGTAGCGTTGTAAATTCTTCGAATGTGAGATGTTGATCTCCCAGCACTCGGTGAAGATGATATTTTAGGCTTTTCACTGCAGCTTCCCACAATCCACCGGCACTGGGCCATGAGGGTGCGTTGAAGTGCCAATTGATGTTCATGTCGCTGATGGCCTTGAAAAATGATTCCTCTAATGTCTGCTTGATGTCTTCGTACCCCCTTTTGATTGCTTTACTGGATTTAGTAAAGTTCGTTCCATTGTCACTGTAAATGTGACGGGGTGCTCCACGTCTGGCGGACATTCTTCTCAGAGCAGCCAGAAATGACTCCGAGCTTAGGTCAGAAACTAGCTCCAAGTGAACTGCCTTTGTCGCCATGCAGACAAACACGGCGATATATCCCTTTGTCGTTTTAATGCCACGACCTTTGTTAGCCTTCACTGTGACATATCCCGTATAGTCAACGCCTGTGTTATAAAACGGCCTTGACGGGTTTGACCTTGATTCAGGTAAGTCACCCATTAGTTGTGATAACTTTGGCGGTTTCTGTTTTAGGCACGTTATACAACGGCGTAGTCGATTTTTTGTAGCTCTGTTACCACCGATAATCCAGTATGAATTTCTCAGCCTTGAGTGAGTTAGTTTGGCGCTTCCGTGCAAAACAGCTTCGTGTGCCTGATCGATAAGCAGCTCAGTAAGTCGACCCCTGTGGGGGATGATGAGAGGGTGTTTCATTTCCCAGCTGATGTGCGCATTATGAAGTCTTCCACGAACTCGCAACATTCCATTTTGATCCAGAAAAGGTCTTAGTTTCAAAATACTGCTTTTTGATTCCAATGGTTGATTTGATTTTAAGCTGTCAATTTCGTTTGAAAACTCCATTTCTTGAACAAACTTAATGATTTTATTTTTAGCTATATTTAGCTCGCCGGCTGTTAAGTAACTTGAGCTTTGCTGACGACGCGGGGTTGCTCGTAATATCCATGCGAGAACCCGAGTGCAATGAGTCATGTTGCTATGTTTATTAATTAATTCGTTGATAATACTATCATCGGTTTGTTTACAAGTTGACGCGTTACACTGTTTTGATGTTCTTATTTCTTGATCTGTGGTGTATGTTGGCGTTTCATGATTCTGACTATATGATGATAGCCAGGCTGGACCATTCCACCAAATTGGATGCTTTAATAACTGCTGAGCGGTGATCCCGCGACTGGCGCAATCTGCTGCGTTCTCTTCAGACTTGACGTAATTCCAACAGGTCGGCGGTATGATTTTAGTGATTTTCGCAACTCGGTTGGCTATAAAAGGTTTCCACTTGTTCGGTTCGCCGTTTAGCCAGCCTAAGACGGCTGTACTGTCTGACCAGCAGACAAGTTTGATGTTGTTATCTGATAGTGATTGTTTGACCTTGTCCATCAGAGTAGATAGAAGTTGGGCCGCACACAGCTCCAGCCTTGGTAGTGTAACATTCTTCTTGGGCACCAGTCTTGATTTGGCTGCTACTAGTACCGGCGGCGGCGTAGGTATTTTGTCATCGGTAGAGATAACACGGCAGTATATTGCGCACGCATATGCTTTCGTTGATGCGTCACAAAATCCATGAAGTTCCATTTCCTGATTCTTGTGACTGTTGAGCCATCGTGGGATTTTGATGTCTTTGATAATTTGTAAGTCTTGTGAAATTGTGTACCACTCTTTTTTGATATTGTCGGGTACTTGATCGTTCCATCCGATATCATTTGATACGACCTTTTGAAACAGTAATTTTAGCTTTGTCGTGGTCGGCAAAAGCCACCCCAAGGGGTCAAATACCTTTGCTATACTCGACAATAGCTCTCTTTTAGTCATCATGACTAATGTTGACGTTGATGGCGGTTCAATCTTTAATTGAAATGTAAATTGATCTTCTTGCGGGTGCCAGCGTAGACCCAGTGTTTTAGTCGTTTCTTGATCCTTAAATTCGAAGGTTTGTTGTGACTGTTTAGACTCGCTGACTTCTTGCAACAGCTCTGGCGTGTTTGATGCCCATTTTCGAAGATTAAATCCTCCCGCTCTTAGAAGGTTGATCAAATCGGTTTGCATTTTCTTTGCTGATTCGAGATCATAGCAGCCGTGTAGAAGGTCGTCCATGTAAAAACTCTCTTCTACTACGCTAGCCGCTTCAGGGTAGTTGTGGCGTTCGTCCTTGGCTAGTTGTCTTAGCGTCATCATGGCCAACCAGGGCGCGGCCTTTGTGCCATATGTTGTGGTTGATAATGCATATTCACGTAGCGGTTGATATTCATCGTCTCTCCAAATGATTTTTTGATATTTTTGGTCTTGTATGTTTACGCCGATCATTCTGAACATTTTCTCTATGTCTGCTACGTAGGCGACCTTATATTGTCTCCACTTGATGATAAGGGATAGCAAATCGTGTTGTAAATTAGGGCCACCATACATGATGTCGTTTAGACTTATTCCATTTGATGTTTTTGCAGATGCATTGAATACGACACGGCACGAAGACGTTGTCGAATCGGCACGTTGAATACAGTGATGTGGCAAAAAGCAATCTTGCGTTGAATTTCGATTGCCGTAGCTCTCGTTTGTACATTCACGCATGTGGCCTAAATTGATGTATTCCCGAATGAATTTTTTGTACTCTGCTTCCATATTTGGATATTTTCGAAACCTGCTCTCGAGGTGCCTGAATTGGGCTATAGCAATATTTCTGGAGTATCCAAGAGCGTTTTCCATATCCGGCTTTAACGGTAGTCGAACGACATATCTGCCGTCTTCTTGGCGAAATGTAGTTTCACGGTAAAAATTTATGCAGTGCTGATCTTCTGATGATAAATTCGAAGGTTCATTGATGTCTTCTATGGCCCAGAAGCGTGTGATGTCCTCCATGTTGTTGACCGCAATATTGCATTGATGCGATTGGGCTGGCAGTGATGGTGATGGCACGTTTCCACAAAGAATGTACCCGAGTTTCGTTTTCTGTGCCACAGGGAGGTTTTCACTTTCATTGATAATGCCTTCTTGAATGATTTTGGCGTAAACGTCGGCTCCTAACAATAGATCAATAGGACGCCTGACATGAAATTCGGGGTCTGCCAGTGGAATTCTCTTTAAGTAAGACCAATCGGGCTTGGCAAATGTCTGGTTTGGTAGATAATTTATAAGTGTATTCATGATATACAGGTCGGCGCCAAATTGAAAGTCAGATTTCAGTGATGAAGCTGTGATGTTGATAATGCCCTTGCATGTTACTCCTTTGGCACCAATGCCATACACAATGTCCTTGCATCTTTGTCGGGGCAGTTGTAGAAGTTGGGCCGCGTTTTCTGAGATCAAGGACATTTGTGATCCGACATCTATAATGGCTCTCATGATATGATGACTTCCATCTGCCGCTTTTACTTTGATTAGGGCAGTCGCTAATAAAACATCCATAATTTTATTGCTCTCTTGCGTAATATTTGCGACATTTTTCCGTTTATTAAACGGGTCGGAAGTTTCTTGTTTCTGAGCGTAGGCATCGTGCACTAATGTGTTGTGTTTTTCATGGCACGTGCGGCATCGACTCGTCGAAAAACAATCCTTATCGTAATGATTGTAAAGGCAATTCTTGCATAGATTAAACTTCGCAATAATGCTTCGCTTGCTTTCGGGTTTTGCACTTTGAAATGTTTCGCAATTAAATATTGCATGGTTCTTGTTACATACTGGACAATGATTCCTTTGATAATAACTTGATTTAAAATCATTTGATTTGTAGTGCAACGACGATGATTCTTTTATGCCTCCAAATGATTTGTTGAAAGGCTTTCTTGATGCTTCAGGTTGTTGCACGTGTTTTGGGGTGTCCAACTTGCGGCGACTAGCTTCAAATGATGTAAACTTCATCTCCAGAAATTTTAAAAATTCCTTTAATGTGGGCAAGTCACGTGGGTTCTTCAATGATTCAATATACTCCGTATGACTTTCCGCGTCCAACTTTTGTGACAAAATATGGACAATAAGCGGGTCCCATGACTTGATATCCACGCCGAGGTTTCTGATAGCATTTAGGCACTCATTGGTGGTGTCATGTAGACGCTTGATATGTGTGTATGATTGTTGTTGCATTGATGGTAACGACAACAGGTTATTTAGGTGGGCTGTGAAGATCAGTTTTGTATTATTGTACCTGTGGTTTAAGATTTCCCAACATGTTTCATAATTTTCGGAGCTAATGTTGAGATGTTGAATTAATTTTTCGGCTTCACCACGAACCTTGTTTTTCAAAAATTGCATATTCTGTGCGTTGGACATAGAGCAGTTATGATGTATGGCTTCATTAAATAAATCTTTGAAGGAGACCCACTGCTGGTAATTTCCACTAAACGGCGGGATATCCATGACTGGAGTTGATTTTTCCCGATGAGTCATTGACCAAATTTTAGTGTTGATTGCTTTTTTGATGTCTTGGAATTTTTTCTCATATTTGCAGAACGTTTGATTATAGGTTTCGTCGTCTTCGAAAAGTTCACTGTCGATATCCCAGTGAAGTGCGTCAATAGTTGCCCAACGAGACTGAACTGATTTGAGTAAATCGTCTAACTCCCATCTTTCATTGATGACTGAGAGGTCGATGTAATATATAGTGCGTGCAAAGGCCTTGAAGTTACTTTGTTGCTTTCTCATCTTTTCTGACAACTTCGCAGCATCCACGTTAGGTCTATCGGTGCTGTTGAAAATCGGTGGAATCGCGAACCCTGGATTGATTGGAGCCCGAAGGTTGGTCTTCTCTTGATTCTTCAGAGTCTCGGCCTTAGGCGCACGCTCGTTATCTTGATGGAGGGTGCGGCTTGGCTCTCCGATCTGTATTCCATCGCGATCTAATGGCGCTTGATCTTCCTCGTTCTTAGCTTCTTCCTCTTTTGTCTCGTGCCAACTAGGCATGGTTGATGACGAGGGGTTGCTTAGACGTTCTGTTGGCTTTGGTGATAACTGCCGTGGTCTAGGTGATAAAGACGCCTGCTTAGCATAGTTCAGATGATCTTCCAAAACTGATCGAGCTGAGTCGTAAAAGGCTTTTGTTTTGGCATAACTTTCTTTGGCAAAAAAAATGTATTCTTCATCCTTGCACTCCACTAATTTTTTATGATTATTTTGAAATTCTTGCCAAAATCCATCGAGGCCAATCAATTTGTTATTGATATTAGACACAGTTCGACGACTTGGTCCATCCTTTTTGTAGTTTTCGTATAGTCTATTCATATTAGCCATAAGCTGGTTTTGTTCATTAAGAATAGTGTCCAATTCCTTGTCGGAACTCATCTTGATTTACTTGAAACTTTACGTACGTAAAATAACTGATAATATTGATGAAATTAATTGATAACGGTGTGGCCACTGATATTGATGCTTGACGTTGATATTTTTCCTTGGTTCACTGATTTTAAATTGATGATAATAATTGCTGCAGCTGATGATTATGATACTTGAAGTTCGAGTTTCCTCTTACTTGATTTGATAGTAGTCTAGACGATGTTGATATCTTCGATGATGAACTGATGACGTTCCGTTGTGACAATGAATATATTCAGGTTCTGTATTACTGCTCACTCTCTTCCGAACGGTGAGACCCGCTTGTGGGAGGCCGTGGTAAGAAGCTGAGTCGACAAAATCACTGTCACAGTCACTGATAGGTTCGAAGGACCATATGATGTACGAGTCGTACACCAGAACTGATCTGATTGTTGATGGTTGATTGTAGATTTGATAGAAACACTGATGTCGGTGTATGAATTTATTGATAACCAAGGTATATGAGTACTAGCTAGGAGCACGTATAAACGTAGACTAAAAATTATAATTCATAAGTAGCGCGATTGCAAATACAATAATTATTACCTATTCATTATGTATTTAATGCTGACTCGTAAATGTGCAATGCTTGCATTGTACAACACTATATGGACCACAAACTTTTGGACATTATACTATTTTTTTAATTGGACAAAAACTAAAAAACGACGTGTTTTAACTACTGATTTTTATGACGTCACAAGCCAGCATCTTCATAGAAACTTCATACTAACAGATCGTTTTAGACATTTCATAAAGAGTAGCTGACTTGAGCTGTCGGATTCATCGGCCATCTTTGTTCATGTTCATTTCATCTCATGTTTTAATAATTTAATTTTTACTTTTTTGATAAGTTTTTTTAACACGGAAGTCATGCATTGGTTATAAACCAAAAAAACTGATACTGGCACAAGCTTCGAGCCGCCATTTACGGATTAATAATGACTTGAGCTGTCATCGAATACCGTATTAGGTACATAAGGCATCATACGATTTATAATATTGATATTATTAAGATATGTAAGTACGAGCTTACAAAGATTGGAAGTTACAAAAAAATCGTTTTGGGCAATTACATGCAACAACTTTTTTCGCGTGGACGAGGTTTCGGGAACCTTTTATCCCGAAACCTCGTCCACGCGAAAAAAGTCAGTAATATTTTTTTTGCTTTACCGTAATCGAGTAAAAAGTATCCAATAACCTTCGAGGATTCCTTGATTGATCAGAAGCATGGCGTAATAACACGCATGCTTCTGATTAATCAAGGAATTCTCCGCTATAAAATACCGTCAAAACTTGTGGGTTACATGTACATGCGGAATACGGAAACGAAGTTGACTCCCATCGTTAAGGTAACTGGCCCGACTAAGTTATGAAGTGGTCACATTATGCTTAAGTAGTTCATAGTTCCGCGACTGGTTAACACTTGTTAGCTTGTTGAAATCTATCTGAATTTGCCCTGAATTGCAAGAAAAATATTGTTTATTCATGAATTTAGTAAGGAAACCTAAGTAAACACTATAGGTGTGGAATTAACGTCTTTTCGCTCATTATATCAGGGTAGTATCAATTTCCCAAAAAGTAAGTAACTATTCCATTTATAAATTATGAATATGAAAATAGCATCAAATAGATTTGACGACGCAAGGGCAAATATTTTTGTAATAAACTCTAATATTTGTTTATTTGTTCTTGGGTCAGCGATGTTTTTAGGGTTCCGTAGCCAAATGGCAAAAAACGGAACCCTTATAGATTCGTCATGTCTGTCTGTCCGTCTGTCTGTCTGTCCGTCTGTCCGTCCGTATGTCACAGCCATTTTTTTCCGAAACTATAAGAGCTATACTGTTGAAACTTGGTAGGTAGATGTATTCTGTGAACCGCATTAAGATTTTGATGCAAGAATAAAAAATAATAATAAATATTGGGGGCTCCCCATACTTAGAACTGAAACTCAAAAAAAATTTATTCATCAAACACATACGTGTGGGGTATCTATGGATAGGTCTTTAAAAATGATATCGAGATTTCTAAAATATTTTTTTTCTAAACCGAATAGTTTGCGTGACAGACGCTTCCAAAGTGGAAAAAAGTTGCCTCCCCCCCCCCTCTAACTTCTAAAATAAGAAAATGAAAAATCTAAAAAAAACATATGATGTACATTACTTTAAAAACTACCAACGAAAATTGTTTTGAACGAGATCTAGTAAGTAGTTTTTTTAATACCTAACTTTGCACCTAATTTATATGGGGCGCTATACATACCAGGTGCAAACTTAACTTAACCACTTAGGGATGGAAAGTGTTTGTACGGAACCCTCGGTGCGCGAGTCCGACTCGCACTTGGCCGGTTTTTTATGTATGTAAATATATTCTTATCTACATAAGTATGTATTAAGTAGTCTAGTGCCCATAACACAACCCTACTAAAGCTTAGGTACTGTGGGACTTTTCAGAAAAAAGAGCGATGTAATGTTCATGTTCTACAAGAAACGAACACTTGTAGATAGGTATACCTCCTGTTAACACTGCAAGGAACACCAGCCGAAAGAGAGCCTGGCGCTCTGGCGCAGCCCTTTTATTGATTCTCAATCCCCGCCGTTACACCGCCCGTGGTGGGACCTCGATTTCATCCTTGACGAGTAGATGGCGCCACTGGCGGCGGTGCAATGCTGATGATGTAATAGCACCCGCCGCCAACGTATCATTGTGCCGAAAAATCGTTTAGCGGAATTTTTCCTCTGTAGTCATATTTTTTTAGTATATGTTTTCATAATTCTTGCAAATATCATCCCTATTGATTAGGTTAGGTTAGGTTTGTTTTATAACAATCGCAAATAGTTTACGGTTGCAAAGAAAAATGCTGTCTACGGAATAATTGTTCGGCGAAATGAAACATTAGACGAGAAATAATTCTAGTAGTCAATATAGACCCTTATTTAATCGCTCAATGCTCGATATTTCCAGTACCCGACTTGAGAAATTCGTTATCATATAAGTTACTTCATAAAATATTTTGAAATATTGTGATAGAAAGCTGCATGGGCACATCTATCAAACTTTTAATAAAACTTTCCAGTCTCCGCAGGACGTCGAAATGAAATCTCTCTTTTCTTATCTATTTTCCTAGTACCTTGCAGTTTGATTTCCGTATCCGTCCTCCTCCATGAGAGCATAGGGATTATTCAATATCTATACCAAAATGTACCCATTCAAGCAAATTGTTGTATTCAGTACACCCTCGCATAAAACGGTTGTTTATTCAGTATTGAACGAGGTTTGCGCAAAATGTTGGCATGGATTCCATAGGATGAGCTTAGGAAGTGTATAAAGGGCAGGGGCCGTTATTATTTGAATAAAGCGGGCTTCCGGCCGGCAGACGGCTATTAGATTGACCTTTCCGGTGCGAACAATGTTTCACCCGTGGAGCGCCCAAAAATAAATCCGCTGAGGGAATTATAATAAAAAAACATGTAAAAGATTTAGGGCGTTGGGTTGACGGACGAGAGATGGCCATACAGGGTCCCAAATTCAAATCCCTGCAACCGCCGTGTACAGATGACTACCTATTTACTCTGACAATTTATAAAAATTACCATTACATTTAGGTACTTAAATCTACTCGTATTGCTGTAGTACTTAATCAACGCTCGTACAGCGACGGCAAATGTTGGGTGGAAATAATTAATTATGTTAATTAAATCGTGGGGATTCTTGACATTTTCCAGCAGTGGTCTTCTGGTTAAGGCAATGATGAATTGAAAGTCAGCTTGTACCATGAGGTCTATGGGTGCCAGTGACGAGGCATCCACAGACCCATGCCCATACACACTAATAAACTGGTATTATAATTTATAAGTTAAATTGTATCCCAAAACACATTAGAGAAATTACGACATAGTTCGTCTGCCTCATAATTTGTCATAACTCCTCTTTTAAAATATAAATTATTATGCAGTAATAAAATACAATATGGATGAAATGGATTGCAGATTATGAAAAGCCTCCTTGGAACCAGCGAAGCGCGAAAACCAGGAGATTTGCGAGCGGCGCCGCGGCGGCAGACGTGCTCGTACGTCATAATTCGATTTGCCGGCTCCGTCGATTAGCGGCAGGAAATATTCACTTCCAGCGAAATGTTCAGACTAGAACTAGCTAGATGAATAAAATAAAGTTTCACATAGGTTTTCGTAAACATTTTTTGGAGTTTACTCCTTAAGAATCGATTTTCATATATAAGCCCGGGGTATGAAAAATATGGGGTGTAAAATCGAACGTATCTGCCGTGCTAATTTAAAAAGTCGTATCTCAGTATACGATCGGGGTAAAAATACGACTTCGTAATTTAGCAGGTTATGCGTTAAGCGTTATAGACTAAGATCCCGATATAAAATAACCTTCACCGAGATGTTTATTTGATGAAATGTATTTTATATTTAATTTAATATGTCAATAATTATATTGCATATGGGTTGCCTACCAAATTTTAGTCCAGGGTATGTTTAATTAATAATAAAAAAAAATTGTTTTAAACATTTCACCGGTTTGATTAATATTAGATAAATTCTATACCAATCGAAAGTAAGAAGCCCATAGAATATGCAAACGTTAGGTTGCCTATTCTTTTCCCGTCACAACTATTGGGTAGCCAGGTATAAACAGGTAAATCTATACCTACTAGCATTTTGCAAAGGTCTAATTGTTGAATTGAAATTAAATAAAAGTCAAGATTATTTAATTATGAATTTATCTAATAATAAAATCGGTGAAATGTAAAAAAAAAAAAGTGTGTGTGTCAGCTCCGACGCACGACTGGAGTTTACTCTTCAGGCCAGGCGCGCACCACGATTTTTTTTAGTCGCGCGATAATTTTGTCGCAGAAATAAGCGTACTTCTGGGTTTATGAAAATCGTGGTGCTCGCACTCTCATTATAAACCCATATCTTGCATTTATGCGACAAAATTATCGCGCGACTAAAATCGTGGTGCGCGCCTGGCCTTAAGAACGATTATAAAATATATACTCAATACTCAATACGTTTATTGCACATAATGATTAGTAAATAGTTTAAGTATCACATTATGTACCCTGTCGGGTGCTGCAAACAAGGACGAGGAGGTAGGCACTTACATAATATTAATATACGAGTATAATATAGTACAGCAAAATTACAATATTTTACAAGGAAAATTTACTTCCAATTCATTTTTAACAAATTGGAGAGATCATGAGTCTAACTAAATAAGGAAGCGTGATGTAAAGCGCCCTCGAGCGGCTAGTTTAGTTACTAAATTTACGAAAAAAAAACCGTATCTTACTATGAAATCCATACAAAGATACGATCTTATTAATTAAGGAGCTTTGATAATTATATGAACATGCCAGCTCCAGCAGGCCTAATACACAACATCATTCATCTAAAAGACATAGATAAATAAAAACATAAACCGTATAAACTTAAAAATAACATGTACACGAAAACAACTAAATTTGTATACACTATTTACATAAAAAAAACTGTATACAAATTTAGCCGATTCCGATAAGGGTTCCGCCAATATTGAATTGAACATTACATTCAAGAAAGATCTGGTATTAGACCTAGCCATTTACATTAGACAAAAACAAACGTACAAAATCACCTTCCTTAAAAAAATCCTTAAATAAATCCAAAATCTCCTTAACAACAACTCCAAACAGCGTTTTGAACTTCTCCTCCCAACTTTCGGTAGAAAACAAAATATCCTTCGTCTTCTCAACCAGCCTTTCAAAAGTAATACATCTCTTCTTCTTGTCCTTATTTTGTCTTTGATCTTCCATATCAGCCCGCTCAATAGTAGGCTGATTGACCAATAGGCACTCGGACCTCTTCACATCTGTTACTCTTTTTGACTTCCGCGGCTTACGAACCTCTTGTTGTGGCTCGCTCTCTAATCTGTACTAAGTTACTGATCGTTGGCCCTCAGCCTGACAGACAGAATCTTCAGACTCTTTAGATTGTAACGGCTTCGACAAATTAGCATCTCTATATGACTTTCCAAAACTTAAGTCATTCTCAAAAACAGATGGCGCATCCTGACTACAAACATCCGTATCCTTTTTTTTCTTATTTTGCATATACAACCAAAAAGCCCGTTTATATATACATCTCTCAGCAGACATAATCCTGCGAATTTCTTACTCCTTCACAAAAACCGGGCACGACTTATCTAAGGCCATATGGCTGCCTTTACAATTAATGCATCTAAAAATAGTCGTTTCGCAATTGGCATGCTCCCCGCCGCATTTCGGACAAGTAACTTTAGTAGTAGGACAAAACCTGCTCAGATGACCGAACCTCCAACATATTGAACACTAGCTGTGCCCCGCGGTGTTACCCGCTCATCCCACGGAAACACTACATTTATTCGGGATGAAAAGTATCCTATGTCCTTTCCCGGGTCTCAAACTATCGCCATACCAAATTTCATCTAAATCGGTTCAGCGGTTTAAGCGTGAAGAGGTAACAGACAGACAGACAGACAGACAGACATACAGACAGACACACTTTCGCATTTATAATATTAGTATGGATTGGGTAACCGGGAAAGTGTACTGATTTACCTTAAATCGGCAACCGTAGGCCAATACATTTCATCAAATAAACATCTCTGTGAAGGTCATTTTATATCGGGAGCTTAGTCTATAACGCTTAACGCATAATCTGCTAAATCAAGAAGTCGTATTTTTACCCCGATCGTATACTGAGATACGACTTTTTAAATTAGCACGGCAGATACGTTCCAAAAATATAAGTATTGCGAGGATTGACGTTTGGTTGTCAAAGGCGACGGTTGAAAATTTTATCAAATTTTATTTTATTTATAAGTTAATTCAGTTTTAGAGTCCTTTTCGCTGTTTTTGCGATGAGTGAGTCAAGTCGAGGTGTCGTGAGTGATACGTCACTTTTAGAATGTGGGCAGCGGGCAGCTCCGTCGTGGCTATCTGAAGTGGAGTTTGATAATAAGGCAGGGCCGAGTCAATCGGATATTGTATCGGACGCTGAGTCCATGTCGGATGTGCGGCATATAGCGGTGAAGCGTGCTTGTGGTCTGAGCGACGAAAGCTGTGGTTGTAGTGATAGTTTTATCACAATAGGCAGGAAACCTAAACGCTTGCGGGTTTTAGCAACCGCCAAAACGCAGCTGGAGCCGGACGGTGTGCCTGACAAGCTATTTGAAGTTTATATAGTGTCAAAAGAAGATTTACCGAAACAGATTGGTTTGGCAAAGTTGCTGCAATTTAAGGGTATAAAAGGATTTTTATCCGTCAAGTTTATGGGTCCACGTAAAGTTCGCATACAGTTTAACTCTAAGGATGATGCGGAGAAGCTTCTGGCTTCTCAGGAGTTTAACAATGAGACGAGACGTTATTATTGGTCTAATATGGCATGCTGCTCTTATGGAATTATAAGGCAGGTTGAGTTGGAGGTTGAGGAAGACGAATTTTTATTTTCGCCTTTTGTACGATTTGTTTTCATTTGTGCAATAAAGATTAAATAAATAAATTTTTAAAGAATATTGAAGGGTCTGAAGACATTTAGTCAATATGTAGACTGAACCGTTTGGATCATGATGGGCGTTGGGTTAAGGCTGAAGCTATTCGTCTGTGTTTTAAGGGAACTTCCTTACCGCCATATGTTTATGCCTACGGTTGCCGATTTAAGGTAAATCAGTACACTTTCCCGGTTACCCAATGTTCGATATGTTGGAAGTTCGGTCATCTGAGCAGGTTTTGTCCTACTACTAAAGTTACTTGTCCGAAATGCGGCGGGGAGCATGCCAATTGCGAAACGACTATTTTTAGATGCATTAATTGTAAAGGCAGCCATATGGCCTTAGATAAGTCGTGCCCGGTTTTTGTGAAGGAGTAAGAAATTCGCAGGATTATGTCTGCTGAGGGATATATTGGTATATATAAACGGGCTTTTTGGTTGTATATGCAAAATAAGGAAAAAAAGGATACGGATGTTTGTAGTCAGGATGCGCCATCTGTTTTTGAGAATGACTTAAGTTTTGGAAAGTCATATAGAGATGCTAATTTGTCGAAGCCGTTACAATCTAAAGAGTCTGAAGATTCTGTCTGTCAGGCTGAGGGCCAACGATCAGTAACTTAGTACAGATTAGAGAGCGAGCCACAACAAGAGGTTCGTAAGCCGCGGAAGTCAAAAAGAGTAACAGATGTGAAGAGGTCCGAGTGCCTATTGGTCAATCAGCCTACTATTGAGCGGGCTGATATGGAAGATCAAAGACAAAATAAGGACAAGAAGAAGAGATGTATTACTTTTGAAAGGCTGGTTGAGAAGACGAAGGATATTTTGTTTTCTACCGAAAGTTGGGAGGAGAAGTTCAAAACGCTGTTTGGAATTGTTGTTAAGGGGATTTTGGATTTATTTAAGGATTTTTTTAAGGAAGGTGATTTTGTACGTTTGTTTTTGTCTAATGTAAATGGCTAGGTCTAATACCAGATCTTTCTTGAATCTAATGTTCAATTCAATATTGGCGGAACCCTTATCGCAATCGGCTAAATTTGTATACAGTTTTTTTTTATGTAAATAGTGTATACAAATTTAGTTGTTTTCGTGTACATGTTATTTTTAAGTTTATTTATATCCAACAGGGTACATAATGTGATACTTAAACTATTTACTAATCATTATGTGCAATAAACGTATTGAGTATTGAGTATATATTTTATAATCGTTCTTAAGGCCAGGCGCGCACCACGATTTTAATCGCGCGATAATTTTGTCGCATAAATGCAAGATACGGGTTTATATGAGAGTGCGCGCACCACGATTTTCATAAACCCAGAAGTACGCTTATTTCTGCGACAAAATTAGCGCGCGACTAAAGAAAAATCGTGGTGCGCGCCTGGCCTGAAGAGTAAACTCCAGTCGTGCGTCGGAGCTGACACACACACTTTTTTTTGGCAGAGTTCCTGCTGCCTGATTTTCTTCAAACCGTCACATTAAAATTTTTAGAGGCATATTTATAAGCACGACATTCGGTCGAGAACTTAACCAGCTTATTCCAAATATTTTTGAGGAAAAAGTAGGTTCTTAAATAGTAAGCAGCTGTTATAATTATAACTTATAATATAAGTTATACATGCAAAAAGTTATTTTTGTACATAAGTTTTAACCTTTTTTGCCATTGTTGCCTCGTAGTATCATGTATTAGATAGTAAAAAAAAAGTTCAAATGTTGACCGTGTGACTAAATTCAAAATTAAGTAAGTATGTAATCCTTTATTGACAACATTTCATATTTATAACAGGTGGAAATTAATATAGAATCGACAGGGCTTTATGTCGTGTACCTTAAAAAAAATCTTTGAATTTATTCTTCTGTATTTAAAGAAATATAAGAAAATACATCAAATAACTGCAATCTAAGACAATACGGGCTGAATAGGGTTGTTGTCTAAACCAAAGAGCGAAAACATATATATTTTTTTTATTTGACGTTGACAGATGACAGATGCATACCGAGTTTTATTAAGTTTTTTTTAATAAGAAAACCGACTATAGTAACCGTTCCATTAAGTTCTGGTTTTGGTGTTGCCACATTTTAAAATGAGTATGTTTTTATAAATTAATAATAAAATAAATAATCATCTCAGAAAATAAATAAAAACAGAGATTACTTCATCTTTTTAAGCAGAATTCAGAAAAGTAATAAAATGATAGTCTTAAAAATATGAAATGCTGTCTTCATAAAACTTTAATTTGACTGTACTATAATGACATGATGCTAATAGCCGTGTTTGTCACAGCCAAAGTCACCATATACAGAATATAAAATGCCAGTCGAGACTCCTCAAAAAGTCTAAATTAACCCTTAAATGTATGATTTTTTCTTTTTAAATAAATATGAGATATTTTGTGATTTACAGTGAACCAATTAAGAAAAAAATGAAATAAAAAATTTAATTAATTTTTTTCTGAACAAATTAGTAAAAAAGAAAATTGTGTTTTTTTTTTTAAGTGGTGAAAAGGTTAAATTTACAAATATTGCTTATAGATACGTGAAATTAGTTACTGAACTTAGTATCCGTACAATGTTTAATATATGTTGAAACACATTTTAGTAAAAAAATGTATACCTACTGATCATAAAGATTGCCAAAACACTCATCAAAAAACCACCGTTTTGCGAGACCATAAAAAGATGGCGGTAAGTTTTTAGAATTTCTGCATTCTCGTTAATAAACAACTGTAACTCTTTTTTTAATAAACAACCGTCAACGTATGACAAAGAAATATTAAAATAGATTAAATTTCCTTATCAAATCACTCTAAATAACATTATAATTTTTCCTACTTTTAAATAAATCTTAAATTCTTTGTTATGTAAGCTGCATCTTACAGTATGCATTGAAGGGTTAAAAATAATCAATGGTTAATACTAATATGCTGATACTAATAGCCTTGTGTCCACAGCCTAAGTCACCGCATATGAAACGTAAACCGCTAGTAAGGAAGGGTCCATCGTAAATGAAAGTGCCCAATATGATTAAATTATCCCCGCTTCAAGGATGCCGGTTATAATATCGTGATAGCCACTGTTTGTAAGTGCTACGCCGTAGCAGATGTGCACCGGGTAAGTGCTACGATCCGTGTAGCACTATTTGAGATGCCCAAATTAGAGTCATTCAATTATCATCAACAAACGTTTGTCAAAATATAACGGACGGGCAATCCAGAGGTACCGGGTTCGATTCCCGGTCTCGTCCCCCAGGTAACTCATTTCAATTTTGCTTTGATATCTTTGTATAAATAGTTTAAAATATAATTGCATGGAAATAATTTCCCCTATTGTAGCCATATTTGTACATGACAGTTAAATTATGATAGTCCCGTCTTCCAAGAAATGTGATTAACAACATTGATTTCTTTAACCAGGCTTTTCATCGATATTTGCAAAAAAAAAGGATAAAAAATCAAATACAATTTTACATTTTCGATAATATCCCAATTTGTGATTGGAAACTTCATTTGAAAAGTTCCTTATTCTAAAAGGTTGTAGGCGAGCAGTAGGTCATAAGCACCAGAAAATATTACAGTTGGACTATTACTAAGGAGGATTTAGTATGAAAAATGTAGCATTGTTCTTTTTGTGTGTTGTGACTGTCTCATTTTGACACTGGTTTCAAATTTTTTATTTATTTTACAAACTAGTCATATAATCGAATAAAAATAATAGTTTTGGTTTCTGTGATAATAAACTAATCATTTCTCGCGAAAGTCCTGTCTGCGGGGTATCAAGAAAATGTGATAAAGCAATACTTACACAGACCGATTTCCACGCGTGCGGAGCAGCGGGCACAGCTGGTTTATTATAAAGATAAAGATGTGTAATATTAATGCGGGCACTACAACGGTCATGGTAATATGTTTTTAGTTACGTAATCCGGTGGAAATGTAAGTCAAAATCATATAGGGGTCACTTTGATAGGTACTGAATTAAATTACTTGGTTTTATATGGTATCTCAGAACATTTTGCAAGAGACTTGGAATTTTTTACATGTTATGTTTTTGATAGGATTAGTTTATACTGAACACTATTTGAATCTATTTGATATATTTTTGGGAAAATCATTGAGTTGGGACAGTTTTGTTATAAACAATCCCAAGAAAATTAATGTGGTGAAGCAAAAAAAGTTAAGAATCGTTCTTCCGCAGAAGGTTCTCCTAGTATACATTTAAAACGATTCCTTCCAAGTTCCAATTAAGCTCGCACTTACCTCGCCAAAGGAGTATAATAAGAAATTCCGCACCATACGTCGCAGGCAGTTTTTGGTGTTGGCAAACGGTCTATTCGCCGGGAAATAGAAAGCAAATTGGCCGGCGGGTCGCCGTTACTGGAACGGCGTCGTTTGGAGAGCTCCGGCGAAGACTTATACGAGGTGAGACGAGTGCGACCCGGATATATATTTGGGTCGCACTCGCCGCTGCCATCTCTAAATTCTCCGAACCCGGATTAAGACTTTAAAAAACCCGGACATTTGGCATTAATCGCAATTTTCCCCGGACGTGTCCGAAAATAAAGTTATAAAAAAAACCAATCGCTTTATTTTACATTCACATAAAAAGTTTCCGGACGGACCCAAACTAGGCGAAATCCGGGGAAACCCGAACGGATGACAGCCCTATCAATATATCATCTCATTTATTTTGCAAAACATACCTACACAGGTGGTATAACAACGTACATGACACGGTTTAGTTACATGCAGGCATGTTCCGCCATAATTCGGCATGCAAAACTTAAAAAAAAATACTAAACCTATTCATACAATTTATCAAAACATTCATTTAAATTATAAAATTGATGCATAGTCAAGTAGGATTTTAACTTTCTAGAAAATTCATGAATAAAACTATAATTCCTACTACACAAAGTGTGACCAGTCGCAGGGTTTTTAAATTTCCCGCCAAAACTTGGACATGACGGCATGCTTGCCTCGCACTGTCTTGGCGAGAATGTACAGCCGGCATGACAGATAATAATTTATATAGTACAAATTTTCTAAGCTAAGCTAAGAACTGAACTTTTTACTTAAGAACTGAATACCATTGAGTGGTAAACCACAAATTAAGATAACGAGCTCGTAGTAAAGGCAGATTGTAACCACCTTCGAAGGTTAATATAGATTATAAACTCTATTTCCTTGGACATTAGACTACACAATACACTAACAGAATAATGGTGATCATAACTTTTTTTGGAATTTTACAACCGCCCGTCTCAACAAGAACGTTCTCTCCTAGAAAAAGGATTATGAACTCTCATCATCAACCATTTGAAACCTATTCAACAAGGAATAAGGTTGAAAATTCAATTTCCACGCAATGTAGTTCTAACCTTTTTTTGTTAGTAACTGGTTGGCGCTTACGAGAACAAAAGCAGATAGGATTGTATTAGACACAATGCCATTGTGAATGCAGGAAAGTGGATGAGCTTAGCTTAGAAAATTTGTACTATACTGAAATATTTCAAAATAAAGCCAGGCATGCACGATTGTTATGGTACAGTCACCGTTTTCCTAGATTGATTAGAGGGACGACACTACAGTGTTGCCACTTTTTAATTTTTACTATTTTTTGTCAGACAGTACATTCTGCGTTACATTTGTCATAAATTCATAATCCACACACGTACCTATAATAATATTGTTTATAGCTGCTTAGCTGCATGTGTGAATTCTGTAAAATAACACGGAAAATACCTTACCATAATACCTATAATAGTGTAGTTTTTTATTTATTTGATTTTTAATCATTTTAATGTGATTGATAATTTGAATAAATAAATGAAATGAGTTCCATGTGTGACGAGCTTAAATTGAAATATGACTGTTATTATGTCAGGTGGCTGGTTGCCAGCTGACATAATAAATGAATGTCTGCAAATTATGTTCTTTGATGTAGACACACATTTTTATTTCAAATCTTAGGCTAGGCTTTTTAAAAAATGTATATAATAGTAAAACACATAATAAAACCTTACCTATGGTGCCACCGACAGCGGGGCAGGGTCCGAGCTCCCTGTGGTTACGTTGCTTATTACTTCTATCCATCTACATAATACATTTCTTATTTTTTTCAGTTTGAACCATGGAGCCACTGGTGGTTGATGTGGTGCACTTCTACCCGAAAGAAAACGCGCAGCCTCACAACACAGTCAAGTAAGAACCATAATTATTTTCTTCGGTTTCCGCGACTGTCACACATTTAAAGAAAACAATTTAAATGAATTTAACACATTCACTGCTAGGGGCCGTGGCATGGGAACAAAATTGTATGACGGTGAACGCATATATGCGATGCTGGCAGTAACTGTGTTAAACGGATTATCGCGTATTCATTATTTGAGCCTCTCTGTCGTTTCGGCAACATTCCAGGAACCGTTGTCAAAGGTTGACCGAGAAAAACACATTCTTCTGTGTCAAAGTTACATTTCTGTCATTTATAAACACATTGGCTAATATAATACAATATGATACCATATTATAATATAATGCGAATAGAAATCAATAAAATTCAAAATATCGAAATCACTATATAAAAAAAAAGGATGTTAATGGCAACGTAAAGTCTTACCTTGCTTTGAACAACCGAATCGTCCCGTGTGTTCCGTGTGTTCTAGGTGTGTACTTCAGCAAATCGAAGGAATCCCCCGCTAAAGTGACAACACTGGCAACCATAGCCGCTGAACATCTGGCAACAATAATACCCACTTGACGGGTGTCAATTCAGTTGTCATTTCATTTGTTTCACGGTTTTATTTCAATTGATTTCATTATCATTGTTTCCAAGAACAATTCAAAACTTCCGTAACAGATATGTAGATTAAAGCTTAGAAAAGAAAATAAATTATAGCGTCTTAGCCTAAGTGCGTTCACCATATAAGGGACCAAAACAAACTTGACGCACACGACGTACAATGCCATTCGAAATGTAAGTACCTTTTTTTGCTTTTAGTTTTTATTACAAGTTTTACAACATGTGGAGAGGGTAAGAACTGCTAAAAGTATCAAACTAACGTTTTTCAGCACGATAAGGACATCATCGTGGAACGAAATTTAAAACCGACTAGTTACATTCCCTAGGTATATTTCGTTTCACTGCTTTCTTGGGTCGAGTCGAGACTGTCGCGCCGTTCACCGACTAAAAATTATAACTGGCGTCAACAGTATTTGTTACAGTGCATAATAATTATGTAATAAATACACGTCCAAAAGGGATTTTTTTTTTAAGAGTATGTCGAAATGGTCACAATCTTAAGTTCTTTTATGATTCTGTTACCTACTCTACAGACGTTAGGTATCAATTTCAACTGAAACCGATAAAAAATCAAAACCTGTTTATTTAAAAATAAATAGGGACAATAGTGTACAAATTAAGTTATGACATACATTAATTATTTAATGTTCTCTTATTGCAGATCTTACATGAACGAACAACGAGGATCTCTGCTGAGGCTTAGATTTGATGTCCTAAATGTGGATGATGGTAAATTTACTTCAGAACATGTTACTAAAACTTTTGACATTGATTACTTGGCTGAAGTTCGTATCCAATTTGTGCAAAAGTCGATAATTAAACCTATGATGGTTAACTTTTCGTATAGAAAAAGCAGTTTATTGGAACCAGAAGCTAATAATACCTGTCCTGATTTAAATGTTAAAAGTGATGAACTAAAATATTCAGCCCAATTGGTGTGTACAGAACAGTGGACAGAGTGGATAAATATTGGTGAAAGATCTGGTAAAGATTTAACAACTTCCTCTAGATGTACATATCAATTAGAACCATTCGAAGTAAGGATAATTGCAAGTAAGAGAAAAATTGTTACATTTGCAAACCTTTTTGATGACACAGAGTTAACTGACTTTCAACTGAGCACCGCTGAAGGCAGCGTGTCATTACATAAGGCATTATTAGCAGCTCATAGCGATGTCTTTAGAACTATGCTGTGCCATGAATGGAAGGAGACGGCTAATGCTAGTATTCAGGTACAGGGAGTCACACTGCAGACACTTAAACTACTGAAAGAATATATTTACTTGTATACACTACCGAATAGTATCGATGAACTACGAAGACTTTTGGTCCTTGCTTCATATTATTTGATGGACAACCTTCGGTTGGAATGTATAAAAAACTTGACACAAATGGTCTTGCCTGAAAATTTGCAGAGCTTGCTGGAATATGCTTGTGCGAACAATATACCGGAATTAATATTTGCCATTATAGAGCAAACACCATCGGAAATTGTTCACAATGCTCGCTTGAATAGGAAAATAGGAAAATACGATGATGATTCTGAAGAGGAATTAGAGGATTATAATTATTGATTATTTAATGTTAACATTATTTTTTTACAACTTTTTTGTTTCTCTACTTTTACAGTTATTTTTTATTGAATGCCATTTGAAGCTTTATTGTTTGAAATATGAAACATTGTTTGTTGATTTTGGCGTTAATTTGCAAAATATGACTCAACTAACATAACGTGTTGTATTTTTATGTGAGCCTGTTTAGAAGTGTTTGCAATTTTGATTATTTTTATTAAAAAAAGTCAAGAATAAAATCAAAGAATGTTGTCTCGTCTTGGTAGTAACAGTTATTATTGTCCAACAAGAGAGCAAAGTTGTTTTTTGTTGCGAGTGCTGATTTTGAGCCCCGCGCAAGCGAAGGATTATAAGTTAGAATCCTGAGGTACGTTTCGAAAGTGCGGCGAAAATACCAATTGTCTAATGATGTAAACAATTTGGTAGGTGGGTCCTCTGTAAATAATTTTGATACTTTATGTTCTAACATTCCTATTGAGTTGAGGTTTGGCATAGTACTTATGTTACTTTTTTGGTGATGCATGATGGATTAATATATGGTATTATCGAGCTATTAGGTCTTATTTACACTGCTTTTAATTTTTAGCCTTGTTTAAGGTTAGAAAGTGTAAACATAATAAAAGAAACACATAGTACACATTCAATTATTTATTAACATAGTCCGATATATATTTCCGAAGCTGATGGAAGAGATAGAAAAGTATACTAATTAAACCTTTTATGGTTTTAATCCTTTATTAACAAAGTTAGGCAGAGATCAATAAAGTCAAACATATAATTCATAGCACAATTAAGGGCATCAAAATCTCATTAAGTAGGTTACCAAAGTAAAGTACAATACAATACAATACAATACATTACAATAAGTACTTCATTGCACACCAATAAAAGTTTACAAAAGGAAACCAGCTAAATACAATTTATAAATAACGGTAGACAACAGGCGGACTTATCGCTAAAAAGCGATCTCTTCCAGAGAACCTTTGGGTAGTGAAAGTAAACAAGTGGAACGATATATTTTTTTCACCTCACCAGCTCAAACATGGCGATTTTGCTGTCAGATAACAGTGAACAAAATGCGATTTTGTTTCGAGCGTGAGTAGAAAGTAGCTTTTTAATTTTTTCAATATCTGACCACGAATTGTCATTCTTCAGCCAAAGGTTAATTATAAAATTCTAATCATTTGAATCTCGATGCACTCTGTTTCTTTCATATGTATATAAAAGAGAGGGATAGAAACTTATCAATTTGAAATTCAATTTTCGAATCCGACCTCGATTGAGAACAGTTCGGATACGCGTTATACCAAAAAATTCATTGACAACACCCGAAAAAGTTTAAATTGCAACGTATTTTTTTTTCTTTTCTATATTTAAATTTAACGACCGAGTATTAAAATTATTGTGCCTTTTATATAAAACAATAGATCATTGCTCAAATAAAATAAGATTTTTCAACTTATTACTTATTGTAAATATAATCCCACCAAAAACATTCTGTAAAAAATTAGCCAAGTCTCGATGGAGCTGCTTGTTTGTCTCTAAAAAGTAATGAAATCTAGACAAAGTCGTACCAAGTCTAAGGTTCCTTACTGCGATTTCTTTATTATTATAGTTAATGTTGTGTGACTTGGCCGTTGAAGAGTACACAAGGGTACAACACCAGGTGCTCCATGACACCATTGCACCAATCTGTCCCCAGAACCGCTACAAGTCAATTTTGTTTACACGTAATGTTATATCTGTTGTAACTACCTATGTTTGTTAAGCGAGATAATAGCCCATACTGGTATTGGTAATTTGACGCTAGTGTCTCATTTTAGGCTGTTGTTGATTGTGCAGCACATGCATTCAGCATTGACAATGCTGACTTCTGCTCTCTTCTTTTTGGAGCGTCAAATCGACCACCGATCTAACATAAAATAGATGTACAGACGGACTTCTATCAATGATTAGAGGTAGATGAATACTTTTTATACTGTTTGTTTCAGGCTTTGGCTGCGTATTTCAATAATACATAAGTATTATTGAAATACGCAGCTTTATCAAGCCTACAATTGACTGGTTATTGAATCAACGTTTTCCAAGTGGCAATTTTCCATCGTCAATGGGTAGCGGTTCTGGCGACAGATTGGTGCAATGGTGTCATGGAGCACCTGGTGTTGTACCCTTGTGTACTCTTCAACGGCCAAGTCACACAACATTAACTATAATAATAAAGAAATCGCAGTAAGGAACCTTAGACTTGGTACGACTTTGTCTAGATTTCATTACTTTTTAGAGATAAACAAGCAGCTCCATCGAGACTTGGCTAATTTTTTACAGAATGTTTTTGGTGGGATTTCACTTCTTTTTGTAGAAGCGTGGGCATATTGTTTTATAACAACCTGCTAATTCACTTTAGCAAACCTCACGAAATAATAAGCGAAATCAACGAAATGCAAATAATCCCTCCTAATCCCTAGCAAACGTTTCCGAGCGCAATAGAAGAATGTCGTAAACGACTGTAACGCGGCCGGTTGCCACTTCGCCATATAAGATTATCGGAAAAACAAACGTAGGCGCGTTTCAAAATACAGTTAGCGCCATCTAGCGACGTGTGCGGGTATCACCATCACCGCCACTCTTAGTCCAATGCATTATATTTTGACCAAATTTTGAGCGAAATTAATATTTTGGTGTAATTTGTTTATTTAATTTGTGTAATGTTCGAGTAGAATAAAGTTAATCGTTCGACTATTTCTTCTTGTAAACTTGTAAGGTAAGTATAAGTATAAAAGCCAGTCTAGTCTTATCCAGAGTTTTCCTTTAATTTTATTTATATGCGTATTAAAAGCAGCAGGGGAGGCATTCGCCCAGCGGGTACGTATTACAATACCGAAGTTCAAAATACCGAATTTCATAAGACCTATGGACGGAAGGCCGAAAATTAAAATTTCGAATGTTTATTTGACCGAAAGTTTAAAATCCCGAAAGAACGTTTGATCGAAAGGATGAAATACCGAATATTATAATCCCGAAGACTGTAATCCCGAAGAATGAAATCCCGAAGACTGTAATCCCGAAGATTATAATCCCGAAGACTATGATCCTGCCTTAAGGTTGTAATCCGGAATATTATTTAAACTGTCGAGAATTATATTTCTGTAGTCTTACAGATTCTAATGTTTATTTTATACAAAGAATATTAACCTAAATTACGTAACCTACTTGCCTACTACTATACTTACTATTTATAAGTGAACTCTTCTGTGGAACCGATCTGCTCCGGCGCTGCGGGATGTGCAGCTCCTCCGCCCTAGTACGTTAGTACTCTTTATTATACTGTGGCCCAAGCGTTAGAAAGTGCGGGCATCAAGCGAGTCGCAGCAGCTGAGGCTGGTCGCCGAAGGTGACCAAAAAGCCGAAGCTGCGGAGGCGAGCGTTGACAGCTTCGGTTCCAGACAAGTTCGGTTCGGTTGGCGGTCCATGACAGAATATTTTATCATAATATCGAATATTTAGTGTCATAATTTCCCACTTTCCCGGGCTCTTTCCTTTTCTTAATCGACTTGCCACAGAACCGAAGCTGTCAACCCCGATTCCACGTGGTCTTGTCTGCCCTACCCCTAGAGTGTATATAAAAGGCCGGAGGCGCGGAGGGAGGGCAGCCCCCGGCCGCCGTAAGAAGGCGAGCGTTGGTGCCGCATTTTCTTACGCTAGGGCGGAGGGGCTAAATATCCCGCAGCGCCGCCGGAGCAGATCGGTTCTACGGAAAAGTCAGATTAGTTTAGTGTCCTGACACTTTTAAAGTGCTCATTGACTATCGGGATTATAAAATTTCGAGATTTTAAAAATTTCGGGATTATGAAATTTCGAGATTTTAAACTTTCGATTTTCTGAAAATAGGTTATTTGAGCTTCGGTTTATCGAATATCGGCTTTTTGAACTTTCGGTATTTTGACCATCGGTATTTCAACTACTAGGTATTATGAACTTTCGGGATTGTAATACGTAACCCGCCCAGCTGTGGGACGCTATAGGCTAGATTAAATTAGAAGATGTGGGTACACATCTACTACGCTGGATTTTTTCAATGACAGTCGATTTTTTAATGTACCAATAGTAGAAGGGGGCATTACCATATCTCTAATACAGCTGAGACCAGCTGAGGGTTCTTCACCAAATAAATAATAAATAAATAAATATCAGACAACCTCACACAAATCGATCCAGTCCCAAATTAAGCTCTAGAAGGCTTGTGTTATGGGTACTAGACGACGATAGACATACTTATATAGATAAAGATATACTTAAATACATAGAACAACCATGACCCAAGCACAAATATTCGAGTTCATCACACAAATATTTGCGCTGGCTGGGACTCGAACCCGGGACCGCCGGCTCAGTAGGGAGGTGTCTACAAACCGAGCCAAACGCGTCGTCAAAATACTTCAGACCTTGGATTTTTGACATCAAATGAAGCGGCCCACTAAGTTGAATATTAAAATACTTAAACGGGTTTACTCACGTCGTAGACGTCGAATAACGCTCGACATGTTTCGAATCGGTACGCGATCCATCATCAGGAGAGATGATCAGTCGCGACGGCGGCCAACCGAACACAACAACAAGTTGAATATTTTTTGTAAAGGCGGTATGTCGATCTCTAATAGTTTGGTTGGGCTCTTGTATTTTCTAATCAGAGTACTCCAGATCTTCGATTATCCTAGTTTTTAGGGTTCCGTACCCAACGGGTAAAAACGAGACCCTATTACTGAGACTTGGCTGTACGTCCGTCCGTCCGTCCGACCGTCCGTCTGTCACCAGGCTGTATATCACGAACGGTGATAGCTAGACATTTGAAATTTTCACAGATGATCTATTTCTATTGCCGCTATAACAACAAATACTAAAAATAAAATAAAATAAATATTTAAGGGCTCCCATACAACAAACTTGTTTTATAGTACGGAACCCTTCATGCGCGAGTCGGACTCGCACTTGGCCAATTTTTATAGTTTTCGCTTAATGTGGCCATTAAACCCTAACTCTGTACCAAATTTCAGCTCTCTGAATTTATGGGAAGTACTAGTTCTTTACTGATGATCATGAGTGAGTGAGTGAATGAGTGAGTGTCGTAAATGCAAAACTTTGCTTTCGCGTAACTTCGGAACTAAATGACCTACAGACTTGAAATTTTGGATTTTAAGTATGTGATTATAGCTTACTGGATGACAAAAACTTCTGCGTTCTGGTCTTATCCAGAGGTGCTCAAATAGGGGCCTGAAAATGCGGCGAAATGGTTCCAGTAAAGGATGGTACGGCAGTGTTTGCTTCGCGCTCGACTTGGCGGGGGCACTGCCGTGCCCCCCGATAATAATTTCACCATTTATCATAGATGCATATTCGAAACGTACCTTAAAAAATATCGAGTTCATATTGCAATTGTTTTTTCTTTTGCATTTAATTTGTTTGGTGTTTTACGAGTAAAAATATTAATCAATTTATAAACAAAATCTCGTAATATAATATGTATTTATAAATAAACACGTCATGTATCTGCTAAATCTTCCAATTTGAACAAATACCTAATGACAATAACCGCGTTGGTTGGTTGATTATAAATTAAATTATATTGTTATTCCTTTTTAAGCAGCACTTATCTATTTTCTGATTAATAATATTATTGAAATCAGCAACAAAGACTATAATTACATACGTAGGAAGAAAAAGCACAAATTGTCGAATATGTTCTCGCTGATGAGGTGAAAAGTTGTGTGTGCTACACGAGAGCAAAGTTTTTTGCATCTCGTGCTGTTGAGTCCCTCGCTACACTCAGGATTCTAACATAGAATCACTCGCTACGCTCGTGATTCAAACGTAGAATCCTTCGCTTGCTCGGGACTCAAAATCAGCACTCGTAACAAAAAACAACTTTGCTCTCTTGTTGCACAAATAACTATTGTTTGTTTGTAACCTTCCCGCAACGAGTGTCGACGCAAAAAGAGGCAGAGCCCACCACGACACCTCGGTTTCCCGCCAAAACCGCCCGGTGTCGTCATCAGCTGGTTGAGTCGTCAAGCAGGTTGACCAACGGTACGAAGCATATGTAGTTGTAGTACCGACATCTTCAACCGTCGCACGAGTTTGCAGGTTGTTCTGACTGCTCCATAGGTGGCGCTGTCAGCTACTCTTGTTGATGAATTTCAGGGTGACAACAATAATGTGTTTGTCGTTGACTGTACTGTACATACTGGTAGAAATTATGTGAACTGACTATGAGTGAACGTCAACCTACATTTAACTTATTTCCCTAGGTAAGTACCTTAGGTGTGCATAGAAAATCAAAATATTTTCTAGTATCAAAACCATAAATCCTACTTCACAAAGTGTGACCAGCCGCAGATTTTTTAAGTTTCCCGCTAAAACTTTGAGTAATATTTCATTAGCCAGACTATAATACAGGCATCCTAACAAAAGGACAGACCGGCACCTCTAGCACAACTGTGACACGTGACTCTTTCTCGCACGATAAAAAATTACCTTCTATACAGTACTGTAAGAAAGTGACGGATGACGCTAAAGGGAACGATAATGTGATGATGCGTCCCCGATGTTTTAATTGTTGCGTTGAAAGAAAGAAATAATGTTTATTTTGAAATCACACATGCCACATCGTGTACAAATTTTCACTGAAATCTAAAGAAAGAAAGAAAGAGGTGAGTGCATTTCAAAAAAGGATCCCACTCAGCATATGTCGTTGCGGGTCTCCTCTCCTCCAGGTCGTCAAAATGAAGTAGGCAGAGTGAAGTTTGAGTAGTATAATGACTATTCACGAAGTAAATGTATAAAACAGTCAGAGTGCGTGTGCGCTAGCTATATAGTCAAGATGGAAGTATATATTGAGTGTTGCCACTCTTACAAGCGTTTGTACAGTAGTGTTACTACAACTAAAATAAGATGGCATTTGAGATAGACATTTAAACGCCACAACGCCATGTCATAGTTGTGCTAAACAGGTTGTTGCGCAGAGGCGAGTTGGTTTATCAGACTATTGGCGCGGCGCGGTGCGTAGTAACTATAAGTACCTGTAACCATGTCTAGACTATTCGCGAAGTTGACCAAAATTGGCCTAAGTATGGGTTTCCACAGCGAACTGCCTCTCCGCACTATCATATTCGCCCAAACTCGGCCAACTTCGCGAGTACCTAGTGAGGATCCGCAATGATGTCGTAGGCTCTCGTATTGTCCGAAGTCCACAGAACGGAAAAAGTCCCAAGCCCGTGTCGTTGGCTGTAAAAGCCCTCGTCTGAGCGCCTGAGTACATAGAAATGACGAAGGTTTCGTCTGCACGTTGCGTCAGCCTTTTACATAACGTCACGAATTAATATGTGCTTATATAAATAGACGTTTATTTTAGTCCGATCCAACCCACACTGGATTAGGATGTGTGGGAAGTGGCTCAGTGGAATGTTTATTTTTGTATAACTCAGTTATACAAAAATAAACATTGAAGATTAGATAACAGTGTCTTATATCAGACTAGAGGGCGGCGGCAATGTCGTTCGCATCAGGAATGAAAGTCATAATCCTCTTTCATGCTTTAATGTAGTCCGATAATAAGTTACCTATGTATTAACCATCACTTATGGAGCACCAAGAATAGTTGAAATGCGTTAAAATGAGTACGAGTAACTTATTTGCACCTGTCCTGAATATTTTTCCTAAGTCCTATTTTGCGACCATACCATCGCAGCCTACTCTCTCTCAATCTCCATACCAAATTTCATCTAAATCGATTCGGCGGTTTAAGCGTTAAGAGGTAACACACAGACATACACACTTTCGTATTTATAATAATAAGTATGGATATAAGTATGGATATAAGGTTGCAACTGTTGCAAAGGTTACATAGTTGCAGTCGAACAAACTCATTAATTTCTATACTTGCTACCTCTTCTCCAAAGAACGACTCCCCCTCCCTTTACCTCCCCTCCCCCTTTTTTGTCAGACCGGCAAACAATTTCCTGCCATCGAATGAGACAATCGCTGAAATGGCGGTCTCAAAAACAACATTATACTTAAATGTCTTTATTGTTTTTGTTGCGTTATATTGGTTTTATTGCAGGTAAAACGATCGGCGGAACGACACCAATACGCTTTTCGGAGCTAAATGGTTTCACAGAAGTTCGATTATTTCGCTCGGAAATTACGGTTCCCGATACACCCGATTGATTTAAATTGTTTCATGTACCTACTAAAGTATATACATTTACCTACCTAAAGTCGATTCAGTCTTAATTGCCATTGTAACCTTAAAATTTACATTTACTCTCAAAACTAGCTGTCTTGCTGGTAAATTTATTTCATTTATATAATTAGCAACGATAGTGATATATACCTAAGTTTTATGAGGAAATTGCAGTTTTCGACCAAACAGCTATAATTTGAGGTTAGAATATTGTTTACTAAATTAGACATGTGAGACCGAGTAGATTTTACATTCGTACAGTTTTCGGCTTACGAAATACAAAATTACATTATTCAGTAGGTACGTAGGCCACAAGGGCACTTTTTGACGACTCCTACCTCCTACTTCTCATCTTCGTCTTACTTTTAGACTTTTTAAGGACTATACATTGATAGTTTCTACATAGTATCATCGTCGGGGTAAAATTCGATCAAATTATAAGGAAGTACTTACAATAGGAGTAAATGTAAGTTTTATCTGACTGAATGTAAGTTGCATTATGGAAACTTGGTCAGTCATTCAGTTGCCCTCGTTTTTATATGTTAGTTTTATTGAATCGAAGGCACGCACTTTATTGTTCTTAATGGAATTAAAAAATGAAATACAATTCAATACAATAAGGAATTCTCATTCCTTAATGTCTGTTTACTTATCGCCTTCTAAATAATCTGCTGTTTCCCGATATTAAAGTAAACTTCCCAGTGTTCCGTAAATATTGGCTAAACGCGACACCCGATACCTTTTGTTAAATTTCAGCCATCACGGGCCGAGTGGCAGATTTCCCGCGATGAAATATTAGGTATCGGCCATTTTACAATGACTACTTATTTTTAGAGGGTTCTTTGTCAACAAATTCCGAACTTTATTTTTGATTTTGGACTCCGAAATTATCTCTACTCTTCGGTAGGAATAGGAAGCAATGGGTGCCAAATGGCACCGCTAGGTTAAAAAATACATTCAACTTTAAATAACTTGGAGAACCCTCTACATAAGTACTAAAAGATTTTATAATTCTAACACCATAATTAATTCAAGTCATAATGGGATCGAGCGAATCTAATGGTCGGACGGTGATCTTATAGAAATAGAAATATTCTTTTGCAACCAAGTACTTATGTATGTCTAGGTGCAGTGCTAGATGCAGTCTGTCCGACCTCTAAGATCAAATGAAGTCACAAGGTACAAACAACCGTATACTTGTGAAATTAAGGTCGTTTTTCACTTGTGCCAGTTTGACATAATTTGATCTTAGAATCCCGGATAGATTTTACAAGGACCCTGGTAGAGCAAAGTATACATAGTTTTACATTTTTCTTACTTACCAATTTCACTTTTATACTAAAATACAGGCGATAACGTCTTTTAGATAAACTTTGAATTTACCAATATGGAACATTATTTGGACTTACGTCAACTTGCTAAATGTTCGTTTCCTCCATAAACTGTGAGACCGAGACACCAAGTAGTGACAGTAGAGCAGTAACATAAAGTGATACGGCGTTTGATGATCGGGAGTTCTCCTTTTGACAAGATGAACCTTCCGCACCACAGTTACAAGTGTAGTACAACAAACTCGCGTTGCACCTTGATCGGAATTAAATAAGGTATAGGTATCGCCCAAGTAGCACACACAGGCTGCATTAGCGCTTATCAGATGGGCATTAATCGATAAAAAAAATCGGGATTAATTTAATCACGATTAAAATTTCGATTAACGATTAACTAATCGTCATTTTAATTAATTAAATTTCACGATTAATTCTCGATTGAAAGTTGGAACACGCACATTTGTGCATTTTACAAAAATACAATATGTCATGTCATGTGCAAACTAGAAAAAACATTCCAGTATGCTGTGTTAAATAAACTTGTTACAGTAATACAAGGTGATTTTTATAGTACAGTACCCTAAGATCTCCTAGGTAGGGACTTAGATTTACAAAAACTATCTTATTTCTTGCCAATATTAATCGAGAGAAAATTAATCTAATTAATTAATTGATTAAATTTTTAATCGCTGGATATCTACGATTTTCTTAATCGGGATTAAATTAATCGGAACTCGTACGATTAGATTAACTAATCGTCATTTTTAATCGTTAATCGCGATTAATTAGGTTAATCTTAATCGTTAATCGATTGCCTTTTGCCCATCTCTGGCGCTTATACAGGCCTTATACAACTTAAATTAGCTGTACAAGGGCTTTATTATAAGAGTTTATACAGCCTGTATGCTACTTGAGCAGGCATTTTCCAATTTTTGAGTGTGGACTGGTCATAACTGTCTTGAATTTTTTTATTGATTGGACCGTTACAATTAAAAGCAGCCTTCGTTAATCGAGCAAATATTAAAATAATTAAATGAATAAGGCGTTACTTTGCGGATATACATATTAACTAAAAATAGTAATATTGCTTTGCTGATCCGCGATATAATAACGTGCCAGTTAATTTGTGCTAACCCGTTATACTTATTTGCGTATTTTTTCATGCATAAATGCATTAAATAGTCCCACCCTCCCACCACGATAGGAAAAATAAAATAAATACGCAAATAAATATAACAAACCACCACCAAATTAACAAAACTTACTCGACACGTGTTTCGCCTCTCTACGAGGCATCATCAGGAGATGTCGACGGTCTGGAGTCCGACGACCGAATGAGCTGCCCAGACAGGTCGGCCAAATATATAATCTGGCCACCACCCCTATTATGTAAGTGAGGGTAAGATGCAAAAATGAGTAGTAACGGTCATGTAACGACACATTCTGGACAGTTGCACGAAGCTATTTGGATAAAATCTGGCCTGTTCGGCTTCGCTAGCCGTTTTTAAAATAATTAAATGAATAAGGCGTTACTTTGCGGATATACATATTAACTAAAAATAGTAATATTGCTTTGCTGATCCGCGATATAATAACGTGCCAGTTAATTTGTGCTAACCCGTTATACTTATTTGCGTATTTTTTCATGCATAAATGCATTAAATAGTCCCACCCTCCCACCACGATAGGAAAAATAAAATAAATACGCAAATAAATATAACAAACCACCACCAAATTAACAAAACTTACTCGACACGTGTTTCGCCTCTCTACGAGGCATCATCAGGAGATGTCGACGGTCTGGAGTCCGACGACCGAATGAGCTGCCCAGACAGGTCGGCCAAATATATAATCTGGCCACCACTCCTATTATGTAAGTGAGGGTAAGATGCAAAAATGAGTAGTAACGGTCATGTAACGACACATTCTGGACAGTTGCACGAAGCTATTTGGATTAAATCTGGCCTGTTCGGCTTCGCTAGCCGTTTTTAAAATAATTAAATGAATAAGGCGTTACTTTGCGGATATACATATTAACTAAAAATAGTAATATTGCTTTGCTGATCCGCGATATAATAACGTGCCAGTTAATTTGTGCTAACCCGTTATACTTATTTGCGTATTTTTTCATGCATAAATGCATTAAATAGTCCCACCCTCCCACCACGATAGGAAAAATAAAATAAATACGCAAATAAATATAACAAACCACCACCAAATTAACAAAACTTACTCGACACGTGTTTCGCCTCTCTACGAGGCATCATCAGGAGATGTCGACGGTCTGATTATATATTTGGCCGACCTGTCTGGGCAGCTCATTCGGTCGTCGGACTCCAGACCGTCGACATCTCCTGATGATGCCTCGTAGAGAGGCGAAACACGTGTCGAGTAAGTTTTGTTAATTTGGTGGTGGTTTGTTATATTTATTTGCGTATTTATTTTATTTTTCCTATCGTGGTGGGAGGGTGGGACTATTTAATGCATTTATGCATGAAAAAATACGCAAATAAGTATAACGGGTTAGCACAAATTAACTGGCACGTTATTATATCGCGGATCAGCAAAGCAATATTACTATTTTTAGTTAATATGTATATCCGCAAAGTAACGCCTTATTCATTTAATTATTTTAAAAACGGCTAGCGAAGCCGAACAGGCCAGATTTTATCCAAATAGCTTCGTGCAACTGTCCAGAATGTGTCGTTACATGACCGTTACTACTCATTTTTGCATCTTACCCTCACTTACATAATAGGGGTGGTGGCCAGATTATATATTTGGCCGACCTGTCTGGGCAGCTCATTCGGTCGTCGGACTCCAGACCGTCGACATCTCCTGATGATGCCTCGTAGAGAGGCGAAACACGTGTCGAGTAAGTTTTGTTAATTTGGTGGTGGTTTGTTATATTTATTTGCGTATTTATTTTATTTTTCCTATCGTGGTGGGAGGGTGGGACTATTTAATGCATTTATGCATGAAAAAATACGCAAATAAGTATAACGGGTTAGCACAAATTAACTGGCACGTTATTATATCGCGGATCAGCAAAGCAATATTACTATTTTGAGCAAATATTATGTTGAATATGTAGTGGCATTCTATTATAGCGGTGGTAGCCTAGTGGTTAGGGCATGCGACTTTCAATCCGGAGGTCGCGGGTTCGAACCCGGCCCGTACCAATGAGTTTTTCGGAACTTATGTACGGAATGTCATTTGATATTTACAACTCGCTTTTCGGTGAAGGAAAACATCGTGAGGAAACCACCTAAGCCCAATAAGGCCTAGTTTCCCCTCTCTGGGTTGGAAGGTCAGATGGCAGTCGCTTGCGTAAAAACTAGTGCCTACGCCACATCTTGGGATTTAGGTAGCCGACCCCGATTGAGAATTCATTCTCAAAAAATGGGACAAAGGCTAGGAGGATGATGTAGTGGCATTCTATACTAATATGGTGCACCACGGTGAAGTACGGTGTACATACGAAGACACTGATAACTGTACATTTGTAAACTAATATAAACCTAAGTACAACTTGTTAAGGGCTATGGGTGTACCTATATATATACTTAGTTAACTGTGTCTTCGTTTGTACTGCTCCGTTTTCCGCTACTGTTCGCAAAATCGGCGCGCATTTATAGCCAGCCTCAAGGACTAATGTAGTGTTCTACTCCGTAGTCGTAGTAGGTAGGAATCTACTTCGGTACATTAGGATACACGCCGGCTGGAATGTTGAACTTGGGCGGTCGACGCTAGCTTGCACCGGATGCACGGCATACCGCGCCGACCATAATGCTAAGAGTCGGACGAAGTGTGGAATTACGAATGGCTAATAAACTATAAGTTTAATGTAGACTGTGCCGCGTCTAATATCACACTAATTTCAAATTAAGATAACTCGTTTAGAAAATACGAGGGAACAGATGAACATACATATTATATATGTTTAATTCAAGCTTCTAGCATTGGTGCATATTGTAGCGAAATGATTAAGAAAAACTTAGTTTTCCCCTTATATATGTTAGGATGCTCCATCTTTGTATGGAGAAAAAAAAAGTGTACTGAAGCTTGGCTCTACATGGCTTTTTCCGTTCGGTTATCACGCAATAATCATCATACCAAAGTACACTTAATTTGGAGATGATTTACTCAAGAGATTATAATAAGGATTTTTTTACTTAATCGCTTTCCACAGTTAACAAAAATTGACACTTTTAAAGTATTCGAGGTCGTTACGTTATACATAAACTGGTTGGACAGTGTTCCACATTATTTTCTATACCAAAATTAGTATATTGATAGGTACTCTAAATGTCATTCGATTGATTTGAAAATTGGTGTATTATATCATTTGGGTGGGAAAAAGAACCTTGTGGAGAAATACATAGGTAATATCCAAAACTTTATTTTTTGGACCACCCTAATACCTATGTTCATCTGTTCCCATATAAAAATTTGTACCGGTCAAAATAATAACCCTCTTTTTTGCTTCGCGGTAGTCGAGTAAAATCAGCTTAATGTAGATTGTCAGTCTCATTCCCATCTACAAAGGGTCATTTACCTAACGCGGAAGTGGGGGCGGAATGAAGTTTGATTAGTGCAGTCTAAGTACACTTTGCATATCGGATGCATGTCGACGAGAAGAGCCGCCGGCTACTCCGGTCTAGTGTACGCGGCGATCTAATACACTACGGGAGATAAAGAAATGTTATGTCTAATAATGTTCTTTCTATTATCAATTATTATATGAGTTATAGTCAAACAGGCTGTTTTTCAGCCCATTTTTTTTGGTACTCATTTATTTTACTGGCAACGACAAATTATTGGTAACTGATGTTAAAATGTTACTGAATGTCACTGATGCATGATGTCAATAAAGAGCAAACAGGACTAACATATTCCACAAATTTCAAGTATTTTTTGCATAATAAAGCCAAATAAAAATCGTTTTGTTTTCAATAGGAATCAGTATTCATTTCAGAAGAAGAACGAATGATTGAGCATCATTCCGGTAAACAATGTTTTGAATTTGGTTGACGACAAATTTGACAAATCGCTACTAGCATTTAATAATGCAAATAATAATATATGACGTATGTGCGTTATTGTCATATGAAAGCTGTGTGTAGCAGGACCGACACTTGTAAGGTTATATTTTATGACAAATGGTCGCTGACCTCCGAAATGGAGACGAAGATTAAGAAAATAAGTTACTACAGGGATATAAAATATAACAAACAGTAACGTCTGCTAGCGTAAAACAAATGTTGACTGTAAAGCAATTACGCTGTAAGGTAAATATAATAAATTAAGCAACTGGTTGAAAGATTCAATGCCGCAGGCATAGGACTCGTTAGCTTAGTAGACAAGACGCCCGGATAGCCGTTTGAGACGCGGCTCGGGTTCGAATCCCGCCTGAGTCTCGATTTTTTTTTCGGTCATTACATCCAACAACCTTAACATGCCAATGATGTAAGCTAGTAGTCTACCCGTTGAGTAATAGCTCTACAATGAGAGGAATCTCCTTAAGATAAAAAAAACTATTTAAGTTAAAAACTGATAAACTTTTGCCATTTTGAAACAAACTCGCGAGCTCTGTATCTCACATAGCTACTTGTTTATTTCTTGTGAATGCTAATGCTAATGCAATAAACAATACAATAATAGGTATACATAAATTCCTAGCTCCTCCTTAGACAGGTAAAGTTTTACGTGTACCAAGTTAATACGTACTGAACAAAAATGAGCAACATACATAAGTAGCAATAAAGAGGGTTTATGACTTGTACGAGTAGCATTAGAGGTGATGCATGTTACGATACAAATATAAAGAATTTTAGTACCTATTACTAAATACATATTAGTATCTCTTGCAAGTTTTATCTGCTTTCAATATGTATTAAGAAATTACGATGTTTATTTTATTTGTATGTATCATAATAAATAATTGACATGTTGTTAGTATTTGTTATTTTTATATTGGCAAACGTAGTGGGTCCACTTCGTCTCATGGTCAGTAAAAAGGGGAGCCCAAGTTGCAATCGCAACTGACAAGAAACCAATGGTGCTGGTGACACTGCCATGCTGACATTGCTGACCCGAGAGATGCCTCTTCATGCTTCGTTTGAAGGTCACATGTTGTAAGAAGGAGGAAACACATGTGCCGGCAAAGAGTTAACTTTTTAATAGTTCGGCAGATGAAGGAATTGGCAATCTTCTGGCGTGGGAATATTTTAGTATTTAGGTATGATAGAAAGTGTATGTTTTTAACGAAATTAATAAAAGGTTAAAAAGTTCAACACGTCCCGTTACGTCACGTCATTAGCTTGGACTAAGCATCACAAACCAAGAATTAAGAAAATTGTTATTGGAAGTACGACACAAAGTTTCGGCCAATTTTGGTTTGTGGCTATAAATATAGGTACCTAATTTAAAAATATAACTATGAATATTGTACTTAATACAGATCCAATATTATATCCCTTTCTATTCTGAGTTATAATTTATTGCGTTGTCAGTTAATTTAGCCAGCCGTTTGAATTTAGGCTGCTTAGAATTTTAAATAAGTCCTCGTATATTGGTTTTGATTGCTACGCTTTCTTTTGCATTTTTAACTGACTCGAAAAAGAGTTCTCAACTTTTTACTTTCAATTTTGGTGTAAGATGGTCCCGACGACACACAATTTGATTCTTCTCAAAGGAAGCCCGACCAAGTTGTAATACAATTACAAGATACTTTCCTGCCGCCGAAATTACCTTACAAAGGAGCATCTGAAATAATAAAAAGATTCTGCTTGCGACTGGAATTAACTTAATAAGAAGGATATTATACTGAGATCCTTGTTTTTTAATTATATACTTGTGTAAGGTTCATTTACTGAGACTGGAGCACCGTTTCCTTGTACATTTATATAATTTTCTTTTATGTTGACGTCAATTTTTCCTTTAATATACGATATACTAAGTTCATTAAATAATTTAATTACTTAACCGTAGAGCTAATTCGACAATGCCGTTTGAGAGATCGCAAAACATCAAAACTCTATTAGATAACAGTGATATCGCCTTTGAACTGTCATTAAAATGCGATGACCTACAAGTGACATATCTCATCTCAATTTTAGAAATACGAAGGCGATAATGATTGTCAAAAATGCTATTCATGCATATGAATTTCTGTTTTAAACGAAACGTAACTGACTAATTTCACGCACTACACGGTCAAGTTAAAGCGCGTAGCCTGTTATTTATGCCGTCACATACAAAGGAAACGCAAATTAAGCGCGACCGGATTGACGAAGTTGCGATGTTCTAGGGATGTCGCCACTTGGTAAGAAGAGACACGTCAAATGTGATGGATGGCGATGAAATGGAGAGATCTCCATCATCTCTCTAACATTGGTCGACAATTTCCATGAGAAGTTTATACTTTGTTTTCAAGACTTTGATTAAAAGTCATCCTTGCCATTGTCATGTAGATTTAAAAGTCAAGGTGCAATGGTACATTGGAATATCCTTGACAAAATATACATTTACAAAACTCAGTGACTTTATAAAATATTCATGATCTATCCCTTTTGTTTTATTAGCCTTGCGGGTGTTCTACTACTGGACAAAGGGCCTCGGATTTCCACTCGTCTGTCCAATATATCTTTGGCCAATCATTGATGAACGAATCTTTTAAAGTCGTCTCGCCAGGATCTCGCTGCTTGTAGTTGTCGAGTTGTATTTTTCTAAAATATTTTCAATTTGATTCAATAATTATCCTGTTGTGTACCTTTACCTGTTCTTTTAATGTATATCATGTTGTGTTGTCTATTCTTAAATGTTTGAGGTTAGCAATAAAGAGTATTTGGATTTGTATTTGTTCCCAATCTGAACTTCAAATTCAAACAAACGTTGCCATAAATGTAATATTCACGGGCTGTTCAGTCTGTGTCGCGAAGATGACGACATTTCCTTAGAGAGGTTATAGTCTAAGATAAGAATTAGAAGTATTAGAAGTGTGATATTTTAGGTAAAAATGTAATGCGATCCTCTACAACGTAAGCAGGACTCGAACTTGCGACCATGTTTCCGGCTGAGCGGCAAATTATTACGTCAATCGAACCAAATCTGTGATTCCATAAATTTACGTTACGAAGAAGGCGTCATGTGTCTTTTAAATGCTTAAACGCATTAGCCATACCCTAGGATGTGCGTCTAGACTTAACTTTGTATTAAATGCTTTTCATCAGTTATACAGGGTGTCCCTAAAACCAACGCAGAAATGAAGAGGGGTGATAGAACAGCTCATAAGCAACCATATTAAGTTAATTTGACCTTAATAAAAAGTTCATGGTTTTCGAGATATTTGCATTTTAAAAAAACTCGTGACTTTTGAGGCCCTGCGTCAGTATGTCGATTGCCACCACTGCAAATTTAGGTATTTTTTAAATCTGTTTTTTGCAGGATGTTACTAAAGTTACTAAAGGATGTTAAGAAGCGGTGGTAGCCTAGTGGTTAGGGCATGCGACTTCCAATCCGGAGGTCGCGGGTTCGAACCCGGCCCGTACCAATGAGTTTTTCGGAACTTATGTACGGAATGTCATTTGATATTTACCACTCGCTTTTCGGTGAAGGAAAACATCGTGAGGAAACCACCTAAGCCCAATAAGGCCTAGTTTCCCCTCTGGGTTGGAAGGTCAGATGGCAGTCGCTTGCCTAAAAACTAGTGCCCACGCCACATCTTGGGATTTAGGTAGCCGACCCCGATTGAGAATTCATTCTCAAAAAAATGGGACAAAGGCTAGGAGGATGATGCAGGATGTTACTAAAAACATATCCTATCGAACGTAATTTAAATTTATTACATATCATGATGCTTTGTCGGTAAAAATAATAAAAAAAACGAATTATAGCAATTTATTAAATTTAGCCAGCGGTTTTGATCGAGTTTCATTTAAAAAAAGTATTGTAAACTAACATGGCACACAACATAAAAAGATAGTAAATTTATTGTAGTTTTCAAAAAAGTACAGCATTTTCTAATTTACGCAGCAGTTTACGAGATATTGATATTTTACACTAAAAGGAGCTCATACTGCAGTTATTACATAGTATGGAACCAGAGCCCCTACTAGGCTCAGAGTTTGAATTTCGAACAAAAAATAGATTCAAAGAATACACAATTTGAAATTGGAACACAATTTGAAATTCGAATTCAAGTCGGCTTTCTGATTAAAGAGTATTTTAGTAATTTTAGGACACTTCGTCAATTCGTTTGATGTTCTTTATTTACTTCGTTTGGTTTCTTATTTTCTTAAATAGACTTGATTTACCAATAGAACTCGTGTTTGCCTTGTGATTTGGATTTTTGGTACAATTTAACTTTGCTTTGTGCATCTTGGACTCGAGTTCTGCCTATTGATTTTAACTTCGATTTACTTTGGCTCTGTTAAGATTAATTGTAGTGCGTTTGTTACAAATATGCCAGAGAATTATACTTACTCCTCAAGAATATGCCAACATTCATTTTGTCTATGGGGAATGTCAGGGTAACTCTTGTGCTGCAGCTAGACTCTATCGGGAAAGATATCCAAATTTAAGGCATCCGGACCATCGAGTATTTCGAAATGTTCATCTCGCATACTCACAAGGCGTTTTGCCTGGCAATCGTGGTGGATTGGGAAGACCTAGAGGAGATTACGATGAAGATGTTTTACAAGAGATTCAAAACGACCCATCCACTTTGACACGGAACACTGAACGTAATTTAGGGATATCAAAATCTGTTGCCAATAGAATATTACGTCGATATGGATATCGTCCATACCACATACAACGTGTTCAAGCGTTGCTGCCCCGTGATGACCCTTCGTGTTCAGTTTTGCCAGACAATGCTGCAAAAACCCAGAGAGGATCCCAATTTCATAAATATGGTTTTATGGTCTGATGAAAGCACTTTTAAGAGAGATGGATTTATGAACATGCACAATTTACACAGTTATGCATTAGAAAATCCTCATTTAATGAGGGAAGATCGGTCGCAGTACCAATTTAAAGTGAACCTCTGGACTGGAATATTAGATGGGAAAATAATTGGCCCATTTGAATTACCAGAAACGCTGAATGGTCCAAGTTATCTGCATTCTAGAATGAGTTGCCAAATCTTCTCGACGACGTACCTTTAGCTACGCGGAGGTCAATGTGGCTGCAGAATGATGGCTGTCCAGCACATTATGCACGCGAAGTGCGACTACATTTAAACCAAACTTATCCACAGAAATGGATCGGCCGTCTGGGTCCCATTTTGTGGCCTCCTCGATCTCCAGACCTAAATCCTCTGGATTTCTATTACTGGGGTTATATTAAAAAATAAGTTTACAATGAACCGATTAACAGTATAGCGGAGCTGAGACAACGCATTTACGCAGAGGCCCAAAACGACGTATCAAGAAGTGCACGTCACATCAGTCGAGCATTTTTAAGGAGATGCCGAGCTTGCAAGTCAATGGCGGACAATTTGAACATTTAATTTAGTTACATAAAACAGGTTTCGTATTTTTTTAATGTTTTTAGTTTTTTTATTCACTTAACAGATAAAAATGGCAACCAGTATTATTTTTGCATTATCTTATAAACCGCTAAAGAATTAATAAGTCACTTCAATACCATTTTAAAAACATCTCTAAATTTGCTATCTTTTTACGTTATTTGCCAGGTTCGCTATGATCATTTCATTTTTTTTATTCTAAAATTGAATTGTGTTCCTATTCTAAATAAAGTATTCTTTAAATCGATTTTTTGTTCAAAATTCAAACTCTGAGCCTAGTAGGGGCTCTGGTACCATACTATGGAATAACTGCAGTATGAGCTCCTTTTGGTGTAAAATATCAATATCTCGTAAACTGCTGCGTAAATTAGAAAATGCTGTACCTTTTTGAAAACTACAATTAATTTACTATCTTTTTATGTTGTGTGCCATGTTAGTTTATAATACTTTTTATAAAGGAAACTCGATCAAAACCGCTGGCTAAATTTAATAAATTGCTATAATTCGTTTTTTTTTATTATTTTTACCGACAAAGCATCATGATATGTAATAAATTTAAATTACATTCGATAGGATATGTATTTAGTAACATCCTGCAAAAAACAGATTTAAAAAATACCTAAATTTGCAGTGGTGGCAATCGACATACTGACGCAGGGCATCAAAAGTCACGAGTTTTTTTAAAATGCAAATATCTCGAAAACCATGAACTTTTTACTAAGGTCAAATTAACTTAATATGGTTGCTTATGAGCTGTTCTATCACCCCTCTTCATTTCGGCGTTGGTTTTAGGGACACCCTGTATAAGTGAACGCATAGTGAACGTTTATATTCGTGTCGCCTACTAGGTATTTGAGAAAAGTTCATTTCCTCCTCAACACGTACATCGATCGGTGATTTAATGACAATTGTTTATTGACTTTCTAACCACAGAGCACAGCAATCAAGCCATTAAGATCAGTAATCATGAACTTTATTACAAGTGAGAATGGTTTAAATTACTCTGTGCCTGGATCGGGAGACCGAAGGAAGTAATCTAGGGGTTCTTCCCATTAATTGATTGTTACTTTTGCTAACGTAGACTTTTATTGGAGTTGCACCGTTCGCGCTGTTATTGTTTGTTTATGACATCGCCGGTGTGCTAAGATAGGTTTTGAAATTTTCTATATTATGAAGGGTACACAGAAAGAACATGTCTAGCTATTTAAAACAAGTGAAAATATAGAGCACTCAATAGATTATAACTTACCAATGAATTACAGATACAAATATTCATGTAACTTGTCTTTTTTATCAGTTTAAAAAAAATGTATATACGAAAATTATGGGGATAATTACATTCCTAACTTTAAAATCGCAATAACTCAAAAAGTTGCTAAGGTGACTAGAAATGTTCTTTCCGTGTAGCCTTCATAACTACCCGAAGTGGATCTTGGCCTCCGATACGAAATTACGCCAGCGCGCCCTGTACTGAGCGATCTTCTCCCAGTTTTCTGTTTGTAGAGCGCGTATACTGTTATAGAATTACATAAATGAACTGTCTGTATATTCCATCTATGTACCTACTACATTGAAGATTTTTTCCAAAAAGTACCTACTCTGTCTGGTGCTCTAAAGCGCTGCAAAGGAATAATATTTCCAAATGAAACACTCGAAAATACTAGGGTAGAAGCACTGAAAAGTGAAACTCAAACCTTGGCACAAAGACCGAAATAATGAACGCTGGCAACCTGATTAATTATGTAAGTTGTCTGAAACTTGGACACTACGCTTTTCTCGTTTTCAAACAAATGAGGGGTCATTAAGAGGCCTTATTCCTTTTAAAATTTATTTTTTTCATATTATGACAAATATATTGATAATTTCAACCAACTTTTGGAAGTGAATAATACTATTCCCCGAGTTCTAGGTAGTAACATAGCTATTTCATGCTTTCATTGCTTGCTGTGGAAAATAAGTTGAAAAAACTAATTTTCCGCATGAATTTTGTCAATTTTGAGTAGATTTTGAAACAAAAATTATCAATGAAAAATTTAAACTGTAGGTTCCAAATAGTTACCAATAAATTCGAATAGCCCTGTTCTAGGTAGTAACATCAATAATATGTTAAGTAACATGTTTAATCATAGAGAAATATCTCTAAACAATCAGCATTTTAAAAGGACTAAGGCCTCTTAAAAATAAATAACTTTTAATGTACGAAGTACTTTCCAAGTATTCAAGGTCAAACTGTGAAAATATTAAAGACTCTTGTGGCGATTCACATGATCTCGTCATGTGCCCGCCATCATGTAGTCATATATCATCATCGTGATACTCACATCATCATTATCATCAACGAATTTAAGACATATTAGCATCATACGTCATCAAGCTAATACTAAAATTATCATTTATTAGATATAGGCAATACAAATGCAAAGTAAGAATAACAGTGTGAATGTTTGCGGAAGCAAGTAAAACCATTCTTATAACTAAACATATTACCACTATTTAAAAATAGCAAGTTGATATTCACAAATTGACAACAGAGGAGTTGAGCTTTATTTAGACTAAATAAGAATCAAAATCCCATATACCACGCTTAGAGGGCGGGGGCTAGGTCACGTGACGTGTCGGGAGTGTCCCGAGTGTCCCGAAGCTGTCGAAGCTGTTGAAGCTGTCGAAGCTGTCGAAGCTGTTGAAGCTGTCAAAGCTGTCAAAGCTGTCGAATGTCTCGAGCTATTGGTTATAAATAGGCAAGGGCTTAGTAGAAGGGGATTCTTTTTGTTTGAAACTTCGTCGGAGTAACATTACTTTCTGGCAGTTAAGGTATTAAAAATTAATTCTAAGGGGAATTTCTGTCGGGTTATTGCTTGTTTCTTGAACTATAATTACCTATTGAGATTTAGTGGGGTTTGTTGCTGTAAGGCTATTAAGCCTAGTCACATGCCAGAAATAGTGTTTTGGTACATGGTTGCCAGGTGAAGGATATTTAACCTTGCGGCTGTTAAACGAATATCCTTCAGACTCTTCTAGTTTTACCCGAGCTAGGCGACTCGGGCACTAGCCATATACAAGTGCAGTGAATAGCCTACGAGTGTGGATGGTTTTGTTTGGTGAACGCAAGGACCACACGTGATGGACATGCGGAGTAATCTGCGCTTGCTGAAGCCAAACGGACCTCCAGGCTCGGTCTCATAAACTATATATTTATATATCTGTTATATACACATATCAGGGCGAGCTACTCCATGTTTCCGGCGTCTCTTCAGCCACATGGGGGGGGCTCAAAAACACCGATGATAGTCACCTTTTCGGGCTAATCACCCGAACTTACAGTTCAGTTTAGCTAGGCCCATACACGATTAAATATAAATATGAGACCTAGGTCTCTAGTGTTCTTTGTATTAGCTAGGGAACAGGGATTAGCGATAGGTACACCTTGATAGGAACATTAGGACGGGGATCTTTACCTACCGAGCAATCGGTCAATCGTCACTAACTAGCATAACATTTATCCAAATTATTTTAACCTTGTTAAGTATAGTGGTTAAGAGGTTGAATTATTATTTTCTTAAGTGGTTATGGCCAGGGGAAGTTAGTAGGGGAAAAGCAGAGTCTTGTAGCGGTTTGTAAAGATTGAGAATAGGGAACTTGTTATTTAGGTCATCCAGATATTTAACACCTTTAACTTACCAACATTAATTATAGAAATAATTAATTAAAATTTACCGATTATGATTTGAAGCAATGTACCTTTGATATAGCTTAAGTGATAGAATGGCATCACTGAAGTAAAGTTGAGTCAATTAGCAGTAGATATTCGCTTTCTCAATGAACAGAAATAGTTTAAACTTTGTTATAATTTTGATAAGGAAATTGTGGATCGTTGTATAGTATGGAAATACAGAGCATTCCTAAGACTGGATGTGGAGTATCTGAAGTGTAAATTGCTAAAAGAAAAGCCGGGGACTTATGGATAGCAATAATGAAAGTTATTCGTTCTCGTATTTACATCACAGATCTCAGAACTAAAGTAATTTATATCACAAGGGTTGAGAGTAATTTCCTTTATCAGAACCAGTCATTCGAGAGTTGAAAGATACTCCGATCGGCACAAGAGTCTTCATGATACTACATTTATGAATATGGTCAAACGAAAACCAAGTTCTAGAACTCATTAGAAGGGTTCATACCTACTAGGGAAGAGTAGTGTATTAGATTTCGTACAAATACAATTATAACTTCATTGTTTCTGAATTATCAGTTTTACAATCATTACATATATTTAGCAAGTTGTAGGTTTAGGCAGGTAGCTTAACCTAGCGTAGGCCTTGTGTAGTTAACTTAAGAAGCTTGCGCCAAAAGGCTTCTCTAAAAGATGGATCCTTGACACTTGCCTTAGGTAGGACGTCATGCATAGATGTGATGAGATCCCACAGTGGTTTGTTCAGCTTAGATTAGGTACGGAGTTCCCCATCCTCTCGCTGTTCGCTTTAATTCGATTTGCTTCTTAGGAATAGATAGGTAAAGCGTTCAGTGACATTCTCCGTGCACTTAGTTTGGTAGGGGATCATTAAAAAAAAATTATATTTTTTTTTATATACACCTTAAAGTCACCTTCTTCATTTACTATAATCTAGTCCTTACTAGTTTTTAATTGTGAAGATTAAAACAACTTCCTATTTATTGCTTAGGTCTAGAATCCACTTCAGATTGTTCTACTATAGTTTATTTAAGGGATGTATACCATCTTCTCAGATTAAGGTGTAATGACAAAATTTATTTAATATTGTCAAATATGAAAACTTAAGATTAATTAAATTCATAATAAAATCTCATAGATCCTGTAACTTTCACCTGTTTATAGATTGGTAATGAAGTGTAGTTTCATATTGTACATAGACATATGTTTTCTAGTCATTCTGGAGTAAGAACATGCAATTTTAAGAACTAAATTATCTTTCATTCCAGAATTCTAATAAAATTTGGATAGAATCACATATTGACTTTTATTGTTACATAAGGTAATCTAGTTCGATTATACCTGACTGTGGTCTAAATGAATTCGATACTTCATATAGAATTAAACAACTTTCATAAGAGTATCTGTAATATTCCATATTGATTTTGATATACCTAGGGACTATATAAGTTAGGAATTTAATTAGTACAAAGAACCGAGGTAGCAGTAGGATAGGAGTAGCTTGCACAAAATAAATAATAGAATACACACTTATTTAGTTAATTTAACAAAATACATAGTAATTTTGCACTATTCAGGTACGAGGTATTTCGCGGCACATCACGGCTACATCTCTTAAAAGAAACTGTGTTACTACAACAACGTAGGATCCGACCAATCTAGACGTTCACAACGGTTTTACCGATCACCTTGGCCATTAGTTATAAGAAATGTTCAGCTCAACTGTATAAAGATCCTTTCATATCTAGGTTTGGTTAGTTGTAGGTTCTGGAAGGCTAGGTAGTCGTTGAAGGGTTTCCTAGGGGTTCGTTGTAGGAGTAGAGTCTGGAGGCGAAGGTGAAGGAGGCGTAGGACCTGTATCTTTAGTTTAGGCGTAGATGCATTACAATTTGGTGCTCGTTCCCAGGATGTATTTATTTAGCAGATAGGTTTATAGGTGTTACACTCTTCTATATTTAATTACTATGGAATGGAATTGTTATTGTAACAATATTACCTATCTGTTTAGACGTTAAGGTTATTTAAAAATAAAATACTTGTAGATTAATACATAACAGATTGCGCGCTATGCACTTGGTCTTTAGGTGTATAACTGCATATATAATACCGTATTCAATACCTCACAAAACGTTCATCTTCGAAATTTTTATCCAGAATTATAGTTTACTTCACTGCTGCGATAAATAAAAGGACGCGACAATAAGTTTAACGAAAAGATTACGTAAATTGTAACTTTTGGGTACCTAGATGGACTTCATAAAAAAACTGTATCCATTTCCACACATACCTACACACTTCATAAGAAACTGTATCCATTTCCACACATACCTACACACTTCATAAGAAACTGTATCCATTTCCACACATACCTATACCTACACACTTCATAAAAAACTGTATCCATTTCCACACATACCTATTAAATAAATCCGTCGTACACACACGTACAGTAAATTTCATAACATCGCAATATCAAACGACTTTGTTTACTCCGAATACGAAACCAAAAGTTAAATTGCCTAAAAGTCCCAAAACGAAATATCATACAAAATCTTCCACAAACTTCGTAACAATGAATAGAAAACCAAATCTTGGTTTGTACTCTATTCCGATGCATTAGCGGTCGTTTCTCTATGATCTCGTGAAGATTCAAGCTTATCGGTTGCAATGGTATCCGCGGTTTGCTGAGATCTAAAGTCTCTAGAAATGGGTAAATACTTCAATTTATATCACCGTGACTATTGTTTCAATTCCAAAAGTATCACTGTGTTATATAGAAAACTAACGTGAGTCTCAGACATATGAAAATATTACATAAACGGGTTTACTCACGTCGTAAAAATCGAATAACGCTCGACATGTTTCGAATCGGTACGTGATTCATCATCAGGAGAGCATCTGAAAACGGTTTATTCAATTCAACTAAATTCAAATCATTTATTAGGTATATTATCTGTCGCAGTGAAATGGTAAAATCAGGGATTTGATAAATCCACGACACCCAAGTTTTGTCATTTCGCTAAGGAAAGTATAGTAGTAGGGTACGCCACGATGCTAACTCGGGATTCACTCGAGCGTCATAGAGACCTATTGGGTTGCGAAGCTTAGATGATAAAAAGAAAAAAATTTCATATAAGATATACTTTTCATCGGTGGGGGGAGCGGCTACAGATTTTCAAAAATGTAAAAAAAAGCTGTTGCATGGACATACTCGAGCGCGTCAGATATTGATAGCATCCATGTCCTACACATTTTTAAAGATGTACGCATGTTAAACTGATTGTTTCCATGATGGGGGTGGTCGTACTTGAGGGTTGAAAATGAAAAAAAAAATTTTTTCATCGGGCGCGTCACATTTTCTAAGGGGATGTTAAGTGAACCTAAGAAAAAGCTCTTATATAATAATCTGACGATTTGGATGTGACGCAAACTCGCAGTTATTATTAGAATGTGCAAAAAAAATTCGCCATTTTGAAATACTCAAGCGCGTCAGATTAAGATATAACCATCTTTATGCCCTAGACGTGCTATCTCATAATCTGACGATTATCTGGCGGGATTCGCCTAATCTGACAATTAAAAAAATTAACAGGAACTTGTGACTCAGAGCACTCTCCTGAAACAGGAAAATGTGACTCGGAGCACTCCCCAGAAGCAGGGGCATGTGATTCGGAGCTATTCCCAGAAACTTCCGATGCACTGTCATATTCCATTATACGTTGCCGCTGTTGTAAATACTGAAAGACTCGCGTTATTTTTATTGCTTTAAATTATTTATAGCACTGTGCGTGATTTACTTCATTTAATGAAGATTCTCTCGAAAGTTCAAGATTATCGTATGTTGTTCGGGATTTTCGGAGAACCGGTTTGCTCCGACTATATTCTAAAATATTTACACATTTTTGTTATGTTTCTAATGTAAATTTACTTAATTGTTTTTTGTAAAGTAGTTTTACCACAAAATACACACTTTATATTAATATCACTCATAGTACAGCTGCCGGCAAACTTTTAGAGCATAATCTTGACTGCGCAGTAGCCGATTTACGTACAAATGTAGGTACATGCGCAAATCTGCCATTTTGTTCTAAAAGTTGCCGGCAACTATAAATATTTAATAGTGCTAGTACTTTAGTGTTGTAAACAACATGATCAACTGTCATGGCGTCATTGGCAACAGAAACCAGAGTGGAATACAGGCATCACGTAACTGCACGCATTATACTTTATCGATGAATTTTTGTTACTTCGGCTAGTGGAAATCGTCAGATTATATATTTTCCGTTATCATTGATTCATTCCCTTTTAAATAAAAAAAATTGGGCAAGTGCGAGTCCGACTCGCGCATGAAGGGTTCCGTACCATAAAACAAGTTTGTTGTATGGGAGCCCCCCTTAAATATTTATTTTATTTTATTTTTAGTATTTGTTGTTATAGCAGCAATAGAAATACATCAGGTAGGTTTGCAAGCGTGATGAATGAATGCAGAAAGTTCTTAGAACGATCTTAAAATGTATTTTACCCTATATCTAGTTTTATATATATACCTATTTGTAGTGTTTAGAATAAGTTTCAGTTATGTTACATGTTAAATGGGTGTTCTTTACCCTTATATTTAATTATTTTAGGTTAAGATCTGTAACGCGTTGGCTTTAGCTGTAAGTTATAGATATGTTATGAATAAATAAAATAAAAATAAAAATAAAATCATTTGTGAAAATTTCAACTGTCTAGCTATCACCGTTCTTGAGATACAGCCTGGTGACAGACGGACGGACGGACGGACAGCGAAGTCTCAGTAATAGGGTCCCGTTTTTACCCTTTGGGTACGGAACCCTAAAAAAATTAGCCACGCTCGAGAATGTCGAGATGAAGTTTTTTTTTTACAACTTTGCAGCCCTCCGCCTTCTTTACGTCACCTTTAAATTGTCAGATTAGAGGAATATACACGTTTTAGCATGTAACTAACTCACCCTACCTTAATCTGACGCGCTCGAGAATTTCAGAAGAACAATTTTTTTTTACTAATCTGATCTTTTATCCTTGACGGGCGGCCATATATATGAGGCTCATATTTGGTGGAAGTACTTAACTGGGTATAAGGTATCCCCCTATATATTAATCTGCCGCGCTTTAGGTACTCCCGAAATCCCCTCTTCGGCTCTCCTACTATAGGGATTCCCGTGACAAAACATTTATCTAGTACGAGTATGTACAACAGAAACTATCTACCCGATTTTGTAGCCTAGTTTTTTCATGACCAGTGATAGTTTTAGACAGGCAATCACTGTGATTTTTCATAGTAGGTAATCTTATTTATATTAGCCAGCCCTAGTCTCCGAAGTGAATTAAACTGAAATACTACTTACTAGCGAGGTGGAGGGATCTCTGTCAAACGGAGGATCTCTCGGGACCAAGACCCTATTGTAATGGAATTATTTGTCTATAATACTTTGAGTTGCGGATTCGGAAGTACGGTCCCTTGCTATTATGTGAGTGTCGCAAATTGAGAGAAACGAAAATAGGGTAAATGCATAACGAGCCAATCTTGTAGAATATAAGGGACTTTAGTTGTTTATACAACTGTTACGTAATAAGAGGCTGAAAATGAAAATGAAAATGAAAATGATGAAAATGATTTACTTTAATAACAATTGTTACAGGTCAATTTTTACAACATTATTTATATAAATTGCATACTGTGCAATTTCACATTTCTACATGTCTAATTTCATTTCAAATTTATAATTTATAATTTCAAATTTATTATTTATAAATTGGTAAAAAAATTATTACATACACTATACACTATAAACTATAATACTAATGGTAAATTAAAAAAAATCCTTGTAGTCGTAAAAATTATTTTCTAGGAGCCATTTTTTTAGTTGTAATTTGAAACTTGTGGTGGTAGTTGCATTTGTAATATTTTCAGGTAGCCGGTTGTACACTATTGGTCCCAAGCTATAAATGCATTTTTTTGTTTTCGCTAATTGGTGTGGCGCTGCTACGAGCCTATTAGGGTTTTTGTTGCTGCGTAAGGGGTATCTGGAGTTAATACCCTTGCGTTTAAACATGTCCAGGTTGTCGTGCGTAAACGTTGCCACCTGATATACGAGTAGGCACGGTAGAGGTAAGATATGGAACTCCTGGAATAGTTCTCGGGCCGGAGCGTCCTGTAAGGAGCGAGCTGTAAGAGGTTTTATGAATTAGCAATAGGCTTTTTTCATAAATTCGTAATAGGATCACACGAGTGTTTTAAGACCTAATTTTGTACAGTTGCATACACTATACACTACCTACACACATATTCATCATCATTTATTATAGATATTCTTTTATGTAGTCAGGAAGGACTCAGTACTACCAGTAACCCCACGGATGATGCATGTGTCGGCGTAGAGATGTGCCATTCTCGAGATCATTCCCCGATTTGTATGGGGAAAGAACGTATCTGAACTCGTTATAGAAATATAGTAGGTAATATGGGTGTAGAGAACAGGTTAAACACAACACGTTACAGAGACGTGGAACGTCGTGACAACATGTAACACCGTGTAAAATTGTATATTTTATTTTAACTTTAAATATTGTTAGTCAGAGTTCTTCTTGCTAATGCTCATGCCAAAGGAACATCCTTATTATACGCAACGCATATACTCGTAAGTGTAACATTGACGTTGCCGTACATATTATGTATGTAACCACTTATCCGACACAATCAAAAGTTAAAAATACATTAATAACTGATCATACTTTCTCTCCCTTCCAGTTACCCTCTGGGCAATTGCCGCATAAATCGAACAACGCCATATTCAGAGAATTAACCTGATACCTACCACAGAGCTCCCGATAAAATCGCTGTCGCCAGTAATCAGGATGCGTTAACGGACCGTTCGCAATTTGCCCGTCATAATGAGAAAAATCGGCCCGTGTGTGCCCCACAGAAAAACGACGAATCTGACAATACAATCCTGCCGCACCTCGACGTTTTGTGTAAACGGAGAGTATACGCAGGGGACACGTTTGTTTAACCGCTGGAGGAAATGGAAATCATTGGAAATATTCGGATTCTAATTTTGTGTTTTATGCGAGCATGAGCAATAGCTAACAAGTGTCTGTCCGGCCTAGGGATAGTGGCGCTACAAACAGGGATAGTGGCGCTACAATACGGCAATAATGTGCATAAGTCATATATTTGCATTATTGAACGCCAATAGCGATTTGTCAAGGATTTGTCGTTAACCAAATTCAAAACATTGTTTAACGGAATGCTACTCAATCCTTTGTTCTTCTTGCGAAAGTAAATACTGAATCCTATTGAAAAAAACTTGACTTTCATCACTGTGGATAGTTTTGGCTTTATTTTGTAAAAAATACATGGAATTTGCGGAATATTTAGACTTTCAACGTCAGTTACCAAAAATGTATCGTTGCCTGTAAAATAAAAATGAGTACCACTGAAAATTCGCAACATGGCGTTGGTTGTAAAACCCCCTGTCGGGCTATAACAATGTCAATAGAAAGCATGGTTGGATAATCGACACAGCAAACATCTGTAAACTTACTACCACTGAACTTTAAAATTAAATATCTGTACATTGTAGGTCTCCCGTGACCTGACAAAACGGATGAAGGAATTATCTTTCTACATGGGGTAGGTAGTGGAGAGGAGGTAGACGATTACTAGAGGTGTTATGCTTTGCGACTCTTGTTGCGAGACTTAGAGTCACCCGTCACTTTCTTACAGTACTATTCAGAAAGAGATAGGTAATATATCTCGTGCGATATAGACTCGCGTGTCACAGTTGTGCTAGAGGTGCAGTGCTTATTATCCGAATGTCTACGGCCAGACAAAACAGGGGGTTAAGTACCACTTTTTGTTCCACGAAAACGAAGTAGCGATGAATCTTCTAATTTAGGTAAAATGGGTAGGTAACTAATGACACCGACGTGAATAATTTACCGAATCGGGAGCGCCTGACAGACGGGGCAGCCATATTGGCTCAATTATTGCCCGCATTTGTCAAACGGGCGATAGCGATAGCTAATCTCTACCGGCCGTCATTATGACAGTTATGACACGTTTATTAAGGCTCTCATCACGTGCATTAAGTGGTATTTTCAAATCCCAAGGTAATGGTATGGAATTAACTAACTAACTAACTACTTTAGCGCAGCAACCCAAAATGAGTTTTGGCCACCAACACAAGAGCACGCCATCTTGCCCGATCCTGCGCCACTTCGTGCCAGCTGTCGCTAACTCCCAGCTCACGCAGATCCGCCTCCACCATGTCTTTCCAGCGATACTTGGGGCGACCAATAGGACGTCGTCCAATTGGTCGGCCCAAGTATGCTCTCAAAACAGGACGCAGCAAAAGTGGGTCTCAGGATCAATCACGCTAAGTCGGAATACCTCCATATGAAGCGTTTCAGGAATAACCGTGCCAAAAGAGATGACATACTTGTAGGAGAATCCTCCTACAAGGGTGTGGCGAAATTTAAATATCTCGGTTGCACGGTTACCGACTCGCATACAAGAGAGGACGAGATCAACATCCGCATCCAGAACACCTTACGCTGCAGCGCGGCACTTCATAGGGTGTTGGTGTCCAAGCTCCTCAGCAGATCTACAAAACTGCGGATATACAAAACTGTCATCAGACCCATATTAATGTATGGCTATGAGGCTTGGACGCTGACCCTTAGGGAGGAGAAACGTTTGTTAGTTGCAGAAAGAAAGGTGTTCAGAAAGATTCTGGGACCTACTCAAGGAGAAGATGGAAGCTGGAGGATCCGCAAAAACACGGAGATCGCCGAACTAGTGGCCGAACCTAATGTGTATGGAATTAAAGAACATTAATAGTAGATTGTTAACCAAGGGTAGAAAGTGACCCATTGCACCCGAGATATTTCTGGCGCTCGAACGAAGTGAGAAAGAGAAAATAAAATACTACACACACATGTCATGAGTGAGTTATATTAATGTCCATGTCATTTAAAACTAATAAAAGACACGATATTTATATTTAATTTCGTGTACCCGCTTTTTCTATTGCACTTTCATTATTATTATTTTTAATAGATAAAAAAGTTAAGATATACGTACTGCCAACATTTAAAAAGTAAAAAAAAAAACAATAAAATGGTTTAAATTTTATTTTTTAAATAAATGTTAGCCATTCTCAAGACTATTAAAACAAAAGCCGTCGGTGAGGATAATCTTAGCTTGGATATGCTTATGCTCGTGGCGGATTCTATAGCTCCTATCCTTTCCCATATTATTAATTTTTCTTTCTCCTCTGGGACGTTTCCTTCTATTTGGAAATGCGCCCATGTGATTCCTCTCCCTAAAACCCCTAACCCGTCGTCGTTTTCACAGTATCGTCCTATATCCATTCTTCCTGTCTTATCCAAAATCATTGAATCCTTTGTAAATCGACGTCTCTCATCACATCTAAATAGACATAACTTGTTCAATCCTTTTCAATCCGGTTTCCGTCCTGGGCATAGCACAGCCACAGCTTTGGTTAAGATCACCGACGACATTCGTCTTAATATAGAAAATAGAAAAGTGACTATATTGGTGCTCCTTGATTTCAGTAGTGCTTTTAACACTGTTGATTTTGATATCCTTCTCAGTTTACTTAGTAAGTACTTTAAATATATTTCCAACTTCACTGTCCTAGTTTCGTGATTACCTCTTTGGGAGGCAACAGCGGGTTCGAGTTGAGGACCGATTTTCTAGCTGGTGTGAACTGTCTGCTGGTGTCCCTCAAGGGGGCATACTCTCTCCTTTACTCTTTTCTATCTTTATTAACGGACCACCAAGTCACTCTCCTCCTCGTTCCATCTCTATGCAGACGATTTGCAGCTTTACGCGGCGGCCAGCATCGATGATTTTGGCTCCTTGGTTTCTCAAATCAACTCCGACCTGGAATCAATCCGTGCTTGGGCTTCATCCTTTGGTTTGATGGTGAATGCCAAGAAGTCGCAGGCTATTGTTGTTGGAAGCCCCCATTTTATTTCCAAGCTCTCAGATCAAACTAAGCCAGTTATTTTCTTTGATGGTACTCCTATACCTTTCTCTTCTACTGTTAAAAAAATAGGCATTACCATAGATCAAACTTTGTCATGGGCACCTCATATTTCTGAGATCAGCAAGAAACTCTTTGCGTCCCTTCATTCATTGAGGCGTCTGCAGAATTTCCTTCCTCTTCATACGAAGATCATGCTTGCCCGCTCTCTTTTGCTCCCACTACTCGACTACGGTGACGTTGCTTTCCTGGATCTCCGGGGGGAGCTGCTTGACAAGCTGGAGCGCCTACAAAATGTCTGTATCAGGTACATATTTGGTCTCCGCAAGTTTGATCATGTGTCTCAATACCGCGCCCAACTTAAATGGCTTCCGATCCGTCAGCGCAGAGACTTACATGTTCTTTGTCTTCTGTATAATGTCCTTTTTATTCCTTCTTCTCCTCCTTACCTTGCAGAGAAGTTCTCTTACATGGCGGATGGTAGTGGCCATCGCCTGCGGTCTAGTGCGAATCTAGCTCTATCGATCCCACCGCATAGATCGCATGTCTACGATATGTCTTTTGCTGTGCACGCCGTGAAATTATGGAAAAAGTTGTCTCCCGCCCTAAGGCAGACGCAGTCCGTTGCATCGCTCAAGGGGAAGTTGAAGCGATTGTGGCTGTCAAACGAATAATAGGTTGCTGTTTTTGTTGAAATTATGACTATTTCTGTTGAATTTATATATATATATATATATATATATATACATATATATTTATTACGTATTATGTATTATATTGACTGTTTGCCTATCTCTCTCTATTTTGGTTTTTTTGCATTTTCATGTGTAAGTATTATTGTTAAATTATCCTCCTTCGTATTGTACATGTTGCTTTGGTTGTCTACCGTTTACATTTGTCTTTAGCACTCATTTACTCAAAGGTTAACTGGAAGAGATCCCTTAAAGGGATAAGTTCGCCTTTGTACATGTATTTCTTTTGTTTTAATGTATTTCTGTTTTTGTGTGCAATAAAGTGTTTACATACATACATACATACATAGATCTATCAATAAATGTGGGATGAAATTCAATGTATGTAATATGAATATAAGCAAATTTATATTTAATGTGCGAGTCGGTCTGGCGCACCGAGAGTTCCGTACAATCACTTCACTAGACGACGCGTTTGGCTCGGTTGGTAGACACCTGCCTACTGAGTCGGGGGTCCCGGGTTCGAATCTCGGCCGGGGCAAATATTTGTGCAAAATATTTGTTCTTGGGTCATGGATGTTATCTATATATGTATTTATATATTATGTATATCGTCGTCTAGTACCCATAGTACAAGCTTTGCTTAGTTTGGGACTAGGTCGATTTGTGTATGATTGTCCCTTAATATTTATTTATTTATTTAACTTCTCATCTTAACAGGCTGGGATAAGTTTGCACCTGGTATGTAACTATGGCGCCGGCAGGTGCAAAGTTAACGCAACCGATCACGTTTGTTGTATGGTAGCCTCACTTAAATATTTATTTTAATCCATTTTTAGTATTTTATGTTATAGCGACAACAGAAATACAATATATCACGGTTCATGAGATACAGCCTGGTGACAGATGGACAGACAGACAGACGGACAGACAGACCGACAAACAGCTTATGCTAGGTACTTCATTAAAATTGTTGGGGTTACATTTGGTTGTATGGTAGCCTCACTTAAATATTTATTTTAATCCATTTTTAGTATTTTATGTTATAGCGACAACAGAAATACAATATATCACGGTTCATGAGATACAGCCTAGTGACAGACGGACAAACAGACCGACAAACAGCTTATGCTACTTCATTAAAATTGTTGGGGTTACATTTGGAAATATAGACTCATCACATCTTTCAAACCGGGCAGCGGGCGTTGTAGAGTTCAGATATCAGTCGTAACTAATGATCTTTCAGTAATAGCCTGACCTGACCTTACCTTCCACATCTGGCATCGTGATCCAAAGCGTACCTCAAAAAAAACGTGTAAAAGCGCTGGGATGTTGATGTGAGGGTTGGGAGTAAAATTTACACAGAATTCATCGTTTAGCCGACTGACAAAAACATCCCGCTAATAGGGTTTCAGCTCTGAAAATAACCTGAAATAGCACTGAAAAAGCTCTGTACGAAAGCTCGCCTAACATTTGCCGAGCACTCCGCTAATTCCTGAACTGAAGCCGAAGTTAAAATGAAGATGCCAGTATATTGACTTAAAAATAATTCTCATCGTCATCATCATTTCAGCCATAGAACGTCCACTGCTGGACACAGGCCTCCTCAACAGACTTCCACATGGGCCGGATAGCAGCGACCCGCATCCAGCGAGTCCCCGCAACTCTAACCAGGTCGTCCACCCACCTTGTCCTACACTGCGTTTGCCGGTACGTGGTCTCCACTCGAGAACCTTTCTGCCCCAATGGTCATCGGTCCTGTAATAATAAAATAATTCTCAATACACACTAACTCAGATAAGCATGGCAATCCGGTTGGCAGCGCATCGTAAATATATCCCTGGTGACAAGCTTCTCTTAGCTTACGTTTATCATAAGACATATGAACAGTAGGTAAATAGAATAGTCAGTATTCTTACAGAATATTGTTTGCTGGAGAATTGACTACACTATAGGTAATGCTGTCGTGTTATCTATACAATTCTAAAATGCTTTTTCTATGGAGAGGGCCATAATTTTAGGAAAGATCTTAACAGCGCGATGCATGATTGGTATAGGCACGCTGTGCCAGCCGTACAGGGCTATCTCTGTCGATAAAAAAATATTTTCCGGTTATCACGCCAAAACGGCTGCAAGGATTTTAACCAATTATGGTACAGGGATATGTAGCTGAACATGCAAAGACGGATAGAATATTTTTTACCCCCTAAGTGTAGGTACGGCAAAGATAAAAGTTTTACACCACCAAAGTTGCGGAGACATTCTAGTGCCTAGTATAAATTAGTTTTAGGTAGGTACAATTATTCCGTACTGCCGTGCTAAGGTAAAAGGTGACCTTTTGCTATGGAGCTCGATATAAAAACGTCGCCTTTTAGCTTAGCATAATACACAATACGAGTAGGCGCTCAAATCGTGTGTTTAGTCGAGAACTTTTGTCAAGGTACTGGTTATCATAATTAAGTTGTGACACGGCCTTTGAAATTGACCTCAAACAGCACCGGTACAGTTGGACGCGATTTATTTGCAATGGCTGATAGAAGCCTGGAATTGAACTCACTTTAAAGCTCTGGACAAATACCTACGTTTAAAGCTAATTTCGAATGAGAGTTCGACCAATAGTAATAAAAGTTAGATGTGCGCTTAATCAGGACAACTTTGGATTCGTATATGGCACAAATAATAAGACAGGAAAAAAGCAAAAAGTAGGTAAGTAAAAAATACAAAAACCTAACATAAAAACTGCAAAAAAAATGTGTCGAGGTATACAAGAGTTCTGTCTCAATATGTTTTCAGAACTATTTGATTCTCCAATACCTAATTAAAATAAATACCTAACTTATAAGTTTATTAACGGGTTGCAGTAGTAGCGCAACCAGTCTAAATTAATCCTATTACGTTGAACTCATTTAGGATGCCATATGATAAGATTGTATCTATACGGTATAGGTTACATGCAATATCCTATACACAAGGCAACAATCACTTTACATCAATTACGTCTAAGTAACTATGCATGTACGGACTACTATCTACGAGTTAGTTCGGTCGCCATCACACCGTACCGCACCAATCACACCATATAAAAAGACTATATTTGAAATTTGTGTCTTAATCTCAATTATTTGTACCACTAGACTTATTGCTTCTGTACCTGCATATATACGAGTATGTATACCAAATGTAAAATAACAATACCGAATATAATTTATTCTATACGTAATAATACCTACTAATGGCTATGATTATTCTATCTATCTATCTATGGCAAACGCGAGCTCGCGCGGGTAGCTATGCCACTTTTTGATGCAAATAGGTGGTCAGAAACGAGGAGATCCGCATGGAAACCATCGCAAGGTGGTAGATATAGCTCAAAGGGTCGCCAAACTTAAGTGGCAGGGGCGGAGCACAAGGTGGACTGCCGTCTAACTGGTTAGGATCGCGTATAGCAATTGAATGTCGGCGGCGCATTAACCGTTGTGGAGAACTTTGAGGAGGCCTTTGTCCAGCAATGATCCATAGGCTGATACGATGATCATGATAATGAGGTGGTCTAGCCTCGCTTTGCTGGTGAAAAACACTTGTCTAGAGTTAAGACATCAACACGCTCGTGCCCTTCGATTGGTTGGCTCCAATGGATAACAATTAAAATTACGGTTTTGAATGATTGTTTGAGCGTTTTAACCGTCTTACTCTGTCCGCATTATTGACCAATAGAATATTGATCAATCAGTCAACATTATTTTGATAATTCATACGAATTCGTCGTTCAATATAGGGGACAGAGAAATACTCGCAAGGTGGTTAAAACTCTAAAATCCCTTTTAATCACTTCAGTAATGTGGCAAGTTATGAATTAGTAGACTGTTGACCCCATCGAGATACCTGAAGAAGAACCTACTTATTTTTATTTACATGTAGGTATTACTTACTTACTAAATGATTATTTATCACTACTTTTAATACATAATTCACTGTATTGTAAACCATTTCACTAAACAATTTAAAAATAGAAACATATGTATACCAACCTTAGATTCAGCATTCGCTTCGGTGTAATCCACGGCCACACCGCACGTCATCTGAGGGCCCTTAATACTTAACACGACGTATGACACGGCACTACATATACAGGTACGCACACTACTTACCTACAGTCCAGGGCTAAATTCGACTTTTGTTGTGGTATATGTCAGGTATTTCGCCATTGTATCTAGTTTAGTGGTGTGTTCGATTTAAAGAAACAGAGTTCCCTTCGTATTCAAATTAATTTAATCCTGATATTGAACGTGGTATAAGTCATATCCCTGAAGTACAAGAAAAAGGTGAGAGCAAACTATTTCATTTTTATAATACAATTGAACTAAGTATATCACCTATAAAAAAGCTACTCAAAGTCACTTATTGGAGTTCGATATTAGGCAGTGGTAAAGCCGCGATATTGTTAAATTGGGTATATATCGCAATGCTTCGTCGAATTAGACCTCAGCTCTTCTGTCACAATGACATTAGACCGCATGGCTGTCACGGGTCGGGCTCTATGACCTATCCATGTTAGGTTATGATCATATTACTGCACGCCCTAATCTAGTTATGTTGTATACTAGCAGATTGAGGGGAGATATAAACGCATATTGATAGGTCAGTGACTTTTGAAACAGGCGTTTGTCCTTTGAATATAATCCTTATTGTAACATAACTATAATTGTGACACCCATATCCATAAGTGTAAAAGTATAACTTAACATATTTCGGTGTTAACAATTGTTGTTGGACCTTAATTAAAAAAAAATAAGATTAGCTTACACATTGAAAGTCATCAAGTACACGTTTTGTTTGTCATCAAGAACGTTTATAAGTAATTCAGAAATTATTTATTTTATTAAGAATTCTTAAAGTATGTTAAACCCGTTATATTAGGTTAGGTTAGGTTATAACAATACTGAAATGATTGTAAAAAAACTAAAATCATGACTAAAGATTTTATGACAAATAATACACTATGGCTATCAGTTTTATTCTAGTCAGTAGGGGCCCTATTAAAACTGACCGCCGTGGAGCTATTTATTTATTTATTTATTCGTATTTTTAAGACAGAATTACAGTATACACTAATAGGGATAGGATAGCTGCGTCTGATGAAGAACTTCATACGAGTTGTAAAAACATCAGGCCGTTCCTGACGATTTTGACGCAAGTGTAGGTAAGCCGTTTTTTCATTGTTTTTGTTGTCAAAAAGTAATGGTCATAGTTAAAGAAATGAAAATTACCCAGGTACTACAAATTACAGTACAATCATATGGCATCCACTAACCCTTCAACCCAAAACCCTTCGTTAGCAACTAAGTCAATATACTTAGTAGGTACATCAATCAAATTTGTATCAAAGTCCGTAAAGGGTTTTATACAAATCCGCTGATGCATAGGAAACACTGGCCCGTGCCGCCGGGCCCAAGGGATATTATGGACATTTTTCAGACAATCCACTTTCCGTTTAAATCGGTTTAGGTTATTGAAGGATTTGGGCCGTTTAAATTTATTAACTTCCGCTTCCTTGTCATTTATTTCGTTACGGTTGCGATGAGTCGAAATGGGGGCTTAATTAAATGGAGAATAAATCGGATAAAAGATCTTTTTGTAAATCAAATGTTTATGGACTAAAAGGTGCCCGCAACTTCGTCCGAGTCAGAAGTCCTCCTCCTTTTTAGGGTTCCGTACCCATAGGGTAAAAACGGGACCCTATTCCTGAGACTTCGCTTTCCGTCCGTCCGTCCGTCTGTCACCAGGCTGTATCTCAAGAACGGTGATAGCTAGACAGTTGAAATTTTCACAGATGATGTATTTCTATTGCCGCTATAACAACAAATACTAAAATTAAAATAAAATAAATATTTAAGGGGGGTTCCCATACAACAAACGGGATTGGTTGCGTTAACTTTGCACCTCATTTGTATGGAGCGCTATACATACCAGGTGCAAACTTAACTTAACCACTTAAGGATGGAAAGTGTTTGTACGGAACCCTCGGTGCGCGAGTCCAACTCGCACTTGACCGGTTTTTTGTCATTATCGTAGTCGTATTCTATTACCAATATATCTTTATCTTTATCTTTTTCTATATCGTTGGCTGTACCAATCTGGTACAGTGATAGCTAGACAAGCTATCACTGTACCAGATTGGTTGAAATCCATTAAAATTCGTCCAGTTATGGTGTGATGAGTACAGAAATGTCTAACAAGACAAGGCAGGTTCCGCGCACCAATAGGGAATATCACTCCATCCCCAAAATGATGGACCGCAGACCGGGCGCGTTGTCGCGCGCCCGCGACCCCGATACTGCATTCAAGGACCTCATCGTCCGTCGCAATGCCCGCTGATCTCCGGCGACGCCATGACGGCTAGCCGGGGACTTTAGCAACTTCGACGAGATAGGGAATATAACTTTTGGGACAAAATAGTGTTAGGGCAAAAAAACATTATGGCAACTAAACGTTAGGTCAACAGTGTTTAGGACAAAGTTATTATGGACTCTGTTGCAGTTATCTATCTGAAAGATAAGTTAGTTATCTGAAAGATACGCGTCAAAAATATATTCCGATCTTTGCTCCCGCAGCCGGGTAATAATTTCCTTTCAGCATTCTAATCCATCTATGGAAGTAGTCTCCTAATATTTATCAGCTACTGAAGTCATTTATTTAATTAAGCCCTCATTCGTCGTACAAGATTAGTCCTGGAGCGCCCACGTGCCGTCGGGGTAGCATTAATTAGGGGACAAATGCCGCATTCTCGCTGACTACTACAGAGATTTTTCTAGGGTAAAACAGGTTTCTTGCTCCCCGTTCCCTTACCATGAGACTTGCTAGCGATAGCGTTTTAAACGATTTGTATGGAGAATTGTAGTTCTACAAAGTAACCGCTGGGCGCTGTAATATTCTCCATACAAATCGTTTACGCAGTCACTAGCGAGTACAGTAACTGTAAACTCATGGTAAGGGTACTGTTCTCTTGTTCTTGTATAATAACTCAAATAAGACAGGGTCGCCGCTAACTTTTGGCATATGAATGGTTTTTGTTTTTATTCGATTTTTCACGTATGTTTGTGTCGTCTTTTTTAAGAACGTGTATTCACTAGTAGGTAAGATTTTTACTTAATTATTTCATATGCAAAAGATTAACCACAAGTGGCTTTATTTGATGTATATCTCGTGAATCTATATAAATGTATATATAGTATGTATACCGACATTTAGTACCCATAGTACTTTAGTACAAGCTTAGCCTAGTTTGGGACTAGGTTGATTTGTATAAGATTGTCATTGTTGTTTTCAACTCCCCTATATCCGCCATTTCAAACTGTATTAATCGAAAAAATAAAATTGATCCTATTACAAAATTTCACGAGTATCGGCTGAGAAATGCGACTAGTAGGTGAGAAAAGCTGGACATCAGAACATTCCGAATTCGGAGAAGATGAGAGAATAAGAATTCGAAGAATTTTTCCCAAGCTGAAAAATTGGCGACGCTCCGCATTCCTTAAAATGCACGATATACATTTCTTGTCTCAGTAAGACCTAACAATTGGTAAATTTATAATCCGAATATTCGATAAAGGAAATTATTTTTAAAACTGCCATGAAACCCGCTGAAGCGTGAATGATGACACCATTACACAAATTCATTAGGTATCCACTGACCTTTTCGCTAAAAAGGATGATTTATTATAACTTTTTGACGAAACAATTGCGCCCCCGCCTTCCATAGTAATTAAAAGTTGTGCCTCAATCCTTACTTTAATACTTATTCGTCAAACAATCTTGTGCTTTACTCCCTTAGCATCAAAGTTGTTCTAATACGTTGGCAAAGTTATGAATTTCGTATTTAGAAAAGACAAAAATCCGAATCCATTATCTTTTTATGTGGGCAGCGTTAATATTTATCAGAGTGGGATTTTTAGCGATTCGAACGAGTGACTGCTTAATGAGGCCAGTGGTGACGCTTCAGTGGTTGGGGCAATGAAAACATCTATACTATTTAAAATTCTAGATTTGTATTGAAAATTAGTTTTCTATGGAGTGGGGTTAGTAGCGTGATGCAGGATCGTCATTTGTTTAGTATGGGCGCGGCGCCATACCAGCGTGGCGCCACCTGTTTTCATAATTTCCTTTGTCCTCACATCATGCCGAAACGGCTCGACAAATTTTTACCAATTTCGGTACAGGGATAGCTGGACATCCAAAGAGGTGTGTAATGATAGATATAACAACGTTTCATATAATTTCAATAGATATAACAACATTTGATACAATGTTTCATTTGATATAACAACATTGGGTAAAATTTCATAGGGTATAATTTTTGTATAAAAGACATTTGATATAACGTTTATATTCGCAAGATTACCTAACACTCCTCCTCGCTTCGCTCGTCGTCGTACCCAACCATGACTCTATTACAATTTCCCTTTCATGTTTGAGCAGTTTGAGCGTGTATTGAGCCTTTAAACGTATTATATCAAATGATCATTATACTATACGATATTATGCCATATGAAATTATAATAAATGTTATTATATTATTCGTTTATTATACCACTTGATCGTTATATTGACCAATAGTATATCATAAGTTGTTATAGCGACCGTTACGCACCCCATCCAAAGATGGTAGGATACCTTTTGCCCGACTGCGGCGTACGACGTCGTGTGCACCTTCTGGTGACACTAAAATAAAATCCAAAATTGTATTGAAAATCTGTTTTCTGAGGAGATGGGCCATTATTTCAGGAAAAATACTTAACCGCGCGATTCAGTCTGTATAGGCGTGCGGCGCCAGTCTGTTGATAGAGCCTGCTTTGTCCTCTCATCACGCCGCAACGGCTGGAAGGATTTTAACCAGTTTTGGTACAGGGATAACTGCATGGACACCCAAAAATAGTTATGGGATACTTTTTACCCGACTGCAGTTATAATAGGTTTTCGCGGAGTTTCAGCCGCCTTTTACTGTACCTCAATGTCATTAACCCTCGTCCCCTCACTCATGTCGATTAGTAGCACTTAATAGAAAAACGAAACCACTTGCTTCGCTCCAGGAGAGGCAACCCTAACTGTCTACGGCGACACCGCAGTCTCAGGGGTACTAGGTATATAATAAATATAGCAGAAATTGCGTTGGGATAAAAATGTATGACATAAATAGGTAGTCATTTTATTACATAGTACACAAACACCTACTTATCACTTCATTTGTAATATAAATAGTATACCTACGTAAACAAGTAAATACGCACCGTATAATTCACATACTTATAAAAAATAATTTTCAAGAATAATTAGATTCACTTTTTACAAAACATTAACTGACTTTTGGGTCTTTCTTCATCATATTCGTTTGTGTTTTTAAGCGTAGAATGACAGAAAAATGTGTCCAGATATACAGTGTCCGTCTGCGGCTTACATAGCTTAGATACTATTAATACTAGAAATAGTAGAAATCTCTAATTTTGCACGTGAATTGCGATGGTAGTAGTAGTGGTAAATTAAAATGAACTTACTTCCCGAACACGTAAATCGGGAATGATTCTTATTCTCATCTATCCCCCACACTATGGGCGCATAAAAAGCTGTGTGTATACGACCGAACGAAATGCAGCCTTCCCCTAATGTGGATTAGTGGCACTTAATACAAAAACCGCGATGGAACCACCCGCGGGCCCCGAGAGGCAACCCTACGCGCAGCACATTTCGTTTGCGAGTAGTCTCGAGAGTACTAAACACTGTTTGAAGTCGAAATGATCAGCAGAAAAGTAAATGGGAATTTATTTCTATTCGAAAACTACGGATATTAGAATTTTTTTCTTATTCTTTGAACGTAGGCTATCGATATTTCCGCAAAGATTATAAAAACGTAGTAAATAGCTATGGTAGAATAAGATGGTAGACTTAATAATTAATTCCAATGTTGATTTTCCACATATTTAACTACACCTACTAAGGCTGCCTGTTTACTGAAGCGAAGCGGAGAATATTAACCAATCAGGCTGCATCTTTGGGAAGCCCATAAAAGTGCATTTAAATCTAACAAATGCACATAACATCTACGCTCCACGTCAGTGGACAGGCAGCCTAAATGGAATGTACTTGTATTGTAGCGTACGTACGTACGAGTTCGTCAGTTTGACTTGACATATTTGTTCCTAAAGTGTCGGATGAACATAGTTTATGTTGCAAATCCGGCGCACGAAGCAATGCCAGTGTTGCTGTTTTAGGGTGCGTCTTCATTGGAGCGGAAAGGTGCAGAATCGACCAATCACCTGAGTTGAAATCTGTATGTCAGCTCCTCTTCACTTTTGTGATTGGTCGATACCGCTTCAGTGGAGACGCACCCTAAACCAGCGACACTGGCATAGCTTCGTGCCGTTGGATTTGCAACATAAACTATAGTTCACCCAACACTTTAGGAACAAATTATGTCAAGTCAAACTGACGAACTCGTATCTACGTACGTTACAATACAAGTACATTATACTTCAATGGAAATTAGATCTTTTATAAAACGCAAAAACCTTAAATGAAAAAGAGTAAAGTCAGCTATATTGTCTTGGAATTTGACAATAATAAATAATCAAGTGTTTACCAGTTACTAAAATTTCCGCTTTCACTTCGTAAGTAACTCCCTAAAATGTTATAATTATTATCATTTAACGGTCATTCTCCAGATTTGTGTTCTAATTCTAATTAACGCGTCGCTTTTTTTCTACTTACTTTTCAATCATTTTTATCTGAAATATAGTAACATATCGACCATTGAAACTTAAATGTGGATAGGGCACATAATAATTATTAAAGGTTCATTACTTATAAGCAAATTAAAATTTATATGACGCGTGAATTAGAAAAACGACGTGTTAATTAGAATTTTGCACTTTTTGTATGACGTGTTAATTAGAAAAGTGACGCGTTAATTATACAAATTCAGTTATATTTTTTTAAATTAAAATAAAAACGTTTTGTATAATAATATATGACTGATATGGTGACAGTTATATGATGTAAGCTATGTTTTAAAGAATATGAAAGTACCTAAGTACTCAAGAAACAAGCACACCGGCCGTTACTTACTAGGTAGGTTAGGTATGCAATTACGTATATAAATTGAATTATTATGATAAGTTATAATAAATAATTTATACATGTACCCGCCCTCGCTACGCTTACTATATTATCTCCTCCTTCTCCTTGCGTCAGTTGCCTCATTGCTGAGGCATTCCCGGATGATGCGGCGCCATCTATTGCTGTCAGTAGCCGTGTGTAGAGCATCGTGTACTGTAGTGCCAAGGGTTGTGAGAATCTGGTCTATCCAGCGTGTCGTGCTCCTGCCTCTTGGTCGCTTGCTTTCAACTTTTCCAGTGATAGTCGTTTTTCCAGGTTATCACTGTCTTTCCTGGCAATGCGATCAAAGTACTCCAGCACCCTGCGAAGATAGGTCGTCGACAGTTTAGTTCGGATCTTGAGTTGGGCTAAGATCGGTGCGTTGACGTGGCGTGCTGTCCATGGTATGCGCAGCATTCTTCTCCAGCAGAAAGCATCAATTCGATCACGGTCCGCTTTCTTCAGTGTCCATGTTTCTGAGCCGTATGAAAATAGGGAGAACACCATAGTTCGGACGAAGGTAGTCTTAGTGTTGGCGGAGATGTTCCCGTCCTTCCGTACATTATTAAGCTGCGACATTGCACCCTTGGCCATCCCAGCGCGAATTCTGCGAACTTCCGTCTTACATGAACCATTATTGCTAATGTTAGAACCCAGGTTCTCCGTGATTTCGAAGTTAAGTGTTCCACTGTTCTACCTTGCCTGTACGATCAATAATCATGAGTTTGGTCTTGGATCTGTTGATTGAGAGTCCGAATTCTTCACTAAAGCGTGCCATCCTGTTCAAGGCTGCTTTTATCCCCCAGAGCTTTGAAAACCTCGGAAGTAATGTCGTCTGGTCCAGGAGTTGTTATCTCTGATTTGAAGATGTTGAGCTTCAGGTTCAGAAGTCCCCAGTGCAACCGAGTGTCGGTGGATGTACAGGGTCTTTTGTACAGCTGCTAATAGTGGCCACGCCAGCGTTCTGCAATTTTGTCAAACCCATGCAGCGGTTGCTCATCGTGATTTTCAATGACCCAGAACTTGGGTTTGAACTTTCGACTCAGCAGGCGAACTTTCTTGAACAGATCCGGGGTTGTAATTTAAGTGGATGCGACTCGACTTCTTGGCATATGCTCGTTCTTGTCTCTGCGGCGTTCCCTTTGAATTGCTTTACATAGTTTCGAGTATTCCCTTTTCACCTTGGAGTCTTGACGGGCATTAATTTTAATTTCTTTCCGGCGCTGAATTAGGTTCCACGTTTCCTCAGTGATCCATGTGGACCTTCAACAGTCCCTTCCTCTCTTAGATACGATATCCTCAAAATCTTCATTTATTACCTGGACTCAGCATCACCTGTCCGCGGTGGATCTAAATTCATGAGCGTCGCTTCCGTCAGATTCTGGAAATGGGATCGCTCTATTGGATTCTAAGTTCTGGGCTTAGGTCGCGCGTTACGGTAAACGGCTTTGAGACGAATGGCGAAGGAGGGAACCAGTAACTGCATTCAGCTCAAGGGAAGGTTTTCACATTTTTGACAGATGACTTCCAGCACTTGTCTACCAGTATGTAGTCTATCTGATTCCTAAAACGACCCAGGTTCCAGGAGACTTCCAAGTGTAGAGTCATCTTTTGTGATGGTGAAAGAGTGTTAAAGTAATGGCCAGACCACGCCAGACACAGAACACAGAACTCTGCAAGCCTCTGACCTCGTTTCGTTGCAAGTCTAGACCATATTTTCCAATGGTGTCTCGGATTTCATGGACTATTTCTGAGCTTCCTATTTTAGCATTCCAGTCTCCTAATACCATTGCGATTTACCGGCTTGGTATGCTGTCTAGAGTTTCCTCTAGTTGATATCCTCTTCCGTGGACTGTGTTGTAAACTTGCACGATGTTGAGAAGACATAAATCGGTGTTCAGCTTCATTGTTATTATTCTATCAGACACAGGGTTATATCCAAGTACGAAATATTGTTCATGCCTGATGGTGCTAATATATGGAAAAAAACGCTTCGGCTAGAATTTTCCAGCCCTGAGAAATACAGCTTGCTACCTGATGAGGTTTTAAAATGACCTCACGAAGATGTGACTATATATTATAGGTACTATTACTATTATATATACAAATCTACTATTAATAATGTATTGCTGTTGATGTTCCAAATAAATAAAATAAAAATAAATAAAAATGTTCTAGAAAAAAATTCCAAACTGATGATTAGAACCGCATGGATGGTAAAATTCTAATTAACGCGTTCATTTTTGATGCGTGAATTAGACATGTGAATTAGGGATTCTTGAAAAATAGAAAATAACTTTTTATAGGTACATGTAATTATCTACAGAATCTAGTATCTATTAAATAATGCGGCCTTTAATGTGCACTAAAATTCTCTGCGCGATAGAGTTACTGGTTGATTTTTAAAACGTGAACGTGTTAATTAGAAATTTCGTGAGCCAAAACGCGTGAATTAGATACTTACATTCATAATCCGCGACCCGTACACAGCTGACACAACCATCCCACACGGGGCTCTGGGCACGACTGACCGCTTTACCGAAATGCGTTAGTGAGATCCGTACCTACCTTCAGAGGACTTGTGTGATCACAACCGACCGCGACGCGTCAATTATTTTACGTTTCGAGACAAAGTTACTATAATTGATATCTTTGTGATATATTATTTGTATTGACTAGGTTTTTTTTGTGCAAATTAAACATGTATTCTTTTGTTTAATAATCTTGCTTACATTGTTTTTTCTTCATGTATATCATCAGGAGAAATTGGTATGTAAGTAATTTGGGTAGTGGGACGCGACGTGTCAATTAGGAGAATATCACTAAAAGTTTTTTTTCCTACCCGAAGGGTTTTAAATATGTTCTTGAAAATTCATGTACAGCTCAATACGAATACCTGCTACGATCAAAAAATATAAGACATAATTAAATCTATAATTTTATATTTTTAAACAGCGAAGACAAGCAAAAATGTACGTCTGGAGAATGACCGTTAAGAGTTTCACTTTTGTCGGTGCAGTTCTGTCCAGTCCGCTTAACGCCAGTTCTTTGACTTCCCGATACGACCCGACGTCTGCCTTTTTCATGATCTGGTCCAATGCAGTGTGATTTTTTTTTTCTAAAATGTAAATGAATTAAAATACCATACAAGTAGGACACACAAAATCCCGTAAATCCTTCCCAAGATTAAAATTGCCGCGATAATTCCACATGATTTTCTTCCAATGAAAATAAAATATGACATAACTGCGCAAGAAACTGAGATTGGTTCAGACAGTGATGGAATTTCATGGGTAAGCCTTTTTATGTTTTCGCTAATTTCGGAAACTTGGCTTGGAAGTAATCCAAATTGATATGGTTTATTATTGCAGCAGTACAATGTGATTATCTTAGATGTGCAGAGTTGCAGAAGCAATTTTGGTCGATGTCATTGTTATTTTATTAGTAACCATACTTTACATGCTGAGTTTCTTTGCGTGTTTTTTCGTGCAATGATTTTCTTCCTTTTTTCATTTGTTTCATAGTCAGTGTGCTGTATAAGTAGGGGAGACCGTGGGGTTTTGAAACAGAAGTGAATTGATTATTTTTATTAAATTTGTAACGTCTGCTAACGTAAACCCAAATGTAAAGCGAAAACTTTAAAAATATCATAATTATATATATCTTTTTCGGCTTTCCGTTTTATTGTAAAGATTTGGGTTTACGTTAGCAGATGCTTTAATAAAAATAATTAGTTTGGGTGTAGCACATCGTTACTATCGATTCTCAACATTGATTATAAGGCATGTAGAAGCAACTGGTAAAAAATTCAACGGCTCTGGCATCAGGTTCGGTGGTCCAGTTGGTAGGACGCCCGTATCGGCCCGGAAAGCCGTTGGAGACGCAGGTTCGAATCCTGCCTGAACCGTTGAATTTTTCAATTTTTCGCTTTATTGTAAACAGAAGTGAGTTGAATCAACGTCAATTTCTCGGATCTACACCTGTTAACGCAATAATGACGCACTCGGAGGGGCCCGCTGCTGGTGCGGCCCGTCTGAACAGCGTTATTACCAGCTTTCTAACGGAATTTAAATACCGAGAAATTAACATTGTTTCAATTTCAACTCACCTCTGTTCCAAAGAGAGGTGAAACAAGGCCGCAAAAGTAGAAATACGTGTCATCACTTGTTTTCACTGTAGTTGGTTACGTAGTATCAGTAGGTACAAATCCCTTAATCCCAAAAAATAAAATCCTTTCATCACGATTAGTTCAAAAAACACGAAACCCAAACTCTTCTAATAATATCCGTACTGAGCGGCATAAAAGTGATTTATGGACGCCCAGTCGCCGATAGCGCTAGTTTTTATCAGAAAACTCGCGATTCTGCCACTTCCATATTTTTTTATTTATTAGCCTGTATCGACGCAAAATATCGATATAAATAACAAAGCCGGCAACAAATCCGACGTCGTTTATCAATATGTCAAAAGATGCAAACACCTGTGTAGCTTCGACCTAATTCTAGATATGGAATCATCTTTTTTGGGGTCCGTTTTAACTGAAAGTGAACCTTAGATGTTTGGGGTTGGATTGCGTTTGTTTGACGGGTGTGAGGTGGGAAGAAGGCACGTACCGTGGCCTCCCCTGGGAAGCAGCGTCATCATATTTCGTGTGTTTTGACGTGTACGTCTGGCCGAGTATTAAGGATTTCTCGAGACCATTAGGAAATTATTTTCTATTCTGCGATAAGTGAGTGCTCTGAAAGTTCTCAAACGATCAAATATTCATGTTTATGTTTGTTTATATCCTTTCGCTCCTAATAATACTGACGTAATTTCTCGCATTCCTTACATACGACATAATTTTTTCTAGATATTGCTTTATTGGTGTAAACTTGGTAAACAACTTAATACCGCCTATTATCACTAAATTGCGATCTCTTTCTTTCTTCTTCTGAATCTTTAGGTAGCGGAGTAGTTAAAACCAACGTTAATGTAATTACCTGTCTCTTTCTTTTGAATACAGACGGCTGATGCTAAGTCGCACCAAATCCTGCTAACCCGGAAGATATAATGCTAACCCTGTGCTGACTCGCGCTTGACCAATTTTTCGCACAGCCGACTCTTCTCCGGCAATTTGCGCCAATAACGCCGCCGCCAGACAGCCTGCACCCGCGCCAATCATTCCAATCAGTTTTGCAATCATTGAATCCATTCAGCACGTTGCGAGAGTAATGGGTGGTCTTGTGACGCGCGACAAATGCATTCTCAAAATGTCTCTAGCACAACTGTGACATGCGACTCTTTGTCATGCTACAAATATGATCTGTCTTTCTTTTGAATACCGTGCCAGACGGCTGATGCTAAGTCGCGCTCAACCAAGTCGTGCTAGCCCGGAAGATATGCTAACCCTGTGCAGACTCGCGCTTGACCAATTTTTCGCACAGCTCGTCTCCGGCAATTTGCGCCAATAACGCCGCCGCCAGACAGGCTGCAGCCGCGCCAATCATTCCAATCAGTTTTGCAATCATTTTAAAGGCCCTCGACGCCCCTTTCATAGTTATATGAAGCTTTGATGATATTTTCGCATCTGTTTTTACACTTGAAGCGATACTACAGCTATGAGACGTGATAAAGTTTTAGTTTAATTATTACAATTATCGTTTACACGAGGAACGTGACTTAATAACAATAAAATATATGTACCTACGTATAAATTGTAAGTACAAATTATTTGATTATTAGTAATTACTTATGGGTACTTGTTCTTAAATAACAAGCATGAATTAGTGACAAACGAAAATTAAGTAGCTATATCAATTGTAAAAGGTCCTTATAAAGGTCGCCGGAAGGCGCTGGATGCAGGTCGCTTCCAACCGGTATATATGGAAGTGAGGGGAGGCCTATGTTCAGCAGTGGACGTCCTATGGCTGAGATGATGATGATGATGATGATGATGATGATGATGATGATCAATTGTAAAATACCAAAATTACCTACAGTATGTCATTTTTCCATCTAGATCTATCAAATATCGTATAGGCATAGGCGTATCTCTGTCTATTCGTGAAATAAGGGCAAGTATTAAACGACTAATATAACACACTTGCATTTATTTTAGAGATGCGCAGAATGTGTCACTAAAGTGAAAAGAGGGATATATGTCTTTAGCTCACGGAGATATGTATCACTCTTTTAGCTCATTTAGCTCAGTAGATCTTTAGACAATATCGCTCACGAGTGAGTAGAGAACTAGAGATGTCGATCAATTAGATTCATGGCAGCATGGCAAAATTCCTTTCATGAGCGAGAGAGAGTGAGTAATACCAAGTAATACTGAGATGATAGATGATATACTGAGCTTCAGAGCGAAAGAGCTAGTGAGCGAAACCAAAAGATATAGCTCGTTTGAATCACTCACTCGCGAGCTACACATCTCTAATTTATTTGCTAAATAATTCACCGTCGGCGGCCCGGTGTTTTTGAGAATATTTTCCGTTTTATATCAACTACTTTATAAAATGAAATCTTTACTTAGTTCAGAATATTCCTCAACTTATCAATTAGGAGAAACGTTTCAAGTATTCTAGAGAGCAAGAAAACTTCAAGACCGATCATAAAATAGATTCAATGTTGAATATTATAATATTGCTAGATATATCAGCTACAGCTACCGTACTATGCAAAAATAGAAGAATTCCTCATGCTTTAACTCGTCCTTGAGATTTTAAACACTGATATAGACAGTTTTCGTCGTGCCGTCAAATATTTCTGGAAAATATGCCTCTCCAACATAGCTCTTCCTATCTTTTCTGACTTTTCTTTTTGACAGCTCACGTACGGTCCCAATTTTTAACCCGTCCCGTCTTCAAAAAGGTAGAAAGTTTCGATGACAATATTCCGAAAGAGACGGACATATGTGTCACAACATTCATGGGGAGTATTCTAGACAACGGCACAATGCTAAGCTCGATCAATAAAATGGATTCCCACTGAACATTATTACTAGATACGAACGATACACTCGGCTTAGTTGCGTAAGTTCAGCTACCGACGTGACGTCTCGCGTTAGAGGAGCGGCCATTGTTCATATCTCCAACTCTGGAAAACTTTCTAATTGTGACATGTGTACGAGAAATGTTTATGGATACAAGCTGAGAATCGCGACTCGATGTAATAAAGAAGATTCCATTACTCGTAAATACCTAAATACTTATATATAAATAGACTAGAAGGTGCGACTTCGTGGCCGTTTTTTTTTTACCGTAGTTGGGTATCCTATAAATTATCTTTGAGTGGCCAGCTATCCCTGTATCAAAATCAGTTAAAATCCGTCCTGCTGTTTCAGTGATGAAAGGACAAAGAAATGTTGACCAATTGATGGCGCTGTACGACAGGCGCCGCGTGCGCATACAGATCCTGTATCGCACTGTTAAGATTTTTCCTGAAATAATGACCCCACTCCATAAAAAAATCATTTTCAACATTTTTAGAATTTTATAATATTTAGTAGGTTTACCTAATTATAAAATATTGCAAACTTTAAATGGCAATGGGCTAGGTACATTTTTTTAAGTAGGTATGCTGTACTATTAAGTATTCTGTGCCTTAGGTGCAATTGATAAGACAATATTTTTCTAAAAACAAATGATACTCATATCAGTGGGCCTATGTTTATTAAGGTCTGCAGATTTGCTAAGCGTCGTGCTGACGCTGGGACCAAGAAGCTCTTGAGTGACAACCCTAATGAAAGATGCAGCATGGGTAAGCTTTCCACAATGGAGGTTGATGAGTGATGACGATGGATGCTGGAATCCTCTGAATGTGGTCGGCGCGGTGGCGGTCGTGGTGGCGTTCACTGAGGGCAACCTATGTCTTGCCTTGCATTGCTGTGAACGACTTTTGATTGTCGATTATGAAGAACTATAGCACTGGTCAGTGTCTTGATTAGATTTAGATTTCTTTATTTCATAATATAACAGGGTGTGGCCTGTAATAGGAGCAATAAATTTAAACGATGATTCTACAGAGTATACGCAGTTACTTTGACCTTATCTTAATGCTACAAAGTGATTAAACTCGGAAATATAGCAATTCAAAGTTACAATACATAATCAATGAATTTCATGATCGCTAAATTGTCGGTTATCGGTCGTTAGATTTCTTGGTACAGGGCATTTGCTTGGTACAGGGGCGATGTTTCTTAATAAGATAGTATCTACTTAACAAAATTATCAATCGAAACTAGTTCTTAACCTCACGCATTAGAAACTACTAATCGCGTGACAGCGGTATTCCATGTTTCTTTATTAGCACGTTTTCTTTTGACAAAAAAAATATTTTAAAATGAAAGATATTTTACAATCCACGCTTATTTAACCTTTTTTATTGATCTAATGTTGTTATCTTATTTTAAAACTATGTGCATTGACAATGTGACGTGACAAATCAAAAGCCGTCACTGATTAAAAATGGCACGAATTCACTACGCCGCTCCCGAATTGTGCGATATGCTATTACTGTATGGAGAAGCTAGAGGTAACGCGAATAGAGCTTTAGCATTATATCGAGATCGGTATCCAAACCGGAGGCATCCAGCAAACGGCCGCGTTATTACAAACGCAGTGCAACGCGTGAGAGACGGTCAACCCGTGACCGGCGGCCAGGTGCAGCCTGCTGCACACGGTCCGGGTGCGGCAGTTAACGTTCGCTTGGCACTAGAACAGCGAATTCTACGGCATTTTAGGCAACGTCCAATGACAAGTACCCGAAATGCAGGTCGTGTGTTTGGAGTTAATAATAGAACTGTACACAAAGTATTAAGAAATATGAAAAAACATCCTTACAAATTTTTAAAAGTTCAGGCCATGCTGCCGCGAGATTATCCGGTAAGAGTAGCTTATTGTGAGTGGTTTTTGCAACAATGCCGCGAACAAAATAATTTTGTGCGAAATGTCATTTGGACAGATGAGTCCACATTCACCAACAATGGCCTATGGAACAGAAGAAATACTCATTATTGGAGCAGCCATAACCCACGTGTGATGAGACAAACTGCTCATCAGTATCGTTTTTCAGTCAATGTGTGGGCAGCAATTCATGGGAACGTAATAATAGGCCCTGTGTTTATTAATGGCACTTTAAATACCGATCGTTTTCTGGAATTAATAAATGAGACAGTGGTAGAATATTATAATAATTTGCCAGAACACATTAAAAAATGTAACATGGTATCAACTGGACGGAGCCCCCGCTCATTCTGTTGTGCCAGTGCGTAACAGACTATCACAAATATTTGGCGATCAATGGATTGGACGGTATGGCCCTAAACGATGGCCGCCGAGATCTCCGGATCTAACTTGTTTGGACTTTTTCTTTTGGGGGGCAGTGAAAGATCTTGTGAATTTCGCTGGTGTCGATTCTGTTGAAATGTTAAGAAACAAAATTATCGGGGCATTCGACATTATTCGGCAACAGAATCTTGACGCAGTGCATCGAAATACATTATTGCGGTATGAAGCTTGCAGATTGGGCAACGGACAGCACATTGAAAATATTTTCAATTAGATTAATAATTTTAAGAGGAGAATGTATTAATATGAATGTATATTTTTTTAATTAATTCAATTTTATACTGTTATTAAACGTGTACGAAACTATGGTAGTGTTTTAATGACTTCATTTCTTATCAATTAGATGTAAATACTCTAACAATCTTTGAAGTGTATGTGTGAATACTCGTCATTGATGGCCCACTAATTTTATGAATTGATAAGCCACCGTAGAACCTTGTCAATGTGATCTAACGAATAAAGCTAAAGGGCGATGGGTTAATTTGTATGGGGGTTGTCCCCACCCAACAACAGAGATGAGACAGTTTTCCTGAAACTACACTGGCCATCTAGTGTGGAATAGGAGAACTGAAACTGACATTATTCTTGACAATAATTGCCAAACGTGTTGAGTAGCTGAATTAATTATACGTCAATAATGCTAGATCCATATAATCGTTTATAAACGCCGCGCGCCTAAGACAGTAAGTAATACATAGAAGTATGTATAGGTACGGAAGGAAAATTCAGAGCACAAAATGTACATTCTATTTTACTCATGCTATATGGATTAGAGAGGGACGATGATACAATAATCTCGATGCGATATCTATCTACATTCCTGCAACTAGATATGCGTCTAGATTATTTATTACTACTACTAGTTTTTAAGGCATTTCGAGCATTCCGTCAGTATTTAGCCCGTCTCACATACAGGTCGTAAGCTTTAAGATTGGGATACGGCTTTGGATGAAATGGAAGAAGTTCTTATCTCGAACACATATGTGCGAGTGAGATAGGTATTAAACTAGAATCATATCGTCAGCTCACGCACTGTACAAGATTAGCTGGTACCGAAAGTATACCTGGCCAAGAAGGTACCTAACATACATCTACTACAGCAGGTAGTGAGTGTCCCGAGTTTCAGAGATACTATATTTTGCCCTAAACGTGAAAGAATGATTATTGTCACCTTGACAGTATATCCTCTTTTTTCTCATTTAGAATGTGAAAAAGAGACAAAGAATGTACTGTCACAGTGGTAAAAAATCACCAGTGCGCGCCTAGCCTTACTTGTCGTTTCCAGAATACTTTCGCTTGCGCACTTAAACTGAAATATGCAAGTTATCCCTATTTTCCTGGACTTCAAAAAATGTGGCACTCTGGGACTGCTCTACCAGATGTCTACCAGGCCGCTTCGTATTATTATGGAAAGAATAACACGTTCACTGTCTGTGTCTCAGAGCAGAGTCATATTACAGAGACATAATGTTCACCCCGTCCGACCCACCTTCACACTGAGCCTTCACACCAGTGTTAAGGTAAGGAAATTACTTTCCCAGCTTTCATACTGACCTGCTATTTTAAAATAATCAGTGTGACGGTGGATCATACAAATGAGTAGGTACAGTGTGAACGTTGGGTAACCAGGCAAAGGGAAACCTATTTAGTAGCGAGATGATGCCTACTGTCGCTCTTAGTAGACTTTATAATTTTTACTTGTAAAATGTAGCGATTACGTGTTTGGAGGTTTTACAAAATAGGCGTTATGCTACAAATTGTATTAAAACGTATACGAAGGCCGATGGCATCTCGCTACTATCAAACATTTGAGATATGAGACTCGTAATCAAGAAGACCAGATTATTAGGTATTTGAGCATGTAATTAACATAACATACATAAACTAAAATAATATAAGCATCTTCTATTGCAAACACGAACAAAAACGTAGAATCCACTTAACGTAGAATTAGTAGAATAAGTAATTTCCCTACCTTAACACTGGTGTGAAGGCTCAGTGTGAAGGTGGGTCGGACGGGAAGTTCACATGTCAAAATGGGACAGTGAACGTGTTAAGTATTATGCCATGTCTGGTTTTGATGGGTATAAAAACTCCTCAGAATTAAAAACAAACGCCTTACCTGTGTCAATATTTCCGTACTTTATTAGCGCTTATCAGTAGAAATGAGAAGTTGGAGGTTACGATTGAGACCTCTGCATCCATCACCTTAGTATAAAGTATATTTCATATGTACTCGTAACATGTGGCTAGACTTGACAGCAAATTAATCATCATCATACCCTCCGATTCAGTCTATCCGTACTTCCCCAATCGAAGAAAAATGTGGATTATTCCCTAATGTTTTTTTGTTCTTCACTTTGATTTTGACAGCAGTTTTCACAAGCTTAATTACCTACTTGTATACCTTTTCAGTGTGATCCTCAGGATCGTGGGCTTTTCGATGGGGAGTAGTTTCCGATTTAGGACCTATTTGGAACTATCCAGAAATAAAAAAAAAAACATTTTAGCAAAAAAAGAACCGACTTCAATAAAACTAAAAAGCCAAAAATAACCCGTTCAAGTACCGATTACATTTGACTCACCCTTTGAAGTCGGTGCCAATCCTCACGTAAACTATAATACATAAATATAATAATTAAGTGGTTGGGACCTACTTCAAAGAGTGGGTCAAATGTAATCTGTACTTGAACGGGTTATTTTTGGCTTTTTAGTTTTACTGAAGTCGGTTCTTTTTTTTGTTAATTTTTTTTTATTGATTTTTAGTGATTCATATAAAATACTTATGGCGGGGTGATCAGGGAGGTCTTGAAGGCATGCATATCGTTTGAATTATCTCCTAACTCCTAACCGTTAAGGAGTTGTACCTTCCATCATCGGCTCAGCATTGGAAGATGATAACTACCATATGCAAATACTTAAATAGTTTTAGAAAATATATGAAAAATATTATGATTGCCTATAAAATTTCAGGAATTCCAACGATTCCTCATGGATTTCGTCATTCGATCTTCACGTAAATTTTATGGGACCAACCTTGAAATGTCTATTCATGAACCTAAAAAGAATTTTCCAAATCGACAAATGACGGAGTTCTGAGGTAACAAACATAAAAATAAAAACATACAACCGAATTGAGAACCCCCTCCTTCTTTGAAGTCGGTTAAAAAATTATATAATAAGAAAAAATGTGGTTCAGCCATTCCGATGTCAAGTTGGCAATTATGCGTTAGTCCAGTCAACAGTACCAAGGAAGATATGTTTTTCTGTAGTCCGGTCAACAGAACCAAGGAAAAAAGTTTTACCCTCTGTCCGGTTAACTGAACTAGCTAACTGTACCACGGGCAAAGAGAGCATATAAGTACTAAAACTTGGTATCACTCACCTGGAGTGGCATCAGACTATCAAGCCCTTGGGATCTCTTAGTTCGGTCATTATCTCCCAACCACCATTTCTCCCAAGTATTTTCCCTTTATCAGCGAGATACTTTTTACTTAATGAATGACACTACACAGTGCCATACTACTATCTATCGCATGTCTGTCTGTCTGTCCGTCTGTCACCAGGCTGTATCTCATGAATCACGATAGTTAGATACTTTCCACAGATGATGTATTTCTGTTGCCGCTATAACAACAAATACTTACTAAAGACAGAATAAAATAAAATAAAATTGAGGGGGCTCCCATACAACATAAGTGATCGGGTTGCGATAACTTTGCACGTTATTTGTATCCGGCGCCATACATACCAGGTACAAACTTAATCCGGCCAGTTAAGATGGGACAAGCACGAAACCCTCGGTGCGTGAGTTAAACTGATTGAGGCGGCTAGCCCTACTACTGTATTTGTAACAGACCTTAAACTCTTTGTCCATCTAAACAATTGTTTATAATTTTTCTCTTTTCATAGTGATTATTATCTTTATGTAACTAGCTTTTTTCCTTTTCGTAAACCAACTTAACTAAAACTGTACGCATGCTGTGTTTGCCTATAATTAGTTGTGCAATAAGTCTAAGTATATATTATACATGAATATGTAAGAATGTAAGATTGTAACCGCTGTTGGCAGACCTAATAAATAAAATAAATAAAATAAAACTGGCACTTGGCCGGTTATCTCTGTTAAACAAGGTACAATTTTATTCATTTCAATTCATACTTAATTTAAAATTAAAAATCCATATTATTTGTCAGTTAACAATAACTTAATACATAGTGTTAGCATTATTGGACAAAATAAAATAAAACGAATCACACAGTGTGGACTTGGATCCATCTCCGCAGGAGTGGAGAGTTCCACCGCACCGGTCTGAGAACACACGACTGTTGGAGCTCTCGCGTAAGCGATTTAATGCAGATGCACACCGCTTCCTCATGATGGCCGGGAAACCGTCTGTATGGGCATCCGTCGCGCCTCACCGCCACGGCAGCCCCATCAGCACCCTGATTGTGTTATTGTACTGGACATGTACGTCGTTATATGGCCGCTGCGAATATGAGCCCCATAGACAGCACGTGTACATAGACTGACAATATGCTTTAAATAGCGTTAATTTAACTTGTGTAGTACAGCGTGCAAATGTAGCCAGCATATTTACAACGGACAGCCAGCGACCTAAGTTCCTTATCTATGTCAAGGTTATCCTTCAGGTGACCCAGTGGCCCAAAATAGTACCAAAGACGTAGGTACTAAATCTGCGAACCACACAACATCGAGTGGTCTAGCCCTCCTGACGCTCACCCTTAAGTGACTGCCATCTAATCGCCATAACCGGTATGACAATATGGAAATTAGGCTGCAACGGGTTCAAAGTTACCCAATTAGTTACCTTAATATGCATATTTTTTTTCTTATATTTTATTTAAAAAGGTTTTAAAAAATAATTATTATATACATACAATACATGACGATGCTGATATTTGAATTTACTGAATTTACTCTCTTTCAGCAGCAAATACCTTAAACAGATCTCTCTGTACCTTATGTCTTAGCATACCGTTTGCATCATTCTCTTAAGATCCATTCTTTTTTCAGCATCAGCGTTTATTTTCCACCTAGATCCATTGTTCTGAAGTAAGAATCTAGTAAGATATTTTGTGACTTGATATTTATAATCACGCCTTTTTCCCAACGGCGTAGCCATAAGTTCATACTACTATATATTCAGTTCAATCTACTTCCATGCATCCTCTCTAACATACCCAAAATATCTTACCATCCCTTTCTCAATTCGAATTACTACATTTTTTTTCACACCTTAAAGTTTACGAACTGCATTTATTTTAATTTCTTGCTTCGTCTGCTACATCAATCTTTCCGTACACAAAAATGTTGGAACCAATACACTTCTATGCACATCCAGAGACGCCTTATCTTAGGGATTTCATGGCTGGGCAGCTCGGCAAACGGGACGACCGTCTCTTGTGAACACCCTAATTCACTTGTTCTAATATCTCACCCTCATTCGCAACCATACACACACTATTTTTATACTATTTTCTTTATCAAATACCATGGCTTTCGACTTTTTTTCTTTATTATGATTGTCACAATCTCCTGCAAAATTCAATCTGTCGACGAAAGCAATACTTGTCTGAACTGACAGCATCGAAAAAGAAGAATTGAACACGTAATTACTCCATCATCAATCCACAATCACTTTCTTTTAATTCTGTCAGAGAGTTAGTTAATTCATAAATAAATAATAGAACAGCTTTCGTTACACTTACATCCATGTCTATTACCGTTGGATATTGAACCGACACTCATTACAACCGTGCACCAGTCTCCGGTCTTTCCTCCAACACAAATTCAAAACGCAGTATAACTTACTCTCCACTACGCTCTGGCCTCGGCTTTTCGGCGGGTACCCACCGTAATCTTTAAAACGTCTTTTACGCTTCCCCAAAATCCTTCCCATTCCTTCTTAAGCAGTCGCACCAGACAGCTACGCTTCGCTCTCGTTGGTAACATTATTGTATCCACTTTGAAGAAATCTATGTAGAACTTATTTTTCAGTAAATAGATCTCACATAGAGTTAGTTCAAGTGGGGAGGGAAGCAAATATATTTGAGTAAAATACAAAGATAGCGAACATTTTCAATACTAATTAGACAATTTAACTGCGGACTAAACCTTCGAACGTTATGTTGCTAGGTAAAAAAAGTTTATTTAATAAAAAAAACAAAAATATTAATATTTACAAATATAACAAAAACCTGTACAAAATAGACTATCTAATCAAATAACCCGCCCCTAATCTATACAGGCGCAAAGGCCCCTAAATCACGTTGAATCACGATGGACAGCCTTTGCCCCAATATTGACCTAGAACGGGTCATGAGTCCTCTCGCGTAGCCGATGCACAATTCCCAAAAAAACCCCTTCACCTCCCTTTCCTCCGAGGCCCAAAAACCGGTCGTTTTCAGCACCAGTAAGATTTTGTATGCCAACTCTAAGAACATTTTCATTTACTCGTCTCACTCGATTGTCAGTCCACGCTGAGTTGTTATCTCTTGTTTTATTCTGAAACAGAGTTTAGCAATTATTTTTACAAGCTTTTATTTGACTTGCTATCTATGTATGTATGTTTTGGTCAAATCATGCAAGCAGGATTTGAGGCACTTTCAGGTTCGAAGAAAAAAACGAAGGATATAACGTTCACATGTGTTGATACTCGTACATACATATGGTGACCGTACCAAGCGTAGCGAAACCGTATATGTCAGGATATACCGTATACATATGTTAGGACAAGAGCCCTTTGACGATGTGAACTAGACAAATAAAAGGGAAATTAAATGCACAGTATTGGACAAGATTGTGAAAGGGTTGAAAAGTATGAAATCAGGTAACGCTGCGGTATATGACAGAGTATCCGTCGAAGATACAATGGCAAGACGTAGCGGTGGACACGCGTCGGTAGCTCGTGTCACCACGTCCCAAGAAGCGTTCGCCTTGAATTTTACACAAACAACCAATAAAATACAGTTCATCATCATTTTGACTCCGAGAATATGTCCATAGTTTAATACATGTCTCCCTATAGACTTCCATAACAAAACGGTTCGTTTTGGTACGGTTCAGTTTGGTTTCATTTCGGTTGCCTGTACATTAGTGGACAATACAAAAACAGTACAACTGTTCAGTTCTCTAAAGAAATGAGGTCGAAGGAAATGAAATTTTTTTTTTTTTTTTTACTTATAAACAATTTATTTCTCAAATCTCATGCATGCATCCAAATATTATATCCACAGCGCAGGTTTCGTCATAAATACAAAATGAGCATCCGTAGCAACCATCGTCAAAATTACACATAATTTTTTATCAGCAACAAGCTTCGTCCAAGTGATACAATATAATAATCCGCAACACGCTTTGTCAATAACCCATCAAAAATCAAACTCCGGCCTGACGAGTACCTGGCGGAAATGTTCCAAAAATGCTAGCAGCATTGCCCCGTTGTATTGCCAGCGATATTTGCTGAACCAGGTACGAGCCAGACCGGGGATCACAACCTCTCTCTCTCAAACGCTGTCCGATTTTTTTTAATAACGACTTGGCCTCTGAGCACCAGGGTCCACCCGTCTCGACAGCCACCGGAACAAAGTCATACACTGGCTCCAAGTTCGAGTATTTGGCATGTTTAAATTTAGCTGCACTTTCAGCCGCAGCTCCTGCTTTACTAATGGTTTGGCCGAGGTGGGAGGGAGCGAATGTACTAACACATCATCATCCCAAATTAGACTACGACCTTTCTCCCAAGGAACCAGTGTTAACCCGTCCGGGCGTCTGCCATCTGTCCTACTAAGACCCTGAGGCTCCAGTACACTAGGCACGTTGGCGGAGATCATTGCGCGCCGTAAGATGTCGTTTATAGAGTGATGCCTTGAGAACCTACCCGCACACCGTACGCAACTTAAGCCATGATGGCCGTTGGCCTCAACTGATGCCCCACAAATACATTGGTGAGGTTCACACACCGAGCATCCTAACCTAAGTGCTACCCCTACTCTTAATGAGTCATTGTCTAAAAGTGTACCTAAATGCGACGATGGTAACGCATGTAACCATGCGCTAGACTCAGGCTCCACCACAGCCTTCAGACGGGCCTCATCCAACCCGGACGCCGCTTCCAAAAGATCGTTATAAAACTGCCTGCTCAGTATATCGTCCCAGGATCTTTGCGATTTCACGTTATCGGGTCTAGTATCATTAGGACATCGAACCCTCCACTCGATTAATGCTTCCTTTAAAAACGGAACCTGAAAACTGTCACCATCTACAGACAAAATATGAGTGACAAGTTCCCTGGATGCGTGAGTGGAAGCCAAAAATGCGACAAGCCCGACATCTTGTACTTGCCGTACTCCGAGACCACCATACCGAACGGGCAGCACCGCCTGAACCCATTGCGTTTCGCTGAACCTAACGTTTAATATTGTCTCAAGGCCATGCTGTAGAATTTGGTCCAACTCGATCATTTCGCGAGGGAACAACCAAGAGGGCGCCGTCCTCAAAATGTAGGTCATACGAGGCATTGAAAAGGAACTGCGCAACAAAACCAAAGCGACATGTGCCGATAACTGTTGAAGATGGGTGAATGATCCAGACAGAGCATCCGACTTCTTTTTCATTGCGGCAGGAACACCTTCTAAAAAAATTGGGGCTCCTAAAAGAGAGAACGACCCCCTGTCCATAATTTTCAGCCCTGGAAGAACCGATTGAAACCCAGAAATAGGCACAAACGAACTACAAGAAAACAGCTCACATTTCTCTGCATTAACCTCTAAGCCAATGGCTGATAAAGATGGCAACAATTTTTTCACATCATTCAGTACTACGTCAGGCGCTCCCCCTATAGTACCATCATCCAAATACCACACGTTCAAGGCAGGGACCGGAACCGGTTACCCTAACAAGGGTTTTTGATGAGGTTATTTTAGAAGTGGTTTTTAAAAACCCTTACATATTGTTAACCCTATGATGTGGTTGTTTCAATGATACGGTTACTGTTTTGTTGCAGTTAACGCGGTTACCGGTTACCTTAACTAACCTACCCCGTCCCACTAACCGAGTCTTTAGGGTATTGAACCGAGTTCAAACGAATGTGATCCTTAAGTAATGTGTTATTAGTTCAGTTTTTGAATAGCAGTTATAATAACTACTAACCCTAACTTAATAACCTTAACGTAAGGGTTTTTGAACGAGTTCTAACGAATATGATCCCTAAATTATGTCTTATTAGGTCAGTTTTTGAATAACAGTAACTCAGTAAATTTCTTATCTCTTGCAAGTCATAAACGTGTTTGGTTTGCGAGGTTTGTAACAATATGCTATAAAGCGACAATTCAGTCAATATTCAACTTTAAGTCTTTGGTGTAGAAACTTCTTATGTTACCATGGTAGCGTTGCTTAGCTCGAGCGGCGAAAACAATGTGTTGTTTGTTTTTTTAATATTTCATCTTTGCCTTTGCGGCTTGACAAATAACTGTAAGACGGAAAAAATAAAAGTTATTCGTTTATTGTTGCCGTCACCATTGTTATCACATATTGGTTTATCGCAAAAACAATTAATTATCATTTCCTTCATACCCCGTAATACAAATGAGTATTGTTTCGATAAAAAAAATATAACAATTAATGCGGCATTCAGTTAAGGCTGCATTTTGATTATTCTTAAAACAATAATAAATACCGCGTCTCAGTGTGCAGTAAATGCCAATACCCCGATAACAATAAACTAAAAATAATTCTTAGCATTTCACTCATCCCTTTTCATCTAAGTATAATTATATTAAGGTTGATATATGTGTCAATAACGAACTTCAAATTATTTTAATCAAATTACACCCTTAAATTATAAAAAAATAATAAAAAAATAATAAAAGAATAAAAAATAAGCAATATTAATGATGGTTCTGTGGATATTCTTATTATTCAAATTAATTTGAACAAGAATATTTCTTGTACTCTTTGTCTTGATTAAATCATGATCCTTTTTTTTTTATTAATAGTTAAAAACGTAATAATTATTAAAACATTTAAACACTAAATAAGTTTTAAGTAATTAATTAAAATGTTATTTGAAATAAAGTTAATTTTGTTATATTATGTATTCTATAACTTTTTTTTTAACTATAGAAAGAAAATTCTTTACACACAGACAGATGTCCTTTTGTCCGGATTTCCGGTTGGTCTCGCTTAGGGGTCACATTTCTCAACCGATTTATGAAGTTTTGTGAGGTCTAGGTTAGTTAATTATATGAAATATTTGTGTCGATAAAATTATTCGAAACTTGGTTCGAATAATTTTATCGACTTCGATTTGTAAACTAAGAAAAATAAAAAAAACATCCATTTGGAAGAAAAAAATTAAACAATTTAAATTAATAATCAATGGCATTTATTTGTATATATCAAAAATCCAGGGGGGGGTATTCGACCAATTTTAGAGATATAATGGAGATCTCTCCTTTTCATCGCCATCCGTCACTTTTGACGTGTGCCTACTTGACAAGTGGCGATATCCCTAGAACATCGCAACTTCGTCAATTTGGACGCGCAAAATTTTCGTTTCCTTTGTATGTGACGGCATAAATAACAGGCGCATACTTTAAATTGACCGCGTAGTACGTGAAATTAGTCCATTACGTTTCGTTCAAAACAGAAATTTAAATACATGAATAACATTTTTGACAATCATTATCGCCTTCGTATTTCCAAAATTGAGATGAGATATGTCACTTTTAAGCTCATCGCATTTAAATGACAGTTCAATGGCGATATAACTGTTATCTAATGGAGATTTGACGTTTGGCGATATCTCACACGGCATTCTCGAATTGGGCCCCAGTTTACTGTTCTATCAACACACAACCAATTTAAAAATTATCTTTACATTAAAAGTTGTTACAGCAGTAATCAGAAAGTAAATTAACATATTATCATAAAATAAGTTGGCTCACTGAGTGGTCAAAATAAAAAACAAAAGAAAACTTGAAATCAAGCTAGCTTACGCACACAAACCATACATATTGTATTATAAGATATATATATGATTTCTATATATATAACACATATAATATTATAAATAAATATGAAATATTAAAATATATACCTAGGTACCTTATTAAAATTTCAACAAGGGTCAATATGTTCTGCCAGCATCAACGCGATTTCTATAATAATACCTTTAAAAGTATTTACCATATTATAATCATGCTATGTTCATAAAATAAAATAAAATTTGGGTGTGTAAATAATTTACTAGAATAGTCATTTTTTTATCAGAAAACAAAAATAGTAAGTTTAATTATACTACTAAAACCATAAAAATATCATCATCACAGTTTAACATGCATAATTAATAACTACCTATTCTTAACAATTAATACTTATAACACCTATACATTAAAAACACCATAATAAAAAAAAACAATGACATAAATCAGCAATCAAAAAATCAAATCACTTTAAAATTAGACCTTATCAAATATATTACTAAATTATGGATTACTTATTATTTACGTAATTTTGGAAAGCCGTATGATACAATTCTGTCATAAATTTTACACGTGCCCACATGTCCTTCAATTTATCGTCCGGTACATCTTCTAACAATTCCTTGAATTCCGCTAAAATTTCTGTACGTTTTTCATAACCTTCCTTCCTCTCTTGATTTAACTTTGAGTCTGAAATAAAAAAATATATACTTAATTTGGCATTTCATTTTAAGTTTAGTAAGTAATACGTCACTAATATTACATTTATATATTAGAAATGTAAGCGCCGTCCAATAAAGTACAACGTTAAATGCCTATTGTTTGTTAGGAATGCTAAACTGGCAGCTCTAAGGATACCCGAACATAAAAAGTAAATTGGAATAATGCAATATACATATATATATACTTATGATTTTTAGCTAAATGTGCCAACATATTCTGAATAAAATGTATAATAAATGAAAATGCACAAACACACATTTACGAAATGTCATTGTAGTAGATATTCCGAATTTGTATAGTAATTAAATATTATATATTTACATATACATTCATTTAAACAAGTTGTCTGAACGCCTCATTTCATGGCAAAAGGCCGCCATTTATATCTACGTTTTTGTGGAATGCAATGTACGTATAGGTATATATATAATTAGAATATGGTTGAAAATATACAAACATATTGCAGATACTATTAAGGAAAAAATATCAGTTCGAGTACCTTTAAGGTCGATAGTATTTACAAAGACTTAATGGTAAACAAAATTGAAATATCATCATAATAAGAATGCATAACTTACCAGTTTCTGCTGTCTTTTGCCTGTTAAGTTTATTTACAGTCACTATATTCCTCGGGAAAGTTGCATGGCAGTGGCAGCAAGCGCTTTTTGTTGTCCATTTTAAAGTTTTTTTTTAATATTCGTTATTTTATGGCACCCGTTTTTAACTGACCAGTTGGACGATTTGGAGGATACTGAGTAACTAACGCTTAGCATCCATGATGCTTCAAAACAATACTAATCCCATCTCTTTCTTACATTTTTTATCTTATCCGTCATTTTTAATCAGCACGTTGCATACTTAAAAATACCATGCTGCAAGTCAAACTCTCTTTTGTTCTTATACGATGGTTTTTACTGTTATCAGGTATAATGCTGGTAACGCAGCAAAGTTGCCGATCGTTCTTCGATAAGAAAAAACTTTAGTATGAAAATTATAGTTATTTATTATTAGATGTTATTACTTTTTTATTAGCAGAACAATCACATCAAATTATCAACTAATTAACAACATCAGTGTAGGAGAAATATATAAAAAGCGAAGATAAAGTACTTATTATCTAATAACAACAACAAAAAACAAAAAGTCAAAACAAAACTAGTGTAAAAAAAACACGGCAAAACGTGAACATTCTGCCAACTCCGCTCATCTATAACGATCCTTCAAGGTTCAGTTCCAAACCCTAACGCGTAGGGGTTTAGAGTTAACTGCTATAAAAAACCCTTACGCGTTAGGGTTTCAACCGTAACTGTGTAACTGTGTTGAGGTTGTAGTTAACTGTTATGTTATGATATGGTAACCTTAACATAGGGTTACCAAATGAAAAGGTTACCTTATGTTATGGTTACCAAATTGTTGGGGTTACCTTATCAATAGGCTTAACTTTAAAGAGGGGTTTTCCGGTCCCTGGTTCAAGGGGGATTCTATTGCAGTAATATGTTTTTGAATGGCCAAACAAAATATCAATGGACCCAATGGATCCCCTTGCTGCGCACCGACTTGAGAAGACAAAGCGTTGCAATTATAAAAAAGCTTACTAGGCGAAGCATAGCACTGGTAGAGGAATGGATATAGAGAAGGTACCAAATCCTTTACTCCATCTAGCAGTGTATCCCTCTCAACGGAATTAAAAGCATTCTTTATATCTAGCTTTAGTATAACTTTGTCTTCATTGCCATGCGCCAGTGCAAAAGAACGTGTGGCATGAATTGCCGCCTCACAACCCAAAGGAGTGCCAAACCCGACTTGATGAGGCTGTAGGTAATGCGCCATGTTCTCCCTAACAGAATGACAACCCAACTTGGCAACCAGCCGCCTTATGGTATTGCCTATAGCAATAGGCCTAATGCCTCCATCTTTTTTTTCCAAGGCGCACATGGAAGCTCCGTACAAATATGGGCAAACTTGTGGATGAACCATTCCTCTTAAAAGAAAATTGCAAAGCCTAGTTAAGGAGTCTAGTAATTTAGGCCCATTGCATCCTGCAGAAGAAGACGTAAGTTCTTTCAAGTGCTGCGGTCGCAGGCCATCCAACCCAGCAGCCGATCCATTATAAAAAGAACCCAATGCTTCAACTACTTCCGATGACGTCACGCTTAAAAACGGAGTAGATAAATCAGGCTCAGCGGGTACCACAAGCTGCCTCGACGGTGAAGGATGCTTAGTTTTTAATTCCCCTAAGGTTTTGTCATTACTAGGAGCCAATGAAGAATCCGACATCAGAAGGCGGCCTGCTCCCCGCAAATCACCCTCGTGTACCTTTGCTTCTATTGCGCGATAAACAGAATATGGCTTAAACTTAACATTATCAGGAAAATATACACGATTGCCCTCAATATTTTCTTTCACCTTAGACGTCAGTGACTTCTGAACAGTACTGTCTGGAATTCTGAGGGCAGTAATTGAAAAAGAGAGCAAAGTGAACCAGTCCTCCAGACTATTTGTCTCTAAGCATTTATCTATAATACCGCACAATTTACCGGCCGCCAGGCTTCTTGCCCCCTTCGGTATGTGTTTTAGCACACGAACGTCACGCCTAAGTATGGGCAGAGATTCTAAACTGGTGTCAGTTGCACTACCACCTCGAGCCCCTACCCCAGAAGCTACTCCCACATCCTTGTGCACCTTAGAAATATGTACGTTGAGACCTCTAGATCCGGCAAACACTCTACGACAATGAGGACACGATGACTCTGTGAGGCTATTCATATTTCATATCAGTGTACACATTCATAAATAATAAAAAAAAAAAATACACATGAAAAGGAAATTGTAAAAATATAAATATAAAAAAAAAACATGCAAAACATGTAAAAATGTATAAAAGTGACAATTATTTAACAAAATTAAAACAAAAACAAAAGAGCACATTAAAAACCAGCACGTACAAAAACACAAAGTTCAAATTTTAAAAAGTAAAAACCAACAATGTCACAAAAATATATACAATACTCAGTAAAACGTTGCTTAAAAATTTAAATAGAAAACATCGGTCAATTTGTTAAAATACAATAATCCAATTCAATCAAATTTCATCAGTAAATCTGCATACCATCAAAATAATCTCAAATAATAAAAAAAAGCAATTCATTATAAACATACAATAATCCATAAACCAATAACATTTATATTAAATTACAAAAACCAAACACAATATAAATATCAATTTAGGAACTGTACAGTACGCTTTAAAATTCTTCGCTACAAATCCCAGCAAACAGATTATCCGAGCACCGCACTGGCCGCACCGCAGCTCACAAAAAACAAAAACAATAATAACACACACCAGTGTGTCTTATTCGTCAAAACACGATTGCACCATAGGAATCACAGCGCAAAAAAAAAAAAAAACTCCTTTAAGAGTTGTATCCGCACTCACTGTCGACCCCATAGCGCATTTCGGACCGCAGACTTTTCAACGCTGGCAACATTGTGTAGCAAAAACGCCGAGGGTAGGCCTCATACCCCGGTTGTAACGATGCGGGTAGATGGTAAACTCACGGCAATGTTTACAGGCACTGGAGATTATTAAAGCACTGATATTCCATTTCCTACCGAAATTCGTGCGGAGATAACATTCTCACAACATAGTCCGGTCGCAGTAACTCGTTTAAAGTGCCACTTGTCCAACATCCACTACTTTAAATAAATATTTGCAGAATTTTATCAGACCACCGTTCCATAACAAGTCAGTGTTACCAGTGTTATCAGTGTTAAATGAAATATTGTCACCTAGGTACCTCATGAACGCAACCGTGGGAAAACCGCGCTCTTACTGGGAATCGAACCCAGGATCCCTAGCTTAATAAAAAAGATTTCTTCTAATCATCATACTTTGCAGCGAGCTTATAACATCGTCGTGTTTACACGGCTCTGCTGGTCTGCTCTCTGCTCTGATACTACAAATAAGGTTTAAGTGGAATAATAATATAACGTTGATGTGTAATACAGAAACGTTAAACAGACAAACAAACATGAAAAATAGATAGACAGACAGATTTCAATTCATCCAAAATTCAAACTGCGTTATGAACAAGAATGTTTATTGTGATGCCACAGACAGACTCACAATACACAGACACGCATACAATACATACGTTAAAATTAAGATATCCCTATGCTGCTTGGAATTTTCTCCCGGTAACGTTTAGGCTATGGAATGACCCTGCTGATTCTGTCCGTGCCGAGGTTATCCCGGGAGACTACATACAAAAAACCCAGCCAAGAGCATGTTGGGCCACGCTCAGTGTAGAGTTCCGTAGTTGCCCATCCTTCACGATAGACATTTGTTGTTGCTTAAATTACGAGAAAGATTTCAAGCTTTATAAAAAAGGTAGTAAACGCCAAAGTAACCGTAATTACTTATTACCTTCTGGACGTTATCGATTATACGCGACAGATTGCAGTGTGTGTGTAACGTTCGAAGTATAAGGACACCGCACGGCACTTACGTCATCATCATCATCATCACCAGCCAAAAGACGTCCACTGCTGGACATAGGCCTCCCCCAGAGAGCGCCACTATGACCGGTCCTGCGCCTCCCGCATCCAGCGCACTCCAGCGACCTTCACCAGGTCATCAGTCCACCCTGTGGGGGCCTACCCACGCTGCGTCGTCTGGTGCGTGGTCGCCACTCAAGAACTCGATGGCCCCAGCGGCCATCGGTTTTACGAGCACTAACGTCATTTTAAAGAAAATTATGAAATTTTGCGATAACTCAAAAACGGCTCGACCGATTTTACTCAATATTAGTTTTCATTGAAAGTACTTATAATGCCTCATTTTCGTGTATTTTTTCGTAATTTTTTGTTAAAAACTGCTGACTTCATCAAAAAATAATGTTAGAAGACCTATATTATTTTTAAAAGACCAATTCAACGACACCCCACACACTAATATTGAAACGAAAAAAAAATCACCCCCTTCAACTTTAGACGTGCGAGAGGTACCAAAAAAAAAAAACAGTTTTTATTTTACCGTTTTGTCGGCGTAATTCATACAAATACTCATACAAAATTTTAGCTTTCTAGTAGTAATGATCACGGACAGACGGACAGACGGACAGACGGACAGACGGACAGACGGACAGGCGGAGAGACGGAGAGACGGAGAGACGAACAGACGGGCAGACAGACAGACGGAGAGACGGAGAGACGGAGAGACGGAGAGACGGACAGACGGACAGACGGACAAACGAACATACGGACAGACGGACAGACGGAGAGACGGAGAGACGGAGAGACGGACAGACGGACAGACGGACATACGGACAGACGGACAGACGGAGAGACGGAGAGACGAACAGACGGCCAGACGGACAGACGGACATACGGACAGACGGACAGACGGACAGACAGACAGACGGATACCTTGAACCAGTTTTGGCGCGCTAGACAGAGTCTTGGCGGTTCACTCGCCGGACGCCCACGACACTTCACTCTGATAAAAACACAATTCGATTCAAAGCATCTGTTCAGGAGCTACGACGCACAGACAGACTTATTAATACATACAGTCATACATACTTACATACGTAAACATGATGACACATAATCGAGGTTAAAAATAATGAAAAATACTATCAGGTAACATTCTTCCCTCAACAACTGAACACCAGATACCTACGTGTGAATATGTCCATGTTATATGGAGCGGAATTTCAGATAATAACAATAAAATAGGCTACGATTTGAGCATCATCATTACTTTTTCTCTCTTCGACGGGTACAATCAAAACAATCACCTTAAAATCCGATTTCAAGTGTATTTGTTTTATTAGGCGATCTTGTAGCACGCTGTTCTCAGAATTATATAGGTGTGGGGTGTGAAATACGCGGCGCGCCGGCGCAACAAGTTGCGATTTGCTTTCTCGCTCGCACTCGTAACGTATCCCACCCGCGTCCGCATTTAGTCGCATGATGGCTTCAATCGAGTCAAGTATTTTGCCGAGTGAACGCGTGTTGTTTTTTTTTGAGCCGCGTCATAATATGAGTCTGACACGATGATGAGTTCTTAAAATGTGCTTTACGTACCTGGCGCCACCTAGCTTTTGAAATTGATTGTGTTGTGACTAAGAGATTGTGATTAAATTTTTGTGATGTTATAAAATATGTTTGTTAAGTTTTAATATGATTATTTTTCTGGAAACGTAATCTTTAACTGATTTATATTTATACATTAAGACTTGTATTAAAACATAGACACGTTTTTAAAGTGAAGATTGTGATGGTTTTATAAGCTTTTTATGTTATTTCGATTATAAATATGAGAATTTTCATTCAGTGTTATTTTTTGTTTTGTTTAATTAGTTATTAACAACCTCAGATATGCTGATGATACTGTTGTTATTAACAACCTCAGATATGCTGATGATACTGTTATTCTTGCTCACTCAATGGAAGAACTTCAGCAGCTACTAGATCGTCTCAACTCTGTGGTAGAAGAATACGGCCTTAAAATGAATATAGCTTGGACCAAATGCATGATCGTGAGCAAGAATGTGGCTGAACCAGACTCATTGATCATAAACGGCAACGTAGTAGAAAAAGTAAAGCTTTATAAGTATTTGGGTAGCTCACTTAATGAGAAATGGGATCCCGAAAAAGATATACGTATCAGAATTGAAATTGCTAGAAGTACCTTCATTAAAATGAAGAAACTTTATACAAATAAAGACATTTGAACTTGACATTAGATGGCGAATGGTCAAATGCTATGTATTGTCGATAGTTCTTTATGGTGTCGAGGCATGGACCATTAATAAGAACATGGAGGCTAAAATCAACGCATTCGAAATGTGGTTATACCGAAGAATGTTAAAAATTTCCTGGAGAGATAAAGTGTCAAACGACAAAGTCTTAAACATAATGGACAAGACCCTGGAACTTTTGAGCACCGTAAAGAAAAGGAAAACCTCATATTTTGGACATATCTATAGACACGACAAATACAACATAATCCGAAACATCTTGGAAGGGAAAATCGATGGTAAAAGGAGCAGAGGAAGGAGAAAGCTAACCTGGTTAGACAACATCAAGAGCTGGTCCAACATTAATGACACTAAGACTGGCACAAGACAGAAACAAGTTCCGGAACATGGTCGCCGACATCCGTTGAGGATATGGCACAATGAGAAGAAGAAGAATTAGTTATATTTGTGTGCAATTAAAAAAATATGATTGATTACATACTTGGTTCCTTTATTAAAATTAAAATAAATAATAGTCACAAAAACCAGGTTTTTTGGAGTTTACTCCTTAAGAATCGATTTTCATATATAAGCCCGGGGTATGAAAAATATGGGGTATAAAATCGAACGTATCTGCCGTGCTAATTTAAAAAGTCGTATCTCAGTATACGATCGGAGTAAAAATACGACTTCTTAATTTAGCAGGTTATGCGTTACGCGTTATAGGCTAAGATCCCGATATAAAATGACCTTCACCGAGATGTTTATTTTATGAAATGTATTTTATAATCAATTTAATATGTCAATAAATATATTGCATATGGGTTGCCTAACAAATTTTAGTCCAGGGTATGTTTAATTAATAAAAAAAAATGTTTTAAACATTTCACCGGTTTGATTAATATTAGATAAATTCTATACCAATCGAAAGTATGAAGCCCATAGAATATGCAAACGTTAGGTTACCTATTCTTTTCCCGTCACAACTATCGGGTAGCCAGGTATAAACAGGTAAATCTATACCTACTAGCATTTTGCAACGGTCGGATTATTGAATTGAAACTGAATAAAATTAAAGATTATTTAATTATGAATTTATCTAATAATCAAATCGGTGAAATGTTAAAAAAATATATATTTTTATTTTTTACTAAACATACCCTGGACTAAAAATTGTTAGGCAACCCATATGCAATATATTTATTGACATATTAAACTAAATATAAAATACATTCATCAAATAAACATCTCGGTGAAGGTCGTTTTATATCGGGATCTTAGTCTATAACGCTTAACGCATAACCTGCTAAATTAAGAAGTCGTATTTTTACCCCGATCGTATACTGAGATACGACTTTTTAAACTACCATTATGTTCACATAAACAAACTATAAAATTGTCAATGTCAACTTCATGTCGAGTGTCAACAAAATTTTATAAATAAAATAAAATTTAATCAAATCTACGCTTAACGGGTAAAATGTGCTGCTTTTGAAACAATAGCGCCCGTCACACAATCGGCTAAAAGATACGTGTTCGTTTCAGCTCCCAAACAAACCTAACGAATTTTTGTGATATCCAAGATTACAACTTTTATAACGTGCAATGCAAAGACCGTGTTTTCTTGGTGTTTAAGCCGTGCTTGTATGGTGCTAAGATCGAAGAAGACGTCTTGCTGTAGAGAGAGAGACCGCTTTAATTGTGACTCAGCTTTAAGCTTAGAAATAGAGAAGGCGTGAATACTTTTCCATCACCACTGCTCTCATTTTCCTGCATTCAGCCGCAGAATGGTTTTGATTTCGTGAAACTTTCCAGGATAAATACATACATAAATCAAGGATCCAACACAACCGAGCCATTCATTTTCTAGACGGGAGTCTTGCCGACCGACAAGAAGCTATGAAGTTTAAATCGAAATTGTTATGTTTTTGATGTTGGCTTTTAAATTGTATCTTTTTTTTATTATAATTGCTGGTATTTTTACTTTTATTTGTAAGTGTTAGTTATAAATATGAGTGATCCTTCTTCATCCTTGCGCTGTCCCCATTGTCCCAACTCAACTCGAACTTTTACCCCTCATGGACTTAAAGTGCATATAGGGCACATGCATAAACATTTTCCCCAAGTCATCCCCTCCAACCCTAGACTGTCGGTTTCACAGCAAGCTCATGGTAACAACCCCATTCATCTAGATTTTGGTGATCTAGCTACGTTAAAGCAGTCAGTACGTGTGTTACGGCATATCCCCAAAGGGGCGCGAAACTTGGCAGCGGCCAAATTGAGCGACCTCATTGATAAGTGTATCGACTCCAATGGCACTCTCGAATGGTTTAGTTTACTGTCTTTTGCCTATTCCGCACTCAAATCGCCTGAAGCGTCGGCCACGGGCAATTTAACCACGAAAGTTAAGAGAAATATTAACTCTGCTTCTTTTGATATCAGTGGGAACATCGGTGCAGAGACCACGCCTTTGAGATCACACTCCATACTGAAGACAATTGAGCGTAAAGTACATGAAGGGGATCTCAGGTGCAGTGCGAGTGCTTATGTCGGATGAGGGCGTGGCGCCGTCGAGCCCTGAGACTTTAGCTACGCTGCAGTCGAAGCATCCAGCCCTGTCCCGGCCGCTGGTACTTCCACCGGAACCTGACATATCTATTTCTGCCTTAACTGTTAAGCCGGAGGAAGTGGTGCAGGCACTCAGCTCTTTCAACAATAGTTCGGCCGCCGGTTTGGATGGTATCCGCCCTGTTCATCTTAAGGAGCTTACGTCTGCATCTGCGGGAGACGCCGATTTTCGGCTCCTGGAACATCTGGCCAAGCTTTGTAATTTTTTGCTCAGTGGTCAATTAAACCCTGAAGTTTGCTCCTATATTTATGGTGCTTCCTTATGTGCGCTGTCAAAAAAAGACTGTGGTATAAGACCCATTGCCATAGGCAGCGCTTTCCGCCGCTTAACGGCAAAGCTAGGATGCCGTGCAGTGAGAGAAGAAATGGCAGCTTATCTGCAACCTTGCCAATTAGGGTTTGGCACAAGATTGGGCTGCGAGGCTGCAATTCGCGCTACGCGGGCTTTTTCGGTAGATAGCAAAAACTTAGAATCCGTTTTAATACGTATAGTTAAGTTCATATCATTGTAATAGTTAAGTACTTATGCTTTCTGAAAAAATGACTGACTGTTGAGTTTCTTTCGGCGTTTCTTCTCAACAGTGGTCTCCTCTTGTGAAATGCCGGTAGACTCAGACATGTAAAAGTGCCCTTGTGGCCTACTTGCAGAATAAAGTTCATTATTTCATTATTATTATTATTATTAATTAAAATTGATTTAAAAAACGCGTTTAACTCAGTGGAGCGTGATGTTTTACTGTCCGAAGTGAAGGATAAAGTGCCATCACTCTACCCCTTCATTTTCCAAGTATATTCTTCCGCTTCTAATCTTTTCTACAATGGTCCTCTTGTTCTTTCCCAAGTTGGTGCACAGCAGGGGGATCCGCTAGGCCCTTTAGTTTTCTGTCTGGCCATACAAAAGGTAATTTCAGAGGTTAAATCCCCATTGAATATCTGGTACCTAGATAACGGTACCCTAGGTGGTAAACCTGAAGAAGTGGAACAAGACTTGCTCATGCTCCTGCCTCGTTTAAAAGCTCTGGGTTTAGATATTAATTTCAGCAAATGCGAATTTTTCCCCTGCAGTACCAACTCACACGATTCTTTCCCCTTATTCAGTGCTCTGCTCCCCGGACTGAAAGTGTTGTCGGCGAGATCTTTCAACCTCTTGGGGTCCCCAATATTCCCAGAAGCCATTCCTGAAGCCTTCGAGGAGAGAAAGCTGCTTCTGCTGATGGCTGCGCAGAGGTTGAATGAACTTTCGGCTCTCGTAGCCCTCGTTATGTTGCGAGTTTGCTTTGCCGTGCCTAAGCTGACATATTTCTTGTGCACCGTGCCAGCCTGGCTGCACCCTGTCCAGACAGACTCCTTTGACTTCGTGTTGAAGGAGAGTTTGGAAAAGGTGCTGAACGTCTCCCTTAACCAAGGTCAATGGGACCAGGTTTCTCTGCCGATTCGAACTCGTGGTTTGGGCGTGCGTCGCGCGCGAGATGTGAGCCTCCCGGCATTCCTGGCTTCGGCGTGTGGGGTGGTGGACCTTGTCACTCAAATTTTATCTTTTGATGGTGACAAGGCTATCATTCCTTACGCCTCCGATGCTTTGACGGCCTGGACGGCTCTTAATCCCGGCGTAGCCATACCCGTAGAATTGTTCCGTCAGCGTCTATGGGTTTATTTATATGAGAGTGCGCGCACCACGATTTTCATAAACCCATAAGTAAGCTTATTTCTGCGACAAAATTATCGCGCGACTAAAAAAAATCGTGGTGCGCGCCTGGCCTGAAGAGTAAACTCCAGTCGTGCGTCGGAGCTGACACACACACTTTTTTTTTTCTCAAATTGCTCCCTCATAAAAATCTAAAGGTCAAGGTCACGCCGCCGACGCCGCCGCCGCCGCGGAATTTTGCCTATCACGCCGCCGCCGCGGAATTGGCCATCGGCGCTCATATCTATATTGTGACGCCACAGATACACAGACACGCATACAATACATACGTTAATATTATGACATCCTTAAGTGAGCGAATGGCTACTGGGGCAGAAAAGTCCTGGAGTAGCGACTAAGTAGTAATAGAAAAACTCATCGTAGGAAGGCTTCCACCTAGGTGGACAGATGACCTCGTGTAGGTCGCGGGGAGGCAGTGGATGCACTACAAGCAGGGTTTTTTTCGGTAGCGAGCTCCCCTATAGCTCCTGCCTGTGTTTAACAATGGACGTCCGTGGCTCATAAATAGATAGGCAGAATCTTGAGAATAGGAGAAGCTTAACAGTAGTCTCGCCAGCTAGACTAGCAAATTCAGACTTGCATCCTCACTAGACATACTTTCTAGCGGTGACATGGTATCGTACGGAATTCAAACTCATATCAAACAAATGTACGAAATTGTACGCTATTTAAAAAAATATGTACTAAACGTACTTACGAGAAAACAGTGATCAATCTGTCACCGCTAGGAAGCATACTTTCTGGCGGTGTCATACTTTCTTGGTATCGAACGGAATTCAAACTCATATCAAAAAAAAATACGAAAAATAAACGAAATTGTACGCTAGTTAAAAAAATATGTACTACACGTACTTACGAGAAAACAGTGATCAATCGTCACCGCTAGGAAGCATACTTTCTGGCGGTGCCGCGGTGTCATACTTTCTTGATATCGTACGGAATTCAAATTCATATCAAAAAAAATGTACGAAATTGTAACTATTTTCATATTTTATAATATGACTCTGTGCTGAAAAAAAAAAACATTCTGTTAACAAGAAAAAAAAAACTTTATAAGTACCTAGCTACCAGTATGAAATAAGTTAGGTTTAACGCAAAAAGGTTAAGCGTAAGTATTAGTTCCGTGATACATCTAAATCGGTTCAGCAGTTTAAGCGTAAAATGGGAAAAGAGATTTATTTCGCATCTACGAGTATAATATTAGGGATTATCATATTAATGAGGACTGAAACATCTGAACAATAAAATCAACTATACTATCAGTTGTAGTTAACTCGTCCAGTACGAATTCTAAATTCATCTTGCTGCTATCTATGTAAGGCGGCTGTTCTTTAAGTCTTTCACCGGTAAACGATAAACATCTCCCGAAAACAACCTGAAGATCTCGAAACAGCTATACAGATTTTCTTGATTCATATCTGGATGTTCTCGATATCAGATCATCTTTAGTAAGTAGCAATAACCTAAATTTTAAAACTCCCGTCACAAGATGCTGGTTGCCTCCCTCATTTTAATGAGTGGTAAAAAATGTTGCCTATGACTTGTTTCAAAGTTGAGTATCTTGGAAATGGCTGCTGTTATTTTCAACAAACAAATCTAAACACCATCTGGACACACAAGACATTCGGTTTAAAAACTGCATTCAAATGGGTCCATCCGTTTGAGAGCTACGATCCCACAAACAAACACACAGATATGTAGATAAACAGTTACTTACACACATACGCATATTAAACTTATAATACCCCTTTTTTTCAGTTCAAAACGTTAGTTGAACAGGAAACTGAGACGATGATAGGATTACTGCGCGCCACAAACCGCGCTACTAGCCTGCGCATCAGCGTACACTTGGATGTTCGGCTCCGTTCATAGCGTCGATCACTTGTATGGCGACGTAATATGAATAATCGCCTTGCATTTTCTACAAACAACTAATAAAATGCAGTTCATCATCATTTCGACTCCAAGACGTTCACTGTTTCATACATATATTTAAGTATATCTCCCTGGCGATTTGTACAACAACCTCCTGTTTGGTTTTGGGTTCGGTATACTATCTCCGAGAAAAGAAATACGGTTGAAATGGAAATCTTACAAGGCCCATAGGCAAATACATAAATTGTTGATGCCTTATAAAGAAATGTTATTTGAAATATCTACGTACCTGTATTATGGTAATCATTAGGTATAATTTTTACTGCATTTTCTCGATGAGAATTCAATTTTGTACTTTTGACATATTTTTAAAGTGACAGGTGACTTTTGTTTGGTATAATTTCTTTATAATTTTTAGCCCATAGACAACGCTTTTAAATATTTTTAATGCTAAGGCTAGACTGATGTTTAAAAAAAATCTACTCACCACCAGAGGTCGGTAGTCTACATAGATCTAGTTGTTAGCACTAGCGAACTCTAGTGAGTAGTAGAAGAATTGCAATTTGTCACACACTGCTCCGCACATAGGAGCGACGTCCAGTGCTGCGGTTTTTAACTTTGTACTGTATAATCTTGATTTGTACACAAAAACCTCAGGGTAAACACACTGACACCGCATCTCCGCTCAAATGAAAAATCCGAAGCACCGCTCGTCCGTCCGGATTCCGTTCGCAGTGTGACAACCGCCTAAACCATGCAATTGTAAAACACTTTTTAGGAATTATGTACCTACTTTACCTACTCTATTATTACAACGTAATGACAATTTACCCCAACAAATGTGGGGTCAACAAATGCGGTTCTGATTGTGGAGTGTGGGTGTTCAGTCAGAATAACACTGAAATTTAACAAGACCGTGTCCTCAGTACGTATCGTGTCGGAGAGGAGTCAAACCGAGCAACAGATCGTATCATCATTGTCGTGCTCATGCTTAACACTTTCGCTACCAGGAACCCGCCTGGTAGGCACTCGTAATAATGCTCAGATGCCTAGCGGGCTCTCGGTTTCTGGGGTAGGGTTAAATTTTATACCTGGTTGCGAAAGTGTTAACAAACATCCTTACAAATTGTTCAAAGTGTTAGTGGAGTGGTTATGAGGTTACCCGGTAAGATAGACATAATTATTATCAGTGATTGGTGCATTGTTTTTGTTGAAACTGCTTAATAAATAGTTTGAAGTTACTTTAAAGCGTTTCACTCATTTCGTTCTTTCGTCAGTTCACACATTATTACGGTCGTAACCTGTTACGTAATGTTGAAAGAAGTGACTATTTAATTAATAAGTGCATATGTTTAATAAGCAATATTGATGTATTTAGTAGATATTTCAATACGTGAAAACGACAGTAATGTCAATGTCAAGTAAGCCGACTGGACACATATGTCTGCTGTACATTGCTGGCTCGATTAATTTTGTTAGAAAATAACATTAAATTTATTTTTTATTTTATTTAATTGAAACCATTTGGGATTAATTACTGATTAGTTAAAGGCTCTACATTTTAATTTATTGCTCCTATTACAGGCCACACCCTGTATAATATACTCGTATAAATAACGCTAAGTTAATTTACATGAACTATGTATTACTGTGATCGTCACATAATGCAATGGAAAATCATCTTTTGGATTGACCAAATCCCTGACTAAATGACGATTCCCAGACTAGAACCACCAAATGAAAAAGAGTTTCGTCAATGTTTTACTAATCCATTCGCAAAAGGGGCGCATTAACTTTACTGCCAAGTTTTACTCTTTACGTTTCATAAAGTTCTTCAAAGGATCCGCACGGGCCGTTGAGCGTAATATTTTATCGCTTCGGCCCTTCGGACTTATTTGAATTCATAATTCGTACACATAAAACCCGTTCACAAAACAAACACGGATATCCGGGTATCGGATAGGGGTGGGCCAAACGATCGTTTTATATTCGATATTCGAAATTTTGGCATATTTTATTGAATAAAACGTCATCTTCATCTCCCCTTTTGTCTTATATTTCTTGTGATGGTAATTCAGGCAATCAAAGTAATTTTATTAAAAGTACTTTTAATCTATAATAAAATTTTAAACTATGGTCTCACAAGTCAGTTATCTTTGACTATTGAACGATTAATACTAACGACAATTTAATCTTCGAAAGTATTCAGTAACATATCGGTAGTCATAAATTTATATAAAGTTGAATGTTGACGATCACAGTATATATTCGTGTAAATTGACTTTGTGTAATTTCTGATATATATCTAATATATTTATGAAAATTAATCTAATCGACTTCATAGCTACACGATGCTGCAGATGCAGCTTCTACACGATGATGACTCTCAAAAATCATGTATGTATGTTCGTAGTTGTTGTCAAAATGAGAAGTCTGTTAAACGGAGCGTTCTATGGAACGTTTGTCGACAAACCGAATGATAGAAAAAATTAAAATATATACTTTAATTTTTTCTATCATTCGGCTCAATGTTTGTTCGAATTCGATATAAACTATGTCCACCCCACCTCTAATAGGAACACTCGGTGGCAATACAAGTGAATTTATTGGCGGCCGCAGCCGGCGTCCTTTTCACACCTAGGGCTTTAACAATGAAATGTTATCCACCCGGCCAGTAACCGCTGGTTTTCTATATAAGTAGTGAAGGGGATAAAGTAGGTCATCTTTACAAAAATATGTCGCGAACACGCACATGATCTCTTGCTTTCTTGATATAAGTACCTACTATTACGTACCTATAGGTATGAATCGACTAGATTTATCTTGTCGGAATTGTGCGTTTTACGGGATAAAAAATCTCCAATCAATGACCAATGGTGATATGCTGTGGTATAAATAGGCAAACCAATTTTACGTTTATGTACGATGGAAAGATTTATCAAATACAAAAGACGAGACTTGAAAATTACGCTACCTACAGGAATTAAGAAGAATGATAACTGAGCAGAGAGAGACATACTCATAACTTTGTAACTTACGTCATTGGCCTCTGTTTATAATATCGCGAACATAGAGGCACAATGAAAAATGTGTGATTAGAGATGTGCCGTTCTCGAGAACTTTTCCCGATTTGAACGTTCTAGAGAACGGCACATCTATATACCTACGTGATACTTAAAATATATGGGGGTTATACTGCAGATAGGCCCCTAAGTCTTAAACGTCGTATTTTTGAGATACATGGAGGTTGCTATGTAAACACACAAATCCACACGCAAACAAAAATTAAATTGCGTTCATACGTGGTCCGCACCGGGACTCGAACCCGGTATCTTTGGATTATCTCGAAAAGTGTGGTATTAATTTACCCACATTAAAAATAATTTTAAAAAACAGTTGTGTTTCGAAATAAAATATTACATGGAGGTGTTAATTAAGAGGTGAGCGATAGCCACGCCATGCGTGTTTGTCGTCGGCAGGGGGCGTGACATACGAATCGCGGGTGATGTAGTGACGAGACATAAGAAGCATCATAGCGTTATTTAGCTGTTCACTCGATCGCAATATTATAAAGAGCATAAGCAAACCTAATTACTTTTCCATATGTGTTATAAAACAGTATAAGGACAGCACACATGGATCATGGGAACTTCAGGTTGTTTAATTAAGAGGCGAGCGATAGGTGACGCCATACGTCTCTGTCGCCGGCAGGTGACGTGACGGAACGAGTTCGAGGGTGACGCCGGGTGGCGTGGTAACGAAACGAATGTTGTGTCAAGGTACGAGTAAATTAGGAGAGTTAGCTCGGTTACCTGATGATTGAGGAATCTGGGCCGCAAAAGTGCTGCTCCACATTTTTGCAAGCATTTTTTATAATTATTCAAAACTCTATTACCTACCAAGGTACTGTATCTGTAGCGAGATTAAGTCAAGTATACTACGTTAAAACGCCGTAATCTCATTGAAAACAAATACAAATACTCTTTATTGCACACCTCCAACATCAAGGAATATACAACACAACATGAGATACATTAAAATAACAGGCGGAGGTAAACAACAGGCGGTCTTATCGCTAAATAGCGATCTCTAAAACTTAGTATACATAAGTGTAAGTTGAACACACATATATATGGAAAGGAAACATGGAGGCTGCTAATGAAGAGGCTGGGGCGGTCAGCGATAGCTGACATATGTACACCATGAGTCTCTGTCGCCGGCATAAGGCGTGACGCGGGTGACACCGGTGACGTGGTGAAGTGACGAATGTTGTGTCAACGGGTACGAGCAAATTCGGAGAGTTAGCTTAGTTAGCTGATGATTGAGGAGTCTAGGCCGCAAAGGTGCTATTCCACATTTTTGAAAGCATTTGCTTGTACTATTATTCAAATCAAAACTCTAGTACGTACTGTATCTCTAGGGAGATAAGTCAAGTCAAGCATACCACGTTAAAAACCCGGAACCTCATGTAAAACGGGTACGAGTAAATTAGAGAAGTTAGCTGACGGCTGAGGAGTCTAGGTAGCAGAGCAACATTTACGCAAGCAAAGGTGATCGTGTGGGAACTCACTTGATGTCTAGGGAAATCGCCCATGTCTAGTTTTTAAGTAACATTGTGTGAAATTCCCATCAATTTGGTATACCACATTGTTTATTAATATATAAAATAATGTCTGCGCCTAATAATAATTACATTTATCATGAGATGCAACCATTTGCTCACAGACTTTGCAAGGCGCTTATAAAATATTGCACTGTCACTTTTGTCCTTACTCACTCTGTACATACTTCTATTACACGTTATACCGTTCTAACAAATCGTAGTTTAAATCTATACTTACTCCAGAAAACTTAATTCTACATGGTCGCATTCGAACCGAATAATTATCAGAAGAACCAGATACCTAAAATTTATACGGGAATATTAAATTTGTGAAGAAATTGAGGAATTTCGGCAAGGTCAAGGGGTCAAGCGCTTGAGAACAAAGGAACTAAACGACATCGTGCTTGAATTGGATTGCCGAAGAAGAAAATAAGTGTTAAATCTTCATTAGTTCTCAATTTTTACCCATCACTCGTTTAATCAGGTAGTAAAATATAGGTATAAGAGTAATTAAGGTCAGTATTGTGTTTCAATTATTTAACTTGTGAGCAATTAATAGGTTAGTCTATGTTGCATCAGATTTCAGATTGTAATTTCACTTTAATTTTAATTTCGTAATAGTTAATTTAATACTAAATAATTCAGTATTGCAAGTTTTGCTTTCATTAATTGACTTTTAATGTACGAATTGTGAAGTTAGCTATCTTGAATTAGGGTTCACATAAGTTTTAAAGAAAACAATACATTATATTTTCACTAGTCATTTACTCATTGCTACGATTTATAATCAATAAATAATAATTATTAAGTGTACACATTTAAAATCAGTTAATTGTTAATTCTAAACAAGTGTTTTATATCTCTAACTTAAAGTAGACAATCAAATTTCATTGTAAAACTCACATAGATTACTCATACATTTAAATTGATCTAGTATTGTATAACGTTTCAGTTAACCACATTCACCTCCCAAAAATGACCGAAGAAAAAGAGTTAATCAAGAGGCGAGGCAGCTACAAGGGACGTTTGACTACGTTTTCTAATTACTTGGACTCGTTGGATATTTCTTCGTTGACCACTGCCAATGCGGGCGAGTTGCAGTTACGAATTGGTAGGATGGAATCATTGTTTGATAATTATGATGAGGTGCAGATAAGGTTAGAATGTTTAGGTGAGAACCTTGAACCTCAGCTGAACGAGCGAGCTGAGTTCGAATCACAGTATTATAGTGTCATTTCTAAGGCACAAGATATTTTAAATTCTTTCACTAAAAAACAGGATCGTTTGGATAATCTGGGAAGCGAGCATAGTTCACGTACTAACAATAATAAACTTGTTAATCTGCCCGTTATACAATTACCAAAGTACGCAGGATCGTATCACAATTGGCTTGAATTCCACGACACATTCCTAAGTCTCATTCACTCCAATGATGATATTGACGAAATAAATAAATTTCATTATTTACGAGCTTCATTGGAAGGGTCAGCGGCACTGGTCATAAAATCAGTCGAGTTTTCAGCAAAAAACTATGCCGTAGCATGGGACCTTTTGTGCGATCGATTCAATAATAAACGATTATTACTGCATAATCACGTTTCGGCTATTTTTAATATCGAGGCAATCACAAAAGAATCTTCGTCTGCTTTAAAGCGCATTATAGACTCATTAAATAAAAACTTGCGCGCGTTAGAATCACTTGGCGAGCCCGTCAAACACTGGGATACGTTACTTATTTACATTGTAGCTAACAAACTCGATGCAAAGTCTTATCGCGAATGGGAAGCGCTCAGAAGTCGTTTAGATAAAAACAAAGCAATTACTCTTGAGGTGTTTTTAAACTTTATGCGAAATCGTTCTGATTTAATTGAAACGTTGGAGCTGTCCACAAGTAACACTACTGGCAGTCGTGTTAACACAGCAGGATTACATAAAAACACTCCTAAGGTCAAGGCCATGGTTTCGGTACAGGACACACATGCATGTAGTAATGTCACAACTCCAAAGTGTCCGAAGTGCAGCGGTGAACATCATTTGATAAATTGTACGCAATTTCTTTCACTTAGCAACACGGCACGACTAGAATTATTACCAAGTTTAAAGGTTTGTTTTAATTGTCTTCGTGGTAAACATTACGCGAATCACTGCAAGCGACCGGGTTGTAAGTTATGCAAACGCAAACACCACACACTTGTTCACGTTAATGAATCTAGAGGAAGATTAAGTGGTGATAACGCGTTAGGCCGCTGCGACAATAACATTACGACTAATAGATCGATTTCTCCCGCCAATCAATCGGCGATCGCGCAGCCAGGTACTTCTTCCAACATAGGGCGCGTGAATGAAATGCCCCCTGCAACTATTTCAACGTTAGCTGCACGGTTAGAAACGGAAGAGCACCGAGGACAAGATGTTTTGTTATCGACTGTTTTGATTAAAGTATACGATCGCAATAATTGTGAACACGTCGCTCGCGGAGTACTTGACAGCGGGAGTACTTCCTGTATAATGACCGAACGTCTGTGTCATAAATTAAATTTACCTGTAACTAGTATCAACAAGTCAATACAAGGTATAAATAACTCGACATCTCGAGTTGGTAAAATGTGTCGAGTACCAATAAAATCGCTGAATGACACCTTTTCGTGTCATATTAATTGCTTTATTTTACCATCAATTACGGATGATGTTCCGTGTCGTGAAATTAATTTGACCAACTTAAACATTCCGTCTGAGATTTGTTTGGCCGATCCCAACTTCTACCAATCGTCACCGGTAGATTTAATCATAGGTGCGGATATATTTTGGGACGTCATGGGATCACATATGATCAGACTAGGTAGCGGGATGCCGGTACTTTGTGAAACTAGGTTCGGATTTATAGTTTCAGGTCCAATAAACAGCGGCCATGTACCGCCAACTACCCTTAAATGTTGTTTCGGGTCTGTTAACTCGCCTAATCAAGGGTTTGATGATGACATCCAAAGCCAACTTACGCGCTTTTGGCAACTTGAGGAAGTTAGCCCTAAGTCATCACCTTACTCACCCGAGGAAAGGATGTGCGAGGAACATTTCACACAAAATACTACGCGTTTGACGGATGGTCGGTTTTGCGTTAGGCTTCCTTTAAAACAAAGTGAAAGCTCATTAGGTGAGTCTTTTCAACGCGCAAAACATTGCATGCTGTCACTAGAGCGCAGAATTAAAACGAAACCTTCGTTTAAAAAATTATACACCGACTTCATGACGGAGTACGTAAATCTAGGTCATATGTCAGAAGGCAGGCAAATCTCGGACGAGAAAAAAGGCTATTTTATTCCCCATCATGGTGTCCTTCGAGACAGCAGTCTTACGACAAGATTGCGTGTCGTATTCAATGCGAGTAGCCCGTCCACGTCAGGTCTCAGTCTAAACCATATTCTCATGGTTGGTGCCACCGTGCAAGACGATCTTCTGTCCATCTTGATTCGTTTTCGGCAACATAAATATATCATTGCATCTGATGTTGAGAAGATGTACAGGCAGATAGTGGTTCACCCTAACGATCGACACCTGCAACAGATTATTTGGCGAGCCTCTGAATCAGATCCACTACTCGTACACGAATTACAAACTGTGTCTTACGGCACATCCAGTGCTGCTTTTCTGGCCACCAGATGCCTTCAGCAAATTGGTCTTGAATGTCATGATGAGAAGATCAAAGAAATCATCATACACGATTTTTATGTGGACGATTTGCTGACAGGTGGGAATGATATATCCGAGGTGAAAGAAATTCGCCATAAAGTGACCGATGCACTCTCAAGTGCAGGAATGAATCTCCGAAAGTGGAAGTCAAATGAACCTCTGCTTCTGAGTGATTCTCCCCGATCTACGGTCGACTTAAACATAGGTTCTAAGGAGCCCAGCAAAACGTTAGGTTTAAGCTGGCATTCAGAGTCTGATGATTTGTGTTTTCCAGTCGGGAGTTTGAGCTCGAAAGGAAACACCAAACGTGACATGTTGTCAACGATTGCTCAGATTTTTGACCCCTTAGGAATTTTGTCCCCGTACGTCATTTCCATGAAAATGCTCCTCCAGCAGTTGTGGTTACACAAGATAGGGTGGAATGACCAGCTATCACCGGAGATCTCAGCACTGTGGACAGAAATGTTAGCCAGTTTGCCAGCACTTGATAACATTCGGGTTCCTCGGCATGTTATATGTGACTCGTGTTCAGTACTTGATCTACACATTTTTTCAGATTCTTCTGAACGAGCGTACGGAGCGTGTGTTTACGTTCGTAGTGTAGACAACCAGAACCAAATATTGGTACGATTACTTATGGGCAAGAGCCGCGTGGCTCCAATTAAACCGACGACTATACCTAGGCTCGAGTTGTGTGGTGCACTCGTCAGTGCCCATCTTTATGAGAAGGTTATTGCTTCACTTCGAGCACAGGTTAGGAGTACGACATTCTGGACCGATTCCACGATTGTGTTAGGTTGGCTAAAGATGTTGCCCAGCAAGTTGCAGCCTTTTGTTAGGAATCGAGTGTCAGACATTTTAGAGATCACTGGCAGTTGTACTTGGAGACATGTTCCAACAGATCAAAACCCAGCAGATTTAATATCGCGTGGCGTTCCTGCAAGTGCCATGAGCACGTTAGATTTGTGGTGGACAGGTCCTGCTTTCTTACAGGAGGATAGTTCTCAGTGGCCATTGACTCCAAGCCCTAATCCTTGTAACGCACTACCTGAAACCTGCGGTGATGTTTCACTGCACGCTGAGATTAAGGACACCTCGTTAGTCGATTTCGAACGATTTTCGAATTTCTTGCGGCTTCGTCGAGCTTTTGCATATGCTCTGCGTTTTATTGCTAAATGTCGCAAACAACCAACGGCAACGTATCTCAGTGGTGACGACTTAGAAATATCATTAAAATCATTAATTAAAATCAGTCAACGCGAATCCTTCTCGGAATACGATTTATTATTAAATAAACAAAATTTACCACGGAAAAGTAAGCTTTTAAAATTTAATGTATTCTTGGACGAAGATAATTTAATGCGCGTTGGTGGTCGTCTTTCCAATTCTGATTTCGCGTATGAAAAAAGACACCCAATTTTATTACAGTCCAACCATCGATTCACAAAGTTATTGTTTAATTTTGAGCATAAACGACTTTTGCACGCACCACCCCAACTCTTGTTGGCAACTGTTAAGGATACCTATTGGCCTATAGGGGGTCGAAATTTGGCAAAGGCATGTTATCACCAATGCGTACGGTGTAGTATAATGAAGGGTAAAGTCCTTACTCCATTGATGAGTAGCCTGCCTAAGCCTCGGTTGTCACCTGGAGGTCATGCATTTAGGAATGTGGGCGTGGATTATGCCGGCCCTTTAATGTCAGCCAGTCGTCAAGGTCGTGGATGTGCTTTGGTAAAAGTGTACATCGCCATTTTCATTTGTTTCGCAACTAAAGCGGTGCACTTGGAATTGGTGGGAGATTTAACTAGTAAAACTTACATATCAGCATTGCGTCGGTTCATGGCTCGAAGAGGAAAGCCTGATAATATTTATTCCGATAACGGCACCTCCTTCGTCGGCGCAAGCAATGAGATAGGCAACTTTTTAAAATCGAATTGCAACTCGTTGGCTGAAGGTTTGGCCAGCGAAGAAACCAAATTTCATTTTAATCCGGCGTATGCACCGCACTTTGGTGGTCTTTGGGAGGCGGGTGTTAAGTCGACTAAGTACCATTTGCAACGAGTGTTGGGAAATTGTCACTTAACGTACGAAGAGCTTAACACAACACTAGTGCAAATCGAAGCGCTGCTGAACTCTCGTCCGCTCACCCCTCTTTCGCCGCATCCAGAAGACTTGTCGCCTCTGACCCCTGGACATTTCCTCATCGGGCGTCCTTTAACGTCGCTGCCTGCACCGGACTTGGAGGACCACACATACCAGCATTTACCTCGATTCAAGCGGATCGAGCAGCTACGGCAACACTTCTGGGCTCGATGGAGTAAGGAATATGTTGCAGAGCTCCAGCACCGGGTCAAGTGGCGCACCAATCAAGACACTCTCACCATAAACACCCTCGCAGTCCTGAAGGAGGATAATCTCCCTCCGCTGAAGTGGAGACTTGGCAGAATCGTCGCTATTCACCCAGGGTCTGATGGAATTTCTCGGGTAGCCGATGTGAAGACTGCGACTGGTGTAATCCGAAGAGCCTTCAGCAAGATTTGTCCGCTTCCTGTGGTCAGCGAGTCCTCTTGAAAGACTTGCTCTTTCAACCCCGGGGGCATGTTTATTAATATATAAAATAATGTCTGCGCCTAATAATAATTACATTTATCATGAGATGCAACCATTTGCTCACAGACTTTGCAAGGCGCTTATAAAATATTGCACTGTCACTTTTGTCCTTACTCACTCTGTACATACTTCTATTACACGTTATACCGTTCTAACAAATCGTAGTTTAAATCTATACTTACTCCAGAAAACTTAATTCTACACACATTAAAGAGCAAAATAAAAAATTGGCATGGTCCTACGTTTTCAGCCATTATCTCTATTACGTATATTTAGTCAAAAAGATGGGCCTTGCTATGCGGCCCCAAGAGGGCTTTCCACAGCTGAGGGAATATGCGTCTCTGTCACCGACAGGTGACAAGACAAAACGAATCACCGGGTGACACCATACAAGTTAGGATCCAAGAAATAAATGAACGTGCCCTAGTTTAGCTATGGGGAGCACTAAACGCAGAAAAAGTACTCACTATAGCTTATAGTACCTATTACGTAATCGATATGATAATAAAAACATAAACACAAAATGACGATAAAGAAAACACTCCGACTCGCAAGTCTGCGGTTTCAGTTAAACGCTATTTACTTTATCTTTAAAATAACATTCTGCAGTTATGAGCCCGTTCAACTCCTAATGCATCTTAGTTCGCAATATGTCAAAATGTCGCGAAGTTTATTTCATATTTCAGGTACACTATTAGGGTGACAATATTAAATATCTTGCGAGAGTATTTGATGGATTGCCGCAGAATATTATGGTCCAGGACTGCGGATCTGGCGGCAGTCCAGTAGCTAGTGAACAGGGTGGCTATGCGGCCGGTTTTTAGCTATCTTTTTCACAAAACTTAGTAAGACTAAGTAAGTCCTGCCCGTCTAGCACAACTACACTTCGCGACTCATGTGACAAGCCCTAGCATCGCCCGTCACTCTCTTATAGTAAAGCGCAGAAGGAAATAGCTAATATGTTTCACGCGAGAAAGTCGCGCGAGTCGTGCTAGAGGTGCTGCCGACTTATCACCGACATAACTCATACTCGTATCAACTATTTGGGTCAATATCAGTTCAAAAAACAAAAGTCGACTCTCCGGTGGTCAAAAGTTAAGAACTATTTATATATTATACAATTAGAGGATTACAGACGAGGGAACGTTCTTTATTCTCATACGAGTTTCATAAGAAAATTTGGCCCTGGAATCCTTAATTTCGCATAATATGTCCACCGGAAAGACTTTAAACTAAATCTGATAATGACCCATTTACAAGTGGCTCTGCACTCTGTGAACTTTCGCGAGTCCGTTCTAAAATGGTTGAAAGATGATATTTTTTACGTCTTCAACCTCCATATCTCCGCAATTGTTAACACCTTTAGAAAACTTTGCCCGTCCCAGGCGCCGTGTTTCGCCGAGATGTTTCTCTATTGAGAATAGCGCAAAACCTTGCTGAACTTCTTGTCAGTGCCACACATATTTTGGTACTCACTGTATCTCATTAAACGATCAAGTTTCGGCGCGCTACAGACGGATTGGTTAGACTTAACAAAACTCATTACTCGTACTAAACCAACTTCGTCCTGCAGTGGCGAGGGCAGGCAACGGGGACGAAACTAAATGTTATCTTTGTCCAAGTTTTACGTGTGGTTATACTCGTATATATACTAAACATCTGGAGCGATGAACCCTTTATAAAATATATTATACTGCTACGTGAAAATTACCAATACAGTTGCAGCTATAAAATATACCTTAATAACTATAAAATATACTAAATGTTATCTACTATAAAATATACTAAATGTTATCTTTGTCCAAGTTTTACGTGTGGTTATACTCGTATATATACTAAACATCTGGAGCGATGAACCCTTTATAAAATATATTATACTGCTATACGTGAAAATTACCAATACAGTTGCAGCTATAAAATATACCTTAACCCTTAAATGCATGAATTTGAAAAACAAAATATGATAAAATATTATTTTATTTCAAATAAATGTTTCTTGTTTTCAACCAGTAATTCATTTTTGTTTATGTAAGCTGCATCTTACACCATGCATTTAAGGGTTAATTAAGTAATTTATTACAAGTTAGAAGCTTATTAACGTCAAAATCCTCTAATTTTACATGAATCGCATAAGTTTGAGTGTGATGGTGGATTTTCGCCGTATATTTTTTTAGATTTATGAAAGAAGCCTTATAACCTTAAAAAGCTACTAAAGTTCCATTAGCGGTTTTAATTTTTTTATTGCGTTATAGACAATGAGACTGGCTGTTTTTTTCGGTAAGATGGTCACCGTGTTGCCATCTCAAGACCGTGTTTACCCAATCGTCCTCCTCGAGTTACCTGACGGCGACACACGGCCTACTATTAAGCAAAACTTGTGAAATTATTTTTTGTTATTTCTTTTATTGTAAAAGAATTATTAACGTTTCCAAAATAAAGAACATACACCATAATAAAAATAAATCCATATAAGAATATAAATTCGTGTAGAAAAATTCAAATTCAAATTCAAATTCAAATATTTATTTGTCCAACATAGGTATGTAAATTACACGATGTTACATTTTCGTTTGTATCACTATGTGGTGCCTTGGGTTGAGGCATACAAATTTGATTGCAAGCTTGCTTGCTAACATGCAACATAACTAATTTTACTGATTAAAATTAACATGCATGAAGTCCAACATTCCAACAATATTTTAAAATAAATAAATTAAAGTCAAATTCAAAATAGTTTTACAATAATTCAGTTTCATTCAGTAACAATGTCAAAGAAAGTTAAAAGATGTCTGTATTTAATTTCTAATTAATCTAATTTTTCCGTCAAAAACTCATTAAATGAGTAGTATGCCTTTTTAATAAGGTAAGCTTTGGTAGTTTTCTTAAATTTACAAATGTCAGAAATTGTTCTAAGGGACTCGGGTAATTTGTTATAAATTCTGGGAGCCATGCCAAGAATGCTCTTCGATAAGAGAGCAGTCTTAGATGGGTGTGCACGAATTTTGTTTTTTAAACGCTCACTGGTAAATTCCTGAAATAGATGTGGATGACTTTTTAACAAATACTACCAATTCGTAGACATACAGACATGGAAATGTTAGTATATTCAAACTTACAAAGTATGGCCTACAAGATTCTGTGGGCAGTAGTCGACATATTGCCCTTATACATTTCTTTTGTGCTTTGAAGACAAAAATCCAATTTGTTGCGTGACCCCAAAATATTATACCATAGCGCAGTGTAGAGGATACATAAGCATGGTATGCGGTTAGCATCACTGATTTACTAACAACTTTATTTAACATATACAGAGCATACGAATAACGGCTAAGTTTCATGCATACATTATCAATTTGACACTTCCAAGTCATTTTACTGTCCAGTGATAACCCTAAAAATGTTGTATTGGTAACCTCTTTAATTTGTTGATTTTTATATTTCACGTTTAAATGTTCTAAATTATTTTTCCTTTGTCTGAAATTCATAATCATTGTTTTATCAATATTAATTTTTAAATTGTTATGGTTAAGCCATGTAATTATAGACTCTAAAGCATTATTCATTTCAATATCGTGACTAATTAAATTGTTCCCAGTGAATATGGCAGTGCTGTCATCTGCGAACAAAACCATAGGGTGTTTGGTTACATTTGGTAAATCGTTGATGTATATGAGGAAAAGCAAAGGTCCTAAAAAGCATAATCCTTTGATGTATTTTAGCTTAGCTGAGTATAAAGGGATATACAGGGTGATCAATCCAAATAGGGACAGTAGGAAGAAAATTAAAACTATAAGAGGTAGGTACAAAGGTAGAACTTAATGCCATGAGGGATATAGAAACAATACACGGCCAAATAGAAACATTATTGGTGCGGGATTAGTATACAGCAAAACGCGTATGCACACATTGCAACTGTTGTTACAGAAATACATTAATTACATCCAGTTCACTTGCAGTTGTCAAGTTTCCCCTATTTGCGGTCGATATATCTATCTTATCTTCTTAATGTCCTATGTCCCCTGGATGGGGCAGAGGGCGTCCACAGTACGTCGCCATCCCGAACGGTCTTGGGCTTCGCGCTTCACTTCGCTCCAGGTCAATCATATCGCCTTCGCTTCTGCAGTGATCGTCCGCCGCCAGGTCTGTTTAGGGCGACCATAGACCCGGTCGATATATAGAAGTTTGGTTTCTATAAATCAACAATAGAAGTTCAGATTCTTTAAATATCTGTGCCATTTATTGCGTCACTTATGTTTGATATCAATGTCTGTTTTATGTTTTCCTCATTTTACACAACTCATCATTGTAAAATTTACGCTCGTTTGGCCTCACCTTATCCTCCTATCCTCACCAACCTATAGATTTAAAGAAACTTTACCGTCTAAACAAATTACATAAATTTCACTTATAAGACAACTTATAAATAGTTTTGTTGTTGTTGTGGTCCTAAAGGCACCTCGGAGGTGCAGAAAGCCTTCATTAGCTCGCGCCACACCTTTCTATCCTCAGCAACTTTTCTAACCTAGCTAGAGCTCAATCCGACGGCTCGCAGCTCGCTCTCAACGGTGCGCCGCCATGAGTGTTGGACGTCCGCGGCTGCACCTTCCGTCCGGCGGCTTCCACTCAATTAAGGAAAGCCATGCTTGCGTTATTCGCTCCACCTCGTCGAATGGTGCGGCCTATCCATCTCCATTTTCGTGTCGCGATGTCCACATTTATGGGTAACTGGTGGCATATCCTCCACAGGTCATCGTTACGTATCGTCTTTGGCCAGAATACGCGGATAATAGAACATGCACATTATAAATATTTAACATATCTAAAATCATTATAATTTAGCTCTAATAAGTCTGCCGTACTACGCTTGCTATGCTACGCGTACTATGCTACCGTGTGTCCCCTAGCATTTTGCGAAGACGCCCCGCCGGCTGAGTCGGCTCGCAAACAGCTTGGTCATAACGTAAACAACTCAAAAATTCCCTTACCTTCGGCCCGATGTAATTTCAGCAACTGCAGTACCTGAACCTGGTTATTTCCAGCAATTTTAGTTACATTTTGTTGACGATGTAGCTCAGAGCTGTGCATTAAAGATTACTGCTGTTAAATCCCTAATTTACCTTCTGCGTAGCTGGAAGTCTCCATATTCCTAAGTTTATTATACAAACAATATTTGCGTCCGTACAATTCTTTATTTCTTCATAAAGTAAAAACTAACATGACAAGCAACATCAAATATCATCAAAGACAAAGTAGTCGACAGCATAAAACCTCATCATCCCCCCGCAATTCTAATTCACCCCGGAATAAGAATTGTCGCAATCATAAAGTTAGAAACAAACTAATAACTATATCTATAACTAAAGTTAAACATTGAAAAACAAATAAATAATAAAACAAACAAGACAAAATACTAACCGCTCAGTATAAGAAGGATAGTGGTCTTCACTCTAACTCCTTCCCCCCTCAATGTTAAACTTTTGTTTTAGATGACAATAAAACGTAGATGAACATTAAACCTCATAATAATTATGATAACACTTTTGGCATACAAATAAACTATTCAATTAAACCTAGTTTCTCTACAAAATAATTATGTTTCTGTTTTCCTAAAGCTTTTGTTAAAATGTCTGCAACATTTTCTTTCGTATTCACATACTTTACAATTACTAATCGTTTGCTAATCAAATCTTTAATAAAATGATATTTAATATCAATATGCTTTGACCTCTTACTGTTTTCATTTGACTCCATCAGTTTGATAGCGCTCTGATTATCTACAAGTAACGTTGAGTTTGAAAGACAGTTAAAATCTTGTAACAACCCCTTTAAACTAACTAACTCTGCACACGCTAGAGCCGCAGCTATATATTCAGCTTCGGCTGTTGATAAGGCGACAACGTTTTGTTTCTTACAGAACCAGGCTAACAAATTATTGCCATAGAAGACTACAGAACCACTCATACTTTTTCTGTCTGTTTTGTCGCCTGCCCAGTCAGCATCGGTATAGGCAATCAAGGGACAACTGCTATCCTGTTTGTATACCAAACATTTTGATTTGGTGTGTTTTAGATATCGCAAAACACGTTTCGCTGCTTGCCACAGTGACATAGTTGGCTTATCCAAAAATCTACTCAAAAAGGATACTGCGAAGCAAATATCTGGCCTACTTGAAGTAGCTAAGTATAAAAGGCAACCTATGAGCTCACGATATGGTATATCCAAGGTGATACATTCATTGACATCAGTAGTGAAATTTACCTCCATTGGTGTCTCCGCCCCTTTACAATCTGCCATGTTAAATTTATCAAGCAATCTATTTATTGCTGATTCTTGAGAAATAGAGATTGATTCTGAGGTTCTCACAATATCCAACCCTAAGTACGCACTCACCTCTCCAAGGTCCTTCACATTAAATTCCAATTTTAAATATTCATGTGCTTTATATAGGTTTGTTGCACTTTTAGACATTAAAATGATATCATCAACATACACTAATAAAAATACATCTTCCAAAATATATAAACAAAAATCATGTTTTGATTGTAAAAATCCTTTATCAACTAAAAAGCCATGAAGTCTTTCGTTCCAGCATTTAGGTGCTTGTTTTAACCCATACAGAGATCTTTTTAGTTTTAAATATATGCCTTTTCCAACTTTAACTCCTAACGGTGGTTTTATATAAACGTCTTCCTTTAAGAACCCGTTTAAAAAGGCCGTTGGAACGTCTAATTGTTTCATGTACATGTCATTTTGTATAGCTTGACTAAGCATCATACGAATTGTAGGCATACGAGCTACTGGTGAATACACATTAAATAATGTTTCTTCTTGAAACCCTTTCGCCACTAATCGGGCCTTTTTTGTACCATCCTTTTTAGTAGTGAATACCCATTTGGTATCTATAGCCTTTTTATCTTTCGGCAATTCTGATTCTTCCCATGTTTCCAATGATTTCAGCGAATTTAATTCTTTATCTATTGCGTCTTGCCACTCTTGACCTCTTTCAACAGCTTCTTTGTAAGAACCTGGATCACCCGTACACAAACAGTAGGCGACATGTGTTTCATAATCTTCCAATCTTTTTGGAGGTTTAATAATTCTGCCACTTCTTGTTCTTGTCACATGCTCATTTCTAACATCTTGTCCCTCATTTATGTTCTCTTCAGCACAATCTTCAAACATTTCTTCTGGTTCTATAATTTCCTCATCAACATTCTTATTGATGACCTCTTCTCTATTTCCATTATCTTGTTCAGGCTCAGTAATCCCATCAGTATTTATGGGATTTGTTTCTGAAATACTTACTCTTAACCACTCTCGTTCGTTATCAGTCTGCTCACTTTCTTTGTAAACAATATCATTTTCATCGAATCTCACATCTCGTGACACAATTATTTTGTTATTTCTAGGATCCCATAAACTATATCCTGTTCTGCTGTATCCTACCATCCTACACTCACGTGCTCTCTCCGAAAGTTTATCATGTTTAGGTAAGATATATGCCCACGCCTTTGCACCAAATGCACGAAGTTTGTTTAAGTCTCTTGTCCCATACATAATTTCACAAGGAGTTTTGAAATTAATAGCCACAGACGAACAACGGTTCAACTGATAAGCTGCACATTTTACTGCTTCACCCCACAAAGTCTTTGGCAGCATAGTTTCAATAAGCATAGTCCTTGCTTTGTTATACAAACTTCGATTCATTCTCTCTGCAACGCCATTACTAGCTGGTGAATATGGTAAACTATATTCCAAAACTATTCCTTTCTGATCACAAAATTGGCGGAGTTTATTGCAAGTGTATTCACCTCCATTATCACACCTGATCCTCTTAACATTTTTCTCAAATTCGTTTTCGTATCGATGGATATAGGTAATAATATTTTGAGCTGCCTCTGATTTCCTTTTTAGCAAGAAAACTACACAAAAGTGTGAAAAATCATCTATTATGGTTTGAAAATAGACTTCACCCTCAATTGTTGGAATGTTGGATGGGCCCGCTATATCACTGTGTAACAGTTCTAAGACTTGACGTGACCTTGGTTGCTCTAACCTTTTGAATGGTAATCGTGTTGCCTTACCTTTCATACACGCGTTACATACGTTGTTGTTTAGTGGTAGCTGTAGCCTTTGTAAGGTTTTAGAGCTGGTGTGTCCTAAACGTCTGTGCCACAACATGCCATCTGCTGAATGTATAGCCGCGACTACTTCCTCCGTTATAATTTTACCCTGCAAAATATAAAGTTTGCCATTATTATATGCCCATATAATGGACCCATTAAAAAATAAAATTTTTGCGTATTCATTCCTAAAAATGATTTCATTTGGTTTTTCTAGCAGTTTCCGTACAGATAGAAGATTATATGCTAACTTTGCTACAATAAGTCCTTCGACAGCAAACTTAACATTACCGCATTTAATCGGTAAACTGCCACTTTGATATGCAATCAATTTTTCACCATTAGCTGTGTTAATTTGTACAGGATGTGCTAAGGTTTTTACATTTGTCATAAATGGTGTATAAATATCAGATATAAAATTTTGTGATGCACCAGAATCGACTACAAAAGAAATTGATTGATTAAATGATGCCTTACAAGTCAAGTTGAATTCTTCATCAATCATACAGCCCACTTCCTCTATAGTCTCTTCATGAGCTATAATTGCATCGTCCCTTGATGTGTGTGCTCTATTCACACCTCGAGCGCGTCCATGCATTCTGCCACGACCCCTTCTATATAATTCACCACCTCGGACAGGAGCACCACGTTGGAAAGTGTAATACTGCCTATTATGAATACTTTTGTGGCAAAATATTGCTTTGTGCCCCTTTTCATTACAATTCCAGCATTCTATGTTAAATGCGTTGTCTTGAGTCTTACTTACATCATCCAGTCGGATTTCCGCGTCAAGTAAAGCCCTTTTTGTCTTTTCTAAAGTTAAATTTTCGTTCATCGTTTCTAAAGCTGTTGTCACATTGTTATATTTTCCCGGTAATGCGAGTAGTAAATGTACCACTTTATCTGACTCGTCCATTTTAGACATAACATCGATATCGCTTATTAGCTTATCAAATTTCAGAAAGAAATCTTGCAATTTCTCACTATCCTCGCATCTCAATTCGATTAATTTCTTTTTTAAATTGTATTTATTCATAACACTTCTTCGATTGAAAATATTTTCTAAAGCGTTCATCATTTGTTTGGCACTTTTGCATCCTTTCACAATTTCTAGAAAATTATCGCCTATGCACTGCACAATTAGTGATCTCGCTTCTGCATCCTTCTTCTTTTCATCCGCCTTAACATCCTCACAGGCCAATATATCGCTAAGGCCTTTCTCCTCCAACAACAACTCTAAACGAAATTTCCAATTGTGAAAATTATTTCCATCTTCTAGACGATATATCACGTTCTGTATTTTTGCTTGTGCCATATTTTGGTTTTGGAAGCTTTCTGCTTCAACAATAAACTGTTGTTTTAATAAATTTTTACATTAAATATGAAGTTGTCAAAAAATATATTTTCGAAAATTTTCTAAATTTTTTATTCAAACCGCTAAAAAATTAGGAATATGGGGGAACCCATAACCTGTTAAATCCCTAATTTACCTTCTGCGTAGCTGGAAGTCTCCATATTCCTAAGTTTATTATACAAACAATATTTGCGTCCGTACAATTCTTTATTTCTTCATAAAGTAAAAACTAACATGACAAGCAACATCAAATATCATCAAAGACAAAGTAGTCGACAGCATAAAACCTCATCAACTGCTACATAAGTTACGAAACTACGGGTATGAATATGCAAATTAACTGGCAATCATATACATATTGTCCATGTTATGTGGTGTTGGTAAACACCAATAAATAAATTGAACGCCAATGGAATAATAACGATCATTGATGACCAAAACCTGACATCTGTGGCATAAATTTCACTCGCAAATTTACAAAATCATGAGACAAAAATATTGCGCTAACAAGATTGTATACAGCCTGCCTCTGACTACGAAGCTTTAAATGTAAAGGTCGATTCTCACTTAACTACTCTAATTTTGTCTAGTGACATTAAAAAAATATAATTCTCATAATTTATTAGACCTCAAAATGTCATCGTTAAGTCACTGTATCGTAAATTACGATTATTAATTTGATATACTTGACGTCGTCTCTTAAAGATAGGTAAACATTTAATAGTATGCTGTCAATTTGGCATTGGATTTCGTACATTGAAAATAACATTTAAGTTGTGTAAAAAAAAAACAAATTAAGACTGAAGATATTTCTAAAAAGTTGCATTACCAAAAATGCTCTGTTTACCCCATGGTAATAGACACCCTGTATGTATGTAAAAACGGCTCAAAAATATACTCAATCAGTGTACCCTACAACTTTGAATAAAAATCGAATACCTACATTCATTAACGGGTGATAACTAACTAACGCGTAAGCCAGACTCGAGCATGCCTGGTTTTTCCGTTATAATATTCTCGAACTTTAATTAGCAAACCATCCCTCAGCAAGCACACCGCACCGTATTTATGTTGTACGTATAGAAATAATCCTTTTGCCTGAGCGAATCCCATTAGCTTTGTACCCGATGAACAATACTCATTATCTGTATTGTTAGCTGTGGCCACAACTGCCACTTCAAAATGTAAGGCGTTATAAGTGCAAATTACTTTTACACTAAATTAGTCTTTAAGTCAAACGAAATAAGGTTTACTCTTAAACAAAGAGAACACAGATGGTGGTCACTTCATTGTCATTATAAGCATCGATAGGAACTTCACTGGTCTTTCACTTACGAAGTGACCAACATCTGTGTTCTCTTTGTTTAAGAGTAAACCTTATTTCATTTGACTTAAAGACTAATTTAGTGTAAAAGTAATTTGCACTTATAACGCCTTACATTTCGAAGTGGCAGCTGTGGCCACAGTTAACAATACAGATAATGAGTATTGTTCATCGGGTACAAAGCTAATGGGATTCGCTTAAGAAATGGGCTTCGAACTATAACATAACAGTTGCCATATTTGCGATGAAACGCTCCGCTTTTCAATCCCGAGTACATTTCACTCTGTTTGACTTCTGCTCATGAGTTTTAAAATTATTCCGCAATAAAATGAGCCCGCATTAACCCGGTGTGATCGTTATTGCTGTTAAAATTGGTCGTAATAAATGGAAACTTTTATATTTCACTGATGTTGCTGAGAATTTCGATTTGAATTCATATTTAACGCGTTTAAGCTGGTAAACAGTGATTTCACAATAATGCAAAAGAACTACAATAAGTCCCTAAATACACGCCGCTAGCCGCGCTAACAGCACCGCCTTTCACTTTTGCTAATTATGTGTGCGATCGTAGCAACTCGCACGAGTCAGTCAGACATATCACCACGCCATACAACCTATTACGTCGCAATTTACACATCTGTACCATTATAAAATTATTTTGTATTGAAAATCAGTTTAATCATTTCAGGAAAAATCTTAAAAACGTAATCCAGGATTTGTTTAAGCGCGTAGATTTTTGGCAGCCGTGGGTACACGTTCAGTGCCATCTGTTGGTCAAGATTTTTTTCTCTGTTCGTAACGCCAAATAGGTTAGACGGTTTTTAACCAATCTGGTACAGTGATAGCTGGACCAAAGATGGCTATTTTATGACTACAGTAAAAAAAAAACTTACGGGGAAGTTGCAGGCACCTTCAAGTCTAGCATAAAACATTTAATTTATAAAAAGATATTTTTACCAATTTTCCTCCAACTTTATGGTTTGTATATTTAGACGGCAATAATGTAGGTTAATTCAGTTATTTCTCATAATAATGTGAAAACAAATGAAAATACTATGACATTTAATATTTGCCCGCTTTCCGGAGCAAGGATTATACTTCGCAATAAACTCACGTCTGAAATTAACGAAACCATAAAACTGCTCACGCATCGGGTTATTCATGTCAGAGCCAATCTCCGTGTTTACTACTTCTGTTATATTTCATTTGTCTTGGTAATTTGATAACTCCGTACGAGAGAGACAAATAAAGTCATGGAAAACTTGTGTATTGCAAGGTACTTATAGAAAATTCATGTATCCATTTACACTTTGTAGTAAGTCATGTATCTTGTTGTAATGCCCTATCTTCTTAAGGTGGGTGCCGTGACCTACCAGAGATGGATCATCATAAATAGGTAGGTACTTTATTAACTCTGGTCTATTAGTGAAATTCAACATTACATTCGCCTCTAGGCATCAGCTTAGGTACTATATGAGTAGAAAGGAGGAGTATAATCTTCATATATCCAAAAGTGTCAGCTGAAATGTGTTAAATTGGTGGCGCTACTGTGGCCAAAACTAGTTCCTACTTAACAATGGTTGACTTAGTTAACTTAGCAATGGTTCGTATATATATATTTATTAAAACTGATTATGCGTTTTTTTCGTATACACGTACAAAGTAAGAATTAGTCTGGTCACCTTAAATATTAAAATTCAATTCACTCCGTCTAAAACTTGCATTTTTTTTATACTTTCTTCCTACTCTAGCGCTATTGCGGACGGCATTGGAACTATTATTTACTGCTCACCGCTGGAAACTTTGTAAAATATTTTCCTGTGAAAGATTTCGCTCCTCCCCTTCTACACTCCATATTAGGTACTTTGAGAGCGATCAATATTTTTTTTATAAAAATTACATATTTGAATTCCTACTTAATTAAGCAAAGTTTTTGAGAAGATTATTCTAAATCAACTGATATCTCATTTCAATCGGAATAACCTACTCCACAGCAATCAATTCGGGTTCACTAAAGGTCGCTCTACCACTGACGCTGGCGTGGTACTAGTTAAACATATCTTTGATGCCTGGGAGAAGGCTCAAGATGCTATTGGAGTTTTTTGTGATCTATCCAAAGCATTTGATTGCGTTGATCATGAGAATTTAATATGTAAGCTAGAACACTACGGAGTCAAAAACAATGCCCTTGACCTTGTCTCGTCATGTCTTTCAGGCAGAACGCAACGGGTAGATATCAATGGGACTCAATCGACTGGGTCAGCTGTTGCTATGGGGGTACCTCAGGGTTCAATTCTGGGTCCCTTTCTTTTTCTAGTGTATATTAACGATTTACCAAACCTTGTGCGAGATAAACATGATATAGTACTATTTGCAGATGACACATCTCTTCTTTTTAAAGTAAAAAGGCAAGAAAACAACTTCGATGTGATTAATGATGCACTGTCCTCTATTGTGGATTGGTTTACTGCAAATAATTTACTTTTAAATGCCAAGAAAACTAAGTGCATTAAATTTACTTTACCAAATGTGAAACAAGTCAATTGTGCCAAGGTAAAACTGAAAGGCGAAGTACTGGAATTTGAAGAAAAAACAGTATTCCTGGGTGTTACTTTAGACTCTAAACTGCAATGGAGTGCGCATATAGCCACTCTTGCAGGTAAGCTTAGCTCCGCGGCCTATGCAGTTAGGCGAATCAGGCAGCTGACAAACGTCGAGACGGCAAAGATTGTATATTTCAGTTATTTCCATAGTGTTATGTCATATGGAATTTTATTATGGGGAAGAGCGGCGGACATCCAAACCATCTTTGTGCTACAAAAACGAGCTGTACGCGCAATTTATGCACTAGGAGGTCGTACGTCACTAAGAGAGAAATTCAAGGAAACAAACATTCTCACCGTAGCATCTCAATACATTCTTGAGAATATCATGTATGTGCGGAAAAATCTCCATGAATTCAAGCTCAACAGTGACATTCACCACTACAATACGAGAAGTAAGGACAAGCTCGCAATACCTGCCCACCGTCTCCGTAAGGTTAGCTCGTCGTTCGTGGGGAACTGTGTACGCTTCTACAATAAAATACCTATTGATGTAGTAAAATTGCCGTGTAGCAAATTTAAAGCGCAAATAAAACGTCACTTATTGAATAAAGCTTATTATACTGTTAATGACTTTCTAAACGACGGTGATGCCTTTAAGCCAGTAGTTTAGTGTTTTGTGTCAATAGTAAATTTTTAAATAAGCATTTTTTTGGTGGGAAATTTTTAATGTAACATGAGAGCACAATTTGTTGTTTCTCACCGGGCAAATAGTATTAGTCAAGTATGCCCGGCAGCTTGAGCATGTCGTGCTCGCTTAAAGGTCTTTGCTTACGGTGGCGTCGTTGATCGGGTCGCAGCCTTCCCTATAACATGGTTGAGGGAGGCGATGGCTGAGATATGCGTCATACTCGTGAACGGGTGCCGTTTGTGGGGTCCGGTCTGTTCATGCTAGCAAGGGCCAAATTAAATATGTAGCAACCGCATACTAGTGTTAAATTAAGCAAATGTGAGAAACTTCATCCTGTACTCGATTGAAGTTATTCAATGTTGATTTTAACTTTTTGAACTCTTAGAGACTGTATACATCTCTAAGAAACAGCTTAGTGTAGTATGACACTCAGAGACTTTATACATCTCTGAGGAAATTAAATAATTTTAAAATATTTTATTGCATGTTATGACGCCTAGAGACCATATACATCTCTAAGAAATTTAGGTTTAATAATTATTTTCTAAATTATTCACGTTGACGCCTAGATACCTTATACATCTCTATGGAATTAAATTAATTAAGTAATTATATTTTATTGCATGTTGTGACACCCAGAGACTTTATACATCTCTGGGTATATTTAATATTTTCAATTTATTACATTTTTATTTTAATGTTCCTACTTAACATTGATTTGGAGTATCTAACATCTCCATTACGTGTACCAGTGTAATTAGTTATAACACAAATGTATCATGTAATCGTTTTAAGTATTATTTACGAAAAAATGACTTACTGTTGAGTTTCTTTCGGCTTTCTTCTCAACAGCGGTCTCCTCTTGCGAAATGCCGGTAGATTCACAATCTGACTTGTAAAAGTGCCCCTGTGGCCTACTTACTGAATAAATTATTTCATTTCATTTCATTTGCTCAAGATTCCATCACACGGCATTTCCATTTAAATCCGTTAATACTGAACAATACCGGTCCGAATTGGACTCTCCGGGGAGGAACGAGTCGCTAATTGATATTTCCATTCGGCCAATGATTTCATAATCGGGAATTGGAACCGCACTGCATCATTTGGACCGGGTAATGGGAAAATTATATTTTGCGCAATTTCAATCTCCCTGTATTGCGTAAATTTCCTCTGTGATGTAATTAAGATAACTGTTAGGTTATAAAGGATGATAAATTAATTGGAATATATCATTGCGCATGTATTTATTCCTTTATTATTTTGTGCAATACGGAAAATAATATAAAGATAAAAGCGGAACTCAAGCAGTATCCATTTGGGTCGCACAAACTGCACACTTCCATCCACAATGAGCATCCCTGTCGTCACGTGAATGGCTTTTAATTGACAAAAGCCAGAATGCCCCTCAATAGGAAGCGAGGGTTCAAATGCACTCGACGGCACAATTGCACTCGTCGCTAAACTAGCTGCTCGCACGCCAGATATCTTGTGCAATGAGCGGAATGATTCCAAGAGTAACACGCGAATACTTGGGACAATACAATTACTTTATTTAAAAAAACCCTTGGTGAAACCTCTAGGTTTCATTCAAAAAATGATGGCAACCACGGCTGCATGTCTGGCCACTGAAGCGGAACGGAGAAATAACCCACGCAGCACACAAAGGCTGCATAAGAGCTTAATACAGCCCTTATACGACTTACTTCAGCTGTGTAAGGGCTGCATAAGCTCTTATATAGCATGTGTGCTACGTGGGAATAAACAACCAGGGGAGTAATTCGACCAATTTTAGAGAGATGATGGAGATATCTCCATTTCATCGCCATCTGTCACTTTTGACGTGTCCCTACTTGACAAGTGGCGATATCCCTAGAACATCGCAACTTCGTCGACCCGGTCGCGCTTAATTTGCGTCTCCTTTGTATGTGACGGCATAAATAACAGGCGCATACTTTAACTTGACTGTGTAGTTGAAATTAGTTAGTTACGTTTCGTTCAAAACAGAAATTCATATGCATGAATAGCATTTTTGACAATCATTATCGCCATTGTATTTCCAAAACTGAGATGAGATATGTCACTTGAAGCTCATTGCATTTTAATGACAGTTCAAAGGCGACATCACTGTTATCTAATGGAGATTTGACGTTTGGCGATCTCTCAAACGGCATACTCGAATTAGGTCCAGGGCTGCGTCGTTGTGAAGCCCAAAAGAAGTGCATTTAAATCTGAGGAATGTGATTGGTCTATACAGATTCAGTTAACGCCATTGCTTTTAGGTGTTTAAAAAGATAATTAACATAGGGCTATAAAACCGGATAATTTAGGCCTAATAATCATTTACCTCTGATAAATTTGCATGTTTAACGATTTAACAAACCGTAAGGTACGTAATTGGGTACTACTTTCCATAATTCTGCCATGCTATGTTAAAAGGACGTATCTTACTATGACAACCGTATAAAGATACGACCTTTTACCGTAACACGGCAGAATTTATTTATGTACCTACGCTGTCAGAATATTATTGTCTGCAAAATGAATATAAATCGTGAAGTAGGTACACAACGTAATGTAAATAAAATAGTTATGAACACATCAAAAACCTTACTTAAAGCATATTCACATCTCATTGCCTTAAGTTAAATATTATCGAAAGTTATACTTGCCTTGAAATTTGATATCATCTTGAGATTGGCCATCCAGGGAATCGATGCCAAGTTATTAATTTAGCTGCCAAGTTATTGTTTTTGTCGGTTAGGTTAGACTTCTGGTATTTTAGCTGCCTGGTTAATACATGCCATTACATACACACCTTTTTGAACACTATTAAGTCCCGTTTTATTATAATAATGTGTGAAAATCAATCAATCGACCACGCACGCAACAAGACAAACCTAGTAGAATATTACACCGGAAATGTAGATCCTTAAATATAATAATGTATGTTCGCCGCTGTACCTGCATGTGTATTATTTAGGAGCCCTTATTCCTTCTAAAATGGATTCTTTTCATATTATGACAAATATATTGATAATTTCAACCAAGTTTTTGAAGTGAATATAAATACTTTTCCCTCAGTTATTTTAGTTTTCATTGCGTGTAGTCGAAAATAAGTAAAAAAAAGTTTGCTGCGAGTATGTTGCAAATTCGAGTAGTTTTTAAAACAAAAATTATCAATAAAAAATACAAACTATATACGAGTAATTATAATATTCAAATATATACAAATAAATCACAATGGCCCTGTTTTAAGTTAGTAACATTAATAACTTGTTAAGAAACATGTTTGATCATAGGGAAAAATGTCTAAAACAATCAGCATTTTTGAACGGATAATGAGTCTTAATGACTGCCTTAAATAACCATTAAATGCATTGTTAACGATAACCGCGTCCGTCGGCTATCGGTCACATGGACGCTCCGAAACTCAGGGATGAGTATGGAGCTGAGCGGACTGTAGGTTGAAATATAGGGAAACTAACGGACGAAACGTAAAACGCAAAGGTAAATCAACGAAAATATATTACACGATTAACAAATAAACAAAACAACAAGGATCGGAATAACACGTAAATTTAACACTTAATTACTTTAGTCTCTGTCTAGATGAATTTAACACTAATCGCGGACCGATGGTACTACGCTGACACTAATAAACTAATTCGCGGACCGATGGTACTACGCTAACAAAAAAAAAAGATGGTTACTACGGTGAACGAGAGTGAACAGGAACTGAGAGTGTTGACAAGGCAAGTGCTGAACTGAGGCGGATCGATGATCAACGCGCTGACTACGGAGTCGTGACTCTACGCAGACAAAAGATGAACTTCTCAGATGGCAGAAACGGACGTCCTTTTATATGATTCGTTCAGGGTTTGTTTACATTTCTTAGGGGGACGCCCGCTCTGTTACATTTGCTGATTCTATTCAAATTACAATTCTTAACTTATATTTAACATATAGTTAGTGACAATGTTTATTCGTAGAACACAATTACACATGTTATTTTCATGTGAGAGCTCCCATTTAATTACAATTACATAAAATTGATGCAACTTCTTTGTTCCGACTCAGAGGCCGTCTCGCTCGCACGGGTCGAGATATACACCTTCCCGGTCTCTCATTAGCCGGAGCGCGCGACGCGCCGTGTTATTTTTATGTTTGCCGTGCTCGCAGCAGGTTGCGGCCGGTATAATATTAAGAGAATTTACTAATGTGTTCATGAGGAACATTATTACAAAGTTTCAGGATATTCTAAATTTTATCCTTAAGTTTTACATTCAATGTAAACAACATGACTCCTTTGTCTTTGACTGTGAGCGGAAAGTTACAAGGATGAGTCATACTTGTTTACTTTAAGACGCCGTGGTCTTTTAACTATCCTTCATACATTATATTTGGGAGCTCTCTTACAGTAATGTTTTTAGGAAAAATAAGTGTTATACACACGTAATATGGCCGCTTTTTAGGGCATTAGGTAAATAAGAAATATTATTTATTTATTTTGTCTTAATCTAGTTTTGCCTAGCCGTTTACAACAAATATGTTATTTATTAACCTAAATTTGCCTAGCTGTCCGTAACAGACTCCCCCCGCCGAGCTCCCGCGTAGGCTCGGGTTGCAAGGGGAGGACAGCTAGTTTCCTCGCAGGCCGGCGAAAAACTCCTCTCTTGGTGCGGACTTCGATGTTGGCACCTCTCCGTCGGGAACCGGATGCGTAGCCTCGACGATCCCCGTTCGGCCAGACGTCGCGCGGCAGCGTGTGGTCAGCCATCACCATGTAGTCGCCTGGCTGGCTCGCCAAGCGCGTCGGTCGGCTTCTCGGCAGGGCCCGGTGAGTGGCGCTGCAGTAGGCGTGCCCAGCAAAGTAATTGGGCGTCAGCGCCTCGTTGTCGGCCGGATCGACGGACACATGGGTGAGTGGCCGAGCGTTGACAGTTCGCTCGGCCTCGGCGCGCAGTGTCTTCTTCTTGGCGCCTCGGTTGGGTGCGCCGTTGCGGCGCGTGATGTCGTCTGGGCGCGCGCTGTGGCAGCGCGCCGCGACGGTGTCGTCAGGTGGCGCGCTATGTTTGCGCGCGGCGTCGTCACGTGTGACGCGACGCTCTTCTCCCCCCGTTGTACGACAGCGTAGGGGGCAACGCCTGCCGGCGTTGAGCGTGTGCGCTGCGTGGTGGCTGCGCTTCGTGTCGGCTGTCGTAGCTTGACAAGGTTGTGGCAGGCGCCGCGGCGGCAGGCGACGCGGGTGGCGTCGCGGCCGGAGTAGCGGCGGGAGTGGCGGCAGGCGACACGGGTGGCGTCGCGGCCGGAGTAGCGGTAGGTGACGCTGCGAGCGTCGCGGCGGGTGTGGCGGCAGGCGACGCGGCAAGCGTCGGGGCAGGACAGCGGCAGGCGACGCGTCAGGCGTCGCGGCGTGGGACATCACCCACTGTTGTTGGTTGTAGTTGGGTTCGGGGCGACGCCGCCGGCGTAGTCTGCTTGGCCGCTTCCTCTTCTTTGTGCGTCGAGTTGTTTGCGCGCGTGGCGTCGTCGTGCGCGTTACGACGTCTTCCTCCCCCCGTTGACTAGTGGCGTCGAAACGGGGGCAACGCCGTCGGCGTTGTTTGCGCGGCGTCGCGGCAGGCGACGTCACTGATGTAGCGCGTGGTTGGGGTGACGCCGCTGGCGTCTCTTGCAGGCTTCTTCGTGGGCTCGCTGCTTGCTTCGTTACACCGCGTCGGTGTGTGGCGTGGCCGTCGTCTCGGCGTAGGCAGCGGGCGTCGTCATCTCCCCCCGTAGAGGCGTAGGGGCGCGATAGTCGTAGGGTGGCTACGGATCGTGATCCACGTAGCCAGTCAGTGAACTCGGCGGCTTCGGCAGGCGGCAGAGCAGCTGGCGTAGCACTCGGCGTCCGACGACTTTCTCAGTCGCGAAGAGGGCCGGCGCGTACGGACAGGGCACGTACGGGACGGCATGCTGCACGGGTGTATACGGCGCTGGGGCGTCCAACGTATACGGTGCGTTCGGTGTCGCGGCGAATGGCTCAGCCGCGTGAGGTACCGGCACGTACTGGCGGTAGGCGAACGGCTCGGTTGTACACGGCGCTGTGGCGATCCTCGTGTACGGCGCGTTCGGCGTACAAGTGGCGTGGCGGTGCTGGTTGCGCCCTGTCTGGCGCGTTGCTCGACGCCGGCTCCATCCGCTCGGCGCTGATGTCATCATCTTGCGACGGGCGGCAGTCTCGCTCCGTCGTTGCTTCCGACGTAGTTGCAGGTCGGGCGGCGTCTTCTTCTACTTGTAGCGGCGTCGCGTATCCGACGTAGCAGGGTAGTACGGTTTGATGCCATCTCGCGTACTGTTGTGGCGCCGACCCGAATAGGACCCATCCGAGTGGAGATAGCATGGCGGCGGGCTCGTCGATCTTGCCCACGCGTAGCTCGTATGGCAGCATCAAGTGCCAGTTGTCGGCGCCGATGAGAATGCGCGGGCGTGCTGTGTCGTAGCACGCGGCGCTCATATCCGCGAGGTGCGGGAACTGCGTGACGTAGTCTCGCTTGGCTTGCTGTGCGCGCAAGCCCAGGTCGGCGACGGTCCGTAGGCTTAGAGGGTGAGCCGGACCGCCTGTCTGGCTGCGCACATGGGCGTGCACTCGCCGGCTCTTCTGCTGTGTCGTCATTGACCCCACGCCTTGGATATGCAGGCGCGAGGTCGTACCGTCGGCGCCGATTGCATCTGCGAGGTCCTCTTCTATGAGTGAGATTGTGGACCCCTGGTCCATCAAGGTGAGTGTCTCGCCGCGGGGTCCGCCGACGATGACTGGGATGACTTTCAACAGTACCGAAGACACGTTGCGTCCAAATTCGGCTGTGTTGGCGGTGAATTCTTCGACGCACGCCGTCGTCTCTGGCGGTGCGTCTGGGGCTGCGTGCGTGTTAGGGCGGCGTCGCGACGCCGCAGTATAAGTCGCAGAGACAGCTTGTGGCGGGGCAGTCGGCGTGGCGCTTCGTCTAGCGGCTTGCTTGACTGCGTAGGGAGCCGGTGCGTACGGTTGATAGGCGTACGGCGTGGCTTGGGGTGCAGGCATGTACGGCGCTGCTTGGGGTGCAGGCATGTACGGCGCTGCTTGGGGTGCAGGCATGTACGGCGCTGAGGCGCTCGGTGTATGCGTCTGCGTCTTCTCGGCATGTAGCAATCGGTGGTGTGGATAGGTGCAGCCGGGAACGTTGCAGCCGCGGGCGTTGCATTGGTCGCGGCGGTGCTTGCGCTCCAAGCATTTGAAGCATATTTGATTCTGTCGCACCCAATCCCATCGGGCTCCGACTGGCACGGCGATGAGTTTGCGGCATTCGGTAGTCCGGTGGCTGCCTTCACAGTATAGGCAGCTAGTGGGTTGCTCGACTGCGTATGTGGCGGCGGGCGTCGGTCTTCTAAGCGGCGCCTTGGCGTGTGAGAATTCCATCTCGGCATCGCTTTCTTCAAGGAGGAACTCCGCCATCAACATGAGTTCGTTTTCGGCGGAGTTCAGGTGCTCCTTAGCGTAGGAACACCAGCGACTGCGCAAGTGTGGGCTCAGTCGCTCGGTGACTTCCCGGATGAGAAGTGGGTTTGCGCCGTAGCTTCGGCGGTCCAGGTCCACAAGCGTTGAAACGATATTCATAATGCGTATGGCGAACTGGTTGAGGTCATTGGCGCTCGGTCCGAGCGGCGGCATTCTTCGCAGCTCGTCGATGGCGCGATCAATGAGTAGATCGGTGCGCCCGAAATTCTTCTTAAGGACCCGTATGATTAGGTCGGGTCGAGCGGACGAGGCGATCATGTGCTGCACACATTGACGGGCTTCTCCTCGCAGGCAGTGTCGCAGGCGTGCGACATTTTCATATGCGGAGTACTTGTAGCGTGCGGTGCTTTCAGTGTATGAGTTATAGAAGGTGAGCCACTCGCTTGGCTCCCCGGAGAATGGCGGCAGCTCGTAGACTTGCTTCGGAGGAGGTCGCATCATGGTTTCAATGGTATCGGTGAGGCGGTCGATCACACGGTCTCGACTCGACGATCGTTCTCGACGGCTGTATGGTGTCTGGGGCTCCTCTTCGTGTCGCGTTGCGGTGTAGAAGCTTGAGCCTGCTTCGCGTGGACCGCGTCGGCAGGGTGGACGTTGGACAGCCAATCGTTGACGCGTCGTTGTGAGTCGGCTTGAGATCCGCCGGCCCGAGATTGCTCGTCGATGCGCTCCATTTCGACGGCGAGCCTCTTCTCGACTAGCTCGCGTTCAAGACGAATTTCTTCGAAGCGAAGTTGCTTGAGCCGCTCCATGGCGGCGAGCTCCGCCTCGCGGCGGAGCACGTCCGACGCGTGCGATGCGCGTGAGTGAAGTGACGCTGGTCGGGGCGGCGCGTGGGTTTTATCGCCGAAGGTGACGCCGAACTCGCGCCGCTGCGCGCGGGCCTCTGATTGGTCGGCCGGCGCGGAGTGCAGTGATTGGCCGGTTGGCGCGGCCGCTGCGGTGTGTTGTGATTGGTCGAAGCGCGCAGTCTTCGACAAATGCTTGTCCAGTTCGCTGCGCCAAGCCGTAGTGTCGGTTGGCGGCGAAACTGGAGCTTCTTCTGCAGGAGATTCGGGTGAATCTGTTTGATATTGCAGTCCCGTAGGCGGTCGGGCATGGGCAGCGGGCGGTGAATGTGTGACTGCCACATTAGTCACCGCAAATCGCTGCAAGTCGACTGCTGCTTGTGTGCGCTCGCGCTGAGCGCGCGCACTCTCCTCGCTCTTGTTTCCGCGTGTATTAACCATCTTTTACGTTTGGAAAACCGCACTTTTCCAACTACACAAAACGAACCTAAACTAAACTAATTCCGATCCGGCTCGAAGGACCAACAATGTTAACGATAACCGCGTCCGTCGGCTATCGGTCACATGGACGCTCCGAAACTCAGGGATGAGTATGGAGCTGACTTTTACTTTTTTCATCATCTCACTCTCCCATTTCTTGGGAGTGTGGGGAGGCCTTTTCTGAGCATAGCTCACTTAGGCTATTTCAATTTGCGCGGTCCGTAACGACGGACCGGTCTGTCTAGTCCCCTTGTCGGGAGACGTGTGGTGTCCTGGGTGTCAGTATGCCTTCTTGGCGTCTGTGTGATCACCGACGCTCAAGTGGGCGCTGGTGCCCTTGATGGTATGTCTTCTTCTTGGCTTTGTCGGCCTTGACTTCTTGGCGTCATGTCGATGCGTGCACAGCTGGGCTAGCCTTGGCTGGCATTGTTCACGTCTCTGGGTGGCTCGGCGAGAAGTTCCCTCGGGAGCGGCCGGGATCGTCCTTCTGGGGGTCTCGCATGGAGGGGGGCAATGCCCTGCAGCTGCACGTGCTGGGAGTTATCCGCCTGGGCGAACATTCGCCTGGCCAGTCTTCTTACGAAGGCGTCCAGATCCTCCCATTCGAGTGACTTCTTGATGTCTTGGTTCCGCACAAACCTGGGGACGTTTGCTATTGTTCTCAGTGCCAGGTTTTCCTGAGCTTGGATCTTTTTCTGGTTTGAGGCGGCCAGTAGGGCGAACCATGCTGGCGCTGCGTACGTGAGCCTGGATCTCACGTACGTCTTGTAGATCCCCAGTTTTGTGCGGATCGGCAGGCTGCTCCTGAGGACTGGACGCAACTTCGATCGGGCCACCTTGGCCCTCGTAATCACCTCCAGCACGTGATGTTTCATCGTGAGTCCTCGGTCGATCCTCACCCCGAGGTACTTCACGGTGTGTTGCCACTCTAGCCTCTGCCCGTTCATGTTCAGGGGCGGCGGTGGTCGTTGGCTGCCTGTTACCATGGCCTGGGTTTTCCCTGCATTGGCCGACATTCTCCATTTCCCAAGCCATGTGGGTAGGGAGTCGAGTTGCGCCTGAATCTTCTTAGCCGCGTGGGCCTGGTTGATTGAGGTGGTGAAGAAGGCAGCATCATCGGCGAACAGTCCCAACTCGACCCCTTCGGCCACTGGGATGTCGTCCGTGTACAGGGCGTAGCAGGCCGGCGACAGGCAACTGCCCTGCGGCACTCCCGCCCTGATGAGCTTCTCTTCGGAGACGGCGTCTTCTACCGCCACTTGGTATTTCCGCCCGGTGAGGAAGGAGCGGATGACCATGGCGATTCGTTTTGGAGTGGTGGTCTTCGACAGTTTGTGGAGGAGCCCCTCGTGCCACACCCTGTCGAAGGCCTTCTCCATGTCTAGTAGCGCGATCACGGCGTACTTCTTCTTGTTTATCGCGTCTGCTAGGTAGTGTAGTACTCTGGTGAGCTGCAGCGTTGTGGAGTGTTCAGACCGGAACCCAAACTGCTCAGGCCTTGGCTCGATGTGGGGCAGGAGCTTCCCCAGGAGGAGCCGCTCGAACACCTTGGAGAGGGTGCTGAGGAGCGTGATCGGTCTGTAGTTCTCCGGTCTTCTTCTGTCCTTTCCGGGTTTCGGGATCATAATAATCCGGCCCAGTTTCCAGGATTCGGGAAAGTGGCCCGAGCGCAAGATCCCATTGAATAGTCTCGTCACTGCCACTATGGTGTGCTGTGGCAGATGACGGAGTGCAGCGCTGGGGATCTTGTCGGCGCCCGGGGCTTTCCTAGGGTTGCAACGTTGGAGTGTTCTTCTGACTTGGCCGGGGGAGAAGAAGACCGGGTCTTCCTCAGCTTGCGGTGTTGTCGCGAAGTACCTCTCCAGGTGTTCTTCTACGGTGCGTTGGTGTTCTGCATCGGTTATTGGGTTCGGTCTGAACTGCAGCTCCAGAGTGTCAGCAAAGATGTCCGCCCTGTCCTTTGCTCTGTATCTGGGCGTATTGTCCGCCGGGTGGGAGAGCGGCCGTATGGCCTCTGGTTCGGTCGCTAACTGGCGGCAGAGGCGATGAATAGAGGGGACCTCATCCCCTACTTCCGCCAGGTGGCTCTCCCAGTTCTCGGCGTTATGGTCTCTGAGCTCCTGTTTCACTTTCTCTGTTAACGCGTTGAGTTCTGCCTTCTGTGTGGGGCAGCGCGTTCGCTGCCATGTCCTCCTCAGGCGGCGCTTCTTCTCGATAAGTTCCTTGATCCTCGTCGGGAGCGGTTTGTACCTCTCCGTGGCGGGGATGGTGCGTGAAGCTGTTTTGAGCGCCTCCTGGAGTTGGTTGGCGATACGTTGGGCAGCTGCTTCCACCTCGTCAGCTGAGGAGACTGGTGTGGTGTGTGCCGTGCTTGGGTGGTCTAGTTGACTAGTGAACGTCTCCCAGCTGACTTTGGTCGTTGGCTTTCTGATTGCAGTCGCTGGCTCGGACTGGATGCACATCAGGACCGGGCGGTGGTCCGAGGGCAGGTCTGGTAGCACTTCTTGAGTAATAGTGGCGTCTATGTTGTATTGGATGCTGAAGTCTATAATGTCGTCGGACCCGTGCGCGTCGTCATGGTGCGTCGGCTCCTCGGGTCCGGAGACATCCAGCTCCCAATCTTCGGCAGCTTTCTGTATGGCTCTGCCTGCTGGGCAGATGCGAGAGGAGTGCCAGGCCGTGTGTTTGGCGTTCAGGTCCCCCGCCAGGATGGTCGGCATTGGGGACCTGAAGATATTCAATAGGTCTCTTCGCAAATTCGCGATGGGGTGCCCTGCAGGTCTATAGGCGGCATAAAAGCGGGTCTCCCTTCCATCTAGGTTGACGTCGACTCCTAGTACTTGCATGGCTTCGAGTGGTTGATGAGCCACCGGCTGGTGGACTAGGTTTCTTCGGATTGCAATTGCTAGGCCTCGGAAAGCTGCTCCAGATTGGCTGACCTCGTCCTGCCTGTAGACCACGTATCCCGTTATCTTCAAGGCAGTTGCGCTGTTCAGATGAGTTTCATTGACCAGGAGTATGTCCACGTCCTGCTCCCTGAGGAAGTTGCGGAGCAGGGCGAACTTCCCGGTCAATGTCTGGGCATTCCAATATACCACCCGCAGTCTCCTATGGTTGAAGAGGAGGCTGGGGGGTAAAGGCGGCTAATGATCGTGCCACTGCAGCTGGACCCTGTAGCGCTGCTGCTGTTAACAGCTGGGCGATCAGGAGCGTCAGATCTGGTTGTACTGGCTGTGGTGGGCTGGTCTCTGTTGGTAGTGGTGGTGCTGGCGCTGGTGTGGGCGGCGCTCCCTGTGGTTTGCTGGCCGCTCCCTGCGCTGGCTTCTTTTTATTTCTGTTTTTCTTCCTCTTTGTTGTGTTCTGCCCGCTTTGTTGGGCTGGGCCGCTTGTATGGGCTGCGGCAGACTTTGCGCCCCTTTGAGTGGGTGCATTTGCCGGAGCCATCAGGGATGCTGGTGCCGCCTCAGTGACCATGGGCTGGTCTACGGAGGCTCGCGTGACTGGTCCTTTGCGCGTTGGTGCAGGACCAGTGTAGGCTGCTCTTCCCCCTCGCCTGTTGCGGAGTTCCCGGAGGTAGACCGGGCATTTGGTGAAGTTCGCCGGGTGCGGCCCTCCACAGTTGAAGCACTTGGCCGGGTCTGTCTTCGGGACCGTGCAGTCTTTGGCTGTGTGGGGGCCGGCACATCGCACACAGGCTATCGGCCTGTGACATCCGTGCGATGAGTGCCGGAACCCTTGGCACCTATGGCACTGGGCGGGGCCTTTCCTGCCTCGCCAGGCTTCAATTTTGATTGAGGTTATGCGGAGAAGCTCGTTCACCCCGTAGATCGCCTGGAACTCGGAGGCGGGGCCGGCCAGCTGCACGAAGTATATGCAGCCGGGGCGCCCGCCTCTGGCGTTTATTTGCCTTATGTATTCGACGGGGTAGCCGAGTTCTCCGCAGGCTTCTTTTATGCATTCCTTCGGCGTGTCCACTGGTAGCCCCCTGAGAGCCACCTTGAACCGTTTTTCTTTGTCCAAGCCGTGGATGTTGTAGGACAGTTGGACTCCTTCGTTTTCGAGCTTGGTGAGGTGGCGAATGACGAGTCGGTACTCGTCTTCCTCCTTTGGTCGAAATTCGACCCCTCGTCCGTGTGGCTTCGTGATAGGCGTTCTCCCGAGCTCTTTGGCGATGTTCTCCAATACTGTCGGCCAGTTAGGGAGTACATCTGCGACGATGTTGGGGTATCTGGGCGTCTTCGGGGTAGCCTGAGTTGCTGCTGTTTCTGCCTGCGATGTTCCTGCAGCTTGAGGGTTTCTTTTTGCGGGCTTGGGGGCCGTTCCAGCCATGGGGGCTGTTGCGGCGGCCATCCCAGCGTATGACTGCGGCTTCTGTTGCTGTTTTTGGGCGGACGGCCCAGGTAGGGCGGGCGGCCCCGGTTGGGCGGGCGGCCCCCTCTGGGCGGGCGGCTCTAGCCAGTGGGGCGGCCCAGTGTGGGCGGTCCCACTGGGCCAGGCGGGCGGCGCAGCTGGGGCGGACAGTCCTCTCGGGGCGGGCCGCCCTATCTGGGCGGGCGGCCCGTGGAGGGCGGGCGGCGGTTGGGCGGGGGCCTCCTCTTGTTGGGGACCTCTTGGTGTCGTTGTCCTTGGGGGCTTGGGCGGCTCGGCATATAGCATCGCCGGGCTCAGGGCGGGCGGCGGTTCTAGTGTCTTTCCGCCCATGGGTTTGGGCGGAAGTCCCGTCTCTGGGACGATGGGTGGTGTCCACTGGGCTACTGGCGGTGCCCCTGTCTGCAGGTCACGCTTGCGTAGCCTCGGGTCGGTAGGCGGCGATATCAGGCGGCATTGTCGCTTCTCCTCCGCCATTTGGGAGGGCGGGCTGCGTTCGTTCGCCTTCCTTTTCTGTGGGAAGACGGCCGGGTTTGCCTCCAGATATACCAAGAAGGCTCTGTCGGCGGGCGTCAGCTCAGCGTCGTCTCCAGTCGCCATAAACTCCTGGAGCCTGATATAGGCCCTGGTCCAGGCCACCAGGCTGTCCGACACGGGGCCCGCTGCGATCATGTTAGCGACCGCGATGCGGTCATCATCGAGTCGCGCGGTATGACCGGCGGGCCTCGTCCCGGGCGGGAAGATCGCCTCTGCTATGTCGGCTGGGGCGGCGGAGCTTTCTTCAGCTAGTTGGTGGGGCGTCTGTGGTTGTGATGGCGGAGTAGTCAGCGTGTGATGGCTAACTTTCTCGACATCAGGCTCGTTTGTTGACATTGGGGGCGCGGGGTGCGCGCGGGGCGCGGGGGGCGCCTCTCCTCCGTCGCTTGTGGCGTCATCATAAACATCGTCCAGGGTGGGTAGGTTGAAAGCCCGAAATAACGGGCTACCCTCAGGTGTTTTTTCTGCCGCTGGCGATGTTATTGTTGGAGTCTTGTTTTCTTTTTCTAGTGGGGGTAGATCTAATTCCCTGTATGTCGGGCTACCCTCCGGTGTCTGTTTTGGTTCTGGCGTCGCGGGGGGCGGGGTTTGTTTTGGTGCGGCATAGATAGGTAGATGCCGCACTCCCCAGGTCTCCGGATTGGGCGGGAGAGCCCCCTTGAAGGAAGCGGGTGACCAACCTACTGGTCCCGCCACTCCTTGTTGTCTCTGGCCCCGGGTTTCACCTAGCCTCGCGGTGGTACCGAGCAACGTGGTGAGGAGTCGGTCTGTCGACCTCCCCCTCGTCTCCCTCGCCACAAGAGGGGAATCGCTGCTCGGGGGTAGTCCTACACCGTGAGATGTAGGGCTACCCTCCCGCTCGGTTTCGGATTCGTCCGAGTCCATTAACAAGCTGCTGTTTTCCTCTGCAACCGCACGACGCTCATTCCGCCGGGGGCGTCCTACTCCGCACCGCTTTCCCCGGGGCTTCCGCTTGAACGGGACCGGGTACGACGGCGCAGCGAGGGACTTCCGACGGAATAGCTGCTTGTTGATGCGGTGTCTATCGCCGGCGAGCTGCCGGGTGCAGGATCTTAGTTGTTTTTGTTACAAAAACAATTTCGATGCGCGAGTGCTTGAGTGCGTCCGAGTACTTGGAGTTGCAGAAACGAATCCCGTATGGAGCTGAGCGGACTGTAGGTTGAAATATAGGGAAACTAACGGACGAAACGTAAAACGCAAAGGTAAATCAACGAAAATATATTACACGATTAACAAATAAACAAAACAACAAGGATCGGAATAACACTTAAATTTAACACTTAATTACTTTAGTCTCTGTCTAGATGAATTTAACACTAATCGCGGACCGATGGTACTACGCTGACACTAATAAACTAATTCGCGGACCGATGGTACTACGCTAACAAAAAAAAAAGATGGTTACTACGGTGAACGAGAGTGAACAGGAACTGAGAGTGTTGACAAGGCAAGTGCTGAACTGAGACGGATCGATGATCAACGCGCTGACTACGGAGTCGTGACTCTACGCAGACAAAAGATGAACTTCTCAGATGGCAGAAACGGACGTCCTTTTATATGATTCGTTCAGGGTTTGTTTACATTTCTTAGGGGGACGCCCGCTCTGTTACATTTGCTGATTCTATTCAAATTACAATTCTTAACTTATATTTAACATATAGTTAGTGACAATGTTTATTCGTAGAACACAATTACACATGTTATTTTCATGTGAGAGCTCCCATTTAATTACAATTACATAAAATTGATGCAACTTCTTTGTTCCGACTCAGAGGCCGTCTCGCTCGCACGGGTCGAGATATACACCTTCCCGGTCTCTCATTAGCCGGAGCGCGCGACGCGCCGTGTTATTTTTATGTTTGCCGTGCTCGCAGCAGGTTGCGGCCGGTATAATATTAAGAGAATTTACTTATGTGTTCATGAGGAACATTATTACAAAGTTTCAGGATATTCTAAATTTTATCCTTAAGTTTTACATTCAATGTAAACAACATGACTCCTTTGTCTTTGACTGTGAGCGGAAAGTTACAAGGATGAGTCATACTTGTTTACTTTAAGACGCCGTGGTCTTTTAACTATCCTTCATACATTATATTTGGGAGCTCTCTTACAGTAATGTTTTTAGGAAAAATAAGTGTTATACACACGTAATATGGCCGCTTTTTAGGGCATTAGGTAAATAAGAAATATTATTTATTTATTTTGTCTTAATCTAGTTTTGCCTAGCCGTTTACAACAAATATGTTATTTATTAACCTAAATTTGCCTAGCTGTCCGTAACATGCATGATGATATTGATGATGTATATTCACACGTTACTGAAATAACACAAGTCAAAGTCTGACTAAATATTGTCAATAAAACTTTGTCAAGATTGTCCCGAAATCTCAAACTGACGTGGATTTCATTGCTAATTACATCATTTCAGAACTAAAATTAGTGTAATTGTACGAAAAACAAGTAAAAAATAACAGTAATCAACTTAACCTATTCTAGTTAAATAAAAGTATCTAATTCAATCCGATGTCCGTGTACCTACAATAAGTGTTTGATCACAACTATAAATTGGTAAGGCCGGGGAAAGTTACCAATGTGACATAGAAGTAACATAAAAAGATATACGTTATGTTATCATAAAACGTAACATAAGTCGTTATAAAGTTTAGATCATACTGGAAAATATTCCCATTAAATAACGTAGCTAAGAAAAAAAATCAAGTTATAAAATTATTAGCTTTATACTGCCTGTAAACAAAATTTTCATGGCACATTAAAATCAATATAATGAAACACGCGTGTGATGGAACTAATGAAACCCAAACCGCTCTAGTGTTTTAAAGCCTCTCATTTTGTACCAGGTGGCAGTAATTACTATTTGTTCACTGCTGGTACCCAATACTAGTAACAAGACGACCGTATAACAATAAAACAGCTTTAGAATCAATGATTCTACTGTGACTTGAGGTCGAAAATAAATTATTTTCTTCTTAAAACAGTTTTTTTTTATTAAGATGTTGTTTTTATTTATTTTATTATTGTACAGCAGTTTTGTTCGACTTTGTATATTTTCGGGTCATTAAAAATCTAATAAAACTCATTTAAGTTAGTATAATCTGTGTGCACTTCCCTTTACAACATGTATTCGTTATGTTACGTAGAAAATACGTAACATTTTGCAAAAATGTAACATATTCGTAACGAAAGTGTAACGTATTTAAAAAAAAAGTGGATTTTCATGGTGAAATAAAGACATTTTTAATACAATAATACGTGTCACTTGCTTGAAAACCGTTACGCTATTGTACAAAAAAAACTGATTAAATACAATCACTCCTTACCTTTAAAATCACACACGACACTTTGGGGGTACTTTCACGAAACTATGACTGTGTCTACTTTGAATTGCGTTTGTTGACAAACTGACGGATTTGGACTTGCTCATCGGTGTTGCCCTACTAGAATATGAGTTGCCAGTGCACGTAAACGTATTTTCGCCAAAAAATATTTAAAAACAAGCTACATAAAGCGTCACGAAAGTATTGTTACATAAGTGTGGAATGCTGATCCATTAAAATAATGTAAGATAAAAAATTAAAATGATTATATTATCATTATTCCGTAATCAGTAGAACTATCCTTATATCATAAATTTTAGTTTACATCAAAAGTATGCCCATGAAAGTTGAAATATCATTAAAATAACAGAGCTTTTAGTACTCGTGGTCGAAAAATTTAACCAACTTTCGTTACGTTTTGGACGGAAATATATTTTTAGTATTTTTATAAAGGGGTTTATATTAATTATCTTACTTGCGACCATGAGAATTCCTATATCTACATATGATAAAAATATTTTTGAAACAGTAGGGGTTACCAATTTTTTTTAATCAGCTGGGTAAATTTGAATCGTCCAAATTGGTAACTTTCCGCGGCCTTACCCAAATAATATCGCATCTAGTTGTAATATACAGTCACAGATACACACAGCCACTTCATTTACAGAAAGCAGCGCTGGCTCCCGGTCCTAAAGTCGCGCTAAAAATGGTCGCATCAACAAGCCCCACTGATTAATCCGAAATTAAGTCGCCTCTGTCGCGCCGCAGACTTAGAGCGGACAGACTAGGCACTCAGTTTTAATTTAACACCAGGGACATGCGTAACACACCGCAAAAAATTTACCTTAGATGTTTAAGTTATATTTGCATGTATGATCTAAAATGCTAAGTCTACTTCGAAAAACTAGATTTCAAGCATGTTTTTTTGTCATAATTATTAATAAACGAATGATACTATCAAATTATTGACACAGAAGCTTAAGAGTAAATGTAAACAGATAAATGGAAATATATATACTTAAAAATAATATTTTTAGAACTAAATCTAAAACTAAATTGTAAAATACATATTTTTATAACTGTATAAAACCTTGTTTGCCATAACTCAACGACTTTTTTTCGACCATTTTTAACCTTCAGCAGTCACGTCTCTCTTTGACCTCTTAAAAAGAAAAAGGATAGAATTAAATAGCATTTTGACTTATCTGTTATTTTGTAGCCTGTACCGTCGCCCCTCGTAGCAGTGTACGTTCTCCGCGTAGCACTGCTACGGCGTAGCTCGTAGCGTTAATCATTATGTAAATGGCGACATAACAATATTAGGGTCGTGGACTTGCTTTATTTGGGTCAATAGAAATTCTCTATCTTTGCCCAGAAATATGGCGGTCGGAATAGGTTTATCTAAACTAAGCTGCGGCTGTAAATTATGAAATTATAGCGATACTTACACAGATCGTACAAAAAATATGGATTATCATTAATATAAATTTATGAAACGTGTAATGTCTCATTTTTTTTAATACACCACAATTTACAATTTTTTTGATATAAAACTATTGATAAAAAGATATCAAAGCTCAGACAAAAATTTAAATGGGTTACCTGGTGGACGGGAGAATATTAACGTATTCACATAGAGGTCGCTAAGGTGTAAAAACCTTTCAAATAAACAATGCAAAGATCGACACAGAAAGCATAAGGAATAATTCGAAAGGTTGGTTGGAGTTAGGGTAGCGAAGTGGTTAACGCGCTGGACCAGCAATCTAGAGGTACCGGGTTCGATTCTCGGTCTCGTCCACCAGGTAACTTTTCTCCACCAGGTAACAATTTAAATTTTTCTTTGATATCTCTGTATCAATAGATTGTCATTAAATAATTCAGAATGTTAATATAAATAAAAAATATGATCGTCCCACAGCTAGTATCAGTTTCTACAGCGAAGTGCCTCTCCACCGTCTCCACACTAGCATATTCGATCAACCGATCAACTTCGCGAGTAGTGTAGAGCTAGGTTTACCCTTGAATCGCCGACACTCGTTACGTCGAATTTTACTTCAAAGATAACGTTTCAAGTATTTTCATTTCATCGACAACTCACTTCATCGAAATTTCATTACGAGTATTTTTATATCACGGATTTTCATATGGCGGATGATTCATTACACAGATGTATTATTTCATAGAAGTACGTTTCATAATTTATCGTTTAAAATCTTTTTAAATTACATAAAACTTATTTCACGTAATATCATTTCACTTGCATGTACGGGTCCAGCTCGCTACAACTAAAATGGAAAATATTTTTTAGGGATATAAAAAAAAAACTAACCTAACCTAACCCGGCCGAGTCGGATCTGCTCTGAAAGGTGATTGATTCACCTCAACCTATTCTCAAACTTTAAATGATTTTTCAGAGCAGATCCGACTCGGCCGTTTTTTTTGTAAATGTATAAATGTGCAGTAGGACATATAAAATTGTATTAAAGTAATACGTCGAAGAAATGAATTGCAATGTTTTGTCGTTGTGCCAATTAAGATAATTTGAAACAAATCAGCGATTAAGTAATATTCGTTGAATAGTATTTCTACGTAGTAAGATAAATTTAAATAAATAGTAGTTGAAATAAAATAACGCCAAACAATATTACTAGTACTGAAGTTTCGATGAATCGTTGTCGATGAAATAATATTCGATGAAAAGTTTGTCGACAAAACAAGGGTACACCGTAGAGCTAGGGTTAAAATAGAACAATAACAGCTAAACTTATTATGTGAACCGACCGATTGTCTCGGTGTGCGAGTAGTGCCTTTAGAGCAGCGCTGTCCTGGAGCCGTCCGTGCCATCCGGTAACGATGCTGATGTCTTGGCATAATGAGTCTCGTGCCGCCGTTGTTAACTGGAGGGTTTAATAACTCGATAGTTATTAAATCGTACAATACAATACACCTTTTTTGCACACCAATGAGAAAAATATTACATGAGAAATCTTAAATTAAACAATGGTAGACAATAGGCGGTCTTATCGCTAAAGAGTGTTCTCTTCCAGACAACCTTTGGGTAGCGGAGAAAACAAAATTAAACAGAAAATAGTAGGTTGTGAGATAATAATTTAAATAATTTGAGAAGTAGCAAATAAATGTCATAAACTTATTTAAATTTGTACTAAAAGGTACAATAAATAACAGCTCGATTGGACACTTTCGCACTTAAAGAAGGCGCGTGTTACTTTGGTTATTTTCTTTATCAAAACTGAGTAAAGAAAACTGTGTGTCCATATTTCTGTGTGCTGAAAAAAAAAGTAAATCTGTGAAGTCGATTTGGCGTGAAGATGCTATAAAAACATACCATGCATTCATGAAATGTCTTCATTGTACCTACAAACATTTAATTTTGATAATTTTATAATAGATCATATAACTAAAGAGTACCTAAATAACAACGAAGACGCGATTGGCGCAGTATTAGTTCAGCTGCTTACTGAGCTGGCGGTCCTGGGTTCGAATCCCGGCAAGAGCAAATACTTGTGTGATGATCTCGAATGTTTGTTCCGAGGTTATGGATATATATACTTATATAGATAAATTCTATGTATAAGTATGTATATCGTCGTCTAGCCGTCGTATACCCATAACACAAGCCTACTAAGAGCTTATATTGGGACTAGATTGGTTGGTGTGAGATTGTCTGATTTTGTATTATTATTGGACCTGGTAGCCATTGTCAATGCGTTCAACAAGTGACAAAGAAAAGCCACTTACTCGTACCGGCAAATCCAGTGTGCAAGCAAATCATAAGCAAAAGCTAAATGAGACGAGGCAAGTTAAGCGGCCGGGCACTCCGTTCAGCACGACTCTAATCAGGGCATCGCCTTCGCAATACATATTTACACATGTCCATATCTTACACACTTGTGTACTAAGGAAGTCCAAGCTTAGTCCATAGGATTAAAGTTGAAGATTTGGTAAATAGGGAAATGATCATAGGAGCTTTGGGAAGTGAGCAGCGAGTTACTTGCACACTATTTGTTTACACAATGTAGGTACATACATTGCATAACGAAGTACAAAGTCACGGCGTGGGTCTGGTTCTCCTGGCGGACATAGACTGCTTGTGACCAAGGTTTTTTTTATGCTAGGTAGTCTATTAGTAACTGGTTGTATCACCGATAGAAAGCAGGGATAAAAAAGGCATTGCTATCAGGTGCGGCTTTAAGGGGATCTACCCGAACAGCTTCCAGTGACGCTGGCTCCTATAGGACGTTTCTTTAAGAAAGGTACAATAAGGAACCTGATTCTGAATCGCGCGGTGGTCGGGGCAAGATGTGCTAGTGTGGTTATTAACACAATTCGATTGATACGTCATTATAACTTTACTGCCATGCTACGGTAAAAGGACGTATCTTACTATGACATCCGTAACCTACGTAAATAAAACCGAACTTGTTGTTGATTGCAAAAAAAACTCTTGACAGGTGATTTATTGATATTGAAATCTTTTACAAGAAATGTTATTTAAAGATGCCACTTTGTTCAACCAACTGCCGCAACCCCTTAAGGATGTACAATCATTTTCCTAAGAACACCCAAATACTAGCAATACTGTATTGACGTCCCCGTTTTCTTAGATCTAGACACGCGGCAGCGTGTCAAGCCAAGTTCAAGCAAAGGAACTGGCTAGCCAGCGCCGAGTGTAATATTAATATTACACGAACCACTTGGTGCCACTTGTGACCCTTCTATAACTCAAAAGTCAAAACCTCTTTAACGTAAACACATAAAACTACGTTTGTTTAATTATATAAGGACATCTCGAAGCCCAAATTTCATGAAGCTAGCTCAAATGGTTATAAAGATATGAAGGTCAAAAAGTCGTAAATTTTAGCACTGACTGACTGACTTATAGTACCTAAACCTAACCTACTTCCAGATGACCTAGAAGAATGAAATTTGGAATCTAGCTCGGTAATTGTGTGTAAGCGTAGGAAAAAATCTAAGAATAAAAAAAGTTAAAAAATAGGGGGGGGTCCCCATAAAATAATAATAATAATAATTGTAGCGTTACAAGCAGATATTTGAAACTATCCCAATATATGTATTATTATATTTGCTATATAACAAAAATATAAAAATAAAGTTAAGTCAAACAATAAGTGTTGTCCCCATACAAAAAACTTATGCGCTTAACAACCGGCCAACGGTGTGTCGTTAAACGTAGGAAAATAAAGTAATTAACAAATAATAATTAAGTAATTTACACATCATAATAATTTCTGTACAAAAAGTAATGATATCCCACCAAAAACATAAATGTTAAATGAGAGCCAAGTTGAATATCGCATGCCACGTTGTCGACTTCGCCGACAAAAGAATTCAGATCTATATGGGTGCCAATTTCTTTGCTACGTCATTGTTAATATATATGTTTTAATTAAAACAAACATTTTTTTTTATATATGGTATGACTTATTTATTTAGCACGCCCCTACTGTTATTGTCATTAGCCAATAATAACAATTATTTACTCAATGCATTTATTTTACTTGTAGTGTAATTTAATATCAAGATTTGACTTGGCTAGTTTTCACCAACAAACTAAATTGTATAAAAGTATTATTATCAAGCTAACAGTATAAGTAACAGGCATTAAAATAAACGGTGAGTACCTTTCACACTTGCGATTTGCAGACGACATTGTCATCCTGGCGGAAACGCTGCAAGACTTGCAATTTATGCTGAACGGCCTAGCTGAGTCTTCAAAGCGCATTGGCCTCCGGATGAACTTGGACAAAGCCAAGGTTATGTTCAATGAACATGTTAGTCCGGAACCAATTGCGGTACAGGGCAGCCTTCTCGAGGTTGTTAAAGAGTACGTCTACCTTGGGCAAATATTGCAGTTGGGTAAAAACAACTTCGAGAGAGAGGCTAACAGAAGAATACAGCTGGGCTGGGCAGCATATGGCAAACTTCGTCGGGTCTTCACATCGCCAATTCCACAATGTCTGAAGACGAAAGTTTTCAACCAGTGCGTCCTACCCGTAATGACATACGGTGCCGAGACGTGGACACTCACGGTTGGGCTGGTCCACAAATTTAAAGTCGCTCAGAGAGCTATGGAAAGGGCAATGCTCGGAGTTTCTTTGAAGGATCGAATTCGGAACGAAGTGATCCGTCAGAGAACCAAAGTTACCGACATAGCTCACCGTATTAGCAATTTGAAGTGGCAGTGGGCTGGCCATACTAGCCGAAGAACCGATAACCGGTGGGGTAAACGTGTTCTTGAGTGGAGACCGCGGATCGGCAAGCGTAGTGTGGGACGCCCTCAGACTAGATGGAGCGATGATCTGTGCAGGGTGGCTGGCAAAAGCTGGATGAGAGTAGCCGAGGATCGCGTACAATGGCGTGCAGTTGGAGAGGCCTATGTCCAGCAGTGGACAAGAATAGGCTGATGATGATGATGATGATGAGTATAAGTAACAGGACGTACACTAACTTGCGTACTTACTTTAACGAAAATACGTTAATGATTAGACAAATACAATATAAACTTTGTCGTGTTACCCGGTCCTCCGAGGAGTCGAAGGACAGGATAACAGACGTGAAAGAGAGAAAGATAAGAGGAAAGAAGTAGAAAGAGAAAAACAGTAAATTCAGGGTTAGGGTTCTTTATTTTCACTCAGTCACCAAGGCAGTGGGATAACGGAGTAAAGGGGAGGTTGGTAGTCCTAGGTCCGATCGGATGCAGATGAGGCGATGTCCGTGTAGCCTGATATCGGTCCGTAGCAGGTGGGTTGCAGATGAGGCGATGTCCGTGTAGCCTGGTATCAGTCCGTAGCAGGTGGGTTGCAGATGAGGCGATGTCCGTGTAGCCTGGTATCAGTCCGTAGCAGGTGGTCACACAGGTGGTCGCAGGAAGGCGTATGTGCAGTGACAGCAGGAGGGCGTTTACGCAGTGGCAGCACTGGAGGGCGTATACGCAACAGCAGCAGGAGGGCGTATACGCAACAGTAGCAGGAGGGCGTATACGCAACAGCAGCAGGAGGGCGTATAGTCAGTCGCATACACAGCGGTAGCAGATACGCAGTGGCAGCAGGTGGGCGTATTCGTGGTGACAGCAGATGGACGAAAATGCAGTTGTAGCAGGCAAGGCCTTTCAGCGTCCGAGCGAGTCAGTAGTCGTGTTTGGGGATAGCCAAAGGGGAAAAGGGTCTCTCTTGAGTGCAGGGCCAAGCTTTGGCCCTGCACAGACCAATTTCAAGTTCCTCCTTAGTTGAGAGGCACGAGAAGACTCAATTTTGAGCTGATGGCAGCGCTTTTATATCAGACTCGCTGACAAAATGTTCCAGAATAGATAAAAATATGAATTTTGAATTTTAAGAAGTACTAAGGCACCAGCCAAACGATAAAGTTAATACGACCTAGCTCAAATATATCCAACCTCACCGCTTTGGTAGTAAAATTACGTGAAATGGAGAATTTTATAAGACAAGACGTTGCTATGACATTTTTTCAAACAGAAATGTCATAACAAAACTAAAATTGTATATTAGTGTTTTTTATACAATATATCGTTGTTATAAAAGAAAAAGGAGGAGAGAAAAATTATGTAAGTAGCAGCCTGCGTCAAATTTATTTTTCCGTAATCTAGAAATTAATAAATGAATGTTTCAGGCAATATATCGAAGCAAGCGAATTATACCGAACTAACAACGTGCTAGAGAGATAAACAGAGCATTGGATTTTATACTGGAACCCCGAATTTCATCGCTTAAAGGAATTACCAAGGTAAGAGAACACTACATTACCCCAAAAACCCAGGAAAAAAAAAACTTTTTCGTAGTCTAAGTTAGGAAAGGTTTTTTTTTAGTGTTAAAGATCTAAAATAAAAAAATAATAATAATAGGTTTAATGAAATGAAATGGTTGGTGAGATACGAAAATGATTGAAGAACTTCCGGACCTAACATTCATCTCTGTCCTAATCACGCAGTCATTCATCTCTTACAAAGGAAGGGGATGTGGTTCACGTTCAATGACGCACACTCCTACGGAAGTCCTCCCTATGACCTAAGGCTTCTTTTTAAGGAGTAGTCAGCCGCTCCATTTTATGAGAAAAATTGACCTAAGGCTTATTTAATGAGTTGTCAGCCGCTCGATGAAGGAATATTTACAAGCCTAGTAGATAAGAGCCCACTAGGGAAGTTGGTTCTAGAGCCAACTTTTAGTAAAAGTAGAGGTACTTGTGTTTGGGGTAGACCAAGCAAAACACAAGCACAAGTTTAAAGAAAGTTTTGTCCATTAGGCTTATTTTTTTTCCAAAGTTGGACTACCGCTCTAGTTTAGTGAAAGAGAAGAAAGAAGAACAAGATATAATACAAGTAAACATTTTTGGAGTACTGCAAAGCGGGCCACTAGTCTGAAACCGCACACAGTACTACCAAGGAAAAAGAAAACAAAAAAAATATTCAATGGAGATGGCATAGTGAAATGTGATACTATTATATACACAAATATACATATGTACAAGCTAGTGAAATAAATATTTAAGTTACTTAAGTAATTCCTTTTAAATTTAGATGACGAGAATGAAACAAATCATAGGTTTCGCGACCGAAGACCAGAAATGAGGGGGTAAAGCCAGTAACCACGTTTACCGAGTTATTTATGGCTGACTGTATTAGTGGTAGATGAATGTCCCAAGATCGGTGGTCGTTTTGTTGAGATGGATATATTTGATCGGCCGAGCCATGGTGACTATTGTGGCCAAAGTTAACCGAAAAAAGTGGTGCGCTAGTGCAAGCGTTTTTTAGAATTTAGAAAAGTGAGTGAAAATAAAAAGAGTTGGGCGCCAAACTGTCGTGTTACCCGGTCCTCCGAGGAGTCGAAGGACAGGATAACAGACGTGAAAGAGAGAAAGATAAGAGGAAAGAAGTAGAAAGAGAAAAACAGTAAATTCAGGGTTAGGGTTCTTTATTTTCACTCAGTCACCAAGGCAGTGGGATAACGGAGTAAAGGGGAGGTTGGTAGTCCTAGGTCCGATCGGATGCAGATGAGGCGATGTCCGTGTAGCCTGGTATCAGTCCGTAGCAGGTGGGTTGCAGATGAGGCGATGTCCGTGTAGCCTGGTATCAGTCCGTAGCAGGTGGGTTGCAGATGAGGCGATGTCCGTGTAGCCTGGTATCAGTCCGTAGCAGGTGGGTTGCAGATGAGGCGATGTCCGTGTAGCCTGGTATCAGTCCGTAGCAGGTGGGTTGCAGATGAGGCGATGTCCGTGTAGCCTGGTATCAGTCCGTAGCAGGTGGTCACACAGGTGGTCGCAGGAAGGCGTATGTGCAGTGACAGCAGGAGGGCGTTTACGTGGTGACAGCAGATGGACGAAAATGCAGTTGTAGCAGGCAAGGCCTTTCAGCGTCCGAGCGAGTCAGTAGTCTTGTTTGGGGATAGCCAAAGGGGAAAAGGGTCTCTCTTGAGTGCAGGGCCAAGCTTTGGCCCTGCACAGACCAATTTCGAGTTCCTCCTTAGCTGAGAGGCACGAGAAGACTCAATTTTGAGCTGATGGCAGCGCTTTTATATCAGACTCGCTGACAAAATGTTCCAGAATAGATAAAAATATGAATTTTGAATTTTAAGAAGTACTAAGGCACCAGCCAAACGATAAAGTTAATACGACCTAGCTCAAATATATCCAACCTCACCGCTTTGGTAGTAAAATTACGTGAAATGGAGAATTTTATAAGACAACACGTTGCTATGACATTTTTTTAAACAGAAATGTCATAACAAAACTAAAATTGTATATTAGTGTTTTTTATACAATATATCGTTATTATAAAAGAAAAAGGAGGAGAGAAAAATGATGTAAGTAGCAGCCTGCGTCAAATTTATTTTTCCGTAATCTAGAAATTAATAAATGAATGTTTCAGGCAATATATCGCAGCAAGCGAATTATACCGAACTAACAACGTGCTAGAGAGATAAACAGAGCATTGGATTTTATACTGGAACCCCGAATTTCATCGCTTAAAGGAATTACCAAGGTAAGAGAACACTACAACTTGTATGTGAAAAATAGCCAAGTCAAGTCTTGATATTGAATTACACTCCAAGTAAAATAAATGCATTGAGTAAATAATTGTTTGTTGTAATTTAAACATGTATATTAACTAAGTAGCAAAGAACTTGGCACCCATATAGATCTCAATTCTTTTGTCGGCGAAGTCGACAACGTGGCATGCGATATTGAACTTGGCTCTCATTTAACATTTATGTTTTTGGTTTTGGATTAATTAGAAAAGGACGACACGACAGTATTGCCACTTTTTAATTTCTACTCTTTTGTGTCAGACTATAAGTGCTTTATAGTTATTAATTATCCGTGGGCGTGAGGACCGTTGAACAAGGATTTCAATTCACAACTCTGCTAAATGCAAAATCCGGCAAGTTTAATGATGTGGTGAAATTTTAATACAGCGCGGCGAAACCTTTAACTAACGGGATTAAGGTGTATTCAGACAGACGTGGTATTTCACAATTACATTCATAACTTAACATACTGAGCTACATAAAGCCCATCAATATTGATTGGTCAATCGTCATTAACAGGGACCTAATTCGAGATTGACATTTGAGTGATCGCCAAACGTCAAATCTCTATTAGATAACAGTTATATCGCCATTGAACCGTCATTTAAATGCGATGAGCTTAAAAAGTGACATATCTCATCTCAATTTTGGAAATACGAAGGCGATAATGATTGTCAAAAATGTTATTCATGTATCATGTATATAAATTTCTGTTTTGAACGAAACTTAACGGACTAATTTCACGTACTACGCGGTCAATTTAAAGTATGCGACTGTTAGTGTTATTTATGACGTCACATACAAAGGAAACGAAAATTTTGCGCGTCCGAATTGACGAAGTTGCGATGTTCTAGGGATATCGCCACTTGTCAAGTAGGCACACGTCAAAAGTGACGGATGGCGATGAAAAGGAGAGATCTCCATTATATCTCTAAAATTGGTCGAATACCCCCCCCCCAGGTTTACTTGTGTGGGCCAAACTATAAAGTAATTCGTGGGTTGATTACCATGAAATTGATTATCCTGTTTTTGCATCAGTAGATATAATTACATAGGACAAAAAGGAGCATAGGTTACTTATGTGCTGAAAAAACATTTATCTAATCCAGTTTTTTTTCTATGAGTTATACAGTTACTAAATTCTTATATAAAGACATTTCATGAGCCTTGTAAAAGTCTATAGTCTGCTGCACAAAAAAGCACTAATTGCTTTTTTGGCGACATAATAACATCGTTAGCACTTAACTGATGCGTGTCACATGCAGTCGTTTTTACTTTTCACTTTTACTTTCTATTTTGTTCTTTTTACTTTTCATTTTCCACTTTTACTTTTTAATTTTTACCATTTACCTTCTCCTTTTTACTTTTTACTCGACTGTCGTAGATAAAGTATTGTATGCAACGTTGTATAAGTAGGTCAAAAAATGCTCGTGGCATCTTCTATTACGATATTCGCTACGCTCATCGCGCCATAACTTAAGTATAACGCCTCTAAATAACAGTCAAAATCGTTATTTGTCTGTAAATCAGAAGTACCTTTTACGAGACGCCCTAGACATATATATGGTAAAATATAATGTGGAAGAATCGAATTCGTGTGTCTCATCGTTCGGTTTAGAGCTAAAGGCGTTACCACACGGTTGTCAGCGACAGACAATATGAACCGACAGCCCAATCGCAAGTACAGTTTTAATGAGTACACTCAGCACTGTTTTGCGAAGGAATTGGGTCAACGATGTTTGGGCTCCGTCCGTTTGTTTTCCGAAGCGTAATTATGATAGCTGTTTGTAGCTATGCGTTATATTATAGATAGTCACGATTGTATTTCTTAAATGTGGCCCTTAGACTAATGTAAATATTAGTCCAAGGGCATTTCCTGATGTGAAATTTCCCAACTCTGTCAGCGTCTCGGATGATTGTGACACAAATTTTATCTAAATGCACTACTACTACTAACGTAGACTAAAGAAAACATAAACGTTATTTTCAACCGACCTCAAAAAAGGACTGGTTTTGTTTTCGACTGTATTTTTCAACTTATTATACGAGTAGCTGCCTAAGGGCTGTATACTTGGCTGAGCTACTTATGAAGACACCTTTAGTTTAGTTACACATAGAAAAAAGAGCTACGATTCAACAAATTAATTAACAAATTATAAATTTAGGAAACATGTAATGTCTCTTTTTTTAATGTGGGTACACCACAATTATGACACTACATGTTTAGACATTACTTGTTACATAAACTTATAAAATAGCAGCGCCCTCTCTCGCTTGCTCGTTCACTGCTGTAAAGTGGTGCAGTTAGATGTGGATTAACGTATTCACATAGAGGTCGCTAATAGTTCGGTGAATAGAAACTAAAGTAGGTACTATGGGTGACCTTACAAACGGTCCGGTAGTTTTGAATTTTAAATTTACTATAATTTACATTTCAAATTTCGTTTCTAGGACAGATAATTACGGAGATAAAATGGAGAATATAGTTTTAACTCTCTATAACATTGTCTAAGCTTTCTTTTAGCTAAAATGCTTCTAAAAGAAGATATGAGCAAAAATATGAAGAAAGTGCCGGTTTTTTCAATATGGCGGCGGGCGCGGAGGGGGGGAGGAATTGTGCATTTTGCACTTTAAACACTGACTAACCATCCTTGACTACATTAAAAAAATTCAAAGCTACCGGACCGCTTGTAAGTTCAAACTCCTTTATTCTCTGGATTATAAGGTGTAAAACCTTTCAAATACGAGTAAACAATGTAAGGATCGACACACAGCATAAGGAAACATTCGTCAGTGTAAGCGACGGTGGCTGGCAAAGGTCGAGAGGAACGAAAGTAAAAGAATTCGGTACACAAAATAGGGGTGCTTAAGTGCATGTACATGCGTGCGTCGTACGGTAGCTGAAGGACAACTGAATGCTATTGGCCGTTAGACGACACTCACACATGTGCATGCGCTCGCGCATACGTTTATTAAACACATAGAAAACAGCGGCAGGTAAGTATCTATGTAGATATGTAAGTTATATAAAACTAGTGAAAGACAATTATTCTTTTTTATTAGACTTACCTGTTACTTGGAGTTAGGGTAGCGAAGTGGTTAACGCGCAGGACCGGTAATCCAGAGGTACCGGGTTCGATTCCCGGTCTCTTCCACCAGGTAAATCGTTTTTAATTTTTTCTTAAACTTTGATCTTTGTATCAATGTTTTAAATTAATTAACAGTTCAATTCGTAACTTAAGTGTGTATAACTCAGCCACAAATGCCACGGGGGCCATAACAAATCCACACTAGACAAACTTAATGTGGCCGACTGTACCCCAGACGTGACGCGATTAGTGGCGTAGTTACAACGTAATTTAAGTAATTATGGTGCGTCGTTGGGATTATTGAGAAGGTTCCTGCGAACTACGTCCGCGATAAAGAACAAGTACCTTCTTTATTGCTTCTCCGTAGTTGGGTAAAAATCCTCTAAACATCCGGGGTTGCACAGCTACACTAAAATTTGTAGATATCGGTCCAGCCATTTAGGCGTGATGAAAGAAAGATTTCCTTTTAAAATTTTTATAATAATAAAGTGAGCACCTTCTTCTGTATAAAACTTTTTTTTACCGTACCGGTTAAAAGGTATCTTATAACCATCTTCATCCATGCATCTTAATATCCATGCTATCTCTGAACCTACTTACCAAAATTCGTTATAATTTGTCTAACCGCTTAGGCATGATGCGAGGACATAGAAATTATAACCAATAGATGGCGCCAGACCGGCATGGCGCCGCGCACCCATACAAGACAAAAGACGATCCTGCATCACACTACTAATCACGCTTTTTCCTGAAATCATGACCCCTTTCTCCATGGAGAAAAAATAACACGCCGCAAAACATAGTGTTCAATGTATTCGGTTCCATCTAACGACAAATATCACAGTGTTGAGAGTAAATCTCAGAGGCTCGGCCATTTATCATTATCATGCACCCTTTTAACCCTGTCCGCGCCGGCAAAACTGACCCGAAGTGTGCCCGCGGCAGGTGGGTGAACGAAGGGTTAAATGTCTGAAAGTGACTGAGGCAACAGAAACGACGGCTAATGTCACGGGTTCTAAAGTCGAAAAATTACTTAATACCTAAAGGTTAAAGAGTACTTATATCAATGTAAATTTCAAAGGTTTTGGCTACATACATAGGTATTAGTTATGTATATAATTTACTTTCTATAAAATTAACCGCAAGTTGCAAACAAAATAAGCTTGAATATAATTATTTATCAAAGTCTGTCTAATGTCTGTGTTAATGTTGAGTTTATATTTAATAACTAGAGACCCGTTGCGGCGTCGAACCGCCGCTAGAATATGGAAATCCGGTAGTGTTACAGAAAATAACTACTTTATCGATAAGAAGTTTTTGGGGAACGAAGAATAAATACTGTAAAAAAACACGTTAAAATGATATTTCAAAACGTTAAGACATGCCAGGCTAGAGCCAGGCCTGATAGCCAACTGCCAGGTTCATCGTGACAACTTTTTCAACTCTTTTGTAAAAATAACTTGTGCATTAATGCCATGTGATCTGCTGATCTGTTTCACAAATAAAATGCATATTATTCGATTTATGGAAAAATATAATTCATGACAATAGTCCCAAATCGTAAAAAAATTATTGACATATTCTCATAGGACCGAACATAAGATTGGTAGAATTTTAATTTGTTGTCCTTTCTTCAGGACATACATTTATCGATTTGATCGATTTCTATCAATTTCCAGAAATAGCACATGAATCGAAACGACAGATTTGGTCACTCACTACGCAGGTTTTAAAAGGAAATCATGGAGTGCGTAACTGTTTATGTATTCATTTATAATCGTAAATACTTCAAAATATTGATAATAAAAAATGTTACATAAACTCAATTGTATGTAATAGAGAGTAAAAGACGTTTATAGAATACACGAAAAACCACTATTATCAATGCTTGTTTTTTTTTATGAAATTCAATAGATCGTGCAAATTTTCTTAATATGGGTGCTGCCATCATCATCAATCATTTATTCAATAACAATTTCACATTGTGTTTGAAATTCTTACGCCAGTATAACTCTTAATCAAACCCTACTTACTAATCTAAATAAATTACTGACTGACAATACTCCACCATAAAAAAAAAGAATGTGTCAAATATGTGTAATAAAATAAATCCAATATATAAAACAGCTAAACATGTTTGAGAAAAGAATATAAGATATATTTTATTCAATAAATTTAGAGCTAAAGCACAGATTATATACAAGTTACTACGGCTAAAGGCCTTACGTATACCCAAATTCCAAATTCAAACTTTCGTGTCTTTCCCTTGTCTTTCCTCTCATTGAAATAGTGTCTGACAGAAGAGTGAGGGAGATGCTATCTATACTCTCAAGTCTATAATATAAACCTAATTTTAGGGTTCCTTACCATAGTCGGTAAAAACGGAAGCCTTAAAAAATCTATTTGTTGTGTTGACAGCATAATTTGACAAATTTTATTTTGAATAAGAATAAGAATGATCAGCCAGACGTCATTAATTCAAATATGATTTATTCTTGAGCGAGTCGATTTTTTTGAAATTTGCATCATATGTAGGTTATTAAATTTCTACCATCAAGTTTCGCATGTTAGGGTAACATGTTAATTATTCCACAAATACAACTCGTCCACAATGTCAGCTCGTCTATATTCCCATCTGGGTCACAATGCCAACTTGTCCACACACCCAACACGTCCACATTGCCAACTCGTTCATATATCCAACTTATCTGCATTGCTACCTCGTCTATATTACCAATTCGTCTCCATTGGCAACTTGTCCATATTCCCAATTCATCCACAATGCCAACTCGAACATATTGCTAACTCGTCCATATTCCCAACTCGTCCACAATTCCAACGCGTCCATGTTGCTTACTCGTCCACAATGCCAACTCGTCACCACATAAAATTCGTCCACATTTCCAACTCGTTCATATTCCCAACTCGTACACAATGCCAAATCGTCCACATTGCCCACTCGTCCATACACCCAACTCATCTACATTGCCAACTCGTTCATATTACCAACTCGTCTTTATTTCCAACTCATCCATATTCCCAACTCATCCACAATGCCAACTCATCTATATTGCTAACTCGTCCACATTTCCAACTCGTCCATACACCCAACTCGTCTACAATACCAAGTCGTCCTTATTATTAACTCGTCTTTATTGCCAATCTCGTCCATATTATCAACTCGTCCGTATTACCAACTCATCTTCATTGCCAACTCGTTTATATTCCCAACTCATCCACAATGCCAACGCGTCCATATTACTTGCTCGTCCACAATGCCAACTCGTCCACAAATACAACTCATCCACATTTCCAACTCGTCCATATTCCCACCTCGTCCACAATGCCAACTCGTCCACATTACCAACTCGTCGATACACCAAACTCATCTACATTCCCAACTCGTCTTCATTTCCAACTCATCAACAATACCAACTCGTCTATATTGCTAACTCGTTCACAAATACAACTCGTCCACATTTCCAACTTGTCCATATGCCCAACTCGTCCACAATTCCAAGTCGTCCACATTGCCAACTCATCCACATTTTTAACTCGTCCATATTCTCAATTCGACGATACACCCAACTCGTCTACAATACAAACTCGTCCTTATTATCAGCTCGTCTTTATTGCAAACTCGCCCATATTCCCAACTTGTTCATTTTGCCAACTCATCCACATTTCCAACTTGTCCATATTCTCAACTCGTCCACGTTGATAACTCGTCCGTATTACCAAGTCGTCTTCATTGCCAACTCGTCCATAATACGAACTCGTCCACATTGCCCCCTTGTCCATGTTCCCAACTTGTCAATTTTACCAACTCATTCACATTGCCAACTCATCCACATTTCCAACTCGTCCATATTCCCAACTCGACGATACACCCAACTCGTCTACAATAACAGCTTGTCCTTATTATCAGCTCGTCTTTATTGCCAAATCTTCCATATCACCAACTCGTCCGTATTACCAAGGCGTCTTCATTGCCAACTTGTCCGTATTACCAACTCGTCTTCACTGCGAACTCGTCCATGTTGCCCACTTGTCCATGTTCCCAACTTGTCAATTTTACCAACTCATCCACATTGCCAACTTATCCACATTTCCAACTCGCCCATATTCCCAACTCGACGATACACCCAACTCGTCTACAATACCAACTTGTCCTTATTATCAGCTCGCCTTTATTGCCAAATCTTCCATATCACCAACTCGTCCGTATTACCAAGTCGTCTTCATTGCCAACTCGTCCATATTCTCAACTCGTCCACATTGCCCACTCGTCCGTGTTCCCAACTTGTTCATTTTGCCAACTCATCCACATTCCCAACTCGTCCATATTCTCAACTCGTCCACATTGCCCACTCGTCCGTGTTCCCAACTTGTTCATTTTGCCAACTCATCCACATTCCCAACTCGTCCATATTCCCAACACGTCTACATTGACAACTCGTCCAATTAACAACTCGCCCATATTAACAACTCGTCCATTTTCCCAACTCGTCTATATTACCAACTTGTCAATTTTACCAACTCATCCGCATTCCCAACTCTTCCATATTCCCAACTCGTCCACATTTCCAACTCATCCATTTTACCAACTCATCCATATTACCAATGTAGATACATTCCCAACTTAGGCACATTGTCATGTCGTCCATATTCTCAACTCGACCACATTTCCGATCCCGTCGACATGCAAGCGCAAGGACTAAGTTTTTTCTTGTAAAATACCATTTAATTTACCATAACTCATGCCATTTTCCTTGGAATTATTTTTTTGATGGACTTTAATCATATTTATAATAATCTATCATAAATTTACCTATTTGAATGACGTGTAAATTAGTTTTACTATTTTTTTTCTGCTTTGATTTATTGTAAAACTCGCCTATAAAAATAATCTATTCTTGAATGACGGTCAGTTTTCTAGTCTTTCGAGCACCAGTCCAACTCGCACTTAACCGGCTTTTTCTCCACCTTTTTAACAGGTATGCGAAAAAAGTTTCCATACATTTTAACATTTTAAAAAGAAAAACAACCTGGCAATTTAGAGCATTGACATAATAGCCCCCAATAAAAAAGACATTAAAAGTTGTCAGAATATGGTTACTGTCATTCATTGTCAAGAAACTGTAAAATTATTTTTGCATATTCGTACATGTTTTACCTAAGTGTTGCGGATATTATGTTGCCGACTCAAAAATAATATTTCATCATGCTGAACAACTTACTACAGGTTTGTGAGCAAATCATGCTTATTATTATTTAGTCATCTTATGTCAAAATAGGGATCACAGGTCACGTGGTCAATGTCACGTGGTTAGCGCACAGTAGTTTTTTCAAATCCATTTTTCAGTACCTTTTCAGGAAAAAATTAAAATTCCAAGAGTTTTATGCACCTCTCCAGCATGAGACGAATCTAATGACATATCATTTATCAAAATCGGACCATAACTGTAGATCTGATGGGATGTACAAAAATCGGCCTCGCGTAATATATATATAGATGTAAATATAGATCTGAATTCAAACTCGCGTGTTTTTTTTTATATCCCTTGTATAACCTTACTTTAACTTTAGAATGTGCATTATTTGTATGATCTAAGGTTTCCAATCCTGCCTAGTAATAAAAATCGGCTATGATCACGCCTGGCCGTACTCAGTGTAAGGTTCCGCATCCGTTATTAAAAAGATCTATCAGTACAATCGGTGACCCTAAGGGTGCTACCTGCCCGGCTTCTTTTTTAGGGTTCCGTACCCAAAGGGTAAAAACGGGACCCTATTACTGAGACTTCGCTGTCCGTCCGTCCGTCCGTCTGTCACCAGGCTGTATCTCAAGAACGGTGATAGCTAGACAGTTGAAATTTTCACAGATGATGTATTTCTATTGCCGCTATAACAACAAATACTAAAAATAAAATAAAATAAATATTTAAGGGGGGCTCCCATACAACAAAGGGATTGGTTGCGTTAACTTTGCACCTCATTTATATGGAGCGCTATACATACCAGATGCAAACTTAACTTAACCACTTAAGGATGGAAAGTGTTTGTACGGAACCCTCGGTGCGCGAGTCCGACTCGCACTTGACCGGTATTTTTTTGTTATATTGCAGGTGAATGCTCGTGGTGACGGAGCACCCTTATAGAACAGGTCATGCACAGTATAGACATACTCGTAATTCAACTGCACCTCGGGCATAACTGTGACATGCAACTCTTTACAAACAAACATGCAAATGCTGGCTGTTCTTTACTTCCAATGTTGTCGCGCGTCAAAAGTTACAGCCACTTGCGCTAGAGCAGCTTCACGACCGCAAACAAAAGACAGCGCCCGGGGCACGAGCGAGTAGTGAGCGAAGTGCGAATTAGTCGAATTAATGGGTTTGTCACGGCGTCACACGGGTTAACTACGAGACAGTGCTGTGCTGAGCTACGTCAAGATGAATAAAAGAGTGGCGCGTAATAGTTTGCTCAAATAAGGGAATTTTGAGCAAGATGGGAAAAATCTAAATGTCTCTTTATTGCTTAAAATATATCTAAACCATGAATACAAACCTTATTCAATTTTTCAATTTTTCTTTAAGCTTTGATCTTTGTATTCATGGTTTAAATAAAAATTGTGGTGTACCCACATTAAAAAAAAATGAGACATTACATGTTTCATAAAATTATAAAATATATCTGTTACATATTTGTGAGTTCGTAAAATGTGAGAAAATGTTATTAAAACTCTCGTGAGACACATTTAATGCGGTTTACCTTCACGTTAAATTGTCAGGAACGGCGCAACATGTTTCGAACTCGTATGGAGCTCTTCATCAGGGACCCGTACAGCCGCGCGGTAACATCGTCACCAAGAGACAATACCAAACACCAAACACCACGGACTTGCGTAACACATCGTAAAAAAATGTGACCTTAATTGTTTAGTGTTTCATTTCATATGTATGTTAGATTGTAAGGTTATCTATGGGCCTTTGATGCCTGAAATAAATGAATAATTATTATTATTATTAATACGAGTTAGAGCTCCATACGAGTTCAAAACATGTCGAGCCGTTCCTTACAATTTCACATGAGTGTAAACCGCTTACAAAAGTAGCACACAGGCATAAGCACTTATGCAACCTTTATACAGCTTAAATTAGAGTTATAATGGCTGCATAAGCTCTTACAGCCTGTTTGCAACCTGGGCAATACGTAAATCCTACCCTTCACGTACACTCATCATCATCATTATCATTCCCTTGCCCTTATCTTATTTAACGTACCGTTTATGCATATAAAGTATACTATCAAGAAAAAATATAATAATGTATACCTTTGTGAATCTTATACGTAATGTTCCTCATTCTATTATTTGTATGACTCTTGTATTGCACAAAACAGTAATAATTACCATCAGGCTCACAGCCGAAACAAAAGGCATTGCTCTCCGAGAGAGCGCGGGTGCGAATTAGCCGAATTAATGGGTTTGTCACGGCGTTACAAGGGTTAATTACCAGAGTTGCCCGTGGAAAAGCTGGGACTACATTCGACGTTTCTAGGTTATATCTAGAATAACCTCTACAACATCGATGTGCTCTATTTATTCTTAATTAACAATATGTCAAGGGCAATATGTTCGTGATAAGGTTAAGACGTCACTGAAATGTATAATGTCGATCAAATTAGGCCACTGCATGCTGTTTGATAATTACTTACCAAAACAATACTAAAACAATACCAAAATAAAAAAAAAACCTTTTAAGTTATTATTATGACTATGTAGTGTAGGTAATAGGCTTGGCTACTGTCTCTAAATTTATGTGCCTATCGAACACAATTGATATAGTAGTAGTGTTGTATCAATTTGAATTAGAAATCCATACAACCGCCAAACAAACCAAAATATTCCGCGGCAATTTATACAGAAACTCAAAGGACTGAGAAAGTTTGACAAATCTGCATCGCACGACTCACTAATCCGCGTCGGTGGCGAAAACTGGAACTAACTTGGTCGAACATAAAATTTACGACTTCCGATAGATAGTAGCGCCACTGTCACCGGTCCGCATAACTTTGCCAAGTTGTTTTGTTTCCGATATTGGTATTCCATATTCGAAACATTTAAGGAGAATTTCAGAAAAGTTGTATCCCTACGATTATTTTACAAACACAACTTTGCTCACTGCACTGAGTTTAATTTCAAAAATAAATAATGTGAGGTAAGGGTTTGTAAAAGTTAGTTTGGTATGCGGAAATAAAAACTTCGAAAGCTGTACATCGTTGGAATAACAATTTAGATAATAGAATTGGTGGCGTTTAACAGAGAAGTATGGGTATTTTTCCTTTAATAGAAAATTGTTAACAGTACCCTGTCAATTTTACCGTTGCGAATGCAACAGTAAAGACGATTTTGCAACTAACTACAGTAATATGTATATGTATAATTATAATGATTCATCTTATCAATTATTATTTCATTATTGTTGCGTCTAGTGCCCTAATTAATACCGAGGGAGATCTAGACTACAAGTAAAACGTAGCGGACTGTAAACACTATGTATTATTGGTAATAAATATTAACAATAGTCGCGGATCGCGGCGGCGCGTCCAAATGTCGTGCGAGCGCAGAGCAATTGCAACGGTGTCATCAACTGAATGTGAGCCAGACAAAAAATCGTCCACATAGAAGTCTCTGGCGATAGCTTCTTGGGTCTGAATATCTGGTGACTCCCGTGACAGCTGTAAGAGGCATCGCGTGCTCAAAAACGAAGCAGAAGACGTGCCGTAAGTCACCGTCTTGAGGGAAAATATTTTAAGCGGCTTTGAGGGGTCTGACCGCCATAAGATCTGCTGTAACGGACGTTGGCTGTCATCTATTAGGATCTGTCGGTACATCTTTTCGATGTCCGCTGACACGACATACTTGTGTTGACGAAACCGAAGCAGTATGGAAAATAAGTCGTCCTGTATCCTGGGCCCTATCAACTGGATATCATTTAATGACTTTCCGGTGCTACTGACAGCGGAAGCGTCGAAGACAACACGAAGCTTGGTGGTGGTACTAGACTTGACTAAAGAAGCGTTTATAGCAGCTCTTAGCCGTTTTATAGTCAGGGCCTGCGACAAATTGTTGACACTACAAATAAAAACTTAAGAGCCTTATCAACACTTGACCAACCAACTCAGTACTGGGGCACATTGATAATACACATGAAACATGATGGCATCTAAATTAGATCCTATTACAAGCAGGCACTGGGAGGAGCATAGGAACTTATTGAAAGAATATCCGGCTCGAAGGACCATATGTTGCGTCTAGTGCCCTAATTAATACCGAGGGAGATCTAGACTACAAGTAAAACGTAGCGGACTGTAAACACTATGTATTATTGGTAATAAATATTAACAATAGTCGCGGATCGCGGCGGCGCGTACAAATGTCGTGCGAGCGCAGAGCAAGGCGCGAGGGGAAGTGGTCGCCCACCGCCGCAGTCCGTTAACGGTACCCCAGGCCGCGCTCTCCGCGGCGGTCCGGTTTACGTTGATGCGTCGGCGTTGTCGCTACCAATTATTCATAATTGTGCGACAGGGTACTGAAAGATTTGGCGATATCTCAAAATATTGTCGAATTAGCGCCCAGGTTTTCTTTTGTTTCTTTTCAACGCTTGCCGTGTGCCAGTCCATACCAGGAATATTTTTGGGGTGTCATTATCTACACCGAAACGTCTGAACGGACTTTAACCCATTGTCTTACAAGGATGCAGATGGTTGGACATCAAATGATGGTTATAGAATACTACCCCGTTATAGATTATAATCACACTAATATTATAAACGTGAAAGTTTATGAGTATGTTTGTATGTTTGTTACTTCTTCGCGACCAAACGGCTGGACCATAATTTAATAATTTTGCCATAATAAAGTACGTAATAAAGGTAGCTGACCACCTGGATTAACACATAGGCTACTACGCACCGTCTTAAGAAGATCGTAAAACTAACCCAAAAAGCTCAGAATGACCATAAAATAAAGCAATCATGAAATAAGGCAAAAACCACATGGCAAATTATAAACAGCGTCAAACATAACATACCAAAGGAAAACATTACAAAAATAAATAATAATGACGTCATTATTGATGATCCGCAATCTATTGCACACGAATTCAATAATTATTTCATAGATGTCGTAGAAAAAGATACCAGTAATATACTTAATAATAACAAAACTATAAAGTCCAACTCTGAGTCAATAGGTAATACCAATAATTCAATGTTCATGTCTCCAACTACTCCGAATGATATCGATAAAATTATAAACTCTTTAAAAAACACTAGCAGCGTAGGTTATGACGGTATTAGCACATTAATCATAAAAAGATCATCTCATATAATTGCACCAGTTCTCAGCCATGTGATGAATATGTGCATTGAGTATGGAAGCTTTCCCGAAAATCTGAAGGTCTCTGTTGTTAAGCCTATTCATAAGAAAGATAAAAAGGACGAAATACAAAATTACAGGCCAATCGCATTACTTTCCGCTTTTTTTTAAATTTTAGAAAAGGTTATTTACAAAAGGCTATACGATTACTTGGAACAAAATAACATATTTGCCAAGGAGCAAAAAGGGTTTCGGAAAAGTAAAACAATTAACATGGCAATTTTTGATCTGATTAAAAAAGTACTTAATAACATGAATAAAAGGCTATCAGTATCAGCACTCTATATGGATATGACAAAGGCGTTTGACTTTGTCAATCATGAAACGCTATTAGATAAGCTATACAGGTATGGGGTAAGGGGTAATATCCACAATTTGATTCGATCATATCTTAGCAATAGGCAACAATTAACGCAAGTAACACATTTAAACCCCAAATCCAAGGAAGAAGTTACTTACTCATCAAACCTGAGAGAAATTAGGTACGGCGTCCCTCAGGGGAGCATCTTGGGACCATTATTATTTATCATATATATTAACGACCTCCCAAAGGCCACTAACCTAATGGTATTGTTCGCGGATGATAGTACAATAATATTTACTGATCCAACATATGAAACATTAGAATATGAAATGAATATGACATTACAATCTATCATTGAATGGCTCGACCGGAATAACCTTAAAGTTAACTTGACTAAGACACATATCATGAATTTTAAACAGAGACCAAAATAGTATCAGTCCCAAACCGAAATATAATGATTTCACTATTTCAGAAGCTCAAAATACTAAGTTCTTAGGTTTAGTTATAGATAGTGCCTTGACATGGAAATATCAAACTGAAAATGTTTGTAAAAAGCTGAGCAAATTTTCATATGCGTTACACATGTTGCGAAAGATAGTCGGCCAATCAGCCGTGTTGACTTCATATCATGCATATGTCACCTCAACCCTCAGATATGGAGTTATTTTCTGGGGTAATGCCACTGATCGAGAACTAGTGTTTCAAGCCCAAAATAAATGTGTCAGAGCAATATGTGGGCTACGACCATTTGAAACATGTAAACCCCATTTCATTCAATTAAAAATTCTTACTTTTCCATGTATCTATATATTTGAAGTGTGCTTATTTGTAAAATGTAACCCGGACCAATTCAAACACTTTTCCAGTCATAGACTACAAAATAAATTGTGTGCTGCGCCCTCTAAAACAAGTCTTATGTCCAAAAGTGTAATTGGCATGGCCTCAAAAGTGCCTACCAAGTACCATTAGAGATAAGGAGGATATCCTAGAATTTAAGTTAGCTTTAAAAAGATTATTGCTGGAGAAGGCCTACTATTCTGTAATCGAATATCTGAACGATAAACAAGGTGCCTATTAGTACGAAAATGTGATTTGTTAATTTAAGTTTTATTTGTAAATATTGCATACCCTAGCAGGGTCCATGTTTGAAACTTTAATCATTTTAATATCTACTGTATTAACAACATGTGTGCAATAAATAACTTTGACTTTGACTTTGACTTTGACTACTTTTTATCCCGAAAATTGTAACGTTCCCGTGGGATGAGCGGCCGCGCAGCTAGTATAATATAAAAAACCACGTCAAATCACGCTAACTCTTCGAATACAAAGTGAGTCAGTTGGTATGGTTTGACAGTTAATTTGCTTAGAGTTAGCGTGGTTGGACTCTAGTAAGTTTTTACTACAAGACTTACTACTAAAGTCAAATAGATGTTAAAACAATATCTGACTTAGGTTGGCGAAGTAGTCAGGTTTCCAGCTTGGAGGAACAAAGGGTCGCTGAAGCTTTGTGGGATCTCACTAAATTATATTTCATGTTGAACGCAAATGCAAAGTGGCTTGACGCGGGAACAAAACAACTAGAGGTGCGGGCGAATGTGGGGTTCCGTAGTTATTAATGGTTCATATCGGACTTTTTTTACTACAAATCGTATTTTTAGCTCAACAGGGGGTTCTTCAGCCCACGCCATATTGCGGATTTTTAATAGTACTAAAAACGACACATTTTTGGTACCTAACTGACGTTGAATGTCGGTGAATGTCATCGATGTAAACAAAACGGAAACAAGATAATAAAGCCAAAACTATCAGTGATGAAAGTCAATTTTTTTTTCAATAGGATTTAGTATTTATTTCGCAATAAGAACGAAGGATTGAGCAGCATTCCGGTAAACAATGTTTTGAATTTGGTTGATGACAAATCGCTTCTGACCTTTAATAGTTCAAATATATGGCATATGCTCATTATTGCCCTAAGAAGCTGTTTGTAGCGCCACTATCTGGGCCGGACCGACAATTTGTTAGGCTATAGGTACGTAAAAAATACAATAGTATATTTTTAAGATAATTATATTCGCCATAGGTATATTATATGCGTCTATCAACGGTTAAGGATTCAGTTTTTAGTAACTTTTATCTAAAATTACATAATCAATCATGCACTTACTTATAGGATACATAATTTGTCATTCACTGCGACAACGAATTCGACATGACTAACTTCAAACGGAACCGAATTCAAATATCAAAACTCGTGCTTGACGGTTTTGCTCAAGCTTAAAAAAGGTGTCTAAAAAATCCCACGGACTGCATGAAAATGAATTTCGCGCTCGTTTTTTAAAAGAATCCGTTGAAATGTTTGGAAATGGTTTCCTTTGAAATGGGACTGGATTGTCCGTACTCCGTACGAGTTTTATTCGCGCGGGCTGAATGATCAAATAACTGAAATATATTGTGAAGTTACTGCAATTTTCATATTTTGCTGGGAAACTGTATTTATGAAATAGTGCTTAATTTCACTTTAAAAAGTTACGAAAATCATGTTAGTAAAACATCATGATTGTTGTAAAACAATCTTTATAACTGTAGTTATGTTCTTGGGTCTATCCTCAAAGTTTCCGTAGCTTCATCTAAGAAATCATTGTGAGATTTTTTTATTTATCTTGTCACGTGTTCCTGGAACAAATCTACAAAAAAAATTGACTGTAGCTCGCTGCTAATTATCACCTTAATATCCATCGAATAACAAAATAGAAATAAGTTGTATTACGTTTTCTATTGTTACGGAGAAAGAAATTTGAATTAGAAATAAAAATCAACTTAGAATCTAGGTGCTTTTATCAGTATTCCTATTACCTACGTCGTTATTTTTTCTCGTTTGTAACCATTAGCAACGAGAAACCGACTAATGAAACATTTTCTCCCGCAATGAAAAATCAAGTGCACACAAATACAAGGGGAATTATGGAAAAAGCAACAGTCGAGTTCTTTGTTCAGTGTTGATTTATTCCTGTCCTAGCATAGTCAAAGGCTGCTAGTAATTCAATATCCGTAGTATAATTATGGTAAAAATACTGTTTGTACTCGTACATGGGTAATAAATAAGGAAACATATTTTCGATAGAATAAAGGCAAACGGAAATTTAATATACAAAGGTAAACCATCTAATGACTTTTTAATTAGTTGTAGGTGAAAACGTTTAATAAACCACTCAGAGCCGTCCAATATAATCATAAATGTTGAACTTAAATATTTTAGAAGTAGCAACAAATATAATGTTGCCTAAAATAACCACATAATATCAAAGCAAGGGAAACCATTTAAACATAGAAGGTGCTTGCAAACTTCGTCCGCATGGAAGAAAATGTCATAACCGTCTATTTTGCTTCTCCGTGGTCGGGTAAAAAGTATCCTAAACCATCTGAAGCTGCGCAGTTACCCTTTTAGCAAAATTAAAATTGGTCCAGCTGAGCTGTTTAGGCGTAATGAAAGGACAAAGGTTTAATGTTTATAATACTATAGGTGAATTTTAAATATTAAATTAAATTATTTGAGCAAATAAATACAATTAAATTGTAGAATAAAGCTACTTTTTTATGTTCTCTGTGGCGCGATAGTTTCTGCGGCCGTTGAAAGAGAATAATGTCTGTAATAAATAATTTTAAAGTCTCTTTAAGAATATGCAAATTATATAAATTTCTTGGAGAATAACAACTGTTGTTACTACTATGAATACACATTGTGCATGAGATACACTGTGTATTTTGATGAGGTTTTATGCTGTCGACTACTTTGTCTTTGATGATATTTGATGTTGCTTGTCATGTTAGTTTTACTTTATGAAGAAATAAAGAATTGTACGGACGCAAATATTGTTTGTATAATAAACTTAGGAATATGGAGACTTCCAGCTACGCAGAAGGTAAATTAGGGATTTAACAGGTTATGGGTTCCCCCATATTCCTAATTTTTTAGCGGTTTGAATAAAAAATTTAGAAAATTTTCGAAAATATATTTTTTGACAACTTCATATTTAATGTAAAAATTTATTAAAACAACAGTTTATTGTTGAAGCAGAAAGCTTCCAAAACCAAAATATGGCACAAGCAAAAATACAGAACGTGATATATCGTCTAGAAGATGGAAATAATTTTCACAATTGGAAATTTCGTTTAGAGTTGTTGTTGGAGGAGAAAGGCCTTAGCGATATATTGGCCTGTGAGGATGTTAAGGCGGATGAAAAGAAGAAGGATGCAGAAGCGAGATCACTAATTGTGCAGTGCATAGGCGATAATTTTCTAGAAATTGTGAAAGGATGCAAAAGTGCCAAACAAATGATGAACGCTTTAGAAAATATTTTCAATCGAAGAAGTGTTATGAATAAATACAATTTAAAAAAGAAATTAATCGAATTGAGATGCGAGGATAGTGAGAAATTGCAAGATTTCTTTCTGAAATTTGATAAGCTAATAAGCGATATCGATGTCATGTCTAAAATGGACGAGTCAGATAAAGTGGTACATTTACTACTCGCATTACCGGGAAAATATAACAATGTGACAACAGCTTTAGAAACGATGAACGAAAATTTAACTTTAGAAAAGACAAAAAGGGCTTTACTTGACGCGGAAATCCGACTGGATGATGTAAGTAAGACTCAAGACAACGCATTTAACATAGAATGCTGGAATTGTAATGAAAAGGGGCACAAAGCAATATTTTGCCACAAAAGTATTCATAATAGGCAGTATTACACTTTCCAACGTGGTGCTCCTGTCCGAGGTGGTGAATTATATAGAAGGGGTCGTGGCAGAATGCATGGACGCGCTCGAGGTGTGAATAGAGCACACACATCAAGGGACGATGCAATTATAGCTCATGAAGAGACTATAGAGGAAGTGGGCTGTATGATTGATGAAGAATTCAACTTGACTTGTAAGGCATCATTTAATCAATCAATTTCTTTTGTAGTCGATTCTGGTGCATCACAAAATTTTATATCTGATATTTATACACCATTTATGACAAATGTAAAAACCTTAGCACATCCTGTACAAATTAACACAGCTAATGGTGAAAAATTGATTGCATATCAAAGTGGCAGTTTACCGATTAAATGCGGTAATGTTAAGTTTGCTGTCGAAGGACTTATTGTAGCAAAGTTAGCATATAATCTTCTATCTGTACGGAAACTGCTAGAAAAACCAAATGAAATCATTTTTAGGAATGAATACGCAAAAATTTTATTTTTTAATGGGTCCATTATATGGGCATATAATAATGGCAAACTTTATATTTTGCAGGGTAAAATTATAACGGAGGAAGTAGTCGCGGCTATACATTCAGCAGATGGCATGTTGTGGCACAGACGTTTAGGACACACCAGCTCTAAAACCTTACAAAGGCTACAGCTACCACTAAACAACAACGTATGTAACGCGTGTATGAAAGGTAAGGCAACACGATTACCATTCAAAAGGTTAGAGCAACCAAGGTCACGTCAAGTCTTAGAACTGTTACACAGTGATATAGCGGGCCCATCCAACATTCCAACAATTGAGGGTGAAGTCTATTTTCAAACCATAATAGATGATTTTTCACACTTTTGTGTAGTTTTCTTGCTAAAAAGGAAATCAGAGGCAGCTCAAAATATTATTACCTATATCCATCGATACGAAAACGAATTTGAGAAAAATGTTAAGAGGATCAGGTGTGATAATGGAGGTGAATACACTTGCAATAAACTCCGTCAATTTTGTGATCAGAAAGGAATAGTTTTGGAATATAGTTTACCATATTCACCAGCTAGTAATGGCGTTGCAGAGAGAATGAATCGAAGTTTGTATAACAAAGCAAGGACTATGCTTATTGAAACTATGCTGCCAAAGACTTTGTGGGGTGAAGCAGTAAAATGTGCAGCTTATCAGTTGAACCGTTGTTCGTCTGTGGCTATTAATTTCAAAACTCCTTGTGAAATTATGTATGGGACAAGAGACTTAAACAAACTTCGTGCATTTGGTGCAAAGGCGTGGGCATATATCTTACCTAAACATGATAAACTTTCGGAGAGAGCACGTGAGTGTAGGATGGTAGGATACAGCAGAACAGGATATAGTTTATGGGATCCTAGAAATAACAAAATAATTGTGTCACGAGATGTGAGATTCGATGAAAATGATATTGTTTACAAAGAAAGTGAGCAGACTGATAACGAACGAGAGTGGTTAAGAGTAAGTATTTCAGAAACAAATCCCATAAATACTGATGGGATTACTGAGCCTGAACAAGATAATGGAAATAGAGAAGAGGTCATCAATAAGAATGTTGATGAGGAAATTATAGAACCAGAAGAAATGTTTGAAGATTGTGCTGAAGAGAACATAAATGAGGGACAAGATGTTAGAAATGAGCATGTGACAAGAACAAGAAGTGGCAGAATTATTAAACCTCCAAAAAGATTGGAAGATTATGAAACACATGTCGCCTACTGTTTGTGTACGGGTGATCCAGGTTCTTACAAAGAAGCTGTTAAAAGAGGTCAAGAGTGGCAAGACGCAATAGATAAAGAATTAAATTCGCTGAAATCATTGGAAACATGGGAAGAATCAGAATTGCCGAAAGATAAAAAGGCTATAGATACCAAATGGGTATTCACTACTAAAAAGGATGGTACAAAAAAGGCCCGATTAGTGGCGAAAGGGTTTCAAGAAGAAACATTATTTAATGTGTATTCACCAGTAGCTCGTATGCCTACAATTCGTATGATGCTTAGTCAAGCTATACAAAATGACATGTACATGAAACAATTAGACGTTCCAACGGCCTTTTTAAACGGGTTCTTAAAGGAAGACGTTTATATAAAACCACCGTTAGGAGTTAAAGTTGGAAAAGGCATATATTTAAAACTAAAAAGATCTCTGTATGGGTTAAAACAAGCACCTAAATGCTGGAACGAAAGACTTCATGGCTTTTTAGTTGATAAAGGATTTTTACAATCAAAACATGATTTTTGTTTATATATTTTGGAAGATGTATTTTTATTAGTGTATGTTGATGATATCATTTTAATGTCTAAAAGTGCAACAAACCTATATAAAGCACATGAATATTTAAAATTGGAATTTAATGTGAAGGACCTTGGAGAGGTGAGTGCGTACTTAGGGTTGGATATTGTGAGAACCTCAGAATCAATCTCTATTTCTCAAGAATCAGCAATAAATAGATTGCTTGATAAATTTAACATGGCAGATTGTAAAGGGGCGGAGACACCAATGGAGGTAAATTTCACTACTGATGTCAATGAATGTATCACCTTGGATATACCATATCGTGAGCTCATAGGTTGCCTTTTATACTTAGCTACTTCAAGTAGGCCAGATATTTGCTTCGCAGTATCCTTTTTGAGTAGATTTTTGGATAAGCCAACTATGTCACTGTGGCAAGCAGCGAAACGTGTTTTGCGATATCTAAAACACACCAAATCAAAATGTTTGGTATACAAACAGGATAGCAGTTGTCCCTTGATTGCCTATACCGATGCTGACTGGGCAGGCGACAAAACAGACAGAAAAAGTATGAGTGGTTCTGTAGTCTTCTATGGCAATAATTTGTTAGCCTGGTTCTGTAAGAAACAAAACGTTGTCGCCTTATCAACAGCCGAAGCTGAATATATAGCTGCGGCTCTAGCGTGTGCAGAGTTAGTTAGTTTAAAGGGGTTGTTACAAGATTTTAACTGTCTTTCAAACTCAACGTTACTTGTAGATAATCAGAGCGCTATCAAACTGATGGAGTCAAATGAAAACAGTAAGAGGTCAAAGCATATTGATATTAAATATCATTTTATTAAAGATTTGATTAGCAAACGATTAGTAATTGTAAAGTATGTGAACACGAAAGAAAATGTTGCAGACATTTTAACAAAAGCTTTAGGAAAACAGAAACATAATTATTTTGTAGAGAAACTAGGTTTAATTGAATAGTTTATTTGTATGCCAAAAGTGTTATCATAATTATTATGAGGTTTAATGTTCATCTACGTTTTATTGTCATCTAAAACAAAAGTTTAACATTGAGGGGGGAAGGAGTTAGAGTGAAGACCACTATCCTTCTTATACTGAGCGGTTAGTATTTTGTCTTGTTTGTTTTATTATTTATTTGTTTTTCAATGTTTAACTTTAGTTATAGATATAGTTATTAGTTTGTTTCTAACTTTATGATTGCGACAATTCTTATTCCGGGGTGAATTAGAATTGCGGGGGGATGATGAGGTTTTATGCTGTCGACTACTTTGTCTTTGATGATATTTGATGTTGCTTGTCATGTTAGTTTTACTTTATGAAGAAATAAAGAATTGTACGGACGCAAATATTGTTTGTATAATAAACTTAGGAATATGGAGACTTCCAGCTACGCAGAAGGTAAATTAGGGATTTAACATATTTAACACTGAAAAATAAACATTTGATTAAAACAAGCTCGATTGTTCTTCATACGTCGTATTTTCTTTATGGATTTTGTTTTTGTCCCTGTGTTGTTGTATATTGGCATCTGACCACACATTTCCCATACAAAATAAGGAAGGTTTTCAGAAATTTACAGAAACGGCAAATCTCTATCATCAACCCGTATATGACTGCAATTCCTTCTTTAATGCCTATATAAAAATAATAAATAAATATCAGACAACCTCTCAAAAATCAACCTAGTCCCAAATTAAGCTCAATAAGGCTTGTGTTATGGGTAATAGGCGACGATATACATACTTAAGTTGATAAATAAATACTTAAATACATGGAACATCCATGACCCAGGCGCAAATATTCGAGTTCGAGTTCATCACACAAATATTTGCACTTGCCAGCCAGGATTCGAACCCAGGACCGCGGGCTCAGTAGGCGGCTGCTTTACCACTGCGCCAACAGCGTCGTCATATAAAAAAAAGTTGAATGCCCCGAAATGATAACAAACATTACACACATATATCCAAATGTTCCTCAATTCTGATTATTTGCGAAAAAGTTTCCAATCCAAATCATGTGTAGGTATTTCTGTAGAAGTGTGTAATAAGCTAATCCTATTTGTAATCTCCACAGCAAGAGCTCGGGCTTATTTACCCCGGCCCCGGGGGCCCCGGGCCCGTACAATATTTACACGCAGGCTCGAGTTACCGTCGACGTATATACTCGATCCTACAGTACGTGCCTTTAGGAAGTTCAAAGAAAAATGTTTCTTTCGGTTAAAATGATACTATTGCTTTGCCAATCCGCTATATAATAACGTGCCAGTCGATTCATGCAATTCATGCATTTAATGGTACCAAAAAATATTCAAGTACTAATTGACTGGCACTTTAGTATATCACGAATTAGCAAAGCAATATTATTATTGCCTCTGAGAGATAGGAACAAGGATGGCCGCTGGAGTCAAAGAATTCGAGTGAATGAATTGCGACTACGCACACGCCATGACACACCTGAAAATGACTAGGGCCAACCACAACGCGAACCGATGACCTGGGGAACAACATTACAGTTCGCTGGATGCGGGCGGAACAGGAAATTCTTTAGGAGGTCTGTGTCCAACAGTATACATGGAACCATCATCAGCCCACACATCAGAGGATGGTGGTGAAATACTGATGTAAGGTAAAGTGGGGTAAAACTAGGGCTGCCAGCCATCCGGGCTTCCCCGGATGTGTCCTAGTTTGTAGGCCGTCGGGGGCCGTCCGGAAGGGTTTTCAAAAAGTGTCCGGAAACCAGGCACTAACTTCATACAGCGTAAAGCGATTGTTTTTTAATGATATTATTTTCAGGCACGTCTGGGGAAAAAACGCGATTTACCAAATGTCCGGGTTTTTTTTAGTCTTTGTCCGGGTGAGGCGAATTTAGAGATGACAGCCCTTAGGTAAGGCTATCACCCAAAGAAGACTGCTACAGTCCAATAACTAACTAACTGTTAATCTCCCCTCATTAAACTATGTTAGACTTACCCCACCATACCTTAAGTCAACAATATTTATCACTTTATTAGCTCTCTGGCTGTACTGTTTATTGTGTCCTCTGTAGCAGATAGTTCAGTACTAAGAAATCTAGTCGCCGGTCCTCTGAGGACAGGCAGGTTAATTAACACCGTCCACGAATGCGCTGAAAATGTAATAGGTACTCGTAGACTCCACTCTTGATTATTTGTAAACGTATTATTTATTATACGGTTACATACAGTTCTAATAAGAAAGCATATCAAACGTACATAAATTGTGATAAACCGTCAGGCTTTCTTGTAGTTTCTATTTTATTCTTACACTTTTCCTCACTTATGTCTTAAAATACACTTTTAATATGTTTTCTTGTAGAACTACGTATACTTAAGTTCATATCATTGTACTTAATAGTTAAGTACTTATGCTTTCTGAAAAAATGACTGACTGTTGAGTTTCTTTCGGCGTTTCTTCTCAACAGTGGTCTCCTCTTGTGAAATACCGGTAGACTCAGACATGTAAAAGTGCCCTTGTTCTTGTTCGTGTCCTTGTTGTGCCCCCTACTTGCAGAATAAAGTTCATTATTTCATTACGTATAAGGTAAAATACATATGAGTCGTAAAAAATGGGTTTGTCTCAATTAGGGCCCAATTGGGACATACCCATTTTTTACGACCTATGTTAATTCCGAAACCATGAGTTTATTCGTTAGTTTGTATGACGCGCGGCGCCAGGCATATAGCGCCATCCGTCGTTCAAAGTCCTTTTGTGCGCCCATCAAGCCAAAACGGCAGGACATATATTATATATTAACCAATTTTGGTATAGGGATAGCTGGATATCCAAAGATTATAGATTAAAGGTTACAGGACTACAGCAAGGAAAAAATAAAGATTACGCGGACAAACTTGCTCTTGACGAATGATATCCGAACTGCATAGGTAGTATGTGCCTGCCTGAGAATTGTAGGTACGTGTAAAGCACTGGTACATCTTCGCCCTTATATCAATGCTAACATATAAATAAGTAAATATATAAGTTTATCTGGTACCAACCTTATATGGATGTTTATCCGAAATAAAATATTTTGATGGTGTGCGTAATGCATAGGCTATTCGCTCAACTCGCGACGTGTAGTGAACCCGCCTTATCACATAGTACACAGTAAAGACAGTGCCAAAATGTCAAATACTTAGCTTTCGTAGCAAGCTCAATACAGGACTTCTTGACCTAAGGCTTATAACATTTATTACTTAAAATCTTTCGCAATCCCGGGCACCCTGTATATTAAAGTGTTATCTACAACTATGGCAAAGTAAGAAATCCAACAATGTATCTTTACTCTTACATATTCATGCGATAAGGATAATAATTCAGTTTCTTTGTAAACAGCAATTGAGATGATTTCCATCCCACTCTCTGCCCGAGATGTAAACGAGCTGCATAATCAACTGCTAAATAAATAAATGAAGTGAATCTTGCTCGCGGCTATTACTGTTGAGCGTTCCTTCTTGAGCTTATCCGTCTCTTTTGGACGCCACTGGTTGGAATGGGAAAAAGTATTATCCGTCTTTTTTCGACGCCACTAAAAAGTACTCAATTCGAATTCGACATGATGTACTCTAATTATCCTTTAAGTGTTATTCAAGCTGCAATAAGTTGCACAGCTGTGCAACTTATTGCAACTTGAATAACACACATATATCGCTCTAATTGCTATATTACATTGCATTATATTAATTAAAGGCCGCGGATTGTCAGATCCATACTAATCCATACTAATATTATAAATGCGAAAGTGTAGTGTCTGTCTGTCTGTCTGTCTGTCTGTCTGTCTGTTACCTCTTCACGCTTAAACCGCTGAACCGAATTAGATGAAATTTGGTATGGAGATAGTTTGAGACCCGGGAAAGGACATAGGATACTTTTCATCCCAAATAAATTTAGTGTTCCCGTGGGATGAGCGGGTAACACCGCGGGGCACAGCTAGTATTATAAATGCGAAAGTGTGTCTGTCTGTCTGTTGCCTCTTCACGCTTAAACCGATTTTGATGAAATTTGGCATGGAGATATTTTAAGATCCGAGGAAAGACATACGATAGTTTTCATCCTGGAAATTATCCCTAAAAAGATTGAAAAGTGAGTAAGTAATTCATGATGACATTGATGACCCTGTAAGAAATGTAATTATAAGACCAAAAGCACAATTGCTCTTACATTTGCTTAGGCGATTTTAATAATCCCTTTTATCAATTAAGGTGAATAGGTGGATATGGATATCTATCGTGTTGTACGAGGTTGCTTCCATACTTCCAAGTTCCACGCGGATGTAGTTGCGGGCAAAAGCTAGTACTTAATAATCCTAATTAAATGCGTCTTACGTTATTGCCATTTGTTGTTTTCTGTTTAAGAGAACGTGGATAAATATTGCAACGTAACGTAGTAATTCATTTGCGTAGTCCATTAACGTTGTAACATTAAACATGAATGGACGTCTATACAAAAGAGATTTAGTATTACAAATAGCAGAGTAATCCTGTGTAGCTCCATTTGACTAAACTGAACTACCCATAAACAGAAAAGCTACTCCAAATTTCGAAATTCGGCTGTCGGATAGTACCGTCCCTCTCGATCTCCTGTCAAACAATATTTAAATGAGTGAAACGGCACTATAATTGCACGGCACAAACATTGGAGTGGCCTTTCAGACGGCATACAGTACAGTCTGTTGGTTCTTGCTTGTCAAGTTTAGTAAACAAGATCTTAAAGTGTGTTTTTTTTTTCTAATTGCGGTTTCCGTTACGTATATATGATATCGCATAACTGTGACACGGGACTCCTTACCGCGCGAGAAATACTACCGTCACTTTCTTTTCAATAATTTGCGAGTAAGACAGGTGATGCAGATACGCGATAAGCGAAGTTGCAGCAAGCTATGCTAGCCCCACTACATGCCTTGACTTGACTTGACTCTAAAATTGAATTGGATCAGAGAACGAATTACGATTCGTCAAATCGAAGAGTGATCCAATTACTTATTTTTTATTAAAGCAGTAACGTCTGCTAACGTAAACTAAATGTTTACAAATGAAGCGAAAATTGAAAAATTTAATGATTCGGACAGGATTCGAACCTGCGTTTCCAACGGCTTTCCGGGCCAACACTGGCGTCCTCCCAATTGGACCACCGAATCAGATGTCAGAGTCATTGAATTTTTCAACCAGTTGCTTCGACATGCCTTAGGGTGGCATTGTAGCGACATCTACCGTAAAGATTTAGACTTTATCGTCGGCACCATCGTCTCAAATTTGTTGAGAATCGATAGTAACGATGTGCTACACCCAAATTACTTATTTTTTATTAAAGCAGTAACGTCTGCTAACGTAAACTAAATGTTTACAAATGAAGCGAAAATTGAAAAATTTAATGATTCGGACAGGATTCGAACCTGCGTTTCCAACGGCTTTCCGGGCCAACACTGGCGTCCTCCCAATTGGACCACCGAATCAGATGTCAGAGTCATTGAATTTTTCAACCAGTTGCTTCGACATGCCTTAGGGTGGCATTGTAGCGACATCTACCGTAAAGATTTAGACTTTATCGTCGGCACCATCGTCTCAAATTTGTTGAGAATCGATAGTAACGATGTGCTACACCCAAATTACTTATTTTTTATTAAAGCAGTAACGTCTGCTAACGTAAACTAAATGTTTACAAATGAAGCGAAAATTGAAAAATTTAATGATTCGGACAGGATTCGAACCTGCGTTTCCAACGGCTTTCCGGGCCAACACTGGCGTCCTCCCAATTGGACCACCGAATCAGATGTCAGAGTCATTGAATTTTTCAACCAGTTGCTTCGACATGCCTTAGGGTGGCATTGTAGCGACATCTACCGTAAAGATTTAGACTTTATCGTCGGCACCATCGTCTCAAATTTGTTGAGAATCGATAGTAACGATGTGCTACACCCAAATTACTTATTTTATATTAAAGCAGTAACGTCTGCTAACGTAAACTAAATGTTTACAAATGAAGCGAAAATTTAAAAATTTAATGATTCGGACAGGATTCGAACCTGCGTTTCCAACGGCTTTCCGGGCCAACACTGGCGTCCTCCCAATTGGACCACCGAATCAGATGTCAGAGTCATTGAATTTTTCAACCAGTTGCTTCGACATGCCTTAGGGTGGCATTGTAGCGACATCTACCGTAAAGATTTAGACTTTATCGTCGGCACCATCGTCTCAAATTTGTTGAGAATCGATAGTAACGATGTGCTACACCCAAATTACTTATTTTTTATTAAAGCAGTAACGTCTGCTAACGTAAACTAAATGTTTACAAATGAAGCGAAAATTTAAAAAAAAAAAAAATTAATGATTCGGACAGGATTCGAACCTGCGTTTCCAACGGCTTTCCGGGCCAACACTGGCGTCCTCCCAATTGGACCACCGAATCAGATGTCAGAGTCATTGAATTTTTCAACCAGTTGCTTCGACATGCCTTAGGGTGGCATTGTAGCGACATCTACCACATTTGAGACGATGGTGCCGACGATAAAGTCTAAATCTTTACGGTAGATGTCGCTACAATGCCACCCTAAGGCATGTCGAAGCAACTGGTTGAAAAATTCAATGACTCTGACATCTGATTCGGTGGTCCAATTGGGAGGACGCCAGTGTTGGCCCGGAAAGCCGTTGGAAACGCAGGTTCGAATCCTGTCCGAATCATTAAATTTTTAAATTTTCGCTTCATTTGTAAACATTTAGTTTACGTTAGCAGACGTTACTGCTTTAATAAAAAATAAGTAATTTGGGTGTAGCACATCGTTACTATCGATTCTCAACAAATTTGAGACGATGGTGCCGACGATAAAGTCTAAATCTTTACGGTAGATGTCGCTACAATGCCACCCTAAGGCATGTCGAAGCAACTGGTTGAAAAATTCAATGACTCTGACATCTGATTCGGTGGTCCAATTGGGAGGACGCCAGTGTTGGCCCGGAAAGCCGTTGGAAACGCAGGTTCGAATCCTGTCCGAATCATTAAATTTTTCAATTTTCGCTTCATTTGTAAACATTTAGTTTACGTTAGCAGACGTTACTGCTTTAATAAAAAATAAGTAATTTGGGTGTAGCACATCGTTACTATCGATTCTCAACAAATTTGAGACGATGGTGCCGACGATAAAGTCTAAATCTTTACGGTAGATGTCGCTACAATGCCACCCTAAGGCATGTCGAAGCAACTGGTTGAAAAATTCAATGACTCTGACATCTGATTCGGTGGTCCAATTGGGAGGACGCCAGTGTTGGCCCGGAAAGCCGTTGGAAACGCAGGTTCGAATCCTGTCCGAATCATTAAATTTTTCAATTTTCGCTTCATTTGTAAACATTTAGTTTACGTTAGCAGACGTTACTGCTTTAATAAAAAATAAGTAATTTGGGTGTAGCACATCGTTACTATCGATTCTCAACAAATTTGAGACGATGGTGCCGACGATAAAGTCTAAATCTTTACGGTAGATGTCGCTACAATGCCACCCTAAGGCATGTCGAAGCAACTGGTTGAAAAATTCAATGACTCTGACATCTGATTCGGTGGTCCAATTGGGAGGACGCCAGTGTTGGCCCGGAAAGCCGTTGGAAACGCAGGTTCGAATCCTGTCCGAATCATTAAATTTTTCAATTTTCGCTTCATTTGTAAACATTTAGTGATCCAATTCGCATCAATTCGACAACTAATTTGTCAAAAGTCCCAATTTTCTCATAAATGAAGTAACCTGAAGTCATGATATTCTGGTTAAGAATCACGCTGCCAATTTTAAACATGAAATTTATTTACGGGTAAAGAAACCTCCAGTTTTGGCATTAAATAACAATTTCGTGGTTGGGTCATTGTCAGATTTAGGTTCGCGTCTTTTCGGTGGACACGTAAAAAACTAAGGACTTTAGGCCTAGTTTTCCGATCAAAATTATATTAGCATAAACGACGTTTCCCTTTCTATGGGCTTGCGTGTTAAAAACATAACTTCTATGCACATACGCTGTTAACTATTGGCCACCGAAGAGATAACTTTTGTTTTTTGAACTGACAATGACCCGGTTAGAATCTTGTTTACTAAATCAGCCAAGTAAGAAAGGTACCCTTACCATGAGTTAACAGTGACAGCGTAAACGATGTATGGAGAATATAGTACAGGGCCCCTGGCGGTTACTTTGTAGAACTACAATTCTCCATACAAATAGTTTACGGAGTCGCTAGCGATTACTGTCGCTGTAAACTCACGGTACAGAGTGCGTGACGCGCGGGAAAGTCCGCCCCGGGATTAACGAACGCTGACCCTGGACTTACCCCTTCCGAGCAGTTCAAACAGAAACGTAGGTTACCTCTAACGCTTCAACGGACCTATATATAAAGGAATTGTTGTGTCCTAACATTTTGTAGGTAAATACTGCCGGGTAAAACATAAACTACCTAAGTGTACTAAGACTAAGTAAACTCATGGTAAGGCTACGGATATACTGTTAGTCAGTAGATGCAATTCGGAGCTAAAGTCAATAAAGCGACCAAGTCGGGTCTCGGACCAACTATAGTACCCTGCGCTGGGAATTGCAGCGCGAAATTGGGGCAGATCCAAATTTAATAAGCCGCTGACCTGCCAAGGAGAGCAAATTTCATTAAAAATTTTATTTCGCTCTTTCCTCGGCTACCGGCGTTAGGGTGGCCACACGGCGGGTTGGAGACTTTTCATTTTATTTTGACGACCTTTTAAATAGGTACTTTCGTGACGCGTTCAATTCTTCATTAAAATCTCAAAATATTTTATGCCTTAAGCAGTGAATATCGCATAGACGACATTTTTTTTTGATGTCACCTTGAATGTTTTCTGGATTATAATCAAAAGATTATTAAAGACAATGATGTACACGTAAACAAATCCTGAGGGCTGACTTTCTTCAGCAAAGAATTAAATACTATAGAAGGTGTAAATGTATTTTATTGATTGTTTATGTGAAATGTGACGCGAAAGCGGGGCGTGGCGACCGACGCATAGGTATATGTCGCAAAGGCTAACTACGGTCGCGCGCCAACTTTAAAGGCGGAGCCGAGCCCCCACGGTCCACTAGTGCGCAGGCGCATTGTGAGCACGTTCTTACCCAAATAAAAGACCTTACCCGAACAAGTTCGAATGATAATAATGATGATGAGGAGATTATGACGATCCTCTGAGGTGAATTTTGACATAATTTTTTTTTATTTATTTATATTAGGTACATTGATATTGACACTTATGGCACATTTATTGCATTACTTAATTTAATACTTAATAATGATTTTATTTCATATTTTTTGTATTTTGTTTTATCTTATTAGTAGGTATTGAAACACTTATGGACTGCTTTTGTTTATAGTGTTTTATTAATGTTGACGATATTATAATTGCATTTGTGAAATAAACAAAATCTAATATGTTCAAGCCGCGTTGTTGTGGTGGCAGCCCTAGCTTGTAAATATTTCAGTGACCGCTCGCAACCATTTGTTGTTTGATTCCGTAGAGTTCTCACAAGATTAGAAAGAATGTTCATGCAGTATGTTAGTACGTGCAATGGTACAAGAATGCAGTGTACAGGCTGCACATAACGTTTTTTTACTGTATTTCCTACTAATGCCAGAAAAATTATTTACTAGGAGAAAATTCTCAGATGAATTATTTGTTAGTTAATATTTTGTTTGGTATTAGTTAATAGATAAACACTCGAAAGGACAGAAGCTAAGTGAAGCTCAGTGCTTTTGAAACCAAGGACCTAACATCACATCCGAAACGTCGAGGTAATTAAATAAACACCCTTTTTTTAACACGATGTGTTCCCGTTCTGTTGTAATCATATTTTCTTCGATGTTCAAGTATGTTAGTTATCACGAAATTTCATTGTTCAATCTTCTCCTTCACTTGATTAAAATAAGTAACCTTGATTAAAATAATTGTTATGAATTTCGTATAGGTAGATATATACAATACACGCGGGACCTATTGTATCACTAATATTGATGTTAAGTTAAATATATTTTACTAAATAAATAATAAAATAAATAAATAACTTTAGAAACTTTTATTAATACCTAAATTTATTCAACAAATGGTTTTCTCGCTAATAGACGTCTACGAGGCACTTAAACAAAGATATGCGAAGAGTTTGAATGTAAAAAACACGTTTGTTGTTAGGAGACACGGGACACACAGGATTTGTCTGTACTTGTTGGTTATGTTGGTATAGCGGCTATACTAATACACTAACTATTACGGTAGGAAAGATACAGACCTGTAACCGACGAACATACAGACAGACAGACAAAGGAGGCTCAGTTGTAGAGTCCCATTAGCCCCTTTAGGTACGGAACCCTAAAACTTATTAAAGTAAACGTATAAAGAATCGAAAATAATCGTTATACCATAATCGTGTCTAACACTCAAGTTTATTTCATAATCATAATTGACTGTCAAAATAGACTGTCTAAATGAACTTGAGGATGACGAGACATAAGAGTGACATTTCATTACTTTTAATAATAGGAAATGTTTGGAGTATTTCTTTTGAAAGTTAATAAACGCGGATATGAAGGGTGCTCCACACGGCGCGGTTCGTGAACGACGTTCAAACAAAATGTGAAAGGACTTATTTTAACACAGTAAATTCGGCTCTTCATACATCATACGGACGGGATGGTCGTACATATCTTGTTTTCTAATTGCGCGTTAGATCGATATGAAACGTGACGTGATTATACAATTGGGTACGACATATCTATACACTAGTAAGTTATATTGTATCATTGTATTTAATTACGGCTGATAGATGGTTTTATATGTGTCTACTATACATATATCTATCCACTGCTAAACATAGACCTCCCCTATAACTCTCCACAAGGTGACATTCTGTGCTGACTGCATCCATCTCCACCTAGTCAAGGGCCGACCCACGCTGCGCTTTCCTTCAAGTGGTCGCCACTCCAAAGTCCAGGACTTTGCTGTCCCAATCCCAACGGCCAGCCGTTCTCCGAGCTACGTACATGCTCCGCGCATCACCTCAACCGTGTAATCCGGTTCCTGGTGAGCTTTTATGTATCAACCGCTAAAAATTCTCAACTTTTTTGGAAATTTCCCGAAATTCGCCCATCTCTTTTTGCTTTCAATGCCGTGTGCGCAAGACGGGCGGAGTCCGCGTTCAAGTATCCGACATCGAAATATCTAAACTTATATGTTCAGTTCCCCTGTGTCACAGAAAATTTCTCAATACAATACTTTCTTACAAATACGTCATCAACAGTATAAGTTTTAAATTGTGATTGACTGCCACAAGCCAACTCTGGCCGAGTTTCACGCAGGTAAGTACTTTAATACTTAGTGTCGACTTTTGTTCTTAAACACTCTGAAACCACTTGAAGATAGGGCTTCGAAGGTCTGGGGAATTTTTAATTCCGTTCCGTTGACTGACATGTTTATTATTAAATAATATGGTTTCCTTATTGAGCGTTGGTTAAGAAGTAGTGTCTAGTAATCAAAAGTACTTCGATCCTATACCAACCCGACCTAAGGCAAAAGGTGTAGAAAACTAGTAATGATATGTTGACTGGTAAAGAATGCCACATGGCATTAAGTCCGCCATTTCTACACGTTTTTTGGTAACGTATTTTTTGATAAATAAATAAACGTAGTCACACACCCACTTCCTTCTTACCCACTCGTTTGCTTATGATATTTTTGACTGATAGATAGAATAGATGGAATACTCTTCTTTATTACACACCTCAACGCGAAAGAAATACAAACACAGAAAAAACTTAAAATTACAATAGAGGTAGACAGCATGCGGTCTTATCGCTAAAGAGCGATCTCTTCCAGACGACCTTTGGGTAGCAGACGGTTTTAATTAAACTTCAGAAATCCCTATATCCCCTACGATGCCACCCTAAAGCTTTCAGAAGCAACTGGTTGAAAAATTGAACGGCTCTCGCATCAGGTTCAGTGGTCCAATATGTAGGACGCCCGTGTTGGCCCGAAAAGCCGTTGAAAACGCAGGTTCGAACCCTGTCTGAACCGTTAATTTTTTTTAATTTTTGCTTCATTGTAAACATCCCTATCTCCATTTATTATACTTATATTTCAAATAAATGTTGACGAAACGTTTCGATTTTGATGTAACTGTAGTTACCGAAAGCAAATGAGTGATTATATTTCTCTCAGTGCTATAGAGAATAGTGCTTTAAAATAGCCCGTGAGAATTAGGACAGCTGACAAGTAAACTCAGCCAAGTTCCTTAGCAGAACCTTCGTTATCACTTCCGCTAGGTCCCAGTGCTAAAGACTTGTACAGTTTGACAGTTATACCCAAATAGCTTTGCTTATCTTTGACCTTCGATCACAACGGTCCCGGGGGCTAAGACGACTGCTCCGGATTTAGCCTAAAGTTTCGCTGTAATAATATTAATCAAACGCTTTAATCGTTCAATGCCTTTTGCCTACGTAATCAAAGAAATACAGACAGATTTTTAGGACAATGCAATAGTTATTTTTGCAACAAGAGAGCAAATTTGTTTTTTGTTGCGAGTGCTGATTTTGAGTCCCGAGCAAGCGAAGGATCCTAAGTTAAAATAAAGTTAGAATCTTGAGTTTAGCGAGGGACTCAACAGCACGAGATGCAAAAAACTTTGCTCTCGTGTAGCACACACAGCTTTTCACCTCAACAGCGAGAACATAATTCGATTTTTTGTACTTGTTCTTCCCACCATTCAAGTGTAGGTATGATTTAGTCTTTGTTGCTGATTTCAATTACATTATTAATTAGAATATAGATACCTGCTGCTTAAAAAAGAATAGCAATATCAAATTAGATTCTAACACTGTAGGTACGAGTCCCTCAACAACCACCACACGTTTGTCATTATTTGATCAAATTGGAAGATTTAGCTCATTTAGCAAACGAGTTTATTTAATACTACGAGATTTTATTTATAGTTTGATTAATATTTTTTCGCGCAAAGCACCAAACAAAATAAATACAACAGTAAACAACAAGAACAATTTGAACTCGATATTTTTTAAAGTAAGTACGTTTCGAAACTGCATCTATGATAAATTGGTGAATTATAAATTATTATGAACTACCTACCCATATTTACAGTATAGTTGAAAAATCTTATCTTATTTGAACAATAATCTATTTGTATTATATAAAAGATGCAATTATTTAAACATTCGGTTCAATTACAAAAACAATATGTAGGAATTAAAACGTTCTCGGGTCTTCTTTTAATTTTATGGTATAACGCGTATTAGAACGTGTACCTATTCGAGGGCGGATTCGGAAATGGAATTTCGAATTTATATGTTTCTATTATGACTCTCTTTTTCATATAGATATAAAAGAGACAGAGTGCAGCAAAGTTGGAATGATCCGAATTAAAATAAAAAAAATAATAATGAAAAGTTACTTTGTAGGTACTCACGCTCGAAACAAAATCGCATTTTGTTCACAGTTATCTGACGGCAAAATCGTCATGTTTGAGCTAGTGAGGTTAAAATTGCAGTTTCGTATTTCATCGAAAGGAAATCATTTCATTGTAAAGCAGCTATTAATTCTTATAGAATCTGCGGTGCTGAGGTCTATACCAGTTCTCGAAAATAATAGTGTCGCGTTCTTTTGGGATCGATCTATCATCACGGATAATAAGCCCGATATCGTGTTGATAGATCCTGATCCTCAGTGAGCACGACGAGCATTCTGCATTACAAGAACTTCGTGAAGGTTGTGAAAAACAAGCTCACCAAATCCCTGGACCTGGCACGCGAAATTACAGCCATGTTAGACAATGATTGGTCAGTGTAAAGAAAAGTGAAAAACGCTGAATATCCACCAAGCTATGCCAAATACGAGTACCATGTATCATAGTATGATGTCTTTGACTCAGGCATTTCTCAGGGATCTTGAGACATTATTCTGCGAAAAGCAAGCGCCGCATGCATCCATAAGGAACTCCTTTATTCGCATGCATATTTAATCCACGTCTGTAATTTTCTTACGCGGTAATACAAGAGGCAGGTTTCACAATATCCCGCCATATTATACTTTCCTGTGTATTATTTAAACCAAAACAGGTGCTTGTTCCCTGTACGTCACGAAGCCGGTAGTACGAGGTCCGGTCGCTGAAATCCCTAAGTCATTTGAATTTTATTAAAGGTGCTTGGTTGCCTCGCATAGCTCGAAACTTATTTCTGTACCGTGCATTTCATCAGCCAAATTAGTAGCGTAGATGTATGTTCATTCCATAGCTTATTTCTATACAAACCACATCGTATCTCCTTGTTGTTTCGTGAAAAATCACTAAACAGATTATACGGTTGTTTTGCAAATTCATCATAAATATAATTTTGAATGCAATCAAAGAAGATTAATCGAGTCCACCTCTTCTCTCTTAGTCTACCTAAGATACGAATTCGGAGCTTCACCTATCCGTTTAATGGATAAAAAAACATTACATATCAAATTAAATTTGTTAAAAAATTTACTAATCGCGAATCAAATTTCTAAAAAAATCCTGAACAAAATAAATATCTCTTAAAAAAATAAAAATAATAATTTTTAACAAACACTAAACTGGATATCGTTTTACGATTATGGCGAGCACTGCTATCCACTCCACAGTGACAATTTAACTGCGACAAAGTGATTTAATGGGTTGCCGGCTCTCAGACTAAGATGCGTGTACTCACCACCCCTTCTCTCTTAGTCTACCTAAGATACGAATTCGGAGCTTCACCTATCCGTTTAATGGATAAAAAAACATTACATATCAAATTAAATTTGTTAAAAAATTTACTAATCGCGAATCAAATTTCTAAAAAAATCCTGAACAAAGTGAATATCTCTTAAAAAAATAAAAATAATAATTTTTAACAAACACTAAACTGGATATCGTTTTACGATTATGGCGAGCACTGCTATCCACTCCACAGTGACAATTTAACTGCGACAAAGTGATTTAATGGGTTGCCGGCTCTCAGCCTAAGATGCGTGTACTCACACAACGGCTTTTGTAAGGCTTTGCGAGTATCATTGTTCTCGAGACCTCCGCAACCTTGTGTATAAATCATTTTTATTATTTCACGCCTCAAACATGGAGCAAAAAATGTGCGAGCCATGGAAGCTAACTTAAATAGGGGAAATTGCTTGCAGCTCTTATATCCTCGAGATTATGTTTTATGTGCGAGTACAGAGCGCGGGTACATTCTCACCGTTAATACGAAAGTTTTTGGTTTATCCTACTAAAGAAGCAAAGCATGAACATGACAAAGATACGATTTCTCAAAAATGGAATGAAATATTGGTGTTATATTCCTTATCAACCCCAGTTCAGGTCAGGAGGAGGAGGACATAAAAAATGCGAGTCATATCACCAAAGTACTTGTTTCACCATTTTTTAAGCCTGATTGGGTTGAGTGTGCCAATGCTGGGCAAATCTCTTTCCTTGATTTCTTCGAGTCCCGATCACATGCCTTCTCCGGCCAACCGTTAAGGAACGTGTCCAGGTCGTCCCGCCATCTCCGCCCCATCCTGCCCCGCCTGCGCTGCCCATAAAAAGTAACAATATAAATTCATGTAAATCTATATTTAAAGCCATATTGTTTACAATACGTCATGAAAATGTGTCGCATCAATCATTTTCAACTCACTAGATGAACCAATTTTATCAGAGCAAGTGCCACTACGGGACCGACGCATTCATCATGCCGCCAAACAAAATGTATTCAAAACAGTAGTTTTAAAACTGGTCACGAAAACAAGAAGCATAAGCCATGACGCGTTTTCAGGCACTTTCATATTTTAGACAAGATGTTACTTGGCTTTTACGAGTAGCAAAGATTATGAGTTGCAGAGTAGACGAATTCATAGAGAACCAGCGAGTGCAAAACCGGGCAAAAACCAGCCAAGGGCGAGTCTGACTCGCGCACCGGGGGTTCCGTACAAATGCTTATCCCATCTTAACTGGCCGGGTGAAGTTAAGTTTGAACCTGGTATGTATGGCGCCGGATACAAATGAGGTGCAAAGTTAACGCAAGCGATCACGTTTGTAGTATGAGAGCCCCCTTATATATTTATTTTAGTCTATATTTTAGTATTTGTTGTTATAGCGTCAACAGAAATACATCATCTGTGAAAATTTCAACTGTCTAACTATCACAGTTCATGAGATACAGTCTAGTGACAGACGGACGGACAGACAAACAGATAGATAGGCGGCCGGACAGCGGAGTCTATAGTAATAGGGTTCCGTTTTTACCCTTTGGGTACGGAAACCTAAAAATGGAATGGTTCATAAGGCCCTATACCGCAGTGAAGGCGTTAACGTTAACATTCTACTTACTGAGACTGATTGGTCAAGTCTACTTTCTACAGCGTGCGTATACTCTTCAGTGTAATAAAGAAGCATTTTCATATATTATGCTGATGGTGATTATAACATTAAACGTGTTTGAATATGGGAACTTTTTACTTAGGCCATTATTCTAAGTGGTTTTACAGGACCAATATTTCGTTTTAACTCAAAAAACAAGCCTAATTCCATAAGTGTTTATAATATAGTAGGTATGCTATTTAACTATTCCGCAACCGAATTACGAGCAAATGGAATGAAATGGAAATATATGAAAACGTTTCTGTATTGAAATTGTAGGTATATACATACATACATTTTTTATTTTAATACAAATATCGGAATGACCACTGCGTTCCTGCCTAGTGCCTTGTATTAGTTGTATTGTACCTATTTGTAGTTATAAGCATCATAAAGTTTCTTTCAAAGTCGGCCTCAATCTATCGGTATACATTCTTAATCTTTTTTGAACTTACCTGTTTTTTTTATACGTAAACATGTGAAATTGTAAGGTAATTATAGTTAATTAATCCGGTACTCTTAAAATAATATAATAGGTATATAATGGCTTATATAGTATAGTGCTATCTAATTATATTATAGTCCTACAGTTTTGTTGAAAAACTTTCTAAGCGTTTGTGTCAATTAATGTTAGAATAATATCCCATACAAGTCCTATCAAGGGATTGTGTGATTCGGAAACATACTCTCTACTCGTTGAAAATTTCTTAGTATATAATATGATTAATATCAAAGTAAACCTGAGATTTCAAATACCGTATGAAAGCAAACAGATGCAGAAGGCACTCATAAATATTTTCCTGCTGCACTTATTCCATATTTTCTTTCCGCTCATGTATTTTATTTTCTTAGCAATTTGTGTATAATAGAGATTCGCATGTTTGCTTGTTTTGTGCCCGTTTCCTGTGTGAAAATAATTATGGAAGTCACTTTGAATATCTATACCTACCATACCAACCATTATAAAATAAGTCTTAAATTATATTAATAATAACTTTTACTTTAGTTCTAAGGACAGGGTCATTATTCCAGGAAAAATCTTAGCAGCCATCACGCGCTATCCATACAGCGTCAATAGGTAAAAAAATTGTTAAAATTTGTCAAGCCGTTTTGGCGCGATGAGAGGACAAAGAAGTTATGACCAAACGATGACGGCAGAATCGCATGACGCCGCGCCCCCATACAAAACAAAAGACGATCCTGCATCGCGCTATTAAGATTCTTCCTGGATTCATGACCCCTCTCCATGGAAAATTGATTTTCAATAGAAATCTAGCATTTAATAACGGAACCCCACACTGTGAACACGAATCTCCGATGCTGGAGAAACAACCGTCAGGCTAAAGTGGGACTGGACCAGCCACGACATGCACCTGGAAAGGTGGGCTAGTTTGGCCACTGAATGCCTCTGAATCGTTCATTAGCGTTAAGGGCACATTAGTATCATCTTTTTTATGAAATCTGACCGGCTATTATTGCCGTATCTCACAATTGCTGCATTTCTATTGTGATCCCATATTGTATTTGTTTCAAATCTTAGTAAGCGTGGAAGATTACGGCTAAAGAGTATTTCTACGATACTCAGAATTTACTGACTTTATTGGTTGTATAAATAAATTAAACTTTGTATCTTATTCATATATCAACCTACAGATAACCACCACTGCTGGACAAGATCGTCCACCATGAATTTTCATGGTGGTCGTAGGTACGCTACTTTCATGTACTTAGCGATTTGTGTAAGTAGGTACAATAAGGTTGTATATAGACCCTCTGTGCCATGAAACGGCTTAGGTATAATGCATATGTTTCGACGAAACGATATGAACCGTTGTCTCTGTGCAAAGGTCTTCATGAACACAGAAAGAGACGATAACGGAACGATTTCTGCGTCCATTACGCTTCCCTAAAACATACATGACCATCGATGTCAAACTGCGTCCAGCGATTTGCGAAATGTACGAGTATGGACATCTGTGGCATGTCACCTACTCAAACGTCTTCATAAACACGAAAAGGGTGATAGCGAAACGATTACTGTTACTGCGTGCATTACGGTTCCCTAAAACAAATATGGTCATCGATGTCAAACGGCGGCGTCCAGAGACTCGCAAAATGTATGGACATGTGGCCAGAGGTTTACTGGAGCCTTACCACAATCTTTATAAAAACTATCCAAAAGCAGTGCAGTTCAGTTTAGGCACCTAAATTGAATCGCTGAATTTGGTAAGTACCATAACAAATTTAAAGCAGCGCTGATTCTCGATCGCATAAAGTGAATGAAAGACCGATATTTGTCTCTGGTCCGCAATTGAGACGCTACGGCGCGAAAGGGATGCCGCTATGTGAGTTTTGTATATGTTTATCTCTTTCTGGCTTCTATCCGTTCGGTAACTAAAATATTACAAATTAATTTCGCAGCACGCTTTGTTTAAAACTAATTGGTTATTTTGAAAAGAAAAGACATATATTTCATAGCGGACTTATGTTCTTTTTTTAATTTCATGACAATATTTGCCATACCAAATGCTTTATTGAATGAAATAAAGTTTAAAATGTCTGTATTTCAAAAGAATTGTAATTAAGACTCGGAACGTGTGCCGCCTTCCGCCTGTGATAATGTCATGTCAATCATTGACATGTAAATTTGTTAAATTTCAAATGAATTTTACGTGGTATGCCAATCTTCGAATTCAGTTTAATCCTCCGCGGATTTAGTGTATTCGTTCAGGGGAAAGAAATTGTGACCAGGAAATGCGGTGAAGTGATTTTATCACCCATATATATCAAGTGTGTCAATGACAATGTTAAAAGCTCCGTTTTTATCGCCAGCTGTCTCCCGCCGAGATAGAGACCTTTGAAATCGGGCTTATATTTTTGACCCCATGATATCAATATTATCCAGCTGCAGTCCCGGCACTACGTGTACTTCAGCTCATTTGTGGTGTGCGTGCCGCGGCCGCTGCAGGACACCATCGCAAGTGCAGACTTCTGGCGGAAGGGTGTTGTGTTTCGGCAGTTCCGCGGTAATTTGCCGAATTATACACCAGATCAGACGACGCAAAGGACCCACGCGGTTGTGTCGCCTAAATTAACTAGTTTTAAGTCTTGTTTATATGTATTTTTGTAGTTCAGTGCCTTATTGGTTTTATTACTGTAATGCTGTGTAACTTTTTTGAATAATAAATAAATTATCAACTGCTTAAAGATATGTTCAATTATAGTTGCCTATTTTAGGTTCAGTGCAAATGTTTGTAACTCCAGTTCTTTGTTTTACAAAATAGTTTACTTGTTTTTATAATTCAATCTATTAAAAATCATATTGTGGTTTAAGAACTTAAATAGTAACCAAATAAAGAAGCATGATGTAAAGCACCCTCGAGCGGCTAATTTAGTTACTACAGTCTGCAATGCTACGAAAAAAAAACGTATCTTACTATGAAATCCATACAAAGCTACGAGCTCTTTACCGTAGTATTGCAGTAGTCATATGGAACCGAAAAACACGAAGTTCTATCTACTTATTACCAGTAATGCACTCTTATCTATGCGCATTGTGCATCTTTTTTTTCCCCGTTGCATTATCCAAGAGATCGTATTATAATAACTCAAAAGAAATTAACTCGTCAGTATTCTGAAAAACCTGTCAAACACTTCGCTACCCTAAATTTTTCGGCGATGGGGTGCGTACGTACGTAGTAGTGCGTATATATTGTAACAGAAATAGATAATAACGCGAGCGCAGCGAGACCGAAATTTTTCGGCGCGGGGGTGCGTAGTAATACGATCAAATGAAAACGCGAGCGCAGCGAGGGCGAAATTTTTAGCCCAGGTGTTCGTAGTAACAAAATCAGAAAAAAACCCGAGCGTAGCGAGCGCCAAATTTTTCGGCGCAGGCGTACGTAGTAACACAATCAGAAAAAAACGTACGTAGACTACGTAGTATAGTATATATTGTAACAGAAATAGATATTAACGCGAGCGCAGCGAGCCCGAAATTTTTGGCCCGGGGATGCGTAGTAACACGATCAGATGAAAACGCGAGCGCAGCGAGAGCGAAATTGTTCGGCGCGGGGGTACGTAGTAACAAAATTGACCGATATAGTGTAAAAAGATCCGATCTGGCAACGCTGATATATGTATGGCCTATTGCCACCGCCCCTCTTGCCGGCCCGCGACCTCACTCGGCGCCCGTGCCCTATATTTGAAGCATGTTCATGTTCTTACTTACAGACGCGCCCCGAAGATATTGACAAACTTACAAGCATGTTTTCGACCAAAACTATTTGTTTTTGTTATTTTTCATGTTCATTTTAAATTTTGGATTGACAAAAAAAAGGTGAAAAGTAATAGTTGGTTGAAAGGCGCCAATACCAAAACAAAATGCAAACGGCCAGGGGCGCCTACGCCGCCCCTGTCGGTTTGGCGCCCCGGGCTATAGCCCGGATCGCCCTAGGGTAAATACGTCCCTGAATAAAACGGTAGGAAGTTACACAGACACGTTTCCAGACCTGTGCGAGACAAGTCGCGAACAAAAGCTAGGTACTAATAAATATTCTACACAAAACTATCCAGAACGATACATTCAATGAGGAACTTTTTATGAGTCGCAAAATTTGACACTCGTGCGATTCAGTTTCGTCTCAAGTGACACATCGTGGTACGAAAAGTACTTGAAATGAGAGAATGAAATAGTTGAGACGCTCTTACTGAACTGCATCTGAACTGAGTCGTAAATACAATGTCATGGTATGAAATAGCGATACAGTTCAGTTTAGGGCCTAAAGTGAGTCGCGTTAAGAGATCGTGGTAAGGCTCCTGTATAGGATAGGTTTTAAAATAAGAAACTTGTAAGAAAGAAAACACTAATAAAAAGCTTAATTTAAATAACGTAGGTACGTTCAATCAAGGAAATCGTAACACGAACATTTATTGCTCTTGTTGCAATGACAATAAGGACTAAAAAGGTACGTAGCCTATTGCCCCGTGAAATGAAAAAAAACCGTAATAGTTTAAAAATAGTTTTTAGCAACTTGAATATTGGGCTAATGAAATATTTTTCATTATAACCACACGACCAGGATCTATTTCGTTAAAGAATTTTAGGCACTTTTCTGTATTTCTAGTTAGCCGAGTTATTGTACAAGTTACATACTCGGCGTAAAGGAGCTTTATGAAGTCGGTCGTGCTGGGTCATAGTCAGATTAAGGTTCAAATCTTTCCTGTGTAATTTTCTGATAAAACTCGTATGAGAATAAAGAATGTTCCCTCTTCTATAATCCGATATAATAGCATTAATATAACCTTCTAGTTAGCCGAGTTATTGTACAAGTACATACTCGGCGTAAAGGAGTCGGTCGAGCTGGGGCATAGTCAGATTTAGGTTCAAATCTTTCCTGTGTAATTTTCCGATAAAACTCATATGAGAATAAAGAATGTTCCCTCTTCTATAATCTATATATATAAAACTCAAAGGTGACTGACTGACTGACTGACTGACTGACTGACTGACTGACATAGTGATCTATCAACGCACAGCCCAAACCACGGGACGGATCGGGCTGAAATTTGGCATGCAGGTAGATGTTATGACGTAGGCATCCGCTAAGAAAGGATTTTTCAAAATTCACCCCCTAAAGGGGTGAAATCGGGGTCCAAAGTTTGTATGGGGAAACAAGATTAGTTAGACTATTATATTCGAAACTTCACAGGAGTATTCCTAACGATAAATGAGTAAACACGTGTTTCAGGTTTTTTGAAAATTCAACCCCTAAAAGGGAGAAATGTGGTGACAAAGTCTGAAAATCAGCATGGGTATTGTTTTTATGGTTTATCGGGTCGCTGATTACAAAAACCGCAACGATTTTAAAATCCAACGTGGCGGACGTGAGTTACCATCTCCCCTGTTGGAGTGAAATGGGGTTGAAATGTCTAAATACTAAACCGCTGGTTCTAGAGAGTTCAAATTTGGCACGTAGGTTCCTTATAAGGTGTAGGGGTGCACTAAGAAAGGATTTTTCAAAATTTACCCCCTAAAGGGGTGAAATGGGGGTCCAAAGTTTGTATGGCGAAAGAAGATTAGTTAGACTATTTTATTCGAAACTTCACAGGAGTATTTCTAACAATAAATGAGTTAACACGTGTTTCAGGTTTTTTTTAATTCAACCCCTAAAAGGGAGAAATGTGGTGACAAAGTCTGAAAATCCATTGGTAATGCTTTAATGGTTTATCGGGTCGGGTCGCCTTTTGGGGTGCGATGGGGTTGAAATGACTAAATATGAGTACGGGTGTAATTTTTATGGTTTGTTGGGACGTTAATTACGAAAATGCCACCGATTTTGAAATTTTATTTGTGGTCATGAAAATTCTTGAAAGCATTTGCGCCAAATTGCAATTTAATAGGTCCAGTAGTTTTGCAGCAAATCGATTGTAACAGACGGACTGAAAGACAGCTACACGTGATCCTATAAGGGGGTTCTTTTTTGCTTTTGAGGTATGGATAGAGACCCGTGTTATCCTAATAGATTCAAAAAGTAGTATTTGGTGGCATCTCGATCGTCGTCAATCGGTACCTATAGGCGGGCGGCGCGTTGGGACGGGATGAGTAATGATCGGGAAACTTCCTGCATCCGTAATAAATACATTCAAGCTTTTCAATAATAAGTCATTTCAGAATTCTGAATTACGTTTATCTGGCTCAGAATAATACATTTTTTATTCATCAACGAAGAGAACCTCAATATCTTACAACATGACGTAACTTATAACATGGCTTAGAATCATTAAACCAATCTCGAATAACAAGTCTCAGGGGCAAACTCTCAAATTTGCGGGTATTGACTTGAGAGAACATTGCTTCTCTCATGGACAGTTTTATGTTGCTTGCTCTCGAGTAAGTTCACCCAGTAGCTTGATAGTTTTAGCGCCTAATGACAGATTAGTCAAGAATATTGTGTACAAAGAAGTTTTGTAGGCCCTATTTTTTTACACACGCTAAACAAAAGTAAAGCCGCAAAAACTATACATAATTAATAATAATACTTCTTAACGCGAGCGAAGCCGCGGGCACAAGCTAGTCCGATATAATAGCAATATAACCTGGATTCATACAAGCTCTTAACGTTTGACCACCGAAGGGACGACTGTTGTTTGTTGAACTGACTATGACCCAGCTAGCCTAGTGTGGTTTGAGGTCTTTGGCGGCCCACAATGTATGCAGGCACGTATGTTGGAGGCAACAAACCGCCACAACAGATGGCCGCATGAATAAAACAGTGGAGGGTGCTCTGAATATTTCAGCTCGGGCCGTTTGTTGGGCACGCTCGCTGGATAATTGGAAACTAAATTGTTCATGTGTTCCATAGATGAGTACAAGGACTTATAGTCACGTGAAGAAAAAATCTAGACAGACTACGCGCAACTATCAAAGGCTTTGAAAATGTAGCTTAAAAATAATGCACATGATAAATCTTGACAAAATTGTTTTCTGACCTCGCGCGTAACGCGCTACCGCCTATCCATTTTTTGTCCGTCCGCCTCCTCATCATTGGCCACAGCATCTGTTGTAGATGTTTGTTGCAGCACTTGTGGGTTTACGGGTTCCCACATCGCCGTTGATGACTATAGAGTCCTATAGCAGCGCGGCATTTCTTGCCACATCGATCGCACACAAAACGCGAGTCCGCAGGAGGTGGAAGAGCACGACGAAGACTTTTCTGCTTCAGGTTCTCCAGCCAGTCATCGTCATGCTTTGATGTTCCGACTTTAATGTCATGACGCCATTCAGGTCTCATCTCAGCGCGTTTTTCCCACCCGTCTGTCCGAATACCGAAACTATTCATGTCCCGCTTGCAGGAGTCCTTGAATCTTAAAGTTGGACGCCCAACAGGTCTTTTTGCATCCGCTATCTGACCCAGCATTACTTGGCGTGGTAGTCTCTCCGAGTCCATGTGATGAACGTGACCGAGCCAGCGTAGTCTTCTCTGCTTTAGCATAGCAGTTATGCTGCAACAATGCGTTCTTGAGAGTACTACCTCGTTGCTGATTTTGTCTTGCCAAGTGACTCCGAGTATAGTCCTCAGGCAGCGCATGTGGAAAGCGTTGAGTTTGCGTTCTTGTTTCGCATATGTAGTCCAAGTTTCTGACGCATACAGCAATACACTTAGGACGCAGGTCTGGTGTACAAGGACTTTGGTATGCGTAGTGAGATGGCTTATACTGTACCTTAATTTCCGTTCCTTGAATAGCAATCTGAAATTGAAATTCTCGATCCAAGTTAGCGAAAATATTTTGAAAATTTAACAAATTTTAGAAGATCTCAAAAAGTTACCTACCAAATTGTAGAAGATCGATTTTGGGAATTCAAATTACACTTTGATGCCCTCCGGCAGACGCAAATATTTATACTAACACTACTTAGATATATAGATTTGTACTAACAAATAATATGAGTCACCATTGTTACTCGAAACGAAATAAACGATTTCATTCATTCATTCATTCATATACATTAGTAATAATTAATAAAATAGAATAGAAGTTGTCCCTGTTTACCGGTAAAAATAACTTGTACCGTAAAAACAGTTATTTTTATTCAACGAATTCTAAAAAGGAGAGGCAATGACCCACTTAGGTCAATGCCTTTTACCTATATAAGTAGTCTCTTTATACGTATTCATTTAGACGAAAAAATATTATTTACGCATCCCATTTATCGAGCACTCAAGAGGATGTCGACTCGATAAATTTATTCACGCTGTGGCCTCGAAAATACAACGAATCTGTATAATTATACTATTTGAAAAGATTTAATGGAGCTATTTCTTGGAGAATCGCTGCCGCTGCCTAAACCCGCGAAAAAGCTTTCATAGAATGTATGGATTCTAAGAAATAATAACACTATAAGTACTAGTATTTTTTATGCAATTTGCTGCTGTCAATACCGTACTGTATAAATACTTAGGGGTGCTGAATCGCGTAACAAACAATGATCCGGTAAGTAGTTGGTTTTATCTGGTCAGCCCATCATCGCCTAGTTGACCTGCCACGTGGTCTGGTGATTTTCTGCGGGCCCTTACACTGAAAATAGGGGGCAATTTCAACACGTTTATCGAAACAGGACCATTTTGAAATTTTTTATAAAAAGTTCTAGCCAAAACGGCACGAGATATGAGGAGTGGCAGTTTTGCGAAAATAAAAGTCGCCGTCCAGAGACGGGGTACCGTTTCATAAGCCTCTCAACGCACTGTCCATAAAAGTATTAATTTTGTTGTTTTGTTTGTGATAAAAAAAATTGTTATTATTGGTAAGTAAAGAGTCCATCATCTAAGTACAAAAAATAATATCCGCCAATATCTCACATAAAACCCGATATCAGCTGAAATCGGTGCCATTTGTAATGTTCCACCCGGGATCGCTGTCATTTTGCGACATGTCTGTGCACTTTGTTCCGCGAGGGAGCGTCCGGCTGTCCCGGACGCTGACGGCTTTTGTCCTAAGGCGATCTTTATTTGTGTGAGAAAATAAAACATCTGACGTACCTAAGCAACTAGGTATATGGACGAATCAATATCGTTCGACATTCAAGTATTTTCCGTGGAACCTGACACACCTGACGTGGTGGCATACCTGAGCATTTCTCTAAAAGTTTGTACACAATTAGGTGGAATTGCGGTGGAACCTTAGAATAATATTCTACGGGTGGAACCTTTTCAAGGCACTTCATAATAAGCATTATACTTAGTTCATAGTCTTTTATTTTCTTTGTTTGTTACTATTTATGTAATTATGTGTTGATCCCGAATAAATGTTTTTCTTTCTTTCTTTCTTTATTTAATTAAGATGTCATTAAGGTCAATTATATATTTCCTATTTTGTTACCAATTTTCTTTGTAATTTCCAATACATTGATTTCAGATTATATACTCGTATAATTAATAAATTATAAGCATAACGCATAACAGAACTTTAATTATCAAACATAACCGTAACATTGATATAAAATTACTAAAATAATTAGTAACGAAATAGGAAAATTATATTGAAAATTGAAGTCATGCTCAATTGCTCACCTAATGTTGCCATACCTAAATTGGGTAAACTAATGTTCACATAGAAAAAGGAGTCACCGTAAACTCCCAAATAAGGCTGTAAGGCTGCAAGGCTGCCTGTCCAATGAACCGGAGAAAATTAGCCAATCAGACTACATCTTTGTGAAGCCAAAAAGAAGTGCATTTAAATCTGACGAATGTGATTGGTCCATTTCACAACTTTTCTAACCTACAAAAATTTTGACCATCTTCAAACGGGTGAGCCAATTTTCTTTATTTTTACTTTAGAACAATTCGACGAAGTTCTCTAATAAAATCGTACTTACCATCTTTTAGTCGCTACGGCGCCACTGACAGTCTAACAGATACAAAGTAACTATCTATAATCGTTTATCTAAAATATAAAACCGCAGCTTTCATCTCGTACCTGAGAAATTAACTAACGGACTATTGTTTTGTCCACAGATAAATCACTTCTATTTGTGTAGTGAATTTTAGGTAATTAATAAACTAAGCCATTCAATCCATTTCAATTCAATCTATTGGTAATCACAAAACATCTGCACAGATAAATCACTACTATTTGTATAGTGAATTTTACGTTATTAATAAACTAAGCCATTCAATCCATTTCAAATCAATCTGTATGTAATCACCATTGTGTGAATACACGAATAATTCAGAGCAGACGAGCTAATTGGTTTAATTACCTGCTAAAACTACTGACGACGTATCACCGAGCACTCTATTCGCCTAAAATAAACCTGAATTATTATACACACACAACACAAATCCTCTTTTAAAAGCAGATTAGCTTTGAAGCGAAGTTGGAGACACATAATCCTGTAATTAGCAATGTCCGAGACACGTGGTTAATATTTAAAAGACTTTGTATGGCTGTTAACAAATTGGTCTGAAAAATTCAGGAGAGGGCCGCGGCGTGAAAATGGACGGCACCCCTAGCACAACTGTGATACGTAACTCTTTCTCGCGCGAGATATGTATCTATCTCACTTTGTGCAGTACCTACTGTGAGAGAGTGACAAGGTACGTTATGCCGCGCTACAAGAATCGCGTAGCATAGTGCTAGACGGGCAGGGCACACGCGAGCACGCGAGACAAAAGGACTCGTATATAAAACGGAACGAAAATCCCTATATTGTAGACCCAAAATTGATAAATTCATCGCTAAGATATAAAAAACCGGGAATATAATTAACGGTAAAATTCGTTGGAACTGTGGTTTCTTGTCTTAACTTCAAGAGACGAGACGTGTGTAGTGCAAACTATAAACTTAACTTAAGAGGGAGTAATGCACGCATAATGCAACGCTCTCGCATAAAGGTAAATATAGAGATACATGTAAATTTAAAACAAAAAATCAGACTACCTAACCCATCATCACCTGTTCTCTTAGCTTAGAGTTTGTAAGCAGATGATAGAGGAGATATGAAACTTTATGAATTATGTCAATAATGGCGTTATACAATCGTACGAGAACGAGTGTGAATCCGTGGGCAAAAGCTAGTAAAATAAATAAAAAACACAAAATGATAACCCCAAGGAATAATCAACCTTTGAAAGTTATATATATATAGACGTTATAAAGAATAAAATTAAACCCTAAACCCAGTGAAACAAACAAAGTTTCATTTAATCACTTTCCGATTACCTCTAAAAATCATCAAATCGAGCCCCTTTAAAGGCCCGTAACGGAACCTTTCCCTAATTATTGTTAGCCCTGATAGCCTTCGGCAGAGCCAATTATTTTAATTACCCTTTGCCCTTAGCTTTTTGAGAGAAGCACTCAAGGCAACGGCACCGGATTTAAATAATTGAATTATGTCTACCTAGCTTACCTAATGTTACATTTCAACCCTTTTTTAAGCCTAATGGAGTAAAATGACATTCAGAAGATGTAATTACGGTTTATGGTTATGTTAACAAAGAAATATGACTATTGGAGGCTGCAATTTGCAAGGGTCAGCTTAGAAGCGTCGACTGGGCGCCTAGTGACTCTCGTTATCTAAGAATATTAAATTTAAAATCCGTACAGTCTGACCAAAAAGAGTAGAAATTAAAAAGTGGCAATACTCTAGTGTCGTCCCTTTCTAATCAATCTAAGAAAACGAGGACGACACTACAGTATTGCCACTTTTTAATTTCTACTCTTTTTGGTCAGACTATACATAGTTGGCAAAATCAAATGTTGGAAACGGCCATTTTCACTTTTTTTTCTTTAAGCATGACTTGAACTGTGTCAGGGCTGTTTAGCTCTCACTACCAGTAGTTGGACTTTGTGTGGGAGTATAACCCGCTGATGCGATTATCTCAGCGACACCGGAGTGATTTTTGGGGGTGACGCGGGCGTACTGTGTGCTGTGTTTAAATTTAAAACACGTTTAAAAGGCAAACCAGACAATGGAAGACCGCATTAGCAGCTAAGTGTAAAGTGGAATTAGGTACCCAGTTACTAATCATAGATCATTTAACCACTTATTTTGCATTGAATGCCATCATACTGCCTATTCAGATGCGATCGCATTGATTTTAGCTGAATCATGCCACTCTCATTGAAAATGTGTCGAATAGGTCACGTGTAGAACGCTCTCTCGGGCCGAAAGCCCGTATTTGCCTATAAGACTGTGTACCGTCGAGACTCTCGGTTTGTGTGCCATCCAAATTACCCATTCTCTGATTCTACGGGTGGAATCAAATATTTAATCGAGAAGAAAAAAAATGGTTTAAAAAAATGTTATACATATTACCTAAAATGTTATCTAAATGTATTTATTGTATGAAGTTTTGCTAAGTTTGCGGTTATTGGAAAAAACACCTAATCTTCAATAACTGTTTTACCGTAATCCTGTAAGTATCCCATAACGGCCTAGCTACACTACCAGTGTACTTTAGTGTCACAGATAGTTATCACCGGTATCCATCTAGTCGATTTGGATTGATGATGAATGATGATGGTGCCGCAACGATAATCTAACCGATAGAATGCGTAACGGAGCGACTGAGACAGACTGTATCAGTCGAAGCAGCGCTCTCGGCATATCATGGCTACGTGTCATCGTTACTAAATTACGGGTTGCGACTGTGGGGTAACTCCGTAGACATTGAGAGAGCCTTCTGACTTCAAAAAAGGTGTGTTCGTGCTTTGGCTAATGCTTGGTTCCTGGAGAGCTGTAAACCTTTATTTAAGAAATTCAACAGACTCCCACTTCCGTGTCTATACATAAAAGCCACTTGCCTACTATTTAAGGATAATCCACAGTATTTTAGTCATCGTTCAGAGACCAGTAAAAGAAATCAAAAAGCTCAGTACTGCAACCTATTATTTCAGCCTCCGTGTCACGCGTCCATGTACAAGAAGAATTGCTACAATATGTGTATTCTTCTATACAATAATTTGCCTGAAGACGTTAAAATAGAAAATAAAATTGTGTTTCGACGTAAATTATCTAAATGGCTTCAAGATAATTGTTATTATAAGTATTAAGGAATATTCGACATAATTGAATTATATTTACACGTATTATTTATATTCTTGATTTCGCTTTGAACGCCCCGCATCGCAGGGCAACAGGAACACCAACGAGCGATTATGCTCCACTTGAATCACTTACTCGACCCTGTACGTTATGCTAGTTAAACTAGGGTATCCTAAAAATAGGATAATTAAGATACTACTGCTTCTTTAACAATATGAATTTTTGTATCTAAATAAAAAGTCCAAACAAATAATAATTTTCCGGATCGGTCCAGCCGTCCTAGAGTAAATAATCGGGGAACACACCTACATAAAATAAATATCACAACAAAACGCGACCCTCTTGCTTTTTGAAGTCTGTGTAAAGTAGGAATCACGCCTTACGCGGACAACTTTAAGCCTGATGGTATACCTAATGCTATGAGGACATACTCCATAATTGATTAGTTATATATGAAATTGAAATTGCCTGTATAATAATACTAGCTTAAAATTTTACCTGCGCAGAGTAATGAATCCCAATGTATAGATTAATTCTTACACGAAACCGCAATCCCAACGCCTTCAAGCTGTAGCTCTACCATGAGTTTACAAATACCGTACTCGATTGCGACTACGTAACGGATTTGTATGGAGATTTTTTACAGCGCCTCTAGCGGATACGTATAGAACTACCAGAAGTGGTCGGCACCATAAGTTGTATTTGCACGCTAACGTTAACTCGATTCGAAAGTGCGTGTAGTAAAATACGTCACGCAAATACACCTAACTTCACATCAAATGAATCCGTCTCTTTCTAACTATATTGACATGGCTGAGTAAGCATAATATTAGCCCTTAGAGTAAAGAAATATCAATAGTTCGTGTTACTAAGTAGAAACCTATGACCTTATTGCTATCTCTGTGTAGCACATCAAGTGCCCGCAAGATAAAACGAGACGACAGAATATTTGTCAACACGTCAAATTCAAGGACGTGTTCAGCACATGTGTCTTTTTTGTTGTTGTAAGCGACGCTCAAATAGATTTATCGATATCGAAAAAACTATCATTATGATTATAGTTGCTAAGATTTGACAACACTTCATATTTTTAAGACTACAATTTTATTACTTTTCTCTATTGCACTTATGAGGTTGAGCTTAACATTATTGACAGTTAATTTTTTTCACTATCCGTGTTGAAGACTAACAGCTCTATGCATGCATAGTTGTCGTAGATTTCGGTTATTTTATGTATTTTCTTACATTTCTTCACATACTTACAGAAAAATAAATTCAAGTGTACACGATGCAGAGAGTATTGCATTTGTACACTTTAATTTATGTCTATATTAATTTTCACCTTTACGAATGAAATTTTAACAATTAATGTCAATAAATTGATTTATTCATAAAAATAACTTCTTATGCTTAACTTTAATCCTGTAATATAGAATATAATATTAAAATAAATACGCGGGTTTTGTATGTATTTTTATTGTTATCGCTTTGGTTCACTTGGATTTTATTACAATTTTCTTAGTGCAAAGATAAAAAACAGAGCATTATAAAAAATCTCCAAGATTAAGTTTTGCGATTCAATTCAGCCTCACCTTGAAAAGGATTCCAAGCTTATGGAATACTATCTTTGCGGAAGATTCAATAAAGATTTAAGTCAAAGTATAGCGAGTTAATGCGAAAAAAATTCTAGATAATCGTCAGTGATGTCATTATCATCTGCTTACTCCCCTACTTTATATGGTAGCTTAAAAGTCTTGACAGACTGGCCTTTAGGACAGACAGAGGCCTTTGTGACGTTTAGGCTTGAACGGTGTGAGGTCTTCAACACCCTATCTTCCAAAATCTATCTAACCTTCCTCTTGAGTCACTCTATCTATTAAAAAAAAAACCGCATCAAAATGCACTGCGTGGTTTTAAAGATGTAAGCATACATAGGGACAGACAGACAGACACCTGGAAGCGACTTTGTTTTTTACTATGTAGTGATATAATATAATAGTAGTCTTATCGATGTCGTATCGATAAATCTATTTGGGCGTCACTAACAACCAAAACTTTGACTCATGGGTTTTTTCTTTGTAGTCGACGTGTTGACAAAAATCGTCGTCACAAAGTATCTGTTGTCTCGTTTTTTCTTGCGCAAAATTGACGTGATTTGCAGAGACATAGATATAATCGTAGGTTTGTACTAAGTAACACGAGCTCTATGGAATTTTCCTTACTCTAAAACCCGATCCAGACCTTCCGATCCGATCCGATTTATCGGAACAAATCGGATAATGTGTAGTGCAATTGTCCGATTTATCGGAAGAAATCGGATAATGTGTAGTGCAATTGTTAAACCCGCTCCAGACGTTCCGATCCGATCCAATTTATCGGAAGCAATCGGACAGTGTGTAGTACAATTGTCCAATTTATCGGAAGAAATCGGATAATGTGTAGTACAATTGTTAGGACATTTCTTCCGATAAATCGGATCGGATCGGAAGGTCTGGAGCGGGTTTCAGGACATTTCTTCTGATAAATTGGAACGGATTGGAAGGTCTGGAACGGGTTCCGATTTCTTCCGATAAATCGGACAATTAGGCTAGTTGACTCATGTCAAATTGTAATAAACTAACGTTTATTCCGTATAGTATTTAGCAAAGGAAACCTAAATATATATTTTTTAATTCATCAAAGTGAAAGATGGCTGAAAAATTGAATTTGAAAATATGGTTTTTAACCTGTATTTTGAAATGCTTAAAACGCTGTCCGCCATGTTCGCTTATGATAGTGACGTCATCGGTCATGTAAACAAAAATGAAAGTCTACTTTGACGACTTCGAATAGTGCCGTCCCTCTCGGTCTCCTGTCAAAGTATATTGGAGTGAGCGGAATGGCACATTACGACGGTCTAATTTCCAATATTTACAGGTAATTCTACGTTACACCACAGATTAGCAAAAGGCAAAAATTGCGGACGGCGTTTTTGACTGTTTATGAAATTTCTAATTTTCAATTGATAAAATTTAGCTTTCTAGTTTTCACAAAAATACAAGACATTTTTTTAGAGCTAGTAAGATCATTATTAACCATTTCAAATACATTTCAAAACTGAGTCTACTAGCCTATTGCACTATGTATACATTATCCGATTGCTTCCGATAAATCGGATCGGGTCGGAAGGTCTGGAGCGGGTTTTAATCGGATCGGAAGCAATTGGATAATGTGTAGTGCAATTGTCTGATTTATCGGAAGAAATCGGATAATGTGTAGTGCAATTGTTAGGACTTTTCTTCCGATAAATCGGATCGGATCGGAAGGTCTCGAACGGGTTTAAACCCGCTCCAGACCTTCCGATTCGAGCCGATTTATCGGAAGAAATCGGATAATGTGTAGTGTTTTAGGTCCTAACTATTGCACTACACATTATCCGATTTCCTAACAATTACGCTACACATTATCCGATAAGTAGGATCGGATCGGGTAGGATCGGAAGGTCTGGAACGGGTTTTAATGGCGCCGCGCGCCAGTCACTTTGACATTTCATTCTCAATCTTGACTTCACATGCGTGACGTCACATCCATAAAACGTAAATAGAAAAGTGAGATTCATCGACTTTATTCAAAAAATATGGATACAATGGTATAAAGGCAGTGTTTGTTTGGTGTGTAGTGCCACAATGTACAAATACATCTATAAATACTCCACAGAAACTGTTTGTTTCTTACCGGCGAAACGCAAAAGACGAAAAATGTGGCTACGGGGAGATCCGAATGCCATTCTATCACATTAATGTATTTATGTGTGAAGATCACACTCAATCACACGTAAGTAACAATTATTTTTTTCCGTACGAGCTAGTGTGGATAGAACTATCAGTATACTTAAAACAAAACAAAATAACATCTTTAATTCCTAACCTATTGGATGTGGCCTTAGATTTATTAAACCCTATATTGTTTACAACTACAACACGTCACTCGGGAATTACAAACATTTTTATATTATGTTGTTTAGCTTATCTATGTTCTTTATAATTTTATGTGCTGTTTTGTTATAAATATAATATTAGAATATGGTATAAGATAGTTGGTATATCAGTTATGTTAAATTTCAGATGGAAAAAAACCCAAATAACTACATGAAGTACAAAAAGGGCTTTAGTCAGAAGATATTTCTTACAGATGAGGCTGTTCCAAGTTAATTTCACCGTCAAGATGATTGCAAGAGGTGGCTGCCTGATACTGGATCTCATCGAGAAATTGTCCTTGTCACAGAATGGTGCTATAAATAATTGAGCCTCCAGGTATGATATCTAATTTTACAAAAACTGGGCAAGTGCAATTCCGACTCGCGCATGAAGGGTTCTGTACCATAATCTATAACAAGTTTGTTGTATGGGAGCCCCCCTTAAATATTTATTTTATTTTACTTTTAGTATTTGTTGTTATAGCGGCAATAGAAATACATCATCTGTGAAAATTTCAACTGTCTAGCTATCACCGTTCTTGAGATACAGCCTGGTGACAGACGGACGGACAGCGAAGTCTCAGTAATAGGGTCCCGTTTTTACCCTTTGGGTACGGAACCCTAAAAATCTAATAATATAATTATAATTTTTATGTTTACACTTAAATTATGTTACTTATCTTGAATATTTATTTTTTCAGAATTGCCAAAAACTCAAGATGAATAGTAATTTATCAAAAATCCTCTAATACCTGCAGAAGACTGTTCGAGTAAGAACAAAAGAAAATGTGCATTATAGAAGCAAGGCCGTGCAGACAATATACCAAAATCTAAGTATTACCACAACGCTAATGAAAGCAACTACCACTTGTCGTTACACACATCACCTTTCAAGATTTTTCTATGCCGTCCTAAAAGATCTGAGTCAGGAGTTGCCAAAACGGCTAAGAGAAAAATTGTCCTTGATGATGAAAATTGAAAAATCACATAGTGATATGTCTTGTTTTGAAAGGGTCATTCGTCGCCTGCCTTCCTCATCATTAAGGGTTACTGTTACCAAAATACTGTGCATTTAATTGAAAAGAAACCTTTGTTGTTTAGTATAATTTTATAGTGACCTATATAAACCATTTAAGTATATGTTTGATTAAGTAATTGATTTTATTATTATTATTATTTAAGCCTTCTATCGGACATTTTTTTTTTTTTTTTTTTATATATATTCCCCAATGATTATTTCCATTTATTTTTTTTGTTTCATTATTTTTTCTTTTTATTCGTATATATCCCTTTTTTTTAATTTTTGCATGTCCGTTTGCCAGGTGGCAAAGGCCTCCTCCAATCTTCTCCATTCTGGCCTTTCTATGGCCACTCTACCCCATGTTATTCCCGCGACCTGTCTTATGTCGTCATCCCACCGTCGCAGTGGTCTACCTCTCTTCCTTTTTCCATTCCTTGGGTACCATTGCGTGACTACTTTGCTCCATTTGTCTTTTCCTCTAACCATGTGTCCAGCCCATTTCCATTTTTGTCTTCTAATTTTCCGAGTTATATCCTGAACTTTAGTCTTGTGTCTGATGCTGCTGTTCCTTACTTTATCTATTCTTCTGATTCCTACCATACTCCTTTCCATTGCATGCTGGCATATGGAGAGTCTATTTGATATGTCTTTAGTTAGAGCCCATGTTTCACTTCCATATCCTAACACTGGCAGGATGCATGTATTAAATAGTTTACTTTTAGTTGTTATGTGTAAGTTCTTGTCTTTCATCACTTCCTTTAGTCCCCAGTATTTCTTCCAACTGTTCGCTATTCTTCTTTCTACTTCTTTATTTATGTTGTCTTTTGGAGACATCAGTTGCCCAAGATATATATATTCTTCAGTGTAGGAGATCTGAGTCTGGTCCACTGTTACAGGATCTTTGTTGCCATTAGTCATAATTTTAGTTTTTTCCGGGTTTAGTTTCAGTCCTGCTTTTGCACTTTCTGATGCTAGATCGTTAATCATCTTATTCAGATCCACTGATGTTTTCGCAAATAGCACAATGTCGTCTGCGAATCTTAAGTGCGTTAATGTGCGGCCATCTATGCTTATACCCAAGTCTTCCCATTCGAGGCTCCTGAAAATCATTTCTAATACTGCTAAGAATAGTGTTGGTGAGAGGGGGTCCCCCTGCCTCACGCCTTTTTGTATTTGGAACATATTGCCTTTCTTTTCTAGCTGAATGCATGCTGAGCTGTGTTTGTAGATATTCTTTATAATTCTTATGTATTTATGTTCTATTCCTTGGTCCCTTAATGCTTCCCAGATTTTTGTATGTATTAAGGAATCGAACGCTTTACTATAATCGATAAAGGCTAGGTAGTATGTTAGTTGGTATTCTGCATATTTCTCTATAATTTGTCTTACAGTATGGATGTGGTCTAGTACAGAAAAGTCTCTGCGGAATCCTGCCTGTTCTATTGGTTGCTGTTCGTCCAATTTTCTTTCTATTCGTTTTAATATAATCTTTGCAAAGGTCTTGTATATATTGGACATTAAACTGATGGGTCTGTAGTTTCCAATGTCGCAGTGGTTGCCTTTTTTAAACATGAGGATTATGTTTGACTCAGTCCATTGTTTTGGGATGACTTCCGTGTTTAAAACAGTGTTGAATATATCTGTGAGTATAGGTGTTATTATAGGTTTCGTTTGTTTTAATATTTCGTTACATATGCCGTCTGGTCCAGGAGCTTTATCTTTCTTTTGGGTGTCAATAGCTTTTACAATTTCTTCTTGCATGATGGAAGGTACCATTACATTTTCAATCAAGTCTACTTCTCTATAAGTTGTGTTGTTTTGGTATAATTCCGTGTAGTAAGTTGTAGCGATCTTTAATATTTCTTGTCTGCCAGTCCTTTTAGTCCCCTTACTGTTTTCCATCTTGACTATCCATTCTTTTTTGTTGGTCAGTTCTTTGTATGCCTTTTTTATTCCACCAGTCTGCTTGATATGTCTCTCTATTGTTTCCAGTCGATGTAATCTTCTATCTTTTCTTATGTTTTCATTTATTTCTTTGCTAATTCTTGCTATTTCCCTCCGATTAATGTCTATAGTTTTTGTATTTATTAAAGCGGCTCTTTCTTCAAGAAGGCTGATAGTTTTGGTTGTCATCCATTTATTTGAATCTGCTTTCTTGGTGTTATATTGTTTAGTAGTGTTTGTGATTGTACTTTCCAACCAGTTGTATTTTTCTTGTATATCGGCATCTTTTGTTTCACTTTTGTATTCCTGTAGTTTTAGGTTTAGTGAATTAGCTATTTGGTCTATTAAATGGATGTTAGATTTAATATTCTCTGGATTTATAATCGGCCTTGGATTCTTAGGTTGTGATGACCTCATTTCAGCTCGGACCATGCGATGGTTGGTGTTGAAGTTTAAGTTATTAATGACATTCATATCCAGGAAACATTTGGGTTTATTGGTCATTATAAAATCAATTTGGTTTTTAGATTTACCGTCGGGAGATAGCCATGTCCACATTCTGTTTTTCTTTTTCTTGAACATAGAGTTTAATATAGTCAGGTTATTTTCCATAGCAAAGTTTACCAGCATTCTTCCATTCCTACTTCTAGTTTTTGAGCTGTATGTATAGGGTCCTATAATTGCATCTTCATCCCATTGGCGCTCTCCAATTTGACCATTTAGATCACCCATCACTATAATATTTTTGTGACCATGGGTCTGTATTGTTTTGTTTAAGTCCTGGTAAAACTTTTTGATTATTTCAGTATCTGCTTGTTCTGTTGGCGAATATATCTGTATAATAGTCCATGGGTCCTTGTAGTCCGGTAGTCTCAGATTCAATAATGCTATGCGCTCTGATACACCGTAAAATCCATTAATGTAATTTGCTAAACACTTTTTGACCAGGAATCCCACTCCGTGCTTACCCGGTGTCTCCCCAATGTAGTAGAATATGAAGTCTGGGTGCGCAACAATGTTTTCTCCCATTCTTCTTATCTCGCTCAAGCCTAGGATGTCCCAGTTGATGTTTTGCAATGCATGGGTCAATTCCGATAAATTCTCTTCTGATCTTAGTGTTAGCACATTCAGCGCAGCAATGTATATTCTTTTGTTTTTGTTCGTATGAGTCTCAATGGTATCCTCTTGTTTGGGTAGAGTTAGTTTTATGTTGTTTTTATGATGTTGTTGCCTTATAATTGGAGGGTGTCGGTCTATTTGTAATTGATTACTGAATGTAATGTATAATATCCTGTTGGTAGAAATTAAAAAAAGTATTTTAATCTTTTTGAGTTGTAAAGATAACAAAGTTTATTAGAAGCGTTTCTATTAACATGTGCTTACATACTAAAGATGTTATCATGTTGCAAGAGAAATCAAAAAATTGAAAAACATGAATTATATGAATAAAACAGTTTAAACGGATTATATTATGTATATTCTTTATTTGAGTCTTCCTGACGTGTTGGCTACCTATGGCAACTTTCCAGTACCGTACTGCTGTGGTTAGCTGAGAAAAAACAATTTTTCTCTGCCAAACTTACATTTGGGCAAACTAGGTACAGTCGCCATCAGTTATATCGCAGCATATAAGGCGTTCATAAATATGTGAACACGACCCTTATTGACTGGGCGTTACAGTACATGTTCACATATTTATGAACGCCTTGTATGCTGCGATATATCTGATGGCGACTGTACATACACATTTCATATATAGCCTGTGAAAGACGGCTGTAGCTGTCAATTACAAATCGTGCCACTGATGCCATGTCGGCCACAGTCGTCCAAATTTCAATCAAAAACTTTGTAATTAAAAAGGCTGCAACTAGGTACTTTTGGAGCACTTCTTTATGTTTTGTAGTGACTTCAGTGGCACGTTAAATAGTTTCACAGCTTGGCATTAAAAAGGTTCATTATAAAAAATTAAAAGACATGGACTTAATGAGTAATAGTTATTGACGTGCAAGCCTGAAAAGTTGTTATTAGTGTTTAAATTGAAAGCTGAGCGAGTGAAGGAATCTACTCACTACAGCAAGGTAAAAAAATTAAAATCAGATTTGATTTTGCCCTCTATTTAAGGCTTTTTCGCTATGATCAAACATGTTTCTTAATATATTGATGTTATTACTTATTTAGAACTGTTATATTTGAAACCTACAGTTTGAATTTTTCATTGATAATTTTTTCCCAAAAAGTACTCAAGATTGACAAAATTCATATAGCAAAGTGGTGTTTTCAACTTATATTCGACTTTACACGATAAAAATGTGAAATAGCTTTGTTACTATCTAGAACTCAGGGAAAAGTATTATTGACATTAAATAGTTGGTTGAAATTATCAATATATTTGTTATATGAAAAATTGTACATTTAATAATGTATAAGGCCTCTTAACATATAAAATTTAAGATAACAATCAATCAATAATTTATTTGCAATAAAACATACTTAAATGGGTGCAAATACAAGTATAAAATAGAAGTAAAAGTAAAAAAATACTCACTTAAAATAAATACAATTTCAAGTAAAATCAATTCATTATTGATAACAAAATAAATTTAATTATACACATGTCGTATTTGAATGAAAATTAAATAAAAATTAAAATAATGACATTGAATACTTATTTAAAATTAATCTAGCGCTCTTGCATAAAATTCCTTAATTGAATAGAATGGTCTACTTGTAAAATAATCTCTTAATTTTCGTTCAAATACTCTGTAGCTACTATATTTCTTAATACTAATGTCCAATTTATTATAAGCTCTAATTGCAGTACTGCTTAGTTTTGTCAAAATATTTAAAATTACTCTTGGGTACTAAAAATTCATTTTTATTTCTTAGGAGTTTGTATGTGTTTTGTCTAGAGACTTTTAGTTGGTCTTTATTCCTAAATACATACCTACAAGCAGACACAGTACAAATATAAGGAAACAACTGTCATAATTTTGTGTTCTACAAACATGGATCTGTGAGTAACAGGTACATGTGGACACCCTGTAAGAAATCGCAGGGCTTTTTTTTGTTTTAAGAGCACCGCACCAATGTTTGTGCAGTCACACTCAACACACTCAAATCCAAACCATATTAACAAGAGTAAAGTATACATATTAAAAATTTACATGCATCACAGAGAATCACAATCATTGTGTTCAAAATACAAATGACTTTTGCACACTCTAGCAGAAAGACTGAATAAACTTCTTTTAACACTACTTTGGCTTATTTTTGTTTATCAATGATAAAGCAGTGCAATTAATATTGCATAATACCAGTATGTTTGTAATCATGTTGATTCAATTGTCCTCATTTTTGCTTCTGAAATGAATTCATTATAATAATATATATAATGCAGTGGTCTGTACTGTAAGGGAAGTAAGTCCCTTCAATGTTTTTCTGAGTAATCCCTTTACTTTCACAGCTGTCACTGTAGAAAGAGTAAACTTTTTCCAGTAGCACTGTATAGAAGTGCATGAAGGCTCCTCGGACCGACGACGGACCTACATCCAAAAAGCAACTGTATGCTTGCATCCTCAAGCCGGAATTTCGCCTTCACTTTCGTTGACTCAGTCACATTGTATTCGGGTGTTCAGGGCACATTTTTCACTAAAACGTTCACTTTTCACATAGCGGATTACACTTTGTACCTACATAACTTGCAGCGTGGTTATTCTTCATATTATTATAGGCTTTGCTGACATATTTTACTCTAAAAATGTCTTGCAGACATTATTTGGATCACTAATAATTGAAAAACATTATAAAACAAAAAATCTAATATGATTTCACCCTTCGATTTGGCAGTGAGAGATAACTACAGTCGTGAGTAGAGATGGGTGCTCATGGGTAAATACCCGATAAATTCCGGGTAAATACCCAATCCACCGGGCAGTAGTAGTAGTAGATTGGGTATTTACCCGGCATCTATCGGGTATTTACCCATCAGCGCCCATCTCTAGTCGTGAGCGTAATTTTCGATAGTTTCGAGGTGAACCTGTCAAATTTGAATCTCATGGTGCCGACATTGTCACGTCACGTAAACGATACTCGCTACCGTAAATCCGCCATGTTTTATTTTGACCGCTATGAATCTTCCTCATTCTCTTAAGTTTAGTTAGAAAGAGACAGATTGATTCCGTGTGAAGTTAGAATAAACGTTGGCGAGTGTCTCATACACTCACACTACCGCAATTTACGTGTGTAGGAGTAACTCTATTCGAATTGCGTTTCCTCGCAAGCGAGGATAGTCAGCGTGTCGACAGTTTTCGAAAGCAACTCATGGTAGAGGTACTGGCTCCTAATAAGGTCATTCATTCACGTCAGGACCCATTACAGCGGGCGAGTTCATTTCCACGGGCGAGTCGATAATCCACAGCTGCCGGAGAGTGCAGGAGTGCACCGATGCGACCTATGAATTTTCGTACCGACCTAATATTTATTTATTTACAAGTTTGCTCGGAAACGCTCACGGTATATTGCTCCTCTACGAACAAAGCTGCTTAAAAAACTAAAAAGTATCTTAATGATCTTAATACGTGTTGCTATGCCTTTTACCACATTTTTGACTGAGATACAGTCATTCGCTATTAATGGCGATAAAATTCTAGTTAAGGGTTGATACAAGTCATCTAAATTTTTTTTCTATGTTACCCAATGAACTTAAAGTCAGTTATTAACGTAAGCGAATTTTTGTTCATAACGCATGTTGTGTTTGCCTGTAATTGGGTAAATACTAATATGTTTCGTAACTGCATTTGTTTCTATGTATTTTATATAGTATTGTACCTGTTGGCAAACCTAATAAATAAATAAATAAATCTACATACAGACGCACTTAGTTATACAGGCACTTGGTTTTCATAAACGCCCTTGGTTACATACACTGAACAATTTGACCTAAAGCTTAATAAACTTCGGTACCTATATAGATGACTGCTCGTTGTCAGATGACTTCGGAATAATTAATACAGCTCCTGACAATTTCTTGACAATATCACTTAAAATTACTATGACATATAAGCACGAAATGCAGCTTCGCGGGGCTTCCATTATTTTCTAAACAACTCAAGTAACCATATTTACTTGTGTGGGAAAGTAATGTCTATAAAATAATAGCATTATAAAGATATTACTTACCATTCAACGGTGTTTGTTAAGTAATTGTTTGATGTGCCTATTCACGAAGGGTAACTGAGTCATTGCGTGGTCTTTTCCTCAATAGTGGTCGGGATCACGGAATAACCCGCAACTTGTAGGTTTTCCTGATGCGGTTTTCACGGTATTAGCGGCGGTTTTTCACGACGTGTCGTGTCGCAGGTTCGCGTAATCGTCCAACGGGGAGCCATGCGGAGGGGCGACAATGTCTATTAACAGTGAAAGCAGAAAAGTAACATAACTTTGATCTTGTTAAGGAATTACATACTAATTTAAGCTTACCTGGTTTTATAAATACCTAAGGCAAAGAAACATTAAGTACCTAGTTAATTGTCATAAAAACAAATTTGACGTTTCTTGCGACATCTGTCTGAGATATCAACTCTATATTATCCATTTATGCGATATACTTTAATTACATTTAATAAGGCCAATACATACATCACTCAAATTCCTATAAAAGGCAGGCAGACAGTGACAGAAAGCGGAGACTAGTTAATAGTCTCGTTGACACCTTTTGAGTAACGGAACCGTAAAATTAGATACTTAATGTATTTCCTAGACAAAACATTTGTCTCGATCTCTCAATCAACATCAGATCGTTCAATTGGCTACCTGTCAAAATCAATTTCGATCGAGCTACTTCACCAACCTACGCCTACGCAACGTACATTCCAAGTAAGCAAAGTAATATACTTTTCTCTTTGAACTGCGGAGAAGGGGTTAGTCCAGGGTCAGCGCTCGCTAATCCCGGGGAAGTCCGTCGCACGTCACGCGCCCTGATTAAACTCCACCGGAAACGAATGGAAAGCGCAAATTACTGCAAGCAGTCGTATAGTGCTGCGTTCGGCTGCAATCCAACATTTATCCCACGTAGATGGAAATCTAAAGCGCCTAATTTAAAAATATCTAAGACAAATCTAGTAAGTAAACGTACCTAGTTGAATCATGGACCATTTTTTCTTATTACTATCAGCTTAATTTGCCATTCCTTATGACATATTTTAGAAATATCTACTCTAGCTATGTGCTCTATTCTGTCATGAAAACCCTAAAGTACAGTAAGTTCAATGAGAAACTGTATTCACTTACTTTTTCTTTATTACTTAGTACACTTAGGTACTTTATGTTCTACCCGGCAGTATTTACCTTTAAAATGTTAGAACTCAACCATTATTTATAGTCCCGTAAGAGGTAACCTACGTTTCTGTTTGAACTGCTCGGAAGGGGTTACTCCAGGGTCAGCGTTCGTTAATCCCGGGAAAGTCCGTCGCGCGTCACGCACTCTGATTAAACTGCGCCGGAAACGAAGGGAAAAGTGCGAATTGCTGCGAGCAGTCGAATAGAGCTGCATCCGGTTGAAATTCAGCCTGCGTGCAGCCTTTTTGGATATACTTTGCGCACTGACACGACAGATTTAGAAATGTCCATCGCAATCAAGACCGGGAATTGAGAGCACATTGATATGGTTGAGAAAAAAATGTAGTGACATAAGTATTAAAGAAGAGGACAAACCAGGGAATGTCTTACGCACTACAGCAGTGAGATAAATTAGATAGGTATTGACACCAAAAGTTCTTATGGGGATTTTTTCACAAAAATCTACAAATCTCACCCTACGCGTAACTATCAAAGACATCAGAAAATGTAATTTAGGAATAAAAGCTCATGATAAAATTTTATACATTTGATTACTGACCTCGCGCGTTTTTTTGGTCCAGCCACCTCTTAAGATAGCTCAAACTGTAGCTTAATTCAATCCCGAGTTTTTTTCCCGTTCTTGAATAGCGCGCTCAGGGAAAAACATTTGACATTTTGATAAAATTTAGAAAACCTCATAAAGTTACCGATCGATTATTATTATAAACATTTTCAATGTTAAAATATTACAAGAAACTTTCTTGCTGCATTCCTGTTTACTTACTTTACTGTACAAAAATGTGAAGACACATCTCCAGTGACTGAGAGATTCCGGCCTCAAATTAGAATAATCTACAACTCCCTTATCAAATCGCATACCTCTCCAGGAGTTGAAGAAATTAGAGTTTTATGTCAGCAAACTAGGTCGCTTTTTTAGCTTTTGATTATTTATTTAAGATAAAACCGACACCTACAAACAAAAATCCACCGCATGCTTCGTCAATCGGTCGCTTTTACAATGTATCTTTATGAAAATACGAGGCTGGTAAACGAAACTGTAGTAACGCGATTATACAACGGGCCGGCCAATTAAACACAATTAGCAACTCTGGCGATACTCTTCCCGCAGAACTTTCTGGTTGCAGTCATTGTTTATAGAACTTGGCCGTCATTCATCAAGCCAAGAACTTGGTGGCCGTATTTTTAAACAAAGAAAGTTAGTACAAAAATATGAGTTTAATTCTTTTCGAAAAAAAGGTTTATCGATTCATTTTTTTTTTACATTAAGCACCATTTTTTGATAGCTATTACATTTTTGCCCATTATAACACGGTGAATAGAGACTAAAGTACTATGTGTGACCTTACAAACGGTCCGGTCGTTTTGATTTTTTGATATATTGTCTAGGATGGTTAGTCAGTGCTTAAAATGCAAAATGCACAATTCCCCCCCCTCCGCGCCCGCCGCCATATTGAAAAAACCGGCACTCTCTTCATATTTTTGCTCATATCTTCCTTTAGGAGCATTTTAGCTAGAAGAAAGCTTCGACAATGTTATAGAGAGTTTAATTTACTTCATTCTCCATTTTATATCTTTTTTCTAGGACAGATAGTTACGGAGATATCCACATTTAAAAAAACGTAAAAAATCGCAATTTCCTACTGAAAAACAAACTTCTGGATTATATCTTCGTTTAGGAGCATTTTAGCTACAACAAAGCTTGGGCAATGTTGTAGAGAATTAAATTTACTATAATTTACACTTCAAATTTTGTTTCAAGGACGCTTAGTTACGGAGATATGCACATTTAAAAAACAGGAAAAGTCGAATTTTCCGAAAATTTCTCAAAATTCTTGGTTTAGAACGCTGTCATTCAGTTATGGACTAGTCTAGGACAAATTAAAACACGTAGGAAATATAATTGCTTATAAAACTCATGTCCATTTTTACATACATTTTCGGAAAACGTGACTTTATTTTTTACATATCTCCGTAATTATCTGTCCTAGAAACAAAATTTGAAATGTAAATTATAGTAAATTTAATTCTCTACAAAATTGCCCAAGCACTGTTCTAGCTAAAATGCTCCTAAACGAAGATATAATCCAGAAGTTTGTTTTTGAGATGGAAATTGCAATTTCTTAAGTTTTTTTAAATGTGCATATCTCCGTAACTATCTGTCCTAGAAACAAAATATAAAATGGAAAATGTAGTAAATTTAACTCTCTATAATATTGTCGAAGCTTTCTTCTAGCTAAAATGCTCCTAAAGGAAGATATGAGCAAAAATATGAAGAGAGTGCCGGTTTTTTCAATATGGCGGCGGGCGCGGAGGGTGGGGAATTGTGCATTTTGCATTTTAAGCACTGACTAACCATCCTAGACAACATATTTAAAATTCAAAACTACCGGACCGTTTGTAAGGTCAAAATCCTTTATTCACTGAATTATTAATTAAATAATCTTTCTCTATCTAATCTAATTCGGTTGACATCATAGTTACTGTGGTCGTCGTGATATAGTCGGTATATTTAGCTTGTTACTATTCGAACCATTTAGTGTCATTGACAAGTCATCTTTGCAGTAAGTACAAATAGCGTGGTGATATTTCGGACATATGTCAATCTCATTTTGCAGCGTTGATTTTTTCTCCCTGGATCGCCTGGAGATTTAAACTTTCACTAATCAGCTACAGCCTGGCAACCTTTCACGCCACTTCCATTTTTCTCAATCGTACCATTCTTTACTCTAATGGTTACGGCGGTCCTGAACGTACAGCTCTGACCCAATTAGATCGGCTTTAAAGTTGGCGTTTCTGATACGATTTGCATCGATCTATATAGATGTAGCCGATATAATCGAAAATGGAATTCGGATTCGACTGTAGCTTTTTGAGCTGTATTCAGTAACATTGACAAGTTATCAAGTCACATTGCTATGATGATTGATGACATATAGTGGCGATATTACAGACCAATGTTTCCATATTGCGTCACATTTTACGCAAACAACCAATAACATTTAGTTCTCAGGTGGCCTTTGAGAAGATCAAAAGAAAGAACCTTCTGTACTGTTTCTTTATATGACAGAAAACACCACTCTTTGTTACCTCAGGCCGTCAGAGTTTCACAACCAGTAACTTAATAATAAAGACTTCCACCCAACTTCCACTTTTCTAAAACGGATCATTCTTGACACTACTTAAATAATGGTTACGACAGTCTTGTCGACGAAGACTGGCATTAAAAGTTAGCAAGAGTTTAATCTTCGAAGCCAATTTTTATAAATGTAGATAAGCCCGGAGATTTAAAAACGCTATTAAATAAATTTTAGGAAAAGCGTAATAGGTCTACCTCTCTGTGATCGCTCCCTCATGACTGAGGATCGTGGTCATTGGCAGTGTGGATGCTCTAGGTACACCTAGTTTTTATGATCTGCCTTCACTGGTGCTTGTTCATCGCGTCTGATGATCGAGCAAAACTTGGTTGAGAAGCCCTTCACTTGATCGGTCCATCTGGTTGGGGACCGTCCCCGGGCTCGTTTGCCCTCCGACCTCCGTGTTCCCAACAATGATCAGCAGTCAGCAGTCAATTTCAATGTTTTCATCTTCCCTCCTCAATTCCTCATTATGTGGCCGAAGTAGGTCAATATACGCTGCTGGCAGATTGAGGATAGGTGGGTTCGGACACGAAGCTGTGAAAGGATCGATACATTGGTGCGCATGGCGGTCCAAGGTATCCTCAGCATACCCAATGCAAATCGCATTTTTAAAGTACCGGGCAATATGTTACCAGTATTATCACCACGACTACCCTAAATAAAGTCCGGAATTGCCTATCATAGGGGGTGGAGGGTTTACCACCTTGTCAAACCGAGTTTTGGACATGCGAGCGAAAGCTAATAAGATACACAGATGTAAAACGCTAGCTGGAATAATCAAACGGACAGACAGACGGACAGACAGACAGACGGAAAGCGGAGTCTTACTAATAGGGTCCCGTTTTTTACCCTTTAGGTACCGAACCCTAAAAACTTGCTCATCGACAGGTCAACGCCCTATCTGTATCTGTATCAGGTACGTCGATAAACACTAAGTACCTACCAGTCTCGTCAACCCGTCACGCTCCGTCCCCTAGTGAAACATTATTCAACGCAACAGTATTGCATTACACCATCCCTCACAGAGGGGCCCAATTACATTTACTATAAAATGCCCCTTAATTCTATCAACTACCCTTGAACATGCGGTGTAAATTTTGATTACGATTAAACCGTAAAATAGCCTGTTTAAACAAGCTTTGAACCCAGGTATTTTTCAAAGGCTATTTAGAAGATTTTAAATGACAATAACAGGATTATAGGGACTCTTTTATTTACTTTACACCCTTTACAAAATTTAATCTACGTAATCACTTTTGCTGACTGTAAAGTAGAGGTCTCAAAATCTAGACTTCCTCTCACATAAATGCGTATCAAATCGGGTCGAGAACCTACCTACTTACGGGTATGGGCGCGGGCGATCTATCGGTGCCCAAACAGGCCCTGAATGGGGAATGGATGGAATAAAAAAACTCACTTTAAAAAAAAAAACATCTTTTTGTTTTTTTCTTACTGCAGAAAAATCTGTAACTTTTCTCTAGGAATGAGGGGGGTTATTCCTACCTATAAACAAAAATTTATGATTTGTTTAGAATGTAGTAGATAGCGGCTATTATAAGCTGACGAGTGATACGAAATGGACTGGGAACTGACCAATCGCAGTGCTTGAATTCTGCACTCCGCGATAGTGGAAACAGTGTAAGCTGAGCGGATTTTCAAATAAGGGTACATCTCCACTGAAGCGGAGCGGAGACATGCGGAATTGACCAATCACAAAAGTGAAGCATTTAAACTAACATCAAGTGATTGGTCGATTCCGCAAGTCTCCGCTTCAGTGGAGATGCACCCTAAAACACTCTACCCGTAAGGGATTGGAGACACCAGCATGCGGGCCAGAGCCAATAATTAGGAATTAAAGGAACTTACCTTGTGAAGTTCAATTCCAATTATGCGAAAGCTTCAACTGAAGACGATTTTTAGTTTACATGGCAGCAGCACGCAAGATGATGCTGTCTCCGTCACACATTTACAGCCCACTATTTAAAACTAGATTTTCCGTCTCGCTCGCACTGGTCACTTGCCGGAGACAGTGGGCTGAACGCCATTACTTTTTAGAGTTTTATTAACCAATTTTTTTTTTTTTTTTGGGGTAACTCGGGTTATGGGAGGGTTGTTAATCGTCTTCGGTTGAAGCTTTCGCATAATTGGAATTGAACTTCACAAGGTAAGTTCCTTTAATTCCTAATTATACTTCAAGCTTCAACCGAAGACGATTTTTAGTTTACATGGCAGATGTTTAGAGTTTATAGGCATAAATAGATATGAAAAATGAAAAAATAAAAAATTGAAACGAACAACGGAGTAATCAATTGCTTTATTAAGCAACATCCACTGTACATTGATTGGTCCCATGAATATTAATTAATTGGTAACTTGTACATCAAATATAGCATTAACAAATTCGTTATTTGATGAATTTAATGTTTCTCTTTTATAATATTTCAGAAATACATTAGACTTATCGCTCCAACCCGCAGCTTTCCTTACTACATCCAAACTAATCCCGGCTCTGTGAGCAGCTGACGTGGAAGCATGTCTGGTGCTGTGCGCCCCGAACATTCTCACATCAATACCGCTTTCACCCAACACACTTTTCACCCAGTGACCGATGGTTTGAGATCCCACTTTCTTAAAGGGTTTTTGGATACTTATAAAAAGGTGATTGTGGGACTGATCACGCAGGGTTGCGGTTTTCTCAATATAAGTTTGAATTGCTAATGCCGGACAAATGCTTGGGTTTTCTTGAATAAAAGGTAGTTTAATAATTGGTTGGAAAGCACCGGGTCGAGATGTTTTTATCATATCTGGTATTCTAATCACAATTTCATAATTATTAGATTCAATATTGTTTAATTTTATCAAACTTAACGTTTGCATCCTTTGCGCTGATGCAATGGCTAATAGGGTAGCAGATTTAAAAACCAGATCCTTAAGAGGTACGTTATTGTATGGATATAGTTTCGATAAGTGATTTAAAGCTTTAATCGTATCCCATGTTTGATCATATTTTGGTTTAGGAGGGTTGATTCTGAATGCTCCTTTAAGAAATTGATTTATGCAATAATTCGTAGTAACTTCTTTTCCAAGAATGATTGATAGAGCTGATCTATGAGTATTAAGTGTACTGTAGCTTCCACCATTCTCAAATGCCTTTGTTAAAAAAGATAAAACTTGAGAAGGTGTAGCTGTGTAAAAATCATAATTACTATTTTGACAAAATGTCCACCATGATCTTAATGATGAATTATACTGAGAAAGTGTATTATTGGAAAATGATGCCATAACTACTTTCAATGCATTATGTGGCGTGCCTCTTCTTATAAACGATTGCCGGATAACCTCGCTGCCACCAGGAAAAGGCTCGAGTGCAGCGGGTGGCAGTCTCTGAAAGGAGAATAGAGAAGATTTTCGTCAGGTTCAAAAAACAATCTGTCTGATCTTATTAGTTGTAACCACAACGGGTACCACGGTTGTGATGGCCAGTTAGGTACAACTAGAATTCCCTCAGCTTTGTCGGCAATAATTTTTTGCAAGACTTTTAAAATAAGACAAAACGGCGGAAAGGCATAAAATCTAATCTTATTCCAATTAAATGTGAATGCGTCGATAATTTCTGAATGGGGGTCGAGTTTCCAAGATGCATATCTTTTGCATTTATTATTTTGTGAACTTGCAAAGAGATCAAAATCTGGGATACCAAAACGCCGTGTAATTCGTGTAAATGCATAATCCGAGAGCTCCCACTCTGTATCAATCTGTATATGGCGCGATTCGTAATCGGCGACAGTGTTGTATTTTGATTTTATATAAGAAGCAAAAACGTGTATATTCCGTGTTTCACACCACTGCCAAATTTCTCTGGCTATATCATTCAGATGGGTATACTGAATGCCTCCCATTCTGTTGATATAGCAAATAGCAGTGGTGTTATCAATCCTTAATAGGATTTGGCAGTTACTACAATCACGAGCAAATATTTTTAGGCCGTAAAAAGCGGCTTTTAATTCTAAGGCGTTAATATGCCAATCAGATTTAAATTTATCCCAATGTCCTCCTGCGGATTTATCCTCACAAGCAACCCCCCAGCCTGTCAAGCTGGCGTCTGTAAAAATTTCAAGCTCAAAGTTGTTGCTATATATAGGGCAATATGCATTATCAATCTGTTTTATCCACCATTGGAAATCACTAATCAGATGTGGTTGTATTGTCATTACTTTATTATAGTTATTCGAATAATCTAACGCTAAAAACTTTTCTCTTTCAAACTTTTTTGTGTAAAGCCACCCGTATCTCACAGCTGGGCAGGCTGATGTTAGCAGTCCTGTATATTCAGCAAATTGTCTTATAGTGCAAGTTTTAAGTTTAGTAAATTTTAACGTTTTATTTTTTATTCGCTGCTTTTTTTGCTTTGGTAGGTTAATTGTCATATTTTTTGAATTAAAGAGAAAGCCTAAAAACGTACAATTAGTGGTAGGTATCATATGACTTTTTTTAGTGTTTATAATGAATCCTAAGGATTCTAAAACTGTTTTTGTCGTTTTTACATTGTGTAAACAGTCTTCGTACGATTTACCTACGCAAAGGAAGTCGTCCAGATATTGTACCGATAAAAAACCGACATTTCGCAAGTATTGTATAACTGGTTTTAGAAGTTTAGTGAACATAAATGGAGCCGTGCAAAGTCCAAACGGAAGTACGTTAAATTGTAACAACTGGGAATTCCAATAAAAACGCAAGTATTTTCGATCACCTTCGTTAATAGATACTAAAAAATATGCATCTTTAAGATCAATGGTTGCCATAAAGTCATTACAATTTAATAGTTTTAAAACGGTACGATGGTCTTCCATTTTAAAATGTTCAACACTTATGAACTTATTCAAAGTTTTTAGGTTTAGAATAAATCTACAAGACCCGTCTGGTTTTGGTACCGTAAATATGGGTGAGATAAATTGATTATGACAAGGTTCACACGGCGAAATAATTTCATTATTTAACATGTCTATTACACATTTACTAATCGATTCAGTTTCCTGTTTTGAATGGCGACGCTCGATAGGCATCGAAGCTTGTATAGGTGTATCTTTAAAAGGGATGGTATATCCCTTTATCCAAGATAAAATGACAGGGTCATTCGTTAAGTTACACCATTCATCGTAAAATAGCTTTAGTCTTCCGGCAACGGGAGTATCAAATACCTGCGGCGAAGGGCTCAGCGTTTCCTCCCCCGGTGACGATGGTACGTCGATCTGCTCGTCGATGTGTCGTGGCGGCGGTCCCTCGTCGTCGGAGCGGGTGCTGGCAGTTTCCGGGCAGCGGCGTACGGGCGCGTCTCGGAGGCTGCTGTCCGCGACGCCCCCCTGGAGTTTAAAGCCCCTCGTTGTGGCTGAGTAGCCGCTACAACCTTGGATTGCGGCTGGGATGCATATACGGGTTTTAATTCTGATCCCGATTTTTGGATTGCTTTAGACGACTTAAGGTGCTCGGCCAAACCAGAGCCAAAGAGATATTGGTCCAACTTAGAGTCTTTGACAGTATCACGTGTCTTTTTATTGAGCGTATTTATGATAGCATATCGACGGGACTGTGATTCTCTAAAATGGTAGTCGCACAGCAGGCGTCCTGCGTCACTAAGGCATTTTACTAGATCTTGAGATGCCGACTTACTGCAACTAAGCGCTATATTTAATGCTTTTCCAATAGCCGCTATTCCACTTGACAATTGGTTCTGTTTATTTTCACTAAAATTGTCCTTCTTTAAGTTGATCTCAGTGAGGGCCGCTTTAATTTCTAAATTTAATTTAGGTGCTTTCAAGTAGCTACAATTTTCGGGAGTCATATATGATTTTATTAAGTCGGCCTTCACTTCTTTAGGTAGGCCATTAAGCAATATATGCTGCCATCTTGGAGAAATATCCTTATGCAAGTTCTCGCCGAAAGTAGATTGATTCGTGGGGTCATCTCCTAAGATACTTAAAATGTTGGGATCTAATCCCGATTCCTGTTCAATGATTTGTTCATTGTTGTCCGGAATATTATTATTTTGACTGGTTTCGATTGTATCTGGAACATTTTCTGCAAAGCAAAAAGATAAAAAACTAACATACCGTTAGCATTAGGTATATGCGCAGAAACGCAATACGTAAGTCAGTTCCTACTCGTTGTTTTTCTCAACGCTATTAAGCGGAATAACATAACTATCCATTTAGGATGTCAGGTAAGTAAATATCTCAACACTAATTAAAGTGGAGTAAGTATTAACATTCCATATAGGAAGTTAACTTGTATTAAGCCACACGATATACGTGAGCCAATACGAAGTTGTTCAACAGTGAACGCATATTCATGGATACTTAAGAACAGTTCCAGCCGGAAAAAAAAAGAACGTTATTTTTACATGTTGTTTTTTCCCCAAGCGCGAGCGGTAGGTAGATGAATATTACCCGCGATCAGACCTACCTGTCGCTGGCTCATCCATGTCCATGTCGCGTAACGGGGAATGTATTTCCGATTGGTGAACGTCTGCCTGAATTTCAATTTTTTCACTATCTTCTTGATCTGAAGACGACGAAGACGAAATACTTCGTTCACGAGTTTTTAGCTGTTCTTCCAGTCGTCTAACTTTCTTTAAAATCTTCTCGTAACTGTGATCTCTGGAACGAGATCTTTTTCTTTTTCCCATATTGGCAAGTGTTGTTGAATGAGATAAGAAGTATTTAACTGATGAGCGTGTGACTTCGACAACACGAAAACGCGTAATGGCGTTCAGCCCACTGTCTCCGGCAAGTGACCAGTGCGAGCGAGACGGAAAATCTAGTTTTAAATAGTGGGCTGTAAATGTGTGACGGAGACAGCATCATCTTGCGTGCTGCTGCCATGTAAACTAAAAATCGTCTTCGGTTGAAGCTTGAAGTATAATACCCCTACCACAATCTTACATATACAACATAATGAACCAACACATATTATAACAACACCAAAAATACTGGGAAGACACAGGAACGTGTAGACAAACAAAATAAATACTTCCGAATAGGAACCACAAACTCACCACCATCTTACTGAGAAGCCACAGGAACCAACTACGCAAGATAGTAGGATTAATAACGGGACATAATACTCTGAACAAACACCTTTTCAATTTAGGTATAACAGACAGCCCAGTATGCAGAGCATGCATGGAGGCAGAAGAAAACACCAATCATATTCTACTAGATTGCAAACAGGTAGAAGGATACAGGATGAAATACCTAGGATCTCCAAGTACCGTACACGAAGCCATATAAGCAACATCAAGGCTTTGCTTAGGTTCGTAGAGGAGTTGGGGTGGTTGGAGTAGCGCTACCCCCTTTTCACGCAAAATAAGCACGTTGGATGTCGACTTGCGGAAAATGCCCAGTGCAATTAACTAACTAACTAACACTCTATCGAGCTCCTCTCACAACATCTGTCATTTCCCCCCTTCAATCCGCTCCGAACAGCTCCGTCCAGCTCCGCTTCAATAGAAATTCACAACGTACCTTAAGTCCTCACTATCAGATCGTGAGTCTACGGGCATTCTATCGGTCACCGAATACTTCGAATGGGCCTGAATTGCGTGCGACCGGGCGTGTAAGTGAAACCCTGGCCCGCGGCCTAGTGAATAGGCTATAAGAGTTCAATGGGATAGGCTCGAGGTAGCTACACGTTTGGGGACTGTAGCGGACACGGAAAGGAATTCGGTCTTAAGCGCCTAATAAGCTGAAAGAGTACCTTAATGAATTTGTAGTACTTATGTAACATAAGTTATTTTAGCAGCTAACATCATCATTGTACCTATTATAGTTTCTCTCCATTATTTTACAATCAGAACAAAATAAGTAATTCATAATTCCACAAAAAATTGCACATATTCTCTAATCGCAAAAAGTATTTCTGCGGATCACTTTTAGTAGGACACTTAACTGGACATTTGTGGTTATAGCTGCTATATAAAGCCTGACCCTGACATATGACGATTGTCAAGAGGGCGCTATTTATAAGATTTATATGGCAACAATTTTGCAACCAATCGCAACCGCACTATAATGACATTCGTTTAAATACCTGTCAGTTCCTATGGTAACCTCACAATATGATTTAATGGAATGTACTTTTTCCTGACACTGTTTTTCGTGCAGTAAACACATGTACCTACACTTTATTTATAATATTACGTTCACGACTGTGAATGGTTTTCGGCATTTTAATTACCTAGATATTTTTAAATATTTGTCTTTTAAAGATACCACCAAGAATGACATTGTCATTGTTGGCAAACCATCATCAAATCATTGCCAGTGTAAGAAATTAGTTCCAGTGAAATTCCGCAATAGGTATGGCGCATCCTCATATATTTCTGGTCAGGCTTTACAAGTACCTATTAATGATAACCATCATACATATTCTCTTTAAATTCCAGGTGCGTACTATTACGGTTCAAGAATTACTGAATGACAGACAGACAGGCACTGGCAGCTTAGTAATAACCTTCCATTTTAAGCACCGTTTTAAGCACGGAAGCCTCAAAAGCAACCTTTTCCCAAGTAAATAAATCCATATTCGTTTAAATTATTGCCGCACGATGGGTATGGAGGTTATAAAGGGATATTCATAATGGACTTGGGTCACTTGGGTTAACTTTGTTTTCTTATCATTTAGCTGGCTTTAGCGAGCCGAGATAATGACTTTGGTCGAGTAATTATATAAGAACCTATTCGATAGTAAGTCTGTATAGTCACGTAAATGGGATCAACCAAAGACTGCTAATTTGTTTAAGTTCTGTTTTGAACTACTATTTACTGTATATAGTAGAAATACAGTAAATGGTCACAAATCAATAAAATCCTAGTAATTAAGTTCTTCCATGAGGGAATCTAAAATTCAGATTTTCCCGCACTGCTCAGTGAGGACAATAAAAACATGCCAACGGCTGAAAGACTAAAATATTAAGACCATCCAATTGAAAACCCTAAATTCAAAATTTAAAAAATCTCCCGTCTCAACCAAATATAGAGCTAAGAACCATCTCGACACGCAGATAATACACATGTGAAACTTATAACACCCCTCTTTCCGATCGGGGGTTAAACACACCAAGAAGCCCCGAAATAATTTACAGAATCAATAATAATGTTCCAAATGTACAAATGTAATAATGGAAGGAAACGGAAATGCGAGCATAGCCTGCTACTTGATAGGTAATATGTAAATAGAAACATGTTACTTTGGGTACAAATGGAGGAACAACTGTGGGACGGGACGTTTTGTCACAACTCAACAAATTACAGAAAGTCTTGTCTAAATAGAAATTACTCAGAACAGTTTTAAAGTGTGCAACAGTCTTAATAGAAGTAGTGCTTTTTGAATCAAATCTATTTGGATACTAGTGTGTGTGGCAACTAGTTATGGCACTGTTCGAATACAGGCGCTTAGTGTAGATACAATACCTACAATGATACTTTTTTGCACACTAATAACAGTTTTCAAAAGAAAACAAAACAGAAATACATTTTTTTTATAATAACGTCTTATCGCTAAAAGGGATCTTTATTTATTTAATATCTAATCCTTATGTATTTCGCAACGTCCCTACTCCAGCTTTTTAACACCGTTGGACACTTTTCTTGCATTTTCCGACCGGGACCTAATTCGAGAATGCCGTTTGAGAGATCGCAAAATGTCAAAACTCTCTATTCGGATTGACGAACCGAACAACGGCATGCTCTACGAGCAAACTCGAAATTGGCGAAATCATCATTAACTATGATGGAAGCCGTATTTTAAAATTAGAATTAGAATTAGATTAGAAGTTTCGATGTTCTAGGGATATCGCCACTTGTCAAGTAGGGACACGTCAAAAGTGACGGATGGCGATGAAATGGAGAGATCTCCATCATCTCTCTAAAATTGGTTGAATTATCCCCCTGAATTCAAACGAGGTTTTTGAGCCATTTTAATGGTTAAATAGCACAAAAGTAAACTTAACGTTCAGTCAGCCTACAAAAACAGTAAATGTGCTTATAAATGTTTTATGCCATTGCAGGCAATTATTGTATTGCTGGTAATTTTGTGCGAACGACACGTGCAGTTTCTGAAAATCCTTAGCGGCAATTTGCACATAAGTGGCATAAGGCATGACATTAAGAGCCTCGAGTCCGAGTAAAAATTGCTACACTATAAACCTTCCCTCATAAATAAATAACAGTAGCTACCTACACATTCAAGACTTTTTGCCTGAAATGCGTTTGCATTGTTTATTTTGTACAGAGAGAGAGAGTATGTTTGTTTTATGGTCTGTACAAAATGTACCCTCTGTGCTATTATGGTCTATGGCAGACCAGGGAAGGATTACGGACAAGGGTGGAGGGTTTCGCGACTCGAACGACTCATGAAACTTAAAACACACTTGAATTTGAATTCGCAGAGACGCAAAGCAGGGAAAAGGGGACGTAGTGTCGTTTTGTTTTTTAAATTGTGCATCAGAGTACCTACCTACATTTAAAATACAACTAAGCGCTCAATCAATATGAAAGTTTTTCTTTACCTGACTTAAATAAGACAGAATAGTAGCTAAGTATAAAAAAACCTATGGAATTGGATGTTGTAAGAAAAATAGATAGTCATTCAGTTTACATGCTCAGTTTGGCGTCAGTTCAGTCCATCTGACGGACTTACGGTCCGGACTTATCTATACCTACAGGGTGATCAATCCAGATGCGTAAGTAGGGAAAAACAAAAAATAAAGGGATAGGGAAATCTGTTTTTAGGAACCATGGCGTCGATTTTAGATTTAATATAAACTGCATTCATTTTTTATATAAATATCATACATTACCGGGAATTGAACCTAGTAAAAATTCTGTAAGGAATCGCATGTGGTATTGTACATTTTTTACACCGATTTTGACTGGGTTGTATATGAAGTTATGTATGAAATTTATAAAAAACAAATAATGCAGTTTTTATTAAATCTAAAATCAACGCCATGGTTCCGAAGAACATCTTTAAAACTACGCAACGGATTTTGATGCGCTATAAGATAGAGTTCAAGAGCAAGGCATAACATAGCATTGCACTCGTGCGAAGCCGGGGCGGGTCGCTAGAATGAAAATAAATGAATGACAGTCCAGAATAACTTCCTGAACTAATGCCAGAATGAGTGTGTAACCGATGTCTTATGACCGTCGTGTGACAGGGCCAGTAGGAGGAAGGGAAAGTACGGGAATACTAAAAATGCATAGGAGAATAGAATAGGAGAATTGAAGTGACCTACTTTCACGGCAGTTGGGTTTTGTTTTTGTCATAGTCAACTATCAAAGCCTCAAGACTTCTTTGACTCGAGTACTATAAGACGGGAGTTCAACGTACATATGTTCCAGTTGAATTCCTAATCTTTTTTAAATAATTACAGAAATCTCTTGTAAATTAGCATACCCTGAATGGTTCAAAATGCAAAAAAGTCTAGTCCTCTCAGACCCCCAGACTACAGACTAGCACGCAACTGTATTCCGCTATATTCTTCGAGTCTGAGAGGTAATGTTCAGCTGTTTTAACAATTCCCTAGTTTGATATGTAGTCTACCTACCCTACCCACGTCTCTATTGTTGGCTTTATCTTATGTCAGAGACCATTGTTCCATTTTAGGTTGCAAGCCCAATGTATAGAAATGTAACTAGGCAATGTAATGTGATAATTCTTATCCTGTAAATTAGATACATACATACGTCCCAGAAAACTATATCGCATGTCGCCTATAACATGAGCAATAAATTAAAACATAGTTTCACTGTTGTTTAAAATTGTTCTGTTTGAAGAGTATTTACATTACACACGCAAGGTGTTTGCCATAAATATGCGATTTGAGGCTTTGCGAATTACCGCCCGTGGTTAGTGGCTTTACGTCTGGCCTTGGCCTGGAAATGAGCTTTTTTCCTTGCGTAGCGGGCAGAAAATCCCACTTACGGCCTAGGGTGACGTAAAGAGTATAATCTTTGTTTGAATTTATTGCGCCTTTTACAGGCGACACCCGGTATGAAAGTTCATTTGACTATCTAGTATAGATATGTACATAAGTGGCCGATATTGGCTACATGTCCAAATATTTGAGCACTGTCTGCCAACATGTAGAAGGCTATCTGTCTGAATACTGTTTACTGTCTTCTGTTTGTGTACTATGGCATAATGGATGTGGTTGCTTCCAATATTATCAGACATAGCAAATATTAATACGCCAAACAAGATATGTCCTACATCCAGTATTCCGGTCATCCTATAAATAGTCCCTTGCTTTAAGGACTGCAGCTCCTCAATTTTTCTTCACCACGGTTTTTCCAAAATAGTTTTCAAAATTTTTGATAAACAACTCTTGACGTCAATAAGTGAAGTGAAGCGGTGAAAAAAAAAGTTGTAGTTGCTGTTCGTAGATTTTTTAATAACAAGGGCGGACTTCCGGTTCGTGTCTCAAGATGGCCGCATGCGTTTAAGTTTCGTTGTTCATTATTTATTCATTTTAGTTGTTCAATGTGTAGTATTGATAGCGTATTGTGCAGTGATCTAACGTATGAGTGAATAGCTAATGAAGAATTCAACTTGAAGCGTTCATAGCCCTTCCTGGGTCAAGGCCCGATAGTCCGCGTGGTTTTTTGTAAATCGCTATCACTTTACAAAAAGCACGATTTTTTCAACTCACCGTACAACGTGGTATCAATCCTCTATCTAGTCGCCTAGTGCGATTGGCAACGAGACATTGGCAGTAATGGTCGCTTAACTGTGACCGGTTGCCATTTTTAAAAAAATAGAATAGAATAACAAGGGCTATCAAAAAAATCTCTTCATTAATTGGTCTTCAAAAAGCTTTATACAATTTATTTCTATAAGTCAGTACTGTGTCAGATAAATCGTTTTCATTCCGGTCAAGAATCGAAATCAAAAAATCATATTGGACTATTTTCTTGCGCCAAAAACCCTGTCCCTTAAAGGAATCAGAATCAGAATCAGTAATTTATTTGCTCAAACATGGTACATACAGTTGGTCTTAAATCTAATTATAGAACTACATGTTTCGTCACAGAGACATGCAAATATATATCGATATGTTATGTGTGTCACATGCATAATTTATTTATGAATTACTAATAATATCATTTAAATATTCTTGAACCGAGTAATACGCCTTAGATGCTAGGAACTTAAATAATGAGTTTTTAAATTCATTAATGCTTTCCAGCTTTAAAATTGATGTCGGTAATTTATTAAATATTTTTGGTGCCATTCCGATAATACTTTTTGATAAAAAAGCAGTCTTTGATGGTCTAAAATTAATTTTTGATTGATGTCGTAAACTATTAAATGATGCAAATTGGTTTAAGTTACATTTGACGTAAATCGATATCTCATATATATAGAGGCAAGGTAATGTCAGTATTTTTAAATCTATGAAGTGCGGTTTGCAAGAATCAGTAGGTTTTATACCACATGCTGATCTTAAGCATTTTTTTTTACTTTTGAACACGTATTCGCGGTCTGTAGCGTTCCCCCAAAATATTATACCGTATCTTAAGGTGGACGTAACATGCGCATGGTAGGCAGTCATAACTGCTGAATGGTCAACTCTTTTCCTTAAATTATATAATGCATAACTAATTTGGTTCAGTCTTTTACAAATACAGTCAATTTGATTCGCCCATGTCAAATTACAATCTAAATTTAATCCTAAAAATTTTGTACAGTCAGTTTCATTAATTTTTTTGTCTTGGTACGTAATGGTAAGGTTTGATACATTTTTGGCACGTAATTTAAAGTTCATTATGAAGGTGAAGTTTAAATCACTTCCAAGCGTAAAAATGCGATAAGATTTTGTAGAAATTACTAAACATTTTTCTTCAAAGCTGTAGAGAATGTTTATCCGTAGAAGAATAAGCTGTCTGTTAGCAATAAGTCAGGCACAAAGGCCCGTAATGGTCCATCAGAAGACAGCCCTGAGATAAATGCCCGAGACAAAGACGAGATTGAACGAGATTGGACGAGACTGAAATAATGCTGAAACCGTTTTGTTTTTGTTAAAGTGAAATCGGGGATGAAACGATAAGGAATTGAGTTACATATAAAATTAGACTTTAACATGATTACAAACAATTGTATTAAAATTTAGAAATAGTGTCTTGCATATTAAAATAATGCAACTACGCTTATTGCTTAACTCAACGTGCGTTCTGTCACTTTATAGTATAATTGCTCGCAAAAAACGTCATCCAACAAAACAATATAAAATAATGATTTATTACCAAAAACAACTACACAACTTTCTTTTAACATCCGAGTCCCCGGACACTCTTTAACGTGCACACATTTTTCATCCGCCAACCCTTTCTAAATATATGATGAGTGCTTTAGTTTATCTAAGGGCGCAAACGTATAAATTCTGAACCCAAAAACTGAAACAAAACAGAAGAGTCAACTGTAATTTAATTTTAACCTTAAAAACCATTGCATTTCGTTGAAATTTCCCGTGAATTAGCTTCGGATATAAGGTTTTTTGTTTTAAAATATGAATTGTGTTTCGCGATGCGCGCTCAGGAGCAAACGTGCTTGTATGGGATGCGGAGGCACGCGCGTGAGGGCGGCACGACACGACTTCACGTGGATTGCGTTGTTGGACACGTTCGCGATCTAGAATGTTCATCGTGCCAGCGGGGCGTGAAAATGTGCTCTACTTATAGGTGACTAGTTTTACACTGCATTTAATGGTAAAATATGCTTTAGCGGAAAATTCGAGCCCTGTGAAAATGTATATTGGAGATATCTGATATATGCTCGTATACGTAATGCAATATTTCTAGTGTGTACTTAGAAGATGACTAACCCAAAAAATTCATCATCATCATCATCATCTCAGCCATAGGACGTCCACTGCTGAACATAGGCCTCCCCTTTGGACTTCCATATATACCGGTTGGAAGCGACCTGCATCCAGCGCCTTCCGGCGACCTTTATAAGGTCATCTGTCCATCTTGTAGGTGGACGTCCTACGCTGCGCTTGCTGGTCCGAGGTCTCCACTCGAGCACTTTTCGGCCCCATCGGCCATCTGCTCTGCGTGCTATGTGGCCTGCCCATTGCCACTTCAACTTGCTAATCCGGTGAGCTATATCGGTCACTTTAGTTCGTCTATGGTTCGTCTACGGATTTCCTCATTTCTGATTCGATCACGTAGAGACACCCCGAGCATAGCCCTCTCCATTGCTCGTTGAGCGACTTTGAGCTTTGAGATGAGGCCGATAGTGAAAGACCACGTTTCGGTGCCGTAAGTCATCACTGGTAACACACATTGGTTGAAGACTTTCGTCTTGAGGCACTGAGGTATGTCGGACGAAAAGACATTGCGTAGTTTCCCGAACGCTGCCCAGCCGAGTTGGATTCGGCGGCTGACCTCTTTCTCGAAGTTGGACCTACCTAATTGGACCACTTGTCCTAGGTAGATGTATGAGTCAACAACTTCGAGTACCGAGTTTTCAACAGAGACTGGGATGGGCACAACCTTGGCATTTGACATGAGTTTCGTCTTGTCCATGTTCATTTTTAAGCCCACCCGTTGAGAAACTCGATTGAGGTCATCGAGCATCATGCTGAGTTCCTCCATCGACTTTGCCATGACTACGATGTCGTCGGCAAACCGAAGGTGAGTGATGTATTCGCCATTGATGTTGATGCCAAGTCCTTGCCATTCCAGGAGCTTGAAGGCGTCTTCCATAACGGCCGTAAACAGTTTCGGGGACACAACGTCCCCCTGTCTTACGCCTCTTCTCAATGGAATGGCCTTTGTGCTCTGCTCCTGAACTCGGACCGACATGGTGGCGTTACTATACAAACACTTCAACACTTCAATGTACCGATAGTCAATATGGCATCGCTGAAGTGACTCGAGCACCGCCCATGTTTCCACCGAATCGAAGGCTTTCTCATAGTCCACAAACGCTAAGCATAATGGCAAGTTATACTCTTCAGTCTTCTGTATAACTTGCCGCAGCGTATGTATGTGGTCTATGGTACTATAGCTTCTTCGGAAACCGGCTTGTTCGGGAGGCTGGAAGTCATCAAGTCTATGTTCGAGACGGTTCGTGATGACCCTTGAAAACAACTTATAAACATGGCTTAGAAGCGTGATGGGCCTGTAGTTCTTCAATAGGCTATTATCACCTTTCTTGAAGAACAGTACCACCTCGCCTCTATTCCATGCTTCAGGCGTTTTGCCCTCGGACAAGACGGGCTCTGAGGTGATTCCGTCTTCGCCCGGCGCCTTGTTGTTCTTAAGCTGCTTCAGGGCCATCCTAATCTCGTACAGACTGATGTCCGGGATGTCTTCGGTATAATGTCGGGACAGCTTGGCTCTTGGATCTCCTACCAAGCTGTCAACGGGCTTAGCGACTGAAGTGTATAACTGACCATAGAACCTCTCGATCTCGCCTAGAACCTCTGCTTTGGTCGACGCTATGCTGCCATCTTCCCGTTTCAGCTTGGTCAGCTGGCTTTGTCCAATAGACTTGTCCTTTGCGAACACCTTGGAGCCTTTGTTCTGCTCAATGGTCTCTTTAACACGGTTCGTATTAAAGAGCCGCAGATCATGTCGCAAGGACTTCGATATACGTCTATTAAGCTGCCTATATGACCTCGCGTCATCAGTAGACTGCAACTGTAGCGAGCGTCGTTCAGCCATGAGGTTTAAGGTTCGATCAGACAATTTCTGAGGTCTGTCTTTACGGCGGGGTCTGAAAAACTTAGACCCTACCGTGTGGACAGTTTCCACTAGCCCGTCGTTGATCTCGTCCACTGAGACAAAGTTCTCCAGACAAGCGAAGCGGTTGGAGAGCTCGAGTTGAAAGCTCTCGGGGTTTTGAATATGGGCCCGAGTAGGTCGGAGCGTAGACTTCATCAGACTGGACCTTTCCAGTTTAACATTGATATTCAGTGTGCCTCTTACGATTCGATGATCACTGCCGGTCTTTACCCTATTGATCACAGACACATCACTGAAAATCCGTTTCTTGTCGGTCATGATGAAGTCAATCTCGTTTCTCGTGGAACCATCGGGACTTATCCAGGTCCATTTCCTGTGAGGCGGCTTCTGGAAGAAAGAGTTCATCATGAAGAGTTCCTCTTTCTCCAGAAAGTCGGCCAGCCTCTGTCCCCTAGGGTTCCGTTGCCCGTATCCAAATTGCCCCACTCTCAACTCATCACCGCTGTTCTTGCCCAACTTTGCATTGAAGTCCCCCATAACAACAGTGAAGTAGGTTTTGGAAGTATGTATGGCCCTACTTACGTCCTCATACATAGCCTCTACTTCCTCATCAGAATGTGACGAGGTCGGTGCGTATACCTGAATGACCTTCAACGAATATAGCCTGTTAGGCAAAAAATTACCTACTGCGAAATAGACCTACTAATAGAAGATGACTAACCCAGAAAATGACGTACTTCGAAATAGACCCACTTAGAAAATGACTAACCTAGAAAACGACCTCCTTCGAAATTTTTTTTTTTTTATAACGGCACAACATAGTGGCTCCGCTTCGCCTGATGGTAAGCAAAAAGGGGAGTCCATCGCAATGGCAACTGACGAGAAACCAACGGTGCCAAGTCAGTTGACACTGCCATGCTGGCCCGAGAGATGCTTCTTCACGCTTCGTTTGAAGGGTCCCAAGTTATAAGAAGGAGGAAACACATGAGCCGGCAAGGAGTTCCATACTTTAATAGACGTACCTACAACAAACATGACGTTTCATTGCATTGACTTTCCACGAAAACGACCTGCCTCGCCTAAAGGGAAAATTCGACCCTTGTGATTTTTTCAGATACCTACATCTTAAAGTCGTGTTTATTTTCTTGTTAAACATAGCATTTTTAATTCGCTTCATGGCCAGCCTTTAGACAAGACTCAACAGCGGGCGATCAGTCATTGTGTGGTGCGTGTTCTCACAGGCAACGGTCAACGAAACGCCTTTCAAGAGCCAGCGGCCCGGGCAGTCGCCCGGACCCCCCCCCCCCCCCTTAAGCCGCCGCTGATTCGCTTACTAATTAAAATACTACACCACACAAGTCGTACATGATCGCACCAATTACAAGGTATTACAACCCGTCTATCGTGATGTGATCGCATTAACTAGAGCTCAAAACGCGCTGTGAACGTTTCTTAATTGTCACAATGCAGCATTAGTAATGAGTACCTATATACTTTTGGTTATTTCATAATAAGTTTAAAATGTATGTTCTATAATAAGTGGGTAGTATTATTTATACTATTTATAGAAATGTAAATTTAGTGCAACCTAACTATAACTATATTCTAATATGTTAAATAATAATAAGTTTCAATTTTTTTACCACGCTGAATAAATAAATAAATTGTAAGCAAATGACACTATATAGTTAGCCACAGTGCAGCGGTAAATTTGCGTTTTGGTTCTTTAATTAGCATTGATTGTGGGCATTTATAATAGCCACAACGCGTTTTGAGCACCTTTTTTAATCATTGCGCTATTCGGTTTATGAGGATAACATATACATAGATCTACTTTGGGATCAAATAAAGAAGCCCGTGTTTGTTTTACAATACCTTCCCGGTCGTCACTCATACATGGAAATATTAGAAATACACGCCTCGAAAGTGTCCCACATGCGCCGTCAGCTGCCGTCTCGGTGCCCCACTTCGCTTATCGCGCTTATTTATGGCCCGCGATGATTTAAGCGGCGAGCTAATCTTAATGTGGTAACACTAACACTAAATAAGATTTTCTGCTGACTGCTGAAGTTTGTGCCTTATACTCGTACTTAAGTTATAATTTAGTGACGCTCAGATTTTTTACAAACATGCATACAATATACGCAGAGTTCAGTAGGTACGTTTTATATAAAAACTTATTTTTCTCAAACATGCAATGAAATATCATCAATAGGCTTCGAAGTATCACGTTTCAGGCGGAACAACTCGAGAGAACTGTAAAGGAATTTCATACAAAATTGAGGGTCTGTGCCGGGATGTATTTTTTTTTAAAGATGGCGTCTGTGTTCATGTAAGGCTAAACAGCTGAATTATATTTTTTAGTGGTGTATTTTTTTATTTCTTGCATTTGTTTGAGAAAAGCACTGCACACGGCACTCCCTACGGTCGGCCGTCTATACCTACTCACCCGGCCAGCCCTTCTTTTCCGGTGTCTGCAGTAATGTATTATTTCTTAAAACCTCCATGCAACATTCAAGGAATTTCATCGGAATAGGCATATCACACAGCTTGTAACAATACAAATAGGTTCCAGTCGGGTCGCGTTCATAGGAACAGATTCCAACGGGCTGCATATTTCGCTGTATTTGTTGCCTATTCTAATCTATTCGTCTAAAAGAGGATGAGCCAAATTTGCTCTGCTTTTACCGAGAATATGTTTCACACCAGTTTTGTATATATATTCGAATTCTAGCTTTATAATATCGGTAAGATTTGACAAGTTGGTACCCAGAGTGCATAAATAGTTGAAGGCTCCACATTATTCAGGAGGTGCCAGCTTTACGAGCCACGAGGGCGCGGGGCAGCCGCAATGGCGGATAGTAAAAGAGAAATTGTTGCGTTATGGACTTATTCCATGTAGATACTATCTTTCGTATTGGCCGGGTATAGATAGATATGAATTTTACAGCAAGAAGTGAAATCTGAAAATATTGCTGTACCATATACCCGACACGTTTAGCTAAGTTGGTTACAGAACTTCGACAACTCCTTCATGTGATAAGCATGAATATTTATTTGTCCCTGGTTCTTGTATTTGTCTATGTCGGTATTTAATAATAATGGCGTAGTGGCCATGGTACAAGCTTTGCTTAGTTTGGGACTATGTCCATGTACGTAGACGGTCGATCGAATGAATAATCGAAATGAGACATCTTAAATGATAAGAGATAAGAAATGTTCTTACGAACCATACATTTAAAAGATAAATAATCTGCATTTCACTTCCAGAAAAAAAAAAATCATTTAAAAAACCTTCTTTCCGAACTCGGGAACGACGGGAACACGGCAGAAACGTTGGATATAACCGCGGTAACCCAAAACATACATATATTGGGGCTCCATTATTTACGATTTACGTCCCTTGCAGGTAACACGGCGGGCAGTAAAACGCAAATTTGTAGTCATTTGGGCTGACCGGTTGTTTGGCCACTTCGACAGAAAGTTCTAAGTGTCCACGGTCACGAGATGCGTCGCTTACTGCTTTTATATTTATTCAGATTATTGGAAAAAGTCCATGTTAATAATAAGCGACATAGCAACACTTGCGAGCCGGACATTGGGGTATCCCAAAAAAAATTACCCCCCCTTTTTATATTTTTATTCGATGAAATAGGCCATTTTTAGGGTTCCGTACCTCAAAAGGAAAAAACGGAACCCTTATAGGATCACTTTGTTGTCCGTCTGTCCGTCCGTCCGTCTGTCAAGACCCTTTTTCTCAGGAACGCGTGGAGGTATGAAGCTGAAATTTATATCAATTACTCAGGTCTACTGTCCCTTGAAGCTGTGAAAAAATCAAACTTCTAAGCCAACGCAATCAAAAGATACAGCCGTTTATGCCGCAAATTTTCGACACTTGCAAGGGAATCAAAACCTACAGGGTGCTTCCCGTGAACTCAGAATCTTGAAATTTGGTACGAAGCAACGTCTTATAGCATAGATAAAGGAATAATTACGAAAACCATAAATTTTTTTTTTAATACCTAACTTTGCACCTAATTTATATGGGGCGCTATACATACCAGGTGCAAACTTAACTTAACCACTTAGGGATGGAAAGTGTTTGTACGGAACCCTCGGTGCGCGAGTCCGACTCGCACTTGGCCGGTTTTTAATACCAATTTCATTAACTCTTCATTAGAATAAGTAGTTATTTTTTTATTAATTATTTTAAGAAGCTCACAAGATGACGTCATGATTTCCGCCTGTGTTTGAGGATAGTAAAAAAACGCTATTCAGCGCACTCTTATTTGTATTTTTTACTATTTCACTGGTAAACCTACGCGTTTCTGAAGTTGTGAAACTGGCCATGAAATTCCCAAAAAAAATATATTCAATATCTTGTCAAAGAACTGTCAGGTGACAGTTTGTAAATAACCAACAAAAAATGTAATTGTTTTCAAGTCTGTTTTCATTATTTTACTACAAGTTATATGTGCCGCTTTTCGATAGCTCTGTCTTAATTTTGGACTTATTTTTCACGCCAGGCTATAGTCTCCATGGCTATGCTTTGACCGTACCAACAAATATTTGACTTGGAATACGATAAAAGTATTTGTGTGATACTAGATAAAATGGAAATAACAGTCCTGAAACCTAAAAATTCAACATCCCAACAAGCTTCATGGAGCAGATTATTGTTAATACTTTAAAACAGTCAAAGGATTCACTATGCAGAATTATGTTTAAGGACGAAAATATTGCTGTCAAGATTCCTAGGAAAATCTCATCACGTCTAACAACATTAAAGATAGAAAACTTGCTAGTAGATGGATCCGGAAGATTAAATTGACAAAAATGTGCAAACTACTAAGTGTGAATTACATCATAGTTCTATTTCATTCCTATACATGAAGTAAAGTTTTTGGATGATGTATATGCTGTGTCGTAACTTTAATGAATGTATAATGTAGCAGAAAAAATTAAACTCATTTTATTATATCAGTTTTTTTATTGAAAGTAAATAATCTTTGTGACATTTTCAAGAAAAAAATCCGAAATCGAAGCTTCCTGTCCTCTTTTATGTTCATGCTGGCTTTAAACTGTCTGCAAGGTGGTGAGAGTTGCGGTTGCCCTTTTGGGTGGGTGTTGACTGTTGAATCAATGAAAATATTCTTGTAGTGTACTTGTAGTGGATCTGATCGAGATTCATGTCTCTGAAAGTATCGAAGGAGTCGAAGGGCACGTTTAAGATTTTCTTGGGATCCAACATACCATCAAAGTTTTGGTTTTGGTCATACGCCTAAAAGTAAAACACACGTAAGTGTCTAATTTTTAAATACAAATATAAAACAAACCTCAAATGTTTTGAGATGATTACCTTCTTATTAAATCAGCATTTTTAATAACCACCGCTGCATTTCTCCTTCAAAGCTCGGTTTGGTGCATTCACGCAGTCTTTGTTAATCGCAGTTAATTGACAAGAAATATAAACAATATAGGTAAAATCGCTTGAACTATTTCTCGAGATATTAGTCTGCATCCTAATTTTTTATAACCGATATTATTTTTATTTCCACTCATCGTCTCGTAAGTGTTTAATAAAACTCTTTTTCTTGTTGAACGTAAGTTACACGAGTTAAGAGACGATGTAAATATATATACATGTATATTAATCCTGGAATGACAGCTCCTGGTTTTTAACCGACTTCAAAAAAAGGAGGGGGTTCTCAGTTCGGTTGTATGTTTTTTTTTTTTTTTTTTTAATGTTTGTTACCTCAGAACTCCGTCATTTATGAGTCGATTTGGAAAATTCTTTTAAGGTTTATGAATAGACATCTCAAGGTTGGTCCCATAAAATTTTGGTGAAGATCAGATGACGAGATCTATGAGAAATCGAAGGAATTCCTGAAATTTTATAGGCACTTATAATATTTTTCATATATTTTATAAAACTATTTAAGTATTTGCATATGGTAGTCATCATCTTCCTATGCTGAGCTGATGATGGAAGGTAACAACTCCTCAACGGTTAGGAGTTAGGAGATAATTCAAACGAGATGCATGCCTTCAAGACCTCCCTTATCAACCTGCCATAAGTATTTTATATGAATCACTAAAAAGCAAAAAAAAAAATTTAACAAAAAATAGAACCGACTTCAGTAAAACTAAAAAGCCAAAAATAACCCGTTCAAGTACAGATTACATTTGACTCACCCTTTGAAGTCGGGGCCAAACCTCACGTAAACTATAATATATAAATATAATAACTGAGTGGTTTGGGATCGACTTCAAAGGGTGAGTCAAATGTAATCTGTACTTGAACGGGTTATTTTTGGCTTTTTAGTTTTACTGAAGTCGGTTCTATTTTTTGTTAAAATTTTTTTTGCAAATGTCAGTTTTTAATAAATAATCTGATTCACTTTATAAAGAATAATAAACCATGCTTGTATATGTTCAATACCATTTCTAGAAAATCCCGATGTAAATATTGAAAATGTAAATAAATAGTTGTCATTGTTACTGTCAGACGAAATATTTACCGGTCCAAACATAAAATCTGTGATAATTTGTATTCAATTTAGTTTCAATTGCCAGCGCAATCAAGTATTTAAAATATTCTTGAATGTTTGATTCACAACTTCAACATTATAATATTAAAGAATTATCATAATTATTGAAGGAAAGGGCAGTATAATATCAGTAAGATAATAATTATAATGAACCGTTAGTATAATTTGGACCGAGTATTGGGGTAACCACAGATAACACCACCTGTACCTTTCCAAACTACGGTGACGTAGTAAAACCCCGGTTACTGAAGGTCAAGTGAAAAATTGGGTAGTATCTTTTTTACGAAATTTTTGTAATTTTTTTCAATAACTAGAAATGGTTCAGAAAGAACCCAGCTCGTCAGTCATAATCGAATTAACGGTTTTGGAAAAAAACGGTACACCCCAATTACGATGAAAGCTAATAATATAATAAGTGATGGATTCTAAGATCATAATCATAAATAATATCGCACGCGGAGCGACAAACCAGTGTTAATTATATTATATATTATACATACTCGTATTATTTGTTATCTCGAGAACCTTTCTGCCCCAGCGACCATCGGTTCTTCGAACTATGTGACCCGCCCATTGCCACTTCAGCTTGCTTACCCGGTTTGCTATGTCGGTGACCTTGGTTCGTCTACGAATCACCTCATTATTTATACGATCTCGTACGTATGATACAAATTGCAATATGATAGATACCTAACTCCTACGTACTATTATTACAATATTTATCATAAATTCATAAATATCTCATTCTATCCAAGGGGGTTTCACTCCGCTCCAAGTGTCAAAAATTATACCTATTAATTTCGGGTCACAATTGTGCCCCGGCCCGCCCATTGCTCCACCTTTATTCGGCTAGGGTCGGCACGTTCGAAGCGAAGACAACGCATAGATTATATTTTTATTATTTGTATATTATTATGATTTTTTATTATTTTTAACCATCTTAAAAAGAAGAGATTCAGTGTTTTTGTACGTAAGTTGACCGATTATCTCCGTAAATTAATTTTCATTTTTTTTTTTATTAGTAAGAGAATACGGTTATCTACTACTACGGTTTTCCCATTGACATTAAGTCATGATCTGATGATGGGACACTTGCCTACTAGATCTTGGGACTGGTTCAACGTAGACAAGTGTGGTTTAAGTTTTTCTGCTCGCTTTACTGAACATTTATAGCCAGTATCATAAAATTTACCTGATGTTGGACCCTGGAAATATGGACTGGATCTCAAGATTGGTTCAACGCAGACATGTGCGGTTTTCACATTGCGATTCACCACAATAAACATTTAGACCCAGTATCATAAAATGTACCTGACGATATTGACTCTTTGTCATTATACCTACTCAATTTTATTTGTGTCATCATCATCATATCAGCCGATAGACATCCACTGCTAAACAAAGGCCTCGCCAAAAGTTCTCCACAACGATCGATCTTGCGCCGCCCTCATCCAATTTCTGCCCACAATCCCAACGAGATCGTCAGTCCATCTTGTTGGGGGCATTCCTACGCTGCGTCTTCCGGTGCGCGGTTGTCACTTTCCGCCCACGCGGCCATCGATGAGCAATATGCCCTTCCCACTTTTATTTCTCTATTTTAATTTGTGCATAGATTATAGTAATATATTATTTTTTTATTATCTTGAACAATGAATACTTTCGAAGTTTTTATGAATGTAACTTCGTCAATCAAAATTAAGATTTTATACATATATATACACGATGATTCTTAATCGGTGATCAGGAGTTGAAAAATAAGAATATCCAGCTAAAATTAAACTTAATAAGCGAGGTCTCACGCAATTACCTCAATGTTTAATTAATTAAAAGTTAAAACATAATTAAAACTAATAACCACTAGATACATGGTCATCCAACATAAATTATTGAAGTACGATACCTACGTCAAGTGCCATCGCTTTGGCGGGAAATTTAACTAAATTTTCTAAGACTTTGTTTATGTAATGACAATGACAATGACAAGTTATTACTCATAAACTATCATTGCCATTAAATTATTGAAAAGGTTGTAAGGTGACAACGAATTTAAGACAAAATTGGTTACAAAATAAAAATTATCAAAGAAAAATAGAAGTTTGTTTTCATGTTATTACGACTTCAACGTGACCGCCATCAATTACTGAGTTAGAAAAGTTGGTACCTGATCACCGATTATAAATCATCGTGTATAAAAGAAAAATAGAAAAATGCATTTACATAATATAAACACTTTCTACACTAACCTACGGTAGCGCCCGCAGCGGGGTAGGTTTCCCTTTTGCTAATGTAGGCAACCCTAGGAGTATGACACGCCCCACAGAAGCTGCAACCAACAGCGTCGTACGTCATTAAAAATAGCCAATCAGATACGAGTAGGCTAATTCCTTTGCAAAAGCGGCAAATAACAAAAGAGTGCGGATTCTGTAGTGTCTTTATTCTGTGTTCTATCTTAGATTCCGATGACGTAAATTCCAGAATTTGTGACATTGCTCTAGACATGTGAACTTTGCTCTAGAATAAACCAAATAGCATCAGTGCTGTTAGGTTTTGAAGTTCGTATCGTATCGTTCCGTCCCACTTCTTCAAATATACTTCAGCACGTGTGTGCGAGGGCTGACACGACACGAACTTAAAATTTCGAATTTTAGAGTAACAGTCTGCCGTGTCGAGTCATCGCACGCTGCCTTTTGAAATGTGATTACCGGCTTTGACGGGGCTGTCGCGCGAGTGATGCACTTTGAAAGTGTACTACGAGTGTTAGTCTGCTTCTCTAAGAACTTGAGCTTGTTAATTCGAACATAGACATAATGTAACACAAGAGACGGCAATGCGACACAATGCCCTGTTATACTACAGTTCGTTAATTACCCATTACTTTTACCTTTTCTAGAACAATTTAAATTAGAGTATTGATGCTGTGATACGCTGTTGATAAAGGCTTTCGCATTCGCATCACACGATCGCATACCGCATTTTATAACGTTTGACCGCCGAGCGGTGAATAAATCAACCGTGTCCGTTCACGGCAAAAAAATAAAAAGTTAACAAATCACGAAGTTTTTCATCATTAAAATTTGGATGTCGATGACGTTTGACGTGGGCGTGTGTGTAGCAATTTTCCGAAGTCGTGATATGACGACTGTGCCATTCAAAAGGCTAAACAGGTTACGGGCTTAAACGGCCCTGCACGATCAGTGTTTGGGCGTTAATTTGACTCGATAAACTAAAAGACGCCACATCTAAAGTCGTTTCTGTCTCAGAATAGAACGCTAATATCTGCTAAACCGGAACAGAAACAAGTACAGTCTACTTATAGTCAGTCAGTGCAGGCAGGGCGCTATTTGCTGTCGCGTTAATGGAGTGCCTAGGCAGCACAGAGCCGCGTTTACGCTCTAATCTGACTGGTGTTAAAAGCCTGCCACGTTGCGCTAATGAGTTTAGTAAACGTGGGTGACTGTACAAACGCGGACAGGTTGAATAAATTAAATACATTGTCCTTGCAGCGACATTTTTTTTAAAGCGATCGTTGAGGTTGCATATCTACATTAAAGAGTTTCGACAACCTTATACTGATCTAATCTGATCAATTCCATGTTATAGTAATCCCATCAAAAACATAAATGTTAAATTAGAGCCAAGTTCTCGCATGCAACGTTGTCGACTTCGCCGACAAAAGAATTGAGATCTATATGGGCGCCAAGTTCTTTGCCCTAAATTTTTTAGATACAAGGACATGCGACATACTCAATGCATTTATTTTACTTGGGGTGTAATTCAATATCAAGACTGGACTTGGCTAGTTTTTACATATAAATGTATATTACATTTGTCTAATCATTAACCTATTTTCGTAAAGGTATGTACGCAAGTTAGTGTACGTCCTGTTACTTATACTGTTAGCTTGATAATAATACTATGTTACTTTGATAAAATTAAGTCAGTTTGTGAAAACTAGCCAAGTCAAATCTTGATATTGAATTACACCCCAAGTAAAATAAATGCATTGAGTATGTCGCATGTCCTTGTATCTAAAAAATTTAGGGCAAAGAACTTGGCGCCCATATAGATCTCAATTCTTTTGTCGGCGAAGTCGACAACGTTGCATGCGAGAACTTGGCTCTAATTTAACATTTATGTTTTTGATGGGATATCATTACTTTTTGTACAGAAATTTGAATTGACGCCCCACCTGTCTTGACTAGAGTGACGCGGGGTAGAGGGAGGGGCCGGACCGCTCCTCGCCACGCCGCGCTCCCGCGCTTCGCTATCCGTCCCCGCGCCACGGCAATTTATTAACCTTCTCTGTCTGTGTTGTGTGTGTGTGTGTGTGTGTGTGTGTGTGTGTGTGTGTGTGTGGTGTGTGTGTGAGAGAGAGAGTGCCATCTTACAAACAAAGAAAGAATTTTCCAAATCGGTTAGTAAATGACGGAGTTCTGAGGCAACAAGCATAAATAATAATAATAATAAAACTAAAAAATATCACTGTTTTTGATTTTTATATGTGTACACACACAATTACCAAGCTGAATGCCAAATTTCATCTTTCTAGGTCACCTGGAAGTGGGTTAGGTTTTTGATTACTAGTGAGTCAGTCAGTCAGTGATAAAAATGCCGTTTTTTGGACGTCAATATCTCAATAACTATTTCATCTACATTTATGAAATTTGTGGTTCTAGTTGTTCTCAGGGACCTAAATACATAAGCCAAATTTCATTTTTTTCTGTTGAATAGATTTGGAGTTATTGAGGGGTCAAAAGTGGCTCCAAACGGTTCGTGTAATATAACACACGGCTGCTGCTCGCCAGTTCCTGCGGTGAACTTGGCTGGACACGCTGCCGCGTGTCTAGATACTGCATTGTCATCCAATTTACGGATGTATTCAAAATTTCATATCAATCAGAAACCAAGAATATTGGGATTTTCTAAGAGAAACGCAAACTATGACGTCACCGTCCTGCACGATCTAATTACCCCTTTGTTTGAATGGATTGTTCGTGGTAATTTTAAAATATTTAAATAGGCCAAAATTATTATACCTAATATGATTGTTCCGTGTATATTTTCAAATTTATATAACTAATTACTGGAAGAGATCCCTTATAGGGATAAGTTCGCCTTTGTACATGTCTATTATTTTTTGAAGATTTGTTAATAGTTTTTGTGTACAATAAAGTTTTTACATACATACATACATTAATTATAGTATCGATTAATTTATTGCCTTTAGGAAACTGGCCTATTGCCTATACCTACTACGGTTATTATATCTTAGATAATCAATTTATTTAGTCGTTCTATTTTAAATGTTTTTGTAATTGCGTCCCACGCCCCACGCGGTAATTTAATCTTACATTCAAAAGGTCATCAAGTAAACCGAGCAAATCGAGTTAAGCGTAATGGCTTCTCTAAATGAGTACATCGCACGTGCCTGGAACGCGAAAATAATGATTACTCGCTAAGCGAGTCGGCTCCAATTTCCTGGATGAATATTGCATTTTTTGCCTACTAAGAAGCTGAGATCGAAGAATTAAAAGCATCCTGGCGGTCTGTTGGTTAAGCCTGGCGCACACTTTGCGATTGTAAAAAAAATCTTTCTCGTCGTTAGGGCTAAAACACAATAGGGTATTTTACCCTAAGAGAAAAAATATATAATATATTATTGAGATAGCTTAAGCTAAGCCTAAGCAAGCAAGCTGTTTTTAACACCATGAAAATAGTAACCGCCTGTTATTACGTCATACGGCTGTCTAAACTAAAAAGTGACAAGAGCAAGAGTGTCAACTGATCAGCGTATCAGCGCATTTGTTTACACAGCTAACTGACGTCATAAGTTATTGATCTATGGTTATGATTATGACTTATAACCATAGAGCAATATGGCGTCCACCCAGCGTTTTCTTCAAATTACGCGCGAAATTTGAAATATATAACTTAAATGCATTTTTAAGGGACTTTTTAATTAACTTTCTTTGATTTGTGGTTTATTATCATGGTATGTAGTCTAATTAAGACATTATTCAAAAATCCACATAACAGCAATGACGTGAACGATTAATATAAAAAAAACAGTTTAAACTCATGTTTCGGATTTAGTTGCTTTTAACGCGATTTATTATTCTGTTTGTCGTACGATTCGTGTATATTTGTCAGTCGCACAAATGAACACTTAATTTAAGACAAAATCGCTTTATGATGCATGACATCATACACAATATTGGAGTTCCAGATAATCTAATTGTTATTTGTTTTTAATATAATTCATTCTTATGTCAATTTATTATTTATTTAGTGACTTGTAAATGTAAATATGTCTACCAATAAAAAATGTGAACTATGTAGTATTTTACTATAGAGAGAGCCAATCAAGTGTACCCTTTTTGACCCAGAGTCGATACCGTGACAAATGGTACCACATCCTGAAGTGGCAAAATATTTTAAAACTTCGCTTTTAATAGAAATAAGACACGTATATGCAGTCAGTGTTCGATTTATTGTTTCTGGTGCTCATAGATACTGTGTTATAAAACTAATAGTACATTACATACCTAGGGCGGTAAATTCGTGAATGTCCCAGATCGCAGGTGTGGCCCGAACCGACGGTAAGGCGTAGCGGGTAGAAAATCCCACTTACGGCCTAGGGTGACGTAAACAAATTCCCATCACTTATTATTAGCTTTATTTATGTATTTTGCACAAAGTCAGTACAAATGACGGACTTAATGCCAAATGGCACTCTACCAGTCAACCATAGCCACCATAGGGCCAAATAGAGATACTAGAAGTTGGTGCAAATCGGAAATCTAATTGTACAGAGAGCATCTAGCTTTATTTATTTATTTAATCTTTATTGCACAAAATAAAACTTATCTTACAAAAGGCGGACTTAATGCAGTTAGGCATTCTCTACCAGTCAACCTTCGCTAGCTTCGTAGCTTTCATCGTAATCGTTCACTAACTCCCTCCATCCGTCCGGCTCGTTAGCGACCCCCCTAACAGCTATTTATAATAACGACTAAGAATATTTTTAATGAGCTTTTGATATTACTTTTCGATGGTCAAAGTTGGGAATGCCTTTGAACTCGGTAATGGTTGTTTTTCTTGCCCTAGTTCAACTTCTATATAGCGGGAATCCTCAAACGTTTTGCAGGGAAAAAAGGGAGTACCTATTTTAGCGCATTATTTTAAGTCTTTTTCTGTTGTGCCGAGTTGTCGAGTTGTGGAAGTTCTTCTTTGAGGAGTTTTTCAAGAATAGATGGCTTTTTATAGTTTTTATTGTGCTAGTGCTCTAGTTTCTAAAGCGTTGCGAGCATTTAGTAACAACGATAACCCAATCATTGTACGTTATACAAAAAAAAACAGCATTTTGGAGTTTTATTTCAAATCTCTACCCAGGTATGATCGGAATTCTTTTGCATCTACTTAACAATTCTAAGATAAACCACAGCTTTATACCTACTTGTGGGCTAGCTACATACATAACAGAAGTTAAATTTAAAAATAATCTTACCGAATAATGAGTGAAATATAGACACAAAAATTCCATGAAAGTTGAGTAATAGCTACGTAACCTATCATGGATATTCTACCCGTAACATGTTCTTTCTTTTAAACACATAAATTAAATAGGTATTCGAAGTTAGAGAGTCCGTTGGGAAGGCATCCAAAAAAGCTGAAGGACTGGTGATTGTTAAATCTTTTCAAAGTATGTATGTAAACTCATTATCTATATATATAAAAGAAGAAGTCCTGACTGACTCATCAACGCACAGCCGAAACTACTAATGTTAGAGAGTTTATTTTTGCACAGTAGGTTACTTTTATAACGTGGGCTAGAGATAAGAAGGGATTTTTGGAAATACCACCCCTAAGAGGGATAAATAGGGGTGCAAAGTTTGTATGGGGGAAACTTTTTTTTTGGAGCTAGAGACTTGAAACTTTGTAAAAAGATTACTTATTCAAAAACACAAAAAGTACTTTCAGCGTTTTGGAAAATTTCACCCCTAAGGGGGTTAAAAAGGGGTGCAATGTTTATATGGGAGAAACTTTATTTTTTGAACTAGAGACTTGAAACTTTGTAGAAAGCTTACTTAATCAAATACAAAAAAGTGATTTCAGCGTTTTGGAAAATTTCACCTCTAAGGGGGTTTAAAAAGGGTGCAAAGTTTGTATGGGGCCGCTAATGTTGTTTATAAAGTGTTACGCTAAGGTTATCAGTTTATATTTCTTTTATTTCCTGTCTTCTACCCAGTGAGTACGTCCTTTTTTTAAAACGAACTTGCACCCCCTTTTCTATGGTTGACTGTCAACAATATTTTCTTAGTGCTGTCTCTTATTAATTGTGTTCCAAACTTTATGTGTTCCTATATTTAGTGAGTTGTCTATCAGCACATGAATAATCTATACTTTATATACCTATTCTTACTTTATTTAGCTTCTTGAGAAATATAGAGAACTGTAGCACCAGAATATATTGAATCACTCTTCAAACAATACTACTAGCCTGTAGACCAAAATAGTAATCGCATCATTAAATTCGCTTATGTGCATTAAGTTTTTAATGGTCACATTTCAGCATTTTCTATAAACACTGGCCTTTTTAATAACTGGGGTACCTGCTAGACCATTTAGAAACATTTTGGCCAGCCTCGGGAACTCCGCCACACCACTCTTTTCGTTTAATAGCCAGGCCGGCACGTACAAATACCAGTCTGCCTTCTTATGAAAAGAGGTCATTCTGTCTTATTTATTATTGTTTTGAAATAAAGTTTATTATTTATTATTGTTGAAAGAGATACTCTTCATTAAACTGCCTCCATCTCTCGATTTCCAGTGCTGAGTTTAAGATTGTTTTAACAGCCTTACGATATTTAATGTTTTTTTTTTAATCTCACTCATAATAACTAAGATCCCCATTTTCTAACTCCAAATCCATGCGTCGCTCTATATCTTGCAGAGTCATTTTTGCCAAAGATTAAAAGCATCAGGTAACTGACGGAATAAATATTAAGCATCCTGCAAACAATTCCCGTAATTAATTCGAAAATCTTCTAAAATTCTTTAACAATTGCATATCAGTGTCTGTCACTGTTTGAAATGTAATATGTCTAGACCATTTTAACAAAGAATAAAATTCACTTAAGTACCTATTTTAATATCTTTGTCATCATCAAAAATCTACGCGGACGAAGTCGCGGGCGGCCGCTAGTTACACATAAAAACAATTTAACGAAGACATAAAAACCTACCTACCTACAAATGCGAACTTATCCCTATAAGGGATTTTTTGCAGTTAACCTTTGAGCAAAATGTATAGTAAACAAGCCTCAGTGCATGCAAAAAACACATATTTGAATGTAGGTATGTATGTTGTACGTATGAATTAGGTCAAATAAATATTTTCTCACCTGACTTGCTTTCCGTTCTAGCTTATTTAAAAGAGGACAGCATATGCCTATCTGCATGAGTGAACAAGCAAGGTCAAGAGGCACTCGATACCGCTGCATCGCCGACCTTTACAGACCTTTAGCCAAGGCAAGACACCTATAGCCGTACCTATAGATAAGGGTATTAGCGACAAAGACCCTTTAGAAGGGCAAGGTCGAGTTAGCTCGCAGTTATTCTGTTAAACTACTACATAAAGCTTGCTAATTTTATTAGATACAGTTAAGTTTAGTATGTTGCTTGTGTATTGTAACGCATTATGTCATTTGGATATTTGTGTATTTACACGTCGAGAAGAGATTTTTTTATGCAATTACAATCGATTTAGGTCGGATCGGCGCTTAAACTCTGGTCAGTGCTCCACGTGAAGTTTTTAAAGCTGACATAATACTTCACGAAAGCATTAGTAGTAGGTAACAAATATTATGTGTTTGCGCAGAATCGGAATTTAAACAAGGTGCACTAGACTCCCAACTAGACTCTGATCAGCCATTCTTGTCACAAGAAAATAAGGGCTTACTTAAATAATCGCAATCAATGACTAATTACGTTTTTCAAAGTAGATACCTACTTATTTCAACCCAGATTCACTTTTCCAACTACGTTTTTCTTTTAAACCATCTTTTAAAAAAACAAACCTAATCTTTATATAAAACAAACCTAAACCTACTAGGTTTCATATACGTATGTCCGGAAGAAGCATACCCTGGCCCGGGCCGGCCCGGCTCGTAAGGCAGAGCACTGTACGGAATGTACGTTAATTGAACCGAATTGTACGCTTTTACTAGCTCGCTGCCAAATCCGACTTAGCTGGAAGCAGCCGACGCCATTTCTTGGAATTTTGTGTGTAGTGCAGTAAACTAAAGCGTTTACCGCAAGTATCTCGTCTGTTCTTGAAAGTGACATTCAAGTCTTAGAACTTAGAACATTACGTGAAAGTTTATACTCCATCTATTTATTATCGGTAAAGGGCGGACAGTGGATGCAATTATGGTGACGAAAGCAAAACACGGATAAGACTTTTATTACATTTCGAGTAACTTATGTATGCAGTTTTTGTAGTCATATCGATATTACGTATATCGTACATGATTTTGACGTATATATTGCATCCACTGTCCGCCCTTTGATTATCGGACTAACGGAGTAGGTACCTATTCCTTGCGGCATTTATCCTCTGTAGTAAGTTCCATTATATAAGTCCCATTTCGTTGTCATTATTTCACACCACGTCTCTGCTATCTAGCTAGCTATAACAATACTTTCAACTAGAATCGTTGAATCAGATGCGCATGAATAAAATAGTACGAAATCGTGCAAATTAGCCATTTTTCAAAGCTAAAAAGGGGTCGTCTTCCGGCTCATTACCGCATAACGGTGTAACAGAATCGCGTGCCGCTATTGTATTGCCATAGGATTTACAGCAGGCCCACGTAAATGTTAACCTTTTTAACGCCCCATCGTCATGTCACGAGGTTAGATAATTGTGCCACTCATAAAAAAAAATTAGTTACTCAGTAACACAGTAAATATGCATATGTCCAGCAGTGGACGACTCCGGGCTGATGATGATGATGATGATGACAGTAAATCAGTATACAAAAAGTGTTGGCATCTTTTTAGGGTTCCGTAGCCAAATGGCAAAAAACGGAACCCTTATAGATTCGTCATGTCTGTCTGTCCGTCTGTCCGTCTGTCTGTCCGTCCGTATGTCACAGCCATTTTTTTCCGAAACTATAAGAGCTATACTGTTGAAACTTGGTAGGTAGATGTATTCTGTAAACCGCATTAAGATTTTGATGCAAAAATAAAAAATAATAATAAATATTGGGGGCTCCCCATACTTAGAACTGAAACTCATTTTTTTTTTTTTCATCAAACACATACGTGTGGGTTATCTATGGATAGGTCTTCAAAAATGATATCGAGGTTGTTAAAATATTTTTTTCCAAACCGAATAGTTTGCGTGACAAACGCTTCCAAAGTGGAAAAAAGTTGGTCCCCCCCCTCTAACTTCTAAAATAAGAAAATTAAAAATCTAAAAAAAACATATGATGTACATTACTATAAAAACTACCAACGAAAATTGTTTTGAACGAGATCTAGTAAGTAGTTTTTTTTAATACCTCGTAAATCGTAAACCGCTTATTACCGCGTAATCTTTCATACAAATAACTTAAATTAAAATCAATGGTACGGAACCCTTTGTGCGTGAGTCCGACACGCACTTGGCTGGTTTTTTAAGTATTTGATACTTGTGCTAAGAAACACCGCTCTTCTACATGGTAAGTTATTAGTATTATTGAACAATTAATTACAAAACAAACCCTTACAAGTGTTTATGTGGTTTTCAATCTGTTAATTTTGCAGCATTATTAAATTATAGTTTAGATTAAAACTAAAATATATTTTTATAAAAAAAAATACGTCATTATGAAGTGAACCTTCTGTACTTTAGCGGCTGTGACACGTGCCTTCGTTACGCGTACACTAATGAGCCTGTGTAGGGGCTCTATAAATAGCCGAGCGTCATATTCCTAGTGTTTTATGACACTGACCCAGAGGTCATTACCGACCCTTGTCCGGGTCAGCTTAAAACGGGTCACGTTTGTGCTTCTGGACCCTTGTCGGTTGTCTCACTTTTAAACGGACCGAATATAACCAATTCCAAGTTTTTATCAACCGGCCTGAAAAGGACATATTCTACAGGACTTTTTTTGTATATTGTAAAGACCGAACAGAAGACGGCGGGATGATTTGGATACATTTAGTAACGAGTGGAGGGAGCATGAAGCCAATAGAGACCAGTGGCGCAAGAGAGGTGAGGCCTTTGCCCAGCAGTGGGACACAACTTTATGCTAGGAAAAAATGTAAAAATACAATATAAATATAAATTTGTATACAAAAATTGGGCAAGTGCGAGTCCGACTCGCGCATGTAGGGTTCCGTACCATAATCTATAACAAGTTTGTTGTATGGGAGCCCCCCTTAAATATTTATTTTATTTTTAGTATTTGTTGTTATAGCGGCTATAGAAATACATCATCTGTGAAAATTTTAACTGTCTAGCTATCACCGTTCTTGAGATACAGCCTGGTGACAGACGGACGGACGGACAGCGAAGTCTCAGTAATAGGGTCCCGTTTTTACCCTACGGAACCCTAAAAAAGAAATAAACTCAGTACAGTCACCATCAGGTTTATTGCGCCTAATAATGCGTCCATAAATATCTAATCATGTCTCTCATTGACAGGGCGTTAGAATGCGTGTTCAGATATTTATGAACGCATTATTTGCTGCGATGTATCTTATGGCGACAGTACGTTAGGCATGTAAAGGAAACAGTCACCATACCTTCTTCACAATTCACCTCTTATGAGCTCAAAATAGCGGTCGGGATTGACCAACTACGCTTCGGGACTTTGTCGCGTGACATAGCGTAAGCCGCCACTTTCTCACAGTACTACAGAGAAAGAAAAAGGTAGATATATCTCGTGCGAGAAAGAGTCGTGTGTCACGTTGCGCGCTGGTCTCGTTTATACCCACGAATCGGAACTTCATTGTAGTGCGTTCAGAAGTAATCAACAAACGTATAAACTAAGAATGAATACGCCTAGAATGATAGCCTTCATACAACAGATTTGCGAGGGATGAAGCCGGTTTTTGTTTAATGTGTGCGTGTCTACTAAACAATCAGAGACGTTTTGCTTGTGATATTCACGTTGTGACATGCGTAGGTACACGGACGATATACCGGGTGAGCAATCCAAATGGGTCAGTATGGCGGTTTTGGAAACCATAACAGATAGCGAAATCTTGGCTTAGGAACCATGACGTTGATTTTAGTAAAAAGAAAAACTGCATTCATATACTTACAAAAATACGTGTACCTACTCGGCCCAGGAATCGAACCTGGACTTTTTGAAAAATTAAATTTCGTTATTTTCCTTTGAATATCGGTTATGTAGCTCTTAAATAGTAAATGTTACTAAGAAACATGATATCTAAAACTAATAAAATGCATTGTTTTTAAACAACGAAGTTTTATTTTTCAATACTTCAGGGCCGCTGCCGGCCCTTTGACTTGCGTTCTAATTTCAAATAATTTGTAATTGTTAGAACCTGTGAAACAGGCCCTTAATATGATGGTTGTAGATAAGATATGCATAAGTGGTCTATTCAGATAAACGATTTATAATGATAACCGGAATCATATTAATGACGATATTTTGCAAAATATTTAAATTGTGGGCATTTCAGTCTAATATTTACATAACATTTCGTTCGATTACTTAAACAATATTAAAACTTCCCCATACAAAGTCAAAGGGCCGGCGGCGGCACTGAAGTATTGAAAAATAAAACTTCGTTGTTTAAAAACAATGCATTTTATTAGTTTTAGATATCATGTTTCTTAGTAACATTTACTATTTAAGAGCTACATAACCGATATTCAAAGGAAAATAACGAAATTTAATTTTTCAAAAAGTCCAGGTTCGATTCCTGGGCCGAGTACACGTGGGTAGTTCTCACGAAATCTCGAAATTCTTGTCCTTCATGTTTTCACAAACAACTAGTGAATATATAGTGGTAAGTATTACTTCCTTGCAATAAACACCATCGTCGCTAAGCGTATTAGTTATAATTTCTGAGCCATATAGGTAAATAAAAAAAAATGAGTACATGTAACGTCGTTAAAATCATTTCCTCACTATGTCCCAAGTCCCATTTTCAATTACTTTTAAATTTGTAACTACAAAGTTAATAAAGTAAAAGCGATGAAAGTTTCATTAACCTATTCTTAAAACAATGGACTTGTGAATGTATTCTTCATTGGGATAAAAAAGCCAATAATGAATTTGAAAAAAAATTTAAACCATGTGTCCAATAAAATTAAATCATTTCCTCACAACTTTAGTAACAGTCAATTTATGAACGCTGTTTCAATCAAACGTGGACACTACCGTTTGTTTTTGATAGCTGGCAACACTGACGATTTACCAATATGGCGAATTGATTGAGTACGCGTTCGAGGCTTTGTTAAAAAAACGGTAGAATACATGTAGAATACATAATTTTTTAAAATTACTTTTGTGTTCGTCATTACCTCACGTCCCAGAAAAAAGGAAGGTAAGTACTATAAAAAAATATTAATTACATAATGAAGTAGGGTTTTGGGAGTAGTTCACTTACACAAATAACCTTGTTTAAAGCACGGTCGTATCACTAGTATTTTTAGGTTTTGTTTCGTTTCGTCATTCCCTCATCGTCATTACCTCATATATTATACAGTAATAAATTTACAGTGAGGGAATGACGACTAAGGAGGAAATGATTTTGACTGTGTTAGAATTCTTTTTTACTGTCGCATGTTGTAGCAAACCCTTGAATTTACCTGTAATATCTTTTTAGGGCACAATAATGGCAAGAAAAAGAAAATTAGTGAAGAGGAAGCTAAATGAGAAGGAACCAAATTTGCAAATGACCAGCAGTTAAGGACGAACAGCTTTGCAGAAGATGAAACCCCCGACACTGATCAAAAGGGGGTGTTATTCTGTAAAAGAAATCGATTAACTAGAGAGCTGAGACTGATACATTTTATCTTCGAGATTGAATAGGCAGGAAAAAGAATTTAATTCGAATTGCCAGTTTGATTAGTTCTAAGAAAATGAATATTATTTCGTTAATTTTTCCTATTTTCTTTTTTAGTCAAGACTGTTATTAACTTTGAATTTATTTCTAATAACTTAGAAATAGAAATTTTAAGCAAGTAAAGATTTTTTGTTTGTTTTCTATAGCTACTGCCATCATGATTAAGACAAGTGCTATAACAATTTTTAAACTTTGTTGTTAATTATTCGCGGTTGCAGACTGCAATAAATTTGTGATTTTCTGGACATTAGTTCCTAATAATGTCAATTAATATAGTAAACATTGCAATACAAAATAAATTTAACACAATAATTATGCATTTTTATTTGAAATTATACATCATTGCTTATTAAACTCATTCCTTCACCTAAGTCATCATTTCCTCATTTCATTTTTTTAACAGGCTTGTAATTCTTAAAAAAAGCGCTTATTTTAGGGACCACTATATATCCTAAATTTAATATCATGACTACTACAAAATCCATATCAAAAAATCCGAAATGATCATACTATTTTAATTGGTTTTTATCGGAACCGAATTTCGTGATTTCGTGAGAACTACCCACGTATTTTTGTAAGTATATGAATGCAGTTTTTCTTTTTACTAAAATCAACGTCATGGTTCCTAAGCCAAGATTTCGCTATCTGTTATGGTTTCCAAAACCTCCATACTGACCCATTTGGATTGCTCACCCTGTATACTGAGCCTGTGACAGGCCGTGGGTGGCTCGCTAAAACTGGCTTCACTTTCAAGCGCTATCTAGGTTCCTAGGTCTATTTATTCTAAGCGTGTGAATAAATGAAACTACAATAATATTGCAATATTTTTATATTAACTTGGAAAATGTAACGTAAAACAAGATTCGAGACTCAGTACGTGTCAAACTAATTAAAAATAAATAATAAATGTATGTACAGCAAACAATTCTGAGGCAGGAGTATGGCTTCTGTATCACGTGTATGAGTCAGTCATAAATTATACAATACTTTGCAAACTAAATAAGTCAGGTCAGTCGTGGCAACCTAGGTAGCAAACAAGCTGTATTAAGAGTTCATGCATCCATAATAACTCTGTTGTTTAAGCTTTATAAGACACACTAACTGTGTGTCTTATAAAGCTTAAATTAGAGTTATAATGGCTGCATAACGGCTGTATACAGCCTTTATATGGCGTATATTAGAGTTATAATGACTACATACGCTCTTATAGAGCACATGTTCTATAAGAGCGTGTGTTACTTGGGTAGTGCGCCTGCGAGGCAAGCGGTCCTACCATATTTAAATATCGAAAAGTGCAGATACTTATTACGCGAAACAGAATAACCGTAACTTGACATTGTGTGCGTTGTTTGTTTTAAACATAAAAAGATTAATTAGATTTGCTTTTTGTGGAAAATCTTTTGTAGCAACGTCGAAAGTCAACAGCTGATTGCGTGCGGCGGCGCCATATTGTGTTATATGTCTAATGGGCGAACAAAATGGCTCAGGCTTGCCGCGCGCAGCATTCTATGTATGGACCCGACCAATCACAACGCATTCTGAACTGACCCGATTTCGGCCAATGAGCAATTCAGTCTTTGAACGCAACATGAAGTGTCGGAGTTTAAGCATCGCTTAGCCAATTTAACTGACACGACTTGAACTGTATCAGGGCTGTCTAGCCACACATTTAGTTTGCCACGGATTGCCGAGGAACCAGGGTTGCTTGTAAACTAACATCAGAAGCTCAACCTTAATCATTAACATATTAAAACAATAATCAAATATACATCTCCCGTCGTAACCTAAAGGATGTGTTATACAAACACAACCCTTTTAGACAGTTGTACATCAAATCTGACACCACCTTAATGCATTTACAAAAGTTTATTACTTTTTGAGCTTTATTACAACCATGTCTAACTTTACATTTTGAGTAGATAATAATTATGTACATAAATACTTGAAAATACGACATGGAAAGAGGCTCAATACTACTCAGGTAGCAAACAGGCTGTACAGCCATAAGAGCTTATACAACTATTACAACCCCAATTTAAGCTGCATAAAGGTTGTATAAGTGCTTATGCAGCTTGTTTGCTATTTGGGATCTTCCGAACAAGACAGATCACTCTTGCCAGCTAAATGCATTGAGGTAGGTAGACATAATTATTTTACTTAGGTACATGTTCAACACCAATACAGACTTGGACATCGATACAACAAAATGAGTATTACGTTCACTCGATCGCGGCAAAGCGTTCCACAAAATAACATAAGGTTTTTAATTTTCATACAGCCGAATCATGTTCAATAAACACTTTCACTCCCAAGTTGAGTAGCGTTACGGACGTAACCGATAATATGGGAAAATGATGTAAGCCAGTAGCATCAAGCGTGCCATATGGGGCAAATGGGTCATTGTCAGATTTAGGTGCGTGTCTTTCCGGTGGACTTTTGCGAAATTAAGGATTCCGGGGCCTAATTTTCTGATTAAATGCTGTGAGAATAAAGAACGTTCCCTCTTCTATAATCTGATGTAATAGGAACATAACCTAGATTCATACAAGCTCTTAACTTTTGACCACCGAAGGGACGAATTATGTTTTTTAAACTGACAATGACCCAAATGCATCATAAAAAACCTTATCCCGAGTGGCGCGCTTGTGCTGACTAAACTCAGTGAAAACTTGCAACAAGCAGAGTGCCCACGGAAAGGATTCCTAACAGTCACAGTGTTTTCTATTAAGGCCAACATTTCTTACAGTCGAACTGAACTGTAATGAGATTTAGAAATAAAATCAATTAAAAATATCCTCCTTTCGACTCTCGAAAAGGGTACTCGACTCCTTTAATCCATGCTGAACCCAGCAGCAGACGCTACACATAGCGTACGCGTAGCACACGTAGCAACGTGCCACGCCCGTGGCACGAAACACCATTTTCCCGTTATGTACAGTCAGCGACAAAAGTAGCGGACAATTTTAGTATGCAATTTGACATATTCCAGTAGTACTCAGCTACTTTATCTTTTGATGCTGACCGTACAAATGTGCCGTCAGTTGAAAGGGTTAATGATACCTCGGGGTTTTAGATGCCCGAATGATTTGGCACTAGGCCGGCGTGGAATTATTCGTGCACCAAAAACCCCGCGGTATTTTAATGATACAAAAAAATACACAACGATCATGTTTTCAAACATGTATCTGGGAGAATGGACTTTTCGGCCGACACAAGTCTGTCCACAACTTTAAAACTTTGTTGTAAACCTCGTCTATAAATTTTGGTTTATGTTAAATCATTCAGTGTTTCAACTGTGACACCTTGTGTCCGATTTCTTGGTCACCCCAGAGACAGTGAAAAGTGTCGGTCAAAAACTTAATTCGCCCATCTCATTGGGAGTAGTAGTAATATTTCCTTTACATTTCTAGAAATTTGAGCACATATAGTAACATGCCGAAATTACGCGAAAAGATACTGCCTTTAATTCTTTAAAAATATAGCTAAAGGCTCTTTCTGTTTTACTTTCCCACCAAATGATTGTTCTAGTCTCATAGACAGTAAAATACAGCACTTATCAATTACAATCTATTTTCCATTTTTTTACCTTTCAACCGTGAAGAATATATATTGTATATTAGAAATGTATCAGTTGACGGATTCTTAGAAAATAAAAACCTTAAGTATTTCGGCCATCAATTATACTACCTTATAACAATCTTTACAACATGGCCGTTCCAACAGAAAGCATCTCTTTGACACTTAAGTAGTAAAGTGATCAAGTGGGAAAGAGAACAAATTTAGTTTTCACACCGGCCGTACCTATCACAGAAAGTCGATTTTCACAATTTGCCGTCATCGAGAGTCCATCAAATTACAACTATACACCGATTAATCCCATGAGGTGTCCGCCTACCATAGATGCTCGTTTAACCAATAGACATGCAAACCTCTGAACTATCCAATTGGGTGAATCAACTTTTAAGTGCACCTTGTTGCTATGGTTACGCAAAATTTGTCCCTCGAAGAAACTAAGCATTTTTCTATGAAACAGTATGAAGATGTCACTTGGACAACGGGGACAGAGTAAACAACACAAAAAAGTTGATTCACCCAGTTACAAATAATTCCAGTTTTTATTCTTACATATATTATGGTATAATGAATGACAAACATATCGTCACCTGTAATATGAATTAATGTAACCGCCAAAATGACGAAATTGAGTTAAGTATACAGTTCGTCTGTAAATCTGACGATCTATCCATTGCTGTTATTAAAATTACGATATCTTGAAAAAAATGTTGGTTACATTAAACAAAAATTGACCGTTTTTTTAGTTTTCTGTATTTATTTTGGTGTATGGCACATTTTTTGTAAATTACTTAATATTAGATTAACGTAACCACAAGTATTGGCCAAAGTTGAACAAAAGTCATTAATGTAAGACTCATAGGTAAATAAATGACTCTTACATTACTCAATTTATAGCACTTTATTACCGATTGACTGTTACGTTAGCTTCAAAGCTAGATAAAAAATATAAAAAGGTTCTTACATTAAATAGGTTATACTTTTAGTTTTTGAATCAAATCATGTAAATAATAAGGTACATAAATGATTTATATGCTAAGATTAGATAGGTAAAAAAAAAATTAAACGAGATTATAAGACAGCAACCATTTAAAGTCAATTACAGTCTAATCTTGTCACAAATTGTGCTTACTGCAAGCTGGGTGAATATATAATTTAGTCAGTAACATTAAAGTTTTCGTAGTTTTTAAAGCAATTAATGCCTCTTACATTATTATTTGTCTTACCAAGGCTCGAGTGATGACGGTTACATTAAATATATGTACTTAATTTAGACGGACCTGGTGCTTACGTTATTTTGGTAACCAGGAACTTTGCGACCATCTCTTTCCTTTGCAGTGTTAATGAGTAGATACCGGTGAGACGACCATACATTTGCCTGTAGGAAGCAATTACAAACACTACCGCGTGCGTCTGTTTACGATTTGGTGTTGTGATGGATATGATAGCCACTTTAGTTTGTACCGACCAGCGATCGGATGCCGGTTTTCGACTCCATACAAATACTGGTATTAAATTTCGGTATTTCGCTTATTATTACACATTTCTTTATTTTACTGAGCTAATTTCAAAGTTCCATACCAATACTTTAATTATAATTATGTAATGGCATTTGAAATTAAATCTGTATTATTTTTTTTTGTAATTTTTATGAATACCGGTAACGATCCCTGGTTCCAACAATTCGTGATAAGGACAGTATTGTGCGATTGCGTTGTTATATATCAATAAGCACAGTTAAAAATTACGAGTTAAGTACATTCATCGCTTTACATCAGGCGATCCGTTTGCTCGTTTGCCCTCAACGACATAAAAAAATAATAAATAATAATATTACACAAAAAAAAAAACTTTAAAATATTAAGCGAAATTTGATAAGGATAAGTACTATGTAAATATTATAGAAATTGTTATCACCTCAAAAGGGAGTTCTAAGGCGGAATGAAGTTTGTCGGGATTTCCAGTATCAAATAGAAATTGATGTTTTAAACTTTTTAAAGTTAAGTTATTTATTAATTAGCTATTATGCTTAGTTTAGTTTAGTTTAGTTTATTTATTAACCATAATGTAACATGATCATTACATGGTAAGTCAGAATTTCACAATATTATACTTATTAGAGTATGAATTTACTATACAAAGTAAATACGCTTAATATATAAAGAAATCTATTCACAATTTGCGTCAGTTAAAATATTTTCTAATGATAAATATTCAGTAATCGAATAGAAGGCATGGTTTTGGAAAAAAGTCTTGACTGTGTTTTTGAATAAATTAAATGGTAAATCCGTGACATGCGTGGGCAGTTTATTAAATAGCTTTATTTTAATAAAAATTCCCTGTTTTTGGCACTTTTTTAATCTTAGTGATGGAAGTATTAGTTTGCTATTGTTCCTCGTATTATAATTGTGGCAATCCGAACGCTTAAGTAGAGTGCTCGCTTCCTTGTGAATTTCTAACACAGAGTTGTATATAAACAATGATATAACCGTCATCACTTCAAGCTTCACAAAATAGGACCTCGCAGATGTGCGCCAATTTACCCCGCATATTATTCTAATCGAGCGTTTTTGTAGAATCAATACCCGGTTTACATCTACTGCATTTCCCCAAATGGTAATCGCATAAGTTAGCACACTTTGAACATAGGCATAGTATACAGTTTTTAAAGTTTTTAGGTTAACTAGAGGCTTTAGTTTCAACAATGCGTAATTGGCCTATTTATATCATGCCTATTTATATCATGTCTAATTCTTGAATTAGGGACTTTTAATTGAAACAATCTGGCTAAATGCATTTCGTTTTTAGGGAATCTCTTAAATGTCTGGTCAAACGGACTATGAAAACTTTTTCTGTGAAAATCAGTCACTGCCACTACCATGTAGCAACATGTAGGCATGATAAAATGTATATACTTGTATATTATTTTTAGAAAACAAGAGAGGAATGAATGATGTTAGTTATATTGATATGGTGGAGGTTAGTGACATTGAGATACTCCCAATAATTTTTTTCAGTAGCCTACGTATCCAACGTAATGTCATTGTATTGATGCGATGATTCAATAAAATACGTTCACTATTTGCTTGCCCCTTGACCATTATTTTTTTCAGCCAGAGAAAGGCGTTGAGCTGGGCCATACTTTTTACTAATAACGGGACATCAAAGATGCTTCAAATAAGTAGTTCGCGAGAAAACAACAGCTTACAAGATATAAGAAAATCTTTAAATCCGTTTCAGCTCTATAAGAAAGATGTCGAAGCCCAATAGCGAAGGTATTCGAAGCATTTCAGTCGTAAATTTACCCCTTGACGTTCAAGTTTATAATACTGATGTGAGAGTGAGTTACTAATTATGTGACGAAACATTTAGTCACCAGTTTGCCAGGAAATGGCCAAATTACTAATAAAGAATCAAATAAAGATCATTCGGCTAGTTTCAGACCGGGACAAGCCTTACACTGAAAATAGGACTGAGGGTTTGTAAAGACAATATTGATTATTTAAACGAAATTATACAACGTTAAGCTGAAGTTTAAACTTCAGTCACTAAAATCAAAAGGAGGGAGTTGATGAATGGAACAGAAAGAAGGTAATAAATACGAAGAAAACTATATAGAAAGAAATAAAAAAGAAAGAGAAAAAGGGAAAGCAGAATGTGCAGTAAAAGTCGTAGGTAAAAAAGGTACATAAATATTGTAGGAAAGGGAGAAAAAAAAGCAAAGTGAGGAAAAACAGTAAGGAAAAGTATCAGATTGGAAAGAAAATGAAGTGTTTTTTTAATACTCTTTAAATCTAAAGGTGCCTTTACCAATTTCGGTTTATATAAACAAAAAAGGAATTGTTTACGGCTTATAAACCGGTTTTTATCACGACTTACTATCCTGCCACTAATTAACTGAAAAACAAGAAATAACTCTATGTTAAACCTTATTACAATTGGATAAGTTTAAAAATTCCATAGCTGAATTCCGCTAATGTAAGTCCACGTTTTGAAAATGTGTGTCCCTTACGTTAGATTTTTTTACGTTTTTGTGACTTACTTTAAATTAGGGCTCATTTTTTGAAATCAATGTTGTGTTGTGTTAACGTAACTCCTCATTTTTGGAAAAAAAATAACGTAAGCGCCACGCTATTTTCTAAACTATAATAGCAGCCTTTTTGAGACCATTACCAACTGAAAGATCTTACAAAATTAATCTATAACTACTTTACATCATTTTAATCGGATTAGGAAATAAAATGTAACTGCACTTTTTTTAATTTGCAATTTCGTTTTTGGCCTCTCCTGAAAAATCGTCATTTGGCGGTTACCTTAATTCATATTACAAGTGACGATATATAAAATTTCTTCAGTGTCAAATATATGTAGATCATCGTAATAGTACCTTGTCATAGAAATGTCACAAAAAGATCAGAACGCCAAAAATTTAGTTGTCCTACTTTGTTTTATGAGCGTTAGGAGACGACCGTTAGCCATCAGAAAAGCGAGAAGCATTCAGAATGCTCTGCTACGTTTGACAATATTAAATCAATTAACTTGACCCTGTAACGGTCAATGGTCTATTTACTTTCCATGCAATTAAACTTTGACACATGGTGACAATGTTTAATCTTACACGGTCAATGGGTACCATCATCATTCATCATTATTAAAAAAATATGGTAACAAAACGGGAATTATTAATGAATGTTCAATTTACTAAGCGGATACGCTAAAACGAATGTGGTTTGCAAAAAGTGATGTGCAAACTTATGCGTCATATCAAATTCTTTTTTATATTAAATATTATTCTGTGTGTTTTCGTTTTATTAACATTTAGCCAAATAAAGGTATGCAGTATAATCTCACTCATCCGGCACCTCAATAGACCGGCACGTCCAATAATCCGGCACCCTCCGCCCTTGCCCCTCTGAGCCTATGCGCTCCGGTCGCTGCGTCGTCGTCTAGCAGTCTAACCTCAAAACCTCTCTATAATCCAGTAATCCGAACATTCCAATAATCCGGCACCCTCAGGTTTTTAATAGTGCCGGATTAGTGTGATTACACTTGTCAAAAAAATAATATTGCTATGCTATTTTTAAGTGTCTGGTTAGTAAATTGAACAGTCCTTAGGACGTTTCGGACGTGGCAAATATCCCTTCAGACAAATTTATCGAACTGTCAAATTATCAATTGAAAAAAAAAACACATTTTGAAAAGCAATGGCAAAGAAAAATTGATGACAGTTTGTAGGTACTTACAGCAAGGAATATCGAAAAAAATATATAATTTAATGGTATTCCAAAAAGTGTACCAAGCTTTTTGCAACACGAAACAGTATTACAGGCCATTAATTACAGTTAACAGTACTTTCTATAAATTTCAAGTTATTATCAATGTTTCTCACTCGTTTAGATAACAGTATACATTCACTGTAAGGTCAGTCAATACACGACAGACATAGATTAAAGATATACGGAAAATTCGAGCTAATCTTTTATACATTCTTGCGATGTCGTACATCTAAGAAGGCTTAGCAAATATAATCAACATCAAAAATTTGCTGATCATTTTAGTAATTACTAGACCATTATAATGCGCCGAATCGGATAAAGCAACATGGAAGCGAAATTACCACCTTCTTTTGATGCTGACTGTACAGTCGTAGAGTAACTCCACCTTATCAAAAGCTACCCAAAATACAGTCACTCGCAATACTCGCATTATCCAATAGCCAACAACACCTAAATATTGATAAACATTACACTACCGTAGTTTCACTACGTTTACTTCGCTACAAAGGCCGGATTAAAAAAGAAGCCAGTAAAAATGACAAAAACTGTACAAATTTACCGATTCTTTAGTGTTTTTCACCTCTTTGTAAATTCCAGCCTATGAATAAACGAGGGTTTAGCACCTCTGTCATTGAAAACAATATTCAAGTTAATTTCAAAATCGGAAAAATTTAATTTAGGTAACTTATAAAAGCGTGACCTTCCAGCGCTAAAATTAGATCTTATATTTTATAATGCGTATGAACTGGTAAAATTATCACGATATATTTGCCAATCATTATACATCAGGCCATTGAATTTGTTTAAAAATTTAATTATATTTATTAACTAAGAAAATTTACAACGGCCTTATCGATTGGAGTTCGAAAAGACATTCAATGTCAACGTTACATTAAAATAAATAATGTCAATAACGGTCCATAAGACGAGATAACAGTCCACTTAGCTATGTACAATAACCTTAGAGTAAACTTAATTTAATGTAGTATTGTATGACTGGAAAACTCACTGTCCGCGGAATATCACATGCGTTGACCGTTGGCGCGGGCTCGCGACTCGCACCCGAGGCTCGAGGGCTCGAGACTCGCGGACTCGAGACTCGAGAGCTCGAGACTCGAGCTAGTGACGACGCGGGCGCTTGCGCCTCGGGCTGCGGTGGCATTATGTGAAGTCGTTGAACTGAGCTAGGGCCGTCTTCACTCTGCAAAACAGTAACAACAGTAAATAAACATAAAGCACATTTTTAACTCTGAGTCACACTAAAATTTTCGCTGCTGATTCAATGAGTTTAGAACTTTTATTATTTTCATTTGGTTTCAGGAATTATCATTAACTGCGGTAAATGTGGTCTCAGCAAAGGCACGTTTGCAGTCTTTGCATAAATTTTAAATTTTTAATGTATTATTAATGTATTTATTTTTTCTATTCTCAATTGTTAACCTTGAATGCAATTGTTATTGGTAGCAATTTATTTTGTTAAGTAGTTATTTTTATGCATGTTGTGTTCACATCAAGTAGGGCGTACACTATTGATATTGTTTATTATATTACCATTTAAGCTTGCCTGTGTAACGCTCAGTTTTGTGATCCTAATAAAAAAAAAAAAAAAAAAAAACTGTAACATAAACACACACTAGGATATTTTACATAGAAAACTACCGTGAGCCTCAGACATTAAAATATCTACGAAACGGGTATACTCACATCGTAAAAGTCGAATATCGCTCGACATGTTTCGAATCGGTTCGTGATTCATCATCAGGAGAGCCGAACAGTCGCGGCGGTTGATAGGCCCTCCTGATGATGAGTCGTGATATTCGACTTTTACGACGTGAGTGTTTACTCACGTTTCGTAGATATACTGACCACAGCCTGTCTAGCACAACTTGGCTTCGCGATCGTACGAGTTCCGATTAATTTAATCTCGATTAAGTTAATCTTAACTCGTACGATTAGATTAACTAATCGTCAATTTTAATCGTTAATCGAGATTAAAAAAGTTAATCTTAATCGTTAATCGTTAATCGATTAACTTTTGCCCATCTCTGGTGTTGACTGATGTTGAATTACAACATACTGTAGTTATATGAATAAAATTTGCTCCATAATATGTGGGTGAAGACCAAAAAGTTTACCACCTTAACTCACTGAATTAATATTTCTATCAAAGTCCTCGTTGTGCGACGACAGTTAGCCTTCCAATAACGTACCTTAAGGTTCTATTTTAAGGTTCCTTATTGTATCGTTAATTTTTGTCGCACAACGGAACTTATTCTAATCGCTTTAATTTTTTTCGTTTTGTATGGCTAACTACGCCTTAATTTCATCCAACTTTTTGGTCCTAACCCATGCCATGAAACAAAGAAAAATATATTATTTATGTAATATGTGACTTCAAAGGTACGCTATATTTTATGTTTTTTTTTAATCCAAAAGTAATTGTAAAATTATTTTTCGAATTCTCATAATTTCACAAAACAATAATTGTATGTCAGCCATGAACTTAACGCACTTTTCCACGGTGAAAATGGCAAATTACTTATTGTCTCCATACAAATACTGGTACCCAAGTCACGGAATGTCACAATGTAGACGGAATTTTTATGGAGCGTTATTAGCGCTCTGTAGGAATGTTGAACTTTGACGGTCATTTCTGACTTTTAGATCAGTCTAAGTGTAGTGTAGTAGACATTTGATCCCAATAAAAAATAGAATCTATTGTCATCCTAAATCCTAAAAAAAATGTCTAAATACACGCCTAATGTAAAGCTACGCCGCTGGTGCTCGTTAGCAAATGTCTCAATACTACCCAGGCTGCATAAGAGCTTATACAGCCATTACAACCCTAATTTAAGTTTTATAAAGGCTGTATAATTGCTTATGCCGCATGGGTAACTTCCGTAGGCCGGTAGTAATGGTGAGTACGTACTTGTCGTGCAGCTGGTGGTCGCGGCGCGCGCGCAGCAGCTGCAGCGCGCGCAGCACGCCGAGCGAGGCGAGCCGCGTCTGCCTCGCCGCCGCGCCCGCCTCGCCGCGCCACACCAGGTCGCCACTACCGTCACCGCTACAGCCAGACTATACGTACTTGTCGTGCAGCTGGTGGTCGCGGCGCGCGCGCAGCACGCCGAGCGAGGCGAGCCGCGTCTGCCTCGCCGCCGCGCCCGCCTCGCCGCGCCACACCAGGTCGCCACTACCGTCACCGCTACAGCCAGACTATACGTACTTGTCGTGCAGCTGGTGGTCGCGGCGCGCGCGCAGCACGCCGAGCGAGGCGAGCCGCGTCTGCCTCGCCGCCGCGCCCGCCTCGCCGCGCCACACCAGGTCGCCACTACCGTCACCGCTACAGCCAGACTATACGTACTTGTCGTGCAGCTGGTGGTCGCGGCGCGCGCGCAGCACGCCGAGCGAGGCGAGCCGCGTCTGCCTCGCCGCCGCGCCCGCCTCGCCGCGCCACACCAGGTCGCCACTACCGTCACCGCTACAGCCAGACTATACGTACTTGTCGTGCAGCTGGTGGTCGCGGCGCGCGCGCAGCAGCTGCAGCGCGCGCAGCACGCCGAGCGAGGCGAGCCGCGTCTGCCTCGCCGCCGCGCCCGCCTCGCCGCGCCACACCAGGTCGCCACTACCGTCACCGCTACAGCCAGACTATACGTACTTGTCGTGCAGCTGGTGGTCGCGGCGCGCGCGCAGCAGCTGCAGCGCGCGCAGCACGCCGAGCGAGGCGAGCCGCGTCTGCCTCGCCGCCGCGCCCGCCTCGCCGCGCCACACCAGGTTGCCCGCCACGAACAGCGCCGCCTCCTGCAGCTTGCTCTCCGGGTGCGCCTGCGCAAGTGCACTACCGTCACTACTACAGGCGATAGCATAGCGGTCCACTGCTGGAGGCCAGATCCAATGCGCGACATTTTACTCTGTCTTCAACGCGACACAGCGAGCGGTTGAGCGAGAGATGCGACCGCGGTACGAGTGAGCGAGTCACAGGTACCTACACCGCTGCTGGGCTAATCTCCGTTAGGGCGACGGGAGGAACGATATTAGAAACGGGCGGGAGCTTAATATGTTGCGCTAAAGACAGGGTAAAATGTCGCGCATTGGGACAGCCCTTCAGCAGTGGATCGCTATCAGTGACATCTCTAATAACGGCCTACAAAGCATCCTACTCCTGGACTACACTACGCTTGCCAAGCTGCGATGTCCACTCCAGAACCCGTCGAGAGTTTATGTATCGTCATAATCATACCAAGTTAAACACCTTCTACACCGACAGCAATAGGTTCCACGAGCGAGCCCCGGCTCGACACCGAGTAAGTCTAGCCAACTCTTCAATTTGTATTTTCCTGATGCTTGGTCTGCCTTCCAGATATCCTCATTTCTAAGAACCCCCGGTTTCAGGGGAAAACGCAAGTTGGGATATGAAAAAATTGGGATAAAATCATTTATGAGAATTAGGCTTGGGACTATTGGCTGCTCGCCGTGGTTGTCCAATCCATGGAGTCGTCATATGATAAAAAAATATATACAAAGTCAAAGTCTAAAAATTAAATGTTTTATTAAATGTCATAATTTATGTTGTTACATTTTTAATGGGCACGTTATACTTAATAGTTTGTAATTATTTTATCATAAATCTATCGGTAATTTCATATTATACCTAGTGGTCTTTGAATACATTTTTTTATCATATGACGACTCCATGGATTGGACAACCACGGCGAGCAACCAAAAGTCCCAAGCCTAATGAGAATAAATAAAAGGATCCCTAAGATAATGACTGACCAGATAGTCGACCAGTTTCCTCAGCACGTCCTCGTTGGCCATGATGAGGTCCTTGGCCTTCTCCCCGTCGCCGATGTTCCCGAGGATGCACAGCGCCTGCTCCTTCACTTCGGCGGGGTACGAGCCCTCGAGGACCACTATAACGGCCTACAACAAGACAAGATAATCTATGAATGAACGTGAATGAATGTATTTCGGTTGCCGCTATCACAACATATATTAAAAAACAGAATGAAATAAGTATTTAAGGGGGCTCTCATACAACAAACGTGATCGGTTGCGTTAACTTTGCACCTCATTTGTATCCGGCGCCGTACCAGGTGCAAAATGAACGTAATCCGGCCAGTTTTGACAGGATAAGTGTTCGTACGGAACCCTCGGAGCGCGAGTCAGACTAGCACTTGGCCGGTTCATTACCTGCATGACCTGCGAGGAGTACTCGCTCATGATGGCGTCGATGTGCTGGCGCGTGGACAGCAGGTTCCGCAGCAGCCCGAGGGTCTTCATGATGACGCGCATACCAGGTGCAAACTGAACTTAACCCGGCCAGTTAAGATGGGATAAGGGTTCGTACGGACAGACTCGCACTCGGCCGGTTCATTACCTGCATGACCTGCGAGGAGTACTCGCTCATGATGGCGTCGATGTGCTGGCGCGTGGACAGCAGGTTCCGCAGCAGCCCGAGGGTCTTCATGATGACGCGCATACCAGGTGCAAACTGAACTTAACCCGGCCAGTTAAGATGGGATAAGGGTTCGTACGGACAGACTCGCACTCGGCCGGTTCATTACCTGCATGACCTGCGAGGAGTACTCGCTCATGATGGCGTCGATGTGCTGGCGCGTGGACAGCAGGTTCCGCAGCAGCCCGAGGGTCTTCATGATGACGCGCATACCAGGTGCAAACTGAACTTAACCCGGCCAGTTAAGATGGGATAAGGGTTCGTACGGACAGACTCGCACTCGGCCGGTTCATTACCTGCATGACCTGCGAGGAGTACTCGCTCATGATGGCGTCGATGTGCTGGCGCGTGGACAGCAGGTTCCGCAGCAGCCCGAGGGTCTTCATGATGACGCGCATACCAGGTGCAAACTGAACTTAACCCGGCCAGTTAAGATGGGATAAGGGTTCGTACGGACAGACTCGCACTCGGCCGGTTCATTACCTGCATGACCTGCGAGGAGTACTCGCTCATGATGGCGTCGATGTGCTGGCGCGTGGACAGCAGGTTCCGCAGCAGCCCGAGGGTCTTCATGATGACGCGCATACCAGGTGCAAACTGAACTTAACCCGGCCAGTTAAGATGGGATAAGGGTTCGTACGGACAGACTCGCACTCGGCCGGTTCATTACCTGCATGACCTGCGAGGAGTACTCGCTCATGATGGCGTCGATGTGCTGGTGCGTGGACAGCAGGTTCCGCAGCAGCCCGAGGGTCTTCATGATGACGCGCATACCAGGTGCAAACTGAACTTAACCCGGCCAGTTAAGATGGGATAAGGGTTCGTACGGACAGACTCGCACTCGGCCGGTTCATTACCTGCATGACCTGCGAGGAGTACTCGCTCATGATGGCGTCGATGTGCTGGCGCGTGGACAGCAGGTTCCGCAGCAGCCCGAGGGTCTTCATGATGACGCGCATACCAGGTGCAAACTGAACTTAACCCGGCCAGTTAAGATGGGATAAGGGTTCGTACGGACAGACTCGCACTCGGCCGGTTCATTACCTGCATGACCTGCGAGGAGTACTCGCTCATGATGGCGTCGATGTGCTGGCGCGTGGACAGCAGGTTCCGCAGCAGCCCGAGGGTCTTCATGATGACGCGCATACCAGGTGCAAACTGAACTTAACCCGGCCAGTTAAGATGGGATAAGGGTTCGTACGGACAGACTCGCACTCGGCCGGTTCATTACCTGCATGACCTGCGAGGAGTACTCGCTCATGATGGCGTCGATGTGCTGGTGCGTGGACAGCAGGTTCCGCAGCAGCCCGAGGGTCTTCATGATGACGCGCATACCAGGTGCAAACTGAACTTAACCCGGCCAGTTAAGATGGGATAAGGGTTCGTACGGACAGACTCGCACTCGGCCGGTTCATTACCTGCATGACCTGCGAGGAGTACTCGCTCATGATGGCGTCGATGTGCTGGCGCGTGGACAGCAGGTTCCGCAGCAGCCCGAGGGTCTTCATGATGACGCGCATACCAGGTGCAAACTGAACTTAACCCGGCCAGTTAAGATGGGATAAGGGTTCGTACGGACAGACTCGCACTCGGCCGGTTCATTACCTGCATGACCTGCGAGGAGTACTCGCTCATGATGGCGTCGATGTGCTGGCGCGTGGACAGCAGGTTCCGCAGCAGCCCGAGGGTCTTCATGATGACGCGCATACCAGGTGCAAACTGAACTTAACCCGGCCAGTTAAGATGGGATAAGGGTTCGTACGGACAGACTCGCACTCGGCCGGTTCATTACCTGCATGACCTGCGAGGAGTACTCGCTCATGATGGCGTCGATGTGCTGGCGCGTGGACAGCAGGTTCCGCAGCAGCCCGAGGGTCTTCATGATGACGCGCATACCAGGTGCAAACTGAACTTAACCCGGCCAGTTAAGATGGGATAAGGGTTCGTACGGACAGACTCGCACTCGGCCGGTTCATTACCTGCATGACCTGCGAGGAGTACTCGCTCATGATGGCGTCGATGTGCTGGCGCGTGGACAGCAGGTTCCGCAGCAGCCCGAGGGTCTTCATGATGACGCGCATACCAGGTGCAAACTGAACTTAACCCGGCCAGTTAAGATGGGATAAGGGTTCGTACGGACAGACTCGCACTCGGCCGGTTCATTACCTGCATGACCTGCGAGGAGTACTCGCTCATGATGGCGTCGATGTGCTGGCGCGTGGACAGCAGGTTCCGCAGCAGCCCGAGGGTCTTCATGATGACGCGCATACCAGGTGCAAACTGAACTTAACCCGGCCAGTTAAGATGGGATAAGGGTTCGTACGGACAGACTCGCACTCGGCCGGTTCATTACCTGCATGACCTGCGAGGAGTACTCGCTCATGATGGCGTCGATGTGCTGGCGCGTGGACAGCAGGTTCCGCAGCAGCCCGAGGGTCTTCATGATGACGCGCATACCAGGTGCAAACTGAACTTAACCCGGCCAGTTAAGATGGGATAAGGGTTCGTACGGACAGACTCGCACTCGGCCGGTTCATTACCTGCATGACCTGCGAGGAGTACTCGCTCATGATGGCGTCGATGTGCTGGCGCGTGGACAGCAGGTTCCGCAGCAGCCCGAGGGTCTTCATGATGACGCGCATACCAGGTGCAAACTGAACTTAACCCGGCCAGTTAAGATGGGATAAGGGTTCGTACGGACAGACTCGCACTCGGCCGGTTCATTACCTGCATGACCTGCGAGGAGTACTCGCTCATGATGGCGTCGATGTGCTGGCGCGTGGACAGCAGGTTCCGCAGCAGCCCGAGGGTCTTCATGATGACGCGCATACCAGGTGCAAACTGAACTTAACCCGGCCAGTTAAGATGGGATAAGGGTTCGTACGGACAGACTCGCACTCGGCCGGTTCATTACCTGCATGACCTGCGAGGAGTACTCGCTCATGATGGCGTCGATGTGCTGGCGCGTGGACAGCAGGTTCCGCAGCAGCCCGAGGGTCTTCATGATGACGCGCATACCAGGTGCAAACTGAACTTAACCCGGCCAGTTAAGATGGGATAAGGGTTCGTACGGACAGACTCGCACTCGGCCGGTTCATTACCTGCATGACCTGCGAGGAGTACTCGCTCATGATGGCGTCGATGTGCTGGCGCGTGGACAGCAGGTTCCGCAGCAGCCCGAGGGTCTTCATGATGACGCGCATACCAGGTGCAAACTGAACTTAACCCGGCCAGTTAAGATGGGATAAGGGTTCGTACGGACAGACTCGCACTCGGCCGGTTCATTACCTGCATGACCTGCGAGGAGTACTCGCTCATGATGGCGTCGATGTGCTGGCGCGTGGACAGCAGGTTCCGCAGCAGCCCGAGGGTCTTCATGATGACGCGCATACCAGGTGCAAACTGAACTTAACCCGGCCAGTTAAGATGGGATAAGGGTTCGTACGGACAGACTCGCACTCGGCCGGTTCATTACCTGCATGACCTGCGAGGAGTACTCGCTCATGATGGCGTCGATGTGCTGGCGCGTGGACAGCAGGTTCCGCAGCAGCCCGAGGGTCTTCATGATGACGCGCATACCAGGTGCAAACTGAACTTAACCCGGCCAGTTAAGATGGGATAAGGGTTCGTACGGACAGACTCGCACTCGGCCGGTTCATTACCTGCATGACCTGCGAGGAGTACTCGCTCATGATGGCGTCGATGTGCTGGCGCGTGGACAGCAGGTTCCGCAGCAGCCCGAGGGTCTTCATGATGACGCGCATACCAGGTGCAAACTGAACTTAACCCGGCCAGTTAAGATGGGATAAGGGTTCGTACGGACAGACTCGCACTCGGCCGGTTCATTACCTGCATGACCTGCGAGGAGTACTCGCTCATGATGGCGTCGATGTGCTGGCGCGTGGACAGCAGGTTCCGCAGCAGCCCGAGGGTCTTCATGATGACGCGCATACCAGGTGCAAACTGAACTTAACCCGGCCAGTTAAGATGGGATAAGGGTTCGTACGGACAGACTCGCACTCGGCCGGTTCATTACCTGCATGACCTGCGAGGAGTACTCGCTCATGATGGCGTCGATGTGCTGGCGCGTGGACAGCAGGTTCCGCAGCAGCCCGAGGGTCTTCATGATGACGCGCGTGTCCGCGTCGCTGAGCAGCCGGAACATCTGTTCCGTGCCCAGGCAGCTGAGGATGCGTTGCTTCACTTTCTGCTCCGCCTGGAAAGTCGTTTACATTGTAGACGGCTGGATCAACTTTTTCTTGCTGTTATTCTGTCCCTTGACCCAGGGTATATCATTATCCCATCCACAATAATAATAATAATAATACAAAAGGCGGTACTCCTGGACACGGCGCGCATCGTCAGGAGGTTCCTCTCTCTGCAGCCCTAACCACCGGTAGCCTGGGCCTTGCCCCGCTGCCGGCGGCACCCTAGGTTAGGTTTTTTCATAATATGTTTATATATTTTGTAATTTCTTTATTGTATTTTACTTTTTATATACAGATATTGTAAAAACCTAGCCTAAGAATTAAAACAAATAAAGGACATAATAATAATAAGACATTTATTCATTGTTTTTGTAAATTTTTGGTTATGGAACATGTATAATAGCAGTTGTATAGTATACAAAACAATGAAAAGGTAGACGGCTCAGCTAATGCCAGTGGCCTGAGCCAGTATGACTCTTGGTCACCGACGCTGTTATTCTGCCACCCCCATGACTTAGTAACTAAATACATAAAATTATTATTAGATATATAAGCTTTTAGAAAAAAAAAAAATATTAGATTACAGGTGTCGCACTTAATGCCAAGTTGTATTATCTACCAGTCAGCAGTTCTAGTACCTACCTAACCAGTTTCTTGCAGATCCAACAGACATGCCTTACAACGTTTTTTAAAAACGTTCAGGGACTTACTTTTCCTTACAGGAGTACACAAAATGATGAATGAGGTCACAAAATGATGGACCGAATACAGCGTTAAAGGGCCTCATCGCTCGCCATAACGCCCGCAAGTCTCCGGCGAAGCTATGACGGCTAGCCGGGACCTTCGCAACTTCGACGAGAGTTCCAGGGTATAAGAGTGATTAAACTTCTAAGAATGGTGTTGATAATTTATATTACTGGTATTGACAGGAGGTCTACATAAGAATGGGCTTATAACTGCTTAAATTACAAAGCTTTTGCTAAATATAACACGGAAAATCGTAGTTTTAAAAAGTTACCCAGGGGACATAAGGGGAAGCTTGTTCCTTCTGTATATTTTCGATTATAAGTAACCATGGCAACGAGTGGCAGAAAATAGTTGATTGACCCAGATGTGTTGTCATTATTTAAGTAATGAAATAATTGACTTTATTCTGCAAGTAAGCCACAAGGGCACTTTTACATGTCTAAGTCTACCGGCATTTCACAAGAGGAGACACTGTTGACAAGAAACGCCGAAAGAAACTTAACAGTCAGAAAGGATACTTAACTATTACATTTCATTTAGGCGTACCTATACGTAGTCCTCGAAGAAAACATGTTCAAACTGTATTTTAAGATATAAATAAGGATAAAACTAAGAAAAATAACGGAAGGTACACGTGAAGAGAATGCCTCATGGCATTAAGTCCGCCTTTTGTACATTAAGTTTTTCTTTTGTGCAATACAATAAAATACAATAAAGAAGTACTCTTTATTACACAGGAGAAATACAACGCAAGAAAATTACACTGAGGTAAACAACAGACGGTCTTATCGCTAAAGACCGACCTTCCTGACAACCTTTGGGCAGTGGAAAACTTAGTTTGAGTTGTGAAGTGATTTTCGAATGCAAATGCTATGCGAAATTATTCTGGTACTTGGTTTTATGAACATTTAAGAACAACAGGCGGTCTTATCGCTAAAGACCGATCTTCCTGACAACCTTTGGGCAGTGGAAAACTTGGTTTGAGTTGTGAAGTGATTTTTGAATGCAAATGCTATGCGAAATTATTCTGTTACTTGGTTTTATGTAAAATTTATAAAATATGGCTTTTGTAAAATTGACATATAATGTATTTGTGCATTATGAATAAATGAGTATGAGTATGAACATTTAACAAGTCTATAACAATTCAATAATTGGAATGGCAGTTTTTTCCCTAGCGCGCTGCTTAAACATAACACGCTTATAACCAATGTATCAAATAAATAAAAAATTGTACACATGTTTCGCTAATGGTCTAAAAACAAGTTGTCTTACCTGAAAAGCCATATTCATTAGTGCCCAAATACCATTCAGCCTTAAGGCAGCTTCTGGCCTTTTCGTTAAGTTACACAACATTTCTACTGCACCTGAAACAAAACAGTAAAATATAAATTAAATGTCATTATTATACTGTACTCGTACTCAACTAGAATAAGGCTCAATCGAACCCGGTACCTCTGGATGGAGCCTTTCAAATAAACAACAAAGAGGGACACACAAAGCGTAAGGAAAAATTCGAAGGGTTACCTGGCGTTAGGGTGGTGGAGAGGTTAATCTGTAATAAATCTGTGATAATCTGTGTTCGAACCCTGGTTCCGCCAGGTTACGCATTTCAATCTTTCTTTGTGCTTTGAACTATGATCAATGGTTTAATATAAAAAAAAATTTTAAATTTAAAAAACCCCCGACATGACAACCAATAAAAAGAAAGAAATAAAAGCTACGAAATGTACCTATACAATGAACAGTAGAAAAATAATGCAAGCTTCGTTACGTTCGGGGGACCGCTAAGTAAATATGCTAAAAATATGTAAACTATAATAATAATCAATTGGATGAGGTGGAAACAACCAAATTTCTCGGAATATTTATAGACAAATTCTGCAACTGGAAAACTCATATTGCCTACGTCTGTGAGAGGTTGGAAAAATTTGTTTTTGCCTTAAGAAGATTAAGCAGAACCTCATCAAGAGACTTAGTGTTAACAGCTTATCACGGGCATGTATCCTCCCTACTTAGCTACGGTTTATTAATCTGGGGCAACTCTGTGGACGTCCACAATGCATTTTTGGTCCAAAAAAAATGTATAAGAGCCGTGTGTAATGCTCATTACTTGGAACCATGTGGGCCCTTATTTAAAGCAACAAAAGTCCTACCTCTACCATGCTTATACATAAAACAGATTTGCATGTTTGTGAGAGAACACCCTGAATTTTTTGAAAAGCAGAGCACTTTATATCCGAGATCAACTAGGAGTAAAGACAAACTTTTTTTGCCACGCTCTAGAGTCAAGCTTCACAAAAACAACTCGTACTGCATGGCTATTCAAATCTATAACAAATTGCCAAAATTCATTATAGAATGCCCTTCAAAATGTTTCAAGAGAACACTGACAGAGTGGCTGCTAGAGAAATGTTTTTATTCTGTGAAGGACTATTTTGCCGACAAGCCAAATATTTAGTTGTTAAGATTTGACATCTATATTCATGTTACCTTTTATACTTTAGATTTTTACTTTCATCTTTATTTCATTTAATTTTGTACTTAATTTAATTCAATAATCAATGTAATTTAATCTGCAAATTTTGAGTTTAGTAATTATTTTTGACATAAATAACAAATTGAAATATGTAACAATTAAGTATCTGAATATTGTTTTACTTTGATAGCATGCCTTTTTGGTAGAACATAAGCAACACTGTTTATACCTGTATCACCTAATTTATTACTATGTTCTTGCAATAAATGAATTTGAATTTGAATTTTGATTTCAATAGCCTTAAGCAACATTCTAGGAAAAAAATCGTTAAAGTCAGACTAGTTAATGCTTATAATGGCAAAATGGCGAAGTTATTAGCCAAGACAATCAAAATATATACTTTAAATGCACTGCATGAGTCGCAAGAACCTAGCCTAAAACAGAACCAGGTTTCTATTCTACAGGATCCAAATAGTAGGTACGGGTGGCTTACTAAGCTCCATAAAAATTGCAGTTGGTGCTAGGTAACTTGACTTAGTTTTGAGAGACCTAATCATCGATACCCCACACCATGGGATAAACATCCCCACTTTTGATACGTGTAGGAAAGGTACACAAAAAAATGTGTTTAACCTTTTGACCGCCACAGTCGGCTGTGGCCGTCAACAAAAAATCGTGCCCCTGACGCCACGTCGGCCACAGCCGTCCAAATTTCAATGATCAAAAACTTTGTAATTCTAACCGCTACAAGTATTTTTCAATCCCTGTTGATTTTGGGGCACATCTTTTTTTTTTACTCTGGCGTCAGTGGCACGGTAAATTGCTAGACCGCTTGGCGGTCAATAGGTTAAAAATGTATTCAACCACTATGTCTCTGAGCTAAGCTGTGGACAGACTGACACAAACTACAAATTAAAATCCTAAAAAGCTGTTATTCGCTTAGGCAAGAGTACCCAAGTAGCAAAATTCAGTTGTGTAAACGTTCTAGGACCATGTATTCATTAGTCCTATAGAGCTCCAATAAACTACTACAAGGCCGTGTTTTGGCGCAGTTTATAGTGCTATTACGTCTTATAGTAGTTTTATAAGAGTCTAGTAGAGTGCGATTCAATTTTAAAAACATGTTGTTAGGTACACTTACAAGACAAAATGGACCTATAAGTATCCGGTAAACGCACTTAATAAGCATAATTAGTCCTATAACGATCTGGCGCATGCTATTACTGGAGTAATTGATCCTTTTGTGGCCAGCGGGAATAGCGCTATAGGACAAAACGTTTGTTTTTACTTCGTGCCGAATGATGTGTCATAATAAAAATTAATTAAAACATGGAAGTGTAAGTATTAACCATATCATGTTTCCAAAATGTGATTAAGTGTTAAATTTAGAACGTTATTTAGTGAAGTGTGCCCAGATACTTAGCTGGCGGAGTTAATTTTATTGATAATTTACATTACGCTAGAAAGTTGATTTTCATGCCCCTCGTGAATAGTTTAATATTAGATATTATATAATTGTTTATTTTTTCGGTAATTATATTAACAAAGTAGCCATTGCGCTTATGGCGGATCGGATGCACTTTAATTGCACGCGTCAGAACCATTATAAAACCATTTGTTCTATGTGATGCTATTATAGAAAAGAATTAACATCGCCATTTTTATCTTTAGGGTTCTTTTTGACTAAAGTGAACCGAGAATACCGAGATAAAATTGACAGGAGATCAATCATAATTATACGCTATTGAATATTCAGGGTAATATTTCAAGCGACTTCAAAAAAGAGTAGGTTCTCTATTTGGTTGTATTTTTTTAAATAACTGGTACTAAAGATGTGCGTTGTATAAACGTACAAATAAATATACGTTAATAGGTAGGTTACAAAATGTCAACCGTAGCACCAACAAGTATATTCTGGCCAGCTAATTGTATGGTAGCAATGGTGATTTGCACGGAAATTAAATTATATATCCTTAATATATTGTATGTGTTTATTTTAAAATAAACATTTTCCATAATATAGTGACTTTCTTGAATTTAGGTCAAAGGTAAAATTAGCACCATACATTTTAAAATTATTTTCATTGTTAAATTATCATCTTCACAGGCATTTTTATAGTACGGAACCATCACAGATTTCACCCGTATCACTGTCATTCATTACATGATTCTGACCCGCACTCCGTACTCACTATTAACAGCAAGTGCAAGACGCTTATAAGTAAAAATTACTTGGAGCAATCCTATAATATGCTAGTTTAGTGCCATTAATCTTTTAAAAGCAGCGACCGGATTAAATCAGTCCTATAAATTTGTTTTCCTATAGTTACTTTTTCTATAACAGTTATAGGATTAAACATCCTATAGAAGAAAGAATTAAGACGGTAACAGAAGTGAACATTTTACTAAATGTGTTTATAGGATCATAATATACACACTGGTAACAGTTTTATAAAATATGCTTATAAGCCTATCTATACCCTATAGCAACATTTTCTATGACACTTATAGGACAATACATCCTATGAAAGAAAGAAGTAAAACTGTACAAGGAGTAAGAGTTTTACTTAATGCGTTTATACGGCTAGAATAGACACACTAGTAACTGTTTTATAAAATGTGCTTATAAGCATGTATGGCTTATAAGACACTAATAAAGTTATCCTATAGACGTTAGAGAGACTAAGTTAGCTCTTGCACCTCAAATAGTCATGTACCATTGTACATTGTTATAAGATAGTTGGTAAAATTCATAACCTTTATAAGAATCCTATAAGACGACCCGAGATAATGGTCATAGACAATACGGCTATAGAACGGCTATAAGATTTTAAATCTTATAAAGTGGGTCTTAAAGGAGTGTTTTGCTACTTGGGTACTTTTGCTAAAGCTTACGTGTCATTTAGTCGCGTTAAAATCTTGAAGGGTGTTGCTATTTGTGACCTCAATCAAAGGAACCTGTTCAATAGTCCTAATAACAATTCAGCTTTAGCAGAATTCCGAAACTTAAAAATAGTGACCCAGTACTGTGACAGAAATTACAATGCGTTTTTTTTGTCAAAAAAGTTTTTTTGAGACTCGGTTTTATTATTGACTGTACTTTCTTACACAAATGTTAATTGCTCATCAAGAACAATCAGACGAGCCCAAATACCATGGGTTTATCTTGTGCTGCTTAGGAGTTCCTACGGCCATCTTCAGCTCCAAGGTAACAAATTATTGTACTGTCAAAAATTTATTAATCTGTTGATTAGGTACGCTAATAAAACTTAACATTTAACCAACATTAGAAATTCTTGGCTTAGATCCTTTCAAAACTAGCTGGTCATCATGAGACCTTCATTTATTGAGTGATATAGAAAATGCCAATAATACTTAACATTTAACCAAAACTTTGGAATTCTTGGCTTCAATATTGGCTGAGATCCTTTAACAACTAGCTGGTCATCATGAGACCTTCATTTATTGAGTGATATAGAAAATGCTAATACAACTTAACATTTAACCAAAATTTGGAATCCTTAGCTTCAATATTGGCTGAGATCCATTAACAACTACCTGGTCATCATGAGTATAGAAAATGCTAATAAAACTTAACATTTAGCCAATATTTCGAATTATTGACTTCATTATTGGCTGAGATCTCGTCACTTGTTCCAATTAAAGCTGAATATCTTGGAAACTACTGGTCCTATTTCCACCAAACATAGCTAAGAACCATCTCGACGGAAAAGTCTTTCGATTGAAAAAAACCGCACTTAAATTGGTCCATCCGCTTGGGCGCTACGATGCCACAGACAGACACACAGATACACAGATACACATGTTAAACTTATAACACCCCTCTTTTTTCGTCGGGGGTTAAAAAGTGGTGTACCCACATTCAAAATAATGTGACATTACATCTATACTTTATAACATTCTAGATTTGAATTGAAAATATTTTTTCTATGATTTCAGGAAAAATATTAATAGCGTAATGCAGGATCGTCATTTGTATTGTATGGGCGCGCGGCGCCGTGCCAACCTGGCGCCATCTGTTTTCATAATTTCCTTTGTCCTCGCATCACGCCGAAACGGCTGGACAAATTTTAACCAATTTTCATACAGGGATAGCTGGACATCCAAATAAATAAAAAAAACAGTCCCGACATAAGTAGCTGGTCGAGACACGAGACCCTCATTCAATAAATAAAATAAATAAATATCGGACAACCTCACACAAATCGATCTAGTCCCAAAGTAAGCTCAAGAAGGCTTGTGTTGTGGGTACTAAACGACGATATACGTACTTATATAGATAAATATATACTTAAATACATAGAACAACCATGACCCAAGCACAAATATTCGAGTTCATCACACAAATATTTGCCCTGGCCGGGATTCGAACCCGGGACCGCCGGCTCAGTAGGCAGGTGTCTACAAACCGAGCCAAACGCGTCGTCAATGAGTGATATATAGAGAAACCTAAATCATCATGATTTTATAATAATAATTTGGGTGGACAATATAATGACAATGTTTTTATTGTTCAATCTATGTACCTATTTTATTTTTTTGGTGTGGCAATAAATGTTTCTTTCTTTCTTTCTTTCTTCTTTCTTTATACCTTGATCCAACATGGGTTCCTTAGCGGGCGAGAACTCTAGCAGCAGGTTGCAGAGAGTGGAGGAACCCACCGTCAGCAGCTCGGTGCCGGGAGAGTCACTCAGGAGCTGCATTAGGGGTCTCCAAACTGCATGATCCTGACATAGTTTAGTATTTTAATTACATGTAAAAACTCACAGGTTGAACTAAGCCACAGTATTTTGTAGCTTTTAATAAATACCTACGTATAAATACTGTCGAAGTCTAAGACTTATGTTTAAGTATTAATAGTAATGCGTACTAGGCACCTGAAATGTCGTCCTCAGTTGTTGAACAGATCTTGAGAGGGAATGTAAACACCTCACAGCCGCTAGCCGCACCTAGAAGAAGACGAGGCATCAATTAGAAATAGTAAAATTTATAGATAAAATTTGACTGTAATATGTCTCTTGTCCCCCTGAATTTCCCTTTTCTGTACAAAAACAGACAAATTAGTCCTGAGGTAATGTGAAGCAGCTGCTTGCTGGATGTTGGACTAATTTTTCGAAAAAGAGCTCTTGTACCGTCTGAAGGTATATTGTCATATTATGTACAGAAATTGCTTCCTATAGGGTATATACGGAGTGGGGATACAAACATGCGACCAGCGCATGCATGGGTAACAAATGTAACTTAGGTAGTTATCATTGAATAAATCACTTTGACATTACTTTGCCACCAGGAATGGGCATTGCCCATTGGGCAAGTTGCGGAAGGTTTCCAAAAAGCGGACAACATATACGGATTTTTTTTCGAAACTTTCACAACAATTTAAAAGAATATTGCAATGGGGAAATTTGGAGAAATTTCTAACAAATCTCCATGTGGAAAGTTTCGCAATTTCGGAAACTTTCGGTCGGCACATCATTATTTGCCACTATCCCTTCCCTTCTGGTTAGGGTGCGTCTCCACTGTCATCAGTCAATCACCTGCATTGAAATTTGTATCTCAGCTCCGCTTTACTTTTGTGATTGGTCGATTCCGCACATCTCCGCTCCGCTCCGCGTCAGGTGGCGTCAGGGCAGACGCAACCTTACGAACGGCAGACGCGGACATAGCTAATACCTGTAAAGTTTTTGGACTAGTAGGGCCTCGTGCAGGGTCCGTCCGGATTTTTACTACCGTCTTGCCTGCTAACCCACCGCCAAACAGCAATGTTCGCATTGTTGTGTTCCGGTGTGCGGGTAAGATAGCCGGTGAAATTACTAGCATAGAGGCATTCTATCTTCGTCCTCCGGGTAGGCAAGCACTTGTGACTCCTCTGGTGTTGCAGGTGTTTATGGGCGACGGTAATCGCTTTCCATCAGGCGATACGTTTGCTCGTTTGCCCCCAATGATAAACAAAAAAAAAAAAAAAAAAAAAAAACACTTACCGCCGGCTCCGGGTTGTTCATCCCATTCACAACATGCACCATAAGGCCGTGTGTCTCGATGATCCTCTTGCGGATGTCCTCGTCGTTCGCTCCGAGCGAGGCGAAGCATTTGAACGCGCCCTGCTTGGCCGCGGCGCTGTTGCAGTTCACTATCTCGGCCAGCGAGCTCATCAGGTGGTTCGATATGGCGGCTAGCCTTTGGAGTGATGTGTCTACCTGGAAATTATCGATAAAATCCATACTTAATATTATAAATACGAAAGTGTGTCTGTCTGTTACCTCTTCACGCTTAAACCACTGAACCGATTTTGATTGAAATTTGGCATGGAGACAGTTTAAGATCCGAGGAAGGACATAGGATAGTTTTCATCCTGGAAATTATACCTAAAAAGATTGAAAAGTGAGTGAACATTTCTGTTGGGATGCGGTGACCCTGTAAGAAAAGTAATTATTAGACCAAAAGCACAATTGCTCTTACATTTGCTTAGGCACTTTTATCAATCCCTTTTATCAAGTTCCACGCGTACGTAGTCGCGGGCAAAAGCTAGTAAGTAATACATGGTCACAGTTTTCCACGAACCGCATATATATCTACATATTTCAGCACCTCTAGCACAACTGTGATACGCAACTCTTTCTCGCACGAGAAATATTACCGATCTCTTTCTTCGCAGTACTTTACTGCAGAGAGTGACGGGCGATAGTTGTGCTAGACGGGCTGGTATCTGTGGTCTTAAGGCATAATCATATTATAAATATTCTCCCTTCGAGTGATCAGAATAAAATTGTGATGTAAATGGAGTCAGTAGCATAGTTCTAGCCTGTATCGTTTGTCGAGGAGTCTTAGGTCGAGGATATAACACGGGCCCCTGTGACCTGAGGGATCCGTACGAATGTTACACCTGATACAGCGGTAGCTACGCCTCTGGTACGAGTTCTAATGTACCTTTCATTTCATTCAAATTCAAGTATTTTTTTCTATGTACATGTTGGATGTTTTCTATGTATTTCGGTATATAACACACTAATATGAATAATAATATAAAGGCGAAGGTTTGTGTATTTTTATGTATATTATTTCTACACGCTCAACCGGCTTGACACGCTGAATTAACACATAGGCTACTTTTTATCCCGAGTAAATGTAGTGTTCCCATGGGATGAGCGGGTATCATCGCGGGAGCAGCTAGTTGATCTATATAAGTATGTATATCGTCATCTAATACCCATACGACAAGCCTACTAGAAACTTAGTTTGGGACTAGGTTGATTTGTGTGGTTGTCCGATTCATTTACTAAGAATTCCAAGTTTCAGTTACACTTACTTCTGCTAAATATGCTAATGTCTCTGCAGCTGTCGCTCTTATTTCCTCCGGCATTTCCTTTGTGCAGAGTCGCGCGAGACAAGGCAGGGCGCCGAAGACGACTCTGGAACAGAAGTTTCCCATTACATATTCGATAAATATGTAAATAATAAGTATTTAGTAAGAACATGCAAAATTTACAACAAGAAATATTCACATATAGACATGTTTCAGTTAAATCAACGCAGTTTCTGCACTGAAAGCCTAAACCGTAAAGGTCTACTTTCTGTAATTTGTAATACTTGCGCCACTACAACGTCACGCGTCTCGAGACTCGAAGGGCGACGAGCGACACCGTATTCTTGTTTAAGCTGTTGCACGGGATATTGGAGGCTCCAGATTTCTTGAATAACTTAAGACTATCAGTCCCTCGCCAGAGCAGCCGACTACAAAATCGCAAGACTTTTGCCTTACCTCTCAGAAGAACAGTAGCTGGCAGGCACTCTCCGTTGGACAGAATATGCTCCCGATGCAATGATATGAGAGCTAAGTTTGATATGTTTCATGGTTCTGTGGTCTCAGCAAAGGCACGTTTGCAGTCTTTGCATAAATTTTAAATTTTTAATGTATTATTAATGTATTTATTTTTTCTATTCTCAATTGTTAACCTTGAATGCAATTGTTATTGGTAGCAATTTATTTTGTTAAGTAGTTATTTTTATGCATGTTGTGTTCACATCAAGTAGGGCGTACACTATTGATATTGTTTATTATATTACCATTTAAGCTTGCCTGTGTAACGCTCAGTTTTGTGATCCTAATAAAAAAAAAAAAAAAAAAAAAAAAAAAAAAAAAAAAAAAAAAATACTTAGATCTATTTTTAATTATTTCATAAAAATCAAGATTTTACTATTGTATTCAACTTTAACTTGTTTCTTTTGTTCATATCATAGACTCAAAATTTAAAAAAAATTAATAATTAGACAGGCACATAACCAGTTACTTAAACTTAAATATGTTTAATGCATGTTTTCTGTACTCTCAGAGCAATAATGTATGAACCATTAATGGAAACTGTTTTGGCTTCTGTGTTATCTATTTTAGTTAACTCTAAGTGTGATTGTATGCTGTTTGTTTCCCATTACAATAAATAAATAAATAAATAAATAATAAATGGTATTTCGAATATAGTTACTGGAACCCACAGACCTAAAGTAAACACATGAAATCAATTTGAACATCCTACTTAACCTCGTGAGGCCCAAGCCCGAATAATACCATAAGGCCAATACGCCCAAGATACAGTTTCTTTACATGAACCTGTGGCCCAAAACTTGGCTTTTGGTTTTTTTTTTATCTCGACTATGACTTTATTTAAAACTTCCAGATTATGTTTCATTGTATAAAGAAGTAAAAGAGAAGGCGGAATGTAGAATAAGCTGGAAATTACTCCACCGACAAGAGCTTAGCTCTTAAATATATGATGATGATGACTTTATTATGATTTTTCGAGATGTGGGTCTAGACACATTGAATCCACCGAATAAATCTTGTGGGTGAATCAACTTTTTTGTGTTGTTTACTCTGTCCCCGTTGTCCAAGTGACATCTTCATACAAAATGCTTAGGTTGTCCCAGGGAAAAAATTTGCGTAACCATAGCAACAAGGTGCACTTAAAAGTTGATTCACCCTTGTACATCGTAATGTACGTACACTAGGCGTTTAGGCATGCGTATAGCACAAACTGTCTGTGTCCGAGTTATAAGTGTAACTTTGTGCATTGAGAGGTACATTGGGCCTGACGAGGTGAAGAAGCGAAACATTGCAATTTGTCGTTTTATGTATGTATGTAAACACTTTATTGTACATAAAAACAAGAAAAACACATTACAAAAGAATAAGCATGTACAAAGGCGAACTTATCCCTTTAAGGGATCTCTTCCAGTTAACCTTACCTACTTACCTACTGTCATCCGCCGTTAGAGCCCCCGCTCTGTGTATGTATGTGAGACATCGGGCAGCCCCCATGGCGACTGGCAAAGGTTTGTCACGGGACACCAAGTATGTGAGGAGTTCTGGTATTGCTCGGTCGTTATACCTGGAACAATAACATAGCATTAAGCTTATTATATGTTTCTATTATTCCTATAAATGAGAGGAAAAGCAACTCAAAAAAGTTTATCTATTACAGTGTATAGTCTGTCTGATCTCTAAGATCAAATGAAGTCACTTTGGCTCAAGGTACAAACAACAGTATACATGTAAATTTAACATTGTTTTTCGCTTGTGCAATTTTGTCATAATTAGATCTTAGAATCCCGCAAAGACTATACCCCCAAAATTTACCAATTTCTTAGGTGTACCTTGAACACAAAAAGTTAGCGGAACACTGTCCTATATCACTACTTGAGACCTGACACCGATTTAATATGTCAAATTACTGGAATACTTTTTCATTTCCGTATACCTACCATGTGATTATGTTATTCTATTAATAAATGTATCCTTACAGTTGATTAATAAATATGCATAAACAAAGACACTAGTATAAAATTAACTAAATGACTCACATTATCACATTTCATTGTGCTTGTGGCTCAAATAGCAGAGAATGGAAACTATATGAGACTTGGCAAGCTTAAGATTTCGCCGTGCCAACTTTGTAGACCCATGATGAGACAGTTATTGGAGTACCTATTTTATAATTGAAGTCAAATTAAAACTGTTAACTTATGAAGTTTTGCAGCCGAACACAGTCTCGAATAAATGGTTTTATCAAGTTTATAGTCCTGAATGTAGATCTATATCACTTTGAGACTTGTAATAAATTGATGCATCATTGGCATATAAGTTGTAGCGTGTGTATTATTAGGGTCAGCTCATACCGAAACATGACGCGACGCGGACATTTTAATAGAGCATCTCAAAATTGACGTCGTGCTGCCAACGAATTTACGATGCGCCTCGCGGCGCAATGCAAAATCACTGGCCTCTTCCAGTATCTTCGTGTGGCGTCTCGCAGTGAAGTTGTGAACTGACCCTTAGTTTGAGATGCGCGGATTAAAGTAATTAGGCGCCAAAAGAATTGGTCTGATTAACAGAACCACATATATATATAACTTTCTATGGCCAGAATAGAGAAGATTGGAGGAGGCCTTTGCCACCTGGCAAACGGACATACAAAAATTAAAAAAAGGGATATAAATATAAATAAATAAATAAATATTAAGGGACAATCATACACAAATCGACCTAGTCCCAAACTAAGCAAAGCTTGTACTATGGGTACTAGACGACGATATACATAATATATAAATACATATATAGATAATATCCATGACCCAAGAACAAATATTTTGCACAAATATTTGCCCCGGCCGGGATTCGAACCCGGGACCGCCGACTCAGTAGGCAGGTGTCTACCAACCGAGCCAAACGCGTCGTCCGTTCGTATATACGAATAAAAAGAAAAATAATGAAACAAAAAATGGAAATAATCATTGGAGAATATATTTAAAATAATGTCCGCTAGAAGGCTTAAATAATAATAATAAATAACAGAACCAACGTTAGCTCAGTAACTCACCTGGTATTCATAGCGACCTGTGCCACACTAGCGTTTTCGAAGCACATTTGCGCCAATAAATCGAGCGCGGGCAGCGCTCTGGCTTGTGGCAGGGCTGAGCGCGCATGGTGCAGGAGCGCGGCCACCGCAGCGCACGCACCGGCCGCGCACAACGCCTCCTGCTGCCCTGGGCCTGTGCACCAGAGGGATAGGATGCGGACCACACAGCCTCGGGCCAGTGGAGAACCGGAGCCAGCTATCTCTGTACAAATAACACAACTATCAATCGGGATTTGTGTAGTCTCAAAGAAGGGAATTGTGGGAGTCATGAACCGTACCCTCAATGAAAAAGGATGAAAATTTAGAAAAATCTTGACATTTTTCAAAAGCTTTTTATTAACTTGCATTGTATGTTTAATGTATGTTTGTTTGGGTGAGATCTTGCAAATCAATTTTGAAGCAGATATCGTCAACCGATTTAGCTGAAATTTTGCATACTTACTTAACTTTGATGACAATACAATAATATGGTACCATGGGGCTGATCTGATGATGGAGCCGGAAGTTGGCCATAGGAACTCTATGATAGAAAAAGCAATCCTACCGAGCTTGGGCTCTTTAGAATTGTCTCAGTGAGCATTTGATGGATATCCAAAGAAAAGTACAGTCGGCTATAAAAGCTTGCCACTAAAATGTTTTTTTTTTTTTTATGTCATAGGGGCAAACGTGCAAACGTATCGCCTGATGGAAAGCGATAACCGTCGCCCACAAACACCAGCAACACCAGAGGAGTCACAAGTGCTTGCCTACGCGGAGGACGAAGATAGAATGCCTCTATGCTAGTAATTTCACCGGCATTAATGTCATTTTTGACAGAAACTTATTTATAGGTATGAATAACCCCCTTATTTTCAGAGAAATAAAAGTTTTATCCATTCCGCATTGTACACATCGATTAACAAACATAGACAATTTGTAAAAATAATATTTACAATTACAACCAAAAATAGGACCAAAATAATCCCTTAAACTTGTTACAAAATTAAATTTTGTTTAATTTTATGTAACACATTTGTTATACATAGATTTTATGTTATATAAAAAACCGGTCAAGTGCGAGTCGGACTCGCGCACCGAGGGTTCCGTACAAACACTTTCCATCCTTAAGTGGTTAAGTTAAGTTTGCACCTGGTATGTATAGCGCTCCATACAAATGAGGTGCAAAGTTAACGCAACCAATCCCGTTTGTTGTATGGGAGTCCCCCTTAAATATTTATTTTATTTTATTTTTAGTATTTGTTATTATAGTCGCAATAGAAATACATCATCTGTGAAAATTTCAACAGTCTAGCTATCACCGTTCTTGAGATACAGCCTGCTGACAGACGGACGGACGGACGGACGGACGGACAGCGAAGTCTCAGTAGTAGGGTCCCGTTTTTACCCTTTGGGTACGGAACCCTAAAAAAATATAAATATGATTTTTAACTGATTATTTCTTTTAAAAAGCATGTTTTCTAAGATTATATTGAATCCTATATAATATTGAATCCTAAGCATTTTATAATAACATCTGATTTTTAAATTTTGCTACATACTTTAATACTTTATTAATACCCAAAGTGAAAAATTTTATACCATTTAATTCTCCACTTCTTATGTTCATTTCAATCCCATTAAGGTAGACAAAATTTGACTTTTACATTAAAAATTTCAGAACTATATCGCCTGGGGACAACCAAACCTCACTAAAATTTCTGTCACTGCTCCTCAAAACCTCGTATCTACTTAGTAAATTGATCCTGAGATACGAGCTTTGTTTTAAGTAGTTATTTGTTACTAAGTTTTGGTTGTCAAGAGATGATATATCATGGCTACTCACGTGTCAACCTAGACAAGAGTCTCATGTCTGCAGGTAAAGCTGTCACTGGAGCAGGTGGGTAAAGAAATACACTCCTCAGTGCACACAGCGCTGCTTCAGTGAGCTTTGAATCCACCGGCGACGACTTGAGAAGCTCCACCAGTACCGTAGCTGTGCCTTGCTCAACTAATGCTGCTACGTTTTCTGCTGTACCTTTTGCTAAAGAACCTGATGAAAATAAAATTAACGTAAAAAAAAATAACTATGTTTTTATTTCAATTTGTCTGTGTCCAAGTTGAAATCTTATATTGGTATATTTGGTATTTAAATTATTAGTTTCTTTACTGTATGATCTTTACAACAAGCACAAATCAACCCAATGAATATCAAAATAAAAATCATGCCGAATTCATTGGTTCACACCAGAGGCATTATAATAATGGTTAACCGCAACCAATTTAAGATGTTCGCCTTTGTACCTGTGTTATTTGTTATAGATATATTTTTAATTGATTTGTGTACAGTAAAGTGTTTAAAATTTTGAGCGCCAAACACAACAATGTCGTTTGCTATTATACAATGCCATACTAAAGAGGGAAAAATGTAAGGCTTCCTGTAGACTTCACGGAACTTGTCGTGGACTCGCGCGGCGTAAAATATAGCACCAAGAAAAATGCAGTTAATGCTATGAATTCTATTAGATTCGTGGGCGCCGCGATGGCGTGCGGAGCGCCCTGCGCTGACCTTGACCGCGTGCGCGATCAGCTGAGCGCGGCGCGCGCGCCTGCAGACCGATCCATTAGACTTATCCCTTTCACCTGTGATGAAGTCTACACTATAATAACGTCCCGAATACCACATAAAACAAGTAAAGATATCTACGGTGTGTCCATGGACCTGCTTAACACAATTGCGGCTACTATGACACCAATACTTACTAGGCTGTACAATCTATGCCTTAGAGAGGGATCGTACCCTAGTTCTTTAAAAATTAGTAAAGTCTCTCCCCTTTTTAAAGGAAAAGGAAAACGAGAAAGTATAGACGGGTACCGGCCGGTATCAAACATTCCTTGCGTTGCCAAGGTGTTGGAAAACGGATTGTGTTACCGACTTACAGCATTCTTGGGCGCGACAAATGCATTGTCTGACCGGCAGTATGCGTACAGGCCCGGCCGCTGCACCACTGATCTAGCGCGTGAGGCCATGCGCAAGGTCATGGATGCCCTGGAGAACAAACAGATGGTCGCGATGCTCTGTTGTGACCTCTCCAAGGCATTCGATGTAGCCGATCATGGCGTCATCGCCGCCAAGTTGCTTCATTACGGCATACGTGGCAATGCGCATGGCCTCCTCACTGATGTGTTGCGTGGCCGATCGCAAGTTGTGGTGGGAGATGGTGGGTTAGCCAGGCCCGATCCACTGACTACATCTATGGGAGTAGCCCAAGGGTCGTCAATCTCGAACATTCTGTTTTCCCTGCTACTGAACGACCTGCCTGAAGCAATAACAGCAGCCGACATCTTAATGTACGCAGATGATGTTGCAGGGATTATAACGGCACCTAATGTGGATTGTTTGGAAACCCGCCTCAATGACGCCGCAAACCAGTTATCTCGGTGGTTTAGTCTGAACGGCCTGGCGCTTAATCTAACTAAAACGCATTTCATACATTTTTATGTCGGAGGCCGAACTCCGAGGTCACTTAAAGCTCAAGCTGATGGCGTGTGCATAGAACAGGTAGAAACCACCACATTCTTGGGCTTCGAGATCGACCGAAAACTAACTTGGGCGCCTCACATAGATAAGCTTTGTGGGAAACTGGGTGGCGCCTGCTTCGCACTCCGTCGTCTGTCCGGAGTCGTGCCGCGTCACGTAGTGCGAACGTGTTACTTTGCAACCATTCACTCACTCCTGCAGTACGGCACAGAGTTGTGGGGGCGCGCTGCAGACTGGGAGCGCGCGTTCCGACTTCAAAAAAGAGCCGTTCGCGCGGTGGTGCAGCTGCCTCAGGAAGCTTCCGTGAGACCCTACTTCAAAGAACTGGGCATACTGACTTTGCCTTCGGTAGTAATACAGCAGATTGCTATCTATGGTTATGAAAATCTCAGCCAGTATAAAAAACGTGCAGACCAAACCCGCTTGCTCCGACACCCGGATAGACTGCTGCCCGTTAAACGACGACTAGCAAGATCTGGAAAGGTAACTCACGTTGTGTGCCCAACAGTTTACAATAAGTTACCAGTGGCAATTACCTCAGCTCCCTCTTTGGGTTGTTTTAAAAAGAGACTAAAAAGTTGGCTTCTCGAGCACACATTCTATAGCTTTAATGAATTTTTGAATGTTAAATTATAAAATAATAATACTTACTCGTATATACGGATTTGCTATATACGAGTTAATGTTAATTAAATTTGTATACATATTAAGTTATAAATGATTTTAATGTATTGACGTGTAATATTGAAAATATTATAAATAAATGAATATGAATATGAATATGAATACTATCTGCTGGCGGCTTGGAGTCTGGGACACAGTTTTCCGTTGACGAGCCAGGCAGTCATAAGTAAATAAAGGCATATACTCTCAATATAACAAAGATATTACAACTACTAGTAAATAAATGATAAGCAGTTGGCTATCAGTCACATTGTAAGTGTATTTTTATCACTGGTACAGATATATTTTAGCTACTAGCAGTGCCCGCGGCTCCGCCCTCATGGAATTAGGTCTGTGTCAGTAAGCTGCTAATACCTCACTGTTTGAAGTTCAAACCATCCCTGGACTTTTTTTTTTTTTTTTCCTAGCCTATACTTGTGTCCCACTGCTGGGCAAAGGCCTCCCCTTTCTTACGCCACTCGTCTCTATTGGCTGCATGCTCCCTCCACTCGTTATTAAATGCATCCAGGTCATCCCGCCATCTTCTTTTCGGTCTGCCTCTGCTCCGGTAACCTTGCGGTATCCAGTCGGTTATTATTCTAGCCCATCGTTCCGGATGCATGCGGCAGACATGTCCAGCCCAGTCCCACTTCAGCTTTGCGGTCTTGGCACCTACGTCTACAACGCGTGTTTTGGAACGCAGTTTGGTGTTTCTTATACGGTCTTGTCTACGAACACCTAATATGTTTACAAATGAAGCGAAAATTGAAAAATTTAATGATTCGGACAGGATTCGAACCTGCCGACGATAAAGTCTAAATCTTTACGGTAGATGGCGCTACGATGCCACCCTAAGGCATGTCGAAGCAACTGGTTGAAAAATTCAATGGCTCTGACATCTGATTCGGTGGTCCAATTGGGAGGACGCCAGTGTTGGCCCGGAAAGCCGTTGGAAACGCAGGTTCGAATCCTGTCCGAATCATTAAATTTTTCAATTTTCGCTTCATTTGTAAACATTTAGTTTACGTTAGCAGATGTTACTGCTTTAATAAAAAATAAGTAATTCGGGTGTAGCACATCGTTACTATCGATTCTCAACAAATTTGAGATGATGGTGCCGACGATAAAGTCTAAATCTTTACGGTAGATGGCGCTACGATGCCACCCTAAGGCATGTCGAAGCAACTGGTTGAAAAATTCAATGGCTCTGACATCTGATTCGGTGGTCCAATTGGGAGGACGCCAGTGTTGGCCCGGAAAGCCGTTGGAAACGCAGGTTCGAATCCTGTCCGAATCATTAAATTTTTCAATTTTCGCTTCATTTGTAAACATTTAGTTTACGTTAGCAGATGTTACTGCTTTAATAAAAAATAAACACCTAATATGCTGCGTTCCAGCGCTCTCTGACAAACTTTGAGCCTGGTCTTTTGAGCTTCAGTCAATGACCAAACTTGTGCTCCGTAGGTTAGAACGGGAAGAATACACATATCGACGAGTTTTCGTTTTAGCGAGAGAGGAAGGTTGCCCTTCATTAGTGCTTTCATGGACCAGAAGCTCTTCCAGGCGTGGTCGATACGTCTATCGATTTCCTTGCTCTGCCTGTTTTCGATGGAAGCTATCTGGCCCAAGTAGACATACTCGTTGACATATTGTATTTCTTGTCCATCTACCTCGACCCTACGTTTTGTTCTGTTGGTCATCAACTGTGTCTTTGCTCTATTCATTGTGAGACCAAACTCCAAGCTCCCTGTCCCTGGACTACGACAAAGAAATCAAAACCAAAATCAGCTAAATTTACCCAGCCATTCTCGAGTTTTAGCAAGCTAAATATATATAAATCAGCAATAGATTTTAATATTTATAGATAGAAGATAGATTGATTTATCACTTCATTCCTTCCCTAGGCGTCACTTTCTAGCCAATCGCGTGGTCAAAGTGTGGAACAGTTTACCCGAATCCGTGATCAGTGCACCCTCAGTGAACTCTTTCAAAAATAGACTAGACAAACATTTACAAACACAGAACACAAGTGAATAGTGATATGCACGCATCAGCTATAAGCTGCCTGTGCATTAAATAAATAAATAAATTCTATTGAAAAAGATACATAAAATGTTTACAGATGTGCTGTGTGATATAAATATAACACTAACATATTGCAATGCAAAAATATTCTACCATGTGAATGACATCAATAATATTTATAAACTATATTATACCAAGCGTGTTACATTTGCGTGTCAAAGCAGACCATGGTTCAAGGTGTCCATCAGTTAACCTTCATAGTCTAGACAAGTCATATAATGTTGTAGGACATTTTAGCGAGTAATAAGTACCAGGGGTTTCGTACATACCGACCGTGATAGTCGCCTCTAGCCTTATGTTTGGATCCAGGGATTCGTCAGCCATGAGCTGCAGCAGACGCGGCACAATCCCTTGCTGGATCACCGAACTCTTCTGCCGGTTGCTTCCAATCACTGTGTTCTTCAACGTCACCAGTGCTTCGACTATCTTCTCCCCATCCGGAGAGTACAACTCGTCGATATATGAACGAGAACTCTCTATGTCCTTTCGGCAAAATAGTAAAGGTTAACAAATATGACAAGAGAAGTCGCACAAAAACATTTACACCCTCAATGCTTACCATGAATATAGTTAGTTGCTGCATTTTATTTTATATTCACTTTACACTTGTATAAAACGCAGTGGAAATGTCTTTATAACAAAATAATATCGTAGGAATTTTTTCAGAGGCCGATTGCACTGTCAAGAGCACGCAGTATAGCACCACGAATGACGGCTAGCTGACGCAGTGAAGTCGTCGTATACGTCTTGTATTTTTTTATAATATGAAAAAAATATATGCCTCTATTTCTATAGAATCTAATAGGCTTAAATATATAAAGAAAAATGTAGTTTGAATATTATAACCAACAACTAACCACAAATAAAAATATTAAACAAACGCTTCATTATACGTAAGGAACAAGGAACGTAAAAACGTTTTTACTCTGTGTCTACTGTATAAGCTGTTCGGGCGTTGTGGAGTTGCATTAAGTTGTTTGAGGTAAATATATGTACTGTCAAAGTGACAATATATTTGACAGCAATTCACAAAGCAAAGCAAACAAGTTCTGTGTTATTTCTCTATTTGTGATCTTTTCCCATATGAATAAATATTAAATGGTCGCGATTTTACATAACGTTTAAACTTTTAACATTTACGAAGAAATATAATAATCTTGCATAATGGCTGATTCGGGAGTGGACACGAGTAATGAAAGTAGCGACAACCCAATTTTCGACCATTCGCAGTGTGTCTTGGAATTTAATCCTCGAGCGATACCTATCAATCCGGCCGGCCAGCCCATGCCCGTAGAGTTCTTAAGTGAACCTAATCCTCACGATCACATCGGTAAAATCAAGTGTTCTACCAAGGCGAGACACTGCAGACTCAAATATCGCTATGGTGGCACGATTATCACGTCTAAAAACCAGAAACTGCGTTTCGCCGCGTCCACGAACAATACTGAGCTCGTGGAGAAATTGTTACTATCGGGAGCTGACCCTAATTCATCTGATGAGCACAAAAGGAGTCCTTTGCACCTCTCGTCGTGCCGCGGATACGTCGACGTGGTGAGAACACTTTTAAGACACGGTGCCAACCCCAATATAAAGGACACTCTCGGCAACACCCCCTTACACCTTGCTGTTTGTATGAATCACATAAAAGTAGTGATAGAATTACTTGATGCGGGCACTGATGTCAGCTCCCATGACAACAACGGACGTAATCCCATACAACTAGCTCAAAGCAAGCTCAAGCTTATTCAAATGCGTCCAAGTGTTGCTGGACACTTCGAGGAAACCAGGCAATTGATTGCCGACATCTGCTTGGTGGTAGAAATGATGTTGAAATTCATGAGGATGCAGAAGGCTGATCCTGGAGAGCTGGAGTCTGTTCGCGAGAGGCTCGAGCGTGTCAGCACACGGGAACAAGTGGACTGCGAAGTCCAGAATCTACTCGACAGTCTAGACTCCTTGAAGCTGAGATAAAATAATTTAAAGAAATATGATCTTTTGAAGACTGCTTACAAGTAATGGTAACAACTGCCTAACAAGAGCTCAGAATTTTAAAGTAGATTAAGTGCGATTTGATTTTAATGAAATATTGAAGAACAAGTTAACATTTAGTTGACAAGTCAATGAGGTCCAAATATATACCACCCCTACATTAACTTTTTCAAGTAGCATTTTGATCTCATCTTTACTATTAACCTGCCAATACATTCTTATGGTAAGCAACAAAGTGGTACCATTTGCTTAGAATGTCATATTCATATATAATGGTATGTTGTAACAATTTTGCATTTATGTTGTGAAATCTTTCACTATGTCAGTAGCAGCAACAACATAAATGATAGTAGCTTACTACAGGAGACTTCAATATCTAAGCCAACTTTTGATATAAATCATAGTCCCATCAGCTTTATGAGAACCTTAACATCCGACTTGACAGTACTTGATACAATGATCAATAGGAATTTAAGTTAGGGCATAAGCATAACAATTTAATGGTAGGGAAATAATTTACTTACTGTTAGAATAAGAATTGAAATGTATATTACTTATTTATTGAAATTTCAGAAATGCTACAAATCGAGGTTGAAAATTTACTGATACATAAGTAACTATTATTACTTTTTATTTGTATACTAGAGTATAGTCAATTTTCGGAGGAATTTAAATAACATTGAAAAGGTATAGTGTTATTTTATATAATAGTTATTTTAATCTTAAAATAAAATTTGTTAATAGGTAAATAAAGCATAATAATAAAGTTTTTGAATTTATTGAACTGATATGCATTTTAATTTCAATAAAACCTGACACCCTTATTAATTATAGTGCCTTAAAAGCTAGTCACGATCTTAAAATGATGAAAAAGAAAAATCAACAACTTAGTTTTGAATAATAATTTATTGACAACAGTTTCATAAACTTGAAATTTGAATAACATTCATTCACAAAATCCAGTGATGTTTAAAATTCTTCATTAACAATAATTTAATGATATTTTTAGGTAGATTAATAATCACACTGCGTCAACATGACTTGGGCAATATATTCCATGGATAATCATTACATTAATCAATCACTTTATTGCCTCACAGTTTTGATTGAACAAAATTACAATTCAACAGCTTGTATTACATACTTTTGGATTTTAATTTGTAATGCTTATAAAAATCTAATGATATTAAGCCTTATTATACATTAATTAAATTGGCTTGTCATTTCATATTTAACAAATACATACATTGAGCTCTGATACTGTTCTTCCCCATACAATACACACGAGCTTTGGATATGGCATGAGGATTGTATTCAGTGGACAAGTACAAGTAGATCACTTAACGTCGCCCAAAATTAAGCATATGCATTTTTTATTTCACTTCAGCATAATTTTTGTACTAGTTTCTTAAACCCATTAGACTACTAATAAAATTACATCCTTATACTAAACATTGCTTAATACCACGAAGAATAAAAAAGTAGATTGGAAAAATAACCAAAACATTAGAGAATAAGTAGTGCATCATTTTCTACGGAAATGTATCAAGAAATGCATCAGTGTTTTTATTGCGCCCGAATTGATAACTCCAAAATTTTCAAAAACGTATTTGATGCTTATTAAAAATTAATGGACATATCATTGTTAATACATTTATTGGTTCAAGCAAACAGTAAATTCGGCAAGAAGTTTCAAGAGCCATTTTCTGTACTGCTTTACATTTTGATACATCACTTTGTGCCATTAAAGAAATTAAGTAGATGAATGTATAGAAAAATTGTGAAACTATTTATTTCATACTTATATTTATAAAGTTGTATACTAAACCCTCCTAATAATTTGTAATATAATAATAAATAAATTAGGCGCTCCCCGCTGCTCGGTTCCGTATAACTTGTAATCGATTGCATCGATTGAAGCGTGTAAATCATCATTATGGCAGAATTAATTATTATCACAGAAAGTTTTAAACATTAACTTTAAATTATACTTAACACACCTAAATAAAAACATAAATTAAGTATTTCCCAAACATCCCAACCCATTGCACTATATATTTATTAGGTCTTAAATAAAATAAAATGTAAAAAAGGCAAGTAAACATTGTACCTAATTAATCTGATTGTATAACACACACATCATGTATTGAAAAGAGAATAGGAATAAATTGGTCCTTTATTAAATCAAACTTGCGAAATGGAATGAGAGAGCGACAACATCAATGGACGTATTACCATTATTGACGAAGTGATTACTTCGGTTAATTTAGTGATTGCTCTTTATTCACCAATAACTGGACACGTTAATTAACTAGCTTATCCTTGAGCAAACTTGTATATCAATTCCATAGAAAGTTGCACAAGTAAAACATTTAGAGTGCTCGTCATTTGGCACTTTTGTTTCGAAAACTTTGACTAGTTGTATTTTTAACAACCAAACACATGCATGAAAATTATCACATATAGCCGTGGAACCAAATACAAAACATTATGCGTAGGCACTATAAAACTAAATCACAACGTCCTCGGAATGTTCACAATTCGTACGGAAATAAAAGCTTTGGTGTTCAATAGTTTAGACATTTCCTTAACACAACCATCAACGAATACTTGCTGCGAGCAGGTCAGGCCGTCGGGTCGTCGCCCGTATAGTAGTTTAGGTAACTAAATCAGTCATTTTTATCAATCAGCGTTCGCCTGCTAATACTTTAGGTGTTACTTGAGGTCTGGTACGAGGAGATTGACTATGTTAGGGAACACCTCCGCCTGGATGGGCCCGTATTCCACGAGTTCGCCGTCCACCGTCAGAGTACCGCTCGTACCTTCCGGCACTATTCGGAACGCACTCACAGGTATGAGCTTGATGTACTCGTTGTTCCCATCTGCGTGATTCCCATTGCCTATCCCCAGTAAGAACGACAACAGCTGAGATCTCGGTATACCGGCCTTGATTATAAGCATCCACATGACTCCGTCGGAGAGCTGTGAACGCGGCGCGAAGAGCAGATCCTCGCCTATGTACGCCTGGTATGAAACGTGTACCATGACGAATTCGCCTTCTTCGTGCGTCCAGTGCGCGGGGAGCTGGGACATCAACGCCGGCAAGTGCGGAGCGGGGCCGTGCATACACGCGTGAACTGGAGACCTCATTTCTGAGCCTGCACTAGTGACGCTATGGTACTCTGAGCCTCTTGTGCTATAGAATGCACTACGGCGAGAATTTACAGAGTACCAGGAGTCCACGCGTTGGTGTCTTCCCGGCCCGGCGGCATTGCTCCACACATTATCCTGTTCATCACAATCGATGAAGGCTTCTGCGTCAGGGGAATCCAACGCTCCGTCTTGGCTGATACTGTGGCTTAGGACTAAAGGCTGCTTTGGCTTGGGAAGGTTACTGACATCCTTGATGAGGGCGTAGCTGACAACGCCCTTGTACCGTCGGAGGCCCACGATCCTGGCAAGCGCCCACACCGCGAACCTCTGTCCGCCGATGGCTCGGAGTCGCTCGCTCTCAATATCTATGTCCGACAGAAAGCCCCAGCCGACCGACAGGAAGGAGAACATTATCTGGAATTAAAACGTCTAATTAAGTACAATTGCAATCACGTAAAAGGAAAATCCGTGTCTTGGGTATTTGTGATTATCTTTTAGATAGATACATAATTAAAGATAGAGAGACTGTGGCGCATTAGAACTACAAGGTGTATGAAATATTTATGGATATTAATTGTGACTCAGTAAAAGTAAATCAATCGTCTATCCACTAAGAAATAATATTTATCTAAACCTTGATTTAGCACACGTCGCAAATTCGACATATTCACTATTGAGGATTAAGGCAACACCTAGTAGGTAGATTTAATGTGAAGATTTTGAATAGTCTTACAATTCACTTACAGAAGTTAATAATCATATGATCGAAATTTAACTGCACATTTATCCTGTCGTTTATTTTTATGACGAGATAATGACTTAACACGAAGTAATTGCTACACGCATTTAGGTCTATTATGACCGCTGCACGCTGTCTTACAATTCGACTTTCTTGTTAATTTGCCACTGGTTCCATTTCACGACTATGTTTTAAGCTATTGTACTGTTTATGGATAATCTCCCACTATCAGCATGTATTTATATCCAACTAATTGTATATCCGCGATCAGGCCATCCGTTTCTACGACGACGGACGTGTTCAATTGAATAGTGTAACCATATCTGATGGTCTTAATACCTACGCCATGGCAATCGTTTTATGGCCGTCATTTCACATAGATCATAATCAGCTAGTGTAAACTGGTCATGGGGTACGATAAGACACATGAGATTATAGTTAAGATGAACGCAATTCGTTTTACGGGTGAGCAAACTAGGCAAACGTTGCAGTTGATATAGTAGGTTGTACATAGATCTGTAGGTACCTATATCATTTATTCTGGGGATTTCAAGATCGTTTACAAAGATCTCTGTAAGATTGTAGTCGGTTTCCTTTTGAACGCCTATAACCGCAATAATACTCATGAGGGCTATCCTCAGAATGTGTGTCAAGTAGGTACCCGCTGTCCAGTTAAGCCGACGTATTATGTTGTTTTATTTATTAGAAGTTTCTATCGTAGCTAAACTTGTCATATTATCGTGCGCTCTGTATAATAAGTTTTTCCTTAAATAATAACCACTGATAGAAAACAGATTGTCAATACAATTTTATAATAGTATATAGTACCAGTCCAGTATCGACAAATCGTCTATTAAACCCCTTTTTAGGGTTCCGTAGCCAAATGGCAAAAAACGGAACCCTTATAGATTCGTCATGTCTGTCTGTCTGTCCGTCTGTCCGTCCGTATGTCACAGCCATTTTTTTCCGAAACTATAAGAGCTATACTGTTGAAACTTGGTAGGTAGATGTATTCTGTGAACCGCATTAAGATTTTGATGCAAAAATAAAAAAATAATAATAAACATTGGGGGCTCCCCATACTTAGAACAGAAACTCAAAAAAAATTTTTTCATCAAACACATGTGTGGGGTATCTATGGATAGGTCTTCAAAAATGATATCGAGGTTTCTAAAATATTTTTTTTCTAAACCGAATAGTTTGCGTGACAGACGCTTCCAAAGTGGAAAAAAGTTGGTCCCCCCCCCTCTAACTTCTAAAATAAGAAAATGAAAAATCTAAAAAAAACATATGATGTACATTACTATAAAAACTACAAACGAAAATTGTTTTGAACGAGATCTAGTAAGTAGTTTTTTTTTATATTTTAATACCTAACTTTGCACCTAATTTATATGGGGCGCTATACATCATCAAAGGCCTTATACATCTTGACAGATGATTTAAACAGCGTCAGTTTGCGAGAGGCAACGCCTCTCGTGACTATGTAGTCCTATCCGGGAACAACATACACGTCCACATTTCCTACATGTCCATGAAGACCCCACCGCGGAGGAGACAGTTTCGCGATTGTGCCTTTTTGCACGCTTTCTGGCCAAGTCTTGAAACCAGATGTTATCGTGGGTTTCACGAACTTTCGCGACAACACTTCTCCAATCATCGCGGTTCGACGCTAAATCCTCCCACGACTCACAGTCGATGCCGAATGCGACCATGACACGCTTTACGCAGTCCTTAAACCGTAGCATGGGTCGTCCTACGTTGCGCTTTTCGAATGCGACTTGGCTCTGCATGGTCTGCCTGGGCAAACGAGTGCTGCTCATGCGTTGCACATGCCCAAGCCACCGCAAGCGTCTCTGTTTGAGTAGCGCGGTGATGCTAGGCAGCTGTGCAATTTCCAACACTCTCTCGTTCGTAACCTTATCCTTCCATGTGATGTTGAGGATACTACGAAGACAGCGCATGTGAAAAACGTTGAGTCTTCGTTCGTGGTTAGCGTACGACGTCCAGGTTTCAGCCCCGTACAAGAGTGTACTTAAGACACAAGTCTGGTATACTATCATTTTGGTCTTAATGGTAAGATGGTTGTTATCCCACACCCTTGTACGCAGCCTGCCGAACGTTGTAGCCGCCTTGCCGATGCGAATATTGACCTCCCCATCAAGGGACAGGTTGCTCGACACAGACGACCCCAGATAACAGAAACTATCAACGACTTCTAAGGGCTCGCTCTCCAGCAAAATGGACGGCTGGATCGAGTGGCCCTGCGCTAAAACCACGGTCTTCTTAGTATTTATAGACATGGAGAACAAGTCACAAGCGTGGGCGAATTTGTCCAGGAGAACCTGAAGTTCATGGGGAGATCTCGCAACAAAGGCTGCGTCGTCGGCAAATAGCAGGCTGTCGATAAAGAGGTCCACACGGTTGCGACGGGACTTTAGGAGGTTGATGTTAAACAATTTACTTAACCACTGTGCAAACTTAACTTAACCACTTAGGGATGGAAAGTGTTTGTACGGAACCCTCGGTGCGCGAGTCCGACTCGCACTTGGCCGGTTTTTCTTGTCTAGACCGTTTGACATTTGGACTGTCAAATTCCAGCCATACCAAGTCCCACAGTTTTCCGTTACATATCCAGCATATTTGAGCCAGTAGCACGCTAAGAAACAATTAACCGCATGCCTTAATAGTTAACCAGCACAACATTAATTATCCCTAGAGGTGACACGGTTATTAGGTTAGTACAACCTAGTTTCCGCCATGACGATGACGGTGCAATACTAGAACTGGGATCTGGCCAAAACAATTAGTGACAAATTATGACGAACAAAAAAAATGCTGTTGGGGAAAACAAAACGAACTGAGGCCCTTTATACTCAAAGATTTATCTCAAATTATTTTTCTCAAACATGCAATGAAATGTCGTCAGATCTTGCGTTATAACAGGCCTCGAAGTATCACGTTTCGGGCGGAACAACTCAGAGAACTGTATACAGGAATTTCATAGAATATTGAAGGCCTTAGGCCGGGAAGTACTTTTTTTAAACATGTCGTCTGTGTTCATGAACAGGCTAAACAGCTGAATTATATTTTTTTTGAGTGGTGTACTTTTTATTTCATATGTTTGAGAAAAACACTAAACTATACATGTTTTAGCCGTGAAAAGGGCTTGCCGGCTTCGTATCACTATCTATACCTATACCTACTCACCCGGCAAGCCCTTCTTTCAAGGCGTCTGCAGTAATGTACTATTGTAGACCTAAAGCAGTGAACAGTTGACGGTCTTTATGACAAGTGAATTGTTAACGGTAGGCCTCAATTAAGTAAAGGCGAGGCGTCATCGTCAATAATCTATAAGATGCCTATTCCCGGTGGCTAGCCAAAGATGCACTCTGTGGCGCGGCTTCTCTTTAATGGATTATTAATATAGATATAGTCCAAATAATGCCTAAACAAAATACTACCTAAATCAAGAGTATTTGTGTAGAAACACTTCTGAGAGAGAAAGCCAATACTGTCACAGGTTGCCCACGGTTTTGTTTGATACCACGCCACTAATATAGCTAAACTAAACGTGTGCAGCCTCAATGTTTGTTAAAGTAGAGTGCAACTTACGGATAGGTAATTGCTATAGATCGTATTGGATATTAAATATTGAAAAGATCGTAGATAAATTGTCATTTATCATTTAAAATGCCACTATCATATTCGCGTCTTACTTCCGAAACTAAAAAACTCATTAGTCTGGTGCAGTGTACTGCAAATTTTTTGCCTTCAAGGTACATCTAGGAAATTGGGTAATTTTGGAGGTACGCCGTATATAAAAAATCAGATTTGCAGCTGTAAGTAGGTAGGTCTTATTTTTCTTTTGTCTTTTTAACTTAATATAATAATAAGAGACAACCTGATTTGTCCGTGGCACACCAACTAAAGGCCACACCGATCATGGAACACACTTTGCGATACACTGATATAGTCTATCATCTGCACTATCTGCAGCAACCTCCCCCTAATATAATCTCCCTCTACAATATCAACTAACCGAAAGAAGACAATGGCTTTGTTATAATTTATAATATTATATATACATTTTAGATAATATAATACTGTTACGCCGGTAGGTTAGGTCAAAAACTTTGAACGGCAATTTCAGTGCTTTAGAGGCGTTTTCAGCAGGCTGAAAAGTCATTTCAGGCCGTTTCAGAAGTTGCTCTATCACATATCTAAAGATCGAAATTTCACCCATGTTGCCGTCGTTTTCAGGCGCCTGAAACATGTTTTCAGTCCGTTTCAGGACACCCTCTATCAGATGACGCCATAACCTGAAAACCCGTTTTCAGGCGTTTTCAGGACCCCTTATGGGCCTCTGAAGCACAAATCATTATATGGCGAAATTTTCAGTAGGAGTGACAGAGATACCACTAGTAGAAAGAGATAGCTATGCTCAGAACATTCGAGAAGTGTGTAACAAGGATGGGGCTACTAGAAAGAAATAGCTATACTCGGAACATTCGAGAAGGGAGTGACAGAGAGTGCACCATTAGAGAGAGACATATATGGCCTCGAATGTTCTCGGCCCTCACGCTGGACTTTACTAGAATATTCGCGATATGTGTGGACAATGCGTCGAGAAAGCGGGCCCCGCGGGATATAAAAGGCGCAAGCAGCCGGCGCGAGTTAGTTACATTTTAACTGCGATCGAATGCTAGTACAAGGATAATCGGAAAGAAAGACTCTCAAGTGACTAGTGCGCTTTAAGTACAGTTCGTGTGAATAGTGAGTGCGTAATTTGTGTAATAGTGTGTTTGTGTTAATTAGTGGATTTTAAGTACAGTTCGTGTGGATTGTAAGTGCGTGATTTTGGTAATAAAGTGTGTGTTTTCATTCGTGGATTAATTTGTGCTTTTCTATCAAATACGAACCCCACGCTCGTAACATTTGGTGTCAGAAGTGCGGATAGAAAATGCCGTTAATGCCACGAGAAACCGAGCCGAAAGGAGTGACGACGCGAAGCCAAACTTCTGGACCTGGAGATTCTACGCCTGGTTCCTCGGAATCACCTGCTCAACCTGCACAGGGAGTGGACCTTAACGCCATCTTTGTCCTCCTAAAAGAACAGTCGCGAAAACAGGACGAACAGGCTAGGAAACAGGAGGAACAGTCGCGAAAACAGGACGAACAGGCCAGGAAACAGGAGCAACAGTCTCGAATCCTTCGGGAACAACAGGAGGAACAGGCTCGAATGCTCCGTGAGGTACACGAGTCCACGACTGAGTGGAAGAAGGAGATCTTCGAGGTGCAGGAAAAACTGGCCAACATGGACATAAAACTTGAAAATCGGATCCATGAGGTCAATGAGGAAATGGAGGGCTTCAAGGAAAAGGTGCGAACTGTCAAGGAGGATGTTGAAACTTACAAAAACCGCCTCCAAAAACTAGAGATTAAAGTGGCGAATGGTACGAGCACCTGTATACCCGACGCATTGGTGGCAGGAGGTGGTAGGTTTAAGGTACCACCTTTTGATGGCAGCTCATCATGGACAGCCTATAAGCTACAGTTTGAGTCTGTTTCCCAGGCTAATGGCTGGAGCAAGGAGCAAGCTAGGACAGCACTGACGCTGGCGCTGCGCGACGAGGCCCTTACCATACTCGAAGCTCTAGGAAACGACCGGACATACGACCGCCTTCTAGAAGCCTTGGAGGCACGATACGGTGACAGTCACCTTGAGCACGTATACCGAGCTCAGTTGAAGGACAGGACGCAAGGACGTAACGAGTCCTTACAACAGTGGGCCCTGGAAATCGAGAAGTTGGTTAGAAAGGCCTATCAACGCACGTCAGCGTCGTTCGTTGACAGTATGCTGGTGCAGGCCTTCATCGATGGGATCCGGGATCTGGAAGTGAGGGCAGCCGTGCGATTGGGACATCACGGCATCCTGAAAGATGCAGTAGCCCACGCTCTCGAGGTGGAAGCTGTACGACAGGACTCATCTAGGCCTTTCAGGGTGCGAGAAGTGTCGACTACGAAGCCAGTAGATTCCCGCCGCGAATTTGGGCCACGTTGCTACCATTGTGGAGAACGTGGTCACCTGCAGTCAGGCTGTCCGAAAAGGACTAGGAGGGACAGAGACCCTGCTCCAATGGTGAGGGCAATAGGCTCTGTGGAGTCAGAGCCCCAGCAGGGAAACGAATAAAAGCCAGGACTATGGGACGAGTGCTGGCTGGTGGTCGAAATGTCCCAATTATGATCTCACAGGCGAACGACGGGAATAGTCTGGTCGTCAAAGGAGAAATTGGTGGAATACCATGTCTCCTTACCATAGACACCGGAGCTTCTCGGACGGTGATCAGCTCTCGGCTACTGGAACACCTGCCCAGAGATCATCTAGTCCAACCTAGGCATCTCCAGCTGCAGACCGCTACCGGCCAGCACATTTCCGTCCAAGGAGAGCGAGAGTTGGCTGTGAAAATAGGTGAAAAAGAATACTGGCATAGAGTGATCGTTGCTAACATCGTGGACGACTGCATTATTGGATTGGATTTTATGAGGAGATATGACTGTAAAATCGACTTGAAGGTTGGAGTTCTAAAGTTTGGAGTTGATGAGATTCCTATACAAGGTGGAGTAAATGGAAATGTCTACTGTACCAGGAGAACCGTTCTTCAACCAAGGTCGCAGGTTTTAGTTCCAGTCAAATTGCCGAACTCCACAGGGCTGCAATCTCACCGCTGTGTGGTGGTGGAGAGGTTGGATGCTGACAAACCGTGGATAACAGCCCGTACAATGGTAACCACGGCATCTACAGCATTTGTAAGAATCCTTAATCCAAGCGTCACAGAATGCGTCCTCAATAAAGGAACGCTGGTCGGATCATGCGAAGAAATTTCCTGGTTAAGAAGCTGTCGGGAATCTGAGGTAAACGTGAAACCTGGGCATGTTAAGCCTTCAGTGGATGTTGAAAAGTTACTAAACGACTCCAGGAAGCACCTTACCGAGGAGGAATTCCTTAAGGCGCGTAACTTACTGCTACGATATCGCAACGTCTTTTCTTCGCATGACGATGACATTGGAAGAACTGGAGTGGTTCAGCATGAGATCGACACTGGGGAAACCATGCCTATTCGACAGCGCCCTCGGAGAGTTCCAGTAGCTCGGGAGAAGGAGGTTGAGGGCATGATCGAGGAAATGCGAAGAAGCGGCGTTATTGAACCTTCAACAAGCCCGTGGTGTTCTCCCGTAGTTTTGGTTAAGAAGAAGGACGGCACCATGAGATTCTGTATTGACTACCGTCGACTTAATGATGTGACCAAGAAGGACAGCTACCCACTTCCTCGAATCGACGACACCTTAGACACGTTGAACGGAATGAAATGGTTTTCAACGCTGGATCTGAAAAGTGGCTATTGGCAAGTCGAAATCAAGGACAAGGATAAGGAGAAAACGGCCTTCTCTACTGGCAAGGGACTCTGGCAGTTCAATGTTATGCCATTTGGACTGTGTAATGCACCAGCCACATTTGAGAGATTAATGGAACAAATATTAGCTGGACTTCTAGGAGAAACTTGCTTGGTCTATTTGGATGACATCATTATCGTTGGTAGAGACTTCAACGACCACTTGAATAAATTGGAGCAGGTGCTAAGCAAACTACGAGGGGCAAATCTGAAACTCAGTCCGAAGAAATGCTCGTTTTTCAAACGTAAAGTGAATTACTTGGGACACGTGATTTCGAAGGACGGCATTCAAACAGATCCTGAGAAGATCAGCGCCGTGAAGGATTGGCCGACGCCAAGAGACAAGACTGCAGTACGCGCATTTTTGGGGCTCTGCTCATACTACAGACGATTTGTGAAGAACTTCTCGGATATAGCAAAGCCTTTGCATCAACTTACGGAAGAAAAACGAACATTTGACTGGAACGAACAATGTGAGTCAAGTTTCAACGAGCTTAAAGGAAGACTTTGTGAAACGCCAATATTGGGGTATCCAGACCCGGAAGTGGATTTCATTGTGGATACAGATGCTAGTAACACTGGAATTGGAGGTGTCTTGTCGCAAAAGAAAGGAGATAACGAGGTTGTGATTGCATACTTCAGTAAGTCGTTGTCAAAACCAGAGAGGAATTACTGTGTCACTCGGAGAGAATTGCTAGCAGTTGTCAAGACGTTACAGCATTTCAGCAAATACCTGTTGGGAAGAAAGTTTCGTATCAGAACTGACCATGCTGCTTTAAAGTGGTTGCTAGAATTTAAAAACCCCGAGGGACAAGTGGCAAGATGGATTGAACAACTGCAGGAGTATGATTTTATCATCGAACACCGTAGTGGGAAATCACATGGAAATGCTGACGCCCTATCACGAAGACCTTGTGCGGACGACTGTAAACATTGCTTAAGACAAGAAGACAAGGAATGTGTTCGAATGATAACAACTGATACGGTTAGCGACGAGTGGAGTGATGAAATAATGCAGCAGGCACAACAAGAGGACCCTGACGTGAGACCCATTTTTGATTGGATTAATGCTGGTGCACCTAAACCAAGATGGTGTGATGTAGCTCCGATGAGTGCGGTAACAAAAAGCTACTGGGCACAATGGGATAGCTTGGTTATGCATAATGGCGTTCTATGTAGAAAATGGGAATCAACAAATGGGAAGGATGCTCACCTGCAAGTCGTTGTCCCAAAGAAAAGGGTGAGAGACGTTTTGAAAAGCTTTCACGATGGAGCGTCTGGTGGACACCTTGGAGTGAAAAGGACCCTGATGATGATTCGGCAACGCTTTTATTGGATTCACTGCCGAGAAGATGTTGAAAACTGGTGCAAAAGGTGCATTAACTGTGCATCAGTCAAGGGACCGCATACCCGTAGCCGAGGAACACTCAAGTTGTACAACGTTGGAGCCCCTTGGGAAAGGGTAGCATTAGGCGTCGCAGGACCGTTTCCAGCATCTGACTCCGGAAACAAGTACATTCTTGTCGTAATGGATTACTTCACGAAGTGGCCTGAAGTATTTGCCATTCCTAATCAAGAAGCGGTAACCATAGCTGAAAAGTTAGTGAACGAAGTATTCTGCCGGTTTGGGGTACCTCTCGAAATCCACAGTGATCAAAGTAGAAACTTCGAATCTGCGGTCTTTCAGGAGACTTGTCGCATAATGGGAATTCACAAGACAAGGACTACGGCGTATCATCCACAGTCGGATGGAATGGTCGAGAGATTTAACCAGACACTGGAGAGACATCTAGCCAAGGTCGTTGAAAGCCACCAAAAAGATTGGGATCGGCATATCCCCCTCTTCCTGTTGTCTTATAGGTCGGCAACTCACGAAAGTACGGCGATTACTCCATCGTATGCGAACTTTGGAAGAGAACTCCGTTTGCCTGCAGATCTCCTGACTGGACGTCCGCCTGATACACCGAGATCTATCACAGAATATGCGAGTGATTTGCGGGATCGGATTGATGAAGTTCACAGCCTGGTACGTGAACACGGGCTCCACGCTAGCATAAAGATGAAAACCCGATATGACCGGAAGTCTTATCAAGTGGGTTTTGAGGAAGGTTCGTTGGTGTGGCTACATAACCCTATACGACGAGTAGGAAAGTCCCCGAAACTATCTCCGAATTGGGAAGGGCCTTACAAGGTAGTCACTAAAATAAACGACGTCACGTATCGAATCCAGCGGAATCCTCGTAGTCCGAGCAAGATTGTTCATGTTGACCGGCTGGCCAGATACCACGGAAATAATGATGCTCGGGACGAGCATGTCTTAGGAGGGGGTAGTGTTACGCCGGTAGGTTAGGTCAAAAACTTTGAACGGCAATTTCAGTGCTTTAGAGGCGTTTTCAGCAGGCTGAAAAGTCATTTCAGGCCGTTTCAGAAGTTGCTCTATCACATATCTAAAGATCGAAATTTCACCCATGTTGCCGTCGTTTTCAGGCGCCTGAAACATGTTTTCAGTCCGTTTCAGGACACCCTCTATCAGATGACGCCATAACCTGAAAACCCGTTTTCAGGCGTTTTCAGGACCCCTTATGGGCCTCTGAAGCACAAATCATTATATGGCGAAATTTCCAGTAGGAGTGACAGAGATACCACTAGTAGAAAGAGATAGCTATGCTCAGAACATTCGAGAAGTGTGTAACAAGGATGGGGCTACTAGAAAGAAATAGCTATACTCGGAACATTCGAGAAGGGAGTGACAGAGAGTGCACCATTAGAGAGAGACATATATGGCCTCGAATGTTCTCGGCCCTCACGCTGGACTTTACTAGAATATTCGCGATATGTGTGGACAATGCGTCGAGAAAGCGGGCCCCGCGGGATATAAAAGGCGCAAGCAGCCGGCGCGAGTTAGTTACATTTTAACTGCGATCGAATGCTAGTACAAGGATAATCGGAAAGAAAGACTCTCAAGTGACTAGTGCGCTTTAAGTACAGTTCGTGTGAATAGTGAGTGCGTAATTTGTGTAATAGTGTGTTTGTGTTAATTAGTGGATTTTAAGTACAGTTCGTGTGGATTGTAAGTGCGTGATTTTGGTAATAAAGTGTGTGTTTTCATTCGTGGATTAATTTGTGCTTTTCTATCAAATACGAACCCCACGCTCGTAACAATACGCAATATAGACATGAGCATGAGGTTTATAAAACAAGACCACAACTCCCTGTAAAGTAAACCATGGCTCGTGCGACTTTGTATATAAATAAAATAAACGTCACAAGGTCACAAGTATGTAGCTGGTAATCATGCGACGCTCATTCAATGAGTGATGTAGAAAATGCAACTAAAAAAACATCAATACAAAATTTGGAATTCTTAACTTCAATATTGGCCGAGGACTTGTCACTTGTTCCAATTAAAGCTGGAATATCTTGGAAACTACTGGACCAATTTCCACCAAACATAGCTAAGAACCATCTCGACGGACAAGACTTTCGACTAAAAAAACACACTCAAATTGGTCCGTCCGCATGGGAGCTACGATGCCACAGACAGACACACAGATACACAAATACACAGACACACATGTTAAACTTACAACACCTATCTTTTTTCGTCGGGGGTTAAAAAATATGCAAAAGTAACGTGCCATGCGTCTCTTCAGTCCACTGGCGATTTCATTAAGGATCTCCCTCTAGCCCCTGACCTGGCCGTCTACTCTCCCTTGCATACTTATTACAAGCATTTTGTGGAGGAACTGGAATGGATTAGAATTATTACTTACCGAATTAATTTAAATATGACAAGTGACTGGACATATTTTTGGATGTCTTTTATATTGTGTATACTTACTGTAATTAGGGTTCCGTACCCAAAGGGTAAAAACGGGATCCTATTAATTAGACTTCGCTGTCCGTCCGTCCGTCCATCTGTCACCAGGCTGTATCTCAAGAACGGTGATTGCTAGACAGTTGACATTTTCACAGATGATGTATTTCTATTGCCGCTATAACAACAAATACTAAAAATAAAATAAAATAAATATTTAAGGGGGGCTCCCATACAACAAACTTGTTATAGATTATGGTACGGAACGAACCCTTCATGCGCGAGTCGGAATCGCACTTGCCCATTTTTTTTTAATTTGAGGACATAGGACTAGGAAAACTTCTTTTTTAGGGTTCCGTACCCAAGGCAAGGGTAAAAACGGGACCCTATCACTGAGACTTCGCTGTCCGTCCGTCCGTCTGTCACCAGGCTTTATATCAAGAACGGTGATAGCTAGACAGTTGAAATTTTCACAGATGATGTATTTCTATTGCCGCTATAACAACAAATACTAAAAATAAAATAAAATAAATATTTAAGGGGGGCTCCCATACAACAAACGGGATTGGTTGCGTTAACTTTGCACCTCATTTGTATGGAGCGCTATACATACCAGGTGCAAACTTAACTTAACCACTTAAGGATGGAAAGTGTTTGTACGGAAACCTCGGTGCGCGAGTCCGACTCGCACTTGACCGGTTTCTTAGTTATGGTACTGGCAAAGGCGCGCGCCGTGCGCCTTTGCAGCCTTGCGCCCCTAAGCACGTGCCCACTTTTGCCTTAGGGATAATCCGCCACTGCTTCAGTCCACAAACTACGAGTATAAGACCTTTTTAGTTGAGTTCACTATAGGTACATGATTAGACATTTTTTGCCAGCATTTGTCGAAACAACTGCAGTTTTCATTCTCAAGTTGCAAGGAAATTGTGGTCACACTTTTTAATAAATATATGTAATATTTCGTAGAATAAATCACTTAGGATGTTTAGAATAATCTGAGATTTGCCCAGACGAGCCCTTTTCATAGTAGTGGCGCAATATTTATATTTTTTGTATGTCGATAACTTTTATTTTATCGAAAACTTCAGTTAAGTATTAAATTAACATATAAATATGAACTTAACTGCGTTGCGAAAATACCTACTCAAGTTACATAAAGTAAGCGTAGGTCATTTTGCTTGGACTTAAGCAAGTCTAGTACGCAACAACAACAACACATCAAATTCATATCCGTATCGTTGCCATTTTGTCAGATCGCTAGATGTCGCAATTTCAGCGCAATATTGTGCGAACGATTACGATGAAAGTGGTTGGAGCTAACTTATAGGATGAACGCATCCAATAGGTTAGTTCCAAGTCTGAAAATGAACGACATATCTAACGAGATATTTTGTTCACATTCAGTACATATTGATCCTGACGCACTGAAAGGTCAAGATCCTTGTACAAACACCAGACAATGTGACAAATCTCGACGGCGCACAACTAAGAACGATTTAAAAAATGCATGGGATCAACCGAGGATAACTTTGCTTAGCTTAAATACTCTTTTATTTTTATATGCTCCAACAACACAGTTTTATTATTCTTAATATCATGTTTTGAAGGTTATCGATTTTTACTGGCAAAAGGTCACTCATTTTAAAATTCCAGTTAACATTTTCTTCTCGTAACAAATAACAAGCTATATAAAATTCTACACCAGATTAGACGACGCAACGGAGCCACGCCGTTGTGTCGCCTAAATCTAACTAGTTTTAAGTCTTAGTTTGTATGTATTTTTGTAGTTCACAGTGCCTTGGTTTTTACTGTAATGCTGTGTAACTTATTTGAATAATAAATAACTGCCATGGAACATCAAAGCTGTGTCGTTTAACACATTACACAATTAATTACAAAATCGATATCCTGAGTAAAATTATTTTAAATCAGATTCAAGGAACAAAAAACAATCCCGTTTTCTTAATGCCCTTTTAATATTGTAGTAATTGTAATAGGTACTGGATAAAAATATCGTCAATTGTGTTCTCCGTGACATGAATGACATGATCCATTAAACAGCGATCGTTCCGCGAACTTGGCCATAATACACCATCAAATAGCCTTCCATTAAGAACTCAAAGCTGCATTGAAGTGTGGTTTACGCTGAGAGAAAAGTTGAACTCACTTGTGTTTTAGTTTCTACTCGAACAACGTCCATTGGAGCCGCTTTCCCTCTTGCCAGAGCCATGGAAATGCCGGTGAGGTTCTGAGGAATGTAGGGTTCGCTGTAACAATATAACAAATAATATTAACCTTACTAAAACTTTCGTGAGTCATATATAATTATTGTATTAAGCGGTTTACACTCACGTGAAATTGTCAGGAACGGTCCGACATGTTTCGGACTCGTATGGAGCTCTTCATCACGTTGTACGGGTAGCAGTCCCTGACAATTTCACGTGAGTGTAAAACGGTTCATACAGAAATAATATTGAAAAGTCACATAAACAACATTTGTTTATTTAAAGTTTATTGCACAATAGTACAAAGGGTGGACTTAATGCCATTAGGCATATACCGGTCATTCATAGAGCCAAACAGAAACTAGCAGTTAGTGCAGAATCATAAAAAGCTGTGATGAAAAATAAATAGCTAGTTATTAGCCCAACAGTGTTTTCAGCCCACGCCATATTGCGTATTTTAGTGATACTTATTTATTTTACTGGCAACAACAAATTTTTGGTAACTGACGTTGAAAGTCGTCGAATATCGAAGAATAACAAGGAGGAAACAGGTCTAAATATTCAGCAAATTTCTGGTAATTTTTGCATAGGAAAGCCAAAACTATCCACAATGATGAAATTCAAGTTTTTTTCAATAGTTTTCAGTATTTATCTCGGAAGAAGAACGAAGAATTGAGCAGCATTAATCTACCTACTAAGTAAAATCTTAACATCGAAGCCTGTAAGTAGTATTTCAATACCTACACTCATCGTCATAATGAGGTGGATGGATGTGATCATTACAGAGTCCATAGTTTAATTAGAAGACAAAGGTAATCGTATACGGTATAGAGGTACAGCGCACCGGTGTAATAGGATAATTGGTCAGAATGAGATAATGGCAACAATGATGTAAAGATGGGGCCAAACTAGTCACAAAGTAGGCTGGAATTAAACTGGTGCATTTGCTCCTGTGGTGGGCATTGTGGGTATACACACTTAATGAGTAGAGGGCTGATGGCCAGTTTTTGTCCATTTCATAGAGTGGCCAAGTGGGCATATCTTGCATCTATGTAGTACCTCTAGCATATAGGTATAAGCCTCGTTTTCGGATAATGACTAGCTGGCCAGGCAGCTGTGTATTTCAGTGTAACTGACAATTAAAGTGTAACGTAAAGGAATAGAAGGGGGCCAACTAGCAAACAAATAATTCGTATGGAAGTTCTCGAGTGTGATTGACTTATTGAAGCGAATAATACAAAGATTCCCAAAAGCCAAAGTAACAAAAATCATCTATAAATTTAACTACGCGCAGGTGTGTATTGTATATGTAGACGCTATTCCCACCGTTGAACGCGAATGGGAATACATTAAAGAATATTGTAATTTTCTTTTCATCTTAATATTGAACATAGCTAATCCTAGTAAGTCAGATATTCGTGAACAATGGACTATTTTTCCACTAAACCTGCGTAGCTTAACCATTAATAGTACCTGCTTAGCGTAGCTAGCTTAGCTCTAGTGGAAAAGCAGCCTTAGAAACCGGTCATTCTCCAGATCCAGATTTGCGTCTGCGTCATTACCATTTAACTCCATACACAATAAATAAATAAATAATTAAGGGACAATCATACACAAATCGACCTAGTCCCAAACTAAGCAAAGCTTGTACTATGGGTACTAGACGACGATATACATAATATATAAATACATATATAGATAACATCCATGACCCAAGAACAAATATTTTGCACAAATATTTGCCCCGGCCGGGATTCGAACCCGGGACCGCCGACTCAGTAGGCAGGTGTCTACCAACCGAGCCAAACGCGTCGTCGACAATGTATATACATATACGCTAAACAGTCGAAACATTATATCAACCAAGTAGAAAGCCAACGAAACAGCTCAACCTAACCTCGAGTGGTCAGTACTTTCTTTCCTCGAGTGATCTAACTAATGGGACTGGATGGGTAGTATTAGTATAATAGTCATAACGCCTAGATTTGACGTGTACCTATTTTGTAAAGCGTGCATTTTACTAGATCCATACTCTAGTCTATCTCTATAAACATCGTAGTAGATACGTTATGACAGTTATCCCATTAGTGAACGAAAGAAGAACGAACAATGAACATCCACCTTTTGTATGTACCTACTCTATACGTAATAACGTAATGTAGGAAATAATTTCATTTGGCGATGACTGTACCTACTATGAAACGGTCCAGCTGTTGGCAACACATAGTTACTATTTAGGACAGGAGGGAGACTAGAAAATGAAGAAAAATAACAAGAATGCAGCTGAAGAGAGAGAGAGTGCAACATCAAGTTTTTTCCTGGTTCAGAAAACTTGTAGATCCAAGAGCGTTACCACGAGCACTTAATAAAATACTGATCATCCTCACTTTACCTTTGCGTAGTGCACTAACAAGTCAGTCAGGTTTAATGGAAACAAGGCTAGTTCCTTATCGTCGTTACTATTAATTGCTTCGGCAATCTCTTAGCGCCATATTTAATGAGGTATAATTGCCCAGATTGAATATTTAACCTACTGAGAAGCTTGATTAATAATAAAGGTGTTCGATTTTAATAATGTATTCACAAATTTATAGTTTAGTTTTATAACAGATTTTTTTTCTTCATTTAGAGGCAGTTATCTTTCTGTGTGTGCATCCTACAAAAATAATCTTGTGGAATCCTTAGACACGGCCCAAGAACAGCAGATATCCCTTGACCTTAGTGCCTCTACGCTTTTGGTTTTCCCTGCGCGCACGCCTCCCAAGTTGGAAGTCTTGGCCCTATGACTTCTTTTATTTGTCCACGAATTGCACAAGAGTTGGGATCTGTATTTTATTATACGGGTGAATCAACTTTTTTGTGTTGTTTACTCTGTCCCCGTTGTACAAGTGACATCTTCATATATTGTTTCATAGAAAAATGCTTAAGAGTCGTTTTCAAAATATGTGTACATTACTACTAAAATGTGTGTCCTCATAAAAAATCCTCGAAAAAAATATGGTTACGATTAAAATAAATCAGTTTTTAAATTTTACAGACTAATATAAAGCATACTGCATATTATTTCTAATAAAAAGCAATGAATTGCGATTCAAATCCTTACAAAAAAAAAACTAATACGAACTACCTGTGATCCCAGAGCTGGCGCGTTTCTCGGACAAAGACTCAGTATTGCTGTGCAGCGGGGAAACGCCACCAGCATCTTGGGATCATTTCCGCCAATGACAGACCTTGGCTAGAGTTAGGTTAGTGTAGGTTTAAGGTTTTTAAATTGTTTTACCACTTAATTCGAATCCTTACATAAGTATAATGTGAAAAAAGGTAACAAAAAAACTCCATACATTTTTTATTGTCCCCCTATTTGGACGACATTGAAAACAATATTTTTTATCAGAATTTTGTATAAAACTTCCTAGTTTTTTGTATCGTAATTAAAAAGCAATGTTTTAAGTGTTATGTCTGATAGATAAACTATTAACATTTACCTTAAAGAAACTAAAAATGATATATTAAAAATATGTCCTTATCAATCGTTACAATTTCATGACACTGATTTATTGACATAATTAACTAACTTTTTGTATCGCAAAGAGTAGGAATCTAACTTTAATCACTGGCAAAACTGGTCTTGTCACGAAAAGAAACATCACAAGGACGCGCCACCATTTTTTTTGTCGTTGAGACACGAAAAAAGTCCTGTGGTTCAATTGTGAAAAAATAAATTAACCTTTTGCTGACGAAGTATTCTCAACAAAAGTAAGTACATTTTCAAGGATTCACCTACCGCAATTGTAATAAACTTAAATTATGACTAGAATAATAGATTACGCTTGCAATCTTCTAGTAAATGTGATTATGTTTTGTGTAAAAGTATTTTTAGGGCTCCGTACCTCAAAAGGAAAAAACGGAACCCTTATAGGATCACTTTGTTGTCCGTCTGTCCGTCCGTCCGTCTGTCAAGACCCTTTTTCTCAGGAACGCGTGGAGGTATGAAGCTGAAATTTATATCAATTACTCAGGTCTACTGTCCCTTGAAGCTGTGAAAAAATCAAACTTCTAAGCCAACGCAATCAAAAGATACAGCCGTTTATGCCGCAAATTTTCGACACTTGCAAGGGAAACAAAACCTACAGGGTGCTTCCCGTGAACTCAGAATCTTGAAATTTGGTACGAAGCAACGTCTTATAGCATAGATAAAGGAATAATTACGAAAACCATAATTTTTTTTTTTAATACCTAACTTTGCACCTAATTTATATGGGGCGCTATACATACCAGGTGCAAACTTAACTTAACCACTTAGGGATGGAAAGTGTTTGTACGGAACCCTCGGTGCGCGAGTCCGACTCGCACTTGGCCGGTTTTTTAAGTTAAGTTTTACATGTTACTGACGAACAATTTCCTGACATTTACTAACGTCAGTAAATTGTAGACGGTAAAGCTGTGGTCTCATGTGTAAAGTATGAAAATAAATAAGATATGAAAATGCGTGTTAAAATGTAACGAATAAAAATAAAGGAGAGAAACAATAAATGTTTACAGATTATTTTTATGTAACTAGATACATACTCCAGATAATTTAAAAGAAAACTGAATATGTTTATCAATAGGTTACCGCGCGCAAAATTAGATGAAATATAAAAATATACATATATTATTTAATGCTAAACAAAAAGTCTGAATATTTATTAATTAAGTACTATTTGTTTTGATTTATTTAAATGTATATATTTAGTTATACGTAAGTTACCAATGTGTATCTATATACATAGAAAAAATTAAGTTATACAATAAGTAGGTACCTACAAAAATAAACTACCTTAAAAACTATACAAGATATTATCAAATAAAACTTACATAACATTAAAACTAACTCAAAAAAAAAACTAGAAACTAAACTAACCTAACCATTGTTTTTTTTAATTTTGATTTTATCTTCCCTATCAAACTTTTCGAAAATACTAAATTTTCTTTGTATGGAAATACTGGGCTATGTCTAGAAAAAAGGATATTTTTTAACGCTTACCCTATTGTATTTAGTGTTTATCGCTTTGCTACCCACACTAGCGATACTTTTTATTTTTAGTTTTATTTTTATATTCAGAATATAACCAACATCTTTTTTTAGTTTCAGAATGCCGCTTACCGGTGCCGAACGGCAAAAAAATACATTGAAAAAGTAAAAGAGCAAAACCTAAAATAATCGTCTAGTTAAGTCGTCTAGCTAAAGATACTTAAAACCATTTTTTATAATGTTTTCATAATTAAATAAATTTCAGAATAAATAAACAATAAGCGATGCACATAGGGGTATTTGAACCAAAAAGCTGGACAAAATTATTTTTTATTTTTTTGGCGTTCTGTTGATTGAAGTATACCTTCTATATTATTATTTTTTATTTTGGATATTAATGACACATTTTTTCTTAATTAGGGTAGTGTAATATAATAAAATAATAAAAAAAGTCTATATATTTACATTATAGGTATACATAATTCATTGCCCTCATCATACAGACGATGCGTCCCATTCTTCCTCACAGTTTGATTCATTTCCATCTTCAACATCTGGCATCAAATCGTCAAATTCGGCATCATCACTATATCTGGAGCAAGCATTGTGTTTCTAGCAGTAAAACTAAAAGGTTTCTCAGTAATGGATCTGATGTAATTGGCACCTGGAGAAAGTTGTTGCTTAATTCCTCCTGAATTCTTTAAAGTGCTTGTTTTTGGCCCCTGGAGCTTCTTCTGATAAATATCTTATAGGGAGAAGGGCATGCTTTATGACAATATGACCATGTATTAAAATTGTGTGAACAGTCCGGGTCTAACGTAGAGCTTTGCCGTGTTGTCACAAAAGCCAAAAGATCGAGTTCGATAAGTTTCAGTCATAAAACTTGTCGAACTCTATATCTTTTGGCCACTGGATATCACTTTAAGAACTGTGGTAAATCTTTTTATCAAATTCAGGTCAATTTCCGTGATGATATCTCGGGATAAGTACCTATATCTCTGACAAAAAGGACCGGCAACAGTTCTCTTGCGAGTAAGTGGAATTTCCAAAGTTCCTTTTAACCATTTCCCACTATCCCCTAAAACAATTGTTTCTGTTCTTATAGAGACTCGCCATTTTGTTTTAAGTTTCGACTTCAATCGCGAAAAATTGCGAAGTAATTAGTTTTTTTGTTCTTGAAGGAATGTGGTAGAGTCGACAATCTTATTCTCTACTGCATCCAGTTTCTTTAGAAATGTTACCTCATGCCAGTCCTTAATAGAGTTAATACTTATCCCCTTGTCAGTAAATTAAATTTCACGACCGCAAAATTAACTTTGTTTGGTAAAATACCTTGTTGTAAAAAATGAAGATAAATACCCAAATTGGCACTTTTTGGCACGCGTTGTTATTTTCATATCCAATAATACAAAATTTACTATCGAACAAGTTATAAATCTCAGCTGGGGAACATCCGGAAATATAACTTTTGGACTTTTGAATTGCAGTCAAGTCAATAAATTCATTGTACAAGAAGGTATTTATACAAATGTGAAATACAACATTAATCAGACTTTATCATTAAATAATAACATACAGACTACATTTTAAATACTCGGAAAATCATGTTGATGTACAAATATTACCACAAAACTACTTGCTTATATGTTTAAAAATTATATTAAAAGTGAAAATTTTCTTGCGTGTTACTCCGCGCTCGGACCGTGTAGAACAAACGACTCAAATCACACCCGATTGCCAAATACTGTCAACTGCAATCGGAAAATAAATGTAATACTATCATCCATGAACTTCTCAGCTAATGTGTCGTCATTACAGTTTATTGGAATTCTAGAATTTGTTATTTCGACTTTAGTCCACCTTTTACGCTCATATACCCCTATGTGCGATGTTTGTTTTATTTCTAGCTTTCCTTTATACAAAATCAATTGTAATAATGCAATAATGGTTATTTTTTGTTTTTTCTAAAGAGGAACCAATACGATATTCCTCATAAATATAACACCGTTACTACTACAATATTACCTAATTATGAATACAGCCTTACTTTTACAACTTCCTGACATTTCCTAACGAAACATTTTACTGACAATTTCGTGACGTACACATATTTTGAAAATGACTCTTAAGTTGTCCGAGGGACAAATTTTGCGTAACCATAGCAACAAGGTGCACTAAAAAGTTGATTCACCCATACATATATCGATCCCCAGTTGCATTGATTAGTGAATTACTTCTGCTAGAAAATACCGGATTCTGAGCCGGACGCCCGTGTCTCGACATACCTACATGAGTCAATGTTACGCGTGTTACGAATATTGTATAATAATATCGAAGTGGATCATGGAGTAGTGGATATTATCTATTTTAATGTTCAGGTGTTCTGATAAAGTATCAATACAGGCGCCAGGGTATTGAGCAATGCAGTCACCGCTTTGTCATGGATTTAATTTGCTACGAAGAGTAGCTCTAAATTGAATGATTAATAGCGATTGATTTTGTTCAGTAAGTACTCATTGTTGTTTGGTGTCAGTGGTGGTTTATGTGCGTATTAAAGAACGATTAATCGAGTGGTTAAAAACGTATAAAGACTGCGCGGGACGTTATGCTCCAAAATCAAATACATTACATAGCTATCGTATTCATAAAAACCTACAGTGTCAGTTCTTTTTCAGCCTTCGAAACTTACTCGTTCATCTATTGCTTACTTTGCAGCATCTACAACAATCTGCTAAAGTAATTAAATCGTCTTTCAACTCACTATCTCACTACCTGCCTACCTACTTTCACTACCTAGTCCACAGTAATAATCTATTTTCCAAAACTACGAGAATATTATAACTGACCGAGCGAGCGATGCGTCTCTGTTTCAGCTTCGCAAAAAACAATATATCCGGATGTTTGGATGTTCAGATTTCCGGCTGTTCTCGCCTACAGGCCACGTATCTCTACCAACTCTCATACAATTTTGTGAGTAGATTCGATAAATGTATAGATTTTTTATCGTGTTAGAGATATGGGGTTGAAAAGGTAAAAAAAAACATACATATTAATGCCATTTCAAAGCAATCTCGCGAGGTCTACAGCTCACAGTACCACTAGTCTATATTCTAATTTCTAGCAGTGGAGATTATCTATAATAATATTATTGCGTAAAGTTCACTGGCTTGCCTTCAAGAACTGTGTACTGAACAAGTACTAACCAGGGACCGGAACCGGTTACCCTAACAAGGGTTTTTGATGAGGTTATTTTAGAAGTTGTTTTTAAAAACCCTTACATATTGTTAACCCTATGATGTGGTTGTTTCAATAATACGGTTACTGTTTTGTTGCAGTTAACGCGGTTACCGGTTACCTTAACTAACCTACCCCGTCCCACTAACCGAGTCTTTAGGGTATTGAACCGAGTTCAAACGAATGTGATCCTTAAGTAATGTGTTATTAGTTCAGTTTTTGAATAGCAGTTATAATAACTACTAACCCTAACTTAATAACCTTAACGTAAGGGTTTTTGAACGAGTTCTAACGAATATGATCCCTAAATTATGTCTTATTAGGTCAGTTTTTGAACAACAGTAACTCAGTAAATTTCTTATCTCTTGCAAGTCATAAACGTGTTTGGTTTGCGAGGTTTGTAACAATATGCTATAAAGCGACAATTCAGACAATATTCAACTTTAAGTCTTTGGTGTAGAAACTTCTTATGTTACCATGGTAGCGTTGCTTAGCTCGAGCGGCGAAAACAATGTGTTGTTTGTTTTTTTTCATATTTCATCTTTGCCTTTGCGGCTTGACAAATAACTGTAAGACGGAAAAAATAAAAGTTATTCGTTTATTTTTGCCGTCACCATTGTTATCACATATTGGTTTATCGCAAAAACAATTCACTATCATTTCCTTCAAACCCCGTAATACAGATTAGTATTGTTTCGATAAAAAAAATATAACAATTAATGCGGCATTCAGTTAAGGCACAACTGCATTTTGATTATTCTTAAAACAATAATAAATACCGCGTCTCAGTGTGCAGTAAATGCCAATACCCCGATAACAATAAACTAAAATAATTCTTAGCATTTCACTCATCCCTTTTCATCTAAGTATAATTATATTTAGGTTGATGTATGTGTCAATAAAGAACTTCAAATTATTCTAATCAAATTACACCCTTAAATTGTAAAGATAAGCAATATTATTGATGGTTCTGTGGATATTCTTATTATTCAAATTGATTTGAACAAGAATATTTCTTGTACTCTGTCTTGATTAAATCATGCTCCTTTTTTTTATTAATAGTTAAAAACGTAATAATTATAAAAATATTTAAACACTAAAAAGTTTTAAGTAATTAATTAAAATGTTATTTGAAATAAAGTTAATTTTGTTATATTATGTATTCTATAACTTTTTTTTTAACTATAGAAAGAAAATTCTTTACACACAGACAGATGTCCTTTTGTCCGGATTTCCGGCTGGTCTCGCTTAGGGGTCACATTTCTCAACCGATTTATGAAGTTTTGTGAGGTCTAGGTTAGTTAATTATATGAAATATTTGTGTCGATAAAATTATTCGAAACTTGGTTCGAATAATTTTATCGACTTCGATTTGTAAACTAAGAAAATTAAAAAAAAACATCCATTTGGAAGAAAAAAATTAAACTATTATAATCAATGGCATTTATTTGTATATATCAAAAATCCAGTTTACTGTTCTATCAACACACAACCAATTTAAAAATTATCTTTACATTAAAAGTTGTTACAGCAGTAATCAGAAAGTAAATTAACATATTATCATAAAATAAGTTGGCTCACTGAGTGGTCAAAATAAAAAACAAAAGAAAACTTGAAATCAAGCTAGCTTACGCACACAAACCATACATATTGTATTATAAGATATATATATGATTTCTATATATATAACACATATAATATTATAAATAAATATGAAATATTAAAATATATACCTAGGTACCTTATTAAAATTTCAACAAGGGTCAATATGTTCTGCCAGCATCAACGCGATTTCTATAATAATACCTTTAAAAGTATTTACCATATTATAATCATGCTATGTTCATAAAATAAACTAAAATTTGGGTGTGTAAATAATTTACTAGAATAGTCATTTTTTTATCAGATAACAAAAATAGTAAGTTTAATTATACTACTAAAACCTTAAAAATATCATCATCACAGTTTAACATGCATAATCAGTCTTAATAACTACCTATTCTTAACAATTAACACTTATAACACCTATACATTAAAAACACCATAATAAAAAAAACAATGACATAAATCAGCAATCAAAAAATCAAATCACTTTAAAATGAGACCTTATCAAATATATTACTAAATTATGGATTACTTATTATTTACGTAATTTTGGAAAGCCGTATGATACAATTTTGTCATAAATTTTACACGTGCCCACATGTCCTTCAATTTATCGTCCGGTACATCTTCTAACAATTCCTTGAATTCCGCTAAAATTTCTGTACGTTTTTCATAACCTTCCTTCCTCTCTTGATTTAACTTTGAGTCTGAAATAAAAAAATATATACTTAATTTGGCATTTCATTTTAGGTTTAGTAAGTAATTATTATTGTGAGCCCATGATGTCCCACTGCTGGGCAAAGGCCTCCCCACTCTTCTTCCATTGTTCCCGGTTTTGGGCTATTACTGGCCATTCCTTTATAAAAGAGTCTAGCTCGTCCCGCCATCGCCGATGAGGTCTGCCACGTCTCCGTTTCTGGCTGCTGGGCTTCCACTCTGTAGCGATCTTGTAAGTAATACGTCACTAATATTAAATTTATATATTAGAAATGTAAGCGCCGTCCAATAAAGTACAACGTTAAATGCCTATTTTTTGTTAGGAATGCTAAACTGGCAGCTCTAAGGATACCCGAACATTAAAAGTAAATTGGAATAATGCAATATACATATATACAGGGTGGAACGAAACGACGTTATTTCCTTTAACTGTGGCATTATACAGGCTTAGAATATTATTTTCTCCAAATAAACTTTATTAATATCTCTCACCGTTTTCCAGTTATAGCATGTTAAACTTTCATACGAAAAAGTGTGTGTGTACAACCCTATTTTAGAGTGCAATGACCTCTTCATAACACAGTTAACTTTTGTAAACAAACTTTTTACAAATTGCCTAGCCATTTCTTATCGGTTTAAAAACCTTTGAAAATACCCTTAAGATTGTTTTTAGACTTTTTAGTTGACATGATTGATAGACGTTACATTGACTTTTTGTATCGTATGCTGTGTGCAAAAATGCCGGAATTAAACGCTAGAGGCTATTTGAATTTGCTTCTTTTGTACGCGGAGTGCGATTACAATACTGGAGAGACTTTGCGCCAATACCGGAACAGGTATCCTCCTCCTCACCCAACACACTCTAGTACGATATTACGCGCTCTTGACCGTGTTGGTAACAATCGTCCTATTGTGCCACGAACGGGTCAGGATGACCAGCGCGGAGGACGCGTTATTCAACATGATGTCAGATTGGAAGAGAGAGTGCTGCAGTACTTCGAAGATTATCCGAGGTCAAGTTCAAGACAAGCGGGCCGACATTTTCGTATGACTCATACGAAAATACTCAGAATACTAAAACGTGAGGGCCGTCACCCTTACAAAATACAAAGAGTCCAGGCATTACTACCAAGAGATTGCCCCGTTCGCGAAGCCTATTGCCGGTGGCTACTGCAAAAGGTGTTAGAAGACCGAGACTTCATCAAACACGTAATATGGAGTGATGAAAGCTTGTTCACACGGAACGGTATGTGGAACAGGCATAACGAACACGTGTATGCCGAAGAAAATCCGTTTGCCTACCGTTATACGGGACACCAGTATCGTTGGTCTGTTAATGTTTGGGCGGCGATACACGGGGATACAATAATAGGCCCTGTATTTCTGCCTCAGACTTTAAACAGACACGGATACATGGCTCTGTTGAGGATAGAGCTCGACGACTATCTGGATGAGTTGACGCTGGCAGAAAGAAGACGCACTTGGTTCCAACAAGATGGAGCACCAGCTCATTCAGTAGTCGAAGTACGTGAAACACTGAATAATGTGTTTGAGGATCGCTGGATCGGCCGATATGGGCCGCACCGTTGGCCTCCTAGGTCTCCAGATCTCACACCCTTGGATTTTTTTCTGTGGGGCTCCGTAAAGGACATCGTTTACAAGACTGAGTGTGAGACGGCTGAAGAGATGAGGGAAAGGCTAAGGGTGGCCTTTGAAAGTCTTCGCAGAAGAAATAACCGACACAACATCTTGTCGAGGGTGCATCGCCACACGCGGGCACGAGCAGCGGCGTGTATCGTACGCCACGGCGGTACTTTCGAACACCGGATGTAAATGTAGGTAATTGTAAATACTCCCAAACGTCAAATAATAGTTTAAAAAAACTAGGGTTGTACATACATTAAAAAATACAATTTTAATCGATTTTCGTTTTTTTATTATTAAAAGAATTTAACTATTGCAGGTCGATTCTACATGAAATACATAGCATTATAGTTTCAGGAATGAACATCGCTTCGTTCCACCCGGTATATATATATATATACTTATGATTTTTAGCTAAATGTGCCAACATATTCTGAATAAAATGTATAATAAATGAAAATGCACAAACACACATTTACGAAATGTCATTGTAGTAGATATTCCGAATTTGTATAGTAATTAAATATTATATATTTACATATACATTCATTTAAACAAGTTGTCTGAACGCCTCATTTCATGGCAAAAGGCCGCCATTTGTATCTACGATTTTGTGGAATGCAATGTGCAATTAACTTTAAATAAATAAATATATGTACGTATAGGTATATATATAATTAGAATATGGTTGAAAATAAACAAACATATTGCAGATACTATTAAGGAAAAAATATCAGTTCGAGTACCTTTAAGGTCGATAGTATTTACAGACTTAATGGTAAACAAAATTGAAATATCATCATAATAAGAATGCATAACTTACCAGTTTCGGCTGTCTTTTGCCTGTTAAGTTTATTTACAAAGTCACTATATTCCTCGGGAAAGTTGCATGGCAGTAGCAGCAAGCGCTTTTTGTTGTCCATTTTAAAGTTTTTTTTTAATATTCGTTACTTTATGGCATCCGTTTTTAACTGACCAGTTGGACGATTTGGAGGATTTTTTTTTATTTTTTTTATTTATTTATTCAAGTCAAAAATAAGCTCACAGTATACACCAAATCGCTTACTTGTAATTAAAATTTAACATTATACAAATCAAAAATTATAATAATTAAAACAACAACACATAAAAATACAACAAAAGAACACAGGCAAAACATTGATCATACCTTTATGTTCCTCTTAGAAATAAATAAATGGTTGCCAATTCATAAAAAAAAACATATTAAAAGAATTAGGTAAATAAATTCACTAAAAAATTAAAAACAATACAAACTCAAATAAATAATACATTGATAAAAAATTAAAAAGTCCATTAAATAATCCAATAATAATAATATAAAAAGTCAAATGTCAAATTTCAAAATAAAAATAAAACTATACATTTACATTTAGAACAACATTTAAAAAGGATACTGAGTAACTAACGCTTAGCATCCATGATGCTTCAAAACAATACTAATCCCATCTCTTTCTTACATTTTTTATCTTATCCGTCATTTTTAAACAGCACGTTGCATACTTAAAAATACCATGCTGCAAGTCAAACTCTCTTTTGTTCTTATACGATGGTTTTTACTGTTATCAGGTATAATGCTGGTAACGCAGCAAAGTTGCCGATCGTTCTTCGATAAGAAAAAAACTTTAGTATGAAAATTATAGTTATTTATTATTAGATGTTATTACTTTTTTATTAGCAGAACAATCACATCAAATTATCAACTAATTAACAACATCAGTGTAGGAGAAACATATAAAAAGCGAAGATAAAGTACTTATTATCTAATAACAACAACAAAAAACAAAAAGTCAAAACAAAACTAGTGTAAAAAAAACACGGCAAAACGTGAACATTCTGCCAACTCCGCTCATCTATAACGATCCTTCAAGGTTCAGTTCCAAACCCTAACGCGTAGGGGTTTAGAGTTAACTGCTATAAAAAACCCTTACGCGTTAGGGTTTCAACCGTAACTGTGTAACTGTGTTAAGGTTGTAGTTAACTGTTATGATATGGTAACCTTAACATAGGGTTACCAAATGAAAAGGTTACCTTATGTTATGGTTACCAAATTGTTGGGGTTACCTTATCAATAGGCTTAACTTTAAAGAGGGGTTTTCCGGTCCCTGGTACTAACGCAGAATCGCTTAGCGAAAACTGAGTAGTTAAACATGTTTTCATCGAGTTTAGGATGTAAATTATGTCACGCCTCGTCGCGAGGAATATAGGCCAAAATTACAAATGGAAAACAGACTGCCGTGCCGATCTGGAAGGAAAATGGTTTGTATTTTCCGACTGCAGAGTTTACAATGAAGATATTTAATTTCCACGCCACACCACTCTTAAGGTTTTTGAGTGGCGATCGCAAACCGGAAGACGCAGCGTGGAGGGACCCCAACAAGGTGGACCGACGACCTGGTTAGGATCGCGGGCAGACATTGGATGAGGGCGGCGCTAGACTGATCGTTGTGGAGAACTTTGAGGAAGGCCTTTGTCCAGTAGTTGAGGTGTATGGCTGATATCTTGACCACTTTTATCTACAGTAGAGTCGCATGTGTTGAATGCAGGTATTAGGATAGTGTCATAGAGATGTTATGTCATTTCCATAGAACAGAAGAGCCATTGCCCATGTACACTCACAGCTTTAATTGCTTTCACAATAGTTTAAAAACTTGACAGTTTTGCAAACCCATTGAAAAAGTTGATACCACATTTTCATGGCACCATCACATTATCTATATCTGTGGCAAACTAAGAATACTTAATCGCAATCGAGAGCATAACCCAATACTAATCGAACATAAACATGGAACAAGGTCGGTATCCGCGGGCAAATTTGAGGTGCCAAGGGTCAGGAACTACTATGGAGATATATAGAACATTGAGCAAAAGAATTTTGCCCGAAAATATCCGACACAAGCCAAGTAAGTCCCAATTTAAAAAACAACTTAAAAAAACATCTATTGCAGACACTTGAGTGATAAAGTTGTCTATTCAAAGTGTCACTCAGGTCACAGTACTGTGCTCAGGTGTTTAGCAATAACCTTTGTTAAAATTATTATATAGGCACACACCTGCAGACAAACTGTACTAACAGTTTTGCAGGGAATTGTATATATTAAATAAATAATAATAAATAATAAATAAATATCAGACAACCTCACACAAATCAACCTAGTCCCAAATTAAGCTCAAGAAGGCTTGTGTTATGGGTACTAGGCGACGATATACATACTTATATAGATAAATAAATACTTAAATACATAGAACATCCATGACCCAGGCACAAATATTCGTGTTCATCACACAAATATTTGCCCTTGCCGGGATTCGAACCCGGGACCGTCGGCTCAGTAGGCAGTTGCTTAACCACTGCGCCAACCGCGTCGTCAAAGTTGTATACTTTAATAAATAAATTAATTAATAATAAAAAATAAATGAGCGATATATCTACTTAACCTATAATCCCATTTAAAACGCAATAATGAAGCTCTTAATTTATTCCAATACTAGAATTTACACTACTTCCAAAAACGTCAGGCTACTTTATGTATTGCCCCGAATCCTTCACGAGGAACCTGCAGAATTTCTGAAGATCTGCACAACTATCACAACCATATGACATTTGTTAAATCCGGTACCATCGAGCTCAGACGGATCCTCATACATTAAGGATCCGATTCCGAAGATACACAAATTCTTGATAAGATAAAATGTCAATAACAAAGATTACAATGATTGCCTTCGCTCTGATTGCGATTAAACACGACGGAGTAAGCAATTATTTTCAATTTGCGCACATTCGATATTTATAAAATGAACATCAACATATGCGAGCAATACATATGGAAAATCGTTATTTAATTGGGTGATTAGGGTTGAACTGTCGACCTGGTAAGAGGTTGGCGTGATAACTTAATCAAGGAAAAATAAGGCCAAAGGAAATTATCGGAACTGAATCTTCGCATGATAAGCTCTTGGCCTGTACTCCAAAGGTTTTCTGACAAGGTTCGACCGTAAGCGTTTTCCACCGTCCAATACCGTTTCTTGTGTGCTTCCTACTCAGAATCAATGGCATTTCTCATGTGATTAATAAACAAAAATGACCTAAATGAGTCCGTCCCATTACGCCACGTTTGAACGTGAGTTTTTTATTTGGGTCTGCGTTACGTACCTGAAACTAAAAATTCTCATACAAATTTTGGGACGCTTTAGGTGTACGAACGAACGAGATTAAGATAGGATAGAAAATCCTGCTACAACTTGAACGCGCTCATACAAGTGCTACCAACTATGTATTCGGATCGTATTTCAACGGGACCGTATGATGCAGATAAGCCTATTCTGCCTATTAGGTATGCAAGAGTATATACCGAGGTTGGTTTCCACTCCCAATGACGATGCCTTTGTTATACGAATCAATTTGAAAAATAAACTAAAGAAGGTAAAATGATAAGGGGTTGATCACGTGTACTGCAAGACCGATGTTACTTAGCTTAGCAATCGATTGATAAAGGATAGGTACTCCGTGGCATGTCTGTGCAACGTAAATGTAAATTTTAAAATGTTAACTACCTCATGTCAAGGAAAAGATATCAAAACATCTACACTAACGGATCGAATCGGATAATATGGAAGACTGTTATTGGTGTGGGTAGACACAGCCAAACCGCAAGACAGAAAAACCTACCATGACGTCAATTGAGTAAAAAAGGCCAAAACAAGTTTTGTTCATCGGATGCTAAATTGGTGCCCAAATTAAATCTTTGAAATATTATAATAGGATCAACGAGACGACTATATTAAGGTCGGTAATAATAACAATTATGAAGTACCATGAGAACGCTACATTAAGTCTTTAGTCAACCTCGACAAATATGTTTGTTGAGATTGAGTCGAGACAGACTAAAATAAAGTAAACCAGGCAGTTTTTTTGTTTGAAAGGTTGAATCATATGTGGTTGAAGAAGAATCTGATGATGGGGAAAATAAATCAGGGGAACTCTTCAAACATTACAGGCACACCTATGGAAGCTTAGGCGTTTTAGGCCTAGCATAACCGACTAGATGCTACCTGCGCAAGTTGATGAGAATTGAAACAGTTTAGAAAAATAATTGTGAAATTAAAAGTTAGCACAGCACTAATGGCTACAAACGGAAATCGATATAAAAGAAAGCTTTTCTAAGAACACGAGCACAACAACAGATTTTTCAAGAATATCACCAAAACCGATTAACAAAACCGCTGCACCGTAAAATATCTGAATACATAGCACCATGTTTATCCGATCGACTACTCTTGCCAACTTCATGCCAAGTTGGATTTTATCGTACAAATAACTCATTCGTTCCGGTCTCAGTCCTACATATACTAGTTGTATGTTTTGTCCGTGATAAAAATTCAAGTAACTGAGTACTGCTGTGCCATTTATTACTATGTATGTATGGAACGCCAAGAATCTAAGATCCACATAAATTTGGCGAGTTTATATTATTTACTACACTATAATTATTTTAGTGGTATGTTGTGGGCGCTCTCGCTAGTCTTCAATTATTGAATCAACAAACTTGAAGCTTTTAACAACGTACCAAGTATTTATATAGATTCAGACGGTTAAAGTAAGGTCGCCTTCCGTCTGTTCAGGCAATTCGGCACGCGCCTTTGATCCATAGCGTCGTATTTCGCACAAACAATCAATAAAATACAGTTCCCAGGCGACTGTTGCGAAGATCAAAACAAAGAACCTGTCAACTTTATTGTGTGCTGTGCCTCAGTTTCCAAAACGCGGTCCACGCCGTTGCCACTCCAGAGGACTTTGCTGCCCGAACAGTCATCCGCTCTCCGGGCTATACGACCCGCCCATTGCCACTTCAGCCGTGCAATCTGCAGTAACTTTGGAGCTTCTGCTGATATCCTAATTTCTGATTCTATCACGCAGAGAAGCTCCGAGTGTAGACCTTTCTATTGCACGTTGCGTCTAAGCCGCCTTATGAACGACCATGTCTCGGTTCCGTAGGTCCACACTGGCAACACGCGTTACACGCGCATACAGGAAAGCGCGCCGTGAATATCCCCCGACTAGATGAATAGATGACCTCGAGAGGATCGTGGGGAGTCAATTGATGCAGTCTGCTCAGGATCGCAATTTTTGGCGAGCTATAGGGGAGGCCTATATTTAGCAGTGGAGGTATTTGGCTGGTAGGCAGATTATGGCCCATTACACCACCACACTGTAATAGTAAACATTTGCCATTAACCATTACACTTATGATTATGCACTACATCATAAATAGGTATTATAGTTATTATATCCTCAAAAACCATATCGACCCACACTTGTAGATATGAACATCACACATGATTGAAGTCAATATCCTTTAGTCAACTAACGAAGTCTTTAGATTAGATTACACTTATCACAATGCGAGCTTAATTTAGAAAGGATTAAAGAAACTAAGGCCGTGAAACGTGGAATCGGAGACTAAATTTCGTAATTATGATTATTAAATTGACCGTGTGCCTAATAAACAAATATCAAGACTTGAACTAGATTTCTAGTAAATAACGAGGCGTTTTATACAAATTAGACGCAGGTTGAAGAAGCATCTTCATGCGCCGAAAAAGTTTAGTAATATGAAAAAGGGATCAAGCACCATCAAGTTAAACCATTTTTCCAAACCTAAATTCAAAGAACCCCGACCCAACCAAATATAGCTAAGAACCATCTCGGCAGACAAGGCTACCGATTAAAAAAGACCGCATTCAAATCGGACCATCCGTTTGGAAGCTACGATGCCAGACAGACACACAGATACACATCGTCTGGAGTTAAAAAGACATCCCATTAAAAGTAAACAGCTTTGGTTGAAAAACATAATATAGGAAACAACCAAAGACTATATACCCCCTAGACCGATATTCTTCATACTACGCACCGTACTCCGTTTGTTACTATCGTTCTACATCGCTAGATGCCGCTAAGGGTATCAATTCATTCAAAAGTCGACATTTTTCAATTTCTACTGTACGGTACGCGCAAGCGTGAAGTAACACAGTCGTCAAGCGTTCAACGACATTCCAACTTCCAAGTGACAGTAAAAAGTGAATAGATGACGTTAGGTGCGATGTTTGTTTACTACGTTCCGTTTCGTCTCATTTCACTTTTCGTCTCATTTCACTATTTGTGTATGTTTTATTTAAACATAAAAATTACTTACATCCTAATCCTAATAATATTATAAACGTGAAAGTTTGGATGGATGTATGTATGTACGTTTCACTTAATCTCAAAAAACTACTGGACGTATTATGATGAAACTTTCGAGTTATGTACCTTACCTTACCTGCCTGAAGGTAGAATACGTAACGATTCTGACTTCACGCCTACCATAGTTTAGTTTAGGTGCTGTAATTTTAGCCAATTTGATAATAGGCAAAATAATTCTTAGGGCAATTCATGTTAGGAATATTATGCTTTAGGTAATTAGATTTTAGTTATCAATATTAGGACAAACTTGATTTAGGACTTTAAGAGAGTATGCGCAAAAATTATTAGGACAAACGAGTAGTATGCCATTCAACAGTATGCCAAACTTTCTCGGCCAAACATTTTTAGGACAAAAAACGTTATGCGATACGACAGGCACCCGAAATTTATCTATACAAAAACTAACAGAACTAACGACAGTGATAATTCAATAAAACCACAATTTTATAAACGTTTTTTTTATATTACTTTTAACAAAAACAAAACGAACGAATATATTTTCGCAGGCCGCCTGCATGTAGGCAATTTCTAATTGTTCTAGGGTAAATGTCAAACATTTCCGCAAATCGTCCCTTTGGCGTAAAGCCGTTTTGTCGTCGGCGTTGGTCTTGGGCCATGGCAAACGGACGATGCAATGGTTACTTTGCTTTGCAGTAGATCAATAAGGTTTCCTTCAACATTATATCGCCGTACCCAACGTCAAACTGTGTCCCTGCTAGCATTGAGCCGACGCGTGATCTCATAAATCCGTATTCCTTCCTGGTGTAACTCCACTCTTTGAGCTCTTCATTGTTTTCAGTCATTATCATTATCTTTTAATAGTTCACGGTTAGCGGCAAGCATTTTATTTTTCATATTAATAACGTTGCTGAAAATTATTTTACGATTTTCTCGATTGACACTGACATATGTTCCTAATTAGAAATTAAAAGCAAATGATAACCTTTCGCGAGGAGGTTTTTTGTAAAATGAAGTGACAAATAATAATATTGACATTTCAATACTATTATTGAAATATAATTTTCGACCTTAATGCATTGCGAATGTCTAACGACATTGTAACGAAATGGGTAGGAAATGAAATTCCTTGACTGTACAAAACTTATCTAACAAATATTACGTTACTGACTGTTTGTTAGTGGGAAATGTCGCATGACAATTCGGGCGTAACTTATTTTGTCCATTACATCAGTGCACCAACGCCATCTAGCTATTTTGTGTAGCAAAAATTGGCGAGCCCGCAAGCAACCTTGAGCTATCCAGAGGTAGTGCCATCTATTTTAATACGATCAAACCACGTTTTTGAAGAGTAAAAAATATAATCCTTAAAAATTGTGTATTTAAGTTATATTATCGTATTAAAATAAAGCAGTAATGCGTTTGATTTCCAAAAATCAAAAATCACTTAAAAATGTTGGTGAAAAATAACATTTTTGTCACTTCCAGGCTACGAAGCAGCGCCATCTAGTTTTTATACCGAATTTTGAGCTTTTTCAGAGTTACGTTTTTTTGTATGAGAACATATGTCTAGGGGGTATATAGTCTTTGGAAACAACCAATATTAGAGCAGAGTATAAAAAAAAACGGCCAAGTGCGAGTCGGACTCGCGCACCGAGGGTTCCGTACAAACACTTTCCATCCCTAAGTGGTTAAGTTAAGTTTGCACCTGGTATGTATAGCGCCCCATATAAATTAGGTGCAAAGTTAGGTATTAAAAAAAAAATTATGGTTTTCGTAATTATTCCTTTATCTATGCTATAAGACGTTGCTTCGTACCAAATTTCAAGATTCTGAGTTCACGGGAAGCACCCTGTAGGTTTTGATTCCCTTGCAAGTGTCGAAAATTTGCGGCATAAACGGCTGTATCTTTTGATTGCGTTGGCTTAGAAGTTTGATTTTTGCACAGCTTCAAGGGACAGTAGACCTGAGTAATTGATATAAATTTCAGCTTCATACCTCCACGCGTTCCTGAGAAAAAGGGTCTTGACAGACGGACGGACGGACGGACAGACGGACAACAAAGTGATCCTATAAGGGTTCCGTTTTTTCCTTTTGAGGTACGGAACCCTAAAAAACAAGTTTCTTATGTAATAGGTACAATACGTATGAGAAACGTTACGGGTATGTACAAGAATTATACTTGGGAAATATAAAAAGGAATTTATTAAATTAAATCTGAATGACTAACTGTTCATTGACAATAAACCTACCGTCAGAAACGATTTCGTCATTCGGCGATGACGACGGCGACGACGCAGATAAATTCGCGCCATTCTCAATGTGACATATCACCATAATTTAAGATGTTTACGAACTATTATCATATTATTTACTAACTTTTTCGCCCTTGAACTCTTGTATTGGATGTTATACGTCGTCTGGACTTGGACCAATCGTGCAAAAACGCGTTCACCATTAGACGAGTTAATAAAGTTTTATTTACAGATAGACATTAATAATTAGAAGATAGTATTCAAAAATACTATTTAAAATTGTAATCACCGTTCAACTAAACTCTCAGTTTTAATTCCGTGGAAATCTGACGCTTCATGGTATTACCAGACAAAAATAAACTCCTTGTGCCTGTGGTAAGAATTTCAAAATAAATAAAAAGCAGAACTTGGCTTCTGTATTTTATATTATGTTAAATTACAATACCTGTAATATGCATAGTATGGACACAATAAATTACAATGTTTTTTTCTGGGGGAAAAAAAAATGTTGCTGGTATCACTCTGATGAGTTTCATGTATGACAAACCATTGGTTCAAAATTATAAGTTTATATTCATGATTATTAGTAAATTATTTTTTATATTGGCAGAGAGTGACAACAGTAGCTCTGATGACACAGATTCTGATAATGAATATAGTATTTTAATAAATCTTGTTTTACTTATTACCCATAGGAGAAATCCACTCCAATTTACTTACTGTTAAATTATTTTTTCCAATCTTATTGAAAAATTGATTTACTATTTAGTGTAGGCACTACCAAATAGTTTTTTATTGGTCAAGCAATGTACCTTTTCACCTTTCGGATTTTTATTTCATAAGAAAATTATAGCCCTCCTACCTACTTGTAGTCCATTGAATGAGTCCCTCCAAGGGGGGTCTAGAGTGCGTGAGTTAGTAACGTAAGATGTTTCTTCGGAAACATGTCAAGAGTCCCTAGGTAATAAACATACTAAAACCCCGGGACACTAGGAGGAGCCCCGGAGTGGGGGGAGGGGGGGAAAGGGTCCATTTTTTCATTTTTCGCTTAAATCTCAAAAACGGTACATGTTAGAGAAAAACGTTCAAGGAAAAGTTGAAAGGCCATAAAATTATCTACAAGTTGTACCTAAATATTTTTTTTCTATTCGCAGCCGTTTTCGAGCTACATCCCATGAAAGGTGAAAAATTCGAAAACTACCCTTATATAATATTTTGACAATCGATTCCTCCTAAAGGCTTCCATGGAGGAATGTGTTTTTTTTACCAATTATAGACCTAATTAAGAGCAATCTATCAGTACCGGTCTCAAGTTGCACTTTTGAGCTTTTTGCAAGAAAAAAAATAAAAAGGTCAAGTTGCGTAACTACCCTAATATAATATTTTGACAATCAATTCCTCCTAAAGGCTTCCATGGAGGAATGTGTTTTTTTTACCAATTATAGACCTAATTAAGAGCAATCTATCAGTACTGGTCACAAGTTGCACTTTTGAGCTTTTTGGAAGAAAAAAAATAAAAAGTTCAAGTATCGTAACTACCCTAATAAAATTCAATTCCCCGTAAACGCCTCCGTGGTGGAATCTGGTATTTTTATCAATGATAGACCTAATTATGAGCAATCTATCTGTACCGGTCACAAGTTGCACTTTTGAGTTTTTTTGGAAGAAGAAATAAAAAGATCAAGTTCAGTAACTCAAACTACCCTAATATAATATTTTGACAATCGATTCCTCCTAAAGGCTTCCATGGAGGAATGTGTTTACTTTACCAATTATAGACCTAATTAAGAGCAATCTATCAGTACCGGTCACAAGTTGCACATTTGAGTTTTTTGGAAGAAAGAAATATTTTTTGATCGATTGATGTGATAAACATGGGTATGTAGTATGGGGAAATTGTTTGAGACAAAATCATTTTTTACTGCGTGTAACTCAGAAACGGTAGGATATAGGAAAAAAATATTTAGGTACAACTTGTAGATAATTTTATGGCCTTTCAACTTTTCCTTGAAAGTTTTTCTCTAACATGTACCGTTTTTGAGATTTAAGCGAAAAATGAAAAAATGGACCCTTTCCCCCCCCCCTCCCCCCACTCCGGGGCTCCTCCTAGTGTCCCGGGGTTTTAGTATCTTTATTAACTAGAGACTCTTGACATGTTTCCGAAGAAACATCTTACGTTACTAACTCACGCACTCTAGAACTTTTTATTCAATGGACTATTGTTATTTCATTATGGACGATATAGTTTGTGGATTTACTTACATATATCACTCAACGTAAAGCTTTACTTATTACTTATTTTGTAGCTTTAGATACCTATCGTAGAATATTTAATTCCCTGATACAAATTTCAATGCAATCCATAATACAAAATTATTAAAACAGCGCATTTTAAAATATAGCTTGTATAAAAAATGTTTCTTACTTCTGAAACGTCAAATTATGACAGATGTCTGAATTCCACGGAATTAAAAATCAGAGTTTAATATCAGATCGGGTTATCATATTTGTTTGAAATTTAGCGCCACAATATAGACACTTCATTCATTCATTCATCTCAGCCATAGGACGTCCACTGCTGAACATAGGCCTCCCCTTTGGACTTCCATATATACCGGTTGGAAGCGACCTGCATCCAGCGCCTTCCGGCGACCTTTATAAGGTCATCTGTCCATCTTGTAGGTGGACGTCCCACGCTGCGCTTGCTGGTCCGAGGTCTCCACTCGAGCACTTTTCACACACTTATAGACACTTAGTTATCAACAAAACCAAAAAAGTCTGCTAAAATACTGATAAATCACGTGTAAGACACAGGACTTGTATGGAAAAATTAGCAGTGGTATTTCCTTAATATAACTATTATTTAATGTTATCGGCTACATTGGGGACACTAACGCGATTAAATTTGATAGTTTTGATTTGATTCGACCGTGCATGGCGGAACTTGGACGCGCTCCATAACTAGCCGGAGATTGCCAGAGATAGGGGACTTGGAGCCTGGCGGAAACTATTACCGGTTACTACAAAAACAAGCATATTGAAGACTGCGTGATATCACACATATTATGAGTATATGACCTATACGCAAGAACAGTGAAAGGTTTAACTTTACAATCCTGGTCACTTAAATATTTGAATTTGGAATGACGTTTTTTAAAAGTCAAGTTTTGTTTATGGAGTGATATTGTGGGGCGGCCAAACGTTCGTCATTTATTTTGTGTGCCTGCCTGCCGATTGTGAGAGATCTGCAGGTTTGGGCCTGGAGCCAGGCGGGAAATTTTAACGATTACGTAAAAACAAGTATTTTAAAGACTACTGTGAGAGTTATGTATGATACATACTTATAATTATGGTATACCTATTCGAGGTACAAATATTTGCAATGAGATGGGATCTTAATTCGTAAAAGCCGGAAGAATATTAAAAACATTACCTCCATTAAGTAATTGTGATATTGAATGCGTCAAAAAACCCATGTTGTAATAGGAATGTACGCTTTTTTATGTCGAAGTAATCTCCGATGCGAACGAATAAGTCTCTCCGACACGTCCGACATAAAATGATGGGTAGCAGGTTCCATGGACAATATGGACGTCCCATCAAGGTCATTGACCGAAGCAGAATTGAGCGAAGCGAGAGTAGCGTCTCTGCTTCAGCTTCGCCAAAATTTATTTCGTATGTCCCGATGTTTGGATGTTCATGTTCGAATTCTTTAAAACTTTTTTTTTCGCAATGGCGGATATGGGGGTTGAAACTGTTAAAAATTACAAATTTCGATTATTTGATCATTCCACTGACGGCATCGCCTATGTCTATGATTTAAACAATTTAGTAGGTGTGTAGAGGACCCTACAAATAATTTTGATACTTTATTTTCCAACGTTGCGATTGAGTAGAAATTTGGCATAGTACTTATGTATTTTTTTTGGTGATGGATTAATATTATGGTATTATCGAGCTAGGTCTTATTTCCACAACATTTAATTTTCGCCTTGTATTTGGTTAGAAAGTGTAAACATATGTGTGATTGTCGTTGACTGTACCGTACATAGTGGTAGAAATTATGTGAGCTGACCATGAGTACACGTCAACTTATATGTATTTAACTTATTTCCTTAGTTGCCTTACGTGTGCATAGAAAATCAAAAATAATTTCTAGTATCAAAACTATAATTCCTTCTACACAAAATGTGACCAGCTACAGATTTTTAAATTTCCCGCCAAAACTTCACGTAATATTTAATAGCCAGACTATACCTCCTTGGTACAAAACAATGCAAACAACATACAGCTAAACACACGTTATTATTGAATTTTAAAATGATGCTCATTATTTCGTGTTTGTTCTCATGAGGTTGTATTAAACCTTGAATTCACGAGGCGGGTGAGGTTAGTCAAACTTGCATGGAGGCAATAATAGTACATTACATATCTAGGACCCTAGGGACAGGGCGGTGAATTCATGAATGTTTGATCGCAATTGTTTGTGACCCGAACTGGAGGTGGTATGTAATATGCTATTACCGTACTCTAGGCCGTAAGAGGGATTTTCTGCCCGCTCTGCGCGGGGGAAAATGTCACCCCCTGACCAAGGCAATACATTAAACTTTTGACAAACCACAGCTGGTAATTCAAAAAGCGCAAGATCGCATATTTATACACATACACAAACACCTGCGATCTGGGACATTCCCGAATAATGTACTGATCAATTTACCTCTTTCCTGCGTATTCACCTATTTCGTTCTGTGAATTCCCCCATTTTTAAGTAGGTAGGTAGGTATGGTAGGAAGGATTATTGTTTCACTAACTCAACTTTTTCATAGATAGGCATTCGAAGTTGCGATTAATGATGTGCTAGCTTCGTTGTTCTGCCCGCTACGTGAGGAGAAAAATCTAGCTTTCTGGACAAGGCAAGACATAAAACTTTAGACAAACCATGGGTATGGATATGCGTAATACTCTTGTCTGTCTATCTGACATTGAATTTTTTACTATGATAGACAGATATATACACAATAATTTTGTTATATAATTTTCAGTTGATTTTTGATTTTGTTAATTTTAAATTAGTGAGCTGTTTTACTAGAAAATTTTCCATTCATGGTGGTTCTCTTATTATTGTTAAAAATTCCTTAAAATCCAAAGAACGAGAAGATATTGTTAATTTTTCAATAGAACGAGTCATAGAAATTGCTTGTGTAGAATTAGAGAATTATGTAATTATATGTGTTTACCGACCACCGGCAACTGATTTTCATTCATTTGAATCATCTATGGAAAATGTTTTAAAAATAGCATGTAAAGGTAAAAAACATGTTATAGTTTGTGGAGACTTTAATGTTAATTTACTTGAAATGACCAGTGATACTGTTAAGCTGTTAAGTTTGTTCAAATCTTTTCATTTGTTCAATATGTTCCTGGAGCCTACCCGGGTAGATGTAACTAGTAAAACCTGTTTAGATAATATTTTTTGTGATTGTGATTACTTAGAAAAGGAAATATTTAAGTGTTTTAATTCAGATCATAGAGGGCAGAAAGCTTCTTTTCCTAACACTTTACAGGAAACACTACAACCACAAACTGTAACATGCAGACCCATAACTAGTTATCGTTTGGAATCATTCAAAAATGAAATTCATAAAGATCTTTGTATGTTACCTCTTTCATGTAATGACTTAAATAGTACTTACAAAGATTTATTTGGCATAATAATGGATCAATTTAATACACATTTCAAAAAGAAAACTATTTCTGGGTCGTCTACAAAAACAAAGTTTAGTGAATGGGCTACTGTAGGTATTCATAGAAGCAGAACCAGGCTTTATGAACTGTATGCAGAGAAGGAAGTGAACAAGGACGCAGATTTTTTAAACTATGTTAAGAACTATTCAAAATTGTTTAAGCAAGTGTGCATAGGCGCAAAAGCAAATTATATTAGTTCTAAAGTCAAAATGTCGGACAACAAAGTAAAAACTATTTGGAATGTTATTAACAGAGAAACTGGTAAATCGAAAACTCGCAATTACCAAGTCAACATTGTCAGAGAAAACGGGCAGACTATGTCAAATCATGATGTTGCCTCGGCATTCGAGGATTATTTTTCCAACATTGCAGTTAATACCACAAAATGTTTAAAATCATCTGCGTCCGAAGCCCATACCTTACTTTGTGCTAATTGTAAGAAATGTGATGTTGAGTTTCAATTTAGTCCAGTAAATACAGTAGATGTTATTAAAACATTTAAATCACTTAATTTAAAGAAAACAGAGGATTTATGGGGAGCCTCAGTAAAAATAATTAATCATATCATAGATTCAATTGCGCCTTACCTAGCTTTGATTTACAATAGTTGCATAGCAGAGGGAGTTTTCCCAAATCTTATGAAAATTAGTAAAGTCATACCTCTTTTTAAATCGGGTGATTTGAGTGATCTGACTAATTTCCGTCCGATATCTATACTACCTGTTTTAAGTAAAGTTTTCGAAAAATTAATGTTGAAAGATCTACTAGGACACTTCAATAGAAATAAATTACTCTCTAGTAAACAGTTCGGTTTCACAAGGGGACGTTCCACGACTGATGCAGCATCTGTACTTGTTTATTAAACACATTTATGACAGCTGGGAGGAATCTTGTGATGCAATTGGGATCTTCTGCGAGGCATTCGACTGCGTTCATCCTGGAACACTCATTTTGAAATTAGAACATTATGGTCTGTCTTCAAATGCTTTAAGCCTTATGTCTTCATATCTCAGTGATAGAATGCAAACAGTGGATGTAAATGGAACCCAGTCCAATGGAGCTATAGTTAAGCTAGGAGTGCCACAGGGCTCTATTTTAGGTCCATTTCTATTTTTGGTTTATATAAATGACTTACCATCTATAGTAGATAATCTTTGTAATATAGTACTATTTGCTGACGATACATCATTAATTTTCAAGGTTCACCGGAAATCAACCGACTATGCGGAAATTAATGGCACACTAGAGAAAGTACTTAACTGGTTTACTACTAATAATCTTCTATTAAATACCAAGAAGACTAAATGTGTTAGATTTGCTTTACCGAATGTTACGGCGGTAGATTCTACTATATTACTAAATGGTGAATGTTTAGAAATAGTGAATAAGGCATTATTCTTAGGTATAACATTGGACAGTAATTTGCAATGGAGTCCACATATAGCAGTGCTTGCAGGTAAATTAAGTTCAGCGGCGTACGCCGTTAGGAAAATCAGACAATTGAGTAATGTTGATACAGCTCGCTTAGTTTATCATAGTTATTTTCATAGTGTCATGTCATATGGTATTCTGGTTTGGGGCAAAGCAGCTGACGTTCAGACTATATTTGTGCTACAAAAAAGAGCCATTCGTTCTATATATAACCTAAATTCTCGTGACTCCTTAAGAGACATTTTCAAAGATATAAACATCTTAACTGTAGCGTCCCAATATATTTATGAGAGTATTATGTATGTTATTAGAAACCTAGATTCATTTACAAAAAATTCCGATGTCCACAGTTTTAACACTAGAAATAAAAATAAAATTGCTATTAGAAAGTTTCGTGTTCGTAAAGTAAGTAAATCATTTTTAGGCCAATGTATTCATTTTTATAACAAGTTACCTGATCATGTTTTAAAATTAGCCTTTCCATCTCTCAAAAATTATTTAAAAAAATCTCTAATGTCAAAAGCATATTATACAGTAGAGGACTATCTGACAAAAATGCATGACCTGAACCAGAAACCGCGTAGCTGACTCCTTCTTAGATTGTACCTAACTAGTTTAAGGGACACAATTCTAATAAGAAAGCATATCAAACGTACATAAATTGTGATAAACCGTCAGGCTTTCTTGTAGTTTCTATTTTATTCTTACACTTTTCCTCACTTGTGTCTTAAAATACACTTTTAATATGTTTTCTTGTAGAACTACGTATAGTTAAGTTCATATCATTGTAATAGTTAAGTAGGTACTTATGCTTTCTGAAAAAATGACTGACTGTTGAGTTTCTTTCGGCGTTTCTTCTCAACAGTGGTCTCCTCTTGTGAAATGCCGGTAGACTCAGACATGTAAAAGTGCCCTTGTGGCCTACTTGCAGAATAAAGTTCATTATTTATTTCATTATTTCATTATTTGACATTGATTATTCCATTCAGTTGAAATATTTTCTCAGTTTATGATGATTTGAATAATTTCACATCGGCATATACGGCATGGCAAATATGGTGACATTAAAAAACAAACAGCTTATTCAGGTGCTTTGTTTCATGACATCAGCGCTAAATATGTTGTTTCCCATGACCTTGGAGACTTGTGCTCGACAGAAAATACTTAGTAATGGGAATTACTTATTCAAGTAGCAAGTTGATATCTAGAATTGACACAAATTCGACATATTTTCAACAATTTCAATGCAGTTTGCAATGAATATGATTATAGGTGTAGTGTTTGTGGTAGTATCTATACATAAATAGACTAGCTTTTGCCCGCGGCTTCGCTCGCACAGGGTCTAGAAACGTTATCTGTGTAACTTTCAACCCGATTTATTGTTTCTTAAAATAATACAACTAATAGAAATCTGCGCGCATACATAATTTTTTGGGTAGCAGATTTATATATTTCTAGATCACGTCGTGGTATACACATTGGGACACTTAATTTTCCGATGAACCGAACAAAATCATAGTCAAAAGTTTGATCTCCTTAAGGATAGGAATTTCCTCTAACGTTTAAATCAGTAGGTACCTATTCTCAGTTAATAAAAATAGCCGGTCAAGTGCGAGTTGGACTCGCGCACAGAGGGATCCTTACGAACTATGAAAACACTGCACATTACTAAGGAAAAGATAAAATGTACTCATTGGCAAACTTCACATTTACCGTTGGAAAACTGTTTTACGTACTTTAAATACAGACTACTTTTTTATTTAATTAGAAATGTATAGTTTCAGATTTCCATACTAATATTATAAATGCGAAAGTGTGTCTGTCTGTTACCTCTTCACGCTTAAACCACTGAATCGATTTTGATGAAATTTGGCATGGAGATAGTTTAAGATGCGAGGAAGGACATACGATAGTTTTCATCCTGGAAATGATCCCTAAAAAGATTGAAAAGTGAGTAAGTAATTCATGATGACATTGATGACCCTGTAGGAAATGTAATGATTAGACCAAAAGCACAATTGCTCTTACATTTGCTTAGGCGCTTTTAATAATCCCTTTTATTAATTAAGGTGATTAGGTGGATATCTATCGTGTTGTACGAGGTTGCTTCCATACTTCCAAGTTCCACGCGGACGTAGTCGCGGGCAAAAGCTAGTTCCCTATAAGTACTTGCAGTAAGACACGGTATTACTTGCCTAATTCATAGTTTTAGTTTAACTGAAAATATATAAGTACCTTATAATTTTTGATTCCCTTGAGAGTATCGACGTTTGTTGTGGCACAGGTAAACAGCCGGATCTTTTTTACGTTATATCTTAGAAGTTTGTTTTTTTAAGAACTTCAAAGGACTATTAGGCGTATTTAGTGAAGTCCTGAGTACTTACTATGGTTTTCATTTCCATTTTAATCGATAGACGGACAGACAACTAAGTTGTGATCCTTTGAGGGTTGCGTTTCTAAAATTTACCTCCCTCTTTACCCCACTGGGGGTTGAATTTTAAAAAACGCTGAAATACATGTTACTTAGTTTTTGATGATCAATGTACACACAAGATAATGCACCTCTTCCTCAAAAAGGCTCGTTTTATCATATAAAGTTGCACTGTCCATTTAACCCCTTTGGGGGATGAATTTCCAAAAATGCTGAAACTCGACTTCTAACTGCATAGAAGAACCTATACACGAAATATTACCACTCCTACTCAAAGAATCCCAAGCTCCTTATGCAAATTTTCACCTCCCACTTTACCCCATTGAGGGTTGAACTTTCAAAAACGCTGAAATCAATATTCAACGTTTTTGGTGAAGTCTGCACGCAAAAAAATGCACCCCTTAGGTACTCAAAAAGGCACGTTTCTCAAGAAAGTTTTACTGTCCATTTAACCCCTTTCGGAGTTGAATTTCCAAAAATGCAAATAAGAACCTGTGCACGAAATATACCCACTCCTACTTAAAAAATCCCAAGCTCTTCATAGAAACGTTCACCTCCCTCTTTACCCCATTAGGGGTTGATTTTTCAAAAACGCTGAAATACATGCTTTCAGTGTTTAATGATCAGTCTACAACACGCAAAAGAATGCACTCCGTACTCAAACAGACCACCTTCTTCTTACAAAGTTTCACTGTACATTTAACCCCTTTTGGGGATGAATTTCGAAAAATGCTGAAACTTGTTCTCTTACTTTGTATAGAAAGAGCTATACACGAAATATTATCACTCTTACTCAAAGAATTCCAAGTTCCTCATACAAACTTTCACCTCCTATTGAACCCCTTTAAAGGATGATTTTTCAAAAATCCTGAAATCAGTTTTCTTGTTTTTAGACCAAAAATTTATGCACAAAGTTTTATTACTCTAACTCAAAAATTACGTAAGTTCCATACAAACTTTTAACCCCTTTTTGACACCCTTAAGAGATGAATTTTCAAAAATCCCTTCTTAGTGCTTGCTTGCATCGTATACTTGATCTATTCCAGAAATTTGAAGTTCCTAGGTTCAGTAGTTTCGCCTCTACGTTGATGAGTGAGTCAGTCAGTCAGTCAGTCAGTCAGTCAGTCAGGACTTGTCCGTTTATATGTATAGATATACACTGTCGAGGGCGAGAGTGGACGTGTGAGATTGCTATGTGTGCAGCGAGCGAGCCAGTGTTACAAACATAATACCTTTTACAGGCAGTACGGTGCACTGGCCATCGTGGAACGCTGGTGCAACAACAACGAGCTGACGGTCAATCCAAAAAAGACAGAACTGGTAATGTTCACCAACAAACGTAATCTGGGCACCTACCGACTACCCAGACTGTTCAATACAGAGCTCCAATTGTCGACCGAGGTAAAGTATCTAGGGGTAATACTTGATAGTAAGTTGAATTGGAGCAACCATCTAAATAACAAAATTGACAAAGCTACAGTCGCGTTCTGGCAGTGCCGTAGAATGGTAGGTAGAACTTGGGGTCTCAATCCTAAGATCACACTATGGCTATACCAGGCAGTTATCAGACCAATATTAAGCTACGGTGCAGTAGTATGGTGGCCACGAACCAAGCTAACCACCGTAGAAGCTAAACTACAACGACTTCAGAGGTTAGTTTGCATGGCAGCTACGGGATGCATGAGGACTACACCCACTGCAGCCCTGGAAGCTATACTGGGGCTGCCGCCGCTGCATCTCTTCGTCAAACAAGAAGCGGCAGCTACGGCGATACGTCTCAAGAAACTAAACCTCTGGAGATCAGCTAGGGTACCGCACACCGAAATCCTCTATGAGGTAATAGGTAAGGAACCGCTTATAGAAGCGGCCACCGACAGGATACCCAAGCAATTCATCTTCGACAAAAAATATAATATACAACTGTACGAGGAACCTGGCGAAGGTCTTAACCCAAGGGAGTTAAGAATCTTCACAGACGGGTCCAAAACTAGGTCAGGCACTGGCTCTGGGGTATTCTCAGAGGACCTAAAGATACACATCTCTACACCACTAGGAACCCATAACACAGTCTTCCAGGCGGAATGTATGGGTATCATAATGGCAGCCCATGCAATTATCTCGAGGACGGTAAAGGACTACCCCATCCGCATACTCTCCGATAGCAGATCAGTGTTACAAGCCCTGCAGAGCTACACAGTAACCTCAGGACTCATATACGAATGTCTCCGAGCATTGTCAGAGGTATGTAATAATAATAGCATAACCCTACAGTGGATCAAAGGACACAGCAACTCGCGCGGGAACGACGCAGCTGACGAACTGGCGAGAGGAGGTTCGGAGATGGTAGCAGAGGGACCCGAACCAATCATGCCTCTACCATTCGCCTGGCTGCGCAACACAGTGCGTATGAACACGAAGGTAGAACAGCAACTATACTGGTCTAACTTAGGTACCTGCAAGCAGAGCAAAGAGGCCCTTCCGACAATCTACCCCGGGTTGTCACGCAAGCTAAGGCAGCTGAAGAGGCCGCAGCTCCGGCTCATAACTGGAGCGATAACTGGACATGCCCTACTAAACAAGCACTTATTTACTCTAGGTGTTACTGACAGTCCTCTTTGCAGAGCTTGCATGGAGGCCGAAGAGACTGCCGCCCACGTCATTCTCGAATGTCCTGGTGTGGCCAAATACCGGGCACAACACCTCGGGTCTCCGAGGTCACTCCCAGAAGTCGTCGGCAACATCAAGGGGCTGCTAGGCTTTCTGGTAGAGTTGGGTTGGCAAGAGTAGTGCCAGCAACCCTTTACGCAAAATAGGCGCATTGTAAGACGTCGAGTTGCGGAAAACTAGCCCGCGATAACCTATAACCTATACAGGCAGTTTTTTAAATATTAATGTAATCTAAAGGTATTCATTCATACATGCCAGATGGGCCTAATGTGTAAAGACAGTTTTACACATGTGCCAGAAGGGCATTTATTATTTTATTTTATTTAAAATATCTACCAGCAAGTTCACAATAAGGCTTTATTTTAAATTAATATTTATAAAATGGGTTGTCTTTCTCAGTCAACCTTTGACAACGGTATCTGTAAAGGTACCGAAACGTCAGGGAGGCTCAAATAATTAATATACGCGATATAATCCGTTTAAATTGTCTTATTTCAACAGAAATATAGTTTCATATCACACCATAAAAAAAAAAAACAAGAACTGAAAAATGGTAGTTTTTTTTCTATAAAATTTTACAAGGTCTGAAAGAAACAACTGGACTCACATTACATTATACAACAACAGTTTATAGACAAATAAGCAGACAGACAAGTGGTCTTATCAGTCATGGCCATACATAAATCTTCTTAAGCCCTTAAGTTTAGTCTGAGCTGAACAAACAGATTTACTTTGTTAAACCTACTTTTATGTACCTACTTAAGCTTATTACGATTATAATTGCTTCATTTTATTATAAACAACTATAATTTATTGACTAAGCGAATATTTCGATTGTTTTCGATTGATTGAAAATTCCCACGTATATTTCGATATTCAGATGTTTTCCGGCTGTTTTCGCCTAGACGTCGCATTTCTCAACCGATACTCATGAAATTTCGTGAGTGGGTTCGATAAGTAGGTATAATAATAATAATAATGCCCCGCTGCCGGCGGCACCCTAGGTTAGGTTTTTTATAATGTATTTATATTTTGTAATTACTTTATTGTATTTTACTTTTTATATAAATTTATTGTTAAAAACCTAGCCTAAGACAAAAGATGAATAAAGGAGATAATAATACAATACTTTATTGCACACCAATAAAAGTTTACAAAAGGAAACAAGACAAATACAATTTATAAATAATGGTAGACAACAGGCGGTCTATGGTATATGGTTTTTGTTGTCAATTCATTTGTACGAAAAAAAAAAACAAAATGGCAGATAGTTAAAATTGTAAAAATTACTAATTTCGAAATAAACTTACACACAGGTCTACAGCTCACAGAGCTGCTACTAGTTAAATTATACGATCTTGATAGTAAGTTTTAGATGATTTTTTATCTGAGTCAACATGGATCGCTGTTTGGCAGGTACAGCCAATATTATCACCACTTGTTTACTATCTATACAAATGGAAATGATAACAGAACCTATTAAACCTCCATCAAACAATTGAATATTTCCCCTCGACTGTGCAGCCTGTTCCCTAGCTTTTTGAACCCCTAACAACAATTAAAGATGTTATAATTATAAGTTTAACATCTGTATCTGTATCCATTTGTGGCATAAATAGCTCTCAAATGGATCAACCAATTTTAATGTAGTTTTTTTGAAGGTCTTGTTTGTAAAAATGGTGTTTAGCTATGTTTGGTGGAATAAAATAAACTAAACTTTTTGTTTCATTTCAGTCATTTCTGAATAAAACTATAGACAATTTTGATATGAATTGGAAGTTTTCTACACAATCATCCTAAGTCATTAACCTCCTAAGACCCAATCTATTTTTAGGACATTTGTAATAGCGACCCAGGGACCTAATTTTAGGTTTTTTATTCTGTGTCGTAATTATATATTAACCTTGGGTGGATATTTGATTAATTCATACATGTCATTGGGCCGCAATTAGTACGATCTCTGGTCTTTAAAATAGGCCGTTGGGTCTTAGGAGGATAAAATCTATAAGGAAGCCTATTTTTTATATAAACTACCTATTGTTTTGTCTTTTCTAGCATGTAGGTATTATTCCGTCTAGTCAGAATGTTTACGGCAAAAGTGTTGATAGGTATATTATTTAACAGTTTTTTACATGGAAGTAATTTGGTTTTACCTTGAAAGTTTTTCCTTATACAATTTGGCTCAAGAGCTATAAATAATATTGTATAAAATGATCACCTTTCATGTTAGAGATTTATGAAAGATTTATAGCTATTGTATATATATATTGTTTGTTTTATTTTCCTTTGTAGTAGTGGTAGTAGCCATAGCCACAAAATAATAACAAGTGGCTGCACTGTGAGTGGGAAATCCATTAACTAAAATATTGTATTGTTACTTTCAGCTTACTCTTGCTTAAGTTAAGCCACATCTTACATAAGCTCTGTCAGCAAAAGTGAAAGTCTTCATACAAAAATAAACAATAATGGAATATCTAGTTGGAATCTTATTAGAGTCCAACAGTAGGCCTAAAAATAAATTAAAGAGTTAGTTTCTTAATACATTGTTGATGATAAAAATGTTTACTTACTTGTATAAATGGCAAATAGTCCTGGCGAGGCCGTTGCCTGAGCCACACGGCAGTATGGCAAGTGGCACCTCAGCCAAGGCCTGCTGCCAGTCCAGCCGCTCGAACATGCCATTCAGGACCTCAAAAAGCACGCCGTCACCGCCCACCGCCACGATCCCGCGCCAGCTGTACACATTCCTCGTGCGGACGAACTCCCTAGCGTACTGCGCGTACTTCGTCACATGGAGGTCGTACGGGATCTCCCCCTCCTGCAGGATCGGCGCCACCTTCGTCTGGAACAACTCCCGCGCCTTCCCCGGCCCCGACGTCGGGTTCAACAATATCAACAGCTTCTTATCGTTCGCTGGCGCGACGTAATTGATCGGCTGACCCGCTATCAAACACTTTATTGTCGACCGCCACTTCTGCGCCTCTCTGTTGTTATCTTCGTACTTATCGAAGGATCTGAACCGCAAAGTTATTGTTGTTCTCTCCCTTTTCAGCGTGCGGCGGCTACGCTTCAAAATATACGCGTAAATGTATAGGTACGCGCTGATATCGTTTTCGTCGAGGTCGCCGCTGTTTTCCTCGACGACCTTGAGCTGCTGGTGACTGACGAAACTGCACACGCAGGAGCCTGCCCCTGGCCGTCTTCTCTTACTCCTCATACATTTACTCCCGACGATGTCTCGCAGCAAAATCGTTTGCTCCTTTGAGTTGCCATCTGTTTCCTTCGTTAGCGTTAATCCTTTAGACGTAAGTTGGACGCGAAACACTGAATTTTTCTTCGAAAGAATATAAAAGGTTTCTTCAAGGTAAACATGCTCCTTCGACTCGGCATGTTCATCTCCTACACCGTTTAACACGTCCTTCCCGAGCCTCGGTTCCGCCATGACTGATTTTTTTTAATGCGATTACTCTCAATCTCAACAAAAACAAACGTCATTAAAGATTTACATCAATATAGTACAAAAAAGTATTCGTTACAGGTTAACCATCAAAACAAATTCAATACCTTGCATATAGTTTTAACAGCCGAACTTGATAAAGGCCGTTTTAACTGTACCTTAAACGGCTTTACTGGAGTATTGCCATATTGTACTAAAACCCCATAATATTGAGTTAAAAAAGAATTAATTCTCCAAAGTCAATTTAATGACCCAAGTCAAATATTTTTTTTCATACTACAATAAATAAAATATACATATTTCAATAATAAATAAATAACCAACATGTATTTACATAAAAGGACTCATTCTTAAAACTCATCAGGAAATAACACGCGTAATCGTGCGGTGCCTCATGCGAGTGGAAAAGGTAACTAAATGTGGATTTATTTGTCGTTTCCAATGGCAACATATAGGTAAACACATGTTGCCAACATTGCCACTGAATCTGTCAGGAGTGACGTGTCAATTTCGAACCAATTATAATTTACGCGTACAGCGCTAAGTTTGTGTGTATTTACTTTTTACTAATTTACTTCCATATTGAATAAGTATGGATTCAAAAATGACTCACAGAATATTAGAACTTTACAGTGGAATTGGAGGCATGCATTGTGCTTGGAAAGGTGGGAAAATGATGAATAAAATAATAATGTACTATATTTCTAAGGTTACAAAGCTAACGTTTCATGTAAACATTACAGATTCGGGTTTACCGGGAACAATAGTCGCCGCAGTTGATATAAATACAGTTGCCAACGATGTCTACAAGCACAACTACCCCGAAACAAAGCTTATGACTCGAAACATTCAAGCAATAAGACCAGAAGAATTCAAAAAGCTTAACATAAACACAATACTCATGTCCCCGCCTTGTCAACCTTTCACAAGAAACGGTAAATTTCTAGACAAAAATGACCCGAGAACGAACTCATTTACTTATTTAATAGATATACTTAGTAAACTGGATAATGTTGAATATATTCTAATGGAAAATGTCAAAGGTTTTGAATCATCAGCTGTAAGAGATTTATTCATAGAGAAGTTGCAGGAATGTCAATTTGTATATCAAGAGTTTCTTGTATGTCCATCAACAGTAGGAGTCCCCAACTCCAGGCTTAGGTATTATTGTTTAGCAAGGAGGAACTCGACTTGGTGTTTTAAAAGAAGAGATGAAATAGTAAGTATTCAGAGTAAATCATGCATGTTCCATTTGTAACAAACTAAATAATGCTCCTGTCAAATGTAATTAATTCTACTCATTTCTAAGTAAATTTAATTCTAATATTAATTAACACATTCACTGCCAGCGACGCATATATGTATTCACTGTCATACAGGTTTGTTCCTAGGCCATGCCCCTGGCAGTGAAATATAATGCAGTATCTGGTTTGCCGTATATGTAACATGATTTTCATACCGGACTTACCTTCAAGTAACTGGTGATTTCATGCCTTCTTCAAGACCCATACGATATTTCACCTCTGACATATTAGTATATTTGTTTTCAGATGGACAGGCTTCCACAAGATTATGATGACCCATTCGCACTCAGTGAAATCATAGAAGAAAATGTACCTGACAAATACCTGGTACCTGACAAGCTGCTTAAACGGGCCAACATATTCGACATCTGTTACAAAGACTCCAGAAGATCCTGTTGTTTCACAAAAGCGTACACCCATTACATTGAAGGCACCGGCTCCGTCTACACTGAAGCAAGCCCAGAAACAGTTGAGAAATTTTATAAGCAGGCAAACACTCATGAAGTTGGTAGTACTGATTTTGTGAACTGTTTAAAAGACCTTAAATTAAGGTTTTTTACTCCGAAAGAAGTTTCTCTGCTCATGGCATTTCCTGATGACTATGAGTTTCCCAAAAATATATCTACAAAACAGTGTTATAGACTCTTGGGTAACAGTGTTAATGTTAAAGTTATATCAGAGTTATTAAAAATATTAGTTAACTGAATAATGAATTTTATTCATGTAATAATAAATATTGATTATAGTACACTGGAGGCTACATTATTAATTACAAGTTAACAGAAAGTTGATTTAATAACCATATGCTTAGGCATCAGATCCTTGAAGAAGAGTTGGTTATCAAACTGCATACTAAGGGTAATAACCATACCCCGGGATTTTTAGTGCACAAATGGTTTGACAGTAAGTATCATATCATTTATGCACTGAAAATCCTGAGTAAGGTAATAACAACTGCACAATCTCTTTTTGGCAAGTACATTATAGCAGTATAGTAAGAGGAACACAACTTTTCTCTCTTAATACCCTGAAGAAAAGATGCAAATACAAGAATTTAGTCAAATAGTCTGTGTATTAGTTTCTAGATTCATAGAGATGTTTCCTATATAGCCCCATTGCTTAGGGCTATTCTGGCTTTCCGTTTAGCCCTGTAGTTCAGCACCCTGGACCGCAGCATGACTGCGATAGATGATGCTGCACCAATCACAAAAGACCAAATCGTAAATTTCCAATATGCTCTTTCTTCCAAATATGCCACTCTGTCACAACTGAAAAATAAAATGCATAAACTTTGCAACACTCAGGTTTCATGTCACCATATATTTTAATTTTATGTTGAAATGAAAGTAATAAAAAGGTACTGCTCTGAAGAGTAGGTTTTAATGTAAAAATATATATGAATCTGATAAGAGTATGCAAATTCAAAAGTCCGTACCTTCTAGTGACTGTCTCTCCATTGGCACATTTCAGTATTTCCTTAAAACTTGTATGAATACACACTCCTATACTCTTACTTTTTATTTCAAAATCTGAAAAACAAGAAAATAAAATAATTATTGCAAGATCATGTATTTTTCAGCACATTATCATTTTAATTTGACTTACAATTCCAGAACAATGTGAATATGAATAATATGATACAAAAAAAATTACCTGAGCAAGGATGACATTCACTGATAATGGAATATTTTTGATGCTGCCAGCATGTTGAGTTGTTTTCTGTAGGGAACGTCTTGTTCTTCATCTTATGACTGCCTGATAGCGAGTCGGCTAAATGGGACTCCAAAATCAATATAACAATTGTTAGTCTGAAAATAAAATACAACCATGACATCTGCAGACGTAAATGTGCAATCATTGCTTATTGGTAACATGAATCGCAATAATTCAGGTTTTTTAACCCGCATATGATTTAATATGTGCATGAGTCGGATATTGTCATAGCACCGTTAAAATTCAGATTGTACTTACATTCCGAGGGAAACTGTTCCCAGAAGCATACATTTTTTAGAACATGTCTCAATCATGGTGAAAGCGAATTCGTATCTCCGTTTACAACCACTTATGCTTTTGTTGATAATATATTGTTTTGTCTTTTGATATGATTATTGTAACATATTTCAATTAAAATGATCACATGTCTGTGGTGTTTTGACTAACTTTGTAACAAAAATAAAATAAAAAAATGTTATTCACCACTGCGTGACACTGACGAGATCATCTATCCACAAACTACATGCAAACTACTAAGAGATACTACATACAATCTTACATACAACGATACAACAAACAAATTTAATCTGACACTCAATAACGCCAGCATAAACAAAGCAAGTTTTTTTTTTAATATGGCGTTCTGATATTACCCTATTAAATTTAAATTTTTAGGTGATCAAGAGCTAATTAAGATCAGTGCTTTAAGCATTTTAAGATTAGTAAAACGTGATGAATTTATTTAATTTTATATTAGTTATATTAGCGGCAAACCTCGATTTACTTGGGTGATTAGCGAACACTTTAAAATAAAAATTGTGGGACTAATCCTTGGGTGGTATCTAAACGCGTCGATAATTTTGGACTGTTCAAAAAACTGTTTAATACGACGAAAGAGACTGGAAGTACAAACGCTCTTTTTGAAATATCAGTGTCAAAAACTGTAAATAAAACCACAAAAACTCTGTAGTCTATGTTTGGCGCCCGTACCGTCTGCCCGCCATATTTGTTAAAAGCGAAACGTAAACGGAAAAGAAAGCGGTAGTTTTTTTTTCATAAACTCAGTTGAAGTACGGTGAGCGGTTCTTGTTTCGAATTAGAGTTATGAGCAGACTTTATAGTTTTCTAATTAATATCGACTCGTGAATTTTTTAACAATGGCTTTGCCACCCGAATCACAAAGGTCTTTTCGTCTTTACGTGACCCATGTGGATGGGGAGGGTCATTTTCTGAAGATAAGCGGCCAGCTCGACCAACAGTCTTCGTTGATGGTCGAAAGCCTATTTGAGACGGCTCGCGAGAACTTAGAAAAGGGCATCGGATCAGTTCCCCCGGCAGCTATCCACGAAGGTATCATTTGTGCCGCCAAATACAAAGATGGAACTTACTACAGGGCGAAAATCATAAACACGACGAACCTGTCTACCGGTTTAGTGGGAGTCCATTTCATAGATTACGGTAACAAGGATATTATTTCGCTCAGTGCTATAAGATTTCTCGACAAGTATGACCCAATGTTTCTTCAGCTTCGCGGGCAGGCGACGGACTATTATCTGACTCGAATTATGCATCCTTCCGGCCGCTGGGACGAGCCGCTGCTACTCAAGCTGCAGAGCTTGCTTTGTTACGCTGAATATCCTGCAGTTATCGAGGGTCAAACTCGCACGTTACCAATTGTTTCGATACAATATAAAGGAAATGATTTCTCAACACATCTGGTCTCTAATCGATTTGGTATAGCGGTACCAGTAGCAAAACAAGAGGTGCTGATGATGCAGCCCGCGGGAAGTGACGGCCAACTAGGACACTGGCAGCCAAATCTGATAGCTGATCCTCCGTTGTATGCTGAGCATGTACCTTTTCTGATTAATCAGAACTTCCCGTCTAACCCCGCATCAGCAATGCGTTTGCAGCAGAATGCTAGTGTGCCCTTCAATGGTGCTATTGTGCCTCCACCATCAGCCATTAGTCAGAGACTACTAGTCAATAAGGCATCAAGAGGTCCATTGAACCTTAAAGGTCCAATAAGACAGCCCCAAGTGGCTCTAAACTCTCCCCCCATTCAGACCGCAGCTCCACCTCCGGCGTCTCCCCTTAATAAGAGTTTATCTCCGAAAAAATCCACAACGTACAAGAGTCGTCTGCTAGAAACAAATTCCCAGCACAAAGTCTTTGTGTCCTTCGCAGAAGAGGGACCGGAGCTGTTCGCGGTGCAGCTAGTAACAGATGCTAAGAAACTTCAAGACATGATGGATGATATAAACCGAAGACCTCACAGTAGCCTCGCAGAGCCCCCGATGATAGGAACAGTTTGTTTGGGCCGAATGTCTGGAGACCGCATAATTTGCAGGGCAATAGTTATGAACCTATCAGGCTCTCAGTGCAAGCTGTTCTTTGTAGACTTTGGAGACACAGAAATGGTGTCCTACTATGACATCTTTGACATCCCAGAAGAGTTTGTAAAACCAAATGTTTTTGCCATGAGATTTTGCTTGTCTGGGGTGAAAAAACTGCAGAAGGGTCCATATTTAAATGAAGCATTTAAGCAGCTTGTTAATGGGAAAGTAATGACGCTCCGAGTAGTAGCCCCTGAAGGCCCACCATTAATCCAATATGGAGAACTGTACTTAGACAACAAGAATGTGCTGGATCTATTGCTGGCAAATGTGACAGACAATCTCCAATTCAAATGGATGGAAATGCTCCCACTGGGTAGCCGTGCCTTGGTATTGGTGTCTTACGTAGATAGTTGCATCAAATTCTATGTTCAGTTGTCAGATAAAATTGATGACTTAACCGCAGTGATGGAAGCAGTTAAAGTCCACTGCGAGAGCACATCGTCCCCCGGGGAACTACCCGTCGGTGCTGCTTGCTGTGCCAGATTCCCTGAAGATGGCAAATGGTACAGAGCCAGGGTCCTAAGCTGCAACAACAAGAGAGTTGTAGTTGCCTATGTGGACTACGGCAATGAGCAAGAAGTTGAAGTTTCTGATTTGCGAACCATCACACCGGATCTGATTAAATTACCAGCTCAAGCCATGAAATGTGCATTAAAAGTAAGTAATAAACGCTGCTTATATTAATTAAAAATCACTAAAAACTTAATTATTAATCATTTTAATATTACCTAGTACATTTTCTTCAATAATACCTAAGTTAATTTTTATGAATAGTATAAGTTTATAACTACATGTTAAGGTTCTTTTTTCTCTGTAGTTTTGCATTGTACCATTTAACTTTTCAAGGAATGAATTACATAATTTATTTTTTCCAGGGCTTTGAAAACAAACCAGTAGAAAGCAAAACATCAAATCAGCTGGAAATGCTGGCACTCGAGAAGACCCTGACTGCCAACATAATCGGAGTTCTGTCCAGTGACACTATGCTGGTGTCTTTGGTGGACGATACCACCAGCCCACCTCTAGATGTTGCCAGAAAAATGAACCAGCTGTCACAACCTAGGAGCAATGTTGAGGTGAGTTCTTTGGTACTGTAATGTTTTATAATTTAACTAGAAGACACCCAGAACTTTGTCTGCAAAGGGCTTTCCATTTTGGCATAAGAGTGACATAAATAAATAAAAAACTATTTCTTTGCCATAATTTGGTAAATTATTATCAGCCTTTGTTAACAGCCATTGGCTTGCTTTTCAGCATAGGCCTTCCGAAGATTTTTCCATGCTAATCTGTCTCTTGTTGTTCTGATCCATGTTTTTCCTGCTATTTTCTTTATGTCGTTTTCCCACCTACAATATTGGCCACTTTGCTTCCTTTTATTGTACTTAAGACAATAGGTTCTATAAACCTCCTTCCATTCTTATATCAGATTATTTATGAAAAACACAGACACAGTCATAGTCACACAAACACACACATTCATACAAACAAATAAAAGTCTAAATGAAATGGCCTCACTCATTCTAAATTAAATATCCGAGACTATCAATCAACACGTGTTTTAAATATTAGAGACTTTCTAGAATAATACAAGCTTCTCGCCAACTATAGCAGACTCAGTTATTTTTAAAGCTAAGTTATGAAATATGATCATGACAAAAAATATTAGCGTTCAAAGAACCATACATAGTTTCGGCAGAATGCCTATTGTAAGTGAGTACAAAATCATAACATAAACAATAGCTTGAAGTGCTCTATAATATCCACTCAGTCATTACAACAAAAGAAAGGCATATTCACAGTTCATAACAACTTAATGAAGCATTTAACACGCCCAATCAAAATTCATAGTTGATTACGAAACTTGAATGCCAGCAACAGGATGACTATTTGGCAGCAATGTTTTTCTTTCTCAAATAATTAGTAAAGTGCAATAGAGCGTGATAAATATGTGCTTACTTTCCCTCTTTTTGCTGTCCATCCATTTTGCAACTATGTCTAATTAGTTGCATTGTTTTGACTCTTATTCTCTGGGCATAGATACTAAAACATAGACTGTTGTAGTTGGCCACCTGATCTCGTTCCCCACGCACAGATAAACGCTTTAAATAAGCACATGAGTGATATCTCTTGTCCGTGTAATTACGAGGTTTCGATATAATTAATGAAGAATGAAAATTGGTTATAAGTAGGTTACATACCTTCGGGCACGATTGAAATGCGTGAATCAGAGTTAATAAACAAGTTCATAATTATAACTACTTAAAGATAAAAAAATGTTTTCAACCAAGTGTATTATTTATATATTTATGTGCCAATACACATGTGTATGCTTTATTAACATAGTCGTTGGAAATAAATAACGCGACATTTTGGAGCTTTTTGTACCGTAATGGGTGTACCTTATAAATTATCTTAAAAATAAGGTAAATGCATTTTAAGCTTTTTTACCGACGAACTTTTACTATATGTGAGCCCTTGAATGTTGACATCAAAAACAAATACAATACTCACAAAACCTAACCAAACAACCCAAACATGTACCTAAGGCAAAGTTAATCAAGTCAGCGTTAAATTTACTGATGACAATCGGCCTGGCGAAACTGGAGCGGAGTGTTCTTGTCTTTACATCAATAAGCCAGGTTTAGACGAAGCCAGTGCTGGCTGCCAGTGAAATTGGCAGCCAGCGCTGGCTTGTTATTGGCCTCGTGAAAACAGTTTTTCAAGACAAGCCAGCGCTGGCTGCCAGCACTGGCGGGAATAGAGCGCCGGCCTATTTTTCAAGCCAGTGACCCCCGCCCGCGTTTCCCGCAACCCCCGCGCCAGTGTGAGGTCGCGTGTAGCCGCACCGCGCCAGTCGCTGGCGAATATCCACTATGCTCACCACAAGAATTATCCAGGAATGAAATGAACCCAGTTGGCTTGTCTGAGGACTGGCGCCAGCGTTACTGGCTTCGTCTAAACCTGGCTTAAGTCCTAATTTCTAAATTATAAATGCTCATTATTATGGCATAATATTGAAAAACGGCAATATTAGGACGTGCTGGTACCCGTTTATTCGTATTTTTTTGCTCAATTTCACGCTTTGCATTATGATTATTGCATGCAAACTTTCGAGTTGGATGCACACGTCTTATCTAACTCGTTTAAGTTCGAGCTACGGTTCAAAGAACGCCAGCGTATTGTAGTATCACTTTCCAATCTAGTATAAATAGTATTATGTGTGCGCAAATAATTTGTCCATCCAGCCGCCTAAATTTTTCATTGTTGATTAAAGACGGTTTAAGTTAGCTTTGTCGTTGTAGGTATCATGATTGAGGGACCTCTCTCTCTCTTCCCCCTCTCTTTTTTGTAAATGTGGGGGATTTCGGAGTAGGTAAAGATACAGTCAGCATCTGAAATATATCGCAACACTGTTTATATTAAGCTTTTGAGCGCAATGCGGTGAAGCAATTCACCGGGCCCCTGACGCCACAAACAAAATAAAGAAGTCTCCATAAACAGGGATTGAAAAAGGCATGTATTTAACGCGGCGACAAATTAATCTGATTTAGGGATTTATAAAAAATTAAAGGGGGTAGCAAAAATAATAAGTTGGCGACTAATTGCGGAGACTAGTATAAAGTAAAAAGTAGCTGCTAAGTAATCAATTTTCGGCTTTGTTTCAATATAAACTAGCATCGAGTTTGGCGACTGAATTAACTTATTAAGCAGAAACATGACAGCGGATAAAAAGTTGAAAATGGCCTACTCTAATTGTTCAATGGAGATTGCATATAAAATAAATCAAGGTCATAAAAAAATAAAAGGAGCGCTTTTTAGGAATATAAAAAAAAAACCAACCTAACCCGGCCGAGTCGGATCTTCTGCTAATATTAGTCGCCAAGTCATTATTTATAGTACCTCGCCTATGATTTCAGTAATCTTGTTTATTATTTCTGCTACCTTAAAGTAGCTGCCATTATTTGGATTTTAAAATATCCTTAGTTTAAAGCTCATTTAATATAAATGATTGCCAAAATATTTAATCGCTGACAAGTTATTATTTTAGTTGCAAATAGTTTGCTGCTCTTTAATTTTTCTGTCGCCGCGAAAATAATAAGCCATTGAAAAATACTTAAAGATGTTTGATTTTAACGGCTGTGGCCGACGTTGGCATCACTGGAGCAGTTCTTCGTTATCGGCTACAGCTGACTGTCGCGTTCGAATGATTAAATAGGCAAGACGAATTCATCTCGTGCCGCGAGCGGCGCTGGAAATGCTGCGACTTTGCGCGAGACCGAGAGATCCGAGCGCGGCGGCCATACGAGTGAGCGAGACACACGTACCTACACCGCTGCCGCTGTCGCGCAGTCGTGGCATCTCCTTTAACAGCCAACGCTCTGGCGCGCCCCCAGAGGCTCGACCCCGCCTTTTGCTTTCGTTCGGGCAAGACAGCGCACGTTCGTAACCAGTCGTTGCGGTTCGCACGCGTAGGTAGACCGATAAATAATAAAATATAATTGTAGAAAAAAGATCATGCTGTAGGTACTTTATTCTATGACTATATCATTTGGCCTGTTGATATCACAGATATGATTCTAGCTTAAACTGCTATTTTCTGCTAATTCACTTGCTAAGGCGAAAATACGGCGATGATTTCAGAGCTCCTACGTATGCTAATCTTACTGATAAGATACGTCTTGAATACGTATACAAAAATGCAACGGAAATCGTGTGCTGCTCGCAAATCGTGTAGCTTTGTATGATCACCTTATCCTATCTATAATTACCAGTGATCGGCTCAGGCCGTAACATCGCGATTTTCGGCGTAAAAAAAACATGATTGTAATAAATATAAATTTAACATAATTCGCATACACTTACACATATATATATATGTATATTATTTTTTTCAATCAAGATTGCGGGATTTTATTTATATTCATATTTCAATTTATATACGAAACCCGCGGTATTGCACGGGCCGTGCCGATCACTGATCATATTTGGATGGTTAAAATTCTAATCCAATTCCGGATCTTTTTACGAATCAGAGATTGGGCGTTGAAAATACGTTATTCTGTATTGTAAAAAAAGTAATTTCCATGTTCTAATTATTTGACGATCTCATTAATTTATGTTATTTCACAAACTTGCCGTAGAACCCTCGACTTGTTGTATAAAATTTGTATGGAAAAGTTTAGTTTTAACTTACTAAGGGCCGATTGTTCAATCACCAGATAAAACATATCTGTCAGATAAATGTTGGCTGTCACTTTTTTTTTATATGACAGGAGAAAAGGATAGCAATAATTTTAACTGGCAGATAAATTTATCTGGTGATTGAACAATCGGCCCTTAGTTGATTTTGCTAAATTAATTTCGAATTTCGATTTTGTATAGCGTGAATCCTGTATCGGAACGGAACGTAAGCAATTTCACTCTATGAGTAGGGATTCCCCTCAGCGCGCGACCTACCTACGCGCGAGGTTTGTTGTTAAAAAGAGGTTAGTACCCTAGCTCTACACAACTCGCGAATATGATAGTGTACTTCGCTGCGGAAACCCATACTTCGGCCATCTTCGCGAATAGTGTAGCGCCGCAATTACATAACGTCATTTTCGTAGGTACTTGTTGAGTGGCAATTTGGCTTAGGGAGTTTAAAAATTCCCGTGAAGTGAGGAAGCGTTTTTAAAGGGTATAAAATGGGCAACATAGGTTCCTTCTACAAAAAGAAAATACCTCTATCCCGCGGTCACGAGTTTGATGTGGTATTAGATTCCATACTTAAATAAATTTGGGATGTTATAATATAATATACAAATTTATATTTATTATATATGTGAAAAGTGTAAAATAGAACTCTGTCATAGGTATTACCCCTATGCTGTCATTACCGTGTTACGTAGTCCGTTTAAAACATCCTCTTACCAATCAACAAAGAGTGTAATAAAAGTGATTGTCTACAGTTCAATAACTTTCTCCAAACTGCGCTTTGCATAAGCATAATTCTAAAGTAGTTTTCGATGTCTTGTTTTTATGTGCTCTGAAGTTTCGTAATTCTTCTTACTATCACGCAGCATAGGAAGTTTCTAATTAGGTGGACCGATAATTCCGTGAGGATATCAGGAATTCGCTATATGAGGCCAGCGCTAGACCGATCGTTTGAAAATTCTTGGGGAGGCCTCATCCAGCAATGGACATTTTTGTATGTACTATACTATATACATGATGACTATGACAGATAAACGAATATTAATCGGCCAAGAACATTAAGATCGATATAGAATACAATATAAATAACTAAAGGCACAAAAAATCACCTTCATCTCTGGATTTTCACTCTATTCTCGGTTGACTGATTGAATCCTAAGGGTGCCAAAGGATTTCGCCCCAATAATTCAAACAAAGGTTCTAACTATCGCCTTGTTTCCAGACTAAAGCAACAACGCCGGTAAGCAAAGCCCCAGAACAGTTCAGCTCGCCAGAGAGCAACGCCGAAGACACCTGGCGCGACAAGGGGTTCAAGCGAGAGAAGAGTTTCAGAGAGGACAGACGGCCCCGTGAAGAGAACGAGGACTTTGGACAGCGTGGGGGAAGCTTCAGGAACAGGTTCGTTTATGGTCGTATTCTATACTTATGACGAATTAGTACGACCAGAGATTAGGATTCAGCGCAAACAGAGAGTACATTAGCCTCGTGAAGAGAACGTTGACTTTGAACGTTGACGTTGACAGACAGCGGGGAGGCAGATGTTCGTAGAAACGTTCGGAGAAACATGTTCGTTGGTAGTCCTATTCTTTACCTCTGAGGAATTAGTATAGTTTACCACTAGAGGCTAGGAACAAACAGAGAGAGAGCAGGAGTCTAGTGAAGAGAATCTTGACTAAACAGCGGAGAGGAAGCTATAGGAACAGGTTCGTAGATGCATAGGCATAGGTAATGAGATCATATAGCAACGTAGAATGCCATTAGAACGTAAAGGGTTTTAAACGAACGTTGGTACACACAAGAAACGTTGACTTTGGACAGTGAGGAGGCAGCGGGACAAGGGGTTCAAACGAGAGAAGAGTTTCAGAGAGTATATACGGTCTCGTGAAGATAATGAAGACTGCACAGTGGGAGGCAGCTTTAGGAGCAGGTTCATAGATGCTATCATTTTTCTTTTAGCCGGATTGGTACAGTCAGAGCAAAAGGAGGGGGGTTTATGGCATTTCAGTTCACCAAAACGCGACCAGAGCAAGTTGAGCTACAAATAGTACTAATTTGCCTTGTAAATAGAACAGCGATTTGAGACGAGGTATCTTTATGAACAGGTTGGTCGTAGATGGTTAATAAATCTTTCCATAACACTCCACACTTAGGTATGTTCCTTGTTATTAAAATAAGTGATTCGATCTATAAAAAAAATGAGGCGGGAATAAAAACTTTATGTTTACAATGAAGCGAAAAAAAGAAACTTTAATAACTGTAATTAAGCACCATACAGATATATGGATAAGGCATGTGTCCGCGCCCGAATTACGTCACAAATATTTGGGTATGTAGTGTAAAGCCAGGTACACGTGTCATGTCTGCCGTGCTAAGGTATAAGGACTTTAAGGTTTTTGTAAAGAGCTCCATACGTAAAGGTCACCTTTTACTTTAGCACCCTCAGATGTAATACGTTTGCTATTACGAAATAATGGCTCTTTGTTGTAGTTTAGATCAATCTGACTAATTATAATTACATTGTAAAAAATCTAATTGAACTCGTCAGCGTCAGAGTACGCTAATAGTGAGTCATCTCATCACTTATCACTCACAACGAAAATTCTAGTTTCATCGAGACTTGCGCATCTCCATGGTATCATCGATACGACCTTCAAGAAAAGAGCGTACTCCCACGGTCCCACCTGAAAGGCCGGCAACGCACTTGTGACTCCTCTGGTGTTGCATGTGTCTACGGACGACGGTAATCGCTTTCCATCAGGCGATCCGTTTGCTCGTTTGTCCCCTATGACATAGAATTTGTTTGCATTCCTTTTCTTCCACATAGATAAGAGGTACAGATCGGTATCCGTTTAATATTGAACTAAGGAAGTAGGCCGAGAGATACCACTAAACATCGCCACATATAACGCGTGAGTGCATAATTAGGAATTATGTTCCTCACGCACCGAATAATATTTGAGATAAATCCTCAATAATTGGTCACTTAAGAAAATGAAAGTTAGTCAGTGGTCATCGATTTTGCTGACTGAAATATGTTTATTGTACTTCTGGCGAGAGTTCTGGATGTAAGGATTTAGATTAATTGCACAAGAATAATATTTTTCTAAGTCCAGTACCTCTTAATAAAGTTATTAAAAGATGTCCTGCAATTATATTAGCTGTTAGTCAAACAGTTAAAGTTCCAGTTCGAATAATGTAACTAATAGTTTCAAAAATACTATAAAAGGTATTCAAATACCAGGAGTAGCTTGAGGAATTGTGGGCAAATGACCAGTAATAAGCAATTTACCATACTCACGGTTATGCAAGAAAGTGGTACAAAATAATAATAATTCTCAAATGGACTATTAACGTCATTTGAAATTTCAACATAAAAGGAAGATAACGTTTCAAACTAAGTACCTATAAAAATTTCGCTACATCATACCTATTATCTAAATAATTTAAGTTAATAACATAATGTATGTGGAGAGTTCATTCGTGACTACAATCACTGCACTGCGGAAAGGTCAGGCTAAAATTAACACTTACTACGTGATTAAGTACCGTTTTAGAAGTGTTTGTGAAAGAAGAGAGCAAAATCGGACCAGTGCATATCATCAACGGAAACCCGAAATTTAACTTCTTTTAAATTATAATCGACAACGGACTATTCAACATATTTAACATATTAAGCGATTTAAGCGTCATATAAATGTGAATCAGTTACAGGCGGACGCTTTTAGACACGGGCCGTTAGGCAATCCATAATTACCCACAAATATAGGTGTGCGTGGGTAATTATGGATTACCTACTTACTTGGAACAATAGTCCCGTTAATGTCTCAATACGATTCTATTGTCGAAATACTTTATCATCTAACTGATATGGTTTTATCTAGTACATGACATAGATTTCAACGTCAAATTTTAAATGGGATTAAGTATCTGAAAATCTCCAATGATAAGATGAATGCGGTGATTCATTCCACTTTTATATCTTTTAACCCATTATAAGTAGAGTGAGAGGCTAATAGGAATATTTACAATTGAAGTTTTTGTGTACCGCTCAGTTTTTTAGTGAAATAGTCGCGTGAGTCACGGTTCCGACCTTGGACGAGGTTCTTTGAACCCCGAGGTGCGCGTAGCGGGTGGATTTTAGTAGTTCCGAATTGTCAGTTCCTAATGCCGTGTTAGGAATCCAGGCTTTCAGTGATACTATGTAAATGTGCTGTGTTAGATAATTTGGATTACAATGGCGAGGAATTTGTATTATTGCAGGGAGCGTGAGCCGTTTGATCGAGCGGGGCCGGGTCGGCATAGTGACAAGTTTGGAGGGAGACCCGATAAAGGAGAGAGGTGAGTTTGTATTCGTAAATCGATATGGGAGGTTTTTTTATTACGTTTAGGCGGTTTAGGTACCTATTTGATAATGTATGCAACGGAATTAGTGTGATGCAGCATTTTTCCCGTTACTTCTTGACAGGCGAAAGGTGTTATTTATGTTTTGGTCTATTTTTACCACGCAGTAAGGCAGTAAGTGCATAAAAGCGTCATATGTAGTTACTACGTTTGTCGTTTGGTCTAAATGAGATACGTGCGTCATTTAAAGTAATGAAATGTCGTTATATACGAGTATTATTTTATGATATTATTTACCATATATTGTGTTTTTACGTTCAGTAAGTCACTAATTAACAAAAGATGAGCTTCAACAAGTCTGAAAAGTATATAGCCAGTGACGTGTCTGTTAGCTGTTGGTTCTAATTATAAGATAAAGCAAAATAAGGGAATTTATCTCGCGCGAATGACTACAGAATCTTGTTTAAAAATATGTGAAGGTTTCAAGCAAAAGGGACCACTTCACCATAAGCATGATTGGACAGGTTATTGGTATAAAGTTCCTTATGGGAAGTCTCTTTTGTTTGAAATCGTAACATATACGAATGATCACGTAGACGCGGCAAGCCTTGGGAGAGTAGCGCCGCGCCCGCCGGCGACGAATGGCAGGAGCCGTCGGCGCCGCGCCCGCACCAGCGCGACCGGGACAACCGAGACAACAGAGACAGGGACAACCGAGACAACAGGTACTTGTCCTTGCACATGACTATCTGCACTCCGTGATCTCTTCTAAAATAGACTTGCGCGAAATCAGACAGGTGAATTAACCTGTCTGATTCCGCGAGTAATAGTGAGACAGAGTGTAAATCCGAAGGATATTTTAACGGGTCACGGACTGTACCTACGATTCGTGGACTTCATGCGACATGAACAAGGCATTTCTCCCATTCGAGCTAACAATGTCGCGAAGATTTTAGATCGGCCACATCTCAGCTGTTTAACCTGCGGTGAACGAAGGGTTTTTCGGCCTAAAGTGCTTCCAATATTAATATAATATATTCGAACTGCTATACGTACCAAGTTTACCGAAACATAAAATGTTCCTTTGTACAATAACAAAAGGGAATTTCTCGTTGTGGAATTTTCAGGAGTCAAATGTTGTTTGAAGGCATTGGCATAATAATCTTTCCCGAGCAACATACAAATATGTTAAACGACCCAGTTAAAATCGCTTCAGACCTTTAGACACTTACATTTAGTATAAGGTCAGCCAGTAGAGGTGTCAAAAACTGAACGGTTCACTCCACAATCCGACAGAAGAAAACCTAGGCCGGACCAGCATGACAAGCCGGGTCAAAAGCCAGGCTGGAAGCACAAAGACTCGGCCGGGGTCGGCAAGAGACTCCGGCAGGCGGCCGAGGCGGCGTCGGCGGACGCTCAGAAGGGCACCAAGGGCTCCATACAGGACCGACTCAAACGGTACCGTGGTTAATGGTACTGCCCTGTAACACCGGTTTTTTTTGTTGTGCTTACCGACTATTCATTTATGCTTACTGTGTGATGTGACTGGTGTGTTAACTTCGATGATATATTTTCATTTCAATAGAGCTCTTTAACGGCTCTTTGAATTTGATCGTGCTTCATTTAGTGGAAGCACATTAAAAGCACTAACCTTAGGCAGTACTTTCACCCTTGAGTAGGCAGCCTTTAGCTAGAACTGGAAATGCACCCGCCAACCTGACGTCAGAATGGCGGACATCATTAATTTCTTAAATATCTCTGGAGTTTAAAGAGCACATTGCTCGAATTTTGGAGCACATTTGGCACATTGCTAGCACTATAACTCCTGTTGTATACCGCAGCTCCATTTGTTGATGTACACCCGCCATCCTGACGCTCACAAACATTCGATGTAATATCTTACAACCCTCAAAGCTCCCTTCATTAAGTACTGACAACCACTAAGAGCCTTAGCACACACGCGAGTTCGCCGCGGTAAAATATGATAAAGCGCCGCTGTCTACACGCCCGCAAATCGCCAGTAAAAGGCTCGAAGTAGTAGTAATCGCCTGGTTAGTTTCCAATTGATAAAAACAACTTGACGCTACTACATACAATAATACTTAGTATGCTATTGAAACGGCTTTTATTATAAATTTTAATACGGTATTTGATGAGCTCAAATCAGCTATTCTTTATGAAGTGTCAAAAACGTTCTGTTAGTACGAAGTTTCTATGAAGACACTGGCTTGTAACGTCATAAAAATCAGTAGTCAAAACATGTCTTCTTTTCAGTTTTTGTACAATTAAACATAGTATAATTTCCAAAAGTTTGCGATAGATTATTTGGTTTCGTGTATTTTTGAATGTATGTTTAATGGTTTCAATTATATTTTTTTTTTCACTATAGTCAAACCCCGTATTGCTAGGACTATTAATACTTACATTACTTACGTTACCTTTACGTGACCGTTACCTTAAGTTGTGAGTTGTCAACCTACCTACCGTTAAATCGCAATATACGTCTATCGACATATTGACCATCACTTTATCGATCGACTATGTAAATAATGACTACAAAAACCTACGAAGTTAATACACCAATCGCAGATCTGAAATCTAACAGATATGTTCGTGATACATGTCGATTTATTCAATAATAAATTACCGATAATGTGAGCATAATGATTAAATCGGAATCGTTCTCGTTTCCTCGCCCTGTTTGCTTGGTCACGCTTGGATGTTCTCAGAATGCTGCATCTCCGACGTATCGATATTTTCGCACTGTGATTATTTTTTACACCATTTCAGCGCACCGGCCTGACGTTTCGTTAATCCTTTAATCGTTTTCTGTAATTGTTTTGTAGAAGCTTGGTTGTGGTACCTATTAGTTTGCACAGTCACCTAGTTGCACGAACTTTCGTCAACTCGAACGTGTTTGATATATAATTACTAATTTATATAATATTTAATACTTCACATGCTGTCACTTTTTGATTCACGGACACGAAAAGCGATAGCGTGTAACGTAAGTCGCAATCAACCTTAATGGAAGTTTGTGCAACTATATACATTGATTAATCTGAATAATTTTCAATTTAATATCACCGTCTTCGTGTATAATCAGTAATCACTGTAATAATTTTACCATAAATTAAGGCTGGTACTTCACTTAATTTATTTGCTGTTCGTTGAGTGTAAGTGCAAAAGAAACAATGCCATATTTGCAAATATTGAGCCGAGTGACGTACGCAGCCCCATTAATAACTACCTCAGACACATTTACCTACTAGTTAAGCATACAAGAACTGTGGCATTACTCTTTATTTATTATAAAAGTGTCAGGGGTGGTTATTCTTTTCATTAAACTTATTAATCTTCTACCATAACATATGTAACAAAGGTAACATTTAAAACCTGCCCACATTAAGAATTGTCTCATTTTTGCAGCGACAATAAATTTAACAAACAAGACGAATGGGAAGAGAACAAACCCGAGGACCGGTTCGGCGGCAACTCGCGGGAGAACCGCAGCGACCGCTTCGACCGCAACCGCGACCGCGGCGACCGGCGCGAGTGGGCCGACAAGAAGGACTGGACTCAGAAGCGGGACTTCCGGGACAACCGGGGAGAGAGGGAGAATAGAGGAGACAGGGGAGAGAGGGATCGGACTCGAAGCAACTTTACGCCTCGCGACCGCGCCGACCGCTCCTTCGGATCCGACACGGACAAGCGTTCCGAACGCAGCTTCGGCTCACAGGGCCGCGGCGGACGCGCGCCCCCGTACAAGCCCCGCAGCAAATTCACGCAAGTCCAATACAAGGAGCTCCCCGACCCGATCCCGTTGGAGACTCCCTTCGAGGAGCCGACAGTCGAGCCCGAGGCGCAGCACGAGGTTTCCGTCACCTGGATAATCTCCCCGAAGAGCTTCTTCACGCAGATCATGTCGCTCCAGCAGAAGTTCCTCGACATGATGCATCAGATCCCGGAGCTATACAAAGGTGTTAAGTCGTACACTGGCGATGTGTCTGTGGGCGGGTCGGTGCTGGCGCGCTACCCGGCCGACGGCGTGCTGTACCGCGCCCTCGTTGTCTCCGTCCAGCCATTCTCCAAGTTCATCGTGCAGTATGTCGACTTCGGGAACAAGCAGCTGGTGGACGCCAAGGATATCTGGCAGCTAGACAGGTATGAATGAACAATAATAACGAGTTATGCTACCGATTGTCAAGCGACATATATTATGATTTCAACACAATTGCATAGATATAGAGACGCAGGATAAAAAAAACCCGGAAAAACAATTCACCGTGCCAATGACGCCAAACCAAAAAAAAAGTGCTCCAAAATCAACAGAGATTGAAAAACACAGATAGTGGTAATTAGCATGTTTTTGACCATTGAAATTTTTGACGTCAATAGGCGTCGTTGGCGTCAGTGGCACGAATTCCCGATGACGTGATTTGCCGTTTTTGGCGGTCAAAGGGTTAAGATCTTTTATGTACAACATGAATTGAATTGCTCTACCAGGTTGATAGATTGTCATATTAGCAATAACATCTGGTCCAGATGACCATATTGAAGCAAATAACAATTACATTTCAGGCAACTAATGGAGCTACCAAAGATGGCCATCCACTGCTCACTGCTCGGCGTGGCCCCGGTCGAAGGGGAATGGAAAGCAAACCCGGAAATAGACCTGTGCTTCAACGCGCCGCGCTACCAATGCGTGTTCCAGGAGTGCGTCGACGGACAGTACCAGGTGTCGCTGTGGAACAACGGCGTCAGTGTCGTCGATATGCTGGTGGAGAAACAGCTAGCTATGCTATCAGAGCAGCAGGCGTCTGTCACTCTTAAAGGTAAACCTGCCTACACTAACCTGCCTGTACTTCATTGTTCTCTGGTCGCTAATGTCCAGAGGAGAAACAGAATAGTACATTTCTCAAACATGCAATGAAATATCGTCAATAGGCTTCGAAGTATCACGTTTCGGGCGGAACAACTCGAGAGAACTGTAAAGGAATTTCATACAAAATTGAAGGCCTAAGCCGGGTTTTTTTTTTTTTAATGGCTTCTGTTCATGAACAGGCTAAACAGCTGAATTATAGATATTTTTGAGTGGTGTATTTTTTTATTTCATTGCATATGTTTGAGTAAAGTACTATATATGTCTACTAGCCGTGAAAAGGTCTTGCCGGCTTCGTATCACTATCTGTCTCATTCGGCAAGCCCGTCTTTCCCGGCGTTTGCATTAGTACTATATGTCCCGCGTTCTCAATGCGATTTCCAGGATGTAGTTTCTCTACGGTGCTTGGTCCGGTGTTGTTAATTTCTCCGCATTTTGTGACATATGATAGATATCAGGCGCTACCTGACTTCTCACCTAATATGCTTAGATTAAATACACTTAGAATGAGAGTCTTCATACAAGATTTTGGTTTTAAGTGTGCGTTTCTATGAATCAATCATAGAGACGTGTTGCTTGTGACAGATGCGCACACCGACGAAACTTTTTTTTAAATTATTTATTCAAAATAGCCATGCCTCGATTGCATCTGATGTTAAGTGACAATAAGGCCTAAGATGGATCATGCTTAACTTAACCCGTGACTAACCATAACTGGCTTCACTGTAAAGCTCTGACTAGCAGACCTCCGTAAAGTGAGTTCCGCGGCACACTAGTGCACCTGACTGTGACCATTACTTGAATGTTCCTTAGAAAAATGAGGTGTTCTCGTAAAATATAAATTCGGATGGCAATATAATGCCTACCCTGCTGATAATCATATTTGTAATAGACCATAGTTATGCAGAAAGCGACCAAAGTTTTTTTTTTCATAATGCAAAAAAGCGACCAAACGCATTAATTGATTAAGACTTAAGTCACTTTGACAAAAAATCTACGATGGTCGCTTTCTGCATAACTATATGGTCAATTTATGGTGTACCTCTAAAATTTATCGATACGCCCTAGGCGTGCCTTGATCAGAAACTGTTACAGAGTTCTGTTAGAGAATTAATGATGACTTATCTAGCCTCTTTCGTATTTGTTGCAGACGAAGCGATAGATCTCACGATCATAGTGGGCCAGCAGATCCCGTGCAGAGTGACACACTTCGAATCCTACGAGAAGTTCTACGTCCAGCTCGACCTGGAGAAGGCGGATCTCGTGGAGAACGCCATCGCCAACTTTGACATCAACTTGGTTAGTATATTTGAAGTAATTCAATAAATCCTAGTAAGTGTTCTTGAGAGAGTCGAGCTAACCAGCCGTAGTCGTAAATTCCGCAATTTATTAGGCGCTGCTTAACTCATCTGTTATAGATGTAAAAGGCCAATGATGATGATAAACAGTTCTTGAGAGAGTATTAGATTTTTATCTTTACTGTGCCGGTTGTTTTTTTTTTAATTGAATTGAAAGTCATACTTGCCACATCTTACTAGAAATTTTAGGTAGCATTATATGATAGGCAGATGAGTAACATTACATATAGGCGGTGAATTCGTGAATGTCCCAGATCACAGGTGTGGATCCAACCGAAGGAGGCCATAAATATGCAATCTGGGGCTTACTAATTACAGCCCGTGGTTTGTCTAAAGCTTATGTCTTGGCTTGGCCAGGAAGAAAGGAAAAAAGAGAGAGAAATAAGCCACATACGGCCTAGAGGGACGTAGAATTATTTAAAAACACTTATTTTTTTTGCTTCACTAAGACGCAGCCCGATTGATCAGTTTTCTCCGCTTTGGCTTTATGGATAGGGCAGCCTTAAGCATTACAGGGTGTTGGTGGAAGTTAAAGAAGCGAGCAATAAATTAACTATGTTCTGTTCCATGATCTGGGCACTTTTGCTTGCCACTATATGCGTGTAGGAATCAAACGCGAACTCCACTATAATTACAAACTATATTTACTAGCATTCAAAGCAAACGGGCAATAATATCTATATAATAAAATTGAAAATGCCAGAACGGGATAACGCACTAGGGAGGAAGCGAGATGGCGCCTTACAAAACTCGACGTTCTTTTAGATCACGTTTCTCCAATACGATGCACGTTACCGCAGAAAAAACTATTCAAATCTATTGTCTAAATATGAGAATGGAATAAGAGCGTAAAAAATACCGTTTTCACTACGTATTACCTTCACAATCGGCTAAAGAAATCTTCATAAAATTCTTCATTTCGCGACCGTCGACCATTTCCGGCGATACTCGGTTCTTCTCGCTCTTATGGCTCAGGTTCAAGTAGCCTAAAGTTTCTTTTCGCTATATGACTTAAGTTTAAGTAGCCAAAAATTTTGGCGTCATGTTGGTACGCCGTTATATCGAAGTTTTTTACTCGAAATGTAATGACTATACGCACTTTGCTTGACGTATGTTGTTTTCTCTGTCAAACTAAATGTCATCGGCATTGTCATTGTCAGCGAATTTTCTGTGCAATAAGCAAAGTGTTATGAAAATGCCGATAATTGAAAGTATTAAGTGATTATGTTATTAATTTGTATTTTGATTGATCGACCATCACGGTTTTATTCAGATTGACCACCACGGTTTCGGGAGATGGAGGAATGGCGATGGCATGTTTAATTTTTGTTAAATTTGAATTTAACAGATTATGTATTATTATAAACACAAGAAAAATATCCTTGCAAGGCAATGTACTCATTGTTCTGCATCTCGGTGCGTAGAATGCGATGCGATAATGTTGGGTTAGTAAGACCTCAGGGGTTGCGGTATAGGAAAGGTGGGCCAGTTTTGGGACTTAGAAAAATTTCGGTGTCGTGAAATTTATGTCAATATAACACCTCATTTTTATTAAAGTATCCTTTAAAACATCCTATAATAAGCATGTTTTGTTATGTAAACTTTTTCTCTCAGATCAATATTTACCGAGATATTGGGGTTTTTAAGGTAAAAATGCTGTCTGAAAATATGGTACATGGGTTGAAAACCGAAAACTGTAGGTTAGGTTAGGTTTGTTTTGTGACCATGTATAGCGGAGCGAGCGTAGCGACCGGAGCGTCAAAATGCTTGCTTACATGACCCTCATAAATAGTCTACTATTATTACGTAGGTACCTACATCAAAATATGTTTATGCATTTGAATCCCAATTATCTCGGTAAATATCGATCTGAGAGAAAAAGTTGAAAGAATAAAATATGATTATTTTAGCGTAATCTACTAGATTTTTACCCAAATTTAAGCCCAAACCAACAAAATAAAAATAAAAAAATAAAAATTACTGAAGCGGCACTGCCTATTAATGGTTATTATTTTTACTTTTGTTTATTAAGCTTTGCTAGGCTTAGATTTGCTTTGAGTAACATTTGTACATGTATGTATTACTCTCCAGTCCATGTAAGTATACAAATATAAAATGTGTTGAATCCCTTTTGCTTATAATTAATTTTATTTCGGAAATACAAATATGAGGACTAAACGCAGTTTCCTTTTAAAAAGCTTTTATTTCACTTGCAATGACAGTTTCCTTTTTTCATTAAGTATATATAATAAAAAAAAAAACAAATTACATGTTCAAGTGTTACAAATAGGAAGTACATATTTCATTTACGCGAGCGAAGCCGCGGGCACGTCTAGTAAATAATATAACGCGTAAGCGCAAGCGGTGGTGCAGAGTTGCGCAGGTGCGAAGTCGAAGGCGATCGGATGCTCTGACGCTCTGTATAGCGCTCCAGGGATAGGTCTAGGGCGGCGCGCGCCTGCACATAGCCTGGAAGGGTTTCGGTGTAGTGAGATGCGCACGAATTAGTGATGCGCCACTGACAAATATTTAACCTTTTGACCGCCACAGTCATCTGTGGCCGTCAACAAAAAATCGTGCCCCTGACGCCACGTCGGCCACAGCCGTCCAAATTTCAATGATCAAAAACTGTAATTCTAACCGCTACAAGTATTTTTCAATCCCTGTTGATTTTGGGGCACATCTTTTTTTTTTACTCTGGCGTCAGTGGCACGGTAAATTGCTAGACCGCTTGGCGGTCAATAGGTTAAGGCATGTATTTAACGCGGCGACAAATTAATCTGATTTAGGGATTTATAAAAAATTAAAGGGGGTAGCAAAAATAATAAGTTGGCGACTAATTGCGGAGACTAGTCTAAAGTAAAAAGTAGCAGCTAAGTAATCAATTCTCGGCTTTGTTTCAATATAAACCAGCATCGAGTTATTGTTTTGGCGACTGAATTAACTAATTAAGCGGAAACATGACAGCGGATAAAAAGTTGAAAATGGCCTACTCTAATTGTTCAATGGAGATTGCATATAAAATAAATCAAGGTCATAAAAAAAATAAAAGGAGCGCTTTTTAGGAATATAAAAAAAAAACAACCTAACCTAACCCGGCCGAGTCGGATCTTCTGCTAATATTAGTCGCCAAGTCATTATTTATAGTACCTTGCCTATGATTTCAGTAATCAATTAGAAAGTAGCTGCCATTATTTGAATTTTAAAATATCCATAATTTAAAGCTCATTTAATATAAATGATTGCCAAAATATTTAATCGCTGACAAGTTATTATTTTAGTTGCAAATAGTTCGCTGCTCTTTAATTTTTCTGTCGCCGCGGAAATAATAAGCCAATATTGAATATCCGCTTGTTTGTTCCCAGCTGACGCCGCTGTCCGCAGACACCCTGGCGGCCGGCGTGCACTGCACCGCGAGGCGCGGGGACAGGATATACCGCGCCATCCTCAGCGACGCCGCCGACGCGGGCGACGTCAGCGCCGTGCTGCCCGACTACGGGAACACTGTCACCACGTCACTCGCTGATGTGAGCCTCGAGTTTGTTTATAGTCAGTCGATCTAGCTGCACCACAAGGTCCGGGCCTAGGGGTCCCGCCAGTGTAAGAAATAGGACTTGCACCATACTTTTGTTCACCTTATTTGTATACTACCTACTATTTAATTTGCTAATAACCGCGTCGAGATAGGGGAGGGGGTCCAAATGCCAAGTGGCCCTGGCCATCTAAGTACGTGCTTGTTACCCGCCCATCCTACGAGAACACTAAATTTTTCGGGATAAAAGTAGCCTATGTTGATCCAGGGTGTCAGCTACCTTCATACCAAAATTTGTAAAAATTGGTCCAGCCGTTCTCGAGCGTGAAGTAACAAACATACACATAAACACACTCACAAACTTTCGCCTTTATAATATTAGTGTGATGCACGTCTAGCATAACTATGGCTGTGACACGCGATTCTTTCTCGAGCGACAAACAGTACCTGTCATTGCTTTGTAGCGCGATATGGGGCTTCTAAATGGGCCATATTTTACTGCAATTTTCGCCGGCAACTATGGCCGTCCCTCTGACACCCTACGCTAGAGCAAAAGGCAAATAATGGCCGGCCACAAATTGCAGCAAAACATGGCCCGTTTAGAAGCCCCTATAGCGAAGTTGCGGCAAGATGATAGCCCTGCTGGTCTAAAAGGGTAGTATGACTCTATTTTTATTCTGTTCCATCTCCAATAAATCAAACGCTGTGTGACATCACAAAATTCGATTTGATTATTTTGCACAATGTCTCTACTATCTAAAGGTTGTCTGGAAGAGATCGCTCTTTAGCGAGGAAATCGCCTGTTGTCTACCGTTATTAAAATCATTGTATCTACGTTTCATTTGTAAACCTGATTTGTTACGCAATAAGGCATTTTGTATTGTATTGTAATGTCTACAGATACGTTCATTAGTTCGTCGGAAAAGTTCGTTTTAACATGTTTTCTTTATCAACATCGGTGAAAAAGTTGAGATGGATATATTAAAACGAGTTTACCCGACAAAATACGATGGAAAAACATTATGAACTGTAATCTGTACCCGAAATTTTCAGCTCATGATTCTGCCGACGGAGTTGAGCGTCTACTACTACCAGTCTCTCGAGTGCTGCCTTAACAACTACACGGCGGAATCCACCGCGCTCATTCCGCTTGAGGAGCTAAAGACAAAACTCACTGGCAACAAGTTCATCGTCTACATCGACAGCGTTGAGGGCATCAGGTAATTCACAAGAAATATTTAGTTGTAGACTATTAGATTTAGATATTCTTATCAGGTCGAAAATATCCCTCTTTGTATTTTGTGAATTTTATACTTAGTATAAAAACTTGATGGACCAAAAATATCGAACCACTGATACAAAGATCAGGACCAAGAAAAAATTTAAATGCGTAATGGCTGAAAGACCGGGAATCGATCCCGGTACCTCTGCATTACCGGTCCAACGTATAAACCTCTCCTCCACCCTAACTTTGATAAATTTTTCATTATGCCTTGTGTGTCGATCTTTGCATTGTTGGGGAAGAAATCCCAATCTGATTTGTCCTGCTTCGATTCTGTAAAGAAGCAGCCTAATGGTTGTTTTCGATTGTGTAAAGTCTTACAATTAATTTCTTAAACCTATCTAACGTTCGTCGGCATTTTCAAGCTGACAAGTTAATCTGTTTGCAACATTTACTGCCAACGGCAATACTGCCTTTACACATAATCTCATGTACCCTCGTTGCAGGTTGGTGACGACGCTGTACGACAACACTACCGGCCAGAAAATCGCCATCTTCGAGCCAGATGAAGGCGCCTTCGAGGAAGTAGTCACGCTCTGCACTCGCACCGTCTTCAACTACAACTTTGGGCTGTGCAGCATCCAGCACTTGGAGAGCCTCAACGAGATCTATCTGCAGAAGGTCGCCGACATCGACAAGGTTCAGGCCTTGTTGGATAAGCTCTATGTGTTCTATGAGGAAGGTTGGTGTTAACCATATTTTGTATCGATGTTCATTCCGAGGAATGGTGAGGCGATGTCACCTTACCATAGTCCAGCAAAAACGAGGCGATAAATGATTTGTGGATTTAGGAATTATCAAATTACACAATCTCGTGATTTGCATTAAGTCTCTTCTTAAACATTTGGGATGACTTGCAGACTTGGATTGTCTGAAAATCACTGTTAATATTTTTATCAAGAGATTTATAAGTAGATAAAGTATAAGAGCCTTCTTATTTTTAGGTACACCCGAAACCCTCACGGAATTCGAGCCGGATACTCTGTGTGCGGCGAAGTCGTCCGACGGCAACTGGTACCGCGCCAGCGTCGTCAGCGCCACCGACACCGACGTCAAACTGCAGTTCCCCGACTACGGCAACATGGAGACCATCTCCAAAGACTTGGTCAAGAAACTTGACGCGTCCTTCTACGAACCGTGCGCTCAAGCCTTAGTCACCAGCTTAGGATTGGTAGCGTTAAACCCTGATGCAGTTACTAAGCTCTCGGAATGGACGACCGATAAGGAGGTGCAAGTGACGCTCGCCTTCGGTTCCGACGGCTGGCTGGCCAGCCTGCACCTAGACGGAGTTGATCTCTCGATGAAACTGGTGAACGAGAAGCTGGCCACTCCTCAAGCGGCATCTGAGGAGCCCGCGGTCGAGGCGGAGGCGGCGGCGGAGCCCGAGGAGCCGGTGTCCCTCCCCGCCGGATGCACTCAGGTCTACATCAGCCATATCGACACCCCTGGACATTTCTGGCTGCAGATGGCCGACAAGGTTGATAAAATCGAGGAGATACAGGCGGAACTCAAGGCTGACGCGAGCAAATACGCGGATCTGGAGGCGCGTGATATGGGTACGCTGTGCGTCGCTAAATATTCGGCCGATGATCTTTGGTACCGCGCGGAGGTGCTCGATCACGACGCGGACATCACAACGGTTCGATTCATCGACTACGGTAACACTGACGTGCTGGACAACCAACCGGGTCTTATTAAAGTTATGCCAGAGAATCTGCGGGCAATCGAACCGCTCGCCGTACGGTCTAGCGTCAACGCTGTCCCTACCGGTACCGGACAGTGGTCGGAGCCGGCGGCGGACAGCTTCGTAACGCTCGTCGGAGACACTGCCGACGCTGTTGACGCGTTGATAGTACTCAAAGACGTGACAACTTATGTAGATCTGTTCGTGGCGGGACGCAACGTTACCGACCAACTAGTGTCCCAGGGACACGCGACGCGCGCCGACCAACCGGAATGCGGCGATCTGCCGTCATGTTTCGCAAGCCATGTCAACTCGCCCTCCGAATTCTGGGTCCAATTGGAATCCGCCACGACAGAGCTTCAAGCCATGGAGGCAGCTATGGAAGACGCCGAGAATTTGCCCGAGTTAGCGTCGCGTGAGGAAGGAGTGCTCTGCGCTGCGAAGTACCCCGAGGACGGCGCCTGGTACCGAGCCCAAGTCATAGTCGACGGTTCCGAAGGCACGGAGGTATTATTCATGGATTACGGCAACGCTTCTATCGCCACCGAGCTGCGAAGCCTTCCGGAAGAACTTAAGCTTAAGCCTGCGTTGTCGCGTAAATGTGCGCTCCAGAAACCGCGTGACATAAAATCCTGGTCCCGAAAATCTGAGATCAAGTTCAATGAGTTGGCCGCCGAGGGCCGTACCATCTTCAACGTACAGTTCATCGCTTCTGGCGATATTTCTATTGTAGAATTATACCTCGATGGCAAATCGGTAACGGAAGAATTAGTGGGTCTGTGCGAGGAACAGCCGCCCATCGAAAGACCATCACCTTTAGGGCAAGATTTGCATAGCACAGGCAAATTATGCTACGTTCAGGCGGCAGACGAATTTTACGTGCACCTCGATGAAAAGACCGCAGATCTCGACAAAGTGACCGAAGTAATGGGAGATGCAGCCGATTTCGAATCCGCAAGTGAATTAAAAGTCGGTTCGATCTGCGCCGCTTTTTGGGCCGAAGACGAACAGTGGTATCGCGGAAAGATTCTAGAATTCTGCGACTCAAGCTACCACGTCCAATTCTTGGATTATGGTAACAAAGCTAAATGCGAAGAGTTCCGGCAACTGCCCGAAGAAATGGCCGTTATAGAACCCCTAGCTAAGTGCTGTCGTCTGGTGGTTCCTGATGGTGCTACTGTTGATGCGAGGAACAAACTAGACGACCTCATGGCTAACGACTCGACATTCCACATAGAATTCCTAGATAGTAGTAAAGAGCCGGCGCTCGTGAAACTCATTCTGAATGGAGAGGATGTTTGTACCATTCTTTCTCCCTCGAAAGTTAGTGAAACAGAGAAGGTAGAAGAAACTGACGCCAAAACAGACTCGACAGAGGTAGACCCGACCGAAACAGTATCTAATATTTCTAATAAAGTAGAAACAACGGCACCGGAAATTGGGGTATCTAAAGTAGAAACAACGGCAACGGAAATTGAGGCGTCTAAAGTAGAAACAACGGAAACGGAAATTGAGGTATCTAAAGTAGAAACAACGACAACGGAAATTGAGGCATCTAAAGTAGAATCAACGGAAACGGAAATTGAGGTATCTAAAGTAGAAACAACGACAACGGAAATTGAGGTATCTAAAGCAGATACAACGGCAACGGAAATTGAGGCATCTAAAGTAGAAACAACGGAAACGGAAATTGAAGTATCTAAAGTAGAAATAGAAACGGAAATTGGGCTGTCTAAAAACGTAGACTCTGGCTCTGTTCAAACAGATGTCTCTATTACGCACCCTAGTGAAACGGAGAAACCGGTAGACACCGGTTCTCAGAATGCCACTACGGAACGAGTAGAAGTATCGAAGGAAGAAGTAGACTCACTTAAAAACCCAAGCGAAGAGAAAGATGCCGAATCAGTATTAGTAGTTGACAATGAGAAGCAAACTGAGTTTAAACAAGAGAAAGAAAGTGAAGAGGAAGATACGTTTGAAGACGCTAATGAGTTGAACTCGTCGCAGCCCGACCTCGACGAAAGCCTAGAAAGTAACCATACCGTAATTGAGAACAAATCCTTTGAGGCAAACCCAGACAGCTTAAATGACTCTTCAGAACACAACGAAGAACTGTTAGATTCGCCTAAACAAGACACTTCATCGGAAACTTTAGAAAGTTCAAATGGAACAATAAAAACTCCAGAAAAAGACGACTCTAGGGATTCCATTAACACAGACACTGGGTACACGAGCAGTGAATGTGCTAAAGATGGATCTCCTGTAAAGGAACCTAACAGTGCTCCGACCGAAGTAACTTCAACGGAAGCGGAACTAAAACCGGAAACGACAGAGGAAAAAACTGAAAATAGCGTCAAATCAAATGATGTTAACAAAGTCGAAGCAGCAGTTAAAGTTGATGTTAGCAAAGTCGAAGCAGAACTTAAAGCTGATAACTAATCTGATTTTTAGAAACTTGTATGATAAAAATCTCATTCTATGATTATAATATTATTGCGAAGCGACTAATTGTGATAGTTACTTAGGGCGGGTTTATTTTATACTTCTCTTTGCTTCGGTAAAAAGTGTTAAAGTGTCTAGAGAAGGTTTATAGCTTAGCACTTTATTTATTATAGGCATATAGGTACATCAGTCACCATGTGCGGTTTCTGTGTTTAATTGGAACTTCCAGAGACTAGACTGAATAGCCTTATCTTTTGTAGTTTTAGAAAATCTCTCTAAACATTTTGATACCTTTTATTAAACTTGTTATTCTAGGGTTTAAGTCGTTTTAATACTTGATTGTTTATGTATGCGTCATCCATTGATGAGAAATTGTTTTTGTTGGTTTCGAAATGTAAGACAAGTGTGAGGAATATTTTTTTTATTTACAATCCGTTAAGTCCCAGTAATTATTTACAAAATATCTGTTTTTTTTTTCGATTAGTTTCTCTAAGTTATAGCATTTACGAACACGTTTGTAAAGACTTGATGTTTGATACGGTGACATTGTAAATACTCGTATTTTTCTACGTTCGACATTGTTAGTGTATTAAGTTAGGTAGAAGATGATTATCTGTTCAATTCGGCACTTTCTGTTACCATACACCAGTGTAGGAAATATAAGCAATATGTTGAGCAATAAATGAACAAATTCCGTGAATGCTGATTATATGTAACCTAAGATTCTAAAAGCTTATATAGATATCTAAAGCAGCTCCATAGTGCCCCTTACGAGTCACTCACAAATAAGTTACGTTTGTGAAATTTTTATTTCTGTATTGTTTCCTGTTTTAAAAATAAAAAAAGTTTGTATAATTCATTGTGTTTTATTTACAACGAGACCAGCTTACTGTACTAGTAAAATAACAAGCGTTTTAATAGCCCTTATTGAAAATCGACAAAATACCGTAAAAAATACGTAATACGTTTGAAGCAACTAATAATATTTATACAATGTTCCATTATAATGAAGGCATTGAATTGTTTTACAAAACAAAACTTAGAGTACGAGCACTATCTTAAATTATTACATAAAATCTTAGAAAAAAAAGGAGTTATAAAAATGCAAAGCTATGTACAAATTAATGCATTTGTATAGTATACATCTCATATTACACCTTTCATTGGTGAAAGTTTCATTTCTTTATCAGACCAATTATACCAAAGTCTTTCAAGTCGTCTCTTTTCTCCAATATCAGGCCCTTTTCATTGGCCAAATGCAGCACAGATAATAAAGCCAGTGGTACACTGAGGGACTCGCGCATGTTTCTCGATAGTTTGCTCGGCAATTTGTTATAGATGGTGGCAAACGTAGTCTCTTTGACATCTTCCTCTTCGCCTTGCGATTTGTCTGTCAGCATCTTCCAAGTACAGTGTTTTAGTTGCTTCATGTCAACCTTCTTCGCTCTCATAGCGTATGGTATGAAGATCTTAGCCACCTGTGACAAAGTAAAATTAATTAAATAAGCTTGGAAGACTCGTCAATCCTAAAGCATGGAAGGAAAATATAAGTGAGCGTCAGGATGGCGGGTGTACATCAACGAATGGAGCTGCGGTATACGTCAGGAGTTAGTGCTAGCAATGTGCTAAATGTGCGCCAAAATTGGAGCAATGTGTTCTCTTTAAGCTCCAGAGATATTTAAGAAAGGAAGCTCGCCAACCTGACGTCAGGTTGGCGGGTGCATTTCCAGTTCTAGCTAATGGCTGCCTACTCAAGGGTGAAAGAACTGCCTAAGGTTAGTGCTCGCAATGTGCTTCCACATGTATGAAGCACAATCAAATTCTCTGCATTTGAGTAGGCACCCATAATCTAGAACTGGAAATGCACCCGCCAACCTGATGTCAGGTTGGCGGGTGCATTTCCAGTTCTAGCTAACTCCTATACCGCAGCTCCATTCGTTGATGTACACCCGCCATCCTGACGCTCACAAATATAAGGGTCCGTCATCAGCAAAACTAGGTAATACATAAAAAGTAAGAAATTAGGCCAATTTAAAGATTTTAGTTACGTTAAATTGTTTTTCTCCTTAGGGTTTTGTGGTGACACTATTGACTTGTAGTTCAAAACGGCAAGAACTAATGAGGCGGGTAAAAAAATATCTTTACAGATGCCATATTGTTACATCGAATTGTTTATTGCAGTATAACTGATATAGATGCCACGATTGCTCGACCAGCGGCGCGGGGAGCGGTAGAGCGAGAGATCCGTGTGAGGCAGCCATATGAGTGAGCGAGACACGTACCGCTGCCGCGCAAAGTCGTGGCATCTCTGTAAGAGCCCTACTTCCAGCATCGTTTTCTGAATTAACAGTTGAATACGCCTCCTACAACTGCTGTTTTGTTATCTTATATCATACAGTACTTATATCATCATAAATTCATAATTTAAGGTTCAGCTAGAAAAAGCCTGCCTAGTTTGGGGCCGTTGGATATTTCCTATGTGTAAATTCCAGTGTGTAAGTGAAATATTTGTGAAATGTCCAATTGTAATGAGGTTTTGCTAAATAAATTATTTGTATTTGGGTCAATCAATTTCTCACTGTTGCTTGTTGCCATGGTGATGTCCCCTGGGCACTCTTTAAAACTAAGATTTTCGGCGGCAATCTTGAATAATAAAAATTGGGCAAGTGCGAGTCCGATTCGCGCATGAAGGGTTCCGTACCTTAAAACAAGTTTGTTTTATGGGAGCCCCCCTTAAATTTTTATCTTATTTTTAGTATTTGTTGTTATAGCGGCAATAGAAATACATCATCTGTGAAAATTTCAACTGTCTAGCTATCACCGTTCTTGAGATACAGCCTGGTGACAGACGGACGGACGGACAGCGAAGTCTCAGTAATAGGGTCCCGTTTTTACCCTTTGGGTACGGAACCCTAAAAAGGCCAAGAGCGAGTCGGACTCGCGTACGAAGGGTTCGTTGTTACTATTACGTAAAAAATTGCAAAAAAGTCAACATTGCTTAGATTTGAACATAATAAAGATGTAAAATTTTCAAGATAAGGTTCCACGCGGACGAAGTCGCGGGCAACACAGCTAGTTTAGACTATTTCTTGAAAATAACTAACTAACTATTGTGGCGCAGTGACCCAAAGAGGATCTTGGCCTCCGAAACAAGAACATATTTCTTGAAAATACCCATGATATTATAAATTACTAGCTGTGCCCCGCGGTGTTACCCGCTCATTCCACGGGAACACTACATTTATTCGGGATGAAAAGTATCCTATGTCCTTCCCCGGGACTGAAACTATCTATATACCAAATTTCATCTAAATCGGTTCAGCGGTTGAAGCGTGAAGAGGTAACAGACAGACAGACACACTTTCGCATTTATAATATTAGTATGGATTAACACTTTTCTAAGAAGTTTAATCACCATTGTCACAGGCGCGACAGCGGCCTATCGGTGTAACTCGGGCGTCGGAGACCTTGTAATGCCGAATCTTTCGACAAGGCATTCACGTGAATGCCCTTCACCCCCGCGCGCGTCCCGCACTCGCCCGCGCACGCACACATAGCCGCGAGTTTTGTTACTGCACACAAGTCTCGCTGTCGTTTCTTTTTACGTTAGTATATATATTCTTTGCCATTGTCCCGTGGGTGATGGGACAGAATAACAACAAAGTAGATCCACCCATGTGGCCCATACCTTGGTGGGCGGCTCCAGCATGTCCCCGATCTCGCCGGGCTCCGCCGCCTTGGCCTGCTCGTGCAGCGCGCCCGCCGCCACGCCGTCCTCGTTGCCCCATTCGTCACCGTCCTATAGACAAACATGATCAAACATAATAAGTTTCTGTCAAAAATTACATTTTAGTGGCAAGCTTTTATAGCCAACTGTACTTTTCTTTGGATACCCATCAAATGCTCACTGAGACGATTCTAAAGAGCCCAAGCTCGGTAGGATTGCTTTTTCTATTATAGAGTTCCTATGGCCACCTTCCGGCTCCATCATCAGATCAGCCCCATGGTACCATACTATTGTATTGTCATCAAAGTTAAGTAAGTATGCAAAATTTCAGCTCAATCGGTTGACGATATCAGCTTCAAAATTGAGTTGCAAGATTTCACCCGAACAAACATACTTTAAACATACCATGCAAGCTAAATAAAAGCTTGTAACATGATCAAACATAAAATCCGTAACTGACCGAGCGAGCGAAATATCTCCGTTAACATATTATCAATGTCACTACTTAGAACAGGGCTATTGTGATTGATGGGTATAAGTTTGAAACCTAGTCTGAACGTGTAATGTCGAAATGTATAATATATTTTTATTACAATATCACAAGTAAATAAAAACCATGTCACATAAAAATACAATAAATAATATCTAACTTAAGACTAGCTTAAGCCTAGTCAAAAAGTCCCCCTCGAGTTGTCCCCGGCGCAAAAGTACCCATCACACTAGCCGCGTTACCACGTTGAATGGCGATGGACAACCTTTGCACCAGGTACGAACCCGCACGGGCGTCACACCCCCTTTCCCTAATACGACGTCCCACTTCCCTAATGAAGGCAATAGCCTCCGACCCCCAGCAGCCAGTAGTCTCGAACGCAAGGGGTATAAAATAATAATTACCGCCCAGGACCGAATATTTGTCTCGCTTTTTGTCCGCGGCAAAATCTGCAGCGGCACCAGCTGTTCGCACTGTCCGGCCGAGGTGCGAGGCGGCGAAAGTGCTGACGCACGTGGCGTCCCAAAGCAGACATTTCCCCCTCTGCCACGGCACTAAAGTTAAGCCGTCCGGCCTTTTGCCATCGGTGCGGCAGAGGCCCGGAGGCTCGAGAACACAGGGGATGTTGGCGGATATTAAGGCCCTCCGTACGATGTCATTGAGAGCGTGGTTCAACGTGTAATTGAATTTTTGTTTCAAAAAATATTGGAAATTGACAACATTCACGTAAATAACTGGTTTTCTCAACTTATTTTCGACTGCACGCAAGGAAAGCATGAAATAGCTATGTTAGTTACTATCTAGAACTCGAGAAAAGTATTATACACTTCAAAAAGTTGTTTGAAATTATCAATATATTTGTCCATGGTATGGTATGGCGGAATGCCAAGGCAACAAGACAGCCTTTCTATGTCTCTGTTTACTTGCCGCTTTATGGTAACAAAAGGTTTTTTTTTACCGCCAGTCTTACAAAAAAAGTTACTATGCATTTATGCATTACAGGATTTACAGGTCTAACTTAATTTTATTTTGTCGTATTAATTGATTTAAAACACTCACGATTTTATGACATTCATACTGGTAACAAGGAAATCGGGGAGTATTATGATACACCACTGGCAATATAGAAACGGATTGACAGAACCGACCAACCAATCATAGCGTGATGACGTCACAAGTCTGGCCTGTCATCCCGGATTGCCATACCTTGTTTTCTTATACCATGTATTTGTCAAAATAATAATAAAAAAAAAAAACATTTTAAGTTGTATATGTATAAGGCTTCTTAAGAGGCCTTATTCCTTTTAAAATTTTTTTTTTCATATTATGACAAATATTTTGATAATTTCAACCAACTTTTTGAAAGGAATAATACTTTTCCCCGAGTTCTAGATAGTAACATAGCTATTTCATGCTTTCATTGCGTGCAGTCGAAGTTAAGTTGAAAAAACTAATTTTCCGCGTGAATTTTGTCAATTTCGAGTAGTTTTTGAAACAAAAATTATCAATGAAAAATTCAAACTGTAGGTTTCCCATATATACCAATAAATCCCAATAGCCCTGTTCTAGGTAGTCAATAATATATTAAGAAACATGTTTGATAATAGAGAAAAATGTCTAAAACAATCAGCATTTTAAAAGGAATAAGGCCTCTTTAGTTGAAAGCAAGACTACGGCAGCTGTCCGCGTATACTGACCGGCGCGTTGTTGGCGCAGTAGGAGGCGTCGTTCTCGTTGTTGTAGTCGTAGCGCGCGTCGTCCACCGGCACGGGCTCCGGCGCCGGCGCGGCGGGCCGGCTGCGCTCCAGCTCGCGCTTGCGCAGCAGCATCACTTTGCTGCGCAGGAACAGCTTGCGGAAGTGGGACTCGTCTAGACCTCTGTGGACAAAATTAGAATTTAATTAGGCGTCCTTCTGGTAAGCGAACGTTTTGGTTGAAAATCTTAACTGATAATGGTGAAAATAATTGACAGCCATTACAGACAAACAAAGCTCATATTGATTAGTCTAGCTTTAATCATGGTATGGGAAAATAAGGTATGGCACTCCGGAATCACAGGCGAGATTTTTGACGTCATCATGTTATGATTGGTTGGTTGGTTCTGTCAATCTGTTTCTGTTGTCAGTGGTTAATACTCACCGATTCTTTTGTTACCTGTATGTGTCATAAAATCTTGAGTGTTTTAAATCAATTATTACGACAAAATAAACTTATTCAAAGAACATAACATAATGCATGATTATTATTTTTTGTACGGCGACCCAACATTTTTCCTTATAATTATATTTTGTTACCATAAAGCGGCAACTAATCCGTGACGTAGAAAGTATCACTAGCCGGAGCGCCATACCTTATTTTCTTATACCATGGCTTTAATCAAACCGGTCCGATTGAACGCTCTTAATAGACTAAAAGAGGTCCCACCAGCAAGATCACTAACCCCGGCCACACACAATCGGAATTCCGATCCGGTTCCAGATCAGAATGACGTCAGAAAGTGTCTGTATCCGTCTGTCATATGGCGATGTCTCGCTTGCTGACGTCATTCCGATCTACCCGATCGGAATTCAGACTGTGTGACCGGGGTAACGGTCCCCTCACCTGTCGATGGGCATCTTGAAGTTGGCCTCGTTCCAGGTGTGTCCGGTGGCGAGTGTCTTCCTGCTGATCATGATCTTGGCGGGCTGCACGGGCTCGTACTGTGTGTGACCGGGGTACCGGTCCCCTCACCTGTCTATGGGCATCTTGAAGTTGGCCTCGTTCCAGGTGTGTCCGGTGGCGAGCGTCTTCCTGCTGATCATGATCTTGGCGGGCTGCGCGGGCTCGTACTGTGTGTGACCGGGGTAACGGTCCTCACCTGTCGATGGGCATCTTGAAGTTGGCCTCGTTCCAGGTGTGTCCGGTGGCGAGCGTCTTCCTGCTGATCATGATCTTGGCGGGCTGCGCGGGCTCGTACTGTGTGTGACCGGGGTACCGGTCCCCTCACCTGTCTATGGGCATCTTGAAGTTGGCCTCGTTCCAGGTGTGTCCGGTGGCGAGTGTCTTCCTGCTGATCATGATCTTGGCGGGCTGCACGGGCTCGTACTGTGTGTGACCGGGGTACCGGTCCCCTCACCTGTCTATGGGCATCTTGAAGTTGGCCTCGTTCCAGGTGTGTCCGGTGGCGAGCGTCTTCCTGCTGATCATGATCTTGGCGGGCTGCGCGGGCTCGTACTGTGTGTGACCGGGGTAACGGTCCTCACCTGTCGATGGGCATCTTGAAGTTGGCCTCGTTCCAGGTGTGTCCGGTGGCGAGCGTCTTCCGGCTGATCATGATCTTGGCGGGCTGCGCGGGCTCGTACTGTGTGTGACCGGGGTAATGGTCCTCACCTGTCGATGGGCATCTTGAAGTTGGCCTCGTTCCAGGTGTGTCCGGTGGCGAGCGTCTTCCGGCTGATCATGATCTTGGCGGGCTGCGCGGGCTCGTACTGTGTGTGACCGGGGTAATGGTCCTCACCTGTCGATGGGCATCTTGAAGTTGGCCTCGTTCCAGGTGTGTCCGGTGGCGAGGGTCTTCCTGCTGATCATGATCTTGGCGGGCTGCGCGGGCTCGTACTGTGTGTGACCGGGGTAATGGTCCTCACCTGTCGATGGGCATCTTGAAGTTGGCCTCGTTCCAGGTGTGTCCGGTGGCGAGCGTCTTCCGGCTGATCATGAACTTGGCGGGCTGCGCGGGCTCGTACTGTGTGTGACCGGGGTAACGGTCCTCACCTGTCGATGGGCATCTTGAAGTTGGCCTCGTTCCAGGTGTGTCCGGTGGCGAGCGTCTTCCGGCTGATCATGAACTTGGCGGGCTGCGCGGGCTCGTACTGTGTGTGACCGGGGTAACGGTCCTCACCTGTCGATGGGCATCTTGAAGTTGGCCTCGTTCCAGGTGTGTCCGGTGGCGAGGGTCTTCCTGCTGATCATGATCTTGGCGGGCTGCGCGGGCTCGTACTGTGTGTGACCGGGGTAATGGTCCTCACCTGTCGATGGGCATCTTGAAGTTGGCCTCGTTCCAGGTGTGTCCGGTGGCGAGGGTCTTCCTGCTGATCATGATCTTGGCGGGCTGCGCGGGCTCGTACTGTGTGTGACCGGGGTAATGGTCCTCACCTGTCGATGGGCATCTTGAAGTTGGCCTCGTTCCAGGTGTGTCCGGTGGCGAGCGTCTTCCGGCTGATCATGAACTTGGCGGGCTGCGCGGGCTCGTACTGTGTGTGACCGGGGTAACGGTCCTCACCTGTCGATGGGCATCTTGAAGTTGGCCTCGTTCCAGGTGTGTCCGGTGGCGAGCGTCTTCCGGCTGATCATGAACTTGGCGGGCTGCGCGGGCTCGTACTGTGTGTGACCTGGGTAACGGTCCTCACCTGTCGATGGGCATCTTGAAGTTGGCCTCGTTCCAGGTGTGTCCGGTGGCGAGGGTCTTCCTGCTGATCATGATCTTGGCGGGCTGCGCGGGCTCGTACTCGCCGCCGGCGGGCGCGCGGCAGTCGAACGCGAGCCCTGCGCCGGGGAAGTCCAGCTGCCGCTTGCTGCGCGCCGGCCTCCGCCCCTCCAGCGTCACGCGACCCGCCGTCGTCTGGGTGCGCTCCGACGCTGAATAACACACATCCTAATCTTATTCAAACTGAGTGAGACATTAGTACATTACAGCATTTTTTTTGTTAGAATTTTGCCCTTCACTGATATGCGACTGCTTCTTCTGATCTATATAAGTAATCCAGTGACACATTTAAATGCGATATCTAAAACAATTTATTTATTTAATATTAATCGCACATATGAAATGATAAGACAATAATTTTCCTGATTAGATTGTAGTAGATCGCATTCAATTTTTCTTTCTTAATTTACCTTTGTGTCATTATTTATAAAAATAAAAATGTGGTATTTCCACATAAAAATATGAATCGATAAAAAGATTCAATACAAATATTAAGATAATGTTCTTTTTTTCGTTTCACCTCACAAAGGACATAGAAAACAGTTTGACAACTAATTGGTATACACGTAAGTGGTATAGTATCTTTTGTGAGGGACTGGAGTCTGAACTAGGTATTGAAAAACCTGTAAGATAATTGGAGCGAAGCTCCCATGGATCGACTCGAAGCGAAGCTCCCATGGATCGACTCGAATGGACTTTGTAACAATGCGCAGATCTCAGCGAGTTCTCAACCGATTTTAGAAATTTTTGTTTTAAAATGGACAAATTAAATTGCGCTAGGTCGTGACGAAGAGAAAATTTCGAAAAAAAAAAAAAAAAACCGCTCCAATCTATGGTGCAAGCTTAGCCGGTGGCTGACTCTGCATCGACCTAGTAATGGTGTTGTGATGTTACTTCTGTTGTTCTTGAGCCGCCAGTGCCTGGGCCCGGCCCAGGCGGCGACGATGGCCCCGCAGTAGGAGTACTCGAGGCGCGAGTCGGGCGCGGCGCCGGGCCGCATGTCCGTCAGGCGCGGCGGCGCGGGCGCGGCTCACAGACTTAATGCCATCGGGCATTCTCTAGCAGTCAACCATAGAGCGAAGCAGATAAGATAATAAAGGTGTTGTGATGTTACTTCTGTTGTTCTTGAGCCGCCAGTGCCTGGGCCCGGCCCAGGCGGCGACGATGGCCCCGCAGTAGGAGTACTCGAGGCGCGAGTCGGGCGCGGCGCCGGGCCGCATGTCCGTCAGGCGCGGCGGCGCGGGCGCGGCTCACAGACTTAATGCCATCGGGCATTCTCTAGCAGTCAACCATAGAGCGAAGCAGATAAGATAATAAAGGTGTTGTGATGTTACTTCTGTTGTTCTTGAGCCGCCAGTGCCTGGGCCCGGCCCAGGCGGCGACGATGGCCCCGCAGTAGGAGTACTCGAGGCGCGAGTCGGGCGCGGCGCCGGGCCGCATGTCCGTCAGGCGCGGCGGCGCGGGCGCGGCTCACAGACTTAATGCCATCGGGCATTCTCTAGCAGTCAACCATAGAGCGAAGCAGATAAGATAATAAAGGTGTTGTGATGTTACTTCTGTTGTTCTTGAGCCGCCAGTGCCTGGGCCCGGCCCAGGCGGCGACGATGGCCCCGCAGTAGGAGTACTCGAGGCGCGAGTCGGGCGCGGCGCCGGGCCGCATGTCCGTCAGGCGCGGCGGCGCGGGCGCGGCTCACAGACTTAATGCCATCGGGCATTCTCTAGCAGTCAACCATAGAGCGAAGCAGATAAGATAATAAAGGTGTTGTGATGTTACTTCTGTTGTTCTTGAGCCGCCAGTGCCTGGGCCCGGCCCAGGCGGCGACGATGGCCCCGCAGTAGGAGTACTCGAGGCGCGAGTCGGGCGCGGCGCCGGGCCGCATGTCCGTCAGGCGCGGCGGCGCGGGCGCGGCTCACAGACTTAATGCCATCGGGCATTCTCTAGCAGTCAACCATAGAGCGAAGCAGATAAGATAATAAAGGTGTTGTGATGTTACTTCTGTTGTTCTTGAGCCGCCAGTGCCTGGGCCCGGCCCAGGCGGCGACGATGGCCCCGCAGTAGGAGTACTCGAGGCGCGAGTCGGGCGCGGCGCCGGGCCGCATGTCCGTCAGGCGCGGCGGCGCGGGCGCGGCTCACAGACTTAATGCCATCGGGCATTCTCTAGCAGTCAACCATAGAGCGAAGCAGATAAGATAATAAAGGTGTTGTGATGTTACTTCTGTTGTTCTTGAGCCGCCAGTGCCTGGGCCCGGCCCAGGCGGCGACGATGGCCCCGCAGTAGGAGTACTCGAGGCGCGAGTCGGGCGCGGCGCCGGGCCGCATGTCCGTCAGGCGCGGCGGCGCGGGCGCGGCTCACAGACTTAATGCCATCGGGCATTCTCTAGCAGTCAACCATAGAGCGAAGCAGATAAGATAATAAAGGTGTTGTGATGTTACTTCTGTTGTTCTTGAGCCGCCAGTGCCTGGGCCCGGCCCAGGCGGCGACGATGGCCCCGCAGTAGGAGTACTCGAGGCGCGAGTCGGGCGCGGCGCCGGGCCGCATGTCCGTCAGGCGCGGCGGCGCGGGCGCGGCTCACAGACTTAATGCCATCGGGCATTCTCTAGCAGTCAACCATAGAGCGAAGCAGATAAGATAATAAAGGTGTTGTGATGTTACTTCTGTTGTTCTTGAGCCGCCAGTGCCTGGGCCCGGCCCAGGCGGCGACGATGGCCCCGCAGTAGGAGTACTCGAGGCGCGAGTCGGGCGCGGCGCCGGGCCGCATGTCCGTCAGGCGCGGCGGCGCGGGCGCGGCTCACAGACTTAATGCCATCGGGCATTCTCTAGCAGTCAACCATAGAGCGAAGCAGATAAGATAATAAAGGTGTTGTGATGTTACTTCTGTTGTTCTTGAGCCGCCAGTGCCTGGGCCCGGCCCAGGCGGCGACGATGGCCCCGCAGTAGGAGTACTCGAGGCGCGAGTCGGGCGCGGCGCCGGGCCGCATGTCCGTCAGGCGCGGCGGCGCGGGCGCGGCTCACAGACTTAATGCCATCGGGCATTCTCTAGCAGTCAACCATAGAGCGAAGCAGATAAGATAATAAAGGTGTTGTGATGTTACTTCTGTTGTTCTTGAGCCGCCAGTGCCTGGGCCCGGCCCAGGCGGCGACGATGGCCCCGCAGTAGGAGTACTCGAGGCGCGAGTCGGGCGCGGCGCCGGGCCGCATGTCCGTCAGGCGCGGCGGCGCGGGCGCGGCTCACAGACTTAATGCCATCGGGCATTCTCTAGCAGTCAACCATAGAGCGAAGCAGATAAGATAATAAAGGTGTTGTGATGTTACTTCTGTTGTTCTTGAGCCGCCAGTGCCTGGGCCCGGCCCAGGCGGCGACGATGGCCCCGCAGTAGGAGTACTCGAGGCGCGAGTCGGGCGCGGCGCCGGGCCGCATGTCCGTCAGGCGCGGCGGCGCGGGCGCGGCTCACAGACTTAATGCCATCGGGCATTCTCTAGCAGTCAACCATAGAGCGAAGCAGATAAGATAATAAAGGTGTTGTGATGTTACTTCTGTTGTTCTTGAGCCGCCAGTGCCTGGGCCCGGCCCAGGCGGCGACGATGGCCCCGCAGTAGGAGTACTCGAGGCGCGAGTCGGGCGCGGCGCCGGGCCGCATGTCCGTCAGGCGCGGCGGCGGCGCGGGCGCGGCGCGGGCCGTGCAGGCCGCCATGAACACGTCCTGCTCAGAGTCGCTCTCGATACCGCCCAGGGGCTCGTCGTCTGGGAAACACTAGTACATTACTGCAGATGCCGGGAAAGAAGGGCTCGCCGGCTGAGTAGGTATAGATGGCCGACCGTAAGGGAGACCGTCTAGTGATACGAAGCCGGCAAGCCTTTTTCACGGCTAAGGCATGTATAGTGCTTTTCTCAAACATACCTATGCAATGAAATAAAAAAACTCCATACTTTTATTTCTTTCGGAAGTCGTCCACGTTCGAATATTAGGGTCATTACATTATACACAACCTGATAATAAGAATCTTTATTTCTATAATAAATAAAATAAAGGCAGAGGATTTTTAATATTGTCTTTGGTCTCTGGTGACTTACATAGTCATCAGTTCGTGTGTAATAGGCCTTAACGCGGATATTGTTGGTCCGATACCCATTCAGCCGCTAGAAGAAAACATTCATAATATATTTCAGCTGTTTAGCCTGTTCATGAACACGACGCCATGTTTACATTAAAATAAAAAAAAAAATACTTCCCGGCCTAGGCCTTCAATTTTGTATGAAATTCCTTTACAGTTCTCTCGAATTGTTCCGCCCGAAACTTGACACTTCGAAGCCTGGTTTAACGCACGTTATGACGATATTTCATTGTATGTTTGAGAAAAATATATTATTCAGCTGTTTAGCCTGTTCATGAACACGGACGCCATGTTTAAAAAAAAATACTTGCCCACCTAGGCGTTCAATTTTATATTAAATTCCTTTACAATTCTCTAGAGTTGTTCTGCCCGAAACGTGATACTTCGAAGCCTGTTATAACGCACGTTATGACGAAATTTCATTGCATGTTTGAGAAAAAATACATACTACCTAATAGTAAATTAGAGATGTGTATAGCTCGCGAGTGAGTGATTCAAACGAGCTATATCATTTGGTTTAGCTCACTAGCTCTTTCGCTCACTGACGATTCAAGTAGCTCTGTATATCATCTATCATCTCAGTATTACTCGCTCCCTCTCGCTCATGAAATGAATGTTGACATACTGCCGTGAATCTAATTCATCGACATCTCTAGTTCTCTGCTCACTCGTGAACGATATAGTCTAAAGATCTACTGAGCTAAATGAGTGATACATATCTCGGTGAGCTAAAGACACATATCACTCTTTTCACTTTAGTGACACATTCTGCGGATCTCTACAGTAAATGGGGGTTTAGGTCAAGAACAGATCAGATATCCACTCACCGAACAGATCATTGTGGGCCTCGTCCTGAGGAACTGGCTCCACCTCGGCATTCACGTCGAAGGCGAGAGCCTGCTGGGACAGGTTGAGTCGGTTGTTCTCCTCCACCCAGTTGTTGACGCGCACGTCCCTGAAAAATTCAATTAACATTCACTAATCACCTAAAGCTAGTTGCCTGCAGGTCGCACAACAACCCTCATACACACTTTCTGGGCAATAGAGTTGTGAGTGCTTGGAACAAACTCCCCGAGGATGTAATTTCAGCACCTAACGTCAATAATTTCAAGAATAAATTAGACAAGCATACCACTGAGCAACGATCTCAAGACACAGATCGCTGGATATAGGCACTATCAGTTGTTAAACTGCCTGCCTCATTATAAATAATAATAATAACATTACTCTCTTTTGTACTATCCTCATAACAGTAAACCTTGAGTATTAACGTATTCACATGATGGTCGCTAAGGTGTTAAGCCTTTCAGATAAACAATGCAAAGATCGACACACAAATCATAAGGAAAAATTCGAAAGGTTATCTGGGCGTTAGGGTGGTGGACACGTTAACTCGCTGGACCGGTAATCCAGAAGTACCGGGTTCGACTCCCGGTGTATTTCACCAGGTTACGCATTTCAATTTGTCTTTGAGCTTCGGTCTTTGTATCAGGGTTTGTAAACCTTAATTGATCTACACTCATATTAAATGAGTCTTCACCGATTACAAAGGCACCAGCTCAAAAATCTAGATTAAAAGCTTTCAGCGGAGTCCACCTCCCTTAATAAATCTTTGTAGAAACTCTCAACAGAGTCCAATCTCTCCAAGCCTTTCCCACGCCAATAATGTATGGGTATGGCTACAGATGTATAATCGTGGAAAGCAACTCGGTTACCATGGTGACCCTTACTCATCTCCAGATGTAGGATATGGCAGTACTCACGAGTCCTCGGTCTCCGGGTCCCAGTTGGTGATGGAGAAGCCGGTGAAGGGCTCGCAGATGTGGTCTCCGTCCGCGAAGGCGGGCAGCAGTTTGGCCGCCAGAGTCACTTTCTCGCTCAGGTCCACGTCTTCAGGGATGTTCTCTTTGATGGGCTCTAGGAATCGGTCGTCGGTTCTGTAGTTTAGAAAGAAGGATAACATTTTATTAGTGTACCTATTCCAATAGGAAGGTTCTTAATTTTTTTGTGATGCCATAGACCTTGTTTTGTTTGTTGATCAAGGGTTTTAAGGATGTAAAGTAGGTGAAGGAGAAAGTATTCAGCAAATGTAGCAATACGGGCAAACGAGCAAACGGATCGCCTGATGGAAAGCGATTACCGTCGCCCATAGACACCTGAAACACCAGAAGAGTCACAAGTGCGTTGCCGGCCTTTTAGGTCGTATCGGTCCGGAAATACCGCAAGCGACAATTGATGCCACAATGTAGTCGTGCGAGGCAGGAAATATCTTGAAAAACGCAGTGGCACGCACGCACGCGTGGACTGCCAACTATCTAAAGGCTGATTTAGACGAAGACAATTTTGAGACGCCTAAATGACGGCGCCAGTGATTACCGCACAGCACACCTCCGACCGTTTAGACCAGGGGTTCTCTAACTTATTTGGGATGCGCCCCCTTACGACCATTAAAAAAAATTCGCGCCCCCCTATCCTCTAGTCTAAATTGTAGTCGTATCGAGCAGTCTAGAGTGCATTCTCTCAGCAGTCGCGGGTTTTTTATACTTAACCACACAGGTAGCTCGCGCCCCCCTTTAAAGGTCTCTACGCCTCCCCAGGGGGGCGCGCCCCACACTTAGAAAACCTCTGGTTTAGACAATGACTATTTTCAGCCGCCTAAATCTCGCCGCCAGTGACCAGCAAGCCGTGTTTACACATTGCTTTTTAGGGTTCCGTAGCCAAATGGCAAAAAACGGAACCCTTATAGATTCGTCATGTCTGTCTGTCTGTCCGTCCGTATGTCACAGCCATTTTATTCCGAAACTATAAGAGCTATACTGTTGAAACTTGGTAGGTAGATGTATTCTGTGAACCGCAATAAGATTTTGATGCAAAAATAAAATAATAATAATAAATATTGGGGGCTCCCCATTACTTAGAACTGAAACTCAAAATTTTTTTTTTCATCAAACACATAAAAAAAAAAAAAAAATGCCTTTTAATTTCTCAATCGCTTGCAAATACAATTAACATGCCATAGTAAAAAAATAATTAAACAAATTCCAGTATTTTTTATAACCTAAATCTAGAATATTTAGATTTAGCAATAAATAATAAAAAATAATAATTATAGAATACGACACTCTTGCATAATACATTGACATATCTATTAAGTTTTGATTATTTAAATTACTTATCCAATCATGAAATATTAGAATTAAAACTTTACATTTAAATTAAAAACAATAAAATTCAATGGTGGCGATGAGAACCCCTCTTATGGGGTAAAGGCCTCCTCCAGGCTCCTCCAATGCTCTCTGTCTGCAGCTGTCGTCATCCAGTCTGCGCCAGCCACCGCTTTCAAGTCGTCGGCCCAGCGCGTGCGCGGCCTGCCCCTTGCAAAAAAAATTTTTAACCATCTACCTGCTAATATTAAGGAAAAAGAAAATGTATTAGAATTTAAGCGGGCTTTAAATAGATTTCTGGCTCAAAAAGCTTACTATTCTGTCAACGAATACTTAAATGATAACACTAATCTACAACAATGAGCATGTTAGCTGTAAGATTTTGTATGCCTCGAGGCAGAACATAGCTGGACTAACTTATATGTACCTACCATCTAGCATAATTACTTACATTATGTGTATACCTACTGTTCACAAATAAATGATTTGATTTGATTTGATTTGCTCGTTTGCCTGAGGGTCCGGGCCAGGCAGTTACTTCTTTCGTCCATCGCCCGTCTTCTAGTCTAGCAAGATGTCCAGCCCATTTCCATTTTAATTTTAAGGCTTGATACAAGAAGTCAAGAAATTTTGTTTTTTCGCGAATGGTGGTATTTCGCACTTTGTCGAGTCTTCTTAGATTTAAAACTGACCTTTCCATGGCTGACTGACAGGATTTTATTTTTAATTTTAGTTGTTTAGTGAGTGGCCATGTTTGTGAGCTGTACGTGAGACAAGGCAAGATGCAGCTATCCATAATTTTTTCTTGACGAAAAGTGACATATCGCTCTTAAAAACTTCTTTTAAAGCCCAATATTTATTCCAAGATAGGTTAATTCTGCGGTTGATTTCGTCAGAGCCATTGTTCGGCAGAAAAGATATCCTTTTGCCGAGGTATATATATGTTTGTACGTACTCTAATTGAAATTGACCTATTTTTATGGGAAGTTCTAAGGAGTTTGTCATTATCTTTGTTTTGTCAAAATTCATCTCGAGTCCGACTTCGTAACTGGCTGTGTGTAAGGCGCTAATCATGTGTTGTAGCTGATGATCTGATTCTGCGAACAAAATGATATCGTCGGCGAAACGAAGATGGCTCAGATATTTGTCGTTGATCGCAATTCCTTGGTGGTCCCATTTTAGTTGGCTGAAAACTGACTCAAGCACTGCAATGAACAGCTTTGGTGAAATCGGGTCTCCTTGTTTCACTCCTCTTTTTATTTTTATTTCAGGTCCGGGTCTCTCCAGCTTCACTCTACTTTTGCTTCTTGTGTACAGATTTTGGAGAATTGCAGTATAGGTGTGGTGGACATTATTCTCATGCAAAGCTTTCCAGATAGAGGCATGCGTAATTGTGTCGAAAGCTTTTTTGTAGTCAATAAAAGCAAGATAGAGTGGTCTGTTAAATTCTTTATATTTCTCTATTACTTGCTCGACTACCTGGATATGGTCGTTCGTTGAGAACCCTTTTCGAAATCCAGCTTGCTCTATGGGCTGGTTTTTTTCTAATTGTGGGCTGATTCTGTTGCAGAGACACGATGAAAAAAGCTTGTAGAGTACTGGGAGCAAACTGATGGGGCGGTAGTTGCTGATATCGTTTGGGTTTCCTTTTTTGTAGAGCAATATTATATTGGACTCCGACCATTGTTTAGGTACAGTGCATGTTCTTTTAATTACATTAAATAAGCAAGCAATCGGATATGCAAGCATTCCGACGCCTAGCTTTAAAGCTTCATTGGGTATTCCATCAAACACATACGTGTGGGGTATCTATGGATAGGTCTTCAAAAATGATATCGAGGTTTCTAAAATATTTTTTTTCTAAACCGAATAGTTTGCGTGACAGACGCTTCCAAAGTGGAAAAAAGTTGGTCCCCCCCCCCTCTAACTTCTAAAATAAGAAAATGAAAAATCTAAAAAAAACATATGATGTACAGTACTATAAAAACTACCAACGAAAATTGTTTTGAACGAGATCTAGTAAGTAGATTTTTTTTATAATTTAATACCTAACTTTGCACCTAATTTATATGGGGCGCTACACATACCAGGTGCAAACTTAACTTAACCACTTAGGGATGGAGTGTTTGTACGGAACCCTCGGTGCGCGAGTCCGACTCGCACTTGGCCGGTTTTTTTCAGTACCAGTCATTAGTGGCAGCGAGAGACGCGGAGGGGGGGTCACTGGCGCCAAAAGATAGGCCCGTGTTCTATTCCGCGCCAGCGCTGGCATGCCGCGAAAAAATGGCGCGGAAAGTGTTTATACGGTGCCTTTTCGAGGCGCCGTAATTTAGGCGTCTCAAAATTGTCTTCGTCTAAATCAGCCTTAAGGCTGAAAGGATTGTCGCTTAGAACGATGGCGGAAAGATGCGCAGGAATCAATCCGAACAATTCCTCCCAGAGCACTCCCCGTTATATAAGCGATAAAAGATGCAGAGATGCGATTGGAGGCTACATTTATCTCTATGCAGCACCAAGGAGTCAAGCCGATCTGAAATTCGCTGGCAAACGACGATACGAGTCACTCTCCGTTGAATGCGGTCTAGAGGGAGAAGCTGGATTGGAATGCTGGAAGCTTGATCAAGATGGATTAACGCAGAAAACAAAAATCTTATATTATAATTGTTTGGTAATAATCCTTGTATTATGGTGCATCCCCTAATACCATCCCTACTCCACTTTACCTAAGAATAAGAGCCAGCGTCCTGTCGTGTATGGGGAGCGTCGCGTTGAAGGCCCGATTAGACGACGTGACATCACCAGCTGTCGCCGCCAATCTTTCGAAAAATGGATCTGAAATATAATGCGTAAATTAAAAAATATTCCCGTTATTATGACGTCGGAAATGAAATTAATGATTAGATGCTGAATTATAGACATCGCAAATTATCTGGGGCGACCATACGTGACGTTTTCAATCAAAAAAGTCCAGTTAGTTGGTATAAATGAGGAGTGTACTTTCAAAAGGGCTTATTTCTCTATGAAACTCATACAAAAATAGGCCCTTTTGAAAAGACACTGCTCAAAAATATCGTACTAACTTTTTTTTTAAGTAGTAGCAAATAGGATGTTAGTGCACTCTATGTGGTTTAAATTTCATTGGCAAAATAATTGTAATTAGTGCAAGTGTAAACTAAAGTACAAATAAGCAAACAACTTTCGACTCTATCGACAAGTCACAAATTGGACCTTTTTGATTGAGATAATAATTATGTAAAGAAGTAAATAAACTAAAAGCAACAGGAAAGTGGGATTCTGTAAAGGATTTTCTATAAGCATTGTTATAGGAAGTGAATCCTGAATATCTAAGTAACAAACCTATGCACTCATTAGCATCGAAGTCTCCGTTAAACACCTCAGGGTTGGCTGCCACGGCTCCTTTTGCTCGTTTCTTCTTCTTTTTAGTGGGTGCTGCAGAGTCGCCATCAACCGCACCCTCATCTTGGGTGCATCCATCATCATCTTTCTTGCCGCGTTTTGACTGTATATCACAAGGTAAGAATTACATAAGCACAATTAGCAAGTAATGTGCTTATAACGGCCTCTTTTTAAGATTTAATTCTACAATAAAAAAAAATTTCCAAAAGTGTTGTATTGGATACCTCAGCAAAATCATACCTATTATTCTATTAAAACAACTAAATCTCACCTGCGCAGCCTTGCTCAACCCTCCGGCCATCTTTAAAACATCATAATGCACAGCATCCACCCTGAACGAGTATATCCTGGCTGATGCATCAACCACAGTGGAGGCAGTCTGAAGGTTGTCCATGCGAGAATCATGCTTCCTCAACATGGATGTCATGAAATCTATGAGTTGGAGGTTCCACGCATTGTCCTTGTTTATTTTCTGAAATAAAACATGATAAATAAGCCAGCTTTACCCTAGCTCTACTTCTCGTGAAGATGACCGAGGAGCGCACCAGCCTACTCAAAAATTGGCATACTTGGGAAATTTACATGTATACTATTATTTTAAGAATATTGCAGCCTGTTATGGAAAGTGTTACAATTTTGAAGTGCAGTGATAGATGCTGTCTTATAATAACTTCCATAACCAAAGTTTAGCTCAAGAATGTACTATTCATGTGTGATAAGTTCACTGATAAGTAGGGATCGGACGACAATATAAAATATGTTACACTGATAGCTACTCCATTATGAAATAAGTCTTGTTCTTGATGTAATTTGCACTCGATCATCCAATCCCTACTGATAAGAATTGAATAGGTCTAAATACTGATGACATAGTAAAAAGCCATAATATTACCTAATAAGCAGTCAAAAAGAGATAAGTCCGTCAAAACATATAACATTGGCTGATTCCACAACTCCAGACACGCAGCCTAATCTAACTTTGTAAATTAGTTGGATTACTAACATTTTCAGCATAAAGCTTGAGACATCCTTGGAAATGCTCCTTCTGCGGCGAGGAGGACATAGTATCGCGCGGCGGCCGGCGCGGAGAATGCGGCGTAGAGGTGGCGATCGCCCGCTCCGACGCCACCAGCGACGAACGCTCAGCATCATCATCGTTTCGCTCCTGGAAACAAACATTTTAATTCGTACTGACTACCTAGTTCAGCCAGTATAAACACTACAACAAATGTATTGATTACTATGAAACAATGATTACAAATTACGCTTGCTATCACAAAACTTTTATGAAAAATGCAAATCTAGCCAATAACAAGAACAAACCTCATCCCGAGGGTTCGCTGCTCGTGTTTGAGGGATCAAACTGCGTCTTTTCAGTGAGCTAGTACCGCTGCTCCCGCCAAGACTCTTTCTCAACCGCACCAAGTCTGGCGTGGATGTTATGGGACTTTCCACCATCATGACGCATAGGTATATCAGAACTAAAGGCACAACACTGTTTATTTACGCGAAATAAATATGATATTTAGTTTATTTCCATAAATTAAATCCCAACGGACTCGACCGACTCGACTCGACTCGACAGACGCTTTTTTTTAAATACTGTCATTGTCATTGTCAAACCTTTTGATGATATTTGGTTTCAAGTATTATTCAGCCACAAAACTTTTTTTATATTTTGTTTTGATATTAGCAGAAAAGATCCGTAGATTTGTTAAATTTATCATTTACCTAAAATCCACTAGTCTTATTATATGCTAGAATTCGAAAATATTTATTCGTTTCGTTTCGTTTTGTGAATTCGATACGCTGTTTCAGACCGGGTATATAACATAAGCACAATTAGAAAATTTAGAAAACGCAATTTTTTCATATTTGTTTGATAATTTTTGTTACGGTAAGGCTTTTTCAATGTAAATATTTCATAAATTTTTTATTTATTATTGATTTTTTAGGGACAATATATTTTACTTTGTCTCATTTTCGACCTTAACCATATGAACCATCTTGGAACCATCATATGAACTTTTTTTACCGTTACAAAAAGGGTTGCCAGTACTAAATTCCATATTTACCTCAGCTGTTTGTAAACGCCGCTTGTTGTTGCCATCTTCTCGTCCGTCAGTCATTTTGTTCGGTGGCTGTTATTTCATGGTCGACGAAATCGTTGAAAATCTTTGTCATCGGAGGTTAATTTCTAAAGTGACATTATGAGTTCTGGTATGCCTGAATTGGGCTCCAAAATAAGCCTAATATCTAAAGCAGACATACGATACGAAGGCCGACTTTTCACCGTCGATCCTCAGGAATGTACCATCGCTTTGGCCAGTGGTAAGTTTGACAAATGGATTCTGTTGTCGTATTATACTTTATCGCATTTTCCTTTTTTTTTATGTAGAAATCACTTTCTATATTAATTTCGAGTGTTCCGATGTTGTTAATTAATATCTGACCATCTGTCTCCTTCTCCGGAAGCTTTCCCTCTTTTTTTCCCTCCTTTATTATTTAACAAGCTTATCATTGTTTATAAGCAAATTGTGGAATTAATTATTATTGAGATTTATAGCATTTTCCGTGTTGAAAAGCCGAATCATTGCCCTTAAACGTGGCAGTTTGAATTAACTCTACCCTCATTCAAAAAATGTTAAGTTTAGTGACCGCGGCTTCGGTTTGATGACGTTGATAATGCTGTTAGTTCCCTCGTAAACAACTACTTTCCTTTGTTCAATCAAGCCGATTATGTTCTATTGTCGAAATAGTGCAATTATACACTGAACATAAACTTGGAATTGCTATTTTCGTAATAGTTTTCATTATCTACCTGTAGCCTAATTAATAATTACGTTTTCCATTTCAGTGCGATCCTTCGGGACTGAGGATAGAGAGACGCAGTTCCCAGTCGCACCTCAGAGCCAGGTGTATGACTACATCCTATTCCGGGGCACGGACATCAAGGATATCCGAGTGCTGAACAATGTGCCCCCGCTGCCCAATGACCCGGCTATCATGCAGATGTCGGTGCCGCCGTCGCTGGGCGGCGGCCCCGCGCCGGGACAGTTTGCGCAGCAGTTCAACCACCCTGTCATCGGCCAGACCCAGTACCCGCAGTACCACCCCATGGCTGGATTCCCAGGGAGTGTGCACACTTCACTCAACAAGACGAGTGAGTTGTCTCCGCAGACATCGGTGGAGCTGCCCCCGCAGCATATGCCCATGACTGCTCCTATTGGATCAGGAGTAGTCCACCACAACCAAGTGAAAGACCAAGGTTTTCAACAGATTAAATATACCACCGCTTTCACAGATGCTACATTGCGATTTTTGCCATTTCTCAAACAGATGCTTTAATTTTAGTCATGTCAAGTATCTGCTTGTGAAACTAACCATTAACCATCTAACCATAATGCATGCTTATGTATTTCTTAGCTTTACCAAACTGACACTATTTACTGTTATACAAATCTACCCTCTATTTAGTAGAATCACATCTAACGTATTAGTTACATGTAGCTAAGAAATAATTTACAATTCCTGCTACTAACAGTACCTATTTACTTACTAACATAGCCTTAGTAGATTTATAATAGACAGTAATTACCAAAAAAACTAAATCTCTAATCAAATAACAGATCCTTTTAGACAAATGAGTCCAACTAACTAGTTTAACTTTTTGATTGCCACAGCCATTGTAGCAATACAATTGCAATCATTATCAGGCTATATTTTGTAAGTGAGACCAAGGAATGAAATATTGTGGCAATCAAATTGTAAAAACTAACCTTTATCGAAAATCGCAAGATGCATTTTAAACAGTCATCTGTAATAACATCCAAATAGAACCGAAGCATTTAAAAATATATGATTTCTCTAGAAATAGAGTTGTCAGATAATTTAAAATGCTATGTCCTATGAGATATTATTGCGAATAACTGTATTTCCTTGGTCTGTTGCTTGTTTAAAGCATATGCTCATATTGATGTGCTATTCTGTCTCATCCGTTTGCTTTCAAGCTATTGCATTCATAACATTAGTTGTAGATCTATTGTTCACACTTTTGTTTTGGTTTCTGCAGGTTCGATGCTTGATCTTATTGGAGGAGGATCTCAGCAGAACGCCTCGCGGTCGGGTACGCCCGCCGTGGCGCATAGGAAGAGCCCTACTACTGATCAAGGCACGCAGGTAAATGAAAAGATCTAAAATTTTAGTACTCTGGTACATTCCCTAATATTAAGTTTCTGATTACCGTCACTATAATTAGTTACACAACTGCTTAACAACAAGCTTTAGTGTGTTGCAGTAACCTTTAATTTCATATTGTCAATGTTTTCTATTTTGAATTGTTTTGATGAAATTAAAATATCCACTTCGGACTTGTTAGATTTAAATATTTTGGTGAAGCTTGGCTAAATCGTTTTTAAACACTCTTCAACCATTCATTACTTTGTCAAAGAATGAACAAGATTCCTTTATCCTGGTATGATATGGTGTATACATTCTGTTTCTGTAACCAATATGAGCCATAACAGATTCAATTACGTAGTGATCAAATTTCCTCAGGTGAGTAAAAAGATTATAAGCAGCTTATTATACCTACTCACTGTTATTTTTGTGAAATCTAATCTAGTTTATACTTATGTTCCCCTGTTCAATATGCATATAATTATTTTACTCTTGAGATCATAAATAAATAATATAATAATAAGAAACTTCATTTATTCAGACAAGGAAGATCCACATTTTGTTAGTATTTTACTTATGTTAGTACCTATTCAAATTTAGCTAACGAAATTGTATTTTTAATTAAGTGTTGTATTTTTGAGCACTCACTTCTTACAGCTATGCTAAGTTACATGGGGTTTCTGTGTATTGAGTACCCTTTTTTTAGCTCTTGACTTTGTTGAGTTATCTAATGATAGGCATTGTTTTGCTTTTAAATGCTTTTGTTTTTATCCTATTATGCGAACAAATGGTGAAAATGGATTCACATTCACACGCCTCAATTAGGTATCTGTGGAATGCCTTTCATCAAATGGTTGCAATTACATAAGTGGTGACAAGCTCTAGTATGATTTAAGGTGACAGTTTTAGTAAGTTTATTCAATATTTTCCACTTTTACTAGATCTTTGGAAATATGAATATATTGATTTCATTTGAACTAGGATAATTAAGTCTTAACATTATAGGTGTTATAAAGAACTACATATATAATTAATGAATAATTTGTTAGACCACTTCCGTCTGTTTGATATCTATATTTTCCTTATTTACTGTTTATTATTGGTACAGACCACGTAGTTTCGATTCATTGATACCTTAGTTCACACCCGTCCTAATTACAATTATTTTGCTAATGAAATTTAAAACACGTAGAGTTGTGCTCTAAGGTATTGATATGCCTTTACCACCAGTGGCAGCTTTAGGGGGTGTCAAAGTCAAAAGTCAAAATTATTTATTTGCAGAAGTACAGTAAATATACAGTAACAGGTCTTATGTTTCCTACAACGTGCCGTGTAGTCGGCCTGCATGCAGGCATGCAAATATGAGAGCGCGCTCAATTAATTTAAAATAATAGTAAATTAAAATAGATACAAAAACAATGTCAGACAAAAAATAATAATAAAACTAGCATAGAAAATAACTGAAAATCGTGTCGACTGTAGCAGCCTGCCAGTCCTGGCTCCTAAAAACCCTTTCTTTAACCATTAACCAGTCATATCGCCATATAATGAGTAACACGCCCATGGCGCCTCTATGGCTAAGGTTGGCCCTGATTCTAAATATCCATATCTCTCTAAGGATAACATATAGTGTAATCTGCTTGAATGTGTAACTGTGTTTCCTTCCAGGCGGGCTCGATCGCGAGCGGCTCCGGGCAGCAGCGCGACAGCCGACGCGGCAGCAACCCCGGGGCGAAGCAGCAACAACAGCCCGCGCGCAACCGCACCTCCTCGCGCAACCGGCAGCGCTACCCCAGCGGCGGCGCGCCCGCCCCGCACCACCAGAACCAGAACCAGAACCCGCACCAGCAGAACCAGAACCAGCAGAACCAGAACCCGCACCAGCAGAACCAGAACCACCACCCGCAGCTGCAGCAGCAGCAGCATCACCAGCAGCAACAGCAGCACCACCATCAGCAACAACATCACCAGGCTGGACAGTATGGAGGTGTGTAGTCTTTTTTTTGCCTGTTCAAAAGTGAGGTTTACACTATTCTGTAGGTCTGTTTCACATCTATTAGCCGGGTCCACACAGGGCGAGCGGCCTCGCGAGGCAATTGCCGCGCGCGGCATTCGGCGCATGCCTCGGGCATTGGATGAAATTACGCTCACCGAATGCCGCGCGCGGCAAGCCCGAGCCGTCTTGTTCGCCCATTTGACAGATAAAACAATATGGCGCCGCCGCACGCAATCAGCTTTTGATTTTTGACTTGTTGCTACGTTCATACAAAGAATTTTCCAAAAACAAGCTAATTCAATATTTTTTTATGTTCAAAACAAACAAATAGCACATAATATTTAGTTACGGTTATTCCGTTTCGCGTAATACGTAAGTGTCGCACGCCATTTTGTTTTATCTGTCATAATTTGACCGAAGCAAACACGTGTACGTCCACACTGCGCGCGGCAAACGACCGAGGCACCTTTGAGCACGGACAAAAACCGACAGCGCGCGGCTCGGCCGCGGCAGCGCTCGGCCGAGGCAAAGCGTGCGGGCGCCGCGGGCGAGGCGCGTACACACAGGGCGAGCGGCCTCGCGAGGCAATTGCCGCGCGCGGCATTCGGCGCATGCCTCGGGCATTGGATGAAATTACGCTCACCGAATGCCGCGCGCGGCAAGCCCGAGCCGTCTTGTTCGCCCATTTGACAGATAAAACAATATGGCGCCGCCGCACGCAATCAGCTTTTGATTTTTGACTTGTTGCTACGTTCATACAAAGAATTTTCCAAAAACAAGCTAATTCAATATTTTTTTATGTTCAAAACAAACAAATAGCACATAATATTTAGTTACGGTTATTCCGTTTCGCGTAATACGTAAGTGTCGCACGCCATTTTGTTTTATCTGTCATAATTTGACCGAAGCAAACACGTGTACGGCCACACTGCGCGCGGCAAACGACCGAGGCACCTTTGAGCACGGACAAAAACCGACAGCGCGCGGCTCGGCCGCGGCAGCGCTCGGCCGAGGCAAAGCGTGCGGGCGCCGCGGGCGAGGCGCGTACACACAGAGCGCGCCGCCGCGCGCGGCAATTGCCGCGCGAGGCGGCTCGCCCAGTGTGGACGCGGCTATTGGTGTTTTATTAGGTATAAAGGTCTGATTCACACCTATTGGTGTCTTACCAGGTTATAAAGCTCTGATTCTTACCTATTGGTGTCTTATTAGGGTATAAAGCTGTGATTCCTACCTATTGGTGTCTTATTAGGGTATATCTCACAAACGTTAAAACAATTTGCACTTTGCTTTAAGTTGTTTGACGAGGATTGGAATATGGCAAGAGTTTATTAGCTATGGGTTCTGGACAAGGTTATCATGTTATACTCCAGCATGTGTGCAAACTTTTCACAACTGTCTATTATACTTTTCATCAAGTGCAGTTTGTTTTTACTTTTGCTTTAAGGAATCTGATCTAGAAATGGATTTATATCCTACTAAATAATCAAACCAAATATTTTAAGTAACTTTACGACGAACAATAATATTACTTCACGTAATGCGTGTAACTAATACCTCCTAGCCGCTTGCTAAACGCGTTAGATCTGGCCCTTATGTTGCGCTCACCCCTAAAACACATCCATATCGTTCCTGTGGCATTTTGCCAGTCTTGCCGTCTTGGTACACTATTGATTTTTTTGTAATTTAAATAATATGACAACGCCGTTGGCGCAGTGGTAAAGCAGTTGCCTACTGAGCCGGCGGTCCTGGGTTCGAATCCCGATAAAGTGAAATATTTGCGTGATGAACTCGAATATTCGGATGTTATTTGTATTTAAGTATGTATTTATCTATGTAAATATGTTTATCGTCATCTAGTGACCATAACACAAGCCTACTAGATTACTGTGGGACTCACAAACCACCCCCACTAGACGGAGCATGTAAGGCGACCCGCGCGCACCAACGATATGGTACGGCAGAACATTAAAGTATCAACACGGCGGCCACCGTTTAGTTGCGTTCATGTTTATGAGGTTTCTCTACCCCACTTAACACTACAATTTACCATGTTATTTATTTAATTTCTTTTTTCGTTGACGTACGCATGGATCATAAACAAGGACGCAACTAAACAGTGGCCGCCGTGCCGTGTTGATACTTTAATGTTCCGCCGTACCATATCGTTGGTGCGCGCGGGTCGCCTTACATGCTCCGTCTAGTGGGGGTTGTCTGTGGTGGGACTAGATCGATTTGTATAGGGTTGTCAAAAAAATGTATGTTTGCACCAGGCGGCGGCTACGGGCGCGGCGGCTGGCGCGGGCGCTCGCGCGGCACCGGGCGCGGGTTCGTGCCGCGCAGCAAGAACCCGATCAAGTTCGACAACGACTACGACTTCGAGCAGGCCAACACGGAGTTCGAGGAGCTGCGCACGCAACTCGCCAAGACCAAGATCTCGGACGGGGACGCTAAGCCGGAGGTGAGCTGTCTCACATATCGGCGGTTCTTAACCTTTTCCCGTCCACGGACCCTAGGCTGATTTAGACGAAGACAATTTTGAGACGCCTAAATTACGGCGCCTCGAAAAGGCACCGTATAAACACTTTCTGCGCCATTTTTTCGCGGCATGCCAGCGCTGGCGCGGAATAGAACACGGGCCTATTTTTTGGCGCCAGTGACCCCCCCCCTCCGCGTCTCTTGCTGCCACTAATGACTGGTACTGAAAAAAAGCACTGTGTAAACACGGCTTGCTGGTCACTGGCGGCGAGATTTAGGCGGCTGAAAATAGTCATTGTCTAAACGGTCGGAGGTGTGCTGTGCGGTAATCACTGGCGCCGTCATTTAGGCGTCTCAAAATTGTCTTCGTCTAAATCAGCCTTTAGGAAATCAAGTACTAGTCCAAGGACCCCTTAATAAAAAAAACAGTTAAAATCATCATCGTGCGTGTAAAGCGCACATCCTAGGGTATGGCTAATAATAATAATAATAAATTCTTTATTTCGGACAATTTACATCCATAGTTTGTTAGTAAGGCTTACCCGCTACGTTAGTAAACTTAACACTAGATTCAAGTAATTTTTTTTTTTTTTTTTTATAGGTATATCACTTAAAGAACATATTGTGCTACACTATTAGTCTGCACTATCCAAAATTTAAATAAATGGCAGTCATTCCTCTCCTCTAACGCTTTGAGGATGCCGTTGGTGCTTTGCCTGATGCGGGCCATCAGCGAGGTGATTTTTTTGCGGATTACAGCCTGAAAACAGTCAACGCGGGCCTCCGCAAACATACTCGACGCGCTGCACCATCTCGGCATCCCCAGCAGCATCCTCAAAGCGTTATTATACTGCACTCGTAGGGCGCTATAAGCTCTTTTCGTATAATTAACCCACAGGCTGCTCGAGTAGAAGGATTGCGTGTATGCTTTAAATAAAGTGAGCTTTACTTCAGTTGAGCATCGAGCAAACCTGCGGGCCAGCATATTACTCCGAACTGATAGCGCCCTACGCTCCCTTTCTATGTCACAGTCATCCTTCATAGTGCTAGTCAAAATGTGACCTAGATATTTCACTCTATCGACTACATTTAAGGCAGCACCATTCAGCACAATGGGAGGTATAAAATATGGTTTTATCTTACCCGCTTTAAACACCATGACCTCACTTTTGGTGCCATTGTACTGTCCATGAGTGGAAGCATACGTCTCACATACTCCCAGCAACTGTTCAAGTGCACTGATTGACGGACTGAGAAGCACCATATCGTCGGCGTAACTAATGTTATTGACGCACGTACCGCCAACATAACACCCTGCATGCATACTACTCAGTCTACCAATCAGCTCGTTGATGTAAAGATTAAACAGCTTAGGCGACGTTATGCCCCCCTGCCTCACTCCACATTCCAACTTAAACTTTTTGGATAAAGCATTGTCCCACCTAACCTGATTTACCTGATTGCGGTACCAGTATTCAAAAATGTTTACATACTCTATAGGTATACCTGTTTCCCTCAATTTTGGCCAGAGTATGTCATAGTCAACGCGATCAAATGCTTTAGACAGGTCGAGGAAACAGGCATACACAGGAGTTTTTCTATCCGTATAATACCCGACAGTATGCTTCAGACAGAAAATAGCGCTTTCAGTTGATAGTCCGGCCCGAAAGCCGAACTGAGCGTCGTGTAACTTTATATACTTTTCAAGTACAGAGTCTAGCATACTGTCGAGTATTTTCGCCACCGTGGTAGCCAGGGATATTGGCCGATAATTGGTTTTATCGGCCAGGTCCCCAGTTTTGTTTTTTACTACTGGTACCACAATCGTTCTCATAAGAGCCTCAGGTAAGTGGGAATGACACATACACAAATTAAACAGCAATGAAAGAACACGTGGCAAATGAGGTCCCGCGTATTTAAAGTGTTCAATGCTGAGGCCGTCGTGACCAGGTGACTTGCCTCTGCATTTTGTCAATAACTGACTTTACCTGCTTGGCTGTAAAATAGATGTCACGCTGATCACGAATGGCCTCAGCATCAGACAGCGATGCAGGGACCGAATGCGAGTCAAGCAGAGGCTGTACAGTAAAATGACCCCTAAATAATTCGGCAATATCCCGATGGTCATTGATACCATCCACACCAACAGGAAGGCCCGGCCCCACACTCATTTGCTTGGTACCCTTCCAAAAATCCTTAAATCGTTTATTGCAGTGGGCTTCAGCTATTTTGTCCATTTTCAGCTGTTCCTGTCTATCCTGGCACCACTTTAATTTCGACTTAAAGATTTTCTTGGTTGAACGCATTTGCTCGTAAATCCTACCTTCTGGCGGTCTCCCAGCAAGCTCCCACAGCTGAAATTGAAGCCGGGCCTCGCTGTGTGCGCCCGCCACATACATGTTCCAGCCTGCAATGTAACCACCTTTTCTGCGTTTCTTATATTTATGGGTCATTCTAGCTGCGTCAGTAAGCGTGCTAACAATATCACTGTACATATTATCTATAATAGCAAGATGCTCCGTATTTCTACATAGGCCATCACAGCAAGCTCTAAGGGAGGGCGGAAAGTCAATGTATTTCAAGCGATCAGTACAAAGCTGGACAAATTCCTCTATTTGTTCACGTTGTCTTTCCACTCCCCAAACAACGCCTTCATTCATAGGGTTGTTAGCAACATTTGATACTTGTCTTAACATAGCAATATCACATTCCACGAGCATAGGAAAATGGTCGGACCAATAGACATCATGCATCATAGTTATTTTTCTAATTGTGTCCCAAGCACACTTGGTAGTTAAGCAGTGATCCAACCATCTTTTACATCCGTACACGTCGCTAATATAAGTATAGGTATCCGAGTCAACACCAAAATACTCCAGATCCGCACAAACCCATTGTTGCTCCGTACAGAAATTTGTCAACTCGAGATAAAACGGTTCATTTACATGAGCATTAAAATCCCCGAGGAGATATACCGCTTGCACTTCACTGTTGTCAGAAATAACCGCGTGTAACTCACTCAGACATTCAGTAAATATTACTAGATTATCCTTAGTATCAGTAGGCATGTATACAGAGCCTACTATAAACGTTTTCCCACCAGAAGTCAATTTTATCATAGCAATTCTGTCACTGACACAGTTTATTACCGTCACAGCTTGAAATGCACTTTTTCTGTACAGAATTCCTACCCCCCCGAATGGTCTTCCTACTAGTACCCCCGCTGTTACATCCACTGGTGACTTCCCGGTCCACCCAAAATCGCTATCTATTGTACCCAGTACCCTACAATTATATGTTATAATTTTACACATGTCCTCCATGAATAATTAATTATTTATTTACATCAGTACTCTCCGCCTTTTGACGAGGATCTTCATGTTTCCCTTTATAGAAAATGTATCTCCTGAAAGTAATATCACTAGGCCATAAACTATCGTTCAGATAGTTATTCAACTTCGACTTACTGACATAAACTTTGTAGGAGTCGTAGCCCTTATCACGTTTCATGACTATTTTTGATAATGTTACCCTTTCCTTAGTCCTTTCAAAAATATAATCTATTATATCTTCACCCGACACGGCCTTATCAACGTGGGATACAAATAAAGGCACTTTGACCTCGGCTGCTTTGAACTTTGTACCCGGGTTGGTGGTAGCACTCCCTTTACTGCAAAAATATCTATTTCTAGGGACTTTTTCAGGTACTTTTATCCATCCATTACTCTCTACTTTGTCCTTCCATGCACCCTCTTGTTGTACACACTCTGCAAACAACTTATTCCGCTTCTCTTCTGCGTTAACTATTGACCTATATTTTAAGTTGTTCGAAGTAATTAGTGGCTCATCCTTATCTCGGCTAGTACCATGTGATTCGCTAGCTACTAGAACCTGTTCGGCCGCCTCACGCTCACATCTCTGTTCCATCGCTGTGTGCTGCCTCCCGTTATCTAGGGGAGGCGAGATAGATATATGTGTCGACTCACGAGTCGGAGCGCGCGCGGGCGAGCTTGTCCCAGGTTCATTGACCCGGTCATGGTCAGAGACCGTCCGCTCCGTCGCTTCTTTCGATAAAGATGAATTATTAAAATTCATGCCGTATGGGCCACTGTCTAAAACATAGGCACCTCTTCTCAGGTTGACATTTAAGTAAGGATCAACACTCGTCACAGAATCCACAGTTTTATTGTGTTGCCGTAACTCCACTCTAAGTGTATCTAGTTGCTCGCATGTTGCATATGTGTCCTTTATATCTCGTACTTGTGCTTGTAAATTTACAATATCTTTTAACAGCCTCGTTACGTCCACATTTTCAAAATTAACGGGCGGTAGCTTATGCAGATCCTTAGCAACAAATATGGGAACCGCCTCGGTTTTTGTATTCTTGATAAGGCTTATAATGTCCTCAATATCACGTTGCACTTTATCTTTCCTTCTAGTAATCATCTGATCACTACAGCCCAAAGAACTAAAAAGCAGGATTTTCGCCTGTTCCACCATCTCCACCGAAAAGCCTGTACAGCAAATACGCACTAGGCTCACATCGTCCATCACATTTATTTTATTTTGTATAAATGCCAGCACTTCACATATTACAATATTGCAGGATACACATTTTACTATCGATTGAGACGTAAACTTCGCAGCGAGAGCCATGACTCACACACGCGCGCACTTCACAGCGCCCGCGCAACGACTGACTAATGCGCATAAGCATTTCAAAAACATATATGATGCAGAGGGCGCTCCAGTAGCGTAAAGAATTAAGGGATGAAAGATTTGGTGTGATTGACGTAGCGATCAAATAGCTCAGTTGCAAGAGCAATGCGCCGGAAACGCAGAGGTCGCGGGTTCAAATCCCGCTTAGGTTGTTGTAGATCGCATTAAATTTTTCTTTCTTAATTTACCTTTGTGTCATTATTTATAAAAAGTAAAAATCACGTTAGCCGTCGTTAGTAAGCGTGGTTGACGATGGGGCATTTTTGTAAAATGGTCCATTGATGAATGATGAGACTGCGGAAGATCCCTGTACATATATTTGGGGATCCTCGGGGGTCAGCGGACCACAGGTTAAGCAACACTGTCATATATCAAACTCTTACCTAGTTAGTTACGCTGGGCATTTTCCGCAAGTTGACATCGAACGTGCCTATTTGCGTGAAAAGGGGTTAGCGCTTCTCCAAACCATCCCAACTCCTCCACGAACCCCAGCAAAGCCTTTGTATTGAACTCTTATCAGATGTTCTTTATTACACTGTTAATTATATCAAATTGGCCATGTTTCTCATACGCGTAGGCATCGCGACACGTCAGTTGCTATGGATAGGCTTTGTAGAAGAGATGATTTCAGTCTTTTGTAGTGACAATAGAAGCCACCGGCCGAAGGCAAAACGTCGAATGTCCTGTACACTCGTGGCTGCTAGGGATAGGGAGATGGGGCGCGAGTTTATGAAAGTCCTCTGCACCTCAATCAAGCCTATGATGCATGATGTAATGAAGCCACAACGAGGAGAACCTTTCTAACAAGTTTGCTGATGTAAAAAAAAAACATGTTTTCTCCTCTGTGCTGTGTCTCGCTCATATCTATTAGTATCTAAGTATTGAGCACCAAGCACAAAGTAATTGTAATAAGGTCCAGCAAAGATAGCTCCTTTAAAATACAGATCACACAATTTGTTTTCCTATTTTTTAATGTTCAACTTTGATTTCCAATGTTATGCATTTTACACCCCACATCAGGATCTGCAATCATCGACCCCGGTGACTGTTCCCCAGGAGGCGCTGGCGGGCGAGCTCGACAAGAAGGACGACTCCGGCAACGAGACCGGCGCCGGCGAGCCCGAGGTGGACGACGACGGCTACTCCGGCTACGACAAGGCCAAGAGCTTCTTCGATAACATCTCCTGCGAGGCTGTCGAGCGGTGAGGACACTTATTGTATCACTATCATTCGAGGACGACTCCGGCAACGAGACCGGCGCCGGCGAGCCCGAGGTGGACGACGACGGCTACTCCGGCTACGACAAGGCCAAGAGCTTCTTGGATAACATCTCCTGCGAGGCTGTCGAGCGGTGAGGACACTTATTGTATCACTATCATTCGAGGACGACTCCGGCAACGAGACCGGCGCCGGCGAGCCCGAGGTGGACGACGACGGCTACTCCGGCTACGACAAGGCCAAGAGCTTCTTCGATAACATCTCCTGCGAGGCTGTCGAGCGGTGAGGACACTTATTGTATCACTATCATTCGAGGACGACTCCGGCAACGAGACCGGCGCCGGCGAGCCCGAGGTGGACGACGACGGCTACTCCGGCTACGACAAGGCCAAGAGCTTCTTCGATAACATCTCCTGCGAGGCTGTCGAGCGGTGAGGACACTTATTGTATCACTATCATTCGAGGACGACTCCGGCAACGAGACCGGCGCCGGCGAGCCCGAGGTGGACGACGACGGCTACTCCGGCTACGACAAGGCCAAGAGCTTCTTCGATAACATCTCCTGCGAGGCTGTCGAGCGGTGAGGACACTTATTGTATCACTATCATTCGAGGACGACTCCGGCAACGAGACCGGCGCCGGCGAGCCCGAGGTGGACGACGACGGCTACTCGGGCTACGACAAGGCCAAGAGCTTCTTCGATAACATCTCCTGCGAGGCTGTCGAGCGGTGAGGACACTTATTGTATCACTATCATTCGAGGACGACTCCGGCAACGAGACCGGCGCCGGCGAGCCCGAGGTGGACGACGACGGCTACTCCGGCTACGACAAGGCCAAGAGCTTCTTCGATAACATCTCCTGCGAGGCTGTCGAGCGGTGAGGACACTTATTGTATCACTATCATTCGAGGACGACTCCGGCAACGAGACCGGCGCCGGCGAGCCCGAGGTGGACGACGACGGCTACTCCGGCTACGACAAGGCCAAGAGCTTCTTCGATAACATCTCCTGCGAGGCTGTCGAGCGGTGAGGACACTTATTGTATCACTATCATTCGAGGACGACTCTGGCAACGAGACCGGCGCCGGCGAGCCCGAGGTGGACGACGACGGCTACTCGGGCTACGACAAGGCCAAGAGCTTCTTCGATAACATCTCCTGCGAGGCTGTCGAGCGGTGAGGACACTTATTGTATCACTATCATTCGAGGACGACTCCGGCAACGAGACGGGTTTGGTAATAATATTATTTTTGTGTCCGCAGATCGAAGGGTCGGAGCCAAAGGACGGATTGGCGCACGGAGCGCAAGCTGAACTCGGAGACGTTCGGCGTGGCCATGGCGCGCCGCGGCCTGTGGCGCGGGCGCGGCGGCTGGCGCCACCACAACCCGCACAACCCGCAGCAGCACCAGCCGTGAGTACACTACTGTATACAGTGTGCGGCAGCGGACGCACAGTGCCAAATAATGCCACATTTTTCGCCATGGACAACCTGATACAGAATTGGTTAGAACTTATCATTAGAAACCTCGGAATATACTACAACAGGTAGCTATTGTGTTTATTTTCCAACTTATTCATGTTGGTAAAGTGACGTAATTTTCGGGCAAAAGAAAATCAAAGTAATCCATCTCTTCAACTTTAAGAAATATTTTGAATTATAATGTTTAAAACGTAATATTGATCGTAGCTTTATGTTTAGAAATGATTTACAACCTTCTACGGGCATTAGAAGTCAAGATATTAACTATTTTAGTTTTTTTGTTTTTATTTTTTTTCTCCCAAACGGGCAAGTAGTGGCTGATAATTTTGATATGGGAAGTACCTCTGAGTGTCCTGAACATGTGATATTAAAATGGGCGCGGTAGCTCGTGGGGTCTCGAAGAAATATCAACTTCGGTTTTGATAAAAATATCATCGTCTAGGGTTGATACTTTTCGGTCAATAATATTTGACTGAATAGTAATAATGTTACTAATTATTTGAATCTTACAAATTATTACCTTTGTGTATAAATCAGTATTTTAAATTGGACATTAAATAAATATGTAAATATTAAGGGACAATCATACAGAAATCGACCTAGTCCCAAACTAAGTAAAGCTTGTACCATGGGTACTAGACGACGATATGCATAATGTGTAAATACTTATATAGATCTATTATAAATCTTATATTAATATGTGTCTGCAAATTCCTTTTCGTAAAATGATGGCCTGTATACATTTTGACATTATTTCGTATGATGGGTTCTTTTAATTCTGACAGTGTTTCTTATCTGACAGATTGCTGCAAAAATACGATTGAAATATAAAAAAAGTATACAGTTATACATGTGCCAGTAGGGCATTAATTAGGGTATGTTAGAAATCTGAAAATGTCTTAAATACATTTGTAACATATGTAGACTCACAAATTTTGCCGTTCTGACCTTCTTTTACTTTTTAATCTCCAATATTCACACCTCAATGATCGCATGTTTATTAGAATTTAAGTACCTAGTCATCTTGCTGATGGCGTTGTTTATTGTAAATTTGTATCTTACTTTTTGTCCATATGTTTATTGTAAATAACCAGAAAATACATAAGTGACTCATTCATTGATACATGTATTGCCCTTTTAATTTGTTCGCCGCAATGTTCAACTAATGATGTTAGTTAATAATCACTATAATCTTGTGGCCTAGTCGGTGAAGGATAAGGTTTAGGCAGCCGTCTTGTTGGTACAGCCGTGGCATGAAAAATGTTCGTCTCTTTTGAACCTTAACACCAACATTGACTCTAAGTGACTCCAAAAGTGACGAATCTTTTTAATCTTCAACATAGACATATTTGTATACATAATATGTATACATACTTATAGTATTATTTGTTTTGTTTTTTTTTTCTATTATATTCTATTGATGGAAGAGCGGGATTTCCGGACACCAGCATATGTAAATATAAACAAGTTGTTTTCGTACCTACATTTTATGAAACCGGAATAATATTTTTTGTTTTTATTATATATTTTTTAAATTAAAATGTTGTGATTATTTGTAAAGTAAGTAGAAAAGAAAGTTCCTATGAATGTTTACATAAAAATTAATTAACCGAAAATTTGATCGAATTATTTTGGCAGCCCTGACAAAAAGTTTTATTGGCATGTATCTTGAAGACCCCACGAGCTACCGCGCCCATTTTAATATCACATGTTCAGGACACTCAGAGGTACTTCCCATATCAAAATTATCAGCCACTACTTGCCCGTTTGGGAGAAAAAAAATAAAAACAAAAAAACTAAAATAGTTAATATCTTGACTTCTAATGCCCGTAGAAGGTTGTAAATCATTTCTAAACATAAAGCTACGATCAATATTACGTTTTAAACATTATAATTCAAAATATTTCTTAAAGTTGAAGAGATGGATTACTTTGATTTTCTTTTGCCCGAAAATTACGTCACTTTACCAACATGAATAAGTTGGAAAATAAACACAATAGCTACCTGTTGTAGTATATTCCGAGGTTTCTAATGATAAGTTCTAACCAATTCTGTATCAGGTTGTCCATGGCGAAAAATGTGGCATTATTTGGCACTGTGGGACGGGCTCAACTCGGAGACGTTCGGCGTGGCAATGGCATTTTGCCACGTTCGGCTAGTTCTTTCTATAATAGTTGTTCACCTCTTGTGAATTTATTCCGATGCAACAAAGCACACGCTTTTGTTTAAACAGTGTTATAGAGTTGAGCAGTGGTCTATAATTAACGTGCAGCATGTCGTATTTCCCCAGCTGGCGAGGCATGCGCGGCGGGCGCGGGCGGCCGCACGCGCCGCACCCGCACCCGCACCAGCCGCAGCCGCGCCGCCAGCAGCCCGCCGCGCAGCCGCTGCAGTCCATGCCCACAACCGCTGCTGGTATGTACCCACTATTTATTCTCTTCCGCTGGCAAATACAACGACAACAACGATTGAATTTTGATCAAATATCTGCTAGTGTACCTTAAGGCATAAATGGGTAAGGCTCAGGAGCGTTTGGAATGTTTCTTGACTGCTGTTATGTTTTCACGAATAAATAACATTATTTTTGCAAAAATAAAGCGTTAATTATTGAGCTCATAACAGGCGCTTGTTACGAATTGTGGTAGAATATAAAAATAAGATTATATTCGTCTTAATTTCGTAACACAAGGGAACGAGCAGTTGAAACGCTCCTTGGCCTTACCCAAATAAGATATGAAAAATACAATGGCTCGCGCATCTTCGGTGGTCTAATAGGACAGACGCGGGTTCATAATCCGCACGAACCATTCATTTTTTCTACTATTGTAAATTACAGTGAAAAATTGTATGGTTCGTAAATAAAATGGAATTACAGAACTAGTTGTTCACTTCAATTTCATACTTATCAATTTTATACTTATGTTTATCGTAAGAGATTCAAGAAGAAAACAGCTAGCTATACCGAACTGTTGAACGCAAAAAAGATGTTTTTAATCTATCTGTATAACCTTAGACGCTACGTTTTTTCGGTGGTTATTAACGATATATCTTTTTTTGTCCACAGCCAAGTAGGAGGTGGGGCACGGAACGCGAATCGAATCTTAATTTATTGTCGCGAGGACTAATCACAAATGGAAAAGTAACGGAAAAGTGTATGTCGGTGATTCAAGTGTTTCATAGATGTAAATTAATAGAAGGTAAAGAAAAGAGAAAAGTTTGCCTGTACGGGAAGATATATCGTGGTCAGGATTTAAGTGGAAAGGACATTGTTTTGGTGTGATAGTGTTGTATCCAATAATGGAAGGAGTAAGCAGGAAATTCCCGTACGTAGCGATCGAACAAAGCAGGGGCGCCCGTAGTATGTTGTAAGTATACGAGAAATGGAATGAAATTAACGGGCTGGCATTGGCATCTATAAACAAATTGCATGGTATAATGTCACAAGTCGACCGATCAGGTGTCTATATCGCGTTGCAAGGCGACTGGTACGCCTTCTTGTAAATTTTATGGAGGCTATGTAGTTGGAAGCCCGACATAGTATAAATGAAGACTTTATTTATAAACATGCCCAATTAAAATATATATTTTCCTCAAGCTTCGTAGGTGCAGAGTTTGTGCCTAAAGTTGTGAAACTTAAATATGAACGTGTTTTATTGTTTTTGAAGGTCATTGCACTTCCACTGATTTTTAAACATAGCAATGACTAGATCATACAGCAGCCCTACTTATGTGTTAGTGATAATATGTTAGAAAATTGTGAGGGTTTAATTTTACCATTTACATGGCAGTTTGGCGACCTTGTACCCTCTTTACTCGGATAGTAGTAAGAGCCTTATCACACTTGCGATTTGCGAGCGAGTTTTCTATACAAATAAGCGTCGCGGCGAATTCGCTGCGTGATCGCCTTCATACAAGATTCGCTCGCCAAACGCAAGCGTGATAGGCCCTTAATGTTAAGCCAAGAAGAGATCTGTCCGGTCGCGTGGCAATGGTAAAATTAATCCTGAATGTATGAAATTAATTGGATGACTTAGTGTTTTATTGACTGTTTTATTGTTAGTGATAGCGTAAATACAATGTGATAGTAGGTCTGCTGTCTGCCGCGGCAGCGCCGCGCCGCCCTTACCAGACGTAGTAAATGTTACGATGTTCGTCTGCCTCATGTTTATTGCTGTACTAAAGTTTTATCGCCGATTACTTGCACACAATTAAATCAAGTTGAAAGGACAGTTTCATTTCGTGTTGAATTGGTGATTTTGTTAATTGGTCCTTCACAAATTATTGCAAAAGTTGACAATCTACATTATTATACCTATTTGTAAAAATCTGTAACTCAAAAAACTGTACCTGGTGATTGTATTAATATGAAATATACATTTACTACAAACTTCAAAATTGTTTTTATGAATTACTGCTTTCATGTTAGGGGAATATTAAAACAAAATAATGAGAAGTTTTCTCTTTTATTGCAAATCAAAAATCTCAGCTTGTACTTTAACCATACCCCGAAATACAAACTTGTAAAAAAACTGTCGAGAAGATACAATTGAGTATTAAAATTCCATAATGATTGTAACATAATTTAGCAACGCGCGCATCAACAAAATGTCTGACATCGTAACTGACACACAAGCCATAATATAACAAAGTATGTGCGTACAATAATACATACTTATATCGTAATTAATAATAATTATTAATTATTATACAGGATCTTAGGTATACAGACAATTTCGAAGTAAACATACACAATACATGGTCTAACATTATCTTAGCTTACTTATCTATATTTTTGTAAAATATATTTTATAAAATATAAACGCAGCTTTTTACTCAAACACTTCTATTACTAGAGAACTGAATATTTACACAACCACATCACGTATTCATATTGTGTTCCGTTACTTTGATAATGAAACGTTTCTAATAGTCATAAGTAATCCATAAGCATCATAGGTATATAAAAACACACTCGACCCCAACGCATCGGATTAAAAGTATACAAATTCTTAAAATAGAAACTTCATAAAAGTCGGGACAAAGAAAATTGGTCATCCCAATATTTTCACATCGTAACTTCAATGTGATGTTAAGTTTGATAAACGCAGCTCTATATAAAACAAACGTGTTGTTTTGCACCCAAAAAACTGCAAGGATTTCAAATAATCACAGTATCATTAGGATAGATATAAGTTCCATTCTCGCCTTTTACTAAAAACTTGAGGATACATTTTCTCAGGGTAAAGCTTCTGCGATAAATATGCACGTCCTCAAAACCAAGTGATTGAAGAGTGCTATCGTTACTGGACTAGAAATACTTTGGCTTTCTTCCCTTCGCATCGTAGACCGATAGTGCAGGCCGTGTAGGTTGCTTTAGCCACGCCACTCCCGCGCCGGCTGGCCGTTTTCCACGATCCAGACGGAACCGCTTTGGCCTTTGGTGAGGATCTCCACCAGAGCACGACCCACATGCTCGGAGCTGGAAAATAATATTGAATGGTTATTACAATGTCATGAACCAGAAGATACAGCTTGGGTACCTTATCATAACCCGATTCTCTTTCCCCGCCTCCCGCCCTAAGTCAGACTGATTCGGTTCAGTCTATTCACGACGCAGTCCATGCGCCCAGTGCGCCCGCGTCACCAACCCAAATACCCCTGTGACGCGGAGATAATTCCATTAGCGGGTTATACTCCCACACAGTCCGACTACTGGTAGTGAGGGCTAACCAGCCCTGATACAGTTCAAGTCACGTCTTAAAAAAAAGCTTGGGATAGGCCTACCACAAAATGGACTAATAACCTATGTGTCCTTCCGGAAACAGTAAGCACGTTTGGAGATATGACAGACAGCGATACGCTTGCCGTTAGGGCTTGCCTGTATAGGGGCACGTTAGGTAGATAAAGTCAGTATGTAAAATATATAAATTGATATAAGTTATTAATAAAATTAGATTGAAACCGACTGCAGAAGCAGTTTCATCTCATTAAGGTTTCTAGAAGCCGATGGATCTAGTTGTATAAATCTTTGGGTGAGATCATAAGTATCATACTTCAGTCTCATTCCGCTCAGTCGTATTTTGCTCCCATTTCACGAACCCCGGTTATTAGTTACCTTTGCGTCTTGGAGTTTGCGTTGTCACGCTGCCAGGCGGCCTCGTACTCTGACGACATGAGCTGTTTGCGGATCTCCTTGACCAGCCCTGTGTCGGTGAGCCCTGGACATAGCACAAGGCTACGCACGCCCGTTAGGCTCACGTGGTACTGGTCCTGGAACAGGATATATTTTATAAATACAATGTAGTATCACCACATAAAAAAAAAACCGGCCAAGTGCGAGTCGGACTCGCGCACCGAGGGTTCCGTACAAACACTTTCCATCCCTAAGTGTTTAAGTTAAGTTTGCACCTGGTATGTATAGCGCCCCATATAAATTAGGTGCAAAGTTAGGTATTTGGTATTAAAAAAAAACTACCTACTAGATCTCGTTCAAAACAATTTTCGTTGGTAGTTTTTATAGTAATGTACATCATATGTTTTTTTTAGATTTTTCATTTTCTTATTTTAGAAGTTAGAGGGGGGGGGACCAACTTTTTTCCACTTTGGAAGCGTCTGTCACGCAAACTATTCGGTTTAGAAAAAAAATGTTTTAGAAACCTCGATATCATTTTTGAAGACCTATCCATAGATACCCCACACGTATGTGTTTGATGAAAAAAAATTTTTTGAGTTTCAGTTCTAAGTATGGGGAGCCCCCAATATTTATTATTATTTTTTTATTTTTGAATCAAAATCTTAATGCGGTTCACAGAATACATCTACCTACCAAGTTTCAACAGTATAGCTCTTATAGTTTCGGAAAAAAATGGCTGTGACATACGGACGGACAGACAGACAGACATGACGAATCTATAAGGGTTCCGTTTTTTGCCATTTGGCTACGGAACCCTAAAAACATAGTATCAGCATTGTTTTTGTTCAATATAGATAGGATGTAGATGTATTTAATTTTTTTTGTGTTTCTTCCACGCCATCATTATGATCATTCTTTTATTTACCCAGAGGCGCATACAAAGAGAATGAAGAGATCAATGCTCAGTTTTTGGTTCTCACGTTTGTTGCTCTAGTGTTGATTCATGCGACAAATTAGGTTTTATTATTAAGCAGCGACTACGAGTACTTGAAGTACCTACGGATGGCACACTAGGTTAGGTGAGTGAGGATCTGTGGTCGCAATAACTGTTTGTGAGCCCCACCACAGCGTAGTTGGTGGCAGTGTAGATAGGGGTGAAGGCCGTGGACGCTGTGTTCACGATGGTGCCGCCTTGACTGCCGCGGTCTTTGACCATGAACCAGTGAAGTAAAATTCTTACCCCGTAAGCCCTCGTGAGCCCCACCACAGCGTAGTTGGTGGCAGTGTAGATGGGGGTGGAGACCTGGGGTCTGGTGAAGGCCGTGGACGCTGTGTTCACGATGGTGCCGCCTTGGCCGCCGCGGTCTTTCCCCATAAATCGGTACGCCAGTAAAGTGCCGCGGATGACGCCGTTCTGTAACGATGTGTTGAAATTAGCCTACTGTTATTTTTAATTAAAGTGTTGGAGACGCGGGTTCGAACACTGCCTGAACCGATACATTTTTAATTTTTTCGTTTCATTGTAAACATTTAGCCTCTGTCTTGATGGCTTATTTTACACTAGCTGTTGCCCGCGACTTCGTCCGCGTGGAACCTTTATCTTGAACATTTTACATCTTTATTATTTTCAGATCTAAGTAATGTTGAAATTGCTAAACGTGCTTTTTTTTGCAATTGTTTACGAAATAGTAACGAACCCTTCGTACGCGAGTCCGACTCGCTCTTGGCCTTTTTTTACTTTTTTTTCGGCTAATTTGCTCTAATTACCTACGCGGTGTCATTATAAAATCAGATACCTACATCTACGAACAAATAGCTTTATTAAATTCGATGAGTTTAAGAACGACGTTTATAAATTCTTTGATGCAAATAATAATGCCTTTAGACAAAGTACTTGAGTACCGCACTCAAAAAATGTTTGATCTACAGACAAATTTTTCAACCCCTTTTTCACCACCTTCAGGAATGATTTTTCAAAAACGCTGAAATGAGTTTTCTTATCTTTTAATAAAATACCGTTTTACAAAGTTTCTTATTCCTAACTTAAAATACAACTTATACCCGATAAAAACTTTCAACCCCTTTTTAACCTCCTTAGGGGTAGCGAATTTTCAAAAACACTGAAATCACTTTTCTTAATATTCTAATTATATGCCTTTATACAAAGTTTAAAATCCCGCAATCAAAAAAAAAATGATCTTCATACAAATTTTCAACCCCTTTTTCACCACCTTTCGGGCTGAATTTTCAAAAACGCTAAAATTACTTTTCTTGTATTTTTATAATATGCTTTTATATAATGTTTCAAGTCCCGCACTCAAAAACATGTTTGATCGTCATACATACTTTCAACCCCTTTTTAACCCCTTTAGAGGATGAATTTTCAAAAACGCTGAAATTAGTTTTATTTTATTTTAATACCTTTTTACGAAGTTTCAAGTTCATAGCTTAGAATTAAATTTGAACCCCATGACAAACTTTCATCCCCTTTTTAACCCCCTTAGAGGTTGAATTATTAATAACGTACAATTAATTTTAGTTTTTTATTTTTATATATGCCTTTATAAGAAGTTTCAAAGAATTTGTAATGGATTTAAACTTTCAACCCTTTTTTAACCCTTTTAGGGGATGATTTTTTTAAAACGCTGAAATTACTTTTCTCGTATTCTAATAATATGCCTTTATACAAAGATTCAAGTCCCGCACTCAAAAAAATATTTGATCTCCATACAAACTTTCAACCCCTATTTTACCATCTTAGGGGATGAATTTTCAAAAACGCTGAAATTTTATTTTAATACATTTTTACGAAGTTTCAAGTTCCTAACTTAAAAAAAAAACTTGTACCCCATGCAACCTTTCATCCCCTTTTTAATCCCCTTAGGGGTTGAATCTTTCAAAATCGCTTCTTATCTCTTGTACACTTTATAAATGCAATCTACTGTGCAAATTTAAACTCTCTAGCATTTGTAGTTTCGGCTGTGCGTTGATGAGTCAGTCAGGACTTCTTCTTTTATATATATAGATTTACTTGTAAATATTTTGGTTGTGGTTCATTGACGTATTAATTACAATAATACCTCAATGTTGTGGTTGGTCCTTTTATTCAGATACTTATTTTATTATCAATATCAAATTGTAGATCGGGACTACAGCAAAACTGAATCTTCGATATCGATTCAGAACAAGAAAACCCTTCATGTGAATAGCCTTTTGTGTTCAATTTGCTTAGCTAAATAATGTAGGGGTATTATACTCGTATCATTTATTATCACTATTATCAGCTATAAAATGGAACTACGATTAATCAAAATTGTGGAGATTAAGTATTAACAAACTAAGGGTAAAGGCGGTTTGTCCCAGATCTTTTGACGATTGCACAGTAGCACAGTTGTACCTACATTAGTTCAAATCCAAGAAGGGTATTACCTACTTACTACTTTGTTTGATAGTCATTAAGTGCATCACCCATCTACGAGTAATTTGGGGATAACGTAAAGAAAGAAACAGATACGGTGTTACCGACTAACTTTGCCCTTGCAGGGTTAGTGGGGAAAGTAACCCGCAATGGCAAAGTTGGACGGTTTAAGACTTGTAACTTACCAGGTTGACGTCGACCTCAAGCTCCCAGAACCTGTCGTTCATAACGCCCGCGTTATTGATGACGATGTCCAGCCGGTTGAACACTTTGATCGTCATCTCAAACGCCTCTGTGGACAACAAGCTTGCATGAACTTTTGAATGATTCGAGCTGCCAATGCCAAAACAAAGTTGCATTCCACCCACAGACAACTTAACCTATAGACCCCGCTTATAAGGGCGCCCGCGTGAGCCAAGCTTAAGCTCAACAAACAAGATGCGCTCACCACGCCCCCAAACGCTCTCTTAGTTCGCGGTCGACTGTTGACGAAGTAACATGCAATATTCCACTGCTTACTTGGCTTATAAAGTGTTCAAAATATGCCTTAATGTATGGAAAATGCAGCAAAACATCTAGTCTTCAAAACTATGGGATTTCATTTCACGATTATGCTATATTTTACTATTTTACAAAGAATATAATAAGTTATAAATGTAGGTTGATAACCTAGCGACGCGTTAATGTCTTCTGTCAACTGTCTCTTACTTTCGCTTGCTAATTTTGTCATAAATGTCTAAACTGCTGAATTTCGATGAATTTTAGAAAACGGATAGTTGTAATCACGGAGAAAGACTACTTAATATCCTGGATAAATACGATACATCTATACATAAAATAAAGCTGAAGTGGCTCGAAAATCTGTACATGGATGATATTCGAAAGAAAGTTGGCGGGGGATACTTAGAATCCATAACAGAACACGTTCCAATAGTTTTTAGAATTTTTATCTGTTTATCTTTTTATCCGTTTGTTTGTTTATCAGTTTGTCTGTTTATTCGACCGCGCATCACGTGAAAACGGCTGAACTGATTTTGATGAAAACTTCATTAATCTGCCGAAAAAATCCCCATTTTTTGTTTGCTTGTTGGATTTGTAATGACAAAATGTACAGCGAGGTTACAGTGTAAATGCGATTTTTTATGAATAGAATAGATTTTTATAGAAATAGCCTATGAGTATCTGGAAAGTAGCCCTCTATCGACCTTCTACATTTCTTTTGTAAACATAATACATTATCCTCATCATTACTGCTTTCTCAGGCCTCCTATCCCTCCCATCCCGTAGCCAATTATACTTTCGGCATATGCAAAATACACTGGCTTAAGTGTAGAGTTATTACTTAACTATTATAATGTCTTTAAGTAGTAAAATGCACTTGCTGATTTCTTGGAAATGTTGTGTTTATGATTATGCCACTATAAATTAAATTCTAGATCGACATTCAAGAACCAAATTAATAGAAATTGAGCAACCAAAATCATCGCAATCGAACGCTTTGATTAAGTCACATCCCTGAACATTTCATACCTTGATTCATGTTGTTAAGAGTTTCAGATACAAGTCCAGTTATAGCAGATGTTTTTATTTCTACAGAAACCGTATTGTCTATTAGAAAGATATGAATTGTCATTAAGGTATTTACCGCAGGACTGCCTTCTTTCAAATATGGGAATTACTTTAGCATCCTTAAGTACATCAGGAGTACACCCCAGCTTTAATATGCTCGTTGAAAATGTTGCACAGTGGTATACGTAAAATGTGAATATTGCAGCCGGTATACCATCAAGGCCGTATGAATTTGTTTTATTTTTATTATTTTTATAATTACCATCAGTAACAAAGTTATCTATTGTTGAAGCTGTTTCTGTTGTAGTCCGTTGTTGGCTTCATTTTATGTTTCGCGAAATATTTGTAACAATTCCTTAGTATCGACACCTTTTGGTCTGAAAAATCAATATTAAAGTCGCAACATAATATTACACGTTCGTGTTTTTAATGGTGCTTAAATCTAAAATTATTTTTTTGTGATAGTATGGAGCAATGATTTTACACTTGACTGAGGACATCTGTAATGAACAATTACATATGGAGTTTTAATTGCCCTATATTAACGCTTAAACCACACATTTCTCATTCTTTTTCGATATTATGAACATACATCTGCATCGAGAGTGTGCAATGTTGAATCAGATTTCAACCTTTTAATAAGAAAAGTGTACCACCACCCTTAGTTATATAGAGGGAACTTTCAGCTGCGATACAGTATCCATTTCGATTTATAGATTGAAACTCAAGCGGTTCAAGCCACATCTCCGTTAAAGCAATAATGTCTGGTTTCATATTTATTGTTTTTTCTAATAATAATATGAGTTGATTTACATTTAATATTTTTAATTAAAACGCATTTTAAACCATTCTCGTATTATTATTGATTCCAATTAAAAACATATCTACTTACATTCTGCAGTTTCTTTTTCGAGTGTGTCCCATCACTATCAAAAATGGCGCGCATCTTGCACCGCATGCGTCATTGCTCGCTGACCTTGAACTAGCCAATCACAGTGCACTTGTTGCCCCCCTCACCCCGCCAATTTGGCAAAATGAGATACTAGAGAAAGTTTTATGAAGCGGGGTCTATAGGGTTAAGTGGTCTGTGATTCCACCTAATACCAATGAAGAGTTTACGAAGGCCTTATTCCTTTTAAAATGCTGATTGTTTTAGATTCTTTTCTCTAGGATCAACATGTTTATTAACGTATAATTGATGTAACTACCTAGAACAGGGATATTAAGATTTATTGGTATATATTTGAAACCTATAGTTTGAATTTATTATTGATAATTTTTGTTTAAAAAACCGGCCAAGTGCGAGTCGGACGCGCGCACCGAGGGTTCCGTACAAACACTTTCCATCCCTAAGTGGTTAAGTTAAGTTTGCACCTGGTATGTATAGCGCCCCATATAAATTAGGTGCAAAGTTAGGTATTAAAAAAAAACTACTTACTAGATCTCGTTCAAAACAATTTTTGTTGGTAGTTTTTATAGTAATGTACATCATATGTTTTTTTAGATTTTTCATTTCTTATTTTAGAAGTTAGAGGGGGGAGGACCAACTTTTTTCCACTTTGGAAGCGTCTGTCACGCAAACTATTCGGTTTAGAAAAAAAATATTTTAGAAACCTCGATATCTTTTTTGAAGACCTATCCATAGATACCCCACACGTATATGTTTGATGAAAAAAAAAAATTGAGTTTCAGTTCTAAGTATGGGGAGCCCCCAATATTTTTTTATTTTTTTTTATTTTTGCATCTAAATCTTAATGCGGTTCACAGAATACATCTACCTACCAAGTTTCAACAGTATAGCTCTTATAGTTTCGGAAAAAAATGGCTGTGACATACGGACGGACAGATGGACAGACAGACAGACAGACATGACGAATCTATAAGGGTTCCGTTTTTTGCCATTTAGCTACGGAACCCTAAAAACTACTCGAAATTGACAAAATTCACGCGGAAAAATAGTTTTTAGGGTTCCGTACCCATAGGGTAAAAACGGGACTATTACTGAGACTTAGCTGTCCGTCCGTCCGTCTGTCACCAGGCTGTATCTCAAGAACGGTGATAGCTAGACAACTTGAAATTTTCACAGATGATGTATTTCTATTGCCGCTATAACAACAAATACTAAAAATAAAATATAATAAAATAAAATAAATATTTAAGGGGGGCTCCCATACAACAAACTTGTTATAGATTATGGTACGAAACCCTTCATGCGCGAGTCGGACTCGCACTTGCCCAATTTTTAAACTTATTTTCGACTGCACGCAATGAAAGCATGAAATAACTATGTTACTATCTAGAACTCAGGGAAATGTAATAATCACTTTAAAAAGTTGGTTGAAATTATCAATAGGTATATTTGTCATAATATGAAAAAAATATTGTTTTAAAGGAATTAAACCCTCTTCTTTCTCTCCTTTCTTAAACCCGCACTAGTGCAATCTTTTTATAGAAGTTTCCTTGGGTTGGGTGTCGCTGTGTTAAGAAATGTCTAAACGCCATACGAAATGTATACGTGCAGAGAGACCTTGTTAACGTTGCGGCGTCTATAACAAGTCGGTGAAACGCGACTTTGAATATGTTTTGATAGGCAGTCCTCTTGAACCATTGATACAATACAACGGTATGCTCTCTGTACCTGGGCAGCGCTTGGTACCGCCCTATTCACCGTACTGGATACATACAGATCACACATACACACATAAACTAGAACCCTACTATACCCTTTACGTCGAGCCCATATTTATTATTTTTGCAATCAGAATTAGTTAGCGTGTTCCACCGCTTTATCATAATTATAGGTCACGACACAGAATGTAGAAGGAAACGAACATTTCCCCCATGCCATCTATCAGCGGTGTTTTGGGTTTAAAACTGTCGCTACGAAAATAGACAACACTGCACGCGGTGCAACACGACTAGAAATATAACAAGAGCTAGAGGAAACAGAAGTGAATTCTACATAACAAATGAAAGAAGGATTTAATCTAACGAGATAAGAAAACCCCCTTTTTTATTTGAATCAAAGACAATAGAAATCAAGAAAAATACCCTTTTTTTATGTAAACATTTTTTTATCGCTTTAAAAACTAAAATGTTTGGGAGCCAAAACTGCGATACGAACATTCAAATGACAGCTGACTGTACCATGTACACGGAACCACTGCAACCACAGCATATAACTGGTTTAGGTGCAGTGCTAATTAGTTAATTTTACTTATTACATGACTGTGCATTAATTTAAATGTAGGTAGCTGTAAATACATTTAACAGGAATAACATGTAATCTTTATTCTACACCCTGACAGTACAACTTAACAGTGTATGGCAATCAGCCAATCATATACGAGTATCGATACAGTAACGTAAGATCGGGTTACTTTAACCCTAAAAAATTTTTAGGGGATTAAATTGCCCACCCATTAAGGTTCGACCACACCGCTGCTCGCCGTGAACCGTTTTTGAGCAGCGATGTAGTCGATTCAGCAATTCTTAAAACTACATCATATCTCAAAAGCACTTTTAAGTGATTGCTGGTGTTATTTTGGGCGGTGTTATTTAGTATTATTTTATTAGGGCCAAATTAGCCCGACTTTACGGTAGTTGATGTAAAATTCTTATTCTTGTTTTGACTTAACCCTTAAATGCATGGTGTAAGATGCAGCTTAAATAAACAAAAATGAATTACTGGTTGAAAACAAGAAACATTTATTTGAAATAAAATAATATTTTATAATATTGATTTTTTAATTCATGCATTTAAGGGTTAAGTAAACACGCGATATAAATATCCGCCTTTTAATTTAACTTTCCTGACGTTGAAATTAGGTTCCGATCAAATCTCAATCTATTTTAAAATAGAGCGGCTTCATGTTGAGTCACATTGAGCCACGTTTTACTTTGGGCTTGTGCACAAATCACGTGAGGTTTTTTCGGCTCTTTTTGACTCCCCCCTCCCTCCTGGTGATATTTGGTGAGGTTCTTTGTTACCCCTCCCTCCCTCTCCCAACCTCACGTGTATTTTTTTTCATCAGAATTTCGTAAAAAAGGCTCGTTATTTTAAGGCAAGTATTTAACAAGTGAAACTTTATTTTTAACTGAACCGAGAAAAAGTATTTACTGATGTGGTAGATTTTTTCTTCGTTCACTGTAGAAAATAGACTTGAGGTCACCTAGCTTATACCCCTCTCTCCCCCAACGTGATCTGTCGTGATTTTTTCGTGGCCCCCTATCTAACTTCACGTGATTTGTGCACAAGCCCTTTTTCGTAACTTAGTGTTTAAAGGTTGGTCGTAACGTGATCCAACTGTATCAAGTAACGCTGCGGTTTACTTTACTAGGAATTTTCAGCAGCCATGTAGATATACATATACGGTGTGGAAAAAAGTATGGGCCCTATAAAATCATGTGTTAGCTCATTTTTAAAAAGAAACAAATCTGTTAAGATTTTTTTAAATTAGATGATATAGTAATTTTCATTCATGTTTACGAGTCCTTCGTATCATAAAATGATGATAAACTAATATTGATGTAAGATTTCTCGATATTCTTTATTTCAAAGCCCAAATGTTTATTAGAGTGATTTTACCCTGAGCAATAATCCAATCGAATAGTGGAATAAAATAGCGAGTGTTTATATTGTGAATTATTAGTAAAAGATTTGTTTATTTATAAATACGTATTAATAAAGAACGTTCTGTTTAAGTAAAATTAGCTAACCTATGGATTTAAGGCAGTTTTTCTCCAGAGCCCGTATTTTATTTACACAATGTGTTAGTATGGTTGTTGGCAATGCAAATGAGCCATGTGCCGTGTGCGCGCATAAGACTGATACTTCACATATCTGAATGTTCGTCAAATATCTAGTTGTAACAAAATAGGTGGTAAGTAACATTAAATACGGCCAAGGAAAATGCCAGTCTGAGAAGTGATAGCAGCAAAACATAGGCCGTATTTGCCAAACATATGGTAGCACGGTATGGTACCTTCGTACTGCAGGTAGTCCGTGACATCGCACTGGCAGAACAGCACGTTCTTGCGCCCGTACTTCGCGCCCAGCTCGTCGGATATCTGCTCGCCGATGTCCGAGTCGATGTCGCATAATGACACCTAAAATACAGTAAGTAATGTAAATTTACGGACCAGTCACGACTTGCGCGACCAGCGGCAGCGGCGATGCGAAAGGTCCAAGCGCAGTGGCCATACGAGTCAGCGAGACACTCGTATGGCCGCCAAAGTCTTGGCATGTCCGTTAGCGTTAAAAAAAACGCGTCCAGCTTCTTTATTGCGTACATTATGTCTCGTATCGTAGTCTATCTCGTAGGCTTATTATGGTTCGTCGCGATTTATAATAGAAGTAATTATACATTTATCTACATGCATTTCAAGTACAATAAGCATCGCCAGTCAGTTTGTAAATTAAAAAAAAAGGATTATAATTAATTCTTGTTACTTATGCGTAAGTTAGTTGCACGCACCGCCTAAAACTTTTGCCTTACGGCTTTTCAGATAGAGAGTACCTAATGGCATTAAGTTCGCCTTTTGTATGTTAAGTTTTCTTATGTGCAATAAAGATTAAATAAATTACTATTTATTGGACAAAGACTACAGTTTCGCCACTTAAGTTTGTATCTCTGAAATAATGAAATTAGCTAGTAACATTAACCAATAATAAGGCACTCGTAAGTAAACCATCATCGCGGCAGAATCAAGCAAAGGTCTCGCCCTGTCGGGTGTCGCGCTTATCGCATCCTACGATTCTCATCATCCAGAACTTCGTTTTTCGATTCGTGGTCGTTACTCAAGAATCATATTGCACCAGCGGCCAATATAAGTACAAGTGACACAACTAAGTAGATATTACTCAAGAAATAAGACATATTATTATTGTTGGAGAAACGATAGGTACAAACAAGGAAAACCATTTTCGTTTCCTGTTTCATCCTCAGAATATACCTATGTACAAAATATCAGCTTCATGGTATGGCTTAACTTCTTAATATTTGCCCTTATTCATATTATATGAATATGTATTTATTTTAGGTAAGTATTTATTTAATAAAACTTGCTTAAGTTAGTTGCACCACCTACAATGTAGATATACCTATGGCTTTGCCCGAAGGTTGACTGATAGAAAATGCCTCATAGTCCGCCTTTTGATAAGGTTTTCCTTTGTGTAATAAAGATTAAATAAATAAATAGAATTGAAATGTGATGAAATATTAACAAAAATCCAGAAAATTTAGTTTGGATAGATTTCAGGTGTTTTATATAAAGGTACGTTCAACCTTTAGTATTTGTCCAACATTGACTTTTCCTTACTCTAAGGTCCAACTACGAAAACGTATAAAAAAAAACTCCTTACAAAACTTGAAGCTAACCGACCACTTTAATATAGACCCATTAATTATTTAAGATCTCGATGTTTGTCTCATGCTAAAATTTGATCGTTAAATTGTGAGTGGACTCGAAAAGTAACACGAAAGACCCCCTCCCATTCCACCCTGTATAAAGTTCCTATGTACCCATAACCTGTAAGACTCAGGTAGATAGCAATCAGCCTGAGGGAACAAAGTGTTGGTGCATAATAATCACGTCACTGACCGCCGGGGGAAAAATCAATACAAATAAGCCGGCAGACCGGCAAAGGCTAGTACCTACTCCAAACGTACATACGTAAGTCCAAAAACCTACTAAATCACTAGAAAACAAACGCAGTTTACATGTATTTGGCTTGTTTCCAGTCGATTCATTCAACCCGTTTCACCTTGAACCCTCTTTATTACTTTGTAGTATACGGAAGTGCGCGAAAGACGATTTTCGCTACTACTTTACGTTTATCTATTTCGCAATAATTCTAGGCAAAAGATTAGATGCACTCACAGTAGTTTACATTCATACTAATAAAAAAGTAAATAAAAAAGTAAATAAAAATAAAATAAAAACTAAGACAGTTTTCTTAAGAACGTATAAATATGTTACGATAATCTTACCTTAGCTCCATGTTTAAGCAGTTCTTCACTGTAAGCCAAGCCGATGCCGGCTGCCGCACCGGTGATCAACGCCACCTTTCCTTTCAGCTCCATCACTATTTTATTTTTATTTATTTATCGGCCGCACCCTGCCGCAGCGTCAGAACGGTCCGTCGTTCCGCCCCCGAGTCGAGTTGGATTCGATCGCCGCGGTAGCGGAAGGGAGCGCCTCCCTCGTTCGGTGTTGCCAGCTGCGACTCCGTCGCCAGACTGGCGACTTTAAATCTTGATAGGCCAAGGTGTGTAATTTTAGTACCTAAATAGTGGTTTATTGTCATTACAGTTATTTTACTTGTTATAAGCAAGCGACTCATCGTTATATAAATACAATGTTACTTAGTGTGTGTCTTCTTTTCCGGTACGTAACTTAAGTTCAAGGACTACGGCCTCATCGGAAATCAAATATAATTATCATTGGTATTGATAACTGATATAATTAATTATGTTAGACTAGCTGTGCCCCGCGGTGTTACTCGCTCATCCCAAGGGAACACTAAATTTAATGGGGATGAAAAGTATCCTATGACCTTCCCCGTTTCATTTACATTTCTTCCTTCCTTTATCTCTATACCAAATGTCATCTAAATGGGTTTACCGGTGTAAACGTGAAGAGGTAACAGACAGACAGACACGCTTTCGCATTTATAATATTAGTATGGATATTTAACAAAAAAGCCGATTCTGCAGTTCTTAGGGGCTTGAATACCCATCAGAAGTCTCGAATATTCAACAGAGTTGTTTTAACACCGGTACCATAAATAAATGGTATTTAAAGATTTAGCGACTTTACTTTATCAAAGCATGGCATGTCACACATCCCCCATTTGTACGCTCGGCACTCTCGCTGTCCATACGCGTACGTTGATTCACTGCCTCTCACTGGACGCACCCCGGATAGTACTACACAAACAATTACTTACGCAAACTCCTATCTAACACACCATCGAATCTGAAACACAACCTAAACAAATTGACACAGCGTTTGAAATTATAATTCGAATAAATAATTCATATCTACCATTGCGAAAGCTACAGATTATAGGACAGCAAAGTTATCTATACCGGAAATAGTGTCGCTACTATCGATATTGTTTGAGCAATTAGTACGCAATGAGGTTAGTTCCAAAATATGCCACCGCATCATTAAATTTGTGTTGTCAATTATCAAACTGATCATGGCTATTCGAATCTCAATGAAACATATGATGTGAAGTCAGTCTCCTATGCTTTCAGCGTATTTATGGTATGTTCGGACAAATATATTAATTCTCCTCTTGGTGAATTATTGTCCTAAAGTAAAATTGTAGCTATTCAATGCTGTCATGTTGCAACCGTGTTGTTAAACAATATATTTTTCACCTCACTAGCTCGGAAAGCCCAGTTTGTTTGTTTAATATCTATTGAGAAAATCGCTTTTTATCCACATGTGGAGAAAGAATTTTGACGTTTCAACGCAGCTAAAGTAAAATTTGACATGAGCTTATTTTCTGAAAAATCCCGTTTAAAATAACTACATGAAAGCTAATTAGACCTTAGTTTTAATAAATGGCAAATTGGTTGATTATTGCAGATATTTTTCAAAGATATAGTACAAACCCTTATTCTTTTTTCCTCGCTGTAGTGAGGTGAAAAGTTTTGTGTTATACACGGGCGAAAAGTTATTTTACGTCTCGTGTATTGAAACACTCGCTACGCTCAGGATTCTATTTTGAACCACTCGCTTCGCTCGTGGTCAATCATAGGATCCTTTCGCTAGCTCGTGTTTCGAATAAACACTCGCGGGTAAAATACAACTTTCCCCCCTTGTATAACAAATAACTATTCTTTTTAAATACATATTGACAATAATTACTTTATCTACAGTTTGATTTAGGGCAAAAGTAAAAATACACCGGGAGCAATACTTGAGAATTATAAGGATAGTTTTATCCGACTACGATGACAACTTACTGATAAGATAACCTTTTCACAAAAAATAACCGACTTCGATGAGCATACTCGATATATGTATATTTTATGTCACCCTAGGCCGTAAGCGGGATTTTATGCCCGTGGGAGAAATTCTCGAATCCTAAGGCAAGACGTAAAACTTTATACAAACCACGGGCGCGTGCGGTAATTCGTAAAGCCCCAGATCGCATGAACTAGAACATTCACGAATTCACCGCCCTTAGGCCCTTAGGCATGTACCAATAGTTAATAATTTTCAAAAAGCGCTATATCAATAACGATAAAAATGTATATGCTCGAAAGGTCACCCTATCCCTTTGTTTGAATGGTAAATAATGCCGTTTGGCACTAAGGTGGCAGTTTGTGAAATACAATCTAAAAAAAAAATAGTCTATCTGTAACGTTTTGCTTTATTTGTCAATTTATCAATATTACAGTCGGGTACAGTAAATTTTTGTAACTAGAAATAATTTTTCAATTTTTTATAGCTTTATTATTACGCATAAGCACCACCACAGATAAGGCGGTCTCTACACAGTCAATCAAACCGTTACGACTTTCAGCATTAGAGATATATACATATATCTGTAATTCTGTATATTTGTAGGTAAACAATCTTTCTTATTATGGCTTGGTCGTAATTTCATCTCGGTATTGACATATTTTTATATACCAAAGATGATCATAAAATGCATGATTTGACATACAAAGACCGCCAAACAAAGGCACACCTCGCCTACCAAAATATCAATACAACCTATCGAAAACGCGACCCTATGATTTGAAACGGACGCGAACTATACAAAAATACCAAAATAAACTGTGTCACAAATAACACGCAATAGAAAACTGGAAAATTTACAATGATTTTTTTAAAACGATCTCTAAAATAGACCTTGATTTTAGGGCTAAGCCACGTTTATAAAAAATAATTAAATACAAATAAGTGATTCTGATCTGTACACAATACAATAACAGTATTTATACCATGATTTATACGAACAATAGCAGTACATAAAACAGTAATATTAAATTAGTACAGTAAAAGAAAGAAACTTTTTAAACCATTCCTGTGATAAAAGAAACATTTGGCTTTCGTCGTATGTCAAACTTTATAGCTTCCACAGTTTTTTGGCCATTTTTCTCCAAATGTTCATTCCTATTACTATACTAAGCACTTATTAAAAATAGTATCACAGACATCAGGTACATTACAACACTAGCCGCTATCTTAACAAGTTGAACAGGAAAATTTTCCTTTAAAATCCTTCCGAAATAACTCTTCCATCGTATTGATTATTTGCAAACCCCATAACTACTTAGATAAGGAAATTATTCTAATGAAACTAAAATCTGACTTCGTCTGTCATTATAGTAAAGCAAAATCGATAAAGTACAAATAATGTTGTTATAAATAATTAGACCTGTATACTATTCGATAGTATTGTACACAACTGGTTACATGGTTTGTAAATAATCATCGACACCAGAGTACTTGCTCATTTGATCAACCTTCCCTTTATCGAAAACTTCTTAATGTTGGCAATTAATCGTAGCAAACCGTACGCAAAGATTTTCTCATCAGTAAATTATTTGTCATAAAGATATCTGTTAATTATGATAGGTACGATAGCAAGAAAAAACTTCCAATATCTGGCTCACTACGATGATGATACAGTCCTGAAATAAGTACCTTACGAAGCATCCAGGTTATCCCTCTTAACTATTTCCGAAATATTCCCGTCGTTGCTCCCGAAAAATTCCAGGACTTCACATCATCTTTATGTTCAAGGAAAGGTTGATATCAAGCTAGCTAGGAATGGTGAGCCTGGTCAGCGCCAGCCGCAGGCACCGCTTTAGCGAGGTAGGAAAAGGACCGGGCATTCGGAAGACCAGCCAGGACACAGGCGCTCAGGGCGGATCGGTTCAGGTTCATGGGCGCCGCATCGTACCACTCCAGCGTGTCGCCGTCATAGCATTCGACGTGTGGAATTGTAGTTGATCCTGAGAGGAAAGTGCATTTGTGACCCAAGTAACGAATGAGAACTATGTGATATGATAACTTCTACAGAAAAGGATGTAAAGCGTTTAAAAGTTTCTGAGTTCCAAAGCGACTGTATGCAAATCGATGTAAGAATAGCAGTAAGTCTTCAATCTAGCTAAAGGGTTCACAGGTTTAGGAGCGCGTTGATACTAATACTACAAACGGATAGTGGAACAAAGCTCATTGACCATCTAAAAGCTCAATGTCCGTCTAGCTCAAAGGTATATATGTATATAGTATGTGTGGAAGTTATGTGCATACAGTTAATCCTTCCTGATAATACTCATAATCATCAATCGCTGAAAGTAAAATGAAGGTGATGATTAAAGATGTCCCATTATTTATTTATGTTACCATTAAATCCCCCGATGACGAAGATCATATCGTCCAGCAGAACGGTGGCAAAGTTGCTTCTAGCGCTGAACATTTCCGTTACCTCCTGCCAGTCACCTCCACGGTGTGGGTTGAATCGTTCCCCTTTAATAAGACGCGTGTTAATAACAATGACAATAAAGATTTAACCGTAAATATGTGTCTATTTCTCTGGGAAGGAATATCTTTTGGGTATCAGGTTAAGCCAGTATGGTCAGTTAAATCTAACTAGCTATTTTTCCTAATATGGATACAATTTAAAGTCATTCAAGGTGTCAAAATCTGCAAACCCCCAAAGAATCTACGGGTATTCTTACCAGTATTCAGCCTACTGTAGCCATTGAATCCTCCAAGAGCATACAGGCACTCCCGGTACGCGATGAGACTGACGCCAGAGCGGGGGCTCAACATAGAACGGATAAAGCTCCACTGTCGAGTGTCCGGGTCGAATACTTCGGCCGAACTAAGTACCTCTTGCCCGTTGAAACCACCCACTATGTAAATCTGTTGAAAGACGTGGATTCTAAAAGACTTTCTACGAACCAGTGGAAAGCGAGGGCAATCTATAGTCCAGTAATCCAGACCAGGCAACGATCGAACTAGGTCGTTGGTCCACCTTATTGGGAGCCTCCCCACCCACGCTGCGTTTTCCGGTATATAAATAAGGGCTTACTTCGGAACAAGTATTGAGTACTGAACATTATTATTTGTCACACAATCGACCATGTTGTCAAGTTCCTCAACAGACAACACCTATGGCCTTTGCAACTTTGAACTGAATGACTGTATTACTTATAGTATATATAAATAACGATTAGTGTTTAAATTCTTGGTGGTACCTTACGACCCAGAGAAGCGGCACTTGCATCGGATCGCTGCTTGTTCATTGGTGTGGTCATCTCCCATTGGTTCTTGTCGGGGTAGTACCGCTCCACGGAAGCCATACGCGTTCGCCCGTTGTAACCGCCCAGCGCATAAATTAGCCCATCTAAAGAAATTTTAATTGTTTGATTTCATAATGGCAATCTCAAAAGCAGCAGACACTCGAGTAACTTTCCATGGCAAAAAACCCTCTTAAGTTCGAAATTTAAATCGAGCCATGATATCTTACTCGAGGACGAAACCGACGAAAATAACTGACAGCGCAGCGCCCGAAGAATGGCGAACTATTGGAGCATTGAGTGGGACATACTCATATAACCACCCCCTTTCGGAGAACGCTGGCCGTAGAGGTGGGTTGTGCAAGGCCGATCCTTTGGCGTTGACTTCCGACGCATTGTGATAAGCTACAGATAACTTCCAAGTGGGGGTTGTATGTGAGCATAGGCGTACTTGATAGAAAGGTAAAATATTAATAACCATGTGCCACGACGCTGACGTAACACCTCGCCTGGTACATGCATGCCCGCTCATGCCACGTATTGGCCACGGGGTCGTAGCAGCGAACAGTGTTAAAGTGATCGCTGCCATCGAAACCACCAATCATGTAGATGAGGTTGTTGAGTGTGCAAAGTCCATGGTAGGCGCGGGGCGTGAGGTCCATGTGGATCGAGAGGAACCAGCGGTCTGCCCTGTTTCGAATAAGAATTTGTGAATGACTGAAAAAAATGTGGCCGATTTGATCAGGTCGGTCGTAAATTGGTTGATTAGTTCCAAAGCCAAGTAAGTATACTATTGGGGTCAAACATAACGTTTGGATATTTAAATAAATAGCCACATTTCACATTGCTTTGAAACCAGCCAACCAATTAAATCCGCCAAACTCCTCTCTTTAAACGGGCCCGAAATAAAAACAGTGTTGCTATACCTTGTATCGTAAGTTTCCACAAAACTCGTGGGACTTCCGGCGCTCCAGCCTCCCACGGCAAAAAGGACTTCGTACGGGATGCGAGGCCTTGCTAACGGGTCATTCAGGTCTGCTTCAGTCCCCGGTCGAGAATCCAACACAGTTAAAAATACCACAGCAGGATAAAGTGACTCTTGACATTTCTGTTGGTATTAAGTATTCGAATTTAACGTAAAATATAATATCTAAACTTGTGATGTTAAATAGATTAATTAATAATTGTAATCCTATTATACTTACATCGTCTTCAATAACTGGCTGCCACTGAAGTATTTTCGATTTAAAATAATTGAAACTTATATGACCAAATCTAATACAAGTCAGCAAGGACGGAATGTACTTTCGTCTATTTTCCAAGTCGTGCTCTACCCACGTTTTTACTGCTTGAAAGACAATCTCCTCGTTCCGAACATTAAGCTCATCATCCCTCAATATGTCCTCTAACTCTTCGTAAGAAAGTGACTTAAACTCATTACATTCCTTAAGTACTCTGCCGAAATTCTGCCTTATGTACAACTTTCCTTTCTTTTCCAAGTCTCCGCAGAAGTAACACTTAGCAAATTTAAATATTCCTAAGCAGTTATGAGGTCTCAGCTCATGTAGAAGGAATTTACAGCATAGTTGGATAACACCCACTACGTCAAACTGATCTGCATACGGGAGTAAGTGTTCCACGTTATCCACGGTTACAGAACAAGTCCCCGTGTAAGCGTAATCCAGTATTTGAGACATGTAAACACTAGGGACGTCTACGAAAATTTCCTTTTCTTCAGGCTCTCCTTTTTTAAGAGAATTTATAAATAAAGCTCTGAAGTAGGGACTAACTGCCGATAGAATAGCTCGGTGCACGCGTATTGATTTCATGTCCCGGCATATGATGGTACCGTCGCACAGCTGCCCATTCTGCCGCAACTCGTTCCATATCGTCGGGAACTCGACTATTGAATAATTTTCTGGTAAACACACGCATTTCCGTTTTCGAGTAACTGTCTTTTTCTTGCTTAGTCGTGGCTTTGAGGTTGCAGTAGTACGAATTAAATTTTTAGTTTTGAATAATTTTCTATGTTTCGAATTATCCATCCCTTTCGAAAAAACGGCGGTCGAAATTTGTTTATCTGTCGCGGCGACAGACATCGCGACAGTTTTTTTTCATTTGTTTTTATCCGTCGCTTACATTTAAAAATTTTATGGCTTGTCATTTTCGTTGTTAAACTTGTGCTCAGCCAGTTAATGAAAGCATATAAAAAAAGCAAATTACCACAAATTAATCATATTTACGCATGCTAAATAGTGAATATTTATAATGTTAAATTATTAAAACAAATTGTATGATTTACTTCAAGCTCGCCTCTATAATGTGTCTATGGAAAAATACAACGCGGCTGGCAACACTGGAATTGATACTGTCAAAGTTTGTTATTGTCTATAGTCTCTTTTTCTTCCGGTTGTCAAGATGGTGAGTTTCGTAAAGTGGAAAAATAAATGTTAATCTCTAAATATCGTGATGAAATGGAAGTGTTGTGAAATTTTAAAGCCCTGTTAAGTCATCGGAGTGCAATCAACATGTGTTACTTTCTTTATTTCAGGGTATCGACATCAACCATAAATATGACAGGAAAGTCCGACGCACCGAAGTTAAATCTCAGGATATATACCTGAGGTTGTTGGTCAAAGTAAGTAATAAACCCCACTCTATAACTACAAAATTCTTATAAAAAAATCTACCATTAGTAGTAACTTAAGTATTCAGCCATAACCTAAATGTTTTCTTTCAGTTATACAGATACCTGGCCAGACGTACTGATGCCAAGTTCAACCAGATCATCCTGCGGCGTCTGTTTATGAGCCGTATCAACCGGCCACCAATCTCGCTGTCGCGGTTGGTGCGCCACATGAAGAAGCCCACTCGCGAGGGCATGATCGCCGTCGTGGTCGGATCCATCACCAATGACGTGAGGCTGTACAAAGTGCCCAAGCTCACCGTGGCTGCTCTCCACGTCACGGAGAAGGCCCGTGCCCGCATCTTGGCTGCTGGAGGTGAGTTGTTTATGTTGACATGATTTTAATTTCAGGTTAGTTTAGTTTGGTGATCATGTTCAATATCCTGAGAACAGTTTCCGATCGTTATTTTCTTGATGAACGTGCAATACGTGTGTGCTATATCTAAATATAACCTCTGGATCTAATAGCAATGTGAAAAAGTTTCACTGTCATTAGTTCTTTATTGCTTCTCCCAAGTAGCAAAAGGCAAAACCAAAGTTCCAAATTAAATTTTGCTAGGTTTGTGTCAATTCAGATTACCTTGAAGAAAATTTCAAGTTCGTAGTCTATAATAATGATTTATTTAGAAAGTGTGGTGTGTTAGTGATATGCTTGAAAACATGCCATTGTGACAAAAAAAATTGTAATGTTACAGGTTAGAGGACAGTGCAGACTTATAGTGAAAGTGAACTGTAGTGTGCCTGTGTTGTGTAGTTTTATTGGCACTGTATAAATAGATTCATCTGTGGAAGTTGGAAGATGATTTTGAAATGTTACTGAGACTTAATTGTGCATAATAGAAAAAAATCCTTGTCAGAAACAGCTGTCACGCATAGGTGTTTGTTATACACACCATACACTAATACTAACCGGCTTCTGTGCGCCAGTACTGGTTTTGATTGTTCATTATACTTAGGCTTGCTCAAATGCTCAATATCATACAATGGTACCTATTTTGTGTGACTTAGGTTTTGGATTATCTTAAAAAAAGTTGACTGATCATAACGCATCTGACTTCTCATAGCAAGGCAGGGTGTTAGAAAGCTGTGGAGCCGAAATGAACTTTAAAATGGAACTCATACTCAATTATTTATTTTTATTTTTAGCCTTATACATTCAGATTTTGTTATTATTTAGTTTGCTTGTAATATTTGTCTTTTGCTCTTTTGCTGCAAATCTAGTTGCCCCTCGGCAAAGGCCTCCTCCAGCCTCTTCCATTTGTGCCTGTTGCGTGCGACTCTGTGCCATGTTTTTCCTGCCACCTGACATATATCATCTCTTCTGTGTGTCCTTCCCTTGGGTACCACTCTGTAACTAGCTTGCACCATTTTTCCTTCCCTCTTATGACATGACCTGCCCAGCACCACTTTAATCTTCTAACTTTTTGTTACCTGTTGTTTACAACTTAACACAACAATCTTGTTATTTAATAACATACTAAGATTTGACAGTCAACATATATTTTCTTTTCACCACTAAATCTCTTTTTCTAGTCAGTTACATGTGTACCCATAAATAACGATACAGTCCTTAACATGAAACTAGCCTGTTTTTTAAATAACAATTGATAAAACAGTAATGACGAAATGAAACCGTTAATATCGGCCCTAGTGCCTGTTAAAGGGAGATAATTTCCAGACAACAGAGCTTGTTTATTTTTCTCCATGGTAATTTTTTTTCTTTCATTATGTCTTTGTCACTAATTTATTAGGCCTATTCCTCTTTTACTAATCATGTCTGATTGCGGCTCTGTCAGTTATTCGCTGGGTGCGAAGTAGGTGGTGGGGGAGCCATGAATCGATCGCAGCGCACGCTGTGGCCAAAAAAGGAACTTTCATCAGGCCAGCTGTCACTTTTTTCTAGCGAAATTAAGGCATCTAAAAATAAATAAATATGCGGCACGAAACCTGCAGCGTAGGTAGTTAATTGCAAAAACAATGGCAAAAGCAGTAATCACAAATTCAAAAACGGTAATCATAAATTAATTAATTTCCACAAGCAAGTTGGAAACGAGAACAACGAATTAAATGGATAATCGCTATCAAGAGGAAAAAGTTAGTATAACCTATAGAACAACGTTTTTAATATTATATCTTGTATGTTGTAGGGAGTAGCATGTTTATGCGTTTATTTTCTTTTACATTTTGGACATTTTGAGCAGAAACGAATTGTTTCCCATTTTATTTTAGTTTGGGATTTGAAAGCTATGTTGTGTTTGATTGAGCAGAATCCAGTCATAATAATTAATTTGGCCATGTTTAACTGAAAAAACAAAATAATCTGTATTATTACGAAAATACAGTCATAAATTATCGGTTGCATTATGCATGAAATGCGTTTTTCGGTTAAATTTGTTTATTTTGTAACTTTCGTGAAGACAGCCGTGTGCTTTTGCCATTTTAGACGGGAAATAAAGAAGGTCAACGTTTTATCGACACTATAGATTAACATAATCGAATAAAATGAAAGAAAATTACGATATTTCATTGAAATTATTTGTTTGTTTACTTACTATTCGTAAAGACAGTCAGCCATTTGACATTAAAAAGTCCGCCGTAATTGTAACCGCTAGTTGACGCTGTCATCGCGCACCCTGCGAATATTGGCTTCTCGTCAAGCAGGATAAAGTATAGCTGGGACTTAACTAAATTAATATCTAGCTTGTTCAAATTTTTTTATGCATTTCTAATGACACTGACATGAGTGCAATAAACAAATTATGAGCCTAAATTTAAGTGCATTTTCGGTTGTCCAGGTTCTGTATCCACCCTAGTTAGCAAACAGGCTGTATAAGGGCTTATGCAGCCTGTTTGCTAATTGGGACCCTCCTTAAAGGCTGATTTAGACGAAGACTATTTTGAGACGCCTAACTTACGTTGCCAGTGACTACCGTACAGCACACCTTGGACCGTTTAGTTAGGCAATGACTATTTTCAGCCGCCTAAATCTCGCCGCCATTGACCAGCAAGCTACACACGCGATCATTAGTGGCAGCGAGATAAATAAGTTTCTGTCAAAAATTTCATTTTAGTGACAAGCTTTTATAGCAGACTGTACTTTTCTTTGGATATCAATCAAATGCTCACTGAGACGATTCTAAAGAGCCCAAGTTCGGTAGGATTGTTTTTTCTATTATAGAGTTCCTATGGCCGCCTTCCGGCTCCATCATCAGATCAGCCCCATGGTACCATATTATTGTATTGTCATCAAAGTTAAGTAATTATGCAAAATTTCAGCTCAATCGGTTGACGATATCTGCTTCAAAATTGAGTTGCAAGATTCCACCCGAACAAACATACATGCATACATACAATGCAAGTTAAATAAAATCTTGTAAAGGCGCGTGTTCTATTCCGTGCCACCGCTGGCATGGCGCGGAAAGTGTTTATACGGTGCCTTTTTTAGGCGCCGTAGCCATAGCCTTCGTCTAAATCAGCCTTAAGGCTGATTTAGACGAAGACAATTTTGAGACGCCTAAATTACGGCGCCTCGAAAAGGCACCGTATAAACACTTTCCGCGCCATTTTTTCGCGGCATGCCAGCGCTGGCGCGGAATAGAACACGGGCCTATTTTTTGGCGCCAGCGATACCCCCTCCGCGTCTCTCGCTGCCACTAATGACTGGTACTGAAAAAAGCACTGTGTAAACACGGTTTGCTGGTCACTGGCGGCGAGATTTAGGCGGCTGAAAATAGTCATTGTCTAAACGGTCGGAGGTGTGCTGTGCGGTAATCACTGGCGCCGTCATTTAGGCGTCTCAAAATTATCTTCGTCTAAATCTGCCTCATTCGGAATTGTCCATCCTTGCAGGTGAGATCCTGACGTTCGACCAGCTGGCGCTGCGCGCGCCGACGGGCCGCAAGACGGTGCTGGTGCAGGGGCGGCGCAACGCGCGCGAGGCCGTGCGCCACTTCGGGCCGGCGCCGGGCGCGCCGCGCTCGCACACCAAGCCCTACGTGCGCTCCGCCGGACACGAGCGCTCCAAGCCGAGCCGCCGCTCCAATGTTTAATTAATATAGGAGAACTGCTTATTACAGCGTTTTATTTATCCATTAACCCATCCACGGCCAAGCGCCGTCGACCGTACACTATACGCCAGGCCACCATACAACCATTTTTTTGCTAAAACAAGTGACTCAACGTGTTGGTCATGAGCATGACCCCGGCGCGAACGCTAAATAGACCGCCGCTTCTGAAGCCAGGTAGCTATCATACTAATACTATTAAGTCATAGTAAGATTCCTTTTTTTTTTAATTTGGATTTTATCATGACTCACATGCGAGTCACTGGCCCTGCGCGACTGTTTGAGCATGACCCATACGCTGAGTCACTGGCCCTGAATGGGTTAATAATATATAAATATCGGACAACCTCGAACAAATCGATCTAGTCCCAAATTAAGCTCGAGACAAGAAGGCTTGTGTTGTGGGTACTAGACGACAATATACGTACTTATACAGATAAATATATACTTAAATACACAGAACAACCATGACCCAAGCACAAATATTCGAGTTCATCACACAAATATTTGCCCTGGCCGGGATTCGAACCCGGGACCGCCGGCTCAGTAGGCAGGTGTCTACGAGCCAACCGCGTCGTCGAATTCGTCGTCGAACCGAAATCCGTTGTGCCAAACTTATTAACTCCTCGTATGCGATGTCATGTTTTTTTTTATCAAATCGTAACTGAATGACAATTTCATGTAAGGTTGATATGATCTGCATGGATGCGTGCCTTAACATACGAGGGGTTTACCCTTTAACATATTGCTGGCTCAATATTACAGGGTTTTGGTTTATTTTTTATGAATCTATTTGAACATTATTAGTGATTAGAAGTTTAATTTTAACTACCCTGAAAATGTAACATAAATCCTTGCTATGTTGAGCCTTCAATATTATTTTAAAGGAGTTAAAAAAAAAATGGAAGTAAACCATCATAGGAAAGGTTTATTTCTTTATTAAATATTAGTAACTAGATTATCACAGATCATGTTCACTACAAGCTCATACACTAAATGGACGACCTCACACAAATCGATCTAGTCCTAAAGTAAGCTCTAGTAGGCTTGTGTTATAGGTACTAGACTACGATTCGAACCCGGGACCATCGGTCCAGTAGGCAAGCTGCGTCAATTGCGCCGTCAACACTAACTACAAAAGTTGCTGATCCAGTAATTGATCAACCCCTCGTCCTGTTGGGTGACGCCTAGCACTTGTTTTAGCTTCGTCACGTTGTGAGAATTCTGTCCAGAACTGCTGATAGCCGCCTTGACTGCTTTTGCGATCCTGCAACAAATTCAACCGGTTTAATGCAAAAAAATATATACGAGCATTTTAACCTCATTACCGTGGCCGCGATATTGGCCAATTCACAGAAGCAACAAACATAATTTTAATTTGTATTAAAAAAATGCGTCTTCTACAACCGAGAATGGCGCCTCAGATCGTACGGGGTTCGTCAATATTGTGATTTGTGGCCACGGTAATGAGGCGGTTAAAACGCTCGAATAATCTATACCTATAAAATACAATGCAGTTGCCAAACCTGAGTATCTATAGGGTCACTAAAAGTTTGACTAGATAGCAAAATTACTATTAAAGAATCCAAAGGTGAAGCAATTCGCCGTTCCTCTGACGCCACCGCGCCATCTTTGTTCCTATGGGATGAAACTAATTTAACCCCGAGTAAAATCGTTTATTTTGGTCGCTCCTGTTATCACTGCAAAACGACTTGCTTCCATCGCAAAGTGCAGTTTCCGGAGCAAAAGTGTCCATAACAAATAGCACCAATATGGCAGTAGCTACGCCCCTGCTGTAACCCTTTTTTCAATCCACATTTGACCAATGCATAAGCCTCACCCTTGCCACTCCAGTTGCAAAGACTTCACATGTTGGTGTAGTACGGCGTCGTTAAGTTTAGGGTTTGTGATTGCATTCTCTATCCTGTTCATAATTGTAGGGCCTGAAACCAGAATTCAAGTAAGAAACCATTCTTATAAGGTATCTCAGATTGAATACTATCAGATTAAGTTACGTGTATTTTATGTCATACTACCTAGGAAACCTAAATGTATATTTTTCAATTCATAAAAGTGAAAGATGGCTGAAAAAAATTGAATTTGAAATTATAGTTTTCAATCTGTATTTTAAAATGCTTAAAACGCTGTCCGCCATTTTCGCTTATGATAGTGACGTAGGTCCTGTAAAGATAACTGAAAGTCTACTTTGACGACTTCGAATAGTGCCGTCCCTCTCGATCTCCTGTCAAAGTATATTGGAGTGAGCGGAATGGCACTATACGACGGTCGAATTTCGAATATTTACAGGTCTACGTCACGCCACAGATTAGCAAAAGGCAAAAATGGCGGACGGCGTTTTTGACTGTTCATGAAATTTCTAATTTTCAATTGATAAAATTTAGCTTTCTAGCTTTCACAAAAATACAAGGTTTTTTTTTAGAGCTAGTAAGTGTAGCACTTTTGTGATTGGTCGAGGCCTTAAAACTTTCGCAACCAAGAATTTCGTAGCGCTAGGCGCGTAGCCGATAACATGGGGAAATGCGTATGTAGCGAAAACTTGCTACGAGCACAGCGCCTACGGAGCGGGTTCCTGGTGTTGAAAGTGTTAAGGGTGCCTCTCCACAGAAGCGAAGCGGAGATGGATAAAATTGGACCAAACACCTTTTTCAGATTTAAATGCACATCTTTTGGGCTTCAAAAAAACGCAGCGTGATCGGTTATTTTTTTCTGCTTCGCTGCTGTGGACAGGCACCCTTATTTATTGCCAGGTGTCTGGCGCGGAGTTTTCCGTTAACAAGCTGGGCGTTTAAAATAGAAAAAAACAGTGTCCCTTACATTTACTAGGCATAGTCCCTTGCCATTTACAGCAGAACTTACTGCACACCTCTTCTAGAACGCAAACATTTAAGGTAGGGGCCTGGTCTTCGTTGCTGATGATAATGTGTGGGACCCTCTCGTAGCTGGTCACTGGAAGGAGCCTCGTGAGACCTTTTGCTATTACTACTGGGTCCGTGGGTGAAGATTTGATGACGATCTGGAAACATTCAGTTATAGATTCGGGTGAAATCAGACAGGTTCAAATCATGATCGGATAAGAGCGAGAGGACTATATGGCTTTTGTACAGTGAGCACAAGACAAGGTGGCATATCTAATATGGAGGGTAGACTATAAGGAGGGAAATCTCTGTAGGTACTTATATCCAAAAGTGTCGGCTGATAGATGTGAAATTGGTGGCGCTACTGTAACAAGTCAGTAGGTATATTTTAGGACTGGCAAACTTCCGCTCTTTACTACACACATGCTACCACTTATGTCTGCATGTTCGCGATAATCTCAAAACCTGATTATCGGCTTCCGGTTTGTGACTTAAGATGGCCGCATGCCTTTAAGTTTAGTTATTCGTTATTTATTCATTTTGGTTGTTCAATGTGTAGTATTGATAGTCTATTGTGCAGTGAACTACCGTATGAGTGAATAGTTAATGAAGAATTCAACTTAAAGCGTACATAGCCCTTCTTGGGTCAAGGCCCGGTAGACCGCGTGGTTCTTTGTAAATCGCTATCACTTTACAAAAAGCTCAACTCACCGTACAACGTTCGTCAACTTTGACACTGGCAAAATTGACCCAATGGGCAGTAGCCATTTTTTTTTTTTTTTATATAAAAATAGAAACCTGATTATCACAAAAAACTGATTTTCGCGCGATTTTCATCTACCAGAGTCAGGAATCACTCAGGAATTTGATAAATGATAATGATGCGCAGAACTTGAAAACAAACTATAGAAAATCACCTTAACTCCCGTCAGTGTACAATACAGCAATATCCTAAACACGTCTTTACTCATCAAGTTCTCTAGGGCCCTCAGAGGTATGCACTCATCTTCAACGGAGCAAGCATTCGGCTCAAATATGGTGCCTTTGGTGGCTCCGGGATGCAGTTTGTTCAGCAAGTCTCGGCTGGAGTAGAGGGTCTCGGAGTAGGTGAGGGCACCTGCTTTGAGCATCCAGGTGAAGTGGGAGTGGAGTCTTTTGAAAACATTTTCGTCACCTGAAATAGTACATTAGAGTAAGCGGCTGGGTTTATTAAATATACCTATGTCATATGGCAGTTTTCTTAATTTTACACAACTTATGAGTAATGTGGTGTTGGCGTAGGGTGGAGAAGATTAGTTGGGCAGAAAAAGTCACAAATGAAGAAGTACTTAAAAGAGTGACAGAAAAAAGGAATTTGTTGTACACCATAGAGAAGAAGAAAGGGAAGATGTTTGGTCACTTTATACGACATGACGCTTATATAAAAAAAAATAAGCACCATCATTGAAAGAAAAGTTGAAGGAGAGTGAGGCAGAGGAAGACCAAGAATAAGCTACATAAAACAACTAAAAGAAAAGGTAGACGTCATGTCGTATAGGGAAATCAAGGTGGTGGCTATGGATGGGGATAGATGGAGACAGCTACATACTACATCAGCTAAACCGATAAGAGTTTGACTCTTAAACTTATGATGATGAGCAATGATTCGGTTGGACAGAATATTTTTTGTTATTAGATAGTATTTTGGAGGGAGTCTTTTTTATTCTGGAAAAATGTATGGTTCACAGAGGATAACCAATAAAATGCATACATAGACATGCAACATTGCAGAAAAATATTGTGCTCAATACATGTAATAAACAAGTATTATTAACAAACCAGTTAACTGCATCAGTGACCTGGACTGTCCGAAGTCATTTCTGCCTGTATTGAGTCTTAATGCTCTTTGGGAACAAACTTTCTGTTCATTGTCATAAACAACCACAGCTAATTCTTGAAGTTCTTTTGATATTTTCTGTAAAATCATGAAAATATGAAAATATTATTAAAATAATAATCAAAAATTATAAAAGCTTTTAGCAAGAAGTCGCAGGTGTTTATTTCCGGTATGTTGGATATTAATTATTTTAAAAATTACAATTAGTCGAGGAAATTATGAACCCTTCGGCCGCTCAGCTCTTCGACAAAAAACTGTGTCCCTGATGCCATGTTGACGATAGGTAGTATAACATTGTATAGCAGTAAATGATGAAGTTGTGGCTTCTGGGGCACAGCATTCCGTCAACGTGATTTGCCGTTTTTGGCGCTTAAAATGTTAAAGGATATTATCGAATTTTCAGTATTATTCAGTAAAACTAAGTCTTATGGAATAGGAATGCACTACTTTGAAACATATGTTTCAACAAAAAAGTACTCAGAAAGATCAAACTTTTAACAAACTGTTTAAATCAAGCTAAATGTTAATTAATCAATGGACTCACCTGCATATGTTCTGATAATATTGGAGTGATATTAAGAAGCAGCATTTTGTCCTTCATTAGCACTACAATAGAAAACCACCTCTTCAATCCTCTGGCCCGCGTGTCTCTGATTTGGAATGTGAGGCTCAGTACATGGCCTCGGGGATCGCTGAAGTATACTACACCACCTTCCTTGCTCCAACTCACCTAATCAAATGAAAAAATCAACAATATATATTGAATATGAATACTTCGAAACCAGAAGTAGTCAAGAATCCAGTTGGCATATTTAAGCAATTTTAGCATATCATTCAACTCGTATTAAAAAAAAAAAACATAACTAAAATATTAAAAATCTGAGACGTGAAGGCTTAAGTTACCTACCTCACAAGTTATGCTTCTTATAGCAGCCTGTCTCAAAAACGCTGTTACTTCCGGATTAGGAACAGATTCCCGGCTGCAGTATATAGTGCCGTCGTCATCTCGAGAGACCAGCACTGTCTCTGGGCCGAGAGAGGTGCATCCACTGCACTGCGCAGTGCATTTCGAGGATTCGGTAGTGTGCTGCTCGTCGTCGGTCGTGAACGTGCAGAACAACGGACGAGGACCGTGGGCCTCACAGAAGTGACACAAACCAACAATTGCATTCATTACAAATTACTTTTAAGACAAAAAGTAAAATTATTTTGGTTTGGATTTGACTTTTGTCGACTGGCTGTCACTGTCAAACTACAGCTGATCTGATCATGATTATAGATTCTGAACGCAACTGTAGCTTTATTATGTTGGCAAAACTCAATAGCGTTCCTTTTTGTACGATTTCAAAATAAGCTCGAAAGTGGCTTGACAATGATCAAGCGACAAGGAAATTCGAAATTTATTGATAAATATTGTTTTTTTTTATCTGTTCGGTGTCGGGTGCCGGGACACTTTCGACATTCGATCCTATTCATCCTTTCACGATTGAGATGGTCAACAGGGTAAGGGATCAGGGTAATTCCGTATGGGAGGTGAATTAGTGCAATAAAGACCGAGGTCGATTTTTAATAACTCATTTATTCAACTGTACACCGATTCACAGCTGTTTCATGGTACACCACAAGCACAGTTAACAATAAACACTAACTATAATAGGTAATTTGACCATTTTGAAACATTAAACGCGCTAGATGACGAAATGCTCGATAGAGTTATTACATTATTATTATTTATATTATATCACCGCCAGCTCCCATACGCATGGTAACACGGAAACGAAAGGTGAGTTATAAAATAAATTAATTTAATTATAAAGAAATAACATGTTACTGTGCCTATCGAAAAAAAATTGTCTACAATGTCTGTTTATGCTATAGTTGTTTATTTCTTGGAGACGGGCTTGTAGGCTAGCTTGCGGGACTTCATGGTTGTCCACTTGTGCCGCTTGAGGTAGTAGACGAAGACTCCGAGGATGGAGAACATGCCGATGACCTTGATGGTCATGAGGCGGCGGTCGTCGAGCTCGGGCTCCGAGCACCAGCGCAGGAACGTGGCCACGTCCTTGGCGAGCTGCGAGGCTGTCGGCGGCGTGCCGTCGCTGTACTCTGCCGCCTGGAAGCGAGATTGTGATCGTGTTAACAAACAGTTATTTATATTTTAGAAAAAAAAAAAGTAAGTCAAATATGCTGAACGGTTCTCTGCCTTTTCGCAGAATTATTTTTAGCCGAATAATTCGCGAAATAATATTCAAATCGGCCTCTTTTACGGGCCGGTCACGACTTCGCGCTACCAACGGAGCGGCGAGCGGCCGCCATAGGTGGGAGCAGAAGGTGCGGAAATTGCTTCCACCACGTCGGAAATGAGTATATTAAGTTATTTGGCAAATTTTAAATCAAAATTCATTCCACCGTTATTTTTCCCTGCACGTTTTGAGAATGTTATTAGTTTTTTTTTTCACCGGAAAGTGGGAGGTGTAGTTCGGTCGCTCACACATCCCCAAGCGACAATCTAGTTCCGAACCTTCCCGCCCATGCCCTAGACAGCGGTACGTACCTCATCGAACAGCGCCTGCACCATGGAGATGGCTCCGCCGGGGAAGTAGGGGTTGTAGCCCTGGCCCTAGACAGCGGTACGTACCTCATCGAACAGCGCCTGCACCATGGAGATGGCGCCGCCGGGCAAGTAGGGGTTGTAGCCCTGGCCCTAGACAGCGGTACGTACCTCATCGAACAGCGCCTGCACCATGGAGATGGCTCCGCCGGGGAAGTAGGGGTTGTAGCCCTGGCCCTAGACAGCGGTACGTACCTCATCGAACAGCGCCTGCACCATGGAGATGGCTCCGCCGGGGAAGTAGGGGTTGTAGCCCTGGCCCTAGACAGCGGTACGTACCTCATCGAACAGCGCCTGCACCATGGAGATGGCGCCGCCGGGGAAGTAGGGGTTGTAGCCCTGGTCCTAGACAGCGGTACGTACCTCATCGAACAGCGCCTGCACCATGGAGATGGCGCCGCCGGGGAAGTAGGGGTTGTAGCCCTGGCCCTAGACAGCGGTACGTACCTCATCGAACAGCGCCTGCACCATGGAGATGGCGCCGCCGGGGAAGTAGGGGTTGTAGCCCTGGCCCTAGACAGCGGTACGTACCTCATCGAACAGCGCCTGCACCATGGAGATGGCTCCGCCGGGGAAGTAGGGGTTGTAGCCCTGGCCCTAGACAGCGGTACGTACCTCATCGAACAGCGCCTGCACCATGGAGATGGCGCCGCCGGGGAAGTAGGGGTTGTAGCCCTGGCCCTAGACAGCGGTACGTACCTCATCGAACAGCGCCTGCACCATGGAGATGGCGCCGCCGGGGAAGTAGGGGTTGTAGCCCTGGCCCTAGACAGCGGTACGTACCTCATCGAACAGCGCCTGCACCATGGAGATGGCGCCGCCGGGGAAGTAGGGGTTGTAGCCCTGGCCCTAGACAGCGGTACGTACCTCATCGAACAGCGCCTGCACCATGGAGATGGCTCCGCCGGGGAAGTAGGGGTTGTAGCCCTGGCCCTAGACAGCGGTACGTACCTCATCGAACAGCGCCTGCACCATGGAGATGGCGCCGCCGGGGAAGTAGGGGTTGTAGCCCTGGCCCTAGACAGCGGTACGTACCTCATCGAACAGCGCCTGCACCATGGAGATGGCGCCGCCGGGGAAGTAGGGGTTGTAGCCCTGGCCCTAGACAGCGGTACGTACCTCATCGAACAGCGCCTGCACCATGGAGATGGCGCCGCCGGGGAAGTAGGGGTTGTAGCCCTGGCCCTAGACAGCGGTACGTACCTCATCGAACAGCGCCTGCACCATGGAGATGGCTCCGCCGGGGAAGTAGGGGTTGTAGCCCTGGCCCTAGACAGCGGTACGTACCTCATCGAACAGCGCCTGCACCATGGAGATGGCGCCGCCGGGGAAGTAGGGGTTGTAGCCCTGGCCCTCGCGCAGCACCACGCCGGGCGGCGCGTCCACGTAGCCGGTCAGCAGCGCGAAGATGTAGTCCTCGCCGCCGTGGCGGCCCGACACGATCAGCGACAGGTCGGGCGGGTACGCGCCTGGAAACAAACGGAACATACGCATCACGAAAATAGTACATTACTGAAGACGCCGGGAAAGGGCTTGCCGGGTGAGTAGGTATACACGGCCAAAGCCAAGGTATACACGGTAGGTATTCAAAGCTAAGGCATGTATTGTGCTTTTCTCAAACATATGCAATGAAGTAAAAAAATACACAACTAAAAATAACAGCTGTTTGGCCTGTTTATGAACACAGACGCCATGTTTTAATGTTCCGCCCGAAACGTGATACTACGAAGCCTGTTATAACGCACTTTATGATGACATTTCATTGCATGTTTGAGAAAAAAAAATAGAGGATGTCAATTGATTCTATCTTAAGGTGGTTGCAGAGATGTCACTTTCATACAAATTGTTTGATCACTACACACTTAGGCGGTTATGGCTTTAGGTTATTAAACATTCTTAAAAAAATCTTTAAGCTATCTTATATTCGCCAATGAAATCAGTTTTGCTATAAATCATACAATTACAAAGTTATTAAAGCTTTAAAACCCGTTGAAATATTGTCCATATATGTATGTGTGCGTTGCTTTTACACAACATACAAATGTAAGCGCACGTAAAGCTATTCATGAACAGTGCGTTCTGAAATATAATACTACTTAACTTATGATTTAGGATAATACGTTTTAATTGATGTTTCGATATGAATGCATAACAGTTTATTTTTTTTAATGATTACAGCTTTCATTAAACATGTAACAAATAATTGGAAGCATTTGGTTTTAAAGATACCTACCCATTGTGTTTAAATTTGCTCATAACAATAAAGTGGAATAGAATTCGAACGCACTAAATCTTGTGAATGAAATAATGAATTGTGTCAATACTATACTGTCAATTGTGGAAATACTGGAAATTCGTATAAAAATGAATCATGTTTGCTTTGCATTTTTTTCGTTTCGTGAGTTTTTACTTTATGTAGTGTGAATAATGAAACGTGCATATAATAAACATGTGTACTCAGGACATAGTGATCCCTAAATGATATTGCGATATCATGGGTCAGAAATTGCGGGGAAAGTATTGTGTTTGTAAAGATTACAAATCGAAGCGTCCTGCCGTGAAAGAGGTGTCTCGTGCTATTTTCTTTTTAGGCGTAGACAAGCATGGCGTGATGACAACCGTGTAACCAACCACAAAAACTGAGCGCAATCGCTCGCTTTGGGTGATGAAAAAAAAAACAAAGCTGTTCATAGTAGGTTCATATAGGTAGTTTCTTCTCTCTGACTGAATTGATACCAAGACCTATATACCCATGTTTTTCAATAGGTGTGGGAAACCAAATTGTTTTGGAATTATCGGTTCAGTGACTAAGTTTCCTCCTTGAAGGTTAACTGTAATAACACTAATTACCCTAACACCCTATAAGATAATCACATAATAGGTACTGCATACAGCGGTTTCCATTGCTGGCATTCTTGTGACGTAATAAATAATTTCTTTACAGATTCAAGGCCAGCTTAGACCTTCATCAAAAGGGATTACTGCAAGATGATTTCCTTCATTGATTTATCAACAACAATAATGACAATTAAAGTTCGTACAGATGAAGGCTTCATCCAAGAAAAGCTGCAGAAACTTATAATTTTCTACAAACCATGCGTGTTGCCTAAAATAATATTACAATGTATACCTGCAAACCACATATGTAAATATAAACCTTCGTTTTCAGGCAGCTGTACTATCCACTAAACAGCACTAAACAGAAAGAAGCCGAGGTAATTGACCTAGTTTTAACGAAAAAATTGAAAATAGTGAAGATCTGGGGGTAAAAAAGAAAAATAATCCACCATTTCGAATTAAAGCGACGTCTACAACTCACACAAACATTAGTATTATAATAAAACTCACACGTAACAAAATTGTTTTATTTTATTTAGTGGGGTTGGTGGTTCTAAAATCCATATATAATAACAATATATTGTTATATATTTTTATATGGTGCTGCGCTCAGTTAGTAGTAGTTCTAGTAGTTATATATTTTTAAACTGAACCACGATCTAGAACCACGAAAATCCCAACCCTAATCAGTACCTACTATTCTTGATGTCGGGTTTTTGTATATCAGGTCAGAGTATAGCAAAAAGGGCCCCATCTTGTCATTAAGTAATAAAAAACAGAGGTATACTTGTGATTTTTTTTCATCGTAAATTTCTAAGTCCCAGCACAGAATAGATGATAGTACAAGTAGTCCCAGGCTACGTAGCTTAGGACCGCTCTAGTTCTTAAACGGGCAAGTTAATCAAACAATTGTAATTTATAATAGATACTTATTTTAATGTACTCTTTAGTTGTAATCAAAAAAGTAACAAAAATGAGAAAAATATTTTTCAGCAAAATATGTGCCCTAAAATTGGGCCCTTTTTCCAATACCCCCCCAATTTATCATTCAGAAACACTTAGGACAAACTCAATAACATCACAAATCAGAATCACAATATATCAGAAAAGAAACCCAACAAAAATACTTATTTAATTTCACCACATACTTTAAAAATATAGAACTGCTAAAGATTTGTAATTTCTTCGTATTATTTATTTTGACAATCCAGCCCGTCTAATACAACTAGGCTTCACGGTTCTTGTCGCGAGACATAGCAACGCCCGTCAGTCTCCTACAGTACCGCAAAGAAAGAGATAGGTAATTTTTCTCGCGCGAGAAAGAGTTGCGTGTCACAGTTGTGCTAGAGGTGCATCTTTACTTCATCATCAAAATCAAATATCATGCCTGCTTATTTATTCTGCGCTTACTATCAAACTGACAGATGATACGCGACCCTTTAATGAATGAATCACCCGCACACACTCACAATTAGTGTCTATTAGTGTGAGTACTTGCTGATTTTTCACAAATTGCTAATACACGGGAGAATAATACAATGTATGACGTGCTACTAATACTACATGAATAAAAGACAAATACGCGGACTCGCCAATACACAAATTTTACTTCAAACTCAAGTAACATACGAAATAATACACAAAAACTACAAATCTTGCTTCCCAGCGCCATCTAGCGTGGAATGTCTAGTTTTGTTTCCTCTGCAACCACCTTAATCTTTTTTATTGGAATCAAATGTCTATATGGGACTAACTACACTTAGACTGCTCTAAAAGTCAGGAAAGACCGTCAAAATTCAACGCTAAAAATGCTCCATTCAAAATTTCATTCGAAAGAAAAAAAACATAAAATTTGCGTACCTTTGAAGTTACATACCTATTTTAAAAATAAATGTTTTTTTTTTCTTGTTTATATTGATCTAATTCTATTCATATAACTACAGTATGATGTAGAATTTAACATTAGTCGTCATCACACGGAACCCTCGATATATGATCGAGATCGAACGGATAAAATACGCAAAACAACAGCCCGGAGACAATCGAATTATCGAAACTGTACAAAATGTTTTTATGTTCGTTTGTTGGAATTTTACAACGAGCTATCCTCATATTTATTATCATCACGTGCAAGTTCCATATTAAAATTTCATAAATACATCGTTTCAATACTTATGTACTGAGTAAGGACCTTATAAATACCTTGCGAACTGTAGTCGTATGGCAATTGGCGGACAGCCAAGTAAACTAGTTGTTGTTGTGAGGGTGCATTGCTATATTGCGCCCAATAATAGAACAACGAATGAATAACTAATAAGTTATCGTAATTGATTGCGAAAAGTACTTTCTGTTCTTCTAACTGGTAACCAATATTCATTGTATTGTAAGTTAAGGTAAGAAATAATCAAGATTTTGTGCTTTTTTTAGTCACTCCGCTTGCAATTAATTGTGCACAAGTTGCCAAGAAATAAACTAAATGCGTGATTGTGTGCTTTTGCGCGAAGTCACTTCGATTTTATACTCCAGTAGGGCTAGCATATCTAGCCGCGACTCGGCGTCATCTGTCTTGCTCGCACTGTATCGAAAAAAAAAGGGACAGGTAGTATATGTCGCGCGACAAAGAGTCGCGTGTAACAGTTATGCTAGAGGTGCAGACACAATAGCGAGAATATAACGTCGCGGTGTCTGGCTCTGCGAACAGTTTTCGGTTATTGTGAGAGATGTTCACCCTCGTTCAGAACCCAGGAAAGAAATTGGGTATTTTTCTGCAGTCACTGTAAATTGACCATAGTTATGCAGAAAGTCTGCTGTCAGAGTAAGCCTTAATCAATGAATAAGTTCGGTTCCTTATTGCATTACTAAAAAAATATTTGGTCGTTTTTTGCAAAACTATGTACCTACCATTAAATACTTTCTCTGATAATATACAGACAATATCTAGATATACATTGTTCTATGCCTTTGGCGATTTTTAAATAACCAAATAGTAAAAAAATAAGGAGGCTACCTGACCGTATAGCCATATAGGTAGCCCCGACATACCACGTTATTTCCTTTTAAATTTCATAGTCTAAGCGTTTGGACAGTTTATAGAAAGGGGCTGATTTGATCTGCTAGTCAAGTACACAATTACATTAGCATCTACTCAGTGCCGGTTTTATCACTACCAGCGCCCTGTGGCCTATCCCACAAAACTTTACAAGCGTACAATTCGACAAAACTGTTAAATTGAAAACAAATGAATGTACCACAAAAATTACAAATATCTGTTCCTTACAAGTTTGTAGTATACAAATATGTCACTTTAGTAAATGGGTATCACAAAGAATAAAGGTATGTCACGACAGCTACATAATTGTAGGATTGTTGATTTGTAAATATACAAGCGAAAAATTGTAATGTTACGACTAGAAATATGTAACAATTTATTTAGCTTTTTTGATGTTGAAGGTAGTTTCACTTTATATTACGCAAAACGCAGGCGAGATTTTGACAGCGAGCGAGCTCAATGAGCGAGCCCTGGGCGGTCGCCCTACCGCACCCTACCCTAACGCCGCTACTGTTGATCTACTAAAACTAAAAGAGAGCGGGACTTACCGTTATTGGCTGCTCTGGCGGCGTTTTCGTTGGGGTAGGGCGACGGGAAGTAGTCGGACAGCTTGCCGGGCCTCTCGAAGTAGTTGCCCTCCTCATCCGGACCATCCTTAATCATAACCTGTCACAATACAAAGAAAAAGGTAAGAAAATGTATGTATTTTGCATTCAATCGTCACACCATTCATCCTTTCTAGCACAACTGTCACAAGGGACTATCTCTCGCGCGAGATAATTGCCTGTCTCTTTCTGTGCAGTGTGAGGGTGACGGGTAGCGCTATGTCCGGCGACAGGAGTCGCGAAGAATAGTTGTGCTAGACGGGCAGGTCCCGATAAAACCATTTATTTTTTAAATAGTGACTTTTAGTGGATGCGCTAATTTTAACTTCTGCCAGTTCTGCCACATCAGGATAACTAGATATGATTTAAGAGTTTGCAATCAGGATCTAACTTTTAGGATTTTCCAATTTAGGCAGTAAAAAGTACAAAGCTGACCAGTGGCAGATTTCGCGTAATGTCTGAAAACAATTACATAAACTTCTTTACGTCACCCTAGGCCGTAAGTGGGATTTTCTGCCCGCTACGCGCTGAGAAAATCTCACTTCCTGGCCAAGGCAAGACGTAGAACTTTAGACAAACCACGGGCGGTAAGTCGTAAAGTCGCAGATTCATGGCTCACAAACAGCTGCGATCTAGGAAATTCACGAATTCACTGCCCTAGCTATGTACTGTACCACTGTATCCACAAAACCAATCAAACAAAAGGCCCTCACCTCCGCTGCCTCAGCCTTAGCCTCCTCTTCGGTGTGCGACACGCCCACCAAGTTACGGAACGCGATGTACTGCAGTGAGTGGCACGCCTTGCACACTTGTTTGTACACTTCATAACCGCGGCGAATACTACAACAAACAACCATGATGAATCAGATTTTCGATGAGACTTCGACATGTTCGACTCTATTATGGCTCTCAACATTACGTCTTACATTAGGGGTTTTATACCCCGATGTGTGATGTTTAAACTGAAATATAATAAATTAAAACCCATGGCAGTTAAGTCCAGTTTAACTGCCCAAATAAAAAAATACGCAAAGGTAAATTATGTAGATCGTTAAATTGCCCCAAATTTTCAGATGTCTCACTACGTCTGGTAAAAGGACATCAGATATATAATATTTCGATATGAAAGGTCCCGTTTTGTTGAGATCAAGTTCAAAAACCGTAAGTTTAAGTGGAAATTATAAAATAAATAACTAACAGTATGATAGAATCTTTTTATCGATTCTGTTTTAATGTGGAAATACTACATTTTTATTTTTTTAACAGTTTGATGTAGTGCTACTTAGTTGTTTCTTGTTTGCCAGTCTATAGTAAGTAAGTAAGTAATTATTTATTTGTAAAACAAGGTAACATAACGAAGGATAATACATAGGTACAAATAGTCTTACCACAGTTATCTAGATCTGTGAGTCTCACTATGTTTAGCCATTTGGTGGCATACAAATTATGTAGTAACCACATATTATATGTAGAACTGCACTAACCCGAAAAAAATCTAGTATTCTAGAATATTCATATGTTTACAAGAGCTAACAATTCAACGTAATCAAAGGTAGTAAACCAATTCTAATGCTAACACTATTATTTTACTACACTATCAAATACCAACTACAACAATGTTTAACAAGTTCTATTAAGTCCGTGATCTAAAATAAAATGAAATAAAAACCCTCGAAATTGGTTGCAACAAAGTAACTAGATAAAAAAATACGAAAACATAAAAAAACGTACACAACTGACCGCCACCATTTTTAGTCAGTGAAAAATCATCATTTTATTATCATCAGCAACAATGGTCGTGTTTGTATCTTGATAATTCGCTTCACAGTAGCCGATTCTGTCATACAACAAAATAAAATAAATATAATCCTATCCACATTTAGACAATACCTTTATATCAAAATTTGACAGTTGCGTAACAGAATGCAATAACTTTTCAACGGTATTTATGATATGATCATCAGATCATAATTGCATCGGATTATTTATTATGTATTTCAAGCGAGATATTATGAAGCAAGTCACACTTTACTAACATAACATTGCAAATAGTGAGAAAATTCCACGTCTTTTATACCTAATAGGTTAAAATGGAACTCGTAATGTTAATATCATTACAATGACTAATTTTGAACAGATTAAAGACTCATTAAAGTTGGGTACTTTGTTATAAACAACAAAATTGGGAGTGGAGTTAGGATTACTGAGCGTTCACAATGGAATTTCATCATCATCTGTTAATTCATAGCTTGACAACGGTAGACATTATCAACCATTTATGATTAACAGAGCATGCTGATATTGGACCCTTACTCAGCTCTACTATAGTAATATTTATTTGCTTATCCAAGTTGTGAATATTTTTAGATCTAGTGCTTGAAAAATAAAATAAAGGAACAACAACATATAATTATATAGAAGACAAAATGTAAGATCGAAAGAATCGAATCGAAGAATCACATAAGGAAACCATTTTTTTAATGACTAATTTTTGAGGTCTCGACTTTTTTTATGGATGCTAGAGGCTCTAAGTAGCCATAATAACCATAGTCATGCAGATAGCGACCAGAGTATTTTTTTGGCAAAGTGACTGTAAGTCACCACACTGAATGAGTTTGATTGCATTTTGCATTATAAAAAAAAAGTGTCTGGTAGTTTTCTACAAACATATGGTCAAATGAAATAAGTTCTGTTTATTCCTCATGACATTAAGTGCAATAAAAAATTGGGCAAGTGCGAGTCCGACTCGCGCATGAAGGGTTCCGTACCATAAAATAAGTTTGTTGTATGGTAGCCCCCCTTAAATATTTATTTTATTTTATTTTTAGTATTTGTTGTTATAGCGGCAATAGAAATACATAGCTGTGAAAATTTCAACTGTCTAGCTATCACCGTTCTTGAGATACAGCCTGCTGACAGACGGATGGACGGACAGCGAAGTCTCAGTAATAGGGTCCCGTTTTTACCCTTTGGGTACAGAACCCTACAAAAGAAAAAGGAACAAAATTTTTTTTTATTAATAAAGCACCAGCTTACAGTCAGACAGTAGTAATTCTGTGACTGCAGCTCTGCAACTAAAACTGAGAGGATGGCTGCATTTCTCCTTATTACCTCTTATATTGGGATTTTTTTTTATATGGGAATTCTGGGGATCTAGCAGACCCAGTAGGATCAGATGGTTCAGTGTATACTAACCTGGCATGGTCTAGTGACTGGAACATGCCATTGTGGCTCCAGGGCTGATGGGGTGAGTGGGCCGTGGCCTCATCTGCCTTCACGGACTGTTCAAGGGCGAAGAGAAGAGCACCAACTCCTCCGCCCACTACTCCCAATGTGGACAGTAACTGAGAATAAAGGATTTGGATATAAGTTATATAAAACTTGAAAAACCTACCTTTAAGTGTGCAAAATATTCTCCTAAATGCCGAACCTTGTTTTGTTTCTTGATGTTTGGGGACGAATGAAAATTGGAACACAGGTACAGCCTTTACAGTAGAAAAGTGGATTTGATTAAAGGAAGATATACATAATTGCAGCAAAAATGGAATCAGATGAATTAGCTGACATAAAAATCTAATCTAATCATACCTACAGAACTAAAAATAGAAAAAAATTACCAATATTTTTTTTTCTTACCCAGATATTTTTGTTCAGTACATCGACAATCTTATTTTAGTCTTGGAAAAATTAACATGATATGAAAACTGACTTAATTTTCATGTAGTAATTAAACTCATTCTATTGCGTGGCAGGATATTGAATAAATGTCTTAACTATTCAAAGGCAGGCATTTGATAACAGTTCAGGAGTTTTGATAGTAATGATTTTCAAATAGATTTTATTTTATATCCTCCTGACACCGAGCATTTAACTGAAATTCCTTGCCACTATAGCCGAATGTACTTTACAAAGCATTAAACTGTTTCTGTTGCAAAGTCCGAGACCTTGGCTGTTGAAAAAAACATAAACTAAGGTGTTTCTCAAGTTTTCACTAAAACAAATGTTTTTTAATATTGTTTGATAAAGACATTGAACATATTTCTGTTTAGGTATTTTTTGTCTTTTATAAAGGACTTTAGGTCATTCAAGCATATGTAGGTTACGTGAAGAAATTAAACAAATTATTTAAAATTTTAATGAAATTTAATGTAATGTTACACATTGAGTAATAAACATAATCATTTTTTTATTTTTTTTAAAATATAATCATAAAAAGTAAAAAAATTACCCAATCAACACTTAGTTTTATAATGTTTTTCATGAAAAAACACCTTTGATAAACTCAAAAAAACTTAATATCTCTAAGTATCTAACTGAGATCTTTATTTGCGAACAGGATCAATATGATTGCAAGTGCTTAATATATTTCTAAGTAGCATTTCGCTTTAAATTATGTTTGTAATTAAATCTAAATATCTTTAACTAACATCAAAACAACTTAATTCTACATTGAGAGATCATTATTTTCAAATAGGAACAAAATTAAGGCAAATCGCCTTTAATTAATATATGAAAATTAAAGCCACATGAAAATGTAATCATGTCTGATTCAATATTCTGGGAACCTTCTCGGTTTTAATACAATAAAACTTAAGCAACCTTTGGTAAATTGTTATCATCACTGTCGTAGCTATCGCTCGACTCGCTCGAGTCTTCGTCAGCGGAAGATCGAGATTCACTTATGAAAGCGTGGGTGTCCCCAATAAAGTCTTCATCGCCACTGGAGTCTTCAAATTCGGAATTATTTAGTAATGCTGTAATATCACAGTCTCGTAACGCTGAAAATAAAACATGCACTACTTTAAGTATAAGTGCCGAAAGTGATTTACATAAGATCAATTTCACATACACTACGAACGACAGGTCTTTGTATAGGTTTAATATTTTTACGACGGTTTATTTACTTTACTGTACTTCATTTTTACACAAAAGTATGTGATTTTGAAAGAATGTTTACTAATTTGCAATTCTATAAAAAACCTACGTTAAAACGAGCGAATTTAACAAAAAAAATATAAGTTTTACTTACTGCGTCGACCACGTGCCGCCATAGCTGTAGACTCCTGAGTACGCGTCGCAAGAATGACGGCGACTAGGTAGGATATCTCTATCGAACTTCAAGGACAAACTATTGCCATTACTTAAATTTCATTGGCTCTGAGCAATCACGTGTTCAATATCTTTTTCGCGGGAATAAACAAACACTCGGGAATTGAGGCTACCTGTAGGTCGGTCGTCCATTATCGACATAAGGAGTTAAAAAATATTCGGACTTTAGAGTACAGTTTATTTAGCACTTTGTAAAGGACGCGAGGTGTCAGGAGGATATGCAATAATAATCTGAGGTCAAACACAATAATGCAAGATATTCCTTTCACAAAGAATCCATGAAGAACTTTTTATGACACATATTAAATATCAATGAATTATGTAAACTATTAGCCAGTTTTTTTTTAACTACATTTTCAGTACAAGGATACAAAACACAGGCAGTGATTAACAATGCTGTTGATGTCATTGAGAGTCCTGTGTCATGTGTGGAATACGTACAAGGACCTTGAGAAATGCAATAGAAGTAAGACCAGGGTAACTTACCAGTTTTCTGTTTCTTGTCCATCCTTGCGCGTTGGTGGACAGCTGACAAACCTGCAAGGGATGTCTCCATTAGTTTTCAAGAACTTGTTACATAATGTTGGATAGGTTATCACTTTTTCATATATAACTTTAATCACGTCTAAATCAAATATTGCGTCCCTAATTGCAACACTAGCACCACATCGGTTAAATAGCGATAAGCCAATCCTGGAGAATTTAATTTGATAAAATACAGCCGTTATCCGAGAAATTTATCACTCTTCTATATCCATATTTGTAACATGTAGGAGGCGCCTACGGTAGGTAATAACGTAGCCCTGCGTTCCGCCCATTATTAGGAGCTAGTTCCAGTACCTGGGGCGTCAGCACACCATAACTTTTCAACAGTCGTGCCCCACAAATCCTGCCTACGGCGGCCGCCATGATAGTAAAACGTCGTAATGAAAGAAACAACTGACATTAAATTTTTTTTACCGACATGACATCTAGCATGTTGCTGCCATTGCAAAAAAGTTCAAAATATTAAAGACAGAATTCACAGAAATATTTTTTCATTTATTGAACCTTAATAGCAATAACACTGCTATTGAAGGTTTGTAAAAAAGAAGTTTTGAATAAAAAAACGAGTACTTTGAACATCGCACGGTTTTTTTTATGGCAACTTCAGAAATTTTATTCAGAAACAATCAAATACCCGACTTACCCGAGTAAGGAAAAGGAAAATGCAAATACCGAACGTTTCTCGGGTTTCTCGTCACATCTTAACTAAAATTATACGTGCCCTTAAAATGTAGATAATATGAAATATAATCGAAACATAATTCCTTTTATAAATAAGAGTCGGCAATACTAATAAAAAGGAATTAAAACTTAAGTCACATTATAAATTCAAAACAATCCATATACGTTTCGTTCTACGTTTTTAATTCAAAGTTAGATAAAAATACACTTCAGATTTTGTTCAGATACTTCAGATACTTGTCATATCAATTGTCATTGTTTTGTAAAATTTATGGCGAAGTTTGGTAATTTATGAAAACATTAGAGAAAGTAATAGTAACTGAAAATAACGACTAGGGTTCCATTTAATATAAATGATTTTTGGCATTATCCATAAATTTCGTAGTACATTTATAGTTTATTCAATTAAAAGGTACAGGTTATTACGACCCCGGTGTGGCATGTATTTTACAAAGTTCAGTGACTTTTAATTACTTTGTACAGATTTAAAAGCTCCAAACCCTGCGTGGAAACTCCAAAGATGTCAATATTTACACAGAAACGTAATCCGATAACCGGGTGTACGGAATGGGACGTTCAACACGAGGACTATGATTTCCATCAGGAGATTGCTCGTTCAGCCTTTGCTGATATGCTCCACGATACTGAGAGGAACCAGAAGTATCAGCGGGCCCTACAGCTTGCTATTGAGAAGATGCACGCGGCTGGAAAGAAGGCTAATGTCCTGGATATAGGTATTTTTATTTATATTACAATGTTCCACATGTGAAATTAGGGATTTTATTTTGTAGATAGTTGATAAAGATATAATATTTAACTTCACAATTATTCTGTAGAGCTGTCAGTCTAAAAGAAATAAAGCAAACTTGTTTCAAACCAGTACAAGTGCCCTAGAAATTTTATGATTAAAACAGCTTTAAATTCCTTTTCATGAAAAATTATATACCTGTGATTGATTATTATAATAATTTCATAGTTAATTTAATTAAATATGAATAGATTATTTTAAAATACACACACTGTTATTATTATATTTCTCTTTATTTATTGGTATTTATTAAATTGTATCTCTTCTGTTGATGTGAGGTTCGCAATAAAGAGTACTTATATTGTATTTCATTTGATATAACAGGTAAATTTATTTTATGATTCCAGGAACTGGAACCGGTTTATTATCCATAATGGCAGCGCAATGTGGTGCAGACTCTATTGTAGCTTGTGAGGCTTTCAAGCCTATGGCTGAGTGCTGTCTCAAGATCTTAGAGCGGAACGGAGTAGCAAACAAAATTACTGTCATACCTAAGAGATCTACGGAGCTGACAGTGGGGGAAGATGGTGACATGAAAGAGAAAGCCAATATTCTGGTCACTGAGGTTTTTGATACTGAATTGATTGGTGAAGGTAAAATTTTATAGAAGGTTTAATTAATGTTATCATATTAAATCATATCAGGTGTGTGCAGTAAGTAGAAGGTGGCCCATAAGTTCATGAGCTGACAAGTAAAAATGTTTCAAAGGCAAATGATCAATGTCAGGGCCCAGGATAATGACCCGTATAAACATCATTGTATGTGCAAACCATCATTAAATGAATACATCCTCAGGTAGCTGTGCTAATACTGTATAAAATCAGTCCAACTTTTGATGTGCTGTTGCTACAACTAACATAAAAAAAAATCTTATTAATAATCATGCCCCGGTGTTTTCGGTGTACAAATGTTTTGACCCTTTATGTCCGTCTAGTGTTGAATGATTCGCACACTGAAAATCCTGGGGTATATTAATAATATTTTACAGTTCAGTCAATATTTGTATTTATACAAATTTATATTAGCATAAACTCAACATAAGCATGTTTTTACAGGAGCTCTCTCAACATTTTCCCATGCGCACAAATACTTGCTAGAGGAGGATTGCATAGTGGTGCCGGACTCTGCAGTCATTTACATACAGCTGGTGGAGTGCCCCACTCTCCAGAAGTGGAACAAAGTTAATGACCTGGCTGATGAGGACTGTGAGATTGTTTTAAGGACTCCACAAAAGGTTGGTGATTATGAGTATGGCAAACAATCAATTCAAAATTAAACACAATGGGGAATGGATGATATTTAAATAAAATCTTAATTGCTCCTAGATATCTATTTAGAATAGAATAGAATAGAATGCTTTTATTTGTCAGAATACTTATGGTAGAAGATGACACAGGATGTTTGAATGTATCAGTATTCAGTCCAAAACACAACATGCAAATCAATAAATTCGGAAATAAAAAAATTCACAATACAAAATTAATTATAAATAGGTTTTTTTTTTTTTTTTTTTTTATTTATTGTGGCTTTCACCTTCTTGCTGAGCAAGTGGTATTTCGCCAATGACTCGTTACGAATCGCACACGGCGACAAGATTGAGAATTAATATCACGTTGTACAGTGAGGTGTGCTTTTTGTAAAGTGATAGCGATTTACAAAAAACCACGCGGTCTATCGGGCCTTGATCCAAGAAGGGCTATGTACGCTTCAAGTTGAATTCTTCATTAACCATTCACTAATACGTTAGTTCACTGCACAATAAGCTATCAATACTACACATTGAACAACCAAAATGAATAAATAATGAACACGAAACTTAAAGGCATGCGGCCATCTTGAGTCATGAACCGGAAGAATATAAATAGGTTATAATAGTTACAATGCAGAAACGAATGTTTTCAATATATTATAATTTAACATGTCATGAGTATACAACGAAGAGAAAACTAAAATTTACGAGTTACAATAAAAATCACATTATGGGGATTACAAAATGGATGTCATATATTGTTTTACATAAATTTATAATTTTAATTCAAATTTCCAGTAAGCATTATGCATTATGTATGCTACGTTTCTAAATTCTATTTGCTCATAATTCTGTAATTTAAAAATTCCCTTACACTGTAAAACAATAAAAAAAAAAGTAGCTTATTAATTGCAATTTATATCATCTAAATACTCGGCGGCCCCAGCTAAGTCGAAAAAATTTCACTGGGGTTTAGTTTAACGTTACAATGCCCATACAAGGAGGGAAAATGAAGTTTGTTAAAAACATTGTAAATATTTTTTTAAAGTACCGAAGAATCAACTTTTTTCTAGCAATGAGGCCGTTATTCTTACCTATGAAAAAAAATGGAGATTAAAAAAAAAAACCATTCTCCATTGTTCTGCATTTACCAAGTCACAGATCGGCATGTTCTAAGTATACACGATGATTCTTAATCGGTGATCAGGAGTAGACAAATATTAATATCCAGCTAAAATTGAACAATAGGCGAGGTCTCACACAACTACCTCACTGTTTAATTAATTAAAAGTTAAAATGTAATTAAAACTAATACATGGTCATCCTACATAAATTATTGAAGTACGACCTTAAAGTACGACCTACTTGAAGTACGAAATTATTCTAGTACCTACGTCAAGTGCCATCGCTTTGGCGGGAAATTTTACGAAATTTTCTACGACTTTGTTTATGTAATGACTTGGATGAAGTACCTATGTAATGACAATGTTATATTAGTCATAAATTGTCATTGCCATTAAATTATTAAAGAGGTTGTAAGCTCACAGATATAGATTAGTAGGGTGGCAAGGAATTTAAGACAAAATTGGTTTCAAAATAAAAATTACCATGGAAAAATAAAAGTTTGTTTTCATGTAATTACGACTTCAACGGGACCGCAATTAATTACTGAGTTAGAAAAGTTGGTACCTGATCACCGATTAAAAATCATCGTATATTTGTTGAGCTTCAGTCTCATTCTTTTTTTAACGTCGCAGATTAAGTCCTGCGCAGGCTCCGCCGCCGTCCACGACATCCAGCTGTCCCAGCTCCCCCGGAACGCATTTAAGGAACTTTCCGAACCCCTGCCAATATTCTACTACGATTGGTCCGGCCGCTCCCCGATAGACATGAAGAGGACCGTCAGGCAAGACCTCGCGGTCTCGGAGACAGGGGAGGCGCAAATGGTGTTCATGTGGTGGGACCTCAACATGGACATTGAAGGTAGGCTTCTGTTATATTAGACAGTGAACAAACATTTGTAAAAGTTTTCACCTGATGTTCCTGGTCATACAACCGACATAATGGTTGCCATAAAAAAATTGGGCAAGTGCGAGTCCGACTCGCGCATGAAGGGTTCCGTACCATAATCTATAACAAGTTTGTTGTATAGGAGCCTCCCTTAAATATTTATATTTATTTTATTTTTAGTATTTGTTGTTATAGCGGCAATATAGAAATACATCATCTGTGAAAATTTCAACTGTCTAGCTATCACCGTTCTTGAGATAAAGCCTGGTGACAGACGGACGGACGGACAGCGAAGTCTCAGTAATAGGGTCCCGTTTTTACCCTTTGGGTACGGAACCCTAAAAATGGGACCGGGACAAATCGACCGCACGATTTTGGCGTGCGACTGATCGGAATGGCCGAATGAACACCGCACCGGGACATCATTCCACTCTGGCACAACACCACACGGAGTCATTGCCGCGCGAGAAACATGGCATGTCTCTTTCTTTACAGTATTGATGACGAGATGATACTGCGACGCACGACAAACGAAGTCGCAGCAATTTGTCATAGAAATAAAAATTTGGCGAGACATTACAAATGGGATGAAATGTTTCGCAGTTGAGACAGGATACCCCTGCTAGCAAGATACTGTACATGCTCCGCCTTCTGGTCGGGCTTCAATCTGTTCGTCTACTGGTTCTTTTTTCGATAGTTTTCGCAATTTCCTGTGTTATCTCTGACTAGACTATCCTTTTCAGGAAAAATCTGCCTCAGTTGCGCGCCCTGGTGGGCCCATCCTGATGCTAACCTAGCTGCCGAAAGGCCCCAAGACTCCATACCATGGCGGGACCACTGGATGCAAGTCGTCTACTACCTACCGCAGCCACTACCCGTCAAGAAAGCTACAGAAGTCACTCTAGTCTCGTGCCAAGACGAATATTCCCTCTGGTTCTACTTAGAAGACCAGAACACTAAATACAAGAACTATAAACGACCTATATGTGAATGTGGAGTCCATATGGCGTTGTCAAGAACACAAGTATCTTATTTAAATGATGGGAAAAGAAGCAAGAAGTTCCTAGCTCAGATAAAAGAAGAATTGACGAATCAATCTGTTGTTCTCGATTTGAACGGTAGTAGTTTCTTAGGACTAGCCGCTGCTAAAATGGGCGCGAAAGAAGTTTACATACTAGAAGATATGAATATAAACTTAGGGATTTTGTCAGATTATGCGACAGAAAATGGATTAACTAATGTCAAGTTTATATCGGAAGTGAATGAAGAAGTATTGAAAGAGTTATCGTTGGTTGTCTGTGATCCGAACTTTAGCAGTGCGATATTGCCATGGGAGAATTTAAAGTCTGCTTTCATCCTATACAAACACAGGGAAAGTATTAAGTCTCATGTGGCAGTGGTTCCGGAGAGTTGTGAGTTCTGGGCCATGCCCGTGGAGTTCCAGGACCTGCAAAAGATTAGGATACCACTGGCGAAGTGTGAAGGAATCGATATGGGAATCTTTGATGAACTTGTTGAGGTAAAAACGATTTTTATTTTTTATCAGAATAGAAAGATTTACAAATTAGCTACAATCACATCTATACTATTAGTAAATTCTATATTTGTATTAAATATCAGGTGTCTATGGAGAGGGGTAATGATTTCTTCGATCTTAATAGCGTGATGCGGGATCGTCATTTGTTTTGTATGGGCGCGCGGCGCCGTGCCAACCTGGTGCCATCTGTTTTCATAATTTCCTTTGTCCTCGCATCACGCCGAAACGGCTGGATAAATTTAAACCAATTTTAGTACATGGATAGCTGGGCATCCAAAGATTGTTATAGGATACTTACTACCCGATTACTGTATTAAGAAAATACGCGAAGTTGCGGGCACCTTCTAGTTCTAGAAATAAAAAGGTAATATTTTTTATTGATTAGGATTAGGTGTTGTGTTGAACTAACATTCTTCGGAACAAGACACGGTGCTAATGACGGACGCTATTAACTCCATAGGTATAAACGTGAACGAAACGTGAGATTATTTTCATTTATTATATCTCTCTATCTCTCTTCCTGACTATGTATCCCACATGCTGGTGGGGCCAGCCTTGCCTATTTTCTTCCTCCACTTCGCCCTTTATTATTTTCATTTATTATCGATAAATAATTTGATTAAAATGGAAACCACTGTATTCATCAAGCTCATTCTGTATTTGACTCTATTATTATTTAATTTCAGACGTCCCGTATAATAAGCGACGCGGAAATAGAAGCTCAGCCTCTCTGGGAATATCCCTGTCGCTGCCGCGGCGCGCCGCGCCAACTGTTGGAGGTGGACCTAAGGTGTCTCCGGCAGACCTACGCCACTGATGACACTGTTGCCTTGTAAGTACATACATATTATAAGCGACGCGGCAATAGAAGCCCCGCCCCTCTGGGAATATCCCTGTCGCTGCCGCGGCGCGCCGCGCCAACTGTTGGAGGTGGACCTAAGGTGTCTCCGGCAGACCTACGCCACTGATGACACTGTTGCCTTGTAAGTACATACATATTATAAGCGACGCGGCAATAGAAGCCCCGCCCCTCTGGGAATATCCCTGTCGCTGCCGCGGCGCGCCGCGCCAACTGTTGGAGGTGGACCTAAGGTGTCTCCGGCAGACCTACGCCACTGATGACACTGTTGCCTTGTAAGTACATACATATTATAAGCGACGCGGCAATAGAAGCCCCGCCCCTCTGGGAATATCCCTGTCGCTGCCGCGGCGCGCCGCGCCAACTGTTGGAGGTGGACCTAAGGTGTCTCCGGCAGACCTACGCCACTGATGACACTGTTGCCTTGTAAGTACATACATATTATAAGCGACGCGGCAATAGAAGCCCCGCCCCTCTGGGAATATCCCTGTCGCTGCCGCGGCGCGCCGCGCCAACTGTTGGAGGTGGACCTAAGGTGTCTCCGGCACACCTACGCCACTGATGACACTGTTGCCTTGTAAGTACATACATATTAAGGGACAATCTTAGACAAATCGACCTAGACTCAAATTAAGCAATGTACTTTGCTGTGTACTAGACGTCTAAAAAGGCGGCATGCAACTTTTCACCGGAATTAGGTATACTTTTGGCTTAGGGTGTACTTTCAAGATATACACGATGATTTTTAATCGGTGATCAGGTTCCAACTTTTCTAACTCAGTAAATGATGGCGGTCACGTTGAAGTCGAAATTACATGAAAACAAACTTTTATTTTTCTTTGATAATTTTTATTTAAAATATCAATTTTGTCTTAAATTCCTTGTCACCCTACTAATCTGAACCTGTAAGCTTACAACCTTTTTAATAATTTAATGGCAATGACAATTTATGAGTAATAACTTGTCATTGTCATTGTCATTACCTATACAAAGTCGTAGGAAATTTCGTAAAATTTCCCGCCAAAGCGATGCCACTTGACGTAGGTATCGCACTTTTAATACATTTATGTAGGATGACCGTGTATCGAGTGGTTATTAGGTTTAATCATGTTTCAACTTTTAATTAAATAAACAGTGAGGTAATTGCATGAGACCTCGCCTATTAGGTTTAATTTAAGCTGGATATTAATATTTTTCTACTCCTGATCACCGATTAAAAATCATCGTATAGAACTTTGAAACATTAACACAGAAAGTTGTATATTGGCACCGTAGTTCGGGAAGTTTATTGGCGCTGAAAGAACTCCTAGAATAGGGATAACATTTGATGTTAAATTCTACAGCATACCGTAGTTATATGAATAAAATTCGTTCAATATTGTCAGCAAGCAAAGAAAAAAAAAATTGTTTTCAGAATCCTCATCATTTAACAAAATAATAGTTGTATGACTACAAAGATATTTCTTACTGTCTCCATACAAATATTGGTTCCCAAAACATACAATGACGTCAGGATTAGGTGACCATTTGTATTTTTGGAGGGTTTTAGCGCTCCATAGGAACGTTGAACTTTGACTGTCATTTCTGACTTTTAGACTAGTCTAAGTGTAGTTACTCCCATATAGACATTTGATACCGATAAAAAATAAAATCAATTGAAATCCTCAAAAAAAAAACTTGTTCACAGTGAGTCTGATGCGCTCGTGAACGGGTTCGCACTATGGGCGGTGTGGAAAGTGGGCGGCAAGGACATCAGCAGTGGACCTATAGGCTGGCCAGACGTAGGACAGCGTGTTGACTGGGATACACACACTAGACAGGCAGTACACATATTGGTAAGTACGGTGGTTACTTTTGGCAGTGAATACAGCTATCGACCACAGAAAATATTTATAGCTGTATAAAGTCTGGACTATGCTTTGTTTTTATACCATAAGCTGTTAGGGGCTGTATATCGGGAATAAAACCCTTGTACAGCCTACAAGGTCCCCAAATTATACAGCTTTTAGTGTGGATCTAGCTGGCTAACAGCTTGTTAACTCAGCACTGAGGTTGTATAAAAACTCCATTATGCAGCTTAGGCCTTAGGCCTTAGGGTGTATAATAATACCATTATGCAACTCTACAATTTGGATCATTATCGTTTAACAAAATGGCCCACACTCCACACTGACAAGCATGAACAGTAGATTAATAACGTAGCATAGTGAAATTACCCCTTAATATTTCATATAACCGCTACCTAAAGTTTATCTGGATGAGATTGCTATTTCGTGATATGATCGCCTGTTGTTTTAATGTATCTCATGTTTTTTTTTGCAACAAAGAATATTTGTATCGTATAGAATTTATACGTATAATGCATTATATCGCAAAAATTTCATTTATATTATATACGTATGGTCTTTCCAGAAAGGAGCACATTTTGTGAACACCAACGACACTTGGAGTTACCAAGTGGCCTGCGACTTGGATAAAGGACAATTTAACGTCAAACTAGCGCTGCACAAAGCTGAATGAATGTCATTCCACCTAATACAATATTATAATTATAAATGATATAATATTTTCAAATTGTTTTTGCGTTTTATTTTTAGCCAACCTAGATTTTCAAAAATCACGAAAATTGCCCTACAGTCTTCACTGTCAGTGACTTTTTGATAATTACTTACAGATCTAGTGGGAAAGCTCGCTATTTAGCGATAAGAAAGCCTGTTGTTTACCTCTGCCTGTATCTCATGTCGTGTTGTCAATTCCTTGATGTTTGAGGTGTGCAATAAAGAGTATTTGTTGTATTTGTAAAGCTTGTTTTTATATTTCCATCTCAACTTGTTCACCGAAGTTAATAGAAAAGCACGATAAAACGAACTTTTCCGATATAATACGATGACATACAGTTAGACCTCCAGACAAACGGACATAGGAAAGAATTTTAGGCCAAGCCGAAACGGAGATGCTATCTTCGTTTCAGCTGGCCATATTTTCCTGGACGTTTTGCTACATAGACGATTCAACGTTGGGCGAACATATCTAATATGTGTAGATACCCAATCATAAGGTCAGTTATCTAAATAGCCAAGCACTATTATAAAATTATATTATGTACGTATAAAGATATACATATTATAAAATTCTAGATTTGTATCGAAAATCAGTTTTCTATGGAGAGGGGTCATGATTACAGGAAAAATATTAATAGCGTGATGCAGGATCGTCATTTGTTTTGTATGGGTGCGCGGCGCCGTGCTATCCTGGCGCCATCTGTTTTCATATTTTCCTTTTCCTCGCATCACGCCGAAAAGTCTGGACAAATTCTAACCAATTTCGGTACAGAGATAGCTGGACATCTCTGGTTATAGGAAACCTTTTACTCGATACGGTATAAAAGAAAATACGCCTACGAAGTTGCGGACATCTTCTAGTTAAACATAAAGACAGGAAGCTCCCCGTTGAATTGTGTTGTCTGACCAGAAATACCGGCTTGCACCTACCGCAGCATTCTAAAATTGCATACAAGGCGTTGGAATAGGGTCGGTGATAGATGGTTCAACAACTTATAAATCGCTTCGTCGACAAGTGCAAGGATTCTTCGTGGACGCAGTAGGGTTGCCAGAATAAACAGTAAAAATTGGGCAAAAAATGAGGTTTAGTTTCTCCAATACTCGAGTGCCACAGATTAAGTACCTATCTACACTTGAAATGAATTTTTCCAGCATGCCAGCAGTATGATAGACTATTGTTCCACTTAAGACCTCTTAGGCTGCGTTTCCACCAGTGCGAGGATGCGTAGCGAGAACGAGGCGTGAGCGAGGATAAGTAAAATGAAGTTATTCCATTGGTTAACATCCACGCACATCTCTGGTGAAAACGCAGCCTTAATGAATGAGTCGCTGTGTCAAGATTCCCCCGTGGACCTTTGTTATTTTTAAAGAAATTCTGGCGGTAAAATTTTGACAAAAGCCGTAAAATCCTGACAATTGGCAACCCTAATTGGGAGGCGTGCGTGAAAAACGGTGCCGATATATTTACGAGACAAGTGTACAGTCAGGCCAAGAAGTGGTGGTTTAGTGCCTTTTTGAGTCGAGTTATTTGACGTTTTTATGACAGACCTTAAAACTACCGAGTTGGGCGAATCCGGAAAAAACTTTAAGGAGTTCGCCATCAACTTAACTGATTTACTTATCTGTCAAGTCAGCGGTATGGTGTCGCTAGGACAGACGTGTACAACACTAACGCATGTTAGTATCTCGACTTATATATATGGCGTTTTCTATGTTTGAAAAGTTTATTGCACAAAAAAATTAATTGTGATCTAGGTACATTTACTAAGTAGGTATAGGGTATTTCTTAAAGGCAGCTCCATTTTAGTTTAATTGCCACACCGCACTACTCGCGAAGTTTATTGAAGTTGGGCGAATATGGGATAGCGTGAAGAGGCTTCGCCGCGGAAACGCAGTTAGGCCAACTTCGCCTCGGTCAACTTCGCTAGTAGTGTACTTAGTTGGTATTAGGGTGACGCTTGGTCTAAATCGCCTACACGCGCAAGCTGGCGCCGCTTTAATCTTTTGGTAGCTGCATCAGTGGTGTACCTACTTACTATACTAGACGTATCGTATACATGCTTGAAAAACGATTATCAGTGTTACCCCGTGGATCAGAGTCGACGGTAAGTGTTGCATCAAGCTTAACGGCCCGGCCACGACTTTGCGCGACCAGCGGCGCGGTAAGCGGCTGAGCAAGAATTCCGAGCGCGGCGGCATAACGAGTGAGCGAGACACACGTACCTAGACCGCTGATGCTGTCGCGCAAAGCCGTGGCATCTTCGTTAGCGGCGAGCGGTAGCGGTGCGCGGCACCTGTGTGAGGCCATCGAGTTCGAATCTCTCGCGCCGCTTGCTGCCAGTCGTGGCATGACCGTAATACTGAAGTGCGCGGCAAATATGAGGATCGAAGCGAGTTTATCAGTTTAATCAAACAATTTAAAAGCACCAGACCTGAAACGCTTTTCCCTACTAGGTTCCCACCTACCGCAGCCATCGGAAAACGACGATATTATGGATGCATCCCGCCGCGTGCTTTTTGCGCTGTTCACGCGGGATAATTATACGTAAGTACGAGTCTAGTGATTAATTAATTATTTATGGCTTATTAGAAACCCGACAGGGATTAGCATCGGCTGTTGGCAGGCGAGCCTTCCGTGGTGTTGGCGCGTTAGTTGCTGTTTTGTTAATAAGCAGTGATTGGAAACGGTAGTGCAATTTAGGGTGAATGATCTTAAACATCATACATATATTATGAACATCATTTTGGGGATACGGGGAATAAATATTTGTATTTTATGCGTACTAAACAAATAAACTCACACAAAGTAGTCCTAAATTAAGCTCAAGAAAGCTAGTGTTCAGTGTAGACTAGACAACACACACAAGTAGACAACGCACAGCTGTAGAGGGCACTAAACCACACTGAACAAAGATATAGCCAGCACCCAGGCACAAATATTCGAGTTCATTACACACATATTTACTCTTGCCAGGACTGGAACCCAGGACCGCCTGCTCAGTCGGCATCTGCACCACCAACCGCGTCAACTAAGTTGCGTGCAAAAACGAATCTTCTCATAAGACAACGACAATATACTAGAATACCCCGAGCATTTATCATTAGTCATCCGTAACACATCTATTACATTTTTCTTATTGTAATAGCACATCCGTCTTTCATAATATGACAGATCACTGGCCAAGGACTTAATGGATGGATACCGTCAGGGGGTCGTCCTGTCTCGCGTTCCGCGTTGCATTATTCACTGCAGCTTTGTACTGCTGGTCTATGGAATAAGGTCATGCCTTGGTAATCACGAGTCTTTCACTTATCTGTAATATAATCATAGTTAATATTTTGTTGTTGTTTGTTCGTTGGATGTGGAGATCCTTGGGTCAAGTCTTTGTCCAGCAGTGGAGGTCTTTCGTCCGACAGGAGCAGTTGTTCATTTGGACGGCCAAAACCATCAGGAGTACTTTTTTATATCTGAAATCGTCTCTATACTTTGTATCTAAAATATGGTGCTAAACATTCGCGTGCTTACTTCCTATACTAACACAAAAAGTCCCACTTACATCCATAACCTCGTCTTCACCCAAGAAAAACCGACGTGGTAAGTAACTTGGCAGAACATGACAAATTGCGGGTATAGGCACCCGCCACATTTGGCGATGCTCGCCGAGCCTCATAATTTATGAACCAGCTTCCTCGAGGAGCCTTTTTGCATCGCTGTTAAGGAAGAGCTAACCAGTCCGTCAATTCACAAAGATACCTACACCCCGGTCAACACAAGTTTGCACGTTGTTTGTAATACGAATGATGGATTTCAAGTGTAAACTTAAGGTAACCACTTATATGTAGATAGTGCCTTCTTGAAGTGGGTACAGAAACTGTTATGGAGTTAGGAATGCTGCATGTTAGCGGCAAGACTGGTGCGGGTGACAAAAAACGTACCATCAGCTCCGAAAGTCGCTACACTTTATTGCCTTGCGTTAGAAGGGCAAGTACAGTCCACATCCTATAACGAAAGAACAAAAACACTCGATCTAACCTAACTTTATTTATTTAATTGAAGGCATTAGTTTTTAGTAATGGGTATTCTAACTTGGCACAACACATCAGTGTTAAATATGAGTGTAACACAGCTATTATTGATATATTCTTACTTTATATAAGAATTATTGACTTTGTTTTTAGAAAATACATTGGATTATATCAGATTAATGGTAATGTATCGGAACTGCCTTCCCCAAAAGGAAAGAATACGGTTATTAAGCTTATAAATAGTTTTAATTAGGTTAAAATTCACTCTTAATTTGCAATTTACTGCAGACATAACTTAAATTATTAGCAACATAAAAATGCAGCTACTTATTTTTCTATTTATCTGATCGCGTGATAGAATCAAGACATACGTTAGGTTATCTAGAGCATTTAAATGTCCTATTTATATCAGTCACGATTCTACGTCTACATCCATTTGTATTAATTTAGTGATTCTTATTCAATAGTGATTCATTTATCTTATTGGCATAGGAATGTACATATATACGATGCGGAACGTTAACTTTTAGAACCTGCAGGGTAAATCTTGCAGTTTCGTTTGTCGTGCGACTCACCATCTCCTGTCAGGCTCGCACGGTATTAAAAGGAAAGTGACAGATAGTACTTGTCGCGCTAAAGATTCGCGTGTCACAGTTATTCTAGACGAACTGGGCAAACACTTGACGCTGTGTACTAGGTGCCTTGTGAAGTTCTCTTTTGTCTAATATACGAATCACGCAGAGCAGATCCTCGGTCTATTTACCGTCGTTGTGATTCAATTAGCATAATAATCGAATTTTGTGGCAATTGTTTGCACATAATCGTAGTTATGCCAAGCGGCAGGTAAACTTAATCATGTTAATTAAATAAAAATAGTTTTTATTTTTTTGGATATATATTACTTGCGGCTAAGAATTTCATTGTTTCTAACAATCGCGGAAAACGAAGAGAAAAGGAATGTTATAACACAAATCTATCATAACCTAATCTACCTATAGACGACATTGTTAAGATTTCTGAAAAACTTATCGTGACTTTTATATGACCGGGGAAAAATTTGTCTATGAAATAAAAATTCGATGAAATGGAGCATTCGGTGAAGTGTTTGTCTATAAAAGAAGAGGGTACCATTACATAAGCCTGTTGCTTCAGTATTGATGTTTGATAAAGTTTTCTGCCGTGATACGGTAAAAGGTCGTATCTTTATACGGATGTCATAGTAAGATAGGTCTTTTTACTGTAGCATGGCAGTTTTTGACTCCGAGAGTTTATAATGGAGCAATTTTAATCCAAAGTTTTGAGACATCTGAGTGGTCATGTCGCCCTGAAGATATTTCTGTTACATTTAGAACTTTAGTCCAGTGTCGAAATCAAATTCACGAGTCTTAATCGACATCAATCCTACACGACTCGGGCTTACCCAATCCGATCGCCGTATTCGATCTCACGAGTGGCTGCGACGATCTGCGATTAACCTTTGCGCGGGCGCAACCTCACCAGTCTATCTCAGATAAATTGAATCCCAGCCTGAAGCGGTTTAGTTTAGTAATGTCGCTAATGTCATACAAGGCACGCTAGCAACAGCGTAAACGATTTGCATGGAGTACCTATAGTACAGGGCTGCCATCTCTAAATTTGCCGACCCCGGACAAAGACTTAAAAACCCCGAACATTTTGCGTAAATCGCATTTTTTCCCCGGACGTGTCCGAAAATAATGTAATTAAAAAACAATCGCTTTATTTTTCATTCACGTAAAAAGTGTCCGGGTTTTCCTTGGAATCTCGCAGGGCCCGATGTCAGGATTTGAATGTCGAAGTTCCCAAGTTCTAAATTCGAAGATGGTAAAAGACTACAGCAGATTGATCGACTCGAGTAGCCCTTCAGATGAGACACTGCGTCGGGTAAAATATTGTGTGCTGTGCTGTCCTAGGCTACAGGTACAGACTGAGCGCAGATTGGCACGTTTAGTAGGTAACCTTTTATTGTTATTCGACCAACGTTATTACTTTTGACACAAAGTGTCCTGAATAGACACGTATCAGCTGCGCAGTTCATCCGCGTTTTTTTCCCTCTAGCTGCTGTATCTTTACTTTTAGAGGTTACTTTAAGATTATATTACTCAGACTAAGAAGAATGTTCTTGTAAATCTCCCGTGCTTGATGACATACACATCACACATACGTATACGACATAATATTATGTGTGTGTATGATAGTGATATTGGAACAACGAGAACTGCTGAAGATTTAGTGGCTCGGACTAAGCCAGGGAAATGTGTTTAAAGTAGGCAGTAGAATCTGGTTATAATGACATTAATGACGCTCAAGGAACCGGTGATATTACGTCGTACCGGACTACGTACTATAGGAACTGTCCATTTTGTTTGAAAACCATCCGTTGTGACCATCCGAGAAAAAGAAACAGATGAATCAAATATGTTCTTCGGTTTCCGCGCTTCCCAGTTACCGTTGTCAAAGGTTGATTGAGAACAAAACTTGGGTTTCTCAGTCAACCTTTTTGACAACGGTAACTGGGAAGTTGCAGAAACGGCAGGGGGCCTCAAATAATGAATATACGCGATATAACCCGTTTAAATTGGTTCATTTAAATTAAATCTATCCAACTTGTATTTTATGGGTATTCTCCGATTATATCGCAGCTTAAATTTGTAAAAGCCATCGTAAAAGTGCCAATAATGTTGTTCTTGAGACGACACCCTCACCCGTTTATATGTTATACGCGAAGTAGTACACTCAGCATCAGAAGTTCGCACAACAGCGGGCCTATGATGGTTGCTTTTATCACGCGATAAATAAGTGACAAAGCATCTGTCACTCACACTCGCATTTGTCAAAACGTGACGGATGCTTTGTCACTTATTTATCACTGACAACAGACATGGCACCGTTGGTATATTGTCAGAAGCCATTGCGACATGGGCTCTCCTTTTTGCTTAGGTAACATCAGGCGAAGTGGAGCCACTATGTTGTGCCGGTATAAAAAAAGTGATAAAGGCAACCATCATAAGCCCTGGTGCTCAAAATGATATGCACACAAACTCTATTATCTAGGGAATAAGCGTTTTACAGATCATTGTGAGCGTGTTTTATACTTAACTATTTTAGCTGCTGATTGCACTAATCGAACTATACTGAAGTATATGTATATGTAGTATGAAAGGGACGTAAGTTTGCGAAATGGTTTGATGTAAGATTGATATTGTATATGAAGGACCCTTTGTATGACGCATGTGAAATCGGAAATGAAAAGGCCAAGGAACTTGGCTTTATTCGTTACAAAGCCAAATGCATATGTAATTTGTCCCATTGTATACTCAAGAGAAATGTATTATTGACCTTTCACCCAATGGCAGGTCGTAACAAGCGCCTCACACGAAACGCATCGACACATTGAACTTAGCTTCATTTGACAAAATTTCAAATACCGTAAAACTACCCAACTATTTATGTCCAATCATCCAACTATGGTCCAAAACAAAACTCGTTTATTTTTATCAAAATCCATATTCTATCAGTGATTTATAAGTTTTTATTTCAGTTTGTTTAATTATGTTGTTCACTTTAGTTTATTCGTTTAATTGTCATATATTAACGAGTAATTTTCGGATTAAATTGGACCATAGTTGTGTTGTGTGGACTGGACTACAGTTGGGTAGTTTTACGGTAGTGTTAAGTTTAAACTAATTTCATTTCTTTATTACCACAGAACCCAAAACTATTATTTTTATTTGCTTATACGGACTAGTTTTGAAAACATTTATTATTTAACTAGCGACCCGCCCCGGCTTCGCGCGGGTGCAATGATGATAAATTATGCATGTATTATACATATAAACCTTCCTCTTGAATCACTCTATCTATATAACCGCATCAAAATCCGTTGCGTTGTTTTAAAGATTTAAGCATACAAAGGGACATAGGGACAGAGAAAGCGACTTTGTTTTATACTATGTAGTGATGATGATGTAGTGATAAGAAATATGAAAGCAGCGTTGACGTCAAATGACGTCACGTTGTGGAAAATTTGACAGTCGCAACCTACAAACAGAACAGTACCTAGTACGATTTCCAATAATCCGACTATGATTTACTGGGCTGTGACGAACAACTTGCCGTCTACGCTCTTTAGAATGACGAGCTTTTCTAATGATTTTATTAATCATAAATTGGGATAGGTACCTATTTTCGAAAATGTAAAAATGTGGTTATATATTATTTTTCATAATTAATTTAATTGACACTGTGACGTCTATCCGATATCTCGCCTTTATACATCTACTTAAGCGATAATAGCTATTCGACCTGTACCGTAATGATAATTATCTTTCACATTGAGGCGACAACATCATTTCATTAAGGGGCAATCTTACAGAAATCAACCTAGTCCCAAACTAAGCAAAGCTTGTACTATGGGTACTAGACGACGATATAAATAATATATAATATAAATATATTTATTTACATCTATGGCCTAGGAACAAATCTTCGAGTTCATCGCACAAATATTTGCGCTGGCCGGGATTCGAACCCGGGACCGCCGGCTCAGTAGGCAGGTGTCTACAAACTGCGCCAACCTCGACGTCGTGATAGACGTACAACAGAATGGAGATATATCAGTCAGCACAAATGGCAAACCATATGTTTAACTCTACTGGAAATGTCACTCAATGCATTTTCTCTGTATGTTCTACTTGACCTTTTAAGGTTTAGGAAGCCAAAGGGCAGAGCCTCAAAGTCCGGTCTTATACTTTAAAAGTCTATCGATACCAATAGGGAATGTAAAGTTCTTTAACATTGAAAATGTTTTATGTTTTCCTGATCGAGTAGGTATACTGTTGTGCTTGGCACTTAGCAGTAATTCGCATTGAATGTTTTAATAAAATGGGTTTTAGCCACTCAATTGCTTTTGGTAACTACGGCTACCTGTCATCGCTCTTATTTCATTATATAAATAGAGTCCAAGTCAAAAATAGAGTCCAAGTCAAAATTCGAAGGAATTGAGTGGTTAGTTTACGAGTCTTAATTAAGATACAAGCTTTTTTTGGACACTTTCAATGTGCTTTTATGGTTAGCACGGCATGCAGTATAGTGCACCGATTTGTGAAATTGTGACATTTGCAGATATGAAGAGGTAAGCGGATGGGTCATATGTCAAAATGTGCGTCTGCCCGAGGGCTTCAAAGTGCAATTTGAATTCCCAAAACCGGTCGGTAACTTATTAAGATTTTCTAAGTTTTTCAATATAAAAAAAAAAACGCTGACTTGGATCGAGAATTTCACAATATCTTATTTTTGAACTCGCTATTAAGCTACAGTTTGAGCTATCTTAGGAAGCGGTCGGGCAAACAATGTATAGGCGGAAGTGTCATATTATGTGCTGTTTCTAAATTACATTTTCAATGCCTTTGATAAGTTGCACATAGTGTGAGATCTGTAGATTGTTGAAGACTATTAAACTATATTTCTTTCTGATATTTCTTGCCATAAGGATCTACCAACTGCAGCTCTTTAACTTTTCCTTACCATGGATTATACATTAGTTTTTAGCAACTAAAGCACGGACTATCGGACAAAAATATAATGCAATTGTCTTCAAAAAACTTTGCATACCCCATTCCGACTTCCGAGAAAATTATGTAGATCAAAAGAACTCTTCGTCTCCTTTTAACTAATAATATACTTATTCAATTTCTGTGGCTACATCGCATTGCGTAGGTAGTTTTTGCCGCTCATTCCGCGAATGATTAGACTCCTTTAGCTATGCAGTGGAACAGTACCGGGAACTAGAGATTTAATTAACTGGGAGACGTTGGTGAACTGCTAAACCATGTTGCTAGGCAATTGTGACAAAGCAGTAGGTATAGTACGTGAGTTTTATACCTGTCTCCCTCGCTCTTACACGATCCACATAAGAACCTCTCAGTTTTCACCCAAACCCGAATCGCAATCTGAGAGCTCACTGACTGTACGATAGGAAACAAGACTCATTAAGGCTGTTAAATCTATGACATGTAAACTATGATGTATACCACGGGGTTTTCGGTACACTAATGATTTGACGGCCCCCGCCAGGGGGACCGACGACCTGAAAAGAGTGGCGGGAAGCGGTTGGATGCGGAAAGCTGAGGAACGGGTATGGTGGCGCGAAGTGGGGAAGGCCTATGTCCAGCAGTGAATGACTCCGGGCTGATAATGATGAACAGATTAATGATTTGAAGCCTACTATCGGTCATGAGTCAAATCATCTGTGCATCGAAAACCCCGAAGAAAGATGATATACGAGTATGTATTAGCTGTTGCAAGTAGGTACCTACTACAATAAGTAATGTATAACTTTTTAATAGAATAATTAATTGTTGGGAGATTCTAATAGCGACAACTCTATATTATTATTAATTTTGGCCTCGGCTTCTCTATCCTACGGCAACCACGATTTTTCCGGGATAAAAAGTAGCCTAGTAGGTATATGTTAAGTTTGGGTATAAACACTATCTTAGTTTCAAATTTAATGCAAATCCGTTCACCCGATTTGGCGTGAAGAAGTAAACATACACACACACACAAACTTTATGTTTTATATATCTAGTGTGATTCTTAACTCAAAAAAAGTGTTAATAAACAAATAGAATCGTAAATACACATAGGTATATTTAGGATTCCAAGCATATTACTATTTAGGTATAGCCGTATCTAGGGGTATGTTTAGGCTTAGTAATATAATCATATGTTTACAATAAAGCGAAAAATTTAAAAATTTAACGGTTCAGGCAGGATTCGAACCTGCGTGTCCGACGGCTTTCCGGGCCAACACGGGCGTCCTACCAACTGGACCACCGAACCTGATGCCAGAGCCATTGAATTTTTCAACTAGTTGCTTCTACATGCCCTGGTGTGACATCGTAGCGCCATCTACCGCAAAGATTCAGACTTTAATAATAGTTAAAAATCGAACATTTGGTTTACGTTAGCAGACGTTACTGCTTTAATAAAAATAATTAATATAATCATAATTCATTAAAGATTTCCTCTAAGCTTTGTAAAAGCATTTTTTTATTGAGTATTTTTTTAAATTAGTGCCTTATGATACTAGGGAATTGGTGTCAGGGCGAGTTCAAAGTCAGGCAAGTGCACACAAGACCTCGGCACTCATAATTTACACACCTGGAAATTTGGTAACTGGTCACTGCCTCATCAACTCATACCGCACGCCAGTAATTCGGTGGATAGCCATCTTTCCCTTGTAGTTTATTGCGCAAGTTACTTCCATTTCATGTTTTTACGACTTTTCAAAGGAGTGGCCATACTTTATGTATACAGGATATAAGCCACAATGATACAAAATGCGGACCCGTCTTTACCTATTACGGATTAAAAGCGTTTGTGCAACGTTGAAATATTCCACCAGAAAGGTCACTGGATCCCATTAATAACGGTATTTAGCTATTACAGATGCCTATCGGAGTAAAATGATTGATTTAATAAACCATTATACTAAGATTTTATTGATAAACTTTATTAATTCATAGGTTTATCATAAAGTTTTATGATGTTTATGATATTAGATAGCATTAAAGTGCTTATATTATGCATAATTAACAGGAAATAAGCAATAATGCATACACTTTCCTAAATTAGTCACTGACGAGAGTGATGCAGCAATACGAAGAAGGAGTGAGATGGATTTATCTCCATACGTGTCTCACATATTGCTGCATCCCTCTCGTAAAAGACTTATTTAGGAAAGTGTAATAGCCGCATAACGGTGGGTCGCTTCCCCGGTGAGTATTTATCCGATCATTAGAATTAGACGATGGCCGACAGTGTTCGGACGTGTTGTTCGTAATTACTGATGCTGTAAGTTTATCTTAGTGTTCCTATTTAATAACAATTACAGATTATTGAACAAATACATATTTAAAAGATGCTTAATTATCATCTCGAGCATTTTCCCGTCTAATATTGGAACGGCCGACCAACGGCGGTCCAACTACTCGTAAATACCGTGCGAGCAAGACGGGTGATGCTAAGTCGCGCGACAAGTGAAGTCGCGGCAAGATATGCTGGCCCTGCCCGTCTAGCACAACTATACTTCGCGACTCTTGTCGCGCGAGATAGTGCTACCCGTCATTGTCTCACATTACTGCACAGAAAGAGACGGGTACGGGTAATTATCTCGCGCGAGATATAGTCGCGAATGGCAGCTATGCTAGATGTGCTGCTGTTCAGCCATGGGAAGAGGGCAATAAGAAACAAGCTTCCCTGGTGTGAATTTATCCGACCATTAGACGAAGTCCGGCGGTGTTCGGCGTGTTGTTCGTAATTACTGATGTCGTGAGACCAGTATTTTAGTTTACTAGTACTGGTATTATAAGGTAAGTCAGGGATAGTCCGTGCGTGTTTTGTTTGTAATAAATGATGATGTTTAGTAAGCGCGAAGGAGCTAGGGAATGAGCCCCCTGCCGACGTTTTCCCGTGGTACTATAGTATTGAGTTCTTCAAATCTTAAGGAGTCTACAGATTTTTAAGAGGGTGGGGAACACGCATGCAAATCTTCTAGAGTTGAAAGTGCGCTTACCATCAGGCGGGCCGTGAGTTTGTTTGCCACCGTGGTATACATATATAAAATCAATTTCTTACATAGTTATGCAACTTTTAACCCATCCCGCAATACATGTGAAGTTTGGAGTTTCAGTAAAATATCTCGCTAAAACCTAGCACATGGCAATATCACGGCTATAAAACGGACATACATCGTTACTTGATATACCTACATTGCATTCAATTAAGTATCATTGATCAGTTGACATTTTAAATATAAATCATTTGAAATTCGCGGAAAATGTAACCCGACGGTAATTCGACCAATTTTAGTTTTTTTTTTTTTTTTTTTTATCCACGGTTGCTTGCGGGTCCGAAGGACCCTTTGCACTGCTGGTGTCAGACGTGCTACTCCGCTTGGAGAAGCACCGGAGCCAATTTTAGAGAGATGATGAAGATCTCTCCATTTCATCGTGACGTGTCCCTACTTGACAAGTGGCGATATCCCTAGAACACCGCAACTTCGTCAATCCGGTCGCGCTTAATTTGCGTTTCCTTTGTACGTGACGGCATAAATAACAGGCGCATAATTTAACTTGACCGTGTAGTGCGTGAAATTAGTCAGTTACGTTTCGTTCAAAACAGAAATTCATATGCATGAATAGCATTTTTGACAATCATTATCGCCTTCGTATTTCCAAAATTGAGATGAGATATGACAATTGAAGCTCATTGCATTTTAATAACAGTTCAAAGGCGATATCACTGTTATCTAATTGAGTTTTGACGTTTTGCGATCTCTCACATCACGGTATTCTCGAATTAGGTCCCTGTTTCCTCTTTATTTTCACCAGTGACTGACGATGATGAGTTTCAACGTCAGTCACCAAAAAGTAGTCCTTACCAGTAAAATAAATTCGTACAACTAAGAATCCGCAATATGACGTGGGCTGAAATGCAACTTGTTGGGTTACGACACATACCTATGTTTACAAAATTTCTTCTCAATGAGAAACTCGGATTGGGTCAAATTTAACTTGCAATATTTTGATTACAGTCAGTCGGACAGACACACACAGGTAATACTAAATAAACGCCTGTAAAAGTACCGATGACACAGAAAATAATTCGTATCGCGATCGCGAATCAAGGAACTTCGTGTATATAATAAAGTTACAGATGAAATCTGTTTCGAATATATTTAGAAATTCCACTTATAAATACCGTTAAAGAAAGTTATGGGACATGACAAGTTTCTTCTCGGTTAGCCCATTTCCATTTGGGACGTAAATACCTTGTAAATACAGATTAGAAAATGCAGTTTTGCGTGGCAGAAAAACTACCGTAGGAAGGTATGGCGATGGGACAAGTTTTTGTGAATTCCGATTACTCGAGCTTAAATTCAAATTGACTCGAGCTGTTCGGGTTTGGGGTTTGGAGCAATGTTGGCCTGCGATCTCGGTCCAGACAACCTGGCACACAATGATGTTTTATAGGAAGATACGTTATACAATAACATGACATTTGCAATATTTACTTCCCAGTCACTCAGTCACTTTCTGGAGATAAATTCAGGCGTTGCCATTCGCGATAAGCTACAATTGACAGGACTTCACTTTTGGAGCGCTTAGTAACCTATTTACTTATAAAATATCATTGCTGGTAAATATACGTAGATAAAAAAGGATAATATAACTTTCAAACTAGAATATGATTAACAGAGCACAATTACTAAAATGCCCTCAATATGACGGTATTCAAATTCAATTTTTTTGTTGGTGCAGTGGTAGAGCGCAGCTGCCTACTGAACCAGCACTCTTGGGTTCGAATCCCGGCAAGGGCAAATGTTTGCGTGATGAACTCGAATATTTGTTCCTGGGTCAAGGATGTTGTCTATATACATATAATATAAGTAAATCCATATATGTACGTATATCATCGCCTAGTGCCTATAACAAAAGCCTATTATAGCTTAATTTAGGACTAGGTCGATATTTGTGTAAGGTCCCCAATATTTTTATTTTATTAATGTGGGATTCGTAGTAGACTGTAGCTTGATTTTAACTTTAAACGGGAAAAGGGATACTTCAGTAGTATAGGGAAGTCCCAAATAATAACACTGTGACGTAAGTTTCACATAATGCTGCTGTGAAGTGTTGCTTGATCGGAGGCGGCCGTGAGAATGAAATGAATTAATCGAGCGGCCATATTAGTATGATCGCTGGATTAAACTTATTGATGGCCAATGGGTAAGAAGGGCGTGGCCCAATTCTTACGTGTGGTATGATGAGGTGTGTTAGTGTAACCCTGAACAACATTATCTCTTTATTTCAGTAAATACACATTTGTCATACATAATATACATTGGTAGAACATATTAACATTAAAAGTTGTCATATAAGATTCCTATTGGAAATTCTAATGTTTACAATATTAAACCTATTCGATGAAGCTTTATATGTGTTTATATATTTATTCAGGTGGTTTTACATCTTAATTAACCAAAGCTTCATATCTTATGCTATACACAATGATGAGAGAAATTAACCTTATATATTAAGTAAAATTAAACGAAAAGAAATAAGTCTGTATATAATGATTTCTTATTCTATGCTGATTACTTACTGCTATATATGATCGAGCTAACTTATAATTATTACATTGTATACCTAACCTACATGCGACAGTCCCCCCTCCGTACGAAAGTACAATATTTAAGTGGAGCAAATGTAGATAAGTCGATTTGTAGGTCGTCGGATTATGCCTGAGTTAGTTTGGACGTCGGCCACCCTTACATGGCCATCAGGGCCGGGAAAGGTTTTTGCTATAATGCCTCTAGGCCACGTCTCTCTCGGCATAGTGTTGTTAGCTATTATTACCACGTCTTTTATAGCAGGATTCTTGAATTTGCAGCGAGTACGGGTTCGTGGACATAGGAGTGGGCGATACTTGGGAATCCCTTTCTTTCTCCTTTTTGCGTACTGACTCCACTTGGACAGGAGTGATTCTGCTATGTTTGCGTGTCCGCTATTCATCTGTATTTCGAGTTTTCTCAATGGCAATCGGGTTTTGAAAACTTCAGCCGCAACTATAACGCAAGCAGTTGCCCTAGTCGATTGAATAAAACTCGCGATTCGTTTTGTTGGAGATAAATAGTTGGATTTATCGCACGTGTGAACCGATGACGTAATCGCGTTATTACGTTCTTCGCCCGTTTGCCGCGGCGGCGGAGACTGCGGTCTCATTTGCGGTCGTATCGATTCGTCCTTCGTAATTATTTTTGGACCGAAAAAACACTGTTTAGTTTTGCTGCAATTAGAGGGCGCGTCTTTAGCCGCGTCGTTTGTTTCGATACCGGTGCGCCATACTTTGTGCCTAATTTTTTCGTCTGACGCGGAAATCGGACTCGCGTACTCGATCGGGACGTTGACTATCTTTTTACGCGGCGCTTCCGGCGGAGGACGAGAGTTTACCATTTCCGCATATTCTTTAATTATCGAATTTTTTATTGGTATGGTATATTCTGCCTTGAAACTTTCGTCCTCGTCCAGCTCGCGCTCTAAGCTGTGTAGCCTGCGTAGCGCATGCGCGCAATTGTCGGGCAATACCTCGTCGTTTGATTGCCGCAACAATCCCGTTTCCTGCCTATTTTCTTCCGGGATTTTCCTACATGTAGCCTCTAGTACGTCTAACTCACGTTGGTCCGGGTCCGCCCGGGGCAAATTTTTCTCTATGTCCGTCGACTCTATACTGTCGTGCTGTTGCGTACAGCTTAAAATTTAATTTTCGGTAGTGATCGGACGAACGTGATTTATACGCGCTTCCTTATTTCCCGGTCTATCCTGTGACCCTAAAAGGATCCAGCCCAGGTTAGTATAGCCTGCGGTTAATGATGAGGTGGGACCGGTGCGGAGCTGTCGCGAAACAATTAAGCCCCAATTATCCTGCCCAATTAAAATTGTGGGCGTCCCGCGCTCATATGCTAATTGGTCCGTTATATCTTTTAAATGGTCGCATTTTTCCACTAACTCGCGAGAAACCTCTTGCGAAGGCAGATTCAATTTATCGATTGTATACGCCGAAATTTTTTCTAGATTTCTTGTACATAAACCGCGAATCGATAAATTAATCCTACAGGACTCGTGGTCTGTTATCTGACCTCCAATGCCTTGGATCGCGAGAGGTTTGCCCGAACCTCTGGGGACTACCTTATCGGCCGTGCCTCGTTCTATTAGAGTCATGGTCGAACCTGAATCTAGGAACGCTAGTGCCTCGGCACTACCTAACGGGCCTGAAATTTCTACGGGGACCACCATAAGATACGTATTAGCGCGCTGAATTTGATTAATACTGCTAACACTTGCGCGGACAGATTGCGCTTCGCTCGTAAGCCCGTGAAGCAACTTATGGTGACCCGCTTCGCATTCGTTTTTACCGCATGCGACGTATTTGCACTTAATAGGGCGCCTATGATTAGGTTCTAAGCACCTATAGCACAGCTTAAGGCTTCGGGCCGATTCCCACCGGTCTGCGACAGGCTTTTTTAGAAAATCCGGGCAAACGGCTAATTTGTGATTCCCTTTGCAAAGTACGCAATCCTTTTTATTATTATTAAAATTATTCTGCGACTGCGGGGGCGGTCGAGATTGCGTGGGTTTCACCGTTTGCGCGGGCTTCTTTTTATGCGTTTGCGGGCGCGAATTTACGGTAGCTACGGTAGCGGCGCGGTTCGATTCACGGTATGAGTCGTCGTCCGAATCAGAGTCGCTTTCGTAGTCTCGATAGCTACCCTGGTATGGTCGTCCGCGCTCGCACCACCGTGCATTCGTTGTTGAGGCTGCCTCGACTCGGCATGGTTCATATTAACCACATGAACGTTTGCACGGGACTTTGAATGTCTGTGGTGTGATCGCTTCGTGGCCATACTGACGTCATTTAAAAAGTTAGCCATCGCGACTAATTCGGGCGTCCCCTGATTGGCTTGTTTATACTTTGCCCATTCATACCTAATTATCGTGTTTAATTTGTCAGTTATTTTACTCACTAATTCGGGCGCGTGTAAATACTGATCTTGGCGCAATGCTTTAATGGTAGCTACCGTATTAGCTACATGGCCGGCAAAAGTAACGATATTACTGCTGTCTTCGGCTAACCTGGGCATGCACTTTACGTTATGGATCTCGGTCAAAACTATTTCTTCGGGGTCCCCGAAATGCCTTTCTAAAGACTCCATAATTTCGTAAGGATCGGTTACTGTGTACATGATAGCCTTGACCGCTATCCGCGCTTCGCCGCGTAAGGCGCGCCTAATTCTACCTACGTTGTTTACGTTACTGAAATGCGGTGCGCTGTCTTCAAACTCGGCCCTAAACGCTATCCATTCCGAGATATTTCCGTCGAAATGCGGCAATTCCGGAATTTGCCTATGTATGGGAGGGCCTTGCAATGCCCGATCGGAAAAGATCAGAAATTTGACTGCTACTTTCCCTATTGGCATTAACTAACGTATTGTCCGAATTCCTATCGCCGGGCCTGTCTATATCTCCCCTACCGACTTCTAACGCGTGGTCGCGGGCGGAATGGGGCACAGGGGCCGGGTTCGTGGTGGGTGAATTAGCTACGCTCGATCGTGGGGCGGGGGCCGAGGGGGGATCGCTCGCGGGCGTCATTGTGTTCGCGTTTTTATTGCTACTGCTTGCGTTATTAGATGGGCCAGTCCCGTAGCTCCAAGTATTTGTAGGATTAGTGGACGTCTCGCCTGACTCCGGAGTCTGGTCTCGTGATTTTTGAGAACGCGTAACTCTCTTTTCCGGAAGAGACATCGCACGGGGGGACTGTCGCTTAACCTAACACACACACTGAATTTAAAACAATAACAAAAAACACTGAATTTACCTAATACCTAACACCTATTCATTAGCGAGGCTAAGTGCGACACTAATGAGCCCTAATATCCCTACGGCGTAAATCCCTCGTTGCACAGATCCGTAACGGCTTGTTCACACCGCTGGGTTACCACCGTACGGAAGCTGTGTTATGCGTCACACGTGAACGCTTTAGACGCGGTACAAGGAGAACTTAATCAATCCGAGACCGATTGATGCGGAAGCAAGGGGAAATTAATCAACCCGAGATCCGATTGATGGCAGAACAAGGGGAACTTAATCAACCCGAGTTCTGTGATGCACGTCGTGGTGCGGACTATTGTCCGATTGATGGCAGAACGAGAGTTCTGTGATGCACGACGTGATGCGGATACAAGGGGAAAATTAATTCGACCCAAGATCCGATTGATGCCAGAGCAAGGGGAAACTTAATTCAACCCTGTCTGTGATGCCCGGCGTAGGGACGTAGGGTTTAATCCGCTACACGTCCCTATGATGATTCTCTTGCGCGCCTCCTGACACTGGAACGAAGGTCCAATTCCTTCCTTCTTGATCCGGTGCTCGGAGGTCCAATTCCTTCCTTCGATGATCGCTGATTCTTGATATCCGGTTCGAAGGACCAATTGTGGGATTCGTAGTAGACTGTAGCTTGATTTTAACTTTAAACGGGAAAAGGGATACTTCAGTAGTATAGGGAAGTCCCAAATAATAACACTGTGACGTAAGTTTCACATAATGCTGCTGTGAAGTGTTGCTTGATCGGAGGCGGCCGTGAGAATGAAATGAATTAATCGAGCGGCCATATTAGTATGATCGCTGGATTAAACTTATTGATGGCCAATGGGTATTAAGAAGGGCGTGGCCCAATTCTTAGGTGTGGTATGATGAGGTGTGTTAGTGTAACCCTGAACAACATTATCTCTTTATTTCAGTAAATACACATTTGTCATACATAATATACATTGGTAGAACATATTAACATTAAAAGTTGTCATATAAGATTCCTATTGGAAATTCTAATGTTTACAATATTAAACCTATTCGATGAAGCTTTATATGTGTTTATATATTTATTCAGGTGGTTTTACATCTTAATTAACCAAAGCTTCATATCTTATGCTATACACAATGATGAGAGAAATTAACCTTATATATTAAGTAAAATTAAACGAAAAGAAATAAGTCTGTATATAATGATTTCTTATTCTATGCTGATTACTTACTGCTATATATGATCGAGCTAACTTATAATTATTACATTGTATACCTAACCTACATGCGACAATTAAATTGTTGCAGGATTCCGTCCTCACAAAATACACTGTTCAAAACCTAATGCTAATTATGCTGCTGACCATTGATAATATTTTGGTGCACGAGACGCGTGATTTAAGATCAATTAATAATTTTAATTCTGAAGCTGGGCAGTTTGGGTATGTTATAGAATCAAGGCTTTCGTCACTTGTAGCTGTTCGACTCGATTCGATAATCGGTAGACTCGAATTAAACTATAACTATACTGCCCATCTCTATTAGTATCGACTGGTTACCATTTTATACATCTTGTTTCCATCGTTTTGAAACGTGGACTTTCCGCGAACCAGAGAAGGATTGCATTTCCCACAGCAGAACACGATGTTACGATCTTGAGAAAGTAATCGTGCACGCCGTGATCTATTGACAGTTCCTGACGTTTACCATTAGAACTGTCAAATAAACTCTATATTCATAAAATACGGTTACCACTTGTTTATAGTTAATGAATTGTAGATCCTGCTGAGCCAGCCCGCTGTGACTCTATTTGAATTTTAATAAACATCAGCGAATGTGTCAATGTGATCGTATTTATTGTTTCCGCGTGTCTTGCGGAGGCGCTGGTTTATGATATTACGGCTTGTTCGACTTGCAACTAAGTCATATAGCAAAGAGGGGAATATTATAAAATAAAATAAAATACTAAAATACTACCCAGACAGTATTTAATTTATTTAAGCTGAAAATTCCATATCTGATATTGTATATCTGCGTTGTGAGTTACCTATAATCTTATTATAGGTACATTAATGGACAAATGCATAATTAATTTCGTGTTAGACTGGAGGCATATATATTTTTTTCCTTATAATTATTTTGTCACCATAAACCGGCAACAAATCAGTGTCGTAGAAAGTCTGACTAGCCGGAGCGCCATACCTTATTTTTTAATACCACGAGTAAAATGTTATGTTATATTTAAATACCGTTACGGCGACTCCACTTGACGTGACACTAATTTCATTACTCTCTTATCTGTGAAGATATCTTTTCTTTCGGCCATCTTTCAAAGTAATTTAATGTTATCACTTCATACGCGACCGCCGCATAAATTGCTGTTGACCTTTCAGCTTTAGTATTTACGGCGTGGTTCTAATCACTTTGAAATATTGATATGAGACAGTAAATTTGATGCTAATGGGGATAGCAACACTGTGTGAAGTGTAGGTAAGGTGTGGTCTTATACAACGGGGGCACTTTAATTATAATAAGATACCTACTTTTAATGATCATTATGTTTGAGATCTGTCCATTATATGTTTACTATATTCGAAGTAACTGTTATTTATTTATTTTTATTTAAACACGTTTACATGACATTATAGTTTTCGAAACTAATACGCCATGAAACATACATTATAAATACAATATCAGTATAGAGCACAGAATGAAAAACATAAAAAACCAGCAATAAAAACAGAAAATTTGGTAAACTTATTATCATCATCCATTATAGTTATAGTACATTTTTCATATTTTTTGTAAATATCATCCTATTGACAAGATAGGTTAGGTGAGGTTTTTTTTTTTTGTTTTTTTTTTTACAATCTCAAATTACGTTTGCAAAGGAAAATGCTTTCTACGAAATGATTTTTCGGCGAAATAAAAACATTCGTCCAAAAATAATAAGAGTCAATGTGGCCCCGCCTGTACACTGTAAGTGGCCGGTAATGCATAGTTTTGCGGCCTCCTAGCGGAGGAAGTTAAATACGTTTTTTGCGGCACTCTCTTCAAGTCAGAACGGATTTCTCAATTACCTTTATAAGGCAATTATGGATGAGATACGATGAATAAAGAGTACAGGCTGTGTGGTCCGAATAGTATCACTCTTATGGCGCCACGAGAAGAATATCAATAGAAATATAAACCCACATTTGATATCACTACGTTTATTGCTGAATTATGGAACTGAATTGATTGGAGTTTCTTTAATTTTAGACAATGTTTTGATGTTTTTATCACTTCCGGTATACGGTCACGGGTCCGGTGTAGGGCCTGATTTCGCTGTTGTTACTGACATCTGTCTAAATATTATCACTATATAATATGTCAACTTTAAGGATACAATAGAAGGTGCTTTAGCGATGATAACCTTTACATTATACCTCCATAATGTCAGTTAATGCGCTCGATTAGCAATAATCGACATATCGTGATATGGACAGCACATCCCTGTAATGGCAATACGTCAATGTACGAATTAGGCCGCAGGCTGTTAGCAAATAAAACATAGCTGGAATTCCGACCTTTCTAACAAGTTACTGATTATGGCTTAACCATTTGATTAATTCTCGGAATAGGCAGATGCGAATAACAACTGGAAAGCTGGGCGTGATTAACGAGGCGACGGCAAATAAACAAATTGCACTAGAGCGGGAATGCAGGGATTGTAGCACTAAACAAGAAACCCCTGAGGATCCGAATGTTGACCCGCTGGTAATACGTGGTAATACCACGAAGAAAAGTTTTACAAAATACTAGAAGACGCCCGTAAATTGCTTCGTGTATTCCTTTTTAGGGTTCCGTACGTCAAAAGGAAAACACGGAACCCTTATGGGCAGAGGCGGCCTTAGGGGGTGTCGAACGGGGCAATCGCCCGGGGCCTCGCTCTTGCAGGGGCCTCGCGCAACAACCCAAGACTCAAGCATATAAAAAAAAAGATTTGTTTAACTATATTTTTTTATTTAAAACTTGATTTTGATCCATAATAATTCATTAAGGTTATAACGGTAAATTAAAATTAGTTTATTACTGATTGATTAATTCAAAACATATTTGAAAAAATCATAACTTGAATATCGCGCCTCGAAATACTTGAAGATCGGTTTTTATCGTATAGCACTCGGGTCACCTCAGGAGTCGGGACATAATCTCTGCTCTTCTATTGCTCGGGGAATCCCCGTGTTTCATTTTGTTCGTCAACGCTTGTCTGCATATTTTGGTTTCATGTTTATTGTTTAATATAAAAAGATTAAAGGAAATTAGTGATAGTGAACTTTTGAAGCAATGCAGGGACTTGCAAATATCTATGACAGTAGGAGAATATGTGATATTGATGGAAATGAATTGTAGGAAGAACTGAATATGTTCATCCGTGTGTAACGACGACATTATCTCGGTGCTGAAATATATAACAGAAAAAAAAAACCCATTTAGTTTACCCCACTATCGAAATAGTCCTCAGAATTATTGCCACCACACCTGTTACAGTTACAGTTGCATCTGCTGAAAGGAGTTTTTCGAGGCTTTAAATTATTAAAACATATTTGAGGAATTCGAGGACACAAAATCGGCTTTCAGCCCTTGTTATTCTTTCAGTCGAAAATGACTTAGCTCATTCGTTAAATTATTGTGCTTAGTTAAAGATTTTACTCTTAGGAAAATCCGCAAACATCAATTTTAAAATTTATCATCTCTGTATTTGTTAATTTAGTAAATCTTTCAATGTAAAATATTTTAAAACTCATTTTTTTTCTATTTGTATAACTTTAGCATTTTTTCTCAAACATGACAAATACCTAAACCTAACGACCAGACCAGACCTACTAACGCATCTCATACTTTTTACGAAGGACAAGGGCCTCGCAAAGCCCTGCCGCCCAGAGCCTCGCAATGGGTAAGGCCGCCGCTGCTTATGGGGTCACTTTGTTATCCGTCCATCTATCTGCCAATAAGAACCATTATCTCAGGAACGCATATAGGTATCGAGTTGAAATTAAAATTATATACTCAGTCTAAGTCTCTAGCCCTATTGTCACCTATTGTGGACGGCATGGGAACATTTCAAACCCAGCTAGATGTTTTTTACAAATTGGCAGAACAAGAGACCAGAACGTGACTTCAGCTAGGTCCTTCGGTTGGCGACTTTGTCGTTATGTACGATCTCATTAAAGAAAATAGTACTATAGTGGTTCATAGATAAGGGGTCATTTTGGTGGATTATTAACAATAAGCAATTTTAACTGTTGGCAAAGGCCTTAAGATTTGATAATCCACGAAAATGACACCTTATCTATGAAACGGGCTTTTCTTTTATGACGGACGATGATGCGGTACACAACCACACTATAGTACTGTTTTATTCTTTAATGAGATAAATAAAGTGACGAACAAAGCACCACATAACTAGTTTATACCATTTAGATACAGTAATACTAGTGTATTTTAGTTTTGATTGCCCATAATTTATTGTATAGCTGATCCTCGAAGCAAATGGTACGGCAGCGGCACGGTATATTTCGTGACAGCACGGCCAGGCAGTGTTGCCAGAGCTACGGAAAAACCCGTAGATCTACGGATTTTAGGCCTTGTGCCCAGCCCTATGGAAATTATGGGTGAACCTACGGAATTACAGACTACTTTTATTTATCGCTAAAACATGACGTAAACGAAATGGAATATACTTTTTCTGCGAATAATGAATTGTAATGCTGGCTGAAACACTCGCAGGCCAATCATACGATCTGCGTTTCATTACACACAGTTCATGCATCTCACTCAGTGATCCGTTTCGTTAATTTCATTTTCTTATTAGCTCAAAACGATGAATGTCTATTACGGACAAGGTGTGCAAAAATATTAGATTTTTATTGTTTTCCCACCTACGTTCTTGCAGAAGTTACTAACTTTTTATATGATTTTTAAGCTAGTAAAATGAAGCATTGGAAAAAAGTCTGTCGAACTACGGATTTTTCAAGCGACGTTTTACGGAATTCTACAGATTTTTTCGTCTCACCCTACAGATTAATCACCTGGCAACACTGCGGCCAGGGCAGGCTCCACTTCGTCACATTACAACCACCATTTATCTGTCTGGTATGTTAATGTTAAAGCATTATCATATGGATGCTTGGTAGCAATTAGGCGTTTTTCTTCTGTTGTTGTTGATAAACGTGGTTCGCTGGTGAGTATTTTGTTGCACACGTCAGAACTCTTAGGCAAAATATGGGCAAAATGCATTTACTCCGCGTATAAAAGAAAGTTAATTTAGGCTGGATTTAACCAAACTTTTATTCCATAAATAATGCTTATTCTCAGATAGTAATGTCAAAATCCCATAATCCAGTGAATAAAGGGGTTTAACTGGAGCATTGCGCAAACTCTTTTCTAGTTGAAATGCACCTAAACGAAGATAAAAGCAAAAATCTGAGGAAATCGTCGTTTTCACCGAAATACCGTATTATAGTCTGACCAAAAAGAGTAGAAATTAAAAAGTGGCAATACTGTAGTGTCATCCCCGTTTTCTTATATTGATTAGAAAGGGACGACACTACAGTATTGCTATTGCTTTTTAATTTCTAGTCTTTTTGGTCAGACTGTAGTTCTATTATCCAAGAGTAAGCGTTATTCTCGGAATGAAAGTTTGATCAAATGCAGCCCTACTTGATCAAATGCCATTTATGCTTTGACTAAGATGATATAAAAACAGGCTGTGAAATCGCAAACATCTATGCTATTACAAAATATTGATTATTGATTATTTCATTTATTTTATTATGAATTGAGAATCAGTTTTCTACGGAGAGTGGCCATTATTTTAGTAAAAATCTAACAGTATCGTGGCGCCAGCTATACAGCAACATCTGTTGGTATTTTTTTCTTATAGCAACCGCGCCCCGAGTGCCACCTACAGCGTAAGTGAGAAGAAGACTCCACAGATACCACAGATGAGGATACCGTGGTGTTCGCGAGCTTACCAGTGGCTCCAGCTAATGTAGTCCATCCATCACTGCTCTGAGCCGTGTAATTAGTTGTCCCGGGGTCAGCGCGCGACAGCTTCCTTACTGCCGCGATTAAAAACCGATAGCCGACGGCGATATCGCGTTGTTTAGAACTGCAGATATATCGCTGACCTGTAGACCCTAAGCAGAAGCTGATGGGTACACATTAAACACGTAACATGTTTAATCTATTGGATTATACAAGAAACTAGCGACTTCGCACGGGTGCAATGCTGATAAATGTTCCTTATAAACCTTCCTCTTAAGCCACTCTATACAAAAACTAAGCGTACATAGGGACAGATGGAAGCGACTTTGTTTTATACTACCTATATGTAGTCATTAACTAGAATAAAAAGTCCGGAAATAAGAAAATGTGATGATAACTTGTAGGTAACCTGAAGAGATGGTGACCAAAATTTAAGACGGGGGGTTTGCGGGGCGTAGTGAGAGATCTTGTGATTAAAAAGAAACAAAATTCTGAAACAGAAACAAGTCTGATGAATCTTTTAAGTTGTCTCAAGAGATGAACGGAAAAGACGGAGGGCTAGGGAGGTGCAACACTCTGTATAAAAAAAATCACAAAATCCTAGAACAGTACGTAAGGAAATAAATCTGATGATACTTTTAAGTCATTGGAAAAGATGGGGGGATCGGGGGATTCGACCTATTGCGATTGCAGTTTTTGTAACAACTTGTTAAACATATTTAAAAAGATAAGATCTTTTTCCACGGTTACATGGCATTGGCGGCCTTCTCTGAGACTCAACTAGTTATGTTACCTAAAGCCTACCGCCCGCCGTTCTCAACTATCACCGCCATAATTTATCACATGTAGTCTGCAGCATGCGATAATTTTCCCAGAAAAACAAGATTAGTCCCATTAAGCCAGTTCCCGCGTTATCTCTGCGAGCCTCAAATGGCTACGCGTCGTCACGTTCGGGAATCGATAATTTTTTTAACCTTTAGTATGTACGGTTCGCTTGTACCCGTTGTATACCGTGTCCCGGATCCGTACTTACACCAGTTATACCTGTAGTGTGCTGATGAGACACGCTCTCCTGCACCTAGATGCTGTGTCCCGTCTGCGTCAGGCTATCCCCACTCGTTGCGGCCGCGCGAAAAAATCGGATCTCTAAGTATCTACCCGGCGGGACAAATGTCAGTGGGCTGCCACCATAGAGTAACTTCGCCTCGCGGCGAGCGGACGGCGTACGGTTAACGTTTCCCGCGCAACCTGTGCTGTACGATGTCAAAAAATAAAAGTCGGGCCTATTGTTTTTGTGGCAACTAAGACGATTGAAAATGATTTTATTTGTTCCAGTACACATTAAGGTAAAAGTAAAAGTACTCTCCGGAATAAAAGATTTTGTTTAAGAATTAACGTTTACTGGGGCACTATTGACGCGTAACTATTAAAGTCTGGGTATTTCTCTAAACTTCTTTATGGGGGCGCCTAGCTTTTTTTCGAAATAATTGCGTTGGTTTGATATGTTCAAATTCATCATCAAAGTTTGATTCCATGCTGTGTTGTTATTACTGAAGATTTAGTTATCCAATCAATATGTAAAATATTTAAGGATTCACTCTATAATAAGATATGTTTTAGAAACACGATTACTTGTAGTTTCCTCAATAGTTTTTTTTAAAGTTACCTCAAACAAGCAACATAAACCCTTAATGTCAAAAATACTGCAGGGAAAGTTATCAGTTTTTTTAAAAATAACATAACGAGATGTTATCTATACGTCTTACATTTTCAAAATCTGTATAATTTTAATAATTAAACCGAAAAAACATGATTTCCGCGCTCCCAGGCACGTACGTCCATTTCGCTCACGCTTACGCTCAGCGAGAGAGGGAGCTGACCAAAGGCCCGCGCCCTCTTAATTCATAATAAAAAAAAATAACGTTCGTCTATGGTATATATCAATCGTCCTTAAGTGGGCAACCCAGTGGGAATCGGGTTGTATGGATGCCACACCTCTGCTGACTAGACTGGTCGACCAAACGAGTGAAGGCACGAGAAAAAGCTAGCGTTTACATAACGGAGGCAACCCTAGCGCACATTCCAATGACGTTGCGTCACCCGCGACCAATAGGAGCGAGTCAATTGAGGGGGCATTAATAGCGGTGGCAACGCCCACCGTCCATACAACTGGTGTATCTGTTACGTAGTAATTTGTATATAATCTGTGTCTGTGTCTAAACAAGTCCACGTTTTGGTGATTTTGAAATATGATCTTTTACCGATAAGGTTTAAAATTACACTTATACCAATCTGCATATGACAGTTATGCTAGAACTGTGATACGCGACTCTTTGTCGTATAACAAATGCTACCTGTCACTTCCTTTTCTATAACGTGCGAGCAAGACAGGTGATGCTGCAAGTGAAGATATGCTAGCCCTGCTGAATGTATCAGAAGACTCGTTGATATACTGAATCAAAATTATAGGCTTACTATCCTCTCCGGTGTACCTACTGTGTTGTAGGTGTCCATGGGCGACGATAACCGCTTACCATTAGGCGATTCACCTGCTCGTTTGCCATGTATGTCATTAAAAATATGTCAGGTATATACGGACGGACAGGTATACCTAGTACGGATCCGGGACCCAGCAATCGAAGGGTTAAGCGGAAATTCTCCAGCGATCCGGCCACAGATTCCACGCGTTTTCTTGATTAGCCCTGTTAGACGAGTGAGCTTTTAACACTCGCCGGCCAGAGTAGGGATACCGTTGTGTGCCATCTGTAATTCCTTAGCTAAAAACTAGCAGACCATGTAAGGAACTGTGGATACGTGTGGCTATTGGACAATCATTAGTTAAGGTGCGGGTGTTGTATAGGTATTGCACATAAAGAAACGCCTGGATGTGCATTTGCCAAAAAAAGTACAACATGCCATGAGCCATAATAATAAATGCACCAAATTTCTCGTTCACTTGCGAATACCAAAAAAGTAAATAATAATAAATAAATAAAAAATACAGTGAAACTTGTATAAGTGGGACCTGGATAAGTGAGAAACCTCCATAGCTGGAACTCATCTGCTGTCCCCACACTTTACCACTGAATTACCTCTGTTAGTGGGACAAAACAGACCTCTATAACTGGGATTCGTTTTTTCGATTATGTCTTCATGATTACCTCCATAACTGAGACAGCGGGCGTATTTAACCTCTATTATTGAGACTAAATTTTAAGTTAAATACTTTTAATAAATGGTTATCTTTGAATTTAAAGATTTCGACCTCTATAACTGCGATAATGTCAATCCATTACCTCTCTAACTGGGACTTAATTTTATTTCAAAACGCGAGACAGTAAAAGCACTATTCTTTTGCACACCAATGTTGAAATATCAACATTATACTTACCTAAGATTAAATTTATATTAATTAAAAATAATATCTTAATAGCTGACCCCTAAAAAAGGACAATATAAAATGTCAGATTTATTTAATTTGTATTTTTGTACTATTTATAAAAAAAAGTGTTAATATTTCTTGTTTATGAGGTACCTTTTTATTTCTGCCAACGATTATAATTCATGTATAATCATTATGAAATAGACCACCTACCTACCTATTTTATTTAATAATCGCACCTCTATAACTGGAATATCCTCTTTTTTACCTCTATTAATGGAACCCTATCTAAATGGGACAGACATTAATCTATACCTGTATATCTGAGACACTGGGTAAGTGGAATACCTCTTTAAGTGAGACAAATTTGCTGGTCCCTTCAAGTCCCAGTTATCCAGGTTTCACTGTAATAATAATGAAGTTTTAAACTGTGTAAAAACAACACACATCAGATACGATTAGATCTAACAGTTCAAACAACAGTCTCCAGCAAAATCACGTAAAGCGCGCTTATAACGGAAATCGTTAGGAAAACGGCTTGAAAGTATTTGCATTTCCCTTTCAACTAAACAATAGAGCAGCGGAGTCTGCGGAGTGCTTTCTAATGCTAACAAAATAAAAGTGGGCTTCACAAACACGGCTAGCGTTGTTGCGTGTCTGTTTGTTTGTCTGTCCGCTTAAGAGACACCCCACACTAGCGAATTTCGAACGTCAGCATGTTTCAAGCGCCTTGTCAGCGCCCGCACACCGTGTTGTGCAACTTGTACACTATCCGCCGCAGCAACGCTGTGCTCACCTGGGGAGACTGACATGATAAGGCGCTGTAAGGTCGCCGACGTTCCAAAAACGTTAGAGACGTCGTGACGTGGCACGAACGTTGTACTTAGGGCCTGGAGAACCGAGCCATTTTAGTATGGCAGTGCCAGGAATTCTCGGTTCTCCATACTCAAATTTGCCTGTTCTGCAGGCCCCCAGTTGTGTCGCCGCTGTACGGACGTTAGCAGGACGCCAACCGACGCTCAAAAGACGCTAATGTAGGGTCTCTCTAATCAATACTTCCCGACCAACTTATTAGTTCCGATTTTTAAATTTCTTCGCTGTTTCTCCGACTGTTTAAAGTCGACAATGCAACGCTTGTTATAACCACATGATTTCTTAATGTGATCATCTATATTTGCAGTTCCTAGTCAACTGGCGGAGCAAATAGAAAGGTTACGAGTGGGCGCGACCTTTTCGAGTGATTTGGAGCCCTTCGGTTGCGCAACTGAACCTTGAGTCGACGTGATAGTCGACGATCATCAAGTTGCGATAACTTGAAAGGTACTAAGTGTTTGAGGAACGCGATTATTATTGCCGTTTTTCTTTGGATGGGATAAGGTATACTGTGTGGGCATGCGCTAAGCAATGGGAATGAGATGAAATTAATGTTAGCATATTTCGGTTGTAAATTAAACGTGGATTAGACCCATTTGTAATTTTAGTGGCAACAAAGTAGCGTTTCAACACCAATGTCTTATGTGATAATGTGAAGCAATTCAATACGCAAATAAAAAGTAAATTGCGTTCATATGTGGTCCACGCAGGGACTTGATAGCCGCACCGAAACCCGTAATCAAGAGATACCGGTTTCGAATCTTGGTGCGTCCACACCAGGACTAAAAGCTGGCTGCAATTTGCTTATTCGTTGCGTGTCGATCTTTGTATATACGAAGCTATGATATTAATTTTTGACGACGCGTTTGGCGCAGTTTGTATAAGACACCTGCCTACTGAGCCGGCGGTCCCGGGTTCGAATCCCGGCCAGGGAAAATATTTGTGTGATGAACATGAATATTTGTGCTTGGGTCATGGTTGCTTTATGTATTTAAGTATAGATTTATCTATATAAGTACGTATATCGTCGACTAGTACCCAAGTACCCATAACACAAGCCATCTTGAGCTTAATTTAGGACTAGATCAATTTGTGTGAGGTTGTCCGATATTTATTTATTTATTATTTATCAACTATCGAGAAAATCAAACTGGGGACTAATTCGCCCCGTTTTGGAGATCTCTCCATCACCTTTCCATTAGCTCGCCATCTGTCACTTTTGATGTGTCCCTAATCCCTATACTTCACAAGTCCCTGTCCCTAGAACATCCCAACTTCGCCAACCCTGTCGCGTTTAATGTGCGTCCTGATTCAGAGTTTGATACATTGTCGAAAAAAAAAACCAAGAAAATCGTTTCGACTGAGTATTTATTTGTTTAATAGTTAACCGATATAAAAAGTCCATGTTCACGTAGGCGGCATGGTCCAAGCGGCCTATTATCGGGATGTCTTACATACCAAGAGCACTATAATTGGCTCTTGACGGAGGCTTGACGCTACTCTTAGTCAAGAATGTTACATGTAGGTAGGTACAATGTAGGACCGAGTGCACGTAGAGTACCTAAATCAACAACAAAGTTGAGGTAAACTCGTACTTTATTAGCGCTACTAAGATTTTTTGCGCAGCGATTGATAAAATTATTTAAGTTAATCTTGGCTTTTGTCCCTCTGTACAGACATTTTGCTTTCACTGAAGCTAAATTCGACGTCTGATACTGACTTTGAGCCGATATCTAGGCACCAATAATTTTGACGACAAGAAACAAAAAAAAGGCAAAATCATTACGGTCACTTTGAAACAATATATCTGAGACGTACTCCATTAGAATAAATAACGTAAACCGGGGTTACTTTAGGATTTTTTTTAATTCGGGGCTACTTTGATAGATTTGAAAATGAATGAAATGGTTATAAAAACGAAAATATTTATATTTAGCAAATGAAGTCAAAGGTTAGGTCATTTATGAAAGCAGGTATTTCATTGCGAAAGGTGGTGAAAAAATAATGACATGGCGTAAAAACTCTTTTCCAAAGTAGCCCCTGCAATTTAGAGTCACCCCGTTTTACAGTAGCCTGTTGCTACATCTGGGGGCACGGTAGGGACGGCCCCTCTAAGACGAGCCAAGCGAAACGCAAGGGCACTTTTCTTCGCGTTGTTTTCAATGTTAATGAAGTTTGGTTCTTAGTCAACAGAAAACATGTCTGTCTGTGAGCCGTGGGCCTATGATTGTTGCGTTTGTCACGCGATAGACAAGTGACACAGCCTCCGTCACATTTTGAAAAGCAGGTGTGTGAGATTAACACAGTGAAAAAATGTTACCAGTAGCCCAAATGTTAGCTGCTAGTTACAATACATCGGAGGAACTGAAAAACTAACAGTACCGTAAAACTACCCAACTATAGTCCAGTCCTTACAACTATGGTCCAATTTAATCCGAAAATTACTCGTTAATATTATGACAATTATTTTATTATGAATAAACTCTAAGGTGAACAACATAATTAAACAAACTTAAGGCGACTCCGTACGTGGAATGGTGATTTTTAAAGTCCTAAGGCTCGTAATCTAGCCAACGGAAAAATCTGAAAAAAATATATGTTATTTTTGACTATTTCTTCTAAAAAAATATAGTTGTTTTTTTTTTAAAGCAATAATTACTATGGAAAAAAAATGTTAAAATAGGGTCGTTTTCAATTTTCAATTCCCTAAGGCTTCTAAACTACAAATGATATTTACACGGCTCTTTCTAAAGAACATTGACAATTCATTGATCTTTAATCGTATTGTTTAAAAGTTAGTAAAATGGAAATTCGGTCTAATAAAGCATCAAAAAAACTGAATTTCCGCGGGCGCGGCCGTGCCCGGGCTGCGAGCTCAGTGTAAATCTAACCGTCGAAGGGGAAGGCTGTGTCACTTGCTCTCGCGATCCATCTAGTTACGGAAAATTGTTATAGTACCGGATCCCGCGGAGGTTCGATCTGTCTTCGTGCGTTTGAAGTGTATTTTAAGAGAGTGTAGTTCGTTTTTTCACACGACTACGACTATGCGACATAACAAAAAGCACTAATTTTCATATATAATTAAATTCAACTGTTTTTTTTTGTTTTTAGTAATTATTTATTTATTTTTATAAAAAAAATTGTCATTGCTTAGCATTCCCGGACACATTTGGATACTTAGATATTCTCAGTTATGGGCCCACACCAGACAGGATTCCCAGAAAATAACACTTTTGGTGTGGGTTTTAGGGCCCTTCTCTGTGTAATATTAGAGTACGAGTACCTTAGGTATTTCGGTTAGTAAAAAAATCTGATAATACAGATATTTAAGTATGATAACGTCTAATGATCTTCATTAATTCAACCCTAAGAGATATGAATATCGTAATGCAGAACAAGTATTGTTCGTTTGAATACCATTGTAATATTCGGTAAAACGCTAATTTACGAATACGAATATTTATTGTAAGTATTCACATTCGTTGCGTCACTAGTACAGTACATGACATATGATATAAAAATACATTATCAAAAATTACAATAACTTTCTAGTTCAAGAAGGCAAGTGACAATTTTGGCATGAGGGCTTATTTATGTAAATATAGTCAGAATACAAATTTGCATCAATAAATTTCCCACTTCATATTTAAATCTAAATGAGCGTTAGTAATTATTGACATATCCGCCGGGCCTAGCTAAACATACCTAGCCTGGCCATAAGTTCTGTTCCAATTGTTTACCGTTTATAAAATAAAAATCTGATTTTTATTACATATTGTTTAACATCCATATATTAATGATCGGATTACAGTTGAATTAATGAAAAAACATATAACTTTATTTAGACTCATCGTAATGCCCAGACTTGATTTTTGACTAATGCTCAGAATTTTTCTCTCTAAGTTTGCCAGAGGGCAATGAAACGATCTTGGATCAAATTAATCGATCGCGGAAGGAACGCCAAAACCCAAATAGCTTACGTAACTCAGACAACCGCTAAACTAAAGTAGGGCTGACACGTTTGCCGCATGTCAACCGATCTGCAGATCAAGAAATCTACACCCACCCAATAAAATTCGGAACTTTTAAGTTAACCTAAGAAAAAGATACGGTTCTTTATGCCGCAAAAAAACGTATCTACGCTGGAAAGGAAAATTATCCAAGAGACACGGAGCTAACTTTACAGGAGATCTAAGAAACTACGAACTTTAAAAAAAAAAAAAAAGTTATTAAATATTCAAGTGGACCTACTTTTTAAATGAAGCATTTATAATTATAAACAACATCATGTTCCCTACATGTCGCTTTTGTTATTTTGTCTATTAATGGAATAATTTAAAATTTAGCATCGCTTACGCAAAATGGCTGTCAAAATAGAATTAGGTAAAATTATCTAAACGACACGTTTCCCGAGATATTAGTCAGGTAAAATAGTATAATCTACATTTTACACAACAATCAACACAGTAAACAATATCTATGTGCATACGATGCTCATTTTATATAAACAATATCATGTTTTTTACATGTTGCTTTTGTTATTTTGTCTATTAATGGAATATTTTAGGATTTAGCGTCGCTTACGCAAAATGGCCGTCAAAATAGAATTAGGTAAAATTATCTAAACGACACGTTTCCCGAGAAATTTGTCAGGTAAAATAGCATAATCTATTACAAAACAATCAACACAGTTAACAATATATTTGTGCATGCTCATTTTAAAGTCAGGTAAATATATAAATGTGCATATCAGCATGAAATAAATCAAGAAAAATTGTCTAATCGCCTTTGTAGGAAATATTTCAGACATGAAAATCTATTTATCGTACAATAAAACCTCACGATTAATGTTTTAATTAGAGGAAAATATTTATTTTCAAACATTAAAATTAATGAAGTGACATTTAAAGTTCTCTAAGACAAAAAACTTATGGTCCAATTACGCAAATACAAAAAAAAACTGCTTTAGAAATGTTAAAGATTTATTCATCAGATATCACGTGAAATTTCAATTTTATCAATGTTTATGTGTGATCTGCTGAAAGATTTCCAGTAGTTCTAGACCAATGTATGGTAGCAAACGATAGCTATGACTAATGAGAACAGCACAAAAGTTCTCAAGACTGCAGTCACTCGGTACTCATTAAGGAATTTTAAATCACGAACTACGTGAAATTTCAAGTTTTACAATTGCAATGAGATAATATCCTATCCTAACAAGAATAACAAAACTACCTACAACTCTGTGTGGTATAAGTGACGTCTCGTAAGACACTGTTTGAATGAGATGGCGTTTGGGTCCATCAAGCGAGTCCAAAGTAATGCCTTAGCGCCACAGACACAGATTTACGCCCTATTGCTCTTGCGAACATGATCGCGAGATTACTGGAGAGGGTGCTTCACCAGCTAGCGGGTCCATCTCTTAGCAGTGCTGATAACCAGTTCGGTTTCAAGAGTAATGTCTCAACAACCTCGGCTATCTACGCATTCAAGCAGATTGTGGGGTACTATAAATCCAGGAAAACATCCGTATACGCCTGTTTCCTGGATTTGAGCAAGGCCTTCGACAGAGTGGATCACCAACTTCTATGGGCAAAGTTGCGAGCAAGAGAAACCCCCACACCTGTTGTTAATCTGCTCGATAAGTGGTATTCTCAGCAAAGAAACTTCGTGCGATGGAAGGGAACACTGTCTGCAGCTGCCGGCTTGAATTGCGGCGTAAGACAGGGAGGCAGCATGTCGCCGGCGCTGTTCAATGTTTACATGGATGGACTGTCAGATGCCCTGACCTGGACCGAAGTGGGCTGCTCCATTAATGGCACCATGACAAACCACTTGTCGTATGCCGACGACATGGTGTTGTTCGCACCATCCATAGCGGCTATGCGGGAACTACTGGCCGAATGCGAGAAGTACGCCCATCAGCACAACATGGCTTACAACCCTGACAAGTCGGAGTATATGCTCATGGAAGCTGCCAACAAACCGTCCGCAATACCTCCACTGCTGCTGAACGGAAAGCAGTTGCGTCGAGTAGAGGAAGTAAAATACCTAGGCCACATTCTACTGTCCAGTATGAAGGACGATAAGGACATTGGGAGGCAAAGACGAGCCATAGCGGTGCGAGCCAATATGCTAGCCAGGAGGTTCGCCAAATGCAGTGAGGGCGTCAAGAGGCAACTCTTCCTCTCTTATTGCACTAGCGTCTACACAGTAGAACTGTGGTCTAGGTACACCTGCGCCGCGCTGAGCGACATGCGAGTGCAGTACAACAACGCGTGGCGCGCAATGTTCCGGCTGCCGCGCTGGTGCAGCGCCAGCGCCATGTTCGCCGAGGGGCGCGCGCCGGGCTGGGCCGCGCTGCTGCGCACGAGGAGTGCGAACGCCAGAAAGGCCATCTACGCCTCCTCCAACAGCCTACTCGCGGTGGCGAGAGAGTGGGATGCCAGTCCGCTCCACGAGCGCTGGAGAGGCTACCATAAGCCCGTGGTCACGGGGCCGGGGTAACCCGTGGCTAATTGTGTGTCAATGTGTATTTGTAAATTGTATTTTGTGTTTTTGTTTTTGTGTTTTAATTTTAATTTATATAATTGTAATTATAATAATTATGGAATCTCGAATTCTGGAATAAATTATTTCATTTCATTTTCATTTTCATTTTCATTTCATTTCATTTCATTTCATTTACACCGCAGATGGGCCTAACGGCCTTTATAAATATATTGAATTACTACTAAATGTGTGATATTTTATAAAACAGAACCGGTAAAGTTGTCTAACTACCAATTTAACGAAAATATTTGTTTTTTAGTACATTCTATGCGACAAATACGACTCAATTGTCATTCAAGCAATTCAAGATAAGCGACAGTAGTCGATCAAAGTCATATCAGGTAAAAAAGGATAAGCGACAATGGTTTCATAGTACGATCAAAGCAGGTAAATTTGGATAAACGCCAATAGTTAAGATACGACAATCAGGTAATTTAATCTATGTTATTTTTTTTTATAGAATCTTATATAGATTCTGTTTAATAATGTGGAAATACCACATTTTTACTTTTTGGCTAATGCGCATAAGCATTTTAAACACACATGACACAGAGGGCGCTCCAGTAGCGAAGAATTATGGAATCAAAGATTTAGTGTGATTGACGTAACGATATGATAGCTCAGTTGGTAGAGCACTACGCCGGAAACTTAGGGTCGCAGGTTCGAGTCCTGCTTGCATTGCAGTGGATCACATTCAATTTTTCTTTCATAATTTACCTTTATGTTAATTTTATCATAAAGACATACCTAGGTCAAATGCCTCAAACGACATTAAAATATATTTTACGATCAGGTAAAAACAGTTAACCAACAAGTGCAAGGTTAGTTGCAATAAAGAAAATTATCCAAGTTGTTTGATCTGTTTTGACAAATAAGTAAAAAAGCTCTAAGGTTCATTATTATGCAAAAAACTTTTTATGTAATCTCCATTTAGCTAAAAAAAAACCTCAAAAATCAAGTCGTTTAATAGAAAAAAAAGTAGAGATTCTCTAAATCACCGACGGGATAAGCGACACAAAAGTCGTCAGACAGATGTATACGAGACCCAACCCATTCGATGCAGAAAAATCTGCCGATCCCAACAGTGTGTATAACTCAATATCCCCAAAAATCTCGCTTAGATAAGTTCTCCTTTCCAGCATCGGCATATTTTGACACTCAAGTAAATTAACATTTATAGGGTATCCATTGACCTTGAACATTGAAATTAGCCAAAAAATTCGTCTAGTAAAATATCGTCAATATCAACAAGTATAGGGGAAAATCTGAGAACATTACTAATGTAGTCATAAAAAACTATCACTGTTTATAAGTAGGTAAAGGACGTAAATCCGTTTTCCAACGGTAAAGTTGAGTTTGTCGCTCTATTATTTATAGTTTATCTTTTCATTAGAGCAGCATGACCCGGGGGATAAAGCTGTACCTCCACTACTATGTTAAAATATCGGTTCATCCGCTGGGTCACGATATGATTTATTTATTAAAAAACGGATATTTTTTATTTCTGCATGATTTTACACGTATAATCAAGAATCTTGTCGGAATTTTAACTATTTTTGGTAGGTACCTACACATACAAAAGAAACTAAAAAGTATTTTTCGATGCGAGACTTCCAAATGGCCAATTTCACTTATTTTTTTGGAAAATAGCTTTAACGCATTTTATTTTTAATATTCTACTGTAGTGGGTAAATAGATATTTAGTAATCCGAAATAATTATATCATTGTTTAAATGATTTATTTTACTTCGAGATTTTTCAATGCCTTTAAATATTAAAAGGTTTGTTGATCTTCAACTCTCGCTCGGACTATGCGAGTGTATGAAGCTGCTTGGACGCCACTCAACGAGATTATGAACGAAGTAATGTTCCGGGGGCGCACGGTCAGCGGGGGGAATAACGTTAGGCTCCGCCCAGATCCTCAAGGACGTTGGGATTAGGAGTCGCCTTAAATAAAAACGTATAAAATCACTGATAGAATATGAATTTTGATAAAAAAAACGATTTTTGTTTTGGACCATAGTTGGATGATTGGACTATAGTTGGGTAGTTTTACGGTAACTAAAATAAGTTTTGTAAAATTACCATAATTTTGGTTTCTACTAAGCACAATTTGGCTATTTCTCAAGTATTTAAACTATAGTTCAGCAGTTTTTTTTTTTCAGTGCAGATGCATGTGATAAATGCATCCATCATGGGCTAGTCTTAATGTTCAATTAGCAAAACGGTTGCAGTTTGAGCAATCCTCTCCATACATTGTACAGCTATGTGTGTTATGTTTATTTGAAAAACAAAACGGGAGAAGCAATTTGGTTAAATTATAAAAGGGAATGTGATAAGTGTGTGGAATGCAAAGTGGTGGTATCAATAACACTCTGCTTAAATCAGACACAAAGTAACGCGGTTGCTTGTAACATGCGTGCGAGTGATTTTGTAGATAGAGAGAAAGGGACATCAAAAACGCGCCGCTACAGTATATAATATTGATACAAAAATATGAAGCAAAAAAAAAAAAACATTTGAATTGGTGGTTATTTTTTTTGTTTTGGAATAAAGTTTCAAAGAGCCTGTAAATTAAAGAATAGTTCGCCGAACGCGAATATTAGAACTTTTGTTAGAGCAGTATAATGATCCGGCTAACTGAGAACATATTCTTGCGTTTTTTTTTAACTGTCAAATTGACAATAACAATAAAAAAAAAATGGGAAAACCATCAAAATAAAATCATTACCTGCATATCCTTACAGGAAGACTATAAAAAATATATATTTCCATGCTTATGCAGTAAGTATAAACAAACGGAGCGTCCAACGGGACGGCAGTCAACGTGACGTGGAAATATGCGCGATGACTGATACTGCGACCAGCCACGGTTAGTATTAGCACCAGTGCAGTGTCGTCTAAAGAAACCCAAGTGCCTACAGGAGTACGTACCATTATTAGATGGGAGATGAAAGTTCAGATGATACAGATCTCAAATATCTATCCTTAGTTAAGTCATTTGCAGCTGAATGTCCCATAGATTCCAAATCCGTAATAATGAAACAGTGCACTTTATTCTGCAAGCAGGCCACAGGGACACATTTACATGTCTGAATCTACCGGCATTTCAAAAGAGGAGACCACTGTTGAGAAGAAATGCCGAAAGACACTCAATGTCGTACGCGCCAGTAAATAAACGGCAAGCCGTGATAATTTAAGCGGTGTTTGATAGAGGCTGTGGCTACTCATGATTGTAGATATAACTTAACATACTGCACATGTTTATATCATGGTCCAGTCATTACGGCAGCCAGATAGGCGAATATTTCAATGAATACATTACTGCTATATTCGCTAACTGGGTAATAAAGCCTTATCGCAGATCTAAGTGCAATTGCTGACAGTCTTCTGAGCCGTCACGTCGCTTCATATGCAAAAGGCCGTAACTGCCGCACTATTCCCACTAAATTACCCACGTAGGTAGGCATATTGGAACTACGTCCTTCTTACTTCCATCCATCCGTCATGAATTTATCTATATTAGGTATATTACAATGGCTTTGAGTTTGTTTATTAATTTACGAATACATACTCATTTACACAATAAAATAAAACTAGAGATAAAAAAATCCCATGTCCCTGCCCAGATTGCTGACAGTATTTCGTCATTGAATGGCAATCCTGATTCACTGTCCTACTAAGAAATCATCAGCCTTCTGGTTACCCCATGCTTCCCGAAGCCTCTTTGAAATGCTATTAAAGAAGGTTGGTCCTCAAGGCTCTAGCGTCTCTACCTCAAACGTCACAAATGTGCAGCTGTGAGCATTTTCAATCGCCAATACCATGGCGAGTGCTCTTATCCTACCCTCCCCTTTCCGGCATAGAACCACAACCGGTTTGCGATGTCATCGCTTCACAGTGGAAAATATCCCTACACGTACCAAGAATCTGCGGAACTATAAAAAAATGAAACTCTTTGCCGGCTCATGTGCATCTTCCTTCTTATAACATGGGACCATTCAAAGGAAGCGTGAAGGTGCATCTCTCGGGCCAGCATGGCAGTGTCATCTGACATGGCACCGTTGGTTTCTTGTCAGTTGCCATTGCGACTTGGACTCTCCTTTGCTTACCATCAGGCGAAGTGGAGCCACTAAGTCATAAGTCATTTATTCATTGAACAATATAACAATATACTATGTTGCGCCGTTATAAAAAAAGCTGCAACTTAGGGCTTCTATTCGGCGCTGGCGCGCTTTCCCCGACTGACCTTTGGTACCTAACATATTCCGGTTGTTTAGTAAGTCGGGCGCGTACCTAGTGCGGATCGCAGTAATCTAGGTAACTCATCGGCATCGTACACGTGACTTCCTGGCAGCATGCATATCTTGAAGGCTGGTAATGTCCATATGTCGCCCACGATGCGTTCCCGTTCCACGTTAGTCATTCAAGAGCAGAAGAGGAGACTCCTTTGATATTCGTAATCGTTTCTGACCACCACCTGAGAATCGTATTTTATTGGTTGTTTGTACAAAATGACGTCTAATCATTCGTGTGGTGCGGATATATATGCCCACGTCATGTAGGGACACGTCAAAAGTGACGGATGGCGATGATATGGTGAGATCTCCATCATGTCTCTAAAATTGGTCGAATTACCCCCCTGAGTTGGGGTGTGAGCGAGATCGCCTCCTAGTGTGGGTAGCTGGGGATAACCCTCGAGGACCTAAAAACCCGAAAGGGATAAAACCAGCTACCACGGAGCACCCTGGGCGACATCGCTAGTAATATGCTGGTTCTGCCAACATTTTGCTAGCCATGTTGGCAAAGATCTTCTGGCTCTACCGAGGGCTGTAGGCGACCTCGGTGGACTACATCCGCCTACCTGCGTTTGTCCTGCGCAGTTGAGCGCCGTACGCAGGGATGAAGGAGTCCTGGGGGGTTGAGTCGAGCGTAGCCGGGGTTCGATGCTGCGAGACAACACGCCCCCTTTGGTCCGGATTTCAGGGTAAACGGTGGCCCTGCAGCTAGCCACTGCAGGGAAACGGACACGCGTACCGTATGGATGAGGAGGATACGGTCCGCAGGCGAGACGCGGGGGGGTCCTCCGGGAGGACATTGGGGCTCGGCCATGCTGACGGAGCGAGGGCGTGTGGAACACCTGGGGGAACTTGGATCGTTTTCCCCAGCCACACTGTCTGCAGCTGCCGATGTCGCGCATGAGACCCAACCAACCGCGTCTATATCTCTCGGGTAGTCCTGGTGTTCCAAGGAACATCCCCAAAGGTGCGGGCTCCACGGCGGGTGGGAAGCTCGAGAGATGAAGACAATACACATGATCATGGACACGACCAGATCCCAAACCCCACTGGTGCCGGAGGGGAAACCCGAAGGCGCCCCTACATCAGGTGCCGGTGCGGCCGATGCTGTGCCGGGCACCTCAACTCAACCACACCGGGTGGACGGTGCTGTCTCTGCAGTGCTGCCCACCACTACACGTGCCTTTAGGGACGCAAAAGCGGCCCAGACAGGCACCACAACACAACACGGCGGCGCTGGTAACACAGTGCCCCCACACACCACAACACAACGTGGCGGTGCTGCCTCCGCAGTGCCTCCCCACACGACACACCGTGGCGGTGCTGCCTCCGCAGTGCCTCCCCACACGACACACCGTGGCGGTGCTGCCTCCGCGGTGCCTCCACTCACCACACACCGTGGTGGGGCTGTTCCCACAGTGCCCCCACACAAGACACGCCGTGGCGGTGCTGTTTCCACAGTGCTGTCACGGAAAAAGCAGTCCGCGCAGGGTTGAAGGGCCGCTGGGAAACCGACGGCTTTGAAACCAGGCGCGTTGACAAAACCGACAGGCTCGGTACAGGCGCAAGGCCGTACCCAGCCCAAAAAACAGAAACATAGCCAAGGGAATGACGCCAAGGGGGTCGTTTCGGCAACGGAGAAATCCGTAGCTCCGAAGCAGACACCATTGCTGGAAATCCCCACAGACGCGACAACTGCACAGCTCGACGCTGGCTGGACGCTACAAGTGAGTGCCAAGAGGGGAAGGGGGCAACCCGCTCAGCGGGAACAACCCGGACCCGAGGGCGGCCTCACGAGTAAGACGCATAAGAAAAACAAAAAACAGCGTCGCAGGTCCAGGCAGAGGAAGGCTGCGCTGGAGAACCCGACAGCCCGAGCGCCTTGGCAACAGTCAGGCGCTCCCAAACAAGGAACTGCGCAGCAGGCCGCTGGTGCCCCAGTAGCCGCTGGCGCCCATCCTAAAGGGACAGGGTCCAAAAACAAGACAGACGGGGGTGGATGTTCGGGGACTCGGACCTCAGCCAAGAGGGCGCGCTTAGATGAGACCATATCTCCTCGAGGCGAGCCCAAAAGGCAGAGAATCCAGGTGTCGGACGAAGCCCCAAGGATGGCGTATGCGGAAGCTTTAAAGGCTGACCTGCTGGTAGCTGTAACCACAGCGACCTCAGGACACCTTAGCCCGCAGCTATCCGAGGAGGTCCAACAACAGCTGCAGGCTCTGCTAATGGAAGAGGCCTGTCAGCCCGGCAACAGCCAGTCATCGGGTCCACTGTTCCGAGGGAAGCCGATCACATCCAACGGCGTCCTGAGGCTGTGGTGCGAGGACCAGGCCACGTTGGCATGGCTCAAGCGCAGTGTAGCTGCCATCACTCTCTCCACGGGGGAGAAGGTAGTTGTGCAGCGCCAGAGCGAGGTGCCACGCAGAGTACGCTGCGGTATTCTGTTCCCCGGTATCTGGGAAGATTTCCGCGCCATAGCGCGGACTCTTCGGTACCAGAACGGGTGGGCAGAAATTGACCGCTGGCTACTACATAAAGTTGACAGGCAGGAGACGGAGACGTTTGCCGTTGTCAGCGTACCAGAGACGGTGGTGCAGCCCCTCGTGGATCGCGGACGCCGACTCGGCTTCATGCTGGGCTCGGTGTACGTGAAGTTTCAGGGACCACGAGGTAGGTTTGTGGAACGTCCACCAACTGGCGACATCGTCTCTCAAGACGACAAGGAGGCTACAGAATCCGAGCCAATGGACACTGCCGCGGAGACCGAGGCATCCGCCGACGTAGTCGCGGAGAAGCCCGGGTCCCAAACCCCAGAGCAGACCGACCCCGTCTCCGAGAAGGACGAAGAAGAACTTCTTCGTGACCACTCGGAAAGCGGGGAGGAATGCACGGAGGGGTTAGGCAAGTTAGCCATCGGCGAGGAGAGAGAATTCGGAATGTCGGCGGAGGAGGACGACTCCAATGGCGGTATCCCATTCTCTCAACTGTAGCATCCTACAGGCCAACCTCCACCACAGTGAAACCGCGACGGCTCAGATCCGGAAATGGTTGGAGGTCAATGAAACGGCTATAGTACTGATCCAGGAGCCGTGGGTCAGTGGGGGTCAGGAAGGGCTCTGTCTGCGGACTCCGCAATCAAGGAGGTAAGCTAACCGTATATACGGGACCGGACAACCCCCGGGCCTGCATCTACATTACTAGAAACATACATGCGCAACCTTTAACAAGTTTCTGTTCTAGAGACCTGTGTGCTATTAAGGCGCACGGGGCGCAAGACTCCAGCCTGCAGGAGGTAGTCATTGCCTCGGTTTACATGCCAGAGGCGGATGACCCGCCACCGCACGACATGACAAGGCTGGTCAACTACTGCGAAGACGCGGGGCTCGAACTCATCGTGGCCGCCGACTCGAACGCACATCACGCCCTCTGGGGCATGCAGACAGGTAACGAGAGAGGTAAGAAACTTGTCGAGTACCTATTCACAACAGATCTTAACATACTTAACAAAGGATCGGAACCAACATTCGTAAGTAGGCGGAGCAAAACAATCATTGACTTGACACTAGCAACTGATATAGCATCTGAAAACATCTCAAACTGGCAGGTCTCTAAGGAGCTATCCTGCTCGGACCACAGATGGATTCGATTCGATATTCAGGTAAAGACACTTGAAGCCATCCCTAGGCGGAACCCACGCAGAACGCATCGCACCGAGTATGCGAGCCGACTAGGCTCAGCCTTGTCGATGATGGAGGTTCCCAACAAACTAGAGGGGGCTGAACAGATAGAAAAGCAGGTAGGAGTCCTTACAGATACCATCATGGATTGTTACCACCATGCATGTCCCTTATCCACCCCCTCAGCCAGCTGCGGGAACAAAGCTAACTGGTGGGGGCCAGAGTTGGAGAGGCTCAGGAAAAAGATGAGGCAGCAACTGAACAGGGCAATGAACACGGGTACAGTCCAAGACTGGGACAACTACAAGACCACCAAGTCCAGGTACAAACAACGGCTCCGGTACAGAAAGTCGTGCTCATGGCGGAACTTTTGTACCAGCATTGAAACATGTACGCAGGCGAACAGGGTAAGAAAGGTACTCTCCAACCAGGCAACCGCAACCTTAGGATCCCTACGTAAGCCAGACAACACTCTCACCAGCTCACCGGAGGAGGCGGAACGTACCTTAGTACAGACGCATTTTCCGGGCTGCGAAATAACGCCACTAGTGAACTGGACGAATGAGGAGACTACTCCGACGGAGGAGGAGTGGCAACAAGCTTGTGAGGTAATAAGCCCACAAAAAGTACAGTGGGCTATAAACAGCTTTGACTTATACAAATCACCAGGGCTGGATGGAGTCTTCCCAGCCCTGCTGAGGTGGGGAGGAGAGGAACTCACCCAGATACTGACAATCGTTCTGGCCGCCTGTCTGGCTCACAGGTACGTACCAAGACGATGGAGAGAAGTCAAAGTCATCTTCATACCCAAACCAGGTAAAAGTGACTACTCGGATCCCAAATCATTCAGACCAATCAGCTTAACCTCTTTTCTGCTTAAAACACTTGAGAGGTTATGTGACAGGGAGCTGAGGGAGAAGGTATTAACTAGTGTACCCCTACACCCTAACCAACATGCCTACAGCCAGGGCAAATCTACAGAATCAGCTCTTCATGCCGTGGTTTTCAAAATAGAAGAGGCCTTTATGAACAAGTCTATGTGCCTAGGCACCTTCATAGATATCGAGGGCGCCTTCGACAAGACCAATTTCACCAGCATTACAGCAGCATTGGTAAGGCACGGTGTTAATGATGTTATGGTACAATGGATAAACAACATGCTGAGCAAGAGGGTCATCAGACTCGGAACCGGCGAGACACAACAGGCACTGGTGGCAAAGGGGTGCCCCCAGGGAGGCGTACTCTCACCACTCCTTTGGAACATGGTGGTGAACGACCTCATCGCCACACTAAATGACAATCACTATTACACAGTAGGATACGCTGACGACATAGTGATACTGACGAGCGGCAAGCACACAGGTACGGTATGTGACGTCACCCGCTCTGCACTGGCCATCGTGGAACGCTGGTGCAACCACAACGAATTGACAGTCAATCCAAAAAAGACAGAACTGGTAATGTTCACCAACAAACGTAATCTGGGCACCTACCGACTGCCCAGACTGTTCAATACAGAGCTCCAATTGTCGACTGAGGTAAAGTATCTAGGGGTAATACTTGATAGCAAGTTGAATTGGAGCAACCATCTAAACAACAAAATTGACAAAGCTACAGTCGCGTTCTGGCAGTGCCGTAGAATGGTAGGTAGAACTTGGGGTCTTAATCCTAAGATCACACTATGGCTATACCAGGCAGTCATCAGACCAATATTAAGTTACGGTGCAGTAGTATGGTGGCCACGAACCAAGCTAACCACCGTCGAAGCTAAACTACAACGACTTCAGAGGTTAGTTTGTATGGCGGCCACGGGATGCATAAGGACTACACCCACTGCAGCCCTGGAAGCTATACTGGGGCTGCCGCCGCTGCATCTCTTCGTTAAACAAGAGGCGGCAGCTACGGCGATACGTCTTAAGAAACTGAACCTCTGGAGATCAGCTAGGGTGCCGCACACCGAAATCCTCTACGAGGCAGTAGGTAAGGAACCGCTGATAGAAGCGGTCACCGACAGGATACCCAAGCAATTCGTCTTCGACAAAAAATATAAGATACAACTGCACGAGGAACCTGGCGAAGGTCTTACTTAACCCAAGGGAATTAAGAATCTTCACTGACGGGCCCAAAACAAGGTCAGGCACTGGCTCTGGGGTATTCTCAGAGGACCTAAACATACACATCTCCACACCACTAGGTACCCATAACACAGTCTTCCAGGCAGAATGTATGGGTATCATAATGGCAGCCCATGCAATCATCGCGAGGAAGGTAAAGGACTACCCCATCCGCATACTCTCCGATAGCAGATCAGTTTTACAAGCCCTGCAGAGCTACACAGTAACCTCAGGACTCATACATGATTGTCACCGAGCATTGTCAGAGGTATGTAACAATAATAGCATAACTCTACAGTGGATCAAAGGACACAGCAACTCACGTAGGAATGACGCAGCTGACGAACTGGCGAGAGGAGGTTCGGAGATGGAAGCAGAGGGACCCGAACCAATCATACCTCTGCCATTCGCCTGGCTGCGCAACACAGTGCGTAAAAACACGAAGGTAGAACAGCAACTATACTGGTCTAACTTAGGTACCTGCAGGCAGAGCAAAGAGGCCCTTCCGACAATCTACCCCGGGTTGTCACGCAAGCTAAGGCAGCTGAAGAGGCCGCAGCTCCGGCTCATAACTGGAGCGATAACTGGACATGCCCTACTAAACAAGCACTTATTCACTCTAGGTGTTACTGACAGTCCTCTTTGCAGAGCTTGCATGGAGGCCGAAGAGACAGCCGCCCACGTCATTCTCGAATGTCCTGGTGTGGCCAAATACCGGGCACAACACCTCGGGTCTCCGAGGTCACTCCCAGAAGTCGTCGGCAACATCAAGGGACTGCTAGGCTTTCTGGTAGAGTTGGGTTGGCAAGAGTAGTGCCAGCAACCCTTCACGCAAAATAGGCGCATTGTAAGACGTCGAGTTGCGGAAAACTAGCCCGCGATAACCTATACCTATACCTATACCCCCCTGAGTTGAAATCTGTATCTCAGCTCTGCTTCACTTTTGTGATTGGTCGATTCCGTACGTCTCCGCTCCGCTCCGCTCCGCTCCGGTCTGCTTCAGTGGAGACGCACCCTTAGGCTCACGACGCGTAGTTAGTTGGTCTTGCAAATAGTCTGGCTAGGTTGGACGGTTGGTTCATCTTTGTGAAAGAGGTACCCCTCGAATCCAACACGGCTGGGCAGCGTTCTAGGACCTCTAGGTAAGGCATGTTACACGTCTCTTCCTGGCAAATATGTCGCGAAGGCTGGTAATGTCCATATAGCCACATGATTTCCTTTCCACATTAGTTATCTATCCTATATAGTCGAAGCAACATGAGCTGTTTGTCTTTAGGTATACACCTTAATAGGGATGTCCTTTTTACCGGTGCCAATCTAGGCTATTACCGTATTTTAAATAAATTATCTTACACTAACCAATACCTCATCACTCATTTAAAAATACAGAGATAAAAAAAAACTATCACTTAATTTTAGACATACTATTGTTAATTAATCAAAGACTAAAAAGTGGACTTACTTTGACCAACTGATTTTTACGAAGTCCTTATTAGTGCATATTTTTCTGGAAAGTTCAGAAAAAAAGCAATACATTTAAAAAAAATGGTAATTTGTAAAATGGCAGCAGTTACACGAATACATATGCCGTTTTTGTTTTCAACAAATGTAATATAATTTTGTATTAAACTTGCTCAAAGGTTAACTGGAAGAGATCCCTTATAGGGATAAGTTCGCCTTTGTACCTATATGTTATTTGTAATGGATGCATTTTTTTACTGTTTTTGTGTACAAAACATTCCTAAACTTCTCTTGTCAGACCTGCAGTAGAACATGCCGATCTTCTATTTACTTACGAAAAACGGTATCTCCCGAACAATACACCATAAATAGTCTGCAATAGACGCCTATACGTAATTACGTATATTGCTGCAAAGATAGTTAAACGTGAAGAATGTAAAATTTGAAAATATATTGACACTTTGTGTGAATGAATCAATTGAAGATAGCTTTTAGTTTTCATACGCAGTATTATATTCTTTCATTGAGGTCATTGACGTCGCTGGGGCGTGACAAACTTAGTAATAAACTAATAGATTCACCTTTTTGTAACCCTGGCAAGGCTCTGTCATAGACCATATCAAAGCGCAGTAGTTTAACTTTACCGTAATAATAGTAGTTCATTTATAGCGCTAATACAGCGATAAAACATAGTGCGAAACACCCAAAAATTCCGAAGTTTCATTTATCCGAATCCATCATAATTCCGACTTTTTATAATACCGAAAGCGCTATCACGCCAAACGATGATATTTGCTGTGGATGGTATGTGACACAATTTCATATTTAGGTTAGGTTAGGGTTATATGTTATTCCAAAAACAGTCAAAATATTTCACCAGAACATCGTTTTCGGAATTATAAGAATTCGGAATAGTGATGCATTCGGACAAATAAAATGTCGGAGTTTTGTAGTGTACCCAATATAGTGCTAAAAAGTGATATACTTACCTTCGGGATTTGTCCACAGACGGACGGATTTATAAACATGCTTCGCGTGATATAATTCCACATAAAATTCAACTAATAATGTATGTACCTAATTGCTTTATAACGGGGTAGTAATATACCAGAACTTTTTTCTTTGCGAAGAACTAAGTCAAGTGTTTAAGTGTTCTATATATTTTACACATTTTTACGAAGGCCATATTAGCAAAAGACGATGCCTTCCGACGTTTTACGGTCGCTGAGCGTATTCGGCCTTTGAGCCTAACATGTGTAAAGATAGACTTCTGCACTGTAACGTTATCTACGAATCTATAAAAGCAAGCTTTATGCGACATTGGTAACCTGCAACCTCCAGCTATTTACGACTTACTCAATGAAATATAGACTTGTACGAACGAAGAAACTGCATAGAATTTGCTAATGGCTAATAAGATTTATTGTTTTCAATTTGCATTATTTATTTGGTTGCAACGTACCTAAAGGTTAAATGGTTACGGTGTGACCCGATGGTTTGCCAACGTTTGTAATCGCTGACTTCTAAATGGCTTTTCAATGAGAATATGATTTATTCACTGATTTGCCATGAGAAACAACAACGCAACGTCGGTCCTTCGGTAGCCAGGTAATATTATATTTGTTTGTTTAGATTATTGTGTTGTGGTAGCGCATCATTATCATTATGATCACCATTTTAAGCCATGTACGCTGCCGGCAAACTTTTAGAGCATAACTTTGACTGCGCAGTAGCTGATTTACGTACAAATGTACCTACATGCGCAGATCCGCCATTTTTGTTCTAAAAGTTTGCCGGCCACTATACGACCGATCCTCATACGTCAACTAAAGACTTTCACGACCCAGCCTATACGCCATTTGCAATTCTGCATTTATCGGCTTCCGGTCCGGTGACGTTATGTCTTACGGTCATCCGGTTTGTTTTAGTTTTAGGGCAGATCTCGTGAATAAAGTTTTGCCATCGTATTTTATTGGGCAAGCTTGTTTTTATACAAGCTTTTATTTAACTTGCAATGTATTTATGTAAATACATATGTAGAGGTATAACTATTGTTCGGGTGGAATCTTGCAACTCAATTTTGAAGATATCTTCAACCGATTGAGCTGAAATTTTGCATAGCTACTTAACTTTGATGACAATAGGTACAATAATATTATGGTACCATGAGGCTGGTCTGATGATGCAGCCGGAAGGTGTCCCTAGACACTCAATAATAGATAAAGCAGTCCCACCGAGTTTGATGTATGTAAAACCATCTCCGTGGCATGATGGATGTTTGAAGAAAAGTACAGTCGGCTATAAAAGCTTGTCACAAAAATTAAAATACTGACAGAAACTTATTATATTTGGGGCAGCGCTATGAGAGTATTCCATAAATGGGAATGCTAGCCACGATATATCTCCCAAATAGTGGTTGTGCAACTGTGGATAAGAATCAGTTTGGCGATTCGTTCGGCGACAGCGAGGAAATGCCGCCAGCATCTTTGGCACTATGCCGCAGGGGCCATTTTTAGATTTAGTTTAAGTTTATTATGTTCGAGTTTAGTGTAATTTTTAGTATAGTTTTATTGTAAGTATTTTAAGTTATATTCATTTGTAATTATTATTGCCATGTAAAAAGTTTTGAATAAATATATTACTGTGGATCTTGGCCACTGATTTTGCGATATTTCCTCATCATATTCATTTGAGGACTTGTAACTTCTCAAAGAGTGCATTTTTTCATCAAATTTCATTTACAAGCACGAGCAGTCAAAATAAGCTCCAGCGAAGAGAAACTCATACGAAAACAATGCCTGTAAACGCAAATGCCTTATTACGAATGACACGGCTAATTCTAGGATATATTACAGCGATATGCGACTTAACTTAATCACCAACCTCTTGACACCTGGGGCCTGAAGAAGTGGCTTTTAAACGATCATTGCCCACAGGTTGGCGGGTTAACCGTACATTACTGTGTAATTATATGAAATTGCGAGTTAGGAGATAGTCGGGACACCTGTCTCCACTGTTTGTTGCTCTAAGCTCTTAGGCATTTATGTTTTAATATGTGATTAAACTGTAGGTTAATGCCAGTGGTGAGGCAGAAAACAATTTGCCTGTTTAAGGCATTTGAACACCTTTTGAAACTGACTCTGTGGTAGTACAGCTACCTATAACACAATACCATCATTTATAGGTAACACCATAGTTACATGTCAAGCACATTACTTACCTAAAGTAAATACCTACTATATGTTTATATGCAATGCTAAGTGAGTGGGTATTTTGAGAAACTGGCAGCCGCGGTCCTGGGTTTGATATATGTAATAGAGCGAGCTATGCTCGGAGTTTCCTTCTGATACCAATAATGAATTCAAAATAGTTTAGAGAGGAACCAAATCTAAGTGGCAGTGAGCAGGTACATTTCTTGTAGAAACGAAGGACATTTAGGGCAGAAAGGTTCTTGGTGGCGGCCGCGGACTAGAAAACACAGCGTGGCTAGGCTTCCAATATGTGCACTGAGGATCTGATCAGAGTTGCGAAAAACCGTTGGACGAGGGCGGCGCCCGACCGGTTCTTGAGCTCAACCTTGAAACCTTATTCCAACAGTGGACCTTTTGTCTGATACGATGATTATGAAAATGCAATTACATATATAGACTGCAATGGTGTGTCAATAGAACTCGACTCCCACCGACTTGCCCATTTAATAGAATTTTAGCAGTTTTGTTGTTCTTAGAGAAGAAGTAAGCCAATTTTACTGCGGCTTTCCTAGGGATATCTTTGATGTCACACCACTGGTAGGTGCATACAAATGTCTATAAGTACAGCGATCTAAAGTAGAATAGATTCAAAAGCTACATGGCTGTGTCGCCCCGCGCGACAACATTATCATCACTTACGTCACTGCACATTTATGCGCACTAAATAACGAAGCAATAAACCGAGCATCGCACGCCGGTTAATCTGAAATCATTATTATTTTTCAATCAATTCCACCACCCAGACCATCATTAAGCGGTCCTTATAAGGAGTAATCGTTATTCGGTTACAAATCCTTAGTCATTAGCTCTGTAATCCGTTGAGCCAACTGCAGGAACGATAATTTATAGCTCTGGTCTGCATAATGTTGCACAGAATACCCACAGGGCCGGATTTGGATGGTCATAATTGAAGACCTTCTCGAGAACGTTCCCCGATTTGTATGGGGACCGTGATTATCCCTCTGCCATGGGATCCGCTGGCGACCTCCAGCTGATATTGCACAACACGCCAGGCCTACATTCAACGTTTTCCATCAGGAGGACATGCGGTACGCCCGCGACCCCCAAACTTTTTATTTTGGTAGGCCGTGACGTGGTGTTACAAAGAACTTGAGATACGCCATCGGACCCCTTGGCCTGCTGAAGTAGAACCGCTTTATATATGGCTGGCGGGGTGTGTTATAACATAATAAATGCACGGCGAGTAGAACTAGCGATGAGTTTTTTTCATTGCGACTGTCCCATGGCTGGCCTATGTTTGATCATCTTAAATACGGGCCTGAATACCTAGCTCATTTCAATAATTACTAAACGTGGTTTCTACCTCATTATCCGAGCAAGTTGCAAATTATATGGCATTCTAGCATTGATCTGTGCCCACTCGTTAGGTATTGATTAAATTTTATGGAAAATCGCAAACTATAAACATGGTGGTATGCTATGAATTGTATTCGGTTTACGCATTTCATATTAATTTGCATTGTTGTTTGAAGGCTGTTCAAGGATAACAATCAACAGGTACAATGTTGTGGACAAAATATTTTTTCGTTATAGGTTTTGATTACGATAGAACAAAAGAGCATCAGTCTCCTTACACAAACTATAAAATATTTTTTTTTCCCGAACGTAGAAGCAAAGTAAATAAAAAAAAACTAGGATGACAGTAATAAGAAACAATGTTTCCCATCTGTAACGTTTCGACAAATTTTCATTTGTGCGAAAGATTTTTTTTCTGAAACCCATATTATTTTCAGGGTCTTATAAACATCGTTTTAAAGAACCCATTAGGTTTGTTTTATAATCATTCGGAGATATGAACAGATCTGGAAAAAAATAGCTTTCGGACAAACGAAAATTTGGAAAATGGGAAACACAAATTCGGACTTACTATAGGTAACCGAGGGGTCTCCCTTGAAATCCCTAACAACGTTTGTCCTAAAATCATTTGGCCTAACATGTTAGGTGAGGTTAGATCTACAGATCCGTAACTGAGCCAACCATATAAACCGAACCTTAAATCCCAGTTTCGCAGGTGAAGTCTTTATGCCGTCAATGTCCCGGGGCGTCACAATGGTGCAGCGACCATTACCTACCGATACCAACATTACCAACAAAATAGACTGTTGCAATTACATACAATGATTCGACGAACTGTCCGAGCAAAGAGTATGGAGGTAACAGAGTGACAATGTTGAAAGATATGGCTGTGGCAAAAGTTATCGACATCAGTGTTGTGTTGTAGCAGACAGAAAAGGAAGAGGTATGTAGCTGTACTTCGTCGGTAGGTACCATACACTCGAAGAAGGCTTACATACCAATTCTTAAGAGAAGCTTTTTTTTTGACAATTTTTTGTTGCAAATGTATCAGGTCAGGGTCTAATTCTGATGGTGGCATCATAGAGAAAACGAGGAAATTAATATTAAATGTTATAGGAACGGAGGATCGTCATTTGGGTATTTTTTTGTGCTTTCGGGCAGCATGTGGTGAGATCTAGCTGTTGTTGAAGACTGTCATTGATGGGACTAGAGATGGATTAGTTCTACCGGCAATAGTTTTTTTAAATGTCATTTGATGTCGCATATGCTACGTTAGTTCCTGGCTTCCTAGTGAATAAGACTTCACTGATTTCATCTTAACCCGAAGGTTCCCGAAGTATTCTACGAGTTAGAGCTTCTTTCAGCTTTCTTCTCACCAGTGATCTATTCTTGTTAATACCAATGTAGACACAGACTTGTAAAAAACCTTTCTGGCCTACTTAATACAAAATAAAATTGATAATTTATTTTAATGATAGCTCACGGATTGTGCCTCCATACCAAAATACCTTATCTATGGTCTGTACTGTCCATATGTAGTTATGTACAATCCCATCTCGAGGCAGATGTACTTAATCATTGGTTTATGTCTTAACTTATTATCTCCAGTAATCTATATTTAGTAAATAGGCTACTTTAGTCCATTACGGGCCCGCAGCCACATTCTTTCTACGAGTCGAGTTGTTGAAAAAGCTGTAACCCTTGTTTACTGTTATTAGAGCTGTCATTTTATAGAGATATCATTATCAGTTATTACGAAGTTTGAAGTGGAATGCTTCGGTACGGTTACTTGGAAATGGTGGAATCGGCTCGTAAACAACGTGCTTATTCCGTTTAGGTTTTACTTCGTTCATATTCCCATTTGGCTAATTTATTATCTCAGCAAAAGTCGTATGACTGGACACACCGTCATCCACATTAAGTAGGTATGAATCTATTAAATTATTCACTCTCTGTCTTGCTCAAATTCTCTGTTTTTTCTTTTTTTATATACCATATTGGAACAACATAGTGGCTCCGCTTCGTCTGATGGTAAGCAAAAATTGGAGCCCAAGTCGCAGTGGCAACTGACAAGAAACAAACGGTGCCTTGTCAGTTGACGCTGTCACACTGGCCCGAGAGATACTTCGGCACCTTCGCCACGCTTCGTTTGAAGGGTCCCATGTTGTAAGAAAAAGGAAACACATTTGCCAGCAAAGAGTTCCACTTCAGCAGACGAAGAAATTGCCAAACTTCTTGGTATGCATGGGAACATTTTCCACGGTGAAGCGATGATATCGCAAACCGGTACGTGTGGTGCTTTTATAGGTTTTAATGAGATTACTATTGACTAAAATCATCCCTGATGGCAAGCATTTATGAAGTGACAGCACCCAGAAGATGCCTGCACTCTAGTCTTAATAATATCTGGTCGGAAAAGGTACGTCGCCAGGGAATTCCAAATTCTGGCAGTTCGCTATATAAATGCAGAAGCGAAACGCATTCTGTAACAAAAAGGTAAAGCTATGAGATGCAAATGATAACCGTACGACAATATCTCGCTTAAATATTAATTTTACCTGCTGCCTGTTTCGTGATTAAGTACAAAGAATTCATTGATATTTATCGATTAGCGAATTTGTACTAAAGTTGATTAATTGATTAATCGAATCATTATTGAACAATCCCGCCAATCCAAATCATCCCACTCACAAATAAAACCAAAAACACCACCAATTTGTAGTTTATATCCCTTTCAATCAAAATTACACGAATCGCTAAAAAACCTCAACGACCAAGTCGGAACAGCGCAAACACATCGTAAAACAATTTAGCCGCTACCTAGAACGTCATTACCTTCGACCATAAATCTTTCCCGAGTCAAATTGTTCTCATTTCACACCAAATAAGTTAGAGGGAGCGGAGCACCGCAATTACGCATGGAAATGTGCGCGCGCGCAGCTCACGCATCCGCCGCGTAATGATACGCCGGGGCTAGGAGCTGAGCGTCATGCTTTGCTAAATTATAAAGACTTATGAAGAATAACAACATATTGAAAGGTAATTGGAAAATTTAATTAGTATAAGAAAATATAATGGAATAGTAGTTTATTGATCTAGTGAGCGAAGCGAGCAAAGCGTCTCTGTTTCAGCTTGGTCCAAAATTATTTCGTATTTCCGGACGTGTGGATGTCCTTTTGTTTGGATTTTCAGCTGTTCTTGACTAGAGGTTAACCGATCTTTATGAAATTCTGTGAGTAGGTTCATTAACTATATATAGTTCTTAATTATATATGGGGGGATGCGCGGCAAAGACCTACCTGCTGCCTCTTGAACGTGCTCAGAGAGCAGTATTAAAGGTGATGCTAAAAAAGCCGTTTCGGTACCCTACTGACCTGCTGTACAGCGAGACAAATCTACTGAGTGTGAGGCAGCTTTTCATCATTAAGGCAGTGATTCGAACTCATGGCGCCGTACTCAATTCCGATGGGCACAAGGAAATGCTGCGAAAGCGCATCTACAAGGTTCCGCTCCCTCCATGCAGGTCCGCTCTCGCTAGGCGGTCACCAGCCTACGCGCATCGCTGCATATATAACTATATTTGCAACTACTGCGATATTAAACTTCTTTCAGTCCCGAGAGCCAAAATGATAGTAAAACATTGGTTATTCACGTTGACTTACAGTGCTACCGAAGAGATCTTGAATTGCACAAGAATTAAGTAAACCATGTTACGTCCACCAGGGTTTTATTATAACCAGTGGTATCCTATACACACATATCCACATATTACTCACATTTACACACACACACGCACATACACACACACACACACACACACACACACACACACACACACACACACACACACACACACATACACACACACACACACACACACACACACACACACACACACACACACACACACACACACACACACACCCACCCACACACACACACACACACACACACACACACACACACACACACACACACACACACGCAAACACATTCGTTTGTTTCCGTGCATTGTATTGTACTTTTCAATATAATAATATTTTAGAATAAGTAAAAGCCAAGTTTTAGAATAAGTAAGTATAATTTCTTTGTTTTATAATTCTCTCTTGTTAACCGCACTCGCAGATGGCCAAGATACAGGCTCAGCCTAGTTTGGTCACTGATGGATACTCTTAAAATGTATAAAGCTGTTTTATGTTAATAAATGATTTTGTATTTTGTATTTGTATTTTGTACGAGTATATAGTCTTTTTGAGTAAGATATTTCGAAACAATCATTTTTTGCCAATTTTGCACGCCGTCTATTCGGCAGAATTATGATGGACTTCTTTAAATGTATGTAACACCTTAATGTATGCAATGACCATGAGTCCAGCAAAGAAATGATATCTTATTCTTATCAAACTCGCGAGTTATACCGCTCACAGATGGCTCTGTGAGCGGTATAACTCGCGTACTGGCGTATTGTCACAGAATAAAGACACTAGTATTACCTTCTTTAATGACTTCAAATATTAATGAGTTGCCAAACTGACCGGTTGACACTTCGAGCGAAGAGAAGAAGAGAAGAGAAGAGTTAGCAGTTTCCTCGTTCATCAGTTGAGCGTTGTCATATAGCGAGGAAATGATTATAATGTACCTTTAAAATTAATAATTACTAATAATTACAGGTCATTTCTTTGTTTTATATTTTCACACTAAAATAAAAATATCCAGAGAACCCTACTGACATATTAAGATACATAAACATTTTCTATGTAAAATCCTACTGACATTTCAGTAAGCCTAACTATTATTGCAGTTTGGCATGCTGAAATGTCAGTAAGATCCACTGGATATTTTTTCAGTGTATAGTGTATACGTATGAATTATGCAAAAGGTCATTGACATTGCTCTGTGAGGCATGATATGGAGGACAGTAAATAGGTACATATATTGTAGTAAGACTTTAGTAGGTGCACCATGCATTAAAATATATAGTATAAAAAAATTACGTCCACTAATTGGAATGAAATTGAATTCACTTGTAACAAAAAATATGGTGCATTTAATGTAAAACCCTACGTACTACTCAACCTTATTTTATAAATACTCTTATTTTAATTAATACTCGTAGTTGAAAGTGAATTCTTAGTCTCTTCATGTGCGTATAACCTTTTTTAATACAGTTGCTCAAAAAGTGGTACTTTTCGTAGCTGCAAATCGTGCGAAAAGTTGGATATTTCGAACTAGTGCTTTTTACTTTTCAATTTTTTTTAATTTTCTGTTGTACTAACACGTCATGTCTCATACATCCAAACAAAGGTCAATCACTTTCCGACTTTATTTATTACGTCATACAGCGTTGCAAGTGTATATCTTATAATTATGCTTAAAATATTTAAATTGCATATTGGATCAATCAAAGGGTTATCTATTAAAAATATTCAAAAACGGTTTTAGTAAGTTTTCTCAGTGACTATTATTTAATGAGCAAATAAGTATTATGCGTGACCTAAAAAAATTAAAAAGAAAACTATTGTCACAGATTAGAAAATACAGTATTAAGCGTGACCCACATGCTGCTTTATCAATTCATAATAGTTATGATTATGAATAATCGCTATTTTTGTGTATTAAATAATATATTTTTTACAATTATATAAAATGTAAAGAACTAAAAACAGATTCACGATGTTTATTGTTTGGAATCAATTAAATTACTGAGTAACATTATAATATCTCTTCTGAAATATTAAAACTATTTCTTTTGATTTGGCTGAATGATGACAGCCGACGCCATATTGTAAATAAATATTACAATTAAAAGTAAAACTTTCCTTTTCATTCAAGATTGTTTTAATTATGTGTAAATGACACGTGAGATTTATAAAATAAGAGTTTTTGATAGAAAATTATGGATTCTGATGTTACCAGAATAGATTTAACACCGCCCTATATACGAGCCAAGGCAAAAATTGCAAGTGAGAGTATTTTACCGGCAAAATCGAAAGAAAAATTACATTGCCGTTTAAGAACATTTTATTGGCTGGAAACGAGAAAAAGAGAAATTAACAACTTGAATAAAACTTTAAACTTACCAGCAAAGGCCTTAAAATGCGATCCTTCACAATTGCTCTAAAATTGTAGGTACTCTTAATTTTATCAGACAGAAATAAATATAATTGCCCCTTTCAATTACTGTTTTAAATTTGTATTATTGCAATTTTTCGCAAATGTATTAAAAAACGTTGTTTGGTACATGTGTGGAAGTGTCATTTTAACTCGTCCCGAGTCTTGACCCTCGCCTTGCGGCTCAGGCCAAGACTCCTCGGGACTCGTTCAAAATGACATACTTTCCACACTTGTATCAAAAACTACTATTATAGCATAAAAAGTTGAAGTTTGAATTTGGAAGCAGTTAGTTTCTTGAGTGCTTGATGGTCATGCTTCGTTGCAAAAAGGTTGGAACGAAATTCTTACTACCTACCATAGAAGTAGCTAAGTAGAAATAAAAATAAATAAATTAAAAAGTAAAATAAAGTAGAAACGTGAATGTTTCTGCCTATTATAGTAAACAACCTTTTAGTATATATATATATTATATATATTTGTATTTATGTATGTGTATTGTATTGCATATGTGTGTAAATATGTATATTGTTAAACTTATTGAATTTTGTCTCGTTTTAGGTTTTTAGCCACGGCTTTTTATGATCCTGCACCAACTGCTAGTTTCTGTTTGGCCCTATGGTTGACTGGTAGAGAATGCCTTAAGGCATTAAGTCCGCCATTTGTACTCTCACTTTTGTATTTTGTGCAATAAAGTTTAAATAAATAAATAAATAACCTTCTGCACCTACAGAACTTGCGAATGTGTAATTATTACACATATTTTACGGCATTTGAACAATATTATTAACATTACAAGGCTTTCCAACCGATAAGGCATTAAAAAGACCACACGGAGTTCCATCGTGCAGTGCACTCGCTCCGCAGACAACCGGGTGAAATGGAGATGCATCGCGAGAACTGCTGTCTGCCAAAGGAAGGACGAGGACGAGAATCCAAATGTTGACACCATTGCTGTAACCACAACCACTCTCTGCCAAGAGTGAATGACTGATGATGCTGATGATAACATTGACAAGGCTTTATATGTAGTTTCTACTTGTAACCAAATACAAAAAATTGTAAAGAATATTCACATTTATGCAAAAGGTTGAGGATTAAACGGACAACATGCTCGGTTAACTACTACATACGCAATATTTTTAATAGACAAGTCTAAAAACATTTTTAAAGAGCAATCATTACAGGCTGATGCAAGCCTTCTAAATAACACACCGGCTAAAAACAAGGATAAAATTATATTCCCAGTAGCGTCATTTTGTTACAAAAGCGCCCACTAAGCCTGACACATATTATTTAAAAGCAATCCTTAAAGTAATTTCTGCTCCCGAAGGCTTGTAAAACCTACAATTGCGAATAAAAGGACTAAAAACGCGGCTCACATTTTAATATCAAGCGCGTAATTAGGTACGTGGTGGCAACCCCATATTAAATTATAAGGCTGGCAACAAATTGATAAGGTTCATGCATAAAGATGCGCCGGAACTTTCTTTATTGTCATGCGTGCGCGCCTGCGCTGCGCGGGTGCGGCCCGCGGTGGTAAACGTTCGGAAACGCGCGCATCAAGATGGACGTGTCGTTAGGGTTCCGTATTAAAATACTTTAGTAATTTTTTGGTCTATTTTGAAACGGTAAAGGAGTAACCTAGTCTCAAGGAACACTTGTGCATAGCTGTATATCACTTATCGATTTCGTAATATTATATTTTGAAAAACAGGCCTCAAAAAAAGAAGTTTAGCAAAATGTTGTGAATATTCAGGAAAACACTTCATAAATAATGACACAAAGGTAAATTAAGAAAGAAAAATTGAATGCGATCCACTGCAATCGAAGCGGGATATGAACCCGCGACCTCTGCGTTTCCGGCGCATTGCTCTTCCAACTGAGCTATCCGACCGCTACGTCAATCGCACGAAATCTTTCATCCCTTAATTATTTACGCTACTGGAGCGCCCTCTGTGTCATATATGTTTTTTGAAATGCTTATGCGCATTAGCCATACCCTAGGATGTGCGTTTTACACGCACGATCCCCAATCCCCATTGCTTTACAGCAAGTGCGAAGACTGCGAGAGAGATGGCGCTGTTCTAAATATTTGTATAGAATCTTTTTATCGATTCATATTTTTTTATGCGGTAATACCACATTATTATTTTTATAAATAATGACACAAAGGTAAATTAAGAAAGAAAAATTGAATGCGATCCACTGCAATCGAAGCGGGATATGAACCCGCGACCTCTGCGTTTCCGGCGCATTGCTCTTCCAACTGAGCTATCCGACCGCTACGTCAATCGCACGAAATCTTTCATCCCTTAATTATTTACGCTACTGGAGCGCCCTCTGTGTCATATATGTTTTTTGAAATGCTTATGCGCATTAGCCATACCCTAGGATGTGCGTTTTACACGCACGATCCCCAATCCCCATTGCTTTACAGCAAGTGCGAAGACTGCGAGAGAGATGGCGCTGTTCTAAATATTTGTATAGAATCTTTTTATCGATTCATATTTTTTTATGCGGTAATACCACATTATTATTTTTATAAATAATGACACAAAGGTAAATTAAGAAAGAAAAATTGAATGCGATCCACTGCAATCGAAGCGGGATGAATCGATAAAAAGATTCTATACAAATATTTAAAACACTTCATTTCAATTCCAGCCCAATATAACATTTAGACGATAAATATGTATATAAGAGATGTTAGGGTGTTGCTTATTTTCTAACCCCGTACTCTCACCCCCTCATTCTGTTCTAGGACCCGAAAAAACGTCACTGATTTTTTATTTATTTTTTAATTTAGTTTTAGGGGTCGCTACCGGCAAGTAAAAAAATCTGAAAAGGATGAGAAAAAAAAAGTTTTTATCTTTGTATCATAATACTTACAGAACATACATAGTTGTATAAAAAAATATAGAAAAAAAATATCTAGTTCAATATGAACTACCTAATTTTTTTTCTGATACACAGAATAATTCACTTGATATATAACTAGACTGATACATTAAGTAATTCAAACAATATAACTGCAAAAAATTAAAAATAAAACTATGTGAACCGAGTTTTATTAACATTTATCTCGGTTTTTTAATGGGCGGTAGCGACCCCTAAAACTGAATTAAAAAAATAAATAAAGTATATTAAAATGTGGTTTCCTTTTTATTTAATGGTACGTTAAATTAATGTTTTATTGCATCGAAAGATTTTGTCTTGAAAACCCTGTATGCCTCATATAGCTAAACTAGCATTAACCCGCGGCTTCGCCCGCGTTCCTACACAATAAACGTTATCCTACGGGAACGATGCTCTTTTTTTCAGGATAAAAAGTGGGCTATTTGTTAAAGTTAGGGTATAATCTGCTTATCCCGTCCGTATGCATATCCGTCTAGCCGTTTTATTGTTGAAAAGTGAATGCATTTATTAAGGCTGCAGGAGGTTTTCCGATGACTACTCCAGTCTCGCCGCGCCACCCGCACTGGCCTTGACGACAATCGAAATGGCACCAAATACAAATTTAAACATCTATTAGGATAACGGGACTCATTCCATACCTCAAAAGCAAAAATAAATCCCTTATAGGATCACTTGTAGCTGTCTGTGAGTCCGTCTGTTACAACCGATTTGCTGCAAAACTACTGCACCGATTGAATTGCAATTAGGCACAAATGCTTTCAAGAATTTTCATGTCCACAAATGCCCCAAAAAACATGAAAATGACACCCATATTCTTATCACCCACAATCATAACGTCATCGCACCGCCACAGGGGAATGGTATTTCACGTCCGCTATGTTGAGTTTTAAAATAATTGTTGTACCCGTAATCAGCGGCCTGATAAATAATAAAAATAATACCCATGTTGATTTTCAGACTTTGTCAACACATTTCCCCTTTTAGGGCTTCAATTCTTGAAAGGCCTGAAAAGCGTGTTTACTCATATTCTTAGAAATACTCCTGTGAAGTTTCGAATAAAATAGTCTAATCTTGTTTCCCCATACAAAATTTGAATCTCTATTTCACCCCCTTTAGAAAAATCGTTTATTAGTGCGCCCCTATACCCTATAAGGAACCTACGTTCTAAATTTAGACTCTTTAGAATCAGCGGTTTGGGCTGAACGACACCCATATGTTTAGACATATTTAGACATTTCTACCCCATCGCACCCTAACATGAGAGATGGTATTACACGTCCGCCATGTTGAATTTCAAAATCGTTCTTTTTTTAGTAATCAGCGACCCGATAATCCATAGAAACCAACTCTTGCCTCTTCCCCTTCCGGGATACAGGGTACCAAGTTATCTAATCTTGTTTCCCCATACAAACTTTGGACCCCCATTTCACCCCTTTAGGGGGTAAATTTTGAAAAATCCTTTCTTAGTGCACCCCTACACCTTTTAAGGACCCTACGTGCCAAATTTGAACTCTCTAGAACCAGCGGTTTAGTATTTAGAAATTTCAACCCCATTTCACCCCAACAGGGGAGATGGTAACTCACGTCCGCCACGTTGGATTTTAAAATCGTTGCGGTTTTCGTAATCAGCGAACCGATAAACCATAAAAACAATACCCATGCTCATTTTCAGACTTTGTCACCACATTTCTCCCTTTTAGGGGTTAAATTTTCAAAAAACCTGAAAAACGTGTTTACTCATTTATCGTTAGGAATACTCCTGTGAAGTTTCGAATAAAATAGTCTAACTAATTTTGTTTCCCCATACAAACTTTGGAACCCCATTTCACCCCTTTAGGGGATGAGTTTTGAAAAATCCTTTCTTAGCGAATGCCTACGTCATAACATCTATCTGCATGCTAAATTTCAGCCCGATCCGTCCAGTGGTTTAGGCTGTGCGTTGATAGATCACTATGTCAGTCAGTCAGTCACCTTTGAGTTTTATATATATAGATTGACTTTTTCAAATCTATGTATTAGCCCCCTGATTTGCCAATGTAATGAGAGCCATAAAAGAACTGATACAACGCAAAATTTTAATTGGTTTTACAAAAGATTACGGTGGTTCTAGAAATCCAAAAGCTACCCGTATCTTTACGCTTAATGTAGGGTAGACCGAGGCGATTCGGATCACAGGGCGAATTGGATCAAAATAAGCTTTTTGTCAAATTCAAAAGATCGCCGCTAGCTACGGGCAGCCAATCACCGTCCAACGTTGGGTTTGACCTTCCCGCACACTATGACACAGGCGGCCATTTTATCGGACGCTTGTGTCAGTCTCAGTGATGCCTCGCATCGAGTCACTAGTGTTGATGTGCTGTGATTTTACTGCTCATGTAAAAAACGTGGTTACAAAATTTACAACAAAAACAAAGTAAGTTGACTGAAGTTTAATATTTATTACTCAATATTAACATTAATGTGTCCTGTTTTCGTAATTAATGTGATTTAAACTGTATTTTAAAGAATATTCGAGTTAGGTATAAATATCGAAAACCTATGGTTTGGGGCTATTCGGATCACTTGTTCGGGGGCGATGTGGATCACTTATTTGAATCGCTCTTTTCTAGTTTATAATAATAATTTTAACTGTTTGTGTGTTTTAGATGGTGCGTACGTACAAAAGAAAGACACGCCAAAGAGAATGGATTACAGAAAATATGACAGAAGCAGCTAACATGATGTTAGGAAAAGAGCTGAAATTACGTCGGGCGGTCGAAATTTATAATGTACCGTTCACATCTTTACAGCGAAGAGTTACCATGTCCCGTGGTGTTATAAAACAACGAGGTGGGCAAACAGTATTTAAAGAAGATTCAGAAAAACTATTTGCTGGGAGATTACTGCAGTGATCCATACCACATTAATTTAATAGAGTCTCTAAAATGGCAGGAGAGGACTGGTTTCATCGATTTCCGAAAAGAAATCCGCAGTTGAATATTCGCAAACCTGAGGGTCTTTCTAAAGCTAGAATGAACGGGATGACTAAAGAAAAAGTTAATGCCTATTTTGCTACATTAGAGAAAGTGATAAATGAAAATAATTTAAGAGGAAAACGTGTGAAGTAAGTGAAGAACGGTGCCATGAAAACTGTGCAGATCGTGGAGGTGCTATAGTTTTTTTATTATTTTTCCAAAGATTTAAAAACTGTTTTGTTTGAAATGATTTTGTCTCTTCTAAAGGGGCGAATCGGATATTTTTAATGTTTAATGTTGAGTTTATTGCAGATAGCAATTTAAGTTTTAGATCAGTTTTTGTTGTAGAAACGTATTAATAAGAAGTTTCTAACACCTCGTAAATTGTTTTTTGATACTCTAGGTAGCTTTAAATACCAAATTTTATGTTACATTTATAATGAAAAAAAAATTGTTATATTGTTCTATAGGAGAAAAGTAGAAATGTTACAAAATTACCTCTTATGTCGTGTTATTAGTACTAATACTAATCTATAATAATATGCCATAGATTTTTCCAAACGTTACTAATACATGTGTTTTTGACTCAAAACAAATATTTTATGGACGAGTTTTCTGTGATCCGTTTCGAATCGAAAAATAGGGCAAATCGGATTATTTCAGTTTTTTTTCTATTTTATTTCTCAAAATTAAAAGACAAGGTTCATTTTTAGTTTGATAACTGGATTTTATAGTTCGATAACCACTGTATCCAGAATAATATTAATATACATGATACACTGTAACAAACTGGTTTTATTTCACATTAACTAAAAATTGATCCGAATCGCCTCGGTCTACCCTATTTATGATTATGACTTGTGAATAAACTCGGTTGTTTATATTGAAAATATATCGGTTTTGTGAATAGTCCAGCGTGAACCGAGCTCGCACTTACCTGACTCACCCAGTTTAACAGGAAGTGTAATTATCAAATAATTAAAGCGGAAACAGAATGTGTGTAAAAGATAAGATTTATCGTAATCTCTACTTTTCCGCGCAAGCGTGAACGTTCAAAACTTAATTTAGCGACTTAAATTTGAACTTAGAAACCTTTGCCAAGCGATAAGCCGATAAGATCTCGCTCGACGTTCTAAAAACACATTCTGTCAGTGTTTCCGAACGTCGTCAACTGCAGGTGCACAAACTACGTACAGCGCGTTTTCAATACCATTGAATAACTTATCTATCAAAGATCATACCAGTCTCAACTTTATCATTAACAGGGAAGGTAGGCTTTCGATCTTCCCGTCAGCACCGTCAGTTTGTACTTGCTGATTATTTCCGATTCCGATGGGTATTATTATACTGAGTACACGCAACGCGTTGCAGTAGCCTTACCATGAGTTAACGTGACCGTACTCGCTAGAGAGTGCGTAAATATTTGTATGGAGAATAATACAACCTTCCTACCGGTTACTTTGTAGAACTGCAGTTCTCCACATTAATCGTTTACGCAGACGTAGCGAGAACAGTACTTGCTCTAGCGACGGCGTGAAGGTTTTGTATGGAGAATTGTAGTTCTACAAGGGGCACTGCACTATTTTCCATACAAATCGTTTGAGCTGTCGCTACCGAGAACGGTCACTGTAAACTCATGGTATGGGTACAGGACTACCGAAGCCAGACGCGTTGGGAATAACAAAGTGGCGTACACTTTATGTAATCTATCCATCTATGTCTACTGTTATAAAGTAGAGAAGCATGTCTGTGTAATCCTTAACGTTTTATGATGTTGCCCGCAATAATTTGACAGGATCATCAAGGTAGCATGGGACTAAGTAGGGTATAAATGTACTGTATTCGTTATTAGTTATCTAATGAAGTCTAATTTCTTAAATTTTATCACTAAAACATTAAAATACACTTAGATTTATTGTTATGCTGTTCTCAAGAACTTTTGTCGACTGTCGTATGAAAATTGTATAACGTTTCTGGAAAATTTCGCGAATTGACACAACACTAGATTACTCTTTGTTTCTTATAAAATGTATCATGCTTTTTGTTTTATTAAAGTAATAAAACAGAAAGAACAGGTTTTCTAGATTCAGTCAAGTTCTCTCACGGTTGAAGATTCTGCGCCCGAAATTGGAGTGTATACGATTAAATATAAATTTACCTGCCTAAGTCAGGTCAACTATCGAAGCAAGTCTTCCTTTGAAAAATTGATTAGTTATCGAATCTTGTAGTATATCCAGTTTTGTTTTTCACCTGCCTTAATAAAACAATTCAATTCACTGGATTCAAATTCAGGTAGGTTTTGCTTTACCGCAGGTAAAGCCACTGGTAAAAGCTAGTTCAATATAAACTGTAAACAGAAGTGTGACACAGGCATCCTGCCGTCAGGCAGACGAACATACATAATCAATTAATGAAGCGCAAGTGTTAGATAAGTAGGCTCGGCTATCGGTATGCATTACGTTGAGCGCGCACGCATTATAAGAGGTTACGGAGAATTACATAAATACATTTTAATACTACTTATATAAATTATTGTAACATTGTCACCGAATAGGTACTAAAGAGTTTAACAAAAGAATAGATTTACGCTTTAGTACAATTAAATGGCATAAAATAATAAAATGAAACATTCTGAGTCACACGGAGAGTTATGTACTTAAGTGTTATATTATTAAAACATATACGCGATATAATCCGTTTAAATTGTTTTATTTAAATATCGTGATACATCTTTAATAATTATAAAAACGGTTTGAACTCACGTAAAAATTGTCAGGAGAGTGTAAAGTGGGCTATGTAAGGGTAAGGCCGCCAAAAAAGGAATATTATAACAAAATGTGCTTGTTAGTTTAAAAAAAATCTATTTCAAATTATTTATTTCCAATGTTTCTTTTGGGAAAAGCAACATCTGTTTTATTTGTTTCAATATAGAGGTATACGTTAAATCGCCTGTCAATATTTTTTTTGTATTTTAATAATGTGTGATCACAACGTCCCCAATACAAAAAAAGTGTGCAAAATTATCTCCTGCCTATTTACAATGTTTTTAGGGTTCCGTACCTCAAAAGGAAAAAACGGAACCCTTATAGGATCACTTTGTTGTCCGTCTGTCCGTCTGTCAAGACCCTTTTTCTCAGGAACGCGTGGACGTATGAAGCTGAAATTTATATCAATTACTCAGGTCTACTGTCCCTTGAAGCTGTGAAAAAATCAAACTTCTAAGCCAACGCAATCAAAAGATACAGCCGTTTATGCCGCAAATTTTCGACACTTGCAAGGGAATCAAAACCTACAGGGTGCTTCCCGTGAACTCAGAATCTTGAAACTTGGTACGAAGCAACGTCTTATAGCATAGATAAAGGAATAATTACGAAAACCATAAATTTTTTTTTTAATACCTAACTTTGCACCTAATTTGCAAATTTTCGACACTTGCAAGGGAATCAAAACCTACAGGGTGCTTCCCGTGAACTCAGAATCTTGAAATTTGGTACGAAGCAACGTCTTATAGCATAGATAAAGGAATAATTACGAAAACCATAAATTTTTTTTTTAATACCTAACTTTGCACCTAATTTATATGGGGCGCTATACATACCAGGTGCAAACTTAACTTAACCACTTAGGGATGGAAAGTGTTTGTACGGAACCCTCGGTGCGCGAGTCCGACTCGCACTTGGCCGGTTTTTTTTTTGTGTTTTGTATTATTCGTCGGGCATTTCAATAAGCTTTCCGTATGTCACTTAATCATGGAAGAGTTTGAGTAGTTTGACTACCTTAGCAACGAAATGGCAAGTTAAAATAATGCTTATTTCATTAAAAAACATAATGTAATCGTATTGTAACACTTTTTATGTAACCATAATTATAATTGAAACTTGGCAATTATATAGAAGAATCCAAATTTATTTAATTACAACAATATTTTTTAGTTAGTCTATGCACCGCCGCTATTTTGCCGGCCATATTAAGTCGTGTGCCGCCTATTCAAAGGGAACGGTCGTGTTTGCGGACTTTTCAAAAACACATTGTTTGGTGATTTTAAAGGTAACTGTGCATTATATTGTTCAAAGGTGAAATTACATAGTAATATTAATGTTAGATTAGTGCTAAGAGGCTGTGTGCGTGGTTTTTCCTTCGTTGCAGTGTCATGTAATTGGGATTTTAAGTCGAAATAGAGCGCTTTTATGTGACTTTTATGTAACGTATGTAACGATATGATTCGGTTTTCTATGTAACGTTACATAAAAGTGGTATAAAGGCCAGTTCACTGTTGTATTATAAATTGACATTAAACAACAAGAGTTAAGCTTAATAATATAAAAAATAAACAATTTCGAAATGAACAATTTCGTTTCATTGTAGATTTGCCTTTTCATAACTTTTCTGATACGAGTACTTATATGTAACTCTGTTACATACACTTTTATGTTACTTTTATGTGGCATAAGGCCAATTTTACGACCTTGCCCGTAAATGTTATTGAAAGTATAATCACGGAATAGATTAGGTATAGTTGGTATAATGTTCAGTATCGCGATATCTAAAAAAATATGAGTCATCATATGGATCCTATGAAAGCTATTAGTTACTAGTACGTAGACCTATTTACAAAGAATATGTGGTCTACCAATCGATCACCAGAAAAATCCTAAGAAAGAAGGAAAACTCACGTCATATGTTGGTCTAATGTTGCGAGGGAGATGAAATTCAAATAGTAAAACCTCACACCTTCAACACCCCGGTGTGATACCCAGGTTTGTAAAATGTGACCAAAATTCTAGGCTGACCAGAAGTGCTAGGGCTGTTACTGGTTGTCATACGTCATTTCAATGAATTTTGCTCACATTTTCAGATCCCTGTGATACCCAACCCTAGATAGAACTGAGATTATGGGAAGAAAGAAGGATTTGAACTGGCATCCCTTCGAGTTAGCTGCGTCTGCGTGCAACTCAGCATTGTGGTTGTGGATAAGATGTGACATGGAAAACCAAATGAAGCACAATTTCAAAATACAATCTACAACGAACGAATTGCTCTCTGTAAGTAAAATTAGATTTCCACCAACTTCTAGTATTTCTGTTTGGTCCTATGGTTGACTGGTAGAGAATGCCATTTGGCATTAAGTCCGCCATTTGTACTGACTTATGTTTTGTGCAATAAAGTTTAAATAAATGAATAAACGAATTTCCTAACATTACCTAGATAGGCATCATACGAGGAATCTTCATCTTACAATCAATTTCCTTTTATTACTTCTAAAATTAATTAAATCCGTTGTTTTCACTTACCTTTGACTCTAATAAACAGGTACAATGGCAATTACTATAAATCATATGCCGCTAAGTATCGGTTTACCGATTCTAGAAAATATGGCGGCCATTATACCACGTCGTCATTACCGATTCGCCCCGGCAAGTGTAGTGTTAATTCCTTGTCGATAAATAAGCGGGAAATTATCGCCTTCTGGACGGTGAGCGGTTGCAGTGTTGAGTCTATGAAAAATCTTGAGGTACACTGCAGTGGCGTGCAATAAAATATACTCCTGATAAAGCTGAAACAGGTTTAGCTTACGTTTTCTTCAAGAGCAAAATAAAACACGGTATTATCCATTTTATGAAACATGACGTAATGTCTAATTTTTTTTAATGTGGGTACACCACAATATTTTTTTTATATTGTACCATTGATACAAAGATCAAAGCACAAAGAAAAATTTCAATGCGTAACCTGGCAGACGAGACCAGGAATCAAACCTCCTGGGTTACCGTTCCAACGTGTTAACCATTCCGCCACCTTAACGCCAAATAATCTTTCGAATTTTTCTTTATGCGTTGCATGTCAATCTTTGCATTGTTTATTTGAAAAACTTAACACCTTAAGCGACCTCTATATGAATACGTTAATATTATGTATAGTTTTGAGTGTACACCTGTTTTCTTTCAGCATACTCAATACCTCATCATTGGTTTTTTTTCGGTCCAGCTAATTACCTTATTTCCATTCTCCTGCAACACACATTTCAAACATTTCCCGCCTTTCTAGTTAGAGCTTTATCACACTTTTGCAAAAAAAACCCGAAACCCTGTTTCTTCCAGAACTTGTCGTTCTTGGGTTCATTTTACGCAAAATCGATAGCATTTTCAATGTAAAGAATAAAAAAAGTGACCGCAGCAAACTTAGGGAAAAAGTGGTTTCAGTCAATTCGTACTAAATTTTGGTATGATGTAGATTCAACTCTCCTGATTATTTTTTTATAAGGGCACAACTCTCTCAGATGTATACTTTCTAAAATACGAGTAATCAATTTAATTGTTTTATATAAAATATTATGTTTTATGTAATTCCTCCTTTTTGCTCTGTTATGCGTGTCGTTCATTACGTCACGTTTGAATATGAACTTTTTACTATTTACACGAGCGTTACGTGGTGGAAACTAAAATTCCCATACAAATTTTTTCGGACTCTTATTATTCTTCGCTTTGAAAATGCTATCGTTTCTGAGTAGGATGAACAAAAAGACGTCAAGTTTTGGAAGAAACAAGGAATTGCGTTTTTTTTGGAAAACGCTGCGAGCGAATTTTGTATGAAAGCGTTCACGCAGCGAGTTCGCCGCGACGCTATAACCTCGCTCGCAAATAGCAAGTGTGATACGGCCCTTAGATATTTTTTTCCAAGGCGCCCAGTGTACCCCGACCTGCACGGACTCGGGCGAGAATATAATTGTGCAGAAATATCTGTTTCTCGAGGAAACGCTGCAGTTCTTAGAAGCCTGCGCGTGAGAACTTATCGCATTGAAACTAAGTGAATTATTGCAACTTCAACTTGGAAGGTGTTATTGACTGAGCGCGCGAAGTGCCTCCATTTCAGCTTGGCCCGAAATTATTTTGTATGTTTTGATGTCGAAATGCTTTCCGGCTGTTCTCACCTAAGGTTGCAATTTTCAACCGAGTCTCATGAAAGAAGTATGTGGATTTTTTTATCGATACAGTTTTTAGACATTTTTCAAAATGTCTAGTTATAAAAAAGTAGTAGGTTGATTTGGCATATTGCTTGCTCCCGTATTAGAACTTTAGCAAGTTAACGCCTATCAAAATAGAGTATATTCATTTCAATGAGAAATATAGTATAATAGTCATAATTCATTATGGTAATGATCAAATACCACATATCGTTAAAGTAGAAATAAAGTGTAAAACCTTGATTAGATGTTAGGTCAGTGAAATTGAGGCTTTGATACTATTCCTATGTGACGACGCGTTTGGCTCGGTTGGTAGACACCTGCCTACTGAGTCGACGGTCCCGGGTTCGAATCCCGGCCGGGGCAAATATTTGTGCAAAATATTTGTTCTTGGGTCATGGATGTTATCTATATGTGTATTTATATATTATGTATATCGTCGTCTAGTACCCATAGTACAAGCTTTGCTTAGTTTGGGACTAGGTCGATTTGTGTATGATTATCCCTTAATATTTATTTTATTTATTTATTTATGTTCGAAATTCGACCGTGGTATAGTGCCGTCCAACTCACCCAAATATAGTTTGACAGGAGATCGAGAGGGACGGCACTAGACGATCGAATTTTGAACATCGGAGTAGTCCTTCGGGTTACTTTATATTTTGTGAACCTCAACGTGGCACGTTGTTAGCAATGTCGAAAACAAAACGCCAATCAACATAAACCTTTCCCAGCCATACTTGGTCATCGCAATAAAGCCTACACACTATCCAATGACAAAACAGCCTATCTACATTCAAATTTGTACTACACACCCGTCCTTTTTACATCAGACGCTGTTTAGGTCACCAGAGCGTGGAGGTTAAGCTAGTTATGTTTCTTTGATACTATCGTGATTTACTAACACAATTATGACCAAATCTTTCTTGAGTTTCTTGGTGATTGTGATTGATCTATGCAGTTCTATCTATCATATGATAAGAAATGTCCACGTTTAGTTAAGATATTGAAAATAATGTAACGTTCTTCAATGTATTAAAGAAATGGCTAACAACCAATGCTTTTTATAACATGGACGAATTTTACGAATTTAATAATGAAATAATATAATAATTAATATTACTAATAATGTAACTACCTATTTCAATTTTTATTTAATAATTACTTAATGTTTTTCTTATAATAATTTCTATTTTGAAATTTAATAGAACTTTTATAATGTATTGACTTGTAAAATGTTGACATTTTATTAATAAATGAGTATGAGTATGAGTATGAGTTGCACAATAGGAACGGATATGTCGGACGTTTTTTTGTTTGGAAACCAGGGGTCGAATCCCAAAGTAATTTTTATTTATTTATTTAAACTTTATTTCACAAAACAAATTTACATTTGGCGGACTTGCCAATAAAGCCAAATGGTATTCTCCATCAGTCTACCATAGAGCGTAATAAGGATTCTGAGTAGTAACAACCTAAATTTCCCCAAATGAAAAAACAATTTGTGAAAACGAATGCCTCCACAAAGCCGCATGTGCACGTATAAAACAGCTCTCGGCAATACTGAATGAAGGCGTTTATCTGACTTAACTGCAAGGATGTTGGAATTGGGAATTTTCGTTCCTAAACGGAAATTCAAAATGTTACTAGTAAGTATTATAATACGTATATAATATAGCTATAGGTACTTATCAAAACTGCACACGGTCACTGGTGCACAGAATGAAAGTCAACAGAAGGTTCTCTCTTTTGACATTCGCAATATCTGCTGGTTCAGCAACAGCCCATTTACTCTTGCCTTGACGAGATCTGAATTATAAATAGAAAATACACACGATTTCAGCGAGAACAATTCATTAGCGACTTGCATTAGAAATTATGTTATGAAAGCAAATAACCTCGTACGAATAAGTGGTAAACTGACAATATAGGGATGAAGTCACTCGCCTCACCTGGTAATCCAATGGCAAAACGGGGATCACTCTAAAATAGATCCGATAGAAAACTGACAAGCCGGCAACTTTGCGGCGATGTTCGAGGCTCTGGAATCTGCCTCCAACCGGCAAAGTATCACTAATGAGTCTTAGGGCTCGACGTTCTACCCAAATCCAAGGCACCAACTCTTGGCGTCGTCCCAGAGATGGCAGTGCTCCATGAAGCTGAAACTCCAGCAACTGTGTCACGCGACTCTTTCTCGCACGAGTAATATTACCTAACTCTTTCTCCGCAGCACTGTGAGAGAGGGACGGCTGATGTTATGTCGCACGACAAGATTCGCGAAACCGAGTTATGTCAGACGGGCTGAGCTTGGTAAAGAGTGAGAAGCTGTTCCCGCGTGAAATACCGTTTTTTCTTATAAAGGACACCAAGTGTTCATTGAGTTATTATTACTTAATAATAACTCAATGCAAGTGTTTTGGTGCAGCGGTTTTGTGTTTCAGTAATATCAGTATAATTTTAGATAAGTCGATGAATAGTAAAAAAAATGTTTACTAAGCGAGTTATAAATCCATGAGATGTAATGTCTCATTATTTTTTAATGTGGGTACACACCGTAATTTAAATATTTAACCATTGATACAAAGATCAAAGCACAAAGAAGAAATTAAATGCGTAACCGTTAACACCTTAGCGACCTCTATGTGAATATGTCAATATAGAGGTCGCTAAAGTGCATTGACGTAATGCTGAAGTGTAAAGCCTTTCAAATAAACAATGCAAAGATCGACACACAAAACAAAGGATAAAAAATCGAAAGGTTATCTAGCGTTAGGGTGGTGGAGAGGTTAACACGTTGGACCGGTAATCCAGAGGTACCGGGTCCGATTCCCGATCTCTTCCGATAGATTACGCATTTCAGTCTTTCTTTGTGCTTAGATCTTTGTATCAATGGTTTATTAAACGAGTTTCCAAGAATGTGTAAGTGGAAATTGCAATTCAATCAAAAGCCAATTTATAACCATAGAAATAAGGCTTTCAACAAACCGCCGGAAGTGTCATTTGCCTTTTAAATACCTGTTTATGTGCGCCGCCCCTTACGGCCCCTGTCGGCGAGGTTCCATTAATACATAGTTATTTATATTTATTGAGCGACGGCTTGACACCCAGCCTACAGGGGCGTAGATTCAATAAATGAATCAATACATATAGAAAATATTAATTATAGGCCATGATAAATGCATAAAAAAACAAATGCAAAAAAAAATATGCATTATAAAACACAAAAACCAAAAACTAAACTAAGATTAAAAAATATTCTTAAAACTAAAAAAAATACAGGACAATACACATATCAATTTAGCCCCAAACTAAGCAATGTTTGTACTGTGGGTATCTACTAGTCGACGATATATATAATGATGAGTTATATAATACTTCAAAAAAATTCAAACATCCATGAGCCAGGAACAAATATTCGGGTTCATCCGAAACTAAACACGCTTGGAATCGAACCCAAGACCGAGCTCAGTAAGCAGCTGCACTTTACCATTGTGCCAACTGCGTCGTCGAATCCTATTTCAAAAATCAAAATAAAAATCAAATTTAAAGTATAGGTAAATAAATGATTCCGTTATATTTTTAGAGGAACCACTGTCCATGTTTCCTTACCGTCTGTTTACGTTAAGTTTGCACCTAGTAACCATGGCGTCGCATACAAATGAGGTTCAAATTTTACGTAACCTGGTTGAAAACTTCGAGATTTCTTTCTCGACTTTTAAAACTTAATCCATAGTAACGAAATTTTGGCAAAACGAAACCTCGATTTTTATGGAAAAATTAGCAGTGATCATATCAGGGTCATTGTCAGTTCAAAAAACAAAATTCGTGTCTCCGGTGGTCAAAAGTTAAGCTTGTATGAATCAAGGTTATGTTGCTATTACATCGGATTATATAAGAGGGAACGTTCTTTATCTTCACAGGCATTTTATCAGAAAATTAGGCGCTGGAATCCTTAATTTCTGACAATGACCCATCAATGACCTCTTAAGAATCAAGTACCTAAAGTACCTAATTAATAGTATCAAAAACGTTATATTTATGTCTATTACTTTTTAATTTTCTACAAACTTAACGTTGGTAACCCTATCTTGTCTGCAGTATTTTCCAATAAATAAATAGTTATTTATATTTATTGAGTGACGGCTTGACACCCAGGGCCTGCCATGGGCGTAGGTTCAATCAGTTTGACGTTTAACCTTATTCAAGTCAAGTACAATCACCATCAAAGGAATTATAGAACTTGTTATAGCTATTATTAATAATAATGCTTACGACGTTACGACATGCGTGCGACGTTAACGTCTAACGTCGTACCTCGGTACCCCGCGTACTTTATGACAAATTCAAATCGAATCAATCTTTACATCTCTGTCTTGGAATATGGAGACCACCATTTGTTATCAGTTTAAATTTCTTTTGGATACATAATTCGTATAAGACTTGAGAATCTGGAGAAGATGGTGGGTATAAATTGGAGGAGGAGTGAAAACAAGAAGCTTTTCCACCACTATTACAGTTTCATTCGGATTTCGTAACGAAACTATACTAATTATACGATATGATGACCTTTGCACTTGACAAAACATTCCGCTCTCAAAATTTACGCCACTGGGTACAATCAGTGGTCAATCTCATCATAGCGTTTATAATTACTCGATCTTGATGGTCTTTTAGTTTAGTTATAGTGTGGCTTATATATTCAAGAAAGGATATTGGACACGCCTCTCGCTGTGCCCTCTGCATCAAGCGTCAATTGTTAAAAATGTCAAAGCCATCTTGAACTTCTATTGAGCAGGTTAATGCGTGTGATGGATTCGTGTTTCAATACAGGGTGTTAATTTGGATGTGTTGCATCAAACATCTGACGAACCATTTGATGATTAATTCATTCATATGTTATCACTTACCCAAATGTCAAAATTCCTGCACTGCAAGATTTTAGCAAACGTATCTTATACTGCTGTCGGTTTGGAACCGATGCTTAGGGTGGGAAGCAGATTTTAGGTCTTCGCACATTATAAAAACTCAACGGCGACTCGATTCTATGCCAAATATTGAAATTTAAGCCCTATGTCATATTTACTAGATTTAATTTCAAAAAATTGGGCAAGTGCGAGCCCGACTCGCGCATGAAGGGTTCCGTACCTATACATACATATATATAATCTAAAACAAGTTTGTTGTATGGGAGCCCCCCTTAAATATTTATTTTATTTTATTTTTAGTATTTGTTGTTATAGCGGCAATAGAAATACATCATCTGTGAAAATTTCAACTGTCTAGCTATCACCGTTGTTGAGATACAGCCTGGTGACAGACGGACGGACAGCGAAGTCTCAGTAATAGGGTCCCGTTTTTACCCTTTGGGTACGGAACCCTAAAAATGATATTAGTAGTGGACGACGAGTGGACGACGCGTCGTACATGTTTCAATATTTGGCTTAGAATCGAGTCGCGGTTGAGTTGTTATAATGTGCGAAGACCTTTTAACGCCGATTAATTAAAAAAATTGCAATAGTAACATGATGCAATTACTTACCTACCAGAGTTTTAATATTATCTACATAAAACTTACCAGATGCATTACTCTAACCGGCCCTAAATCACACTTAAATATTTAGAATAAAACGGCATTAATGCATTACTTGGCTTCTGGGGTTATTAACAAATTGGTGCACAAAGTTATGGGCCCAAACAGCTTACAAAAAAATAATAATTGAAAAGTTATGTCTTCGCGTTTAGATCAAATTCTAGGGATTGATGATTATTAAAGGCCTTGATGAGATATATATTTTTAGTAGATGCGTAACAAAGTGCCTATTCCACTATTTTCGAAATATTAAAAGGATGCCGAGCAAAGAAGAAATGACCAAGGATGTTCATCACATCACATCACAGTGCACTCTGTATTGTATCCAGTTTAGTGCGGGGTACTGATACTGTACAGAACTGTACCATTTTGTTATAGTAATTGTTCACGCTATTTTATAATAGCTAGGGAATTATTTATGAAATACAATATAATGTAAGGCTGTAATAGCCATGAAGGCAGCTATCAAAGCTGATGTGATGATGCAACGGTTATTCCAATACATGCAAAACACAGTCTTAAATCCGCATCATTACCTACATATTATGTTCTAATACTCGAACGCAAGTTTTGGTCTGGTTTGTTTGGTCTAAAGCAGCGATACTAAACCTTTTTCCTATAAGTACCGTAAATATATTTTGGCTATGAAGTCCTGGGCCAAAAAGTAAGTTAGAGTTGGTATTTAGGTTGGTATTTTTTACACAAGCTAAGCATGCGATCCGTGTGGGCCGCACGTTGGGTGTAGCTGTTCTAAAGCAGCGTTCGGCAAACTTTTAGCAGGCAAGTGCTAAATTAATCTAGCAGGGTTTCACTTTAAAAAAACCGGCCAAGTGCGAATCGGAGTCGAGTTCCTTGCAATCGAACCAAATTTTATCTTTTTTTGGCGTTGAAATTAAGCTAAGAAAAAAAATATTTTCCTTTTGAAAATCCCAAGTTTTCCATATTTACGTATCTGTATTTTCGTTAGTAATTATAAGTGCGTAGAAACGCTTTGTCTTCCTATAATCTTTAGGGCATTACTCCGCAGAAACGTAACCGACACTTATAACTGTCAATACTCAACACCACACAATAATTTAGGACCGCCAACCGCAAATTATGGACGAGAATGGACAATGCAATAGACGCGTGCCCACTGAGGTACTGGCACACCTGGTCTAGCCGATAATTTTGCCGCTGTGTTGCCAATTTGGTAGTTTTAGGGCCATATTTAACGTATTTTAAATCGATATAAATCAAAATCTTTACAATTTTGGTTTTGATATTTTCTTAAAGCGGCCTTTTTTTAGGGTTCCGTACATAAAGGATAAAAACAGGGTCCTATTACTAAGCCTCCGCTGTCCGTCCGTCTGTCTGTCTGTCACCAGGCTGTATCTCATGAGCCGTGATGGCTACACACTTAAAATTATCACAGATGATGTATTTCTGTTGCTGCTATAACAACAGATACAGAAATAAAAAATATAAATATTTAAGTAGTTGTACGAGTCACTTGGTCGGTTTTTTTTTGAAAAATAAAATACCTTCTTCTCTATTTACCTACATCCTCTTAATGTCTATTAATTTACAATGAAATAGTACACTACAGGGCGGTGAATTCCTGAATGTCCCAGATCAAAGGTGTTTGTGCCATAAATATGCGATCTGGAGATTTACTAATTACCGCCTGTGGTTTGTTTAAACTTTTAAATCTTGCCTTGGCTAGGAGGGGAGATTTTCTCCCCGCGTAGTGGGCAGTTAATCCCACTTGCATACTAGAGTGACATAAAATTTATAGCAATTGATAGCGGTTACCCGTAGTGCCATTTCGTTGCGATATTCTTCACGCCGGCCTCATCACGCAAATACGGTTATCAGATTTTGACAATCTGTTTTTATATGTGTTAGTTAACGTTCTATAGGTAAGGGGATCTCAAAGATTATTGCTTACTTCGCTGAAGTAATAAAGAAGGTTATGTTATTTTTCTTCTCCTCGGGGATAGAGTTCTACTTCTTTCGACTTCTAGTTTCTTATATTTTAGCATTGAGTAAATTCCTAACTTGGCAATACTGAAGGTGGACGGAGTCGGTTCATTTCACCTGTCATTACGTGGCTTCCGTGTCGCGTGTCGGGGATAAAGGCTTGTGGTTCTCAGAACGCGCGCGTATTATATGTGGCCATTGCTGACGCTCTTTATTTCACAATAATCATTTGGTAGATAGACGAGAATTAAGCTGGCTTTTATATTCATATCACCAGCTAGGGACTGTTAATTCATCACTTAAAAGGACAATTTTGACTATGTAATAAAATTGACATACCTACTTTTTGAAATTGCCCAATAGGGCTTGTCAGCATTTTCAGAACCCTGCCACTAGGGACCCTTGCGTTATTAATGAACGGCATACAGCAACTGTGTGGGACGGCTATTAAAAAAACCGGCCAAGTGCGACTCGGACTGGCGCACCGAGAGTTCCATACAAACACTTAACCCATCTTAACTGGCCGGGTTAAGTTAAGTTTGCACCTGGTATGTATGGCTTTGGTCCAAAGCCATACATATTCGTATCCAAATCCTTTGGATACAAATGAGGTGCAAAGTTAACGCAACCGATCCCGTTTGTTGTATGGTAGCCCCCTTAAGTATTTATTTTATTTTGTTTTGTAGTATTATTAAATACATCATCTGTGAAAATGTTTACTGTCTATCACGGTTCATGAGATACAGCCTGGTGACAGACGGACACACAGACAGACGAACAGATAGATAGACAGACAGGCAGACAGACATAAGGACAGCGGAGTCTTAGTAATAGGGTCCCGTTTTTTACCCTTTGGGTACGGAACCCTAAAAACTACCTATGAGTTAAACAAAATTATGTGCAAGAATCTAAATAGATGGGGAAATTGAAAGCATACGTTCCATCGGCAATTCAAATATACCAGGTTCGTTTCCGGGATAGGACCGCGTGTGAGTGCAATTTAGTTTCTCATTCCGACTATGATGACGCAAATACCATGACACAAATGGCATGCGCAATTGTATAAAGATTCGTATTTATTAAATAAAATACCTATTCAATTGTACTTACATTAAGTCCTCCGTACCTACGCTTAATATTTAGTCTCAAAGCACTAGGGCAATAGGACATTCGTGGAAACTATCAAACAACTATGTTGCTTAATACCCGATCATTACCAACCTAGAGCAATAATCTTAGCACGATCGCGCCATCATCGCCACTAGCCTGTCTTTATGTAAACAGGCAGACACTAATACCGGTAATATCCCATTATTGCTGACCCCCCGATGACTGATAAATCGAACACGGGGGGCCCATTGCTGTATTACTTAAGGTGCCAAAGGCCAACTTTCGTGACCTCGTCTCTCATAACTCTCTATTCTAGATAAAATCTCGCACAGATAGTAAGGGATATCGTATATGCACTTCGAAATATCGTGCCTTTAAAAGAAGAAGAATGATGTTATTCTAATTACTGTTATTAATCAGCGATCCAAATAAGCAGGAATATAGTAACTGCCACTTTACATAGGTAACATACTTTTTGTCATATGTGAAGTGTGATGACTGATGATAACTATTTGTATTGATGAATGATTGAATGATTTTTGTGCTAATTATAAGTATTAAGGTAATGTAGGCTATCACCGGGTTCAATAACTAACTATTAGTCTCACCCCATTAGACAATAGACTATGATAGTCTTATCCCCCCGTAACTTATCATTATAAAATTGTATAAAATGAAATGTCTGGACCTACATACATTGATGATATATTATGTACATCATTTAAACGCAAAAGTACTACGTGTGTATTTATTTCAACGTAAATACTGCAGATTCTATATTGTACTATACAGCTGCACTGCGAGAGGTTCCTATTCAGTAAAGCCAAATAGGACGAATTTAACTGTTGTTGGTATTTTTCCGATCTTTCCAATACGGGGTGTGGTCCGTATCAAGAGGTGTTCCCAGAGAGTGCGCCATAACGTTACATGTCCCGTTACATGTATCTCAACACCGAACCATTGTTTTCCATCTGTGACCTTTTTTCCGAAAGTATTTTTTCATGAAACTGGTAATATTTTCAGGTTAGGTTAGGTTTATTTTATAATTATACTGAAAAATTAACAGTTATGGAAAAATGGCTTTCGGACAAATGAAAATTTGGCGAAAACATACAGATTAGAAACCAAAATTAGTATTTCAGATAGGTAACCGCCGATGTAACTCTTCTCCGGATACTTAACTTAGGAATAGGTTATAGTCGTGACTATCCAGGGTGCCCAAACCAACACCTGTAAGTTTTTTTTTTATATTGGCACAATAGTGCCTAACTTTGCCTGATGGTAAGCCCTAAATCGCAATGGCAGGAATAAAAAAACCAACGGTGCCCTGTCAGTTGAAACTACCACGCTGGCCCGCGAGATGCTTCTTCACACTTCGTTTGAAGACATAGGAAGGAGGAAACACATATGCCGGCAAAAAGTTCCACTTTTTTGCGCCCGGACCGGATAAAGTTTGGGAATACCTGCTCTACAAGCATTCTATACCGAGTGAATGTGACGAGTAGGTAAATGACTAAATCATCCTACTGCTCATAGCTAAAAGGAGGTTAACAACTTTATACTTCATCAGTTACAGCCTCGTATTTGTGTACGAATAAGGATAATTTATATGTTGGACCGTATCATTAAGTATCTTTTGAAATAGCAGACCAACCTATTGAAATGAAGGGTAATTTGCAACATCGAATACAACTACGGGTCATAAGGCTGAATTGACCATATAAAACTTTAATCTATAGCTTTAGAAAGATATAGGCTCGCCATTTGGAAGGAAACATACAATCCCTAACGGTAATTTAAATGCCTTCTACTGTATTCTGGCTAGTAACAATTAAAATACAATACGTACTTAATTTTATATACAATGTTTAATGTTTATGATAAATTACACAAGTACCTACTATTGTAGATAATTCCAATGGTTAACCTATGTGAAAAAAAATATGCCAAGAGGGCGCCATTTTTGGTTGTCTAGTAGAAAACACAGATTATCAAAATTCTTATCAAAGTGATAACCAACGCCGGATAGATGTAGTCCTAGAAAATGTAGCATTTTGAGAAACATACATTCTTCTTTAAGCAACGGGGCCGCTTCGTTTATAGATACCTACTTTCTTGCACCTCTATTTTTTTGACAGAACATAATTAAAAGACGCGACTTCGCTTCGTCGTACGATGCGACATCGCGCAACGAAGCGACGACGTGCCGTGGAAATACATAAATTCAATCGCATCGTGGCACGATGTCGCATCGTGCCACCATGCGATTTCGTATCTCTTAATTGTGTATTTAAGTACAATGTACTCGTATTGATAAATATTTCGTGTAAGTAAATAAATGTGTGACAGATACTTACGTAGAAGTAACAATGATGTTGTAAGTAGTTATTGGTCAGTGTGTCGTAAATCCGACTAGGAAATCTATTCCTTTGTTTCTCGCTGTAATAAAATCGGATTATTCACATCAGCTCATCTCCAACGGTACTCCAAGATCGCTAAACCCGTAAACATACCTAATGAAAGATAAACGCAAATCGTGTCAACGTCTCGAGTCTCGACAAAATCGTTTCCTTAAAGATCTTTAGTGCTGCAGTAAAGACGCGCGTGCGATGATCCGACAGACCAGTAATGCCACTTTACGATCCCAGAGATGTCGCTAACCGATCAACGCTTGTGACATTTCGCGACAGACCTTCCCCATCACCACTAAATTTCCTGATACCAACTTACCAAAACCCCCTCACTTCATCTAATTCCAAAGTCTAAGGTTTAGAATCTCGTGAATCGCCAGAATCAAAACATAGCCGTTTAGGAGTCCGTACAAGGATACGCCACACGAAACTTCGTGTTGTAAAATACCAATTTACTTTAACAATATGGCGATTTACTTGAAACATTTCATAGCCTTTTAAGGTTCGTACATTTAGGCCAGTGATCGGGTAATGCTTGGAGCTAGTATAAATAAGCTGTTCGTGCGCAGGGTGGCTGGGGCATTTGTCCGCGAGTCATTGTAGGTCGTGCCATCGGTGCTGGCATCGACTTGGTTTTACAAAGGGGCTACAGTTAGAAAATGTTTTTGGAATCTTACCATACTTCTTAGGCTCTAGTTTAAGTTTGCTTATAACACGAAAAAAGTCCAGTGGGCCTGATGGCTGCGTCTATAACGCGATAAATAAGTGACATAACATCTGTCCGATTTCGTTAAATATGAGCGGGTGACGAATGCTTTGTCCCTTGAATCGTGAGACACGTGACCAGTGACCATCATAGGTCCTCTATAAACCCGTTATTAGCAATGTTATTGTCATAGGAAACATAATCAAGATATATGTATATTGTATATGACCCAAGACGTTTTTTGGAATTGGAAACTTACACTGGATGCTTTTCTTCTGTTATGAACGATGTTAGGCCTGTGGTATACTCAGCGTATTTACTATTGTATGCATGCATTTAATGAAGTAAATTTGTGAGTTTTACTGCCTATTAATGTAGGAAGGAATTTATTATTAGCAATCATCCCGTTTAACTATCTTAGTCCATGGAAATGGTACATTTTGCGTTGCATTAAATCGGGTAGTTCTGATTTTTTTATATGTTCTATATGATGAAGTGGTTATGGCAAATTCAAGTTTTCGACCTCGGGAACCCTCCGGATCATTGTGAAATTCTTGAAAAACCATGAATTTTTCGGTGTTTTTTCAGTTTCCACCAATTTTTACCATGAGAGACCTATTTTACCGCAAATATCTCTATGTAAACTTTAAAGAAGACTAAATTTTCAACAAATTATGTTAAAGTTAGAGAGCGATAAATGAAATAGTTTGTAAGATGCAAGCGTTCAAAAATTAGCCAAACTTCGAAAAATATATATTTTTAGACGTTTTTTTAAGTTTTTGGCAACGAGGTCAACTTTACTAAGGACCCATTTTACGTTATAAGTCCATATATTTTATTAAAGTACACACTATCCGCAACTAAATGAGACCAATTTGGTCTATTAAGACTCGGTAGTTCTTTAGATACAGCTGTGTGAAGTTGCTGAGGTGAGTAAACAAAATAATAGAAGGGTTTTTGTAAAATGAAATGCGACGTATGAAATAAGCATTATAATTTACAGAAACACAGTAATAATAACAATTATTAGTCTTTTTTGTACATCTTTGATGGACCAGGCTGATCTTCCAGATCTTCAGCATTTCTTTTGTGGAGGGCTTACTCCGTTAGCATTTCTTCATCGACCGGCTCAGGCCGCTCGAAACCGCCATCCAATGATGGGTCGTCGATGAATTGTTCGTCAATGTCGTCAGATATCAAGTCAGGCTTGTTTTAGCAAGATTGATCGCTGCAGTGGTTGCAAACAGCCGAGCATTTGAGGCCAGATTTTCTGCAACTACAAGTTGTATAACCAACTTTTTTTACAGTTGCAGGAAATCATTTTAAGCAGGGGTTGAGGAGCTGATGGCTTCGTCATCAGCTGAGGAATGAAGCCTCGAGTGCGAGGCCTCATTCTTCAGATGTGAGTGAGAGGAATTAGGAAAACCGCAGCGTTTTGTTTGAGGCGCGGCTGTTTTTTCAGTGTCGACAGAAACTTCATTTTTCCGTGGCCAAAAAGTGCTGAAGTTGTATAACAACCACTGCAAGCGTGAAAGAACTGTGCCATTACGGGTTGTGCTTGGTGGATGAAGGAATCCTTCGAGTAGGTAAGAAGAAGATAACGTCAGATAAGGACTTTATTCCAACTCTACGAAGACGTGCTCTTGGTGTTTTTTTCTAATGCGTCAGATGGATACCCATCGAAAACCACAGTTATATGGGAGCCGTAGCGCCTTAGCAAGTATTGGACATGACTGGAACCGATTTCCTCTAAATACACCACTAATTTGAAAAAACATTTTTAGGTCAATTTGTTAACATTTGAATAGCTGTATTTTAGAAAATATTGGGTCTAATGTAACCAAATTACTTTTATTTTGTTGCAAATTTAGTGTAAGTACTTAAAAGTGTTCATAGTGATTTTTACTGTAACAAAAGCGTTTGGTGGAAATAACTAACAAAAAATGAAATAACACCGAAAAAATCATGGTTTTTCAAGAATTTCACAATGATCCGGCGGGTCTTCGAGGTCGAAAAATTGGATTTATCATTACCATTTCACTGTAGGCAACATATACAAAAATCAGAACTACCCGATTTAATGCAAGGCAACCCCACTTTTAAAGCACGATTTCCATGTACTATCTATGTTATGGTTAAATACATTTTCTCCAACTTGCTTGGAAATGTTCCCATTAATGTAGTAATACTGGACCGCGAAATCGTTCATTATTTTTATAAGGCGTTTATAAAAATTAAAAAAAAAATGTTATTGGCCTTAGCCGGGAAATCAATATTATTTAAATAAGACGATTAAGTAAATAGTATATTACTGCCGAGGCCGGGAAAAGTCAGTTCGTGGATGAGTATGATTTTGAAGGACGAGGCGTAGCCGAGTCCTTCAATAATACGAATCTGCGAACTGACATTCCCGCCGAGGCTTGTATAGTGCTTTTCTCCAAATATGCTTGGAAATAATCACCAATCTACATTTTAATTTAATAATATATCAGTACCATGAAGTTCATTTGGTACTTATTTTTTTTAGGAATAGGAATAAAATTTCGGGTCCGAATCATATGTTTGATTTAAAACAAAATATATGAATAAGAATTAAATATATATGAAAACACAATAACAAAAAATATGCACATAGGTAATTATACATTTTAGTTAAATTAACAACTTCTAAACACACTGTTTTTTTTAGAAAACATACTATATTTATCATTCGGAGAAGATCATAAGTTCAAAATAACTTTTATATTGATTTGGACGCAATCATTTCTGTTTTATTTTTTATTTGTTTACGTTTGGTACACTTATTAATTTTCAACTCACTCATTAAATATCATCATATTATTAAAATTAAAACGTTCGTGAGAAATCTCTAATAAATAACTAAGAATCATGAAAATAAATTAACCGCATATAAGATTATTATTTAAATTGTTTGTCCGTTATTCGAAATTTGTCGACATTTCAAATACATTGACAGTAGCAGAGCAAAAAAATGTTCAGTGCAAGAACTAAACGCAGAGAACAATAAAAAGTTTATAATAGTTTTTATTTTTTTAATTTAGTGGACAATTGGCTGTATGGTGAATTATCAAAGTCTTTGAAAAAATTAAAAGTAAAAATGCAGTAACCGGCCAAATTAAGATTACCCTCATTTGTATGAGACGTTATAAACGGAAGGTGTGTTTTTTACTTAATCGTCTTATTTAAATAATATTGATTTCCCGGCTAAGGCCAATAATATATATTTTTTTTAATCTTTATTAACGCCTTCTAAATATAACGAACGATTTCGCGGTCCAGTTTTACTACATTAATGGGAACATTTCCAAGCAAGTTGGAGAAAAAACATCTTCCATTTATGACGTCTCATACAAATGAGGGTACTCTTAAATTGGCCGGTTACTGCATTTTTACTTGAGAGTGATAATTCACCATACAGCCAATTGTCCACTAAATTTAAAAAATAAATACTAGTATAAACTTTTTAATTGTTCTCTGCGTTTAGTTCTTCCACTGAACATTTTTGTGCTCTGCTACTGTCAATGTATTTTAAATGTCGACAAATTTCGAATAACGGACAAACAATTTAAATAATAATCTTATTTGCGGTTAATTTATTTTCATGATTCTTAGTTATTTGTTAGAGATTTCTCACGAAAGTTTTAATTGTAATAATGTGATGGTATTTAATGAGTGAGTTGAAAAATAATTAGTGTACCAAACGTAAACAAATTAAAAATATAACAGAAATGATTGTGTCCAAATCAATATAAAAGTTATTTTGAACTTATAACCTTCTCTGAATGATAAATATGCTATGGTTTCAAAAAAAAAACAGTGCGTTTAGAAGTTGTTGTTTTAACTAAAATTATTAATTATGTGCATATTTTTTATTATTGTGTTTTAATATAATTTTAATTCTTATTCATATATTTTGTTTTAAATAGTGTTGCCATTTAAATCTAAAGAAAAGTATCCAATAGCCTATGAACATTTTATTCATTGGAAATCCAGCAAAAAAGCCCATTTGTTCTCGGAAATAGTTATTTGTTATGCAAGGCTGCAAAGTTATTATTTGGCGCGAGTGTTGAAATTGAAAGCTGAGCGAGCGAAGGAATCTAAGATTAAACCATGAGCGAAGCGAATGGTTCAAAGAGATTCCTGAGCGTAGCGAGGCTTTCAAGACACGAGAAGATAAATAATTTTGCAGCCATGCGGAATACACAATTTTTCACCTCACTACAGCGAGGAAAATGCAAGATTCAAGAAAAACAATTAAAACATAAAAATAATCATATTTAATTTTGCCTTCTATTTAACACATCAAATTAAAAAACATAACACACTCAAATCCAAACCAAATAAATACGAGAGAAGCAAAAATTAAAAGTAATATGGCCGTAATTTGTATTATCGTCGTGTATATTTTATCGTTGAGTTTTTCTTAAGCACTGTTATATTATATTTGTATTTGAAACTACTTGACACATTCGTTGTGAATGTGGGAGAACATGGCATTCTGGGAAGGATTAGTTGGCCACTCGGAAGTATTTTCCATAACACTTGCTTTGGAAGTTATTGGACGATGAGATCCGAACAAGATTATTTCGGCTTTATCTTCTTTAATAACGCCAATAGTTTCGGTAAATTACGTCTCCAAATATTTATAAGAAATCCTTTTAACGAATTGGGCTTAACTTTCTTGTTTTCGATATTTCTATAAAGTAAGACACCAGTATGTATTCTCCACAGAACTTTACGTTGTTTACGTGAATTGTGAAAACTTCCAACTTTTTAATTATTTTTTTTCACAAATTACACTCTTATGTTCCAACTTTTATAACAAATAAATATTAAAATTTGTGTTGTATTTCATATATTTACTATTCAAAATGTGTAAGTAAATGAAACTGAAATACTTAATATTAATATACATATTATATAAACATATTCAACATAAAATAAAGTGTAGAAAAATAAAAACTTGAAAATCTGTAACCACAAATCAGGTTTCTGGACGTGATATTGTAGGTGAATTTTTTTTAAAAGAAGTATTCAAACGTACATATGATTTTAGCTGGCCTGACCAGATCGCCCTTTATTAGCGGGCGTTGATTGGTTATTCGAAGATTTATCGACTGATGAAATTAGTCACGCGTTGAAAGAGTCTTAAATATAAAAAAAGTTACATGCACCACAGAGAATCAAAATCGTCGTGTTCGAAATTCAAATGACTTTTGCACGCTAGCGGATAAAATAGACTTTTGCACGCAGATTTCGCCCTATAAACGGAGGTTTTCCGAGCGAGTGAGGTGAAAACGTATTTTAGCTTACTTTCATGAGCTAGCAAATAAATATAAGCCTACCTCGCCGCGATGTGGTCTATCTACTCCATGTTAAAAAGCACTGTTCGGAACAAAAATGCTATAGACATAAAAACATATTCCAATCTGATTGCGTTCTTGAAGAGGCGCTCAGATGGTTACAGAAGTAAGAATCTAAAGTATTGTCGTCAAAGGACATCGAAAAGTTTCTGAAGGAAGAACCGGATAGCCAGTACCTAGCAACAAAGGTCAGTTGAAATTGTTATTTCATTTAAATATGAAATTTCTGTACACTGAATGATTATGTTTTAAAACAATTAAAACGACTAATCATGGGGCTACTCATCTACTCAACTATTTTATATATGTTTTATATTTATATCTATGTAGGTAAGTGTGTATGTATTGTTTGGCAGCCATATCAAATCTAAACGACTACTGATTTCAAATATTTTTGTTTAAAAATAACTGGACATCCGCCCAGACTTGCTTAATTTGCAAGCAGTAGTAACTAAATATGTAATTTATTTACTTTAAGGTCTCGTTAATATTCGGTATTACTGGAGCATGTAGACGTCAGGAACTGAGTAATATTGCTACAAAAGACATAGAAAATCACGGCAAAATGCTATTAGTAAAAATTACTAACACAAAAAGCAAAATACCACGATCATTCACAATTCACATTCATAGTTAAAAAAATACGAAAATTTGACGTTCGACGAAGGCAAAAATACTGTACAAATGCGATCGAAATCCACTGTATATCATTTCAATAATTGTACTTTCACAATTTGTTTTTTTATAATAAAATATTTCAGTTATAAACGGGTGTTTTTTTCCTCGCAAGTGTGTTGAAAAACGTCGTATGAACCTCGCGTGCATTTGGTCATTACACTCTCGGCTCTATTACGCCCTCGCCTACGGCTCGGGCTGCAAATCCGCCTCGACTGTAATGACCAACTTAGCACACTTGTATCATAATGTACTATTGTGTTGGGAGGTGAGCCCAAAGAACAAGTCATGATCCTAAAAACGGTGCGCCACCGTGAAGAAAATGAATCAGTACTCATGGTAATGTTCCCTAGGTCACTCTTTAAAACTACGATTTTCAGCGGTTATATTTACCAAAACCTTTGTGATTGTAACAGTTACAAGCCCATGCTTACATAGACGATCTCCTGATAATACCAGAAGGGCGACTACGATGTTCGAAATTCGACAGTCCTATAGCGCCGTCCCTCTCGATCTCCTGTCAAAGTATATTTGGGTGAGCGGGACGGCACTATACGACGGTCAAATTTAGAGCATCGGAGTAGCCCTTCAGCAGGTAATGTAAATTTAAATTGTCAACACTTTTCTAAGAAGTTTAATCACTATTGCCCCTGGGTCACGGGACACAATAACAACAAGAAAAAAGCGGTTTCACCTAATAACGTTGTCAATAAAAAAAAACATATCAAGGACTTTAAACCGGGGTTACTTGAGAAAATTTGGGGCTACTTTGATATATTTACAATGGTTATAAAAACGCAAATATTCATAGCTCGATTGAGCAAACGTCAATAAAAATAACGACATGGCGTAAAAACTCTCTTCCAAAGTAGCCCCTGCATTTTAAAGTCACCCCGTTTAATGGTACCTACACTGCCTACTTGGCTAACTAAGTGTAGGTGCATAGGTATGTTTTAACAATGCCCGGTTGTTCTCCAAAACGATTATGATAAACACGTGCCGATCTATTCACAGATAACCGATTTAGTTGCAAAGTAGACATTCAAATGCATTCGTTTGCTAAGCAGTGGGTTGATTCTGACGTAGAACTTGAGTAAAACGAGGTAAAACGTGAACGTCGCTCCCTCATGACTGAGGATCGTGGTCATCGGTGGATATAGATGCTCTACACCTAGTTTTTATGATCTGCCTCCACCAGTGCCTGTTCATCGCATCTCTGATGACCGAGCAAAACTTGGTTGAGGAAGAGCCCTTCACTTGATCGGTCCATCTGGTTGGGGACCGTCCCCGGGCTCGTTTGCCCTCCGTGTTCCCAACAATGATCAGCTTTTCAAGGCTTTCATCTTCCCTCCTCATTATGTGGCCGAAGTAGGTCAATATACGCTGCTGGCAGATTGTGGATAGGTGGGTTTGGACACGAAGCTGGGAAAGGGTCGACACATTGGTGCGCATGGCGGTCCAGGGTATCCTCAGCATGCGCCTCCAGCACCACATCTCGAATGCATCGATCCTTTGCCTTTCTCGAGCTCGAATCGTCCATGCTTCTACGCCATAGAGAAATATGGGGAATACTAGAGCGCGTACTAGCCGGGTCTTGGTACAGTATAGTAATACAGATTAACGAACGGACACAGCGTAAAAAATATTTTCTCTTGATTTTCGTAAAAACCGTCTGAGACATTAATATTTAATATTCTTCTTATTGATTAAGTATATATCTTATCTCATACAAATTTGATCAAATGAAATGAATAAAACCAAACGAAACAAAATGAAATGAAATAATTTATTCAGTAATCTCGACTGTACCTGTGACTGTACGTGTTAGAGAGTGACAGATGATTTATGATTTATTGGATGCCTCCTTCCGGCCTATGATGATTGCTTTTATCAAGTGCGATAGACAAGTGACAAAAAATCCGTCAAGTTTTGACCAAATGCGAGTGTGAGTGACAGATGCTTTGTCACTTATTTGTCACGTGATAAACGCAACCATCATATGCTCCCTGGTGAGGCTCTATAGAGTCCTATGCTGTATGATGCTAATGCGGCTATTAAACTTTTTTAAATTAGTCACTGACGAGAGGGATGCAGCAACATGTGAGACAAGTATGGAGATAACTCTATCTCACTCCTTCGTACTGCTGCATCTCTCTCGTCAGTGACTAGTTTAGGAAAGTGTACTAATAGCTGCATAAGGGTGCTCATACAGCGCGATCTATCCTGATTAATTGGACGTGGTGCGCGAGCGCTGTAACTCGTCAAAGTTCGGGTGCAGTTGTGCATAAACCTGTCCTAGCATCCAAAAGGAACACGACGCCATGACACTTGTTGAATCATAAATTTGCGCGATTACATAAACAAGGAAGAGTGCGTCAATGTGGGGTAAAGTACCCAATTAGTGACCATCATGCCAATAACTGTAGAAAGGTTTCAGGATTATTATTATAAACCTACATATTTTAATTACTTTATATTCTTACTAAAACTTTTGAGTAATATGTGGACAGAAACCGCTCGGTTTGTTTCGAACTAGTAAAGATAACTAATAAAGTTCATCTTGTCACTAGACGTTTGACGCAATCAGGTCGTTGTTCACAATAACCGTGAGTGAAACAGTTTTTTTTATGTATTTGGTTTTGTTATTGAGGGGGCAATCGAGGAAACAATCGTCCGATGGAAAGCGATTACCGTCGCCTTTATAGACACTTGCAACACTATTTGGGTGGGAGCACGCTCTTTTCTTGAAGGTTTGAAGGTCGTATCGGTTCCGAAATACCCCAGGAATTCATTTAACTTCAAGAAATCGAGCCAGCTGTTGGGAAAAGATGCTCATGAATGTCTGCAGCACCAAAGGAGGCACCTACGCCTTGTCGATCTTTCAGTGCCCTGTTTATCAACGAAGAACCCATGTTGTATCTCTCCAGCCAGAAACACATTATGACAGGGAAGCTCATTCTACAACTTTTCAGTTCGTCTTTATAGAACACAATTGCTGGCATCCGAAATTCATAAATAAAACCCTCTTTACGTATGTCCTCGGCTGTGGAAAGCCGATTTCTTTACATGTATTTTTTTTACTCATTACTGTGCAATTGAGACTTGAACTCCCAACTAGGTGACCCCGAGGGGGCGTTTCACTGATGAGGGGACATAGTTATATCGATCCTCCGACTGATTTTAGCCATGATGACCATTTTGACTCCTAATTGGCTTGGCGATCATGCGTTCGAAGATGCATTATATAAGCTTTTGCCCGCGACTACGTAGGTACGCGTGGAACTTGATAAAAGGGATTATTAAAAGCGCCTAAGCAAATGTAAGAGCAATTGTGCTTTTGGTCTAATAATTACATTTCCTACAGGGTCACCGCACCCCAACAGAAACGTTCACACACTTTTCAATCTTTTTAAGTATAATTTCTAGGATGAAAACTATCCTATAATGTCCTTCCTCGTATCTTAAACTATCTCTATGCCAAATTTCATCAAAATCTATTCAGCGGTTTAAGCGTGAAGAGGTAACAGACAGACAGACACACTTTCGCATTTATAATATTATTATAGTATGGATTAGTAGCTCTGTGACCTGTAAGACCTCGCGAGTTTGTTTCGAAATTGCTGTTATTTGTAATTTTGTACGTTTTCAACCCCCGTACCGCCGCAATTATGAAAGATTTAAAAAATTAAATTGCTAAATAAATCTATATACCTATCGAGAATCGGCGGTATCTTATTAGAATCGGTAAAGAAATGTGGCCTGTAGGCGAGACTAGCCGGAAATACATACTGACGACACGGTTGGCTCAGTTTGCAAGCACCTGCCTACTGAGCGGCGGTCCCGGGTTCGAATCCCGGCCAGGGCAAATATTTGTGTGATGAACTCGAATATTTGTGCTTAGTTCATGGTTGTTCCTATGTATTTAAGTATATATTTATCTATATAAGTATGTATATCGTCATGTAGTACCCATAACACAAGCCTTCTTGAGCTTAATTTGGGACAAGATCGATTTGTGTGAGGTTGTCTGATAATTATTTATTTATTCTGAACATATTAAATAAATTATGGCGACGCAGAAGCAGAGCTTCACTCCTTCGGGAAACAAAAACAACTTAATAACTTGGCTCAAGGCCTGTTAAATACGATTAGGAAGCAAAAGAGTGGGTGGCTACAGGCCGTACGTTGGTATAGTTAGGTACAACTTGCCTTAATGCATTTATTAGTTACTAAGTAACTTTTAACGATAATGACGATAATGAATGTACTAAACTACAAAATTTATGAATATTGTATTAGGCATTTGACTTCAGTAACTTTATGTATAAATTATCTTAAACCCTGATAACATACAAAGATCAACACGCGAAGAAAAATGAAATTGCACTCATACGTGGTCCACACCGAGAAACGAACCCGGTATCTTTGGAATACCGGTCCAAAAAAATTGTGTTTCGAAATAAAATATTGTGATAAAGACTTAATAATAGGTAAATCAGCTACAACTCTACTCTCTTTGGTCTAGAACTCTAGATGATATTTACAGCCGACGAAATCGATTACGGAGATAATTCTATTATCTGATTCTAGAAGGTGCCCACACTTTGTCCACGTAAAACTGTTTTCTTTACCGTAGTGAGGTAAAAAGTACCTCATAACCATCATTGTTTCAGCGTGATTAAATGAGAGGACAAAATATTACTCCCGGCTTGTTTAATTAATATCTTGTTTCATAATACGCATATTTCAACTTCTGGTGATCTTAAAATGTTACCGTCCACTTATTGTGAATGTTACCCTGCATTACAATAACGCACGCCTTGAGTCACGTTTGGGTCGCTGCCAGCGAATCTCGCTGAATCCCCATTGTCACCTGTCTTTTGTGGTATAATATAACTACCGATTTTATAAGCATTTCGTCAAGCCATTCAGTGTTTGTGTCGTTTACAATATATTAAAACTTCTGGTGATGTTACTGCTTACTTATTGCAGATTTGACCCGGTGTTACAATAAAGTACGGCTTGAATTATGTCTATATCGCTACAAGCGAATCTCATTGGATCCTGATTGTCATCCACCCTTTGCTATATTATCGTAGATTTCGTACACGACACCATTAGGTGCAGTAATTCGGCGTTTGTATCTTTCACAATATACATATTTCAACGTTAGGTGATGCTAAGACCTTACTGACCACTTAACTATTGCGGATGTTACCCTGACAATAAGGTACGCCTTGAGTCACGCTTGGGCCGCTGCCAGCGAAACTCGCTGGAACCTCATTGTCATCCGTCCTTTGCATATGACAGCATTTCGCGAAGTCATTCGGCCTTCGTGTCAGTTTGAAATTCAATTCATATTACCTGTTATTGACGACACTAACTAAAATTATATTATTGTAGTCGTTATTCTTCATATTTATCTTTTTGGCGCTCTATGTTGACTATAACGATAAAAAATGATACAGTGACAATAACAATATTGTTTACTGAACTCGGTTTTATTCATATTCAATTTATTGCATTTACAATATGATCTTACGTACGAAAATTCTGATGATCATAATTATTATCTACCATTGCTTTGATTTTCTTTATACGTATATAGCTTCTAGATTCATCGCGGGGAATCTTAACTATCTAAAGTAAATCTTCAGTGACTGATGTGATCTCTGTCATCTCAGTACATCATCATTTTTCAAAGCTATCTGAAGACTCCCTGCGTGCAACGTAATCCTCATTGCTGAGGGTTGTGACATCCGCCATGGATTAGCTTTCTCCGGATGATGTTGCGCCACCTTCCACGGTCCTCGGCCACCTTGAGCGCGTCGTGGAAGTTGGAGTCAAGTGCAGTGCGGATTTAGTCAGACCAGCGCATCGGGCTGCGGCCCCAGGCCTCTTCCCCTGGATCTTTCCAGTGGCGAATATTTTTTCTAGATTATCACTTTACTACTATTATATAAAAAAGAATTAAAAAAATGGCTTCGGTAACAAAGACAGATGCAGGACATTAGGTATGTTTAGCTCTTAACATTTCGCCGTTTTTGGGTTGGTGGTTAAAGTACTTAATATATTATATAGCAATGTTAAAGAAAAACACTTCATCATATTCACAATTAACATTGGCATCAAATAGTACCAACCGTAGAAACAGCAAAACTACCACTACGCACAAAACAAACGACAATGCAAACCGACTGCAGATTTCTACATACCGGTAAAGTGATTGTAGACATTTCCAGAATGTTGTAAACATTTGAAAACCAACCGTTAACAATCAAAACAGCTATCAGCAGTAAATAAAACGGCAGAGACATAGCTTAGCGTGTCTTGCCCTATCTGATGCCGCTAGTTCTCTCGACATATCATTCCGATATTCGATATGTACCGCAAACTTAACCCATACACATCCCTAATAATTGCCTCACGGATTCAAAGACTTTCGTTCTTTGGTTGTAAGATTACTGGACAGTTTGAGGATGGTAAAGTTAAGTTTGTCTAAGTTTAAGGCAGGCAGGTACGTGGGCCCGCGTTGACACATAGCGTATCTTTTGGTAGATCTCTCGAATACCACGGCGTATTTTTCGCAATTTGCATTACGTAGCCTATATCCTGTATCTGTGGCTGTATCTGCCGGCATGACAATCTTGCTCAGTCCTGTTTTTCTGTTGGGTCTAGTTTTGTGATTGAGGGAACGATACGCTGAACTGTTACTCTTATCTTGAGCGTAGATAGAGTGGAGGTATATTTAGATGGTGTAAAAATAAAAAGTATCACGCATATGAATAGACTCGTTGAACGTTTACTTCGTTAAAATACTTACATTTCCATAACTACGTATCTATTTCTCTCTCTCAGTATTTTTCACAGAATATATGAATAATTAACAAGGGAGGACTCTTTTTATCTTAATCGTAATAAATAGGTACAATAAATACATTTCGATATAATGCACCGATATAGTGCTTTAAGTTCCTTAGGTTTCTAAATTATTTAAGTTATCGCTAGGAAATGTATTTATGCCTGTGTCTTATATGTTCTTGTTTGATGACTTGTTAGGCACAGTGATAGTGCAGCCGCCTACTGAGCCTGTGGTCCTGGGTTCGAATCCTTACGAAGGCAAATATTTGTGTGATGTTCCAGGGTCATGGATGGTTCTATGTATGTAAGTACCGTCGTCTAGAATCTAGACTAGGTCGATATGTGTGAGAATGTCTGTTTTTTTTTCTAGTTTCTCTAAGTCCTACTTCGACAGTGTAACTCTATTTCATCCACGCTCTTTGCGCGTAGTCCGCCATCGCGCTTTGTATAATTAGTCGTTAGTCTGTCTTCAGACTGTCAGTTAAAATTTGTTGTAAGTCTTAGAATAGATAAGCATAGAACTAGAGTTTTCATACGACAGTTTTGCGAAAGATGAAATTGGTTTTGGTTTTATGTATGCGTGTCTACGAACCAATCATTAAAGACGTTTTGTTTGTGACACTGACGTTGTGACGGATGCGTGCCCGGACGAAACTGAGCCCGTGACGGGCCGTGTCTTACCAAAACTGGCTTGACTTTCAAACGCTGACTAGGTTTCTAGGCGTATTTAATCTAAGTTGTTAGGTAGGCTAAGTTTAGGTTAACTTGTACACTATTCTGTAAGGTCTAGTACACCAACTTGGTCGCAGGACATCACAAGTGTTCGCGGTAATGACATGTGGTCTGACGGACAGATAATAGATACGATCACGTACGATGCACCTGGTACAAGTTACAAATAATTGGTACGATGAAAATGCACCTAATACAACATCACTATATATAGTATAAAACAAAATGGCTTCCTGTATGCCTGTCCCTATGTATGCTTAGAGCTTTAAAACTACGCAACGGATTGTGATGCGTTTTTTTTATAGATATAGAGTGTTTCAAGCGGAAGGTTTATATGTATAATTTATCAGCATTGCACTTGTGCGAAGCCGGGGCGGGTCGCTAGTTATAAAATAAACCAGTCTGCTTGGCATCTCTGTCTTTCGTTGACACAACAGATAGATGAAGACAAATTCCCATCCCGAGCAGATTTGGCTCCACCATGTAGGCACACCCGTTTTTAGTTACTTGCGGTTGAATGTCGTCCTTTGAAGTACGCTTATGTTGGAGCTCGGTTTATGATAATTTAATCAGCAACCGCTTCCGTCCAAACCGCAAACGTCATAAAACAATACAAGCTGTATATGTACTTAAGCTCTTTTTGCTTTGGATGGTAGTATGCGCTCACGCTCCGCGCTCACGGCATTCACTATTTTGTCGTACCCTTTTGATCTTCGTATAAATACAACATTATTAATATGCCGAATAGATTGCGCGTATTAGGAACATAGGTATTGTTTTGATTGTTTGTTTTCTGTGATCAGTAGGATCGGTAATTGGGCAAATGGTGCTTTTGATCGCTTTAAATTTGGCCTGCTTACAAAGTTAGCCAACAACACAACGTTGCTCGCGCACGAAGGGTTCCATATCATTAAATAAATAAAAAAAATGGGTTATTAATTTTTGTAATTATAAAGTATCTTCTACTGTTCAGCCGTTAGAGCAGAAAAATGCGAAAAACTCTAAGGAACTGTATTCTCTCATTTTCGTTTCTGTTTTTTAAGAATCCTTTAATTTTTTTATTTTACAGTATTTCTTGTTATAGCGGCCATAGTAAAGTAATACACATTATGCGAACATTTTAGCGGTTGGTGGTCGGTATTACGGTTGGAAAGATAAAACCCTCAGGTTAGTTAGCACCCTTTTGATACGAAAATCTAAAAGAGATATTACAAAATATAAACACATTATCAAAAAAAAAGGTAACCTAGGTTGCCGCCAGGAGAGGGCAGGGCCTAAGCTATCGGCGGTAAGCTACAGAGAAACAAACCTCTTGGCGATGCTCACCGGGAGTACCGCCTTCTGTATCTGACCTTTAATCCAGCCATCTAGCGACAGCCTCTCTAAGATCCTCCGTTTTTAGTATGGGTGCACCTTTTTTAAAGGGCTAAATTCACGTCTGATTACGAATTGGTACTAGCCGTTTCAATACTGGTAACTTGCAGGCACATTACTGTTCCTTCATACACAAATATATATTTTATGTATGTAAATCGTGACAATAATACAAATGTTGAGATAGCGAATTGAATGCATCACCACAACTGATATTATGACAGTGCATGAATATTCCACCGCCACATTGGTATTCAAAACCCGAATAAGCAATATGTCGACTTTGCATTCGAATATAGCTTCCTCAATTTACAATTCAAGGTGCATGCAACCGCACTGAAACAAGCGCAGCCGGATAATCGCTAGGATCGATACAAAGACGAGATATCGATCTCTATAGTCGAGCGATGCGTTGATACGGATGGCCTGACGTTGACAAATTGCATCTTAAAGAACTTTATAGTCGACAAATTGAGCTCATCGTATTTATGGGGCCTTTGAGCTAAAACGTCTTGATACTTGATAAGGATTTTTATCGAGCGGATTTCGATCAAAGTTGCCTGCTTCCGACGCTAAAATATTGCCGCTTTCGATGCAATTCTGCCCTATAAATTAGCTTGCACGAGAAAAAAAGCGTGAAAATTTAAATAGCAATACGCAATTGGATTGTGGGACGTTTTTTGCCGCGATGTGCCTTTTAAGGAGCGGTCGGCGTGCTGGTGTATAAATCAATGATAAACCTCGTTCTTACTTCATCCCGAGCAAACCATTGAAGGGAAATAATATCAGATTTTATTGACATCTCAGATTATACAGCACGCGATCGTAAACTAGAAGTGTCGCGTGTTTTTGTCATTGTGCCTTGTCACACCACCGATTAATAATTTAACACTTGGACCTTTGTATAGGCTATAGAAAATCTTGACGTCTCTGAATCGTTCTAGGCAAGTCCTGATTTATATAGAACAACATTATAGCGCGTAATTTTCTGTTATTTGAAAAACAACAGTGGCTATGATATAGTAATTGACACCATGAATTAATGTAGTTTACAACAGTACTTTGGTTTGCACGATTAAACATACTTATTAAAATATCGGGTAGTTAGACGAGTTTACGAACAAATTAAATGCATTCCCACTGCGAATGCTCTTAGATTTAATTAACTAGGATTTTTTTAGTTGACTGGCTAAAGTCAGGGGCCTATAGGCAGCTGTATAGGCCTAAGAAAGAGGCTGTTGCCCTCTAATGGCGAAAAGTACCTAACAAATCTCAATTGTAACTGTACGGGATACGAATTTGTTTGGATCAGCCCGTCTATCATAACTATGGCCGCGACTTGGTTTGGCTCTTCCGAACTATTAGGTTAAATGGACAGGCATTAGTGACAGGGCGTTCTACAACCCGATTCCTACCGGTTTGCCCACTTGAGCATCTGCTGATGAAAAAATAAACGAAATCTACCCGGCTTTTCCTGAGTTTCTGTTTCACGTCACGCGTCTGATAGAGTTAGACAAACTTTGTGTGGGGATCATAAAATCGCGCGATACTACAAGTACAAAATTTGACGATGCACAGCTGGCGGACTTTTTCTTCCGGCCCAGCAAAGTTAATTATGAGCATAATACAATCTAACAGTAATGATGTCTATAAAACGCGTGCCTCGCGAATCAAGTTATTATTCAGTCGGTTACATACGGTAGTGGAGTTCAGATTCACTGCCGCATTGTTGGCATAGCTGGTACATAATTATAGCCTCATTTTATTTCTGATTATTCTATGATGGAAATATAATAGATTGTTGTGACAAGGTTAAGGTGAAGATGTAGACTCCGTACGAGTCCTGAACATGTTGAGCGATAGTCCAATAGAAGTGAGTACAATGTCAGTACTGAATCTTCACATGCTTCACATCTTGTTTACTAAACACATATAAAAAAATAAAAACTTAAACCTAACTTAAGGTGCGTGGCAAGACCTAAGCTACCGGTGGTTATGACAGCAAAGAGAGGAACCACCTAACGATGCGCACTGTTTCCAGGTGTACTGCTTTCTGCATCTGACCTTTGATCCAACCATCTAGCAACAGTCTCATAAGATATTTCTCGGGACTTTTCGCTATAAGTATGACCGTTCGCTGAGATGACTTCCGGGACAATGATCGTCAAATCAACATACCACATGGCTGTCACCTCGTGAGTCGGTATTTGCTGAGTTTGTCCTTGTCGGCCTTCACCAGGTTCTTAACGGAATCTTAATATTATGTTACAGCTACGTCTCGCAGGTAAATAGAGCAACGAAAACCATAAGTCGGTAAACATAGTAGATAGACGTGAACCTCGTAAAAGTGGTAATGATAAGTAAGCTGTGCGGAGGTTGTAACGCGTGGTTAGAGATGTGTAAACCCTATTCGAATAACGCAGATAACTCACGCACAGATGGTTCACTAACATCTTTCACGTTCACGGTATCCATAAAGATCACCTGAGTGGAACACCCATTGGACGAATATGTCTTCGGTACACGAATACTGCACGCCTACTGGTTGGCCTAGTGTAAAATCATTTTTGCACCGAAAACCCCGTATGAGATCACCAAGGTTGCAAGGTTGTAAAGGATATTGGACTTCATGTCCAACACGTTCCCCTGGGTGATTTTAATGGTCATCCTGTAGGACTCCAGTGATCAAAAATATTTCTTTGAGTGATTCAAGTGTGTAACTTAGTTGCTAAGCTTATGTAAACCCAGCATAACACATAGTTCACTACAAAGACAACATTCATGTCCTACTCTACAAATCAAGTGATCCATCTGTTCTGCCTGAGCTGCGTTTCTAGGAAGCCCTTTGCGGCGCCGCCTTTGATGCGCGATAGCGGCGCGTGTGATGCGCCCGCGCAGCGCTAATGTGCAGTGCCCAAACGCAGAGGGTTGCCAGTGTAGTATATTGTATTTAGTATTGGTAAAAAGGAGCTATAACGCTGTCATTAAAATGTGAATATTCCTATCCCCAGTAACGATCCTAAGTACAGTACAGTACTAAGTTTATTCCTAGAGCTGTCTCTTGCCCTGCCTTTTGCTGGTTAGGGTTGTCTATTACCATGCAATGTACACTTAACACCGCAGGTACTGCTACAGCCAGCCCAGCCTGGCTAGCGTAACTAGCTTTGAATTCGTTTGCCACACAACACATCATCGTCCATTCAAAGATCTACCCATGCAAAGATCGACACACAAAGCATAAGATAAAAATTCGAAAGATTATTCGGCGTTGGGGTGGTGGAGAGGTTAACACGTTGGACCGGTAACCCAACCGGTTTCGATTCCCAGTCTCTTCCATCAGGTTAAGAATTTCAATTTTTCTTTGTGCTTTGATCTTTGTATCAATAGTCATCATCACCCAGCTTTCTTGTACAGTAAGTACTGGGTGTACAATGAGTTGCACATGATAGTTGTCCTGGAAATACTGATCTATGGTTGGTGGGCCCAGTGTCAGACTGCCCATATAAGACCTGAGTTTCAGGTCTTGCTGCAAGCCGGGCTGTGTATTTCATCCACCGGTAACTGTCTCGGGCCCCGCTTGTGGAGAGCCCTGGATGGGCCTTCTTTGACTTGTCGCTAAATGCTATATTAACGTTCTAATCAATTATGTGCATAGGAGGTTGTATGGGACTAAGCGACAAATACTCAACTAGTGTAGACCCAGCATTAAGTAGGATGTTTCACGGGAACTTGTGAAATACTTAGCATATGAGCTTATGTAAAAGTTCAAACCTCTCATGATCACGTTTAATTTGAGGAGAGCCGTCATGATCTGGATTCATTGCTTAGGTACCGTGTTAATATAGTGCTTTAATGTAAAATGCTCCCTTCATAGGAATTCTCGAGAAATACGTAAATATTTGGTGTCGGAAAACCAAAGTCGTCGAGAATCTTATTTACTAAATTAGATAATTATTTGTCTATTGTGTTGTTGCAGTTCGAATTATTAGCCTTCCTCGAATTATCTTTATCTTGGTCTTCTATTGCATACTTTCCCACCTCTACAACAACGTACTAGTAAGAATTTTTACTAAGGCGGATTTAGTATGGATATGTACTGGTCTTTTTCTTGTGCGTTATACCTGTCACCATGTGATTTAAGGTAACAGATTTTAAGCGACGCTTCTTTCAGATATTGAAAATGTGCTCTCCACAGATTCCTTTTAGAACTGTGTACAAGTAAAAAATCTAAAATGGAGCAACCCTGGTTTAGAAGTGTGGCTAGACGATGGATGGTAACGATTATTTTACGACGAAAGAGGCCAATGTTTTTCACGCAGATCTTAGCCGAAGCTATTTCGATGGCATTGAGATAAGGCGTTACAGTTTCATGTTTCTACGTCTATAAAACACCTCTGTGCCACAAAGGTCAGCCTGTTTGGACCTGTTTCCTGGAACGTACACCGCTTTAATGTTGGACCAATACGTTGTGATGGTTATATTATTGATAAATACTGTTTGACTATAAAATTCCAGATATAGGTAACATGCTTAAACCCTTAATTTGGCAGTGTATATGGCAGGGTGAACAAATTCTAGACCACTTTTTTCCATTTTTTTTCGAACCACAATTTTTTGCTCTATTTTACCATGACGAGGCTTGAACTAGCGACCTTCGTCATTTTTTGCCAAATTAAGGGTTAAAACAAAGAATCAGGAAGCAGTCTTTTGTATAGATAGAACATCCTCTTTCACTCTTACGAGTAACAAAACTTACAAAACAATAATATAACGTAGAGAATAATTTTATAAAGCTTCTTAAACACGATCATAAAAGCGTATTTACAATAAAATTGTGGGACAAAGAACAGTCCGTATTGACGAGAAACACACGTAGAAAGATCTCGAAAACATAAAAGTACATCTTCGGTACGTTTTGCATACAGAATGCATTAACATTGTATCTTTATGTTGGTATATGTAATTGGCAGTTTAGTCGATTATATGTTCAGAATTTATCCACCTACGGCTGCGTAGATGGAATAAATATTAGATGGCACCAATGCATACAGTCCTTGATAATATGCTATTCTGCGAGCTCACAAAAATAGGATGAACATTGATTCTGTTTCACTCTGGATGCACTGGAGCACTGATTCTGGATGAATATTGATTGACTGGGTGTTGTTCTGACACTTCTAACATAGTGGATGGTGTAATCTTGTGACGATCGCGGGATGGTAGTTGTCAAGGTGTCTCACTCCAATAATGTCAAAATAATTTTACTCTTCCTTGCCTTATCATTTTATCCTACTAGGGTGAAGTAAAAACAAGCGCCATCCCATTTCCCACCTCGCTGATGAAGTTATAGACTTTTAGTACCTTATACAATGGGTTATCTTATAATGATTATGAATATAATTATTTTATACTCACAATTTAATTATGAGTAATAGTTATAAACTCATCTAGTTACAATGTTTGTATGAAAAATTATAACGTAAACATTTATAGGTAAAGTGGTTAAACCTAGTAATAAATTTGTAATGTACACTTCCTTTTTAAATTAACGACTTAAAAATAATTTAATAATATAGTAGTAAATCTTGCAGATTATTTTACCTATTATTTTTTATTCACGTATCAGATTAAGAAAATCAAATAGTTTATTTTGCAGGTAGGCCACAAGGACACTTTTACACTGAATCTACCATTTTACGACAGGAGAGGAGATCGCCGTTGAAAAGAAAGGCGAAAGAAACTCAACAGTAAGTAATTTAATCTAAGACTAGTACATGTATGTTATAGCTAATTCATACTCGAAAAGAAGATGGACAGTCAGGTCGTCAGTAACAAGGCTTACGGAACTCTTCAAATATTTTAAGTTCAAGATAAATTAGAATGTCTCCAAGAGAACATAGTCGTATCCTCGTATCTATCTTTGATTGTATCTATTCTCTAATTGGAAGGAAATAATGTATTAACTAAATGCTGTTGGGTTAAGGATTACAGAACAATTAATATTTATTGTTATTGAACATACTCGTATTTATTACTATAGCAGCATTGTAACGTGGCTAGGTAATACTTTCAAATGGACGTATTGACAGGACAGGTATATTTCCAGATACGACCTTTTTAGGTAGAACATGCATTCTAAAATTAACTAGGTGCCGATGTGTTTCATTATCTAGGTATTTTATACGTCGGTTACGCTATAAAATGAAACGCTGCGGTATAAAATGTTATGCTAAGATAATTGTCTGGAAGAAATTAAAAGGCGGGACTAGATTAATACCAACCCTTACCATGAGTTTACAGTGACCTTAAGGCACCTATACATGGGAAGGCGAAACTGATCAGGCCGATGTGATTGAATCGCTTCAGTCCATCCGGCCGCCGTAAAGCGTGGTGACCTTAAGGCCGTTTCATTCATACACGGTACGGATTTAAGTCCGATCAGATGGAACTGAAGGAAAACCTGGTCATGTATGGGGGCCTTCGCGCTAGCGATTGTGACAGGTTTTGTATGGAGGATTGTAGTTCTACAAAGTGACCGCTAGGGCGCGCTGTACTGTTCTCCATACAAGTCGTTTACGCTGTCGCTATCGAGTGCGGTTACGTGAACTCATGGTAAGGGTACTGATACTTTCGAAGAAGGGTGATACTTTGTAACAAGAATCCGTAAGATGTACTTAAATAACTTGTTAATAAAGTGTATTAATTAAAGATTGTGTGTTTTATAAGTAACTGGTAGATATTTTGAGATTGTGAGCTACTATGCATGTCGGTCTAAAATTGAAGTCTGAAGTCCATCCAATGGTGTACATTGTGCAAATTAGTTGTTCGGCTTGGGCAGTTGAGTTTGTATTCATTAATATTTGTATAGAATCGTTTTATCGATTCATATTTTTTTAAGTGATAATACCACATTTTTATTTTTATAAATAATGACACAAAGGTAAATTAAGAAAGAAAAATTTAATGCGATCTACTATTACAATCGAAGCGGTGTATTCATTGTTGTAGAGAAACTCGAATTAAAAATTGGAGAAAAGTAACCAAAAACCGAAAACTTCACAAAGTTAAAGAATATATTTACTAACCTAAAATTAAACGACAGCGACACTTGTGTGGAGTAACAAAACTCGCGGCGATGTGTTGTGTGCGTGTCGAGGGGCGAGCGCGGGCGAGAGCGGGACGCGCGAGGTGGGAAAAGGCATTCACGTGAATGCCTTGTCGAAGGATTCGGCATTACAAGGTCACCGACGCCCGAGTTACACCGATAGGCCGCTGTCGCGCCTGTGACAAAGTTGAAGTTACAATATTCTAAGTCACTGGAATTTGATACTTTAGCTTCATCACTTTACCCGTAAATACCCGAGTCCCGCGTCCCATGTTAATCATATTCGAAAGAGTTGTTTATTGTCTTATAGGGTAAAACTAACTGTTATAAGTAGTTAGTTATGGACGGTTGGCGCAGTGGTAAACACGAATATTTGTGTCTGGGTCATGGATGTTCTATGTATTTAAGTATTTATTTATCTATATAAGTATGTATATAGTCGTCTAGTACCCATAACGATTAATTTGGGACTAGGTTGATGACTTGTGTGAGGTTGTCTGATATTTATTTATTTAATTTTATATATATATTTTTGGAGTTTACTCCTTAAGAATCGATTTTCATATATAAGCCCGGGGTATGAAAAATATGATTTTCATATATAAGCCCGGGGTATGAAAAATATGGGGTGTAAAATCGAACGTATCTGCCGTGCTAATTTAAAAAGTCGTATCTCAGTATACGATCGGGGTAAAAATACGACTTCGTAATTTAGCAGGTTATGCGTTAAGCGTTATAGACTAAGGTCCCGATATAAAATAACCTTCACCGAGATGTTTATTTGATGAAATGTATTTTATATTTAATTTAATATGTCAATAATTATATTGCATATGGGTTGCCTAACAAATTTTAGTCCAGGGTATGTTTAATTAATAATAAAAAAAATTGTTTTAAACATTTCACCGGTTTGATTAATATTAGATAAATTCTATACCAATCGAAAGTATGAAGCCCATAGAATATGCAAACGTTAGGTTGCCTATTCTTTTCCCGTCACAACTATTGGGTAGCCAGGTATAAACAGGTAAATCTATACCTACTAGCATTTTGCAAAGGTCTGATTGTCGAATTGAAATTAAATAAAATTAAAGATTATTTAATTATGAATTTATCTAATAATCAAATCGGTGAAATGTAAAAAAAAAAATTTTTAATTTTAAACTAAACATACCCTGGACTAAAATTTGTTAGGCAACCCATATGCAATATATTTATTGTCATTTTAAACTAAATATAAAATACATTTCATCAAATAAACATCTCTGTGAAGGTCATTTTATATCGGGAGCTTAGTCTATAACGCTTAACGCATAATCTGCTAAATTAAGAAGTCGTATTTTTACCCCGATCGTATACTGAGATACGACTTTTTAAATTAGCACGGCAGATACGTTCCAAAAATATAAGTATTGCGAGGATTGACGTTTGGTTGTCAAAGGCGACGGTTGAAAATTTTATCAAATTTTATTTTATTTATAAGTTAATTCAGTTTTAGAGTCCTTTTCGCTGTTTTTGCGATGAGTGAGTCAAGTCGAGGTGTCGCGAGTGATACGTCACTTTTAGAATGTGGGCAGCGGGCAGCTCCGTCGTGGCTATCTGAAGTGGAGTTTGATAATAAGGCAGGGCCGAGTCAATCGGATATTGTATCGGACGCTGAGTCCATGTCGGATGTGCGGCATATAGCGGTGAAGCGTGCTTGTGGTCTGAGCGACAAAAGCTGTGGTTGTAGTGATAGTTTTATCACAATAGGCAGGAAACCTAAACGCTTGCGGGTTTTAGCAACCGCCAAAACGCAGCTGGAGCCGGACGGTGCGGTGTGCCTGACAAGCTATTTGAAGTTTATATAGTGTCAAAAGAAGATTTACCGAAACAGATTGGTTTGGCAAAGTTGCTGCAATTTAAGGGTATAAAAGGAATTTTATCCGTCAAGTTTATGGGTCCACGTAAAATTCGCATACAGTTTAACTCTAAGGATGATGCGGAGAAGCTTCTGGCTTCTCAGGAGTTTAACAATGAGACGAGACGTTCTTATTGGTCTAATATGGCATGCTGCACTTATGGAATTATAAGGCAGGTTGAGTTGGAGGTTGAGGCAGACGAATTTTTAAAGAATAGTGAAGGGTCTGAAGACATTTTGTCAATATGTAGACTGAACCGTTTGGATCATGATGGGCGTTGGGTTAAGGCTGAAGCTATTCGTCTGTGTTTTAAGGGAACTTCTTTACCGCCATATGTTTATGCCTACGGTTGCCGATTTAAGGTAAATCAGTACACTTTCCCGGTTACCCAATGTTCAAGATGTTGGAAGTTCGGTCATCTGAGCAGGTTATGTACTACTACTAAAGTTACTTGTCCGAAATGCGGCGGGGAGCATGCCAATTGCGAAACGACTATTTTTAGATGCATTAATTGTAAAGGCAGCCATATGGCCTTAGATAAGTCGTGCCCGGTTTTTGTGAAGGAGTAAGAAATTCGCAGGATTATGTCTGCTGAGGGATGTATATATAAACAGGCTTTTTGGTTGTATATGCAAAATAAGGAAAAAAAGGATACGGATGTTTGTAGTCAGGATGCGCCATCTGTTTTTGAGAATGACTTAAGTTTTGGAAAGTCATATGGAGATGCTGTTTTGTCGAAGCCGTTACAATCTAAAGAGTCTGAAGATTCTGTCTGTCAGGCTGAGGGCCAGCGATCAGTAAGTCAGTACAGATTAGAGAGCGAGCCACAACAAGAGGTTCGTAAGCCGCGGAAGTCAAAAAGAGTAACAGATGTGAAGAGGTCCGAGTGTCTATTGGTAAATCAGCCTACTATTGAGCGGGCTGATATGGAAGATCAAAGACAAAATAAGGACAAGAAGAAGAGACGTATTACTTTTGAAAGGCTGGTTGAGAAGACGAAGGATATTTTGTTTTCTACCGAAAGTTGGGAGGAGAAGTTCAAAACGCTGTTTGGAGTTGTTGTTAAGGAGATTTTGGATTTATTTAAGGATTTTTTTAAGGAAGGTGATTTTGCACGTTTGTTTTTGTCTAATGTAAATGGCTAGGTCTAATACCAGATCTTTCTTGAATGTAATGTTCAATTCAATATTGGCGGAACCCTTATCGGAATCGGCTAAATTTGTATACAGTTTTTTTTATGTAAATAGTGTATACAAATTTAGTTGTTTTCGTGTACATGTTATTTTTAAGTTTATACGGTTTATGTTTTTATTTATCTATGTCTTTTAGATGAATGATGTTGTGTATTTATTAGGCCTGCTGGAGCTGGCATGTTCATAAAAATGATCAAAGCTCCTTAATTAATAAGGTCGTATCTTTGTATGGATTTCATAGTAAGATACGGTTTTTTTTCCGTAGCACTGCAGACTGTAGTAACTAAACTAGCCGCTCGAGGGCGCTTTACATCACGCTTCCTTATTTAGTTACTACTCATGATCTCTCCAATTTGTTAAAAATGAATCGGAAGTAAATTTTCCTTGTAAAATATTGTAATTTTGCTGTATATTATACTCGTATATTAATATTATGTAAGTGCCTACCTTCTCGTTCTTGTTTGCAGCACCCAACAGGGTACATAATGTGATACTTAAATTATTTAATAATCCTTATGTGCAATAAACGTATTGAGTATTGAGTATATATTTTATAATCGTTCTTAAGGCCAGGCGCGCACCACGATTTTAGTCGCGCGATAATTTTGTCGCATAAATGCAAGATATGGGTTTATAATTATATGAGAGTGCGCGCACCACGATTTTCATAAACCCAGAAGTACGCTTATTTCTGCGACAAAATTATCGCGCGACTAAAAAAAAGGTGCGTGCCTGGCCTGAAGAGTAAACTCCAGTCGTGCGTCGGAGCTGACACACACACTTTTTTTTTAATCATAATGTTTGCGTTGTTTTGTTACTTGCTTGCATTTATTGTAAAGTGAGCTTCTCTACACGATTAATACACATTGACGCCTAGAATTATTTATCGTCGCAAGTCGCATTCATTTCGCCGAAAAATCATTTCTTAGAAAGCATTCTTCTTCGCAACTGTAAACTATTTGCGATTGTTATAAAACAGACCTAACCTAATTAATAAGATGATATTTGCAAGAATTATGAAAAATGTATGACTACAGGAATAAAAATTCAGCGAAACGATTTTTCGGCGAAATTAAACATTCGACGAAATAAGTTTCTAGGAAACAACGGGCTCCATATAACAAGACAAGCTCTTAAGAGCCCACCCATGCAAAAATCGTCAGGTGAATGATCCTAGATCTTAAAATCCATAGTGATTAAAAATCTATCCCTTGGAAATAAGATTTCAATATAAAATGCACACGTTTATGACACAACTCAAAAAACATGATTTCCGTGCTTCCGAGCACGCACTTCCATCTCGCTCACGCTTACGCTCAGTGAGAGAGAGAGCTAGCCAACTCGTTGGCGCCCTCTTAAGTGAAAACGAACAGCGTACAAAATATCAACTATACTAAAATACTTTCTGTCTCCCTCACAGAGACATAACAACTAATGATTCTTGTAAATAGTATACAGTAACCCATTACAATAATCTAAACACTTAAACTAAATAACGGCTCCCAGGGGGCCAAAGTGCTTACAACTATTTCGAAATCCTGTACAATGTTACAAATAACACATACTTAACGTCGATTTGACAGTTATTTCGGTAAACATGTCACTATTATTACATACTTCATTGTAAGCATAATGACAGTCTCAGACTTTATCGTAATGTCTTAAGATTGTTACTCAAGTGGATTTATAAAGTTGTTTCAAAGGCGATTCGGCGTTTATAATGTCATGTGTCGGAGATATCGTCACTATTTGTCTACTTTAGTGATGTGATCTAAGTATTAGAAAAAATATTAGGTATGACATTTTATTTAATGATAGATAAAATTTTGCTTTGCGTATAATTTGAGATTGCGAGTCGTATTGTTTAAGTACAAATGATAAGTGTTTGAAATCGTGAAGTTGTCAATATCATTTAACACTTTTCGTGTGTGAATCGTACACCCAAAATCTAGCTATTGCTAAATACTTACATACCGGGTATACCGCAATGCCTCATCGAATTAGGACCAGGAATAAATATGTCTACAGATTAAATATAACGACAACGACGAAAGCGTCCCGAACTGAAAGCCGAATCTCATTTGTGTATCCAAAATAATTCGTACTAAAACGAAATATAGTAGCACTAATGGACAACAATTAGTTCTGGAGTGAAATGACATAATGAAGAATGCGTTCCGAAAATATCAGAAAATGTGTGCGCTGGCTACACGATGGTTATTTCTCTGGGGAAATATAGCGAGTGTTGCCACGCCTTGGGTGGGCCATTGGTAATTTATTAGCAGGTTAAATTCCTAATTAAGTCACGCCCTTTTTTCATATCTATGCTGTTGAGTAAAGCTTCTTTAGCGTTGTAAGCAGCCTTAGTTTGCTATTCGTTATTATACTCGTAGATTATTAAAAAATACTGGATACATTATTTTTATCTTACGCAATACTTGTAACTTAAAAATATATTTGAAGATGCCAACAGTTACAGAGTCTAAATACGCGAGTCAATAATGAGACCAAAATTAAAGTACAGACACACAGATCTGTTCACTCACGAAGTCGGCTACGTCATAAAGGTTCGATCACACCGCAGTTTGAAATTCGGTGAATTTAATTCTATTCCGGTGTTGTTTCATAAAAAGTAATGGATTTGATCTGTCAGGAAACGTCCCTATTCTGTTATGTCTGGCATTGTTCAGATAAAACTATCAAAATTACAGATCCTATTACAGCTATAGCTAGTTTTGCCTAACCTTGCTATTAGTCACATTGTCAGTTAAACGGTAACTGTGTGACAGTATCGCAACCACAAGTAATTGTTTAACTGTCGTGGTTAGCTATGTATTAATTTGATACATATCGTGACAGGATATTTTGGTGTCTGACAACTCGAAGTTATTGGTGCAAATGTAATTTTAGAATGGTTTGAGTGGCTAAATGGGGAAATAAATCATTACACTGAGTGCTGTTATGTAGCTAGAAACACCTACAATACAAGATTACAACTGTGCCGGCGGTCCTGGGTTCGAATCCCGGCCTATATGTATATGTCGTCGTCTAGTACCCATAGTACAAGCTTTGCTTAGTTTGGGACTAGGTCGATTTGTGTAAGATTTATTTTATTTATTGACCGAAGGTTTCCCTCTTAATTACGCCTGTGGCGCGGAGATTATCCCATTAGCGGGTTATATACTCCCACGCAAAGTCCCACTCACTGGTAGTGAGGGCTAAATAGCCATGATACAGTTCAAGTCATGTTAAAAGAAAAACCGGCGATTTTATAAGGATCCAGGAAACCGTTTAATGACTGAAACCCATCACCGGCTATTAAAATAAATAATCCATACTAATATTATAAATGCGAAAGTGTGTCTGTCTGTCTGTCTGTTACCTCTTCACGCTTAAACCGCTGAATCAATTTTGATGAAATTTGCCATTGAGATAGTTTAAGATCCGAGGAAGGACATAGGATAGTTTTCATCCTGGAAATTATCCCTAAAAGATAGAAAAGTGAGTAAGTAATTCATAATGACATTGATTACCCTGTAGGAAATGTAATTATTAGACCAAAAGCACAATTGCTCTTACATTTGCTTAAGGCGCTTTTAATAATCCCTTTTTAACCGACTTCAAAAAAAGGAGGGGGTTCTCAGTTCGGTTGTATGTTTTTTTTTTTTTTTTTTTAATGTTTGTTATCTGAGAACTCCGTCATTTATGAGTCGATTTGGAAAATTCTTTTTAGGTTCATGAATAGACATCTCAAGGTTGGTCCCATAAAATTTTGGTGAAGATCGGATGACGAGATCCATGAGGAATCGAAGGAATTCCTGAAATTTTATAGGCACTTGTAATATTTTTCACATATTTTATAAAACTATTTAAGTATTTGCATATGGTAGTCATCATCTTCCAATGCTGAGCTGATGATGGAAGGTACAACTCCTCAACGGTTAGGAGTTAGGAGATAATTCAAACGAGATGCATGCCTTCAAGACCTCCCTGATCACCCTGCCATTAGTGTTTTTAACAATCACTAAAAAGCAAAAAAAATTTTTTTTAACAAAAAATAGAACCGACTTCAGTAAAACTAAAAAGCCCGTTCAAGTACAGATTACCTTTGACTCACCCTTTGAAGTCGGGGCCAAACCTCACGTAAACTATAAAATATAAATATAATAACTGAGTGGTTTGGGATCGACTTCAAAGGGTGAGTCAAAGGTAATCTGTACTTGAACGGGTTATTTTTGGCTTTTTAGTTTTACTGAAGTCGGTTCTATTTTTTGTTAAAAGATTTTTATTAATTAAGGTGATTAGGTGGATATGGATATCTATCGTGTTGTACGAGGTTGCTTCCATACTTCCAAGTTCCACGCGGACGTAGTCGCGAGCAAAAGCTAGTAAATAAATAAATAAATATCAGACAACCTCACACAAATCGATCTAGTTCAAATTAACCTCAAGAAGGCTTGTGTCATGGGTACTAGACGACGATATATATACTTATATAGATAAATATATACTTAATTACATAAGAACAACCATGACCCAAGGACAAATATTCGAGTTCATCACACAAATATATTTGCCGTGGCCGGGATTCGAACCCAGGACCGCCGGCTCAGTAGGAAAGTGCTTACAAACTGAGCCAACCGCGTCGTCAAGGCTATTGTGAAGATTCTTGGGGATTCTTGGGCCATTTCATTTGGTTACAACCAAAAATCACTGAAATCTCTGTCCCTACTCTTCAAAATCTCTTATCTAGTTTGTAGTTTGATACTCAGATACGAGCTTTGTTATAAGTATGTATTTGTTACAAAGTGAGTTTTGGTTGCCAACAGACAATTGGGAAAAGCCGGTAGATTCACAATCTGACTTGTAAAAGTGCCCTTGTGGCCTATTTACTGAATAAATTGTTTCATTTCATTTCATATTTTGTGAATTTTCCCAGGGATCACCATTCGCCGACCGGGGTATAATAATCCAAGTTTTCTGATTCCGAATATATAATAATTTGACAGATCTGATGCTTGCCTTTCTCATATATCACCAGTATTCCGACGGCCTTGCTTTTTAGGTGTCAACAACTGGGTTGCTTACCCTATCCTAGACCTTATTGCGACAAATGATTGGTCGGCGCCGACCGGTTCTTGACAATGGCAGTTTGCCTAGTTACGTCCGCCATGTCTGATTTATAGCAATCATAATAAATCTAGCCTTTTAATTGATTCGTCTAGTTATTGTACTAGTCAGATCGTTGGATAACGAAGCAATTTTATTTTATACATAGTATGTATTATAATGAGATACACATGAGAATCATGGTTATGAGATAACTCAGAAAGTAGCCAAGCTTTAGTGGAAGTGGGTGGACATTGCTCGTAGAACCGATGGCCGTTGTAGTGAAAAGGTTTTTGAGTAGTGACTGCGTACCTAATGAAAGACGCAGCGAGGGAAGGCCCCCAACAAGGAAGACTAACGGCTTGAGTAGGATCGCGGGCAGAAATAGGATGAGGGCGGAGCACGACCTATCGTTGTGGAGAACTTCGGCGGAGGCCTTTGTGCAGCAGTGGACGTCTATCGCGGCTGATATGATGATGATGATGATGACTAGCAGGCTTTTGATGGTTGTATGTATCGCTATCATATATTAAGAGGCCTTATTCCTTTTTTTTCATCTTATGACAAATATATTGATAATTTATAACAACTTTTTGAAGTGAATAATACTTTAGCCCGAGTTCTAGGTAGTAACATAGCTATTTTATGCTTTCATTGCGTGCAGTCGAAAATAAGTTGAAAAAACGAATTTTCCGCGTGAATTTTGTTAATTCCGAGTAGTTTTTGAAACAAAAATTATCAATGAAAAATTCAAACTGTAGGTTTTAAATATATACCAATAAATCCCATTAGTCCTGTTCTAGGTAGTAACGTCAATAATATGTTAAGAAACATCTTTGATCATAGAGAAAAATGAATTAAAAAAAACAGCATTTTAAAAGGAATAAGGCCTTAAGTGTTTGATAGGTTAGGCAAAATATTATAAAACAAAAAGTTGCCTATGTGTGAAGCCAGTGTTTGCTACCTTCATACCAAAATTTATCAAAGTTGGGCCAGCTGTTTGAGCGTAAGTAACAAACATACACATAAACACACTCGCAAACTTTCTCCTTTATAATATTAGTGTGATTAGAGTCGAATCAGCCTAAGGTCTTTGGAAAATAACTCGCAGGCCAGGCCGGTCGTGAGTATGAATTGGCCGGATTGTCGGTAGCTATTTTGTGGCTGTGGGGTTATCAGTACTTATGCACCGACTCGTCAATAAGCTCTTATACGCTGGGTGTAAAGCAGTCAAACTAGTGAGGTGCCTTCAAGACAATTTTACCGGTATAGAGGCTATTTTGTGGTTGTGGGGATAACCCTATAGATACTGATAACAGTACCTATGCACCGACTTGTCATGAGCCCTTATAATAGCTGGCTTAGAAAACGGCGTTTGAGGACAATACCGGTCCTAAATGTGTAATGCCCGATTCACTATCCTAGACTTTTAGACAAAGGTCTCCTCTACAGCTCTCCACTACGATAGATCGTGCGCCACTCTTATCCAACTACTTTACGCGATCCTAATCAGGTCGTTGGTTCACCCTGTTGGGGTTCTTTCCACGCTGAGTCTTCTAGTACGCGTATTACTCACAGGTATTGATAAAAAGGACAAGGGGTCATCAAATTAACGATAATGAGACATCTGTCTAATTGCAGGTGCTGGTGCATCTAGTAGCTGCCATGTCCGGGTTTCCCCGTATTTTTCCCAGTTTGGAGGCCGTCCGGGGTCCAACCGGGGGTTTTCAAAAAGTGTCCGGAGAAAACCCGGACACTTTATGTGAGCCACTACCTTCATTCACCGTAACACGTTAACAGCGTTAAGCGATTTTCAGACACGTCCGGGGGAAAAATGCGATGTACGCCAAATGTCCGTGTTTTTTAGAGTCTTTGTCCCGCTCAGGCGAATTTAGAGGCAGCCATGTATGCCAGTTAGAAATTACAATCCTGGAATTTTATGACAATACCGGTACCGGCGTACAGCCCTAGACACGACACGAACACAACATCTGACGAGGGCAATCACAATGTACTCGTTAACCCCGGGTTGAATCGTGCGAGGTCCACTTAACTTACTACTGCTTTCTTTTGAAGTGGCGGTGGTGCTTAAAGGAGATGTATTGATATATCTAACTCTTAAAACGTCATAAGTTCATTTGCAGTTCATAGTGTACGAGTCATTTTTGATTAGAGCGCTTTTATTAAACGAGCCGACGATTCTGCCTCGCTTGCGAAAGGGCTTAGGTGTGTTCGTCACTCCTTCCTGAATACGAGTATGCCCTTTCATTTGACAAGGAACTAATCTACACTTTACCAGTACTTAAAGATACTTGCAATAAATAAATCTACTGTTATTACAATGATGTTTGAGGGGCTCAAAATAATCATATTTATTTCGAATTTAGAACGCTGAAGTCATAGCCCAACAGTATGTTTTTCCACCCACGCCATATTGCGGATTTTTAGTGGTACTAATTTATTTAACTGGCAATGAATTTTTTTTGGTAATTGAAGTTGAAAGTCGGTGAAAGTATATTCCGCAAATTTCAAGTAATTACTGCATAATAAAGCCACAGTGACATAACAGTCAACTTTTTTTCAATCGGATTTAGTATTTATTTCGAAAGAAGAACGAAGGATTGAGCAGCATTCCAGTGAAGTTTTTTTATTTATTTATTATTGCCATATGAAAGCTGTTTGTAGCGCCACTATTCCTGGGCCGGCCGCATCGACGCTTGTTTGGTTAGGTTAGGTTAGGTTATTATAAAATTGTATTGAAAATCAGTTTTCTATGGAGAGGTGTCATTATTTCATGAATAAAAAAACAAGTGCGAGTCGGACTCGCGCACCGAGGGTTCCGTACAAACACATTCCATCCTTAAGTGGTTAAGTTAAGTTTGCATCTGGTATGTATAGCGCTCCATACAAATGAGGTGCAAAGTTAACGCAACCGATCCCTTTGTTGTATGGGAGCCCCCCTTAAATATTTATTTTATTTTATTTTTAGTATTTGTTGTTATAGCGGCAACAGAAATACATCATCTGTGAAAATTTCAACTGTCTAGCTATCACCGTTCTTGAGATACAGCCTGGTGACAGACGGACGGACGGACAACGAAGTCTCAGTAATAGGGTCCCGTTTTTACCCTTTGGGTACGGAACCCTAAAAATCATAACAGCGCGATACAGGATTTGAATTGACACACGCCGCTAGCCGTACAGCGCCATTTTCAATACAATTTTTGAATTTTATAGAATAACTAGCTGCCCCGCACGGTGTTACCCGCTCATCCTACTGAAACACTACATTTTTCGGGATAAAACGTACCTAGCCTATGTGTTAATCTAGGATGTCAGCTACCTTTGTGCCTAAATGTATCAAAACTGATCCAGCCGTTTGAGAGTGAAGAAGTACCTAACAAACATACACATGAACACACTCACAAACTTTCGCCTGTACAATAATATTGGTGTGATAGTATAGAAGTTAGTAGCAAATCGATCATTTAGTAGGTACTCGAGGCATAGTCTGTATCAAAGATAATTTTGCCTTGATGTTCATTTTCTAGTTTCCCATGCTCTTATGGGCTACTTTCGAATCTTTGCGAATACATCTTAATTGCTCTCACTGCGTTTCGAAACTTATTAGCTAAACTTAACACTCGCTTCTTAATCATCAATCTACTGTATGTACGTGCTGGTATTGAGTACAGTCGCACCCGGAAATTAGCATTGCCCTAAAATCAGTTTTTTTTTTTTAAGATATGACTTGAACTGTACCAGGGCTGGTTAGCCCTCACTACCAGTATTTAGTCGGACTTTGTGTGGGAGTATAACTCGCTAATGGGATTATCTCCGCGCCACAGGGGTAATTCAGGTTGGAGTGACGCGGGCGCACTGGGCGCATGGACTGCGTCGTGAATAGACTGAACGTTATCAGTCTGACTTAGGGCGGGAGGAGAGTGGAAAGAGAATCGGGTTATGATAAAGAAAAAATGCGAACTACTAAAATCCTAGTAGCCTAAAATCAATAACGACATGTGCAATTGGCTGGAATACATCGAAGACCATTTTTTTTTTCGATAGTCCTCGCTGTAGATATCTACAGTCAGTAGCATTTTTTCCTTGATTTTTCCATACTACTACTACTTAATGGCTCAGCGACCCAAAGCGAATCTTGGCCTCCGACACGAGTTTACGCCACTTGTCCCGATCTAACACCGTTTCCCGCCAGTTACCAGCTTAGTTCACGCAGATCGGCATCTCGATCGGGATTTTTCCATAATGTTTTGTTTTTTTTTTTATGGACAACCTCACAGTTCGCAATAGTATTGGCTGAGGGGACCTCTGCCTTTGAAACCCAATTTAAAATAAAATAATTGTCGATGGCAATTCTCAATGTCAAACCGCTGAAATTTCGACACACATCAGTGTGAAACCATTGAAATTCTGACACATGTCAGTGTCAAATCGTTGACATTTTGACATAGACAAGTGTCAACTGTTGACTACTTTTTTATTATATTGTGTTTCGAAGGCAAAGATCCGTTCAACTTTATTTTTATTTTGCTTATGCCAAATATAATAAACCTTACCGACTAGCGCGGAGCGTACGAGGAACTATTAAATGCATCTTGCGATCACCACAATATACCCGTAAAAGCCTATGATATCTCTAATGAGATCTTGGAAAATAAAATTTAATACCTAGTGTCAGGTTACACACATAGGTTAGCGAGGTTAGCTATTAACGCGATAAACTAGTAATATTAATATTACGATCGGTTCCGTTCTACCTATAAAATCAATAAGTGCATCAATTATTTGTAAACATAGAAGGTAGTTAGATAGTGAATGTCGTTATCGCATAAGACTTTAATGGGATTATAACTATGGATTATATAGTGGCGATAGTTATAATATTTAAAGACTGCATAAACAAATGTTTCTTAGTAACTTAGTAGTCTAGGATAGGAATGGCGAATAATTTAGGACCAAGTAAGTAAGTTTTTATTTTTATAAATAATGACACAAAGGTAAATTAAGAAAGAAAAATTTAAATTGAAATTTTTATTCTAAGATTGAAATTGAAGTTTTTATTATAAGTATAATTTGTTTTATTCAATAAAGTGAATTCGATTATTAGACAAGGGTACTTTGACGGGCAGTACGTCGAGAGACGTGACTTAGAACTCTCGTTATATGGTCTGTGGGTAGCGACTTTTATCTTTGCAAAATTCACCCTCTATCAATAGCCGACCATTTCCGTGTCTGTCCTGTGAACGTGTCAAAAAATATATTTTTACACATTACAACAGATAACAAAGTTTCTATTAGTAGGGCGTGGCAGTGCCCCCGCCAAGTTGGTTTGTGTTTCTTCTTATACATCATTTATTTTTAAACAAAAAAAGAGACACTGTACAGCGTACCTTTACACGCTTTTTTTCAATCATAACTAGAATTAAGTACATCAGACTGGTTAGCCCTACTACCAGTGAGTTGGACTTTGTGTGGGAGTACAAACTCATGAACATGCCTCCGCGCCAGAGGAGTGATAAAGAGTTGACGCGCACAGCATAACCTTCCAGTAGGACCCTTACCATGAGATAACTTGATCGTATTCGCTAGCTACAGCGTACATTGGTATGGAGAATAGCACAACGCCCCTAGCGATTACTTTGCAGAATTATAATTCTCCATACAAATCCCTTACACAGTTGCTAGCGAGTACGGTCACTGTAAACTCATGGTAGAGCTCTGTCCGGTGTAAAGAGGTATTTAACCGGGTGCTTACTTCGTATTTGAAATCTGCCATGCTACGGTAAAAGGACGTATCTTACTATGACATCCATATAAAGATACGACCTTTTACCGTAACATGGCAGAAATGGCCGTTAATTTTCTTCCAAGGAAGTGCACCTGATTGTTTGTTGTCTGATTGATATAAATTGCAGGGTAATTTCGTCTGAACGCATAATTATTCCCTCGTTACCAAATTACCGTAGTTCCCTGTGTGTTTAGGTCATCAAAGTATTTTAAATACCACGTATGTGTTTGGTCACAGATAAAATATTACAGAAGATTCTCTCTTTTGGTCTTAGCTAAGGGTAAGTGTAGTCATATTAGCTTAATTCACAATCTTAGATAAACACTTTCATTGCATTTGTTATTTTGTCATGGATGTATTCTACGAGTATGTGTTTTAGTTTTGCCATTGAATTGGTCAGGGTCTAAATTTTTTTCACCTTTTCTATCGTTGTATTTGTATATAATATCGTTGTTCTTGTATACAAGAAAGTGATTAATTAATTGGTAACATGATTTCCATGTTATACACATGTTAAACTTATAACAACCCTCTTTGTTCGTCGTGGGTTAGAAATTGCTTTATAGATTAACGCCATATGTCCGTATAGTTGATAGGTTTATTTTGTTTTATTCTAATGGTTATAATAATGTCAATCGCATTCAAGCTTATTCTATTCTATTCTATTTTTTTAAAAATGGCAACCGGTCACAGTTAAGCGACCATTACTGCCAATGTCTCGTTGCCAATCGCACTCGGCGACTAGATAGAGGATTGATACCACGTTGTACGGTGAGTTGATAAAATCGTGCTTTTTGTAAAGTGATAGCGATTTACAAAAAACCACACGGACTATCGGGCCTTGACCCAGGAAGGGCTATGTACGCTTCAAGTTGAATTCTTCATTAGCTATTCACACATTCGTTTGATCACTGCACAATACGCTATCAATACTACACATTGAACGACAAAAATGAATAAATAACGAACAACAAAACCTAAACGCATGCGGCCATCTTAAGTCACGGACCGGAAGTCCATTCAAGCTTATACCCCGCGCGGCGAACGAAGATTCCTATGACACCTGTCATCTCAGTACATTTTATAACCAGACCCCGTTATCAGTGGTGAAAATGCATTGAAATCGAATCATAGGGTTGTCACACAATATTCATTTAATTCGTGTACATTTGACATACTGTTATAAGTGTCGCTAAAACAATTTAAAAACATGCTGTCTATTGCACAGTTTTACTAAAATCACGAACCATTTTTTTCGCGTCGCATTCGGTTTATTTTCAGTTTTGCCATTAGCTCCATTTTAAATTCATATTTTTGCTGAACATAAAATTAAGTATTTATACCTATTACATCAAACATATTTTGACAAGTAAATGTCAATTAAGTACCTATTATTATAAAGTTCAACAACCAAATGAAACTTTTTCTAAATATAAATTCAAGTGTCCTGACTGACTGACTCATCAACGCAGAGCCGAAACTACAAATGCTAGAGAGTTGAAATTTGCACAGTAGGTTGCATTCATATATATATACCTGTGATTAAAATGAGTAGGTATTATTGTTTATTATCATAATACACGTAAAAATATTAATGAAATATTAATGTGTAGTGCCAGCCCTAGTAATTTCAATGTTTCTTCACCACCGATAACGGGGTCTGTTTATTAGTAGAGTTGCTAAGCCGTGAAATTGTGCGCATCGGGTTACAAGCATGAAATTTCTACCACACATAGAACGTTCCACGGTGATCATTTTCAGATGTGGAGGGAAGTCAGATTCGTCCCCTGTGTGGTGGGAGAGCGGGGTGAAGAGGAGCTTTTTCTTTTTTTTATTACTGATCAGTTAAGGCTATTAGGGCTTCTGCGACATCGTTTTCGTGTAAAATAGATATCAGCTATTAATTTTTCATGTTATTTAAGAATAGTAGTCATATAAAAAATTGGGTTTATTGACGAAAAGGTAAAAATCACAACAAGTTTTCTTTATTCAGAACGATAAATTAGTTATCTATCCTGAATATTTACAATTTAAAAAAATATTTTTAAACAGCAAATTTAATCTTGTTTATAAAAATGTATACATATTGGGCACATCTGATACAAAAAGTACCTTGAAAAAAATGTTGATGTTAAGCTTAGCCTGCGTGTTCTAGTACGTTTTGCTAAGTCGCGAAATTGTGTACATCGGGATACAACCACGAAATTTCTACCACAGATAGAGTATTCTGCGGTGATTATTTTCAGATGTAGAGGGAAGTCAGATTCGTCCCCTGTGCGGCGGGAAAGCGGGGTGAATAGGACAAAGGGGTCCTCTTTTTCTTTTTATATTACTGATCAGATACCGCTACAAGGACTTGTGTGGTGTCGTTTTCGTGTAAAACAGATATCAGGAATTCATTTTTCATGTTATTTATTCATAGTACCATATAAAAATATGGTTGTATTTCCGAAATTGTAAACATCACAACAAGTTTTTTTTATTCAGCGAGATAAATTAGTTATATTTCCTTAATATTTACAACTAAAAAAAATACTGCAACATAGCAAATTTAATCTAGTTTCTAAAAATATAAACATATTGTTCACTCTTCATACAAACAGTAACTTAAATAAATTGTTGATGTTGAGATTAGCCCGTGTACTCGTGATACATTAGCAAAAAAATATTTTGTTTTAATTACATTATTTTGTTTTTATAGGACGTATATAGTAAATATTATATGAAAAAGCATGTTAATAATCATTATTTAATGTATTTAATGAAGCGAAATGGGATTCGTTCGGAGATTTACGTTGGTTACGCCGACGTAAAGATATATTTTAAGCTACTGTTTGTATGAGAAGTGCCCAACATGCATATATGTTTAGAAACCAGATTAAATGAGCTTTTTGAAATAATAATAATAATTTGAAAATGTTCACGAAATTTAACTAATTTACCTCACTGAATAAAAAAACTTGTTGTGATTTTTACCTTTTCGGCCATTACACCCATATTTTTATATAGAACTATACAAAAATAACATAAAAAATGAATACCTGATATTTGTTTTAGACCGAAACGATACCAAACCCGTCCTGGTAGACTTAACTGACCAGCAATAAAGAAAGAAAAGAGGGATACTTGGCCGTATTCACTCCGCTCTCCCGCCTCACAGGGGACGAATCTGACTTCCCTCCACATCTGAAAATAATCACCGTGGAACACTCTATCTGTGGTAGAAATTTCATGCTTGTAACCCGATGCGCACAATTATGTTAGAAAACAGCGGACTAACAACTCTACTATATAACCTATAATCGGAAAAATGTACAGAGATGACAGGTGTCATAGGAATCATCGTGCGCCGCGCGGGGTATAGTTTTCGAAAAAATAATGTTGATAAAATTATTATGTAAATTAATTTGGTTGTCTATATTATGGCTATATATGATGAACGTTGTATAAAAGGAGTTGTAACCTAATACCTGCCTATAAACTATAGATTCTAATTCTGGCTTTGGAAACATGTTCGATTTATAAGATTTTATAGTAAACACAGTCCACATTGTCAGCACATTATCCTGGACTAGTAAAAGATAAAGAGTGGGTGTTTGTTTAATTACATTCTTAGTTTGCTAAAATCTACACAAAGATGTGAAAAACTAAAAAAAAAAACGATTTTTATAAAAGTTCATAGAACAATAAACTGGATTTTATGTATGTGTTACATCATTATCATACATCAAAATAGTTAGACGGATTCCAGTTATTTTTGGCATCTACGTAGCCAGGTTAATCGAAAAAAAACACACACACGAACGAACGGAGAATTTCATCCTTCTTGAAAATCGGTTTATAATTAACCGGACCTGCCGCGTATTAGGAACATACACCATGTTTAAATTAACTTCAAATGCCGTCTTTTGCGACTCTCACATACTAAATCACCAGGTTATGCATGATAATATATTGCTATAACCAGAAAATTACGTCTAAATTGCCGACATGGCCAAATCGACGATTTAGTGCCACGAAGTGTTTTTGATGCGATGTAAATTAGACACCTATCATGTATAATTCATGGAGAAATTAAACGGGAGTCAATCCCGGTTAAGGTGCAATTCCGTGCATCGCAGCATGCGACTAACGCACTTTAGTGATGCGAGAAAAATCGATAAGTGCCGAATATCGATATTTTTTTTCATTAGGTAAAGGGGTTTTAGAAGCCCCACATATTTGCATCTTGCTCTAGCGTCTAGAAGGATGCCGGCCACAAATTGCAGTAAACATGGCCCGTTTAGAAGCACGTTTATGAAGGCAAAGATGCCTTCAGCTAAAATATTGCGAACAGTCAAATTGTCAATTTAAAAGAATATTTTGGGAAAACCATGGTATAGTTAAAAAGCTGTAGTTTGTAGATTGTTTTAGCAAGGACTATAGAAAAAAAATGGTCTTCTAACAATTGTACCTACCCTATAGTCAGTTGTTTGAAAATGTACGGCGCCGTTTCGCTGTGCGTGTCTCAACATCGTTCTGTTCTAAGCCGCACGCGTCGGTGGCAAACTTCGAAAACAGCGCCATTATACATACATTTTCATACACTGACTATTGTCGCATCAAACGCGCGTGTCACTCACACGCGGCTGTGATTATCCGCGATGCACGGAATCGCACCTTAACAACGCTACTTAATTAAAAACTGCGCTCTCGTAACTCAAGAAAAACGTGAAACAACAACGGGAAATGATTTCTATCTGTTATTTATAGCCGGCTAATTTGAAAAGGTTACACGCCTTATTATTTTACTGACAAAGTAAAAGAGTTTATGATGGCAGCGTTAATAGGGCAAAAACCGTCTAGTTAGGCCTCATAAGGTTGCGCGGGCGATTCCGAGCGGCATTTAGAAGGGACGCGCAGTCGCGCAGCATTCTAGATCACGCAGGCGCGTTAGACATTCCGAAAATGCGCGCGCCTCTTGCGCCTCACAACTAACTACTACTGATTTTATGGGGTCTAATTACACGATAAAAGCGAATGGCACTGCGGAGCGTCGGCATACACTGGACAACTTTGAGGTTGAATATTCAGGGTGCTAATTTGTTGAAGCTTTGCGATTTTGATGTTATGTGAGTTAATGTAATGTAAATAATGTTATTAAAACTTTCGTGAGACATTTAATTATTGTATTATGCGGTTTACACTCACGTGAAATTTTCAGGACCTCCACCATGGAAGCCTGTGCTTCCGGTGGCGAAACATACTTATGTTGCAATTGGACAAATATAGGACGACTTATACGCAGAAAGTGGATAAGCTTTATTTAAGTCGTCTGACTTATAGGCAGAAAGTGGATAAGCTTTATTTAAGTCGTGTGACTTATACGCAGAAAGTGGATAAGCTTTATTTAAGTCGTCTGACTTATAGGCAGAAAGTGGATAAGCTTTATTTAAGTCGTGTGACTTATAGCCAGAAAGTGGATAAACTTTATTTAATTCTTCTGACTTATAGGCAGAAAGTGGATAAGCTTTATTTAAGTCGTCTGACTTAAGTATAGGAAGAAAGTGGATGAGTTTTATTTAAGTCGTCTGACTTATATTATAGGTATAAAGTGGAAATCTAGTCATAGCTTAGCTCATTTATGTAACTTTACCCCCTTTTGAGAAATAAATATTCTCATTCTCATTTATTAAATTTAGAAAGGTGTTTCGGTCTTATAACGGCATTGCATAAACAATATACCTCTTCTACTCATGATCTATGAGACAACTTTTTCAGATCGGTAGAACGCAACTTTTGATTAGACATTGGTATTCTTAAATTACTGGTACCTATTATTTATGTTCAACATCCTGCTATCCATCTTAAACGATCACTTCTAAACTGCGCCCCATTACTGCTTATCGCCTCATTGATCCCGAGTTTCCTGCAATCTAAATTTCACCAAAACGACGCCATTAGTAACATGACTCTTCTATTTCCAGCTGCTGACGCTACACGTAAAGCCAAAATAAAGTCTTAATGAAGTAATTAACTATAACATTTGAAAATGGAAATGAAATAAAATATATAACTAAAAAACACAACATAATGATTTATGCTTTTGGGTCCTGAGCTTGGATTTCCTATGTTACAGGACCACTGTCGCGGCTATGACCATTTTTTATTGAAGCACCGAAAATTTTATCAATTTTATTTTATAATTATTTGTCAAATAATAGATAAAGTATGACCGTAGGGCTGGCTCGTTCCTCGCCCAGTGCTTTAGACAAACCACGGACGGTAATTTGCAAAGCCCAAGATCGCATATTTATGACCCTCACCTTCGTTTCGGGCCACAAACACCTACGATCTGTGACATTCACTGTTCGCCCTAGGTATGTACTATTTTGTTCTTTGCATAGTTTGATATTTGAAACGGTAGTTTCAATTGCTGACGCTACACATGAAGCCAAAACAAAGTCTTAATGAAGTAATTAAATCAATTGTCGCGGCCATCAAACCAAATGGCCATTCTTACTGAAGCGGCGGAAACCTGACGACGCCTTTTAGGGTACCGCATAAAGAAACCCCCATAAAAATGAGCAAAACTGATTTGTAAGTACTATTACGGCCTTCCTATGTACTGATAACGATCTTGTTGATGAGCATGTTCCTATTTAATGCCGATTGGTACACGGCGTTGGACAAGGTAGATTAGTGTTACTTTATATCTTGGTTTTAAACCTTCGAGAAAGTTTTTGGATAAGGTACAAAGGTACAAGGGTAGATATCTTGGTTGTACGCAGTGTAGTTTGCCTATTTTCTTCGTATACCCATTCCTTCAATTGCTCAAAGGTTAACTGGAAGAGATCCCTAATAGGGATAAGTTCGCCTTTGTACATATTTCATTTGTTATCAATGTATTTATAACCAGTTGTTGTGTACAATAAAGCGTTTACATACATACATACATACATACATACAAAGCAGAGTATCAAGTGTAATTTTCTAAGGCAACAGAACATCTTGACGGTGTTTAAAATTTCCTTATAAGTAAACAACATTCTTAAAAACGAGTTTTAGTGTTTTTACGTCGCCCTATGCCGTAAGTGGGATTTTCTGCCCTGGGGAGAAAAAATAGCTTCTTATTTTTCTAAGGCAACAAGTAAACTTTAGACAAACCACGGCCGGTAATTCGCAAAGCCCCAGATCGCATATTAAATGCGCAAACACCTGCGATTTGGGACATTTAAGAATTAAATAGGTATGAAATATAATATATTACGTTGAATACAAACTTACGCTAAAGCATCTATTTAGGAAAGTAAACTTGAACACCATAAGTCATGAGTATAGAGTAGATTGCCATATCCAGAGAGGAGTTCCAACGACTCCTCATAGATCCCATCATCAGGACTATACTGTCAAGAATAATTTGAGATTTATAAGAATAAGTTGATCAAACAACCAGAACAAATTTTCAGCGCATACCACAAAAACGTATGTGTAGAATAGTTTTCCACTCCAAAGATATCCATATCAAACGTAAGCAAGGAACTCTAATAGCAAAATATCACGTCGCACTTGGCTCAAACTTTTTAGGGCATGGTGGGAGCGTAAGTAGTGGCACACGAGAATATTTCAATGTTGCCAGTTAACGACCTCTTTTTACAAAAATATGTCCACTGTTTCCTTTATTACTCACTATGCCATTCAAGGGAAGAATGCAGTATTAAATATAGCGAGGAGAAATATTCTAGAAATGGAACTTGTTTAGTTATTAAGTTACTTGTTTTTCCCAAGAAGGTATTTTACTCATCCCCTGGGAACCGTGCGTTTTCATACAAAAAAAATATATTTATATCTCTCCGACTTATCATTTATTTTATGGTTAATGTCTATAAACTGTAGCTTGTGACTTCAACTTTAATTAGTGCAGAATCTGTCTATTTAACTTCTATAATATAGTTTTGATACAAAAATTTCAATAAACCTATAATTTATACTACCTATTCATAACTAAGAAATAACCTCTAAATGTATAAGCTATCAATACTTTCTTCTAACTGGCCACTAATAAAAATAATCTAAAAAAAATAGTGTTCCAAATTCAAAATCGAAACCGCCAATCCATCGCGATCGCACGTTCTCATACTCATTACTGCAATCGTTTCTCAGCGATTCCCGATCGCATAAATCCTGCGGACGCCGCGGGCGTGCCGTAACCGATTAGTAGGCGCGGTTATCTACCGAGAGAAACAATTTCCAATGCGAAAATAATTTATGACTTCATCGGAGTACGGGGTCACGACGGACAATGCTTTTCGTTTGTTTTGGAACGGACCCGCGGTCTTGATTTTGCGGGTTTCACTTCACTAGATTATTTTGTAAATTATATTTTTTACCAGTAGTGAAGAACGTGTGACATTATGAAGGAAATTATTATTACTTTCTAAAATATTCTATTAATATTGTTATAGTTGGAAAGTAAGTTGATTATTTTGAAACTTAGTTGATATATGGTTTGGTAATTTATTTAACAAAAATATTTAAATAGCAGCCTCGAGACCCGCCTTGAGAAACTTGTGTAGGTACCTACACTGTAAAAAACGAAACAAAGCAGGATAAAACGGCTTAATAAATACATAGTAAGTATATAATACATTTGTACGAATTATTATAATTTAATGGTTGGCTTTTTGTAAAAACTAACAGTAAAATCTATTTCCGACTTCACCAGAGCGCGGTATCACTTCGAACTACCTATACATTTTGTTGGTTTTGGAACGGTACCTTAATTTTATAATTTTGTGACATAATAATTTTGATTATACCTATATCTATTTATTGTAATTAAATTAAAACAGGTAAGTAAGTAGGTACCTAAGTACGAGTACAATTATGTATTTTGAATTAATCTAGTGGTCATAAATAATTCGACCTGTTGTGTCAGTTATGACTTGAGTTATGACAATCTAGCACGAAACATTTTTCAAAACTTTCTTGTAAGTAAGCGTTCTTATAATTCATTTAAATGAAAAAAAAAATACTGACATCTTTATAATTTATTTATAGTAAACAAAAGGAAACTTGTATTTACACATTGTCGTAATTTGAAATATCGGACATCTTGTGTTTAGTTGCTGCGAATTTTTCGCCCGAAATCCGCAACAAGAAAGAAGAACCAACTGAACCAAGGCGGAAGGAACCACGCATCTTAATACATTCACCCGAACACAGATGGCGCTAAATTAAATGCTAATAAGGAGCTTGCATTGTAACTTACAATTAGTAGAATATTACGACTGTGTTTAAGTGCTATCTTTGTAAAGCATATCAAGTTTTCATTTGAAAAACTAGACGGCAGTATATAATACTACGTCGATTTCAATTTGTGTAAAATTTCGTTATTAGTGATTCCCGAAAATTGATACACAAAAATTGATGTTTACAATTTTTTTTTTTAATGGTGTGTACTTGTAAATAAATGCAATACACTCTCTGGGATAAATTTGAATGCCTGTGATATTTAACATAAAAATGAATTGCACAACATAATATAGACCGGAGATTTTAAGACCATCTGTATAGGTATACCATGTTTTAAGCAAATAAATTACTCATTTATTCTGAATCGGATACCGAGCTTCGACTTGTTTAAGATATAATGCTTAGCTGCGCGAATAATTCGAAACGTTTTCAAACGTAACCAATAATTATTGCATGGTGGAGAAATCCCGAAAAATCGAGCGCTTGGTAAATTGCATAGACTAAAAGTTGCTGTGACTGTTGGGCATAAATGGCGGCTTCGACGGCTTCGAGAGCGCTTGTTTTGAGTTTACTCCATTCGAAATGGCTGAAATATGACGTTTTACGTTTTCAACCTCCATATCTCAGCCAACTGGGTCGTTAAGAAAATTCTATACAGCGTGTATAATTGATAAAACCGGAAATTGAAGCGTTAATTGCCATGGCTTATTGAATTTTTGAAATTTTTCTGTGCAGCAATGTATGGCGTAGCTATTACTAAGTGACAGTTGTGATTGTGACATCACGATGTTAAGTGTCAAGAAACAACAACAAACAAATACATTGCGTGCTGAATTATTTTATATAGAAAAAAAAAGTTCGATATTTTAACTGATCAATATACAGTGCCTATACTAAGACCCCGTAAAGTTTGCGGTTATATCAAATATACACGCTGTATAATTATTGATACATCATCATCATCAGCTCAAAGACGTCCACTGCTGGACATAGGCCTTCCCCAGAGGGCCATGACCGGTCCTGCGCCGCCCGCATCCAGCGGACTTCAGCGACCTTCACCAGGACATCAGTCCACATGTGGGGGGCCTACCCACGCTGCGTCGTCCGGTGCGTGGTCGCCACTCAAGAACTCGATTAATTCATAACGTAAATTAAATTAATTATTACACGAATGATTGAAATTCGGATAAACGAACATCCAAACATCCGGCCCATACCAAATTAATTTTGTCCAAGCTGAAACGGAGATGTTTCGCTCGCTTCGCTAGCTCGGTCCAATTTTATCCCATCAAAAACATTACATGTAAAAAATTGCAAGTCTCGCAACCTTCTACCGAAAAAAGTTGAGATACAATATAAAACCAAGGCGGTTAATTTATTCAGTACCTATCAAAGTGACCCTTCGCCTATATGAAAACTTTGACATACCTACATTTTCACCGGATTACATAACTAAAAACATATTACCATGACCGTTGTAGTGCTCGCATTAATATTAAACATTTATCTTTATAATAAATGTAATGACATGAACGTGGATTCCTCCCAAGTTACACACAGGTTGTATTAGCGCTTGTAAAACCCTTAGAGCCTTATCACACTTGCGATTTGCGAGCGAGTTGAAAGCGAAGCGAGCGTGCAGCGAGTTCGCCGCGAGTGCGCAGCGAGTTCGCCGCGAGCGTGCAGCGAGTTCGTTCGAAAATTCATTTCTACTATAAAATTAATAATTGATTAAAAAGTGGATTCAATTTAAAAATCTTTAAAAACGCACCCTATGATTGTAATTACGAGCTTTTCTTCAGGCGACACCGACAATCTTAAACGTGTGTTTTCACGTTTTAAGTCATTTTGGATCACATGTTCGTTAAATGTTAGTCTTGACATGCGCAGATAGAAACGAAATTTTTTAGGATTATTTTTGATTCATTTTCGAAACAGCACATAGTAGTCGCTCTCTTGCAGTCGATTTATTAAGAATGGACCCTCCCAAACTCGTCTTTTCTACTTTTGTTTCTTACGTCTCCGAAGCAATAAAGCTAACACCTGTGTCTCCTCGTCGGAATCCATTATCTGACTGTCCAAGACGAAAATCACTCGCCACGATCTTCATGCGAGTACGCAGCGAATTCGTTGCGCACTCTCGGCGAAATCGAGACGCGCTCGCGGCGAATTCGTTACTCGCTTTCAACTCGCTCGCAAATCGCAAGTGCGATACGGCCCACAGCTGTAATAAGCTGAATAAGGGCTGTATTAAGCTCTTATGCAGTATGTGTGCTACGTGGGCTCCCAAAACCGATCATTCCTCATTGTATACCCCTTTTCTTACCACAGATAACTGTTATTAAAGCAATTTGCCGACGACCAACCAATTATTTTATCGTAAATTACGTTAAAAGTATCGTTTCTCGGTATACGTGATACCATTAGCAGTTCCCCGGTTTCATTATTTACCGAGCATGTATTGTACCGTATCGATCCAATGAAGCTATAAATTATTAGGTATTATAATCTTGAAATTATTTTTTGGAGCATGCTTTTGAATTTTGCTACCCTGATAAAAATCGCACAGGGCCGGAATGGACGGTGTTGTTTCAAAATTGTTATATTAATTAACGCTGACTATTCTAGAAAGTTTGGATGTTTATGCTTTCATTCACAACTAACATTAACGATAAGCCAAGCCAAGTATTCAAAAATATGCATGCCGCCCACCATGCCATATCCACGTCGAGGCTAGTGTATCAATTGGTTATGAAAATTATAGTTGATTTTCCTTTGTTTTGAATAAAACGAAAATGCATGAATCCATGTTGCATAAAAGGTCCTATAATTCCGATAACGGAATTTACATTCACATTTGATGACTAGAAATTAACCTAGTCCTCAATAAAATATTAATATCTATTTTTTTGTTATTTCTAGCACTTCCTGAGCAGTTATCGTCCTAATTACCATCTCCCACTCGTTCCGCCAGATCCGAAATATTTCGAAGTCTAACCGAACGTAGGCGGAGTTGACATTTACGAACTCCAATTACAAGTTAACTTTTAATCACAAGTCGAGATAACTTAAAATGTCTTGAACTCTGCTTCATTTACCAAGAATTTCGGTTGAATGGTTTCGCCATGGTACTTAAAAAAAATATTAGAAATTTCTTGAATACTTAAAACGATTTCAACTGATTTTACAGATGCAATTGAGAAAGAGAAAATGATGCATATATCTAACATGAAATACAATCACAAATGCACCGCACCTCGAAGTATGCCATGTACCATACATGCACGCCTTATTGATACTGTTCTATTTTAGTACTAGCAGCCAGCATCAGCCGTGACAAAAACGGTTAATTTAAAAAATGGAACGTTACAATAAACGGTTAATTTAAAAAAAACCGGCCAAGAGCATGTCGGGCCACGCTCAGTGTAGGGTTCCGTAGTTTTTTCATCCTTCACAATAAACTACTGTTTTAAGCCCGAGGTTTAAGTAAAGAAAGATTTTAAGCTCTATAAAAAGGTCGTAAACGCCCTAGAAACTGTAATCACTTATTACCTTCTGGAAGTCAACTTACGTTTTTAAAGAAAAAATTTGAAATTTGGCGATAACTCAAAAACGCCTCGACCGATTTTGTTCAATATAGTTTTCATTGAAAGTACTTACAAGGCCTCATTTACATGAATTTTTCCGATTTTTTTTTACCCGTGGTTGAAAAGTTAGAGGGGGGGGGGACACTATTTTTTTTGTTTTCGGAGCGAATATTTACAAAACTGCTGACTTTATCAAAAAATAATGTTAGAAGACCCCTATTATTTTTCCAAGACCTATTCAACGACACCCCACACACCAGTGTTGAAAAGAAAAAAAAAATTCACCCCCACTTTAGGTGTTCGAGAGGTACCCGAAAAAAAAAATTTTTTTTAATTTTTATTTTACCGTTCTGTCGGCATTATACATACACATACTCATACTAAATTTCAGCTTTCTAGTACTAATGATCACGGAGCTAAGCCGCGGACGGACGGACGGACGGACGGACAGACGGACAGACGGACATGGCGAAACTATAAGGGTTCCTAGGTGACTACGGAACCCTAAAAACGGAACGTTCCTATAAACGATTAATTTAAAAATGGAACAGTCCGGCCCTGCGAGCGGGCTGGTCGTGCCCGCTCCGGGGAGGTCCGCACCTCGCAGCATCGCATGCACCATCAATGCACGCCTTATTAATACTTTGTAATGACGCTTTTTAATTTTGTAATCCGATACGGACGCCGAAAGTGATCGGATTTGAGGCGTGGTTTATGAAGTGTGTGCTTTATTTATTAAATCTATACTATTATGAAATAAATGCCTGTGCATTGAAGATATACTGAGATAATTGTGTATATTTGCGGCTTCATCAAGGCAAAACCACTGGATAGATTTCTGCTATTGTTGGTGTAGGGTTAACTGATTAGTGATTACACTTTGCAGGATCTCATGCATCACCAATACACGTCATATTAATACTATTTATTAATTCACTACGGGAATCCAATATGGACGAAAGTGATCGGAGATTCGGATCCTGGGCACGGCGCGCTTCGTCAGGAGGTTTCTCTCTCTGCGTCGCTAACCATCGGGTGCTCGGGCCCTGCTCCGCTGCCTTGTTGTATAATAGTACATTTCATTCCGGCAGTGAATTCGTATGGACTTGTTGTATAATAGTACATTTCATTCCGGCAGTGAATTCGTGGATATTCCAGATTGCAGGTGATTGTGGCCCGAACCGAAGGGGGTACGCAGAAAATCTCACTTACTGCCTAGGGTGCCGCAAAAAACCTAATCTAAGGAGAATAAATGAGTGACTAATAAAAATCCTCATCATATCAGATAACGTATACCCATCCCACCGTTATCTTACCATCACATTGACGCATTACAATTAAGTATTTTATAAACAGTACCTACTCTTCCTGACCAGGGTGTTGGGGTGGTAAGACAATCACGAACGTAGTATGAGGACTGATTTTGAGATCTCCACGAATTTTCCACTTCAACAGTCGATTGAGACGAGCAACTGGAGCGCAACTTTCAACAGGCTAATGTGGAGTAGCAGTTAATCCGTGCATGTGGCACTTAGAATAAATACGCCAATACAGTGAAAAACGTATAGCACACTGTACTTTAGGTTTTGCACGGCAGAGTACCTATAAATAGTATTAAACAGAAACCCACTTGCTACATATATATTAGCCATATCACTTCGGAATTACCGGGATATGACCGCTCAAATGGCTATATTTTGTTCGATGAAGAATCGATGAAATTTAGAACTATTTTTTGGAGTTTACTCCTTAAGAATCGATTTTCATATAGGTATAAGCCCGGGGTATGAAAAATATGGGGTATAAAATCGAACGTATCTGCCGTGCTAATTTAAAAAGTCGTATCTCAGTATACGATCGGAGTAAAAATACGACTTCTTAATTTAGCGGGTTATGCGTTACGCGTTATAGGCTAAGATCCCGATATAAAATGACCTTCACCGAGATGTTTATTTTATGAAATGTATTTTATAATCAATTTAATATGTCAATAAATATATTGCATATGGGTTGCCTAACAAATTTTAGTCCAGGGTATGTTTAATTAATAATAAAAAAAAATGTTTTAAACATTTCACCGGTTTGATTAATATTAGATAAATTCTATACCAATCGAAAGTATGAAGCCCATAGAATATGCAAACGTTAGGTTACCTATTCTTTTCCCGTCACAACTATCGGGTAGCCAGGTATAAACAGGTAAATCTATACCTACTAGCATTTTGCAAAGGTCTGATTATTGAATTGAAACTGAATAAAATTAAAGATTATTTAATTATGAATTTATCTAATAATCAAATCGGTGATATGTTAAAAAAATATATATTTTTATTTTTTACTAAACATACCCTGGACTAAAAATTGTTAGGCAACCCATATGCAATATATTAATTGACATATTAAACTAAATATAAAATACATTCATCAAATAAACATCTCGGTGAAGGTCGTTTTATATCGGGATCTTAGTCTATAACGCTTAACGCATAACCTGCTAAATTAAGAAGTCGTATTTTTACCCCGATCATATACTGAGATACGACTTTTTAAACTACCATTATGTTCACATAAACAAACTATAAAATTGTCAATGTCAACTTCATGTCGAGTGTCAACAAAATTTTATAAATAAAATAAAATTTAATCAAATCTACGCTTAACGGGTAAATGTGCTGCTTTTGAAACAATAGCGCCCGTCACACAATCGGCTAAAAGATACGTGTTCGTTTCAGCTCCCAAACAAACCTAACGAATTTTTGTGATATCCAAGATTACAACTTTTATAACGTGCAATGCAAAGACCGTGTTTTCTTGGTGTTTAAGCCGTGCTTGTATGGTGCTAAGATCGAAGAAGACGTCTTGCTGTAGAGAGAGAGACCGCTTTAATTGTGACTCAGCTTTAAGCTTAGAAATAGAGAAGGCGTGAATACTTTTCCATCACCACTGCTCTCATTTTCCTGCATTCAGCCGCAGAATGGTTTTGATTTCGTGAAACTTTCCAGGATAAATACATACATAAATCAAGGATCCAACACAACCGAGCCATTCATTTTCTAGACGGGAGTCTTGCCGACCGACAAGAAGCTATGAAGTTTAAATCGAAATTGTTATGTTTTTGATGTTGGCTTTTAAATTGTATCTTTTTTTATTATAATTGCTTGTATTTTTACTTTTATTTGTAAGTGTTAGTTATAAATATGAGTGATCCTTCTTCATCCTTGCGCTGTCCCCATTGTCCCAACTCAACTCGAACTTTTACCCCTCATGGACTTAAAGTGCATATAGGGCACATGCATAAACATTTTCCCCAAGTCATCCCCTCCAACCCTAGACTGTCGGTTTCACAGCAAGCTCATGGTAACAACCCCATTCATCTAGATTTTGGTGATCTAGCTACGTTAAAGCAGTCAGTACGTGTGTTACGGCATATCCCCAAAGGGGCGCGAAACTTGGCAGCGGCCAAATTGAGCGACCTCATTGATAAGTGTATCGACTCCAATGGCACTCTCGAATGGTTTAGTTTACTGTCTTTTGCCTATTCCGCACTCAAATCGCCTGAAGCGTCGGCCACGGGCAATTTAACCACGAAAGTTAAGAGAAATATTAACTCTGCTTCTTTTGATATCAGTGGGAACATCGGTGCAGAGACCACGCCTTTGAGATCACACTCCATACTGAAGACAATTGAGCGTAAAGTACATGAAGGGGATCTCAGGTGCAGAGCGAGTGCTTATGTCGGATGAGGGCGTGGCGCCGTCGAGCCCTGAGACTTTAGCTACGCTGCAGTCGAAGCATCCAGCCCCGTCCCGGCCGCTGGTACTTCCACCGGAACCTGACATATCTATTTCTGCCTTAACTGTTAAGCCGGAGGAAGTGGTGCAGGCACTCAGCTCTTTCAACAATAGTTCGGCCGCCGGTTTGGATGGTATCCGCCCTGTTCATCTTAAGGAGCTTACGTCTGCATCTGCGGGAGACGCCGATTTTCGGCTCCTGGAACATCTGGCCAAGCTTTGTAATTTTTTGCTCAGTGGTCAATTAAACCCTGAAGTTTGCTCCTATATTTATGGTGCTTCCTTATGTGCGCTGTCAAAAAAAGACGGTGGTATAAGACCCATTGCCATAGGCAGCGCTTTCCGCCGCTTAACGGCAAAGCTAGGATGCCGTGCAGTGAGAGAAGAAATGGCAGCTTATCTGCAACCTTGCCAATTAGGGTTTGGCACAAGATTGGGCTGCGAGGCTGCAATTCACGCTACGCGGGCTTTTTCGGTAGATAGCAAAAACTTAGAATCCGTTTTAATACGTATAGTTAAGTTCATATCATTGTAATAGTTAAGTAGCATAAGTTTCTGAAAAAATGACTGACTGTTGAGTTTCTTTCGGCGTTTCTTCTCAACAGTGGTCTCCTCTTGTGAAATGCCGGTAGACTCAGACATGTAAAAGTGCCCTTGTGGCCTACTTGCAGAATAAAGTTCATTATTTCATTATTATTATTATTAATTAAAATTGATTTAAAAAACGGGTTTAACTCAGTGGAGCGTGATGTTTTACTGTCCGAAGTGAAGGATAAAGTGCCATCACTCTACCCCTTCATTTTCCAAGTATATTCTTCCGCTTCTAATCTTTTCTACAATGGTCCTCTTGTTCTTTCCCAAGTTGCTGCACAGCAGGGGGATCCGCTAGGCCCTTTAGTTTTCTGTCTGGCCATACAAAAGGTAATTTCAGAGGTTAAATCCCCATTGAATATCTGGTACCTAGATGACGGTACCCTAGGTGGTAAACCTGAAGAAGTGGAACAAGACTTGCTCATGCTCCTGCCTCGTTTAAAAACTCTGGGTTTAGATATTAATTTCAGCAAATGCGAATTTTTCCCCTGCAGTACCAACTCACACGATTCTTTCCCCTTATTCAGTGCTCTGCTCCCCGGACTGAAAGTGTTGTCGGCGAGATCTGTCAACCTCTTGGGGTCCCCAATATTCCCAGAAGCCATTCCTGAAGCCTTCGAGGAGAGAAAGCTGCTTCTGCTGATGGCTGCACAGAGGTTGAATGAACTTTCGGCTCACGTAGCCCTCGTTATGTTGCGAGTTTGCTTTGCCGTGCCTAAGCTGATATATTTCTTGTGCACCGTGCCAGCCTGGCTGCACCCTGTCCAGACAGACTCCTGTTGACTTCGTGTTGAAGGAGAGTTTGGAAAAGGTGCTGAACGTCTCCCTTAACCAAGGTCAATGGGACCAGGTTTCTCTGCCGATTCGAACTGGTGGTTTGGGCGTGCGTCGCGCGCGAGATGTGAGCCTCCCGGCCTTCCTGGCTTCGGCGTGTGGGGTGGTGGACCTTGTCACTCAAATTTTATCTTTTGATGGTGACAAGGCTATCATTCCTTACGCCTCCGATGCTTTGACGGCCTGGACGGCTCTTAATCCCGGCGTAGCCATACCCGTAGAATTGTTCCGTCAGCGTCTATGGGTTTATTTATATGAGAGTGCGCGCACCACGATTTTCATAAACCCATAAGTAAGCTTATTTCTGCGACAAAATTATCGCGCGACTAAAAAAAATCGTGGTGCGCGCCTGGCCTGAAGAGTAAACTCCAGTCGTGGGTCGGAGCTGACACACACACTTTTTTGTAGTGGATCGTATCAGCTTAATACTCATAGAAGTTGAAACCCGTTTTGATTTTGTTCTTATTTATATCGAACGCCTTTACAATTATGTAAGTAAAACTTATTAGCGGATGGGAGTGGTTTAATTGGAGATATCTCTATTGATATCTGATCTAAAGAAAATCTAAAACGATAGAACGACCTTTGTGAACCAGAAATATGAAGCACATACTCCATTTATCGACCAGATATTCCAACAATAGTTATTATAGCTATAGAATATTATTAAAAAAGAGTTACATGGTATTATTTAATTCGACATTTAAGCCCTTTTAATATTAATTATGATGTTAAATAAGTACCTAATAACCTCATAATTGAAACGTTACTTCGCTGTTAGCTTTCACTATATCTAATTACTTTTTATTACAAACTCATTTCAGTTAATTTAATAATACCGAACCAATAATTTATTGTAATTACTTGGTGCGTGTAACAGGTATTTTGTGAACTCCGTACTAGGTATTGTAATTAGTATCTGCCTACACTGCCCCTCCTTAGTACGGTCCGATATCTATCTTTTCACAATGAAGTTAAAACAGGACATTCACTAAAAATAAATTTTAATGACTACCTATCAATAAAGGATGGATTTCGTTCCCATTGCCAGCCTTTATTTTTAACTTATTAGTACGAGCGACATCTTCGACTCCGTAACGTATCAAATTTATCAGGGGCCTATGATGGTAAAGTTTATCACGTGATAACGAAGTGACGAAGCATCTGTCACTCACACTCGCAAATTGTCAAAACTTGACGGATGCTTTGTCACTTTAGGCCCGCTGGTTAGAAAGTAGATCGATATACGAGTAGAAATGAAATAAATGTCAGGTGGGTAGGTCGAAATTTACATTTAAAATGCAACAAACTATAAAGCTTTGCTGCGTTTCTGCTCACGGGAATAGTCAACGCTGTAAAACTTCAGTTTTGCCAATTACGTAAACCGAAGAATGTTGTGTTAGCATATTAATTTATGGCACTCATTGTATTTATCATCTTGCTCCTCTTCAAATCAAAATGTACTAATTGTTACGCCTCTCAAAATATTATCATCTTAATGACATCATAAACATGAACTCTTCGAGCAATAGGTATCTTTCGTAAATTTTAGCGGGAGGCGAAGACATCAACCACGTAAAACGCCAAATATAAATAACTCACAGACACATAGTCTGCTGATGCGATAAACGCACACAACAAAGAATCGAAACACACATAAACACTTTAGAAATACTTTAATTTATAAATATCTTAATAAACACACATACACACTTATGACCAGTTCACTAATTGGCGAAGGGGTTCGTCTATGTTTGGCATCTCCATTGGGCTCGAAATATGTCAAAAATTTCACAGCGGTTGATGTCAAAACCGTTATTTTCAATATTATTAGTTAAGATACTGATTATACCTACACTGTGCCTGTGGACAGAGTGGAGTTTGTTATTACAGACTACAGAGTAGGCAGGCGATGTGTCACATTGTAACGCAGAAAACGCACCGTGGTATTACGGAGGGTAATTTATTTGTGAATTTGTAAGTAATCGTATCACGTCATAGATCATGGTGTGGAAAATTGAACATTTCTTTACACTTTTATGGCAAACTATAAAGTTGCAATAGAATAACCTTTATCGGCGACTTTTTGCAGCGATACGGTTTTAAAATACATAATATATAATGGCTACTATTTTATTAAGTGTTTTATTAAGTGGTGGTTTACACTTACCTGAAATTGTTAGGAATGGCCCGATATGTTCGAATTCGTATAGAGTGACTAAGTTACCGCGAGACTGTACTTAGTCCCGTAGTGTACTGTAGTAGTCGTAAACGTATGAAAATACTGTAACTTTTCAATATCTTATCACCTCACACAAACAAACAGGAGTCGTACTTTCACTGCAACAAAGTAATACGGTAAACGACATACCTACCGAGTACCGTCTTCGTGGGAATCAAGGAGCAGTAATGGAGCATTTACTGGCCGGTCTATTATCTACTGCAGTGGTTCTCAACCTTTTGTTGACCAGGGATTACATGTATTTCTTTGTTGTCCGCAGAGACTAAAAACAAGTTCTCCGACGAACTCCAGACATGCATCGCCCGTGAATTTGAAATCTGTCATATGGTAAGGAATTAAGTTTATAAGTATATATTATCAAAGACATAAACTTAATTTCTTGATACCATATGGGCCAGACGGTCCGTTGGACTTATTTACGGTACTCTATGAAACGGCCAAGCCATACTTTTGAAACCAAGGTGTAGGGTTAGTAAACTCCGGGTTTAGGGGCTTGAAGCCAGTTGAGGCCATACTTTTTATAAACCAAGGTGGTGGGGTTAGTAAAGTCGGGGCTTAGGGGTTTGGCTTTTCCTGGGATCTGATAACTTTTTTACAGCGAAAGCGTTATGAGAATGTGAGTCTTGGCCGTCAATTTTTAACCGACTTCAAAAAAAGGAGGGGGTTCTCAGTTCGGTTGTATGTTTTTTTTTTTTTTTTTTATGTTTGTTACCTCATAGCTCCGTCATTTATGAGTCGATTTGGAAAATTCTTTTTAGGTTTATGAATAGACATCTCAAGGTTGGTCCCATAAAATTTTGGTGAAGATCGGATGACGAGATCCATGAGGAATCGAAGAAATTCCTGAAATTTTATAGGCACTCATAATATTTTTCATATATTTTCTAAAACTATTTAAGTATTTGCATACGGTAGTCATCATCTTCCAATGCTGAACTGATGATGGAAGGTACAACTCCTTAACGGTTAGGAGTTAGGAGATAATTCAAACGAGATGCATGCCTTCAAACCCTCCCTGATCACCCCGCCATAAGTATTTTATACGAATCACTAAAAAGCGAAAAAAAAAATTTTTAACAAAAAAAAGAACCGACTTCAGTTAAACTAAAAAGCCGAAAATAACCCGTTCAAGTACAGATTACATTTGACTCACCCTTTGAAGTCGGTGCCAAACCTCACGTAAACTTTAATATATAAATATAATAACTGAGTGGTTTGGGATCGATTTCAAGGGGTGAGTCAAATGTAATCTGTACTTGAACGGGTTATTTTCGGCTTTTTAGTTTAACTGAAGTCGGTTCTTTTTTTTGTTAAAATTTTTTTTACATGAAATGTTTTTGGTGGGATATCATTTCTTTTTGTAAGGTGCCCTAGTTTTTTAAATTTTTTTGGGCTGTAGGGTTTCTTGAGCGTCAACTGAAGTAGACAATTGTTTGTGTATTTAAAAAATACTTAAGTTTAGCCCCATATATGTATTTACACTTTTATCCCCTATTATGGGAAACCCATACAAACTTCCACCCCCTTATTTAAAGGGTGGGGGGTGATTTTTTAAAAGTCCTACAATATGTATTTGATTTATAACAATGAGTCCCTATAGGTTTCAATTTTCAGACCTCTAGTATCAAAATTTGCGGAAGTTTCATACAAACTTCCATCCCCTAGTTTAAGGGGTTGGGGGGTAAAAGTTCCAAGTTTTAGAATTATTTTGTGGTTTGTGTACTAATACTAGCTTACATACCAAATTTCAGCTTTCTAGGTCATCGGGAAGTACCCCAGAGGTTTTGATACGTCAGTGAGTGAGTGGCAAAATCGGCGTATTTTAGGTACCTATAAAACCTAAAGTATAAAAGCTAGATCAATTAAATTAAGTACATTTTATATGTTTGCTAACTGCATCTTAACCTGAGAATTTGGGCGCTCTAATATTAACTGGGACGAAACTATGAGGGTTTGAATATGAGACGAAACGGTTCCCTTCTTTTTTGTTCGTCTTGGCGGGGGCACTACCGTGCCCCCAGATTTTAAATCAACAAAAACACAAACACTTACTAGTTATAGAATTATAAATCAAACTCATCATAGGTACTCACAAATTAAATTAAATTACCAAAACATAACGTTATTCTTGAAATAAAAATCATCGTAATATTATTATTATCTTTCAAGCACCATTATGTGATTGAAATCCTGCGGACTACTAAAGGGCTAGTCTGAAGATTTCTACCGTGCCATCCCTCTTGATCTAGGATCAAATAATATTTGATTGAGCGAGACGGCACGATTCAAAGTTCGAATTTCGAACATCGCAGTAACCCTCCTCGTGGTCCGCGGACTGGTTGGGAACCGTTGGTCTCAGAATGTATATATAGTTGATCACTAATCGAACGTTTATAAAATTCCTGTTATTTTAGTGTTATGTGTAATTATAACATTAAAGTAAAACTTTGTGCTTAATGCACGTTTTAGCGGAGTTTCACGGTCTCAAATATTTACGCTCGTGCGGTAGTCGCAGTTCGATCGGAATCGTATCATTTATTTAACAATGTTGGTTCGTAGAGATTAATTTCTCATTTTTTCGAATGTCACGATTAATTAGCGAAAATCGTGGTTGTATAACATCAGAATTATCATAACATTGAAAATGTTTATGTTTTCCTGATCAAGTATTACAACAATACAATACAACAACAACAATAACAATACAAGTATTGTGCCCGATCTATGAAAGTTTCGCAGATATGAGAGGTACGCGGATGGCCCCATATATCAAGATGTGCGTCTTCCGAAGGGCTGTAAAGTGCTATTACATATCAGAAATCGATCCTTATTGAGATTTTCTAAAATATGTCGAGTTTTTTTTTTTCGTTTTCGTGGAACGAGAATAACTTTTTTCTAGCTCGCTTATTTCATGGGTTTTATTTCTAAATTACATTTTCAATGCCTTTGATGTAGGCACGTAGTGTGAGATTTCTAGATTGACTGACACATACTGACTTAAGGTGCGTCCACAGTGCGACTATGATAAGATAATTGGTGATAGGGCGCTAATGAAGAGATTCTGTCCTTGCGCTATTGGGTCACTTCCTGTGTAAATTATCGACTGTTTGCAAGAATTATCGACTGTTTGAAAGGATGGTGGCACGGTGTGACATCAGTTATTATCAACATGATGATAACTATTAAATAGTTAAGTTTGAATAAACCGGTGAACTTAAACAAAATTCTGAAAAAGTACACGGTTCACGATAAAAAGTACCTAATGCAGAAGACGCGGTAACGTTTTTAAGATATAAAACCGACACCATTTCCCTATTTCTTTTTTTGTGAAGAATATCTAGTATTAGGAAAATTAGTTAATAATGTAGCTGTACAGTCAACCAATTTGATTTCGAGGCCACTATAGAACCTTGTCACAATGACAATTATACGAGTATGAGATCTCCAGCGGCTTTCATATTGGCGTTCACTGTGACAAGGTACGAAATGGCCTAGGAATCAAATTGGTTGACTGTACATGTAGTAAAATATAGCCGATGTTTTACAATAAAGCGATTTTTTTATATTTTAATGGTTGAGGCAGGGTTCCATATTGCGTCTCCAACGACTTTCGGGGCCAACACGGGCGTCCTTCATATTGGACCACTGAACTTGGTGCGAAAGCTATTGAACGACGTTGGCGCAGTTTGCAGACACCTGCCTACTGAGCCGGCGGTCCCGGGTTCGAATCCCGGCAGGGGCAAATATTTGTGTGATGAACTCAAATAATGGTTCTAGGGTCATGGATGTTATCTATATATGTATTTATATATTATGTATATCGTCGTCTAGTACCTACCCATAGTACAAGCTTTGCTTAAGTATGGGAATGGGACTGGGTAGATTTGTGTATGATTGTCCCATAATATTTATTTATTTATTTATTATTGAATTTTTCAACCAGTTGCTTCTGCATGCCTTAGGTTCCTGTTCTAAATGAATAAAAAAAAACGTTTAAGAACCTTCATCTTGATAATCTGTTTCATATTTATTTTATGATGTAGTGAATTAAGTATACTATAATTCATATGCAAACACATACTATACATCTTCGTATATTAAAAGTCCTACTTAAAATAGTCTAGATTTATTTACAATCCACTATAAAATATTACCTATTCGTTACGAAATTCCGGAAAAATGCAATTAACTAACCACACTCGCAAAAGCGACAAACTTCATAAATTCGCTAAATTGCCTACATTTTAATCTACACTACACTAACGAACATCGTAAAAATAACAAAAAACCTCATTCACATCGGCTTTGAAATTCCATTAATATTAAAAACAAGCTCAAGTTTAATCATCTTTATGGACGGGATAGGGTTAATTTAGAGTCCCTTGATTGTTATTGGCTGCCTAATTGTGTTCATTTCGCGATGCCCTTAATTCCTTTGGAGCATGTGATGGTAGAATACATTTGAACAGAAGGTGCATTTCGGACCATGCCTATAGGTTTTAGCGGGCCGATTTTCCGAAATATGCCGTAAAAAAGAAATGATGATCCGAATCAGATTCGCTTATACTCAACTATTCAATTCTATAAACGATATTTGACGACGCGTTTGGCTCGGTTTGTAGACACCTGTCTACTGAGCCGGCGGTCCCGGGTTCGAATCCCGGCCAGGGCAAATATTTGTGTGATGGACTCGAATATTTTGTGCTTGGGTCATGGTTGTTTTATGTATTTAATTATATATCTATGTATATAAGTACGTACCTATATCGTCGTCTAGTACCCATAACACAAGCCTTCTTGAGCTTAATTTGGGACTAGATTGATTTGTGTGAGGTTGTCCGATATTTCATATTTATTTATTTATATTCTAGATTTTTTGTAACGCAATTTGAAACTCAAATATTTACGTGTGGCCAGAAGTGCGAAAGAGTTTTACTACAATACCTATAAGTATATAGTAACGGCGTTCACTCTTCCGGCGAACAGAAGATGAATGGACGAATAAAGCATTTATAACTCCGAATAATGAAAAGCCCGAAGTGTCATTGGCCTGAAAAACAAAATTCCGATTATTAATTTTCCGGAACTTCATTACTTATTCGGAAATTTGATATTCGGGATAATGACATTCGTATTTTCAATAATCGGAAATTTATTTCTTAGGAATTATGAAATTCGGAGTTTTAAAACATTCGGAATTATAATAATCGGTATTATGAAATTCGTGATTCCGATAATCGGAATTTAGTTTTTCGTATTTATGTAGTGTACCCGTTCGTTGTCAACGGTTGGAGTCAAAGTTGACTACGGATAACGGTGTACTCCAACTGTTGTTGTTGTTGTTGACCGAAACGTCAGGGAAGCTCAAATAATTAGTATATTTTGACACAAAATCTCCTCCCCTGTAAAATTGTTGTACTAAGTGCAAAAGCGGTCACTTACTAAGATACAACTTTTGCCCTTGAGACGACAGCGCTGGCCGTTACGAGTGCACCCTCTGTATATATCTGCTTTACGGCACCGACACTTGGCTACTATGTTGCGTATACGCAACGGTGTAAAGGCAATAAAATTAGTCGCATTAGGGTGTCATAATGACGTTTTTTACTCACATTACGGTTGCAGCTTGCAGTAAATATAAGGTAGACGTCTTGCCTGATTCGGTAACATCAACATTTATTTTATTTAAATACCTCTTAATGTATGATACTGATGGCTTTTTATTTGCATTTTTAGTGGTTTTAGATGCAATTTCGCATCATTAGGTAATTTCTACGACTGTTTTGTTATTGACTAGTTTTTAGCTTATGTTATAGACAGGTAAAATTTATACGTTAGATAAATTACTGATAAATGATAATTTAAGCCACAAGAAGCATAAGGGCATGATCCTCTTAGCTCAAATCATACACAGCAAAATTAAAAGGACTTTTTCCATAATTTACGTTAAATTTGCACCTGGTAACGATGGCGTCAAATACAAATGAGGTCCAAACTTAACGTAGCAGAGATATACACATACCTAAGGTAAACGCAGGTATTACCGACCCCCGTAAGGCAATTTCAAAATGAACCATCCTTTTTAAGGATGCTGATTGCTCTCAGATTCACGTTTTAATTTTTTTACGTTTGTATTATGTGTAAATTCTATATTTTCTATGTTAAAAGCTACTGAATAAAGGTCTATACTGTATAAACTAATTTATATAACAACGAAGTCGATTGTTGCTAATACCGACTCACAAAAATGCCTGTGAAGCTATTAACGATTTTTATGCAGCTATCACCGATCGTAAACATCTATATACGATCGGTAATAGCTTCTTACTGTTGCTACTACCGACCCCTATGGATCGCTAATACAATTTGTTAGTGCAAACATATAATTTATCAGCGACTCATAAAAAGTAGGTTTTTTTTATTAAGTTACACCTTCTGACTTTAAAACAAATTGTAATTAATTAATATAACATGAAATATGAACCCATGCACACAGTTTTAAACAAAAAACAATAATTTTTAATGTAACAATTCAAGAATCGACCTTCCAAAAATATGTCATTATTAGTTCAATTAACAACGTGATAAAAAAGAAAGTGGAGAACAATATGTATGTCGTTAATATATTTTTACAAAGAACCGATGTTTTTATTTAAATTGGGCTATTAAAGTACCTGTGTTATTGTCATATAATGACATAATAGAGAAAAAAACAAAACTCTATTCTGAGGCCATTAACGACTTATGGGTCGGTAATAAAATTTGTAAGTGCAAACATATGATGTATTAGCGACTCATAAAAAGTAGGTATTTATTATTAAGTTACACCTTCTGACTTTAAAACAAATTGTAATTAATTAATATAACATGAAATATGAACCCATGCACACAGTTTTAAACAAAAAACAATAATTTTTAATGTAACAATTCAAGAATCGACCTTCCAAAAATATGTCATTATTAGTTCAATTAACAACGTGATAAAAAAGAAAGTGGAGAACAATATGTATGTCGCTAATATATTTTTACAAAGAACCGATGTTTTTATTTAAATTGGGCTATTAAAGTACCTGTGTTATTGTCATATAATGACATAATAGAGAAAAAACAAAACTCTATTCTGAGGCCATTAACGACTTATGGGTCGTGTGGCGTAAAGCCGTTAGCGGACTGTAGGTAATGAAGGGAGGATCTTGGTGTGGAGTCAGGAAAAATACTCTATACTGATCCAAAAATAAATATCAAGGACTTACCGTTGCTGATGTGCCCGTTCTGTTTCGGAGGCCTCCGTCAGCTTCCTTTTTGATCACACGGTTTAAATAAATAATGTTTAGCTGTAATTCTTGTTGTTTTCGCCGACACTAATTTTGACACTGAAGTCTAGTTACATTTTTATACAGAGGGCAGCAAAGCGGCCAGTGTCCCCGCCATTTATAAATGAATCAGTATAAAGGTTAATACTAAACACCCCCCACCGAAAGCACTATGTGGCTTTCATAAAATATAGGGAAAAGGAATAAAACGAAAAATGCGCTCACTGAGGCGCTAGAAGATAAAATCTTCATAATTGAAGAAAGAGGAAGGGAATTTAGTAAGTGTAAGGAAGAGGACACAGTTTGTTAACTGGTCTTGATAAAGAGTTATTAGCTCTTGTACGCAGGGTAACCTTGCGCACAATGCCGTCCAAACCGGGATGTGTCTGTTCGACAATTGCAAGTGGCCAACTGCATGGAGAAACCCGATCATCCTTCACCAATACTAAGTCTCCTACTTTGATATTGGGAGGCGAGATGAACCATTTTGACCTTTGCTGTAAGGTGTTTAAATAATCTTGGCTCCATTTCTTCCAAAACAGTTGGGAGCAATTTTGTAAATATTGCCAACGCGTTAAATGGTTTACGGGTACGGACTGTAAATCATACTCTGGTACAGTTGTCAGACTCTTGCCTACTAAGAAGTGTCCTGGTGTTAACACATTAAACTCATGAGGATTATCACTAGCCGGTAGAGCGCATAATGGCCTTGAATTCATTATGGCTTCTATTTTACAGAAAACAGTTGACAGTTCCTCAAAAGTCAAAGCTTTGTCACCGACAGTACGCACAAGATGATATTTCGCAATTCGAACGCAGCTCTCCCATAAACCGCCCATATGAGGAGCACTAGGAGGGTTGAACTGCCAGTTAATTAAGCGCTGAGCGCAGCCGTTCAAAATATCCTGCCGGGTGCTGTTGTCAGACATGAATTTCTGAACATCAGCAAGATGTTTACTGGCTGCTATGAAATTCGTTCCACAGTCCGAATAAAAACATGCCGAGAGACCACGACGGGATACGAATCTATCAAGGGTAGCCAGAAAGCAATCCGCAGATAGAGAGGAAAGCGTTTCCAAATGCACGGCTTTTGTGGAAAAACACACGAAGACCGCTAAATAAGCCTTCTCTATCTTTGCATTACGCCGTAAACTTTCCTTTATGTAGAAAGGTCCGGCTAGGTCTACACCTACATGCTCGAACACTTTATTAGGCATCAGCCGAGTTGAGGGAAGATCACCCATTTTAGGCTGAAGCAGCGTCGGTTTACATTTGAAGCAGTTCTTACATTTCCCGTGAATTGATCGAATGAGGCTACGAGCCGACAAGATCCAATATCTTTGGTTGATAATATTTTGCAAGGTTTGCGGACCTGTGTGCAAATATTTCTTATGAAAATATTCGACCAAGAGCTTTGTAAACCTACTCTGCTTTGGCAACAATAAGGGATGCTTTGCATTGTATGGCAGATCAGAGTGCGGGATACGACCCCCCACCCTGAGGAAGCCACGAGCATCAAGAAAGGGTGCAAGTTTCCTTAACGAAGGAATGTACGTCTCACCCCTTTTCAGTGTTTCAATTTGCTCTTTAAAATATGCAGCTTGCACTAGCTTTATAAGACTATCGTGGGCTGCGTTTAAGTCTTCAGTCGTTAAGACTTGGTGGCGAATTGAAACGTCATCGCGGGATCGTTGAAGTAAACGTAAAATCCAGGCGATGCTTCTTTGCATTCTTGAAAAAGAAGAAAACCGGTTACAGACTCGCTCAACAAACTCTAGTTTATCTTCTTCTTCAGTCTTTCGAGCTATCAAACTGAACGTATTCGAGTTTGATTTCATCTCAAGAATTTGAGTTTCACTTTTATTTGTGTACGTTGATACAGGCCAAGTTTCACGATCCTCGTACATCCAGGTAGGACCCTCAAACCACTGAGAGCTATCAAGCATGAATTGCGACGGAGATACACCTCGGGAAGCTACGTCTGCCATATTGTACTCGCTTTTAACATGACGCCATGCATGGGGTGGTATTGACTCTATTATTTGTGTAACACGGTTACACACAAATGTCTTCAATTTATAAGCGTCAGTTTGCAGCCACGCTAAAACAATTGACGAGTCTGTTAGCGCTGTAATTCTAGTCACATCCACTCGAGCTATGCATTCGCATGCGTACTTCATAAGTTTTCCAAGAAGAGCCGCGGCCATAAGTTCCATTCTAGGGATCGTCTGAGCCTTGACAGGTGCGACCTTCGATTTCGCCATTAGCAATCTGCACTTTACATCCGACTGACTCCGTGATATAACGTAAATGCAGGCAGCGTACCCACGAGATGATGCATCACTAAATCCAACCAGCTCGCATTCTGTTACACCTGGAAGCAATATGTGCCGTTGGATTTGCAACTCAGATAGGCGAGGTAGTTCGGTGATGAATGTCAACCACTGCTTGAGGCAGAGGATCATCCCAACCGAGACCCACCTTCCAAAGATCCTGAAGGATGCACTTTGCAACAAATGTACAAGGAGAAATATATCCAACGGGATCATAAATAGATGCTAGAGTCTTTAGTAAGGATCTCTTGGTATTGACGGTATCTTGCTTGTTCAAAGAGAAGCTGAACGCGTCAAACACCGGAGACCATTTCAAGCCTAGAAGCTTAATCGAAACGTCATCCCGATCCTTTTGAAAAGTGACAGTAGTTTCACGATGTTCAACTGGAACGCGCTCGAATAATTCTTCACAGTTGCTAGACCACTTCTTTAGCACAAGTCCTCCGCACTGTAGCATATTAATTAACTCGTCCTGCAATGCACAGGCTTGGGAGAAGGTTGCGCATGACCATAGAATGTCATCCATATAGATACTTTGTCGCACGACATTAGCAGCTGAAGGGAAACGTTCACCTTCATCACTGGCTAATTGTAGCAAAGTACGAATGGCCAGAAATGGACTCGAACTTACGCCGTATGTAATCGTTTTTAATTCATAGACTTTTATCGGCTCGTCTACGGACGACCGATATAATATGTGTTGATATTTTCTATCACATTCACGCACAAGGATTGCACGATACATTTTGCAAATATCACTTGCGAAACAGTATTCGAATAATCGAAAATTGGTTATAAGGGAACCTATATCACGGTACAGGTTTGGTCTTGTCAACTGAGTATCGTTGAGAGAGATGTTTGTAGACGTTTTCGCACTAGCATCGAATACGACGCGCAAGGGTGTTGACGTACTGCTCGGCCTTAAAATGCTGTGATGTGGAATCAGATACTTGCTTGACTCGCTACCAGTGTACAATTCCATGTGGTCAAGTTTCTCATACTCGAGCATGAAGTCGTTGTATGCTTGCTGCAGCACTGGTGAACGCGCAAGTTTGCGCTCTGTTGCCAGCAATCGTCTTTCGGCGGCAACTCGAGAGTCTCCAAGTGTCGGCGTATCAGTCACAAAAGGCAGCGGCACGATGTATCTCCCCCCCTCATCACGGGAGTGATCACGCACGAATATATCTTCAGCCAGCTGATCTTGAGGGCTGAGTACAGGTTTGCACGGCAATTCCTCTACTTCCCAGAAGTCACGCAGCGTTTTGTCCAAAGTCTTCTCTTCAGAAATCGACAGATGTAAATTTAATGACAGTTGATTGCTTTCGTTGTATAATCTTCCACTTACGACATAACCGAAAACCGTCTCAATCACCTTGGGTATGTTCGGCTTGACATTAGTCGGCTTGTCCAACATCAAATCAGACACGACACCGTTGTCCAACAGAATATCTACCGATGACTTTTCGTAGAACAGTGGGTCAGCCAAATCAAAATTCTTGTATTCTTCCACGACTTCCGGTGGAAACGAAACATTTGGCATTTCGGATGACACTTTCTCGACTACGACCAGTTCTAGCCGGAAACTCGGAACGTCCGATTTACACGGCTTTAAGTCGCATGTCACCATGCCAAAGTTTTTGACTAGTTCACCTCCTAGCCCTGATACCGTGTAAGGGCATTTGTTGCGAGGTAGACCCAAACGTTGAGCACAGTTCAAAGTAATGAATGAGCTTTGAGCTCCAGAATCAAGAACGGCACGGCAGTTCTGATATTGACCAGTGATGTCAACGACTAGAGTCCTCGTAGTCCCCAGTACTATACCGTAAGAACTGGAATTTTCAGTCACGGAATGAAGATTCTCAGTAACGGTTGGATCGGGTGTCACAGCCACACTCACGGAGCGCGGTAGTGAAGGCCCCGCTGCATGCACGGCAGCACGGGGCGTCTGCGGCGTCGGCACGGCCGTTGCCTGCAGAACACTTGCATCCCGATGTAGTAAATAGTGGTGAGGCCGAGAGCAAACTCCACAAGTCATGTTGCTCTTACAACTTGACGTTTCATGCCCACTTTTTAAACAGTTGGTGCATAGTTTCAAGGCATTGACACGGTCAATCCTGTCTTGAACTAACAGTTTACGAAACTGTTCGCAACGATAAATCAGATGATTTGAGTTGCAATGCACGCAAGTCAGTTTGTTTTGGTTCGAATTATTTTGAGTATCAAAGCGCGAAACAGCTAATCCAACCTTTTGTGAAGACGAAGTTGCGTTCGAATATTTGAAATTGGCCGGTTTATGACTCGGTTGTGCGAAGTTGACAGATGACTTCACTTTGACTTGTTGATTGTTTATAGTCCGGGAGCCGGCACTAGGAAATGTATGTTCCAAAACTTTAATTTGTTTGTTGACGAAATTTATTAAATCCGCGAAAATCGGTAATTTATTTTGATCGCGGCTTTCTTCAAACAATTTCCGAGTATGACTGTCTAACCCACGTAATGCCAAATGACAAAATAGATAGTCGTCCAAATTCTCAATCTGCAAGGCGTGAATCGCTTTCAACGAATGATCAAAAGTCTCCACGAACGAGGTTAAATTCGCTACGCTGTCTTTTGTCAAAGGCGAAAAGTTCAGCATTTTGTCCAGATATCTGCCGGTCAACGCCCTAACGTCTTGGTATTTATCAAGTAAGCTTTGCCAAACAAGTGGGTAATTGAATGACGTGATCGGAAGACTTCTGACAATGCTCAGTGCTGGACCTTTGACGCAAGATAGGAGATAATGAAATTTATCTATGTTCTCGAACTTGCGATTGTGAACCAAAGACACGAAGGTATCATGGAATGTAGCCCAGTTCTCTACCTGCCCGTCAAATTCAAATAACGTTAGCTTCGGTAAGACCGGCCTAGCTAGACAATCATCCTTGGTTACAGTTGAATATTTTTCGGTTGGCTCCTGGACTATACGCGTGCAGTTCAAAGCTACCTTTTTGCAAACATAATATAATTCGTCGAAGCTTTCTAACGCGCTTGTTGAAGGTTTAGCCTTGGGGTTTGACTGCATTTCAAGCATGATAATTTCCATGACAATTTTTTCGAAATCGCTACGAGCGTCATCAAGTTCTGAAAACTGTACCATGTAATTCTGTACCGAGTCTAGACTATCCAATTTAACAGTTTTGGATACATCATACGCCTTTTGTAATTTTTTGAACAAATATTCTTTTTTAATTGTCAAAGTGCTAATTTGCAATAAAGATTGCACCTCGCCTTCCGCCATTTTTGTCACGGACAAAAATATGACGAATTGGTTGAATTATATTTTTGGAAATCTGTGAGAAAAGGGAATAGCTTTATAGCGAATACGATTCGCGACGGAAGCAACGGTTAGGTATATTATTATAGATTATAATTTGGGGAATTAAACAAAAAAAATAGCTCGGTTCAAAATTTTGAAAATGCGGCTCGAAGACCAGAAAATGTGGCGTAAAGCCGTTAGCGGACTGTAGGTAATGAAGGGAGGATCTTGGTGTGGAGTCAGGAAAAATACTCTATACTGATCCAAAAATAAATATCAAGGACTTACCGTTGCTGATGTGCCCGTTCTGTTTCGGAGGCCTCCGTCAGCTTCCTTTTTGATCACACGGTTTAAATAAATAATGTTTAGCTGTAATTCTTGTTGTTTTCGCCGACACTAATTTTGACACTGAAGTCTAGTTACATTTTTATACAGAGGGCAGCAAAGCGGCCAGTGTCCCCGCCATTTATAAATGAATCAGTATAAAGGTTAATACTAAACAGGTCGGTAATAAAATTTGTAAGTGCAAACATATGATGTATTAGCGACTCATAAAAAGTAGGTGTTTATTATTAAGTTACACCTTCTGACTATAAATCAGATCGTAATGAATAAATATAACAAGAAATATGTACCCATGCATACAGTTTTAAACAAAAAAACAAATATTTATAAATGTAACGATGCATGAGTCGACCTTACAAAAATATGTCAATATTGGTTAAAATAAAAGCGTAATAAAAAAGAAAGTAGACAACAATACGTAGGTCGCTAATACATTTTGACAAAGAACAGATGTTTGAATTTCATTTGGTCTATTGAACTACCTGTGTTATTGTCATATAATAACACAATATAGAAAAAACCGAAACACTATGCTGAGGCCATTAACGACTTATGACTCGGCGATAGCTGCCACAACTAAAACTGATGAAGCTAAGACCGTCCTATTTTATTTTAAGGTTTTATCGTTTCAAATAGCTTTTTTTTTCAATAAAATGTGGTATGAAATCCAGAACTGACACTCAACGGAACATATTTAATAACACAACAACAAAGTATAGCACTCACTTATTCGAATAAATCGCTTAAGTAGAAAAGTCACGTGCTTACCTGATGGATTAAGGCCTAGTACGACGTGAACTGCGCCCACGCTGTCTCCGCACAAACTGGGTTATTTTGTCTTTTTTTTGCACTTTCACACACACTAACGCAAAAGTAAATGATGGTCTAGGAACCAACGTGTGCGTAGCTTCAGCTATCTATAGCTAGAATAGTACAGGAAGCGTAAAAATTGACTTTTAATTTATAGGTCGGTATTACCTGCAGATTTTCGATGGGTCGTTGATACCTGCGTTTACCTTAGACGATTCTTTCTCGTCTGTTTTCGTCTCCTAAACTTAACCAATCTTTATGAAATTGTAGGATCCGATCGATTTTTGCGTGAGTTGTTATAGAATTTGTGTACTAGGTATCCATTTAGGCGTTTACGGCGAAATTTTGGACAAAAAACACATTCTTTAATAATTGGTGCGAAAATCGAAACGGTTCGTCACAAACATTTTGTGAATTGAATGGGAGGGCCATTCAGTTTAGGGCATGCTCCCGGTTCTGATTTTGTATGGCGAGAACCGAAAAAACAGAGTTGATGTGAGGTCATTTACCAATTTAAACTCACACCTATATCACACATTAAACAAAATGTGACTTAATCGCATGTTTATATGTTAATCGCAAAACGTGTTTTTTATGTCCAACGGGCATCCGAGACCATTGACGTAACATCGCGTCCAAAACATGGAGGTAATTAAATAAAAAGCTTTTTGAACGCGAATACATCCCGTTTTGTTAAAATAATGAAGGTGATTTGTCAGTACCAATGTCACTTTTAAAGATTTCGTATCAAACGTATTATTAAAGATGTTAATAGATATCATTAATAATGCATTTATTAAACCGAGAGAGTATTGGACTGACAGCCTAATGGTACAGTCAGAAGCAGAAGCCGCGCGCAAACCAACCGCTCGAAATGGTTAGCACACGACTATGTGACTTGTACACCGTATCTCTATGTAATTTCTTTTAGGATTTTGTTCCTCAGTGAGTACCTACAACGGGCGTTAAATGTCTGTACTGCAGAGTTGCATGCTCATTTATGAATGAATTCATTTATAAATGGGCGGATTCCAACAATTTTAAGGGTTCCGGAACTCAATCGGAAAAAACGCTTTACCCTTATAGGATCGTGTCCGTCTGTACGTCTGTCAAGACCTCTTTCTCAGGAGCACGTGGACCTAAAATCAATATCAATCATGCTAACACTTGGAGCCGTGAAAAAAATAATCTTATAAGTCAACATAATCAAAGTGTGACGTAGTGCTTAAACCCGCCAGGTACGCTATGACGTAACGGGCTTAGGCACTAGTCCATATCCCTCGATCCAGACGGGATCTTGAGGGTTTCCGTAACTAGCTCAAATCGGGAGGCAAGGGACTGGGTTAAATGAAACCTGGGATTTTATCTATACTAAATAACAGAGGCTTTATGCCTGTTTATTTAACTAAACTCTTAAATCTAGATCCTACGTTCCCTACGTTAATGCCTACGGTATCCCTACGTTATCCTCGGGGACCCGGTGTCCCAATTATGCGGCAGGGTCGGGTTAGTAAACGACAGAATGTAAACGCGGGTAAGGGAGATTTTGGCCGGTATCCGTCTGGCGAGAGCCACCACCCTAGGCAGCAGATGCGTGGCACACACACCGCGCTTAGGAGTGACCCCCCCGGGGTTAGCTGTTCGAGCCAAATGCGTGGCACACACACTGCGCCCAGCAACCCGTCCAGAGCACAGCCTTATGTCCCTGCACTAGCGAGCCAAGAAGCGTGGTACACACTCCGCGCTAAGGTGACACAAGACTTAGCCCAGACTTCGGGATAGAGACCAAACACCACTTACAAATGTACGGGAGGACCTACGGTATCTCAAGAAGCGTGGTACACACTCCGAGCTACGAGCGAACGCTATCTTACAACCCTCACAGTGTATGCCGCCACAACGACCTGACTGTCACGAGAGATTGTAAGACACCGTTGCTGGTACTGGGCGCGCGTCGGCTTATATAGACGGCCGGCTAACGGTAAACGACGCGTCGCTCTGCTCCGCCCGTCCCCGCTGCGGTGACGCGCGCTGTGACGTCAGGCCCTCGTCCGTGTGGTGTGGTCCTGGTCTGGCTGCTCGTTATAAAAGGATAGGAGCGTTTATGCAGTTGACCGGCTTTTTGTTAAAACAGTAGCTGGGTATTGTTTAGCCAACTGCAGAACGGCAAAAAGGTTTATGGTACTTATTTTATCCCGCGCGGACGAAGTTCCCAGTAATCTATTTAAGACATTTTCTAGTAATGTAGTAAATCGACAAACTTTTGTGTCTGACTGTACAGGCTGATAGATTGCACAGGTTAAGCTAACTTCGCAGAGGTCAGGAAAAGGATGGGTGACCATTTACTGTCCTCATGACGGATGGGTCTATTAGTTTTAATGTCAGTGGGAAAAGATTTAGTTTTGCTGTGGATCAATAAACTTGAAGAGGATAGCATCGCATTAAATCGAGCTGGTCTAACGTAACTAGATTCTACCTGTTTAACACACGGGCCATCTATTGACCTATTTACAAGTTTTCTCTAGATAGCAATGTAGTCGTATGCGACAAAGATCTCGCGACAGATGGAGTCGAATTTTATAAAACGTAGGTGTTTGTTAACATAATACAATTTCATATTTTATTTTAATATATGTTCATTTAAGGCCAAAACACAATTACAAGACACGACATCGCATCGCAGTACGACGCGACATCGTGCCACGATGCGACGTCGTGAGATTGTAAAATGAATTTTAGTTTTGCATCTTGTTACGTGAAGATAAAGTTCACTTTGGATTTATGCATTTCCACGACACGACGTCGCATCGTGGCACGATGTCGCGTCGTACGACGATGCGATGTCGTGTCTTGTAATTGTGTTTAGGCCCTAAGTTTTAGAAAAGTTTTTTCTCAAACATGCAATGAAATATCGTCGTAACGTGCGTTAGAACAGGCTTCGAAGTGTCAAGTTTCGAGCGGAACTATTCGAGAAAACTGTAAAGGAATTTCATACAAAATTGAAGGCCTAAGCCGGGAAGTAATTTGTTTTTTATTTTAATGTAAACATGGCGTCTGTGTGTATGAACAGCTGATATATTTTTTTTTCTACCCATTCAGCCATCGGACCAACAATATCCGTGTAAATGGTTAATGCCTAGTACACACGAACTGAAAATACCGTCTATACGTAAGTCACTAGAGACCATAGACAATATTAAAAATCCTCTGCCTTTATTTTACTTATTATAGAAACTAAGATTATTATTATCAGGTTGTGTATAATGGCCCTAATATTCGCACACTACACACGTGGACTTATTAAAGAAAAAAAATATAGAGGGATTGGATGGACAATTAAAAATACTTTTTTTAAACATGGCGTCTGTGTTCATGAACTGGCTGAACAGCTGAATTATGTTTTTTGAGTGGTGTATTTTTTTATTTCATTGCATATGTTTGAGAAAAGCACTATAAATGCCTTAGCCGTGAAAAGGGCTTGCCGGCTTCGTATCACTAGACGGCCTCCCTTACGGTCGGCCGTCTATACCTACTCAGCCGGCAAGCCCTTATTTCCCGGCGTCTGCAGTAATGTACTATGAATGTGTGTATTGTATATACACCACACTTTACAAGCTAAGGTTTAATACATTTTAAAAATAAATCGGGTACATAGATAAAAACGGGTGGGGAAGTTGAAAGCGTAGGTACGTATTGTGCGTCTCTGGTCGAAAGGATAAGATGTTGGACCGGTAATCCAATGATACCAGGTTCGAGTCCCGGCGTGGACAGCGTATGAGCACAATTTGTTTTTTCTTTGCGTGTTGATCTTTGTATCGACATATATTTATAGCAATTAATAGAATTTATTTATTTATTTAATCTTTATTGCACAAAAGAAAAACAGATCGTACGAATAATGATAATAATAATAATAGAGCTATTTAATCCAATAAATATTACATTAATTCACAGTACATGCATTATTCTATAGTTGATTTATTATTTATATTTATACATTTTATATAATTTGTTCAATTTATAATAACTATTATAAATATCTTTATTTTAAAATATTATTCCATGCATATATTAAATTTTGATTTATAATATGATTCATTATTTTAAACATTTATTTTATTTTACTTCACTTATCACAGATATCGTACAAAAGGCGGACTTAATGCCATAGGGCATTCTCTACCAGTCAACCATCGGGCAAAGCAGATAAGTTTTGGGCGGTGCAACTAACTTAAATAGGTTTTAATTGATAAATACTTAGATAAATACATATATTTATTAAATATACATATATAAATATATACATATGGACTAAAAATCAAAACAGATATGCTAAGATTTCTCCATACAATCTGTTTAGCAAAATTTTTGAAAATGTGTTTGCAATGAAATTTAGGTAGGTATATAGTAAACCAGTGGCTTGGCGTCAAACATATTCTATTTTTCTTCTCCAATCCGTCTTAAAAGATGCAAGGCGGTGGGAATCGATGTTTTTAAACGCCACCGATAGACAACTATATCGTCACTCGCCAGGTACCTTGACCTATTCCTACATTTCATCAATGTGCCCTGTATTTCTGTATTTATATAAATCCCGACGCGATCATCGATCAGAAAAATATCAGACTTAAAAAAACCTTTGTATTAAAAATTGCACCCGGACAATTGGTCTCATACTTCCACCTCAGAACGAGACAGCAACAACTGTCCCCTGGCCGAAGGTGCGTGGCGGAAGGAGACGGTATGATGTGCAATGTTCATTAAAGAGGGTCAGCGTAGGCTTGGGGTGTAATAACCCCCCTCGCCCGATTCTGTGGTCGTCTTTTTAATTTGTTCTTGAAAATCAGGGTTGGCGACTTTTCTATTTTTTTGGCTGGTGATTTAATTAAATGTGATAATAGTCCAACTAAATCAATGGCGGCTCGCTATGAATCGGTTCAAGAAGCTTATTAGAGTATCAAAACACAAAGCATAAGGTCTTCCGCCCAGTCTTTTCTGCCAGATTACGAATTTCAGTTTCTTTTGTGCTTTGATTTTCGTATCAATAGATAAATACCAACTACCTATACATATATCTGTCTTGAATTTTAACCTTATTGAAAACATGAATGATTATTAAATCGAAATTAATTTAATTAGTTAATTATCACAGAATCTAAAATCATTACTTGATTTTTTTAGTAGCGAAAGTGTAGTTTGGAAAATATTTTAAGAGCTTTGACTTTTTCAATATCTGAAAGAAGCGTCGCCTAAAATGACGTCACATGATGACAGGTACAAAACACACAAGAAAAACTCCAGTACAATTTCCATTCTAAATCCGCCTTGGTAATAGTCTTGGTACATTATTGTAGAGGCGGGAAAGTAAGCAATAGAAGAACAAGGTCGCGAAAAAATATATTTTGATTGACTCCTACCTGTTTTAATTTTTTTTTATTTTTGTGTAGGAGTCTACACAATAGGCAGCCTAGCTGCGCATCTAGCTATACCTATCGCGGCTTGTCAAACTGCTTGAGGAGGCTATGATATTTAGTCGTGCTCGTTGACCCCATATCTGGTGCCATATTTCCTAGCTGTCACCGGAATTCTTACCCAGGAGTGGTAGACTGGATTTCGAACGTTTACTCTTCTGGGAGAATAAATCAAATAATTATAATTATCATAATTAAATAATAATAATAATAATTTCTTTATTTCGGACAAGCAAGGTATCCATAGAGTGTCAGTAAAACAAGCAATATCTTAATCTAGTGTTAGTATTTACAGATTCATTGGTAATTTTAGTATGTCAATAATCAATCTACAATATGTATACATGTTGGTATCTATATTATAAGTTGTGCCACACTTTTAATTTGCTCGGTCCAATGCTTGAGGATTGGACAATCAAACCTCTCAGCAATTTCCTTTAGAATGCTGTTGGGACTACATCTCACACGACTTAGTAATGAGACTATATTTTTACGAATTATAGCCTGAAAACTATCCGTGCGAGCTTCCACAAACATGCCCGATGCAGAGCACCTGCTAGGTAGTCCCATCAGCATTCTAAAAGCATTGTTGTATTGTACGCGCAAGGCGTTGTAGGCTCGTTTCGTGTACCGGACCCACAGGCTGCTCGTGTACAAAGATTGGCAGTACGATTTAAACAATGTGATTTTTACATCACGTGAGCAACGAGCAAACCTGCGGGTAATCATGTTACTCCGAACCGCCAACGCCCTGCGCTCTCTTTCTACATCGAAATCATCTTTTAGGTCACTCGTGAGTAGGGTTACCATTTAGGAATTTGAAAAGTCCTGGCAAAAAGCCGGACGAATCGAAAAAAGTCCGGACTTTTTAGTCACCAAAATAGGTAGGCATGGTAGTAGGTAGACGCTCGCATTGCGAGATTTGCGAGGGGGTAGGTGCGGGGTGCGGGCCGGCCGGGCGGTTTTATTACTCATTATTCAAACTTATTTGAAAAAAGCCGGACAAATTAAAGGGCCGGACAAAGTCCGGACAAGAGTCGAAAAGTCCGGACATGTCCGGACAAATCCGGACGTATGGTAACCCTACTCGTGAGGATGTGTCCTAGGTACTTGACCTTATCTACTACAGGTAATGGGCTAGAGTTCAACAAGATAGGTGGTACATAGTATGGCTTAATTTTACCTGCCTTAAATATCAGCACTTCACTCTTTTTATTGTTGTACTCCAGTCCATGGGCCAAGGCATAGGACTCGCAACAGGCAAGCAGCTGCTCCAGCGCGCTGACAGACGGGCTCAGTAGCACCATGTCATCGGCATAGCTTAGGCTGTTGACACAAGTGCTACCCACATAACATCCCGCATGCATACCACTGAGCCCCTCTATCAGCTTGTTGATGTACAGGTTGAAGAGCTTCGGTGAGGTGATACCGCCTTGTCTTACACCGCATTCAAGCCTGTACTCACTGGAAAAACTGCTCGCCCATCTAACCTGGTTTAACTGATTGCTGTACCAGTGAGTACTCGGGAAGTGGACTCAAATTTGCAAAATTTCATCACATCCGACACTGGGACTGGGACATGTAAAACTAAATAGACCGGCAATGCACTTGCAATTCCTTTGGCGTTGAACGTGTCCATGAACGATGGTTACCACTCACTTACCATCGGGAAATCTGCTAGTTTGCCTTCAACAAAGTCACTTGTGGAATGTGGCGGAATGCTAGAGGCAGCCCTGTGATGCCGAGACACCGCCGGGAGGCGCGGCGTCTTATCAACGAATTAATTCTAGACTAACGAAGACCGGGGGCGGCCCCGCGATTAACACAACCACCCCTTGGCTTGAACTTGAGAATTCCTAGAACTGGACATAATTATAAAAACTAAACGGCATAAAAGTAATAAAGGATTTGTTTTAATTAAAGAGTTTTTGTTGTGTGTGATGTTTCATGTTGAACAAACAGAGGAGAGAAACATGGGGTCCGATTTTTCATCATCGTCAGCTAAAAGCGTCCTCTGTTGGATATACCCCTAAAGTACCTTGACTTGACCTGTATTGCACGAATCCAGCGAACTACAGTGACTTTCACCAGGTCATTAGACCACAAGTGAGGGTTACCCACGCCGCAACTCGTTGGCAAGCCGTCAATTTCTCAAGCTAGCTTCTATGCCAACCTTGCCTCGTAAGTCTTGCCTTCCAGTCATTTACTCTATTTCTTCTATGGATATTTTTATTCCTGATTCAATCTGACAAAAAAATCCCAACACAGCATACTCTCTGGACGAATCAGAGCCATCTTATCCTGTAGCACCTACCTATAATAAAGTATATTATATGGTTACCTATTACACAGCAATATCAAAAATAGATGAATTAGGTCTGGTAACGTTATGTTCACTAAAAAGTTTTTTACATTCTAAAGGAAGTCATTTAGTAAGCATTCTGTAATAGTTTTAGGCATGTGGTCTCTCAGAAAAGATGTTAATTGTTAAGAGGATAATCGGGATGTAATAATACAGTTAATCAGACTTGTTGACTATTTATTTATAGAATGAAATCTGAATTTGAACTGAAATCTCAGCATCGTCCCTGCCGCCTCTATTCGTTCTTGAGCGTCCATCCCAAGGTCCGAGCGGGTGGCATATTAAGACGAAGTTGGAAGTAAAAAAAGGCGAAAAAGAGTTTTATATTCTCTCTCGAATGGGAAGAAATAGGAGAAATCTTTCTCATTTAGCCACCAGTGCAGACTTGGAAGCTGTAGGGGACGCACTGCTATCTTAAACTTGTAGTTTTAATTACAGTAAAAACTCGTGCATTCGAGCTTGGAGTTAAAAATATGTCTTTTCCAGGTAATTATAAATTTTTAGAGAAGTTAATATAGGAGTTGACTAAACTATGTATAGTTTCAAGTGGTTTATGATGTGTTACAGTGTGGTGTCTAGTTACATTCATACAATATAGCAGGTAAACAGTGTATAAAATCGAATCAGTGGCTGCAAAGAGAGACTAAACTAAATAAAGTGGTCTATGATCGATTGCAGTGTGATGTACCTACTCGTGCAATACAACAGGTCAACAGTGTACGAATCAGTGAATTCAAAGTGTTCCAGTGAAGTTAATGGGAATGTTCTTAGTGACTAGTGATCATGGCTTTAGTTCCGCTTCAGTGAGCTGTGAATCGGCGCTGAAAGGCTTCGGAATGGATGGTAAATACTGCTTTATATAAATAGTATCTGTGAATCGGTTTGCAAAACGTGCGAAATGTGTTTGCAATGAAATTTGATTACACTAGTGGTGTGGCGTCATGTATATATATCCTTGGTACAATCAGAGCAGATTGAGCTTGATTTTTCAAGATAATTAATTAAATTAATCGAGTTCTATAAACTCCACGCTACCACATGTTAGATAGGTACTCAATTTATTTACCCGACTGAATTCAATGGAGGACTATATTTTTCATATGTATGTACATATTGTCATATTTTCGGTGGAACAAACAATCTTAGGAAAAAAATCACAACTCCCCCCTTTTTAAAGTGACATTAATTACTGGATAGATTTACTTTTGAGCATACTTTTATCTAGTTTCATAGCCTTCCGTATTTTTCGAATATGCTTGTTGTATATCTTCATAGAGAAGAATTTCGGCCAAAATTCTTCGACCTTTCCGCGATCGGCTACCAAACACCACGGTTTGCGTAATACATCGCAGAAAATATGGCCTAGTTATTTAGTTAGTTTTATTACCTTGATATGACAAAGTTATGCTAGTTTCAAGCTAAGGGCCGTAGCTTGGTAAAGATAAATGTTTTATTCTGATTTGATAATAGGGTATTGTATTCAGTAACCAGTGATCAATAGCTATAGCACCACTCTAGTGAACTGTAAATAGCGAAATCAGCGCTGAAAGCATTTGGAATGGACGGTAAACACCGCGTATAACAGGTGCTACGGACGTAAAAGGTTTTGTCTGAACAGTGATGGGTGCATTTTCGTACTATTTGGGTGGGAATCAGGTAATTCTAGTAGGCAAAGACGACAAGTATATTTTATTGTAGAAGCAAATATCAATACAAAGCGAATAGATGATAAAGATGACTCAGATTACAGTTCTTATGATAATAACAAATCAGAATTAGATACGCCCATCAGAATTTATTTCATCAGAACTTAATAAACTCAGTATCTCTACAGCCTCAGCAGATTCCATGCACAATTGCACAATTCCACACCAAATGGTGGGCAGCTACGAATTTTGAACTGCGTAGGGTAAGGTTGCTCAAGTCGTACTACCGCCTAAGTCGTACCCTGATGATATCTCAGCCGTTTCCTATAAAAAGTGCCATCTAGTGACGTTAAACTGAGCTAAATAGTTGAGCGAGCATGTGAAAACAATTGGACGGCCAACCGGTCCTGCGGAGCAAAAATAATCAATAAGTGAGTTTTTAACACAGTTTTCAATAAAATTTTTAGCCCATTTGTAAGCTTTTTATAAAAGGAATGTAATATTCAAATTGTTTTTTTGATTACATCTATTTTTAATGATTATCTGTCCGTCGTTTCATTCAACCGGTAGAATGTTTTTAGGTTATGCCAGTAATTTTGTTTAGAAACTTAGAATACCTCACCGCTTAAGTCGTACCTGTGGAGAATTCTTAACTCGTACCGGTACGATGTATGAAATGTAAAGGTGGGGTACATGACCTATGTGCTGGTGTCGAAAGCAAAGTAAAAATATCTTTTTGTGATATCTGTGTTCAACCACAATAATTTCCTAAGCTGATTTTTTTATGTTTAAGAGAATATAATTTTTATTTATATGTTTAGTTTAGTTTGTATGGACTTTTATGACTATTAACCAAAGAAACACATTTTAAGTTGATCTGAGAGATTCAGACTGAATTATTTGTAATTTATGTTTTTTGTAATGTGATCTCTTGTTATTACCTGAACGTTTTCTATATAGTTTATAATGTCTTCACTGAAGTCTTATTCTAAGTACGACTTAGGCTATAGGTGGTACTAATTAGGCGACTGGGTGCCTTAATCGTACCGAAGGTACATTTGTGATATTAGTTAAAATATCTATATTGCTAAGAGCTTTTTAATTTTCTATGAATGTTGATTGAAAGGTAACTAAATAAAGGTTCCATACATAGCAAATATCTTGTTTTAGTTGTATGACATTAATATTACAGCATTATTTCCTTAAGGGGTACGACTTGAGCAACCTTACCATATCTCTTACATTTAATTAAATTGCCGAAAGAGCCTCTACGCCTTAGCTTTGACTCAGGGATGCTTTCCAAAGGTCCCGGTCTGCACCATCATCATCGTCATCATCAGCCTATTATTGTCCACTGCTGGATATAGGCCCCTCCAACTGCACGTAATTGTAAGCGATCCTCGGCTACTCTCATCCAGCTCTTGCCAGCCACTCTGCACAGATCATCGTTCCACCTAGTCTGAGGGCGTCCCACACTAGGCTCTGCTACGGTCTGCACCCAGATGCGCAAAGTTTCTCCCCGTCCAGACGACCTCAATCAATAACAATTTCAATGCAAGTTAAACGCGAATTCAGGGATTTTATAAAAGCACTTGAAACAATAATCCCTAGCGGAGGGTTCCATCGTTATCCCTAAAATCTACTGGCGGAAAATTTCATTTCAATACTACCGACCCGGGCATCGGTAAACAGGCTGGACCGGGCTTAATATGCATGGGTATCCCGAATTTCTCGAAAAATGTATGGGGGCAACCCGACTGTGACGTATAAGTGGATTATTATTCGGCGTCTCGCTTCTGCGCGGGGAGAGCTCTCGCTTGCGCGGTGCCTGAAAAAAGTTGGTTGGTTAGTGTGGAGTCGCTTTGTTAGTTATTATATATTTTAAAAACCAAAGGGTAAAAAACCGGATTTATACTAAGACTCCACTGTTCGTCTGTCCGTCTGTCTGTCTGTCACACAAGGCTGTACCTCATGAATCATGATAGACGGTTGAAATTTTCACAGATGATGTAAGTATTTCTGTTGCCGCTATAACAATAAATACTAAAAAAATATTCAAGTGGGTGTATGGGACACACAACAAACGTGATCGGATGCGTTAACTTTGCACCTCATTTGTATCCGGTGCCATACATACCAGGTGCTAACTTATTTAACCCGGTCAGTTAAGATGGGGTAAGTATTCCTACGGAACCTTCGGTGCGCGAGTCAGACTCGCAATTTGCCGGTCTTTTTTTATTTAAATTAATAAGAAGAAGAGGATATTAATAAAATAATTGTATACCTACTTAGGAACGGAGAAGTGCTCATTGTTTTTTGCTGTATATATCTATTATTAGTGGCTATTTATATCTGCCAATACTTAGTCGGTGTATACATATAAGCTATCATATAGCTACCCGTATATACAGAATTGGAATTGTATGTATCTTACAATTCCAATTCTGTATATACAGGGTGATCAATCCAAATGGGTCAGTAGCGAGAAAACGTAAACTATAAGGGATAAAAAAATCTGTTCTTAGGAACCATGGCGTTGATTTTCGATTTAATAGAAACTGCATTCAATTTATTTTCATAAATCTCATACATAGCCGGGAATTGAACCTGGTTAAAATTCTGTAAGTAATCGCATGGCGTGTTGTAACATTTTTTACAGCGGTTTTAACCGGGTTATATATGAAATGATGTATGAGATTTATAGAAAAAAAATATGCAGTTTTTATTGAACCTAAAATCGAAGCCATGGTTCCTAAGAACAGATTTCCCTATCTCTTATAGTTTGTGACTTCTCCGTACTGACCTATTTGGATTGATCACCCGGTATATAATACTACAAAATCCTAAAATTTAAAGCAATTTCAAATGTTATACTATAACTCAGTTTACTAAGGAGAGGTGTCTTTTTCGGGCAAAATTAACAGCTAGATTAGCAGGTATATAGTAACATAGGTAATTCGTGCTTTCATTGCGTACAGTCAAAAATAAGTTGAAAAAACCAGTTTTCTGCGTGAATTTTGTCAAATTCGAGTAGTTTTTGAAACAAAAAATATTATTAATGAAAAATGCTAACTGTAGGTTTCAAATATATATCGCAATAGCTCTTTTCTAAGCATAGTAACATTGATAAATATGTTAAGAAACATGTTTGATTATAGATAAAAATAGCTAAAACAATCAGCATTTTTGCACGGATAAACAAGATGGACGTAAACATAAATATTACTGCAAACGACGTCCCGGCAAGATGCTAGTTAATTTAATTTAATATCAACTTAGTCCCATTAATGACGACGATGCTTGAATAAATAAAACGACATATCAACTCTTGCGCCGCTTTCGTGTTGTTTTCGGACAAATAACCTTATGTTACAAACTGGAAAGTTTTTATTGAAAGTTAAGAGATTTGAAACATGACGGACAAGTTGGAATAATGGCAATTAGGAGGTTGTAGCGGATTGCCATAATTAAAACGAGAACATAAAGTATTGTGACCATAAAGCGCGATGTAATTTTTATTTAAATTACCTATAAATGTTTACGACATGGCCATAAATTAAACGATTCTTGAGTTAGGGCTTGTAGTGTTTGTCTGCGGCAGACGCGTTTTTGTTTGGGTGCCTAGCTGTGATACGATTGGAATTAGGGTTGCCAAAAGATGACCAAAATAGCTGCACTAATTTATTAACATGGCAGGCAATGTGAAAGGTCGGGAGGAAAAATATATATAACGTTTTTTTTTCTCTCTTTACTCGTTGCGTTAGGCAACTGAAATAGATTAGGCAATCATAGTGACTTTCCCATTTCGTGTTTTTACTTTAACTTGCTTTAACATAGTATATATATTATTGGCCAAAAAAATTTTTTTGGAGATAGGTACGGTAAAATACGTGCAATATGATAATCTTGTATGCAATGGAAAAATTCACGCGTTTTTGCAGCGTGGCTCCGACATACACCCTGTGTGACCCTGTTAAAACTTGTGACTGGTAAAAGTGCTATCTTTTCAATATACGATAACGGTTTTTATAAGAATGATGTCATGAATGAGTTCATATGGATCCAAACACAGCTATAAACTTTTTTATAAAAAAAAAACCTAAAATGCACTCAAGATTAAGCGACAAAAAATTGCGATTCCGAATGCATCCGCTGACATAATTGATTGATTGAACAATAAAAGTTTTTTGTTTGAATAATTAAAGCAATTTGCAATTTGCAAAACATTGATCTTAATGGGTCGGACGCTTTGGGCAATAAAATAATATTTGTCTTGATATTAATACAGCCCAATAAAAGTAATAAAATATACCAGTTTTTGCCCACATATGGATTTGATGAAGCTAATAAACTACATATAAATAGTCTTCAAACAAAAACGCCATTTTATGGGGCTTAGGAACAACAAATTGATATTTTCGTTTGGTGAAATTTGTAACTAACCAATTCGAATATGAAAACTCTCGCCTACCTTTAAATATTCGCGGTGCATCTTTAAAGTATCGTCCATCTTGCAGTACGACATGTATAGTGTCGGCCTTTTCTAATCAATCTGAGAAAACAGGGACACTACAGAATCGCTACTTTTTAATTTCTACATTTCTGGTCGGACTGTAGAAAGCGAAGATGTATAGTGCTGGTATAGTGTCACAAATTATGCTTATGTCAAGACTTTGACTGACACAATATCATACTAATTTGACTCTTTTCTTTCTTATATCATTGACATTATGATCGCTTTTTATAACTTTGTTTTTTCATGTTATAAAGAGAGGCATTAACACTATCATAAATTAAACTAACATAAGTTATATTTTACGATAAATCAAAGACATTTTTTTAATGAATGTAGTCATCTTTTATTAATAACCTGCTGTCAAAATGTCGCTTTAATTTAGTTAATTATGTCAACGTTGATAAAACTGAAATCTGGATGTATAAAATATTTTCTGACTTTTGATATTATGGATTCTTAACTGTATTCTTATCCTGTTGTATTATGTTTTGAGATAGGAAACACCACCTCTCATATAACTACGTACGCAGAGACTCTAACTTTCTCGCGCGACTATGTCACTTATCTTTCTTATCTCAATACTGTGCGAGAAATATGAGATAGTTTGTCGCGCGATAAGTGAAGTTGTAGCTGCACTAGCCTGGTCACTCAGCAACTTGGGGATTCAAAGTGATTCATTTTATTCTATTTCTAAACTTAAAGATATTTTGAAGAGGCTTATTGATGTTACTGGTGACCGGAGAGCTGGCGGTTTCCTCGCTCAAAGAATCAGTTTGGCGATTCAGCGAGGAAATGCCGCCAGCATCTCTGGCACTATGCCGCAGGGGCCATTTTTAGATAAATAAATAAATAAATAAATATCGGACAACCTCACACAAATCAATCTAGTCCCACAGTAAGCTCTAGCAGGCTTGTGTTATGGACACTAGACGACGATAAACATACTTATATAGATAAATACATACTTACAAGATTTAGTTTAAGTTTATTATGTTCGAGTTTAGTTGAATTTTTAGGTATAGTTTTATTGTACGTATTTTAAGTTGTATTCCTTGGAATTTATTTTCTAAACTTGAAATCACTTCGATATCAACTATAACTTTTTTAAATAATAAAAATACGCTCGTACTAAACGACAGTACATAATTATCTTAATGACAGTAATGGGTAAATGTGACATTAATGGGGACTTCTGCAATTTACCTCTTGGACAGTAACTGTCGGGCATATATCATACAAGTCAACGGAAGTGTAATACTCGTATTTAATGTATGAACACTTTATTGCATAGTCAGCTGCAAAAACCCTACATAAGTAATTATGTATCAGGAAAGCTTCATTCGTCCAAAAGCATCGTTATTCCGAATTAAGATAATATTGACAATTTAGCAAAAAAAAAAATTTTTTTGTACAAACTAAATTGTTTTAATGTAGCTTCATCGTAACGTGTAACGTTATCATAACGAACTTAGTATGCAATTTAACATATGCCATAAGTATAATTGTCAGCTGCTCTTAAATCTTTTGATGCTCATCGTACCACTATAATCTTAAAATTAGAAACATGATGGACGTGGTACTTACTGACAATCTAAGTAGTTATAATATTTTTTACCAAATGAAAACTCTAAAATTTTATGAAAACCAACTGACGACAGTCGGTACCATGACAAAAATGCAGGATGACTTATGTTTTGTGTGGGTAATAATGAAACTTTCTTGTTACATAAACTAGTAAATTACAGTACACTCGGTCGGGATATATTTGTGCGCCCAAAACGGCTTGATGCATATTAATTATTATTTAACCATGTCTATGGGCGACGGTAATCGCTTTCTATCAGGCGATCCGTTTGCTAATTTAATAAAAAAAAAATTGGAACAAGAGGTTTAGGCAGACGAAATGGCCTAAAAGCCGCCTCCACACTAGCGCGCCCCTCACATCTCGGATCGGAGACAAAGACTGTGTGATGTAAGCATATTTTTCTGCCCCGAGTTTGCCTGAAATCAATACTTGGCCCGTAAATAACCCGCCCTTAATTTAACGGTCATTGTCAAAGTTTTTGAGAAGGGTAGAACGATGGAAAGTGTGCATAAAAGAGTAATGAACGGTTTTCTTACTTTTTTATGTGTATAGGCAAGCATTTGACATCAATTTCACGAGATGAAGAGTTTAGATCTAAAGAAATTAAAGTGAAAAATTTCAGGAATCGGCTCATTAGTAACCCTTTAATTGGCAAAATCAGAAGGAGATCAAGTTCTGCTAAGATTGAGCAGGGAAACGAATCCTCGAAGAAAAAACTGCATAAAGATGGTAACAAAATCATGAGCTCTATAGGTACACTCTGATAAGAGAAAAAGTAAAGCATTTCCAAGTTAAAAAATATGAGATATAGTTAAAAAAATCTCTATGGTATTTTCGGACACCTGAAAGTTTTTTTTTAAATAATATAATAATAACGTATCAATGCGTATCTAAAACTTCAACAGAATAAATACGCCTAGAATGAGTGCGAGTACCTACAATAGATTTTGCGAAAGATCGTCGCTTTTGGTTCCATGTGTGCGTGTCTACGAACCAATCATAAGAGACGTATTGCTTGTGAGCTTGGCGTTATGACAGATGCGCACACGGACGCAAGGCCTGTGGCTATCCAAAACTAGCTTCACTTTTAAGCGCTGACTAGATTTCTAGGCGTATTAATTGTAAGGTCTAAATTAATAAAGCAAGGGATGACATCTGACATAAATTGAAAATATACCAGCTTAAACATTGACAAAGGCCCCGCTAGCCAAATGAAATTTAAATGAAATACCTAGAGCGAGCTGAAAACGGCAAGAGGACACAGAATGGCGACAAATATTTTCTCGTTTCTAGAACTTAGCGCTTTTATTTTTCTGTGTACGGTCGGTGTAAAAAGTTTATTGCCTCATTTCTCAGCCATATTGGCGAAACGTCGGAAATGTCGAATTTAGATCCTTTATCCGAAGTTACTAGGTATTTATTGACACAAAAAACTCATACTAATGATTTTTATTACAAAAAATATTATACAATTTAAAAAAAAATAAATAAATAAAAAATAAAATAAAATATTTTTATTTCAGACAGCGTCCATATTTATGTTAGTATATTGTACTTATGAAAAACTATGTTAGTAGGTAAGAGATAATTAACCATAACTTAATTTAGATATCTCTGCCACCTTCTGGGACACCAGGCACATGTGTATGAACTCGTGCCCAGTGTCTCTGAATGGGGCAGTCTGGCTTCTCGCTAATGACCTTCAGGATGGTGTTGGTACTCCCATTCACTCTTCGCATGAGCGATGCAACTCGGCGTCTGACTACGGTACTAAACCCGTACGTGCGCGCATGCGCAAACATCGCAGAGGCGCTGCAGTAGCGTGGGAGCCCCAACAATACCCTGAAGGCATTATTGTATTGCACTCGGAGTGCGTTAAAGGCCCGCTGTGTGTAGTTGACCCACAGATTGCACGTGCATAGGGTTTGGCAGAATGCTTTAAAAAGAGTAATTTTCACCTCAATACTACATCGCGCAAATCTGCGAGCCAACATGTTACAGCGGACCGCCATCGCCCTCCTCTCCCTCTCAATGTCTCTGTCATCCTTCAAGTCCTCGGTAACCACATGGCCCAGGTACTTAAATTCTGTAGACCTAACAAGTGCAGTACCGTAAAGACGTACAGGCGGCACAGCCGTCATCTTGCGATTTTTAGGTTTAAACACTACAAGCTCGCTTTTTTCACATTATATAAGAGTCCGTGCACCTTCGCAATCCTGTTCACATATACTCAGTAACCTTCTGAGGGCTGAGATCGATGGGCTGAGCAGCACCATGTCATCAGCATAACTTATACTGTTTACACAGTGACCGTCAATCGAGCAACCGACACCGGTGGAGCTCAGCTCATCAATCAGCTGGTTTACGTACAGGCTGAAAAGCGAAGGTGACGTCAACCATTTTCACTAATTTAAGGTACCTAAACAATATTCTGATCAGTAGTTAAATTTTCCATGATATTCAAGTGTTATTTTTAAATTAACTATATCATATGATTTATAAATGTTAAGAAACTTGAGGGTAAGTATATTTAATTAAACTATGGTTATGATGTATCTTTTAATTGTTGGGTTTTATTTTAATTGAGTTTAGTTTTGACCAATTTCATACATTAAACATTTAAAGCCTTTGATAACATTTTAAAGTACATTTTTGAACATAATTATTTATATCAAAAACATAGGCCTTTTATGTGTAGGTATAAACATATAAACCTTCCTCTTGAATCACTCTATCTATTAAAAAAACCGCATCAAAATCCGTTGCGTAGTTTTAAAGATCTAAGCATACATAGAGACAGACAGATAGACAGCAGGAAGCGACTTTGTTTTATACTATGTAGTGATGATAAAGTAATTAAAATCATGTGTCAGGTAGGTTAGGTATGGGAGGTTAAAAGTAGTGCCTATAACGAAACCAACGGCATCAATTTTTATTGTTTGTAGACTGTACTTTTTGCTTTGCACTGTACTTAGGAAATCACCGTCGCCGAGTTAAGTTCGTAGCTATTTCGTATTTATTCGGAAAACGGCTCGGAATATTAAATTATTGATTTGTAATAGCCTTGAAGATCAAATGTAAAATAATTTCTTTGCAGGTTTATGATTTGTTTGCTATTTATTTATTTATTTATTTATTTAAACTTTATTGCACACAATACACAGGTAAAAGTACAAATGGCGGACTTAATGCCATAAGGCATTCTCTACCAGTCAACCATAGGATTAAACAGAAACATTTGTATGGTGCAGGGTCTTTTATGTAATCTGTTACATGAAACAATTAAATAACACATAAGTAATATACCTCATATGCAAATATATATATATATATGTATATACCTATATATATAACATAAACGTACATAAATATGACATACAATATACTTACTTATATAATAAATGTACCTTGTGTGAATCATTATGCTGACAGTTCGTCATATAGCTTATCGGAGAAATGCTTGCGCAACATGTGCTTGAAGGTTAGCTTGCTTTGCGCTTGCCTGATGGGAAGCGGTAGATCATTCCAAAGCCGAACTGCTTCAGCTGTGAAAGAGTGCGTCATGAAACTAGTGCGGTAAAGGGGGACATTGAGTTTGAGATTCCGTGAGGTGCGAAGATTACCGCCTGGTCGGGCAATTACAAAAGAAAATTTGGATCTTAGGTAGTCGGGCGCAGCTGGATCGAATAAGATAGAATATAGTGTGGACAAGACTCGTAATGACCTACGTTCACGAATTGGAAGCCAGTTTAGTTGACGGCGAAAAGCAGAAATATGGTCATATTTACGAAGTCCGAAAATAAATCTTATGCAGTTGTTAAGTAGACGATCCAGTCTGCTCAATGAAGTCTGAGTAAGATTAGTGGTACACACATCAGCATAGTCGACTATAGGTAGCACGAGGGCCTGTATAAGGAGAGTCTTAGTACTGATGGGGAGAAAGTGCTTAAACCGGTAAAGCGACCTCAGCGTGTTGGTGACTCTGCGACAAACGTCCGAGACCTGAGGCTCCCACGAGAGACCACTATCCAAGATCAGACCCAGGTTTTTTACTTGCGATTCCAATGGTATTTGTACGTCTTCGAACTGGACTGGCGCTAGGCACGTCAGGTCTGCTGTAGAGAGTAATCGGGGACTCCCGAGCACGATGGCCTGACATTTAGACGGGTTCACGGCGATCCCAAAATTGCGTGACCACGCTGAAATGTGGTTCAAGTCTTGATTGATATCCGCGACTGCACGATCCAAATCACTAATTTTAGCTTGAGTGTACAGCTGCAGGTCATCAGCATACAAATGGTAAGAGCAGACGATGTGAGACGCGATTAAATTTATAAAAATTGAGAAAAGGAGTGGAGATAGAATGCCGCCTTGCTATTGTTTATTTATGTACTATATTTTGCTGTCGCAGTTTATTTTTTTACTGTATTTTAATAAAATTATAGCGTGATATAGTTGTAGCCCTAAGCATATAACTTTTTGTATTAAAAAGGCGTATTACTCTGTCAAGGAGTTCCTTGATGAGTGAGTGTGTCGAGTCCTTTTGGTGTACCTACATATATTATATAATTGACATGTTAATCTGGGGGCACGGTAGTGCCCCCGCCAAGACGAGCAAAAAAGAAGCGGGGCACTACCTACCTTTTCTCGAACCGTTTCGTCTAATTTTTAAACCCTCATAGCTTCGTCCCAGTTAACACCAGAGCGCCCAAATTCACAGGTTAGGATGCAATTAGGGAACATATAAAATGTACTTAATTTAATTGATCTAGCTTTTATACTTTAGGTTTTATTGGTACCTAAAATACGCCGATTTTGCCACTCACTTATACACTGACGTATCAAAACCTCTGGGGTACTTCCCGATGACCTAGAAAGCTGAAATTTGGTATGTAAGCTAGGTTTAGTACATAAACAATAGAATAATTCTGAAACTTGGAACTTTTACCCCCCAACCCCTTAAACTAGGGGATGGAAGTTTGTATGAGACTTCTACAAATTTTGATACTAGAGGTCTGAAAATTGATATAGGGACTCCTTGTTATAAATAATAAAATACATGTTGTAGGCTTTTCAGAAAATCACCCCCCACCCTTTAAATAAGGGGATGAAAGTTTGTATGGGTTTTCCAAAATGGGGGATAAATGTATATATATGGGGTAAACGTAAGTATTTCTTAAATACACAATTACGAGTATTACTACTTACCTAGAAACGCTACAGCACAAAAAAAAACCTAAAAATTCAAAACTACTTTACAAAAAGAAATGAGATCCCACCAAAAACATTTCATGTAAAATTAGCGGCCAAGACTCACATGCTCATAACGCTTTTGCTATTATTACTACTTACTTACAGACGCTATGGCCCAAATAAATGAAAAAAACCAGGGTACCTTACAAAAATAAATGAGATCCCACCAAAAACATTTCATGTAAAATTAGCGGCCAAGACTCACATGCTCATAACGCTTTTTCTGTAAAAAGTTATCAGATCCCTGGAAAAGCCAAGCCCCTAAGCCCTGAGTTTACTAATCCTACACCTTGGCTTCAAAGGTATGGCTTGGCCGTTTCATGAAATACCGTAAATAAGTCTAATGGACTGTCCAGCCTATATGGTAGGGAATTAAGTTTATATATATTATCATGAAGACATAAACTTAACTTCTTGATATCGTATGGGCCAGACGGTCCGTTGAACTTATTTACGTTACTTTATGAAACGGCCAAGCCATACCTTTGAAGCCAAGGTGTAGGATTAGTAAACTCAGGGCTTAGGGGCTTGGCTTTTCCAGGGATCTGATAACTTTTTTTACAGAAAAAGCGTTATGAGCATGTGAGTCTTGGCCGCCAATTTTACATGAAATGTTTTTGGTGGGATAACTTTTTCTTTGAGTACAATTTCAAATCTATTTTATTTCTTTCGACACTTTAGTATTATAAACTTTTTATTTTATTTTTTAAGACTGAACATGTAGGTATTAATAATTGAATGTTTGACAATGTAAGTTTATTACAAATAAATTATTCTATTCTATTCATAGCTGTATGATTTGAGATAGTTGTAAGAAAGCGGTTCATAACAGTCTTACAACGTATATCTAGACTAATACATATTATTAAACGTAAAAAAAATGGTTTCTATGGAGAGGGGCCATAATTTCTCTTAAAAATAAGGATACTTTCAAAAGTAAGGAAAAAGTTTAACAGCCCGATGCAGGATGAAAAATAGACACATGGTTAGGGTATCTACTAAAAAAGTACGTGCGTCTAATACTCGAAGTCACATGATGGTATGTTTTATATCAGCAGCTGACATGAAACCGGATATTTTTAGTCTGAAGTGCAAAGGCAATTAACAAGTTGCGGAGCATGGTAAATGTACCCATGTTTTACAGCTAATGTCTGTGACCTTTGACCTTTCATTACTTAATGAAACTCTAAATCATCAGCATTTTAGGTGCCTTAGAAGATATTTGATAAAAGCGATTGGAAGCGGTGGTAGCCTAGTGGTTAGGGCATGCGACTTTCAATCCGGAGGTCGCGGGTTCGAACCCGGCCCGTACCAATGAGTTTTTCGGAACTTATGTACGGAATGTCATTTGATATTTACCACTCGCTTTTCGGTGAAGGAAAACATCGTGAGGAAACCACCTAAGCCCAATAAGGCCTAGTTTCCCCTCTGGGTTGGAAGTCGCCTGCCCTAACCACTAGGCTACCACCGCTTCCAATCGCTTTTATCAAATATCTCCAGTCGCTTGCGTAGAAACTAGTGCCTACGCCACATCTTGGGATTTAGGTAGCCGACCCCGATCGAGAATTCACTCTCTACAAAGATATGGGACAAAGGCTAGGAGGATGATGAGAAGATATTTGATAAAAACTGAGCATCTATTTTTGCAAGGTCACAGACATTAGCTGTAAAACATGGGTTCATTTACCATGCTCCTGTATACTTATACAGTGTCATCAATTCAAAATAGGGAAAAGTCAGAAACTTAGAGATAGGGAAGTCTGTTCTTAGTAACAATGGCATCGATTTTAATATTTAATAAAAACTGCATATAATTTGTGTTACAATCTCAAAAATACCTCACAGGATCAAGTATAATTACTTACACATTTTTGACCAAATTCGATTCCAGGTTATGTATTATGTGTATATGAATAATGCAACAAGATTTACGCCATTTTTATTAAATCTAAAATCGACGCCATGGTTTCTAAACACAGATTTCACTATATCTTTAATGACTATTTCTGACTTCTCCATATTGACTCATTTGGATTGATCGCTCTGTCCTATAGATATCTAAAAGTTAACAAACTTATGAGCTAATTAAACCTAATTTAACCTATTGGGCTGCCATTGGTCGTGTTACCGCGCTGGATTTTAAGTTAGAACTTATTTCCTGGCATAACAGCTGTTATTAGCACACACTGATAAAAACACTTTTTATACACAAATTAAGACATAATGTACGCTGGTTACAAAAACTCTACTTTGTTAAACTTGTAACACCCATCTTATTATCGATATCCATTAAATAACCTAACAAACATTCTAGATACACGGAACCATCGCCACGCAAAGCCAACTCGCGCTTCACCGTCCAGTAAAACGTTGGCCCTTACTTCACCTTAGCTAAGTTATTTCAGCGCCACAGCCCGAAGCTTAAATAAACTTTACCAAGACAATGGCTACAAGGTGGAGCTTAAAGGTTAGAACAAACTTAAAAGTCAATTACGAGTCGCTTAGTGATAAAGTTAATCGGGTTCACGTAGTTAAGTTTAACTATTCGTTATTTATTTTGTAGATAATTTTCAGGAATGTCGGGTCATTGAACCCTGCTGAATTCGATGTTGCGTTGTGATATCTCCAATTTAGCAATATCACATAATAAAACAACGGAAGGTTTTTCTTTTGAGCTTATCGGCTAACATAAAATTGATTGGCGTAATGTCCTTCTTTGTCATTATTATATCAGGATTTTTTTACAACGCGATGAAGGATTGAGTGCATCATCATCATCATCATATCAGCCGATAGACGTCCACTGCTGGACAAAGGCCTGCCCCAATGTTCTCCACAACGATCGATCTAGCGCCGCCCTCATCCAATTTCTACCCGCGATCTTAACCAGGTCGTCGGTCCACCTTGTTGGAGGCCTTCCAACGCTGCGTCTTCCACATAGCGCCATCTACCTCTATATCTAGACGACGCGTTTGGCTCGGTTGGTAGACACCTGCCTACTGAGTCGGCGGTCCCGGGTTCGAATCCCGGCCGGGGCAAATATTTGTGCAAAATATTTGTTCTTGGGTCATGGATGTTATCTATTATATGTATTTATATATTATGTATATCGTCGTCTAGTACCCATAGTACAAGCTTTGCTTAGTTTGGGACTAGGTCGATTTGTGTATGATTGTCCCTTAATATTTATTTATTTATTTATTTATCTATTGGTAAAAATACAGATTTCTTGGATTTTCTGAGCGAATATTTACAAAACTGCTGACTTTATCAAAAAATAATGTTTGAAGACCCCTATTATTCAATGACAGCTCACACACTGGTGTTGAAACGAAAAAAAAAATACCCCCACTACGTGTACGAGAGGTAGGTACCCTAAAAAAAGGTTTTTTTTTTAGTTTGTATTTTACCGTTTTTTCGGCGTGCACATACACATACTCATACCAAATTTCAGATTTCTAGTATCGGACGGACGGACAGACGGACATGGCGAAACTATAACGGTTCCTAGTTAACTACGGAACCCTAAAAACGGGACCCTATTACTAATACTCCGTCTGTCTGTCATCAGGCTGTAGGTATCTCATGGACCGTGCTAAATAAATAGCACCATATAGCACGTTCCATGTTCGTTACATCGGTTGCGTTAACTTTGCACCTTATACCTCACCGGCGTGATACAGATCAGGTGCAAACTTAACTTAACCCGGCCAGTTATGATAGGATAAGTACATATTTGTACGGAACTCTCGGTGCGCGAGTTAAACTTGTCCGTTTTTAGGGTTCCGTACCCAAAGGATAAAAACGGGACCCTATTACTGAGACTTCGCTGTCCGTCCGTCCGTCCGTCCGTCCGTCTGTCACCAGGCTGTATCTCAAGAACGGTGATAGCTAGACAGTTGAAATTTTCACAGATGATGTATTTCTATTGCCGCTATAACAACAAATACTAAAATAAAATAAAATAAATATTTAAGGGGGGCTCCCATACAACGAACTTGTTATAGATTATATATATATAAATATATATAGGTACGGAACCCTACATGCGCGAGTCGGACTCGCACTTGCCCAATTTTTTTAAATATATTGCGTGAGTTACATCATAAACCGGTAGCAATAAGGCTTCCGTTAAAATAATTAACATACAATTTAGTTTTGTCCTCAATGAGAAATTAAGATCTTGTCTTAACATGTCGACCTATGGACATCTGTCACATTACGTTGAAGGCTTTGTCGCACGTGCATGGCTATTAACGGTTATGTTAACATATTGATAATACCGTCGTGAAAATAACAAATGCCCTATATTAAACTAGAAATCGTTAAGCGTGAGTTGCGTTCTCGTGGCACTGGTTCTGTAAATATTACCAACATTTTTAAAATGTTGTCGTCAATTCGAAGTAGTATATATCTTCAACTAGCATTAACCCGCGGCTTCGCTCGCGTGCCTATATAATACCTATACATCATCCTACGGGAACAATGCTCTTTTTTCAGGATTAAAAGTAGGCTATTTGTTAAGTTAGGGTATAATCTGCCATCTGCATTTTCCTCATGCATATCCGTCCAGCCGTTTTAGCCTGAAAAAGTAACAAACATACACAGATTTTTGCTTTTCTAATATTACTGGGAAATACTTTTTATGTTATCACAACTCCACTTTAACAAATCAAACCGAAAACTCAAGCACTCAAATCAAGCGATCTCAGCTTTTACTGTACCTATCCAAATAAAGTTCACTTAAAAATTCATAACTCGAAGTGAAGCTAAGACACCGGGATATGTGTGCATTTTATTTGTATAAAGCTTTTATAATGTCCCGAGCCTCCGCTTACCGACATGGGATATTCGAGATTGGTTTAATGATTCTGAGCCATGTTTTAAGTTACGTCATGTTCTATTGTAAGATAATGAGGTTCTCTTCGTTGATGAATGAAAAATTTATTACTCTGAGCCAGATAAACGTAATCCAGAATTCTGAAATGACTTAACATAATTATTGAAAAGCTTGAATGTATTTATTACGGATGCAGGAATTTTCCCGATCATTATTCCTCCCGTCCCAACGCGCCGCCCGCCTAGATACCGATTGACGACGATCGAGATGCCACCAAATAGTTTCTATTGTTTTAATCTATTAGAATAACGCGGGTCTCTATCCATACCACAAAAGCAAAAATAGAACCCTCTTATAGGATCACGTGTAGCTGTCTGTCAGTCCGTCTGTTACAACCGAATTACTGCAAGACTACTGGACCGATTAAATTGCAATTTGGCGCAATGCTTTCAAGAATTTTAATGTCCACAATATAAAATTTCAAAATCAGTGGCATTTTCGTAATTAACGTCCCAAGAAACCATATAAATTACACCCATACTCGTATTTAGTCATTTCAACCCCATCGCACCCCAACAGGCGAGACGGTATTTCACGTCCACCAAGTTTGTTTTTAAAATCGTTGTTGTTTTGGTAATCAGCGACCCGATAAACCATAGAAACATTACCCTTGTTGATTTCAGACTTTGTCACCATATTCTCTTCCTTTAGGGGTTGAATTCTCAAAAAACATGAAACACGTGCTTACTCATTTATCGTTAGAAATACTCCTTGGAAGTTTTCAATAAAATAGTCAAATAGTCTTTTGACCCCTTTGGGGGGTGACTTTTGACAAATGCTTCCTTTATTGCACCCCTAGATTTTATAAGGACACGTAGGCTCCAAATATGTGCTCTCTAGAACCAGCGGTTTAGTATTTAGAAATTTCAACCCCATTTCAACCCAACAGGGGAGATGTTAATTCACGTCCGCTACGTTGGATTTTAAAATCGTTGCGGTTTTCGTAATCAGTGACCTGATAAACCATAAAAGCATTACCAATGTTGATTTTCAGACTTTGTCACCACATTTCTCCATTTTAGGGGTTGAATTTAAAAAAAACCTGAAACGTGTTTTTTCATTTATCGTTAGAAATACTCCTGTGAAGTTTCGAATAAAATAGTCTTACTAATCTTGTTTCCCCATACAAACTTTGGAACTCCATTTCACCCCTTAAGGGGATGAGTTTTGGAAAAATCATTTCTTAATGCACCCCTACACTTTATAAGGAACCTACGTGCCAAATTTGAACTCTCTAGAACCAGCGGTTTAGTATTTAGACATTTCAACCCCAATAGGGGAGATTTTAATTCACGTCCACTACGTTGGATTTTAAAATCGTTGCGGTTTTCGTAATCAGCTACCCGATAAATCATAAAAACAATACCCATGCTGATTTTCAGATCTGTCACCACATTTCTCCCTTATAGGGGTTGAATTTTCAAAAAACCTGAAACACTTGTTAACTCATTTATCGTTAAAAATACTCCTGTGAAGTTTCGAATACAATAGTCTAACTAATCTTGTTTCTCCATACAAATTTTGGAACTCCATTTCACCCCTTTAGGGGGTGATTTTTGAAAAATCCTTTCTTAATGCACCCCTACACTTTATAAGGAACCTACGTGCCAAATTTGAACTCTCTAGAACCAGCGGTTTAGTATTTAGACATTTCAACCCCATTTCACCCCAACAGGGGAGATGGTAACTCACGTCCGCCACGTTGGATTTTAAAATCGTTGCGGTTTTCGTAAGCAGCGACCCGATAAACCATAAAAACAATACCCATGCTCATTTTCAGACTTTGTCACCACATTTTTCCCTTATAGGGGTTGAATTTTCAAAAAACCTGAAACACGTGTTTATTCATTTATCGTTAGAAATACTCCTGTGAAGTTTTGAATAAAATAATCTAACTAATCTTGTTTCCCCATACAAACTTTGGAACCCCATTCCACCCCTTTAAGGGGTGAGTTTTGAAAAATCCTTTCTTAGTGCACTCCTACACCTTATAAGGAACCTACGTGCCAAATTTGAACTCTCTAGAACCAGCGGTTTGGGCTGTGCGTTGATATGTCAGTCAGTCAGTCAGTCAGTCAGTTTCTTCTTTTATATATTTAGATTTAATATTTAGCGATATTAATCAAAATATATGCCCAAAATGGTAGTGAAATGGTAGTCTACAGACAAACGAAATCACATTGAACTCTTTATTTATCGCTAGCATATTATACCTACCGGCAACTTGGTATGCATAATAACCCTCCTATTTTCTTTGCCATCATGATCAAATAAAGAATGAAATGTTTATATAAAAGCGAAAAATTGGAAATGAAGCACCTGGTTGAAAAATTCGTGGCTTTTTGATAAAGTCTGGCCCGAAAAGCCTCGGGAACGTGGGTTCAAATCCCGCTCAAATATTTTTTTTGTTTTGCCGCTACTATATTAACATTTTAGTTTACGCTAGCAGACGTTACTTTAAATAAAAAATGGCTAATCATCTTTGTATGTCCAACTAAACCTTGTACCAAAATTAGTTAAAATCCGTTTCGTTTCTTTAAACCATTACAAAATAGATAAAAAAGCGTTGTTACCTATCGTCACACTGCCACTGGACTAAATAATACGTAAGGCTAAGGTGTGTACCTTTCAAATAAACAATGCAAAGATTGACACATGAAGCATAAGGAAAAATTCGAAAGGTTGGTTGGAGTTCGGGTAGCGAAGTGGTTAACGCACTGGACCGGCAATCCAGAGGTACCCAGGTAACTCATTTCAATTTTTCTTTGAGCTTTGATATCTTTGTATCAATAGTTAAATAATACATGTTTCGTGCAGTAATTTTTTTCCTGAAATTATTATGCGTCTTCATATCAACACTATTAATATATTATTCTAAAAAAACATTTAGGAATACGGAATCCTAAAAATTACTGTACATGTGCCCTTTTGGTTCGGCGCGGTTCCGTATTATTGTGATCCTAAATAGGTAAGTATAATTAATGTGTAAGTGACATTTCGTGAGCTTCTGTTGTTTCGCGCATGGTAATTAATGTTTATTATTTTACTTAGAATAGTTGTTCACCGTTGTCTAGGTGACATTAGGGTTAATTTTCCATTAGGAAGTTTATAGTTTCTGATTCAACTTTTTTCCGACTATTAAATGCAGACAAAATTCTAAACTTATGAAATAGTGCCAAAACTCAATAAAGCATCACATTTTATAAAAATAACCGACATCGACGAAACGATGTGATGTTATATGACAGTGGGGCCAACTAGAACGTAATAAATAATTTTAAAACAAAAATAATATTAAACTATTGATACAAAGATATCAAAGCTCAAAGAAAAATTGAAATGAGTTACCTGGGGGACGAGACCGGGAATCGAACCCGGTACCTCTCAATTGCCGGTTCAGCGCGTTAACCACTTCGCTACCCCAACTCCAACCAACCTTTCGAATTTTTCCTTATGCTTTGTATGTCGATTGCTTATATTTGAAAGGTTACATCTTAGCTTTATAAAAAAATGATTACAAATCGGTTTACCAGTTTTTGAGTAATCGGGAAACATGCATAAAAAAACCAGCATTCCCGACGAACTGAGATCCGTTTTTGACGTGGGTTGATATTATAATAATTATAACCCGTTAAATTGTGTGAGAACCAAAACTCGATAATAAAACACACAAAAATTTCTGTCACTACTCTCCAAAACCTCGTATCTAGTTTGAAGATTGATACTGAAGCTCGTATGAGCTTTGTTTTGAGTAGGTGTTTTTTACTTAATAAGTTTTGGTTGTCTACAGACGAAATATTATTGTTACCGTCTATAATTTGCTTAGTTATGGTTGCGAAGCATTCAAAGAAACAGCTTTAAAAGTAATTAAAACATAGTTTACTTCTTGACTCTTCTTCAGTCAAAAATTGTTTGGTTAAATCATTTGATTTCAAACTGGCGAGCAAAGTTCAGAAAAAACATGAAAAAGACTAAAGATAACAAGTGCGAGTCCGACTCGCGCATGAAGGGTTCCGTACCATAAATCAAGTTTGTTGTATGGGAGCCCCCCTTAAATATTTATTTTATTTTATTTTTAGTATTTGTTGTTATAGCGGCAATAGAAATACATCATCTGTGAAAATTTCAACTGTCTAGCTATCACCGTTATTGAGATACAGCCTGGTGACAGACAGACGGACGGACGGACGGACAGAGAAGTCTCAGTAATAGGGTCCCGTTTTTACCCTTTGGGTACGGAACCCTAAAAAAACATGAAAAAGACGAGGGAAAAGGGAAAAGCGCTGTCAGTTAAGTATTTCTTTTGTGTATAAAGATAATATTGAACATGGACTTTCTTCAAGGATTGATCGAGTTTGAAGAATTGTTTCCAATAATAAGATGCTTAGAATAAAAATAATGTTTAAATGAGAGTTTAACAAGTTAAGGAAATATACTTAAATACCAACTGGCGTGGATTAATTTAAATATTTATTGCATAAGTGTGGACTTATTGACAAAAGTGAAAGGTTTAATAAAAACAAAACTACAAGTGCGTTCTTTATGTAACGAAATTTAGTCATTCAAAAGGTAACTTTCGTTACACAGAGAAATAAATTAAGTTTTGTTTTAAAAATAGCCGTTCACGAAGTAAATGTGTTTGAAAACGACTTATTGATTGCTTCTAATGTTTAAAATATCCACTACATTTCATTTACTGCGAGTCAGAGAAAATGGAATGACATAATGTGATAAGTAACACACACACATTACTTATATGTATAAAACCCATTTCATATTAAAAAAAAAAGCATTACATACTTACTTCAAAAGCGCAAGTAACGCGTAATAAAGTTAAAAATAAGTGTGGTTGACGATAGAGAAGCAGTTACTGCGAAAAGTACTCTACGGAACAGATTGAATAATGACGAGACTTGGCTAAGATGTTCTTGTAAACTTTTATTACTGGCAATTGTATTTTAAAACCAGAACGATTGATCAAATGTACAGAAAATTTACATCTTTTATCTTATACTTTGTAATAAATAATTAACTGTCTTAGAATTTGAAGTCACTGAAATCACAAGACGTTAAACCGTTGCAGATTATTCCAACGATTTTCAATGGGTCATCATCATCATCCTAGCCTTTGTCCCATATCTTTGTAGAGAATGAATTCTCAATCGGGGTCGGCTACCTTAATCCCAAGATGTGGCGTAGGCAGTTTTTACGCAAGCAACTGCCATCTGACCTTCCAACCCAGAGGGAAAACTAGGCCTTATTGGGCTTAGGTGGGTTCCTCACGATGTTTTCCTTCACCGAAAAGCAAGTGGTAAATATCAAATGACATTCCGTACATAAGTTCCGAAAAACTCATTGGTACGGGCCGGGTTCGAACCCGCGACCTCCGGATTGAAAGTCGCATGCCCTAACCACTAGGCTACCACCGCTTACTGTGACCCAATGGGTATTGTGAGAAATTGAGAATTATGAACTGAGGCTGCGGCCACAAACTGCATTTACGATACCTTTAATTTCAAAGTAGCAGTGTGTCGTTGCAGATCATAATGCAGACAATACTCGTTGAGTCCCATTGATTTTTAAAACAAAGCGAAGTAATTTTGACCTCAGAAATTAGAAATCAGAAATTTTATTTGTCCAACATAGGTATAAATATAGTTATTGGTGTCTACTTTCCTTATGAGGACAGCTAAGGAATGGAACTCTCTTCCTGCGCACCTGTTTCCTGAAAAATATAACTTGGATCTCTTCAAGTCGAGAGTGAATAGGCATCTTCTAGCCAAGCATGCTCCATCTTAGGCCTTATTGTCACTTAACATCAGGTGCAATCGAGGTTAAATGCATGGCTATTTTGAATAAAAAAAAAAAGAATACAATTTGTTTTGACCTCTATGTTTTACCCATAAAATCCTCAAGTTCAATAAAAACCTCAAAAAGGATTCCTACTATAACGCGGCCTAAAGCCGCCTGCTTTCACCACTCTGTGTCTAGTTTAGCGATGAACTCTACCATAAAAATGCCTATTTGTCAACATTATTTGATACACGAACACGAAATTTAAAATCGAAGTGTATGTTGGCCATATCACGGACATTATGCCAACGACTTTTGAATTAGATTTCTCAATTATTATTATTATTATTTTTTATTTATTTATTTGGTTCACCAACAATTGTTTACACTAAATACATCCCTTTATAACATAATTTCTGCCATTATCTAAGTGTAACAATCACTTATAGGTAAACACCGCATGCATTTTTTTATAAAACTAGTTCAATTATTACCTAATTAACACTAATTATTATGAAATTGTGATAGTAATTTTGATAGAGTAATTTCATACAAATACTGTTAAAAAACTTGTTGATACGTGTATTCTACGGGAGTTACGTATTTTAAAGCATAGTGTATAGATATAATAATATTATCCCAATCATGCCTTCAGAATCTTTTCGGACAAAGACTGATTACCAGTTGCGAAACTATCGTAACGAAAATTAAATTATCACCCAAACACTATGACGCGTTAAATTAATCACACATTCGTGTTACTTTTTAACAAAACGATGCATTGTCTAGAGTTCAATGACACTGTATCAAGTAACTAAATGTCGTCGGACATCACTATTGTTAACGAATTAATTTATTTTCCTTAAAAGCCTTAAAATCGATAGCATTAACATACAATCGCATTGCAAATTGGTGAAGCCATTATACAACTGCATAAGTACCTACTAAAATTTGTCTCGAACGTTGCATGGTAATCGGCGTACGAATACAGAATGATTGAGAATTACCTGAGACCTTTACTCGAACAAGATTCATTCAATCCATCGATGAGAACTTCCTCAAAGCCAAGAAATCAATATACATTGATGCTTTGCACTCAATTGTTTCTTGATCTGTTTAAACAAGGAATCAGTGGATTGGATGTGTCGATTGATTACAGTTTTGTACACAGGATTAGCGGTTAATGTATTGCATTGTAATTCTAGGCTGGCAGGCGAATTCTTTCAAGCTTGCTTGTTGAAAACTAAGTAAGTATCAATATGGAGAACGCGTGGAGGATCGGTTTGGGTCCTTAACTAGTATCGAATAGCGTAACAATGGCGTCTGTAAAAAGCGCATTTGAATATTGAGTGGTCGTTCGCCTAGCTTCATAGCAAAACCTAGGCATTCAATTTAAATTGACCTTGCATAAGCAAGTAAAGTCATACTCGTATAACACACTCTAATGAAATTGACATCTACATGATGTCAGACCCTGTGGTCTAAAATAACGATTGGATGATTGAAACGAGGCCACTTTAAAAAGCTTGCCGTGGAACAGGGATGATATGATGGGTGTATTGTGTTTGTTAAGCGGCCTTAGTTCTTTTAATATTTTTTTCTTATTATGACAAATATAATGATAATTTCAACCAACTTTTTGAAGTGAATATTACTTCTCCCTGAGTTCTAGGTAGTAACATATAGCTATTTCATGCTTTCATTGCGTGCAGTCGAAAATAAGTAAAAAAAAACAATTTTCTGCGTGAATTTTGACAATTTCTAGTAGTTGTTGAAACAAAGATTACCTATCAATGAAATTCAAACTGTAGGTTTCAAATATAAATGTATACCAAGAAATCGCAATAAGTTCTAGGTAGTAAGATCGATAATTTGAATACCATCCTGAATTGCGAATCATATTCATCGAAGACATTGTCATTTTTGATTTAGAAGATAATTTTTAATGCATGCCGTACCTACTTAGACGTCAAATGATGTCATATTTATATAAAATTGTATAAAAAATATAACCTTTATTTTTCCTTCGTTGGCTAACATGTTTGACTTCACAAAAAGTCAACTCATATATGAGTACCAGTATACTGGTAGTAGTATTCAGGTAGCATGCATAAAAAACTGTTTTCTTCATCAATTTACATAATATTGTAATATTATTATGTGGCTAATAAATGATTATGATTATGACTAGTAATGAGTTATTGCTGATGAAGATTCGGACAAGTACCTACGTTCAAAAACTAGACTAAAACTAAGAACCTAAACAGAGTCTAAGCTCAGATCAATACATAGTTAACGTCTCCAAAGCCAGCATTCTCAGCTGGCGTATATTTCCCAGGAGTGGTGCTGTCGTGGATATAAAGAAATATCTCTCTGAGTGCGTTTCGTCGCGCTTCGTGTTGTACCGCGACCGCGCCTGCTTGATGCTTGTAGCTGTTACAAATAGCTAGGGAGCCCAAAAATTTTAGGATCACTAGAAGACAGCTTGGTCGCAAAATGACCAGATCGCTCATAGATCTAGTAATTTGCTGAGTAAAAAAGCGTTAAAATAGTAAACAAAAACTAGGTAAGCACCCTTTTGCCTGACTTTGACTCTGACGCTTGTGATATCACACTCGTCAAGTTAATGAACATGTCAAAAAAAAAAATCATTTATTTAATCGTATGGTTAAATACGTTGTAGGAAACTATAAATTGATGTCCAGGTTATGCAACCCAGCCTGTAGCGTCAGGTAACAAATTATTATAGAGCCCTCCGGGTTAGGTAACCCAGATGGGCGTCGTTTTGGACAGTAGTCCACGATATGTTGACAGTTTGATCTTCAAGATGAAATACGTACGTTCACTACGTATCGCGAACAGTTGTAGTAGCCTTTGTGAAGACAAAATTTGCTGCCACTACGCCCCACGATGAATTGAGCCGAATTTTATACAAATACACAAGAAAATGAAAGTTCTCAAGCCGCTTCCGTGAAAATTAAACTTGGATGAAAAGACCTAAAGGGGTAAACGTGTTCTTGAGTGGAGACCGCGGATCGGCAAGCGTAGTGTGGGTTTGGTGGAGCGATGATCTTTGCAGGGTGGCTAGCAAGAGCTGGAAGAGAGTAGCCGAGGATCGTTCACAATGTTTTACAGGTTTTTCAATACCTAGTTCACACTCCAGTCCCTCACAAAGGATACTTTGTACCACTTTCATGTAACATGCCAACTAGTTGTCAATCTGTTTTGTACGTCCTTTGTGAGGTGAAAATAAATGATAAAATAAATGATATATTTTTTTAATGGCGTGCAGTTGGAGAGGCCTATGTCCAGCAGTGGCCAAGAATAGGCTGATGATGATGATGATGAAAAGACCTTCTGTAGGGACCTACTATTTTATTCTGTTCTGTGCTATTGTCTAGTTACAATTAATGGCAATACAATTTTAATTTACTTTATTATGGTTACCAGTTTTTCTAGCAAAATTTCTACTCCTACAAACTTGTGAAAAAACCAAGTATCTAAACTTGTCAAGCCAAGTACAACTGAAAAAATCCATTTCAGCTGAGCCAAGAGATGCTATAAGTAGGATTTGGCGCTTGGAAATCCAGGAAAAGGGAAAACGAATGTGCCAGAGCGAGACGGGAGATATCGAGTAAACGAATGTACATAAGCTTAGGTACATAGATTGAACATTAAATACAAGTGGCCCGCAGATAGCGGACTTTGCGTGAGATGAAAATACTAAGGGTACGAGTGCATTGTTGTTTTAGGATTGAATATACTTAGTATTGTCACAAGGGATTTTAAAATGCGAGCAATATCTATTTTGCGGCTCTACATTACTCGCGAAGCCTACACTTCGGCCAACTTCGGTCAACTTCGCGGGAGTGTGGAGCCGCTAATTGAAATTACGTATGATACCCAGTGACGACCCCTCATTTCAATGAATTTTGCTCGCATTTTACCCTGGTACCTAAACATTATTAAAACTAATTAATAGCTCGATACCGTTACCAGTCCATCTGCAACCACGACTCATGCCCTTGAGACTGGATTGTGAAGTGCATTTTACCCGTCTGACCTTAACTTTCATACGGTCACAACTGTCTGTGACGGCCCGACATGTTTCGAACTCATATGGAGCTCTTCATCAGGGACAGATCCGTGATGCTACATGCATCTAGTGGGCCGCGAGTGACGTAGTCAAAGTCAAAATCATTTATTTCAGACAGTGGTCCCTAATGTTACATTTATTAAAATAAGTTAGTTATTTAGATAAAGGAAAATCTCTCAAAAATAGGATTTTTTTCTAGTGCTTGTTTAAATAATTTACATTTTTCTATGCTTTTTATTTCAAATGGTATCTTGTTATATATTTTAACACACATCATGTATTTAATACAGGACCCTGTATTAAATATTTGCAAGTTAGAGCACTTTTTAGTAGGTAGAGCTAAATTGTGTAAACAACTATGCTTCACGACTCTTGTCGCGCGACATAGCGCTACCCGTCACTATCTCACATTTCTGCAAAGAAAGAGACAGGCAATTATCTCGCGCGAGAGAGTCGCTGGTGACAGTTATGCTAGAGGACTGCAGAACTCTAGTTTCTCACCACAATGTACACTCAGCCTAACCCTGAAAAAAGTACTCGTCCATGAATACAAATTCGCTTGGACCGATTCTTGTTTATGCTTATTTATGTCCAGATTGCCTTGAGTGGATTGAAACTAGCGCCGATTGTGTATTGTGGAGGTTCTATTGATTGCTTCGGTTGTTGATTAAGTTCTTCCTTTTTGTGGGTCTGTCTGAATTTAAATTAATTCCTCTGTAGGCTTTGCATAACTTAGAAACTGCTAACTTTTTTGATATAATTTACTTATAGATATATGCAACAGGCAAGCATTTTGGTTTCAATCTCAATCTTTGCTACTTGTTTCACTTACTTTTTTCAAAATATCTTCAATGTCCGGACATTTAATTTTTTAACAGTATTAAGTATAGTTGGGACCAGACCCCAGCGGGGCAATGACATCGACCAAATCGAAATATCGAAAAGTATAAAGATGTTTAATAGTTATAAAAATTGTTTAGACTCATGTAAAAATTGTCAGGACCGGCCCGACATGTTTCGAACTCATATAGAGTTCTTCATCAGGGACAGCGCGTGCTGCTACGCGACTCACGGCCCACTAGCATACACTGCATGGGCCGTTCCTGACAATTTTAACGTGCCTTTTAAGCGTTTTTATAATTATTAAAGATGTCTCACGATAGTTTTAATGTATGTAGCAACTAAATTTATATGTAGTTCAATTCAATTTTTATAAATAAATGGCTACTGTCCATTGGGACAATTCTGCCAGCGTCAAGGTTGGAAGCTACAAGTAATCGGTTGTCAATATATGTAGTTGACAAATGTGACTCGTGTGATTCGACTGACCTTAGATGACAACCCTACTACCGAGTGCCACTACAAAAAAATACCCGTTCTCCTTATTCTATTCGAAACGTTCTCAAACAATGCAATGGTTAGATAAATTACTTCGATTTTGTTTGAAGTGTTCACAAAGCTCCTTAGGGCCTTGAGAAACTTAAGTAAGTACACAGTTATGTTATGAAAAAGAAAACCACAAATATTTTCCCGTTGAAAATTGCCTTTCACATTTCTTCAGAATTCGTACAAAGAGTTGGATTTATGAGAAACTTATTTCAGGGTGAAAATAAAACAGACCAAAGTTATTTAAGTATTTAGTATTACGTAAAGAGTTAAAATTATGGATAAGTTGTTTTTAGGGTTCCGTAGCCAAATGGCAAAAAACGGAACCCTTATAGATTCGTCATGTCTGTCTGTCTGTCTGTCCGTCCGTATGTCACAGCCATTTTTTTCCGAAACTATAAGAGCTATACTGTTGAAACTTGGTAGGTAGATGTATTCTGTGAACCGCATTAAGATTTTGATGCAAAAATAAAAAAATAATAATAAATAATGGGGGCTTCCCATACTTAGAACTGAAACTCAAAAATTTTTTTTTCATCAAACACATACGTGTGGGGTATCTATGGATAGGTCTTCAAAAATGATGTCGAGGTTTCTAAAATATTTTTTTTCTAAACCGAATAGTTTGCGTGACAGACGCTTCCAAAGTGGAAAAAAGTTGGTCCCCCCCCCTCTAACTTCTAAAATAAGGAAATGAAAAATCTAAAAAAAACATATGATGTACATTACTATAAAAACTACCAACGAAAATTGTTTTGAACGAGATCTAGTAAGTCGTTTTTTTTTAATACCTAACTTTGCAAGTTTGCACCTAATTTATATGGGGCGCTATACATACCAGGTGCAAACTTAACTTAAACACTTAGGGATGGAAAGTGTTTGTACGGAACCCTCGGTGCGCGAGTCCGACTCGCACTTGGCCGGTTTTATTTCTCTGTATATTTTATGGTTTTAGTTCTCGTTTAGGATTCCGTAGCCAACAAAGGACTGTTACATCCATTTATCCGAGTTTCATATAGGTATATTATTTTTTTTTATTCACAAACTGACCGACGATTACCTCAGTATCACCCGATGGAAAGTGACTACTCTCTAAAGATATCCTGAGAGCCACGGAGTTCTCGTAGTGGTGGATGTGTCATCTATGTCGGTTAGCTGTGCAGCAATGTGGTATTCCCGGAAATTTCTCCATATGAGGATTATGGGCCTTTTAAGGAAGCTCAGAGTCGAGCTATGGAAATATCTATGCTCGGGGTCTTTCTTCGAGATCGAATCAGAAACGAAGAGATTCGTAGACGAACCAAGGTCACCGACATGTCAGCAAGCTGAAGTGGCAATGGGCGGGGCACAGAATATCCATTTGGCGTTGAGTTTACATTTAATCCTCTTTCAGGAGAGCATTCGGTTGCCTACGTTATCGGTTAATCTCTTTTTGACATACCCATACTACCTCAATCCAAATCATGCATAATATGCATATATTGGTGAAGTCTCGGGCAAGTTCCAATATACAAACATCGACTTTAGACCCAACTAACTAAACTGACTCGTTTAGTTATTTGGCATCGTCTGGATATTTTAACATTAAACGAACCTTAAAAGTTATTTTTATTGATTTACTCAAAGTTTTCCCCTTTCGTAATTTTCTAGAACATTCAACTTCGTACCACTACTTTCGTGCCAGTACCTACAAGTTGCAGCCAAGAACAAAAGACGCTCGCGCATTAATAAAAAGTTACAAGTCAAAGTTTCGCAATATCGCGATGCCCTGACAGACTTCATTCATAAAATGCAAAACACTAAGTTGTCGGTTTTTTACTTAACGCTCGAATGCTTAACGGCCGTGTTCCATACAAACGTGCGTTTTTAAATGTTTTTTTTCTATTGTCACTGTCAAAGGGAACAGGAATAAAAAATAAACGCGCGAAGCACGTCAAGTGAAAACTATTAATAATTTTCTTTTCAAAATTATAAGCGTTCTAATCACGCTAATTTTGTGATAGCTGGACATTCATAGAAGGTTATAGAATTATTGTTATCCGACTATGGTAAAAAATATACATGATCGGCTGAGGGGCTTATGACACATACATGACGAAGCATCTGTCATGCTTGTTATTCTATTACAAGTACTACAAGACCACCAACATCGACCGCGTGTTTTCTTGTTTACTATTGTTTTTTACCCGGCTATGTCCTATATCCTATAACTATATTTGGATGTCCAGCTATACTAAAATTTAGAATGTTATATAGATGTGTGTGCAAAAATGACGGATTGTTATCACGCGATAATCGCAAGTATTGTAGGCCTCATTTGGCTAAGTAAAGTAAATTAGTCAGTTCCAAAAACCTGACTAATTTACACTGTATGCAATTGTATGGCTACCGGACGGGCAGCCAGTCTTTAAGCGCAATGTTAGTTATCGCAAAGTATGAAACTGGTGTTATCGTGAAACCTCTTTCATTGCACAGCTTTTTGAAGTTTCAAACAGAGCTTTTAAAAGGCTCTCGGGGAAACTTCGGCTTTTGAGAAATGCAAGTGTGTTATTTTTTTAATGCAAATTTTGCAGTTGCCTGCAGACTTTGATATGAATCTCGTCTTATTTACGGTCATATATTTAAGTTGCTACGGTTGTATGTTTCCGTTGGAAAACACTGTAAAATTAGATTCTTTTAGCTGATTCAGACTTAAGGTAAGGGCGTAATATAAAGCTAATATTACTTAGGTCAATCAACTTTTAGACGACGGATAATAAGTTTTACTCAGAGGGTGCGTTCTCAGTAATTTAAAATTATTTTTCTTGTGTATCTGATAACGTCACTCTGAGATTCAGGATTTGACCACAAGAATTCTGACATTGACATTATATTTCTATGATCACAATCAAAGTATATGTAATTCGAACACTTACTTTATATTATTAAATCCCAGGATCATAATTGAATATATCATCATCATCAATTGGGTTTTGTGAAACTGATATCGATTGTTATTTCACATTTTTTAAATTTTCAATCCCAATATCGGCGCCATTAAAAAGAACGAAAACGGAATCGAAATCTAAATTTAAAATATCGTGAGACATCTTTTATAACTATAAAAACGGTAAGTACTGCAGTGGGCCGCGAGTCGCGTTGCTTGCAGCCCGGATAGCTGCACCTGATAAAGAGCTCCATATGAGTTCGAACATGTCGGACAGTTCCTGACATTTTAAACCGTTTTATGATTACGAAATCTATATAGGTACTTATTGAACTTAGTGACAAAATCGGTTTAAAAAAGCGACCTCTTGGCGAGAAAAACCGTAAATCATCTGGACGTCCAAACATCCTAACATCCATACATCTGGACTGGACATACGAAATCATTTTTGGCCAAGCTGAAACGGAAACGCTTCGCTCGCTCGGTCAATATAATCGTGATAAAACGACCTCACTATAAAAATATACGGCAAACATTACATTTCATTAGCATTTTCTCAAACATGCAATGAAATATTGTCTTTGCGTTCCTTATAATAGGCTCGGAAGTATCGGTTTTTGGGCGCAACAACTCGAGAGGACTGTAAAGGGATTTCACACTGCTTTTCAGGCCTAGGCCTGCAAAGTAACTTTTTTTTGGTTTCAACAACAAGGTCATTCACACAGCTGGCTGGTTTGACAAAAAGCAGGTTTTGTTTTTAAAGGTTGGTTGTTAGACACTTGTGGAAAAAAAATTCAAGATGGCGACTTTTTTTTTTCAAAATTTCAAATTGGTGCTAGGCGGCTAAAACTCGGTATCGGGGGGTCTCGGGGCTCAAACATATGAATCTGAAATCTTGTCCGAAAATTCGGTCAAATTCGGAAAATATCGAAAAAAAAAAAACGATTTGTATGGAGAAAATTTCAAATTGGTCCTAGGAGGCTGAAATTCGGTATCCGGGGGTTTTTGGGGCTCCTGAGTCAGAATCTGAAATCGGATTTTTAAAATTCGGTCAAATTCGGAAAATATCGGACAAACAATATTAAGTGTTATTCTTTGAAGTATATTTTTTTATTTCATTGTATGTTTGAGAAAAGCACTATACATGCCTCGTCGTGAAAACGGATTCCCGGCCTCGTATCACTATCCGGCCTCGCTCGCACGCTCGCTAGGCCGTATATACCTACTTGGCCGGAAATCCTCATTTTCCCGGCCTCTGGTAATGTACTATTTATTACCTCGCTAATTAAAGGGCGTTAATAATAAAACGGAATGAAATAAAAAAAGGTATTTCCAATAACCGTACGGTACATTACATATTCAACCCCCTCCCTAACTCTTTCCCGTTTTTCCGATACACCCAATAGTGAGCATGTGTGGGGTGGGCGGGGCTTATTTTATTGCGAATTCTTTCTTTGAGACGTATCCTTTTAAAAGATACTGGCATCTCACACCTTACTGTGCAACCGTCGACTGTAGCACTTTCGTATTAAGAACCTAGCTTCCAACTGTCTACATATATGTTATTTTTATACATGTGTGGAATAAAGTTCTTAGTTAATCTGAACTCTGAGCTGAACTGATGCGTTAATTTCGAGTGAACGTTCTGTTATTTCATTTGGACAGTATTTGAACTCTTTGATCACATATTTGAGTAAGTTATTTAGAAAATCTTTAAGTTAAAGAAACGGTGCTCAAGTGTATAGTGACTAGTGGAATGTCTTTTTAAAATTATGATGTTTTGGTTTCTCACTAGTTTGTCCCATTCTTTGTTTGAGACACAAATTGACGTTTACACTGACATGGTGTCATTTCAGAGACCTAGCGGCAAAATTAACTAGCTGTGAAATTTAAGAGGTCCGAGAAACTAACGACTGCCAGAAAAGTAGGTTAGGTTAGGTTAGCCCTACGCCCCTTGACAGGAACGGACGAAAAGTTGAATCTGGTAAACATTTTCTATGAAATGTATATATCGCTTGCTAAACCATTCTACAATCCGTGAAAAAGCTTTAGAGACCTCCCAAAAATTAGCAAAAATAGGTAGGTAGTCGTTGGATGGAAAAACTATACAATTACTGAAATTAAATTATGTGAAGTGATGATTAGTTAGTAATTTTGTTCTATTGTCAAAAAATGCGATTGTTATACCGGGTGTGGCCAGTAATAGGAGTAATAAATTAAAACATAGATTCTAACATATTATTCTATACACATTATTCTATTCTCCTCAAACTGAACAACATTTGTTCAGCAACTTTAAAAAAAGTAAGTTTTCAGAATTGTATTATTTCAAACAAGTTAAATTGTATTTTCAATGTACATCGTCCAATATTGACATTCCCTGAGCTTTGACATAGCTGTCACTACTAATATCGAACATTTCGCAATACATTGCTTCTTTGTCTAAACATTATTCTACAAAATACCATTTTCTCAAACATGCAATTGCGTTCCTTATAATACGTAGGCTCGGAAGTATCGGATTTTGGGCGCAACAACTCGAGAGGACTGTAAAGGGATTTCATACTGCTTTTCAGGCCTAGGCCTGCAAAGTAACTTTTTTTTGTTTCAACAACAAGGTCATTCACACAGCTGGCTGGTTTGACAAAAAGCAGGTTTTGTTTTTAAAGGTTGGTTGTTAGACACTTGTGGAAAAAAAAATTCAAGATGGCGACTTTTTTTTTTCAAAATTTCAAATTGGTGCTAGGCGGCTAAAACTCAGTATCGGGGGGCTCTCGGGGCTCAAAAATATGAATCTGAAATCTTGTCCGAAAATTTGGTCAAATTCGGAAAATATCGAAAAAAAACTTTTTTTTTTCAAAATTTCAAATTGGTGCTAGGCGGCTAAAACTCGGTATTGGGGGGCTCTCGGGGCTCAAAAATATGAATCTGAAATCTTGTCCGAAAATTCGGTCAAATTCGGAAAATATCGAAAAAAAACGATTTGTATGGAGAAAATTTCAAATTGGTCCTAGGAAGCTGAAATTCAGTATCCGGGGGTTTTTGGGGCTCCTGAGTCAGAATCTGAAATCGGATTTTTAAAATTCGGTCAAATTTGGAAAATATCGGACAAACAATATTAAGTGTTATTCTTTGAAGTATATTTTTTTATTTCATTGCATGTTTGAGAAAAGCACTATACATGCCTCGTCGTGAAAACGGATTCCCGGCCTCGTATCACTATCCGTATATAACTACTCGGCCGGAAATTCTCATTTTCCCGGCCTCTGATGTAATGTACTATTACGTAATACACGTTATTTTCAGAAGTTGCTTAACAAATGTTGTTCAGTTTCAAGGGAAGAATCTATGTTTTAATTTATTGCTCCTATTATAGTCCACACCCGGTATATGAGTTGTGAGTAAACATTCCAGAACACTCATCCAATATATAAAACGGCTGCAAAACGTTTAATCTAACACTCGTCCGAGTTAGAATCAATTTGAATGAACCGGCGTCAAAGAAAGAATTTCTCATAAGGGGCGAAGAGAATACGTCTTTGATAAAAACGTAGACGCTGGAAAATTGCAGGGTTAATGAAATGGGGATGGCTGCCTCAGGAACTTTCTAGAACGAGATGTTTCCATCGCTTTTAAGACGCCTTAGAATGTTTTATAAAATATGTCGTACCTACAGATGTTTACTATTATTATTTATTATTATGCGTCTATTTGGGGGAAAATCCTAAATGAAGAGTTGTAATTGTTATGCTGAGCCGGAATGGCCGTGTATGAATATTTAGAGTGAAACAGGCTATTTGAAGTCGCCTGGATCATAGTAGGCATTGACTTCTAGCAGTTCTAGCACGACAGGAATTAAAATTTCGAATTAAATACATTTATGAGTATAAGTATGAGTAAGAATTGTATTTTAATGTTAATATCGGCTCGATAGCTCTCTAAAGTCCTACTGTGCTATCAGAAGTACAGTCGCCATCAGACATATCGCAGCATATAAGGCGTTCATAAATATATGAACATGTACTGTAACGCCCAGTCAATAAGAGTTGTGTTCACATATTTATGAACGCCTTATATGCTGCGATATATCTGATGGCGACTGTACGATGCCTAAACTCATACATTTCCTACCTATAAATCGATGTTTGTAATGTGATCTACTACAATATACATAGGGTCGCAGGTTCGAGTTGCAGTACATTGTAGTAGATCACATTACATTTTTCTACTTCTATTTTTTTTATTTTATTGAAATTAAACTTTCTATGCATATGTAGTTTACATGACCTATACAATTTGGTATCTTGCAGCTGATCTGATGATGGAGAGGGAAGGTAGTAATGAACCCCTAAACAGCACAAGATCGTCTTATTGGCTGAAATTATTGGTCTTAATGAACTATTAATATTTGTGTAAGAAAGTACAGACAAAAAAAGCGTGTTAAAAATGGATTACATTATTTTCTACTTACGGTAAAGGGAGGTTTTTTTTTATGCTGATTGGAAAATCCTTTAGGCTGTTATCATAAGTCGCTGCGTTGTGGTGGTAGGTTAGCCGCAGCATAAACCTCGGCACCACGTCTGGGATGCTGTCGCGCGCGGGCGCTCGGAACAGCGGATGAGTACGTAGCTGAGGCAACTGGTCTCTTGTCCTGTCAGTTTGTAAAACATTATCTAGCTGGGCTTTACATTTTGTGGAAGGCAAGAGTAAAGGAAGGGTTATGGGGACGAATTTGTATGTATCTACGTATTGAAACTCAGGCGCAGGCGGTAGAATCACTCGCGCGATATTCGGCTGTTTGCTGAGTGACATCACCGTGTACTTTCCACATATTTTCCCATCCCATTACTATGCTCATGTCAGATTCTTATTTGATCTCTAATGTTTAATTTTGTGATATTTGCTCGTGTGCCTTACTTTGCAAACAAGTAATAGGTGCTCTTTTGGAGGCGTTGTTGTTGTCGCCCAATGGAGTGAGTGGGATGTTAGTTTGTCAAAGAAATGGCTGAGTGTGGAGTAATAAACTCAAATCTTGAGGTAGCTCGCTAGAATACGACACAAAAAAGGGTTTTACATCGCAAAGCATGATGTAGTTCCAATTTATTAGGATACTAGCTGCGCTTCACGGTACCCGCTCATCTAACGGGAACGATACATTTTTCGGGATAAATATTAGCCTATGTGTTTGATCCAAGGTGTCAGCTACCTTCAAACCAAAATGTATCAAAATTGGTCCAGCCGTTTGAGCGTGATGAAGTAACAAAAATAGATAGATAGATAGATAAAAACTATTTCATCACCGACACCAACAGTAACATTAAAAGTAAACCTATAGCTATGCATTTTTATAATTAGCAAAGAGAAAAAAAAATTAACACAAACACACTCACAAACTATCGCCTTTTATAATCTTAGTGTGATTGCATGGACTATTTATAGGGAAACAGTGAATCTGAATTTGTAAATTCAAAAAATTAGTGGTACCCACCTAATTGCGGACCGTGCAAAACACGGACGGTTTGGGGGCTTTTATTCACTTTTTGCTCTAAAAATCAACATGGGATTCGGATAAGCAAATTTCAACAATTAGTTAGTTAAATAACTATATTAAACTTTGCAATTTTGATGTCGACTTCTAGGCTAACCGTGCATGATTGTTGCATACGAAAATTAATATGTTTTTACAATCACAATTTTAACTAGTTTAAAATGAATTAGGTAATTCACTTGTTTTTGTCTATTAAAAAAACACAAATGAAATTCTAATTAGATATGCACCATATTTAAGGGCGATATTTAAGGCTCCTAATTCGACGAAGTTTTGAGATAGGTAGGTATATCCAATTTAGTAACATTTCGTCAGACGTATATTGATTTTCACAGAAGCGTAGGACGGCTTAGATATCACGTGTGATCAGGTCCAAAAAGATTTCAGGGACCTAGGCTTCTGTGGTTGTGGGAGCTGGCTCAGGATCGTGAAGCGAAATGGTGTCGGAGGCCAATATCCACGTTGGGTCCTTGCGTTTTATTAGAATATTCATTTTAGCGATTCGATAGCGACATTATTAAAAAGACGTGGTTAAAATTAGATATATTGCTCGTTCCTGTCACGTATACTTTATAATAAACTAAAATATGGGCAGGCCACGTATGCCACTTGCACCCAGACAGATGGGCTAATCAAATAACGCAGTGGGTGCCGCATGATGGGCGCCGACGACGTGGCAGGCCAAGACGGAGATGGCGGGACGATCTGGACGCGTTCCTAAATGATTGGCCAGAAATAGCATCGAACAGGGAGTTGTGGAAATCGAGAGGAGAGGCCTTTGCCCTGCAGTGGGACACCAATATAGGCTAATAAAAGGGCGCAATCTTGTCGCAATTGTGTTTTGGAACAGTATAAAATAAACCATTAATACAAAGATCAAAGCTCAACGAAAAATTAAAATCTGGAAGAGACCGGGAATCGAAACCGGTACCTCTGGATTGCCGGTCCTGTACGGTTTAATATATAAATTGTGGTGTGAACCCACATAAAAAATGAGACATGACATGTTTCATAAATTAATATAATATAGTACTTTATGTGACTGTACAATTTTTTTTATTTATTTTTTTCTGTCATAGGGGGCAAACGAGCAAACGTATCGCCTGATGGAAAGCGATTACTGTCGAGCCGTCGAGCATAAACACCTGCAACACCAGAGGAGTCACAAGTGCTTGACTACCCGGAGGACGAAGATAGAATGCCTCTATGCTAGTAATTTCACCGGCTATCTTACCCCCACACCGGAACCGGAACACAACAATGGGAACATTGCTGTTAGGCGGTGGGTTAGCAGGCAAGACGGTAGTAACAATCCGGACGGACCCTGCACGAGGCCCTACTACTCCAAATGATAATAAAGGGCATTAAACACGAGTGTGGGTTTATGAAACGAGCCGAAGGCAAGTTTCATAATAATATCACACGAGTGTTTTAATGCCTAATTATGTACAGTTACATACACTACTTTATCTAGCCACATATCATAAGCCGCCATGATGCATTCAGGAGCCGCACATTATGATAAAATTCACCCGGTAATGGCGGTAATGAAGTTTTCTGGCAGCTGTCAAAGTTTTTTTAAGAGACAAACTAGAGTCGGCCCCAACTATCATATCGTTCGATATCTTACTTACGTGCGACATTTGTCAAATTTGATTGCAAATTGATAATTCATTTCGAACTAAACGTCATCTCGACTGATATTAAAATGGAGGTCAAATCTTTCTTTGTTTTTCAGAGATGTTCGAAATTTGAATGAATAATACTATCGAAATCGATGTATTTATTATTTAGCAATAATAACATTTCTACAGATAAGAAATTTGTTCTAACAAAACTGTCCATGGAGGGTTTAGGCAGACAACTCACAAGCGCAAAAACAAATGACGGAGTCATACCAAAGAGGAGCCATGTTGACTCTGGCACTCCTAATTTCGGTTATCCACTCGTCACTCAAGCGTCCGACAGCAAAGTGAGTGTACAATGAAAGGTACAAAGCCTACTTACAATATTTGCTTGAAATGGGGTTACCAGATATAAATAAAATATAAACCGGAGATAAAGACTGATTTTCAATTGAAAAATTTTGGAATATTCTTGCATATCGCAAATTTACTTATTATTTGCATTTTTTTTGTTTTTGATGCTTTGTAAATAAAATAATAATATGATCTACTTCATTTTTAGACCACCTGTTGTCTACCGTCATTAAAATGATTGTTGCTGTGTTTAATTTGTAAACTTTTTGGTGTCCAATAAAGCTTTTGTATTGTATAGTATTTTGTTAAAAATAGATTATTCGACAAACTTTGTTCTATGATAGCTACATAATTATGATGGCGATAGAAAATTAGGGGTTTAAAATTTTCCGGACCATTTTCTTTTCATAGAAACCTTCGACGAAATTAAAAAAATCTTAAAATAAATTTATTGGTGCACCCGTTCTCGAATTTTGGGCTTAGCAGCACATTTATGTATATAAATCGATTTTAAATATTCCGAAATTCCCAAAATCCCGCCACAGTCTTGAGAAGAGCCTAGAAGTCCTGAAATCTCAGGACAAATCCTGAGACATGGTGACCCTACTTGGAAAGCGGAATGTAGTAGCTCAGCGCAGCGCAAATATTGGTCGAACGGTCAATACTCTCGTACTGACAACAAATTAGATATTTTTAGATGACTTAAGATTTAAAGCTGACTGGGAATATAATATGAAGTCAATAGAAACGGACTCAGATCGTTATATTTTATTGACGACGCTGTTGGCGCAGTTTGTAAGCACCTGCCTACTGACCCGGCGGTCCCGGGTTCGAATCCCGACCAGGGCAAATATTTGTGCGGTGAACTCGAATATTTGTGCTTGGGTAATGGTTGTTCTATGTATTTAAGTATATGTATATTTATCTATATAAGTATGTATATCGTTGTCTAGTATCCATCACACAAGCCTTCTTGAGCTTAATTTGGGACTAGATCGATTTGTGTGAGGTTTTCTGATATTTATAATTTATTTATTTATTTATATATTTATTTTAGACCGGTATTGAAGATTGCCCACAAAGGACCTAATTCAAATATTGGCGAAACAGGCAAATACTCTTACTAATGACTTAAAACTTATAGACAGTGAATATATTTACGAAATGAGCAACGAAAGAAGTACTTAACTAAAATCCATGTCAGTTTGAGATTTCGGGACAATATTGGCAGTCTTTATATAATTTCTTTAAGGGTAAGTTAAATTATATAATAAACTAAAACTCTAAAAAGCTAAAAGTTCTATGAACCATTCCGGAAGATACCTGAATCAAAATGATGTAATTATGATACGTGATTAATTGTATACTTACATAAATAATACATATATAAATACTATGAAGCACCATTATTTAGTACTTTAGATATATGCAATATTTGTGGTAACCCTAATGACATTTTTCTTCCTTACTGAAATTAATTCTGTTTTGATGGACGTTTTAATTATTACCAAACTACCGAGTTGTATCGATATAGTAATTTTGATATCGCCATTTCATATATATCTAAGAGATTAGTTCCGTAAGGAATGAAAACCCGGTTATTTTACCATACAAATAACCGCTTACTTATAACGGAGTTTACTATGAGAAAATAACCGGTTTTGCATTCTCTTTAGTAGCTATCTGCAAGCTATCGACCTAGCAATGATTTTTCGAAATGGCTGAAATGTGACTTTCTTCCGTTTTCAACCCTCATCTGCCATTTTGAACGAATCTAAAAAAATATTTAATCTCTATACACCTAACGAGTCTGCTTACAAAATCTGCTGACGAAAACAGCCGGTAATCAAGACATAAGGACATACAAAAGATTTTTCTCCGAAGCTGAAATCGAGGCAAAGCGTCTCCGTCTCCATTTCACTCGGTCAATTACGGTGCAATCAAGACTCGATAAGAAACAAAAGAAACCGAATATCGCGCGAATATTTCTTTTCCTAAAATCATTACCCTTTTTTATAGAATTGTATTATAAGTAGGTACTTAATTGTAGAATTTAATAGTATACATAACTGTAGCAACTATTACAACGATCAGTAAATTAAAATTTGTAACTGAACGCACAAACTGACTGTACCCTTACCATGAATTAACGTGTTCGTACTGTTCGTAGTGTTCGTACTCGCTAGCCACAGCGAAAATTATTTGTATGGAGAATAGTACGCTCCTAACGGTTACTTAGTAGAATTAGTAGAACTACAATCCTCCATACAAATCGTTTATGCAGTACTGTCACTATATACAATCCTGTCTCATAGGCACTGTCTGTGCCTATGTACATTTTTTTCCCGTGTTGAACAAATAAACTATTTGTATTTGTATAAACTCATGGCACTGCTTTAACGGTCCTAAAACTGTACCCATTTATCGTCACATTCATAATTACCCCGCCGGCGCGACCTACCTCAAAATCGATACCCCAAAAATCTAATTACGAATACGCCCCCTTATTGATTATGGCGACCTTGTGAAAAATTAAGTCAAAGACTGACCCAATTCGCCCCCTAAGCGTTCATTGCCAAGTTTACATTGAACACTTTAAATGGAAGACGAGAAAAAGCTTAATGAGAAGAGGGCGTTTAAGATTTGTAGTTGGAGCGAGAGTGTTTGGTACTTGCAAGTTGACAGCGGCGCGAAGTGTTGGTAGGAAAACTGGCCGATTAACTTTTCAGATAGAAAATACTGCGCCGCGCGGTGTTACCCGCTTATCCCACGGGAACACTAAATTTTATCGGGATAAAAAGTAGCCTGTGTGTTAATCCAGGTTGTCAGCTACCTTCATACCAAATTTATAAAAATTGGTCCTGTCGTTTGGGCGTCAAAAAGTAACAAACATACACATAAACACACTCACAAACATTCACCTTTATAATATTAGTGAGATTACTTACATAATATTTTTTCTACTACAGTAGTTTTCACATATTTGCTTTGAACATTTAATCGATATTAGGTTATAACTTATAAAAGAATAACACATGTCTCACACACAATCGTATTTGAAGTACGTAACCTTCTTTTGACAAATATTGGTTAAAATTTGTCTAGAAATTTTAGCCTGATGTGCCACAAACATATTCCTATCAATGCCCATATGAAACTAAAGAAAACATGCAACGCACTACTTAAAGTATATTTTCGCAAACATGACAATACAAAACTGTTTTCGATACAATTTCAGAGGTTTGAATTAGTAATATAGATATTGAACATAGTCAATGTATATTTCATGTGGTGATACCACATTCTTATTTATACTCGTATGTAAATACAGAGGATAAATAAGAAGCCAAAGTTGTACGCACTAACATCTCAGTATTTATATATAAATAAAGATATTGTAGCTATGATTAATGAACAAAGGGATTAGCTCCTTTATATTTTTTTTATAATTACGACTATTCAATGGACATGTTCATTTTATTAAGTATACAATATTTCCAAACATTATTTTCTTTCTACTGTCAACGGCAATGAAAAGGGTCTAGTAAACATCTGCAGACGGAGTTAGCTCTATTCAATGGTTTGTTAAATATTAGTCGTTGAGTCGTGTAAGTGGTGTTAAAAGTTTTGGATATGAAAATGCGTTCCACTGGAAAATAATGTTTTACGTTCCATTCTTGTAAGTAGCTATGTACTTACTGCTGTCGGGAAATATATGTCAAACATTTCACAAAAACGCTAGGAGAAATGTAAAATTCGTGCCATTGTTACATGTTTTCGATGTTGTATTGCACATGTATAGGTTGTTACTTGTAGCTTCACTGTATCTGCTACACTTAGGATATTATTATCCACGCACGTTATTTCACAAGTATCAAGGTGTTGCAGCTGAGCTATAATTAATAAAAGAATTAAAAAGGAGTTGGAATCAACGGTCGCGTGCCCCAGAGGCCAATGTCCTTTAGACGAGATCGCCCCCTCGCCTCCGTCCCTCTTTAATTAACCGCTTAATCCATCGCTCTGTCTCTTTCATTCCGAGGGATGCTAATATCGTGTTACTTAATAACCCTCAGGGACATTGTTCGGTGATTCTCGAATATTATTTCAGTTCCGAATTCCTCTATTTTTAGGGTTCCGTATCCAAAGCCAGCTGACTGGACCCTATTAGTAAGCTACCGCTGTCTGTCTGTTCGTCGGTTACGGGGCCTGTACCTTTCAAAACGTAATAGGTAACTTGAAAATTTCGTATAAATGTTTATTAGAATGGCCGCTATAACAACTATAGCATTACTATGGCCACAATCACAGATTGTGCAGAGTTCGACACGCATGGCAAGTTTTTATACTACAAATCGTTCAAAAGAACAATTGGAACGCTAACTTTGCGAAGGAATCTCTTTGTCTGGAAAATTCACAACAACTGATACGTTTTTAATGCGCGTGGAATCGAGTTACGGTATGATATACGGCAAACGGGTATCCGATAGCCGTGAGTTAGCAATAAAAGTAAAGCATGTCGAAAAATATCGTTAAGTAGCGCCCGCCCCGTAATATCTTCCAAGCGGCCGCGCCCGGCGCCGTATCGGGGAATTTTCATCTGAATATTTTCCTTTCTCATTGTCGTTATCTGAAAAATATGTTTTTCGTACGGTCCACGCGACCCCAACGTAACCACCCCCAAACTACTATTCCAAACTCAAATGTGCGTAGTAGCCTCAAAGCTCCAATTCTTTCCTCCGCGAAAAATGTCACATTACTCTTAGAGGTAAGAGAAAAAATGAGCTAGAAACTTAGAATTTTAACCCTAAAAGGGTAGTCGTAGAATAGAGAATAGCTTGTAGGTTTTTAGTGGACGCGACGGGGGGTAGGCGGAATATGGAAACCGGAAGCCTGGGGAGGAGGGTGGGCAAATGGACGGAAGAGAAGCGAAGGCAAATAACTTTGCCCTTCTGTACACATGTATAGGGAAGCGTCGAGGGTGTACAAAAATTCTCGCTGCCGTTTCCAAGTTTCACAATGAAACGTTGAGTATTTTTGTCATTTGTCGTCATAAAATCTCGCGCTCAAGTTATGAGAGATATGTTGTAAAAGGTTCACGGGGGATTAACGTTTTAACTTTCCATTGGGATGTTAAAAGTTTCGAAGTGAGATTTTGCTGAGTGAAGCGGACCGAAGGAACGATTCGGCCGTAAAATCGTTCTTACTTGTCTAATTAAATAAATAAATATCGGACAATCTCACACAAATCGATCTAGTCCCAAATTAAACTCAAGAAGGCTTGTGTTATGGGTACCTACTAGACGACGATATACGTACTTCTATTGATAAATATGTACCTAAATACATGGAACAACAATGACCCAAGCACAAATATTCGAGTTCATCACAAAAATATTTGCCCTGGCCGGGATTCGAACCCGGGACCGCCGGCTCAGTAGGCAATTTGGTAAACAAGATTCTACAAATCTACACACAGGCTGCATAAGCGCTGTTATTGCCTTAATTCAGCTTAAAATAGCCTTTATACGGCTTAAATTAGAGGTGTAATGGCTGTACAAGTCTGTATACGTATACAGCCTGTTTGATACCTGGGTTGGGCTATTTTCTCGTAAATGAAGTAACCTGAGTCACTATTTTGAATATCATGCTGCCATTTTTAGGGTTCCGTACCTCAAAAGGAAAAAACGGAACCCTTATAGGATCACTTTGTTGTCCGTCTGTCCGTCCGTCCGTCCGTCTGTCAAGACCCTTTTTCTCAGGAACGCGTGGAGGTATGAAGCTGAAATTTATATCAATTACTCAGGTCTACTGTCCCTTGAAGCTGTGAAAAAATCAAACTTCTAAGCCAACGCAATCAAAAGATACAGCCGTTTATGCCGCAAATTTTCGACACTTGCAAGGGAATCAAAACCTACAGGGTGCTTCCCGTGAACTCAGAATCTTGAAATTTGGTACGAAGCAACGTCTTATAGCATAGATAAAGGAATAATTACGAAAACCATAATTTTTTTTTTAATACCTAACTTTGCACCTAATTTATATGGGGCGCTATACATACCAGGTGCAAACTTAACTTAACCACTTGGGGATGGAAAGTGTTTGTACGGAACCCTCGGTGCGCGAGTCCGACTCGCACTTGGCCGGTTTTTATAAATGACATTGATTTACCTGCAAGAAAACAACGTTTAAACTCAACAGTCAACGTACACAAATCTGTGGTAACAGCACAGTGATTAAATTTGACAACCTTTTAACATCCCTTTGGCTCAATAGGGAGACCACTCGGTCGGCATGGCAAGAGTTATCGGTTGAAGTTTGATAAGGCAGCTAATTTTTCGTTGTTTTTTATTGGTATCGTATTTATAATAAGTATTAGTAGAGAAATCCATTTGTGTGAAACGCCATGTTCTTCCTCAAGTAGCACACATGCTGCTTATACAACCCTTATACCGCTAATTTAAGCTGAATAAAGCTGCTAATTAGGTCATAAAAAAAGAACTAGTTTTATTGACATTAAATTTCAATTTTGAGGTTAGGAACAAGTAAGAACGAATAGATCGTAGGCATAGCTGCGTACAAACAGCTTCGCATGTAGCCGGGCAATTTGTAAACAGCCGACTCCCACCAATTTGCCTTTAAGCCCGCTCGGCGCTCTCGAAACGCTTTTATCGCCCGTTAATCTTTACAAGCACAATTATTCGATGAGGTAAAAAGTAAACTTACAAATTAAATCCTTGCGATATTAAGCAACGTTCCCTTTGTGGTTGGAATTCTTTGCGAACTCGAAAATCAAAGGTTCGGCTAGCGAAAGTTGGGCCGCCCTTTGAGCGACGGCGTTATTATTTTCTCAAGAACCTCTTTTATGTAAAAGAACGCTCGATGGCGAGGGTGGTAAAGGGAAAAATATGACGGAGAGCCGGCGTGTGTCCTTGTCTGTTTGGGGTGTTAAAGTGAGAGGGAGGATGGAGTCGAGTGGCTGTCGTGTGGAGAGTCTCCATTCCATGCACGGGTACTCGTTATGTCGTGGCCGGAGGCGTCCTCCGTGTGGGAGGCTTTCGACAAGTATTTTATGAAAAATGTAACCGCCTTTGTGACAATGCTGGCTTTTAAGGAATGCGACTGTTGTTAACAATAATGAGATGAAAGTTGCCCCCGGTTTTTACGAAACTTGTTTGTGGTTTTAGATTACGTCCGCTTAACAGTTTGTCGTTGCTTAATTGGTTTTTGTCGGGCCTTATTAGGGACATGTCGCCTTAACATGCTTGTTAAGTATTTAGTCTAAGCCGAAGGGTGTGGAAGGTCGCGTAGTAACAGAGAAACAATTGAACTCGATATTTTACTTCGGGATATCATTCATTATGAAATATGTTGGTAGGTATTACTTCGGAAACATATGATTACTAGCTACACCTCGCGGTGTTACCCGCGGTCGGGACAAAAGCTAGCCTATGTGTTTATCCAGGGTGTTAGGGCTAGCTCCAAACTGAATTTTACTGTTTTATTTTGGCAGGATGTAATTTTTACACCAAGTCAGGATCTGAAGATGAGATCCTAGAGATATTGACGACAGTCTTCCACTATATATACCCATCGTATGATTTGTTTGTTTTTTTTTTATAACTCATTCTTTTTTTTTTTTTGTTGCTCTGATATTAGTTTTTCCCCGTGGTTTGTTATTTTTGTCTAAAAAGGAATCGACTCTGTCAATTAAGCGTCCAATTCTGTAAAGAATCAGGCTAAGATCGAAAGTACTCCATGATATATTTACCCCTTAATCTAATAATTACTTTTTCACAAAAAAATACCGATATCAATGATAAAAAAATCTATTTTCAAAAAATCATCGATTGCGTTATAGATGTGCTAATTTGAGGAGTCACCTCGATTCCTTATGAATGTCGTCATCAGATCTTCATCAAAATTTTATGGGACCAATTTAAAGATACCTACCTCATTCTCAACAACAAAAAATAATTAAAGTATTGAGGTAACAAACATAGAAAAAATTCTCCTTTTTGTAGGCAGCTGAATATCGCTCAAACTTGAAAAGAATTGGGCCAAGATGTAAAGCGCTCTATGATATATTTGCCCGTTAATCTATCCGAGATATCGCGAGGGACGCGATCTCTGTTTGACGTATGGAAGCAATAACAGCTATAATAAACTCCGGAAGGACGAATATTTTCCTCTACAGATACAAAGCATGCTGGAAGAGTCATCGTCAGACGTGGGTATTTTTGGTAGCTTTTTAAAGATCATAGCTTAAAGAAAAATTTAAAAAGGAGCTACCTGGTGGAAGAGACCGGGAATCGAACCCGGTACCTCTGGATTACCGGTCCAGCGCGTTAACCACTTCGCTACCCTAGTTCCAGGTAGACCTGACGAATTTTTCCTTATGCTTTGTGCGTCGATCTTTGCATTGTTTATTTGAAAGGTTTTTACACCTTAGCAACCTCTATGTGAATACGTTAATATTCACATCTTACCGCACCACTTTACAACGGTGAACGAGCAAGCGAGAGACGGCGCTGTTAGTTTTTATAAATTTATGAAACATGTAATGTCTCATTTTTTTATGTGGGTGCACCACTATTTTTATTTAAACCATTAATACAAAGATCAAAGCTTAAAGAAAAATCGAAAAAGGAGCTACCTGGAGGAAGAGACTGCTTTTGGTGGAAGAGAGCTTTTTTTAAACATACGACTTGAACTGTATCAGGTCTGGTTAGCCATCACTACCAGTAGTCGGATTTTCTGTGGAAGTATAACCCGCTAATGGGATTGTTTCCGCGCCGCAGATGCTTCAGTACCCTTACCATGAGTTTACAGTGGCTGTGCTCGTTAGCGACTGCGTAAACGAATTGTATGGAGAAAAGTGGTTATACAAAGTGACCGCTAGGGGCCTGGGGCGCTGTAGTATTCTAGCTAGCGAGTACGGCGACGTTAACTCATGGTAAGCCAGTTGCTGTATCGATAAACTTCACAATCGATGCTTTTCCCATATACTAGTAATATCATCTAGCTTCGTTTGTAGGTGTCTAATAATATACATTTAAATGAAATTTGATAAAAAAATATATAAACACTTGGAGATATCTGAACACCCGATACCATCTTGGTGGCGCCGCTCGCGCTCGTACTACTTCGAATTGATTAGCGACATCTTACGCTTCTTTGCCGTACTATTGTAATTCAAGAGGCCGAGATTCCGGCACTTAAAATTATGAACAAATTTGAGTAACATATTTTGCTCAAAAAGTGTAAAAACCTATTTAAAAACCAGCAGACATGATTAAAGTAAGCATTATTACTCACTTATTGGTATAAATTTAATTTCCAAGCGTCACGTAAGAAGGGAGACTTTAGCGACATAACCTAGAAAAAACGACTTTACCTTTCGACAAAAAATATATATTATATACTAACGTAAAAAGAAACGACAGCGACACTTGTGTGCATTAACAAAACTCGCGGCTATGTGTGCGTGTCGAGGGGCGAGCGCGGGCGAGCGCGGGACGCGCGCGGTGGTGAAGGGCATTCACGTGAATGCCCAGTCGAAGGATTTGGCATTACAAGGTTACCGACGCCCGAGCTACACCGATAGGCCGCTGTCGCGCCTGTGCTTTTGACGACGTAAAAATCGTGAAATTGAATGACGGTGAACGCATAATTATATATGCGTTGCTGGCGTTATGGCAGTACCTACCTAACTCCTTCAGTCGTTCTCGGAAAGCACAATTTAATTTAGTTGACTTCCTTTATTTTTTGTAAAAAGTAATTCCTACACCACACAAATTAAGACTCATCTAGCATTTACTAGTCTGTGTCGTATTCTCAGAATACCTATTACTTTCGTCTCCCTCATTACGAGGCAAATCATTACTGGGTGAAATCGTATGGAATCTCAAAGGAGGGATTGTTAACGCTGCCGAATTCAAATCCACCTTAAATTAATAGAGGCCTAGAGCTCAAACTACAACGGAATTTCATCGGATTATGATTAAGCGTGATATGTCATCCGGTGTATGAAAAATATGAAAGTATTGAAAATGAAATCACTTCAACAGTTAAGAGGTTTTTAATATTCTTCGTAAGTAATTGCTGATTTACTCGTGTTTCGTGATGTTTTGTGCAGGAAGAGGGAAGGCACCAGTGAGATTCTGAAGTATTAAAAATATGTTTTATGTTCACATTGTGTCTTATACAGCGTGGGTATTCAATACTGGCATATAATGTATTCAGTTATAGTATCTGATCATAGGAATCGTACGGCATAATTATTTAGTAAAATAATGTTTTTAATTAGGTGTAATCATTTTTTTAAGTCCAACCAAGCAGCAATGTACGTAGTCCAACAAATGAACGCTGACATGTCATGACGTTTAGGTACGTTAATTAATGTGGATCAAATACATTGCGTGTTCAATTATTTCATATGAAAAAACTAATTTTCTAAAGAAATCAATGTACTAAATAGGATCCTTAGGTCCGATACCAAGTCAAATTTTGTGTATTACAAGAAGAGTATTAACTACTTAGCAATTAAAATTTACAACAATCTTAACGAAGACATCAAAGAGTCCGAAAACCCGAGATTATTTACAAAGAAACTCAAAACATATTTAATACAAAGGCCCTTTTACAGCCTACACGAGTACTTTGGAAAACTACTTGAATAATTATTGTGACCATCTTTGAGCACTTGACATGGCATTTTAATTGTTTTTACTGTTGTTTAGACTTAGTTATAGTATTTTTTCTGACTTTATGGTTGTATACTTGTTATTTGACTATGCAATTTTATTTCATTAAGATTTTGTTTGTTTTTAGTATTGTATTTCTGATTGTGTTTTTTTAATTTAATTTTCGATTGTGTATGTTTTTACTTTAAAATGTATTGCATGGTTTTCCTAATTGGCAATAAAATGAATTGAATTGAATTGAATACTAATCGTCATTTCAATATATGCCCGTATTAAATACCCACGCTGTATTCTAGCGGTATTAAGTAATATCTTTATTACACACCTCGACAAGAAAGAAAGACAAAGAGGTAGACAACAGGCGGTCTAATTGCTAAAGAGCGCTGTCTTCCAGACAACCTTTGGGCAGACATTTTATATGAACGTCAGAAATGAGAAGGTGGTGCAAAACATGATGTTGGTGCTCTCGTGCAGAGGGGGGTTTGTGGCCGGCTTGATTTGGTCAGTCCACCTCATCGGAGACCTACCGCGTGGCCTAGTGCCGTCACTCATGCGCGTAGCGCCTAGGCAAACGTAATTTATATGTTCATGTTAGGGTCTCGCCGTCGACGGATACGTCTGATGGGAGGACATCATCATCATCAGGAAGACTTGGGGCGCACCTTTCGAAGCTCAAGATTCGCGTCGAAGTCATAAAAGTAGATATAATGACAAGGGGGGTAATTCGACCAATTTTAGAGAGATGATGGAGATCTCCATTTCATCGCCATCCGTCACTTTTGACGTGTCCCTACTCGACAAGTGGTGATATCCCTAGAACATTGCAACTTCGCCAATCCGGTTGCGCTTAATTTGCATCTCCTTTGTATGTGACGGCATAGATAACAGGCGCATACTTAACTTGACCGAGTAGTGAGTGAAATTATTCAGTTACGTTTCGTTCAAAACAGAAATTCAAATGCATGAATAGTATTTTTGACAATCATTATCGCCTTCGTATTTCCGAAATTGAGATAAGATATGTCACTTGAATCTCATCACATTTTAATGACAGTTCAAAGGCGATATCACTGTTATCTAATAGAGATTTGACGTTTGGCGATCTCTCAAACGGCATTCTCGAATTAGGTCCAAGATTTCGGACAGTTGTCATTAGACACGTCACATTTAGCCTGTGCACTGAAAAAAAAACTCAACTAACTACTTACTTGAGAAATAGCCAAATTGTTTATTTTGGTTACTTAGTAGCCCTCAGTTTGTCAGTCCTCCAATTTATCAACAGTAGCCACGCCTGCAGAACAAAGCAAACCCCCTGCCATATTTTCATATAATTTGTTAGGACGCATATCTTTGTATGACTTAAAACTCGTATTATGTAGGTTGTAAAGAAACCTACGCCTCTATGAAAACCGAATCTTTAAATCCAGTCTGAATTTGCTTCGAATAAAGACAACAATATGGGGACAACCAATATGCGGACTTTTTTTTATAATTTTATACTTGATTCTTGCTCTAGAGAGATAATGTGTTAGAAAAATGCATCTTTAATTTATCGTAAAGCGAAATGACGGGCAGACGTCAGTTTGTTATAAACTTTCTGTTTCCATAGAAGATTTACCTAATTTCCCCTCAGTCGCAACAGTGATACCGTTACACACATCCACCAATAGTAGTTTCGCGGAAAATCGCGATTTTTTCCCTTTTTCCCCGCCCATACGTGACTAACCCTCACATACTCCCTCACATATTCCTATAAATCACAACAGACCAACCCTTAAACGTAACAACTACCATCTAAGCACGAACAAAAACACACCGTAGACTTTTAAAATAGAGTTCAATTGTGATTGTTACAAATGTGAAGTTAGGATGTTTTGGAATGATTAACAAGAATTTCGTGAGATTGGCTGTCTCGCGCATACCTAAAGGTTTTACGAGTTTCTTAAGGGTTTTTTCCAGATATTTATGAGTATCGTGAAAATGTTTCAGTCTGCACATTGTAATGGATTTTTTATGAGGAACAGAGTCAACGTACTTTTTCGTGACGCTGAAGTCTAATGTCGTTTAATTTTGAATATATTTTAAGGTATGAGAAGAGTTTTACGTTACACATATTATGAAAATAATTATAGATTATAATATGCTATAATAATACTACCTACGAGATTGTTTAGAAATTACTGAAAATACTACGAGATTGTTTAGAAATGACTGAAAATTGGATTCTTTTACGGTTGACACCCCATTATCTCCGCCATTGAAAATTTTTGTTTATACATGTTTAATAAAAATCATTGTAAAGTAAATTTTCCTATTGTATCTACTTGTGTATCTGTGTGTCTGGCCGGGATTCGAACCCGGGACAGCCAGCTCAGTAGGCAGGTGCTCTACAAGACGCGTCGTTAAAACTCAGATAGATTGAATTCGTACGTGAACTCAGCATTAATTACTTCAACTACCACACGCGCAAAAATGCAGTTTTTTAAAATTTACGAAAATTTTCACGTCTTTATGTAATAAAAATATTCTCAGCAACTGCCGAGCGAAAACATCCTCCTTTTTATTCGTCAATTAACAGATGTAAGTACAATCATTACTCACTGAGAACACGTGTTTAAAAAAAGATTTACAACTTACTAAACGCAGTGTTTTTCGAGCAACCATTTATAACAGTAAATTAATGATTCCCATATACATGCGTTGTTAAGATGGTAACATATCAATCGGAGGCTGTGACACAGAGAAAATTGTATCAGTATCTTGACTTCATATTACAAGAGGCGTCGAGACGTCACTCACAATGGGCCTCTTAGGCCTCAAAGTCACCCAAAGGGCAATGGAGCGAGTTACTAAAAAATTAATTGCGCGAATCACAAATGAGGAGATCCGTAGGAGAAGCAAAAGATAGCTGAGAGTTACCATATTTAAATGGCAGTGGGTGGGGCACGTCGCTCGTAGAACGAATAGCCGTTGTAGGTTCTTGAATTACTAGAAGATGCAACGCGGGCAGTCGCCATCAACGTAGACCGGCGATCTGGTCAGAAAGTCGTTGAATTACGTTTAATTACAATAGCCGTCAAAGCATCCAGATTAAGCTAAACCGTTTTATAACCTAGATATATCTGCCTCTGTTGATAATTGAACTTCTTAAACTTAAATGGTAATGCACTGATTAGAATTATAGTTGTAATGTATATTATTGTAACTAAGAATGTATTTAGGTATTGCTTTGATGTTCAACACAATAATATTTTTTTTAAATGAATAAATGAATGCAGTGAATTTTCTAGTTTAAGTCAAAATACTGTTCCCAATTTTGATTGTGTAACAATCGTTAAGCTTTACGAGTAACTTGGTGTTTAAAGTCATTAAAGTCAAGTATGGCAATGATTTAAGTACAAAAATGGAGTGTACTTTATTGACGAATATGTCATAGTGAGATTACAAGTTATAGAGAGGTATTTCGTCCATAAAGATCGTGGCAATGTCCTTACAGATACTATCTCCACCAATTTCAATGTTAAGATTGGCAAGATTTATTAAAATAAAATTTATTTTACCCACGTAAATAAATCGTGCTACTATGATACTCGCAATTTTTAAAGTGAAATTAATCACTATTTCTTGTATATTACATTCCATGTTAAGATTTGCAGGATTAATTTAGATAAAAATATATTTTAATCACGTAAATAAATCGTGTTATATGATATTCACAATTTTTAAAGTCAAATTAATCACTATTTTTTATATTTTCCATTCAATGTTAGGATTGGCTAGATTTATTTAAATAAGTATATATATTTTTCCACGAAAATCATGCTACTATGATATTCGCAATTTTTAGGGTTCCGTAGTCAACTAGGAACCCTTATAGTTTCGCCATATCCATCTGTCCGTCTGTCCGTCCGCGGCTTAGCTCCGTGATCATTAGTACTAGAAAGCTGAAATTTGGTCTGAGTATGTGAATGTATCACGCCGACAAAATAGTAAAATAAAAACTAAAAAAAAAAAAATATTTTTGTGTACCTCTCGTACACTTATGTTTTAATTTATTGCTCCTATTACAGGCCACACCCGATATAATAACGTTTTTTTCGCGCTGATATTTTTGGCACCTACTTAACATTGATGACAATAAATTAATTGGGCTGGTCTGATGATGGAGCCGGAAGGTGGCCCTAGGAACTCTGTAATAGAATAAGCAATCCTACCGAGTTTGGGCTCTTTCGAATCGTATCAGTGACCAATTGATAGATGTTCAACTAAACTTACAGTCGGCTTAAGAGCTTGTCACGAAAAATTAATGGATTTCATTGTCCACCAATACGACCAAACCGACCAACCTTCAAAAAAAAAACCGGCCAAGTGCGAGTCGGACTCGCGCACCGAGGGTTCCGTACAAACACTTTCCATCCCTAAGTGGTTAAGTTAAGTTCGCACCTGGTATGTATAGCGCCCCATATAAATTAGGTGCAAAGTTAGGTATTAAAAAAAACTACTTACTAGATCTCGTTCAAAACAATTTTCGTTGGTAGTTTTTATAGTAATGTATATCATATGTTTTTTTCGATTTTTCATTTTCTTATTTTAGAAGTTAGAGGGGGGGGACCAACTTTTTTCCACTTTGGAAGCGTATGTCACGCAAACTATTCGGTTTAGAAAAAAAATATTTCAGAAACCTCGATATCATTTTTGAAGACCTATCCATCCATAGATACCCCACATGTATGTGTTTGATGAAAAAAAATATTTTGAGTTTCAGTTCTAAGTATGGGGAGCCCCCAATATTTATTATTATTTTTTTATTTTTGCATCTAAATCTTAATGCGGTTCACAGAATACATCTACCTACCAAGTTTCAACATTATAGCTCTTATAGTTTCGGAAAAAAATGGCTGTGATATACGGACGGACAGACGGACAGACAGACGGACAGACGGACAGACGGACAGACAGACATGACGAATCTATAAGGGTTCCGTTTTTTGCCATTTGGCTACGGAACCCTAAAAAGAGCGTACTCCCATCTGAAAGACCGGCAACGGTGTTGCAAGGTCTCTATGGGCGACGGTAATCGCTTTCCATCAGGCGACCCGTTTGCTTATTTGCCCCCTATGATTTAAAAAGCAACGAAATTTTTTGCAGAATGTTATTTTATTTCTAGGCTCTTAAATAAATCAATTATTTGGATAGAGCTTGAGAATTTGCCTATCACCCAACCAGCCATCATAAACTCTTTTGAATACCTCTAGCCCCTCATATTATTACTACAACTCTCACAATCTAAACGCATCTTACACCCCTTTCTCATTAACTCATTCGCCTCGGTTACCGACCACGAACAATAGTACAGTTAGCAGCAAAAGTTGCTCCCGCCAAGGGCTCAAAGTTATATACACACGGACTATACCGCGGGTGTTACCCTGTAATAGGAGCAATAAACTAAAACATAGATTCTTCCCTTGAAACTGAACAACATTTTCTTCATTCTTGATTAAATAGCGTATACATATTATGATGACGTTTCGGTAGCTTTCCAGTTACCGTTGTTAAAGGTTGACTGAGACAAACAAATTTTCTCTATGCATTTGCATTTGTGCAAACTACCCATTTTATAAATATGAATTGAAAATAAACGTCAAATAAATAATATACGTGATATGATCCATTTAAATTGTTTTATTTAGATGAACACCATCTGTTAAGCCACTTCTGAAAATAACGCGTATTAAATGATAATTTGTAGAATAATGTTTAGACAGAGAAGCAATGTAATGCTAAATATGCAATAAGATTAGTATAGAAGTAATTCTTTTAGTTGAGCGAATCCACTTAGCTTTGTACCCGATGAACAATACTCTTTGTCTGTATTGTTAGCTGTGGCCACAACTGCCACTTCAAAATGTAAGGCGTTATAAGTGCAAATTACTTTTACACTAAATTAGTCTTTAAGTCTAACGAAATAAGGTTTACTCTTAAACAAAGAGAACAGAGATGTTGGTCACTTCATTGTCATTATAAGCATCGAAACGAGCTTCACTGCTCTTTCACTTACGAAGTGACCAACATCTGTGTTCTCTTTGTTTAAGAGTAAACCTTATTTTGTTTGATTTAAAGACTAATTTAGTGTAAAAGTAATTTGCACTTATAACGCCTTACATTTCGAAGTGGCAGCTGTGGCCACCGTTAACAATACAGATAATAAGTATTGTTCATCGGGTACAAAGCTAATGGGATCCGCTTAGCAAATGGGATTCGAACTATAACAGCTATGTCAATGCTCAGGGAATGTTAATGTTGGACGAGGTACATTAAAAATATTATTCTGTTTGAAATAATGAAATTCTGAAAACTGACTTATTTTAAAAGTTGATGAACAAATATTGTCGAGTTTGAAGAGTTGAATCTATTTTTTAATTTATTGCCCCTATTACAGGCAAAACTTGGTATAATCAACGCAATAAGGATTGTGCTGATCATGACGGGTGTGCTATTCTGCTTAGCTACTTCTTCTGCTGACTGTACACAACTTAAGTAAAACGCCTTAGAAGCTATGGGACTTCAAGTCACATATGACTTTATGGAACTTGGGCGAAGTGTTGAAAGTCCCAATAGAACAACGCCTTATTAGCCATGGGACTTCAAGTCATATATGACTTTTTGGGACTGGGGCGAAGACATGAAAGTCCGAGTAATGGTTTGTAATGAACCGCGCACCAGACCCTATTACTAAAGTTTATGAATATAATTCATATACTTAATGTTACGATTAATACTTTAACACGTATGGGTTCTATTGTACGATCATTTTAGTACTAACTAGCGACCCGCCCCGGCTCCGCACGGGTGGAATGCTGATAAATTATGTATGTATTATACATATAAACCTTCCTCTTGAATCACTCTATCTATTAAAAAACCGCATCAAAATCCGTTGCGTAGTTTTAAAGATCATACATAGGGACAGACAGACAAACAGCAGGAAGCGACTTTGTTTTATACTATGTAGTGATAATGATAACCAATAATTTCACAAAAATCTTTTTACATACCATATTATTTTTGTGATATGATGCAGTTATGATGTGTATATTTGTCAAACTTTTTTTGTGAAATGATTGAAAACCATACTCAAAAAATATGACCTCTTGTTATACTTCATTATGCTGCTGTGTCAGCACCTTTTCACTGCCATGACACATGATTTTGTATTGTATTGATTTAAGGTACCAAGTCTTGGCTGTTTTATTTACTAATGCAGTAATGCCTGCTAGCGAAAATCAAATGTTTACAATGAAGCAAGAAATAGAAAAATTCAATGGTTCAGGCCAGGTTCGAACCCTCGTCTCCAACGGCTAGGCCAACAAGACCACAGAACCTGATACAAGAGCCATGGAATTGTTCAACCAGTTTTTTTTTATGTCATAGCGGCAAACGTGCAAACGGATCGCCTGATGCAAAGCGATTACCGTCACCCATAGACATCTGCAACACCATAGGAGTGACAAGTGCGTTGCCGGCCTTTCCTTTCTTTATGATCGGCACTACGTCTCAAATTATGTTGAGTAATGATGTGTTAATCATGTAAGTTGTGGATATAGATGAAGCGTTCAGGTATCTATACTACATATATACACACGTGATGTCCCCTAACTCTGAGACTAAATCCGCCCTGGCAATAAAGTTATTCGGAATTCTCGATAAATATCCACGTACGAAAGACACACGTACACACACGTCTAAGGAAGTGGGTGTCTTATCAGTAGGCTCAAGAAAAGTCCCTGGCTCCGCCCCCGCCACGTGTGCCCACCCTTATTCGCGGATTTTTAGGATTTTTCCGTCTTGCACGACATATGTGAATGTCTTCGGGGCGGGAAAGCGTAGCATCACGATTGATGTATGGGCACCCTTTTATTCGTCGATTTTTGGGACTTTTCCTGTCTTGTGATCTCATACGTGGATAAGGTGGGAGCGTTAAAGCATGAGATTGATGTGTACCTACTCACCCTTCTTGTTCGCTGCTTTTGAGATTTTCCCTTCTTTACTTATCTATGAATGGTTTAGGTACCTACTCGTATTCAATACCAACATATTCTATGTCATATTTGTACTCCTTATTATATATTTTTTTTATTAAAGCAGGAACCTCTGCTAGCGTAAAACAAATGTTTATATTGAAGCGAAAAATTTAGAATATTGAATAACCCCTGGTAAAAATCAAAATAGTGGCATCTTACCCTGCCATCACGTTTTTGAATAGGAAGTATGCGAAATATGTAATTTTCACATATAATTAAAATTTTCATAGATAGATACTAACATGACATATCGAGGCCAAAACATTATTTTTCTATAAATATAATACTTTTGTAAAAAAATAATATAGAATACCGTTTTTCACTGTGCCCTGCCTTGTCCAAACTCGACACTGCTCCAGTTTTAGCTCTTTAGATTATTGAACTACAGTTCTATGATAATAAAACATCGTTTTTTATATAAACTATACTATTACATTATTAAATATGACGTTGCACCGGATCTTTAGATTACTTTTTAACACAAATATTCACGTTCGAAGTTTGTCCAGCGATATTTTCTCCACATCCTGTGCGTTCGCGGTAGTTCACCTCACTCACACATAGAAAGTCTTATTGAACCCTAATACACGCAAAACACGTCCAGTCAGTATGGTTCTAGCCGCCGGTGTGAAGGTTTGTGCGTGAGGTGCCGCGGTCTTGTGTCGACAAGTTTTCGAAGTGTGACGTTCGGAGTTTGTAACAGGTATGTACACTTTATTCTGGCATGATTATTTTAAAATATTAATACGGCAGTTTTTTTACTAATACCATTTTAATATTGTATTAAGGTATAACTATTTATACTAAAATTATGACATTTGTATTATTAACAGTTTAGGAGATAATAGCTAGTTAATCGGCTTTTCACTATACCCTGTGTAACTTTATCCTGCAATCATTCTGCAGGGTAAAGTGACTGTTGACAGGATAAAGAGACACATGTCCAGGATAATGTTTCTTATGGCAGGATAAAGTAAAAAACGCTATTTATACAAAGTTTTTACTTCATCATCATCATCATCAGCCTATTCTTGTCCAGAGCTGGACATAGGCCTCTCCAACTACACCCCATTGAATTCTGTATACACACTTAGTTTGAATATATTGACGACAATGCATAATATTAATAAATTGATTGGCGACAAAAGCTTGAACCAAAAGTTATTATAAATAACTGAAAATATTTGAATTACTATAGTAGGTTTGGTTCGGCTTGGACTTGGACTCGTATATTCCAAAAAAAAACAGTAATTAAAAAATCTAAATTTTATACGGTAATTTACCTATTTCCTTCGGTTTCTTATCTTTATTATCTATTTACGTATAGATTACCTCTGAGTTTTGGTTTTTAGGGGTCAAATGGGCAAACCAAAGAAGAAAGTAAAGACGAGAGAAGAGCTATTAGCTCGGAAAAGAGAAAATGAGAAAAAAAGATACCTTAATATCAAGAAAAATCCCAAACTTTATGCTGAATCCAAAAGAAAAAGTAAAGAAAAGTATGAGCGAAAAAAACGAGAAGGTAAAATAAAAAATATAAGGAATTTGCCCCCAAGAGAACAAAGAGCTCTAAGGAAAAGTGGAGAGATCAGTCCAAAAAGGCATATCAGTTAAGGAAAGAAAAAAAGGCAGCAATACAAGTCTATATGGCTTCTAACAGTCCACCAAACAGCGATATTGAAGATGCAGCTCTGCAAAATTTAGGTGATTTACGCCCAAATGAACCTGAAAATCTCCCCGGATGTTCGAGATCTGTACCACAAGTACAACAGCCGTGCAGCCCCATGAGCTCGCCAGTTTCGTCACCAGGTTCAAGTGCGTGTGTATCTCCGCGAGCTCGACAAATACTTCGTAAATTGAGGTATAAAAAAGATAAAGAAATTGAATCCTTAAGAACTCAATTACAATCAGTTAAAAAAGTAAATGACATGTATCGGAAACAGCTATCAAGACAACAAAAAAGAAATATAAACTCATCACCTGTTGCACAGCCTACCTCATCACCCTTGGTTAATGAATCTCAGTTTGATTTCTCGGACAATAATTCAGACGATAGTCGTGCTTCTGCACTTTGTAGAGGTATTTTGCAGTCATATAAAAATATTACTTCTAGTAAAACGAAGAGTAATGTATCAAATATATTAAAACCTAATTTACAATCGCCAGCCATTGACAAAACATCACGAAAACAATTGAAAAAGATGTTTAGAAGAAGATATAAAACCATGAAATTTGCAGAAGCTAGTAAGAAAAAAAAAGATATTTGTGATTTTCTCAGTCAGGATAATAATAGCAGTTGTGCAGCAGGGAAAAAAGAATTTGTAAAAAAAAGAGGAGTAAAAGTACAGGCTCGGTATCTAAACGATTCAATGAAAAATCTTTATGATAAATTTATTACCACCTACAGAAGATATAGGTTGAGTTTCGCTACTTTTTGTAGATGCAAGCCGAGTTGGATACTGCCAGCGTCCCGAAGACCTAAAAATACATGCCTCTGTGTGATTCACGAAAATTTCAAGTTGTTGATATCTGCACTCTCAACATTCAAAATAATAAATCATGGAAATACATCAAACTTACTGAAAAGCATCTGTTGTGATATTGAAGACCCTAAGTGTCTGCTACGAAACTGTGGGAATTGTAAGTACAGAAAGGTCAATTTTTTAGAATTTGATAATTCGTAAGTATTTCATTATTGGTCTTGGAACCATACGACAGAGGATATTGTGACTAATAGAATAAGAAAAACTATAGGAGTAGTTAAGAAGGAGAAAATGGTAACATCACCGAAGCAAGCAATTGAAATATATGAAACAAAGTTTGAAAATTTTCTAAAACATACCGGAATGGTCGTTAGTCAACAACAAGCAATAGATAAAATAAAAACAAATTTACATACAAATGAAGCTTTAGTTCACATTGACTTCTCGGAGAATTATAAATGTGCATACAGTCACGAAATTCAAGCAGGTCATTTTGGAGGCAGCAAACCACAAATCAGTATACATACAAGTGTACTTTATTTCTTTGATTCGGAAGACAAACGCCGCACACAATGCTTTGCATCAATAAGTTCAAACCTAAGACACGACGCAGCAGCTGTAGGAGCTCATATGGAACCAATTTTAAAGTACTTACGAACAAATGCACCTCAAATAAGGAATCTTTATATCCTCTCAGATTCTGCTACGGGCCAGTACAGGAATTATAAGATATTTTTTATTATGTCAACTTTCAGATGGTCTTTTCCTGTACTACGTTCCGTAACCTGGAACTATTCGGAATCAGGTCATGGGAAAGGTGCTCCTGACGGAGTAGGAGCGGATTTGAAGCGTACAGCTGGTGCGTTCGTTGATCGGGGTATAGATGTACCGAATTTTGAAACGTTTTATAAGTTGTTAAAAACCGAGGTAAAAAAACAATTATTGAAACCGTCACAGACAATGACATTCTTGCAAAAGATTCGCTTTTACCAACAAATTTAAAGTCCTTTAAGGGAACTCAGCAAGTTCACCAAGCAGTTTGGGAACATGAAAAATCATCTGTTGCTCTCACAAGAGTAAGTTGCACTGAAGAAACCTGTTTAGCAAAAGCATCATTATGCCAACATGGTACACATCTTGGTTTTCATTTTGTCAGAGAATGTGACAATGGCAATGTTTCTGAAAGCAATGTTAGAGAAAGTGACAATGACAACGTTTCTGGAAGCAGTGATGCCAGTGATGCCAGTGGTTCTCATTTCGTTAGAGAAAGTGACAATGACAACGTTTCTGAAAGCAGTGATGCCAGTGGTTCTCATTTCGTTAGAGAAAGTGACAATGACAACGTTTCTGAAAGCAGTGATGCCAGTGAACTGCCAATAGTCGCAAATCTCGAAAGGGCTACAATTTTTTCTGCATGTTCTGAGATAGAACTGCCTTCTGTGTTAAGACGTTCTGTATTGGACAACATATTATCCGAAGATCCGGAAAACCGAACGGAATCTCCACTAAGCAGTCATACAAGACATAATTTAGATAGTGAGAGTGACGATTCAGAATACAATATTTTTTGATTGTAGGAGTTAGTATTTAATTATTGCGTTGATCAATATTACGTAAATGTTTTATTTATTCTTAATAGAAGAAGAATTTAAAAATTACTTAAAAGTTATAACAATATTTATTATTTTACGTTGCCTTTGATAAAAATTATAAATTTATAATAGTAATACAAAATATTATTACTACTAAATTTTAGATTACATACTAAATTTAATTGAAAAGGAAAATCGAGTCATTTGTTTGTAATAATTATAAATGTTTTAGTACAAGTAAAGCCAAATATGATAATTATTAATTGATCTGCACGATTTGGGTGTATAATATAATTAGGTACCCATAGAGCAATTATTTTGGTTACATATAGCTATAACTTTTATATTTTTGTATGGCTTTGGCTTATGTAAAACAAAGCCTAGTCTAGACATTGTTTCATAATATAACAGATCTTTAATATTCTGTTAAATTTTGATTATTATTAGGTACACATAAGAGTGATTTGCTATTTAATATTTAAAATAGTGTGATCATAATCATGAGGCTGTGTAATAGTTAGTGTCTTTTAGTTAGGGCTCTTTAAAATATAAGAGTTGTTTAATATTTTGATTAATGTTGATTATTATTAGGTAAACTTAAGTGATTTGATACTTAATATAAAACACTGTGATCATAATCATGAGGCTGTGTAATAGTTAGTGTCTTTTAGTTAGGGCTCTTTAAAATATAAGAGATGTTTAATATTTTGATTAATGTTGATTATTATTAGGTAAACTTAAGTGATTTGATACTTAATATAAAACACTGTGATCATAATCATGAGGCTGTGTAATAGTTAGTGTCTTTTAGTTAGGGCTCTTTAAAATAAAAGAGATGTTTAATATTTTGATTAATGTTGATTATTATTAGGTAAACTTAAGTGATTTGATACTTAATATAAAACACTGTGATCATAATCATGAGGCTGTGTAATAGTTAGTGTCTTTTAGTTAGGGCTCTTTAAAATATAAGAGATGTTTAATATTTTGATTAATGTTGATTATTATTAGGTAAAATTAAGTGATTTGATACTTAATATAAAACACTGTGATCATAATCATGAGGCTGTGTAATAGTTAGTGACTTTTAGTTAGGGCTCTTTAAAATATAAGAGATGTTTAATATTTTGATTAATGTTGATTATTATTAGGTAAACTTAAGTGATTTGATACTTAATATAAAACACTGTGATCATAATCATGAGGCTGTGTAATAGTTAGTGTCTTTTAGTTAGGGCTCTTTAAAATATAAGAGATGTTTAATATTTTGATTAATGTTGATTATTATTAGGTAAACTTAAGTGATTTGATACTTAATATAAAACACTGTGATCATAATCATGAGGCTGTGTAATAGTTAGTGTCTTTTAGTTAGGGCTCTTTAAAATATAACAGATGTATAATATTTTGAATAATGTTGATTATTATTAGGTAAACTTAAGTGATATGTTACTTAATATAAAACACTGTGATCATAATCATGAGGCTGATTTGATATCATTTGTTATAGTTTTGGATTGAACTTTACAAGTACAACTTACACTGAGAATCATGATACATCATGCTTGATATTTTACAAGACTATGATACTTCAGACTGTTATCAAAAAAAAGTTGATTATTGTTTAAAAAAATGTTGTTGTTTTTATTTCTACTTAACTAAAGAAAGCTGTTTGAATAATAACATGAGGCTGTTAGGGCGTAAAATCATAACGGTCGATTTATATGAAAGCTGTTTGAATCATAACATGAGGCTGTTAGGGCGTAAAATCATAACGGTCGATTTATATTAAGCTTAAGTTCAATAAAAAAGTTGATTAGTGGTTAACTTGTTTTTTTTATTCAAACTCTCTTTACCCTGCCACATTTTCCCTACTACCCTGTCTATTGTCACTTTCTCCTGTATTTCTAAAATTTCAACTCGTCATAAGTTCTACGTTTTTACGACTATTTCGTTCCCTTCCGCAAATTTGGTATCATTGATGCACTCAAAAACATATTCAAATCTAAAAAGGTAAAAAAATACCTTTCGTTTTTTTTCATTTTCTTTACCCTGCCGATTTTATTCAAACTCTCTTTACCCTGCCACATTTTCCCTACTACCCTGTCTATTGTCACAATCTCCTGTATCTCTAAAATTTCAACTCGTCATAAGTTCTAAGTTTTTACGACTATTTCGTTCCCTTCCGCAAACTTGGTATCATTGATGCACTCAGAAACATATTCAAATCTAAAAAGGTAAAAAAATACCTTTTCGTTTTTTTTCATTTACTTTACCCTGCCGATGCCACTTTTATGAGAACAACCCATTAAAAATATAACTCTGCCCGAACCATTACTTTTTTACAATTTTTCGCTTCATTCTAAACTTTTCCTTATTTTGATGTTTGTGAAATTTTACAAATACTGTCTGATACATACGGACCTACGGTTTAAACAACAAGTAGGTACTTTTTATTAGGTAAGTACCTACATAACTTACAGAACATACAATAAAAAAAAATTACATACACAACTATTACAAATCTTTGTGGCTTTAGCAGAGATCAAAATCTCAAAGAAAACTGAAGCTACTTAACCTTTTGTAGTGTTTATTGTGGTGAAAGTGAGTTTTAATATAATGTCATGGAAATAACATATAAATTTAGTCCAATCCATACAATACCAGGTACAGGTCTGCCCACTGCCCTCCGACCTCCAGGCCAGCTCATTAGCCGGAATGCATGCAATGGGTGTTAGCACGAAATAATTTATCAAGCCAATACTCCGCAATCTCACCAAATATCTTAAACACAAGAACACAGTATACATATAAGTATATTTAATCCAGTATAATGAGTTGATATTTAACGCCTTGACTCGCACCCTGTATGGACGGCACGAATTGCTGGGTCAATGTTACAGGGTTCTTAATATGTTAAACTTTCAGAGTACATAGGTAAAACTAGTCTTCCTTTTGAGTACGCACTTACATAATAATCAAGTACGACATGTTTTGGTCCAATCCACAGACCTATATCATGGATATGTCACGCTCCATTTTAAAACATATTAACATATGAGTGGAGTAAGTACAAGTAATATGATGGATTCGATTCAAAAGGAAAATGGGGGTTTCACTCACGGAAGGCACTACATATTTTCAACTCGTAATAGAGTTATTCTAAATAAATGGATATCGATGCGATGCGATTAGCTTTGTGCACTCGATATTTGCTTCATCGATTATGAATTCTGCCTAACAACATTGACTGTTACAATACAATACTGTCTACTTACATCGTGTCAATACCAACAATCTATCCAAATATCTCCAGCACAATACCCACCCACGACAGTTATCGTTGGCTGAGTTAACATGATAATAAATAATAATTCTCATTTCTCATACAAATCAGGCAACGACTGGGCGCGGAATGATGTCGATAAGCGCCCACATGGTATAGGTGATAATTGAGATAATGCTGTGTCTCCACTTACGTTGTTGTTGCTGTAATGTATACCTAAATGCATAGAGGAGCGTTTAAAAGAAATAATTCATAAATAATTTAAAATACACTTTTTTAAGCGTTTAAAGAAGCAATAATCTTATTAAAACTTTCGTGAGCCATATTTTAATTATTGCATTTAGCGACTTATACTAACGTGAAATTGACTGGAATGGCCCGACATGTTTAATTAGACCGGAGCGTCGATCAAAGAATCAATCAGTGACGAAGTTGCCGCGACGGTGTACGGGTGCTTAAAGAAGCCTTAATAATATGCACTGCATTTTGTTTTATACAACAACGATACGTTTTAAGCCCCGTTTACTACGTACTCGAATGTAATAGTCACCCTGCCAAACCTCTGTACAGCCACAGAATAGGTAATTAAATTACTGTATAGTGTCTGACCGAAAGAAGATTTTTTTTAAAATTAAATTTTTGACTTTTATAATAAATATTAAATACTAGTCAAGTCAACCTTAATGCCGAGTTGTTCCTTGTTTATAAATAAGAAAAAATAATGAATGAATTCATTCATAAATAGGCCATGCAATACGGTTTTTGATGACAGCTCAAATCAACTACTTTTTATGGACTGTCAAAAACGATCTATTAGTATAAAGTTTCTATGAAGATACTGGCTTGTGACGTCATAAAAATCAGTAGTCAAAACACATCATTTTAGTTTTTTCATCAAAAGTTAGTAGTAATTTATTTGATTCCGTGTACTTTTTTATGTGTGTGATTTCAATGATACAATTTATTTTCACTATTATTAAATGCCGTGTATTCTGCAGCTATAGTACCTAAATTTCTCTTACCAACTTGGAAGAATGATAGCTACACGCATGCGTTTGAAGAGTTTAAAGACGAAAAGACTCATATATCAGTTTAATCGCGCCTTTGTTCCGTGGAGTGTTAGAATCTATATTACCTCGCTGGCTTCCTTTTATAGAATGACGAATGGTTGTGGAATGAAGTGTTACTTTGCATTGTTTCAACTGTTAATAAGTACTGTGACCTGACCGAAAGAAGTTTTTTTCGAAAGTAAATTTCGAATGTCACGTATTAATACCTACATCCTTGCCAATAGGTAAATAAAAAAAATAATGAATTCATTCATAAAGAGGCCATGCATTTCTGCAGCTTACAGTACCTAATTTCCCTTACAAACTTGGAAGAATGATTCAAGTGTTAGAATCTATTATTATCTCGCTGGCTACCTTTTATATGATGAAAATTCCTCATATTTTAATCAAATTCAGTACAGGGATAGCTGGACATCCAAAGATGGTTATGGGATACTTTTTACCCGACCACGGTTTAAAAACAAGTTGCTAGTAGAGAACAGAGTTCATTATTTCATTAATATTTCATTATTTATTATAATTTCGTTGTTATAAGTTATAACAAAGATTAAACCTCAATGTCAGCCTAACTGTACCAAACCAACTACAACAGAACACCGTGAGAATCATGTGAAAACTACGCCTCGCATGAAAATTCAATTTCCGACTTTCGCACCATGTAATTAACATATAAATTATACGTGACATGTTCTTGAGTAGGCTCAATAGGTGCTTAGCCGGGACGTGGGCCGTGTCGTAAATTTGAATGTGAATTTCAAAATAAAATTACTACACTGTTAGAATGGGGCAATGTTTCAACAAGACTGCCAATGATTGTTAGTATTATTACTGTTCTGTTTGAAAGTTTATTTATACTACGACGGTGGCAAACAAGTATGCAGCCCGCCTGATGCTAAGCACTCTAAGCAGTTACCGCCGCCTGTGTACGCTTGCGATTCCAGGGGCATCACACGGGCGTTGCCGATTCTTTAAGAACCTATTTACACTCTTTGAAGAATCGCATGCTGTTACCCCCGGGGAGAACCTCGGCAGGGAGCTGATTCCACATACGGAGCGTTCGCGGTAGGAAATGCCTCTGTAACCGCACAGTTCTCGACAATTTAGGCTCCAGTGTGTGAGGATAAATATCCTGCCGATGGTGAGCAGTGCCATGGTAGAAATAGCCGGGCATCATGTCAAACGATTCCTCAGAACACATCCCATTATACAGACGGTAGAACACACACAAGGAACATTAAGTTATGATTAAGTTATTAAGTTTATGATTGTGATTATATTGTCCAGCCTCTTCTTTTTCTTCCGTCACGTTTTGAAGAAAGGCGAGTGTGAGTGACAGATGCTTTGTCTACAATTAACGAACCTACTCAGAAAACATCATTAGAATCGGTTGAGAAATGCAACCTCTAACATCCTGACATCCAAACATTTGGATTATACGAATGAATTTTGGGAAAAGGTGAAACGGAGACACTACGCTCGTCTCGCTCACTCGGTCAATTATTGGGTTGTGAACGGTAATTATACTTCCCCCAAAGCCTAAATACCTACTCCACATGAAACAAAGGTTTTCTCATTTCCCGTTTTGCCACAATAATGTAGCTTGTGCGTGTGCTTAACCTTACAGGTCATTCATTATAAATAAATAAATATCAGACAACCTCGCAAAAATCAATCTAGTCCCAAATTAAGCTCAAAAAGGCTTGTGTTATGGGTACTAGACGACGATATACATACTTATATAGACAAATATATGTTTAAATACATAGAACAACCATGGCCCAAGCATAAATATTCGAGTTCATCACACAAATATTTGCCCTGGCCGGGATGCAAACCCGGGACCACCGGCTCAGTAGGCAGGTTTCTACAAACCGAGCCAACCGCGTCGTCAAACGAACGATTTTGAAACCAAACCGTAACATAAGAGACCTTACTCTTACTAATACCTACATATATGTATTGATAATTTCAACCAACAAATATATTTCATGCTTTCATTGCGCGCAGTCGAAAAGAAGTTGAAAAGAAACATATTTTTTTGCGTGAATTTTATCAATTTGGAGTAGTTTTTGATACAAAGATTATCAATGAAAAATTCAAACAGTAGGTGTCAAATATATACCATAATATGTTAAAAAACATGTTTGATCATAGAAAAATGTCTAAAATAATCAGCATTTTTGAACGGATAAGGAGCCTTAAAGGTCATAGTTACATTAAAAGGAACGATTTTGCAACTAAACCGTAACATAAAGTTACTGCAAAATTGTGAGATAACTTAGGATAAATACCGGTTTCATCATTATCTAGGATCACTGTTTGTTTGCGGTACAAGACGACAATTAAATTGATTGACGGGCAGGTGCCCTGTAAACGTCGAGGAATTAAAATTTGCGTTTGGTGCAGAAACAAAAATTAGTGTTTTAGATAGATAATTCATCGTTTCAATCAATATACTTAGATTCTGACCGTTTTCCAATAAAAGTGTAGGTATAAGTACATGAATTTTTTAGGATTATCTTACACCGAATGGTTTATAATAAGTTCAATTCCGAATAGAAAAATACTTATACATATTCACACAGGCTGAGTTTAACTATCTGTGAAAAAATTATATGAATAACTCTGGAAACTTAATGTTTCTAATTTATTCTTGTTGGAAAGTTATCTTGTGTATTTTTAGGGTTCCGTACCTCAACAGGAAAAAATTATCTCGGGAACGTGTGGAGGTATCGAATTAAAATTATAAAACATATACTAAGGTGTCTAAGGTCTACGGTTCATTGAAGCTGTGAAAAAATCAAACTTCTAAATTAACGTAAAAAAAGATACGGTTGTTTATGTTACAGAAATCGTACATTTTGACATTCTCTAGGGAATCAAAATTTATAGGGTATTTTTTGTTGGCCTAGAACAATGAAGTTTGGCAAGTAATGCCTCAAAGTACGTAAAACAGCTCAAATTCGTCTCAAAGTCGCTCAATACAGTTTATCTTGCCATTAGATAATTTTATATAATTTTATATTTTTAATTTCATTATAATTTGCAGTGATTCCATAGTTCGTACGGTTCGTGCGGAAGTCCGATTTACACTTGACCAACTTTTTTTTATGCTATAATAAGTGCTCGTCATCATCGTTAAACAAACTCATTAGTCAACTCACATTCAGCACTTATCTTTACCGTAGTTACCTGTGTTCGGAACATAATACTTCACTAAAGCTGACTAAACCCGTCACAAAATGCAGCGTGCAAACATTCCAAAATTAGCGTTTCAAGTACGACCTGAAATTGGGAGCATGCACTATCTCCATCGGCAGAGGATCCGCTGTCGCCTCGAGAACCAGTGAGTACCCGGTGAGTACCACGTGAGTACCCGGATGAGTATCGGGTGAGTATCCGGTGAGAGCGCGAGTTTGAGAGCGATCGGGCTGTAGATTGGATGGTTATGTTGGAATAGAAAGATTTGTGAGTTTAATTTTTATTGTAGACCCGGTTAGCTATCTTTTTATACATGGGTAATGGTTTCAAATGAGTTTACGGCGCACTGGACTAGCGAAGAAGCGACCGTTGCTGTAGCCGATAATATAATAAGTACATCATACGAATATTGTTTATGGACATCTTCAGGAGCCTCTTCTGGTTCCTCGCGAGAGAAGCTCAAAACATCAGTATGTTTAGTTATTTAAATAAGCTCTGAGCTCTTTGACCGCCATAGACGTCATATAACTACCTACATTGTGCCACTGACGCCGACGTGATAGTTTTAATAAGATTATATTGTTCTCTGTAATAAGAGTTACTGGCTGATTAACTTCCTAAAGCCTCAGCAAAATCACTATGATGTAATCCAAGGGCTGGTGGTCAACGTCGAAACTGAAAAAGTTTGTACTTACCTACATTTAAACTATTTGACTTTTAAAATATTTCATGTCAAATACCCCAGTCGTCGAGTACCAGCAAGTATCGCTCTCAAGCACCCTCAAGATGCAACGACGTCCTTAAGCATAGTCTTACGTCATCTCGTATTGAGGTTTTCGACGTAGACGTCATTTGCTACAAGCACAAGTGCTTGTAAGTCGCAGGTGAGAGGCGTTAACGGTTACAGTGTCTCCGAAGTGGGGTATATGACTGTTATAAATGACACTAATATTTTAAAGGCGAAAGTTTGTGAGTGTGTTTGAATGTATCTTTGATACTTCTTCACGTTCAAACGGCTGAATCAATTTTGATAAATTTTGGTATGAAGGTAGCTCGCACCGTGGATTAATACATAGGCTACAAAAAAATAAGTGATCCGGTGGGACGAGCGGGTAACACCGCACGGCGCAGTTAGTTAAATATAAATATAAAAATTTAGAAGGAAACATGATTGGACACCTGCTGCGGCAAGACTATAATAGAGGGAAAGATTGAAGGGTGGATAAAGAGAGGAAGACCAAGGAAAGTTTACTGGACCAAATGATGGAGAAGGTAAACGTTGTGTACTAGGCTGTGAGGGAGAAGGCGCAAGAACGAGATGCATGGAAATTGCTTCACCGACAAGAGCGTCGCTCTTAAATTTATGATGATGACGATAAAAATTTACAATCTTACACATATTGACTTCCTAAATTGGTTCCACATTTAGTTTCCCATAGGCCTTCTCATATAATGCTACTATGGCCGGTCCAAGAACCGCGTCCGTCGGTTCTATGAGCGATGTGTCTAGTCTATTGCCACAACAGTTTTGTAATTCTTTCAATGTTGAAAATGTTGAAATATCTATCGTCTTTACCATGACGAGTGCTCTGAAGAGCTATTATCTCTTATCCCACCCTCCTCTTTATGTCATAGGAACACATGTGCCTGTTTGCGAAATCATCGGTACACCGGGGAAAATGTTCCCACGCGTTGGTACGCTTTATGGTAGAAGATCGGCAATTCATTCATCTGCCGAACTATTAAAAAGTGAAATTCTTTGCCGACTCATGTTTCCTCTTTCTTACAACATGGGACACTTCAAACGAAGCGTGAGGAAGCAACTCTCGGGCCAGCATGGTTGCCATTGCAACTTGGGCATCCGTATCTTACCATCAGGTGAAATGGAGCCACTATGTTGTGCCAATATAAAAAAATACACTCAACGTAAGTCAGTATCTCTTTCAAGTACACTTAACATGCACGTTATGCTCAGTCTTACGTCATCTCATCAGAGGGGTAATTCAACCAATTTTATAGAGATGATGGAGATCTCTCCATTTCATCGCCATCCGTCACTTTTGACGTGTCCGTGACTTGACAAGTGGCGATATCCCTAGAACATCGCAACTTCATCAATTCGGTCGCGCTTAATTTGCGTTTCCTTTGTATGTGACGGCTTTAAATAACAGGCCTATACTTTAACTTGACCGTGTGGTGCATGAAATTAGTCAGTTACGTTTCGTTCAAAAAAGAAGTTCACATGCATGAATAGCATTTTTGACAATCATTATCGCCTTCGTATTTCCAAAATTGAGATGAGATATGTCACTTGAAGCTCATCGCATTTTAATGACAGTTTAAAGGCGATATCACTGTTATCTAATAGAGTTTTGACGTTCTGCGATCTCTCAAACGGTATTGAATTAGGTCCCTGGTTACAAGCACATGCTAAACTTTTCTTCACAACTTGGCTGATTATAAATTACCAGATAACTAGACTATAGTTAACTCACAACGCCCAACTACAGGATCGGTCGCGTCATCCTTAATGCACGCGCACGTCCGGGCCTGACTCCGCACTTATTGGAGCAAGGTTCTGGCTAGGGCTGCCAACACATGAAAAAAAAATCTGAGAAAGATAACTTCATCACCGTCTTCAAACCTCTTTTAACTTGGCGAACGAATCTTTTTTTAAACATTATTTACTGGTTTGAGTTCCGTAATAATTTTTATTTACATTGACCACTACACTCGTAGGTTATTAGGTTAAATTGTTTACTTTTTTATCTTTAATGGTCGCTTTACATTTAGTTTTACTGTCATAGTTATTAGTTAAACAGTTACTCGTATTATGAAATAAATCAACTTTCCCATTATCTACATAAATATATTTTGTACATATAAATAAAACTTATTTATTACTAGCTGTGCCCCGCGGTGTTACCCGCTCATCCCACGGGAACACTAAATTTATTCGGGATGAAAAGTATCCTATGTCCTTTCTCGGGTCTCTAACTATCTCCATACCAAATTTCATCTAAATCGGTTCAGCGGTTTAAGCGTGAAGAGGTAACAGACAGACAGACAAACACACCTTCGCATTTATAATATTATAAGTATGGAAGTAAGGATATATTAGTAATGGATAATGGGTCTATCGCGATATTTCTAACTTATCGCGTTTGGCTCGGTTGGTAGACACCTGCCTACTGAGTCGGCGGTCCCGGTTCGAATCCCGGCCGGGGCAAATATTTGTGCAAATATTTGTTCTTGGGTCATGGATGTTATCTATATATGTATTTATATATTATGTATATCGTCGTCTAGTACCCATAGTACAAGCTTTGCTTAGTTTGGGACTAGGTCGATTTGTGTATGATTGTCCCTTAATATTAATTTATTTATTTATTTATCTTCATTATCTGACGTTTTGACACAGTTACAAGCGAGGTGGTCTCAAAAATACTCGATAAATGTGAAATACATGATAAACCCGTTATAATAACTTTTAATTGGGTTCTGAAATGTCCAAATGGAAAATATTTCTTTTCTTGTGATTGATTATGATCTTTACAAAATAATATTATGATCCACCACGCCAGGCATCCCAAGTTTCTGATATTGACAACCCTGCGTACAACCAACAACATGATGATGATGATTTGGTGTAGGGACGCCCGGCCGGAGACAGGCGGGCTGTCGATCGACTTGACTGCGTTCATTCAGCCCAATTCCCAATTGGAGCCAACGGTTACTGTCCCGGCGGCGCTCCCCTACAGCCTTCTTCCTCGAATCTCCTTGTTCTCCTGCAGAAGGAAAGGACATCTTTAAGGTTAATGTCCCTCAGCTCTTCCTCTTCTAGTTTATCTTTTCTGAAGATGCTATAGCGTATTATCGCATACATGCCACACTCTACTAAAACATGCTTACTCGTCTCCTCCTGTCCACAGTGCGAGCAGTATGGATCACTTACTACACCCATAATATGTAGGTGCCTGTTAAGGCTATTGTGTCCCGTGATTATTCCTGTTAATAATCTGAGATTTTTCTTACCTAGTTCCAGTAGATACCTGGTCCTTTTTCTGTTTATGCCTCCTAGTATCATCTTCGATTGTCGACAGTCCGTTGTCTCTCGCCATTGTCTATTGGCCAACAACATACTTCTAGCGTCACTTGGAAATTATAAAGAAAGTAGTGTGCACAATTACCAGTTTTTATGAGTTTTGCAGTTGCATGCGATGCGGTCCGGGACAGAAGGTGTGCTTATGAAACATTGGACCATGAGAATAAATGAAAATAAGCTAAATTTAAAAATTAAAACCCCGGAATTAACCAAACATAGCTAACAGCCATCTCGATTGACGAGAAACACACACAGACTCAAATACTTGCCGTCCAGGGTTGCAATCCCGGGGAAGGTAAATATTTGTGTCATGAAAACAGGATCCTCTTCTTTTACAAAAAAAAACAACCTTGCGTCATTTCATCAAGCCCGTTCCTGACAATTTCACGTGAGTTTCTATTAAATCAAAAATCGACGCCTTCCTAAGAACAGTTCTCTCTTATAATTTTCGTTTTCACCCTGCTGACCCATTGGTCAACCTGTATAGGAATAACCTTTCGTTCCTTTAGCTTCTTTAGGTATAAATATTTGCAACAGTATTCTTTAGCTTCCGCTTTAGGTACAAAATATTCGCAACAATATTCCACCCAGAAGCATCTTCACGCGCTCATCGCCAACTCTTGTGCTCGAAATTTTTCAATTTTCTTTTAACACAAGTACTTATATTATACTTTCTTTGTTGCCGGCACCTGCATTATAGTTGAACAACAAAACAACCCGAATTGTGAGAAAAGTAACCTTATCCCTATGTAACACGATTGTAGAGGTGTTCTTCTGAACTTGGTAGATTTGTAGGGGTGACAAGGGGTTACGTCCCCTTCGAATTCTGCTACTCGGAATCGAAATGTCATAACTGCAGTCTTAAAATACAGTACTTAAGCTGTTTTGGTTTAGAAAAACAGTATTCTGATGTTTACTTCTAAATATCAAAAAGGCCTTAAGTGAATTGGAGTGTTCATGTCACATATGTCATTTTGGACGTGAAAGTAGGCGCCATTACATTTTTCTGCCAGCGTGTGTAGGTACTGTCTCGAGATTTGCCGAGGATTTGTACCGATTTGATGGATGCTTAAGCTTTTATGATTTGCAAGAAAATGAGTATTACGGGACTTGGGAAATTATATGGATACATTGTAAATTTGTAACCCCTGTCATATTTGAGGGATTTTGCATGAAATCATATTTTTTTTATGATGTACGCGAAATGTAAAGTCTTCACTTATTATATAAATAACCCTGTTGGATATGCGAAGTAGGTTGTATACATATATAGCATTGACATGGCCAGAACCGAATTCCCATCGGCTTACTTTAGAAAATGTTGCCTATTGATTTTGATAAAAAAAAATAGTTTCATACCGCTACCGCACCACTGATGTATTAGTAACTTAAGAAACATAACTATATAGACATAGTAGGAGAACAATAGCTAATTTACAATGATTATGCAGACGTGTATGTAAATAAATAAAAAATAAAAATGTAAGTGCTTTGAACATTTTACAACAAATAGGAGCACTCACCAAACCGATTAGTCTTTACTTATTTTTTTGTATGTTTTTGGGTTTATTTTTTTGTATCTTTTCAGCCTCGTGGATGGATATCGTCTATATTGTAACCAGCTACGGCAAAGCAAAATAAGACGATTATGACTTTCTCTTTCCCATTGCAAACGACTTTGCGAGTGTCTTCTTTTACTTACTCTACAAATAGCACGGTAATAGAGCGCACGTTCAAGTAATATTTTAATTTAATATCAACCACGAACAAGATTTCCGCACCCAGACAAAGAATAAACAAACAGAAAGGACAGACGTTAATAAATTAAGTTCCATAAGCCACGAGTTCCTGTATTATGCAAAGCATTTTTTATTCACTTACAAAATTCAAAAGGACAAACATTAAAATCGTCTAGCGTGCAGTCTTTAATGCTGGTTGCATTTTTAAAGAGGTGCAAATGAGAAGGTTCAGTTACAACGTGGAGCAAAACGTCCGACGCTCCTTTGTTTTTACCAGCTCACCGACCGTTTCAACTGATCCCTCGTTTCGACCGACCGCTAAAGAGATACCCATAACTTAACGCGACCAGAGAGCTCAAGCTTACCTGGCGGCCTCCGCATAAAGAACAGAGGAACGAAATAACTTAAAAAGAAAAATTAATACGGTGAAAAAGAAAATAGGAATGCTGAATGAGAAAATGGTGGCACGCCGCGGCGTAATGCGACGATACAGCTGCGCGAAAATAGTCTTTATGTAGTTGGGGTAAAGGCGATGGTATCTCCAGAGCCACTTTAGACAATTCCACAGTCTGAAGATATGTACGAGAATGTTGTTTGAAAAAAGTATGGCCGCATGTCGGTGCTAACATAAAAGTTCTGTGGAGATTGTGATCTTTTATTTATGCAGTTTTCAGTTTTTGGCGCATAGTGCAGTCGTGATATTCGAAAACTTATTGCCGTGGAAAGAAACTTAAATGGTAAAAAAGGAGTGACGTTTTGTTATCTCTGCTTCAAGTGGTGGAGAACTGCACCTCTTATCCAAGTATAACCAATTCATTCGTTGTTTGTCAAGTAGACTTTGTATTGTAAAATCCAGTCGAGTCTAGTCATGGCTGTTCTTCGTAAATTTTCACAAGGATTCCAAAGTTCCGTTTTTAACCGACTTCCAAAAAATGAGGAGGTTCTATGTTTCACTGTATGTTTTACCTACTAACGATGCGATGCGGTAACTGGCGAGCGGCAGTCATATAGGTGGGAGCGGGAGGTCCGAGCGTGGTATTTCGGTCTCTCTAAAGGCTGCCACTCGCCGCCGCTGATGGCATCGCTATACTATTAGTTAGTAGAACTTTAGTTAGATTAGTTAACGAAACCAAAGGCCACGCCTTTTATTTGAAGTATGTACCGTAAACCACTATAATATTTTAAATCATAGTGTTCCACAGCAAAAAATAGATAATTTAAAACTTAAAAATATGATACTTTTAATTATTTTGGAAGTACAGGGGTTTACTTTAGGGATGGTGTGTACAAAACACTAATTTTGTATTACGAATTTGAAGTCACCCTGGATAATGTTTCACCAGCTAGAAATACTTGGTTAACTTGTTGCAAACAAACGGCTTTGATTCAAGTTAAGGTAAGGAGGCTTTCAGGGCATTAGGAAGTAGCATTTTACAAGCTTAATAACGGTTAGCCAGGCTGTAATTACCGCAGACCAAAGCCGCAGACCCCAATAAGGTATAGGAAGCTGTACAATATGGCGAACTGTTTGCTATATTACAAAGTTACATTATGGGCCCTAAAAGGCGAAGTGCAATTATCATGAAGCGAGGTGATCAATTCTAACACATTTTAGCGAAAAAGGGCTTAAGTTATTATACATTTGGTAGGACGTATACGAGTAAGTCGTTTCTAATAGGGTTCCGGATTTATGGTCGTGCATTCTGTGCTGAGTTTTAGAAAATGTAATGTATGGGTTTAGACGATAGTGCAAAGAGGTACAGAAGGCTTTTGATTTTTGTTGTTGTTGTATTATTTATTTTATTCCCTCTTGGGCGCTAATACAGACCTTGGTAGTGATATCTTCAATTTAGAAATATCGTAGCCTAATCCCAAAAATATACCAAAGCTTGCGTTAGTTTTTTTTTCATTAGGTTACATAATTTCAATTACCTAGTATAAAAGACATTTATTATTTTATACCCTCTTAGGCGCTAATAGAGACCTTAGTAGTGATATCTTCAATTTAGAAATATCTTAGCCTAATCACAAAAATATACCAAAGCTTACGTTAGTTTTTTTTTCATTAGGTATAATTTCAATTAGTATAAAAGTCGTTTAATATATTCGCCAGATAACCTAACACTCCTCCTCGCTTCGCTCGTCGTCGTAGCTAACATTGACTCTATTAATATCCCTTTATCGTTATATTGACCATTATTTGTTATAGCGACTGTAACGGGGTGCGTTATCTGACTGACAAAGTGACGGTCCAGACTGGTGAAAATTAATGAATGACAGCCCAGACAGAATTAATGAAATAACGCCAAAATAAACGTGTAACCAATGTCCTAGTGTCAATTAATACGAGTGAAATCGACGAGATACTACAATTAGTAGGGATTGCAATTCTGGAATTGGTTAATATGGGCAGTATCGTAATTTTCGTAATTTTCGATACTGCCCATTACAAGCCAATTCCAGAATTGCAAGCCCTAATTACAATCTTCAGTGACTTGTTTAGTTACTAGCTCTAGTACACGCCTACTGTAGTTCTCTCGCCATGTCCACAAACATGACTCTAATGCAGTTCCCTTCGTGTAAAAGCAATATGTTGTCGCACGGAAAACAATCGGCTGTCTATGGAAATGTTTAGCTTACGCAAATGGCGTTATGCAAATTGAACTAAGAGCGAACGGTTTGTTTAACTAGAAAACTAAATGCCCAAATTGCTGTACAGTGTAGAGACTTCTGCTTGTGCCGTTTTGCATAATGACTTCCGGGATTGCTTTTCATTGCTTGCGTATAAAATTGTATTGTCTATTGAAAATAAAGCTGAGCTTACACCTTATTAGTTTCAATTTGGAGTTTATAACTTTGGAATCAAACGTTTACGCTTTACGGCCTACGGCATAAAGTGACAGTTTACAGCCTAGGGTATAAAGTGATACAATACGTAGGGGAGACCGGGGATGGTTGACTAACTTTTGGCTTCAAGTCATGTATCTTCGATGTTTGAATCAATATAACGGAAATAATAGTTGTTACAGGTAGAAGAACTATTCAGGTAGCTAAATTCTTGGTTTTTAACGCACGAATTTATCATTCCAATACATATCTAGACGATTTTCAAAACCCCTGACTCTTAGTCAACCTACCCCATCTCCGGCTCCGGGGTAGGTTGGCCATGAGCACGGGGAAGGTTGACCTAGGCGGCAATCCATACTAATAATGCGAAAGTGTGTCTGTCTGTCTGTTACCTCTTCACGCTTAAACCGCTGAACCGACTTAGATGAAATTTGGTATGGAGATAGTTTGAGACCCGGGAAAGGACATAGGACACTTTTCATCCCGAATAAATTTAGTTTTCCCGTGGGATGAGCAGCTAACACAGCGAGGCACAGCTAGTAAGTAAATAAAGGAGATTATTGTACAATAAAACAATACAATTGATTAAACGTTTTTATTGGACTACAAGAAAATTTAAATTCAGATTAATTCTCTATTAACAAAAGAAAAATAACTGTTATTTCTATTCACTTATGAACAGCAATTGTTTGGTTTTTGTTTCAACAATAATCAAATTTGATTATTGTTGAAACAAAAACATGCAATTGCAACATGAACATAAATTATTCTTATACATAAATGATTTCTAAGAGATCAACTTGCGGTGTTAATCCATAATAAATATCAGCAGCTCTTTCAAATAAACTTCCAGTTCGTTTTCTTCGTCATCGCTAAATATTTGCCTATTTCTTTCTTTCTTCGCCTTCTCCCATGGTCAAGTCAGCTCTACTGAGGTTCAGATTACTTTCCAATTTTTGCTTCATTTTAGTAACATAACGATGTAAAGTTTTATATGGAATTTGATACGTCTTTGATGTCGCGTTTATACTATGATTATCGAAAATTACGGCGTGACAAGCTCTTTCCAGGACGTCTTTTGGTACATCGCCTCTTTGAGTTTTTCTTTTGTACGTCCTGATTTTCTGTAAAAACACAAATGTAACATACCTAAATGTAGTATAATATGTAGAACAACCTAACAGTGACAAATACTATTTTAAGGACAATGTTTTGAGATTGGTGATCGTAGTTACCGCAATAAAAATTTATTCAATAATATATTTACACCAAAGGGGTTGGTTGACTAATTAGTATACCTGCCCCTAACAAAATTGGTCAACCAACCTCAGACGCCATTTTGAATTTCAACTGCATGTCCTGTCTAAACCTTGCGGCTATTTGGAATCAATGCGGTATAATATAGAAAACGACCATCATATTTACCCCTGACACAAAAACAACAATATTTTAAACAAACAAATAGGCACAATAACAAAAAAAGTACGATCGGAAAAAACTACTTACCGATATTAAAAATCAAAGACGTGATGCCCCTCGAGAACGACGCGTGACTCTGGCAGCGCACTTCACACAAGTTAGCGGGTCGCAGAGATGCGTCCTTGGCCGTGATTGGTTGACGGAAAACACGTGATAGTGGCGAGTTATTTCGGCTTAGTCTACCTACCCCTATAGTCAACCATCCCCGGTCTCCCCTACCCTAAATATTTGTGACTCTAAGTCGTCTAAATAGACGGATCGCCTGATTGCAAGCGATTAGCGTCGTCCATGGAGACCTGAAACACCAGAGGGGTTGCAAGGGCGTTGCCGGCCTTCCAGATGGGAGTACGCTCTTTTCTTGAAGGTTTGAAGCTTTTGAAGGTCGGATCGGTCCGGGTATACTGAGAGCGATTGTTATTTCCACAGTTTGGCAGTGCGAGGTAGACTATTATGGGCTCTGGTATGGCTAGCTAGGCCGAATTTACTTTTTGCTCGTTCACGCACACAGTACCATTTTCAAAATTATGCTGCGGCACAAACAGAACTATATAAAGCTTTAGCCAAATACGGCACAAGGCGTTTGCCTTTATACAATAAAACCGGCCAGTTACGAGACTGACTCGCGCACTGAAGGCTCCGTACAAATCTTGTCCCATTTTAGCTGACCGGGTTAAGCTAAGTTTGCAACTGGTATGTATGGCACCGGATACAAATGAGGTGCAAAGTTAACGCAACCGATCTCGTTTGTTGTATGGGAGCCCCCTTGAGTAGGTAATTATTTTATTCTGTTCTTTAGTATTTGTTGTTATAGCGGCAACAAAAATACATCATCTGTGAACATTTCAACTGTCTAAATATCAAGGTTCATGAGATACAGCCTGGTGACAGATGGACAGACAGACAGACGGACAGCGGAATCTTAGTAATAGGGTCCTGTTTTTTACCCTTTGGGTATGGAACACGAAAAACTAAAAGGATGCTTGGCTGCAGATGGTGTGACAGTTTTGCGTAGATAACAATCCACAGACGTGGTGCAGTATCACGTGCATTTTACGTCTCCCGACGTTGTGAAAGTGTGAAATACTCTTTTATGAATATATCGAATCTCGCAGCTATACCCACACTAAGTATACCGAGTATATCGCTCATTCTCACCACAATGGGATTCCCGCGGTGCTATTGTGCAGGTTCGATTCCCGGTTGGTAATGAACGCCTTTGTGCCCGGCACCTGACGGCCCAAGATTTCAATGAAGGGGATGTAACGATAGGGTTTTTGCGTTCAATGCGAGTGTTTATTTCAAGTTGTAACAAAAATTGTCCGGAATCATCTATATTACCTATAAAATGTCTACAATTGCATAGAAAATCAGTGAATGGACAGGGGTTTTCAGGAAAAATATGAATAGCGCGATGCAGGAGCGTCTTCTTTCTGTTTGACAAGTGGAATCTTTGTTTTAAGTTATTTCTCCTATCATGGATATGCAACGACTGCGCGACCAGTGGCAAGGCGAGTGGTTGAGAAAGAGATCCGAGGGCGGACATACGAGTGAGCGAGAGACACGTACCTACACCACTGCCGCTGTCACACAAAGTTGTGGAATCTCCGTTACAGGCCATACTCAGTATACCACTCATCTACACCTACTCTAGAGCTACCTACAACCTGAACATATTTAGGTCAAAAGTCATAGTTATCTCCTAGGCGTACGTTCGCTCCATCAATGCTTACCATCAGATATGATTGTAGAGCAATCTCATTTAAAAATGTATGAAACGAAACATGTAGTGTTTAATTTTTTTTAATGTGGGTACACACACCTCATTTTTTATACCATACAAAAATCCCGAGTTCGATTTCCGGTCCCTTCCACCAGGTTACGCATTTCAAATTTTCTTTAAGCTTTGGTCTTAGTATCAACGGTTCAACTTCATTTAAGTAAAAAAGTAAAAAAAATATTATTTTGAAATATTGTAAATCTTATCTATCTTTGATATTATTAACAGATTTTACCAAGCTATATCTACATCACGAAATTCATCAAAACAAATGGAAACCAGACACAATACACGACACCCAAAAAACAGAAATAAAACAGATATTTCTATTTTCAAAAGCCATTGTGTCGCGTATGAAACCCTCTTTCAGGGTTGCGAGCACCTAACTCGAATGAGCTAAAATAAAACCCCTTCAACTCTAATACAGCTCTATTAGTTACCAGCGGGCTCACTTTAATTAAATCCTACTATAAATGTTTACAAATGTTAAAAAATATGGTTCAGGCAAGGTTCGAACCTGCGTCTCCAAAATGGCTTTCCGGTCCTACAAGGGCGCCCTACCTAATGGACCACTGAACCTGAACATTTGGTTAACGTTAGCAGACGTTACTGCTTTAATAAAAATTAATAATTTCCTGCTGTGTTCAAGGTAAATATAATCCAACAAAAATCGAATATACTCGTAAATAAATAAATCCAATCCACTGACGCTCGGGAGAATTTTAAAAATAATAAATATAAGTGCCTCGGCGCCCGTACGAGTTTTATAACTTTTGGCGTCGAGACACTAGGTCCGTGGGGTAGGGCTGCGCGTGGGGTCCATAAGGCGCTAAGCAAACGCCTAAGGGAGGCAACGGGTGACCCTCGCGCAGGCAGCTTTCTCGCGCAAAGAATTGCCATCGCAATACAACGCGGGAACGCTGCCTGTGTGATGGGCACGCTACCAAAAGGACCATATTTTTATAATTCTTTATAATAGTTTTAGCCACCTTTTAGTATAAGTTTATTTGTTTTTTTTTTGTTGTTGTGTTTTCTTGTAAATAAATTCATCCAACAAAACGAAAATCTTAATTTACTATTGTGTATGTTACCCACTCACGGGACAATAGTATCCCGGAGTTATATGTTAGGCGTGCGCAAGGCCGAAATCAACACGTAGTGGAACTTTCGATAATTTAATGAAATAAAAGGGGTACTTTCACTAGTATTTAGTATAGAGTACACTGTCGGATATCAGTCATTGAGTAAACATATTTCCTAGGTTCATAACTTGAATTCATTATAGTTAATGATGTGTGCTAATATTCTTTACCTATTTTTGTTGATCTGTTAAACGCCCTCCACACATGCAACTTTTTCCCGTTTAAATATGGTTTAATAATTCCAGTGCAGAACGCTTGTTACATATTACTATATCTCCTTTATGTCTACCAATTGGTTTTAACATAATAGTCTTAAGAGGCCTTATTCCTTTTAAAATGCTGATTGCTTTAGACATTTTCCTCCATTGATCAAACATGTTTCTTAACATATTATTGATGTTACTACCTAGAACAGGGCTATTTGGGTTTATTGGTATATATTTGAACCATACAGTTTGAATTTTTCATTGATAATTTTTGTTTCAAAAACTACTCGGAATTGACAAAATTCACGCGGAAAATTAGTTTTTTCAACTTATTTTCGGCTCCACGCAATAAAAGCATGAAATAGCTACGTTACTACCTAGAACTCGGAAAAAAGTATTATTCACTTCAAAAAGTTGGTTGAAATTATTAATATATTAGTCATAATATGAAAAAAACTTTTTTTAAAAGGAATAAGGCTTCTTAAGTATGATTTATGAAAGCATGACTTACGGTTGAGTTTCTTTCGACTTTCTTCTTAACAGCGTCCTCCTCATGTAAAACGCTGGCAGCTTCAGATTGAAACAAGCAAAAGCACCCCTGTGGCAGAATGGAATGAATATTAAGAATGTTAAATACATTTAAACGTTTATTTTAAACTGACCGTTTTGTTTTAAGCTGTTTTTCACCTGAAGGATTTAAAAGAGCTCGTATCGTCGTGCGATACTTGGTCCTTTTGCCTCGAGGGCGTCTGAAGCATCCATCCATCCAGGCTTTAGGGAGAGAGCTGTCTCGTTCCTTTTGGACTTGTCTCACCTTCAGGAGATCTTTACGGCGCAGCATTCCCAAAATAGTGGGTAAAGGAGACAGAAGTCGGAAAATAGTAATAGACGTTAATAAAAATAGCCTGATATTTATTAATAGTACCGTTGCCATCAGATATATCACAGCATATAAGGCGTTCATAAATATCGGAACACGACTCTTCTTGACTGGGTGTTACAGTAAATGTTCAGATATTTCTGAACGCCTTATATGCTGCGATGTATTTGATGGCGACTGTACATTACTGAAGACGCCTGGAAAGAAGAGCTTGCCGGCTGAGTAAGTGTATACGGATAGCGATACAAAGTCGGCAAGCCCTTTTTCACGGCTAGGTACCTACGTATAGCGCTTTTCTCAAACATAGGCAATGAAATGAGAAAAAAAACACCCCTCAAGAAATATATAATACTGCAGTTAAGCCTGCTCATGAACTAGGACGCCGTGATAAAAAAAATACTTCCCGGCTTAGGCCTTAAATTTTGTATGGAATTCTTTTACAGTTTTCTCGAGTTGTACCGCCCGAAACGTGATACTTCGAAGCCTGTTCGCACGTTATGACGATATTTTTGATTGTGTTTGAGAAAAAGATTTATTATTACGATTCTGCCATAATCCACCACCAGGTCGTTCACACGTACAGTGCTTAGGACATATATTTTCAGTGCCTTACACGTATAGTCTATCCGAAACTCTAAGATCAAATTATGCCAATTTTCCAAAAGTTACAATATAAGTACCTACTCGTAAAATTAAGGTAATTTTCCACTTGTGCTACTATAGACCTGTAGCGTATTATGAGAATTATTCTTATTTTAAAATGAAATCTTATCTTTGTTTCAGATACAATTCAGTCGAACTGCTGAAACGCTGAACGTGTTTTCGAAGTCCCGAAAATTTCCAAACAGATGAAGGACAGCCACAGAACTAGAAAAAGATTAAAAAAAAAACATTATTGCTCCGTTTTATCGCGTGATACTTTATTTTAGAGGATTTTGTAAAAGTATGCCTATGTTTTAGTTCTATAAATAAATTATATACCTATTACATACACCATTTTTTTTTTACATTTATTTGTCAATTATGCGATCGTGGCTGTCGCTCTCGTATCGGGATATTCAGCCATCTTTGAATGTGCGGTAGTTTATTAGACGCTGCTTAACTCATGTAAAAGGCTAATGATGATGATTTTATAAAGAACTAGCGACCTGCCCCGGCTTCGCACGGGTGCAATGCTATACCTATAATGCATGTATTATACATATTATAAACCTTCCTCTTTAATTACTTTATCTATTAGAAAAGACCGCATCAAAATCGGTTGCGTAGTTTTAAAGATCTATGCATACATAGGGATAGACAGACAGATAACAGAAAGCGACTTTGTTTTATACTATGTAGTGATTTAGCATTTTGTACATTTTACTTCGGCAGTACTTTATTACAAACAATAAAGTAAAACAGTTTGTAGGATATCATTATAAATAAATTAACGAGTATCACATTACTGAACTACATATTTAAACAAACTGGTTGGTGCTCTTAAAATAGTCTCTTAAGTGTTCTCAGAAGAGTGAAAAAGAGCCCAATGAATCTGACCTTTTTAAACCTTGTTTTGAAAGAGAGTCGAATTCCCAGTACTCGTATTTGAATACATTTAACACGTTCAATGCGAAGCTTCATTTTGTGAACTCGCTCTCAGTGCGTTACAACCCATGAGAGTCCTGTATTGAACTTTCTGGCTGTGCGGTACAAGTCAATTACAGCCTGTAAGAAGGGTTCTATATTTTACCTAAAATGTCTTTACTTAAAACATATATATGAAATTTAATTATAACAATGTTTAGTCTAATAATAAGTCTACCTTATACTGCCTTCGCCGAAGTTGATGACTGTTCGTTGAGATTTTATAGACGAATTAATTAACAGGTCAAAATTGACTTGTAATGCACAGCCAGGACTGGCACAGATAAAAATGTCGATGATTTAGTAGTGATGGGAAAGATAAACCAAATAAATATATCGAAATAAATGTATTACTTTTTTTTACATTTGTTACATGTGCAACCAGATGATGGGCTCATGTAAATACGTCATTTTAGTGATGCGTTTTAGGGTATTTCAATTTCGTTCTCCGTACTTAGATGAACCGCCGACGATGGTTGACTGCCACTCGGGGACGTGGAGGTTCTAACCGAATCATGTTCCAATATGCGAACTTTGTCTTTGTTCCAGCTTCTTAAAAATTTTGTCCAACATTCTACGAGACCGCATTTTAGACCCATTCATGTTTACGTATAAACAGAAACAAACGTGCGTACTAATAGCAGGGTAACAACACTAATGAACTCTGCACTTACGTGCAGTGCTGTACAGGGTCCTACACAACAGGTCATATATGCCCTGTTCCGCACTGAATAACAAAAGTTTTAATCTGGTGCGAACAGGTCATTTGTGACCTGTTAATTAATTTATATGTTGTCGGGTAGATTATAAAATGACGAATCTAAATGTATACTTGACTATACAGTTTTTTAATCGGTGATCAGGTACCAACTTTTCTAAGTAAATGATGGCGGTCACGTTGAAGTCGTAATTACATGAAAACAAAACTTTTATTTTTCTATGATAATTTTTATTTTGAAACCAATTTTGTCTTAAATTCCTTGTCACCGAACTAATCTGTATCGGTGTGCTTACAACCTCTTTAATAATTTAATGGGAATGACAATTTATGAGTAATAACTTGTCATTGTCATTGTCATTACATAAACAAAGTCGTAGAAAATTTCGTAAAATTTCCCGCCAAAGCGATGACACTTGACGTAAGTATCTTACTTCAATAATTTATGTAGGATGACCATGTATCTAGTGGTTATTAGTTTTAATTACGTTTTAACTTTTAATTAATTTAACAGTGAGGTAATTGCGCGGGACCTCGCGTACTAAGTTTAATTTTAGCTAAATATTAATATTTTTCTACTCCTGATCACCGATTAAAAATCATCGTGTATATATAAAAAAAAAATATCACAACTTTATGGCCTTCGCACCAGTGCAAAGTCGCGTATTTCGGTCGCCGCACCAGGCGAAAGTTCAGAACAGGGTCAAAATGACCTGTTTCGCAGTGAACGTGTTAAAAATATGAATGAATGAGGGCAACGATAATTTTGTCAGGTACGATGGCGCAAGCAACAAGCTTTTAGTATCATAATAATACTTGAAATCTTATCTTAAGATATATACATATATAATGTTTTTCCACCAGCGAGACCAGGCGCGGTACTGCGGGACAAGAAAAACAGAAGACTTTTTTTACTTTGATATTTGTGTTGTTTTAATAATTAAAATTTAATTAAGGCGAGTGGTATCACGGCTAGCGCCTTTTACTTTGTTATTCTTATATATTCTAAATAAGTTTCTTTTTTAATTGCCCGAGTACGATACTAGGATAACACCTTTAACAATATTACTAAATCACTGTAATAGTTTTTCGTTCTGTAGTTGTATCTAATTCTAATTCTAATTTTAAAATATGGCTTCCATCAGGTTAATGATGATTTCGCCAATTTCAAGTTTGCTCGTAGAGCATGCCGTTGTTCGGTGAGGTTTTGCTTTTTGTAAAGTGATAGCGATTTACAAAAAACCACGCGGACTATCGGGCCTTGACCCAGGAAGGGCTATGAACGCTTCAAGTTGAATTCTTCATTAGCTATTCACTCATACGTTAGATCACTGCACAATACGCTATCAATACTACACATTGAACAACAAAAATGAATAAATAATGAACAACGCAACTTAAACGCATGCGGCCATCTTAAGTCACAAACCGGAAGTCCGTAGTTGTATCTAAAAACTTGCCCGAAACTAAAGTGGCCGCTTTTGACGTTGACAAGTTTTTTGGAGTACCTACACTACAATGCACAAATTACACACAGTACAGACGGACGTAAAGTTATTAAATAGTACCGTAGGTATTCCGGCAGTAAAAAAAAGATTATATTAGCAGTTCACTGCCACTATTATTTTCAAAATTTTACTCGCTTTTTGCAATACGACTCAATTAAAACTGCGAAAATGTGTTTAATTGAAAATGTAGTTTACAGTGCGTGAGTTGTGCTGTGAGCATGCGATTCGCGTTTTATACCTGTCTCGCTTGCACTTACGCGATTCAGATAAGAGACTTGAGTCCTATGCGATACTTGCTTGGTTACATAGTATAAGAAAATAAGGTATGGCACTCCGGAATGACAAGGGAGACTTTTGACAGCATCACGCTAAGATTGGTTGTTTGAAATAATGAAATAATGAACTTTATTCTGCAAGTAGGCCACAAGGGCACTTTTACATGTCTGAGCCTACCGGCATTTCACAAGAGGAGACCACTGTTGAGAAGAAACGCCGAAAGAAACTCAACAGTCAGTCATTTTTTCAGAAAGCATTAAGTACTTAACTATTACAATGATATGAACTTAACTATACGTAGTTCTACAAGAAAACATATTAAAAGTGTATTTTAAGACATAAGTGAGGAAAAGTGTAAGAATAAAATAGAAACTACAAGAAAGCCTGACGGTTTATCACAATTTATGTACGTTTGATATGCTTTCTTATTAGAACTGTGTCCCTTAAACTAGTTAGGTACAATCTAAGAAGGAGTCAGCTACGCGGTTTCTGGTTCAGGCCATGCATTTTTGTCTGTCAGATAGTCCTCTACTGTATAATATGCTTTTGAGATTAGAGATTTTTTTAAATAATTTTTGAGAGATGGAAAGGCTAATTTTAAAACATGATCAGGTAACTTGTTATAAAAATGAATACATTGGCCTAAAAATGATTTACTTACTTTACGAACACGAAACTTTCTAATAGCAATTTTATTTTTATTTCTAGTGTTAAAACTGTGGACATCGGAATTTTTTGTAAATGAATCTAGGTTTCTAATAACATACATAATACTCTCATAAATATATTGGGACTGGGGGTTTGGTTCTGTAAATCCATTTCTGTGTTGCCAGTGGTGTATTATAATCAGAGGTCGGAATTCTCGTAGCATTTTTGAGCTGTCATAGGGACTTCTCGTTTATCGACTTCCGATTGTACATATGTATATCGATAAATACAGAATACAATATATGTAAAATATGATTACGAGTAGAAGTAAACAACATGCAGTCTTATCGCGATTGAGCGATCTCATTTCTAGGAAATTATAAATAGAAGTTAAAATAATAATATTTTATTGTTTCTTATAAGTAATTTGTGGATTGAAACATTGAACTGAACGGATTCAATTTAAAATTGTTAACTATTTCATTGTTTTCATTGCAAATGTCTATTTAACAATTTCAGCCACTCAATAGTTATTTAAAAGATATCGCTCTTTAGCGGTAAGACTGCCTGTTGTTTACCTCTACTTTTAATCTTGTTAATATGTTGTGTTCTATAATTTATCGATATAATTATGAATATCGGTAGTCGATAAATGAGAAGTCCCTATGACAGCTCAAAAATGCTACAAGAATTCCGACCTCTGATTATAATACTCTCGGACTCTCTTGTTACCTGCTCGCCTTGTGGACACTCGCCTATTGCTTGCACCGATTCTCGAAACAAAATTAAGACTTTTCCAATACTAACCACCGGTTTCGTCAGAACAAGAAACGGCCTTGCAATTAATATTGATACAGCTGCTCCATAATTGCGCACGGGAACTATGCAAATAATCCTTATACCTATATAATTGGTTCCCGGGAAGCGATCGGTGTCAATTATTTTTAATCTGTTGCTGCATACCCTGGAAATAAATAGCTTTTTAGAATATGTAGTATCTACATAGCAAAATTAAATATAGTCAATGATGAGTATGCGGGGAGCCTTTCCTTCTTCTTGACTTCCAGGCCCAGTGATATCAGATGCAGCGTCTGAATAAAAAAAATGTTTTAAAGATATAACTACACGTGAACCTGTCCACATTGCTCAAACCTTTAAAGTTAAAGCAATGCAATTTGGCATATTTATTTCTACCTTTTTTGTTCAACTCAAATTGACCTATTAAAAAAAATCGCGATGGTCATGGCGGGTGCCTCGTGATTGGTAATTTTTTTTGACAAGTAATTTTAACCAATCAGGAAAAAATAGCGAGTTCTTCTTTTATTAAATATGCTGATGTTCTCATTTTGATATTTATTTCAGTCGAGTAGAGAGATAGATAATATATTATAAATATAAAAGTTCAGTAGTGGGTACCATAGATTATAAAATTATGGTACAAGCTTAAAAAGTTAAATTATAATTGATAGTACGCGAGTATAAAAATAAATGTAAAATCCTGATATATATAACAAGTTCTCATATTAAACATAACTTTAGAAAACCTGGGGGGGTATTCGACCAATTTTAGAGATATAATGGAGGTCTCTCCTTTTCATCGCTATCCGTCACTTTTGACATGTGCCTACTTGACAAGTGGCGATATCCCCAGAACATCGCAACTTCGTCAATTCGGACGCGCCAAATTTTCGTTTCCTTTGTATGTGACGGCATAAATAACAGATGCATACTCTAAATTGACCGCGTAGTACGTGAAATTAGTCCGTTAAGTTTCGTTCAAAACAGAAATTTATATACATGAATAACATTTTTGACAATCATTATCGCCTTCGTATTTCCAAAATTGAGATGAGATATGTCACTTTTAAGCTCATCGCATTTAAATGACAGTTCAATGGCGATATAACTCTTATCTAATGGAGATTTGACGTTTGGCGATATCTCAAACGGCATTCTCGAATTGGGCACCTGTTTAGATTCCAGTGAAAATAAAGTGGCAGTTTCAATATTTATCCACTTCAAAACCAACAAAACATTTTCTTTAAACTTGCTTCTAAATTGCACACCGTGTGCAAATACAACTTTCCAATTAATTGTCCTAAGTCTCATCTCTGCTGTCATTACAAAATACATTTTAACACCTTAATTTAAACTTGAAAATCAAGTGACAGATCCGTTTAGCATTACGAGCATGTCACAGTTGTATTTTCCCACGGTGGTCATCCATGTGTGGCTGTGTTACCAGAATACCATATACAAATTCAACCCTATATAAATAATTTTAGAGTTAAAAGTTGTTTGTGGTATTCTCCTTAGACTCGGCCGTTTTCACCCTAGACATTTTCTCGAAGACCAAGAGAAGCTCTGACGCCCTAACTCCAAAATGGTGTATGTATGTTTGTGCTTCTAAAGAACATGTTACTTTTTGTTTTGGTGGAGATGCTGCGCCTTGTATGGTGGTTAGTAATTAATGGTTAGTATTCTGCACTGGCATTTCATGGTCGGCTGCATGGGAGTCTTGTAAGAAAACTGTCATTTCTCATTATAAAGAAGTTGCTAAGAGCTTTGTTAGTAGGCTGTAAAAGTGGATTTTATGGCTACTGCAGTTTAGCACTTCCTCGCCATTTTGTGGTGTAGAAACCCTCATTTAGCTCGAAGTCTGTACAATACAAATTGGTAGTGGCTGTCAGATTTTCAATAGAAACTTACTGGTAATATTATTGTATTGTATACGTTCAGTTATTATTTATTGCTGTCACAGAAAGGAACAAAAATGACAAAAAACTGGCTCCATTGACATTGCTAGCGGTGTTCAAATAGGCTCTTAAAACGATTATTTATAATTTACATCAATATATATAATAATATCTACCATCATCAATTAATCATAATTATTTCATTTTTTCACATTCACATTTAATTAAAAATAACGTTTTTCTCAAACATTTAAGTGTCAAATTGACTTGACATACTTACACGTCATGAAAATTATTTTTTGTCCAAACGCTCCTACTCCTAGATAAGTTATGATTATGACGGATAAAGGTCAGTATACACAGTGTACTGTATTTTAAGGACAACCTTCTAACGTCCTACAGAGCACCTGGGAATGGTACAGCAAATAGGCCTCTTTTTAGCGTTATTAAAAGTCCCATGGTTTTTAAAGATAATAGAACTATAAATATTTTTTCAATGATGATTATTTTGACCTTGTTTCGCTCTAATGACTGTCTAGGCCACAGATGAAGTAATTTTTAGTTCTGTTTTTTTTAATTCTCTAATAGTAATGCTAAAACTAGTGCGTGCGTATTAGAACTTTATGGTACCCAGATTTTTTTTAAACGGGTGTTAATTAATGAAATGCGTTTTTGTCTAAAATTCTTTTTAACAAATTTAATCACTTGTGGTGAAGAAACAAGTAAATAATAGAACCAGAATGGCCAACATCTTTTAAAATAAGTAGTTTATCTTAGAATTTTGTCCACTAAATAGAGGACACCGCCGAATTACGCCCGTTTGACCGATCCGTGGTTGTGTCTTACTGAGAATTGGATATTTTTTTATGAAAAAAATAAATAATTGAAATTTGTCAATATTCCTCGATTTCATTTCATTTCGTTTCAACGATACTTCGTTATAGATGTTATCGCTTTATTAATATAAACCGATTTGATTTTTTTCGCTGTTTAAAGTAACATCGTGAACGCCTACACTTTCTACCTACCCAAAATATACTAATCGGAGTTGCGGCGAAAATCAATACACCTATTTCCATTGTATCCTTCATCCTCTCATCGGCTTTTAAAACCCACAACAGACCGGCAAAATCCACATCAATCACTAGGGCAAAAAACGCATCCATTTCGGCATAGTTTAAGACCAATAAGTGATATTGGCGTTTAAGGGCTCTACACACTATTGTGTGTAATCCTGGGTTATTGAGTGTGCGCCCCGCCGATACAAAGTGATCGGCAAACTTGGCATTTTTGACAACCCTAGTGTGAAAAAGAAATACATGCTGTGAATATTTACTACAAGTGGCAGCCCTAAAGAAGATGTGTTAGGGCTGAAATTGGTCCGAATTGCGAATATTACTTAGAATTTTTAGATGGAGATAGAGGTATGTTAGCGTTTAATGTATGAGAATTTAAAGTGGGCTTAGTTTTTCTTTGATGACTCTAAATTCGAGCCTCTAAACCTGTTCACATTTTGTGAATAAGTACCTAAAATAAAACGCACTATATTTTACTTATTACTCAATTAATTTTAAACTATAAAAGGCTGTTTGGAATATTATTTTTTGGAATATTAATGATTGTCTCAAATACAAAACAATTGATTGTGGGACGGGGCTACCGACGTGTGTACCTATGCCACTACGACTGGCTGCAAACTCCTCGATTTAGAACGAACAAGAGTGGAAGGCGAAACCTAGGTGTTTGTTGGTGCGCAGGCTGCTGGCGCGGTTAGCGGCGCGTAGTGATCGGGTTCTTGTTCTTGCTTATACTACGGAGTTCCAAATTCCCTCCTATCATTAGTAGTCTGCGTAGTCTATCTACGTCCCGATAAACAGTGTATAAACGAACTGTTTTCCGCTCTTAAGCATTAAACCACTTATCATACGCGTAAACCTGACCATTATCTTCATATCACACATACTTTACTCGTTGTCGTGTTGCATTAGTTGGCCATTCTAAGTTTTATGTTCCGAGACTTGGCAAAAACAACTTTAAGCCTGTATAATGAGGCGAGATGTCGATAGCATTAGTTTAATGTTCAAATTATTTACGTTATCACAACTTGCAAGTTGAAGCGTCATTTGCATTAAACGCAGCAGCTATCGTCTCTTTAACAGTAGGTTCATACATAGGCAGTACGTTGATTCTATAGCCGCCAGATAGCTCGTCAATAGGGAACAATGACTCCTTCTACCACGAAACTTAGTTTCTAATAACGACACTTTTTTTTGACCGTCTTTTTTCTGTAGTGATGTCGTGGTAAAGGGTGTCTCGACGTAAACGGTTCACAACCGTTTTCACTTCAGTGCCATTTTTATCAGTGCCTAACATTTGGAAGTATTACTATGTACAGATTAATTTATTATTGTATAAATTATTACTGTAACATGTTATTATAAGACATACAAGGTGCCTTGTGAATATTCTAATGAATATTACCACTGTATTCCGGAAGCCTTTAACAATAAAAAGAATGATTTATGAATTTTGGTGAAATCGGTGAAACAAAACGACATTCAAACAAATGTAAAGTGCCCTACTTATAGAACAAAGTTAATTATTTGACCAGAATTCACACATCAGGTCAGTAATGCTGCCGTGCTATAGTAAAAGGTCGTATCTGTATAATAATTACATAGTAAGATACGGCTTTTTATCGCAGCGGTTCCCGGGAACATTCCCCATGAGGGGAATATAGGGGAATTTAGGTTTTGTATATGAATAACATATATTTTATGACATTCTCTATATAAGTAAATGTTTATCTATTTAATAGGTTAACAATTCAATAGAAAAAAATATAAAAAATCAGCTGTAAATGTAAATTCCCTTTGCTCCCGGGAATATTCCCATTGTTCCCCGGGAATATTCCCAATGTTCCCGGGAATATTCTCATTGTTCCCGAGGAATATTCCGCAAGTTTTTAAATTGCTCTCAGGAATAACATGGTAAAATACTAGTGAGACGAGCAAGTTAATTTCTGATAGAAAAGAAATAGAGACAACACGTATGTTGTGAAAAAAATAATCCTAACATAAAGCTCAAGTTTCAACGCAATTAGCAAAATAATTTTATTTTGTTTAGTTTTTATCGTTTTTATGTATCTATTTATTTCATTATTTCACTAGTATTTTAAATAGGTAGTGTATAGTAGTACCAAAGACAGGCATGCCATAATTAATTAATTAATTACCCCGTCAGAAACATAAAATTTAAAAAATAATATCAGCATATTTAATCTTTTGCAATATTTGATAAAATTATTTTTCTTTAGTCAGTTGGATCCTAGCCAATGTTGATGCTCCAGGCGGGGTTCCATAGCCGTTATCACAAAAATATTACAAGATCAAGAAGAGAAGTCTTGTTTTGGTGCGGGGGGCTCATCCCCCCGAGCCCTCGTTTCGTAAATCTACTTCTGACTTGAAAGTTCAAAGTTGTGTTTATTATCTAAATACGGGGGCTCTGCCTCCTAGAGTGTCTCTTGTAGTCATCGTCTCATCACTTTGGATTTTAGCTTCTTGTTTAGTATCTTGTTTCTGTTCTTATTAGTTGCTTTGATTTTAGTGCCGCCGCCGCTTGTCATAGCTCCACTTTGTGACTTCAAAGTTATATCTTATAGTCATCGTTTCCGAAGTTGACTTAAAATAATCAAAAGACTCTTGTTTCCCTTCTGTTCGGTTTCTCCCCAGGCCCCCCGTATTTAATAGTCTTCGATTCCTCACTAGATTTTACAGAATCAGAAGACTAATACATATTATCTTGTCATTTTCGGATTCAACCGTAACTTTTTGCTGGAAAAGTTATTCGCCCCATCAATGAGGCGCATATTTGGCGCACTTTCAGTGGATTATTTCTGCCATGTCTCTGTAGCGGAAAATCATGCTGACTGTCTTTCGCGTGGCTTGACGTCTTTAAAGAGTCCAGGCCAACTTCTGGTTTCAAAGATCTTCTTAAATGCAGCGAGATCCTACCGACTGGTCGGTAACCTTGTTTGATCCGTCAGTAGTTTCAAAACCAGCCCAAGAGAAGACACATGCATTGATTTCAAATCCATTAATTGAATTACCGCTCTTCCTTGTATTAGCTAAACGGATATCATCTTGGTCGAAGTTGTTGCGCTATGTGGTACACGTCCTCGATTTGGAAAACTGCTTCCTCAACGTCAATATGTGTCTGCTTCAGATTTAGTTTTTGCGCAGTCTATGATTATGTGTGTGCTACAACAGTGTCATTTCTCAAATGAGTTTGCGGGAAGATAACACGTCTTCGATTTGGAAAACTGCTTCCTCAACGTCAATATGTGTCTGCTTCAGATTTAGATTTTGCGCAGTCTATGATTATGTGTGTGCTACAACAGTGTCATTTCTGAAATGAGTTTGCGGGAAGATAAGCTGTGTTCAAGAGATTTTCAGCTCTTAGAATTATTTCTGCAGCATGGTGTTATTGGAGTAGGGGGTGTGGCGATTCACATGATCTCGTCATGTGCCCGCCATCATGTAGTCATATATCATCATCGTGATACTCACATCATCATTATCATCAACGAATTTAAGACATATTAGCATCATACGTCATCAAGCTAATACTAAAATTATCATTTATTAGATATAGGCAATACAAATGCAAAGTAAGAATAACAGTGTGAATGTTTGCGGAAGCAAGTAAAACCATTCTTATAACTAAACATATTACCACTATTTAAAAATAGCAAGTTGATATTCACAAATTGACAACAGAGGAGTTGAGCTTTATTTAGACTAAATAAGAATCAAAATCCCATATACCACGCTTAGAGGGCGGGGGCTAGGTCACGTGACGTGTCGGGAGTGTCCCGAGTGTCCCGAAGCTGTCGAAGCTGTTGAAGCTGTCGAAGCTGTCGAAGCTGTTGAAGCTGTCAAAGCTGTCAAAGCTGTCGAATGTCTCGAGCTATTGGTTATAAATAGGCAAGGGCTTAGTAGAAGGGGGTTTTTTTTTTGTTTGGAACTTCGTCGGAGTAACATTACTTTCTGGCAGTTAAGGTATTAAAAATTAATTCTAAGGGGAATTTCTGTCGGGTTATTGCTTGTTTCTTGAACTATAATTACCTATTGAGATTTAGTGGGGTTTGTTGCTGTAAGGCTATTAAGCCTAGTCACATGCCAGAAATAGTGTTTTGGTACATGGTTGCCAGGTGAAGGATATTTAACCTTGCGGCTGTTAAACGAATATCCTTCAGACTCTTCTAGTTTTACCCGAGCTAGGCGACTCGGGCACTAGCCATATACAAGTGCAGTGAATAGCCTACGAGTGTGGATGGTTTTGTTTGGTGAACGCAAGGACCACACGTGATGGACATGCGGAGTAATCTGCGCTTGCTGAAGCCAAACGGACCTCCAGGCTCGGTCTCATAAACTATATATTTATATATCTGTTATATACACATATCAGGGCGAGCTACTCCATGTTTCCGGCGTCTCTTCAGCCACATGGGGGGGGCTCAAAAACACCGATGATAGTCACCTTTTCGGGCTAATCACCCGAACTTACAGTTCAGTTTAGCTAGGCCCATACACGATTAAATATAAATATGAGACCTAGGTCTCTAGTGTTCTTTGTATTAGCTAGGGAACAGGGATTAGCGATAGGTACACCTTGATAGGAACATTAGGACGGGGATCTTTACCTACCGAGCAATCGGTCAATCGTCACTAACTAGCATAACATTTATCCAAATTATTTTAACCTTGTTAGGTATAGTGGTTAAGAGGTTGAATTATTATTTTCTTAAGTGGTTATGGCCAGGGGAAGTTAGTAGGGGAAAAGCAGAGTCTTGTAGCGGTTTGTAAAGATTGGGAATAGGGAATCTGGTATTTAGGTCATCCAGATATTTAACACCTTTAACTTACCAACATTAATTATAGAAATAATTAATTAAAATTTACCGATTATGTGTTGAAGCAATGTACCTTGATATAGCTTAAGTGATAGAATGGAATCACTGAAGCAGAGTTGAGTCAATTAGCTGTAGATATTCGCTTTTTCAATGTGCAGAAATAATTTAATCTTTAATATAATTTTGATAAGGAAATTGTGGATCGTTGTATAGTATGAAAATACAAAGTATTCCTAAGACTGGATGTGGAGTATCTGAAGTGTAAATTGCTAAGAAAAGCCGGGGACTTATGGATAGCAATAATGAAAGTTATTCGTTCTCGTATTTACATCACAGATCTCAGAACTGAAGTAATTTATATCACAAGGGTTGAGAGTAATTTCCTTTATCAGAATGAGTCAGTCGAGAGTTGAAAGATACTTCGATCGGCACAATAGTCTTCATGTTTTCAAGGGTATACTACATTTATTTTATGAATATGGTCAAACGAAAACCAAGTTCTAGAACTCATTAGAAGGGTTCATACCTACTAGGGAAGAGTAGTGTATTAGACTTCTTACAATTTTTAATTATAACTTCATCATTTGGATATGTCATAATCTTTTCAACCTTTTCATATATTTAGCAAGTTGTAGGTTTAGGCAGGTAGCTTAACCTAGCGTAGGCCTTGTGTAGTTAACTTAAGAAGCTTGCGCCAAGAGGCTTCTCTAAAAGATGGATCCTTGACACTTGCCTTAGGTAGGACGTCATGCATAGATGTGATGAGATCCCACAGTGGTTTGATCAGTTATTAGCCAGGCGTGAAGGTCCGTCCATCCCTGTGCTGTATGTCTTAATTAGCTTTGCCAAATAGGATAGATAGCTAAGGCATACAGTATTACTCCTTCACACACTTAGAAGGGTTGGCGATTTTCAAAAAAAAAAAAAAATATTTTTTTTATACACCTTAAAGTTACCTTCTTCATTCTACTATAGACTAGCCTATGCTAGTCCTTAACTATATCGATTAAACATATTCAGTTTTCCAGAAATTCTAGCTAAATAAAACTTCTTATTCGTCCTTCCTGTAGGAGGAATCTCATTGAGATGTCTTCTCCATTTTACTATAATCTAGTCTTACTAGTTTTTAATTGTGAAGATTAAAACAACTTCCTATTTATTGCTTAGGTCTAGAATCCACTTCAGATTGTTCTACTATAGTTTATTTAAGGGATGTATACCATCTTCTCAGATTAAGGTGTAATGACAAAATTTATTTAATATTGTCAAATATGAAAACTTAAGATTAATTAAATTCATAATAAAATCTCATAGATCCTGTAACTTTCACCTGTTTATAGATTGGTAATGAAGTGTAGTTTCATATTGTACATAGACATATGTTTTCTAGTCATTCTGGAGTAAGAACATGCAATTTTAAGAACTAAATTATCTTTCATTCCAGAATTCTAATAAAATTTGGATAGAATCACATATTGACTTTTATTGTTACATAAGGTAATCTAGTTCGATTATACCTGACTGTGGTCTAAATGAATTCGATACTTCATATAGAATTAAACAACTTTCATAAGAGTATCTGTAATATTCCATATTGATTTTGATATACCTAGGGACTATATAAGTTAGGAATTTAATTAGTACAAAGAACCGAGGTAGCAGTAGGATAGGAGTAGCTTGCACAAAATAAATAATAGAATACACACTTATTTAGTTAATTTAACAAAATACATAGTAATTTTGCACTATTCAGGTACGAGGTATTTCGCGGCACATCACGGCTACATCTCCTAAAAGAAACTGTGTTACTACAACAACGTAGGATCCGACCAATCTAGACGTTCACAACGGTTTTACCGATCACCTTGGCCATTAGTTATAAGAAATGTTCAGCTCAACTGTATAAAGATCCTTTCATATCTAGGTTTGGTTAGTTGTAGGTTCTGGAAGGCTAGGTAGTCGTTGAAGGGTTTCCTAGGGGTTCGTTGTAGGAGTAGAGTCTGGAGGCGAAGGTGAAGGAGGCGTAGGACCTGTACCTTTAGTGTAGGCGTAGATACATTACGATTGGTGGTCCCGTGACTCAGGATAAATCTAGAGTTAAAGTACCTTAGACGTAAACATTACAATTTGGTGCTCGTTCCCAGGATGTATTTATTTAGCAGATAGGTTTATAGGTGTTACAATTAGTGCCGTTGACCGAGGATTTGTTCAATTGCTGTTCATCGTGAGGTTTCATGTCTTGCTGTCTTCTTGCGTTTGTAGTTCGACAATTGTCTTTCATTTCGTTATTTCGCCATGGAATTTTAGTGGAGTCGCTACTGGCAGTTTTATTGAAGGGATCTTTGAACACTTGAGCCTTGAACAAGCTGCCCTTAAGGGCACAATTGCTGACGTGAGAGTGGAAAGGAGATTAGCCGTGATGGGTGTTTTGTGCGTGTCGCCTCGAAACACATTTTGTTGCATATTTATACACAAATTATAGTGAATAGAGTAGCTTCTTGATATAACGCACTATATTTTTCTTATTTCACATAGTAATAGTACCTGAAACAAAAGATGTATATTAGAACAACGTGATTTTGTTTTCGATAGATATTTTACTCAGTAATTGACATTTGACAGTTCATTCATTGTGTTATCTATAGTTCAATAATGGACTATTTGAGATAAAATTAAATTCGTTACGCTTGTATTAACGCTTTACAAAAAGTTAATTTTAACACTGATTAATAATGAAATCGGTGGTTTATTTAAGTTTTAGATAATAATTTACGTTACATAAAATAATAATATCAAGTAATAATATACTTACTTTAGTTTCAATCAGATACGTAGACAACTTTACTCAATATGTTCGTATTATTAATAAAACATAAGATTTAGATATTTAGGGATACATTTAATATTATTTATGCATTATTTACATAATTGGGAAAAATAATAATAGGTAATTCATTTTTTTTTTTAAGTAAAAATATAATCAAGGCCGAGTGAACAAAACGCCTGCGAGCAGGATTGATTTGACAAGTTGACAAATGACAGGGTGTTATTTGTTATCACTTATCAGTAATTAATATGATATCGAGATGGAATGATTATTTAAATAAATTTAATTTTAATATAGATATAAAGTCGGAATTTTGTAGGAAATTAGTTAAGTGAGGTAGAATAGAGATGTCATTGTTCTTGACTACAGGAAATATGAGGTTGTGAAGAATTTTTTTACATCAGTTATTAGTTCAAGCTGTGTTGTAAATTTGTTATGAAATTAAGGATAGACTATGAGGATACTAAGGACTTATTATTTCGGGGGGCGTAGGTTTATTTATAGGCTTTAGTTCAGTGTTGGAAATGTTTCACAATGAGATCTGATAAACATGACCCTAGCTACAATATTAAGTTATTCATCTTTTAACTTATTATAAGACTTGTTAGAAACATTAAATGTAGTAATTATGAAGGAAAGTAGGAGTGTTAGTGATTTCATAAGTGGGGGGGCGGACTCCTTTGGGTTTTTTTTTAACACATAATGAAACAAATGAAATGAAAGAAATTTTATTAAAATAATTAAGGCACATGTATGGCTTATAGATTATCATTAGAATGACTTACATATATGTTCACATGTAGTATAAGGGTATGATCATAGAACCAGACAAGAAAACCAATTGACATATATTTAATCTGTTTTTGAAGCGAAGTAAATATGTCTGTATTGTTATCATCAGATTTTATTAAGGTATTCAGTTCAATAAGTAGTCCTATATATTTAAGTAAATAAATATACATCCTCAGTTAAGTCTTATTATGCATTAGTCATGATACTCAGGTCACATTTTAGATTTATAGTAGATTTTGTGTGGAGGTTGCCGTTGAAATCCAAAAATCTGGAAAGTAAAATAAATAATTATTAAAACAAGTCATATTAAATATTGTTCGTTACTAAACAAAGGTAGAAAGTTATACAGTACATTTACATACTTTACTTTGAGATATAAACATTTATAACAGTTGTTTGAGGAAAATAAATTTAGTTCATAAATAAACTACTCGACTTCAAATGAAATGCAAATTGTAATCAGGCGATGGAAACAGACTTGAGAAAACAATAGGATGAAGACAAGAAGAGAATCAGCAGTAATAGCAGGAAGAAATAAATAAAATTTCGACCCCGAAGAAGTACCTACTGTTTTTGATAGAAGTCATTTCCATGAAAATTAGCATGAAGATATTTTTAAACAACTATGCTTTTCAGAATTAAAACAATAATAGAGTAAGATAAATAATATTACCTTGTAAAGAAGTTTCAATAAGTTGCAGCAGTAGATGTGAGAAGTTCATGACATTTCTCATTATTTTTGCTTGAAGATTAATTTGTACTGAAGAAGTTGTCAAGATTTACGAGCAGTCTGGAAATCAAAAACAGAAGTTACAATCAAGAAAAGAACAAAAATTGGCGTACAGAAAAATTTAACTTTAATTTTATATCTACTACTATTCAACTTTTGTTAACTTACATTCTGTTAGTCTGTTACAGATGGCGCGCAGAGTTCGACTTCTTTGCTTCTTGTTTAATTATCCGGGTTATATTATTTTTGCATAAATTTTGAGATATAACTTATAACTGTTGCGCGAAGGTTAACGTAACTGTTTTGATTCTGTAACAAAAACAAATTTTGATTGTAAACATACAACACGACTTTTCTTTACTCAATATTTTAGTCAGATCATAGTAACGAGCGTAGAAAATAGTTACCTTACTATCATAGAACTATTTTATCACAGTTTTCTTCATAACAATCCGTTTTGATGTTCATTATTCTTCTATTCTTAACTTAATTTCTATTTCGTAGAAAGATAGGTTATGGAAAATTTTTGACATTTGACATGTCATAGGACAGTGTTGCCAGACTAAAGAGATAAGATGACATAAATAGTAGACTATTATTAAGGCATAGATTCACTTACCTAGTTCGTAAGATTTACGTAACATTTATAGAAAATAGAAAAGTAAATTTTTTTTATATGTATTATTTAACTAAACAGAGTGATAATATTTAAGCAATATGTAGTATTAAATAGGGATATTAAGTTAAGATCGATTAAGGAATCGATTGCAGACGAAAATTTTTTAAAGACAATAGTGATGTCATATTATACGTTGTACCGCAGTAAAAGTATTGCAACAGTATAAGAAACGAATGAGTTTGTAGGGAATTTTAACTAGAGGTCGCTAGTAGTATATTGCATCGAATGATTTGCGTAATGGTTCGATTCCATTAATACGTATTTTGAGGTTCCTTTAATAAATTGAAATTCGATATTTTTTATAAAGGGTAGTTAGAGGTGAATTGAACCAGGTGGAAAAAATAATTACGAGTTTTATTAGAGTATAAAAAAAAACGAAATGTGTGAAGTGGATGGTCAATTTTATTTTCTATATTAGAGAAAATTTTTATTTTTTTTATTTTAATGAAACAAGTAAAAGGGAATTTGGGATTTTATAGGAAGGTAAAGTAGTATGGATTTTGAATACATAATGGGTGATGTTCTTCTGACTAAGTCGATGCGGAAAAACGAATGTAGGAGCCTGTAGTGCGATGTATGAGAGGGAGAGTGAGTGGACTTTTTGAGTTGGATGTTGTCTGTATGTATTCAAGCTAAGTTCGAAAGTATTCGGATCCGAAAACGGGGGGCCTTCTATCTTTAGAGGTACGAACGGGAGTATTTTCTAAAGACATCAATTGGATTGCACATACTTAGAAGTTAGGCTTAGTAAATCGAAGTTTCGATTTAAGACCGATGTGCGGTAGTTTGTGCAAAACAATACTCTACAGTGCCTACGGGCTAATCTTCTTCGAGCACGAGCAAGAGCGTGCAGGTTTCACACACACCCATGTCAACGATTAGATTGGCCAACTGTATATTTTTTTTAAACAAAAGGAATTGTGGATTGTTTTGTCCGTAAAGGCAGGATAAAACTAAATTGGTATATTTGTATGAACCTCTGGTAACAAGTAAAAACATAATGCAACATAATTATGCTACAAATTATGTTACAAGTAAAGTGGTATGAAACTTAATAATAATTAATTTAATAATAATAATTAATTTAATAATAAATAATTAATAATTGTAGCATAATTTTGAAATCAAACATAATGTCACAATTCGACAAGTAAGTCTATAGTCTTACAAGAAAAAAAAAAAAAAAAACACAATTGTATGATTATAGAGCTGAAATTGGCTTGTTTATTCTTGATATGATACACGCGCCAATAAGGGGAGTCACATGTGATTTTGGAGAAGAATTTGAAATCGGAATCAGTTATTGAATTGAAGTGAAAATGAATATTCAGTATCTATACCAAAGGTCTTGCTATGTTGTCTGAGGAGAGTTTCGTCAATTCATCGAAGAATTCGTACAATGTGAATTCGCAAATGAGGCTGAGCAATGGGCAGGTCAAGTTTGAGGTGTTTAGGCAAAACCGAGCTAATAGGGCTTGTTTGACTCACAACCAAACACTTCTTACGATGTGGTTAAGATTTGGAGAAATATATTCACGATTCAATGATATTATTCTATGGTTCGAATTCTGATTTAATACACAAGTGAGTTCCCAAGTATTGGTTTAAACACACACACAGTTAAGGGTACGAATACTAACGGATTTAGAGTATCCAAGGTTATCACAAAATGTTATTTGCTTTAAGAATAATTGTTATATATATATAAATTATATTTTTTAATTGTTTTTACAATTCTAAGGGGAATGCGAAGTTCTACGTTATTTGACGATGTCAATCCACTTCAAACTTTCGCAGGGGGGCGATTGTGGCGATTCACATGATCTCGTCATGTGCCCGCCATCATGTAGTCATATATCATCATCGTGATACTCACATCATCATTATCATCAACGAATTTAAGACATATTAGCATCATACGTCATCAAGCTAATACTAAAATTATCATTTATTAGATATAGGCAATACAAATGCAAAGTAAGAATAACAGTGTGAATGTTTGCGGAAGCAAGTAAAACCATTCTTATAACTAAACATATTACCACTATTTAAAAATAGCAAGTTGATATTCACAAATTGACAACAGAGGAGTTGAGCTTTATTTAGACTAAATAAGAATCAAAATCCCATATACCACGCTTAGAGGGCGGGGGCTAGGTCACGTGACGTGTCGGGAGTGTCCCGAGTGTCCCGAAGCTGTCGAAGCTGTTGAAGCTGTCGAAGCTGTCGAAGCTGTTGAAGCTGTCAAAGCTGTCAAAGCTGTCGAATGTCTCGAGCTATTGGTTATAAATAGGCAAGGGCTTAGTAGAAGGGGGTTTTTTTTTTTTGTTTGGAACTTCGTCGGAGTAACATTACTTTCTGGCAGTTAAGGTATTAAAAATTAATTCTAAGGGGAATTTCTGTCGGGTTATTGCTTGTTTCTTGAACTATAATTACCTATTGAGATTTAGTGGGGTTTGTTGCTGTAAGGCTATTAAGCCTAGTCACATGCCAGAAATAGTGTTTTGGTACATGGTTGCCAGGTGAAGGATATTTAACCTTGCGGCTGTTAAACGAATATCCTTCAGACTCTTCTAGTTTTACCCGAGCTAGGCGACTCGGGCACTAGCCATATACAAGTGCAGTGAATAGCCTACGAGTGTGGATGGTTTTGTTTGGTGAACGCAAGGACCACACGTGATGGACATGCGGAGTAATCTGCGCTTGCTGAAGCCAAACGGACCTCCAGGCTCGGTCTCATAAACTATATATTTATATATCTGTTATATACACATATCAGGGCGAGCTACTCCATGTTTCCGGCGTCTCTTCAGCCACATGGGGGGGGCTCAAAAACACCGATGATAGTCACCTTTTCGGGCTAATCACCCGAACTTACAGTTCAGTTTAGCTAGGCCCATACACGATTAAATATAAATATGAGACCTAGGTCTCTAGTGTTCTTTGTATTAGCTAGGGAACAGGGATTAGCGATAGGTACACCTTGATAGGAACATTAGGACGGGGATCTTTACCTACCGAGCAATCGGTCAATCGTCACTAACTAGCATAACATTTATCCAAATTATTTTAACCTTGTTAGGTATAGTGGTTAAGAGGTTGAATTATTATTTTCTTAAGTGGTTATGGCCAGGGGAAGTTAGTAGGGGAAAAGCAGAGTCTTGTAGCGGTTTGTAAAGATTGGGAATAGGGAATCTGGTATTTAGGTCATCCAGATATTTAACACCTTTAACTTACCAACATTAATTATAGAAATAATTAATTAAAATTTACCGATTATGTGTTGAAGCAATGTACCTTGATATAGCTTAAGTGATAGAATGGAATCACTGAAGCAGAGTTGAGTCAATTAGCTGTAGATATTCGCTTTTTCAATGTGCAGAAATAATTTAATCTTTAATATAATTTTGATAAGGAAATTGTGGATCGTTGTATAGTATGAAAATACAAAGTATTCCTAAGACTGGATGTGGAGTATCTGAAGTGTAAATTGCTAAGAAAAGCCGGGGACTTATGGATAGCAATAATGAAAGTTATTCGTTCTCGTATTTACATCACAGATCTCAGAACTGAAGTAATTTATATCACAAGGGTTGAGAGTAATTTCCTTTATCAGAATGAGTCAGTCGAGAGTTGAAAGATACTTCGATCGGCACAATAGTCTTCATGTTTTCAAGGGTATACTACATTTATTTTATGAATATGGTCAAACGAAAACCAAGTTCTAGAACTCATTAGAAGGGTTCATACCTACTAGGGAAGAGTAGTGTATTAGACTTCTTACAATTTTTAATTATAACTTCATCATTTGGATATGTCATAATCTTTTCAACCTTTTCATATATTTAGCAAGTTGTAGGTTTAGGCAGGTAGCTTAACCTAGCGTAGGCCTTGTGTAGTTAACTTAAGAAGCTTGCGCCAAGAGGCTTCTCTAAAAGATGGATCCTTGACACTTGCCTTAGGTAGGACGTCATGCATAGATGTGATGAGATCCCACAGTGGTTTGATCAGTTATTAGCCAGGCGTGAAGGTCCGTCCATCCCTGTGCTGTATGTCTTAATTAGCTTTGCCAAATAGGATAGATAGCTAAGGCATACAGTATTACTCCTTCACACACTTAGAAGGGTTGGCGATTTTCTAAAAAAAAAAAAAATATTTTTTTTATACACCTTAAAGTTACCTTCTTCATTCTACTATAGACTAGCCTATGCTAGTCCTTAACTATATCGATTAAACATATTCAGTTTTCCAGAAATTCTAGCTAAATAAAACTTCTTATTCGTCCTTCCTGTAGGAGGAATCTCATTGAGATGTCTTCTCCATTTTACTATAATCTAGTCTTACTAGTTTTTAATTGTGAAGATTAAAACAACTTCCTATTTATTGCTTAGGTCTAGAATCCACTTCAGATTGTTCTACTATAGTTTATTTAAGGGATGTATACCATCTTCTCAGATTAAGGTGTAATGACAAAATTTATTTAATATTGTCAAATATGAAAACTTAAGATTAATTAAATTCATAATAAAATCTCATAGATCCTGTAACTTTCACCTGTTTATAGATTGGTAATGAAGTGTAGTTTCATATTGTACATAGACATATGTTTTCTAGTCATTCTGGAGTAAGAACATGCAATTTTAAGAACTAAATTATCTTTCATTCCAGAATTCTAATAAAATTTGGATAGAATCACATATTGACTTTTATTGTTACATAAGGTAATCTAGTTCGATTATACCTGACTGTGGTCTAAATGAATTCGATACTTCATATAGAATTAAACAACTTTCATAAGAGTATCTGTAATATTCCATATTGATTTTGATATACCTAGGGACTATATAAGTTAGGAATTTAATTAGTACAAAGAACCGAGGTAGCAGTAGGATAGGAGTAGCTTGCACAAAATAAATAATAGAATACACACTTATTTAGTTAATTTAACAAAATACATAGTAATTTTGCACTATTCAGGTACGAGGTATTTCGCGGCACATCACGGCTACATCTCCTAAAAGAAACTGTGTTACTACAACAACGTAGGATCCGACCAATCTAGACGTTCACAACGGTTTTACCGATCACCTTGGCCATTAGTTATAAGAAATGTTCAGCTCAACTGTATAAAGATCCTTTCATATCTAGGTTTGGTTAGTTGTAGGTTCTGGAAGGCTAGGTAGTCGTTGAAGGGTTTCCTAGGGGTTCGTTGTAGGAGTAGAGTCTGGAGGCGAAGGTGAAGGAGGCGTAGGACCTGTACCTTTAGTGTAGGCGTAGATACATTACGATTGGTGGTCCCGTGACTCAGGATAAATCTAGAGTTAAAGTACCTTAGACGTAAACATTACAATTTGGTGCTCGTTCCCAGGATGTATTTATTTAGCAGATAGGTTTATAGGTGTTACAGGGGTAGCTAGGCTTCTGAATTAACCTACCAACAAAAACACTAGATCATACTACCGCAAAATGGAGACATACACGTAACCAATCTGATTGTAGATTCATAAAATATATTGTAATGGCCAGATGAATTGTTTTGTGGCGGCGCATCAGTGTGAACTTTTTCTGCTAAGAAAGTCATACAAGCAATTTTCAATTGAAGTTTTACTTCTCTAAGTACTCTTTATGAGTTGGTTGACTATTATTACTCGTAAACTTGTAAAGCCTACCTTAGCAGTGATTATTTATATAATTTCCTTTTAATTTCGGTAGATATACCTAACACTATAGTGAATTCGTTTATATAGCCAATACCCAAGTACTACCAAAATTTGCAATTTAAAGTTTGATATTTCACAAACAGATCTTTAAATCGGAAAATTGTTGCAACAAACCTACAACATTTTGAAAGGCCTATCCAACGACATATCACACCATGGGCTAGACTAGAAAAAAAAGACATCCCCACTTTAGTATAGGGGGAGGTACAGTAAAAAAGTATTTTTTCAAGAATTTGTTCTACCAATTTGTCAAAATGACTAATATGTATCACCATGCCAAATTATAACTTTCTGGTACTAAGAGTTTCTCTAGTACTAATAAATGTTCAATGTTCCCCATTTTGGGGAATATTCCCGGGAACAAAGGAAATTTCCGGGAATATTCCCGCGACCCATCACTTAACACGGCAGAATGAATGTGTTAAGTGAAAATACTGGCTCACTATAAATATAATTTGATCGTGTCACCAGACAAAGATTTATAATCGGAAAAATGTCTACATATTTTACGTTCGATTACTCGAACTGAACATTCAAAGTTAGCGAATGTTTATAATGTAATATGACAGATATATGGGATAGCTGCTGGCGGGGTGGCTAACGGCAATACAGGGTGGCTAGTTGAACGGCGGAAGGAAACATTAATCATAATTATAAATGACATTAGACAAATGAAACCATTATTGCTGATTGCACTCTGGCTGAACTTATATAGGTACTTATAAGTATGAATGTTAAAGTGTATTGTAAGTTGTTAGTTTATCTTTGCTATGCAGCAATAGAAGATAGAAGACCATCTATACTATTATTGAAGGCGAAGAGGGTCATTATTTCTAAAAATCTTAACATAGCGCGTAGCGTTAGATATTATTATTTATATGGAACATTAACAGCATTACAGAAAATATACTCATATAGATAAGTCAACGGAATCATAAAACACAATAATGTTTTTCGAAATCAGTTCTTAATGTGAATAAATTAACACCACGTTTTTTATTGCTATGCCCAAGCAGCACATTAGTGAATTTTGCAGCTTATCTTATAGCTTTAAGTTCTAAATGAGTGGTTTAACAGTGTTTGATACAACTTATAGCTTTAAACACCACTCAAAACTGTATATGAGTTCATCCTATCACTTGTAGTTGCATAGGAACGTTTTTTGTTTCTACTTTATTACTTATGGTGGGATAAAGTCGATTTTGCTACTTAAAGTTGCATGCAGGTTCAAATTGTCACTCAATAAGAAGCAATAGTGCTATATAAGGCCTTAAAATCACTTATAAGCAACTTTTACATATAAGTGGGAACATACCCTTATTTGGAACTAAAAGTTCCAAATGACTAGTACAATAGCGAATTATATCACCAATAGTGGCTAAAGGGATAATTTTACGGCTCTTTTGGAACCAAAAAATATTGCAACTTTAAGGCCTAAGAAGTACCTTATTGCCACTCCAACGCATAAATAGGTGTCAGTAGGAGGTTCTTGGAACCAAAAGCAGTTATTTTCACTTATTTCGAACCACTAACGAACTAAAAGTTCTATTATTGTTCCTATTTGCGCCTTGTCAAAATATATTTAATAGTCTTGCTTGTTTAATAGTCTACAAAAGAGCAAATAATTACTATTGGTAATATCATTCACTGCTTTGCCACTCGCAAGATACAAATAAGTGATTATTAGACTTGATAGTTCCAAATAAGGAACAAATAAGTGAAAATAAACACTGTAGGATCTTTTTTAGGGTTCCGTAGTCAACTAGGAACCCTTATAGTTTCGCCATGTCCGTCTGTCCGTCTGTCCGTCCGCGGCTTAGCTCCGTGATCATAAGTGCTAGAAAGCTGAAGTTTGGTATGTGTATGTATCACGCCGACATAACGGTAAAATAAAAACTAAAAAAATAACTTTTTTTCGGGTACCTCCCATACACCTAAAGTGGGGGTGTTTTTTTTTTTCGTTCTAACACTAGCGTGTGGGGTGTCGTTGAATAGGTCTTTTAAAAACAATAGGGGCCTTCAAAGATCATTTTTTGATAAAGTCAGCAGCTTTGTAAATATTCGCTCGGTAAATCCAAAAAATAGTGTCCCCCCCCTCTAACTTCTCAACCACGGGTCAAAAAATTATGGAAAAATTCATGAAAATAAGGCCCTATTAGTACTTTCAATGAAAACTATATTGAATAAAATCGGTCGAGCCGTTTTTGAGTTATCGCAAAAATTCATAATTTTCTTTTAAATGACGTAAGTGCCCCGCGGTGTTCTTATACTTCGAACGTTACACATATTAGTTAAGTGCCATACTGCATTAAAACATTTCGCTCAATCTGGTGCGTATAATCGATAACTTCTAGAAGGTAATAAGTAATTACAGTTACTTTGGCGTTTACGACCTTTTATAGAGCTTGAAATCTTTCTCGTAATTTAAATTCGATTTTATTGTCTATTGTGAAGGATGGCCAACTACGGAACCCTACACTGAGCGTGGCCCGACATGCTCTTGGACGGTTTTTGTTTCGCCATGTTTACAAATGGAAGCCTATGAAAATTGATTATTTTAACCAGAATTTTATCACACTGACGCATAATCACAGACTTTTGATAGTTGTGACGATGTTACTTTAACATTGTACGTAACCTACAATCATTAGGTCAGGTTTTTAACAGTTTTATTTCTTATCAGTATCTATTCCTTATTTAATTTAGCACTCTCTTTTTTAATATTCCTGATCAAATGAAGGGCGCGTCGAAATTTACAAAGAAAACATACTATAGTTTCACAGTAAAAAAAAATTCGCAAGAATTTCGTGCTTATTTCGATGCTTGTATAACGTAAAGTTTTAATCACTCATCAAACAGACATATAAATCCAAAATGAATATGGCAGATCACGTATTACTTCAATTTGACAGTTGCCTCGCCACTCAAAGATAATTTTGGCGACTCATTTATCACTCATTGACCGAACTGAAATGTTTTCATTCGTTCACTGCGCATAACTTTTACCCTTAGTTCTAATTGCCACTTAAGGTTATTGTGAGATCTCTTATGGACGCATAACTTTCACCCATAGTTCTAATTTCCACTTAAGGTTATTGTGAGATCTCTTATGGATTCTATTTAGCACCAAAAATAGGCTGCAATTTTTCTCCTTTTGGTTCTATACTGGTGGCATAAGGGTTCTTGCCACCTATATAGCACTTAGTCATGGTGGTAAATTTCACTTAAGCATCTAATTAGATATGATATACGAGCTATTTAGACCCAATTGTGCTACTTGGGATGTAGTCACAACACGCAAAGAAAAAATTTATTGCGCTCATACGTTGGGGCCACCGTCCACACCGGGACTCGAACCCGCAAGCTTTGGATTACCGGTCCGGCATAGACGCACTGTACGACGCATCGTAAAACGGATGGGGAAATTGAAAGCGTGCGTACAGTGCGTCTATGGTCGAAAGGTTGACGTTGCACCGGTAATCCAAAGGTACCGGGTTCGAGTGTCTTGTAATATTTTTAACCGATAATCGCTTTCCTTTGATTGCGTTGATCTAGAAGCTTAATTTTTTTACTACACCAAGGGCTAGCAGACCTGAGTATTTAATATTCATTTCAGCTTCACACCGCCACGCGTTCCTAAGAAAAAAGCCTAGACAGACTAACAAACAGATGTACAACGAAGTCAGTTAAGTCAAGAAAGGGTTCTGTTTTTGCCGTACCTATGCGATGAGAAGAGGGATGAGCTGAAAGCCCGACCAGCGGCGATCAGTTATAATTATAATAATGGTGTTCTCTCGTGCCCGTTGTGCTCACGGGTCTTTAATAACAAGATCGGCTACGTTAACCACACAGAGCACACGAACGCCAACAAAGGAACTGTCGCCAAAGGAGTCGCCGTGGCCAAAAACGGTCAGGAGGGATATATACTCGTACCTATGTGATACATAACCGATACGAGGGCGACAGCCGCGGCCCCATAATTGTCAAATAAATGTTGCGCCTATCGATGAAGAGCTCGTATCGGGCTATCCAGCCATCTTCGAAAGTGCCGCAGTTTATTAGACGCTGCTCAACTCATCCGTTATAGATGTAAAAGGCTAATGATAATGATACAGAACCCTACATGTACATACGTTATAAACACTATAAACATTCTTCGCCATTTTCAAGTCATAATATCTACGCAGTCATTATGCAAGCCTTGTAATTTGTTTCTGATATTTTATGATCAAAGTTATAGTGAATGCATAAAGTTGCTTTATGCTTCCTGCCTTGGCTCACCTGCTTCTATCCAATAACAAAAGGTCTTAACTGATGACCTTATCGTACTAAATTTCGACGTTTTTAGTGGGCAGTTATAAAGGCCTAATTTATACTTGGAACAAATATTTACTGCGATGCTAACAATATTGTTAAATAATTATTCACTTGGCGAGGGCACTGCCGTGCCCCCTGGGGGGTTTGGGTACCAATGGCGAACTTGTATTAATTCAATTTATTATAATAATAACAGTAAAATATATACGAAACGGAAACTCACGTCGTAGAAGTCGGATATCGCTCGACATGTTTCGATTCGGTTCGCGATTCATCATCAGGAGAGTCGATTAGTCGCAGCGGAGACCAACCGAGCACATTTTACGAAATATTTGACTTGTACTTGAGTAAGCCCGTTTAGAATGTATTTTAATATATCTGACACTCACGGTAGTTTTCTATGTAAAACAGTGAACTACAATCAAAATTTATTAAAATTCTCATTTTTAGGGTTCCGTACCCAAAGGGTAAAAACGGGACCCTATTACTGAGACTTCGCTGTCCGTCTGTCCGTCCGTCCGTCCGTCCGTCCGTCCGTCTGTCACCAGGCTGTATCTCAAGAACGGTGATAGCTAGACAGTTGAAATTTTCACAGATGATGTATTTCTATTGCCACTATAACAACAAATAACTACTAAAAATAAAATAAAATAAATATTTAAGGGGGGCTCCCATACAACAAACGGGATAGGTTGCGTTAACTTTGCACCTCATTTGTATGGAGCGCTATACATACCAGGTGCAAACTTAACTTAACCACTTAAGGATGGAAAGTGTTTGTACGGAACCCTCGGTGCGCGAGTCCGACTCGCACTTGACCGGTTTTTTTGTTTTCGTATCTTTCCAATCATTATAGGTAGAGACTAGAAGTTTTCTCATAATATGTATGAGTGTGGTCGCTTTAAAATATACCGTTCAAAGCACACATAAAGATTTAAATGCGTGGTGGAAGAGACCATGCATCGAAACCAGTACTTACCTATTTATTTTATATGTACTTACCTCAGGGACCTTTAGGGGTACCTTGAAACATTCAAACAAAAAAACAGAATTGATTCCTGTATCACATCTGTATCACAAATAATTAAAATACGTCATATTGTGAGCGTCATCCTTTTTTGATGTCGGTTCCAAATAGACACACCGCCACACATGACGAAATTCAAATACTGACAAAAACAAGTGAAGTGTGTCGCCCGCCTACGCTTTCACGATTTGACAGTAGAAAAACAAAACCCAAAGACCGTAATTTAATAAAAACGTATAGAAGCTTACCCCAGGCTGCGGGTAAAGAGATACGCCCGCCGTAGTGTCTGGTTACCGTAGTATCCATTATTTGGAAACAACTTTAGCAACCTCCGACCAAGCTACTTCGAATGCTAACAGACTTTAGTCTATAAAGAGTAAAATAAAATCGACTTTATTATTGTATAGTTTAAGTACGGTTACACTAGGTTATCCATTGTTTGAAAACCGCAAGATCCTAGTACGACAAATTTTACTTTTTTAAATAACATTTAAACCTGTGGAAAAGGTTATAATACATCAAAGAACATTAATAGTAAGATACTAGGTAGGGATAGTTATCAATGAATTTGTCACTGGCCGGTTTTTTGTTTTGCCCTTCATTTCACAGCGATGAATCATTGGCGGGAAATGGAACGGGCTCTATTTCAAATTTAAACTGGGAATAGCGTTTTGAATTTGGAATGCGTATTACACAGATTAAATATCACGGAAGATGCAATGCACGCTTATATTCTAATACCCGAACTACCACAATGGTGGTTGGTTGGTTGGTTGGTCATCGATTTTAATATATTTATTTCTGAGCTGTACTCGCTATCAATATCATCAAAGGCAGTCTTTCTAGCCAATATGTAAGATTTTTAAACAGAAATAAAGTATTACAATGGTATTGAAAGTTGTGAAAGTATATCCGTGTAAAATACACATAAGTGCTAAGTTTATGGGAAATAAAGTCATCAAATGTAATAATATTATTTAATATAGTAACAAAATCAGTACATTAGGCGTAACGTAGTAGGTTATATATAGGAAATTTCAATGGGAAAGAATGACCTATCTGTTTCTAGTTATTTTATGGCAATCCCCTGGGACTGGTCGTTCGAAAATCACCCAGTTCATTTTTAAATTTTAATTTGCATAGATAGTGACATAGCTTTTAGATGACGCTAATTCGTAACGTACCACAATAAAAGTACGATATTATAATGGCTAAATTGTGATTTGAAATTGGATTGCGATAAACTGTACAATGAGCTTCAGAATTGCATGTCATTTGTGCAGCCCGTAGTACATACCTACTTTTAATTTCACTACGAGTGCATTGGCTTCTTTACAATACAATACAACAATACTTTATTGCACACCAACAAGAAAAAATCATGAGAAATCATAAATTAAATAATGGTAGACAATAGGCGGTCTTATCGCTAAAGAGCGATCTCTTCCAGACAACCTTTGGGTGGTGGAGAAAACAAAATTAAACAGAAAATAATAGGCTTCTTTGTATTTTTAATTCGTTTAAAACTGTAACATTTGAATTTCTTTTTATTATGAATATAGGTACCTATGTTTGATAAGAGTTTAACTATAACATATAAATTGTTCTATTAAGTATTTTCTAAATATTATGAGTCCGATTCAATAGTGGAAGTTTTATTCCTTTAGTCATAACTGTGAAATGTCTAGATATGGCTAACAAAGTAACTCGAACCAAAGTACCTAAATCTCCCCAGCTTAAGGGTAAAAGTTTAACTCATCGGGGTAGAAGGGTAAATCAGGATCGGCCAAGGGCTAACACCCGAATCAGCCGATCTGATTGAAAAGCGAAAGGTGAAACGTGGTGTCTGATTACAATTTAGTATACGCAAAATCGCTGATGCAAATTTCTAAATAATGCAAAATTCTTATTTGTGTCCAAGTTTCCAAACTGAAAACAAGAAATTCTTTCGTATGTTCGGATGTGCAGTTGTCCGGATCTCCGGCTGTTCTCGCCCACAGGTCGCATTTGTGAACTGATATTCACGTAATGTTGTGAGTAGGTTCGATAATTATATATTAAATACGATACAGTTTTTGGTAATTTTTGGAAATGGAGGAGACAAATTGGGATTGGAAACTTTGAAAAAATATCTTTCGGCCATTTTGAAACAAACTCGTCAAGTCTACAGTTTACAGAGCCACTAGTGTAAATGGTCCATGGCATGACCTAATGAGCAAAGCTTTGCACTAAGATTAGAAATAATATATGTCATCGAAATTTTCCGTACTGTACTCCGTACCGTACTGTACTCTTTTATACAGCGTGTATATTTGATATAACCGCAAATTGTAGCCAGACGTAGATTTTAGTGCTATAATCTGATATTTATAACAATTAGTAACTTTGCGTTAACTGCCATAGCGTATTTATTTTTTGAAAATTTTCTGAGCAGGAATGTCTGGCGTAGTTACCTATTACTAGTGACAGTTGTGACATCACGATCTTACGTGTCAATAAACAACAAAAAAAATACATTGCGCAAAAATACTTTTTTAATAATTTACGGATCAATATAGTAAAAAGTGCCAAATATATCTGAGTCTGACTGACTCCCCGTAAAGTTTGCGGTTATATCAAATATATATATATGCTGTATATTCCCAAATTGGAGACCTTTCTGAGATATCAGAAATATACAAACGGACTTAGGCCCAGGTACTCAACGTACCTACTCATGAAAATTATCATACCCCGAAATAATCTGACATATCTCGTTCCTGTTCATATTCATAATATCACTTCATTTGAAAATATCTTATAACTAAAGGAGTAACGCGAATAGCCGCTTTATTTTTAAGCAGTAAGGAGCCGCAAAAACAGAAAAACACCTCCTGTGTTGCTCGTGTTAAAAAAAAAACCAATACATATTAAACGCGCTAAATGACAGCTTCTGCCAAGACACATTACTTTCACTTATAAACAAAAAGTTGGTTAAAGATACGGTAACATTAAGCACCCAACAGACTAACAGTTTGTTTCAAATAAATTACCTAAACACGTTTCGTAACATTAGTAAGTTATAGCCTGTTTTTACATTGTTCGTCATTACCACCAGCTTGGGATCCTGTTGTATATCTTATTAAAGATCAAGCAAGATACAAGACTGGAAACCCTGAACGTCGAACGGAATAAAACAAAAATTATATTCCGTGAAATACGCCAACTTTGCCTCCACAGGGAACTTTGCCCAAAACGCTACTTAAAAAAAGAAACGTTACTGTAGACAATTTCAAGATGATTATGGCAACACTACTATTTTTAGTGGAAAATAGATTATATCTGTGGTATCACTGGGAGTCACATTTGCGCGCAACTTCATTCCGTAACGTTTTGGGACGAGTCGAATAAGGTGCGTGATTTGGCGGGCCAATTCTAGGTGAAGTTCTGGTGTATTTTTTACAGAATGGGGAAGCCTCAGGTGAATGTATCTTATTGCTTGTTATAAAATAAGAACTGTAGATCATTTTTATTGTAGTTTGAACTAAAAATACTTATTAAAACCGGAGTTATGATGGTGGGCAATGTTATCTAGTAACTTGCTAACCTATGAATGCCAACATTGCCCAGACTAAAAAAAGGGTTAGGGTTGTCACCTTGTCGTAATTTTACCTGACTGCGTAAATAAAGGAGGGTTATGTATTTAAGGTAAGGTAAATTATATTTCTATTAAGCCGTTGTACTTTTAGCATTAGCTGCATGTCATGTCATGTCATGTCCATAAAACAAAAAAACATAGAATATTCAATTATGACCATTTTTATTTACATTATTCTAACGTGAAGTAAAAAAATAACCGCCACACTATTAGTATCGAATATTAAGCATACATTTTTCATTTTGATAATGGTATTGGTAAAGATGGTTTACTCAACCAAAAGTGACAACCCTGACAATTTCAAACTGTTTGATTCGGCTTGTATGGAGAAAAACAAAATACCTATGTAACATTGCCCACCCATGTTGCACACGTGTTTGTACAGTTAAGACCAAGATATTAAGTAGAACGCCATTATTACCCCAGATTTTATACTGATCCTTATCTTAACGTTGTAGGGGCTATAGTTACGAAAATAATCGATTTGGGCAATGTTTGCAAAAGTTTAGATAACTTAACCCGAGGTGAAAATTGATAAAAAAAATGGTTAAATGTAGATTTAAAAATTGTTTCTCGTAATAAACGCATGCATATGAATACGATGGATGCGTTAGACAACAAAAAACTTTATCCCGTCATAGAAAAAATGAGAGAAATTCGGGTTTTTACGAAAAAAGCGGGCAAAGTTGGCATGTTTCACGGTTCACTAAGATATACAGATTTTTTCACGCCGCCGCCGAGTCAATATGAGCCGGCGCGCCGCCACCGGGTAAAATGTAGTTGGCGCACAAAAAAAACTCTAACCTACCTATTTCTGGGAGCAGTTTCGTTTTTTGGGTCATAAAAAAAAATAACCCTAACCTAGATAGTTATTTTTTTTTGCGACCCGTAAAACAAAACTGCTCCCAGAGTACTGAAACTGCTCCCAGAGTATGCCTAGAAATTTCACGATCTGCCTAAACGTCACTGGTGGGAGTTACTTAGGTGGATCATGAAATGGCGGCCTTTCATGATATGCCTAGGAATTTCATGATCTGCCTAAACGTCATTGGGCAAATCGTTAAACGTTATGTCTTGAACGATATGGCGGATGTCATTTAGCCAAATCATGAAATGGCGGCGTTTCACGATATGCCTAGGAATTTCGTGATCTGCCGGATTTTACGATCGGCCGCCGACACATCGAATGTATAAGCATTGGTTTCCTAACATTCTGATAATATATTTCAAATGACATCATTTATCGACACGTAATAATTCAAGTTCTTAAAATTTTCCATATGTTGACTTTCAATTCTACTTTAATCTGACGGGACTAAACCATTATAAATAAGCACAATTGAATTAAAAAAACGTTCACAATAAACAACAACTCGCTGCATTAAATCATTTAACCCGGCGAGTTTATTGAAATATGTATGATAAAAACGCATCAACTCTTGATATATAATGATGAGCCGCTGATATGATATATATAATGATATGATGGCAGCCAGAAATGACTGCAAATGTGCTCATAACGGATGCAGCTCGGTAAATCATCTGGTTCTTTATGCGCTGCGCAAAAAGTGTGTAAATGCGAGAGTGTTTTGTTTCGGTGGACTGATGGTGGCCACACGCTATCTGACGATCGGTCGTTATATATGATAAAGGAAGGGAAGTCGTAATGGTACAAAAGAAACCTGTAGAATTCCGGATGGCAAATTTCACAAACTCCTACACGAATATCCTTTGATAGGAACGTAGATCTTGTTTAAATCGCTACAAAGATGACTTTTAGTCGACGCTTGAGCTAAATACAGCTTTCTGAAAGTAAACAGTTGATTTGGGATGGTACATATCGGGATGCGAATTTTTAGCATAAAAATGTTAAGTCCTTTTCACTAAGAACGTTATTCAGTTGTTTGTCCATCTATGCGCGTGCAATTGTTAATCGAGTTGTTAATTCAGTCTCTGATAAGTACTTTAAGTTAAAGTCTACCGGCAGGCAATTTGAAGACTGTAATAAAACTTCTCCACATTACGAGCTCCGTGCCTATCTTAAAATTTTGTTATACCATACAGAGTTTATGGCATGCCGGTTTTCAGCTAGGGTTGCATTTTAGTGCACAGATTCGAGGTACATTTTTTATCTAATTGCAGGACTTGGCTATAATATAATGCGGGACTCCTTCACATGGTCTTTCTGGGTAAATGATATTGGCCGTCCACATATTGAAAATCATGCAAAAAAGAAAAGATCTTAAAAAGAGAGGCGCAGGCTAGTCCCGAGCGAGTGCATCGTGGTTTATTCAAAAATCTCAAGTTACCTACTCAAAATTAAAACTGAACGTTCGTTTCCGTGTGCGTGCGTACTTGTGCTTTTATTCTTACGGAGATGCCACGATTTGCGTGTCAGCAGCAGCGGCAACGGTGTAGGTTACGTGTGTCTCGCTCACTCGTTATGCCGCCGCGCTCGAATCTCTTGCTTATAGCTTGTTGGGCCGATGGTCGCCTAAAGCCGTAGCCGTGGCAACAGGACAATCCGCGTCCCACCTGAATCTTATGCGGGACTGGTGATTTCTGGTCAATTCAAGAAACTTTCGATGAAGGGGTGATACTGCGGGCATTTGGCTTAGAGGTTTCTCTCTCAGTAGGAAAACTAGACGTGTCTAAACACTCCTAACTTTTCAGCCAGCATTAAACAACTCAACAAGTCTTTGTGAAAAGTATGTAGCCATACCAGCCTCTGAGAAAATTATTTGGCAACTCTATCTTCCCGTTTTGCATATACTGTACCAGGTTAAGTCTGCGCGCACGACGTCTCCGGCTCCGATTACCGTATAATCGATAACCTGACTGTCAGCGGCTCAGTCCGTATTCACACGTAGGGATATATTCCGCAAATTCACGGAATAAACCCCGACGTGGTACAGACGTGCACTCTACAAGTAGGGCTTGCAATTCCGGAATTAGCTTGTATGGCCAGAAGAACCGGAATTTCCGATACTGCGAAGACCAATTCCGGAATTGCAGGCTTCATCTACAAGTGATGTTGTAGCACCTAGAACTCCATCTACTGGACAGATTTTATCACAAGTCATTCTCATCTTCATATCAGGCGGAAGATGTCCAATGCTGGAAAAATCGTACTACGCTACGCAGCCTCTATCAAACGGCTACTCGCGATGCTGACCAGATCGTTCGTTCATCTTGTTTAGGGCCATCCTTCGCCACGTCTTCGGTTATGCGATTGCCATGAACTACGAAGAAATTTCTTCATGTAATTAAATATCGACCCCAGTACCTTCCATGAAATGGATGAAATATTATTACTATACGTTAATATCTTTATTCTGTATTGATATTTTGAGAATAACCACTAGATTGCTTTTGGTAACTACGGCTACCTGTCACCGCTCTTATTTTATTATATAAATAGAGTCCAACTCAAAATTCGAAGCAATTGAGTGGATGTGTTCTGTGATATGTTTCCAACTCATTGACTCATCGACTGCCTTGCAACAAAGGAACTGATATCAATGATTGTTTTATTACAGATCGAATGACAGTTAAACAGTCTTCGATAAAATCCTCAATCCTCAAAGAATAATCAAAAAATGTTTGTCAATCGCAGGGTAAATATGATATTCATTAATTAAATATTAATACATTTAGTAGCATCATTAAATTAATAATACCTTCGTAGGCAATTAAGCTATCCAACTGTGCCATGTTGGACGGCTTAATGCCTTGTCCATTAGACGACCATGTGTTGACGACCCGATTTGGCTAACTATCGGTTCGCTTCTATGCGTACGCTTGAGCACCTTTACGCTTACCATGAGTTTACTGTGACTGTACTCTGCAGTACTACCCCGCTCCTCCACCAAATGTGACGACGGTGCAGCTCAGTGGAAGTGCAGAACGAAGGATAGGATTTGGAAATTGATTTATCAGACTTCAGCTACAAGGTTTAAGCACGAATGCCCGGCTCCCTTGGTGTGTGACAGAGACAATCGCAGGGTAAATATGATATTCATTAATTAAATATTAATACATTTAGTAGCATCATTAAATTAATAATACCTTCGTAGGCAATTAAGCTATCCAACTGTGCCATGTTGGACGGCTTAATGCCTTGTCCATTAGACGACCATGTGTTGACGACCCGATTTGGCTAACTATCGGTTCGCTTCTATGCGTACGCTTGAGCACCTTTACGCTTACCATGAGTTTACTGTGACTGTACTCTGCAGTACTACCCCGCTCCTCCACCAAATGTGACGACGGTGCAGCTCAGTGGAAGTGCAGAACGAAGGATAGGATTTGGAAATTGATTTATCAGACTTCAGCTACAAGGTTTAAGCACGAATGCCCGGCTCCCTTGGTGTGTGACAGAGACGGCCATAATTCGAATATTTCAATATATTTTTAATATAAAATCTAGTTGCCAGTTCTTCTGTCAACAACCAAAGAGATCCTTACAGTACGCACGAGCACCTTTACCCTTACCATGAGTTTAATATGACGCTAGCGACTACGTAAAGGATTGACATGGAGAATTGTAGTTCTACAACGTTTACGCTTTCGCTAGCCAGTACGGTTTTGAGTACGGAATTGGCTATGACATGAGCACAACAATTTTGAGTGTACTGTACCTTGACATATACTTGTACCTTTAACTGTCCTTTACCATGAATTACTTAGTGGTATTCGCTAGCTAGTACGGTCACTATGAACTCATGGTAAAGATACCTGACCTGAACTATCCTATTATTGTCTATGAGCACAACAATTTTTGAGTGTACCTTGACATATACTCGTACCTTTAACTGTAATTAAAACGCGATGTCTTGAGATTCGAGCTACATAAATAATCACATTTCATGTTACCCGGTTAAGTTTGCGCTTTACTCGACCGGGTTGGCGAAGTGGCGATATACCTAGCACATTCGAAATCTCTCCGAGGTATCAGAGTGGTTGTCTTGGAATTAGTGCCACATATTAATTAGCTTTAATAAAAGACTTAATGTAAAATATTAATCAGAACATTGTATCAATGGCTCTTTTATTTACAAAACCGATTCTTCAAAAATAATAATTGAAAAATACGACATAGTATTTAAGTACAATAAATTAATGGTATGGTAAATTGTATCTAATTTCAAGCTTCAACTCCTCTGAAAAGTTGGTATTTACTTCATACATGCAAAGACAAATTGTCGTTATGTTACGTTCCTCATAAGAGGGTTCGATGTATCCTATGGGTGTATGTATTATTATTAGTGCTAAATTTGAAATCATTGGTATTAGATGTCATTGACACCTGCGTCTCGTGTTAACACCTGAGTGTACTAGAAACTAGGTAACCATAAACCACACTAGACAGTAAAAGCCTAGCTAATGTAGCAGAAGCAAAATAGGCGAGTTGTGAAGCTCAAAGAACGCGTGAAGCGTTTACCGCAGACCTGCGGTTACCAACTTACCATGGAGGGTGCGTATGGCTGCCCTGACGGAAATACTATCTAGTTTAACAAGGTAAAGTTCACAAACAAAAGTATAAGGACTTAAGACTTTTTGGAATGGAATTAATGGAGTTTGGGTCACTAAACTTTGGTGACTGGAAAATTGCATGTTGTCGCAGTTGACGTCACTTCCTAGGCAATCGAATTACAGAATGTCATTGCGCTTGTTAAAGGTTTAAAGGTTTCAACCTTTAAAGTGTTGTATGGTTATACTTAATCTCACGTAAAAAGAGAGGTGCCAAACTCATTGCGTAGTAATCATTTACTTCGCAATGATTTTGACACCTGTCTTTTTTATAACCGCTCCAAGACATTGATCCGCCAAATTTTCGTTTCACTAGTGTACTTATTCTGTGGTTGGTCTGAAAGACACCTTTTACAATCTACCTAGATATAAAAAAGTGGTTTTAGAAGTAATTGATTTATTGGTCAATAAAATTAGGCGAGTCGTCGCAGATATACACAAGGCTTTGCATTTGTACTTGTATGGCGCGAATATGTCGTAGAATTAGATGCTGAACTCACAAATAACTCTGCTAACTATCTGGTCATCAGGTCCTAGTATGGCCGCTCCACAGCCGCTACAAAAACAAAACGTGGACAGTACGCTTCGCGCGTCAAGTTACATTGAACCGGTGACATATTGAGAAAAATCTAGTTATTCCGGTGACCACGCAGCGTCCGCTCGGGTGGCACCGATTAAGGGACAAAAACGCAGCGCGCATGATCCGTCGACTCGCATGCTCAGCGCTACACCCGCTAGTTGAGACAATGCTCGGAATGGGACTTTAGCATCATTGTCGCAACTTGCAAGGCACCTTTAATGACACGAATGTCTTTTATATATAAAATAATAGTACATTACTGCAGACGCCGGGAAATAAAGGCTTGCTGGCTGAGTAGGTATAAACCCTAGATACTGATACGAAGCCAGCAAGCCCTTTTCACGGCTAAGGCATGTATAGTGCTTTTCTCAAACATATGCAATGAAATAAAAAAGATACACCACTCGAAGAAACACAATTCAGCTGTTTGGCCCGTTCCTGAACACTCGGCCTAGGCCTTCAATTATGTATGAAATTCCTTTACAGTTATCAGTGACGTTCTTTGGCCGTAGATGATGATCATCACCTACTGCATCGCATCGCACAGTTAAGATTTTTCAATGTAGAAAACTGATTTTCAATAAAATTTTAGAATTTTTATAATACCTACGATAGGGGTTTCATTATTAAAATAACGACATCTCGAAGTATCTTATTTTAATGTTCTGTCTCACTCTAATATTACAATTTTTAGATGTTTCAATCCTTGTCTTTGCTATTGGTGAACTCGTATAAAGGGCACTATTACGCTTCAACGGAAATACCTCTTGCCTTTACATTATTCAAATTTAAGTTAATAATTATTTATATTCATTAACATTTTAATTTCTCATCTTTTTACACCTATATTCTAGATGTAGTTAATACGACCCACGATACTTTTGCGTTTTTGAAATAAGAAATTCGGATATCAATTCGTATCTTACTACTTAATTCAAAAAGGTGCTTTCTTCGCTTGAACTGGACTTACCGGTACCATACATATTCTTGAATTCCTACAAAGGCACCCAAATATTCGGCGAAACATCACGAAACTGCGGAACAAATTGTCCAACACTGTACAAAAACTGGGTGCCGAGACCAGGATTGCAGAAATACTAATTTGTCCGAAATAACTGACATTTGACAGTTTTAAACGAAAAAAGTATTAAGCGCCTAAGTATTGCGAAAATTTAAAGCCCATCTGCAGTTAAAGTAACCGCTTTCGGCTTTTGAGACGGCTTCAAGTGAAGGCTCACACGTTTCTGGAGTTTTGTTACTTTTTAAGTTTCGCGGCCGTAATTTTGGAATTTTGCAACTTTCTGTCATAATACGGTATTTGATGACAGCTCAAAGCTGTACGACTAGCGTTGCCAGGTGTCCGGATAAAACCGGACATAGTTAGGCTTTTTGATTGCGTGTCCGGCTAAAATAAACGGTGTCCGGCTTTCGTTAAGGCATTTTACATTTCGCAAAGAGCGAGCGTGGCGTGATTTTACATTCAATTTTTTCGTCGTACTTTAATAGTGAGATACAAAATCGTCAATAATGTGACGACGCGGTTCGCGCAGTGGTTTAGCAACTGCCTACTGAGCGGACGGTCCTGGGTTCGAATCCCGCCAAGGACAAATATTTCTGTGATGAGCTCGAATATTTGTGCCTGGGTCATGGATGTTATTTGTATTTAAGTAAGTATACTGTATTTATCTATATAAATCATAAGTATGTTTATCGTCATCTAGTGTCCATAACACAAGCCTGCTAGAGCTTACTGTGGGACTAGATTGATTTGTGCGAGGTTGTCCGATATTTAAAAATTATAATGATAATAATGTAGGGTGTCCGGCCTTTTTACCCAAATGTCCGGGTAAACTAGCTTGTTATCTACTTGGCATTGTCCCGTAGATAACATAAATCGCCAGCTCAGGCTGAGAAATAAAAAATGTAAAAAATAATAATAATAATGTAGGGTGTCCGGCCTTTTTACCCAAATGTCCGGGTAAACTAGCTGGTCTGTCCGGCTATGTGGTTTGGCTACCTAGCAACCCTAAGTGCGACCAACTTATCTGTGAAACGGCGAAATTAGATTAGGATCTACGGCTGTCATGCTGTACGATTGTGTGTCTGCTGCGTCCGAGTGCTCTGTGTTTTATTTTTATCGCGATAATTTTAAAAGTTAAGGTACGCCCAAATCTATTAAAAGCGGTGCTCGGAAGCAGAATTCATTTTTGGATTAAGAAGCCTAGCACCGAGCTTCAATCATTTATTTATTTACACTTTATTGCACAAACAAAAGTCAGTACAGAAGGCGGACTAATGCCAAGTGGCATTCTCTACCAGTCAACCATAGCGCCAAACAGAGATACTAGAAGTTGGTGCAAATCATTTCATTTATTCAACTATACAAACTGATTTTGGCGGCTACAGGTGAGTGTTGTTCGTTTTCAATATATTTTACCCAATTTTATGCGAACAATAAAACTTAGTAAATTCTTATGGAGCGAGCTATGCTCGAAGTTTCCTTGCGGGATCGAATGTGAAATGATGAGATACGTAAGAGAACCAAGGTTGTAGATATAGCTCACACAGTCGCCAAACTTAAGTGGCAGTGGGCGGGGCACATTGCTCGTAGAACCGATGGCCGTTGGGGCAGAAAGGTTCTTGAGTGGCGTATGCATAAGAATGTCACCATCATCATCATTATATCAGCCAATAGACGTCCACTGCTGGATGAAAGCCTCCCCAAAGCTCTCCGCAACGATCGGTCTTGCGCCGCCTTCATCCAATATCTGCCCGCGATCCTAAACGGGTCGTTTAGGATCGCGTTGTTGGGGCGTTTTGGCTTTAAGTTAAGATAGGTACGTATCGAATAGTTTCATCAAAATAGGGCCCCGACTACGTAATTATCATTTATTTAAATTATTTGTAGATATCATTTAAAGTGCATTATGAGTGATCGATCACGGCTGAACTTAACCTTTGCGGATCGAGTCTACATTTTAAAAACAGATTAACAGAGTTTACCATCAGTCATCAGTTAGAGTTCCTTGGAAATCTGTATGAACCTTAATTCACTTCAGTGGCATATCTTCAATATAGTCTAGTATAATAATATGAAATTGTAAAAATTTAAGTCTTTGGCAGTGCGCATCCCCATCCGCAGTTGGTTTATAGAATACTTTTTACTGTTGACTGACTACAGAAAAGCAAAAAAAGGTTTATGGATTTTTTTCCACGCGGACGAATTTCGCGGGCACCTTGTAGTCTACTAGGTACTCTATAATATTATAAAATTCTAGATGTGTATTGAACATCAGTTAGGGTCATTCTTCCAGGAAAAATCTTAATAGCGCGATTCAGGGTCGTCTTTTGTTTTTATAGGCGCGCGGCGCCATGCGAGCCTGGTGCCATCTGTTGGTCATACAATTATCTTTATCCTCTCATCATCACGCTGATCAGCCTGGACGTAATTTAACCAATTTTGGTAAGTACAGCGATAGCTGGATATAGAAAGATGGTTATAGGATAATTTTTACCTGATTGTGGTAAAGATAAGACTACGCAGACGAAGTCTTGTAGTAATATTATAAAAAAATCAAATATGAAATCTTTGTCCTTTGGGGGACCGAATTTAGATATCGAGTTGACATGCTTTATCTATTTCAGTGCCTAGTATTTTGTACTATTAGTAGTAGTCTCCACCTACCGCTTCTATTTAAATATTCTACTAACATGAAATGTAAAGGGCCAATACGTAGATAGTTATATTTGTTTGGTTTTAGAGGCTTTTTGAATCGGGGGTTTTTTAAAGCAAAATATTTCGAACAGTGATATTCTTGAATCATCATCATTCCCTTGCCCTAAGCCCATTTATTTGTGGTCGGCGCAGCATGTTTACTATAGTGATATTCTTGAATCTACGCGAAAAAATCCAAGGAACTCTGAAAACCTCAATAAATCGGATTTTAAGAGGTAAAATAATTTACGCGCAAAATAATCTGTTTGAAGCTAGAAGCGGGCAATTTTGCCCGGCGTGTGCGTCCATCAAAAATCGATTATTACAAATTGCAGTTTAACAACCGTTGCCTTTCTGAGGTGTAGGGCATTTAAATTGATAATTAAGTATCCCTAGAACCTATATTTGTCTGATACTAAAAATGAGAAATAAATGGGAACGGACGAAAATTCACACGTACCTGTATACCTACACACGTACCTGTAAATGTATCTATCATTTCAATCGAAATTATAGTATGAATAATTTTTCGAGGCCGAATTCACTTCGCTTTGTTCTAACAATCAATGGCACCCAATGGGTATTGTGTGCATTATCAACGGCCACAAAATACATTAATGATAGCTTTATTTTGAAAGTAGCTGTTTGTCAGTAAGTACTATACCTATTTGATTCAACTACTACTAGCGTTATTTTTATGCGATATTATGTACTTAAGTTATTTTATAGTTGCCGGCAAACTTCTTGAACAATTTGACAGATCTGATCGGTGACGCTAAATTGCGTGGCAAGAGTCTCGAAGCATAGTTTTGCTGGACCTGGTCCATATTTAGTTTATTTTGATAAATTTTACTACCCAAAGTTCTTTTGAAAGAGCGATGAGCGATTCTCTTTGCTATGGGACCGCCTATTATTGTCTACGTTTCTTTTGTACCTACATGTGTTTCCTCTTTAAACTGTTTTTGATGTGGAAAAAGTGGAAAAACCATTGTTGTATTGTGTTGACGTTATTTACTTTTAACTGACATTCGTCGCGAAATTGTCCACGTAAAACCACTTAACATCTTTTTTAGAAGTCGGCACGACATCGCCTTTGTCATGACATTTCGAACAATTGAATAATTGACATCGGCAATTGTTTTATGTCCTGTAAAAACCTCATTTCTGCTGTCAATAAACGTTCTATCTACACAAACATGTGAATGCAGTCCGATCGAGAAGTAACGTTGCAAGGATGGATTTGTTTTCATAAAGAAAGGTTCAAATAAAACAGTTGTGTGATTCAATTATGAACTTTAATGATGTTCACTTGTAGTTGGTTATAAAGTTGAATCAACATACTGCCTTGTTTCAATGGTACAGTAAGAAACCAAACAGAAACGTTAGCCACAATTCTGTTTACTGTTTACTTAACTTGGTAATCTTATAATTGGGACGGCACTTCAAATGCACGTGCAACGTGATAATTGCTAACTTCATAAATGTAATCGTGCACAATTATGCAATAAATGTTGGGTTTAATTCGGTGTAATCGTGAGATGTCACAGTCGGACGCAGAATTGCTTCACGACCAATGCGTGCTCGCGAATTAATTAATGTATTTACTATTTTTTAGGGTCCCGTACCTACTTCTGAATAAAACAACGGAGCGGACGGCTGTCTGTCTGTCCGTCTGTCACAGCCAAGCCAATTTGCTCGCTTTCTTGAACCGGGCAAGTTGAAATTTGTGTTAAACGCTAGTGTGGGACGCTCTACTTTGGCTCCTTCCCATCTCCATGTAACATCTCATAAGCCAGTCGCGGCGGCCGAATTGGACGAAAAATGAAAGGGACACAAGTGTAGGGGTCTCTCCGAATACGATTTTATTCCGTTCGGGGTTGAGACCCTTGGCCCGTGGGGGCCCAGTGCTCGCCAGCTGTTCAAGCAAATCACATAAAGACTGGTCCAATACAGGGGACCAAAGAGCTGGCACCTCGACGTATTAGCGTTGTTTTTAAGTGAGGAAATGCTGCCAGCTAGAGATGTGTAGCTCGCGTGTGAGTGATTCAAACGAGCTGGTTTAGCTCACTAGCTCTTTCGCTCACTGAAGATTCAAATAGCTCAGTGTCTCATCAATCATCTCAGTATTACTCGCTCGCTCTCGCGTATTTCTCGTCGTTTCGTCTTTTAATTCTAGATTGCCTCTAGTTCTCTACTCACTCGTGAACGATATAGTCTAAAGATCTATACTGAGCTAAATGAGTGATCTCGGTGACCTAAAGACACATCACTTTTTACACTTTAGTGACACATTCTGCGCATCTCTACTGCCAGCGTCTTCGGGACCAGTATGTATCTTCAGCTACCTTCCATCATTCCGGTCGATGAAGTTCAATTAAGTCCTTGATGACTTGGTCACTCCACCGGTATCGGGGCCGTCCGAGTGGACGTTTCCCGCGTGGCTATCCGGTATACGCTCTCTTCGCTGCTCGATCCTCACCCCTCATTTCCATGTCGATTTGGTTTCAGCGATAATGTCGAGTGCAGCCACAAGACCTTTTATTTCGGCGTTCTTTCTGTGCCTCCAGATGCCGCTCCCCAAAATCGGCCCCTAAATCTTCTGGAAAATTCTTCTCTCCGTCACCAAGAGCCTAATTAAAGGCCAATACACAACAACCGTTAAACGAGTAATATAAGGTGCTTCCAAATTAAGTACTCGTACACGGGAGTATATTTGAGCACCCTATATAATAATTAATTCTTATATCAACGTTAATTTTATGGTCTACCGGTTTCTTAACTTCGGAATAAAAACGCGCAGAAGATAATACGATTAAAGTTACAAAAATAATCTATATCGATTAAAGTTTAACTGAATGCCTTCAGTGCGATAGCAGTTAATCGATTCGCAATTAAATCGATTTCGATGAATGTCATTCGTATCATGTAGACTAATTACGGGTAATTATCGGGATAGGTGATTAGCGGCCGAATATTATTACGATAAGAACTGTTGCGGATAAGGTGAAAGTGGGACAGGTATTAACAGTGGCGGATTAAGGGTCGAGAGCGCCCTAGGCAAAAACCTCATCGGCGCCCCTTTGCGCTCCTTTGCGGCCCTATGCGCTCCTTTGCGCCCCTTTGCGGCCTTGCGCCCCTAGGCACGTGCCTACTTTGCCTTAAGGATAATCCGCCACTGGGTATTAAAACCGTATGTGTGGCCCCTGCATTTGATTCCTCCGCTCCTGGTACTGAAACAACGGAGCGGACAAAAATTAACCAATCAGACTGCATTTTTGTGAAGCCAAAAACAAGTGAATTTAAATCTGAGGGCTATGATTGATCTGTTTTACACAGCTCGGTTCCAGTGGATAGGTAACTTGATAATAATAAATATCGGACAACCACACACAAATCGATCTAGTCCCAAAGTAAGCTTAAGAAGGCTTGTGGTATGGGTACTAAACGACGATGTACATACTTATATAGATAAATATATACTTAAATTCGTGGAACAACTATGACCATGACCCAAGCACAAATATCTGAGTTCATCACACAAATTTGCCCTGGCCGGGATTCGAACCCAGGACCGCCGGATCAGTTGGCAGGTGCAGTATAAACTACGCCAACCGTGTCATCAAATTACATCTCAGAAATGGAAAGCGATGTGAATAGGTAATAGAGCAATATTATATGCTTCTACGATTCTTTTCATTCCTAATCCATTAATACAACTGTATTCTCATTTTCTCGCTTTAAAAAACCCGTACTAAGTCGCAGATCTGGAGACTAGGTGAGTATGGTTCTTTAATTGGACTCACCACTAGGTGAGTATGGTTCTTTAATTGGACTCACCTCAGAGGAAGGAAGCGTGTCACATTCCCACTGGCCGGCACCCCTTCAGAGCGAGGGAATTGGACTAATCCATTACGCTGTAATGCGCAGCGGTTCTCAAACTGTTTTGTCGAAGAAACTTTTCACATTGGTGCTTGGCTCTTAAATTAACGGCCCGCACGCGTCAGTCGTTGGCGCTGCGATGCTCCACGACAGAATGCGTCATATTTTACACAAACAACCAATAAACTACAGTTCTCTGGCAGCTTTAAAAAAATAAGAAATGGTTTCTCTTAAAAGTAATTAAGAGAACGACCCCTGTAGTGTATTCCGTGACATTGTTTACAGTAATATCCGCCAATTTCTTCGATCTTCGTAGATCGCTTTAAATTGCAGATCAACTTGGTCATTGATATCACTTTAATTGGGCTCACCTTAGAAGAAGGAAGCGTGTCACATTCCCACTGGCCGGCACCCCTTCGGAGCGGGGGAATTGGACTAATACATTACTTTGTAACGCGCAGCGGTTCTCAAACGCTCACATTATAAATACTATAGAAAGTTCTCCCGTTTAAACATCGCAAAACGCCTGAGAACAATAATTGAAATGGTTGTTTGGGTAAACTGCGATGCAAATAGTAGACGTCGCCGACCGTCGCGTGAAACTGCCTACGAACACGCACCGAATCGGCCAAACAAAGTGGAAGGCAGAGCCGTACACGGATCAAGCTGCATAAAGTGTCATTTCACGTTACCCGGCTTAGTTAAGTTTGCGTTTGATATTAAGTTGGCGTTGCGTATGAATAAAGTGCAAACTGAACGAGATCGGGTTGGCGAAGTGGCGATATACTAAGCAAGTATATCACCACTGAGTTATCAAAGGGGTATATATGGAATTAGGGCGCTCGGCTTTGAGAGCACACTTTGGGAAGCTGCATTTACAGTGTTGTCGACCCGACTGAACCGATCAACCACTTTATAAAAACCACAACTATCCAAATTGTATAATTTTAAAACCAACCATAATTCCTATGTGATAAAATCCAAATTTAAAGACAAGAAACTATCAACATGTGGCATTATGTAATGCAGTCAAAATTGCAGTGTAAATGAGCATCATCCAATATTCAAAGTTGGACCAATCTAGTTGCTACTTTAATGTCATCCGATTATAGCTGCAACTAGATTGGAGTCAAATTTAAATTTGGAATACGAGCACCAATTGTTTTGGCGTTAAATAGCCATCGCAAGATCGTACCTTTGATTTTATTTTCGAAGAAAATGGAATTAAATGGGAATGGTTTTAGGTAAATTTTGCAATGATGCATTTGAGTTTGAATATCGTTTGTAGGGTTACGTCAATAACGCTTTAAGAATGATCTCTGCTACTGTTTTAAATGGTGATTGGCTAATCAATTTGATTACTTGTGTGTCATTATCATTAGTAATGGACGTACTCTTAGAGCGTGTTTCGATTGTTGGGGAGCTGGATGGAACGGAGAACGGATTATAACATTTGTGAACATAATACACAAAACGGTGGAAAGGAGCGAACCGATCACAGTGCTCGAAATCTCCTCAGAAAACAGTATAAAATGAGCGAAGCGGACTTTCAAATACGAGTACATAAATGGTTCCCTGCTCCTTATTGAGTGACATTCACAATTATCAATTAAGAATGTCGCTTTCTGAGATAGTTAGTGGAAAAACCCTATCAACGAACTTCATTCTTTGTATAATATTATTTTGGAGATCCGACGGAGAACCAAAGCGATCGTCATAGTCCTAAAGATATGCAAGTTGAAGTGACAGTGGGCGGGGCATATTTGTTGTAGACACACACGGTGTTCAATGAGGCAGACGAGTTCTAGAGTGGAGACCACGAACGACACGCCCTGTAGGGCGGCCTCCCGTGGACCGACGACCTGCAAAGAGTGGCGGGAAGCGGTTCGATGCGGAAAGCTGAGGACCGAGTATGGTGGAGCGAACTGAGGAAGGCCTATGTCCAGACGACTCCGGGCTGATGATGATGATGGTGGAAGCGTGACATCTTAATATTTTGGATATTATTTTTAATTTTTTTTATGTGGTTTTTATAATTGGGTACGTACTTGCGATATCAGTTCAAAGTGTTTTTGATATCTATTATGTGTCTGGTATAGTGACAGAACTATCGCCCGGTCACACTTAACAATTAAACTCTGTATAGTACATAAGTACATATTATACCTGAAGATATTTATTTATAAAATCAGTTATTTAACTAAAAATACTAAAGTACACAATGAAAAATAACTTAAATACTACCCAGACGTACATTAAATCCTCAGTTTAGCGGCCAAATATATTCTGATAATTACAACCAATTTATAAAAACGAGTTCCTTAGAATCATCTTATTGGCAAAGACAAATTGTCGAAAGTATCGGTTTTAATGATGCGGGCCCAAAGGGCAGTTAAGCCAATTCCGGCCCCTATAATAAAGTTTGACCCGTCGACGCCTGCGTCTGCGACGCTGGAAAGTTCCTCTTGGAACAGTTGGAACCATGGGCACATTTTGGTTTACGCTAGCATCCGTTACTGTTTTGATCAAAATTAATAGAAGTATTGATCTTGTTTTTTATTTCCTTTTAAACGTGACTTGAACTGTATCGGGGCTATTTAGCCTTAACTAGCAGTGAGGCGGACTTGGTGTGGGAGTATAACCCGCTAATGAGATTATCTCTGCGCCACAGGCGCATGAGGAGGAGGAGTATTCTTGTATATTTACGAGCTAGAAAGATCTGCTTTCGCTGGGGTGGGGAGTTTCCTTTTGCTTTGCTCCCATCTAATGGGGGATTCAGGACAGGTATGGGAGTCCCGGGCCAAATCCGGTTTATCCACTAAAAACCTAGTGCGTTTTCCCTCCACTTGGCTTTTGGTGAGGACCACAGCATCACATGCTATTTTGCGCGCTCGGATTTCTCGCTCTACCTCTGCCGCTATCGCGCAAAGTCGTCGCAAATCTCCGTTAGTTACTGTAAGCTTAGCGATTTTCCCATTTGGACTCAGCCGAGCCTTAACTGATCCTGACCTAAAAGATCAAATTAATTTTCCAATTCTATTCTAATTGCAAAAATACGATATAGGTGTGAACATTAAATATAATTTAAACTAAAATCCCATGTCGGCAACAAAATAATGAATCATTTTGAAAACACGTGCTTTTGCCATTTACTGCGCTGCTAATATCGCTGATGATGTGGTGACCAACGCGTGCGCACAGTCATGAATGCGCGCCGTTTTTCTCAAACAAAAGCAGAAGGTGGAGTCGAGTACTTTTGTAAACTTTGGTGCGTAGTGATTCAGAGTTATTGTCAATCCAGCACCTCTAGCACAAATGTCAGAAGCGACTATTTCTCGCGCAAGATAATTGCCTGTCTCTTTCTGTGCAGTATTGTGAGAGGGTGACGGGTAGCGCTATGTCATATAAGCATAGTTGTGCTAGACGGGCAGAATTTTTTCTCAGGTACGAAGCACGTGTCACAAGCGGAACAAACCCGGCTCGCGGTCTAATCGACGTAATGGCGACACTGTCGTCACTTGACCCTCGACTCTAAATCCATTTAGGTTATTTGTCGCGGGATAAGTAGCGCCAGCTATGCGCTTGCGCATTACCAAGCCCTCTTGCCTTCCCTCTCACTCATACGGAATAGTCTTGAGGAGCGACAAAGACAGAATGATAGGTTTTTTTAAACAATGTTGACGTAGACTATGTCTGGAGTACTTTCGCGATATTGTATGCAGTTTATAGCGGTTTTAAGTAACCGTGGGAGTTTATTGAACAATTTAATATTTGTAAAGATCAGGAGGGCAGGAGGAGGCTATATCTTAGGATATTTTTATCGTTTAAATTACTGCTTTTTAGGGTTCTGTATCTCAAAAGTAAAAATTGCTGTCTGTCCGTCCGTCTGTCTGTCAACGCACTTCTGTCTGCCCTTTATCTCAAGAACGCGTAAAGGTATCAAGTTGAAATTAAAGCCAAATACTCAAGTCTATAGACCCTTGAAGCTGTGAAAAAACTTCTAAGTTAACGTAAAAATAATATACGGCCGTTTATGCCGTGAAAAGCGTATGTTTCAACAGTCTCAAGGGAAACAAAATTTATAGAGTATATTTCCATTGACTAGCTAAGAAATTTGGCGAGTGACGACTCTTTTATCTGAGAACTTGTGATTGACTCATAAAACATATACTTAGTGTAAAGTACGTAAAACAGTTTTATTACGGTATAGTTAATTTTTTCGCTCAGTTTACCTTTTATTTAGAGCAATATGCAGCGCTTTTATAGTTTAGATGGAACCCCCGGTGCGCGAATCCAACTCGCACTTGACCGGCTTTTTACTTATTGCGAAAAAACTGCCAACCGTGACCGCTGATATGTTTATAATTGGTTGCTTGCAAAAAAATACACTGGAAATCGACCGACATTTTATATTACACTTAGAATTTTTCTTTTAAATAAGGATTAAAAAAATAAAGAGTTAAAAATAAAAATAAGTATCATCTGTAAAAATGACAATTAATTAGATGTACCATATATTTAATAGGCAAGTTTTAGACTTTATATCATAATGATTATAATACAGCAGTATCCACAAAATAAACATATAAAGACAAATAAACTTGACAATCTAAAGATCTTTTTCTTCTTAAAATATATCGCGCGACAGTATAAACAAAAATAACTTTTTTTTAGCATCAGATGTTGTTGATATATATAGATATAGTAATAGCCATAGTTACTATAGTGAACATAGTCTACCTACTTACATAAATTTCAAGTGTCCCAATCACCATTCAACCGTTAAGGCAAAACACGAAGAAAACCCTAAAAAAACACGTTTCTTATACCTTTAAACTTTATTTCAAAAATCTAGTCAGTAAAAATGGCGAACTTAATGCTAAATAGCGTTCCCTCACAGTGAACCATGGGGTGAAAACAGAGATACATCAAGTGGGGGTGGCGTTTTATTGGATGTTTGGGATAGGACTTGTTATTTTAGTGACCATGCATGATATTAATACATAAGTGGGGCATCTCTGCAACTGCAGCCTGCGACTGTGGAGCGCCGAGTCAAACTGTCCGTCACATCGTTGAGGAGTGTCCCGGGAGACGCTTCGCGGGCCGATTTCAGGATCTACTGGCACTTACACCGGAAGCAAGGGACTGGCTACTTAATCTAGATATAAAGTTGTGATATAAATTGCATGTAATGTATATATAAATTGTAAATTTATAGGATTAAAGCCATACGATATAATAATATTAATACATTAATATGTGATTGTCTTATTTTTACGAAGGTATGAATAGTATTGAGTAGCGACCGTGGACCGGGTAACGCAGCGTGGCAAGGCCCCCAACAAGCTGGACCAATGATCAGGATTACGGGCAGAAATTGGATGTGGGCGGTGCAAGACCGTTTTGGAGAACTTGGGAAGAGGCCTTTGTCCAGCAGTAACATCTATCGGCTGATCTGATGATGATGATGACAAATAGGCTCCCGTCATCACCCTTTGGCTACAGAGCCCTAAAATCAGTAGTAAAATAACACGGATTTTTTTTTCTTTCTATGACCAATTTATATCGTTCCAAACTATACAGTAGACCATCGATCAAAGCACAAAGAAAAGAAGTGAAGAGACTTGACTCAATTGTACAATATAAAAAAAAACATGTAATGTCTCATTTTTTTTCTATGGGTAATAAAAAAAAAATAGACATTACATTTTTCATAAATTAAAATTAGTATTAAAATAAAGTCGCTTCCATCTGTCTGTCCCTATGTATGCTTAAATCTTAAAAAAAAAACTACGCAACGGATTTTTATGCAATTCTTTCTTTATAAATAGAGTTTCAAAAGGAAGTTTTATATTATGCATAATACATGTATAATTTATCATCATTGCACCCGTCCGAAGCCGGGGCGGGTCGCTAGTAAATTTATAAATATAGTAGAGTTATGACCCACAAGGTTCAGGACAATTCAAACTGCAAACAGCTTATAAAGCATTCAACTAACCGTTTACATTGTATTGTTCATTACATGACTCAGAGTCCCAGATCCAAGAATATGCCCATTTGCGTCTGAGCAACTACACAAAAACTCCTAATATCACCTCTATAAGGGTCAAAACTAAACAACGGACAGTTGCATAACAGAATTATAGCACATTTATAGATTAAAACAATTACGGGAAATGCACGCAGCGCCAGCATCCCGAAAAAGCTTAACTTATGCATAATATTACTGTGCTTAAGATCTTCTGGATTTGAACAGTTTTGGGTGTTGATAAGTCAGCTCAATTGAGATTGATTAAAACCTCTATTTTTAATACGCACTAATTAATCTTGCTATTTTCAGATGCTTTTAATTGCTCGTGTAATTGTAAAAGTCGTTGCGGTGCCTTTACTATTGTGAGCATTGTGAGCTTAAAATAAATCGGTCGTCTGCGTAGGAACTTATAATTTGCGCGGGAGAATATATTATCCGGTGCACGCGACACTAAACTCAAAAGACACCAATTCTCAATTGATTCCAATATTATAAAAAACTAATGTCGTAATGAACGAAACCCAAATGAACTTATTGCCAATAGGAACCGTTCTTCATTTGCACTTTTCTCAATATGGCCTAATCCCAAATGGATTGAAGCTCATAAAAGCCGATACACAGAAGGCTCTTTTCCCAAAATGCCCTAAATTTCAATCACAGAGCACCTGATTTCCATAATGATTGATTCACAAAACGGTCTTTTCCCATAATACACCAAATTCTCGATTGTCTTATTTTTATAGAATAAAACCTCGCGTAAACATAACATGCCACTACAGATACTATCTTAACACTGGCCACTTAATAATTAAGTGTCAACCAACGCAAAAGGAATATATGTCATGATTTTATTGTTTCTTGAGATTCGCAATGGCCAACAGGGAAATAATTTTAACAACTTCGTTTCCCTCTCTATTACTCTCGCATATTTGAGCCAGATAGACGAAATACCTAGTTCGTGGTATAGGCCCCCGGCCAGGACTTCCAAAGGACAGCAAATTTAAGGCTGCGTTTCGACTAGCACTGAGCGAGGACACAGTACATATATAGGCTTTTTGGAGTAGTAGGGCCTCGTGCAGGGTCCGTCCGGATTGTTACTACCGTCTTGCCTGCTAACCCACCGCCAAACAGCAATGTTCGCATTGTTGTGTTCCGGTGTGGGGGTAAGATAGCCGGTGAAATTACTAGCATAGAGGCATTCTATCTTCGTCCTCCGGGTAGGCAAGCACTTGTGACTCCTCTGGTGTTGCAGGTGTTTATGGGCGACGGTAATCGCTTTCCATTAGGCGATACGTTTGCTCGTTTCGTTCGCTCGTTTGCTAAAGCAGTATGGAAACTACGAACAAACGGTCGAAACAGCGCACGCACACAGACGCAAGCGTTTACGAGGCGGCTAAGCGTACTTCGCAGTGCTGTTAGTAGCGCGTGGCGCGTCGCGACGGGCGGATTGTTTGTTTTTATTGCGTGTTGCGTGCGCTGTCCGCGAATTTTTAAAGATGCCACGAGTGTATTGCGTTGTACACGGTTGCTTGAACTCGGCTTCTTCAAGCCTTTTAGCTGTTCGTCGTTTTCAAAGAGAATACCTAATAAATGTGTAAAGTAGCTGCATCAATTTATCAATAAGTAGATATGAGGGGTATCTCAGGGGTTTGACCATGAAACACAAGATAGGTGGATAAAAAGTCTAATTCATTAAGTTACACAGTTTACACGGAAAGTCATTAAATGTAGAAAACACAGGTGGGACGCAGGCCCTAATCTTAGAAAGAACTAGTAACAATTTAGGTATACTGCGATCGCGCGCGTGTATACAGCGCTGAAAGCGCTACGTTGTATATCGTGTTGGTACACGGCCGCGAGTCGACCGCACAGGCAAAACGGATGTGTTTATCGGACGGTTTGCTATATAGATTAAATCAGTTATGGTGCCGTGCCCCATGCTTTCTGGTAATTTATTAATTAGAAAGAGGATTTTTTACACGATAAAATTGAATGATAAAAAGCTTTTCGAACGTGTCGTAGCAAGCGAAAGTATGTCTCAGTCAGCAATTTATAATTAGTAAGTACAAACTTGGCTTAGTTGAATAAAGACGCTTTAAAATGTTGAAGTCGTTTAATTAAATAATTTAGTTTTTACACTAGTCAATTCATGCGATTAGGCTAGGTTTTTTACAATAAATGTATATAAAAAGTAAAATACAATAAAGTAATTACAAAATATAAATACATTATAAAAAACCTAGGGTGCCGCCGGCAGCGGATGACAACCCTAGGTTACGTGTAGGTATTTATCTTCTAAAAGGCCTTAGTTTCCATACTGCTTTAGCCTATATATACTGTGGCGAGGATCAGTAGTACAGCGTATGATAAATAATCGAGAATTTGGGGTATTTTGGGAAGATGCCGTTTTGTGAATCAATCATTAAGAGATTTCAAATTTAGGGTATTTTGGGAAAAGAGCTTTCTGTGTATCGGCTTGTATGAGCTTCAACCCATTTGGGATTAGGCCATATTGAGAAAAGTGCAAATGAAGAACGGTTCATATTGGTAATAAGTTCATTTGGGTTTCGTTCATTACGACATTAGTTTTTTATAATATTGGAATCAATCGAGAATTGGTGTCTTTTGAGTTTAGTGTCGTGTGCACCGGATTGTTATTAGCTTATTCTAATCATGTATATTATACATTTTTTTAATTTTTTCATATCATTTATTAGTACAAAATAAAGTCCAAGGAATACAACTTAAAATACTTACAATAAAACTATACCTAAAAATTAAACTAAACTCGAACATAATAATTAATAAACTTAAACTAAATCTAAAAATGGCCCCTGCGGCATAGTGCCAAAGATGCTGGCGGCATTTCCTCGCTTATTATACATTGTAATTGTATAACATAACTATCATGTCCCGTATATTACGAGTTTTTTGGCGTACACTTTAGTAAGTCAATTGATTCGGCCGGCAATTCGATTGTCCAATTTTTTTTTCTAGCGACCCGCCCCGGCTTCGCTCGGGTGCAATGCTGATAAATTATGCATGTATTATACATATAAACCTTCCTCTTGAATTACTCTATCTATTTATAAAAACCGCATCAAAATCCGTTGCGTAGTGTTAAAAATCTAAGCATACATACTACATAGGGACAGACAGCAGAAAGCGACTTTGATTTATACTATTAGTGATTTATACGCGTAATATGTTGACATATCGTCGTCTAGTGTCCATAACACAAACCTTACTAGAGCTTACTGTGGCACTAGATCTATTTGGGTGAGGTTGCCCGATATTTTATTCATTAAAAGGAGAAATCTTCATCAAACTCGAACACCGACCTCTATCGGTATAAATTAGTCTTTAATACTATGACGTCAGTTCGGATTAGAAAGAAGGTAAATGTGATCATAGTGATCTCTTTTGACGCGCAGGTGAAAGACCTGGGTTTAATAATTGATGGTGGCCTTAGTTGGGAGCCGCAAGTGTCTGAGGTCTGTCGTAGAGTTACATGTACGTTACGATCTCTTTACAGATTTAAACATTTCCTCCCGGTAAGTACAAAGAGACTCCTTATACAGACTTTGGTGCTGCCAGTGATAGATTATGGGGATGTGTGCTACACTAATGTAACCCAAGGACTTTTGGACAGACTAGACCGGCTCCTGAACAACTGTATCCGTTTTATTTTTGGGCTACGCAAATATGATCATGTCTCCGCGTATCGTCGACAGCTGCAGTGGCTTCCGATTCGCGAGCGTAGGTCGCTAAGGATTTTGTGTACTCTCTTCTCTATTCTTTATGACCCTGTGGCACCAGATTACCTCAGATGAAAGTTTCAGTTCGTAAGTGCCCGGCCAGGCGGCGAGCTCCGTACCTCCCGTAAACTACTACTCTCTGTTCCTCCCCATCGCTCTGGCGCCATGGGCAATTCGTTCACAGTGCAGGCAATTCATCTCTGGAATGCCTTTCCCCTCTGTATACGTCAAGCTGAGAACAAGCTCTCTTTCAAGCGCTTGGTGCGCAAGCACCTTTTGGAAAATCTTCAACATTAGGTAAATCTCGTCGTAGTCATTTAACAGCAGGTACCCTATATATATAATCCATATTCATATATATTCATACTCATATATATATAGTACTAGCGGCCGCCCGCGACTTCGTCCGCGTAGATTTTTGATGAGGACAAAGATATTAAAATAGGTAAGTGAATTTTATTCTTAGTTAAAATGGTCTAGACAAAGCAATTGTTAAAGAATTTTTGAAGATTTTCCAATTAGATTACGGGAATTGTTTGCAGGATGCTTACTATTTATTCCGTCAGTTACCTGATGCTTTACATCTTTGACAAAAATGACTGCAAGATATAGAGCGACGCATGGATTTGGAGTTAGAAAATGGGGATCTTAGTTATTATGAGTGAGATTTAAAAAAAAATGTTAAATATCGTAAGGCTGTTAAAACAATCTTACACTCAGCACTGGAAATCGAGAGATGGAGGCAGTTTAATGAAGAGTATCTCTTTCAATAATAATAAATAATAAACTTTATTTCATAACAATGATAAATGATGACCTCTTTTCATAAGAAGGCAGCACTGGTATTTGTAGACGCCGGCCTGCCTATTAAACGAAAAGAGTGGTGTGGCGGACTTCCCGAGGCTGGCCAAAATGTTTCTAAATGGTCTAGCAGGTACCCCAGTCTACAGGCTAGTAGTATTGTTTGAAGAGTGATTCAATATATTCTGGTGCTATAGTTCTCTATATCTGTCAAGAAGCTAAATAAAGTAAGAATAGGTATATAAAGTATAAATTATTTATGTGCTGCACTAAATATAGGAACACAAAAAGTTTGGAACACAATAAATAAGAGACAGCACTAAGAAAATATTGTTGGCAGTCAACCATAGAAAAGGGGATGCAAGTTCGTTTTAAAAAAAGCACGTAGTCACTGGGTAATAGACAGAAAATAAAAAAAAATATAAACTGATAACGTTAGCGTAACACTTCTTTATAAACAACATTAATAGCGGTGTTCCCCATACAAACTTTGCACCCCTTTTTAACCCCCTTAGAGGTAAAATTTTCCAAAACGCTGAAATTACTTTTTTTGTATTTGTTTAAGTAAGCTATCTACAAAGTTTCAAGTCTCTAGTTCAAAAAATAAAGTTTCTCCCATATAAACATTGGACCCCTTTTTAACCCCCTTAGGGGTGAAATTTTCTAAAACGCTGAAAGTACTTTTTGTGTTTTTAAATAAGTAATTATTTTACAAAGTTTCAAGTCTCTAACTCCAAAAAAAAAGTTTACCCCATACAAACTTTGCACCCCTATTTAACCCTCTTAGGGGGGGTATTTCCAAAAATCCTTTCTTATCTCTAGCCCACGTTATAAAAGTAACCTACTGTGCAAAAATCAACTCTCTAACATTAGTAGTTTCGGCTGTGCGTTGATGAGTCAGTCAGGACTTCTTCTTTTATATATATAGATAAATAAATATATATATTCCCATAATTATGTATTTATCAACGTAACTAGTGTTTTTTTTTTTTTTTGTTTCGATATTTGCATCGTGTGTATACACGTATTGTTGTACACCCTTCCCGCACGTATAATGTCTCTGTTTGACCTTGTGGTTGACTGGTAGAGAATGCCTCATGGCATTAAGTCCGCCATTTGTACTTTTACTTATGTATTTTGTGCAATAAAGTTTAAATAAATAAATAAATAAATGATTATAATTTTTAGACAGGGGTTAATGGGTGAACCTCTCTGATATTAATTAATGTCATTACGTTAGTATAGTTAGGCTGCATTCGACTAAAGTTTTATTTCGAAAATAAAGTTTATTCTCGGATAGTAATTTCAAATTAATTTGAAGGATTTTGTAATTTTTTTCATGTTATAACAAAAATATTGATAATTTCAAAGAACTTTTTAAAGTGAATAATTATTTTCCCTGAGTTCTAGAAGCATATATATACCAATAAATCTCGATAGCCCTGTTCTAAGTAGTAACATTGATAAATTGATAAGAAACAAGTTTGATCATAGAGAAATATGTTTAAAATAATCAGCATTTTTGAACGGATAAGGAGCCTGAGCCTTAAAGTGGTTCAAAAGGCGTTTCAACCGCCGTCAGTCCGCTTTCAAAAATACCTATTGAAAGTATGAGCTTTACCAAGCTGCAAACTCTCATACAATAATATACTGTAGCCGTACTTCTTACCAAAAATTGATCGAATTGCTTTGATATTTAACACAGTGGATTAACGTTGAAATACCTGTAGAATGACCCGTTATCTACTATCCAAGAATATGCATTATTCTTGCAATTAAGTTATTTCAATCCAGCCTTTTTAGTGGAAGCTTGGACAAAATTCGACGGTTTTAAGGACACGTGTCCGAGATCTTCCCATTACATAGATCTACATTATTACACTTAAATATTATTAGTAGGCATATCGCGATAACCCGTTTTTTACGATTAACCTTAGTTAGGTACCAACAACGTGGTACTTGCATAAATAATGTTTATTTGGATAACAATTATTTCATAATTGCGATTTTTTAACACACCTTATAAACCAGTTACTTTCATCGTTTTACCCGAAAATGTAAAATGGTTTGCATGTTTTCTGCGTTTCTTCTCTTGTTTATACATTCATACAAAGATCAAAGCTCAAAAAAGATGTTATTTTCATAACAATTATTTTATAATTATGATTTTAACAATAGTATGAAACATAGTAGATAATAGCTTTTGAAACGGTACTTTTTTCGTTTTACCCGATTTAATGCAAAACGGTTTGCAATTTTTCTGCGTTTCCCATTTTCTTGAAAACCAACAATCCCGAAATGCCTTTAAATCAGATAATCGAAAAAAAAACAAAACGAACGAGACGTTCAGTCAAACATAGAACCTCCTTTTTTAAAGTTGGTTAAAAATAAGCTTGCTCAAAATATTCCAAAATGATCAGAAACATACTCTAAGACCTAATATGAGAGCATAATAAACTGCCAACTGGACATAAATGACAGACAGACAAAGTTTATTACTATCGCGTCTGATTAATTCCCACTCTCTTCGACACAATTTGTGGTGCTTCTTCAACATTGCCGTGGTGATCATGGGCTGTGTCATGAAGTGGATTGCTGTGACATCTCTACTCTTTCGTCTGTTTATACTGGTTACCAAAACTCTTTTCTGGTGATAAAATGTTCATTGACTTGACATAATTAATTTTATCTCATGAATACATGGGGGTTGTGGGACTGGGACTGATGGCTGACTGGTGACGAATGACAGAGGTTTGTATTTTTGTCAGGGTGCGTACGTATAGCAGTCTATACTCTTCACTGCTGGAAGACGAACGCTCTTTATGTGTTTATGTGTAACAAGCATACAAAAACTAGGTTCTTGCCGGGATTTGAACCTGGGACCGCTAGTTTTTCAGGCCGTGGTACAACCATCTTTGGTAAAATAAGCGACAGTGAGGTGTATTCATCACCGGTGGTGACAGCAGGCTTTTTTTAGCTAAATAAAAAGCGGCAAACAAGCCAATCCTCGAGTAATCATGACACATTGAGATTGAGAAAGTGTCTTTTGCTATGGAAAGTCAACATTGAAGACCTGCGGGTCTATGATGGTTGCTTTTGTCACGTGATAAATAATAGTAACAAAACCTCCGCCATGTTGTGACAAAATGAGAGTGTGTGTGTCAGATGCTTTGTCACTTATTTATCACGTGGTAAACGCAACCATCATAGGCTCCCTGATTATAGTATGCATGCAACCTAACCGAGCATCGTATCTTCTTCTTCAATTGAAGAGCTGCGCTCATGTCGGTGTAGCAATCTCCAGCCCACGGGCTTTCTCCTTCACTTGTTGGTAAGACATGACTTTAACCTTTTCTTTTATTTCAGCAAAATCAGACCACATTTTAGTTCAAGCTCTGGATCACAAAGTCAACATCGAATGAAACCCTACAGCTCATATCGCGCGTTAGAGACAAATCGACCACTCGAGTTGTCACAACGGTTTCTATTCCTGATAGGAATGCGTTTTGAAACAAAGTTGCGGGCTCAAACATATTCCTAATCAAAACCAAAACATCTTATGTATATGTGAGTTATCATAACCTTAAGATTTCTAGATATTGAGTAAGATATACAATGATTAATAAGTTGGCACGTATAGCTATTGAATTATGGGGTTAGTTAATTTGTTCGTTTGTTGTTAAATGACGCTGCGAAATTTCAAGTGTAGTTGATGATGATGGAGATATTTAACGGGTAATGACTTGAAATTAATGTACAATTTAATATGTCATCAATGTAACGTATAGTTTATTTAACTCTGACACTGGTGTCTATTTACCCTGGTCATCTTATCTATACAGAATGATCAATCTTGTGTAAATAATATCTGCTATAGGGTAACTGACTCTATAGAATGATCAATTCAAGTGGGGTAGGGAGACGTCAAAAACCATGGAAGATAGATAAATCTGCTCTTAGGAAACATGGCGTCGATTTTATAGATTGACTAAAAATGACACGAAATTCATCTTTTAACTCTCAAAGATAAGCGATCGAACCTGGTCAACATTCTGTAAATAATATTTAATATGTTCGTATTTACAGAAATTTTGACCGAATTTGACACCGGTTGTGAATAAGATAAATAAAATATCGTCATTTATTTTATTAAATCTAAAATCGACGCCATGATTCTTCAGAAAAGATTTCCCTATCTCTTCAAGTTTCTGATATCTCTTTACTGATCCATTTGAATTGATCTCCTACTACAGCAAAATAAACTCAAGTAATGTAATCGACTTGGTATACGCTACGCGTATTACTACCGCATCCAATTGGCATGGATATGGCAGTACACTGTTTATAAAAAGGTGCAAAGCCTTACATTTGCTATGGGCATGAAATTTATTTTAATGACTTACGTTTCCAAATACAAAGGGATTACAAAAACATCCCGCTAGAAGGACCAGCCCCAAGTCAGAGCTGGAGGATGATAATAATGCCTTTCACGTTAACAGACAAGTTGCGGCTTCAGCGTGACGGGCATACCAGTTTTTGCAAATTGATGAAACGTGTGCCCAAGTCGTTGTAGAAATAGATCACATCTCGATGTAGCTGTTAGAGAGACGTAGGTCTTTTCCGAATGTGGTGACTGGACTGGTGAACGATTAACAACAATGTTGCAAAATGAATGCAGAGTAATTATAATGTTACGAAGAATTATCAGACTTACGATCACGTTTTAAAGTTTATAATGGATATAACTAAATCGTGTCCATTGCCGATCGAGGTGAAAAGAACCTTGCTGTTTTTTAAATAAAATTCATATCACTTTCATGATGTTTGGTGTTTAACTCATATTGATTATTAAGGTTTTAATAAGTGTTTGGATTCCTTAGACTAACAATGGGTGAAAAAATCCAGGCACGTCATAGGAACAGTGCTCATTGGGCTATTATCGCCAAAAGAGTGTTAATCACATTAACGCCTTTGCAATTGCTCTTATATCCACTTTAATCATCAATTATCTGGTCTTCGTCTCTTAGATTTAATAAGATGATATTTGACTAATGTAGTTGTGTCCAGCAACTTGCGAACCTACCCGCACTAGTTTTTAGCGCTGATGGAGGGTAAAAGAAAAAAACAACTTCTCCCTCCTTCAGCGCCACCCGACGTGGGTCCTATCGTCGGAGTTGTCCTCATTCTTGTCCGTGCGCGCGCGGCAATCGCACTAGTAAAAACTAATTCGTTTACGGAGACTTACTTTTTACCTTACTTCGCGACTTAAAGTATTTACTTGCGTATATTGCAATGCCTAAACGTAAAAGTGATGAAACGGAAGAAGAAAAGTGGCGAAAAAAGATAAAAAAGTACGAATCAAAATTAAACAAAAAACGGAAAAGCAATTCTCATCGAGTGATTTATTCAAGTGAAGAAGAGCGTGATATAATAGAAGGTCAGTAAATGTATGATTATTGGAACTACCGCAAATCCAATTTTGGATATTTTCTTTTTGCTTCGAGCCAATACGTGATATTGGCCAATAGCTATTTTGTGCTCAGAGTTAATACGAGATGTTAACCCGTAGCAATTTTTTCACTACATTTGTAGTGTAACGTACAATTTTTTTAATTGTACCCACATTAATAATACAAACATGTTTTAATGGTTTTCCGTTATAATTCATGTTTTCTACAATAATTTCCAGATCATGTGGAATACGACCAAGCTGCACTCGTTGAACCAGCAAGTTCCGTGGTCCAAGATACTGATTATGTGCATAACAATATAATCGAAGGTACGTATATTATTTCATGCGGTTAATCAAGCTACGTTACATATTTGAAGTGATAATCGCTTTACTTATGCTATATAATATATATTCCAGATCAACTGGAAGACGAACCCGCTATATTAGCTGTTCCTGCTGCTTCTGCGGTCGAAGATACCGCCGACGTACATGTCAATGCAGCCCCTACGCCAAGCGATACAGATGTACCTAAAGAGGTTGTTTCTGCAAAAAATACCACCGCCGACGTCAATGTCGTGACCGAAGACTTTGACCCAGAATTGCTTCGCGCCTTAGGCGAATTTGAAGCAGATACTGTCGAATGGGGTGAAAATATTCACGATGACATAGCAAAACACTTTCAGCACATTCTTTTGAATGGCCTGAAGAAAGAAGCGAAGGAGGAACTAAATAAAAAATATTTATTCCCTAAAAACGTTCCGTTATCAAAAGCCCCGACTCTAAACCCGGAAATCGCCGCCATGTTGACCGAGGCCTGCAGAAACAGGGACAAGCGAATATTGGCGAAGCAGGAGCAGATTGGAAGAGCCCTGTCGGGACTGGGCAAGGCTATGACGACACTCCTAAAAAAAGAGTCTAACACTGCCGAGGTCATACGTACCTTAAACGACGTCGGGAAACTTGTCGCCGACGCCCATTTTGCGGAGACCGATACGCGCCGTTCTGTCGTTATCCCGCTCGTCGAAAAATCGCTCATCGACCCCTTTAAAGACAGGAAAAGGGATAGCTTTCTGTTTGGTGAAAAGCTAAGCGATCTCGTGAAAAGTTCCCGAGGTATAAAGAAAACGGGACAACTGATCCAAGCGACATCGACGACGACATCATCGAGTTCCAGTTTAAACTGGAAGGCCCCACCGCCCCGCCCGCGCCAGCAGCGTGGCGGTCAGCTGCAGTATCCCAGCCGCGGCGGTGGGCATCGCGGATCCTACCAGAACAGGCGCAGGGCGCCCCCGGCTGCGCCCGCCCCGGCCCGGCGCCAGCCGCCGCCGCCGCCGCCGCAGGCGGCGCGCCGGCAGCCGGCGCAGGCAACGCGCCCGCAGACCAGTCAACCGGAGTCGTAGACCCACAGGTACACGCTGGTCGCTTACAATATTTTTTAAATGCCTGGAAAACCATTACTAGCGATCGGTTCATATTAGACACTATACTCGGTTATCGAATTCCTTTTATAACGGAACCGATTCAACTGTCCGAAAACTACCCCTTGAAGTCATTTTCGGTAACTGACGCATTATTAATAGAGAAGGAACTGCCTCATTTACTAGATATACGAGCTATTAGAAAATGTCATTATGTACCGGGCCAGTTTCTTTCTGATATCTTCTTAGTCCCGAAGGGCGATGGTAGTATGAGGTTCATACTGAACCTTAAAAAACTAAATAAATATGTTTATACTGAGCATTTCAAAATGGAAGATATCAGGACGGCGTCTAAACTGGTGACAAAAGGCTGTTATATGGTAAATATTGACCTGAAAGAAGCTTATCTGTTAGTACCCATTCACAAGTCGCATCGGAAATACCTACGGTTTAGTTTTAAAGGTCAATTATACGAATTTAATGCTCTTCCATTTGGGCTTAGCTCGGCGCCCTATATTTTTACGAAAATATTACAACCTGTAGTGTCACATTTACAAAATTCAGGCTTTCAGTCTGTTCGATATCTCGATGACCTACTTTGTATAGGGCATACAGAAGAAGATTGTTTGGAAAACGCTTCTAGAACCATAGATTGCTTAACTAAGCTAGGTTTCGTTATTAACTACAAAAAGAGTAACCTGACCCCCCAAACCGTTTGCACGTACTTAGGTTTCGTTTTGGATTCTGAAAAAATGTGTCTAAAGCTTCCTCAGACAAAAATAGAAAATATTTTAGAACGTACAAAACGGATGTTAGATATCAAGAAAACACACATTCGTGACTTTGCACGTTTCTTGGGCACTCTTACTGCTGCTTGCCCGGCAGTCGCGTATGGTTGGCTTTACACTAAGTCCCTTGAGCGAGCTAAATATTTAGCACTACTGAAATTTAACGGAAATTACGACAAAGTTATGCTAGTTCCAGACAATGTGCGCGATGATTTATTATGGTGGCATAATAAAGGTTTGACATCTATTAACCCCATTCAAAAATATAAATATGCACAAGAAATTTTTACTGATGCATCCACGACTGGCTGGGGTTCGGCATCAAATGGTGAAAAAACCGGAGGTCAATGGACAGAGACTGAATGCCGAAATCACATAAACTATCTGGAACTATTAGCAGTGTATTTTGGTTTAAAGTCGTTTGCCGGAGATAAAGCAAACTGTGATATACTTCTACGCGTTGATAATACCACCGCCATATCGTATGTCAACCGAATGGGTGGAGTACAATATCCACACCTTAATTACGTCGCTAATATGATATGGAAATGGTGCGAAGAGCGAAATATTTTCATCTTCGCATCATATATTAAATCTTCCCTAAACATTGAAGCAGATAGTGAATCACGGAAAATAAATATAGACAGTGAATGGGAATTACAGGATAAAGCTTTTGTTAAAATTGTTCAAAAATTCGGCCAGCCAGACATTGATCTTTTTGCATCTCGCATTAACGCTAAATGCTCGCTGTACGTGGCTTGGAAACGCGATCCATATGCATACAATATTGACGCATTCACTATTGACTGGGAACAGTTATTTTTCTATACATTCCCACCTTTTGCACTTATATTGAAAACTTTAAATAAAATAGTCGCTGACAATGCGACAGGAATAGTTGTAGTCCCGTATTGGCCATCTCAACCTTGGTACCCCCTTTTTATGTCGATGTGTACACGGGAAATAGTTTTTTTCCCTCCCAATAAATTTCTTTTATCATCTGCTTTCAGATCAATACACCCGCTACATCGACACCTTACCCTGGCAGCGAGTGTATTATCCGGGAAAGCTTTATCAAAAAGGGAGTACCAGAATCGGCTTTAAATGTGATGCTTTCTTCAATTTCTCAAAGCACCAAACAACAGTACTCTTCCAGTTTAAAGCAGTGGTGGCAATATTGCGCGAAAAATAAGGTCGATTTTTTCGAAATCCAAATAGGATCATTGTTAGATTTCCTTTCTAAATGCTTTAAAGCCGGATCGTGTTATGGTACGCTAAATAACCACAGATCCGCTATTTCTTTGATATCATCAAATAATGTAGGTCAACACGAAAGTGTGAAAAGATTTTTTAAGGGGATTTTTAAACTAAAACCATCTTTTCCACGTTACAATGTAACATGGGACCCAAGTACTGTATTAGATTATTTAGACAACTGTTCTTCGAATGATGATATTAACTTAGAAATGTTAAGCAAAAAATTAGTGATGCTTCTCGCTTTGGCGACCGCTCAGCGAACGCAAACTTTATCGTTGATAAGAATTTCAAATATAAAAACACACAATGATAAAATTGTTATAATTATAACTGATTTAATCAAAACATCTGGTATTGGGCGAGCACAACCAGTTATAGTTACCTTACTTTAATCATAGGCCAAATATTTGTCCGTCAATTACTTTACAATCATATATAGCGGCTACCGCGTCTCTTAGATGTAAAACGGAGGATAAGCTCTTATTAACCTATAAAAAACCCCATAGACCCGCTTCATCTCAGACTATAGGTCGCTGGATAAAACAGGTCTTGCAGGAGAGTGGCATAGACACCACAATCTTCGGCTCTCATTCAACACGCCATGCCTCAACTTCGGCGGCATCACGAGCCGGTGTTAGTGTCGACCTAATCAGAAAAGCTGCTGGCTGGACGAACCAGTCAGCCGTCTTTGCTAACTTCTATAACAGACCACTTGTTAATAAGTAATAATATTATATTGCTATTGAAGCTGTAAAATATTTTGTTCAATGGAAATAAAAGTTATGATTTATTATTATGCTTGTTTTCTTTATTTACATTATTTGCTTCCTTTAATATACTTACCTTTTCGCAGCATTGATTTTATTCTCTCAACATCTACATTAGTCAAATATCATCTTATTAAATCTAAGAGACGAAGACCAGATAATTGGATGATCAAACGAACTTACCTAAGTGAAGTTCGATCATAATTATCTGGTCTTCGTCGAAGAGATTTAAGGTCCCTCCCATCCCATTTTGAATTACCCTGTAGAATCAATGCATGCTTTACCTATGTAAGTATATACTCTGAAAAGAATGAGGACAACTCCGACGATAGGACCCACGTCGGGTGGCGCTGAAGGAGGGAGAAGTTGTTTTTTTCTTTTACCCTCCATCAGCGCTAAAAACTAGTGCGGGTAGGTTCGCAAGTTGCTGGACACAACTACATTAGTCAAATATCATCTTATTAAATCTCTTCGACGAAGACCAGATAATTATGATCGAACTTCACTTAGGTAAGTTCGTTTGATCATCCAATTAAGTATCTGTAATTGTTTCCAGTCGTTAGGTTTTGAAGATTCGGAATTCAGTTTCTAATTAGATCTTAAGTATCTTGATCGCTTTTTTGTATCAACTCATATTACGGTATTTTTTTTTGGTATTATTGACAGTTATACGCCTAGCGTAACTCTGACACGCGACAAATACTATCTGTCACTTTCCTTTCAATACCGTGTGAGCATGACAGGAGATGAAGTCCCTGCAAGATACGCTAGCCCTGCTTGATAAATAGCATCGGCAACTACAGTGTCGGAATGCGATTCGCGTCTCGCTAGCTCTTAAGAGATCCAGATAAGAACTTCTCAGTTTTTACCCAAACCCGAATTCCTCATGGCATGGCAGGTCATTCAGATTTATGAATCTGACATCTCTTCATTCATCCATAACACTCTTAACCAACTATGTAGTAAGTATGTAGTATATCAAAGTTTTAATTTCTTTTTTCATTGTTTATGTTATTATGTTTTGTTTCCGAATAATCGTTTTTCGTCATCTTCTTTTTTTATGCTTATCGTCTCTGCACTTGGAAATACTGATGAGATTCAGTTTGAGAAATTGCGCGAATTGTGATAGAAAAACATTATTTTTGTAAGTTAAGTTACAAAGCTCCGACAAATCATCGCAAAACAAGATACGGTATTTGACTGTTGTGAAAAATTGAAAAGTTCAATTCATTCAAAAATAAGCGGAACTAAATACTAGGTACCACTGATTTCTGGACATTGAACTATTTTTAATTGGCCTAAAACTAAAAAAAAGACTTGTTTTGACTATTGTTTTTTATGACGTCATAATCATGAGTTAGTATCTTCATACGATTTGTTAGTTTTTGACATTTCGTAAAGAGTAGCTGATTTGAGCTGTTATCAAAACCGTAATTACAAAAATATTGATGGAAATATTTACAAATATTCAGCAAATTTTGCCTTGTGGAATTTTATAATAGCTAATAACACTTACCTAAGAATATTGTACATACATATATGTCCTATTGCATCCCTTTCTATTTTCTCTGCTTTTAAGTATTTTATAGTCTGAAATCCCATGTATGTACTTAGATGTAGACGTTGCTAATAACAACAGTCATTATAATTAATGATGTGATGGATCCAAGTATGTAGGTACACAATTCTTTATATAAGGTTATCAATTTGTCTAATACTAGTAACATCGTTTTAGTACTATTAAGCGTTAGCGGTAGGTATGGTACAATCAACCAATAAATTAATCTACCACTTACTGACTCTATTTCATGAGTGTTAAGGTCCAAAAGTGGTCGACCACTTTCTTGGCTCACTATAGCTAGAATTCTGACATGTTCGTACTTGTCTCTCGATACATCGTCGGAGAATTCTTATAAAACATCATGTGTCATAGCTAACATTGTACACACCCAATCAAGAATTACCTAGGTAGTGAATGTACTGTTTACGTGCGGTGATAAGTATCGTTTCTGGGAATTTTGAGCTTAAGAGGAAATATGCCCATCTTTGCTTACCGTCGTTAAGTTTGCACCTGGTAACTATGGCATCGCATACAAATGAGGTTCAAACTTTATGTAACCGACTTGAAAAAATCGATGCTTCTTTCCAATTGTAACGAAGTTTTGGAAACTGAAAATCAGTATAAGGCATATTTTGCCTATATTCCTATATAAAAACTATGAAAAATTATCGAGTGTAGAGTGGCAGTTTTGGGAAGATAAAAGTCGCTGTCTACAGACATAGTGCCGTATCCCAAGGCTTCTAATTTATATATCTCAACGGTCTATCAGTGAAAGTGCCATCTTTATTGTATAGAAAATAAAAAACTCAACGACTTATTAAAAAATTTAAACGCCACAGTCGGCTGAGACTGACTACGGAGAATTGCTTCACTGACGGCAACGTCCGCCACAGCCGTAAAAATGTCAATGATCAAAAACTTTGTAATTTGAACCGCTGCAAGCATTTTTTAATCCTTGCTGATGAAGAAGGCCTTTTTTTTTTAATGACAGATGATGTTTCATTTATATGAAAACTAGGATTTGACGATCGACATATCCTTCCTTTATTTACGGTCTTAGGAAATGTATGATCGTAACACCGCATAATATATTCATACAGTACAATTAGGATAATTTAAGCCATAAGTTCTTTTATAATAAATTGGAGTCAACTAGAATCAAACTTTCATTTCATATATTTTGATGAATGCATTACCCACCCACATTTCTTCTTAAAACCTTTCAAAGTAAAATCTTATAGGTGCGGCAGTGGATTGCACAACATTCCAATTTTATTTCCTATTACAGTCTCTTTCTAAACGTACTATATATCATAATGATAAATGTCCGAAACGGTCCGAATGGCTCTAAATTCTAACATATTGTATGGACGCTTTAAAAGCTCATGACAGGTTATAAAGTGAATAATACAGAAAGTTCATTCCATACCGCTACTTTAAGCGTTGGCAAAATTAAAATAGGCGGGGCGCATTTAAGTCCAAATGGCATCGATAAAAACTCGATTATCTCTTAATACACGCGGCTTTTTTTAATTATCGTTCAGTTATATGATAAATGACATTTAAATAATCCGCCACCTTGGTTGTGAGCTTTTTTAGAGTTCCGTGTACCTTTATTTCAATATATTTACTCACATAATTATCCGTATTATATTATTTAGAAAATTAGGTATGTAATCTACTTTATGAAAACCTTTAGACAGAGGAGAAAGTAAAATTCATAATGTCTGTCCGTACGTTTGTTCAAGCACAGTATAGCTTAAAGACTTTAAATAATAATAAAATGAAAATGAAAAATTAATTGATAACATTCGTTACAGGTCATATTCTTATTACATTTGTTTAATATGTAGGTATAATAAAAAATAATAATGTAGGTGTAATATGAAAAATACTCTTTATTGTGCACCACGAAATAAAAAGAAGAAAACAAAAGAAATAAAAATGCATTACAGTCGGTTACAACAGGTAAATACTTAGAAGCCTATTTGATTTTGTGATCAGTTTACAAAAGGTTTAACTTTAAATGACGTCCAATTTATAGAATGTGTCGGACATAATCACATTTTAACAAAAAATTACCGACATCAACAAAGACAAATGATGCTTTCCGAGAGCAACTCCCAGCTACAAAACAATACCCAAACCATGATAAGTGTATGTATTCTTTTTGAAGATTTCCTTCAATTTTCCAACATCAGATCCTATATTTACTTAACGCAATGGACCAACAAGAAAGATTTTTTTGTTTGGTTTTTTTGTAAAGAAAAAAATTATTCCAAATCGTTCCAGTCATCTTTGGGGAACATACAGAAAAAAACATACCGACGAATTGAGAACTTGCTCCGTTTTTGGACTTCGGTTAAAAATACACAATCCTCTATTTTTTTTTTTTTTTTTATTCCAGTGATATCTAGTATACCTACCTGTACCTTTGAAATAACAGTTACCGAACCTTACACGGAGCATGGACCGATTTCTTGCCCCTGCGAGTAAGTTACGTGTAGGTATATACAGCTAGGAACGTTGAATACCTACCAGTCTCTATACGCTGTGCCAACTCAGGAATGTTCCGAATCGACATCTTTTCATCCATATTAATCAATCGTTAAATCTGCCTTTTGTTATCCTGTACGCTATTTGAGCTAATAATTATTCGTTTAAGAATTTGCTCATAAATCTTATTCCGTTTTAAAGTACCGTCGGCAAAGATAACTTTTTATGGCTAGAAAAACGTTGAGTAAATAAATCATGCAAACGTATAATATTTAAATTTAAATTGCATTTTGATGATTACGTTTTTAGGGTTCCGTACGCAAGGATGCTAACGGAACCCTAATACTAAGCCTCCGCTGTTTGTCCGTCTATTCGTTCATCTGTCACAGGGCTGTATCTTTCTAGCCGTCATAAGTAGACACTTGAAACTTCTCGAATAATGTTTATTCTTTAATATGGCCGCTATAACAACAAATACTGAATAAAAAAATAAAAGGTTTTTTTAGTTTTCTATGTGTTTTGCTCTAACGGTATAAAATGGTTGTAGACAATTTCTATTGAATATGTAATACCACCAAAACAACGCATTTTAAAAATAAAAAAAAGTTTTGAAAAAAGACTTCATAGTACGGAGCCCTACATGTGCGAGTTTGACTCACACTTGGCCAGTTATTTCCGCGATGATATTAACTTAGTAGATTTACATAAGGAGCGAAATATTTTTATGTTGAAGGATGAAAGATTTACGAGAACAGATAATCTTTAATAATCTTCCAAAATAAGACATTAAAAACATAAAGAGGTTACGCTCGGAAACGTTTGGTTCGTAATTCTGGTATTTAGATTAAAATCTGTTCACTTAATGCATTCAAATCCTCATAATTTATGAATCGCTGTGACTATAAATAAAGTTATAATACAATTGTTCCATTTTAATAGCTCGTGTCAGTCAATGCACTGTAATTATCATTTCATGTTAAGTAAGCTAGTGTATAGCTACATACATATGTAACGTTCTTCAATGTATTAAAGAAATGGCTAACAAACAATGCTTTTTATAACATCGACGAATTTTACGAATTTAATAATGAAATAATATAATAATTAATAATACTAATAATGTACCCAAGTAGCACAACTGGGTCTAAATAGCTCGTATATCATATCTAATTAGATGCTTAAGTGAAATTTACCACCATGACTAAGTGCTATATAGGTGGCAAGAACCCTTATGCCACCAGTATAGAACCAAAAGGAGAAAAATTGCAGCCTATTTTTGGTGCTAAATAGAATCCATAAGAGATCTCACAATTACCTTAAGTGGTAATTAGAACTATGGGTGAAAGTTATGCGCAGTGAACGAATGAAAACATTTCAGTTCGGTCAATAAGTGATAAATGAGTCGCCAAAATTATCTTTGAGTGGCGAGGCAACTGTCAAATTGTGTTTTATTAAAAGTAATACGTGATCTGCCATATTCATTTTGGATTTATATGTCTGTTTGATTGTGATTAAAACTTTACGTTATACAAGCATTGAAATAAGCACGAAATTCTTGCGAATTTTTTTTTACTGTGAAACTATAGTATGTTTTCTTTGTAAATTTCGACGCGCCCTTCATTTGATCAGGAATATTAAAAAAGAGAGTGCTAAATTAAATAAGGAATAGATACTGATAAGAAATAAAACTGTTAAAAACCTGACCTAATGATTGTATGTAGGTTACGTACAATGTTAAAGTAACATCGTCACAACTATCAAAAGTCTGTGATTATGCGTGAGTGTGATAAAATTCTGGTTAAAATAATCAATTTTCATAGGCTTCCATTTGTAAACATGGCGAAACAAAAAAGATCCTACAGTGTTTATTTTCACTTATTTGTTCCTTATTTGGAACTATCAAGTCTAATAATCACTTATTTGTATCTTGCGAGTGGCAAAGCAGTGAATGATATTACCAATAGTAATTATTTGCTCTTTTGTAGACTATATTAAACAAGCAAGACTATTAAATATATTTTGACAAGGCGCAAATAGGAACAATAATAGAACTTTTAGTTCGTTAGTGGTTTGAAATAAGTGAAAATAACTGCTTTTGGTTCCAAGAACCTCCTATTGAGACCTATTTATGCGTTGGAGTGGCAATAAGGTACTTCTTAGACCTTAAAGTTGCAATATTTTTTGGTTCCAAAAGAGCCGTAAAATTATCCCTTTAGCCACTATTGGTGATATAATTCGCTATTGTACTAGTCATTTGGAACTTTTAGTTCCAAATAAGGGTATGTTCCCACTTATATGTAAAAGTTGCTTATAAGTGATTTTAAGGCCTTATATAGCACTATTGCTTCTTATTGAGTGACAATTTGAACCTGCATGCAACTTTAAGTAGCAAAATCGACTTTATCCCACCATAAGTAATAAATTAGAAACAAAAAACGCTCCTATGCAACTACAAGTGATAGGATGAACTCATATACAGTTTTGAGTTGTGTTTAAAGCTATAAGTTGTATCAAACACTGTTAAACCACTCATTTAGAATTTAAAGCTATAAGATAAGCTGCAAAATTCACTAATGTGCTGCTTGGGTAACTACCTATTTCAATTTTTATTTAATAATTACTTAATGTTTTTTTTTTTTTTTATAATAATTTGTATTGTGAAATTTAATAGAACTTTTATAATGAATTGACTTGTAAAATGTTGACATTTTATTAATAAATGAGTATGAGTATGAGTATATTTAGTTAGGCGTACTTTTGATATGTATTTTGTTAATCTGTTGTCTTATAAATGTTATTAACCTAGTGTAGTGGCTCTCTGAGCTGTACCCTTACCATGAGTTTACAGTGACAGTACTCTGTAGCGACTGCGTAAACGATGTGTATGGAGAATAGTTCAGCGCCCCCTGGCGGTCACTTTGTAGAACTATTCTTGATAAAAATAATTTATGTGATAAAAGTCTTTTATAGTGCTGTCGCTAGCGAGTATAAGTAGGGTCACATTAACATGTCATGTGTCCTCACGAATTTGTTTCGGAATTACTGAAATAATATGTATTCTTTTACCCTTTCGATCATAACTCCGCTATTTTATCGAATTTTCTTTTCCCTTATGTCATAGGCGTGGTGAAGATATTTTGCATTTCAGGCATTAATATCTTTAATTCTGCATTTTTGGACCGAGCGAGCTAAGCGAGGAAAGCGTCTCCGTTTCAGTTTTGCCTAAAATTCTTTCGTATGTCCGGATGTCCAGACGATTTCCGGGTATTCTCACCTAGAGGTCGCATTTCCGGGTATTCTCACCTAGAGGTCGCATTTCCGGGTATTCTCACCTAGAGGTCGCATTTCTCACTCAATTCTTATAAAATTTCGTGAGTAGGGTCATTAAGTACATATTTTTTTGTCCTGTTTTTGACATCCTGGGGGTTAAAACCGTAAAAAAAAATGACTTCAGCCAATTTCAAAAATCTCGGTCTATAGCTAACTGGACCACTATGCTTAAATAATGAATCCGTTAAGTCATAAACATAATATTATTCGGTAGTGTTTTTCTATGTTAAAAATTACACAGAAACTCGCTCAACTATAGCACAGCTTCAAAACTTCACAATCACATCTAACTTCCAGAAAATACAAGACGATCAATGTTGATATCGCCGACATTCCTGCCAACCGTACATCGCCTATAATTTAGCTGTCAAACGGAAAGTGATGTATCGTAGACGCGTCAACTTGGGCCCATTGTACCAAGTGATTACTCCAATCGAGGCTATTAAACGAATTATCTAGTTTTTACTCTGAGTTATAGTGAACACAGATTGTTAACTCTTCGTTAGTTCGGATTAGGGCTTTATCACACTACTTGCGAGCGAATTTTGTATGGATGCGTGGATTAGGGCCTTGTCACACTTGCGAGCGAAATTTGTATGAAGGCGATCATGCGGCGAGTTCGCCGAAAGCTCGCTCGCGAATCGCAAATGTGAGCCGGCCATTAGGAGGCGATTGCCGCTGCCTGTCCACTGGAGCGGACATGTGTAATATGGACCAATCACGTTCTTCAGATTTAATTGCACTTCTTTTGGGTGTCATAAAAACGCACCTTTGGTTGATTTATTGGTTAATTTTCTCTGCTGGGTATACCCAGCAGAATAAGGAGCGGAAAAATAAAATAAGCAACACAACAAAAATAAATAAATATACTTACCCAATAAAAAATATATCTCTATTAGAGTAAAATTAGAAAGCAAATAATTAAATTACAATTAAAAATAAACATAAACCTAAATAATAATAATAATAAAAAAAAAACAAATAAATACAATTGAAAGTAATGCAACTATATCATACCAAAAAAAACATACCTACTAATAAGTAACTATACAAAAAAGAACTCGGTTAAAAACTGAAGTATTGCAGTATAAAAAAAGATTACTTATAAATATTGTTAATTTACTAATATCATCATCATCCTCCTAGCCTTTGTCCCATTTTTTGAGAATGAATTCTCAATCGGGGTCGGCTACCTAAATCCCAAGATGTGGCGTAGGCACTTAATATATTGTTGTGAAATCAGTGTAATCTCGTTAAGCGATATTATTATCGCTATATCATGATACGAGGCAATAGTTGAAAACCCCCAATGTCTTCTGCCATACTTTTTCAAGTAAATTCTTTTGAACTTGCCATTTGGTTTATAAAGCCCAAGTAATTCAAATTGAACAGTTAAAACGACTTTACATTTAAAGCCCCAATGTTTAGTCAGCCTGTATAGTATTTTGATGTCACCATTTGTGGTAGAACCAACGGCTTGTTAGTAAAAGGTAACTGTTTAGGAATAAATAAATCACTATACGGCAGAATTTATTGGTGTCAAACCAGTCATTTGAGTCCCGCAATAGAAACTTGCTTTCTTGGACTGGCGTAAGGGAATTTCTATTGATGTTCAATTGTTTATGCAAATGGCCTCATGTATTTTTCCCACGACAGACGGAAGTTATACGCGTTCGGGCTTAGATTAGAGGTTGTGTACTAAATCTGTTAAAATTGTCCTGAAAACTACTAAAACGAGATAATTTCGGTTTTTTGCATTAAACGATAATAGTTCTTAGATAGTTTAATGTTTGTAGACCACCTAGGGTCGCTCTGCAGCTAGAAAGATTGACGTTTAACCTTTTGAGAGCCACAATTGATGGAACAATGCACTTCCCCTGACGCTATTAATTAAGTGCTCAAAAATCAACAAGGATTAAAAAGTACTTGTTGCGAGCTGAATTAGGAGATTGTTAATCATTTAAATTTGGACATTATTTGACGACGTTGGTGTTAATTTTCTGATGACGTGGTATGACGACTGTTGCGTTGAAAAGGTTAAGATTTTGAATAAAATGATACGCAATTGTGAGATATATTTAACTCTAAAATACTTTCTAAGCATAGGTATCTTTAGAAACAATAAATAACATTTTAATTACTATAGTAGTTGCTGAGTAATCATTACTTTTAATAGAATTTTAGTTTTATAGTTTACTAACTTTCAATTACGAATAAATGTGTATCGTATGCGTAACTTTCTGTAAATTTTACATACATTTTAACTATTCGCAGTTTAAGAGATCATTAAATTAACTTCAACATACCTACATCATAGTTGAACTATTACAACCACTACAATAACTCTATATTTTTGTTTAAGCGAAAGCCTCAATCAAATAAAGGCTGTCTTATTGTGAAAATGTACCCTTTATCCTAGGTTGCACACAAGAGGGACAATACTATCTTTCACTTTATGATTTTAAATTATCGGAATAATCATTTTTTTTTTAAACCAATTGTTACTTCTAGTCTTATCAGAAAATAATTTGCACTAAACTAGACTCTTCTCTACCGGCAAATCTCACTTTGTGTTTGTCTATGTACCATAGAAATCATAGGTTACAGTGGAGTCGCATCCCCTCCAAAATAACCCAAAAGTCGTTGGCTTGCATAAAATAAGACGTCAAAGCATCTTAGCTAATTGCCCTTAAAGAAAATGTATGCTCCCGGCGGCGAAGGAATACTTTTGACACCACGTCACTGGTAGAGAGTTACGAGCGTGTTTGTCTAAGTCAAAATACTGCACAACAATAACTGTGTAGCCGTTGGGTGTACTAAATTCACTAAATTGATCGAATTAGTCGTCTTACGGCCTCGGAGATTACATGCCATATAGTTAATTATAAAAGCTATATAACCTAATAGCATGCTGGCGGTTCCGTGGCCATTAGAAAGCGGATCTGCATACGCTTCGACTTTATACCGTTATTAAAGGGTTAATGGACGTCACTTTTGTCGTATATCAGACGACAGAAGCCGGTCGATTTGTTGTTTACTCTAGTGCAGTTTGTTTAACAACTTGAAGATGAAGAAAAAAAATGATATAAAAAATCTAGGGACTCTTGCTCAATGCTATTACAGTATTTTCGTAGAATAATACACTACAAAAAATTCTTACTATTAAGTTCGGAATTAAGAGGGGCTCACTGAAAAAAATAACTAGTGAATCCTACTGACATCTCAGTAAGCCTAACTGTAAGTAATAACAGTTAGGCTTACTGAAATGTCAGTAGGATTCACTGGCAATTTTTTTCAGTGCATAATGAACACAAGCTGCCTAATCGCTTATTACAGCCCGTATACCGCTAATTTATTTATTTATTATCTATTTATTTATTATTCAAATAAGTTACACAGCATTACAGTTAAAACCAAGGCACTGTGAACTACAGAAATCCATATAAACAAAGACTTAAAACTGGTTAGATTTAGGCGACACAATGGCGTGGCTCCGGTGCGTCGTCTGATCTGGCTAAAGGCTATTTAAGCTGGATAAAGGCTGTCTCAGCGATTACGCAGCATATGTGCTACCTGGCATGTGCTTGCAAAGGGACCTTCATTTGTTTCAATTTTTGCCTTGCCTTTTTATTTTTAATTCATTTGCGTATTTGGGAAAAGCAAGCATAATACATCGGCGCGATAAGGGATCGTATCTATGCCATCTTCTCCGAACCTACTCGGCCAGCAATTCGCATTTTCCCGGCCTGTGTACTGATGTATTATTACAATGTTGTAAACAGTTACGGTGTAGATGACAATAATACGGAATTCCTAGGCGATCCGTGTGGCTTCCTGCGCTCGCGCAAGCCATTACGACGCGTGGAATTGGTGATTGCACACTTGCCGACTAATGAATAGATACGACACGCTGAGCTGAGTGCTGATGGAGACGGCAATACATGTACGTATATATAGTTCAACAGGATGTTTTTCAATCCACGCCATATTGCGGATTCTTAGTGGTACCAAGTGGTACTCATTTATTTTACTGGCAACGACAAATTTTTGGTAAGTGACGTTGAAAGTCATTTAATACAATATATATGTCGGAGTCGGTCATGAGTATGGAAGCTAAACGGAACCGGCGCGCCATTGGAAGGCGACAGTAGCGCCCCCTTGAACCTGTTTTGGCGCGCTAGACAGAGTCTTGGCGGTTCACTCTCGGCGAACGACCACCGACACTTCACTTTGGGTCACCATCGAGTGCACTACTGCCTTGGAACTGTCCCGTTTCGTTGTGCTATACCAGGCTGATAAGAGTCAGTGTTATAACCCTGCAATGTGCCTAGTGTTAATTTAATGAAGACTATTCTAAATATTTGCCTAACGACAAATCCTTGACAAATCGCTACTGACGTTTAATAATGCAAATATATGTATGACATATGCCCATATGCACATATGCCCTATGAAAGCTGTTTGTAGCGCCACTATCCCTGGGCCGCACCGACACTTGTTAGACTATATAAGTACAGAGGGAATATTTTACTCCAGATGATTGTTTTTTAATAGAGAATCTTGACGGGAAGATAAATTGAGGACTTAATTAGACCTTAAAGTACTATGCACTATCAGTCAATCGCTGGATAAAACAGAAACGAGTAACACGTAGTCAGTGCAGGATCATAGTAGCACGTAGTCAGTGCAGGATCATAGGTAGGTACAAAAGGAGAATTGGAGAATTACATAGGTACACAAATCGGGTAAGTGGATATTCTAATTCAAATAAATCCCGGCAAGGGCAAATATTTATGCTTGGGTCATAATTGTTCTATGTCTTTATATTTATCTATATAAGTATGTATATCGTCGTCTAGTACTCATTACACAAGTCTTGTAATTTGGGACTAGATCAATTTGTATGATGTTGTCTGATATTTATTTAATAAAATACCACCTGAGTCGGCGTTCGCGACTATCTTAATCAATATTTAACAAAGAATCGGTTATTCTTTAAATCTTTATAGTTTAACGACGCGTAGTTATGTTTTATGACAATGGGCCTAACTAGAAAGTATACATTTTCAAATAAAATAAAAAATATTTTCAAATCGGTTATGTCGTTGTCGAGTGGGGGAAACATAAAAAAAAAAACACAAAAAAAAATTACTCCGACGTTCTCAGAACCTCACTCGTGTTTGACGTCGCTTAGAAAAGAGAGAACTGTCTATAATATTTAACTCAGTGATACGGCAATGCACCCAAAAAATGCAATTGGATATCGCTCCACCTGTTCAAGCAATGCTAATGAGCACAATTACCATCGGGGCAACTGAGCTAACCAGCCAAGCCAAACACTAATTGTTATGTACCGATTAGTTAAAACTTAAAACACAGGGTTCTTAAACTGCAGGCATGTCTACGTTTAAAAAAAATCACGTAATAAGTTATATTAATAAAAATAAAAATAAACCGGTCAAGTGCGAGTCGGACTCGCGCACCGAGGGTTCCGTACAAACACTTTCCATCCTTAAGTGGTTAAGTTAAGTTTGCAGCGCTCCATACAAATGAGGTGCAAAGTTAACGGAACCAATCCCCTTTGTTGTATGGGAGCCCCCCTTAAATATTTATTTTATGTTATTTTTAGTATTTGTTGTTATAGCGGCAATAGAAATACATCATCTGTGAAAATTTCAACTGTCGAGCTATCACAGTTCTTGAGATACAGCCTGTTGACAGACGGACGGACGGACAGCGAAGTCTCAGTAATAGGGTCCCGTTTTTACCCTTTGGGTACGGAACCCTAAAAAGAAGAAACTCAATTCGTTTTCATTTTAATTCGTACATAGGTAGGATTAATAAATAAATAAATAATAAATAAATATTAAGGGACAATCATACACAAATCGACCTAGTCCCAAAGTAAGCAAAGCTTGTACTATGGGTACTAGACGACGATATACATAAATAAATACATATATAGATAACATCCATGACCCAAGAACAAATATTTTGCACAAATATTTGCCCCGGCCGGGATTCGAACCCGGGACCGCCGACTCAGTAGGCAGGTGTCTACCAACCGAGCCAAACGCGTCGTCAAATGTTGTCAGATTATCTTACCTTCACGATGTATAGCCAGATATATACATATTTCTTTACCATCTTTTTGTATTATTATTATTATTCGTATGGCATGTTATCTTAGATAATAAAAGAAACAATTCATTTAACTATCTATCTTTATCTATCTTTTTGTATGTTTTATTTAAACGGATTTTTTTACTATTTTCAACGGCACCGAGGGTGTATTTTTTATTTTGCGATGGTTATTTTCAAAGGCATTTTTTTAATTTTTATAAATAATGACACAAAGGTAAATTAAGAAATAAAAATTGAATGCGATCTACTGCAATCGAAGCGGGATTTGAACCCGCGACCTCTGCGTTTCCGGCGCATTGCTCTTCCAACTGAGCTATCCGACCGCTACGTCAATCGCACGAAATCTTTCATCCCTTAATTCTTTACGCTACTGGAGCGCCCTCTGTGTGTCATTATTTATAAAAATAAAAATGTGGTATTACCACATAAAAATATGAATCGATAAAAAGATTCTATACAAATATTTAGAACAGCGCCATCTCTCTCGCAGTCTTCGCACTTGCTGTAAAGCAATGGGGATTGGGGATCGTGCGTGTAAAACGCACATCCTAGGGTATGGCTAATGCGCATAAGCATTTCAAAAAAACATATATGACACAGAGGGCGCTCCAGTAGCGTAAAGAATTAAGGGATGAAAGATTTCGTGCGATTGACGTAGCGGTCGGATAGCTCAGTTGGAAGAGCAATGCGCCGGAAACGCAGAGGTCGCGGGTTCAAATCCCGCTTCGATTGCAGTAGATCGCATTCAATTTTTCTTTCTTAATTTACCTTTGTGTCATTATTTATAAAAATAAAAATGTGGTATTACCACATAAAAATATGAATCGATAAAAAGATTCTATACAAACATTTTTTTAATGTTTGAGTGTCGCTCTTCAGTATACTATAAGGTAATCTATTCTTTAGAAGCGAATATAATTAGACACAGTCTCACCTGTGACAACAATGCACCAAGCTAATGGATCCAACAACTATCTGAACAACTGTGCAATCGTTCACCTCCAACTACCCTTACCATGAGTTAACGTCACTTTCAAGTCATAAAAAATTACATGAGAATAAAATAAACTTTAACTTTTCTATGATAATTTTTATTTTAAAACCAATTTTGTCTTAAATTCCTTGTCACCCTACTAATTTCTATCTGTGAGCTTACAACCTCCTTAAAGATTTATGGCAATGACAATTTATAAGGAATAACTTGTCATTACATAAAAAAGTCGTAGAAATTTCGTCAAATTTCCCGCCAAAGCGATGGCACTTGACGTATTCATTGTACTTCAATAATTTATGTAGGATATGACCATGTATCTTGTGGTTATTAGTTTTAATTATGTTTTAACTTTTAATTAATTAAACAGCGAGGTAATTGCTTGTGACCTCGCCTATCAAGTCTAATTTTAGCTGGATATTAATATTTTTCTACTCCTGACCACCGATTAAGAATCATCGTGTATGGAGAATAGTAAAGCGCGCCTAGAGGATACTTTGTAGAACTACAATTCTCCATACAAATCGTTTACACAGACGCCAGCGAGTACACTTACTGTAAACTCATGGTAAGGGTACATTATTTGGTACCGGAACTAAATGAATAGTCATCGTCGAGCATCTGTTTTAATGCATTATTATTACCGTAATAATTCTGTGTGTTGATTCTTTAATAATTTGGTATTAACGAAACGAATCATCCGCGGTTGTGTAACCTTACCATGGAGTTTACAGTAACTGTACTCGCTAGCAACTCAACTCAACTGTGTAAGCAATCGGTATGGAGAATTGTATTTTTTACATCGCTCGGGCCTACCAATTTCATCAATTTTATTTTACATGTATGAAAATAGAGTTGAGCCTTCAGTGCCATTTTGGCTTTAATTGTAATTTTGTTACCCAATTAATTAAAGAAACCACTTTGGATAGGTCATCAAATTCATAATCCTTGTTTTAAGATGCATAAAATGCAAAAAAAAAACAACGAACAGGGAGTTGTGGAAATCGAGGCCTTTGTCCAGCAGACATAGAAAAAAACATATTTCCTATTACAGATTATTAGGGGTGAGCTTATTAGCACATACAAGGTTAAATGATAAAGTACACGAGTAAGTATTCACAGTTCGTTCTTAGCTGATTTAAGTCGTGTCCTGTTTACGATATCGCTCTATTGACTGGTGGGTAGAGACCGTATATATACATAGTATTATCTTATGACTCACTGTATCGCTTTACAATTAAATTTGCTGTCTCAGACAGTATATTGACTCTATAAAAACGCCAGACTGTCCAACGAGCAGTAAGAGGAAGGATACTTTGTATTCGTAATATACAAGAAATAGTCATTAATTTCACATTAAAAATTGCGAAAATCATGGTAACATGATTTTGGCAAAACAAACAATACTCATGAAATATGTTGAATTTAATTATAAAACAGTATTTGTACCAAATGCCTTTGATTATTTAATTTTAATTAATATGTAATAAATTTAGCAACGGCATAATTTATGTAACAAATTACACTGCATACATATATCAAATTAATGTTTTGGAAGTGATGTTTTAATTATGTGTCATATATATTTTTAAATATCAAGTCTTCTTAACAGGGATCGACTCGACTTAGATTTGCAAAAGACCGGTTAAACCTCACTCAAACTAGAAGTAAACTCAGAATATGGGACTAAAAATATATTTTAATTATTCTTACTATTAAATTAACTAAATATTATATTACTTTAACGGCTTAATAGTCGTAAAAAAATATCTTTACCTATTGATTTTGTTGTACTTAATACGATAATTAGTCTACTATTGCCTTTCATCGCGTACACCGGTGGTCAAATCAAGTTAATATACTGTTATAATTATATTGTGACTTTGTTGTTCGAGATAATGGACACGTGTAGTATTTTCAATTAAATGGTACACGAGGACCATAACACGTTATGTATTGTTGAGCTGTACATTAATTAAGGTAAATAGCATTCCGTTTTTAATGCAGTTTGCATATCAATAACTTGGTTATTAGGACCATAACACGTTATGTATTGTTGAGCTGTACATTAATTAAGGTAAATAGCATTCCGTTTTTAATGCAGTTTGCATATCAATAACTTGGTTATTTACTTCTAACAAATATCTTAAATACAACAAAGTAACAATGTTCGGATGCAAAATATAGATGCGTTACTGTAATAAGATAGGTACTAATAAAGTGAGAAGCTATTTCTAACCCCCGACGAAAAAAGAGGAATCTGTGTGTCGGTCTGTGGCACCGTAGCTTCCAATCAGATGAACCAATTTGAGTGCATTTTTTTAATCGAAAGACTTGTCCGTTGAGATAGTTCTTAGCTATGCTTGGTGGAAATAGGACCAGTAGTTTCCAAGATATTCAGCTTTAATTGGAACAAGTGACAAGATCTCAGACAATATTAAAGGTAATAATTCCAAATTTTGTAGTTATGTTCAGTTTTAGTAGCATTTTTTATACCAATCATTGAATGAGGGTCGCTTGATGACCAGCTACTTGTAACGGGTGTGTTTTAAATTTATAATTTTTATCAAAGTAGTCAAGTCAAGTTCAAATTATTATCAAAGTTAAGGTGGGATAAGATAATCACAGGGAGAAGATTGCCACTAACTAACTATTTTGGCTCCGTGACCGAAACAGGATCTTGGCCTCCGAAACGAGAGCACGCCGCTTGTCCCGACCCTGCGCAGTTCCTCGCCAGTTTCCGACTGAAGAAGACTACCACAGTCCGATAAATAACTAACTGTTACCCACCTTACCTTATGGTCTAAGGCAGCCTACACACTGAATCTCACGAGTGTACCTACAGCCAGACAAAAAATTAGTCTACCACTTTTCAAATCTATCTCATAGAGTATTAAGGTCCAAGAGTGCTAGACCACTTTTTGGCTGACTGTATCCACCTAATGAGAAGAATAGTAATGGCTTACTGTAAATGTTTACGAAAGGTGACCAAGTTACTTTTGACTATGTTCTAACACTTGGGATTTCATAACCTTAATAGGCAGTTTTATTTATTTATTTATTTAAACTTTATTGCATAAAATACAAAAGTAAAAGTACAAATGGCGGACTTAATGCCATGAGGCAATTTTATAAAGTTTTAAACTTTCGTGAGACACCTTTAATGCCAGGAAAGGTCCGAATAGTTTTCCACATGACATAGACGTGAGTGGAAACCGTAAATATAAAAATTATGAATAATAACCATTAATATTGACGTCTTATTGCGACATTATACTAATGTGACCAGTTTATTTTACTTTATTATGATTATAAAAACACAAGATTTACAGCCTAAACGAGTGTTATTCTGGCCCAGGAATAGTAACGCTACAAACAGCTTTCATATGGCAATAATGAGAATACGGCATATATTTGCATTATTAAACGTCAGTAGCCATTTGTCAAGGATTTGTCATTAACCAATTCAAAACATTGTTTACCGGAATGCTGCTCAATACCTCGTTCTTCGTGCGAAATTAATATTGAATCCTATTGGAAAATACTTGACATTCATCGCTGTGCATAGTTTTGGCTTTATTATGCAAAAAATACTATGTGACATTCCAGTTACCAAAAACGCTACCAGTAATTAAAATTAGTACCACAAAAAATCCGCAATATGGCGTCCGCTGAAAAAAACCCTGTTCGGCTTTAACAATACACAGTTTCCTCTTAGATTATGCGTAGGTAGATAAAGACCAACCATGTTTATTATCATCTAAGACTGCTTACACATTGGGCGTCATTACATAATAATGACGATGGCCACGATATTAATAAATAAATAAATATTAAGGGACAATCTTACACAAATCGACCTAGTCCCAAACTAAGCAATGCTTGTACTATGGGTACTAGACGACGATATACATAATATATAAATACATATATAACATCCATGACCCAAGCACAAATATTCGAGATCATCACACAAATATTTGCCCTGGCCGGGATTCGAACCCAGGACCGCCGGCTCAGTAGGCAAGTGATTACAAACTGAGCCAACCGCGTCGTATTTAAGTTACTGACAGACTTAAGTAACCAGAGTACCCTCGATGAGTTAAAGTGACCGTACTCGCTAGCTAGAAATATATGTATGGAGAACAGTACAGCGCCTCTATAGCGGTTACTTTGTAGAACTACAATTCTCCATACAAGTCGTTTACGCAGTGACTAGCGAGTACCGTCCCTGTAAACTCACGGTAAGGGTACTTACAGGTTTTAGTTTGTACACACTGCATTTCAATAATCATAATAATGACTACGATATTAATCGCGAAGTATTGACAAGTTACTGAGGGGTTACTATAGAGTAACTTTAGTCTATGCCCTAAGGCTACCTACACACTGAGTTAACATTAATCATAAGGTCACACCCTAGCGGCGACAAGCTCGCGTGACTTGCAATTTATCAAGTATACCATTACACCGATAGGGTACCTACTACTACTATAACCACAGCAATGTCATGAGCAGTACTTTGACTAAAAAGGCAAGTATCCAAAACATTGACGAGTTACTGACGGGTAACTCGCACTAACACTCAGCTAACATACAATAACGCTCTCCGCATACAACGGCTTCTAGTGGCCGCCACAGTACATCTCTCATATTCTTACTTTGAGCGTGGAAAAGCGACAGGTGTACTGTGGCGGCCACTAGAAGCCGTAGTGTGCGGAGAGCGTAAAGGGTACCTACTAAACGCAGTAGTATCACGATTAGTGTTTTGACTAGGGCCTCAATTGTACGTTTGACATTGACAAAAGACCGAGATATTTAGAAATTTCTAAATTGAAAATATAACATAAATAAAGCAACTGTTTGGTGTTACGCACAGAGTCATTGGATTTTAATCAATATGACCGATCTATTGTTCCATTGCTACGCCAAATAAGAATGGACAAATAAATAGGATATGGTGTTTTGTATTTTTGTATTTGTAGTTACCTACGATTCGACATGAAATGAGAGCACGCTTCAACGCTCCCACAGGCAAAGGTAATTTTTTGGAGTCTAAGTACTGATCACAATAAATTTACTGTGCCCAAAGGGTTTGACTATCACGGCCTAATTAGAAGCGCAATTTGCTTAAAGGAAATATTGTTTACTTATAGATGAAGAATGGTTGTAGTACTTGTAGTGTTATTTGTGAATTAATAGGGCCATATAGGTATCTTTTCCTCAAGTTTAGTATCGATTAAATAATACAGGCAAGTCCTTTTATCTAAAGTATTAAAATTGTTCTAAGGTTTCACTAGATAGGTTAGAATCACAAACCTTGCCTAGAAACATTGCAAAACCGAATAAGCCTACAATTATATTTTGTCATTTCACCATACTGGTTTAGAGATTTGACCAAATCACCGACCTTGTCTAAGGAAATGGAAATGCAAGTTGAGACTACTACCTCATTTTCTCATTTCACTTTTCCAGTTTGGAGATTTGATCAATTCCCTGAAACTTTCCAGTAAAATGGCAATACAAATTTAGTTACCACTCCGATTTTGTCATTTCACTAAACAAGTTTATTGATCAAATCCCTAGATTTGTTTCGTGTAAATAACAAAACTCAGTTACAATTTTGTCATCTGCCGTGAATTTATCTTTAATATTGGGAATTTGATATATTAATACATATCAAATTCCTAATTTAACCATTTCACTGCGATATAATATAAACATAAACAAAATAAAAATATCATTCGATTCTTTGACCTCCAAATATCCTACGTCACTTGCTTTGGGAAAACAAAAACATCTTCAACTTTAAACATTTTATTTTTATAGTTTTATTATGCATCTATGTATGTCATTTGTATTTCGCCAAGAATCTTTTAGGGCATCACTCAAAACTCAAACTCAAACTGTTTATTGCACACATATTCCAACATAGTACAATACTACAATTATAATATGTAAGTAAGTAAGTAAGTAAGTAAACGCTTTATTGTACACAAAAACAGTTAAAAAATACATCTATTACAATAAACATATAGGTACAAAGGTGAACTTATCCCTATAAGGGATCTCTTCCTAACCTTTGAGCAGTTGAGTGAGTAGGTACGAGAAGAAGATAGACAAACTAACACCGTGTACAAAAAGGTATTAAAAATAATAAGACTACTAATAATTACACATATAAACTATTAATACATACATACATATATACATACATACATACATATATATAATGAAATATAAATATACACATAAATAAAAATACATTGTAGATCCAATTCACAAGTCATTGGAAAGCCATAAGTTCTTAAGATTCGTCTTGAGCGATGCTACAGATGGAGACTTCCTAAGGGACAGTGGCAATTCGTTCCACAACTTCACAGCGCTTACTGTGAAAGATTTGGCGTACGTACGCATCTTGTTAGATATGTACCCTGTAAGAGCACAGCAATTTCCTTAATTCTACTTAACACTAGCATTACAATAAAACCACAAAATTACATTCTATGATTGATTTAGGAATTCCTCTTATAGTAACATTTATCTAATAAATATTTATCTAGCTCCTTTATAAAAACATTCACTTTTTCATACATTTAATTTTGAGTGGTAGGTTATTATAAATTTTTATGCACATCATGTGCGATCCCGTGAGGAATAGTCTTAAATTGGAGGACTTAGTAGTAGGTATTTATTCGTTCTGAATGAAAGCACCAGTGGGAAGAAAATTTTGTGTGTTCGAATGAAAAGGCTCTCAAACTCAAAAAATCCGAAAGTGAAATAACGCGTAACGATAATTTTCGCCATGCATATGTTACGTATTACGTTAGGTTAGAGGTATATGATATCCCAAAAAAATTTTTTTTTTTTCAGAACATGATTTTCGGAATGATGCTGCATTCGGAAAAATTAAACTTCGGAGAATTATAGGGTACCATCTTTTAGCATGGCAGCGAGTCTTTCTGTCAAAATGCCGGCGCCTTGACACGTGTCAAGCCAGTCCGCGACAGGCGCGCTTAATTAAAAAGCTGAGTTTCCTTTCTGTTCACCATTAATCATTCAATAATTACTGCGGGGACATAGAGCGGGGAATCAGACGCGACACTTTGTTTAGTGGTCATTTTTATGATTTCGTTTACTATTTTTAACAGTGCTACAGTGCATGAGCTGTCAGAATGTAATTCGCGTTTTATACTTGTCTCGCTCGCTCTGAAGCGAATGAGATAAGAAACTTTCAGTTTCTCCCAAACCCGATATGCGAGAGCTCACAGATCACAGTAGGTTTCGTCCGCGGTATCGCTCGCGCTGAAACATGTAGGTACACAATCCTACGAGAACCATGTTTTTTTTTTTATAAAAAGTAGTTTATGTGTTTAATTGGGATATAAACTTTTATAATGCTAATAAGTGCGATTAGAATCAGGACGCCTACTGTGAGCAATGCATGGGCTCCCGAGAAATGTACCTACTAATGTGAGAACGCTTTATGGAAACAATATAAGGACAATTTTTCCAATGTGTCTATTTTATTTACACGTTCCTGCAATTTGCAATTTTTCAGCAACGTCTATAAATGGAGCATGTTCTCTTCTCGGCGCCGGTATGTTCTTTTTAGGGTTCCGCAGTCAACTAGGAACCCTTATAGTTTCGCCATGTCCGTCTGTCCGTTTGTCCGTCCGTCCGCGGCTTAGCTCCGTGATCATTAGTACTAGAAAACTGAAATTTGGTATGAGTATGTGTAGTATCACGCCGACAAAACGGTAAAGTAAAAACACCAAAAAAAAATTTTCGGATACTTCTCGAACACGTAATTGACGTTGGTTATGAGTTGCAAAATTGCAGGTCCAATTTACTATTTGGATGCGCATTTTTGCAGCGCTTAATACTCTCCGACTAAAATAATCTTTGATTGACCGTAATATGAGAAAGTGATAGGAGGGTGATTCTTATTCTCATGCATTTTTTTGTGATTTGTAAGAATCACATGTTTATTTTGTTTAAATCAAAAATCTATTTATGCCTTTGTTGAGCAAATATCCTCTACTTATCTTTTATAAACACATTTACCTTAAAATATTCAGAAATATATATAAAAAAAAGAATGTTTGTCCAAAATGTCACGTCCATGCCGTGTGATATCTCCCGATTTTCTAATAAAATATTTTTTTCTGCTACAATATCAAGTAATTTTGACTAATGTTATACGAATGACGCAAAGCTAATAAATGTCTGATAACATTATTAAAAAGTTGTAAAAGTATAATGTAACAGTTTCTGATTCAGAACATCATAAAGTTTGTGATCAATTTTTTTGTCACAGCCATGTGTGTTTGTTTAAATACGTGTAACTTGGTAGACAATTATATTTGAAGCTAGCAGCCCTATTTAGGCTTTTTAAGAACGGAAAAACTACCTTCTTGTCGGTTCTGCTTACGACAAAGTGCGGTGAATGTATAGCAAAAATATTTTCTTGTATTTATTAAAGAAAAGGACAACCTTAGTACGTCACCACCGTGGAATGAGTTTTAAATGTAAGTTCTACTGTTATGTTATTGATACTTATATAAATTTTACCTCAGAAATAACAGGATAAGGTGATTGTTTAAAATTGGCGAGACAAAGCAAATTGTTCCATTATGTCGCACATGTTCAAAATTTGTCACGACCATAGATAGATCTAAATGTCACGACCACGGAATTTTTCAAACCTCGGTTGTGACATGTAATGCTTGGTTGTGACATTCTTGTAGTATATTTGAATAATTTGATGATTTTGTTTGCTAAGTTGGGTTATCAATTTGTTGTATTTTTTCCGCAGATGTCACCAAAGAAAAATAAATTTAATCAGCCATCTAGCGAGAGTCTCTTAAGATGTTTGTCGTGACTCTTCGCTATAAGACCGTTAGCCGAAACTACTATCGGGACAATGATCGTCGAGTCAACATCCCACATGGCGGTCACCTCGTGAGCCAAGTCAAGGTACTTGCTGAGTTTGTCCTTCTCGGCTTTCACGAGGTTCTCGTCATGGGGGATGGTGATGTCGACGAGCACTGCCTGGCGCTTGGATCGATCTACCAAAACGATATCAGGCTTATTGGCTACAATAGTCCTGTCCGTGATGATAGATCGATCACAATAGAGCGTGGCACGACCATTCTCAAGAACTGGCATCGGTGCGTAATACTTATAGTACGGCACCTCAGACCCCACAAGACCGTATCGAAGAGCAAGTTGCTGGTGAATGATCCTGGCTACTTGGTTACTTGTTATTTGACACAATTACTTGATTTTCGATGAAATTGTCACACCCATGTTATACAGTCTCACAACTATGCTTAGGGATGTCACAGCCGTGTACACATGCATTACTTTAATCACTTGCAGAGGGTATTAAGCTTGTCCATCTACACCAAAAATTAGCCTTTGGTATGTACTCTTAATATACACCGCAATATATCACAGAAAAAAAAATAAAAAAAAATGTTAATATTTTAAAACTATATGAGAATCACCCAGGAATCTTCTGTCATCTCACTTGCTCTTTAATTATACAGGTTAAGTTAGCGACGCGTCTATTTCCAACTCTCTCATGTTACCAAATTAAAATACTGTTTCAGTTTACATACGATTAACTTATTTACTACAAATAAAATACCAAAATATAATAAAATAACCTTGGGATACATGGATAAGAGTTAGATATTGAAAATGAATAAAATTGAGTCGCTAAAAACAATACGCGTTGCTGCGTTAATATTAGTAGTTTATGCAACTGATACATAATGAGAGGTCTTAAAACACGAGTGTGGTTTTATGAAACTCGCTGACGCTCGTTTCATAAAACTACACTCGTGTTTTAAGGCCTAATTATGTACAGTTGTATACACTACTTTATCTACACACATATCATAAGTACTCTAAGATGGGTTCAGAAGCCATAAGGAAATGACCGGCACCACTAGTGCTACCTGTAAAATATCTAAAAACGACATATACTAATGCAGTAAGAAATAAATCTGAACAAATACATAAACAGATTATTTATTGTAATAGTTGTAATTTACATTAACATTGAAACAATATTTTCAACTAAAATGTGAATTACAATAAAGTTATCACAATTATACTTTCGTAACAGCAAAGAACCAACAAACAAATGACAACAATAATGGCGGCAATTCGAACCTCCGTCAAGACGAGTGTTTTTTTTTCTAAATCATATACAAACGAATGTATCCATATTCATGTCACTCGAGATCAAATGTCGTGCGGTTTTTATAAAAAAACATACTGAATTGACGTTTCGTATCGATAACAATATTAATATCTATGGATACTAGAATAGAGACCTACTTTAGTTTTGACAGCTGTTCCAAATTTAAACTCATTACCTTACAAAAATTGATACTGTTATAACATTACAGTACAGATTTTCCTACTGCCACAGATAAGAAAGTTCTCATAGTAAAATTAGTTGTAGTAATGCTGGTCAATTCCTACGGTTTCTGAACGCATTTTAGAGCACTAATGATATGTGCGTAGATAAAATAATTAGTACGGTATTTTTTATAGATAAATATATTGTAAAGAACCCAATAATACATTATTAATGACACATATGACGACGCGGTTGGCGCAGTATTAAAGCCTACTGAGCTGGCGGTCCTGGATTCGAATCCCGGAAGGGCAAATATTTGTGTGATGAACACGAATATTTGTGCCTGGGTCATGGATGTTCTATCTAGTTAAGTATTTATTTATCTATGTAAGTATCTATATCGTCGCCTAGTACCCATAACACAAGCCTTCTTGAGCTTAATTTGGGACTAGGTATAGATTTGTGTGAAGTTGTCTGATATTTATTTATTTATTTTATTTATTTATGTATTATTCATCTCCTCAAAATAATCTCATACGATAGTTATTCCAAAGCCAAATTATCGCACACCGTTGTTTTCAGAATCTCCCAAGAAATAATTAAATTAATAACTAAACCTACAAACGCCTTACGACGCATCCCAACCAAAAAATACAGGTGTAATCCACCATTTCACGGTCGCCTTAATAAACTAAATAATTTATGAGATTTCACGTAATTCAATTATCTAATGCAGACTGATCCCGCGATAAGAGTTAATGCATGCTCCATTTAGCCCTCGTCTGTCAAAAAGAGCCACGTTACTCCACAAATTAGGAAACGAAATAAATTAACTGGAAACGTAATAAAACCCCCCTTTAAATGCCCACAAACAACCCTTTAATACTAGCGCTTAAAGGTCGGTTTTCGAACGCGTTAGAAGTATGATAATGTTGCCAGATTCTACACGTATGCATTAGAATAATTGCAACGGGCAACTCCCATGGCGCGGTTATTAAAAAAGCATTAGACAATGTCATATTAATTAGTTTATAAGGAATATGTACTGTTAAATTGGGTGTTTGGGGAGAGTTTGAGGGTTATTCTCATAAGCGTTTTAACCGCCATCTAGCTTTCATTACGAGATGGATATATATATTTTTTTAAGTCTGTCATACTCACAACAATAGTGTTCATTTAGAGCACACAAATTGAATATATTCGACTTCAAAAATGATGTTATAACTGTCAAAATTTCGAAACGAAAGCTAGATGGCGGTTAAAACGCTTATGAGAATAACCCTTGAGTGTCTATAAGCAGTATAGACTGCTTTTATTTGGACAACTTTGTATGTGATAGTATCGACCATTGACCAAAGTAGTTAGCTTTTTTTAAACGTGGCTTGAACTGTATCAGGGTTGATTAAGCCTGACTACCAGTAGTACCAGTCAGTGGGAATTTGGGTGGGACTGACTATCTGAGAATTAAACAAATGCCAGTTAAATGTCATCATTTCTATTAAAGCAATTTTAACTCTTGACAAACGCCTTAGAGTTGATAATCCACCAATATGACACCTTATCTATGAATGACGCTTCCTTTTTTATGAGGGACGATAATGAGGTACAAAACCACACAACAGTATTGTTTTCTTTAATGAGATCGTACACAACGATAACCGAAGGACTATAGCAGTTCCGCGTGACGTCACACTGTGCTATTTTTTTTAGCAGTTATATGTACTTATCCAAATCCCGAACTTTAATGCGCTCTATCTTATTTTTTGTTTGATTGTCAAAAGAAAATACGTGTCCCACATTTTGACGTGATAGCGTCTTATAAATCGATGAACGCCGGCACGCACGAAAAAGCATTACTCATTGTCGCGTTCCGCCTGAGCCGAGCGTGCAAGCGAGAGCGCGGAATAAGCGATAGAGAGGCACGATCAGCCTAAAAGTTCGGTTTGCGACGCATCTATTTCTCTTCGACTCCATCGGCCGGCGTACGTTATGACGTAACATTATCGTCCGTAAACCGACTTTACAGACAACCAATCTTTTTTTGACAATCTAACTGATGGATATATTATAAAAATCATTTACCCAGGAACTACCCAAATTTTGGTGGGAGAGTAAAATCCATCACCAGAAATCACGTCCTTTGTTCAACCTGTCGTATTTTTTTAATTCTGCACCCCGTCTGTTGATAGCATATCAAAAGCAGCATGTTTTTTATTGGCGGCTATCTTGATCGTGACCTGCGGTGCGTTAAGTGAGCAAACACAATGAAATTATAGAAATAATTGGACAAGAACGCGTCAGAGCAGTACAACGGGTTCCGTCCCTAGCACACAGGCTGTATTATACAGCTTTTTTTTTATAACGGCACACTTAGTGACTCCACTGCTACGGGGGGGTACCATGATCTTAAGGCGCTTATTCAACAGAGCATAGCAAAATCTTTAGCTTTAGGTATATCGCAAACAAATAATTTTGTTATATTTGCTGCATTGAGTATTGCATTGTCATTTTAAAGAATATATCGCCTGGTGACAACTAAAACTCACTAAAATTTTTGTCACTACTCTTCTAAACCTTATATCGAGTTCCTAATGTTCCTATATTGATACTGAGATACGAGCTCTGTTTTAAGTAGGTAATTGTTACTTATTTATTTAAACTCATTGCACAAAACAAAAGTCAGTACAAATGGCGAACTTAATGCCTATTGGCATTCTCTACCAGTCAACCATAGGGCCAAACAGAGATGCTTCAAGTGCACTCGTGTGTTACTTAGTGAATTTAGGTTGTTAACAGATGACATGATAAAGTTAGACATACTTACTGCTCGCTCATGTACATGTCATCTGTACTCGCTATTTCTGATATTTCACCTATTTAAAGATAATATAACCATTTCAATCAGTGAAAGTTTTTTTTTTTTTTTAAGTATTATGTATGATTACACTAAACAACTATATTTTATCGTTTATAGGTTATTGTTTATGGACCAACGATTGGCGCAATGTTAGTGGCTCTTCGCTTGTATTTAGATTATTCTACTTACATAATATATATTTACCATTTTAATATAAATTCAAGTATAGTGAGTTTTGTTTTTGCCGGAACGTCAGGTCCTGTGTACATGAACGTTCATTGAACGTGTTACTAATTGTTCAGTTTTGTCGGTTTGAGATGCGGAACCCTAAAAATATAACCGATTCTATAGAAATTAAAATTAAACTGTGATTTTAAAGCGAACAGTTATGCGAGTAATTAAAGTAGCATGTACACGCCAACGTGAATAAGACTCAAAGGTGTTACACACTTCACAATTAAATATTTATATATTTTGGTTAATTTTAATGCCTTGTGATTAACTCGTCTAGTCTAAATTAGTTGCAGTTTTAAACATGCTAATGATATACAGTGCGTGAGCTGTGAGAATGCGTTTCGCGTTTTATACCTGTCCCGCTTGCTCTTACGCGAACCAGATAAGAATCTCTCAGTTTTCACTCAAATCTGTAAATGTTGATCTTAAACAATGATTGCTGACATCATAGCAAGTACTTCATTTTCGTACGAGGTGTCCACTGATACTCTTACGAGGTGGCCAATAATCTGATATGACTGATAATCGTTTAAGAGGAAATACCTTACCGTCTGTTTACGCTAAGTTTGCATTTAGTAGCTATGGCGTCGTATACAAATGAGACTCAAATTTTACGTAACCGGGTTGAAGAAATCGAGGTTTCGTGCTCGACTGTTTCCTCTTCCAAAACTTAACCAATAGTATCGAAATTTTGGAAACTGAGTGAGAAGGACAGTGACAGTATCGAACTGTTTCGATTTTTGCGCTTATTATAGTAGAATTTGTGTACTCGGCGCTTGTTTGGAGCCAAATTTTGTCCAAAACCAGACCTAGTCCGTTAGGCTGGGATCCGTCGTGCGCCACCCTCATCCTGCGATCCTAACCAGGTCATCAGTATTCAGTTTGTCCTTTCAGGGGGCTTAGGATAGTTGCGTTTATCACGCGATAAATAAGTGACAAAGCATCTGTCCCACTCGCATTTTGTCAAAACGTGACGGATGCTTTGTCACTTATTTATCGCGTGATAAAAACAACCATCATAGGCCCGCTGAAAGTCCGTCTGAATCGACAGCAAGCTGCAGAGAAACCTGCCCCTGCCCCCCCCCCCCCCATTACTTACTGTACACAGAAAGTTAACCTGACAACTCGCACTTGAATATTGTAGGTATCTTTGTGTACATCACTAATTAGCGGCGAAGTTTTCTGATGATTTCATTCTGTCAAATTAGTGTCAGAATAACTAATTACCTGTCAAAATGCAATTAGCGCTCGCAAAAACTTCAATAAATAATGTGCATTGTATATTTTTGGGTAAGTTAATCAAAGCTTTGAGTTTGTTAAACTCGGTTCATTCCGTTTTCAATTTTTTTTTTTACGATTTCAATCACCGATTCTATAAGGTTAACTGGAATAAATCCTTTATAGGGATAGGTTTGCTTTTATAGACATGTATCTAATGTTTTTGTTAAATTGTTTTTATTTATTTAATCTTTATTGAACAATAGAAAACTTATCGTACAAAATGGTGGAATTAATGCCATCAGACATTCTCTACCAGTCAATTTTTGGGTAAAGCAGAGTTTCTATGTGTAATAAAGAGATATCGTGATAAAAAAATGCAGAACACTGAAACGGAGTGGTTGGACATCCAATCCAATGTAGGAAAATATTTCTTACCTTTTGGGTCAATCAACTTTTCTCTGTTGCTTGTTGCCATGGTGATGTCCCCTGGGTAACTCTTTAAAACTACGATTTTCAGCGGCAATATTCAACAAAAATGTTGTAATTGCAGCAGTTATAAGCCCATTCTTATCTAGAATATCTCTTGAAAATACCAATATTATAAATTATCAACACTTTTCTAAGAAGTTTAATGGTGTCCTGGGTGACGGGAGAGAATAACAACAAGAAAAAATTGCCCACCCTTTTAACGTTAACATTGAGTTTCGTGAAAGAAGTTGCGGGCATTTTCTAGTACCTATGTGTATATGATTGACCTGTGGTGAAGGTATGGTTAGGCATCATTCAAACTGCCTAGTTTTCCAATAGCTTTCTAACTTCAAATGCGTTTATCTTTCAATTAAATTTACCGTTAATCACCAATATCGAAGTAAACTGTTATTTACTTTCCAATGTAACCTAGTGTTAAGGAAACAAACCTTTGACACCATAGAAAACGCATTATTTATCAAAATTGCTCGATATGACTTTATGCTTACCTAAAATTTGAATCCTAAGTTAACTGTTACAAAGTTCTATGTGTCTATCAAGCCTTCGTTGCTGTTAGAACCTTGTGTTGTTAAGCTATGCGGCATGAAAAGCCCATCAGTTGACAGCCACAAATGACCAGCAATCGGTACCCACTTTTCTGCAATAAAACGTTGGACATTCATAAATTGAGCGTGACGCACATAAAACAAAACTGAGCGCTAAATGTACTTTTATTTATTAATATTTATTTCTTAATTATTATTTATCACACGTCACTTACAGTTAAAGCATGACGCATCGTTTACATTAAAATTAAATTATATTTCATTTCAATATAGGTTCATAATTATACAGGATTAAAATATTAATTAGGTACTTACTTTGATATATCAATATCACCGAATAAGCGATGTCTCAGGTAGGTATATTCCCTCAAAACGCGATGTATTTGAGCTGCATAAAGTGACATTTCCACAGTTTGTACACACAAGTTTGCACATGAATGAGGCGCAAACTTAACGCGACCAGTGAACAGTTCCATTACATCTGTAATGGAATGAGAGCCCTGGGCCCAAATTAAATAAAACTTTGCAATATCTCTACTTTATCAAGGCATTTTATCAAAACAACGCGGTGGCGCAGTTGTAGTGCAGCTGCTTACTGAACCGGCAGGCCCTGGTTCAAATCCCGGCCAGGACATTTTTGTGATGAACTCGAATATTTGTCCCGGGTCATAGATGAATGTCTAGTACCCATAGTACAAGCTTTGCTTAGTTTGGGACTAGGTCGATTTGTGTAATTATTTTACTATCACTATTTATTAAACTATTGATACAAAGATATCAAAGCTCAAAGAAAAATTGAAATGAGTTACCTGGGGGACGAGACCGGGAATTGAACCCGGTACCTCTGGATTGCCGGTCCAGTGCGCTAACCACTTCGGCACCCGAACTCCAACTAACCTGTCGAATCGTTCCTTATGCTTCGTGTGTCGATCTTTGCATTGTTTATTTGAAAAGTTTTTACACCTTAGCGACCTCTATGCGAATACGTTAATATTCACATCTTACCGCACTACTTTACAGCAGTGAACGAGCAAGCGAGAGAGGGCGCTAATTTTTATAATTTTATTACACGTTTCATAAAATTATATCACTATTTATTTTATATAAAATAGCTTATTTACTTAGCAAAACAAACTACACCAACCGCGCAATATTCTATTAGATGTAAATGGAATACATGAATATAGCAGAAATCTTAAATGAAATGCAATCAACTCAGCAGCGGCACGGAATGGAGGCATATAAAGCCATAATCCACCGCACGTATGAAGATATCCACAATAGAATTCTGAAGCAGTAGCGTGGATTGACGGCGAGTGCCGCGCCGGCCACTATTGTATGGAAATCGTGCGCTGTATGCTTGGGGACAGTAGGTCAGCTGGGCTTTACCATAGACTATTCGTGAAGACGTCCAGTTCGTGTATGTTTACGAATAAATTTTCATTCATTCATTCACGTATACAGGATGGCCCATTTAGATCGGTCAGTATGGGAAAGTGAAACTATTAAGTGTATGAATGCAGTTTTTCTTGTTACAGTGAAACCTGGATAACTGGTACTTGAAGGGACCAGCAAATTTGTCTCACTTAAAGAGGTATTCCACTTACCCAGTGTCTCAGATATACAGGTATAGATTAATTTCAGTCCCATTTACATAGGGTTCCATTAATAGAGGTAAACAACAGGATATTTCAGTTACAGAGGTGCGATTATTAAACAAAACAGGTATGTAGGTGATGTATTTCATAAGTAATAAAAAGGTACCTCATAAACAAAAATCATTAACACTTTTTTTATAAACAGTACAAAAATACAACAGAATGCGTCAATTAAATAAACCTGACATTTTATATTATGGGACGTTTTTAGGGGCCAGCTATTAAGATATAATTTTTTAACTAATATATATTTAATCTTAGGTATAATTTTGGTTACAATTTGTTGACATTGCATAATTGGCGTGAAAAACAATAGGGCTTTTACTCTCTCGCGTTTTGAAATAAAATGAAGTCTCAGTTAGAGAGGTACCTAATGGATTGACGTTATCAGTTATAGAGGTCGAAATCTTTATATTCAAAGATAACCAATTATTAAAAGTATAACTTAAAATGTAGTCTCAATAATAGAGGTAAAATATGCCTGCTGTCTCAGTTATGGAGGTAATTATGAAGACAAAATCGAAAAAACGAATCCCAGTTATAGAGGTATGTTTTGTCCCACTAACAAAGGTAATTCAGTGGTAAAGTGTCGGGACAACAGCCCGAGTTTCAGCTATGAAGGTTTCTCACTTATCCAGGTCCCACTTATCCAAGTTTCACTGTATTAAAATCAATGACACGGTTCCTAAGATCAGATGTTTGTATGCTTATAGTTTCAGACTTTCCCATACTGACCGATCTAAATGGGCCACATGTGTATCGTATGATTAAAATTTAGCATTCCGCAGACCGTGATCTCGCATCATTTGTCATGTATTATAACGAAGAAGCCTGCTAAAGCATGGGCTTTCTATTCGTACGAACGAATACAACCAATCTGTTGGAGCTGACCACCTCAGAGGTTCCTTTCTCAGATCACAACTAATATTATAAAGGAGAAAGTTTGTGAGTGTGTTTATGTGTATGTTTGTATTTACAATGGATACCACATAGATGTTTGACACAATATTGCCATACAACTATTAGTTTATTGAGGAGCTTTCTCTACTGTAGCATGCAAATCCTACTTGTATTTAGACGGTTTTGTTCAATATATATTTACCATATTGCAACCGAGGACAAAACTTCGACCGTTGACAGCGTTTACCTACACAAAATATTTTCCTCCAAAATCCTAACATGCCTCAAGATTAAAGTCTTGCAAGTCGGCTGTGTCGTGGTAGGGATGACATTACGAAACTGAAACGTGGTCGCCAGACGTATGTCACGTAGAACCTTTTAAAAAGCTTAAAATCACCTAGAAAGCATGGTGAGGGCAGAGGACTAGTCATAGTGGCGTTTCTGTGAAACAAGAATCGCATACACATTCTAGAAATGACCGTGTTGTAGCAGTACAGAACCCTTGCGCCAGAGTTTAATTCGTGCTTGACCGGTTTCTATTCTACCGTAGTCAAGAAAAAGCATACAGCTGCAAATGACCTACTGTGTCTGTCTCCACTACGCCACACTGTGACGCGAATGCGGAATAGCTGGTCTATACTTAGCTGTGTTAAGCCAATAATTAAATAATAAATCACAGCTAGAGCCGCGACTTCTATTTGCTGCTGGACGTGCTTTGGCCCGTGATGCGTGGAGACTCGTTACTGCCGCTTCTTAAGCGTTTATATAGGTACCTATTAAATACTAGTGGCTCGCAAATGTTTAAGAAATTTAATTATACACTAACTGCGCCGCGCGGTGTTACCCGCTCATCCCACGAGAAATCTAAATGTTTTCGGAAAAAAAGTAGCCTATGTGGTAATACAAGGTGTCAGCTACCTTCATACCAGATTTTATCAAAATTGGTCCAGCCGTTTGAGAGTGAAGAAGTAACAAACATAAACAGACACACACTTTCGCTTTTGTAATATTAGTGTGATATCATTATAATATTTTTAATTTTCACTATATCCTCCCCCATTTTACAACTTTTTTTTTTTTTTTTATTTATTTATCACAAACAAAAAACTTATGTGGTATGTAACACATTTATATTCCGCCAAACTGAGGACAGTTTGTTGGCGGATAAAGCGCTCACAAACATTTTCGTGTGCTACCACTTATAAATTACTTGCACAAATTTTACTGCTACCCATCAACAACAACTGAACTGACAAATAAATCAATTAATAATCGCTCACGATAGTCGATAGTAGTTACGATAGTCTGTTGACAAATGCCACCTGGAGACAAGAACAGATGGAAATCTAGACATATGAAGCATTTTTGCCCAAGAACGGAAACGAACCACTTGCTTGGTAATTATTTTAAATATTTTATTTAGGTACGTTTGTAACTATGACCACATGAAAGACAGCACATTAACAGAGAACTAGAAGGGGCAATTTCGTCGTAGTCGGTTAAAAACTATCCTAGAACCATCATCTGACTAGAAGAAAAGAAAAAGTATAACGCGGACGAAGTTGCGGGCACCTTCCAGTGTATAATACTCATGAAACAACATTCAAGAAACTGGGGGGTAATTCGACCAATTTTAGAGAGATGATAGAGATCTCTCCATTTCATCGCCATCCGTCACTTTTGACGTGTCCCTACTTGACAAGTGGCGATGTCCTTAGAACATCGCAACTTCGTCAATCCGGTCGCGATTAATTTGCGTTTCCTTTGTATGTGACGGCATTAATAACAGGTGCATAATTATCTTAACCGTGTAGTGGGTGAAATAAGTCATTTACGTTTCGTTCAAAACAGAATTTTTGACAATCATTATCGCCTTCGTATTTCCAAAATTGAGATGAGATATGTCACTTGAAGCTCATCGCATTTTAATGACAGTTCAAAGGTTCACTATTATCTAATAGAGATTTGACGTTTGGCGATTTCTCAAACGGCATTCTTGAATTAGGTCCATGAAAACCTGTCTTAATGACAGCGATAGATGGCGTCCTTACGCGCCAAATGTCAAATATTGTAATATTTTATTTTGACAGGTCAAAATGACAAAACGGGTGCCGAGCTGGCAGTAATTACTGGACGTTTTGACACTTTGCCATTTTGAGCCGCCTGCAGCGCATCTTGTTATTTATGATAGCGATCTATAGATCTTATAGATCGTATCGATCTATCTTTGATAGTTTATCATGGGATCTGACGTGGCATTTCGTAATATCAGTCAATTATAGGTAAAGTCTATTCAATTACATCAAAATGAACTTGATGCCTTTCACCAACAGAAACACTGGTGGAAAATGGCTCAGGACTGTGTCAGGGAGGCCTTAGCCCAGCAGTGGAACGCTCTAGGCTATTCAATGAAAATAAATCAATAATATAAAATTACAATGATATTAAGGTTACATAAAAGCTTACAAGTATTACAACTGACTCCGAAAAAGACGGGAGGTTCTCAAGTTGACTGAATGTTTTATTCTGGAAGGAATCAACTGTTGCGGGTACATGTACCGATTTGGGTCTTTTCACTATCAGCTTATGATGCTGTAGCGAATTCGCTCGAAAAAACATCACTAGAAACATTTTAGTGTGAAAATATTAGTAACCTTTGAAATTGTTTTTACAAGCTTTTATTTACATCCCAGGCCATAAGTATGGAAACAAGCTTATATGTATTACTATACATTAGACAAACCTGTGATTTCCTTACGGAATAACTTACAAAATCACAATAGATAAATGATTGGGTATAACCATTTTAAAAGTCAATAATGCAAATTCTGCTTATGAAAATTGCTAGTGAAACATTTTGTAGAAATGCAATATAAAAACGACTTCATGCACTGTCTTTGTCCCGGAGTTAGGTAAGTAGGTATATATATATTTTTACAATATGCTAATGTTTCAATAGTGGATGCTCTATTTTTTTATATTTTGGGGGTGGCCTAACAGTTACTAACATTCACACAAGGAATAATTATTGGAAACTTTAAATCCCATCAAAAACATAAATGTAAAATGAGAGCCAAGTTCAATATCGCGTGCACTTCGCCGACAAAAGAATTGAGATCTGCAAGGGTGCCAAGTTCTTTGCTCTAAAATTTTTAGATACAAGGACATGCGACATACTCAATGCATTTATTTTACTTGGGGAGTAATTCAATATCAAGATTTGACTTGGCTAGTTTTCATAAACTAACTAAATTTTATAAAAGTAACATATTCATAGTCATAGTTCATTATCAAGCCAACAGTATAAGTAACAAGACGTACACTAACTTGCGTACTTACCTTTACGAAAATAGGTTAATGATTTGATTGATTTTGATTTATAATATAAATTTATATTTTAAAACTAGCCAAGTCACGTCTTGATATTGAATTACACCCCAAGTAAAATAAATGCATTGAGTATGTCGCATGTCCTTGTATCTAAAAATTTTAGAGCAAAGAACTTGGCACCCTTGCAGATCTCAATTCTTTTGTCGGCGAAGTGCACGCGATATTGAACTTGGCTCTCATTTTACATTTATGTTTTTGATGGGATATCATTACTTTTTGTACAGAATTTATTATGATGTGTAAATTACTTAATTATTATTTGTTAATTAGTTCTGTGTGCTATTCTAGTACATCTTTTGAAAGTTTTGAACAAACAAAGAATTTTCCAAAACGGTTAGTACGTATTGGATTTTTATGTGCATGTATGTGTAAGTGTGTGCGTGTGAGTGTAAGTATATGCTATTCTAGTATATCTTTCAAACAAAAAAAGAATTTTCGAAATCGGTTTATAAATGACAGAGTTCTGAGGCAACAACCATCAATAATAATAATAATAATAAAAAACATAAAAAAATCACTGTTTTAGATTTTTATATGTATACACACACAATTACTAAGCTGGATGCCAAATTTCACCTTTCTAGGTCACCTGGAAGTGGGTTAGGTTTTTGATTACTAGTCAGTCAGTCAGTCAGTCAGTCAGTCAGTCAGTCAGTGATAAAAATACCGTTTTTTGGACTATAATATCTCAATAACTATTTAACCTATATTAATGAAATTTGGGGTTCTACTTGTTCTAAAGGATCTTAATACATAAGCCAAATTTCATTTTTTTATGTTAAATAGATTTGGAGTTATTGGGGGGTCAAAAGTGGCTCCAAACGGTTCGTGTAATATAACACACGGCTGCTGCTCGCCAGTTCCTGCGGTGAACTTGGCTGGACACGCTGCCGCGTGTCTAGATATTCAAAGAATAAACTTTGTTTCCTATCCATACTTTTAGCCTGGGGCGTAACTTGCCGTGTTAGTATGTGTGTGTGGAGCGATATCTTGGAAACGATACAGTTGTAATGTTCACAGCACGGTTCATGAGATACAGCCAGGCGACAGACAGATAGATAGACGGACAGATGGACGATGGAGTCTTAGTAATTGGCTCCCATTTTTTACCCTTTGGGTACGGAACCCTAAATAGTTGATTGACCCAATAAAAAGTTAATTTATTAAAAATATTTAGGAATGCAAGATAGATGTGTCCTTATCTAGAATCGACGCATCTAAAGCCGCGCATCTAAAAGTTGGTCCTTCGATTGTATGAATAATAAAGGGCCATAGACATCATTATGCATACGAGGGACCTTAACTAGGGACTGAGACGTTTTACAGCGTATGACGATTGTGACCACTAATTGTGTTGCTATTTGACTAGGCTTTTTCAAATTGCCTGTAAATAAATAAATACAAAATAAATAATGGTATTAGGAGTCATTATTACACGAATACATGAAGCCAGACTAAAATATGCGTAAGTAGGTACTAGAAGACGATAAACATTTTGAACAGTATACTTACTCGAGTGCAAAAAAGGCATTCCTGAACAAGGAACAAATCCGTGACGATGGAAAGCGCCTTGACAGGATGTCGTTGATCCCGTGGAGAATGGGCCGTGCGCTGGTTTGGGATGCCACCTGCTCTGCAAAAGAGCTGGGGCGGCGACGGCCGCCCGTGACCACTCTAATTAATTCAATTTATTCAATTATAATTTACACAGTAGATACACCAAGGCACTGTGTACCAAGTAAATTCATAGAACTAAGTAACAATACAGAACATTGCACAACAGAAAGGAAAAATATTAATAAATAATTAAACATAATTCAGGTATATACAGTTGTCTTAGCGCCCAGTACGAGTTTGTGGCATTTGGCGTCGAGACACTTGGCTCGTGAGGCCAGGGGGTACGCGGCCTGGTCAAATGTCTCAGCAAGCTTAGATACTTGTATATTCAAGAAACAAAATCGAGTTCATGACATCAATGCGACCACGCGGGATTTATACCTTGGACCACCAGCAGCTGTACTACTAAGGTGCCAACAGCATCGTCAAATGTTATCTCATTACTTACATTTCATTTAAAACCGCAGTCTCCTGCTAAGTTAATAAGGACCAGCAACCGGTTTTTAGTATGAGTTACATTGGCAATACAATTTTGTGTGGCAGTCATCGGTTCCTGGCAAGCCTGGTCTCTGCTTTATTCTTTTTCTTTCCCCAGACACTAGTCACTAGTCATAGTCACCCTCGTAAAGAGTGTAACACACAGGATGGGATGCAATCAGCATGCAAATCGCGCTCTCACTCGGCGAGGCAAACATCGAATATTGATCGTCGCATTATGATAATGTTGGAATAAAACGCTGCCGCGGCCTGACCGGCATCAGTGTGCTCGGGCCTTTAGGCTGTGTAGTCATTTGTGATATTTATTTAATTCTGCGTCTCTCGCAAGGATCGTAGGTATTTGTAATGATCCGAGGACTAAAGTCGTCGACGTAGCCAATTCGATGCCAGGCTGGAGCCAAATCGATCGACATTGATATAGCCATTTGAATGCAAACCGCCATATAGCCGTGATATGGCTGACATATTAAGGTTTTTGCTATTGAAGATACGTTAAGCGATATTTAGGAAAGATGTCATTTGAAATGTCGAATCTAGCCCCATGGTCTCCAGTTTATACATTTCAGGCACTCTTTTAGTCAGACGTTTCGTAGACGATTGGCTAGTGGCTACGCGACAAAGAAGAAAGATGGTACTTTAATGAGTGCCGTAATATTTCGGTATAATATGGTAGTTAGTTAATACTAACTATCATAATAGTTGTTAGGTAATTCCACTTTGTAATCAATATCATGGCATGAATAGCATGTACACAAAATGCAAAGATCAAAATAGTGAGAAAACTTGATCCTAGCCGCATCTGTAATTACATAGGCATTACGTAGTGATAAAGTTCATAAAAAAATCGAAGAACCTATTGTAAAAACATGAAAATTTTTGTAACCAATCATTTACAGAAATCGCCTTAAGTTCACACCCAGACATTATTGCACGGCCTCGAACGAAAGCGTTGAAAATGTCCACTCAGAAAATATTTGTGGTGCATATTTGCAGACGGGGCCGGAAGACGGGTCGCTGGCCCTAAGTCAACGCGGCGGACAAACAGAAATGCCTAGTGGCGTAAGTGACAAGAGAATAGCGGAATCAAATGAAATGAAATAATTTATTCAGTAAGTAGGCCACAAGGGCACTTTTATAAGTCAGATTGTGAATCTACCGGCATTTCGCAAGAGGAGACCGCTGTTGAGATTTAATAAAAGATTAATAAGATCCCATTTGGTCTATTAAGTACACGCACAGTCAATATTTCAGCAATTTTTAAAGCGACCCAAAATAATCAATATCACGACGCATTGAGAATGTCCACTTAGAATATTTCTGGTGGGTAGATGAGACCGGAAGATGGCTCGCTGGCAAGAGTCAAGGCGGCGGATAAACAGGAATGCCTTATGGCGTAAGTGACAAGAGAATAGCGGAGATTTAATAAAGTTTAATAAGACCCCATTTGGTCTTATGCACGCACAGGCGATATTAAAGCGATCCAAAATAATAAATATCATCTCGCTTTTAAAAAGTGCACTCAGAAAATATTTGTGGTGGGTGGATGGGACTGGAAGATGGCTCGCTGGTCCTTAGTTAACGCGGCCGACCAACAGAAATGCCCTGCGGCGTGCAAGAGAACGTTACTTTGATTTTCCATTTTTTATAAGAATCAAACTATTATGTTGTTTTGACATTACTATCCAGGAGTAAGCGTAAATGTACATTTCAACAACACACTTCGGTCTAATGCATGCATTTCACCGATACTAGGGCAATCCAAAATATTCTTCAATATCATGGAGCATTGATAACGTCCACTCAGAGAATATTTGTGATCGACATTTGCAAGCCCGTGTTACGGAGATACCGCGACTTTGCGCGACCAGCGGCGCGGTGAGCGGTTGAGCGAGAGATCCGAGCGCGGTAGCTATACGAGAGAGCGAGAGACATGTACCGCGTACCACTGCCGCTGCCGCTGCCACGCAAAGTGGTGGCATCTCCGTTACAGCATCCCTTGGTACACTCACATACACACTCACACGCGCATCAATCCGCTCGTCGCTTATGACTCCCAGCAAGCCAGCGGGACAACACTGTTCTCACGCTGTTCCGCCGGACTAGTGCATACCCCGGCAATGCTGGGCCTAATTCTACGAGGCAACGCAATATGCCCAATTTAATACAGCTATTTCTCTCATATCATAAGCTATAATCAGGCCATATTCACCTTTTCAGATAACTTGCCTATGCATGAGATCTTGTCGTGTATCACATTTATAAATGCCCTCTTTTTACGTCGCGGGCGCGGGTGGAAAGTAGCTGATTTGATCTTCTGTGAAGCAACTAACCTATTTTAAACGGGAATACTTTTCTTTGGTTCCGATAATTTAAGTTCTGAGGTGCGAAAGACTTTGTTTTTAGCTAAATGGAATTACCAACAGCTTTGCTTTACTCCAACCGACAGAGTTCTGACTAAGCCTATATCGAATTACAAACGTTGATACTACGTTATGTTAAAATAAGTAAGTTAGATTAAGCTTAAGAATCCTTGTAACGCTTTGGTTTATAACTGTCATGTTACATTTTATGTGACTGTCAATTAAGTTTTTAAAGAAATTATGAATAAAAATACCAAAAAAGTGAAAAAGGACTTCGAGCAAGTTCATCGTTGTATTTATTAATCATTATAATTACGGTTTTAGTTTGTCAGTTATTCCACGCGTTTATATACGAGTATATAATATATACTTCTTATCCGGGCCTCGATGCGGTTAACTTCACAGCAAACAGTCTACTGATCGTGAAAACGCGCGATAAATCATCACTGACTGTTAAATGGTCATTGGAGCTGAAAGATTCTTGAGTATCGACTGCGTAGGTACCCGATGATTTTATTTATTTAATAAATAAATTAAAACCAGATGATGCAGCTGGGTAAACTATAAACTACCCCAATAACTCAATTAATGGTCAATTCAAAACCGCTGGAAACCATTGGATGTTGACAGTACACAACTAGTTATCGTGGAGATTCTTGAAGGAGGCAGTTGTCTTGCTGTTCGCGATTTTCCACTGACATTTATATTCACGTGTGAAAACATCGGCAGCCAGTCGATCGTTGTTGACTGGACTAGGGCTCTCAAGTTAAATACTAGCGAGTATTTAGCAATGGGTCGAAAAACTCATGCGACTATTTATAAACCTTGTTATTCGCTACGGGAGTCCTGGCGGAATGATAATGCCAGTGAGAGCTACAGTACAGGTCATAACAGTACCTTAACTGCATTAAAACGGTCAGTCACTCATATAATCCAAGCGAATAATAATAAACCGTATTATTTGCTTAAGTAGTACCGATGGAATGCAGTGATAGCTACAGTATCGGTTGTAACAGTATATTGATTGACTTCAATAAACTGCTCAGTTAGTCTCGAAACTCTAAACCTTAATTTATAAACCTTGTACACCTACACTTTATACAGAAGTACTGACTATCCAGGCGCTGCAGTAGCAGTTTGATTTTAACAATAGAAACATCTCTAATGCGATAATAATGTTATATAATACAGGAAACGTACACTTGATTGACACATTTGAAAACCAATACTTGAGAGTCAGGCTATAAAGGAATTTTGACTGTAATAAACCACTCAACCACAACATATTCTCAGAAAGAGAAGGGTGCAGAAAGGTTCTCGAATGGAGGCCACGTACCGGCAAGCGCAGCGTGGGACGTCCACCCACAAGGTGGACAGACGACCTGGTAAAGGTTGCAGGATGCCGCTGGATGCAGGCGGCTTCCAACCGGCCGATCTGAAAGTCACTGGGGAAGGCCTATATTCAGCAGTGGATGTCCTGTGGCTGAAATGATGTTGATGATGATGATGAGAATATATTAAGACTCCCAGTGAGATCCATAATACAGGTTCAAAAAGTAACTTGACTTCTACGACCACTCAGTCGTTTATTGAACTTAAAACCATGTTGTTTACAACGAGAGTGCTGGCTTGTGTAATCCACAGTACTGGTTCATACAGTGTCTTGACTATATTGAGACGCTAAGTCACTCAAAAGCAAATTTCATATGACGAATATAAACCTTGTTATTCGCAACAGGAGAGTCCCTGCAGAATACTAATGCGAGAAAGATTTGTACCAAACAGGGATATACTTTGACTCCACTAATATACCCTTATTATATCACTCGCAGACCGTGAGCCAATATTTGTAATGTTGTACACAGAGTTTTAGTACCAAAACTATTTACTAATCAGTACGTATTTCGACTGTAGTGAAGTGCTTATTCAATGAAATGCAAAAGTTAAGCTTATGTAAAGGTGTGTAATATTGGACAACTTATGTAGTTCCGCGTGGCTCTATTGCTTGATTTTTTCTCACGGAAAGTAGTCGGACGAGTATTAGTAGACAATTTGAATAAGAAATAAAAAAAGAAATGGCACTAGTAAGGAGTAAGTGCCAACAAGAAGTTTTACTCAACAGCAAGTAGGTAATAACATAGATTTTTAGTGAGAACTATTAGTTGCATTTGAGGGTAGTTAAGATACTGAATAACCACACTGTGGGCCAAAAGTTGTGTTGGAAAAAACTTATCGGCTATGTAATTATGTTGGAGATTTTCAACTATGTTGGGATCAATTGACATAACCGTTTCGCGGTAGGCGATAATTGGCATGAAATGATGAAACTAAATGCCAATCATTAAAATGCCAGTGAGATCACGCACGCATAACCGAAAATAAAAGGTCCGTCCCTAAACTCTACACTAATGTAGACGATATGTGTTACGGCATTTTGGTTCTCAAATCGACGTATGACACGAACATTTGCTGCTCTCGGAAGTCACAATAAATTTTGTGGCTCTACTGACAAGGGGTATAAGTCAAATATTAACAAGAAACAAAAGGGCATAGCTCTATTGTGCGACTTAAGCTCCATCCCCAGGATACTTCATTAGACATTCCAAAAATTCACCCTAGCTCTACTCATCATCATTGCATCCTGCCGATTTCGGCCACGGCGACTGAACGCTGGCTAATGAGAGCGTCGCTCATGAGCTCTCAGGTGGCTGACGTAGCCAATTTTTGCAGCAAATGTGCGACCGCATTCGCTGCATGTCAGCACCCCACCGACAAAATTATACAAGATGTCTCTAGCTCTACTATACTCGGAAGTTGACCGAAGTTGGCCGAGGTGAAGTTGGCCGTAGTATGGGTTTCCGCTGCGAAGTGACCACACTAACATATTCGCCCAACCTCGGACCACTTCACGAGTAGTGTTGAACTAGGATCAGCTTGTATTAGTGGCGATGTCACATTTTTATAGGCCCGACAAAAAAAAAACACAGTTTCTCGTATAAAAGCAATGTTATTAAAAATCGTATATTGTGAAGTGTCCCAGGCATCATTATATCTTCCTATTTGAGACTGTGAAGATACGGATGAAAGCACGAACGCACTTTTTAAATGTAAAAAACATTTATTGGAGAGAAAAAATATAGTGACAAAATTGACAACATTACTAAGGCAACCGAACTACGTCACAGAGACTATTAAATTTTTATATGACTTGGTAACATTTGTCTTCGATTCTTATATCCGAAATATGCAACGAATCCCTTCTTAACCGTGGTACGGTTGTGTTGTCCGGCCAGCCGGACCGTGGAAAATTTGCTATATTTTAAATTTTTTCGTGCATTACCATCGAAATCATTACCATTTTAAACTTACAGAATAATTTTCGTTCGATTTCGTGTCAAAAGAAGATCACACCAATAATGATCCCATTCTCGTGTGAAAATTATACAATTTCTGCATTGTTAAGTTTTGACACACGAACATTTGCTGCTCTCGGAAGTCACAATAAATTTTGTGGCTCTACTGACAAGGGGTATAAGTCAAATATTAACCAGAAACAAAAGGGCATAGCTCTAATGTGCGACTTAAGCTCCATCCCCGGGATACTATATTAGATATTTCAAAAATTTACCCTAGCTCTAGTACTCGGAAGTTGACCGAAGTTGGCCGAGGTGAAGTTGGCCGAGGTGAAGTTGGCCGAAGTATGGGTTTCCGCTGCGAAGTGACCACACTATCATATTCGCCCAATCCTGGTCAACTTCACGAGTAGTGAGGAACTAGGGTCACCTTGTATTGGTGGCGATGTCACATATTTATAGGCCGAACAAAAAAAAACACAGTTTCTCGTATAAAAGCAATGTTATTAAAAATCGTATATTGTGAAGTGTCCCAGGCATCATTATACAGTCTGACCAAAAAGAGTAGAAATTAAAAAGTGGCAATACTGTAGTGCCGTCCCCGTTATCTTAGATTCATTAGAAAGGGACGACACTACAGTATTGCCACTTTTTAATTTCTACTCTTTTTGGTCAGACTGTATCTTCCTATTTGAGACTGTGAAGATACGGATGAAAGCACGAACGCACTTTTTAAATGTAAAAAACATTTATTTGAGAGAAAGTATTATAGTGACAATGTTTAGTATTAACCTTTATACTGATTCATTTATAAATGGCGGGGACACTGGCCGCTTTGCTGCTCTCTGTATAAAAATGTAACTAGACTTCAGTGTCAAAATTAGTGTCTGCGAAAACAACAAGAATTACAGCTAAACATTATTTATTTAAACCGTGTGATCAAAAAGGAAGCTGACGGAGGCCTCCGAAACAGAACGGGCACATCAGCAACGGTAAGTCCTTGATATTTATTTTTGGATCAGTATAGAGTATTTTTCCTGACTCCACACCAAGATCCTCCCTTCATTACCTACAGTCCGCTAACGGCTTTACGCCACATTTTCTGATCCTTCGAACCGGATTTTAAAAATTTTGAACCTACCTATTTTTGTTTAATTTCCCAAATTAAAATCTATATAATATAACCGTTGCTTCCGTCGCGAATCGTATTCGCTATAAAGCTATTCCCTGTTCTCACAGATTTCCAAAAATATAATTCAACCAATTCGTCATATTTTTGTCCGTGACAAAAATGGCGGAAGGCGAGGTGCAATCTTTATTGCAAATTAGCACTTTGACAATTAAAAAAGAATATTTGTTCAATAAATTACAAAAGGCGTATGATGTATCCAAAACTGTTAAATTGGATAGTCTAGACTCGGTACAGAATTACATGGTACAGTTTTCAGAACTTGATGACGCTCGTAGCGATTTCGAAAAAATTGTCATGGAAATTATCATGCTTGAAATGCAGTCAAACCCCAAGGCTAAACCTTCAACAAGCGCGTTAGAAAGCTTCGACGAATTATATTATGTTTGCAAAAAGGTAGCTTTGAACTGCACGCGTATAGTCCAGGAGCCAACCGAAAAATATTCAACTGTAACCAAGGATGATTGTCTAGCTAGGCCGGTCTTACCGAAGCTAACGTTATTTGAATTTGACGGGCAGGTAGAGAACTGGGCTACATTCCATGATACCTTCGTGTCTTTGGTTCACAATCGCAAGTTCGAGAACATAGATAAATTTCATTATCTCCTATCTTGCGTCAAAGGTCCAGCACTGAGCATTGTCAGAAGTCTTCCGATCACGTCATTCAATTACCCACTTGTTTGGCAAAGCTTACTTGATAAATACCAAGACGTTAGGGCGTTGACCGGCAGATATCTGGACAAAATGCTGAACTTTTCGCCTTTGACAAAAGACAGCGTAGCGAATTTAACCTCGTTCGTGGAGACTTTTGATCATTCGTTGAAAGCGATTCACGCCTTGCAGATTGAGAATTTGGACGACTATCTATTTTGTCATTTGGCATTACGTGGGTTAGACAGTCATACTCGGAAATTGTTTGAAGAAAGCCGCGATCAAAATAAATTACCGATTTTCGCGGATTTAATAAATTTCGTCAACAAACAAATTAAAGTTTTGGAACATACATTTCCTAGTGCCGGCTCCCGGACTATAAACAATCAACAAGTCAAAGTGAAGTCATCTGTCAACTTCGCACAACCGAGTCATAAACCGGCCAATTTCAAATATTCGAACGCAACTTCGTCTTCACAAAAGGTTGGATTAGCTGTTTCGCGTTTTGATACTCAAAATAATTCGAACCAAAACAAACTGACTTGCGTGCATTGCAACTCAAATCATCTGATTTATCGTTGCGAACAGTTTCGTAAACTGTTAGTTCAAGACAGGATTGACCGTGTCAATGCCTTGAAACTATGCACCAACTGTTTAAAAAGTGGTCATGAAACGTCAAGTTGTAAGAGCAACATGACTTGTGGAGTTTGCTCTCGGCCTCACCACTATTTACTACATCGGGATGCAAGTGTTCTGCAGGCAACGGCCGTGCCGACGCCGCAGACGCCCCGTGCTGCCGTGCATGCAGTGGGGCCTTCACTACCGCGCTCCGTGAGTGTGGCTGTGACACCCGATCCAACCGTTACTGAGAATCTTCATTCCGTGACTGAAAATTCCAGTTCTTACGGTATAGTACTGGGGACTACGAGGACTCTAGTCGTTGACATCACTGGTCAATATCAGAACTGCCGTGCCGTTCTTGATTCTGGAGCTCAAAGCTCATTCATTACTTTGAACTGTGCTCAACGTTTGGGCTTACCTCGCAACAAATGCCCTTACACGGTATCAGGGCTAGGAGGTGAACTAGTCAAAAACTTTGGCATGGTGACATGCGACTTAAAGCCGTGTAAATCGGACGTTCCGAGTTTCCGGCTAGAACTGGTCGTAGTCGAGAAAGTGTCATCCGAAATGCCAAATGTTTCGTTTCCACCGGAAGTCGTGGAAGAATACAAGAATTTTGATTTGGCTGACCCATTGTTCTACGAAAAGTCATCGGTAGATATTCTGTTGGACAACGGTGTCGTGTCTGATTTGATGTTGGACAAGCCGACTAATGTCAAGCCGAACATACCCAAGGTGATTGAGACGGTTTTCGGTTATGTCGTAAGTGGAAGATTATACAACGAAAGTAATCAACTGTCATTAAATTTACATCTGTCGATTTCTGAAGAGAAGACTTTGGACAAAACGCTGCGTGACTTCTGGGAAGTAGAGGAATTGCCGTGCAAACCTGTACTCAGCCCTCAAGATCAGCTGGCTGAAGATATATTCGTGCGTGATCACTCCCGTGATGAGGGGGGGAGATACATCGTGCCGCTGCCTTTTGTGACTGATACGCCGACACTTGGAGACTCTCGAGTTGCCGCCGAACGACGATTGCTGGCAACAGAGCGCAAACTTGCGCGTTCACCAGTGCTGCAGCAAGCATACAACGACTTCATGCTCGAGTATGAGAAACTTGACCACATGGAATTGTACACTGGTAGCGAGTCAAGCAAGTATCTGATTCCACATCACAGCATTTTAAGGCCGAGCAGTACGTCAACACCCTTGCGCGTCGTATTCGATGCTAGTGCGAAAACGTCTACAAACATCTCTCTCAACGATACTCAGTTGACAGGACCAAACCTGTACCGTGATATAGGTTCCATTATAACCAATTTTCGATTATTCGAATACTGTTTCGCAAGTGATATTTGCAAGATGTATCGTGCAATCCTTGTGCGTGAATGTGATAGAAAATATCAACACATATTATATCGGTCGTCCGTAGACGAGCCGATAAAAGTCTATGAATTAAAAACGATTACATACGGCGTAAGTTCGAGTCCATTTCTGGCCATTCGTACTTTGCTACAATTAGCCAATGATGAAGGTGAACGTTTCCCTTCAGCTGCTAATGTCGTGCGACAAGGTATCTATATGGATGACATTCTATGGTCATGCGCAACCTTCTCCCAAGCCTGTGCATTGCAGGACGAGTTAATTAATATGCTACAGTGCGGAGGACTTGTGCTAAAGAAGTGGTCTAGCAACTGTGAAGAATTATTCGAGCGCGTTCCAGTTGAACATCGTGAAACTACTGTCACTTTTCAAAAGGATCGGGATGACGTTTCGATTAAGCTTCTGGGCTTGAAATGGTCTCCGGTGTTTGACGCGTTCAGCTTCTCTTTGAACAAGCAAGATACCGTCAATACCAAGAGATCTGTACTAAAGACTCTAGCATCTATTTATGATCCCGTTGGATATATTTCTCCTTGCACATTTGTTGCAAAGTGCATCCTTCAGGATCTTTGGAAGGTGGGTCTCGGTTGGGATGATCCTCTGCCTCAAGAAGTGTGTGAGCAGTGGTTGACATTCATCACCGAACTACCTCGCCTATCTGAGTTGCAAATCCAACGGCACATATTGCTTCCAGATGTAACAGAATGCGAGCTGGTTGGATTTAGTGATGCATCATCTCGTGGGTACGCTGCCTGCATTTACGTCATATCTCAAAGTCAGTCGGATGTGAAGTGCAGATTGCTAATGGCGAAATCGAAGGTCGCACCTGTCAAGGCTCAGACGATCCCTAGAATGGAACTTATGGCCGCGGCTCTTCTTGGAAAACTTATGAAGTACGCATGCGAATGCATAACTCGAGTTGATGTGACTAGAATCACAGCGTTAACAGATTCGTCTATAGTTTTGGCGTGGCTGCAAACTGACGCCTATAAATTAAAGACATTTGTGTGTAACCGTGTTACACAAATAATAGAGTCAATACCACCCCATGCGTGGCGTCATGTTAAAAGCGAGTACAATATGGCAGACGTAGCTTCCCGAGGTGTATCTCCGTCGCAATTCATGCTTGATAGCTCTCAGTGGTTTGAGGGTCCTACCTGGATGTACGAGGATCGTGAAACTTGGCCTGTATCAACGTACACAAATAAAAGTGAAACTCAAATTCTTGAGATGAAATCAAACTCGAATACGTTCAGTTTGATAGCTCGAAAGACTGAAGAAGAAGATAAACTAGAGTTTGTTGAGCGAGTCTGTAACCGGTTCTCTTCTTTTTCAAGAATGCAAAGAAGCATCGCCTGGATTTTACGTTTACTTCGACGATCCCGCGATGACGTTTCGACTCGCCACCAAGTCTTAACGACTGAAGACTTGAACGCAGCCCACGATAGTCTTATAAAGCTAGTGCAAGCTGCATATTTTAAAGAGCAAATTGAAACACTGAAAAGGGGCGAGACGTACATTCCTTCGTTAAGGAAACTTGCACCCTTTCTTGATGCTCGTGGCTTCCTCAGGGTGGGGGGTCGTATCCCGCACTCTGATTTGCCATACAATGCAAAGCATCCCTTATTGTTGCCGAAGCAGAGTAGGTTTACAAAGCTCTTGGTCGAATATTTTCATAAGAAATATTTGCACACAGGTCCGCAAACCTTGCAAAATATTATCAACCAAAGATATTGGATCTTGTCGGCTCGTAGCCTCATTCGATCAATTCACGGGAAATGTAAGAACTGCTTCAAATGTAAACCGACGCTGCTTCAGCCTAAAATGGGTGATCTTCCCTCAACTCGGCTGATGCCTAATAAAGTGTTCGAGAATGTAGGTGTAGACCTAGCCGGACCTTTCTACATAAAGGAAAGTTTACGGCGTAATGCAAAGATAGAGAAGGCTTATTTAGCGGTCTTCGTGTGTTTTTCCACAAAAGCCGTGCATTTGGAAACGCTTTCCTCTCTATCTGCGGATTGCTTTCTGGCTACTCTTGATAGATTCGTATCCCGTCGTGGTCTCTCGGCATGTTTTTATTCGGACTGTGGAACGAATTTCATAGCAGCCAGTAAACATCTTGCTGATGTTCAGAAATTCATGTTTGATAACAGCACCCGGCAGGATATTTTGAACGGCTGCGCTCAGCGCTTAATTAACTGGCAGTTCAACCCTCCTAGTGCTCCTCATATGGGCGGTTTATGGGAGAGCTGCGTTCGAATTGCGAAATATCATCTTGTGCGTACTGTCGGTGACAAAGCTTTGACTTTTGAGGAACTGTCAACAGTTTTCTGTAAAATAGAAGCCATAATGAATTCAAGGCCATTATGCGCTCTACCGGCTAGTGATAATCCTCATGAGTTTAATGTGTTAACACCAGGACACTTCTTAGTAGGCAAGAGTCTGACAACTGTACCAGAGTATGATTTACAGTCTGTACCCGTAAACCATTTAACACGTTGGCAATATTTACAAAATTGCTCCCAACTGTTTTGGAAGAAATGGAGCCAAGATTATTTAAACACCTTACAGCAAAGGTCAAAATGGTTCACCTCGCCTCCCAATATCAAAGTAGGAGACTTAGTATTGGTGAAGGATGATCGGGTTTCTCCATGCAGTTGGCCACTTGCAATTGTCGAACAGACACATCCCGGTTTGGACGGCATTGTGCGCAAGGTTACCCTGCGTACAAGAGCTAATAACTCTTTATCAAGACCAGTTAACAAACTGTGTCCTCTTCCTTACACTTACTAAATTCCCTTCCTCTTTCTTCAATTATGAAGATTTTATTTTCTAGCGCCTCAGTGAGCGCATTTTTCGTTTTATTTCTTTTCCCTATATTTTATGAAAGCCACATAGTGCTTTCGGTGGGGGGTGTTTAGTATTAACCTTTATACTGATTCATTTATAAATGGCGGGGACACTGGCCGCTTTGCTGCTCTCTGTATAAAAATGTAACTAGACTTCAGTGTCAAAATTAGTGTCTGCGAAAACAACAAGAATTACAGCTAAACATTATTTATTTAAACCGTGTGATCAAAAAGGAAGCTGACGGAGGCCTCCGAAACAGAACGGGCACATCAGCAACGGTAAGTCCTTGATATTTATTTTTGGATCAGTATAGAGTATTTTTCCTGACTCCACACCAAGATCCTCCCTTCATTACCTACAGTCCGCTAACGGCTTTACGCCACAGACAAAATTGACAACAGTGTTTTTCATATTAGCAGTTACTAAGGCAACCGAACTACGTCACAGAGACTATTAAATTTTTATATGACTTGGTAACATTTGTCTTCGATTCTTATATCCGAAATATGCAACGAATCCCTTCTTAACCGTGGTACGGTTGTGTTGTCCGGCCAGCCGGACCGTGGAAAATTTGTTTTTTAGATTGTTCGGTGGCGATACTGTTTGGTTGGTTGTACATCTGTACACTGTACCTTGGTCCGGTCGTATCGGCACCGAACAATCGAAAGATACAAATTTTCCATAGTCCGGCTGGCGAACAAATCCCCCGGTTAAATTGTCTTAAGCCCTAAACGAAACAATACATATATATATATATATATATATATGTACAACCTTGTTGCTTACCTAATCGACTAGGAGCATAGGACGCTCTTTAAAAAGTTATCATTGTCAATAATGCCCTTGTTCACTCAATTTTGTTATTGACGTTCATAGATTAGAGTGTATTACTGGTTGACGTTGTATGAAAATGAGTCTGTTACGAACGTACGAAAATATAAATCATTGTTTATTTATCGGGTGTCATAATACGCCTTTATTAATGATACCCCACATGGTAAGGATACGCTTAGGTACTGTGTGACCTGAACTTTTATATACCACAAAATACTCGTGTGTGCGGCGAGCATATGGTAGCTGGTACCTGGGAGATTCTGGCGGAAGCACCAAAATGTCTATGAAAACCTTAGTCAAGCACATACACAAGATATTGTGAACGTTATGCGGAAAGCACTAATTTTAATTCATTCCACAGTTTCAAATGTTCTAGGTGCACCAGATTATGCTTAAATTAAAGATTCAAAGGTTACTAACAAGTTTTTTTTTAAGTTTTTCTCACCTATTTATTTTACATACGTAATTTAGAAGAGAACTTAAAACCTAAAAGCAATGCCCTCGTCGACGCTCGAGAGTGACGTGCAGCGTGCGGCGGTCATGTTAAACACAACACCCCTACCCCAGTATATTTAGACCCCTCAGTACTGAATACCATATTCGCAAAATATGCTTTTCTTAAAACACGATATTCGCAAAACATTAAAGTCATGGTATTCAGGGACGGAAGGTTCTAATCGAACCAACTGAGTGATCGTGATCAAATACTATTTTTGTAAAAAAAATATTCCCAACAGGAACACTCACCCTTAAGTTATGGTACAAAAAATAGAAGTAATACTTCACTACAAGTGACACTCAAGCAAAAAGATTACATTCTGCATTTACTACAAGCATTTATTATTTATTCTGCATTTTCCATGGTCCGGTTGACCGGACAGCTGAATTTTTTTTTTCCGCAGAGCGGTTAACTGTATCACGGAAAAAATAAATTTTCCACGGTCCGGCTGGCCGGACTACACAACCGTACCACGGTTAAGAAGGGGCAAAGCAAAGAATATTTTAAATTTTTTCGTGCATTACCATCGAAATCATTACCATTTTAAACTTACAGAATAATTTTCGTTCGATTTCGTGTCAAAAGAAGATCACACCAATAATGATCCCATTCTCGTGTGAAAATTATACAATTTCTGCATTGTTAAGTTTTGACCTATGGTTCATAATCACCGTTTCGTAAATGTTTTTTGCCGTTTCTTTTAGGATAGGTTATTGAATACGAATACGTTCAGAGTTCGACAAAGACGTTAATTTCGAAATAGCTTGGTCGTCCCTGACATACAATTGGTTCGGTCAACTTCACTCTTCGTAATAGGGTTTTTAAAAGCAAGTTCGGCTTTGCCAGCCACATCAGGGCTCATACCAGTAAATAAGCTTAGGTCGTCCCTGATATCTATTATAAAATTCAAAAATTGTATTGAAAATCAGTTTTATAGATTTAGGCGACAAAACGGCGTGGCTCCGTTGCGTCGTCTGATCTGGTGTAGGATCAAGCAGATGGTCCCGGAGCCGCCGAAACCCTTCGGTCAGAAGTCTGCACTTGCGATGGCGCCCTGCAGCAGCAGCTACTTAAAAAAGGATGGAATATAGACATCCTAGACTTGAAAAATGGACACTATATCCTAATATAGCATTAATGTTTCTTTTATTGCCTCAATTGCGAAGCGAACCCGGCCTTTCACACCAATCAGCTCGATAAGGTAGGCAATACGGAGCAGCATATATAAATATTTTAAAGTTACATTGTTGCATATGCTTTTGTTAGTTGCCGCAGCCACGATCTTGCTTATCTAAAGCACTCTGTATAGTTCTATGGTTTCAGAGTATCACTGATGACGTCCATATGTACGTTAGGATGGCAGGGTTCATACAAGTATTAGCTTGGGTCACGGCGTGGAAAACTGTACATATACATATAGTCCCTGATATCAAATGTGACATTCAAAAATTTAATTGAAAATCTTTGTCTTATTGTACATTTTATTAAAAGCGCTGCTGCAACCACGTTTTTAACCGACTTCAAAAAAAGGAGGGGGTTCTCAGTTCGGTTGTATGTTTTTTTTTTTTTTTTTTTATGTTTGTTACCTCAGAACTCCGTCATTTATGAGTCGATTTGGAAAATTCTTTTTAGGTTCATGAGTAGACATTTCAAGGTTGGTCCCATAAAATTTTGGTGAAGATCGGATGACGAGATCCATGAGGAATCGAAGGAATTCCTGAAATTTTATAGGCACTTATAATATTTTTCATATATTTTATAAAATTATTTAAGTATTTGCATATGGTAGTCATCATCTTCCAATGCTGAGCTGATGATGGAAGGTACAACTCCTCAATGGTTAGGAGTTAGGAGTTAATTCAAACGAGATGCATGCCTTCAAGACCTCCCTGATCACCCTGCCATAAGTGTTTTTATGAATCACTAAAAAGCAAAAAAAAAATTTTTTTAACAAAAAATAGAACCGACTTCAGTAAAACTAAAAAGCCAAAAATAACCCGTTCAAGTACAGATTACATTTGACTCACCCTTTGAAGTCGGGCCAAACCTCACGTAAACTATAAAATATAAATATAATAACTGAGTGGTTTGGGATCGACTTCAAAGGGTGAGTCAAATGTAATCTGTACTTGAACGGGTTATTTTTGGCTTTTTAGTTTTACTGAAGTCGGTTCTATTTTTTGTTAAAAATTTTTGTTTTGTTAGGAAAATATTGTAGGGCGCTGAATAGAAACATGTACCTAAATATATATGCAAATTAAAACAATTATAATTTTCAAGTTTACTAGTCAGTCTAAAAAAAAAATCGCTTTCAAAAGGAGTCTACTGTTGAGATGAAACTCGAAAGAAACTCAACAATGTTTACTGAAAGACATACTGTAGCCCGCACAAGCAGTTTTTTAAGTCAGGGGTCTACTATCGCTTCCCAAGATGAGACTACTGTTGAGAATAAACTCTGAAAGAACCACAACAAAAATAATGAGGTAGTTAAAAGCTGAAACATGATCTTGTAGATGAAGAAGGTAGTGGACGAAGGTCAGATGGCAATTGGTTAATTGGCAAAAACATGATTTACCAAAATGGGATCATTATTAAAACATAATTACTTCAATTAAACGGGTAGAGGAATGACGATGATACCCGTTTAAGCAACATTGTTGCTTCGCATGTGCTTACGAAGCCGGTGGTCTTGTGGTGTGAAGGTGGTTCGAATCTCGGGAAATGGCAAACATTTTTGTGATGAGTAAGAATATTTTATTACTGGGTAATGGATTTTTCTACGTATTTAAATTATTTACATAATTATATCGTTTTCTTGCAAAGCATGTTAGATTGTCCCGTAATATTTAATAATTTATTTATAACTTAGCCCGGTCATACATATCTCAATCATTCTATTTTATGTTTAAAGTGAGCTGATGTGAGATAATTAAATGTAAAACTATGTTCTTGTAAAAAGTTAATGGCTGTTTACGTAAACTGGAAGAACAGAAACAACGTAGGAAGGGCAGTCACAGTACTACTTAAAAACACTTACACACAGTAAAACTTGTATTCAGGAAACTGATGTATTATATACGAACGCGAAGGTATCACGTGTCCACACCTATAAGTGTCACGTTGTGTACAGATGATAAACTCTAAACCGTGAAAACAAGAAACCATGTCATAATAAACTAATACTGTAAAGCTTTATTTAATGTGTAGACGTATTTTTGATATTGTGACTTATTTTAACATTCACTAATAATTTTTTTATTTAAGTAGTAAGCCGTCAAAGTTTACAAGAAACTTGACACAGAGATAGATCAGGTTAAACTTAATTCTTGGCATCGAGTGAAACCGCGGTTAAATGCTAGTATAATATTATAGAAATGAGATAGTACCTCACAAACCCAAATATTGTTGTAGTTGTCCATAGCTGTGGTCTTGCTAGTTTAATGCACATTCATAGTTCGCCTGTCCATAGACAATGACAGGGGCAGTAAATATCATCTATCTAAACGACGGACGTGTAACTGCTTGCCCACGCGCATAGACAAGAGCTTTTTTACCAGTTTTTATTCACCTATAATATACCGACATTTTTTCCATGTGGAATGATAAGTAGCCTCTTTTTTTTGCTTTTCTATCTAAGTCTACAAAATATATATTGGAATGGAAATAGTAATATCTGTTGCGGAAATAGGCACATAATTATATAATTAAAATATAATAAAACGACATCATCCACGACGACATAGCCAGTAAAATAAATAACTTATCACTAAAAGTACGCAATATATGGCATGAGCTGTAAAACAAACTTTTTTAATGTTTGTATTTTTATCTTTTTTAGGGTTCCGTACCCAAAGGGTAAAAACGGGACCCTATTACTGAGACTTCGCTGTCCGTCCGTCCGTCCGTCCATCCGTCCGTCCGTCCGTCCGTCCGTCCGTCCGTCTGTCACCAGGCTGTATCTCAAGAACGGTGATAGCTAGACAGTTGAAATTTTCACAGATGATGTATTTCTATTGCCGCTATAACAACAAATACTAAAAATAAAATAAAATACATATTTAAGGGGGGCTCCCATACAACAAAGGGATTGGTTGCGTTAACTTTGCACCTCATTTGTATGGAGCGCTTTACATACCAGGTGCAAACTTAACTACTTAAGGATAGAAAGTGTGTGTGTACGGAACCCTCGGTGCGCGAGTCTGACTCGCACTTGCCCAATTTTTTATGTTTGTTACGTTAGAGCTTTCGACTGGGTCAACCAATTTTGAAGATGCTTCCCGTGTGGTCCCATTTCAATTTGGTCCAGTTCTGACAAAGGCATCCATGAGAAAACCATATAAGTCTTATTGTATGTCCATTTTGCTCATTCAAGTCGGTTATTTTTTGTGAAAAAGTGATTATCTACTCTCCATAACAAGTGGGATTGCAACCCCTGTCACCTGACTAACAGTAACATCAACATGAAACTATTGCTAAGCCTGTTTGTCTGTCCAAATCTCGATCCTGGCCATATGCGTTGTGACAACTGTGATAGACAACTCAATGTGGCTGCCAATCTCGGGTTGCTCTAGACGAAAAGATACGGGGTTCAAATCAGGTAGTTTCGAAACAGAATACGGTTTACCGACCATTCTCCTGTGGGATATGTCTAAACGTTGACATTGGCGAACCTCTGGCTGAAAATAGCTAGAAGTGAAAGCCATAATAATAAAAAAAATACCCCTTACCATGAGTTTACAGTGAATGTAATCGCTAGCGACTGCGAAAACGATTAGCATGGAGAATTGTAGTTGTACAAAGTAATTGCTAGGGGCACTGTACAGTACAATACAATACAAGTACGCTTTATTGCACACCAAAAAAACATTTACACAAGAAATCACATATAAACAAATTGAAAAAGGTAGACAACAGGCGGTTTTATCGCTAAAGAGCGATGTCTTCCAGACAACCTTTGGGTAGTGGAGTTTAATGCTAAAAATCGTTTATTGAGTAGGTGATGCAAAAGGCGAATTGGACACATCATAAGGTATAGATATCTAAAACATAAATAGATATAAAAACTTGAATATACCTACATATACACAAAATTTAAATACATAAACAAAAATAAATACGCACAAAATATGCACAACCATACAGTCAGCAGAAAACATGATGAAAAACAGTACATTACAGCTGTACATTTGTATACATATATTTGTATTTACCCTTTGATTTCGTTTACTATTGTCGCTCGCGAGAACGGTCACATTAACTCATGGTAAGGGTACTGTCATATCTTCTTCAAACCTTTAACCTTCCGCTATCTCAGATGACATCCATGTCACCTCCCACACAACAATAACATCACTGATTATTGCCAACCAAGTATTGGGACAGATTACGAGAACCCCGATACGAAAAGAAAGGTGTGAACATTATCTAAACTTGACTTTCCCAATGGAGTATCTTATGAAATCATTTGATGGAAATGTAGATTTTATTCTAATTACACGATGGATTATTTTTATAAAATATTATTATATTTAATCCGAGGCGTAACTTTATAAAATCCATAGAGTTGGAACGTTTGTACTTGGATAGCGTCCGTGGGTGGCAGTCGCGCCATATTTGTACCATCTCCGATGTTATGACAGTTTTGTTTAATATATGGTTGTTTGTGAATTGGTTGTGTAATGAACGTTGTCTTTACAAACGCGGTTTTTGGTAAGTATCTTGTTTTGCCTTTTGAAAGTATTTTGACTGTTATTACAAGCGATTGAGGTTAAAGGTAAACTACCCAGGTTCAACCTACGTCAGCCTCGTATACGAGTAAGTTACTAGATTTTTTCCTTTAGACGTAGACGATTAAAAAATAACTACCTTTGGATGTCTAGCTATGGGGATAGAGCTATAGGGTGCAGGGGTACCAAAATTGGTTATAAATTTGTCCAGCCGTTTCGGCGTGATGCGAGGACAGAGGAAATTATGAAAACAGATGGCGCCAGGTTCGCACGGCGCCGCGCGCGCATTTAAAACAAATGACGGTCCTGCATCACGCTATTAAGATTTTTGCCCTCCATAGAAAATTAATTTTCAATAGAAATCTAGAATTTTATCTATATATATAAAAGAAGAAGTCCTTAATGACTCATCAACGCACAGCCAAAACTACTAATGTAAGAGAGTTGATTTTTGCACACTAGGTTACTTTTATAACGTGGGCTAGAGATAAGAAGCGATTTTGAAAAATTAAATCCCTAAGGGTGTTAAAAAGGGGTGCAAAGTTTGTATGGGGGAAACTTTTTTTTTTGAGCTAGAGACTTGAAACTTTGTTAGAAGATATTAAAATAAAATAAAAGAAAACTAATTTCAGCGTTTTTGAAAATTCATCCCCTAAGGTGGTAAAAAAGGGGTTGAAAGTTTGTATGGAGATCAAGTATTTTTTTGAGCGCGGGACTTGAATGTTTGTGTAAAAGCATACTATTAGAATACAATAAAAGTCATTTCAGCGTTTTCAAAAATTCGACCCCTAAAAGGGTAAAAAAGGGGTTTAAAGTTTGTATGGAGATCAAGTATTTTTTTGAGCGCGGGACTTGAATCTTTGTGTAAAGGCATACTTTTAGAATACAAGAAAGTTATTTCAGCGTTTTCAAAAATTCGTCCGCTAAAAGGGTTAAAAAGGGGTTGAAGGTGTGAATCCATTACAAATTCCTTGAAACTTCTTATTAAGGCATATACAATAATAACAAAATAACATTAATTTAACGTCATCAAAGATTCAACCTCTAAGGGGGTTAAAAGGGGGATGAAAGTTCGTCTTGGGGTTCAAATTTAATTTTAAGCGAGGAACTTTAAACTTCGTAAAAAGTTATGCAAATAAAATGGAACAAAAGTGATTTCAGCGTTTTGGAAAATTCATCCTCTTAGGTGGTAAAAAGGGGGTTGAAAGTTTGTATGGAGATCAAACCTTTTCTTGAGCGTGGGACTTTAAACTTTGTATAAAGGCATATAATTAAAATACAAGGAAAATAATTTCAGCGTTTTCAATAATTCATCCCCTAAAATGGTTAAAAAGGGTTGAAAGTTTGATTCCATTACAAATTCTTTGACTAAGGCATATATAATAATAACAAAATAACATTAATTTAACGTCATTATAAATTCAACCTCTAAGAGGGTTAAAAGGGGGATGAAAGTTTGTCTCGGGGTTGCATATAATTAGAATGCAAGAAAAGAAATTTCAGCGTTTTTGAAAATTCAGCCCTGAAGGTGGTGAAAAGGGGTTGAAAGTTTGTATGAAGATTACAATTTTTTTTGAGTGTGGGACTTGAAACTTTAAATAGAGGCGTATTATTAGAATACAAAAAAAAGTGATTCAGCGTTTTTGAAAATATATGTAGCCCTGAAGATGGTGAAAAATTGGGCAAGTGCGAGTCCGACTCGCGCATGAAGGGTTCCGTACCTATATAAATATCTATAACAAGTTTGTTGTATGGGAGCCCCCCCTTAAATATTTATTTTATTTTATTTTTAGTATTTGTTGTTATAGCGGCAATAGAAATACATCATCTGTGAAAATTTCAGTTTTCTTTCTATCACCGTTCTTGAGATACAGCCTGGTGACAGACGGACGGACGGACAGCGAAGTTTCAGTAATAGGGTCCCGTTTTTACCCTTTGGGTACGGAACCCTAAAAAGGGGTTGAATGTTTGGAATGGAATTGAGATCAAACCTTTTTTTGAGCGCCGGACTTGAAACTTTGTATAAAGGCATATAATTAGAAATCAAAAAAAGTAATTTCAGCGTTTTTGAAAATTCAACCCCTGAGGCGGTAAAAAGGAGGTTGATAGTTTGTATTGAGATCAAACATTTTTTTGAGCGCAGGACTTGAAACTTTGTATAAGGGCACATTATCAGAATACAAGAAAAGTGAAGTGAATTCGTTTTTGAAAATTCAGCCCAGAAGGTGGTGAAAAAGGGGTTGAAAATTTGTTTGAAGATCAAATATTTATTTTGAGTGCGGGACTTGAAACCTGAGTGATTCCGCGTAATTAAGCAATTTAGCCGAAAAAAAAACTAAAAAGAGGCCAAGAGCGAGTCGAACTCGCGTAGGTACGAAGTTCGGTACCATTACGTATAAAATGGCAAAAAAAAAACACGTTTATTGTATGGGAGCAGCACTTCAATATTTATTATTATTATTTTTTTGTTGAATTACAGTGACCAACATCAAAATCATCAACTTGCAAAAAAAGAAAAGTAATTTCAACATTGTTTAGATCTGAAAATAATATAATAAAGATGTAAACTGTTCAAGATAAGATTCCACGCGGACGAAGTCGCGGGCAACAGCTAGTAATAGTATATAGATAATACCTACTTACTTACAGAAAATTTTATGTGAAGGCGATACACATGGGAGTTTTGTTTCCTACAAACTTATTTCGTCGAATTATTTCGCAGAATTTCTATTCCTCTGTAGTCATACATTTTTCATAATTATTGCAAATATAGGTATCATCCTTTTGATTAGGTTCGGTTAGGCAATCTCAAATAGTTTACGACTGCAAAGAAAAATGCCTTCCAGAAAATGATTTTTCGGTGGAATGAAACATTCGACGAAAATAATTCTACGAGTATATAGACACACCTTGACTTAAAGAAGTATAAAAGATTTGGTAGCGCAAATGAGCGTTTTTCAAGAGGAATATACGTACTTCTTTCAGATACATTTGGCTCTTCTCTTCTGGAAATGTGCCCAGAGTATTCCAGCCTGTAGAAAGAGATAGGTAGTGTATCTCGCGCGAGAAAGTCGTTTCACAGTTATGTGCAGCACTCTGACGGCAACACATGAATTACCTAATGGGGCTTCAAACGGGCCAAATTTTACTGTAATTTGTGGCCGTCCCTCTCTGACACCCTACGCTAGAGCAAGATGCAAATAATGGCCAGCCACAAATTTCAGCAAAACGGCCCGTTTAGAAGCCCCTTAATACAAATGTCTGTATAATGTTTGCAAGGTTGGGCGGACCAGCACCTCTAGCTCTTTTTCGCGCGAAAAATATTACCTATCTCGTTCTTCGCTGTACTGTGAGAGAGTGACGGACGATGCTATGTCACGCGACAAGAGACGCGAAGCGTTGTGCTAGACGGGCTGGGGTAAAATAATTTCAACAACAAATACCTTTTCTAGTAATGCAAGTAAAGCCAGGTGCAAACACCAGTGCGGTATAAAGGCATATGTTAATGAAAACTCTTAAATATTTGAAATGCGTAGAGTTTAACTAACTTTTTATTCGGAGCCAGGGGTGCGCGCCTCAGGTGCTAGCATAAATCGCGCAGGTAGAAATGCCTACCCCTTTCTACGTTCAGGCGTGCACAACAGTTTTGTAAGGATGTTTTCACTTTTTAGGAGTAATTTATCTACAAGTTCACAAATAATAGGGTAATCCTTCATCGATGTTTAATATAACCTCTTAAAAAATCATTATATACCTATATTTATATTATAAAAATCATTTCGTTCCGTTTTAATTTTAACTAAGAGTACGCATTTTCATCGGTGAAGTGTAGGTACAAGTAAAGTGCCCAATGTGTCAATCACTGGCTATAATTATCTTTCGTAAAGTTTCTGTTTGTTTTGACTGCAGACGGTCGGATGGTCGGACTGACAACAAAGTCATCTATCTAGTCAACGGAACCCTAAAAATACAACCAAATAAATAACCTCCTCCTTTTTGAAGTCGGTTGAAAATAGTATCTAAAGAATGGCAGAATACCAACAGTTATACCAATACTTTCGCCTTTATAATATTATCTGTCTATCTATCAGCCACAGACTTCTGAACATAGGCCTCCCCTATGACTCACCACAAAGTGCGATCCCGTGCAGACCATGTCCATTGATACATAAAAACATACATCCATTGATATTTGTGTAACTACATTATACTATAGCCATAGTATAATGTAGTTACACAAATATGCAAGTATGGATGTATGTTTTTATGCGTTAACTTGCGTCTTTCAAATATTACTACGGGTTCCCCAGATCGTAAAGGTTCCGCACCACTGCCGCCGCCGTTTTTTCTGTCCTACACGAGTCGCTCACTATTTTCGTGTAGCCACGTTTTTTTAACACTAAATTATGGTATAGACGAGCATTCCCGCGTGATTTAAATGAGAGGGCGGCAGATTTCGGCGCGAGATAGCTTTTTTACTCGGCGGCGGTGACACAGTGTCGCTCTGTTAGCACAACCAAATGATGTTTTATAAGGAGATACGTTATACATAGGCATCAGTATTCTGATAATAAGATAGGACTTTAGAAAGCTATGGGCTATATTAACATTAAAATACAATCATACTTTCATTTATTCATCCATTTCATTCCAAACTATCTTTATGGTTATTGTGGTTGAATGTTAACCACCAAGCGTTAAGTGACTAAAATTATAAATAAAATATAACAATAATGTATTGTACAAATCAACAATAGACAAACAAAAGACTAAATCAGACACTATCACCATTTTATAAATGGAACTATCTCCATTTCAGATTTTGAGTTAAAGCCCAAAAAACGAAAAAAGCATGTTTAAAATAAAGTTCGTGAAAAGTGTACCTGCTTTTATTTCCTCGTATCTTTTCCTGTGATACGCGGACGTACAGCTTAAAACGTTATAATGTTGACTGATAACTATAGAACTCAAAAAGTGATGACTGTGTCGATGTTTTTTTTTTAAATATTAACGCTAGCATTGCCCGAACAAAACAACAATGTGTCAGACGTTAGAAACAGGTTATTTTGGATCTATCTCTACAGAGCAATAGCTCCGTTTATTCCGGGGTCAGTGGGTAAGAATGATGCACGGGAAGCATTCTCAACAGCCGGGTTTCCATATAAATATCGCGTAGTTTGATTGCATCATATTTGTAGTTTCTTTTTCTTTATTTAAATGAAATGAAATGAAATATTTATTGCCGAACACATTTAAATATAGATAAGATCTTAACAATATGGTTGTATCAACATGTTCTGTAAAGAGCTTTGTCGCTGACGATGTCGCTCTGTAGGTGTTACATAAGTCTTTGATCTAAATTAATATATGTACCTATGCCTACATATCGTCTATTTATGCCTACTCTTACTAGTTTATAAACTAGACTAGTTGTATTTTCTTCGGATTCCGCGACTGTCACACATTTAATTAAAACAATTTAAACTAGTTGTAGTTGTTAGTATTAGTTGTAGTTAATTTAGACTAGTTGTGTCTGACAGAGGGCGACCTAGTAAAAGGCACTGCACCCAACAGTTTCATAAAAGGTCATATTTTTTTTAGACGTGACTTGAACTGTGTCAGGGCTGTTTAACCCTTACTACCAGTGAGTCGTACTTTGTGTGGGTGTATAAGGAAGCCAGACGAGTGTAATTTATTGAGTTGTGAGTCGCGTTATTTCGGCCTCGCCATACTTCGTCGTCGGTCGCGTATCGTGATCACGTGACATGAAGTATAGCGCGGCCGAAATTACGCGACTTACAACTCAAAAAATTACACTAGTGTGGCTTCACCCTAATGGAATTATCTCCGCACCACAGGAGTGAAGGTCCTATCGATGATCTCTTTTCGCACGGATTTGTTACGGACTCATTCCATCAAAATGTGGTATACATCTTCTTCAACATCACACTCGGCACAATTCGGAGATGGCAGTTTGCGCATTAAGTATGCAAATTAATTTAATGGGATGTGTCCGCTTATAAGTATTTGTAGGTGTAAGTTAGATTTATTACAAATCCTTTGAAAAGAAGTATTTATCAAAAATACTAGCAGCGCAGCGCAGACGCGCACCGAGGGTTCCGTACAAACGTCCCATCTTAACTGGTGGGTCTTAAATTTGCATTTAATATGTATGGCGTCGGATACAAATGAACTTAACGAAACCGCAATCTCCAAATATGATTTTTGAAAAAGATTATATTTTTTTATAATTTAATTACAGAGGTATATTAGTTTACAGATGTTTCGCTATGCTTGTACCTATAGTATAAGACGGTATTACTCGCCAAATTTCATAGTTCTAGGTCTACGGAAAATACCCTATAAATTTTGATTCCCTTGATAGTGTTGAAATATACCTACGTTTTTTGGGGTATAAACGGCACACAGAAGTTTGATTCTTTCACAGCTTCAAGTGACTCTCCCGAGTGTATAGTTTTACTTTAAACTCGATACCTCCACGCGTTCCCGAGATAAAGGTTCTTGGCAGACGGACAGACGGACGGACAGCAAAGTGGTCTTATAAGGATCTGCGATTTTTCCTTTTAACGTACGCAACCATAATAAAATAGGAAAAAATACTCCATAATAATAAATATCACACTCAAGAGGTAGGGTGCTAAAAAAGTATGTGTTACCACTTTGATGTAATTTAGACCATAAGTACACGAATAAGTGCTGTGGTTAGTGAGTATAGTTTCGAAGTTTAAATTAGCAGCAATATGGCGAAAGGTTCTCAGGCAACCCACGCGGAAAACGTACCATATATCGTCGCTTTCTATGTGCCATCGTAGAAAGACAAGTATTGCCGTAAATTGTATTTATAATTTACATATCATCAAACGATCATATCATATAAAGACAAGTTTTTTCAATAGGATTCAGTATTTATTTCGTAAAAAGAACGAAGGATTGAGCAACATTCCGGTAAACAGTATTTTTAATTTGGTTAATGACAAATCCTTGACAATTGCATCTGACGTTTAATAGTGCAAATATATGACGTATATATATTATTGCCATATGAAAGCTGTTTGTCGCGCCACTGTCAATGGACAGGACCGACACTTTTTAGGCTGTAAAGTCAATTTCAAAAGTAGTTGTCAGTTTTAGTATGCTGTTTCAGCAAGTCAGTAGTTAAATTGTCAGTTAGTTTTGCTGCTCACCGTACACTTAAGTAACTTTTCAATCGCATTTTTATGCCAAAGCTTCACAACCATTTCGTGCAATGTATTATGCATGTTTTACCTTCATGGCATGTCGGTACATGTACTTACTCAAAACCTAATTAATAATATTGTTGACGTTTTTAATTAAAAGCAAACAACCAGTACACGATATGCACCTTTCCATTTCAATTAACTAACATTCTACAAGTCTACATGATTTTTTATATCTTGCTGATTGCGACATGTTTTATCTTTGGACAGTCTTATTTAACATCTGATATCGATGGAGACTTTAATGCAATTGATTAAAACTGAATATGTTCGGTGGAGATTTTAAGATGAACTGAGTTTTAAAATGCTGAATTAAGAGGTATGAGACGTTATAAACACTCATCATCGTGGACTAGTTCTTCTATCAAATGATAGAATTAGTCCAGCTTTCAGTTAAATAACTGAGTTTAGGTAATATGTAATAACGGCTACACACTAACTTGTGAATTTGACCGAAGTTGGCCGAAGTATAGGTTTCCGTAGAGAAGAGCCTCTCCACACTATCATATTCGCTCAACTTCGATCAATTTCGTGAGAAGTGTGGAGCCGCAATAAGACTCATACAAATTATAAACATTAGGGTTATCACGCTTTAAAAATATGCATTTTACCTACAAGTAATTTTGGTACTAAGTTTTAATTCTCTCGTCTTGACAGATAGACCCACAAACAAACAGCAAAATAATGATATAAGCTGCTATGTAGATGGAATAAACAAATATTCCGACATATAGGTAATGTTTGTTAGTTAAATTGTAATATATATATATATATATATATATATATAAATGCAAGTGTCCTAACTGACTGACTGACTCATCAATGCAGAGCCGAAACTACAAAATGCTAGAGAGTTGAGATTTGCACAGTAGGTGTGGCATTTATCAAGTGTAATTTTTCAAAATCGCTTCTTACCACTTGTACAAGTGGTAAGAAGCGATTTTGAAAAATTCAACCCTTAAGGGGAATGGGAAAAGGAGATGATAGGTTGTACTCGTATGGGATACAAATTTTAACTTCAATAATAGTTGTGTTCCAAAATAAATACTGATGCCATTAAGTGTTTCGTTTTTAATCCCATAATGTGCGAAACGGAACCCATTATATATCAAATTTACGAAATCAAAGTTTTAAAATTACTGGACAAAAATCTCACCTATGAAATCTCTTCAAAACGTAAAAGATATACGTCCCCTTAAGTTATCTATTACCCGTAGCTTACTTTTAGTTGCTTATTTGAAAAGAGCGTTACTTATGGCTGCGTAAATAAGGAAACAGAATGATTTACAAGCGGCTAAGTATTGAAATAACGAAGTGCCTTGATCTCGTATAATTTATTAGATTTTAATGACAGTAAAGTTAGAATATTTAAAGAACTACCGGCACAGGAAGGATTATGAAACTAGATTTTATCTACACATTTCTTTTGTAAAAAATAGTTTTTTCATATTATGACAAATATAGGTATAATTTCAACCAACTTTTTTAAGGGAATAATACTTATACATGCGTTTTAGAAAGTTAAATAACTAGAGCATGCTTTTAGTGCAGCAGTCGAAAAAAAAAACAGTTTTGTGCGAGAATTAAACAAACATTCTCAATGAAAAATTCAAACTGTAGGTTTCAAATATTTACCAATAAATCGCAATGGTCCTTTTCTAATAAGTAGGTAGAACATTCATTATTATCAGTGTTCAGAGACATGTTTGATATTAGAGAAAAAAAGAAGCCTAAAAGGGCCTCATCGTTCAATTTAATTTTTTTTTTACTTTTACGCTGTCGTTTGCGAGTACGGTCAAGTTAACTCATCGTTAACTGGTGTTTTGGCTATGTGCTGTAAACAAACTCATGTTTTTAAATAAATAAATTAAATATAAAAAAAAGTGTACAGTACCTACCTACTATAAGCTAATACCTACCCTTACTTTGAGTTTACAGTGACTATATTAATAATCGTTAGCGAACTGCGTAAAAGATTTGTATGGAGAATTGTAGTTCTACAAAGGAGAATTGTAGTACTATTCTCCTTACAAATCGTTCACGCTGTCGCTAGCGAATACGGTCACGTTAACTCATAGCAAGGATATTGACAATAAAATTGCAATATAACTACCATTTGAATTTTATATGGGTCAAGACCTATGCAATCATAGGTCGACTGTTTAGTACCAGTTGCCGGAGAGAGCTTAGGGTCACTTAAACCAGCTATTCACAAAGCTTGCCAAAAATTAGGTAATTAAATGATGAAAAATTTTATGATTAACGTTTTACGTATATGCATGGACACATTAATTATTTATTAATGTTTAAACTAGCGGTAGTAGCGGTATGGTACATTTGAAATAACCTTTATGATATTTTTTTTCTTATGATGATAATAATAAAATTAACTTATTTTTGTTTATTTAGGAGCAACATTGCTGATGGCCTTACAGGGATAAGTTCGTTTGTACACATGTATCATCATACTCATGTCTATCCACAGGCGGATTTTATGACATGATTGGCAAGTATATTATATCCTCATAAATTTAAGAGCTAGGCTCTTGTCGGTGGAGCAATTCCTATGCATCTCGTTCTTGCGCCTTCTCCTAGACAGCCTGGTACGGTACGACACAACGTTCACCTTCTCCTCTCTCTCCTTTGGTCCATGTAAGCTCTTCTTGTTCTTCCTCTCTTTCTCCGCCCTTCAATCTTTCCTTCCATTATAGTCTTTATATATTCGTCGTGCCGCAGCAGATGTCCTATTATAATATAAGTAAGTTATTTTGTTTTGTGTTCTATGGACTTGATAGCGTGTGTTCATGTCAAAATAAAGAAGCAGTATTTTCTAAAGCCAGATAGAAACAAGTCGTGAGTTTTTTCCAGACGCTGCAACTACCAGAATACCCACCGATACTTTTTAAACATCAATTAGCAACAGCACTACCATTCAGCCGCGCCTCTCCCATCACTATAAAAAGTCTCTTAGCATTTTTAAAAGTTACGTAACACACCATAAACATGGTGTCCAACTTTTTAATGCCCATAAAAAGCCGAGGCACAGGCGCGCACATACTCACCCGATTTACGACCATCGACTAGATTGTGTCGGATCGGATTGTATAGGATTTCGCCTGCTTTCCATATATTTGTCGTTTAATTCGACGATTAACGGGCCGTTTCCCGATTGTTATGGTAATGTGACGTAGGAGTGCTAGTTACGACATGACAGACAGACATTGGAATCTTGAGTGTGTACAGTCGGTTCTTGATTCATTGTAAACGCTCTCGTTCATTCATCTTCTTCTTCTTCTACTGCCATACCCTAACGGGTGTCGGTGACCACCTTTGCGAAGTCCTTTCTGTTCTTAGCCAATCTTGCGAGTGTGGCTGCGTTCTTTATGTTAGTCCATTTTTTGATATTATCGAGCCAGTTCATCCTCCTTCTTCCTCTTCCTCTTTTCCCTTCTATTTTGCCCTCTATTGTAAGTTTGAGTATGTTATATTTCTCGTGTCTTTGTAGGGTAAATCGCCAATTACTGGCCACCGTTCAATAACTGGTCACCCCATACTAAAAATGAACTCTGTTCACCTGCAAACAGAATTCATTTTAGTATAAGGTTTTAATTACTGACCATCCTTCAATAACTGGCCACGTTATACTAAAATGAATTCAGTTTGCAGGTAAACAGAGTTCATTTTTAGTATCAGGTGGCCAGTTATTGAACGGTGGCCACTAATTGGCGGTTTACCCTAAATGACCAAAATATACAATTTTACGTTTTTTTATTGTAGCTAATACTTCCTTCTTCTTATTCATTCTAGTTAACACTTCAGCGTTAGTAATCCTGGCAGTCCACGATATTTTCAACATACGTCTGTATAGCCACATTTCGAATGCGTCTATTTTATCTTCCATAGCTTTACTTAGTGTCCAGGTTTCCGCACCAAAGAAAAGTATGGATAAAACGTAACATTTAACTAGTCTCCATCTCAATTTTAGACCAATATCTTTGTTGGTATATTAACTTTTCATTTTTATACAAGCACAGCGGGCAATTTCTATTCTTACTCTAATTTCTTGTTCCGGGTCCCAGTTTTCTCCCAACCAGCACAGGTATTTATATTTCGTTACTCTTTCTATTTGCCATCTATTGTCAGAGTATTAGTTTTGCCATCTATTGTCAGAGTATTAGTTAGAATTTGTGATTTACAAACCACCATCAGTTTGGTTTTACTAATATTCATTTTAAGGTTATAATGTTTTACTTTATTGTTAAGTAGGTCTAATAGTTGTTGTAATTCTTCTATGTTGTTGGCTAGTAATACTGTGTGTGTAAACCAAAAGCGGCTTCATCTTTCGCAAATCTGTTGTAAGAAGATTCTCGTTACAGGCGTATTTATTCTAAGCACTAAACATAATTACTATGGTACAAAAAGAAAAAGCTTTGGCTATGTCCTTCACTCGACTACCTATAACATTACAAGTGCATGACGGTGCCTTAAATGGTGTCATTTGGTATCCTACAGACGTCAGTTGCTCCTAATAAACTTGTTTAAGGGCTATTTAACAATTTTATTGTATACTTAATAAGGCATCAAATTGGTTGATGTTCTTTTACCAATTAATTTCGAACGTGCTGTGTTTCCTTAAGTGATTAAATGTTTAATTAAAAATGTAACTATGGGATTAACTATAGTGATGTCTGTTACTAAAGTTGGCTCCTTGATACGTATGACAATGTGTAAGAAAATATTGAAATCTATGCAATTGAAATATTATTGTTAAATATATTCATACTTGTAACCTTTGTCCTAGGTATAATTATTTTTTTCTGAAAGAAGATAAACGCAGCAATTTTACGCAGCATCAAGCCGAAACAGTGCCTGATTTAACTCATACAAATATTTCTTCTGATAATTATCAAGTCACGAACTAACTTCAAACTTAATTCAACCAAGCGTAAAAAAAAACATAAACATTGGCGCGATATGCCTATTTCACTACATTACATGTTGTTACCTATCCTTACGTTTACTTCAATATTTATTTGTTTTTGTTGAGTTTCTCTTGGCGTTCTTCTAAAAAGTGGTATCTTTTTAGAAAATATCGACAGACTCAAACTTGTAAGTGACTCCGTGGGATTTTACAGAATAAACTTCATTATTTAATTAGAAAAACAATATTTTTTTTAGATAATTATCAAGTTACGAACTTACTTCAGATTTAATTCAACCAAGCGTGCAAAAAAAAAAACAAATTCATTACCCGTTGGCGTACTACGCCTACTACGCTACATTACATGTTGTTTCCTATGTTTACGTCATTATTTTTTTATCTTGTTGAGTTTCTTCCGGCGTTCTTTTCAAAAGTGGTATATTCTTAGAAAATGTGTCCAGACTCAAATTTGTAAGAGATATCGTGGTCTTTTACGTAACAGAATAAACTTAAAAAAAAAGCAATATTTTTGTAGATATTATCAAGTCACGAGCTCCGAACTTAATTCAAACCGAGTGTACAAAAAACATAAACATTACGTACGATACGCCTACTACATTACATGTTTCCTATGTTTACGTAATTATTTTTATATTGTTGCCCGAAGGTCGATGCCGGTGCAACTTGCGTATCATAAATCATAGCGCGCTAATGACTGTGGTGTAATAGAATATTGATTCCTGAAGATATAATGTACCTAATATTATGGTATGTCGTCAAAGATATCGGTCAAACCGGAGTAGATATATTTTTAATCAATTATAACTTCCCACACCTTAAAATAAGAACGCTGATATTTGTATTTGTATGAAAATATTTATCCAGTGCGACACGTAGGTACTCTATTTACTAAAATGTATATGTATATATTAAAAAAAGTGGAATGGTATGTGGACACTTTTTTTCTTGGATGATGTTTGAATGTATACCATTAGAAACGCAAAAACAGAATCAACGAATTCTTAACTTAGAGCTGCAAGCTTATTTTTAAACGTCCTATTACTTGTTTGCCACGTTTAAAAATATAACAGTAATAAATAAAACAGTTTATGTAACGTATAGAAATTAAATGGTTTGAGATAATTTGCCCATTCATTGATAAAATAAATGATAACGACAACCCTGATAGAAATACTTCTTCTCATTATTATAAAGTTATACTAGGTAGATATACTTAGGTAGGTTAGATACGATCTATACTCAAATGAAAATATAATTTATGGCAATCACATTTAGTAAAAACAAACAAACAACGCCATTAGAAAAGGAAAGGCCTAAAAGAAGAACAAGAAAAAAACAAGTGGCAAACGGGTGGCGCTAAAACAAAATACAAACGAAAGTATCCCACTTAACCCAAAAACGTCCTAAGTAAGCAAGATATCCTACAGATCCTCGCCCTTTTATTCCAAACATCAGCCCATGGGAATCTGTCTCATAATCCTCAGAAATCTAATTAGTCGTCATATTTAATTCGACTGTGATTCTCGGGTCAATAACCTGCTACGTCATCGGGGTTTGGGAATGACACATGCGTTGCAGAAGGTCTCCACGAGTGTCGCTTACGTAACGACGGGGCGGCCATTTTTCTGTTGCTGTACACCCCACTTTTTTAGATTTTGGACATTTTAAGTTTTTTATAACCAGATTCGCGAGTTAGTACACCACTAACGGATTTTAAAACAAAAAATATATGAACATTTTGGGTCACTTTTTTTCTCCTATAATCAGGTTGAAAGAGCTCGTGATTCTGAGTAGAAAATACCTAAAATATACCATAATATGTGAGCTGTCGACACCTAGCAACTTCAATTTATAATGACTTATGTCCGCCATTTCAAAACTATTAAAAAAAATGAAGAAAAATTGTTGCACAAGTTGAAACGGTCCACTTGCTTCAGACTCCTGACGTTTCGACATTTTAAGCTGTCGTTATTACGGGTAGTCTGAGAAAAACGTACTTTTCCTGTGTGGGGATTTAAGTTAGGTTAGGGCTGTCCTGTACCCTTACCATAAGTTAACGTGACCGTCCTCGCTAGTGACAGAGTAAACGATTTGTATGGAGAATAGTACAGAACTCCTATCGGTTCCTTTGTAGAACTACAATTCTCCATACAGATCATGCTTGCCCGCTCTCTTTTGCTCCCACTACTCGACTACGGTGACGTTGCTTTCCTGGATCTCCGGGGGAGCTGCTTGACAAGCTGGAGCGCCTACAAAATGTCTGTATCAGGTACATATTTGGTCTCCGCAAGTTTGATCATGTGTCTCAATACCGCGCCCAACTTAAATGGCTTCCGATCCGTCAGCGCAGAGACTTACATGTTCTTTGTCTTCTGTATAATGCCCTTTTTATTCCTTCTTCTCCTCCTTACCTTGCAGAGAAGTTCTCTTACATGGCGGATGGTAGTGGCCATCGCCTGCGGTCTAGTGCGAATCTAGCTCTATCGATCCCACCGCATAGATCGCATGTCTACGATATGTCTTTTGCTGTGCGCGCCGTGAAATTATGGAACAAGTTGTCTCCCGCCCTAAGGCAGACGCAGCCCGTTGCATCGCTCAAGGGGAAGTTGAAGGGATTGTGGCTGTCAAACGAATAATAGGTTGCTGTTTTTGTTGTAATTATGACTATTTCTGTTGAATTTATATATATGTATTTATTACGTATTATGTAATATATTGACTGTTTGCCTATCTCTCTCTATTTTGGTGTTTTTGCATTTTCATGTGTAAGTATTATTGTTAAATTATCCTCCTTCGTATTGTACATGTTGCTTTGGCTGTCTACCGTTTACATTTGTCTTTAGCACTCATTTACTCAAAGGTTAACTGGAAGAGATCCCTTAAAGGGATAAGTTCGCCTTTGTACATGTATTTCTTTTGTTTTAATGTATTTCTGTTTTTGTGTACAATAAAGTGTTTACATACATACAAATCTTTTAAGCAGTCACTAGCGAGTACGGTCACTTTAAACGTCTAGCACAACCATGCTACGCGACTCTTGTCGCGCGAGATAGCGCTACCCGTCACTCTCTAATTACTGCACAGAAAGAGACGGGTGATTCGCGCGAAAAATACTCTCGTATGGCAGTTATGCTAAAGCTGCTGGTAGTGCAGTAAGCAGTGAAGCGACAAACGACCACTTTATTTCGCGGGCCGTAGTTTGGTGACCCCTGCCTCGGGTCCGTTACTTCACGAGTATACTTCCGTTGTGCCATACCGGTCCGAGCCACTACAACAGTGTTTACATTACCGCTCTCCCACATGGGATCCCATGGGCTTGTCCCACGCCACGTGGGTTGAAACGAGCATATAACTCACTGCTCTCTACAGTTATTCACAAAACGAGCGTCTGCGCTGCGCTCTGCCCAGCAGCCCGTCATTCCGAGATATCAACACATTTTCTTTAAAAACCGCTACTCATTTTCCATATTGTCTGTTTCTATCTATTTATCAGCCACATACGTCCACTGCTGAACATAGGTCCCACGCTGCGCTCTCCTATACGTGGTCGCCTCTAGGAATTTCTGCCCCAACGGCCGCCTGGTCATTATGGCGTCGCATACAAATTAAGTCCAAAGTTAACGTAACTGGGTTATACGAATCGAGGTTTCGTTCTCAACCTTTCCTCCTTCAAAACATAACTAATCGTAACGAAGCGATACAACTTGTCACGCCCAATTTTGCACCTATTATAAATACAGAGTGTAATTTATCTCAATAAGTAGAAAATGTCATAAAAGTTTTCGCTTTCAGCACATCGCTCAAGTTGACATCCAGTGGTGATATGTCATTGTAAACGTCGAATTTAGTTACAGTAGCAGCACATGCGCGGTCCCGTTACGTGCGTGGTGTATCGCTTGTCGCGCGTGCAGTTTTTGTTGCGCGTTTATGACCACTCCGATAGTGATGCGCCTTAAATACACTATCGGTAATGTTCATTGGAAGTGTTTAGTCTAAAATGCATACCGGGTCTTTCGGAGCACTAATGATTTGATTAACTGTCGTTCTAGTGACAAATGATTCGTGCACCGAAAATCCCGGGGTACATGATGTAAGGGAGCTCCGATGGATGTTATAAATGTCCTGGACAATCTTATCCCTGGCTCCTGGATGCCCAGGACTAAAACAACTCACATAAACTTCTATAATATATTCAATTCATTAACTCGCTACTACATCGTCGTCATAGGTAAAATTTTATATAGTGACATTCTTATAATAGACAATAAAGAGTAAAAAATACATAGGTTTAAAAAGGTTTAAACATGCTGTTCTGTTACGAACATATTGGGGGCCTAACTAGAAATAAAAAGAAATAACTAAGATATAGACGCACAATGGCAAATGCAAACAAAAGTGTGCTTTAACCTTTGAGTATTTATAATGACAGGAGATGCCATGGACGGGCGACCCCCTCCGGCAAAATAACTGGTCAACTGGTCAAGCACGTTATATAAAACTACTTGAAGTCGCTTCACCGCCATTTTGCATTGATCTGTGTCGCGTGACACTTCCCTCTAAAAATGGTGAATTGTGCAGATATTTTCTTGTAAAAGGCGATCTGACAGCTCAAATACGTAACAAGATCGCGTTTCCTATCACAGGTAAGTATTTTTACGAAGTATTAAATGTGTATTAAAGTACAATCTCCATTTAAAGAAAAAAACCGTTGCGATACGTAAACGACAGAAAAATGTAGATATAAAACGGTGGTACAGGGGCGAGGGATGTGACAAAGTCAAAACCGCGACTCAACATTTGAATGAATCATTCATTCATTCGATCACTGCAGTTCGTTTAATAGTTGGTGTATTATTAGATACTTGCGACCCTCCCGGCTTCGCACGGGTGCAAAGCTGATGAATTATGCATGTATTATACATATTATAAACCTTCCACTTGAATCACTCTATCTATTAAGAAAAACTGCATCAAAATCCGTTGCGTAGTTCTAAAGATCTAAGTATACATAGGGACAGACAGACAAACAGGCAGACAGCAAGAAGCGACTTTGTTTTATACTATGTAGTGATTGAATTTAATAATAGGTATAGATGTATGTTATTTTTAAATCTTGTAAGGTGAATTAGAAATATTACCTTTCTCTAGACATACGATGTTGAAATTTAATATGAAAATGAAAATAATTGTTTGCTAAAAGTATATCTAGGTAAAAGGAACATTTAATGCTGGGCTATGAGTATATGCGTTATACATATACTATTATTTATAGACTTTATTTCATATTCTTTCCATCTTCCCTGCTGCCTCCTTATTTCCGTATTCTTCTTTTCTTTTATAGAATGCGAAATGAGGATATGCCGCAGAAGACCCAAGGTAACCGGCATAGCTCACATGACTGCACGATTGAAGTGGCAATGAGCAAGCCATCTAGCCCGGAGAATCGATGGCTGTTAGGTCAGCAAAGTGCTAGAGTGGCGACCACGTATAGGAAAGCGCAGCGTAGCGAGGGTTGTGACGATTCTTGGGGAGGCCTATGTTCAGCAGTAAACGTCTGTGACTGATAGATAGATGAATATATTTACTTAATTATAACTTTTTTATTTTATTTTATATGTGGTAATTCTAATTAAATTAATAACAATTTGTTTTATTGTTTTCTCTTTACTCATTATTTACTCATATCTTTAAATCACTTTATATGTGGTTTCATATAATCACCTTTATTTTTAGATGGGCGTACGTTCTTTTCCTGAAGGTTATATTCACTGACCTCTAAACTACAAGCACGTTGGACTAAATATTCCATAGGGAATGACAGTTGTTTTTAGTGCCCATTCAAAGCATCCTGCGTGAACGTCTACTAAAATTGTCATTTCAGGCAAACGGTTCTTTGATCTGTGGCGATCTGTGAATCTCTAATATTAGATCCATGGACGCTCACACAACTTGCACATAGCTATCAGCTCCAAAATGGCGAAAATGAAGTGGTTTCATTTTAGCAACGACAATAACAAGTCGAGTGTACTTGTTTTAGAAGTCCGTGATTGTTTAAGCCCGAAACAACCGCAGGCGGCAGTTTTATTTCAGTTAAGTTATGCGAAAGTGATAAGGACACAATAAATATAGACAGATATACATAGAAACAAATATATTCATTTGATAACATCTTCAATATACAGAATTTACAGTTTTCAAATTTCACAATAAATAGTACCTATAAGACAATTCAGTTCATTCATTAAAATGATTTGACTCATTCTTCATATGTGTCCCATCACTATGTTTTTCTTATGTATGCTGCACAGTTACGTGAAAACAGTATCTGTGTGCATGTCATTTTTGATGTGTTGAATTTTGCTGTAGTGTGCGTTTATCGCAACAGCAAAATTTGTGTCTGTTGAGTTATTCGTCTTTTGGTGGTGTGCTGTACGTGTTTACCTCACCCCCCGCTAAAATTGGCGAAAAAATTTGTTCGAAGAGTTTACGTTATGACATCTCCATTTGTCTATGCTCTAAGGCTTTAACAGCAAAAATAAAAAATGTCAATCGTAATCAATTGGTAAGAGGCAGACTTTTGTAATGCTCGTCTTAACTATGAAACCCTTTACAGTCTTAACATGCAAGGCTCTGACTTTGCCATCATTACCTGGTTGAACATCTACAATTCGACCCACCGGCCAACACAAAGGAGACACATTATCCTCTTTTAACAAAACTAAAGAACCTATCTTTACATTAGGAGACTCATTTCTCCACTTAGGTCTACTCTGCAGCATAACTAAATACTGCTTGTGCCATTGTTGCCAAAAATGTTGCTGCAATTAAACACATTCTTTCCAAAAACTTAATCGTCCAATATTGACGTTTGTAAGATCCGTTTCCGGATAAGAAGATAGTGACTCACCAGAAAGGAAGTGCCCAGGAGTAAGGTAAGTATAAGGTAAGTATAAGGTAAGTATATCATCAGGATTTCTAGACATTGGAGTCAATGGCCTTGAATTTAAAATGCTTTCAATTTGTACCAGCACGGTATACAACTCCTCATAGGTGAGCACTACATTACCAATTACACGTTTCATATGATATTTTACACTTTTAATACCAGCTTCCCATAAACCACCAAAAACTGGGGAATAAGAAGGAATAAAATGGAAAGATATTCTTTCGGAAGAGGTATAATCCAACACAGAGGTTTGATGATTTATGGAATTCTGTAAATCATACAGTTCCTTAAGAACATTATCTGCACCCTTATAATAAGCTGCATTATCACAATATATTTTAGTCGGCTTATTTCTACGAGATATAAACCTTTTCAAACACCCCAAGAAGGTGTTAGTTGTCATATCAGATGCCAATTCAATATGAACAGCTTTAGTAACAAAGCAAACGAAAATGACAACGTATGCCTTTGTTATTACAGGGTTCCTAATACGAGTTTGCTTTACGTTAAAAGGACCGCCATAATCTGTGCCTACAATTTGAAACGGCCGTGACATATTAACCCGATCAATAGGCAAAGACCCCATCAATTGAGTTGCATGTTTTGCCTTCAAAATAAAACATTTGATACATTTATGCAAAACAGTCTTTATTTCTCTATTTGCATTCATAATCCAGTACTGCTCATTCAAACTACTTAAAAGCAAAGTATTGCTAGCATGTTGCAACCTAAGGTGTTCTTTGTGAATAATAATTCTTGTAATATGAGAACCCTTGGGCAATATAATAGGATGCTTTTGGGAAAATGGCATGTCTGCATTTTGCAACCTGCCACCGACACGCAGCAATCCATGAGAATCTACAAATGGAGTCAATTTACTTAAACTTGATTTTAAAGGCAAATTGCAATTCAATTTTTTTATGTCATCTTCAAAACAAACTGCTTGGTCACGTTTAATTATAAACCGCAAAGCAGAATTCAATTCATAAGGACACAGATGCCCCTCCCTTTTTTGAGAATTATCCTTTTTGCAGTTAAACGCGAATCTAAGGATATAAGACACAATCCTAGTCAATTTATCAATATTAGAAAATTTTGACATTAAAATACGAAACGAATTCGTTTCCGCGCATGTGTTACAAACCTTTGACATGGGCTTCAGTTCTGGTAAATCAGACTTCAATATGTCACAACTTATTGTTCCATGAAAATAATTTTTATCTAATAAGTATGGAGGCCCATGCCACCACAAACTGCATTTTTCTAAAGCCTGGGGTTCAATGCCCGTGGAAAGCAAATCAGACGGATTGACATTTGTATTTACATAACGCCATTCAAAATCTAAAGCGATCTTATTAATTCTATCAACCCGATTACCGACATACATGTTAAGCTTAACCGGTAATATTTTGAGCCAAGCCAACACAATCATTGAGTCAGTATAAAGATAAGTGTTTACCGTGTATTTTATAGACAAGGCAGTGTGAACCTTCCGAGCCAGAATCGCCAGTAATAAGGCGCCGTTTAATTCTAACTTCGGAATACTTAAGATCTTATTCTTGGGATTGATGCGAGGTTTTGAACATAAAAGGTTCACCAAAACTTCATTATTAACATCTATCACTCTCAAGTACAAACAGCATCCATGGGCTAAATTTGAAGCATCGCAAAAACCCACAAGCTCCATGCTTCGCGCCTGCTGAGCATTAATATTCCTGGTTATAGATAAACAAGACATTTGTACTAAACTATTGGCAAAATCAACCCATTTTTTATTAAGTTCATCAGGCAAGTAATCATCCCATTTCATATTTTCTACATACCACACCTGTTGCATCAAGATTTTAGCCTGCACCAGAACAGGTCCACAAAGACCCAAAGGGTCAAAAAACTTGCTAATAAAACTAAGCATTTGACGCTTGGTATACCTTGGCTGAACTTCCTTTACAGGGCACTTCATATTTAATACATCAGCATTGACGTCATAAGTCAAACCGAGGGTTTTGACATATTCATTATTCTTATCGAAATTTTTACTATCTCTTTGATGCAACTCCGATGGAATATCTTTTAAAATACTCTTGTAATTAGAACACCATTTATGAAGAGACAGGCTAGCTAACTTCATAAGCTCAATTAACTGGTTTTTCATTGTAATAAGCTCATCAAGATCATTCGTTCCGCATTGTATGTCATCAACATAACTTGTGTTCAAAAGCACAAAAGATGCCAAAGGATATTGATCCTTATACCTCTGAGCAAGCTCCACTAAACATCTAGTGGCTAAAAAAGCCGAACTCTTTAAACCGTAAGTTACAGTCTGTAACTGAACGCATTTCACCGATTGGTCAAGAGAATCACGCCACAATATATTTTGTAAACAACGATACTTTTCCTCAATGAGGATTTGCCGATACATAGCTTTAATATCACACAAGAGCACATATTTAAAGGTTCTGAATAAAATCAGAATATCAAAAAGATCTCGTTGTACAACCGGGCCATTCAAAAGTATGTCGTTTAAACACATATTATTTTTTGTAGAGGCACCGCCATCAAAAACGGCACGAACAGGAGTCGTTTTACTGTTTGGATTAATTACCGGATGATGGGGTAAAAACATTACCTTTCCAGAATTTAAGTCATACTTTGAGATGTCAAAATATTTTGCGTGTTCCTGATCAATGTAATCATGTATAAATTTTTTATATTTATTATACAATTCTAGGTCTTTTATGAACCTTTTCTCTAAATTGAAAAATCGTTGTAAGGCGCTGTCAAAGGAGTTACCTAAATTCAAATTGTCAAGATCAACTTTTACAGGCAAGGCCACTGTAAACTTATTATTCTCTAGTTTGACAGATTCCTGAAAAATCTGTTCTGCTAATTGATGCTCTGTACCAACCTCTTTTGTCATTATGACATCAGGTACCTTTTCACATTCCCAAAACTTGGCCATAGTTTCACTGATGTTCAAAGAATCATCATTTGACAGTAAAGTAGACTTTGCTCCCTTTTCAAGTAGAAACTGAGCTGATATCTCTTTATCTGGCATAGTAAAATTTAAGGGGTTACCTTGAGCCGTAACACAATAGTTACACGATGAAATCTTGCCAGCAGAAACTGGCAGAGTCCCGGCGACAACATGACCAAACTTGGTACTGATTAAATATGGACCTGCAGGCGTCAGTGGATACGATTCACGCTGTAGGACCTGAAAGAATATGTCGCATCCGAGTAACAGAGAAATTTCATCAGTTTCATTGAAATGCTCATCCGCCAATTTGACATAGGACGGAATATTAAATTGGGAGCTGTCAAAGGTCTGCTGTGGAAGTGGGCATGTGATATTTTTGGTCACACAGCAAGAAACATTGACTTTAAAGTCATTCACACTGGAAAAGACAACAACTTCTGCCCTTTTGGACACATTATTTGTGCCATCACAAACACCTGTTATCAACTCATCTGTATTATATACATAACTATTTACATGCTTTAACAAGCGTTCAGATATGAAGTTAATTTGACTAGCAGAGTCTAAAAGCGCCCTAGCTTGTGTAACAGAACCATCACTGTTTACTAACCTTACCATGGCTGTCGGCAATAGTATGCTTTGAGACTGTGTTTTCACAGTCGTATTGGCAGCCACATGAGATGATTTGGCAGGCAACTCACTCACATCTAAATTGACGTCCTTTTTTTATATTCTGAATGGGAACTTCATTGGGCTTAACATTTACCACGTTATATTTAGCCGACAAATGCAATAAAGTATTGTGCAGCTGATGACAAGTCGCACATTTCAGCTTCAACATGCACTGCCCTCTGTGACTATTAAGACACAATTTACATAATTGGTGTTCACCAACAAATTCAAATCGCTCCTTAGGAGGAAGCATTTTAAACTTCATACATTCATAAATCCTATGGATGCCCTGGCAGTACTTACATGATGCTCCAGAAGCAACTGCGGCATTAACTGAAGGCCTCATTAGCCTTTGAGGCTTATCCTCGGTTGTGGCTTCCATAGCTATGGCACGCTTTTCTAGATAGGTAAGAAATTCACTTAAAGTTGGTACTTGTTTCATGTCGCGTTCTAGGTGAAATCCGCGAATCGTGTACGAATCTACCTTTCTAGACAAGACATTGACCAAGATTGTGTCCCAATGTTCTACCTTTTCATTTAAATTCTTAAGTGCAGCAAGGTGCACATTCACCGTGGACACAATATTGCGCAATGCAGGTGCTGTACATTTCATACAATTTGGTAAATCTAGTATATTATTTACATGGAAATTGACAATTTTTGGTATATTATTATACCTGTCATCCAATAGCTTTAAAGCTGAGTCATAGGACTCATCCGTCAACAATAATTTTTTTATGAGATCTAATGCCTCACCAGCAAGAAATGTACGCAGGTAATATAATTTTTCACAGCAGCTTAAATTACTATCTTCATGGATGACGGCATTGAACATGTTTATAAATGGATAGTAATCCATGATGGATGAGCCATCAAATGTTGCAATATGAACAGAAGGAAGTTTTTTGAATATTCCTACCTGGGATCCTGGCTTGGATTGTTGCACACTGCCTTGTAAACGGCTGTTTATCAGCTCAAGACAGCTGTCTCTTTTGTCTTCTACCAACTCGTACTGTTCGGCATCATTTGGGTCAAGGAATAGTATTGTCCTATTATATTTTTCATAGTCCTCAAACGCTTTGATTAGGCGAAGCTTCTTTTCGTTAAGCGCTTGAATCGATGCGGAAACAAAACTGTCGCCTAAACAAAAGTTTTGAATTCTGCTTATGGACCCTTTAACATAGCCCCGAGCGGCTACTAATTCCGGCAATTGAGTCATTTTTACACAGGAAATCCTATCTACAACTTTGAAATGGCAACTATCCACTTTAAAATAAAATTGCTACAACTAACAAATTTACAAATATACACAAACAAAACTAAAAATTAAAATAGAAATTTAAAAATAACGTTTGGTCTATTGACACTGACAGTTTCGCAGCGCCGCCGTTCGGGAACACGCACCACGGCAGAGCGCCTTTACGGCCACACCAACGAAGAAACCGCTGACAAACAGCCCTCGCCACTCACGAAAAACACCGGCGTATTTTTCTTGGCTCCGTATTATTCGAACGCATAGATTGTAGGCGCTCGTATTTCTGCTGCAACTATTATGAAATCCTCGTTGTCGGAATCTTCGATGCAAAATCAAATGTCATAAATTCAATTTTGGTGTTTAAATAACATGTATGTGTATATTTTATAATATAATGACTGAATCTGAAACTTCCCTTCTCATCAACTCAACTCTCACCAACTCGTATCAACTCTCTTCTTCAAAATTTGATATCGCGAAAATTTTCGCATGAAAAAATCTTCTTTTATTTTTAAATGTCACTTCAACTCCGACCACTTTTTATCAAATTAATATTATATTTTTACATATTGTATACTCGAAGGACCATTTTTATGTCCTGGACAATCTTATCCCTGGCTCCTGGATGCCCAGGACTAAAACAACTCACATAAACTTCTATAATATTCTATTCTATTTTTATATATAAAAAAAAATGGCTACTGCCCATCGGGTCAATTTCGCCAGTGTCAAAGTTGACGAACGTTGTACGGTGAGTTGAGCTTTTTGTAAAGTGATAGCGATTTACAAAGAACCACGCGGTCTACCGGGCCTTGACCCAAGAAGGGCTATGTGGGTCGTTCTCAAAATATTTGCACCGCCACCTGTCAACAGGTTTGTCTTAGAAGAAGTTTTTTACACAGCATTATTTTAAATATTCAATTATCATCACATATCTAAAGACACTTTTTACATAGAGGCCAAATGCTTTTAATTAAAAGTAAAGTATATTAATAGACAAAAAAACGATTCGGAACTAGGTTTTGTCGGTCACTTGCCGTGTCCCAACGCGAGGTACTCATGTTTCGTTGTAATAAAAACATATACATTACCGACTTAGCTTAAGTTCAGTACTCCATTTTATTTTCATATATGATGAAGATTGAATACTACCATATCGAATAATAATACTATGCTTATTTTGCGAATTATTTGCAATTTAAGTTTGTCCACGCCATTTTTTGTCGTCCACTTGTCATGAGACAAACATTACAATTGTGTGACTACTATTTCGTTTCCCCTGCCTCACCCCGCTTAAATCGAGACCTTCAGTTGCCACCTAACACTGTTCCGAGTAACACGTCGTCAGTGTGCTGCACTAAAAAAATATGATACATACACTTACGCGAGCGGGAGTTTGTAATGGGTATGTAGTCTATATTCTGCCTTCCATATTTTGGTTGACGTGTGTCCTATTGCATTCATTTTAATTTATAACGCGTAAAGTATGGTCTACTTTTATGTGTATAAATATGCAGTTCATCAACGAAATACTTTATTTGTTTTGATGACATAACTGTCATTTTGTCCATCACCTGTATGTCGATCACTTGTCTATATAAAAACAGGTGAACGACACATACGGCAGGTGAACGACAATTATTTAAACACTTATACAAAATTATTTAAAAACCAGGTTTTACCGGTCACTCGCCGTGTCTCAACTCATGTTTCGTTGTTATAAAAACAATATATTACCGAAGTAGCTTAGTTTGAGTATTCCATTTTACTTTCAAGCTGTCTTAGGAATCCTTAGCAGGCGGCGCCCGCACCAGATTTCGAAAGCATCAATCCTCTGCCTGTCAGCGGCTTTGAGTGTCCAGGTCTCTGCCCCATAAACAGATATGGAGAAGACAAGTCCACAGACGAGGTGCATGTTAGTCCGGTTAGGGATGTGTCTATCTTTCCATATTTTGCCGCGTTGGGTCATCGCTGTTTTGGCCATTCCGATTCGCCTGTGAATCTCTGGTTTCCATGTGCCTCTATTTGTGACAATGGAGCCAAGGTACTGGAGCTGATCAACAGTTTCGAACTCTTGAAGCAGGTTACTACTTTGTCGACTAGTAATGGTCAACTATCATCAGCTCGGTCTTATTTTTATTAATATCGAGACCCATTCTGAGGCTGGTTGTTTTGAGTCATTCCAAAAGTTGGGCCTCTGCTTCGGGTGATGCAAAATAGGCGATGTGAACCACGTACCTTCAAGGGCTCCATATCTGTTAAATAGTATTGGGATATTGTGCATCCCTGTCGTACACCTTTCCGGAACTTAAAGTTCTTGTATGTGACATCTCCTACCGACACCATTCTGTATCCAGACTCGTAAAGGCTTTATAAAGTGTTACCAGATGTGCTGGCAGCTTCAGACAATACCTCGCATAGCTTATCCCACCTAACGCAGCCGAAGGCTTTCTGGTTATCAGATGTGAAGGAATTCCTCGAAGATGACGAAAACAGCAGTAGGTTACTCAGCGGGTAAGAAAGAATATGTCAAAAGAGGCAGCATTAGGATGCAGAAACGTTATTTAAATGATTCGCTGTTGAACCTTCATAAGAAATTTATAAAATCACGTGGGTAGGCTTGAGTTTTGCATCTTTTTGCGGGTTATGACCTTTCTGGATAGTACAGGCTTCAAAAAACCTCCTGAGAAATGTCCTATGAGATGAGAATTAAATGCTTGATTTTTTTATGCAAATTACTGACATAAGGAAAAAAGAAAAACAAAAACAATCAAAAAAGCACTATTTGACAGTTCAAAGTAGGTTTTATTTAAAATGTCACTTACCTGCAACCGTCGTCGTTAACCTGCTAACAAATTCAGTCAAGTTGGAAAATATTTGTCGCAAACCTGCACCCATTGTCGATAACTTGGTAACAAATGTCGTTTACCTGACATCGATGTCTTTCACCTGTCGACCTAAAATTTCAAACACCTATATCTTCTAAGATATTAAATTTAACTACTTCCCTCGACGTGATATCAATTGTCTGAATATATTTCTAGCGATCCTATGAAAAATAAAAGAAGAAATCGCAACTTTAAAAAAAAATGCAAAATTAACGCAGCGGTGCAAATATTTTGAGAACGACCCATGTACGCTTTAAGTTGAATTCTTCATTAACTATTCACTCATACGGTAGTTCACTGCACAATAGACTATCAATACTACACATTGAACAACCAAAATGAATAAATAACGGATAACTAAACTTAAAGGCATGCGGCCATCTTAAGTCACAAACCGGAAAAACCTTCTATAATATATTCAATTCATTAACTCGCTACTACATCGTCGTCATAGGTAAAATTTTATATAGTGACATTCTTATAATAGACAATAAAGAGTAAAAAATACATAGGTTTAAAAAGGTTTAAACATGCTGTTCTGTTACGAACAATAAAACGTGCACCAAAGTACATATAATATATGAGTCGTATTCATCTTTCGATGACTTTTATTTTATTTTTCATCTAATGTAAACAGTTGACCTACTGAACGTTAGATAAGTATATATAGGAAGTTTTTTGAAACTATTAAATTTCTAATCTAACCTAACCCAACTAACATAACCTAAACTTTCTCATCTGGCGATTTACAAGTTGATAGATTTCAATGAAATCAATAGAAAGAATTACGCGAAACGTTAAATTTGGTAAAAAAATTGGGCAAGTGCGAGCCCGACTCGCGCATGAAGGGTTCCGTACCTATACATATATATAATCTATAACAAGTTTGTTGTATGGGAGCCCCCCTTAAATATTTATTTTATTTTATTTTATTTTTAGTATTTGTTGTTATAGCGGCAATAGAAATACATCATCTGTAAAAATTTCAACTGTCTAGCTATCACCGTTGTTGAGATACAGCCTGGTGACAGACGGACGGACGGACAGCGAAGTCTCAGTAATAGGGTCCCGTTTTTACCCTTTGGGTACGGAACCCTAAAAACGCTATATCAAAAATCAGGTACAATTCAAACGCAAGATTCCGTATGGATCGGTAGAGATCGTGTTTGTCGATGTAAATAATCCAACCACTTCAACCAGACAAGTGTGGGTGTGTAGATCCGAGATAAATGATTTATTCCCCGCACTTGTCGATGGCGGGAGCGGGAACATTATCGATAGTTTTACCGACTCGCCCCCGTTATCGCGCGCGTCCGTGATGCGCCGGCGACTTTTTGCCGCCGATCGCCAATTACGAGGGCCACATGAAATTCATTGAATGATTTCGTCGTTTCGACGGCTAAGAGGTGACCACCCATTGCTTTGCCAGCTGTTGAATTACGGTAAAATGCGTGTCTAATACGTTTTTACTTATCTACTAAGAAATAGTCATCGGACTTCTCATACCACGATAGGACGTTAGAGAGCTTAGGAACTCAATTTACGTATTTTATTATGATGAAAAAAATTATCCCCAACACGAATTAGGTCTTTGTATATTCTTCTGATTTTATTCTTGACTTATAAAATGAATATTTCGAATCAAATACACTTCTGAGTGGGAGTATGAATTACATTTGAACGTTAATATCGATTACATTTAGAATTTAGGTAACCCCTGATTGAGAATTCATTCTCTACAAAGATATGGGACAAAGGCTAGGAGGATGATATTAATATCGATTACATAGCTTTCCAACGTTCAAAATTTCATCGCGTCTCGATGACTGAGCAACACTTGGTTGAAGAAGGGCCCTTCACTTGATCGATCCATCTGGTCGGGGACCGTCCCCGGGCTCGTTTACCCTTCGTTTTCCCAACAATGATCAGCTTTTCAAGGCTTACATCTTCCCTCATTATGCGGCCGAAGTAGGTTAATATACGCTGCTGGCAGATTGTGGATAGGCGGGTTCAGACACGAAGTTGTGAAAGGATCGATACGCTGCGCATGGCGGTCCAGGGTATCTTAAGCATACGCCTCCTGCACCACATCTCGAATGCATCGATCCTTTCTTGAGCTCGTATCGTCCATGTTTCTACGTCATACAGAAATATGCGGAATACTAAAGCGCGTACTAGCCGGGTATTGGTGGTGATGGTTATACCTCTCTTCTTCCAGATGACATTCAGTCGGGTCATCGCGTCCTTAGCCATACCAATACGCCTCTTTATCTCCGGTACGCAGTTTCCATCATCACTGATCAGTGCACCTAAATGAACGTAGTGGTCTACGTATTGATAGTGATAAACATCTTAGCGTGGCCAATCACCATACGATTAGTCCACCAATTCAAAGTCGCTCAGCGAGCTATGGAAAGAGCTATGCTCTGTGTGTCTCTTAGGGATTAGATCCGAAACAAAGTAATTCGACAGAAAACCAAAGTTATCGACATAGCACAGCGAATAAGCAAGCTGAAGTGGCAGTAGGCTGGTCATATCTGTCGTAGAGCCACCGCTGGGGCAAACGAGTTCTGGAGTGGAGGCCATGATCGGTAAACGTAGTGTAAGGCGCCCTGTAACAAGGCGGAGCGACGACATTCGTAGGACAGCGGGTGTGGTAACTGAAAATCGAGCTCAGTGGCGTGCCGTGGGAGAGGCCTATGTCCTGCAGTGGACTAATACAGGCTGATGATGAAACAAGTTAGCAATTCAATCACCACATGACATCACCCCTGTCGATTAGAGAACGCCGATGTATGGGCGTTTTCATTACTATGCAATCATTTTAAATGAAGGAAGCTATTAAGAGTGTGGCAAACGGCCGCCGGCGAGCGTAAATCATCGGCGCAGCTTCTTCGATGCGTGTGCGCATACAGTCAGTACAGAGCCTCAAGTGTAGGTAAGTTTCTAACGTAACAGAATCTCGATTATAATGTTTGTTTTGCTGTATGACACGGCCACAAGTGACGTGTTCGATATCTATATAAGTATGTATATCGTCGTCTAGTACACATAACACAAGCCTTCTTGAGCTTAATTTGGGACTAGATCGATTTGTGTGACTTTGTCTGATATTTATTTATTTATTTATTGAATTACTGGCAAACACAACATGCGTTATTATTACTTAAACAAAAATTCACTTACGATTATATTGACATTAGATCCAGGCAGGTAATAGGTAACATAATAAAAAATATATACCAATTATAGTAGGTACATGTTTAAATGTTAGTATTTCTGTCTTATATTATGCGGTAAGTATAATATTTTTGTACTTTTTCATCATGATCAAATGCATACATTGCATTAATAAATACATGAATCAATACTTGAATTTGTAAGATTTTTAGACATTTGACCCATTTACGTGATGTCTTTCTTTAATTTTTACAACGTACTGTCGTTGTCGTTAAACGTGTGCCGCGTGCGCATGTACCTACACCGCAGGCAGTACATTATTTTTTATTGTAAGCTTTACGTCAAAGTCACATTTCCGGTACTTTCTACAGCCTAAACTATCCTATTTCATTATTAAAGTAACTAGTGGCTCTCTCTGAGCTGTACAAATCGCGAGTTTGTATCGATATGGTTAAAATTCGTAATTAAGTACGTTTTCAACTCTCATATTTCCGCTACTTTGAAAAAAGAAACGAAAATTTGCATCGACAAAAAACTAAATAATTAACGAACCTACTCGCAAAAGTTCAATTCGGACAAACTGACATAATCCGATCGCCCAAACATCCTTACGTTGGAAACCGGAGTCATGCGAAATAATTTTTGACTCATCTGAAACGGAGACGTTTCGCTCAAATTCCAGGTATTTTCAAACCTTTTTTCTTGCTCATCATCTCCCTGCTCTTATCTCATGTATTATATAGGGTCGGCACAGCATGTTATCTATTGCCATTCATCTCTATTATACGTCATTTCAGCGCTTAGGTACCTACTCCTTTCTTTCTCATGTCCTCTCTCACAAAATCCATCCACCGCTTTTTTGGCCTACCTATCGCTCTTCGTCCTTCGACGGAAACTCTTTCCTTGCTAAGGGAGTAAAACACGTCATTAACCTCCATTCTTTAAACGGTAGTTTCCGCGTATACCGCAGGCACATTTCATTTTATTGGTACCTTTACGCCAAAGCCACATTTGCGGTACTTTCTAGAGCCCATCCCATCTGGTCCGCGCATACATCACCGGCCACAATTGTGAAAGGGACACAGTTCGCGCCTCGGAGCAGGGGTCGCGCTATTTACGAGCTGCCCGCGTCTAGGTGTCATAAATTGCTTGCGATTATTATATGAGAATCCGCACCTTAGGCTTAAGGCGCAGCAAACAGGTGCGGCTCATTTGCAAAGAGCGCGAGGTTATAGCCTAAGTGTCAGTCCCGCACCTCTAGCACAACTGTGACAAGCGACTCTTTCTCGTGCGAGAAATATAACCTATGTCTTTCTTCGCTGTACTGTGAGAGAGTGACGGGCGATGCCGACAATATGTCGCGAAACATAATTGTGCTAAACGGACTGCCCAGGGATAGTGGCGCTACAAACAGCTGTCATATAGCGATAATGAGCATACGTCATATATTTGCATTATTAAACGTCAGTGGCGCTTTGTCAAGGATTTATCATTAACCAGATTCAAAACATTGTGTACCGGAATGATGCTCAATCCTTCGGTTTTCTTGCGAAATTAATACTGAATCCTATTGAAGAAAACTTGACTTTCATCACTGTGGATAGTTTAGGCTTTATTATGTAACAAATACTTGAAATTTGCGGAATATTTAGTCCAGTTTCCTCTTAGTTTACATCACCGACTTTCAACGTCAGTTACAAAACAAATGTCGTTGCCAGTAAAATAAATTAGTACCACTAAAAGTCCGCAATATGGCGTGAGCTGATTAACACCCTCTTGGCTATACAACGCGCCCTCGACATACACCAGTGTCTTAAATTCGGTTTTCGACTGACAGTGAGTTCATAGCAAGACGATAACAATAAATACAAAAAGAAAAGATCAAAGTGAGATCTCTCAATACGGAGACGAATACAGGCCCAGCACTAATACTCCAGCTCTGCCTTCTGCTTTTGTTCGGTGCTCTGGTCTACTTTGACCTGAATGTCGAGATACAACCTTGCTGGCTGTAGCCACTAGCTCTTCAAACTCCTTATTATTCCTTCGTCTCCAACTACCATCCTCATTTCCCAGAATATTTCGCCAAGCAAATGCAGCAAGCAACATCTGTACTTTTCGATATTTTTACGGTCTTATCCCGTGTGTCGCCCTTGTCCCGCTCCCGACCTTACCTCAGATTAAGCACTACCCCTTAACACGTCGAATAGGCAAGACTGTGGCCCCTCTCAAGACAGTTAGTTATTGCGCAACGCTCAGGTTTGTTAATTGCGAACTAATCGAGGATTTACCGACGCACATGATGGCTTACTGTGCCAAAGGTCCCGGGTTCGATTCTGTACAATTGAACTTATAATTGTTTCGATTTCTACGTGAGCAAGTACCGGTTTTGTTAGTATTGGAAGTCATTTTAATTAAGTTTGTATCGCCAGGTTTAGCGCTAGTCTATGTTTAATAGTCTATGGCTAAGGTCTAAAGCGGATTCGATAGCTGAGAAGAGAAAAAGTGAAATTTCTGCTGGACATTAAAATAGCAAATTATATAAATATTGATAAGAACAAGGCAGTGAAAGGAAATTAAAACAAAAGCCACTTCAAAAACGCTCTAATCACTACATAATCTCTATAAAACAAAGTTGCTTCCTGCTGTCTGTCTGTCTGTCTGTCCCTATGTATGCTTAGATCTTTAAAACTACGCAACGGATGTGGATGCGATTTTAATAGATAGAGTGATTCAAGAGGAAGGTTTATATGTATAATACATGCATAATATAGCATCACACCCGTGCGAAGCTGGGGCTGGTCGCTAGTAGACCATATAAAAATACTCACAAATAAAACTATACATATACAACCTCAAAAAGTCCATAGGTGAAACAGAAAGATACCGAAGTACCTACGTAATTTATTGAGAACAAGCAAACATCTTGTAATCGATATTTCGATTATGTAATCGATTTAATATACTTCTTTGTGTTTTCCATATTTTCATAATAGACTTCGAAAGATAAAAAATACGCGGACGAAGTCAAAATACGTTTACTGACGTAATTCCGCAATTAAATACACCTAAAGACACGAATTATCGAAACGGACAATCGCATCGTCTCATCAAATTAATAGATACGTCATCCCTTCACGGTACAAAATTACAAATTCGAAAACCGAAAAAACGTCGTTTTAACGGACCTTTTGGTAAAAAAAAACACAAGGTGCGGACATGACGGCAACCATTCAGAGCACCTGCTTTTTTTATTCTATTGTATGGATCTCAAATTTATTGAAACAGGTGTATGTATTGGTTGGTTCATTCTAACAGATATGTTGGGCTAATTAAAATAAAGTTATGGGTTCGGTTATCACCCATTATCAATTGAACGTAGATACGCGACGAGTTACGATTTCTGTCGCTTTGGCTTTTGTCGTATCTAATCGAGTGAATTAATCTTGGTAGGTATTCGAAGTGTAAATTGTGATCGCGGACCGGAAGACGCAGCGTTGGAAGGCCTCCAACAAGGTGGACCAACGACCAGGCTGGTTAAGATCGCGGGTAGAAATTGGATGAGGGCGGCGCAAGATCGATCGTTGTGGAGAACTTCGCTCGTCAATTAACGTTATATTTTTCCTATTTCTTACCAATTTTCTTTGTCATTTACAATAAATTGATTTCAGATTATGTATAATTAAAAAAGTATAAGCATAACATAACCTTACTAAATAATTGATAACGAAACAGGAAAATTATATTGAACTTTAATTTTTTTTTATTATTATTGAAGACTTAATTTCATACAAACTTTAAAGGCTTAATTTTGGTTTTATTAAAGCTACTCTGCAGCTGTTCTTACTGGTGTGTCGATGGAAAGTTTCCAAAATTTCGTACATGACATATCCACATTGTTTTTTTAATTCATGTGAAACTTTCCAGAAATTTGATTTTTCCGCAACTTCTGTCACTGTTTGTCAAGACCAATCTAGTGAGTCCAATGTCTACAATGTATTGTAAATTATAAAGAAAATTAATAACAATATAGGATTAATATAAAAACGTTAATTGACGAGCAAAGAGTTAATATTTCAATTACACCAATTGAGCATTTCTAAAAAAAAAGTACTTAATTAATCCTGTAATTGAAATATTAACTTTTCTCTGTTGCCATGTTGGTCTTATTCAGAAATCATTATTATAACCTACCTACATTTAAGAGTATCAAACCAACTAACATACTTTCACATTTTATGAGTCTGTAAGCAGTAAGGCATAATTATTTATTAATTACTCGTTCGTACTCGTAGTTAACGAAGTTGTAAAATAATTGCCGCCTAAGTTGGTTATTGAATTACGACATTTAATTGTATTGATGATTACAACCGTAAATGCCAATTGGATCGTGACTTAATAATTTGATCATATAAATGTCATGGTATAGTGTGATAAAAATATGTCATTAAAAGTTTAGTCAATCCAACTACAGAAATTATATGAGAAATATTTACAATAACTTACTGTTATTTATGTGGTAAGTTGGTACTTCGATATTCTTTAAATACATAGTTAAACCAGTCTGTTAGCTATTTTTAAACACAATTACAAGACACGACATCGCATCGGCGACGGCGCGACATCGTGCCACAATAATGCGACGTCGTGTCGTGGAAATGCATAAATCCAAAATGAACTTCATCTTTTATGTGACAAGATGTAAAATTTAATTCCGCATCGTACGACGGTTTAAACTCACGTAAAAATTGTCAGGAACGGCCCGACATGTTTCGAACTCATTTGGAGCTCTTCATCAGGGGTAGCTATCCGTGCTGTGCGCAGTGAGTCGCGAGTCGCGTAGCAATTCTGTACCTAAGTAGTCACATGTCGTATCTACAAAGATTTTGATCCAGTTATGTATCAAATATAAAAAAATAATAATGGTATAGTTTATAATAAATCTAAAATCGACGCCATAGTTCCTAGGAACAGACCTCCCTAATGATCCATTAGGATCGCTCAATAGGGACTTGTATACAGACACCACATATTTACAATATCATAACAATATAGATAGTAGAACATTGATGCTTCGAGCATATCCAAGGTAAAGGGCCATAAACACAAAACTATAAAAATAAAACGAGCCATATAAAACCTGAATACTACGAGTCATGCACATAAGCTTCGAAGTTTCTAGATGTCCGTGGGCAGTTATTGCATATCACATTCGAGCCAGATAATAAGGTAGGTGTATTGTAATACAGACAAAATGAATATTTTATTCAAGTTAATGAATTTAACCTAGTAAAATGCAAAAACCAGTCAATCCAGGTTAAACTGAATACCAGAATATGGTGGCCTTTTTAGGTTTTTACTCATTTTAACCCCCGACGAAAAAAGAGGGGTGTTATAAGTTTAACGTGTGTATCTGTGTAACATTATGTGTATCTGCGTATCTGTGTGTCTGTGTATCTCTGTATCTGTGTGTCTTTCTGTGGCATCGTAGCTCCCACTTAGCGGTTCCCCGACGCAACGAAGCTTGGATTATTTTTCTACTGTTCATTATTTATAAAGGCAAATTTGGTAGGTTTTATTTTTTTAATTTTACAGGCTGTCATGTCGGGGTTTTTTGATTTTTTTAGTTTTAATTTTAAATCATAGGTGAGCATTTCTCAAAAATTTTGCCTACAGTTAAGACAGAAATTAAGGTCCAATATAATTTTCCTATTTTGTTACCAATTATTTTAGTAATTTTATATCAATGTTATAGCTTTGTTCATCATCATCATCATCATCATCATCAGCCTATTCTTGTCCACTGCTGGACATAGGCCTCTCCAACTGCACGCGATCCTCGGCTACTCTCATCCAGCTTTTGCCAGCCACCCTGCACAGATCATCGCTCCACCTAGTCTGAGGGCGTCCCACACTACGCTTGCCGATCCGCGGTCTCCACTCAAGAACACGTTTACCCCACCGGTTATCGGCTAATATCTGACACTTCAAATTGCTAATATGGTGAGCTATGTCGGTAACTTTGGTTCTCTGACGGATCACTTCGTTCCGAATTCGATCCTTCAAAGAAACTCCGAGCATTGCCCTTTCCATAGCTCTCTGAGCGACTTTAAATTTGTGGACCAGCCCAACCGTGAGTGTCCACGTCTCGGCACCGTATGTCATTACGGGTAGGACGCACTGGTTGAAAACTTTCGTCTTCAGACATTGTGGAATTGGCGATGTGAAGACCCGACGAAGTTTGCCATATGCTGCCCAGCCCAGCTTTATAAATAAGCTTTTTTATAGCTTTGTTCGATAAAATTTAATGAATCGAAATTTAATTTCTTAATTTTAAGGTTCTGTTATGCTTATACTTTTTTAATTATACATAATCTGATATCAATGTATATTGGAAATCACAAAAAAAATTGGTAACAAAATGGAAAAATTATATTGGACCTTAATTTCTGTCTTAATTGTGGGAAATTTTTTTGAGAAATGCTCAGTTAATGCTGTGATAATGTGACAATTTGAAACGTCAATTTGCAAGGGGTTAAGTTTGTCTTGTAGGTATTTGACTATGTACCTATTTGTGATATTAATTCAGTATTTTCATAGGAAACATGATGCCATCACCTCCACGGTTCTGAATTTGAGGCTTGCAAGTGCGTCAGACTCAATGTAAACTGGTACAAGACTCGCGCGCAGCAACTCGGCCGCGACGCGCGCCGCGGGCACCTGCTTCTCGCGCCGCGCGCGCGCACATCGAAGTATCGCAAATCAGTCGCCGTGTTAGGCATAAAAATGTATAACGTCCTTCCAACGGACTCCAAAAATTCACCGAGTGATGCAATCTTCCTTAATAAAGTGAGGAAATATCTATTAGACAATGCTTTTTATAGCACTGATGAATTCTTCCACAAAATATCATCACTAACCCAAACAAAACATTAACAAAAATGTTTGAACAATCGAATACCTAAATATATTATAATGTCCGACGTGCGCGGGACGTGTGTCTACCGGCTTTCTTGGCTTCGGCGGGTGGGGTGGAGCCCCTTGTTACTCAAATTTTAAATTCGGATGGTAACAGGGTTGCTGTACCTTTCGCTGCTGATGCTTTGGAGGCCTGGAAGGCTGTCAACCCGGGCGAACCCCCACCTGAGAGGAAAGACATTCAGCGGCTGTGGGACGACGTTGGGGTGAAGCGGGTATTTGAGGGCTTGTTAGGGACGGCGGTGGGAGTGGACAGAGCGAGACTTCTTGCGGGATCGGTTTCCGAGTCAAGCGCGTGGCTGCATGCGCTTCCCTCCCCGCATTTAGGCACTCTTCTCGACAACGATTCTTTGCGGGTAGCGGTTGCTCTCCGCTTGGGCTGCGATGTGTGTGTACCTCACTTATATGCATCTGTGGCACAATGGTAGAGAGCAGCGGCTACCATGCTTTGAGTTGTTGTCGGTGCGCAGGAAGATTTCCACGCCATCACGCTTTAAACGATATCATCCGCAGGGCACTTGTCTCTGCGGGTGTGCCGTGTTTGCTGGAACCTCCTGGTCTTAGCCGTTCGGATGGCAAGAGGCCGGACGGTATGACGTTGGTGCCTTGGCAGAAAGGAAAGTGCCTTCTGTGGGACGCTACATGCGTGAGCACTTATGCTGCGTCGCACATTGGTCGTACCTCAGTTTTGGCCGGGGCCGCTGCTGAGACTGCCGCCTTTAGGAAGAGGGCGAAGTATGCTTGTTTGGGGGGCTATTTGTTTGTTCCTCTGGCTGTTGAAACGTCTGGTTGTTGGTGCGCGGAGGCAAGGGCGTTCCTGAAAGAGCTTGGGGGTCGCTTGAGGGAGAAAGGGTATGATGCTCGCTCCGGATCATTCCTGGCGCAGAGGTTATCGATCGCTGTTCAACGCGGTAACGCAGCGAGTGTGTTGGGAACTTTTGCGCCTGGAATGGTGCGGGGCGGGTTATTTGAGTAAGTTTTTGTATTTGTTAACATTTTATATTATAAGGGACCTCGTATGTTTTAATATTTAATCTGCAAATTTGTCAAATATGTAAATTAAGAATATATATACTATTAGACAGTTATAATGTAACACAATCTTTAGATACAATTATTAAAATGACATATCCTACTTATGTATATGTACCTACTTATTGTTAACATTGACTTGTAAAATGTTTATTTTTACCAATAAAGAATCTGAATCTGAATCTGATTCCTGGTCCCGGATCCACGAGCAACTTTGTCTGATGATGAGATGGATGTTTACAATGATATAAAAAAAAAAACATAATTTGATGATGATGATTCTGAAAGTTTAAGTAAATTACAAATATTTAACCAATACAAGTATCACGTCTTCAATTATTTATTTATTTATTTATTATTCAGTCGGCCAGTCGCGTTTAACGTTAACTAATTTTACTCTAACATCATCATCATCAGCTAAGAGCCACTACTGGACATAGGTCTCTCCAAATATATCTATCATTGTAACATCCTGTAAGTACTTATACATAACAGATATACAAATTTTCACTCCAAGCGGTCTACGCAAACGAATCTACCACAAAATTACTATACTTACCACGGACTGCAACAACCCTATTCTATACGATATTGGCAACATGTGGTCATAATTCGTAGTGGCCATATCAGCCCACGGTTTCAACTTGATTTGATTGATAACTCCGTTTCATTTGTGCGGGATGCTCACTTGCGAGCAAAGAGGACATGTTGGGATGGTCGAGCGAGACGTTAGACACTTTTGACTTTGTTAGGTAAGAAGAAGAAAGACGAAATAGCCGTTTTTTTTCTGCATCATAACACTATATATTTAATATCACACTCGATTTTAAAGCATATTATATTATAATATTGCTATGATATTTATGACAGCGGACTGACAGTGATTGAAACGCCTGTAGAATCACTCTGGTTCAAGAGTTGATGTGATATATTATATAGATTGTGTCATGGTGATAGGTGACAGTTCGTTCCTAGCTACCGCCTAAATGAGCTGACGAACGATGCCTTCACAGGGAAAGTTACCATGTAAAGAAAATTCCCCACAAGGGAAATATCTTGGGGAATGATATTTCATATGACACTTTATAATCTCGCGGTTTGTACACAACATAATTAACAGAAATTATAACGGGTCTATCGCCATTTACTTCTGACGCCACGGTATGTGAAACCCCGCCGAAACGTTACATTATGAAGGTAAATAAGGAATATCGCGATAGACTCGGTATATGTGTTAATTATGATATTTCATTATTATACTGTACAGACGTCCTATTCACTCGTTAGCGATCAAAACCACCCAACAGGTGCTCAGCCACCGCCGCGAGCAATTTTGACACCATCGGCTTCGCCTCAAATTGCCTCACAAAATGCACAAAAACTATAGGGTGCATATGAAAAAATGCAAAGTGATGCAATTATTTTGCTCGGAAGTGTATGGTATGTTTTTTTGATGAGCTTGTCATATAGGAGTCCTTCTCTAATAACATCTACTTAATTATCGGCTGTATTAAAAACACAAATGAATTGATTCCTTCGTTAAACAAAGGACGCGAACGTAGTTTTGTTTTTATTAAGACTGCAACGATGTTTTTTGAAAACGACTCATAAATGACTCACGCATATCGTTATGGTAGTAGCTAATATCTAACAAAATCTAACTAATTAACTATTGCATCAATTAACTTTCATTATTAAACCTCGACGAAAAAGTGGGTATCAATCCAAAAAAGGACAAGGATTACATATTCCACTTTCTTTTGGAAAACGAGGCGTCCTTTGGACACTCTGTTTCGGACGTGTCAAAATAAGTTTAGGAGGTGGACCTGGCAACAAAGAGAAGACGCTCCTTAATTCCAAGCTCCTTAAGATTTGAGGCGTTTGGAATAGTGCTGTGCCGTTCTCGATAATTTCCGGGAACGTTCTCGATATTGCATGGAAAATGTTCTAGCTCCATACAAATTTAGAAACGTTCTCGAGAACGGCACATCATTAGTGAGGGAGGAACTCACCTTCGAAATTGTAATTGTACCGTAGGGCCTGAACCACGACGAAAACCACACTACTCATTATAACACACCCACCCAAAACGACTGTTTCGTAATAACGTAAAAAAGCCAATTAATTTCAAAACGCAATTGATTAATTGAATCGTCTTGTAATATATTTTCTAAACTGACGTTAATGATGTATTGTGATTTTCCGAATAAAAAGGTCGTATGTACGTTCACGTACCATAAGCTATTACATCGTTTCTTAAGTGGCGTGTTGGTGCATGTCTTTTATGAACAGGGCTAGCCTGTTAGCCGACTTGTAAAATGCGAGGAATGTGTTTTCGTCATTTAATTATTTCGTTGACGCTCAAGAATGTTACAACATGAACAACGGCTTTTCGTAGATTTATGGCGGCATAAACAACAATAAATAGTGAAATTGTGACATTTCGAGAGTTATTATGTTATAAAAACTCGCAACCGCGTGTTTCTGATAGTTATCAATTAATTAAAAAGTTACTTGGCAGCCGTCTCAATGCAGAAATAAAAATTTATGAATATATGAACAGTACTTGACTATAGTGAAAATAAATTGTTTAATTGAGACTATATAAAAAAAATAGGGTATAAAATAAACTATCACAAAATTAATTATTAACTATTTACTATTAATAAACAAAAACTAAAAGGAGGCATTTTTGTTATTGATTTTTATGACGTAACAAGGCATTATTCTTCTATTTTTTTTTTTTAGTAAGTATTTTTCTTTGCAATCGTAATACTTGAATTTGTTATAAAACAAACCTACCCTAACCTAATCTAATCAATAGCAATAAGATGACATTTGCAAGAGTTATAAAAATTTACTACTTACAGAGGAATAAAAATTATGCGAAATTAAACATTCGACGAAATAAGTTTCCAGGAGTCATAGGACTTTTTTTTAACATTTCATAAATATATTGGGCAAGAGCGAGTCCGACTCGCGCATGAAGGGTTCCGTACCATAATCCATGACACGTTTGTTGTATGGGAGCCCCCCTTAAATATTTATTTTATTTGTTTTTTAGCATTTGTTGTTATAGCGGCAATAGAAATACATCATCTGTGAAAATTTCAACTGTCGCTAGCTATCACCGTTCTTGAGATACAGCCTGGTGACAGACAGACGGACGGACGGACGGACAGCGAAGTCTCAGTAATAGGGTCCCGTTTTTACCCTTTGGGTGCGGAACCCTGAAAATAGGTGACTTGAACTATCATCAAGTACCGTGTTACATTCAGGAAATAAATACTTAAAGAAACCAATTATATTCATCCAGACTATTCCATGAACGTTAAAACCTTAGTAATATGCTGTAATTACTTTTTCTACAGTTTCCATGAGTTTTAAGTAAAGTGAGGGTTAATAGCAATATCCTATTACACGATAATATGAGTACATACATCATCAGTAAAGGTCAGAAGAAAACGTAGCGTCTAATATTTACAAAACCTTTTTATTAAGACACTTTAGGTCAAGTAATCTCACGTAAAAAAATATTATATCGAAAGGTAATCTTCTAAAGGTTAAATCTTATGGCAGATACGCAATTTCGTGGTAAGCTTTTGCCGACTATACCTACATTAAAACGTACATCCACTAATGATTCTAATGAGTCCAAACTTCGGAGGATTGCGTTATTCATTACAGAGTTACAGACCTTAATAAAAAAATCTGTTAAAATCCGTCTAGACACGTTCCGTGGTGCCATATTATTGCGCAGAAATTGCTGGACAGATTTCAAGCAATTTAGGGATAGCTGGATATCCGAATATGGTTATAAAATACTTTTTACCCGATTCTGGTAAAAAATTGATACGCACACGAAGTTTTTCGAAAAGAGCTAGTTTACTTGTGTGTAAAAAAACTACTACTTAGGTTATGATATATGACAATTATGACGACAACACACAATACACCGTCCACAATAAATAAATAGGTAAATAGATACACAAATATCAGAAAACTTCACACTAATCAACCTAGTCCCAAATTAAGCTCAACAAGGCTTGTGCAATGGGTACGCGACGATATACATACTTAATACATAGAATATCCATGATCAAGGCACGAATATTCGTGTTCATCACACGAATATTTGTCCTTCCCGGGATTCGAACCCAGGACCGCCGGCTCAGTAGGCAGCCTCTTTACCACTGCGCCAACCGCATCGTCAAACAATAGACAATAGATCAACATAACGAGACGCAGAAAACAATTTAGATAAGAGGACATCCATAACATGAAAACATGTTTTTGTAAATTTGGAATTAAGTCAGTGACGTCATGTCCGCCTGTTGTCTACCGTTATTTATAAATTGTATTTATCTTGTTTCCTTTTATAAACTTTTTTGGTGTGCAATAAAGTATTGTTGTATTGTATTGTATTGTATTGTCATTACTGATATACCTATAATTTAGAGCCGTGACACATTTAAGAATTACTCATAGTATTCAGGTGAACTAATGCATTTTTCCTGTATATACTTGAAGGAACTAAGTAGGAATTTACTCTGGTCATCAAAATTATAAAAAAAAACAACTCGGCACAGTTGTTTTTTTTTAGCTACCTACACTAGCGCTATTGCGGACGGCATTGGAACTATTTTACTGATTACCACTGTACATTCAAATACATGCAAAGAATTCCGTACAACAACTAAAGGTTACTTCTTTTTATATAATTGTATTATACTTAGGTTATTTAGAGTAAGGTTTTATACATACGTATTTCTTATGCGTTGCTATTTAGTTTTAGTTTTCTCTGTTACTTTGCTTTAAATAAATAAACAAGTTCATCGGACTAAAGGTTAACAACAACAGGATAAAAAATAAATAAAAAATACTTAAACTAATTTATAAATATCTACAAGTATGATGGTTGATTTGACTACAAATATAAGTTTACACGTTTTGTTTTAACTAAAGTGTTTGAAAAACAACCGCAATTTCCGCAGCCCAGCTACCGATGTACACTAATTCTGGACACGTACTCAATTTAAACCCAAATTACCTAATTGCGATATCCTATTACATGGCTGCGCTGCTGTTGTCTAAATGTCAGGAGCTTAGTAGCCTGAGATACGACTGACGGTAATCCGACCTGGTATAGTACTAATAATCTCGTAAGACACGCAAGCGTCGGTTCGGCACAGGGATAGTGGCGCTACAAACAGCTTTAATAATGTGCGCATACATTTTGCATTATTAACCGTTAGTCAAGGATTTGTTATTAACCAAATTCAAAACGCCAGTTACCAAAAATAAGTCGTTGCCACTAAAAATCCGCAGTATGGCGTGGGTTGTAAAATCCCCTGTTGGGTTATTTATTTAAACTTTATTGCACAATACAAAAAAGTGCAAATGGCGGACTTAATGCCTTAGTTATATAGGTAATAGAAGAGACTTTTTAGACGACTCGCTTCTCGGGTAAACGTCAATACTCGTGCTTCAAACATCTTTTGATTAGGTATGTCTCGTTGAGAGGCAATACCACGTGTTATGGAATTACTTGTCAGTGGTGCCTATAGTTTGTTCTAATTATTCTTTGAAATTCTGTATGAGACCTACGAGTAAGTTGTCTAAAAAATAAGTTTCCTTATTTATTTTTTACAAAATGGCTCAGAGTTTTTGAGAAATATCAGTGAAACGTAACATTCAGTATCATCTCTTGTACAGTACACCCAGAAAAAGAAAAAGCATGTAACTTGTTACACAATCGGGAGTGAAAGGCGGTAAGTTTATCTACAGATGGTTGCACTGCACAACACTTTTACAAAAATAGTATTAAAAAAAATTACAGGTTTCATACTAAAATAGCCTATATCCAATCACAAAAAACACGTAAACTCCTACTAGCGACGTTGCAATTGGTAACGCCGAAAAACATAGATTCATGGAAACGTGTTGCATATTTTCTCTAATAACCTAATAATTGAGAAAATGGAAACGGTAAAATTTCTCGGTGTCCATATTGACTCATGCCTGAAATGGAAGAATGAGCTGCAGGCAATTGCAAACTCCGTGAGTTCTGCCTGCTATGCACTCCGTAGTCTCAGAGATGTAATAAAATTGTCCCAGCTCAAGATGGTATATTATGCACTGGTAGAGTCAAAGATCAGGTACAGTATAAAATTCTGGGGAAATAGTTATAAGTACAATATTCAAACAGCGTTCACAGCTCAAAAAAGAGCAATTAGAATCATGGCTAGAGTACCCCAAAGAACTTCTTGTAAAGAGTTTTTTACTGCTTTCGGAATTCTCACTGTGCCATGCTTTTACATACTTATAGTTCTCACTGACCTAATAAAGCATTTAGCAGATATAGAGACGCTTGAAGAAAGGCAAACGCGTCTGGCTACGAGAAGGAAAGACTTGCCACAGAGGATACAAACCAAACTTAAAGTTGTTAAGCATTCCGCTGGTTATCAGGTTAGCCACTCAATTGCTTCGAATTTTGAGTTGGACTCTATTTATATAATAAAATAAGAGCGGTGACAGGTAGCCGTAGTTACCAAAAGCAATCTAGTGGCTATAATTCTTTTCAACAAACTGCCTGTTGAATTTAAGTCACTGACAAACGCAAACATGTTTAAACACAAGCTTAAAGCTTTTTTGCTAAAGAAATGTTTCTACTCGATTGATGAATTCGGTTAACAATTATGATATTATTTAATGAATGATGGTAATTTTTTTTTATGATTTATTTTAATTAATTATTAATTTGAAATTTAATTTATTTATTGATATCGGAAATGATTATATTACACTTATATATCTAATTTGCGAAATAATTTGTATTTTTCCTTTTGTGATATACCTATTTTGTGACATAATTTTTAATTTAATACTCTTCTTTGTGATGTAGTTTGATTTTCATGTACGTACAGTGCCAAATTATTAATTTATTGTTGTATTGTTAAGATGTAAATTAATTTTAATACCACTATTTCAAACACAATTTATATTGTTTATTGAATAAATGACTCTTAACTATTGACTACTTGAACTTGTGTGTTTACTAACACTAAATGTCTGGATCAACTTTTTACTTGTTGTTATTTTGTCACGTAGCCCGGGGGACAATAGTGATTTCTTAGAAATTTCTTGTTGATCATTTATATTACTGGTATTAACTATTGCAATTACAATTTTTTTGATAAATATAATCGCCGAAATCGTAATTTTAATCATAGTTTTAAAGAGTGTATGTAACATCACCATGGCAAAGAGCAACAGAAAAGAGTTGATTGACCCAGAGTGTTTTCTTTAGTTTACCTGTACATTGGTAATTAAAAAAAAACTATATTTTTGACACTGTTTTTTAGGCCGGTATTGGTATTAGATTAAGGCAGGGCTACTGACGTTCGTACCTTAGTCTATAAACGCAGCACGTAACGGGTTAACACTAATTTCCCGGCATCGTGTTCAATGATGAAGCGGTTTACCGGTCGATTGAGACATTTTACGGTTAATATGAAATTACTTTATTATGTCATACACGATAGGTGTCGTGAGTGCATCATAAGATCTGATGTGCCATAAAATTTACATGTCTATTTCATAAAATTGAAATATATAAGCTATTATCCAAACTATTAAAATGTTCACTGTCATCATTTCACCGCAGGGTATCCAAGATACTCTTAATATACTCTTATCTTAATGGACAACTGTTAAAAAAGTGATATAATATCTCAGAAAAATGCGTACAGTTGAAAAAAAACATAGGGTGTTACTATCGTCCCAAAATACTGAAGGGAGTTCTCTTTTGGTAAAAAACCGCCAGGGAACTGTATCTTATCGGTTGTTTGCGTAAAATACGTATTGCATTCGTTCTGAGGTGTTAGCGACACAACTGAAGCGTGTGTGCCGCTACAACTGGCTACGAACGCGCTACTCAAATAAATTTTCGAATACGCTTATAAAAATTCACGAAAATTGGTAGTATAAGATCTTTAGGGGAGAACATCCGGAAAACCGGACATACGAAAGCAATTTTGGTCAAGCTGAAACGGGAATAGTTCGCTCGCTCGGCCAAAAACATGGATTTTCGAAACAGTACTACTGGCCTCCTGAACATCTTTGTACCTATAAATTTATGAAACATATAATGTCTCATTTTTTTTTAATGTGAGTAGGTACACCACAATTTTTAATATTTTTATTTAAGCATTAAATACAAAGATCAAAGCTTAAAGAAAAATTGAAAATGGAGCTAGGGTGGCGAAATGGTTAACGCGCTGGACCGGCAGTCCAGAGGTACCGGGTTCGATTCCCGGTCTCTTCCCCCAGGTAGCTCCTTTTTCAATTTTTCTTTAAGCTTTGATCATTGTATTTAATGCTTAAATATCTTTGTACCTAATTTAGTCGATTCTATACTACTGGTGAAGTTGACCGAGTGCATTGAACGAAGTACCTATTACTTCTTCCACCGAAGTGCTTCTCCACATTAACATATTCGCCCAACCTCTGTCTTCACGAGTAGTATAAGCTTGCATTTAAGTAAACACCGTGAGCGCGAGCCCCGATCAACATAATATTGTCATTTCAACTAACATATTTTTTTTAATAACTAGTTACTTTCTAACGAATCTAGGTCTATTGCCTGAAATACAGTCTGAACAAAAAGAGTGGAAATTAAAAAGTGGCAATACTGTAGTGTCGTCCTCGTTTTCTTAGATTGATTGGAAAGGGTCTTTTTGGTCCTCACTTAATTCATTAGCAATCCAAATGACATGTCAAAATACAGTCTGAGAAAAAATAAAAAGTGTGTGTGTCAGCTCCGACGCACGACTGGAGTTTACTCTTCAGGCCAGGCGCGCACCACGATTTTTTTTAGTCGCGCGATAATTTTGTCGCAGAAATAAGCGTACTTATGGGTTTATGAAAATCGTGGTGCGCGCACTCTCATATAAATAAACCCATAGACGCTGACGGAACAATTCTACGGGTATGGCTACGCCGGGATTAAGAGCCGTCCAGGCCGTCAAAGCATCGGAGGCGTAAGGAATGATAGCCTTGTCACCATCTAAAGATAAAATTTGAGTGACAAGGTCCACCACCCCACACGCCGAAGCCAGAAAGGCCGGGAGGCTCACATCTCGCGCGCGACGCACGCCCAAACCACCAGTTCGAATCGGCAGAGAAGCCTGGTCCCATTGACCTTGGTTAAGGGAGACGTTCAGCATCTTTTCCAAACTCTCCTTCAACACGAAGTCAAAGGAGTCTGTCTGGACAGGGTGCAGCCAGGCTGGCACGGTGCGCAAGAAATATGTCAGCTTAGGCACGGCAAAGCAAACTCGCAACATAACGAGGGCTACGTGAGCCGAAAGTTCATTCAACCTCTGCGCAGCCATCAGCAGAAGCAGCTTTCTCTCCTCGAAGGCTTCAGGAATGGCTTCCGGGAATATTGGGGACCCCAAGAGGTTAAAAGATCTCGCCGACAACACTTTCAGTCCGGGGAGCAGAGCACTGAATAAGGGGAAAGAATCGTGTGAGTTGGTACTGCAGGGGAAAAATTCGCATTTGCTGAAATTAATATCTAAACCCAGAGCTTTTAAACGAGGCAGGAGCATGAGCAAGTCTTGTTCCACTTCTTCAGGTTTACCACCTAGGGTACCGTCATCTAGGTACCAGATATTCAATGGGGATTTAACCTCTGAAATTACCTTTTGTATGGCCAGACAGAAAACTAAAGGGCCTAGCGGATCCCCCTGCTGTGCACCAACTTGGGAAAGAACAAGAGGACCATTGTAGAAAGATTAGAAGCGGAAGAATATACTTGGAAAAGGAAGGGGTAGAGTGATGGCACTTTATCCTTCACTTCGGACAGTAAAACATCACGCTCCACTGAGTTAAATGCGTTTTTTTTAATCAATTTTAATTAAAACGGATTCGTATAGTTTTTGGTATCTACCGAAAAAGCCCGCGTAGCGTGAATTGCAGCCTCGCAGCCCAATCTTGTGCCAAACCCTAATTGGCAAGGTTGCAGATAAGCTGCCATTTCTTCTCTCACTGCACGGCATCCTAGCTTTGCCGCTAAGCGGCGGAAAGCGCTGCCTATGGCAATGGGTCTTATACCACCGTCTTTTTTTGACAGCGCACATAAGGAAGCACCATAAATATAGGGGGCAAACTTCAGGGTTTAATTGACCACTGAGCAAAAAATTACAAAGCTTGGCCAGATGTTCCAGGAGCCGAAAACCGGTGCCTCCCGCAGATGCAGACGTAACCTCCTTAAGATGAACAGGGCGGATACCATCCAAACCGGCGGCCGAACTATTGTTGAAAGAGCTGAGTGCCTGCACCACTTCCTCCGGCTTAACAGTTAAGGCAGAAATAGATATGTCAGGTTCCGGTGGAAGTACCAGCGGCCGGGACGGGGCTGGATGCTTCGACTGCAGCGTAGCTAAAGTCTCAGGGCTCGACGGCGCCACGCCTTCATCCGACATAAGCACTCGCACTGCACCTGAGAGATCCCCTTCATGTACTTTACGCTCAATTGTCTTCAGTATGGAGTGTGATCTCAAAGGCGTGGTCTCTGCACCGATGATCCCACTGATATCAAAAGAAGCAGAGTTAATATTTCTCTTAACTTTCGTGGTTAAATTGCCCGTGGCCGACGCTTCAGGCGATTTGAGTGCGGAATAGGCAAAAGACAGTAAACTAAACCATTCGAGAGTGCCATTGGAGTCGATACACTTATCAATGAGGTCGCTCAATTTGGCCGCTGCCAAGTTTCGCGCCCCTTTGGGGATATGCCGTAACACACGTACTGACTGCTTTAACGTAGCTAGATCACCAAAATCTAGATGAATGGGGTTGTTACCATGAGCTTGCTGTGAAACCGACAGTCTAGGGTTGGAAGGGATGACTTGGGGAAAATGTTTATGCATGCGCCCTATATGCACTTTAAGTCCATGAGGGGTAAAAGTTCGAGTTGAGTTGGGACAATGGGGACAGCGCAAGGATGAAGAAGGATCACTCATATTTATAACTAACACTTACAAATAAAAGTAAAAAATACAAGCAATTATAATAAAAAAAGATACAATTTAAAAGCCAACATCAATAACATAACAATTTCGATTTAAACTTCATAGCTTCTTGTCGGTCGGCAAGACTCCCGTCTAGAAAATGAATGGCTCGGTTGTGTTGGATCCTTGATTTATGTATGTGTATTTATCCTGGAAAGTTTCACGAAATCAAAACCATTCTGCGGCTGAATACAGGAAAATGAGAGCAGTGGTGATGGAAAAGTATTCACGCCTTCTCCATTTCTAAGCTTAAAGCTGAGTCACAATTAAAGCGGTCTCTCTCTCTACAGCAAGACGTCTTCTTCGATCTTAGCACCATACAAGCACGGCTTAAACACCAAGAAAACAGGGTCTTTGCATTGCACGTTATAAAAGTTGTAATCTTGGATATCACAAAAATTCGTTAGGTTTGTTTGGGAGCTGAAACGAACACGTATCTTTTAGCTGATTGTGTGACGGGCGCTATTGTTTCAAAAACAGCACATTTTACCCGTTAAGCGTAGATTTTATTAAATTTTATTTTATTTATAAAATTTTGTTGACACTCGACATGAAGTTGACATTGACAATTTTATAGTTTGTTTATTTAAAAAGTCGTATCTCAGTATACGATCGGGGTAAAAATAAGACTTCTTAATTTAGCAGGTTATGCGTTAAGCGTTATAGACTAAGATCCCGATATAAAACGACCTTCACCGAGATGTTTATTTGATGAATGTATTTTATATTTAGTTTAATATGTCAATAAATATATTGCATACTTGGATGAAGTACCTATGGATTCGGCATATGCGTATACCCGAAAGGGACAGCAGCAAAGTACATGACTATTACAGGGTTACCAGGTTCCAAATAATTCTCCCGTTTTTCCAGTGCTATTTGTTAGCGGTGTGAATTAGTTTTAAATGTATTATTATTTATTTATTTTATTTAAACTTTATTGCACAAAATACATAAGTAAAAGTACAAATGGCGGACTTAATGCCATGAGGCATTCTCTACCAGTCAACCACAAGGTCAAACGGAGACATTATTGGTGCGTATTATATTGTATGGGACAAATTATAAATTAATTACAATAAAACTTTCCAAAAAAAACCGTCAAAATGTAATGGTAAAATATATTTATTTACATAAATTTAATTACAATTTCGAGAGAGCAGCAAGATAGCCCATAGGAGGCATGAGGCAAGATATACAAGCATTTTTGGTTGGTTCCCAATTCGATCGTCCTGTTGCACGTATCCTTGGAGTAAAGCAGGATCATGTTTTGGAAATCTAAAACAAAAAATATATTTGTAAAACTCCCTGAGTTAAGGGTAATTTACCAATTCTTATACTGGTATCCCTTAAAATCGAATAAAGCAGACAAATTAAAAAGCAGTAAAAAACCGCGGCGGAACGTCAAATATAGGTGAAGACAAAGAGTAAAGACTACTGACACTGACAAGACGTAAAGACTATTGAATTTGTAGGGGTAATACCTAAAAATAAGACATTACAAAATGAGATTTTAAGCAGATTTCTGATGTTTTGATATGATTTTGCTGTGCTATTTAGCGTATAAATAATTATTAAATATATATTTGCAGAAATCAAGCAAAAGCAAAGTCGAAACATCGCACTTACCTATGAAAGCTTATATTTTCACTTTTTAGGCCAGTGTTGCTTTTACAGCCAATTATGGAGCAACGCACCATTGTTTTACAAATCTATAGCTAATAGCACTCACTATTATTTATATATAAACTTTCGAAATGTAAAATTATCCACAATATTCGTTGTTTTATAGTAGGCTACAACGCATATTTGAATTGCCCGGCAGTATTTAGCGGAGCTCTGTCAAGTAGACAATCATCCGCTAAACAAAAAAAAGCGGAACTCTGATAAGGACAAAACATCTTGTCTATGTCTCTGTCGCTCTTAGCAGTTTCTGTAAATAGGTGTCCCGTTCCCTCCTGGTATTATTATTCGCTTGTCATGTCCAGAGGTTACTTGGTCCATGATTGCATATGGGTTGCCTAACAATTTTTAGTCCAGGGTATATTTGGTAAAAAATAAAAATATTTTTTTTTTAACATTTCACCGATTTGATTATTAGATAAATTCATAATTAAATAATTTTTAATTTTGTTCAGTTTCAATTCAATAATCAGACCGTTGCAAAATGCTAGTAGGTATAGATTTACCTGTTTATACCTGGCTACCCGATAGTTGTGACGGGAAAAGAATAGGCAACCTAACGTTTGCATATTATATGGGCTTCATACTTTCGATTGGTATAGAATTTATCTAATATTAATCAAACCGGTGAAATGTTTAAAACATTTTTTTTTATTATTAATTAAACATACCCTGGACTAAAATTTGTTAGGCAACCCATATGCAATATATTTATTCACATATTAAATTGAATATAAAATACATTTCATCAAATAAACATCTCAGTGAAGGTCATTTTATATCGGAATCTTAGTCTATAACGCTTAACGCATAACCTGCTAAATTAAGAAGTCGTATTTTTACCCCGATCGTATACTGAGATACGACTTTTTAAATTAGCACGGCAGATACGTTCGATTTTATACCCCATATTTTTTATACCCCGGGCTTATATATGAAAATCGATTCTTAAGGAGTAAACTCCAAAAAAAGTAGAAATTAAAAAGTGGCAATACTGTAGTGTCGTCCCTTTCTAATCAATCTAAGAAAACGGTGACGACACTACAGTATTGCGACTTTTTAATTTCTACTTTTTTTGTCAGACTGCATATCCCTTTCTAGATATCACCCTGTATATCTTGCACGTTCGTCATCAAATTAACTAAAAATCTAGCACGCAAGAATTAGCATACCCAACTAGGTATAATGTTTTATTAAATTAGTTATTTTTTAGAATCCGCGCGGTAGGTGGTAGCACGCGAAGCTGTCATATTATTATTATGATATTACTTACCAAAGTGGAACGCGTGTGACGCTGTACATAATGAATGAACATGTCATTTGGATAATTATCTGCAGTTGGAATGTCATTTCGTGAAAAGGAAAATATTATATTTCTGTCTATTTTGATTGCCAGAGACGCTACAAAGCTATAATCCGTATGTCCTGTACGCTGTGACACATACGCTGATATTATATGCATAATAATTTTATACATTTTGATGAGTGGTTACGAGAAAAATTAAGCAGTTTCTGTATTTTAATTACCCTATTTAATAGGATATTATTATGATATAGGTACCTAATTCATCATTTGAACTGAAAGAATGTTATTGAAACGAAACTGTTTGGAATTAATATTAAATGGTTACTTGGCGGCGGTGTTTAAGTTCGGTTTCTGTGTTTAACGGGGTACAAGACATGGAACGTTGGAAAAAGGAGGAGAAAGCCTACCCTTAAGAGGTCCTAACGCAAAAATAATTATCTACTTAACTAAGTTTTAATTATATTCACTATTTGTTAACCATGCGTTACGGGATAAAAAGGGGTTTTGTGTAATTTTTGGGGTGTAATTATAGTGTCATCTATTTGTGGTCACCTTTTAGTTTATTTATTAAAAAAAAATGAAACTAAAATCGCCCATTGGATTCAATATGGCTAAATTAAAACAAAAAAAAACAATACATATTTGAAAAATAAAAAAACTCAAAGTTTAGATATTAAAGGGCGCGACAGTAAAATGGGTGTTATATATTACTAGCTGTGCCCCGCGGTGTTAAGTTAACCGCTCATCCCTAGGGAACACTACATTTATTCGGGATGAAAAGTATCCTATGTCCTTTCCCGGGACTGAAACTATCTATAGCGTTTGGCTCGGTTGGTAGACACCTGCCTACTGAGTCGGCGGTCCCGGGTTCGAATCCCGGCCGAGGCAAATATTTGTGCAAAATATTTTTTCTTGGGTCATGGATGTTATCTATATATGTATTTATATATTATATATATCGTCGTCTAGTACCCATAGTACAAGCTTTGCTTAGTTTGGGACTAGGTCGATTTGTGTATGATTGTCCCTTAATATTTATTTATTTATTTATTTATATACCAAATTTCATCTAAATCGGTTCAGCGGTTTAAGCGTGAAGAGGTAACAGACAGACACACAGACAGGCACACTTTCGCATTTATAATATTAGTATGAATTGCATCAGAGGCTTATAAGATACTTTTCATATTTTTTTATTAGAGTCGAAGTTAGAAGCGGAAGTAAATGATAAATAAATGAATAAATGAAGTAAACGGGCGACATATTTGTGTCCAACCTGAAAAAACCTGTAGCTGCTTTCCAATTTACAACATCATTCTGATATTACCTAAAAATACCGCACCCGTAAAACTCCCATGAAAGTTGTAACTGTCAAGTCGTATATCATACACCACTATAACCGCAGACAACTGTCACACTCTCATACACCATAAAACCTAACGGATCAAATAAAATCTTGTTCCGATGGCTATAAAGTATAATATTAAAGGAGATGGTAGATTTTGATAGGAGCTTATTAAGTAAAGGTGAGTGTTCATGTTAAACTGATGCAGTCACATAGAAAGCGATTAATTTCCAGTTATTATGGGCCGTAAACTTTTATGTGCACTGGCCCACTTATTTTGGCTGTTTTGATTTATGTCACCCAATAATGCTGTGTGTAAATATGCGTGTTGATGAAATTGGTTTTTTGTATTCGCTTTATTGGATTTTGTAATAGACTCGCTTGCCACTCTGTATGTTAATCAAATTCTTATTTCGGAATGAGATTGTATCGTAGAATGTGTCTAACTTGTCTTTCGTTAATTTGTTAACTGTAAATTTAGCATTTTTTTCATGTGCCAAGTCAGTGGTCTCGTATGCCGTTCTCGTATATACAGATCCATAAAAAACGTTATCTGCCTCCTTTATTCGGTTAAGGACAGATTCTGTTCACGACAGATTTGGTTAAGGACAGATTGTATAGTCTGTCAAAGAACTTTGAAAGATCTTTGTTTGATTGTTATTGACTGAACAGTTTGTAATATTTAATATAAGCCAAGATAAAGGATTAACTTACTTCGGTCACTGACGGATAGTCTTCAGATGTAAAACATCTTTTCATTGCGTAATGATTTCTTATTTTGTATTTCTTTTACTGCATTAAGAATAAAATGCCTCTCCATAAATAATTTAACTATAACAACATGATAAGTGATCTAAGGATTTAACACAATTTTGGCATATACCTTACCCAAGAACTGCAACAAAGCTTTGTATTCCGCTCCACCTCACACACAAAGGTGCACAAAGGTGCAATCACATCCCAAAGGGGTCCAGCTTCCGATCCAATGTATACCGAGATTGCCCAGGGATATTGCTTCAGCATAACGGGCTCAAATTCGACGTTACTTCGAATATAGCAATATTTCGGGCGTACGGCCATAATATAACGGATAACTTTATCAATAGTTGCTCAAAAGCGTCATACGTTCATAACAGACACTTCAAACCACATCGCTGAAACAGACATATAATTTACCGAGCGAGTGACGAGGAATCCAAACGTTTGGAGAATATTTCTGGTTTTTTTTTGTCAAATAAATAACAGTAGTGTTGTATATAGTTGAAATCAGCTCGTTTAACCCTTTCGTTAGATTGATACCCTACATGAAAGGCTACAGAACAATTGTCAAAGTCCCATACAAATGGATGACGTCACAACTAAAAGTTATATATTCATTAAAGTATTCTTAGGGCTTAGGGGGTTCATCCTGCCAAAGGAGAACTTTTATGTCGTTAACACCGTGTACTATAAGGTCTTTAAGGCGAAAGCATTCACAACCTTCCACGCTTTCTTCATTCCCGTCTGTGCGTTGCAAGCTTCTTCCGCACGCCAGCGTCACAACGACAACTATCAACTGTTTCTGAAACGACAACTATCAACTGTTTCTGAAACAGTTGACAGTTGTCGCCGTTGACGGATACGTCAAGAAGGACATCATCTTCACCACTGTAAGAGGAAAATTAGACACAATGTGCTCCGCACGAGACAGTTATGTCTGTAAGTATGCGTTGAAAACATAAAGACATATTTAAGGGACAATCTTACACAAATCGATCTAGTCGCCAAACAATGCTTGTACTATGGGTACGAGACGATGACATACATAATATATATATACATTTACAGATAACGTCCATGACCCACGAATAAGTTTGAGTTCATCACACAAATATTTGCCCTTGCCGGGATTCGAATCCAGGACCGTCAGCTCAGTAGGCAGGTACAAAGTGCGCCAACTGCGTCATCAAATACGGAAAATGACTATTTTTCTTAGATGCCCACGCCCAGAGCCAATTTAACGACTTTCATGCAAACACTAAAAGATGATGTTGTGCTAGCGGTGTTTGGTCGAGCAATGGCCGTGTTTAGAGAACTTTGGCAAATAGGATGCAGACCTAGAGTAAATAGAGAACCGTTTTAAGAGGATATATCAGTGCTCCTTTTCACAGACTATCAGTTTACGTTAAGTTTGCACCTGGTTTTAGGCACCAGTTCGAAAGGGCGTGGGTGCGTATCCCACCGCTGTCACTATGTAATGAAACACAGATGGTTGGTCTAACACTGGCTTATTTCAGATCTACCTTCATATGTCATCATCCTCCTAGCCTTTATCCCATAACTTTGTAGAGAGTGAATTCTCAATCGGGGTCGGCTACCTAAATCCCAATATGTGGCGTAGGCACTAGTTTTTACGCAAGCAACTGCCATCAGACCTTCCAACCCAGAGGGGAAACTAGGCCTTATTAGGCTTTAGGTAGTTTCCTCACGATGTTTTCCTTCACCGAAAAGCGAGTGGTAAATATCAAATGACATTCCGTACATAAGTTCCAAAAAACTCATTGGTACGGGCCGGGTTCGAACCCGCGACCTCCGGATTGAAAGTCGCACGCCCTAACCACTAGGCTACCACCGCTTCGGTCATCATCATCGTTTCAGCCTATTGCAGTCCACTGCTGGACGTAAGCCTCCCCCAGGGTTCGCCACATGGCCGGATCTCCCTCTTTTGCCATCCAGTCACCACCAGCCACTTTTTTCAGGTCGTCGGTCCATCTGGCCGCTTCAGTGTATAAACCTAATACTACCTAGATTCATTCTACAAAAGTAACTATGGTGTCGGATACGAATGAGGTCCAATCCAAACTTAACGTAACCGGTTTATAAAAATGAGGCTCCGTTCTCGTCTGTTTCCTCGTTCGAAGCTTCAATCATTACAAAATTTTAGGAACTGAATAAAAAGAAAATGTCTTATACCGTTTCGATTATTCAGCAAATTGTTATTGAATTTGTGAACTAGGCGGTTGGTTTCGGCGGAATTTTGGCCACAAACAGGCGCCTAGTACAGAAATGCCATAATAAGAAGCGCAAAACTCGAAACGTTCCCACTCAGAACATTTTGTTGCCATTAAGTTCTTATTTGGTTAAGGTTTAGAGGAGGAAACTGATGAGAAGGAAACCGCTCTGGTATTTCCTCTTAAGCTCACTTTTTGTGATTAGCAGATGATTTAAAGAACTCCCGCGAGATTCGAACATGTTTAAATTACAGAACCATTACTCAAATCTAGAGAACTGCTTTGGGATTCGCACATGAAATATTTACTCGTCCAAAACTGTTAGGATCTTTTACATTCCTGAACTGTTTTGCGGCGATGACATTTTCTGACACATCTATATCAATATCTGCGAGCCTATAGGCATAGATGATGGTTACTTTTATCACGCGATAAATAACCAAAGCATCCGTCACGTTTTGACAAAATGCGTGAGTGTCACTTATTTATCACGTGATAAACGCAACTGCAATGAGGTTACAGTGACTGCACTCGCTAGTGATTTGAATGTAAAATTGACTGTAACTGTAACTGCTAGGAGCGGTATACTGTTCTCCGGAAGAATCCTTTAACACTGTCGCCAGCGAGAACAAATCAAATCAAATCAATCGTTTATTTCAAAGAATATGGTACAATTTAGGTTAGTAGATGTGGTTAGCTCAGCATATTCTGCCAGTACGGCGTAGAAATATTTAACTTATAACTAAGAGCATTAAATTAATTTAATTATACTATTACATTATTATTAAATTATTAGATTAGGTACAATTCAAATAATTAATTATTCATTATGTTTCAAAAATTCGTCAACAGAATAAAAGCATTTGTCAAGCAGCCATTTAAACATTATTTTATTAAATTGATTTAATTGTAAGCCTTTGAAGTTGTCAGGTAACCTATTATACAATTGGATAGCCATACAATATACATTGCTGCCAAATACCTTTAGCTTTTGCCTAGGCTGATACAATTTGAGCGGTTTTCGGCTAGGTCTATTGCCCTTATTGACTATTGTATCATGCAGTGGAAAGAAGTGTGGATACTTTTTCACAAATTTGGTAACTTCTAATATGTAGAGGCGGGGTAGAGGTAAGATATTAAGGTCCTGGAATATTGGTTTGCAATGTGCAAGATATTCAGCTCCGTATACAGCCCTGACACATTTTTTTTGAGTCACAAATGCTCTTTGGGTATCTGTACTGTTACCCCAAATGATAAGCCCGTAGCGTAAGATGGAGGAAACATATCCATGGTATGCGGAAAGCGCAGCCTCTCTTGATGCTATAGACCTAAGGCGTCGCAGTGCATACACAAATCCATCCAGTCTAGAGCATACGCTTTCAATATGTGCTCTCCAATTAAGTTGTTCATCAAGAGTAATACCAAGAAAGGTGGCCGAATTTACAAGTTGTATACGTGAATTATTGCATTCAACTTTAACAGTAATCTTGGGAGAATTGCGTGTTTCAAATTTTATTATTTTTGTTTTATCCAAATTCAATTTAAGGCTATTTTCTTCTAACCATTTTATTACAGTATTTAGTTCGTTCATAGTTTCCTTCTCTAGATTGTCACTTTTTTCGCACTTGATAATTAAGGTGGCATCATCCGCAAACAAAAGACAGGTATGTTTTAACTTGTTTGGTAAGTCATTTATATAAGACAAAAATAAGAGAGGGCCTAAAATGCTTCCTTGTGGAACACCGCAATTATTTGTTTTTAATGAGGATTTATATGTTTCCTTTTTATTAACAGTTATTTTGGTAAGTTCAGTATACTTTTTCCGATTAGACAGGTAACTTTGCAACCATTCATTAGCCGTACCTCTTATTCCGTATTTCTCTAGTTTGGTAAGTAAAATACTATGGCAAACACTATCGAAAGCTTTACTCATATCTAAGAGGATTGCTAAGACTGGTTGTCTGTCGTTAAGTGATTCCGTAACGTGCTTGACCAAAGAGAAACATGCCAGAGACGTAGAGCTATCCTTCCTAAAGCCATATTGATTCTGATGCAAGATGTTCATTGCACTAAAAAAAACTTTAATTTTGTTGTACATAGCTTTTTCAAAGATTTTCGATAGGGTCGGTATTAGTGCTATCGGACGATAATTGTTAATCACACTAGGATCACCTTTCTTGAAGAGGGGTTTAATAATGGTTAACTTTAAACGCTCAGGAAAGCAACCTTGTTCAAAAGACAGATTAATCAAATGGCTAAGAGGCGCAGCTATTAGGTTCGCACACTGTTTCAATATTTTGGTGGGAAATCCATCATAGCCGGTTGAGTTGGTATTATTTAAAGATTTTATTATTTTAATTACATCAAATTTATCTAATGGGGAGAGAAAAATACTATTATTGGCGGTTTTTATGCCTGTATGCCTATCGATTCCTATGTTTATTTGAGAATTATTCATGAAAAACTCATTAAATAATTCACACATTTTTGTTGGATCGTCAACTACTTCGCCATTACATGTTAAGTTTTTGATTTCCGTTTTATTAGTGTTATCTAAATTTAGGTTATGCTTTATGACGTTCCATGCTGCCTTCCCTTTATTTCGTGAGTTTTTCATGTACAAATTATTATTCAGTTGTTGCGACTTCAAAATACATTTTTTCAAAATTTTTGTGTACGTTTATTGTGTTTTTGTTTTTGTATAATATGTGCGTTTATTGTGTTTTTGTTTTTGTTTTCTTTGTGATATTTAAAATATAAATGTCTTTTTTTAACACACGATTTTCTTAGACCTTTCGTGATCCATTTGTTTCTTATGGGTTTATCCTTTATCTGAACTCGCACAATTGGAAAACACAAATTGAAGAATAGAATAATCAAGTCATGAAAAATTTCAAATGAACGATTGCAATCCACTTCTTCAAACACTTCATTAAAAGATAGGCATGATATATGCTTACAGAAGGTGTCGATATTCTGTTGACAATAGTCTCTCCGTTGTTCAGTGTAACACTTTATTCCATGTTTTTCATAAGAATTTTGCGGAATTTGAAAGGATATTGTCTGTCCAGTGTCGTGATCCGACAAGGCAAGATCATGTGTATTGCACACTACGTTAGATACACCTAAATTTGAAGCTATTAGGTCAATACAAGATTTCTTTCGAGTTGGAGAGTTTACATGAATATCGAGTCCAAAATTTGTCAGTAGAGATTTTAAGGCTTTTGTTTGGTTATTATTTTTTAAAATGTCAATGTTCCAATCTCCACATAGAATATTTTTTTTATTCTTTTTGTGCATTAAGCTATCCAACAAAGCCTTTAACTTATACATAAATAAGTCTATGACACGGTTAGGTATTCTATAGATACAAATGACTATCAGATTGTAATTAATTAACTCAACTCCACAGCACTCAAAATAGTATGCGGCACTCAATTTACTAGTTATTTTTAATGGTATATATTCTAGTCCTTGCCTTAATAGTATACAAGTACCACCTCGCCTCGCCGGTGATGTCTTGAAAAGTATGAAGCGAGGTTATAATTTGACATATTCAAGTTACATTCCGAACCAAGTTTCATAAATGTTTCACTAAGGCATATGCAGTCTATTTCACCAATTTTTTTAGAGAGATCAGATAAAGTTATTTTAAACAGATCGTTTTTATTAAGTATCCCTGCAACATTTTGGTGAAAGAGCCTTATATTCCGTACATTTGTTACATTAGCCTCGAAAAAAATCAGCATTATCAGGTATTCTATTTGGTGATTGTTTTTCTGTAATAAGGGTAGAGTTTTGTCGCTCAATTGTGAAAGTCAAGTAACTTTTAATTTCTGATATGAATTTATTGAGACTAATAAATATGGACCTTATTCCAAGTTTCGTTATTTTTCCAGAATAATACGAGAACATATTAAGAGTTAAATCTTGATTTGTGTCGAATAAATATGCATAATTATTACTTTGCATGTCCATTGCCAGCAAGTTTCCAAACATTTCAACTTTATAATTGTATATTAGTGCACCACAGACATACGTAGGAAGACATATTATTTTGTTTGTGTGCGTAATTTTGCTAAGAGAGTCGCGTATACAATTCACTAATTCAATACTATTCTCAGTTGCATCTAGGTCTCTTTCGCCAATCATCACAATACAATAGTCGTTCATAGTAAAATGTTGTAATTTTTTTTCTAAGTGATTTAATGACTGAAATATACTACTATTTGGCACCACGTAGTGACAGTACTCAGCATCGCGTTCAAATGTATGCTCTAAAGCGTTCAGAATACCATTGTTACTTTGATTACTTAAGATACACAATTTAACTTTTGGTTCATTAGCTTCAGTCGTGGTCGGCATAGCGCTGCGCTCGCGGGGAGTAGAGGCATTGGCGTGCTGGTCCACTGGGCGCTCCATCTGTGAAGTCTGGTCCAGATGGCTGGTTGACAGGTCGACGACGGTGGCGCTTGCGTTTGTGTTGCAGGTTTTATTTTCTTCGGACCGGTGAGGAGCAAATTTTGAACTGTTTCTGTTTTTTTTCGACGGCTTATTTTTATGTTTTTTATTTGTAGATGAACATATGTGTGTAAGTTTATCAATATAATTTTCATTTTCTTGTATTTGTTTTTTCAGGGTGCCATTTTCCGAAATCAGATTGCGAATTTCCTGCTCTGCAGATTGTAACATTAATTCTAAATTATTTATTTTCTCTTTGTATTCTGCAAGCATATCTTCAGTTGTAGCTTTCATGTCGGGGCAACTCCTGTTGTGTAGACTGGAGGCCAACATTGTCCCAGAGTTGAGGTCACTGGAATCGTTGGAGTCACGTTAACTCATGGTACGAGTAAGGGTACTGGTCTTTAGTCTTGTCTTTATCATTCTTCTTCTTCTTCTTGGTCGTATACTTCATAGCTGAAGGTCGTGTCCTTGAAAGCTTTTCGTTGAAAGCGTTTCGTTTTCGTTGTATTGTGTACTAGCTGTTTCCAGTTTGATCGGTTTTCGACTTCCTTCAGGGCTGAGGAAACCGGAAGACCAGTGATTTCAGTCACTTGGTCACACCATCGACGTGGGGCTACCGCGGGGTCTTCTTCCTTCCACTTTGCCCACTATCACTAGCCTGTCAAGGCTGTCGGTATTCCGGCGAGCAACATGACCAAAGTAACCAAGTATCCTTTGGTAGCACATGGTCGACAATCTGGTTTTCACCCTCAGTTCTGCTAGGATGGATTTGTTGGCCCTCATGGCTGTCCATGGTATCCTGAGCATCCTCCGCCAACACCACATCTCAAAGGCATCTATTTTCTTTCGGTCTATGGCGCGGATTGTCCACGACTCTGACCCGTAGAGAAATATTGAGAAGATCAAAGGTCGGACTAGTCTCATCTTGGTGACATTGGAGATAATTTTTATCATGATGTTGATGTCACATTAATGTTTTAATATTTTCTTTTCAGATTACAAAATTTTTATTTATTAAAAAAAACATTGAAATTAAGTGGTAAAACCACTTAAAAACCTAAAACCAACACTAACCTAACTCTAGCCAATATGTATTATATTGATTAGTAATTTGGCGCTTCTTCTCACTTAATATCAATTGCTGATGCTCACGGTTTAAGTATTTGAAGTAAAAGAAAAAGATTGAAAAATATAATTAATTTACATCTAGGTATAGTATACATTAAACATCACATGTAAATAAGCATATATATGGTTCCATTGTAAAATGAAATGTAAGTAGGTACTTACGTACTTACAAAAAAACAAAAAGCAAAGTGACACCCATATCTATAAAGGTCCATAAGTGTCTAGCTGATGATCACCATTTTAGTAAAAATGGGCAAAGAAACTATGTACGCGTCAGAATAAAATATCTCCAACAAAATAAGCCGCTATAACTATACGTATTTATTACAAAAACGCCTTAAACGCATATCACTTCCACCAACATTTAGCCGTTTTTCCGCGGTACTGCTGGAAGCTAGGCAGTTAATAGCAGCTTAATACATAAATCAGTGTTGTAGTAACACGGTTTCCATCTACATTTGTCAGTGAACGCAGTTCCTTATTCAATAACGTATATTGTCACTCGGCTTCTCGTGCCTCTACGCACATCGGCGCACCGTACACTGGAAGATTTCAACAAACTTTATCTAAACCAACCAACCAACTTTACCAAAATGTATCACCTGAAGAGCCGTAGGCCGAGTTCTCGAAGGCCGAGAGAATGAAGACTCACGCAGGAGAACTATCCACATAGCCCAGTAAATTGTCAGACATAATACCTAAATAAAAACCATTACAGGACATGCTACACAGATCGGTCATGCCTTAGACTAAGCAATGCTTGGGTCGCTATAGGTACTCAACGACGATGTGCGTAGTGAGTTATATAATACTTAAATGTGTTAAAGAATCCATGAACAGGGAACTAATATTCGAGTTCATCACACTAATATTTGCCCTTGCCGGGATTCAAACCCAGGACCGCCGCGTCAGTAAACAGCTGTACTTCGACTGCGCCAACCGCCTCATCAAAACTTAAGTCAATTAATTCGCAATCAATCACCGGAATCAATCGAATCGGAGTGGCAATCGTACCGGAAGATACACTGGCATCGCCCCTTAACAGGGTGTCTAATGTCTATCTAACCAGCTATCAGCCACAGACGTCCACTGCTGAACATAGGATTCCCCCACGACTCGACACAAAGTGCGATCCCGTGCAGATCACATCCATTGATTCCCCGCTACCCTCACGAGGTCATCCGGGCATCTAGTCGGGGGCCGACCCACGCTCCGCTTCCCTATACGTGGTCGCCACTCCAGGACTTTGCTGCTTCAACGGGCGTCCATTAACAGGGTGTATCTCGTGAAGATTTCAGCCGTAGCATGAGGGCAGTTCACGATTGGTCGATGCGGGGATCCTTAGAGGAATTACACACACACACACACACACACACACACACACACACACACACACACACACAATCATTCAGAGATTATGTTTTCAATATTTAACTCAATTAACACCTCCTCCTCCTTTCGTCGATATCCTCAATGCTGAGGGCCCTGGCCTCTCTGAATTACTTTGTCGTGGACTATCAGCTCACTTTGTCCTGGGCTGCGTGGGTGAACACAGTGCCAGTTATATCTTTTATGGTTGCGTCCGCTATTATGGCAACAAATGTATCTTTGTGTTATAAGGAAATAAATTAAACAAAAAAGATTCTCTAATAAACCGACCCAGAAATCTTTTAATTTGCCGCTCTCACATATTTCTGCAACGCGCTCCTATAATCTAGTTTTTATCCGTTTATTTTCACACTTTCATTTAGTGGTTACTAATAATTTATGTTGCCCGACAAATCGTATATTCTTCAAATTAAAATGCTGACATTTAATAAAATATGGCCGCCATTAAGCGTTTATCTTTAGAGAGGCTTGCGTCAGACGTCAGCGGGAACAAATTACGTGGCAAATGAATGCCGATTGAGGTGACACTCGCAGTGCCGCTGGACGCGGTAGCTTGGGGCTTGGGAGCGGCTCTTAAGAGAGGAAAGTTTCGAGAAATTTCGAGATACCGTTTTTTTAGCAAACGTGCTAACGAAACTTGTGACAACTCAAAATTACTCATTCTCGAATTTCTCGACGAGACCGTCGATTGGGGTAGACACCCCAATTCATCTAATTTCGGTTATTGGCTACAGATTGCAAAAAATGATTGTGATCTTTTTCTCTTTCATCATAGTACAGGCCCCGATCCTGGCTTTCTTTTACACTGTCTCTGTTAAACAAAGTCTTGCCATTAATACAAATATCAAAGCACAAAGAAAAATTGAAATGCGCAAGTGGTCTCTTCCGCTAACGCATTTAATTTTTTTTAGTGCTTTGACCTTTGTGTCAATGGTTCAATATGAAATAAAAATTGTGGTATACCCACATCTATACTATTTCAAAATTCTAGTTTTGTATGGAGATGCAGGATCGTCATTTGTTTTGTATGGGCACGCGGTGTCATGCTAGTCTGGTGCCATCGGTTGCGCATAATTTCCTTTGTCCTCTCATCGCGCCGAAACGGCTGGACAAATTTTTCAGCAGAATTGTTCTAATTTAGAACAATATAATAGATTTAGAACTTCTAAATCTATTATATTACTATTATTATTGGTTAATGTATTGTATTGTCTAATTTTCTGTTATTATAATTAATGACTTAAATATTAAGGCAATTAAATGTTAGATATAAGCATACATTCCTAGCTACACCTTCGGGTAAAATTGTATCACAATTTATGGCTAAATAAATAAATGAAAAAATGAAAAATTAAATGAAATTTTAACTAGTTTCGGTACATACGGGGATAGCTGAACATCCAAAAATGGTTATACCTAGGATACTTTTTGACGACGCGTTTGGCTCGGTTTGTAGACACCTGCCTACTGAGCCGGAGGTCCCGGGTTCGAATCCCAGCCGGGGCAAATATTTGTGTGATGAACTCGAATATTTGTGCTTGGGTCATGGTTGTTCTATGTATTTAAGTATATATTTATACGTACCTATATAAGTACGTATATCGTCGTCTAGTACCCATAACACAAGCCTTCTTAAGCTTAATTTGGGACTAGATCGATTTGTCTAAGGTTGTCCAATATTTATTTATTTATTTTTACCCGAAGTACGAAGTTGCGGGCGGGACCTTCTAGTTAAAAATAAGAAGACATCACATGTTTCATAGTATAAATTTAAAGGCTTACCAGTTTAAAAAAGTTGCTTTGTTACATTCATTCGAAATTCCGAGATTTAGAGGTTTTTTTCTAGTTTCATTGGGCTTGATCCAACAGTGTTGGATGCAACCTCTTATTAATGGAATTAATATAATCCAATTTATTCCAAAAGCATTGCCTTTGTCACAGTTGCATACTAAAATGAAGATAACTGAATAGCCCTTGTGTATACTAATCGTTTATAATTTGAGCCGATAATACATACTGGGTGCAACATTGTAACAAGATCCCATTTAGAATAAGGACCAAGTAAAGAATAAACATACACTGTTTCAACTATTCTCAAAGTGTACTGTTATGTCAACCTAGAATATTGTATATCAAATGTTTTAAATAAAACAATTTAAACGGATTATATCGCGTATATTCATTATGTAAGTTTCCAGTTACCGTGGTCGACGATTGACTAGGAAAAAAAATCTCCGTCAAAGTTACATTTGTGCATACTACCCAGTTTATAAATATAAATTTAAAAATATATAGGCGTGCATATAGACCATATATAGAAATACCAAAAAGGTTCCACCACCAAAAAAGTTTGAGAACCGCTGGAGCTCCCATTGGAATTGTAATTGTCAATTATGATTGCAGGTTGATGTGGAGAAAGCTGGAGCACTCAACGAAATGGATTATATCGAGGCTATGTTTAGATCAAAACACGCTCCAGATACAATTTCACGTATAATTTAAATTATATTGCGTAGGATATATTACCTATCTCTTACTATGCAGTAGGTACTGCGAGAGAGTGACGGATGATGCTATGTCGCGCAACACGAAGATTCTTTGGAAGATGCGCCGTGACCCTTGCTAATAGCCTGTCAGCGCATACCAGTGTATCAACCCCGCTTTCTCTTTTTTTTCACCACGTCTTAGCCAATCGTAGCGGTGCACAGAAGACGTTCGGTCGTCACACCCCACGGCCAATTGCATCGCATTTTAGACAAACAACCAATGAAGTAACGTTTTCAAGAGGCTTTTGCGAATATGTCGCATCAAATGTAGGTAGCTGACAATTTTAGTATGTTATTTTGACAAATGCCAGTAGTAAAATTGTCAACTACTTTTGATACTGACCGTACTATACCTACCCAAACCTACATGAGCCAAATTTAGGACTAGGTAAGTTTGTCTAAGAATGCCTGATATTTATTTATTTTACTTTAGTAACACCTACTGTACTACTGTACATACTAAGTCTTAGTTGTGCCGGCACCCTTTCACAAATAGGCGACCAGTCTAGACAAGGGAAATATGTTCAATGCACATTTGAATGCGATTCCAAATCCCCGATTGCAGACAAATTGACAGAAGCGGGTATAAAGGTCCCAGCGGTGGTCCTGTCTCGGAATGGTTTGACAGGCTTACGATTCATTTGACATTTATACATTATTCTGTCTGTTCCGGAAAATGTCTTCGCGAATCAATAGGCTTTGTAGATATTTTTTTTCGAGGATGTCAATCGATTCTATTTGGAAGCGGTGGTAGCCTAGTGGTTAGCGCATGCGACTTTCAATCCGGAGGTCGCGGGTTCGAACCCGGCCCGTACCAATGAGTTTTTTCGGAACTTATGTACGGAATGTCATTTGAAATTTACCACTCGCTTTTCGGTGAAGGAAAACATCGTGAGGAAACCACCTAAGCCCAATAAGGCCTAGTTTCCCCTCTGGGTTGGAAGGTCAGATGGCAGTCGCTTGCGTAAAAACTAGTGCCTACGCCACATCTTGGGATTTAGGTAGCCGACCCCGATTGAGAATTCATTCTCAAAAAATGGGACAAAGGCTAGGAGGATGATGATGTCAATCGATTCTATTTTTTATTGGGATTAAATGTCTACATAGGACTATCTACACGTAGACTGCTCTAAAAGTCAGAAATGACCGTCAAAGTTCAACATTCCAACAGAGCACTAAAAACACTCCATACAAATGGCTTAACTACATAATTATTACGTCATCTGTGGGTTATTTGTATAGACAGTTAGTAGTTTGCCATTTTGAAAGTGCGTTTAAGTTCATGGTTGTTAATATTATTGGTTAAATTATGAGGATTCTGATAACAATGTCAACATTTCTTTTGGATTAAAAAAAATATAACATTTTCGTACATTTATAAAAAAAAATCCTTTCTTGTTTCATGAAACATTGAGCTAATTTTATTCATATGACTACACTTTAAGCCTTAATTCAACACCAGCCGCAACCGGTATTCAAAAAACGGTTTTAAATCACGTAAAATTGCCAGGAACGGCCCGACCTGTTTCAAATTTCATAATATGGAACTTTTCATTAAGGGCACCTATCCGGGCTACGCGAGATGTCAGGCCGTTCCCTGGCAATTTATACTTGAGTTTAAACCGTTTTTATAATTATTAAAGATGTCTCACGATAGTTCTAATAATACAACCCCCGAAGTGTTGTGGAACCGTTCTGTGTAACTCCAACTGAGCCAATTTGACCTGAGGCAGAAAGCGGGGGTGAGGGATGAAAAAAACCCCCAAAACAGCCCATTGAAACGGCTGCCTTAACGTACTCGTACGCACTGTACGTGTTTACAAATTGTTACAAAATATCCAATATCAAAAAGAACAACTCTAGTTAGAAACAGTTATGAGGTCTGATATTCCATTTTATTTTTTCCTACGCATATAATGATTAAAACTGGTATTTTTATTACATTTCTCGTATGAATTTTAATCAACAAATAATTCGTTCATCACCAGATGACGAGTTAACCTCGAGCGGTAAAACTGGAACCTTTTCGATTACACTCACCAATTCTATCGATTTTGGATTCCGAATCTTTCAATGAGATGAGTCGATAAGATATAATAATACTAAGGCACCTAGTCCATTGGCATGTTAAGATTGAGAATTGTAGCAACAGTAATTTTTTAAAGCTTTCTTTATTTAATTACTAGCATTAACCCGCGGCTTCGCCCGCGTTCCAATATAATATACATTATCCTACGGGAACGATGCTCTTTTTATCAGGATAAAAAGTAGGCTATATTTGTTAAGTTAGGGTATAATGTGCAATCTGCATATCCTTTATGCATATCCGTCCAGCCGTTTTAGCGTGAAGAAGTAAAAAAACCGGTCAAGTCCGAGTCGGACTCGCGCACCGATGGTTCCGTACAAACACTTTCCATCCTTAAGTGGTTAAGTTTGCACCTGGTATGTATAGCGCTCCATACAAATGAGGTGCAAAGTTAACGCAGCCAATCCCGTTTGTTGTATGGGAGCCCCCCTTAAATATTTCTTTTATTTTGTTTTTAGTATTTGTTGTTATAGCGGCAATAGAAATACATCATCTGTGAAAATTTCAACTGTCTAGCTATCACCGTTCTTGAGATATAGCCTAGTGACAGACGGACGGACGGACGGACGGACAGCGAAGTCTCAGTAATAGGCTCCCGTTTTTACCCTTTGGGTACGGAACCCTAAAAACATACACAGACTTTTGCTTTTCTAATATTACTGGGAAATACTTTTTATGTTATCACAACTCCACTTTAACAAATCAAACCGAAAACTCAAGCACTCAAATCAAGCGATCCCAGCTTTCACAGTATCCAAATAAAGTTCACTTCAAAATTCATAACTCGAAGTGAAGCTAAGACGCCGGGATATGTGTGCATTTTATTTGTATAATGCTTTTATATATCCCGAGCCTCCGCTTATCGACTTGGGATATTCAAGGTTAGTTTAATGATTCTAAGCCATGTTCTAATTTTTTTCATTTTTTCATTTTCATTTTTCATTTTTTAAGTTACGTCATGTTCTATTGTAAGATATTGAGGTTCTCTTCGTTAATGAATGAAAAATTAATATTCTGAGCCGAAATTGTTGAAAAGCTTGAATGTCTTTATTGCGGATGTAGGAAGTTTCCCAATCATTACTCCTCCCGTCCCAACGCGCCGCCCGCGCTGGCCTAGGTACCGATTGACGACGATCGAGATGGCACCAAATACTATTTTTTAAATCTATAAGGATAACGCGGGTCTCATTCCATACCTAAAAAGTGAAAATAGAACCCTTATAGGATCACGTGTAGCTGTCTGTCAGTCCGTCTGTTACAACCGATTTGCTGCAAAACTACTGGACCGATTAAATTGCAATTTGGCGCAAATGCTTTCAAGAATTTTCATGTCCACAATATAAAATTTCAAAATCGATGGCATTTTCGTAATTAACGTCCCAAGAAACCATAAAAATGACACCCATACTCATATTTAGTCATTTCAACCCCATCGCACCCCAACAGACGAGAGGGTATTTCACGTCCACCACGTTTGTTTTTAAAATCGTTGTTGTTTTGGTAATCAGCGGCCCGACAAAACCATAGAAACAATACGCCTGTTTATTTTCAGTAGTGTTGTTATATTTCAATATTGTTGCTATAGTAATCAGCGACCCGATAATCTATAGAAACATTACCCTTGTTGATTTTCAGACTTTGTCACCACATTCTTCTCTATTATAGGGATTGAATTCTCAAAAAACCTGAAACACGTGTTTACTCATTTATCGTTAGAAATACTCCGTGGAAGTTTTCAATAAAATAGTCTAACTAATCTTTTTTCCCCATACAAACTTTGGACCCCATTTCATCCCTTTGGGGGGCGAACTTTAAAAAATTATCTCTTAGTGCACCCCTACACTTTTTTCGGTTTTCAGACTTTGTCACCACATTTCTCCCCTTTAAGGGTTGAACTAAAGAAAAACCTGAAACACATGTTTTCTCATTTATCGTTAGAAATACTCTTGTGAAGTTTCGAATTAAATAGTCAAACTAATCTTGTTTCCCCATACAAACTTTGGACCCCCATTTCACCCCTTTGGGGGGTAAATTTTGAAAAATTCTCTCTTAGTGCACCCTTACACCTTATAAGGAACCTACGTGCCAAATTTGGATTCTCTAGAACCAGCGGTTTAGTATTTAGAAGTTTCAACCCCATTTCGCCCCAAAAGGGGAGATGGTAATTCACGTCCATCACTTTGGATATTAAAATCGTTATTTTTTTCGTAATCAGCGACCCGATAAACCATAGAAACCATACCCATGTTGCTTTTCACACTTTGACACCACATTTCCCCCTTTTAGGGGTTCAATTTTCAAAAAAACCTGAAACACGTGTGTGGTATCCCTCTCTCTCTCTCTTTCGCACCCTATCTTTCTCCCTCTTGCATGCAAGACCAAGATGGCGTTGGAACGCTTGTTACATTGTAAATGTATGTCCGTATAATAATAAACAGCATTAATCTAATTGCGAGTTTAATTCATAATACATTACAATTGGCGACGAACGGTAAAGAACTCAGTGAAGTGCAAGTTAAATTACAGCAGGAGTCACGAAATTAAGTGTAACTTCGTGTTAGTAAGAAGTACGCCGGCACGCGGCACTAGGCTACAAAATAACCTAACACTGAACAAATGCAAAAAAGTTGCGGAAATTCAACTCAATGTCGGATTTAGACAACGATAAAAGTGATACAAGTGCTAAAACTTCGTGGATTTATAAATTATCCAAAACCGAATTAAGAGAAAAGCTGACAAAATTAAAAATACCCAATGAAGACAATCAGACAGTAGAAGAATTACGAAAATTACTTGTTCAATTTATCAGAGAAAAACAAGGAAAATCAGTAGTTCAGAAGAAATTTAACATGACGAATATTAATTTACAATCGTTTGACGGCGATAAATGGGAGTGTTTTGAACAACAATTACAATGTTGCATAACATTAAATGAGGTACCAGATGACAAGAAAGTACCACTATTGCTTACAAAATTGACACCTCAAGTTTTTGAAACAGTGACGTGTCTGTGTACACCAAAAAAGCCAATTGATTTATCTTATGCGGAATTGACTGCCGTGCTGAGAAATAAATTTGTTCAGAAACAATCAGTGGTCCTGGAACGCGCCACTTTTCGTAATCGAAACCAGTCACAAACCGAGAAAATAGAAGATTATATCCTGGAACTAAGGAAGTTAGGAGGAAAATGTGATTTCAAGGACATGGAAGACCAAATTAAGGAAAAGTTTATTGATGGTGTATATTCCAAGCTTGTCAAGTTTGAGCTATTAAAGGCAGACACAAACAAGACTCTTGAAGACCTTGTCAGTCTGGCTAGGACAGTGGAAGCAGCGCTAAAGGAAACCAGCTTGAAAGTAGAACAGGAGGCATCACCAACCTATTATCAGCAACGTTTTCAACCGCGAAACAAGACAAGCAAAAATAACATAACACACAATAAAACTAATAAAGGAAACAATTCTGTGACAAGACGATGTTTTTGCTGTGGAAATGACAACCATTTTCGGTCAGAGTGCAGGCTGCAGAAAAAATTTTGCTCGGAGTGCGGTCAACAGGGGCATATTTTTAAAATGTGTCCCAAGAAAAATACAGCTAGGGTAAATTGCTTGGAAAAGGAAGAGGATAATTCTAATGAAATTCAGGAGAATGAACATGCCCAATGGCAACAAAAAATAAATGAGTTCCAAATGTACTCCGTTAATGTAAGTAAAGTGCCACCACACATTTTAAAAATAAGTGTTGAAGATAAAATTATAGAGTTTCAATTAGACACTGGCTCCGATGTCACGGTTATTCCATTACAACTAAAGGATGTACTAATTCCAGATACGAAAATTAAAAAATGCAGTATTTTATTCAGAAATTTTGACCAAACAATATCAGAGCCCTTAGGTCTTTTAGAAAATCTGACAGTAACTTTTAATGGTGTAACTAAACTGTTAAGTGCTTTTGTAACAAAGACCTCTCCATGTATAATTGGAAGAGATTGGTTAAAAGAATTAATGTTGTGGCCACCTAACTTCATAACAACAAATAACATGTATACATTAGATAAATCAATTAATAATGTTTCAGAAGCCAGAGCCGCAATAAAGGAGAAGTTCGCAGAGGTCTTCAGTCCTGGATGGGGAAATTTTAAGGGTGAGACGATCAACCTCAAGTTGAAAACTGATGCAAAACCCAAGAGTTTACCAGTACGCCGTGTTCCGTTTGCATTACGTGAGAAGGTAAAAGCTGAAATTACTCGACTTTTAGAAAATGGTAGAATCGAACCCGTGGAGACCAGCCAATGGGCCACACCAGTGGTTCCAATCTTAAAGGCAGACGGTTCTGTTAGATTATGTGGAGATTATAAATTAACAGTTAATCCACACCTGGAGGTTGATCATTTTCCCCTGCCTCACATAGAGGAAATTTTCCAATCCCTTAACAATGGAGAATACTTCTGCGAACTCGACCTGAAAGAGGCCTATCACCAAGCACCCTTAGATGAAGCTTCAAAAGAGTGTACAGTAATTGTTACAGAAATGGGAACATTTAGATATAATTATTTACCTTATGGAGTAAGTACAGGACCGGGTTCATTCCAACGGCTAATGAGCAAAAAATTGTCAGACATTCCAAATACTGCGGTTTTTATAGATAATATATATATTAGTGGTAAAGACCTTAATGATACGATGGCTACCTTATCTAAGGTTCTCTCAAAATTACAGGAGAGTGAATTTAAATTAAAATTAGAAAAATGCAGACTCTTTGAGAGAAACATAGATGTTTTTGGATTTAGAATCGATAAAGAGGGCATTAGGGTAAATAGGGAAAATATTGAACCATTGTTAAACGCCAAACCACCTACCAACATCACAATGTTGCGTTCATTTTTGGGAAAATTAAATTATTACTCCCGTTTTCTAAAAGATATGTCAACCATTATCACACCTTTGTATGAGTGTACAAAAAACAATAAATTTAAATGGACCATTGAATGTGACAATGCTTTTAGAACAATAAAAGAAAAACTGGCCAACACTGATAACCTGTACCATTATAACCCAAAATTACCATTAATTTTGACTTGTGATGCATCAGAAACTGGATTGGCTGCGGTGATATCAAATAGAGACTTAAATGGGGTTGTGAAACCAATAGCATTTGCAAGTAAAAAACTTACAGATGTAGAGATTAAATATTCAACTATTGATAAGGAGGCTATGGCAATTGTATTTGGTGTGACTAAGTTCTATAATTATACATATGGTCGAAGTTTTGAGTTGGAGACTGATAGCGCCGCTTTGGTTCGTATTTTTGGTCCAACAAAAGCAATCCCTAAGATGGCAGCAAAAAGGTTGCAACATTATGCAATTTTTTTGTCAGCATTTAATTACAAGATTAGGCACATCAAAACGAAATTTAATCCATCTGATTTCTTGTCGCGAACACCATATCTTACAAATAATGTTGAGATTGAGAGATCGCTGCACCCAATCTGTTCAGATGCTGATACAAGTAGTGTGTATCACATACAAAACTGTGAAATAGATAATTTGAATTGGAAAACTATACAAGAAGATACAAAGAAAGATATAATTTTAGCTAATGTCATAAGATATAGTATGGATGGGTGGCCTGATTTAATACCTGAAAAAGAGTTATCTCCTTATTTTAATAAAAGAATGGAAATAAGCTGTGATAGGGGTTGTCTTTTCTGGGGTTACAGAATTATTATTCCTAAATCGCTGAGGCAACAAATATTATTAGAACTTCATAAGAGTCATTTCGGTATTGTGCGAATGAAGCAGGTGGCACGCTCTTATTTCTGGTGGCCGGGTATAGATTCGGAAATAGAGAAAATTACTAATAACTGCATTACTTGTTTATCAATGCGAAATAATCCCACCAAAGGGCAACAAAAAGCATGGCCAGCAGCTCCATCCGCATGGTATCGTATACATGCTGATTACTGTGGGCCTTTCTATAATAAGATGTATATGGTAATTGTGGACAGTTACAGTAAATGGCCAGAAGTTATAGAAATGAGTTCAATCTCCGCATCCCGCACTATTGATGTTCTGAAATCGGTATTTGCACGTCACGGGTACCCAGTCCATTTGGTGACAGACAATGGCCCATCCTTCGCCAGTTTAGAGTTTAACAATTTTTGTCAATTGAATGGCATCAAACATACCTTTTCTCCACCGTATCATCCCGCCACAAATGGCGCAGCTGAACGATTTGTCGAAATTTTTAAAAATCATGTATTGAAAATTAAAGAAAGCAGAGGTAATACGATTCAGTCGGCAATTAATCTATTTCTTTTGATTATCGAAGCATGCCTCACTGTACAACAGGATTGACACCGGCCAAACTCATGTACAACAGAGAGTTGAGGTCTAGGTTTTCCTTGTTAAGACCACCACCAATTGTAGAGAAAACACAGGAAATGTTAGATAAACAGAGCAAATATGCATCAGGAAGTAGAAATGTGACATTTAAAGTCGGAGAAAAGGTTATGGTTAAAGATTATAGGAAAGGTCACCAGCCCTGGGTACAGGGAATAGTGGTGGAGGAGTCTGTTCCGGACACCACATATATTGTTGATGTTGATGGATGTCAGTGGAAAAGACATGTGAATCAACTATTAAATTGTAGTAATACCTTGCTAGAATAAGAACATTTCTCCTCGTAGGACATCCTAGGATGTGCACATAAGTGTGATGCCAAGAGTTGAATATTGTACTCGTAGGACATCCTAGGATGTGCACATAAGTGTGATGCCAAGAGTATTATTTAGTATTCTAATTCTACATGTGATATTTTAGGAATAAGGGAAAGACAGGCTGCGGGGAGCGGTTCTGAACTGGCGGCGGAGAGTGTGGTATCCCTCTCTCTCTCTCTTTCGCACCCTATCTTTCTCCCTCTTGCATGCAAGACCAAGATGGCGTTGGAACGCTTGTTACATTGTAAATGTATGTCCGTATAATAATAAACAGCATTAATCTAATTGCGAGTTTAATTCATAATACATTACAACGTGTTTACTTATTTATTGTTAGGGATACTCCTGTGAAGTTTCGAATAAAATAGTCTAACTAATCTTGTTTCCCCATACAAACTTTGGAACCCCATTTCACCCCTTTAGTGGGTGAGTTTTGAAAAATCCTTTCTTAGTGCACCCTTACACCTTATAATGAACCTACGTGCCAAATTTGAACTCTCTAGAACCAGCGGTATTTAGTATTTAGACATTTCAACCCCATTTCACCCCAACAAGGGAGATGGTAACTCACGTCCGCCACGTTGGATTTTATAATCGTTGCGGTTTATGTTATCAGCGACCCGATAAGCCATAAAAACAATACCCATGCTGATTTTCAGACTTTGTCACCACGTTTCTCCCTTTTAGGGGTTGAATTTTCAAAAAACCTGAAACACGTGTTTACTCATTTATTGTTAGGAATACTCCTGTGAAGTTTCGAATAAAATAGTCTAACTAATCTTGTTTCCCCATCCAAACTTTGGAACCCCATTTCACCCCTTTAGGGGGTGAGTTCTAAAAAATCCTTTCTTAGTGTACCCCTACACCTTATAAGAAATCTACGTGCCAAATTTGAACTCTCTAGAACCAGCGGTTTGGGCTGTGCGTTGATATGTCAGTTAGTCAGTCAGTCAGTCAGTCAGTCAGTCAGTCAGTCAGTCAGTTTCTTCTTTTACATATCGACGCTGGAATGACTAATTGACTAACGAGCCATTTTTGGGCAAATGGAGTTATATACACCGTTGAAATCAGCGGATTTTTCTGCGTGTAATGAGCCGGGTTTGAGCTCGATCGGAGGCCTTTTTTGGCTTGTTAGCAATTCAGAAAAAGTAGATTTACTAAAAAACTTTTGCCTAAAGAGCCAGCATTTTGTCGAGATTTAAAAAAAATGCCCGTTAGTTAAAACGTAAAATATTTTTTTGCCTTTAGCGGTTTTTGTTTTCGGAAATTTCATTCCCGTTGGCTAAATAGCCATTTTGCTGGGGTCGAAAAAATGCTTTTAGTGGAGGTTAGACCTTTTTCTAAAATCGTGACACATGGGTATTGCACGTTAGCTGTTTATCCCAACTGGTGAAGCACAAGTTTATGGTATTTACGCTAATAGTCTAGAAAATTATAATGTTACATCCGAAGTTTAACCGTTTCATTCTGGGCTCCATAAAAACAAAATACTGCGGGTAAGCGTAAAAATTTTCAAGAACTTAGGAGAGGTCCGGCCCGTTAGTCGTCGGTCAAAGCTACTCGAGGAAGGATGTGTCGACTTTCGTGCCAAATTTTGCTGATCGAGAGTCCATTTTACTTTTCGTGAATATCGGGTTAGTTTTAAATAGTGTTATTTACATTAAACTGTCTTGACTGCTTGAATTAACGAAGACACACTTAAGTTTAAATACATGTTTATTATGATATTTATTCACAAAATAGGTAAATAATTGGCAAGCCACCTTTTTGTAAATATTTTTTTTAACAAACGAACCGTGCACAAACACATGTGAGTAGGCAGTATTGAGTTTTATTAACGCGTCCGATGGTCGTTATTTCTGCGCATGCATGTTGCGGGGGTGTAAGTCCCTACCGTCTTACTTGTGCAAATGTAGGGATGTAATTAATAAAGTTTTGCCACTTATTCACTCATTTCACATTTCTTTGGACAGGTTTTTCATACAACATTGTACAAATGGTATATTAAATATAAAAAAATATTTTACTTTTTAAATATTTATACCAAAGTAAAATATACAAAATAAATGACATCCTCCTCCTAGCCTTTGTCCCATTTTTTGAGAATGAATTCTCAATCGGGGTCGGCTACCTAAATCCCAAGATGTGGCGTAGGCACTAGTTTTTACGCAAGCGACTGCCATCTGACCTTCCAACCCAGAGGGGAAACTAGGCCTTATTGGGCTTAGGTGGTTTCCTCACGATGTTTTTCCTTCACCGAAAAGCGAGTGGTAAATATCAAATGACATTCCGTACGTAAGTTCCGAAAAACTCATTGGTACGGGCCGGGTTCGAACCCGCGACCTCCGGATTGAAAGTCGCATGCTCTAACCACTAGGCTACCACCGCTCTCAACAGAATAAATGACAAATATACTTTATATTAACCTAGGGTGCCGCTAGCAGCGGGGCAAAGCCCAAGTGGTTCTCGTCATGTGGGATGGTGATGTCGACGAGTACTGTCTGGTCCTTGGATCGATCCACCAACACGATATCAGGCTTATTGGCTACAATATAGTCCTGTCTGTGGTAATAGATCGATCCCACTAGAGCGTGGCACGACCTGTCTCGAGAACTGGCATCGGTGCATACTTGTAGTATGGCACCTCAGAATCCACAAGACCGTATCGAAGAGCAAATTGCTGGTAAATGATCCTGGCTACTTGGCTATGTCTGTGCAAGCACTCGCCGTTAGCAAGATGTGACGGCGGGATGCCCGACAAATGTCGACCGTACCGTCCTTCAGGATATATCTCCGGTAGTTGTTCATCATCATTACTTTGTCCGCAATTGCACAGACAAAACCTTCGGTTTCCCCGTAGAAATCAGCCGAACCAAAGCGTAGCCAGTTCATTGACGCGAGCGGATCTACACCGGGCCCCGGACCTTGTAGAACCATCCGTGTAGCTCCCTGCTCTTCCATACATACCTGCGGTCATCGATGTGAAGCACCTTTGGTCTGCTCCAGTTTTCGTTTGTCAAGGAGAGAGCGGTGAGGCGTTTGTCAACTGCTACTACATCGCGATAAATTGCACACTCGTTGTTTAGGAAATACTTCCTAAGACTGTACACCTGGCAGTTATCCTTGGCGTTTAAAAAGCCACGGCATCCACACTTACGTAAGATGTACAGTCTCATCAACTGGTGAGCGTGGCTGCCCCATGCGATGTGTAGTGAGCATCTGACGGACCCTCGCATTCAGAGCGTCTCGTTCGGTCTGAGTCCACCTTAGTACGCCAAATGAGTAAGTGAGGAGGGGTATCACAAGTGCACGCCTGATCGCCACCGGACAAAATACTGTTAAATACTTTTGTCAAGCGACCAAAAAAACGGTCCTTTAACGCCTGCCTAATGTTTCCGCCTGCAATACCCAATGACTGTGTCATACCAAGGTACTTGTAGGTTCCAGCTTCGGAGATAGGTCTGTTCCGTTCCGTTTCGATGGCGCCGTTCCGTTCCGTTTGAGGGCGCGACTGAAGGTTTCAGTTACTTCCAGTAGTTCCACCATATTGTGGTGTTTTGGTGCATAGTTACAGCTTGAGGTCGTCCATTTACAGCAGATGAGAAATGACCTCACCCCCTCTTAAAAGCCGGGAATTCCCGGCTTCTAAGAGGGGGTTAACCTAGTCCTGAATCCTTGAGCAGAGTGATGAGCTGAATCAGGGCGAGACAGAACCACTGAGGACTTAATTTGTCAACTTGGAAAATACCTCTCTCAATCCTTATCAAATCCTGCAGACCAGGAATACTGTTCTTATCTGTTGGCTAGGGCGATCAAGTACATATGGTACCAGCTTCTCCCTCTAGACCGCATTCAACGGAGAGTGACTCGTATCTACGGCTACCAGTGAATTTCAGATCGCCTTGACTCCTTGGCGCTGCGTAGAGATGTAGCCTCTCTCTGCATCTTTTATCACTTACATATATAACTCTCATCACTTAGATAGTTAGCAGTCCACAACTGTGCGTTTTACTAGAAATTTCTTGACTCGCACGTCTGCATTGTGAAATGAAATGTCGCTTGCGGTATTTCCGGGTGATATGACCTTCAAGAAAAGAGCGTACTCCCACTTGAAAGTGCTGGCAGCGCACTTGTAACTCCTCTGGTGTTGCAGGTGGGCGATGGGCGATGGACGACCGTTATAGCTTTCCATCAGGCGATCCGTTTGCACGTTTGCTCCCTATGACATAAAAAAGGAGGGCCATCCCCGCCACCTGATGGACTTATTATTATTTTTTAGTGTCAAGATAATTTATTGGCAATGTCTGGACATAGCAAAAAAATGCCTGTCTTTCGTACTAACATAATAAAATTATCAAGATCATGCTTAATACTTTGATAGGAGATGAACTTGTGCACGAAAATTTCAATGTGCACCTCAGAAGAACATAAAACTGGTGCAGCCAAGTTTTTTTTTAATTGGCTCCATTTCTCTATGCTCCATATTATTCTGTTACATAATTATAGCCATTCTGGTTAAGTAATGTTATTATAAGATTTTCTTATAACATAAACTTAGTCAGGAACGGCCCGACGTATATTTCGAACTAGCAAGGAGATATCCATACGTGATCATAGTAAATTATTATTTTATGTGAGTTTAAGCCCTTTAAAATAATCCTACCCGTCTATATTGAAGCCATGTTCTATTATTAAGCGAATTTTAATCTTAAATGGAAGATTTGCAGAAATTAAACTCAATTCAAGACTCCATATCGGAAATTTAACAATTAATTCTAGTTTGCATTATGGCACAAAAACTAAAGAAAGGATTTACCTACTTTAGTGCAAGTGTTTCTTAAGATATTATACATGACTTGCTTAATGGAGCAAATGTTCAGTAATGCCTTTTATTCGGTTACAGTTTTGTAATACTAGCCTAGTTATGCATTTTTATGGTTTAATGTTTGAAGTTAATACTCACTTTAGTTAACTACCCGTACTGAAAGCAATGCTAAAAATGGCAGTTAAGCCTTTTTCCCGCTTCGCAATTAGAGGCCGTTTGGCTAACGTGCAATTTATTTCTAAAATACACGTTATTTCGAAAAATAGCAAACATAGTTAATTTTTCATCGCAATTATCTTCTACTCGTCAATACATCATTTTATCGTATGACAAAAAGAAAAATGTTATGATTTTTTTCCCGAAAAAAATACTTTGTTTTTGTTCTACTGTAAAGTTTCACAAATGCACGTTAGTCAATTAGTCGTTCCAGCGTCGATATTTAGATTGTATTAAACGGTTGTCAGTTACGTGAAATTGTCAGGAACGGCCCGACATGTTTCGGCTAGCAGTCACTGATGAAGAGCTCCATACGTGTTCGAAAAATGTCGGGCCGTTCCTGACAATTTCACTTGAGTGTAAACCGCTTAATACAATGATTATTGCGACAGGTTTAATTACAGTTATTTAGGCATCGAATATGGCGCTATACATATATATCCTTCTTCCATAATTGAATGACACTAACATTTTCATATTCTGACAAGTATATTTATAATTTCAACCAACTTTTTAAAGTCAATAATACTTTTACCCGAGTTCTAGGTAGTAACATAGCTATTTCATGCTTTCATCGCGTGCAGTCGAAAATAAGTTGAAAAAACAAATTTTCCGCGTGAATTTTGTTAATTTCGAGTAGTTTTTGAAACAAAAATTATCAACGAAAAATTCAAATTGTAGGTTTCAACTTTCAAATATATACGTACCAATAAATCCCAACAGTCCTGCTCTAGGTATTAACATCAATAATATGCTAAGAAACATGTTTGATCATGGAGAAAAATGTCAAAAAAATCAGCATTTTAAAAGGAATAAAGGCCTCTTAAAAAATATCGCATTTACTTTATATCGATCCAAGTTACAGAATATAGCATTCTACAAGCTATATATCTTCACCTTAACATAGCTATGCATCAATGGACAGTCCACCTCCGTTCCCTATTCAATAATTTACAGCAGCCATATAGGCAATTTAAATGGCCGACATATTAATTCTATTATAATTTCTATAACGATTGCTAATTAAACATTTTCTTATACTGTTGGAAACCACATTTTTGATTATAAAGTGTGATAAATGTGGACGGGTGGATTGAAATCTGATCGGCGGTCGATGACCTCTAGTTTATTTAGTTAGTATAAGCATTACAGATGAGGAAATATGGTAATTAGTTTGGTGTTGCTATGCTAGAACCATTATAGTAGACGAATTGAAAAGATAATAGATGTTGGTTTTGGTTTACCCTAGGTTGTTTTATAGACAATCGTTTCATCGAGTTTTCATTACATAGAAATTTCAATTCATCGAAAGTATTTTATTTTTCTGAAATCTAGTCTACCTAAACTTAACCTAACCTAATTTACACGTGGACATTTTCAAGATTTCTGTAAATGTATGACTTCCAAGGAAAAAATTGTCTTTAAAATGAAAATTCTATGAAATGAACTATCGGTGAAGTGTTTTTATATGAAAGACGGGGATCCCGTTGATTTTAGTTATGTGTATAGGAATGTATAGGAAGGTTGAATTGAAATATAAATCTTATAGTTTGTTGAATAAAAAAGACATCATCATTATGAATTTATAAATAGTCATCGACATTGTAGACGGTTAAATCCGCAGTAGCACAGACGTAAGTGACTTGTGAAGCTGTTGGATGAACGTACCGTAGCAGGATCGTTCGACGTGGAGGTCCTTAGGGGAGACCTTTACCTAGTGGATATCATTCGGCTGAAATGACATCGATATGCGATGATCCTGTTATCGGGCAAACTAATGCTGTATTCAATTATTAATCTCAGAGGTATCAGATCTCAGGTGCAAACATTTGGAAATTAGAAAAACACCCTGAATATTACATGTAATATCATGTAACCAGTCCAGTAGGTATACTTACTACCCAGACTAGTTGTATCTAGGTCGATGTTCAAACAAGGTCACTAGTTTTAAAACATTTATGCAAATATATGCCCGCTGGACTGACATAGATGACTCATTCAGTGCTCCAACAAACCCCAAAAATTATACCACTAAGCTTATAAGTACTTACCTACCTATTATAATCTATATGACATTACTATAGAATCTATTATCGGCTGTGTATTAGCCGTTTAAGTATGCTATTGTTAAACTAAAATAATTAAATAATTCTAATTGTTTTGGGAATAGGTCATCAGAACACAATACTACTTACTCCGTCCACAGTTCTTTCAGGGTAACGGTAGATTTTTTTTTTATTCATAAACTGAACAGCAACTGTCCACAGTAAAGCCTGATGGTAAGTGACTAGACGAAGAAGTTTGTTGGTTCAGTAAAAGCCTGTTCATTCTTGCCTTGAAGAGACCTAAGTTGTAATATTCAGCAAATATACACGATGGGAGCGAGTCTTATTTTTTGGCGGTTCGCATTAGACATGATGAAGCAAATCGCTTCGTGCGAATGAGTGGTAAACTGACGACATAATGATGAAGTCACTCTCCTTCACCAGGATGCCCGATGGTGAAACGGGGATGGTGAGATTAATACGTGCAATTCCTGCGCACACTCGCCAAGATATATCTAGTAGAAGACTGACAAGCTGGCAATTTTGCGGTGAAGTTCGAGGCTCTGGACCCACCCAACCGCTGCCAGCCGGCAAAGCATCGTTCTTCTGAGTCCAAGGCGGCTAAACGGTGGTTGCCAGATTCAAAAGATGGCATCATAAATTGATGCACAAATGAACCTGAGATCAATTCTACTGATCAATATTTCCGTTTCTAGCGTAAACGAACAAGATCCATAAAATCCTTAGGTGTTTAGGAAGACAGTACCAACTTGATGTTCGTTCTTATATTGACTTATTTGCGCCGCATATTTCCGCCATCGTTCTACGCGACAATCCTTTCATCGTCACCACTTAGATAGTTGGCAGTCCACAACTGTGCGTTTTTCAAGAAAATTCCTTATTTCGTACGACTGCATTGCGGAATGAATTGTCGCTTGCGGTATTTCCGGACCTTCACCCAGACCTTCAAAACTTCAAGAAAAGAGTGTACGTACTCCTATCTGAAAGGCCGGCAACGCACTAGTAACTCCTCGCTTTCTATTAGGCGATCCGTTTGCTCGTTTGCCCCCTATGACAAAAAAAATAATACTTCCTGTATTCTGCAACATAGCGAAGTAAGTAGGTAAAGAAGAATTTCCAATACCATACCCAAAGAAGTATGTTTTTAAACTTAAACCAGTTAGTCCATTACGCTAATCCCGCAGTCAGTAAAGCGTAAGTGACGCCGCTAATGTGTAAATATTCCTGCCGCGAGCATCGCCGTGTAATGTCCGTGCGTGCACAACGATTTACAGAGTATGGATGAGGCACCCTGTCAACAGACAGACAGGTCGACATCATTTAAAGAATTGGCTTGGTACAATTTTTGGAAGACGGGCTGGGAGGCGGTATCCATGACACTGGGTCCTATGTCCTATCGTTGGTCTGTTCACATAAAAACCCTCAAATGCAAAAATATGAAATTCATAGGCTTCGTAAATTTTTTGGAAGATCATTATTTTTTTTCGATAATCCTTGCTATAAGGATCTACGAACAGCAGGTCATTCATTTTTCCTTACCATGGTTTTTTCGAAATGTTTTTTTAAATGGATTTTATTTAAAGTATATCTAGTGTGCATAACTCCTTGTAACGCGTAATAGAGGAGGGTAGAGGCAGCGACCCGCGATAGAGTCATTTCCTGATTTTGATGTCGCAACACAATGTCACCTCGCGTGCGATCGCAGCGCGTGGACCGTTTTATTATACAACAATGTACAACAATGTCAGCTTATGACGAGGTCTAGGGTTTTGAGGTTTTTACAATGCACTTAAAGAAGAAGATGCCTGTGATCTACATATAGATTTTATGCTTTTCTATAGTCTGGTACGGTCTTTTTTAGGGTTCCGTACGCAAAGGGTAAAAATGGGAACTAAGACTCCACTGTCCGTCTGTCCGTCTGTCCGTCTGTCCGTCTGTCCGTCTGTCCGTCTGTCCATCTGTCCGTCTGTCTGTGACCAGGCTGTATCTCATGAACCCTGATAGCTAGACAGTTGAAATTTTCACAGATGATGTATTTCTGTTGCTGCTATAACTACAACTACTAAAAATATATATTTAAGTGAGGCTCCAATACAACAAACATGATCAGTTGCGTTAACTTTGCACCTCTATCCGGTGCCATACATACCAAAATTAACTTAACCTAGCCAGTAAGATGAGAAAAGTGTTGAACCCTCGTTGCGCGAGTTCGACTCACACTTGGCCGGTTTTTTTAATGCTTTGACCCGGTTAAAATTCGCAGAAATCAGAATGCTCATGGCAACAGCTCAAACAAGCTATATTTCATTAGTCTGTGCCTGGTTTCAACTAAGTTTATCGCTAATCTGTAGTTCTCTAAGACCACTCTATTTGTATGCCTGCTGGTATTTATGTCACAGCTGTGAACACCTTTACGGTAGAAAGAGCTACTATACCTACCACCCTAAAGCTTAGGAAAGCCGTTGTAAACACGAGTTCGAACCGCGCACAAGACGTTAAAATTTAAAAAAATTCGCTTCAATGAAAACACGTCGCCTAATTTCGCCCAATCCCATCCACATACAACAAATTTAATCTTTGAATCTGATACACCAGTCATTATAACCCTTTTTCTCAGTAACCCAGCAATGCTGCATCAATTTGAATACGTCCAAATTTACAGCGACATGGTACCAAAATATCAGCTATTCCGCTGATAATGTTAAAGTTAAGTTAAATTAACAATAGAATAGAAATGATTGTGCCCGTCACGGCTCCTGGCTCGAATATTTGGTGATAGTTTCGTACAAAATAAATGGTCTATTGTTGTTCTATTTATTGGATAGTTTGTGGTATTTAATAGCGAGATAGCATCTTTATTGCGTACGTTAATGGCAGTGGAATAACGAGCGTCATTATAGCGATGACATCGGATCTCGACCGGCTTTTACGACACGGAAAATAGTTCAATTTGCCTGTTTTGCGAATTCTACGGTTGCAATTACAAAAATTAGTGTTTCAATCCTTTTTTTTTGTGTGCCATAGACAAACACTTTGAAGTCTCGACTCGATGAAATCTAAGTTATATTTTTCAAGGAAAAGGTGCGCAGGAAGAGAGTTCCACTCCTTTGCTGTCCTAATAAAAAAAATAAACGGGAAGCGTTTTGTACGAATCAATAGAATATCAACAACATAAGGGTGGAACCTAAGTCCACACCGGACCGTAATGTCGCAATGGAGATAGTGGAATCAGTTAGGGCAATCCCAGTGCACACACCGTAGTTTTGTTGGAATTTTGAGGCTTGATCATTAGCTTAAGCCTTCTATACTGCACATACCTTTACACGAACAGTATGTGGGTCTCTTACACGGAAAAACAATACAATGCTCGACGCGTGCAGTACAACAATGCTTTCAGGGTGCTGATGGGGTTACCTCATTCCTGTAGTGCATCTGAGATGTTTGCAGAAGCAAAGGTTGATTGCTTCTATGCAAACCTGAGAAAGCGGTGCACAATTAATGCACATCCCTGGCGCACAAACTGCGGGTTGGTGCTAACAGCATCCTAAGTCCTAAGGGCATTTGCCAAAAGGTTTGTCAGTATTTGAACCACTGCCATATATTCATGTCCTGACAATCAAGCTTTTGTAAGTACTGTGCGAATTTATTTATAAGTAAGTATAATAATAATCACTTTACGAGTAAATGCAGAATTACTTAGTATAATTATTTATAGTTGATCTCTAATGTACATTAGTGCTGTGCATTTTTAAATGCAGGACGCTTATTATGATTTGTTATAAGTTGATGTTTTTATCAACAATTAGTGCTGTGCATTTATAAACATAGAGGACTCATTATCATTTGTTAATAGTTGATGAAATTGCATAACGCAACGGAAGAGGCGCGCGCACCCGTAATGTGTGGGTGACGGCTAATAGAAAGAGGTAAACAATAATTTTGTTAATGGCGTTAGGCGAGACAATAGCTTTTTGTTTGGTTCTGCGCGGTGGCCACGCGCTGGGCAGAGTTGGGACACGGACTAACTGAGAAGACTACCAACTTATTGGTAACAAATCATATGACTACTAGAGTATCCTATGATGTATCTGTGAGCAGCTTATGACAATAAACGTTGGTCTACTTCCCGAATCTAAAAGAGTTTTATTACTCTACTGAAGGGGGCTGACTGCACTGCATGTCGCTATTAACAAGTTATTGTTTATATGTAGTACACCATGGCCAGCTTCCACTTTAAGGGTGCCTGTCCATGTGAACGGAGCGGAGCGAAGTTGTGTAAAATGGGCAATCACATTGCCCAGAATGTAAATGCACTTTTTTGGGCTTCTCGTCACGAATACACAGCCCGATAATTTAATTTTTTTCGCCTCTTCTGATGAGAAGAAAGCCGAAGAAAACTCGACCTCTTCGCTCCGCTTCAGTGGCCTCATTCGGGTAATTCAGCGCGCGATCGTAGCCAATGCATGAAAGGGACTGTCGCGTCCCGTCGCTTCACATAGCGCCAAGTTATACACAAAGAACCAACGAAATACAAAAAAATCTTTACATGCTTTGTCTGGAGACTCATATGGAGGTAAATGGAGACAAAAATTGTCCTTACGGAATTGATGAATGGCCATTAAGCTATTTAGCCATTGAGAGTTAATTCTCTACGAAGACAGGTTGAATAGTCTTTATTGCACAAACTCTTCAGAAAAAACTTAAGATTACAAAATAAATTGACAACAGGCAGTCTTATCGCTAAAGAGCTTTCTCTTCCAGACAACCAACTAACTGTATGAGGTTCATCCGTTTTAGATAAGTTATTCAACATTTGACGACAAGCCAATTTCTACACCCAAAACTATGGACACCCTCGGAGGCAGAACCTTTTTGAATGACAATGCGCTCAGTGGACCGCCCACGGCACATCCGGCATTTTGTCGCCGTTTCATTTCACCGGGAATCAAACCCGCGTAGGTGAACAATCCTACCGTGCTACGCAAAAACGACTGGAATTGTTAAGGCTCTCAATGGCGCTTACGGCGTTTTTAGGGAACATGGCCGGATTATACCAAAGCTTGTAATGAATCTGATTAGCATGGCATGAAGACGTAGGGGCCGAACTTGGGTACACAATGTGTTTGTATGTGTAGTGCGGTAAGCAGCATCCAGTTGGAGAAAGTAAAGTCAATAATCGATGACTAAATGTTACAGACATTCTCATTCCTCTCCGCGAGCATTCGCATGTAAATAAATAAAACTCTTTGTTTTTTTCATCGCGTCGAGACGCGCTCTTACAGTGTTCTAAGTACCTATTTTACATTTTCACGTTTAGAATTTAATTTCGGTCACATTAGTCCTCCTGCGGCACAGAGATAATCCCATTAGCGGGTTATACTCCCACACAAAGTCCGCTTCTGATAGTGAGGGCTAACCAGCCCTGATACAGTTCGTCATGTCTTAAAAAAACCTTCGTATCAATATGAAAACGTAAAAATATCAATTGATTGAGTCCTGATAATATTGAGGCAGTGGATTGTCGATTCAAAATCAAAATAAAAATGTTTACTCCGTAAATAAGCCACAAGGGCACTTTACATGTGTGAGTCTGAATCTACCGGCATTTCACAAGAGGACACCGCTATTGAGAAGAAAGCCGAAAGAAACTCAGCAGTAAGTAATTTTTTTCGTAAATTACTAAAAACTATTACTATTATATTATAACTAGGTAGTTGATAGGTACATTATAGAGGAGATGTCCCAGATTTTCCAAATAGAAATAAAGAACCGGGAGCACACGCTATTTTATACGGAACCGTTTGATGACCGTATTTTTGCTATATGAAAACTATAATTGATTATCATTTTATGAATAGGTAGGTTAAGAAACTATAAAACGTGGGCCACCCGCTATTTCAGTTAAGTGCCTCTAGCGACACGGTCGGGAATGAGTTTCGGATGTATATTTTTATGACTTGCCATACATATGCATGACGGTAATGAAATAGTTATAAAATATTTGGTTAACTGGTTTGTCTCAAACCACACTGGTATTCGTATAGTAAAATCGCCATTTGTTTGAACTGAATATATTTTTCAGGTCATTCCAACATAATGTCTATACTTTGTCGGGCACGTGATGGTCTTAAAAAGCCTTAAAAACATATACAAAGTCCAAGAATTCACTATCAATAAAAAAGTCACGTTGAAATAAAACGTGAAAAAAATATTGGCGTAACAAAAATGAACTTCCTAACTTTCTTAGACAGATTGTATTTTGCTACGTTGTATTTTTTTGATACAAACATATACAAGCATTGGTTTATTATTATTTATATTATTAAAAACTGACATTGACAAAAGCCACGAGTTGCCATTCCTGCATTGAGGCTTATCCTTATCCGTTCAAAATTCTGATTGTTTTAGACATTTCGTTCTATGATCAAACATGTTTCTCAACATATTATCAATGTTACTACTTAGAACAGGGCCATTGCGATTTATTGGTAATTTGAAACCTACAGTGTGAATTTTTCATTCATAATTTTTGTTTCAAAAACTATTCGAAATGGACAAAATTCACGCAGGAAACCGGGTTATGCAACTTATTTTTGACTGCACGCAATGAAAGCATGAAATAACTATGTTACTATCTAGAACTCAGGTAAAAGTATTATTCACTTAAAAAAGTTGGTTGAAATTATCAATATATAAGTCATAATCTGAAAAAAAAAAACGAATAATGCCTCTTAATATATAACTTTCTTAGAAGTATGAGAAGAATGGCTTCACGCTCCCGTATTTCTGTTGGAATGCGCCATCATCGTACTGTTCAACTTTTGTCCTAATGATAGTTTACGCGTAGCATCGATTTAATTTTTAACAGACTCGGGGTTTAAAAAAGTCATAACTCTCTTTTTGTTTTTCTACCCAGCTACCAAAAATAATTTAAATCCATCCAGATGTTTTGGCTTGATGATGTCCCAAAGACACATAGGTTATAAGTAGTTAATTTTTTTAAATTGTTCAGATGTAATTTAAGAGCAGAGCAGACAGAGCTGGAGGGGGTGTTCTTTTTATAATCCTATTATTTTTAATTTAGTATTAGTAGTTTATTTAGTATTTATCAACTCTTTTACCACTTATCATTTGTATATTGTAAATATGTTTTTTTTTGTTTATATGAAAATAAACTGTTAAACCATTCTAAGAATGTCGGACACAATACATTTAAGAGCGTATCTTAAAAACATTGCTGGACAATTACTATTGTTTAAAATATAGAGAGGAAGAGAGGAGAGATAAAACGCAAACAAAATATCATCTTTCTATTCTACATATACATAAAGTCACTTTTTTTAAATCTTCAGTATATACAAAACACCTACAGACATTTAATATCTGATATCTGTGTAATAAATGCGACATTTATTGTCTGTGAATTGAAAAAAAAATGTTTGCGGGATCCTAAAAACTCACTCTAAATTCCATTCCCGCAATAATTTGGACGTTGAATGATGAGACTGTCGCTCTCATACATTTTCGATTCAGATCAAGCTTCTATTAGAAAAACATATTTCGCACTTGTATGGGATGAATAATACATAATACATACTGCCTAGGAACTAACAGGATAGAATAACAATGATTTAACTGCTTCAGTGATGATGCTGTTACTACAAGGCAAAAAAAAAGAAGAAAAACGTTCCATTTTTTGTTTTTCCAAACACTTTTTTTTTAGTCTTAGTTTTATTTTTAAAGTTAGAAATAACCGAAAATAATAAAGAAAATAATTTCTAGATAAATAGAACACATTTTTTTGTAGTTTAATTTTTTTTTTATTTTTTGCCTTAAACGGAAAACTAAACCCAATTGATAGTTTTTGTTTAATTGGCCGAGGACTGCCGTGCTCCTAGATAAAATAAGATACGGAGAAAGAGCGAATCAAAACACGAAAAGTACACATTAATTGGAGCGGAGCGAGCGAAGCGAGCGAAGCTCCCATGGATCGACTCGAATGGACTTTGTAACAATGCGCAGATCTCTGCGAGTTCTCAACCGATTTTAGTTTTTTTTTTTTTTAAATGCATAAATTAAGTTTTGCTAGGTCGTGACGAAGAGAAAATTTCGAAAAAAAAAAAAAAACTCCGCTCCAATCTATGGTGCAAGCTTAGCCGGTGGCTGACTCTGCATCGACCTAGTTTTATTATTAAGTAGGTACACAGTGATGTTTGTTTAATGTATACTTGTAGGTATTTTTGTGATCATTATTCGCGGAATGGTTTGTTAATAAGGTAAAATATAATTTAATACATTCCTTCCGTCAAATATTTAAATTTATGTTGACATCGTCTGACAATGGAGGAAAGAGGGAATCTTGAAGGAAAATCAGTCAGTAAAGTCGAATGTACAATATTATAAGAGGCAAACATGTTCATAACTATCGATATCGAATAAAAAACACGTTCTTTGTATAGGGCCCGGCGGCAACAGAAATCATCTGTGAAAATTTCAACTGTCTAGCTATCACGGTTCATGAGATAAGTAGGTAATTACGGACGGATGGATAGTGGAGGCTTAGTAATAGGGTCCCGTTTTTACCGACTATTAGTTAGTACCGACATTTTGAACGAGAAAAACTTTATAGGGACGCACGAGTGTTTACGGCATAATTATGTTGCATACACTACCTAATAGTAAGCTTATTATAGTAATTTAACAATACACCTACTGTAGATAAAAGGCAAAGTATCGTGTGCACTGTACATACAATTTATCAACCGTGCTTCAAACCTGTCGTTTTCATAAAAATATTTTCGCGTCACTCTCCCGCCATTACAAAATGACGTATCATTGTAACATAATGACATCACTTAAGCCCTTTCGAAGCAAAGACGGCAGTGTGCGCGACGCAGCGACGAAAGCATACAAAGTAACGATAGAGTTAGAATATCAAGCGGTTTCGATAAATTATTCTTTTTAGGGTCCATTCTAAAACGGTCTTTAAACCTTTTAACCGCCATCTGTTTTATATTACAAATGCAAACATTTAATACTAAAAAAAATGTAACACTAACTGTTTTTGAACCAGTGTCCTGTGCTGATGCTTTACGGCCCAGCCATGTACCTATACGAGTGTCTCGCTCACTCGTAATGGCCGCCGCGCTCGGACCTTTCGCTCGAACCTATGGCCGCTGCCGCTGGCCGCCATAGCCGTGGCTTGGTTAGCACACTGGCGATTTGTGTGCGAGTTTACAGCGAGTTCGCAGCCAGCGCGCAGCGGATCAGTATGGCGACTGGCGGCGAACTCGTTGCGGCCACACTCGCCCACAAAACGCCACCGTGATACATGCTTTAAAGCAAAGTACTCTGAGCCAACTAACTTCCTAAATATTATAATTCTTCACATGCGACAAGAATAAAGATGTGCCGTTTCCGTAAATTTCCAGAAACTTTCCTCAATTTATATAGCACATCACTTTTCACTATATGAGAACCTTGGTTGTTTCAAATCCAGTCAGGGGGTAATTCGATCAATTTTTAGAGAGATGATGGAGATCTCTCACTTTTGACGTGTCTCTACTTGACGAGTGGCGATATCCCTAGAACATCACAACTTCGTCAATCCGGTCGGGCTTAATTTGCGTTTCCTTTGTTTATGACGGTATAAATAACAGGCGCATAATATAACTTGACCGTGTAGTGCGTGAAATTAGTCAGTTACGTTTCGTTCAAAACAAAAATCCATATGCATTGATTGACAATCATTATCGCCTTCGTATTTCCGAAATTGAGATGAGATATATTATATGTCACTTGAAGCTCATTGCATTTTAATGATAGTTCAAAGGCGATATCACTGTTATCTAATAGAGTTTTGACGTTTAGCGATCTCTCAAACGGCATTCTCGAATTAGGTCCCAGATCTGTCGTTCGCCGCAGTCGTCCGACTTGTCGGAAGCCGATATTGCTCGAAGGCTGCGGTCATCTAATGGCGTTTCGCGATCCTGATCAGTTGGCGCGCGATCGCCACCCTCCAGCAGGGCTACTTCGTTTGAGGAGTATATTTTTAAAAGGATTTATTTTTCTATGGAAGCCATGCAATACTTAGCCCTTTTGAAAAGATTCCTCATTTGTCATGTCATCTGACTTACTCGTACGGTATCTGAAGGTATAGCGACAAGTTACGTTCCCCAGGCATAGTCATTACTAATTAGTAACCCGTTGAAAATCGGCCAGAAATTCAGACTTACTAATTATAAAATTACTTCTAATTCTCCCGCGAATTTTATGTTTAATATAAAAAAAAAAGTGTGTGTGTCAGCTCCGACGCACGACTGGAGTTTACTCTTCAGGCCAGGCGCGCACCACTTTTTTGTCGCAGAAATAAGCGTACTTATGGGTTTATGAAAATCGTGGTGCGCGCACTCTCATATAAACCCATATCTTGCATTTATGCGACAAAATTATCGTGCGACTAAAATCTTGGTGCGCGCCTGGCCTTAAGAACGTTTATAAAATATATACTCAATACTCAATACGTTTATTGCACATAATGATTATACAGGTGAAAGTAAATAGTTTAAGTATCACATTATGTACCCTGTTGGGCGCTGCAAACAAGAACGAAAAGGTAGGCACACTTTTTGTGCAACCTGAATTCGAGCGCTGCGAGGAATTCGTTTGACCACTGGAATTGAATGTTTAAGCTCACTGATTTTTTCAGAAAAAGGCCTGATCTGACTTGGTTGGGAATTGTTTGCCTGTAAAGAGGCAGGTGGCGACGTAATTGCGCCAGCACGAATGCCATGGGTTCTACTGATGTGTATGTTAAGTCCTTTCTGACCTTTAAAGAAACGAATCTGGGAGCAATGTGGGCACTGTACGGAATTCTCCAGCGACAGCGACACAGACCTGGAAGTGACATTCTGAGAGGAGCCCGTGCTATTAGGATTCATCAAGTAAACTATTAAAAAACGCAATAGATAAAAACTTACGGCTACGATAACAAATAAAGTATTTAAAAAAACCGCTCCAAGTTTCGGCATACAAATTGCCCCATAAAGTTCCTGGGGGAAGCGGTGGTTTATAATTGCACATATAACTAGATAGTACTCATGCACTGATAGCAATCACACTCGTAACATGATAGAGATTCACGCAAAATATTAGCAAAAACTTGAAAACAATAACACATTTCTCAGCTGTTGTAGATTGACAACTGTCAGTCAAGCTGCCCGATGCGCACTTGCGCAGCAACGCGCCGTGTAGGCCGCCGGCCGCCGCCGCAGTCTCCGCGGAGAAATTATGAATATGTTTCTTGTCTATGTTATTTGTTAAGCCTCTTGTGGTAATTTAAAATAAATAAATGGCAGAGAACAATTAATATTAATTTTCTCTAACGGGAGCCATGTTTTCCCGTTGCTAAGTACATTTAAAATACATTTCATGAAATAAACATCTCGGTGAAGGTCATTTTATATAGGGATCTTAGTCTATAACGCTTAACGTAACGCATAACCTGCTAAATTAAGAAGTCGTATTTTTACCCCGATCGTATACTGAGATACGACTTTTTAAATTAGCACGGCAGATACGTTCGATTTTATACCCCATAATTTTCATACCCCGGGCTTATATATGAAAATCGATTCTTAAGGAGTAAACTCCAATAATATTTACGGAACCCGAATCCACTTAGGACATTCACTGTACATTTTTTTAAATATTTATGGGCTATTGTAGTCGGGGTTTGCTTACGGCCTATTATTTTGGGGACGCGCTGTGAATCCCAAACTGTCAGCTGGGTCATTGAACCTTGAGTAATATATCTGTACCTACATACATAAAATATTAGCTATCATAACATAACTGAGACATTTCGTGACGACGAAGAGCTTTCTTTTATAAGGTAAGATTATAAGGGTGAGTTTCCACTATAGCGAGCGGAGACGAGTGGAATAGACCAATCACCTGAGTTGAAATCTGTATCTCAGCTCCGCTACATTATCCTATGGCTTTATTTTCAGTCAAAGTATATACAAGTAAATATAAACACAAAACAAAAAAACTGAGCTCTCTACAGTCGAATGTCTAGATTTGATAGCCATTCCCTGGCATCCTTAATCAGCGCGTGCAGGTCGCCTAGCTCCCCAGTAAAGTGTCTCACAGGGCATTCCTCCACAATATGGACAGTTTTTTGTTCAAGAGCACCACAGTTGCGGCTCGGACTAACGTAAAAATAAACGACAGCGACACTTGTGTGAAGTAACAAAACTCGCGGCTATGTGTGCGTGTCGAGGGGCGAGCGCGGGCGAGTGCGGGACGCGCGCGGGGGTGAAGGGCATTCACGTGAATGCAAGGATTCGGCGTTACAAGATCACCGACGCCCCAGTTACACCGATAGGCCGCTGTCGCACCTGTGGCTCGGAGAAGACTTGCAGCCCCACTTGTGGAGATTGTAGTTGCAACAGCTAACTCCTGTCCTAATTCTATTAAGCGTGACCGAGATCCTTCGTGTTTCATCAAAGCCGGGTAGTTCCTTAGTTGGATTAAGGTCAGGGCTGTTTAAGAGAGGTGCATGCCAGTTTTTTCTCCATTCTAAATTGGTACAGAAACTTTCTGGGCCTTAGATTTGGGAGTCTGACTATATGGGTCTCCGTGTTTTTTTTTTTGAGATGATTCTTTGCAGGTGGGCCTGCAGGTATGCGGCCCGTAACTGTACGTCTCGCGTCTGAGTTTGTCTCGACCCCTCTCAGTGGTCGTGGTGGTAGAGACTAGAGGTGATGAGAGGAATGCCATCCATCAGAAAGATGAGCTGAACTTTTGATGGGTCTCCGGGAGTGGAGGTGTATCAGGAAGATTGTCCAGCGTTTTATTAATAGGTAGCCTTCTCCCCTTCCCTTCTTTTATTGGTTGATTCCACACGTCTCCGCTCCACTTTAGTGGAGACGCACCCTAACCTACGCGTTGTTGACGTGTTGGCGCAGTGGTAGTGCTACCTACTGAGCTGACGGTCCTGGATTCGAATCCCAGCAAAGGCAAACATTTGTGAGAAGAACTCGAATTGTTTCTGAGTCATGGATGTTTCTATGTATTCTGATGTAATATTCCCCGTTTTCAGACTATATTTGAAGACCCACAATTACTTTCTTACTTAAACGACCTACAGTGGATTGAAAATAATCGCTTGGTGACAACCAATAACTAAAATTACTGCTCTTCAAAACCTCGTATCTAGTAAGTGGATTGACACTGATATACGACCTTTGTTTTCAGTAGGTATTTGTTACTTAGTGAGTTTTGGTTGTCAACAGACTATATGTATAGTCCGACCAAAAAGAGTAGAAATTAAAAAGTGGTCGTCCCTGTTTTATTATATTGATTAGAAAGGGAGGACACTACAGTATTGCCACTATTTAATTTCTACTCTTTTTGGTCGGACTGTACTTGAAGCTACCATTACGGCAAAGTTAAATGATATCGCTTTAAGCAACTTAACCTTGTGCCTTTATGTAACTGATTGAATCGACACCAGTTTGTTAACAAATTACCCCAAGAACTATTGAAGCGCCTTATATGTATATCATACAATATGTAAATTGAGCTGCACAATTGCATGGCCCATTTATGACTCAAAAGTGTTTATTTTTAACACTTTAAGCGAATAATGTTTTATGAATATGTAGATTAAGTGACACAGATTAAATTTCATTCCAATTCTGTGTCGCGTAAAGTGAAGTTTTTTAAACTGGGTCATTATTTTTAGTACACTTTAATCGGCGCAAAAGCAATCAGATTGCCAAGTAATCCAGCTCAAATGACTCATAACAAAATGCAGATTTCAACGATATATATAACTCGACTTTGCTCAAATTGTTGCTTCAGAGGTTTCTCCTTTCCACCATCACAGGCACTTCAATAGGGGTATTGACTGATGATGAAATATACAACATAGGTACTCTAATATTTGCTCCATATGACATTAAAAATATTTTTTTACAAAAATTTCGTGGCCATTTGTATAGAGCGTTTTAGCACTCTGAAGGAATGTTGAATTTTGACGGTCATTTCTGACATTTAGAGCAGTCTAAGTGCATTTAGTTTAGTCCCATATAGACATTTGATCCCAATAAAAAATAGAATCGATTGACATCCTCAAAAAATGTCTACACGCCTATTCCTGCCTCCGCCTCGCCTCGTCTCGCTTGTGAACAAGCTACAATAAGAGGCCTTATTTCTTAAAAAAAAATATATATTATGACAAATTTACAGCGTGTATATTTTGATATAACCGCAAACTTATCTTATTAATATATTGATCAGTAGGCACTTATTAATATATTGATCAGTATTTTTTTTTCCATATAAAGTAATTCAGCACGCAATGTATTTGTGTGTTGTTGTTTGGTGACACTTAACATAGTAATGTCACAAAACTGCTACAGTACGATTAAAATCAGTTAACACTTCGGCCAACCTCGGTAATTGTCGTGAATCCCTCATCTCTCACATAGAGTTATCAATTTACAGATATGACCGATTTACAAAATTCTTTTTGTATTAGATAGGGTATACTTCCGAGATGGTCCCATGTAAATTTTATCAAAATCGGTCAAGCAGGTTATGAAATATCAACAAAAATCGGTTGAAATCGGTTTTTAATTTTTTTTATTTGGTGATTATTATTAATTATTAATCCGACGTAATATCGTAGGTACTACTTACACAACAGTAAAATATTGACTTATATATGTTTTTTTATATATTGTATACCTACAAGAATGTTAAAATTCATGTCGCTTCTGCATAATACATTTCTTAGGTCTACCGGTTAGTAATGTCATCTTGGCAGGTGCTATACATTGCGTTATTGAATGCTACCTAAAAGAAATCGCGGTAATGTATATCGTGTCATTTCCGGCTCCGGATTTAGGCGATGATACCCGAGAAAAGCCGAAGTGTTTACTGATTTTAATCGTACTGTACTTAGTAATAACTACGCCATACATTGCTGCTCAGAAAATATAAAAAAAATAATTACTCTATGGCAGTTAACGCTAAATTAATATTTTTTATAAATATCAGATTATAGCACTAAAACCTCCGTCTGGCTTAAATTTACGGTTATAGCAAATATATACACGCTGTATTTGTTAGTAAGTGAATAATACTTTTCCCTGAGTTCTAGAAAGTAACATAGCTATTTCATGCTATCATTACGTGCAGTCGAAAATAAGTTGAAAAATAAACAGTTTTCTGCGTGAATTTTGTCAATTTCAAGTAGTTATTGAAAAAAGAATTAATGAAAATTCGAACTGTAGGCTTCAAATAATGTACCAATCAATCTCAATAGCCCTGTTCTAAGTAGTAATTAATAATATGTTAAGAAACATCTTTGATCATAGAGAAAGATGTCTAAAATAATCAGCATTTTTTAATGGATAAGGAGCCTTAAGGCCTTCAAAGTATAGCGTGACTTCACACCCTCTAACATCGCCATAAACTCGGTTCCCATAGCGAGTGTCTCAACTCGACACGTGCCCGAAGAATGCGAGGTGCGATGCCATAAAATGAGACTTTACATACAACGGTGTGACTCCGGAATAAGCATACGAATGGCTGGTTAACTTAAGTTATAAATTTTCATTACAGTTAGAGATTTCTAGCGAGCGACACGGGCCGAGCGGATGACGAGTATTTTCTATACGACTAGCAATTTAACTTCAACAGTGATACACGAATGTTTGTTGCGCGAATAATACTAGGCAATAATAAAACTTAAAATTTAACCAAAGTTTGGAATTCTTGGCTTTAATATTGGCTGAGATCCATTCACAACTAGCTGGTCATCATGAGATCTTCATTTAGTGAGTGATATAGAAAATGCTAATAAAACTTAACATTTAGCCAATATTTGGAATTACATATTGGCTTAAATATCAACTAAGATCTTGCCACTTGTTCCAATAAAAGCTGAATCTTGAAAATTACTGGTCATATTTCCACCAAATATAGCTAAGAATCTCGACGGACAAGTCTTTCGATTAAAAGAAACCGCACTCAAATTGGTCCATCCGTTTGGGTGCTTCGACGAAGACACAGACAGACACAAACTTATAACATAACACCCCTTTTTTCCGTCGGGGGTCGGAAACTTTACTGTTTGGTAAATAACCATAGCTCGGAGTAATTATCGCAAAACAAGAAAAAAAAATGGAAATATTAATGACACGTGCCAATTGGTCAAGCCGAGATCATAAAGCAAAAACAATGGGCAAGTGCGAGTCCGCCTCGCGCATGAAGGGTTCCGTACCATAATCTACGACAAGTTTGTTGTATGGGAGCCCTCCTTAAATATTTATTTTATTTTTAGTATTTGTTGTTATAGCGGCAATAGAAATACATCATCTGTGAAAATTTCAACTGTCTAGCTATCACCGTTCTTGAGATACAGCCTGGTGACAGACGGACGGACGGACAGCGAAGTCTCAGTAATAGGGTCCCGTCTTTACCCTTTGGGTACGGAACCCTAAAAAGCGACGCGTAGTGAACCCGCCCTGCACCTCTAGCACAAATTGTGAAACGCGACTCTTTGTCGCGCTAGATAAATTACCTTTCTACAATACTGTGAGAGAGTGACGGATGACGATAAGTCGCAGAACAAGAGAGCACAAGTCGCGAAGCACAGTTATGCTACACGGGCTAGTATACAGTCAAACCACGGTAACTCTTCCAGGTAAATGAACTGTCAAACCATACAAAGTAAGTCAGTTTGTTTGGGTACGTTTGAGCCAGCTACGATTCGGGGCGTGCCTTATTAACGAAATTGACGAAGCCTGTTGTGGATCACATCATTGGTTTGTATTTGACGAAACCTTTTTTTTTTATATCATAGGGGGCAAACGAGCAAACGAATCGCCTGATGGAAAGCGATTACCGTCGCCCATAGACACCTGCAACACCAGAGGAGTCACAAGTGCGTTGCCGGCCTTTCAGGTGGGAATACGCTCGTTTCTTGAAGGTTTGAAGGTCGTATCGGTCCGGAAATACCGCAAGTGACAATTCATTCCACAATGTAGTCGTGCGAGGCAGGAAATTTCTAGAAAAGCGCACAGTTGTGGACTGCCAACTATCTAAGTGGTGAGGATGAAAGGATTGTCGTGTAGAACGATGGCGGAAAGAAGCGGCAGGAATCAATCCGAACAACTCCTCGGAGCACTCCCCGTTATACAAGCGATAAAAGATGCAGAGAGAGGCTACATCTCTACGTAGCGCCAAGGAGTCAAGCCGATCTGAAGAAAAACCTGAAACCTGTAGCTGATTTGTTGTTGTCTCTCACCTGACGAAGCCTGCGATGCGGTTCAGAACTTATTGTAAATTTTCCTTTCGTGCGTTTGTATGGTTTGACACTATCAGTCATCCGATGCGCCCGTGTGTCGCCAACTTTAACAGCCACGTTGGTGTGAACGGCCCGATTCCGAGTGCGAGGCCGCCCTAACAAATTGTATGGCATGTTGTATGGCTGTTTACTGGACTCGAGGCTGGATGTGATGTGCATCTTTGTCTACACACTTGAACTGCCTATTGAAAGCTTTGGATTGCTGCCACCTACTCAGTATGGCAACAAATATCATGCTTGTTGAGAAATGTACTAAGTTATTTGTAATAATATCAAGTGTCTAAAACCTTTACGTGTAACCACATGGTTAATTGTTTTTTGGGGTTCCATGACCAAAGGGTAAAACGGGACCCTATTACTAAGTCTAGCTGTCCATCTGTCTGTCACTAGGCTGTAGCTCATGAACAGAGATGTGCAGTAGTTGAGAACGTTTCCTCATATCTCTACTCAAGAAACGTGATAAACGGTTGATTTTTTCACAGATGATGTACCTACTTACCTAACTAATAACAACAAGGTTGTATCTCATGAACCATGATAGCTAGTTGCAATTTTCACAGATTATGCGAAAAAAAATATTTCGTTATACGGAACCCTCGGCGCGCGAGCCCGATTTGCACTTAGCCGATTTTTATTTATTTATTTAGACTTTCTTGCACAGTCATCAACATATCAGTAGATAAAGTTCTCCCCAAAAATCGGCAGCACGCCACCCTCATCTAATTGCTTCTTGCGATCCTAACCAGGTCGTCGGTCCACCTTGGAGGTCTTCCCACGCTGCGTTTAGTGCTCATTCGCTACTCAAGAAACTATCTGCTGCAGCGGGTAGCGGTTCTACGAGCAATGTGCACTGCCATTTAAGAATGGAGACAGAAATAATTGCATAGGTAACAAATGAAATGAAATGAGGTGAATTGAGATGAAATGAGATGAAATGAGATGAAATGAGATGAAATGAGATGAAATGAGATGAAATGAGATGAAATGAGATGAAATGAGATGAAATGAGATGAAATGAGATGAAATGAGATGAAATGAGATCAAATGAGATCAAATGAAATGAAATAATTTATTCAGTAAGTAGGCCACAAGGGCACTTTAACAAGTCAGATTGTGAATCTACCGGCATTTCCCAAGAGAAGACCGCTGCTGAGAAGAAAGCCGAAAGAAACTCAACAGTTAGTCATTTTTTCGTTATATAAGACAATAATTTAAAAATAGTACCTAACTTGTAAAAATGGCGGACATAATTCCACAGTTTTCCGGTGTTCTTTTTAATTAAGGTACGGTAGGGTAAGACATAGTTTATTGTCTAATGGAGTATACTAACAATTAGTTAGTTATTGGACTGTGGCAGTCTTCGCACGGTGATAGTCCCCCCCCTACCTTATCAACAACTAGCGACCCGCACCGGCTTCGCACGGAACCTCTAAAATTATCAGTGTTTCTTTACTATATTATGCATGTATTATACATATGAACCTTCCTCTTGAATAATTCTATCTATTAAAAAAACCGCATCAAAATCCGTTGCGTCGTTTTAAAGATCTAAGCATACATAGGGAGAGACAGACAGCAATAAACGACTTTGTTTTATACTATGTAGTGATTAATGATCAAAATGTATCCTCATGTTAAGTTGATCCTCCTATCAAATAAGGATAACCATCTTGATTGTACTAAAAAGTACAGGAAGGCGTTTCAGAAATAATCGTTTATTCACAAAACATAATCGGCTTCAACGAGAAGAAACGCAACGACCTACTTGGGAGGCACATAGGATCCATAAGATCAGATATAAGTAGCCTTTATTCAGCATAAATTAGATATAAGGGTTGTTTAAGCGCTCATGCCGGTTGCGTGCTAATTGGTAACCAACATAAAAAAAACGAAAAAAAAAGATTTAGTATAGAAAACTTGCTATTATGCCACCCACAATAAAATACTTGCATACATAATTAGGAATCTCGAAAATGGCGCGTGAAACATTAATTTCATTCGACTGAAAATTCTAGGCCATTTCATCGACAAAACATATTAAAATTCCAAATTAACCACAAATTGAACAACATAATAAATTGCAATTACCATGACACATATTGACAATAAAGGCTGCGGCTCTGTCAATATTTTACCAAATTCAAATGATTAACTGTCAAACGCGGTCGTTCACCTCCATTATCTTTATTGTGAGTGATCATAACGTGTGCGAGTCTGGGTCTAGAACTGGTCTAAGTATGCTAATTAAAATTAGAATATTAATGTGTCTGAATCAGAGGTTAAGTAAGGATAGACTTACACTATCACACAACAAAACACACTTACACATTCTTTCGTGAAAAAAATTACGCATTTACGTCATACTTTACACACTACACTTATTAGTAGTTGCACTACTACTACTTAGTATTTTAACATTGGAGTAATCGCAAAAAAATACAAATACCTAGTATAACACATGGTTTTTTAATACCCGGAAACGAAAAGAAAATTTTACCGTTCCATATATTATGATTGTGTAGTTGAGCTTATACGTTGTATAAAACGTTACAAGTATGTATATTTTCTTCATTCCCGAAATGTTTTTCGATAGTTATAAGTATTGGTGGGTAGCTACTTTAATACTATTATCTGCCAAGTTCTGAAAATAACAAAGAACGCACCGTGTAAATAAATAAAATTACACAGAAATTGAAAAAAGAACAATGTTTTTTTGTATTCTTTTCGTAAGTCTTCCTGGAATAATATATTACAAGAAGACTGGCCACCAATAAAATTAGATCGGAAGAATCGGAACACAGGTGGCTATTCTTAAACTGTGGCTCTGTCTATATTTTACCAAATTCAAATGATTAGCTGTCAAACGCGGTCGTTCACCTCCATTATCTTTATTATGAGTGTTTATAACGTGTGCGAGTCTGGGTCTAGAACTGGTCTGTGTCTAATAAAAAATAGAATATTCATGTGTCTGAATCAGAGGTTAAGAGGCCTTATTCCTTTTAAATTTTATTTTTTACATGTAATTTCAATAAAGTAACATATTATCTATTTCATGCTTTCATTACGTGCAGTCGAAAATAAGTTGAAAACCCCAGTTTTCACTGTGAATTTTGTTGATTTCGAGTACCTACCTAGTTTTTGAAACAAAAAATATCAATGAAAAATCCAAACTGTAGATTTCAAGTATATACCAATAAATCGCAATTGCCCTGTTCTAAGTAGTAGCATTGATAATAATTATGTTAAGAAACATGTTTGATCATAGAGAAAAATGTCTAAAGCAATCAGCATTTTTGAACGGATCTTATAAGTTAGGATATTATATTACCATTCTTTCGTGAAATTTTATAACGTCATTTATTTGGCACACTTCTACACTCATTAGGAGTTGAACTACCTACTACTAATAAGTAGGTATTTCAGATTCGATTTAAGCGCAATATTATACGTTGTATTTTTTTTTATTCCCGGAAATAAAAAGAAAATTCTGTCATTCCGTACATTTTGATCGAGTAGATGAGCTTAACAAGCAATAAAGTGGAACCTTTTGGTTGAAAAATTCACATTTTATTGAAAGAACTCCGAAACAAACAATCCACTGAATCTTAATTGCTAATAAGAATCAACACAAACATACCATATGCCTAATCTCATCCCATTCCTCGGAAATAAAACTGCATAATAAAAGCTCAGTTTTAAAACACAGTAAAAATATCATTCAGTCAACGACATCTCTGAGAAAAAACTAAACGTTATTGAGTACTTTAATTTTGTGAGAAATTAAGTGGCACCTTCAAAGAGCCCATAAATTTTAATTAAATGGTCTGACAACCATTATAACATGAGCTTCCGAGCTCCCGGTATCCAGAACTAATATTATAACACTGTATTTATGTCAGAGATCAAACGACACTGGTTTTATTTAGCTAATTTGGGCACTTCAGCCATTTTGTTTTTTGTAGAATGCAAGTGCTGTAATAAAAGTTTTATGTACTCTAAAATAGATACCGTTTTTTTGTATACTCCGTTGACATTTTTTTATAGTTTCTAAGATTACAACACACGGTAGTTCGGTAGAATATTTTTAGATAAAAGGGTTTTTAGTTGTAAAATTAGTTAAAGATAATATTAAGTGTTGTTTGACAGATCTCTATCTATTGCCATAAAAGTTCTTGACACTTTTTAAAATCTTAAATAGGGTTAGTGGAAATGTCACATACTTAGTTAATATTAATTAATAAAACATTAACGGAATAATTTGTTTATATGTGTTTGTAATAAATTAAACAATGTTAATAAATAAAGGTATAAATATATATCTAGTCAATAACTAAAGCTAGACACTATCTTATTTCCAATTAGAAATTCAAATCACCTAACTCCTACGTCATTCTCATAATTTTAACCTCTAATTAAAAGAATCCCAAAATCCATAAGCAGCTGCTATACAATTTGTGATTCTATTTTGAAAACTACCTTTTTATCTATTTCTAAGACATTTTATCTTTTAGCCAATTCGGGCGAACTGGCCAATAAGAATAAGATTTTATCTCTAATTGGTTGGATTCGAATTTGGAATTTGAGAATAGAGTCGTTTAGAAACGTTGGTTAAAATAACGGTTTGGTATGCCATTCCGAATTTCAGAGCGTAATTTCAAATTCTAATTTTAAAATTTGATTGTTCTTCTTTTAATTTTTTCTTTATTCCTCTTTTTTGAATGTTTTTTTAGTATATACCTAGTAAGTAATGTTAATGTTACGTTGCTGTGCTAAGGGGTATAAGTCAGATTTAACCTAGATGCAAAGGAGCTTAGTCTCACAATAGACTCATGACTTCTTGTTTCAGGTTTATATGTGACTTATACCCCTTTTCACTAAACCAACAGAAGCACGTGATTTAAATAAAAATAAAAATGACGTAATATTATCAGTGAATGCATTAGGTGAGTTTATAGAGGTGAAATGTTTAAATACAGTTACGGGAATATAATATAAATTGCAGAGACTTTCAATGATTTTGCCGTCTATTGATGCCAAAGTGAGATGATTGTCAGTATAAAACAGTTTTTTTTTTATTACAAGTTAACTCAGTTAATCTTTAATCTGTTAACCAAGTTAACTTCCGTTAAAAAACCAGGAAGTTACAGTAAAAAGTTAACGATGCAACACGTATTTTTGGCGTTATAAGATGTAATGACATAACAATATTTCGGACATGATAATTATTATATATGGGTCAATCAACTATTTTCTGCTACTCGTTGTTACGGTGATGTCCCCTGGGTCACTTTTTAAAATTGCGATTTTCCGTGAAAAACACGACTATTCCGTGGTTATATTATATTTAGCAAAAGCTTTGTAATTTAAGCAGTTATATATTATACAGTTATATATGTAGACTATTTTTATGTAGACTATCTCCTGATAATACCAGTAATATAAATTATCAACACTTTTCTTAGAAGTTTAATCAATATTGTCCCCTTGGTCACGGGACAGAATAACTGCAAAAAAAATTGATCCACCCATACCTATATATTACCATAAGATACGACATTTGACATGAAACATACATATATGTTGTTAACTAAATAAAGTTAATTGACAATCAACGGATTAACGAGTTAATATCCACTTATGATAACCTTACCTACGTTTTATTTGACTCGACCTTAGTACATTCACGCTGCCGAACTTAGCTAACTAAACATTGCAAAACAAGCGATCTATCATTGCAGATATTGAGATATGTATCTGACATTTCGACAACCGCCAACATAGTCCAATTTTAACCTTAGAACACACTTCTTAAAGTAACATGTTATGGTTCAGTTTTACATTGTATTACCGAAACGGGGGCTCACGACACTGTACTGTGGAAGCACAAAATGTCGTAACTTGATGATTAATTTAGGGGGTTACGTCAATTTGGAACCGAATGACAGCGTTGCATTGTAAGAGAGAAGAAGATCGTAAGTAAATGACTCGTGGGCACATTCATTAACTACGTGAGGGTCTCGTTTGGAGGGTGTGCGCTCGGAACTCTTTTCTGTACAAATCTAGTACCGGAACAACAAAATCAGAACCGGGAGTATTCCCTTCGAGTGGAAGGGGGTTCTCTGAATCTATATTATGCCCTTATGTCGGGGGAGGTGTAAGGGGTAAAAACCATTCTTACGTTAACCAGTCATGCGATTTGTGAGAAAGGGTGATGGTCTAAATTACGAGTTCTAGTGCAATTGACCCTTTAAATTGAAGGGGGTAGGCAGTCTGTCTCTAAATAGAGAGTTGGAATTAGCCAAAATTGACCTTACGTGATTAATTAGCGGCCCCTCGTATCGTTGGTAACGTCGTTTGGGAAGGGAACGGCTCCAGTGTAGCCGCCGTAAAAGTGTAAAATGTCGTAAGTGATCGACTGGGTGTGGCGGTTTCGTCGTTCTGGAAGCGAGCGGCTCGAGTGTGCCCGAGTAATGACGACGCGTCACGAAGTTTGACGAACATGCCGAGTTCGTGATACGGCGCACGCACTTAACACGATGAGGGAGGTATTCTGAAAACTATGAAATTGTTATAATTACACTAGCGACCATGCATGTGACAGAAAAATGATTTATCATATCGAAATTAAAATATGTATGTACCTGATTTAAATAAAACAAGTTAATTTGATATCAAAAATATAAGTAAATAATTGTCAGGTGGGAGTTCTTACGTTAATGGAACTAATTCAACTATAATCCATGTAATAAATCATATTAGATATTCGGTTTACATAAGAAAACGTATATTAGTACTTTTAGGTTAAGTATTATATGGTATTTAAGGGAGAAAAGTAATAGATAGGTACGCTGTAAATAAAAAGTTAAAGATTCATAATACAATAGTTTATTCATAGAAATGCCATTAGAGAATATACCACGTTAAAGCATTATTATTTACATAAATTGTTATGTATAATATAAAATAATTACTAGCAAAGCTATTCAATTAATTATCGATTAATTAACCAATAGCATAATCACAAATTGTCTAAATACAATTAAACAGAGTAACTGGTACTTAACTTGCTGCTTCCTTGGCGCTATCGGCACAGAATGATAGCCAGTTTGTCAAGTGGGGTCGTTTTATACCCAGATCGATCTGATCGCACCACTTTTCCCCACTAGTAAAGCCACCTGGATAGCAGTTAGTCAGTACAGTACTTGTTTCAATATAGAAGTAAATAATAATAAAAATCAATGTATATTAAAATCACCTTTCATTAATAAATAATATCTAAAATAATATTATAATTCTACTAAGCCCATTTTAATTAACAACATTTATTAATAGTTGGTAAATGTCTATTAGATGCTTTAACTTCCTACCGCCTTCTAGTCATAACAGTTGTGTGAACCTAAACAGACGATACGCTGTCGGGTAGTATTGTAAAATCAAGTGAAAGTGATTGTGTTAAAGCATTTAATAGTTTAGAAACCATACATCCACAGAAATCAGGTTGGTACTAACTTTGCATAAATTATTATTGTGAAAATATTATAACACGGCCATACTGACTTGTACTCCGTTCTCGGAGTACAACCCAATATAGTGTGTTAGTAAAGTTTGTATGATCATACAATATATCTATTTTCAAAATCAGTTTAACTTTCGTATACGACTTTATCACCTGCTGACCCGTGATCTCATAGCAAATTATTTTCTCATAGCATACTCGTATAAACCTCAGCAGTATTGTACTTTCTCGTCTGTCTAGCTCTAATCACCTGCTGCGCGTGACTTTCAAGCTGACAGGAGACTTACAATGTCCAGCAGTTGTCTCAATCACACCTAGAACATATTAAATCATATTATGTACATGGAAAAATCGATTCAGAATTTAGTTTTTTTTATTTTTCTTATCTAGTATTTCATGCCTTAAATTAGAAGAATTAATCATAAGAAGAATTAATGTTCTGATCAACCCATTCGCCTGGCCAAAGCCGTAATTTTTCTTTAGCTATAATTATTTCCCGCAAATTTCCCCTTCCTTTTAAATAAAACCGATCATTATCTAAAATCCTAATTATTTCGTACGGGCCTTTATACCTTGGTTTTAATTTATCATTTCTTCTGTGACCTTGATTGACATATACAACATCTCCTACATTGTACACAACGCTATTTCGTCTCATGGCATCAAATCGAATTTTATACTTATTTCCAATATCACATAACCTACGATACGCTACTTCCCTCTCTGAACGTACGTCTATGGTATTAGAACTACAAGGTAAATCGTCTAAACGTGCCTGAATTGAGGGTATATTACAATCACGACCAATAAGTAAACGCAACGGAGTAAAGCCTGTGGATTTTTGTAAAGTAGTATTTAGAGATTGTTGAACCTTCCATAAATTGTTCGGCCATTCTGACGAATTTCGGCAAGCTGCACTTAGCATATTTATAATAGTTGTGACGTACCGCTCGACTTGGCCATTACCTCTTGGCGTACCTGTGGCTATCATGTGATGTTTAACCTGCCATTGATTGAAAAGTGATTGCAATTGGCCAGAACTGAAGTTAGTACCACGATCTGTTACAACATTAGTGGGGGTGCCAAACAATGTTAAAGTATCTCGTATGACTTCCGTTATTTCCTGTCCTGTCATTGTTTTTAAGGGTTTTAAAATACAAAACTTGGTAAATCCGTCAATAATAATTAGCACATATTTTAAATTATCTGCGGAAACGGGAAATGGACCGGTGCAATCTAAGTGCACGGTATAAAAAGGTAAAGGTACTTTATCTATTGGAAACAACAAACCTTGTTTGGGGCCTGAATGAGATTTATGTTCAGTACACACCAAACAATGCGAAATGTATTTTTTAACAAACTTCGCTATGCCCGGAAACCAAAACGATTCTAATATTTTTGCCAATGTTTTATCATACCCGACATGGCAGTTTTCGTCATGATAGAGTCTCAATATATTAAATCTACTACCCTTGGGAACAAATAGTTTCGGCTGTGAATGACGATCTACTCTGTAATACAATAAATTGTTTCGTAATATATACTGGTTTTCATCTAATTCCCCTGCCTGTACCTGTTCAATCAATGTCTGAGTCTCAGTGCATTTAGTTTGTGCAATTTCTAGCCATGATTCATGATTAGTTAAATTAGCCGATTCTGTTTGATCAGACATTGATTGAACGGCAACCTCAGGATTACGACTTAAATAATCTACATGGCTGATGTACTTGCCCTTGCGATATACAATCTCAAAAGAAAAATCTTGCATATAGGTCCACCACCTCGCAACGCGTGGGGAGAGATCTTTTTTGTTCATTGTCATTTTAATAGCATTACAATCTGTAATTATTTTAAAATTAATCCCTAAAAGGTATACCCGAAAGTGTTTCAAGGCATTGTATATGGCAAGGGTTTCTAAATCATAAGAATGATATTTCGATTCTGTAGGAGAAGTACGCTTGCTGAAGTATGCTACAACTCTGTTATCACCTCCTATTTTTTGTAAAAGGATAGCACCATATCCTATCGCACTAGCGTCGGTGTGTAATTCAGTAGGTAGAGATGGGTCAAATATAGTCAATAGGGGTTTTGTGACTAAATGTTCTATGACGTAAGATCGTGCCTCTTCTTGTGCAGAACCCCATTCCCATGGCTGGTTAGTTTTTGTTAATTTAGTAATACACGCAGTGCGAGACGCGAATTCAGGAATGAATTTTCTAAAATAACTAGCAAGCCCCATAAACTGGCGTACCTCTTTAACATTTGTAGGAATTGGAGAGTTAACTAATGCGGAAACTTTATTTTTGCTTGGTTCCACACAACCAGCAGAGATATGTCGTCCTAAATATTCGATGCTAGAAACGAAAAATTTGCATTTGTGTATATTTATAGTAAATCCAGCATTGCTTAAAGCTTTAACCGTCATTTCTAAATATTCAAGACCTTCAGATATAGTCGAAAAGGGGATGAGCAAATCGTCAATATATACTTGTGCGAAGTCTAGGTGTTCTATTGCCTTTGTTATTGCTCTCTGGAATACAGATGGTCCGTTACAAATCCCAAATGGCATTTTAACAAATTCATAATGGCCATCAGGTGTAATAAATGCAGTATACTTAATTGACTCAGGTGACACAGGAATTTGATAGAATCCGTTCTTCATATCTATTGAAATAAAGTATTTAGCTTTACCCAGTTTATCTATTTGGTCGTCAATGAGGGGAAGTGGATACCTCTCTTTTTCTATGTTTTTATTGAGAGCACGGTAATCCACGCACATTCTATCAGTACCGTCCTTTTTCCTAACTAATATAACTGGACTAGCAAATGGGGAAGTACTTTCGCGTATGATGTTTTTTTCTAGTAGATCCTTAATAATTTGTTTGCACTTGTCCCTTTCAACTGGAGCTAGTCTGTACGGGCGGTAGTTGACAATCTGATCTCTTTTGAGACGAATTGTCAACTCTCCCGTCTGAACAGTCCCTATACTGTCAGTGTGTAATACTGATGGATATTTATTGAATATTGCAGTAATTTTATTTTGCAAATCGAGATCCAAATGACTAATTGCGTCGGTCAAACTTGACTGATTTGGGGATATATTATTTACCACAAGCTGAGGCATAGAAAGACGAACTACCTTATTTTGTGAGCAATTAGATATTATTGCCACGTCTGGAAACTGAACTACATTTGCACCAATTATACAATCGAGATGAAGATCATTATCTTTAACTACATACAAATCGAGTTCCAAAGTAGCTTCTTCGAATCTTACGGGTACTGATATTTTAGCGATAGTGTGAATATAACCATGGCCGACTCCAGTAATTTTGATAAAGTATGGCAAAAAGTTACAGCCGAGACGTCGAGCAATAGATTCTTTTATGAGACTACATGTGGCACCTGTGTCAATCAAAACATTAACTTCACAATCATTAATAGTAACACTAGTCAAATTTAGTCATGATTTATTATTAGCATTATGGACTTCCTTCGCAGAATTGCTTCGTTCTTGACGTTGTTTATGAAAACATGTAGCTTCTCCGTGACCGGGTTTCTTGCAAAAATTGCATGTCACCTTATTGGGTCGATTATCGAGCGACATTTTGGGAGCTACAGGCTGAACATACGTTCTCCTAAATTCTACGGGTTGAGCTAGGGTTTTCTGAACAAGGCATTGCGCCTTGACGTGGCCTGGCTTGCCACAAATAAAGCATAATTTTCCCGTTGGAGTTTGGCCTTTAAACCGCTTTGCATTACTGGGACCAGAATTATTATACGAAATCTGCCTATTGTTTGATTCAAAAGGTCGTTTTCTTGAAACTTTGGTGTAAGTGGAGAGCAAGGTTATAAGCTCTGAAGTTGATTTAACAGCGCTGTTTAGTGAAGCCATTTTTATGTCAGCTTCTCGAATACCACCACATATAATCTCAATTTGTTGTAACGTCGTAAAAGCCACTTTAGTGTTGCGCAAAAGCCTCAATTTTTCTCTAGCGTATTCAGCATAGGATTCAGAAGAGTCAGAGGTGTAATTAACGGCTTTAGTAAGCTTTTCCGTTAAGTTTCTCTTTTCTGGGTATAGATCTATTATATCTGTGCGGAAATTTTCCCATGTGCGACCCAGTTCTGGTTCCCATGCCTCATACCAACGTAATGCAGAGCCCCGGAGGGCTTTACCGGCCTTAGCAGCTGTTTGTATACTGCTCCATCGAAGATCTTCGCTGAGCCTCTGGACGCTGTCGCACCATCCTTCTGCACCGTTGTCGTTCTTCTCGGGATCGAAGATCGGTAGAGCAATGTCGTCGTTCCGCTGATTAGATTGTACTGCATCACGTATGGCGGCCAGGAATCCCGCCACAACGTCGTTGTTCATCGCGGAAGATAACTAATTGACTTACTGAAATGTACAAAATATTTATGTTAAAATAAATGTATATTTCTCTTATATTTGTGAATCCCACTTCTGATGACAGAAAAATGATTTATCATATCGAAATTAAAATATGTATGTACCTGATTTAAATAAAACAAGTTAATTTGATATCAAAAATATAAGTAAATAATTGTCAGGTGGGAGTTCTTACGTTAATGGAACTAATTCAACTATAATCCATGTAATAAATCATATTAGATATTCGGTTTACATAAGAAAACGTATATTAGTACTTTTAGGTTAAGTATTATATGGTATTTAAGGGAGAAAAGTAATAGATAGGTACGCTGTAAATAAAAAGTTAAAGATTCATAATACAATAGTTTATTCATAGAAATGCCATTAGAGAATATACCACGTTAAAGCATTATTATTTACATAAATTGTTATGTATAATATAAAATAATTACTAGCAAAGCTATTCAATTAATTATCGATTAATTAACCAATAGCATAATCACAAATTGTCTAAATACAATTAAACAGAGTAACTGGTACTTAACTTGCTGCTTCCTTGGCGCTATCGGCACAGAATGATAGCCAGTTTGTCAAGTGGGGTCGTTTTATACCCAGATCGATCTGATCGCACCACTTTTCCCCACTAGTAAAGCCACCTGGATAGCAGTTAGTCAGTACAGTACTTGTTTCAATATAGAAGTAAATAATAATAAAAATCAATGTATATTAAAATCACCTTTCATTAATAAATAATATCTAAAATAATATTATAATTCTACTAAGCCCATTTTAATTAACAACATTTATTAATAGTTGGTAAATGTCTATTAGATGCTTTAACTTCCTACCGCCTTCTAGTCATAACAGTTGTGTGAACCTAAACAGACGATACGCTGTCGGGTAGTATTGTAAAATCAAGTGAAAGTGATTGTGTTAAAGCATTTAATAGTTTAGAAACCATACATCCACAGAAATCAGGTTGGTACTAACTTTGCATAAATTATTATTGTGAAAATATTATAACACATGCATTATACATACTAGGTCGATGCAGAGTCAGCCACCGGCTAAGCTTGCACCATAGATTGGAGCGGAGTTTTTTTTTTTTTTTTTTCGAAATTTTCTCTTCGTCACGACCTAGCGAAATTTAATTTATGCATTTGAAAACAAAAATTTCTAAAATCGGTTGAGAAGTCGCAGAGATCTGCGCATTGTTACAAAGTCCATTCGAGTCGATCCATGGGAGCTTCGCTCGCTTCGCTCGCTCCGCTCCAATAAAACTTCCTCTTGAGTCGCTCTATCTATTTAAAAACTGCATCAATATCCGTTGCGTATAGTTTTAAAGATCTAAGCATACATAGGGACAGACAGGAAGCGACTTTGTTTTATACTATTATGAATGCTCTGTATAGATGTAAGACTTTTTATGCTAATTGTTATTACTATGATTTTATGAATAAATATTATTATTATTATTATTATACTAATATCGTGATAATCATTTTTTTTTCTTACGATTAATGCGACTTAGTCCTGTGGACACCCAACGGCTTACAATTCTAATTTGCAATAGATCCTAACAGGAAATCATTGAAACAATTTTTCTAAGTATACCTATTGGATTGTGTACCATACACATTGGTACAAGACAATTCTAACTTTAATTTATGTTGCGAAAACGCAAGTCCATTCTCACAACATAAATGATGTCGCGATATAAGAATATCCCCCCTGAATTTCGTTCCAATTTCAAAAAGTTTTGTACGTCCGAAAATTACCTGTGCATTTTGTAATGTAATGCCAGTTGGAATGAAATGCCATTAACGGGCTACTTCTTAAATTTCGTTTACGAGCGGACGAAACCGGCTAACTGAATACGTCCTTACTTAAAAGATCCATTCAAATTGCAGAATGGACAATGGTACGGCCAAACGCAGTGCACATGCATTGCTCGGCCGTCAAGTGAATCGCTCCGAGCCCGAAATTATCTTTCACTCTCCTGTCATCCAGCTGTTCCAAATTCGAATTTAAAATGGGCGCGCGTTCGAATCTTAAAAAAACACGATTGAGTTAGTTATGCCATCGTATATCTTAAAACATTCTGCATCAGATGAACTTAACAAATTAGCGATAAATAAGAAGCTAATAGTTTTAAAACGAACTATTGGAGGGCCTTTGCCTAAGAAGTAGCTAGCGTTCACATACAATTACGTGAAAAGAAAAACAACGTAACGTAAAGTTATCAGTGCATTTGAATTTATACCAGCCGTATTGAAGTCTACTTAATCTTTGACATCGGACTGTTAAGAAAACTTATTATTTTTGCATTTCTGTCATTATAAAGATAACGAATAAAATAAATAAATAAATAAATATTAAAGGACAATCGACCTAGTCGCAAACTAAGCATAGCTTGTATTATCCGTACTAGACGACGATATACATAAACATAATATATAACATCCATGACCCAGGAACAAATATTCGAGTTCATCATACAAATATTTACCCTGGCCGGGATTCGAACCCAGGACCGCCGAAATTGACCTTGAAATGTTATTATGTTAAGGAGACCAGACCAATTTTACGCCTAATTATTTTAATTGCAGAACAATTCGTAGTGATTATATTCTCTTTGGAACAATTCAGCTGAATAAAGATATGTACGCTGGGGGCATGGAATCGGTCGTCAATCGAATTGGTCCGACCCCGAAATTATCGCTCAAACTCCTGTCCTCGGGCTGTTCCAAATTCGAGTTCGAAATGTATTCGCGGTTTAAGAATATCCACTGAATTGCGTTCCAATTTCAAAAGTTTTGAAGACTGAAATCACAGACTACCCCCACTAGACGGAGCATGCAAAGCACATGTAAGGCCACCCGCGCGCACCAACGATATGGTACGGCAGAACATTAAAGTACCAACACGGCGGCCACCGTTTAGTTGCGTCCATGTTTATGAGGTATCTCTACAGCACTTAACACTACAATTTACCATGTTATTTATTTAATTTCTTTTTTCGTTGACGTACGCATGGATCATAAACAAGGACGCAACTAAACGGTGGCCGCCGTGTTGATACTTTAATGTTCTGCCGTACCATATCGTCGGTGCGCGCGGGTCACCTTACATGCTCCGTCTAGTGGGGGTGGTCTGTGACTGAAATGTATTTAGTTTTGTTAGTGGCCAGTCTTTTCGGAATATTTTAGTAATTCTTTTTTTCAATTTCAATGCAATTTATTATTTTCAGTTATTAAACTAATGTTTATACATGTTTTCTTTGAAATTTCCAGAACTTGGTAGATAATTAGTACCGAAGTACCCATCAAATACTTACTTTTACTATCGAGAGAAATTTCGGAAATGAAAAAAAAATCATATAACGTTAAGGACGCATAGAAATATGCAAACAAATAAGCGTGAAGACATTTCAGCAACCTTAAAAAAAAGAATTTTATTAGGTATTTCAAACAAATTAAATAGTATTTTCAATGTACGTCGTCCAACATAGACATTCCCTGAGCATTGACATAGCTGTCACTCTACTAATATCGGATATTTCGCAATACATTGCTTCTTTGTCTAAGCATTACTGTACGAAATATAATTTAATACACGTTATTTTCAGAAGTTGCTTAACAAATTTTGTCCAGTTTCAAGCGAAGAATCATGTTTTAATTTATCGCTCCTATTACAGGAAACACCCGGTATATGGGACTGAATACTTTATGAGTTATTTAGAAGAGTGCTTTAAGACAGATATTCCTGTTAAAGTTGGACATTCCTACGGAGCGCTGATAACGCACCATACAAATGGCGAGCGGGTCGTGACGTCATCACCCGGAAATAACAAAATTGCTATTTTGACCGTGACTAAATGCGTTTAAGTACATGGTTATTGTATAATTATTGCTTTGTTGAATTATGAGCGTTCTGATTAAAAAACAATGCGTAACTACCTTTGAAGTTCAAGTCACGTTATACAGGGTGGAACAGATCGAGGGACTTTTAAGGAAACAGGGAATTGTTCAGACTAAGTTCTTCATATCTCACCAATGAACTATGTAAATATATCTATCCATTTTTGGGATACAGTTTGTTAAACATTAGTGTAAAAATCTGGACATACATATATCAACCCTAACATCTTTTGAACATCGCTTAGGTTAAAGACAGGTGTCAATTTAAAATGTAAATAAAACCTTTGATTAGTAAGGTTGTCACTGCTAGTAAAATATTTTATTTTGATGACTTTTTTTTACTTTTAAATCCAGCGTCACAATTATAATAGGTCAATTGTAGATCACTCAGATGACACTATCCTGTCAGCCAAGTCTTTAGATTTTTTTCTCCCTGTATAAGTATAGTATATTGTATAAGTAATTCAATAGCAGCTTACAGAAAACTTTTCGTCGGCAGTTCAGTAGCAACAGCAGATAACGATATAAAAGAATCGCCAGCAAAAATCATTTCTGTGTCCTTAAAGCCACCGGGTGTTAATGAATGTCACGGAACCCATATTAAAATTAGGGGTCCGCAAGCACACGTCACATTTGATAGTGTTAGCCGTAAACTCTTTAATAGCTTAGTAAACCTTGTCACCCGCCGGGTCGACACCTACCGCATGGTCGCAATTTGTTGCTTGCAGACGGTTTCGATATCGCTTGCAAATTATTTATTTGTTATTAATACAGCAATACTGTAATAAAACCAAGGCACTGTGAACTACTAAAATACATATAAACAAGACTTAAAACTAGTTAGACGTGCAATACAACGGGGCTAGCATATTTTGCCGCGATTTCGCTTGTCGCGCAACTCAGCGTCGCCGGTCTTGTTCGTACAGTATTGAAAGGAAAGTGACAGGTAGTATTTGTCGCGCGACAAAGAGTCGCGTGTCACAGTTATGCTAGATGTACAGGTCTACTACGCACCACGAGCGTAAATACCATCCCATCAACTCCGCCTTCTGATTTTTTTCCAGCGCGATTTCCTTGACAGTAATAGCGTAGCGCGCTATTTACCTACACAAATAACTTGTAAAATACAGTTCTCAAGCAGCGTTTCGGAAGACCAAGAGAGGTTCTATAATATTATTTTCTGTGAGTGTGGATGATTCTTTAAGTGGCCTAGTGGTAATGTTAATTCATTTAACGAAACCCTCACTAAAATTAGGGGTCCGCAAGCACACGTCACATTTAATGGTGTTCGCTGTAAACTCTTTAATAGCTTAGTACCTAAAACTTGTCATCCACCGGGTCAACGCATGTATGCAACTTGTCATTTGCAGACCCTTTTGAAAACTAATAAAGGCACGTTATTGAACTAAAAATAAAAACGACATGAAATCAATGTCATTGATTTGATATTAAAACAAAAGAAGATTGCTTTGCTGGCAATGTAATGTGAAATTTAATTATTGTTCTCCTCCAATTACCCGTCATGTTTGGAGAATGTGTGTTTTTTTGTACCTACCTGTACCTGTCTGTCCGTACGCGGTAGGTGTAGACCCGACTAGCCGCGTGGACAGAGGCTAGTTTTTGAGAAAGGTCGCTGAACTTTACTCCCATTAGGGTCATTATACGGATATAATTTATGGACTTCGATCTCTAGACGACCAATGATTTTATGTCTCCACGTTGCGCATATACAGGGTGTCAATGCCAATGTGCGCGGTGTAAAGAAAAAGTTTGATTTATTTTCTTACAATAATTTTAGCGGATTAACTTAGAATTAAACGAATTTATTAACATCGAAATTGGTAGAAATAATTTGAATCCCCCATTTATATACTAAAAAAGTAATCAGTATGGAGATTATTTGTCAGTATGGAGAAGTCGAATTATTACCGTTTCGTAACGCGCAATCTGTGTCGCTTTGTATTTGCCCATTTCTTTTTTTTCTCTTTACTTGGGAGATTTTAAACTTTCATGGTCACGTGGCAGAAAAATTACAAATACTTAATACCTATTTGCCTAATCTCCCAAACCCGCGCCTGCGATTCACATTTTTTATTAGGGTTCCATACCCAAAGGGTAAAAACGGGACCCTATTACCGAGACTTCGCTGTCCGTCCGTCTGTCACCAGGCTGTATCTCAAGAACGGTGATAGCTAGACAGTTGAAATTTTCACAGATGATGTAATTCTATTGCCGCTATAACAACAAATACTAAAAAAAATAAGGGGGGCCCATACAACAAACTTGTTATAGATTATGGTACGGAACCCTTCATGCGCGAGTCAAACTCGCACTTATCCAATTTTTTTATTTTTGAATGTCCTCTTATTTATTTCAATAAGTACCTACCCTGAAAGTAAAAAAATGCCGAATTTAAAAGAGATGTATAATTTCAATAAACAACAACGGTACAGTAACTTCGCCATACATTTCCGTTACTACTTACAACCACACAACTACCTACTTACATACAAACACATCTAATAACGAATATTCCTAGCACGGCCACGTTCGAGCACAACGGTTGTGTTTACGATCCATAAAAACGTTTGACATTCACACGACTCCCAAACTGTCAACTGTCACGTTTTTAGGCGTAGAGACCTGTATAACGGTTTCCAGTTAACTAACATTTCAGTACGATCATTTCCACTTTGACACTCTGGATAAATCGTAAAGGTGAGTGTTTTCACATAGAGTATAAAAATCCTAGAATTTACTCAGATAAAATATTTAAATCTATGTACAGTCGCCATCCCAGCCAGGTTGTGCCCATCCCAGTTTCTGTTGAAAACTCGGTACTCGAAGTTGTTGACTCATACATCTACCTAGGACAAGTGGTCCAATTAGGTAGGTCCAACTTCGAGAAAGAGGTCAACCGCCGAATCCAACTCGGCTGGGCAGCGTTCGGGAAACTACGCAATGTCTTTTCGTCCGACATACCTCAGTGCCTCAAGACGTCAACCAATGTGTGTTACCAGTGATGACTTACGGCACCGAAACGTGGTCTTTCACTATCGGCCTCATCTCACAGCTCAAAGTCGCTCAACGAGCAATGGAGAGAGCTATGCTCGGGGTGTCTCTACGTGATCGAATCAGAAATGAGGAAATCCGTAGACGAACTAAAGTGACCGATATAGCTCACCTGATTAGCAAGTTGAAGTGGCAATGGGCAGGCCACATAGCACGCAGAGCAGATGGCCGATGGGGCCGAAAAGTGCTCAAGTGGAGACCTCGGACCAGCAAGCGCAGCGTGGGACGTCCACCTACAAGGTGGACAGATGACCTTATAAAGGTCGCCGGAAGGCGCTGGATGCAGGTCGCTTCCAACCGGTATATATGGAAGTCCAAAGAGGAGGCCTATGTTCAGCAGTGGACGTCCTGTGGCTGAGATGATGATGATGACAGTCGCCATCAGATATATTGCAGCATATAAGGTGTTCATAAATATCTGAACACGACTCTTATTGACTGGGCGTTACACTTACAGTACATGTTCAGATATTTATGAACGCCTTATATGCTGCGATATATTTGATGCAATTGGATGAGGGCGGCGCAAGACCGATCGTTGTGGAGAACTTTGGGGGACGCCTTTGTCCAGCAGTGGGCGTCTATAGGCTGATATGATGATTTAGATTTATTTATGTCATAAATAAATAAATAAATATCGGCCAACCTCACACAACACAAATCGATCTAGTCCCAAATTAAGCTCAAGAAGGCTTGTGTTATTAGTACTAGACGACGATATACGTACTTTTATAGATAAATATATACATAATATGAAATGTCAATATAAATAACGCTAAGTCAATTTACATGCACTTAATACTATGATCGTCGCATACATTAGTACGAAGAGATAAAATATGATGATAATAAAAACAGCGAAATCAATTATAAAACAGATAAAATAATTGCATGTCAAAATAGATAATGACGATGATGATATTTGGACAATGCTGTTAAAACTGCAGAGACTCCGAAAATTGAACAGAAATAATCTTCTTGACCCAAAAATCTTATTCAATCATTGATACCAAAATCAAAGCGCAAAAAAATAAATAAATGTGTAACCTGGCAGAAAAGATCAGGCACTTATAATCACACTAGTATTATAAAGGCAAAATTCACACTTAATATTGCAAACTGCCTGGTGACAATCGAGTCACTAAAATTTCTGTCACTGCTTATCAAAACCTCGTATCTAGTAAGTAAATTGACACTGAGATACGAGCTATGTTGTAAGTAGATATTTGATACTAAATGAGTTTTGCTTGTCAACAGACGAAACGTAGCTAACACCCTGTATCAACACATAGACCACTTTTTCTTTGATAAACCACGGGTAAGATCACGAGGCTCAGCTTGTCACCAATACAATAATTTAATTAAATTTGGATCACGCAAAGTGCAGTCTTATTACAGCACGCATTTATGTAATGTGCATAAACTGGTCAACTATTTCGAACTTCATTGTCAAGTTTCCGTAGTGTAGCGGTTATCACGTGTGCTTCACACGCACAAGGCCCCCGGTTCGATCCCGGGCGGAAACAGTTACGTTTTATACTTTTTTTTTAACATTGTTTTAGAAGAAAAGTTAACGAAAAAAGTGCTACTTTTTTACTATTTCTCTATTATTATTTATAACTATAATATTTACTCCACTCCACTTCAACACCAATATCTATTTTTCAATAAATATGTAGTAATAGGTTTAACAAGATAATAAAATAACGTTATTGATATTTTTATAGTATTGTATTTTAATACAAGGGCATAATATGCCAAATCAGTACACAGATAAACTGGTTTTTATAGTTATCTTATCTTATTAAATTATCCTGTCATCGATTTTGATTTTGCTGATCTGATGCAAAGTTCAATGATATCTTGGTATTTTTTTCTGTGTTAATTGTCTTTTATATTTTTAGGAATAATTTCTGCTATATTAAATTGAATAACTACGCACACAGCTAAATTAGGTTAAAAAATTGTTTTCATACAGACATAATAATCATTTATTTTTTCTTTAAGGATTGATTTCAATATATAGGTAAAAAAAAAGTTTTTTTTTGTTTAATTTTCTAAAAATTAATGACAAGCGGAATTGAACCCGCTCCTCCAAACAGCTTTCTTTGGTTCGAATCTAGCTTGGATCATATATATAATTAATTTTTTGCTTCAATATAACCATTTCATTTACACTTACAGACGTCACTGCTTTAATAAAAAAAAGCCGCTAAAGTAAGTTGAGTATCAAAATACATTTAAAGGAAATTGTAGTTGATCTTGCAGTTACATTTTCTATGGGCCCGAACAAAATAGCACTAATTTAAAAATGCCAATATCACATGACATGTAATTGTGTGCGTGACCTAAACTGTGTTTACTTATAACTATAACTTCATACTTTTCTCTTAGTAACTTACTTACCCATATTCAAAATTTAACGAACTAAAGAACAGTGCACACGTGTTGCCCGCATGACCTTTTCAAAACAAAAAACTCCAATAAAATTCATTTGCATAAAGAATAGAGGAATCTTGGCGGGGCGCCCGAACAATTAAACCATTGTTCCACTCTTTATGTTTTAAAACAAAAGGGCCTAGTGTGCACGCCGCTTTACAACAACTGTCTAGACACAGAAGGGCGTAAATACTAGGGTTTATTCATAAGTTTATGTCCTTTTAACATGGAGGTTGATACAGCGTCACCGATGCGGGCTTGTTTTAAAAAATATTAGTTCATTTTTGTTGGTTTAGTTTTAAATAGTTAGTTATCGGTTCGACAGTCGTATTTAGTATTTACTAATGTAATAGTTAGTTATTTTATGTTATTTTTAGTTAATTCATCATCAAGGGGAAATAGAAAATTCCTGCCTCGCACGACCGTATTCTGGATTGAATTGTCGCTTGCGGTATTTCCGGACTGATACGACCTTCAAGGAAGGAGCGTACTCCCACCTGAAAGGCCGGCAACGCACTTGTGACTCCCTCTGGTGTTGCAAGTGTCTATGGGCGACGGTAATCGCTTTCCATCAGGCGATATGTTTGCTCGTTTGCCCCATAAAAAAAAGAAGATCAACATTTAGAAAACATTCACATGCATAAAACTGAAGGCCAGGCTTTTTGATGGAGATAAAAACCGGCCAAGTGCGAGTCGGACTCGCGCACCGAGGGTTCCGTACAAACACTTTCCAACCCTAAGTGGTTAAGTTAAGTTTGCACCTGGTATGTATAGCGCCCCATATAAATTAGGTGCAAAGTTAGGTATTAAAATATAAAAAAAAAACTACTTACTAGATCTCGTTCATGCCCATCAACTAGGCCCATATGCTGGAAGATTCGGATTAGGAAAACGCAATGAGAGAGGAGAACGTCTGCTACAATTCGCGGCTGAGAATAGCCTAATCATAGCGAACAGTTTCTTTGAAAACCACCGACGAAGACTGTACACCTGGACTTCACCCGATGGCAAACACCGTAATCAAATAGATTACATCTTAGTAGGCTCGCGATGGAAATCGTCAATTAAGAATACCCACACGCTGCCTGGAGCTGACTGTGGAACGGATCACCAGCTGCTAATATCGAAGATGAGACTCAAGCTGAGAGCAGCTAGAAAACCGGATAGTCAGAGGAGATTAACTGTAGAGGATACCCCGAAGTTTACTACCGTCTTAGAGCAAAACTGGAGTCAATGGGAAGCAGTAAATCCTAATACGGACAGCTCGGACAAAATGTGGGGTCAGGCAAAATCTCTTATATGCAAAGCTGCTAAGGAGTCGAAACCAACTGTGAGGATACGTAAACGTCAGCATTGGATGAAGGACAGTACTCTTGCCCTTGTTGAGGAAAGAAGATTATTAAAAGCTTCTGGAGCGGATGTTAGGGTACTGAACGAAAAATCAGCGCGCATACAAAAGGCGTGCAGACAAGACAAGAACACCCACCTACAGAAAATATGTGCGGAAGTCGAGGCGCATGCTGATAGGTATGAATCCAGAGACCTTCACCATAAGATTCAATCCATCACAAAATCAATCACCAGTAGAACTTGGGCTATAGAAAACGCTCGTGGAGAGACAGTGACGGAGCTGGACGCCATCTCAGAAACCTGGAGGGAATACTGCGAAACTTTGTTCCAGGATCCAGAAGCACATTCTTTTCCATCAACAGCGCCTGATCCTAATGAGATGGAGCCTGAGATTCTGAAGGATGAAGTGAGAGCAGCCATAAGACATCTCAAAAATGGCAAAGCAGTAGGAAGAGACTCCATCCCAATAGAAACTATCAAGGCGTTGGGGGAGTATGGTGTTCAAATTTTCCACACTCTGTGCAACAACGTTTGGCGAACCTGCGTTTGGCCTCAGGATTGGGCGCACACTGTCTTCATACCATTGCACAAGAAAGGGTCAACAAAATCTTGCAGTAACTACCGCCTAATTGCACTAATATCGCATGCGAGCAAAATACTTCTGCACATTGTGAATGAGCGCCTGAAAGCGTACCTGTCTAAGGAGATATCGCCGGAACAGGCTGGCTTTGTGAGGGGGAAAGGCACCCGCGAGCAGATTCTGAACGTACGCCAGATAATCGAGAAATCTCGGGAATTCAACAAGCCAACTTACATCTGCTTTGTTGATTTCTCGAAGGCATTCGATTCAGTGAAATGGCCGAAACTCTGGAGCACGCTCTTGGATATGGGTACCCCAAAACACCTGGTGACACTACTTCGAAACCTATATGAAAACGGAACAGCCTCAGTAAGAGCGGACGAGGTCCTATCTAGCAAATTCCACCCCAGTGCGGGAGTTCGACAGGGATGTATAATTTCTCCATTGCTATTTAATACCTACACAGAGCTAATAATGAGGATTGCTCTCGAAGGCTGGGAAGACGGTGTCACCATCGGAGGCAGGACGATTTCGAACCTACGATACGCAGACGATACCACGCTCTTTGCAAGTAGTGTTGAGCGTATGGGAGAGCTCCTACATAGAATGGAACGTATTAGTCTTGATTTCGGTCTCAAGATAAATCGCAGCAAGACTAAGATGATGATAGTCGATCGTGCGAACAGCAACTCGCCAGAGGTTACACTTACACGAATAGCGAATTGTGAGGTAGTACAATCATATATCTACCTCGGAGCACTTATAACAAATAACGGCGGCTGCATAGACGAAATCAAGAGGCGCATGGCCATCTCCAGATCTGCTATGGATAAGCTGAAGAAAATATGGAAGGACCGAAACATTACTAAGGTCACCAAAACAAAACTTGTCAAGGCTCTCATATTCCCCATATTTCTTTATGCTGCTGAAACATGGACCCTACGAGAAAGTGAGAAGAAGCGTATCGATACTCTAGAGATGTGGTGCTGGAGGAGAATGCTCGGTATATCATGGACGGAATTCCGAACCAATGAGTCCATTCTTCGAGAGCTAGACGTCAGACAGAGGCTATCAAGCATAGTACAGGCTCGAATCCTCACTTTCTTTGGACACGAATCGCGGGGTGGATGCGAATCTATCGAGCGCCTGGTGGTACAAGGCAAAGTCGAGGGAACCAGACCACGCGGAAGATCACCGATGAGGTGGACGGATCAAGTAAAAACCGCCGTCAACGGTCCTCTACACGAATGTACCAGGAGGGCTGCAGTACGAGAAGAATGGCGTCGCATTGTAAAGCAGGCCACAAAATCAACGACGTGACGGCCACGACCACTCTGGCAAGAGTGTACCGCCAAAGAAGAGAGAGATCTCGTTCAAAACAATTTTCGTTGGTAGTTTTTATAGTAACAATGTACATCATATGTTTTTTTTCGATTTTTCATTTTCTTATTTTAGAAGTTAGAGGGGGGGGACCAACTTTTTTCCACTTTGGAAGCGTCTGTCACGCAAACTATTCGGTTTAGAAAAAAAATATTTTAAAAACCTCGATATCATTTTTGAAGACCTATCCATAGATATATTTTTGAGTTTCAGTTCTAAGTAGGTAAAATCTTAATGCGGTTCACAGAATACATCTACCTACCAAGTTTGAACACTATAACTCTTATAGTTTCGGAAAAAAATGGCTGTGACATACGGACGGACAGACGGACAGACGGACAGACATGACGAATCTATAAGGGTTCCGTTTTTTGCCATTTGGCTACGGAACCCTAAAAAGTATGGAAAAGAGTCCTAGAAGAATACACGTTTGCAGTGCATATAGGTACCAAAACTGATAGAATTGCTTTTTCGGAAATCTGTACAATGATTCGGCTGTTTTTTTAGTTTATTATAATTATAATACGAGGTAGACGGTTTCGTTCCATAAATAACAATGAATCGTTCATCTACTCGTACCTTACCAAAGTTCCTTCCTTAAAACGGCAAATAAGGAAAACAATTAGAATAGATAAAAAAGTAGTTTGTGTGTTAATACCTATTATTAAAACTATCGTGAGACATAACTATAAGAAACGGCCAAGTGGGAGTCTGACTCACGCAACCAGGGTTCCGTACAAATACTTATCCCATATCTTAACTGGCCCGATGAAGTTATAAAAGCCGGAAAACAAATGACGTGCAAAGTTAACGCAACCGATCACATTTGTTGTATGGGAGCCCCCTTAAATATTTATTTTATTCTGTTTTTTAGTATTTGTTGCTACAACGGCAACAACTAATTATCACGGTTCATGAGATTACAGCCTGGTGACAGACAGACAGACGGACAGCGGAGTCATAGTAATAGGGTCCCCTATTTCACCCTTTGAGTACGGAACCCTAAAAACGGTTTAGTTAGGTTAGTGTAGGTTAGTTTGTGTTTTTTATTGTTGAAAGTAGCAACAGCGAAACATTAAACTGACTCAGATTTCCATAAACTCTGAGTCAGATCAGAACGTTACGGACATTACAAGAATTGCTTCATTTTCGGCTTAGTCGTTATCTCGCCCTCGCGCTATTCCAAGTAACCAATCATGTAGAGCCTCTCTCAAAATATTAATTAACAACACATCAAATTTAATTTGTAAATTGTGTTTAGTTTAAAATGGTTTTATTAATTTATTATCTGGTAGAGAATGCCATTAGGCATTAAGTTCGCCATTTGTACTGACTTTTGTTTTGTGCAATAAATTTTAAATAAATAAATAAATATCATAGAACCAAAAACTATTATTTTTATTTGATTATACCTACAAACAAGTTTCGAAAATATAAAAAAAAATTGCTCGCGCATGAAGGGTTCCGTACCATAATCTATAACAAGTTTTTTGTATGGGAGCCCACCTAAAATATTTTATTTATTCTATTTTTAGTATTTATTGTTATAGCGGCAATAGAAATACATCATCTGTGAAAATTTCAACTGTCTAGGTATCACCGTTCTTGAGATACAGCCTGGTGACAGACGGACGGACGGACGGACAGCGAAGTCTCAGTAATAGGGTCCCGTTTTTACCCTTTGGGTACGGAACCCTAAAAAGCAACGTCATCTAAGAATCGGTCCTCTACATGCCGTCACCTAGTCGGAAAATTTGACAGTCACAGCACACAAAAAAACAGTGGTACAATTTCCATACTCAATCCGCAATAAAAGTCTGACTGTATGATTTCGCGCTGTGACCTTTACTGGTCGCTTATGCTCTTTTAGAATGAGGATCTTTTGAAATGAATTTTTCAATTACAAGAAAGGACAAACTCAGCAAAGTATGACTAAGGCTCACGAGGTGATCGCCATGTTATTATCGAGTCATCCCGATAGTCGTTTCGGCGAATTGCTTTTTAGCAAAGACTCTTGACCGCGTCCAATTGGACGCAATGCCCAGCCATGGTGTTGATGATGATTTGGTGTAGCCATGGTGTTTAATATTGAAACTTCACTGTGTTTCTATATGGTTTATTTTCCCGTAGACTCTATTTATACTGAATATTTTCTTCGGTTTCCGCGACTGTCACACATTTAAATAAAACAATTTAAACGGATTATATCGCGTATATTAATTATTTGAGCCTCCCTGACGTTTCAGTACCTTTACAGATACCGTTGTCAAAGGTTGAGTCAACCTTAATTAATATACGCGATATAATCCGTTTAAATTGTTTTATTTAAATCTATTTATACTGGTTAACTATATTACACATATGTATTACACTTTATTGTTTACACTCGTTTTCACTGGTTCTTTTGGAATGATTTTACAATATATTCGAGCGGAGTTATGATAACTGGAGAAATCTTAATAGCGAGATGCAGCGGATCCCAGCGGGTCAGCGACATCTATTACGAAATTGATACACCAATATTTGTATAAAACTAGACATCAAATCTACAATTATATCAACCATACAACTAGGAACTACTAACGTCATCTAATATCAATATTATGTAATCAAATTTAGGATAAAACTGAGACATGTCGAGACACCTATCATGGCCAGGTGTAACTATAACTTCGGAAACAAAACATGTAACGTTGGTTAAACACATGGCGTCCAACTAAAATCACTCTAAAGAACGAAAATATTTAATCTCTGGGGGATCCTACTAGATATACATATGTTGATTAAAATCACCCTGGGGATCGTACTGAACATGGCGTCCAATAGGATCACCTGGGTGAACTTACTGAACATGATAGTCCACTGAAATCATTCAAACCAAAATCTTTGATCTCTGAGGGGTCCTACTAGATATACCTACATATTTCCACTAAAATCACCCAGTTAATCGTGCTGGACACTAAGTGATCCTATTGGACGTCACGCTTTCGACAAATATCTTAAGATACTCTCCCTAGATGGCTGGATAAAGAGTTAGGTTCTGAAGGTACCAGGACTTGACATGCATCGTCAGGTAGTTCTTGCAGCACAAAGGAAGCGTTGATATAAAGACGCTCCTTAACACGCACTGTACGGTAGTTGTATCTATGTGTGGGTATAGGTATGTTTATATTTTATATGTACGTTACACCATGATTTTAATATATACACCATGATTTTAATCGGTGATCAGGTACCAACTTTTGTAACTCAGTAAATTGATGGCGGTCACGTTGAAGTCGTAATTACATGAAAACAAACTTTTATTTTTCTATGATATTTTTCATTTCAAACTCTTAAATAATAATGATGATGATATTTATTGGATGTTTGGATGTACCAAATACCAAACATTCAATTTCAAGTAATAAGCAAAGCTAAGCATATAAATTATCTCAATTAAAACTGACTCATCAGTCAAAAACTCGATGAAAAACAACAACATACATTCCTACATATTAAACTGGAGTTTAAATAACTAACGTATTGTTTTTATGGTGCATAAAATAATACTTTAACGCCTCGTTAAGTAATGGGTTTAGACTGAACTAATTGGAGTCTGTTCGTGAAGTGTTAAGGAAACAGAAATGTTACCCTTAAAAATTCATTTCATAATATTTCAAAAGAAAAATTAAAATTAAAATTACTCACATAAATAAAGTATTTTTTCTACTCCAGTACTTTTTTCTGTCATTTATAAGTTACTAACTCTAATAATATACACGGTTCTCGTGAGGAATCCAAATGCTTTTAACAGCGGATTCCTGAGGTCGTATGGAGTAAAAAATGTTATATGAACCTATGTCGAAATATGATTTTTAACTTTTTTTATATTTTCATACATAATAAATAAATTACGTTTACTTCACCAGTAAAACAATGCTTAAGAACGAGCTGGCAACGTTTGTTATTGTTATCTCTTTTCATTAAAAGGGGAGTCAATGTCATAAAGAAGTTTTCTTGTTGGGCAAACTCCTTACTCATGAATCTTATGATTTATCTAATGGCTGCTCGACACTCTCTTTTAATAAGTTTGCTATTAAACTACGTGGATTATGATTATAATATAGACTGGCCACTAAGAAATACCCTTTACTCGTTTCGTTTATAATATACTATATCTATGGTTTATAACTACTTTTGACAATGACTCCAGTCATATGACAAGTCATTGTTGTGATTGATTTTAACGGTGTTACGTATGTAATCTCATTATTACAAATAATAATTACATTAGCCATCGAATAAATTGCGGTGTCTAGCTCACGCAGTCAACCTTTATAACAACTGAAGAAAAATATGTTTTTGAGTACTCCAAGGTGCAAAATATCACAAGGGTGGTGTAAAACTGAAAAAGATTTTGCGGATTCTAGTTCAGCAGCCGTGGATTCCAATGAACTGCACGTAGCTGATACAGTGAGAAGCATACAGCAATTGTTAAGAATAATCATACTACTTGTAGTGTAATAAATAAATAATTTGATTAATGATTGTGTTTGTTTATTTAGGGAATTAGTAACATGATGTTTATTATAAACTTTAATCAAATAAATTAGGTAATAACAAAGTATTAAATAAATATTACATATGACCAGTAAAAAACCAATACGTTTATTATCACGAACCATTTAGTTTTCAAGGTTTTAACTAGATAACGCAGTTCTCACAACTTAAGCCATCGTTTTTCCACCATCAAAAGGAATATCAAAACCGGCTTCATACTGTGCAAATCTGTTGTACGAAGACTATCGTTCTAGGCGTATTTATGCTAAGACTCTACATAATTAATTTCTTAACTAAATTTTTGAAGGAAATTTGTAATGATTGACACATAAACAATGATCGTGACAGAAACGGTTTTCAATAGTCAACGTTTGTCAGATAATGTGACGGTCTCGCAACATCGCAATGATAAAGATGATTTACACTGGAGATATTTTAAAACAAAAAATGCTAATATCTCGAAAACTAAGCTTACTTTATACGACATTTTATTTTCTACACATACTCAGGAATGCGCTGGTGAAATCATTTGGATTCCTCGCGAGCACCGTGTATATAGACATAAATTATGAAAGTCTGTAAGGGTCGTTCTCAAAATATTTGCACCGCTGCGTTAATTTTGCATTTTTTTTAAAAGTTGCGATTTCTTCTTTTATTTTTCATAGGATCGCTAGAAATATATTCAGACAATTGCTATCACGTCGAGGGAAGTAGTTTAATTGAATATCTTAGGAGATATAGGTGTTTGAAATTTTAGGTCGACAGGTGAAAGACATCGATGTCAGGTAAACGACATTTGTTACCAAGTTATCGACAATGGGTGCAGGTTTGCGACAAATATGTTCCAACTTCACTGAATTTGTTAGCAGGTTAACGACGACGGTTGCAGGTAAGTGATATTTTAAATAAAACCTACATTGAACTGTCAAATAGTGCTTTTTCGATTGTTTTTTTTTCTTTTTTCCTTATGTTAGTAATTTGCATAAAAAACACAAGCATTTAATTTTCATCTCATAGGACATTTCTTAGGAGGTTTTTTGGCTTGTACAATTCAGAAAGGTCATAACCGGCAAAAAGATGCAAAACTCAAGCATACCCACGTGATTTTATAAATTTCTTATGTTTCTGCATCCTGATACTGCCTCTTTTGACATATTCTTTCATACCCTCTGAGTAAACTACTACTGTTTTCGTCATCTTCGAGGAATTCCTTCACATCTGATAAGCAAAAAGCCTTCGGCTGCGTTAGGTGCGATAAGCTATGGGAGGTATTGTCTGAAGCTGCCAGCACATCTGGTAACACTTTATAAAGCCTTTACAAGTCTGGATACAGAATGGTGTCGGTAGGAGATGTCACATACAAGAACTTTAAGTTCCGGAAAGGCGTACGACAGGGATGTATTATATCCCCAATCCTATTTAACAGATATGGAGCCCTTGAAGGTACGTGGTAGACATCGCCTAGTTTGCATCACCCGAAGTAGAAGTATCCCAACTTTTAGAATGACTCAAAACAACCAGCCTCAGAATGGGTCTCGATATTAATAAAAATAAGACCGAGCTGATGATAGTCGACCATTACTAGTCGACAAAGTACTAACCTGCTTCAAGAGTTTGAAACTGTTGATCAGTTCCAGTACCTTGGCTCCATTGTCACAAATAGAGGCACATGCAAACCAGAGATTCGCAGGCGAATCGGAATGGCGAAAACAGCGATGACCCACAATATGGAAAGATAGAAACATCCCTAAACGAACTAACATGCACCTCGTCTGTGCACTTGTCTTCTCCATATCTCTTTATGGGGCAGATACCTGGACGCTCAAAGCCGCTGACAGGCAGAGGATTGATGCTTTCGAAATCTGGTGCAGGCGCCGCCTGCTAAGGATTTCTAAGACAGTTTGAAAGTAAAATGGAATACTCAAACTAAGCTACTTCGGTAATATATATATTATATAACAACGAAAAATGAGTTGAGACACGGATAGTGACCGATATAACCAGGTTTTTAAATAATTTTGTATAAGTGTTCAAAATAATTGTCGTTCACCTGCCGTATGTGTCTTTCACCTGTTTTTATATAGACAAGTGAACGACATACAGGTGATGGACAAAATGACAGTTATGTCATCAAAACAAATAAAATATTTCGATGATGAACTGCATATTTATACACATAAAAGTAGACGATACTTTACGCGTTATAAATTAAAATGAATGCAATAGTACACACGTCAACCAAAATATGGAAGGCAGAATATAGACTACATACCCATTACAAACTCCCGATCGCGTAGGTGTATGTATCATATTTTTTTAGTGCAGCACACTGACGACGTGTCACTCGGAAAAGTGTTAGGTGGCAACTGAAGGTCTCGATTTATGCGGGGTGAGGCAGGGGAAACGAAATAGTAGTCACACAATTGTAATGTTTGTCTCATGACAAGTGAACGACAAAAAATGGCGTGGACAAACTTAAATTGCAAATGATTCGCAACATAAGCATAGTATTATTATTCGCTATGGTAGTATTCAATCTTCATCACATATGAAAATAAAATGGAGTACTGAACTTAAGCTAAGTCGGTAAGGTATATGTTTTTATTATAACAAAACATGAGTACCTCGCGTTGGGACACGGCAAGTGACCGACAAAACCTAGTTTTAAATCGTTTTTTTTTCTATTAATATACTTAACTTTTCATTAAAAGCATTTGGCCTCTATGTAAAAAGTGTCTATAGATATGTGTTGATAATTGAATATTTAAAATAATGCGGTGTAAAAAACTTCTTCTAAGACAAACCTGTTGACAGGTGGCGGTGCAAATATTTTGAGAACGACCCGTAAAAGTCTATACTCTACTGCCCAAAAAAACACTGCTAAACGATGTTATAATGTCGCCAAAAAAGCATCACTTAGTACCACAGATTCCAAGATAAACAGCTGCATTCACACAATTTGCAATTTAAAAAAAACTTATTGTACTAAGGCATTGCTGCCAACTTAAAAAAAAAGTTTTATCTTCAGTGCATGGATGCTTAGTGTAGTGAACGTATACCTTTATGTATAAGTTCATTTTTTTTTTGACAGATGGACGTCAATAAAAAATATGTTTATCAGACTATTTTTTTTTTTATTTTGTTGATTCCGAGCAGGAACATGTAATTATTTTCTTTGTTGTTTATTTGCATTTTATTTATGAAATGTCGAGTCGTAGAAAAAGTATTGTATGCAACGATGTATAAGCAGGTCAAAAAACGCTCGTGGCATCTTTCTTACGATGTTCGCTACGCTCACATTGTAATTGTAACCCATGCCACTCGCGTTTTTTGCCCCCTCTTATACAACGGTTGCATAAAATACTATTTATTAGTGTACTAAGGTCCCCGCAACTTCGTCCGCGTTTTTTTTTTATACAAATTCAAAATTTAAATTGTTTATTGTCAGAAAAAGCCGCCGCGTCTCGTTGCGAGACGCGGCGGCGGCGGTGTCGGTTTTCCATGGAACGCTCTACTAACTGCCCGGTCCTCTCCCATGCGCTCCAGATGTCCAAGCCAGCGAAGCCTATGTGCTTTCGTCACTCCTATTATGTTAGGTTCTGCAACCAGCTCTTCGATTTCGGCGTTTTTTCGGATTCTCCAAGTTCCATCCGCTCGCAGTTGGGGTCCCAGTATTTTGCGGAGAATCCTCCTTTCGGCCACCAAAAGCTTATTCTCCTCCCTAAGTGTTAGTGTCCAGGCTTCACTTGGCTTTATTTTGGTATAAATAATAGCAAAATAATAATAATAATACGTAAACAAGAAAACTATGTAAGAATAATTGAATGATGTCAATTGAAGGTACTCGTATGTACTAATACAGAATAAATAGCGTCGGTTGTATGATCTAAATGTTTACCGTAGAAGGTAAAGGTACTTATCCTACAACCATCTTTGGATGTAATCTGCTATCGTTAATTAAATGTTTATATTGACGTGAAAAATGTGGTAGATGGCGCTACGATGCCACCCTAAGGCATTTAGAAATGAAACAACTTGATGAAAAATTCGATGCTTGGCTAGTGGCTTAAAGACGCGATCGTTATTTTGTTTTTAACTACGAGTATATGTACATGTTTTTGAAAATGATGTCATACTTTCAATTTACGTCCCGCCTTGCCTATCCGCATCCTCACCTCGGTGAAAAAGAACCTGTCTACTGGAGCGGAGCTTTTGAAATAGACCAATCACATTCCTCAGATTTCAATGCGCTTATTTTGGGCTTCACAAAGACGCAGCCTGATTGGTTCAGCCCGATTTCTCCACATCGCTTCAGGGGACGGGGACATGCAGCCTAAGCCGAATAAGCGTAGATTTTCAGAATGACAATTCAGAACATAAGGTCTTAAATCCGTAAATTGTTGATTACCGGTAATTTACCGGTTAATTACCGGTATTTATAAAGACAAATTTACCGGTTTGCATTCCCAAAATGGAACTGAGAAACACGTTCGTCCAGCGCACACGCATGAGTCACCCATCCCACGCCATTTGTAAATCATTCAATTTGAATTTTAATGCATCTGCATCCTTAATCCAGCATCTTGTTCATATTTTGAGCTGTCGGCGGTTGGAGTTATTGCTTCATTAGTTATCGTGTCGTTGTGATGGAGAAATTAGAAATTGACTAAATATTAGAATGGGTTAGATGTTAGATGTGGATATTAACGTATTCACATAGAGGTCGCTAAGGTGTAAAACCTTTCAAAATAAACAACGCAAAGATCGGCATAAGGAAAAATACGACAGGTTGCTTGGTGTTAGGGTAGGGAAGTGGTTAACGCACTGGACCGGCAATCCAGCGGTACCAGGTTCGATTCCCGGCCTCTTCCACCAGGGTAACTCCTTTTTAAATTTTTCTTTAAGCTTTAAATAAAAATTGTGGTGTGTACCCACATTAAAAAAATTGGGCAGGCGAGTCCGACTCGCGCATGAAGGGTTCCATACCATAATCTATAACAAGTTTGTTGTATGGGAGCCCCCCTTAAATATTTATTATATTTTCAGTATTTGTTGTTATAGCGGCAATAGAAATACATCATCTGTGAAAATTTCAACTGTCTAGCTATCACCGTTCTTGGGATACAGCCTGGTGACAGACGGACGGACGGACGGACGGACAGCAAAGTCTCAGTAATAGGGTCCCGTTTTTACCCTTTGGGTACTGAACCCGGTACATGTTTTATAAACTTATAAATATTATAATATTTAGAGAACGCGCATAAGTAACAAGAAGGCCTGACAACCTGTACCCTTACCATGAGTTAATGTGACCGTACTCGCTGGCAACCGCGTAAACGATTTAAACGATTTGTATGGATAATAGAGCAGTGCCCCCTAGCGGTCACTTTGTAGAACTACAATTCTCTATACAAATCGTTTTACGCAGCCGCCAGCAAATACACTCACTATAAACTTATGGTAAGGGTACTGGTTACGATCCAAAGAACGTAGTGAACGATCAGTTGTCACAAAAAGCTAGAAAAAAAAAAAATATCTTAAGCCGGGCATCTATAAAAAAACTTGACCAAACCTAACATTCGTTCCCTGGGCATTGATGCCAAATTATTATTTTAGCTGCCAAGTTAATTATTTTAGATGCCAAAATTATTATTTTGGGCTACCCGGAAAATAATAAACCTATTTTTTACACAATCGCCAAAACTAATTTAACAAGCTGAACACTCGATGAAGTTGCATGATCACCTCTCTTTTACCATTATCAGACCAACATGTCATAGAACAGAACAAGAACAGTAATTTATTCAGCGATTGTAAAAAATATAACGATCTGTTAATAAAAATATTCCAATTACAGAATATGTAGTATTTTTTATTTTCAATTATTTTCAACTAGCTGTGCCCCGCGGTGTTACCCGGTCATCCCACGGGAACACTACAGTTATTCGGGATGAAAAGTATCCTATGTCCTTCCCCGGGACTGAAACTATCTATATACCTACCAAATTTCATCTAAATCGGTTCAGCGGTTTAAGCGTGAAGAGGTAACAGACAGACAGATAGACACACTTTCGCATTTATAATATTAGTATGGATAATACTTAGAACAATCAATTACATTTATGTTATAACTAGCGACCCGGTCCGGCTTCGCACGGGTGCAACGCTAATAAATTATGCATGTATTATACATATAATTTTCCTCTTTAATCATTCTATCTATTTAACCCTTTGAACGCCAAGAGCCACTAAAGTGTGCGTGTGCTGCCGTGCCTACCACGCCAACGACCAAAGCGGTAATGGCGGACGCTGTCAAAGCAATTTTCCTGCTGACAGATAAGCTTACTTTATATAGCGCTCTTTCTTTTTTCAACTATTGGCGTATTAGCCACATTTTGACATGGGAGGAAAAGCATTCAAAAGGTTAAAGAAATCGCATCAAAATCCGTTGCGTAGTTTTAAAGATCTAAGCATACACAGGGACAGACAGACAGCAGGTAGCGACTTTGTTTTAGGTATACTAAATAAATAAATAAAAAAAAGCCTTTTATTTCCTTACTACAATATGATAAAATTTTACACTACTTTCTATGTTACTTAATATCTAATTTTGTCTAATGTTGCTTATCTAATATAATTATCTAATATTGATATATTATACATATTAAAAACGAAAGTTGCTTAATTGCTAGTAAATAACCGTAAGGAACCCCTCTCAGGTAAAGGCCAGGGTAGGTATACTATGTAGTGACTAATTTTACATTGGTACACGTAACAGAAATGTATAGATTGCATCGTCAACTGATCTACATGTATATACTGAATTTCAATCAGAAACTGGGAAGTCGGTCAAATTTAACTCGCACCGGGACAAGTCGAACTGCCACTGAACATAATGCCATAATAATTTTATAAATAATATTCACGTACCAGCTTTTTTTTTACTTTAAAAAAAAACGTAACGAAACCGAAATAATAATGCTATGCAGTTTTTTTAGTCGTAAAAAATTGTGCCCTAAACTGCACCCTTTTAAATACAATTTCTCGAACACTCATTTGCATACCGCTCAGTTAAACAGACCCTGTATACAATTTTTTCTCAACACTTTTCTGTTACGGAAAAAAATCTTAAAGGGTGATTTTTTTCGTAATTAAAAAAACGTAATTGTCATTGTGCCTTCAATTTTTTCCAGTTTTGTTTCAAGCACATCTGCCGGTTTTTTTATAGTTATATTTTATTGGTTTGTGATTATTGTTATATAGGTTATTGTACGCGATAATTTGCACCCGTTCGCGAATAACTATTGTTAAATAATTATTTTAACATCTGCTTGTTAAAATACGAGGAGAAGTGTTTTACGATACGATAATTGTTCCCATAATTTAACACTTCAAGAGGCATTCTGAGTGTGAACCTTGTCACTTTAGTAAAAAAGAATCTTTTGACTCACTTGTTTCGCTCACCAATTATATCACTCACAGCGTTAAACGTTTAAAATTACATGGATGTATTAAATTTTACCACTTGTAATAAAATGTATTTCGACCCATTTCATTTTTAATATAAGTTTAAAATTGCATAAATAGACTTTTAACGGACAGAGGTGATGATTGCAGTATTATTTTTTTAGTGTCCTAAGTCCAACCATAATAGGTAGAGACATGAAAGTTTTGCATGATATGTATTACTATGGCCGCCATAACAACAAATACAGAGGAAAACAATTACATGGGTTCCGATAAAACCGTGGTTCATCACGGTTTTTACGTTTTTTGCTCTAACGACTGAATGGTAACAGAAATACTCTTAAAATGTTTATAGAGTATATGTATGTATTACTATGGCCTCTATAACATCAAATATTGGGAATAACAAAAAAAAACTTTTTTTTTAAGATGGCCCGGTACCCTTCGTGTGTGAGTGCGACTCACACTTAGGCAGTTTTTCCTTGTTTTATATAGGTTCCTCAATTGTCACACATTTTAATGAAACTATTTTTGTAAAAGGGTTGTACACATACATACCTACATAACACTTGCCCCATGAAATAATATGACTTTCTTAAATTTACTGTGATATTGGATTGGATTACTTTGGGCTATGGAACATATAAGTACCAAAATAATTCTTTTTCAGGAAGAACAGAAAGATAAAACCTGTGATCATCATCATCATCTTCCTAGCCTTTGTCCCATATCTTTGTAGAGAATGAATTCTCAATCGGGGTCGGCTACCTAAATCCCAAGATGTGGCGTAGGCACTAGTTTTTACGCAAGCGACTGCCATCTGACCTTCCAACCCAGAGGGGAAACTAGGCCTTATTGGGCTTAGGTGGTTTCCTCACGATGTTTTCCTTCACCGAAAAGCGAGTGGTAAATATCAAATGACATTCCGTACATAAGTTCCGAAAAACTCATTGGTACGGGCCGGGTTTGAACCCGCGACCTCCGGATTGAAAGTGGCATGCCCTAACCACTAGGCTACCACCCCTTCTCAAAGATAAAACCTGTGATACAGACCATTAAAAATTGTTTCATTTGAAACAATTACAATAAATTACAAAGGATTTCCAAGTTAATTGACGACGCGTTTGGCTCGGTTTGTAGACACCTGCCTAGTCTGCCTACTGAGTCGGCGGTCCCGGGTTCGAATCCCGGCCGGGGCAAATATTTGTGCAAATATTTGTTCTTGGGTCATGGATGTTATCTATATATGTATTTATATATTATGTATATCGTCGTCTAGTACCCATAGTACAAGCTTTGCTTAGTTTGGGACGAGGTCGCTTTGTGTATGATTGTCCCTTAATATTTATATATTTATTAAAAAAAAAAAAAAAATTGAACTAACGTAGTTCCATTTGAATATAAGCGTGCCCTGCTACACTATCTATAGCCACCCTGTATAACATTGTCATTGCTATCTTAATTTAAGTTTAATAATACACATTAAGACACGAAAACATCTCTTTCACATCAAACAAATACATCAACTACAATTAGACGTCAAAAATGCCCTCCTTCCTACCTATTACTTAACGTACCTTTTAGATTTTTGACTGTCACTGTCATTACTGTGTAACTTTACGTTTAATAATACTTATTAAGAAACGAAAACATCTTTTTCACATCTATTTTAACAAAAAAACATCAAACACAATTAAACGTTATTTTGCCTTTTTTGTCACAAATTGGGCCGCAGTGTGCTATAATGCGGTGAACTATAAAATACCTATTACTTAACATCCGGTGATGACTGGTCATCAATGACTTTTATAGTGTTTTTGTCATTACAATCTTACTTTGCGTTTAATAATAAGTTCCTAATTATGATTATTTGAACCTGTCACAAAAATCGTTCCCAACTGCATCAATGCGGTAAACTATAAAAATACCTATTTCCTACTTAAAATCCGATGATTACACGTTAATTACTTTTAGAGTGTCATTGACATAACACTTAGGTACTTTTCGTTTACTACGTATTATAGCGTTAATATTATATTGCACACCAACAACGGTTTACAAAAAAAAACAAATACAACTTTTTAATAACGGTAAACAATAGGCGGTATTACCGCCAAAAGAGATCTACTCCAGATAAACTTATATTATGATTATGACACAAAATTCAACAAATTATAAAATCTTCTTTATTTCTCCCCGTGAGATCCTGTAATTGGCTTCCCTGTTTTATTATATGTAAGTCTACTCAGTAAAAGCGGTTGGTTCTCCAAAATAAATAAATAAATGTAATTTTGCCTGTTTATACCTATTACAAAGATCGCCCCATTGTGCACTAATGCGGTGAACTATAAAGTACCTATTACTTAACGTCCGCTGATGACGCGTCGTCGGACCATCGCGCGACAGCTGTCATTGGTGGGTCTAATGATACGTTATTTTCCTTGAAGTACAATTAAAAAGCGGTTAGTACATGTTTCACGGAATTCTCTGTAAGTTATACTAAACTAACTTTGATGGCTATGCTCGTCCTGTGTTCCTTGTGATTTTATTAGTAACTAGCTGCGCGGCGCGGTGTTACCCGCTAATCCCACGGAAATACTAAATTGTTTCGGGATAAAAAGCCTATGTGTTAATCTAGGGTGTCAGCTACCTCCATACGGAATTTTATCAAAATTGGTCTAGCCGTTTGAGCGTGAAGAAGTAACATACGTATAAACACACTCACAAACTTTCGCTTTTATAATATTAGTGACATGCAAAAAAAACGGTCAAGTGCGAGTCGGACTCGCGCACCGAGGGTTCCGTACAAACATTTTCCATCCTTAAGTGGTTAAGTTAAGTTTGCACCTGGTATGTATATCGCTCCATACAAATGAGGTGCAAAGTTAACGCAACCAATCCCGTTTATTGTATGGGAGCCCCCCTTAAATATTTATTTTATTTTATTTTTAGTATTTGTTGTTATAGCGGCAATAGAAATACATCATCTGTGAAAATTTCAACTGTCTAGCTATCACCGTTCTTGAGATACAGCCTGGTGACAGACGGACGGACGGACGGACAGCGAAGTCTCAGTAATAGGGTCCCGTTTTTACCCTTTGGGTACGAAACCCTAAAAAACACTGAATCGACAAAAATAAATCCATATAATTATCGACCTTACGCACAAAACTTCATGAGAATCGGTTTCGAATTGCGAGTGCAGGAAATGCGAATGCGAATGCTGGACAAACGAATATTCGAACATCCGAATAATTTCCATCCAAACATCCAGGCATACGAAATAATTTTTGTGCAAACTGAAACGGAGACGCTTCCCTCACTCGGTCAATAATAACTTTTCGTCACCTTCGGCTCGGGCCACAAACTACTGCGATCTAGGACATTCACGAATTCACCGCCCTGGGTATGTTATGTAATGTAGGTATACTATACACGATGTTTTTTTTATCGGTGATCACGTACCAACTTTTCTAACTCAGTAATTGATGGCGGTCACGTTGAAGTCGCATTTACGAGAAAACAAACTTTTGAAACCAATTTTGTCTTAAATTCCTTGTCATCCTACTAATCTGTATCTGTGAGCTTACAACCGTTTTAATAATTTAATGGCAATGACAATTATGAGTAATCTAATAACTTGTCATTGTCATTACATAAACAAAGTCGAGAAAATTTCGATAAATGTCCCGCCAAAGCGATGGGACAAATGACTTAGGTATTGTACTTCAATAATGTATGTAGGATGGATGACCATGTATCTAGTGGTTATTGTTTTAATTATGTTTTAACGTTTAATTAATTAAACAGTGAGGTAATTGCGTGAGACCTCGCCTATTAAGTTTAATTTTAGCTGGATATTAATATTTTTCTACTCCTGATCACCGATTAAGATTCATCGTGTATAACGCACCGTAAAAAAATCGCCTCCGTCGCATGACCTAACAATTATTATTTTCCGAACGCAAAATGCCCTAAACGCAAATTGACCTAAACGCAAAAGGCCCTCAACGCAAAATGTCGTAAACGCGAAAACACCTAAACGCAAAATGAAGTGTCGGTATGTGTTTGTGTGTAACTCTTACGTGAGTGAATCCAATACACGTTAAGCAACAAATCAGTCAACTTCAATTGATAACGTAAATATACCAAAAATATGCAAATATCATTACTTGTGCCCCTTCCGTTTCCCACGTTAAAAAACTATGCAAATCCATAGATCTTTGGCCACCGCGGAAGTTGAGATATTCAAATACGCGGAGCGATTTTTTTTATTGTGGAATCCGTCATTTGAATATTGCTCAGTAAAGTTCCCTTGGGAGTGCAGGGTCACGAAATTAAAAGTAATTTATGTGGGTATATAAGATGTTGCTGTTCCATCATGGAACAGCAACACTGTCTCATAATTTGGTTCCAAAAACATATAATGAAATTGAATTGTAAAAAGACGAATATGGTATTAATTAATAAAAACCGGCCAAGTGCGAGTCGGACTCGCGCACCGAGGGTTCCGTACAAACACTTTCCATCCCTAAGTGTTTAAGTTAAGTTTGCACCTGGTATGTATAGCGCCCCATATAAATTAGGTGCAAAGTTAGGTATTTGGTATTAACAAAAAAACTACCTGCTAGATCTCGTTCAAAACAATTTTCGTTGGTAGTTTTTATAGTAATGTACATCATATGTTTTTTTTAGATTTTTCATTTTCTTATTTTAGAAGTTAGAGGGGGGGGGACCAACTTTTTTCCACTTTGGAAGCGTCTGTCACGCAAACTATTCGGTTTAGAAAAAAAATGTTTTAGAAACCTCGATATCATTTTTGAAGACCTATCCATAGATACCCCACACGTATGTGTTTGATGAAAAAAAATTTTTTGAGTTTCAGTTCTAAGTATGGGGAGCCCCCAATATTTATTATTATTTTTTTATTTTTGAATCAAAATCTTAATGCGGTTCACAGAATACATCTACCTACCAAGTTTCAAGAGTATAGCTCTTATAGTTTCGGAAAAAAATGGCTGTGACATACGGACGGACAGACGGACAAACGGACAGACAGACAGACATGACGAATCTATAAGGGTTCCGTTTTTTGCCATTTGGCTACGGAACCCTAAAAACAGCATCGCAAAACAAGTTGTCCTTCGCGTATGTGTAAAATGCAATAAAACTCGATTTTCTTTTGAAGGGTCACTGACTCGCTGTCTACTATCTAGGTAAACCATATTTTACGGAATCAGCAAAAAAACACATAATAGTTGAATCGAGAACCTCCTCCTTTTTTGAAGTCGTTGAAAAGGAGTGATACACGAGCGAATTTGCTGATTGAGCTATTTTGTGTAGTTTTCAGTAGTTTCCCTGTTGTTTAGTTTTCGCAGTATCGCATGACAAATCCGGATAAATTATCGTAGGTAATTAGATAAAAATTGTAATCAAAACGTATGTACGCGAGACACGCAACACACTGGCAAGTTTTTAAGCAACCAATAACATACAAAGTAAAAGAAAATCGAATCAATTTAAATTCTGTTCAATTTTAGGGTTCCGTATCCAAAAGTTGCTATCGGGACCCGTTAGTAATGTAGGATTAGTCCTCTGCGACCTGTTTGTCTGTCCGTGTCCGTCCATCTGTCACATCTTTGGAACAATAATAAGTGGAGCGTGTAGCCGCTATAATAACACAAACAAAGAATAAAGAAAATAAAAAAGATTATTTTCATGTTTTTTGCTCTAACGGTTGAATGGTAATATTCTGTCTCCTCGCATAGACATTGAAAGTCATAAATCGTTAGCTATCACTTTGAATTTATTAACTGTATTTAGCAACGTTAGGTTAGGTTTATTTTGTAAAAATCCTTAATCCCGAAATGTTAACTGCTTTTTTAAAGAACAAAATTATGACTTACGATTTTATGACAAGCAACACGTTACGCAATACAACTTAACAAATGCTAAAAAAATAATGGTACGGAACTCTTCGTCCGCGAATCGAGATCGCACTTGACCAACTTTTTTACATCGCACGCACTGTAAAACATTTCTCACATTGAAGCCGACACAATGTGCACGCATTTAGAAAATCGATTGATTATTCGAATATTTATGTTAATCGAGACGTCAGAATCGAGTACTCGTATGCAAATGTCGATTCTTATTTTTAATGCATTCAGACAAGTCGGGGCCGATATTCAAATCGTGCGAAATAACTGCTAGTGTTATGCTAATATAAGGTAGCTGAGACTAATATGTTTGGGTTGTCCCACGTTGCTCCTGTATTTTCTTTTGATATGTTGCTAGACATCGGACTTTTGATAGCACGGTAGCCCTTAAGTTAGAGAGCTGTGGAGCCGATATTAACATTAAAATACAATTCATACTCATATTCACATATTATACTTCAGTCTGTGTACCGTGAAACGGGGTTACTTTAAAATGCAGGGGCTACTTTGGAAAAGTGTTTTTAAGCCAAATTCTTATTTTTTTTACTATCTGTGGCAATGCAATGCCTACCTTCAACAATGGACTAACCTTTTACTTCATTTGTCAATCGCACTAAGAATATTTGCGTTTTTATAACCATTTTTAATCTATCAAAGTATCCCCAAAGTTTCGTTAGGTTTTTTTTAAATCGAAGGACTTGTGCGTCGAGATAGTTTTTAGCTATGTTTGGTGGAAATAGGACCAGTAGTTTCCAAGATATTCAGCTTTAATTGGAACAAATGACAAGATCTCAGCCCATATTGAAGCTAAGTATTCCAAATTTAGTGGTTATTTTCAGTTTGAGTAGCATTTTCTATATCACTCATTAAATAAGGGTATCATGATGACCACGTCGGGGGTGTTTTCAATTTTTTTTTAGGTTATCAACTAAATATTCTGCACCGTATATTGCATTATGAAATCTATAAAAAAAAAACCAAACCAAAATATAAACCTCAATATAATTTCAAAATAAAATACACAACAATTATTATTTCATTATCAAGATTACTATACGTCCGCCATCAATCTAAAATCCAACGAAATTAGAACCGCAAAAAACCATTCGGAATTCGAACGTCAATCGAGAATTCAATTTGATTGGACGAATCCCGAGGGATGGGACGCCACTAAAATGGGGGAAATCAGAGGAAAATAAAAATTTTATCGCATCACATGTGAGGTGGCCAGCGATGGTTGAACCGCAGTGGGGAGGTGGTTTGGGGAAAGGAAAAAGGTTTTTTTGCGATGAATTGATGATGATTATGTTTATGTATGTGACTTTTACATTGAAGCGACAAATTTAAAAAATATTTTTTATAGGTTAGGTATTCAAAAATAAAATTTATATATTTCAAATAAATTTGGATATTCCAGCTGAATATTCAAGTTTCTAATCAGTTACCTGTTAATAACTTTACAGAATCATATATATATATATATATGATTCTGTACAGTTATTAGCCAGTACCCATTCAATATCATTAGCATGGCATACGTATGTTACGTATACTCTACATTTAATAGTTAAAGAAAAATATGCATTATAACTATTATAAGTCATAAACTTTTTTTTAAATACAACTTTTGATAAAAATAAACTACAAAAACTACAACTAACTAAGTAATATAAAGTATGGTAGTTATAAGAATTTTGTAATTTTAATATATTTTAAAATATTTTTGCAAACACCGAAATTTTCGAAAAAACGTCGTAAAATATTTTCAATTTTGAAAGGTTCCAGTAAACCAAATCTCTATGCCCTATGCTACATACTTAGTGTAAAGGTCAGGTTACACTGGTGGGTGCCACGCGGGGCCACCAATCGGGCCCCTACGGAGGGCGTTTGGCAAATGCCGATATTGTGCGATCGTGTGGGGTACATGTGTTATGTTTTACCTACTTCGCGTTTATATAGAACCCGCAATTTCGTCTGCGTGGAAGAAGTCATAACTCTCTTGTTCTGGTAAAAATAATATATAACTAATATTTTCTTCGGTTTCCGCGACTGTCACACATTTAAATAAAATAATTATATGAAAACCTTTGACAATGGTATCTGTAAAGGTACCGAAATGTCAGGAAGGCTCAAATAATATACGGGATATAATCGGTTTAAATTGTTTTATTTAAATAATATATAACTATTTGTGGATACCCAGCTAGCTGTGCACAATTTTTTTTTTGTTTTTGTGACCTCCAAATAGTTTATTTTTGTAATTTTTAGACGTTGTATTTTTACAATGTTATAAGTTTAGAGTGGCCAACTGTGTAAGTGAAGTAAAAAGTCATAACCCTTTTTTCTATGCTTGCTGTAAGAAAAAAGTATCCTGGGAACTGTCCTTGCATATCCAGCTGTCCCTACAATAAGAAAGGCATTAAGTTGCCATTTGTACTTTTTTTTTGTAATGTGCAATAAAGTTTAAATAAATAAAAAACATAAAAACATATACTTATGTCATATGCAAGTATTGAACGGGTACACTACAATACTCCAATTTCATTTGTTCGAATGCATCATCATTCCGAATTTTCATTATTCTGAAAACCACGTTCTGGTGAAATATTTTGAATTTTTTTGGGATAACTTATAATACTAACCTAACCTAATTAAATTGTGTCACATACCATCCACAGCCAATATTATCGTTTGGCGTGATAGCGGTCTCGGTATTATGAAAATTCGGAATTATGATGGATTCTGATAAATGAAACTTCGGAATTTCTTGGTTTTCCGGTATTGGACACGTGCACAACTTCCCATTTCATACCAACATGCCAAGACTACATTCGAAGTGCCATTGTACCTACATACTTGTAAATTAATACCTGAATAAACTTCACTACGAAAAGCTATTCATGTGTCCTTCGATTTTGGTTTTTAATAAGTCCGAAATTCGTTAGTAATATCATCTGTAGACTGTTACAACTTAACAAATCGTAAACCCGAATCTGACACAAGCTTTTTTTTCCACGCTATCTAAGAGACAAAATTTCAACACCACACATTTATTCAGTTTTGAATAAAAATCTACTAAACATTGCTTTTTCTCAAGCACACTAACGGATATTCCATCTCGCAAAACCAAACGCAGTAACTTCTAAATTATTTATATGCGGATACGACATTTTTCTTTGGGATATTAGTATTCTGAATTGATCACACCATCTCAAGTGACATACCTCCGTGACCATTAAGTTTATCAATGACCATTCTAGACGTTGCGACACACGTTTACGCTCGATGCTATCCGTGGGAAACGCTAACGGTGTATACATGCCTTTAGAATGTTTAGCTGCAGATTTTTATAGGGCTGTTTCTACACAAATTTTCAATGTTCTATTTTTTTTATGCACATACTGACCGGCAATTTACCTCAGTATCACCTGATGATAAGTGACTACAGGGTAGCATCCAGCGTACAATAACAAATAAAACATTACAGACAGAATGTGATTCGAATTTTATCTGTCTCTCTCGCTCTTATGCGATCGAGATAACCTTTCCGATTTTACCCAAACCCGAATCCTAAACTAAGAGCTTACGGATTGTGCATTCCGCTAGCCTTTCTGGTGGCATAGTATTATGCATATTTACCAACGAACGACCACATTCAACTATACATAAAAAAAAAATTAAAATTAACTAGGGAAGTCAAGCAATTTTAAGCTTAGGTACAACCCTATTTGCATCATTGTAGTTAAAATCTAGTGACCGACCCTTATGACATATTATAATTTAATCCGTACCGTCCAACGTATTGTTTCACATCTAACCGAAACTTAATAGCTCAAAAAAAAGAAAGCACAGCCGCCACTAGATCACCTAGGGTCGCACCCCTCAACCCTTTCGATTCATTATTATAATACGTGCCGGTATTCACTGGTTTTTCTATTATTTTATAGTGTGACGCTGCTTCAACTGAACGGGTTTGATACTTGAGTGGATGAATGCACGTTTCTGTTTGTATGTGTTTTTTTATAAGGTAATTATAATTACTTGAAGCTACTCTAAGTCTTTAAGGATTTATCTAAAGATCTTATTACCACTTGCACAATTGGGCATACAATAAAAATTATTTCAACTATGATGATCATAAAATTGATTATCGCTCCGAAGGTTCTTTAAGCTTTTTTTTTTATTGTTACGATTCATTATAGTTCACATATTGTGCACATTATAGTTCACATATTTGTTACGTTAAATTTATTTTGGTACATCTATAGAAATATAAATGCCAGGTACCTACTTAAACCCTTTTTTGTAAGCATAGGCTAGGACAAATTTCATATACTTTGATGAACTTTCGCACGTATCAACTTAATTAATATTATAGCTAGCATTACTACCTACGCGTATCTTAATCAAAGCTCGTAAAATTATAACGTGGGAAAGGTAATTCAACTTTTAAACCTGAAGACTGTAACATCTTAAATTTAACATAATTATTGGTCTCAAATCGGGCCACTAATTGCTTATACGGTGTTTAAATTATCATATTAGAATACTAAAACAGTTTAATTACGTGCTTTTCACTAAGCACAGGTTCGTTAATCTATAATAAACGGAACGTTCTAGTTGTTAAAATGCCGTTTGGTTCAAGTACCGATAGAGCAGCAATATGATGGTATTTGAGACAAGTTATTATCGCTCTTTTGGCTAAGGTTTTAAGGACGTTGATATCAGTTTTTTCAACTGATTTGGCACATTTGTTGTTTAAATTAATCTAATGAATAATGATTAAAAATGCACTCTGGCTTACATTAATAATATTTAAGTATAAATAATACTTATTGTTACAGTTTTCGCATAAGTGGCATAACCTAATCTACAGCAAATATATGCAATTTACTCGAATTTTACATGCTTGTGAAGATTTAACGATACTCTAAATGGGTATTGATCAACCTGACTACCGTTAGGGAATGCAACGGCTAACCGCAGGTATCTATATGAAAATAACCGAAATTCGGTTAATAACCGTTTTTTTTTCATGCTAAAAATAACAGATTGCATCCCCTTACTACCATACAATTGCCAGTCATAATTAAATGTTTGTAATAAAGTAGATTTTTCTTAGAGACAGTCAACTTTCAGGGTTTGTTATAAAACGAGCATAACCTAATCGAGTACCTATACTGGATTAGCTTTCAAAAAACCTGGAAAGGTAATAAATACTTTTGAATAAAAACCATGTTATGGCAAGCATTCTACATTATTTAAATTGGGGGTCATACCAAACCTGACAGTACATGTTAAAGGTATAGCAAAAAAGCGTGACATAGGGGGGGAGGGGTTCAAAAAGTCGACATTTTGCGTGACGTAATATGTGGACGACCCCTTATGACTTGGTGAATTTGTTTATTACGTTGAAGATCACCGTATAGATTCGTGTAAATTGACTATGCGTAATTTATAATGTATCCCTATTATGTGTCAAATAAATACAATCTAATCTTATCTATATTAAGTCTTCCAATAATTAGGGTTCCGTACCCAAAGGGTAAAAACGGGACCCTATCACTGATACTTCGCTGTCCGTCCGTCCGTCCGTCCGTCTGTCACCAGGCTGCATCTCAAGAACGGTGATAGCTAGACGGTTGAAATTTTCACAGATGATGTATTTCTATTGCCGCTATAACAACAAATAAAATAAAATAAAATAAATATTTAAAGGGGGCTCCCATACAACAAACTTACAGATAAAATGGTACGGAACCCTTCGTGCGCGAGTCCCACTCGCACTTGGCCGACGGTATTTTTTATTGCTAACACAAAGATCAGGCTCTACTCTTAATATCTAGTCATACTTACTTACGCTTTATATAATTCGCCAAAAATTGTACTTATATGTTGTCGTACTTCTTTTCCCTTCAAATATCTCCGTGCAAGTATCAAGTAGTCCCGGCCGCGCTATCGCTCCAGCATGACGTATCATCCTGTATGTTAATTCTGCGTTTAGTTCCATAATAATAATTCCCAATACGGACCCTTTGTTTTAACCGGCTCAAAGCGTTTTGTTCGAAACAATGCAACGGGAATTCGTTTGACGATTTTTGAATTTTTAATTAGACTTCATTTTTAATTGTTGGCGCTTTGACGCGACCGTTAGAATTAGAAACGACCATATAATATAAAAATAATATTATATTATGTATAAAGTTCAATTCGTCAGTCCCCAACGTTAGATTGGTCATTCCTTATATATTATGTAGGTAAGTACGGAATATGGTTGTAATACATACCGTAATAATGTATGGAACATACTTACTTATATTAAACTGACAATATCAACCAATTCATACCACAAATACTTACTGAAAAATCAAAATTAATATTATATTAAATTCAGGAATGTCTGCTCGTGGCTTTTGTCAATGTCAGTTTATAATAATATTAACTTTATTAAGAATAATAATCCATGCTTGTATAAATGTTCGTATGAAAAAATATACACGGCAGCAAAATCAGTATTTTTTTTTCCAAAACTGCTCAAACAAAATCCCCAAAATTAATAGGTAAAACTATGGAAGACTATACAGAAGAATATACTATGTAGGTAATTATTTTAGCAGTAAACAGATTTGACAAGCAACGTCTTGATTTAGTAACATTATGAACCTCTTTACTAGTGCTGGCCTAAAGTATTGTCTATTATACATTTGCATGATGTATTGACAAGTTGTGACAACTGTGTCATGTAGCTATTTTAATTGTAATATGTCGGATTCTAGTTAATTAAAGCCAAATATCTTATTGGTTTGTCTTTTAACTATGCAACAGTTAGCAGTTTGAGTGTTGGACCCGGATGGAAGCGATTTTGAGGAATAGTACTAAGTGACTCGTATGAAACGTTATGCGACTCCTTTTTTATCAGCAGTGTTCGGATTAGGCAATTGCCCGAGATTTCGTAAGATAATATTTATATGGACATGACTTAATACCGGGATTATAATAGTAAAGCTACAATGAAATATGTGTTTCGTTTCAAAATACTACTTATTTAAATAAAAAAAAAATCAAACGTATCATATCGCGCATATTAATTATTTGACGATTCGGTAGCTTTGCAGTTATCGTTGTCAAAGGTTGACTGAAAAAAGCACAAATTTCTCTGTCAAACTTACATTTCTGCAAACTAACCATTTTATAAGGTGTGCATACATGCTAGTTTGGCCTAATACAGTGTAAAGACACAGACAGTTACACATGTGCCAGAAGAGCATTCATTATTTTTTTAACAATATCTACGAGCGATTCACTATAAGGCTTACTGGGGAGGAGGCAGGCTTAAATAATAAATATACGCCATATAACATATAAGTAATATGTTTAAATTATTCTATTTAAATGTATAACAGTCGCGAAAACTGATTGAATGTTACTCAGTTATAAAAAAAAAGTACATCATTATAATATATAAAATTGTTTAGCAGTGCGTTTTTGGCAAACTATAGACTATTGCCCAACGCACTGCTAAGGAATGTCATATAATGTCACAAAAGGGGGTTTCCGGGAATTCCCGGGGTATATATCCATATTAAGTATAGCATTTCAGGTCATTCACCCCAATCCGAACACTGTTTATCAGGACAGCAAAAGAATGGAACTCTCTTCCTGCGAACCATTTTCCTGAAAAATATAGTCGATAATAAATAGGCATCTTCTTGGCAAGCATGCTCCATGCCTGCTTGGGTATCTAAAATAAAATAAAAACTCCTGTCTTCGCCGCGCTCGCGTAGGTCTGTCGTCTGAAGCAGTAAATTATATTATGAAACATGATGTCTAAAATGCATTGTTTTCATATTCTTTAGTTTATTTTAGTAGGTACAGGTAGGTACTTGAGTTTTCGAAATGACCACCATTTTTTCAATACAATATTCAACTAGTTTGGGTGCGTAAATTGTCTTTAAGGCTGTTTGTTGCTCTTTGCTGGTGTTGCGACTTGTTACATACACTGCATATCCACAGCCTACACAATTGATATCAAAGTAGAAAAAATAATGTTGTATGAATGCAGTTTTTCTTGTTATTAAAATCGATGTCATGGTTCCTAAGAGCAGATCTTCGTAAGTATGTCTTATAGTTTCAGACTTTCACAGACCGATCTAAATGGGCCAGCCTGTATATCGATGGCAAAAAGCGTAAAAGCCTATGAATTCTCTTGGCGTTTACAGCATTTACGCTTCTTGCCGTCGATATGTACCTACCTACTTTTAGCTTTGTCCACAACCACAACGACATACACACGGTTCAGTAATGGCTTTGAGAAAAGCAGAGAAAAGGATGGCGGGCGCGTTACCTCGACTTGTCTATAGGTAACATTTTAGTCCTGACCTAACAAAACGAGGAACTGGTCTTACCTGTGTAATCTTGGCTTAACATTAATTTTTCTCCAGGTTTTAGGGTTCCGTACCTCAATCGGAAAAAACGGAAACCTTATAGGATCACTTCGTTGTCCGTCCGTCAGTCTGTTTGTCTGTCAAGACCCTTTATCTCAAGAACGCGTGGAGGTATCGATTGGAAATTAATACCATTGTACCATATACTCAGGTCTACGGTCCCTTGAAGCTGTGAAAAAAATCAAACTTCTACGTTACGTGAAAAAAAACTCGCAATAAACGTACATTTCGATACTCTCAAGGGAATCAAAATGACCTAGAACTATGAAATTTGGCAAGTAATATCGTCACATACTACAAATACTTATAAAAATCTGAAAACCAAATGTTTGTAATTAAATCATAAAAAAAATTGTCCTATTCAAACATCATATTTGGAGAACTCGGTTGCGTTAAGTTTGCACCTTGTTTGTATACGGCGCAATACATTTCAGATGCAAACTTAACTCAACCAGGCCAATTAAGATAGGATAAAGTGAAAGTTTGTACGGAACCATCGGTGCGCGAGTCAGACTCGCACTTGGCTGGTTTTTTTGGAGGATATCAAGGTAACAACTGAATAACATCTTAATATGCTCTTTTACCTTGTTTACAGTAATTTATGAATTTCTGGGATTTCCATGCGGTTACCTTTTAATGTTTAAGGAAATAAACAAAAGTCGAGTAAAAGAGGTGACGTTTACAAGATGAATAACTTTGTTCTGTTTCAACTAGGTTCTTAGAATCGTTAAAAGCCATTGTAGTAATCAAACGTTTTTTTATAAAGTTGGCACAAGCTTCGAGCCGCCATAAACGGATTAATAATAATAATCAAAAGTTATTGCGGTATTACAGATGTAAACCTCTTTACTGAAACTCATACAAGTCGCTGAAAAAATCTATGTCATGTGTCATGATGATACTTAGCTAAAATGTAGAGGTAAATTTTGACGTAAAAATAAATAAATTTTAAGTAAAAATAAATGTGAAAAAAAATGTGTACGTGAGATTTGAAATGTACCTAGTTGAATGTGTTGGCCGTTGTAAATATCTATTTGATTTAACATGTAAGTAAAAGATATGAAAAAATCCGTAAGTGAAATCATTTATTCAGTTATATATTTAAACACACCTACCCAAAATGCCGTAAGATGCGTCTCTCAGACTCATAATGCAACTCAAGATAATACTACCGATATAGATTATTCGAAAGATAAAGAATATACATATAGCCAATTCAACATTAACAGTATATTCCATGTAGATTACAACCAGGATGACAGCTCGCGTTGTCCTTGCTGTGGTTATTTACTGGTACATAATAAAGAAGATCTATGCTTCTGCGGCCAAGATTCATCTACAAACCTGGAAAGAAAATTCACCGTTATGTCCAATATACTCGAACTAAAATACACGCAAGATCATAATAACCCTAACCGCAAATCTCACGAATCTCTTGACCCAACAATTAGAAGTGAAAAGAACTGTTCTGAAGGTTTATCTGCAACATGTATAACTCATCTGCCATCACATAAAAGCATGCCACAAGATCGTTATATTTCTCGATTGCCTTATATAAACTGCCCAGATACAATTAGTCATGAGAAAGGAGAGTGCGAAAAACCATCATTGATTATAATAAAAGGTTCTTCTACATCATGTACAACTATTCTATTATCGCATAGAGACATGACACAAGATCATTATATTCCTCGATTGCCTTATAAAGACTGCTCAGATAAAATTTGTCCTGAAAAAGGAGAGTGCGACAAACCACTGATTATTATAAGAGGTTCGTCTACATCATGTAGACCTAGAAGCATTATACAAGATATTTATAATCGTCGGTTACCTTACAAAGACTGCCCAGATAAAATTGCTCGTGAGAGAGAAAAGTGTAACAAATCATTTATTATAAGAGGTTCTTCCACATCATGTAGAATAAATTCACCATCGCATAAAACCGTGGCACGAGATCGATACATACCTTGTATCAAAAGCTGTTCACAAACATTGCAAGATATAGAATCTGAATACTTTGTTAGAAGTACAGAATATTCATTCAAGAATAAGCTTGAAGATGACCTGAAGTGGGAATTGCTAAAAGATTATTCTCAACGCAAGCAAAAGCGATATTATATTCAAACGTATTCGTCTAGCTATAATATCCCCAATGAACGTGATGAGTATTTAAAGAGAGCTAAACTTCCAGGGATTACCAATAGTATACAATGTTGTGTACATACTAACACATCACCTGATCAACTGATGAACGAAAGAGGTAAAACGGCGGTGGTCCAAACCTGTTGTGAATGTGAGTGCAAGTGTATTTTAAATAAAGTTATATCAGATAAATCTCCTGAGTGGTCCGAAGATTGCCATCCAGTAGCCCAATTCGATGAGGAGTGTGATATACCACCTAGTAAAACTTGCTCTAAGTTATTCAAAAAAGAATCCAAGAAACCTCTCAGTGCAGAATGCTGTTGTAGTGGTAGTCAAAATTCACAAAAGTCAAAAAAAGTGAAAAAGAAAAAGTCAAAGAAAAAAGTTGAATGCTGTTGTCCAAGTCCAAAGTCTTCTCCAGCTAGGTCTGATTTTGCAACTGATGCAACCCCGAAGGAACATTTAGAAAGCCAAGATACGCAAACTAGTAAGAGTTCAAACATGCACACACAGGAGATGTTGAAACAGATTGTAAATCAGCAAGAAATCATCATCGATAATCCTACCAGTATAGTCATAAGAGGTGGTCGTCTATTAATATCTAACGGACCTAACAAATATAATGAACATGGATATAACGAAAATGAAGAAAACGATCAGAAAAGACGTGGCCAACGATATGTACATTACGGATCTAGCGAAGGTAACGAATACGATATAAGTGATAAAGGCTTGCAGTGCGTCTGTGGGAATGTAAACTTTACTGAAAGTCCAGAGATGTCTCAAACTGACTTTAATGACACGGCTCGCTTCAATGCCCGCCCAAACAAACCTAATTATAGTAAAAGCTGCCAATGCCAGTTCATGGAACGCAAAGACACGACAGAATCTCAAACGCATCCATCCATTATCAGTCAGGAATATCAACAAGAAAAACGAACTGAATATGACAATAAATTGATCCAAAGTGCATGCCACCACTGCCCACCTTGCAAGCAAGTTCCTAACTGTTTCCTTAATCAAAATGTGGACTTGGTAAACTACTGTGTTCATGTGCCGGTATGTGCTAGAGATGCCTTGTGCAAAAAGTCGAGGAGTGGATTCGTGAGTACGATGCCTCGTAATTTTCTGACGAGAGGTTTTGGTACACCGAAGGCACACATGAAGGTTCGGAAAAAATCGACGCACATCAAAAGGGTCATGACACTTGATACGGTACAAATTAAGAGGGTACCGTCGCTTGATATTCCAGTGAAAACTTCCGACGAAGACGTAATTTTGACGTCGACGGATGACCAGCTATCTGATGTCCAGCCCCCACTCCTCACTGCACTTGTCCAGCCCCTTACCCGTGCGACCTGTTCCAACCAGTCCAGACACTTCAGCATCAATTCTGGGATCTTAACCGTATGTTACACATGCCACAATTTACCTAATAGTTTTAAAACAGTTAAGTACGCATTTCCTCAACTGCCCGAAGTTTGATACTCATACTCATACTCATTTATTTATAAAATGTTTTTCAATTTTTAACCGACTTCAAAAAAGGAGGATTTTCTTTTCTATGTGTGTTACTCGATATCTCCGAGAATCGTGAACCGATTTTCAATTTTTTTTTTTTAATCGAAAGGGTATAACTCCGAGTTGGTCCCGTTGGCACTAAGTCGGGATCTGATGATGGAATCTTGGAGAAATCGAGGGAACTCTTCAAATGTTATAGGGACATGTACGGCGCTTTCGGTAATTTATTGATAAAGTCAAGAATTTACATTCAGTAAATAGGATTTGGCTTAAGGAAACTGATGAACACACATAATAATCACTAAAAAGCAAAAAAAAAAAAAATTTCTAACAAAAAAAAGAACCGACTTCAGTAAAACTAAAAAGCCAACAATAACCCGTTCAAGTACAGATTACATTTGACTCACCCTTCGAAGTCGGTGCCAAACCTCGCGTAAACTATAAAATATAAATATAAGAACTGAGTGGTTTGGGATCGACTCCGAAGGGTGAGTCAAATGTAATCTGTACTTGAACGGGTTATTGTTGGCTTTTTAGTTTTACTGAAGTCGGTTCTTTTTTTTGTTAAAATTTTTTTTACATGTCACATATTGAATTATTAAATTATATTAGGTTACATTATTCCATTTAATTACACATTTCAAATAATCAATCATTAAAATACAATACAAAATTTAAATAACATTAACAATTTATAATTTCAGTACAATAATCAACAATAATAATGCATACTTAACGTTTTTTGACCTAATACAACGTTTGATATAATGCGTTTTCCTTTATTTCCTTTCAAATGAATGAGCTAGTAAATTGTTTGACGAGTACCGTAAACCAGTACCGTAATGTTTAATATAATAATGTCTCATCTCGTATAATAGATCTCATTACGTAACGTTTGATACAACACGTTTTAGAAAACCTAGCCAGGTTAGAAACTTTAATAGTTCTAGAAAACCTTACCAGGTTAGAAACATTAATAGTTCTAGAAACGTGTTTTATCAAACGTTACGTTATGAGAACTATTATATGAGATAAGAAATTATATTTAAAGATTTAAAGAGTTTTATTGAACATAATAACAAAACAGTACATAAAACAAATGCACGTAACCACTGCAGTAGTTAATATAAACTGTGTCGCAGTCAGTTACGCCCTCCTCCGGACACCATAGGTTATGTTCTATCTATTAAACATTTAGGTACCCTTACCTGAGCTAAAGGGACTGTACTCGCTAAGTGACAGCGACAACGATTCGTATGGAGAATAGTCAAGTGCCCCTAGCGACTACTATGACTAAAATTCTCCATACGAATCATCAACGCAGTCGCTGGCGAGTACCTACAGCCACTGTAAACTCATGTAAAAGTAAAAATGTCTGTCTAAAATTAAAACGGTTTGAGAACACAGAATATTTCCTTCCCATTCAGTTCCTAAATTTTCATAAAGATTGGTTAATTGAGAGGCTTTATTCCTTTTAGAATGCTGATTGTTTTAGACATTTTTCTGTATGATTACACATGTTTCTTAACATATTATTGATGTTACTACTTAGAACAGAGCTATTGGAATTTATTGGTAGATATTTGAAACCTACACTTTGAATTAATCATTGCTAATTTTTGTTTCAAAATCTACTCGAAATTGACAAAATACGCGCGGAAAATAAGTTGTTTAAATTTTTTTTCGACTGTACGCAATGAAAGCATGAAATAGCTATGTTACTACCTAGAACTCGAGGAAAAGTATTATTCACTTCAAAAATTTGGTTGAAATTATAAATATATTTGTAATAATATGTTTTTTTTTTTTAACTATTAAGGCCTCGTATTTCATTATGAAACAGACGAAAGCGAAAGCTCGAATTGTATGGAAAAATTACGCGTGGTATTGCTGTTAGGGGTGCCCCCTCACCGCAACTCTTGTAGGTAATATATAACAAAAAATATGAAAATCTCATTTATTTTGTTACGTTACAGGTGAATGCTCGCGGTAAGGAAGCACCCTTACAAACCGTTTTGTGTCAAAGTATTATTACTAAAAGTTTAATTTTTCTTTCAGAGCAAAGCTCCGTTTTGGGGTCTGATGTCGAAATCTTTTGCCACGCTTTCTGCCCAGAAGATGTTTCTGAAGATCTTCAGAAAAGACAACAGGAACCGACCGTGAATGTCTCTTGTTAGCACACATCGGTAACTACTGCGGCAAACTCGGGCTAGTCATAACATAATTTTATATCGTATTTTTTTTCACTATAGGTATATTTTTTTAATATATGTGTGACATTTGTACAATTTCAAAAACTGTATATCTACAGTTTTTTTGTCAACAGGCGAAATATGGGTATCCCAGGGCTGTCACAGTTATATTTCCCACAGGGGGATACCTGGGTATTCTGGGTTTGGGTTTAGTAAATAAATGTAGCTATGTAACCCTGGAGTAACATATTTACATTAATTTACTCGAACGTGTATTGCACGATAGTTACTGATGTTTATTTATCCGTCCTCTTATTTTTACTCTTTTTAGTTTCGGTATTCGTAAGTAAACAACATACATACAATAACAATTTGGTAAATATGGTTGGTATGAAAAAATACACAGTAAACGGTGTTGTGTTAAAAAATACGTAATTGTGATATTAATTGTAAACAAGTATGTACTTTTTGTCAAATTAAATAATTTAATAATTCAGTCGTCACTTTTATTACCACTATTCCTTTCCAAATATAAGAAATTGCAATTTAAAAATCAACTCGTATACCTACCTAGAAAATTTAAATAAAAAAAACAAAAGGATTTTATAAGAGTTGTTTTTACCGATTGAATTAATAATTTCGGCGGTGTGGGCTCACAAATAAAAATCATAACTTTTAATAATTCATTTCCTCGAATTCTAGGTAGTAACATAGCTATTTCATGCTTTCATTGCGTGCATTCGAAAATAAGTTGAAAAACTAATTTTCCGCGTGGATTTTGACAATTTCGAGTAATTTTTTAAACAAAAATTATCAATGAAAAATTAAAACTGTAGGTTTCAAATAGCCCTGTTCTAGGTAGTAACTTCAATAATATGTTAAGAAACATGTTTGATCATAGAGAAAATGTCTAAAACAATCAGCATTTTAAAATTTTAGAAGAAAAGGCCTCATAAGTATGGATCGGACGAAAGAGTGCAAATGACATAAGGAACAGGACTAATGGAGTAGAAATCAGAGTTACATGCAGTTTTTATGGAGTCGATAAATTTGTCGAAGCTGATATAGATTCAAATTTAATTTATCGTTACTATTGGTGCTGATACATTTCGTCTATAAAAAGTGGTTTTATTGGATAAGCATAATATATTGGAGTGGATATATTTTATTGCACGAAATGGGAATGTGGGAACCTATTGATTGATTGATTGTTCATCTATCTAACCTATTCCGTTATATAAACCGAATGCAACTCGGAAATGGTAACTTGTGTGCCAACATAATTTTAGTATAATTGTGTTAATTAATATATTGATTTTATACCTCTTAGAAAATGAAAAAATACTACTGTATAAAAAATGTTACATTAATTTCTACTCCATTACTCCTGTTCCTATGTCATTAACACTCGATTGTCCGATCCCTACTCATAAGTGCCATAACGTCTCAGCCTCACGTACAGTCATCATCTAGACTAGAGCAACTGATCATATTTAGTACCTTTTCACTTTAACTGCTTTGATACATTCAAACTGTCATACTACTACTCCTTACTGCAACAAAGTACTTGCACGATCGTTTACTTTTGACATTGAATGAATGAATCACCAACCTAACAGTCAACAGTACAGCTATCTTGTAAAACTTTTTTTTATTAAAAACGAACTGGCCCTATAAACATATCAGGCTTATAGCCGATGTAAGAATTTCCTAATCCCAAGCGAGGAATTTTATTATTTGGAACCATCTAGTAATAATTTTAAAAGTAGAAAACCAGTTGGTAACCCTGATTTGAAAAAAATACAACTCTATTCCGCTTTGATCAAACTCCCACCTTAAACGTGGCACGTTAAAGTTGATTTTCGAACGGTTGAGTTTGACGTTTCGGCCATTTTGTTTTGGATAGGGTTGTGGTCAAAAACTAATGAGAGAGTTCGTTGAACGTAGCCTGTTTGGGTTTCCGTGAGTTTTTAGGAATCCGTGGTCGAGATAAAACTACGATACTTGGTACGGCGCGATAAAAACTTATGGAGTCACATTTTTTTGGTGTGAGTGTATTTGCTGTGTGAATAGATTACAGGTAATAGATACACGACTTGACTATGAAAACGAGTATGGATGTTTTATAATAAAGTTATTTTTTTATTGGTCGTGAGCATTAATTCTGATCGAATGTTGAATTTATGCATGGCAACACCAGACGGGCTAGCATATCTTACCCTTGCTTCATTTGTCGCGTGACTGCATCACCCGTCTTGCTCGCACAGTGTTCAAAGGAAAGTGACAGCTTGTGTCGCGCGTCAAACAGTCGAGTGTCAGATTTATGCTAGACTTTTGCTAGGCGTACAGTCTAGCACATGTCACCTGTAACCATCCTGTAACTCTCTCACAGTACCGCATAGACAGAGACGGGGTTTCACGCGCGAGAAAGAGTCTCAGTCCTAGTTGTGCTAGAGGTGCATTTACCTACTTACATATTTTAAAAGTATGAGGCATAACCTTAGCCGACGAATTTAATAACTCCGCTGAACTAACTCATTATCTCCGTCATTATGAAAAAAAAAAACTTTATAAAAAGTCGTAAAAGAAATCGCTTGCGAAATGCGACCCGTAGACGACACCCGAAAATCTGGACATCTCTGAACATCCAAACAGCCGGAAATGTAACTGACGATAGATTTTTTGTTTAAAGAAAAATGATTGACCCCCAGTTTGTAAAACCTTACAGCAAGAACTATCATCATAAAAAGAGTCATACTCTTGTTGGTGTAGCGGATGTAGTATGTAGCTGTCTCCATCTATTCCTATCCATAGCCACCACCTTGATTTCCCTATGTGACATTGACGTTTACCTTCTCCTTTGATTTGTTTTATATAGCTTATTCTTGGTCTTCCACTACCTCGTTTCCTTCGATGATGTTGCTTATAAAAGTGTCATGTCGTATAATGTGACTAAACATCTTCACTCTACACTGCAAAAATAAAAAGCTCAGCTAGTTTGACTACTTGAGAAATAGGAAAATTGTGTTTAGTAGTAACCAAAATTATGCTAATTTTACACAATTTATTTTGGTTACTAGTAGCCATTAGTTTGTAAGTCCACCGATTTATTAACTATCAGCTAACAATAAACAAATCATTTTTTCCATGGTGTTCAACAAAGTCCTATTTTCTGTCCTCTTTTTCACTCTTTTAAGTACTCTTTAATTTGTGACATGTCTTCCGAAAATTGTACACATCCTATTTATGCACTAGCCAGCGGATTAACAATTTTGTAGCCCTCGGTTCACGTTAAACGATGCTAATGCTTCATTTCCGTTTTTTGTGATGAATATGCTAAAGAACATATAAATTTGTTATCTACCCGCCGTGGATGTCTCACTCAACTGATAAAATTAATACGCCATGATGATTTTGTGGCGAAAGGATTACAGTAGGCCAGCATGGGCTATATTTGTAGCAATTTCTTTGTGATTTGTGAGCTTATTAAAGGCACAATGTATAAATATTGTCTTGATCATCGGGGGGCACGGCAGTGCCCCCGCCAAGTCGAGCGCGAAGCAAACACTGCCGTACCATCCTTTACTGGAACCATTTCGCCGCATTTTCAGGCCCCTATTTGAGCACCTCTGGATAAGACCAGAACGCAGAAATTTTCGTCATCTAGTGAGCTATAATCACATACTTAAAATCCAAAATTTCAAGCCTGTAGGTCATTTAGTTCCGAAGTTAAGCGAAAGCAAAGTTTCGCATTTACGACACTCACTCACTCATGATCATCAGTAAAGAAGTATTACTTCCCATAAATTCAGAGAGCTGAAATTTGGTACAGAGTTGGGGTTTAATGGCCACATAAAGCAAAAACTATAAAAATTGGCCAAGTGCGAGTCCGACTCGCGCATGAAGGGTTCCGTACCATAAAACAAGTTTGTTGTATGGGAGCCCTTAAATGTTTATTTTATTTTATTTTTAGTATTTGTTGTTATAGCGGCAATAGAAATAGATCACCTGTGAAAATTTCAACTGTTTAGCTATCACCGTTCTTGATATACAGCCTGGTGACAGACGGACGGACGGACGGACAGACGGACGGACGGACGGACGGACAGCGAAGTCTCAGTAATAGGGTCTCGTTTTTACCCTTTGGGTACGGAACCCTAAAAACTAGGATAATCGAAGATCTGGAGTACTCTGATTAGAAAACACAAGAGCCCAACCAAACTATTAGAGATCGACATACCGCCTTTACAAAAAATATTCAACTTGTTGTGTTCGGTTGGCCGCCGTCGCGACTGACCGTCTCTCCTGATGATGGATCGCGTACCGATTCGAAAGATGTCGAGCGTTATTCGATTTCTACGACGTGAGTAAACCCGTTTAAGTATTTTAATATTCAACTTGGTGGGCCGCTTCATTTGAAGTCAAAAATCCAAGGTCTGAAGTATTTTGACGACGCGTTTGGCTCGGTTTGTAAACACCTGCCTACTGAGCCGGCGGTCCCGGGTTCGAGTCCCGGCCAGGGCAAATATTTGTGTGATGAACTCGAATATTTGTGCTTGGGTCATGGTTGTTCTATGTATTTCATTATATATTTATCTATATAAGTATGTATATCGTCGTCTAGTACCCATAACACAAGCCTTCTAGAGCTTAATTTGGGACTAGATCGATTTGTGTGAGGTTGTCCGATATTTATTTATTTATTATTTATTTGATGAAGAACCCTCAGCTGGTCTCAGCTCTATTAGAGATATGGTAATGCCCCCTTCTACTATTGGTACATAAAAAAAATCGACTGTCATTGCAAATATCCAGCGTAGTGGGATACATCTAATTTAATCTAGCCTATAGCGTCCCACAGCTGGGTGGGTTACGTATTAAAATCCCGAAAGATCATAATACCTACAGTTGAAATACCGATGGTCAAAATACCGAAAGTTCAAAAAGCCGATATTCGATAAACCGAAGCTCAAATTACCTATTTTCAGAAAATCGAAAGTTAAAAATCTCGAAATTTCATAATCCCGAAATTTTTAAAATCTCGAAATTTTATAATCCCGAAAGTCAATGAGCACTTTAAAAGTGTCAGGACACTAAACTAATCTGACTTTTCCGTGGAACCGATCTGCTCCGGCGCTGCGGGATGTTCAGCCCCTCCGCCCTAGCGTAAGAAAGTGCGGCACCTACGTCATTACTTTTTAGAGATAAACAAGCAGCTCCATCGAGACTTGGCTAGTTTTTTACAGAATGTTTTTGGTGGGATAATTATGAAACCATAAAGTTAACAGGATTTTTGAAATACTCATCCTGTACTAAGGAAAGTTTTTATTATAAAATACTAGCTGTGCCCTGCGGTGTTACCTGCTCATCCCACGAGAACACAAAATTTAATTTCTACGTTCTTCTCCGGGACTCGAACTATCTCCATACCAAATTTCATCGAAATCGGTTTCAACCGTTTAAGCGTAAACTGTAAAATAAATTGTGTAGCAAGTGAAATCAAACTGAATCAAGCCTCTTGTGTACAGCTAAAACTGGACCAAGTTATCGTACTAGGAATTTATCGTTCCCCGTCAAATGTTAATGCTATACCGTTTATTGATTCACTTTGTGCTCACTTAGAGATCATAAAAACAGCAAACACTATTATTTTAACGGGCGATATTAATATAAATCTCATACCTCGCGTACAGGAGTCCCCACATGAAAGAACAAATAGGAACTATTATCTAAACCGGTTATCTACTTTTGGCTTTTTGCCAGGACACACACTGCCAACAAGGGGTCCAAGCTGCCTTGATCACTTCATGCTGAAACACGACCTAGGTAAAAACACAGCTTCTATTGCAATCATAAGAACCTCTATCACAGACCACTTAACCATATTCCTAGCTATGTCTGACAGCATACAAGAAAAAAGTTTTATCTCGTATGAACGCCCCAAATACTCTCAAGCTCTCGTGTCCCTAGCTGGCAAAAATCTTGAAAACCTCCTTCATAGCGATAACCCATATTTCATATTAGAGCAACTTATATACAAAATCAAAGACAGCCTTAACGAGAGTAAAGTATTAATTAAAATATCTAGTAAAAATCGGATCATCAAACCCTGGATCACTACCGGTATTCTTCGGTGCATAAATAACCGTAATAAAATGCAACTACAAGCACGCTCTGACCCAGAAAATGAGATTCTCAAGATTACTTACCGTAGATATCGTAATTTTTGCACTAATTTAATCAGGAAACTTAAAAGGAAATATGATAGTGAACTTTTAGAAAAATCTGCAAAAAACCCTAAAGCACTTTGGAGTACTATTAAAAATATTACACACTATAAATCTAAATCTAGTAATGGTACAGAACTCTTAAGCACTCATTCCTCACCCGAGATTTCTGTCAACAGAGTAAACAATTTCTTTGCTAATGTAGGAAAGGATCTAGCAGAAACCTTAAACCACAACCTCAATTCTTACCATGACGTCCACCCTCCGTCCACCTCCCCATTAATCTCCTCATCATTTGTCATTTTCGATACTCACCCAGAAGAAGTGGACGATATCTTGATGGGTCTCAAAAATGAAAGTGCCCCCGGCTGGGATGACATTCCTACCAGGTTCCTAAAACTAGCCAGAACTCTTGTGGTCCCTGTTATAAGTAAATTGGTTAACACCTGCTTTGCTCAAGGGGTTTTCCCGGAGATGCTCAAACAAGCAATTGTAACACCTGTATTTAAGGGTGGAGAGAGGGACGATGTTAATAACTACCGACCTATTTCCGTTATCCCGGTTATCTCTAAAATTCTAGAAAAAATAATAAATAATCGCGTAGTTTCTTACCTTGAATAATTTGACATCAGATCTAAATCTCAATTCGGTTTCCGCAAGGGTAAGTCCACGGAAGATGTGATACTGGCACTCACATCAGAAGTAACACAGCATGTAGACCAAGGACAGAAATGCCTTGCTATCTTCCTAGACTTGCGGAAAGCATTTGACACCGTCTCTCTACCCACCCTTTTAACACGGCTTGAATCCATTGGCATAAGGGGAGCCCCTCTGAAACTCTTTAAGGATTACTTGCAGAACCGTACTCAAAGAGTTAAAATAGGAAACCACTTTAGTAGTCAGCATAACGTCACATTTGGCGTCCCCCAAGGAAGTGTACTTGGCCCAACGCTATTTCTAATTTATATTAATAATCTCATTAATCTCTCTACTATTGATGGAAGTGTGTACTCATATGCTGATGACACTGCAGTGGTCTTCAGAGACAGCTCGTGGGAAGCAGTCTATCAAAAAGCTGAAACGGGCCTAGCTGTTATCTCCGCATGGCTAAGTCAGAACCTTTTAACGCTCAATGCCAGCAAGACAAAATACATGTGCTTCTCAAAATATGAGAACACTCAGCCATCAATAAACCTAGCATTAAAACTACACAGTTGCCAGTTGCCAGCCGTTAATTGTAATTGCCTAATAATTGACAAAGTTTCCTCCATAAAATACCTAGGAATTATATTAGATCAAAGGCTATGCTGGTATGACCATATTGAACACGTGGCAGGGCGTATCAGAAAACTCATTTGGATATTTAAAATACTTAAACACGTTGCATCTAATCTACTTTTAAAACAACTATACATTGCATTAGCCCAATCAATAATGTCATACTGCATACCTATTTGGGGAGGGGCTAATAAAACAAAATTCCTCGAAGTGGCGAGGGCACAGAGATGTTTGCTTAAAGTCACTTTTAACAAACCCTTCAGATACCCCACTACAGAATTGTACAAAGAATGCGAATCGTTATCCATGCGAAGGTTGTATGTTGTACTTACCATATTAAAATTACACCGTACCTTAAGCTACTCGTATGTACCACCTGCTGAAACACGTAGAAGAAGAGCTAAAGCCGTCTCTATACCTGTTTGTAATTCTTTGTATGCTAAAAAACAATTCTTCGTCCAATCTGCCTACTTGTATAACTCTATTAATGACTTAATAAACATTTACCCAATGCTGTTACATGACTGTAAGAACACTATTACTAGCTGGATAAGGAACTTAAACTATGAAGAGACTGAGTTACTTCTAAATTCTTAAATGTATTCAAAATTGTCTTATATATAATACAAATTAATCAATACTTCGTTATTATATAATATTGTAACCATACATTTCCAAATGCATACCTATGTACGTACAAACTCCCATATTGTCTCTCACACACACACACACACACACACGCACATACACACACGCACACACGCACACATGCACACACGCACTTGTCCTCACATACCTCAATTTTAGCATTGTAACATAATATAATAATAATAATTATTTAGTATAGCTGTAATTATGTAAGCTTGTGCTTTCTTACAGTAAGTTAAATTAAAATTAAAAATAAAATTATAATTAAACCATGAACCTTGTATCTTAAGCTCGACAAGCTTGGATAATTACAGCGGTAACAGTTTCATTAGTATTAGTATTACCTTAAACTTAGATAACATTCAAATGGTTTTGTTATCCACCGAGTGAAGGAAGAGCGGGGCTTTCCGATATAAGCATCTATATGCTTAATGGAAGGTTCCAACCTTATATCTAGCTAACAACATTGTAAAAAAACCAAATAAACTTTTTTGAATTTTTTTAATTTTTTTGAAGCGTGAAGAGGTAAGAAACAGACAGACACACTTTCGTATTTATAATATTATAGTATGGATATAAGTAATATCATAATTATTAGTTAACTGATTTATTACACCGACTACATTAAATGTTTGCCTCGCTTGACGCTGAGCTACGTCTACGTAGCTTAGCTCTAGTGAAAACGCACCCTTAGTAGGGCTTGCAATTCCGGAATTGACTTGTATGGACAGTATCGAAAATTTCGGAATTTCTGATACTGCCCATACTAACCAATACCGGAATTGCAAGGACTAACCCTTAGGTTGCCTGTTCACAGAAGCGGAGCGGAGCAGAGCGGAGCCGAGATGAGTAAAATAGACCTATCACATTTCTCAGATTGAAATGCTCTTCTTTCGGTTCACAAAGTCGCAGCCTTATTAATTCCTCCGCTCCGCTCCAGTGAGAGGCAGCCTTATGCTCGACGGGCTGGCGCGCTGGCCTACTGTATGTCTCTCACCGTTACACCATAAAGCAGTTTACATATATTTGTGTTCAAATTTATAGTCTAGCACGAACCGACTGACGTTAATACGCACTGAGTATTCGTAGAGTTCAACGATTTTGGGACTTTTAGAAAGTTGTAATATTCTTAATTGATTCATGTATATTCCTAGTTTCTACCTAATTCTTTGTAATTAATAATATATTATGGTAATGGTGGCGGTTGACGTTTTTATTAGGTGAACGGTGCGGTGGTACAAAGAGTTTTTTTTAGGGTAACTGGAAATTTTAATGTTTTTTGGACTGTGAACAACCTGGGGACAGATTCGGCGTTTTTAATTGTGTACCTATGTTCGAGTTTATAGCACTAACTAGTTATTTTAGCGCTCTCCTCGTTTACCATGAGTTAAAGTGGTAAGTACAAGAATTTAATCGGTCGGTATGAATGAGCTTACAATTACCGGGATGGGTCCGGAGATACGTGTGTCACAAAATGGTCTCTGATGCATTTGATAAATTCAGTATAGTAGTATAATATCTATCTGTATTTTTTGATATTTCGATATGGTAGAGGCGCTTGTCTCCCTAGAGCACTTCTCTCAATATATACCTTACATTTTGTCTCCAAAACACACCGTCATTATACTCACCCTATGAATTTGGTCAGCCGGTAATAAAATGAGCTTACAATTCCCGGGATGGGTCCGGAGACACGTGTGTCACAAAATGCTATTTGAGGCATTAGAAAACATTTTTAATGCATAGTAGAAACTATCGGCATAGTAGTAAGTACTACTTACTAATGTCTTCAAAACTGACCGTCATCTGTCTACTCACCTCAGTAATTTAATCAGCTGGTAATAAATGAGCTTACGATTCCCATGATGGGTCCCGAGATACGTTTGCTACAAAATGGACTATGAGGCATTTGATAAATTCGGCATCGACTATAAGATAAGGTATCGTCCCGGAGATTTGACCTGAAGGTTTTATTTTAACTTACCTGGGTGGTATCATGTCACTTTTCATAAGTCTTATCAGCGATTCTATAATAGTGGTCTATGGAACTGTTACATAATGAGAGGTCTTATAGAATATGACCGAGGTTTTGTGAAACGAGCCGAAGGCAAGTTTCATAATAGGGTCACACGAATGTTTTTTAACCTTCTAAGGCCCAAAGCAAAAAAAAAACATTCCTGTCACTGCAAACCATGGTCCTACTAGTTGTACTATTTTATACTCATTCCTACCCATGATAGGTTTTTTTTATATTACTGTTCGGATACGCCTTATGTAGATTATAGAAAAGTGCGAAATTTCAAAACGAAATGTCGGGATTTCTTAGTAATTGGTGCTGAACTGCAATCCATTCAGCACATTATCCAAGATTGCGCTCCATCTCGCTCTCTACTCTCGCTCGCCAGTCTCAAACTTAATATATATGCTGTATTACACATTTGTTGAAGAAGCTGGATCTGATTTGCAGTTTACATTATTCCTAAAGGTAATTATGTGCAGTTGTATACTGTACACACTACTTTATCTACATACATATTCATCATCATATCATAGATTTTTTCCCCGCTCGGGATGTCGTAATGTTTAGTAAATAATATATGTTAGTATATTATATGACTTTGGTCACCCATGCTCCACCGCCGTGGCTGCCAAGTAATGTAGGTCAATCAACCAATCAATCAATATTTATTTGACTTAAAAACGTGGTGTACAATAATAGGTCTTATACAATATAAATATCAGTTTCACATGTTTTGCTGTTAACACAACACGTAAAATATAAATTCATTCAATATAAGGTCATTACCAGTATCTGAACTATTTAGGGCTCCCCCACATCTAGCGTCTTCCGAACGTCGACGCCTCACCAACGCCCGCGCGGCGTCGACGCCGCGCTCCCGCAGCGCCGACGCGACGCTGCGGTGCCTCTCGAACGTCGACGTCACAGTGACGTCCGCGCGGCGTCGGCGCCGCGTTAGCGCCGCGTTGCGTTAGCGTCAGTGTCGACTGTCGAGCGTCGGAGCGTCTTGTCGGCGCCCACGCAGCGTCACTGCGACGGACAGAGCACGCAACCCACCGCATCCAGGGTTGCCAGACATACGATAATTATCGTACATGTACGTTAATTTGGCCTCCCGTACGATGTACAATACAATGAGTACTATCGTACGCAAAAGTACGATAATTTGCAGGTCGTCGAAGGTTGGGTTAAATTCTAGGGTTTTATATATATATATATATATATCATAACATTATATATGAGAACGCACTCACTGGAGTGACCTTGAATCAAAATAAACGTCCAAATGGTAAGAAATGACTGCCAACCTGATCAGATCATCAAAATTTTTCACTGTTTGGTCGCCATTAGCAGGGACGCCAATGTCAGTGTTTTATGAATGAAAATTACAATTAAGTAATTTGTGAATCATTTATTCAAAGTCTGCTAAAGAATTAACAATCCTCGTGAGCTATTTTTAGGTTGTTCTCACAGCTCGCGTCATGTTGTCTATGCCTTACTCCAGTTGTATTTTTCTTAACCAACTCGGATACATCTAGGCCATAGACCATAGGCCATTATGCCAACACGTTGTCTTTTTTATAAAGAACAAAAATGTTGCATGCAAACACCATAAAGACTAAGAGATTTAGACATCATTGACGAGATTACAACTCAGCAAAAGTATGTAAAAGGTATAATCAATACTAGTTTAGCTATAGCTAAGTCATGATAACATGCTACCGGACTGTACTGTAAACATAAAAATATTAACATAATTATTTATCATAAAACTTAATACCAACAAATATACAGGTCGGGCCATGCCAAGACCATTGCGTAACAAAACATTAAACAACATCAACAATAGGTTTATAAGATTAACTAACATAGTCTTTGAGATAGGAAGGTTACTACCGAAGTTGAGGGTTTGGGAGAAGAACATTGATCCCGAGTTACAAGTAAATCTAAGTCATCTAAGGTAGACTCTACATTCTTAGGAGATGGGTAAGTATTTTGTGTGATACCTAGTGTGATATTTCAATAGTTATAGTAACGATTTAAGTTAGAAATAGGAGGTAGCCAATCAAATAGTGTTCTGGATCTGCCCGCTGATCAAGGAGATTTGATGAGGGTAGTCGCAGGAGTGGGCCTTTTCATCTACCCGCCTGAGATATTATCAGAAAATAACATAAAACGAGTGTCGGTTAGGAGAAAGGGGTCATTTTCGCAATCTTGGTTCAAGCACGGTTAGCGTGATTTGATTGTCACTGTACATTTAAGTAGCTTAGGGTGTGATCTGTGAATTACGTTGTGAAGCATACATGTAATAAAAGTATTGTTAACCGAAGAAGTTGTGTTTAACTCGTCACAATTTGGAAGTGGAGTGGACAACGCCCAAATCGTGTGAGTAGTTATTTTATTGTTTTGGAAATAATTCTTACAATGCAGTTTTGTATGTGTAGTGTTAATATTATCAGTAAATCATAATAACAACGTGAGGAACATAATTTAAATCAGTAATCATTAATACTATTTAGAACTACTAAATATTGGAAACGGAAAGACTTACGTAATGTAAACAAGTTAAGAAAAATGCTCGGTACATATCAGTGATGAACAAGTATTTCATTTAAATTTCAGTTTTTCAAGTATGTTAACTACCTTCTGGATTCGTATGTTACCTAATTGCAGTGAAATATTGTTCGAATTACTATATTCATTACTACATACCATGTACTATACTATATTAATTTCTGGTGATATTTCTGGAAGTATCGGTTACTTACCTACCTATTTATGAATGAAGCTGTGATTTTTGATCGGGTTAAATGTGATTTCGGGTACTTTATTAAAGACTTTTGCTTGTAGAAAAAGTCATTCAGTAGATATTATTGAGCCATGTAGGTGAGCTTATTTTTGAGTGCAGAACAAATCATTTGTGTACTGACTGAGTTAGTGAGTCATGTAGGTGAGCTTATCTTTAAATATTTTTGGTAACAAACGATTGAACTTTTACTACCTCAGTTGACAAGCTATGTATACATGCGCGCTTCGACTAGTGATATTGACAAGCCATGTATGTGCGCTTTGACTAGTGATTTTGGCAAGCCATGTATGTGCGCATCGACTAGTGATTTTGGCAAGCCATGTATGTGCGCTTTGACTAGTGATTTTGGCAAGCCATGTATGTGCGCTTCGACTAGTGATATTGACAAGCCATGTATGTGCGCTTTGACTAGTGATTTGGCAAGCCATGTATGTGCGCTTCGACTAGTGATATTGACAAGCCATGTATGTGCGCTTTGACTAGTGATTTGGCAAGCCATGTATGTGCGCTTCGACTAGTGATATTGACAAGCCATGTATGTGCGCTTCGACTAGTGATATTGACAAGCCATGTATGTGCGCTTTGACCAGTGATTTTGGCAAGCCATGTATGTGCGTTTCGACTACTGATATTGACAAGCCATGTATGTGCGCTTTGACTAGTGATTTTGGCAAGCCATGTATGTGCGCTTCGACTAGTGATATTGACAAGCCATGTATGTGTGCTTCGACTAGTGATAATGACAAGCCGTGTATCTGCGCATCGACTAGTGATATTGGCATGCCATGTATGTGTGTTTGCCGTATTTGTGGTGTCAAACCATGTAGGTTTGGTTTGACTAGTCTAGTAACTAAGCCGTATGTGTGCTGACCTGTTTTGATGTGTCAATCCACGAAGGTGCGCTTCACCTACCAATTGAGTAGTGATTTCAAACACATTTTGTCTGATTTAAAGTGTGGTAATGAGTACTAACTATTCAATATGAAGTTATGCTCCAAATAATTGTTTTAAGTCATGTAGGTGCACTTATTTCACTGAGTCATTATTTCACGAGTTGATTATATTTAATACCGTGGAATTAAATGATTATGCGTAGGTACCTAGGTATGTTACTTAACTGAATCGAATAAAAACGGAAGCACATTTTTAATCCTCTCCAATACGTCACGATAATTAGCAAAGTATCGAAAGTTTGAATAGGTAATACTTATTTACACGAATGTATCTTATATGTTGCATACCAGTAGTGATAGCTTATAGCGGAACGTGATGTGTACGGTGGATGAATAGGGTATAAAAAAAGTAGGAGTGGTGTAGGTTCACAATATTGTGTATTAATAATGACAGATTATACAGCGCAATCAAATAATTTTCAGGGCAATATGGATCTCGATGAAGAGCTGCCTAAGACGCCAATGCTCCCAATGACCAGCAGATCGGCGAGGAGATCCGCCAGCATGCCACACCCGCGGAGAATATTGCAAACTCCCGCCATAGACCCGCCTGAACAGGAGGAACCTGAGAGTCGTCGGTCCGGTCGGCGACGGCGGCGGCGATCCCCGCTCTCTGACGACTCCTACGAAGAAAGGCCACGGAAGTCGCGGCGACGGTTAGTGGGGCTCACGGCAGAAGACATAATCAAGATCTTCGCAACCATACAGAACCGATCGAGTAAGATCGCGCATTCTTCAATGACAAACCAGTTATTAAATGTTGTGCCGGAATTCGACCCTAATAACAAAACCAAAACTATTGATCGATGGTTACGTAAAGTCAATGAGTGTGGCAACATATATAATTTGGACGAAAAGCAAATTATTCACTATTCACTTCAAAAATTGGTCGGTTTAGCGAAGGTCTGGTACGAGTCTCTTCCATCAGTTAACTACACTTGGACCGAGTGGCAAAATAAATTAGTCAAAGCCTTTCCGAGTGAAGTTAACTATGGGAAATTGTTGGAAGATATGTTAAACCGGGTCTCACGTCCCGACGAGAGTCTCAAAGATTACTTTTATGATAAACTTACCTTACTAAGTCGATGCGACATCGAGGGACGTAAGGCCGTGGACTGTATTGTGCATGGCATTACAAATAATTCTATTAGGAATGGGGCGCAGGCTCTAAAATGCCAGGAGCCAGAAGATATGCTCACCTACCTAGCCTCACAACAGCTCCAGGGTGAGTCTGCAGAACATTCTTCTAACCACTTTCGAAATAGGGACAATAATACAAGTACATCCATTAGTAAAGGCAATAATGTATCAATCCAAGGCGAAGTTACCAGTGGCATAACTTGCTTCAATTGTCGTGAAAAGGGGCATTCATATACGAATTGTACAAAGCCACTAATTAAATGTCAAAGATGCGGTAGAATTGGACATGATTTTCCAGATTGTAGTCGAAAACCTCTTAATTCACACAGCAGTATGAATAGCAAGGAAATAAACGCTTCAGAAAATTAAGGGCCTAATTCGGTATACGCCGATTGCTGCAAATTAATGTAAGATTTATGACAATACATAGTTAATTTCAATAATTTTGGTAATGATACGTAAGAAGTAGTTGTGTCTTGTATAATTTGTTCTAATTACGATGATAATAAATATTGTAATTTTAGTTACGTTAGGAGAAATTTAGGAACATGTAACAATAATTTACAACATGCCTACGTGCATGAGTTAGACATGCATTCTGCAATGTACTTGTTAAAATATTGAATTTTCATATTTTATTTTGACAAATACTTTATCATATATTGTTTGAGCTTATTAAGCGTTTATTAACTGGTATAACTAAAAGAACTACGAATAAAAAGACGACGGTTGTAAATAATTTAATCTGTACTGGCCGAATGTGATATTTTATTGTATTCGTGCACCGGAGGTTGCACGTAGTCGGATGGCCGAATGTGATATTTCCATAGTTATAGTAACGATTTAAGTTAGAAATAGGAGGTAGCCAATCAAATAGTGTTCTGGATCTGCCCGCTGATCAAGGAGATTTGATGAGGGTAGTCGGAGGAGTGGGCCTTTTCATCTACCCGCCTGAGATATTATCAGAAAATAACATAAAACGAGTGGCGGTTAGGAGAAAGGGGTCATTTTCGCAATCTTGGTTCAAGCACGGTTAGCGTGATTTGATTGTCACTGTACATTTAAGTAGCTTAGGGTGTGATCTGTGAATTACGTTGTGAAGCATACATGTAATAAAAGTATTGTTAACCGAAGAAGTTGTGTTTAACTCGTCAAACTAGAGTTACATATTCTCTATGTTAGAGCAAGGTATTATAGGTGAAATTGACATTCTGAATTTTGTATCGCGATGTCTTAAATCGTTTTGGATTATAAGCAGAAGTTCCTTGAACTTTTTCTTGGCATTCTTAAATACTCAAACTTTTTCACTCGTTTATACAACACAAAATAGTCACTTTCATTAATTCCAGAACTCTATAGAGGATCTTGCCAATATCGACGACAATATTTTCTCTTCTTTTTACGTAATTTCCGTTTCAACAGTAACGTTAACAGCAGTGTTTCTTCGTCGGAATCCATGACTTTTATTTGATAATCGAACAATTTAACCCAACCTTCGACGACTTGCAAATTATCGTACTTTTGCGTACGATAGTACTCATTGTATTATACATCGTACCGGAGGCCAAATTATCGTACATGTACGATAATTATCGTATGTCTGGCAACCCTGGATGCGGTGGGTTGCGTGCTCTGTCCGTCGCAGTGACGCTGCGTGGGCGCCGACAAGACGCTCCGACGCTCGACAGTCGACACTGACGTCGAGGAGGCGCGGCGCTAACGCGGCGCCGACGCCGCGCGGACGTCACTGTGACGTCGACGTTCGAGAGGCACCGCAGCGTCGCGCCGGCGCTGCGGGAGCGCGGCGTCGACGCCGCGCGGGCGTTGGTGAGGCGTCGACGTTCGGGAGACGCTAGATGTGGGGGAGCCCTTATAGTAATTTAATGGGTGTACGTAATATATTTTATGCAGCAGTTGTATAAGAGGTAGGTACACCTAAATTTACTTGACTAAAATTATAGCTATCTTTTCAACTTCCATGTTCAACTGTATGTAATTTTTTTTGTCAACTGTTACTACATGTCTTTTATGACGTGTACCTACTACATAAAATAATGATTTGAGATTATCATAAAAATATATCGATACCTATTGATATCGATATATTTTTTAGATTTTATCAACTTATAACTTCGATGGAAATGATGGAACAGAAAAAAAATGTAGGAAAATGAAATGCTTAGACCACACATAGAGTTTTTATTGTAAATAATTATATACTATTATAAAATTCTAGATTTGTATTGAAAATCAGTTTTATGTGGCTAGGGGTCGTGATTCCAGAAAACATCTTCTTAGCGCGATCCTAAATCGCCTTTTGTTTTGTATGGCGCCATCTATTGGTCATAATTTTGTATTTCTGTGTTTGTATATCCTCGCTCCGCACAGCTGAGTTCTTAATAAAAACATCTCTTGCTACTTACGCATTCTCGCAGATTTCAGGTGAAAACAAACAAAAAGAAGAAGAGATTCTGAGCTCGGTTGAAAAAAAAGTTTAACTTGCCCAACAAAAATAATGATTATGACTTGACCCGCAGTTTGGCATCTATTTCCTATGCATTAATGCTAAGTTATTATTTTAGCTGCCAAGTTAATTAGACACCAAGTTATTTATTTTAGCTGACCGGAAAATATTAACCATTATTGAATAATCTAACAAACAGTACCCTCACCATAAGTTAACGCGACCGTACTCGCTAACAACCTCCACCAACACTCATGTTTTGCTCGGTCATCAGAGACGCGATGAACAGGCACCGGTGGAGCCAGATCATAAAAACTAGGTGTAGAGCGTCCACGACAACCGATGACCACGATCCTCAGTCATGAGGGAGCGACCACAGAGAGACTCGTTAGCGACAGCGTAAACGACTTGTATGGAGAATAGTTCAGCGCGCCTAGCGATCACTTTGTAGAACTACAATTCTCCACACAAATCGTCTTCATAGTCGCTAGGGAGTAAACTCATGGTAAGGGTTCAGATGAGAAACAAACGCATTAATAATTATCGCTTGTTCAAGTAAATTCGCAAATTAACACATAAATAGCATCGGACATACAACTAAGACACTCGGAATAGCCTCACATTATGCAAGCGATAACGCGCATAATAAATTATAAATAAATTATACGTTCGATACAAATTTACGATAATTACAATCTGAATGTGGACATGCTCTACTTGTCCGATTGAAAAGGTCGTAACAACGTATGAATTTAAGAGATACATAACACGTTGTTCCCGTGAATAGTCTTGTTTATGTCTTTCTAATTATGGATGATTGATCGGTCATTACTGCTGTATTTCGTGATTCGAAAGTTATTCAGATGCGGTGATTGCTACGAGGAATGTAACACGTTTGTAGATAACGTTGTAATGAAAACAACGGAACTCAGTAGTTATTCTAATTATGGCCAAATCACAGGCGCGATTGCGGCCTATCGGTGTAAATCGGGCGTCGGTAACCTTGTAATGCCGAATCCTTCGAAAAGGCATTCACGTGAATGCCCTTCCAGAGCACGCAGGCAGGCTAAGCTTAACATCAACTTTTATATCAAGGTAATTTTTGTATCAAATGTGCCCAATATGTAAATATTTTTAAAAACTAGATTAAATTTGCTATTAAGTGTTTTTATTTTATTTTAAATATTTAGGAAATATAACTAATGTATGGTTCTGAATAGGTAAATAAAACTTGTTGTGATTTTTAGCTTTTCGGCAATATATTTACCTACTTAAACGTTTATATTAAACTATACATAAATAGCATAAAATATGAATTTCTGATATCTGCTTTACACGAAAACGATACCGCATAAGCCCTAATAGCCTTAACTAATCAGTATTTTTTTTCTTTATTTAAAGAGCTTTGTCACTTAGGTGACGATGTCGCTCTGTAGGTGTTACATAAGTCTTAAATCTAAACTAATATGTACATTAACGTTTATTTATGCCCACTTTAACTAGTTTATAAACTAGTTTAGTTGTGTCTGACAGAGGGTGAGTTAGTAAAATATTGCACCCGCCAGTTTCAAAAAAGGTCACATCAGTGATTTCTTTTCGCACCGATTCGTTGCGGACACATTCCATCAAAATATGGTACACATCTTCTTCAACTAATCAGTAATAAAAAAAGAAAAGGAGCATTACTTGTTCCTATTCATGCCGCTCTCCCGCCACGCAGGGGACGAATCTGGCTTCCCTCCACATCTGAAAATCATCACCGCAAAACATTCTATCTGTGGTAGAGATTTCATGCTTGTAACCCGATGCGCACAATTTCGCGGCTTAGCAACTCTACTGTATGTATTTAATAAGTAACTAGGTACCTATATATTTATCTATATAAGTATGCTTATTGTCGTCTAGTGCCTATATGTTACATAAGCCTACTAGAGTTTATGGGGCTAGATCGAATTGTGTGAGGTTGTCCGTTTTTATTTATTTTTATTGAATACCTACTAGCTGTGTCCGTGGCGCTTCTCAGCACGCGTGGAAATCGGTCTGTGACAGTTTTGCTTTATCACAGTTTCTTGATACCCCGCAGACAGGACTTTCCGTGCTGTCCAAATCTATTGGGATCTTGAAATTTGTGCGAGCCGTTTTGCCACACAGGCAACAACGTATTTTAGCAGCGATTATTCAATTAAATTTGTTGATATCCGTACCCCCTCTTCTAAACTTAGAATTAATTTGGCAAAATCCTGCCTCACTCATCACTCAATGTCACATCATATTAATTTCAGCGCCATCTGTTAGTTTATCAGGGTACTCGATAGTAGTAGCACATGTTTGAAAAAAGTTTTCACCTCATTCCTAAGCAGCGCCATAAGATTCAGGTGCAAACTTAACTCAATCGAGTATAGTAGCTACCCCCACTTTTATTGGTAAAATTCTTATAGCCTATAAATATGGCCGGGAATTTATTCGACAGATTAATGAAATTTTCATCAAAATCCGTTCAGCCGTTTTCACGTGATACGCGGTCAAATAAACAGATAAACGGACAAAAATTCTAAAAACTGTTGGAACGTTTTCTGTTATCGATTCTAAGTATCCTTCGCCAACTTTTTTCGAATTTCTTCCATGTACAGACTTTCAAGCCTCTTCCGCTTTATTATTAGGTATGTATAGATCATTGAAAATATCCCATCGTGGTCAGTGGAAGACCGCCGTGTCCCACCACATCGAAGTCCCTGAAAAAGAACTCTCCATACGAATTCCAAAAATGCTGACACATTCCTGATACTCACTCGTACGTAAAACTATAATTTTCAATATTATCACTATATCTAAATATATTTCTAGCAAGGACAACAGGTGGATAGTGCTTACATAATAAGAATATCGACAAGTTATCGATAACCACCACGTCATCGTTATAATTATAAAGGAAATGCATAATTATATAATTATTAACAGAATATTCACTATTTCACGGAACTCGAATAAATATTACATTGCTATGTCAATATTTCACTTCTTGAATTGAAAACATCTATGAATGAATGAACTGTATTGAATGTAATAACTTTGATTACTAAACTTATTTAACGCTGGTATTAAGTAGACTTAGAGGGATCACTATAAGGGATCTCTTCCAGTTTACCTCTTGATTTAACTGATTGTTTCACACTTTTACGACTACAATAACTTTTCTGTATTCCACTTAGAAAGAGGACTTAATCACTGTTTTTATATTTTTCCTGAGATTACTAATTATTTTATTATCGATTTATTAAAATTGACTAATTCTAAAATGTTGTCAACTCCAAAACTATGACACAATGTAGGTATTACTTTAGTCTGGTGCCAAAAAAGCGAATCACGTGTAGCTTGACATTATTGAAAGCTTATTTCTTTTCGCGGATAGGTCGAAGGCTACAACTATGCAGGCATAGTTGTCGTAGATTTCGGTTATTTTATGTATTTTCTTATTTTTCTTTTCATACAGAAAAATAAATTCTAATATATTTTTAGGGTGTACACAACGCAAAGCTCTCTCTATCTCTATATTAATTTCCACCTGATAGAAATATGAAATGTTGTCTATTGTGTGTGTCCCGTCTACATTACTCTACGAAGGCCGAGGAGATCGTAGAGTATGTACGTATGAAGACCGGAATTATCCTGAGGGTCGTGAAGTTGGAGTCTCGCCACAAAATGAATTTTAATTCTTATAATATGTTATATGCACTAACTTAGGCTAAGCATTACTAACATACTATGGAATTATAAATTTTGAAATAAAAAAATATTATTATTATTATTATATGACTGACAAGCTAGCGACCTAAATGAAGAAAGAATTTTGGCCGTAAGGTATTTTGTTCCGCCGTCGTTTACCCAACACAAAGTGTGACCTTAGTTGTTTAGTGCTTTTAATATTGAATATGTATGTTAGATTGTAAATCTTTATCTATGGGCCTTTGATGCCTGAAATAAATGAATTATCATTGCCTTTATTTATCTTCAATTTTAAGCTAGGTTTTTACAATATATGTAAATAAAAAGTAAAATACTACAAAGAAATTACAAAATATAAATATATTATAAAAAACCTAACCTAGGGTGCCGCCGGCAGCGGGGCGGGGCCCAGGCTACCGGTGGTTCAGGAGTACCGCCTTCTGAATCTATAGCCCTTGATCAGCCATTTAGCGAGTCTCCTGTTTGTCAAGACTCGAATTATCACTATTATTACTATCCAAGATTAAGAGATTATTATTGGAATAAAGGTTTGCGTAAATGCAGCCTTAGCTCACTAACTAAAAACTGCGTGGCGACTACACACTCTTCTTCGTAACTAATAGTTAAAATTACTGTGAGGTAGTTTTTTCCATCCCGCACATACAATCTATCCAAATAGCCTAAGTGACCCAGGGAAAAGTCAGAAACTGTGAGAGATCTGTTCTTTGGAAACAAGGCGTTGCAATATTGCATTCATTTTTAGGGTTCCGTATCCAAAGGGTAAAAAACGGAACCCTATAACTATAAGATTCGCTGTTCGTCTGTCTGTCTGTCCGTCTATCACCAGGATGTATCTCATTGAAATTTTCACAGATTATGTAATTCTGTTGCCGCTATAACAACAAATACTTAAACAGAATAAAATAAATATATGTATAAGTGGGGCTCCCATACAACAAACGTGATCGGTTGAGTTAAGTTTGCACCTCATTTGTATCCGGCGCCATACATACCAGGTGCAAACTTAACTTAACCCGGCGAGTTAACGTGGGATAAGTATTTGTACGGAACCCTCGGTGCGCGAGTCAGACTCGCACTTGGCTTGTTTTTCCATCCCTCACAAATACATACAAGGTGATCAATCCAAATGGGTCAGTAGGGAAAAATCACAAACTTTGAGAGATAGCGAAATCTGTGCTTAGGAATGGGGTCGATTTTTAGATTTAATAAAAACTGCATTTTTTTTATCTCCTAAAAATACCCACCGGATATCAAACCCGGTCAAAACCCCTCGAAATATGGTTTGCGAATACTTACAGAATATGAACCACATTCGATTCCCGGTTATATTATATATAGGTATGTAAGTAAAAGAAAATAATGCCATACCTATTATTAAATCTGAAGCCGACGCCATGGTCCCTAAAAAAATTGTTTGCTATCTCTCCGCCGGGAAAAGTTTTTATGGTTATAAAGTGATATTATCTAAGAATGGGTTGAATGAATTCCCATAGATACGCAGTTACATGCCTTATATGAAAAATCGGTAATTCTTACCACATCACTGATATGTGATAATGATAATTATACCTAGGGCTTTTCGTAGTATGAACGACGCATCATACCTAGGGCTTTTCCTAGCATGAACGGCGCATCATACTTAGGGCTTTTCCTAGCATGAGCGACGCATCATACCTAGGGCTTTTCCTAGCATGAACGACGCATCATACCTAGGGCTTTTCCTAGCATGAACGACGCATCATATCTAGGGATTTTCCTAGCATGAACGACGCATCATACCTAGGGCTTTTCCTAGCATGAAGGACGCATCATATCTAGGGCTTTTCCTAGCATGAACGATGCATCATACCTAGGGCTTTTCCTAGCATGAACGACGCATCATATCTAGGGCTTTTCCTAGCATGAACGACGCATCATATCTAGGGCTTTTCCTAGCATGAACGACGCATCATATCTAGGGCTTTTCCTAGCATGAACGACGCATCATACCTAGGGCTTTTCCTAGCATGAACGACGCATCATAGCTAGGGCTTTTCCTAGCATGAACGACGCATTTTTAGTGCTTGCCAGAATGAAACATCGACAATTCTGTTATATGTATATTTGTATGACCCGAATCTTCTTTCTTCTAAAACGTAGGTACAAACCGCGCATACAGCTAAAAAAAACAATCAATCTGCACCTCTAATACAACTGTAACACACGACTCTTTCTCGCTCGAGAAATATTACCTATCTCTTTCTTCGCTGTACTGTGAGAGAGTGACGAGCGAGGCTATGTCGCGAAGCGTAGTTTTGCTAGACGGGCTAATAGCAATGAACACATTACAAATGAATTAAACGTCGAATCTTCTTCTTGCTTCTAAAATAAGCCGCAAAAATACACAGCTAATAAAAAGTATACAGGAATAAACACAAATTACGAATATATAATAATATATAATCTTCTGTTTTCTTCTAGTACGTGGTAACCGTAGTAGATTGGCAAACCCAAGAGCACGGTATGAAGTTCCTACAGGCCAATATACGTAGGAACTCTATACCTCGCTAGTGGCAATCACCAGTCGACGAACCCGACGATTCCTTCTTGCTTCCTTCTTCCCTTCTGTCTTCTGTATTTCTTCCTTCTTCATTTGTGAGCTTCACATTCGATTTTCAAATTTCTTATGCTTCTTAGTTAAGAGTAAGACCTCTCGCTGTATGGAAAAAAAACTTAAACATCGCGGTCGTTACAAATTAAAAATTACATGGTAACTTAATAAGTCAATCCCTCAAAAATCTATAATTTACTAACAATTATCCCAAAATCCCTCCCGTGGTTGCTCCCAACCCGTTATTACAGAATAACTAAATTACCATTTGAATAAACCTCTTTAATTACAGCTGGTTCTTATCTGAATAATTTGAACCTTTTCAAAAGAAAACATGTCCGTAACGGGTTAGCAGTTTTAACGCTAAATAATTCTTTCTAATGCGGAATAAATGTAACGCACAACTGACCCAAAATATAACATTGCGTAAGTTATTCTTTATAACCCTTCCTTATGCTAATCGTGTGATTCCACAAATAAAAAGCACCTTGTCCCTTTTTAACTTACCGTAGAAAATAGGAACAGATGATACATGGCAGCGTTCGTCGGGAAGATTGGATTTCGAAATTCAAATATCGAACGGAATAAGATTGCGACTCGAAATTTAAATATGGAATAGAAGCTTTTGAAAATATTTAAATGTGGCCAGTGACTTTTGTGAACATCTGGTTCCGTGGGAAAAAACTATATCTATGTCGTGGGAATAATTATACTATATCGATGTTTTACATTTACGTGACCGATTGATGAAGTAGGTACATTTTCTTAAATTATACCTGAAAAAGTGTTAATGCCACGTAAAAGGCCATGCTAAAATGTGCAACCACAAGGGAAAACATTAGCTTTTATATCGCTAAAACCTGCCAAACCATAATTGAGATATCAACGGTGTTAAACTTTTCATATAAATAAAGACCATCTGCTACTAAAGCAGTAAAATGAGAAACTAATGAAAGGCCAATTAGAAAACATTACATAAGTGCATTACAAATTTATTTAAACCTACGACTAAATGCAGAATTATTCAAATCTCCTACTATAATACTTCTATTGTTTTACAGTATTGCGTATACGAACGGCAAAAGTAATTTTGTAAAGTGACGCAAACACCCCATACCTTAAGGCAATGTACACACATGTTCTTTAAAGTTCAATTTTAATGATCCGTTACACAAGCTCAACTGCCTACAAACTGACGTGTCTGCACCCTGCCTTATAATTAGTTTGACAACAGGAGGCGGTCGGGAACCAACGTACTTAGATCTTTGGCATTTTGATACAAACAAAACCGTTTACGTCCAAAACTATATAAATATCTATGAAATTACTTATAGGATATATACCTAGATATATTTCTAGCAGGAACAACAGGTGGTTAGTGCTTACAAAATAATAATATCGACCAACCTGTTATCGATATCCGAACTCGAAAATAAATATGACATATTAAAATACTTAAACGGGTTTAAGTATAAGTAAGGTTAGAAGTTGAATAACGCTCGACATGTTACCGATCGCGTACCGATTCGAAACATGTCGAGCGTTATTCGACTTCTACGACGTGAGTAAACCCGTTTAAGTATTTTAATATGTCTAAGACTCACGTTAGTTTTCTATGTAAAATAGCGAATAAATATGACGTTGTTATTTAAATTTTTTAATTCTGAAGATAATACAACAACAGTACTTTATTGCACACCAATAATAGTTTACAAAAGGAAACAAGACAAATACAATTTATAAATAACGGTATACAACAGGCGGTTTTATCGCTAAAAAGCGATCTCTTAATATATAAGATAATAACGTCTATGAATGTAAAAGCTTTGATTACTAAATTTATTTAACGTTGATATTAAGTAGAGGAATTAATGAAAATGCATGTTACGATTTTGTTACTTACTTTTTCTCTATGACGTTGAAGTGGTATTTATCGATAACTTGATCGATGTTTTATTTTGTCAAGCACTAACAACACGCCGTTCGTGCTAGAAAAATCTCTAGGTATTCATATTAAACTGAAGACTCGAATGATAAATACGATTTAAAATAAGAATTCACAGATATTTTATCAAAACGTTCTTAATTAAAAAAGGGCGTTCGATTAATTTACTAACATTCCACAGAAACGTTCTAAATTCAAAAATGTATTAATTCGAATCGGAATACTCTGAATTGAGAAATAAAGACTTGAATACGTTCTGCAACGTTCAAACTAAAGTCAAAATTCACATTCTTTGTGTATCACTTCGTCTTTTTTCAAATTGTAGCTTAAAAGCGGGAACGCAGGTCTTTAAAAACTGGTTCCAAAATTAGATGAAATCTAAGTATGTACCGTCTTATTTATTGGGGTGATTAAAAAATGCGTTAATAGGGTTGCCACATTATTAAAGTTTTTATTGCTACAATGTTGCCAGTTCTTTGTGGCCGAGCCGTGATTGCGCGTAATTCTTGTAATTAGTAATTAGCGAATTACGTTCAAATGTGCAATTTATAAAGTTAATGCTACAAACGAGGTGCTTTAGAGTCATTATTTGAGGTAATTTTCTCGTGTTTTATCAGTCTGGATACTTATGTTTGTTTTTTGAATAGTTTGAAGTGTGCGTAACTGCAGTAAATCGTAATGAACTGAGTAACAAAATGTCTAAATAATTCTAGGAAATAATGTATATTGAAAATATCTATTAAATAGTACAGTGATATTGTCATTATATTTCAGACATTAAAAACGATAGTGTTAACGACGATAAAGTGTTGAATGGGTATAAAAAAGCAAAAAAGGTTAGTTTTCACCAAAAAAAAAACCTAATACTCTCTAAAAATTCATATTCCGCTTTTGTCGGTAAAATTGTCTTTCCCAATCTGAACCCTTCGTACACTTGTATTTTTCTGCACATTCGAAGGTGCGCGAATCCCTCATTCCGCGGCTTACAGTTGAAATTAGTTGCAAAGCTCCGGCTTACCGCCCGCGGGGTACGATAGATAAATAAGCCTGAATCCGTTCTGACGTGCAAGGATTTGTTTTTGTTTACCATTTGCGTTGCGTTTTACAAGTTACTTTGAATCTTGCAAAAAGAAGTTTCAACGCGACTGTTTTTTTTTATAAAAAAGTCTTATTATTAAAATTTAGAAAAAAAGGCCGGGTGATCTTTGTACATTTGTAAAGTGTCTAAACTTTGCTCAGCACAGGCAGAAAGCAGAGGCGTTAGACTTTTTTTTGTACAAAACCTCATGTAGTGCTCTATAATAGGCCTCAGTGTCACGCGTATATTATTATATATTATTAAATCTTAGTCTAGGTCTATACGCCAAGAAATTGTATGTGTTCACGCTATTTAAACGCCATTCTTTGCAGACATATCTATTTTCTATAATCCTCTTATGACCGCAAGAAACCAGCGAGGCATAATATTGGCAAGCTAACGTTAGAAAAAGGCAATTAGTCCCATGTGATATCATTCATCAACTTTCACAGCTAACAATAGCTAGCATACACGGATACTTGCCGCACATCGCGTGTTTTGAGGCACTACACCTATGTTCAATGAAAATACTCAAGTCATACAACACAACACAGGCATCGACAGCTTCAAGATATAAAAAAAAACATAATGCGCATTAGCTTTATACGGCTATAGACATTCCAGAAAGTAAAACGTTTGAAAACGCAAAAAACGGCCAGTGTTTATTAAAAATGAACGCACGATAATAGATTATCGATATTCTAAATTTAAAAGTACAACTTTTAGAAGTGCGCGAAGGAAAGAATAGTATTTTATGCAACCGTTGTATAAGAGGGGGCAAAAAACGCGAGTGGCATGGGTTACGATGTGAGCGTAGCGAACATCGTAAGAAAGATGCCACGAGCGTTTTTTGACCTACTTATACAACGTTGCATACAATACTTTTTCTACGACTCGACATTTCGTAAATAAAATGCAAATAAACAACAAAGAAAATAATTACATGTTCCCGCTCGGAATCAACAAAATTAAAAAGAAAAATTGTCTCTGATAAACTTTTTTTTTATTGACATCCACCTGTCAAAAAAATATTAACTTATACATAAAGGTATACGTTCACCATACTAAACATCTGCCAAAAAAAATAAACTTATAGATAAAGGTATACGTTCACTATACTAAACATCCATGCACTGAAGATAAAACTTTTTTTTTAAGTTGGCAGCAATGCCTTAGTACAATTAGTTTTTTTTTTTATTTGCAAATTGTGTGAATGCACCTGTTCATCTTGTAATCTGTGGTACTAAGTGATGCTTTTTTGGCGACATTATAACATCGGTTAGCAGTGTGTTTTTGGGCAGTAGAGTATAGACTTTTACAGACTTTCATAATTTATGTCTTTATATTAGAGTTAGTAACTATATAAATGACAGAAAAAAGTACTGGAGTAGAAAAATTTACTTTCGTATGTGGCATCACTTGTAATTGGTTACTTATTCATTGGAGTAACTTTACATTATCTAATAGTTTCTTAAATACTAAATTAAATACTTAGTCGGTTTCAGATATGTACTCTTAAAATAACTACATGAATGCGCAGCTAAATATCTGTGTTATTTTGAGCTTCTTCGCCAGAACGGCATGAATTACTTGTTAAATTCATCAGTTAAACATATTCTTCTAGTCAGAAACACAATATTGTGGTATTTTGTCTACACAACACTGTCTACACACAACATGAAATAACCTAATAGTATTTTTAGAAACACAAATAATGTGGTAATTGTGGACAAAACCATCGCAATAATGAGCCATATTATAAATTCAAGTATTTATAAAACGAATTCTCACGACACAACAAGATACAAGCTCCAATATACGAAGCTTTATATATACTTATTTATTCCTAGCTTACGACTACTTAATCCTAACGCACCTCAATCTCGCAACAGAACCAACAGATAAATAATTCACTGTGCGTAACTAACAAGAACTAAATAGAATAGCTATCGCGCTAACTCGCAGCGACTGGCTAGCATTCCAAGCGCGCTAAATGCCTTAAAAGGCTTAAATGCTGCAACTCAATTTCTTATAAGCCATTTGAGAAGTTGACACCGCCAAAACTCCATGCATGCGTGCGTTTATGGACGTCCCCCGTTCTGTATTCAAATTTTATAGACGTAATTAAAAAAAGCAAGGGCAGGGTTAGCACTAGTGTAATTATGTGCGAAGTTGCAGTTTGGAGTTGCTTTGTTTCCATTTTACTTTGAATTATGACGCCGTTCCGACGACTGCAGCTATTTGTCGGCTCGCTAAATTCAAACAGACGTTTTAGGTTATTTCAGGGCGTTTAATGGCTGCATTTTAATGGGCATTTTGTACATTATACGTTACGTTTATGGACGATAATAAAAATGTAAAAGTAACTTATGAGTGTTTACAAAGTTGCCCACAATAGCTTAATTCATACGATGTTTTCGTTTTCACTTGTGCTCGATAGCGTTTTGTGTCGCGAATTTTACAGTAAGTACTACCTATAGCGGGAGGGATCCACTCGACAACGGAAATACACCATTATCGTACCCTCCGCCACACATAAGTAAGCACGCACACACTACTGTACACATATCGCATTGGGGCATCACATACCTAGGGTGCCGGCCCTACAGATTACCCCCAGGGGTAATTTTTACCCCATCATCGATGCGTCGCCACCCACTCGACTCATCATTCGATATTTGAATTACTTATAAGCAATTTCGTAATTCGAATTTGGAAGTTTAATTTTATTCGGCAGTCCGGCCAGTACTTACCTATTCTTGTATTTTTCAAATTTCGAAGGTTTTATTTATTCAGCGTTTTATTTTGAATTTGGAACTGCTATTGGCAGTTGATTACATCTATGGCTTTATTTGATTTTGGAACTTGCATTTCGAGGGGGTTGCTTGTCGCGATAATTCTTGTGGTAGCCATTTCGTATGTTCGGGTTTTGAGGCAATTTAAATAATTGTACTGGTGGGAATTATAACAAACCGGTCGACATACTTTAATTATTTGAGTTATAGTTTTTGTGTTAAACCATACCTCACTATTTTGTAGGTACTTACTCATAATAACTAGAATTTACTCGTAAAAATAAAGAAGTATGTTTTTATTACAAGCGGTCATAAAAAAAACTATAAAATTTTACTATGAGTTGTTAAATTCCGAAAAGACACTTAAAGACCTAGGTATTGTAAAACCGTATTGTAAACTTTTGTGGAATCTTCGCACTCCATACTTGCGTCCTACACGATTTCATAACTTACTTGCAAAGCGCTAAAATACACATAAAAACCAGCGCTACACATACATCCGTCTTTTTCGCACGTGCCAAATCGAAATGCGATAAAATAGTTCAACTATCTATCCACACACATATATGGGCCCATATCTCGCTAATTTGTTTTGACATTTTGCAAACGAACGACCACTTTTTTCCCGCCTACAAGTTGCGTAACGATCGAACTTCGAAAGGGGATTCTAAAACCAAAAACTTAAGTTGTGTATTCTCTGAGTCATAGAGTATGAAATCGGTTAACCGGTTTAAATTTGGAACTCATTTTATTTTATTGTTGGCAATCGCGCATTTCGCATATCTTTTTTTATTCAGCCAGACCCTTTTTTTGCCCTTTGTTGTTTAGGATAGAATGTTAGAGGGCTATCCCCCTGAACGCGTGCCATATGAGATAGGTTGGCGTGGCTCTCACATAATAAAAACTCATTTTGCGGCAAATCAATACTTAACCTTTACAAAAAAGCGTATTTACTCTTCACACAACCCTAAGCGGTGAGTTTTTTGCTTAAATAAATAAGTAGGTAGTTTAAGTAAGTACGGGTATAAATTGATCATATAAAATGAGCCTACATTTTTCGTCACATAACTTAGCATAGACTTTTGACGTTTTGTACACTTTTTAGACATAAGTTTTGGTTTAAAGTTTCTTTGTATTATGTATTTTATTTTAATAAAAAGATTAACTAGGCTAAGCATGTAGGCGTATATGCGTATTTAATGTAACCGTGAAACACAGACCACGCGTTACATTAACATTAATACATACTAACATGGCAATGGAATCCATGCGTAATTATTTATTCCAATTGAAAGTCGACTAATTATTTCAAAATACGTAACACCGGGGTCGCCACAATGCACAAAGACTATTGTGAAGACAATGGTATGACTCATGACGGAGAGACAATGGGATCTCTTCTAGGGCTCTAGTAAGGTCACCATATGCAAAACGGATATCGACTGCTGAATTTCTTTTAAAGTCCACTTGAAACACTTTATCCCACATAAAAAAAAAACTAATGCATTCGAACAAAAAACCGCAAAACGGAACGCAGTCCGCAAAAAAAACAAAAGCGTATCAATCGTATGTCATGAGCCCCCATCAATCAAAGAATGCAACATTAAAACGAATCCTTTTTTGTTCCAAGTTCAAAAACCTGCGACCTTGCCTCGGTCAACTTGAGGCGGTTTGTCCTAGTCGAATTATTGTTAATGCGATGCTATTTTTTATGCTCTAAAATACGATTACTAGTGACAAGTCTTATGTCGATACAATAAGAGCTACATTCATGTACCCATCCAATCATGTTAGTATTATCATTGTAATATGGCCACAACTTTTTGCACCGTACACCTATTATAGCCAACTATAACTTTAAAGTTAACGGCCATAATTATGCATTTTTACAAGTTTCGGAACGGCCCGTGATTCTTTTCTTTAATTAATTTATTGCATTTATTAAATCACCGATAGTAAACAGAATAAAAATGACTCATCTATTGCGTTTATAAAAACCTGAAACTAATAGAACGTCATTTGAATTTGCATATTTACGTTTCAAGTAAACAATTCACACAAATATGCAAATCACAATTAGGGTTTTTTGCGAACTTCGGTGTCACATAGGATGACAAATATCCGATCATTGTATGACCGGCGACCGCTTTGTAAGTACAGTACAACGCCCTTTTTCGCAACAAATTTTCTTTATGAAACGTGAACGTGAGTCATCTGTTTTGCGATGAATTGCGTTTTTGCCTCGTGCAATGACCGTTTGACCCGTTCTTTGTCAGGACTTGTCCTCTGAGTTACCTTAAAAGCCAAAAAGACATGACCGATGTAGGATTTATAGTAACATACGTCTTTATGGTTCGCAGTTCGGTTTACGTACAACAGTCTAAAACACATGTTAATATGTTCTTGAAAACGAAAATGACTGTTGATTGGACAAGTATTATATGTAATTTATTTATCGTAACGTTTTTTTATTAATGATGCTTCGGCTAACAATAGCGTTGGAATTTGTATTACATTTTTACTACCTATACCTATTAATTAAGTTATTTCGTCTTGTTCTATTAAATTAAATCTATATCTGACGAATTAATCAGAGAAAGTTTTTAAAATTTTCTGATCCTCAAAAACGTAATTATTGTAAATGTGTAGGTTTTTATTACATACATAATTAATATACTTAGTAAACGTTATCGATAAAGTGTTTCCATTGGCTATAATAGCGCGATGATACTATGATATGTATCCTATTTATAACAAAGTAATATGTGAACATAGGACCTATATGCACATACGACTTTTTTATTCCAATAGCACGATACGGCAAAAAACGCGCAAATGAATGCCGGTCGCATGTGGTCTCGACCGTAATGCACGTTTAAATTTAAAATAAGCGCATGTTGCAAATTTAATTTATTTTTTGTTACATTAAGTCGTGTCGCGCAAAAACATGACGCCGAAATTGTTTTAGCCCAGCGACAAAAGAATCGTTAAGCGAGCCAAAACACGGATAAACGATTTAAATTGTCTTAAGCGAATGTTGTCAATAACAAAACTATTTAATGGTCAATCAACTTAAGCCCCAAAAGTAACGCAGAGGATATAGACCCGGCAAGCTACATCAACGGTAATTCGACAGTGAATACCTATTCTGAACGAACGAATCAACAACTAAACGAATTTTACAATACAATACAATACAAGTACTCTTTATTGCACACCTCAAAAAATATACAGGTGAAATATAACGCAAGAAATTACAATTAGAGGTAAGCAACCAGGCGGTCTTATCGCTAAAGAGCGACTTCCAGACAACCTTTGGGCAGTGGAGAACTTGAAAAATATGTTGTTAATAGGCCGTGCCAAAAACCAGAAAAAACTAAATAATATAGTTATACATGAAAAACAAATAAATACATAAACATTATAAACAATAAATACATGGGCACCCTACCTAGAGGTCTTAGTTTTATAAATATATTTTAATCTTAGTTTAATTTATAGTTTTAATCCCATAAATTTGTTATTTTTATTGTTTATTTTTGACCCATAAATACATACATAAGTACATACATTCAGCCAAAAGATAATAGGACCACTTGAATTTTAAATTTAGAATAAAATAAGAATTATCGTAGTCGTAACTGTCGATAATCGACAACGTGTGCTACATGACATGAGAAGTCAGACAGTGAGAATACAAAATTTGATTTCCGAACGAACCAATCGGGCGACTATTCTCAACTCACTCAAATGAATAAATTTTAAATTTAGAATTAAAACAGAACTATCGAACCGATAGCTGGCGATAATCTACAATGTGATACATGAGAGTCAGACGGTGAGAATACAAAATTTGATTTCCGAACGAACCAAACGGGCGAATATTCTCAACTCGCTCTAAACCGGTCGTGATATACGACTCTCCGAGAAATATTATGTAACTTAATCTACAATTAAATTAAAACGTTTTTTAACCGACACTAAGGAAATTTCCAAGTAAAATGCTACTTTAATAACGTAGATAAACTAATAGATACATAATAGGTGAGGCCGTTGAAAAGTAATTATGAGTTATTAAATAACTTCACCTGAGGTTCTTGTGTAGGTTAGCGTTTGTGACAATGTTTTAAACTGGGAACGCAATCGAGATGTTTTGTTGCGTTGTATTGGAAACTTACGCTTGAGACTCTATAACGTTAGTAGTGGAAACATGTCGATACATGTTTACTTCTTAGATATGATCTTGATTTTTCCTCAACATTCCGTAGTGATTCATAGACTAGAAGTCAATTCATTAATTTAATATTTGACTTGCAAATCGTGTCATCGTGTAAACAAAACATCTTAGTAAACACATTACGCTCATTTGTACTGTTGGTTAAATGCTGCAAACATTGTTTTGTTATATTCCATTACACTTCAGATGAATTAACTTAATAACATTTCGTCATCGTAAGCAATTTCACAAATCAGAGATAATTTGACGAAATGTCACGGTTTTATATCTACTTTAACGATGTGCTCTTTTTACATGGTTATTTAAAAGTTTAAACAACAAAGTGTACATATGGCGGACGTTGTGCCATAAGCCATTCTCTACCGGTCAACCATTAGGCTAAACAGAAACAGTTTTATAGTGCCTTTAAAATGTGAAAATTAGAGCAAACCAAAAAGGACCAAAAAAAGTTTAATTGTTTTTAAGGCTGACCATAAGTCAATCAATTGTAGTTCTACAAAGTAACCAATGGGGGCGCTGAACTATTCTCCATACAAATCGCTTATGCCTTGATCACACGTACCGAGTAAACGGGCGAGACAGTGCTCTGTCTCGCCCGTTTGTCTTGTGTGTGACAGGGACGAGAGCACTGTCTCGCCCACTGTCTCGGTACGTGTGATCAAGGCAGTACGCTCTCGCTAGCAATACGGGTCACGTCAACTCATGGTAAGACCATGAAGGTATTATGTGTTGTTGGTATGCATGTGAAAATCGGTCACACCACCTACAATAATCTGCTTCGCTCTAAGGTTGACTGGTAGAGAATGCCTCATGGCATCAAGTCCGCCTTTTATACGATAAGATTCTGTGCAATAAAGATAAAATAAATAGATAAATGAATGAATAAACGTAATATCGTTATGATGTCTGTTCTAACGCTTCTGTGACTCACAGTTTAATAGTACCAGTAGGTATTAAATAACAAAAATATCGTTTTTACTGACCCAACTCTACAGGGAATTTCATCAGAACCGAACCGAATATGGAACGAGAACCGGTCCCAAATTGCTATTCGATGTGATGTTAAAAGTTACAAATTGGCACTCGAATTTAAACTTGTAATTTGGACCCGAAAACATTCTGCTAAAGCCGCGACTTTATCTGAGCATCAGTGTAGTGATTATAGCGTGTCCCCATCTGAGAAAATTTGTGTCAAGTCGTCACTTTAGTCTTGGCTTAAGTTCGCTCAAATCAGGACGGTCATTTAGTTAAAGTCCTCATAAACAGTTGAAATGTTAACGTGTTTACGCCTGCGGAACTATAAACAAAGTGAACACTCCCACGGTTCGTTTTTTCGTATAATAGTTGTTTATAAAAAACTTGGCCCTTTTTCTCCCTACACCGGTCTTGGAGCAGGTGCCGAGGGCAGGGTTTATGCCACATGTGACAGTCATTTGTAAATAAAGCGCAATTCCTAAAAATCATCTTAAATATCAGACAACCTCACACAAATAGATCTAGTCCCAAATTAAGCTCAAGAAGCCTTGTGTTATGGGTACTAGACGACGATATACATACTTATATAGATAAATATATACTTAAATACATAAGAACAACCATGACCCAAGCACAAATATTTGAGTTAATCACTCAAATATTTGCCCTGGCCGGGATTCGAACCCGGGACCGCCGACTCAGTAGGCAGGTCTTTACAAACGGAGCCAACCGCGTCGCCAAAATCTTAAAGTATAAAATTGTATTGTAAAGCATAATTCTATGAGGGGAGGTGATGATTGTGGCAAAAACCTTGCAATGCACGTTTTCTTTTGTTTCGTATGTACTGCAACGCCATCTATTGACTAAACTATTATTGCGGCCTTATTATAATAATATAATATAATAATAATAATAATAGCGAAGAGTCTCGACAAACATCTTAAGAGACTCTCGCTAGATGGCTGGATCAAGGGTCAGATACAGAAGGCAGTACTCCTGGACACGGCGCGCATTGTCAGGAGGTTCCTCTCTTTGCAGCCCTAACCACCGGTAGCCTGGGCCCTGCCCCGCTGCCGGCGGCACCCTAGGTTAGGTTTTTTATAATGTATTTATATTTTGTAACTTCTTTATTGTATTTTACTTTTTATATAAATTTATTGTAAAAAACCTAATCTAAGCTATAAAATGAATAAAGGAGATAATAATAATAATTCGTTTATTTCAGGCATCAAAGGCCCATAGATAAATACCTTACAATCTAACATACATATTAAATATTGTAATGATGCGTGTTTCGGAACGCAACCGTGCTCCGTGAACGCGCCCGGTGAGGTTGGCAACACAGCCTTTTTTTTGACAGCGAGCGCAGAGAAGGGCGCCGCGTGGGTTTTTAACGCAAGGGAAAATGTCGGAATAAAAGCCAAGAGGGAAACACTCCATCATCGCGGGCCGGTCTGCTCGACTACCTTGAACGCCCAGACGGTGAGGTGCAGTGAATCCCAGTGTTGGCTTGCCACTGGATACCCGGAGTTGACATCGAAGTACTTAACCCAAGCGGACTCGTTTTCCTCCAAAAGGTTGGTCAATTTGATATATTATCCGCTTGTTCGCCAGTCGTAATATGGTTTATTGATTACATAAATGTCCTGACAGTCTACTAACTCGGCCGTGAGAGGTTATACGTTCACGACTCACATGGATTGCGTTTGATTTACATTGTACTTGACCAAGGTCAATAAGCGCCACTGTTGTCTGAACCCCTGATGCCACAGGAGCCGGCGCGCGTTGTAAACGCCGCCGCATTCTTTACTTGTGTCTTAGTATTTGATTTTGCTGTTAAAGGAGGTCCGTGGTAGACCTGCGCTGTGAGGTCACCGCAGCCGTCGCCCTGTGATCCGTTCCCCGGTACCGGACGGCTCCAGGACTGACTACGTTCCCTCTTCGCTGACAGTTGCTCCGGCAAGCTGTGAGGCCGGCCTATTTCATCGTTCTCCAGATGAGTGCATCTTTCTTAGTTTTATCTGTCTAAATATAAAAGAGTGAACGACCAAAATTAGGCTTAGAATCCTAGTAACAACCTGCATAGGGCCAGTCGGTGCTGCAACTCCGCTGGCTAGGTTCCCTTAGATTTTATAGTACCTACTTTAATGTAAGAGAATTAAACATAGTTCTAGTTAAGTAACCTTTTGTTTCATTTATATGAGTCCAATGCGATATCCTTACATAACTAAAATAATAAACATTTCAATATTATGCTAATCCAATATGATTGGACGCATTTTAAGCAATCTTGGCACAGGATTGGTTGGTGGCCTAAAGTGGGTAACTTTTTCTTGGCCCGATTACGAAAAAAAACCGGCCAAGTGCGAGTCGGACTCGCGCACCGAGGGTTCCGTACAAACATTTTCCATCCCTAAGTGTTTAAGTTAAGTTTGCACCTGGTATGTATAGCGCCCCATATAAATTAGGTGCAAACTTGCAAAGTTAGGTATTAAAAAAAAACTACTTACTAGATCTCGTTCAAAACAATTTTCATTGGTAGTTTTTATAGTAATGTACATCATATGTTTTTTTTAGATTTTTCATTTTCTTATTTTAGAAGTTAGAGGGGGGGGGACCAACTTTTTTCCACTTTGGAAGCGTCTGTCACGCAAACTATTCGGTTTAGAAAAAAAATATTTTAGAAACCTCGATATCATTTTTGAAGACCTATCCATAGATACCCCACACGTATGTGTTTGATGAAAAAAAAAATTTTGAGTTTCAGTTCTAAGTATGGGGAGCCCCCAATATTTATTATTATTTTTTTATTTTTGCATCAAAATCTTAATGCGGTTCACAGAATACATCTACCTACAAAGTTTCAACAGTATAGCTCTTATAGTTTCGGAAAAAAATGGCTGTGACATACGGACGGACAGACGGACAGACGGACAGACAGACAGACAGACAGACATGACGAATCTATAAGGGTTCCGTTTTTTGCCATTTGGCTACGGAACCCTAAAAAGGGCTACGTGAATGGAGGCTTCTCATGTTTACAGTCAATATACTAAACATGAAATTTGTATGATTGTTGTGAAGTAAGATGTGCATAGGCCCATCTAGAAAAGCTACTAATGATTTACAGTTTTAGTGCCCATTAGAACCTTTCAATGGTTTTCAAATTGAAAATTATATTACATTAACGTTCCTTTATACTATTATGTGAATAACAGATGCTCATTAAATTTTAATGTCGAGTACAAGTGAATATTACCTATTTTACGACTCGCTCAAAGTGAAAGGCAAATAAATCTAGTCATACATACGATAATTCTATTAATTATTATTACATATTATAATTTTCTATTAAATCGTGAAATACGAATAATGAGTTATTTAGTGTTCACTTGCAAATAGTAAATTTGAATTAAAATTTATTGCATAAAGCCGTCCACAACTCGCACTCACATGCATTTCATTGAAGCTTTAAGATTACGATCATAGAAAATGTGCCCTAACTACGTTGCATTTAGGTTTATTTTGGCTTATAGAACAAATACAACTAGCTGGCCGTTAAGAAAAATATACAATTTAATTCTGTAGCTTAGAAGCTACAGGGCTTATGTCAAAAGTCTTTTATGAGCAAATCTGACCATTTGATTCTAAGATTAATTGTTATTAAAGTCAATTGCTGACTGGATTTGTTCTTCGTGGAACGCCCGAATCTAAAAGATAACAAATAACAAAACGTAAATACAAATTGCTACAAAATAGTATACCCAAGTCGCACTTAAGTCATTTTAGAAATCAAGTAGTGATTTGTCTCTTTAGTAAAACCTACGTCTTTTTTCCACTAACGGCTATTCATAATTCGAAATTCGAATATTTCAAAAACGAACGACTGCATACGAAAGTACACGTTAATATATAAAAGGGCGTAAGTGATGAGGGTTTTAATGATGTTTGCGACGTTTTTGGTCGGAACGGTGATGTCGTGATTATACGCAATAAATTGTGATAGGTATGCGTTGAAAGTAGCGCTGCGCGCGGAGGCGTTTCTTCAGGACATTTCCTTATACTTTTGTACATATTTCATTTGGTACTAGATTTAACGTTTTGTTACCGTATTCGGGTAAACAGTATCCTATAATATATTATATAATATTGGTTAAAATCTGTCCAGCCGATTTTGTGTAAAGCCGCAAAGTGATTTTGACTACTAGATGGCGTAGTGTAGAAATCAATGCTCATAGAAAAAAAGAAACGTGCATTGTCCTGTTAAGATAAGCAAGCGTTTTTTTGTTTTGCAAGCAGAACCGGACCGCTTTCCAGAATATTCTCAGTTTTGGTTTCTTGGTTTTGTTTAAAGCGCATTCTCGAAATACCTTTATTTCCTACTAACCTATACAAAACAAATTCCAGAGTGGATCGAAGGAGAACTGGTAATAAAATAGAGTGATACCTATACCTATCTATACTTCCATAGCTACCCTGCCATATGGCTTTGTTTGAACATCTTTTAATAATCCATTAACCCAACCCTTCTCAGCCGTAATCAACGTTTATCCTGTCCCCAATTTGAAAAGTAAAATAAATAGGTTATAACCTATTTCCAAGGGACCAAAAAAAGGGAAAAAAAGTTAAGACGATACCTGCACTTAAGTTCAACCGGCCGACATTAGGATAGAGACACACGAGGTGGATTCAATTCGGATTCTTCGAAATTCAAAATTCCAACTTTGCGCTATCCTTCTCAATTTCCAGTCAACTATTATTTGAGTGAGTGGGTACGATATGCAATTCTAATTTCGAACATTGGAGTAACCTTGAATGAAATATACTACGGTTTCTTAATAAAATTACGATTTATAATGTCTTTTTTTATGACTTACGATACAGCATATTTTCGATTTGATTTTCCATAATTAATAATGCATACATATTTTATTATTTTGACATGATTATGAAAAGGTCAAGACCAAAATTTTTTTTTGTCTCGTATTTCAGAAGACGTGCATTGTTTCTTAATAATAGGAAGCATTCGTCACACTCTATTGTATGCACTTATATTCATGCGTATATATAATCAAAGGACACTCATAACTAAATTTGCACGTTTAAAATGTATAAAATCACAATTAATTCATCTTTAAATAACACAACATCTTACCAAGCTACTTTAACGACATCTAAAATCAAACTAATTTTACCAAGATAAGAACAGACTTAATACACTTATTTTTATTGCGAATTAATTGAATAGTGTCGTTAGCTTGTAAAATAAAAACAAAAATTTAATTTACATGAAAATAAATCAACAGTTTTTAGGTTGTTTTCGACGCGAAACATGAGTAATTAGCACTTAAATGCATTTTATCACCGTTTTATCATAACTCAAATTGAGATAGGTTTTATCTGAGAATTGGACCCGGTAAATATTAATATCAGACATTAATTAAGATTAAATTTTAAGTATCGATTGAGAGTGATATTAATTAACCTCTGAGATTTATTATAGAGAAAGTGTTAGATAATGCAAGGTGCGGTAAGACATCACCGGGAGAAGACTGCCTCAGTGCAATAACTAACTAACTAACTAGCCCCATTAGATAATACACTATGTTAGTCTTACCCAACCTTACCTTAGTCATTACACTTGACTAATATGTATCATCTCGCAAAAATAATCCTAATAAGTTCTAAAAGTACAAAATACTCAAAGTTTTAACCATGCAGATGCTATGTCAACTCTTATAAAACGCTCAAATACCTCGGCTAAGTATCCCTCAAACTTTACCCCAGTCGGCCGTATCTCTCGACGGTTTCAAAAGAACGTATTATTTACATTTTTTACCTTAAAAAGTGGTACAAAAAAGGGTAAAGAATGAATTCGAGCGCTCACCAAATGTCCCTCCGACAGGTTGCCTTCCAAATGCGATCTGTAAAGAAGAAAAAAAACGTTAATCGTACGAATTTGAATTCAGAACGTTTAATTAAAACTTAAATTGTTATCATTCGATGCGTCTTTTATTATTCCGTTTTCGATAAGACAAATTGTTGCGTTCTTTTTTTGAATTTTACAACCGTTCTTTTTGTAACGGTCCTAAAGGTGCAAAATGGATGATTAAACTTTATAAGGGATGATTTGAACTTTATAATTTTTATGCGTTCTCCTTTTTGAGATTGAAACGGTCATTAATCGAATCGAATTTTAAATACTGTATCCATATAAAAGTTAAGTGGTCGGTCTGTAGAGGTTAATTTTAACCAAAGAAATCGATTGGACCACCTAAATCGTAGACCATTTAAGATGCCGTAATTTTAGACACGCACGTCGGTTTTAATTACCAGATGGGCAGTCGCTGTGATATATTACATTTTGATTTTGTTTTATTTTATTTAATGAGTAATAAAATTTAATTATCACGAGGAGAAAAGTCGGTGAAATACTCTACTAGTACACGAAAAAATATACAGCTCACACAAAGGTAGCATTAGGTACTTGTACTGTAATCATGTAAATGTCAAAGAAATTATAACTTAAAATAAAGGAACTTTGAACGCTATGGAGTAAGAAATACAACTTAAGCCTAGATGCTTATTATATAAAAATAGTTTCATATTTATAAAATTGCATAAAAACTACATAATACATACACAAATCAGCACAATCAACAAAAACGTCATATATAAAGTTACAACGGAAGCTTAACAGTTTAAAATTAACGTCAAATTCCTTTGGCAATTTTTCGCACACAATTATAAAAGCGTCTTAAGTATAATAACTCATTTAGCATTGTAACGACTGAAAATAAAGTCTATACTGTTCTAACAAATTCGCAAAAGCTTAAACACGCTGGTGAATTCTGGTTCTGCCTTACGGTTACGGAATGCGGTTTATATTCGGTTGGCAATATCGAGGAAATGGCGTAAGATGGCGTGCCATCGAACAATATTGCCGGCTTGATCACGTATCACAATTAACAGTCGGTTAAGGCTGAATTTAAAACAATATTCAATAATTACCTTGCATCCATTGGACACAGTAGCGTAATTAACCGTACGATGACTCCGAATATTTTTTTTTAAATACCAAATACTGACATTGTCGTGAAAAATTGTAAACACTTGAATAATAAGTACAACCTCAAAAAATATAAATAATGACACAAAGGTAAATTAAGAAAGAAAAATTGAATGCGATCTACTACAATCGAAGCGGGGTTTGAACCCGCGACCTCTGCGTTACCGGCGCATTGCTCTCCCAACTGAGCTATTCGACCGCTACGTCAACCACACCAAATCTTTCATCCCTTAATCCTTTACGCTACTGGAGCGCCCTCTGCGTCATATATGTTTTTTGAAATGCTTATTGCGCATTAGCCATACCCTAGCCTAGGATGTGCGTTTTACACGCACGATCCCCAATCCCCATTGCTTTACAACAAGTGTGAAGACTGCGAGAGAGATGGCGCTGTTCTAAATATTTGTGTAGAATCTTTTTATCGATTCTATATTTTTTATGTGGTGGTGGTGCAATGTTTCTTTCTTAATTTACCTTTGTGTCATTATTTATAAAAATAAAAATGTGGTATTACCACAAAAAATATAGAATCGATAAAAAGATTCTATACAAATACTCCAAAAATATGCTAAAAAGAGCTATATCAGACAAAAACTCATTCCACTTATAAAGATGATAAAAAGAAAAGATATCGCATATATGTGGCCGTCCATGAGAAAAGGGTCCTTATGGCAGTTTCTAGTTACGGAGATATTTGCTGTTTTGTAAAATCCTTCAAAATTATCATTTTTTTGTTTTATGCATTATAGTAAAATACAAAGATAGAGCTGTATTTGTACCTTGGTTTCAGTTGTGTACGTTAATTCTTTCTTTATTAAAACGGAGTTTTAAGTTTAGTAGAAAAGGGTCTTTGTGGAAAATTGCATACAAGAATGACAAAGGTCAATAGATAAACTTGCTTACAACTATTTCTTTGCTAAGTACCTATGGTCATTTTAGATTTTACGTAAAATGTAGGTAGGTACTACATTTTTCGTCTGACGTCAAAACATCTCTCGGCGCGCGTCGAACGACATGTTATATCTGATTGTTGTTAGTTAATTTAAAATTTAATGCAAAAATAATATGTATAGTCGGTCATTAATATGTGTACCTACACTTTTTCACCCAGTCGAATGCGGTCGCCTACAATTTGTAAGCAAACGCATTCGACAAGGCCAAACAGTGTATACATTATTAATGACCTGGGGGGCATTACTTACTAGCAAATGATTATAATTGGAAGCGGTGGTAGCCTAGTGGTTAGGGCATGCGACTTTCAATCCGGAGGTCGCGGGTTCGAACCCGGCCCGTACCAATGAGTTTTTCGGAACTTATGTACGGAATGTCATTTGATATTTACCACTCGCTTTTCGGTGAAGGAAAACATCGTGAGGAAACCACCTAAGCCCAATAAGGCCTAGTTTCCCCTCTGGGTTGGAAGGTCAGATGGCAGTCGCTTGCGTAAAAACTAGTGCCTACGCCACATCTTGGGATTTAGGTAGCCGACCCCGATTGAGAATTCATTCTCAAAAATGGGACAAAGGCTAGGAGGATGATGATGACGTGATTTATGAATAGTTCCTTAGTAGTCACCGACTGTGTAAATTATTCGTTGACGTTAAATGGGAATAACTCCTTACAGATAAAGATTTTTAGTAAATTTATAATAACCTTTTTTCTTCGGTATTCTGTGTTAATACAAGATTAGGAAATAAATAATGTTAATATTTTGCCATATTGGAATTATTAATATGTTTTGTCTGTGATTGGTCATAAGGACCCTTTTCCCAAATGTATGGGAGTCAAATTTACGTAACTTTAATCGTATATAAATAAAAAATAAAACTTGTAGAACAATAATGATAATTTTGTGATACTCCAGTGGGCTGCATAAATAGAACTCACTGTACTAAATTTGTTATTGTTATAGGGGAAGATGAAAAGTATAATAATTATCACGTTTACATTGTAATAATGATATTTTGTTAACTATGTGATTTTATTTATATCCTAAGATGTAAGTTTAAATATGTCCTACTATATACAATAGTTCAGATTACAACATAATTAAAGACAAAGGTGAAAAACATGTTTTTATTAATTTCATTCTTATAAGCGTGTTGCTGTTATCAAAGGCTGTTTTCTCAGGATCTGGAAGTCACATTGATGAAACCATGACTGAATTCAATAGAAAAACCCCTTGAGATACAAAATCAATCATAATCTATGTAACTTCCAATGGGAACATACTTAAAGTTAGTTTCAAACTTCTTTTGACGTTTTCTCAAAAGTGAAATTTTAGCAAGTGTAAGTATGATGTTTTTTTTTTTAAAAAGTATGAGACTTATGGTCATGATTCTTTCTGTGTTAAATAGCTTATTTAACATAGATTTAGAACCTGTACTTAACTCAGTACCTGCCATAAGGACCCTTTAGTCATGGACGGTCACATATGATGCAATATAGTGGATTTAAGTATGTAGTTAAGATTAAGACAGAATAATAATCGTATTCTGGCAGTATTATACGTAACTTAAGTATAAAGTTTCACCTAAATACCTCTCATATCACCCATTGAACTGGTAATGTTCATCTGATCTACATAAACTACACGTACACGAGCTACACTAATGCAAAGACAACATTTTACTGTACTACAGTAATACTTATATTGTGCAAAGATTATGAAAAAAGCAATTTATGGCGTAGAGGCGTTATTCGACGTCCCGATTGGTTAAAATATTGAAAAAGTTGAGTTTCAACTCATTTGAACCGAATTTTACACACCACAAAAAATCGGAATAATACCTACATTTTACTGGTACAGTTTATTATGTACATACTTAACTTTAAAGTACCTATACACAGTTTGTGTTTATAAGTTTTATAAAAAATACTATTTAAGAGGCTGTAAAACTCAACCAAGGTCATTTTGAATATTTTGTGGTGTATGTCATATGGTTTTATATCAAAATGTAAATCTATATGAAACCGCTGTGTTCTGAAAATCTTTTATAGTAAGATGAGTCTTTCATAGACGTAAAGCTATAAACTTTATAGCTAGAGTATACTTTATACTTATAAAGCAACCACGTGGTTGAAACAAGCAAAAACTATTTTAACTTACGACTTAATTGCGTTACATAAAGAAAAAAAATCACTATCGACACATTCATTGACATTCACCACCATAATAATAATAATGATTACTCTTTATTGGCACCACAAAATAAAAAGAAAGAAAACAGATATAACAAAAAACGATACAGTAGGTAACAGCAGCCATTAAAACCATTGAAAAAGCGAGAATCAGGATGATGTGATTACTGGATGTTGAAGTCCACAGCATATTGTAGTTATATAAATAAAAATAGCTTAAAGCTAAATCAAAACAATAATTGTACGACAACCATGTACTAAACGGCCAAAATGGCAAATTACTTATTTTCCCCATACAAATATTGGTACAGATATGACGTCACGTGTTTGTATGACAAACTTCATTTCTGACTTTTAGAGCACTAGCGTATTTATTCCCATATAGAAATTTCATCCCAATAAAAAATAAGATCGATTGATCCTATAAAAAAATGAAAAAGATATTGAGATCCTAAAAAAATTTCATACACAATACAATACAAGTTCTCTTTATTACACACCTCTAAAAACATACAGGAGAAATACAATGCAAGAAATTACAATCACGCCGATTAAGCATGCGATCCATCTAATAGCGCTTAATGTATAAAAGTTGTGTCACTTCGAGAGTTAAATACATATTCATATAATGCCTCGTGTAGGTTTTATATGCCTTAAATTGTATTGGCTCTCCTTTAAACTGTACTGAAGCAAACAATATATATTAATGACGTTTAGTTAACAAGTGATCAAAGCATACTTCTTGAAACTCGGTATTGAGCCCAGATGTGGCAAATTATGTACATATTATTACAATTAAAACATTAATATATGAACAATAAATTTGAATACACGTGTTCTTTCATTATTATTCCATTGATGAAATATATTTCAAATATTATTTTGCGTATGATATTTCTACGTTTTTATTATATTACTTTTAAAAAGGAATATTTTAGTAATGTATCCTAAGGCCAAGGATGATTACTTAATTTATCAAATTAAAAACCATGCTTTAAAAAAATGTACCTACACGGGAAAAGCGCTTGTAAAAAAGAGTCCCTTTAGACTCAGTTTTGAACTTTGATTCTTATTTATTCTTATTTAGTGTTGTGTGTTTAATTATTTTATTTTTTTGCCAAAAAATCCAATGTTTAAATTAATTAAGACAAATTTTAATATTTAGCGACGCAATTAGGATATACACATTTTCACTATGTTAATTCAGAAACCATTTCTGGGGCTCTTATACTGCCATAAATAATTGTGACAATATGACACCTGTGAAACGTTATTTATATTTAATCACTTGTTTTTGTCGTTTTGAACTGGACAAGTCAAACCAATATAGACGTCATCACAAAATACTAAAGAGAAAAACAATTAAGTAAACGTATTTTGACTTTTTTTTTAAACGGATAACATTAGTATCATAAATTGGCCTTTATTTTAAGATTATTTAAACAATTAAATTGTGTCATTATTGGAGACTAAGATTCAGGCCTTTACCTACGAAAAGACGATCATATCTCGACTTTCAATGATATTAATAAGTTGTGTCTATGAATCGCATTTGTCGTGCGATAGTTTGTTAACCCATCACCAGTCACTTGCTGACAACTGACAACAACCTCAGTGCGAGAGAAACGAATGATTCAATATAAAAATTATTACATTTGACACTTGACAAATACAACCTTGCCAATGAAACTCAGTACGGTCCTGTGAGATTCCTCGCGGCATTAAGAAAGCATGACCGGAAAAGCATCCTCGAGAAGCATGTCGAAAAAACTAGTTTAAAAAGAATTCCTTGAGCGACCGTTCAAATTTCGTGGGCAGGCGGCGCGGTCAAAGGTGTTTTTTAGGGTTCCGTACCGAAAGGTACCAAAAAACCCTGTTAGGAATCTTGCTATTTCTGTATGTCTGTCACAGAGCATCAACTTTTGTATAATCTCCAATCACGGTAGACATTTTAAATAATATTATAAAGGCCAGATAGCCTAACTGTTCGTTGCGGAAGTGACCACATCGAGATTTCTGAAGTAGAACTCCATAAATGTTAGAAAGATGTCGGGCTGTTAAGATCCTCCTAAAGCTATTAAGATCACAATAAGACACTATTAAACTTGTTGTTCACATTTCGATAGTCGCTAGAACAACATTATAATAAAAATATCATAAAGTCATAAAATTTAACGATATGGAGACCGAAAGGGATGAAAGGAACGTGTTCTTTCGACCTTTATGTACAACCATTACAATTATTAATTATAAATGTACAGAACCCTTCGTGTGCGAGTCTACCTTGCTCTTACTTCGTTTTTTAGTTTAAAAACACAAACCTGTACTGAGGCGTTCAAATGTGTCGGCATATCGCACGGCGGCATCGTGCTCTCATGTCCAAGTTACGGTACTGCGAGCTGACTGGTTTGTGAGAATTATTCCAAATTCAAAATTTGTGTTTTAACTTTTTATGGCGTTTTATGCTTTTGTACATTTTATTTTGCAATAAGTCATTCCTTTGGCGTGTTGAACTGTTCAACACGCCAAAAACATGAATATTTACGATACAATTTTTCCTGAATATTGTTCAGAATAAGCCTTTTTAATGCTTACTAATTCCTAATATAATTCAGATATTTTTTTATCTAAACATAATTGTTTTTAGTATAATATTGTATTGGAACAGTACATAAGCACTGTTGCAATATTATTTTATTTTTAAAGATGTCTGGAGAGTCTGAATCTCTTTTAATTAATTTATTTTTAATTTATTTTTTGTAGCTATTCAAACATATTTGAATTTACACCAGTTAAAGTAGAACCGAGTTAGATAAGTCAGCCAAACATCTATAAATGTCATTGGACAACGCCCATACAAGAGTTATTTTATTATTGAACTGCAGCGCATTTGCGTAATTTTCCTGACATTTGGTTTATATTTGCACTGACAGGTCGGTAAGGTTGTCTGTCAAATCTAAAATCGATTTATATGAAGTGACAGTAAGATAATTAGACACTGCTTATTATTAAATCAAAAACATTATATTTTATTTCGTTTAAATTGGTTTGAGTATAGAAGTAACATTTGAACTATTGGAAATGGTATTTGAGAATTTCTTCTTAATTGTATTATTTCGAAAAAATATTTGGGATATCACGGAAAGTCAAGAGCTACAGACCAGTGGTATCCTTTATATTTATTTTTTAGATTAGAAACAAATTAGTTTGTTGTAAGCTAAACTTTTTTTTCAGATTCATGTAATGATTCCTAATCATTCATAACCACTACACTCTTAACAAATGTAACGAGTACTGGCAAGTAGCCATTGCTCAAAACGAATAAAAAATTGAAAAAGGAAATTCAAGATGGCGTCGCATCTATCAGCAAGGGAGCGATTACTGCACGTCGCTCGCCACGCCTGCCCTATGATGGATCGAAGGGTTGATGGCGTGACCCCATATAAAACCAACGTCCACCAACACCTACACTATTAAAACAGTAGCCCAAATTTGTACCTTAGTTACAATATAACTAGTATTTGAATTTGGAATTTCTGACTGAACATTATATGATACTGCGAAAGTTATCAATCAATTATTTATTTTATTTCCTCGAAATGAAGTGCTTACGTCTGCACTGATGACAGGTGATAAAATTGGGTCAAATAAAAAATGAATAATTTAAATTTCGAATTTAATTGTGCCTTCGAGCGGTGTTCCAGTTTTGTAATAACGAACTTTTAAACGTTGGCGATCGATCACCAATTAAATTGATTATTGAACGGATTGTTAATTAAAAGTTTTCATTTAATTGATCTCTGTATTTTGAAGTATGATTGAGGGCGATCAGAACTACGGTCGTTTTATTTTTTCCATTAAAATTGAGAAATGTTACAGTCAGTATTCCTCTTGCCTTTCATTTTATATAGCAAAAGACCGAATCATGATCCAAAGATTCAAGGGTTTTTAAATGGTATTTACATATAGTTCTGATATTTTGAACTAAGTAGCTTATTTTACCTGTCATACAAAATCACTGGAGTGATAATTTTATTGATTGCATTTTAAATAGTCTGCTTCCGAAAATTATGGCTTAATCATGCCCATTTTTGTCCTAAAAATATGTTAAAAATGTCAGTACAACTAAATTACATGGACAAACGCAGTATTCAAACTATGCACAACCGCAGGATTTTGCTATACGTGTGGTCTGTTAAATTTACTCTAATTACAAGCCATAAAATTTTATTGAGGAAGCTTCTCGTCTGCGCGGGGACATGCGCGAGGCGTTGGAATTGTCACACGGCATTTTTTTTCTTTTTTTAAAGCTATACGCAAGCATATGACCTACATGATTATATGCATTGGCAATGGGTTTTAAACCAGGGTCTTCTACACTAAATTTGCTTACTTACTTTTTTTTCGATTCTGAGTACGATGAGCATAAAAAAAAACTGAAAAAAGTTCATGTACACTTTTTTAAGGCCTCCCTATCCGTTCAAAAATGCTGAATGATTTGGACATTTTTCTCTTTGATCAAACACGTTTCTTAACATATTATCAATGTGACTACTAAGAACGGCTATTGCGATTTATTGATATATATATTAGAAAACTCCAATTTGAATTTTTCATTGATAGTTTTATTTTTGTTTCAAAAACTACTCGAAATTAACAAAATTCACGCAGAAAACAGTTTTTTTTTTCAACTTATTTTCGACTGCACGCAATGAAAGCATGAAATAGCCATGGTATTACCTAGAACTCTGGGAAAAGTGTTATTCACTTAAAAAAAAGGGTTGAAGTTATCAATATATTTGTCATAATATGAAAAAAAAAATATGAATATGAAAAAAACATTAAACACTAACTTATAAATAATCCGGTAATTTCACGGTTTAACCTAGCCTAGCGGATCGGCACTTTGCAGTTTCTAATTAATAAAAAGCCATAAAATGCTTCCATTTTCATGCACAATATTGTTACAGTAAAGAGGTTGTAAGATAAGCGATAAAACTTCAAGTTAGTTTACGACGGTAGTTTAGTACCGATGGAACTTATTTTCAATTAGGCTGGTCGCCATATTTGCCGAGGCATAGTACTGTAAATTCTCTTTTATGATTTCCGGACTTTTATTGTATAATATCGCTTTATGCTCTCGCGGGTTTCACCATTAAGTTATGATAGTAATATCAACGGTCAACTCACTACAAAAAAAAAAAAAAAAAAACATAAACTGCAAAAAAAATATTCAACAGCATCGCCTTAAAAAAGGAAAAAATATAAATTTGGGATTAGAAATTACGTAGTTTTAATTTAACCCACTATTTTTCTGTTCCCTTTCACTGTTATTTACAAGATTGTGGAAATGACAATTTTGTAAAATATGTATAATTGAAGTAGTCCTTATTTTCTTTTAAGCAGTATATACTGACAATTAAATACGAGATACAATAAGTTGCTATGCTATACACATTCAGTTACATGCGGTTTAAAGTACCATCCTACGCTTGGTACAGTAGTCCTTATTTTCTTTTAAGCAGTATATACTGACAATTAAATACGAGATACAATAAGTTGCTATGCTATACACATTCAGTTACATGCGGTTTAAAGTACCATCCTACGCTTGGTACCTACAACGGAAGGGAAGTGAAAAATAAACCTAACTATACACTCGATACAAAGTCGTATGTACTCTTTGTTACTGGTCTATAAAGCTGGTTGGTACACATACACAGATGGCCAGCCACAGCTGTTCTATTTTCATGCAAATGGCATTGTACGTGTATACTCGCCTGAACAGGGTTCCAAATTCAAGAATTCTTCGATTAAAGTTTGATTTTTTAATTTGCATGCCAGTGTGAAAACCGAACGTATGTTTTTTTAAACTTTATTGTGAGTGGCTGGAAATAAAATAAAGACGACATTGATTCATTTTTGAATTTTTGTTTTTTTTTTGATGTCATACTTATTATGCCAAAGCGTTCATAAAAGTGTCAATTCGGTTGATTCAATTTTCTCTATGGTTTTTTTTTTAATGGCGATTAGAAATTGTCAGTAATATTTAGGGTAAACGTGCAATATTTCGCACAAACATCTATGCTACGCAATATAAGCAAATTAGACATAGGGGTTTAGATCATAATCATAATGTATGTTATATGTTGTAAACATATTTACTGCACCCGCTCCTTACGGATATACAAAGCAAAAACTAGACTAATGACTGGTTAAGACTAGTTTTTTGTGCAGGCTTCCCTTTAGTCTAGATTTCTAGGAATAAATAATTATCACAGGAAGGTTTTGCAACTTTATTGCTAAGTCTACAATCTTTGACCTTATGCTTGAGAATGTTCCTATTTACAACAAAATAGTTACATATAAGTTCTCTACATTATTACAGTGACGCAAAATTACTGTAAACTCTCGAAACATTAGATTAGTTCATAACTCAAATATTTACTGATGACTGTGTTTAAGAGTTCTTTTTTAGTTCTATTATTAGCGTTAAGATAATTTTCAGATTATTATTTACTTCATAGAAAAAGATCAAATAAATTAGACGGTAGTTCCAAGTTTATTTTATCTTTATTTGTTTACCGCATTATAGAGTAAAAATAAATAAATACATCATTTTCTCAGTAAACTTAAACGCCCGGAGAAAAAGTACGTAAGTGGAATTACAGAAATTGCCCTAACGAAGCCGTAAGTGCAAAATCGTCGAAACCACAGTAATTGCATAATGAGCATAATGACACGAGAATTGAATGCGGAGAACACCGACAATTTGTCGATCGACACGTCGACCGACCAGTCGGCCATCTTGCAATATTTTTGCACATAAAATAAAAACAATAAGATTTTTAGTTTTTCTTTTATGCGACAGTTTCATGGCGCAGAAAATAAAACTAATTTTATGACACAATAAAATAACCATTGAATTTATTATACCGACTAAACTACGTCCGATGCAAACAATTTTGTTATGCCTATTTGTACAAATAGAATAATGTCGTGTAAAATGCTAAGTAGAATAAAATTATTATACGGTAAGGAAAAAAACACACAAATAGCAGGCCAAAGTAGGTATATGTAACGAAACGACATCATGAAGATAACAGTGGCAACATGTTTTGATGTCTATAATTAAATCAGCCTTGAAGTAAAGTTGGGTTGAACACGGGAAAATTCAGTTCGTTGCCTCATACAACTAAAAAAAACGACTGCAACAGCGAAAAAGTGCAAACGATAACTGTCTTAAAGAAATTAGAAATCGATTAGTTTTTTTGTACGGGAACAGATGACGTATCAATTGGACTCGAAATGAATAAGAAAACCCGCTGCGTTTTATAATTAAACTCATTCCTGACTCAATCTACAGTAACAATAAAAAAACAAATAAAAACCCTAAAATAAATTGCGTTTGCGGTCATTGTGGAGTTGCAACGACATTAAAATTATACAGATTTAGGATAAGTCGCGTAATTATATAATATTACGTTCCGACTTTTTCTGGTCTAACTGGCGACTGCGACGGACGGAAATGTTGGTAATTTGATCATTACCGCCTAAGTGCATTTAGATTAAACGTTACAATTTCCAGCTGGCCGCTTTGAAAATTTAAATTTCGAACTATGCTGGCCGGTTTAAACTTTTTAAAATACTTATCTGTTTAAGGGTACTTAAATTGATTCCTCTCATTCCGGCGGGTAAAAAACGACGCGACTGGTCACTAAAAAAACGTTCTTAATCCAAATTTACGGTTCTAATTTCGAATTCCGAACCGTGAATTAGAATATTTTAAGGATCGCTCTCTCACATAAATTATTTATCCGTGCGTAGTATGGGAACGCTAGACAAAAGGATAAATCTTAATAAATGATCACGTACCGTAGGGGCGCAAGACATTTGAATCTCATAACCCTTTCAATGCAACACCTGGCCGTATGGAAGTCAAAAATTTCTTTTTATCGCATTAGCATAATATTTATAATATTGACAATGGGATGGTTTATTCAAAGTAGCTTAGGATCTGTGTCGGTGTTTAATGTACGGTAGCTGTATTGTTGTGGAGATAGGGTCGCAACAATGGGTTCTGTGATAGTGGTTTGTAAGACGCTTGTTAAGGGGATCAAGTAGTTACACCGGCTGTTTCTTACAATAAATCACAAGTTTAACTACATTTGTCAAAAAAACTTCACGTCACTGCTAAACTTAGGGTATCTATACTTATATCTAGATATAGATATTCTCTATTGTAATTAAAACAGAGATCTTATGTTTATTTTTATTCAAATAAATGCTTTTGATCCAATTTCATTACGAGTATATTTATTATGTTATTAAATTACTGAATATTAAAATTGATAATAAAAAAATTCAACACTAGCCGTTTTAAACATTGAAAATAAAAAATCTTTTATTAAATCAATCCCCGACCGAATTAGATCACACGTGCAAACACCCTAAACTCGAATCCAACGCATCCAAAAACCTATTAACCATCCAAAGTATCCGTTGCACTTTCGAATTTCAAAAAAACACAATAGACCTTTGTCTAGAAACCGTCAAATGATACGCATTAGTTTTTTGCTTTATGAATACGTTTAAAACAGGAAGGATGTGAAAGTGGGGTCTCGAAGACACCATACGGCAGTGAAGGGGTTAAGAAATGAATTATAGACGCTTTTTACTGTGGGTTATAATTTCGTAGTTTGTCTTTGCCGCGGGAACTATTTGATGGTCCGGGCAATTTATTATGGTAAATAATAATGTGTAATAATGCATTTTAGATACCACATGTCGGATGGTGGTAATTTTATTTGAGTAAGGACTTGGATGGCATGCAGGTACCTATATTATCGATTTTTGTAGCTGTTTATTGCGAAATCTTTTTGTCTTAAGTCCTTTCTTAGTGATCTGCGTAAAATTATTAAAAAATATATTCCAAAATGCAATTCTTAATCTGAATATTTTTTATGGCATTTTGGTATAAAAAAGATAACAATTTAAGTTAATAAAAAAATCGTCAGATCTACAATTTTTCCTAACCAATTGCTATTGCTATCACGACATTCGAAAGGTCACATTTCACGTGCTTTCCATGAAGTCTTGATAAGATTAACTTTCTCCTTCAAGTATTGATAACAGCCACTTATAATTGAGTGACGCGTCAAGGGCTACAAAACAAAAATATCTTACGATTTCTTTTTTGTAAATTATTTTTTTTATTTTTATATGTTTTTATAGCATGTCCTAGCAACTTTTTAATTTGCGCGATTGGCAGATAAGTAGTTGCCCGTGTATCTATATTAATTTATTAGATATTGCGTTCTACTATAATTTAAAACTTCGTAGGTAATTAACACATGGCTATTATTATAAATAAAAATTAAAAATAAAGAAATCGTCTATTAACGTTAAACAAATAATTCTGTTCCTAAAATATAAACTAACATTCGTTAAAAAGCATGACACATTATATTAAACAAATTTAAAACATCTGTCTTCAAGTAATGGTTAAACAAATTATTTTCAACCAGATAAATCTGGTTTAAACCAGTAAATATTCCGGTTCCGTTCAGTAACATAATAAAGGCAGCCTCATGCGGTTTTCAGGAATTTGTTAAGGTTTCTCGTTTCGCTTCAATTTCCATACGTTTTTTGTTGCTTTGGTGTACCTATTTGGAATACAAAACAAATGGTTTTTTGGGTGTATTATATTTTAATAATTACATCGCACAATTCAAGAAAATTAAATTATGAGACTGATGTCGTATTTTTAGAGGTCTACGGAATAACATAAACGTTTTATTGACGTCATATACAAAATACGTCATTTTGTATATGACATGACATCAATTAGAAGCGTAAAAATACTATCAAATTTTACAGTAAAAAAAATGTAGGACAAATAAATCGTAAATGTTTAATAGGTTTGTATTTATGATAGGTTTATATATGATTTGTAAAATGTTAGCCCCGTTTGGTAATACGGTAAAGGCACAAGCCTAAACCGCGACCGTACAGGGTTAATAATACTCTGGGCCTTATTTGACTAACATAATCTACAGAGAACACGTAGCTTCGAAAAGGCCCGAAAACATACAAAAACCATGTTGGCAGTGGGAATCGAACGCAGATCACATGCGTGGGAAGCAACGTGTTAGTCCGCTGGGCTACGCTCGATAGTCTTAACTGGTCGAAAATTGGTAAGTTATGTAGCCGTGTAATTGACATGAACTGTGCGTGACGCAGTAGGGACTTTTTTGTAGTGCAAGTACTACTTTAATATTTACTTGTTTTTTAATAACTGTTTTTTTTTTATTAACCTAGTCTATTGTATTATACAGTATTTCATTATACTACTATTTATAGAATCTTCTAAACGTAACGTATTTACCCTTTTAAACAATGGTTGGAAAAAGTCATGCTCGTTAGCCGATATTCTCCACTCACGATAGATGACACTAGTGCCTCATTAAATTAGCACCTGTCACATGACAGTTAAGATTATTAGTTAATCCAGTTTACAGATGTCGGGCTGTCATCTAACTTGAGACGTGAATACCCTATAGTTTTTAATAGACACTTCTCATTAGTAGCTTTTTAGGGTTCCGTACCCAAAGGGTAAAAACGGGACCCTATTACTAAGACTTCGCTGTCCGTCCGTCCGTCCGTCCGTCTGTCACCAGGCTGTATCTCAAGAACGGTGATAGCTAGACAGTTGAAATTTTCACAGATGATGTATTTCTATTGCCGCTGTAACAACAAGTACTAAAAATAATATAAAATAAAATAAATATTTAAGGGGGGCTCCCATACAACAAACTTGACTATAGATTATAGTACGGAACCCTTCATGCGCGAGTCGGACTCGCACTTGCCCAATTTTTTAAATATACTTTCAAATATAAAACACGTTTACTTGTAGGTATATTTAACTTTTTGTACCAACATCATTAAAGTTTTTTTTTTAATTGTCACGCGAGATATTTCTGGCAGCAGTAGCTAGGGCCAGCATATCTTGCGACTACGCTTGTCGCGCGACTCAGCACCACCTGTCTTGCTCGCACGGTTTTGAAAGGAAAGAGACAGAATAGTATTTGTCGACTAAGAGTCGCGTGTCACAGTTATGACGTGGAGATGTTATTAAGAAGAGTTTTTGAAACTTTCTTCAGTTATATTCTATTGATAGTGCAATAACAAAATACATCTGCCAGAGCTGACATACTTACTCATCATATAAATGATCTAAGGTCTTTCATTAAAAGATAAAAAAAAGTACCTATATTACAACGTTTCTCATCAAAAAATTTATTTCATTTTTATGCAATGTATTTCACTGTAATATCAATAACTCATTACCAATAATCTGTATTATATTCTTCATCAGTAATAAAATAAAATGCTAACATTTATATTTCCACTTCAGAAGCAATACTCTAGAAAATATCGTATTAATCTATTACTTAGTAATCAATAATAAGTCGTAGTTTCGATAACTTCTACACCATAAATGCTAGCTGAAATTCTTGCAAATTTGTCGACGAGAATTTTAACTAAAATTTTAATAAAAAATCTGGTAGGAAATTATTATTTGTTTTTTATGCCTCCCCGAAGTAAACAATTTGCAATAGAAATTGATTTCTCACGAAAATCGCAATATTTTCAGTGTGAACTCAATTCAAAATTGGCGTAAGCGCCATAGGTTTAATACGACATATCATATTAGAATATTACACGTATACCAATTGGTTCATAAGTGTCAGCATTAAATGTGACTTACGCCGTTACGTAGCAAGGTTTTAGTATCTATCGTGCTCGCTTTCAATAGGTAATTCATCAACATAAATGTCTGCTTAATTACTAAATGCCAAACATGTGCATGTAACTAAGAACATGAATTTATAGGGTACTTACGTCTGTGGTCGCATGGCCTATTTTCCTCTGTCTGAAACAAAGATAAACAATTATAACTATTTATTACTTATTATAACAGTCGTAAACTGTAATACTATGACTAAGGAACATTTAAATTAAAATCATGTAGGTATCTATTACTTGTCAGGTTAGTCACAACGCCCATTTAATGAGTACATTATTATGTAACATAAATATAAAAATAGTTACATTCAAAGTTTATATTTATAATGCCGTTTCTACAAGTATACACCCTACAATGGTGAATTGTGTTCTTCTTCACTACACATTTAGTATAAAACAAAGTCGCTTTCTCTGTCCCTATGTCCCTTTGTATGCTTAAATCTTTAAAACTACGCAACGGATTTTAATGCGTTTTTTTTAATAGAAAGAGTGATTCAAGAGGAAGGTTTATATGTATAATACATGCATAATTTATCAGCATTGCACCCGTGCGAAACCGGGGCGGGTCGCTAGTTAGAAATATTTTTCATCCGCATGTACCATAATTCTAGGAAATAAAAGAACTGTGACTTTGACTTTATAAGGGGTGTTTCGACACATAACCGTGAGTAAAACGGTCATTTCCTATATTATACAGGGTGTTTGTTGAACATGCACAAGTGGGAAATGAATATTTGTGCATAGTAAGATGGGAGACATGATGCGTAGCATGCGAGACACGTGTCAAAGAGACTCTTTTTCAGAAATAATCCGACAGATCACTTTAAACAACTATCGCAGCTTGTTATTTTTTTGACAGCGGACAGTAAGCTAAATACAGACATGTCAAATTATCTCGGCGTTATCAAAGAAGTCAACGCTAATTCGCCCCGACGTCCCAGATCGCGCAACATTGTTTCAAAATTGAAAATATCGGGTTGCTAACTGGACTTCGTGGAAAGGAACGCAATATCCCCGTAGACATAACGTAAAACGATACTGCAATATTGCGTAGAATCCTTAGAGCTGGCTAGATACTGGGTTTTGAATATAGTTTGAAATTGAGTACAGATGTAAAGAATTATGTTATGTTTTACCTTCGCATTTTACTGAATAAGTTTGTATTTGACTTCCTTTCTCGAATTGAAGCTAATTCAATGAATATTGGTAAGGATTGAGATAGTACCTAATATAAATACCATATAACCAACAAAGTATGATGAAAATTCCAATTGCACTTCTTATTTAGGTATCCTTTGTATTTATAATAAGAAATGTGGTATCACCACAAAAAAAAAGGAATAAAGTTCTGGCAAAACATTATTAATTATATCAGTAATGTTAAATACTTAGTTCAAGTAAAATGTAATTTTTTTATATTTTCTTTTCAAAACTACAACTATTCCTCGTTTAAGCATCGTAATAAAAAAAAATGTTATTAATTACACAACAATCCATAAATGTCTTAAACGGGTGCGACAGTTAGTTTCTAAAAAACAATTGTTACCTCATAAAAAGGAAACACTTAAACTTCAACAAAAACTCTATTGATTGACCTACCCCAGTTTAAAAAAAAAGTTCTTTATAAACTTTCAAAATTGCAAAAAACGCAAGCCCTTGCAAAAAGTCTTCGAAATTGAATTACGTCGTAAGTACTACTTAGATTGTAAGCGTTGTCGGCGGTCGGTTTGCCTATTGTGTGGTGGACATAAACGAATTGCCGTGCTTTACAACCTTATGTTTTGACAGCTTACAGCATTGACGTAAAGGCGGCGATTACGGTTTTTTGTGTGTTTAGATGTTATTGAGATGTTTGTTTTGGAATTTCTTTTGAGAAAGCGTCCCGTTACAACAAATAGCTTTTACGACGTAAATATTGAATAATACTTATCTATTATTGAACTAGCCCATTTTTTAACCGACTTCAAAAAAGGAGGGGGTTCTCAGTTCGGTTGTATGTTTTTTTTTTTTTTTTTTAATGTTTGTTACCTCATAACTCCGTCATTTATGAGTCGATTTGGAAAATTCTTTTTAGGTTCATTAATAGACATCTCAAGGTTGGTCCCATAAAATTTTGGTGAAGATCGGATGACGAGATGTATGAGGAATCGAAGGAATTCCTGAAATTTTATAGGCAGTCATAATATTTTTCATATATTTTCTAAAACTATTTAAGTATTTGCATATGGTAGTCATCATCTTCCAATGCTGAACTGATGATGGAAGGTACAACTCCTTAACGGTTAGGAGTTAGGAGATAATTAAAACGAGATGCATTCCTTCAAGACCTCCCTGATCACCTCGCCATAAGAATTTTATATGAATCACTAAAAAGCGAAAAAAAAAATTTTAACAAAAAAAAGAACCGACTTCAGTAAAACTAAAAATCCAAAAATAACCCGTTCACGTACAGATTACATTTGACTCACCCTTTGAAGTCGGTGCCAAACCTCACGTAAACTTTAATATATAAATATAATAACAGTGGTTTGGGATCGACTTCAAAGGGTGAGTCAAATGTAATCTGTACGTGAACGGGTTATTTTTGGATTTTTAGTTTTACTGAAGTCGGTTCTTTTTTTTGTTAAAATTTTTTTTTACACGAATTATCCTCTTAAATATTTATAAAAACAATATTAGTGCAACCTTGTCATACAAAAATATGAAAAGGTTAAAACTTCCCAAATTAATTTATAAGTGTCATGTTTGCCCTTCAGAACCACACACAATAAATATATTTCAACATCGCATCTTTGTTTAATTAACTGTCAAAAGTGACGTCTAACCTTTTTGGAAATAAATTGTCTGATTCTGATAATAGAATATGATGGTATTGAGGTCAATCAACATGGTTGTGATCTTTGATTATTAAATTTAGATGAAATCTTCAAAGCAAAATTAGCTGCATGGTTGTAGATCCAAAATAAAGACTGGCTGTCCAAATTGCCCCGGTAACAGAGTACAGTAAATAGTATTTTGAATAAGCGAATGTCATTGTGATTGATGTAACAGGTTTATTTTGTATTTCAAGGATGTTGCTGTCTTAGTAATAAACTATGGAACTTATTATGATTTGATTTCCAATTATAGGTATTATAGAACAATACTGTTTGTTTTAATTTAAATTAATTCATTACTTAGTAAGTAACTATTTATAATATTTAGTATCATAAATTCTATTACGTATCGTAAAAGCGTATCGTGCAAATGATATGATATTTTTTGTCGACTGTTTATTTTTTGATATCCATTACGTTGTCAAAACTTTTTCTTCCGTTCATTACGAGCGATATCAATTGAACGCGATTGCCATCGACTGTCACTTTATCACACCTTTGTCAAACTGTCACTTGACAATAACGAGTGTCACTTTTTACGGCGATAGTGGCTAGTGTCACTATTATTTTATTAAGTCTCAATTGTAGATGACAGGTAAGCTTGACAGTAAAATAAGAATGGTGTTGTACGCTTAGTTTTTTTTTTAATTAGAAATCTTTATCATTATGTAAGGTAGAGTTCTTAAATTTGTGAGCAATGATTTTATGAAAAATGTGTTAACACGCCTCTTTTGATCAAGTACACAATTGGCAACATTTAATTGCTAAATTCAGCCTATTTTAAAACGTAAATTTATCAACATCACTTAAGCTTAGGTAAATAGCCATAATTTAATCTATACTAGGTCGATGCAGAGTCAGCCACCGGCTAACCTTTTTTTTTCGAAATTTTCTCGTCGTCAAGACCTAGCGAAATTTAATTTTTGCATTTTAAAACAAAAATTTCTAAAATCGGTTGAGAACTCGCTGAGATCTGCGCATTGTCACAAAGTCCATTCGAGTCAATCCATGGGAGCTTCGCTCGCTCCGCTCCAATCATCAGTGACATGGCCGGGCCGGCGTAAAAGGGCATATCGCTCAATTAGTGATATCGCATTGTCTCGTCGAATATGGCCCAAGACCTAACGGCTAACCAGCGCCGTTCTATTCTGAGCAGTGACTGCGAGTGAGTCACTGCCACATTGTAACAAACATGTATCTCGCTTCCTTGTTACGCCAACGTTTGGACCAACATCCACCGTGTTGGGGTGTTGGCCGAATGTTTGGTGACATCGGTAAACAGGATAATTTCGGGTTTGGGTAGTATAAGGTAAAATAAACTTGGAAATTAATAAAAATAACAGTTTTTTTTTAATAAATATCAGTCCAGCTTTTATAATATAAAATATTAATATTTAAAATATTAATATACATATATTATGTAATATATGTATATTCATATTTTAAAGTCACCTAGTCAAAGTATTGTACCTAACGCATTTATAAAAAAAAGGAAAACAATAAATCGTTACTGTATTATTCCTATTAATGTGGTTTAAAGTTGTCTTAATGGCGGCGCAGTTTGCAGTGCAGTTGCCTACTGAGGCGACGGTCCTGGGTTCAAATCCCCGAAAGGACAAATATTTGTGTGATGAACACGAATATTTGTTCTTGGGTCATAGATGTTGTCTATAAAGGTATATGTATTTGTGTATATCGTCTAGTACCCATAGTATAAGTATTGCTTAGTTGGGACCAGGTCGATTTGTGTAAGATATTGTACCTGAATATTTATTTAATTCTAGTCGAAATAGCATTACCCAAAATTATAGTAACGTAATAAAAAAGTGTCTTCAAAAGTGTTGATAATTTTTATACTTAACTGTAATTTTCTTAAACAAAACGAATTAAGCTTATTAACTTAATAAAATAAGTGCTCAAAATTTCTGCCCGGTAACCATCTTAATATGGCGAAATTACCTCTTATTATATAATTTACCTTCGGCTACTGGGGTAAGTACAATAGTCTATTAAAAATACAATCGTACTCGACACTTGGTATGAAGTCGTCATAAAAAGGATTACTCCGTTCTTGGGCTTTAAGTACGGCAAGGTGCCATCAGTTGAAGAAGCGCACTGTACCTCGTTATTGAAATTACGTTCGATAATATAACTTGCAATTTGCAGTTTTTAATGTGCTTGTTGGATATTGTAGTGTGGGTAAAATATAAAACAGGTGTTTATTAAACTAAATGTAACGCATCATATACAGGATGATCAATCCAAATGGGTCAGTTGGGAGAAACCGAAAACTATAAGATAGGGAAATCTGTTCTTAGGAACCATGACATCGATTTTAGATCTGCATTAATTTTTTTTTATAAATCTCATACATAACCGGGAATCGAACCTGGTTAAAATTCTGTAAGTAATCGCATGTCACATTCTTTACAGCGGTTTTAGCCGGGTTTTGTATGAAATGATGTATAAAATTATTAAAAAAAAATTCAGTTTTTATTAAATCTAAAATCGACGCCATGGTTCCTAAGAATAAATTGATTCCCTATCTCTTATAGTTTCTAACTTTTCCCTACTGACCCATTTGGATTAATCACCCGGTATACTTAAATAGGCATCGGACTTCTAATAGTCCGGTAGAACTTTAGAGAGCCATGGAGCCGATATTAACAATAAAAAATTGGGCAAGTGTGAGTCCGACTCGCGCATGAAGGGTTCCGTACTTATATATATATATATATATATATATATATATATAATCTATAACAAGTTTGTTGTATGGGAGCCCCCTTAAATATTTATTTTATTTTTAGTATTTGTTGTTATAGCGGCAATAGAAATACATAATCTGTGAAAATTTCAACTGTCTAGCTATCACCGTTCTTGAGATACAGCCTGGTGACAGACGGACGGACGGACGGACGGATGGACAGCGAAGTCTCAGTAATAGGGTCCCGTTTGTACCCTTTGGGTACGGAACCTTAATAAATACAATTGTATGAATTGTACTCATACTCATTTATCAATTTCATTCCGAACTGCCTTTATGGTTAATGGTTATTGTAGCTATCATTCCCAAGCATTAGACGACGAAATAAATAAATAAAATTTGTACAATATTACAAACTCCTAGATAATAACTAATATTACCGAATTGTCACTATCATGCATCTTCTAGTCATAACTAGATATTCTTTTAATATAAAACCCAATTTTCTCCAGAGAACATGAAAAAATTCGCAAATATTTACGTATTTCATGATGACAAGAAAAACAATACCTACACAAATCAGAAGGCCTATGATGGTTACTTCTATCAAGAGATAAATAAGCGACAAAGCATTTGCCACTCCCACTCGCATTTCGTCAAATCGAGACGGATGCTTTGTCACTTATTTATCACGTGATTAAAGCAATCGTCATAGACCCCAGGTATTTGTATATTCTTATGACTTTATGCTTGACTACAAAATTAAATGACTTATGAGTATGAGTATGAATTGTATTATCAATGTTAAAATCGGCTCCATAGCTTTCCAAAGTTCTAACGTGCTATCAGAATGTTGATGCCTATACAGGATGGAACATTTCTAAAGACTGGGCTGACAGGATAGTAGCTGAGTGATCTACAATCGACCTATTATAATTGTAAAGCTGGTTTTAAAATTAAAAAGTCATACAAATAAAATATTTTAACATCAACGACAACCCTACTAATTCAAGTTTTATTTACCTACATTTTAAATTGACACCTGTCTTTAACTTAAGCGATGTTCAAAAGATGCCAGGGTTGATATGTGCAGATTTTTACACTTATGTTTAACAAACTGTATCTCAAAAATGGATAGAAATATTTACATAGTTAATTGGTGAAAAATTAAGTACTCAGTCTGAACAATTCCCTGTTTGCTTAAAAGTCCCTCGATCTATTCCACCCTGTATATATATAAATTCCATAAAAAGCTTAAAGGCGTAACCAACTTTGCACTCAACCTCTAGGTATTTTGAAAAGGTGGGTTTCGAAATTATTGTTTTTTTTTAAGGTAAGTAAGTTGTTAATAGGGTATAAATATACAACCATGTTTGTATTAATGTAACTTAAGTGTTTTTTTGCTCTTGTGTGGCATGTAAAGTAAAAGTTTACTTCATACTTTTAATCACATTAAGTATTTAGGTACTTACAGCAATTTGTAAAGCGATATAGTAATACGTACCTATATTATTCTAAAGTATTATACAAAAGACACTGAATCTGGGGGCACGGTAGTGCCCCCGCCAAGACGAAAAAAAAAGAGGCGGGGCACTACCTACCTTTTCTCGAACCGTTTCGTCTCATTTTCAAACCCTCATAGTTTCGTCCCAGTTAACACCAGAGCGCCCAAATTCACAGGTTAAGATGCAGTTAGGGAACATATGAAATGTACTAAATTTCATTGATCTAGCTTTTATACTTTAGGTTTTATTGGTACCTAAAATACGCCGATTTTGCCACTCACTCACTTACTCGTATGTATCAAAACCTCTGGGGTACTTCCCGATGACCTAGAAAGCTGAAATTTGGTATGTAAGCTAGGTTTAGTACACAAACAATAGAATAATTCTGAAACTTGGAACTTTTACCCCCCAACCCCTTAAACTAGGGGATGAAAGTTTGTATGAGACTTTCGCAAATTTTGATACTAGAGGTCTGAAAATTTATACCTATTGGGCTCATTGTTATAAATAAAATACACATTCTAGGATTTTTAGAAAATCACCCACCACCCTTAAAATAAGGGGATGAAAGTTTGTATGGGCTTTCCATAGGTAATGGGGGATAAATGTGTATATATATATATATGGGGCTAAACGTAAGTATTTCTTAAATACACAATTATTATTACTACTTACTTAGAAACACTTCAGCACAAAAAAAAACATATAAATTAAAAATTACCTTACAAAAAGAAATGAGATCCCACCAAAAATATTTCATGTAAAATTGGCGGCCAAGACTCACATGCTCATAACGCTTTCGCTGTAAAAAAGTGGTCAGATCCCTCGAAAAGCCAAGCCCCTAAGCCCATATGGTAAGGAATTAAGTTTAATATATTTTATCATGAAGACATACTCGTAAACTTGATTTCTTGATACCGTATGGGCCAGACGGTTCGTTGGACTTATTTACGTTACTCTATGAAACGGCCAAGCCATACTTTTGAAGCCAAGGTGTAGGATCAGTAAACTCAGGGCTTAGGGGCTTGGCTTTTCGAGGGATCTGACCACTTTTTTACAGCGAAAGCGTTATGAGCATGTGAGTCTTGGCCGCCAATTTTACATGAAATGTTTTTGGTGGGATCCTATATTTAAGTAATAAAACACGATCAGAATCGATTACTACTAAGTACAGTTCAAATTACTGCTCGGTAGCCCTAATGACTAGAGTATTATATAGTATTATAGAGTATTATGAGGCTACACCGGTAATACACCGTAATACTTAGTCGCAAACCGATATTTTGTGGTCATTTCAAGTCGTGACGTGATCGACCGTGGGGGATTGTGATAAGTGATAACTATTTCTTGTTAATATAATATATTATGTATGTATAAATGAATGCATTTATTATGAGTGCATATACTGCAACATATAAAAAAAAACATTATTATTAAATTACTGCAACAGTAAAAGTTTTATGGAATAAACCGGAGACATATAAATAAAAATCAACGCCAATAGGCTTGTCTGCGTTTTGACGCAGTCGCGACCGAACGTAGCTCATGATTATGAATGGCGAATTGATTCGAAACATGTCATGAAAGACATAAACCCGTTTTATATGTATTTTAATGTGTCTGAGACTTATGGGAGCTTTCTATGTAAAATGCTCTTAATTTTTTTTTATTTTGAAAATCTTTTCTAAAATAATTTCAATTCAATGAAATAAGAAACATGCTGATATGAAGTCAATGAATTGACATACTTATACAAGAAACTATTACATAATACCTACTCAAAAAACTTACGCTTAAATTGATCATTAAAGTTTTAACAGTTCTGCTAAAAACCATGGATATTAATGCAACAGTTGATTTAATGATGAAAAAGAAATGTGGTTTCAATGAACGATTGAGCAAATCATAAGAAGTACATGAAACACCCGTTAACTTGGAATACAATTCAACAATGAAATCTGTTCACTGTAAAAAGCAGCAAAAAGATCGTATAGGAATGTTCCTGTGATTTAAATAAACGTGTATAGTCTTCTCAACATTGCATTAATGACATCATCTGATGCAAGGCCAAGATTTCTCGCTCACAAATGAGGTGTTACCCGCTAAAATAATTGCAGGTAGGCGTGCCAGCCGCTAAATCTAATCAGAAAAACTAGACTTCCCTTTCTGTCCCGTTTCTATGACGGTTCAACTGTATTAGAGCAAAAGAGATAGAATAGGAATTATGATGCTCAGTGCAACTGTATTTTATCTGTATGCGTTTTGAGCGTGTTAATATTGTAAACCAGTTCTGAAATAGGTCTCAAGGCCGGAGATTGGCACGGGTTAGCGCTTGAAAATGGAACGTGGATTCAAATATGGAATTTTAACTTTTTAATTTTATTGATATTGATATTTTTCAGCCAATGTGGACGAAATACTTGAGTCAGTATTCTTTTTATAAGTGTAAACACAAATTTAAATTACTGTAGTATTTATACCTACCTACTCTACTGCTCTCTTTATTTAGTGTTCTTATTAAAACATTTTGAATATTTGACAGCTTCAGCTAAATTTTAACGAAGCTTTATAAAATAAATGAATCAACTGTTTTTAATGAGAATACTTAGATTTTATAGACATAATTTCTTACAAAATATAACATGAGAAATGACCCATCTACTGGGTAATTTATAATGTGACATTTGATCAAAATGGCGACTATATTTGCAGTCCATGACATCACGACTGTAATATATCAACAACATTGTCCATTACCATTTCCTTCCGTCAGCCATTATAACACTAATTGGTACTATTAATAATCCCAGAACCCATAAAGCAACTGTGTTGCCAATGCATCTAACATTTTTTTTTAAGTAGGATAGGCAAAACATTTGTTTGATCAGTCCAATTTATAGTGTGTTTATATTATTTAATATTGCATGGATGTAGATAAGTACACATATACATAGTAATGTGAGAGTTTATATATCATAGTTAAAATTGTTACCATATACATAGTGACACCACTCACTGAGCGGTTAACCTCTAAGTATTGTACGTGTGTCACTTGTGCAGGACGGCATTGTAAGAATTTCGGCCTGAGTAGGTCCTCTTGTTATTTAGTCTGTGGCTCTACGAACAATGTTGCCAACGTGTCAAGTGGTTTATATTTGTTGCCCAGCGAAAAAATGTTGATTTAAATGCCTCCGCACACCGGCGGACTTTACGCGGGTGAAGTAGTCGGCTGGGCAAATTAACGAGACGTGGGCGAAATTAAAGGGAATTTATAGTCTGGTTTACAGTGAGGAAAAGCAAATGGGTTCTTAGTGGGTGCCACCATGTTTGGGATTTGAAAGATCTGGCTGTGTGGTCGTGTCAACCTTTTGTCAGATTTTATACTAATATAAACGCATGACCAATTTTTTCGATTGTAACCGTATTATCACTCCCTTGTATGATATCCTCCCCTCTAACACCCCCCGTCCCATAAACATCCCGTATTTATTAACTCTAGTCAATTCACCTTTTGTGTATGTTCTTAGCCAGTTTATTAAAATTAACAACTTGTTTCTGTAGTAGATAATTTAACAATAAATGTTTGTTTTGTCTTTTGTTGTAGATTCTCATCAAAGTGAACGTGTCATCTGAATATACCGGCCAAATTCTTAATAGTTAACACGTGTCTTCTTTAACTTTGACATTGGCGGAATCATCGACGATATCAATGGAGCCATAACCAACAAAAATTTAATTATCATGACCATTTTGTAGAATGTTCCGGAACAAAATGCTCATAATGAAGTTAGGATGTTGCATATATATATGAAATAATATAGTCTAGCTAGCTTTGCGATTGAAGTGCGTTACCATGGCACCCCATACATACAAAACTACGATGAATAGAGCACCAGAGTCGATGATAGTCCAACAGGGTGTTTTTCAACACATGCCATATTGTGGATTTAGTGGTACTAATTTATTTTACTGGCATCGACAAAATTTTGGTAACATGACGTTGGAAGTCAACGAATGTCATTGATGCAAACAAAGTAAAACAGGACTAAGTATTCCGCAAATTTTAAGCAATTTTTGCACAATAATGCCAACACTATCTACAGTGATGAAAGTAAAGTTTTCTTCAATAGGATTCAGTAATTATTTCGCAAGAAGAGCGAAGGATTGAGCGGCATTCCGGTAAACAATGTTTTGAATTTGTTTTATGACAAATCCTAGCCAAATCGATACTGACGTTTTATAATATATTTTGGCCAATAAAAATGATTATTATTATTATAATGCATGTATTTGACGTATGAAAGCTATTTGTAGCGCCACTATCCCTGTGTAAGACCGAGACTCGCTAGGCTATAATTATATATATTTAAATAATATAAATTACTACTTCTAAAGTGTATGAATATGTAAGTACTTTTACAAATGAATCATCAATCAAGCATGCTTTTATATTTAAAAAAACCGACATAATAAGCAGATAGTGACAAAGTAAAAACTTATAACGCTGTGTAGTCGTCCTTATATGGAATAATATAAGAATCAGAGCCGAAGTTATTTTTACACATCCCTATTAAACTATAATTGGTTATAAGAATACTTAATTAAATCACCACTTCATTACTTATGGGGATAATTGAAGGAATCAATCATAAAACATGCTGCATAATATTAATCACAATAAAATAGTTCCAATGATTGCTTTCTGTTTTAGCATTGCAGTTGTAAGATTTACAACACTTAATTTTAGAAAAAAATATTTACAGAATACTTTATATATTAATTAGCCTATTTTACTATTCATACAAAGATCAAAGCACAAAGATAAAATGAAAAGCGTAATCTGGCGGGAATCGAACCCGATACCTCTTCGAATTTTTCCTTACGCTTTGTGTGTCGATCTTTGCATTTTTTATTTGAAAGGCTTTACACCCCAATAGTTAATTATTTAAAAAAAATGAGACATTAAATGTTTCATAAATTTATTATCCACTCTTTAGTTGGCCTAAGGGAACATAAATATTAAGGGACAATCTTACACAAATCGACCTAGTCACAAACTAAGCAAAGCTTGTACTATGTACTAGACGACAATATAAATAATAAATAAATACATATCGTCGGGGATAGTGCAATACCGCGTAAGTAACAAGTGTAGATCATCATCATCATCATCATTTCAGCCTATTGCAGTCCAAGTACAAGTGTAGATACGAATCAATATTCAAACAAATGCTAAGCATTTTATTGAAATGAGAACTTAATCGACAGCTGTTATTTACGCGGTATTGCACTGTCCCCGACGATATGTTAGATAACATCCATGACCCAGGAAGAAATATTCGAGTTCATCACACAAATATTTGCCCTGGCCGGGAATCGGGATTCGAACCGAGGACCGGCGAACATAATAACTAACAAGCATTAACCTAACCATAGACAAGAGCTATTCCAAAATCCTGCCGTTCATCGACAGGCAATCATGGTCTGTAATTAGGCAATCCATCTTCAGGCTTGTAATTGTACGCGTTGCTTGCTTCGAATCAATCTCGAGATATCGTTATGAAGATATAAATCAGCTGGCCGCTGCTGCTATTAATTTACGTCGCCTGGAGCGACCGACTCGAAGTCCAGGGTTCGATTCTCTAATTATTATTTATAAGCTTTTATGTCCCCTTAGGGTCTAGGAAGTATCTAATTTGGACACTTTAATCATTAATTTGATAATTTTCATCGGGCTTTTTTGGCACTGTACTTTTTAATCAGAATCAGCAACTTTATTACTCATCTTTTTTTAATTTAACTTAGACAAAAACATTTGACAATGTAATATTACCTACTCGCCAAACTGTGACGTTTAATGGCTTAAGATTTGAATTCAAAGGGCAGGCTTCTCTAATCATAAATTACAATTTGGCACCAAATTGGGCATAGGTCATAATTGCTAAACTTATTGTGTATTTTATATACCGAAAATAATCCAACAGGTTCCATTTGATTAAGAAGAAAACTGGTGAGTTGTGAACCCTGCACCTCTAGCATAACTGTCATACGCGACTATTTCTCGCATGATATAATTACCCGTCTCTTTTTGTTCAGTAATGTGAGAGAGTGACGGGTAGCCCGACAAGTCGCGAAGCATAGTTATGCTAGACAGGCTGAGCCTATTATGAAGCCTTGGGGAAAAGGCCCAAGCTACAATTTCTGATGTTTTTAATAGCAGTTGTTTTCATGCACCCAAACCATGAGCAGATTAAATGTGTGGGCGGGATAACATATCTCGGTAGACTCCTCTACATTTTAGAGAGTTTATATACTATCTGTGACCTCAAAGTGACAATACTGGGATTTTAAAGGAGCTCTATTAGTGGCTTGTGACAGTTGTGACTAGCATATGTGAATATTAAAGGTAAGGTAGGTAATGTGTCGAATCTATATGAAGAATATTCAAGATGATTTGTTTTTTTTTTTGAAGTGATAAGCAAACCTAAATGAAGTTTTCAAAGGAGTAACAATGTTGTGCATATTAATGAGTTAAAAACTAGATATTCATTCGTGGGGGATGAGGACTGAAATAGAAATAAATTACGTAAAAGATAAAGACATGCTTAAATACCGTGCGATTTAATGTTCGAACAAACTAACCTAGATTTCCACATAATATTAAAGTAGAATTGCACATTTAATAATCTTTGGAACGTATAAATAGCAATTTGTTATACCAACGATTAAGTATTGTTGATGACGGTTAATCACAGGTTGGACCGAACCACTGCCGGTAGGTATTTCTATTTATACATATATAGTTAGTTCTCAAGGCAATTTCCCAGCTAATACGTTCACTAATAAATCCGAAGCATGCTTTATTTATTTTATAGCACATAAAACATTACGACCGGCTTTAGCGCTAAGTATTTTCAAGGAATTTAGAGTTTTTGGAAGAAACACTAGATGTTAGAAATCGGTATTTAAATTTAGCAGCAGAAGTTTCTGTGCGCGCCATGTACTCAGGTGTGTTGTTCTGCTTTGCTACTTCTACTGCTGACTGTACATACAAAAAAATACAGCACAAATTGTATTACCGACATTTTTTAAAGATAAATTCACCTATTAAAACTACAGTGAAAGAAATTAAAAAATGGAAAGAAATTAAGTTTGATTGAAATACGTTAAAGTTTAAAATTAATTCAGAGATTTTTCTTCGATGGAGTTCCTAATATCCTGTGGTGAAGACGTGTTACGATTGAAAGCAGACGTTATGTAGGTACAGTTGGCAAAAAATATATTCTATACACCTTAGCATATAAATATGCACGGCGAATATATTTCTCTACCGCTAACTGGTCAAGTAAATTGGTAAGTACTTAATTATTTTTTTTCTAGTGGTGATTTAACAAAAACGGTTTTCGTGGGAATTCTAACACCCACTAACTCAGACAGATTAAAATGCCACCTGAATCAACAATTCACTACTTTGAAAAGTAATGCCACTGTGGTTTACAAAAAGAAAACATTTATATCAGATTGTATACTTAGTACCTAATATATTTGTAAACTTCAATATGAATATGACGAAATTCACTAAACATTACAGACTGCACTACGTTTCACATGGCAACTACGCTGATAAAGTCACTAGAAATCATGTTTTGTCTACTTCAGTACACTGCGATTACATATTTGTTTTGCCAATTTTACCTACAAAAACAACTTGTTTGAGATAGGATAACCACTTTAGGAACGCTGAATTTGGATAAGCACATCAGAGTTTAAAGCTACATATTAGAAATTGACTAGTTGGTAAATATATTATTGAATCTTATCAAAAATTCTAGATACTTTGGTTTTATCAATTTATCAACACATCAACAAAATAAAATCACCTTTAAGCCAAATGATAAGTTAAAGGTGAAGATAACAGAGGGCGTACAGATTGCGACAGCCGAATTGACAGATACGATACATCGGAGCCATTCTATTTTTGTTTCCTTTATCTACTTTGCAGGCGGGGCGGTTTGACTTTTTGCGGTCTTGAACTATATTCTACCTTCTAGGGTGTTCTGCCTTTTCGCAGAATTATTTTTCATCCAATGTTTAATTTCGCCGAACTTTCACTACACAGAATTATAATTTTCTGTAGTAAAAAAAAAACATAATTCTTGCAAATCTCATCATATTAGATTAAGTTAGGTTTGTTTCATAACCATCGCAATTAGTTTACGGTTTCAGAGAAAAATGCTTTCTAAATGACACTTCTGCGAAATAAAATATTTGACGAAAAATAATTTGGCGAAAAGGCAACCCATCTTCTAGCTACAGTTAGAGGGTGCATTTCTAAACCCAAAAGACATCGCTTCGAATTGGTAAAAGCCATATTTAGTTTTATGACATTAGCATTACTGCTTGTGATGTGAAAAAAGTGTATATATTTAAATATATTTATATATATCTAATGTATGTTCATAAACTATGTAATGGGTAAAGTTTTCTGGTAAAGTTTGATTTCTTATTCAATGTCGGGTGGCAGAAACTTTCTGTTGAAAATCGATTAAATAGCTACTTAATTAAAGCTTTACAAAATAATCAACATTTTAGGCGTTTAAAGAGTAAGTGACGACATTAACTGTTATTACGGCTTGCCATATTAAAACTCCGTTTTATCAGCTCTTGGAATAGACATGAAAAACAACTGTCACAATAAAGATATCCTACGTATTCCTTAACGAACTCGAACATCTTGAGAAGGGCTTGCCAGAAAAGGTGTAGTTACTGCCTTGGAATATATAATTTGTAAAAATACACTAATTTATATTATTTTTCTTTTTTCTTTAGTAACATTGTATAAACACGTTTTAAATCGTGAACTTTATTAACAACAGTACATTTCCTAGTCATCAATATGTGTTTAGCAAACACATGTATAAAAGTTACTTTTTAGGGGTTAGTAGTTATCTTAATTTTACGGAACTTGGTGGTTGAACAATAAGCGCCGCCCAATAGAAGCTAGAGATTAATAATATCATGAAAATACTGTAGTAAAAAAATACTTAGATTAACTGATGCAGTTATTTTAACTCTTGTTTTTATGGAAACATTGCTATATTTTTTATACGAATGCCAGCGATAAGGGACCGTGCAATATCATGGCAACAAGATAAAATGCGTCGGTTTTAGTTACGCTGTTGCTATGCTATCAGCATCAGCATACCTACCTATCTTTTATAGTATAGTATAAGTATATATTTTTTTATTGAGTTTAAGAAGTAATTAAAATATATTTTGTTAAATTGTCAATAGTTCAATATTTTGCACAAAATGAAATAAAAACTACCAAAGCTGTTTTTATATAACCTAACAGTTGTAGGCATTTCTAGTAATAAGACTAGTAAACGGCTAACTGTTCGGAATGTCATACCTTAATGAACCGTCACAAATCGCTCACAAATCGTGCTCTATGAATGAACCACTAAATAAACCTTTTTGTACGAAAACATTTTGGTACAAAAAGAGGATTTTTTGTGTGAGCGTTTAAAAGTTTATACAAAAACCGATGCGTGCGGCACCGATTAAAGAGATAGCCTTTTTTTATTGTGTTCTTTTCCCGAATCCGTGACGTGAGTTTACTGACGGTTGTGGTTTTCTATTTTTAATCCGTTTTTTTTTGTAATTATAAGAGCATTATACGACGATTATATTCTTTACTTATCCTTTTAAAAGGTTTATGTTAGCAATAGTCAGAAAAAAGTATTCATTATTTAGCCGTCGGAAGCAACGACTCTATCAATGATAAAAAAGTGAATTAATGAAATTGAACACTCACCAATAATTTAGGAATGATGTCATATCGTAGTGATGAACTTCATAAAATATTTCATTTTATTTATTTTCATATTTTTTTAATTCCTCGGCACTACTCGCGACTTTTCTTCCTTGACATTCCGACACTAGCACTGCTCCTCACTTTCAGACTAAAACTTAGCACAGATTTTTCCCCCCAAGTAAAAAAAAATCACTCAGGTTACTATAAGACACGACCCTAAGCTTCCAATAAGTTAAAGTCCGATCATATAAGTTGAGCCGAACGCGCCAAGTCCGAAGTTGCGTGTGGTTAAAAAAACAATAGGATACGTGTTCGCTCGGCGCGCGTCGCGGGCCGGGTGCGACGTCGCACTCGCTCGGAGCCAACGGATTGTGTAAACGACTAGCGCGCGTCGGCGGGGCGCGGGGGAGGGGCACGCACACACACACCCCGCAATATACCTCGCGTCCATTACTAACGTTCCTATTTTGAATACGCGACGCGCCAATCTAGCTCCTATGCGGCAGCTTTACGTGATGAGCGGACCGCGACCGATCGTACACTAGAGCGAGTGGGTGTTATGGCTAAGAGAGAGATGGGACATGATCGGTAGTTGAGCCGCGTAACGCATGTGTGTCCTCTTGAATCGCTGGCGAGATAGTGCCGTAGTGTTGGCTATAAGTACGCCTCGACGAGAAGTGCCGCGTCTTGAAATTTTAATAAAGAACGTTTTGTACTTTTTCGTTTTGGCCTACCGATACGACATGTGGCGTAGCTACCTTTTTTTACTTCGAAATTATTAATTGATAGGTACGCGTTCACGGACCACTGGACATTATTGGGTTTAATTTAACGTGGAACACGTCATCTCAGTCGATAAATATGTCTAAAATTTTGAATTTGACAAAGGAATTTTCACGTGTGAACGAGCATAAAGTGCCGGTGGCAACTGAACGTTCGTTTAGCGTTAAGCTAAAATGGGCAGCTTTAACACATAGCGAACGTAGATTTATGATACCATAAAAGTTTCACACCCATCATTCTAATGACTCCGGCGGTCGAACGGGCGCGAGAATATCTTAAACACACAGTGACTCAACAGAGGCATTATTAATTGTTAAACCAAAGATGGCCTTCGCAGCGCGATTAACAATTGGAATACAAAAACAAATGTGAAATTCTATGTAGCCCTCAGTTTCGCACATTATGTAGAAATTATTAAAGCGAACAGAATCGATAGAGCAGTTTACACAGTTGCGAAGCATGCACACCCACTTGTACCCACGCGCTTCGCAATTTAAATTTCGAATTCAAATTCGGACAGTTCATTAGAGGGCATTTCTATGACTAGCCAGCTTTATGTTTATTTGACCAGTTTTTATCTGTTACCAATTTTGATTTGAAGTGTGTCGTGTTCACGATGGGAATAATTTATTTTTAATGCGTTTGAGTTCTGTTCGAGGTTAATTTGTACGCTTTTGATTTATTTCAACTCCCTTGCCTCTTTCGTAAAGTTAATTAGTAGACGCTGTAAACGCGTTTTTTGGAAAGTTGTGTGGGTCTGTTGATGATGAGTTTGTTTACATTGGACGGAAAACAAACCAGAATTATTGACTCGGATTATGGCCTCAGGCGGTTCAAGTTCTCGTTTTTAAAAAAACAATTCTGTGGTAACGAGACTAACAATTTATTGAGGTTTTGGCTTGTGGAGCAGTTTTAGTATATAATTGGACACCCATTATACTGAGAAGAAAGTGTGTATTTGTAAGAGGGTCAAATTATTATTTATGTTTTTTTATGACAAACAATGCATCTGGAAAGATAAAAAAAATAGGAAAAATATGTAATAGGAAACGTAGAGAAAAACACCTAAATTTGCGAGGGAGTAGATAATAGATAAGAAAAAGAAAAAAAAAATGGGTACACAAGATTAAACATGTCACAATAAAATAACTGAATTCATCATAACTTCAATTAAAAAGGATATTTTTTCATTTTATAAACGAAGCAAATACACTACTTTGATAAAAAATATTACGGCAAAAGAAAAAAGGTGAAGGTTAAAGAAAATTAACGATAATCTTCGTGTTATCTCTCAGATAACCGTGTTATCTTCCAGAAAGCTAATCGACAGGAAATAGCAATCTAAATTGGTGTTATAATTGCAATTGATTTCGGATCTGCTCGTGAGTCGTGGATGTTATGTGAGCACCGAAATTGTTAATTTTCTACTTAATGGCTGCAGACCAATTTTTTATGTAAACTTAAAGAAACAAGCTCAAAAAATCTTAAACAAGTGGTCAAATTGGCTAAAAATTAAATAAGTGTTTTTTTCTGAATATCGTGCGCGAAATGCGAATCCACGTTTTTTGTAAAGAAACTGTATTCCAGTTTTGCGAGATCATTAAAAAAAACGTTTTTATCTGCTAACCATGATATTGGCAATTCCGTTCGGCAATGTATTTTACAACATTTTTATACTACTAAATTATTTCCTTTCTTATGACTATGAAATCTTTTTCAATATATATTTTCTAATACGATTCCAATTCGTGAGATAGTAGCAATTACTATGGTAATTTTAACAGTCAATATAGTCTTTCAGTAGACAACTACAACTACTGTTTTTAATATCAAGGAACCATTAATTTGTTATGGGTCTGTCCTTTTTATCGACATACATTTCGCAGAATATTTTATTTCATAGAATTTTAATTCCAACTTTTTTCCACCCTACCATAACTTTTCATGAAGTATAAAAGCCAATTAGGCTTATAAAAAATCCAAAAAATGCTTTCAATTAAACGATATACTTAATCAATTTCTCATTTTTATTTTAGCAGTAATGTCTGTTAGCGTAAAGCGTAGGTACGAGTAAACCAAATTTGATGAATTATTACTTACCTATACTGACTTATAGATGAAAAATAATTACCTAAACATTCAATGAAACATCCATCGATAAAACGAAGGTTAACCGTTTTTCTATCAATATCACAAAATAAAAAACAAAAACATATTTTTTTCCTCTAAAAAAATGTTAATAGTAGGTACTTACGTGTGTGTTTAATTCCTAAAGGTTCTCAAACACGATAGCCTATCTGTCACCTGACGTGGCTATCTACTTATCTGCTGATACCAAGACACTGACATAAGACATTCGTTTGAGATAACTCTTATTCTACATAACATTCCCACTTCCATTTAATTGTACTGACACGTGCTTCACATCCACTTTTTGTGTCTGCCATTTTTAGTGCAGTTTTTGCCTACCGACCAGTTTAGTGACGGAGTGTTCCTGTTTGTTTTTTTTTTTGGTTTTGCAGTTTATTTTTCACTTAGCTGCATAGAAATTAAGTGCCTATTTTGGCTGTTATTTCTTTTTTATTTTCAGATTAGAATAACAATGTTTTGAGAAAATCGTCATCTAAAAGGAAGGGGAATAATTTGCTTTCTTACATATTTCTCCCACAAAATTATCTACTTGTTTACCTAACTATTGCAAATAAATCTAGAAATCCCTTTCGCCACATCGAGGAATGCAATAAACATGCCTCTTCGTCTATTTTGGCTCCAACTTCAACCATAACTTGTTACATTTAACTACCTTATTATTTACTAAAGCGTGTTCAGAAATTTCAGTAATGCCGCCGCAGACCGTAAAACCGGTTCAAATGCTCGTTTAGATACCTATCACACGACGGAAATACAGCCATTATCAATTTTAGCGCCAAAAGTTATCGCTACGATATCGAACCAACACTCAAAAAAAAAAAACGAAAAAAAATACAATCGTTGCGCGCGTACCGAAGTTTTTATTTTTAAATCACTCACACACTTGCAACATTTTTCAAACGCACTAGTTTCGCACTGTTATTAAGCAGTAATTAGCACATCGGTGGCGACCGCTCGCGGAGCCTCGCGACACTGCAACTCACAATCAACGTCTCTTTCCCCCTTTACTTCCGCACTGGCACTCCACTAAGGGCGCATGCCCCGACATTTTTTAAACCGCGCCCATGTTTCTAGCACGCGCACCTTTTAGTGAAAATAACTTTTTTCGGGAATTTTTTCGCTACATCCCTCTCTAACGGTCACGTTCGCCAACTCGCCATCCCCCTCGGTCTAACGGTCATTCTTTTACGCTGCTCTAACGTACCGCCGCGGCGTGTTACTCACTCTTTCTCGTGACGCCGCGACGCCGGTGACGCCAATTATTTTGCCATACTCCGCCGTTAAAACGCATAGGAAAATACCATTTTTCTATTAACCACCTTACTGCAATTGCATAGAGTCGAAATAGTATAACGTCTAACGCAGTTGCGACTTTATGGTCTAATGCGAAACTTGTAAAGTTCCGGCCATTTTTGCTATAAAAAAAGCGTTTGCATGCACGTAACCACGCCTTTGTATACACATATTGCTGTCTATTTTACTCCTTTTTATTTTCTATTTGCGGTCTCGCTCCGTCACGCACACATACGTATCTCCGACCGACTGCTTCGGGACGTTCAGCGCCGCGCGTCATCTAGCGGCGAGTAGCGGAACTTCTACGGGGTGTAGTGAAAGGGGTTTATTTTGGGAACTTTCTCTAGCAGCACTGTGAAAGGGGTTCGTGTTACCTTACAAGTTCCGCGTAAATCCGCTAGATGGCAGCGCTAGTATCAGCATTCTAAACTTACAGTACAGGTTCCGCGCATAAATTGTTTTGCAATAATAAATTTAATGGCATATTAATACGGTAGAGATTCAATTATGGACCGGCTCACGCTGTTGTTGAATAAATATTTCATGTCAATTTACAATTTAATTAAAATAGATTTTGCCGTGAATTAGCATTTTATTTGCGCATTTTGCCGGTTGGCACAGCAGGCGGCGCGGATTAAGCGGGTGCCACTGGAGAAAAATGGCGACAGAGGAAATTTAATGAGGCGAGTCAATAAAAACGTTTGTTTTAGTAAAGACCGGTGCCCACGGGCAGACGGGCTGCCGGGACAAGAATTATAGAGCAACTGCAAGAACTTACAATAAATAATTGAGGGCTGGATGTTGACATTACGCCGCGGTAGCGTGAGCACAATCTGTGTGAAATAAATGGATAAAAGTATTTCTAATATTATTTTTAAGTGTCGGGCCGTTCCTGAAATTTTTAAGTGAGTCAACCGTTTTTATAATTTTATTATTAGTATTTTTGTTGCAATATAAATGAAATGCCAACTAACTTCAATTCAAAAAGAGCTCTCGTGTGAATATGTGTATGCTTTTTACTTCGAAATTTTGAATTTTTAAATTGAAATTCTTGATTAAAAGACTATTGATTACCGCAATTAACGCCTGATTGAAATAGTTTCTCATAAATGAGATGTGATGATAAAATTCATGAAAAATCGCCAGTTTTGCAATTATTTTATAAATAAACCCATGGATTGTGAATTTTACTTCTATAAATAGCGCATGTTCATTCTTATTTCAATGAGAAGAAATTACATATTTTTAGGCAGAAAGTATTCGCCACTGCTTCTACTCATCGCTAAAGTAGAAATAGTGGCGAAAACTCGGATAGTCTCAGTATCCAATCGAATTGAGACCATGAATTTATTAAAAATCTCATTGACCGGGCGAAGTGTCACCGTTTCAGCTTGACTCAATTCTTTTAAATATCCGTATGTCCGTATTTCCGTTGAACTCGCCTACCACCAATACCAATTCTCTTAAAATTTGGTGTTGAGGTTCAATAATTAGTAATTCGAATCAGTTTAAAAAAAATGACGGAATGGGGATTGAAAATATAAAAAGAAAACATACTTCAGAGCTATTTTGAAAAAATATGGCGAGGTCTACAGTTCACATAGCCACTACTTACTTTTGAACACAGCTTTAGCCCTTAAATGCATACAGTATCAAAAATGATACGACATTACACTTCTGAATTGACTTATATAAAAACAAATTTATGTCAATTGGGACTTTGAGATCAGTTTGACAAAGTCTCACTTTACTTTCAGTTAATTTCGTCATGTGTCATTTAGTACTATCGTTTTTGATACTTCATGCATCTAATGGTTAAAGTTAACACTCGTATTCTTTATTAAAATTGATAGTGTGTCCGAGGTTTTACCCAGGTGGCATACTTTATTAGAGCGAATATAAGGCGAAGCAATAATTAACACGATAGAGTGCGTACGCGCATACTAACCGCCGCGTCGTGTTCCATTTGAAAATAGATTTTTCTCTTTTTAATCTGTGACCGTACACGGAGGCTTGTACAGATTAATTATTATTTGTAACTTTTTGTTTTTAAATTTGTTGCATTTGATAACCAGACCTCAAGTCAAGTTATCGCAAGACCAGCCCGTCTATACTTTTCTCAAAACCAAGTGGCCAGTCAAGCAATAAACGTCTCTTACTGTAGGGGTGGAAACATGTCAATAACGTATGATGTAAACGTCGATATAATTAAGGTAAGTATTATAGTTTTAAATGATATCTTATAATTATCATTATTTAACTTGTGTTTGTAGTTATTTAATGGCTAAATATGTTGTCTTGTTATTAATATTTAAGACGATAGTGACACTGAAGAACATTTCTAGTTTAGTTTTGTTATTTTTTTGGTATTTATTCTTTACTTTATTGTAATGTATTCTAAATTTGATGATTTAATATTTTATGTTAATAATTAAATATACTTATTTAATATTTCGATAGTATTTAAAAATAAAACACGCTATTTATTTTCTTTTCTTCATTACATTATCGACATTCATTTTAATACCTAACGCTACCTGCACTATTTTTGCACGGTCCTCCATAAGGAAGGTAGGAAGGCAGGTACGGAAGAGATAGCATGATTCCGATGATTTAGGACCTGACTTGCCACTTGGTTTTGTGAATAGTATACCTAGCACAACTATGCTTCGCGACTCTTATCGCGCGACTTATCGTCCCGTCACTCTCTCACAGTATTCTACAGATAGAGATAGGTATCTCGCGGAGTAGCTTAATATTATAAAGGCGAAAGTTAACCGAACCGGAAGACGCAGCGTTGGAGCCTTCCAACAAGGTGGACCGACGACCTGGTTAAGATTGCGGGTAGAAATTGGATGAGGGCGACGCAATATCGATCGTTCTGAACAACTTTGGGGGAGGCCTTTGTCCAGCAGTGGACATCTATCGGCTGATATGATGATGATGATGTTTGTTACTTCGTCACGCTCAAACGGCTGGACCAATTTTGATAAATTTTATAATGAATACCCTGAATTAACACATAGGCTACTTTTTACCCCGAAAAATGTAGTGTTCCCGTGGAATGACACGGCGCGGCGTAACCAGTATATAATATACCGTCTTTGGGCTTGCAGTTTCGTAAATGAACTTCGTTTTATTTATAGTGAGGTCAACTGCCAATCTGTCTACCTTCATACAGGATGAACTCTGGTCGAAAGTGTCTTTCGTCATGCAAATCATGTACAAAGGCGACCTTATCCTTTTAAAGGATCTCTTCCTGTTAACCTTTAAGTAAATTAGTGATAATGCAAATGTCAATAGTAGACAAGCAAATGTAAATAGTAGCAAATATCAAAATACACGAAAAAGGTACCAATCGTAAGTCCGAATTTTTGTTTCCCACCTGTTACGTTCGGCCAAATGTTCATTTGTCCGAAAGCTATTTATTTCCAAAACTGTTAATATTTCAGAATAATTATAAAACAAACCTAACCTAACCTAATGGGTTCTTAAAAAGGATGTTTATAAAATCCTGGAAATATTATGGGTTTCAGGAAAAATTGCTTTCGGACAAATGAAAAAATGTTTAGGAGTTGTGAAAGGATACGCACGAAAAAGCAAGTAGGTAAGTAATAAAATAGTGAGATAAAGATGAAGGCAATATAATTTAAAATATATCTATTTTTCGCATTAGTGACATTTTAGCTTTGAATGAAAATGTACACTCGAACCATACCTCAGGATTCCGGTGCATCAATTTTGCATAAATTTGACGCCTACTTAATCATCTGTGCACCCAAAACCCCGGGATATGGCCATGACGCGGACGAAAGCTAGTTTTACAAGAAGATTGACGGTTGAGATTGCTTAATTTGTCAATAAAACATCTTTCCCGATGTCATCGTCACGTGTCCTGTTCATGACATGAACATTACAAAGAGTGATAATGATGAATAATTGTAAAGCGGCTTGACACTGTCAGTCTGGCCAAATCAAGATATTTACCTGAAAAAAAAACCGGCCAAGTGCAAGTCTGACTCGCGCACCGAGGATTCCGTACTAACACTTATCCCATCTTAACTGCTTGGGTTAAGTTAAGTTTGCACCTAGTATGTATAGCGATACTAAACGAGGTGTAAAGCTAACACAACCGATCAAGTTTGTTGTATGGGAGCCCCCTTAAATATTTATTTTATTCTTTTTTTTTGTATTTGTTGTTATAGCGGCAACAGATTTCATCATCTGTGAAAATTTCAACTGTAGTTATGACGGTTCATGAGGTACGGCCTGGTGACAGACGGACAGACAGACAGACTGATACACGGACAGCGGAGTCTTAGAAATAGGGTCCCGTTTTTTACTATTTTTGGACCGCTATCTTAAATATATTTAAGGGGAGAATATGTGACAGTGTGTCCCATTGTTCAGGTTTCCATAGAGACAATATTTGATTGCATCTTTATACCAATAACCTGTCAACGCGTCCTTGAAATCCCTTTTACTAAACACTGTCATTTATATTGTCAGTCACACATATATTTAGGGTTCGATGATAAAAAAAAATGCTTAATTTGGAATATCAATTTTGGAACAGGGATAACTTAACATAGCGTTTATTTTCAAATTCGCTTATCCTAATATCGACTGATAGATGGCTGATAGCCACCTAGACTAGCTGTGACGCCTAGACTTTATACTTAAATTGATTGTTAAAGTATTATTTTAATGGACCTATCTGACATTGATTTGGAGAATTTACACATCTCCCTTACGTCCCATGTAATTAGTTATAACGTAAATGTAATGTAATTGTTTTAAGTATTATTTACGAAAAAATGACTTACTGCTGAGTTTCTTTCGGATTTCTTCTCAACAGCGGTCTCTTCTTGGGAAATGCCGGTATGTTCACAATCTGACTTGTAAAAGGGCCCTTGTGGCCTACTTACTGAATAATTATTTAATTTCATTTTATTTTATTTTATTTCATAGAATACTGATAGTGTGCGGGGTGCTTAACGTCTCCACAGTGACAATAAGCGGGTAATTAACACGGCGTGTAATTGAGGTCGGTTTCATTGACGAAAATAGCTGCATTAGTCCCGGTTATTCACTTTTATCAGCTAGTACAGTCAGCTACAAAACAAATGTTTCTGCTTAGCCCTAATGGTTGACTCATAGAGAATGCCTTATGGCGTTAAGTCCGAAAATTGTACTTTTACCTTTGTATTTTGTGCAATTAAATTGAAATAAATAAATAGGTCAGTCAGCTACAAAACAAGAACTCAAAATTCTATTTCGTAACCAAGGCCAAAATGACTGGCTAAATTCGAGAAAATTAAGGATTTAAAAAAAAATAACGGATAGGATCTGAAATATCGCGTCTGTATTTCTATGTTAGCGATGTTCTCTATTTACCTTAAAATGGTTAATTGTTAAAACTCAAATAACAAAAATGTAAAGGCTTAATTGTTAATTTTTATTTTATGGCCAAGTTTTATAGTACCTGAACCTGACAATATTTGCGTGAGGTTAAACCGTTTTTATAATTATTAAAGATGTCTCACGATAGTTATAAAATATTCAGGTTTATATTATTTATTTTTCTAAATAGTATGTAATAATTGTGTTTGGAATAATGTATTATTTAATAAATTTAATAACAAAGTTAGAGACAATTACAAGTTCGCCAACCCATTTAAAGATCTAAATTGCTTAATTTATAAACTATCAGGTTCATTTTTTAAAGACACCTAAGAGAGGTTTAAAAAATGTATTAGACTGCCGTAAGCGAGATACTTACATCAGATTTCATTAAAGATAATTAAGGTCGATTACGTACTTACTTTATAATAATAACGTGAAGCAATCCACCCACAACATAGACCGCACGTAGAGTTGGGAAACTATTTTAGAGATACGGTAACTGAATAAGTGACAAAGAAGCATACAGCCGAGTTGATGAGAAGCAGGAACTACAGCCATGACATGTACTATGATCGGTTACAAATTTTCTGTTTTTGGATTTCATTTATTTTGCTTGTAAAAAAATGATGATTTTATTTTTGTGGTTCTGCCACAGTCCATTTTATTTCAATATGAAACAATGATGAAGGCTACTTTTTATGTCTACTTTAATGTTGTGGGTTCAAAGCCCATGTGACACTTTTTAGGAGTATCTAATAATGCTCGAACTGATTGAGAGTAGGCGAAGAGGGAAATGGCGCTCATGGTGTAATGCTGCTATTTCAAATAACTTTACGCTATAAGTACGTACAGAGAATGTAATACAAGTTAGGGTGTGCAAGTGCTGTTAAGAGTGTTAAGTATTCTGTGCCCTGAAAATGGTCATGGGCAGTAGCGCTCAAACCTGTCTTTTTGGGTAAAAATAGGGACCCTATTACTAAGACCCTACTGTCTGTCCGTTCGTCACTAAGCTGTATCTCATGAACCGTGATAGTTATATAGGCAGTTGAAATTTTGACAGATTATATATTTCTGTTGCCGCTATTACACTAAAAAACAGAATAAAATGATTATTTAAGTTATGTTCTTCCAGTTAAGATGTGATAACTATTTGTACGGAATCCTCGGTACGCGAGTCAGACACACACTTATCCGGTTTTTTATTTAAGGTACTTTTTAGGGTTCCGTAGTCAACTAGGAACCCTTATAGTTTCGCCATGTCCGTCTGTCCGTCTGTCCGTCCGCGGCTTATCTCCGTGATCATTAATACTAGAAAGCTGAAATTTGGTATGAGTATGTGTATGTATCACGCCGATAAAACGGTAAAATAAAAAGATTTTTTTTTTGTTTTTTGGGGTACCTCTCGAACACCTAAACCTAAAGTGGGGATGATTTTTTTTTTCGTTCCAACACTAGTGTGTGGGATATCGTTGAATATGTCTTGTAAAAATAATAGGGGTCTTCAAACATTATTTTTTGATAAAGTCAGCAGTTTCGTAAATATTCGCTTCGAAAATAAAAAAAATAGTGTCCCCCCCACCCCTCTAACTTTTCAACCACGGGTCAAAAAATTATGAAAAAATTCATGAACATGAGGCCTTATAAGAACTTTCAATGAAAACTATATTGAACAAAATCGGTTAAGCCGTTTTTGAGTTAACGCTAAATTTCATAATTTTCTTAAAAGGACGTAAGGTGACTTCCAGAAGGTATTAACTAATTACAGTTCCTTTGGCGTTTCCGACCTTTTTATAGAGCTTGAAATATTTCTCGTAACTTAAGTCTATTGTGAAGGATGAGCAACTACGGAACCCTACACTGAGCGTGGCCCGACATGCTCTTGCCCGGTTTTTTTCTAATTACTTGTGATAGGTAGCGATGGTAATGTATTCGACGGTTTATAAATTATTAGTTGAACCTTGATTTATTTTCTTTCTTATTTATTTTATTATTTATTAGGAACTTTACAATTTTCTTAAATCTAGATACATTATCCCACAAAACCAGTAGCCGGTTTGACTGTGGGATCTTTGTGGAATCTCTAGTTTAGGTACAAGGTATGTATTACGGTAGCATTACGGTAGCAGTGTGAAAAAGTATTTTTTTAACATTCTTTTGAACTTGTTTCTGTTTGGCTTTCGTCGTATTTCCTCCGGTAAACTATTGATTAGGTACGGGATGCTTCTACTGAAAAACCTAAGATTTTAACAAATATGTGTGTTTCCGTCGGTGAAAACCATTTACCCTGCTTTACTACAGTCGGCCAGAAATACGTGTCTCAAAAAAAATTGACAAACACTTATTGTAAGGTAAGGTGGGATAACATAGTTTATTGTCTACTGGGGTAAGACCATTCGTTAGTTATTGGACTGTGACAGTCTTCTCCCGATGACCTTACCCCACCTTACGTTATATCGATTCTAATTATCCTTACTCGCAATAGCAATGCACCAAGACCTTGACAAACCCACGTCTTACGCGAGCATAGCTAATCGTACCCAGCAATGTTGCTCAAAGAAGCCGCCTGTACCTAGTCAGAAGAAACGACGTATGCGCCATTACAAGTAGTACACGTTACGACCTTTCTAGTCAGCGTTCTAGGCCATTTGTTCACGTGATTACTAATAGTGGGCCGTTCTAAGAATGCACTTTGTCTATATTCTTACTTAAATACTAAGTACTTACTCATATAATTATCTATACTATTATAAAGCTTTAGAATTGTATTGAATATTTTCTATGAAAAGGTCATGATTGCGGGAAAACCCTTATAGAGCGATGCCCTTTTTCTTTTTCGTGATTTAATTATTACATCGCCATCTATCATAATACGGCTGAAAAGATTGCACTATCTAGCTATCACGGTTCATGAGATACAGCCTGGTAACAGACAGACAGACAGACAGACAGACAGATGGACAGATGGGCAGACGGACAGTTGTCTTCATAATAGGATTCCGTTTAGTACGGAACCCTAAAAAGAAGGAAGTTAAAAGTTTATCCTAATAATTAACAAAAATAATTCGTCACTATGAGCATAAATATATTTCATCATCATCATCATCATCATCATCAGCGTATTCTTGTCCACTGCTGGACATAGGCCTCTCCAACTGCACGCCATTGTAAGCAATCCTCGGCTACTCACATCCAGCTTTTGCCAGCCACCCTGCACAGATCATCGCTCCACCTAGTCTGAGGGCGTCCCACACTACGCTTGCCGATCCGCGGTCTCCACTCAAGAACACGTTTACCTCACCGTATTAGCAATTTGAAGTGGCAGTGGGCTGGCCATATTAGCCGAAGAACCGATAACCGGTAATTATTATTATCTTTTCATAAATACACAAAGTTTGGACAAATATATATTTTTTGTGTTTTTTAGGGATGAGGAAGGGCAAAACTGCGAAGTTTATAAGTTTTCATTTCAGTTTAATTTATTAAGAGTTGAGTCGTTGCGTCGATACAGTGTCGAGTGTTCAGTTAATGGCGTCTGTGTGGATCTCAATTTGATCAATAACGTGTCAAATGGCACTTAACTGTGAGGGCAGGGCCTAATTCGATTGATATGTCCGTTATTTATTATCTATACCCATATTGTTACATTACTTTACTATACCACGTTCAAATACTATTAGTAGACTACTCCGCGGAAGTTACTGGTAGTAAATAAAAGTGCGAATATAAAGTAATGTATGCAATTGTACATAATTAGGCCTTAAAACACTCGTTTGGTCCTATTATGACACTCGCATTCGGCTCGTTTCATAAAACCACACTTGAGTTTTAGAACCGTTCATTATGTAACAGTTGCATAAACTACATGGAGACATTCGTAAGGTCCCAAACGGCACCATTTAACAGAGTTAATTAAACATTAGAACATTTGTGTGGTATTTAATTGATCATGACCTGCGTAATTGCCCGCGCCTCACGAACTAACAAATTGTGCTCAATCTGTTGATAATGATAGCTATAGTGTACAACGGTACAGTAAACAGTAGGCCATCAGCTGGCGTAGAAAAAAAAATAGCACCGGTTTGGACCTCTACGCGTGCTCTCGTTTTCTACGCGTTTGGACCGTTGATGAAAGAAGAGCTAGATTGTCAAGGTTTCCTCGTATACTCGTAAGATCAAAATTCAATGTAATGTTTGCATTAATTTTCGCCTTTGGCATAATGTCGGCTACAAAAAGTTCATAGCTAAAGTAGACAGCTCAGCATGGAGACTACCCCCTCCTCGCATCCCCCGATGATATGGTCACAAGAGTCCACTGAATCCAAGTATTCAGGGGTGGCCGATGTCCAGCAGTGAGCTTGCTTTAGCTGATGATAGCGATGTAATTAGTAGGCATGGAATTATAGTAACAGCTGTATATATTAACTAGCATTAACCCGCGGCTTCGCTCGCGTGCCTATATAATATACATCATCCTACGGGAACAATGCTCTTTTTTTCAGGATTAAAAGTAGGCTATTTGTTAAGTTAGGGTAAAATCTGCAATCTGCATTTCCCTCATGCATATCCGTCCAGCCGTTTTAGCGTGAAGAAGTAACAAAACATACACAGACTTTTGCTTTTCTAATATTACTGGGAAATACTTTTTATTTTATCATAACTCCACTTTATCAAATCAAACCGAAAACTCAAGCACTCAAATCAAGCGATCTCAGCTTTAACTGTACCAAATAAAAAGTTCACTTCAAAATTCATAACTCGAAGTGAAGCTAAGACACCGGGATACTCGTATGTGTGCATTTTATTTGTATAAAGCTTTTATAATGTCCCGGAGCCTCCGCTTATCGATTTGGGATATTCGAGATTGGTTTAATGATTCTAAGCCATGTTCTAACTTACGTCATGTTCTATTGTAAGATATTGAGGTTCTCTTCGTTGATGAATAAAAAATGTATTATTCTGAGCCAGATAAACTTAATTCAGAATTCTGAAATGACTTATTATTGAAAAGCTTGAATGTATTTATTACGGATGCAGGAAATTTTCCGATCATTACTCCTCCCGTCCCAACGCGCCGCCCGCCTATAGGTACCGATTGACGACGATCGAGATGCCACCAAATACTATTTTTTTAATCTATTAGGATAACGCTGGTCTCTATCCATACCTCAAAAGCAAAAAAAGAACCCCCTTATAGGATCACGTGTAGCTGTCTTTCAGTCCGTCTGTTACAATCGATTTGCTGCAAAACTACTGGACCGATTAAATTGCAATTTGGCGCAAATGCTTTCAAGAATTTTCATGACCACAAATAAAATTTCAAAATCGGTGGCATTTTCGTAATTAACGTCCCAACAAACCATAAAAATTACACCCGTACTCATATTTAGTCATTTCAACCCCATCGCACCCCAACAGGCGACCCGACCCGATAAACCATAAAAGCATTACCAATGGATTTTCAGACTTTGTCACCACGGGGAGATGGTAACTCACGTTGGATTTTAAAATCGTTGTGGTTTTCGTAATCAGCGACCTGATCAACCATAAAAATAATACCCATGCTGATTTTCAGACTTTGTCACCACATTTCTCCCTTATAGGGGTTGAATTATCAAAAACCTGAAACACGTGTTTACTCATTTATCGTTAGAAATACTCCTGTAAAGTTTCGAATAAAGTATAGTCTAACTAATCTTCTTTCCCCATACAAACTTTGGACCCCCATTTCACCCCTTTAGGGGGTACATTTTGAAAAATCCTTTCTTAGTGCACCCCTACACCTTATAAGGAACCTACGTGCCAAATTTTAACTCTCTAGAACCAGCGGTTTAGTATTTAGACATTTCAACCCCATTTCACCCCAACAGGGGAGATGGTAACTCACGTCCGCCACGTTGGATTTTAAAATCGTTGCGGTTTTTGTAATCAGCGACCCGATAAACCATAAAAACAATACCCATGCTGATTTTCAGACTTTGTCACCACATTTCTCCCTTTTAGGGGTTGAATTTTCAAAAAACCTGAAACACGTACTTACTCATTTATCGTTAGGAATACTCCTGTGAAGTTTCGAATAAAATAGTCTAACTAATCTTGTTTCCCCATACAAACTTTGGAACCCCATTTCACCCCTTTAGGGGGTGAGTTTTGAAAAATCCTTTCTTAGCGGATGCCTACGTCATAACATCTACCTGCATGTCAAATTTCAGATCCGTCCAGTGGTTTGGGCTGTGCGTTGATAGATCACTATGTCAGTCAGTCAGTGACCTTTGAGTTTTATATATATAGATGCTCTGTATCTTAATCAGTTGTCACGTAGTACCAAAGACACCTTCAAAATTCTTGCCAAGATAATGTAAAGCGCTCCTTCTTTACCCATAGACTGTGCAGAGTTGTAAGCAGTTACTCCAATCACAAATGTCGTTACTGAGACAAAGGGTCAATTCCTGACTGTACTGAGAGGTAACGCCGCTAGCATACTGGGGACCATGCCGCAAAAAGAACATCCTTTCTAAGAGGTCCGCCTATGATTCCCTTTTCTTTCGATTCTCTTGATCAGTTGTCAGACACCAAGTTGCAGAAAATTATCGACCAGAATTACCTACAGTGCTCCTACTGTATCCATATACTCTGCACAGAGGTAGCAGTTAACCCTAATCACAGATGTCGTTACTGAGATAAAGGGTCGCCTGTACGTGTTTGCGACTGCATCGCGGCGTGGGCGTAATGCTTGCTTGTAACAATAATGAGGGGCTTAATAAAGATATGATGATTGTTCCATGTACGATGACGCTATTGTGTAATCATGTGTGGTTAGTTTAATAAGCGATGAAAATTGGAAAAATCTGTAGAAGTAATTTATTTAGTTTTTTAAATGAGTACTTTCAAGGTTATGTTTAAGGTCTTATTCCATTCTAAATTCTTCATTTACGCTTCTCCTTCCTTTATTCCTTCGAAAGCGTCGATCCAGCCCGGGGACGGTTCGCTACAAACAACATTCATATGGCAATAATGAGCATACGTTATAATATATTTGTATTATTAAACGTCAGTGGCCATTTGTCAAGCATTTGTCATTAACCAAATCCAAAACATTGTTTACCGGAATGCTGCTCAATCCTTCGTTATGATTGCGAAATAAATACTGAATCCTAATGAAAAAAACTTCACTTTTATCACTCTGGATAGTTTTGGCTTTATTGGGTATACAAAAATTACTTGAAATTTGCGGAACTTTGCGGATGTTTAGTCGTGTTTCCTCTTTGCTTACATCAGTAACATTCACTGACTTTCAACGTCAGTTACCAGACATTTTGTCGTTGCCAGTAAAATAAATTTGTACCACTAAAAATCCGCAACATGGCGTGGGTTGAAAAACTACCTGTTGATAGCCCAATAGGGTGTTGAACTTGTAATTACCACGAGATCACAGTTTCCAGACATAACTTAGATAATGGATGATTTGCATGCCCTGGATCTGCGAAGCTAGCCAGAGCAACCCGGCGTTGTGAAAAATTAAATTATATTACGATTTCTTTTTCAGTGGTCTAATAGGTAAGACTCTAATAGGTAAGATGAAAGCCTGGAAAAGCTGATCATTGTTGGGAACACGGGATTCAAACGAGCTCGAGGACGGTCCCCAACCAGATGGACTGATCAAGTGAAGGGCCCTCCCTCAACCAAGTTTTGCTCGGTGATCTGAGACGCGATGAAGAGGCACCGGTGGAGGCAGATTATAAAAACTAGGTATAGAGCATCCACAACCACCGATGACCTAGATCATCAGACATGAGGGAGCGACCACAGAGAGAGAGAATAGGTAAGACGACCGTGCTCTCCCAGAAAGTATGTACTCGTATGTATGTAAACACTTTATTGTACACAACAACTGGTTATAAATAGGTACATTGATAACGAATGAAATATGAACAAAGGCGAACTTATCCCTATTAGGGAAAGTCGTTGGGACCGCGGGTTCTAACTCGAACTAAACTTGAACAATTGAACTTTATTTATGTGAGAGGTAGATTAAAGTACAATAAAACTAAACCTAAAAAAAATTTTTAACAAAAAAAAGAACCGACTTCAGTAAAACTAAAAATCCAAAAATAACCCGTTCAAGTACAGATTACATTTGACTCACCCTTTGTCACCCCGTCAGGTTTGGCACCGACTTCAAAGGGTGAGTCAAATGTAATCTGTACTTGAACGGGTTATTTTTGGATTTTTAGTTTTACTGAAGTCGGTTCTTTTTTTTGTTAAATTTTTTTTTTTCGCTTTTTAGTGATTCATATAAAATACTTATGGCGGGGTGATCAGGGAGGGCTTGAAGGAATGCATCTCGTTTTAATTATCTCCTAACTCTTAACCGTTAAGGAGTTGTACCTTCCATCATCAGTTCAGCATTGGAAGATGATGACTACCATATGCAAATACTTAAATAGTTTTAGAAAATATATGAAAAACATTATGACTGCCTATAAAATTTCAGGAATTCCTTCGATTCCTCATGGATCTCGTCATCCGATCTTCACCAAAATTTTATGGGACTAACCTTGAGATGTCTATTCATGAACCTAAAAAGAATTTTCCAAATCGACTCATAAATGACGGAGTTATGAGGTAACAAACATAAAAAAAAAAAAAAAACATACAACCGAACTGAGAACCCCCTCCTTTTTTTGAAGTCGGTTAAAAATTAAACTAAACAAGAACACACTAAAATTAAAATTGAACTTATAAATTTTTTGCTTCAATTTGTACCTACATTCTTACGATTTCTATTGAAATAAAAATAGGCATATAATATCTGCAGATCCATAAATCCAACGTTTTACCTTAGCAAAACCACATATCAAGAGAGAATGGATAGGGGTGCAATGAAAATTCACCGATACCAGAGAATGGTGGAAGCCATGAAGTCATAAAAATGCCTGACCAACTACGAACACGTAGTTTGTGGTAACAAGCCAAACTGGTGTGTTTTTTATAGCCGCGGCTAAAACTGATGTTAGCTGAGACGCGTGGCCACACAGACAGCGGAAAGCAATTCATATAGCAGTACAGCAAGCCCGATAAAAAAAGGAGTATTTTTATAGTCCCGTCAAGACGGGTTCTCTTTGCGACGCGAGTCTCGGTAATTCACCAGCGCTCACCATTACACCACCTGCAAAAGCTCCATCTTCTACTATTATTTTATCCGGGTAAAAATGGTGCGATCATAGCCAGTTGTAGCGGTGAGCGGTGCTTAACCCTTGGTATGTCAAAGACGAAGCACTGATCAGTGCAAAGTATTTAAATCCTATGTAAACATATCATTGAGCTTCAATTTAATTGCCAAATTTTTGACATAACATACGAAGGGTTAAACATCGGTCATTCATGTGAATTTGACGAAGATCAATAGAGATGAACCTACTGTAGTATTTTATTCTACGATCCACGGTAAAGTGTCTCGTCAGCTGAAGTGTATGGTCATACAAGCAATAGGGAATTCCAGTCAACACAAACATATTTGATGTAAATGAAAACCCAGATATTTTAAAAGAATAAATTACAATATTGTACCACTGAGTATCATTCAACACTGATCAAGCATGAAAAAACGTGAAATGAAACTGAACTCGTCGCTTATCGAGTGGCGTTGCCTTACCGTTGAGTTACATTTTGTTCCAGGCAACAAAGTTTCCGAGATTTGCTCGGCGATAGAATCCGGAAAGGTATGCGGCTGGCTGTCGAAGTACGGACAGACAAAACTACTATATTAACTACGTATCACAGCGCGAAACAATGCTACATTCATCTTGGCTTACTAAGGCTGATCGGCTATTCTATAAAGAATCATTAAAATGGTGATCGATAGAGCACTTACTCTTTATTGTACGGAAAGAAAGAAATACAACCACAGATTTCACGTAAATTATACCGCGCCGAACTACAGCGGCTATAATCGCTAAAAAGCGATCCTGCCCGTCTAGCCCAACTTTGCTTCGCGACATCGCCCGTCACTCTCTCACAGTACTGTGAAAATAGAGACAGGTAATATTTCTCGCGCGAGAAAGAGTCGCGTGTCATAGTTGTGCTAGAGGTGCAGGGGGTCTATGATGGTTGCGTTTATCACGTGGCAAATAAGTGACAAAGCATTTGTCACTCACACTCACATTTTGTCAAAACGTAACGGGTGCTTTGTCACTTATTTATCGCGTGATAAAACCAACTATCATAGGCCCGCAGCCCTATAAAGAAATAATTAACTTGATGTTTCTGTTAGTTGGTTAAATGGCACTTTTAGTCTGAGTTTACTTGTATGTCCCAATACCAGGTCAGCTGTTCAGAAAAAAGCCAAAAAGAACTCAACTTTGTTTTCCTAAATCGAATGGCGGCCCAGATTTATAAGGTTTTAGAAGGTTTACAAAAAGGAGTTTTTTTTTTAAATATAAACGTCTCAAAAGTTTTCCTTAAATATCGCGAGCTTATATCATATTTAACTACGATGTGTAATTTCATCCCAAATGTACAAGAGTGCAGCTATCTTGGGTCTTGTTTTGTGCTGAATGAAATGATGAACTGTACTGAATGATTTCAATAAAGATTTATTTCGCCCTCCTGCCTGCAATCAAGATGATCGCAATCACAACTGAGCCGACGACGCGCGCGCACTCTATCCGATCTACCAGATCCAGATTTCTCGATCAGGTCTAAAACGATCCTGTGCAATTAAAAACAGAACGGGGTGTAAGTATCGAGGTTATTGCAAAACAATGACGCATCAGGGCTGACTTCTTGAATGGCGACTAACTGTAAGAGTGTAACCATGTATCAGAAGTCACACCGTGACCGTCTCACAAAGTGAATTGCTGATTATAATGAAATTTGCAAAAGCCTTAAATTCAGGACAGGCGAAGATATCTTCGTTCTTTAGAGGAGGTCAATACCGGGCGATCAATCCAAATGGGTCAGTAGGGAGAAGTCAGAAACTATAAGAGAAGCGAAAAACTGCATAATTATTTTTTATAAATATCGTTGTTGTCCTGTTGATGTTGTAGAATGGGCATCAGATGACATTATAGGCCTTACACCTACAATTACATATCGAAATACATTGACTATTCCACTAGGATTTCTATTGAAATACTTACCAGATGGAATTCACCTTAAAGTTCACATAAAAAATATACCTAATGCATTTTTTACGCAGATTCCCTGTCAGTTACAACTAAACATTAACAGAATTGCAGAAGTTTTTCTGTTAACCCTACACACAATCAAGATCACTTGGAATGCGTCCGCGCACAGATCTATCGGATCTAGCAGCAGATCTATCGAAATTGCGCTCCCGGTGAAGGGCACAGCTTATCTCAAATTGGAGTGCGATAGGTTGTCAAAAATAAACTGCTTGGTAGCCGAGTGTGTTGCGAAAAGGGTTCAAAATATGTTTCCTGATAGTTGGATATTGTTGTGGTGGAAAAAACTTACTTTAAGTGACCAGTTTGTTTCTCCACATGACAAGTTCTATATCATATTTAAGAGCTACGCTCTTTTCTGTGGAGTAATTTCCAGCTTTTTCTACATTACGATTTTTCTTGCACTTCTTGATATGAGGATATTTATTTTTCTTTTAAATGCTCCATATATGAAATTCTTGGTCTTCCCCTTTTGCTTCTATTATAGTCTTAATGTAACTATAATGCGTACTTATGAGATGATTTAACGTTTTTCCTCAGACCTTATAAAAAAATACTGAGCAATACAAAACAGTGTGCTCGGCCTGCCTCCCACCTTTTATTCGAGCATACGAGGCGCATATGCATAGTCATGTCATATTGCCATACTTCACGACCATATTTTACGTAAACAACCAATATGATACAGTTCACAAGAAGCTTTTGCAGACATCAAAATAGAGATCCTTCTGTAGACTTATTTGTGCTCACAGTAACAATAAAATTTTCCGAAGTCGATTCAATATTATTTTACTTAACTATTCCTATAATAATGAATATGGAAACAGATAATAATTGTTAAAGCCTAGACTAGAATAACTTCAGCCTAATTTGGTAAAACCGGTAGCAGAGCAATTAGTTGAACAATTAATAGCTGCTGCTAATAATTATTAATGCCAGTGCGCAAGGCTACATGTATAAAAGGACATAAATACCTAATGATCCTTAGTAACATACGACTATTTGACAGTAAAGCCTTGTTGAAATCTCCATACACGAAAGGACGTAAGTACTAAAGGGTTCTTAGAAACATACGACTGTTCGTCAGTAAGGTCGTGTTGAGGACATTCGCGTTATGAACTGTTCCGCTAAAAGCGGCGACTTAACTCATAAACTTTCGCCTTTATAATATTAATTTGATTATTATAAAAACGAGGAAAAAATCCGTTTAAATGTTGCATTTGTAATATAACACTTAGCTCCTTAATCCGTGAAAATACTGGTTGTTTTAGACATATTTTTTCTTTATGATCAAACATGTTTCTTATCATAAAATTATCATCAAATTTACTACTTAGAACAGGGTGTACGTTTGTATTTTTCAGTTTGAATTTTTAATTGATAAGTTTTGTTTTAACTACACGAAATTGACAAAATTCACGCAGAAAACTGTTTTTTTTAACTTACTTATTTTCGACTGCACGCAATGAAAGCATGAAATAGCTGTTACTTTCTAGTACTCAGGGAAAAGTATTATTCACTTTAAAAGTTGGTTGAAATTATCAATATATTAGTCATATATAATTTTTTTTTTTAAGAAAATAAGGCCTCTTAAAACCATTAACTTTCTAAACGCATTTCAACACTGTTAATTAACCATTGAATGCAGAGTACTTCATTATGCCTCACTTTCACATAAATAAAATAGTTTAGGCTATCTAGCCCCAATGAGGGTTTATCTTAATATTGAAAGCATTCCAAGCGGGCAATCAGACATCTGACCACTTAAGGAACTGTGGCTTTAAATGACACAAATAACTTGTTTAAAACTGACAGCTGGGACCAGATAATGTTGGGCTCTGGATTTACTTACTAAGCTAATGCGAGGAATTCAAGGAAAGAGGCTGCTGACGGTATTCTTACGGATACAATCGTATTTTTATGAAATGTTCACTCAAGTCTCTTGTGCTATAATCTTAAGTTATTTATTAATTCACTTGAAAAAGGTTCCTTAGATTGATATATGAAAAAAATTGCGCGTATGTACATGACGTGCGTGTCGAATCTAAGGGTACTGGGTTCGAGTCCTAATGTGGACCAGGATACAGTAACTACCAGGATACCGGTACCATTGGATTACCGGTTCAACGTCGCGTAAAAATGTGCTGTTAATTTACCCACATTGAAAAATATTACACGTACCGTACTTACCTGAAAACCACAAACTGGTCACTCGGATTGAATACCTGTAACAAAAAAAGTATGGTATCATCACCATCAGTCTAACTCGATCTTCGGCGTTTCTCCACCAGTCCCAATAAATTTTAAAATGGCTACCAGTACCAATCAAAATTAGTTCCATGTTAACTGGGCAGGTCAGATTGAACTGGCCTAGAACACTCCTACAACTCCGGAAATCTGATTGTATATCGCTGCAATTGTCTGGGTGCGCTCAGATGCGCTGGAATTTAATAATTGGATTGTTTTAGTACCAGAGAAAGCAAGTTAAGACTTATTTATAGTAAATACTAACTGCGCCGCGCGGTGTTGCCCGCTCTTCCCACGGAAACGCTATTTTTGGGATAAAAAGTTGCCTTTGTGTTAATACAGGGTGTTAGGTACCTTCATACCAAAATTTATCAAAATTGGTCTAGCCGTTTGAGCGTGAAGAAGTAACAAACATACCAACATGTGACACACTCACAAACTTTCTCCTTTATAATATCAGTGAGATAACTGATAAGTGGTACATGATCGCTGAAATAGTAAAGATCTGACACACCTACAAAAAACTGATAAAAGACTGAAAGAGAACTCCTTTGGGTTAGATCTCATTTTAACCAGAAAAATATTAAAGCTTCTCACGTTTAACTGGTGGCATCATAGTTCCTAGACACATTAAAGACAAGGTGACACGCCGAAGGTGTAATATCTGTATTTTAGTCGGGAATTAAGAAAAAGAATGCTTGAAACTAAAACTATAAGCAAAAAGATGGTCATTACTTTTTCTTTTTTACGCATACGAGGTTACGATATTTTGTAGCATACTTGTGTATGTGACTACATTAACGTATTAAAATATCTGTCATATTGAAACTGTTGTTCATTTAGTGCGATGCGTAAGCGCAGAAACAAAATGGAGGGCAACGTTCGCGCGCAGATCAACGCTCCGATTCACTATTGCGAGAAAAATATGTTTGTACAGTCGGAAGTGTGGCATGTAGAACTGGTGGTTGAGGGTAGTAAGGTTAAATAGTGATCGTGGACCGACGATCTGGCCTGGATCACAGGAAGCCGTTCGATAGGTCAGTACTCACTGCTCAACCAGTCGTTCGAGAAGCGTAGAAGACCTTTGTCCAGCAGTGGATGTCTTCCCGTTCGTGCGATGATCGTTATTAGCTTGGCTTCTTCTTAGTCTGTTATTTGGTGTTTATTATTACGGCAGTAAGCACTGAACTGCTCAATATTCTTTATTGGATATGGTATATCGTAATGATGCGCGTTATGGAACGCAACTCACCAATACCTGGTGGAGGTAACCAATTCTTGATGACAAACCGTGGATAAGAGAAAGTAAATTATCATTTTATGAAATACCATATTTTTTTCTTTACCATAGTCGGATAAAAAGTATTCTTTAAACGGCTTTGGATTTTGAGCTCCTGAACCAAATTGGTTTAAATCCTTCGAGCCGCTACGTCGTGATCAGAAACATTTTTACCAACAAATGGCAATGTATCCTGCATAGAGCGCTATTACGATTTTTCCGAAATATTTACCCCTCTCCATAAAAAACTGATTTTCTATACAAATGAATAATTTTATAATAGTAAAGATACCTATATTTAAATTAGGTCAACATATTAGAAACCTAATAACAACATGCCTGTGGCGTTAACAACGATAAGCGGGTAAATCCCTCTGCCGACCACAGCGGGAAATGATGCAACACTACAGATAATAAATTAAAATTGTTTTAATAATTCATTAATAATAATCCTGACCGACATTGAGGTAAACGATTCACCAGTCTGTAGTACCAAGTTATAAGAATATATATAACAAACAGTATGAGAAGTCATAGCGATCGAAGAATTTATTTCCACAGCACTGCATCAATCAGAACGCTTATTTATTCAAAGGGCAATAGAGCGAGCTCTGCTCGTCGTTTCCTTGAGTGATCGAATCAGAAATGACCACAGACGCAAGGGAGGGAACTAAGGTCGTCGCTCAGCGAGTTGCCACTCTTAAGTGACTGCCCGATGTCACAGGTGGCTACGAAATATTCTTAAGTAGCGACCGTTTACTGGAAGGCGCAGCACGGGATCCCTCACAAGGTTGACCGACGATTTGTGGAGGTTTAACAGTGTTTCGTCTGACACGAGTGTGATGCTAATATGAGAAACTTAGGGCCTGTTGCATCCACAATTCGACAAAGTAAAAGATATGTGAGGCAGATGATTTCTGAGAGGATTTTCTTTCCTGGATTAATCCTGGAAAAATGCGGAAGTAACTCTGTCTGTCAGTTGCCTAAATATAAGTTACTTATTTACTTATAGTTTATGAAATTTTGTATGATGTGATTTTAAGTCTCGGGAAAGGACATGGAAAGGACATAGGTATAATGGATTTTATCACCATAATTATCTCTTCAGGGGGTGAAAAGGGGAGCTAATTAGAATAAAGATACGTTCCTACCTTTAATTCAAACTCGTCAAATTTGTTAATTCTTTATGGCGATTATCGGGTAAACGCAGCCAAAGTCGCGGGCAGAAGCTACTATAAATATCGTATCAGTGTGGAGTTTAATGAGTCAGACAGAATGCGCGGATCATCAGGCGGCCGCAAAGATCCGATTCATGCTCCAACCGCCACAAGTGCAAGTAATGGGCTGGCTGGGCCTGTACAGTCGGACTGATTACTCATTTAACCCTTTGCATATTGTTGAAGACTTCATACATCGCAAGCGTAGACTTCTGGCTGAAGGGTGTCGTGTTTCGGCCGTTCCGGGGCAATCTGCCGTAGTCTACATCAGCGAGGCTAGCATATCATGAAGCCACTCTACTTGTTGCGCGAGTTAACGTTATCTGTCTTGCTCGCACAGTATTGACAGGAAAGTGACAGGTAGTATTTGTCGCGCGGCAAAGAGTCGTGTGTCACAGTTATGCTAGACGTGATCGTCAGACGACGCAACGGAACCATGTTATGTCGCCTAAATCTGGCTAGATTTAATTCTTGTTTATTTATTTTTGTAGTTCCTAGTGCCGAGGTTTTATTTTTAGTTAAATAATATTTTGTATTTACTTGTATCCTAGGTGCTCTCTGTATCATTAAATTTCTGATATGCACCCACTTCTAGTATCTCTGTTTGGCCCTATGGTTGACTGGTAGAGAATGCCATTTGGCATTAAGTCCGCCATTTGAACTGACTTTTGTTTTGTGAAATAAAGTTTAAATAAATAAAAAATAATGTTGTGTAACTTTTTTGAATAATAAATACTAATAAATAATCTTAAGACGCTGCCGTATTTGGTATTAGTAGATTTAACGTAGTTTCCTGAACGCTGTCAAGCTGATTTGGATTTGTTGACTAACCTCTATGTCAAAGTTAGACCTACTTATATGGAAGGTCTACCGTAACTAGGTAAGAGAAATCCGCAGGAGAAGCATAGTAGTGAGCGGGGGAAACGACGGCTGCCAGAAGACAGAAATGTGGCGAAAAAATTCTTGGTTCTTTCATGACACTAGATTTTAATTTAACTAATTGTTATACAAGGATAGCTGGACATCCGACAGTGGTTATAGAATAATATTTAACCAACTACGGTTAGTAATAAAATGTACACGGACAAAGATGCGGACACCTTCTACAGTGAGATAAATGTCGATGACTGTACCCATACGAGAGCAAGTCGCAAAAATGTATAAAATTACTTGCAGTTTAAAGTATCAAGAATTAATAAATGGACATTTAACTAAGTAGATGAGCAGTTCACGATGACGCGTGCAATCAATTGTTATATACAATGTATGTAACTTGATGCATCATACAAATTATAGGATAAGTGGGCAGATTTCAAAAGATATTGAAAGAAAGAAAGAAAGAAAGAAAATAAATTTATTGAGACAAACTAAACAGCACCAAAACCATAAATCATAATAATCAAACATACTTAATCTAAAAAAACCATAATACAAACTTAAATCTAAACAATGGGTAGACAGAAAAATTAAAACAAACAAAGTAATTAGAAATAACGAAATACAAATAAATGGTGCTGTCATGTCAGATCCCAAAAGGACACCACTCAGCATATGCTACGGCATCCAGGAGATGTCGCAACAATATTGAATGATTTACTTTAAATTGTATGTATATTTATAATTGTTATGCACAATGGATAATGGAGGTGCAGAGATTAAGCTAGTATCTATCACAGATCACAGCAGTGTCTGTTTAGGTCTTATTAAAGCAATATTACTGCTTTACCATGGTCATGTATTAGAGATATATCGAGCTTTGGCAGTAATTGAGTTGCATTAAATGTATAATGATGTGTATTATTTGTTTTCAATAACATATCATAACTGTTTAAACCACCCTTTCTGATTATGTAGGTACATCAAATATACAAGGTGACTTCAAATTAATAAATACAAAACAATTGATTATGGTTTGGTTAATGTAAAAATTAGCTTTAATTAACTATCGCTCATTTTCAAACATATCAAATAATGAAAGTCAATGTGTGGTTATGATTACCTAATAATCCCTGTTTATTCACTAGCTAACTATCAGTCACTCCACTCGATGTAGTTTACGTTGGTAAGGTTAAGGGCTTTTCTTTCTTTCTTTCTTTTATTCTCTCTTTCTTTATTTATTTCTTTCTTTCTTTTTTCTTCTTTCTATTTTTCTTTCTTGTCTTATATGTAATTCTTATATAAAGGTAAGGTAAACTAGATAGGAGATTGCGAAGGTTGCTGTGACGTCAGTGAGTGGGAAAAGTGAACGCTCGTCTCTTAATGGCCACTGGTCAATGTCAAAGTTTACAAAGTCGTTAAATGGACAGTAATTGTCGATGGAACGTGGACCAATAACAGATTACTGGTTGCCTAGCATGACGCAATTTTTTTCTTCTTTACTTGAAATACTTCTATGAAAAAAAAATACAATTATAAAACCAATTTTATGTTGTGTTGGGGCCTATGATGGTTGCGTTTATCACGTGATAAATAAGTGACAAAGCATCTGGTGGACCCATCTTTGAGTAAATGCCTCGTCCAACCTGTTCCATGACTCTCTGTCAGTGCCTAACTTAATTCAGTCCATTCATGTCACATGTACAATATCATCAGCCCATCGTTTGACCCATCGTCTGTACCTATTATATTGGTTGGCCGACAATTCTCTTTTCCATTGGCCCTTTCCATCGTGAGGCTTCTATGGTCTATCTTCTATCTGTGTATCGTCTTTAGTAAGAGTGCATGCCTGAGAGCATCGGTAAGTATTGAAGAGTAACAAAATAATATAATTAGGCAAGACGAATGCGCGCGGGCGCTGAGGCCGGCTACGCGATCCAAACTAGTGGCCCGTTTGTCGCGCAACAGCACGGATAGCTGTCCCTAATAAAGAGCTCCATACGAGTTCGAAACGTTTTGGGCTGTTTCTAATAATATTTACGTGAGTCTCTTTTTTCTAATGATTATTTAACATTATGTCATACAGCCAACACTGTTATGTAATAGCAAAAACGCCCGCAACACATTTCGAAGGTTTTTTTTAAATCACGGTGCTGATTTAATGGAGCTTTGTGATTACTCCAATTTAGCAATATCACTGCCTTATAATGTAAGATATATCCATCTTTGCTATTCGAGCTGTATTGAGCGACATTGACAAGTTGACATTTTAAAGGATATACAATTAGAAAGAATCGTTATCGTCTGTCATTTTACTTTAGCCACATGACGCGTCATTTAAAATTAAAGGCTTATCAAGAAGGTCATTACTAAATAACAAAGAGTCTTAGTCAAATGCTTACATTGTAGCATAGTTGTCTAATGAGTACCGATGCTAGGCCTGAGTGAGACACGGTGTATGGCATTCATTATCCGACGTGTTTGCTTACACGTGCCACCGCTAGTGATGGGACACGTAAACATAAATAAACATGTCATACAGCCACGTTTAATGCCTAAGTCACCTGCCCGATGCTTGTTTCCATATCTCATACACATAGGACTAATTCGACGGAGCATTCCGATATATTCAATATAGCAATATCACGGTGTTGTCTATCTAATATAAATATAGGTAATAATAGTCTCTAATTTTATCTAATCTACTAAAGAAAAATATACTACATGCCATAGAAGCTCAAAGGAAAATAAAAGCTCATTTAGGACACGAGGATCTAGTTATTCAGGCCAATGGTATTCTGAGCCTCAAGTGAGCATCGGTGGAATCCCATCACTGGGTGTGACGCTGCGCGGGAATCGAGCGCGTGTCCGTCATAGATTTATGATATTATAGCGTGTGACCGGATTGCTGGCGTTAGAGTTCTTCAGGCCAATAGATTATCCTTCTAAGTCTCAAGCTGAACACAACAAAACGATTGCTTTTACGTTTTTCGTATAAAGAACGTTAAGACAAATGCGTTAGGAGCGTTTTTTGCGGTAAACATAAATGTTTACTAGAACCACTGAAAACCCAAATAAAGGTCAAAGTACAATTCCATCACGTCATCGTGACGTAAAAGTTTATATTCTTACGGTCGACATTTACGCCAAGACGATAACACGGAACCTTGCGACAACGTACATGACGTTGGCTGTACATTTGTTAAAAAAAAACACGTTAGTCGCAGGTAAAGTTAGATTTATGTATTGTGCATTTGAAACTTGTATTTGTACCGAATTGAATTCTTTCAATTTGACGCAGAATAGTTCAGTTTCCTTGTAAAAATGGCTCAGTTTTGTGTTGGGCCGATTTTTCAATTTTCTAATGGTCTTAAAGTGGTCGGCACACATACGTCAAATTAAGTACTTGATATCACGTCACCTCAACGCGATCGCCCATTATCTATTACAGCGATTTCCCGAAGAAATTCATCATCATTATACATTTAAGAGTTAAGAATAGCCACTCTTGTCGGTGGACCAATTTCCATGCATCTCGTTCTTGCACCTTCTCCTTGATAGCCTGGTACGACACGACGTACACCTTCTTATTAAAACTTTCGTGAGACATATTTAATTATTGTATTAAGCGGTTTACACTCACGTGAAATTGTCAGGAACGGCCCGACATGTTTCGAACTCGTATGGAGCTCTTCATCAGGGACGGCTGTCCGTACACCGCCGCGTGACGAGGTTGACCGTCGGGCCGTTCCTGACAATTTTACGTGAGTGTAAACCGCTTAATACAATATAGTTCACCTTCTTCTTTATTTGGTCCATGTAAGCTCTCCTTGGACTTTTTCTCTTTCTCCTTCCTTCAATATTTCCTTCTATTATAGTCTTTATATCGTCGTGTCGCAGAAAGTAAGCTCTCCTTGGACTTTTTCTCTTTCTCCTTCCTTCAATATTTTCCTTCTATTTTAATCCTTATATCGTCGTGTCGCAGAAAGTGTCCAATCATTTTTCCTCTTTGGTTCTCCCGTTCATCATATCAAGCACCTCCTCGTTTGATCGCTTTTCACTCCAGCTGATCTTCTCCATTCGTCGCCAGCACCACATTTCAGTCTACTTTTTTCTTTATCTGGTTCTAATAACAAATCCTCGGCCTTTTTCTTCCTCGTTTTCCCTCAATTTTCACTCTATTATCTTCTTGTCTTCTTATCTCTATCCCTTTGCGTCAGTGTCCACGTTTTGCTTCGATATAATGCTATACTCCAGATGTACACTTTTATGATCTTTTTCCTTAAATGACGTGCTATTCTGGATTTGAATACTTAGACATTTTTTTTTAAATGAAGGCTCTCATTGCCATTGCTATTCTGGTGGTATTGCGTACATCTGTAAAAAAACCAAAAACAATCTTACTAACTCTGAACACATATTTATTAAATAAAGCAATTTAATGTTTGGTTTCATATCAGATTTTTATATCTATACTCATTGGATTATTTAATTATAGTCTTGACAATCTTACCATTAATCGCGTTTTAACACTTTACGTTAATTATACATTTTAGTTTTCAGTTAGAACAAAATAACCCGTAATTAAAGAACGAAACATAGCATTTGGCTCGGGGATATTTTAAGAAATAATTATCTATCAAATCACTGTAAAACCATAGCTTAGATAAATTGAATGCCTAATTCTAGCTTTAATAATAGGTTTCACTTTGTCGCTGCGAGTATTTTTATATGTATACTAGAAGGTCTCCACAGCTTCGCCCGTACGGAAGAAAAAGACACAATTCTCTCCTATACTTTTTTTAAGTCGGGTAAAAAGGTTCGGATTGTAAATAACTTGAGTAAACTTTGAGTTTATTTTTTTATGAAAGTAGGTTGGTCTGAGTGTTGGGACTGTGTGAGGCTGTCTCAGAGTGCAGTTAGTTCGAGATACATATTGGCATGTAAGCAATGTCTCAGGTTCGCCCTTAACTGTAATTTTCCGATGAAGTTAACTTTGCGCCTGATATATGACGTCATAATTATATTAATGTATTTTTCACTCCAAGAAGACAGGACCAATTTTGGGAAATACTTTTTGTTTGAAACAGTATACCTACTGTATATTAGTAACTTGAACAACCTGTGTTTTCGGAAAACTTCATTTTGCTTCGTCGAAGTTGGTATTTTTTTGTTAAAAATCGGTTCACGGTTCTCGGAGATATCGAGTAACATACACACAAAAAAAAAAAAAAAAATTAGTTCGAATAGAGAACCTCCTCTTTTTTTTGAAGTCGGTTAAAAAGAGACTATATCGGTTCTTGAAGAAATTGTGGCTGTCCGATGACGTGTGAATTCATTGAATACTATATTTATTTACGCATTTATATGTATTATTACTTACTTAGTTTATGTACTCATACTTTTATTAAGTATAATATACTCGTAGATATCTTGTTTGTACGCAGTGTTGTTTGCCTATTTTCTTCAAATACCCATTAAATTTCTCAAGGTTAACTGGAAGAGATCCCTTATAGGGATAAGTTCGCCTTTGTACATATTACATTTGTAATCAATGTATTTATAACCAGTTGTTGTGTACAATAAAGTGTTTACATACATACTTAAGGTTCACTCTTCGCCGATTGACACTTGGCGTGACTTTGACGAGTTTCTACGGAATTGCGCGTGATTTCTAAAAACTTGATCATAGACAATCGTAGTCTAGAACTCTAGACTGACTATAATTGTAGGCTATTTTCCTGTACTTGTACTACCTATTCGTATAAGGCTAGATTATAGATGACGTTGACGCAGTGGTAAAGCTGCCTACTGAGCCAATCGTCCTGGGTTCGAATTCCGGCAAGTGCAAATATTTGTGTGATGAACTCAAATATTTGTGCTTGGGTCATTGATTTTATGTGTATTTCTCTCCTCTAAGTCGGTCCCTCACTGCTGAGGATGGTGACTCCGCCGATTAACATTTTTGATAGCAGCTTACTACTTCTCCCTGTCGGTTGCTTTCTGGAGCGCGCTGCTTAATTTCGTATCCAGTTGGTTGGATATATCTGATCACACCATCGTATTGGGCTTCTACCCTGGTCTGGTGCCGGCCATCTTTCCCATCACCATCAGTCTCTCCACTTGTATTTAAGTATATATTTAGGGTTACCCTCACCTGGCAATTGTTTCACCGAAAGTAGGTAATGTTTTGCATATTGCTCATTTGGCAGAAATTTTCTTTAGCTGAAACGGGAAATATATTTTAAAATCTTTTGGTGTATCCTAGTAGATTAGGGTAGGTTAGGTTATTTTATAACTTTTCACAGAAGTCAATGGTGTCCGTAGAATAATAATTATGCAAAATGAGCATTATGCGAAACATAACGTTCGGTAAAGAAAAATATCAGCGAAACATTTAGTAAACCATATATTTATCGTCATCTTGTGTCCATAACACAAGCCTAATTTATTTGTGTGAGGTTGTCCGATTATTTATATAATAGATGGGCAGCGTTTATTTAAAACTAAGAAGTGGTCCACAACTTCGTCCGCGGAAAAACTTTTTTTATCTATCGTAGTCGAGGAAAAAGTATGCTATAACCATTTTCGGATGTCCTATGTCAGCACTTGTGGGTTCCCAGGTTCCCATATCGCCGTTGATGGCTAAATAGTCCTATATCAGCGCGGCGTTTCCTGCCACACCGATGGCACATAAAACGCAAGTCCGCAGGAGGTGATAAAGCAAGCCGAAGACTTTGCCAGGCATCGTCATGTTTTGATGTCATGTCACCATTCAGGTCTCATCTCGGCGCGTTTTTCACAACCGTCTGTCCGAAAACCAAAACTATTCTTATCGGCTTGCAGGCGTCCTTAAACCTTAGGATGAAGCCAGACTAGCGTAAATTGCGTCGCGTAATTTTAGTCGCGCCATACTTAGTTTAACGTGATCACGTGACTTGATGTATGGCGCGCCTCTAATTACGCTTGTCTGGTTTTACCCTTACAGTTAGACGCCCAACAGGACTTTTTGCACCTGCTATCTGACCTAGCATTACTTGGCGTAGTAGTCTCTCCGGGTCCACGGTGATCGAGCCAGCGCAGTTTTCTCTGCTTAGGGTGAAGCCAGCCCGTCTAGCACAACTATGCTCCGCGACTCTTGTCGAGCGACATAGCGCTACCCGGCACTCTCTCACATTACTACATTGAAAGAGACGGGTAACTATCTCGCGCGAGAAATAGTCACGTATGACAGTTATGCTAGAGGTGCAGTCGAGCGTAGTTTGAGTCGCGTAATTTCGGTCGCGCCATACTTGTCGTCTGGTCGTGACATGATGAATGGTGCGACCGAAATTACGCGACTCAAATAACGCTCGTCTGGCTTTATAATAATGACCTAACGGAAAATTATAAACCCTTCCAAGCCAAACTATTACGTCAAACAATATCTTTATAAGCTAATGGCGGTAATTGCTTAAGTGGGCCGTGATTGAATTTTAATGTTTATCGAGTTTCGTATCATAATTATGTTTATTATAGTTAATCGCTAGTTGAGGTTTTAATCTCCGGTGACGCTTAATGAAGTTATGTTATCTTAGCGTAGGTAATTAAAATGTCTAGTTATAGCTGAGGTGAAATCAGTAACTACCTAAGAAATCTTAAACAGCCTCCATTATACCTCTGAGGGAACACTACAATAAAATATAGAGCTGAAAAGAAGATAAGGGCCATTTGAATACTAAAATCTTAACAAATTTAACATTTAGGTATTTTATTTCGAAATACTAGGTATTATGTTTTTCAAAATTATTTTTTATTATGGGTAATTAGAGAATGCCTTAAGGCATCAAGTCCGCCATTTGTATTTTTTTTTGTATTGTGCAATAGTTTAAATAAATAAATTAACACCACATTTTTTTAAAAGCTATAGATCAACGCGTAAAGAAAAAAAATGCGCTCTTACTACACTGGGACTCGAACCCGGATCTTTGGATTAACGGTCCAACATCTAACGTCCCGGCGGACCACGTACACAATACGTACATGAGCACAATTTATTTTCTCTTTGCGTGTTGATCTCTATATCTGATATATACCTAAGTTTAGCAAATTTTGAAAAATAGTGTGGTGTATTTCGAAAGTGGTGTCATTATAAACTTACTATAACTTATTTTTATTTTCAGGCTGCTATTATTTAGTCGAAGCTTTCTGAAAGGCGTTATGAAAACCTCATCAGTTGTGAAACGCAGACCGTTCAAAGAATAGTTAATTAATAAAAATAGTTAATAAATGCGTACTCGATACAACTTTATAATTAAAATGATTAGCGTTAGCCTATCATGCTATCATTAAGCTAAGTATTTAAAATATCGCCAGTATCTTATACAAGAATTACAATTGCACTCCTAATATGGATACCGTATTTACATATTTATGCAAAATAGACCGTAGCAACAGTTAACAAACGCCGACTGTTAATTGCCTCACTCGCATTTAACTGTAAACAATGGTACAAAAACGTCGATTCTAGTAAATTGCGGTTAATTACAAAGAAACTTAGTTCATACAAAAAATTAAACATGTTGCATAATAAATGACACAGATGGCGCTGAAATCAATCGGACGTGCCACGCTAAGTTACGTCTGTCTAGCGGCGAAATGTGGAACTAATGTCACGGGAGCAAAGTTCAGAGTTAGCCATAGACGGTGGCGCCGCCAGCGAGTGAACTAGGAATGTGGCGAGATTACTTACCAAACTGCTATGAGATGGCGCTAGCAGGCCTCAGTCTGTAACAAGGAAATATAACTTTATTACTCGATTACGGCAAAGACAAAGGGTTATTTAATTTAAATTTAGATTTTTTGTAAGATTTAAAAATGTGAATGCATTACGTGGCATTCATTTCGTAGAGTCTTAGTAAAATTATCGCCTTATATTTTTTTTATGTCGTGACCGAGGAGAGGGCAGCCATCAAAATAACCCCTGCGTGCCCCTGTTGTGTCAACTTGTCAAATTAAATTTGGCTTAAAATAAGATAGATGACAAAATAACGGCATAGTTCAAACATAGACAAAATAACGGCAATTTTAACCACGTTAATCGAATAAGAAATTGAAGACAACTTAGAGGCATCTTATGTGTCTTTCATCTCATTGGAATATCAGTAAACTATTATAAAATTTCAGAAAGCATTATTTGGTTACAGAAGTGATGATGGAAATCATTAAGCCACTGGAAATAAAAAAAAATCTACGCTTTTAGGGTTCCGTTACCTCTGAATGAAAAAAACGGAAACCTTATAGGATCACTCAGTTGTCTGTCTGTCTGTCACCATCGAGTTGCTCTGAATATCATGGATCGATCAAGTTAAAATTTGGCATACATGTATAAAAAAATAATCGAATATGTGGAAAAATCGAACGTTTATAATTATATAGGTATACCACAAAAAATTCAAAAAGCTAACCGTGTTTTATATAAATCAAAGAATGGAATTAGGAGGTTTAAAATATATTATATTCTTATTCAATGTAAAATAAATATTTACATAAATTGCACAAACATACAAACTTAAATTGCGTATTTCCATTAGGAAGCATAATTCGGTTTTTTTTTGTTATTTAACTCAATAGTCAAAGGCTGTAATCATTCGTGACCAAAAGTGACTATAATACCTACTGATATTAATAATACAACTAGCCTACCAAATGCAAAAAAATAAAACTTTTTTTAAATAATGCACTGTTTTTTTACCGTCTAAATGAAAAATATTGTATATTCATGAACTCACTTTAGTAAGTCCTCATTTACTTAGAAAAACACCAAAACACACCTATTAATAGAACACACTTTTTCACCTTAATTAAGCTATTCACTATCATTAATACCCCATGATTAGAAAAAAACCGGAAAAGCCAACTGGACATAATTCCAATAAACTACTTCCGTTAAAAAAAACTTATAAGAACCAGCTGTCACGAGGGGTGTGACCCCCGGGGGGCGGGACCAGCGGTGGGGCGCGTGGGGTCATTCGTTGCCTTCAATTATGGGGGTACCAATGATTATGGGGTAGCGTAGTTTTTTTAAGTGGTTCAGTCATTTTTTTTGTAATTTCGTGGCGTTTGTTGTGAGTGCTGGTTTTTGTGTTCTTTTTTTTCATATTTTGTAATATAGCTATTTTTTTGTTTTGTTTAATTAAAAGGAATTTTATTCAGATTTCTCGTGAAAGTGAAACATGGTATATAGAAACTAGAATTAAGACAGCTATGGGTCCAAATACCTATTACGGAACGTAGGTAACGAAGCTGATTATTAATTTGAAGTGGTTATTAATTGGCTCAGTTTTATAACGATTATAAATTAATTTACATTGATTGCATCGGTTATTAACGCAACGACTTTAATATCTTCATTATGAAACGTAATAATTAATCTGTGTACCATAATAACATAGCTCTTGTGATTTTAAATAACTATTACGTTTATCTACCTATATGGTTGCATTTACGTTATTATAATGGCCTACAATTGTACCGAAAACAATTTTCTATAAGGACAGGTCATCATCATCGTCATACTAATTAAGAGCCTAGCTCTTGTTGGTGGAGTAATTTCCATCTCTTTCTAAATTCCGTTTTTTTTTCACTCCTTGATGTATTATGATGAAACATTTTTTTTTATCTGAGGAAAAAATCTTAGCAGCGCGATACACGTTTTCTTTTATGGTCTTTCATTACTGTGTCAGCTGATGGAACCTCGTTGCCGCCTCATCACGCCATAACCTTTTTACCTGATTACGGACATGTCAACCGAGCGAGCGCAGTGTCTCTATTTCAGCTTGGCCAAAAATTATTTCGTGTGTCCGAATTTCGGATATTAGTCCTGTTGTTCAGATTTTCGGCTGTTTTCAGTTATAGATTTTGTAAGCACGTTTGATAATTTTACAAATTTTTTGTGTCGATTAATTTTTTTTTTCATATAGCGATAGGTAGGTACCTTAGTTCACACTCGTACTAATTACAATTTTTTTCCAGTGAAATTTAAACCACAGAGTTGTGCACTAACGTCTTAATTACAACAACTTTTTCCGAAAAGTTAGTACGAGTGTAAACTAAGGTATCGACAGGATAGTATTGATTTTATATGTGATTTTATATGTGATTTTATGTGTGATTTTATATGTGATTTTATATATTGTGATTTTATATGTGATTTTATATGTAATTTTATATGTGATTTTATATGTGATTTTATATGTGATTTTAGTATATCTGCGACTCACCGGAGCTTTCTATGTAAGATTCGTTTTATTTTTCTTTCTTCAGGTCATTAATTTGTAGATTTTATCATTTTTTTCATAAAAGCATGTTAGTACGTACCTAACTGTTTTTGTAATGTTTTATCATCGTTAAATTCTTCAACCATATGATAAGAAAAAAATCACATAAACTTAATTGTATCAAATAGAAAATAGGAAATGTTTATAAATACTTGTAAAATCATTACCTACTTATATCATTGCTTTTTATTAAATTCTATAGATCATGCATATTTACGTTATATGGGTGCTGTCATGTTTCAAATATTAGGAAAATGAAAGGACTGTGGTTACTAAATAAACAAACAGCTCATACAACGCTCCATCCAAGATGGCGGGTACTAATCACCGTCCCGCCCGTTCGGTGTCTCGCCCACGATCGAATCACGCGCAACAATTGTACTGAATAATCATATTGAGATATGTAAACCGTTATGACCGGTAAACAAACAAATGTTTTACATAATTAATTCTAGGGGCAATCTTATACAAATCTTTATGACGAGCTACGATTTTCCTCTTTTATATCTTGAGTTTATAATTTTTTTATACCTACCGTAGTCGGGTAAAAAGTGTGAAAAGTGATATTTACTCATATCTCTAAAATATAAATGTCAGGAGCGTGTTATATATATTAATATTAACAATTAATCCAACCTAGGCTTGACTGGACCAAACTGGAACAAGACCTAATACCCAGATATAAAGTGTCAAAATTACTTAGAAATTTTACATTAATTCTAAGAGTATATATCTTGGTCCATATTGGTCAAATCAACCTTATTTGTAAGGTGATAAAGTCGGGTGTACGGTTTGCTATGATAATGATAGTTTAAGTATAAAATATTGAGATAGGCTGTAAGCGAGAGATAACACGGTGGCAGATAAACCGGCGGTTTTCGCTCACCGTATATTATGTAATAGAAGTTCCTTGTTTAAAAAAAAAAGAAAATATTTCCGATAAATTTCCAATTAGTTTTAGTCATACAGTTCAGCTCAAATAACAATAAAGGGCAACTTTCTTTTCTGATAGCGCGGTAGGACTTTAGAAAGCTATGGAGCCGATTTTATCATTAATATACAATTCATATTCAGAAGTGTATTTGATTCGTAATTTTATAGTCAAGGACAAAATCAGAAGAATATACAAATATATACGGAAGTAGTTAATTGTATTTTAATGTTAATATCGGCCCCAAGCTCTGTAAAGTCCTATCGCGTGGATGCCTATGCCACAATGAAGCCGAGACATTGCAAAATCAGGAAACTATAGGTCTTTTTTGTTCTTGTATCCCTATAGTTTAGGGCCTATACAATTGTTCGTGTATGATTATTTGTTTCTTAATAAAAGAAAAAAAAAGTTATGAAAACCTCTGTCGAGTTTTCAGGGCCCTTTAGTTACATACCTATATGTCTCGGAGAAATCCCGGGAGTGAAGACGACGAGATATTAGACGCAAACTAAGTAAACTTGACTGGATAGGATCTCAGGTATTATCAGGTTAAATAATAAAAATAAATAATAATAAATAAATAAATATCGGACAACCTCACACAAATCAATCTAGTCCCACAGTAAGCTCTAGTAGGCTTGTGTTATGGACACTAGACGACGATAAACATACTTATATAGATAAATACATACAAAAGACATCCATGACCCAGGCACAAATATTCGAGATCATCATACAAATATTTGCCCTTGCCGGGATTCGAACCCGGGACCGTCGGCTCAGTAGGCAGTTGCTTAAGAGGCCTTATTCTTTTTAAAATTTATTTTTTTCATATTATGACGAATATATTGATAATTTCAACCAACTTTATGAAGTGAATAATACTTTTTCCCAAGTTCTAGGTAGTAACGTAGCTATTTCATGCTTTTATTGTGTGCAGTCGAAAATAATTTGAAAAAACGAATTTTCCACGTGAATTTTGTAGTTTTGCGAACAAAAATTATCAATGAAAAATTCAAACTGTAGGTTTCAAATATATACCAATAAATTCCGATAGCCCTGTTCTAGGTAGCAACATCAATAATATGTTAAGAAACATGTTTGATCATAGAGCAAAATGTCTAAACAATCAGCATTTTAAAGGGAATAAGGCCTCTTTACCACTGCGCCAACCGCGTCGTCAATGTACTCACAGCTCGTGTAACAAAAATTGCCTTTTAATGACAGTCAAAGGTGATATACCTGAAAAATCGCTTATTTGGCGACCTGACTGCTTTTTTTCTATCTACCTACGTATACAACATGTCGTGTTATCCGAAGCCTCAGGCAACCCATTGACAACCCTAAAGACATTCGCAAACATTTCGATAAGCCAATAAATCACTCGAGAAATCAAAAAGCGTATTGATCAGCTTCGATTGTGTTGTATCGATTGTTCGACGCATTTGCATCGCAATGCAGCGATTTGCATATTGGGTTACGATTTTGTATTTTGCATGACAAAATGTGCTATTCAATTTGCTTGCAGATTTTTACCTGGATATACAGGATGTTGGGAAAAGGTGGCTATTTGTTCAATCGTTGTTACCGGGGAAAAAAAATACTGTTTACTTTTTTAAAGACTAAATAAAATAGAGTGAATCGTTAATAATTTATAAAATAAGACAAAGGGCAAAACGTTAGTGAAAAGGGATACCGATCAGGGCAAATAATATTCTTTAAAGTTGCTTTGACAATTTTTTTTTGTGTAATTGGACATTATTGCATAACGAAAAATAATGATTAATTATTTTATTGTTACTTTAAAAAAATCTCATAACGGTAACTTGATTTTATATCATAAAAGCAAGTTAGCGTTCGTTATCGAAAACGCAATTGCGGTGATATCGAATTATCGATTTGACAACAAAATAAACAACCAAAATACACCTCTTAAAGTTTTCTAATACCGTTTAGTACAGAAATGACCCGACTCCCGGCTGCTACAAGTTTTATCTAAATATCTATACCGGGTGATCAATCCAAATGGGTCAGTAGGGAGAAGTCAGAAACTATAAGAGATAGGGAAATCTATTCTTAGGAACCATGGCGTCGATTTTAGATTTAATAAAAACTTCATTATTGTTTTTTATAAAACTCACCATCAACCTGTATATGGAGTAGTTAGTTAGTAAGGGTATACCTATATTATTTAGAATATAAATATTTCTCTAACCTCCAGACGTAATAAAATGATAAGCTATAAAAACTGACTGAAAATCCAAAATCATACTGTATCCAAATCCTCCATACACTTTAGGGTTGTAACAAAAAGTTAACGATATGCAAATCATTATTGTACAGCCCTGAACAATGCCTAACATGACGGGTACTTTATAAAAAACTGTTAAAATATTCTACACCTAAATGGGACGGCATACGTATCAAAATAGCACGTGTTTCGTGTTTAGTCACCTATAGGGTTAGAACTAGTATTTTTTTTTTGGCTTGCATCTGCCAGTTTTTAATAAGGAAATTTGTACAGATAGTATGACAAACATTTGAAGGGTAGGTACAGAGAAAGAACATGTCCAGTAACTTTTTTTTAAACGAGATTTTATTCTCAATATTACTTACATTTAAGTTACAAATACAAATATTTAAGTAACTTGTATTTTTTATATATCACTTTAAAAAATATGTATACGAAAATTATAAGGATTATTACATCGTTTTAAACTTTCAAATCGCGATAGCTCGAAAAGTTATTGCTAAGGTGACTAAGCATATTCTTTCCGTGTATCCTTCATTTGTACATGGAAGTCGAATTCCTAAACTTCTGACCAAAAAATGGAATCAGTAATACCTGAACACGCCTTTACCTGGTTAACAATAGAGTCTTAGAGAGAAATGAGGAAATCCGTAGACGAACTAAGATGACCGGATTAGCAAGTTGAAGTGGCAATGGGCAGGCCACATAGCACGCACAGCAGATGGCCGATGGGGCCGAAAAGTGCTCGAGTGGAGACCTCGGACCAGCAAGCGCAGCGTGGGACGTCCACCTACAAGATGGACAGATGACCTAATAAAGGTCACCGGAAGGCGCTGGATGCAGGTCGCTTCCAACCGGTATATATGGAAGTCCAAAGGGGAGGCCTATGTTCAGCAGTGGACGTCCTATGGCTGAGATAAATAATAATAAATATTAAGGGACAATCATACACAAATCGACCTAGTCCCAAACTAAGCAAAGCTTGTACTATGGGTACTAGACGACGATATACATAATATATAAATACATACATAGATAACATCCATGACCCAAGTACAAATATTTTGCACAAATATTTGCCCCGGCCGGGATTCGAACCCGGGACCGCCGACTCAGTAGGCAGGTGTCTACCAACCGAGCCAAACGCGTCGTCAAATGAGAGATGAGAGTGAGATGATGATGATTATGACGAATAGAGTCGTGTTCACATATTTTCGCTCAGAAGTTTAAGATATCGACTGTACCTTTATGTCATGCTTTAGTTCATTTGTAGTTCATCTATCTATATGTATATATAAAAGAAGAAGTCCTGACTGACTCATCAACGCACAGCCGAAACTACTAATGTTAGAGAGGTGATTTTTGCACAGTTGGTTACTTTTATAACGTGGGCTAGGGATAAGAAGGGATTTTTGGAAATACCTCCCCTAAGAGGGTTAAATAGGGGTGCAAACTTTGTATGGGGGAAACTTTTTTTTTAGAGCTAGAGACTTGAAACTTTGTAGAAAGATTACTTATTCAAAACCACAAAAAGTACTTTCAGCGCTTTAGAAAATTTCACCCCTAAGGGGGTTAAAAAGGGGTGCAATGTTTATATGGGAGAAACTTTATTTTTTGAACTAGAGACTTGAAATTTTGTAGAAAGCTTACTTAATCAAATACAAAAAAGTAATTTCAGCGTTTTGGAAAATTTTACCTCTGAACGGGTTAAAAAGGGGTGCAAAGTTTATATGGGGAACACCGCTAATGTTGTTTATAAAAAAGTGTTACGCTAAGGTTATCAGTTTATATTTTTTTTAGTTCCTGTCTTCTACCCAGTGACTACGTCCTTTTTTTAAAACAAACTTGCACCCCCTTTTCTATGGTTGACTGTCAACAATATTTTCTTAGTGCTGTCTCTTATTAATTGTGTTCCAAACTTTATGTGTTCCTATATTTAGTGAGTTGTCTATCAGCACATGAATAATCTATACTTTATATACCTATTCTTTCTTTATTAAGCTTCTTGAGAAATATAGAGAACTGTAGCACCAGAATATATTGAATCACTCTTCAAACAATACTACTAGCCTGTAGACCAAAATAGTAATCGCATCATTAAATTCGCTTATGTGCATTTAGTTTTTAATGGTCACATTTCAGCATTATCTTTAAACACTAGCCTTTTTAATAACTGGGGTACCTGCTAGACTACTTAGAAACATTTTGGCCAGCCTCGGGAACTCTGCCACATCACTCTTTTCGTTTAATAGCCAGGCCGGCGTGTACAAATACCAGTGCTACCTTCTTATGAAAAGAGGTCATTATTTATTATTGTTTTGAAATAAAGTTTATTATTTATTATTATTAAAAGAGATACTTCATTAAACTGCCTCCATCTCTCGATTTCCAGTGCTGAGTTTAAGATTGTTTTAACAGCCTTACGATATTAAACATTTTTTTTAATCTCACTCATAATAACTAAGATCCCCATTTTCTAACTCCAAATCCATGCGTCGCTCTATATCTTGCAGAGTCATTTTTGCCAAAGATTAAAAGCATCAGGTAACTGACGGAATAAATATTAAGCATCCTGCAAACAATTCCCGTAATCTAATTGGAAAATCTTCTAAAATTCTTTAACAATTGCATATCAGTGTCTGCCACTGTTTGAAATGTAATATGTCTAGACCATTTTAACTAAGAATAAAATTCACTTACCTATTTTAATATCTTTGTCATCATCAAAAATCTACGCGGACGAAGTCGCGGGCGGCCGCTAGTATTATATATATTCTCTCGTCTCCGAGACATCCGAAGTGGCGATATACTGGCTAAATTTTCGCTAACCCGGTCGCGTTAAGTTTGCTTTTCATTATATGCGACGCGGTAGGATACGCAAACTTAACTTAACCTTGTATTAACATGACGTCACTTTATGCAGCTCAAATTTCTCGCAAACATCCGTATTAATCCTTTAATACAAAGATCAAAGCTTAAAGAAAAATTGAAAAAGGAGCTACCTGGGGGGGAAGAGACCGGGGAATCGAACCCGGTACCTCTGTATCCGTTTTAATGTCAGTTAAAGGCGATAAACCTGACTTATTCCTGGGATAGAGCTTTTTTGGCGATATATTTGTACACTCGTAAAACGCCCTCTTAAAATGTAGCTTTTTTTATTGTACCAATGATCAAAACAAGATCAAAAGATGGTAAATACCTAAGAGTTGATAATCCACCAAAATGAAACTTTATCTATGAGACACGCTTCTCTCTAATGTCGATCAGTAATGAGGTACAAAACCACACTATATATTCTGTTTGTTACTTCTTCACGCTCAAACGGCTGGACCAATTTTGATACATTTTGGTATGAAGGCAGCTGACATCCTGGATTAACACATAGGCTACTTTTTATCCCGAAAAATGTTAGTTTTCCCGTGGGATGAGCGGGTAGCACCGCAAGGCGCAGCTAGTTAATAATATAAAGTAAAAACTTCTATACACAGACTTGTTTAGACCTAAAAAAAAGCTTAGGCATTATTTATTAGGCTAGGTACGCTAAATCAATCTTGAGTGCCTTAGCATCTGGATCTAGATAACTTATGATCGATGGTGACTCGGTGACAATAATGTTTCACAATGAATTATTTTGCAGGACTATATTAAGACCGCGGGTTTTCTTGAGGAATATGTAACTTAACAGGGCAATTTTTTTTTGCATTTCTTTTTATATGTAACTTAACAGGGCAATTTTTTTTTGCATTTCTTTTTATATTTTGAGTTCCTTCTTATTGCACATCTCAAAAACATAGGGATACAAAAACATAATAGATACACGATAAAATAATAAACAGAGGTAAGCAACTGGTGGTCTATTTAGCTTAGAACTTTGGGACCACCACCACCATAGATTATAATTAAGTTCAATAAAGCCTTTCAAATTATTTTATGTCAAAATTAAGTAACATTTTCATCTTATGTTTATAAATGTTAGCTGCGTTTAGCGTTATTGCATAAGATACCGTAGGTATACGCGTCTTTCTAAATAAGAATAGTAACCATAAGAATTTCTTCTCTAAAGCATACATACACAAGAAATAAAAAATGCGAATAAGGTCCTCATAAGCACGCACCAGTACTAGCTTCACGTTTCTGAAGTGGTTCAGAAATATACTGCCGTGCTACGGTAAAAAGCCGTACCTTACTATGAAATCCATACAAAGATAAGACCTTTTAAAGTAGGACGGCAGTATAATGAGTCTTGACCAGTTCTTATAGAACTTGTAACTTATGATGATACCCAAAAGTATAACAATCCTTAAAAGTTGTCTCAAGTAGGAAATGGCCGTAATGATATAACGCAAAAAGAATTTTAAAGGACGTGACTACTTGAGGAGTTTTGGTAATTTATGTTATAATAGTAACATTATTTAATCACATTTACAAATAATCAAAATAATAACTAACACAGTAATTAAAATAAGAAAAAAGATTAGTCACCAAAAAAAATAAAACAATATGAAAATATTATACCTAAGGATAAATAAATAATCGAAAAGTAATGAAATTTTGTAACATTATTTGAGGCGGAATAATTGTATATTAATACAGAAATTCCGAACATAAAATTTGTGGTAAGCAAAATTTTGAAACATGGTACATACATAATTAAATTAAACCGAATACCCGTCAACTCTAACAGAAGTTCGCTCAATCATCAATCGTTTCGATTGAATCGACCCTTTCGACTAACGAATGCAATACAAACCAGAAATAACCGACACAAACTCGCTTCTTCCCAAGCGTTCTCATTTCAAAATCTCTTTGCTCCCTCGGGCACAAAGTCCTATTTTCTATAGACCGTAATAGGGTTGTGCCGTTTGCAAAATTAAATGCGAAACCCGTATGCAAATATAAATCATGCTATCACAAAGGCATCTCAGGTGTGTCAGGGGCAAAAAAACTTCACATCATTGTCCTCGTAAGAATACTCTATTTAATATGCGTGTGAATTTCTGAGATGTAGTTATGGGTTTTCTAATGTGGCATTTTGTGTACTTATTTGTCGTGTACGTTAGAAATTAGTTTTAGTTAGAGATTAATTAATATTTTCTTACGTTTTTGCGACAATTAATGATCCGTTTACGTTTAATTTAAATAATTTGCCTTTGCATTTTCCGTAACATACCACAGGGGAGCAATTTTTGTTAATTTGTTTTAGTGTATTTTAATTTTAGCTTATTTGTTAGTAGTTTAAGTTTTTTGTTTACTGTTTCTTTGTTTTCCTATTTTTTGTGTTGAACTTCAGCTGATTGCGTAAAATTTTGGCTTCTGATTTATTCTTTGTATTTATATATGTATTAATAGATAGATAAATAAAATATGAGTCGTGCATATTAGAGCGATGGTGTTTTTTTGGTTATTGCTGGGACTAAAATAAAAATAATTAAGTTAAACCGTGTGGCGCAAATTCGTATCGAAGGTGAAGGCTCGCTTTGGGTCGCTGAGTCATTAAGTAGCAGTTAGTAGTGTAAGTTAAACTATAACTGGCAGAATAAACGATTATTTACGAAGTTAACTTTTTATGTAAAAAAAAATAAGGATAACTTTTTATGTAAAAAAAAATAACATGGAATAAGTGCATGCGCTCAATTTTTTTTTGTCATCATAAACCACGTTAATTTGTAGGGTTCCGTAAGGAGGGTTCCCAATATTTTTGACAGCGGACTGACGTCTGTAGAATCACCCGTATTAGAATGGAATGGTAAATAGGTACTAGAGTAGACACTTAAATTTGCATAGAGTAAAAAACGCTGAACAGTAAAAAAATAGCCACTGGTCACAGTAAAGAAAAGAATAATGATGGTACAGAATACAAACTCGCACTTGGCCAGTTGTTTAATCTAGTTTCCTAATAAAAGTGCGCTCAAATTAAAGTCTACAATATTTTACCACTTTCCTTTGTATTACGACGTTAATGGGTTGCTAGGTAGTGAAATGTCGTATTAACTAATAAAAAATAATTGGAAAAAGAGGATCTAAGTGCTGTGGTTATTCTTTTATAAAGGAATAGCTTGGGTGGGTTATTTTATTATAAATCTTGCAGTCTAATTTAAAGTCTTGCCGTAGTTTTATGCGTTCATAAAATCTTTAATTGCATAGATTCAAATACGACTTATAGTTACGCAAGTACGAGTAGACAAGACACTGGTATGCATTGACATACTATTCATCATGAACTTGTATGTATTTTGAGTTAAAAATATAGCTAGGCTTGAGCTTTTGCTATTGTTTATAGTTTTCGGTAATATAAGCTATTTATAACTATAAGCGCTAAGATATTTTTTTTTACTTGAAAACGACGATTAAATTAGATGAATTGCAAAAGACTACAATAGTAGCGATACACGGAGATATCATGGCCGTAGCAAAGTCCTGGCGTGGCGGCCACTGTATAGGAATGCGCAGCGTAGAACGGCTCGCGACTTGGTGGACGGATGACCTCGTGAGGGTCGCGGGGAGTAGATGAATATGGTCTGCACAGGATCGCACTTTGTGACGATCTATGGAGGATGCATGTTCAGCCATGAACGTCTGTGGCTGATAGATACCTAGATAGATATCGATACAAACTGGAAAATCGACAAAATAATGTGTGTTTGTTTTGAGGGTGTGAATCGATTCTATTTTTTATTGGGATCGAATGTCTATAAGGGATTAACTGCACTTAGACTGCTCTAAAAGTCCAAACTGACCTACAAACATAGGTACCATAAAAATGGCCACCTACACGTGACTTTACGTTAGTTTGTGGGTTGGGTACCAATATTTGTATGGATGTCTCCATTGTTCACCGTGAAAAAGTGCGTTTATGGTTGTCATACAAGTATTGTTTTGTTAAATTATGAGGATTCTAAAAACAATTAAAAAAAAATATTTTGGATTAAAAACAAAAATCATAAAATGCGTAAGTACCTTGCAAGTCACATATTTAAAAAAATATATGTTTTTTTTCTTGGTTTCATGACTCAATATGAGCTAATTTTATTAATAAAACTTCAGTAGTATGTTGTATAATTCAACATCAGTTTACACCCCTATTAATCTTACTCTTCGAACCCTCTATCTTAAGATACCGTCCTAGATACCCCCAATAAATCATCCCTATTGTAAAACTACCCCGATTCGCTTTCTACGCAGGTGTGGTTACTTCCTGGAGCAGCGAAAGGGTTAACAGACAAAAACTGTCTTTAGAAATCACAGGTGGGTAAGGGTTAACTGACAATCGTTGTTAAAAAAACGTAGTCAAGATTGAGACGGATTTAACAAGCCGATTCCAGTATCTCATCCTGGTACCTCACACGAGGACTTTTTCAAAAAAGAAAAAAATCACATTCAAATTCAAATTTATTTGCGAAAATACAGTCAGTATGGTGTTGGGTTACAATTTCGTTTCTATGTATTTTTACTTGCAATTTACTCGCAAAACAAACTTATTTATTTTGCTAGATGATCAGCTAGCTAGAGTATACCTACTTATAAAGATAATTTTAAATAAATATTATAGTATAGGCATTAGCATTAGCAAACTAGAACTTACGATTTAACCCGTCTAAAAATATTAATTTGGTATAAATAAGATCTATATGTTACATAGCAAATGTACTTGCTAAATTGTTATTATATTACGTCAAAAAGGTTTACGTATGTCGATACTAAATTAGAATTTTATTGCTAGAAATTAGGTATAAAGCATATTTTTTTTCCCATTATTTTTTTCATTTGGCGAGAATTACATTTTTCTGACCGACGAACCCTAAAAATCACAGGTGACGTGGTCCCTTTTTTGACTAGAGAAAGTGAAGCGCTTTTTGCAACGGCAGTAGAGGGTTAACTATGGCGCCGGCGCAACTATGCCTTTTACTTGTTCTTTTTATCGTGAACTTAACTTTTTGGACAAACACAGCTGTTGGGATTGTCAGGTGAGATTTTTTTGACACACTTTTAAGGATATCATATTTAAGGATAAGTGATAGTCTAGTTTTGAAGTGGCAATGGGCAGGCCACATAGCACGCAGAGCAGATGGCCGATGGGGCCGAAAAGTGCTCGAGTGGAGACCTCGGACCAGCAAGCGCAGCGTAGGACGTCCACCTACAAGATGGACAGATGACCTTGGCCGGAAGGCGCTGGATGCAGGTCGCTTCCAACCGGTATATATGGAAGTCCAAAGGGGAGGCCTATGTTCAGCAGTGGACGTCCTATGGCTGAGATGATGATGATGATGATGATGATAGTCTATTTGTCCACTGTAATAAAATGACTATGCATTGAGGATATTTTACATAAAATACGTGAAAAACATTGCCAGTGCTTATAAAATCTGAGGGTTACCCTCGATTTCCCTGGGATCTCATCATCAGATTCCGACATAGTGACAATGAGACCACATCAAGAGTTTACTCTTTCAACAAAAAAAAAGAATTTTGTGAATCGGTCTACAATTGGCGAAGATATCGTTAAACAGTATACTTAAAAAAGTCATACATACAGTGAAGCATAGAAACTCATCCTTTTTTGAAAGTCGGTTACAAATTTACAAAATAAGTTAAATAAAACCAATGTGGGCAACTTTACCGCTAAGGCATTAGGTAACTTTTAGACACTGAAAGTTTTTAACCCTTGACGAAAAAAGAGGAGTGTTATAAGTTTAACATGTGTATCTGTGTATTTGTGTATCTGTGTGTCTGTCTGTGCATCATAGCTCCCAAACGGATGGAAAGACTTGTCCGTCGAGATAGTTTTTGGCTATGTTTGGTGGAAATGGGACCAGCAGTTTCCAAGATATTCAGCTTTCAGTGGAACAAGTGACAAGATCTCAGCCAATGTTAAAGCTAAGAATTCTAAGTAGTTATGTTCAGTTTTAGTCGAATTTTCTATATTTCATTGAATGAAGGTCTCATGATGACCAGCCAATTGTGATGAGGATGTTTTAAATTTTTAATTTAGGTTATAATTGTTTTACAGGGCATAGATAAATAATTAATAATAATAATTTCAATTAATTAAAATTACTAGGTAGGTAATTTTATAATAGTATAAAAGAACCCCACCCCTTTAAAGCTTACGTAAGTCTTGAATGACCCTTTGCAAAGTCAGTGACATTATTTTTTTGTTCTAAGAACCTAGTTCACAAGTTTATCGATTACCACTCAAGCTGTATTCATTACATGCCCCCAGTATATCCCATTCACAATTACGGCACTAAACAGTTTATAATTACTCACGCGCACCTTTATAATTCAAATTATTTAAAAAGACTTTATTAAGCTAAGAAATGCTTGTCATTTACGTCATTCTTCCTTAGAGCGTCGGACCTAAAGTGCATTGACACAAACGTCTGAATGAACTAAGTTTTAGGGTTCCGTACGTACCAAAGGATGAAAACGGGATCTTATTACTAAGACTCCGCTGTTCGTCCGTCTGTCACCAGGCTGTATCTCATGAACCGTCATAGTTAGTTGAAATTTTCACAGATGATGTATTTCTGTTTCCACTTTAACAAATACTAAAAAACAGAATAAAATAAATATTTAAGGGAGCTCCCATACAACAAACGCGATCGGTTTAGTTAACTTTGCACCTCATTTGTATCCGGCGCCATACAGGTGCTAACATAACTTAACCCAACCACCCAAGATGGGATTAGTATTCGTACGGAACTCTCGGTGTGCGAGTCAGACTCGCACTTAGCCGGGTTTTTTTATCTTTTTTTAATCATGATCATGACCATGGAATCATAGTCCTACTGTCGAATATATAAAATAAAATTTAAACATTTACAAAATCACTCAATGAATAAATGTTTGATGCATTGTGTTGCCACAGCAAGGATAGAAATAAGCAACATAACAATGAAAAACGGCGCACATAGGCAGATATTTTATTTAAAGTTAATTCAAATTCAAAATTTCTTTATTCAAGACAACAGTGGTCCATGATTGTTAGTAAACTTAAAACTAGGAATAAAAAAGTTTTTTCTAAAATAATCTATATCCTTATCAAAGCTGGGCACTACTCACAAACAAAATGAGAAATGCGACCTCTAGGTGAGAACACCCGTAACTCATCTGGGAATCCAAACATACGGATATACGAAAGAAATTTGGGCCAAGTAGCTTCATTGCATGTTTAATCAATGTTATCCAAAACAGTACATAATACCAGAAGCATCCATAATTATTCTAGAAAACACATGGAAACCAGCTTAACTTATACTAAAATACTAGTAACTTAAGCCCTTTTTATGAATTTTGCTACACGTCGATAGATTGATGACTTTAGCAATAATAACCGTGTCGCTACCAAGTAAGGATCGTAATAACACTTTGAATATTAAAATGGCTTAAAGCGCAATAAGTCAAGCTGAAATATTACACAGGCCGCGTTATGTCAATTTTATGCATACTTATTTTTAATTAAAAGTCGTCTGTTATGTTAAAACACTTTAATAGCGTCTGGTCAACGCTTTCCTGACATCTTTCGCCTGAACGATAGAAAGTTATTAGTTCTTAAGAGGAAATACCATCTTTACTTTTTTCATACAATCCTTAGAGCATACACAAAGTCATTTAAGTGCTCAAAGATACAATCAGGTCTTCATTCTCGTCAATACAATTCAATATTCAATTCAATATTTTTATTGTGAGTATTACAAAAGGTCTTAAGTACTATTTATGTGTCATAATCAGCCATTAAAGGTTGCACAATAATATTAAATTTTTCTAGTAAAATAGATGAATACATTAATAAAGTCTCATACAATTTGTGGGTCCATTGATACAGAAATCATTAAGTGAGTACATATGTACGTAAGTATGGTAATATTAATATTAAAACTATACTTATAAGTAATACTTAAAAAACTACATTACTAATTAGCTACTGCATATCAAATCTATTATTAATTTATAAGACAATTCAAGCCTCGAAAAATTCAGATATATTATAAGTCGTTTTTTGTAGACATCATGCATAAAGTTTGTGCTTGTATGCAGGGAAGTCAAGTGTCTTGATGTCATCTGGCAAATTATTGATTTTTTTTATGGACATGTTAAAAATACTTTTATTAAAATAAGCGGTAATTGTGCACTGGGCATTATAAGTTTAGGCTGTCTGTATCTTCCTCTAAAACCTAACCAACGTTTTGAAACTGAATGGGAAAGAAAAGTTCTATGTCGGACTAAAAACTGACGGATTGTCAGAATTCTACCGCAAACGAACGCCTAGTCCACAAATTCTATAATAATTACGAAACGGCCCGACATAAAACATTTCCTTCTCATTCAGTTCCCAAAATTTCGTTAACTTTTGGAACACAAACAGACGAGACCGAAACCTAGATTTATATAGCTCGGTTACGTTAAGTTTGACCCTCATTTGTATCCGAAACCGTAGTTTTAATGCAAACTCCTCTGGTTTTGCAGGTGTCTATGGGAGACGGTAATCGCTTTTCATCAGGCGATCCGGTTGCTCGTTTGCCTCCCCCCCTTATGACATACAGAAAAAACTTAAGGTATACACTGATAGTATGGCACCTTTCGAATACTATCAGTGTATCTTAAGTTTTTTTTGACGCAGTTGTTTTTGAGCAGCGATATCTCCCCTTAAGACATAGAACAGACCTATGATTTTATGTATGTTGGTAGTTTATCATGTATCGTCATAACACATTAAGTATGCATCCACTAATATACGTACAAGAAGCCAAAGGCGCAAGATTGTATTCCGCAGTCATAATTTATTTATAATTAAATGGCGACCACACATTCGTTTGCACGAGGAAGATTCGTAAAAAGATATAACCCTATTTTTTGCCTTACCATGGTCGGGTAAAAGTGGATCATCAAAAAAAATTACACATTCGTTCAATCGTTTTGGCGTGATAAGCTGATGATTGAACTTGTGACGAACGAAAATCCGCATTTTTGACGTCTGAATCGATTTAAGAAAACTTTTTTTTTTATATTGAAAGTAATCCTGAATGCCCATTTTCATCAAAATCGAGATATTACGACGGGATCCATGAAGACTCTATATCGCCTTTTGGCGTCGCACGGCAGATTAGGCTGGGTTGACCGCGCTATACCCTATATACTTATAATATAAAATATCATTAATAGGGACACGTAGGTACACATGTTGACGTTTATCGCTTAAATTCATGCATCTACTCTGTGAGTTCGGTTGAATACGATTTTTTTATAAAACTATTTATTTTTAAAGTACACCTTGAAAAAAGGTTGTAAACTCTTAATTAGGTAAAAGTGGCACCTAATTTTATTTCCCATCGATAGAGTCGTTACGGCAGATGTGTTACAAATTTATCGACATTTGTCGCCCATAGACAAACACGACAAAACGTGACAATCGACAACAACACGCACGATAATCGGTATTTTTGCAGCTGGCGGTTACGCCGTTCTGCGTCACGTACGCGCGGTATTTGTATAGATGTAGTGGTTGAAACGACGTAAGCGACAGACGCGATAAGGGAGCGCTCTCTGTTCTGATCAAAGAGTATTAAATGTCAGCGCTACTTGATAAACAGAAGGCCCTTATTCTTGACAGATATATTTTCTTAGTCAATTTATTAGAACGTACGTAATTTGTTCTATTTATAAACTGTTTTAGGGTTCAGTACTGAATAAGAGGTTATACAAAAAAAAGAAGAAAAAAAAAATTGGGCAAGTGCGAGTCCGACTCGCGCATGAAGGGTTCCGTACCTATATATATATATACATAATCTATAAAAAAATTGTTGTATGGGAGCCCCCCTTAAATATTTATTTTATTTTATTTTTAGTATTTGTTGTTATAGCGGCAATAGAAATACATCATCTGTGAAAATTTCAACTGTCTAGCTATCACCGTTCTTGAGATACAGCCTGGTGACAGACGGACGGACGGACGGACGGACGGATGGACGGACGGACGGACGGACGGACAGCGAAGTCTCAGTTCCGTTTCCGTTTTTACCCTTTATCGCGTATATTAATTATTAGAGCCTGACGTTTCGGCAACATTCCCGTTACCGTTGTCAAAGGTTGACTCAAAAAAACTAAATTTTTCTCTGTCAAAGTTACATTCAGTGTGATTTGTGCAAACTACCTACCCATTTTATAAATATGAATAAAAAAAATAACACTAAAGGTGTAATGACATGTGTAATGCTGTCATTAACACATGTCATTACACCTTTAGTATTATTATTTTTACACACGTGCTAGAAGGGCATTAATTACTATTCGTCTGTGGAAAAACAAAACTCAATAAGTAACAAAACCTACTTGACACAGCTCGTATTTCAGTGTTACTCTACTTATTAGATACGAGGTTTTGAAGAGCTGTGACAGAAATTTTAGGATAAATAATAAATATCGGACAACCTCACACAAATCGATCTAGTCCCAAAGTAAGCTCAAGTGTTATGGATACTAGATGACGATATACGTGCTTACTTATATAGATAAATATACATAGAACAACCATGACCCAAGCACAAAATCACAAATATATAAATGTAAATGTGACTGAATAATATAAATGTAACTGAATTATACGCGATATAATCCGTTTAAATTGTTTTATAGAAATGGATGACAGTTGAGGAAACCGAAGAAAATATTAGGTTATAGTATGTTATCTCTTTAAATCTTGGCGAAAACCGCCAAAATAAAGTTTCATTTTAAATGGACATACAAAATATTTCGAAGTTTTTGCGTAAACCACGTAATGAGACTGTCCGGTATAAATTATCTTAAATCGCTCATTAATTGGCTTGAAAATGGTTCCTTTCTCAATCAGATAATGAAATAATTCGTGGCCAAATTCGATTAGCATTAAGATGAAAAATTTGAAGGATATATCCGACGATACTTGACGATATTTGACGACGCGTCCAGCGCAGTCTGTATACACCTGCTTGCCAAGCCGGCGGTCTCGGGTTCGAATCCCGGCTAGGGCAAATATTTGTGTGATGAACGAATGGAACTAGATTAATTTGTGTGAGGTTGTCCCATATTTATTTATTTACTAGCTTTTGCCGCCGACTACGTCCGTGTGGAACTTGGAAGTATGGAAGCAACCTCGTACAATGTACAACACGATAGATATCCACCTAATCACCTTAAATAATAAAAGGGATTATTATAAGCGCCTAAGCAAATGTAAGAGCAATTGTGGTTTTGGTCTAATCATTACATTTCTTACAGGGTTATCAATGTCATCATGAATTACTTACTCACTTTTAATCTTTTTAGGGATAATTTGCAGGATGAAAACTATCCATAGGATAGACATAGGTCCTTCCTCGGATCTTAAACTATCTCCATGCCAAATTCTATCAAAATCGATTCAGCGGTTTAAGCGTGAAGAGGTAACAGACAGACAGACACACTTTCGCATTTATAATATTAGTATGGATATCAATTTTTACGTCGTAGGTATCAGTACGTCAAATTGGCTCTAAATTTTCTTGAAGTGATAATATAATAATTTTCTACCGACTTCAAAAAAGGACTGTACCTATGTATTTTTTGTTTCATATGTTCCACTACGAAATTTTTTCCACATCCTGGTTCTATAGAGATTTCGGAAGTATATTTTTTTGGGTTTGAAATAAATAATGGTTTTTCACGAGACATTAGTATAGTATCTCAATATTATTGAAGTACCTACGTTTTAGGCTTTATCACTGATCAGCAACAAAAACCTTATTTTCACTCATTTATTCCGAGTGCAGTAATAAAGTTACGATGTTTATTATGCAACACTTGACAGACATACAATATGGCGACACAATTAACACACATGCAGCTGCGTGCATTAGCGCACTCGATTCCCGAGATAAGGGCGAACAGAGGCACTGGAAGAAATTATGGGAATGCCTGGAAGGGCCAATTTAATGCGACGAACAAAGACTAAGTACTTAACGTTGTTTAAAACAAAGTTTTGCACTGTTGCGTTACGTGCATATATTAAATGCGTATTTTTATGAACTTATAACCGGTATTCTTGAATAATTATTATAAAATTATATTGACAATCTATTTTCTATGGAAGGTCATTATTTCTAAAATCTTAATTGTTTTAGAAATATCTCTATAATTGTTTAGTATTAACCTTTATACTGATTCATTTATAAATGGCGGGGACACTGGCCGCTTTGCTGCTCTCTGTATAAAAATGTAACTAGACTTCAGTGTCAAAATAGTGTCTGTGAAAACAACAAGAATTACAGCTAAACATTATTTATTTAAACCGTGTGATCAAAAAGGAAGCTGACGGAGGCCTCCGAAACAGAACGGGCACATCAGCAACGGTAAGTCCTTGATATTTATTCTTGGATCAGTATAGAGTATTTTTCCTGACTCCACACCAAGATCCTCCCTTCGTTACCTACAGTCCGCTAACGGCTTTACGCCACATTTTCTGGTCCTTCGAACCGCATTTTCAAAATTTTGAACCGACCTATTTTTTTTTGTTTAATTCCCCAAATTATAATCTATAATATAACCGTTGCTTCCGTCGCGAATCGTATTCGCTATAAAGCTATTCCCTGTTCTCACAGATTTTCATCAAAAATATAATTCAACCAATTCGTCATATTTTTGTCCGTGACAAAAATGGCGGAAGGCGAGGTGCAATCTTTATTGCAAATTAGTACTTTGACAATTAAAAAAGAATATTTGTTCAATAAATTACAAAAGGCGTATGATGTATCCAAAACTGTTAAATTGGATAGTCTAGACTCGGTACAGAATTACATGGTACAGTTTTCAGAACTTGATGACGCTCGTAACGATTTCGAAAAAATTGTCATGGAAATTATCATGCTTGAAATGCAGTCAAATCCTAAGGCTAAACCTTCAACAAGCGCGTTAGAAAGCTTCGACGAATTATATTATGTTTGCAAAAAGGTAGCTTTGAACTGCACGCGTATAGTCCAGGAGCCAACCGAAAAATATTCAACTACAACCAAGGATGATTGTCTAGCTAGGCCGGTCTTACCGAAGCTAACGTTATTTGAATTTGACGGGCAGGTAGAGAACTGGGCTACATTCCATGATACCTTCGTGTCTTTGGTTCACAATCGCAAGTTCGAGAACATAGATAAATTTCATTATCTCCTATCTTGCGTCAAAGGTCCAGCACTGAGCATTGTCAGAAGTCTTCCGATCACGTCATTCAATTACCCACTTGTTTGGCAAAGCTTACTTGATAAATACCAAGACGTTAGGGCGTTGACCGGCAGATATCTGGACAAAATGCTGAACTTTTCGCCTTTGACAAAAGACAGCGTAGCGAATTTAACCTCGTTCGTGGAGACTTTTGATCATTCGTTGAAAGCGATTCACGCCTTGCAGATTGAGAATTTGGACGACTATCTATTTTGTCATTTGGCATTACGTGGGTTAGACAGTCATACTCGGAAATTGTTTGAAGAAAGCCGCGATCAAAATAAATTACCGATTTTCGCGGATTTAATAAATTTCGTCAACAAACAAATTAAAGTTTTGGAACATACATTTCCTAGTGCCGGCTCCCGGACTATAAACAATCAACAAGTCAAAGTGAAGTCATCTGTCAACTTCGCACAACCGAGTCATAAACCGGCCAATTTCAAATATTCGAACGCAACTTCGTCTTCACAAAAGGTTGGATTAGCTGTTTCGCGCTTTGATACTCAAAATAATTCGAACCAAAACAAACTGACTTGCGTGCATTGCAACTCAAATCATCTGATTTATCGTTGCGAACAGTTTCGTAAACTGTTAGTTCAAGACAGGATTGACCGTGTCAATGCCTTGAAACTATGCACCAACTGTTTAAAAAGTGGTCATGAAACGTCAAGTTGTAAGAGTAACATGACTTGTGGAGTTTGCTCTCGGCCTCACCACTATTTACTACATCGGGATGCAAGTGTTCTGCAGGCAACGGCCGTGCCGACGCCGCAGACGCCCCGTGCTGCCGTGCATGCAGCGGGGCCTTCACTACCGCGCTCCGTGAGTGTGGCTGTGACACCCGATCCAACCGTTACTGAGAATCTTCATTCCGTGACTGAAAATTCCAGTTCTTACGGTATAGTACTGGGGACTACGAGGACTCTAGTCGTTGACATCACTGGTCAATATCAGAACTGCCGTGCCGTTCTTGATTCTGGAGCTCAAAGCTCATTCATTACTTTGAACTGTGCTCAACGTTTGGGCTTACCTCGCAACAAATGCCCTTACACGGTATCAGGGCTAGGAGGTGAACTAGTTAAAAACTTTGGCATGGTGACATGCGACTTAAAGCCGTGTAAATCGGACGTTCCGAGTTTCCGGCTAGAACTGGTCGTAGTAGAGAAAGTTTCATCCGAAATGCCAAATGTTTCGTTTCCACCGGAAGTCGTGGAAGAATACAAGAATTTCGATTTGGCTGACCCATTGTTCTACGAAAAGTCGTCGGTAGATATTCTATTGGACAACGGTGTCGTGTCTGATTTGATGTTGGACAAGCCGACTAATGTCAAGCCGAACATACCCAAGGTGATTGAGACGGTTTTCGGTTATGTCGTAAGTGGAAGATTATACAACGAAAGCAATCAACTGTCATTAAATTTACATCTGTCGATTTCTGAAGAGAAGACTTTGGACAAAACGCTGCGTGACTTCTGGGAAGTAGAGGAATTGCCGTGCAAACCTGTACTCAGCCCTCAAGATCAGCTGGCTGAAGATATATTCGTGCGTGATCACTCCCGTGATGAGGGGGGGAGATACATCGTGCCGCTGCCTTTTGTGACTGATACGCCGACACTTGGAGACTCTCGAGTTGCCGCCGAAAGACGATTGCTGGCAACAGAGCGCAAACTTGCGCGTTCACCAGTGCTGCAGCAAGCATACAACGACTTCATGCTCGAGTATGAGAAACTTGACCACATGGAATTGTACACTGGTAGCGAGTCAAGCAAGTATCTGATTCCACATCACAGCATTTTAAGGCCGAGCAGTACGTCAACACCCTTGCGCGTCGTATTCGATGCTAGTGCGAAAACGTCTACAAACATCTCTCTCAACGATACTCAGTTGACAGGACCAAACCTGTACCGTGATATAGGTTCCATTATAACCAATTTTCGATTATTCGAATACTGTTTCGCAAGTGATATTTGCAAGATGTATCGTGCAATCCTTGTGCGTGAATGTGATAGAAAATATCAACACATATTATATCGGTCGTCCGTAGACGAGCCGATAAAAGTCTATGAATTAAAAACGATTACATACGGCGTAAGTTCGAGTCCATTTCTGGCCATTCGTACTTTGTTACAATTAGCCAATGATGAAGGTGAACGTTTCCCTTCAGCTGCTAATGTCGTGCGACAAGGTATCTATATGGATGACATTCTATGGTCATGCGCAACCTTCTCCCAAGCCTGTGCATTGCAGGACGAGTTAATTAATATGCTACAGTGCGGAGGACTTGTGCTAAAGAAGTGGTCTAGCAACTGTGAAGAATTATTCGAGCGCGTTCCAGTTGAACATCGTGAAACTACTGTCACTTTTCAAAAGGATCGGGATGACGTTTCGATTAAGCTTCTGGGCTTGAAATGGTCTCCGGTGTTTGACGCGTTCAGCTTCTCTTTGAACAAGCAAGATACCGTCAATACCAAGAGATCTGTACTAAAGACTCTAGCATCTATTTATGATCCCGTTGGATATATTTCTCCTTGCACATTTGTTGCAAAGTGCATCCTTCAGGATCTTTAGAAGGTGGGTCTCGGTTGGGATGATCCTCTGCCTCAAGAAGTGTGTGAGCAGTGGTTGACATTCATCACCGAACTACCTCGCCTATCTGAGTTGCAAATCCAACGGCACATATTGCTTCCAGATGTAACAGAATGCGAGCTGGTTGGATTTAGTGATGCATCATCTCGTGGGTACGCTGCCTGCATTTACGTCATATCTCGGAGTCAGTCGGATGTAAAGTGCAGATTGCTAATGGCAAAATCGAAAATCGCACCTGTCATGGCTCAGACGATCCCTAGAATGGAACTTATGGCCGCGGCTCTTCTTGGAAAACTTATGAAGTACGCATGCGAGTGCATAACTCGAGTGGATGTGACTAGAATTACAGCGCTAACAGACTCGTCAATAGTTTTAGCGTGGCTGCAAACTGACGCTTATAAATTGAAGACATTTGTGTGTAACCGTGTTACACAAATAATAGAGTCAATACCACCCCATGCATGGCGTCATGTTAAAAGCGAGTACAATATGGCAGACGTAGCTTCCCGAGGTGTATCTCCGTCGCAATTCAAGCTTGATAGCTCTCAGTGGTTTGAGGGTCCTACCTGGATGTACGAGGATCGTGAAACTTGGCCTGTATCAACGTACACAAATAAAAGTGAAACTCAAATTCTTGAGATGAAATCAAACTCTAATACGTTCAGTTTGATATCTCGAAAGACGGAAGAAGAAGATAAACTAGAGTTTGTTGAGCGAGTCTGTAACCGGTTTTCTTCTTTTTCAAGAATGCAAAGAAGCATCGCCTGGATTTTACGTTTACTACGACGATTCCGCGATGACGTTTCAATTCGCCACCAAGTCTTAACGACTGAAGACTTGAACGCAGCCCACGATAGTCTTATAAAGCTAGTGCAAGCTGCATATTTTAAAGAGCAAATTGAAACACTGAAGAGGGGCGAGACGTACATTCCTTCGTTAAGGAAACTTGCACCCTTTCTTGATGCTCGTGGCTTCCTCAGGGTGGGGGGTCGTATCCCGCACTCTGATTTGCCATACAATGCAAAGCATCCCTTATTGTTGCCGAAGCAGAGTAGGTTTACAAAGCTCTTGGTCGAATATTTTCATAAGAAATATTTGCACACAGGTCCGCAAACCTTGCAAAATATTATCAACCAAAGATATTGGATCTTGTCGGCTCGTAGCCTCATTCGATCAATTCACGGGAAATGTAAGAACTGCTTCAAATGTAAACCGACGCTGCTTCAGCCTAAAATGGGTGATCTTCCCTCAACTCGGCTGATGCCTAATAAAGTATTCGAGAATGTAGGTGTAGACCTAGCCGGACCTTTCTACATAAAGGAAAGTTTACGGCGTAATGCAAAGATAGAGAAGGCTTATTTAGCGGTCTTCGTGTGTTTTTCCACAAAAGCCGTGCATTTGGAAACACTTTCTTCTCTATCTGCGGATTGCTTTCTGGCTACCCTTGATAGATTCGTATCCCGTCGTGGTCTCTCGGCATGTTTTTATTCGGACTGTGGAACGAATTTCATAGCAGCCAGTAAACATCTTGCTGATGTTCAGAAATTCATGTTTGACAACAGCACCCGGCAGGATATTTTGAACGGCTGCGCTCAGCGCTTAATTAACTGGCAGTTCAACCCTCCTAGTGCTCCTCATATGGGCGGTTTATGGGAGAGCTGCGTTCGAATTGCGAAATATCATCTTGTGCGTACTGTCGGTGACAAAGCTTTGACTTTTGAGGAACTCTCAACAGTTTTCTGTAAAATAGAAGCCATAATGAATTCAAGGCCATTATGCGCTCTACCGGCTAGTGATAATCCTCATGAGTTTAATGTGTTAACACCAGGACACTTCTTAGTAGGCAAGAGTCTGACAACTGTACCAGAGTATGATTTACAGTCTGTACCCGTAAACCATTTAACACGTTGGCAATATTTACAAAATTGCTCCCAACTGTTTTGGAAGAAATGGAGCCAAGATTATTTAAACACCTTACAGCAAAGGTCAAAATGGTTCACCTCGCCTCCCAATATCAAAGTAGGAGACTTAGTATTGGTGAAGGATGATCGGATTTCTCCATGCAGTTGGCCACTTGCAATTGTCGAACAGACACATCCCGGTTTGGACGGCATTGTGCGCAAGGTTACCCTGCGTACAAGAGCTAATAATTCTTTATCAAGACCAGTTAACAAACTGTGTCCTCTTCCTTACACTTACTAAATTCCCTTCCTCTTTCTCCAATTATGAAGATTTTAATATTTTCTAGCGCCTCAGTGAGCGCATTTTTCGTTTTATTCCTTTTCCCTATATTTTATGAAAGCCACATAGTGCTTTCGGTGGGGGGTGTTTAGTATTAACCTTTATACTGATTCATTTATAAATGGCGGGGACACTGGCCGCTTTGCTGCTCTCTGTATAAAAATGTAACTAGACTTCAGTGTCAAAATAGTGTCTGCGAAAACAACAAGAATTACAGCTAAACATTATTTATTTAAACCGTGTGATCAAAAAGGAAGCTGACGGAGGCCTCCGAAACAGAACGGGCACATCAGCAACGGTAAGTCCTTGATATTTATTCTTGGATCAGTATAGAGTATTTTTCCTGACTCCACACCAAGATCCTCCCTTCGTTACCTACAGTCCGCTAACGGCTTTACGCCACAATAATCAATCATATATAATTATGTTTCTCATATTATCATGTTACTAGTTATAACAGGGCTATTGCGATTTATTGGGTAGGTATAGGTATATTTGAAAACTACAGTTTTAGAAATCGACAAAAATACGCAGAAAACCGGTTTTTTCACTTTATTTTCGATTGCACGCAAAGAAAGCATGAAATAGCTATGTCATTATCTAGAACTCAGGGAAAAGTATTTTTCACTTCAAAAAGTAGGTTGAAATTACCAATCTACCTATTTGTCATAACTGGAAGAAATAAAAATTTAAGTAGGTAGTATATCATAAGGTTACCTGTGAGTTTTTTTTATTAATAAGCAAAAATAGGGAATCCTCTCATCGAATGAGACATATAATAGGTCCAGATAGCTCCGTCCGCCCATTTGTAAATTATCAGAAAATAAAATTCATACTAAATAGCAAAATATCTCCACAGTATTATATTGTTAGAAATCTGACTTACGTAGATTGGCTGTTTCTATTAAGTTCGGATCCAATGCCCGATTATTTACGTTTGCAACCCCATTAGGAAATGAGACCTAAAAACTGCACTTCTGTAAAGTGCGCGACACATAACAGTTACACAAACAGTAGATCTACTTTACGAGGGGCGTTCAATAAAAGGTGAGAATGAGTATGTTATAAACAACTTTTGGGTCGTTCTCAAAATATTTGCACCGCCACCTGTCACCAGGTTTGTCTTAGAAGAAGTTTTTTACACCGCATTATTTTAAATATTCAATTATCATCACATATCTAAAGACACTTTTTACATAGAGGCCAAATGCTTTCAATTAAAAGTAAAGTATATTAATAGACAAAAAAACGATTTAAAACTAGGTTTTGTCGGTCACTTGCCGTGTCCCAACGCGAGGTACTCATGTTTCGTTGTAATAAAAACATATACATTACCGACTTAGCTTAAGTTCAGTACTCCATTTTATTTTCATATATGATGAAGATTGTGGTGATTGTAATAAGGTTTCGGATCTTGCAGTTTTGAAATGAAAGATGTGCATCTAGTTTGACGATTTATTGTGGACTAATGTGTGGTTTGGTAAAAACTTACTTTATACAACATGCATGTGTGCGTATACAAACACACGTAAAAGATATGCAATTTAGCTTCAACATGCCGCCCACCAAAAGGATATTAAGTATCCTTTTACCAAAAAACAGTACATAAACATGCTACACAATGTAGGTACATTTATCAACAAATTTTAGAATTCTTAACCAGGTTTGCAAATACATCAAAATTGGAAAGAAATCTACAGCAATATAATAAAACATAATAATATACATTATTTTATGGATTCGGATGCAATTAATTACATGACGGTTCTAAGTAGTTTCTGATAATTATTAACATTTTAACTAGTCAGAATCTACATCAATAGGAAGGTAACATAATTTGCTAATCGAACGTTTCACAATATTGTCACCACTTTTTATACTGTACACTCCCGTCAACCCGTCTGCGCCAGGGTGTTTCTCCATAACGCGCCCCATCAGCCATTTTCCCGGTGGTAGATTTTCGCTTTTAATTAGCACTATTTGACCAACTTCAAATTCAGGCTCTTTCTTTGTCCATTTTGTGCGTTGTTGAAGTCTGGTTAGGTACTCTTGTTGCCATTTGTTCCAGAAATCATTCAACATTTTCTGCAAGTGCTGCCAGCGTGATAAATTGCTTATTTTAGCATCAGCAAATGTTGGTGAAGGTACAGTTATAGGTGCTTCCCCTATTAAGAAGTGTCCTGGGGTTAATGGGTCAGTATTTTCATCGTCATCTATTGGGTTATAAGGACGGGAGTTTAGGCACGCCTCGATTTGGCAAAGCAGAGTTGTCATTTCCTCAAATGTCAAATTAGTATTCAAAATACGTTTCAGATGATACTTGACTGACTTGACTCCGCTTTCCCATAATCCCCCGAAATTGGGGCTATATACTGGAACGAAATGCCATTGAGTGCCATCTTGTGCTAGTTTGGCAGCTATCTCTTTGTCAAAGTCCAATTTAGCTTCGTTAAAAGCATCTGCCAATGCCTTGCTTGCTCCAATGAAGTTTCTCCCCTGGTCGCTCCATATATGTGCACAGTTTCCTCGCCGAGAGACAAATCGCCGAAAGGCTCCAATGAAAGCTTCCGAGGTCAAATCTCCTACCAATTCTAAATGTATTGCTTTCGTAACCATGCACACGAATATAGCAATATAGGACTTGGTCGATCTGACTCCTCTGCCTTTCGTCATCAATGTCTGGTATGGGCCTGCAAAATCTACACCACTGTTCAGGAAAGCTCGTGCTGGTGTTACTCTTTGCTTTGGCAGGTCTCCCATTAACTGTTTCCTCACAGTAGCGCTTTGACGTGCACATGTCATACATTTGTGGATATATGATCTGACACTTCCTTTTATTTTTAGAATCCAGTATCTGTTTCTGAGATAACATAACATCAACTGTTGTCCTCCATGAAGCGTCTTCTGGTGTGCGTCAGCCACAAGTAAAAAGGTCAGTCGATTTTTGTTGTCTAAGATAATTGGGTTCTTGCTGTCTTCACTGAGATTTGGATGTTTAAGACGACCGCCCACCCTGAGTATATTTTCATCGTCAAGGTAAGGATTTAACGTTTTCAACTTACTATCGTGTTTTACTTGTTTGTTTCTCTGTAGCCTGTCAATCTCTTCGTTAAATGTTTGTCCTTGAATTAATTTTATACAAATCTTCAATGCAATATCTAATTCTTCTGTTGATAATGTTGTTTTCGTCGTAATTTTCTTGTAGTTAAAAAATCGTTTACAGTATGCAATTGTTTTTAAAAGTTCTATTAGTTCGTCAAAGTCTTCAAATTGTTTTATGATTGTGATATCATCCTCTTCTTGTTGTACTTTTAAATTGGTTTGAATATTCTTCTTAATTTCCAAATCTGTAGTTAAATCTGGCTTTTGAAATGGAATTTCTTGAGTCATGAGCCAGTCTGGGCCATTCCACCATAACTCATGTGAGATATGGTCTTGTAGAGGTGTACCTCTTGAAGCAACATCTGCTGGATTATTTTGTGATTTGACATGAAACCATTTATCTCCAATGTCATCCAGAATAGTCACAACACGATTTCTGACAAATGTTTGCCAACGGTTTGGATCTCCTTTTAGCCACGACAAAACAATTGTTGAGTCAGTCCAAGCAAATATTTGGCCCTCTGGAATTCTCATAGCATCTTTGATTTGTTTCAGCAGTTTAGCGAGCAATACAGCGCCGCACAGCTCTAAACGTGGTAAAGACAACGGTTTCAATGGAGCCACTCGTGCCTTGGCAGCTAAGATGCTTGTCTTCACTTCCCCTTCTTCAGTTTCTACTCTTAGATATGCTACAGCCGCATATCCATTTGTGGATGCGTCTGAAAAGCCATGGATGGTTGTATTGTCTAGATTCTGCTTAGTTGTATAGACCCATCTTGGTACTTTAATGCGTTTTAAGTGCTGGAAGCTGTCCCTTATGTTTAACCATTCTTCTTTGATTTCAGGTTCTACTTCTTCATCCCAACTGGATCTGTGTAACCAAAGTTTTTGGATCAACATCTTTGCCTGAAGAATACTCGGTATTAGCCAGCCCAAAGGATCAAACAGCTTTTGTGTTTCTGCTAGTATGTTGCGTTTTGTAATGGTGGCTGGGACTTGAGGCAGCTGAAGCTGATATTGAAAGTTATCTTCGCCCATATTCCAGGATACACCCAATGCTCGTACAGTTCCATCAAGCTTAATGGCCATGTTCACATTGCTGTTTCGTTCATCGTTAGTAAACTGAGTCAAAAATTCAGTCTTGTTTGACGCAAATTTCTGCAGCTCGAATCCTCCTTTTTTAAGAATATCAGCCACGGTTTTCGCCACATCTACGGCTTCTTCGACTGTGTCTTGGCCTGACATAACATCATCCATGTAGAAATCTTCTTTGATCGTTTTGGTGGCTACAGGATGGTGTTTTCCTTCATCTTCTGCAACTCTTTGTAATGTCTTAACGGCTAAGTAAGGTGCAGATGCTGTGCCGAACGTGACTCAAAGAAGACGGTACTCTTTAATCTTATCTCCTAGAGCTGAACGCCAAAGGATACGCTGTAGGTCCGAGTCTTCTCTTGTTACCAAAATCTGACGATACATTTGTTTAATGTCTCCCACAAAACATACTTGATGCATGCGCCACCTCATAATTATATTTCTCAGGTCATCTTGAAGTTGTGGACCCACGAGCAACTCTTCATTCAGTGAAATATTATTTGTGCCCTTGGATGAAGCATCAAATACGACTCTGACTTTACTCGTGGCTTTGTCTTCCCTAATTACGGCGTGATGTGGCAGGTATACTGATGGATTCTCTATCTCATCCTCTGGAACTTCTTCCATGTGCTTGAGTGTTATGTATTCTTCTATTACTTTTGTGTATTCTGTCTTAAACTCGTAATCTTTTTCAAATTTCCGTTCTAATTGCTTGAATCTTCTCAGTGCTATGTCTTTTGTTTCTCCTTCTGTAATTTTTATTTTCTCATGTTTCGTTGGTAGTTTTACTATGTACCTTCCTTCATTTGTTCTGGTAGTAGTGTTTGCATAAATAGTCTCGCAAAGTTTCTCTTCAGCTGTAAGTTCTGGTTTTTCTGCAGATTCCAGTTCCCACATGTTTTTAACCAGAATGTCTAAGTTGAGGTTGTGATGCATCACCAGAACATCTTCTGAAGAATGATCCACGATGTCTCCAAACAAAATCCATCCAAGGCTTGTATTTTGTGAGCACGGTGAGCCTGGAGGACCTTTGACTATGTTGTTCTTCAGAATATGTGCATATACATCGACGCCTAGAAGCATGTCTACTCGGCCTGGTTGATAATAGCTGGGGTCTGCCAGGTCGAGCCCAGCAAGGTGCTGCCAAGCGCGATGAGTGGTTGTTATAGTTTTCGAAAGTAGTTCAGTTGTCAGTCGCGTAGCTAACACGTACGCTTCAATTTTCAGATTGAAATCTGTGTCACATCTTGAAAGTATCTCGCACTGTACCATACTAGTGATATTGGTTTTTGTAGATCCAACCCCAGTGACTGAACCCTTTGCAGATTTCTTTTTAAGCTTCATTAGCTGCACGGCTCTTTCAGTGATGAAACTCGCCTGCGAGCCTTGGTCGACTAGGGCCCGTAGTGTAGTTACTTGTCCGAACTCGTCCTTGATCGGAACAAGTGCTGTAGCCAATAAAGCGGTTGATTTTTTGGTTGCAAAATGTGATGATATTGCAATGTTTTCATCGTCGGTTTGTGGAGCAGATTCAGTGTGGTCATCCATCTGGCTTAGATGTGTTTTTAGGGTCTCGTTGTTGGTAAGATGTAGAAGAGAGTGATGCCGCTTATGACAAATTTGGCACGAAGTTGGTAAGCGACACTTAAACACGGAGTGACCACCGAGTAAACAGTTGTAACATAAGTTATTTGTCTTCACATATTCAATTCTGTCAGATACTTCCATATTTGAAAAATCCTTGCAGTGACTCAGTGTGTGATGGTCATTGCCTTTCAAACATATTTTCTTTGAAGGTACAGGTGCCGATGTATGAAAACTTTTTTGAACACTTTGAGGCGCCGGTGAGATTGTATGATGGCTTTTATGCGTAGTCGGTTTGGAAGTTGATGTGATTGTAGAATTCGTGCTGTTTATAAATTCCAAAGTACGAAATTTAGTTTCGAGGAAACTCTTCAACTCGGGCCACGTAGGTAGATTATCGGGAGAATTCTTGAATGAATGTTCTTCCCAGTGTTTGTGAGTCTCGGTATCCAGTTTCAGAACAATCAGATGTACTATCATCGGATCCCACGAATCGACGGACACTTGAAGGTTACGTAAACTGTTTAAACATTCCGTAGTTGTGTCTAATAGTGACTTGATTTGACTAGCGGTTTGTGTATATATTTTCTTCTGCGAGAATAATCTTTTTAGGATAGCGTTAACAATTATTCTCTTGTTTCCGTAACGACTCTTCAAAGTTCTCCACGCCTCTTCATAATTTTTATCAGTTACTTGTATATTTTTAAGTAAAGCTTGCGCCTCTCCACTGACACTGTTCTTCAAAAAATGTAGTTTCATGACGTCGGTTAACGATTTGTTATTATGAACAAGCGATATAAATAAGTCTTGAAATGTAAGCCAGTCCTCGTAATGTCCACTAAATACAGGCGGCTGAATACGCGGTAATTTCACTTTGTCATCTGTTGTTGTTGCTATTGGCATTTGTATATTATGACTTTGACTACTCGATGATGCCGATAACATGTCTTTTAAATCTCCGCTCGTACATATGTATAAGTCCTCATAAATGTAGTATTCTTCGTTCACTAAATACGGTATGTCCATGCGTTGCTCTGTAGGTGTAGACTTCAGAAGATCTTGATGTGCAGTTTTAAATATATCCCAATACTGTTCAATGCACTGTAATCGCGATTCGAGATAACCTCGTGTAAGTCTTGCTTTAGGACACTTTCGTAGGTTAAGTTGCGTTTTTTGCAGTAAAGTTGCCGTATCTTGTAGCAGATTTATTAATTGTTCAGTAGTTAAAGTCATTTTGAAGCACTAAAATTCACTCCGATAGCTTGTTATAATGTTAATAAAGTTCACTCGTTATGTAATTTAGTTGCACTAAAATGTTCCACGTAATTTAACTTAACTTATTACTTGTTTACGAGTTGCACTGCATAGATCACGAAATGTTCACTATGAAAAAACCGGGCGTCTTATCGCTGTCTTTTGTTCTCGGACCTCGGCGAGCTCACTTCGATATAATCAGGTTTGATATGGACCATATGGTGATTGTAATAAGGTTTCGGATCTTGCAGTTTTGAAATTAAAGATGTGCATCTAGTTTGACGATTTATTGTGGACTAATGTGTGGTTTGGTAAAAACTTACTTTATACAACATGCATGTGTGCGTATACAAACACACGTAAAAGATATGCAATTTAGCTTCAACAGATTGAATACTACCATATCGAATAATAATACTATGCTTATTTTGCGAATTATTTGCAATTTAAGTTTGTCCACGCCATTTTTTGTCGTTCACTTGTCATGAGACCAACATTACAATTGTGTGACTACTATTTCGTTTCCCCTGCCTAACCCCGCATAAATCGAGACCTTCAGTTGCCACCTAACACTGTTCCGAGTGACACGTCGTCAGTGTGCTGCACTAAAAAAATATGATACATACTCTTACGCGAGCGGGAGTTTGTAATGGGTATGTAGTCTATATTCTGCCTTCCATATTTTGGTTGACGTGTGTACTATTGCATTCATTTTAATTTATAACGCGTAAAGTATGGTCTACTTTTATGTGTATAAATATGCAGTTCATCAACGAAATACTTTATTTGTTTTGATGTCATAACTGTCATTTTGTCCATCACCTGTATGTCGTTCACTTGTCTATATAAAAACAGGTGAACGACACATACGGCAGGTGAACGACAATTATTTAAACACTTATACAAAATTATTTAAAAACCAGGATTTATCGGTCACTTGCCGTGTCTCAACTCATGTTTCGTTGTTATAAAAACATAAATTTTCGAAGTAGCTTAGTTTGAGTATTCCATTTTACTTTCAAGCTGTCTTAGGAATCCTTAGCACGCGGCGCCCGCACCAGATTTTGAAGCATCAATCCTCTGCCTGTCAGTGGCTTTGAGCATCCAGCTCTCTGCCCCATAAAGAGATATGGAGAAGACAAGGGCACAGACGAGGTGCATGTTTGTTCGGTTAGGGATGTGTCTATCTTTCCATATTTTGCCGCGTTGGGTAATCGCTGTTTTGGCCATTTCGATTCGCCTGCGAATCTGTGGTTTCCATGTGCCTCTATTTGTGACAATGGAGCCAAGGTACTGGAATTGATCAACAGTTTCAAACTCTTAAAGCAGGTTAGTACTTTGTCGACTAGTAATGGTCGACTATCATCAGCTCGGTCTTATATTTATTAATATCGAGACCCATTTTGAGGCTGGTTGTTTTGAGTCATTCCAAAAGTTGGGCCACTTCTGCTTCGGGTGATGCAAAATAGGCGATGTCTACCACGTATCTGCTCCAAAGCTCTGCTGCTGTGTAAAGGCTCCAATATCTGTTAAATAGTATTGGGGATATTATGCATCCCTGTCCGGAACTTAAAGTTCTTGTATGTGACATCTCCTACTGACACCATCCTGTATTCAGATTCGTTAAGGCTTTATAAAGTGTTACCAGATGTGCTGGCAGCTTCAGACAATACCTCCCATAACTTATCCCACCCAACGCAGCCGAAGGCTTTCTGGTTATCAGATGTGAAGGAATTCCTCAAAGATGACGAAAACAGCAGTAAGTTACTCAGCGGGTAGGAAAGAATATGTCAAAAGAGGCAGCATCAGGATGCAGAAACGTTATTTAAATGATTCGCTATTGAACCTTCATAAGAAATTTATAAAATCACGTGGGTATGCTTGAGTTTTGCATCTTTTTGCCGGTTATGACCTGTCTGGATAGTACAGGCTTCAAAAAACCTCCTGAGAAATGTCCTATGTTATGAGGATTAAATGCTTGTTTTTTTTATGCAAATTACTAACATAAGGAAAAAAGAAAAAGAAAAACAATCAAAAAAGCACTATTTGACAGTTCAACGTAGATTTTATTTAAAATGTCACTAACCTGCAACCGTCGTCGTTAACCTGCTAACAAATTCAGTGAAGTTGGAACATATTTGTCGCAAACCTGCACCCATTGTCGATAACTTGGTAACAAATGGCGTTTACCTGACATCGAAGTCTTTCACCTGTCGACCTAAAATTTCAAACATCCATATCTTCTAAGATATTCAATTTAACTACTTCCCTCGACGTGATATCAATTGTCTGAATATATTTCTAGCGATCCTATGAAAAATAAAAGAAGAATTCGCAACTTTAAAAAAAAATGCAAAATTAACGCAGCGGTGCAAATTTTTTGAGAACGACCCTTTTATCAAATGTCATTTTATTTTTCGACATAGTCACCTTTTAGCATAATACACTTAGTATATCTCTTTTCTAAACTTAAAATTTCATTTTAAAAAAAGGTCTCATCTTGAGTACATAAAAAATCTTGTACTGCAGCGACTACCGCGTCGTCGTCTTCAAATTTCTGGCCTCTCAGGTATTCTTTTAATCTCGGAAATAGGTAGAAATCACTGGGGGCGAGATCCGGTGAATACGGAGGATGCTTAAGGATATCGAACCCAGCATTACGAATTGCAGCAATTGCAACGACGGACTTGTGTGCCGGGGCATTGTCCTGGTGGAACAGCTCAACTTTCGAGAGTTTACCTCGCCGTTTTTCGCGGATCTCATTGCGCAATGTTGCTATTTGTTTAGCATATAAAATGCCCGTAATAGTGGCTCCATGGTCGAGATACTCAATCATTACTACCCCTTTATCATCCCAAAAAACAGAGCCCATGCAGCACCGTCAGATGGGCCCAGCTTGAATTTCTTCGGAGTTGGAGATGATAGCCTTTTCCATGTCATAGACTGCAGTTTAGTTTCAGGGTCGTAATGGTGGAGCCATGTCTCGTCCATTGTTATAAATCGCGCCAGAAAAAGTTTCCGGTCTTGCTTTATCAGGTCCAAAGCTTCTTGTCAAATCTCGACTCTAGTTTGTTTTTGCGTGTCAGTAAGCATTCTTGGTACCCAACGCGCAGATATCTTTTTCATACCCAAGCGTTCATGTAAAATATTATGCACGCTCCCCGTTGAAATCTTTACATTTTCAGCAATAAAACGAACCGTGACACGACGATCCGCCAAAACTAAGTTTTCGACTTTTTTCACAATTTCTTCAGTTACTGCTGTAGTAGGGCGTCCGGAGCGGGGTTCGTCCATGGTCGATGTTCTTCCACGTCTAAATTCGGCGCACCAACGTGCGACTGTCGAATACGGAGGAGCATTAGACCCTTAAGTGTCCCGCAGATCTAAATTGACTTGGTCCGTAGAATTTTTTTTCAAACACAAGTATCGGCGCGAAGTTCAATTTTCTCCATTTTCGCTCACGTACTCCATAGCGTTGCAAAGAAATGGCCGTATTTTTTTTTAAACAAGAAGCAGTTGGATTTTTTTTCATGAGCAATACGCTAGTTTGATTAACTTTACCGGCCAGTATTTAATTTCCTAATATTGAAAGAGTTTGCATCTCATTCTCACTTTTTATTGAACGCCCCTCGTACTATCACGGACAGTCGAGAGACATAAATTAGGACTCTCATGCGGCATCGCATCTGTGGATATGTGACGTATATATTCGAAAAACTGCCACTCAGTCTGCAGCCGAACATTTCTCATAATATCACTACATAGTATAAAATAAAGTCGCTTCATGTCTGTCCCTATGTATGCTTAGATCCTTAAAAGTACGCAACTGATTTTGATGCGTTTTTTTTATAATAGAGTGTTGCTACTTAAGGAGATTGAAAACTGTTACGTAAGAGGAAATAAATCATTATGATGAAAAATGATGGAAATATACGCATGCACACTCTAGTCTAATTTCATAACTTGTTTAACTATTTTGCAATTGCAATTACCAAAGTGCGAGTTGATATTGAATTGAACTTTGCATAATGACTTAGAACACTCCTGCTGGATTTGTTTGTTTTATAATAAAAACCTTCGCCTATTCGTAAACTAGTTTGCACATTAGTGCTATTAGCTGTAGAATGTAGCTTAAGAGCTAGAGCTAAGTTTGGGTGAACAGTTTAGAAAGTAACAAGGATCTTCTTGTAAGTCATGAGTATTCCTCGGGATTTTGGGTGCATGAATGATTTGATATGTCGGACTAGTGTAAAATCATTGGTCATAAGCTTTTAGCGACCAAGAGGCCTTTTGTCGACACGTTTGGCGCAGTTTGTAAGCACTTGCCTACTGAGCCGGCGGTCCCAGGTTCGAATCCCGGCCAGGGCAAATATTTGTGTGATGAACTCGAATATTTGTGCTTGGGTCACGATGGTTCTATGTATTTAAGTATGTCGGAGAATCGAAACCGGCACCCGAACTACCCCGAACGCAAGCGTGACGTCACAACCAGTCAGGCTTGGGCGCGGCCGTCGGTGCGCACGGGCAGTCTGCTTGAAGAGCTCGTAGCGAGCGGACGTGTCTGTTCGGTCGTACCTTTGTGTGATTATTCTCTGTCGATTACTGTAAACGTCTTTAATCATCCGATAAAAGTGATCAAGTGATTTCTAGTTCTTTGATTATTGCTTGAGGCAACCTATAATGACCGATCCTGAAGCAAGTGATCGCCCACTTAGTCCTATTCTCAACTCATACTCGACATCAGAACTTGGGATAGTACCTACGGGCCACTGAGCGAAAAGATGGAACACGAAGCAAAGAAAATGAAATAGCCAAAATAAGTGGCTACCCTTCCACATACAACGAACTTGACATCCCTAAATCAAGGAACGGGAGCTACAAGCGTTTTCGTCACGGAAACCTACAAAACCGTATGAAAACAAATGAAGATTGCACTGTTTAAATGGTTTTCATTGCGAGAGAAACGGACATGAAAAATTCGATTGTTTACTTCGTATAAAAGATAAATCATCGGGGCTACAACTTACCACCTCGGCGACAAAGGCCAGCAGTTAACAGCAAACCACATCTAAGTTCATTGTTTACTTCAATAACAGCGGGACACATTGTCAGTCGTTGCACCAGTGGAAGTGACCCAGCGACGCATGGACGTAGGCACCATGCCCCACCGACATATTTTAAAATCACATCAGGTCAGTCGTTAACTTTTCACTATACGATTCCGATATAGTGTTCACTAATAACAGTGTAGCTGGATGCTGGGGTAGACTTGAGTTACACTTATTTAGTTTAGTGGGTAGTAGTAAAAAAAAAGTATTACCGGTACCCTCCAAGTAAAAGTTGATTATTGCCTGCTAGAAATTAATAATAATTTCAAAGAAAGTTTATTGCAAGTTTTTGTAACGATTGTTTTCGTAGTGATGTAATGACCGGACGCGTAATTTCGCTAGAGATTTAGTGTCGATTAATATGACCACTACACAGTTTACCATTATTGAGGTTTAAGATGTAAAAATTGCGCTATGAGAATGCATCAATCAATACACAGTACTTAGTAGTACTGTTACGGCTGCTTTAATAATCTACCCTCTGTTCATGATTTTTCAATCGTTCTGTAGAATTGAATTTGTTGACATCTTAAATAGTTTCTTACACAGTGTACTTTGCTGTGTAGTGTGCTGGTGTATATAGTTTAACGCATATAACTTCCGTAAGAACTGGTGAGCTTGAGATTCGTTTAAACGATCCTAATAATACTTTAAATTGTGGTAATTGCTATAGCCTTCAATAAATAAACTCGAGACACTAATAGCATTAGGAAAATATTAGGACACAAGAATTTGAAATTGAAGTTTGATTTTTATCATTAATGTTTCAAAATCGGTAAGGCTTGGTAATCCAAAAGTTATCATACAAAGTAAAATTTGTTATTATAGTGTGAAACGGGTGTGAGTCTATTGGTTTTAAATGATCACTCATTATTGTACTTTTTAGTTTTATTGAAACATACACAGCACTTTAGTTAAAACAATGAGGAAACAGTCTAACTGGTGTTTTACACATGGGTTCACTCTTAAACTCTAATTACTATTAGATTGCCATGCAACAGAAACTCAAACAATCATTCTCCGCCATCACGAATTTGCACACTGGCCGGCGCGCCAATCAGCGCGGGCGGCTGGGAGAGTAACTCCCTTCATCGGACACAGATGGCGCCATAAGTAGGGTGCGGGCACTAGTAGGGTCCCGCGTATCAAGTGCAAATAATGATTCTTGTATCTACGTCGTAGATTATTTGTTCACATTAACGAATCATAATTTCAGTGTACCTAACCTTGGTAGATTGATTTGAATTTCCTTGTTTTCGTTGGATTGACCGAGCTTCGGATACTGTGCTTGGAGTTTTTGTTTCAGGAAAAGATACGCGACCATGCAATGCACATGCCATGAACAGCGAAGCCATGAGTCGTCTGCTTAAGCTGCCGCGGTACATCACGCAAGGAACTGCGTGAAGGCGAGCGACTGGGCGCCTTCATCCACCGCGAAGAGGGTTGACGTGTGACGTCACCACACCATATGAGGCAATCTGGTGAGGAGTTCTCATTTTATTGTGATTTGGTTGCCGAGTGATCGCTTATGGAAGAGTTGATTTCCAACAAGTTCCGTGGCAATTGGTTGTTTAATTCAGTGACTATGTATGACTTGTATCAGTCTAGCTATAAAATAGTTGGACTGCGCAGTAAATCGAGCTACTGAAGCGAGCCTATTAGAAATGTTGACATGTAGTATTGTAAATTGCAAGACCATTTGCCATAAATTTGACTTTCGAACATGCGCATACTTGCACGATAGGTTGAGAGAAATGCCCGGGAGCTATGTACCATTTGAAGTAGACGAACAAGATAGTGAGACTGATAGGGAGGTTCTCAGTTCGGCTGGTCGACCGTAATGGTCACTTCATCGTAGCCGTAGTCCGGTAGAAGTCGGCATCTGCTCTGAGCCGTCCGTGGATACGCGGTGCGCGGTAAGTGCTGGCGGAGGTCGGGTCTCTCTCGCAGAGACGGTAGACTCATAGGGTAGACTCGGCGATCCCGTGGAGATGCGCGTAGTGGATGGCTAGATTAGACCTAGGCCACGAATGAGAGACCTGTTTTGTCGAACGGATTTTTGTTGATTTAAATGTTTTGACATTGTCAATAAGGCGAACCATAAGGAAGTTAAATGGTGGTACGTGATTCCTAATGTGTTTTCTAAGGTAGAAGTTGTAAATAGCTAGTTTGTTTCACAACGAGTAACTTTGTAGTACAATTGCAATTTAAAACGTATTGCACTATTGAAAGAATAAGTTATGATACAATTGGTATTTGGTTGTTGGATACCATAATTCGATTAATATTTTTTTAAATCTTGCGGTTATAAAACAAAAACTTTCACTTGGTTGTCAAAATGATTTTTTTTTATAGTTTAAAACTATTTGATGAGAAGAGAAGGTGATCAGTGCTCTGAAGTATATGCTTCAAGTAGTCAAGTAGGGATCGTTCATGGCAAGTTGCCCTTGGTGAAGTACAATAGGCGAACAATTCAACTATTAATCGGGTAATAAAAGCTAGCTCACTGGAACTAATGATTGGAAAGGTGGCTAGGCCTTTGAGGCTAATGACAGTTACTGATGATGACGTTAATGAGGTTGAACTTGATGTAATAAGGGAACGTGCAGCAGAGAACATAAAACGATCTGCTTTGTATTATAAGGCTAGGTTCGACAAGAGTAAAGCTGCTGTTAATGGTTGGTTGGTGTAGGTGACTATGTTTTTTTAAGAAAACGAGGAAAGAAACCAAACCAAATTGGATCCTAAGTTAAAGGTCCATTTAAAATTATAGAAGTTTTGGAAAACGATAGGTGTCGGCTAAAATCCTTGAATTCTAAAAGAACATACACGTAATCACACGACAGAGTACGGAAAGTACCGGATCATGAGGTTCCTGTTGAATTAGATGATTCGTAATTGATTCATGTGAATCCAGTGAGAGTCGCAGTAACGTTTAAACCCCACATGGCGTTGTAGCGCCTTTGCGCAATTCTATCAGCGTTGATGCGCTTTGTACTTGAACTGGCGTTGTGGCGCCTTAGAATTATTAACTTCGATGCGTTCTATTCTGAAACAGGCGTTGTAGCACCTTAGATTTAGTTCCTGTAGTCCCTACTGATAAGATGAGCCGTTGGTGCGGCGGCATGTTCACTATCGTTACGTTGGTGCGTTATCGAGACGAGTCGTTGGTGCGACAACATGCCATCATGGTTACCCTCTTCTTCGTTGGTGCGAAGATGAGATGAGCCGTTGTTGCGGCGGCATGTTCACTATCGTTGCGTTGGTGCGTTAGCGAGACGAGTCGTTGGTGCGACAACATGCTTTCATGGTTACCCTCTTCTTCGTTGGTGCGAAGATGAGATGAGCCGTTGTTGCGGCAGCATGTTCACTATCGTTACGTTGGTGCGTTAGTGAGATAAGTCGTTGGTGCGACAACATTCTTTCATGGTTACCCTCTTCTTCGTTGGTGCGAAGATGAGATGAGCCGTTGTTGCGGCGGCATGTTCACTATCGTTGCGTTGGTGCGTTAGCGAGACGAGTCGTTGGTGCGACAACATGCTTTCATGGTTACCCTCTTCTTCGTTGGTGCGAAGATGAGATGAGCCGTTGTTGCGGCAGCATGTTCACTATCGTTACGTTGGTGCGTTAGCGAGATAAGTCGTTGGTGCGACAACATTCTTTCATGGTTACCCCCCTCTTCGTTGGTGCGAAGATGAGATGAGTCGTTGGTGCGGCGCCATTTGGTGTTGATTAAATTGAATTTAAATAATTTTGCCCATAATTCGTTGTGGAAATTGTAATGATGTGTATGGTTTTCTTGTTTTCCAATTGAAATAAAAATCAAGTGTAATTATTTTGAGGTGAGGATTTCAATACACATTTTCGCAAGTTCCTGAGTGTGCAGTCAGAATAGCCGAGCAAAAAATACTGCGTTGTTATTGTCTTTACAGGCAATCCACACGAGGACGTGTGATACATCAGAGATGGCCGTGTCGGAGAATCGAAACCGGCACCCGAACTACCCCGAACGCAAGCGTGACGTCACAACCAGTCAGGCTTGGGCGCGGCCGTCGGTGCGCACGGGCAGTCTGCTTGAAGAGCTCGTAGCGAGCGGACGTGTCTGTTCGGTCGTACCTTTGTGTGATTATTCTCTGTCGATTACTGTAAACGTCTTTAATCATCCGATAAAAGTGATCAAGTGATTTCTGGGTGATTCTCATATAGTTTTAAAATATTAACATTTTTTTTTATTTTTTTTTCTGTGATATATTGCGGTGTATATTAAGAGTACATACCAAAGGCTAACTTTTGGTGCAGATGGACAAGCTTAATACCCTCTGCAAGTGATTAAAGTAATGCATGTACACGGCTGTGACATCCCTAAGCATAGTTGTGAGACTGTATAATCAGGGTGTGACAATTTCATCGAAAATCAAGTAATTGTGTCAAATAACAAGTAACCAAGTAGCCAGGATCATTCACCAGCAACTTGCTGTTCGATACGGTCTTGTGACTCTTGTGGGGTCTGAGGTGCCGTACTATATAAGTACGCACCGATGCCAGTTCTTGAGAATAGTCGTGCCACGCTCTATTGTGATCGGTCTATCATCACGGACAGGACTATTGTAGCCAATAAGCCTGATATCGTTTTGGTAGATCGATCCAAGCGCCAGGCAGTGCTCGTCGACCTCACCATCCCCCATGACGAGAACCTCGTGAAGGCCGAGAAGGACAAACTCAGCAAGTACCTTACTTGGCTCACGAGGTGACCGCCATGTGGGATGTTGACTCGACGATCACTGTCCCGATAGTCGTTTCGGCTAACGGTCTTATAGCGAAGAGTCACGACAAACATCTTAAGAGACTCTCGCTAGATGGCTGATTTAATTTAGTTTTCTTTGGTGACATCTGCGGAAAAAATACAACAAATTGATAACCCAACTTAGCAAACAAAATCATCAAATTATTCAAATATACTACAAGAATGTCACAACCAAGCATTACATGTCACAACCGAGGTTTGAAAAATTCAGTGGTCGTGACATTTAGATCTATCCATGGTCGTGACAAATTTTGAACATGTGCGACATAATGGAACAATTTGCTTTGTCTCGCCAATTTTAAACAATCACCTTATTCTGTTATTTCAGAGGTACAATTTATATAAGTATCAATAACATAACAGTAGAACTTACATTTAAAACTCATTCCACGGTGGTGACCTACTAAGGTTGTCCTTTTCTTTAATAAATACAAGAAAATATTTTTGCTATACATTCACCGCACTTTGTCATAAGCAGAACCGACAAGAAGGTAGTTTTTCCGTTCTTAAAAAGCCTAAATAGGGCTGCTAGCTTCAAATATAATTGTCTACCAAGTTACACGTATTTAAACAAACACACATGGCTGTGACAAAAAAATTTATCACAAACTTTATGATGTTCTGAATCAGAAACTGTTACATTATACTTTTACAACTTTTTAATAATGTTATCAGACATTTATTAGCTTTGCGTCATTCGTATAACATTAGTCAAAATTACTTGATATTGTAGCAGAAAAAAATATTTTATTAGAAAATCGGGAGATATCACACGGCATGGACGTGACATTTTGGGCAAACATTCTTTTTTTTATATATATTTCTGAATATTTTAAGGTAAATGTGTTTATAAAAGATAAGTAGAGGACATTTGCTCAACAAAGGCATAAATAGATTTTTGATTTAAACAAAATAAACATGTGATTCTTACAAATCACAAAAAAATGCATGAGAATAAGAATTACCCTTCTAGTTCTTTGATTATTGCTTGAGGCAACCTATAATGACCGATCCTGAAGCAAGTGATCGCCCACTTAGTCCTATTCTCAACTCATACTCGACAAGTATATATTTATCTATATAAGTACGTAACATATCGTCGTCTAGTACCCATAACACAAGCCTTCTTGAGCTTAATTTGGGACTAGATCGATTTGTGTGAGGTTGTCTGATATTTATTTATTTATTTATTTAAGAGGGTGCCTCAAAATGGGCAGGGCCGGAGATGTTGGGTTGACTAGTGGAACTCTACTGGAAGAAAAATAAATCTTCCTAAGGCCAAAATGTTTATTTTTAGTTTCATATTCATTAGGTAAGTACATTCAATTTGTATTTATTTAATCTTTATTGCACAAAACTTATCGTACCAAAGACGGACTTAATGCCATGAGGCATTCTCTACCAGTCACCCTTCGGACAGATAAATTGTGGGAGGTGCAACTAACGAGTAACTAACATGTATGGGTAAAGTTATGAAATTAAGGCGTAGTTAGTCATACAAAACGAGGAAATAAAAGCGATTGGAATAAGTTCCGTTGTGCGACAAAAATTAACGACCCAATAAGGAACCTTAAATAGAACCTTAAGGTACGTTAATGCAAGGTTAACTGTCGTCGCACAAAGGAGACTTTGATACAAATATTAATTGAGTAAGTTAAGGTAGTAAAGCCCCGTGAGCTGTGGCTACGTTAGCCACATGAGAGCACATTAACGCCAACAGAGGAGTTGAAGCAGTCGCCGTGGCCGAAAACGGTCGGAAGGGATATATATATATAAGGTAGTTAACTTTTTGGTCTTCACCCATGTACAGTTGAAATTGTTTTTGTAGGCCGAATGTACGTACTTACCATTGTTAGCTGATAGAAATATGAAAACTAATTTTCTTATAAATAGCGTACTGCTCCTCGACTATTCAGAAATTTCGATCTTGGCACAGACACAATATCTATGAAATGTTAAATCGGTGCTAAACGGTTATTTGGAAGCGATTGTTGTAAATTTTCTTCTGGCAATGCGTAAATATATACTTTATAGGCTTTTAGCGGAATGAATACCACTGCACTGCTCTCATAAACTATTGTACAAACTAAAATGATTAGAGAAACGAAAATAGATCGAACAATGCAAGATGGGAAGCAACTGATTAGTGTTTTCGTATTTCTAACAGCTCCATTCGTTTTATTAATAGCGCCCGATACAATATTATTCTTTTCCTAAAGTAGCCAAGATCGGACGGAGAGTGAGTGTGGACGAGGGTTTAGTGGAGGTCTGATCGGCAGCCCGCGCGCCCCGGCCGCCGGGCCTCCTTCAACCGCGCCTGCGAAGCGCTGCACACACCGAAGGGCCGTAGAACTTCTACCGCGTAAATACTAATATTTTAACATCACCCTAGGCAGTAAGTGGGATTTTCTGCCCGCTACGGGAGAAAATCTCACTACTAGCACCTCTAGCATAACTGTCATACGTGCCTATTTTTCGCGTGAGATAATTCCCCAGCTCTTTCTGTGCAGTAATGTGAGAGAGTGGCGGGTAGCGCTATTTCGCCCGACAAGAGTCGCGAAGCTTAGTTGTGCTAGACGGGCTGGACAAGGCAAGACGGCAAACTTTAGAAAAACCACGGGCGGTGATTCGTAAAGCTCAAAATCGCATATTTATGGCCCTTACCTTTGGTTTGGACCACAAATACCTGTGACCTGGGACATTCGCGTATTTACCGCCCTATAAGAAGGTGTGAGACAGAAAATGTAACTTAGTGGTTTAGTAACAGCCTGTTTGCTGACCATGGATAGACATAGACAGGCAGATGCATGATGAACAGCGTGGTATTGTCTCTATCATGCAATAGACATTTGTACATCATGCCATGTGTACGTCACCAATATCACAAATCAAGGTACAATAAAGGAAAATGTGCCTTTACGTCCCTAGGGGATAAATTTTGGGCCCGGATCGGATATCCCGTCCAGACGATCCAAGATACCGGTTCAATGTCCAATCTAAACATCCCCTGTATTCAAATACTCTGTCGCATTAAACTCATCTTATGCTTTTGTTCGCATGTATTAGCTTGCTTACAGCGGCAAGGTTCTAATTTGTTTTCAGGTTTGTGGCGCTTTTTAATCTGTGAGTGCTATTGTTGAGTTTTGGGTGAGTTTATCTATCTTATTGTTTTAGGGAAGCAGGGAAATGTCATGACTAAAACCTGACTACCAAAGCAAGGTACAAGTTATGCCTTTATTTTTATGACTTTATAGCCTTCGGGCTGACGAACGCGCCTGCCACCTTTCAAATTACTTTGTGGCCGTTCAGTAAAAGACTTGAAACGCGTCTTTTTGACCCTTATTTTCATAATGACTTGAGCGAAAAAGACACGTGTTTCAATCCTTGTCTGTGTTATATAGGTGCACTTTGTATCACATGACATGACAAGCTATAAGTAGGTATCAAACTTCTGATAGTACTGTAAGACTTTAGAGAGTTATGGAGCCGATAATAAAATTAAAATACAATGCATACTCAAACTGAAAATAAAAACAAACCAAACCAAAAACATTAAAAAGACGGCAGGGCCGACCTGGAGTAGGATCGCCGCATCAAGATCAGCTTGGAAATCCATGCAAGAGGCATATGTCCAGCAGTGGACGCATATACCTATATGCTGAGAAGAAGAAGAAGAAACCAAAAACAAAATAATTAGGAGTAATCGGCGGGCAAATGGCAAAGAATATTCGAATTGATCTTCGTATTAATATACTGACATCAGTTTATTGAATGCTGTGATATGTTAATATCTTAATAAAAATCTTAGTTTTTCTACAAATTAGTGCGTCTTCCCTGTACGTATCCCAAAACGTACTGATGTAAAACTGAAATACGATAAAAATATAAATAATATCCAAGCCCAACACTATTGTCTTAAAAAGATTTAGGTTATTTCTTAAATTCTGTAGGACCTGTAACCAACATGGAAAAGGAACTGATATTCCATGTTTTTACCAAGTTTTGTTACTGTTCTATCATATTCTGTGCATCAAGGTTCTATTGAATCTAGAATGAGGTTACAAAGTAGCCACAACTAAGTATAATGAGAGTGAACGTGTATTGTTGGAACGTGTCGGGAAGTTGGGTCGAGTTTGTTTTCGCTTGGTAGCTCTCGCTTTCGTTTTAAGGGTAGAACCGTTCATAAGAATATTTTGGTGAGTATTAGTAGTAGCCCATTTTCACTTTAACTTGCTCTGTTAGTTGTACTTACTTTAAAAAAAATTGCATATAAAAATTTAAATAAAATCTTAAGGGACAGTCTTACACAAACCGACCTAGCCCTAAACTAAGCAAAGCTTGTACTATGGGTAGACGACGATATATATAATTCAATACATATATAGATATCATCCATGATCCAGGAACAAATATTCTAATACATCATACAAATATTTCCCCTGGCCGGGATTCGAACCCAGGACCGCCGGCTCAGTAGGCAGATTCACTAAAAACTGCGCCAAGTGCATCATTTATTTATTTATTATTCAAATTAGTTACACAGCAGTAGGTACAGTAATCAAACCAAGACACTGTGAACTACAAAATTACATATAAAGGAACTTAAAACTAGTTCCATTTAGGCGATGTAACTGCTTTCCAGCTACTGCGTGCCAGTTGCTTGCTATGAAAGTTATCGTTGTTTTTTGCTACTCAGTATAGTTACCATTTAACAAGCCTACGTTCATAAAATTTGCATGTTCTTAAAAATATGGAATTACTTACCAATGTTTGGTTTATGTAGTAGTTTCGTCAAATAATAAATTTCATTCAAACTTTTGCGAGGCATTACACTCTCAGTCCCTGATGAAGACCTCCGCACGAGTTCGAAACATGTCAGGCCGTTCCTGACGATTTCACGTGAGTGTACACCGTTTAATACAATAATGATAAACATCGACACATCACTTCAAAGATTTTTTATCCGAACAATTTTGGAATGCTAGTAGAAAATTCTGTCGACAAACTAAAAACTGTAAATACCTATGAGGCATCTTGGCCTTGGTCTCTTAAAGACTATTGGACGCAACATCACGTCCGAAACGTCGAGGTAATTAAATAAACATCTTATGTTATAATAATTAATAATATATGATGTGAAGTGTCCCACGGCAACCCATCGGATGCCACTGATAGATAATTTAATCAATTAAGATTCAACAAGTTGATCAATCCATAAATAACTCCATATACGAGTATATCAATTAAATTTGAATCAAGTTACAATAAGATCCACGATCACTTATAAATCAGTCAAGATACTCGATTTGTATAAAATATGATACGACGTATGAATTAATTCTGAATCAAGATACAATATCGAGGCCTACCGAATTCAAATCGGCCAAAAATAGTAGTAATAAATCGCTTGATATATGACTATGGCCGTTGCCTGCTCCCACACATTACGGCGATCTCGAATACTGCACAAATCACGAAGTATGCTTATTAACATAACACACGGTATTCGAGTAGCAACTAAATGTGGCCAAACACGACAGTGGCATATATTTGTAGACTTGAACGGGCGAGTTAAATGGAAGCGAGCTACTGGCACGGTACACGCTTGTGACATATCACTAGGCATCGGACGGACTAGCACGGTAGGACTTTAGAGAATATCAAGGGCTTTCAGAAGTCCGATGGCTAAATATTGTAGGCAGCGGCATATATTTGTTGGCTTGAATAGGCAAGTTTAATGGAAGCGAGCTACTGGCACGGTACTCATTTGTGACATATCACATGGTATTCTAGTAGTGTAATGTGGCTAAACACGTCAGTGGCTTATATTTTGTTGGTTTGATCGGATGATTTTACTGGCAACCGTGATACTGGCACGGTACAGAGTCACAACTTATCACCGAAAATTTACAATTTTTATTTAGTTTTATAAGGAATGAGGATGGCAGCTGGAGAAGGAGAAAGAATAAGGAGTTGGAAGAGCTGGTGGCTACACCCAACATAGTTGGCGAAGTCAAAGCCACACGACTCCGCTGGCTGGGTCACCTGGAGAGGATGGGAGACGATCGGGCCGTGAAGAGAGCGTTTCAGGGGCGACCGAGTAGAAAACGTCCGGTCGGCCGCCCGAGATACCGCTGGAAAGATGAAGTGGAGAAGGATCTCTGTGCGCCCTAAGTATCCCTAACTGGCGGGAAAAGGCGCAAAACAGAGAAGAATGGCGTTCTCTTCTGTTAGAGGCCAAGATCCTCTTTGGGTCACTGAGCCAGAGTAGTAAGTAAGTAGTATAATAACTTACAGACACAGATAATTTCTTGTGATTATGTTTAGCCATCTCCCCTTGCTCCTCTATTATTTTTGTGAAATTATTATTAAGGAAAATGTATAATAGGTTAAGAAAAAGCAAGCGGACTTATATTTAGGTATGTTTTGTCTACCTAATTTATAAATATAAAAAAGGTGAAATTTAATATCTGGTGTGTAAATTTAATATCACTTCAGGAAAGCGTTAATTATTTTAAGCTCGTTCACTAGATACATTGAGTTTTGATTTGATAAACACCGATTCATATATTTTAAAAGATTGCAAATTTAACGATAGATTGTGCACAGGTGAATCAAGTAAGGCAACTTGAAACATTCTACTAGAAACAAAGTTTGATATCACCGTGTTAATTAAGTATATAATATTAAGTTCTCGTTCAAGTGTCCAAACGAAGCTTAGAAACCAAATACTTAAACGCGAACGAGCATTAAGCTGACTTCCGTGCTTGGCAACCGTAAAGCAACTCGTATGTAGTAAGTTCCCAACTTAACAATACCAGTGGCCAATCCTTAAAGTAACTTCCTCTCGTACTGAACTCAACTGCACTTAGCGAATACAGCGTCCCTATCAACTGCAAGTATAAGTTTGTCAACTCGCATGTAACAAAGTTAACTCAAAAGACGGATAAATATGCAAGTAAGCGTGTCACATACAAATTTGCTTGTATTTTGCGATTAGGGCGACACGGTTAACTGTAAACTTAAGTTTGCATATGTAAAAACATTTGATCGTTTTATAGGGTATGTGATGTTATGTAATGCGGTTATAATGTATATGCGTTGTAGATGGAATGGCAATGAATTGTTCGTTTATTAGGTAAAAGTGTGTAAAAACTTGAAAGTTATGGAATTAACGATAAGGGTTTACGACTCAAGAGTTTCTTGCGTTTTTTTATTTAGGGTCATGTCCATTCGACGGCAAAAAGCGCAAACGCTGTAACCGCCAAGGGAATTCATTGGCGGTTACAGCGTTTACGCTTTTTGCCGTCGATATGTACAATAACCGAATATGGTATCTATGGAAGACCGTCGGTATTAAGGAAAAACAAATTATACTCGTAAATTGATTTCTAGATTCATTTTGACGACGCGGTTGGCTTAGTTTGTAAGCACCTGCCTACTGAGCCGGTGGTCCCGTGTTCGAATCCCGGGGCAAATATTTGTGTGGTGAACTTTAATATTTGTTTGTTCTATGTATTTAAGTATATATTTATCTATATAAGTATGTATATCGGCGTCTAGTACTTATAACACAAGCTTTCTTGTGCTTAATTTGGGACTAGATCGATTTGTATGAAGTTTTCTGATATTTATTCATTATTTTTTTATTTATAATAATTGTCTACAGAAACGATCCGTATCAATAAACAAAATACCCATCCGAAGTGAGTTCAGAATCTATAATTTTTCTCCCGCGTGCTATATTCCATTGTTTTCGCATTATACAAGTAATGTCTGTCATTATTACTCATGGATATTTCGTGGTTTCTCTACGAAAATACGTAGAGATATGTCTCTCATTTTATTATATTCAATCCGCACATGACTTGAGCCAATAAAACTACGTGCCTACAATATTGCAAGGTTTGTTGAGTGTGTGTGCTAGGGTTGTCTCTCATCCTTTCTAGATCCATTTTTTTATTTAACAGTTCTAACTCAACTAAAATATAATCCCCATACAATGATCGATATACAAAGAAAAATAGAATTGCAGTGTCTAATCTAATCTAATGTCTAATAAATAACTCTGTCACTCGAATCTTCATCATCTAACGAAAAATTTACTTTGATCACTCTAACTATTGAAATATTCTTAAAAGGTTTGATTCGGTTCATCTTAGGATGTTTCATAATATAAGAAACGCGCATTATATTAATCTTATTCAAGCCAATCCTATGAAGCACAAACTAAAAAAAAAAAAGATTATAAGACGGAATCAATATACTTATTGAATTTTCAAAATTGGCGCACTTGCGGTGGCACTTGGCTTGAGTCGGTATTGGTGTTACTTATCGAGTACTTAGGAGGTACCTATTTCGTTATCAAACGATAGCCTAACAATGATGCATATGTTACTAGAGCTATGTACTTATTTATTTATTATTTATTTATTTAAACTATATTGCACAAAAAATACAAAAGTACAAATGGCGGACTCGTTCCCTCATCACTTAGGATCGTGATCATGGCTTACACTTCTAGCGAATGATTTGGAACCAATGTGGGAATCGTTAAACAAATAATATACGTATTCCACTTTCAAAAACTCGAACGCACCAACCCTACATACCCCCGGGTACTATCGCGAAAATCACACACACCGAACAAAACAAGATTGTCGCGTGTACACACACGATGTATACGTGTGAGTGATCTAAGCCTTTCCCTGTCGATGTGTGCGTGATTTCTTTCTGTTTCGGCTGATCTGTGGCTATGGATGTGTGGGTGTACTTAGGAGCACAGAAGCAACTCTTCTGTTAAGGCAAGACAAGTTTATGGTATCGTTGGAAGACATTTTTCTCTAGTAAAGGAGACAATGGTGGTTGATTATTGACCAGCGATCGTAAAATGTGAGCAAAATCGATTCAAATTACGTTTGATAACCAGTGACGACCCTAGCAAGGAGCAAAATTCATTGTATTTTACGAACCCTGGTAATAACATAGATTTTCATATGTATCTAGAGTTGACATGCAAATACTGTTCAAAAGAAAATTAGTGCCACGTAATTTCAAACTTCTTAAATACAGCATATCATTTTAAAGGGTTTGGAATGGCGTGGTAACTCACTAATTTGATATCCTCTTTCAATCAGCAGTTGAATTTTGAATAAGAAAATAACGGCTAAGGGTGCATAACTCAAGTGGCTCTTGTCTTTTTTGAGCAGTAGGTATATAAATAAATAAATGCGCTAGATTGTTTTAATTTTAGTTACTTTTATCCTTATTAAAGCAGTAACGTCTGCTAGCGTAAACCAAACGTTTACAATGAAGCTGTAGATTCTTATTAAAACTCAGACGTTGGTAATCTACTTTATTTTTAGGAAACACGAATCATTAACAGAATAATATAAATTAGCAATGTCACGTAAAAACAAACTGACATAACAGAAGTCATATCAAAACCAAAGAGGCCGTGCGCCTACAATACTCCCCCCCAAGACCGTGGCTACGGTCGATAGTAGTCCTGAAGATGGGCAGGAAATCGTACATGACGTCCGCTACGCGACCTCTGGTTGGCACTCTGATCTTTGACAGTCTCATCACCGATCATGTCTCTTGGTGTAATGCACTCTTTTGCTATATACGCCGGTTTAACGGAACGGAACTAGTATGCCATGAAGTAGGCTGAGGTGCGAGTTTGGTAATGTGATTTTGGTGAGACGACTTGCAAAATCGGTAACATCTACTACTGGATCTTGAGCTACAGAAGAAAAGAACTGGCCGGGGAGTGTAAGCGGTTCGCCATAGACTAGTTCTGCTGGTGAACTTTGCAGATCCTCCTTCCATGCACTCCTAATGCCTAATAGCACCAATGGCAGAGCTTCTGTCCAAGTAGTAGTAGCGTGACACATAATAGCAGCTTTGAGTTGGCGGTGAAGCCTTTCCACAAGTCCATTGGCAGCAGGAGTTGCACCCAAGAAGGCGGAAATATTTTTGAAGGTCCACGGTCTGTTGTTATACGTTCCGGACAGCCGAATCGAGCAATCCAACCTTCAACAAAAGCCGTTGCACAGGTCTCTGCAGTATAATGTCGCGAAGTGTATGCTTCCGGCCACCGTGTGAAGCGATCAACAATTGTGAGACAATACTTGAAGCCAGAAGATGGTGGTAGGGTACCTACTATATCAGCATGTACGTGACGGAACCGGGCTGCGGGAAGGCTAAATTCTGACAGGGGTGCATTCGTGTGTCTCGTAATTTTGCTGCGTTAGCACTGTTGACATTATTTTGCCCATACCTGACAAAAAAAAAATGGTCATGCAGGATTCGAACCTGCGTCTCCAACTTCTTTCCTGGTCAACACGGGCGTCCTATTGGACCACTGAACCTGACGCGAGAGCCATTGAATCAACTGGTTGTAAAACTCAATCGCATACATTGGAAAAATTTTATGTTATGTCTGTGTGTTTTTATGTATCTCTCTAATAATTTTGTGGTATGTAAGAGCAAAGTGCTATTAGTAATGTATAAATAAAACTTAGATAATTTAACGTAATAATTAACTATTTTTTAAGACAATAAGTTCTCATTAAGTGAAATGTAAAATTTCTTTTGAGAAATAAAGTTCTTTAATCATAAAAAAATACTTTTATCCATTGGTCTACATGTCTTTGAATAAGTTTTGTTCAGATAAACAGTAGGTATAACAAATATATTTTTGAAAGTAAAGCTTACTGTATACAACTCAGCGGTTTCCAAGTTCTTGACAAGTTAACTTGCATTCGACTCGCGAAGGCAAAGTTTGCACCGACTGTTCATATTTGCGCGACTGTACTTTTCAAGTTGTAAGGGATTCACGAGTTTTATTTGCTTATATTTTTCTTGGCTCATGTTTTCGGCTATTGTGAGATCAACAAATTCAAAATGTCAAGTTTTATATAAGCATCGGACTTCGTAGTTCTTGTTTTTTTTCTATTAGATGTAGATTTATTTATTTTTATGTACCTACAATTTTTATATTAAACCATTGATACAAAGATCAAAGCACAAAAAAATGAAATGCGTAACCTGGTGGAAGGCACCGAGAATCGAACCCGGTACCTCTGTATTACTGGTCAAGCGTGTTAACCTCTCATCCACCCTAACGCCCAGATAACCTTTCGAATGTTTCCTTATTCTTTGTGTGTCGATCTTTGCATTATTTATTTGAAAGGCTTTACACTTTACCGACCTCTTTGTGAATACTTTCACATTCACATCTTACCGCACTACTTTACAGCAGTGAACAAGCAAGCGAGGTTCGATTCCCGGCCTCGTCGGCCAGGTTACACAATTAGAATTATTTATTTCATAATAACAAATTACATTATAAAGTCAGACTCAGAGAGCAATGGAGAGGGCTATGCTCGGAGTTTCTTTGCGAGATCGGATCAGAAATGAAGAGATCCGTAGAAGAACCAGGGTAACCGACATAGCCCGAAGGATAGCAAAACTTAAGTGGCAATGGGCAGGGCACATCGCTCGTAAAACCGACGGCCACTGGGGCCATCGAGTTCTTGAGTGGCGACCACCCACCGGACGACGCAGCGTGGTAGGCCCCCCACAAGGTGGACTGATGACCTGGTGAAGGTCGCTGGAGTCCGCTGGATGCGGGAGGCGCAGGACCGGTCATGGTGGCGTTCTCTGGCGTCTTTTGGCTGATAATGATGATGATGACGATTATAATTAAGTACCTTTAGTTTCATACTATTCTAACGTTCTGTCATTTCATAAAAAGTAGCTAGTTTGATCTGCCAATAAACATCATTATAATGCATTTTGATGACATCTTTAAAAAAAAACAAGTAAAATCATCGCCTTAACATTACACACCTCGTGTGGTGCACACACATACACTTCTATTCAATCTTCTTACGTTCTATTTTGCAGGGACATTTGATTTTTTCCCTCTCCCACCCCCTCTACACGCGTATATCCCTCCCTTTCTATTCCTAACGGGCTTAGAATCGTGATATATTGTATTGGTCGGATTTTTCGTTGGAAATGGAATTTTCCGGTACCTGACAGGGATGTTAGATCAGACCACAATTTCCGTATTTAATGTTATGAAATTCGATAAATTCTCGCAGTTGTAAGTTTCTGAAATAAACAAAATAATTGCATACCAGGGCTGAATGAAATCTGTCCTAAATATCACCACATATGTAAATTTTGCTGATATATCCATTTTACCTTTAAACTGACAAATACGGTGTTTGACAATAGTGAAAATAAATTAGTATAATTGAAACCACTAAACACTCATTAATCAACTGCCACTAACTTTTGGTCATTATACTATTTTTAATTGGAGAAACACTAACAAAAAGATGTGTTTTGGAAACTGATATTTATGACGTCAAAAGCCAGTATCTTCATAGAAACTTCATACTGACAGATCGTTTTGGACATTTCATAAAGAGTAGCTGGGCTTCCGGTTCGTGTCTCAAGATGGCCGCATGCGTTTAAGTTGCGTTGTTAATTATTTATATTCATTTGTATTCATTTTTGTTGTTCAATGTGTAGTATTGATAGCGTATTGTGCAGTGATCTAACGTATGAGTGAATAGCTAATGAAGAATTCAACTTGAAGCGTTCATAGCCCTTCCTGGGTCAAGGCCCGATAGTCCGCGTGGTTTTTTGTAAATCGCTATCACTTTACAAAAAGCAAAACCTCACCGAACAACGGCATGCTCTACAAGCAAACTTGAAATTGGCGAAATCATCATTAACTAATGGAAGCCATATTTTAAAATTAGAATTAGAAAGAGTAGCTGATTTGAGCTGTCATCAGTAGCTCAAACAGTAACAATCAAAATTTACTGGCCTCTGGAAAGTGCCGCAATATTGTCCGTGTGTTTGTTTTTCCTTATCGTAGTTAGGTAAAAAATAACGTGTATGTACAGTATCGACTGTACATGTTTTAGCTTACGTTGCGATCTACTTGAGACCGCATAATTTATAATAAAAACCAACATTTTACCGATCAGTGCATAAATATTTAACTAACACACGGACGATAAACGTCAACGGAGGAACGACCAATTAGGGAAGTAGTAAAAAAGCACTTTTTTGTCCACCTGTTTCGCCGCGACTAGCTAGACGGATTTGAACCAATTTTGGTACAGGGATGGCCGGACATCTGAAGATAGTTATAGGATAATTTTGACCCATAAGTAGCAAAGAATAAAAGACGTGGAAGAAGTTGCATAATAATATAGTTCAATAATGAATAAGTGTTTAGGTCAGCAGACTTTTACAAGGCTCACGAAATACATATATGACTTTATATAAGAGTTAGTAATTGTATAACTCATAGGAAATAAAAACCGGCCAAGTGCGAGTCGGACTCGCGCACCGAGGGCTCCGTACAATGTGATGTAACTGACAATTTAAGGCTTCCGCAATTATTCATTTATAAATTTCAAGATTCTGAGTTCACGGGAAGTACCCTGTAGGTTTCGATTCCCTTGCGAGAAGTGATTGCGTTGGTTTAGAAGTTTGATTTTTTCACAGCTCCAAGGGACAGTAGATCTGAGTATTTGGTATGAATTTCAGCTTGATACCTCCACGCGTTTCTGAAAAAAGGGTCTCGACAGACAGACGGACAACAAAGTGATCCTATAAAGGTTCCGTTTTTTTCTTTTGAGGTACGGAACCCTAAAAAACCGGAGTAGATGAAGTATTTATTGTACTTACGTCTAGCCTTCGCCTTTCACAAAAAACGATGAAAGGGTTTTGCATTTACCCGACATGCATCGACCCCGTTATCACTTATCAGACAAGGGTTTTATTTCAATTTCTCCTCAGACCCTTGTGAACAAAGCGACCTTCTCGAACTACAATGTATACCGCATTAAGGGCGGATTATCTTGTGTTCACAGGGATACGTATTCTGGGCGGGGGTTTACTTTCATGCGTAAGTTAAACAAAAAAAATGTAAGGCAAAATTATTCAGACATCAACATCTTCCTTCAATCCCTTCAAAACCATGAACGAACATCACGTATGGAACTGATTTCAGATTCAGATTATTTATTGGTAAATGTCCATATCAATCACAAGTCAATTTCATATTTATAATAACAGCTATAAAAACTACATAGGTTTAATCTTATAAGATATTATTTTTTTAAGTCTGTTTGAGACTAGTCATGTTTAGGTCAACGGTTCACATTAAAAAAGGAACGTCGAGGTAATTGTATAAACACTCTTTTGAACGTGATAGTGCCGTTTCTTAAATGTGTGAAAATTGTAAGTATAAATAAATATTTTAAATGTTCATCCTCCTAGCCTTTGTCCCATTTTTTGAGAATTAATTCTCAATCGGGGTCGGTTACCTAAATCCCAAGATGTGGCGTAGGCACTAGTTTTTACGCAAGCGACTGCCATCTGACCTTCCAACCCAGAGGGGAAACTAGGCCTTATTGGGCTTAAATATTTTAAATGTATGACGACATAATAATATTTTTTAAGAGAATTTAGAATGGTACCTGTCTCACTCTTGACCGCTTCTGATTGGATCACTTTTCAAAGCCACGACGCCGTAGAAAACATACAGAAAATCATACGACATGTCATATTCTACTCATATATCGGAATAATTTAGCTATAGTATGTATATGTACGTATGTATATAAACACTTTACTGTACATATATACCTACCTACACAGGTTATAAACACGATTGTAACAAATATTACATGTACAAAGGCGAACTTATCCCTATTAGGGATCTCTTCCAGTTAATCGTTGAGCAGTAGAGTGGATGTTCGAAGGATATCCTCTCAACTAGTTTACGCAGTCTCTATAGCGAGTACGGACACTCTAAACTCATGGTAAGGGTAGGTACTGAACTTATGTCTTGGCCGTAGGTTTTTTTTGGTACTATAATGAAAAGATGATTAAATACTTTAATAATATATATTATACAAGTACGACAATTAAATTTATTTTTATAATATAAGATTTATTTATTAAAAAAAAACATTCTAATTAATCATATAAAAATAAGTGGTAGGACAACTTAAAAACCTAGAACCTACACTAACCTAACTCTAGCCAAGGTCGATCATTGGCGGAAATGATCCCAAGATGCTGGCGGCGAACGGTGTTTTTATAATGTAAAACAAAGTGGCTAAAATTCATGAATAGCTCACAGGGGTAAAATTGCATTCTTAAATAATCTCAAACAAACCAAAACAGATCAAACACGTTCGAAACAAAACACTTCTATCAATACCATCGATATTATACCGGTATACTCGATATTACAACGTTACTAGCGTATCAAGATCATCAAAAACCGTACAGAATAAGCCTCCACACATACATACATACATTACACGTGCTACTTGGTAAATCCTTCACAGCGAAACGAGATGGGACAACCACCCACAGGGGGGCTCACCTACAGTGTCTCTGCCGCTAAGGAAGGGTTACGGGGAGAATAGAAAATAGTACATAATAAAAATTCAAAATGGGGGTACATTGGAGGCACCAATTTCGCGGAATACCCTGAGGGCGTTATACCTTTCTTTGTTTTCGTAAACTTATGGATTTGATGATCTGACTCCCGTGTGTAGGTTTGCGTAGGAAGTTGCCGATGTAAACAGAATTTGGTGAATAAAGGAATTTATTTATTTGTTATTATTTTCGCGATGTCATTACGTGATCTATATAACGCCAAATTACCAATTCTGGTACAAAAACATCATCATGTTCAGTTATGTTTAACTTTAGTAGGTATTGTATATAATTATTACAATTAATTGGTATAGTTTAACTTCGTATCTATAGATTAGATTAGATGAGATTAGATTATTTATTTCACGATAAAAATTACATTACAATTTTGCTTAATGTCAAAATTATATAGAGTTATAAAACGTTTACATTGTTAAAGCTAACAAGAAATATTTGGTGGTTTAAGTATGTTCGTTAAAAATATTGTCAGCATGTGGAATTGGGACAAAATTCTAAATTATATCCGATATCTCTGTCTACTTAGATGTAATATATTTTCTTCGATTTTCGCGACTGTCACACATTTAAATAGGTACTTAAAACAATTTAAATTAACTACATCACGTATATTAATTACTTGACCCTCCCTAGTCAACCTTTGACAACGGTAACTGGGAAGCTACCGAAACGTCAAGGCTAAAATAATTAATTTACACGATACAATCCGTTTAAATTGTTTTATTGAAATGTACTTACATGTGCTCCAAAGTAAGTGCTATGATATATTATTTCTATTTAATACTTTTTACTTAAGGCGCTTAACCATACTAATATTATAAATGCGAAAGTGTGTCTGTCTGTTACCTCTTCACGCTTAAACCGCTAAACCGACTTTTCATCTCGAATAAAGTAAGTGTTCCCGTCGGATGAGCCGGTAACGCCATGGGGTTCATATAGTTTTGATATATTTAATCGTATCTCCTTAAAAATATGAATTTAAATAACAAAAATTAGGTCCCGTCCCGATGATAGAACCTTAGTGGCTCTGTGAACTGTAGAACTTTCAATAAAAAAAAAAACTAAATCGACAAAACAATCTTTATAATTCACATTCCAACTCACAAAATTTCAGGAACATTATTTGAGAAATAGATGTACATGAAAACAGCTATATATCCGGGCATACGAAAGATTTTTGGGCTAACCTGACACCGTCACACTTTGCTCGTTCTTTCAATAATGATATTTCGTACTGTCGAATTCCCTAGCTCTTCATAATCACAGAAAACCTCAATCTTCATTGATTTTCCATTAAACCTCTCATGCCATAAGTGAAAGTGTGAAGAGACATTTTCCAACCGGCTTTCATACGTTTCAACCATAAAACGTTTAGTGACTGCGTAAAAGATTTGTATGGATAAATAGGCAATTTTTTCTAAAGTTGTACACCCCATTTTTTTTTTTTTTTTGATATTTTGGGTATTTTCTACTCAGAATCACGAGCTCCTTCGATCTACTTAGAAGAAAAAACTGTCCCAATGTTTTTTCGTTCCATTCCGTTACCATTTCCATTACAAACTACTACAGCGGTAACGGAATGGAAAACAATAAATGTATGAATATTTTGGGACAGTTTTTTTCTTCTAATTAGATCGAAAGAGCTCGTGATTCTGAGTAGAAAATACCCAAAATATCAATTTTTTTAAAAAGAGTGCTGTGTACAACTTTTGAAATAAAATTGGGCAAGTGCGAGTCGGACTCGTGCACCGAGGGTTCCGTACAAACACTTTTCATCCTTAAGTGGTTAAGTTAAGTTTGCACCTGGTATGTATAGCGCCACATACAAATAAGGTGCAAAGTTAACGCAACCAACCCCCCTTAAATATTTATTTTATTTTATTTTTAGTATTTTTTGTTATAGCGGCAATAGAAATACATCATCTGTGAAAATTTCAACTGTCTAGCTATCACCTTTCTTGAGATACAGCCTGGTTACAGACGGACGGACGGACAGCGAAGTCTCAGTAATAGGGTCCCGTTTTTACCCTTTGGGTACGGAACCCTAAAAATGGCCCAAATAGTACAGCACCCCCTAGCGGTTACTTTTTAGAACTACAATTCTCCATACAGCGATATTACGGTCACACTAAAGACTAAACTCATGGTAAGGGTACATTAGTTAGAAGAAGCAATAATATCGATTGCGAGTTTGTTCAGCTTGGAAATGCGTACATACGGAGATGCGACCAGCGGCACGACGAGCGGTAGAGCGAGAGATCCGAGCGCGGCGGCTATACGAGTGAGCGAGACACGTACCGCGGACCGCTGCCGCTGTGGCGCAAAATCGTGGCAATTCGAGCGAAGTATCTCCGTTTCAGTTTGGCCAAAAAAATCGAATGTCCTGATGTTTCGATGTTTGGATGTCAGTTCGCCCGCTCGCTTAGCTCGCTCGGGCGATAATTTAACATCATCGATCTGGTCTAATGATGGTAAACGGAAGGTGGCCATAGGAACTCCTATACAGAACAAAAACCATATGTTGGGGCTCATCCCATTGGTCTTGATGAGCAATTTACGTCAGTGTAAGATGGCAATCAAGTGTATTAAAGTAGCAGTTTATGCAACTGCTACATAATGACAGGTTTGGTTTTATGAAATGAGCCGAAGTCGAGTTTCATAATAGGATCACACGAGTGTTTTAAGACCTTATGTACAGTTGCGAAGTTAATAAATAACTTAATATGATGGGTGTAGATAAAAAATGTTTTAACAATAACTTTATCGGATTAAGCTGCTAGGAAATAGGAATGCAAGTTTTTTTTCAGTGTGAGTCATTACATAAGAAGTTGTAAGCTAACTCCCTTTCTATCGGTTTCCAATAAAATAATGGTTTGTCACGATATTACCTTTTATTACCGTTTATTGCTATTTTCCGATATGCCAATAATAGCTTACCAATAAACTTCGTTTACAACAGGTCTTATGGTAGCGGGAAATCCATGGTCACCTAGCCCCTTTTATACATGGAGGATAGCGCTGTCTAAACGACAATATCGTTGTCGTTGAAAAGGGTATAAGTTGTAAATAAGCGACGGTCAGTTACGTCCTTTTGGAATAAGCTGAATTAACGGAAATCCAAATTCTGTCGTGTTTTACAGAAATTAGGGAAGATTCAGACCCGGTAATGTCATTATCGTATACAACTCGATTAATTCTTTGTTATTATGACGATAATCAAAAATGGTCTGTTTATATAATATGCATTGACACAATTTTCTTTAGCAACGCAATCGTCTTTGTACAGTCCGCATCAAAAGTACCAGTTAATTTTAGTATGAAATTTGACATATATCGTCGGGGATAGTGCAATACCGCGTAAGTAACAAGTGTAGATACGAATAAATATTCAAACAAATGCTAATAAGCATTTTTTTGAAATGAGAACTTTATCGACAACTGTTATTTACGTGGTACCTATTGCACTATTCCTGACGATATGCTAGTGTGATGAACTCGAATATTGGTGCCTGGGTCATGGATGTTATTTGTATGTAACTATGTATTTATCTACCTATATACGTATGTTTATCGTCGTCTAGTGTCCATAATACAAGCCTACCAGAGCTAACTGTGGGACTAGATTGATTTTCCGACAATATTGTTATGTAGTAAAATTGACAGCTATTTTTGACTATATCTATGTTTTATACCTAATGTTGGTAGGTAGCTAGAAACATAACATCACTTTCTTAATTACCCCACTTCGGAATAGCGACTCAACAAGTGACAAACGTCGTTCTATTCTATTCTATTTTTATATAAAAAAAAAATGGCGTCTGTCCATTGGAACAATTTTGCCAATGTCAAGGTTGTAAGAACGTTGTACGGTGACTTGAGCTTTTTGTAAAGTGATAGCGATTTACAAAAAACCACGCGGACTATCGGGCCTTGACCCAGGAAGGGCTATGAACGCTTCAAGTTGAATTCTTCATTAGCTAATTCACTCATACGTTAGATCACTGCACAATACGCTATCAATACTACACATTGAACAACTAAAATGAATAAATAATGAACAACTAAACTTAAACGCATGCGGCCATCTTGGGACACGAACCGGAAGTCCGGAACGATTTTAACATTTGAACACAACCTCAAATCAAATCCGTCCGTCGTTTGTCTGCGTCTTAATTCGCCCCCTCAAGCTCATTATCCGACTTACTCACTAGGCGACATCGACAGTTATAGCCCTAACAAAAACCTACAAGAACTAGGCCGATTCCTGTGAGATCCAATATTGCGTCAAACATGAAAAGACTTTCTTAATTGCCTCGCTTCGAAATGGCGCCCGAGTGCAACAAGTGAGGAAAGGCATCGTTTGTCTGCCATCTTAATTCCCCCCTTCGAGCTCATTATCCGATCCTGACCTGCTCAATGGGCGACAATTTATGATATTTAGGCTACGGTGCGACATTTCAAAGTGCAGCCGTGTGTGTGCGGTTCAATGTGGCGTCTTATAGGTTTCACCGGAAGACCAGCGCTGGTTCCCGAGCCAGCATTTATGTTGAGGTGTGACCAATCAACGATTATTATTTTTCAAATATGTGTTGTCCATTTTGTGTATGTTAGCGAATGAATTTTGATTCTATTCTATTCTATTTTTTTTATAACGATGACGCTCGTAGGGGTTATTCTTAAGACTGTAGAAAGACGACAGATAGTTCTCCGCCTCCGCTTGACTGTATGTTATTAGAGTTGAATGTAGCCTCAGTTATACGGACATCGATGTCTGAAATCTGCAACCAGAAAAAACTTCAAACCCTTCACCATAGATAATGCTGAAGGTTATAATGTTTTCCTCTTGTGCGAGATCTACATTTTCAGCTGTAGGTGTCGTATTTTAAGAGAAATCCTCAAGTTAAGAAAGGGACTGAAATAAACGACCGGGGGCGTTCGCTCCATATTTAAGTCGGACGAAAAGTAATGATGGTGACGGGTTTATGCAACAGCTGTATGAAAAAAATTTGGCACAACGTTCCAAGCTTTATTTACGCATAGTTAATACGCCATTACATAATAGTTACTTAGTTAATAATCTAAAATCAAGCATTTTACGGAGTAGGTAATACGACAGTTAGGTATTCCATCTGTACGCTCCAAAACATAGGTTTTAGGGAAGTAGCTCTTATTCGGCTATTATTATATACGTAGATACCGCACTCATTTTAGTATGCAATTTGACATAAGCCGGTAGTAAAATTGTCAGCTACTTTTGATGATAACTGTACCGATGTTAAAGAAACAAACAAGTATAATATTGTTAAGAGAAGTAAGAATGGAAATTGATGTGAAGAAATTATCAAATTTACATACTTGCGTATGTATATGAAGCAAAAAAGCGCTGTTTTGTTACAGCGGTGTTTTTGCTTCAGCGTATTAGACTTTTAGCAGTAAAAAGAGCGTTAAAAGCAATCGTCTAGGATTGTTCTTTTTCTGTACATACCTTCATATTTCTATTCAATAGTACACAGATTCTCACAACTCTCTATAACAATAACTCTGCAACTAAGTAGACACAAAGTCCAGACAATTCCACTCAACTAGTTTGACCCACACCACACCACATCCAATTCAAACTCAAACTCCCACTTTCCCCGCTTTCGCTTTCCAATCAAACTTCCCTACCGCATGACACCATCCCGGGCATAATTAAACCTTCCATGAATGGGAGCGAGAGAGAAGCCACGGACGATAAGGACGGAATTGTCTGGTGCCGTAATCAGTTTTACGGTAAGCGCAAATTATGTCGTGGGGTGAATTAGCAAGGTCGAGCGGCTGAATGTCGATTGTTTTCATAATAGGGGCTTTGTTGTGAAATTTGAATTTGGAACATTGTACGTGAAATTAATTCGCGTAGGGTGTTATCAAGGTCGAACAGCTGATGTGTTGTGGCTGAAAAGGTTTGGGATGGGATTTTGTTTTGAAATTTGAATTTTAAATAAGAACGTCGTTATTTTGTTGTTACCTTAAAATACACGTATGCTTGTTTAGCAAACTGTGTTATTGTTGGTCTAGGTACCATTAAGAGTATGTGTAAGTTAGATCCCATCAAAAACATAAATGTTAAATTAGAGCCAAGTTCTCGCATGCAACGTTGTCGACTTCGCCGACAAAAGAATTGAGATCTATATGGGCGCCAAGTTCTTTGCCCTAAATTTTTTAGATACAAGGACATGCGACATACTCAATGCATTTATTTTACTTGGGGTGTAATTCAATATCAAGACTGGACTTGGCTAGTTTTTACATATAAATGTATATTACATTTGTCTAATCATTAACCTATTTTCGTAAAGGTATGTACGCAAGTTAGTGTACGTCCTGTTACTTATACTGTTAGCTTGATAATAATACTATGTTACTTTGATAAAATTAAGTCAGTTTGTGAAAACTAGCCAAGTCAAATCTTGATATTGAATTACACCCCAAGTAAAATAAATGCATTGAGTATGTCGCATGTCCTTGTATCTAAAAAATTTAGGGCAAAGAACTTGGCGCCCATATAGATCTCAATTCTTTTGTCGGCGAAGTCGACAACGTTGCATGCGAGAACTTGGCTCTAATTTAACATTTATGTTTTTGATGGGATATCATTACTTTTTGTACAGAAATTTGAATTGACGCCCCACCTGTCTTGACTAGAGTGACGCGGGGTAGAGGGAGGGGCCGGACCGCTCCTCGCCACGCCGCGCTCCCGCGCTTCGCTATCCGTCCCCGCGCCACGGCAATTTATTAACCTTCTCTGTCTGTGTTGTGTGTGTGTGTGTGTGTGTGTGTGTGTGTGTGTGTGTGTGTGTGGTGTGTGTGTGAGAGAGAGAGTGCCATCTTACAAACAAAGAAAGAATTTTCCAAATCGGTTAGTAAATGACGGAGTTCTGAGGCAACAAGCATAAATAATAATAATAATAAAACTAAAAAATATCACTGTTTTTGATTTTTATATGTGTACACACACAATTACCAAGCTGAATGCCAAATTTCATCTTTCTAGGTCACCTGGAAGTGGGTTAGGTTTTTGATTACTAGTGAGTCAGTCAGTCAGTGATAAAAATGCCGTTTTTTGGACGTCAATATCTCAATAACTATTTCATCTACATTTATGAAATTTGTGGTTCTAGTTGTTCTCAGGGACCTAAATACATAAGCCAAATTTCATTTTTTTCTGTTGAATAGATTTGGAGTTATTGAGGGGTCAAAAGTGGCTCCAAACGGTTCGTGTAATATAACACACGGCTGCTGCTCGCCAGTTCCTGCGGTGAACTTGGCTGGACACGCTGCCGCGTGTCTAGATAATATTGATTTCAATTTGTACGGGTTTCACAAAATATTGTTACAAAATTCATCTTGAAACTCACTTACTTTACCTACTCACCAATCTATGGATGCAATAATCTGACATAAATGATGATTATTGTTAATTATTAAAACGAGATCTCGTATCTTCCTATAAAATATATCTATCATTGGTATTAACAGCCAGTACTAGCAACCCTAGGCGTCACTTTCTAGCCAATCGCGTGGTCAAAGTGTGGAGTTCACCCGAATCCGTGATTAGTGCACCCTCAGTGAACTCTTTCAAAAATAGACTAGACAAACATTTACAAACACAGAACACAAGTGAATAGGGATATGCACGCATAAGCAATAAGCTGTCTGTGCATTAAATAAATAAATAAATGAATCATACCATTATGAGACAATTATGGCAATGGTCTCGAAGGGTATTAACAATCAACATCTAACGATGTGAGTTATTGGCGTACCTAAAGACAAATCATATTTTATACACAATAGAAAAGTATATCCACACGGATGTATTAATGACGATAATCTACAGTCTCTACAACATTAGTTCAGGAAAACTTCAAACTAACATTAAAAGTTACTGTTTTGTATTTATTTTTGACGCTTTAGCAAGTTCGTTCTTATTAATTTGGTTGAAAAGCCAAAACATTTGATAACACAAAGATTTTGTTTCGTAAATACACAAGAAAAGGCTTAGAATAACGAGATATCTCCCCAAAGGGGGTTGCAAAGAGTTAATAATAACTTTCAAAAGGTTCTGACTAAATAAATTGCTGAAGGAAAAACATCATTATCACAAAATAAATACCTAAGGAAAGCTTAAATTTCGAACAAACGCGAAACTCTTATCAAGTGGCAGAATTCATCGATGTTCCTTCAATACCACATACAATACAAACATAATAAACCAATAAAAAGACATAGGCAAAGACAAATTATACGGTTCGCCAAAAGAAAGCAAACTTACCGTCAAATTACAAGTGGAAACAAACGACAAAAGGAAAAATCGAACGCCGCGAAAATTTAAATAAGGAATCATTTCTTTTTTCACGAGACGTTTTTCCGCTGTCAATCATTTGTCGGGGACACGGCGAATCGTTATTTTCTTTGTTGATAGATGGGATTTTTTCGAGACACTGGCTGTTTGGAACGGTTGCGTAGTGTGCGTAGTTCGTCTCTTATTTCAAATAAAATGAGGTGGGTGGATGTTTGAAAATATAATAAAAATGTTGCCTTATCAACGTTATTTTCTCTTCTTATTCGGTTTATTTCTTTAACAATCCTTGTAGTTATTCTTACTTGTACTGCAAAAGGAGACGCTAGTGAAGCCATAATCTCGACTTTTCCTCTCAAACGCTGTTTATGGTATGGTTTTTAAACACTAGCACATGTGTTTGCTTTTTCCGTTTTAGATGTAAAAAGAGCTTATAGGTTTGTATATTTCACCCTAACCACGAATAAGAATGGCCTTTTGTATAAAAGTAGCAAATAAATTTAAGAGTAAGGGCGAATAAACAATAGCTTTTCGTCCCGCGTGCATAATCGCCAACCTCAATGAAAACCATCAGCGTAGAAAACTCTATTTTCAATACGTCCCACAAAAATGTACTTTTGAAACTCTGGCTTATAAAGCAGTAACTCGTATTTTGCAAAGGAACCAGTAAAATATTCTCAGCGTACGATACATGCCTAAATCAAAACGTCTGATACATAAGCAATACTTTATCCAGACTTATTGGTCTAACCGCATGCAGATTCGTTGCCGAATCGTATGGTAATGCGTGTTTTTCTACCCATATGCGGTATTTCTGCATGACAACGTCTGTTTTTTTAAGTGGCTTATTTCTGGATATGTACCTAATTTCTTTTTAACGACACATCTATCCACATAAAGATAGGTAAATACTGTAAATTATAAGTAGGCTTCTGCTATGGCCTATGGGTACAATACGACGATATATATACTTGAATACCTACATAGAAAAACCCACGGCCCAGGTACAAATATTCAAGTTCATCGCTCAAATATTTGCTCTTGTCGGGATTCGAAGGACCAGGACATAGATGGACATAGAATTACAAACGAGCGGCAAGGAGTGATTTTTTTAAAACTTAAATTTGATTGGTTATGACATGACTATAATCATGCCATGGTTATGGTAATAGACACGTCCAAAGTATGACAACAATTAAAAAGAAAATCCACCACATGCTTCATCAATTTAAAAATAATGCATGCAATTCACAAAGTATATCCCCAACAAGCTTCTTCAGAACCGTTAATAGACATTAATTTAACATATGTCATTAGTGAAATGTTCACCTACTTTTGACCGCTCACCATCCTCTATCGGCATACACTAGGCTCAAAGGCTCATGTAGTTCACCAAACGAGGATAAATTAAAGACAAGTTATCTTTCAAATTCTCGAATTAAACCTGCGGGCCTATGATGGTTTCTTTTATCACGCGCGATAAATAAATGACAAAGCATCCGCCACGTTTTGACAAGATGCGAGTGCTAGACCCCCTGGATAAATTTGACAACGACCTACAATTTTGATAACAAACGAGTGAAAGCAAACGGAATGCGTTGAAACCCTGTCTCTTATCAATGATGCTTCACATGACACGTGACACCAAAAAGCCCATAAGAACCTCCATCAATACCTACCATCGATCATATACACTCATAACGAATTCAGCCTCCGTACCATCGCATAACATGCTTACAAAACGTCGCTCCGAATGGGACGTCTCGCCGCATAGTTACTCACACGCCCTCCCAACCAAAACGACATATGTACTGTCAAATTTGCACATAAATAAGCCTTTTCAACTTCATAGTAGGCTTAAACGCTGTACGAATAGTAAAAAGCATATATGTCATTGAAATTGTGCACACATAAGCCTTTTTAGATTGGGAATAAACCTATAGATCCTAAGTAAAGACTCAAACCACGTTAGGCTTCTAATAGTAAGTCGGGCTGACGGTAGATGGCGGCGGCACGTAGCGTCGCGTGGCCAGAATTCGAAATTCAAAATCCAAAGGCGTTTTTAAACCTGCAGCTCTTTAGCAAATATAACGGGATTGTGACCGGAATAAGACGATTGTTCATTCTATGAGGTATTTTTAGTGTTTGAACAGTTGTAAGGGTTGGCGGGGAAAATTTATAGGGTGTGGAAATATTTTGTGGAGTTGCTGGGTATTCGGAAAATCCGTAATCCGCATTTCGATCGACCGGGGCCGAAAGGTAAGTACGTGTTAGTGATCAAAATTTACCGGCAGTCCTAATAAGTATGTCTGAAGGCTTCATCGTCATCAGTCAGAGAAGAAAACATGCTACATGCTACAAGTCAAACAATTCGCTTGGCTATTTTTTGTATAAATGTTTCATTTTGTCCAAGTACAACCAAAACTCATCACAGAAATGACTTCCTATACCCATTGAAGTATGCAATCCTATAGTAACTCTTTAAGTTTAAAACATATATTTGGATTATCATAAATAAATTTATACCATAGACACTACATTAATAATTATGACAATCGATTATTTATCAACTATTGTTTAGAAGTGTTCATTAACCACTCATAAAGGGAAATCGCATCTAATACGAACGAAATAACCAGATGGGAAACTAACTAACTTAGAGTAAATTCGTTAGGGAACTTAAAGTAGCTATACCTACCTACTCTAAGTCCCCTGTTCAGATATCTTAACCAAACTAATCATACAAATACATTATTATGAACTTATAACCCATAGATATTTACGTAGGTACTCATAATCTAATGGGCTTATAATTTATAGCCCATAAATATATACTCATCTAATAAGAACGAAAAAGCCAATTGAGTAACTCTATAGCTACTCTCAGTTCTCTGTAGATATCTTAACTCATCATACCATAGACAACCAAAATCATCATACAATTACGTTATAATGCAGTCATTACCCGTCCCCAAAGCGGTAACAGCATAACAACATCTAATCCGAATTCCCTTTTCATCACCGCACCCGTAACGTAACACGAAAAATCATAACACGCGCGAGTTCGCGATACATTCTTCATATCCGTATTCCAAATGAAAAATGCGCAAAGAGTTGACTGCTTCAAACGAGTCTTCCACCCCACCCGAAGGGGGGAACTACAAATCCACCCGAGCGAGACAGCAAGCAAAAGCCACGGGCAAAAGAGAGACGGCACGCTAAACCCGAAAAGATGGATGGCACACACAATGTCACTGCGCTACGAAATTGTATATTTTATATTCGGTATAAAAAACAACATACGATATTAAAAAGCCTCACATTTTCCACGGAAAGTAGTTATTTTGTTGTGGAATTTAATCTTGCGGGACGAGTATTAAAGTGAAGGATTATCGGAATGTTGGGGTTTGGCATTTTTGATGCGATGGGTTGCGAGTTGCGAGTAATGACGTGTGGGATTTGCCTTTGAGTTCATGCTAATGCGGTGTTTTGCGGCTGATTCCTGTAACTATTTGGATAGGAACGCATAGAGAAAGATTTAAAACTATATATACGTCTTTACTTTACGTGTTTTAACCGACTTCCAAAAAAAGAGGTTCTATGTACTTAAATTTGTAAATTTTGAGGTTAGGTTAGAAAGTTGGTAATTTTTTTTAATACGCTTTTATTGCCGACTCTATTCTTATACATAAAGTTAAATGCTCATTAAGACTAATCACACAGGCTGTGCGAGCTGTAAGTGATTCATACCGGCCGCAGGGTTAGTTTCCTGGATAAAAAAAAACATTATGCCACAACAACCTAACACAAAACACAAATCGACCTAATCCCAAATTAAGCTCAAGAATGCTCGTTTTATGGGCACTAGACTACGAAATGGATACATACTTACATAGATTAAATACACAGAACATCCATGAACCCAGGCAAAAATATTTGACTTCATCACCAAAAATATTTGCCTAGCCTGAATTTGAACCCGGGACCGCCGGCTCAGTATTCAGCTGCTCTACCATAACGCCAACGTGTCCTCTATATTTACTCGTATGCCTTTTTCCAAATGCATTATCATCTTCAACGAAGTTGGTACGCCCGACTACAGATAAGCCAAACGTTATAGAGCTATTTCCGACAAAATGGCGGATGATATCCCGCTACAGGAGATTTAGTCGTTTGACGTTTGGCGATACAGGGGACTGATAAAGTATAAGGAATATCGACCTGTACCTTTAGGCTGGCTAAGTATAATACTACACTTGATAGAAAGGGATAAAAACAAGAAAAACCTCTTGTGTATCTCATAACTTTGGTTACTTGTACACATTAATATTAAACTAATTTGAAAAAAGTATTCAATTCTAAAGTACATTGAAACAAATAAAAAAACCGGCCAAGTGCGAGTCGGACTCGCGCCCCGAGGGTTCCGTACAAATACTTCCCATCTTAACTAGCCGGGTTAAGTTAAGTTTGTATGACGCCGCAAACCTCTGGTATGTATGACGCCACATACAAATGAGGTGCAAAGTTAACGCAACCGCTCACGTTTGTTGTATGGAAGCCCCATTTAAATATTTAATTCTGTTTTAAGGATTTGTTGTTGACGGCAACAGAAATACATCATCTGTGAAATTTTCACCTGTCTAGCTATCACGGTTCATGAGATACAGCCTGGTGACAGACGGACGGACAGCAGAGCCTTAGTAGTAGGGTCCCGTTTTTTACCCTTTGGGTACAGAACCCTAAAAATGTTAAAAAAGCTGCACGATAGTTCAACCGCCAAGTCCGCGAATCATTCGAGACTTAGTTCCTTTGTTAAGCAAATTAGAGGCAGATGTACCAATACCCGTACCATACCAATCCCCTCCACCGTTACGATCATGAAACACAACTAATTGGACCTATTTGCATTATAATGTGTGCTTTGTATGAAGTTTTATTAAAAATAATGTTAGATTCGAAAACTATTTGGGATTTGATTTCATAACGCGTTAAGTCCCTTAGCATTCTGAAGACCCTAAAATGATAATTATTCCTTTTATAATAATAATTTAATAATGTACCGTTATTTGGATGATTGAAATGATCAAGTTAAAAATAGAAAACAATGATAATGTCATTAAGTATGAAAACAGAAAAAATAGGCCAATTATGCACCAGAGGATGATTATTTACCATCAACAATAGAAAATAACCCTATAAGTAGTATAAACAAAGAAACTACAACCTGATCCAAATTATTAGTATCTATAGTAGAATACTCTATGAAATTATCCATCACTTGGTCATATCTTATTTATTTATGTCTCATTCCATACCAAATATCTACAGACGACGTAAAATCGACAGCTAAGTACCCATTAAAGCTTCGTTCTCGGGCCAAGTCTGGAAACATCTTCAACTAACACACCGAATTTCACATCAACCCATTCTTAATACTATACATTTTACCATAAACAACTTGCGATATTTTTAACAGAGGCGCGCAACATAAATCCTTTGCCGCCTGTCAACCGCACGCCTAGTGGGTAGCCAAATGTTATGAGGAAATGATTTCCCGGGGAAATGTTTAGCACCCCTGCCGCAAGGTGAAGAAAGGATTTTTGGAATATTTTGAATTCTGCGAAAGCAATGTTAAATATACGTATATTGTAATTATATACTGAATGCTAACGAACCTATCTCCTTACCTCTTTATTATGAAAAGTAAACTAATATTATATTGAAATAGACATTACATCAGAGGCCGGGAAAATGAGGATTTCCGGCCAAGTAGGCGGGTAGTGATACGAGGCCGGGAATCCGTTTTCACGACGAGGCATGTATAGTGCTTTTCTCAAACATACAATGAAATAAAAAAATATACTTCAAAGAACAACATTCTATTAATTGACAAATAGGACATTTTAGTCTAACAACCAACCTTTAAAAACAAAACCTGCTTTTTGTCAAACCAGCCAGATGTGTGAATGACCTTGTTGTTGAAACCAAAAAAAAGTTACAAAATCCCTTTACAGTCTTGCATGCAGATTGCATGTTTGAGAAAAATATTTTACCACGGAGAGAACTCATGAGTTCTGGATAGAAAAATAAAAGAAAATATCCACCGTTGAGTTAAGATACTTAACGATGCATATTTTTTTTTTGTTTCGGCTTACGCGATCGAAGTTACGGGCAACTTCTAGTTCGGTTATAAAATCTCTTTTTTATCCAACTACACCTAAACAGTATACCTATAGCCACTTGTACAGATAAAAAAAAAATCTAATATATCCACTGTACCCCCTATATTGTCATCAAAACTGGCACATAAGAATATCATTCCAATTTCAAAATTCCATAAAGCCGTTTAAAAATTAACCGACGCGTCTGCATCATTATCACCACGTTCTGTATTCAAATGAAAACGGAAACGCCACATTTTCTACACCGCATCGCGAGAAAATATGCCCTGGCAGCGCTCCACGCGCGAGCGGGATAGACAGATAGTTTGGCGCATAAAATAATGATCAATCAGAGAGGGATGACAAGGCGTTTATTGGTGCCGCTGTTTGGCCTTTGACGCCGTTTTCTTGGCTCGTGGTGGGATTTTTATTGCTAGTGCATTTTTGTGGCCAACATTGTGTTGCTCATTTTAATAATGCTAGTGGTGAATTTGATGTGAATTTTGTTTGAATATGTTTACTATCTGGATACTTTAGTATATCTTTAATAACAGTAGATTTGTAAAGCTTAGGTTTGCAAATGTCAAAAAGAACCAGAATCTAAACACAAAGTAAAATTATTGGTCATTGATGGATTCATTAAAATAATCTCCCATGCCCCTTTTGGAAAATTGCATGCAGAAGTGTCAATCAGTCTGTTTTGCACCGCAAAAGCTAATTTTGATCTTCATTGTTTACTACATTAATGTGTATACAAATTGCTCTCATGAGGATAATGAGCAGTTTTCATCAGAAGTTAAACAAGTTTCATTTTCATCATAGTTCTACCTACTGCTAAATAAGCTCTTGAGAAATACCATAAATATCTTTACTTCATAAGTTCATAGTAAAGTTCGGTTTTAGCTACGTAAAACAGACGACCAACTCAGGAATTTAACACTTCATCGTCATCATTATTATGATTGACAACGATCTCCGCTCATGAGCTACGGTATCAGCAGATGGTCCGGGTCGAAGGACCAACATGCTGACATCTTGATATACGAACTGAGATCGTCGTCACGTCATCAACATGTATTCCGTCTGAGCATATAGCACCTGGTGACATCGTCCTTTAATCTACGCGCCGGATCGACGACGTGTTGGCAACATCTTAGTCCTTCGAACCGGATCATCTGTTGACATACCTACGAAGTCATCCTCTCTAGAAGAAAATATCAAAACGGTTAGGCCGGCAACGCACTTGTGACTCCTCAGGTGTTGCAGGTGTCTATGAGCGACGGTAATCGCTTTCCATCAGGTGATCCGTTTGCTTGTTTGCCCCCTATGATGCAAATCGCCAAAATAGGCACATACAGGTGATATTTATAGACATATGCCAATGAATTGAGGCCCTGTTCTCTCATTTACGTCCATGGTTCCTGCGACAGTTACGTAACGATAACTCAGTTAGTTACTCCTGTAAATGTAGCAATAGAAATGTATTCATAGCCTGCTGTTACCAGATGAATCCTTAAAACACCGTATTTTCCTATGGAAATGTGACGCTCCAACGATATCCAATACTCATACATGTGTATATGGAGCACAATGGAACGGAGAAACACATATGTAGCCGTAAGAAATCGCGCTGACAAACCCTCGCGAGTAACACATTATCTATCACGGGAACAGGAGCAGGGAGTCGCCTTAGATACTATGTTTTTGCTAAAAATGCATTTTTCTTAAGCAAGATTTTAAATCTATATACAATTTCTAACTCTTTTAGAAATTATAAATACTATAGCATTGAAAATGTATAGAAAGTCCGTTTTTTACAGAGAGAGGTAATTATTTCGTAAACAATCTTATCAGCGCTATGCAGGATTTGCATTGGCGCGCGGCGTACAGCGCCATTTAAAGGAAAGCTTTTTTTTTTATCCGCGTAATCGTCATTTTTATTTGCTGTAATCCTTGAAACTCCATCTATCCCTGTACCTACTAAAAATAAAAGAAAACGTGATTACGCTGTTATGATTTTTACAACAATTATGACCTCTCCTCACAGAAAATTGGTTTTCGACTCAATGTCTAATGCACAACTATGTATCGAAGACGAATATCGTTACTTATTGTCTAATATTAAGTAATTAATATGATTAAACAAGTTATTAGCTCATAGTTTTTACACAAAGTTGATAATAAAAACACCTTTCCGACTAACAAAATTGAAGATTAATTAATTAGAATTTAAGATGCAAAATGTATGCCTTATTATTTTTTTCAATTGTAATACGACTCCATACCTCCCGGCGTCATATGACACATGTGGCGCATATAACGCAAGTATTGATCTAGTACGCCTTCTTTGCGATAGGAATATAACTATACCCTTACGTTCCTTTACCAAAAACCTGTACGATAAAAATGTAGGTACTCAAGCTATTAATTGCGTAGTCTACGGAAAAGGCGATTATTCTAAAATTATAATTATATATTCTAAAATTGGTACCTATGATCCAATGCTTTGATACAAAGGCGACTCTACGCCTCCTGAAGTCGTATGACACATGTGGCGTATAAAGCAAGTATTGATCTAGTACGCCTTCTTTGCGATAGTAATATATACCGTTACGTTTCTTTACAAAGTTTCGTGTCTACGCTTTTTGATGAACTCTCTAGCTCACACATTGTAGACAAAAATATCTGTTTCTCTATATGGATAATGGAAGGTTAGATATAGAAGGCGAAGAATGAGAAAGCTGAAGATCGGGTATAGTAAAATTCTTCGACGCTCACCTAATCAGGCAAGGAGTTCTGTTTCATCCCAAGTACGAACTAGAACACCTACACCTATACTTACACCTTTAACTCGAAGGAAACGTGGAAGTTTGCCGCAAATATTATAAAGACGATAATGTACTCATGAGCGCAAAGTTGTCTTGCCTGTCCATTTGCGCTGATGCTGTGGTGTGAGTGTGAAGATACGCGGGGGCGCTTTTGGGTCATACCTACTATATTTAATCGGAAAAACAAAAGTTGTCTCTCTGTGGTCAAAAGCTAACAGTGTGTAAATATGAGTCTAGGATATGTTTAGGATTACCTATCTCTGGCAAATGACGGTATTCAAAAAAGCACTATAGGGTTATTTATACTATCATATAGCTTAAATAAATCTGTAATAGTAAATTGGAGGGTATTTGCCTATAAGTAGTTGGTAGGTGCAATAGCGTTCATATTTTGAAAATTAACTTAAAATTATAAAAATATGATACCGCCAAATTCCTCTATAAAGGCAGTATAGAAAAAGAAACACTGGAGGGTCTAAAAAAAAGGGTCTCGACGCGAAGCCACATTTAAAAAATGTTTAAGACTCTTTTAGTAATCGACTGAATACGGAACTGTACGCTCTAAAGCTAGACTGTGATACTTGACTATGTGTGTGTGAACTCCACTGTCGGAATGATATCTATTGAATAGATGATCACCATCATCATTATTATCATCATCATCATCATCATCATCATCATCATCATCATCATCATCATCATCATCATCATCATCATCATCATCATCATCATCATCATCATCATCATCATCATCACCATCATCATCATCACCATCATCATTATTATCATATCAGACGTCCTCTACTGGATAATCAGTCATGCCACCCTCATCCAACGGCTACCATCATTGACTTGGAGTGGCAGTCCATAGAACAAGATATCTAGCATAGATTGTATCAATTGAGCTCTGTGTTTTATTTACCATAAAGATGTAAACTAATTCTGCTTCGAATGGTGCAATACAGATCAAGCAATTTGCCGAAAATAATCCAACAGTCGAAGAATTAAAGATAAAAAGAAAATTTATTTTTATTCGAAATTCAAATGAAATCGTATCGCTTGGTGGCAAACGGACTAAGAAGGGCGTTGCCAGACAGTCGTAAAATGTGAGAACTATACCGCTTCTCGACTAAAATTCTCTAACTTCCTATCTCAACCCGCCAGCAAAAAGCCCATAACTTAAATAACATACGTTTTACGCAGCAAATATATTGTTGGTAAAACTTTTCGCTGTTGGAGTGGCTTCGAAACTTCACTGTCGTAAGTTTGGCATCCGACTGTTGTGTACCGTATTCGCCGTAACGGCTTTCTAGAGGCTTTGAATTTCGATTTTGTTACTTATCGTGTTTTGGTTTTCTTTTAACAAGTAAAAAGTTGTTTCTGTTATATGTAGCTACAGATATTTTTCTGATGTAGGTATCTCATTGATTATTGGTTTGATAATTTTACTAGTAAGCGACAGTTATTAACTGTCTTTGAGACTAGGCTTTGCTCAGCTAGTTATTATTTCTCAGAATAAAACTACGAAATGTATAATGTATAGAAGAATTAGTTAAATAGAGCTTGACACAGTTAAACACAAACCCATAAAGCACAAAAAAAGTAGAACATTTTTAACACTGGCAACCAATAAATTATAAAGACACAATGACAACGGTAACATCCCTTTCATGAGTGCCACTCAACGGATTACGTTCGATATCGTGTTCCATATTCAAAAATCAGTTACAATTGATTGGTTAATCTAAATAGGACTTTATTGGCTGTACGCGATTCTAATGTCACTGCGATTTGAATTTAGAACACCAACTTTTATGTTGCCAACATAAAAAAGCCCGCCCTTGAGTCGGCAAAAGTGAAAATGTCGCTGGCTGAAAACTTAAAAAACACGTACATCTTTGCAAGAAAAGAGGTATAAAAGAAACTCCTCAGGGAAAGTGCATTAAAAATAAGCGGGTGTAAAAAGGACGGAGTTACGTCTTGATACTTCCGTCCCGCTCTGGAGCTTCTAAGAAAATGGTTTTATGAATGAAAATTACTTTTTTCTCACGCCATTTACTCAGTTCAGGGGCGTTAGTTTTGTTTTTCGCTGCTCCGAGATAGGTGAAAGTTGTTTCGGCTTAAGTTTAAAAAGTGGGACATTTCCAACTCGGCGCGGACAGGTATATTTTTAAGAGGGGGTTTCAGAGGTTTCTTTTAACAGTACTTTGAATAACGTAAAGTACTTAACGTAGTATGTATAAAGATTTCTATGGTATGATTATCAACAGTCACTAAATACTTGAATACACTTTGTACCTACATGTACAAGTCTCCATGGGTAGGTACATGTTTTCATCACAAAAAAGTTTTTTTTTGTCAAATAGACCACAGCTTTCAAAATGTATCTTGATTGAAAGGAACCTAAGACTTTTACCTTACACTCACTGCAAGTAAAAAAAACTATCGAGTGGATGTTCATCTTTAAACCCCTATTGCATCAAAAGGTGGTTCAATAGATCAATAATTGCCAATATTAGGGCCCCTTAGCTTCGTCTAAAACCATTACACGGCTATTTACAACAAAAACTTGTTTTTACACCCTTCAGCTATTATAATAAAATGTTCCGTGGATTTCCGTAGTGTGAGGAAAAAAGTGACTGTCGTTTAGTATGAAAAAAAGGACAGCAGTCGAAGCAGCAGTTCAAAGCGGGTCAAAAGATTGGATTGGAAGATATGGTTTAAAATTTACCTACTAAAAACATATACTTAAAGACGTGTACAAGTATACAATTATAATCACCTACTATGGTGTTAGTATTTAAAAGCTTTGATATACAACTTAAATCGCAATAAATTAATTTGCTTGAATTTGAATTCAGAGATTATCCTTGGACATAGGGATAGTAATATGTACTATATTCAAAGCGTACGTGTAAAAAAGGCGATTTTGCTAAGTTTCTCTTGAACTTGCAAGATTGGACTATAAAAAAGTGTAATACCAGATTATCACAGGCGAAAAAATGAACAAATACATGAAACATTCATATTTTATGTTATTTTATTCCTCAATATATTTCGAGTTTTTAATGTAGTTGCTTTCGAGTTAACACATTCTAACCTCTCCCTAACGCACCTTTTACGGCCGCCGCATAAAATATTACCATCGCATTTATACCGAATAATAAGCATAAATTTATCTATCATGCATTGAAGAAAGGGTTTAATAGCCTATAAATCAGCATTTTAAACAAAGAATAGTCAAATACCCTACAATGGGAAGATCTTTTGTGCGTTAGTTTTTTGTTGTCGCTACCCGTGAAATGTTTGTTTTGTTTGGCGTGTAGTGGTTTTTTTTTTAAACTTCGATATTGCGTATAATAGGCTTGTGGAGTGCGGGTTTACGCAAATATTTGGAAAGTTGTTTGTTTGCATGTTCCCTTTTTTTGTGGTTGTTTTATTCTGGTTGTAAGATGTTTCGCCAAGTTTTTTATAAGTTTTTTTTTGTATTATTTATGATAATAATTTTAATGTGTTGCGAAATGATTTGGTTTGTCTTAAATATTTTGTTTTTAATCAATTTCAAAAATGGAACATTTCTTCAGCTCGCCGGGATGTATCCTTTTTTTGTAAACACCTTTTTTTGTAAGCACCTTTGTTTGGTATGATTTGGATAATTATTTTTTGTTTCAAAGGATATAATTTCTAGTTCGTTCCATTGTCACCAGGTCAAGATATTATATTGGAACCTTGGAGAAATCGAGTGAACTTTTCAATATGACAAAGGGTAGCGACTATGTTCTCGCTGGACGACATCCACGAGGGATGACATGACATGCTGTTTTTGAGTAAAATAGAAACATCGAAAATATCAAACCAATCGGTATTTAGTCATTTTTTTAGAAAGTCCGCGGCTATTTTTTTTTAAGTTACTATTATCCAGTATATTATTTAGCCAGTGCAATATTCTCTAAAATTTCGACATTGTTTTTAAAGCCTAAAATTTTTTTTTATAAAATAGATACCTGAATTTAGATATTAGTGCCTACTGAGCCGGCGGTCCCGGTTTCGAATCCCGGCTGGGGCAAATATTTGTGTGATTGACTCGAATATTTGTTCTTGGGTCATGGATTTTATCTATATAATGTATTTATATATTATGTATATCGTCGTCTAGTACCGAGATAGCTTTACTTAGTTTGGGACTAGGTCGATTTACGTATGATTGTCCCATAATATTATATTATATTATATTATATTAAAAAACTCACGATGTCAGTTCACATCGCTGGGTTAAAATCAACATTCACTTCTTGCCACGTCGTATCTGAAAATCTAACTTTAGATTTAAATGGTCTAAGTAAAGGTGTATAATAGATAATAGGAACTCACTTCTCCTTAACGGTCTAAAATATTATTGTTTATGACTATGAATAATAATAAAATGTCCGTTTAAAACGATTAAAAAAATTAATCTTTGTTCATTCTTATCTTTGAATCGCTCATAACTTTTATTATAGGTATTCCAAACGTTATAACAGATTGAATATTTTATCTTTTATAAGACAAGTGTCTTGCCAATTACAGTTCAGATGAAAGTGTCTAAACAACAAAACATGATAAACGGGGCCATAATGAATGCCCCATTGAAGAACACCGGAAGGGTTTGAGCAACCATCGACAAAAGATGCGACTTCCGGTTGATCGGTTGCATTATGGTTAGAATATTAATAATAGATAATAAGAAATATGATCGTATCTGTTTTGTTATAACGCTTATTGAATGCAACGGACGCTTGGGAACTTTGGTAATCTTTAGTTGTAATCGCAATCGTTTTATTTAATTTATTCATATGACTGCTTTGCATATACGATAAATGACATGTTTTATATCGTTATTATTACATTGCGTGGATAATCCATTTATTTTACATGGGTTTTCACAAATGTCAATTCTATAATTGTACTGATAAACAATTTGTGAGGAGTCATGATTTAAACAAATCACAGGGAAACAGTGCGTGGCACGTTTTTTAATTTTACGTCGACGTAGGCCGTAAGTGTGAAAAGAAAAAATCTCGCTATCTGGCCAAGGCAAGACGTAAAACTTTAGACAAACCACGGGCGGTAATTCTTAAAGCCCCAGATCGCATTTCACGAATTCACCGCCCTAGGTATGTAGGTAATGTACTATTTACAGGAGAGTTAGATACTTGCCATATTAATAACCTTCCTTTTTAGGGTTCCGTACCCAAAGGGTAAAAACGGGACCCTATTACTGAGACTTCGCTGTCCGTCCGTCCGTCCGTCTGTCACCAGGCTGTATCTCAAGAACGGTGATAGCTAGACAGTTGTAATTTACACAGATGATGTATTTGTATTGCCGCTATAACAACAAATACTAAAAATAAAATAAAATAAATATTTAAGGGGGGCCCATACAACAAACTTATTTTATGGTACGGAACCCTTCATGCGCGAGTCGGACTCGCACTTGCCCAATTTTTTCATCCCTTGGGTATTGGGCAACAAGACCCTGAGAAATGCAAAAGGTGGTGTCGTCGGGTTATTAACTCAAGTTTGTTGTCTTTCTTTCCTACCTAAGGAGCAAATAATACAATTTTTGTTTAGAAATTAGACAAGTAGGTAACATATGCTGTTTTTATCATGAAATTATACATATATGGTGAAGCGCAAGATTAAATATTAATTATAGGTATTACTATACAGTTACTTTTTTGTTTTGTATTTTTTGTATTAGACGCGAGAAAAAACACGCTTTCGTTTGGTGTCTGAGAAATGCCTGTTTTTGTTATTTATAATCGCAGTAAGAAAAAAAAAATGATTCGCATTTGGAAAAGTAGTCAACAGATTTTCATAGTAATTTGAATATTTTAATAAAAAGAGCAGAAGCCTCAAAAAAAAGAATCAAAACTATTACATTACATACCTATACTATACATACTTTAAAACAATTGATAACGCGCAGCGTACAAGCTCTGCTGTTTCCTATAACACTTTCTGTAACATTTTGAATCCCCGAAGGAACTGACAATGAAGGAAGTGGAAAACGGCCTTAGAATGTATGTCACGTTAGATTTAAATATCGAATTTAAAAACAAAAACGAAAACCATAACTTTTCATTAACGCTCACCTAACGGACAATAGACAAGCCTAACAACCTACACGGCACAAACCCACGTAATCCTTATTAATACACCCAATTCATCAACGTTCGGAAACGCAGCAGCAACAATATCACCCCTTCAAATATAAATAATAAACTAAAAATTATATGCAAATTCACGAACCATAAGTTCCTATAGAAATAACCCTTTCACAGGGAGGGGACATAAAAAAGGTATAATAATTTATTCAGGCTGAGATAGTGAGATCACAGGACATTTTTGAACGCATTTTAAAAAGTTTAACAACGGTGTGCAGACGTGTTCGATTTGAATTTGATTTCTAATTTGAATTTGGAATGCGTTATTCAGTTGTTTGTGTGAGTGCGTATTCGGTGATGTTACTAAGTGAGTTCTTTCGTATTATCGGTTTATGTTTTTAGTTTTACTTGTGTATCTAGGTAAGATAATTAACTAGAACAATCCAATAAACAAGAGGTTTAGCAAAATACAATACTTACTTATACATTATTACAATTTAAACCTTTTTCCCGTATCTGTACCTATATCTTGATCAATAACTGGCAAAATACAACGCACTGGTGTAATTTTAACATGAACAAACGTCTGACGTATACATTTCATTTTCTTTAAACTAGTATAAGTATCTATTTTAATATATAACGTATATACTTACCTATAATTTTTCACAAGCAATGAATAGTTCTAAAGCTTCAGATACATATATAAAGGCAACTCCAGACATCGCATCACTTCATAAATTGGAACAAACAATATCTTAATGGAAGTAACTCGATATTTGTCAATACATTTCGCTCTTATATACGAAATATGTTCCAACTTGCAAACAAAAATAATGCTGAACACACAATACTGTTCCTCAATCAAATATTGTTCTAAACTTGGTAGAATAGGGCTGTTTTTCTGTCGATGGTAGTTTGGGCATAAGTCGTTGTGCCCGGTCGGTATGTTTGCACATGTTTGATCGATTGACAACGGGGGTGGGTTTTCGCCTTTGTTATAAAAAGCACATATGCCTATAAGAAGTATAAGGACATATGATCTTCGGCTTCTGAAGTTGCGTTGTGTAATAGATATAACCCCCGAATTCACTAACAATGTGTAGTTCGTTTTACATGATTACATACTTATATTTTGGATTCTTTTGAAGTTTTCGACTCGATTATTTCTGCGTTTCGTTTTTCTATCTTAGATTTTGAATCGAGATGCGCCGTTTTTTTTTATAATACCTACTTTATATTTATTTGCATAATCTTAGTCCCATATTTCAGATGGAAATGTAATTTATTTTAAGTAGTTCTTATATTTATAGGTAAGTATACCTTATTCATTTGAATGATATCTAGTTTTGTGACAAATTATCAAGACACTAGCGACAATATATTACGTTTCCTTTATCGTTTCAAATTAAACGTAAAACATAAAACAACATTACCATAAAATCAAATGACAATAACTTAGAACTATTAACGTTTTTGAACCTTCCAATGTTCCGATACTAAAATGTCAAACCCGATTCTATCAAATTAATCGGTCATTTAAACTTAATGATATTGGTAGTAATTCGTTACAACAGCTATTAAAGGCTGTAGCCCTTAAATTAAAAAAAGAAACTTCTAATTTTGAATTTCCGATACACACGACGGAAACAAAAGACAATCTAGCGTGTTAACAATACGTTCCAAATTTAAAATGAGACACCTCCAATTTCAAATTCCCGAAACCCGTTGAAGATGGCGTTCGGTAATCGTCGGTAGCGATCACAGCCGATTAACCGGGTTTTTTAAACACATTTTAAATACAAACAACAAAATAAAATTTTATGACGCTCCATACTGTTAAATAAATAACTGCGCGTCAGGGCCTCGTTTGGTCGTGCTGTAAATTGAGTACATCTAAAAAATATTAACGGAGGGGTTTTTAACAATTAATTACAAGATTCTTGTGTGAATAGTTGCACAGCCCAGTTTTTTAGTTTTTTTTTGTAACTGAGGTAATGGCAGGCAGTTCATTTAAGCTTAGTAGGGATATGCTAAAATGTATCATGGGCCTACTCCTTTACTATTTTCCTTCCCATTTAAGTATATTTTAAACAAAACAATTCAAAACTGATATTCGAGCTAATATTTGAGTTTTCCAGCGTATCGGAATTTATTTCAACATCTGTTATCAAGGGTTGACTGAAAAAAAAACCCTTGAACCTATATTCAGGTTACATTTGTCATGTAAATATAGTTTTTATTCTTAAATAAACTCAAAGAACTTGATTGGAAAATTGCAAGTATATTGTTTAACTTTAGCTGGATCCCAGAACTCAAATAGGTAGATAAAGTGAGAAAAGAATGTGCTTCACTTGAAACGGTTACTGCAATAATTATTATTGTAAAGCATCTAGCATTTATGGACCAATGTTTTTAATTCTGCCTTTATTAAACAGCTTGTCCATAAGTAGTCTTATACCAGTTTTGTAAGTAACCCATATTATAACAGGTCTTATAACAGTAGCTGTGGCATAATTATACCCTTTTTCCAATCTTCTCAAGTGAATCATTGCTATCGCAAAAATGATCGAAATTTATGACTTTATCACGAAATTGTAGAGTAAAATATCTTCCTTACGTGGTTTCGCTATTTAGCAACTTCTTCAGATTTTTATCAGTCTAGTTTTTTTAAGCCAGTTAACATTTTTGTGGTATGGATTTTTTTTAAACTTGGAATTTTATGGTTTCACGGGAATGATAAACATCTATACCATATTTGTATCGTATTTTTGTTTCAATAGACAGGTATTTAAAGTCGTTAGTGGCTTCAAACATGCAGCCAAAAAACTATAATAAAAAAACAATGTTAATAAAAAATAACTTTAATTAAAGCTGTAATCATCACGTACTGTATATCGGGTGTGGCCTATAATAGGAGCAATAAATTAAAACATAGACAGTTAGTTCAGCAACTAAAAAAAAGTCAGTTTTTAGGATTTTATAATTTCAAACCAATTAAATAGTATTTTCAATGTACGTCGTCCAACATTGCATTCCCTGAGCATTGATATAGCTGTCACTCTACTAATTTCGGACATTTCGCAATACATTGCTTCTTGGTCTAAACATACAATACAATACAACAATACTTTATTGCACACCAATAAAAGTTTACAAAAGGAAACAAGACATATACAATTTATAAATAACGGTAGACAACAGGCGGTCTTATCGCTAAAAAGCGATCTCTTCCAGACAACCTTTGGGTAGTGAAATTTATGAACCTGAAAATTTTTAACTTATACAGAGTAGGTGCAGCAGAAGGTGAAGGGAGCCCATATATTCTACAAAATATCATTTAATACACGTTATAATCAGAAGTTGCTTAACAAATGTTGTTCAGGTTCAAGTAAAGAATCTATGTTTTAATTTATTGCTTTTATTTCAGGCCACGCCCGGTATAAGTAACTTTTTACTCTTAAAGAGACGCTTATAAATGTCGTTTATAGCTACTAAGAATTGTATAGCTTGAAAAAACCGTACCTGTTGTCTTCTTAAAGGTAAAAATGATAATACTAACCCATCTTACACTATTTGACAGAATTACACAGATAAAGAATGAAAAATGCTCAAAAAATACGTACTGACATTTTTACAAAAATAGACACAAACACAGCTTAGTATTAAAACTACCACACATAAAAACCACATAACGCCAAAAAACGGCAAAAAATTTGACAGTTCAAAAATTCTGCAGTGCTCAAGGTTTACAAAGGATAGGGCTATCGATTTTGTCCTCAACCCTACGTATACATAATGTACATGTGTGGGTCGGAGGGTAAGGTAGAGGGTGGAACGATAAACTATCCTGTCTATACCTATAAGTTATATAAATTATATGTCATTCACCCCCTATCAATCGTAATGTATGGAGATTCGATATTGTGTGGTAAAGTTGGATGCATTTTACGGGAATATTTTGGATGGATCTTAGACATTGAGTGATGGGAATTAAATTTGGTTTCGGGAGCGGTTTTGAAACGGTTACTATCACGATGGATGTAAACGAAGTTGAATATTGCATGAAAATACCACATATAAGTACTGAACTAATACCAAGGAAATCTTGGTTTTCGAGTCAAAAATATGACTTTCAGAGTAACATCAATGTTTTGTGAAGAAGTTGTGAGCCCTAAAACGGCAAGAGATCGCAGAAAAAGCTTTTAATATCATCCTACTGTAATGAAATACCTACAAGTTATTTTAAAGGTCACGTCAACTGCGCGCACATTAGAAGCAAATACATGTAAAATATTTACATAAAAACTATTTCATTCAACATTCTATTCTTATTAGACATGTCTTATCGGAAAATTTCCATCAAGAACTTAATGAATGTTAATATTCATTATAAAATAACATTGAAACAGTGCTGCAATTTAAAATATGTCTGTCTATTAAATACGGCTATATTCCAAGAGTCATGCCGGTATGACACACTTGTGAGTCATTGACAAGTCATCGTTTACTTTGTCATTGACATGTCAGGTTGATGAGTGTGTCCACGATTACGCGGTGCATAATTGTTGGAAATTGTGAGTTATTACTGTTTGTTACTTGGCGTATTATGTTGTAGATTAAATTTAATTGTTATTAAGTCATAAATAAAAGCATACACGTCGGTACTGACTCGTTGCAATTATAATATACTCGCTTATGTATTATTTTGCAATCAAAGAATAAAATGATTATTCTATACGAGTAGGTAACATTAATAAATAAATTAGTTAAAATTACAAGGAACTTCAATTTCCACGTGAAATGTACAAATAAAAAACAAACTATTTCACAAATATTTTAAAAATATTTTCCACTAGATGAATACAAAGACCCGAAAATTAATATGCCGCATCAATGTTATGCAACCTTCTTGCGATTGGCACAAATAGCAAACATGAAATAAGTTGCCGTAAACTTCGTCTTCGTTAACTAAAACCAATTTTAAACGCCTTAAAAGTCGATGACAATCCCTAATAAAACATTTAAGTACTTTATTATCAGAAAACCTATCAAAAACGTCAACTTCTTTATTCTTACAATAAATCTTACCTTTACGATGCCCCGTAGTAAAGTTTTCAGGTTACATTTTACGCGTCGCGAATTTACTTTCATTTTAACACAGAAAAAAAAAGGAAAATATCTAAAGTCTTCTCTCGAACACTGGCATAACAGAAAAGAAAAAAATCAAATTGCAAATTCAAATTTGGAAACCGGAGACGGGTCCCGAAGGAAATTCGAGAAAAATCGTCGTCTCCATGCGGCTGACGGCAAGCGAATGTCCCGCTCAAACTCCGCTACAATTTTCTCAGCGAAAACCGAATCGACTGCGCTGGGTAAGTATAGGGAAGGGTGGTTTTTCCTTCGAATTTCATAAGTATCTACCTTTCTTTATATCTAAGCGCAAGAACTACGCTCACCCCTTGAGAATACCTCGTGAGACTCGATCGCGCGTCAACCCCGCGGTGCGACTAACCGTCGCCGCCGAAATATTCCAAATTCAAACCGTCGAGAAAAGAAATACGATCCACATTTCGAGAGCGTTCCTTTTTGGTTGCGCCTTTTTAAAAAGTTTATCATTCTAGTAAGGCAACGGTAACATAGATAAAATGTATTGGGTGGTGAGTAGAAATATATTTATGTATGTAGATTCGTGTGTTCGAGAGTAAGATATGGTGTGGGCTTCGTTTCATGTATGATTGTGGAACGTTATTTTATATGTAGAGAAAGGCGGCGTGTGGTTAAAATGTGAATTTTGATATCTGTATAAGAATACCTCGCAATTTGTCACAAAATGAAATTGTTTCGAGTCTTTTGAAGGACTTCGTTCCTTTGTCTGTTATTTGTTATGAGAGAAAACATTTTGGGAGCTGTTTTTAGACGTATCACGTAGAAGGGTTCAATAGAGTTAATGGGTGGAAAGTTTATAATGTGTTAATTTTTACGCCTAAAACTGAAGCGTTCACGTGGAAATGTGTACGGTGAAGTAAGTTTCACGGGTAAACGGTGATGTGGTGAAGTTCAAAGTGACACCTCGCCAAGTGTAAAAAAGTCGCCGAGCAAATTAACGATGCGGCCACTTTTAAAATTGGAACACGTCTTAAATGCGGAATGATTCGACGCAACAAGTTTCATTCACGGGCAACAGAGAAGGCAATCCAATTAGAAAGGGAAAGAGAGGAATTTAAAAAGTGAACGCCCGGAAAGTTTGGCGGGAAAGCTCCGGTGCTAATAACCTGTTGCTTCCGCGACTAAATTAAATATGAGGACCGAGACGCGCGCGAACATCGACATCGACGTTCCAATTTTGAAAATTACACCGTTAAAAAAGAACTCTCGCAAAATAAAACACCTAGCCAGTATTCCAAGCATTCGATTTGTTTTGCTACGTCAACTTACTTCATAACCAAGAACCCCCGATAGCTAGACCGTATTGTACTTATTCTTATTGATATGTGATAAATTAGCATGGAACGAGTCAATTCCATAAATTGCATACATATATCACTCCACTATTCATAACCCGCCTTCGCCCACCCTTATAAAATTTCTAGCTATCGTGAAATATCGATAAAGCGAAACGCTGATGCGGCATAGGTACACCCCTACGCGCTCCCTGACATTGAGCGGGAGAGGGACAACATTATAGGGAAAACACTAGCGCGAGGGAGATGAAGCACAAGACCACGACGAGATAAGTGTTCTAATTTATACACAAATTGCGAACGTCGTCACGAGAAGCACGTGCTAAATAACCATTCCATATTTGAAAAGTCGCAACTTCGCACACTTTTGAACGGCATTTTTTACTTTATCTATGGCCTATAAAGTTGTCTTTTGTTTTCAGCCAGTCAAGAAGTAATATTATCTTGCAATTTTCCATTTTTGAAAACGTAACGTTGTACTTGACGTGCATTCGTAAGAATTAAAACCTTAGCTTGAGGTTGTTGGAGCTATATTTGTATGGCGGGAAAGTTTGCAAATTAATACATCAGATTTTAAAAGAAAGCCTGTGCATACTAACTAGGGTTGTCAAGGTTAAATTGGTGTAGGTATTTTATTAGCAGTCGGTTAGTAGGTTAACTGTTTCTTGGGGAGGGTTTTACTCAATTCGCGGTGTTTAGGCGTTTAACGTTCATTTGGGGGTGCGTCGGGTAATTAAAGGAGGGTTTGTTTTGATGGGGATGATAAAGTTATAAGAGTTGATTGACTTTTGATATCTTGGCTTATAGCATTGGGTTAACGTTATATTAAAGGGATATTAGCGGCTCAAGGCTCATAGAGATAAACATATGAAAATGGGATTTTGTTTAGCACCCTTTTCGAGCTATTCATAAAAAAGACTAGTTATAAATGGTAACTAAGATTACATTGAATCAAAAGACCATCGTGTGGATTTCCAGAAAACTATAATTTGAGTCTCTTCAAGGTAAAAGTGAGTAGGCTATACGGGCGAGCTGCCGGAGTCACTTACCATCGGATGATACGATGATACTGGGGTCAATCGTTATTAGTTTGTGAATAAAAAAAAGGTTAATCTATGTCCATTGACATTAAAAAAAAAAACGATAACATCGAGCAGATGCAGCCTCAATGTTAAACTAGTTATTTAAGTCATGTACTTATAACTTTTTCCGAAAATCCAAAACCGGAGATAACAGGAAACTTTCGTATTCATTTTCACGCTGAAACCCTATTAAATAGATCACGAGAGATCATCAATTGAGACAGAAATAATCTTAATGAAAACACATGTTTATTTTCAACTTGAGACATATTTAATTATTGTACATATTATTATAAATGTTTTTTTAATGTGTTACTCAACGACACGTTCAGTTTAGATGAAACTTATTGAAATATAAAATAGGCATAGATAATTCAAGGGAATATTGGTAGCCACGGCAAATGCTTTTTTAGTACATCTATATGATATTTTCCGGATTACATTCAAATCCTGATAAATTTTCCTTTGCCACACTAAAAAACGTCACGTGATCCCACACACACATGGTGAATTTTTGACACTTGTCATATCGAGGGCGCCACCCTCCGGGCTACCTTCGCGGGGTATCCGAACGTGCCTTTATTTTCAAGTATATAACATGTGTAGCGATACAATACGGTGGTCTTGCGTTTCTTTTTTAACTTTTTTATTTTTAGTCTTTCTGTTAATGTAAACTTACAATTTATGCATCTAACAAAAACCTTTCGGTTGTAATTTTTCGCTGGGATGGGATTTCAAAAAGACGCATCTTTCGAAAACAAATGCATAACTATGTGGGACAACCCTACACTAATCGACCTCCTCCCAAATTCGGCAAATCTTGAACAGTTAACAACAAAAGTAGCTAAGCTTCGGTGCACAATTGATTTGATGCCGACAGGAGGCGCCAAATCATCAGTGCACCTGAAACCCCGGGGTATTCATAACCACGCTCACAATTATGTGTACAACCCATATCCTCTACACAAAGTCCGTGTGCATATAAAACTTTAAATATACATAAATAAATAAATATCAGACTATCTCACACAAATATAGACTGATTTTAATCTAATTCCACATAGTAAACTCTACTAGGCTTGTGTTTTGGGTACTTGACGACGATATACATCATGTATTACTTAATATACATAAATATGAACTTAAAAACCATTCATAGAAGAGAACACCTGAAGAAAAAAACCAAGTGTTTTCGTATATTTATGAGTTATTAATATATAAACCATTCATGTTTCATTCGTATTCATGAAAAAAATATTAAATACCTAAACCTTTCATTTTTCATTCGTTATAGTGAAAAAATATTCAATAATCCTCTCATTTTTCTCGTTACACCCGAAAAAAATATTAAATAAACCTTTAATTTTTCATTCGTTTAGCCGAAAAAAATATTAAATAAACCTTCAATTTTTCATTCGTTATACAGAAAAAAAGAAATGTGAATGGGAAAAACGATATATAACCATCCAATACGGCTATTAAAAATTATTACCAAGTCCAAACCGAGCGGGCACTTCACCTGCCCAAATGAGCTGTAATTCAAACTCTAATACGGCATAGAGTAAATAATATTTTCATCCACATGCGATCGCATATTGTCGTCTAACAAGCAACCCTCCTGAACCGATGGGGAGGCACGGTGCACAAGCATAAGGAAGGATTTGCTAATTTTGTGCTCGTAAGGGTATAGAAAAAAAAAGAAACAAATTCGAGATTCTGCAAGTACGTCTCAAAGGCACTTTCACTCTATGTCATTGTGTAACAATAATAAAAATATAAAGTTACAATAATCATTACTTCAATATTAGTAAATGAATACAACAGAGAAATCACTGGGCATACTTTATCGGGAGATGCATATTGTCTCCGAGTCTATTACTTCAATACTTTTAACCTATATTATAAGAGATGTAAGGGGTCTCTAGGCGTCAATATTAAATAATATTGGTTCCCTTACATCACTCGGCCTAGTTTCAAAGTAAGCTTAAAAAGGCTTGATCCATGACCGATGAACGAAATATTCGTCTGATGTTCATCGTTGAGCACACCTTATTATGGAACAAGAAGGAATTAATATCATCTATTTATTTCCCAAAGCAGAGGAACAACTGATGGATACTATTTTATGCATATGATAATATGAGTCAAAGAGACGCATAAATAACTTTTTTAACCATAAAAATTCAAGATTTCTGAAGAATATTCGTAAATAGGCTTGCTCGAGTAAAGCATCGGAAATATGTACTACCTACTAAGTAGCTGTTTAAAAACTGTTGCTCGCTATATACAAATATATTGTAACTAGTTCTATAATTCAAATACATGTTTTGACGACTGTTTCTCCCTGAACCGCTAGAATGAACCAAATATGTGAGAATAGTTAACTGGATGAAAAGTGTGCACTATCGGGTAATTTAATTTGACGAGGCATGGAATACTTTCATTACTTAAAGGAACGAAGCAACTGTCGAACAATTAAACATACATGTATGTGCTAGTGAGCTACAGATAAATGATGTGAAGCGTCCGTCTTTGTTTCACTTACATACGAATTAGATAGTGACAAATGATTTATTATATACTAGCTTTTGCCCGCGACTACGTACGCGTGGAACTTAATAAAAGGGATTATTAAAAGCGCCTAAGCAAATGTAAGCGCAATTGTGCTTTTGGTCTAATAATTACATTTCCTACAGGGTCACCCAACAGAAATGTTCACTCACTTTTCAATCTTTTTAGATATAATTTCCAGGATGAAAACTATCCTATGTCCTTCCTCGTATCTTAAACTATCTCTATGTCAAATTTCATCAAAATCGATTCAGCGGCTTAAGCGTGAAGAGGTAACAGACAAACAGACACACTTTCGCATTTATAATATTAGTATGGATCTATAGCCCTATAAACAAAACCTGCTTTTATCTTCTAAACATACTAAAATAGCTTTGCGTCTCTAGTAAAATACTGCATGCCAAATTTTCAATATATTTGTAAGTGTTGTAAACAGTATTTTAATGATATGTAAAAAGATTGGATCGCCTAAAATTTTTCTTTTCCTTAAGGTGACTGGTTAAGTCCGTCTTATGTGCAATAAAGATTAAATAAATAAATATTTTCCCGTCGACCTTTTCCTTCTGACCCGTGCTAGAACGAACGAAATATGCGAGAAAGACTGGATAACAAGCACGCGTGGGGTTAACCCGCCATCTTGGATCCATTCACTATCGGGAAATTTAGTTTGCCAAAGGAATTGGAAAGAAATAAAATGTACTTTGATGTCTGGGCGGTGGTCTTGAGTATTTTGATGAACGGGTCTTATTGGGACATTTTGTGGTATGTTAATAATACAGTCTATGAGTTACTCGCTAAGTAAAAAGATTTGTAGATTGCTGGCTTTGGTCGGAAATTCTCCATCGTGACCATACATTTTTTGATAACGGCTGGCCGTAATGTAGAACGGCGGATTAAGAGGCCTTATACATTTTAAAATGTTTTTTTTTTTTCATATGACTAATATATTGATAATTTCAACCAACTTTTAAAAGTGAATACATTTCCCTGAGTTTTTCATGCGTTCATTACGTGTAGTCCAAAATAAGTTGAAAAAAACAGTTTTCTGCGTGAATTTTGACAGCTTCGAGTAATTTGAAACACAAATTATCAATGAAAAATTCAAACTGTAGGTTTCAAATACATACCAATAAATCTAAATGTTAAGAAACATGTTTGATCATATAAAAAAGTTTCTTATATAAACTGCGACATATCCACTATTTTCAAGATCTTTATTGATAATTATAAAAAACGGTATAAACTCACGTAAAAATTGTCAGGAACGGCCTGAGTATGTCGCGCGAGTCGCGTAGCAGCACGGATAGCTACCCCTGATGAAGAGCTCCAAATGAGTTCGAAACATGTCGGGCCGTTCCTGACAATTTTTACGTGAGTTTATACCGTTTTTTATAATTAGTAAAGATGTCTCACGATAGTTTTAATAACATTATCTTTATTGATTACAGATATCCCCGTGAGATGGGGTCATCCACGTTTTCTCGACGCGGTTTTACAATCAAGCACATTATACTGTGCTTCTGACCTCCTCATGACGATATGGCCATACCAATATGGTCGTCCGTCAGCTTGTTGTATGGGTCTTACATCGATGATGAATTGTATATTTTATACCAGTTTATTAGTTGGGTAGCCGTTAATCTTTCAAATTGTTTATTCTAGTTTAAAAAAAAAATTTAACAAAAAATAGAACCGACTTCAGTAAAACTAAAAAGCCAAAAATAACCCGTTCAAGTACAGATTACCTTTGACTCACCCTTTGAAGTCGATCCCAAACCACTCAGTTATTATATTTATATTTTATAGTTTACGTGAGGTTTGGCCCCGACTTCAAAGGGTGAGTCAAAGGTAATCTGTACTTGAACGGGTTATTTTTGGCTTTTTAGTTTTACTGAAGTCGGTTCTATTTTTTGTTAAATTTTTTTTTTTTGCTTTTTAGTGATTGTTAAAAAAACACTTATGGCAGGGTGATCAGGGAGGTCTTAAAGGCATGCATCTCGTTTGAATTATCTCCTAACTCCTAACCGTTGAGGAGTTGTACCTTCCATCATCAGCTCAGCATTGGAAGATGATGACTACCATATGCAAATACTTAAATAGTTTTATACAATATGTGAAAAATATTATAAGTGCCTATAAAATTTCGGGAATTCCTTCGATTCCTCATGGATCTCGTCATCCGATCTTCACCAAAATTTTATGGGACCAACCTTGAGATGTCTATTCATGAACCTAAAAAGAATTTTCCAAATCGACTCATAAATAACGGAGTTCTGAGGTAACAAACATAAAAAAAAAAAAAAAAAAAAACATACAACCGAACTGAGAACCCCCTCCTTTTTTTGAATTCGGTTAAAAACATGTCACGCCTTGTATCATAGTACCACTCCAATCTATCCCCTAAAATCAACCAACAGTCGCTGATTTTCGTTATTTTTCAAATTTAAAACTAATGGAAACTAACAACTAACACCATTACCAACAGTGACAATTTATCTTTATTATTAACATTTTGAAATAAAACCCGAACCGTAACGAAAGGGGAATCTCGTCAAAAATTACCCTCACGGCCGATAAAGCCGCGATTGCCAGGGAAAGTAATTTGTTCTTCGATTTAACACAGGGCTTGCTTTGGACATCACTAGAAAGAGTGGAATCGACTCCCGACTTGAACAAATGTGTTGTTTTCGGACTAGAGATGCGATACAATCGATGAACTGTGTCGATAAGTTTTTAGCATCGAATTCCAATTTGGCAAAGCTTGATTTTGGACATAGTTAAGTAATGGTATTGCTTACGGGTATGTTTCAAAGTTGAAGCTTTTGTAATTGAACGAATCAACTTGAAATGTACAGAACGCACATAAAAAATAGCCTCGATAAATGGGTTGTGCTTTTGTGTGGGACTGCATTTATAGAAATTTTGTTACCAAAGTGTTTATCTTGTGTAACATGAACTGCATCTGAAATAAGCGGGTAAAGATTAAAACTATAATAATAAACCTAGCAAAACTGTTTTACAAAAAAAAAACTTTACAACCTAACTCATGTCTACCATATTCCACTTCACTGAACTTAGGTACAATAGAGATAAATAAATAGAAACGCCTCATAAACCTTGTGAAAACTAACAGATTGCCGACATGTTTCGCGGTAAAAATGCACAACCATACTTTAATGATGCTTAAGTATTTATGCCACGCTACGCTATATAAATTGCAAAAATTTGCATCGCGCTCCTTTTTCATGCTAATAAACTGACATGATAATTGCGCCTACGCATGTTTTGAACGCGTAAAACAAAAGAAATGCGTAAGATATGGTCGGAAGTCACAAGATGTTTTATATTTTGCTCGATCCTACAAACTGGGAGGGAAGATAATTAAGGGTTATTTGTAGCGGTAAAGTGTGCTGGTTCTATTTTATGTTTACAATATTTACAATAATTTTAATTAATTATTCATGCAAATGCATAATACATTTTTTTAATGGACAATCTTACACAAATCGACCTAGTCTCAAACTACTCTTTATACCTACTCTTTGATTTTAAGGTACGAACACACCAAACAAAAAAAAAGAAGTCACCTATACTCCTCTCACTGTCTACAAAATAATAATTTGATAGCATACAGGATAACCCCTGCTACGAAAAGGAAAGCTCTTATCGAAGAAGTATACGAGCGATCATGAACGGGAAGCGGCGAAAACATCGATAAATATTTTTAGGCTTAACCCAAGCGTGGAAAACTTCGTTAAAAAATCTATCGATATTTTTTTTTCACGCTCAACCCCCTTTCTGCACGTGGAACTCAGCCGTAGAATTTCAGGGCACTATAAATGCGCACAGTTTTGCCGCTGACGTGCCTCCATCAATTACGCACTGGAGTTCCCATTTGTTTTATTTATGACCCCGCGGCTCTATACTCTTTACAATACTACAAATGCCTAATGCATTATGGTTATACACCGTGTTTTTGTTGATATAACAAAATGAAAAATCTTTATGAACTTATAGATGGATCTAAACTGATATCAGAAAAAGCAGCTGTAGATATTTCACAAAAAGCGAAACAAATTAGCAAGTTTACGACTCTTTTTTTTGGATACATAAAATTATACAAATATAATCTACTTAATCCAACATTTTATTCTGGATCTAAGTTTAAATAAAATTGTATAATGTATAATTGCTTTCTTTTAACTAGTTTTATTAAATGTGACAAATACACCTCTACATAAATAAATGTAAATGCATGTGTAGTAAAATTATTTCCGAAAACTTGATTATCTAAGATGTCTCATGATTTTCTTGCTTTAATAATAAAGAAGCATGATTTAACGAGTCTATTGAAATTGGAAGCCGAAACAATGTCCCAGAGAACTGACAATGAAGCCACTTACTGTAATATTCCACATTTTCAAACAACATTAAATTGGCTTACGCTTCGAAATTCTCAGAATACCAGCCAGTGACATGGAAAAATGAATATTATTAAAATACACGCACACGAACACATTTCTCGCAAATGTATGCTTATTCGAATGAAAGTCACATTCATAGGTAAAAATTCAGCATAGAGATTCTAACGTTACCCTTTCTTTATCAAATACTAACACTAGTGCGATCATAACAAGGTTTTCTCATGTACGTACACGAAATATCAGCACACATGTGCAATTTCTTTACTTATAAACCACAGACTAAACTCAACCCCATTACTAACCAAAAAGGTTTCAATATGGCAAAACTCGCGAAAGAATAACGTTTTGTAGCTGCAAAGAAAAATCAACCATATCCAAAGAGCGTAGAACACAGTTTGTTTGAATTTGTTATAGCCGCTTTTCTTCGCAGCATTCCGTTTTTGAATAAAATTTTACTTTTTGCGTTCATACGAAATACAACTTTAACGTATACTAGTAGGGCTCGGGTTGGGCTGTAGCGTTTTTGAATTCAGAATGTCGCGTGGGTGAATTCACGAAGCAACAATAGTGTCCAAAAGGGGTACGAGTTTTCGGTCCACTGCGCATCAGTTTGCGCAGGAGGAAAAATGGCCGCGCGCTTTGGACGCGCGCCACGCGCCATTTTGTTAGTATTCGTTGTAAATCTGTTTGGGAAAAATTCACGTGAGTATTTTGGGTGCAAAATTAGTAGGTCAGTGGATTTTCTGTTAATTTAGTAGTAAAAATTAGTGTTAGTCTGTATACGTGTGTACCGTGTGTAGTGCTGGTAAAAAATGATTGATTGTGCAATTCAAATATTAATTGGTTTCTTAATTAATTTAAATAAACTATTTAATTTCATAAAATTAGTACAATTGACTAGGTATCAGTGGCGTGGCGTCCATAGAACCCGATTCCCACCGGCTTGCAATACTTAAAAGTAAACTAAATCGGTCTCAGCTGGCCCAGAGATTTCATTTAACGCACGCAACTGCCAGGTATTAACAAATAAAATAAAATGCATACCTATGACTTAAACCCGAAACTATACTATAACTATTAATCAATACGCCAAAAGGTACTTAAACATCAAATATGTATATTTACTAATTACGTTTTATTTTTTTTCAGGTACATCGTGTTCACGAAGAAACAAAATAGTAATAAGTCCAGTCTTTTTAAGTGTAAGAATAGTTGTTGCGTAATTTAGTTTTTATTAAAGTTCAGTGCTAGGTACCTTATTTAATTTCGTAGGTACCTATTATATTCCAAATAGATAAAAAATTGGTATTATAATAAAATTTACAATATCAGAGGGCAAGGTGCGATAGACTGGGGATCTGACAAGGAATCGAATCTCGTACTCTACGCGCTGCACCGATTTGACATTTCAATAACCCACAACGACATAAAGTATTAATTATCTTTGTTTGAGAATAAATAAATAAATAGGGCAATCATACACAAATCGACCTAGTCCCAAACTAAGCAATGCTTGTACAAGTACCCATAGTACAGTCGCCATCAAATATATCGCAGCATATATATATGCTGCGATATATTTGATGGCGACTGTACTATGGTAAGGCGTTCATAAATATCTGAACACGACTCTTATTACTGGGCGTTACAGTACATGTTCAGATATTTATGGACGCCTTATATGCTGCGGTACTAGACAGGTGCACTACAAGCTGGGCCAACCGCGTCGTCATGTGAGAAGTTCCCAACCTTGATGTTAATGATGTGTTTTCGATACTGACTGTTCAATCTTGCTCCGGAATAGCATACCCTACCGCTGATACCTGAAATAAGTCAAACTAACGTAAATTTATGAAACATGCAATGACTAATTTTTTTGATAGGAGTACACACCACATTTTTTTTATATTAAACCATTGATACATAAATCAAAGCTTAAAGCAAAATTGAAATGAGTTACCTGGGGGAAGAGACCGGGAACCGAACCCGGTACCTCTGGATTGCCGGTCCAGCGCGTTACCCACTAAGCCACACATTAAAGAAAAATTCGATAGGTGGCTTAATGCGGGTTTAATGAGTGCTCATTTCATTATTTCTTAAAGCTTTGATCTTTGTATCAACGTTTCAAATAAACGTAGTAATTTTTTTCTATTCAATTTGTTAAATGCAACGTTGTCAAGTTTTCAATCACGAAAATGAGATAATAGCGTAATATATTCCAAACTTCTACTGATTGGAAAATAAATACTGATATAGTTGTAAAATATGGCGTAGGGATAAGTTAGTTTAATTTGTGATATTATTCAAGCATGAATTAATCGTACCAAACCCAAACCGATGCAAAGAAAGTTAACCCGTTAATAATAACAAACCAAAAGCAACAAGTTACTGCATTATAACGTAACAACAGTTACAGCATAAATTATTAAATTACAACTTCTTTTGTACTCAAATTTGAATAAATTATCAACAATTGTTATTCAAATAGTTCCCAAGGTCGACAATGAAGGATTTGGGGTGACATCTTAGATAAAGGGCCGATTCTTTGCAGGTAGAAAAGGGTTGCAATAAAAGTTATAATTTTGTTTATGGCTCAGATTAGTATTTGGGTCAGACGGTGTCAAATTGTAAGATAAATTGGTTTGCGAATACAACTGTTGTGCTGTGGGAATGAGGTTCTTAGGATTTCTTAGTGGGGATGAGAAAAACAGAACCCTTATAGTGTCGTGGTTTTGTCTATCCATATGAGCCACAGGTATTTTTGATGAGACTTTTAAACTATTATTTTGCTACCTACTAAATAGTGCACTGTTTCAATTTAAGTAAGTTTTCGTTGTATCGTTTTGCAGATATATGTTTAAAAAATATATACCATACCAATATATATTATTTTAATCAGCTTTTTTTCAGTTCATGTCTTTGGAGTAGCCTTTCGTCAGCAAAAATAGGCACGATCTAGCAGAGATGTTAATGCAAGTTTTTTTTCCTTATTTACATAATAGGTACATACCTACATACATTCATACATACATTTACATACGTACATTCTGAACTAGTATTGTGCAATGTGTTTAAAAATGATAGATAATATGACTCAGGAACAAATATCCGAGTTCATTTGACAAATATTTTCCCATGCCGGATTCGAACCCAGGACCAACGGCTCAGTAGGCAGCTGCGTAACACCGTCAAAAGATATTTGTATACTTAATTACATATATGCACTCGCCACTTTTGTACTCATATATATATATCTACGTCTGCAAAACGGATGTATGCTTTATCAGTTGTCCACCGCGATAAACGCAACCGACCGTCATAAGCACTACCTAACGTCAGATCGATAGAAGCGATGTCTCATGATTACACCTCAGTCTATTCGCCCTTACAAAAAGAACTCGGAAATATATTCTAAAACACCGTCCATACATTAAACCACCCTTCACTTTCAATCTTAAGCCTTTTTTTCACTTCCTGATCGTCACACATCTGTGCGACATACAGCATAAAAAATAATAAAAAGCATTCTAATTATGCATAGACGGTTGTCGGTCTTTGACACGGAAAAATAAAAAAAAGTAAAAAAGGTCGTAACTGGCAAAGGGTTAACTTTTTGCTTCACAATCGAGAGCGAACATTATATTATGCAAATGTCGTATTAGCATAGAAGTTTTTGTTGAGAAAAAATCACGCACATCTGTCGCTAGACTTCCGTTTTTGTCATAGATAAAAGCCGTTGTTTATGGTTGTGTTATTATTACAAGGGTATTATTACACGGTTTTATCATAACTGCCGGTAACTTTTACTTGATTTGTAAAGACGAGAAGACAATTTCCGCGAGTTTAATTCAGTATTTCTAAATATTTATATAACTAAAATATTGAAACTATCAAAGTTGAAGTATACCTGTTACTTTAGATTATTTGAGCTTAATTCAGTATTTCTAAATATTTATATAACTAAAATATTGGAACTATCAAAGTTGAAGTATACCTGTTACTTTAGATTATTTTTTTACTTTAGTTAGGTACAATAAATGATTAATATCTGTAAAAAACGTATAGTTGTACTTGGCTATCAAAATTATCTATCTACCTTAGACTACGTCAAAAATTTACATAATTATGTGAAAACCAAGGTCAGGCTACTTAATTACAATTAAATGTTTATTTAAATAGCCGTAAACCATACGTACATGTGTTTGTAGTTATCTCTATGATTTATAATTAAATGTTCAGAAATCTCTGATTAAATAGCTTATACTCGTATACTTGTATTGGTGTGCAAAAAAGTATTGTTCTATTGTATGTATAACTTAAGTAATAAATTAATAATGATGTATACACATGTGATGCAATAAATATGAGAAAGCGCAATTAACGCGTGGATGTTCCATTGTTTAATTAGACTTGAGTTATTTTTAAGTATCGTATTTTCTACAATTATTGGAATCATGACAAAAAAACTGACATAAATAAAGTGAGTTCAAATGCTTTGTTAAAAAAATGAAGAAGCACGGTTTAATGAGTGCTAATTTGGCTTTAAATCTAATTTAAATATTTGAATTTTAATACTTACTCGTACAAGAAGGTATTTAAATTGTAAAAAGCGAATAATTTATTTTGAAATAATGTTAATACTATTGTAATTACAGAGCGTTATAAACGTCTTCGTAGATTCTTATCCGCTTGTGCTGCGGCGTTGCGTAGACATGTTAGATGGACAGATAATAGTGACTTATCATTATAGGCAATTATTCAGTCCGGTAAAAGAATTATGGACGGAAGTCGATACAATACGCACTCAACGGGTTAAGGAACATCGTACCGCAAAAAACAACTCTAATTTAACTACAGCAAAATACTCTTTGGTCATTTCCGTGGGTGCACTTACGTTTATTTTTTATCCATGACTGTCTAACACTTTTAATGTTATCATGGCTGGTTTTAAGTTTCCTGTACATGTTTTATAGTGATTATTAGAGTAACGGATAGCGAGCCTTAATAGGGTCGGATGACCGTGCCCCCTATAAGTGTTAAATGTGTATGTGGTTATTGTTATTAGTTGTAATTGATCGTTTTATTGTATTGTAATTTGTTTTAGTTCTATTTTATTACTAAATGCCACTGGAATGTTTGATGCGTTTTGCGCCTATAAATATATTTTAATGTTTGAAATGTTGATTCGTTTATTGTAGTTTTATTTATTACTAGCGACCCGCCCCGGCTTCGCACGGATGCAATGCTGATAAATTTATGCATACATATAAAACTTATTCTTGAGTCACTCTATCTATTAACCGCATCAAAATCCGTTGCGTAGTTTTAAAGATCTAAGCATATATAGGGACAGACAGAGGGCCAGGCAACTTTGTTTTATACTATGTAGTGATATATACGCTTACCGAGGAAAAGCTTCGGAATCGACTGATGTTTTTAAGTGAAGTAAGGGGTCATCCAGTTCGGTCCATCAGTCTGCTCAAATGATAAGAAAATTATCATGTAACCCTCTCAGACTAACGGTCCGGACAGGTGAAAATGAATGAATGACAGTAAACTGACAGTTCAGAATGATGAACTGAACTGTACCTTTACCATGAGTTAACGTGACCGTATTCGCTAGCGACAGCGTAAGTGACTTGTATGGAGAATAGTACAGCACCCAGCGGTTACTTTGTAGAACTACAATTCTCCATACAAATCATTTACGAAGTCGCTAGCGAATACAGTCACTGTAAACTCATGGTAACATGATAAAAGTGAAACAATAGGGCTACCATAGACATCGCTTTTCGCGCGACACACCATCTCCTGTCTTGCTCCCACGGCATCGAAAGGAAAATGACAGGTAGTATTTTTGGCTTGATAAAGAGTCGCGTAATATTAAATGTTGTGGCACACACAGTATGTTGAAACGGTACTACCCGGACAAGTTAAGTATGCGCCTGTTATCTACGCCGTCACATATAAATGAGACGCAAATTTAATTCGACAGGATTAGCAAAGTTGCGATGTTCTAGAGATATCGCCACTTGTCAAGTAGGGATACGTCAAAAGTGACGGATGGCGATGTAACGGAGAGATCTCCATCACCTCTCTAAAGTTGGTCGAATACCCCCCCAGGTTGTTCGTAAGTGATACAACGAAAAGCATTGAATGTTCCGTGAATTCTGGGCCACTAGAAACGACTTATATAGGTGGGGTAAATGAATACCTAACCTAGCATAATAATTTTGTCCGACAAAAACTTTTGACACAGTATAATCTAGTCCACGCGGTATTGAAAGAAGAGTGACAGGTAGTGTATGTCGCGCAGCAAAAAGTCCTGTGTACCAGTTATGCTACAGGAGGTAATATTGCTGCAACGGAAAACGAGTAAAGAAATATAGATAGGAATACATTTCTCGATTTATGCAACGAAATGATATTCTTTTCCAGCCCAAATCTACTTAAACGAAGACTAGAAAAATTACATTGTTTGCAGGTAACAAAAGTACCTAAGTAGATTCTAACTCCAAAATAATTCATAATATAACCTAGCATACAGGAGCATAGCAGTAACGTGGAGTTAAAAAACTTTTAGATCGAGCCGGCCCAGATATATCAGGCATGTAAAAGTGCCCCTGTAGCTTAGTTACAGGATAAAGTTCATTACTTAATTTTAAATTCGATCGAAATATCTTCCGAAAATTCTACATTAAACTATAACACATATCGCGTAACATATTGTCAATTATTAGCGACTTCGTGCCATTTGTGAAGCCTCACGTCACCAGTGATGTAGCACTGCACCTATTCCTTATTTCGCGGCATCGGTTGTTAGTATTAATGTGAAACAAGTGAGTCACGCGTCATCATCATCTATACTCATGACCATGTCTTCGGCAGCTCTCTTTGGGGATTAATGATGTCACTAGTGACGTAGTGCAGCACCCATCCCTTTTTTGCGGCATCGGTAGGGAGTATTGTTAAGTTTTTAATCAAACTAATATTATAAAGGCGAAAGTTTGTCAGTGTTTGTACATACAAACATACTTATCTGACACTTTTCATGCTCATATTTTCTTCCACAGCCCTACAATAAGATACCAATAAGTCTTAAAATAAGCAAGCCGATGGGAATCGAGTTCTATGAACGCCATGCTGGTATAGTCTAAAGTCAGTACGAAGGTTTTAAAACACATAATAAACCAAACATTTTAGTTGCGCGGCCATTTTAAATAAATACTCGCTACTGGGCATACAATAGCAATTAGTAATAAACACAACACTTTGGCAGAGAGTTAATGAGAATCTTGACGAAAATCGACGACGCGTTTGCCCCGGTTTGTAGACCTGCCTACTGAGCCGGCGGTCTCGGGTTCGAATCCCGGCCAGGACAAATATTTGCGTGATGAACTCGAATATTTGTGCTTGGGTCATGGATGTTCTATATATTTAAGTATATATTTATCTATATAAGTATGTATATCGTCGTCTAGTACCCATAACACAAGCCTTCTTAAGCTTAATTTGGGACTAGATCGATTTGTGTGAGGTTGTCCGATATTTATTTATTTTGAATGAGAGAATTAGAATGAAATTACAGCTTTACAGCTAAAGGCTCGTCCAGAAATTATGTTGTTCAGTTTGATGCGTAGAATATGTTTTAATTTGTTGTTCCTATTACAGGCAACACCCGCTGTGAGAGATTGATTATTATGATTGTCAAGCCGAAAACAACAAAATTAGTCAACAATTTTCTTATATCAAAATATTCCGTTCTAATCCATAAACAATATACCCAAATAAACAACATACCACTTACTCAGAGTCTGGTATCAAAATTTACACGTGATCTTGAATTGGGAGTTAAAATCACCAAATATCACCAAGGCGGAGGAGTCAAAAGTAGGTATACCTAGTACAAATTTTCTAAGCTAAGCTCATCCACTTAAGAACTGAATACCATTGAGTGGTTAACCACAAATTAAGATAATAAGCTCGTAGTAAAAGCAGATCGTACAGTCAACCAAAAATGTGGTCTACCACTTTTCGACTCTATTTTACATGTAATAGAGTCCAAAAGTGGTAGACCACTTTCTTTGCTGACTGTACCACCTTGGAAGGTTAATATACTCGTAATTATCGAGTCTATTTCCTTGGACATTAGACTACAGAATACACTAACAGAATAATGGTGATCATAACTTTTTAGGAATTTTACAACCGCCCGACTCAACAAGAACGTACTCACCTAGAAAAAGGACTATGAACTCTTTATCATCAACCATTTTAAACCTGTTCAACAAGGTATAAGGTTGAAAATTCAATATCCACGCAATGTAGTTCTAACCTTTTTTTGTAAGTAAATGGTTGGCAGTTACGAGAACAAAAGCAGATAGGATTGTATTAGACACAATGCCCTTGTGAATGCAGGTAAGTGGATGAGCTTAGCTTAGACTCAGACATGTAAAAGTGCCCTTTTGGCCTACTTGCAGAATAAAGTTCATTATTTCATTAAAAAAGAAAGCTCGTATCTTACTATTCATTTACCAACTAGATACGAGGCTTTAAAGAGCAGTGACAGAAATTTTAGTTGATTTTGGTTTTCACCAAGCGTTATAATCATATGATGGACGAGCCCTAACCCAGAGACGCTAAAGGCGACCGCGGACCGGAAGATGCAGCGTGGCAAGGCCCCACAAGGTGGACCGACGAGATTAGAATTGTGGGCAGATTGGATTCTTGCGCCTTCCACAGGCGCAAGATCGATCATTGTGGAGAACTTTGGGGGATGCCTTTGTCCAGCAGTGGACGTCTATGCTGGTATGATGATGAAGTACGCTAAGGAATGGAACTCGCTACCATCGTGAGTATTTCCTTAATTTGCTGAAAAAGATAACTTAGGTCTCTTCTTGGTTAAAAGTGACGCTATTGCTGAACCAGTGAGCTACACCTTCGACCCCATAGTCACTTACCATTAGGTGTTACTGAGGTCAATCGCTGGTCAGTTAATGGATAAAAAAAATGTAGAAGAGTCCCTTGCGCTATGATCCCATTTGCCGCTATCATAGGACCAAATACTACATAAGATCCGATTTTTCGATCTCGTTTCTATCAGATCTATAGTGTAATTGTTTTTTGTGTACAATGCGGGACTGGTCATGGGGCACCGCTACGACTGGATAATAGTGATAAGCGGACAAATATTTTGTACCAACAGATGACGCTGTAAGGCTGGTTCCGCGCGCCTCAACAAATCCTGCATCGCACTGTAAAAAAAAACGATTTTTTCGATCCTCCGCTAACTCCATAGAAAACTAATTTTCAATACAATTTTTGTTTTTTTTTTTCATAGTATAGATATATATTAGTATATTACTTCGATGCTCGAAGGTCTCAACAGAGTATCTCAACAGGTGGGCCTTGAGATGAACATGTACAAAACTAAGATTATGTCGAATGTCCATGTAGTACCCACCCCAGTAATGGTTGGTAACTCGGCCCTCGAAGTTGTTGACGAATACGTGTATCTGGGACAAACAATTCAGTTAGGCAGGTCCAACTTCGAGAAAGAGATCAATCGGCGGATTCAACTCGTATGTGTCTTCTCCTCCAAATTACCTCAGTGCTTGAAGACGAGCCGAGACGTGGTCTCTAACTATGGGCCTTTTAAGGAAACTCAGAGTCACTCAGCGAGCTATGGAAAGAGCTATGCTCGGGATTTGTCCACGAGATCGAATCAGAAATGAGGAGATTCGTAGACGAACCAAGGTCATCGACATAGCAAACCGGGTAAGCAAGCTGAAGTGGCAATGCGCGCGGCACGTAGCTCGAAGGACCGATGGCCGTTGGGGCAGAAAGGTTCTCGAGTGGAGACCACGTACCGGCACGTGCAGTGCAGGAGGACCACCCGCAAGGTGGTCGGACGACCTGGTTAGAGTTGCGGGGACTCGCTGGATGCGGGTCGCTGCTATCCGGCCCATGTGGAAGTCTATTGAGGAGGCCTGTGTCCAGCAGTGGACGTCCTATGGCTGAAATGATGATATTACTTACCTTCTATGCTGGATATTCAATAGCCTGATGAATATAAAATACACCACTGTATAGGATTACGCGCACTATGATTGTCAGGCCGCCTACAACGCTACCTATCTAGGGTACAATCGCTGACGAAACTGCTTATGAATTACAACGACGAAAAAATAATAAATAATAATGAATTGAAAAAAAGATGAAATATTTTCTCTTTCTTTTTTTAAAGCAGATATAAAATTTATACAAATCATACAATCGTCATGTTAAATAAACCTAAGGCGAGGGCTGCTCTCCCTCCGCGCCTCCGGGTTTGGAATAACACTAGGGTAGGACAGGCAAGACCACGTGGAGTCGGAATTACCATAGACTCAGGATGTACAGAGGAATCTTTTGACGCTCCGCTCGCTTCGCTCGCTCCGCTATACATTGTCACAATAGAAACCTAACCTAACCTACAGTTTTCGGGGTTCAGCCAATTCGATATTTGTCCAAATCCGTATTTTCTGTTTTAACGTAAAAATAGGTTTAATAATCTTTAGTACTCTTGACATTTAGTGTCAGTAATGATTAGGTCTAATAATCATTGGGTGTGGTAATTATTAGGTTATTTAATATTAGTATTGTTGACAATTAGTACAAATCATTATTAGACTATTGGATTATTAGGTCTAACAACTAATTAGGGTATAAACATTAGGTGAAATGACATTAGGGCTAATGAAAATTAGAGCTAACGTTGATAGGTGTAATAATATTAGCACTTGCGTTATTAGGTCAAGTAGGGAAGTACCTTTGAGCATATTTAGTCTTATTAGATACCTTACAGAGAATTGGAAATTATTTAATTGATTGTACAATATTGCATGTCGTGACGCCTAGTACATCTCTGAAAAGTTCAATTTATTTTATATAATTATTACTGTAAACATTGATTTGGAGAATCTTGTACATCTCCTCTACATGTATCAATTAACTAGTTATGTGACGACGTGTTGGCTCGGTTTGTAGGCGCCAGCCTACTGAGTCGGCGGTCCCGGGTTCGAATCCTGGCCAGGGCAAATATTTGTGTGATGAACTCGAATATTTGTGCTTGGGTCATGGTTGTTCTATGTATTTAAGTATATATTTATCTATATAAGTACGTATATCGTCGTCTAGTACCCATTACATTAGCCTTATTGAGCTTAATTTGGGACTAGATCGATTTGTTTGAGGTTGTCCGATATTTATTATTTACATTTATTATTTATTTATTATAATATAATTGTAATAGTTTCAACAATAATTTATAAAAAATGACTTACTGTTGAGTTTCTTTCGGTTTTCTTCTCAACAGCGGTCTCCTCTTGTGAAATGCAGATTCAGATTCAGACATGTGAAAGTGCCCTTGTGGCTTGCTTTCAGAATGAACTTTTTGATTTTGATTTGATTTTTATTGCAATTCTTATAAGATTATAATTATCGGCATTGCTAACTGAACTACATCGGATTACACTGGATTGAATACATTATGTTAGGTAGGTATTTATTCTTATAAGTGGAAATTATAATAAGAAAATAAAACGTAATCGTTTGGAGAAATTCTTACTGGATAACAATTTTCAATTGGTATTTTACACATATTTATTTCTTTTGCATATCCTATATAGCTTTCGATTTTCATCAAGTGGATGGTGTTTGATGTTTTATTAATGTGGTCGTGTAAGGTATTCATGTTGCTACTATTTACTTGTAAATATAACGCTTACTTTGATAATATCTATACTATTATAAATTTTTTTGGTAAACAATGTCCGCTTATCACACCGAAACGGCTGGACTGATTTTAACCAATTTTGGTACAGGGATAGCTAAATACCCAAAAAGGATTAGAAAATACTTCTTAAATAAAGATGCGGTCTAGTCTAGACTTAAGTTGTGAACATTATTTAAAGTTCGAAGTTTGCACAGGGACCACGAATTCATGGTTAGTATGTCTAATAGTTTATTAAATTTATCGTAAGAATCGTAAAAACAAAACAAAACAAAAAAAATATTTCGAATTGGATTTTCAAATTAGAAATTAGAGATTGCTAGACGCTAACATGAAGTTTTATAGCAACTCGTTACAACATGGTTTACGATCGATTCGAATAATTGCCAAGAATCGTCAGTTGTTTCATACCGCCTGTAATTTACACAGTTAATGACTGGACAATGGTTTATTCGCCAGGAAATAGCGTCTTGGTTAGTAGTGAAAATAACAACTATGCGTATATTTTAATGCAGTCTATAACAGTGATAAAATACGCAACGACCACAGTTATCACTACTAACCACGACCGCGGAATAGCAAGGAAACTAATAATACTAGACCAGAAACTATACAGAGTGGAACGGAACGAGGGACTCGCGATTACGATCAACTTCTAGTATGAGGCAACTAAAAAAAAATACGTTAAAGAGGCGATTAGCAGGAATTTTTGTATGGAGAAGAAAGTTTTCCTTTTAAACGTGTTTGATGCTGGTCATATTATATGATTGATCCTTATTGTGAGTAGACTCGGATGTTAAAAATAAAGACCCTGATTTCGTTCCACCTATTATTTGTTTCAAATTGTGTGTAGTAATGGACTAACTTGTAATCCTTCTTTTTTACATCCTTAACAACATATTTCTATTTTTATTTTGCTTATTTGTTTGCAAATAAATAAAAATTTACTTTTTTATCATGCTGTGCATAACTTATCAGAATTAGAAAAGTAAATTGAGATATGATAAAATAAACCTCAATGAATACTTACTTACCTAGGGAAATCCGAAACGTTGATTTCAGTACTGAAATACATATTAACCGGTTTTATATTCCACTTGCGCGTGCGACAGTACCTGCGACGGTTTATGCAAATCCTCGAGGGCGCCGTGCGATTGAACATGCATGACGCCGCCGCTGGGCCCTTGTTGTCTTGCAGCTTGTTACAAGGAACACTACTTGCAAAAAAACTGTATTTTACGTATATACGAGTATAGGTATATCAAGAGACAATTTCACATGTAGGTAATACTTAAGTTGACGATGGAGCATGCTTGTAGATAGTGTCATTTCACTCGATTGAATGTGTAAGTAATGTACACAGAAAATATAATCTAGGTATACAACAACGAAAGGAAAAAACTAATCAGTAAGTTGACACATTTTAATGATATTGTCATTAAAATTACTAGTTATAAATATATAGGTGAATAAATAATTTTTAAACAATTTATGCCATTGTTTTTAATTTCCGTATTGCATTGCAAAAAAAACTGTATTTTGTATAGGTATATCAACTGAAAATTTCAATTAAGTCGACGACTGATCATGGTTGCTGTAATTTCACTCTATTGAATATTGTATCTACACAAGTAATAAAATCTAGGTATACGACTAAAGAAACAGTAAGTTGTAAGAAAGAGTGAAACGAATCAGTAAGTTGGCACATTTTAATGATATTGTCATTAAACCCACAACGAACATCATGAAATAAATAATTTGAAAAAAAAATTGTGTTTAATTTTTTAATTTCCTATGTTTCCACATTTTCTAACAGGCGTAATAAATAAGATCAGAAAGTAAACTTAAATGTAAAAAGAAATCACAAAAAAATAACCTACTTCAATAAAACTAAAAAGCCAAAAATAACCCTTTCAAGTACAGATTACATTTGACTCACCCTTTGAAGTCGATCCAAAACCGCTCAGTTATTATATTTATATATTACTAGCTGTGCCCCGCGGTGTTACCCGCTCATCCCACGGGAACACTAAATTTATTCGGGATGAAAACTATCCTATGTCCTTCCCCGGGACTGAAACTATCTATATACCAAATTTCATCTAAATCGGTTCAGCGGTTTAAGCGTGAAGAGGTAACAGACAGACATACAGACAGACAGACACACTTTCGCATTTATGATATTAGTATGGATATGGATTAGTATGGATAGTTTACGTGAGGTTTGGCACCGACTTCAAAGGGTGAGTCAAATGTAATCTGTACTTGAACGGGTTATCTTTGGCTTTTTAGTTTTATTATAAAGTCGGTTCTTTTTTTGTAATTTTTTTTTGCTTTTTAGTGATTCATATAAAATACTTATAATACTTATGTCGGGGTGATCGGGGAGGTCTTGAAGGCATGCATCTCGTTTGAATTATCTCCTTACTCCTAACCGTTAAGGAGTTGTACCTCCATCATCAGCTCAGCATTGGAAGATGATGACTACCATATTAAATAGTTTTAGAAAATCATCATCCTCCTAGCCTTTGTCCCATTTTTTGAGAATGAATTCTCAATCGGGGTCGGCTACCTAAATCCCAAGATGTGGCGTAGGCACTAGTTTTTACGCAAGCGACTGCCATCTGACCTTCCAACCCAGAGGGGAAACTAGGCCTTATTGGGCTTAGGTGGTTTCCTCACGATTTTTTCCTTCACCGAAAAGCGAGTGGTAAATATCAAATGACATTCCGTACATAAGTTCCGAAAAACTCATTGGTACGGGCCGGGTTCGAACCAGCGACCTCCGGATTGAAAGTCGCATGCCCTAACCACTAGGCTACCACCGCTTTAATAGTTAGTAAAGTATACTTTAATAAATAGTTTTAGAAAATATATGAAAAATATTATGAGTGCCTATAAAAAAAAAAAGATAACTCGTTGCGCACGCGACAGTAACTGCGAAATGTACACTAATTACAATAAAAATATTTTACGTAGATAATATATTTTGATATGTTATCTACAACTATTTTACTACCAACAGATGAGATTGGATTGATGTTTGGTAATAAATAGTGTAGTTAATTTCACTCAATCAATTAAACAAAAAAATTGGTTTGCCGCTTTTCCACTCTACAATGTCATGAGTAGATTGAGTAAGTAGTAGGTAATGTCCAAAAGTGGTAGACCATTTGTTTGGCTGACTGTACACAGGAAATTATAATATATACGACGAAGGACAGTTTGAAGGCAGCGTAAGACAAAGATTGCAACACTTCATACATAGAATAACTTTACAGCAATTTTGTGTTTTACTTTGATGGAATGGATGAAATTTTTCGAAAAACTAAAATTTTTGTTTTTGTTTAGAAAAAACCGTTCATTATTAGAAAACCATTTTTCTGTATTTTACGGACCTTTCACGGAAACCTAAGTACAGCGATATTTTTTTTCGACGTAGCAAACAAAATTATTATAAACAAGAAGAGATATGCCCAGAAGTAGTTAGTAGTGACATCTATTTTCAACATCTTGCTTTTCAATTTCAGTACTTGAATAAAGCGCCATCTGTTAGGTGGCTAAAGAAATAAGAAATGCTTATTTGAGATTTGGCAAGGGTATTTAGACAGACATAAATAAAATATTTTTGTTTTGGAGTTCATGATTAGTGCATCTATTCAACAAAAATATACAAAATATTAAATTCTAATAAGATTTGATTCTCATAAGACTATTAGCGCCACCTAGTATCGAGTAGACAAACTAATTTTCTCTCGTCGGTAAAACAGTACACCAAATGCTTCGGGACGCACAATTCGGCATAGAAAAAAAGTTAAACTTTTGTTTCATTGCCAGTACGAACTCTCGAACTCGCTGGAGTTTTTAAAGAGGGAATGGAACTAGACGAATTTTACATTAGCTCTCATCGTAACTTTTAAAATCCTTTGTTTAGTTTGGAAAACTCCAGAAGCTGGCAACTTCATAGTTACATTTAAAAAGAAAAGTTCATTGTTTTTTTTTACTATCAGTTTATTAATTTATTTTTCTGTAGTAATATAAATAAATGCTAAAAAAGAAATATAAATAAACAACCGAAATCTATGACAACACTATGCCTGCATAGAGCTGTAGTCTTCGACTTATCCGCGAAATAAATAAACTGTCAATAATGTCAAGCTAAACGACTTTTTTTTTTTATTACACAGCAGACTAAAGTAACCTTTCCATTGTGTCAAAGTTTTGGAGTTTTAGAATGAGTTTATAAATTGATCCTACAATTAAGTATAGTAATCTTAGGAAAAATATAAAAATAGTATTACGTCCTCTTTCTAAGCGGAAAACAGAAAAGTTATAAAATTGTAGTCGTAATATTGTCGATTGTAAACCAAATTAGATTTTTCTATACCAAATTGCTTAGCATTAATTTTGAATAAAATCCTAAATATGTTAATTGAAACGAATCTTATTCCTAGGCATCTTAGTCCTTAGTGCTTTTTAGTTCTTTGGGGTAATTTATTACATTAAAAAGGCTAAGGGAAAGGAACTGCCAAATAAAATTTGCAAAATTTTATAGTAGGTACCTATAAACAATTGAAATTGTCAAATCACTTACATAACTACGTAAAAATATTTAAACAAAATTACGAGCCAGCGAGTTTTTCTGTTTTAGACAGTCATATGATAAACTGGGCAAATTTGTAGCCATTAAAATAAAAAAAGTCCATAATAAAAATATTAAAAGAAAAACATGTCTTCGTTAGTTTTTCCGCTTAACCCTTAATTTCCATACAATTAGTAAGTATTAAGTAAGTTCATCAACTGCACGCTTGTTTGCCACTTACCCATATAAAAATCTCCGGCCTAGCGGAGCAAAAAACAAACTGAGATTACCCTCCAGAATTGGGAAATTCGTCCTAATTATAATAACATATTGGTAGAGATCAGACAGCCACCCCAGGGTGGCTTCATCGGTGGCATTTCAGTTCAACTGTTTACTTATATCTGTGTATATTGTGCTGAGGGGTGGTTGGGTGGTGGAGTTTGATAAGTTTTTGGGACTGTTCCTTTAGAATACAGGGGACAAATCCGACGTTTCCAATGATATAAGTCCGAAATATTACCCCTAGTTTTCAGCGATGTGCTTTGTGGTTAACTTAAATGAGTTGTCAATTTAACTTAGTACAGCCCGAACAGTATTAATAGATATAAAATATACATATGTCTAATTGTCCGCGATATGACTGATGTAGCTCAAATGGCTATAAGTTAATGTTAATCGAATTTGACCTCATGAATGGGAACTGTATGAAAAAATTAAAAACGATATTTCTTTATATAAGTATTATTAACCCTAATTATTAGATAAAATTCCAAGCAAGAAAAAAAAAAGAAAATGTATGGGATCCGTTGCCCAGCTATGAGATACCTCAAACAGCTAAACAAAAAAATCTGTAGCCTAGATGTTATCGTCGTCTAACGCCAATTAGTTCAATAATAGAAAAATGCATCAAATTATATATAAAAAAAGATGGATTAAGATAATTTGACAACTTATTTTATGGTTATTATTATCATAAATTAAGAATGTATTTTTAAGGCATCCTTGAGTATTTTTAAGGCTTTCTTGTACTAATAATTTTCATAATTATGTCACAGGTAAATTATGGGTATCACCCAAAAGTAGTATAATTAGCGCAACTTTTGACATTAGCCTGTCAAAAGTTATATTGCAGCTGCGCTATCAAAATGGAGTCGATCATTTCTGTGGATACTTTGTTTAGAGTCTGAATTTAAAAAGTTATTATTCATCGTTATTCAGTCCCACAGTAACCTCTAGTAGGCTTGTTTTATGGACACTAGACGACGATAAACATATGTACTTATATAGATAAATACATACTTAAATAAAAATAACATCCATATTCGAGTTTATCACAAAAATATTTGCCCTTGCCGGGATTCCAACCCAGGACCAACGGCTCAGCAGATAGTTGCTTTAACTACTGCGCCAACCGCGTAGTCGTCATTATAAAGGAAAAAACTGGTCATACATAGCCCATTTTTTTTTCCAAGTTTTGACAATATTTCACATTTCATCATATTATGACTATCATCATATCAGTCTATCATATGACAGAGTAACAATTAATCCCGACTGACATTGATATAATGTACCTACTTGGCTAACTGCTGATGCGAGCTGCATTAAATGTTGTCGAAAATGTGTCATTATAAGCTAACACGAACACGTCGCTAAAGTAGAGATACTTATAGTGGTGATATTTTTGACAAATTTCATTAACGTATATTTAGCCCCTGAATTTGTACGTTTAAAAGAATAAACCTGCCTGCTTCTTAATTTTTTATTAGGGTTGTTTCACACATACCACAACCACACGACAACCACAACCACACCACAACCACACGACGTGGTCGGGCGCATATTTTGTATGGTTAATGAATAGTTCAATTCACACGAACCACAACCACACCACAACCACACGACGTGGTTGCGACGTGGTCGGGCGCATATTTTGTATGGTTAATGAATAGTACAATTCACACGTAACCACAACCACACCACATTTTAACGCTGCGACGTGGTGTGGTTGTGGTACGTGTGAATTGAGCCTTAGAGGTGTTGGTCAAAGTATAATTTCAACTAAGGAAAGTTGAGTTTCTTACCTACAAGCTGGGCATGGGTCTTCCTCAAAGAACGCCACCTTGGCTGGTCCTGTGCCGCCGCCTGTCGCCTGTGTGGAGTGAATTCTCGTAAGCGTCTCAAACTCTGGTAGGTACCCACTGCCTAACTACATTGATGACTCTGTTGGTGAACGCTAACGTATTTTTTCATTATCTTTTAAGAGTTTCACTCTTATCGGTACTGGTCTCTCCACCCCGTTTTTCTTTTAAGGGTTCCGTACCCAAAGGGTAAAAACGGGACCCTATTACTGAGACTTCGCTGTCCGTCCTTCCGTCCGTCCGTCTGTCACAGTTGAAATTTTCACAGATGGTGTATTTCTTTTGCCGCTATAACAACAAATAATAAAAATAAAATAAAATAAATATTTAAGGGGGGCTCCAATACAACAAACTTGTTATAGATTATGGTACGGAACCCTTCATGCGCGAGTCGGACTCGCACTTGCCCAATTTTTTTACATCACGCTAATCACACTAATATTCTAAAGGCGAAAGTTTGTGAGTTTGTTCATGTGTATGTTTATTTCTTCTTCACGCTCAAACGGCTGGACTAATTTTGATAAATTTTGTTGTGAAGGTAGCTGACACCCTGGATTACCACATAGGCTTTTTATCCCGAATAAGTGTAGTGTTCCTATGGGATGAACGAAACAATAAACAGCTGTGTTCGCTCAGTTAAATATTAGAAACATAGTTAAATGCTCCTCCAATGTAAAGAATAAAGTTACCTTAATAAAGGATATCAACCATAACTAAATTGGTCAACGTACTGGGTGGCCTTGTCAATATGACACGATCATATGAAAATATTTTTTTTTTCTTTATTACCTATGACCTTAAAAAAATAATGACACATCTGTTAAAACTAACTTAGAACTAAAAATACGTTATTTTCTCTACCACACTTAGCGTTATAAGTTTACAAAAATAATTATATATAGAGACAGTATTACAACAACAATACTTTATTAATGTACAAAAGGAAACAAAACAAATACAATTTATAAACGGCATGTATTTAAATCGATATCTGTATATTCCCTTTTTCGATCAAAATATTTGAAAGTTTCACCAAAAATACTGACTTGAACACTAATTATGCACACTAAATAATGCGAATTCAATATACCTACTATTTAAAGATATTTGCAAAACTGTTTTACTGGATAAAAAAAAACAACTAACCTAACCTAACCCGGCCGAGTCAGATCTTAGTGTGCAGTGCGAGGATAATTAGTGCGCAAGTCAGTATTTTTGGTGAAACTTTCAAATATATCCGATGTACGAACCATATTTTTGGTGTGAATTCGGTTAAAAAGGTCATCTCCTTTTGTATGATGCTTAAGTTTTTTTTGTAGGGCATGTTCAGTTAATCAAGTGTTTTTTTGCACAGCAGAGGAGTTACCTAGTGTACTGAAAAATTATACAGATGTGCAATTAAATATATCCCTTTATAAATAACGGTAGACTGCCATGGTATTACCATGTATAATTATTATTGTAAACGTAAGCATGCAAGTTTAAAATTTCATATAAAAAAAACATACAAATGTCAGCTATCTCATATTTAACCTTTCACATTAACGAAGCATCTCAGCAATGTAAAATTCATGTTATTGTTTTTTTAATGTTTATATCCATTAACTTTATGTCCTTAGGTGTGTTCTTTGTATGTTACCTTTTAAGAGTGCTCATGTACAAAACTTTTTACTCAATAAAATATGAAATAATATGTTATAACTTTTATAACTCCGCTCATTAAAATTAAAAAATATAATACTCACACGAAATCCTTTGTTTTTCGTCCTGTATATTTAGTTGTGAATTTCAAAAATTGTTACAGGTTACGGTGAAAAATGGAATAATTTGTAAATATTTCAAAAATGGGCTTACTCATGTAGTTTAACCTTTCATTGGCAACCGCCGCGACTGATCGGAGCTCCTGATGATGAGTCGCAAACTGATTAGATACGATTTGATTATGATATTCGATTTAAACGACGTGAGTAAACCCGTATTTATTTACATGTATATACACTTATTATTATTTTAATGTGTCCGAGACACACGGGGAGTTTTCTATGTAAATCTTATTTGTAACTGTTAGTTAACATAAATGTCTTATATTTCTTTTTAATTCTCAGTACTTATAGCCTGGATTATTCAGAATTACTCCATTTATTATACTCATACTATTCCACTATTTGTATAAATTAAGAATAAATTATTTGTATATTGTCAGTGTCCTTGTAATTTATTTTGTATTGAAATTTATTTTTTTATTTTGTAATTTATTTGATTTATTGAAAGATAACAAAAGTAATGCTCTGGAACAACTATATAGTATTTTCTATGAAACAACATTTTCTACACTAAATGTTGCAATAATCCTTTTTAACAATTAAAAATTAAAACATTTTCTTAGGTTCAACTTAACAGGTCTACAACATAAAACCATAATAACCATAGTTTTGGAACATTTTACCAAATGACAATCTATCTACCAGGTGGGCCCTGTAACAGGAGCAATAAATTAAAACATAGATTCTACCCCTCAAACCGAACAACATTTATTAAGCAACTTTAAAAAATAACTCATTTATAATGTAAACCTGTAAATTAAAGTTTATTTAAAGAAGCAATGTACTATACTATTGCGAAACATTTGATATTTAGTAATGTGACAGCTATGTCAATGCTAAGGCGATGTCAATGTTAGACGGCGTACATTGAAAATTGATTATTTTATTATTATTGATTATTAAAAAAAAAAGTTTTTAAACAGATGTTGTCCAATTTGACGAGTTAAATCTATGTTTTAATTTTTTGCTCCTGTTACAGGACCCACATGGTATAAGCCACAGACGTCCACTGCTGAACATAGGCGTCCCCATAGCTCGCCACAAGGTGCGATCCCGTGCAGACCCCATCCATCGCCCCGCAACCCTAACAAGGTCATCTGTCCACCTAGTTGGGGGCCGTCCCACGCTGCGCTTTCATATACGTATAGGAAATTACAATAATGACAGCTTATTGATAACCAGTGACCAAAAACAATCATCAAATTATTTTAATGCAATTTCGCGACCCACAAAACATTAACATAACCAATTTAATTCCAATAATTACATAAATTTATTCAAACAGGTGCTTCATTACTGTCCCTGTATTCAGTTTTATTACATTATACATGTAAACTTGTAAAATTATAGGTAGAATTTATGGAATATTCATTAATTTAATTTAAACTTTGAGCGACATTTAATAACTAATAATTTGTGTACGTTCGTTATGTTGTTTAAAGAGTTAATTTGTGGGTTTCTGCGCGCTACAATGTTATATCTGTAACAATAATAACACATATTAATATAATTACGAGATGATCGTATGTTTGCAGTAAGTGACGTTTTGAAGAAGTTGTCGGAACTCAAGGACTGGCGCAGACAATCGACTGGCAAACTGGAACACATACATGAAATCGAGTGAATATTACAGACAAACCAAACAATACAACAAAATAACCTAAAAGAATAAAAGTTGTGTAAAACAAAGATGTTCTAAAAAAATATATTACATTTTATTATTTAGAGGCTACGGAATCGTTATGTATGTACGAGTATATTTTGGACATTTATGTCTGTGCGTGTTCACTTTAAGCGATGTGAAAGTGTTTTGTATGATTCATTCCCCTTGCACGGACGAAGCTGCAAGCATTTTCTAGCAACAATGAAAATCGTCAAAAGTCTAGCAAATCTGTGCATAATTTTACGCATACAACATCAAACGAAAAATATTAAGCGAGAATGACAAGCAACTACTTGACACGCGACTCATATCTCCCTTCACTTTCCTTTCAGTACCCTCCGAGTGTGTAAGATGTATTTTGCTGAGTTGCGCCACAAGTCGCGGCAATTGTCTCATCATCATCAGCCAACAGTACCTAATCTACCGCTGGACATAGCCTTCATAATTCACGCCACCATACTCTGCAAATAATATTACAGTTTATTCGAACTGCATTTTAAATTACTAAACAGAATAAAAACCAACATATATTTATACAATGTCAGTCCATTTAATCATGTTGAAGTCGTGCGTATGCGGCAGCACTAAAATGCATATTCAATTTTATATTTATGTACTAGTTATGTTTAAAGTAACAATAATATAGTTGCAGGCAATATGTCAATTAAGATGTTTTCATGTTCACTTTTATTAATATTCTTTCAAGTCGGGTAAAACTTCCATGAAAAGTAACGATCGCTTTTTACCACCTGTCAACCAACGTCGAAAGGTTCTCACTTCAACTATAGAATACAAGGTGGGGTGGAATATAAGGAGCACTATCTTATCTATATAAGAATATTTGAAAAAGTGTCCAGCGGTTACCAGTACGTCTAGCGTAACTTTGGCCCGCGACTCATGTCGCGCGACATAGCATCATCCGTCACTATCTCATAGTACTGTCCAGAAAGAGACGGGTACTATATCTCGCGCAAGAAAGAGTCGCGTGTCAAAGTTATGCTAGACGTGCTGTAAATGATAGTTCCAATACCGTCCGCAATAGCGCTAATGTAGCAAGAAAGTATTTAAAAAATGCAGGTTGTAGACGGAGTGAATTGTGTCGAGTTGAAAAGTTTAATATTCCTGGTGACCACCTTAATTTTTATTTAGTCCTTTTAAATATGGGTATACAGGGAAAATGCATTAAGTTTACGATGACTTTTATTAAAAATTCATAAACAAACCGTTGCTAAGTAACATAACTACTCAGCTCTGGCGCCAACAATTTAACGCCTTTCAGCGGGCATTGTTAGACATAATATAAAGATATTACTGCTTATTAATTCAATCCTCCATAACTTCAACTATTTTCCTGAGCATTTTGCAGTTTCTTGAAGAGATTGATATTATCAATTATTATAAAGATTATTTAGCTCAAAGTTTCTTAAAGTTTACATATTATCTTATCTTATTTTCTTTATTTAATTTATTTACAGGTATTATACTCATATAATCATATTATTAGGTCTAATATAATAATCATATACAATTTGCCTATGCTTAAATTACGAGCCACCCTATCGTTTTAATGAGTCATCCTATTTCTTCCAAAAATATTTTTTTCTAACATTGTGAACTATATCATTCCCTTCTTCCAGAAATTTAAATTTACGCAAGAACCATTTCTTCAAATCTCTAAGTCATATTATATCAAATGTTTTAATCTGACTGGCCCACCACTTTATAGGTGTACGCTGAATCCCACCGTTTTTTTTTATTTTCATTTTATATGCTAGCCAGTGAGTCATTACACCCAACATATATTCTTTTTCTAATGTTCTCAACTGTCACTCACCCGCAAATATAGGTAGGTAGTACGCAAACGGCATCGTTTCCTCCCTAGGGCTGCACCCCACGGTTCGTGCCAGGGGTGGCGACTCCATATTTTTTGTTTAATCGAACTTTTAATATCGAGCTGTGCGCGTGCTTATTTATTTCGTATTATGTGGTACTAGAATGTGCAATAAAATTCGGAGGAGGGAAATGCATGACGCGGGTGGCACAGTGTGTGGTGTCTACTGAACCGCAGATATACGGGCATTTCTCCACTAAATGGAAAATTACTGTCCCTAACTAAATTTATATGTAATAAAACTTAAAAATCCCAGCTTTTTGTATCAATACCGATATAGAATTCGGTATTCTTGGCACGCTACCGTTAATTTAGTAATTAAATAATGGAATATTCAAATAAATGAACCTCAAACTCCTCAAAAGACAGTCCCCTGGTATGTCCCGTTTCCAGAATTACAAATCTTGTTACTAAACAGTTGTTTTTTGGCCGCTGATAATTGAATAAAAAATATCCAAATACATTAACAATAACAGTAAGCATATTTATACATCACAATTATATTTTTACAATAAAATTTTAGTCGAAATATCCATGTATGAATGCTGTCCTCAAGTAATTAAAACAGTCCCCTGTTAAAATTTTAAAACCGTACTGAAGTCATATTTAGTTTTTGCGGGAAGCATTTACATCGTGAAACGGAACGCGATCGGTGTGAAGTTCGATCGGTTGTGAAGCTAGCGGGCAGCCGCCATCTTGTTTAGTGTCACTGCTACGTCATGTGGTGAACCACGCGTCTCGGCCGTTAGTGAAAACATTCCTCTGGTAAGCCTTTTTTTTACTATTTTAAGCGTTTTAATAGCGACAATTTGTTTAAAATAATTGCTTATCTTGTATGTAGCCACATTTGTTGCGTTTATCTGAATGTATTTAAATGATATTGTTTTATTAAGTATTCACGTAAAAAGAACAGTCCCCTGGCCAACATTCCCCTGTCATTTCATAGCACAGGGGACTGTTCATACCACAGGGGACTGTTGATACTACTGTTTCCTTAGGTTTTGAACGCTAAAAGTAACGTCTCTTTTGTAGGTAACATCTCAAAATGCCACCGAAAAAGAAACCACCCAAAACAAGAGAAGAAATACTAGAACAAAAACGTATAGCTGAGCGTTTGAGATATCAACGTTTAAAAAATGACCCTCAAAAAAAGGAAGAATTGAAAGAAAAAGAAAGGCAGAAGTATGAAAAGAAAAAAGAAAAAGGTAAAAAAAAATTAGTTAAAGATATGAGTCGTCGTGAGCATAAGGCTGCAAAAAAGGTTTGGAGAGAGCATTGTTCTAAGTATCGTGAAAAAAAAAAAGCCATGAAAGACATAACAAATAATTTTGTAAGAGAAAATACACCTCATTCAGAAGATTCAGCAGAAGAATGTCAGGCGCCTTTAAGAACATCAGAAAGTGCATTAGTTAAAGCAAGAAAGAAAAATGCTAAAAAGAAACGTGAAAGGGTACTGAAAGAAAAAAACTTACAGATTCAGGAATACAAGCGGAAAATGGAAAAGTACAAAAAGAGGTTACAACGGTTAGAAAGGAAGGTTAATGGCAGTAAAAATGAAGAAACACCTAACACAAAACTAACAAGAATGTGTGATACTCCAAACACTCGAAAAGAAGTGGTTAAAAAGGCACTTTTCGGTGAGGTCTTGAATGAACAATTAAGAGAGAATTATGCAGGTTTAAAAACACAAAAAGAGAAAGATATTTTTGGGAGAGTTGTATCTGGTGCAATAGTAAAAAAGTATAAGTTATGGAGGGTGCAAAATAGTGCTTTATCGTATAAGAGACTTAAGAAATTAAAAAACCACTCTCTATTACCAATGAAACGCACTCGTCAAGTGTTCATTGCGAAAGAAAAATTAAAGACAGTGCAAAACTTCTATGAAAATGACGATAATAGTCGAATTGGTGCAGGGAAACGTGAATGTGTGACCAGAAACGGAGTCAAAAAACAAAAAAGGTATTTATTAGATACATTATCTAATTTATACAAGAAATTTCAGCATAATAACTCTGGTCTAATCAGTTACCAGACTTTCTGTCGTTTGCGTCCTTTCTGGGTGGTAGCACGTAAGATAAACGAACGGGATACATGCCTCTGCATCAAACACGCAAATATCGACCTGAAATTGGCTGCATTGCACTGTCAAAGGATTCTGCCTTACAATAATCACAATAAATTGCTTGAAAACACTTGCTGCAATCGTTATGATGAGCAGTGTTTATCTCGGGAGTGCCTGCGCTGCGTCAACAAGAATCCCGATTACAAAGAATTTGATGACACAAAGCCTTTGTCGTTTAAAAAATGGATAGCTGAAAAACAAGATTACAAGGATCCTAAGTTGAATAAAGTACGATCCATAACAAAATATGTAAAAAAAAGTCTAACGGTTCGTCCGACTGAACTAATACAGGAACTGCACGAGGAATTGGATGCGTATTATAAGCACGAAAGAAACATATTGCATCAGTACAATGCCTTAAGGGAGTTAAAACAAAATCTTAATGATAACGAAGTTGCAATACTTATGGACTTTTCAGAGAATTACTGTACAAAATATAATGAAGAAATACAGGCATATCATTTTGGAGGGTCTAGGCTTCAGTTCAGTCTTCACACTGTAGTCGTTTACACAAAAGATTCTACGCAATCCTACTGTACTGTTTCGCAAAACACCGCACATTCACCAGCTGCTATATGGGAACACTTGAAGCCAATTTTCAAAACTCTACCGACACATATTACCTGCATCCATTTTATAAGCGACGGACCCGTTACGCAGTATCGGAACAAAACCATGTTCCATATATTGGCTACAAGGCTTCATGTAGAGGTTCCAAATATACAAAAGTTTTCCTGGAACTTTTCGGAGAGTGGCCATGGCAAGGGTGCCGCAGATGGGGTTGGCGCCACATGCAAAAGAACCGCAGATGCCATCGTTGCTGCAGGAGGCGATATCGACAGTTTGGAATCCTTTATTGAATGTGTGCAACAAAGATGTCCTGCAATTAAAATGTTTGCGATTGACGATTATGCAATAAATAATATGACTAATGACATTCAGAAAGACGCCAAAGGTCTGAAAAGTTTCAATGGTACCCTCAAAATACATCAGGTTAAGGGGAAAATAACACGATGTCCTTTGGAGTTACCTAAAGGTGCTGAGAAACTAATAATGAAAGCTTTAAGCTGCTCCTGTGAAGACGAGTGTGAGCATTATAATCTCGGGGTTATAAACTACCAACTGTCGAAACTTCACGTTGATGACATTTACACCGACTCCGAATCGGAAAACGAAACCAGGTTAGCCCAGAACTCACCGGATAGTGGTAACATTATAACAGAAAATGAAATTTCACGACCGTCTGACAATGTCAATACCAATTTTGAGAATAGTGCAGGGCCGAGCACAATCAACCAACAGCAGTATAAAAGTGGTGATTACGTTCTAGTCAAGTTTAACGTTAGAAACACAGAATATCGTTATGCTGCTGTTATCACTCAAGTTGATAATGAGGAAGACGAACTAACGGTAACCTATATGAAAATTTGTGATAAGAAGGGCCGCAAGTTTAGAATGGACGAAAATGATATTTCTGATGTCAGTGTTGACCAAATATTGCAGAAGTTACCAGATCCAGATCTAACTCTAAAAGGGAGAACATTATTATATTGTTTTCCTGTATCCGTACCGGTCTTTGAGAAAAATTAGTTTGTTTCAATATTTTTCCTAAAAGTACAATGTTAAGACTGATTTGTTTGTAAGGTATTGTACAACTAATGTTGATTACTTTAGTTAGGTACTTCAGAAGTATTATGTTAACCTAAAATATCGGATGTGATAATTAATTAAGAGGAGTAATGTTTCTGTGTTTATGTTTTTTATATTTTTTGTTACTGTTTTAAAAGGCAAGTTGCCATATTTTCCATTATTATACAGACTGACTTTAGTGCCATATATAAAGTTAGTTATTTCTTAGTTTAAAAGTATTTTTAAGACTTAATTGTTTTATTAAGTTTAACGCAACTGTTACAAGACTAAGAAAAGTCACTTTAATAAGTAAGATTTGTTTTAATACTGTTGATTTTTTTTTAAATAAGAGTAAATAAGACATACTTTAAGAATAGTAAAGAAAAATAAAGAGGTTGATTACTTACACAAAAAACTTAATTGTTTTCGTTCATAAAACATTCCCCTGGGTGGTTAAAACAGTCCCCTGTCACGGTTTTGCGAAAAATCGTCCATAAGTCAAAAACCAAGAGGAAAATGTGTGGGCTTTTTTAAGATATACATTTAATGTACTATTACCTACCATTTTATTTACAAATATTCTCAACATTTAATAAAATTACTTCAGGATAGTTGTGTATGGACGAATTTCCAAATAGCAGAGAAACACCCATACAATACAAGTACTCTTTATTGCACACCTCATAAAACATACAGGAGAAATACAATGCAAGAAATTACAATTAGAGGTAAACAACAGGCGGTCTTATCGCTAAAGAGCGATCTCTTCCAGACAACTATTGGGTAGTGGAGAAACTGAAAAATTATTTCGTATTAGTTTGAAAAAGTATTTTGTATTAGTTTGTTCAGATATTTGTGTGATGAAGTTGAATTGTGATAAATTTGTTCCTGGGTCATGGAGGTAATGTTTTGATGACGCGGTTGGCGCAGTTTTGCAGACACGTGCCTAATGAGCCGGCGGTCCTGGGTTTGAATCCCGGCCGGGGCAGATATTTGTGTGGTGAACTCGAATACTTGTACCTGCGTCATGGATGTTCTATATATATTTAAGTATACATGTATCTAAGTACACATAAGTATGTACATCGTACTCTAGCACTCATAACAAAATGTAAACTAGAGCTTACTTTGGGCCTAGATCGATTTTGTGTGAGGTTGTCCAATATTTATTTATTAATTTATTATTTATTGATTTACCTACTTAATTTTGACTTAAGACAAACCCAGGCATGTTAGTCTAGACAACCGCAAACCAAAATTCAAGGGGCACAGTAGCGCCTCCGCCAAGTCCGATTTACAATTCCTCTGCCATTTTTCGTCATTCTAATAGATTAAAATCTCCGAATTAAGACCACAAACGTTCGACTAGAGACTCAAAAAGCCTCTTATCTCCAGACAATGCGTGCACACGAGGGGGCAGACCATTAATAACCGGATTAGGGGGCAGGCAGAAAGAATAAATTGAGAAGAAACCGCCGCGAGCAAGATTTATCGTGTACTTAGCATAAGTTGGGCCAAGATGCGTTTTTCATTAATTTCCTATTGGCTGTCGTTTGGAAATGGAAATGGGGGTAAATACGCCCGTTTGGAATGTTTTTTTGTACTGAAAAGGGAATTAACTGCTAGAAAGCACGCAGTAAAAGATTAGAGACCAAAGACTTTTGACGACGCGGTTGGCGTAGTTTGAAGTCCACCTGCCTACTGAGCCGGCGGTCCTGGGTTCGAATCCCGGCCAGGGCAAATATTTGTGTGATGAACTCGACTTAACTTATTATGTATAACGTCGTCTAGCACCCATAGTACCTATGCCTAGTTTGGGAATAGGTCGATTTGTGTAAGATTTTCCTTTAATATTATAGTGCTGAGGCGGTAGTCCTCGGTTTGAATCCCGGCAACGGCATATATTGTATTGTTCCTGTATATCATAATATAAATATAATATATAAGTAATTGTATATCATTGTCTAGTGTGAGGAGTTGCTTCGATTTCTTCACCAAAATTTCATGGTACCAACTTGGAGAAACAAATTGTTTTATAAATGCGGCATTCTAAGGTTAGAAACATAAAAAATGCTCTTTCTGAAAGTCGTTTGAAAATAAAAACAACTACCTAAAATAAAGGTTTGAAAGAAATATGACTTATCTGACAAATCGAATTTAACTTATTTCTTAACTACGAAGATTTATACGAGTATAACATTTTCATTCTGAAAAAAAAGCTAAATCGATCCACATTTAATCAAATCGAAATACGCCGCGATCTCCGATGATTAGCATTAATCAAATCGAGCTGAAGTGTGGTTTTTATAGAGCTGTTAAATCACCCTATTTTAGTTTTGCTGCTTGGAGATACGCAACTACGTCCGTGCGTAACCCTCATTTTTTCATTGTGATTGGTTAAAAAGTGACCTATAATTGGATCTCCATCTATCCCTATATCAAAATTCGTTAAAATAGGTAGGCTGTTTTGGTGGAGAAGTAAAGATAATTCAACCTATTCAATCGACCGTTGTAGGGCGTTTTCCAAATAACAATTCTTAATCCCTGTTTTTTCCAGAACTTGATGTTTCTGAGTTAATGATACTCAGAACCAACTGAACCAATTTTCGATGTGAATCTTAAAAGTCACTCTAATATTGTATGTAAAATTTTAGGTAAAAATTAAATAAAAAGTTCATAATTTCAAACGTGACAAATTTAGGACGCTTATTTTTATAAACGGGAAATAAACGGGAAATCAGGGCTTTTTTGGAAACACCGTATAACCGGTGCCCACTCTAAATAAACGCAAACATTAAAATTATTGCAATGAATTCTAGGCCATTTTTTATTAAGATTTCGTTTTATCAGCTCCAACAACTTCCACCCTTAGAGACAACCGTCCGAGCTAATTGATAATTACCCGGAATTACTCGAGTCCCGGAGTCCCGCAGTCCCGCGGGACTGCCCGGGATTACCGCTCTATTTAGCTAATTATTGCTCGGGTAAAGGTAACGATTGGAAAAGGGGGTTATGTTTTTTTTTTACAAAAGGAGCAGATTTTCTATAGTTTATTAGCCTTCCCATTTTTACGAAATGTGAAAGTTTGACTACTTTTTAGAGAAGATTAAACCTGACTAGTTTAGAGTGAGACGGACAGACTAAGATTGTCTAAAGACAATATATATGTTTTTTATTATAATATATATGTTTTTTAAGGTTATATTAAATTAACTATGCCCAATCTCTCGTAAAAACAGCAGCGGTCTCAAACTCATTGCACAATTTTCATTTATACTGCACGTCGTTGACATCGCTCTGTTTATGTAAGATTATGTAGGTATATACGAGTACATCTATGGTGTTATTAAACTGTAAAATTGTATCATCATCATCATCATCATTTCAGCCATAGGACGTCCACTGCTGGACACAGGCCTCCTCAATAGCCTGGGTCGGATAGCATCGACTCGCATCCAGCGAGTCCCCGAAACTCTAACCAGGTCGGCCGACCACCTTGCGGGTGGCCGTCTTACACTGCGCTTCCCGGTACGTAGTCTCCACTCGAGAACCTTTCTGCCCCACCGGCCATCGCCCAAAATTGTATACATAATAAATTTTATACACGTATTATTTTACACAGGCGGCGAGTCAGGCCCAGGCGGAGATGGCGCGACGACCTAATTGCGTTTATCAATAACTGGCCCGAAACAGCTAGGAACCGAAACGAGTGGAAATCCATCGGGGAGGCCTCTGCCCAGATATGGGACACTACAACAAGGTGAAGCTATTTTAACTCAAGGAGTTATTTGGTACAAAAAATTTGCTTTTAAGCATTTGTTCCATAGGAATATTAGAAACATATATATTTTCAGGTATAAAAAAAATGTTCCAATATTGTTATGGTTATATTATATACTAGCTGCTCTGCGCAGTGTTACCCGTTCATCTTACGGGGATAGAAAGTAGCCTATGTGTTAGTCCAGGGTGTCAGCTATCTTCATACCAAAATTTATCAAAATTGTTCAAGCCGTTTGAGCTTGAAGAAGTACCAAACATACAAAAAAAACCCCCACAAAGTTTGGGCTTTATGATAATAGTGTGATTAAAACTTTAATTCAAATTACATATCTTGTAAGTACATAATTTATGTTAATGGAATAATAATAATGTAATTTTTTGACATTGACTTCGACTTTACCAAAGTGCCACTTGGGTGTCAAATACCTTACGGTATGGACATACAACGCATAAAACGCCATCTGTCGAAATATATATGCGACCTCATCAAACCAAAATGGCTGAACTACCTATAAATCGAGGATAAATATAATTGTATTTTGGTACAAGGGTGGTTGGACGTCCAAAATGGTTCTAGGATACTTTTTACCTGATTCCAGTAACAAAGAGACTGGTTACGCGGATAAAGTTCCAGGCTTCTGGTTCATAATATCTTTCGAAAAATAAATGACAGAAATAATCTACAGCGCACACGCCCCAGCCTACCCCCGCCCTTTGCGACATATCTACAAAATACATATTTTATTAAAACCTTGCTACTCTTATTTCAGCCAGTACGTAGTTAAAAACTCTAGAGTAGCGACAAAAAACAAAGCATACTCGAGAAGGGGAGGTGGGGGATGCGTTCATCTCATATAAAATTTATTTCAAATAACAACCAATTTCACCCCGGCTCACCCCGCTACGTTATTAGGAAAATATTTAATACAATTCTGTTTGCTACAACACGCATACGATTTTGCTTCTTATGAACGAGGTGGAGGGGTGGTTTTTCGGAAATTGGGGGTAGATAACAAAAATATTTCCGAGTGACTACTCATCCACATTGCGCTTTATTGAAATGAAATAAAAGGAGAAAAAGGGAATTCCGAAATTGGTCTAAAGGTGACTTGATACACGTCGGGACAAAAATACGATAAAGATACATTTTTTTGCGCTCTGTTTAATCGTATACTACTCTTTAAAACGCACACAAGTTCTTTAAGCATTAAAAAGTAAAATTTATAAAAATAATGACAATATGATTATTTCTCTTATGGTATTGTAACTCAATGTTGATTTTCAAGAAATCCAAAACAATACTAGGATTAGGCGTGGGAAGGTCAAGGTATGTGTTATATTTCTATTAGCATTTACGCGATTAGAATTCAGCTGGGACCTACGTTTTACTTTTGTAACTTGTAAAATCTTTGTAAAGTGGAATGCAATAAAATGTTTATTGGCAATATATTGTCGGGTTAAGACTTACTTACTCACTTAACAGGTCGCTATCTTGAACTTCATAAACAGTATTTTTAATATTATTTGGCAACGTAGAGTTTTCATAAAAAAAAGTAAATTAGAGAGGTTATAAAAGTAAAAATTATATTTATTTCATTTTAAATGCATTGGTTAACCTAGGTATATTTAAACAATAATACTACATTTAATACAGAATACTAAATAATACTAAAGTGGTCAGTTGTCATTATTTATTATTAAGATGTAAAATCATTCCTAATCCATTCTGGTTTATTTATTAGACTATGGTGCCCATTTATTTTGGCTGCAAGTGTAAGAAATCGGCAACACGGATTGCCTCCAGGCTGAATTTTAATAAGATGTCACTGCCATAATAAGGGGGCGAAATTTTATTATAACCGAAAAAACTTAATTTGGAAAAAAATAGACTAATTGAGCTTAAATGTTCAATCAACAGTCGTGGTTGAATGTTTGTAATGTGATAACAAGTATTCAAGTACCTACTTTTATTGTATAAATATTTTAATACGGAAAATGAATTGGTTGACTCGATTTTACATTGATACCTGTACAGTCAGCATCTGTACCTGGCAATTTTACTACTGGCATGTGTCAAATTGTATACTAATAGAGCTACTGTTGATGTTGACTATATTTAATGTATCTTTTTAATATGTTTTTGTTTGAAATAAAATTTTATTAAAGAAAAAAGAGTACAAAACAAAAAACTAAACCTTAACAAACTTATGATCTAATGAAACCTAACTTAAACTATTGGGACCTAAACTATGTGTAATTTATGTACTATACTTTTTTGATTGTTTAGGTGAATTGTGTACAAAGGTTATTTCTAGGGTTAGGACATTTGGTAGCATACCGTGGTTCTAAAATCCATGTTATAACGTAATATTATATGTACTTAATTTTAATGTTAATAACATTAAACTTATGTACATACTATTTAATAATAACATTAACCTTATGTACATACTATTTACGTTAGCTTTTTGTGTGTGTAAGAAATCACTTACGCTCTATTTACTGTATATATTGGCATGGCTTTTTACTCTAACGCCACCGGACAAACTTTACATAGTTTGTTATAACTAAACTAACTGAGTCAAGTGACCCTAAAAAAACGTGTGTAAAAAAATTTAATTTAATATTTTTTATAAATCATTCAAATATCGTTAAATAAATAAATAAAATAAATAAATATTAAGGGACAATCATACACAAATCGACCTAGTCCCAAACTAAGCAAAGCTAGACGACGATATACATAATATATAAATACATATATAGATAACATCCATGACCCAAGAACATATATTTGCACAAATATTTGCCCCGGCCGGGATTCGAACCCGGGACCGCCGACTCAGTAGGCAGGTGTGTACAAACCGAGCCAAACGCGTCGTTAAAGCTAACTTTCCAAAAACGATCTTAACAAATATAATAAATAACTGACAAATAATAAGAAAATAAAAAGAAAAACGAAGCATAGCATAAGGCGATAATAGCTCCAGGGGTTCTAATTTGACAGTTAGGTATCTTAATGGGTGGTTTTAATGACGTCATTCCGTTTTTTGTGGGGGTGCTAATTGTGGCTGTTTTGTGTCGGTGTTTAATTGCTTTCATCAAAATTGTGGCACATTTCATTTGTAAATTATTGTTATTTTACAGTATTATATTTTAATGATGTTTCTAATTCGTGATAATTACAGGTGTTCATGTTAGATGTCACTGTTTTTTTAATGCGTTTTGATCTTATAATTTTTTTTTTGCTTAATTGGCACTGTGTGCAAAGTTTTATTTACATTAATCGGGATGAAATTTATAGACCATAACGAAGTATTTAAAAAAAAATGTAGCTTAATATTAATTTCAAAATGTTTATTTTATCATGAATGTACGGTAAAATAAGTTTTTTTCCACGCATTTCTTGGTTTTCCATGAGAACAAAAGTTTAATTTAGTTATAATTTCCGCTACTTATGCTTATCGTTTATCTATCCACTATAAAAATAATTAACAATGTTTATTTCGGAAATAACTTACTATAATTAATTTTTAATCTTAATATTAATCATTTCAAATATTTTTACACAACTTCTCGGAACCAAAATATTAAGAAAGTATAATCATAGAAAAAATACCTATCGGACGAAACCAAACGTCATCGGTCGGCCATGTTTTTTCCGCGCATTTCCCGAACCTCTGAGAGGGGCGGCATCGCCCTCAGTACATGCGGGCTTATATGCCAATCGAGCTCCTGAGATTGTATGGGTTCTGTTGAAGGTTTTGATTTCATTTTTAATCAGTTTTTTTTTGAGTTTGCTGTTGTTTTTCTTGTTTTTTTTTTTATGTAAGGCATTTTCATACTTATTTTTTTATTTTATTTACTGATTTTTTTTGCAGTAAAAATAATTGACTGCCTTTAAAATTGAATGTTTGATACAAACTTTTAAGTATGGTGGATGTGTAGTATGGATAATTTTTATAGATTAGCTGCATCCAGAACAACCGACCTTATTTATTTTTATAGTTCACCGGAAAGTGTCCGCAACTTCGTCCGCGTTAATTAGAACTTTTTCTTTACTGTAGTCGGGTAAAAAGTATCCTATAATCCTGTCTTTGGATGTACTTACAACTATCCTTCCAAACCAGCGTCGCTATTAAAGATTAGCCAAAAAAAGAAGGTGGATTTGAACCCGAGACAAAATATACAAAAATGTAGACAGACCACATATTTATTTCACTCGAGAAACAATACTCTTCGAAGGATCAAAAAGTTACAAGGAATTCCATTAATCAGTCGTATGTATATGTTACACTCGAAAAACATAACCTCTCATCTGACGCAGTAGGGGACGGTTTTAAAAGCCCTAAGGAACCCCAAAAAGCAGCGTCGCTAAAGATTAGCCGGCACAAGGCCGCGATTGCCGGCAAACAAAGAAGGTCCCTTTGAACCAGCCCACTGGGCCCGATACGAAAATATCCAATAATGTCAGAGGAATTAGCTGCTTATTTATTTTAGTTTATTAAAGCTGCCGAGAGAAACATAAAGAAAATATTCATCTCGAATATTTATTTAACATTGGCACAAAAACAATTTGATCTATACTTAGAATTGGAGTTCTTCCGAGATTATGAGAAACGTCAAAAAATACTAAATGAAGATAATGAAATAGTAATACGAGGAACGAACCGTTGCGGTTATGATTATTCGATTATTTTAAAGGAAATATTAATAATTACTATTAAAAGCGCGCATTTTGTTCATGAGGGGAAGAAAACGATAGGTCTATAATCTAAAATTATACTGAAACCGTTTATGGAGGGATACCCAAGCTAACAAAAAGAATAGAATTGATTAGATTACATTTAGATGTATTTATTTCATAATAACAAATTACCTACTTACATTGTAAATTATTGTAAGTTAATCTACATGAATTTTGATATTATGATCGTCAATAGAAACATATATAAAATTAATAATCATTCAATTAATTCAAATACACCATCATAACATAAATACAACAATAAAAACATTGAAATCGGTTCTGCCGCTTAAGCTGCAAACACGCAAATTAATACACATACAAACCTACCTACAACGATCTCAAATAAAAAATCACTTCATTATTAAATTAACTTTTAATCTTTAACACCGTACAATCAATAAAAACCATTTAATTACTTATTAAGTGTAAAATGTGGTTAAAGTTATAAAATTCAATAATGACGATTTAAATATGCCATTAATGGGATAATTTGCGATAATTGTTTTACTGCTTCTTATTTATGATGCAATTGAGATTTAATTAAAGTGGCACTTTACGTTCCTTACATGTACTATATTTTATATAATATTATCACGCAATCCCGGCATTATACTATGCATAATATTTGAAAAAAATATATGGAAAATATGGTTAGGTATCCACACTTAGGTAACTAACTAACATTTTTCGCATTTTATACACATTGTTTGTCATAAAACCGTTAGTCATGACTCTGAAATTATTAACTGTACAAGAGTTGTAAGAGAAAAACCCATTAGTTTAGGTTAGGTTAAATTTGTATTAAAACATTCCATAAAAATTGTTTGTTTTGAGAGAAAAGTAGAAATTATGACAAATGACGATTATGACTAAGAATTTTATTTAAGCGAATATAGACCCTTTTTAGACTGTAGGTATATCAAGCACTAGAAGGAGCCCATAATTTCGTTCGAATAAGCCCTTTTCTTAAGCGTAATTACGTAATCAGGTTTAAAGTATCTTATAAATCACCATCTTTGGATGTCCAAACTTCAAATACCTATTACAAATGGATACAATTTTTTTTTAAAACGTCCAAAAGCGAGTGGCGTCGTCAGTCAATTGTTTGATGACGATAATTATTATTCGCCTCACTCGTGTCAGTTCTCAACGACAGCTATAGGGATATGGGACATCATTCGATCGTTCATTCTAAATTTTAATTGAGCGTATATAAGGTTAAATCCCGTACGGGATTTTGACCCATTTCTAAATCAACACTGAAATATATCCATGAAAAAGAAACAGTTGAATAATTACAAAGCCAAGCAATTTTAGAGTCTACATAACTACATCAGTATGTATAGATAACATTGTACGTAACGCGTTTGAGAAGTTTTTTGCGGTATCTTATCTAAACTCCCTATTAAGAAAAAAAAAATTTAGTTCTCCACTACCCAAAGGTTGTCTGGAAAAGATCGCTCTTTAGCGATAAGACCGCCTGTTGTTTACCTCTTATTGTGATTTCTTGCATTGTATTTCTCCTGCATGTTTTATGAGGTGTGCAATAAAGAGTACTTGTATTGTATTGTAAACTCGAAACATCCGAAATCATGTTAAGTCCGAATTTTTGTTTCCCATCTGTAACGTTTTGCCAAATTTTCATATGTTCGAAATATTTTTTCTCCGGAAACCCATAATATTGTAAGGGTTTTATAAGCATCGTTTTAAAGAACCTATTAGGTTAGGTTTGTTTAATAATTATTCTGAAATATGAACAGTTTTGGAAACTCAAAAGTTCGGACTTACGATAGTTAACCGTATTTTCAACTACAGCTTGAGACACTTACACATATTTATGTATCTGAGAAATTACGTAAAGCTACGGAAACATCCAGCTGTCAGCATAACTATTAGGAATACAAAATCTATTGAATTTTCTTAATTATACTTTCTTATCAAACCTTATCAATAATCCAAAGGAATATAGATGTGCAAGTTAGACACATCACGGAATAAGTTGATCGACGAATAGTCTCCGAAATATTTTTCCTAATAACGTTACAAGGAAGACCAGGGTTAAATCACTAGTTATAAACTATAAACAAGAACTGGGTTAAATCACAACACTTCGCCCGTCGCTCGGCGGGTTAACTCTTCGACTGCCGGTTTGCGTTTTTGTTCGGGATAATGAATTCCAGTTTTTTCACCTCGTTCTTTTGGTATGACAAATTGCGATAGGGTGACCATGGTTACGCAGCGATTTGCAGTGATTTTGTTTTTGACACGGGCTAACAAAAAATGTTCGAAGCCGCGAAAGTTTTGCATCTCACTATTATAACGCTTGTTTGAGCTTTGCAAAGAATTTCTTTTTTTCGTTTTATCTATAAGATTCGTTTTTTACCTCAGATTGTGTACAATACAAGTTGCACTAATGATGTGTTGGCAAACATAATCTCGAATAAAGCCAAAGGAGCAGATTTAGCTGGCTTAAGTTTCTTTAAATCAAGTAGGTACCCAAATGGGTATTCAAGATCGCAGGAAGACATTGAACACGGAGTATATGGAGATAGCATTCAGCGCAGTTGTTCTAGCACCACTATAGCCGATTTTTACACGCAAACAAATATATTATTATGGTCTGTGGCGTTGAATGAGGGACAGGGTTGGTATGAAACCGTTGTCCAGCAATAGACGTCTTTCTGACGAATCTTATCTGATGACGAATATTGTGTCAACTTGAGATAGTTAATGCTAAGTGATTTAACTCAGTTAGCATTAATTATCTTTATAAGCGGCACATTCGGACATAATCAGAACCAACAAACCGACCATTGGCTAGGTCAGAATTACAATATTACACAAAATGTCTTATTTTAATACTTTTTAACAAGATAATGCACTAGATTCAGAAAGAGACTGTCCGCAAAAAAACAGAAGCATAACCACCCTAATCGCGATTCTTATAAATATTCCGGTTATTTAATAAAGGGTACGTCTCCAAGTATTTTTAAATTACAGTGTTTCATCACAAAGAACGAATTCGTGTTACTAATATTCTGCTTAAATAATTATATCGGCTGTGGAAGGAAAGATATGAATAATTTGGTACTTAACAAGGAATAAATTCCTGAAGTTAAATTTAACGTTTCTCACATGTGTCATATTGTGCCCGGAATCTCACCACTATAGGTCCAATTTAGCGATGTGCTCTATTTAAAGTAAACTTCATGAAATTATCTTTAATATTTTCTTCGGTTTCTGCAACTGTCACATATTTAAATGAACAGCAAGGGTGGTCACTCTAGAAGTAGCGTGCTTTGGCGTGTTATTAAATGTTACATTTGACAAAGCTGCGCAACTTTAATAGATCTATAAAAATATAATTTATATAATAAAGAACACTGGGACCCAAATAAAACATGTGTCAAATTAAATGCAAAGTTGAGCATGCTCTTGCATACATTAAACGTAAGATATAAGCAGCATCTGTTTGTTTTGTTCACTGATATTATAAAAAAAACGCGTGATGCGTTATGGCATATAATTTAAGAACTTTGGAACATTAGGACAACTTTGTATTAACTGTGGATACCTTAAGTCATCTCTGTTTCACATTCTTCCTTTTGTTACAGGGCTCAAACTTTATATAAACAACTACATAGTATAAAACAAAGTTCCTTCCTGCTGTCTGTCTGTCTGTCCCTATGTATGCTTAGATCTTTAATGTTAAGGAACACTTCCAGTTACGTACGCTTCTAGCTACTATATGGCGGTTGTATTTTATATCTGTGTATACGTTGCTATAGTTATTATTGTATTGACTCCTGACATTACTTTCAATATATCTTTTCTCTACAACTGCATTTCTCTTACTTTAATATGGTAGCAGAGCATAAAAATTAGTGATTTTCGTATTGCAATAGTAGTAAAAAGTTCTCTAATACATGTGCGCGTCAAGCTCAAGCATGAAAATCGAGATCGGCCAATTATTTGGGGCTACTAACTGGCGAACATGGAAGTACAAGGTGAAATTACTCCTGAAAAGTACACCAGGCACGCTGGAAGTAATCGAAGGTACATTAAAAAAGCCAAAGTATCCAGGAGATACGGCAAAAGCAGAAGATCTACAAAAATATAAATCTGACATGGAAAAATTTCAAACAATTGACAGTCAAGCTTTACGGCTTCTTACGGCAAATATGACTGAAGAGACGTTACAAAAGGTAATGCGTTTCGAGACATCGAGCGAAGTGTGGCAAGAGCTTCATCGTCTCTATGATGGTGCAAAAGAAGACAGGAGCTACGATCTCTGCATGAAGTTCTTCCGTTACCACAAGAGTGAAGAGCACGACATGGCTACACATATCTCTACTCTGAAAACTGTTTGGCACGATTTGAACAATGAGATTGACGGAAACCAGTTGCCAGAAATTTTATTAATATGTAAAATATTGGATACACTTTCTGAAGATTATTTCGGTTTCAAATCTAGTTGGTTATTGATGAATAAACGTGACCGTAACATCGAAAACCTAACCACTCAGTTATGCGCTTACGAACGGTCTCTACAACAGAAAAAGTCTGAAGAAAGCGGAAGTAATAACGAAGTTCTAATGTTACATGGACAGAAGCGTTATGAAAAACAAAGCCAAGTCAAGAAGAAATTTAAGAAATGCAATTACTGTAAAGAAGGATTTCATAAAGTCACATCATGCAAGAAGTGGATAGCGGACGGCAGACCTCCAAAGCATTCTACAAATTCAGCGATGATGACAGGCCTAGCTCTAGCATGCGACGATAAAACCCCTGACGAAGACTCATGGTATGTCGATAATGGCGCGACAAGTCATTTCAGCCATAGAAGAGATATCTTTCAATCTTTTGAAAACTTCGATGATTCTCATAAAGTTTCAACAGCAAACGGAGACGTCATTCAAGCGATTGGAAAGGGCTCTATTCAATTGGAAGCTGACTTAAATAGCCACAAGGAGCTAATAACCTTAACAAACGTATGGTACGTTCCAAGCATTAAAAGAAATTTATTTTCTGTGCTAGCCGCACAAGACACGCTAAAGAATAGCATCTTTCAGTCAAATGCTCAGTCTTGCAACTTGAAGAATGATGGCAAAGTCGTTTTGGTCGGAACTCGCGACAAGTACGGTGGCTTGTACAAACTAAATGTCAAGACACTGATGCCTTCAGTTGAGATTAACCAACTATCGACGTCACAAAATCTTCAACTCTACCATGAACGCCTAGGACACCAGAACAAGAGACATGTAGCTACCTAAACTAATACAAAGAGAGCTCGGAGTGAAGCTAGACTCGAGATCTTCGGATATTTGTGAAGGCTGCGTCTTCGGCAAGAGCCATAGGCAGAAGTTCGGAGAGAGACCACGAGCTACTAAGCCTGGAGAGCTTATGACCACTGACGTGTGCGGACCTTTCCCGTATTCGATCTCTAAATGTCAATACTACGTTTTATTCAAAGACACTTTCTCAAAATATCGATTGATTTACTTTCTGAGACATAAGTCTGAAGTTCATGCATGCTTGAAGGATTTTTTGGCAGAAGCTAAAACTAGCGGACACGTAGTACAGGAGTTACTAAGCGATAACGGAGGAGAATTTGATAATGAACAAGTACGAAAGACTTTGAGAATACAGGGAATAAGACAAAGGTTTACTATGCCATACACACCTGAACAAAATGGTTCCTCAGAACGAGAAAATCGTACGATTGTGGAAATGACAAGAGCACTAATGCACGCTCATGATGAGATACCGAAAGGTTTGTGGGCTGAGATCTCCAAAGCATCAGTTTACATACTGAACCGAACGGGACCTACACCAATAGATGGAAAGTCTCCGCACGAGCTCTGGTTTGGCAAGAAGCCCAAAATAAGCCATCTAAAAATCATAGGCAGTCATTGCTATGTGCACGTTCCGAAACAGAAGAGAACAAGTAAGTTAGACAAGAAAGCTGAGACAGGTATACTTATCGGTTATGACGGTGACGAAGGATATCGAGTTTTTAACTTAAAAAGCCTAAAGTTGACAAGATCCCGAGACATCATTGTTGACGAAGCATCTATACTGAAGAAAAACAAGATTGACGTAACTTCAAAAACACCTGAACCTGAGAAAAATATCTACGAGCTACCTCTACCTTCCACAAGTTGTCCAAATTGTTTCAAGGAAAGTCATCCACAAGTACAGTCAGAAACAAATGACAGCGATAGCGTCGAAGATTTGGATTTTGAGTCACTCGAAGAAGCCGAGATATCTGGAAACAATATAGATCCCAATGTTATGACACGAGAAGACGAAGCTATGCCGCCAGTAGAAAATGAGCGTCAACTTCGTGATCGAAGCCAAATCAATCCTCCAGTAAGGTTTAATTTTGACCAGTTCATTAACGAGGCTGTATCAGTTCCTGAGCCGACTTCTTACCGAGATGTCTTGCAAAGTTCAGAAAAAGAAAAATGGATCGAAGCGATGGACAGAGAGCTCAAATCTTTACAAGAAAATCAGACCTGGGAATTGAGAAAATTACCTATAAACCGGAAAGCACTTCGTTGCAAGTGGGTATTCAAAATAAAAAGAAACCCCGATGGTACAGTCGACAAATATAAAGCCCGATTGGTTGCTATTGGCTACAATCAGAAAGAAGGGATCGACTATGATATAACATTTAGTCTTGTAGCGAAAATGAGCACGATTAGAATTCTGCTAAGCATTGCTGCGAACGAAGGATTAGCGCTTAGACAGTTCAACGTCACTACAGCCTTTTTATACGGTACTGTCAAAGAAGAAATCTTTATGCGACAACCAGAAGGATTTGATGACGGCACTGGTCGTGTGTGCAAGCTAAAAAGAAGCCTATATGGATTAAAGCAGGCACCTAAATGTTGGAATGAGTGCATTCATGATTTTCTGATAGAAGTAGGCTTTATCCAGAGCGAAGCAGATCCCTGTCTTTATGTCCGTGAACGAGGACAAAATAAAATATTGCTCGGTCTCTATGTAGATGATGGATTATTGGCCGCTACAGGCTACAGACGAGAAAGAGGCTGCCAATTTCATTGAAAATGAATTAAGACGTCGGTTTAAGATAACCACGAAAGATCCATCTTATTTTCTTGGATTAGAAATAGAACATCATAATGACAGCATCAAGGTTCATCAAGCCGCTTACACCCAAAAATTGCTGCAAAAGTATGGAATGAGCAACTGTAAAGCTGTTGGGACACCCATTACAAAATCTGGAAAAGAAGAAGAGGAAGATTGTCCTGAACAACAGACAGACTTTCCTTACCGGCAAGCGGTTGGGTCCTTGTCTTATCTGGTGGTTGGAACCAGACCCGATATTGCATATGCAGTTGGAGTAGTGTCACGAAACCTAGATAAACCTACCAAAAATAATATACAACAAGTAAAGCGGATATTTCGATACCTGAAGGGGACTGTTGATACTGGACTTGAATACAAGAAAGGTGAAAAACGCCTCGTATGCTACAGTGATGCTGATCACGGCGGTGATGACAAAAGCGGATGCTCAACAACCGGAATGTTGTGTATGTACGCAGGGTCAGCAATATCGTGGCGCAGTTCGAAGCAAACTATGGTTGCGCTGTCGTCCACAGAGGCGGAGATAGTTGCGGCCAGCGAAACTAGTCGAGAGATTGTTTGGCTGAAAAGATTGTTACAAGATCTGAAAGCGAATATCGTAACGCCTGTTTTGCAAATTGATAATGAGTCCACAATCAAATTGGCATATAACTGTCCTTATACGCAGCATCGTAAAACAAAACACATAAAGTTAAAACACTTCTATGTGAGACAATGTGTGTCTGAAAACGAGATAGCCATTGAGCAAGTACCGACAGCAGAACAACTGGCAGATATTTTTACAAAGCCTCTTTACAAGCCAAGACTAATTAAACTATGTGAAGAGTTCGGCTTGAAAAAGATGAGGGCATGTTAAGGAACACTTCCAGTTACGTACGCTTCTAGCTACTATATGGCGGTTGTGTTTTATACCTGTGTATACGTTGCTATAGTTATTATTGTATTGACTCCTGACATTACTTTCAATATATCTTTTCTCTACAACTGCATTTCTCTTACTTTAATATTTAAAACTACGCAACGGATTTTGATGCGTTTTTTGATAGATAGATTGATTCAAGGGAAAGTTTTATATGAATAATACATGCATAATTTATCAGCATTGCACCCGTGCGAAGCCGGGGCGGATCGCTAGCATACAATAATTGGAACTAAACAAAAAATCTATTTTTCGATTTACAATCTATTACACTATGGGCAATTTTCTTATGGATCCAATCCTTAAATCCTATTAATAATAGAATGAAAATGTTCGTATTATGATAGATTTTTTGCCGCTACTGTAAAACTATAGTTTAACGGAGAACGGAGAGACTACCACGCCAAGTAATGCTGGGTCAGATAGCGGACGCAAAAAGACCTGTTGGGCGTCCAACTTTAAGATTCAAGGACTCCTGCAAGCGGGACATGAATAGTTTCGGTATTCGGACAGACGGGTGGGAAAAACGCGCTGAGATGAGACCTGAATGGCGTCATGACATTAAAGTCGGAACATCAAATCATGACGATGACTGGCTGGAGAACCTTAAGCAGAAAAGTCTTCGTCGTGCTCTTCCACCTCCTGCGGACTCGCGTTTTGTGTGCGATCGATGCGGCAAGAAATGCCGCGCTGCTATAGGACTCTATAGTCATCAACGGCGATGTGGGAACCCGTAAACCCACAAGTGCTGCAACAAACATCTACAACAGATGCTGTGGCCAATGATGATGATTTCAAAATCATTTATTCTGTAAGTAGTAGGCAACAAGGGTACTTTTACATGTCTGAATCTGAATCTACCGGCTTTTTATAAGAGGAGACCGCTGTTGAGAAGAAAGCTGAATGAAACTCAAGAGTAAGTAATTTTTTCGTACAAGTATAACTAAGTTTAAAAAACCTACTCATATTATATTTATAACTAGGTATTTGATACATATAGGAAATGTACAAGTCATATCCTAAATATTGCAAGATTTCGGTTTTATCACAGCATTACATGTCAGTGTTAAACACCGAATTGACCAAAATAGCTGTCAACTGAATTATCTAACGCGGAAGTGATCTTAAGGGTCCCATTTGGATCCCTCAAGGCCCATTAAGATGTGTTTAGCATAAATTACCGTCTAAGACAGGATATGTCTCCGTCACACGCCTATTGTATATCACCATTATGATTAGGTTTGCGCTTTCAAAATGTAGTATGTGCATATTGTGCATTGGTAGTAAATAAAGGCCAAAACAGAATTACAAAACACGATATCGCATCGTCGTACGACGCGACATCGTGCCACGACGCGACGTCGTGAGATTGTAAAATTAATTTTAATTTTGCATCTTGTCACATGAAGGTAAAGTTCATTTTGAATTTATGCATTTCCACGACACGACGTCGCATCGTGGCACGGCGTCGCGTCGTACGACGATGCGATTTCGTGTCTTGTAATTGTGTTTCGGCCCTTAATGTACCCGAAGATTTCATTCATGATCGAATGAAAAATTTGGAGGTCAGACGTTTTTTTTTATATATGACTTGAACTGTATCAGGGCTGTTTAGCCCTCACTACCGGTGACAAGCCTTAGGCACCTAAGTGGCCAGAGCACGTTGCTCGTAGATCCGGTGGACTTTTGGACAGAGAGGTATTCAGTGGCGCCCGCGTACCGGAAGTCGCAGCGTGGCAAGGCTTCCAGCAAGGTTAACGGATGATGGGTCGTTGTGGAGAACCTTAGAGGAGGCACTTGTCCAACAATGGATGTCTATCGGTAAAAATTATGATGGTGCCATCGATCACTTTCTGTTACTTAAGATATGGCTTTTATTGTCAAAAAAAAAAACTACAAACTTAAAGCAACATACATTACTTAAAAAAAGGAAAACATCTTTAATATTAATTATATTCATTATATCGTTTAGTATTTGTCTTCAAAAATTTGCCCAAAACGAAAACTCACGGCTAGTGCTCTGCTCAGCCTTTTGCATTTACTGATTTTTTTTCTGATTTAGAAGAAAAAAAACTCGGCAGTGACGTTAGTTTCGCTTAAGACATCACATAATTATTTCTGAACGCACATCATGGTTGTCGACCTGTTAAAGGGTGAGACAACTCATTTGAATAAACGAAAACGGGTAAGTGATAGCCCTGGGAGCGATTCTAAATTCAAATTGATAAAAAATGTGTTGAGAACGAGTTAGAAAGGGTTCTGTGTAATTTGATTGGTGAATAAATTAATTATGCTTAATGTTAAGGTCATATGATGATAGGGCATCTGCTAAGACATTACTTTTTGCTGAAAAATATCATAGAAGGAAAAATCGAGGGAAAGCGAGGTAAAGGAAGGCCAAGACGAAATTACTTTGAGCAGATAAAAGAAAAGCCTAAAGTCATGTCTTACCAAGAAGTGAAGGAGAAAACCCAAGAAAGAAACGGCCGGCGATTGCTACACCGACAAGAGCGCAGCTCTTAAATTAAAGAGAAGAAAATGTTAAGGTGACCACAAATTTTATAACGCAGCCAAGGTCTGCTAGTTGGACCGGTGGTCTAATAAGTATCATAGAAACTGGATAGCTTGGTTTGCTTTCCCACGTTATTTGTTTTATGACACTTGCGCACAACTATTACCCCTTCATCGACGGGCGCAATATGTATTATTTCTTTTCAATTTCTGCCCCCGATCCTAATCAGGTTGTCGGTTGATCTTGTTGGTGGCCTTCCCACGCTGCGTCTTCCAGTCCGCGGTCGCCACTCAAAAACCTTTCTGCCCCAACGGCCATTGGTTCTACGAGCAATGTGCCCCGCCCACTGACTTATTATTGTGCCTAAATCGACATTGAAAACTCATCCTTTTTTTGCTAAAATTTGGATTAATAAAGTGATGCGATGGAAGAAGACATATTTAAGCGTCAAAAAGATAAAAATGTAACAGTCACCCCGGACTTTGTACTATACTTTTTTACTAAAAAGAGAATTTCAATAAAATAGCAAACTACCTCCCCAAAGAACCCTAAAATCCACGCCATTCATAGACAGTGCTCGCTTTGTTTTTTTTTCGCTCAACTTTGTTAGTTCAGAAAGTAGGACATGCATCTCATTATGCCCTTTCATTTTTTTCAGTTAGAACCGGTAACTCCATGAATAATACTTAATCATTAGTCTTTTTGAATTTGGAACGCACCTGGTTGTTTTTTTTAAAACACTCGTTCATTAAAAATGTTTAGACTAGCGATTTGAATATTTTCGGTTCGTTTTGACCGTGGAGTCAAAAGTTTGTAAGGAGTTTTTTTGTAAATAAAAAAAAGACAATGAAGCGATACGGCTGCGAAACTGGGACAGTTTTTTGCGACGACATTTGGGCAATATTTCATGATAATTATGTTATTTTTGTTTGTGGATGATAAAATGCACGCATTAAAATTGAACAGCTTTAACTAATAGCATACCTATAGTACCACTGCTAATTTTTCCATACACATCGAGGTTTCGTTCTGAATGAATAGGAATAGTGTAATATTTTGTGTTGGACTGTTTCGATTTTTCCGCAGATTATTATGGTATAATAATAGGCGTCCATTTGCGGCGAAATTTTGGCTAAACACAGATGCCTATACAACACAAATTCTATAAGGCAGATCGAAAGGGGTGCGACGGTACGAAATTCGAATTTCGAACTTGTGAGTAGGCCTTCTGTATTAGTTCGTTACTGGGACTATGGAAGCCTAACTCCGGCTCCACACTCGCGAATTTGAGCGAAGTTGGGCGAATCTGATAGTGGGGAGACTTCGGAAACCCCCTTCGGCCAAGTTCGTTCATACTCGGTGAACTTCGCGAGTAGCGAAGAGCTGGGGTAAACAGACTTTGATGTGTCAAAAATTATCACCTCGAAGCCCATGTCCTTATACATATGTTACACAAGAAACAGTGGATTGTCAGACGTCCAATAAATTGTAAAAAGCATGTCATTAATGAGCTGGAATGAATGGCACTCGCTAATTAACTTCTTTGGGCTGTACTTAATTCAATTAAGACTTGCAACTGGGGAAATTATACTTTTTGCGCACATAGTATCATGGCAACATTTTATTTTATTTATTTATGCCACTGGTTAATTTTGTTGTATTGTGCTGAGACTTTTAATTGATTATAGAATAACCTTTAAAATAAGACACAGGACGATTTAACTATGTCAAATAATTAATCATGATCACCTATAAACGGTTGAGAAATGAAGTCTAGTAGTTTATCTGCTTAGTATGTTTCATTGCTGCATTTATTTATATATAAATAAATATGTATATGTATATAATTATTACATAAGAAATAAGTATATACATATTTACATGTATAGCAAGTATTATGTATACATTTTATAATTATATGTTGTTACACATACAATTTTTCACCGCGCCGCTTACAATTTTTCTGCTTTGCGCTAAGGTTGACTGCCTCATGATATAAAGTCTGCCTTTTCTACGTTAAGACTGTGCAATAAAGATGAAATAAATAACGGTAAAAATACTTATTTACTTATTATAAAAGACTTATTTGACGTTGTATTATTGCGAAAATTATGTTTCATTTTATTTGAGCCAGTTCGAGACGTAGATTTTATTTTAGTCATGTAATATTACAAAATATCATCCATTGTTATGCGCAAGCTGTATTCTCGACTGAAGTTTTAGGGGTAGCTTAGCAAACTCTGTACGCGTAGATAAAAGTTTAAATTGAATTCCACCCAAAGAAGCTTTACTATCCACGATTTGGCGCGATTTACTTTTAAAGTGATATAAAATTAAATAAAAAAAAAAACAAATTCAAAACTTTATTCTGCAACTAGGGGCTCATCCAGAAATCATGTGATCCTATTTGGCCTACTTTTCGTTACTTTTTGACTTTCCGAGTGTGTAAAAAAATTACACGTGATGTGTTCTCGGACACCCCGTCCCTCATCGAGATCATTCGTGATATTTTGCTGGGCTGAGCGTTGTGAGTTGTCGCATGGTCTCATTTGTCGTCTTTGCGTGTCATATTTACCAGAATAGGTGAAGAAGGGCCATATAAAGGTCTCTTCAGCTTTGATGTTTGTATCAATGGTTTAAATAAAAAATTGTAGTGACTACCCACATTAAAAAAAATTAGACAACATGTTTCATACATTTATAAAATTACAGCGCCCTCTCTCGCTTGCTCGTTCACTGCTGTAAAGTGGTGCGGTAAGATGTGGATATTAACGTATTCACATAGAGGTCGCTAAGGTATAAAGCCTTTCAAATAAACAATGCATAGATCGATACACAAAGCATAAGGAAAATTCGATAGGTTACTTGGGAGTTAGGGTAGCGAAGTGGTTAACGCGCTGCACCGGCAATCCAGAGGTACCGGGTTCGATACCCGGTCTCTTCCACCAGGTAACTCCTTTTTCAATTATTCTCTAAGCTTTGATCTTTGTTTCAATGGCTTAAGGACCATAAACTTAACAAGTTATTTTACGTGGTCCTTATAGTTTTAGGACAGTATATCTCTTTTAAAAAATATATATATCCACAGTTAATTCTCTTGAAATTGTAAAAAAGGAGTATTTCTCAAGAAAATGGCGAGAATTAGCCATGAATGTATGTATCGTGGATGGCACGGGTCATTAGTTAGTAATACTGTGACCATGTAAGGAGGACGCCATTGTACCATACAAATAAGTTTTCTGTATTCTATTTATTAAGTGTCAAACGGTAGCTATAAGCCTATTTGTAAGTTATATATGAAATGCATACTATATATGCTAGGCGACGCGGTTGGCGCAGTGGTTAAGCAACTGCCTACTGAGCCGACGGTCCCGGGTTCGAATCCCGGCAAGGGCAAATATTTGTGTGATGAACACGAATATTTGTGCCTGGGTCATGGACGTTCTATGTATTTAAGTATTTATTTATCTATATAAGTATGTATATCGTCGCCTATTACCCATAACACAAGCCTTCTTGAGCTTAATTTGGGACTAGGTTGATTTGTGTGAGGTTGTCTGATATTTATTTATTTATATGAAATGCATAAACTTTAACCGAAATGAATAACATAAGTATTTTTATTTTTATTTAATCTTTAATTTTATGTTATGTATTTTCAAGTATTGCAAGCTGAATTAGCACTGGTGTTCGATTGGGCTGAAATGTGACACATTGGTACAATACAAAAACAGATACTTTATTGCACACCTATAAAAGTTAACAAAACAAATACATTTTTAAATAACAGTTTAATCTCATTGCAAAAAGCGATTTCTTCCAGACAACTTTTGGGTAGTGAAGTTGATGAAAAATGTTACTTACTTATAGAGTATGTGCTAGTATAATTAATTAATTATAGTCTGACTTTGGAGACCCAGATTTCATTCATTCATTTATTTATTTTCATAAAACAAAGTTTTTCAAAGATTTAGAAAATCCCGTCCTGGAGAACGTTTCCCGATTTGTATGGAAAAGAACGTTCGAGAACATTTCTCATACAAAACAGGAAATTTCCGGAAACTCTCGGAAACGACACATTACAACCCGAAAATTATATTGCTATATTAGATTGATATCTGAAAATAGTACTAATAATTAGTAATAATTTTATTTTGTAGCTACCGGTCACGTTTCATTTGTCTGTCAGCCTGTCTTTCTCCTTCCTTTATAGCTTCCCGCTGTCCCTTATCCGTCTAGCAGCTAAAGTACGGTGTCATGTTTATGCAAATGTGTTTTTTCGATGCGCGTGCGCAGAAATGCCTGGCGATCGTAAAACGGGCTGTGCGTACCATGCACGGTAGCTGACATTACCTCAAAATAGACATAAATTGTAGATCTTTTTTAGGTATTTTTATATCAGGTTTGGTCCGTTACGTGCAGATTAAATTCAGTAGAAAATACTAATGCCATTACTATTGCTACACTATTCTTATATTTTTCTTTTCTTCCTTCTGAATAATGGTACATATCTAAGTATTACATATATAATGTTTACTTGAATTATATATTTTTTTATTTAATTATATATGTATCTAATTTAATAACTAGTGGCTCTGTGAGTTATAGACCCCGCGAGTTTATTTTGAATTGGATTTTTTTTGTTTTTTTTTTAACGTTTTGTAGGTATGTACGCCCCAAACTCCGCCATTATGAAAAATTTCGAGAAACTGAACCTACAAAAAATAACCTATAGACATCAAACCTACACACGAAGTTTCATGAGAATAAATGTTTGAGAACAGCTGATAAATCAATCATCCGGACATACGAAATAAATTTTGGCGAAGCCGAAGCAGAAACGCAAATAGATGCTTTCTGCCGTGTAACGGACATAATGATATCAGTTTTTAACCAACCTCAAAAGGAGGAGGTTCTATGATTACTATTCGATGCATTAAATAGGTGACATTCACAAGTTTACTTTCTAAACGTCCATGGCTTAAGGCCGGTACAGACGAACATCAATTGAACTGCAACCTAGCTGCAGAAGAGTGCAATTTTGCTGCAGTTGGTGAAACTGTAACAAAACTGCAAACCGACTGTGCAGTCCGCTAACAGTTGCCGTGAATTCCTGTCAACCGCACCCCGACTTTGTCAAATTTCATACTGAAATACGTGTGCACTCTATTCACTTCCACAAGTAGGTAACTGGCGGAGCGGACTTGTATTTGCAGTTCATGCAACTGCATTACGCATTACGACCGTGCAACCAGCTTCCGATCAGTGCAGTTTTGCGGCAGTTACACCAACTGCAGCAAAACTGCACTTGAACTGTCATTTTGCAGTTAGGTTGTAGTTCAAATGCTGTCCATCTGTACCAGCCCTTAATATTTCATACATACATTCTCTTTGAGTGGAGCTTAAACCGAGTCACTAAGTAGTTACTCGTCCAATTTTCATTATTTATGAAAATGAACTTAGTCACTAGATGATCAAATAACCTATTATCTACAATGAATTTCTAAACGGCTTGCAGCAAGTACCACATAAAACGTAAGTATAGTACCACAATTTAATCTTGCAAAACACGTACTAGATGACAATAAACACTATTTAGCTGCCTATAAAGTAAAGCACAACTCTACTCCCAACGCCGGCCAAATATGGAACTAAACATGTCCCATACTAACTTCATGTCTTCCGAAGGACAGTAGCGACATCAGTAGATTAAAATAAATGTGTCTCACCATAAATTGGATCGACACCCAACACCAGTAGTAGCTTAATAAATTTCACATACATCTGCCACTAATTGTCTAACTTCAAGGTGCGCAAATTGCAAGGAATAATCCATAAAAAATGCCTTTTCTTTATTATAGCAGGCGTCTTTAAAAACCTGTCACAGCCCTCGCGAAAGGTGTGAAATTTGCAACTTAAAAAAAAAGATCGCTATCATGTCGCGCCTTAAGATACTTTAATAAGTGACATTATAGCTTAAAATTGAGTGCATTAAAACGTTGAGTTAATGCATTGTTGAATGTTGAGTGATCTTTATGCAAAACGGTTAACCCATTTCTTGACTAGCCCTATAATTAAGGTGATTTGCATATTATTTGACGAATAAATATTTATAAGGAAGTGTAATTTAAGAAGTTTCTTTATAAAACTATTCCTAAAAATGTTCGTTACATTGTGTTATGTTAATGTGTTGCATATTTGAATTTTTAAATTGTCATCTGGTTTTATGCAAATATGTTTTTAAATTATTTTTTGTTAATTTCGAGCACCGGTTACGTGTGAAGATGTGTTGCAAAATATTTCCCACGTTTTTTAATTTATTTTAAATTGCGGAGAACTAGCTTATAGGATTGGTTTCTGTGATTTTATATAAACCTGTTTTTGGCAAAGGGAAGTTTGACAGAAGTTTTTTAAATTCGCACAGTAAATCTTAATTGTAAATTGAATTTCTAACGAGGGAATTAAATATATCTCATTCATAAATACGCGTCAAAAATAATCATAATAGCTGTCTCGCAACTGTGTAATTTTGTTTTTTTTATTACTTAGTCCGACCAATGTTTGACGATCTAAGTAACTCATTTGACGTAGCTTAAAGTTATTTGAATGGAATAAATTAATTGAATATTTTCCCGAAATCTCAATATATAAATTTAGTGATCACGCACGCCGTCAACATTCACCTCAATCCAATTCAAAACTATATAAACCAATACATTATTTAGAACCCTCATAATATTCTCAAAAATACTTTCATTAAATTACTTAGCTGGCTCTTTAACCAATAATTGAATCATTCAACTAGCATTGTAAATGCTATTAAATAGAAATCAAATGTGACACATAATATACCCCTCGTGATTATTGATTCGTAATCGAATCATAGAATGCCACTTGACTCTATCGATCGATTGAAATAGCGCCCCTCGCTTCTATTGTGATATATTGGATCTACAATAGTCATACAAAAGTGATACAATAGCCACAATAGTCGCAAATAGTCGTATAAAGGTATTGTGAGGATATTCGATTAGGTATTACCAGATTGTTATTTTGACAGGTTTAATAAAGGATTGGTATGTTTAGGTATTTGACAGTGCATCTAATTTTGTCGTGACAAGTTTATTTAAATGTACGGTATTATATTTTCTACGGTATACTTGTTCACGTGGAGTAGAAAAATTTCATAGCCCTCTTTTTTATTTACTTTTATTGGGTAAAAAGTATGTTGGAATTTTATAACTATAATATAACTATGTGTGCAATCAGATACATTTGTTTTAGTTAGTTATGCTTCATACAACAAGGTTGTCGTATATTAAGTTTACACATTATTATAACAGGGACTTAAACGCGTTCAAAAAAGTTCCCTTTGAGACCCGTGGACGGAACATCACGTCCGAAACGTTGAGGTAACTAAATGAGCCCCTTATTGAATGCTATTAAGGCGACTCCGTAAGTGGAATTGTGATTTTTAAAGTCCTAAGGCTCGTAATCTAGCCAACGGAAAAATCTGAAAAAAATATATGTTATTTTTGACTATTTCTTCTAAAAAATTATAGTTGGATTTTTTTTTAAAGCAATAATTACTATGGAAAAAATAATGTTGAAATAGGGTCGTTTTCAATTTTCAATTCCCTAAGGCTTCTAAACTACAAGTGATATTTACACGGCTCTTTCGCAAGAACATTGACAATTCATTGATCTTGAATCGTATTGTTTAAAAGTTAGTAAAATGGAAATTCGGTCTAATAAAGCATCAAAAAAACTGAATTTCCGCGAGCGCGGACGTGCCCGGGCTGAGAGCTCAGTGTAAATCTAACCGTCGAAGGGGAAGGCTGTGTCACTTGCTCCCGCGATCCATCTAGCTACGGAAAATTGTTATAGTACCGGATCCCGCGGAGGTTCGATCTGTCTTCGTGCGTTTGAAGTGTATTTTAAGAGAGTGCAGTTCGTTTTTTCACACGACTACGCTATGCGACATAACAAAAAGCACTCATTTTCATATAGAATTAAATTCAACTGTTTTTTTTCGTATTTAGGTATCTATTAATTTTAAGTACTTATAAAAAAAATTGTCATTGCTTAGCATTCCCGGACACATTTGGATACTTAGATATTTTCAGTCATGGGCCCATACCAGACAGGATTCCCAGAAAATAACACTTTTGGTGTGGGTTTTAGGGCCCTTCTCTGTGTAATATTAGAGTACCTTAGGTATTTCGGTTAGTAAAAAAATCTGATAATACAGATATTTAAGTATGACAACGTCTAATGATCTTTATTAATTCAACCCTAAGAGATATGACTATCGTAATGCAGAACAAGTATTGTTCGTTTGAATACTATTGTAATATTCGGTAAAACGCTAATTTACGAATACGAATATTTATTGTAAGTATTCACATTCGTTGCGTCACTAGTACAGTACATGACATATGATATAAAAATACATTATCAAAAATTACAATAATTTTCTAGTTCAAGAAGGCAAGTGACAATTTTGGCATGAGGGCTTATTTATGTAAATATAGTCAGAATACATATTTGCATCAATAAATTTCCCACTTCATATTTAAATCTAAATGAGCGTTAGTAATTATTGACATATCCGCCGGGCCTAGCTAGACATACCTAGCCTGGCCATAAGTTCTGTTCCAATTGTTTACCGTTTGTAAAATAAAAATCTGATTTTTATTACATATCGTTTAAAAGCCATATATTAATGATCGGACTACAGTTGAATTAATAAAAAAAAAAATTATAACTTTATTTAGTGCCCGGACTTGATTTTTGACTAATGCTCAGATTTTTTTTCTCTAAGTTTGCCTGAGGGCAATGAAACGATCTTGGATCAAATTAATCGATCGCGGAAGGAACGCCAAAACCCAAATAGCTTACGTAACTCAGACAACCGCTAAACTAAAGTAGGGCTGACACGTTTGCCGCATGTCAACCGATCTGCAGATCAAGAAATCTACACCCACCCAATAAAATTCGGAACTTCTAAGTTAACGTAAAAAAAAGATACGGCTCTTTATGCCGCAAAAAAACGTATCTACGCTGGAAAGGAAAATTATCCAAGAGACACGGAGCTAACTTTAGAGGAGATCTAAAAAACTACGAACTTTTTCAAAAAAATAAAAAGTTATTAAATATTCTGTGGACCTACTTTTTAAATGAAGCATTTTATAATGTCGCTTTTGTTATTTTGTCTATTAATGAAATAATTTAAAATTTAGCATCGCTTACGCAATATGGCTGTCAAAATAGAATTAGGTAAAATTATCTAAACGACACGTTTCCCGAGATATTTGTCAGGTAAAATAGTATAATCTATTACACAACAATCAACACAGTTAACAATATATATGTGTATGCTCATTTTATAGTCAGGTAAATATATAAATGTGCATAAATCAGCATGAAATAAATCAAGAAAAATTATCTAATCGCCTTTGTAGGAAATATTTCAGACATGAAAATCTATTTATCGTACAATAAAACCTCACGATTAATGTTTTAATTAGAAGAAAATATTTATTTTCAAACATTAAAATTAATGTAGTGACATTTAAAGTTCTCTAAGACAAAAACTTATGGTCCAATTACGCAAATACAAAAAAAACTGCTTTAGAAATGTTAAAGATTTATTCATCAGATATCACGTGAAATTTCAATTTTATCAATTTTTATGTGTGATCTGCTGAAAGATTTCCAGTAGTTCTAGACCAATGTATGGTAGCAAACGATAGCTATGACTAATGAGAACAGCACAAGAGTTCTCAAGACAGCAGTCACTCGGTACTCATTAAGGAATTTTAAATCACGAACTACGTGAAATTTCAAGTTTTACAATTGCAATGAGATAATATCCTATCCTAACAAGAATAACAAAACTACCTACAACTCTGTGTGGTATAAGTGACGTCTTGTAAGACACTGTTTGAGTGAGATGGCGTTTGGGTCCATCAAGCGAGTCCAAAGTAATACCTTAGCGCCACAGACACAGATTTACACCGCAGATGGCGGCCTAACGGCCTTTATAAATATATTGAATTACTACTAAATGTGCGATATTTTATAAAACAGAACTGGTAAAGTTGCCTAACTACCAATTTAACAAAAATATTTGTTTTTTAGTACATTCTATGCGACAAATACGACTCAATTGTCATTCAAGCAATTCAAGATAAGCGACAGTAGTCGATCAAAGTCATATCAGGTAAAAAAGGATAAGCGACAATGGTTTCATAGTATCAAAGCAGGTAAATTTGGATAAACGCCAATAGTTAAGATACGACAATCAGGTAATTTAATCTATGTTATTTTTTTTTATAGAATCTTATATCGATTCTGTTTAATAATGTGGAAATACCACACTTTTGCGTTTTGGCTAATGCGCATAAGCATTTTAAACACACATGACACAGAGGGCGCTCCAGTAGCGAAGAATTATGGAATCAAAGATTTAGTGTGATTGACGTAACGATATGATAGCTCAGTTGGTAGAGCACTACGCCGGAAACTTAGGGTCGCAGGCTCGAGTCCTGCTTATATTGCAGTGGATCACATTCAATTTTTCTTTCATAATTTACCTTTATGTTAATTTTATCATAAAGACATAGGTAAAATGCCTTAAACGACATTAAAATATATTTTACAATCAGGTAAAAACAGTTAACCAACACGTGCAAGGTTAGTTGCAATAAAGAAAAATTATCCAAGTTGTTTGATCTGTTTTGACAAATAAGTGAAAAAGCTCTAACGTTCATTATTATGCAAAAAACTTTTTATGCAATCTCCATTTTGCTAAAAAAAACCTCAAAAATCAAGTCGTTTAGTAGAAAAAAAAGTAGAGATTTTCTAAATCACCGACGGGATAAGCGACACAAAAGTCGTCAGACAGATGTATACGAGACCCAACCCATTCGATGCAGAAAAATCTGCCGATCCCAAGTGTGTATAACTCAATATCCCCAAAAATGTCGCTTAGATAAGTTCTCCTTTCCAGCATCGGCATATTTTGACACTCAAGTAAATTAAAATTTATAGGGTATCCATTGACCTTGAACATTGAAATTAGCCAAAAAATTCGTGTAGTAAAATATCGTCAATATCAACAAGTATAGGGGAAAATCTGAGAAATATTACTAATGTAGCCATAAAAAACTATCACTGTTTATAAGTAGGTAAAGGACGTAAATCCGTTTTCCAACGGTAAAGTTGAGTTTGTCGCTCTATTATTTATAGTTTATCTTTTCACTAGAGCAGCATGACCCGGGGGATAAAGCTGTGCCTCCACTACTATGTTAAAATATCGATTCATCCGCTGGGTCACGATATGATTTATTTATTAAAAAAACGATATTTTTTATTTATGCATGATTTTACACGTATAATCAAGAATCTTGTCGGAATTTTAACTATTTTTGGTAGGTACCTACACATACAAAAGAAACTAAAAAGTATTTTTCGATGCGAGACTTCCAAATGGCCTATTTCACTTATTTTTTGGAAAATAGCTTTATCGCATTTTATTTTTAATATTCTACTGTAGTGGGTAAATAGATATTTAGTAATCCGCAATAATTATATTATTGTTTAAATGATTTATTTTACTTCGAGATTTTTCAATGCCTTTAAATATAATAAGGTTTATTCATCTTCAACTCTCGCTCGGACTATGCAAGTGTATGAAGCTGCTTGGACGCCACTCAACGAGATAATGAACGAAGTAATGTTCCGGGGGCGCACGGTCGGCGGGGGGAATAACGTTAGGCTCCGCCCAGATCCTCAAGGACGTTGGGATTAGGAGTCGCCTTAAATCCCGTTCTTTCTTGATAATGTATTTAAAGGGTTATCATTTTCGCAACAGAGGAGTGATATTCGTGACTACTTTTATACGAGAAAACGCTATGTTGCCGACGTCTGAAGAAAAAGCAGAATTAATCTATCTCAAAATAATACAGAAAACTTAAACACAGAGGCAAAATTAGGATTTTTTTAAGTTCATGTAATTTATAATGAACATTTTAATTTTATTTTACAACCTTGTAATGACCAAAATAAAATCAGCTCGTCAAAAAACTATTAAGACTTTAATGACTTTAATTTTGAATAACAGTTCCGAAATATATATGGGGCGTGCAGGTGCATTGTGCTCCTTGTCATTTTAAACAAATCGTATTATAATGGATTATAAAAGTAGTCATAAAATTTAAATGACGTGAAGCTCGAAATTTGCCAAAAATAATTATAAACAAGTAAATAATTAGAGTACTTCGTTGTCCCAAAATTCTCGTCTCAGATCGTTACATTTTTGTATGAATTTTTGGTTCTATGAATGTATCGTACAAATATTTTTCTAAGTAGGTATATAAATTTTAAGAACAAAATTTTGGCCTGAATTTTTTATTACAAAAGCTTTAAAAAAATCTGCTCTTCTAAAAATGCATGAGGTATTCCGATTAAAAATGAACAAGCGCTTTTAAAATTCTCATCCTTTCTTCGTTAGCTGGATGCTAGTTTAAAATTACCATATTACGTCTTGAGGGTTCCTTAAATTACTCAAATAGGTATGGTTATAAATGCTGGAAAACGAAAAAAAAAGTTGTGTTGGATCAGAAGTATTAAAATTCAATGCATGGGTTGGTCTTCTATGTAATTAAATACTACCTAGTTTTATGACGCAAGCTCGTTCATAAAACAACTGTATATAATTTATTTAAGACATACAAAAGTTATTATTATGCTTATGAGTAAAAATAATTTGTTACGCGGACCGATGAACTAATAGAATAATAAATTAAAAAATGTTTATGATAGTAAAACAGGAGTCAGGTTGGTTAGTTTTATTTACGACTTCCTTTATTTGTAGCTTTTTTTATTTATATTTATTAGGATTTCGCGCTCTTTTTTGCACTATTCATAAACTTGCATGATATAACTGCTTGTCCGTCCTTAAACGTAGCATGTTTCTGCACTGTATATTGGTAGTTCAGTACCTACTAGCACGTATATAAAAAAAATATATTCTTTAAAGTTTTTAAATTATTCAAAAAAATGCTTCACAAAAATGCGTCATGTATTAGTATACTACTACATAATTATGTTTTATGATAATGTTTCGTTTTATATAAAATAGGTATGTACGTTTTGAAATTCAAAATTTGTACAAAAAATTAAATTTAGAAAATTTTACATAGATCGATCTCGTCCGTAGGTAAAATATATACCTATTGACATTAAATTATTTACTCAATTTATTATCTGGTGGTACAGAACCTTCATTGGACCAATTCCACTCATAGTATTCAACCATTTTATTTTATTTTCGCATTGTAATAACATATATTAAAATAGACGCCGTTAAAAACATATAATTTGCATTATAAAAGGACAATAATAATCCCACAAAGAAAAAACTCCAGTCCGATTAAATCTAGCAAAACTGTGATTTCTTATTTTATCCTAATATTTATTTATATATTTATTTATTTGAACTTTATTGCACAGATCAAACTAATACAAATGGCGGACTTAATGCCACAAGGCATTCTCTACCAGTCAACCATAAGGCTAAACAGAAACATTGAGTTGGTGCAGGGTCTGTACCGTTCGGAGACAATTTAAAAAAAAAAAACTATTTTAGAAATAAATACCTAATATATACATACTTAAATTTACACAAATAAATAATCATAATATACTACATATATACATAAATTCATGTACCCAGTGAAAACATTATACCAATAATTCATCTTAAAACAGAAGTGTCAGACAGGCAGTTCAGACAGATATATAATATATATGTAGGTAGTGTTATAAAATATTATATTTCACAAAAAAAGTTAATGATGTAACTTGATTGAAACCGTTTATTATTAAAACATTACATACCTAGGACGATGAATTCGTGAATGTCCCAGATCGCAGGTGTTTGTGGCCCGAGCCGAAGGTGAGGGCTAAATGCGCGATCTGGGGCAAGTTCTAATTGGTAAAAACTAAAAAACCACATTTTACTTCCTCGAGTCGAGCGTCGACAAACCGACATAATTATATAGCGTCATAGCGTAGACAAAACTTACGTCAGAACGACATTTATCGGATCGGGCCAGCTACTTTTATATGTTTTTAACCGATTTCAAAAAAGGGTTATATGTTTGAATGTGTGTAAATTTTTCTATGTTTATTACTATCAGCGTACTTCCCGCTGCTGGGTTCGCCTCGATCTTATTTTTTACTATAATGCACATGATCTAGGGTCAATCTCACCTGAGTCATCCCATTCACTTTACATAGTCTAAGGTCCCACACTAAGCTTACCGATCCGCGGTCTCCACTCAAGATCAGATTTACTCCAATGATTGTCAGTTCTGTGCCTGATACAAGTAACTACTAAGTACTTGTAGTAGTTAAGAGGGAAGTATAGTACGCACTCGTCCATACAAAAAGAGAAAACGTTTTTCCACTTTTAAATATTTTCCAATCTCCATCATTTTTTAGTATGTTATTGACACAGTGACAAACTAGGTTTATAGGTTTTCCTTTTTTCAAAATTTGCTATAGATTCTAATTTAAAGGTAGTTGAAAAACCTAATTTTTGTGATTAAAACGTTGTTGAATGAAACCGTTTGTATTATTAAAACAATGCACTTTTTTAAAAAAATAAACCTAGAAAAAACCTACAAACCTAGATTATATTATGCTGAAGCGATCGACATCAAAATCGAAGTGATTTGCTAAGATTTAGTTAGTGGAAAACGTTTTCTCCCGTAACGCAAATTTCATCAAAAAAGTACCTATTGTCAGTCGCAAGCTGCAACGCTCTCTATCGCACGATTGCGGGTCGGGGGAGGAAGTAAAGTATCACGTAATGAAAAAGTAAAAAGGATCCTAGCCCGCGTAATCGATATCTAAATCTGTTTCAAAAATGATGGGAGTAGAGTAGGAACTTCTACTAACACTAGTTGGGTTTCAAGAAAAAGATCGATCGGTTGATTATCATTATATTATAATTTAATTTAAAAAATCGGCCAAGTGTGAGCCACCCACGCACCGAGGGTTCCGTACAGATTTTCACTTATGCCATCTTAACTGGCCTGGTTAAGTTTGCACCTGATGCGTATGGCGCCGTATACAAATGAGGTGCAAACTTAATATACCCAGGTTCACCAAACATGATATTTGAAAAGGACTATATTTTTTATGATTATATTACAAATGTATAGTTTCAGGGTGAATTGCAACAAGCTTAAAAATTACCTAATTTTGGTGGCTTTTTTATTTTTAATTTAGAGTCATAATTATATACATATCAATAATACGAATAAAATCATAACCAATATTGTGTAGTAATGGCCCTTTGTTATACATAATAGTTATAAAGTTATTATTATTTTAGTAATTTGCCTGCCACTTAGACTGCCATTTAGATTTTTTGGCCACCAAAATTGTACATCTACACCAAAATTAGTTACTTGTGCTAAAAAATAATATTTATAATAAATAATAATAATAAATATCGGACAACCTCACACAAATCGATCTATTCCCAAATTAAGCTCAAGAAGGCTTGTGTTATGGGTACTAGATGAAGATATACGTACTTATATAGATCAATATATACTTAAATACATAGAACAACCATGACCCAAGCACAAATATTCGAGTTCATCTCACAAATATTTGCCCTGGCCGGGATTCGAACCCGGGGCCGCCCGCTCAGTAGGCAGGTGTCTACAAACCGAGCCAAACGCGTCGTCAAAAATTGTTGATGAAATTGCCTACTGGAAATTAAAAGAAAGTAAATGTTTTATTAATCATTTTAGTTATACCAAAATATCTGAAAATACAATCACTAACTCGTTTGTAACAACAATATATTTTTTTCTTTTCGAGGACTTCTTCTCTTGATTGTTTTTTTATTGCGATTAGCCATCCTTAAAAATAAATAAATTATGAATAGCAAAAGTAATAATTTAGATTAATTGTTTGCATGTAATGTATCTAAACACTTTATTGTACACAATAGCAAGAAATACATTGCAAAAAATAAGCATGTACAAAAGCGAACCTATCCCTCTAAGGGATTTCTTCCAATTAACCTTCAAGTGAATGAGTATAAAACACAAGTAAATGGTAGACAAACCAAGCAACATGTACAATACGATAACTTTACAATAGTACACATGAAAATGCAAAAACCAAATGAGAGAGAGATAGGCAAACAGTCAATGTAATACATATTACATAATATCTATATAAATACGAGTACATATAACATAAATATAATCATAATTATAACAAAAACAGCAACCTAATCAAGTAATCATTCGTTCGACAGCCACAATTTCTGTAACTTCCCCTTGAGTGATGCTACGAACTGCGTGTACCTTAGGGCGGGAGACAATTTATTCCATAATTTCACGGCGCGCACAGCAAAAAACACATCGTAAACATGAGATCTATGCAGTGGGATAGATAGATCCAGATTCGCACCTGACCGCAGGCGATGGCCACTACCATCCGCCATGTAAAAGAACTTCTCTGCAAGGTAAGGAGGAGAAGAAGGAATGACAAGGACATTATACAAAATACAAAGAACATAGTATCTGCGCTGACGGATCGGGAGCCATTTAAGTTGAGCGCGGTATTGAGACACATGATCAAACTTGTGGAGACCAAAGCAAAAGTGAGCGGGCAAGCATGATCTTCGTATGAAGAGGAAGGAAATTCTGCAGACACCTCAATGAATGAAGGGACGCGAAAAGTTTCCTACTGATCTCAGATCCTACCCATGACAAAGTTTGATCCATGGTAATGCCAAATTTGTTTACATTAGAAGAGCAAGGTATAGGCGTACCATCAAAGAGAATAACTGGCTTAGCTTGATCTGAAAGCTTGGAAATAAAATGTGGGCTTCCAACGACAATAGCCTGCGACTTCTTAGCACTATTCACCAAACCAAAGGATCAAGCCCAAGCACGGATTGATTCTAGGTCTGAATTGATTTGCGAAACCAAGGAGCCAAAATCCTCAATGCTGGTCGCCGCATAAAGCTGCAAATCGTCTGCATAGAGATGGAACGAGGAGGAGAGTGACTTGGTGATTCCAATGTAGAGAGTATGCCCCCTTGGGGGACACCAGCAGACGGTTCACACCAGCTAGAAAATCGGTCATCAACTCGAACCCACTGGGAACAGAGGTAATCACGAAACCAGGACAGTGAAGTTGAAGATATATTTAAAGTACTAAGTAAACTGAGAAGTATATCAACAGTGTTAAAAGGACTACTAAAATCAAGGAGCACCAATATAGTCACTTTTCTATATTCTATATTAAGACGAATGTCGTCGGTGATCTTAACCAATGCGGTGGTTGTGCTAAAGAATTTAACAAGTTAAGTCTATTTAGATGTGATGAGAGACGTCGATTTACAAAGGATTCAATGATTTTAGATAAGACGGCAAGAATGGACATAGGACGATACTGCGAAAAGTACGACGGATTAGGGGTTTTAGGGAGAGGAATCACATGGGCGCATTTCCAAATTGTAGGAAACGTGCCAGAGGAGAAAGAAAAAATAGTAATTTAGGAAAGGATAGGAGCTATAAAATCCGCTACCAGCATAATATCTAAGCTAAGATTACCCTCACCGACAGCTTGTTATATTAGATGTATTTTGTTTATTCTTGACTTCAAATAAATTCACCGAGTCAAAAGTTTTGGTAATGCGAAAAAGACGATGAAAAATGTGAACTGATATACAAAATTAACAATTCTGGTGGCATCAAGCAATTTTGGTGACTTTCAAATTAAGTACCAAAAAAAAACAAAAAAAAAATATTTTAAAAATATCCGTATTATTTACTTCCAATTCAACTTTATATTTTAAAAAGGAAACCTTTAACACGTCTTGCACACAATTCCCACACAGTCAATTATTGCTAAGGCACTAGAAACATATACCACAAAAATTGTGTCAAAAAGTATTCCTAGTTGACTACGGAACCCTAGAAAGACATTAGTAACTCCGATATCATGTACACATTATAAGTAAGTATAATAATTATGTACTTTCGTACACAATAACAAAGTCAAATAAAAAATGTTTTGTTTCGTAAATATCAGTAACTCATTATACATATAAATACCTTTGAAATACCTAAATAATATTACAATAAAAAATGTCAGTCATTTACATCCTACCGGTACATCGGGAACAAACTGATTTATCAAAAATTAATTTAGCTTGTAGGTACATACTCGTTACTAACAATTACATAAATAAATAAAATACTTCTTTATAATATCGGAATTTCAGTCACACCACAACAATTCACTATCCGTAGGTACGCAAGAAAACAAAACAATCCACCTTTATTTATCGCAATCGCTTGTCAATCCGATCGTCAAACTAGCCTAGCAGCAGGTAGCAGAGCGCTGTGTCATGCTTCGATGTGTGCGTGAGGCGATTTGTATGTGTTGTGCGCGATGCCGGGGGGTGAGCGCTCTCGAGCGACAGCATGCGTTTTCGTAAATACCTATTTCGTTAGGATCGCGAAGCTATACTGTAGTCTTAAGTTACTTCGAGATTTTTACTAAGTATTTCAAAACCTAAAGTCTACAGTGGGAAATATTTTACTTCATATTTTCCCACTTCTAGTGATAGGGTCGAAATGTTATTCTACAAGTTTATGTTAATAGCAATATTTTATTTTATTTATTACTATATTTGTATTATAAATAAAAATAAAATATTTGATTTCATTTTAAACAAAACACTAATTTTAAAGAAACACATAAATTGCGTTTTAAATCAGTTAAATTGGATGAAATTAAACGTCTTAAAATTTTCATTTCAACATTTGATTTGATTTTAAAATAAACACTGTTATTAAAGCAACACAATATATTAAATTATAAATCAGCTAAATGGAATAAAATTAAACATTCTACAATTTTAATTTCAATATTTGATTTGATTTTTAACTAAACCGAATGATTTTAAAGAATCACATATTACATTTTAAATTTAATAAATGAATAGGATTAACATTGATTTTAAAATTTTAATTTCAATGCCATTTAATAAAACAGCTTGCAGTGAAATAGATTAAAATGGATACACATTAATGCATGATTTTATTTTTTCTAATACACGAATAAAAGCATTTTTTTTTATTTATAATTATAACAGCAGAATAATTTTAATTTAAATAACGCCGGAAACGTTGGATAAGGTAAATAACAAATATCGTGACGAGCTCATTCTATTTAAATATAATAATGTGTACAAACCACTAGAGTATAAAGTGTTTCATTAAAAAAAGTACCCAAGAGATTCTTTTGCTACAATTACATGAGAGTACCATCTTTTTTTCTGTTTTGCCCCTGTCCTCATTTCCTTCAACCACAGTTTCATTTTCTAATAATCGGTAGCAAACCATAATTGGACAATTATTTTTTCAAACCCGCCCAACCATACTGCACATAGAATTATCAACTTTGACCGCCTAATTATATCCACAATGGCTCAAAGAGAAAAAAAGCTTTGTTATCAAAATTGGAAAACGCAAATATCTGGTAGGTACCTAAAAGAATGCCGGCGAGGGTGAGTTTTTTTTTCAAATCCTTAGTATACACCCCTCCATATGAAACATTGCCCCACAATAGCACCCCACATCTGCGTTCATAAACAGATTTTTTTCTTTACGAGAGAAAGAGACAGAGACATCCCCTGTCAAAAATTGCGGCGTATCGCCCGGGTGGGACAGAGATGGATTGAAAGAATAAGTTTCGAGGATAAAGAAAGTTCAGGTATGGATAAGGGTGTAGGGAAAAAAAGGGATACGACGGTCCCACCCTAGGGGGTGGGTGGCGACGTAGTTCGAGACGATGTCGCTAGATGGCGGCGGGGTGCTTTTATTCAATTGCGAGTTTGGATAATGATGATGGATTGTATGGGAGGCAAGTTAAGGAATGATGGGTGTTTTGAAAATTAGGGGTACCTTTTAGCGGTTTTTTGGTGATTCATCTGAAGCGTGAAGTTGCGAAAGTATCGTGTTATGCGTTGGTAGCGTAATAATATTATATCAGGGCTCTGATTCGACGAGGCTTGCAATACCTCCACTTAAGCAATATGAGAAGTATTTGATGTCTTATATTTTTAAAGAATGTAATCTGATAATTCGATATTTATATTATGTCGAGATGTTATTCATGTTGCCTACTGTACAATTTCTAGTTAGAATATTCCAATACGATTCAAAAAATAAATCTACAATAAGTAACGACTTGATGTATTTTGTTTTACGGCTGAAATATTCTAATTTAGGTATTTTACAATTTTTTTTAGGTAAAACATGCAAATAATATTGCAATCATTTTTTCAATATACAGATTGATCTAATGGATATTAAATAAAGCTACTTCGTTACCTATCTACTCGTTAGCGACTGCGTAAACGATTTGTATGGAGAATTGTAGTTCTACCTACCTACCTAATCTAGTTCTCACCAACGATATGGTACGGCAGAACATTAAAGTATCAACACGGCGGCCACCGTTTAGATGCGTCCATGTTTATGAGGTCTCTCTACACCACTTAACACTACAATTTACCATGTTATTTATTTAATTTCTTTTTTCGTTGACGTACGCATGGATCATAAACAAGGACGCAACTAAACGGTGGCCGCCGTGTTCATACTTTGATGTTCTGCCGTACCATATCGTTGGTGCGCGCGGGTCGCCTTACATGCTCCATCTAGTGGGGGTTGTCTGTGACTCATGGTAAGGGTAGCACCACTCCAATTGGAAAATAATATACTTGTATTGTGACAAAAATGAAAATTTCACCCGACACCAAAACTTGCTCATAACTTTTGTACCTATTATATGACGTTGCTTCCAGGATATTTTAATTAGTACACCTACTCTTCAGATGTAAATTACTCTTTGAAAATCAACCGTATTCCCTTTAAATAAAGTCTTACTTTAAATTTAAAAGTAGTTAGTTTTTTGTTACCTTGTTATTTGAATTTGTTTTCCATTTGTATGTACTTAGGGTGCAATTTCAGTCTACGGGGGTGCTAATGAGAATAACCCTACCGTTGCGCTTAACGACGAAATGACGTAGAATTATATAGATTTTTTTTAAAAAAGAAGGGTTTTGTTTTCTACTTTTCTATTTTGGGCTAGTCTCAGTTGCCGTGAGTTAAGCCACAGCCACACATATTCGACAGAGCTTTACTATACCTATCGCCAATTTAGCAATATTTCGGTTTTGTATTTTTTTTTTTTACTATTCTAGTTGCACTGCTTGACGTTAGCATGTTGACATTTTATAAAAAATATATTTAGATATATTATAATGAATTGCTTCTGTGATTAATGGAAAACGCTGTAAATTCCAAATACAAAGTAAAGGGGAAAGAACTGGCTAACCCACTTTTTTATCATCTGAAAATTTTGCACCTTACTTAAATAGAAGTAAAATTCATTGGTCCCCGATGATTTTTTTGTTATATTTTTACTTAAGCGATAAGGTGAATTCACAACTCGATTATCTGTATTGTAAAATTTTGCAAATGTGACTTAGCTCACTTAGCCAGTTCTTCCCTTCAATTTCTAATAAGATCTAAACTCATAGGATTTATGGGAAAATAATACAGGTTTAAAGGATTTTCACTCATAATATTACCATCAAAACTATCGTGAGACATCTTTGATAATAATAAAAACGTTTTAAACCCACGTATAAATTGTTAGGAACGGCTCGACATGTTTCGAACTCCTTTGGACCTCTTCATCAGGGTGGTAATTTTCACTCACTATAACTACCTAAATAAAATTGCTAAATTGCTGTTTTGGTGCTTAAGTGACTGAATCAGAAACGATGATGAACCATGAAATAATGATGAACTTTGTGAGAAAATCTCGTATAATACCTTGTTAAAGTATTTTTGCATTTTCCACAAAACAAGTTAGCATCAAAGGGTTCACTTGCACGGAACCCTTATCTTATCTTATTAGGAAGGGGTCCTTGCGGATACACTTCGACCCAATGGGATCTTTTGTGTAGTTACCCCCATCGCGCCTACTCAAAGGATTGTTCCACCACCTTCATATATCGGATGATGGAACCAGTTGGTAGTGCCTGGAATTCCTTCGGTTCTGGGTAACCAATACCGAATTCCTTCATTCTGAGTCTGGCGAGGGCATGACATCCACACAGTATGTGCTTCATTGTCTCTGCCTCCTCGCCACACATTCTACAATCTGTATTGTCAGACAGTCCCAACTTGGCCAATAGTCCTTTGACCCCAAAGTGACCAGTAAACACCCCCGTTATGATTCGGAGCTGTCTTTTGCTGTATTCCCATAATTTCTTGGTCCAGCCTGATTCTATACATTCCATGAATAGCTTTGAGTGCCTCAAGCCTGCCATTTTCCTCCACTCTTGTTGGTGCTGGTTTTTGGCATAGTCCTTGATGGCTGTTGCTATGGTTCCCTGCGAGAGACCCACACATGGTTCAGGTCCTATGAAACTTGTCGCAGACCCTTTTCTAGCAAGTTCATCTGCAATTTCATTACCGATGAAGCCTTCATGCCCTGGGATCCATACCAGTTGCACCTTATTGTGCCTTCCAAGCTTGTTCAAAGCTAGGACGCCATTATACACAAGTCTAGAATCCACTTTAGGCGCACCCAGCGCTTTAAGTGCCGCTTGACTGTCACTGAGTATGTAGATGTGCTTCCCTCTGGTAAGTCTATCTATGTTCTCCTGGGCACAGGCGATTATAGCGTATGTCTCCGCTTGGAAGACAGTCGCATAACCTCCCATACTTGTACTTGCATTGAAGTCTTTTGCATGAATGCCTGCTCCCGTACCTGATCCCATTTTTGATCCATCAGTGTACCAAATAATGTCCTCACCATCTGCTGTAGGTGGCTCGCGACCCTCGGCCCATTCCGCCCTCGTTGGAACCTGTACCTTGAAGTTCCTACTGAATACAAACTTAGGCTGCATTTTATCGCAGCTCATGGTTGTTATTCTGTCAAGAAAATTGTTGCTTTCCATGCTAGTGTGCTTAGTCTTCGGCGTGCAGTAACTCCACAGGTCCATTGTTTTTAACCTGTGCAGTGATTTGCGCGCTTCGGACGGTTGTAGATCTAACATTATTTCTAGCGCCGCGGTTGGCGTAGTTCTAAACGCCCCTGTTATAGCCATGCACGCCGTTCTTTGCACCTTCGTCAAGGCGTCTCTGCATGTGCTCCTCAACGTCCTTGGCCACCATACGAGGCTACCATATAGGATGATTGGTCGTACCATCATGGTATAAATCCACTTTAGTACCTTTGGACTTAATCCCCACGTCGACCGAACGAACCCTACTCTGGTAAGTAATTACATGGTGTAATTTGGGATGTCTGAGTACTTTCGTCTCCACGTCAATGTGTTGGGACTTTTTTGTGTTTTTGTCAAGATGTTAGCGGGTGGTTTTTTTTCTTTTGTAAACTTTTGAGCACCATAATTACCCGTGATTTTTTATCTATTCAAACGTATTTAAATGTTTTTTTTTTATTTAATGATGTAAAAGAAAAAAAAATTATAAGTGTCGTTCAATAAACAAGTGTGTATTTTTATTGTTTCCTCCAAAATGTTTTTTATGCAAAAAATAAATACGCTTTTTTTTATTTTTTTGTACTGAGCTTGGCATATAAAAAGCGTCCTTAATGCCATAAAGCATTCTCAACTAACAGAAAAATTGTGATCTACACGTCCAGTCCATAAACCCTGATTCCCACCGGCTTGCCCACTTCAGGGCGATTGAGTGCCATGCTCTACTGAAGAAAAGGTAACCGAAATAGACACCACACTAACAGAAGCTACCTAATTAAAATGAAGTCTTTGCATCTCAAGGAGAAATAAAACAGAAAATAGCTAAAGTAGGTGGGATTCGGACATTCTTACTTCTGTTTCTGACTATCACCAGTAATCTTTTCGTCAATGAACGTGGAAAAGTGAATACATTATATTATATTGGTTACGATAATTCGTTTAATATTTATGTTGAGATACCCAAATTAATGTTGATTTCGTCGGTAACGTAAATTTCATCCATTTCACAATTTCTTTTTTTACATTCATGTAGATGCGGTATCTATAGTGCTGGACAACCTCTATAGTATAGACAACCTCTATAAAATTATACGAAAGTCCAAGAGAATTATTGACATGGTATACCATTCCAATAATTTTCATAATACGTAAGTCAGTCTGTGCCTTTAAGGAGTAGATATTTAGATGGTATTTTACAAAAAAAAATGTCTCTGAACTGTAGGTATTATTGTACATTTGAAGGGGTAAGGGAAAAATCTGGCTGTGCCACAAAAATTATATATTCATTTCATCATATGACTATCTTAAACAGTAGTAAAACTCCAGGTTTCTATGCAAAAAAATACTAAGACATAATGGGATGGATTGTAAACTCGTATGGCCAAATTTTGCACTAGTCAGTTCTTTCCCTTAGCCCATTTGTTTTTATTTTTATCTTTGTGGGCACACAACATCAAAACCGGCCGGAAGAATATCAACTAGCTAGATTACAAAATTGTATTTCATTGATATGCGTTTCAATTACGTTTTCTCGGTTTTTCAAGTTAAGCCTGCTATTTTACAACTACTATTTTCATTATTATATATTAATCTAATAACTCATTAACTCATTATTATGTATTAATTAATTAATATACTAATACTTTTATTGTCTCATGAATAAATAACACCCATACCTAAGTACCTATGGTATTTATTAACCACAATACTAAAGAAAATACATTGAAACAAATTAAGACTTAGAACATAATATACAAACCTAACTTTAGAGTCTAAGCTGTAATTGAATGTCCGTTTTATTGAAATAAACAGTTCAAAATAAATAAAATAAAATAATAACTAAACAAAACTATATAGGTAAATAAAAAACGGGCTCCATTATTATTATTATTTATTTACAATAACTCATTGATGCGCAGTCGGTTAAAAGCTATTTCCCAATCCGTACTACAGATACGGCGGCGCGATTTTCATTAGGCTACGATCACATTAGGCGGCGGACAGACGGGCGGATTATTGGATCCGACGGACGAAAGACTTCGATCCGTTGCCTTTTTTACTTTTCTTACCCACCCCATAGACACAGTGGAGAGTGTGGAAACAGTATCCTTCTTCTAAGTAATCGTAAAAGGCAGTGCTTGAAATAAACAAACAAATAAAAGCCTTCAATAAACGTGATATTAAATGTATGTCAGGACTTGATATCAATATTTCACATATTTTCAGTTTAATTATGAAAATGATTTTAATGTGTTTTAACTCACTGGATTTGGGTTTAACACGAAAAACATTACACTGTAATCAAAAGTACGTTATACTACGTACGTTCGTACGTTAGTGTAATGTTGTCTTGATATCTATTATTGTTACACTCGTCGATTTATGTATTGTAACACTCTTACTCTCCTGTCACTAACACTTACCAGTGTACCAGATATTGTTAGTTCTACGTTTCGATGCAGTTTAAGTAACATCTCGGTGAGACGCATGTCTATCAACAGTATCTTCAAACATGACACACGGTATATGCATCCAAACGTTACCTAAGCTTCTTCTTGTGACATACTGTAACCTTATAAATTTCCTACTTATGTTATAAATAAGAAAATAAGTAAAGATGTTCTGATGTATGTATGTTTGTTACTGAATAAAGCGTAGACTGATGGACAATTAAATCCCTTAAATAATTATTAACAAAATGAAACTTTGTACAGAGACAAAGACTTGAATTTAAGATAAAGTGGTAGGTAGTTTACTAAACGTCCCTAATTACATCTTACGCGAGCAAAGCCGCGGGCAAATATTAATTGATTATAACCATTTCAGGTGCTGTTCTAATACTGTTTACTGTAAACCTGAGGCCTGAATTACATCCAACGCGAATAAAAACTAGTTAATTTAAATCCTTTCGTACTGTTCTAAAACTGTACACTATGAAACTGTCTGGAAACCTTTCCTCTTATTTATTGCTTATACGAAACGAATTGGATATTTGTAGAAGGTTGAGATGTTCGCAAATGGAATATTAGGGTTTTATTGTGAGATCTGAGGGATTCGGCGGGGAATTTGAAATCCTGACTTGCATACCTACTTGCTTGGTTTAAGGCTTGCCATGTGTTGAATCTACATAACTGTAAAGTTTCTAAAATAATTATTTTGTATTCATATCTCTTTCTTCATATTTGATAAATCAATCATCTTATCATTCCTTCGCGGGAGTTACTGGTAGTACTTGATTATTTACTTATTTGGAGACGTAACAGAGATAGATATATATTAGATCACTCCTCACTAACAGCCTTGCTCCTTCAGTATTTAAATACTTATTAAGTAACTACACTTCCTTAGGTAATTATTATAAAAGTGGGTATGTTGCAGAAAAAGTTATTAAACTATTAAGATTTTCATAAATATCTTTATAAAAGAAAATCTATGATATAATTAATGATACGCTCGGCTCACGGCTCGTTTCAAGAGAGGTCTTAAGCGACACTCGTTTTTTGTTCTTAAAAAAAACATATAAGTATATGTATATGTCATAAGTCTCCTTTGGTGGGTTTAATCGCTGTTACCAGCAAGTTTTATTCAACCCAAAAACCCAAATGTAAAAACTTACCCCATTCAAACGAGAGCAAAAGACAATGAACTTTTGCGTCTTCGATTAAGAAATCGCTTATTCACTCTCAGCTGTTATCGCCATCTCTTTCCTGCTTTCAGAAATTCCCACTTCGTAGTTTTTCATCTCTCTCGTTCAATAAAGTGACGTCATAACAAGGTCGTCTCCTCTCATTAAATAAACAAGGAATGAAGTGCGTTTATTCAGCAGGGCTCATTAGGAGATTGAATTTTATTTAAACTTGGCTGCTTTTTCTTTTCACGCTTACAACATAATTTTGTCAATGTACATAACATTACATTCCACATATCACTCTTTAAGGGTAAAAAACCGGTCAAGTGCGAGTCGGATTCGCGCACCGAGGGTTCCGTACAAACACTTTCCATCCTTGAGTGGTTAAGTTAAGTTTGCACCTGGTATGTATAGCGTCGCACACAAATGAGGTGCAAAGTTAACGCAACCAATCCCGTTTGCTGTATGGGAGCCCTTTAAATATGTATTTTATTTTATTTTTAGTATTTGTTGTTATAGTGGCAATAGAAATACATCATCTGTGTAAATTTCAACTGTCCAGCTATCACCGTTCTTGAGATACAGCCTGGTGACAGACGGACGGACGGACAGCGAAGTCTCAGTAATAGGGTCCCGTTTTTACCCTTTGGGGACGGAACCCTAAAAAATAATGCGTGGTGGTTTCTACGTCTCAAAATGAATATATGTTTCAAATTTCATGTTCACACACAATAAGACTTGTTTGCGATGTTTTAGAGAGAAAGAAAGAAGAAAGACGGTATACAGGGGTTTGAAAGCACTCCGTCTTTTTCTTCTGGTAAATTTAATACCAACACTATTATACCAATATTTTGGTAATGCATCAAAAAGGCCACTCTGGCCGTGTCTGGATGGTTAAGATTTACGAGTATATAGCCCAATTATTAGTAATAACTAACATTATTTCAGCTACATATTTTTCAATTTACAGGTTTAACTTATATCACAAAATTTATCAAGTTAAAAATGCCGACCAGCATACTGTCATGGTCATGATTTTCAAATAACGATTAGGAACGGTAGAGATAAATTAAAACAAAGTTAAATTTGGCGTTGAAATTTTTATTTAAGATGACACGATGAGTATACGGGACAAAGATGCGAAAAATTTCCAATAATTTGGGATTTTAACGGTTTTTTAAGGACTTTTTTCAAGAAATTAAAAGAATAATTCAATGTGGATATTTCCTATAGAAATTTTCGAGAAGATACCAAGATTTTTTCTATGTACAAAATGTCTGTCGGCGCATTAGTAATCAGTTTTAAAAAGAAAACTAGTTATGTTCAACGGCGTAGCGTTTGCAAATAGTGAAACTGCAGAGGACCCGCTATGCTGACGCTCGTTTCAATTCGGATCCCGACCCTTCTTCATTATCTTATTACTTAGCCAACTTTGTATACTGCGATGAACAATGCTTGATACTTTCATGCTATATATTTTTATTAATAGACCGATTTTTTTAGCACATTGCCTTGACGAAGTTAAGTTATTGCCATAATATTACGAAAAAGCTTACAACTTCATTCGTGATTCGCTTGGCGTTTTTAAAATAGCCAAATTTGTCTTTGTATATCTTTTACACTCTTCGGCATATTAAGACTTTAAGTAAAGTAAAAGTAAAAAAGTAAAAAAGTTTTATTTCATACAGCGAGCCAAATATTTTACAGAGTATAATATACATTAATACAATTAATGGACACTGTTCGGAAACATTTAATAAGTCGACTACCCGTATCACCTACACTAGGCTAAGCCTGTCTTGTAGGATGACACATTGTCACGATTACGTCATTATAGTGTTGTATAATGTATTAAATTATGCGCTAAAGAAAACAATACAGAAAAGAAAAGAAGGAATCTATTTTAGGTATTCAATAGTATATATATAATCAGTCAAAAAGTGTGGAAAGGTGAATATAAGCCAGGGAGTATAAACTTTTATGTGTGTCGAAGTGTGTATGTGTATAAGTGGGTGTGTGTATGTGTTGTGTGCTGTATTCATTAATTATTGTGATAATATTCTTTCCGTGTCCTTATAATTTAGGGTGTTTAACCATTTCAGGACTTTAAATTTGGCCTCACTTAGTGAGCAATTTTTTATGTCGCATATATAGTTCACTTTTGTATATATATATAAATACCTGTAAGAACCAAATCTTTTAGCAAAATGTGACCTTATTGATGGTAAAGGAAAATTAAAAGTGCGCTTTTGTACCAGTGTGGGGTAATTAGGCATATTCAGGATTTGTACATGAGCTATGGCAGTACAACGTAGGATATATAACTTGCGAACACTAAGTACTCCACTCTCCTTAAACAAAGTGTCTGTTGGGTACCTACGGGGCCTCGAATGCATTACCTTTAAAAGACTACGTTGAGCTCTCTCTAGGAGTATCATATGAGAGCTAGCCGCTCCTCCCCAAATTGATAGACAATACGTTAGTATGGATTGCGCGAGAGCAATGTATATCGTCCGAAGTCGCTCTTTACACATAATTTCACGCAGTTTTTTAAATATATATATTAATTTTCTTATACGACTCGCGGTGACCACAATATGTTCTATAAACGTGAGTTTTTCATCCAAAACAACTCCCAGGTACTTTATGGAGGACGCTCTCGTGATGTTCCCACAGTTACATAGAGTGTCATCCCCAGAACATGTATGAATTTTCACCGTGTTCAGGGAGAAAGTATTAGAGGCCGCCGTTTTATGAAAACATACATACTTGGTTTTGTCTGTATTGAGCGTTAACAGGTTGTTTTGAAGCCACTTGGCTACAGTAGACATGCCTTTTTCGACAATGGAGTAAACGGAATCCCACGATGTGCCATGGAAAACAATCGCGGTGTCGTCTGCGTAACAGACGATGGTAGCGTTAGGTAGATCCAGGGAGGCCAGGTCGTTGATGTAGAGGAGAAAGAGAGTTGGTCCGAGTATGCTACCTTGCGGTACCCCGAAGCAAGTTTCTCTCACATGGCTGACGAGGTCATCCACTTTGACACATTGCGATCGACCCGATAAGTAGCTTTGTATCCAATGAAGTGGTATTCCGCGTATCCCTGTTAGCTCAAGCTTTTTAATCAGAATTGGGATAGAGACAGTGTCGAAAGCCTTGGCAAGATCAAGGAACACTCCAATACATGCCTTATTTTCGTCTAGATTTTTGGAAATATTGTCTGTAAGTAAGGTAATTGCATCTTCGGTACATTTCCCATGTCTGAAACCAAATTGCTTATTTGTGAGTATGTTGTTCTTCTCTAAAAAGTTTACTAATCTTTTATTGACGTCTCTTTCCAAGACTTTCGACAACGCTCCCAGTAGAGAAATGGGTCTGTAATTGCTACAGTTACTTTTGTCTCCATTTTTATGGATTGGAGTGACCGCTGCAGTCTTCCAACCATCAGGAAATATACCTTTTGATATGCTCATGTTGCAAATGTGTGTTAGTGGCGAAATAATGCATTTTTTAATTTTTTTCAGCAAGTTGTTCGTGATGCCGTCCAGGCCAGGAGCACTATCTGTCCGCAAGTCCATTATGATTCGCTCTATTTCAGATTCATCAGTAGGCTGCAAAAATAATGAATCGGGAACGAAAGCATTTGTCGTTGTTTTAGCAGCAAGAGAGTCCTGGTTGTCTTTAATATCTTTGAGATTTTTTTTGGCTAGGTTCGGTCCGACACTCGCAAAATACTCGTTACAGCTGTCTATTGACTCGGGTTTTGATTGCTTCGATTTTAATAATTCACTGCATTTAGTTTTGGTTTTATTACTATAAGTTATGTTCCGAATACTGTTCCAAAGCTTCTTAGGATGATTTTGATTTTGATCAATTTTTTTAGTTTCATAGTCGTTTTTCAACTTACGCAATAGGTTAATATAAAAATTTCTGTAACGTGTATATACAGGGTGTCCCAAGAAGTAGTGATATACTGAAGCTGGGAGGTAGAGGACCTAGAGGGCTATCTAAATCACCCCCATGTATGTTCCGCGATTTTTCGTATTTTCGGAGTTATGACTTGTTTTTTAATTTTTCACCTACCGCCGAGTACGATGAGATTTTTATTTATGGTGACGTGAATTATCGCGGTAGATGCTTGATTTTTTTGTATGCTAAGCTGATAGATAGGCCAATTCAGTATGGTAACATTTACTATCGTTAGATCTTTGAATGGAATTAAAAAAAAAATTAAATGCCAAGAAAGATAAAATTACCCATTATGTTCACAACTTCATGAGCCTTCAAAACAATAAAATCACATAAAAAAAAATTACCGTTTGGCTTTTAAAAACTTGCTCTATCTATCAGGTAGCTACCCTGAAAATTTCATTTTATTATTCATAAGGCTTCAATCAAAAAATTGCCGCATTTGGACGAGTTAACCCGGAAATTGAGAGTAGCAGAAGAAACCATTAAAAATAATAGAAGTGCATTCCGACGTTTAAAAGACCGGCGATGTCGCACTTGCATTGAGCAACAGGGGGGCCATTTTGAAAATTTCTTGTAATTAAACACCTTGTAATTGGTTTTACTTTGTTTGCATTAATCATCATGTACATTAAAATTTTGCACTTACCACATTTAGATTTCAATTTTTTGATTGAAGCCTTATGAATAATAAAATGAAATTTTCAGGGTAGCTACCTGATAGATAGAGCAAGTTTTTAAAAGCCAAACGGTAATTTTTTTTTATGTGATTTTATTGTTTTGAGGGCTCATGAAGTTGTGAACATACTGGGTAATTTTATCTTTCTTGGCATTTAATTTTTTTTTTAATTCCATTCAAAGATCTAACGATAGTAAATGTTACCATACTGAATTGGCCTATCTATCAGCTTAGCACACAAAAAAAATCAAGCATCTACCGCGATAATTCACGTCACCATAAATAAAAATCTCATCGTACTCGGCGGTAGGTGAAAAATTAAAAAACAAGTCATAACTCCGAAAATACGAAAAATCGCGGAACATACATGGGGGTGATTTAGATAGCCCTCTAGGTCCTCTACCTCCCAGCTTCAGTATATCACTACTTCTTCTTATAGTTCTGGCGGTGGGATCGTTAGGGTTTTTTCTTGAACGGGCATGCAATGCATCTTTGTGTTTAGAGCACCTTAGGAGTCCCTGTGTCATCCAGGGTTGAACTAAGAGTTTTGATCGACTGACAGTAACTATCTGGGTATGAGCATCTATAATACGGCACAAGGTTGTATCGAATTCAGTTACGGTTTCATGTATTGTACTTTTCGAGGTCACGGTGGTCCAGTCCAGTTTGTTTAGATCTGCTTCGATAGCCTGGTAATCTATTTTTTTAACTTGGCGGTTACAGTTGATAGGTCTATTTTGCTTAATATTTATACCAGCCATTACAACGTCGTGGTCAGTTATATCTGTAACTTTAAAAAATCAGAAGCCTTATTTTCCCTGTTTAGCGCTCCTGTCTTAAATGCAATAAAAATATAATTACCTATGTCCTTTAAACTAGGATTCTGATGGTGTTGCCACGCTACTGCAATGCTATGACATTTTTGGCCAGACCAGTACTAACGGCACTGGCCTAAGGGCTTACAAAGCGCCATACCAGCGTACACCACGGTGCTTCGCTCCACTTTCCGACTTGTTATGGCAAAATAGGTAAGTGTCATAGTCATAGCTATACATAGCGGTGCCTCGTTACTCGTTACACTTAGTAGTGTTAGTGAAGGTACTTACTTAACGCTACTAAGTAAGAAAATAATACTTACTAGATTGAAATAAATGTTGAATTACTTATTTTATTTAATCACTCACATGATCATTCAGTTATTTATAACAGGTGTTATTCTTTAAATGGATCACAAGCAATACCTACTTTTCAAGGTCGATGAACATTATTTTAAAAATTTCGTTTGATTAATTATTTTGTCCCATTATAAGTAGATTTACTGAACATATATGTATGAAAATATTGATTTAATGAATTAAAAATCATCCAGTGATGATGACGAGTGAATGAGTATACGAAAAAATAAAAAATCATTTTAAAATAATTAATTAATTACTTTGATTAATCATTCATTCGTCCATGCATTAGTTAATTTTAGTCATTCACTCACTCATTTATTCATTTCCTAATTAAAGTGTCAAGTATCAAGACGGTCAGCTCTAGTTTTCTCAAGACGTTCTAAGCGTTAATGGCATCTTAGCCTTGACCACGCGCAACTCTCGTCGAGTTCACTTGAACTGGGTCAAAAGCAATACCTACTTTTCAAGGTCATTGAACTTGCACTAGCTGCACTGTGACTTTGTTTACTTGTCTGTGGCAAGTGTCACGGAGTATGGAAGTAAAGTAACAATTATAACCAGTGATCGGCGCGGCCCGACCAACGTCGCAGTTTTCGTCGTAAAAAAATAATTTAACATATAATTATATTATATTAAACCATTGATACAAAGATCAAAGCTTAAAGAAAATTTGAAAAATGAGTTACCAGGTGGAAGAGACCGGGAATCGAAGCCGGTACCGCTGGATTGCCGGTCCAGCGCGTTAACCATTTCGCCACCCTAACTCCCAAGCATCCTATAGAATTTTCCCTTATGCTTTGTGTGTCGATTTGCATTTGTTTGTAATGGTTTAATATAAAAATTGTGGTGTGTAACTGTGTACCCCATAAAAAAATATTTTACACAAATATACTTACTAATGTCGCAATTAATGATGAACGCAGATATTGAAAGAAAGAAAGAAAAAACAATTCACAGTGTGAAAGTCAAGTATTTTCAATACGATTCAGTATTTATTTCGCAAGAAAACGAAGGATTGAGCAGCATTCCGGTAAACAATGTTTTGAATTTGGTTCAAGACAAATCCTTGACAAATCATTACTGACATTCGTGTACGCATTATTGCCATATAAAAGCTGTTTGAAGCGCCACTAATGCCACTATCCCTGGGCAGAACCGACGCTTTGTTATATTGGTTTATATACTTAGGTCGTAAAAAAATTGTATATTATACCAATTATTGAATGTTAATATCATATTCAAAAGTTAAGTAACTTGTCAATGTCAAACATAATCAGTAATGAATATGTTAGCGTGTCACTGTTTCTTCGGCTATTTGCTTTTAGCCAATTACTAGGCCCGAGAAAAACCGTGAAAGTTCCCGTCGGCAACTTCAAAGCGTCTTTGATCCGCCGACGGCGGCGCTTTGATGCCACGCGCTTGGGTTCACTTGTTTCGTTATTTCGAGATTTTTGTAGTTGTGTGACATCGAAATGGTAAGACTATTATTTATTTATTTAAACTTTATTGCACGATAGAAAAACTTAACGTACTAATAACTTGAAAGGCGGCCTTAATGCCATCACTATCACCAGTAAGAAGCCTGCCACAGTCCAATACTATCACCAGTCGAAGACTGCCACAGTCCAATAACTAACTGTTAGCCCATTAGTCAATAAACTATGTTAATCTTACCCCGCCTTACCTTACTATTTTTTTTTATTGCGATCGTATGCGAAAATCGACATATCAGTCAGAATAAGTCTAGTTGTGTGTAGAGTTTGTTATAGCTTCTTTATTTTTGTACTGTGTGGTTTGAAATAAAAATATATCATGTAAAGTTACCTTTAGGCGAGCCAGGTCATCCTCGTTTTGAGTCAATTTCGAGCAAGAACATGTTCTCGGTTCGCCACCTTCTCGGCAGATCAACTTCGCTTTCTGACAATTTCGAAGAACGTCATGTCCTCAGCTAGTCAGTTACTTAGTAGGTCAACTTCGTTTCGTGTCAATTTCGAGAATCGTCATGTGCTCAGCAGGCCATCTTCGTTCCGTGTCAATTTCGAGAGACGTCTTGTTCTCAGCTGGTCACCTTCTTAGCAGGTCACCTTCCCAGCCGATCACCTTCTGACCAGTTCTTACTTAAATCGCCTGAATGTTATAGATGAACTACTGGATTTGTCGAAGCTGATGAGCAACGAACCGACCAACCGACATGTCAGTCGGGTCAAAAACTTCTTCTTTGCCGTTTCAGTCTTGGCAGAGTGGTAGTGGCTGTCATTCCTTGTGTGGCAAGCCTAACCACACGGCGCCATTCTTCTCTCACGGCCGCGTCTGGTGCTCTCGTGGAGAGGGCAGTTTGTGGCCGATTTGATTTGGCCAGTCCTGGGAGACCTACCGCGTGGTCTAATACCGTCTACTTTGCCCAACCACCAGGCGCTCAATGGACAAAGCTCCACGTCTTGACACGTGTATGAAACAGTCAAACACTACTCTAATCCAAATATCGAAAAGTACAGAGCTGGTGAATTACATGGGTCAAATGAATGCACAAATGCATGGCCCATTTATGAATCAAGCCTGAGCCTGAAACGAGATTTTCATATTGTTGTGTTGTCCTCTATGTATAACTGGATCATATTTATAGCCATTGTCTTGTACTCATGGTATGGTGAAGTACACGATATAACCGCGTGAGACATAGTTCAGTAACCATACCATGAGCTAACGTGACCGTACTCTGTAGCGACAGCGTCAACGATTTGTATGGAGAATAGTGCAGCGCCGCTAGCGGTCACTTTGTAGAACTACAATAATCCATACAAATCGTTAACCAAGTCGCTAGTGAGTGCGGTCATTGTAAACTCATGGTATTACAACACCAGAGGAGTCACATGTGCGTCCATCTTGTCAGTATTCGTTATTCCGTAGCTGTTAAAAGAAGGAGATGCGTAATAGTAAATTCGATATTTCTATTCACATATACCCGAAATATGTCTACTTGTCTACTTTATTGATGTGATATATTTAGCACTAAATACTGTAGCATATTCTATGAACGTATACAATGTCTGTAAACGCAAGTGTCACGATGACAGCTCGCTCTCTGTCTATTGAGATTGACCACTGACACGGTACACATTGAATCCAACTATCAATATATTAAACATTGTGAATATTGCTAAGAAGACTAAAATATATACCCGAAGACTTTATTAAATTGTTTTATTTGAAGATCTTACATGGCGCAGCCGAAAAGGAGTCAAATTCAGGAAGATTAAACTGGATTGGACAAGGTAACCTACAAATCGCTACTGAGTGCACATGTTCGTTAACAGCAAAATGGCTGTAGATTACTAATATTAATTATGAATTTGGAAGAAACAAGTGAAAATTTTACGAAAATGTCTGCCGTCGAATATAAAATGCCCGCGGGCCTCAATTTAGAAGATATTGAAAACTGCTGGCCGCAGTGGCAACGGTTCAAGTTATCTTTTCGCAACTTCGTGCTGGCGGCGGGGTTAGAAAGAATATCAGAAGCCAGAAAAGCAGCAATACTGATTAACTGCGTTGGCTACGGAGCGCAAGAATTATATTTTAATGTCCTTAAAGTGGAAGGCAAGGACAAGTTGGAGGAGGTGATCGAAGTTTTCGACGACTATTTCAAGCCGAAACAAAATGAGATTATTAACAGATTCAATTTCAACAAGCGGAACCAAGAAGAGGGAGAAACGTTTGATACTTTTTACACAGCAATAAGAAAAGTAGCGGAGAACTGCAACTTTGGTGACCAGAAAGAAAAGATGCTTCGGGACAAGATTGTTATTGGTGTTCGGGAACAACGTATCCAACAGAAGCTACTCGAAATCAAGGACCTCACTATGGAGAAGGCCATCGACATCTGCAGGTCTGCGGAGCTGTCCAGAGAGTTTGTGAAGACGCTCAACAACCCGGAGGTGCATGCATTTCAGACGGGCTATGCAAAGCAGCAGCAGCAGCAGTCAAATAAAGCTAAGTATTTCAGTAATCCTAAAAAGACTATGTCTCAAAATGTTAATATGGAGGGCCGTTATAATAGATGGTTTTATAACTGTAAAAAGTGTAATACCGAGCATGGTCCTAAACAGTGTCCTGCATATGGTAAGGCTTGCTCGAGCTGCAACAGGCTGAATCATTTTAGTGTAGGTTGCAATTTCAATAAGAAACGGGTTGATATTATTAATAACAATGATAACGAAGAGGCCTGCAACAATGTTCATGATTTATGACTGTCGAATAACATTACTTATGAGGTTTATTCCATAGATTTGGGTAAAAATGATTGGACCGAGACACTCAGAGTGGAAAATAAAAAAGTTGCATTTAAATGTGACACTGGAGCCCAAATTAATGTTCTGAGTATGAGGGATTTTAAGAAAATTGTCAATGATGATAATGATATTAAAATATCTGAGACAAGAGTAATAATTAAAGTCTTCGGGGGTGGGAAATTGTTCCCTATAGGTAAAGTCACACTAAAAGTTTTTTCTAATGCAGTTAAGAATTATGAAGTCATAACTGAATTTTTAATTGTCAAAGAAAGTGTCAGACCAATCTTAGGATTAGCCTCATTAGTAAAACTGAAGTTATTAAATAATACTAACATTGATACAATTGAGACTGATCATGTTACTGTTAATACTGTAAAGACTGATCTGGTAACTAATAATAATAGTAAAAACTGTATGATTAATAAAAACATCGAACTATTTCAGGGTGTTGGCGAGTTCAAAACGCCACTACAACTGCGTATTCGACCTGACGCTGAGCCTGTGGTGAGACCTCCACGGCGGGTACCCAACTCCCTGAAGCCGCGCCTCGCGGACAAACTGGCAGCTCTGGTGAAACACAAAGTAATAGCTAAGGTAGACCACCCTAAAAGTTTTGTTAGTAATTTAGTGATAATTGAAAAGAAAAATGGTTCACTTAGAATTTGCCTAGACCCGAAGGACTTGAATCAAGTGTTAATAAGAGAGCACCATTTAATACCAACCTTAGATGAGATTGTGCCAAAACTAAGTAATAAGAAGATATTTTCTGTACTGGATCTATCGGATGGGTTTTATAATATTAAATTATCAGATAGTTCAAGTGACTTATGTACTTTTAATAGCCCGTTTGGCTGTTATAAATTTCTAAGGTGTCCCTTCGGGATCTCTGTAGCTCCGGAGGTGTTCCAAAAATATAGTGAAACTGCATTTGGGGACATCCCGGGAGTTATTGTTTATTGTGATGACCCCTTAATTTGTGCTGACACTGAACAGGAACATGACGCAATACTAAACAAGGTGTTTAATAGAGCCAGAGAACACAATGTACGCTTCAATAAAGAGAAATTTCAATATAAATTAAAACAAGTAAAGTATTTTGGCCATATTTTTTCTGAACAAGGCATGCAAATTGATCCTGATAGAGTCAGTGCAATAGTTAATATGAAAAGCCCTAACAACAAAAAATAACTTCAAATTTTTCTGGGAATGGTCAATTATTTACGAAAATTTATCCCACACTTAGCTAATATTGCAGCACCATTACAACTGTTATTGAAGAAAGATGTTGATTGGCTTTGGACGAAAATTCATGAAGATGTATACACTAATATTAAAAATAAAATCTGTACAGCTCCGGTCCTTCAAAATTTTAATGATAATTTGCCCATTACTATACAATGCGATGCATCTAAAGATGGTCTAGGATGTTGTATACTTCAAAATGGTAAACCAGTTTGTTTCGCTTCACGAAGTTTAACATCGGCAGAACGTAACTTTTCACAGATCGAAAAAGAACTCTTAAGTGTAACATGGTCTACACGTAAGTTTCATTACTACATATATGGACGTAAAGTGACAATACTTAATGATCACAAACCCCTTGAAAGTCTACTTAAGAAACATCTTCATGAAGTACCGTCGCCTAGGTTACAAAGATTAAAACTAAAACTATTAAGATATGACATAGAATTCAAATATTTACAAGGTAAATTTATGTACATTGCGGATTTGCTATCACGCTCTTATCAACTGTCACAGGACACCGATGAGTCTTACATGTATGAGGTGATACATTGCATGGGCTTAGCAAGCAATTTAGAATGCTCGGAGGAACAAAAAACAGTATTAATAAATGAAAGTTCCAACGATAACGAATTACAGATATTAAGAAATTTCATAATGAATGGATGGCCCACTAATAATAAGGATATTCCTGATGGTCTACATAGTTACCATAAATTAAGAGGTGAACTGACTATAGATAACTGTTTAATATTTTTTAATAATCGATTAATTGTTCCTAAAAGTTTAAGACAGTCATTCATTAAAACCTTACATGAAGGACACATCGGTGTGACAAAAATGAAACAACTGGCAAGAAATCTGTATTATTGGCCACATATAGACTCTCATATTGAAGAATATGTTAAGCGTTGCTTTCCCTGTCAAACTTTTCAAAATAATAATGTTAAAGAGCCACTACTGTCGCACAACATACCTAGCTTACCGTTTTATAAAATAGCTATTGACATTATGGAGTTTAAAACAAAGAGTTACTTAATAATTTACGATTATTATTCTAAATGGTTAGACATCAAAAAGATAACAAATAAAAGCTCAAAGTCCATAATTTATGAGTTGATAGAGATTTTTTCTAATTTTGGAATTCCAGCTGAAATAATATCAGACCATGTTCCATTTGACTCTAAGGAGTGTAGGGACTTTGCACAGGAGTGGGGGTTTAAGTTCACATACACAAGTCCCAGGTATCCTCAATCAAATGGCATGGCTGAAAGAGGTGTTCAGATTGCTAAAAAAATCTTATACAAATGCTTAGAAGACAAAAGTGATTACAGATTAGCTTTACTGAATTATAGGGCTTCACCCACATCTGGCACGAATGTCACACCTAGTGAACTGTTAATGAATAGAAATTTAAAAACGAAATTAATAGTTACCTCACAGTATTTGCAACCAAAGACTATCACAAATGTAGAAAATATATTTAATAAATCTAGAAATAGTAATGTAATAAATTATAATAAGAGATCTAGATATAAGCAACCATTTGTGGTGGGTCAAGATGTGTGGTGGAAGAAAGATATTAATAAAAATGTATGGTTACAGGGTAACATAACTAAATGTAATGGCATGAGGTCGTATGATCTCGTAGATAAAAATAATGTTAAATATACGAGGACATCGTATCACATAAGGCCGGCATGATTACTTGATGTTTCACCAGACCAGCCAACAAGTCACAGGGTCGGTCGAATGCGCAGCTCTATGTTGCATGTATGTAGTATAGTTTTTAAGGATATTATCTTAAGTCTCTTTAGCTTAATAGATAGCGAATGTCTTGGTTTGAGGGAAGGAAGAAAAACAATTTGTATTGCTAATGCGGTTTAATGTAACAAAATTTTAAAATTCAAAATTGTAAACTTGTTTTCGTTGAAAAGGGAAAGATGTAGCATATTCTATAAACGTATACAATGTCTGTAAACGCAAGTGTCACGATGACAGCTCGCTCTCTGTCTATTGAGATTGACCACTGACACGGTACACATTGAATCCAACTATCAATATATTAAACATTGTGAATATTGCTAAGAAGACTAAAATATATACCCGAAGACTTTATTAGATTGTTTTATTTGAAGATCTTACAAATACTACCTTTTTGATGACACTCACGGTGTCTTGAAGAACAAGAGTCAACATAACTGTTGCAGTGATGTTTATTTTATGTTTTTATTTTTATTTTATACTAGTATTTGATATGAATGTTAGTTTTAAGGTATTTATCTATGGGCCACAGTTACCTGCAAATAAATTATATTGATTGATTGATTGTTATAGCTGTTGGCTTTAATGGCCATTATGTAAATGTTAACCTGTAGCCAATTTTTTACTGGTAAATTTGTTTCAAACTCCACAACTTTAATAAACGAAATCATTTCTTGTCCCCCAAGAAGTTTCATGTTCTTTCATTTAGGTATTCATATTTTACATGAAATAGGAATAGAATACTCGGGCAACATCTGCTTTGGGGAAAAATATGCGAGTATTAAGGGGAAGCAACATCAAACGTCAAAATTGCATTAGCCCGGGAATGTTATTCGACTCATAGATACCTACTGAAAACATTATCACTATAGGTCGTTTCGTCTATTACCGAAGGCTTATAACGTGCTGTGACATTTTTTTTGATGAAAATGTTGAGCGATGCGAGTAAGGCACGATCACCTGAATTTCTGACAGAAATAATTCACGTACGACATTTTGATGTTGACGCATCCTTCTGATAGCAAGTGCCGAACCAGACATCATCACAAAGCTTGTGATCCTCTAAAATGCTTTTTCACCATACTTGGCCAAATGTTTCCCAAGCGCTTTGCTCAATTTTAAATGCAGCCATGTCACGCTTGGCACAGTCTTTAAAGCGGAGCGTCGGTCTTCCTATGTTCCGTTGCTTTATTTAACCCGTCGTATGCGATGTCAAAAAAATTCTAATCAAATTAAAACCACTAGTATTTTAACATAAAGTTGAAAAGTCCCGCACGGATCCGTGTTTAAGCATACGGGAATTAAATCGGGCTCTTTGTAGGCTTTGACAGAATTACAACTTAGTAACAGCGAATTGCAACGAGCTGAATAAGAGACTTTTCTTTAACGTACATACTCATTGAAGACAACTTTAAGCCTGTGTATATTAACTAAAATACAGTTTTATGTCAACGATGTATTTCTTTGTGTGTGCTGCTTTTGTTCTTTCTTTCCTTTTAGCGTACGCTACAATGCAAAGCATTGCGAGGCGAAGTATCCATTCACTTTTAATATTTTGCCAGTGAGTTGCTCTGTTCGTTCAATAATGCATAAACTGATAAACTCATTACCTTCCTTTCCGTTCACAGTCGGGTAAAGAAAACTTCTCGAACGATCGAAGTATGCTTACCCTTAACTGTCCCATCGCCCTAACCCCAGGATTAGGGGGGTGCACTCACTGTATCTTCGAGACAAAACGACGCATTATCCTCGTAGCTGCTATGCCGAGGCACGTTCAATATCACTGTAGAACTCTGTACTGCTATTCTATGGTAGATAGTATAGAACTGTGAAGAAAGTGTGTAGGTACCTAAATTGAAGATTTGTTATGAAGCTTTTATTTGGTTTCACCTGTGCCGTTGTCTGTGTGTAATAAAGTCAGTGAATGTCACTGATGTAAATAAAGAGTTTTCAAGTATCTTTTGCATAATAAAGCCAAAACTGTCCACGGTGATGAAAATCTACTCTTTTTCAATAGGATTCAGTTTTTATTTCGCAAGCCCAGCGAAGGATTGAGCAGCATTCTGTTTGACAATGTTTTGAATTTGGTTGATGACAAATCCTTGGCAATAGCTACTGACGTTTATTTTATTTATTTATTTATTTAAACTTTATTGCACAGTCGAGTTCACTTACATCTACACACTTTCGAGAACAAAAATATCTGAACACGACCCTATTTTCAGGAGCATAAAGTCGTGTTCAGATATTTTTGTTCTCGAAAGTGTGTAGATGTAAGTGAACTCGACTGCACAAAACAAAAGTCAGTACAAATGGCGGACTTAATGCCAAATGGCATTCTCTACCAGTCAACCATAGGGCCAAACAGAGAAATTAATAATGCAAATATATAAAGTATGCACATTATTGTCATATGAAAGCTGTTTGTAGCGCCAGTATCCCTGGACCGGACCGACGCGTGTAAAGCTATGAAGGTATTCGCGTATATATCGATACCACATCGCGTTCGCATCGTTATTGTATTGCGATTAAATAATAAATAAATAAATATTAAGGGACAATCATACACAAATCGACCTAGTCCCAAACTAAGCAAAGTTTGTACTATGGGTACTAGACGACGATATACATAATATATAAATACATATATAGATAACATCCATGACCCAAGAACAAATATTTGCCCCGGCCGGGATTCGAACCCGGGACCGCTGACTCAGTAGGCAGGTGTCTACAAAACGAGCCAAACGCGCCGTCAAAATCACTACATTTCGCGATTGAATCACACACATTGACATTGTTGTGTCAATCGTCCCGGACTGTGTCACTGTATATAGTCGCCGTGTGTGATTTAAACGTTGATTCAATATTTCGTTACTGCAACTTTAACACACGAACCTAAAAGGGGAGCAATCTTGAGAAACCCCAGGGGCCTACACCCCCATTATTCAGGGCTATAAATTGTACAAATGCGAGTCATAAATTTCATCACCAAACTCCCACTAATGTAGCGTTATGGAAGATTGGGAGACATTGCAACTTTTTAATAAATAAATGTAGTGACGACTGCTTGAGAGTACATGGTACAGGACCTATATACGGTGTGGACATGGTAACATACGTAAATAGGTTTCGGGTAACCCTCCTTTGTTTTTTTAGTATAATCAAATAAAAAATATCATTATTGTATTAAGAGGCCTTATTCCTTTAAAAATATCTTTTTTTTTTCATATTATGACAAATATTTTTAATATACCTATTGATAATTACAACCAACTTTTTGAAGTGAATAATACTTTTCCCCGAGTTCTAGGTAAAAACTAATTTTCCGCGTGAATTTTGTCAATTTCGAGGAGTTTATGAAACAAAAATTATCAATGAAAAATTCAAACTATAGGTTTCAAATCAAATATATACCAATAGACACAAAAGCCCTGTTCTAGGTAGGAACGTCAATAATATGTTAAGAAACATGTTTGATCATAGAGGAAAAATTCTGAAACAATTAGTATTTTAAATTTTTAACACACTTACGTGACATTGTCAGGAACGGCTCGACATGTTTCGAGCTCGTTGTGACAAAGTTTCCGCGCCGGTGTACGAGTATCAGTCCGTTATTATATGTAATTATGATGTAAAAATATGCAAAAAGGGTAGAGATAGTAGAGGAATGAAAGAAGTAACGATAAAGTGCTTATTTATTAAATTGCCTTCTCTTTAATGAAACGAGAAAAATAAAATTATACCATATATAATTGTAATTTATCTTATTCAAATAGAAAATACAAATCCTTAATTGATAACACCTAGTTAATAATAATATATAATAATGGACGACGCGAAACATGATCGATTACGCCTGGAAGTACTGGCCGCTCGCGCGGCTTCCACGCCGGCTCGGGATGCGTCTGCTACGTCACCGGTTCCGGCGCCAGCGCCCAACCTGGTGCCGGGGGTGTTGCTGACGGATCCCGAAGCCGACGGGGAAGACGGTGCGAGCAGCGTAAGTACCCAGGCCAATGAGCAGCTGAGGAGGGCTTTGGAGGAGGCGATTGAGCGATATCGATCCACACCTGAGTCTAGGCCGCGATTACCACGCTTGCCAATGCACAAACGTAACCTAGCGCTGATGGGAGCCCTGGACGCTTTGCTAGACCCGTACCTTCGGGCTAGCGAAGATTTAGCTGATACCCACTCGATCATGTACTGTGGGGCCATCGCGGCGTGCCGCGTTGCTCGTGTCAGATTCCCGGACACTGACCGAGCACCGCGGACCGCCGGGGGTGTTCCTGCTTGGCAAGTACGGATCGAGCGGCGTATCAGCTCGTTTAGGACTTTCATTGCCAAGCTAATCTGTTTTAGGGGGGGCAACAACCGCCCCCGTGTGATGCGCTACGTGACACAAGCCTTCGCGGGGACTGGCACCAGGCCCTGCGATTACATGGCATGTGTCACGGAGCGCATCGACTACCTAAAGCAGAAAGTTTATGCATGGGCAAGCCGTATTCGTCGCTATAGAGAGCATGTGGATCGATTCCAGCAGAATCGTCTCTTTCAAAGTGACCAAAGGAAGGTATACCGAAAGTGGGAGGGAACCAACCAATGTGTGAGCGACGGGCAACTGCCGGATCCTACTGCCATGATTAACTTCTGGCGTAGTATATCTGGTCGGTGCCAGTCGAGCACACAGAGGGCGAATGGATGAATGTTGTCAGAGGTGAGTGTGAGCCGATCGAAGCCATGGGAGCTGTGACTATAAGCCCCGATGATGTAAGGTGTGCGGTCCGTACGACCCAGAACTGGAAAAGTCCTGGGCCGGACGGGTTGCACAACTTTTGGATCAAGTGGTTTCGATCCTCACACGAACGTCTGGCAACACAATTTCAAGACGCCCTCGAGCTTGGTTCCCTGCCATCTTTCATGACTACTGGTGTTACCTTCCTACTCCATAAGTCCGGTAGTACCACGGAAGCGAAAAACTATAGACCCATCACGTGCTTGCCCACTTTATACAAGCTCCTTACGTCCATTCTGAAATTAACACGCACATTGTTGCGAACAACGTTTTGGCCTTTTCTCAGAATGGGTGTAGGGTTGAGTCCCGTGGTACTAAAGAGCTCCTCCTCATTGACACGACCATTTGCCAACAAATCTGGCGGAACAAGGGGTCCCTCTCAACCGCTTGGATTGACTATAAGAAGGCCTATGATTCGGTGCCTCATTCATGGCTGGAGAGGATCTTAGAGCTGTATAAAATCGATACAGCTCTAAGATCCCTCTTAGGCGCGTGTATGAGGCAGTGGATCACAGTCCTTCGTCAACCAGGAGGCGGGGATGGCCCTCCTGGCCCGCGGGAGTTGATAAGGATTGAGAGAGGTATTTTCCAGGGTGACAGTTTGAGTCCTCTGTGGTTCTGCCTAGCCCTGAATCCGCTCAGCACTCTGCTGAAGGATTCAGGACTAGGTTGCCGGCTTCGAAGAGGAGGTGAGGTCATTTCTCATCTGCTGTACATGGATGCTGTATGCACCAAAACGCCAGGATCTGGTGGAACTACTGGAAGTAACTGAAACCTTCAGTAGTGCCATCAAAATGGAATTTGGCGTAGACAAGTGTGCGGTCATGCATGTACAGCGGGGGAAAGTCGTAAATTCCGCGAACTTACAGCTCTCTGAGACAATGACCCTCAGATCTATCTCCGAAGTTGAAACCTACAAGTACCTTGGTATGTCACAGTCATTGGGTATTGCGGACGGAGACATTAGACAGGCGTTGAAGGAGCGTTTCTTTTGTCGTTTGACAAAAGTACTTAACAGTCTTTTGTCCGGTGGCAATAAGGCACGCGCCTTCAACGCTTGGGTGATGCCTCTGCTCACTTACTCCTTTGGCATACTAAGGTGGACTCAGACTGAGCTGGACGCCCTGGATACGAGGGTCCGTCAGCTGCTCACTACACATCGCATGAGGCACCCACGCTCGTCAGTTATGAGAATGTACATCCCGCGTAAGTGTGGGGGCCGTGGCTTTTTAAACGCCAAGGACCTCCATAACCGCGAGGTGTGCAGTCTTAGGGAGTATTTCCTAAACAACGAGTGTGGGATTCATCGCGATGTAGTAGCAGTTGACAAAGGCCTCACCTCTCTCTCCTTAGCAAACGAGAACTGGCGCAGACCAAAGGTGCTTAGCACCGATGACCGCAGGGCTGTATGGAAGAGCAAGGAGCTACATGGGCGGTTCTACAAGGCCCTTACGGGGCCCGATGTAGATCTGCTCGCGTCGGTGAACTGGCTACGCTTCGGGGATCTCTTCGGGGAAACCGAAGGTTTTGTCTGTGCAATTGCGGACGAAGTAATGATGACGAACAATTACCGGAGATATATCCTGAAGGACGGTACAGTCGACATTTGTCGGGCATGCCGCCGTCCCGGTGAGTCACTCAGGCATATAATCTCCGGTTGTTCTCATCTTGCTAACAGCGAGTACTTGCACAGACATAACCAAGTAGCCAGGATCATTCACCAGCAACTTGCTCTTCAATACGGTCTTGTGGGGTCTGAGGTGCCGTACTATAAGTACGCACCGATGCCAGTTCTTGAGAATGGTCGTGCCACGCTCTATTGGGATCGATCTATCATCACGGACAGGACTATTGTAGCCAATAAGCCTGACATCGTTTTGGTAGATCGATCCAAGCGCCAGGCAGTGCTCGTCGACATCACCATCCCCCATGACGAGAACCTCGTGAAGGCCGAGAAGGACAAACTCAGCAAGTACCTTGACTTGGCTCACGAGGTGACCGCCATGTGGGATGTTGACTCGACGATCATTGTCCCGATAGTCGTTTCGGCGAACGGTCTTATAGCGAAGAGTCTCGACAAACATCTTAAGAGACTCTCGCTAGATGGCTGGATCAAGGGCCAGATACAAAAGGCGGTACTCCTGGACACGGCGCGCATCGTCAGGAGGTTCCTCTCTCTGCAGCCCTAACCACCGGTAGCCTGGGCCCTGCCCCGCTGCCGGCGGCACCCTAGGTTAGGTTTTTTTTAGAATGTGTTTATATTTGTAATGTATTTTTTATATTTTACTTTTTATATAAATTTATTGTAAAAAAAACCTAGCCTAAGTATAAAAATGAATAAAGGGAATAATAATTTACATCAACAATAAAAATATAAAAAGGGGGGGTATTTTTTTTGGGATACCCCAATTCCTTGGTGCCGTTCTTTTAGGCATAAAGAAAAATGAAAATTAACTTGACATATAACATAGAAAATTACGTTTTAATAAGCTATATGAGTAGTTAACCGTAGCCTTTTTCACTTAAATTTCATTTTCTTTTAGTACTCCGCATATGTACCTACTACTTAGAATACAATATTATTCTTCATAACCCCAACTTCTTAAGTGTTGTTTGTAAAATACTTATTTAGTAAACTATTAAACAAAAGAAAAAACCAAAAACAACAAACATACCTTACAGAGAATATATCTATTCTTTAGACGACACGGGATACCGGAAGAGCGGGACCGGATGCGGCGGCCATTTCCCGGAACTCCCGCCCTGGTAGAACATGTCACATAAATCTGCTTAAAGGATACGATACATAGATAATTTATTTGTGTATCTGCCTTTAAATATGAGCAGCGGGATGGAACTGAGAAAAAAACACTGTAAAAAAATTGGATTCATGAACATGTATTGTGTAATTATTTTAAGGTGCGGTTTACACTCTCGGCAAAATAGGCTTTGTTTGATTGGACGTATTTATGCAAAAGGGAACCAGTCCACATATAAAACCATTTACATTGAATCCTGTACCTATATACTATATAGGTACAGGATTCAATGAAAATTGGACATATTTATGCAAAAGGAAACCCTTTCCTTTTGCATAAATATGTCCAATTTTCGGAAGACCATTAAATTATATCTTATTTTGATATTCATTGGTGTAAGGATCTACCAAATGCAAGTCAATAATTTTCCTTTGCCATGGATTTTCCGATTTTTTTTATTGTCAATTTGACAGTTCTCAATATTAGTGGCTGATGGGATACTTGCCTTCGAAACTTAATAAAAAAAAGTTGATGGCCGGCACTTTTCAATGTAAAGTCGTTGAAATTTTTACACACGTCTGTGTAGTTTCGGAAAAAAACATAGTAAAGAACAAATTATGACCCGCTGCTTGTACAGTCTGACCAAAAAGAGTAGAAATTAAAAAGTGGCAATACTGTAGTGCCGTCCCCGTTTTCTTAGATTGATTAGAAATGGATGACACTACAGTATTGCCACTTTTTAATTTCTACTCTTATTGGTCAGACTGTAGGTTCTTACAGCAAGGTCTATCTTGTCTGTTGACAGCCAGAACTAACTAAGTAACATATACTTGAAATAAAGCTCGAATCTCAGTATCAATCTACTAACCAGATACGAGTTTTTGCAGAGCAGTGATAGAATTTTTAGTGAGTTTTCGTTGACACCAGACGATCTATAATATGTAGTATAGCAGCCAATTTTATCTAGGTATCACTTGTCTTTAATATTAAGTACACATTAGAACGAAAAAAATGTATCGTGTCGTTAATTCAATGTCGTTAAACATCGATGATAGGAATTTTCTGTTTCTCTTAGTAAAAACGCCTTTTTCAGACAATTTCCATTATGGGCATATTTTTATTTTGTTGTACTAGTACTTTTTTTCTCAGATTTCAATAGAATTTGGTGAGTTGGTAAAGTTGCTTATTCTGAACAAGGTAAGCCCAATTTCACGATATGTCCTACAAAATTTTCCATTGAGTTACAAAAAATCCATACATTTTTTAAAATAAAAATTATGCCCTTAATTAAAAACGATATTACGATTTAAATGTACCTCAAAGAAGTACATACATAATATCTTCTATTATCGACTTTCTATGAAATGACAACTTCGTCTTTAAAAAAAAATGTCTAGTGAGCGTTTTCGCACTACAAATACTTAATGGCATACTATTTAAAAGGACAATTCACGCCAAATCGTTAAGTTACCAAACGAATGAAATCCAATCACAAAACATCCAAAAACATTAACAAATTCACAAATTGCCGGCTGCGACAAACGAGCCGGTGATTGTACAAATTGTACAATCTGTACAGTTGTACACAGTTGTACAAATTGTACCATTCGCCGTCCGTTTAGCAGTAATCAGCAGCAGACTAATCACTAATTGCAAGACGGTGCAATCTTTAAGTAAATTGAGACAAAAAAGGAATGCTTAGGGCGTTCTGCGGTGACGAAGTGAGAAAGAATGGAGAAGGTATTTGGGCAGTTTTTCCAAAAACATATCTTCATACATACAAAAAAGTTTTTGTAGACTGACTGACGCGCCGCCTATACACTTGAATTTGAAAAGTGATTTTTATAGTGTAATACAGAATTCATATAGAACAACAGCGACAATAGAACAACTACTCTTTATTGCACACCTCATAACACATACGGGAGAAATACAAAGCAAGAAATTATAATTAGAGGTTATGTGCCATCATACCGTGGAGATTCGAACTTAATTTGTTGACCACGGAGACTCTCTACATCTCCATAAAACTTAGTGATAAGCTTATTTGTATTTTGTTTTAATCTTGACTTTACTTAAATCTGAAAGTATAGGTATGCTAAGTTTATTGTAAATAAATAGACCCGAATACGTCTGTTGCAATCGGTTAACCGATTTGTATGAAAATAGCCGCAGACTCGGTTAAAAAACGTTTTTTTTTTTCATTTTAACAATAATCGATTGCAATCCCTACTACAAATTGTAAATACTTAGTTGTATTGTAAATAGTACTTATGTTTTTTCTTTTTATATAACTTAGAATCTTACATGTAAAAGAGCTCCTAGCCTCCTAGCTCTTTGTAGCTTGTGGGCTACTGTTAGGATAAAGTTTTAAATTACGAAGTTTTACATTTGATACGGGCGAAACCGTGAGCACAGCTAGTTACAAAATAAAGCCGCATCCAATCTTCCAAGCTCCAAACAAAAGTAAAATTGTTAAAACTCCCCGGACAAATGGAATTATCAAGGGAAGACCGAGTTACCACCTGTTGGTGGTAATTAATTCAATTTCCGAACGACTTTCTTTTTAATTTCTCCTTTTTATCTGCGGAAGGCGCTAAGCCACTTAGGCGGTACTTTTTGAATTTATGAAACACGCCTGTGGACTTTCTTAACCTGAGATGAGATGTACATTTTAGACTGTCGGTTAACGAACTTTAACACCTTCACTGTCCCAGTTTGACACATATGAACCTTAGTCTCTGTAATTAGAAGCTTGCCGTGACCCCACATATGGAACACGGAGAGTGCATGAACGTGTTAAGATTTTTAGTTCTACGTAGCTCTTTGAATACTTAAGCTACTCTCCTCTCAATTACATATCACACTTCAAAATAATATCATAAAGTCGAAAGTTTTTGATTGTGTTTGTTACTTCTCCACGCTCAAACGGCTGGAACAATTTTGATAAAATTCGGTATGGAAGTAGCTGACACCCTGGATTAGGATAGGCTACTTTTTGTCCCGAAATAATTTAGTATTCCAGTGGAATGAGTGGGTAGCACAGCAGGAAGCAGCTAGTCAGTCTTTTATAAATTACACAGTCAGCTATTTACAAGTGCTTATTAATGGTAAAATATTTTTTTTTTTTGTATGACACCTAATTATTAGTATAATATTTATTTATTAAAGTAAAATTACACGTGTCGTCTTGCTTGTCCTTCTCAGTGAATAATCCACGTTGTTTGAAGTTATATACGTTTATATTGAAAGCAAGTTTATTAAAACATATTTTTATATGTGATATTGTTTTCTTATGTAAGATTAAAGTATTTATTATGATAATGTTGGTCTGTCGTATCACTAGTTAGAATACCTATGTAAAAATTAATTATAACGTAACTAACAATCATGAGACGCCTTGTTCACATTGCCACTTACTACAGTATTAACTCTGAATATTATACAAATGATAAGGAGCAATTAAATATATGTATTGATGCCCTACAAGCCTTTAATATTGAATGTTTTCAAACTGATATCTTTGATTTTGAATTAAATGTTTTTTTTATTAATGCTTACTCCAGATTTGGCACCGATAACTTAAGAATAGGTTACTAAATTGTAACTTTCTTTAACATGGTCTCAATCTCAACTGACATTCTAAAAGAAATATGAACTGTACTGAAATCTTTATAAGACTCGAAATGCATGGTTAAAGTAAATTAACTTTTTTATTTTCGAATCCGTTATAAATTAAGATTTTGATACCTATATGTGGAGAATGATAAGGGTGTTGTTTATGTGTGTTATTTATTATAGTCTGGTTGTCCATTATTAAGTAGGTACCTACAGTCGCCATCATACTTTCAATATAAATTTTCGCCGCCGCTAGGTTGTCAATGGCGAACCAATGACTTCTACCACGAAACTTAATTTCTAATAACGACATTTCTTATTTGTTACCAATTCTAAATCGAAATAAATAACACTAAGTCGGGTTTTTTATAGACCGAAGAGATCCACGTTAAAAATGTTAGTACAGTACACTAACATACACTTAATAAAGTGTCCACTAACATACACTTAATAAAGTGTACACTAACATACACTGAATGAAGTTTATGTTATTGTTATTCGAAATTGAGTTTCGTGGTAAAAGGTGTCATTGTTTGCTCTTGACTTTTTTATATATTCTTACATTTATTAGTATCATTAATTATGCATCTTTCAACTTTGTAACCGCCACTTGCACTTCTTAATCATTTAACCCTGGGGCCATATTGCTTTTTACTCAAAAGGTGAATAATTATCGTTACGTGATCGGCCGATAAAAATTGTCGCAAAGAAAGTTCTGGAAAAAAATTGATTGGGTCTTTGTCGGTGTAGAGTTATGTGCAGCTTTTATTGAAAAATGTTAATCGATTAATCGATCAATAATTAACATCAGCTATTATACTCCCAAATATTAAAATAAAAAATAAGTATTAATAGAAGCGGCTTCCTTAATTTTTTACAGTTATTCGGGTTCATATTTGTGATCGAGTTTTTACCGTAAATATACATATAAAACTTAACAATGTGATATCAATTGATGAAAAAAAAAACAAAATAAAATAAAACATTTAAATGAAAAATCCAACAAAATCTTAATACAAACGAACAAACTGCAGAAAAAAACCACTATTTAAAAATTAAAACTTCATAAGATTTGTATAGGTCATGCATCCACAGTACTGAATGATGTTTTCCGTGAACAATCGTACTATAACTAGAAAAAAAAAATCACGATACCTGGTTTTTTTTTTACCTTTTCCCCCTCGCTTTCTCCAGGATTCCATCATAATTATCCTCACTCCATGCCAATGGGTCCAACTAGAAAGTTTACTCTATAAAAAAATCCCAATCGGTCAAATCATCATCATCATCTAGTAATCCATACATAAAATACTTGCACGTTTTGGTTAAATACCAACTTATACAGTAATTATGGCTCTAAATACTATGCCTTCAGGCCCGATACTAAACATACTTTATTAAAACATTACCCATATTAAATGCACTGTAGTCGGTCACAATATGGCATTAAATTACACAAAAACGTCGGCACATCTAAGCCCAATTATTATTATTAGCTATTGGAGTCTATGGGGTGTAGGAAAGAAGGCGCACTTTCCTTTATATCCAAAAGTGTCTGTTAATTAAAAGGAATTAAAGTATTATTATTATTATTATTATTATTATTGTATTCGGAATTATATGTTAGATTGTATTATTATTTTCTAATTTTCAACTTTTATTTAATTTTGACATTAATTTTTATGCTATAATCCTAATTAATTTTGATTTGTAATGTTAATGTGTATTATATTTTAAATTGTAATTTTATTTTAGTATTATCGTATAATTTTTTGTGTAATTTTATGTGTATGTGTTTTGGCTATGTACTGTAAACATTCTCATCATCCTCCTAGCCATTGTCCCATATCTTTGTAGAGAGTGAATTTTCAATCGGGGTCGGCTACCTAAATCCCAAGATGTGGCGTAGGTACTGGTTTTTACGCAAGCTACTGCCATCAGACCTTCCAACCCAGAGGGGATGGGCTTAGGTTAGGTAGGAAAACATCGTGAGGAAAAAGCGAGTGGTAAATATCAAATGATATTCCGTACATAAGTTCCGAAAAACTCATTGGTACGGGCCGGGTTCGAACCCACGACCTCGGGATTGAAAGTCGCATGCCCTAACCACTAGGCTACCACCGCTTTGCTGTAAACATACTCATGTTTTTAAATAAATAAATAAATAAAATAAATAAATTGGTGCTAGTGTAGTAAACAGTAGTTACATTACTTTTGTTGTTTCTGAATATACTTAAAGGAACTAAGTAGAAAGTACTCATGTCACGTGGTATATTTTTCTCATTTGGTTTAATGGTCTCAATCGGCACATTTTTATTGACACCTTAAACGTCGTTTCCTTTTTACAAGGACAGGACTAATATATAAATTGTGTAGTCTAGCAACAGGAGTAAAGCTGTCACAGGTCAGCATTGCTAGATAAATATTTCACCTAATTCTTTTTTAGGGTTCCATACCCAAAGGGTAAAAACGGACCCTATTACTGAGACTTCGCTGTCCGTCCGTCCGTCCGTCTGTGACCAGACCAGGCTGTATCTCAAGAACGGTGATAGTTGAAATTTTTACAGATGATGTATTTCTGTTGCCGCTATAGCAACAAATACTCTTTATGATAAAACAATAATAATTAAGGGGGGCTCCCATACGAAAATAGGGCTTTTTGCATGATATTTCGTTCAACGGGCGTTTTCTTATGAACCGTTATAGGTAGACAGTTGAAATTTTCACAGAATGTATATTTTTGTTACCGTTATAACAACAAATAATAAAAATAAAAAATAAGTAAAAAGTAAGTAAGTTCTGACGACGCGTTTGGCTCGGTTTGTGGACACCTGCCTACTGAGCCGGCGGTCCCGGGTTCGAATCCCGGCCAGGGCAAATATTTGTGTGATGAACTCGAATATTTGTGCTTGGGTCATGGTTGTTCTATGTATTTAAGTATATATTTATCCATATAAGTATGTATATCGCCGTCTAGTACCCATAACACAAGCCTTCTTGAGCTTAATTTGGGACTAGATCGACTTGTGTGAAGTTGTCCGATATTTATTTATTATTATTTATTTATTATTAAGTAAAAATTAAAGGAGGATCCCATACAAAGAACGTGTTTTTTGTTCAATATTGGTACGGAACCCTTCGTGCGCGAGTCCGACTCGCACTTGGCCGGTATTTTTTTTCAACTCGACACACTTCACTCTTTCTAAGGCTGCTTCTCCAAGTCTGCACTGAAGCAGAGGGGAAACAATTAACCAATCAGTCTTTTGTGAAGCCCGAAAGAAGTGCATAATTATAATCTGAGGAATGTGATTGGTGCATTTTACACAGGTAGTCTTAAACTGCGTTTTCTTTTCATATTATCTTGCTACGCTAGCGCTAATGTCACCTATTGCGGACGGGATCGGAACTATTATTTAACTACTTGCCCGTTAATCTTATTAAAACTTTCGTGAGACATATTTAATTATTGTACCTATTAAGCGGTTTACCCTCACGTTAAATTGTCAGGCACGGCCCGACATGTTTCGAACTCATATGGAGCTCTTCATCAGGGACCATTCATCATTTTTTTGCATTTTCATGTGTAAGTATTATTGTTAAATTATCCTCCGTCGTATTGTACATGTTGCTTGTCTACCGTTGTTGTCTACCGTTTACATTTGTGTTTAGCATTCATTTACTCAAAAGTTAACTGGAAGAGATCCCTTAAAGGGATAAGTTCGCCTTTTTACATGTTTTTTTTTGTTTTAATGTATTTTTTGTTTTGTGTACAATTAAGTGTTTACATACATACATACTACATACATACATACAATAATTACCTGCTTGCCCGTTGTTATTTTTTTTTTATTCTACCATACAAGCTAGTGCTCCTTCTTTTATACACTCCATATTGGAGACGCTGAACATTTCACGTACACTGTGACATTTGACTTGCCATTAAGTTGTCACATTAGTCCGTCAGTCGCTAGCGACAATTGTCGCTATCATTATGACCAATTGATGTATAGTTATTTAATTGTTTCACATGATTGTCGGTTAGCATTTTGATATTAAAAAGGGTTTTATAATGCGTTAAGTGTTAGTTAATAATGTATGGTAGGAAGATTATATTGCTGTAGTTGTTATTTAATTCACGAAGACAAATTGCGTTGCAATCATACAAATAGATAACATAATTGAACACCCAAGTATTTATTGAAGACAAAACAATGGATCAAATTATAAAAATATGATAAATAATATCTTAAAGTAAATTACGTCTAACTAAATATAGGTATAGATACACCCCAGGCCAAAAGTATGGAAACAAAGTTAATTCTTTTAATATTTAAAGATTCCAATAATTATTCCTTGTGTTAATGTTAATAACCATTACGCCACCCCCAAAAGATAAAAAAAAAAACAGAAAAATCACTATTGAAACATCTGCATATTGTAAAAATATATATATACTTACCTAACTCCGGGACAAAGTGGATGTCGTCTTTTTTATTGCCTTTCTACAAAATGTTGCACTGGCAATTTTCACAAGCAAAATTTGCGTTATTGATTTTTAAAATGTTGATAATCATTTTTATATTGTGATTTTGTAATTTATTCCGTAAGAAAATCACAGGTTTGTGTAGTAATATAAGCTTGTTTCCATACTTTTGACCTGGGGTGTAGGTATTATTAACATAATTTATACTTCGTGACTTGGATAGATCCGATGGAAAGGGATTACCGTCGCCCATAGACACCTGCAACACCAGAGGAGTCACAAGTGCGTTGCCGGCCTTTCAGTTGGGTACGCTCACAGGGTACGCTCTTTTTTTTCGAAGGTTTGTCTTGTCCTACATGTCATATTACTTAAATTCTTGTTTTATGAGTAGGTATTTGATCTGAATTCACTGTCAGAAGTGGGCATTTTAATTTGCATTTATATTTTTGATGAGTTCAAATTGTGGAATTGAGCCAAACGGTCCGAATGGGTATGTCTCATGATGTGTTTAACCAAGTTTAACGCATAATACAAAACAACCACTTTTTACTATTTTAACTAGGAAACAATTTCTCATACCTTTTTTACATAACGAATTCAAAACAACACATCAAAATAATCTCAAAAGATCTCCGATAGGATAAGGATCTCGGCCAAGTCAACGTTTTCAGGTAAAAACACGATTACCGGAGCACCCATTAATTACATAGTTTTTTCGTTAAATATTTATAAGGACTTGACATGCTAATTTATGCGGAGTGAAAGCGATAATTCGGTGTTCACGCCCTTGCCTTGTAAGGGATTATGGGTCTGTGGGTAGATGGAAAAACCGCGGCCAAAGCACTTGACCAGCAGATCTAGGTCGTGCTCTTATAACTTAATGTGTTCTGTTCGTACCTTATGATTATGACACTTTACAAATAAATTTTTAATAAAGCATAAAGAGTATCTGAAGGACACCGTTGAAAGATGCTGTGACGACGATCAAGTTTAAGGCGGGGATTTGTTACAATTTATATGGCAAGCATATTTTTTATGCCTAAATCATAAACAGAACCATTACCATATTTACGCCACCTTAGGCCGTAAGTGGGATATTCTGCCCGTTACACGGGGAGAATATCCCACTTCATGGCCAAGGCAAGACGTAAAACTTTTGACAAACCACGGGCGGTAATTCGTAAAGCCTAAGATCGCATATTATGAGATCTGGGACATTCACGACTTCACTGCCTTTATAGTGTCTTCACGGTCTTTATAGTACATTACGTACCTAGTAATGTACTATAAAGACCCATATAATTAGACATTGCCATAAATAGTTAACTAGATGTGCAATTTGTTTTAGTTCCGTTTTTTTAACTCGCGGAACCCTTAATGCATTAATAACGCTCACTCAAACATTTTAGTCCAAAATGGGCAAGCTTGTCCAAACTGACATAATAATATTCTCATTTCGAACCTGTTTTATAGTAATTTCTATTAGGGTGAGTTCTTTACCTAAATCGGCCTTATTTTAATTCAAATAAAGGTCACTCGTGAGGAAATGTTTCAAAAAGACCCTTGACCAAATTTAATGAATGTGACGTAATTTAGGGTTAAATTTAACTACCCTACGTTAACAGTTTGTTAAACGATGATTTTGAGATAAGGTGTAATGGTTAAGGATTTTTTGTCGTAAATTGAAATGAACTAAAAATGTTTGGCGGCATATGTTATGGTAACTAGACGAGGAGTTTTTGTTCATAAATTGTACATTTATGAAAACAAGGCACGCATTGTATAAAAAATATTATAAGGCCATAATGTTGACGATCATTAATAGGTATGTTTTATGAAATAATGAACTTTATTCTGCAAGTAGGCCACAAGAGCACTTTTACATGTCTGAGTCTATCTTTTAATTTTGAGAACTCTGTTTTTTCATCGTATTCCGGGACATACTGGTAACTACCACGAAAGTAGGTACGTGATTTCACACGCCTTTGCTTCATTTCATATTAGGATCATATATGTGTTTAAAGGCTTTAATATTAATAGGATTATAATGAGTGTTTAAAGGCTTCAATATAATTCATTCATAAATTCATGCATAGTACTATGAATGAATTTAAACCTTGCTATTGCGTACACTACTTAACTACATATACACATAATCATCATCATTATCGTAGATTTTATTTTATGTTGATATGAAGTACTCAATACTATCAGTACAGTAACTCACGCGGATTAATGATGAGAGCGGCGCGCATGGGATCACCTTAACATCTTAATATAAAATTATAATGATTTTGCTTCTCGCACCGCCGCCGCTGCATAGTAATGTAGGTCTTTGACTATAGTATCTGTACTTGTAATAGTAATGTAACAATAGGGGTGCAGACAAATACTTGATTGTACTTAACAATAACTTTACGAAAGTCTAAATGTGTTTCACTCAAAAACATGTCTGAAAAAAATAATAATACCTATGCTTATGACGTTTAAAAATTTGAAGTTTCCGTGAATTCAGATAATTAACAAAAGCACGCTGGACCGGTAATCCGAGGTACAGTGTTCGTGTCGATCGCGATCTATTCCGCGAGTTTACGCATTAAAATTTTTCTTTGTGCTTTCATCTTTGTATCAACCGTTTCATTAACAATTCGTTTATATGTCTGGGAGTACAGTCGTCATCAAATTGCGTACTAAAATTGACAGCTACTTTTGATCCTGACTGTACCAAGTGCCATCGAAAGTAAGTTCACGAACATTACAACCATGGAAACACTGAATATTTATTACGCCCCACAAAATAGGAGCATTTGTCCAGTGACCGAAAAATCCAGTAAAATGACCCCATCCGCGATAAAATCGTGGCCATAAATTGTATGTATGAATTAAAACAATACATAAACTTGCTCTGTTTAAACCAGCGGTTGCCAACCTTTTTTTGACCAGGGGCCACTTTTATTTCTTTGTGGGGACAAAAACGTAAACAATTTTTCTCAAACACGCAATGAAATGTTTTCATCACGTGCGTTGTAACAGTTTTCGAAGTATCACGTTTTGGGCGGAACAACTCAAGAGATCTGTAAAGGAATTTCATACAAATTTTAAAATCTAGGCCGGAAAGCAAATTTCTTTTAGACATGAACTGGTTAAACAGCTGAATTATACTTTTTTGAGTGATGTATTTTTTTTCATTGCATATGTGTGAGAAACGGACTATGTACTGTGAAGGTGATAACTTCACGGTCAATGATATTGGCCATCGATATAAAAATAAAGTAATTTTTATATATTTGAATTATCGAGTGACATCCGTCATAGAAATAAAATTGTGATTCTTGCTTGAGCCTCCGGGCAATAAACACCTATATCGTACCTCTGCTCTTATTTATCTCCATCTGAGCTCCCCCTTGACAAGTGGCGGAGGTGCGAAATTTACATCTAGAGTCGCGCAAGTTTGAAAGTTTCCCCCGCTCCCAATTAATTTTGTCCACAGATTTTCACTTACGTACTGAAAGCTTACGCTTTGCATAGGAGCCGGACAGGAGCGAAGCGCACCGTCTATACGCGCATGAAGCACAACGAAAAATAAGTGCACATTTGGCATTTGCTGTGGTATTGTATGTCGGCACTGCCGTAAAAGAGCGAGTTCGACAGACGGGTGAAGTGGACGAATCACTAAATCATCCATTATCATTTTTCATCCCATACGATTATAATTAGTTTGTGCATCGTTTCGGGCTCCACATAAATATGGAGACGAGTACTTTTAATGGCTTATCTGACGTGGATGATTTTATTTTCCAATTCAAAATATTGGCGCAAGTCAAAAAATATGAACCTGCACAATCGCAGGCAGCGATCGCAGCATATTTGTCAGGACCAGCGTTACAATTTTATAAGGCTAATCACGCGACTTTCACATCATTCGAAGATGTTTTGACGAAATTAAAAAGCGAATTCCCATCGAGCCAAAATTATGTACAAAGCTTTTATTATCGTCGGCAGGAGACTCATGAATCACCAATAATATTCTATTATGCTCTGGAAGCATTGGCGTCTAAGGCCGGGAACATTGTAGAAACAGATTTCATAACCCACTACATTAAGAATTTACATGACAGCGCCAAATTATTCTTTACAACTACAGCGATCAACACGAAGGCAGAGCTCAAGGCGGCTATTCATCGGTACAATGAGTATCATTCGCAAGAGCAAAAACCCTCAATTGTGATCCCGATAAATGAGAATCAATATACAATGATTCAAAGCCAACAAGCTGACCAACGACCAGGCAGTGAACACGCCTGTGAACCGAAATTATCCAGCCTATAATTTCAGACAAAGAACACAGCAAAATTACCGTGGCAACTACCAAGGAAATGCACCTTCGAGATCAACGTACCGGAATGAAGAGAATCGCCCAAACGCCGATGGACGACGCGGGACCGGAGCGGCGCGGCGTTGAACACACTACGCTCCGATACTAATACAGGCAATAATGAACCTTTATATAATAGGTCTTATATAAATGTAGAAATATTTAATGACAAGTATCTAGCTCTGATAGATAGTGGAGCAAGCGTATCTTGCATTAGTCTGTCTATTGTCAAAAGTTTGAATATTAAATTTAATGATGATGATAGGATTTCTTTGAAGATAATCGGTGGCAAATTTGTTTGTACTGAGGGTTCAGTACAATTAAATATAATTGTAGATAATGTAGTATTTAATCACATATTTAATATAATTGACATTAATTCTGACCAAATCATCATCGGTTATGACTTTTTGATACAGAATGGTGCCAAAATTGATTTTCAGGAAAATAAAATATGTTTACAAGGAAGATTTACCACGCCCTTGGTAAATAATATAATAAAGGGATCAAGAAAACCGATGCCACTGCAAGTATCAAATAAACAAGGAATTCCATGTGAAACGGTATACTTTGCAGAAGAGAATAAGGATAGTATACAAATTGGCAAGGAGTTGATCAATTCTCAGCAGCAGAAACTACTGACATTATTAAATAAATATGAAGATAGATTTGCCTACAGTCCTTCAAATCTAGGGGCATACAACGGATATAAAATAGACATTGAAACGACTGATGAAGTACCAGTACATAAACCGCCATATCGAATGTCCGAAAAACAGAAGCAAATTATTGAAGAACAAGTTCAAGAAATGCTCAAGAATGACGTAATAGAACGTTGTCAAAGCCCGTACGCATCACCAGTTGTGATTGTAGAGAAAGCAGATGGGAAACCAAGGTTTTGTATAGATTTCAGAAGCTTAAACAAGAAAATTAAACCAGATGCATATCCAATACCGCGCATTGAAGAACTATTGACGTGTCTAGAAGGCGCACGTTTCTTTGCTGAACTGGATCTAAATTCAGGATATTGGCAACTTTGCCTCGGAAAAGGCAAAGAAAAGACAGCTTTCATTTGTCAATCAGGTCTATATTCATTTAAAAAATTACCCATGGGATTGATAACAAGTATGGCTCATTTTCAGAGAGCAATGGACACAGTTTTAGCGGAAATGAAATACAAAAATGTTTTGGTATATGTTGACAACATCATTGTGTATGCAAAGACATATAAAGAGTTTTTAACAGCTTTGGAAAATGTTTTGCGAAGATTTCAGAAGGCAAATTTAACTTTGAAGCCGACAAAGTGTAAAATTGGGTTCACAAACTTAACAGTGTTAGGACATACTGTGTCGAAGGAGGGAATTGGCCCCGACATGGAGAAAGTGAAGGCAATGCAAGATGCAAAGCCACCATCCAACTTAAAGGAACTAAGATCAGTATTAGGTCTATTTTCGTATTACAGAAAATTTATTGACGGATTCGCTCAAATAACATTGCCTCTGACAGAATTGACGAAGAAAGGACGTAAATTTGAATGGTCAACAGAAGCGCAAAAGGCCTTCAATATAATGAAAAACAAGATTTGTGAAGCTCCAATACTCAGATATTTCACAACAGATGAAGATGTGACAACGAGATTGTATATAGATGCATCTGATAAATCTTTGGGAGCATGTATTATGCAAGGCAAATCAGATCTACGGCCAGTAGCATTTGCTTCGAGGAAATTAAGCGACGCAGAAAAACGTTATACGATAACGGAGAAAGAATGTTTAGGTCTTATATGGGCCTTATCATATTTTAAACAGTATTTATGGGGCATGGAATTTGAAGTATTTACGGATCACAAGAGCCTGGTATGGTTACGATCACGTAGAGACATGAATGGACGTTTGGCGAGATGGGCTTTAGCTATACAACCGTGGAATTTTAAAATAATCCATTGTAAGGGAAAGGACAATATTCATGCAGATTTCCTAAGCAGAAATCCCCTCTACAATGAGGATAAACCAGAAGAGAATATCTCACCGAATCAGGACGACTTATGTTTGTATAGCTTTGAAAAAATCGATTTAATACAGAAACAACAAGCAGACGAGGAATACAAAAAAATATTTGAAAAATTATCAAATATGAACCAATATAAAGGTTATCACACGAAACGAAATATTTTATGCAAGAAAGTATGAGTTGATAACCAGCTGAAAAGTGTCACAGTTTTACCAGAAAATTTATTTAACGAATGTATGGCAGAATTACATGATAACACATGGAGTGGAGGACATTTTGGCTTATTTAAAACTTTAAGAAAATTCAAGAATCGATATTATATTCCGAATGCAGAAAAGAAAATAGAAAATTATATAAAATCTTGTACAAAGTGTCAGGAAAAGAATATTTTACACCAGAGGGCGCCACTGCAAAATGTGAAGATTCAAAACTTTGGTCATCGAATAGCAATGGATGTGCTTGGCCCTTTCTGCAAATCAAAGGACGGACATAGATATGTCATTGGGGCTATAGAATACATGAGCAAATTTGCCATATGTAAAGCAGTACCTAAAGTCACAGCAGAGGTTATCGCACAGTTTCTTATTGAGAACATATTCTGTACCTTCGGGGGCATCGAATCAATCATCACAGATCGAGGTTCAGTCTTCACTTCAAAATTGGTGCAAAATACAGTAGAAGAATTTGGTGCTCGACTTCTTCATACAACGGCATACCATCCACAGGCGAATGGCTTAATAGAAAGATTCTTCAAGACATTGACATCTGCTATGTCAAAATGTATACAAGAAGATCAGAAGGACTGGTCGTCAGCATTACCAAGAATTGTCTTCTCATACAATACTTCAGTTCAAGCATCTACAGGCGTCGCGCCATATCATATAGTTTTTGGAAGGGAGCCGTATTTTAATCAAGATTTGAAGCTAAGAATTCATGAGGAAGAACAGACTACGTTAAAGAAGAAAATGAACTACATACAAGATTTATCAGAGAAAGCAATGAAAAATATTGAAAAGGCTCAGCGTTCACAAAAACTACAATATGACAAGAAATCAAAATCAGTTCAATATGAACCTGATGATTTGGTCATGATTATAAAACCAAGACGGTTGACTGGAAGAAGTTTAAAACTTTGTAGATTATTTGTAGGACCTTATAAGATAATCCACCGATTGTCTCCAAGGAATTATGTGGTACAAAGACTCACTCCTAATGGTCGTGCCAAGAATGTAATAATTCATGTTAACAGATTAAAGAGATTCTTTAATCGTTAATTCTAATTTATATAAAACAGTTCTATATTTCTAGGGTGTAAATAATAACACAATTATTTTTCAGCAATTTTTAATTCAGGCTGACTGTACAAGGATGCAGTTGTGTTTGTTGCATTTGCAAGTGTCACTGTTGTAAATATAATTATATTTCTTTCCACTATATATTAGCTGCATTTCTAAGATATTACTATAGGAAGTTCAATTTTTAATTACTTGCACTATAAATTTATAATTGCACTTTCAATACCTTTACTTAAAATAATTTTAACTTATTACTTTCACAGAATTCCAATAATTTATTATTATATTTTGATTCCAGCATTATCCAGCATCAGTATTATAATGATTTTTCTTTTTCATGTATTCTGCCGCGGAGATCAAGGCTGCTCCAGCAGGCTGGGGTTTCAGCAGTTGGTCGCCAGGATGCTATCCGCATCCCTCGACCACGCGGAGGCAGAGGCTGCTCCAGCAACCCTGGGGTTTCAGCAGCTGGTTGCCGGGATGCCGCGCATCCACCAAGTGTGGCGACTGCCGGGGGATAACTTCAGATGGGGAATAAATAGAGCAGAGGTACTTCGTTAAATTACTTTATTGCCCGAAGGCTAGATAAAGAATGATTCATATTTTTACAATTTCTACAATTATTGACGGACGTCATTCGTCCATTCTGAATTTCAAACAATCTTATTTCTTAAATCAGTGGCCAGGCACCGACAGTGAAGGTACGACCTTCACAGTACGCCTTAGCCGTGAAAAGTCTATACCTACTCACCCGGTTAGCCCTTATTTCCCGGCGTCTACAGTGATGTACTATTCCCATCTCCTGTGGACTCCAGCGATGCCCGTGCATTTGAAATCGTTCGCGAACCATATTTTCACTCCTGAACCACTGGTGGTCCGCGACCCACCGGTTGGTAACCACTGGTGGTCCACGGGCCACCGGTTGGGAACCACTGGCTTAAAGCGATGCTCTCGGAAATATCGTGCACTCTATCTAGCACCGTCTGAAATATCACGATCTGATTAAATTTTCTAATTTACGACCCGTAAAAGTCGACTGGTTTAGAATCGACCACTATTCATGTTAGCTTGAAGGAAGGAGAAGAGTGGATCATTTTCTTGTATGCTTTAAATATGTTTGAGTTTAGGCGTTTATGTTCAGAATCGACAAGCATAGGGTACAACGCCTCCGCTCTGCTCCGCTCTGCTACGCTCTGCTCCGCTCTGCTCCGCTCTGCTCCGCTCTGCTCCGCTCTGCTCCGCTCCGCTTTTGTAGACAGGCAGTCTTAAAGCCATGTGATAATCACTACATAGCATAAAACAAAGTCGCTTTCTGCTGTTTGTCTGTCTGTCCCTATGTATGCTTACATCTTTAAAACTACGCAACGGATTTTGATGCGGTTTTTTTAATAGATAAAGTAATTCAAGAGGAAGGTTTATATGTATAATACATGCATAATATAGCAGAGGAACACTTTACATTGAGCATCAGCATTCGTGCGAAGCCGGGGCGGGTCGCTAGTTGACTATAATTGCTGGAACAGTTAAATATTGGCATACAGGTTGATCAATCCAAGTAGGTCAGTAGGGAGAAAACGAAAACTATAAGAGATAGGGAAATTTGATCTTAGGAACCCTGGCGTCGATTTTAGATATAATAGATACCTACTTTTTTTGTATTAGTCTCATACATAACCGGGAATTGAACCTGGTTAAAATTCTGTAAGTAATCGGATGTAGTAATTGTAACATAAACCTCCTAATACATAAGTGTCAAACTTAAAAGGAGGATTCGACATATTATCTGTATTAACTTCAGTTAAAAATAAATAATTTTGAATTTAGATTTTTTTTTTACATTCTTTACAGTGGTTGTGACCGGGTTATGTGTGAAATTATGTATTACAGGATTTATAAAAAAAAAATGCAGTTTTTATTAAATCAAAAATGGACGCCATGGTTCCTAAAAACTAATTTCCCTTTATTTTATACATAGTTTGTGATTTCTCCCTACTGACCCACTTGAAATATTTAAACAAATAATTGTGCTATAAATACGCGTTTCTTCTGCACAAAAGTAAAAAATACTTAGCAAGATTCAGCCGAAAATGTGACTTTTACTGTACGCCCCCTATTTTTGAATCCTAGCAACATTCACACCTAAATGTAACCACAAAACTACTTAAAATTCCCCATAAACCGGCGGCCGTTTACGAGCGGTCCACAAAGTGCAATTAGCAAGTCGTGCGATAAACATCGCACACGACAAAAGGCATGCGACAGTTGAAATGGATACAAAAACGGTTCATGGGACCTATTAGGTATCTAGTGATATTTCATCGAACATCATAGCACACGACAATACGTGCGACAGTTGAAATAGATACAAAAAGAGTTTTATTCGGTAGCTATTGTGATAGATATTGGGTTGATGCTAGTAAAAATCGAATACCTACTAAAGATAAAACATTGAAACAATTAAAACTAAGAACATAATATAAATATTTAAACCTAACTAAACCTAACTATAAATAAAAAACGGGTTCCAGATCGGTGCAGAGCGGGAGGGTGCCCAAAAGGCTGTCCGCATTACCACGCTGAATAGCCAGGGCTATTCTTTGGCATAGGTATGAAATGTACCAGCCCTCTGGTCACCCGTAGCATCGACTAGATGCAATTCGTTATTTGAATCACTAGGCCTTAATTCGACTATGCAAAGCAATATCTCCAATTTCGTAATACGTACACTTATCACAGCTGTATAACGAATTTATATAGATTTTCGACTTAAGTTTGACGACGCGTTTGGCTCTGTTTGTAGACACCTGCCTACTGAGTCGGCGGTCCCGGGTTCGAATCCCGGCCGGGGCAAATATTTGTGCAAATATTTGTTCTTGGGTCATGGATGTTATCTATATATGTATTTATATTATAACGAGCAGCGGGCAGACCACGCCGCCAGAGCCGTGACGTCACAGCGCGCGGCACCGGAGCGCGGGCGGCGGGGAGAGCGACGCGCCGTGTACCGTTAGACCGCTATATAAGCCGACGCGCGCCCAGTACGGACAGCGGTGTGTTACCATCTCTCGAGCAGTGAGGTCGTGTGGGCGGCTCCAACTGTGAGGCATCGTAAACCATCGCTCCCCGCAGCGCAGAGTGTTTACCACGCTCGTTGTCGCCGCCGTAGGTTCTCCGTCAATCTAGGTAATGGTGTTAGGTCGATATCCAGGTGTCCTAAGCTGAGTCCTAGAGCCGTCCCTAGCGCAGAGTGTTTACCACGCTCGTTGTCGCTACAACCCGGGGCTGTTCCCAGCGCAGAGTGTTTACCACGCTCGTTGTCGCTGACACGGGAACCTAGTGCTTACGCTCCTGGACCAGGCTGCCGGCGCGGTGTGTTTACCACGCATCTAGTCGTCCAAGCAGCCGGGAAATCTATCCTTAAGCGCAGTGTGTTTCTGGCCGCACTTGCGATTAGAGGTAGCTTTCCACGAAGGATACCGACCAAGCTCCCTTGCCACGCGTACTAACCACTAACTGTTCCTCCGACGGGACGCTAACCTGACGCGTGGCCGGGACACCGAGTCCCCTAGGGAATTTAGGGACGTTTAGGATAGGTCGTCTAGGTTATAGGGTAGGATTAAGGTTGACTATAAATAAACAGGCATAAAAGCCCTCAGTTTGTTAGTATTTGATATCCTAGTTTGATTTATTCCCCGCTCCTTGCCTCCCGAACTAAGCTAGCTCGGAAAACCCTCAAGATCCCGTCTGGATCGAGGGATAGGTACTAGAGTCTAGGCCCGTTACGTCCTAATCCACCTAGCGGGGCCAAACACTACGTCACAATATATTATATATATCGTCGTCTAGTACCCATAGTACAAGCTTTGCTTAGTTTGGGACTAGGTCGATTTGTGTATGATTGTCCCTTAATATTTATATATTTATTTATTTAAGTTGCATTAAATGACATTGAGAACTTGCCTCAGGTAACGCAAGTTTCTATAACCAATGCCTTTTATCACATAATAGTGATAAAGTAGGCCTAAAAAGGTAACCATTGTAACTGCTTGTAGGTACTATTAAAGGTTTAACAGAGCGTTTTTTCGACACTTTTTTAACTATATGGAGCTGTAAAATGAAACATGTTTGTAATGTCTCATTTTTTTAATGTGGGTATAACACCACAATTTTTATATTAACAACGCGTGTTTAACGCACTGGACCGGCAATCCAGAGGTACCGGGTTCGATTCCCGGCCTCTTCCACCAGGTTTTCGAATTTTCTTTGAGCTTTGTATCAATGGTTAATAGTGGGTTAATATAATATGGAGCTGATTTACCATCTTGAGAATCTTTGTGTTTATGAACACAAAGAATTAGTACGTTATTAAACGTTCTCAGGACCTTTATAGGACCAAATTTTGTTACTGAGGCGACATTATGGAGAGAAATAAAATTTAATATGAAATCTAAGATAGATATAAAATCTCCAACAGATTCGTTACAAATGTCGAAAAGGCTCATAGGAAAAAAATCCGAGGAAATTTCCTTTTCTGAAGTCCGTAAAAATAAGGCAGCACTTAAGATCTTTCGTGCCTGGAAACTAGATTTCCTGATCACATTTATGAAGGATAAGGGCCCGAAGTTGATAAAAAACTCTTGACCCAACTTATCACGTTCGTAGATCTAAATAGCGTAATAAAATTATGACTTTATTATTTTAGTCAATTTACGAGTTAGATAATGAATTAATATACTGGCTTGAAAGTTTTACGGATACTTGGGTTAGATATAATGTTAATGGTTGAGCAATTTCAGATAAAATATGTTTTTATAATATTTATTTAGATTAACGTCGGCCTCGGCTACTTATTTGTAGCTAAATAAGTACCTATTACACATTCGCTCGTGGTTTTAATGCAGCTGTTACATAATGAGAGGTCTTAAAACAGGACAATAATTCCGAAGTTTCTTTAATTCGAAACCATCAATATTCCGAATTTTCACAATGCCGAAAGTGACATAACGCGGAACGTATTTTTTTTTCAATGGATCATGTGTTACATTTTATAATTAGATTAGTTCAGGGTTATATGATATCCCACAAAAAAATCAGAACATGGTTTTCGGATTTATGAAAATTCGGATGTTGCATTCGGACAAATGAAACTTCAGAGTATTGTAGTGTACCCCTTAAAATACGAGTGTGGTATCACAGTCTATTCAGGTTCAGGCCTAATGATGTCATCATCATCATCATCATCATCATCATCATCATCATCATCATCATCATCATCATCATCATCATAGGCCTTTACATCTTTATCAGATGATTTTATGCAGCGTTTTTGTGGCAGTGTTTGAAATGACTATACAGTCCGATGCGGGAGCGACAGTGACTTCCGCAAGATTGACATCTCATTAGGGGGTCGTTTGATGATTGAGTTGGTGAAGTGACCCTCCTCTCATTTCCTAATGTTGTACATACACACATATTCATCATCATATCATAGATTTTCTTTTACGTAGGTAGATATAAAGTACTCAGTGCTAACAGTATCTCACGCGGACTCAGGAATGATTACTGAGATATTGTAAGGCTAAGAAATAATATAATATTTTATTCACCCATACCTCACCGCCGTGGCTGCGAAGTAATGTAGGTAAGTAAGTTCAGCGGGCCTATGATGGTTGCTTTTATCATGCAATAAATAAGTGACAAAGCATCCGTCACGTTGTGACAAAATGCGAGTGTGAGTGACAGATGCTTTGTCACTTATTTATCAAGTGACAAACGCAACCATCATATGCCCTCAGGTGGGTATAGATAAATTATGTTATGCTGTCCATAATCCGATTGACAACTGCTCTATGCCAAGACCGGCTTACTATGCGGTGCTAACCGTGGTCGTAGCCTGGTTGCTCCCCCGTCCGTCTTTGTTTGGATCGAGCATTTGTAGCGAGCGGGCGTAGCGGTACGCACTTGACCTGTTTAACAGCAGTAATCCGCTCTTTTTCTAACCGAACTATTTTTTCAACGTTAGGTTTTCTATTCTAATGACGTTTTCCTTCACGCAATAAAAGGATCCTTTCTAGTTCGCAACGCTTCAGACTTTGGAATTCTGCATCTCAACATCATTGCGCGACCCTATAGTCCTGAGGTTTTAAGGGTACAATGAATAGGTATCTTCTAAAAATATATACGTAAAGTGATCTTGAATTCTGGTGCTCCTTGTTTTCATTTTCTATCAGATCCACGAAGGTTTGCCATCAGCCTAGATGTTATAAGTGAGGACAGTCGGTTTTTCCTGTACTGGTGTCCCACTGCTGGTGAAAGGCATCTCCCATCGATTTCTACAAAACTCTGTTCGGTTCTATTTCCATCCAATCGTTCAGAACGAGTCCAGGTAGACCCGCCATCTACGTCTCGGCCTGCAACGTCATCGCCACCCATCGTCCGTCACCCACAATTATGACAGGACAGTCATAATTTTTGTCTAGGCTTTAGCCGTGTCTCCACCGACCGAGCGTGGTTCGTGAGGCATGCATCCTTCCTTATTCACTAGAAATAATACATAGTTCATATCTGAATGTGGGTCAATCAACTATTTTCTGCCACTCGTTGTCATGGTGATGTTCCTGGGTCGCTTTTTAAAACTACGATTTTCCATTGTCTTTGTAATTTAAGCAGTTATAAGCCCATTCTTAGACCTTCTCCTGACAGGTTGATCCATCCATGTCCAAGCGTGCCTCGCAGGCCGCGCTAGGTCGGTAGAAACACGGTTATTGTTGAGCATACACCGTGGTTTCCGGTGCACAAATGATTTGATGCCTACTGTGAGCCCAGTGTCATGTTGGCAAAGATATGTTGATGAGTCAGGATTGCAGTCAACTTTAACTACAACCTAGCCTGAAGAATAGAATAGAATAGAATAGAATATTCTTTATTGCACACCTCAACAGGAAATAAATACAAACAAATTCAGATTACAAGTTAGAGTTAGTTACAAGATTCAGCTATTACTTTTTTTTTATGTCATAGGGGGCAAACGAGCAAACGTATCGCCTGATGGAAAGCGATTACCGTCGCCCATAAACACCTGCAACACCAGAGGAGTCACAAGTGCTTGCCTACCCGGAGGACGAAGATAGAATGCCTCTATGCTAATAATTTCACCGGCTGTTTTACCCCCACACCGGAACACAACAATGCGAACATTGCTGTTTGGCGGTGGGTTAGTAGGCAAGACGGTAGTAACAATCCGGACGGACCCTGCACGAGGCCCTACTACTCCACTTCCGCCCTACTACTTCAGTCTTGGTGATGACTCAGTTGTCAGGACTGGATTCACTCATTTTGGGATCCTTTGTTGGTATCTTCAAGCATTGCTGCATCTCACACCGGCTCGTTAAGAAGACCTGAAATTAAAAAGAAAACCGCTTATAATAAATATCACCTTTTATTGAGCTTTTTCCAAATCTGTTACAACCTGCCCGTCTATCACAACCTACGCTTCGCGAGTCTTGTCGCGCCACATAGCATCGCCCATCACTCTCTCACACTACTGCGAAGAAAGAGATAGGTAATATTTCTCGCGCGAGAAAGAGTCCCGTGTCACAGTAAAGTTGTGCTAGAGGTGCTGGTTTATATATATACTTTTAGAAATGCATTCCATAAGAACCTCCTTTTTTTAAAATCGGCAAAAGCTCCCTATCACGTTACGCACCGTAAAAAAACAACAAAAACAGTAACTAACACCTATAAAGTGCGTCGACCATTAACGGCGTTTTTTGTCAGTTCATTTGCATGTTATCTGCCATCTGAATGGTTAATTGTGAGCCGATGGCTAACCGTTGGAACTTAACAGATAACTACGAACACGCGAGTTTAGGGCGACTGTCCACTGGACATTATAATTATAATGGTGCGTATCCTTAGGCGTTTCTATGGATGAAGCTTTAAATTTAAGATTAAGTAGCGAAGCGGAAAATGTAACAAAGAATCGGTTTCTTAAAATAAACAGCTTAATTATTTTAAGTGTAATGTAATTAAATAATGAAATAATGAAATAATGAACTTTATTCTGCAAGTATATAGGCCACAAGGGCACTTTTACATGTCTGAGTCTACCGGCATTTCACAAGAGGAGACCACTGTTGAGAAGAAACGCCGAAAGAAACTCAACAGTCAGTCATTTTTTCAGAAAGCATAAGTACTTAACTATTACAATGATATGAACTTAACTATACGTAGTTCTACAAGAAAACATATTAAAAGTGTATTTTAAGACATAAGTGAGGAAAAGTGTAAGAATAAAATAGAAACTACAAGAAAGCCTGACGGTTTATCACAATTTATGTACGTTTGATATGCTTTCTTATTAGAACTGTGTCCCTTAAACTAGTTAGGTACAATCTAAGAAGGAGTCAGCTACGCGGTTTCTGGTTCAGGCCATGCATTTTTGTCCGTCAGATAGTCCTCTACTGTATAATATGCTTTTGACATTAGAGATTTTTTTAAATAATTTTTTAGAGATGGAAAGGCTAATTTTAAAACATGATCAGGTAACTTGTTATAAAAATGAATACATTGGCCTAAAAATGATTTACTTACTTTACGAACACGAAACTTTCTAATAGCAATTTTATTTTTATTTCTAGTGTTAAAACTGTGGACATCGGAATTTTTTGTAAATGAATCTAGGTTTCTAATAACATACATAATATTCTCATAAATATATTGGGACGCTACAGTTAAGATGTTTATATCTTTGAAAATGTATCTTAAGGAGTCACGAGAATTAAGGTTATATATAGAACGAATGGCTCTTTTTTGTAGCACAAATATAGTCTGAATGTCAGCTGCTTTGCCCCAAACCAGAATACCATATGACATGACACTATGAAAATAACTATGATAAACTAAGCGAGCTGTATCAACATTACTCAATTGTCTGATTTTCCTAACGGCGTACGCCGCTGAACTTAATTTACCTGCAAGCACTGCTATATGTGGACCCCATTGCAAATTACTGTCCAATGTTATACCTAAGAATATGCCTTATTCACTATTTCTAAACATTCACCATTTAGTAATATAGTAGAATCTACCGCCGTAACATTCGGTAAAGCAAATCTAACACATTTAGTCTTCTTGGCATTTAATAGAAGATTATTAGTAGTAAACCAGTTAAGTACTTTCTCTAGTGTGCCATTAATGTAGTATTGGAATGTGAGCATATTTTGTTTTGAATTTGATACCCTAACTTATTTTAATTTAACGTCATGTATGTTGGATATTGAGTTTAAGGAAAATTCTATTCAACACTAGACGTTTCAATAGTAATAATAATAATAATGAAATTACAGTCTGGAGGTCTGTGAAGGTTTGAAGTAGCAATACTTTGATGGCGGATGTAAGAGTGATGCAACTCACAGTAACTGTCTCCTAAGATTATCTGTACAATAGTTAACGAAAATAGAATTAGCAAACTACGACAGAATAGTCATAAAAGACTAACAGTCAATAACACTACCTTTTGGCTTTGCTATAGACATATTAGTATAATATATATCATTACCTCGACTGCACCAGACTATAATACATATATGTATAACATTACCTTGCTGTACCACAATGGTATGTAATAATACTAATATTACTAATAAGTAGGTATTAAGAAAGGTTGTTTCTTTCACCAGTAAGCCATGTAAAGTTTATATATTATAGGAATTTAAATAATACCTAGGTACAATACTAAAGGGGAAAAGTATTTTTGTTTTCAACCCAAGCTATCATAGGATGTCTGAAAACATCCCACAAAAGAAAGACGCAAGACATTGTGCTCAGGGTACTCTGAAAACTATCGTCCAAGTAGCACAGCGAACCAAACTTTGCAACCCCGTTCGAGTACTTTTGAAACATTTCAGGTACTTATATAAAGATATCCCATAAAATTCACAAAACATATCTTTTAAGTGTAAGTTCTACATGACTAGGTATTCGTATTGATGATAAAAAATCATACTGGAAAATTGATTTGATACATAAAATATAACAGGTTTTAGATCCAATTTTTGAATCATTACGTACCTACTTAAAAAAGAATCTCCCATTTTAAATATATGTCATTCAGCGGTCCTATGATGGTTGCTTTTATCATGCGATAAATAAGTGACAAAGCATCCGTCACGTTTTGACCGAATGCGTGTGAGTGACAAATGCTTTATAATTTGTTTATCAACACATGACAAACGCAACCATAATAGGGCCACAGTAGGTGCGACGTCGTAAACTTTTATCGGGTGAATGAATGAATAATATGAATGTATGAATCAAATGTATCCTATACGATCGTTGGATATTCAACTATTGCTGTAGTAATATTGATTTAAATCAGTCAAATAGTTTTGGCGTTTTGGAAAAAAGGGTGATAAAAAAGTAAAGGCTTATGAACTACATACCTACTTTATTTCATAGAAAATAGAAATACCTACTATCTAGGATGCCACGCGTTTAATAAAAAAAAAACGGTAACTTCCATATACAATATTAGCTTCCATTTTGGTCACCTGGCGCTATATAAAAACCAACAAAATACATTAAACAGTCAAATTACTGTATTATTAATATCCATCGAAATTTTTTACGATGTTTTTATGACATTTTGTGTGCAATTATATACTGTGACAATAGTTTAATAGATCATTATGTTTTTATGATTCGTTTTATGACAACGATGCCATATTTTATGAGAACGATCTTAATTAGACTCTGGTAATCTTTATGACGGTTTAATTATAGTTTCAAATAATTTAACTACGTAAAGTAACTTGTACTAATTTAGTTCCAATTCGAATATATTTTATAATTAAGGTCCATAAAAAGGTCTATAACTCTTACTGTTAAAATTTAGCCTTATTTTGTTGATAAGAATCTTGTTAGTATTTTAATCTGATTAAAAAAAGATGACGGACTGAATTTACTTTGAGCCTTGGCAGAATGAACTATTATTACGGATTTTATACAGAAACTACATAGTATGTCATCGGTGAGGGATCCAAAAAGACAATAAGTTATCGTTTCTATAATTTCCTATTAAATAGTCATTTAAGGGTCTAATTTTCTTATTAGATTGGTATACGCATATACGGTTTATTATATTCTATAAATCCTATATGTTACATACAATAATATTTACAATACTTTTGACCATGGCATCGGAGAGACTACATTTTTTTTCGACTGTAACAAAATCGTCGTTACTGCCTTTTAATTATAAAAGTAGAATGAAAAGCTGTATTTTATTTTTTGTAAAACGTCATGTTAATTAGAAAACATTTCCCGATGACGTCACAACCGTACAAATGTCCCTAATTTGATATTTACATAACGCTCGAAACTCTAACTCGGCAACCGCCGTAAAATGGCTTCCACACACTTCCGAAAATCAATTTAACTCCAAAAAAACGTATCATATTTTCCAGCCACCCCACGCTTCGGCACGATAAGGGGAAAGAGACGAAAGATGCAAATTCGTGGAGAGGAAATGGGATGGTGAACAAACAAAAATTGCGCACAGGAAAAAACATGGTTGCAAAAAAATTCGTAGGGGTTCATTCTGAAGTGGCACATTAGTGAGCCCTGCCCGAATTTGGTTCGAGAAAAGATGAGTAATAACCGCCCGCGCTATGCGAAGTTGTACGGCCATATTTAGAAATATTAAGTTGATAATCTGTTGAAAACAATATTGACATTATAAATTTATGAATAATGCAATGTCTCATTTTTTTTTTCTAAATGTACCCACATTTTCACATTCCACAATTTCTTTGTATAATTGGTTTAATATTACAATACAATACAATACAATACAATACAATACAACAATACTTTATTGCACACCAATAAAAGTTTACAAAAGGAAACAAGACAAATACAATTTATAAATAACGGTAGACAACAGGCGGTCTTATCGCTAAAGAGCGATCTCTTCCAGACAACCTTTGGGTAGTGAAATTGATGAAACATTTAGCTTAACACAGAGTAGGTGCAGCAGAAGGCGAAAGGAGCGCACAATTAGATATACTAACAGAAAATAAGTATGCATATATATTGCGTTAGATGCACTTAAATTATTGTTAATGTATTTTTGGACACAATGCGGGCTATAGGAATATCACACTTATTTATTATAAAGGCGAGAGTTTATGAGTGTGTTTGTATGTATGTTACTTCTTCACGCTTAAACGGCTGGGCCAATTTCGGTATGGAGGTAGCTGACAAAATGAATTAACATATAGGCTACTTTTTATCAGATAAACCGCGGGTAACATAGCTAGTTGTCAAAAAAGGAACGGAACCAATTAGACATTAAATCGTAATGTGCTTACTTAGGTACCTACCTATACTTTATCTGTATTTTTTTTATATTTATATTTCGAAATTTCAAACTTTTTTTGGGTGGTCGTAACTCGTAAGTAGTAATAAAATGCAACGTATTTAAATATCACCCATTTGTTTTTATTAACATATATTATTACTCTATTTCTACCTATGTTATTAAAATAAACGTTCATGAAGAATGTTGTCCATGTACAAATAAAAGGCTGTCATGTTTTTTAGAACAAAAATTGAAGTTAATCAGTACTTCCTGCCGGCTGTTTTCTTTCAACACTATAAATCACAACGTTACAATGTTGCAAAACTCAAAGAAACCTTATCATTAAACAATTACTCCAAAGAACAGCTATCTTTGTAAATGCGGTGTACCTGTCATTCACACTGCAGTTAGCGGCGCAAAAACATGGCGGACGTCAGTTTACAAAACAGAAAAAGTTGATTTTTCATACTAAAAGTGCGTCGGTTATGACCTTGCGTGCATGAGGAACTTCCATCAGCGTTTAAATCACCAAAATGGTACATTTCAATACTAAATGTACGTCGGTTATGTCCTTATGTGGATGAGGGACGAATATGGCAATACTGTTTTAATTATTAACGCAAATTGGACCGAACTAACACGTAGTTAAGTTTAATAAACTTTTTAATTGGCCAGTTGTTTTTATCAGGTTTATACACTGCTATTTTTCCGCGACTTCCAATGCCCAATGTAATATTCTTCTGTCTTACTAGAATATAGGTATGAGTAAAAATATCACATGACACTATACGTATGACTTACACAATTTATAATTACTTACCAAGACATATTTTATACCTAATTATTCTCAATACTCCTGTAGGTATTAAAAAAAACCGGTCAAGTGCGAGTCGGACTCGCGCACTGAGGGTTCCGTACAAACACTTTCCATCCTTAAGTGGTTAAGTGAAGTTTGCACCTGGCATGTAAAGCGCTCCATACAAATGAGGTGCAAAGTTAAGGCAACCAATCCCGTTTGTTGTATGGGAGCCCCCTTAAATATTTATTTTATTTTATTTTTAGTATTTGCTGTTATAGCGGCAATAGAAATACATCATCTGTGAAAATTTCAACTGTCTAGCTATCACCGTTCTTGAGATACAGCCTGGTGACAGACGGACGGACGGACAGCGAAGTCTCAGTAATAGGGTGCCATTTTTACCCTTTGGGTACGGAACCTTAAAAAGCAACCTAGTCACAAAATAAGCAAGCCTCAGTCAATTTCACGAGTATCGTAGTGCGGAATGACGTCATCTTCGGAAACATTGCATACCTTCATGTCTGCCAGCTACACATTAGACCAGGCGGTCTTAGGTCTGCCTCTAGGTCTAGGTCTGTTTCCGGAGACAGACTATTCAACTCATTGATGATTCCGTAATAAGGTAGAGATTGCTAAATTGAAGATATCGCAAACCTCTGTGGAATTAGCGTCTTTGTCATTGTTTACTTCGGTAATATTCAATAGGAAATTTAATAAGGCAAAACCTCCCTACAATGGGCCAGGCAATTAGTCTAAAAATGCAGCCTTAAAGTAAATCAAAATACATTCAAGTCAAAATAAAGTTTAAAACTAGATACATAAGGTTGTGTTTAATGGCGGACTTACTGCAGTTATGAAATTTGCTCCGTCTGCGTTGTGTCATCATTAAATCTTGTATGAAAGCTGTCAGTGTTGGGTTTGAAAGGTTGTTAAAAATGACTGAATAATAAATGGAAGAGCGAATTTGTTTTTTTTTTCTATAGGTTCATTGTTGTTATTTGGGCAATACTTTTATTGTTGAATTTGCATTCTTTTTATATGCATATTTAAAGAACAATCTTACTCAAATCGACCTAGTCCCAACATAAGCAATGCTTGTACTATGGATACTAGACAACGATAAACATAATAATATGTAAATGCATACTATCCATACTAATATTATAAATGCGAAAGTGTGTCTGTCTGTCTGTTACCTCTTCACGCTTAAACCGCTGAATCGATTTTGCTGAAATTTGGCATCGAGACAGTTTAAGATCCGAGGAAGGACATAGGATAGTTTTCATCCTGGAAATTATCCCTAAAAAGATTGAAAAGTGAGTAAGTAATTCATGATGACATTGATGACCCTGTAGGAAATGTAATTATTAGACCAAAAGCACAATTGCTCTTACATTTGCTTAGGCGCTTTTAATAATCCATTTTATTAATTAAGGTGATTAGGTGGATATGGATATCTATCGTGTTGTGCGAGGTTGCTTCCATACTTTCAAGTTCCACGCGGATGTAGTCGCGGGCAAAAGCTAGTACATTATATAGATAACACGGCACCTAGGAACAAATATTCGAGTTCATCACACAAATATTTGCCCTGACCGGAATTCGAACCCGGGACCGCCGGCTCAGCAGGCAGGCGCACCACAAACTGCGCCAACCGCGACGTCTATTCTTGCTTGGTTTGGAACTTTTTTCAAAGTTATGCTATTCAATTTAAATGATAATTATTTAATACTAGCTGTGCCCCGCGGTGTTACCCGCTCATCCCACGGGAACACTAAATTTATTCGGGATGAAAAGTACCTATCCTATGTCCTTTCCCTGGTCTCAAACTATCTCCATACCAAATTTCATCTAAGTCGGTTCAGCGGTTAAAGCGTGAAGGGGTAACAGACAGACAGACAGACACACTTTCGCATTTATAATATTAGTATGGATAGTTAATTAAGATCGATTTAAAATTATGTCAAAATGGTTATTATTGCCGATTACATTTAACGCTGACCTAAAATGAATGCGTTTATCTACATCAACGTGAGTATAAACAGTTTTTAAATAATAATTAAAGATATCTCACGATAGTTTTTATAGGATTTTTTTAAGTCTGTTTACTCTTAATGACTCTAGTTAGAAAAAAACGCACCGCAAATATCTCCCTGATCTTCTCAAGTTGCCATTATTGCCCCATTTGCCAAACTGTGCTACTGGGGCAAATCGGTTAATTAGGGTTCGGTATTTAGCAGGGAGCGACCCCTTAAATTACTCTCATTGACACAAAATTTGCTACCCCTGAACTTGCTTTGTTTGTCTTTCACGGTTCAATTTGGTGCAAAAATATCGATACTGTAAATCACATTTTTTATGCAATAAATTATTTTGCTTTTTTATTGACTCACTTATATTAAGGACTCACTAGGAATGTACCCACAATTTCACCGACGGAGGAAAAGTCATAACTCTCTTTCCTGTATTTTTATTGTCTGATATTAGATACTACCTAGTGCCTGGTATCTAGCAGTCCCTGTGCGAAAACTTGACAAAATCCATTCGTTTTGACCAATTTTGACCAAGAATAAATTAACTTAATCTAAAATTCTATGTGAAAGCATTTTTCCAGTGCGTCACGTTCATGGAAATTCAAAAAAATATTTCATACAAAACGTGACGATCAGGAATAGATATTTTGGAACACATTTTTCTGTATGAGGTTCGAATTGACAATACGAGTACGATGATCCAAGAAAAAAAAACATATTTGTTTGTGTAAAAAAAAGTTCATGTACACTTTAAAAAATACGCTCTGTTCGAAGCATCCAACAAGTTAGTCAGACATTAAGGCTGACTGTAATCGATGTCCTGAGTAAAGAACACATACGACATATAAAGCTATAAGTAGACGACGTAGCGACAAACCTTATCCATATAAGACTTTAACTCCCATAAAATACCTCCACAGCGAGGAAAAAGTAATGCCAAGGAATCAGTACCAACTACTATCACAAAATTGGTCCAGGTAAACTACACTCCATAATGTCGCTTAAACTCTCCCTTATACGGGGTAAAATCGGGTGCGTGGAAAAATGTGAAATTGGATTTTTCGTCCGATCCAAGTCGAATTTTAGCCCCCGAGTTTTTAGGTTGGGTTTCGTTCGTGTTTTGTTTCCTACCCTCACATAAGTTAAGGCTCTAGTAATACGAACGACGAACTTAGTGGAAAGAAAGGGGAGCGAAATAACGAGGGGGTAGGGTGGCCCCCTGTTTCGGGTTTTCAATAGATGTTTGAGAGTTTCGCGATGGAAATGCAGACAGGTGTAAATGTTGGATATTACGCAAACGGGTTTGGATTTTTGACTTTACGTGATGGCTGTATGCATGAAGCGGCCAAAGCTCTGAAGCAGAACATTATTCTTGTTATTTTTATAAAATATTAGTAGGTTTTATATTATTTTTTTCTTTACCGTAGACGGGTAAAAAGTATACTATAACCATCTTAGAATGTCTAGATATCCCTGTATGAAAATTGGTTAAAATTTGTCCAACGGTTACGGCGTGATGCGAGGACAATGGAAATTATGAACAACAGATGGCGCCAGACTGGCACGGTGCCGCGCGCCCGCACAGAACATTATGACGATCCTGCATCACGTAATTAAGATTTTTCCTGAAATCATGACCCCTCTCCATAAAAAACTGATTTTCGATACAAGTCTAGAATTTTATGACAGTTTAGATTAGATTAGTAGGTGCCTCGTTTGAATATAACGTTTTTCTTTACCGTAGGGTAAAAAGTATTTATAGACAAAATGAAACTAGTGGCCTTGTGAGCTGTTAGATGCAATAATTTTTCGTCCGCCATTTTAAAAAAATCGAGAAAATGATTTGACAAAAAGTTCTAATTCTAAAAGTTGTAATAGTTACAATTACAAAATCTCACGAGAATCGGTTGAGAAAAACGGCCTCTAGGCGAGAAGAGCCGGAATTACGAACGATTTTTGACCAAACTGAAACGGACACGCTTCGCTCACTTTGTTCACTCGGTCAAACATTTTTAACCGACCCCCAATAATGGAGATGTTTTTAGGGTTCCGTACCCAAAAGGTAAAAACGGGACCCTATTACTGAGACTTCGCTGTCCATCCGTCCGTCCGTCCGTCCGTCTGTCACCAGGCTGTATCTCAAGAACGGTAATAGCTAGACAGTTGAAATGTATAACAACAAATACTAAAAATAAAATAAAATATATATTTAAGGGCAAACAAAAAAACTTATTATAGATTATGGTACGGAACCCTTCATGCGCGAGTCGGACTCGCACTTGCCCATTTTTTTTTATTACTTACGGCCGTATATTTTTGTTTTATCTGTCAAAGCACAACAGCCACTAATATGTTATGATTACGTACACAATTATGTTTTTTCATCATCCGCAGAACTCGGCATTTTTCAAAACCACCCTCGCACTTCTTATGTAAAGTTCCGCGGGCGTAATTCTTAAGAGGCAGCGTTTCAATGAGTATCACGTTTGTTGGCGACGTGCTCATATTTTTTTAATATATTCCTTTGTTTTATATAAACGTACGGTTAATCTACAATTACAATAGTTAGGGGTAGGGTAAAGCGGCGGGTAAGCTTCCCGTTGCGAACGATGTCTCCCTTCTCAATACCTATTAAAGCTTTGTACATTCAAACCTAATACCTAAAAGAAGAAACAAAATACAGACTACTTATTGTTTATTGCTGATAGATAAGCCTTTTACATATAATATGAACACAGCCAAGTTCGTTTTTCTCCCGTTTTTAGCAGCATCGTCGCAACACAATATTTTCACGTCACAGGCAATTCCTGGTGGTTACATTTTTGTATGAAGTGACGCTCTATGTTTCCATACAAACATTTTGGAAAATGATTTTGACTTCTTACGAGTACTTAGACTGAGATAGCATATAATATAAATATTCTATGGTTTGCCTCCCAGGCGAAGCGGCAATAAAACTGGCATGTCATTCTATGTGTACAGTCGTGCTTTTCCTTTTGAGACATTAAAATTTTAATATTATATTTAATAAATAATCATAATCACCAAACATTAGGTTCACTGGTAGTTTTTTCGTGTTTAACTAAAAAATACGAAAATTAAAACTATATACATTTAAAAAAACGCCCAAATAGGCTTTCGCCTGTAACGTGCACGGTGTAACACGGCCAAGTTCGTTTTTCCCCCGCTTCTTGGCAGTTTTGATGCATCGCAATATTTTCGCGTCAGGCACATGCGCTGCGCGAGACGTCGCTTGATATATTGGTTTGCTTAATACGTGTTCCTATAATAATAGGGAAATGTGTTTTCTTGAAAGGAAATTTTGTTTATGAATTCTACTTAGAAATAATGATGTTTACTTACACGTTATATCTATATACAATTTTAAAATAGTCAATTAACTTTTTCGTAATGACCATGTCGAAGTCTATTGAGAAGGCCTGTGTTCAGCAGTACTCGTCTTATGGCTGAAATGATAATGATGATGATGATAAAGATTTTTCTTTTTTAGCTAGGTAAATATGAACGCCCATGGAGGCAGAATATGTTAATAAAATTTATCATTACGATCACTTCTATCACTGATATGTGTTTGGTAATAAATGATTTTACTTGCTTATATTGTTTTTATCTAATTTCAAGATTCGTTGAGTTCTTAACACTGTTTTAACGGCTTAGTAATAATATAAAACTAAAATTTGATGGAAATCAAATAATTTGAAGACTTAATTTTTGATAGGTATTTCACATATAGTTCGGTTTAAAATGTACACTGAAATATATCTTAGTAGACAAGGCAAGACGAAAAACCCTTTCGTAACAGCAAATAAAACCCTACACGGGCACAAAAAAACACATTTCCATCGCAAAGCGAACGACCTCTTGTTTTCCCAAAACGTCTGCAAAACTGGAAAGAAAGACAAAGCCGCGGAAAGTAAAAACGGCTACATTTACTCCAAGACCAGAACGTCACAAGTATAAACGAGGTTCATACATTCTTAAAGCGTTTCCATTATAGATGGCTAAGAGGGGGTGTCACCCTCCCGATGGCTATCTCATATGTATGGAAATAGGCCCTAATCCCGCGAGGGAGCGCCCAAAATGGCGGGCGAAAAATAGCATGTTTTAGCGTAACGTGTAGATTTTATTTATTTAGCAAAAGTAAGGAATAGGACATAGGCTGGCTTGGCTAGTCAATATCAAGCCAGCACCTTTTCATTTAGTAGGGAAAGGAACTTCAAACTATTATATTTGTAAAAATTGTATCCACAAACTGACTGCCTTTTGATATCTATTTTAATAATAAAGCGCATGTTGCTTATTCACATATTTGACCTCTTATAAGAATGTTTATTGGACAATTTGAATACTTAATAAAATTAACTACCAAAAATTAATGAAAATCTTGTTTTGGTGCTTAAAAATGATACCTTTGTTTAGCTAAAAAAACAACATTACTTTTTAATGTTGTTACGATAGCTTGTAATGATATTAATACTGTTCAAAATCGGTACAGATGTGTTCAAAACTAAGTATATACGACAATTTCCTTTCCACGTTAGAGAGATCTCTCAGCGAAATTAGGTATTCAAAGAGCCTTCTAAGAACATGTACGTAAAGAGAAAAAATAGAAGCAACCCAAACCACAAAGCAACGGAAAATCAAACCTACTTTGACTTCATCCTTGAGCGAACACATCCTAACGTATAAACATGGCATTCACATTCAAAACGCTCTAAACGTCAAAAAAAGCCATTCCAATCCGGACTTGAATACGCTCTGCCGTGCACGTCAAAAATCTGTATCTTACTATGAAATCCATATTGAGATACGACATTTTACCATAACGGTAGCGTTTTACTAGAGTCTAATATCAAAACCACTTTTTATTTCTTAGTCCTTTTTTATTTATTACCCGTAAAATAGGGTATAAGAATATTTTATATATCTTCAGGTACGCTTCGCTTGGAATATATTTTTCTCCGAGATATTGCGTTCCCGGATTTGCGGACACACACACTCCCTCTTTGAGCTCTATTTATATAGAAAATGATTCAGCTAAGCTCAGGTTCGTCTTCAAATGAGGAGAATTTTTCTATGTTTACCGCTAAAGCGCGTTGCTTATTTATTTATTTACATGAAGGAAAGTTGGAATTCCGTAGGTAACTAGTTTTCTTTAAAAACATGATGTCTACATTAAAATCGATACACTCTTTCCACTGTCCAATCTCAACCTCGATACAAATTTATTAGGTATGTACTGAAAATATCGTATAGTTGATAATAAAGTAGAAATAAGATAGTGCTGTGAATCTAAATAGTTAAAAGTCTTGGCGATTGCACTACCGGGCTAAAACAGATTTAAATTTGGGACAGTATATTAACACAAGTGTTGTATATTAGAATTACCACATCAACATATCGATATGGATTTATGTTTAGCGCTATTAAAAAAAAAGATAGTAAGTGAGCATGATACCTACTCTCAAGTCTGATGACTTGCCAGTTTGTATGAACGTGAAAACGCTTTTAAATAGTAGATTTTTTTCTTCTGTGATTCATAATCACCACTCTTAACACTTCCAAGTATTTCAAGTACATTACTGAAACTAGGCGTTCATTCATGCACGGAATAATATTGATAGATGATTTACGAAACCGTATAAAACTTTGTTTTTTCCGAAAGTAATAAATATTGCTGAGTTTTGACGCGTGAAAAGTTCTGGGGAGAATATTGTCGGATCGTTAAATAATTTCGGATAAAGTCGGTGTCCCGTCGTGATTTTAAGTATCATTATTATAAATACAATCTCTTAAGTTTTTTGTCTGTGTTTCACGGAGCAGAGATTCAACTTGATTTCTGTATAAGGTCAATCGGGATAATTTGATGATATGAGGTAAGTGCGTCTTTTTATGATTTCATTTCCAAATTATCCCTACCCATGCCTAAAGTTTGGCACTATTCATATCAAAAAAGAATATCTGCGATAGCATTGAAATGTTGCTTTACTATGAGATCCTCATAAGTTGTAGTGATGTACAAACACAGACATAAAATCGCATATATCGCTAATAAAATCGGTCGAGAATACCATATAATATAAATAATCTATGGTTTGCCTCCCAGGCGAAGCGGCAGTAAAACTAGTAGTAAAAATGACATTTTATGTGTACAGTCGTGCTTATCCTTTTGAGGCATTAGATATTTAATATCCTATATCACCAAAAGTAAGGTTCACTGAAAGTTTTTTTCGTGTTTATTGATGTAAACAAATTACTATTACAAACAAATGCGACCGGCAACAGCGGGCTATATCGTCGCATTTCTCGACTGATTATTTTTAATTTTTGTAAGCAGGATAGATAAATATTATGTACTTACAGTCCATTTCATGAATTTATGAGCAAACATTTTATAAGACTGTATAATGTAAATCCGTCATTGGCCAATGTTAAACACACATCTGATTAAAAAAATACTGCAATATGTGCTGTGGATTTTTTATCTAGGAAATAAAATAAAATATGTGACCTCGCTTCTATTGTTAACGATATATATAGATGTATTCAGATATTCTTGATCAAATATTTGCTTGTAAATTAAAAAACTCTTAAATAAGTTTATCAAAAATTTTATACGCTAAAAATATCTTATATCAGCCATAGTTCACAGAGCTACTAGTTTTAAATTTGTATAGATTTCTTCTAAAAGCGTATCCAAGTTGCAACTCACTACACATCCCAAAAACAGGCCAGCCTCGTCACGTAATACATCAGCGAGTAATCTTCTTACATCTTCTCAATTTGCCCCCCTCCCTCGGGATTACCCCAACGGGTGATTTTTCTCCTTTATTATATTGCCGGCTTTATTTATGTTTATATGTAGGCAGTCTTTTGTTCACTTGGTTCTTGGATCTTTTTAGTTAGGTATGTGTTTGGCTTTTATTTATTCATTTCGACGGCAGAAACTTACGGATTGAGTGAAATATTTGTTATAAAGACATAATTTTTAAATACTTAAACATGATATTAAATTATGTTTATGTATGTCAAAAAAGGTCGTAAATAGTCCGCGGTATAGGACGCACCCACATGGTGGTCGGATGACCTGACCTGGTTAGAGTTCGAGTCGCTTAATTCCGGCCCGTATGGAAGTCTATTGAGGAGGACTGTGTCCAGGGGGCCTATGATGGTTGCGTTTATCACGCGATAAATAAGTGACAAAGCATCCGTCACGTTTTAACAAAATGCGAGTGTGAATGACAGATGATTTGTCACTTATTTATCACGTGATAAACGCAACCATCATTAGGCCCTCAGCAGTGGACGTCTATGGCTGAAACGAATGATGTGAAATATACGTACGTACGGTTGAGTGAAGAATCGTTAATGATTACTTCGTCACTTTGATTACTTCAATATGCCTATTCAAAGTATAGTAAGTAAGTAATTTCTACGTTTGAACAAGTAATAGTTCTGACTGTCAATACAGACAAATTAAATCATACATAGTTTGGAGTGTTGAAGTACAATCCTACGCTACAAACAACCTCCTATCAGATATGAAAAATTATAAGTATAATTTACAGAATGTTAAAAACGCTTAACAAAATAACATCCCAATACTAATTCAAGACACCTAAAAATCTATGCTAATGCTCTTATAAACGTCCTTAACGCAAAATAACGTTCGAACTTCGAACCCACATTACTTTAGTGACAATCTAATTGCGTAATACGAAGAAAACAACATTTTCCGCACGCAAACTCGAAAAAAACATAATTTACTTACATCCAACCATCCAAGACATTACCATGGGTCTAACAAGACACAATGGCTTCGCGAAATAACGTTCCTCCCTAGATTTGGACGCGACCAGAACAACGTGACCTCCCCTGCCCCCCTCTCTTTAATACAAAGTTAACTAAAGCGCGGAGTGAAAGAATGAAGTCAAAGGTCAACTTACACGGGCCAATGTTGCCACCCACTCCGCGTCAGTCGTCCAGTGATTGATGATGTAGGCGGGGCAAATCCAATCATTATCCGTGATGCATGGCCGTTGGTACATCACTAGTCCTGATTTCGCTGCAAATTCGAATTTTGAATATATTGTATTAGATTATATTAAGAATTTTGTTTTGAAATTTGAATTTGATTAAAATTTTAAATAGATGCGTTAGTTTTAATTAGGTACTTGGTTTTAAAAATATGGAAGCAATTTTGACGCAATTTTAAATGTTTCCCATAACATGGAGTAAATGAATACAACAAAACTAATCATTTTTTGAGGGAGATTCTAAATGCGTTTTACTTTTTATTCACCCTACCACCTAGAATTTCTGAAATGCGAATGTTCACAGTGCCTGATATCAATGAAGAGAAAATTTATTTGACAATCGAATGCAAAAGCTATTTCCTTCAAGGAATTCTTACATTATGAAGAACGACTGGTGAAAAGAAATTGCTATTAGATTTCGGCGCAGAGATTTGAGATATTTTCAGTCCTGCTTTGGAGAGTTTCTTTGTGGCACTGGAAATCTATAGAGATATACATTTGGCTATTTATTTATCCACTGATATTATAGGCATGTATATTATTCATATGTAAACAGTTAATAACAGTTTAAAATACATCCATAACAGATAATTATGCAAACTCGAACTATAAGGGATCTCTTCCAGTTAACCTTTAGAGCAATTGTGATAACACGTGATGTTGTCTACTGCCTTCGAATGATATGATAGGTTGCAAATATGTACAATCAAGAGTCACCGAAAGATTTACAGAAGATGGCTTTATACAACAATGTGTGGTGTAAATATAGTTATGTTACCACCATTAACTTACCGCCTCATTAAATATCACAATTTAATAACCACACTGCACCACTCTAATTATCACAAGTTCCGCACTCCACAAAATTCAATGTCAGACTGAGACTAACGTTAAAAAAATCGCAACACACTCGCATTCTAAAACCGGAATACATTACCTAACCCTTGAATAATTAAAAATATGCGTGAGCTCAAATAATCGCGAACAATTAACCCTCCGTATGCAAATTTCGAGACGTGTCGGTGAAAAAATCACGATCGCTTCCCTCCAGGTGCTTTATTATTTTAAATTTCGAACCGAATGTTGAACCTAATGTAAAGAAAATAGCCGTTGCGAAACTGGCCGGATATAATTAGAATATTTCTTAAATTACGCTCGTTTGTTTTTTGAAAAAAGAATACCAGTCATAGATTCGTTTTTTCTAAAACGAGTAAGACTGGCAGGCGGAAGTCTACTGCTGATACAAAAGACAGGATTTTGTATAGGTACACCTGCTTGTAAGGGGACATAATTTGAATTTGAATGAGCTCGAGAAAGGGTTGAGACGTCGCGATTGTGCAATCGCGCGCTCGTTAAACTTATAAACAAATAGAGATTCTAGATACAAATTCGAATAATTTCTTATGACGTAATATTTTTTTATTACGTCATAAGAAATTATTAAAAAATAAAATCAATAACGATGTTACGGTCCATAATTGCTATGAATGCAAAGATGACTATATTTTGGTTTAGTTTTTACTGTTGTAAACTAAGTAACTAATTGCATAGAATAAATTTTATGCATTAGACACAAAATATATGCTATACGTAGTTTTAGACCTACGCTTTGTGAACTGTAGGACTCGGTTTTTACAGAGATGTGCGAGTAGGTACTAAAAAGTATCTAAAACTGCTGTAAAACCGAAGATTTGTGCCTTCATTTTAACGATCCACATTCTCGAAGTCAAGAAATTAGCATACAACTACCAATGTTGACACAGCTTTCCTAAACAGCCAACCCCATCGATTACGTACAAAGACAAATTTCTCACATCCAACCTGCGTCCGTTCTCACGGACCTCCATGAATACATTAGCGCATCTATTAACATTTTTTTAATCTTATTGATACTGGCCGGAATTTGAATAAGAAGGGTTATTCTTCCGAGTGTCAAAACTGCTCTTCCGTGTTCGAAATTCGAATAATTTGAATATCGAATTTGAATACGAAGACGCGTACGATCTATTTTGCATACCAGTGTTATGTTCTAAGAAGGGTTTTTTGGAATATTTTAACTTTTCGCGCGTTGACAAAGGATTTTTTATGCGTGTTTTTTATTGATTTTCGCTGTTGATGCGTAACCTAGCTATAGTTGTATGCGTAATGAGATCAAATGTTTTCGTTGGGTTGTCATATTTGGAGCTTTATGGTGTTTTAATATATTCTGGGTTTTGTTGGAGGTGATATATGTTTGTGCAGACCTTTCCCACGGCCGTTATTTCATGCAATTATAAAAGACGGCTGTTGAAAAGGGATTTGGGTAAAACGGACGGAAAAGATCCCATGTTTATAAGCTCCTTCAGTATGCCGTTTATTAAAAAGGAAGCAAACGTACCTACTTGAGGAAAATTACGATTTTTTCTTCAATAAAAGGATAGGTATTTCATTCGAATAAGTACCCTATAAAATCTTTTTTTTTTACATTGTTTTACATCTAGGTGGTGCGACTTTAAATATAGGTATGTATAGTTGCTACAGCCAGAGTAGGGTTGACTTACTTTTTCTTCTACTAATACTTACAACATGGTTAGATTTTTGTAAATTAATTAAAACAAGGCAAACCGGTGGGAATCGGGTTATATATGCACCTTGATACTGATATTACTCGATACAGGCAATAGTTACTTAATATGAATTAAACAGTTCCAATCTCTAATGGTCCTTTAATACTTTTAGTTATTATCTCAATCAAAACAAAACTCCAAAAACATATTAATAATATTCAAGAATAAAAACAACCCGATACAGACAATACTTTACAAAACACAAGATTAATTGTTATATTAGAATAACAATGGACGTTGTCTGATCGCAAAACGTTTAAAATATCAAATAAATAATTGTTATTTCATACAGTTTGCAGATAATAAAATTGGGCATTGAATAAAATTAATATTTTAATAGTCATGTGACAATTGATTGTTTGTTTATTATTGGGTTCAAAAGGAGATTTTTTTCAGATATTTAGTGAGAGTAGTGAAGCGTAGGTAATGAACTATCTATCGGGTTGGTACTTGATATAGATGTACTTCTATATACATTTCTTTACGGTGTAAATCATATAAAAAAAAAAACGTGTTACTATTAGATAATTTATATTTTCGATTTACAAAAACCCGCTTGTATGGATGTATGTAGGTATGTAAACAATTTATTGTGCACAAAAACTGTAACAAAATATAGTTCAAGTACCGATGGGAACTTACTCGTGTAAATTGACCGTTGGCAGCAAAGTCCTGAGAGTGGTGACCACGTATAGGAAAATTCAGCTTGAGACGGTCCCTGACTAGATGGACGGATGACCTCATGAGGGTAGCGGGGAGTCAATGGAAGCAGTCTGCACGGGATGTGGAACGCTATGGGGGAGGCTTATGTTCAGCAGTGGACGTCTGTGACTGATAGATGGATAAGTATTCGTAAATTGCGGGCATTTTATAGTAGTATCTAACATCATTTAATTGTTGTATAAATTGCACGTATTTATATTATATGGAAAAAGTTAATTATTATCTAAATAAATTTGCTGACTTAGTCACATATTAAAAGTAATATATTCGCAAAAACACAATAATATTACGAATATTTCTCAGATTTCCTTCTCTGGTCGAATAGGAGTTTCCCCCGATATATTTATACGTCTTTAGCAACAAAGTCTTTATCTGCAAATCCGGGGATAAATCGTCGGACGCGGTAACGCGGCTAATGGCTCGCGAGTAACGGCTAAATTATTGTCGCGACATTGTCGGGTAGCGGTCGTATAGATGCTTATATGGCTAAAAAATGCATTAGGAACGTACCAATAAATTTTTAAATTATTTCGTTCAGGGAAATACATTATGTGCTTATCTGTGGAGTGATTACTTAACTATTTTATGCAAATGAAGGAAACGTTACTATTATGTTTATCTCATTATTTTACTTTAGGCATTTGAACTCTCATCATATTTTACGACACAAATTATGACAAGAGGAAATTGCTGTCATAAAAACAATCTCACCGAAAAGCAAAACCAATTAAAACATAACTAATTAACAAGCCCATCAAAAGCGGAACAAATAAAAACAAGAACGCATCGTGTAAATCCAAACCGTCGACGAATGACAAAAACGAAATCAAAATAATACCGACATAATAAGTACACATTGAAAAAAAAATCCGACTTCCGTACCGTGACATCCGCAAGGCATTTGCATAAATTAAAAGACAAAAGGGCAACCGTCATAATTTTTTAAATTTAATTTTTTACAGTTACAAGTACCGGTTTGTCTATTGTCGCGCGTATAAAATATTTAAATTTAGAACAAAATCGCCGGGTTTAAACAAAAGAACGCACCTTTTCGAACGTTCGAATCTCTACCGAACGTTCCAATTGTAAACTTTAATAGTTGACTTTACGGTTTCAAATGGTTTGTATGGTTTCAAAGCACTCGTAAAAATTAGTAATAACAGCATGCAAATTAGATTGAATAGAATACGCAGACACGTCATTCAATTGCAACACACTGACGGTGTGAATTATAGATAAGGAATTATTGCAACAATTACAACTTTCGTTCACCCTTGCCGTTATCGTAGTAAGAAACTAAAATTTAAAAAAATAATACCAGCATTTCTAAATAGATAATTCAGGCACAAAGCATTAGCATTAGCTATGTTCTCGCAATACACTTTTTCGTGCGAAAGATAAATGATAAAGTATTTCTCACCCTCATATTCATAATCTCTAACTTTTTAGCAAAACTTACCTAAGTTACCAGCAAACTTGGCGTACCTACTTAGCTAAGTATAATAAAGTGATGTGATCAATAAGAAGAACCTCGCAGATTACAATATGTATTGACAAAGCTAAATCATGAGGATGAACAATTAATTTGGCAGTATTACCTACAAGAAAAATTGTGTAAGAATGAAAATCGTCACTCCATTGCTGAAAGCATTAGGTCACGTACGCATCACCAAACCTAATTACCATAAACAATATCCCATTAATCCCCAAACATAAAGGTGCGAACACACCGGTCCGAATCGAATCGCGCGCAAACATCGAGTGTTCGGAACCAATCGTCCATAATAAGATGCTAATCTGATGACACCTTTACATTTGCATACCGCTAATGTGGGAATGGATTTAAAATTTTGGAACACGGAACATTGCTGTAAACTAAACTCGTTTCTAGGTTTTTCGTCATCATCATTTTAGCGCGGGATATATAAAAGTACGTATTTCTTATCCCACCACGGCCGGATATTTTATTTATTTATTGGCTACAGATAGGTAGTCACATGTATAGTTTATTTTAAGTTTATTTTTGCTTAATTTTTTGCCTACTATTGTTTAAACCGCATATGTTAACCGGACTCGCAGATGGCCAAGATACAGGCTCAGCCTAGTTTGGTCACTGACGGACACATTTTTTTATGTTTCAACTGAATTTAGTTTAAATAAATCATTTTGTATTTGTATTTGTATAGTGTCGCAAGTGTTTCCAACGCAGCAAAAAGTTATAATCATATTTAAATAGAATAGAATAGAATAGAGTAGAATAATTTATTTGTAATAAACTTACATAATATAACACAAATACGTTCGATACTTTTCACTTTAAAAGCACACTTATCTGAAATTATTGCAGCTTCTAAAGAGAACCAATTCCGCAAAAATAAATCTATTTGGGCTAGCGCAACTGCTCGCAATTTCGCTTGTTGCGTGTCATCACCGGTTTTGAATTTAAACATTTTTTCGCGTGTCGAAGTCGCACTAGGCAATTATGGTAGATCACACGGTAATTTTAAAACTTTTACAACAACTACCTACTTATTCACGTTGACGTAATGTAAAGTATTACACTTAGTAGGTTTAACTTTCGGTACAAATCGCATAATATGACTATTTAAGCATTGATGTATCTTATATCTACTCGTAACATAAAACCGTTGCAGCATTTACAATGAAACAGTATCCATAATCTACTCCTAATAATTCAAACCGCAGCTACAATCGAACCGCATTCGAAATTCAAAACAAACCATAGGTTAAACACATCCGCAAGGATGCCATTAGCTAAAAGAAAAACTCAATCGAACCGTAAACAAGCAAAGCAAAGCCGTCAACACACACACCTGAACGGAGCATGTGCTGAAAAATCAATACACGGAGCGGCGTGTCGCGAACGCGTGATTCCGACGAAAAACTACTGGGGTGGCGCCTCCCTTTCTTTACCCCACAGGGGGAGCGAGGCAAAAAGAAGCCGGTTTTTTCTCTTTCGCATGTTTTTGTTGACTCTCCTCCCAACCAACGCATTCTAAACCTAAACCAAACCCGTCCTAACGCTCAACATCGAATGAGGTAAAAATCGATATGTGAATGATTGTCTTCAAACGTACGGAAGCGAGTTTAGACTTAGAAGTAAACGCTCTCGGTTGATTTTTGGCTGGTAGCACTATTGTCGAAAATGCCTCGGTAAACATGGTATATGGGAGTTTTCCGTGCTTCTGCGAAATTAGGGCCCGTTTGCATGGATGCGTAATGATTTCTTATGATTTTGATGTCACGGAGGCCGTTATGACTTGGGGTTTTCGGCGCGCGTTCGGAATTTAAAAATAATTCCAGTTGACAGTCATTCGAAATATGAAACGGTGGGGTTCCGGCGGTTTTATTTTTTCTTTTTCGATATTTTGTTACAAGCCAGTAATTTACTTACTAGTTTTGGATCTGTTCAATGTTTTCGAACGTAGATTTGAGTTTTGGAATCCATTGCATTGTATTTACCTGAAATATAACCAATAATTTAAACTGTTTAAATAAAAAAATAAGTAAGTACCTAATCAACGTATTTATCAACTTTGTCACAGTGACAAAGTCCTGCTAACTGACCTAAAGGTATTTAGCTTAGATGACCAGTAGATTAGACATTAGTCGTAAATACCTTTCACCGTGATCCTTGCACCCTATTACGGGGAATTTTCTGTCTATTAACCGTAAAAGATAAGATAAAGGATAACAGATAACAGGCTTATTAGGTGTCTGATGAATCTACGGGTCTTCGCGCGTATTTTCTATTTGACAGTGAAATGTAGCAAGTTTGGTCAGTTGTATTGGCATATAAGTCTGTTTGATGCTGAGTGGTCATGGTGATCGCAGGTCAAAGGTGAGACGCGTATAGGAATGCGGGGAGACTTGGTTAATAGAGATAAATGCGGAAAATTATGGCTAGCAGTTTGTATGTGCGATCTTCATAAGCTGGTGATTTGAGATAATATATAATAAATAAATAAATATCAGACAACCTCACACAAATCGATCTAGTCCCAAATTAAGCTCAAGAAGGCTTGTGTTATGGGTACCAGACGACGATATACATACTTATATAGATAAATATATATGTACTTAAATACATAGAACAACCGTGACCCAAGCACAAATATTCGAGTTCATCACACAAATATTTGCCCTGGCCGGGATTCGAACAAGGGACCGCCGGCTCAGTAGGCAAGCGCTTACAAACTGAGCCAACCGCGTCGTCAAAAGAGATATTGCCTATAGGAATAACCATCATTGGATGTCCAGCTATCCCTGTACCGAAATTATTCAAACTGTGTCCAGTCGTTTCGGCGTGATGCGATGACAAAGGAAATTATGACCAACAGATGGCGCCAGACTGGCATGACACCGCGCGCCCATACAAAACAAAAGACGATCCTGCATCACGCTATTAAGATTTCTCCTGCCATAGACCCCTCTCCATAGAAAACCGATTTTCAATACAAATCTTTTATTTTTAATACTGTTTATGTTGTACATTTTTGGCCTTGACTCAACAACCAGCTTAGTTTCATGTTTTCCTCAAGGTAATATTAATAGCTAAGTAAATAAATAAAATAAATAACCCTACTTACTTTACATATTTTATGGCCGCTGTTAATTATAACTATAATCATAATTACTTAGAAGTTCTGCGCAGGTTAATAAACACATAATTCCTATATAATTATGTTCGGTAGGAGGTCGCTACGGCTTGTGACCTGGCCCCTTACCATGAGTTAACGTGACCATACTCGTAAGCGACAGCGTAAAAGATTTGTATGGAGAATAGTACGGCGCCCTGGCGGTCACTTTGTAGAACTACAATTCTCCATACAAATCGATTACGCAGTCGCCAGCGAATACTGTCACTGTAATCTCATGGTAGGGGGAGTACACGCACACAGAGATCTGGTTATTAAACGAAACACAACTATTATAAAATTATACAATCTTTACCGGGGACATCAACCCAATAATACATTTTCACTTCTCTCGCTCTAAAATTCCGACTTTATGCTGTGCGTAGGCGACATAAAGTCGCTTTTTATGCTCTAGAGCATAAAGTAAAATCGTCGTCGAAGACCAAGGCGATCGGTCCAACAGCCACACGAAAAAGGTTCTTAATAAACAGTAAAAAAAAAAAACATAAAACTTCATACAATAAAACCCGTTCCAGACCTTCCGATCCGATCCGATTTATCGGGAGAAATCGGATAATGTGTAGTGTATAAAATCCTAACAATTGCACTACACATTATCTGATTTCTTCCGATAAATCGGATCGGATCGGAAGGTCTGGAACGGGTTTTAACTCTTTATTTTATTTCGTTTGTTAGTATTCTAAGACCAAGGCAAATATACCAACAGCCAAAGTACACAATAAAACTTCTTGAAATAAACTTGTAACTTTTATGTACTATCATTTATTACTTTTTAAACTATTACTTTAAATATTTCTCATTGCTATTAGAGCAATGGGAAATATTTAAAGTAACTTTAAATTTTAATTAAATTTGTTTTTAAGTATACCTACTTAAAAACAAATTTAATTTATATATAATTATATGATATGTGTATATATGTTATTTACATGATACAGTTTCATTTCCTCGCAATCGAAGTGAAAAGTAGAGTGTGCAACTCGTCCATAAAACGCATTTTACACTCGACTTTATATTCATCCTCGCTCGCCAGCTCGCTCGGATGGATAAACGTCTCGTGTAAAATGATGCGTTTTATGCACTTGTCGTACAATCTACTATTATATAAAACTATAACGTGCAACTTCGTCCATGTTTTTTACCGTAAAGTATCCTATTTACACAAATTACCATCTTTGGAGGTCTGGACATCAGAATTCTGTGTACCAAAATTGGTAAAATCTGTTTAGCCGTTTCGGTGTGAGAAGCGGACAAATAATTTTTTACCAATACAACAGAATTTGTCTGATTTGATTTGCGGGACGCATTACACTGTTAAGATCTGCAACTTTTTAAAAATATCTTCAGTCTTAATTGGTTTTTTGCAAACGTTTTTTGCAATTAAATGCTAAATTGACAGCGTACTGATATTAAATGTTTTACTTTAAGAGACGTCAAACGAATAATCGCAATTTACGATACACTGACTTAACGATCAAACTTTAACGTACTTTTGTATCAATGGTTCATTATTTTAAGACAGTTTTTGGCAAAAACAAACAAACATTTATCCATTCACAATTAAAAAAAAAAAACAAAGTTATAAGAAACCTCACTGTGCTCGCTTACGCTATCAATAGCAAACGTACAGTGGTAAAACGCAGCGGTATCTCTTGCATAAATATACAGCTATTTCAACTGTCTTGAATAAATATCCCACCCCTATGAGTATTTTACTACTGTTATAATTCATTCCACTGTATTAAATTTTAATGCCAGTGAAACTCATACAGTAGCGGTCTTTTTGGTGTCGACCGGACATTTTTGTCAATACTGCACATCTAGCATAACTGTGAGACGCGACTCGTTGTCGCGCGACAAATACCTATCACTTTCCTGTCAATAGGTACTGTGCGAGAAGACACTAAGATGATAGAACTGTTGTTTCTTTTTTTTGCATTTTCGTAAAAAAGTATTTTGTGTTTTTCACACAAAATAATATAGTATTTTTCTTAAACTTTTTTTTTTTTTAATTTCTTAAAAATATTGAAAACATTTTTATTAAAAAAAAAAAACCTAAGAGACCGCACCATGCTTGCTTACGCTACCAATTACAAACGCACAGAGTGATAAAACGCAGCGGTATCTCTTGCATAAATCTGCGTTATCGCACATCGCGCAGAGTACCGCGGCTAACTTTATTCCAACTGTCTCTCGGAGCCCACACCAAAGATCTAAAATTAAATTACTAGAGTTATGTGGGGTAAGTGTGCGCAAACTCATTCGTTTGCGTATACTTACCCCACATGACATCAAATTTTATGTAATAACAAATAGCAACGCAATTTGATGTTAGTTTCTTACCAGAATATTTTTACGTTTTAGATATTATATTTTCGCCTTGAGTTTCCTTGTTAAATCTAGAAACTAGTTATACATGATTAATTTTATAAACGAAACCTGTATGTCTATATCTTCACAGTAGTCTATGCTATGGTAGGATTTTAGCACTAAGTAGTTATCTCCAGATCGCGGAAAGCATCTAGTATCGTATCTTCAGTGGCCCAAGTCATGAGCGACAAGCGTGCCTGTTTCGAATGTAAGCTAAGATTTTGAACGCTTACCTATCGCTTAATCTGCCACCACTTAACTGGTCAACAATGAATTACTACTTATCTGGCTCTACAACTCAATTTAGATGTTTTCTTACTCAATGATCTTTTTCCATTGGGCTCTACACCTAGCCTCCCTTTTTATCTATCTATGACAAAGATAAAAGGAAGGATTATAGGTTTATCAGTCTATGACCATGTTATATCTTCATCTACACAGTCCATTTACCGCTTCCTCGGTTTTCTTTTGAGCCTTTTTTGTTGCAGAACCCAATTGACTATCACTTATCGGGCGTACACTAATCGATCGCAGCGGACGTAGTTAAAAAAAGGAGGATTAAGAACTGGTCGTAATTGTCTAAATTAGTAGGGCGGTAGTGCTACAGTCGAGTAAATAACCAATATAATAAACGCCGCCGCCTGTAATTTATGCGCTACTAATATCATACCCACAACAGCTTGGGCGCCTTCATTATCGCAACAACTATTTGGCCTATGGGCATTTTTATCGTGGTATCCATAAACGCCGTTTTTTACGACTTTAGCGCCACAGTGGCATACCCACAATAGCTTGGGTGCATTCATTACGCTAGCGACCATTCGGCCTCGGGGCTTTTTTAGTCGCGGTGTCCAATACAATAAACGCTACCGCTTATAACGTATGCGCCATAGTGCCATTCCCATAGCTTGGGCGCTTCATTACGGCAACAAATATTTGTCCTCTAGGTTTCTTTTTTTGGTCGCGGTATCTTATATACTAAACGCTACCGCTTATAACTAATGCGGCTCAGTGCCATTCCCACAATAGCTTGGGCACCTTAATTACAGTAACAACTTTTCGGCCTCTGGGCTTTTTCTGTCTCGGGTGTGGTGTCCAATATAATAAACGCCGCCCCTTATAACTTAAGTGCCACAGCCACTTACAATAACTTGGGCGCCTTCACTACGGCTACGGCAACTCCTATGATTCGGTCTCTAGGCTTTTTTTTGTCGCGTCTACAGTAACGCTGTCGTTTATAACTTATGCGCCACAATGCCATAACCACAATAGCCTTTGCGCCTTCATTACGGTTGCAACCATTCGGCCTTTAGGCTTTTTTGTCGCGTCTAATACAATAAGCGCGGCCGCTTATAACTTATGCGCCACAGCCACCCACCATAACTTGGGCGCCTTCACTACGGCTACGGCAACTCCTATGATTCGGTCTCTAGGCTTTTATTTGTCGTGTCTACAGTAACGCTGTTGTTTATAACTTATGCGCCACAGTGCCATAACCACAATAGCCTTTGCGCCTTCATTACGGCAGCAACCATTCGGCCTCTAGGTTTTTTAGTCGCGGTTTCCAATACAATAAACGCTGCCACTTATACCTTATGCGCCACAGTGCCACACCCACAATATCTTGGACGCTTTCACTACGGCTACGGCAACTCCTATAATTTGGTCTCTTGGTTTTTTTTTGTTGCATCTACAGTAAACGCTGTCGCTTATAACTTATGCGCCACAATGCCATTCCCACAATAGCTTGGGCACCTTCATTATCGCAACAACTATTCGGCCTATCTTAATTGAACCGTAAACTATGCCACAGAACTCCTGTGAATGCAAAATACTTTTTAAATACCTCACAAATACTTTAGAAGTTCTTGTTTCAGTTAGATAAGAAAGGATTTTAATAATACCCGTCATTTAAGATAGCCATTTAACACAAAAAATCATTATTGTTCTAGTAAGTACTAAAAGAAATGGTGTAAATACTTAATTACGTGCAAAAGGAAATATGAACAATACGCACTCTAAAGGTCTCAATGATCTCATACAAACATCCTAATTAATTAACCCGATCGCGTTAAGTTTGCGCCCAGGGAGCTTATTCAAGTGTATTGAGATATCACCAAATAAGTGATATCTCAGGCATATTTCAGGTATATCGCTTTTAACAGTCATTAAAACGCGATGTTACATTTCATGTTACGGTCCGGTTGTTAGTTAAGTTTGCGCCTGAAATATAGCGTCGCATATAAATAGGTATACATCAATTAAATGGGTCTCCCTCGCGATCCCTAACATCGTTTGTCCTAAAATCACTTGCCCGAACTGTTTTGTCCTAATGGGCATTAGCCCTAACGATCAATTGCCATAACAATCATTTTCCATAACGTAATGTTTGTCCTAAAACTCATTTGTCCGAAACATCAATATCCCTAACTATCAATATCCTCGCAATCCCTAAAATTAATTTTCGTTTTTTAAAGTCCCCGCCCCTTTTGCAACCACCGAACTGCTACCAGTAAAGTAGTTTAATGGGTTAGGTTAGGTTAGAACTGCGACCACAACAGAGCCCGAGCCTAGCGATTAAAACCAAAATTAGGGCATATGAGGGTTAGGAGAAAAAAATAAATTAAATGTGTATAATAAATAAAATGATAATTATGACAAATGACATTAGGATAAATTATCAATATGGCAAGTGACATTAGGAAATAAGATATTAGGGAAATCAATAGTAGGGCATATGAGTGTTAGGACAAGTGATCATTATGACATAAAACGTTAGGGAATGCAAAAATAGGTTAAAAAACGTTAGGGATTCAGATATAGATCCCAATTAAATATTAAAGGACAATCTTACACAACTCGATGGGTACTGGACGACGATATACATAACATATATATGTAGATAACATCCATGACTCAGGAACAGATCATATTTATTATCAAAGAGATATGCATTTATTAATATATATAATCTGGGGATTCCGCCACTGTAACACATTTTTAAATTATTTTATTTAAATGTGTGACAGTCGCAGAAATCGTAGAAAAATTACTAAATATACATTTATTTATATTTATTATTATTGACGATGCGGTTGGCGCAGTTCTATAATATACAGTGTGTTACCGTCAAGTAGGCTTTTCTTAAAGTAGAGTAAAGTAACATAGATCTTTAACGTATCCATGACCTTAATTTAATTAATTAACTTATATTCAGGCTTTATTAACTTACTAACAAAATTTTAATTGCCAGTAATGTACAGTAAAGTAAATTGACAAGTGAGAGTTAAATGACAGCGTGATATGAGTACCGACAATTACGCTGTACACCCACTACATTGAATGTGCGGATTTAAGGTTGTGCCGTTAATTTACATAATTATGATTAGCTAATACATGCAAACAATTACTAATGGATCATATTATCATCAGTTTTAATAAATGCCTGCATGCCGGTAACAGGCTGTATATATATATCGTCTGTTGACAACCAAAAGTCATTAAGTAACAAATACTTACTTACAAATACTTACTTACAAATAATACTTAAAACAAAGCTCGTATCTCAGTATCATCGACAAGCTAGATTCGAGGTTTTGAAGAGTAGTGACAAATTGAAGCGAGTTTTGATTGTCACCGGGCTATATTTAGTAGCTAAATCTTGGATAGATATCAGTGTCAACGTTGAATTGAGCATAGTTGTACGTTCCACTCAGTTGGCTCAGAATGATGTGAAACTGAGCGCGCATTTACATTCAGGAGCTATCTGCGAACCTAATGATCATTCAATTACGACACACTCAGATTATCTGTGTACGCTTGGACACGTAGGGTTAGCAAACAATGAATATATAATAATAAAGAACAGGTACAGACTTACACAAGTCGACCGACCTAGTCCCAAACTATGCGCGCTTTATGTGTACTAGAAGTTGATTTAAACTATTATTTAAATTATTATGGCCGATTCACTGAAAAAAAGCCTAACTGTTATAACAATGGGCTTACAGAAATGTTGGTAGAATTCACAGATTATTTTTTCAGTGTTCTTTTTACGTGTTTTTTTTGTTTCTTCCAATGTTATTGAGAATTGGTAAGTACATGGTGTTCTACTTAAAGTACAATTTTGCAACGTACCCTATTTTTTTTTCTGTATCTTAATTGGGTACTCAACTATCTTTGTATCTAAATGAATTTTAATCCTTCCAGCCATTTTGTAGTGATGTGTCTACAAAGGTATATTGTTAACCGATTATGAGCTTATTAAGGTTTTCTTTTTACTTATATTTTTTTATTAAACCAAACCGCGTCTGCTAGTGTAGCGAAACCGAAAAGCCGTGTTCTATATAAACATTCGATTTTATAATTATTATTTTTTTGTTAAATAAATTATTACTCAAATTTACATTTTAAATTTGTTGTTGTTTTTAGTTATAATTTTAAGACTTCATAGAAATGTCAAATGCCGTTGCTAGCAGTACTTGGAGCGTCAGATTGCGATCTCGCCACGCTGCTGAGCGAGCACAAAGAGCGCGATAAAAAATACGCCGTAACTGTAACCCTTTGCGTACATATAATTAAGCCCTTTGTGCTATCTCGCTCGAATTAATTCAATAAGTTTGTAATTATCACGAACTTCTGCTTTACTGGCCCGTCTAGCACAACTATGCTTCGCGACTTGGCGTGCGGCATAGCGTCACCTGTCACTCTCCCACAGTACTGCACAGAAAGAGATAGATAAATATCACGCGCGAGAAAGAGTCACGTGTCACAGTTGTGCTAGAGGTGCAGTCCATCTAGCACAACTATGCTTCGCGACTCTTATACCCGTCACCCTCTCACGTTACTACACAAAAAGAGACAGCCAATTACATCGCTAGAGGTGCTGCAGCGACTTGAAATGGAGTATCACCCGTCTTTCTCGTAACGTCAGCGTCAAGTTATGCTTCAGGAAAAGACTAGTGTAAGTATGCTTTTAAAGAATAAAAAATTGGGCAAGTGCGAGTCCGACTCGCGCATGAAGGGTTCCGTACCTATACATATATATATATATATAATCTATAACAAGTTTGTTGTATGGGAGCCCCCCTTAAATATTTATTTTATTTTATTTTTAGTATTTGTTGTTATAGCGGCAATAGAAATACATCATCTGTGAAAATTTCAACTGTCTAGCTATCACCGTTCTTGAGATACAGCCTGGTGACAGACGGACGGACGGACGGACGAATGGACGGACGGACGGACAGCGAAGTCTCAGTAATAGGGTCCCGTTTTTACCCTTTGGGTACGGAACCCTAAAAAAACACTTCGAACCGTTTGTGACAATGTTATTTTTGTTGTGATGAAAACCTACGCTAGAGGTTCTGAGTATACATACCGCTAAACTTACAAAAACTTACAAAAAATACTAAGGGACAAATAGGATTGAAAGTGGGCTATATTCAGCATTTTGTTTGTATCGGCAGTATCGGTCATATCGAAGTCTAAACCCAAACCTGAAATTTAGACTGTAAGTACATAAAATGGAGGTCGTTGACAGCAAGGACGATTATGTCATAACTCCTCATATCACATTAGTGGAAAACCTACTTTAAATACTTATAGGTAGGTAAGGCTTTTGACGACGCATTTGGCGCAGTCTGCTTACTGAGCCGGCGGTCCTGGATTCGAATCCCGGCAAGGACAAATACTTGTCTGATGAACTCGAATATTTGTTCCTGGGTCATGGATGTTATCTATACAGGGTGGCCCATTTAGATCGGTCTGTATGGGAAAGTCTGAAACTATAAGACATACGAAGATCTGTTCTTACGAACCATGTCATCGATTTTAATGAAAATAAAAAAGTGCTATAATCTGATGTATTTATAAAAATTATTAATTAAGCGTTAACTGCCAAAGCGTAATAAATTTTTGACAATTTTCTGAGCAGCAATGTATGGCGTAGTTATTACTAAGTGACGGTTGTGATATGACTATGTTAAGTGTCAACAAAAAACAACAAACAAATACATTGCGTGCTGAATTATTTTATATGGAAAAAAATGATCGACTTTTTTAATAATTTACTTTTTACATATATTAATAAGTGCCTATACTAAGACCCCGTAAAGTTTGCGGTTATATCAAATATACACGCTGTAGTTAAGTTAAAGTAGGCGACGTTTTTAAAAAATACGCATATTTCAACGCGTGTCGCGCGTCAAAGAGTCGCATTTCACGGTTATGCTAGATGTGCTGGTGGGAAGAAGCACCAAGACTTATCACTGAATTTTTCATGAAAAAGGAAATAAATTACAATTAAAATAATTACATTATACGAGTAATACGCCTGTGGCGCGAAGATAATCCCATTAGCCGGTTAAACTCCCACACAAAGTCCGACTACTGGTAGTGAGGGCTAAACAGCCCTGATACAGTCATGTCTTGAAATAAGAAACAAAAAAAAGCAACCAGCACAAAATAAAAAGAAGAAAATGCATTTGACGCATTTTTGTTGATATTACTAATAAGTAATTATCTAGTAGTTTCGTCTTTGTTTACTGATTCCATACCTATTTATTATGTATACGTAACACAATTCCGAAAAAGAGTCCGACATCTCTTTTTTCGGTATTGGTAAAGTCAACACAACCGCGCAAACATTTTCTCATATTACCTAGACATATTATTCAACACTAATTGGCTTAAATTATGTGGCACAACGGTTCTTTAAAACACTCATAAACCAATTAAAAAAGAAGCACTACATACCTATTTATATTATACTACACACTATCCACTCTTGCGCAGCTAGACTGTCGAAAAAAACACCCCACGCAAAAACGGCAAAAAAGGGGTGGGGTCTTGGTCGTGCAAAAAAATATTACCATTATGCGACTTAGTAGGTTAGAAGGGGATAGATATATTGAGCTTGTGCAGTATTGATTATAAAGGTTAGAGCACACTGGAGTGGAACAGGAAGCTATTGGAACTTGATGCTGTAATTAGTTGTTAATGCAAGGGTTTTTAATTGTTGGAGTATAATGCTACCGGTTTTTGTATGAAAAAATATGAAAATACATCTCAAGTAGTTGTGCTTAATGTGATATTAAATCATCAACTGGCAACTACATTTTAAAACAATGGCTAAGTAGTATTGAGAACATTAAACGATGGAAATTACGCAGGTATTGCCTTATATTTCCTGTTAAGGATATTTTTCTTGATTTTTCATCGAGTGTCTGAAAGTCTATTTTTTGCTATAAAACAAATCCTTATGCTTGATCTTTGTTTGTCTGTCACAACGCTATATGTCAGAACTAGGTGCTTTTTAGGGTTCCGTACCCAAAGGGTAAAAACGGGACCCTATTACTGAGACTTCGCTGTCCGTCCGTCCGTCCGTCCGTCCGTCCGTCTGTCACCAGGCTGTCTCAAGAACGGTGATAGCTAGACAGTTGAAATTTTCACAGATGATGTATTTCTATTGCCGCTATAACAACAAATACTAAAAATAAAATGAAATAAATATTTAAGGGGGGCTCCCATACAACAAACCAGTTGGTTGCGTTAACTTTGCACCTCATTTGTATGGGGCGCGATACATACCAGGTGCAAACTTAACTTAACCACTTAAGGATGAAAAGTGTTTGTACGGAACCCTCGGTGCGCGAGTCCGACTCGCACTTGCCCAATTTTTTTTATTAGATATTTGAGATATTTATAAATTAAAAAAAAGTGTTTTAATTGTTCATAAAGTATTACACTACGGTACTAAGTCTAATACTTAATTAAGCGTAGTCTACCAATTAACCCTACGCCAAAGCGTAACAATTGTTATTTATATAGTGATATTGATATGAAGTAAAAAGCGGAATACACAAAAATGTACAAGAAAAACAGAGTTCATCTTGTTAGGTTTCATATTCTTATTCGATTCTAACAATAGATTTTATATCATTGAAGAGACTGTGCAGCGAAATACAATATAAACTTGATATTTTACTCAAGGTGTCCGTAACTTTGCCTACACGCGTGAAAAAGTTATAACCGTCTGTTTTGCTTCCGTAGTCGGATAAAAAGCACCATACATTGACATTTTCTTATTAGTCCTTATCGTACTTAGATTATCGTATTATTCAGTACTTTTAAATCCTTTTTTTAGTACTAAATATTTCAACATCCAGAAGGGTGATTCTACAAAAAATGGGTAACTCGATGTCATAGGGCAATAAAATAATGTTTTGATATATTTTGTTTATATTTTTAATTTTATTTGAATACTACTAAAAGCCTTTTATTTGGTCACCCAATTTCAGCTATTCATTTTAAATACAAATTTGTGAAACTCTACAATTTATCCTTAAAACGTCAGTACTTTGGCATGTCACAACCTCAAAAGTGGGCAATCAAATGGCTGTGTATTAAATATTACCTCTAATGTAAGAAAACTTACTGTTTCAATACAATCTATGATGTATTTAATAATGTATATCACTACTTTCATAATATAATATTCTCACTGTTGTTGTAAAAAATACAAGAAACTTTGTGTTCAGTTGTATTCGTCAGTCCGCTGTCTGTTGTTCGAATTGGAATTTCGCGCTAAATATCGGCCACTCAAATTCAAATCCGCGTTAAATTTCAAGGTTGATAGTAAAGTTAGCTGCAGGTCGAGCCATTTTACGGCCACTATTACTGAGCCAGTACCAGAGTTGTAGTTGTCATGTGAACACGTGCCGATCCAGTCAAAAAGTCAGTCCTATGGTAAATCGTTATTTCCTTGTAAATCTGTGTTATACTTGAATTTATACACAGTCAACTTTGTTTTGTTAAAATGTAGCTAGTTGATGTTCGAAAATATCAAATTAAATGTTGATTCTAAAGATAGCCCCAAATTCATGTCTTTTTCATCAGTCCGTTGGCGTCAGTTCTTTGTGTTATATTGCGCCAAAGGACTGACGGGTTTCCAGGGTACTGACATTTGTAGCGTGTTGAAGCTGTATATTTTTACTTATTTCAGTTTAAACTATCATGCCGCCTCTTAAAAAAAGAAGGAACAGGGGTAAAGACATTAGTTAAGGAAATAACACCTTGGGAGCAATGATTAGCCACAAAAAAAAGAAAAAATCATCTGAGTACACGCAAAAAAAAAAAAAACAACTTCTGAATCATACTACTTATATCTTTGTTCGCAAGAACTACTGACCACGAAGCATAATCAATAGATGGTGAACAAATTACCTATTATAAACGACGACCAAAGAGCAAACGAAGCTAAAGACAGAAAAAGTCCAGAAATAGGCAATTAAAAAATATTGAACCAAGCAATGGTTTCAAAACTGAGAACTAGACTGAAAAATCATCGACCAAAATATAGGAGAGTCAAAAAGCAGTCTAAGTAAGTTGTAAAATCTGTGGAAGAAACTCCATAAACCAGAATTGGAGAAATGAGTGAAGATATTACTAAAAGGAAAGAAAGGAAACAGTGAAGAAGGGCCTTTTCGGAAGTGTTATTTAAATTAAAATAAAAGAAACTACATAAAGAGATAAAAAAAGTTCAAACAAGCTACAACAAATACAAAATTATAGATAATACCAAAAATAGCAGTGACTTATAAAAATAGGGATGCTGATACTACTACCTCAAAGTAGAAAAGCCAATTAAAAAGCTGTTTGAATGGTGGAGATAGATCTTTCTCACAGTATTACACGTTAAACAGTTTATTCAATTGTTACTTCAGTGAATGAAGACTAAGAATAGGACTAAAAACATAAGAATAAGACTAAAAATAGTTTCTATCGTCTGCAAATCGAAGGTGAGTGAGGTACTCGCCGTCAATGTTGATGCCAAGTCCGTTCCAATCCAGTAGCTTGAAGGCATATTCCAGTGTAGCAGTAAACAGTTTTGGAGAAATTACGTCTCCCTGTCTTACTCCTCGCTGCAGTTGGATAGACTCTGGTCTTGGATTCGGACTGACATGGTGGTGTTTCAGTACAAACACTTCAGCACTTCGATGTATCGATAGTCGATACGGCACCGCTGGAGAGATTGAAGCACAGCCCATGTCTCGATCGAATCAAAGGCTTTTTCATAGTTCACAAACATAGTGGCCGAATACAACTCCTTTCTCTTCTGGACAACCTGCCGCAGCGTATGAATTTGGTCTATGGTGCTAAAGCTTTTCGGAATCCGGATTGTTCGGGAGGTTGGAAATCGACTGTGCGCGAGACGATTGGTAATGACACTGAAGAACAGCTGATAAACATATGGCTCAGCAGTGAAATGGGCCTGTAGTTCGTCAATAAAGGCTATGCTCGAAGTTTCTGTGCGCGAAAGAATCAGAAATGAGGATATCCGCAGTAGAACCAGGGTAACCGACACAGCTCACAGGATTGCACGGTTGAAATGGCAATGCGCAGGCCATGTAGCCCGGCAAATGAACGGCAGTTGGAGCAGCAAAGTCGTAGAGTGGCGACCACGTATAGGAAAGCGCAGCGTGGTAGGGCCCCGACTGGATGGACGGATGACCTCCTGAGGGTAGCGGGGAATCAATGGATGTGGTCTGCACGGGATCGCACTTTGTGGCGAGTCATGAGGGAGGCCTATGTTCAGCAGTGGACGTCTGTGGCTAATAGACAGATTAGTTCCTAAGAGATTTATTTCTAAATTTTAATTAATATCAAGCATATGTTATGAAGTTGTGTGTTATGTAGTGTATTTTGTCAGTACTTTGTCAGCCTCATCAGTCCCCTGGCAGTCAAATTCAGAAAAACCGAAATTTCTCCGGTTCTACTTAAAAAAGTGACTGGCCCAATCTCGAGCAATATATTCATTACATTACCTATCTTATATGCCCGAATTTGTAGCATTTTGATTAAAAAACTATCATAAACAAAATATCCCGAAAAGTTACCCAACTTTTGTATATTCGCCCAGAAGTCAAAGTATAGTAAACCTATTTTTCTTATACAACAATGGTCCAAGGTTTTTTCTAAATGTATCCTTCATGAATCCTTAATTACTCAGGAATAGTGGTCTTGTTCGCATAATGCTATAACTTAGTATTTGTTCAGTTTTTACGTTACCTTAAGTTAGTATAGTAATATGCTTTCATATCAGTTTTATTATAGTGCTAATCAAGTGTGGTAAATGACAATGCCACCTTATTCACATTATTATTATTGTTAGGACAGGCTATACCTAACTTAAGATTTATTATCATAACTATGTACCTTATTATTTTGTCAATGTCTGTTTCTTTCCCCAATAAATAAAACAAATAAATAAATGGAGTTACAATTAATCACGTAATATAAAGTTTACAATACATAAATTTCTTTTTCAGATATTTGGGAATGATAAGGAAAAAATTAAAAGGTAGGTAAATGTAACAATTTAAATGACCGAAGGAGAAAGAAGACTAAGGTTCATTTCTTTTAAATCAAATGAAGAAGAAATTAGGTCCTTTGTTTCATCACGAGACCAATTAAAACTAACAGGAAAACAAGGAAATACGAAAATTACTTTACCGCCAAGATTAAGTTATGAAAGAATGAACTATGTACCACAAAGTACCAACTTCTGCCAAACTTTTACCAACATTCATTTTTAATTAAAGGTAACTGTCACTAACACTAATAGAAAATAGGGGAGGAAATATGATAGGGCATCTGCTAAGCCAAGACTTTTTCAAGGCCAAGACGAAATTACTTTAAGCAAATAAAAGAAAAGGTTGTCATACCAAAAAGTGAAGGAGAAAGCCCAAGAAAGAAACGCCTGCCGATTGCTACACCGACAAGAGAGCAGCTCTTAAATTGAAAAAGAAGATCACAGCTCTTTAGCAATTAGAGTATGTACCTATTGTTCTCCATTGTTATTGTAGGTACAATAAAACCTTAACTTAACAATGGAGAACCTACCTATATTCGAAAAAATGGTTGAATTTTGTAGTTATTTATGTTTCCAATCTTCTCCACCATTTTGCAATTTTTCGAAAATCGACATAAATGTCCATTTGATACACTTACTTACTCAACTGATTCTTATGAAATTGTTTGCATAGTTCGCACAAAATTTCATAAGAATCAGTTAAGTAAGTAGATACGACCTCTTTTCGAGAACAAGTGAAAATGTGGACAAACCGACATCCGGACATACCTACGTTTTTTTAGCCCAAGCTATAACGGGGGCGCTTCGTTTGCTCGGTCTTATCACTGTGTCAAAGCAACTTTTTTTATAACATGTAAATTCGTGAGGCAATAATTTCACATAGGTAACAAAATAGTCTAAAGGTGGAATGTAAACAGATTCCATTTCTTCCTTCCGATTTAAATTCTGATAACGCAACTTCAAATACGTCCAAATAAGACTATAATTGAATCTTATTCGCATCTATTTCTTATTAGGACGGCCGAAGTGCGTATATTCTCATAAAAGAGGAGAGAAATGAGTTTGAATGCGTAAAAGCCTACCAAATAAGACGCAAGAGGCAATTTAGATGGAAAATGAGACACTTTGCTTTGAAAGTCACGTACGTTCGCGAAATGGGATTTTAAGTTGATGAAACAATACCCGTGGCGCCATCTAGTTTAAATGTTTTGAAATAATTTCTGTAAGTAAAAATCTTATGCTGAATAAAACAACTGGAAAGTCTTAGTAATATGTAATTAACAGCAAAATTAACTACAATTTATGATATAATACATCTAGTTAATTATTAATACTTTTATCTAACTATTCGATTAAAAGTGCGTTTTGGTAACAGCGCCATCTGCCGGTGAGTAGCGGAACTATACACTGCTTTACTCGCCGAGTCGTCTTATTGTATGAACACAGGGGGTGGTTTGTCTATGTGTGCGTACAGGAGCGTTGCTCCCGCTCGAAATTCAAAATGGGTACTTGAAGTTTGCACGAGATTTTAAAGGGCCTTTTGTTTCAAAGAGACGCGGAGTCCGCTTTTTATTTCTGCTTCGTTACTGGTTTGTTGTGAATTAAACATTTTAATGGCGTCGGGTTTGCGGCATGAAATTAGGGTTAATTAACGCTGAAATAATTATTGGTGGGTTATTATATTGGTTTTACCACGAAAATGTTTTACTTTAACAAACTTGTTAACTTACGTCCTAATATAAATATGGCCGTGCATTAAGCATAATATTATGTTTTACTTATTTGAAAAAGATAATTATCAATGATTTAAGTTTTTACACTGCTGTAAACGAGAATTTTGTATAATGCGGTTCATATTTTATAAACTTTTATTTTGACACAATTAAATTGTTATGGATATTTCACAAATATAATATATCCACAACGCGCTTGTATATAAAATAAAATGGAAGTTAATCCTATAGGTATTGTTTCATTTCCGAAATGTTACATTTCCCCACATTTTCTTAACCGCAACTTTTCGGAACTTTAAACTTTCTTAGTTAATTGTATATTTTCATGACTAACTGTGATTATTTCTTTCTCATGTTGAATTTAATTAATATAAGAAATTAAAGTAGGTATGTGTTTGTGTATTACTATAAAACCATAATATTATAATATTATGTGTGTAAGTATGTATATCAGAGTACATAGGTATTAATGTAAGTATAATATAAATATATAATATACATGTATACATTAAATAAATAACTTATACTCAATTAAAATTAAATTTGAGGAATAAAATTCTTAAACCTGAGTTTGGGAAAAATAATACCTACGATTGAATTCACAGAACAATTTGTGATTGTTCTGTGTTGGTTTGAAGCGAAGAAAACCTCAATAACATTTCGAAAGAATTAAAAATTCTTAATAAACTCTTAATATTTTTCTAATTTCGGTATTTATACGCATTTTAGAAGAACACAACAAAGAAACTTAATAATATGGTATTTGACGACAGCTCAAATCAGCTACTCTTTATGAAATGTCAAAAACGATCTGTAGGTACCTATATAGCTTACTAGCTTTTCCCCGCGACTACGTCCGCGTGGAACTTGGAAGTATGGAAGCAACCTCGTACAAAACGATAGACATCCATATCCATCTAATCACCTTAATTAATAAAAGGGATTATTAAAAGCGCCTAAGAAAATGTAAGAGCAATGTGCTTTTGGTCTAATAATTACATTTCCTACAGGGTCATCAATGTCATCATGAATTACTTACTCACTTTTCAATCTTTTTAGGGATAATTTCCAGGATGAAAACTATCCTATGTCCTTCCTCGGATCTTAAAATATCTCCATGCCAAATTTCATCAAAATCGATTCAGCGGTTTAAGCGTGAAGAGGTAACAGACTGACAGACACACTTTCACATTTATAATATTAAGTATGGATAGTATGGATGATGATACAGGCATGTCATAAAAAGCAGTAGTCAAAACACGTCTTCTTTTTATTTATTGTACCTACCTACAATTAAAAATAGTACTTATACTTAATGTCCAAAAGTTAGTGATAGTTTATTTGGTTCTGCGTATTTTTTAATGTGTGTTTAGTGGTTTCAATGCCACAATTTATAATCACTTTAGTCAAATACCGTATACCACCGAAGTAGCATATCGCCTGCATACGTATATATAGCCTTTATATAGCTTAAATTAGAGTTATAACGGCTGTATAAACTCGTATCGCCAGTTTGCTACCTGGCCAAGATCGCCACAGAGTGGAACCTTTAGCACAACTGTGACACGCGACTCTTTCGTGAGAGAGTGACGGGTGATGCTATGTCACACGACATGAGTTCCGAACCATAATCCTGCTAGACGGGCAGCCTGAAACGGAGACGCGGACCTAGAGATGGGCGCTCATGGGTAAATACCCGATGGGTGCCGGGTAAATACCCAATCTACTACTACTACTGCCCGGTAGATTGGGTATTTACCCGGTATTTATCGGGTATTTACCCATGAGCGCCCATCTCTACGCGGACCTCATCGGCGATGGCGGGACGAGCTAGACTCATTTATAAAGGAACGACCAGAAATAACCCAAAACCGGGAACAATGGCAGAAGAGTGGAGAGGCCTTTGCCCAGCATTGGAACATGGGCTCCCAATAATAATGCAACGGTTCGAATTGCATTAGGTATATCATGACAACTGACACTGGTCGTTAAGAGGCCTTATTCCTTTTTAAATGCTGTAAATTCTCTATGATCAAACATGTTTCCTAGAACAGGGCTATTGGGATTTATTGGTATAATGATATGGTGCTGCTCGGCCCTTCTGTTGGGGCCATCGAACAACTGCTGGCTACTTGCGAGGCGTATGCCCGGGCTCATGGGCTTGTGTACAACCCCACTAAAAGTGAGGTCATGGTTTTTACGGCGGGTAAAATCAAGCCCTACCATGTACCGCCAATTTGGCTAAGCGGTAGTCAGTTGTCGGTCGTGAACAGCGTGAAGTACCTGGGGCATGTTATCACGAGTGATTTAAAAGACGATCTGGATATGGAGAGGGAGCGCAGGGCGCTAGCGGTTCGTAGTAATATGCTTGCCCGCAGGTTTGCTCGATGTTCGTATGAAGTAAAAATAACGCTTTTTAAAGCCTACACACAATCTTTTTACTCGAGCAGCTTGTGGGTTAGGTATACAAAGCGAGCCTATAGCGCCCTGCGTGTGCAATACAATAATGCTTTTAGAATGCTGTTGGGGCTGCCGAGGTGGTGTAGTGCCTCAGGCATGTTTGCCGAAGCCCGTGTAGACGGATTCCAGGCAATCATGCGCAAAAAGATTGCTTCTCTTTTAGGCAGGGTGAGAGCAAGCGACAACAGCATTCTAAAGGCAATAGCTTGTAGATTTGACTGTCCAATTCTAGCTTTCTGGGTTGGACAGATCAAGAGTGTGGCCGAATTCATTATTTAAAAAAATTGTAATTTATTGTGTTAGTTGATAAGTGTTACTAATCTAGTCCTAAGTAAATTGTTACTAACACACTATGGATGTAATTGTCCGAAATAAAGAATTATTATTATTATTATGTCCTTTATTTATTTTAATTCTTAGGCTAGGTTTTTACAATATCTGTATATAAAAAGTAAAATACAATAAAGAAATTACAAAATATATAAACATATTATAAAAAACCTAACCTAGGGTGCCGCCGGCAGCGGGGCAGGGCCCAGGCAACCGGTGGTTAGGGCTGCAGAGAGAGGAACCTCCTGACGATGCGCGCCGTGTCCAGGAGTACCGCCTTCTGTATCTGGCCCTTGATCCAGCCATCTAGCGAGAGTCTCTTAAGATGTTTGTCGAGACTCTTCGCTATAAGACCGTTCGCCGAAACGACTATCGGGACAATGATCGTCGAGTCAACATCCCACATGGCGGTCACCTCGTGAGCCAAGTCAAGGTACTTGCTGAGTTTGTCCTTCTCGGCCTTCACGAGGTTCTCGTCATGGGGGATGGTGATGTCGACGAGCACTGCCTGGCGCTTGAATCGATCTACCAAAACGATGTCAGGCTTATTGGCTACAATAGTCCTGTCCGTGATGATAGATCGATCCCAATAGAGCGTGGCACGACCATTCTCAAGAACTGGCATCGGTGCGTACTTATAGTACGGCACCTCAGACCCCACAAGACCGTATTGAAGAGCAAGTTGCTGGTGAATGATCCTGGCTACTTGGTTATGTCTGTGCAAGTACTCGCCGTTAGCAAGATGAGAACAACCGGAGATTATATGCCTGAGTGACTCACCGGGACGGCGGCATGCCCGACAAATGTCGACCGTACCGTCCTTCAGGATATATCTCCGGTAATTGTTCGTCATCATTACTTCGTCCGCAATTGCACAGACAAAACCTTCGGTTTCCCCGAAGAGATCCCCGAAGCGTAGCCAGTTCACCGACGCGAGCAGATCTACATCGGGCCCCGTAAGGGCCTTGTAGAACCGCCCGTGTAGCTCCTTGCTCTTCCATACAGCCCTGCGGTCATCGATGCTAAGCACCTTTGGTCTGCGCCAGTTCTCGTTTGCTAAGGAGAGAGAGGTGAGGCCTTTGTCAACTGCTACTACATCGCGATGAATCCCACACTCGTTGTTTCGGAAATACTCCCTAAGACTGCACACCTCGCGGTTATGGAGGTCCTTGGCGTTTAAAAAGCCACGGCCCCCACACTTACGCGGGATGTACATTCTCATAACTGACGAGCGTGGGTGCCTCATGCGATGTGTAGTGAGCAGCTGACGGACCCTCGTATCCAGGGCGTCCAGCGCAGTCTGAGTCCACCTTAGTATGCCAAAGGAGTAAGTGAGCAGAGGCATCACCCAAGCGTTGAAGGCGCGTGTCTTATTGCCACCGGACAAAAGACTGTTAAGTACTTTTGTCAAACGACAAAAGAAACGCTCCTTCAACGCCTGTCTAATGTTATTATTATTTATTATTATTATTATTATTATATTTGAAACCTGCAGTTGGAATTTTCTATTCATAATTTTTGTTTCAAACACTACTCGAAATTGACAAAACGCTTCACAAAGTTGGTTGAAATTATCAATATACCTACCTGACATAATATGAAGAAATAAATTAAAAGGAAGAAGGCGTCTTTAAAGTGACGGTTCGAATATTGTCACTATTAATTGCACATGACTTTGAAATCGAGACGATACTTTTTATGCAGCTTTAAAGAAACCGGAGAATAATTCTCTTTAACTGTCATGTCCGTCTCACACATGAACGATTTAACGAGACATTACTTTTCTTATTTCCAGCTAGAAGTCCGTCAGTCCTGTATTTTTTTTACCTTAGTCGAGTAAAACGTATCTTTGCACATTCAGCTATCCCTGTACCAAGATTGATTGAAATCTGTCTAGCCGTTAAGGCGTGACGATGCCACAAAGAATTATATGAAATAAGAAAATTGGTACAGACAGCGTTGTAATCAATTCTCGTACGATCAGCATCCAAAGTACCTTTTAAATAAAACTATTTAAGCAGATTGTGACGCGTATATCAATTATTTCAGCCTCCCTGATGCTTCGAAACTTAATACTTACCGTTGTCAAAGGTTGACTGAGAAAAACGTAAATAATGAATATACCTACTTACTCGATCGTTTTTAAATCGTTTTATTTAAATGTGTGACAGTCGCGGAAACCGAAGAAAATATTATCAAAAGTACCTGTCAGTTTTACTACTGGCATATGTGAAATTCAATATTAAAATTGTCAGCTACATAAATATTTGATGCCGACTGTACAAAATTAATGTAAGTAAGTACTTCGCACTGTTAATTTTTTCTTGAAACAACGAACATAAACCACTCTTTATTGATACAATTTTAGAATGTTATACCTAAGTAGATTTTTCCATTCACTAACCACTGAATGTGTTTGTCTTTGATCATGGTTTCATGCTCCTACACTCATGAAGGACACCTCGAAACCATTAATGGCTGTTAGCATAGAAAGTAACAAAATGGAAACATGATACTAAAAATATAAGTAACACTTTGTGGGATGGTTTTTATTTTGCAGTCGGTTTTGCGTTGTTTAAATTAAAGTAAAATTTGTAGACGCATATTGTTCTGACAATAAGAAAAATTTTATATCTTCAAAAGTCCATTGATTAGTTCATGGACTTACTTGTACAAAAAATAGAATCTCTTTTTTCTTTTACAATTTTTTTTTAATCATGGTCATGTTGAAATCAGCAAAAAAGTAGCAACAAAAAACGACAGTTTTTACATCCAAAAAAAGTAACAAAAAAACACGCGCGCTGTCAGGTAAATCAGATACCAAGTGATGCATGAAAAATGACTCCACGCTACTTCTAATTAAAAAAAATACATTGACAATAGAAAACTAAATTTACATTCAAATGTTGCAAAAAATCCCCTCCAGTTCTGTGACACTACAATGAAACAAAGGACGAAATTTGACTACTGCTTTTGATAACGTGATTTAAAAGCGTTCGAACCGTGTAACTAAATTAAAAAATAAAAGGACACGAAACAAAAGACGGCTTAAAACGGTTTAAATTCGTATGTGACCTTGCGACAGTTCCGCGATTATTGTGAAAAATATTAAAAGAGACAACAACAACAACAACAATACTTTATTGCACACCAACAAGAAAAATATTACATGAGAAATAGAGACTTATGAGTCATTTAAAAAATACATATACATAGTAAAGACTAAATAAAAACAAAATTACGATCGCGTCTTTTGTGTAACGAAAGTTACTCATACAAAAGATATGGGTAACTATCGTTACACAAAGGAATCAATTCACTTTGTTTTAATTAAAGCTAGTAGCACATGTTTTTTAAAGTTGACCCTTATGGTATGATAGCAGGCTAATTACAGGTTAATTTTATGATTAAGATGACTTTTTTAATTTATTAAAAGTAAAAAGTGACTTAAAGACTTAAAAAAAGTCATCGTATTTTTTTTCAATAGCTATTATAAGTATACATATCTAAACGGACTCTTAAATACTTCTATGTATTTTCACATCTTATGCATTTTTTGCTGTTCAATATTTTTTACCTAGTTTTCAAATGAATACATTTTATCGGCAATGATACATTAATTTTTCAATCTAAAATCTAACTGAAACAAAACACATTTAATTAATATTTTACTGCTTATTGCACAGTAACTCTAAAACCGGACAGGACTTTTATTTAATTTTGATTATTATTTCAACCCATTTTTGTCACACGGTTAAGGTGCAACCACACCGCCGCTCAAAAAACCGTGACCGTGCGTTTACGCAGCGATGTGACATATCAGTACCGTTTTTACCGCAAGCTCTGCAGAGGCCTTATTCCTTTTAAAAGTTTTTTTTTCATATTATGACAAATATTAAATTGATAATTTCAACCAAGTTTTTGAAGTGAATACTTTTTCCCCGAGCTCTAGGTACTTAGTAACAATAGCTATTTCATGCTTTCATTGCGTGCATTCGAAAATAAGTTGAAAAACTAATTTACAGCGTGAATTTTGTCAATGTCGAGTAGTTTTTGAAACAAAAATAATAAGGAATGGAACTCTCTTCTTGCGCACCTGTTTCCTGAAAAATATAGCTTGGATCTCTTCAAGTCGAGAGTGAATAGGCATCTTCTAGCCAAGCATGCTCCATCTTAGGCCTTATTGTCACTTAACATCAGGTGCAATCGAGGTTAAATGCATGGAAAAAAAATAAATGAAAAAAAATCTATGAAAAATTCAAAATGTAGGTTTTAAATAATTATATACTTACCAATAAAACCAATAAATCCTAGGTACTAAGATCAATACTATGTTTAGATCAGCATTTTAAAAGTTATAAGGCTTCTTCACACCGCTGCTAAACGGCGATGCACCGCAAACGCAATCAAATGCATGAAAAACAATAAAAGACGCGTGACGGTAACACCTTAGGTGAGCAGCGGTGAAGTAGGTCCCTTAAACGGTAGGTTATGAATAAAACTGTTTTTTTTTATCGGCGCTGTAATTTACGACAGTTGATACGCTCCATAAAAGACATATCATATACATATTATAATTAGAATTCATGTTGTCAATTTGCACCTTTACCGATGTCAGGTGGCTGTTATAAAAGATACAAAGTTTTATATTACTAAAGTGTAGATAAACTATATACTTAAAGTGCAACCAAAAAAAAAAGAGGTTGCTCAGTATGACCTGTACCTATGTATTTATGGATGCGATTAACTCGCGTTTGGTTGAACCGATTGTGATGCGGTTTTCAGAAAAGTATTTGTTACACTTAGGAGAAGGCTTTGGTATTTAAATACTAAAAGCAAAAAAAAAACATAAAAGAAGAACTAATTTCAAAATACACTGAAAAGCCAAAAATAACCCGTTCATGTACAGATTACATTTGAATCACCTTTTGAAGTCGGCGCCATATGCCAGATGGGTCTAATGTGTAAAGACAGTACACATTATTCAAGAAGGGCAGTAATTATTTAATTTAAAACTACTTACACTTTCAGGCTTACTGAGGAGAAAGAACCGCTGAAAGAAAACTCCCAGACTGCCTTATTACTAGGATATACTTTTAAAACAAATACCTACTCTACAATCTACATATACTATTTTTAATACTATTTTTGTTTTATATTGTTCGAGGTCCAAGGTTTCCAGTCTTGTGCCTTACTTGATCCTTGATAAGATGTACAACAGGATCCCAAGCCGGTGGTAAAGACGAACTGTCTTCTCTATTGAAATAGGATTTTTTTTGATTTCAATAGCCTCGCGCAAGTTCAGGGATGCTGAAATAACATTACCTTAGCTTTTTTCTCGCTAAAATGCTCCTCAACAAAGATATAAGCCAAAAGTTAGATACATTACTAGAAATAGCGAATTTTTAATGTAAATATATGTTTTTGAAACAAAATTTAAAATGTGAGTTAAAGTAAATTTAATTGTCTACAACATTGTGTAAGCTCTTTTTTAGCTAAAATGTTCCTAAAAGAAGGTATAAGCAAAAAAAAACTCAGATGGGATTCTAACATAAACCTCCAAGGGGATGGACTCGGTAGCTTGGCGGACAACTGTCCATGTTGGCCCGGGTTCAAATCCTGCCCGAGTTATTTTTTTGAATATTCATTTCAATATAAGCATATACTTATTAGTTACTATCTTTCCCTACAATATACGATGGCGAAATTGTATCTGTATCGATAAAACGACAAGCAAAACATGGATCTAGGCTACTGTTTACCGCCATTGTTGCTATAATAACAATTACCATTAATTGTTAACACCTTTCGATAGAATCTAAAATTAGTAGTAATTACCAATATTATCGACATGCTACTGGATATTTTTGCACGTAACTTTGTGTCTTGAGGCTTAATATTCTAAGAATATTATAATGAGTAAGTAATAGTTCTTGCAGCCTGGTTGGCGTGTGACAAAAAAGCCATAATATTAATTTATTACACAGTAGCGTGGAAACCAGGGGCTATATTATTTAACGGTTTTTTTTAGACAAATTGCCAGTGTATGGCCAAGTTAACGATGTGCTTTATTTAACTGTAAATGACATCTTGTTAGTTTCATAGAAATTAGCTTTAGTATGCAGCCATCGACAGTGGCTACATGTTTGAGCCGTTTGGGGTGGAAACACTGGGGCCATGGGGACAACGTGTCCATACAATTTTCCGTGAACTAGCTAAGAGACTAGTCCATGCTACGGGTGACTAAAGGGCTGGTCCATACCAAAGAATAGCCCTGGCTGTTCAGCGTGGTAATGCGGCCAGCCTCTTGGGCACCCTCCCGGTCGGCACCGATCTGGAGCCGGTTTTTTATTTACATAGTTTGGTTTAGTTAGGTTTATATATATTTTCATCACTCCTGTTCGGAAAGTGTCATTTTTATGAGTAGATAGCCGGGTGGAAAATAGCTTTTCCATCCCTAGGGTGGAAAGTAATTTTTTTTTTTATTGCCACGGAGTCAAAGATAATTGCCTTCTAGATGCACGTCGTGACCAACTAAATTAGGTACAATCTAGTCGCCGTTGGTAAGTGGCATTGAAAAAAGGCCTCCAAAGGTTAGATATAGGCAAGCTTAATTTACTTATGTCTAATTATTAAATATAAATTTCCCTTATCTTCATAATACATACATATAATTCCGTCCCACATTTATAGATCGATCGTACATTTATTTAAAAAATAAAATTGAAACCATTAGATTGTTTATTTTTTTAACTTTTTAAATGTTAAATGTAATCTTTTTTTTATCTATTAAAAGTAAGAAGAATGAAAGTTTGCAGTAGAAAAAGCGGGAACACGAGATTAAATATAAATACCGTGTCTTTAATTGATTATTTGTTAAAAATGACATGGACATTAATATAACTCACTCTTGACATTTATGTGCGTGTGTATTTTATTTTCCTCGCAGTCGAAATGAAAAGTAGTGTGTTTAACTGAAATTACCCATTTCACCCTCGAACTATTGGCGCTCTCACTTCGTTCGAGCGCCAGAAATATCTCGGGTGCAATGGGTCACTTTCTACCCTTGGTTAACAATCTACTATTACATATATTCTAGTTTTAATTTGTTTCTATGTATTTTCTTTAGTATTGTGTTTTAATAAATTATCTTTAAATGAGAAAAAAAAATGAAAAAAAAAAACCAAAATAGCTATGCCTAAGAGTTGCCTTGATTTTTGAAGGATTCTATCATCAAATCCAGGCCTAAATGTGTTATTTTCCAAATTGTACGTAGCCGATCAAATTCGATTTTTCGTTCGTTTTCGAATAATCGGAGAACATACAGTAAAAAAATCCCTAAAGTAGCGCGTTTTTCTTATCGGTTCGCAAATAGTATATATAGTCCTCCTCGCCGTGTCCGGCGACAGCGACTCCGTCAATTATTCGTGTCCGGGTTAAGAAAGGCTCTGATGTGACTCGCAAAACCAAACTTCGTCTCGAAGATGCGATTACAAGGTACGCAATGAAGTTGTCCAGAAAGGTCGTAAGTGTAAGTGTAGGAGGGCTTCGGCTGAGTCTTGCGGATATGTCTCTTGGAATCATGGTCTTCCAGCCGTTGGCGTTCAAATTGCTCCACTTTTATCGAGATAGTAGACCGCCATTCCGATCTTTACAGTGCGATTCCCTCCCAACAATCAGTCGGTATACCACAAGCGGTGAGGTGGCGCTTGAGGACGTCTTTATGCCGCAAATACAGACCTCCCTGCTTCCGTTTTCCACGAGAGAGTTCAGCATAAAATACCGTTTTAGGCAGCCTCTTCTCGTCCATGCGTACGATGTGGCCACACCACCTCAGTTGGTGTTTCATAATAAGCGCCTCGATACCAGGTATCCTGGCGCGACGTAGGACTTCCGTGTTTGGTACTCTGTCTTGCCATTTTATGCGCAGAATTGAGCGTAGACAATGTAGGTGGAAGGTGTCTAGTTTTTTGATGTCGGTTTTGTAGCAGCACCAAGTTTCTGCGGCATAGAGAAGAGTTGGTATGACAATGGCTTTGCCATTGGCAAAGCTATTGGCAAATAATAAATAGTTTATTAACCCTAATGTGGATAGAACTAAAACAATAGCAATTTGCGCCTATACAAGCTATTACAGTACCCTTACCATGACTTTAAAGTGACTTTACGCTATTGACTGCGTATCCGATCGGCATGGAGAATTGTAGTTCTACAAAGTAACAGCTAGTGGCGCTGTAGTCTCCATACAAATCGTTTACGCTGTTGCTAGCGAGTACGGTCAGGTTAACTCATGGTAAGGGCAGAAGGCAATCATAAAGAGTTTGTTGCCCCGCGCTGGGCAGCTGTCAAACGCACGCGGTACGAAGCCATTAGAAAACCGCGCCGAGCGAAATGGCGACACGCGACCCGAGAGGACGCGTGCCCACTACCCTAAGAATCCGTCATTTTAATACTACAACAGTGGATAAATAAGAATGCCTGCCTGATGTTAAGCAGTTACCGCCTATGGACGCTTGCGACACCAGGAGCATCATGATGATGATGATGGTGATTTGGTGTATAGGGACGCACGGCTGCCGATTGCTTGACTGCGTTCATTCAGCCCAATTCCCAATTAGAGCCAACGGTTACTGTTCCGGCGGTGCTCCAATACAGCCTTCTTCCTCAAATCTTCTTATTCTCCTGCAGAAAGAAAGGACATATTTAAGGTTAACGTCCTTCAGCTCTTCCTCTCCTAGTTCATCTTTTCTGAAGATGCTATATCATACTGCCACATACTCTGCTATAACATGCTGACTTGTCTCCTCCTGGCTACGGGAGCATCATATGCGCGTTGCCGACCCTTTAAGGACCTATTTACTCCCCTCTTAAAGAACCGCGTTCGTGGTAGGAAATTCCTCTGGAACCGGACAGTTCCCGACCAATTAGGCTCCAGTGTGTGCGGATGACTATTGAAGATGATACTGGTAGCAGAAGCAGGACTAGGTATATCCTGAAACTAGGTAAGAATAATCTTAGATTAGATTACTGTCATTACGGCCCGGCCACGAGCGGAGTGAAAGGTCCGAGCGCGATGGCCATACGAGTGAGCGAGACACTCGCATGCCCGCCGCTGGTCGCTGCCGCTTGCCGCCAAAGTCGTGGCATGTTCATCCAAAATAGGATAAGAAAATAGGATAGGATAAGGTTATGGATAAGAGAAGACGAGTGACATGTTCTAGCAGTTCTTCTAACACAACTACGTTTCGCGACTCATGTCGCGCGACATAGCATCGTTTGTCACTCTCTTACAGTACAGCGAAGAAAGAGATAGAGCAGTACGATATTGCATTTTTGCATTATTATGATGGGTAGAGCTATAGGATATCAACCCTAAAGAAGATGACTGTATGGGAGCATAACCGGATAGTAGCCGTTGGCTTCCATGCGGGTCGACCTTCGGACTAACCCGTTTATCTATTAAGCAATAGAAAAAAAGAAGCAATGGAAAGCAAGTACTTTCCAACCTCTACAACAATGTGTTATTTTTATTTGTGAAACCATATTGTCGTCTCACCGGTAACAATGGAAACGCAGATGATTAAAAAAAACATCTAACGTTCCTAGTAAAAACCCACTTGGTACTTAACGGTAGTTATAGACTTAGCGTAGGGAACCTAGACATAGGTAAGAACCTAGAATTGCTATTACAAATATTACAAAATATTTTTAGATTTTTTTTATTGAATCTGCTTTTATGTGGTAATATCTACCACATTATTATTTTGAAAATCTTAACACAAAAGTTAAATTATGGACAGAACATGTAATGTAATCCACTGCAATTTAAGCTGGATTTGAACCTGAAACCCTACAAATAACTTATTACACAGTTTATTGTAACAACTCAATAACACAACACTACAAATAAACAACTCTCACGGTATATTTTCTCTCACCAGCTCATGAGCCCCTTTCAGTCTGGTTTTCGGCCTAGTCACAGTACCGGTACTGCTCTTCCTAAGGTGACTGAGGACATCAGACGAGGCATGGAGGATCAATTGGTCACGGTACTAATTCTGATTGATTTCTCTAATGCGTTTTATACTGTCGATCATGACATTCTCCTTGCCCTTCTTGAACATCTTAACGTGTCACCTTCTGCCCTAAGTTGGTTTTCTGCTTATCTTCGAGGTCGTCAGCAGGCGCTTCGGGTTGACCGGACTTTGTCCGAGTGGTGTGACCTTGCCACTGGCGTACCTCAAGGAGGAATCCTCTCTCCACTCCTATTTTCTATATTCATTAATTTCATTACCGCCGACATTCGCTCTTCGTACCATCTCTACGCAGACGACTTGCAACTCTACGAGCAGTGTAAAGTGATCGATCTTAAGATTGCCATTGATAAGTTAAATTTAGACCTCCTGCACATTCAACAATGGTTCGAGAAATTCGGACTATTTGTTAATCCATCAAAGTGTCAGGCTATCATCGTAGGTAGCTCCCGCCAGCTCGCCAAAATTGACCTCGATACTCTCACGCCACTAAGTTTCAACGGCATACCTATTCCTTACAGTTCGACCGTCAAAAATTTAGGTGTTCACCTGGACTGCACTCTAAGTTGGAGAACGCATGTTGCCGACGTTAGCAGGAAGGTTATGGGTTCTTTGCATGCTCTTAACAAACTTAAGCACTTTTTACCCATTTAAACCAAGATCCTGCTAGTTCAAACGTTAATTTCACCTATCATTGACTACGGTGATGTGTGCTATTCGGACCTAACCGAAGAGCTTCTGAACAAACTGGAAAGACTTCTCAACAACTGCATTCGTTTCATTTTCTGTCTCCGTAAGTATGACCACGTGTCTTCTTTCCGCACTCAGCTCGGCTGGCTTCCTATCCGTCAACGACGTGAAATGCGAAATCTTTGCACTCTCTTCTCAATTCTTAAAAACTCGAATTCTCCTGAATACCTCAAAGACTTCTTCAACTATTACCTATGGTTTAACTCTTAACCGCCAATTTCGCTCTTCTGGCAATCTATCTCTTTCCATCCCTCCTCACCGTACAGGTTTTATGTTCAACTCTTTTACCGTCCAAGTTGCCCGCCTCTGGAACCGCCTTCCCCTCAAGATCAAGCAAGCTCCGAACAAGGTAAATTTTAAAAAATCCTTGCGTGACCTCTTCATTAGCAGAATGGAGAAATCTTAGCATATCTGTTTTGCTTTTTAGTCAGTATTTATTTATATATGTATATATAATAAATATATGTATTTATCTAAGTATTTATCTATTAAAACCTATTTAAGTTAGTTGCACCGCCCACAACTTATCTGCTTTGCCTGATGGTTGACTGGTAGAGAATGCCCAATGGCATTAAGTCCGCCTTTTGTACGTTTTGTTTTCATTTGTGCAATAAAGATTAAATAAATAAATGTATGTACTTATAATATACTACCTACTATCCGATATTTTATATTTGTCTATAGTGTTTAGTATTATTGTAAATATATTGTTTGTGTTTATTTTAAAATTTACTTTTTCCTCCATAAAGTATAAATCATGGTTTTAATGCGTTAAGGCATTTTCTACCAGCTAAACAATAGACTATAACAAAGAAAACAAAAACTCGCTTAATTAAATTATTATTAACGTGCTGTAAATTTTAGCGTCATACAAGTTGAAGAGGTAAATTAAAACGTGTATATTAACAGTTCATTTTAAAGCCAATTAGTCAATCCATCTTGGTTTGGTATACATATTTATGAAGTACAGGGATAGTTTTTGTTTCAGATTGTCAATTGTGGCGTAATTAAGATCCTGAACTGGAAACGAATTCAGGTCGAAAAAACCGGTTGAATAGCAGATGATGATCTCAAAGTCTCGCTGGGGAAAAATTTACATAACACAGGGAAAAACCTAAAGCGTAAACAGAATTGACACTAGAAGTCAACAATTAAACTTTATTGATAGTAATTTTAAACAGCAAAAACACCAACCTTTTGGTCACCCTATTCGACAAGACTTAGTATACTGTACGGTCTATGGCAGTTTAACGTAGCAATTAGGGTGGCAAAATGAGCCCTAGTAAATAAAAAAATAATAATTAACGAATTAACAAACAACGTTTACATGTTTTTGCGTGTTATCACGTCCACATGTTTAAACTAAAGTTAAACAGTAAGAAACGACTATTTCTGTTTACGACAAAGAAAGGATTCACCCTGTAGGTATACTATTAAGTATAAAACTCCAAAATAATATTGAATATTAGTTTTACTTATTTAAACTTTATTGCACAATCCCAAAAGTAAATACCACAAATGGTGGACTTAATGCTATAAGGCATTCTCTACCAGTCAACCATAGGGCCAAACAGAAAGAAGCAGTTGGTGCAGGAAAATTAAAAGTAGTTACAAAAGAATAAGACAAAATAAAAAAGTTTATATACGTATATACTTAAATAGTGCGCTGCGCCAGAAGTACGATATTATCTAGTGGTAAAAATGTCTTTGTCTGCTCATCACGCCTAAACGGTTGGACGGATTTTAACCAATTTTGGTACAGCGATAGCTGGATATTCAAAGATAGGATGCTTTTTACCCGACTACGGATAAAAACTGTTTAAATACATATATTTTCAGTTAGATACTTCAAGATCCTATTTACCGTATTATTATATTATAGTTATTCTGACGACGCGGTTGGCGCAGTGGTTAAGCAACTGCCTACGGAGCCGACGGTCCCGGGTTCGAATCCCGGCAAGGGCAAATATTTGTGTGATGAACACGAATATTTGTGCCTGGGTCATGGATGTTCTATATATTTAACTATTTATTTATCTATCGTCGCCTAGTAGGTACCCATAACATAACACAAGCCTTCTTGAGCTTAATTTGGGACTAGGTTGATTTATGTGAGGTTGTCTGATATTTATTTATTATTTATACGAGTAGTTTGAAACAATCAATGATAGGATTAACATATATATTTAGATATGTGTATTTTACTTTATTTCCCTATAAATGGTATATTTTATTTATTTACGTAGTATTTTACGTAGCGCCTCTAGCGGTGAGACTTGGCAGAAATATGTAGTGACATTGAAAAAAAATACTGGCAACACTGGCTTCTCAATAATCCCTTCTATTCAATCCTAGGTCTACCCGCGATAGTGATCTAGTGTAATACCGAACATGCGTAAGCGTCGTTGCCGGGCAATTAATTACTATTGTTCCGCAAACAATGTATGGGACCGCTCCCGGGGCATCGGAACCGGGCCAGCATTTCGCAAGATACTATCTGGCGCGGACCGCTTATGACCGTAACACCCAGGTTGAGAAAGTTTTCAATCTAATCTAGGCTCAATAATCGTCCCTTGGTGAACCAACAATTTTGAGGCGATAATATGAGATTTTTAATGACGTTGTGACAAAGTTTCACCACTACGGGTTTACCCAGATATCATCAAATCAGACGATAGACGCCCACTGCTGGAAGGCCTTCCCCAAAGTTCTCCACAACGATTGGTTTTGCGCCGCCCTCATCCAATTGTTGGTCCCACGCTACCCAATCCGGGCTACGCTATCCGGGTAGGCAAGCACTTGTGACTCCTCTGGAGTTGCAGGTGTTTATGGGCGACGGTAATCGCTTTCCATCAGGCGATACGTTTGCTCGTTTGCCCACTATGACATAAAAAAAAAAAAAAAAAACCCAAGTATAGTACTAACGGGTAATTCTAAGGTAAGAGGTAGATACTTTCGGCGGCAAAGACAAAAAAATAAGTTGTTTTTATATTTCACTTCGTAACTACCTGTCTATTTCTTAAAACGAAATGTTTTCTATATGCCCACTTACATTTTATAACAGGAATTGTACATAATTCAGTCACATTCAGCTCTAATAAAACAAAAATGTCTCTACCCTGGTCTGTTCCCCTACCGACTTTATTTGTAAAACAGTAAATATGAACGTATTAAAATTCAGTAATTACTTGTCGTTAATTATATAAACAAAGATAGCTAAGTAACAATACCTTACAAGTTAAATTGCTTATATTCAAGTTTTTCATAATAAATATTACCGCCGAAATTTGTCCTCCGTGCTTTGTGTCTCATCCCCTGGCTTTTTGGTTTCGGTTAAAATAAAAGTAGGTTTTGCTTTAATAGTGTGTGGAAGTTGTAACCTTGATACAGTTGCGACTGAAACTTGCGATGAATAGAGTTGTTATATGGAGCAGTCTAAATGAAACTTTCAGTTTGCATTGTGGATATATTGTTCTATTCCTTTAAAACGTTGACGTGGTGGCTATATCTAGGTATAGATACATTATATGCGATGTTCGCTATTTCAAAGTTGAAAAAAGCTCAGGCAAACTCAAACTTACAGTCGAAGCAAAACCAGTTGCTAATTAAAACTTTATTAGGTACTCGTTAGCCAGCTGTTGCGCATCTTTTTACTTCTAATGCCGCTATTGGCATCCTATATGCGTTTAATGCGGTACTTTAAAACCAGCGATACTATGTGTTATGTACAGAGATCGGACAGATGGGCGGCACCATACACGGTGTCCTGTATTTAATGGACAACCTTCTGAATTTATTAAAACTTCCGTTTCGGGCCGTTCCTCACAATTTCACGTGAGTGTAAATTGTTTAATACAATAATTAAATATGTCTCTTTAATGACGGCACTAAGCGGTTTGAACTCGCGTAAAATTGTAAGGAACGGCATGACAACATGTTGCCCGTGCAGAGGAAGAGCTCCATACGAATTCGCAATATGTCGAGCCGTTCCTGACAATTTCACTTGAGTGTAAACCGCTTAGTACAATAATTAGCCTTCTAACAGATCCGAGCCGACCGATAGAGCATCTTAGAATGATACAGACCAGAAAGTAGGCTTCCTTTTTTCGTTATAAGAAGTGCTATAGTTTTTAAGATAATCTGATTTTATATTTTTTGGTACCTTGTTTCACTTTGAAGAGATTTGTTAGGTCTGTTTTTTTTAATAAATATTCTTTAATAGTGATATTATGTTAGAATTTTTTGGTACCCAGTTCTTTTCAAACGGGTTAAAAAATAATATCAGTTTTTGTCTTAAATTACTAACAAGTTTAATCATTAGTGGTGAAAAAATAAATAAATAATGGAACCAGAGCGGTCAACTTTATTTAATACTAGCTACGCCGCGCGGTGTTACTCACTCATCGCACGGGAACACACATTTTTTTCGGGATAATAAGTAGCCTATGTGTTAATTCAGTGTCAGCTAGCTTTTAAGAGTAAAGAAGTAACAAACAAACATATAAACACACTCACAAACTTTCGCCTTGATAATATTAGTGTGATTATAAGTTTATCTTAAAATGTTTGGTTGGTTAAAAATGTTTGGTTGTCCATTAAATACAGAACACCGTGTATGTCGCCCATTGTCCGATCTCTGGTTATTTTTAAAGTAGCAGTGGATTGATCACGGTTCGAAGGTTCGCGAATGATCGATGCCGAGGCTTTTCTTTTCTAACTTCTTCACATCCGCATTTATATAAATGGGAAATACAATAGTGTTAGCTAACACACATACACACTATTCACTAAATAAATATCTGGGCACAAATTTTACGATGCTTTGCGATAACTTCAGTTTAGAAATATACAGGATGACACACAAAACACTTGATTGTGGCTCAGTTAATGATTAAAATAATACTTACGCAACATTAAGTCCATTCTTAGAGCTATATTTAACTATCGCTAATTATCTTAAAAATAAGACACTTTTCATGGGTTTAGGAGCATGAGACTAAGTACAAGGGCTTACATTAGGAATGATGTGAGCAAAACACAAATTTTCTATTACCAATTTGAGTCACCCTGTATTAATTTCATTCATTCATTCATTAAACGATTTAACACACATGAACATTACGATTTTCAACGGTTATATTATTTACCGTCCACATTGTAATTGTAACAACTATAAGCCCATTCCTTTGTTGAGATCTTCTGACAATACCAGTAAGAAACTATCAACACTCTTCTAAGAAGCTTAATAACAACTGTCGCCTGGGTAACGGGACAGAATAACAACAAGAAAAAGCTGACCGACTAATATCAGCTTTATCTCGGTATTACATCGAAAATACATCCGTTCTTGCCATTCCAGCTAAATTGAATGACATTAACAAGTTGACATTTTGAAGACCGTAAGGTAAAATTAGACATATTGCTTGTCCCTGTAATCTGCGCCCCTCCGATACTTATAACTGACTCGGCGGTGATGATATGCATATAAGTTGCTAATGCCTTCTAGTATATAAATAGTATGGATAGATTAACGTGTATCTAATAGATAAATTATCAGGCCGTTATATCGTAAACAGATAGTAATCATCTACTCGTATATTTGCGCACATCTGCCTAATAGCCATTAGAAGTTTTTACGAGACCGCTTGTGTTTGAACCTCTTTTCAAAAGTATACTTAATCCCTAAGGCTTATAGTCGTGTATTAAAAAACATAAGAAAGCAGCCCTTTTATACAGGGTGATTCAGTAAACGTGATCAGCTAAACTATAAATTGGGATTCTCATCTGTCAGAAAGATTAGCATTATAAACATACTTTAGCAATTTACACTCTTTGTAGCATTTAATAACTATTTGACAATTATCACTTATTTTGTTATTGCAACTTATATTGCTGTGTCACGGCAAAATTTTGCTATTCTTACTAATAGTAGTGAGATTTTTGGTGCTTTTATAATTAAAGGAAGCGAATTGTTTCGCAATTAATACCATCAATTACCGACATATTTTGCTTCAACTGTTAAAAGACATCTTACTTTTTAAACGTCGTATGACAACAAAATGTAGCAAATTACCATATTTTATGTCTCAATAAAAGGGAATTTTATGATATCTATTCTCGTGGTAGTTGCTGAATTTAAAATTGTAAGAGATCATTCTCTTGCCCTTATCTTGTCGGTAGAGCATGCTTTTTTCTTCCATTCTTCCCATCATTTCGTCAATTAATTCCTTCTCCTCCATATTATCTCTCACACAATATGTCCACGTTTTCTTTCTCTTCTTGTATTTTTCTCCATATTCATCTTTAAAGCTTTTTTATGTCTCGTGTTTATTGAATTTGAAATTGTGTGTATTGTACATAAATGTGGTGGACGATCGTCAATGATTTACAAGGTTTTGCAAGATTGATTATAATCACGTCTCTCGAATCACCCTGTATAAATAATAGTAAGCAGTTCTATTCTAACGTTGGTTCGTAATCGATCTAATTATAATACGCGATGTTATCGCCGATATTTATGAAATGCCAACGCGAAGTCCCGGCTTCTATTCCCGGTCGATGCGTATTAGTAAGCTGATACGGGCTTCGTAGAACTGCTTAGGGCTTGTACTTATATGGTACTTAAAGTGACTTAGTTACAAAGCATGATTATGCATTATTGCACAAAGTTAACGTATTATTGAAACGTATTTTTAACTACCGACGAGAAAAGAGAGGTTATAAGTTTGACGTTTGTATGTGTCTGTCTAGTCTAGTAGCTCCGTAGCTCCCAAACGGATGTACCAATTTGAGACCAGTTTTTTCATTCCGAGCATCGACAAAATTTGTCCGTCGAGATGGTTCTTGGCTATGTTTGGTGGAAATAGGACCAGTAGTTTCCAAGATATTTTTATTTCAGCTTTAATTAGAACAAGTGATAAGAGGTCAGCCAATATTGAAGCTAAGAATTCCAGCGTTTGTTTGTGCCAGCATAAAAAAAACGTGTCCTGAATTCCGGTTCCGTATCGGACAATTTTGGGAGAGGCCTATATCCAATAGTGGATAAGCTGTGGTTGTGAGATGATGTTATGATTTTGTGAAGATTCTTCTTAACGACCAATTGAAATACAGTGTAAACTCTATATAACGGCACTCAAGGGACTGCGTATATTTTGACGTTATAGAGAGTTGCCGTTAAATGGAGGGAAGAAAAATCTGTATTAGAAAAATGATTATTTTTTTCAGACTAGTGTTAGTTATTATGTACATAAAAAACAATTCTAGAGATAGGCATATTATTCGGGCCCTGTCGGTGAAGCCATGATAGCACAGCTTGATCCAAATCTTCGTATTTAGGTTTCCTTAATTTTTTGGAAGATTTTCCTCCTCTGCTTGTAATTTTTTTTCTTTATTTTTCCATATTGTGGACACGGTAGAGCGACTAAATCCAAAGCATCTGCCAACATCACTTTACACTTATCTCTCCCGCCTCTATTGCGCGTATCAGTAAAACTTTTTCGTCAATACACAGTAATTTTCTCTTACTTGCCATGTTTACAGTTTGAAAGTTTGCGAGCAACTAAAAGCTATGATAACGTATAGATAATCCATGACTCCTACTAACAACAGTCTACAACTCTACACGTGCAAGCAATCCCAATTTGTAAACAAAAGAACGGATTTCTTAGAAAGTTCGATATGTATGATGCCGACAGTCCAGTTTATTACGGGCTAGGATAATAAAGGGACAAAAGAACTTACACAGCCGCGCAGTTTTTACTAATTTTGGCAACTAAAAAAGTCCTTTTTATTATTTCATTCTTGTCGTTATTGAGAGTGGGTGTAATGCTATATAGAGTGTATCATTGTATGGAAGACAAGCTAAACCAACCAAAGCAGAGTTATTTCGACGCTTTAAGGAGTTTGTCGTTAAATCGAGTGACGTTACATGGAGTTTACACTGTATTATCGATTCGAACGCATGATTTAAATATTATCTTAATAAATCTCACTCCAATTTTAATCTGCAATCTTATCTTTAAAAAATAAAACGTACTTTTATAAGTATTATATTAATATTAATTAATATTATTATATTATTCAAATTACAAAAATAATTCGAACGTCAAATTCAAGTTTAGAATAAAGAGATGACACCGTGTGAAGTCTTGTTTTTAAAAAAGAAATCAGTCTTGTCTATGTTTTTATTTTATTTGATTCTCGCCGTCCACAATTTCCTTCAAATCCTCAATTAGTTAATAAACGTATTCTTTTATTGTTTTGAATAAGTCCTAATTTATGTTAAGTATAGTGGGTTTTGACACAACTTTTCTAATAAATCCAACACCACATTTGTGGCAACAGGTTCTTTTTTAATCAAGAAACATTAATTTATTCCAGCAAAGGTGAAAATAGTATAAATGAGTATATGTATAATCTGTGATGGCAATCATACTTCACCTGTCAGTTTTTACGTCAAATTGCAACTAAGTAGCCCATTTAACTCCTAGGAATTTTAAAGATAAAAAAATCCAAGCATTTCCTTCGGCATTATAAATGCTCATAGTCCAATCAAATGGTCAGTTGCAGACGTCATTTTTTCCCGCGCAATATTAAAACGTGTCAACGTATTTTAGATGGAGGATTCCGTAGAAGGTTTTTTACATGATGATTCGAATTCATGTTATTCTTACAATTTGTGACCAAAAGTTTCCAGTTAGCTTCAACCCCATTAGAACAACTTTGACCTCTAAAAACAATCTAAAATCTCAACCAGTAATATAAAGTCCAACTAAGCAAAATAAATAAAAACGTCGAATTATTACTATCGGTGTCTAAATTATTACATCAAAAGTGGGAATAATTTGGGGAAAGTGTCGATGTTGTGATTGTACGTGTATTGTGACATTGCATTAGAAAACAAGAGAAAGAAAAGACGTCAAGTCAACTCTGCATCACCCTCAGTCAAAGTTTATTGTCAGATTTGCGGACGGAATATACCGATTTCAAACACGGTGTTTTGTAGACTGACCTCAAATCGCCTGTAAACTGAAGGGCCTATGATATTAATTGACCAAACGTGCATGCCCACTTTTGATTGGGCTAAAATCCTTTCGTACATATATCCGGTTATCCGGATGTCTAGTTGTCCATATTTCAAGTTGTTTTCGCCGAAAGGCCGATTCTTCTGAAATTTTGTGACCAGCGCGTCCAGTTATTGTGACTCGCAAACGCAACTTGCGCGACAAATACTACCTGCCACTTTCCTTTTAATACCGCGCGAGTAAGACAGATGATGCTGAGTAGCACGACAAGCGAAGTCGTGGCAAGATATGCTTACTCGATAATAGAACAAATTATTGCTGTTTAAACCATGAATACAAAGATCAAAGCTTAAAGAAAAATTGAAAACGGAAAAGACGTCGTTTAAGGTGTACAATCCTTTCAAATGAACAATGCAAAGATCGACGCACAAAGCATAAGGAAAAATTCGTCAGGTCTACGTGGAGCGAGGGTAGCGAAGTGGCTAACGCGCTGTACCGGTAATCCAGAGGTACCGGGTTCGAATCCCGGTCCCTTCCACCAGGTAGCTCCTTTTTAAATTTTTCTTTAAGCTTTGATCTTTGTATTCATGGTTTAAATACAAATTGTGGTGTACCCACATTAAAAAATGAGACATTACATGTTTCATAAATTTATAAATTATTGCTGATTCGATAATAGAATATTTATCGATTCAGCTTTTCGGAATTCAATATGGTGGAGATATAGAGGGGGTCAAAAACGTGAAAATTATATAAATTTATGAAACATGTAATATTATGTCTCATTTTAAATGTTTTTTTTTTATATTACACCATTCCTACAAAGATCAAAGCTCAAAGATAAATTTAAATGCGTTACCTAGTGGAAGAGACCGGGTAACGAACCCGGTACCTCTGGATTGCCGGTTCTTTTAGCTTTGACTTTTGTATCAATAGTTTAATATTTCAGACATTTTGAATTGACTCACGAGGTCTACAGTTCACAGAGCCATTACTGACCAATCGAACCATGATGAAACCTACGGAACTCTGAAAACGTACGGAAATAATAACCGTCGGCTGACACGTACTGATCGCAGTGCCCGCAGATTACACGGCTAATGCAATAAATCGCGTAAATTGACAATTTGATTGCCGCCGCCGGTGGCAGTGATGTAGCTGTTTTATTTACGCTGTGCTACAATTAGCAGCGTAACCCAATGGTTACGCTTTGAAATTGATGAGTTTTTTTTTTCAAGTCAAGAGCGGGATTGGGAGTGGCGAAACTGGTAGGTTGTTATCCCGTTATGTAGATTCTTATGTATTTGTGATATTTTTTTACAAAAAAAAAGCACTTATGACTATAATATTCGAGGAGTCTATTCTATTCTATTCGAGTCCATTCGAATGGACGGCCGTTGGGGCAGCAAAGTCCTAGAGTGGCGACCACGTATAGGAAAGCGCAGCGTGGGTCGGCCCCCGACTAGATGGACGGATGACCTCGAGAGGGTAGCGGGGACTCAATGGACGCGGTCTGTCGGGATCGCACTTTGTGGCGAGCTGACTCCGCAAATATTCATCTGAAGTTCAACCTGCTTTTGAAATATAAAAGTTAAGTTTATTATTATACTATTTTCATACCCTTTGTATGATACTTAAGGAACTAATTATAAACTCTTTCTCTTCAAACGTTAAAGTTAAAACAAGGCACTTTTTAGTTTTAGTTATTACAATATTATACAACTGCATAAAATATATACGAGTACGGGTACAAACCATAAACCTAAAAAAGTAACATTTACAACAACTACAACAACTACTTATTTTATTTCAAAAACTCGCACAGAAAAACATGTTTTAAATATTATCTTAATAATTCCCTCTTCTATTTTAATCTCAAATCTTAAAATAACCCTTCCATCTTAAAATAATATTAAAAACGTGCATAAATTTAAAACTAAATCACTAAATCATATTCAACATGCAAAAACAATTCGAACGTCAAATTCGAATTTAGAATAAAGACGTGTTCTGTGAGAACGGCAGTGACAAACAATTTCTTTAAAAAGAAACCTGTATTGTCTATGATTTAGTTTTTTTTTTAATTTGATTCATTTACATGGTTTGCGGCAGCTATTCAAATTTTAAAAGGACGTAAGTGTGATAGGGTTGTGTAAGGTCTTGCGTCGTTTTTAACCGGTAAGGAGTTTTCTAATGAAATGTGTGAATAAATTATGCAAGGGACAATGTCTTGGAGCGACGGGGAAGGTGGCTGTAATTAAAATGCGGGATGAAGTAGGGTTGTCGAGAGTTATTGTAATTTTTTAATATCTGTTTCACTATTCTTTGATTTGATTTATATTTATTTTCGTACTTCGGCGGTGCATATTTTGTTATTCAAAGTACTCGGTATAGTGTTAAATTTACAATATTTTGATAAATTTCAGCTATTAGTTATATTATTTATTGATTAATTTAAAAAGAAAGGTTACAAACATATGTAACATATACAAAGATATCCAGTGAAATAAATTAGGTAAAATGTGTAGTATAAAGTTACGAAAAATATAAATATGCTCGTATCTTAAGAATTTTATGAGAACAAAATGAATTTTAGCCCCATAGATTAAGGTAGGTACTTACGATACATGCTTTTATTTGGTTCAAAATTTCTTACATCATATGATGTATAGCTTGGTATCGCCAACCCTAAGTTTCCAAAAGTAGCACTTCAACTTACATCTCACTTAACCCTTCCAATGGCAAACCTGTTCGGTCCATAACAATCTATTTTTTGTTTTAACCCGACCTAACCGGGGGTCCCTTAATTGTGTCAACCGAACCTTTCAACAAAAGAACAGATGCCAACCGGAACTAAATTTCGCAACGTAACAATTTAAAAAAAAAAACCTGCTTTGTCTATTGTCTTAATAATAGAAGGTGCCAGTATGCATATGAGATTAAAATTACTTTTTTTTAGTGGGAACGCAAGGGAAAAGGGGTCAGCATTGCCATTCGGACGTTGGGATTCATTGTTCGTTTTTTGAATGCAGTTTAGTTTTATTTTATTACTCGTTGTCTATGGCGGCAGATGGCGGTTATCTGTGCTAGTTTATCTGCGATTTATAGTCTATGGTGATGTTTGAAATTTGCTAGAATCGGTCGTAAATTTTAGTTTCATGTTTTTCGATTGAAAACTACAATGTTTGCTAGCTTTCATGGTTTCATACAATGTTTTTAAGTGCCTTTTTAGTTCTTTATAGTGGGGTGTTAAATTTGCCTAGCGATTAGTAATTGTTTCGTAATAGGTCTCTATAGCAACTTTTATGATATCACAACTACATAAAACCACCACAGGCAGGCATATACATTACATATACGAACAGGTTTTTAATTCATCTTAGTAACATTTTATTACATTTTTTTTATTACAATATTTATAATCAAATAAATTGAAACGTGTACCTTTAAGGGTTAAACAGGAACGTGTGTCAATTATGTTTACTGTAGTGTACCTACTTACTCTTCTTCTTCTCGTGTCGATGGTTTCATAATATCATACAGTGCGGGACCAGAAAGTGGCGACGTTCAGGGCCCTCTGTGTCGCGTCTCGTAGGTCCTGCTCGGAACACGTGTAAGGGCTTGCTGGGCAAGACAACATGTGCGCCATCGTTTGGGGGGTTGAGCCACACGCACATCTGGCGTCCGAGCCGCTAAGGGCGCCCCATTTTAGCATGTTCTCTTTGCACCGGCCAACCTGGGAACGCAATCTGTTTAAAGCTCTCCAGATCGGCCATGGCTGCTTATGTCCAGCAGGGAGCGTCTCGGCGGGCCGAACATAGTCGTCTGGTGGTGCGCGATTGTTCTGCCAGTGCGTAAGTCTATGCTCGGATGGCGAAACCCTGGTAGCCGTCGTACACCTCGCAAAGCTCCGTCGACTCTTTAAACGGGAGGGTGGCAGATTGTGGCTATAGAGGGGATGTCTTAGGTCCATCTCCTGTTTAAGTTTTTCGACGCTACATGCCACCTCTCTGCGGGTCTCCGGTGGTGCTATTCCCGCTAGAGGGTACAGTTTGTCAAGTGGAGTGGGTTTGAGACAACCAGTTATTATGCGGCAGGTATCGTTGAGCGCCGAGGTAACTTGCCCTGCGTGGGAGGAACGGTGCCACACCGGGCACGCATATTCTCCCGCCGAGAAGCACAGCGCCAGGCCTGTTGTACGGAGGGTGTGTGCCGAAGAGCCCCAGTGTGTTGATGTAAGTTTCCTCAGCAGACAGTTACGTGAGCTAACCTTTTGGCGTGTCTTTATGCAGTGGCTTTTAAAGGATAGTGTCCTGTCTAGGATTATTCCCAGGTACCTCGGTGTTAGGCAGTGCTCGATAGCGACACCATTCCAGCTAACATTGAATGGTCTAGTTGCTTCCCGGTTTCGAAGATGAAACACACACGACTGAGTTTTTGTGGGATTCGGTTTCAGGCAGTTGGTTTCGTAGTACGTCGTGAGATCCTCTAAGGCCGCTGATAGCGTTTCTTCCGTGTCTTCGAAGTTGTCACTTTGGGCCGCTATTGCTAGGTCGTCTGCGTACGCGAACCGCTGAGTTCTGTGCAGAGCAGGCTGATCGTTAGTATATATATTAAATAAGATCGGAGCAAGCACACTACCCTGCGGGAGACCGTTCTTTTGTGAGCGCCAGTGGCTTTTTTGCGATTGGAGGTGGACTTGGAATCTGCGGTTGTGGAGCAGTTCGCGAAGGATATTTATGAAACTGGTGTCCTCAGTCATATTACCCACCTTTGAGAGCAACCGCCGTAAGTTCACCGTATCATAAGCAGCTGTTAGGTCCACGAAGACCACGCCTGTCACCATGCCGAGTTCGAAACCATCTTCTATGTGCTGTGTTAGCTTTAACGTTTGGCTCGTGCATGACTTTCCTGGTCGGAAACCAGCTTGTTCCGGGATTAGAAGCGGTTCCACGATGGGAGCGAGGCGGTTCAGAAGAAGGCGTTCAAACAGCTTGTAGGTGTGGCACAATAGGGATATGGGACGATAACTTTTTGCGTCCGAGGGGTCCTTTCCAGGTTTGAGAAGCGCGATAACCTTCGATTTGCGCCACACCCTTGGTATTTTTTGCGCCGACAGGCAGTTGTTAAATAGCTCGAGGAGCCAGTGCCTGGCCCTCGGTCCAAGATGTTTGAGTTGCTCCACGGTCAGATCGTCAATGCCGGCGGCTTTACCGTTTTTTAGCGTTTTGACGGCTACTTCAAACTCGTGATGGGTAAATGGCTTACTCAGATCGGTGTGCTTTTGCTGCTTTGCGGGTATTCGGTGCAGTTTGGGCATCCGACTGGTGGGTTTCCCATTAAGCAGCAGTTGGGTTGCTACCTGATTAGCCGTGACTTTGCCTGGGTTCATTGGTGGTGGTGGTTCACCTGTGACTTTCCGCAAGTTTGACCACGCTTTCTTGCTATTATGGGTCATATCTGTATTATTCACAGCTTCACACCATCTATCCCTTCGGTTACTATACCTACTTACTAAAACATCATCAGTGAAAAAGTCTAGAATAGAACAAAAATGTTCTTTATTGGTTTTCGTATGGAAGTATACTCTGTCTGATCTCAAGTCACTTTGGCACAAGGAACAAACAACCGTAACATACCTACATGTAAATTTAAGGTCGTTTTTCACTAGTGCCGTTGGACATAATTTGATTTTTATAATTCCGGATAGACTATACCTAGATATGATGAAAAAATCCATGTAGTATGCCTCTAGTTAATTTTAAATATGAGTTGTTTTTTAACCCCCATCTTTTATCATCTCCTGGCGACGATATAGATTTGTACATACCATTCTCAGTTTTAAATGGAAAATATCTTCAGAAAAGCTCTGAAAAACATGTGTTCCGAATAAAAGATCATAATCTTCAGTAGTCTCTCTCCTGATGATGAATCGCGTACCGATCTGAAACATGTTGAGCGATATTCAACTTCTACAACGTGAGTAAAACCGATAATGCATTTTAATATCTTCAGTAGTCTCGTGTATTGTCTAAATCTTTATATCAGTAACGAAACAGTTTTATATAATATAGTATGTAGGGGTATATAAATAACCCCTAATGTACATAATTTAATACCAGTAACCAGCGGGGGTGAGCGAGTGATTTTTAAAATTAGGGTGACGGGTACTGATGGGGAAAATACTTCGTTCGATTTTAATCGAAGTTAAATATTCAGTTATTACTATGTAAATAAAAATAATAGAGTATATTCTATCATATCGCCAAAACGAAGCTTATCAAATAATTTATTTTTAATTTATGAAACATGTTGTCTCATTATTATTTTTGTATCAACATTACAATTTTTAAAATGTTGTTTGTTTGAAATCTTATTAGGCGACAAAATTCCATTCAACAAGTGGAAATTGACATCGATTAATATAGATATCGAGAGATGTTTGCGCCGTGTACACCCTTAAATAAAACTTGAAATCTACGACAACTTATGCCGCCATAGAGTAGTAATAGTTTTCGACCAGTCCGCAAAAAAAATAAGCTGTTAATAATGTCAAGCTCAACGTCAATATTTTTATTAAATATAACCATTCTAAAATGTATATAGAAAAACTTTAAGGTTTTTATATATTTTTTTATTTAAAGCATAATTTTGTCACTCTGTCTAATAGTAAACATTTTCAGTCATAATTTAATGTAAAGTTATGACTGAAAAATTACACGTGCCATAATAAATTTTACTCGATTGAAAACACTATTCACTGAATTTAGTTGAACGTGTGTTCTACTAAATTGAGTGAATAGAACTAAATTCTCGACTGTACGCAATAAAAGCTTTTAATTGGGAAGTTAATTCACTTGACAGATTCCCTTCACTTAAAATTATCACCGAATGTATCTTTGCCTTATTGAGATTTACTGTGACTTAGTTTTTTTATACAAGAGGCACTCTTAGTAGGTACAGTAGTTTAATGATACCTACTAAAATGTTTACTAGTATTTATACACAATTACACGCTCTCACATTTTGTTTAATAAGCAACAAGCATTTTTCTGAAAATTCTAATAAAGTATCCATTTGTATTCTTAGTAATTTTCATTTTATAAATTTATGAAACATGTAATATCTCATTTTTTAATGTGGGTACACCACAATTTTTATTTAAACTATGAATACAAAGATCAATGCTTAAAGAAAAATTTAAAAAGGAGCTACCTGGTGGAAGGGACCGGGAATCGAACCCGGTACCTCTGGATTACCGGTCCAGCGCGTTAGCCACTTCGCTACCCTCGCTCCACGTAGACCTGACGATTTTTTCCTTATGCTTTGTGTGTGCCCTTTTTCAATTTTTCTTTAAGCTTTGATCTTTCTATTTAAATAAAAACTGTAGTGTACCCACATTAAAAAATGAGACATTACATGTTTCATAAATTTACAAAACTAACAACGCACTCTCTCGCTTGCTCGTTCACCGCTGTAAAGTGGTGCAGTAAGATGTGAATATTAACGTATTCACATAGAGGTCGCTAAGGTGTAAAAACCTTTCAAATAAACAATGCAAAGATCGACACACAAAGCATAAGGAAAAAATCGTCAGGTCTACGTGGAGCGAGGGTAGCGAAGTGGCTAAGGCGCTGGACCGGTAATCCAGAGGTACCGGGTTCGATTCCCGGTCCCTTCCACCAGGTAGCTCCTTTTCAATTTTTCTTTAAGCTTTGATCTTTGTATTCATAGTTTAAATAAAATTTTTGACTTTGTCAAAAGTTCGTAGACATAAGCCTAAAATTTGGCTTAGGCGAATTCTCAATGAAAACATAGAAACTCTATTATTTGTAAAACCATAGGTTTAATTAAATTCAAATGCTTTATATATCTATAAAATTTTAGCCTGGTAGCAACCCTAATAAAACAATAACGGTATAAATTCTTAAAAAAAGAATCAATATTTTTACTTAAATCCTTCAGCGAATTCCATTTTTAAAAGTTCTAGAATTCCACGGACCAAAGCATTCGTTAAAAAAACAAAGCGGAAAATGAGAGCTCGCTAATGAGAAATAAGATTTAAAAAGGACGGATATAAAACCTTTATCGCATTCGCCTTCGACGGAGCGGATCAAAAAAAAAAACAACAAAATTAAAAAATTTACCGCTCTGAATTAGTTTCGTGGGTGTAATTTTAAGGAATATTTTTATGCTTCGTACTGGACATTAGTATCATTTAGGATTTTAATGAAAATTAAGTAGTATGTATTTCGTTTGTTAAGAATTTAATTATAGATATATATGTATACTAGCTTTTGCCCGCGACTTCGTACGCGTAGAACTCGTTAATTGATATTGACAATTTAAAAAAAGCTTTCTGGTATTCAATACTCGAATGGAATCTAGTTAGTAGTTTAGTTCTGGGCTTTTGGGTGAAAGTCAGGGACAAAATGCAAAACATCCTTTTTTTTAATCTTTTCGGAGTTGCAAGGCTAAGTCCCATTCGATTCAATAAGTTATCCGAGGCTAAGTCCCATTCGATTCCATAAGCTATGCTCAGAAATGGCTCGAGATGGTGACGGTCCATAATCAACTGACGAAGAAGGTATGGTTCTATTCCCCAAAGAATTTAGTCACATTATGAAATTGGGACAAAATAATTATTAGGTACTATTATTTTTGGTTTTTACAACTTAGTTTATTGAAGTTGTAGGCGACGCGTTATCTATTTTTGTAATGCTTTCAATTTTTAAATGTTATTTTTAATAAATAGAGGGTGGATGGAAGTTGGAGTGGTATGTGCCGAGCATGGGCGTCTGAGGGGTAAGGTGTCCGCGGGGAGGGTCGAAAAAAGTTGTCGCCATTGGCCTAGGGTCAGTCGAGCTATGATACGCGCTGAGACACACGTCACTCTCTGTCCAACCATCCTTACGTTTTTCTGTCAAAATTCGCATTTATTTTCATCCCGTCACCTACAAGCTGGTCTTCGAACCGAATCTTGAGTCCCTAACTGTACTGGACTCCGCCGCGCACAATGGTGAACACACGGAGCAGTGCAAAAAGACAAGAAGAAAAGCAGAAGGAGTTACAGGAGCCGAAACAAGAGCTACCATGTTGTTCTGTTAGTCAAACTGAAGGACCCGGAAAAATAAATCAGCTGGGACAAACAAAGAAGCAACTGGACAACACGACTATTATGGATGTGGGTAGTGTTGATGAAAAAGAAAAAATTAACAAAATGGATGATTTCACACAAAGTAAATCTATAAAATCGCTCCGAAAGTCAAAAACATCTAGTTCTGCATGTTCATCAGTTTTGGCCAGGAAAAAGAAGCTGGAGTTAGAGGCAGCAGAAGCAAAAGCGCGTATACAAATGGAATTAATCGACAAAAAACTAGCGGCGGACCTAGCACTATTGGAAGAAGAAGAAGAAATAGAATACAGTTCACAATCGACTGCTAGTGACATTCATACTAACAAGGAGGTGGAGAAGTGGCTAGAACGCAGTCACCAAGAACTAGAAGCGCAGCATGTTCCACTACCGGAAAAAAAAATGGACAAGCAGCACCCGTCACCTACCCCAGCAGCGCCGGCTCCGCCGGTCCCGGGCGGTATCGAGGGCACGGTTCACCTGTTGGCAACTGCACTAAAGGATATGGCCGCGGTCTCCGCCACAAATGGGCCTAACGCTGGAATGTTAAGCCGCTTATGTACTCCTCGAGAGTTACCCCCATTTTCTGGGGACCCAATGGAGTGGCTCCAGTTCAAGCAGGCGTACGTCGAGTCAACTGAAGTATGCAATTTCAACTCAAAAGAAAACTTATGGCGGCTGCGTAAATGCCTGCATGGACCGGCTAAAGAAGCCGTAACCGCTCTGTTGATCGGAGCCACTGAACCAGATATTGTGATATCTACGCTGGAGCTTCAATTTGGAAATCCTGACATTATCATTTCGAAGATTGTACAAAGTGTCAACAAGCTCCAGTTGATGTCTCAAGAATATCATAAGGATATCGTACCATTTTCTATTAAAGTCAAAAACTACGTTGCGGCAGTCACAGCCATCGGACATGATGAGTACCTGAAGGGGATGAATATCGTATCCTTAATTTTGTCTAAGATGCCAACATTATTAATATCTAAATGGGTGGACTATAGTTACCCACTCATCAATGAAGGCACGAAGTCGCGGCTCGTTATTCTGTCGGACTTTTTAAATGACGAAGCTATCAAAACATCGAAGACTTCTGTGATTTTATCGAACACTTACAGTGATACAAAACGTAAACAAGCTGATTTTAATCACCGCTCACAAACCGTGTTAGTACAAAACGAACTAAGTGACGATAAGTGCAAATTCTGTCGTACGTCTAAACATGCCCTGCCAGACTGTAGAATGTTCAAAAAAACATTACGTAAAGACAGGTGGACATTTGTAAAGCGCCATGGATTGTGTTATAAATGTTTAGTGTCGCGACATAACAAAGAAACGTGCCCCGCTGCTCCGTGCGATAAAGATAACTGTGGTCAATCTCATCATCATCTGTTGCACTACACTCCGCGTGTAAATACCACCGAACAATCAAGTGTAAACATCACGGAAATAATAGACACTGACGTGAGTGAAACGAAATCGGACATTATCACGCATATTAACTCCAAAAGCTGCAAAGTGTTGTTACAAACTGTGCCTATTAACATCCACGGACCTAACGGAATTATTAGCGCAATGGCCTTGATGGACTCTGGGTCAACTTTGTCCCTCATAAGTAACGAGCTGGCAGCGCGCGCCGGACTGCGTGGTGACAAACAAACAATGCGTGTGAGCGGGGCGTGGAGTAATACCGAACTTACGTGCGAAAGTGAGATCGTGAAATTGAATGTGTCAAATAAAGACGGACAGATGTTTACGTTGCAAGCGCGAAGTGTTACCGAACTAAACTTACCTGCTCAAAATGCATCAATTATAAACCTTATGCAGTACGACCTAAAGCCCGATATAAGAAGCAAGCTATGTGACATTAAAAATGAGAAACCGCAAGTGCTTATAGGACAGGATCACTATCATTTATTGCTGCCTATACAAACAATAAAAGGCGGACTAAACCAACCTTATATTACAAAATGTGCTCTTGGCTGGTCCATCCACGGCTGCGTCAATGTGCCAAGTGACAAGTACCAACGCGATTCGACTTTATTTGTCACCGAAAACCAGGAAATTGAAAATGAGCATACACTGCGGGAAATTCATGAAGAAGTACGTCGGTCCTTCACTATTGAATCCATGGGCGTCTCCTGTACTCCGCGCCAGAACTCTGAGGACCTGCGAGCGCAAGAGCATCTGGAACGAACGGCTAAGTTGATAGACGGCAGATGGTATGTCGGACTTCCTTGGAAAGATATTAACTGCAAGACAACAGAATCTTATGGAAATGCGCTATCTAGACTTAGGGGCGTCGAAAGAAAAATGAAAAGAGACGACGGCTATGCTTCGAGGTACACCGAAAGAATAAATCACCTGTTTACAAACGATTACGCTACTGTACTCACCGATCCTAAACAAACGCCAAAAACCTGGTATCTGCCACATTTCGGAGTCGACAACCCAAACAAGAAAAAATTGCGACTCGTTTTTGATTGTGCATCAAGGAGCAATGGTGTATGCCTAAATGACTACCTATACAAAGGACCAGACCTACTAGTATCGTTGTACGGCATAATGCTTCGTTTCCGCGAGAATAAAATTGGCGTAACAGGAGACCTCCAAGATATGTTTTTACGAGTTAAAATCATCCCTGAAGATCGAGATGCCTTTCGTTTTTTATGGAAGACGAGCCCCGAAGGCTCCACTATGCCAGAGGGTCCTGTAAAAACATATATAATGAAATCTTTAATCTTCGGAGTTAATTGTGCGCCGTTTATCGCCCAATTCATAAAAAACAAGAACGCCCAGCGCTATGAGTCATCTATGCCGGCCGCTGCATCTGCGATTTGTAAACAACATTATGTCGACGATTATATTGACAGCTTCGAAGACGAAGAAACTGCAATTCGCGTTGTTAATCAAGTGACCCATATTCATAAACAAGGAGGATTTAACTTACGTAACTTTACAAGCAACAACGAAACATTAATAAATGCTTTACCGAAAGAAAGCTTGGGGTCCACAGCCATAAGATTCAAAATCGATCAACAAGACGATGGTGAACGCACACTCGGACTTGTGTGGTATCCAAAAGACGATCTCCTGGGCTTTGACGTCTCTTTCAAACGTATACCTGAAACTATAATATCTGGACAAACGAGACCTACTAAACGAGAGATGTTGCGAGTCGTAATGTCCATTTTTGATGTCTACGGATTTTTATCCCCAATAACCATAAGGGGTAAAATTATAATAAAAGAGACTTGGAGGCAAGGAATACATTGGGACGACACTATCACAGATGATTTATATACAAAATGGATAGAATTCCTCGAACTGCTGAAACGTACGCGAACAGTGCGCCTGCCCCGATATTATCAAGCTGCAGTGCGCGCGAGCGAGATGGAGAATGCACTGAATGCACCGGATAGCAGCAGCGGCCGGGCGGCCGCCTATACAAACCTACAAATGCATCTCATGTGCGATGCGTCATCGCAAGCGATTTGTGCCGTTGCCTACTGGCGTTGGTTAGATAATAACAATCGATGGCGATTAGCGTTCATTTCGAGCAAATGCAGAGTTTCGTCTTTAAAACAAAAAAGCATACCGAGGTTAGAACTGGAAAGCGCTTTATTGGCTGCGAGATTGGCGAATACCATAAAAAAGGAACACAAAATGTTCACACATGAAATATATTACTGGAGTGATTCGACAACTGTTTTGCACTGGATATATAACGATGCGCGCACTTATAATGCGTTTGTGGCGCATCGCCTCGGCGAAATAGACGAATTAACGGAATCTAATCAATGGAGATACGTACCTACCAAGTTGAACGTAGCCGATATTGCAACAAGGGATACTTGCGAACTTAAGGCACTAGAAAACGAATGGTTCCACGGCCCTTCGTTTTTGTATAACTCTGAGAACACATGGCCCTCTAACATACAACTACCTAGACCTGCCGACGTGGACCTGGAATGCATAATGACTATTCACGTTGCGCCCGAAGACTTACCTCCAGTTCCAGAACCTGAAAGGTTTTCGTCATGGCTAAGGCTACTCAAGGCTACCTGTGCGATGTTATTGTTCATCAATAAGTGCAAGAAACTCACCGGGAATATTAATGGAGAGCTGATGGAAAAAGCAGAGCGCTTGCTTGTAAAATTTTCTCAAACGCAGTCGTTTCCTGAAGACCTGGAACACCTGAAAAATAAGAGAGATTTAAATCGGAAAAGTAAATTACTTACCTTATCCCCTGTACTCGACGAATGCGGTATCTTGCGCGTTGATGGCCGAATTGGAGCGGCTTTGGGCATTTTACCTGAAACAAAGCGACCCGTCATCCTCGATGGTCGTAATCACGTCACCAGGCTGATTGTGAGACATTATCACGTAATGGCTGCTCATGGAAACCAGGAGACAGTGGTTAATAATCTGAAACAAAAATATTGGGTTATTCGAATTCGACCGACAGTGAAACATGTGAGCAGTAAGTGCATGCTCTGCAGAATAAAGAGAGCTAGACCGCAACCACCTAGAATGGGAGACTTACCTCTTGCACGGATGGCCCATCACCAACGAGTGTTTACCTTTTGTGGAATAGATCTATATGGCCCAATGGAAGTGTCAGTTTTGCGCCGACGGGAAAAGCGATACGGGGTTTTGTTTACATGCCTCACAGTACGAGCTGTTCACATAGAGATAGTGACAAGGCTCACGACTGATGCTTTGATAATGGCCTTGAGAAGGATGGCGGCTCGTCGTGGATGGCCTCAACAGATCTTTTCAGACAATGGCACCAATCTGAGGGGCGCAGACAATGAGCTCAGAAAATCTATTTGTGAACTGAACGAGGACGTGTTAAAGAGTTTCGCTTTAAATTATGGCACGACCTGGAACTTTTTGCCGCCAGCTAGCCCACACTGGGGTGGGGCATGGGAAAGGCTAATTCGCTCAATTAAGACTTCACTTAAAGTGGTTCTAAAGGAACAGGCCCCACGAGATGAAGTTCTGAGTACACTAATGGCAGAAGTGGAACAAATAGTAAACAGCCGGCCCCTCACACATGTCACAGTCGAGCCACAGAGCGATGAGTCATTGACGCCGAATCATTTTTTGCTGGGCGGATCTTCTAATTTACCGATACTCGGCTCTTTTGACCACTCTGACATGTTTTTACGCAAACAATGGCGAATCTCTCAGAGGCTGGCGGACCTATTTTGGAAGCGCTGGGTACGAGAGGTACTGCCACAGATGATACCGAGACAGAAGTGGCACCAAGACCAACGACCCTTACAAGTGGGAGATCTGGTATTGGTTGTAGACCCTGAGTCACCCCGCAATGTTTGGCCAAGAGGTATTGTTCATGAAACAATTCCGGGCAAGGATGGTCGCATTAGAGTTGTTCACATAAAAACCAAGACCGGAATATTACGGAGGTCAGCGGCACGCGTCGCATATGTACCTACTGCAGATGATTAAGTGCTGATGCAGCACTGGGGTGGGGTTTGTAGGCGACGCGTTATCTATTTTTGTAATGCTTTCAATTTTTAAATGTTATTTTTAATAAATAGAGGGTGGATGGAAGTTGGAGTGGTATGTGCCGAGCATGGGCGTCTGAGGGGTAAGGTGTCCGCGGGGAGGGTCGAAAAAAGTTGTCGCCATTGGCCTAGGGTCAGTCGAGCTATGATACGCGCTGAGACACACGTCACTCTCTGTCCAACCATCCTTACGTTTTTCTGTCAAAATTCGCATTTATTTTCATCCCGTCACCTACAGAAGTATAGTTCAATAAATTATCCTAAATGATTTATTTCGGTCAGTAAAAACAGGTAATTTTTTTGATTTGGAGACATGAGCAAGCTACATACTCATAGCTTTGATCTTTGTATTCATGGTTTAAATAAAATTGTGGTGTACCCACATTAAAAAAGAGACATTACATGTTTCATAAATTTATAAGCTACATACTGTTCATGAGAAAAACATTTCGTGCCCAAATATATTGCTGCTACTTTTAACGTTTGCCCCTATGATTTATTAATAGTCATAGAAAATGCTAAAAACTGTTAATGGAAACTGTAGACGTTTAAAATTAAATGGTAAATTATATTATACGGTATAATTGGAACACGTGGTATAAGTGCACTTTGTCCCTTGGCTTCTCCCGTTAAAATCGTGCCCTTCACAATGTATTTCCCTAATTAGGTGATTCTCAATCTAGCGCCGTTGCCAAATTTGGGTGCGTCTAAGTTGCGCATTAACAAAACTGGTACTTTTTTTGTTGATTTTGAAAACAATATCAGTTTTGGTGCCAATATGGTTCTTTCACATAGCCAGTTTTCGTCATGAATATAAGTGTGCCTATAAACCGACCATGAAAAAATGCTCGGTCGGTGATAGAGTCAAAAAATGGCACTTTTTTCTAGTTCCTCTTATAAGTATCGTAATAAGGCTATCCTTCTCCATCAACGCGTGTCAGGCCCTTGACTTAAGCACGTCGATTATGTAGCATAATAGTTGATTGACAATTCGGGTCTTGTCGAGTATCCGAGTCTAAAATCCGAAAAATACAAAAACTTTATGCACTAATACTGTACTCGGCGATAAATGTTGCACATCGGTAGCCCTTAATTTGAAAAAAGATGATGAAGGTCGCTGGTTCAAGCCTCGTTATGGTAGAATATTCTGGTTCGAAAAAAATATATGGAAAAAGATGGCCAAAGAATTTGTTCACCCTGCCATACACGCCAAATTAAGAGGCAATTCAACAATTGGCTGTTTACGACGATTTCCGAACACTGGCGACCGTCCATCAATCATCGTTTAAAATTAAGAGGAACGAACGTAAATACTTTCACGTTTATAATATTGTTAATGTTAAGTATCCTATCTTTGCATACTGAGTTATTTACTACTTTATTTATACTCAGTTACCAAGCGGAGGTACATAATCAAAGCTCGTCTAGGCACTATTTTCAGATGATGTGCGTATCGGAGCGTGATACCTACCTGAAGGGCTACTCCGATGTTCGAAATTTTACTTTCGTATAGTGCTATTCCATTCACTCAAATATACCTTGACAGGAGATCGAGAGGGATGGCACTATTCGACAGTCGAATTTTGAACATCGGAGTAGCCCTTCTGTTATCACTGGTTTGACATGTCTTGCCAGATGGGTGTGTGACGTTTGTCAAATCAAATGTGATTGATTCAAATTTGTAAAATTTTATGTATATGATTCTTGAAATTACGCGATTAATCGAATTTTGCGGAAACATGTTCCCATATCAGAATTTAATGTTTTTTTACAAAGAATAGGTTGGTATGCGTTTCGTCAAGGTCTATCGTAGGTAGATTAGTTTACGTCAAAACGATGACATGTAGGGAGTTGTTTCAACTACAATGATTTGCTCTCCATACAAAGTTTAATCCCGTTTTTCGTCCCTAAAAGGGATATTCGGGATGAAAAGTATCCTATGTCCTTCCCCGGGACTGAAACTATCTATATACCAAATTTCATCTAAATCGGTTCAGCGGTTTAAGCGTAAAGAGGTAACAGACAGACAGACAGACAGACAGACAGACAGACAGACAGACAGACACACTTTCGCATTTATAATATTAGTATGGATTAGCAACTGTGCATTTTGTATGAGCACAAATGCTTTTTTCATGGCGCTTTATACTAAATATTATAATTTACGCTAGTAATTGCATATTTAATCATTATTTCATTACTCATAGCCTTCCTTAATTATTGACGATGTATTAACAAATATATACATCGTCAATAATGAAGAAGATTTTTGTTAAATAAAAGACAAAAAATTAAAACAAAAGGTTGCTAGCGTGTGTCATTCAAAATGATCAGCTTCACTTATTTTAACAAGAAGCTCAGTAGTGTGATTTTCTTTTAAATAATTCCAAATATAAATTACACTGCCAACGAGCTGTGTTGCCATAGTTAATATTGATTTTCCCACCCACCATATTGGTTGATAGGGGAGACAATGCTGGGGTACCACCCTCATACATTTTAACAAGGCCATGTGCAAAAATGGGGTTTTTGGAGCATCATAATATGATTAGGTGGGGTATGTAGTTGATTTATGTTTTTGATCATGATGATACATAGAGTCGCTATCTTTTAGTCTGTAATGAGGGCCATTTCGTTTGACCGCATTGGATATCTAGGAATAAAAATATATGTAGATATGGCCATCACCTTGATTTCCCGATACGACATGACGTTTACCTTTTCTTTTATTTGTGTTATGTAGCTTATTCTTGGTACACTGTCTCGCTTTCCTTCAACTACTTTTCCTTCGATTATGTTGCTTATAAAAGTGTCAAGTCGTATAAGGTGACCAAACAACTTCCCTCTCCTCGCCTCTATGGTATTCAACAAATTCCTTTTTTCTGAGACTATTTTGAGTACTTGTATGTGTTTATTCCTCATCACCATTAAATCCTAGGCAATCCTTGCGAATAGGTAATTCGATATATTTTTTTCTCTACAGCTCACACACTAAATACATACTCATGGATATAAAATTAATAATGGAACTTTATTCTGCCACAGGGTAACATTTTACATGTATGAATCTACCGTCATTTCAAAAGAGGACATTACACTGTTGAGGAGAAACTCCTAAACAGTTCAGTTATTTTGTCGTAAAGTCTAGCATACGTATATAGATTCTCAACATAATTTGAGACGATGATGCCGAAAAACTCAGACTACGGTATAATATGGCATTGCGTTGCCATCCTACTATACTCCTATAAGAGATGAAGCAACTTGGCTTTAATATAATCATTCGTAATTCACCCATCTGGCACGGAGAGACGTGGGTTCAAAACCCGCTCAGAGCATAAGATTTTTAAATAGTTTACTTTAACAATAAAAATTAAACATATCAACATATCAATATCTAATGTAAATAAGGTATACCTCAAATTATTTACCTACCTATCTGTACATAATCTCCAAATATATTATCATCAAGTCTGCGACGGACAGAGATTCGAACCCCGAGAATTATTGTTCGAGATTGTTTTTAATGGCTTTTCTTTGCAAAGGAACTTTTCCGAGGACCCTCAACACGGTGAGCGATAGGGGCCCGTGGGCAAAAGAGCATTTTTGTGAGCATTTTAATTAATTTTGTTTTAAGATATGACAAAATTATCTCAGAATATTTCAAATTTCAAATGCGATATCGCAGTGACGTATTTTGAATTTATGTTGATGAGTTTATAATGAAGTAATTGTTCGTCATTGTAACCAGTGTTTAGGTTTGATGAAAAATATTAAAATTAAATTAAATAAATCTTTATTTCGGATATGTTACATCCATAAAAGGTTAGTAACTTAAAACTAATATTAGTACGACACATTAAAAACTATTAATAATAATAATTTACTTATAACTAAACAGGCAAATCTCCTAACCTGACTGACCCAGTACATTAAGATTGGGCAGTCATATCGATCAGCAATCACACCCAGAATGCTGTTAGTATCTACTTCCCCTGAGCCTGTTCAGCATCGAGGCGATTTTCTTCCGCATTATATTTTTTATTTACTGTTTACCAAATTAAATACTAATTTCAAGAAGAGATTCCAACAGTGTTCTTTTAATTATATTGTATGTAATGTTTCCGTCAGGTATATTGAAGTTTTAAATAATGTGTGTCTCGCTTTTACTATTTTGATAAGCTTGTTAGTGATCTAGAAAATGTTAAGATTTTTTATTATTAGGTCGGTTTATTGAGCTAGGTTTATAAAGCCTTTGGCCTGAATACGGAGCAAAAAAACGGTACCAACATGTCATATATATTTCTTGTTATATTGTTTCAACACAACATAGTGGCACGACTTCTGATGGTAAGCAAAGGGGAGCCCAAGTCGCAGTCGACAAGAAAACAACCGTGCCCTGTCAATTGACACTGCCATGCTGGCCTGAGAGACAACTTCATGCTTTGTTTGAAGAGTTCCATGTTGTAGGAAGGATGAAACACATATGTGCCGTCAAAGTTCCACTTTTCTAGGTAACATTACTTACCATAAAGTTTTCCACTTTATTAAATTGATTGCAGACTCTAATTAAGAGCCCTTACGCCTTGGAATATTCATCATTTTCATGACTCGATAGATGGCGTTAGCGCTCAGTGCGCGGTGCGTTCAGCTCCATAATAATCTTGATCCATTTTATTAAGTTGCGAGTGATATTTTTCTCGGGGTTACATTAACACTTTATAATATTTTATGTGCATATTGTAATAAGAAGAAAATATGTTTTAAGGAAGTATAACAGACCAGAAAATAAAAAGACTGTTCAATTCCATGACGAAATTACTTTGAAAATTTCTGAAGTTTAAATTAATGTCTCAGATACAAGTGTTGGTTTTTTATTAGAACAAAGTTAATTATTATTTCTACATTTTCATTTCGAAGTGTATCTATTTCGTATACAAGGCTTTAAAATTACCATCAACTGTTTATCTTCCAAATTTCATACTATTCATATTATAGTAAGTATACTATCTCCAATCTGGCTCTTGCTCTCTCTCAGCTCTTCTTGATCTTAAATAACTGTATGCATTCAGCTATAGACTGCGTTTTACGCGGCACGCATGACCTTGTAAATTGTAATGTATTTCATCCCACATCTTGACCAACCGACGTTTGATTGAAATCAAATGTGGCCGTAAGTAGATACTTCCAATAGTATTCCCAATTTCCGAATGTATAAATTATGTTAAATATTTTGATTACATTGCGATTGTCCTTCTGAGGTCGAAAAAATGTCTTGTGAGGACGAAAATGGACCCTTACATACAATTACCCAATACACACAATAGGACCTTAGTTATGGGCATCCTTATTTAATTTTCTAATATATCACATTTAAAATCAACCGGGGCTATTGTAGTCTTTGAATTTTGGTATATGAATAAGTGATGCCATTTGAAAGTTATTATCAAATTATTAGGAAATCTATGCTTATGCATTCGCTATAATTTAATTTTCTTATAATTTGGAGTTTTATCAATGAAGCAAATAAATGTTATAGCGTATGTAGGGGTAGATATTATTATATACTTTTTAACTAGCTCGCAATTGACAACATTTCATATTTTTAAGACTACAATTTTATTACTTTTCTGAATTCTGCTTAGGAAGGTGAAGGTATCTCTGTTTTAATATATTTGCTGATAACTATTTATTTTATTATTAATTTATAAAAACGTACTAATGTGGCAACACCAAAATCAAACCAAAATACTCAATGGAACGGTTTCTTTAGTCCAATTTCTTATAAAAAAAAGTAAATTAGGTTGAGGTTGACATGACATTGTCAAAATTCAAAATTGTCTGTTTGGCTTGATTGATATTACTGATCTATTACTGATTCTGGAAGCAGTAACTATTGAACTTACATCAAGATGGTCTCCGCAGAATTATCCCCTAACTCGTAACCATTAGGAAGTTGTACCTTCCATCATCAGCTCAGCATCGTGAGATGATGACTACCAAACGCAACCTGGATAACTTTATAAAATACATGAAAAACATTGCATGTGCTTATAACATTTGAGGGTTGCCCTCGATTTCTCTGGGATCCCATCATCAGATTCATTACATGGTGACGAGGGGACGACATCAGGAATATACGTTTTCAAATTAAAAATAAAACCCTCCTCCTTTTTTGAAGTCGGTAAAAAATGGTGTTTTTTTTAATTTTTTTTTCGAAGATGTCTTAATTTTCGGAATTTGAATGCCACAAATGCTCCGGTACAGATTTTCTGCCACCTCCGGCAATTCAGAATTAAGATAAAAAAAACCCAGCCAAGAGCATGTCGGGCCACGCTCAGTAGTTGCCAATCATTCACAATAGACGGGCTTTCAGGTTTAAATTACGAGAAAGCTCTATAAAAAAGGTCGTAAACGCCAATGTAACTGTAATTATTTATTACCTTCTGGAACTTATCGATTATACGCGCCAGATTGAGCGGAATGTTTGAATGCAGTATGTCACTTAACTAATATGTGTAAGGTTCGAAGCATAAGGACACCGCGCGGCACATACGTCGTTTTAAAGAAAATTATGAAATTTTGCGATAACTCAAAAAACGGCTCGACCGATTTTATTCAATATAGTTTTTATTGAAAGTACCATAATTTTTTGACCCGTGGTTGAAAAGTTAGAGGAGGGGGACGCTATTTTTTTTTATTTTCGGAGCGAATATTTACAAAACTGCTGACTTTATCAAAAAGTAATGCTGTGAGACCCCTATTATTTTTAAAAGACCTATTCAACGACACCCCACACACTAGTGTTGGATCGAAAAAATCACCCCCACTTTAGGTGTACGGGAGGTACCCGAATAAAAGTTTTTTTTAGTTTTTATTTTACCGTTTTGTCCGCGTGATACATACACATACTCATACCAAATTTCAGCTTTCTAGTACTAATTCATCACTGAGCTAAGCCGCGGACAGATAGACAGACGGACAGACGGACATGGCGAAACTATAAGGGTTCCTAGTTGACTACGGAACCCTAAAAAATAGGCATTACAAACTTTTTTAATGTCACTTGACTAGTGTGACGGCCTTCTATTATGCCATTTGCTCGAGCAACCCTCATCTATCTCTAACGGTTTTCGAGAGACAGGAGAAACCAAAAAAATCCCATACAATTTTATCAATTCTGAAAATAAAAATATTTTATTGAAATTCGGAATCAAGGATAAATAAATTTCACCTCACTACAACTATTTTGAAATTTTGTTGTTCGCTAAAGACGGCTTGTTAGATTGCTCCAAGACCTGAATCGATCACGACACCATGGACCTCATAAAATATCGATCTGATAATCAACTATTGACGACCTAATGGGATCTTTGGGCCACATTCAGGTCAGAAGTAATAAGAAAACCACGATCAGTATTCATCTAAAACTTAAGAACGATGAGTTACGATAAACTTGGTATCTATTATTAAATAAAGTATCTTGATGTTTCAATCGCACTATACTATGCAGCACATTCTTGCTTGGGATGGGACGGACGGAACAAACTGACGTAGGTCCGACCTCTGAGAGCGCTGCGGCCCGACTAAATTTCTCGGCCCGGCGCAAGCTGATTTATAGGAATTATAGTCAATGTTTAGAAATATATATCTTGGGTAATATAAGCCCTATGGTGATGGTTTTTTTTTTGTGGGTCGAAATAGAGTTAAATTTTGTAATTATATAGTTTTTAAACCAAAATATTGTTATCCTTTGCGAGAAAAAAAATAAATGTAACCCTGTTTTTATGTCAAAACTAGCGAACATTCAGAGGGTAATATCTCGATTTTGGAAAATGAGTTTTGAATTTTCAGCACGTTACTACCTAGATAAAGATATGAAGAATAGAAATATAATCGTTCTTGGCCCAAATAATTCTTAGCTACTGCAAAATCACGATTTAAAAAGACACATCTAGCTGCGAAATACGAAAAGGTCTGTCAAGAAAACTTATTATTTTTTTTATTTTTGGCTTGAAAATCGCAATTTTTTCACTCTTACTTCCTAGTTTATGAAGTAATCTATCTGATGCGTCAATATTTCTTACATAAATACGAATGTTTTTGCCATAATCTTGAATCAAATATGGAGCATTTTGCGAAATACGCTCGGTAGAAGGCATAAGGGCTCTTAAGCGTTTATAATAAATCGGCGTCCACCATCGTTATTAATCCTCAATTTGTGTATAACGTATATAAATATATATATATATATATAGTCTGAATATTCTGACAAAATATTATAATATTTGATTTAATGCTATGAGAAGGACCCTCAAGTATTTACGTTCGATATTGGGGCTGAAATAATGAAAACCATCGGGGACTCGCCAATCTCGACGTCTTGGTTCTTTTAGAAGTAGCGGCAGCAAAAAAAATAGGTAATAAAATACATTGAATCGGGTCGTACAATTCGGATATCGCTCGACATGTTCATATATAATATGTAGTTTTGTAAGTACATACAAAATATATGAAATATGATGTAAATATCTTTACAAAAACCTCACTACCTAATGAATTAATATCAGAAGTCCGTCATTTATGAATCTATTTTAGATATGTTTTTTTGTTTGGGTTTTTTTTAAGTACGTACCAGAAGTAAGTATGAGGGGGGCTTTTCCTACACATAAAATTCATCCATTCCCCATTGCGGTGTACATTATTCCTACAGGTAGAACCTTCGGCCTTACGAGGATATACATTTACACATTTTGGGTCTCATGCATTTGTTTCCTGAATAGGATTACTTTCCGTTGAAGTCTGTTTCTTTTTTGTAACAAAGTGATTATTGTTTATTTCAAAATATAATAAGGTTATACTTTTTTATTCTCTGTATTTTCATATTTTTGATTGAGTTGTGTTAATTAATTTTGATTACCATAGTTGTTGTATTACATGCGTATTTTTTCTGAAGAACTTTTTTTGTTACCACTACCGAATTTGATCAGCAAAAAAATATTTGACTTGACACCCGCGCCTAAAAGAGCATTTCTTAGCCTCGCTATTGCAATTATGGAAATCAAACAGGGGTGCCTTCTTTGCGTTTTATTTAAATTCGCTCTGAGAAATAATTACGTAGGTATGTTTGTATACGTACAAAATATACGATCTGGATAGAAAGTCGTACATAAATTAAATTATTATATATTTTCCATTTACATATGAAATATTAAAATCTGAAAAATGAACATATTGCATTCTTGTTTTAAAAATTGGAGAAAAGTAAAATAAAAAATTGCAGATACCTATGTATTAATAAGAACTCGAATCGAATAGAAATAAGAATCATTCACTGTCCTTTATATCCGTTGTAATATTTTTATTGACTCGGAGAACCTACTAATTAAAATTATTTGAGAGTAGTTCATAGCAAGATGAGAAGAACAGGCTACAGCGCTAAATTCCACGTAACATCGGTCCAATTATAAGTCAATAGTATCAATCGAATGTAGCAATTACGACCGCAGAACGCCACTACGAAAAACCTTGTATAACTACAACATACATATATGTTAGAACATCCAATACAATCTTTGACGTATTCCGAGAGCTTATTCACACTTATTATGATATACACTTATATACTCACCTAGTATATAAAGCAGACACACGCCAACGAAAAATCCTCACGGCTCAGCGATTTCAATACCCAATCTTTAGGGGAGTGCCGAGTACCTACTCACGCTCTCCTGCCTTCAAACGAAGAGGGCGAAACTTCTCGCAATCTGCATTTTTATTTAAGTTTTAGACGAAAAATTTTCCACCCCCCCGAATTCAATTTTTTCCCCAGAAAATTAATTAGAGAACACGGTTCTATGTTGATTATGGGTCCTTTAATTCTGGCGAAGATTAGTAAATATAGGGTGTATTTGAAGTTGGGGGATAATTTGGCGTTTCTTAGATGCGTTCTGATAATTAGTTTCGTTATGCCAATGTTAATAACTTTCTTTTTGGGGTGTGTAATTGAGTTGCGTAGCTAGCTTTATGGATTTGAAGTCTTAATTGAAGTGTGTTTTTGGTTACAAAATGAATGTTGTTCGAGTTACATAATATTTGTCGTGCACGTAAAATATACACAAAAGTTTTTTTTCTATTGTTTTAACGAACTTAGTCAATGCAGTGACTAACTCCCTCTTACACTAAAGTTCTATTTTTGAAATAACTAAACCAATTAAATGTCTTAAGCATATCGTTACCTATATTCGAAATATCAGGGACATTACCTCAAAATTCTCTCACGTTTTTACAGTAATCCCAAAAAAGTTTTTTAAAACATCAAAAAAATATCAACGCAAACAACCGCTTTAAAATCCATCTACCGTACAGAGTTAAGTGGCAAACAAGAAAAAAATAACCCCAAAGATTTAAAACAGTCTCATAATTTAAAATTCAGTTCACACATCGGATCAGCTTCAAGTCGACAAAAAAGATTAAAAAAACAATGGTAAAAAAATGCAAAAATATTTTTTGACACGTTCCTTAACACCCGATAATTTTTAGGGTTGAGAGGTGTACAAAAAAGAGTATGCACCAAATTAAACGCTATTTCTGTAGTAGAAGGTTTATTTTAATGTCGACTTGTTTTTTTACCTGAAATCAATACAATCAATACCCTAATCGAATTTGTATGAAGATTGTGGGCACGCGACGTTTTTTTCGATGGTAATGATCAATAGATTTACGTATACTATTATAGTGGTCATAATAAATGGTAAACATGCTGTAAGTGCCCGTATTATTGGTAAATGATCTATAAATGTGTTACATATCAATGTAACACATTTATAGTTTTTTATTTAAACAGTTTTATTAACATACTTTTAAAAAATACATTTTTTAATTTCAATACAATTTAAGATGACGAATTTTGTACTTTTTTATAAAAAAAAAAAACATTCTCCTAAATGTGTACCTAGCTGGAATTTAACTTTTTTTTCTTTCTCTAAGGAGTTTTTTCCCTATTTTTTAATTTGTAACCTTAAGAATTCTTTGTATTTATTTGTGCTCTTCTATGGTTTGAATTTCCTTTCTTCTCTGTATTTTTTTTATTTATCAAGGAGTTGAAACCGTTATATAATAATGTTTTATTCGTAATAAAAAAAATACATGAGCATTAGTTAATAATTTAAATCTTAGTAAGTAGATTTGTAGTTTCTCAGTTATATTGTGGGAAGGTAAGCGAGTTTCCTCATACTTTACTTTCATTTTAAATCAGGTAAAAACGTTAGTGTAACTATTTACTAAAAGTTAACAAAATGAATTTTCGAACTTTGGATCCAATTGGTAAAAAACAGAAGTTCATCCCACGAATATTATAAAAGCGAAAGTTTGTATGCGAGTGTGTCCTTTTGTTACTTTTTAACGCCAATAAGGCTGGATGAATTTGCATGACATTCAGAACAGATATAGAGTGTAACCTACCCTAACTTAACGCAAAGGCTACTTTTAATCCCGACAAATAGTATGGTTCCCGTAGAATAGTCTATACTTACCCCGATTTCAACAATTCACATTATAGATGTCATTTTTTTTACAATAAATTCGATAAAATTAAAATAAATAACATTAGAATTTAAGGTGCAAAATGTATGCTATTTAATACAAATAAACAGTTTCTCTTGCAACACTAGCGAAATCGTGGGCATAAGCTATTAATAATATTTACGGGATTTCAATTTGCTGGTATTATATAATATGGCCTTGAGCAACCGGTCCCGCGATGTCCTTTGTGACCATGGTCGACAAATGGGGATCGGATCCCGTTTCCAACGTTGTGTGAGTGTGCGAGGGATACCAAGAACACTCACCCTGGAACCAGTTACTGTATTTTTGTACTGAACAAGTGGTTCAATATTTTTTCTGAATAATAATTGTATCAGGCGTTACTTTGCGGTAATTCATATTAGGTAATTAAAACAATAAATAAATAAATATCTGACAACCTCACACAAATCGATCTAGTCCCAAATTAAGCTCAAGAAGGCTTGTGTTATGGGTACTAAACGACAATATACGTACTTATATAGATAAATATATACTAAAAACATAGGACAACCATGACCCAAGCACAAATATTCGAGTTCATCACACAAATATTTGACCTGGCCGGGATTCGAACCCGGGACCACCGGCTTCGTAGGCAGGTGTCTAGAAACTGCGCCAAACGCGTCGTCAATAATATTGCTTTGCTAATCCGCGATATAATAACGTGCCAGTCAAATAGTGCTAACCCGTTCACGGTAATCATTAAATGTAGTAATTGTTTAAATAAATTATCAATGCATGCAGTTTAGCTAAGTAGTAGGTATTCTTTAAAATTACCATATCAGCCGAGGCTCAGCCGATACGTCCACTGCTGGACAGGGACAGGCCTCACAATGGTCGGTGATGCGCCGCGCTCAGCCAATTTCTGCCCGCAATCCTAAACAGGTCATCGGTTCACCTTGTTGGAGGCCCTCCACGCTGCGTCTTCCGGTCCGCTGCAACTCAAGCACCTTTCTGCCCCAAAAGGCCATCACGTTCTTGAAAGTAACCTACTTTTAATATATTTTTTACGTATAACCCAGAAAATTACAGATATCAGATAAATCTAGTCACTCGACACGAGGCCGCAAGCACTAACTCCGTAAGTCCTAAAACTCCATACTTCCATAGAGCACGTCCTTGGGCGACCGGTCGGCCCGCTAGCCGGGGTTACTGGGCCTGTGAACTTGAACTTGCTTTTGTACATTTGTGAGTTACGTACTTTTGCTGTCGGGCGTATGTGGAATTTTAAGTAGGTTGAATTTTTCGTATATTAAGCTTTACAACTATTTGTCACTTTGTGCACCCGATTTAAGTACTACTATGGTTGGAACTTTTAATCGAAGTATTATCCTAGAAATATGTCAATGGGTTACGTTTAAATATCAGAAAAAAAAAATAAAAAAAAAAAATATCCGAAATAATATAAATATTAACCGATAATCTTACAAAAATCGACCTGGTCCCAAACTAAGCAATGCTTGTACTATGGATACCTAGACGACGGTATAGGTACATAATATATAAATTCATACGAGTAATATTATATAGATAGAGTCTGGCTAGCTAAATAATGTTAACAGATATTTCCTTGTGGTGATTGTTAAACAATTTAGTAGGTGGGTCCTCTATAAATAATTTTTATACTTTATTAATAAAAAAACTAAATGAATGTTCTAACATTCCGATTGTGTTGAAATTTGGCATAGCTGTACTTATGTATTTTTTTTTGTTGATGGATTAATATTATGGTATTATCGAGCTAGATCTTATTTACCTACACTAGATTTTTTTTTCGCTTTGTATATGGCTAGAAAGTGTAAACATAGGTGTTTGTCGTTGACTGTACCTACTGTACAGTAGGTACAGTCAACGACAAACACCTATTTTTACGTACATAGTGGTAGAAATAATGTGAGCTCTGAGTGCACGTCAATATATGTTTAACTTATTTCCTTAGGTAAGTACCTAATAGTTACCTTACTTGTGCATAGAAAATAAAAAATAATTTCTAGTATCAAAACTATAATTCCTACTACACAAAGTGTGACCTGCCGCAGATTTTTTAAATTTCCCGCCGAAATTTTGAGTAATATTTCCGTAGCCCGACTATAACATCCATGACCCAGGAACAAATATTCGAGTTCATCACTCAATATTTATCCTTGCCGAGATTCGAATCCAGGATCGTCGGTTCAGTAGACAGATGTAAGTACTACAAACTGCTCCAACCTCGTCGTCAAGTCGTAGTTGATTTAAGCGTTACGTAACTACAACCCTATTTTGGCGTCGGCGCAAAAAAATAAAAAGTTACCTCATAAAAAACCCGCGAATGTCTCAAGAAGGGACGTTTTTCCACGGGCAATTACAAACAAGCATTTTTAATTTAAGAAGCATTATCTGCTAAGCTCGGTGATGTTCATTTCACTCCAGGGACTCATAATTCAGTCGCTTTCCCTTTTTGCCAACGATTATTCTTTCTCTAAACTGCTTTAGGGGCGTTTTTTTCTAAGAAATAGGATTGTTTCTTAGGAGTCGTTTATTTGTTTTTGATCTCTGGCTAAATTGTAAATAAGTACATAATTTTTAAAAACATAGGATGTAATCATCGCACTGATATTATAAATGCGAAAGTTTGTGAGTGTGTTTGTACGCTGAAACGGCTGTACCAATTTTGGTAAAATTTGGTGTTGAGGTAGCTTAGGAGCTTACCCTACATTAACACATAGATATAAGCTACTTTTAATCTCGAAAAAAAGAAGTGTTGCCGTGGGATGAACGCCAATTGTGGACAGATTTTTTAATTTCTTTTTCGATTTCGTCAGTATCTATCTTCTTTAACGATTTGTTGTATCACTTTCAACCGACGTCAAAAACGGAGTAGGTTTTTTTTTAATATATATTCCATTCCATGTTATGATTCTTCAAAACAGAAAATTCTTTCAGTGTTTCAAAGAGCATGCTTTCTAGTTTCTAGTATTAAATATTGTTATAAAAGATAACTTCGTTTTATTGGCGATGGCGTTTGTTATTTTTATGTTAAAAAGTAATTATTACACTAACAACAGTCATGTTCACACCAAATCATGTTTATTTAAACGTACATTTTAAACTATTTAGTTTACACAAACTTAAATTTATCTTGACATGTAGAAAACCACAACCAAACTTCAAGTTAGAGTTATATTTAAGTGTTTCCATACAACGGTTCATTCTATGTAATAAGCTAATAAGCGTCAATCAAAACCAGAGTTGTATGTCATAAATTTAATACACACGGTGCAATTATTTCCACACTTTCCCATAAAATAAAAAAAGCCAGGCGTGGCCTCATAATAGTTATTGCGTGTTCAACTAATCACCAACTTACCTTTGCAGTTACATAAAACATTGTTACATACTAACTACACAACATTTAGTACTAGTGCCTTGTTCGATAGCGGCAAATGTATGTTTGCTTATCACCAACTTGTGTTTGCAGTTGTATAAAACATTGTTACATACTAACTACACGATTTTAAGCAAAAGTTACTTGTTTGATAGCAGCAAATGTAATATTTGTGTTGTTAATGTTCACTCCTTTGTTTCACCATTGGTTACCATCTTGGTCACGGTTGCTTAACGCGGCTATACAATAACCATTCTTGATACTTTGATATAAAGTTTTTAATTATTCTATGTTTTGTTTCTTTGTAGGTGTAAAGTTAATGCCATTTACATTAAATCAGCATATTTAAGACTGACTTATTCCATTATGAAGTCACATTTGTTCAATATATCGTCGGGTAAATGTATCGTCGGTCAATGTACCGCGTAAATAACAGCTGTCGATAAAGTTCTCACTTCAATAAAATACTTAGCATTTGTTTGAATATTGATTCGTCTCTGCCCTTGTTACTTACGCGGTATTGCACTATCCCCGACGATGTATATCGGCAGGATTGGTCTAAATATTATGTTAACTTTTGTAGTAGCAGCCGGCTCTTGGTACAGCCAATAACAAAATCAGCTACAAGAACCAAGTTGGTACCTAATTATTGTATTAAGCGATTTACACTCACGTGAAATTGTCAGGAACGGCCCGACATATTTCGAACACGTATGGAGCTCCTCATCAGGGACTGCTACCCGTACACCGGCGTGGCGACTTTGTCACAAAGGAGTTCGAAACATGTCGGGGGGTTCCTGATAATTTCACGTCCGCTTAATACAATAATGAAATATGTCAAAAGTCTTAAGGGTACGGGTAATGCGAAACTAGCGCCAATTACGAATTTTTATTATATCTTCCAAACCAGATCAATTTTCAGTAATTGCAAGATATTAGGAGCTGGAAAAACACCTTTAGTGTTTATTAAATCATTATACATAATTTCTTGTTCTTTAGTTGTCTCTAAAAACTTGCCCAAAACTATTGTGGCCGCTTTTGACGTGAACAAGTTTTGTAAGGTAAACTACAGTGAACAAAATGTATATAGTGATTTAATAAATATTAATAGTTATTTGTTATGCAAGGCTGCAAAGTTGTTATTTGGCGCGAGTGTTGAAATTGAAAGCTGAGCGAGCGAAGGAATCTAAGATTGAACCATGAGCGAAGCGAATGGTTCAAAGATAGATTCCTGAGCGTAGCGAGGCTTTCAAGACACGAGAAGCTAAATAATTTGGCAGCCATGCGGAACACACAACTTTTCACCTCACTACAGCGAGGAAAATGCAAGATTCAAGAAAAACAATTAAAACATAAAAATCATCATCATCATCTCAGCCATAGGACGTCCACTGCTGAACATAGGCCTCCCCTTTGGACTTCCATATATACCGGTTGGAAGCGCCCTGCATCCAGCGCTTTCCGGCGACCTTTATAAGGTCATCTGTCCATCTTAAACATAAAAATAATCATATTTAATTTTGCCTTCTATTTAACACATCAAATTTTAAACATAACACACTCAAATCCAAACCAAATAAATACGAGAGAAGCACACATTAAAAATTAAAAGTAATATGGCCGTAATTTGTATTATCGTCGTGTATATTTTATCGTTGCGTTTTTCTTAAGCACTGTTATATTATATTTGTATTTGAAACTACTTGACACATTCGTTGTGAATGTGGGAGAATGGCATTCTGGGAAGAATTAGTTGGCCACTCGGAAGTATTTTCCATAACACTTGCTTTGGAAGTTATTGGACGATGGGGTCCGAACAAGATTATTTCGGCTTTAAATCTTCTTTAAAAACGCTAATAGTTTCGGTAAATTACTTATCGTCTCCAAATATTTATAAAAAATCCTTTTTCGTTTTAATGCAGGCTTTTAGCATTGAATAAATACTCCAAATTGGGCTTCACTTTCTTGTTTTCGTATAAAGTAAGACAACAGTATGTATTCTCCACAGAACAAATTTACTTTGTACATGAATTGTGAAAACTTCCAACGTTTTAATTATTTATTTTTTCTCGGGTGCGTTCAGAAATTAAACTCTTATGTTCCAACTTTTATAACAAATAAATATAAAAATTTGTGTTGTATTTAACATATTTACTAGTCAAAATATGTAAATTAAACTGAAAACTTATTATTAATATAATTATATAAACATATTCAACATAAAATAAAGTGTAGAAAAATTAAAACTTAAAAATCTGTAACCACAAACAAGGTTTGTGGACGTGATATTGTAGGTGTATTTTTTTAAAGAGAAGTACTCAAACGTACGTTTGAGTACATATAATTTTAGCCGGCCTGACCAGATCGCCCTTTATTAGCGTGCGTTGATTGGTTATTCGATGATTTATCGACTGATGAAATCAGTCGCGCGTTGAAGGAGTCTTAAATATAAAAATGTTACATGCACCACAGAGAATCAAAATCTTTATTTATTAGCTCCTAGACTTCAGCTATTTCTGAAAAAATATCAGATTATGAAGGTATAAGAAAAAAAGCGAAAGTGGCGCTAGTTTCGCATTACATTAAGTACTTACATACAAAATCTATGAAATGTAATTTTAGAATTCCGAATTGACAAATAGACCACATGAAGTAAGCCAATACAAAGCATCATACAAAATTCTGACTTGTTAAAGTAACCTTGTGGTCTATTTACTAAATAAATGGTTTAATTTAATTTCATAATTAATCAATACTGCGTCACCGCATATAAAAGTTTTAAAGTTTATAATTACTTTTGAATAATAAATAAAAGTCGACCTCAACAAAATAAGAACCGTATAGTCTTACAAAAAATAACGATTTTCCTCGATTCTATCAGATTTAGCTGATTTTTATTAAGTAATGTTTTTCTCTTTTTTTTTTCCATGGATCGTGTCATCTGTGTGATCATATCCATACATGAATTTGAATCTCTTTGAATGGTTATGGAACCATTCGAAGAGATTCAATCGTACAAAGTAAAAATATTTTATATGTTACAAAATAAATGGGGGAAATCTGAAGTAAAATACACACGCATTAACTAGAAAACCTCTTTTTGTATTCGAATTTCGTCATAGCTGCTTATTTTAAACTAACTGCGCCACGCGGTGTTACCCGCTCATCCCTCGGGAACACTTAATATTTTCGGGATAAAAAGTAACCTATGTATTAATCCAAGGTGTCAGCTACTTTGATGAAAAAAATTAACTAAAATTGGTCCAGCGGTTTGAGCAGGGAGAAGTTTAGAAGTTAACGTTTTTAATATTTATTTATTTAATCTTTATTTATTTATTTATTTATTTATTTATTAGGCTCACACAACAAATTACAGTCAATTACATACAAATTCTTGCTTATCGTCTAGGTCTGGACTATAATTCTAAACAGTGTTTGCACAGAAAGTTTAATAACATATATTACTAATTAATCGCTAGACAGAGAGTATATATGTTGTATTTGTAAGTAACAGGGTATGGAAATAATATTATGGCATTATTAATCTATACTTTTCTATGGTTGTGTTAGGCTTAAAATCCTATTTTGGGTTACACAAATAGTTTCTTAACAATATTTTTAAATGCAAGTAGCTTATGATTAAATATATCCAAAGAAGGGTGTTTAACTATAGTTTCATTATATAATCGACACATTCGTATAATGGGATTGTAAAAAGAGGTGTTATTTGCACAAAAGAAAGAACTTATCGTACAAAAAGCGGACTTAATGCCATAGGGCATTCTCTACCAGTCAACCATTGGGCTAAGCAGATAAATTGTGATACAACGAGTAGGTATGTTATAGAGGTTGCTAACTGAACAATTACATTATGTATAAGAAATAGCTTTAAAATAATGACTTCTATCTACTTTGAAAGTAATCAATCACATTAGTCTCAACCCTAGTGACAGTCCCAAACGAATTACATACCCTACACTCAAAGACACCCGTCACATACAATGCTGTCTAAATACCACCCACAGGGCAAAAAAACGAGGGCTGCCACCCCCACAAATCACCATAAATAAATATATAGAATTAAGTCGACAGAGCGATCACGGCAAAAAACGTGAGGGACACACCCTCAGTTTTTTTGTGCACCCCACTTTTTTGATTTTTCGTCTGTCTCATTGGTGATCGATTCTTGTTAGCGCGATGGATAGCTATGCTTGTGTTAGGGAAATATGGGGTCTGGAAAATAAGGGGATATAGTAGCTGCTGAATGAGAAAAGAATATAAAAACCCAGGGGGAAAGCCTCTTTTGCTCAACCTTAAAACTAAGTTAATATTTTTTTTGTAATAAGAGGTAAGGCTATCAACGGCTGGGGTAAGGCTATCACCAAACAGGATCTTAGCTTGTCCTGATCCTACGCAGTTTTTCGCCAGTTTTCGACTGAAGAAGACTGCCACAGTCCAATAAATAACTAACTGTTAGTCTTGCCCCACCTCACCTTACCTAATTCTTTCCATATGAACACTACTTAAAAGCAATGGATAACGATAAATATAAAACTATGAGCTAAGTTGGTTGCCAGACAGCCGGTGAGCGGCTGTCCTGGGTTCGAATCTCGGCGAGAGCAATGTGTGTTTATTTCTTTCATTCCCCTGGTTTTCGGTGATTTCTAAGTACTCACAGTAACATAAATTTTGCTTTGTTTTGGTCCATGTCAATTTGTGTCAGATTGTCTGGATATTTACTTTATTAACCCCTCGTATGCGGCAACCAATTCAGAGTTTGACACCCCGGTGCGGCCGCGTTACGTCATTGTATGCTGCCCGCTTCAAACTTTAGAACGTATCCGTGCTTAGGCAGTTCATGAACTGGCACGGATACGTGTCTAAGCATACGAGGGGTTAAATCTTGCAATGAATTTTTGTTATGTCTAACTTAAATATTAATAACAAATCGATCTACATTTCAATCATCAAAATTGTTTGAGTAATTTACAAAAATATACATAAAATAGACTGTTAAAATTGTAACCCTTCCAGCTTTGCCGTATAAATATAAGTAGAAAATAACTTCAGATTATGATTCCTTATCAATCACTCCACGAACGCACGAAAACAAAACAAAACGAGCTAACAGGGAAAGAAACATGGCCGACCTCTACCCTATTTTTATTCGCCTCCCCCTTGCTCAACCTCATCGAGAGTGCCTTTAATTGGATGTGTTTTTAAAGCGTAGTTTCATTAAGAATTTAATGCTAACTAGGTATATAACGGTTTGAACAGTGTTTATTAGTATTTGTCCGGTTCGTTTACATTTCTTTTGAACGTGCTTCTTTTTATTCCGTCCAATGCACTTGGTTGAATATTTGTATCTTTGTTGTTGCGTCTCTTTTGTTTTTTTACGCTCAGCGAAAGAAATTGTACTTAAATAGTGTTTGGAAAATAAGCCAAGTGAGCTTGAGGAGGTACATCTTGAGTGTATGAGTAATCAAGTCAAAGTCTTACTTCTTGTTCTTGTATCATAATCACACCTCTTGGTTTTCTCTGCACCTATATATTCAACACTAGACCGGCAGCGCCAGCAGGCGTCAAGTCGTTTACTAAGAACCCCGGGATAACAAATCCCTCATTGCAAAGGGTCATGACCTCGATTTATCAGTCTTCTGCCGATCGCTCTCCACGTGTTTCGATCCACTGCAGACCGCATGGCGTCGGGAAACTTGGTAACCATCGTGCCCCGAATCTGATCGATCCAGCGGAGTGATGCGTAAAGACATACCTAATCCGACTAATACGTCGTCTGGACAATTATACTACACGTGATAGAGATTTGAAAGACCTAGATAGCTATTTCGGAGCCCATAATAGACGATGGCCGTTGGGGCAGAAAGGTTCTTGAGTGGCGACCGCGGACCGGAAGACGCAGCGTTGGGAGGCCCCCAAAGTGGACCGACGACCTGGTTAAGATCGCGGGTAGAAATTGGATGAAGGCGGCGCAAAATCGAGCGTTGTGGAGAACTTTGGGGGAGGCCTTTGTCCAGCAATGGCCCCGGTCCCCGCGTTATGATAATGATATGGTATGTCATCGAAAACCAATGAGTATGAATACAAACACTGAAAAAAAAAATGGCTCAACTAGTTTAACTACTTGAGAAATACCCAAATTGTGCTTAGTAGTAACCAAAATGTATGCTAATTTTATGTAACTTATTTTGGTTACTAGTAGCCCTCAGTTTGTCAGTCCTCCGATTTATGTAACTAGCTAAAATTTGGGCTACTGTTAACAGATCTTTTTCTGTGTCTTGACAAAGTATGCTTTATTGGTGGTTATTCAAATCGTCGAAGGTTATAGAATACCTAATTGTAATGTGAAATTATAAAACAAAGCTAAGATTTTCCTGTTTTTGCTATTTTGTTTACGAGTCCACTTTTTAATCCATCAAAATAACTAATGGCTGCTTTCTCCGTAATCCTAGGAAAGGGTTTTTAAGATGAATTTATATTTAGTAATTTTACTTTTGTGCTTTATTTTTTAAACATTGTGATGAACCTAATCTCTACTCCATGACTTTAACCTTTTTCTTTTAATTCGTCTTGGCCTTCCCCTCGATTTTTCCTTCTACTTTTGAGCAAAAGTCATGTCTTAGCAGGCCCTATCATATTTCCTCTTCTATTTTCTATTAGTGTTAGTAGTGTCATTCTCTCCTATCATAATCTAACAATGTAAATAAATAAAGAAGGCATACAAAAGTGAAAGAGAAATCATGGAGTTACGACGTCGCCCGCTTTGTGGGCTCGTCAAGATTTGAGCAAGTTCCGACGCTCGCCTCTTTCCGCGTGACGATGGAGTTTAGTCACGAGACAGTACTTGTACAAGTAAACTCCCAAGGATAAGGATAACAAATAACAAAAAAGAAAAACAAAATTTAAATAAAACTATTGTCACTTAACAAAATATTTTTCTGGTACACAGGTACTACTTAATGACGCTGCGACTCGAAGCGAGGCTTGGTCTCCAGTATGACTTTGCGCCTCTAGCCTCGATCATGCACCGTATCGCCACTGTACGGGAATCTTCGATAACTAAGGAGCTAGGATAAAAACACAGCAGCTTGACACTGAAATATATTGACAACTGGTAAAACAATAGTACTTCAAAAAATAGACAAATAAACATAGACAATATAAAAACTAATATAAAACCTCAACAGCCACTTAACGGCTTGGAGTAAGCGCCGAAGTGTTGATGAATTTTCGTCGGCCAGTGCAAGTAACTCGCATGCTAAGGTCATAGCAAACGCAGCACGATACGTTAAGGCAGGGGCGCATTTAACCCCCTCCCGAGGGGCGGTGACGGGGACACACCCCTGCGGCTCGCCGTGTAGTGAGAGTGCTGGGATCGTGGGGTAGGTAGGCGCAGGGCTTTTGAACATATTTTAAGAATAATGCTTCGAGTAAAGAGACTAATTTTTGTTGGCGAAAAATCGAAGCTGTGATGTTTGTAGGTCATGTGACAAATAATAACTGTGAGACGTACTATCTTTTGGCTCTTTTTTTACATTTTGTATGATTAAAAGTCGGTTTGCGTGCAATAATCTATTTAGATTAAAGTAAACATCATATTATATAAAGTTGGCTATAATGTGCTAAATTTGTATCATATTTGTGAGTGCTAATAAATGAAATAAATAATATTAAGGGACAATTTTTTTATTCGGTGAGGAATTGACAAGCGTTTTTTATCAATTTAATGCGTGTTCACCTCAATACAGGGTAAAAAGAGTAATAGTGTTTTATTTTTCTTGACTGAAGTATGTAAATATAATGAATGAATTACCACTATTTGCAATTATTCAGTGAAAAAGTAAAGTGTTTATTTACGAGGCAATGTTACATTTTGTCCCCATAGTTCGGGTTACTATTAAGAACAAATGTACAAATTATTGTGCACTTGATTTGATTTTATCTCATTTTATTAATTTTTACCACATGGTTTTATATTTGAACATTAATAATATTTAAGTCAGTTCATTAACAACATCTTAGTCACCCCACCCCAACTTTCCAGCCCCCGCACTACACCGCGAGCCTTCCTTACCCTACCTCCCCCGCAGTTCTTTCTCTTATTGCCAGGCTTTTTTGGGACGCCATTTTTTCAACGCACGCGCACCGGGACCGAGCGCCGAAGAACATCGATCTTTCGGTAAATAGGGGTGAGACTTGCGGTAGGTTATTTTAATCGTAGGTTAGGATTTGACGGTTATTGATGTGATTTTTGAATTGAGTTGTTCGTTCGAAATGTCGAAAATGTAGCGGTAATATGTATGAAGTGTTTATATTGTATTTAGGTGGATCCGATAAGCATACTAGACAGGAGTTTAGAGACGTATCATAAAAAGTCAGGGAATGACTCCTAAAGCCATTTTAGACTGACGGCAAGGGTTCCATCACTCCTGTTCCTGTGGCGCGGAAGCATTCCCGTTAGTGGGTTCTCACACATAGTCCGATTCACTGGTAGTGAGGTGTTTTGCCCAGATATAGTTCAAATCATGTTAAAAAAACCGGCCAAGAGCATGTCGGGCCACGCTCAGTGTAGGGTTCCGTAGTTGCCCATCTTTTCAGAGAAAGGTTTCAAGCTCTATAAAAAAGGTCGTAAACGCCAAAGTAACTGTAATTACTTATTACCTTTTGGAACTTATCGATTATACGCGCCAGATTGAGCGAAATGTTTTAATTCAGTATGTTACTTCACTAATATGTGTAACGTTCGAAGTATAAGAACACCGCGTGGCACTTACGTCATTTTAAAGAAAATTATGAAATTTTGCGATAACTCAAAAACGGCTCGACCGATTTTATTCAATATAGTTTTTATTGAAAGTACTTATTAGGCCTCATTTTCATGATTTTTTTTATAATTTTTTGACCCGTGGTTGAAAAGTTAGAGGGGGGGGACACTATTTTTTTATTTTCGGAGCGGATATTTACAAAACTGCTGACTTAATCAAAAAATAATATTTGGAGACCCCTATTATTTTAAAAGACCTATTCAACGACACCGCACACACTAGTGTTGAAACGAAAAAAAAATTCACCCCCACTTTATGTGTTTGAGAGGTACCCGAAAAAAAGTTTTTTTATTTAGTCTTATTTTACCATTTTGTCGGCGTGATACATACACATACTCATACCAAATTTCAGCTTTCTAGTACTAATGATCAGGGAGCTAAGCCGCGGACAGAAGGACAGACGGACAGACGGACATTGCGAAACTATAAGGGTTCCTAGTTGACTACGGAACCCTAAAAAGGGTCGTAATACGAGTAGTGTACCAGTTTATGGCGTATTTCCACTCCAGTATAGTTCACCCCAGTTATGTCAACAGATTCAACTGAACTAGAACTGCACTTTCGCCAGAATGCAGTTCAAATGCAGTCCATCTATATGGGCCCAAACCAAATATGAAGCATTGAAATCAATCTACAGGGTGTCCCAGATGTACCACGTCACAGTGACACTATGGAGGTAGGTCAGCTCAAGAGGAACCCAACCAACCTAACATGACAGTAAAAGTTGCACGGTTTTCGAGTTATTACCGAAATAATTTTTTTTGAGAATTTTCCCCATTGTTTTTACATTTTTAGTACCAGCATTGACACGGAAAGCTCTTAATGACAGCACATAACAGTGATTGCTTTCGGAGTTCAAGTTTTAAGTTGGCTCGATAGGGCATCGCTAAAGAGATAAGAATACCTAATCTTATCGCAGTAAGATACATGTGTTATACCATTTTAAAATCTGCATAACATGCTTAATTTATTGACGTTATTTGTTTGTTTCGTTTCTAATAAAAAAAAAAACATGGCAGATGGTCAAAGTTGAAAGTGTTTTTGTGACAAATTAAATCAAAATTAATCAAGTTTTCTTCAGCATTTTACAATAGTTACTGACAAAATAACACTTTACACTTCTGAATTAGCTATTCATGATTTGATACACACAAAAAACCGTCATTAAGAGCTTTCCGTGTCGATGCTGGTACTAAAAATGTAAAAACAATGGGGAAAATTCTCAAAAAAATTTATTTCGGTAATAACTCGAAAACCGTGCAACTTTTACTGAGGTCATGTTAGGTTGGTTGGGTTCCTCTTGAGCTGACCTACCTTCAGTGTCACTGTGACGTGGTACATCTGGGACACCCTGTATAGTCAAATATCGAAGAACCTACTTTAGTAGGCTTGTTGTATTTTTTTTAAGAATGTCTTTCGTTTTTTTTTTCAAAGATTCTAATTTCTGATTAAATGTCTATATGGGACAAACTACATTAAGACTGTTCTAAAAGTTAGGTTAGGTTAGTTCAAATTTCAACATTCCGACAGAGCGCTGAAAACTCACCATACAAATGGCCACCTACATTTTGACGTCATTCCGTTGGTTGGTACCAATATTTGTATGGAGACAATGCGTTTTAGTTCATGGCTGTCATACAATTATTGTTTTGTTAAAATATGAGGATTATGAAAACAATTTTTTTTTTTGCTTAATTCATGACGTATGGATGAATAAAATTTGTTATTTATGTAACTTAGGTGTGTTGTATAAATCAACATCAGTATACACCTATTCCCCGTGAAAATTTTTCGCCATCTCGTTATCATCGCAAATTGAACTGGCATAGGACAGTCTGAAATTGATCAAATTACACCCGGAATCTCTATGCTAGCTGAAAATTGCAATATCCGAATGTATCATTACAAAGATATAAAGTTACGGTAATAGATTTCGAAACTGTATGCACTTACTTAATATTGGAATTGTATTTTATACCTCGGGTTGCAAAAAACGTTTTTCTTTTCTGACGAAAAAAAAACCGTGAAAAAAAACTGTTTTTTTTTTCTGGGATATGATTTTTTTCAAAAGTGGGAAATCTCAAAATTTGCAAGGCAGTTAATACTTTTATACGGTTGTTTTAGACTTTATGTTTACTTATTAAACTAAATTTATAAAAAAAAAAAACAAAATTTGGTTTTATAAAACTACATTAATGAAATCTGAAAAAATTATACTGAGAATAGCTTAGTTTTAGTTACATAACATAGGTAGACATATTTACTTTAATGTACTTAGTTTTAAGTTACTTATATAAATAAATCACGAAAAACCGTTATTATCGTATTATTTGTTCATCTGAAAAATTACATTATTTAGAAAAAAACAATCGTGCGCGGTTTTTTGTCTATGTCTTTTGTCATAAATTTGAAAAAAAAAATGTTTTTTTTTTTCTATTTGCTACACTATTTCTACCACAATCATGAGAAGAAATAACTTCAACGGGGTTTTTGGTGCACAAATGATTTGACACTAGGCCGACAGTACGTCAAATCATTCGTCAAAAGTCATCAGTCGTATGGTCATCATCCTCGTCTATGATTTAGATTAAAAGGATAAGTTAACAGGCAATCTTATCGCGAATGAGCGATCTCTTCGAGATAACTTTTGGATACTAACTTTTTGGATAACATTTTCGATATTTCATTCTCTATTTCACATTTTCAACTACTCAAAAATGTATCTGTAAGTAATCACTCTTTATAAGACCAACTGTTGTTAACATCTACTTTTAAGTAATTTTTAATATATTGTGTTCTAGAATTTATTAATAAAATTGGTAAATGTTATATTATTATTATTAATCCGTTTATGGCGGCTCGAAGCTTGTGCCAGTATCAGTTTTTTTTGTCTATAACCATTGCCGGACTTCCGTGTGAAATAAGACTTATCAAAAAAATAAAAAATAAAACATATGAAATGACAAAGATCAATATTTTGTAGATATTTTAGTTTAATTTAATTTACTTTATTTTAGATTTTAAGATCAAATATGTATATCGGAAGTCGATAAACGAGAAGTCTCTATGACAGCTAAAAAGTGCCGCGATAATTGACAAAATTTCATATTTCTAACAAGTGGAAATAAATATGGAGATCGAGAAAGCTTTGTGTCGTGTACAGCCTAAAAAAATATTCAAATTATTTTTTCCGCATGTAAAGAAAAATAAAGGAAATATTTGCCCTGGCCGGGTTCGAATCCCGGCCAGGGCAAATATTTGTGTGATGAACTCGAATATTTGTGCTTGGGTCATGGTTGTTCCTATGTATTTAAGTATATATTTATCTATATAAGTAAATATATCGTCGTCTAGTACCCATAACACAAGCCTTCTTGAGCTTAATTTGGGACTAGATCGATTTGTGTGAGGTTGTCTGATATTTATTTTTATTTTATTTATTAAATACATAAAATAACCGAAATCAACGACAACTATGCCTACATAGTTTTTTTTGTGGCTTTCACTTCTTGCTGAGCAAGAGGTATTTCGCCTATGACTCGTTTCCAGGCGCACACCGCGACAATATTGAGGATTGATATCAGATTGTACGGTGAGGTGAGAAAATAGTGCTTCTTGTAAAGTGATAGCGTTTTACAAAAATTGGGCAAGTGCGAGTCCGACTCGCGCATGAAGGGTTCCGTACCATAATCTATAACAAGTTTGTTGTATGGGAGCCCCCCTTAAATATTTATTTTATTTTATTTTTAGTATTTGTCGTTATAGCGGCAATAGAAATATATAATCTGTGAAAATTTTAACTGTCTAGCTATCACCGTTCTTGAGATACAGTTTGGTGACAGACGGACGGACGGACGGACAGCGAAGTCTCAGTAATAGGGTCCCGTTTTTACCCTTTGGGTACGGAACCCTAAGTAACCACGCGGTCTATCGGGCCTTGACCCAAGAGGGGCTATGTACGCTTCAAGTTGAATTCGTCATTAGCCATTCACTCATTCGTTAGTTCACTGCACAATACGCTGTCAATACACATTGAACAATCAAAATGAATTGATAACGAACAACGAAACTTACCTAAAGGCATGCGGCCATCTTGAGTCGGAACCAGAAGCCTGCCAATGTCAAACTCAACGTCATTCGTTTTTAGGGTTCCGTACCCAAAGGGTAAAAACGGGACCCTATTACTGAGACTTCGCTGTCCGTCCGTCCGTCCGTCCGTCCGTCCGTCCGTCCGTCTGTCACCAGGCTGTATCTCAACAACGGTGATAGCTAGACAGTTGAAATTTTCACAGATGATGTATTTCTATTGCCGCTATAACAACAAATACTAAAAATAAAATAAAATAAATATTTAAGGGGGGCTCCCATACAACAAACTTGTTATAGATTATATATATATATATGTATAGGTACGGAACCCTTCATGCGCGAGTCGGGCTCGCACTTGCCCAATTTTTTTTTTAATTAGACACCAAACTAAAGTAACCTATGCATTGTGGCTTTGGACTTCTACGTTTTAGAGTTACTTAGTACATTTTAATAAATTAATAAAAAGATAAATTTATGAAACATATAATGTCTCATTTTTTTTATGTGGGTAGGTACACCACAATTTTTATTTAAGCATTAAATACAAAGATCAAAGCTTAAAGAAAAATTGAAAAAGGAGCTACCTGGGGGAAGAGACCAGGAATCGAACCCCCCTGGTCTCTTCCCCCAGGTAGCTCCTTTTTCAATTTTTCTTTAAGCTTTGATCTTTGTATTTAATGCTTTAATAAAAAGATGATAAGTTATCTCAGGAAAAATATAAAAAAATGTGCAAGTGCGAGACCGACTCGCGCATGAAGGGTTCCGTACCATAATCTATAACAAGTTTGTTGTATGGGAGCCCCCCTTAAATATTTATTTTATTTTATTTTTAGTATTTAATGTTATAGCGGCAATAGAAAAACATCATTTGTGAAAATTTCAACTGTCTAGCTATCACCGTTCTTGAGATACAGCCTGGTGACAGACGGACGGACGGACAGCGAAGTCTCAGCAATAGGGTCCCGTTTTTACCATTTGGGTACGGAACCCTAATAAAAACAGTGATTAAGTCGTCTTTCTAAGCGGATTACAGAAAAACAATCAAATTGTAGTATTAACATATGAAATGTTGTCAATTCCTGCTTTTGGTCATCGCTCACGACTTCGTCGGCCCAGCGATCGTCGGTTTTCCAAGCAAGCTGTGCACACCCCGAAGTGTTTGATGATGTGGATCATTTCTGCATCGAACACCCCGGGGCATCTTGTCTATCAATAAACAAACGTCGAGCAGAAAATGTTTTTTACAATTTATCGCAACTTTTCACACCGGCGGGGTTCTATTTCCATGTTTGAATGTAACCGGCCCTCCCGGAAGTGACGCCGGCGCTTCCGGCCGCCATTACGACACGCCCATTGGTAGAGTGAGTGACGGCATTTTTGTTGCAGTTTGTTGATTTAGACTTTTTTTTATTTGATCGTTTTTGACCCCGTCCCTGCCCTAGTCTTACCTAATAGATTACAAAGGAGAAAGAACAAAAAAAAATACGTAGGTAAATAATTAACCTGGCGGAGTGACCAAGAATCTAACCGGGTACCTCTGGAATACAAGTCCAACGTATCAACCACCCCACCAACCCGACGCCAGGAGACCTCACGAATTTTTGCTTGCCATATGAGTGATTTATTTTTTAAAGTTGCTAAACAAATGTTCAGTTTGAATTGTACAATCTGTGGTTTAATTCATTGTTCCTATAACACGAAATCCCCTCTCGTATATGTATATTCAGGCCTTGGTTACTGTATCAACAAGCAAGATGACGTAGTAAAAATATGACTTAATCGGATGAGCGAGCTCAAAGGGAGACCCAAGTAATGACGTTACAGTAACCCAATAATGTGCCTAGCTACCTGTCCTGTTGCACTAATCACTTTATGCCTTGTTATGTACTTATTTATGAAGAGCTATGGGAAGAAAATGTACTAACATCGTTTTGAGGTTAGACTACTTAGAGCTCGTCTAGGTAAATTGCCAGCGCTTAATAAGGAAGCTGTAGTGCTTGAAGGAAATTGAGGTAAAACTTTTGATGTAAAGATTATGAGTATTATGACGCTTTACTTTCAAATAGATGTCGCCATTGTCACAGAACTAAACACTTTATAATAGAGCCTGTCCATCTATAGTATAGATAGATAGGGCCTGTCCATCTATAATATAGATTAATAGGTCCTATTGATCTTTGTAAAAGCGGCCTGAAATCTGTATTGCATTGGTTTTTCGTACACAATGTAGACTAATTGGTGTGGCGTTGTGATGCGGACGCGTGCCAATTTTATCTGAAAAACGGAAGGTGGAGCGGTTTCTAGACTTTTAACGCGGTTCGCAACGAGTTGAGCCCGTATTGGCATTGGTCCGTATAAAAAAAAAACATATTTCATTGCAAAGTCGGTTAAGCGCCTAAAAAACCAATATCCTGACATTAGTGTTTTCGGTTGCTTGCTGTATTTTCCCCTTAAAACAGCTTAAACCATTGATTTCATTAACAAAGGACATCCTCTTTGTCGACCCATTATTAACGTTTAAATAAACAGCTAAAAAGTTAACACTTCAGAAGTCTCTTACGAATTATTTTCGGAGACAGGGTCTTGCTTTGAACCCTCACAAAATAATAAGTTTTCAGGAAGTTTCATAGAAAAGGTCGTTTGGGGACAGGGTTACCCGTGGTCATCAGACCTTAAAGGGTAAATTTATTAAAAACCGGCCAAGTATACACTCAAACATGTGACACGTTATGTTGAAATTGCCAAATTATTACAGTTTTTAATTGTGGTACAAAAAATACACCAATTGAAAAGGATTATGTCGCGTTATCAAAGTTTGATCAAACATCAAACATCTTTTTTAGGGTTCCGTACCCAAAGGGTAAAAACGGGACCCTATTACTGAGACTTCGCTGTCCGTCCGTCCGTCCGTCCGTCCGTCTGTCACCAGGCTGTATCTCAAGAACGGTGATAGCTAGACAGTTGAAATTTTCACAGATGATGTATTTCTATTGCCGCTATAACAACAAATACTAAACGGAAACGCAGAGGTCGCGGGTTCAAATCCCGCTTCGATTGCAGTAGATCGCATTCAATTTTTCTTTCTTAATTTACCTTTGTGTCATTATTTATAAAAATAAAAATGTGGTATTACCACATAAAAAATATGAATCGATAAAAAGATTCTATACAAATATTAACAAATACTAAAAATAAAATAAAATAAAAATTTAAGGGGGGCTCCCATACAACAAAGTTGTTATAGATTATATATATGTATAGGTACGGAACCCTTCATGCGCGAGTCGGGCTCGCACTTGCCCAATTTTTTTTTTAAGACAAGACTTGAACTGTGTATCAGGGCTGTTTAGCCCTCACTACCAGTAGTCGGACTTTGTGTGGGATTATAACCGGCTAATGGGATTACCTCCGTGGCACAGGAGTAATTTTGGAAAACAGGAGCAATTTTGGAAACAAATATCTTCTCAAGCTCGGCATTGAAAGGAATTACCTTCTCATTACTGTTCCCGTCATGATTTGAAATCTACGACAAAGTACTCGTATAGTACAAATTTTCTAAACTAAGCTCATCCAGTTAAGAACTCAATACTATTGAGTGGTTAACCACAAATTAAGATAACGAGCTCGTAGTAAAAGCAGATTGTAACCACCTTGGAAGGTTAATATAGATTATCGACTCTATTTCCTTGGACATTAGACTACAAAATACACTCACAGAATAATGGTGATCATAACTTTTTTGGAATTTACAACCGCCCGACTTTCAACAAGAACGTACTCTCTAGAAAAAGGACTAATGAACTCTCATCATCAACCATTTTAAACCTGTTCAACAAGGAATAAGGTTGAAAATTCGATATCCACGCAATGTAGTTCTAACGTTTTTTTGTCAAGTAATAAACTGATTGGCGGTTACGAGAACAAAAGCAGATCGGATTGTATTAGACTCAATGCCCTTGTGAACGCAGATAAGTGGATGAGCTTAGTTTAGATAATTTCTACTAAATAATTACTACTATACCTATACCTCCATAACTATCCTCAAAGCACCACGTCTCAATGCCGCACGAGTACTCAGCCGAGCGACGCCAAAAAAGAAAATTCGAGAGCGCTGGGAAGATCCCCGCACTCGCTTTCCTTATTAAGGCCGTATGGGGGATTAGAGTGTTTTGATACTAGAAACAATATTATTTATTTACATAGAAGGAAAAGGGATGTATAAAACCTTACTCAAAATAACCTATAATACAATAAAAAATTGGGCAAGTGCGAGTCCGACTCGCGCATGAAGGATTCCGTACATATATATATATATATATACATAATCTATAACAAGTTTGTTGTATGGGAGCCCCCCTTAAATATTTATTTTATTTTATTTTTAGTATTTGTTGTTATAGCGGCAATAAAAATACATCATCTGTGAAAATTTCAACTGTCTAGCTATCACCGTTCTTGAGATACAGCCTGGTGACAGACGGACGGACGGACGGACGGACGGACGGATGGACGGACGGACGGACGGACGGACGGACAGCGAAGTCTCAGTAATAGGGTCCCGTTTTTACCCTTTGGGTACGGAACCCTAAAAAGGGTCATAACAAGAATACTCCATCTAAAAGGTCCGCCTGCGGCATAGTCCCCAGTATGCTGGCGGCGTTTTTCCTTTGTATAGCAGAGAGATTCTCTGGCAGAGGCAAGCGCCAGCTCTGGGGTCTCCCGACCCGAAGAGTCAATCAGCCGTTTCAACAGGGCCTTCATGAACTGAACATTTGATACTTGGATTATTTATTTATATTAATTTTTAGCCTGGGCTGTTCTACTTCTGGGCAAAGGCTTCCATCTCTTTCTTCCAGTCGTCGTCATTTAAGGCAGTAACAGACATACACGAATACACGAATCATCATGCATGATCGTAATTTCTTGCGTTGTATTTATCCTGTATGTGATGTGAGGTGTGCAATAAAGAGTACTTGTATTGTATAGACGAAAAAAAGAGTTAATATGCGCAGAGATAATAAACCAGGCCAAATATAATACTTATAATAATTAATCTTAATAATAATAAAGAATTCTGTGCTGTTTTAACTTTTAAGTACATTCAATTCAATTTTTATAAAAAAATGGCTACTGTCCATTGGGACGATTCTGCCAGTATCAAGGTTGTAAGAACGTTGTACGGTGAGTTGAGCTTTTTGTAAAGTGATAGCGATTTACAAAAAACCACACGGACTATCGGGCCTTGACCCAGGAAGGGCTATGAACGCTTAAGGTTGAATTCTTCATTAGCTATTCACTCATACGTTAGATCACTGCACAATACGCTATCAATACTACACATTGAACAACAAAATTGAATAAATAATAAACAACGAAACTTAAACGCATGCGGCCATCTTGAGTCACGAACCGGAGGCCCCTATTAAGTACATATACAAGTAACCTAAATTGAACTGCAATTATTGACAGTGACGTCAGTGACAGCGTTTGATTGTGGTTGCGTTCAGGTTAAATGCTACCTGAACGCGATCAGTATTTCGTGTGTGCCTTGCCGTGGCGCCACCTATGGTCCCACCGGATCAGCGCTGGCTCTCTCGGGAGCTAGCACGCTGAGGTGGGACCATTTCGAGGCAAGCATAATTTAGCATAAGTACTTAGTTTATAGATTTTTATTTCTTTTTCTTTTTTGTCACTATTTATCGGCGTAGTTGTGTTTGTCCCCGAATAAATGTTTTTCTTTCTTTCTTTCTTTCTTTTCTTTTAATACACGTAATTCCAAAATATTACAATATCATAAGTAGGTATAATACTAAAGTATATTTAGATGTACTTATAAATATAATATATTAAAACAATACTACTGACAGGATAAGTGATCTAAAACCCACAACTTTTTGACAAATTAAGTCTTGGAGTCGACATTTAAATATTTCTTCATTATTCAAGTACCAACTCGCTCCGCACCGCCACACCGCCATCGCCACCCTGTGTACACTGCGCTTGTTTCTTTTTCGAGTCGCCCATCTGCGGTGGACCTAAGTGCGCGGAACCATACCTAAACCCCTATGTACTAAAAGGTCATGCGTAGGGCGATCATGTACTTGTCTTTGGGGGAATAAATTGAGGAAGAACGTTGACGGTTTGAGGAGCATTGAAGGTTAAAGGGGTCTTGGGCATATTTGGGGAATGCAATTGCGCAAAAAGTTGGTATTCGCTATTTTGTATGTCTTAGTTTTACAAAATATAATTAGTAAGATTAATAGCCTAGAATGTGAGAAATAAATATCTATTTTATTTTCTAAGATCATATTTTCCCTTTTTTGTTCAATTATACTATCTTAATAAGTATCTAGGAGCACGGCAGTAACCCTGCCAAGTCGAAAAAAATATCACTTGGATTAGTTTCAACGGGTGGGGTAGCTTTTTCCAGACTTCAGTCAGTATTCAAAAGTTTGTCTTTCTTTATCTTTAATGTAAAATGTGATATGCAATAAATATTTGAATTTGAATATCCGGACGAAGTTGCGAACACTATATCTTCACTTTTATAATAAGTATATTTAGTATTAATCAACTCAAAAATGCCAGTGATTTAAATTTAATCGCAAGCTGTTCATGTAAGGTACAAAACGAAAAGAGTAGAAGCGAAATTTGTCAACGTACGATATCTTAAAGCCTTTCCTTTGAGGGCCTTTGAGATTGACCCATCCGGTACGGTCTATTCCAGATTCTACTCTACACCGTGCTTTTAACACTGGCCGAAAACAGGCATCTTATATTATTCTTCTAATTACTAACTTTTAAAATAACATAAAGTCTTCTTTCAGCAAAATATCCTATCTACGATATTTAAGGTACTTTCCCTTGATGTCCCATAGTCTTGGGACGCCCTGTATATTATATTACATAATATATATATATATATTTATATTTGTATACGCTCCCGAGGAATGTCGAAGCAAAAAACTGAGCAAATTTCCTTTTCTCAATTCTTTTTAGCTACGGTTGAATAGGGAATACACCATTACGGAGCTCTAAGGTTATATTAAGTGTGAACTAGAAAAACGCGTCCAGACTAAAAGGAAATTGCAGCGTCTGTCCACTTTATTTGCTCTCGAGTATCGCCCGGTAGACTGCGGTGTTATTTGTTAATGCTAACATTTATGTCATTTGGTTAGGTATACATATAATATTACCCAAAAGAATGACGCGGTTGACGACTTGGTTGGTGCAGTTCGTAAGCAATATTATGTAATGAACTCGAATCGCGATTGGGTCACGGTTGTTCTATGTACTTATTTAAGTATATATTTATCTATATAAGTATGTTTTGTTGTTTTGTTGTATGTTTTGACGACGCATTTGGCTCGGTTTGTAGACGACCTGCCTACTGAGTCGGCGGTCCCGGGTTCGAATCCCGGCCGGGGCAAATTTGTGCAAATATTTGTTTTTGGGTCATGGATGTTATCTATATAATTATGTATTTATATATTATTATTATGTATATCGTCATCTAGTACCCATAGTACAAGCTTTGCTTAGTTTGGGACTAGGTCGATTAGTGTATGATTGTCCCTTAATATATTATTTATGTATTTATTTATTTTTTATGTATATCGTCGTCTAGTACCCATAACACAAGCCTTCTTGAGCATAATTTGGGACTTGATCGATTTGTGTAAGGTCATTTGATATTTACCACTCGCTTTTCGGTGAAGGAAAACATCGTGAGGAAACCACCTAAGCCCAATAAGGCCTAGTTTCTCCTCTGGGTTGGAAGGTCAGATGGCAGTCGCTTGCGTAAAAACTAGTGCCTACGCCACATCTTGGGATTTAGGTAGCCGACCCCGATTGAGAATTCATTCTCTACGATATGGGACAAAGGTTAGGAGGATGATCGATTTGTGTAAGGTTTTCTGATATAAAAGAGAAAATAAGGGTCACTCCAATTTACACACTTTACAAAAATGTGAAAGGTAACGTAAACGTAACCCACAATTTATCTGCTTCGCCCAAAGGTTGACTACTAGAGAATGCCTCATGGCATTTAGTCCGCCTTTTGTACGATAAGCTTTTCTAATATGCAATAAAAACACAAAAAAGTTCATGATCATGATGTATTTAAGAAGTCTTTAGACAAATCACGGGCGGTAATTCGTAAAACCCCAGATTGCATATTTATGGCCATCACCTTTCGCTCGGCCCACAAACACCTGCGATCGGGACATTCACGAACTCACCACCCCTAGGTATGTACTGTATTATTATTACGGAACCCAATATCGCCCCTACATCTCTAATCCTCTAACCACATAAGGGGTCATGCGTACGGTCAGCAAAATAATAGACATATTCAAATGAGTACCAGGTGTCCATTAGATTCAGATAGAGAGCAAAAAAAACAATGGAATACTGTACTGAATACCCTTTTGTTTGTAGAAATCTCTTTGCTGACCTTACGATATCGAAACCGTTGTAATTTACATTTAGATCTTTGTGCAACTTTAACGAGTTAAATATAAGGTTCAGAACGGAATATATTTGAATGTACCGGCGGTAAAAGATAAGTTGGTTAGTTTTTTTAATGACTTGTTTAAGTTCTTTGGATTTCTTTACAAATTTTTGATTATATGCAAATGTGTTAGATCAGGTAGACAGCTGCGCTTTAGTGCGAAATGTATTGTTTGAGTGACTTTTATCCACAGCTTCATTGAACTATGATTGCATGGAGATATAATAACGTGGTCATGCTTTGTGTTTAATCGGACCAATAGATGACAAAAAATTATGTAAATGTCCCGGTCGGCGAATGATGATCACTACAGAAGGGCCGACTAGTCGGGAGAGACAGAATTCGGCATCATTTCTAGTCGGTCGATTAGTAATCAATAATCAGTAATTTATTTACTTAAACATGGTATAACTATACAGGTGGTCTTAAATCTATTTGCAGAACTACAGGTTTTGTCACAGAGACATGCAAATCTTAGGTACTATGTGAGTGGAGCATATGCATAAATTAGTTATGTATGTACTAGGAGTGTCATTTAAATATTCCTGAATTGTGTAGTAAGCTTTAGACGCTAAATACTTAAGCAATGCATTCTTAAATTCAGACATGCTTTCTAATTTTAATTCGGCGACTAGTTGGAAATAAATGCCGAATAGTCGCACCACGAAACTGCACCCTGTTTAGTAACATTTTCGGATAATTTAATGCCAGATTAATTTTTGATAAGATAATTATACCATCTCATAAAAAGAAAGCGGTGGTAGCCTAGTGGTTAGGGCATGCGACTTTCAATCCGGAGGTCGCGGGTTCGAACCCGGCCCGTACCAATGAGTTTTTCGCAACTTATGTACGGAATGTCATTTGATATTCCGTTTTATTTTGTACTCGCTTTTCGGTGAAGGAAAACATCGTGAGGAAACCACCTAAGTAAGCCCAATAAGGCCTAGTTTCCCCTCTGGGTTGGAAGGTTGGAAGGTCAGATGGCAGTCGCTTGCGTAAAAATTAGTGCCTACGCCACATCTTGGGATTTAGGTAGCCGACCCCGATTGAGAATTCATTCTCAAAAAATGGGACAAAGGCTAGAAGGATGATGGATGACCATCTCATAAAAAAACGAGTTTTTTAAAAAATATTAAACTAGTAGGTACTTAACTACTTATAAAATATGGTAGGATACGCTGTTAAAATCATTCGGATTCCTCACCGGCCTCCGTAGTGACGATCTCCATTTTACGAGTACCTACCTTAATCTAAAATCGGCGCCATGGTTCCTAAGACCAGATTTACCTATCTATTTGTGACTTCTCCCTACTGCCTCCTCCCATTTGGATTGATCATCCGGTATACAACGGTATTGGTTCGTGTGTATTCACAACAATCTGTGTTTTATGTCATACACCCTTTGAAACTTCACCCTACACAGCGACGATAAAGCGACATCTATCAATTTTGTATAGAACTACGTCTTCGTCAATGAGATTGCTGAGCTCAATGACGATATAGTTCCGCAATCGAACACTAGATGGCCGTAGGCAGACAACTAAAGGTTTAATATTTTCAACAAAAACAAAATATTTGATCCTAACGTAAAACTATTGTATTATATAATATTAAATTTATAATTAAAAATACTAACTATACTGTAAATTAATGTAGTGATAAGTAGAATATTTTAATGTAATCTCAACGGGGGTGACATAGTCACTGTGAATGAGCTTTCTAATTAATAAAGATAATAAAAAATAAAAATAATAATACAAAGAGCATATCTTATTTAGGACGCTTTCAGCGGACACTTGGATGTACTTAAAATGTTACCATTTTAATCAGAACAAAAGGTAATAAGGCCACGTACACGCAAAAAAATATTCATAGGTTTGTGTTTTGTTCGTGTTGGTCCCAGTTAATTCTATTGCCCTCTAACTTGGTTCTGTTTTTGGAAGACCGTCAAATTTTTATTTTGATAGTCCTTGCTGTTTGTTATACATTCTTACAAATTTACAAACTGCAGGTCATTAATTTTTCTTTACCATGGTTTTTCAAAATGTTTTTTTTTTTATTGACAATTTAACAGTTCACAATAAAATTGGATGAAGGGATTTCGCCTTCAAAACCTAATTTAAAAAAGTATTGATGGTCGGCATTTTTTTTTAATGGTTTTTACTTTTAGCTACTTTGGCCAGAGGTATTTCGCCAATGTCAACGTTAAAACATATCCCACATGAGGTTCTCCTCGGTCGGTAAAATTTTGGTTTTTGTGGGAGGATATATCACATAGGGAACCTAAAACGAAAAACACGTGCTTGTCAATTTCAAACCATTGAAATTTTTGACACTCGTCAGAAGCATGCTGGCCATGTGATGTACCGTTCCCGAGAATTTCCGGAAACGGTTTGCATTTTGTATGGGAAATATTCTCGTGAACGTTCCCATTTCTTACAAATCAGAGGAGCCTTTAACCCCTAATGAAAGAGAGGAGTATTATAAGTTAATTTTTTGGTGACCTGGCACTAGTAAAATAAATAGGTAATCCGTTAGTGAATATAAATATATAAATTATACGGCGTTAGTTGATCGAGGTGTCCTTTGGCAGGGTGAACCTTTTGAGCCTAGAGAATTTTGTGAGAACGAGAGGCAACTATATTTTTAGGGCAGGAGAGAGATTGACGTCACAATGTTCTGTTTGATCAAGTCAAACTAATGAAAAATAATAAATACTCATAAAAAACCTCACAAATTCTTTAATTGTTCATATTAAAGTAAGCATAAAAAAGAAACTATTTATATCCTTAAACCAGCCACGGTGACAACCATACTCACCTGGCCAATTTTACAATATTACAGTCAAATTCCAGTTAAATTTAACAGCCAAAATCCCTATAAATATTTTTCTATTTTTATCTCTTACGGTTTCTCTTGACTCGTATGCTCTGAATACTTTCATCCTCTGCACGAAATGGAATAACAGTTAAGAATGAATTCGGAGTCTACACGAACGCCAACATTACGTTTTCCTACATTTTCTAATCAGTGTAGTTTGTTGGTAATGCCGAGTAACTTTCCATGAATTGGTTTCCCATCAACTCATATTATTTTTTGTATGTAGTAGGTATAATAAGCCTCTATACAAGTTTATATAGTCTCATGCTTGGCCTTGATAAACGGCTGACGTCATTTTAAATCATTATTTTTCCTATTTCCAGTTATTACGGTCATATTATTGGCTTCCAAATGACAAAGAGTGGCTTCTTTCATACGCTATGTTCATAATCCTTAACGCAACTGGATATTCATCATCGTATCCAATCAAAATAACGTTTGAATCAATATTTGTTTGACTTTTCTCTCTTTGACCAGAAAATTATTTGACGAGAAACACATCGGATAAGTTAGAATGTCGTGAAACCTGGAATCTTCCCGTTTGGCTCCGTATTAAACCTTTTTTCCCTAACCCATAAGGGTACCAATTACTTGTCTTTAGAAAATAAATCCCCGGTTTACTTCTATCAGCGAACAAATCTAACGTATTCGTGACCATCGGCAAATTATTGCAATCACCATCTCTGATCTTCTGAACGGATTCGCAACTTACACCAATGAAAATACCAGGATTATACAAAGCAGCTGACCAAAGGTAGTACCCTCTTACATGGCTGCAGAGTACTTCACATGGTATCCAAGGGATTTCACCTGGTTGGTATTCCCCTCCATTGGCATAGAATGTGACATGTCCAACAGGGATTTCCATACCAAAGCCGTCCATGTTTGTGACTATTCCGAGGACAAAATCAGCGTCAGATCTGTCCAGTCTTTGGTCCGGGCCCAGGTTTCTGAAGCAGGGGCCGGCAGCATCCAGGCTGGTGAGTGAGGAAATGTTTCTCCCTGTGATTTGTCGGTAGTTCTTGGCTATGAAGCTCATGGTTTGGGCGCCCAGGCTCAACCCAACGAGCTCAAGTTTCTTCGGGTCCAGGCCGGCTGATGTTAGGTTGATCAACATTTCAGCTGCATGTTTTCCAATTGGACGAAGCACACGACAAGCTCTGAAACATATGGATCAATCGTTATTTATCATTTATATTAGAATACAAGTCCTTAAAAAGGTATGAATTATGCATCATACAATTTAACATATTAAGTTAATCCGGAAGTTTGTTTAGGATTTTTTTAAATAACATTATGACGTGGCAAACATTTTGTTGTTTGTTGTTGGGTTTGCAAAAAGTTTACCACTTTTAATCACTTAATTAAAATGTATATGAAAATTTCCGTTGTGCGACGACATTAAACGTCGAATAAGTAAGTAGTACCAGCTTCTTTTTTTAAACGTACCAGCTTCTATTTTAAGGTTCCTTATTGTATCTACTTTTTTTTAGTCATGGGACTTTTTGTAATCGCTTTTTTTTCTCGTTTTGTATGGCTAATTATGCCTAAATTTAGTCTCTTTTTTTGGTCTTTACCCTTGTATGTGCTTGCTTAAAATAACTGTAAACTATTTTATGTTTTTGACGAAGATTCTTTGAGATACACATACACACACAGTAAAAAATCTAAGCATGCGGTAAGACACTGAACGTTCCTGAAAAGATGTGTTATTCCCAGGAACATCCTACACACACGGGATGATTGTCCATGTTCTCCATAAAAACGTTTTTTGTTCAAAAGTTGACTTTATCGAGAGCAAAGCATAGCTGTCGAGAAATAAATAACAGGAAGCAATATGTTCATACGAGTTTGTAACGTCATGATTTTCGTTTCTCTAGTGAATTTCATACTTATTACTTTTTATAGAAAGTAGCTGATGTGATCTGTCAGAAATCATCCCTTTTATTATTTCAATCTTTTAGGAGTTTTATGGTTTTCATTATGTTTTTATAAATATAAAATATTGATTGCATACTCACTGAGGATACACTCTTGCAGTGAATTCCAATGTGTCTAATAAGAGCACATTATAGCCTAAATCTTTATATTTTTGACCCAAGCCCCAACCAAAAGGCGTTGTAGTAAAATCTAGATATCCTCCGCAATAAAGAAATGTTTTCTTGCTGAAATCTATATCAGGGTCCTTCGCCAAATTCCCAATATGGTAGTAGTCGTATTGATTCGTTAATATGTGATTTTTGTTCATTACAGAGACGAAGAGTTTCTTCAGACTTTTGGGCTTAATAAAGGCTGGCTTCCAAGAATTTGGACCTGAAAAGAGATAGTTACAACCACCAGTGATCAAAATTAGGTAATGACAAAACATAGTGTACTTAAAAAAAAACAAATTATGTCTCGATCTTAGAATAAATACGCCCAGAAATCTAGTCAGCGCTTGAAAGTGAAGCCACTTTGGTTAGCCACGGGCTAAGTTTCGTCCGTGTGTGCATCTGTCACAACGCCAAGCTCACAAGCAACAAGTTGCTACGATTGGGTTCGTAGACACGCACACATAAAACCTAAAGCGGCTTCGTCTTTCGCAACTCTGATGTATGAAGACTCTCGTTCTCAGGCGTGTTTGAGTCGTTTTAAAAAAATATGTACTATCAGCTATACAGGCTTATCATGGATATGTTTGCTCCCTGTTAAGATATGGCGTTCTTCTATGGGGTAACTCTTGTCACGCGAAACGAGTTCTAATAGCACAAAAACAGTGCATCAGAGCCATATGTAATGTAGATATCCTGACACCCTGTAGGCCCTTATTCAAACAATTAAATATTTTGACCGTACCATGCATGTACATATACGAAGCTTTTCGCTTTGTTAAAGAGCATCCTGAACTATTCAAAACCAATAAAACGAACTGTAATTTTCATAAAAGGTACCCAAGTCGTCTTTTTATTCCTGCTAAAAAGACAAAATTGTATGATAAGAGCACTCATTGCATGTCAATCGGCATATATAATCCTGCATGAGGACATTAAAGAGTTGCCAATTAACTTGTTTAGGAATAAACTTAAAAACTGGCTTGTACAACAATGTTTTTATTCTGTGGACGAATATTTTGACTATAATAAAAATTAATGGACATTTTATGCACATACTACATGACATTTCATTAGGTTTAAATAGCTACGTCGTAATTGAATAAATTAATGTATTATTTCATAAGCTGAAGATGTTGTCTCTATAAGGTAATGTTTGTTAGTGTTATCTTTTTTTTAATCAATTTCCTTTATATTTTTGCATGCCAGTTGCTGGTAAAATGTGTGTGTCTATTTAATTTGAAATGTAATATCATTTAATACCACATTTTATGCAAATAAAGACATTTGTATTTGTATTTGTATTAAAAGGAATAAGACCTCTTAACAACTATTAAAAGTTAAGGATATGACAACTATAATATAACTCACAATCTGACATCAATCCAACAGGTTGGCCTGTCTCTTCTCTCGAGTACTCTACAGCCGCCATAGAAACAAACAAACATAATGCGAGATACGTCCGTAACACTTCACAACCCATATTCACAAAAATTTACACCTATTTCCTATACTCTAAAATTTTACTTTTTTACTATTTTAATATCTGATGGCTGCGGATGATGCTCTTGTACTGTTGGATAAACTGAATTGCATCATTTTACCGTCCAGTTGATTTAACGACGAATTTTTCCACTAAAAGAATAAACGTTCGAGAAGTAACAATGCCAAAGGACCAATCCGCGAATGTTGGACGTTCGCTGGCCTTTTATAATGGATGGTGCTGATAATATAAAAAGGATGTATCTTACTTGCAAGTTTCTTGGCTGTTGTCCTGAGTTACGCCGTTTTGAGTTTGTAGCAAAATTGTTGTTTGTTTGTGCGTCACACGCATGTGTTTTGGCTTATCAGCTTTGGCTTTTTTCAATGCCATGTTTTTAAAGATAAGAAAACAGTGCCAAATCTTCTGTTCGGGTCAACAAATGGAGAAATAAGTAGGTACGCCATAATTTTACCACGAATGCTTGAGTTCTTCGGCCACATAGGTATTTAAAAACCGGCCAAGTGCGTGTCGGACTCGCGCACAGAGGGTTCCTTACAAACACTTCCCATCTTAACTGGCCGGGTTAAGTTAAGTTTGCAGCTGGTATGTATGGCCGCATACAAATGAGGTGCTAAGTTAACGAGACCGATCACGTTCGTTGTATGGGAGCCCAACTGAAATATTTATTTTATTCTGTTTTTAGTATTTGTTGTTATAGTGGCAACAGCAATACAACATCTGTGAAAATTTCAACTGTCTTGCTATCATGGTCCATGAGATACAGCCTGGTGACAGACGGACGGACAGCGGAATCTTAGTTATAGGGTCCAGTTTTTTGGGTCCTTTGGGTACGGAACCCTAAAAACGAGAGCTCTCTTGAACGTCTGGTGGTATAATTCAGAATAACTTTTCAAGTTACTTTATACCACCAGGATCTCTGTCTGAGCCATACATTGAAATTTTAACAACCAAACTTTCCTCATATCCACAAGCTCGAAAGAACGTATCTCTATATTAGGTCCATACTAACATATGTCGTTGGTCGCAGCACGGCTAGGGTTACCAGATAGTAGGTACAAATTTCAAAAGTCCTGACAAAATTCCTGATTTTTGGACAAAATTCCTGACACGAGTCCTGAAATTGTTTAATTATGCTCGTTGTTGTCTCGTTCCTCGATGATGAGAGTTAACTAATGTAGTCCCGGCTTGCACTCTGTGGCGTCACACAATTTTACAGCTAAAAGCAAAAAACTGAACGCACCCTAACTTCCCACTGTCAGGTGTGTTCGCGCCCTGTCATTCGGTTTTTTGTGTCTCCTTATGGCGTCACGTTCTCTCCGAAAATATTTGATTTTTATTTACTTGACTTCATTACTGTCTTTGCAAAAATGCCGAAAAGAACAGCAGAAGAGAAGAGGCTTCACTTAATACAGAAAATACGAAAATTAGAAGAAAAAATTATGAAATTACCAGATTCCGATGACGAAGGTAAGGTTATAAAAAGAAAAATAGAACAATGGGACATAAATTCTCTGACCATCTATCACAAATAAAGCCTAGGGAGATTCTCTGGGAATTTACGTGGCTAATTACTAAACTTGTGATACCGAAAGGGGTGTACTTTGGGTACACACGTGGTACACAAATAAGTCTTGGGGCATTCTGCGGGAATGCACGTGACTTAAAGAAAATCACGGAAATATTAACATTTTTCTACTTTACAGATAAAGATAAAATAGAAGAAGGTGAGGTTCGTGAAAACGAACACAACGATCATCTCGATCACGACGAAAATTTGTATGAAAGTTTCATTGAGGAAAAAGAAACCAAGATGAACAACGAAGAAACTCCAGAAGAAGAAACTTTAGACGAAGAAATTTTAGACATTTTGGGTGTGGCTCCTACGCCAATTCCTAAAAAAGAGGCCCTCCATAAAGATATTGCAGAAAGGTGGACAGACATCCTATCTAAGGGCTTAAAGAAAGAAGAAAAAGAACCTATCAAGAATGATAACCCACCTTATGAAAACGTACAAAAAATGGTTGCAGCAAAATTAAACAAAGAAGTCTTAAGAAAGAGATCAAAGAAGAGAGATATTTTAATCGAAAACCGACAGAAACAAGTATCAACAGCTCTTGTTTGCGTTGGTCAGGCCATTCAATTATCCCTGCGGGATATAAAAGAACAAAGAATTAAAATAATTAAAAAACTTAATGAAGCAGCAAGGTTGTTATGTGACTCGCTCTTTTTAGATTCTAAGGGCCGTCGGAGCCTAGTGCTATCCGTCATAAACAAAGACTTAAAAGATTTTCTGTTGGAAACAGAGGCCGCAGAGTTTTTATTTGGGGATAACCTCACTGAGAAAATAAAGACAGCTAAAGCTGTTCAAAGATCAGGAAAGGACCTTAAGACACCTGTAACAGAGGATAAAAAGAAAACCATTGTTAAGCGTACTGAACCCACTGAGAAGAAGTTGTCTTTAAACTGGCGGGGCCCTCCTCGGCAAGGAACACTCCTTGATGACTTTCTTTGTATCGGTAGCAATTATAATGAATGTCTTGATAACATGAATACAACAATTGACCTATTATCCAATTTGGGTTTTATAATAAACAAAGAAAAATGTGACTTTATTCCTAAACAGGGTTGTAAATTCCTAGGCTTTATATTTAACACATAAGAAATGACTATTAGTAATTTAATCTGTGAATTACTTTCAAAGAAACTCATTACTATAGGATTTTTAGCTCACGTTGTTGGCAAACTTGTATCAGTATGTCCTGCTATAAAATATGGTATTTTGTATACAAAGGAGCTTGAAAGGGTTAAATTTCTGTCTTTAAAGAAGAACAATAACAATTATGAAACAAAAATTGCATTAAATGAACAATGCAGAAAGGATGTTAAATGGTGGTCAAAAAACTTTATGAGGTCTAATAATATAAATATTAGAAAAAATGATTATATCTTCGAATTATTTAGTGATGCTAGTAGGACAGGTTGGGGTGCTGCATGTGGGTCTAGAAAGACAGGACGGGTATGGACGGAACAAAAGCAGGATCTCCATATAAATTCACTGGAATTACTGGCTGCCTTTTTTGGGTTAAAGTGCTTTGCATCAGATTGCCAAGATTGCGAGATACTCCTTAGAATAGATAATATAACAGCAGTTTGTTATATAAACAGGTTAGGAGGGATTCAATATACTCACTTACATAACAAAACAAATATGGCAATGGTGTGAGAGTAAGAATATATATCTTTTTGCTACATATATAAACACAAAGGATAATATAATTGCTGATTTTGCATCACGAAAACAGACCGATTCGAAACATGTCGAGCGTTATTCGACTTCTACGACGCGAGTAAACCCGTTTAAGTATTTTAATATAATTACACATTATTATTTATTTATTTATTTCTTTATTAATTTTACAACAAAGATTACATATAATCTAAAGCCCTGCGAAACTGTTATGACAGTTTGTCTACAGGAAGACTTTTCAATACCTAACTAACTAAAAGTACAATTTATAAAAATCAGTATCAATTTTTAAAGATTACGGTAGTGTATCTAGTAAATGCTTTTTCACTTCTCTTGCTCTAAAAGTTCGACTTTATGCTGTGCGTAGGCGACATAAAATCGCTTTTTATGCTCTAGAGCATAAAGTAAAAACGTCGTCGAAGACCAAGGCGATCGGTCCAACAGCCACACGAAAAAGGTCCTTAATAAACAGTAAAAAAAAAAACATAAAACTTCATACAATAAACATGTACTTTGGCTGTTGGTATCTTTGCCTTGGTCTTAGAATACTAAAAAAACGAAATAAAATAAAAATTTAAAACCCGTTCCAGACCTTCCGATCCGATCCGATTTATCGGAAGAAATCGGATAATGTGTAGTGCAATTGTTAGGATCTTATACACTACACATTATCCGATATCTTCCGATGGATCGGATCGGGTTTTATATCTTTATTTTATTTCGTTTTGTTAGTATTCTAAGACCAAGGCAAAGATACCAACAGCCAAAGTACACAATAAAACTTCTTGAAATAAACTTGTAACTTTTATTTACTATCATTTATTACTTTTTAAATTATTACTTTAAATATTTCTCATTGAATTTTAATTAGATTTGTTTTTAAGTATACATGATATGTGTATATATGTTATTTACGTGATACAGTTTCATTTCCTCGCAATCGAAGTGAAAAGTAGAGTGTGCAACTCGTCCATAAAACGCATTTTACACTCGACTTTATATTCATCCTCGCTCGCAAGCTCGCTCGGATGGATAAACGTCTCGTGTAAAATGATGCGTTTTATGCACTTGTCGTACAATCTACTATTTCAATTTTCTTTTAAATATCCGTTTATTTTGTTCGAGACGGATGTCCTCGGGTAAGCTGTTAAAAATGTATGGCAGGCGTTTTTTTAGTGTCCGTAATAGTTGTTAACTCTAGGCACATCAAACTTACCCGTGGACACCGACCTCGTGCCATGTTCGTGGGTAGTTCTGCATAGGTTTAGCTCACGACTGTCATAGTTGTTAGTAGCCAGGAGGTATTTGTGCTTTAAGGTGACGGGAAGTATTTTACAAATTTTGTACAATTTTCGGTAATCATTTTTACAGTTGTTTTTAATCTTTTGTGGGACGAGAAATTTTAAAAATCGTAATTGTAGGGATTCTAATTTATCTATGTAAGTTTTAAATGTGAGACCATAACAGTCAAGAGCATACCCTAGTACCGAATCTACTAACGTAAAGTATAAACATTTTAATGTGCCAATAGGAACTCTATAACTGAGATGGTAAAATTTACCTAACAACACTCTTAATTTATCACAGATGTAATCTATATGTTGAGACCAGGAAAAACTAGTATCTATTTTTACTCCTAAATATGTTACACAGTGTACTTTATTATTGGATTACATTGGCAATTGACTAGATTACTATGCAGGCAGTGATAACAATGGGCAACTAGGTGGAAAGTCATATCTGGTATTTTCATATATGGCGAGTGTATTACAAGTAGGTTGGTTTTCTCCGCGTTTAACATAATACCGTTGTCATGGGACCATTGCACAATGGCATCTATATCAAGTTGTATAGAGCGAGTCATTTCAACGAGGTTGGTCCCGGCACTCACAGTGCACAAGTCGTCAGCGAACATGTAAGGTGTGCTGTGACGTATGACTCGACCTATACTGTTAACGTGCATCAGATAGCACACTGGACCACACCCCGACCCCTGCGGAACCCCACAATCGACTGCCGCCTCATCGCTGAGCACCTCGCCTACCTTTACACGATAAGTTCGAGACATCAGGTAGTCACGGAACCAACCGTTCAGAGGCTGCCTTATGCCACATTCGTCCATTCCATTTAAGAGAGTTTCCGTTTCAAGAGTGTCAAATGCTTTTTTATAATCATAAAATATGACTATAACAATTTGTTTATTTTCTAAATGCGTATTTATTTCATCTGTAAATTTAGCTAATAGAGTATGTGTTCCTTTGCCTTTTTGAAATCCGTGTTGACACTTATTAAGTATAGAGTTGCTTTGAAGGTAAATTCCTATTTGATTTACAATGTCTCCCCTCTCCCCTCTCCCCTCTCCCTCTCCCCTCTCCCCTCTCCCCTCTCCCCTCTCCCCTCTCCCCTCTCCCCTCTCCCCTCTCCCCTCTCCCCTCTCCCCTCTCCCCTCTCCCATCTCCCCTCTCCCCTCTCCCTCTCCCCTCTCCCCTCCCCTCTCCCTTCTCCCATCTCCCCTCTTCCCTCTTCCCTCTTCCCTCTTCCCTCTCCCCTCTCCCCTCTTCCCTCTTCCCTCTTCCGTCCTCCCTCTAATACATTCGTGTCTGTGAAACCATAGAAACATACATACTAAATTTCAACCCATCGGTCATGCCGTTTAGTAGTAGACATACCGACAGCAACGCCACCTACCGGGTCCAATTGTATTTTTAAATCATCCAGGAAACCATCGAAATACCCATATAAAATTTTAACCCAATCGTTTCACCCGTTTAATTTGAAAAAGATAAGTAAAGCCTGACCAGAAATATATGAGGATGCGCCATATTGCGGAATTTCACTGGAACTAATTTCTTACACTGGCCATGATTTTATGATGGTTTGTCAACAATGTCAATGTCATGTGGTGATTTCTCTTAAGACAAATATTTAAAGTTATCCAAAGAAAATGCCGAAAACCATTCACAGTCGTCAACGTAAGATTATAAATAAAGTGTATTATGTGTTTACTACACGAAAAACAGTCAGGAAAAGAGTGCATTTCATTAATGGTATTACGAGGTTAACTAGTGGAACTGACAGGTATTTAAAGTGAATGTCATTATAGTGGGTTGTGATTGGTTGCAAGATTGTTGCCATATAAATCTTACAAATAGCGCCCTCTTGACAATCCTCATATATTTCTGGTCAGGCTTTACAGACTGATAATTCTTACTACCCGTTGTGCTATTACCTGTTTTCCCGTAGGAATGAAGCATTTTTTTGCCTATGTTCATCAGGGATAATGTAGGCTTCTAATGGTAAAATAATTTTTCAAATCGGTCCAGTACTTTCGGAGCCTATTCAATACAAACAAACAAACAAATCTTTCCTCTTTATAATATTAGTGTAGATTAGGATAAAGAAAACCATAAAACTCCTAAGACATTGACATAATAAAAGGGATGATTCCTGACAGATCAAATCAGCTACTTTCTGTAAAAAGTAACACGTATGAAATTCACTAGAGGAACGAAAATCATGACGCTACAAATTCGTATGAACATATTGCTTCCTCTCTGGATAAAGTCAACTTTTGAACAAAAAACGTTATGCTAAGGAATATTCCCTTTCTGGAGAACATCGACAATCATTCTTACCGGGAACACCCACATACTTAGATTTTTTACATTTTTAGCAAGCACATACGAGGGTAAAGACCAAAAAAAGAGACTAAATTTAGGCATAATTAGCCATACGAAACGAGAAAAATACCGATTAGAAAAAAATCCCATGACGAAAAAAATACTATACAATAAGGAACCTTAAAATAGAAACTGGCATGTTTTTTTTTTTAATATTTTCTTAATTATTGTTATTACCATTATTTTTATGCATTTAATTTGAACATATGACATTTAATTTAAATTAATTTATTATTGTGAATTTAATATGTGATGCTTGTCAAGTTTGCAGGCGAAAATATTTGTACACCTGCATTTGTAGGTCAAACATAGTTGATCTTTAGACTAAAAACATGTCACCTCATAACCTGTACCTATGTTTAACAAATAAATTATTTCTGATTCTGATTCTGATTCTGACAAAAAGGACATATGACTTATGAAGACTAAATTGATTATTTTGGCGGTTATTATACAAGGTAAGCTGAAGTTCTAACTAATTACAATAAAACCAAAGGACAAAAGGAGTAAGTTGATAAATAGAACGGAAAGAAGGCAGTAAATACGAAAAAAACTACACCAAAGTAAATAAAAAAGAAAGAAAAAAAGGGAAAGGTGAAGATGCATTAAAATCCGTAGTTAAAAAAGGTGCAGCAATATTGTAGAAAATGGAAGAAAAAAGCAAAGTGAGGAAAAACAGTAAAGAAAAGTATCAAATAGGAAAGAAAACTAATTTTGGTTTTTATAAACAAAATATAAACTATTTCGTACTTATAAACCAGTTTTATTCATGACTTATTACCCTGCGACCCTGCCACAAATTAAGTAAAGCAGAAGAAATAACTCTATGTTAGACCTTATTACAATTGGATAAGTTTGAAAATTCCATAATTGAGTTCCGCTAACGTAAGTCTACGTTTTGAAAACAGTGTTCCTAATTTATTTTACATAGAAAACTACCGTGAGTCTCAGAAATATTAAAATACTTAAACGGGTTTACTCATGTCGTAGAAGTCGAATTACGCTCGACATGTTTCGAATCGGTACGCGATTCATCATCAGGAGAGACGATCAGTCGTTTGCCGAGGTCTAATAAACCGCACGGGGAGCTGAGGGCGTTGCAAGAGCTGAAGAACAACAAGGACGTGCTGGTGTTGCCGGCGGACAAAGGCAACGCAAGAGTAATTGTCAACACTTCAGCGTATGAAAACAAGATCGCCACTTGCTGAGTGCACAAAGGGCACGTTTCCGCCTAACTGCAGTAGAGGCTGGCTGCCTTTATACTTGCCTTATCTTAAAGGCATGACGGATAAAATCGGATACTTGTTACACCGTAGGTATTGCATCAAGGCGATTTTCCGCCCGCCTATACAGCTCAGACAGTTGGTGCGTACCCCCAAAGATAAGGAACCCTTAAGTAATATATGTATATACACAAAAAGCTAAAAAGTATTTTTTCTATTCAGTGAATTATTTTACGGGAAATGGCTTTAACGTATTTATTTTTAAAATTTCACTGTAGTAGGTATCTACCTAGATATAGGTAGATATATTTACTAATCCACAATACTTACATATTTTTGTTTAAATGGTTTATTTTACTTAGGGTATTATTTTCAATGCCTTAAATAAGTTATAAGGATGGTTGAACTCCAACTCTCGCTCGGACTATGCGAGTGTATGAAGCAGCTTGGAAGCGCCTCAGCGAGATTATGAGCAAAGTATCATTCCGGGAGCGCGCGGTCGGCGGGGGGAATAACGTTAGGCTCCGCCCAAATCTACAAGGACATTGACAGCCTTACTCGCCTTAAGAATGAATTCGGAGTCTACACGAACGCCAACATTATGTTTTCCTACATTTTCTACATTTTCAAATCAGTAAAGTTTGTTGGTAATGCATGTAAAGTAACTTTCCATGAATTGAATATTTTCCCATCAACTTATTTTATTTTTCTTGTAGTAAGTATGTCTTTACTCTAAAATCTCGTCCTTGTCCTTGATAAACGGCCGTCGGTAATTTAAAATCATGCTTTTCTAATTTCCAGTTATAACGGTCATATAATTTACTTCGAAATGGCAAAATGTGGCTTCTTTCATACGCTCCGCAAGTATTCCCTAACGCAACTGGATAGTTTATTCATCATCGTATTCAACTATCGTTCGAATCAATATTTGTGTTAGTTTTCTCGGTTTGACCTGAAAATTATATTATACGAAACACACCGGGTAACATAAAATGTCGCGAAACCTCGAAAGTTCCCGTTTCGCCCCTTCTTAGACCTTTCTTCCCTAACCCATAAGGGTACCAATTACTTGTCTTTAGAAAATAAATCCCCGGTTTACTTCTATCAGCAAACAAATCTAACGTATTCGTGACCATCGGCAAATTATTGCAATCACCATCTCTGATCTTATGAACGGATTCGCAACTTACACCAATGAAAATACCAGGATTATACAAAGCTGCTAACCAAAGGTAATACCCTCTTATATGGCTGCAGAATACTTCACATGGTATCCAAGGGATTTCACCTGGTTGGTATTCCCCTCCATTGGCATAGAACGTGACATGTCCAACAGGGATTTGCATGCCAAAGCCGTCCATATTTGTGACTACTGCGAGGACAAAATCAGCGTCAGATCTGTCCAGTCTTTGGTCCGGGCCCAGGTGTCTGAAGCAGGGGCCGGCAGCATCCAGGCTGGTGAGTGAGGAGATGTTTCTCCCTGTGATTTGTCGGTAGTTCTTGGCTATGAAGCTCATGGTTTGGGCGCCCAGGCTCAACCCGACGAGCTCAAGTTTCTTCGGGTCCAAGCCGGCTGATGTTAGACTGACCAACATTTCAGCTGCATGTTTTCCAATTGTACGAATCACACGAGAAGCTCTGAAACATATGGATCAATCGTTATTTAACATTTATTTTAGAATACAAAGTCCTTGAAAATGTATGAATTATGCATCATACAATTAAACATATTAAGTTAATCGGGAAGTTGGTTTAGGATTTTTGTTAATGATATTATGACGTGTAAATATTTTGTTGTTTGTTGTTGGGTTTCCAAAGAGTTTACCACTTTTAATCACTGTGTGTATCAAAATTTGCGTTGTGCGACGACATTTAACATCGAATAAAGTAGGTACCTAAGTACCAGCTTCTTTCTTAAAACAATTAAAACGTACCAGTTTCTATTTTAAGGTTCCTTATTGTATAGTATTTTTTTCGTCATGGGATTTTTTTCTAATCGGTATTTTTCTCGTTTCGTATGGCTAATTATGCCTAAATTTAGTCTCTTTTTTTGGTCTTTACCCTCGTATGTGCTTGCTAAAAATGTAAAAAATCTAAGTATGTGGGTGTTCCCGGTAAGAATGATTGTCGATGTTCTCCAGAAAGGGAATATTCCTTAGCATAACGTTTTTTGTTCAAAAGTTGACTTTATCCAGAGAGGAAGCAATATGTTCATACGAATTTGTAGCGTCATGATTTTCGTTCCTCTAGTGAATTTCATACGTGTTACTTTTTACAGAAAGTAGCTGATTTGATCTGTCAGGAATCATCCCTTTTATTATGTCAATGTCTTAGGAGTTTTATGGTTTTCTTTATCCTAATCTACACTAATATTATAAAGAGGAAAGATTTGTTTGTTTGTTTGTATTGAATAGGCTCCGAAACTACTGGACCGATTTGAAAAATTATTTTACCATTAGAAGCCTACATTATCCCTGATGAACATAGGCAAAAAAATGCTTCATTCCTACGGGAAAACAGGTAATAGCACAACGGGTAGTAAGAATTATCAGTCTGTAAAGCCTGACCAGAAATATATGAGGATTGTCAAGAGGGCGCTATTTGTAAGATTTATATGGCAACAATCTTGCAACCAATCACAACCCACTATAATGACATTCACTTTAAATACCTGTCAGTTCCACTAGTTAACCTCGTAATACCATTAATGAAATGCACTCTTTTCCTGACTGTTTTTCGTGTAGTAAACACATAATACACTTTATTTATAATCTTACGTTGACGACTGTGAATGGTTTTCGGCATTTTCTTTGGATAACTTTAAATATTTGTCTTAAGAGAAATCACCACATGACATTGACATTGTTGACAAACCATCATAAAATCATGGCCAGTGTAAGAAATTAGTTCCAGTGAAATTCCGCAATATGGCGCATCCTCATATATTTCTGGTCAGGCTTTACTTATCTTTTTCAAATTAAACGGGTGAAACGATTGGGTTAAAATTTTATATGGGTATTTCGATGGTTTCCTGGATGATTTAAAAATACAATTGGACCCGGTAGGTGGCGTTGCTGTCGGTATGTCTACTACTAAACGGCATGACCGATGGGTTGAAATTTAGTATGTATGTTTCTATGGTTTCACAGACACGAATGTATTAGAGGGAGGACGGAAGAGGGAAGAGGGAAGAGGGGAGAGGGGAGAGGGAAGAGGGAAGAGGGAAGAGGGAAGAGGGGAGATGGGAGAAGGGAGAGGGGAGGGGAGAGGGGAGAGGGAGAGGGGAGAGGGGAGATGGGAGAGGGGAGAGGGGAGAGGGGAGAGGGGAGAGGGAGAGGGGAGAGGGGAGAGGGGAGAGGGGAGAGGGGAGAGGGGAGAGGGGAGAGGGGAGAGGGGAGAGGGAGAGTGGAGAGGGGAGAGGGGAGAGGGAGAGGGGAGAGGGGAGAGGGGAGATGGGAGAGGGGAGAGGGAAGAGGGATTGTAGGTTATGCTATAATTTTGTGCTATTATTTCCTTTTATTATCCACAGGAATTTTTCAATTCACTGAATCCTTCTGGACTACACAACGGAATAAGATGCGTTTTTTTTAATAGAGTGATTCAAGAGGATGGTTTATAATAATACATACATAATCTATCAGTATTGCACGCGTGCGAAGCAGCGGTGGGTTGCTAGTAATATTATAAACGTGAAATTTTAGATGGATGTATGTATGTACGTTCCACTTATTCTCAAAAACTACTGGACGTATTATGATGAAACTTTCCAGTTATGTACCTACCTTATATATCAGAATAGGACATATACGAGTAGGCTATCATTTATATTAAGTTTTATCCCTTTTAGGGACGAAAAACGGGATTAAACTTTGTATGCAGAGCAAATCATTGTAGTTGCAACATGTCCCCTGCATGTCATCTTTTTGACGTAAACTAATCAAGGTATATTAACGTAATGTAATTTCGTCTGGGCCTACTATAGACTTTCACGAAACGCATACCAGGCTATTCTTTCTAAAAAAACAATAAATTCTGATATGGGAACACGTATCCGCAAAATTCGATTAATCGCGTAATTTCAAGAATCAAATACATAAAATTTTACAAATTTGAAACAATCACATTTGATTTGACAAACGTCACACACCCATCTGGCAAGTCATGTCAAACCAGTGATGCCAAAAGGGCTACTCCGATGTTCTAAATTCGACTGTCGAATAGTGCCATCCCTCTCGATCTCCTGTCAAAGTATATTTGAGTGAATGGAATAGCACTATACGACAGTAAAATTTCGAACATCGGAGTAGCCCTTCAGGTAGGTATCACGTTCCGATTCGCACATCATCTGAAAATAGTACAAGCTTTGATTATGTACCCCCTCTTGGTAACTGAATATAAATAAAGTAGTAAATAACTAAATATGCAAAGGTAGGATAATCAACATACCTATATAAATAATCCTAATCATTTTATAAACGTGAAAGTATTCAAGTTTGTTCCTCTTAATTTTAAACGATAATTGATGGACGGTAGCCAGGGTTCGGAAATCGGAAATTTTTGAATTGTCTCTTTCTAAAGAACTATGGGCAATATTTATCGCCGAGTACAGAATTAGTGCATAAAGTTTTTGTATTACTCGGATATTCGACAATACACGAATTGTCAATCAATTATGATACGACATAATCGACGTGCTCAAATCAAGGGCCTGAGTTGCTTTGATAGAGAAGGATAGCCTTATAGCGATAGTTATAAGAGGAAATAGAAAAGAGTGCCATTTTTTGGCTCTATCATTGACCGAGCATTTTTTCATGGTCTGTTTATAGGCACACTTATATTCAAGAAATCATGACAAAAACTGGCCGTGGTAAAAAATTGGGCAAGTGCGAGCCCGACTCGCGCATGAAGGGTTCCGTACCTATAATATTTATTTTATTTTTAGTATTTGTTGTTATAGCGGCAATAGAAATACATCATCTGTGAAAATTTCAACTGTCTAGCTATCACCGTTGTTGAGATACAGCCTGGTGACAGACGGACGGACGGACGGACATCGAAGTCCCAGTAATAGGGTCCCGTTTTTACCCTTTAGGTACGGAACCCTAAAAACAAACTGCTGGCTCCAAGAATGATATTGTTTTCGAAATCAACAAAAAAGTACCAGTTTTGTTAATGCGCAACTTAGATGCACCCAATTTTTGCAACGGTGCCAGATTGAGAATCACCTAATTAGGGAAGTACATTGTGAAGGGCACGATTTTAACGGGAGAAGCCAAGGGAAAAAGTGTATTTATACCACGTATTCCAATTATACCGAATAATTTACCATTTAATTTTAAACGCCTACAGTTTCCATTAAAAGTTTTTAGCATTTTCTAATGACTAATTAATAAATCACAGGGACAACCGTTAAAAGTAGCAGCAACACATTTGGGCACGCCATGTTTTTCTCATGAACAGTATGTAGCTTGCTCGCGTGTCCCAAATCAAAAAAATTACATGTTTTTACTAGCCGAAACAAATCATTTAAGATAATTCATTGAACTATAAATAAACTAAGTCGTAAAAACCAAGTTAGAAAAAATAATAGTACCTATGTACCTAATAATAATTTCGTCCCGATTTCATAATAATGTGACAAAATTATTTCGTAAATAGAAGCATATCTTCGTCAGTTGATTATGGACCGTCATCATCTCGAGCCATTTCTGAGCATAGCTTATCAAATCGAATGAATACCTGAAAGTCTAATTGTTTTTTTTTTTATTGGCAATATAATTAACGAGCTCTACGCGTACAAAGTCGCGGGCAAAAGCTAGTGTTTTTATAAATATTAAATATTGATTGCATACTCACTGAGGATACACTCTTGCAGTGAATTCCAATGTGTCTAATAAGAGCACATTATAGCCTAAATCTTTATATTTTTGTCCCAAGCCCCAACCAAAAGGCAGTGTAGAAGAATCTAGATATCCTCCGCAATAAAGTAATGTCTTCTTGCTGAAATCTATATCAGGGTCCTTCTCCAAATTCCCAATATGGTAGTAGTCATATTGGTTCGTTAACATGTGATTTTTGTTCATTACAGAGACGTAGAGTTTCTTCAGACTTTTGGGCTTAATAAAAGCTGGCTTCCAAGAATTTGGACCTGAAAAGAGATAGTTATAACCACCAGTGATCAAAATTAGGTACTCACAAAACAAAGTGTATTTAAAAAATCAGAAAATGTCTCGATCTTAGAATAAATACGCCCAGAAATCTAGTCAGCGCTTGAAAGTGAATCCACTTTGGTTAGCCACGGGCTAAGTTTCGTCCGTGTCGCATCTGTCACAACGCCAAGCTCACAAGCAACAAGTTGCTATGATTGGGTTCGTAGACACGCACACATACAACCTAAAGCGGCTTCGTCTTTCGCAAGTCTGTTGTATGAAGACTATCGTTCTCAGGCGTGTTTGAGTCGTTTTTAAAAAACATGTGCTTCTTTAAGGGCTATAATGAAAACAAAACGTAATTGATTCCTTTGTGTAACGACAGTTACCCATATTTTTTGTATGACTAACTTTCGTTACACAAAAAACGCGATCGTTATTTTGTTTTTATTAAGCCTTTAACTATGTACATGTCTTTTGAAAACGACTAATTTATTCTAAGGTCTCAATGCTATTGTATGACTTTTTGTCTTCCATCACTATACTCTACTTATGTGTCATTATTACACAAGCTGTAGATATTTTAACAGCTGACAGGTCAAAAGATTATTCATGTCGATAAAATCACGTTGTTAGCCTTAAGGTCCTTAACATGTACAAGAAAAGCAGCCGCGAGATATCATGCTCATTAATGGGAAATGGATGAAAATTTTCGAAAATCTTGAATTGATTTTATAGCTGGGGTAATCCAGTTTCTCCAAGTCCCAAGTCCTAGATTGAAATGTATTTTTCTCAAACATGCAATGACATTTCTTAATAATGTGCGTTATAACAGGCTTCGAAGTATCACGTTCCGAACGGAACAACTCGAGAGAAATGTAATGGAATTTCATACAAAATTGAAGGCCGAGAATCAGAATCAGAATATATTTATTTTGCTTAAAGTGTGGTGTACAAAGATCGTATTACATTAGGTATTTTAAGTGTCCCAAGGTCGTTCGTTCAAAACTCAGCCAGCAACTGCATAGTGCATACTTATTCCCCCGCTTCGACAATACGTAATGTACTACTTCCAATCTCCGTACAGGAGCGGGAGAATACAATTCAATCTTTTAATTTTTTTAAGCCACAGGAAAACCAGTATCTTTCTAGGAACGAGAGAGGTTATTCCAACTATGGAACTTTCATCTATTCCCAATTAGTGCCCTCGAAATGAACCGACAAATGTCACGTTCTAGAGTCATAAGCAATCTTTAATCTCAAATTTTAGTTCTCGTTAAATTTAAATGTCTATTAAAATAACACGCCATCTTAACAACTATTAAAAGTTAAGGATATGATAACTATAATATTACTCACAATCTGACATCAATCCAACAGGTTGGCCTCCCTCTTCTCTTGAGTACTCTACAGCCGCCATAGAAACAAACAAACATACTGCGAGATACGTCCGCCGTAACAGCTTACAACCCATATTCACAAAAAAGTACAAACTTATTTCCTATTCTCTAAAGTTTTACTTTTTTTTACTATTTTAATATTTGCCGCGGATTACAAGAGCGGGTTGGATATAAACTGATTTGCATCATTTTATCATCCAATTGATTTAACGACGAATTTTTCCACCAAAAGAATAAACGTTCGAGAAATAACAATGCCGATGGACCAATCCGCAAATGTTGGACGTTCGCTGGCCTTTTATAATGGATGGTGCTGATGATACAAAAAGGATGTATCTTAATTGCAAGTTTCTTGGATGTTGTCCTGAGTTACGCTGTTCTGAGTTTGTAGCAAAATTTATATTTGTTTGTGCGTCACACGCATCTGTTTTGGCTTATCACTTTGGATGTTTATGGGTAATCACTACTATCGCTTTGGGTTTTCAATGTTTACTTACAAGATTGGTTTGTTTAAAGATAAGAAAACAGTGCCAACTTATCTATTCGTGTGGACAAATGGAGGAATAAGTACACCATAATGTTACCACGAATGCTTGAGTTCATCAAAAACAGAGCAGAGTGGCTCTACAATATTAGCACTATGGCGTCCATCGAGGCAACACCAATTCATCATCATCACCAGCTAAAGGACGTCCACTGCTGGACATATGCCTCGCCCAAAGAACGCCACCATGACCGATCCTGCGCCGCCCGCATCCAGCATCCTTGGACAAGCTGTCCAGTTAGGTAGGTCCAACTTCGATTTATTTTATACCATGTCATTCAGCCATCAGCTACCATAAAGATTATTCTAGTTTCAGACACAGACAGATCCTTACACTGAAAATAAAGATCTATTTCAAACAAAAAGGACTTATGAAGACAAAATTAATTATTTAGACGATATTATACAAGGTAAGCTGAAGTTTTTCTCTCCGATCAATAATTACCGAGATATTGGGGTTCAAAGGTGAACCATTGGACCTCAAAGTTGGCACGATTTTAGGACAGAAGAAAATCTATGGATGCTGTTGTCATTATAACACCTATTTTTTATAATGTTACCCTTGAGAAAACGCTAAAATAATCACGTTTTATAGAAAAAAACTTTTTCTCTAAATTCAAAAATTGCAAATTTTGTCTTGTTTAAAATTTTGTCACTCCGCTATACAATATACATGGTCACAATGCAAACCTAACCTAACCTACAGTTTTCGGTTTTGACACCCATTTTGACGCTCCGCTCGCTTCGCTCGCTCCGCTATCCATGGTTACAAAACAAACCTAACCTAACCTACAGTTATGACCCCATCGTTATTTTTCTAAGTCGAAAAAATTGTGTCCATTTAGGATCCAATATCTCGGTAATTATCCAATTTAGAGAAAAATTGTCCATACAAAAGGTGCTAACAAGTCAAAAAAATTGTGTCCATTTAGGATCCAATATCTCGGTAATTATCCAATTTAGAAAAATTGTCCATACAAAACGTGCTAATAAGTCCAAAAAATTGTGTCCATTTAGGATCCAATATCTCGGTAATTATCAAATTTAGAGAAAAATTGTCCATTGTAACGATCAAGACAGTATTATTAAAATAAAAATAAAAATGATAACTCTACTTCGTGAATTTCAGTACAAAGCTTTAAGCTTTTCAGCCTACAGCTCAGGTAACACTCAACTGGAAGGATTTCTCATGACACACTGGAAAGTGAATTGGTATAGAAAAGTAAAATATTTGCAAGGAAATATTCATAAGAAAAGTCAGGATTTTTTTTAAATATATTAGGGAAATTCTTTTCAGAAAAAAGAAAACCTATAGGAGTTAGGTAGGCTAATAGGGAAACCTATGAGTAATCCAGATAAGGATAAATTAAAACTAGCTAGCTAAACTATATAAGGGAACTTATATGAATAATAATGAACTATATAAAAGCATAGAAAAATGGATATTATTAGAAACATAATAGGGATTTTGTCTAGATAATATACATAAGTCTTGAGATTTTGAATTATTTTTAGAAGAAATAATACTTCCTAAGAAGCCCTGTAGTTAATGTAGGGCTGGTACAGCAAGAGTAGTGTTCAGGATTCAAACCCCAGCTAGGACTTGAATTTGAGTAATTGGTTCTGGGTCATGGTTATTATTTAGATATTATAGTATTTATTGACTTGCTGATTGAATTAGTATTAAGTAACATCTACAATACACAGGGAGGAAAGATTAGACATCACAAGAATACAAGAATGCTATTGTAAATAGAATTTATTGGGATAATTATAAAAATTTATCAGTAACAAATTGAATTTTGTTCTAGACCATAGGAAAACTTCCAAGTTTTTGTGTAAAAAGTCAATATTAGTACTTACAAGCCTTAGATACATCCGTTCCATTAAGTTTTGGGTATTGCAATACAATGGTTAGGCTGAAAAAAAAAGGATTTTGGTTTTCATTCTGCAAAAGAACACATGGTTTTAATTTAACACATTTGAGAACTCATAGAATAACATATTTTGGACCAATTCGTTGGATTATTTGTATTGCTATAGTCTTGGAGACTAATAATTTGGGTATTTTGGATGCTGAAAAGGTCTAGATTTTGAGATTTTGGAGTCAAAATATGGGTGATCAGCCAATCAGACCTGATTTTGGAGCCTCAAAAACCAAAGAAAGGTTTGAAAATCTTAATTGGAACTGGTTCAAATTTATAAAGCATATAATGAAGTTTTTAATTTTAGTATTAAGTGACTTAGGAATTATGGATTTGCGCCAAATTTTACTTTGGAAGTTGTCAAAAATCATAAAAATCATAGAGACTGATACATTCGAGACTCGATAAAAAAACTTAGCAAACGCCGAAATTCTAGCTTATTGGATTAACGTTTTTAAACCTTTCTTAAACAAGATTGAGACGATTTTTCAATTTTCCCCACTTTTAGGGTAATTATTTGGTGAAATATTTACAAATTAGGAGAGGATAATTAAATATAAAAATATATTACTGAGAGATTTTAAAAGGAAAATATGTTAGATATGGAATAAATTATAAAGAGGGATTTGGTAGTTTTGTAAAAATTTGAGCAGGGAGAACGGATTTAGCGGGGAAACACTGGGGTATAAAAAATACTGGAGGGTAGGCAGAGATTTAGGGGGCTATAAAAGGCGTAGCGCGACCAGTATTCGACACTTGACTTCGAGCAGCCAACCACCGAGGAAGAAGGGGAACCAACCAGAGCCAGAGCCAGGCTTCGGGACCAGCTAAATAGGCGCTGAAGACATCAATCGGTGAGTGCTTTTAAATAATCACTGGGGTTCTGTATATATTTAGGAATGTGTAGAGAGATACTTGTGTTACAACCAAGGGTAGGGGGTATACATTAGTGAGGGGAGAGGGGTACATTCTTATATAGGGGCCAGGCAGGGGATTACTATTGGGGGTTTTAGAGCAGTTAATAGAGATTCTACGTGTGTACCTGTGTTCATTGGGATAGAGTTAGGATATGGGTGGTTATTATACTGTTGCGTGATGTTTTCCTCTAGGTTTTACGTCATAAATTCCTAGGTTGGTGTCTACGTCTTCATGAAAGCTATATTTTAATATTAGGAATTAGAGATAGATCCCTAGGTCGTTGTCTACGTCTTCATGAAAACTAAATTTTGATATTAGGAATTAGAGATAGGTCCCTAGGTCGTTGTCTACGTCTTCATGGAAGCTATAACTTAATATTGGAAGCCTGTGATAGATACTTTCCTTCCTTTTAGGGGACTTTAGATGCTACACGCCGGTTGAATGACATGTGTATTTGAATTATTACCGTTATTTTCTTATGACTAATGTGGTGTGCGTCTGTGTTTTTTCTAATCCGTTTAAATCCAACAGGTTAAATAGGGTGAGTGCTAGTTGATAATTCCGTTGCTTTTATACTGTTTTACTGTGTTTATGTGCTACTCTATTTGATATATGCTTTTTCTGCTGTGTCATTTATTTATTGTGAGTGTTCGTGTTTTAAAATATGTGTTTCGTCATTTTATTTCGCGGTGCGGTTTATATGATAAACGTTTTGCGTAATGGAATCTTATATTCCACGGTTATTATTTCCGGTTTTGTAGATTATTTGGGTAATGGGGTGGTATAAGGGAGAATCTGGCAACACTTGACGTTTCCTATTTTTTTAATAAACTTCTACTTTTTTTTTAATCCGTTTATATCAGTTTATGGTAAATAATAACAAATTATGTCAAAAGTTCATTCAACGCTAATGATCGCGCTAGTATAGGCTTTACTAGGGACTTCTTGAAGTCCAAGCTCGCGATTTATACGGTTGAGACTGTCCTATTGTCCGAAATACATCTCGACGAATGCCTTCATCTAAACATTGACTATTCACTATGTCACTACGACCATCTCTTACTGGACGAACGGTCCTCTGTGTATAGTTATCAGTTATCATCAGCCTTACTTCATTTCAACTATACTTTACTAAGAACATCTGATTCATCACAAATCTAATAATTGTTTGTATATTATACAATTTCCTTCTTGACATTCGATACCATTTCGGGTACAATAGCCTCTAATTGGGTTATTATTTGTAACACAACTACATGCCTATAGTTATCTACATATATAGGGGTAACCTTGCCTCTGGGAATTTATTATACTTATCAGTTGACTAATAAATGGGTCCTTCAATAAATAAATCATGCCGAGGAAAAGCTTCCTTGAGTATTGCTGTCTTCTCGAGTTTCTTAGGCCGTCGAAGCTTTGATTCTGTCTGATTGTGCTGCTGTTCATAATGAATCTAACATTTTGAGTGCTCACGGGCTTAAAGGTGTTAGTCATCAAATAAACGGTGCATCCTTTGCTCTGGTGTTCAGATATCAAGAACCTTATAGTACTATTCAGTCGCGAGTTGAAGTTAAGACCAAGTAGGATTGTTGGGGATTAGTAAAGTTAATACAATAGAAACTGTAGTTAATTCATTAGTACCTGTTAGGAAAGAGTAGTGTTCTAGACTTTTAACATTTATAATTATAACTTCATCTTTCTGATATGTCATAATCTTTTCAATCTTTCCATATATTTAGCTAGTTATATAGGTACTTAGATGATTTAATTTTTAGAGTAGGCCATTGTGTAGTTAATTATAAAGAAGCCTGAGCAAGAAGGCTTCCCAAAAGATGGATCTCCTGACACCTTGTCTCAGGCTAGGCGAACACACAAGGTTCCAGAGAGATCTCAACGTGGTTTGATCAGTTTAATCTAGGCGTGAAGGTCCGTCCATCCCTGCACCGTCTGTCTTAATTAGTTTTGCCAATTAGAAATAGTTAGCTAAGGCTTACGGTGTTATTCCTTCACACACTTAGGAGGGTTGGCGATTTTCTAACAACAAATTTATATATTTTTTTATACACCTAAAAATACCTTCTTCATTCTACTATAATCTAGCCTATGCTAGTATGCTAGTATGCTATGCTAGCTACTGTATTGACTATAACATATTTAAAGTTTTCTAGTAATTTTAGATCTTAGCAATTCTAACTAATCATATAGGCAACTAATTAAAACTTCTTATTCATCTATCCACCTGTAGAAGGAACTTTAGCTGTTTGATTTGTTTCTCTTAATTTAAATTTCACATACCTTAAGGTTCTACAAAAATTAAATAAAAGTCTTATTAGTATAGCCTAAGCGTCATAGGGTGACTGGGAGATAATAATATAGTAAAAATTGCATCATGAGGTTCCATTAGATGTATACTTTATTCTAAACTAACTATTTCATGTTTAGTACTGATATCATGTAGGTTTCTTATTTAATAGCAAGACTCTGTAAGACTTCCAAGGCAACTTAAAAAGGATTTGGGTTCTACAAACACAACAAGTAAATGGGTTCCTATATACCACTAACGATCACGACCATGGCCAATTTAAATCTCAATAAATAGTTTAATTTCTAGAAGGTTTTCCATTTATTTTAAGTAATATTTCAGAAGTAAATAGGTCAATATAGTAGGAAAGGGAAAATCTTAGCTCCTACTTAGTAAAATACTGGGGATAGTTATGGTATGGGTTTCTTGGGGTTTTCATTTCCTTACAGTATAATTTTATTTCATATTAATTTCAGAGCTTAGGCAAGTTTCAGCTAGGTTAATTAAGCTAGGCGGTTTTCAGTTAGGTATGGGTTAGCTAGGGCAGAAAAGTTCTGGGTAGGTATAGTAGGTTTTCCATTAGCTTATTCCATTAGCTTGTTAGGAATCTTATATAGTCAATTCATATCATATAGCTCTATAGCTTAGATAGTTATTTAGCTTTATTTTCGGGGGAAAGCGTTTCACCATACAAAACATGCTTATTTTAGCGTCCTCTATACGATAGCATCATAAAAAAACTAACCCAACCTACAATTTTCTGTTTTGGGACCAATTTTGACGCTCGGCTCGCTTCGCTCGCTCCGATATGATGAGATGGGTCACAAAACAAACCTAACCTAACCTACTGTTTTCGGTTTTGGGACCCATTTTGACCCACCACTACCACCCCCATCTTCATTTTTCTAAGTCCATAAAATTGTGTCCATTTAGGAGCCAATATCTCGGTAATTATCAAGTTTAGAGAAAAGTTGTCCATACAAAACATGTTTATTTTAGCGTCCTCTATATGATAGCACCATAAAAAATAGGTGTTATGTTGACACCACACCAGCCCCCCTTTGCTACAGTCCAACCGCAGTTTGTAACCAAGTATATCCGACACTGTCTGGTGTCGCAACTGCGACACAATAGTTCAGCCGGTGGCCTCTAGATGGCACCGGCAATCTGTTTTAGCGACGGAGCAATATTACGTCGATAAAACAGATCGATCGCGTACCGAACTCTTGCCTCTGAACCAGCGAACGTGCTGCCACGAATTATATCCTTTATTAAATTTAAGTTCGGATTTGGTTCTAAAAATAAAAGAATTGTACAGATTGCATACATCTTTACTTCGTCACCGTCCCAACATCTGGTATGTATCTCAAAGAAGCGAATTCCGCGAGCACCCCTGCAGAACATCACCTCATGGACTAAACCTGATGTGCCATTTGACACTGTCCTCGTGGATGCCTTGGGCCCTCTTCCGGCGTCAGAAGGTTTCAGTATGTACTGCTGTTGGTGGATGCTTTCACCAAGTTGGGCATAACTATGGTTATATGGGTCCCAAAGGAATATTACAAATAAATTAGCTTTTAAAACATACAGAAAAGGCTAAAGAACGTTATTAAACCAACACAGCGTTCCCAAAATATTTTTTTCGTGAAATCATTGAAAAATAAATCTAAAGCTACGTGGCAAATAATAAACAAATCTAGACGTATTTTACCAAGAGAACCAATTGCTAAATTACAGGTTGAAGGGGAAATTTATACAGACCCCATAGACATAGCCAATGCATTTAATAACTTTTTTATTGACGAAATAAGTAATCATAATGGCAGTACACAAACTTATAAGTATAATATCGAAATGCCTAATAATCCGAGATCAATTTTTATGACCCCAAGTTCCCCCTAGGAAGTGTTCAAAACCATACTGCCTTTAAAAACACACGTACAGCGTCGGTTTTGATGACATAAGAGGCCTTATTCCTTTTAAAAGGCATTTTTCTCTATGACCAAACATGTTTCTTAACATATTATTGATGTTACTACCTAGAGCAGGGCTATTGGGATTTATTGGTATATATTTGAAACCTACAGTTTGAACTTTTCATTGATAATTTTTGTTTAAAAAAGTAGGTACTCGAAATTGACAAAATTCACGCGGAATATTAGTTTTTTCGACAGCACGCATTAAAAGCATGAAACGTAGCTACGTTACTACCGAGAACTCGGGGAAAATTATTATTCATCTTCAAAAATTTGGTTGAAATTATCTCTATATTTGTCATAATATGAAAACAATACATTTTAAAAGGAATAAGGCCTCATAAATACCGCAGTCTTGAAAGCAGTCGCAACTTCAATTGCGGTGCCTTTGAGCTTTATATAAAATTTAAGTTTCTAGGAAGGAATTTATCCTAAATAAATAAATATCGGACAACCTCACACAAATCGATCTAGTCCCAAATTAAGCTCAAGAAGGCTTGTGTTATCATCGTCTAGTACCCATAACATATTATGGGTACTAGACGACGATATACGTACTTATATACATACATATATACTTATATACATAGAACAACCATGACCCAAGCACAAATATTCGAGTTCATCACACAAATAGTTGCCCTGGCCGGGATTTGAACCCGGGACCGCCAGCTCAGTAGGCAGGTGTCTACAAACCGAGCCAAATGCGTCGTCAAAACCTATAGTCCTAGTAACTTAAAGCCTGCCATTGTGAAACCCGTTTACAAAAAGGGTGATAGAGAACTTGTTTCAAATTATCGTCCAATTCCGATGTTATCAGTTTTTTCTAAAATTTTCGAGAAGTTAATATATGATAAGGTCTATAACTTCTTTATAAATATAACATACTTGTTAAGGAACAGAAAGGGTTTCGCAAAGGCACCTTAATAAACATGGCAATTTATGACTTGGTGAGAAACGCAATGATTAATATAGACAAGAGGAATTTGTCATGTGCCATCTTCATGGACATGACAAAGGCCTTTCACCATGTAGATCACAAAATACTTTAAAAAAAACTACATCATTGAAATTGAATTAACTCAGATGCACCTCATCTAGGAAAGAAAAAACTTATAAATCGGAATGTAGATTAATTAAATATGGAGTACCCCAAAGAAGTGTACTAGGGCCCCTATTATTTCTGATTTATATCAATGATATAATTAAGTGCACCCAACATCCCTTGGTGCTCTTTGCCGACAGCACTATCTTGATAAATTCAAATGTCAACAACAGTTATGCTGATGAAATCAAACAAGCTATTAAAATGTCATTACTTGGCTAGAAGTGTTAAATCCCTAATTTACCTTCTGCGTAGCTGGAAGTCTCCATATTCCTAAGTTTATAATACAAACAATATTTGCGTCCGTACAATTCTTTATTTCTTCATAAAGTAAAACTAACATGACAAGCAACATCAAATATCATCAAAGACAAAGTAGTCGACAGCATAAAACCTCAACAAGAAGCAAATAATTTAAAAGCTTACCTAGGAAAAACATGTGTAATGCAATTTAAACAAAGAATTGAGGTTCCGAAATTTTACATTACCTTTAAAGGAACAGTTATTTAAGAAACAGATACCACCAAATTTCTAGGACTACATATAGATAGTAACATGTCATGGGAGACACATTCCATAGAAGTTTGCAAAAAATTATACAATTTTTCATATGCACTTTACAAGCTAGCGAATACCAATGGTCAAAATGCTGTTTTAGCTGCAAGCTGCCAGCCAAATTTTAAATCTTTAAAACTTTTGACTTTAGCCTGTATTTATATTTTTGAATGTTGCATGTTTGTGAAGTCTAATCCGGAGATGTTTCCAATACAAACGAAGTCACTTAACCTCTGTCAGAGGAGGAGGAGAGGAGAGCGACTTAAACTGAAATTGAATGTAGGGAATATCACTCTGATGGAAAAAAAGTTTCATATCTATGTCACCAAAAATATTTAATAAAAGAGCTTATTATACCTTAGGAGCTAAAATTGGAAATAGCAAATACTTTTAAATATTTATTAAGAAACTATTTAACGGATAAATGTTATTATAGTGTTAAGGATTATTTTTACGACTAGATTGACACATTTTATTTAATTTTTAATTTTAGAGATCATGTTTTTATATAGTGTAACACTGACAGTACAATTAGTTTTATAAGTAATGGTAGTTTAATATTAGATTATTTTATGCTTTTATGATTTTATAATTTTGAAGAATTATTCTTTTATATGTACATGGCAAATCGTACGTGACGTAATAAATAATTTTGAATTTGAATTTGAAGTTTTGTTTGCTCTATCCCATGTATCCTCAGCGAGCTATGGAAAGAGCTATGCTCGGGATTTGTCTACGAGATCGAATCGGAAATGAGGAGATTCGTAGACGAACCAAGGTCATCGACATAGCAAACCGGGTAAGCAAGCTGAAGTGGCAATGGGCGGGGAACGTAGCTCGAAGGACTGATGGCCGTTGGGGCAGAAAGGTTCTCGAGTGGAGACCACGTACCGGCAAGCGCGTGGTCGGACGACCTGGTTAGAGTTGCGGGGACTCGCTGGATGCGGGTCGCTGCTATCCGGCACATGTGGAAGTCTATTGAGGAGGCCTGTGTCCAGCAGTGGACGTCCTATGGCTGAAATGATGATGATGATGATGATGATTCCATGTATCGCCAGGACACGTCTGAACTAAAGCGCGTTATCACTGGGGCCGTATCCCTATTTGGAGTACCAAAGCTCATGATGACTGATAAGGGGCGCATGTTCGAGTATTATCGGACAGGCTGGACTGCCCCTTAATTAAATATTGGGTGGAAGTGGCCAACGGTAGGGCCAAAAAGGATGAGGCCGCAACCAATCGCGGGCTGACTTGCCTTTTTTTTTCTTATGTCATATTGTATTTGTACCTACTAACATAGTTATTAAGTTAAAATTGTTACTAACATCCTATGGATCATTGGTCTGCAATAAACTATTTTAATTATAATTTATTTTTATTTTTTATAACGCCCGAAATGCATGCAAATGGACAGGCTGAAAGGTACATACGAACAGTGTTAAACATGATCCGCATCGAAGTTAAATCTCAAAGCATCCTGGTCAGATACACAGTGGAAGTTACAACTCGTGTTTTAAAAAAAAAAAAAAACGAAAAAAGGTGTACATAACTGCATGCAACTGTAATTAACTCGTCAATCTGCTAAGACAGTTTGTTGGCGAGATCGCGCTCATCTACATTATTTTTTGTTATATGCACCTAACACTACATTAAGTATTTAAACATTATAATAATAAAGCTTTATTAATCTCTTAAAAAATACATGAATAATTTGTTTACAACTGAATTTTTTGTTAATAGTTTTAGTTTTTCCTTATAGTATGTTAGTCTTTTTACTTTATCGCTTAAACAATCATATTTAAATAAAATAAGAACATGACAAAGAGGCATGGAAAGGAGTTTCATGAACATCAAACTGAAGGACCGGATTAAAAGCGGATATATTAGGAAAAGGACAAGAGTAAAAGATGCAGTCAAACAAGTACTGACACTTAAATGGAAATGGGCAGGCCGGTTCACTATTATCTTGTAGAAACTTTTTTGACCTATATTTGTTTTGCATAACGATACTTGGCAGAAGTAACGTTTGGCAGAAACACCTTACGCAGAGTATGCTTTGGCATTAATCATTTCGCAGATTTTTATAATACCGAATCTTATATTGGCATAATGTTGATGAGCATAACAGTCTTCTAAACGAATAGTACTTTCGCAGATAATTTTTTTGCATAATACTTTAGGCGGCATAAAGTTGTCAAGCCGAATACCATTTGATTCCAAGATAAACTTCACTTCTTCTTCTTATCTTGTTGTACAGGACATATGCGGAATACCTAACCTCATCCAAGTCGGACCTGCCCTAAGGTGCAATCAGTACCTAATAATTTATGCATTACAAATTGTTATGATTACACATTTTGTCCATGGAGTGGTATGGTAGCCGGCCGATGCCGCACGGCTCGCTCGCTTCGCTCGCTCGTTAGGGTCTCAGTTCAACCTAACACTCCTCCTCGCTTCGCTCGTCGTCGTACCTAACCTAGTCCAAGTCGGACCTGCCCTAAGGTGCAATCAGTACCTAATTTATGCATTACAAATGGTTGTGATTACACATTTTGTCCATGGAGTGGTATGGTAGCCGATGCCGCGCGGCTCGCTCGCTTCGCTCGCTCGTTAGGGTCTCAGTTCAACCTAAATCCAATCCAAGTCGGACCTGCCCTAAGGTGGAATCAGGACCTAATTTATGCATTACAATTGTTGTGATTAAAAATTTAGGCAGTTGGCCCGCGGCGGCAAGATACCTAACACTGCTCCTCGAACCGCTCGTCGTCGTACCTAACGGTACTTACATTCTACTACGTAAAGTTTACTTCACGCACTTTTCTGCTAGTAGAAAATAATTATGCTATTGTAATCGTATGCTATAGGATTATTATGGTACATAAAATTATGCTAAACCAAAGTCGGCCAAAGAGATATTCTACAAAACAATGTGCTGCAAAATGTGTCGTATGCGAGGTAGTAGTAATGCCAACTATACCTTTATGCCATCTTACCATTCGACCGAAAGTGTTTCTGCGAAACGTGTTATGCGAAGTGTATTTCTGAACAATATTATTCTGCCAGATGAGGGTAACCCGGGCAGGCCATATTCAAAGAGTTACAGACAATAGATGATCAAAAACGGTTACAAATTGGTGTCCCATTTACAAAACCAGAAGACGAGGTAGGGCAAAAAAAAGGTGGAGTGATGACATCGCACAAGTAGCGGGAGCACTTTGGCCTAGAGTGGCTCGCGACAGACAAAATTGGCATAAGTTGGAGGAGGCTTCCACCGCAAAGGCGGCTCTTACATAAAAAAAAAAAAAAATAATAATAATAAGCCCGCAGGGCAGCTTGTGGCGAGCTGTTGGGGAGTGACGACCCCACGGACCCGAGATCTCCAGAGAGTCGGTCAGGGTCCTCGTCTCCGGTGTGCCTTCATCGGCCGGAGTGGAAACCCAAGAGGACCCGTAGGACTCTCAGCTCTGGCTTGCCTTCATTGGACGTCCAGAGAGGAGCGTTAGAGCTATATGCTCCAGGGGTGGAAGTGTTAAAGGGCATCACGCCGCGAGTAACTTCGGAGAAAGCGCAGCACACCTCTCGACACCCTTGAGCCCTCACGCTCGTGTTGCTTCCGGCCGTCTGCACGATGGCATTACGGGGCCCACCTAGTGAGGGGCGAGTCACCACCCGCCAGAGGTAACAGTCGCATAGATGGTTACGGCGGGTGACATTTTTCTACTGCAATAGCCCACATAAATAGTCCATCCAAACTTCATTTTAATAGCCCGGTTTCTTTTCCATATTAATGCAATAGTTCAATCACCTGCAGGGACCGGTTCATGGATGTATCATCTTATTGATATGATCAGGAACGGGTCCCAGCAGGGCAACAGCCACAGCAAATTTCTCCAAGGGGCCTCTACGTGTTGGATCCATATCCGCACGCAAGCCTTCCAGAAGACCGGGACGTATATGAGCCCGAGACTCAAAAAATGAGAAACAATAATAATAATGATTAATTATTGATAATAATTTCTACAAATAATAAATAAATGAATGTGCAAGGTACAAATGGATATCTTATAATTGTGTTCGAATTAAGAGTAATAATTTAATTAGTAGTAATAATTTAATGATATAACAATTTTGACTTATTTCAAATAGTCAAAGTATTCTTGAACAGAGTAGAAACAGTTTTGCACTAACCAGTTTTTGAGGTCACGCTTGAATTTGCCCAAGGGTAAGTTTTTTATATCTTCCCGTAGGGCATTGTAAATGGAAATAGCCATGCAATAAGTGTTACTACTATACAATTTTGTCTTCTTAGCTGGTATTACCAAACGGTTTGGGTATCTCGTATAGAAATGGCAAGTGTCCTTACATTTTTTGAAAAGTAAAGGGTGGGTTTTAACAAATAAGCAGATCTCATAAATATAAATGCATGGTACTGTTAATAATTGTAGATCTCTGAACAGTGGTCTGCATGACGTTAAAATATCTACGTTGCATAATGACCTTATACATCGTTTCTGAACCAGCAGTGCACGATTCGCATGACATGAGTTTCCCCACAGTAAGATACCGTAACGGAGTAAGGAACATACATACCCATGATACGCCTGTATTGCCACATTCTTGCTGCAAATTTTTGTGAGCCGCCAAAGAGCATACGAAAAAGAATTTATTTTGCTGCATAATTTGTCAATGTGTTCATCCAGGAGCATTTGTGTTCTAAAGTTATTCCCAAAAAAGTTGTTTCTGAAGACTCTTTTATCACTTCATTTCCGTAGGTTACACTCAAAGATCGTTTACTGCCGTTTCTATTTATAAACTGCACAAATGTCGTTTTGCTTATATTAACCGTTAAGTTATTTTTGTGCAACAACGAAATGATTTTGGAAACGACATCATTTATATCATCATTATATGTATGAACATTACGACATGGCACGACAACAGATAAATCGTCAGCAAAGAGTGTACAGTTGAATGATGTAGCATCAGGGAGGTCATTTATATAAAGTAAAAACAGCAAGGGCCCTAGGACACTACCCTGTGGCACACCAACCGTGTTTTCTCTAGTTGAAGACCTATGTGAAGTTACTTCTTTTTTCGTATTTATATTAGTTACTTCTACAAACTGGGTTCTACCTTGTAAATAACTTTTTATCCAATCGTTTACTATTCCTCTAATCCCATAGAGTTCACATTTAGTTAAAAGTATGTCATGAGATACAAAATCGAACGCTTTGCTCATATCAAAGAAGATGGCTGCAACTGACATACTCTTATCAAGATATTGGAAAATATCATTCATCAGTGAAAAGGCGGCCAGTGATGTAGACTTTCCCTTTTGAAAGCCATGCTGCTCAGCCTTAATTATTTGGAATTTCTGTAAAAATCTTGTGATGCGTTCATACATGGCCTTTTCGAATATCTTTGATATGACCGATATAAGTGAGATAGGTCTGTAGTTTTCAATATTTTCTTTACTTCCCTTTTTATGTGTACATCTTATCAGTGATATCTTCAAAGGCTCTGGAAAAATACCACTTGTAAATGATAAATTGACAAGATAACTCAATACAGGTGAAATTTATACTTTGCATATCTTTATTATATTCGTTTGTATATCATCGTAACCAGTTGCATTGGTAGTTTTGAGAGAATTTATAAATCTTGTTATTTCGTGTTCATCTGTTGGTGTTAAAAATAGACTGGAGTCATTAATATTATTGAGAGACACATTAGATTGTTTATAACTAGTACTAGAGTTTGTCAGATTTATAAAGTAATTATTAAATGTATTAGCTATGTCAGTAGGGTTATCTATTATTTCATCATTTACTACTAATTTATGAATACTTGTAGTATCTGGAATATTTTTGGTTGTATTTTTGATAATATTCCAAGCAGCTTTACACATGTTTTTCGACTTACATATATATTTACTGTTAACAATTTTTTGGGCATTATTTATACATCGTTTAAGTAATTTAGAATAAGACTTGAATGCATTTTTACAATGATGGCGGTTCGCTTTTTTTATATTTCTGTAGTAAGTAAAGCGTAAGTGCCTTCTCGTTATTGTGGAATTTTTAATACCTTTAGTGACCCAGTTTACATTTTTTGGTTTAACCGTAAGTATGTTTAATTTTATTAATAGGAAAACATAATTTATAAAAAAGCGAAAATATCTCATAAAATTTATTGAACGCCTTTGTCATGTCATTTTCTTCATAGACTTCAGACCATGATAATGCGTTTAAGCACGTAAGAAACTTTAAAATATTATCTTGACATAATGACAAATATTGTCTTCTCCCTCTATCCTATCAGGGCGTTTTTTGCCTGTTGACCATGCGTTTGTCGCCCGTTGGCCGTGCGTTTGTCGCTGGTCGTGCTCGTGCGTCGAGCTTGCCTTTTCGTCCAGCTGCCCGTGTGAGTACAATCTGTATACCGTTGTCGGGCGTATTGCAGATGTAGTCGCTCTGCTGCAGCGTGACAGGATGTGGGCCCATACTCTATTACTTATCTTGTTTCGATAGAACGAATGATGATATGTGTTGTACTAAATAGTACTAGACGCGCAACTGAGCCATCGACCATGGGTGCGACCGGCTCCAGCGTCACACATCAGACTAAGGTCGAGGACAACCTTGCGTCAGGAGAGGCCGTGTTGGAAACACCGATATCCGTCTCCCCATAAAAAAAAGCACTTTCGAACTGCACGGCATAGTCACGACACACATTTTGCCTTCGGCCGCCGTAGGGTTCAAGTGAGCTATTTTGATGTTGTTCCAAATTATTTTCATTTCATTTATTTGCGTGATTTAAATCGTTACTTGACCTGATGTGTAATGTGTTCTTTGATTGGTTTGTAATTTATACTCCTATTGTTGAATAAGACGGGCATATATTGTGATATCGAGTTGTCTTCCTCAAACTCCCCTTTCTAGATTATGAAAAATCTAAAAATAGTATACGAAACACACCGGGTAAGTAAGAATGTCGCGAAACCTCGAATGTTCCCGTTTCACTCCTTCTTAGACCTTTCTTCCCTAACCCAAACGGGTACGAATTACTTGTCTGTAGATAATAAATCCCCGGCTTACTTTTATCAGCGAACAAATCTAACGTATTCGTGACCATCGGCAAATTATTGCACTCACCATCTCTGATCTTCTCAACGGATTCGCAACTTACACCAATGAAAATACCAGGATTATTCAAAGCTGCTAACCAAAGTGAATACCCTCTTATATGGCTGCAGAATAATTCACATTGTATCCAAGGGATTTCACCTAGTTGGTATTCCCCTCCATTGGCATAGAACGTCACATGTCCAACAGGGATTTTCATGCCAAAGCCGTCCATATTTGTGACTACTGCGAGGACAAAATCAGCGTCAGATCTGTCCAGTCTTTGGTCCGGGCCCAGGTGTCTGAAGCAAGGGCCAGCAGCATCCAGGCTGGTGAGTGAAGAGATGTTTCTCCCTGTGATTTGTCGGTAGTTCTTGGCTATGAAGCTCATGGTTTGGGCGCCCAGGCTCAACCCGACGAGCTCAAGTTTCTTCGGGTCCAGGCCGGCTGATGTTAGGTTGGTCAACATCTGAGCTACAGGTTTTCCGATTGAACGAATCATACTTGAAGCTCTGAAACATACGGACCAATAGTTATTTAACTTATTTCTCTTTTATATTTGAATACAAAGTCCTTGAACATGTATTAATTATGCATCATACATTTTAACATATTAAGTTTTATGTTTTTGACGGAGATTCTTTGAAATGAAATTCCTAAGAGATAAACAAAGTCTATCGATAAGCTGTTTCTTGGAGATGTATACAGTCTCTAAGAGTTCAAAGTTAAAATCAACATTTGAATTTCTTCAATCGAGCTGAAGTTTCTCACATTTACTTCATTTAACAATAGTATGCGGTTACTACATATTTAATTGGCCCTGCTAGCATGAACAGACCGGACCCCACAAACGGCACCCGTTCACGAGCGTGAAGCGTATCTTAGCCATCGCCTCCCTCAACTATGTTTTAGGAAAGGTTGCGACCCTATCAACGACGCCACCGTAAGCAAATACCTTCAAGCGACCATGATATGCTCAAGCTGCCGAGCATAATACGTGACTAATACTATTTGCCGGTGAGAAACAACAAATTGTGCTCTCATGCTACATTAAGAATATCGATATTACACACTAATATAATGCTTATTTAACAATCAACTCATTGCACACAACACTAAACTACTGGCTTAAAGGCATCACTGTTTTTTTTAAGACAGGACTTGAACTGTATCAGGGCTGGTTAGCCCTCACTACCAGTAGTCGGACTTTGTGTGGGATTATAACCGGCTACTGGGATTATCTCCGCGCCACTGTAGTAATTTGGAGATGTTGACGCGGGTGCACTGGACGCATGCCTTATTTATGTATGTAAATGTATGTATGTAAACACTTTATTGTACATAAAAACAAGAAAAACACATTACAAAAAACAAATAAGCATGTACAAAGGCGAACTTATCCCTTTAAGGGATCTCTTCCAGTTAACCTTTGAGCAAATGACACAAATGTAAATGGTAGACAAACCAAGCAACATGTACAATACTAAGGAGTAAGTATAACTATACAATAATACACATGAAAAGGCAAAACCCAACAGAGAGAGAGATAGGTAACAGTCAATATAATACATATTACACAATATCTATATAAATACATATACATAATATTCAACATAAATAAAATTATAATTATAACAAAAACAGCAACCTAATCATTCGTTCGACATTTATCGTAGGTATATTATCAACAGTCGTATATATAGTGGGCAGTTTCCTGATCAGATGAAGTACAGTAAAGTCATAGCTTTGTTCCAATCTGGGAGTAAATCAGACCCTACTAAATAAAGACCGATATCGATCCTACCCAACCTGAGCAAAACATTTGAAAAGCTTATATTGCGGCAGTTGCAAGCCTTTTTCAATGAAAAAAATTAAAGTCAAAACTTTATTATGCAAAAATGCCAAATGCAAAAATTTATTCCGCAAGAAGAACAAAGGATTGAGCAGAATTCCGGTAAACAATGTTTTGAATTTTTATATGACAAATCCGAACTGACATTTAATAATGCAAATATGACGTATGCACATTATTGCCATATGAAAGCTGTTTGTAGCGCCACTACATTACTACACTACGTCGGACCGACGACGCGACGCTTGCTAGGCTACTCGTATAATGATGTAAACCCATGGAACTAAAATTGATAACATATGCATAATTGATTGTGATTGTAATAATCCTATTATGAAAATAAACGAAACTGAAACTGATTGTATACTCACTGATCATAAATTCTTGCAGTAAATTGAAATGTTTCTAATAAGAGCACATTATAGCCTAAATCTTTATATTTCTGTCCCAAGCCCAAACTAAAAGGAAACGCAGTAGAATCTAGATATCCTCCGCAATAAAGAAATGTCTTCTTGCTGAAATCTATATCAGGGTCCTTCGCCAAATTCCCAATATGGTAGTAGTCGTATTTATTCGTTAACGTGTGATTTTCGTTCATTACAGAGACGTAGAGTTTTTTCAGACTTTTGGGCTTAATAAAGGCGGGCTTCAAAGAATTTGGACCTGAAAAGAGATAAAGTATATTGCTTTATTTATTTAATCGTATGGCAGGGTTGTACGTCGAATACAGCTTATTTATATACATACTTTCATACTAATATCCATACTAATATTATAAATGCGAAAGTGTGTCTGTCTGTCTGTCTGTCTGTCTGTTACCTCTTCACGCTTAAACCGCTGAACCGATTTAGATGAAATTTGGTATGGAGATAGTTTGAGACCCGGGAAAGGACATAGGATACTTTTCATCCCGAATAAATTTAGTGTTCCTGTGGGATGAGCGGGTAACACCGCGGGGCACAGCTAGTAATATTATAAATGCGAAAGTGTGTCTGTCTGTCTGTTACCTCTTCTCGCTTAAACCGCTGAATCGATTTTGATGAAATTTGGCATGGAGATAGTTTAAGATCCGAGGAAGGACATAGGATAGTTTTCATCCTAGAAATTATCCCTAAAAAGATTGAAAAGTGAGTAAGTAATTCATGATGACATTGATGACCCTGTAGGAAATGTAATGATTAGACCAAAAGCACAATTGCTCTTACATTTGCTAAGGCGCTTTTAATAACCCCTTTTATTAACTAAGGTGATTAGGTGGATATCTATCGAGTTGTACGAGGTTGCTTCCATACTTCCAAGTTCCACGCGGACGTAGTCGCGGGCAAAAGCTAGTATTATAAATGCGAAAGTGTGTCTGTCTGTCTGTTACCTCTTCACGCTTAAACCGCTGAACCAATTTAGATCAAATTTGGTATATAGATAGTTTCAGTCCCGGGGAAGGACATAGGATACTTTTCATCCCGAATAAATTTAGTGTTCCAGTGGGATGAGCGGGTAACGGGGCACAGCTAGTTAAGTTATATATTGTTAGTATATTGCTTAAGGACATAACATAACGAGTATTATTTTTTATTTAAATAATATCTCAATTGTAGAATAAATACGCCCAGTAATCCAGTCAGCGCTTGAAAGTGAAGCCAGTTTTGGTTAGCCACGGGATAAGTTTCTTCCGTGTGCGCATCTGTCACAACGTCAAGCTCACAAGCAACACGTCTGTATGATTGGTTCGTAGACACGCACACATAAAACCTAAGGCGGCTTCGTCTTTCGCAAATCTGTTGTATGAAGACTCGTTCCAGGCTGCCAATTATGCCCCGTTTTAGCCAACTTTGTCAACATGTGTGTGTCAAAGGGTATTTATCCAGAAAATCTGAATAAATCGTATATAAGACCCATTTACAAAAGCGGTAATCAATTGGAATATTCAAATTATAGACCTATAGCTATTTTGTCAGTAATTAATAAAATTGTTGAGAAAGTCATAGTGGGCCAGATAACAGATTTTCTGGAGAAATATAAAATAATCTCAGATGCGCAACACGGGTTTAGAAGGGGAAGAAGCACGGGGTCGGCTCTGGCACAGTTCTCAGAAGAGGTAAATTGCAGTCTGAATGAGGGTAAACAGGTTCTCGCATTGTTTATTGATTATAAGAAGGCGTTTGATACCCTGGACCATGACATTCTGCTTCTAGCAATGAGAGAGTGTGGCATAGCCGGCCCAGTCAACGACTGGTTCCGCAGTTACTTGTCCGGCAGGACCGTGCGCACGTCCGTCGGCGGAACCACAGGCGCGGAGTATGACGTCACGCTCGGGGTGCCGACCGGCTCTGTGTACGGCCCTGTTGGCTATGTGATGCTGGTCAACAGTGTTGTCAATGTCGTTGAGAGGTGCAAAGTATATATTATGTATGCAGATGATATGTGTTTGTTGTTTTCGGCTACAGATATGTCGGATGCTCATGCCAGTATTCAGTTCGATTTTGAAAACGTAGTTAAGTGGGCACACGATAACGCAATCATAATCAATTTATCTAAAACTAAGTGTATGCATATATACTCCCCATATAATCGAAAGGCAAAGAGTATTAATTATGATGATTTCGCTGTGGTAGGACACAACTACGAGTGCTTGCATCGCCGTAAATATCTGGATCTGTGAGTGACTGGAATACCTATGTAGATACATATAAATATTTGGGACTTCATGTAGATAAAAATTTTAACTGGAAAGCGCATGTCATCGCGGTCAGCACTAAACTCCGATCAGTTTTGAGTAAATTTTACCACCTAAATACAGTAATTAGTAGAAAAACCATGCTTGTTGTTTACTACGCACTGGCGGACTCATTGATCAATTACGGCCTCAGTGTATATGGCAGAACTTTCCAAACCTACTTAAAGGAAATAAAAAAATTACAAATACGATTTATGAAATACCTAGTGCATAAAAAAGCTAAAGATAAATGTAAAGGAAATTATGATGAGCTGTTTAAAGTCTGTAAAATACTACCTATACACCTAAGAGTGCAGTACTTAATAGCCCTTGAAAATTATTATAAAAGAGAATTTAAAGTGCTTAAGCAGAATAAATATAATACAAGGAACGTAAGATTAAGAAAATTTGTTCAACATTTTGCAAACAATTATTATGGTAGAAGAATAAATAAGTATTTGGTTCCAAAGATATATAATGAAATTGATTGGTTAATTCAATTCAATTCAATTCAAAATATTTATTTCAGACAATGTCCATAGAGTGTTAGTTACAAAGGTCTTACAATCTATGTGTTAAGGGATGAAAAGGAAAATGTTAAGGGATGAAAAGGAGTGTAGCAGAAATGTTGTTAAAAATAGTTTAAAAAGGATATTTTTGGAAAAACTGCCCTAGGGCAGATTTTCCAAATGAGTTCTTGCTTCCGTGGCTGTAGTTTAAGGTTAATATGTAGTGTTAGGTGCATATAACTAAAAATAATGTAGATGAGCGCGATCTCGCCAACAAACTGTCTTAGCAGTTTGGCGAGTTAATTACAATTGCATGCAGTTATGTACACCTTTTTTTGAAAAAAAAAAAAAAAAGGCGTATTTATTCCAAAATCTCAATGCTATTGTCAGACTTTTTGTCTTCCAGCACTACCCCCGTAGCACACAGAATGCATATGAGCTTATACAGCGTTGCACTGAAAAAACTCTTACACTAGTGGCTAAGCAACTGCCTACTGAGCCGACGGTCCTGGGTTCGAATCCCGGCAAGAGCAATTATTTGTATGATGAACTCCAATATTTGTGCCTTGGTCGCGGATGTTATTTGTGTTTAAGTATGTATTTATCTATATAAGTATGTTTATCGTCGTCTAGTGCCCATAACACAATCCTACTAGGCTGCGATTAGGTTTGTTTTGATGAATTTTTGCACCACTTTTTTTTCAATTGCGCAAAATTTGCCAAGTTAAGCCGCGGCTGACCAAGAGCAGTTGAAGCTACTAAAAGTCAGCTACCTCTACAGAGTAGGTATTTTCTATTTTTTTATGAGGTAGCGTTTCTTGCAGTCGGCCCCCGGACTATAGTTGTAAACCAGCGGCTTGTAAGCCGGTAGTAACCGAAAGCAGCGGCTAGAAACGAATAACCAGCCGCTTGATACCGGGTAGATACCCGACTTGAGCATCAAATAAAGAAATGATTTTTATTACATATTTCTTTGTCAAACTTTTATTTTTGTTATACAATAGCACTTTTTTTTTTAAAATAGACCCCGAAGACACCATTTGTACTTACCTACTAATTTACTTAATTCAGATACGAAAAGTAAACTATGAAACAACGTTTGTGTTCAGGTGGCGGTGTATGAAAATTATAAGAATAAAGGTAGCTAAATCAGTTTATTTTGGATCTAATCATCATTGTAAACCAAACGCGGGAATCTCGCGCGGCAGGATAAATGCGTGTGGGGGGCTGAGGGGTGCGCGGGGCATGCGGGGATGCTTACTATTACTAGGTAACTGATAAATACCTATTTCCAATTCATCTCTCACAAATAAATTATTAAAATAGTCCTATTCCACTGCTCTTTCACATTTTTTAAGAGAATTTCGAGTTTTTAACACTTAATACAGATGCAAATGTCATTGTTTATGTCTATTTATGTTAAATAGATCCTATAGTAAATAAATGAAAAGAAAAATATCAAAAACAAACATTGAATCATGTGAATATGTCAATGAAATGTAAGCAGCCGTTTCCAGCTGCTTGTTATCGCTAGAAATGATAATAAGCCAAATAAGCCGTTTCTAGCCGCTGGGCTAGAAATGTTAGCAACCAGCTTCGCATCTATACCCCGGACTATACATCTATGCATATAATAAATCTGAAGACTGTCGAAAGTCTGTACATGGAAGATATTCGAAAAAGCGTTGTCGGGGGATACTTAGAATCCATATAGTCTGGCTAATTAAATATTCGGTTTTGGCTCAGTTTTGGCGGGAAATTTAAAAAATCTGCGGCTGGTCACACTTTGTGTAGGTAGTAAGAGTTATAATTTTGATACTAGAAAATATTTTTTAATTTCCATGCACACGTAAGGTAAGTACCGAAGGAAATAAGTTAAAGTGCACGTCAACATATATTTAGTAAGCTCACATAATTTCTAACACTAATGTCTAGTAGGTACAGTCAACGACAAACACATAATATGTTTACACTCTCTAACCATATACACGACGAAAAATTTAATGTAGTACTATTAAATAAAACCTAGCTTGATAATACCATAATATTAATCCATCACCAAAAAAATTACATAAGTACTATGCCAAATTTCAACTCAATCGGAATGCTAGAACTAGTATATGTAGGTACTTCATGAAGTAACAAAATTATTTATAGAGGACCCACCTACTAAATTGTTTTAATCATAGACAATTGGTGATGCCACAAGGAAATATCTGTGAACATTATTTGGGTAGCCAGACTCTAACAGAAAACTTTCCAACAGATTACTGGATTTTTGACTATTTATCTGTTTATTTGACCGCGCATCGTGATGAAAACGGCTAAACGAATTTTGATAAAAACTTCATTAATCTGTTGACAAAATTCCAACCTATATAGGCAACCTATATATAAAAATTACCAATAAAAGGGAGGGTAGCCACTATACTCGATTGAGTTAAGTTTGCACCTGAATCTTATGGCGCAACTTACGAAGGAGGTGCACACTTTTTGGAGAATTGGAGTGTAGTTTTATTTAGTGGTAATTGTAAAATATTGAATCCGGACAATAGTCATCTATCATATTCATTTTACATTACTTCAAATTTTGGCTCCAGTAGAGATGGAGAGAAATTAGGCGTGAATTAATCGTTTACTGACACAGACAGATTTCCACGCGTGCGGAGCCGTGGGTAAAGTAGGTATACAATTTATATTACTCACACTCTGAAAGAAATCCAACATGATGGTCTTTCTCTTGCCTCGAGTGCTCTACAGCCGCTACATAAACAAACAAACTCACTGCAAGACACGTTCGTAACAACTCACAACTAGCCATATTAAAAAAAATCTTCAATTTCGTTAAATATCTAAGTTTGACAGTTTTAATATTTTAATATCTGATGGCCGTGCCGCGCCGTTTTTATTAAAATAATATACGTTCAAGAAATAACAACGCCAAAGCTCCAATCCACATATGTTTGACGTTCGCTGTCCTTTTATAATGGATGGTTCTGATCATACAAAAATGTTGTATCTTGCTTAGCTGTCCTGAGTTACGCCGTTCTGAGTTTGTAGCAAAATTTATATTTTTTTGTGCGCTACGCTACACGCACCGGTTTCGGCTTATCAGCGTTGCGTTGTCAATGCTATGTATTTAAAACTAAGAAAAAAGTGCCAACTCATCTGTTCGGCTGAACAAATGGAGGAATAAGTGTTAGAATTGTATATCGCTTGTTGTTGTTAAATAATGTGGGTAAATATTATTTTATAAAATAAAATTAAAAATTTAAAAAACCCCCGACGTGACTACCTCATTTAATATGGGCATTTCTATACTACCTCAAAAAAATTGCCGTGTAGGTACTGTAATACTCTGATTTTACTGTACTTTTTACTGTTTAATTTTATTATTATTTGGATTCTTTATTGTGATCTGATCACGTCTACAAGTAGTCAAAACTGCATTTTGTGATTTATTTTATTGTTCCTATAAACAATACTCTTGAATAATAACAGAAGATCTCATGTCAATTCTGTTTGAATTGGCACATTATTTAAGCACTAATTAATCTGTATGATTATTTTTGGAGTTTACTCCTTAAGAATCGATTTTCATATATAAGCCCGGGGTATGAAAAATATGGGGTATAAAATCGAACGTATCTGCCGTGCTAATTTAAAAAGTCGTATCTCAGTATACGATCGGGGTAAAAATACGACTTCTTAATTTAGCAGGTTATGCGTTAAGCGTTATAGACTAAGATCCCGATATAAAATGACCTTCATCGAGATGTTTATTTGATGAAATGTATTTTATATTTAATTTAATATGTCAATAAATATATTGCATATGGGTTACCTAACAAATTTTAGTCCAGGGTATGTTTAATTAATAATAAAAAAAAATGTTTTAACCATTTCACCGGTTTGATTAATATTAGATAAATTCTATACCAATTGAAAGTATGAAGCCCATAGAATATGCAAACGTTAGGTTGCCTATTCTTTTCCCGTCACAACTATCGGGTAGCCAGGTATAAACAGGTAAATCTATACCTACTAGCATTTTGCAACGGTCTGATTATTGAATTGAAATTAAATAAAATTAAAGATTATTTTATTATGAATTTATCTAATAATCAACCGGTGAAATATATATTTTTTTTAATTTTTAACTAAACATACCCTGGGCTAAAATTTGTTAGGCAACCCATATGCAATATATTTATTGACATATTAAATTAAATATAAAAAACATTTCATCAAATAAACATCTCGGTGAAGGTCGTTTTATATTGGGATCCTATACTATAGATATTTGTTTATTGGTGAGTTTTGGTTGTCAACCGATATTATACAGGGTGACCCATTTAGATCGGTCTTCCACCTGTATAATCATTATGTGCAATACACGTATTGAGTATTGAGTATATATTTTATAATCGTTCTTAAGGCCAGGCGCGCACCACGATTTTAGTCGCATAAATGCAAGATATGGGTTTATATGAGAGTGCGCGCACCACGATTTTCATAAACCCATAAGTACGCTTATTTCTGCGACAAAATTATCGCGCGACTAAAAAAAAATTGTGGTGCGCGCCTGGCCTGAAGAGTAAACTCCAGTCGTGCGTCGGAGCTGACACACACACTTTTTTTTGTGATACAAAACTAATAATTATATAGTAAGAAATGTAATTACTATTAAAGTGAGTTGTTAAGCATCTAATAAATATTGTAAGTGTACTAATTGTACACTATGCTTAATAGTTCCGATTTTGTTACCAAGGTTCCTATTATTGTTACTGTCCCTTGAAAATATTAGAGGTTTTTGTTGTTTTTTGTTAATTATTTGTTTAATAACATACATTTAATACATGTTTAAAATATAATTTAGATGGTCTAATAAATTGTTCTTCAAAGATATTTTAAATAACTCAATTTAATACGCGTGATATTGTAAGTTCAAACCTGAGTTTTGACTAAATGGTAACGTACAAGAGTAGTTACCATTATATCTTTAACTTATCGGATTATAGTAAGCAATTTTTATGAAAAAATATACGCGTATTGGTTATTACTATGTTAACTCATAAATAAATTCAATGTAATTCGTATGTGTTTATTTTATTTCCCGTTTGAATTAGGGTAACAAAACCGGAAATTTTGATTGCCTCGGCTCAATTAAATAAACTTTGCAGTTAAAATTACAAATCTAATCTCTGTCAAAAATTAATAAACTGAATCCTTACATAACAGTTAAATAATATGCAACAACAAAATCATTTAAATGTGATATTTTTTCTTTGTTACGACTATCCGAGAAATGTACAAACTTTTTGAGAAATGCTCATTCACGGAATAAATCCTCCACGATGCGTTGCGTGACATTGTGCTCAACTCTGTGATAGCAGTAACACATAGTAACACTAAATAAACCGTTCTAAAGCCGAGAATAAGAGGATACGTACTATGAAGGTGGAATAAAAGAGGAACGTGGAATTTGTAACTTTATGTGTGAAAAGCCTTATTTCTTGGCACCATTCACCATTCGTAGAAGTTTTGAAAGAAAATTAATGTGAGATGCAATCTAAGAAAAGATGTCATATAAGGAGTAAACAGCGTAGTTTCTGACCGCTACTGATCATCGAAAATAATATATACTTATATGACATACTTATATGTCAAGTTCGCATTCGAAACACTCCTCCTGATGTTGTTTGACTAAATGATGCAAGGACTTCTCAATTTCATCTGTAGTTAGGTGTCCTGTAATTTTAGGTTGTAAGTGTCTTACGTTGTTAATAAAACGCAAGGCATAAACCAAGCTTCGCAATAAGCTCGTGAATTTTGAGTAATTCTCAAAGTTCACCAGTTTATCAGGAGTGTTTGTTGTCTTGGTGCAAGATGTAATTGTAGTGCATGTTGTAGTTTTGGTAGTTAATTTATTAGGTTTAGGATTAGTTGTATAAGTTCTTATTTCAGGTAAATCGAGAGTAGGTTTAATAACATCTAGACATGCCGATGGACTGTCCCCTAAAAAGGAAGGTCCATGCCACCATAAATTGGCATCGTGTACTTGGGTGGGATTTACGCCACGAGATGCCAAATCGGCTGGGTTTAGGACCCCTGGTACGTGGCGCCAGGAACCAGTCGTTGTTAATTCTTGGATTTCTGAAACACGATTGGACACGAAAGTTTTAAGATTCTGTGATGGCGTATGAATCCACCCAAGTACGACAGATGAGTCTGTCCAGTAATAAGTATTTGTAAATGTCAATCGTAATGCCTTTATTACCTTTGAGCTCAATCGTGCCGCTAATAACGCGCCACACAGTTCGAGACGTGGAATGGTTTGAGCTCGGATAGGAGAAACCTTTGTTTTAGCACACAGCAGATTAACTGTTACATTGCCTGAGCTATTGATTGATCGGACATAGACACAAGCTGCATATGCATCTTGTGATGAGTCACAAAATGTATGCATCTCAACAATAGCGTTTGGATCGTTGTCGAGGACGAATCTAGGTATTTGGAAATTCACCAAACACCTGAGCCCTGACACGAAGTTGAACCACCTTTGAGCCAAATCTGCGGGAATAGGATCATCCCAATCTGCCTGAGACATCCATAATTTCTGAAGTATTATTTTAGATACTACCGTACATATACTTAATAATCCAAGCGGATCAAATAATCTAGCTGAATTTGACAAAATTGATCTCTTAGTGGCTGTTGAGGAGCATCTTATGTCGACAGGAAAATTAAAAGTGTCTGTACTTGGATCCCATTTAAGTCCCAATGCACTGGATTGTGAACTGACATCTAAATAAATCTAAATCTTTAGGTATGAGGGAGTTAGAGTTATCCTGGAGGACGGAACACACATTAGTACGAAACTTCCGTAATGGCAAATGTGCTGAATGAAGAGTTTCTGTTACAGAATTTATTATATAACGCAAATCCTCCTTCGAATTACTCCCCGTAATTAAATCATCGATGTAAAAATCGTGCTTTATAATGTTAGCAATCCTACTGTCAAGACATTCATCAGCTAGTTGAACTAGACATCTCGCACTTAAGAAGGGAGCCGAGGACGTTCCGTACGTAATTGTGTTTAATTGGAATATTTTAATCGGTTCGTCCTCATGCTCACGCCATAAAATCATCTGGAGATGACGCTGTTCAGGCTGCACTAAAATCTGTCGGTACATTTTTTCCACGTCAGCTGTCACACCGTATTTGTATTGCCTAAAACGTAACAGGATTGAAAAGAGATCATCCTGCACGACCGGCCCCACGTGCTGAATGTCGTTGAACGAGACACCTGTTGTTGTCTGAGCTGACGCGTCAAAAACGACCCTAAGACGAGTTGTTTCACTACTTTCCTTTATAACAGCATGATGAGGTAAGTAGCACCCACGCTCTGGCTTACTAACTTCACTCATATGTTTTAAGCGCTCGTAATCTTGCATGAATTTTGTATATTCTTGTTTGAAATCTGGTTTAGTTTTCATCTTTCTTTCCATTTGAAGTAGTTTCTTTTCAGCCATATTATACGAGTCGCCTAAAACATCTGGTGATTCGCAAAGAGGTATTTTAACGCAGAATTTACCGTTCGCATCGCGATACATGGTATCTTGGTACAGTTTTTCGCAATAATCTTCGCTATTTGATAAAGGTTTCCTAACAGGGACCTCTTCAAGCTCCCAGAACTTGACAAGCTGTTGTTGTATGTCTTTACTGAAATGACAATGTACTTTCGTTGTACTCTTTAAATGTTTCCCCCCAATGGGACCAGCCACTATCCATCCCAGAAGGGTTTCTTGTAAAACTGGTTTATTTTGTCCGAGCTGCACTCGAGATGATCCCATAATATCCCAGAAGATGTCTGCTCCTAATAACAGATCAATCTGTGATGGGTGAAAGAAGGTTGGGTCAGCTAACTCGATGTGGCCGGGAATATTTAGCTCAGAAAGATGTACTTCTGTTTGAGGAAGGTTGTCAGTAATAGTAGGAACGACATAACATCTTACAGAAGTAGTGAACTGATTATGTGTTGATTTAATGTTAATATTGCAGTGCTCGGCAATGCTTATTGTTGCATTATTAAGACCGGACACGTATTTATATTGGTTTTTATTTTTAATGCATGCCAATCTAGCTTGAGCCGCCTCCGTAATGAACGATGATTGTGAGCCACTATCTAAAAGTGCTCGCAACTTAATAATTTTGCCATTGTTTGACACCTCAACTAAAGCCGTTGAAAGAAGAACCAAGTTTGAGGCGCCAGCAGACATTGTAACTACCGGAGTAGGACCATTAGATGAAGGATCAGCAGCATTAGATGCAACTTCATTATTTGAAGTCGGGTTTTGTAGTAGTCAATGATGTAGACGTCGATGTACCTACATTGTTTTGCGTATCGTGTTGTGTTGGTAATGGTTGGCCTTGCAATGACGGTTGGCTATGTTGTAATTTATGTAGTCTGTGTAATAAAGTTTTATGCTTTCTTTTACAGATATGACAACCTGCAAGACGGCATTGATAAGATTGATGATCATTCCGAAGACAATTACTACATATTTTCCATTGATACACCTTAGCGTTTCGTTCTTCGACTGGCATAGATTTAAATTTGTTACAATCATATAATTTATGATCTTGTTTACAGGCCAAACAATGACCACGGAGTGGTGAATCGAGCGAAGTAGACATGAATGATTACGATCGCGCAAAGTTTTGACGATTTTCGGTTTTATTATTATTTGTAGCTTTAGCGGCGTAGACTGTTTCTAATACAGTTGCCCTTTGACGAAGAAAATCGAAGAAACGTCCAAACTATGCGTTTCCAACTTACTACGGAACTCTTCCCAACTTCTCGCGGTCGCGGAATCCAACTTCGATGACCCAATGTAAATAATAAGCGTACTCCAACTATCAGTCGGCTCGCCTAGCAACTTTAAAGCACTCAAGTTTTTCGAAATTGTATCGACTAAGTTGCGCAGGCCCCGGTCGGACTCCTTATGAAGTGCCTCAATAGAAAATAAACATTTAACATGTTCGTTAATTAAAAGGCGTTTATTATTATATCTATCGCAGAGCAAAGACCAAGCGATTTGAGTTATCGGCTGAAATGTTGACAGCGTTAATCACTGACAGAGCGGAACCCTCCAATACGACTTTAAATAGTGAAATTTACTGATTGCATCTATACTTTCGTTATTGTGAATCAAAGACAAGTACATGTCCCGAAACTGAAGCCAAGTATTTGAATCGCCCGAAAAAGGAGAAATTTTCAACGGAGGCAGTTTAATATGATTTGTAAAAGTTTTTGTTTAGTTTTACTATCCGTATATGCATCTAAAAACTCTTGAGCCGTACCGATTAAATAAAAGAACTGGTTTTCGGTTTGTTCCCGTTCTTCCAATTGTTTTGATATGTCGGGATCTAATTGTTCAATTTTTCTTTTGAATTTCATCGAAACTATACGACAATTCTTGTAATTTTGTTAATCTCAAATTTAATTCATTATTTATTAATTTGTTACGCTCAGAAATACTATTAATTAAAGCTAATGGCGTCAAATACTTTTCAAATATAGTTATTCGACCTCGAATGCTACCTCTCTGTTTTATTAGTTCCTTTAAGTCGGTCATAATGTGGGCGAAACAATCAGTAAATAAGTTTTACTTATAAATAAATGAAGTGAATACAACCTCGTAAACAATGCGCCAGCCACCTGGGCGCTGATCTGACCTTTGTCCCGGCCGGGCGCAGGCGCAGCGACACGCCGTGACACGGCACGGTTGCAGGAAACGAGTCCGCTGTGTCGATGCCAAACTCTAATTTCTCGCCAGCTTACTCACCACGAATGCCTGGAATAGTCAGCCGATATGTTTAACTATATGTTTATGTTAATATTTTAAGTGATACTACTGCGAATTTAATGATTTAACGAGGATAAAATTTCAATGTTAGACACTGTGTTTACAAGTTATTTATTGAAATTTACACTAAGTTATATGATATTACGATATTAATGTTGTTTTATGTTTACTTTAGAATTGATACGAAAGTATTAAAATATTACTTATTGCTTATTTACGAAGATTATGATCTAGGAGTTTTGCTAGATACATCCCTTAACTTCCATGAACATTTGAAAGCGCTTGCTCTTAACTCTTATAGGAGACTGGGTTTCGTTATTCGGAACTCTAGAGACTTTGTTGATGCTAGGACCATAAGACTTCTTTACACTGCTCTCGTCAGGAGCAAGCTCGAAGCGGCCTGTGTTTGGAGCACCCATGAGACAACCTACATCTTGCTTCTGGAGAGAGTGCAAAAGGCGTTCCTGCGTTTTTTGTATTAGAGGTTGTATGGGTTTTAACCTTTTTTATATCCGACAGACTTTTTGCTTGGTGTCCTTAGGCTTTAACTCGCTAGAGGTAAGGCGAAACTACAGACTACTTACTGTAGCCAGTAGTATTTTACGAGGTAAATCCGACTGCCCTGAGTTGGTAGCTCAGTTGGTGCGCCTGTATGTTCCCCCATTGAAAAGGATTCTCTTCCGACCTCTTTGTCGCCATTTACTTGCTGCGCCAGCTTCAAGAACTGTGTTCTGCAGAAAATCCCCTCTTGTACTTACGAGCCTTGCACCTTATAAACTCGCTCTTAGAATCGGCACCACACTGTGATGTGTTTGCAGGTAAATGGTTGGACGTGTGCGATGAATGTTTGAGGTTCTGTGAGATGATGGATGAACGGCCTTCGTCAGTATATTTCTAATTGCTTATTGTTGTTATGTTTGTATAAAATCTGTGTGAGTTTAGTCTTGATTTCACAGTGATTTGGTTCTACTGTTATGCTGTGAAATATAAGGAATTAAATAAATAAATAAATGTTAAAAGCAGTGGCGTGCACAGAGTTTTTTGACAGGGTAGGCAGAATTTGTATTTTTTTTATCATACAAAAAATTATAAAATTGATAAGGTAGCTTTATTTTATTAAAGAGCATGTAACGCTTTTGGCTCGTATCTACGGTATAGAGAGAAGCAAATGGCAAGGTGAAAACAATAAACGAAATTCATTATACACAAAACATAACATGACAAATCATGTGAAAAAACACGACCATCATAAAACAAGTAGATTAAAAAAAACTTATTTTATAATAAAAGGTACAAGTACAAAGTGGTAGTGGTGATGGTGGCCGTGAGAAGGTGGAGTGATGGTGGTGGTGATGGTGATGGTGATGGTGGTGATGGTCACGGTGATGAAGGTGGTGATGAGGTGATGGTGGTGATCACCATCACAACCACCACCACCTTCATCACCATGACCACCACCGCAATCACTACCACCTACACCTTCATCAACGCCACCACCATCACCACCACCTTCATCACCACCACCACCATCACCATCACCACCATCATTACCACCATCACCAACACCAAAATCACCACCACCACCACCACCAGTCACCACCATATTCATCACCATCATCAAATACAAATACAAATACAAATCATTTATTTCACATAATTTTAGGTACAATTAAGATCTTAAATAATAATATTCGTATCACTAAAATCTACCATACATGGCATGTGAAATTGAACAGTGTAGGCACTACGCACGTAATCATCATCATCATCACCAACACCACCTTCGTCACCACCAGTCACCACCATATTCATCACCATAACCAACACCATCACTATTTCACGAGTCAATGCCCGCCTATAACCATACACAAACAACCCTTTCGAAATTTTCTACGTAGCCAACTCCATGCCGTTGCGGGGTGAGAGGTAGCTCAATTCGGTACGGGGGTGTGCGTGTCCATTCTGTATGTAATACTATTAAGTATTCTGTGATTGTGTGCCACGTATTTACGGCAACGCACACTACTTCGTATCTGTGTTGCACATGCACAATGGTACACCCTTATTTGTGTGCCATTATATTAGGCACTTTAGTTTGTGCCTTTCCCACCGTTGCGCTAGTGCAGCGCAACCGATTCAGTTTTGAGTTGTTCAACTTTGTTGGTACCGCTGATCCGATAGATGGCGCAGACCGCTGAATTGTGAAATTATTGATAAATGGATACCTATACTATTTATGTAATGGGAATTGTGGGTACGTTTGTAATATAATATAATACTAGGTCGATGCAGAGTCAGCCACCGGCTAAGCTTGCACCATAGATTGGAGCGGATTTTTTTTTTTTCGAAATTTTCTCTTCGTCACGACCTAGCGAAATTTAATTTGTGCATTTTAAAACAAACATTTCTAAAATCGGTTGAGAACTCGCTGAGATCTGCGCATTGTTACAAAGTCCATTCGAGTCGATCCATGGGAGCTTCGCTCGCTTCGCTCGCTCCGCTCCAATTACATAAAGATTGGATACCAGTTTAATCAAGTTAAATCACTAGGGTAGGCACTGCTTCTTTGCCTGCATGACGTGCACGCCACTGATAATAATAAAAATAAACCAAAGGTCAATGTTGAATATTTGATGTTAATTAATTGGCATTCTATGCGTAGCCACGGGTCGACGGCAATCAAAAACGTGCTTTTTCAAGGTAGAAATTACACAGTCAATTTTTTTACATCGATTGACAATGAGGATCTAGCCCGTCTAGCACATCTACCCGTCGTCGCTCTCTCGCATTACCGCACAAAAAGAGACGGGTAGTTATCTCGCACGAGAAATAGTCGCGTCTGACAGTTGTGCTAGAGGTGCAAATAAGACCAGTACCACTAGCATAACTGTCATACGCGACTAACAATGTTCAAATTTGAACTCGTCAAAATTGAAATGAAACACAGAACCACAGAATAGATAGAAGTACAGATTACCACCATGCGTAAGAGGGCCGCATCTCTGGTGCACCGGGTGCGTGGCAGTCCCAACAATATCTTAAGCATGATAGGTTGATAGGGGACATGATTGACTGTCCCTTCTTACGTCACTGTTGTGGGTTACATGCTCCCAGCAGTAGTAGTACAATGGAATAGTAATAGTAACTGTATTACTTATTTACTAACACTTACACCTAAGTTACTAACAAGATATGAGTACTTGATGCTTGAAATAAATACATATTATTATTATGTCGCACCCATTCACGGCAAAATGGTGTCCCGGACCTTTGGGACTCGTGCACGGAGCCGAAGCCAACGTGTAGAGGCCCTTTCGACAATTTAATGAAAGTAAGGGGTACAACATGCGTATGCTCCCCCTGCCTGTGTCATGGGACGCACACAGAGACAGCACCCGCTAGATGCAAGAACTATTGTGGTTTTATGGAGTCTAAACATGATACTAGGCTATTGTATATGAGATGCGATGGACTAACTACTGGGCTATTGTTTGAGACAGCCGGACGTCTACCAGGAAAAGTGTCTCATAGCAAAAATGACACTGGTATAATAGACGATGACTCGCCTCCCGCTAGATGGGCCCCCATAAATAGCGGCACATAGAGTAGCCTAAGGGCAACACCGGTGCGGAAGGCTAAGGGCGGAGATTATTATTATTATTATATGTATCAATGTTCTATTTTTTTCTTCCTTGTTCACTAACACTTCGTTTTTAAGTCTCAAATGTTACAAAAAGTTATGGGTCATTTTTGTCTGTGGAATAAATAAATAATTCATATCATGCTGATTGTTTTTATTATTATCTTTACGGTAGATGGCGCTACGATACCACTCTAAGGCATGCAAGAAGCAACTGGTTGAAAAGTTGGCCCGGAAAACCGTTGGAGACGCAGGTTTGAACCTTATCGGAACCATATTTTTTAAAGCCTAAATGGTCGAGAACTGTCCGGTTCCAGAGGAACTTCCTACCGCGAACGCTTCGCATGTGGAATGAGCTCCCTGCCGAGGTTTTCCCCGGGGGCTACAGTATGCGGTTCTTCAAGAGGGGAGTAAATAGGTTCTTAAAGGGTCGGCAACGCGCGCGTGATGCTCCTGGCGTTGCAAGCGTTCATAGGCGGCGGTAACTGCTTAACATCAGGCGGGCCGCATGCTTGTTTGCCACCGTCGTAGTATAAAAAAAAAAATATTTCGCTTCATTCTAAACATTTGTTTTTTTTTATTAAGGGACAATCTTACACAAATCGACCTAGTCCCAAACTAAGCAAAGCTTGTACTATGGGTACTAGACGACGATATACATAAATTATAAATGGGTGGATCAACTTTTTTTGCTGTTATTCTGTCCCATGGCCCAGGGGACAATAGAGTGTTTATAATTTATATTACTGGTATTGTCAGGAGATAGTCTACATAAAAGTGGGCTTATAATTGCTTAAAATAAAAAGCTTTTGCTAAATAAAACCACGGAAAATCGTAGTTTTAAAAAGTGACCCAGGGGACATCACCATGGCAACGAGTGGCAGAAAATAGTTGATTGACCCAAATACATACATATATAGATAACGACTCAGTAGGCAGGTGTCTACCAACCGAGCCAAACGCTTAACAGACGTTACTGCTTAAATAAAAGTTATTTTTATGCTATGTTACCTCTGTTATGTTTCCTCTATTTTTCGGAATCATCTACATAACTGGTTGTATTAAAAATAAATAATATAATTAACCTTGAAGGACGTGAACTCATTTAGTTGCTTAGAGACGTGCCAGACTTTTGTGTCGTTGTCTCATGCAAATTTCATATAAACCAGACAAGGTTTGGCTTACTGCCATCATTATATTCTTTGATTTATTTTTTTATTTACCAACAACAAAAACATACATACATTGCCCTGCTAAACTGAAAGGCGCTATGTCTGAGATACGCCTTTTTGGTTTTATTAGGTATACCATTCGGTAGCTATGAAAATTTCGCATCTAATGGTATAAGCCAAATAGTGCTATCTGACTTAAAACTAAATAAACCACAAAAAAGTTTTTCATTTCTACATTTTTTACTAAATTATGACGAGATTTCGCTGCCTATTATTACTTCGAGACCAAAAATCTTTAATCTTTAATAAATAATAAATAAATATCAGACAACCTCACACAAATCAACCTAGTCCCAAATTAAGCTCAAGAAGGCTTGTGTTATGGGTACTAGGCGACGATATACATTACTTATATAAATAAATACTTATATACATAGAATATCCATGACCCAGGCACAAATATTCGTGTTCATCACACAAATATTTGCCCTTGCCGGGATTCGAACCCGGGACCGTCGGCTCAGTAGGCAGTTGCTTAACCACTGCGCCAACCGCGTCGTCAAAATCGTCGTTTATATTGACATAGGCTAGAATCGCTTAAAAATAGGGTAAACTGGCCACCTCATACTAAAAATGAACTCTGTTCACCTGAAAACAGAATTCATTTTAGTATATGGTTTTAATTACTGGCCATCCTTCAATAACTGGCCACGTTATACTGAAATGAATTCTGTTTGCAGGGAAACAGAGTTAATTTTTAGTATGAGGTAGCCAGTTATTGAACGGTGCCCAGTAATAGGCGATTTACCCTACTTGAAAACTAGTTCAGTCAATTTCTCAGGCAATAAGCGGTAATTCAGTTTTTCTGGTTACGAAAAGTCGATTTTCTCACAACTTACTCAGATTGAGATAGCGCTTTTCGGCTTAGCAGGGCAGTATTTTATTCATCAATAAAACATTAACTTAATGTTAATCGTAAACAAGTTTATTTAATTAAGTTAAATGTCCCATATTTCGGCATGTTAGGACTTAGTATTTTTTTGAACACATTAGTAAACATGATACCACTTTGAAAGTTTTTGTTCGATGAACACTGCTATTTTGCCAGTATTTTAATGCATTAATTATATAGCTTTAGTTTGACTTTTATTTTATATTAATTTATTTATGGACCTCTTGCAAAATGGGGTTCAAATGGAATCCCATTTCGTGATACAAATTTGACTACGCCCCGTTCGTGAATTCGGGGCCCCTGTTGTTGGGATAACGTTTTCAAGAGGAAGTTATGACAAGTTAATAAAAAAAAGATATATATTTAACAATTTTACTTTAGTACAAAGAAGCTTAGTACCAGGTGAGTATTAGACGCGCGCACGAAAGATTCCTTATCATAAAAATAAAAACAAACACGTTTTTTGTATAGGGACCCCTTTTAAATCTAACTTTTTTAACTGTCAGTATTTAAGTGGGGCTCCCATACAACAAACGTGATCGGTTGCTTTAACTTTGCACCTCGTTTGTATCCGGCGCCATACATATCAGGTGCAAAGTTAACTTAACCCGGCCGGTTAAAGGCGAGCCGGCGAATCAAAACTTGACCGGTATTCTTAAACACTATTTTTCACCCACTTCTTTAAATCTCTCACTAAAGCATGACGGGTAATGAATAGCTGTAGGTATAATAAATGCCAGGCTTACCTACTTCAGTCCATGTACAGTCAAAGTACAACCAATTTGATTTCTAGGCCACTATAGAACCTTGTCGCAATGAGAATTTCGAGATTTCAAGCGGCTTTCATATTGACGTTCACTGTGACAAGGTACGAAATGGCCTAGGAATCAAATTTGTGGACTGTACGTGCTATTCGTTTGCCATGGGCCTATCAAAACACTTTCCATTACTAGTTTGATCCACTGAATCCCATTTAATACCAACGAAAGTGCCTGGAACAATTACAAAGCCGATACCCAAAGGAACAGAGAGCACAGTCACACAGCTCAGTGGTGAGAGCTAGTACCTACTGCTCCGGTCAAGCAGAAGTCGTAGGATCGATTCCCACTGTAATGGTTACGAGCTACCTAAGCACTTCAACTCTAGTGATATCCTGAGTCACGGGACCACCAATCATAATGTATGCTAAACCCTAAACTAAAGGTACAGGTCCTACGCCTCCTCCTCCCTCGCCTCCAGACTCTACTCCTACAACGAAGCCCAAGGAAACCCTACAACAATTACCTAAGAATATCTTAACAGCAGCTCCCAGTCTTCTATATCCTACAACTAAACAAATCTGAATATGAAAAGGATCTTTATAACAATTGAGTTTGAACTTTTCTTAATAACGTATGGCCAAAGGTGATCGGTAAAACCGTTGTGAACGTCTAGATTGGTCGGATCCTACGTTGTAATAGTAACTCAAGCTCTTTTAAGAGAAATCTAACCGTGATGTGTCGCCAAGTGCTTCCATACCCATTCACTGTGCTATGTTACCATGTATTACCAAATAAATGTGTATTCTTTTACTTATTTAATGCAAGCTTCTCCTACCCTACTGCTACCTTGGTTCTTTGTACTAATTAAATTTCTAACTTAGTTTAATGTTATCTATCCTTAAAACATAACTTGTTACTTCCTATGTAGGCTAGCCAACAAAATATTTATAGTTCCTATAGCAAATTTCTATATGAAATATCTTAGATACTCTTATAAAAGTTGTTTATTCTGTATGAAGTATCAAATTCATTTAGACCATAGTCAGATATAGTTGAACTAAATTTCTTTATGTAACAATAAAAGTCAATATGTGATTCTATCCAAATTTTATTAGAATTCTGGAATGAAAGATAATTCAGTTCTTAAAATTGCATGTTCTTACTCCAGAATGATTAGAAAACATATGTCTATGTACAATATGGAACTACACTTCATTACCAATCTATATATATGTGGAAGTTACAAGATCTATGAGATTTTATTATGAATTTAATTAATCTTAAGTTTTCATATTTGACAATATTAAATAAATGTTGTCATTACACCTTAATCTGAGAAGATGGTATGCTTCCCTTGAATAAACTATAGTAGAACAATCTGAAGTGGATTCTAGACCTATACAATAAATAGGAAGTAGTTATAGTCTTCACAATTAAGACCTAGTAAAACCTAGATTGTAGTAGGATGAAGAAGGTAACTTTAAGGTGTATATATAAAAAAAAAAAATATTAATTGGTAATGGTCCCCTACCAAACTAAGTGCGCGGAGAATGTCACTGAACGCTTTACCTATCTATTCCTAAGAAGCAAATCGAATTAAAGCGAACAGCGAGAGGATGGGGAACTCCGCTCCTAGTCTAAGCTAGACAAACCACTGTGGGATCTCATCACATCTATGCATGACGTCCTACCTAAGGCAAGTGTCAAGGATCCATCTTTTAGAGAAGCCTCTTGGCGCAAGCTTCTTAAGTTAACTACACAAGGCCTACGCTAGGTTAAGCTACCTGCCTAAACCTACAACTTGCTAAATATATGAAAAGGTTGAAAAGATTATGACATATCCAAATGATGAAGTTATAATTAAAAATTGTAAGAAGTCTAATACACTACTCTTCCCTAGTAGGTATGAACCCTTCTAATGAGTTCTAGAACTTGGTTTTCGTTTGACCATATTCATAAAATAAATGTAGTATACCCTTGAAAACATGAAGACTATTGTGCCGATCGAAGTATCTTTCAACTCTCGACTGACTCATTCTGATAAAGGAAATTACTCTCAACCCTTGTGATATAAATTACTTCAGTTCTGAGATCTGTGACGTAAATACGAGAACGAATAACTTTCATTATTGCTATCCATAAGTCCCCGGCTTTTCTTAGCAATTTACACTTCAGATACTCCACATCCAGTCTTAGGAATATTTTGTATTTTCATACTATACAACGATCCACAATTTCCTTATCAAAATTATATTAAAGATTAAATTATTTCTGCTCATTGAAAAAGCGAATATCTACAGCTAATTGACTCAACTCTGCTTCAGTGATTCCATTCTATCACTTAAGCTATATCAAGGTACATTGCTTCAACACATAATCGGTAAATTTTAATTAATTATTTCTATAATTAATGTTGGTAAGTTAAAGGTGTTAAATATCTGGATGACCTAAATACCAGATTCCCTATTCCCAATCTTTACAAACCGCTACAAGACTCTGCTTTTCCCCTACTAACTTCCCCTGGCCATAACCACTTAAGAAAATAATAATTCAACCTCTTAACCACTATACTTAACAAGGTTAAAATAATTTGGATAAATGTTATGCTAGTTAGTGACGATTGACCGATTGCTCGGTAGGTAAAGATCCCCGTCCTAATGTTCCTATCAAGGTGTACCTATCGCTAATCCCTGTTCCCTAGCTAATACAAAGAACACTAGAGACCTAGGTCTCATATTTATATTTAATCGTGTATGGGCCTAGCTAAACTGAACTGTAAGTTCGGGTGATTAGCCCGAAAAGGTGACTATCATCGGTGTTTTTGAGCCCCCCCCATGTGGCTGAAGAGACGCCGGAAACATGGAGTAGCTCGCCCTGATATGTGTATATAACAGATATATAAATATATAGTTTATGAGACCGAGCCTGGAGGTCCGTTTGGCTTCAGCAAGCGCAGATTACTCCGCATGTCCATCACGTGTGGTCCTTGCGTTCACCAAACAAAACCATCCACACTCGTAGGCTATTCACTGCACTTGTATATGGCTAGTGCCCGAGTCGCCTAGCTCGGGTAAAACTAGAAGAGTCTGAAGGATATTCGTTTAACAGCCGCAAGGTTAAATATCCTTCACCTGGCAACCATGTACCAAAACACTATTTCTGGCATGTGACTAGGCTTAATAGCCTTACAGCAACAAACCCCACTAAATCTCAATAGGTAATTATAGTTCAAGAAACAAGCAATAACCCGACAGAAATTCCCCTTAGAATTAATTTTTAATACCTTAACTGCCAGAAAGTAATGTTACTCCGACGAAGTTCCAAACAAAAAGAATCCCCTTCTACTAAGCCCTTGCCTATTTATAACCAATAGCTCGAGACATTCGACAGCTTTGACAGCTTTGACAGCTTCAACAGCTTCGACAGCTTCGACAGTTTCAACAGCTTCGACAGCTTCGGGACACTCGGGACACTCCCGACACGTCACGTGACCTAGCCCCCGTCCTCTAAGCGTGGTATATGGGATTTTGATTCTTATTTAGTCTAAATAAAGCTCAACTCCTCTGTTGTCAATTTGTGAATATCAACTTGCTATTTTTAAATAGTGGTAATATGTTTAGTTATAAGAATGGTTTTACTTGCTTCCGCAAACATTCACACTGTTATTCTTACTTTGCATTTGTATTGCCTATATCTAATAAATGATAATTTTAGTATTAGCTTGATGACGTATGATGCTAATATGTCTTAAATTCGTTGATGATAATGATGATGTGAGTATCACGATGATGATATATGACTACATGATGGCGGGCACATGACGAGATCATGTGAATCGCCACAATCGCCCCCCTGCGAAAGTTTGAAGTGGATTGACATCGTCAAATAACGTAGAACTTCGCATTCCCCTTAGAATTGTAAAAACAATTAAAAAATATAATTTATATATATATAACAATTATTCTTAAAGCAAATAACATTTTGTGATAACCTTGGATATTCTAAATCCGTTAGTATTCGTACCCTTAACTGTGTGTGTGTTTAAACCAATACTTGGGAACTCACTTGTGTATTAAATCAGAATTCGAACCATAGAATAATATCATTGAATCGTGAATATATTTCTCCAAATCTTAACCACATCGTAAGAAGTGTTTGGTTGTGAGTCAAACAAGCCCTATTAGCTCGGTTTTGCCTAAACACCTCAAACTTGACCTGCCCATTGCTCAGCCTCATTTGCGAATTCACATTGTACGAATTCTTCGATGAATTGACGAAACTCTCCTCAGACAACATAGCAAGACCTTTGGTATAGATACTGAATATTCATTTTCACTTCAATTCAATAACTGATTCCGATTTCAAATTCTTCTCCAAAATCACATGTGACTCCCCTTATTGGCGCGTGTATCATATCAAGAATAAACAAGCCAATTTCAGCTCTATAATCATACAATTGTGTTTTTTTTTTTTTCTTGTAAGACTATAGACTTACTTGTCGAATTGTGACATTATGTTTGATTTCAAAATTATGCTAAATAATACTATTATACCAGAGGTTCATACAAATATACCAATTTAGTTTTATCCTGCCTTTACGGACAAAACAATCCACAATTCCTTTTGTTTAAAAAAAATATACAGTTGGCCAATCTAATCGTTGACATGGGTGTGTGTGAAACCTGCACGCTCTTGCTCGTGCTCGAAGAAGATTAGCCCGTAGGCACTGTAGAGTATTGTTTCGCACAAACTACCACACATCGGTCTTAAATCGAAACTTCGATTTACTAAGCCTAACTTCTAAGTATGTGCAATCCAATTGATGTCTTTAGAAAATACTCCCGTTCGTACCTCTAAAGATAGAAGGCCCCCCGTTTTCGGATCCGAATACTTTCGAACTTAGCTTGAATACATACAGACAACATCCAACTCAAAAAGTCCACTCACTCTCCCTCTCATACATCGCACTACAGGCTCCTACATTCGTTTTTCCGCATCGACTTAGTCAGAAGAACATCACCCATTATGTATTCAAAATCCATACTACTTTACCTTCCTATAAAATCCCAAATTCCCTTTTACTTGTTTCATTAAAATAAAAAAAATAAAAATTTTCTCTAATATAGAAAATAAAATTGACCATCCACTTCACACATTTCGTTTTTTTTTATACTCTAATAAAACTCGTAATTATTTTTTCCACCTGGTTCAATTCACCTCTAACTACCCTTTATAAAAAATATCGAATTTCAATTTATTAAAGGAACCTCAAAATACGTATTAATGGAATCGAACCATTACGCAAATCATTCGATGCAATATACTACTAGCGACCTCTAGTTAAAATTCCCTACAAACTCATTCGTTTCTTATACTGTTGCAATACTTTTACTGCGGTACAACGTATAATATGACATCACTATTGTCTTTAAAAAATTTTCGTCTGCAATCGATTCCTTAATCGATCTTAACTTAATATCCCTATTTAATAATACATATTGCTTAAATATTATCACTCTGTTTAGTTAAATAATACATATAAAAAAAATTTACTTTTCTATTTTCTATAAATGTTACGTAAATCTTACGAACTAGGTAAGTGAATCTATGCCTTAATAATAGTCTACTATTTATGTCATCTTATCTCTTTAGTCTGGCAACACTGTCCTATGACATGTCAAATGTCAAAAATTTTCCATAACCTATCTTTCTACGAAATAGAAATTAAGTTAAGAATAGAAGAATAATGAACATCAAAACGGATTGTTATGAAGAAAACTGTAATAAAATGAGTCTACAATATTAAGGTAACTATTTTCTACGCATTTTACTATGATCTGGCTAAAATAACGAGTAAAGAAAGATCGTGTTGTATGTTTACAATAAAAATTTGTTTTTGTTACAGAATCAAACCAATTACGTTAACCTCCGCGCAACGGTTATAAGTTATATCTCAAAATGTATGCAAATATAATGAACCCCGGATAATGAAATAAGAATAATGAAGTCGACCTCTGCGCCACCTGAAACATACTATCAAAACGTAAGTTAACAAGAGTTCTAACTGCGTTTGTTTATAAAGTAAATCTTGATTCTTCTGTACGCCAATTTATGATCTTTTCTTGATTCTAATATCTTCTGTCTTCTATTTCCAGACTCTGCTCGTAAATCTTGATAACTTCTCAGTACAAACTAATCTTGAATGAAGCAAAAATAATGAAGGATGGCATGGACTCCCCACAACTACTGCTGCAGCTTATTGGAACTTCTTCATAAGGTAATATTATTTATCTTACTCTATTATTGTTTCAAATTTCGAAGAACATAGTTGTTTAAAAATATCCTTATGATAATGTTCATGGAAATTACTTAGATAAAAAAAAAAGTAGGTACTTCTTCAGGTTCGATATTTTATTTATTTCTTCCTATTATTACTGCTAATTCGCTTCTTGTCTTCATCCTATTGTTCTCAAATTTGTTTCCATCGCCTGATTACAATTTTCATTTCATTTGAAGACGAGCAGCTTAATGAACTACATTTATTTTCCTACTGCTATATATGTATATATCTCAAAGTAAAGTATGTAAATGTACTGCATAACCTTTCAACCTTGTTTAATAACATTTATTCTAACTTGTTTCAATAATTATTTATTTTACTTTCCAGGTTTTTGGATTTCAACGGCAACCTCCACACAAAATCTACTATAAATCTAAAATGTAACCTGAGTATCATGGCTAATGCATAATAAGAACTTGATTGAAGATGTATCTACTTATTTATAAGAATACTTAACAGAACTGAATACCTTAATAAATCTAATGATAACAATACAGACATATTTACTTCGCTTCAAAAACAGATTAAATATATGTCAATTGGTTTTCTTGTCTGGTTCTATGATCATACCCTTATACTACATGTGAACATATATGTAAGTCATTCTAATGATAATCTATAAGCCATAAATGTACCAAAATTATTGTAATAAAATTACTTTCCTTTCATTTGTTTCATTATGTGTTAAAAGAAACTCAAAAGAGATCGCCCCCCCACTTATGAAATCACTAACACTCCTGCTTTCCTTATAATTGCTATATTTAATATTTCTAATAAGTCTTATATTAAGCTAAAAGATTAATAACTTAATATTGTAGCTAGGGGCCTTATACACAGTTTAACATTGTTGTTAGGGTTATGTTTATCAGATCTCATTGTGAAACATTTCCTACACTGAACTAAAGCCTATAAATAAACCCGCGCTCCTCCCCAAATAATAAATCCTTAGTAACTTCACAACTTATCTTTAGTTCCTTAACTAATTTTCAACACAACTTGAACTAATAACTGATGTAAAAATAAATCTTCAAAACTCATATTTCCTGTAGTCAAGAACAATGACATATCTATTCTACCTCACTTAAACTAATTTCCTACGATATTCCGACTTTATAACTAAAATAAAATTAAATTTATTTAAATAATCATCCCATCTCGATATCATATCCATTTACTGATAAGATAGCACCTGTCAGCTGTCAACTTGTCGTATCAACTTATTTAAAAGCGTTTCTATTCACTCAGCCTTGGTTATGGTTTTAGTTTAAAAATGAATTACCTATTATTATTTTCCCCAATTATGTAAATAATGCGTAAATAATGTTAAATGTATCCCTAAATATCTCAATCTTATGTTATATTAATAATACGAACATATTGAGTAAAGTTGTCTACGTATCTGATTGAAACTAAAGTAAGTAAATGATTACTTGATATTATTATTTTATGTAACGTAAATTATTATCTAAAGTTTAAATAATACACCTATTTAATTATTAATCAGTGTTAAAAATAACTTTTTGTAAAGCGTTAACACAAACGTAACGGATTTAATTGTATTTCAAATAGTTCAATACCTGACTGAACTGACAAAACGTCAACTGTCAATTAATTTCTATGTAACATATCTGTTGAAAACAAAATCACGTTGTTTTAATATAAATCTTTTGTTTCAGGTACTATTACTATGTGAAATAAGAAAAATATCGTGCGTTATATCAAGAAGCTACTCTATTCACTATAATTTGTGTATAAAATTGCAACAAATTGTGTTTCGAGGCGACACGCACAACACCCATCACATCACGGCTAATCTCTTTTCCATTCTCACGTCAGCAATTGTACCCGTAAGGGCATAATTCAAGCTCAAATGTTCAAAGATCCCTTCAGTAAAACCGTCACTAACAACTCAACTAAAATTCCATGGCGAAATAACAAAATGAAGGACAATTGTTGAACGCAAGAAGAAAGCAAGACATGAAACTTCACGACAAACTACATCGGCACGACCTCAACAATCCCGGACTGATCCTATCCATGGTCACGGCGCAAATTGTAATGCCTGATCATGGCAGCAATTGGAATAATCCCTGGTCAACGGCACCAATTGTAATGGTTACGAGCTACCTAAGCACTTCAACTCTAGTGATATCCTGAGTCACGGGACCACCAATCATAATGTATGCTAAACCCTAAACTAAAGGTACAGGTCCTACGCCTCCTCCTCCCTCGCCTCCAGACTCTACTCCTACAACGAAGCCCAAGGAAACCCTACAACAATTACCTAAGAATATCTTAACAGCAGCTCCCAGTCTTCTATATCCTACAACTAAACAAATCTGAATATGAAAAGGATCTTTATAACAATTGAGTTTGAACTTTTCTTAATAACGTATGGCCAAAGGTGATCGGTAAAACCGTTGTGAACGTCTAGATTGGTCGGATCCTACGTTGTAATAGTAACTCAAGCTCTTTTAAGAGAAATCTAACCGTGATGTGTCGCCAAGTGCTTCCATACCCATTCACTGTGCTATGTTACCATGTATTACCAAATAAATGTGTATTCTTTTACTTATTTAATGCAAGCTTCTCCTACCCTACTGCTACCTTGGTTCTTTGTACTAATTAAATTTCTAACTTAGTTTAATGTTATCTATCCTTAAAACATAACTTGTTACTTCCTATGTAGGCTAGCCAACAAAATATTTATAGTTCCTATAGCAAATTTCTATATGAAATATCTTAGATACTCTTATAAAAGTTGTTTATTCTGTATGAAGTATCAAATTCATTTAGACCATAGTCAGATATAGTTGAACTAAATTTCTTTATGTAACAATAAAAGTCAATATGTGATTCTATCCAAATTTTATTAGAATTCTGGAATGAAAGATAATTCAGTTCTTAAAATTGCATGTTCTTACTCCAGAATGATTAGAAAACATATGTCTATGTACAATATGGAACTACACTTCATTACCAATCTATATATATGTGGAAGTTACAAGATCTATGAGATTTTATTATGAATTTAATTAATCTTAAGTTTTCATATTTGACAATATTAAATAAATGTTGTCATTACACCTTAATCTGAGAAGATGGTATGCTTCCCTTGAATAAACTATAGTAGAACAATCTGAAGTGGATTCTAGACCTATACAATAAATAGGAAGTAGTTATAGTCTTCACAATTAAGACCTAGTAAAACCTAGATTGTAGTAGGATGAAGAAGGTAACTTTAAGGTGTATATATAAAAAAAAAAAATATTAATTGGTAATGGTCCCCTACCAAACTAAGTGCGCGGAGAATGTCACTGAACGCTTTACCTATCTATTCCTAAGAAGCAAATCGAATTAAAGCGAACAGCGAGAGGATGGGGAACTCCGCTCCTAGTCTAAGCTAGACAAACCACTGTGGGATCTCATCACATCTATGCATGACGTCCTACCTAAGGCAAGTGTCAAGGATCCATCTTTTAGAGAAGCCTCTTGGCGCAAGCTTCTTAAGTTAACTACACAAGGCCTACGCTAGGTTAAGCTACCTGCCTAAACCTACAACTTGCTAAATATATGAAAAGGTTGAAAAGATTATGACATATCCAAATGATGAAGTTATAATTAAAAATTGTAAGAAGTCTAATACACTACTCTTCCCTAGTAGGTATGAACCCTTCTAATGAGTTCTAGAACTTGGTTTTCGTTTGACCATATTCATAAAATAAATGTAGTATACCCTTGAAAACATGAAGACTATTGTGCCGATCGAAGTATCTTTCAACTCTCGACTGACTCATTCTGATAAAGGAAATTACTCTCAACCCTTGTGATATAAATTACTTCAGTTCTGAGATCTGTGACGTAAATACGAGAACGAATAACTTTCATTATTGCTATCCATAAGTCCCCGGCTTTTCTTAGCAATTTACACTTCAGATACTCCACATCCAGTCTTAGGAATATTTTGTATTTTCATACTATACAACGATCCACAATTTCCTTATCAAAATTATATTAAAGATTAAATTATTTCTGCTCATTGAAAAAGCGAATATCTACAGCTAATTGACTCAACTCTGCTTCAGTGATTCCATTCTATCACTTAAGCTATATCAAGGTACATTGCTTCAACACATAATCGGTAAATTTTAATTAATTATTTCTATAATTAATGTTGGTAAGTTAAAGGTGTTAAATATCTGGATGACCTAAATACCAGATTCCCTATTCCCAATCTTTACAAACCGCTACAAGACTCTGCTTTTCCCCTACTAACTTCCCCTGGCCATAACCACTTAAGAAAATAATAATTCAACCTCTTAACCACTATACTTAACAAGGTTAAAATAATTTGGATAAATGTTATGCTAGTTAGTGACGATTGACCGATTGCTCGGTAGGTAAAGATCCCCGTCCTAATGTTCCTATCAAGGTGTACCTATCGCTAATCCCTGTTCCCTAGCTAATACAAAGAACACTAGAGACCTAGGTCTCATATTTATATTTAATCGTGTATGGGCCTAGCTAAACTGAACTGTAAGTTCGGGTGATTAGCCCGAAAAGGTGACTATCATCGGTGTTTTTGAGCCCCCCCCATGTGGCTGAAGAGACGCCGGAAACATGGAGTAGCTCGCCCTGATATGTGTATATAACAGATATATAAATATATAGTTTATGAGACCGAGCCTGGAGGTCCGTTTGGCTTCAGCAAGCGCAGATTACTCCGCATGTCCATCACGTGTGGTCCTTGCGTTCACCAAACAAAACCATCCACACTCGTAGGCTATTCACTGCACTTGTATATGGCTAGTGCCCGAGTCGCCTAGCTCGGGTAAAACTAGAAGAGTCTGAAGGATATTCGTTTAACAGCCGCAAGGTTAAATATCCTTCACCTGGCAACCATGTACCAAAACACTATTTCTGGCATGTGACTAGGCTTAATAGCCTTACAGCAACAAACCCCACTAAATCTCAATAGGTAATTATAGTTCAAGAAACAAGCAATAACCCGACAGAAATTCCCCTTAGAATTAATTTTTAATACCTTAACTGCCAGAAAGTAATGTTACTCCGACGAAGTTCCAAACAAAAAGAATCCCCTTCTACTAAGCCCTTGCCTATTTATAACCAATAGCTCGAGACATTCGACAGCTTTGACAGCTTTGACAGCTTCAACAGCTTCGACAGCTTCGACAGTTTCAACAGCTTCGACAGCTTCGGGACACTCGGGACACTCCCGACACGTCACGTGACCTAGCCCCCGTCCTCTAAGCGTGGTATATGGGATTTTGATTCTTATTTAGTCTAAATAAAGCTCAACTCCTCTGTTGTCAATTTGTGAATATCAACTTGCTATTTTTAAATAGTGGTAATATGTTTAGTTATAAGAATGGTTTTACTTGCTTCCGCAAACATTCACACTGTTATTCTTACTTTGCATTTGTATTGCCTATATCTAATAAATGATAATTTTAGTATTAGCTTGATGACGTATGATGCTAATATGTCTTAAATTCGTTGATGATAATGATGATGTGAGTATCACGATGATGATATATGACTACATGATGGCGGGCACATGACGAGATCATGTGAATCGCCACACCACTTGCATTTATCCTTTGTATCCATACTAATATTAAATGCGAAAGTGTGTCTGTCTGTCTGTCTGTCTGTCTGTCTGTCTGTCTGTTACCTCTTCACGCTTAAACCGCTGAACCGATTTAGATGAAATTTGGTATATAGATAGTTTCAGTCCCGGGGAAGGACATAGGATACTTTTCATCCCGAATAAATGTAGTGTTCCCGTGGGATGAGCGGGTAACACCGCGGGGCACAGCTAGTTTATGTATAAATAAGAAATGTGGCATCACCACATAAAAAATAGGATCATCATAGATTCTGTTCAATATTCGAAAGAGCGCCATCTCTCTCGCTGATCTAACACTTGCTGGAAAGCGGTAGGACAGGGTACGTACGTGAATGCGTGCGTTCAAGAGATCGGCGAATGCGCTTAGCATTTCAAACATAAAAATACAGAGGGCGCTTTAATAAGCGGAATGAGAAGACATTATTAATTCACGCTATCCTATATAATATAGCGGTTCTATAGCAGTGGTGAGAGCACCACTGCATGCTCCGGTCAAGCAGAGGTCTTGCGTTCGAGGATTCCCACTTGAACTTACTGAAGTCACGTTAAATTTTGGCTACTTATTTATCATTTATACACCTATTCATGTATAAAAAATAAATGTGGTATCATCACATAAAAAATGGGATTAACATTGATTCTGTTAAATATCTTTAGAACAGATGGAGACGATATAAGTAGGTAAGACAAGAACATAACTTTATAAAGATTGGATGAGAAAGAAAGTAGAAAGATTGATGTTGGGAGAAAACACAAAAAAATAAGAAAATGAATTACAAGTAAAATAATAAAACAATCAATTCATTTTCAACGGTATTTATTTCTACTACTTAAATGCACATTATGATTAGTACGTTATGGTTAAGTAGAAGTCACAATAATAACATAATAGTTATTCTAATTCATCCTGTGATGACTTTAGGTTTAGTTTAATGAAACTATTACCTAGTTACTGCATTTATTTTAAACGTCCTGATCACTATTTTTAGAAACTTTATGAATATAGAAAACATTTACCGTACTACTTTTTTAAGCCTCTTTTCCCAAGGAAATATGGGTATCTATTACTCGTTGCCAGATAATAAACACCAGGTTTACTTCTATCAATATTTAAATCCATTGTATTTGTTACTAGAGGCTTATCAAAGCAGTCTCCAATCCTCGCCTTTTCAACAGAATCGCACTTCACAGCTATAAAACCACCAGGATTCCTAAGTGCTGATATCCAGAGATAGTATGCTCTCAAGTGACTACACATGACGTCACATGGTAACCAGGAAATCTCTGCTTGTTGCCACTCGCCTCCATTGACGTAAAATGAGGCAGTTCCAACTGGAACGCCTATCCCAAAACCGTCAGCATTTGTTATTATTGCTAAAACAAAATCAGCGTCAGACGGATCCAATCTTTGATCTGGCCCATAATTTCTAAAGCAGGGACCACTAGCATCAATTCCTACAAGCATGGATATGTTCTGGCCTGTGATCCTGCGATAGTTCTTGGCTATGAAGCTCATGGTTTCCCCTCCGAGGCTGAGTCCAGCTATTTCTAGTGTTTGTGGATCGAGCCCGAGCGTTGTGAGGGTTGCTAACATCTCTGCTGCGTGTTTGCCGACTTCACGCATCAGGCGTGAGGCCCTGGTAATAAAATCGGAAAATGATTACATTATTATTCAGAATAACAATTAAAGAAGTTTACGAGCATTTTTTGCAGTCACATTTTGTGACTGCAAAAAATGCTCTTAATCCCCAGTCATATTATCATGAGTGATTAGGGTGATACAAAGATGCAATATTACAGAATATTAATAAATTAATAGTTAAGACGTGTTTATCTGACTAAAATATAAGACAGGCAAGGGTACCAGTCATAATAAAAAGTGGTTTCCATAACATGTTGGTCATAGAAAAATAAATACCAGTAAAAGACGAAACTATTAACGTTTTTTTACTACACAGGCTGCGCCTAGAGTAAGGACCGGGGCAAACTCAATTTATTAAGTTTTAGGTGCATAATTTGTCATTTAGTTGTACTGTGGAAAATGGTTTATTGTAAAACTTGAACTTGAAGGGGTGCAGAGGACGATCTGCTTTTCCATGGACAAGGACATTCTAAAAATGCAAAAGAAAGCATTAAATCCTTAAACCAAGAGAAAACTGAAAATAAAGATCAACTATTTAAGAGGCCTTAATTCCTTTTAATTAAGAATTTCAGTCTGTTACTAACGTATTTTGTAAGCACTATGATCCCAGTTGGTCGAAATAAATGTTTTTTTTATTTTATTTATTTATTTATTTTAAAATGTATTTTTTTCATATTACTACAAAATATATTGATAGTTTCAACCAACTTTTTGAAGTGAATATTACTTGTCCCCTTGCAGTAACATAGCTATTTCATGCTTTCATTGCGACAGTCGAAAATAAGTTGAAAAAAGTAAATTTCCGCGTGAGTTTTGTCAATTTCGAGTAGTTTTTGAAACTAAAATTATGAATAAAAAATTCAAACTAGATGTCAAATATATACCAATAAATCGCAATAGCCCTTTTCTAGGTAGTTACATTAATAATTTATGTTAAGAAACATGTTTGATCATAGAGAAAAAATTCTAAAACAATCAGCATTTTAAAAGGACTAAGGCCTCATAACTATCCCATTCAAACAGGCCACGACCAATCTGACAAGAGTGTACGAATCAGAAGAAGAAAGATAACTAAACATGACATCGGTGTCCAATAAAGAATTTGCTTTGATTAGTTCCATTACTTGATTACTATATACGATGAACAGACTGATACTCACTCAGCAAAAGATGTCGTCGTGAAATACAACGTATCCAGAAGAAGCACATTATATCCAAGCTGCTTATAAAGACTGCCCAGCCTCCGCCCGAATCCCCACGTCGTGGAGTCCCAGTATCCACCGACGTACAAGAAAGTGTTCTTCGTAATATCGAAGTCGGGATGGGTGGTTATTTCCTTGGCTCGGTAATAATGGTATATGCTCCAGTTGCCCCCATTACCCAGTAGCACCATGAAGAGCTTGTTTAGGCTCTCAGGCTTGATTCTGGCTGGTTTTTCGGAGCCAGGGCCTGAAGGGAATAAATTGAGTTATATTAAATTATTCGCACACCCGCTGCGTTAAAAATATTGGATGACCCCCAGGTCAATTTGAGTGATGTAAGTATTGTGTAGAGTCCAATTTGAAATTTCGAAATTAGGTAATTGATAATTGTTTTTAATATTATGCAACGCTAACCATCACATTGAGTAGGTGTACTGGTGTCTGGTAAAAATATAGTTTATAGTCTAAGATCCCGATATAGAACGACCTTCACCGAGATGTTTATTTGATCAAATGTATTTTATATTTAACTTAATATGTCAATAAATATATGGGTTGCCTAACAAATTTTAGTCCAAGGTATGTTTAATTAATAATAAAAAAAAAATTGAACATTTCACCAGTTTGATTAATATTAGATAAATTCTATACCAATCGAAAGTATGAAGCCCATAGAATATGCAAACGTCAAGTTGCCTACTCTTTTCCCGTCACAACTATCGGGTAGCCAGGTATAAACAGGTAAATTTATACCTACTAGCATTTTGCAACGGTCTGATTATTGAATTGAAATTAAATAAAATTAAGATTATTTTATTATGAATTTATCTAATAATCAAACCGGTGAAATGTTTAAATTTTTTATTTTATTTAATTTTTAACAAAACATACCCTGGACTAAAATTTGTTAGGCAACCCATATGCAATATATTTATTGACATATAAAATTAAATATAAAATACATTTCATCAAATAAACATCTCGGTGAAGGTCGTTCTATATCGGGATCCTCTACTATTAACAGAAAATTGAATTAATTGCAATAATGAATGAATGATACTTTCAGAGAATGTTATTGCAAACGTGTACTAGTACTAGTTGTTATTTTCTTGTGTTTTCTGCTTGTTTGCTGGGGATTGTCTTTGGTTGAAAATAATGGTGACTTCATTTCGATAGGCTGAAAAAGTGGAATATAATGTAAAAATTAACTTACAGTCTGCAGCTAATCCCGTAATGGAACTGTCTTCTGACCTATTGTTTTCCACTGTTGTTATAGAAACGGAAAAAGTCACCAAATGTAAATAAACTATTAGAAATTTATTCAATTGCATCTTTCTTTTGTTTTTTATATAATTCTAATTTCAAAAATAGAACACATTTAAGTGTGTTCTGATATCCTAATGGCGAAATGATGTCCAAGTACTGCCAGTATTTTGTTTATGTTTGTTTTTCAAATCAGTGCTGTTCTAATTTCGAATATTCAACGATGAAGCTCAGTTTAGATCATCATTTGTTTTATTGTTGTAGATCCAGGTTAGGTTACATGTACTGTGATATTGCAACTAGACTGTGATGTGGGTCCGCTGCGTTCTTTTATAACGGTTGTGTAATTATGTTACTTCGATACGTATATAGCTTTCAAGTGAAAGAAAGGCCTAAGCCGAGGAATTTAGCTGGTTAATGATTTTTTTTATATGTTATACATATGTTCTAACTATGGAGGAAATTCTCTTTAATCTTGTTATATAATATTGTGTGTAATAGTCATAAAAACGTCATAATTTTTAGCTTACTAATGGACTTCTTTATCTCTTATTTATTTTAAAAGAAACATATATTGCCACACCAAAAATAGAATCACAACAATCGATTAGGTGATGCTAAACAATTGAGTAGGTGCAATTGTTTTGCATCACCTACACAATTGCTTTACATCACCTACTCAATTGTTTTGCATTACCTACTCAATTGTTTGGCATCACCTACAAAATTGTTTTTTATTTAATGGAATTCTAAGAAGAAATAAAATCAGCGTTCAGATTGACTAATGTGTTTTTTGAAGTGAAGATTTTTCAGTAGCTGACAGTAAACGTAAAAATTAAGTATCAATCATAGACAAGTTGTAGTTATGTTGGTAGCACGGTATTAATCCAGATAAAAGAAGCTTGCCAACATTATAAAATAATCTGCACTCCAATAAACAACACTCTTCCTCGATTGCAGATGTGATGCTTAAACTTTGCGAAAGCATTTACAATCGCACTACAAACGAACTATACAAAAGCACATACAATTAAATTAAAGACATTCGCTAAAGCAATAAATAACATTGAATTAAATAAGTAGTATCATTCGCTAATGCAATCAATCTAGTCACATTATGTTAAATAAAATTCTATCTTTTACATTATTTGTACTGACTCCTCCTAATATTCATCATCAAACTAATTATCAAACTAATATTCATTTAAAAGAACTCAAAGATTAGTTATAAAGACTAGTATACACATAACAGATCTATTATGGGTAAACTTATCTAATGTCAATTTTTTTGTAAAAATGTCAGCTGCATTATTATAAGAGTCGACATGGTATAGAGAGATTATCCTTTTTTCTTATCAAATCCTTAACAAAGTGATATTTAGTATCGATGGGTTTTGCACGTTTGCTATTTTTGTAGCTGTTGGACATTAAAATAGCTTTCATATTGTCTACATAAACTTCAGGTTTAAACACTCACCAAAATCCTTGGCTAACCATTGGGTATTAATTACTTCACTGCACGCTGTAGCAGAGCAACATATTCATCCTCCGCCGAAGAAAGTGCCACGCAGCTTTGTTTTCAAGAAAACCATCCGATAACGTTACCATAATACATGATGATGACACATCCACTCATGCTTTTTCTATCTGTCTTATCCCTGCCCAATCGGCATATGAATATGCGTTAATAGTGCAGTTGTCATTCTGCCTTTTGTAGTTCAGTCCTTTCTTATGTTTTATGTATCTGACTAGTCTTCTTCATAATGAATTGGGTCTTCTGAAGTTATTAAACAGTATGCCATATGCCATATATACTTCATAGTCATTTAAGTGTTTTGGCTTTTATTTGTCTTTCTGTTCTCGTATTCAAGGTTACATCATTTGGACAATTTTGATAGACTTCCATTTCTTCTTCTGCTTCTGATGAAGTAGTAGTAGCTGGTATCATTTCCATCCATTTCTTATTCATCTTGTGTACTTTCTTTATTTTCTGTGTCTCTTTCTTCCTTATGTACCTACTGTTTTATTTTCGTTATATATTTCAATTTTTTGTTCTTCATCATTATTGACATAAGGTGTAAATACTTTTGCTTTTTTGTCTTTTTCTTTATTTTTAAATATGATTTCATTTTCATTAAACTTTACATCTGTTGATATTATGATTCTATTGTCTTTGGGATCAAAGTCTATATCCTGAACCACAATATCCGACCATTATCAATTTCTTTGCTCTTGGCTCTAATTTTCTTGGTTTAGGCAATGTTACAGCCCATGCTTGGTTGCCGAAGACTCTTAGCTTCGTCAAATTGTGGTTGCCATACCATAACATTGATGGTGTTTTTCCATTTAATGCCGTACCCGGACTTCTATTTATCTCATATGCAGATTATGTCATCACTGCTTCGCTCCATAGTTCTTTTGGTAATTATGTCTCAATTTACTTTGTCCGTAGTTTGTTTATTGACGCGCGATTCATTCGTTCTGAAGTTCCGTTTTGGTGTGGCGTATATGATGCGATGTATTAATTGGTGTTGACAGTTCTGTTATATATGTGTAACAAATTTCTTGTATTCTTTTTTGACCATATGGTCGGTTGCGCCAGAGTTTATGATAAAATGGTCTGTATTTTCAATTGCAGCCATTGCAATAAATGATAACTTATCTTTTGACTTATGTAGGTTGACTTTGTCCTCTAAATGTACTTCTGTTACTTCTACCTCTAAATGAACTTCTTCCTCTATATGAATTTTGTCCTCGGTACATAGTTTAGCCTCTTTGTTGGTTATAATTATTGTTGTAGTTACGAAAACAATCTGTGGCCTAGTCGCTTCTTTTGCCACACTTAAAGCAGGCCATAAATGTTAATTCGGGCATTGTTTCTTTGCCTTTATTTTTCAGTTCAGCATCTAATAATCGGGTTTTTACAAAATCCTTGCATAATTCTTTTTCTACACTCGTAGTTTCAAGAGTAATATAAGTTTCGTATGAATCCGGTAAAGTAAGTAGTAAATGCTACATTGTCGCTTTCGTCCAGTTTAGAGGCTGCGGCTTGCATCTCACTTATGATCGAGTTAAATTTCAAGAAATGGTCTTGTAAATTACCTGAACATTTTAAAGATAACAGTTTCTTCTTTAGGTGTAACTTATTGAACACGCTTTTCCTTTCAAATATTTCCTCTAGCTTTGATATCATTCGTTTACTCGTCCTCTGCCTTTTTAATATTATATCTAAGTATTTATCTGATACGTACGTAATGCACGATCGTCGATTTCGCTTTCGCGTCTTTAAGCATAAATTTGCATTGCTTTTATTTTTCAATAGGCGAATCATCCTTCAAAACATTTGAGATGTCTTTTTCGTTTAATAAAATCTTTATCCTAAATTTCCAATTTGAATAATTTTGTTTTTCATCAAGTTGCGGCATTACCATGGAGGCCATCACCTACTTAATTGTTTTGCATCACCTAATCAATTGTTTTGCATCACCTAATCAAGCAGACTTCAGTGAACTTCACCAGATCATCAGTTCACCCAGCTGTGTACAGTGATAACCACGTTGTGTCTTCCGGTACGTGGTTGCCATTTAAAAACTCGAACTGTAGATATCATCTAATTGCGATCGCCAACTCGCCTGCCAAGCGTGACGATTGAATCAACTTACCGCCTCGCCTTGTGAAAACGAAACAGACTTAAACTTTGAATAAAAGCTACTACATATAAAAAAATCGACAGTTATAGATGTGCATATTAAATTTGATTAGTTCCTTCGATTCCTCGAGGATCTCGTCATCTGATCGTCACCCAGCCGAATTTAGAACTTCCTCTTTTTTGAAGCCATACAATTGTTTGTGAGTTCGTTAATTATGTATATATAATTTTGTCGATTCAGTTTTTCGAAATTTTTCAAAATGTCGGAGAACTGGGGATTGAAAACGTAAAAAATTACAAATTCAACCATTACGTAACAAACTCGCAAGCTCCACTAGTTTTACAAATGACATTGACAGGTTTATGTGTGTTACATAGGAATAATAGGTTGCCCGCATGAGACAGTATTTTCGGAATGTGGCTTAAATTACATCTGGGTAAATTAGACGTGTCAAGTGACACATGTCCGATATATTGCCACTCTGTGTACTATATAGCGATGTGCTTTATTCCAGGTAGGTATAGTCTGGCTAATAAAATATTACTCGAAGTTTTGGCGGGACATTTAAAAAATCTGCGGCTTGTTACACTTTGTGTAGTACGAATTATAGTTTTGATACTAGAACTGATTTTGATTTTCTATGCACACGTAAGGTACCTAAAGAAATAAGTTAAATATATGTTGACGTGCACTCACAGTAAAAGGAAAACATGTACCTAATATCAGCAGCTAGAGTGGCAGTGGGCTGGTAGTGCTTTATTTTGGTTTAACAATATTTTGCATCCGACTTCTTCGAAGTCTGTCACAAGAATAATTTGTATTCTTTCTATGACAAGCATGTCATGTGTAATATGATTAAACTTAATATGTAGCCATATACTCCCTCCAATAATAGTCAGCTCCCATAATTTCTACCGCTATGTCCAGTACAGTCAACGACAAACACATATGTTTACACTTTCTAACCATATACAAGGCGAAAAATTCAATCTAGTGTAAATATGACCTAGCTCGATAATACTATATAAATCCATCACCAAAAAAATTACATAAGTATAAGTACTATGCCAAATTTCAACTTGATCGGAATGTTAGAACTGTACATAAAGTATTAAAATTATTTATAGAGGACCCCTACTAAATTGTTGAAATCATAGACAATTGGTAATACCAAAAGGAAATACTATCTGTCAACATTATTTGGCTAGCCAGACTCTAACCATTAATATGACATTGTCTTGCGACAGAATATCAAAGATCGCGAATAATATCGCTTAAATGCGAATGGCGTCATATATGGGATATAGACTGATGTTTAAATATACAACATACTATATGTTTAGGAAATAAGTATGGTAACTGGCAACATTAAATAACGTCAAAATCTAATTAAATTCACTTCCGTATCCCGGCTTTGTTCTCATTCGCTCATTCTACATTTTCATTCACTCTCACTCTAACAATTTTTTCGTTCGCACGGCGACAACGTGCTCCCGCGTTTGAAAATGTTAACAAACCATGTAAAGTAATTCTCATCCTCCTAATATTGCTGTCTGCCTTCTGCATTTCCCAAAAGTTCACTTTTTTGACGTAACGGACGGACTAAGTGTGGTGTAATAGCCAAGAAGCAAGCGGCGCCGCTCAACGAGGGATCCCACGCAAGTACCACACCACACTTTCCACCTGAATCGACTATTCCAAGGTACAAAATTTTCATATCATTTCTGTTTCCACAACATAAATTTGGTCCACGAACCGCATTGTTTCCAGACATTCAAATTTAAAAGTTAACCTTTACTAAATTTGTCCGCCATGTTGTCGAAGTTTGTCTAAAATAAAACTAAATAGTCTGCAAGATTGCATTTGTCTGATTAAGTTCATTATTTGTCTGCACTGCGTGCATTTGTTAGTGTCAATTGTCTGCAAGATTGCATTTGTCTAATTAATTTCATACATTTGTCTGCATCGCGTGCATTTAACTGTAAATTGTCTTGTCTGCATAAAAATTGCATTTTTCTAATTGAGCCAATACCTAGTCTGTAACTTGGTTACTAAACATACAAGTCGCAACGTGTCTGCTTTTGCATAATTATATTCTAATCAATAACGATTGATTATTTTGTATTGTCTGTTGTTGTGCATAAACACTTATTTTTTCTGCAATTCCCATTTCTGTGTATAACGAACTTTTATTTCCAGCAGTGAATAATATTTTTCAATAATCATCATTCATCAAAGTCGCCATTTTATTACTTGCTAGTTTTGCAAAGTAAAGTAGGTAGATAAAATTGTACCCACGGAAATTACGTTCAGTCAGTGCTGTGACAAGTGCTTCGTTCATTCATTCGGTCAATTATTTCGGAGTGTTCAATTTGTCTCACAGTTACGTGTCTGTGGCGAGAACGAAACGCAATCGACCATTCATTCGTTCAAGTGTCAGTGTCAATTCGATTGTCAAATAGTTGAATTGTTATTTCGGTGTCTTAAGTGAGTTTATTTTGTGAAAATGTCGGTTGATATTCGATATAAAGTTGTAAAAATGCAAATAGATAGGATTTGGGACGCCGCTAATAGTGCAGTGGATGACGTGTCCAAACGTGTAGAACTTGAAGCGCGTTACCAAAGTTTAAACGCCGTGAAGGCTGATTTTTTCGAATCGTACATTTCTGTCGAGGCGAGTAAACGAGCCGGCTTTGACGCCGACCAACATTTAAAGGATTTCGTGGAGTATGACACGAAATTAAACCACGTAAGTGTGATTTATAACAAAATATTTCCAAAGTGTGAAACTTCGTCTACGTCTGTCGATCGCAACGTTGCACAAAGTCAAGCGTATGATTTACCGCGTATTTCGCTGCCAACGTTTTCAGGTAAAATTACCGATTGGACTAATTTCATAAACATAATTTAAAAATTTGATAGATGAAAATGGTAGTATGAAGCCTGTAAGAAAATTACATTATTTGATATCATGCTTGTCAAAGGAGCCTCTTGACTTGGTGAAACATTTGCCATTCACTGATGAAAACTATAGTGTTGCATTGACTTTGCTGGAGAATAGGTTCTCCAATACACGACTTATAGCCGATACTCACTTGGAGTATATATTAACATTGCCGTCAATTGTTAATATGAAGTCCGATTTGAGGTTGTTCCTCAATTCATTTAACGAACATATTGCTGCTCTTAACGCATTAGAATTTAAACCTGATGAGTGGTCATTTATCCTTTTGCATGTCTTGTTAAGGAAAGTGCCCAATGAAGTGCGAAGCCAATTTGAAATGAGTTTGAAGACTTCTAATATACCTAAATATACTGATTTCATAAATTTCTTGGAAACCAGGTGCAAGGCTTTTGAAACTGCCTGTATCATAAAACCGAGCTCTAGTGTTGCGTCCAGACCACTGCCTGTTAAGTCTCAACCCTTTAGAACTGTCAAAACTGTCATGCACGTTCAGGAACGTAGCAATGAATGCAAACAATGTCGCTATTGTAGCTTGGATCATTACATGTACATGTGTAACAAATTTAAGGACTTAAGTTTGGAGCAACGTAGAGATTTTCTCAAGTCGAAAAATTTATGCTTCAACTGTTTTGGTATTCACAAGTACCATGAGTGCACTTCATTGCATAAATGCAAGGTGTGTCGTTCCAAACACCATACCTTAATCTGTCCGTCGGTGGCAAACACTGAGGTCTCACGGCCACCTCTTAGATCGGCAGCTGTTGTGGCTGACAGCCTTGAACCTTCATCCTCAGAGGTTTGTGATGAAATGGATGTGCCCAACATTCCTAATGTAAACAGTACAATGATTATGCCATCATGTTTTGCAATTACCAAGTCCAATTTACAAAATATATTGTTAGGTACAGCGTTGTGTATGGCCGGCAATGGTGATGGCCAGTTCCAGCTTGTTCGGGTTTTCATTGATCCTGGATCTCAGTGTTCTATCATATCAGAGGAGTGTGTTCAGCGGCTCCAACTTAAACAAAATCGTCAACCTGTGGCTATTCGGGGTGTAGGCTCGGGCGTGCCGCACAAGTCACAAGGATTGACAACTTTGTTCTTGAAAAGTCGACATTCGGATAAGCCGTTATTGACTGTATCGGCTATCATATTGAAGAAGGTGACTGGCAATTTGCCATCTGTATCTCTGTCTGAGGACATAAGGCTAAATTATCAGGATCTGCAACTTGCAGATGATAATTTCCATCTGTCGCGGCCTATAGACATTCTCTTAGGCAGCGATATATATAATGATATTTATTGTGGCGAGAAGGTGTGGCCTTCCCACAATGTTCCGGCCGCTTATCTAACCGTCTTCGGTTGGGTCATAATTGGTGACGCCTCAAGGCTCACTGATTCGGTTCCTCAGCTGGTGTCACACCATGTGGCATTGGATGATTGTCTGTCTAGATTCTGGGAGCTCGAGCAGATCCCAGAAACTATATGTCCCGATCCCGATGATCAAATTGTCGAAGATCATTTTCTGAAAACTGTCTCACGCGACGATGAGCAGCGATTTATGGTGCGTCTTCCCTTCAAAGGGAATCAAACTGAATTAGGTGACAGCCGAGAGCTGGCTTCCCGCAGACTTTTGGGCCTTGAAAGAAGGTTCAATAAAAATCCTCAACTGAGGACTGAATACAACAAAGTTCTAAACGAGTATTTGGAACAGAAGCACATGGAGCCTGTTGAAGCGCCCTCTGGCGGCGGAAAATATTACTTGGCTCATCATTGTGTGGTTAAGGAGGAGTCTTCAACCACGAAGTTGAGAGTTGTGTTTGATGGGTCTATGCCTACGACTACAGGTATATCTCTAAATAATGTTCTACATGCTGGTCCGAAGTTACAACGTAACATTGTGGACATACTCTTACGTTTTCGACTTCAACCTGTCGCGTTCACATGTGACATCAAAGCCATGTATAGACAAGTCCTCGTGCATCCTGATGACCGAAATTACCAATTAATTCTTTGGCGTCAGAACTCTGATGATCCTATCCAGGAGTTTCGTCTCAGAACAGTCACCTTTGGTGTGTCTTCGTCACCATATTTAGCCATGCGCTGCATTTTACAGCTGGCAGAAGAAGGAAGGGCATCACATCCTGATGCTAGTCAAATTTTATCCAACCAGATCTTCGTCGACGACGTGGTGAGTGGAGCTCCTGATATAGACACTGCTCGAAAGTATAGAGCTGAATTAATAGACCTTTTGCGCCAAGGTTGTTTCGAGTTGCGAAAGTGGTCTAGCAACAGTCGTGATTTCTTGTCTGACCTACCTGACAACGTCTGCGAAGGGTCGTTGTTATTTGAGCCTCAGAATGAAGGGTCGGTCAAAGTACTTGGCGTTAAATGGAATCCTGTATCTGACTCGTTCACGTATCATAGCAAGATTTTGAATATTGGATTGACAAAGCGCGCCGTGCTGGCTAACGTTGCGTGCATCCATGATCCGTGTGGTTGGCTAACGCCGGTCGTATTTACTGCTAAGGCATTTATGCAACGGCTGTGGCTCAACCTGAAGATGAGCAGGCTCAATGGCTCACTTTTATTGATGAGTTTGTTAACTTGTCAAACATCGAAATACGACGATTTGTTTTGCCTGCGGACGGCATAAATTTCCAGCTGCACAGTTTCAGTGATGCATCTCTCAAAGGATATGTGGCTGTGGTCTATCTTCGTGTTGAGAGATCCAATGGTGAAGTGGAGGTTCACTTACTGTTGTCCAAATCGAAGGTCGCACCGATCAAAACGAAGATGACTGTACCACGTCTTGAGCTTTGTGGGGCTCTCGTATCGTCCAAACTAATAAAACATTGCGCTGCATTACTTGATGTACCTCTTGAAATTATCGCTTGGTGCGATTCTAGTATTGTATTGTCCTGGATACGCACTCCTGTCCATCAACTCAAAATGTTTGAGGGAAACAGAGTTTCTCAAATACTGACAAATACTGTTCCGTCTGATTGGAGGCATGTACCTTCTCAGTTGAATCCCGCTGATGCGGCTTCGCGTGGTCTGATGCCCTCAGAACTCGCCTCACATCCTCTTTGGTGGTCTCCACCATGGCTCAAGCTCTCGGCGAACACTTGGCCGAAGGATGTAATTGTTAACTCAAACACGTCGTTCTCTGGTGACAGTGACGTACCAGAACAAATTATTCTAACGAGCAATATCACTTGTGAACCGATGACCACTGACATTATAGAAAAATATAGCAGCCTTCACACACTTGTTAAAGTCCATGGATATTGCCTGCGGTTTATCCACAATTTGAAACATCCAAATTCAAAATACACAGGCCCATTTACATACTCGGAATGGCGACATTCCTTGTATTCATTGATAAAAATAGTTCAACGTTCCGAGTTTGCTACAGAAATCAAACTGGTTGAACAAGGTGCACCACACCGAACAAAGCTTCGGACTTTGGCCCCATTTCTGGACGCTGAAGGGCTTTTGCGGGTCCGTGGTAGACTTAGACATGCGAATCTGTCCCGTCAACATAAACATCCAGTGATTCTTCCGAAATCACATACTCTGACGATTTTGATCGTCAATCACTATCACGAGTTATACTTGCATGTGGGTGCTCCCATGTTACTATCGTTGCTAAGGAAGCAATTTTGGATTTTATCGGCTCGCACAGTCATCAAACAGCAAATTAGGAAATGCTACAAGTGTTTTAAGGCTGACCCAAAACCTGCAGATTACTTCATGGCAGACTTGCCTCCATCAAGAGTCTTACCATGTAAACCCTTTTCTAGGACCGGTGTTGATTACGCGGGGCCGTTTCTAATTAAGGCATCCAAACTGAAACGTGCGCCTATTGTAAAGGCTTACCTCTGTGTTTTCGTGTGCATGGTCACCAAAGCTTGTCATCTCGACCTCGTATCGGATCTGTCTACTGACTGCTTTATAGCATGTCTCACTCGTTTTATGGGTCGTCGTGGCTGGTGCTCAGATATCTACTCCGATTGTGGCACTAATTTCGTTGGCGCAAATAACCAACTCCGAGAACTGTACACATTCTTAAGGAAAAATACTGGTTGTTCTGACGTGCAGAATTACCTCCTAAAACACCGTCTTAAGTGGCATTTCAACCCTCCGTCCGCTCCCAACATGGGTGGATTATGGGAATCGGCCGTAAAGTCGGCGAAAACGATCCTAAAACGCACTATAGGAGACACTGTATTGACATTTGAGGAGTTACAAACCGTTTTTACAAAGGTAGAGTCGATTTTAAACTCCAGGCCCTTATGCCCCGTCTCTAACGATCCAGACGACATTGATGTTTTGACATTGACACCCGCTCACCTTGCTATGATAGGAGACGACATGGTAACTCCTCCTGAACCAGACTTAACGACCGAGAAATGGAACCGTTTGTCTCGTTGGCAACTCCTTCAGAATTTCACTCAACAGTTCTGGCGTCGTTGGAACTTAGAATATTTACATACTTTGCAAGGCCGCAACAAATGGTTCAAGACCACGGAAAATTTAAAAATTAACGATATTGTTCTTATCGTTAACGAAAACACCACTCCTTATTGTTGGAAATTGGCTCGCATCGTTTCGTTGTCGCCGGGACGTGACGGTGTAGCCCGCGTTGCTACCTTAAAGACAGGTACAGGTAACCAATTAGTGCGACCTGTATCAAAGCTATGTCCACTGCCTCATCAGCATTGACTAAAGGTAATTTCATAATTTAGTAAGTAGTTGTAGGTAATTAATTAAGTGTTGTGTACAATAACAGACAATTTAAGTATTCTTTCTTTTCCTAAGAAATCCTACAGATTTCTTCCCGGGGCAGTATGTTTAGGAAATAAGTATGGTAACTGGCAACATTAAATAACGTCAAAATCTAATTAAATTCACTTCCGTATCCCGGCTTTGTTCTCATTCGCTCATTCTACATTTTCATTCACTCTCACTCTAACAATTTTTTCGTTCGCACGGCGACAACGTGCTCCCGCGTTTGAAAATGTTAACAAACCATGTAAAGTAATTCTCATCCTCCTAATATTGCTGTCTGCCTTCTGCATTTCCCAAAAGTTCACTTTTTTGACGTAACGGACGGACTAAGTGTGGTGTAATAGCCAAGAAGCAAGCGGCGCCGCTCAACGAGGGATCCCACGCAAGTACCACACCACACTTTCCACCTGAATCGACTATTCCAAGGTACAAAATTTTCATATCATTTCTGTTTCCACAACACTATATTTACATTAAAAATAGGCTCAATAAGTCATGAAAAAAGTGGTTTCAAAAATATGACTACAAATGTATTTTTTTGTAAATTGTAATTTTTTTTTATCCAAAAGCAATTTTTGTAGCAAAAAGGGAACGCAGCCAATGATTTAGGGATACTGCCACGGGCGGCTCCAGTACTGCATACCCAATTTTTTAGAGTACTTACTTAGTATCTAACTTATTTTTAGTACTGTAGTTTTAATTTCTAGTTATAATTAATTGTATAGAAACAAATGTTCATTATGAAAAAAAAATGTAATGTGATCAACTGATCAATTCATAAAAGCAAAATTGAAATTATACTAGCCTATACTATTAAGTCAAAGTAGGTGCAGTAAAGTCAGGGCTTGTGTTTTCCTAGGATCTGATAACTTTTTGACAACGCAAGCGTTATGAGCATGCGACTCTTGGCCGGCAATTTTACATGAAATGTTTTTAGTGAGATTAGGATTCACTTTCATCTTGGTAATAATCGTGTAACTGCAATGACGTTAGAATCGCGCGGTTAAATAGCCTAGAGATGGTACTCTCTACTTGACCTAATAACGCAAGTGCTAATATTATTACACCTATCAACGTTAGCTCTAATTTTAATTAGCCCTAGTGTCGTTGCAGCTAATTTTTATACCCTAATTAGTTACAAAAAATACAAAATACAAAATAATTTATTCAGTAACTTATTTTACATTACAGTATCAGTACTGGTGCCTCTTTTTAAGTATACATGATACTTGTGTTAAGAGAGCACCGCTCTTCCGTATGGTGTTGTTACAGCTAGCTTATGCATATAATAATATTTCTACAACATATTATATTAACAATTAAATTTCTTAAATTTAAACAATTAAAATTACTTTACACTTATTATTTTAAAAATATAAAAGTTTAGTTTCTTTACCTATATGTGCATGCTATCTGAAGTTTTACTTAGGTCTATTAGCATTAATTTATTTTGTTTATGTGTATGTGTGCGCGCGCGTGTGTGTGTGTATGTGTCTGTATGTGTATGTTGAGTGTGTGTGAGTGGGTACGCGCGTGGGTGTTAATCATGTAGGTTTTTGAATCAAATTTTCAATGTCGAAATAGCTTTTGGTTTTTAGCCACTTTGTCAACTTTAATTTACAGTCATAAGTGGTGGAAGAATAAAGTATATTTATTTATAACATTGTACAGGTTTGCTGATTGAGCTGCTTGTTGCCTCCTTGCGAATGCGGTTTTCACTATAGGAGCGGGAATCACGTTGGTCTTTTTCCTACGTGTTGTTGTTGTATCCGGTGTATACGTGTCTTGTGTGTTTTCAGGATTAGGTGTAATATATACAATTTCCTTACGGATAGGAGATCACAAAGCTTATAGAGTTCATCAGTGGGGAATCTATACGGCTTAAAATACATCACTTTTACCAGTGCCCTTAGAGCTCTTTCTAGCTCAAGGAACTTAGTTTTTGTAGTACCACCCCAAATAGGAATACAATATGTTAGGACAGTTTGAGCTAGCGATATGTACACTTGATTTAACATGTCCTTCGTAATTACATGTCTCAGATTCTTAAAAGTCCATATCAATTTGCGGATTCTGGTCATTATACTCTCTGTATGTAAGTGCCAGGTTAGACGTTGGTCAACTACAACTCCTAGGTATTTAGTGGATTCTACTTTATCAATGGTTGGACAGGAACAAGTAGTTTGCATGTTGCCACAATTATGAATTTTGATGGAAAAGTTAGTATCTGGTTGCGTACTAATGTAATTTGTAAAGCAAACATAGTTCGTTTTAACTGTGTTTAGGGTGAGTAAATGTTTTTGGAGCCATCCTGCAATTCTCGCAATGCCAATTTCTGCAGACAAGCGCACTTCCTCCCATGAATCCCCAGAGAATACCACAGCAGTGTCATCAGCGTACGTGAATATAGTTCCAGCGGCTATGGGCATATTGCATAGCTGATTTATATAGATCAGGAACAGTGTAGGGCCTAAAACACTTCCCTGTGGCACTCCGTATGAAATAGCGCGCTCATCACTAATATAGTTTAGCAGTTTGACCTTTTGTGTCCTGTTTTGAAGATAGCTACTAAGAAGACTTAGAGGGGCACCTCTTAGACCGACCTTTTCTAAAATGCTAACAAGGATAGGAACAGAGACGGTGTCGAAAGCTTTTTTGAGGTCCAGAAATACCGATAAACATTTTTTGTTTTTATCTACAGAATTTATAATGAGAGAAGAAAGTGAAGAAACCGCATCTTCTGTTGAGATACCCTTTCTAAAGCCATATTGAGCCTTAGATAGAATATTAAATTTGTTTAAGTAATTTGTTAGTCTGATGTTTATTAGTTTCTCTAGGATCTTGGAAATGGAGGGTAACACCGATATTGGCCTATAGTTTGAGACGTCATCTCTGCTCCCACCCTTGTACACTGGAGTTATAAATGAAATCCTATCAGTTAATCAATTTGGATTCAGAGAACAGAGATCCACTGAAGACGCGGTAAAAAATGTTACCTCATATATTGTTGACCACATTGATAATAATAAAAAAGCTCTTGGTATTTTTCTAGATCTTAAGAAAGCTTTCGATACAGTCTCTGTTCCCATCCTCGTCAAGAGGCTGGAGAGTGTAGGTATACGGGGTCCGCCACTCCGACTCTTGGCTGACTATCTATCCAATAGAAAACAGTCGGTTAGAGTCGGGGAACACCTTAGCAATGAAGAAGACATCCTGTTCGGTGTGCCGCAAGGTAGTGTCCTCGGGCCTACTCTCTTTTTAATATATATCAATGATCTTTGTCTCCTCTCGCTAAAAAATGCACAAGTCGTTGCTTTCGCTGATGACACCGTTTTACTTTTCCAGGATAGGTCCTGGGCTGAGTTGGGTAAGACTACTCAGGAAGGTTTTAATCGAGTGATTGAGTGGCTGGACTATAATCTCCTTACGCTAAAGGAGGATCGGACCAAATGGTCTAAGAACCAATAGCGACGTGACATATATCATTCGAAAGGTGTTTCAATATGCTACAATAGTTACTATAGGAGCTCATTTCAAATCACTGTGTGAAAAAAGTTATGGCGATATAAAAAAACTTATTCTCATAGACGATTTTAAGCAATAAAAATTAATTATTTCGTATTCCATTTATTTAATTATTTCGTATTCCATTTATTTATTTATTTATTACATACAAATTCATAGTACACAGGACCAAAACATTTGTATGGTATACAAAAATAAACACAATTAGATAGGTACTTAAACATAAAACAAGATAACAGTAAAAATAAAAGTGAAAACAGAAACGTCTAATAAACAAGATAACATAAGACGATATAAGACATATCATAGGACACGTTTACCATTATTTATTACTACTACTTGTAATAAATAGGGAAGCGGTGGTAGCCTAGTGGTTAGGGCATGCGACTTTCAATCCGGAGGTCGAGGGTTCGAACCCGGCCCGTACCAATGAGTTTTTCGGAACTTATGTACGGAATGTCATTTGATATTTACCACTCGCTTTTCGGTGAAGGAAAACATCGTGAGGAAACCACCTAAGCCCAATAAGGCCTAGTTTCCCCTCTGGGTTGGAAGGTCAGATGGCAGTCGCTTGCGTAAAAACTAGTGCCTACGCCACATCTTGGGATTTAGGTAGCCGACCCCGATTGAGAATTCATTCTCAAAAAATGGGACAAAGGCTAGAAGGATGTGTCAGGTGTGTCAAGAACATCTGATTGGCAATGTTTGGGACGATTTACCTGATTTTTGTGATGTACTACATGATTTCACTAGTGCTTTCTTCACGGACATTTGTGACATGTTGATTAGGGCTGTCGATAATAGTAAAATGTTAAACTTCGAAGTAGCAGGTGCTATAAGCGATGAAAATATGCATTTTTGGACCGGCCGTACTAACGAACAATTTGAGTTGATACTCCAAGAAACGCCTAGTTTAAATGATGCATGTAGAAGCCCACGACTAGCACTTGGCATTTATTTGATGAAATTACGTACTGGTGAAAGCTATGTAAGACTAGCAAGTCAATTTCACAAGTCTGAGCGCAGTATTAGAAGAATAATAAAAAAGGTAAGAGACTGTCTCCAAAATGAATTTGTTCCTCAACACCTTGGTTTTGATCATATTACTAGAAACGAAATTATAGAAAGAAACCTCACTATACCGAAGAGATTATTTGGCAATGAAGAAAATACTAAGGCCATTGTCATTTGTGACGGTACCTACGCATACATACAGAAGAGTTCAAACTTTTTATTTCAACGGTTATCATACAGTTTACATAAATATCAAAACCTACTGAAGCCCTTTTTGATTGTGTGTACCGACGGCTACATTATTGAAGTTTTAGGGCCTTATGCCGCTACCACGTCCGACGCGACTATTATGTCGCGTATCACCAATAATGAAGAGAGCCCATTTAACTGGGTTTTTCAAGAAAATGATGTAATGATACTTGATAGAGGTTTTCGAGATTCTGTAGGAGACCTTGAATCATGTGGATATGTACCACAAATGCCGCCTACAAAACTAAGACATGAAACACAATTAACCAATGAACAGGCAAATAAGTCAAGGTTGGTGACGATGTGTCGTTGGGTCGTGGAAGTGGTGAACGGGAGATTTAAGCGTGATTATAAACTATTAAGGCAAGATTATTTTAATAGTACTTTACATAATTTATTCCCAGATTTTAGAATTGCTTCTGCAATGATAAACGCTTTCCATGTCCCCATTGTCGATAACGTACACGCAGTTGCAATTTTAAATACTATAATAAATCTAAGAATTCAGATGCCAAATAATCTTTACGAGTACGTGCACGACAATCAATTAAATAGGCACAGAGTGGCTTTTAATAGATTAGACGCGAATAATCCTCAATTAGACGAATTTCCTCTCCTCACAGAGGATGATGTTAAAATGCTTTCACTAGGATCATATCAATTAAAGCTTGCAAAGTCATACTGCGCAGAACACATAAATGACGGATTGTACTTGATTGAAATATATCAAGACAACATACTATAATGGGTATATCAACTCTGTTAAATCCGATATACAACCGGTCAAACACTCGATACCCCAAGGAAGCTGCATCGGTTGTATATTATTCCTTATTTATATAAATAATCTCCCATTAAGTATAGAGGAGTCGTGTGTACTCTTTGCAGACGATATCTCGGTTCTAACATCATCCCGAAATGATCGAGACCTGCATTTTGACATAAATAATATACTATCAAAACTGTCGGACTGGCTAACTGAGCATAATTTGGAAATAAATTATTCAAAAACAAAAATCATGCAATTTCGACCTTATCAAAAAAACCCACTGGATATCAATGTCACTTTCAACGGAACAGCACTAGAGTGTGTAGACACATTCACCCTCTTGGGATTGGACATCGATAACCATATAAATTGGAAACCACATGTTCTAAAAATAAAAAATAAACTCTCTCAATTTATATACGCATTAAGAGAATTGAAGAGAGCAACAGATTTTCAATGTGCATTAACTGCTTACTATGCATATGCCTTTGCATGGCTAACGTATGGAATAATACTCTGGGGCAATAGTACTGATATAGACGATTTATTTATTATTCAAAAAAAGTGCATACGAATTTTAGTCAATGTTAAAACCAGAGTTAGCTGTAGACCATACTTTATTGAACATAAAATTTTAACACTAACCTCAATATATATATTAGAAATGTGCAAGTTTGTGAGGAAATATCCGCAGTTCTTTATTAAACTAGCAGACCAACCCCGGCGATACGAAACTAGATTTAAACATAACCTGGCACCACCCACCAGCTCCAAACTTAAGCAACACAAAGCAAGTCCAAACGTGATGGCGGTCAAAATATACAACAAACTAGATGACGGCCTAAAAATGATAGCAGAAGAAGAGCAGTTCAATAAACAACTGAAGAGTTTTTTAATCAACAAATGTTATTATAGCCTCAAGGACTTTTTTAGTGATTGAAGCTCATTTACATTCTATTTATTCCTAAATGTTTATGATTTAATGTAGCAATCTATAACGACTTCATATTATTATTATTATTGTATTATATTATGTGACTCAAGAATGATTATTATTGACATGACATTTTTATCGTTTGCTAATCTATTTTATAATGAAACAAGTTAAAATCCAAAATTACTCCATTTTAGATTTAAGACTGACTTACAATTGCTGTACCCTACCAGGGTCCATGAGAAACCAATGTAATAAATAATGTAAGATCAAAATATAACCATGGATGCAATAAATAAATATAAATATAAATAAATACTCGAGGATTTCGACGAATACAATATGCCACATAATAATGTATGGCTACTAAGAGTACGCATCCAGTCGAGACATGTACGAGCAAGAATTTATTACAGTTATATTTTAGTCGACAGGGATCGAGAAGAAGCCTTAGAACAAATATGTGAATATTATTGCAGTTGTTTATCTGGGCGACGCACAGTTGGCACTTGTGCACATATAACATCGGTAGTGTGGTATTTAGGTTTTGGCCGTCATCAGCCCTTCAGGGCACCTGCAGGCAATCTTTTTGATGTAATTATAGACAATAATGTGTAAAATAAAACAAACTATATATTTATTATAACTTTTTTTTTACATTCTGGCAGAGAGAGACACTCACCCTGCACTTTGCGCCCCCCAGAACTACCTCACAAACACGTTTTAACTAGCACTGTAACGTCATGGAAAACGAATCATTTTTATTGCTTAAAATCGTCTATGAAAATAAGTTTTTTATATCGCCATAACTTTTTCACACAGTCATTTGAAATGAGCTCCCATAGTAACTATTGTAGTATATTGAACTACCTTTCTAATGATATATGTCACGTCGCTATTGGTTCTTGGATCAGCCTCCATACGCTTTTGCCGGTCCTCCGGCCTTTTAAGGACTCGATCCCTAAAGGTAAGGGCTCCACGGCGGGTGGGAAGCTCGAAAGATGAAGACAAAGATCATGGATCCCAAACCCCAATGGTGCCGGAGGGGAAACCCGAAGGCGCCCCTACATCAGGTGCCGGTGCGGCCGATGCTGTGCCTCTGTGCGGAACGTCTACTCAATCGCAAAGGGCGGACGGTGCTGTTTCTGCAGTGCTGCCCGTGCCTTTAGGGACGCAAAAGCGGCCCAGACAGGCACCACAACACCACAAGGCGGCGCTGGTAACACAGTGCCCCGCCCACAACACATCTTGGCGGTGCTGCCTCCGCAGTGCCTCCACTCATCACACACCGTGGTGGGGCTGTTCTTAAGTGCTCCCACACAAGACACGCCGTGGCGGTGCTGTTTCCACAGTGCTGTCATGGAAGAAGCAGTCCGCGCAGGGTGGAACGGCCGCTGGGAAACCGACGGCTTTGAAACCGGGCGCGTTGACGAAACCGACAGGCTCGGCGCAGGCGCAAGGCCGTACCCAGCCCATAAAAAATAGCCAAGGGAATGACGCCAAGGGGGTCGTTTCGGCAAGCAGAAATCCGTAGCTCCGGAGCAGACACCAATGGTGGAACTCCCCACAGACGCGACAACCGCGCAGCTTGACGCTGGCTGGACGCTAAAGAGAGTGCTAAGAGGGGAGGGGTGAAACCCGACTCGGCTTCATGCTGGGCTCGGTTTACAGGAAGTTCCAGTGACCACGAGGTAGGTTTTCGCGTCTCTCAAGATGACGAGGCGACAGAATCCGCCCATGGACACTGCCGCGGAGACCGAGGCATCCGCTGACGTAGTCGCGGAGAAGCCCGGGTACCAAACCCTAGAGCAGACCGCCCTGGTCTCCGAGAAAGACGAAGAAGAACTTTTTTGGCCGTCATCAGCCCTTCAGGGCACGGGTAGGCAATTTTTTTGATGTGACAATGTGTAAAATAAAACAATAAACTTATCATAACTTTTTTTTTTACATTCTGGTAGAGAATGACCCTCACCCTGCACTCTGCGCCCCCCAGAACTACTCACAAACACGTTTTAACCAGCACTGTAACGTCATGGGAAACGAAATAATTCATTTTTAGGGTTCCGTACCTCAAAAGGAAAAAACGGAACCCTTATAGGATCACTTTGTTGTCCGTCTGTCCGTCTGTCAAGACCCTTTTTCTCAGGAACGCGTGGACGTATGAAGCTGAAATTTATATCAATTACTCAGGTCTACTGTCCCTTGAAGCTGTGAAAAAATCAAACTTCTAAGCCAACGCAATCAAAAGATACAGCCGTTTATGCCGCAAATTTTCGACACTTGCAAGGGAATCAAAACCTACAGGGTGCTTCCCGTGAACTCAGAATCTTGAAATTTGGTACGAAGCAACGTCTTATAGCATAGATAAAGGAATAATTACGAAAACCATAATTTTTTTTTTTAATACCTAACTTTGCACCTAATTTATATGGGGCGCTATACATACCAGGTGCAAACTTAACTTAACCACTTAGGGATGGAAAGTGTTTGTACGGAACCCTCGGTGCGCGAGTCCGACTCGCACTTGGCCGGTTTTTATTGCTTCAAATCGCCTATGTAAATAAGTTTTTTATATCGCCATAACTTTAATCCCACACAGTGATTTGAAATGAGCTCCCATAGTAACTATTGTAGTATATTGAAGCACCTTTCTAATGATATATGTCACGTCGCTATTGGTTCTTGGACCAGCCTCCATACACTTTTGCTGGTCCTCCTTTAGCAAAAACAAAGTTTATAACGTTTAGTGTGCGAAACAATACCCAACCACCTTCTGATACAGTCATTGTAAAAGCACATTACTGCTCTAGTTTGTCTGACTGCACTTGTGCCTCAATAGGAAATACAGATACTATCAGATACTTAGGTGTTGAACTGGATAAAAACCTCAATTGGAATAAACATATCGCAAATGTAACAAGAAGGGTCAGAAAATTAATCTATGTGTTCAAAAACCTTAGACATGTCTGTGACAGGAAGTTGTTAACTACGCCAAAACTACGTTACTGCCACTTGAACGTGCCCAGCGCGCCGTACTTAAAGTTCTGTCATTTAGAAGTTTTAGATATCCGACACAACAACTATATAAAGATATGTCAGTACTTACAGTACGACAGCTTTTTATTAAGTCCATAATATTAGCGCAGCATCATAAACTCCCTAACCACTGCTCATCTCGCCGCAGACTTGACCTAGTCTATACCATCCCCAAATCAAAGCTAGCTTTCTCTCGTAAATTTCAAAAATATCTTGGCCCCTTACTTTACAATCGTATTAGTAAGTACATAAAATTGCGGGACCTGAGTTTCTATCAATGTAAAAAAACAATAAACACTTATCTAAATTCAATTAGCTATGAAGACGCTGAAAAACTTATAAAATAAATGGCTTGACACACACACACACACACACACACACACACACACACACACACACACACACACACACACACACACACACACACACACACACACACACACACACACACACACACACACACACACACACACACACACACACACACACACACACACTCACACATATGGTGTTGTTCGAAATCAAATATTATGATTTACATTGTAAGACATAATAAATCATCTGTACTTTTTACATATACTACATGTTTACGTCTTAGAACTCTTAGATAACGCTCATTACTGATTGAGTGGAGTTTGCGCCTCATTCCCATGCTACGCTATGGATATCAGGTGCAAGCTTAACTCAACAGAACGTGATGACTGTGTAATTCCACCCTCAATTTATTTTAAGTTATTTTAGTTACTACTTATTATGTTTGTAAAATATTATAGTTTGGTTCTAGCGCTCATCACTGTTATTGTTTTTCTCACAAAATAAAATAAATACGATATTTTGAGAATATGGATGACGATTCTTACTCCACCGTGATACAGTTTTTAACTAGTACGGGGAGTAAAGGACATCACTATACTCTTTGAATGTAAGTTAACAACTACATAAAAGTAACAAGTGCTACCTAAACATGTATTAGATAATAATATATTAAGTTACCTACAAATTTCTACTAAAATGTAAAAATAAGAAAGAGAAAGAAATGTTAATTTGTCAAGTAGTTGTTTATTGAATAAAGTTATTTTATTTTATTATTTTATATTTATTAATAGCTTGCTTAAGGACATTAGGAAATACACCTTGATCAAAGCACAGATTTGCCAAGCGTGATATTATAGGCACCACAATGTTACTGGCAACTTTTAAAAATTGGGTTGGGATACCGTCCCAACTAGGAGCACTACTTGATTTTAAGTTAGACAAGACCGAGAGCACCTCATTTGGATCGGTCTCGAAGAGTGTAAACGAGTTTACCATTGTATCAATTGAGTTCGACGTATCTAGCGTAGTATTGGTAGTTGAATCACTACTTAGCGGAATAACTTCAGCAAGTGATTTGCCAACGTCGGAGAAATACTGGTTTACAGCATTTACTGAATCCCTCTGGATTCTGGGAGCCTTTGATGTTCAGAAGTTCACTATTCTCGGTCTTATCCGATTTCCAATTAGTTACCTTATTAATGGCTTTCCACAGAGTTCTTGGGTTATTGCTTGCTTTTATTAATTGCTCTTTTTCATATTTCCTTTTAAGCTTTTTGATTAGACCATTACAAAAATTTCTATATCTTTTGTAGGTAATTTTTAAAACATTGTTGTCTGGGTTATCCCGTACGCTTTTTTGCATGTACCTAATTCCTATTCCTAATACATCGCAAAATTCCCGGTGTAATCCAGGGTTTCAGTATCCGATTATTTCTGGGTATTAACGCTACAGTAGTACTTTCAATAAGACATCCTCTAATTTTTTTAATAAACATTTCAATTAATATGTTTGGATCGTTTATATTGTATAACTCTGTTAGATTTTACTAGAGTATACTCTGTTAGAGTTGTTAGACCTAATAATCCAATACTTTAATAATAATTTGTACTAATTGTCAACAATACCTACTAATATATGAAATAACCTAATAATTACCACACCTAATGATTATTAGACCTAATCATTACTGACACTAAATGTCAAGAGTACTAAAGATTAATTAACCTATTTTTTACGTTAAAACAAAAAAAACGGATTATCGAACTGGCTAAACCCCGAAAACTGTAGGTTAGATTAGGTTTGTATAGGGACCACGTCAAAATATTCTCATGTACATCCAGAGTCTATAGCAATCCCGGCTCCACGTGGTCTTGTCTGTCCTACCCCTAGAGTGTTATTCCAAAACCGGAGGCGCTAAGGGAGAGCAGCCCTCGCCTTAGGTTTATGGATAATTAGGTTTAATACAATTTAGGTCAAAATATTCTCATGTACATCCAGAGTCTATAGCAATCCCGGCTCCACGTGGTCTTGTCTGTCCTACCCCTAGAGTGTTATTCCAAAACCGGAGGCGCTAAGGGAGAGCAGCCCTCGCCTTAGGTTTATGGATAATTAGGTTTAATACAATTTAGGTTTTAGCATTATTAGGTACTAGCTGTGACCCGCGGCGTTACCAGCTCATCCCACGGGAACACTACATTTATTCGGGATGAAAAGTATCCTATGTCCTTTCCCGGGTCTCAAACTATCTCCATACCAAATTTCATCTAAGTCGGTTCAGCGGTTTAAGCGTGAAGAGGTAACAGACAGACAGACAGACAGACAGACACACTTTCGCATTTATAATATTAGTATGGATTATAATATTAGTAGGTACCTAGTCTAAAAAAATCAGCTAAGGTCAACCGGGATAATTGCGTCAATCGAGGCAAATGCGTCTTTTGGTGATATAATAGAAGCGGAACATTTTAAGACCATACCCTTCTTGCCTAAAGTTTGGCACAACAAAATGAATTAAAAAAATTGCGTTGGAAGTTTATAGACTGTTTCGTTTTCATGATATCATCAAAAGACGCATTTGCCTCGATGGACGCAATTACCCCGGTTGACCTTAAGTGCAAATTAGGGCTAGTGAGAATTCGGTATTAAGTAATTAGGCATTATGAAAATTAGGAATCCTGAAATTAGGGTTACCTATTTATTTTTTAGGATAAATGAAAATTCGGGTTAGTGAATTTCGGGTTACCAAAATTAGGGCCAATGAAATTAGGAAGAAAGTTTTTCGGCCTAACGGAGGGGAACCCCTAGATTCATCCAATGCCGTGTTGAATTAGGGCCATAGGGAATATTTAAATTGCAAATTAGTCAGTTAAATCCAAATGCGAAAGATAACAAATGGCACTTTTATTATTATTTAGAACAATAATTTTCAATGCTATCATATTTATGGATTGGCAACACGTTTAACCCTTTACAACCGAGCTGATACGATCGTGCGGGTTAAACTGCAACTGACAATAACCTGACAATAAGGTTCAAATTCAATTGCATTTAACCCGCACGATCGTATCAGCTCGGTTGTAAAGGGATAAAAAAACTAGGTACCTATTATAATTTTATAATTATCAAAACATTTTATTTAAAAAAGCGTATGTTTTAATATCATTAAGAGGCCTTATTCCTTTTAAAATGCTAATTGTTTTAGACATGTTTCCCTATGATCAAACATGTTCCTAACATATTATTGACTGAGTTACTACCTAGAACAGAGCTATTGGGATTTATTGGTATATATTTGTAACCTATAGTTTGAATTTTTCATTGATAATTTTTGTTTCAAAAACTACTCGAAATTGACAAAATGCACGCGGAAAATTAGTTTTTTTCAACTTAATTTCGACTGCACGCAATGAAAGCATGAAATAGCTATGTTACCTAGAACTCGGTGAAAATTATTATTCACTTCAAAAAGTTGCAGTAGTCTTCAGCGGGGGTCTGTCCCCTTTTTGCCTGAGTCTACGGTCTATTAGGTATGATTCCATTTTTCCTAGGTATGTTTCCCTATAGTCTGATTTCATGAGTTTAAAATGCTTTCATGTTAATATTCAAGCTTTGAGTAACACAACGTATTATGGTTGTAATTTTTTTTTCATTCATCCTAACGAAAATAAAAATAAAATTGCTATTTGTATTTATTAATTTAATTTTACTATTTTACAAGTGTAATGGCAAAATTTGTACAATTGGATATAATATTGATATTGGATTGTTTTACGCCAAACGCTTCTGGGAATTTTGTTTTATGTAGGATTATGACGTAAGCTATGTATAGTTATAGTTCATTTCATATGCCAAGGCCCGTTCCCACTTGAAAACATCATTATGTGGTAACAATGGAACAAAATATACCAGGCAAATAATTTATTGTTTAGTTATGTATATTATATATATATATATATATATATTGGAGGGAAATCCGTAGTGATTTTAAATGAAACAATCACGTGATGGACAAACTGTATTTAACGACCTTCTTCTTCGAGCGTCTGACCAAGAATGCGGGTTTTTTTTTTTTTTGGTTTCCATGATTGCTTGCGGGTCCGAAGGACCCTTTGCACTGCTGGTGCCAGACGTGCTACTCCGCTTGGAGAAGCACCGGAATTTAACTAACCTAACTAAGACTAAACTAAACTACTAGATCCCTGGAGAGATCTCTGGCTAATGAGTGGTTACTACTAATGAGAGAAAACCATGGATAATTAACAATTAACTAGAAACTTTGTTTAATTGTGTGTAGTTCTAGTTTGCTCCCAATGGGGGCGCCTACTGAAATGTACTGCCCTGGTTGCTAATACCGAGGGGTGCCTGAATGCGGGCTTAACGATGTTGCAGCCTTTTATAAGGTAATGTCAACAAGATGCACCTGCACTCTTGAGTCAAATGGCTAATTGAACATCCAATTTTACTTAATAGGTAAATTCATAGATTCTAAAGCATTTAATCGTAGTTTAATTTCATATGTATTAACAAATCTAATATAATTTATTTTAATATTAATTGTATTTATAATGAACATTGGCATGCAAATCATTATTGGTCTACCCACAAAGTAATACTATAGTAGTTTATGCAACTGATACATAATGAGAGGCCTTAAAACACGAGTGTGGTTTTATGAAACGAGCGTCAGCGAGTTTCATAATAGGATCACACGAGTGTTTTAAGGCTTAATTATGTACAGTTGTATACACTACTTTATCTACACACATATCATAAGTACTCTAAGATGGGTTCAGAAGCCATAAGGAAATGACCGGCACCACTAGTGCTACCTGTAAAATATCTAAAAACGACATATACTAATGCAGTAAGAAATAGATCTGAACAAATACATAAACAGATTATTTATTGTAATAGTTGTAATTTACCTTTACATTGAAACAATATTTTCAACTAAAATGTGAATTACAATAAACTTAATATCACAATTATATTTTCGTAACAGCAAAGAACCAAAAAACAAATGACAACAAATAATGGCGGCAATTCGAACCTCCGTCAAGACGAATGTTTTTTTTTCTAAATCATATACAAACGAATGTATCCATATTCTCATGTCACTCGATATCAAATGTCGTGCGGTTTTTATAAAAAAACATACTGAATTGACGTTTAGTATCGATAACAATATTAATATCTATGGATACTAGAATAGAGACCTACTTTAGTTTTGACAGCTGTTCCAAATTTAAACTCATAACCTTACAAAAATTGATACTGTTATAACATTACAGTACAGATTTTACCTACTGCCACAGATAAGAAAGTTCTCTTAGTAAAGTTGGTTGTAGTAATGCTGGTCATTTCCTACGGTTTCTGAACGCATTTTAGAGCACTAATGATATGTGCGTAGATAAAAGATTTTACGAAATTAATTAAAGTAATAGAAATTGTTAGTTCATTGTAGTTGGAGAGGCGCTAACATATACGAGTATATATATATATTACTAGGGATAGGACGATCGAGTGCAAATGACATAAGGAACAAGACTTATATCACAATGGAGTAGCTATCAGTGTAACATACTTTAAACTGTAGATAAATTTGTCGATGTTTATACCCACTGTTTATGGCTGTAATTCATCATTATAGCAAAAGTTTATTATATCTTGTGAACGTTATTAACATGAAATTATTTATTATGTAGTTTTATCTCGTGGGACGCACCCAGAGACCGGGAATCGAACCCGGTACATCTGGATTCCCAGTCCAGCATTCTTAAATTGTTTACTTAGACTTTTAGATTTGATTTAGCATGATAACTATTCTTAATCCATCACTGTAACCTCGAATTTTCCTTATAAATCCCTGTTGACAGCTAAGAAAATATTGTGTATATTTTCTAAATCCAAATCATATCATCTTTATTAAGATCTGATATAAATTTCATAATTGCCATGCCTTCCCTTGTTAATCCTTTCTTACCAACATAATATGGGTACAAGTTTGTCGTCGACAGATAATAAATGCCTGGTTTGCTCCTATCAGTATAATGGTCCAAAGTATTTGATATCGACGGGGTCTTGTCGAAACAGTCACCATCCCTGGCTTGCTGTACGGTATCACATTGTACTCCAAGGAACTTCCCAGGGTTATTTAAAGCGGACTGCCAAATAAACAAAGATCTTCCATGACTGCATAAGAGACCGCAGGGGAACCACCAAGCGCCACCCGGCTGCCACTCTCCCCCGTTCACATAAAATGACACGTGCCCAACATGGTTTGCGATTCCAAAGCCGTCTATATTAGAGGAAATGACAAGCACAAAATCGGCATCAGACTTGTCTAGTCTTTGGTCGGGTCCTAGATTCCTGAAGCAAGGTCCACTGGGGTCTAAAGCGACGATGGTTGAGATTTTTTTGCCGGTCATTTCGTAGAATCTCTTGGCGATGAAGCTGCTGGTTTGTCCGCCAAGGCTGAGTCCTACAAACTCGACGTCCTTTGGGTCTAGGCCGTGCTTGGTCAAGTTTACCAGCATTTCAGCTACAGGCTTGGCAGCTGCGCGTATCAATCGAGGCATTCTGAAAAGTAGGTATTCAATAATTAGAAAAAGGTGTGTACAAAGTGCAGATAAAGTCATTTCATAGGTATTTAGGAGTTATCCAACAAGAAGACAGACGATTTGGTCATGTTTAGCGGGAACTCGTGAAATATGAGCAGCGCACGACCGGCCGTGGTAGAAAACCTAGGGAGAAGCCTTTGCCCAGCAGTGGATGTCTCTTCGACGTAGCACACATGTTGCATAAGAGCTTATACGGCCCATATTCGGTTTATTACAGCTGTGTAAGGGCTGTATGACCGCTTTTACAGCCTTTATGTACTATTCGGGTCTGCTGATAATGATAGGGTGACGCAGGGAAGGTGAACTACAAGGAAGATCAACGACCTTGGGAGAATAAATATTTGGACTCAAGATGACATAAAGACGTCCCCGTGAAAATGGTAGGGCCAATATCCAGCAACTTACACTGTGATCTCGATTACAGTTCTCGTAAATAATTACTGAACCAATTGGTTCGAGTCATTTTTGCGGCGCAGTTTTAGTAGGCGATGCACGTCACCCAGCCCACGTCAACTTATAATTTCCTTAAACATGGATATTAAATACTTACAAAGGTAAATAGTCCAATGTGAGATACACCAACTCCAAAAGCAGCACATTATAGCCCTTTGCCTGGTAAGCCTCGCCTAAAGCTCTTCCGTACGGAAGCACGTTGGTGTCAATATATGAAGGGATGAATATGTAAGTTTTATTGTTCTTGAAATCGACGTGGGGGTCCTTGGCAAGATCGTTCATGTGATAGTAGTTGTATTTTTTCCATTTGGCCTCCATAAACTTGCCAGGACGCATGACAGAGAGGGTAAGCTTCTTCAGGGTTTCTGGCCTGATGCCGGCGGGTTTTGTGGACCCTGGACCTGTCGAGAAATAGTAAGGGATAAGACATACGAAAAATACATTGCTAGCGTCTATTATAAAATTGTACAAATTATACATAGAGATATTTTCCAAAAAATAATGAAATTAGGGTATTCTCTATCGAAAAAAAAACTTTTTATGTATGTACAAGCCAGAGTTTTTGTGCTTTCATCACGCTTAACAGCTGGAACGATTTCAACAGATTTTGTACACCAGTAGTTAGACATACATAGATGGTTATCAATTGCTGTTCATCCACTACGGAGAAGCAGGCATCGAGTAAAAGTAGCTAAAGCTTGTCCACGCGCAAGAAATGAGTCAAGTGGTTTTCGTTATTCTGGACAATTTTTCATTTTCTTTTCATCCTGAGAACTTTCAGGCTATACATTTTTATTATTTTCTCGAAGTACGAAACTAAATGATCCACTTGTTACCGAGTTTTGTGCTCAGCAACACATTTTTAGCGATTCAATTTATTTTTATGTAGATAGATCTATAGACGTATTTTTTAAATTAATATTTATTCATAGTTTTTAGCCGCAACTTGATTTTCTAGTTATTACGTAACCATTTAATTAATATGAAGTGTGAGTCGTCACACATGTAAATTATTTTTATAATACAAGGTAAAACTACGGAATATAAATAAGTTTTATAGTTTTACGATACAACTCGTTTTACAATCTTGTCCAGTATTTTAAGGTCACAGTCAATGTTAACCATCAAACGATTAAAACTCGGGGTTTTTAAAGCTAGATCCTTATTTCAACTAGGAAACTACTATTCATCTATACTATTATAAATTTTGTATTGAAAATCAGACGAGGGGTCATGATTTTAGGAAAATCTTAATATCGTGACGCAGGATCGTTTTTGTTATGTATGGGCGCGCGGCGACGTGCCAGGCTGGTGCCATCTGTGGTCATAATTTCCTTTGTCCTCTCGTCACGCCGAAACGGCTGAACGGATTTTAACCAATTTTGGTACAGGGATTAGTGGACATCCAATGATGGTTATAAGATACTTTTTACCCGACTACGCAGAAGCAAAAGAGAGTTGTGATGATCACTTCTAGCTCACTTTTGGCTCCTTCTAGTCATATATATATATTTATAGTGTGTAAATATATATATAATAAATAATAATAATAATAAATATCGGACAACCTCACACAAATCGATCTAGTCCCAAATTAAGCTCAAGAAGGCTTGTGTTATGGGTACTAGACGACGATATACATACTTATATAGATAAATATATACTTAAATACATAGAACAACCATGACCCAAGCACAAATATTCGAGTTCATTACACAAATATTTGCCCTGGCCGGGATTCGAACCCGGGACCTCCGGCTCAGTAGGCAGGTGTCTACAAACCGAGCAAAACGCGTCGTCGTATATATCGTTGAATGTACAGTTATTATATGGGTGCGCTTTTTTCACATAACGATTGATTGTAATAAATCAAAAGTTTGTCATAAAATTAAGATATATATTCAAAAAACTTAATGCGAGGCCGCCCACACACTTAATATAAGCTTTAATGTGTGAGCGGCATCCCTGGGACGCTCTGCACCTTCGGTGCTACGTAGAGCTCGGCCTACGGCCTCGCATTAAGTTACTACTTAAATTAGTGGGTGGGCGACTTCCCTAGACCGCTCCGCATCTTCGGTGCTACCATTGTGAACATCATCTTGATTTAGTTTAAATTGAGGCTAGACTTATGTTTATATATCGTTTTGAATAATTATTGTTTACTAGCTGTGCCCCGCGGTGTTACCTGCTCATCCCACGGGAACACTACATTTATTCGGGATGAAAAGTATCCTATGTCCTTCCCCGGGACTGAAACTATCTATATACCAAATTTCATCTAAATCGGTTCAGCGGTTTAAGCGTGAAGAGGTAACAGACAGACAGACAGACAGACAGACAGACACACTTTCGCATTTATAATATTAGTATGGATTAGTATGGATTGTCGATAACTATTCAAAGCACCTTGAAAAATAATTAGCTCATAGTCCTACCTGAACATATATTAATGACATCTATTAAGATGACAATAAATTATTTTCGTCTACAATGGTACTAATACTAATATAATAATATGACCTGTCATAATAATTTCCTAAGTAACGCCATAAGATTCAGGTGCCAACTTAACTCAATCGAGCGTACGTCAATAATGACGACAGCACCACTGAACGGATACGTGATGGCCTCACTGTTTTGTTATCAGTGGTATAATGAATAAGGAAGCAAAGGAAAATGCATGAGATGACACGGTTATTATTTCAGTAGGTTCTGGGTTCACATCCCGGCTTGGTGAAATCCTTTCTACATTGTAAATTTAATAATTTTGTCTTGTCTCGAATCATGGTTGTTTTTCATACAAAATGCATACATTGTCGAGCAGCAACTCTCAATAACTGATACACTGCTGCTTATTAGGTATGCGATCAATATTTAACAACTTCGGTAGTAATTCTCGAAGTCCAGGTTAACCCATCACAGCTACACCCTAGCTTGTGCCGAATCGTGGTCACAGGCACGCAACGACGTGCGTGAATCCTTGGCCTCGGTGTCGAGGAGACCCATCAATGGCTCCAAAACTTTACATGTATGGAGCTGGTGTTATTAACTCAGGAAAAATCTTAACAGCGCGATGCAGCCGCTAGTATGGAGATTTTGTCAAAGTAACAACGCCATCTAGCGGAAAATTGGGTCATTGAGAACAAAATCTCAACACACCGTTAAAAACAAAAAAATCATGATATATTTTATTACTTTGAATAAATTTTATATATAAAACAACTGCATAGATGCAAAATTGTGGCTAAATATATCGTATATTTATCGTTTATTATACATTTCGCTACCTAATTAGTAATTTAGGCCAAACACAAACAATACAAAAAATTTCGCCTAGTGTTCTAAATGTTGGTTGGTAAAACATGTTTAAAAATCTATTTAATTTACTTAAATTGATTCGAAATACTTTTATTTCCATTACACTCGATAAAATGGCATTAAAAAATCTGTTTTATTCATTAACATTTTTTATTGCGTCTCCGGGTTTTTTTATGGTCAATACTTACAAACTACAAAAGAATATAATTGCATATTCAATAAAAGAGCATTAATTGGTTCCTATTGTCGCAAATTGTGTTTTTAAAGAAATGTATGTTTTTTTTTAGCATGAGCCAATTTACAACGAACATTGCACTCATATTTTCGTCTGTGTTGGTCGATAATTGGCGCCATCTTTTCTATCTAACTAACACGGTTTCCGTAACTCAACGCCTCAAACAACCTTAACCTTATTGTTAATACCGGTGGGCCGCGCGGAGGTATTATGTCGAATTCATACTTTTTGGTTTTTGTACACGTAAGAGCCACGCGGGGGTCGCGTCGTTCTAAATTCAAAATCACAGACGCTGTCATTATAAGGTTACACATTGTAAGAAAAATATTTCATGGAATTTATGTTTTCAGAGATAAATATTCATCATAATAAAAAGTATCCTATAACCATCTTTGAATGTTCAGCTATTCCTGTACCAAAATTGGTAACTTTTTATCCAGCCGTTTCGGCGGTATTAGAGGACAAAGGTTTTTTTGAAAACAGATGGCGATGGCGCCAGGCTGGCATGGCACCGCGCGCCCATACGAAACAAATGACGATCCTGCATCACGCTATCGAGATTTTTCCTGAAATCATGACCTCCCTCCATAGAAAATTAATTTTCAATAAAAATTTAGGATTTTATAATAGTATAGATATATACTTGTACTCCAGTTGCTCTCTGTACAAGTAGATTTCTGATTTGCACCAACTTCTAGTATCTCTGTTTGGCCCTATGATTGACTGGTAGAGAATACCGTTAGGCATTAAGTCCGCCATTTGTATTGACTTTTGTTTTGTGAAATAAAGTTTAAATAAATAAAATAAAAGAGCAGGTTCCCTTCATCGCCGAGAAAAAAAGTGGGGTATGACTATTTTATCCTATAATCATAATCCATACTAATATTATAAATGCGAAAGTGTGTCTGTCTGTCTGTCTGTCTGTCTGTCTGTTACCTCTTCACGCTTAAACCGCTGAATCGATTTTGATGAAATTTGGCATGGAGATACTTTAAGATCCGAGGAAGGACATAGGATAGTTTTCATCCTGGAAATTATCCCTAAAAAGATTGAAAAGTGAGTAAGTAATTCATGATGACATTGATGACCCTGTAGAAAATGTAACGATTAGACCAAAAGGACAATTGCTCTTACATTTGCTTAGGCGCTTTTAATAATCCCTTTTATTAATTAAGGTGATTAGGTGGATATCTATCGTGTTGTACGAGGTTGCTTCCATACTTCCAAATTCCACGCGGACGTAGTCGCGGGCAAAAGCTAGTATATTATATGCAGGCGTGATAGACGCGCAAAGACATAGGTATAGGTCAATATATAAAATCCATAAAACTATTTAGCCTATTTTGCTTATTTTTTGGAAAATACCTTCAATGTATACAAACACTTCGTTATTACTTATTTTATTAATAGAGTTAGTTAAATGACGAAATGGCGAATGTTATAGGTAAGAATGGTAGAGAAAAACCGGCAAGTCGACTTTCGCACCGAGGGTTCCGTACAACTAAATTATTTATAACTTTTCTTTTCTGTATCTGTTGTTCTAGCGGCAACAGAAATACATCATCTGTGAAAAGTTCAACTGTCTAGCTATAATTCAGTAAATAAAGGAGTTTGACCTTACAAACGGTCCGGTAGTTTTGAATTTTTTATATGTTGTCCAGGATGGTTAGTCAGTGTTTAAAATGCAAAATGCACAATACCCCCCCCCCCCCCTCCGCGCCCGCCGCCATTTTGAAAAAACCGGCACGTTCTTCATATTTTTGCTCATAATTATCTTCCTTTAGGAGCATTTTAGCTAGAAAAAAGCTGTGACAATGTTATAGAGAGATAAATTTACTACATTCTCCATTTTATACTTTGTTTCTAGGACAGATAGTTTCGGAGATATGCACATTTAAAAAAACGTAAAAATCGTAATTTCCAACTCAAAAACAAACTTCTGGATTATATCTTCGTTTAGGAGCATATTAGCTAGAACAGTGCTTAACCAATGTTGTAGAGAATTAAATTTGCTATAATTCACATTTCAGATTTTGTTTCTAGGACAGATAATTACGGAGATATGTAAAAAATAAAGTCACATTTTCCGAAAATGTATGTAAAAAAACCGGCCAAGAGCATGTCGGGCCACGCTCAGTGTAGGGTTCCGTAGCTGCTCATCCTTCACAATAAACTGCTGTTTTAAGCCCGAGGTTTACGTTAAATAAGATTTTAAGCTCTATAAAAAGGTCGTAAACGCCTTAGAAACTGTAATCACTTCTTACCTTCTGGAAGTCAACTTACGACCTTTTAAAGAAAAAATATGAAATTTGGCGATAACTCAAAAACGGCTTGACCGATTTTGTTCAATATAGTTTTCATTGAAAGTACTTATAAGGCCTCATTAACATGAATTTTTCCGAATTTTTTTGACCCGTGGTTGAAAAGTTAGAGGGGGGGGGACAGAATATTTTTTGTTTTTGGAGCGAATATTTACAAAACTGCTGACTTGATCAAAAAATAATGTTAGAAGGCTCCTATTATTTTTACAAGACCTATTCAACGACACCCCACACAACAGTGTTGAAAAGAAAAAAAAAATTCACCCCCACTTTAGGTGTTCCAGAGGTACCCGAAAAAAAAATATTTTTTTAAATTTTATTTTACCGTTCTGTCGGCGTTATACATACACATACTCGTACCAAATTTCAGCTTTCTAATACTAATGATCACGGAGCTAAGCCGCGGACGGACGGACGGACGGACGGACAGACGGACAGACGGACATGGCGAAACTATAAGGGTTCCTAGTTGACTACGGAACCCTAAAAATGGACTCGTTTGCCCCAGTGGTCATCGGCTCTACGGCAGATATGACCAGCCCACTGCCACTTCAGCTTGCTTATCCGCTGTGCTATGTCGGTAACTTTGGTTCTCTGTCGAATTACTTCGTTTCGGATCTGATCCCTAAGAGACACACCAAGCATAGCTCTTTCCATGGCTCGCTGGAGTGGAAGCCACGAATCGGTAAACGTAGTGTAGGGCGCCCTGTAACAAGGTGGAGCGACGACATTCGTAGGACAGCGGGTAGTAACTGGAGGACGAGAGCTGAAAATCGAGCTCAGTGGCGTGCCATGGGAGAGGCCTACGTCCAGCAGTGGACTGAAACAGGCTGATGATGATGATGATGATGTAAAAATGGACATGAGTTTTATAAGCAATTATATTTCTAACATGTTTTTATTTGTCCTAGACTAGTCCGTAACTGAATGACAGCGTTCTAAGCCAAGAATTTTTAGAAATTTCTTGAAAATTCGACTTTTCCAGTTTTTTTAATGTACATATCTCCGTAACTAACCGTCCTTGAAACAAAATTTGAAATGTAAATTATAGTAAATTGGATTTTCTACAACATTGCCCAAGCACTGTTCTAGCTAAAATGCTCCTAAACGAAGATATGAGCAAACATATGAAGAACGTGCCGGTTTTTTCAATATGGCTGCGGGCGCGGAGGGGGGGAATTGTGCATTTTGCATTTTAAACACTGACTAACTATTCTAGACAACATATAAAAAATTCAAAACTACCGGACCTTTTGTAAGGTCACACATAGTACTTTAGTCTCTATTCACCGAATCACGGTTCATGAGATACAGCCGGGTGACAATATCGAGCAAATACGGCAAAACTTGTTTGTCAACTTGGTTAGTATAATATTAAAAAAGGAAGACAAGAGTCAAGAAAGGTACTTACAGTCGGGTATTAATCCTTTTGGGTAGCCAGCCTCTATTCTATGCTGTTCCACAGATAGCACAGAATCAAGAAAACACGCTGCAATAGTCACTATTAGTAAGTTAATAGACCCCATTTTTTCTAAGTATGTACTCCTTAAAATACTTAAATAATTAGGTATACAATTTTTTCTAGTTACGGTTCACCCTGACATCAGACAAAATTGAAATTTTGCTATACTCTATAAGTTATGATGATCGTCTATGGTCGATGCTATCAACCGACTGAACCAATGTCAGAAAAACGGCACCACTACGTAGTCAGTTGAAGATAACCTACGTTAGATAATGATTGCGTTAACTGGACATCCTTGTAATAAATAAGGGGTACTATTTAAACAAGCTTCTTTTTAATAGCATTATTCGCCTCAGAAAATATAAGTTACCTTTTAAATTACTAAGCCAGCCACAACCAACGCGCGTCTGAATAATAATATCTCAGCTACTAGTTATCTTCTTTGTAAGCTACTGTAATTGTAACTTAGCATGGTGGTTATTTTTTAGCATCTAAATTTGAGGCATGCATTCAAATAGCAAACTTCTAAAATATTAATATAATAATAATAATTTATTTATATTTTATTCGTATTTTTTATATTTTACTTTTTATATAAATTTATTGTAAAAAAAACCTAGCCTAAGTATAAAAATGAATAAAGAGAATAATAATAATAATAATAGACCCTTTTTTTCCATGACTTAAAAAACATAAAAATACAAAGAAAGTAAATAATTAATCTAAATAACATTTAAGACATGGCCCCTTCTCGGGTATAGGCCTCCTCCAACTGTCTCCAGCTTTTTCTATTTTTTGCTTCTTGTACCCATTCTTTTCCGGCAATTCTCTGGATATCGTTGACCCAGCGGTCTTTTTGCTTTCCTGGCTTTCTTTTCCCGTATGGACCGCTCCACTTTGTTATGCGTTTTGTCCATCTATTATCGGCAGTCCTGGCGATATGTCCAGCCCATTTAATTTCCATTTCAACCTTTGTGTGTGCTGCACGGCGTCTATTATTTTAGTTTTTCTCCTTATATTCTCGCTTTTTTGTTTATCCCTGAGCTTGATCCCTAAGACGCTTCTCTCCATTGCACGCTGGCAGGAACGTATTTTGTTTTTAATTTTATGGGTGTAGATTCAAGTTTGAGCACCATAGGAAAGACATGGAAGTCTATGACTTTTTTCTTCAACTTTAGTGAAAGTTTTGATTTTAGAATTTCTTTGAAGCTCCAATATTTTCTCCAGGTGATACTAATTCTGCGCTCTACTTCATCTTCGTGCCTTGTTTTCTTAAAGGAGATTTGCTTGCCTAGGTAAATACAGTCATCTACGTACTCTATGCGAGCCCCGTTTACCGTTACAGAGTGTCGGTAGCCATTTGTAGAGACTTTCGTTTTCGAGGTACTCAGTTGTAATTCTACTGTTTGGCTAGCCCTGTTTATTTCTTCTAGCATCATCTCTAGCTGTTCGGATGTATTTGCAAAGAGTACGATGCCATCCGCAAAGCGGAGGTTGCTTAGGAACTGTTAATAAAATATTAATATATGACACCAAAATAGTAACTCTATTAGCTTCTAATTGTATAACTTAGTATGTTTAAAATGTAAGTCATCCTACATTAATCAATCGTAAAATTTACCTAAAGTTTTCATCAAATAGTAAATTAAAGCCATTATTATTACATATGAACTATTGAGGAGAGAACAAAACAAAATACTTAAAACTCATTTTAGGTTAAGTCGCAGTTGAACCTAACACTCCTCCTCGCTTCGCTCGTCGTCGTACCTAACCTAAGCCAAGTCGGACCTGCCTTAGAACTAGATTAATGGGTTACGTACCGTTATCAAATATCTAATGTTTAAACTCGATATTATAATTAATGTCTAACCTAACCTAACCTAACCTATTGCAATATGAACGCACGAATGACAATAAACAATTAGTATGTTTAAAATGTAAGTCATCCTACATTAATCGATCGTAAAATTTACCTAAAATTGACATCAAATAGTATATTAAAGCCATTATTATTACATATGAACTATTGAGGAGAGAACAAAACAAAATACGTAAGGTCGGGGTACTTTGACCCTACATGGTTACTTTGTCTATCCATAAAAATGCATGCAATTTAACGAGTCCATCAATTTTAAGAAATCCGACCAAGTGCGAGTCTGACTTATTAGTCAAATGATGTCGTTTTAAGAATTTATCAATTTAATAACATGGTTTTCTATGGGTGGACAAAATAACCTTGTAGGGTCAAAGTACCCCGACCTTAATACGGTACTTAAATCTCATTTTAGGTTAGGGTCGCAGTTCAACCTAAGACTCCTCCTCGCTTCGCTCGTCGTCGTACCTAACCTAAGCCAAGTCGGACCTGCCTTAGAACTAGATTAGAGAGAACCTATTGCAATATGAACGAACGAATGACAATATACAAACACGGGCGGGTCGGTCGGTACAAGAATCGAATGGCGCTCTCTGATTGGTGCAAATGGCCGGTGGCTGTCATGTCGCGCACTCGCGCCAAATCGTACCTACAGTGGCTATTTTCACGATAAAAGAATATGAAGTATTATGTTACATGTTAAGTTATAATATATGATGTTGTCTATTGAAGCTCGAATATACAATTTTTGAGGAGCTTGTATTGAAGTTGTAAAACGAAAAATGATGATGAGTTGCAAATTCCGTGGCCGAGTTAGTAAATTAGTTAGCAATGTACGTATAAATCAGAAGGACAAGTAATAATAATTGTTGATTTTGACTTGAAGCTTTCATTAACATTTTTAGTTGGCGTTGTAAAGAAGATGAATTAGTTTATTAGAGGCTATATCATTTTCCCGATGCTAGTTATTAAATGAGAAGTTCGACCAAGTGGCCAAAAAAAAAAACTGCGGCCGGATTTATTATTTCTCATAAATAAGTATGAGATCGCAATATAAATTAAATTGGCAAATTTATTCGGTTTTAATCTATCTTCTAACCTTTAACGCAATTTGGTAATGACATTATTTATCTACCTACTCGAAAAGTATAAAGAACTGCAAGATTATTGACGACGCGGCTGGCTCGGTTTGTAGACACCTGCCTACTGAGCTAGCCGTCCTGGGTTCGAATCCCGGCCGGGGCAAATATTTGTGTGATAAATTGAAATATTTGTTCCTGGGTCATGGATGTCATCTATACAAATACTCTTTATTGCACACCTCCAACATCAAGGAATACATTAAAATAACAGGCAGAGGTAAATAACAGGCGGTCTTATCGCTAAATAGCGATCTCTTCCAGACAACCTTTAGGTAGCGGAGTAGTTGAAAATTAATGTTTGAAATTAGTAGGTGGTGCATAGTAATAATAGGACTAAATGAACGACTACCATAAAAGACAAAAGTAATAAACATACATAAATAAAAATATACAGATATACTTACATAAATACTTAGACATAATAAATAAATATATTGTAAAGTAATAAATAAAACAAAAACAGTATGAGCCACAAAGTTAAAGGAGCGATTATTATTGCAATGTACTAAGGGAGAGACAAATAGTGTTTTTTGACGAGGGTTTTAAATGTTGCAAGAAATTGGGCTCGCCTTATATCCAGGGTAAAGTAGCCCGGAATGTGAAAGAACCATTATAAAATTTTGAAGATGAAGGGGGAACAGTAAGAACCAAGTTTTGTGCAGAGCGAACAGAACGCAAATAACTGAAGCGCTCCTTGAGGTAGCGGGGAGTTGTGGGGTTAAATAGTACATTATAAAGAAGAGACAGAATATGGGAGTGACGACGAGAACGGATTGAGAGCCACTTGAGCTGAGACCGGAACTCGGATACATGGTCATACTTGCGTAACCCAAATATGAACCGAATGCAGATGTTTTGGATACGCTCAAGCTTATTAAGCTGCTCCTCCGTGAGGTCAAGGTAAGCTATGTCAGCATAGTCCAATATAGGAAAAAGTAGAGTTTGAGAGAGCGCAATTTTGGTGGCAATAGGCAGAAAATTACTGAGCCTTCTGAGAGAACCGACTGCCGCAAACATCTTCCTGCTTACTTCATTAACCTGTGGCACCCAAGATAAAGTGCGATCAAGAATGACACCGAGGTTTTTTACACAGTGCGAAAAAGGTATATTAACCGTCCGTCAAATAATACAGGTTGGACAATGTCCAATGAACATTATCAAAGTCAACCCTGGAGATCAGCTTAGAACTGCCAATTACGATAGCTTGAGTTTTAGCAGGATTGACTTTGAGACCAAACCTATGACTCCAATTTAAAATGCGCTCCAAATCACCATTTACGTTGCTAATAACAGATGCGAGGTCACTGAGAACACCCTGCGAATAGACTTGAAGATCATCGGCATAAAGGTGATAATGTGAAGATAGATTATGTGTAATGGAATTTACAAAGATAGAGAATAACAAAGGCGACAGCACTCCACCCTGAGGAACCCCAGCCAGCGTGCTGCACCAAGAAGAAAAGGAGTCATCCACCTTTATTCGCTGCCGACGATCACTTAAATAACTACGAAACCAATCAATTACTGCAGGAGATATGTTAAGAGAACTTAATATGCCAAGTAAGATGTCGTGATCAACTGTATTGAACGCATTACTGAAATCTAGCAGCGTTAACACTGTAACTTTCCGACAGTCCATGCCCGACCGGATATCGTCTGTAATTTTAACTAGTGCTGTCGCCGTACTATGTGACCAGGACGGAATCCAGACTGGAAAGGATTCAAAAGATTATTTTTATTCAAATAAGATGATAATTGATGTTGAACAAGACGCTCGAGTACTTTAGAAAGGAGTGGGAGAATGGAGATTGGATGATAATCAGAAAAGGAGAAAGGATTGGACTTTTTCGATATTGGGACAATATTAGCATCTTTCCAAAGTGACGGGAAAGTACCAGAAGAGATAGAACAATTTAGGATATAGGTAATAATGGGAACAAGGAGGTCAAGGATAGGAAGGATCATAGAGCATCTATATTATGTATTTAGGTATATATTATATTATTTTTTATTAAAGCAGTAACGTCTGCTAACGTAAACCAAATTTTCGCTTCATTGTAAACATTTTATATATTTGACGGCGCATCGAGAGAATTAGCTCGATGGCGCTAGTATCGCCTCTTGATTTTTGAATGACCAAACTCTTTAGTACGTTATACCGAACTCTGAGGTGGCCATATAGGACGGGATTGACAGCTGTTGTTTTGGGAGCTGTTCTTCCATGTCGAGCTAGCGCCTCACGTGTTGCGGTAGAATGTTATAAAAGTTGGAATCCTAGATTATTCGTCATAGGTACTCTATCTAGATTTATGTTACAGGTGCGTTTGGTTCAATCATAGGAAGTGAAGTATACGGATCGGCTGATACTTCTACCAACCCTTGTCTCCGTGCCCGAATACTCACGCGGATGAACCAACCTTATGAAAACCAAGTGTAACTGGACCCTAACTGTGAGTCGTTATATTATGTTATTTATATCGTCGTCTAGTACCCATAGTACAAGCTTTGTTTAGTTTGGGGCGAGGTCGATTTGTGTATGATTGTCCCTTAATATTTATTTATTTATTATTTATTTTTGACGACTCGGTTGACGGAGTGTAGTGGTAGGGCTGCTGCCTACTAAGGCCAAATATTTATGTGATAAACTCGAATATTTGTTCTCGACCCATGGATGTTCTTTTATGTGTTTACTCGTAATATTATGTAAATATATTGCAAACATTGCTTACTTATGGACGAGATTGATTTATGTAAAATTGTCTCCTAATATTTATTACAAGGCGTTCGTTTTATTTTATTATGAAAAATATATTGATAATTTCAACCAGATTTTTGAAGTGAATAATACTTTTCACCGAGTTCTAGGTAGTAACATAGCTATTTCATGCTTTTATTGCGTGCAGTCGAAAATAAGTTGAAAAAACGAAATTCGCGCTTGAATTTTCTAAATTTCGAGTAGTTTTTAAAACAAAAATTTTCAATGAAAAATTCAAACCGTAGGTTTCAAATATATACCAAAAAATTGCCCTGTTCTAGGTAGTAACATCAATAATATATTAAGAAACATGTTTGATTGTAGAGAAAAATGTCTAAAACAACTAGCATTTTAACAGGAATAAGGCCTCTTAACGATATCCGAGACCGATAGAATAAAGATTTCGTGGAGAGCTAAATACGATATGGATGCTTTCAAGGGGTGTGTAACGATCGATATAAAAACTTTTGGTAGGTATTATTTTAGTCATAAAAACGCTTATTTGATATAATTATTGAATCATTTTAACATTTTGCATATTTACATGTGGTATAATTAGCCATCCCTAAATTCGCTGAACCCGGACAAAGATTTAAAAAACCCGGACATTTGGCGTAAATCATATTTTTCCCGGTCGTGTCCGAAAGTAATATGTATAATTAAAAACAATCGCTTTATTTTTTATTCACATAAAAAGTGTCCGTGTTTTTCCCGGACACTTATTGATAACCCAGCCGGACTGCCCCGGACGGCCTCCAAACTAGGACAAATCCGGGGAAGCCCTAGATATAATTATTATTTCGAATAATAATCATTTCATATATTAATAACATTTACTTTAACATACTTTAAGTATAATGCATTTTTGCTATAATCAACACATGATATAAAGTTATTTTAGATAAAGTATAGATAGCATAATGTTTTATTGGTATAATCCCAGATCGTTTATCTAAGGTGTTTCTACACATATGGGACTGCTATTGATGACTAGGTTAGGGTAGACCTGCGACCCCTAGAAAAAACGAATTGCTACCAGTATACTAGGTTATCCATACTAATATTATAAATGCGAAAGTGTGTCTGTCTGTCTGTCTGTCTGTCTGTCTGTCTGTCTATCTGTTACCTCTTCACGCTTAAACCGCTGAACCGATTTAGATGAAATTTGGTATATAGATAGTTTCAGTCCCGGGGAAGGACATAGGATACTTTTCATCCCGAATAAATGTAGTGTTCCCGTGGGATGAGCGGGTAACACCGCGGGGCACAGCTAGTATTAAATAAATTGGTTAAATTATTGTTGGGATAAAAATTATACCGCTTTATAATTATACAATATAACTTGTATATAAAACGAGAATTATACCACTTTATATATACAAAATAAATGTATACCAATTAATAATTATATCAAATAAAATTAGACATTATAATATAACACGTTATTACTAAACGTTTATTATATTAAATGAGTGATTACCCTTTGAAATTATCTCAAATATTACATATCCAATGACATTATATCATTTATTTTTATTTACACGCCCGCTTTCAAGAGATGATTAAAAAGTTTAATAAAGGGCGGCAAGACGCCTTATGCTTCCAGAATTTATGTTTTTTTTTTAAACTTCGTTTGTAACCCAAAAACGTGTCTCTGTTCAATGTGTAGCCCTCAAGCGATCGAATGATCCGATTTCAGCGCGGTTTCTTTTAAGGAAAGTATTTTCTGTGGAGACGGTCCTTGGCTATGTTTGGTAAAACAAAAGATGTGGTCTCCGAAAATATTCAACTTGTGTGATAGGGTTTTTAACCGTTAACTACCTACCTGCTTCATTAGCCACACAAACACCTACCTCCCCAGGACGGATATATAATGTCGGCCTTATATATTAAATTGTACAGATCGAATGGCCAATTTTAAATAACAATGGCAATATAGACATATTAAAATATTTATTAAACTAATAATCATTCTGGCAACATTAACAAAACAATTTTTTACCGTCCACAGTCTGTCAACAGTCCTTATTTGTACTTTAGGAACTATTATATCCTTTGGAAAGTGAGATCAACAAAACTTTCGACTTTATATAAAGATCTAATGAAAATAATAATATTGCTTTGCTATTCCGCGATATAATATCGTGCCAGTTAAATTTGTGCTAACCCGTTATACTTATTTGCGTATTTTTTCATGCATATATGCATTTAATGGTCCCACCCTCCCACCACGATAAGAAAAATAAATACGCAAATAAATATAACAAACCACCACCAAAATAACAGAACTTATTCGACACGTGTTTCGCCCCTCTATGAGGCATCATCAGGAGATGTTGACGGTCTGGAGTCCGACAACCGAACACGTCAGTCACGGATTTAAGCAGGATTAAAGTGTAGGATTATATTTCGAAATCACTTTGCCAAACTTTTTCTATGATTCCTTATCAAATAAATAACACAAACTCTAGCATAGCTATCGGATAGCTAATCGGACACCAGGTAGGTATACACACCTAGCCAAAGCTAAACTTCGATAAAATATTCCACCATAAGTATCAAATGATAACATTTTTTCGTTACAGAGAACATTTAAAATTATATTAACATTATTAGAACCATCAATAACAGACATAAAGAGAGACGTCCATACTTATCTAGAAGCTAAATCTTGTAGGAGAAGCGTATCAAATCCATAAGTAAGTAGTTAGTCCGCGATTCGAAGTGTAGATACTTAAAATATTTTTAGCCAAATAAGTAAAAAAGTAGGCACGTACCTAGAAAAAATCAGGTTTACCAGACAGCTAATGCAGACGCCGTGGCAGTTAACACACAATAACCACTTAATACACTAAATTCACTTCCTTTTTTGATTTGGATGTAAGATAATAAATTATAAAATCAACGGACGGATCATTGCGAAATTTGCGAACGAGGACAGTCAGTTGTGACGTATTCTTAAGTCTAGTGTTGCCATAATATTTTTTGTCTTTCCTTTATTTCTACAAATACTAATTTAATAATCATCTTTAGTATTAGGAAACTCCAATTAATAACAAATTTAATAAAAATATAATATCTTCCTAGAGTTTTTAAAACGTATTTTCGATGAAAACGTTGAATAAACATGCAAAACTCTTAATAAAATCGGAACATTATAGATTGTAATTAATTTTAATAACTGGTATCATCACACACTCGCGTTGACCAATAGCAGCCTCTAGCCGTATTGTAATCGCCTTCCAATGGTATGTTTAAAAGCGAGATGTTTCTTACTTCGTATTCCAGTGGCACTTAAGCAATAAGAAGACTATAAAAATAACATAACAATACTATACAATTAAAAGATCACTCAAAACCAGACTCGAATACAGGCCCAGACCGTTTATTAGGGGAGGGTAGATCTGAACAGCGACTGAGTAGACGTCATGTTTACATGCTCCGCGTTTTTAAATCGAAAAATAGTAAAATAGTGACTTATAAACATAGTGGTGAACGTAATTAAATACCGTGAAAAATGTTCGATACGTCAAGTTACCTTTCGTGCCTTAAATGAAACGAACACTTGTTATTTGGACTAAAAAGTGTATGTGATCAACGGACATTGATAGCCGTTTCGTTATCGGCTAAACGATCCGCTCACCGCTCAGCGCTGCAGCTGCTGCGCATTCTTATTTCCCGTTAGACCGTACCGCGCTGCTTCTAACCAGTTACGCTTCCAGCGATTGCTGTTGTCGCTATATTGTGAGACAACTTCGTTTGATTTTAAAACTACTAAAATGAGTGTCGCTAATAGTTGCGTATGCGCGGGTTGTAATAATCAGATTACGAATGAGTTTTTGAAGTGCGGACAGTGCAAACTGAATTATGATCTGGACTGTGTTAGCATATCGGAACAGGTATTCCGTGCGATGGAAAAGGAACGCAGAGAGAAGTGGACCTGCCCCGAATGTCGGAATAATATGCCTAAAACCGACAATCAAAACTCCCCTGTTAGGCCCATCAATACCCCACTTCCGAGCGGGAGCTCCAAAAGTACTACATCACTAAATAATAAAAACAATGTTAATTCGACGGTTGAAAATGTTACTGTGCGCAGAAAGCCAACCAAACAGGGTAACTTGCCTAGTAGAAAAGAAAGTACCCCAGAAAACTCCCAAAATTGTCCCACAAATATCACACAACAGATTCAAGCCAGCTTTAAATCTACTATGGAAACATATGTAATGTCGACACTGAATGAATTTGCTGACAAGTTTTTCTCGCGCCTCGACAGGCTGACAACGACTATGGAATCTATCTTTTCACGCCTCATCAGTTTCGACGAACGTATCACATCTTTGGAAAGTCGCCTAAATGACGGTGCAAGTACTACCACTGTGCAAAATCAATTATCCGCTGAAATTGAACGGCTTAAGTGTAACCTCAATGACCGTGACCAAGAATTACTTATGAACGATATTGAAATCACAGGATTGCCGGAGACTACAAATGAAAACCAGCTGCATCTCGTAACACTTGTAGCCAAAAAGATTGGGATGTCTGTTTCGGAACGCGACGTAGTTAGCGTTTCTCGAGTTGGTGTACGTCGCGCGCCGTTGGCCGGGGTGGGCGAGCCGGCGCGGCAAGAACCTTCTACTGCGCCAGAGATGGCAGGGAACCAGTCCCTAGCGGAGGTCACCTTGACTGACCAAAGTGGCGTGTCGAGGGAAACTACATCAAATGACAGTGGTGCAGGTGCAGTGGGTTCTGCGGCACCGTACGTGGCGTCGCGCCCCCTGGTCGTGCGGCTAGTGCGGCGCGTACTACGTGACGACCTGCTTCGTGCGGCCCGTGTCCGACGTGTCATCGATACCGTAGGCTTCGATTTACCTGGTGAACCGACCCGGATATATGTTAACGAGCGACTAACACATGCGAATCGGCAACTATTTTATAAAACCCGTATGGAGGCTCGGCGCCTGCATTGGCGGACCCCATGGACAAGCCGTGGCAATATTTTAGTCCGACGCGACGTTGGTTGCCCGCCCCAAAGAATTCGTTCTGAAGCAGATATTAAAAGGGTTTTTAGTGATGAATAAGTTTGCGCGTAGTATAATTTGTAGTAGTAGGATCTTTACTGTTATTTATAAAATGTGCTACAGTGATAGTAATTATGACTATGTATGTCCAAATTACTTTTACTTGATGAGGTATGCTGAATTATTCATATTTGTAACACGTATAACTAAGATAGTAACCAATGATAATACAATGTGGCTACAAGTTATGTCTAGAAATATTATGTCAAATAATGTGTGGTGTTTAAGCAACGTTTCACTCCAGCTTAAAAAAATTACGCATGTTGGAGTTTACACGATATCTATACATTTTAATATCTGTCACATTTACAACCTTATATTTTATGATATAAATATGTTTACATTTATACTGCATGTTGTTTATACTTGTAATCCTGCAAAATACCTATATAATATATACAACTTTAGCAACACACGTGATATTATGTTTACTATATTATCAGTAACCCTACTCTTGCTATCTCTCGAACGCCGTCACCTGGCCTACCTTAAAGGGTTTCTTTTATGTTGCATGTACTGCCAAATCGTTTATTCCTTTGTTATTCAATACCCAAAAAAGATGAAGCGTTATATACACTAGGTTTATTAAACGCTGGTTCTCTCGGGACTCGACATGATGAGTTTTTGGTGGCTCTGAACCGCTATAATGTAGATATTTTGGCGATAAACGAAACGTGGCTGCAAATAGGCGAAGAGGAGCGCGCGCCTGCGCTGCCCGGGTACCGTTTACGTCACACGCCGCGGCCGGACGGGCCGCGCACACGCGGCGGGGGTGTTGGTTTTTACATTCGACACGGTATAAAAACAAGAACATTAAACTATCCTACGGCTCCTTTAGTTGAGCAAATGTGGCTTAGTTTTACGCTTAATTGTACAAAGGTTGCTATTGGTACCGCTTATCGCCCCCCTTGGCAAAGTGCAGATGTTTTTTTCGGAGCACTGAGTGCCTCAATATGCTCACTTTCAGCTTATGACCACATTGTTTTATTAGGAGATTTCAACGTTAACACCGCACGCGTCAAAGACCCCGACACTATCGTTTTATTTAATTTCTTAAGCACCTTGCAACTCACTCAGTATGTAAATAAACCTACCCATTTTACTGACCACTCTGAGACACTGATAGATTTAATTTGTTCTAGTTCGGATACGGATATAACTAATGTATGCGTCAACTTCATTTCTGATCTCAGTAGCCACGCCTTTATAACTTGCGAACTAAACTTTAAAAAAAATGTACCATCACCAAGGTGGATAGTCTATCGCCCACTCAAGGATATTGATATTGATAAATTCTGTAATGACCTTGAGTCTATAAACTGGGAGCGCTTACGTTGTGATAACGTTAACGAAACACTTTTTTATTTCAATTTCCACGTCTTAGACATTTTTGACCGTCACGCCCCTCTAAAACGGGTTTTGATTAAAGAGAAGAGCAAACCGTGGATAACTCCTACGGTAAAGGAGATGATGAAGCTTCGCGATGACGCCCATGCGAGAAGCCGGCGAACCGGACTTGATACGCATAAGCAGTATTATAAAGAACTGAAAAGCATTGTTAACACGGCCCTTTATACTGAGAAATCTGCCTTCTATCAGTCTTGTATCAATAATAACTCCAATAACCCTAGAAACCTGTGGAAAAACATAAAACAAAATATTGTTGATTTTAAAAAACATGATGACTTGCCGTCAAATTTTACTGACCCGGATAAAATTAATGACCATTTCCTTAACTTGCCCTCCAGACGAGATGTATCCATTTCCGACTTGACATTTTACGAGTTTCATAGGTTCAGCTCTTCTATTTTTGAATTAAAACCCGTTGATGAACTGACTGTTTTAAAAATCATTAAGTCTTTTTCTAGTAATGCAGTTGGTACTGATGGCATTTCATTGGACATGGTTGAGCTGAAGTTACCGACTACCTTGTGTATTATTACAGCGATAATTAACCAATCTATTCGCACCTGCACATTTCCTGACATCTGGAAATCCGCTATTGTTAAACCTATACCTAAAAAGAAAGTAGCGACTGAATTGAAGGACCTCAAACCAATTAGCATCCTATGTTTTATGTCTAAAATCTTAGAGAAAGTAGTTTGTTTGCAATTAACTGAATTCCTGGAAAGTAATAACATATTACCGATAAAGCAATCTGGATTTCGTAGAGCTCGCAGCACAGCGACTGCTCTGCTTGACGTAATCGATGATATTTTGTCGGCACAGGATAAGGGAGAGGCAACGTTGCTTGTCCTATTAGATTTTTCTCGCGCGTTTGACACAATTGACTCCTCCTTACTTCTCTCAAAACTTGCGTTCTATGGCTTTACCGACAAAACAATAAAGTGGTTCGCGAGTTACTTGTCTTCTCGGACGCAGCGGGTTGGCATGACAAATTCATCTGGCTTAGCAGAGTATTCTCAAGATATCGCAGTGAACTGCGGGGTGCCACAGGGATCTATTCTTGGGCCCGTGCTCTTCATACTGTATATAGCGGACATTACAAACTGCATTAGAAACTGCAATTTTCACCTATACGCAGATGATTTGCAGATTTACAAGGCTTTTTCCCCACGTGAAACTCAGGATGCTGTAAGATTGTTAAATCAAGACTTAGCGCGTGTAGATGATTGGGCTGAGCATTGCGGTTTAGTTCTTAATCCCTCTAAGTCTAAGTACCTTATATTTGGTACGAAAGGTCTGATAGAAAAAACTCTTACATGGGACCCTCTTGTAGTGCTCGGAAAGGAGCGTCTTGAGCGTGTTACCGAGGCCCGCAATCTCGGTCTTCTCATGGACGACAAGCTACGTTTTGAAAAGCACATTATAGATACGGTTAAAAACTGCTTTTACAGGCTAAAAGTTCTATACCAGGTTCGAAATTATCTCAGTGTTGATGTTAGGATAAAATTATGTGACGCTTTGATCCTGTCCAAGCTTAACTACGTCGACACCGTGATTAGCAGGTGTTTACTGGCACGCTCGCGGGCTCTCATCCAACGTGTTCAGAATGCATGTGCTCGTTTCTGTTTTCCCATTCCTCCTAGAGCTCATGTCACTCCCTTTCTTAATGATCACAGGTTGCTGAAGATGGAAGCACGACGATCTTTGCATTTTGCCTCATTACTTTTTGGAGTCCTTCATTCTCAGCAGCCTCAATACCTCTTTGAGAAATTATCATTTTCTATGCGGCCAGCCAGAGAGGCGGTCCGACTCATCTGCTCACGGCCGGGAAGGACAGCAGCGTTTCGTGGAAGTTTCCGCTACTCTGCCACGAGATGTTGGAACAATATCCCTCCACCCATTAGGAATGCTAAATCTTTAAGCACTTTTAAATTTAAGTTTCGCAGGCATCTATTAAATCTCCAACTCTCCAATTCTTAATGCCAGAAACCTTGTCAATAAATTACACCTCCTTCAATATAGGTTATCTAAAGTATAATACTTCCACTATTTACTACTACTTATCCTATCCTATACACTAACACTGCTCGCCATTTTAAGTAAGTATTTAATATATTTTATTTTATTTATATAAACGAATACGTCACAACACATCATACATATGAATTACATACGCTGGAAATGTAAACACACGTCACCATTTGCTGTTCCCACCTGCTCGCCCTCTGGGTGCCACGGAAGACCAGCGTTGCGACATCTCCTGGATGCCGTAGCATATGCTGAGTGGTGTCCTTTTGGGATCTGACATGACAGCACCATTTATCTGTATTTCGTTATTTTAAATTACTTTGTTTTACTTTTTCTGTCTACCCATTGTTTAGATTTAAGTTTGTATATGTTTTCTTAGATTAAGTATGTTTGAGCTGTATGATCTATCTTTAGTCATTATTATTATGATTTATGGTTTTGGTGCTGTTTAGTTTGTCTCAATAAATTTATTTGTTTTCTTTCTTTCTTTCTTTATTTATTTTTCTTATCGTGGTGGGAGGGTGGGACCATTAAATGCATATATGCATGAAAAAATACGCAAATAAGTATAACGGGTTAGCACAAATTCAACTGGCACGATATTATATCGCGGAATAGCAAAGCAATATTATTATTTTCATTAATATGGATTTCCGCAAAGTAACGCCTGATTCAATTAATTATTTATATAAAGATCTAAGTAATTATTTCTAATTATTCAACAATTAACAATGCTAAATCTTGATAAGTTTCGCTAAAAAAAGTAATATTTTTATAAAATTGCAGACCACTAATTTATTCGATTTGTTCGCGGTAGTGAATGTAAGTTTGTTTGCACATTCTAAGCAAATAGATTTTTTGCATTAGGAACATACATACTGGGTCCCGTTTTATCTTCAGATCACAAGTAGAACAGGTCTTCCGTACTTCCAATCACTACCAACCTGACTAAGCGGTCGGCTAAGTAAATAAAAAAAAAGTATCCATAGTCACGTAACCACCTACCACCCGTCTCCGAGACCCTTAAAAAAATACGTATCTACCTACCACCCGTCTCAGAGACGTTTGGAGACAGTAATATGCTCACCAAAATTAAATGCGTGCACGACCGACCTTGTCGAGCGACGACGGGGCACTGAGGCAGGAGGGGAGAAGGACAAGGACACAAACGTTTGTAGGATGTTCGCACGTAGGTATGTTAACAATTTTAGGTTTGAATGAGTCTGTGAGACAGGAGGTAGGTGGTTAAGGGTTAATTTTCATGTGGTTTCTTTAGCCCCATGTCGTGCCGCACGATATAAGAAATCCTTTAGGATTCTATGATGCCACAGACAGACAACCGATACAAAAATACACAATTACACATGTTCAGCTTATAACAGTTATAACCTCCCTAATTTTTCTCCGGGGTTAAGAAAAAACGGTCACAAAATATTTTTTTACACTTTTATTATTTATATTTAACACTTGATGGTAGATGAAAACGATCATTCATTAACATTAATTATTATTAAAAATTCCTAGGTCAACACGGATTATACATTATCCTAACTAAACCCACATCATATCCTCTTTATTAAGCATTGCCAATCCCTTGGCAATTACTTCGCCACTCCTTTTTAATCCTTTCTCACCCAAATAATACGGGTATCTATTTACCGTAGGCAGATAATAAACACCCGGTTTACTTCTATCAGTGAATCTGTCAAGAGTATTGTAAACTTTTGGATTCCTGTCGTAGCAGTCACCTTCCCTGGCTTGCTGCACAGAATCGCATTCTATGCCTAAAAAATTTCCTGGACTTAGCAAAGCAGATACCCAAATCAAGTATACTCTGGTATGACTACACATGAGACCGCAAGGGAACCACCAGACGTCACCCGGCTGCCACTCTCCTCCATTAATGTAGAACGACACATGTCCAGGAGTTGCCATACCAAAGCCGTCCATATTAGTTGTCACGCTTAGGACGAAATCGGCATCCGATTTGTCCAGTCTTTGCTCTGGTCCCAGGTTTCTAAAGCAGGGCCCACTCGAATCCAATCCCACGAGCGTTGAGATGTTTTTGCCAGTTATTTCTCGGTAGTTCTTGGCTACGAAGCTCATAGTTTGCCCGCCCAGGCTGATTCCAAGCAATTCCAGATCTTTCGGATCCAAACCGAGCGTAGTTAGTTCGGCCAGCATTTCGGCTAAATGCTTGCCGACTGGCCTTGTTAAGCGTGCGGCCCTAAAAAAAAAAAAATGAGCAATGGGAATACGGTTATTTACAACTTTAGTTAGACGCATAACGCTTTAGTTCCGTGTTACAAAAAGGGTTTCTGGAAGAGATCGGTCTTTAACGATAATATTGCCTGTAGTTTACCTCTTTTGTAATGCTCAGTGTTAACTGTATTTGTATTTCTTTCTTGTCGAGGTGTGCAATAAAGAGTATTCTATCTATCAATCTATCCTTGAGTTCGTTTCTAATGTGCAACACTTCAGCGCATACCTTTCTGATTTTTCTGCTAATGATGATGACAGGCGTTCATGAAATTACAATATGAGCTCGTTCAAGAGTGATCGGCTGATATTTCAGTCAGTGTTGTCTAATAGCCCAAACGCTAATCATATGATCCTAGAATGCGTCACCGTAGCTAAATAATGTGTTGAAACCCTGATATAAGTAGTTATATCTCTCCAAGACACACAACTCCTACTTTTATGCCTCAGATACACAGATAAACTGTTGAATGAAATGTTGCTTCCAGACCCATACTTTGAAGGTTCAAAATAACACTGTACAACCTTTCAGATGGGAATCGGAAAGGCTGAAAACACACGTCTAACTTCTCTAGTTCTGCAGGTTCTATATGCAATGGTTATTGCTTACCATCAGGCATGTCGGCTCGTTCGCCTGATATAATATATCATTAAAAAAAGTGTGTGTGTCAGCTCCGACGCACGACTGGAGTTTACTCTTCAGGCCAGGCGCGCACCACGATTTTTTTTAGTCGCGCGATAATTTTGTCGCAGAAATAAGCGTAGTTATGGGTTTATGAAAATCGTGGTGCGCGCACTCTCATATAAATAAACCGATATCTTGCATTTCTGCGACAAAATTATCGCGCGACTAAAATTGTGGTCCCCATATTTTTCATACGAAAATATGAAAATCGATTCTTAAGGAGTAAACTCCAAAAATTCGATACATTCAACACACGAACTCGTAATTACCCACAGATTAAACTTACACAGGGTAAAAATCAGTTGTAAATTGCACTATGTCCGGAATGAGTACATTATAGCCCAGATTCTGGTAAATATTGCCTAAGATTCTCCCTATAGGAAAGGCATGGTTGTCTAAATAGCCGGGAACGAACATGAAAGTCTTCTTATTCTTGAAGTCAATATCTGGGTGATTCACCAATTTTTTTACGCGATAGTAGTTGTAAGATGTCAACTTGGATTCTCTGAAGCTGCCTTTGCTCATGACAGCGATGGATAGTTTTTTTAACGATTCTGGTTTAATGTCCGCCGGTTTCGAAGATCCGGGACCTGTGAAAATTTAGGAGTTAGTGAAGTAATAAGGTAATGATGCGATGATAGAGAAGCCACGTAATCAGAAAAGCGTTAAGCGTGAATGTGGACGGATGTAGAAGAAGAGGAAGATCAAAGAAAAGATGGATGAGTTGTGTGTCATTATGTAAGTACATGTTTACACGACTAATAAAATATTTTTTCTCAAACATGCAATGAAATATCGTCTTAACGTGCGTTAAAACTGGCTTCGAAGTGTCAAGTTTCGGGCGGAACAATTCGAGAGAACTGAAAAGGAATTTCATACAAAATTGAAGGCCTAGGCCGGGAAGTAATTTGTTTTTAATTTTAATGTAAACATGGCGTCTGTGTTTATGAACAGCTGATTTTTTTTTCTAGTGGCTACCCATTCAGCCATCGGTCCAACAATATCCGCGTTAATGCCTAGTACACACGAACTGATATTAAGAATACAAATCTGTATGATTCAATGTGTTGATTAATAAATTTAAAATACTGTCTATACGTAAGTCACCAGAGACTATAGACATATTATTATAGAAATTAAGATTCTTATTATCAGGTTGTGTATTATGGCCCTAATATTCGAACACTACACACTTGGACGACTTATTAAAGAAAAAAAATGTAGATGGATTGGAGGGACAATAAAAATACTTTTTTTTAAACATGGCGTCTGTGTTCAACTGGCTAAACAGCTGAATTATGTTTATTTGAGAGATGCATTTTTTTATTTCATTGTATATGTTTGAGAAAAGCACTATACGTGCCTTAGCCGTGAAAAGGGCTTGCCGGCTTCGTATGATCGTATCACTAGACGGCCTCCCTTGCGGTCAGCCATCTATACCTACTCAGCCGGCAAGCCCTTATTTCCCGGCGTCTGCAGTAATGTACTATTAGTGAATAGAATTATCTTTGGTAAATTATTACTGAGGTTATGGAAATGGACCCACTAAGCTGTTTAGAACAATAATTATTAAAAATAAAAATAAAAATTTATTCAAAAACTAACTCTTTCTTTCTTACTTTCTATCTTTCTTTCTTTCTTTCGTTCTTATCTATTTATCTATTTAGGGAAAGTTTGTTACGATGAAAGTTTTTTGTCGTTAGATATAAATTTATTTTCATATTAGTATTATAAATGATTAGATTTTTATTTTTATTTGTTATTTTAATATTTCCTTTCATTTGTTATTTTAATAACGTGTATTTTTGTTTTATTTTTGTATACCTATAAAAAATCTTTAATTATGTATAGACTTAAGATTTTTTAGTCAGTTAGAAGGGAGGTGTAGTGTGTAGCGTAACGCACACACACTCATTTCTCCTTCCCTATACAACAACTTGTTTGCATCAACGCCCATCCTTACATACACATGAACATGCAAGGACCAAAATTGTGAGATAAACACGAAAAAAGGTATATATATTCAAATTCAAATTCTTTATTGCATGTCACATTACAAATATAGTTGGAATTAAAAATAAATAGGTCTACATGTGACGCCCTGCAAAGGGCACAGCAATGTCAGAGGGCTAGAAGTAGTTTATTTAATTACAATTATTTTATTCTATTCTTTAAATATCATACTAAATTCATAAATTATTACTACGCATTAATTTCAATTCTGATTATTCATGTTATTTAATTATTACTAAGCATAATATGTATATATTCATACTCACATACTAACATGGTTAAAATATTCATTTACATTATAAAAACAAGCATTAACTAAATACAATTTCAATTGTTTTTGGAACAATCTAGGGTCCTCTAGATCTTTTATAGAGTTTGGAAGGTGATTATAAATTTTGATAGTCATATAATGGGGGCCACGCGTAATAAGTTTTAATTTTGAGAAGGCCATTTGGAGTTGATTTACGTTTCGTTCATTTCTTTTGATTTGTTTTGTTGCTTTAGGGGAATATAAATCAAAGTGTTTCCTTACGAATTTGCACGATTCAAATATATACATAGAAGCAACAGTTAGAATTTGGTGTTTGATGTAATAGGGTTTGCATGATTCCATTTGGTCTATATTTACCAAGATTCTGACACACTTTTTTTGCAAAATAAATATTGTGTCGATGTCACAACTATTTCCCCAGAGAACCAAACCGTATGCTATTCGCGAATAAGCATATGAGTAATATGCCGTTAGGGCTGTCTGAAAGTCAGTGACTCGCTTAAGATGCTGAAGGGCGTATATGAAAGATGATAGCTTTTTTGATAATTTTTGGATATGGCCTTTCCAACTTAAGCTTGAGTCTAAGTCTATACCTAATAGTGTGGCAGAACTAACGATGTCTAAATTTGAATTATTATAATGGTAATCTAATGGCAATGATGCTTTTTGATACGGTTTAAATTGAATAATTTTAGTTTTATTTATGTTCAGCTGGAGGTTGTGGGATTGCAACCAACCTGTAATTTTATTTAATGTTAAATTTAATTTATTTTGAATTTCTGCAGTATCAGCGCACGAGAACAGCACTGATATGTCATCCGCGAAAAGCGTACTATGTTCGTCTAATATATCCGGAAGATCGTTTATATATATAAGAAATAGAACACACCCTAGGACGCTACCTTGGGGAATGGAACCATTTACAGGGACTCTACTGGATCGGATGTGTTGTATTGTAGCTGTATCAAAGTTGGTGTGCTCTATTTCTACATATTGAAAGCGATCACTTAAGTACGACTTAAACCACTCTAGGGTAGTGCCTCTTACACCAATGTTATGTAATTTATCTAAAAGGATTTCATATCGGACTCTATCGTAGGCTTTACTCATATCGAGTAAAAGACCTATAGCGTATTTTTTGTTATTAATAATTTTGAGTATCTCTAAAACATATATATAAATTGCTAGGGTGGTAGAATGATTTTTCCTAAAGCCATTTTGGTTATCATGGAAAACTTTATATTTTTCACAGAAACTATAAAGTAGCCGTACCATCGCGGTTTCAAATATTTTGGCCGATGTGGGCAGTAGAGCGATGGGACGATAGTTATTTATCTGCGGTATCTCCCTTTTTGTATATAGGTTTTACAATTGAAATTTTCAGTGCGTCAGGAAATATGCCAAGTGAAAAAGATTGATTTATTAATAAGGTATACGGAATGAACAAAAATTCTGCGCAAGATTTTAATAAAGTCGGGGGAATTTCATCAATTCCGAAAGACGATTTATTTTTAAGATTTTTTAGTATATTAAGTACTTCTGTAGGTTCAATAGGCTGAAGGAAAAATGAATTATTGATTTGGTTTTTTAAAGGTAGTTTGTTTATAGGATTAGGATGAATATTACCGACGGAGGAAAAAAAGTCATTAAAGATATTGGCAATCTTTTTAGGGTCATTTATAATGCCCTGTTCTGATGTTTTGATTTTAAGATTTTTTTTCCTTTTTATGCTATTTTTATTCGTCTCCCTATTTATTATTTGCCACATAGATTTTGTTTTATTTTGGGAATTTGTAAGCTGTTTTTTATTATGTATTTTTTTAGATTGATGTACTGCTTTTTTTAGTATTTTGCAATAAGTTTTGTACTTAATGGTTTTTTAAGATATAGTTTTTAGAATGGGATACCATTAATTTTAATAACCTTTTATTACAGCACGATACTTTTAAACCCGGTGTCAAGTGTGATTTTTTGGGTTTAATTGTTATGTTTATTTTAGGAATACATTTGTCGAGTGTTTTTTTCAACGTATTATTAAATGAATTGTAATTTTCGTTTACAGATTGATAAATTTTAATTATTGAATCCCAGTTTATAATTTCGAGTTCGTTTTTAAATTTAGCTATGTTTTTATCACTAAATATTCTTTTCCGGATAACCCATGGTTGAGTATTTATTTGTGTATTAGGTGTACTGAATAAAATGCCCCTGTGATCGGAAAAACCAAATTCGTCAACAATCAATTTCCAGTCCGTAATTTTAAAATTGGTAAGCAGTAAGCCAATGCAAGTTGAGGTAGAACGTGTAACCCTGGTGGCTTCCTGGACTCTCTGGTGAAAATTATTTGACAGCATTAAATTACAAAATCTGTTTTTCTCGTTATTATCTAACAAGAAATTTAAATTTAAATCACCTCCAATTACAACATGTTTGTTTTTGTCTTTCCGAGCAATAATACTTAATAATTTATTCAATTGTGTATAGAAGGTCTCAACTTCCCGTTTGCTATTGGGCCAGTACATATTTACAACCAACATGTTAAGTTTAGGCAGTTCTATTGCACACACTTCGAAAATCATTTCCACGGATAAGGACGTAATATCTGATCTTTCATAATATTCTATACCATTTTTTATCATTATAAATACACCACCTCCTTCGTGGTCTTCTCTACAATAAAAGGAGCAGATGCTATAATTCGTTATGTTTACTAAATCTTTTTTCTCTGTTTTAAGCCATGATTCAGAAGCGCATATAATATGTACTTGTGGATTATCGTCAGTAAATGATTGCAATACATGAATCTTATTCCATACACTTTGCATGTTTTGATAGAAGATGGAGAAGTTAGTCCCGAAAAAACGTATTTCTTGTAGCTACTTCATTTGGGGTTTGCGTCATAGTCGTGCGGGAATTTGACGAGCATGTAGAATGGGATCTCGTTTGCGACACGGACGGCTCATCAATTTTCTGTTTTTCTGCGCAGCTTATGGTGTCCTGGGTGGGTTTTTTTATACTATTCGTTGGAATGTTTTCGGGTGCCTGAGTGTATAGTTTACCGTTAATAAATAGCCGATCATTTCGAATTAATAATGTGTTAATTATGATATGATGTTTATTCTCTTGTTGAAGTGTGGCTGACATTTGCTACTTTAAACGCTAATGGGGACTTTCCGTATTTTTTAATGTTCAACATTGAAAAAGTGCGAAACGAAATGGACGAAATTTAACTTCTCTTTAACAAGGGCTTTGGGTACAAGGAAAAATATTAATGCCCTAATGTCATTTTTATTGTTAATGTTTGTAGCAAATGTTTTAATGTTATTTAATGTTGTTAAATATGTTAATTGATAGAAGAGATTATTGTAGATCCTGTGGTTTCTTGTTAATTCTTGACAAAAAAAATACAATGAAGACTATATGGGTAGTTTTTCAAACATTCCTGTTGATTTTTGGTTGAAAAACCACTGTTAAAAAAAATATATGGCCGAGTTTTAGAGCTATGTAAGATATATTTAATTATTTTATTCAATGTTCAAAATAAAAGTTTCATATATTTTTTTTTACCTGTCTAGCAAAATAATTTATTAGAGGAAGTCATTATATGGAAAGTATGTATGTATGTAAACACTTTATTGTACATAAAAACAAGAAAAACACATTACAAAAGAATAAGCATGTACAAAGGCGAACTTATCCCTTTAAGGGATCTCTTCCAGTTAACCTTTGAGCAAATGAGTGCTAAACACAAATGTAAATGGTAGACAAACCAAGCAACATGTACAATACAAAGGAGTATAACTATACAATAATACACATGAAAATGCAAAAACCAACAGAGAGAGAGAGATAGGTAGCAGTCAATATAATACATATTACATAATATCTATATAAATACATATATACATAATATTCAACATAAATACAATTATTATTATAACAAAAACAGCAACCTAATCATTCGTTCGACAGCCACAATTCCTATATAAATAATGGCCGAGTTTTATTTATGTACCAGTAAGCAATTCGTTATGCTCTCAATTTTCGATTTTGACTCCGCAATGAACTGCCATATTTAATCTGCAATGTACGTTAGTGCGACAGAATTAAGCACGAGAAAATAAAATTAAAAATTAAAAAAACCCCCGACATGACAACCAATAAAAAAAAATCTACGAAATGTGCCTATACAATGAACAGTAAAAAAAGAATCCAAGCTTCGTTGCGTTCGGGGGACCGCTAAGTACCTAAATGAAATGAAATATATTTTTCAACGCAGAATTGCATGTATGCATTTGGGCTTCCCACTTTACGATTTTCAGTACATTGCATTTCATTTACTTAGCGGTCCCCCGACGCAACGAAGCTTGGATTCTTTTTCTACTGTTCATTGTATAGGCACATTTCGTAGATTTTATTTCTTTCTTTTTATTGGTTGTCATGTCGGGAGTTTTTTAAATTTTTAATTTTATTATTATTTCATATTTTTTACACAAACAGAAGTTTCGTCCCGGAATTTTCTTCATTTGACACTATTTTTGTTTTACATCGTTTATGGTCCAGGTTTTCCAATCTTTCGTCGAGCTTGATCCTTGACTATATGTAGGTACAACAGGATCCCAAGCCAGTGGTAATGAATGCCGTCTTCTCTAAGATTGAAGTTAGTGATTTCAATAGCCTTAAGCAACATTCTGGGAAAAAATCGTTAAAGTCAGACTAGTTAACTTATACTGGCAAAATGGCGAAGTTATTAGCCAAGACAATCAAAATATATACTTTAAATGCACTGCATGAGTCGCAAGAACCTGCTACTTATGGCCTAAAACAGAACCAGGTTTCTATGCTATAGGATCCAAATACGGTACGGGTGGCTTACTTAGCTCCATAAAAAATGCAGTTGGTGCTAGGTAACTTGACTTAGTTTCGAGAGACCTAATCATTGATACCCCACACCATGGGATAAACATCCCAACTTTTGTTACGTGTAGGGAAGGTACACAAAAATTGTTTTTAAAAATGTATTTCAACCACTATGTCTCTGAGCTAAGCTATGGACAGACTGACACAAACTACAAAATCCTAAAAGCTGTTATTCACTTAGGCAAGAGTACTTTTGCTAAAGCTTACGTGTCATTTAGTCGCGTTAAAATCTTGCAGGGTGTTGCTATTTGTGACCTCAATCAAAGGAACCTGTTCGATAGTCCTAATAACAATTCAGCTTTAGCAGAATTCCGAAAGTTAAAAATAGTGACCCAGTACTGTGACAGAAATTATAATGAGTTTTTTTGTCAAAAAAGTTTTTTGAGACTCGGTTTTATTATTGACTGTACTTTCTTACACAAATGTTAATTGCTCATCAAGAACAATCAGACGAGCCCAAACACCAATGGGTTTATCTTGTGCTGTTTAGGAGTTTCTTCGGCCATCTTCAGCTCCAAGGTGCCAAATTATTGTACTGTCAAAAATTTATTAATCTGTTGATTACGCTAATAAAACTTAACATTTAACCAACATTAGAAATTCTTGGCTTAGATCCTTTCACAACTAGCTGGTTATCATGAGACCTGCATTTATTGAGTGATATAGAAAATGCTAATAATACTTAACATTTAACCAAAACTTTGGAATCCTTGGCTTCAATATTGGCTGAAATCCATTAACAACTAGCTGGTCATCATGAGACCTTCATTTATTGAGTGATATATAAAATGCTAATAATACTTAACATTTAACCAAAATTTGGAATCCTTAGTTTCAATATGGGCTGAGATCCATTAACAACTACCTGGTCATCATGAGACCTTCATTTAGTAAGTCATATAGACAATGCTAATAATACTTAACATTTAGCTAATATTTCGAATTATTGACTTCATTATTGGCTGAGATCTCGTCACTTGTTCCAATTAAAGCTGAATATCTTGGAAACTACTGGTCCTATTTCCACCAAACATAGCTAAGAACCATCTCGACGGAAAAGTCTTTCGATTAAAAAAACGCACTTAAATTGGTCCATCCGCTTGGGCGCTACGATGCCACAGACAGACACATAGATACACAGATACACATGTTAAACTTATAACACCCCTCTTTTTTCGTCGGGGGTTAAAAATGATACTTCGACTGTCGTACTAACGTGCGTCGATTTTGGCCGTCGGCAAAAAAATTGTCGCAGTAAAGTATTTTCGATGTATCATTTGTCACGTTAAAATTCTGTCGCACTAACGTTCATCGCTGATTTATGGTTCGCGGTTCAGTTGCAGAGCCAAATTTCTTTAACTTTCCTTGAACGACGCACATATACTTACAATCTGATATTAAACCCGTAGAATAGCCTAACATAGCTCTTGCCTCTGTTACTGCTCTCACTGAGGCAAACAAAAACACTACAAAAATTACACACATCTTAATCATTGTCAATTTTAGTTTGTAAATCATTGACTAAAATTTAAGCAACTTTTTATCTGACGTTATTCCCACTTGGCGGTCCGTTGAAAAATGATCACAGAATGTTTAATATCATGTTAATAAATATGTAAATTAGACCTCGAGAGCTAGTAAAAGATACAAGAACAAAACAAGTTGAGGTCGCGTAATTAGCTTCCGGTTAATTTCATAATCCTATAATGTAAGGTGGAAGAATTTGGGGGCGCCCTATGCGAAAGCAAATCAATCTTGACCGTTGCCAGAAAATGAACATGTTTAATAAATAGTAAATGTAATAAGTTTGAAAAAGACAAACATAATGTAAGCACTAGATTTAAGATTGTTAATAAAGCTATTATTATTCTCGTAATCGGAACCTTCGAATTAGACTGACGTAATGTGACGTAGTTTACCCAAACTATCAAGCTCAAATGGCTGAGGTCTGGTTGTATCCATTGCAAACTTGAACGCCAACAATAAAACTGCATAGCTGCATAATCGAGCAGTTGAACCTGAATAACAGTCAGATGTTAGTTATATAATAAGTCATCATCTACCTTCACTATACGAAATTGTTCTCTCGACACTGTCGAGAAATTGAGAAAAGGTGGACTAACGACCTGCTTTGGATCGCGGGCATGGATGAGGGTGGCGCAAGATCGATCGTTGTGGAGAACTTTGGGGATGCCTTTGTCTAGCAGTGGACGTCTATCGGCTGATAATGATGATGAATAAAAACATTTGGTTTACGCTAGCAGACTTTACTGCTTTAATAAGAATATATTAGTTTGGATGTAGCATATCGTTGCTATCGATTCTCAAAATTATTTGAGACGATGGTGCCGAAAAGTCGAGCCAGTATAGCTAGTGGCTTTGATGGCATAATAGCAATTCGCCCATCTGCTCCGGAAATCTGTACGTTCAATTCAAACCCGCTCGTAGCATAATACATTTCAATTTTTCGCCTCATTATAAACTTTTTTTGCGCAAGAACGAGACAAAGGAATTTTCTGTGATCATCAAAAAAATAATCCTTAAAGTTAATATGAGGTATATAGTAGGGTGGTCCAAAAAAATTTTTGTTTTATTTTCCACCGTGGCACCCACTAAATCTTTTCCATTTGCTTATTAGATAGTGTATGCAAAATATCAGCTTCCTAGCTCAAACAGAACCCGGTGCTCATCGACGTCAAAGTTTTTACTATAGCGGTTTTAGCAGTGTATCACTGCAGTACTGGGCAACGTAAATAATAATACTTTTTCTACGTTTATAAAGCTAGAAATTTCGTTTTAAGGTGTAGGCAACTTTGTAAATGTATAAACTATTAAAAAACAATGCATCGTACATTGGTGGGTAGTTTAAAATTTGGTTGTACTAAAGGTATTCTAAAAATGAAGTTAACCCGTCGAACTGATACTATCTTTTTAATCGGAATTAGACACTCAATTCCTCTTCCTGCTTTACTTCTACTTCCGAACCCTAGATAAGTGCTACTAAATTTAATAAGATATCAGCATTACGTCTATGAAGTAAAATCAATGCGGAGTGCTTGCAAAATCATTGAAGAAATTATAAAATTGCACTAACAGACCCAAAATTTAAACTATTCATAGAACCGACTTTCATAGACCGATGACTTGGTTAAAGTAATCTACACTTAAACCGAACACTCATTTGACAGTAAAAGGTGATTGCCTGGATTTAATTGAGTTAACCATGGTTCTTTTCGGAGTAGCTCCAAGTAAAATTTGCTGGGGCACCAGGGCAGGGCCAATATATGCACGCTGGATGGCAAAACTACTCTACACGATGAAAATTTACCCTTTTTGTGATCAAGGTGACGCATTTAAGATAACAAAGCAAGAAAATAACCAGATTGGAGGCTTCATAACGTTCGCTGTTCTATTTTACACTAAACCTAGGACAGATCTGCCCTTGCAACAGAATCTCAATATGTAGTTAAATCTTAAGAAATAAGGTTTCGTTGATTCTGAAATTTCTAAGTTGGCTAAACAGGTCTTGGAACGTATTTTATGGCACTTGTCAGATGAGACGGTTGGGCTTGCTCTCATCTTTGATAAAGTGACACATGATAAGTAGACAGAGCCAGTAAAGAGTAGATATGGCAATAGAGCCAACTACCCGATCAGTCAGGGGTAATACGTCTCAGTCTCTACTTAGGGCTGGTGTAACACGTGAGTGTTGAGACTTTGCTACAGCCCAAACTGGAAAACTTCTTCAACTATTACAGATCAGTGATTAATTTTAACACTATCACCGTAAAAATTAAACGAAGGAAAAAATTACATCAAAGGAAAAGAGCGTGTGCTGCAGCTGAGAGTCGTCAATGATACGGCTGAACGATGAGTGAAAATATTTGACAATTCTAGCACAAAATGCGTTATTTTTGTGCTAGAATAGACAAATATTTTTTTTACGAGGAAGAGAAACAGTAGGTACCAGGTACCTATTGCAGGTCGCAGAGGTAAACAGGAAAGCCATATCTATAGACACCACAAAAAAGGCCATTGTAGAAGTTGTGTCAAGTTAAATGTACCATTTCGTCCTGTTTTTTATAATAGAATATGGTCATATGTTTTCTATTCAATTAAGTGATATTTAAATATTGGTATTTAAGTGCCTTAAAAAAGATAATATATTCGTATGTTTTATGCCAGTCAGAGTTTTATTTTGCGAGTTACCCATAAACGTAATATGGGTATATAATTACACATATTTAGAAACTTTAGGTCTGATGAGCACCGCCTTCCAATGAGAATATATTAATGAAACTTTGCTATAATATTCCTTATCCTCAGTGTAAAAAAATTGGGGGGTGCCACGCTTAAAATATGAAACTTTTTTTTTCTCCATACATCTGTGAACCACCCTAGTATATAGGTATGTAATACCATCGTCTCTAGGCGGTATACCAACTCCATAGAGCGGCTGGTCGTGCAGGGAAATGTGGAAGGAACCAGAACGCGCGGCAGTTCACCTGTACGTTGGACTGACTGCCCTTACCATGAGTTCACGGGACCGTACTGGCGACAGCGTAAACGGTTTGTATGGAGAAAAGCATAGCGCCCCTGGCGGTTACTTTGTAGAACTACAGTTCTCCATACAAATCTTTTACGCAGTCGCTAGCGAGTACAGTCACTGTAAACTCATGGTAAGGGTACAGGAAAATGGTGGGAGATAGTGCGGAAAGATGTCCGCCTCTACCATCGGCGTGGACGATTACAGGTGATCACGACCGTTCTGCCAAGAGCGAAACGACAGAAGAAGAGGTACTCAATAGTTTGATAAAGGGATTAAAATTAAAAACAAAGGGTATAGCCGTGTTTTGGGGCATCGGCCCCAGAAGCCAAATCGATTGCCGTTTTGCTAATATATTAGCCCAGATGTAAGATGCTATTTTACAAAAAAAGGATCCTGAATTACTTCAGGTTTTTGAGAAAATTAAAAAAAAACGAAAATTGGTTTTTATTTTCTTTTATCTAAACTACTCAATAGATTTTTTTTAACTTATACACATTATGTAGGTAATAAAGATGTATTATTTAAAAAAAATGGATTTCCAAATATCCTTATAAGTAGTGAAATTTTTACTTTAAATTTTTCAATAATTTTTTTTTTATATTTTCGAGACAGGGACACCCACCAATTTTGGCTATATTATGTATAAACTTATATTCTATAATATATATTTTTTTCAAAAACATTCACTTGGATCAACATATCCAAAATGAAACAAACTTATCGCCTGGTGAAAATTTTTCAGACAGTTATTTCCAAAACCTCGTATCTAGTTTGTTGATTGATACTGAGATACGAGCTTCATTTTAAGTAGGTATTTGTTACTCAGTTTTGGTTGTCAACTGACGTTATGGTATACCATACATTTGTTGGACTTAATATACCTAACTACTCGTACAAGAATCGAATAAAAATAACATATAAGATACCATACATTTGTTGGACTTAATATACCTAACTACTCGTACAAGAATCGAATAAAAATAACATATAAGAGCATCGTCAAAATAAAATGTCTTTACATAGAAAGCTTATTTTACATAAAAAGCTTATTTTACATAGAAAGCTCCAGTGAGTCCCACGGCTCGTAGCTCAAAAAATATTGATTTACACAAAACACATGCAGATTCGAAAAAAAAGTTCGTCGATAAAATCGATTCGATCAATCGTTAGATCACTACAAACATCAACAGAGAAGTGTCAAATGGATAATTAAAAATAAATCAGACTGTAACTGGCCATCAGTAGGCCTTATGTCAATGTTCATAAGGTCTACCGATGGTCACTTAGATGCGTTTCTGTTTGTACTACATAGGCATTTTATTTCGATGATGCTCTTATGTTATTTTTTTCGATTCTTGTACGAGTAGTTACGCATATTAAGTCCAACAAATGTATGGTATACCATAACGTCAGTTGACAACCAAAACTATGTAACAAATACCTACTTAAAATAAAGCTCGTATCTCAGTATCAATCAACGAACTAGATACGAGATTTTGGAAATAACTGTCTGAAAAATTGTCACCAGGCGATAAGTTTGTTTCATTTTGGATATGTTGATCCAAGTGAATGTTTTTGAAAAAAATATATATTATAGAATATAAGTTTATACATAATATAGCCAAAATTGGTGGGTGTCCCTGTCTCGAAAATATAAAAAAAAAAATTGAAAAATTTAAAGTAAAAATTTCACTACTTATAAGGATATTTGGAAATCCATTTTTTTTTATAATACATCTTTATTACCTACATAATGTGTATAAGTTACAAAAAAATCTATTGAGTAGTTTAGATAAAAGAAAATAAAAACCTAGTTTCGTTTTTTTTAATTTTCTCAAAAACCTGAAGTATTTCAGGGTCTTTTTTTTGTAAAATAGCATCTTACATCTGGGCTAATATATAAGCAAAACGGCAATCGATTTGGCTTCTGGGGCCGATGCCCCATACAAACACAGAGCTATACCCTTACTACTACTAAAAAAGTAGGACAAAACTAGTGTGCGTGAGTCGCGGCCAAAACTAGTTGACTCTTGATACTAACGTGTTTTTTGACTAGTTTTTTGGATAAAACGTACAAGGTTTAAAACCAATAGGACGATATTTGGGGTCAAGGCAATCAAGCGCTTGATGATCTTGAATTTTATTTTATGTCTATGTTTAAGGCACTATGTTAGAAGCGGAGCGAGCACATAACATCGCATTTATCGCTGTATTCCGTCGTTATCACAGAAATGGCACTTATAATGGTAGATTCTGTTAATTGTATAAAGAAACCTATAACCATCTTTGGATGTCTAGCTATACCTGTACCAAAATTGGTTAAACTTTGTCCAGCCGTTTCAGCGTGATGAGAGGACAGTGGGAATTATGACAAAGAGATCGCGCCAGAGTGGCGTGCCGGCGAAAGCCAGGTTGGCGCATAGCTAAGCTAAGCTAAGAACCATCTCGACGGATAAGTCTATCAATAAAAAAAACTGCACTCAAATTGGTCCATCCGTTTGGGAGCTTGGATGCCAGAGACAGACAACAGATACACATAATATACACAAATACACAGGTACACATGTTAGACTTATTACAATACTCAACCCTCTATTTTCATCGGGGATTAAAAAAATGGTCACAAAATAATTTTTAACAGTTTTATTATTTGAACTTCACTTAAAACTTGATGGTAGATGAAAACGATCATTAACATTAATTATTATTAAAAATTCCTAGGTCAACACGGATTATACATTATCCTAACTAAACCCACATCATATCCTCTTTATTAAGATATGCCAATCCCTTGGCAATTACTTCGCCACTCCTTTTTAATCCTTTCTCACCCAAATAATACGGGTATCTATTTACCGTAGCCAGATAATAAACACCCGGTTTACTTCTATCAGTGAATCTGTCAAGAGTATTGTTAACTTTTGGTTTCCTGTCGTAGCAGTCACCTTCCCTGGCTTGCTGCACAGAATCACATTCTATGCCTAAAAATTTTCCTGGACTTAGCAAAGCAGATATCCAAATCGTGTATACTCTGGTATGGCTACAAAAGAGACCGCAAGGGAGCCACCAGACGTCACCCGGCTGCCACTCTCCTCCATTAATGTAGAACGACACGTGCCCTGTAGGAGTTGCCATTCCAAAGCCGTCCATATTAGATATCACGCTTAGGACAAAATCGGCATCCGATTTGTCCAGTCTTTGCTTTGGTCCCAGGTTTCTAAAGCAGGGCCCACACGGGTCCAATGCCACGAGTGTTGAGATGTTTTTGCCAGTTATTTCTCGGTAGTTCTTGGCTACGAAGCTCATAGTGTGCCCGCCCAGGCTGATTCCAACCAATTCCAGATCTTTTGGATCCAAACCGAGCGTAGTTAGTTCGGCCAGCATTTCGGCTAAATGCTTGCCGACTGGCCTTGATAAGCGTGCGGCCCTAAAAAAAAAAGAAAATGAGCAATGGGAATACGGTTATTTACATCTGAGATTTTTAGTTAGACGCATAATGCTTTAGTTCCGTGTTACAAAAAGGTTTACTGGAAGAGATCGCTCTTTAACCATAATATCGCCTATTGTTTACCTGTTTTATAATGCTAGGAGCTAACTGTATTTGTATTTCTTTCTTGTCGAGGAGTGCAATAAAGAGTATTCTATCTATCAATCTATCCTTGAGTTCGTTTCTAATGTGCAACACTTCAGCGCATACTTTTCTGATTGTACTGCTGATGATGATGACAGGCGTTAATGAAATTACAATATGAGCTCGTTCCAGAGTGATCGGCTGATATTTCAGTCAGTGTTGCCTAATAGCCCAAACGCTAATCATATGATCCTAGAATGCGTCACCCTAGCTAAATAATGTGTTGAAACCCTGATATAAGTAGTTATATCTCTCCAAGACACACAACTCCTATTTTTATGCCTCAGATACACAGATAAACTGGTGAAGGAAATGTTTCTTCCAGACCCATACTTTGAAGGTTCAAAATAATACTGTACAACCTTTCAGATGGGAATCGGAAAGGCTGGAAACACACGTCTAACTTCTCTAGTTCTGCAGGTTCTATAGGCAATGGTTATTGCTTACCATCAGGCATGTCAGCTCGTTCGCCTGATATAATATATCATTAAAAAAATCGATACATTCAACACACGAACTCGTAATTACCCACAGATTAAACTTACACAGGGAACACATCAGTTGTAAAATGCACTATGTCCGGAATGAGTACATTATAGCCCAGATTCTGGTAAATATTGCCTAAGATTCTCCCTACAGGAAAGGCATGGTTGTCTACATAGCCGGTAATGAACATTAAAGTCTTCTTATTCTTGAAGTCAATATCTGGGTGTTCCACCAATTTTTTTATGCGATAGTAGTTGTAAGATGTCAACTTGGATTCACTGAAGCTGCCTTTGCTCATGACAGAGATGGATAGTTTTTTTAACGATTCTGGTTTAATGTCCGCCGGTTTCGAAGATCCGGGACCTGTGAAAATTTAGGAGTAAGTGAAGTAATAAGGTAATGATGCGATGATAGAGAAGCCACGTAATCAGAAAAGCGTTAAGCATGAATGTGGACGGATGAAGAAGAAGTGTAAGATCAAAGAAAAGATGGATGAGTTGTGTGTCATTAATGTCATTATGTAAGTAAATGTTTACACGACTAATAAAATAACTTTACTGAATAGAATTATCATTGGTAAATTATTACTGAGGTTAGGCAATGGACCCAATAAGCTGATTAGAACAATAATTATTATAGTTTAAATAAAGTCTAACAAGCTCTGGTGACATTCATCTTTACTCATAACACAAGGTGTTCTTTGCGTCCTATTTCTGAGAGTTGAGGGTTGTGACCTCTCTTCAGCAACACTTTCCTACGTACGACCTTCCTCCATCTGTTTCTGTCTACGGCTGTAAGAAGGGCATTGTGAACTGTAAAGTCAAGAGCGGTTCGGGTCTGGTCGGTCCAAAATATTTGGCTGCGCCCACGACCGGGCGTAAGCCTTAATTTGGGACTAGAATGATTTCTGTGTTTTTTTTCCGATTTTTATTATTATTATTTATTTTCTGATAGTCTCATCTACCCTCTACAATTCTAGGATATCCTTTGGCTACATCAGAGAACTCAAAACTATTGATCAAAGACAGCCTATCTGTTATCATCATCATTATCTCAGCCACAAGTGAACGTAGATATCCTCGAGGACTTCTCCGGTGCGCTTTCCCATTCAACCATTCCCACTCACATGATCGTCGGAAACCTTAACGGTCGCCTCAAAAGTCGGGCATCCCGGACAACTGGGACTGTCGATGTAATAGTCGTACCTCTATCTAGTAGGTACCAATAGTATCAGAGTTTAGGGTCAAGAGAGTCATCTGACTGACACCTAGTTTTACAACTAAATTATACCTGTAATAACAATTTCATCATAATCCTACATTTACAAGAATTCAGCTTTCAATTGTCATAATTTGTATATCCTATTTGTTAAACAATAATTTAAAAAAAGGACGGGTTGCACTCCGGGAGTGCCGGCAGAAGTGAAAACTTAAACATTAAAGTTGTGGATTTTTGAATATTTTGGAATGGTTAGGGAATAATTTCGCTCAAATTGTTTTATTTATTTTATTTTATTTTACATTACCTATAAAAGTACTATCATGACCTATGTGGTAAAATACAATATTCATTTATTGCGCTATCGTAGACAAACATGACAATTTATATTATATAAAAATTTAACACTACAGAACTATTATAATAATTTTACATCAAAAAGTTTATTTCTCAGAAAAATCAACTTTCATCCATAATTTCAACGAATCTTTGCATCATCATCGCCAATCTCTAAAACTGATATAATATTTATATGGTTTATGGTAGCTGAAGTAAGAAACGAACAATTTTCGTTCGAATCTATTTAAATCCATACTAATATTATAAATGAGAAAGTGTGTCTGTCTATCTGTTACCTCTTCACGCTTAAACCGCTGAATCGATTTTGATGAAATTTGGCATAGAGATAGTTTAAGATACGAGGAAGGACATAGGATAGATTTCATCCTGGAAATTATACCTAAAAAGATTGAAAAGTGAGTGAACATTTCTGTTGGGTTGCGGTGACCCTGTAGGAAATGTAATTATAAGACCAAAAGCACAATTGCTCTTACATTTGCTTAGGCGCTTTTAATAATCCCTTTTATCAAGTTCCACGCGTACGTAGTCGCGGGCAAAAGCTAGTGTCTTATAAAGACCGCATCAATAGTAGTCTAGACACGCGGCAGCGTGTACAGCCAAGTTCACCCCAGGAACTGGCGAGCAGCAGCCGTGTGTTATATTACACGAACCGTTTGGAGTCACTTTTGACCCCTCAATAACTCCAAATCTATTTAACATATAAACATGAAATTATTTTATCTATTTAGATCCCTTAGAACAACTAGAAATGAAATGAAATGAAATGAAATGAAATGAAATGAAATGAAATGAAATGAAATGAAATGAATATTTATTGTGTGACAGATATAGGTTAACATTTTTACATTTTGCGGTTACTGGTGCAAGCGTTGGATCAGCCAAATCTTACCTTTTCAGGTGTATACACATTACATAATTAGAATTTAAATTTATAACTAATATGTCAAATAGATAGATTACAAGATAAAAAAAGAAAAATAAATACACTAAGAGATATCCGGACTAGACCCTCAAATTCCATTAATATAGGTGAAATAGTTATTGAGATATTAAAGTCCAAAAAACTGCATTTTTACCACTGACTGACTGACTGACTGACTTAGTGACTGGTAATCAAAAACCTTACCCCCTTCCAGGTGACCTAGAAAGGTGAAATTTGGCATTCAGCTTGTTAATTGTGTGTGTACATATAAAAAAATCGAAAATACTGTTTTTTTTTTACTTTTATAATTATTACTATTATTTACTCTCTCTCTCTCTCTCTCGCTCACAAAGTAATGATATCCCATCAAAAATATAAATGTTAAATGAGAGCCAAGTTCAATATCGCGTGCAACGTTGTCGACTTCGCCAGCAAAAGAATTGAGATCTATATGGGCGCCAAATTCTTTGCCCTACATTTTTTAGATACAAGGACATGCGCCATACTTCTTCTTCGTCTCGTGTCGATGGTTTCATAATATCATACAGTGCGGGACCAGAAAGTGGCGACGTTCAGGGCCCTCTGTGTCGCGTCTCGTAGGTCCTGCTCGGAACACGTGTAAGGGCTTGCTGGGCAAGACAACATGTGCGTCATCGTTTGGGGGGTTGAGCCACACTCAATGCATTTATTTTACTTGGGGTGTAATTCAATATCAAGATTTGACTTGGCTAGTTTTTACATATGAATTTATATTATATTTGTCTAATCATCAATCTATTTTCGTAAAGGTAAGTACGCAAGTTAGTGTACATCCTGTTACTTATACTGTTAGCTTGATAATAATACTATGTAAATTATATAGGGACAACAGCCACTATATGGCATGTTTAGTATTTAATTCTATTCCATCGGAAATAAGTATGTTACCAATGAACAGGTTTTGTAGGGCTCTGCGAAGGTGGTTAGCTGAGCAATGTTTTTACTCGACTCATGACTTCCTTGACAAAAGTCCTTGTAGATTAAATAGGAACTAATTAAAAAAACACATGACATATTATTTATTTAATTAATTCTGGCATTTTATTGATGTTAACATACTAAAGTTTATTAAGACATTAAGTCAAAATGTGACATGTACGCGTTCGTAATTAAGTATGTACTTAATAATAGTTTCAATGCTGTAACTTACACTATAAAATTTGCATGCCGGATTTCCGGCTGAATATGTACCCACTATTCGAAATGTATGATTTACGCCTGTACAACTTCTACATATTCAGCAAATAAATATTTAATTTCATTTCATTTCATTTTCATTACTTTTATAAAATTTAGTCAGTTTGTGAAAACTAGGCGCCCATATAGATCTCAATTATTTTGCCGGCGAAGTCGACAACGTTGCACGCGATATTGAACTTGGCTCTCCTTAAACATTTATGTTTTTGATGGGATTTTGTATTTCGTTGTGCTAAGATTGCGATCATTTGACATCTTTAACCCGAATTCATTATTTAAAAATTCAAATAATGGTTAATTTTTATCGTCTGCAAAGTAAATGTTGAAATCTCCACTCAAAATCATTGGCAAATCATCAAACCTTTTACTCCTAATATCAAGAACTAATGAGTCACGTGCGGATTGCTTTAACGTATTATTAAAAAAAAAAGAGACGATTTCCCTTAAATAGGTCGCTAAAATTTGTCGCGCGTATATATAGATTAACGCTATAAAGTATCAACATATAACAAATACTAACTGTGCCCCGCGGTGTTACTCGCTCCTCCATACCGAATTTCATGAAAATTGCTGGCAGCCGTTTGAGCGTGAAGAAGTAACAAACATACCTACATTCACACACACCCACACACACACTCACAAACTTTCGTTTTTATAATATTAGCGAGATAATTAAAATCTGTTTTTTCACCGCCTACAACTTATCTGCTTTGCTCAAAGGTTGACTGGTATTGATGCCCAATGGCATTAAGTCCGCCTTGTGTGCGTTTTTTTTTTTCAATTGTGCAAGAAAGATTAAATAAATAAATAAAACATATGATAAGTTTCTCCCTTCCCTATAGCACTTTGGTCCATAATATAAAACTTTGAAAATATTCAAAGTAATATTTCTCATAAGTAGTACAGTTGTTAGTCCGCTGTTTTCTAACATAATTGTGCGCATCGGGTTACAAGCATAAAATTTCTACCACAGATAGAGTGTTCCACGGTGATTATTTTATTTGACGACGCGTTTGGCTCGGTTTGTAGACACCTGCCTACTGAGCCGGCGGTCCCGGGTTCGAATCCCGGCCAGGGAAAATATTTGTGTGATGTACTCGAAAATTTGTGCTTGGGTCATGGTTGTTCTATGTATTTAAGTATATATTTATCTATATAAGCATGTATATCGTCGTCTAGTACCCATAACACAAGCCAGCTTGAGCTTAATTTGGGACTAGATCGATTTGTGTGAGGTTGTCCGATATTTATTTATTTATTTATTATTTTCAAATATGGAGGGAAGTCAGATACGTCTCCTGTGAGGCAGGAGAGCGGAGTGAATATACGACCAAGTATCCCTCTTTTCTTTCTTTATTGCTGGTCAGCTAAGTCTACTAGGAATTATTTGAAATCTTTTCCGTGTAAAACAGATATCATAATTTTTTTTTTATGTTATTTTTGTATAGTTCTATATAAAAATATGGGTGTAAAAGGTAAAAATCACAACAAGTTTTTTATTTAGTGAGGTAAATTAGTTCAATTTCGTGAACATTTTCAAATTATTATTATTATTTTAAAAATCTCATTTAATCTAGTTTCTAAAAATATATGCATGTTGGGCACTTCTCATACAAACAGTAGCTTAAAATATATATGATTTTTACCATTTCGGAAATACACCCATATTTTTATATGTTACTATGAATAAATAGCATGAAAAATGAATTGCTGATATCTGTTTTACACGAAAACGATACCACACAAGTCCTAGTAGCGTTAACTGATCAGTAATATAAAAAGAAAAATAGGACTCCTTTGTCCTATTCACCCCGCTTTCCCGCCGCACAGGGGACGAATCTGACTTCCCTCTACATCTGAAAATAATCACCGCAGCTCCACACTCTATTTGTGGCAGAAATTTTGTGTTTGTATCCCGATGGACACAATTTCGCGACTTAGCAAAATGTACTAGGGCACGCAGGCTAAGCTTAACATTAACATTTTTTTCAAGGTGCTTTTTTGTATCAGATGTGCCCAAAATGTATATATTTTTAAAACAAGATTAAATTTTCTATTTAGTGTTTTTTTTTTTTTTTATGCATGAAATATAACTAATTTATCGATCTGAATAAAAAAATATTGTTGTGATTTTTACCTTTTCGGCAATAAACCCAATTTTTAAAGCAAACTATTCTTAAATAACATAAAAAATGAATAGCTGATATCTATTTAACACGAAAACGATGCTGCACAAGCCCTAATAGCCTGAACTGATCAGTAATAAAAAAAAGAAAAAGAGCAGGACTTGGTCCTCTTCACCCCGCTCTCCCGCCACGCAGGGGACGAATATGACTTCCCTCCACATCTGAAAATAATAACAATAGAACGCTCTATATGCGGTAGAAATTTTATGCTTGTAACCCGATGCGCACAATTTTGCGGCTTAGCAACTCTACTAAATTTGTTAAGGTTAAGTCCGAACTATCCGATCCCACCAAAAACATTTCATGTAAAATTGGCGGCCAAGACTCACATGCTCATAACGCTTTCGCTGTAAAAAAGTTGTCAGATCCCTCGAAAAGCCAAGCCCCTAAGCCCTGAGTTTACTAATCCTACACCTTGGCTTCAAAAGTATGGCTTGGCCGTTTCATAGAGTAACGTAGATAAGTCCAACGAACCGTCTGGCCCATACGGTATCAAGAAATTAAGCCCGTTAAACTTATTTACGGTACTTTATGAAACGGCCAAGCCATACTTTTGAAGCCAAGGTGTAGGATTAGTTAGTAGTGGCAAAATCGGCGTATTTTAGGTACCAATAAAACCTAAAGTATTTAAGCTAGATCAATGAAATTAAGTACATTTATTTTTATATGTTCCCTAACAGAATCTTAACCTGTGAATTTGGGCGCTCTAGTGTTAACTGGGCCAAAGCTATGAGGGTTTGAAAACTAGACGAAACGGTTCGAGAAAAGGTAGGTAGTGCCCCGCTTCTTTTTTGCTCGTCTTGGCGGGGGCACTACCGTGCCCCCAGATTTTAATATATCTCACTGACACTTGATTTCTATTTTAATCTCTAATGTATGTTTATGATTACGCTTCACCATCTGTCACTTATAATATTTTGTTGTTCGAAGGCCCCCTTTCCTTGAAACAGACTCGGTTGCTAGGTTACCAATTGTTTATACAACGTCTTAACCTTTTTCAATCAGGATCTGACGCGAGTTTAACATTTTTTACCCATCTAAAAAGTGCCAAGCGCCGATAAAGAAGTTATCACTTAAAAAAAAAAACATTTAATTGATAAGTAATATTTTTAAACAAATACTTCTTAATACTTCTTTATTGGCTCTTGTCGTAAAACTGATCTTTTGTTTTTATATTGGCGCAATATACTCGTAGTGGCTCAATCTCGCCTGTGTTAAAGTTCGTATCAAATGCAAAGTACCTTGCTGGCTGTTTTATTGTAGACACATTTTTATATTGACGTGTTCTATTTTACTTCACTCAATGATTGACGACTGTAAACTAAAGTTGACGACACAAGACGAGTGAATCTGGAGATATTCGTGAAGATATTGGTATATTTTTCAATGCGGTGGACAAACTAGAGTCGATGGATATAAAGATTCATGATGATATGTTGTCGATAATGTTGTTGTATACTTTACCTGCAAGTTTTTCGAACTTTCGATGTGCTATTGAAAGCCGTGATGACTTACCGAAGCCAGAGATTCTTAAGGTGAAAATCTTGGAAGAGTATGAATCCGGGAATATAAACGAAACTGATAATGATGTAATGTATGCGGAAAGGAAGAAAACACTAAATAGATGGCAAACCAATGTCAACGACAAAGGCATATCACGACCGTCACCATCTAACCGATTTCCTTACAAGGAGGATAACCGTGAAAATGAAAGGAGAGTAATAACCTGCTACCGTTGTAATCGTCTTGGCCATAAAGCTTCAAATTGTCGGGAAACTAATCGGAATTCGAAATATCACTGTAATTATGTAGAGGAAGGACTCACGTCTTTAAATGTTCCAGGTATAGGGGACTGTCAAATTGTTGATAACTTAAAACAACAATAGTGCTTGATTCTGGGTGCACATCCCACTTATGCAACGATGTTAACTTATTTGGACGTACACTTAAGGAGTATAATGGTAATCTGAGGTTGGCTATTATCACGAACACCGAGGTCCAAGTTAAGGGTATAGTCACACTATCGGTATTAAAAGATAGCTCGGCACATCTTGTTGAGTTCAAAGATACCCTCTATGTGCCAGACTTGAGGACTAACTTAATTTCGGTGGCAAAAGTGACAGATAATGGCTACGACGTAAACTTTACGCATGATGTGGACTGCACACCGGAGAGGCAACTTATATTGTTAACAGGGATGTGATTCCGCAAATGCCGTCACAAATTGTATGGAAGATGTGAGACTTTGACACGAACGATTGGGGCATTTTGACGCGACAGATGTTGTTAAATTGTTAAGGCAAACAGATCAAGATCTAAATGCAGGTGACACTACTATGGATACGTTGCGTGGTTGTGATATTTGTGCTAGAGGTAAGATGTCCATGTTGCCGTTTTCGGAGTCAAACGGTCCATGTAATGAAAGGCTGCGTATCGTATATTATGATATAGTTGGACCAATGAGATGCGAATCCAAAAGTGGTGCTAAATACATAATTACTTTCATTGATGATAGCACACGTTGGTGCAAAGTCTACTTTCTAAAGACTAAAAATAAAGCCTTAGAAGCGTTTAAAATTTACAAAAGTTATGTTGAAAAATATATTGGATCGAAAATTAAATATTTTCAATCAGATAATGGTGGTGAGTACTGCAATGCTGAATTTGATGAATTCTAACGCAAAGAAGCAATACAGAGGAGACTAACGGTACCTCGTACACCCCCAGCAGAACGGAGTTGCGGAAAGAATGAATCGCACTCTGCTTGAGATGGCTAGGTGTATGCTTCTAAATAGTTTTTGGGCTGAAGCTATAGATACGGCATGTTATGTTAGGAACCGATGTCCAACTTCTGCCTTAAATGGCGACATTCCATATGAAAAGTGGTGTCAAAAACGGGTGAATATTCACTATCTGCGTACGTTCGGGGAAAAGGTGTTTATTCTGAATAAAAATCCAAACAAAAGGTAAATTTGAGGCCCGAGGGCTAGCTGGAGTATTTGTAGGATATCCAAAAACAACTAAAGGATTTAGAGTTTGGATACCTGAGCAAAGAAAATTTGTCATTTCTAGGGACATAAAGTTTAATGATAAGCTAGCGACAAATTTTGTGATGAAGTCTTTGGATGAAGCAAAGGACTTTATTGAGATGATTTCTCCTAGAAGTGATATACAAACTAGTGATGATAAAAGTAATTGTAAAGATCAAGCATCAGTGGAGATCATATTTAGTAAAGAAATAAAAGGAGAATGTAAAGATGATAATATGAGTAAAGACGACGCTATGAAACTACGTATTGCTGTGGAAGATGTAGAAAAAGATCAGGACTCTGAACATAGCGTAGTAGGACCAAATATAGATCATGTACGCGAAGTAGTACTAAAGAGAGGGCCTGGTAGGCCAAAAGTGGTTCGGACAGGTCATCCAGGACGACCAAAGAAGGTTTATAACTACATTGAGGCGGAAGGAAGCAACCTGGACTATTGTAAAGACACCACCGAATACAAATGTCGTTGGATATAGATATGTACTCACTACAAAAACTAACGTCGACAAAACAACTAAGAAGTAGGCTAGGCTAGTGGCACAAGGATTTAGTCAACGTTTTGGAGTGGATTATGAAAAAACTTTTGCGCCCGTTGCTAGGTTGGAAACGGTGCGATTAATGATGGCTATTGCTGTAGAGATGGACTTGGAGATACATCAAATTGACATAAATACTGCGTATTTAAATGAAGAGCTCGATGAATGGCGCTGCACACATATGAGGTGCAAAGTTAACGCAACCGATCACGTTTGTTGTTTGAGAGCCCTACTTAAATATTTTTTTATTTTGTTTTTAGTATTTGTTGTTATAGCGGCAACAGAAATACATCATCTATGAAAATTTTAACTGTTTAGCCATCACGGTTCATGAGATACAGCCTGGTGACAGACGGACAGACAGACGGACAGCGGAGTCTTAGTAATAGGGTCCCGTTTTTTACCCTTCGGGTACGGAACCCTAAAAATACACTTTACCCTTTGTTTATTTGTATTAAAGCGAAAAATATAAAAATTTAAAATTATGCTTTGTCCGGAAATTTAAGTATATGAAGCCACCTGTCCTCACCACGGCGTCCAGGCCAGACATCTATTGCCATTTATTACAAGCTTTTTATTAACTTGCATTGTTATGTATGTATGTATGTATATATGTATGTAAGTATGTTTGTTCGGGTGGAATCTTGCAACTCAATTGTGAAGCAGATATCATCAACCGATTGAGCTGAAATTTTGCATACTTACATAACTTTGATGACAATACAATAATATGGTACAAGGGGCTGATCTGATGATGGAACCGGAAGGTTGCCTTGGTAGGAACTCCATAATAGAAAAAGCAACCCTACCGAGTTTGGGCTCTTTAGAATCGTCTCAGTGAGCATTTGATGGCTATCCAGAGAAAAGTATAGTCGGCTATAAAAGCTTGTCACTAAAATGAAATTTTTATTTATTTATTTATTTTATTTATTTGTACATGGAGAACCAACAGCTTATTTTACGCAAGTAGTAACATGACTAGTAATACAGAGCCAATTATAGGATCTCAATTATAGGATTTTTGTCAGAAACTTATTATATCAAAGCCACTAGCTAAAACATTGTTTTTTTTCAACCAGCACGGCTAGCATAACTTTGACACGCGACTCTTTCTCGCGCGAGATATACTACCTGTCTCTATCTGTACAGTACTATGAGACAGTGACGGATGATGATATCACTATATAAGTTAATGCTAGACGTGCAGTTGCTTCATTTCCATGGAGCTATTATATAAGACAACAGGAGTGTGCAGTGCACTCAGAATAAATATGCACACAAAATTAAATCTTAACGCGGCGGGAAAGTATAGTAGGGGCTTTTCTTTAGCTTATAGTTAGTCAACTCTCCTTATATAGATCTACTTATACAGTGTGTATATTTGATATAACCGCATAATTTACGGAGGCTTAGAATAGGCACTTATTAATATATTTATCCATAGACTATAAAAAAAACGAACATTTCTTTTTCCATATAAAATTAATCAGCAAGCAATGTACTTGTTTGTTGTTGTTTGTTGACACATAACATAGTGATGTCACAACTGTCACTAGTAATAACTACGCCATACATTGCTGCTCAGAAAATTTAAAAAAATTAATTACGCTATTGTAGTTAACGCTTAGTTAATAATTGTTATAAATATCAGATTATAGCACTAAAATCTCCGTCTGGCTACAATATGCGGTTGTATCAAATATACATACACGCTGCATAGTTCTCTATAGTTCTCTATATATCTTAGTTCTTTATATGGTTAGGGTTAAGCATTTCAAGACGATGGCATTACATACCTATATACCTCATATTCAGCTATGCCGAGAACAGTTTAACTTTGAGGATTATTTAATGATAACAGAAAATTCCTTTGTCTCGTTCTTGCGCAAAAAAAAGTATATAATAAGGCGAATTTTAAAATGTTATGATTCGAGCGCCTAAGATTAGGTAGTAGATACGTAGTTTCCAATTAAGTTTGTTTAATTGGTCAATATATTTTTGCTCACGACATAGAACCGGTATGTACTTATGTATAAAGGTTCTTTTCATCAATAAATCAAAAAAGAAAAAATGTTTCGAGCGGCAATGTCGAGACAATGTCGAGAGAACAATTTTGTATAGTGAAGGTATGATGACTTATTTATATAACTAACATCTGAATGTTATTGAAGTTCAACTGCTCGATTATGCAGCTATGCAGTTTTATTGTTGGCGTTCAAATTTGCAATGGATACAACCAGACCAGGCCTCAGTCATTTTAGCTTGGGTAAACGATGTCACATTATGTCAGTCTAATTAGAAGGTTCCGATTGCGAGAATAATAATAATAATAGCCTTTATTAACAATTTTAAATCTAGTGCTTACAATGTATTTTTTTTCAAACTTATTACATTTACTATTCATTAAACATATTCATTTTCTGACATCGGTCAAGATTGATTTGCTTTTGTGGCCTCTACAAAAGCCCCCAAATTTTATAGGCTTGCGGCAATAACCGGAAACAAATTACGCAACCTCAGCTTGTTTTTTAGGGTTCCGTAGTCAACTAGGAAGAGACGTACAACGTAGTCAATGCCAGGAAGTGTTCAGATTTTAGAACCATTAGCCTCATGAGTCATGTATTAAAGTTATTCCTCTCAATAATACATAATCGCATAAGAACTAAATGCGATCTCCAACTCGGGGCAAGCCAGTTTGGCTTCCGTTCTGGTATGGGAACGAGGGAGGCGCAGTTTGCACTAAACTATTGACGAATCTACTCTATTGACGATTTTTTTTCAAAAAACTGAGTGCACACCCTTAACCGGTTCGCTACCTAAGATTAATAATTAATTTATATATAAACTTAATATAATTATGTTGACATGTAAAACTATGTTTTATCAAAATAAATGAATGAATGAATGAATAATAGAATTAGATTTAAATTAGATGTATAAAAATACAAAAACAGGAACACAACCAATCGTTGGCCAGCATTGACGTAATAATTACATGGACACACAATCAGACGGAAAAAATGGCACCTTTCAAACTAATGCAAAATCACAAATCGCATTACTTGGGCGATCAGTCTCGTTTAGACCATGACACGTGACGGGTCTCAAAAGTGACTTAATTTTCAGTGAAAAATTACAGAAATAACAACTATTAAATAAAGTAACAGGACGGAATATTGTTTTTTACTCAAGTTCTATTGATTAATTAACGAATCCTATGATTTTTCGTAGCATATTTTGTATTAGAGTTATTAACTTTGTCCCTACAATGCATCTCATCACAGAACAAAAATCTAAGGAGTCGCCATAGTTTCATATTTTATTAATAAATAAAGGAGTGCAATAAATAGGTTATTATCCTATTTTTTTTATTCAAGATTCCATGCGATATTCAACAACGTAAAAATGGAGATCACATTTAGCAAAAGACAAACGCGAAGAATAATTGAAGCCAAATAATTCGTCTCACGTGTGTTCGGCATAATCATATGTTTTTTTTATGTTAATCAACAGAAGCGTAAAATGGTGACATTCATAAATTACTAAAAAAATTGCTCTGTTGTTATTGTTTTATTTTGTCACAGAGTACACTGTCAGTTTAAACCTTTGAACGCCAAGAACACATAAAGGCGACGGCGACGTGTGCTGCCGTGCATACCACGCCACCGACAAATAAGATCAAACTTTAAAGGGTTAATAATTTCAATATTTTGCACTTGTCTTACTCTCATTTCACATACTGGAACAAGGAGAAATAATGTCATTATTACTGATCCCTTCTATCGGAAACTATTTATGCAGTTGTTAAATAAAAACGTAACTAAATTTGTTATTAACAATTTACGAGTTTATTTAGTTCAAACAAAACATATATTTAATACCTAAATAAAATATTAATGAAAATATTTTTAGTGTGTAAAAATATTAAAATCTGCTCAATTCGTGCCATGTTCCAAGTTTGACAAGAGACATGAGTCAGAATACGCTAAAAAAGTTAATTTACACGAAAAATATTTGTGGTAATAAGTACGTAAGCCAATTTGACACTTAAACGTTTGAGCAATGAGTTCTTTTGTACGAACTAATTATGTTGTTGTAAATTATAAATAAGCGTTATTGGCATCTACTTGAACATGACAACGATGCCACTTATTTTGTAATTTTTGTTCGGGTCTGTGGCTCTATAATCAATAATACCTCAATGTTGGCCAGCCACAATTTCTTTAACTTCTCCTTGAACGACGTACATAATATACTTACAGTCTGGTATTAAACCCGTAGAATAGCCTAACGTAGCTCTTGACTCTGTTACTGCTCTCACAGAGGCAAACAAAAACATAACAAAAATAACACACCTCTTAATCATTGTCAATTTAAGTTTGTAAATAATTGACTCAATATTAACCAACTTTTTATCTGACGTTATTCCCACTTGGCGGTGCGTTGGAAAATGTTTGATATCGTAATAATAAATACAAACTATACGACCTCGAGAGCTAGTAATAGATACTAATTAGAAAAACAAGTGCGAGTCGGACTCGCACACCGAGGGTTCCGTACAAACACTCCATCCCTAAGTGGTTAAGTTAAGTTTGCACCTGGTATGTATAGCGCCCCATATAAATTAGGTGCAAAGTTAGGTATTAAAAAAACTACTTACTAGATCTCGTTCAAAACAATTTTCGTTGGTAGTTTTTATAGTAATGTACATCATATGTTTTTTTTAGATTTGTCATTTTCTTATTTTAGAAGTTAGAGGGGGGGTGGACCAACTTTTTTCCACTTTGGAAGCGTCTGTCACGCAAACTATTCGGTTTAGAAAAAAAATATTTTAGAAACCTCGATATCATTTTTTAAGACCTATCCCTATACCCCACACGTATGTTTGATGAAAAAAAAATTTTTTAAGTTTCAGTTCTAAGTATGGGAGCCCCCAATATTTTTTTTATTTTTTTTATTTTTGCATCAAAATCTTAATGCGGTTCACAGAATACATCTACTTACCAAGTTTCAACAGTATAGCTCATAGTTTCGGAAAAATGGCTGTGACATACGGACGGACAGACGGACAGACAGACGGACAGACAGACATGAAGAATCTATAAGGGTTCCGTTTATTGCCATTTGGCTACGGAACCCTAAAAACCGGCCAAGAGCATGTCGGGTTAAGCTCACTGTAGGGTTCCGTAGTTGCCCATTCTTCACAATAGACACAGCGGTTTTAAGCACGAGGTTTAAATTACGAGAAAGATTTCAAGCTCTATAAAAACGTCGTAAACGCCACAGTAACTGTAATTACTTATAACCTTCTGGAAGTTATTGATTCTACGCGCCAGATTGAGCGAAATGTTTTAATACAGTATGGCACTTAACATATGTGTAACGTTCGAAGTAGGTATAAGGACACCGCGCGACACTTACGTCATTATAAATAAATTTATGATTTTTTGCGATAACTCAAAAACGGCTCGACCGATTTTAGTCAATACCTATAGTTTTCATTGAAAGTACTTAGATAAGGCCTCATTATCATGAATTTTTCCATATTTTTTTGACCCGTGGTTGAAAAGTTGGGGGGCGCTGTTTTTTTGATTTCCGGGGCAAATATTTACAAAACTGCTGATTTTATCAAAAAATAATGTTTGGAGACCCCTATTCTTTTTAAGAGACCTATTCAACGACACACACAACACTAGTGTTGGAACAAAAAAAATCACCCCCACTTTAGGTGTACGAGTTACCCGAAAAAAAGTTTTTTTTATTTTTTTTTATTTTACCGTTTTGTCGGCGTGGTACATTCACATATTCATTACAAATTTCAGCTTTCTAGTACTAATGATCATGGAACTAAGCCGCGAACGGACAGACAGACAGACAGACGGACATGGCGAAACTATAATTAATTCCTAGTTGACTCTTCTTCTTCATCAAGTGCCTCTCCATTACTGAAGGTAGGCAGTCAGCTTCTTAAAATTGTCCTTGTCAAGCGCCAATCTGAACAGCTGCTCGACGGTCTTAATCCCTGTCCACTCCTTGATATTTCGGAGCCAAGACATCTTGCGTCTACCTGCTTTCCGCTTGCCGGGCACATTTCCCATCATGATAGTCTGCAGGAGGGCATGCCGATCATTCCGCTGTACATGTCCGAGGTAGGCGACCTTTCTCTGTTTTACAGTCCGGATAAGTTCGACGTTTTTTCCCATACGGCGTACACTTCTACGTTTGTAACTTTATCCGTCCAGCTGATACGAAGCAGGTGACGGTATGACCACATTTCAAAAGCTTCTAATTTTTTACGGAGCTCTGCTTTCATGGTCCACGCTTCACACACCCATACAGAACAACGGGCCAGATGTAGCATTGAAGGAGCCTGGTTCTCAATTCGATGGAGAGATGTCGACTGCACAAGACTTTCTGCATGCTAGTAAATGAAGCACGGGCGATTTCGATACGAGCACGAATTTCAGTATCGCTCTCCCAAGTGTCGGTAAGCCACGAGCCTAAATACTTATACTTGTCAACGTTCTCCAGTGTGTTGCCGTCGACCTGGATGTTTGCACGGATTTTCTGCGAGTGTGATATTACCATGACCTTAGTTTTCGAGACGTTCATATTCAAGCCGACTTTTCTGCTGTGTAGAGAAACCCGGTTAACTATCTCGCGAAGGCCTTCCTCTGTGCTTGCTATAAGAACGGTGTCGTCAGCATAGCGCAAATTATTTATAAATTGCCCATTGATTACAACACCGTGCTCCACGTTTTCAAGCGCTTCTTTGATAATCACTTCCGAGTAACTGTTGAACAGAATTGGAGACATAATACAACCCTGTCGTACGCCCCTCTGTATGGCGACCGGGTTCGTCTGCTCACGATCCACCCTTACTGTCGCACTCTGATTCCAATACAAATTCCGGATTATACGCAAATCTTTGTCGTCTAGACCTATATTTTCCAACATTCTTATTAGTTCCACGTGTTTGATACGGTCAAAGGCTTTTTCATGGTCTATAAAACAAAGATATACATTTTGTTGCTTATCACGGCATTTTTGGACCAGAACGTTTAGTGCAAACTGCGCCTCCCTCGTTCCCATACCAGAACGGAAGCCAAACTGGCTTGCCCCGAGTTGGAGATCGCATTTAGTTCTTATGCGATTATGTATTATTGAGAGGAATAACTTTAATACATGACTCATGAGGCTAATGGTTCTAAAATCTGAACACTTCCTGGCATTGACTACGTTGTACGTCGCTTCCTAGTTGACTACGGAACCCTAAAAAACAAGCTGAGGTTGCGTAATTTGTTTCCGGTTATTGCCGCAAGCCTATAAAATTTGGGGGCTTTTGTAGAGGCCACAAAAGCAAATCAATCTTGACCGATGTCAGAAAATGAATATGTTTAATGAATAGTATATGTAATAAGTTTGAAAAAAAATACATTGTAAGCACTAGATTTAAAATTGTTAATAAAGGCTATTATTATTATTATTCTCGCAATCGGAACCTTCTAATTAGACTGACATAATGTGACATCGTTTACCCAAGCTAAAATGACTGAGGCCTGGTCTGGTTGTATCCATCGCAAATTTGAACGCCAACAATAAAACTGCATAGCTGCATAATCGAGCAGTTGAACTTCAATAACATTCAGATGTTAGTTATATAAATAAGTCATCATACCTTCACTATACAAAATTGTTCTCTCGACATTGTCTCGACATTGCCGCTCGAAACATTTTTTCTTTTTTGATTTATTGATGAAAAGAACCTTTATACATAAGTACATACCGGTTCTATGTCGTGAGCAAAAATATATTGACCAATTAAACAAACTTAATTGGAAACTACGTATCTACTACCTAATCTTAGGCGCTCGAATCATAACATTTTAAAATTCGCCTTATTATATACTTTTTTTTTGCGCAAGAACGAGACAAAGGAATTTTCTGTTATCATTAAATAATCCTCAAAGTTAAACTGTTCTCGGCATAGCTGAATATGAGGTATATAGGTATGTAATGCCATCGTCTTGAAATGCTTAACCCTAACCATATAAAGAACTAAGATATATAGAGAACTATAGAGAACTATGCAGCGTGTATGTATATTTGATACAACCGCATATTGTAGCCAGACGGAGATTTTAGTGCTATAATCTGATATTTATAACAATTATTAACTAAGCGTTAACTACCATAGCGTAATTATTTTTTTTAAATTTTCTGAGCAGTAATGTATGGCGTAGTTATTACTAGTGACAGTTGTGACATCACTATGTTATTTGTGTCAACAAACAACAACAAACAAGTACATTGCTTGCTGATTAATTTTATATGGAAAAAGAAATGTTCGTTTTTTTTATAGTCTATGGATAAATATATATTAATAAGTGCCTATTCTAAGCCTCCGTAAATTATGCGGTTATATCAAATATACACACTGTATAAGTAGATCTATATAAGGAGAGTTGACTAACTATAAGCTAAAGAAAAGCCCCTACTATACTTTCCCGCCCTTCTCTATCCTGCCCTAGCTGAACTAACTGAAAACTGCCTAAACTCTAAAACTAGTACATAATCATCATCATCATCATTGTCCTATAGCATCTATAAAAGATGATTGAAGCAGCGTCCAAAAAAGTGCGGCACTTACGAATGTGACTCGATAGCCCAAATCGAGAGCGATAGCCTCGGCCCCATATTTGACATAAAAATATTGCGCCAGTTGGTGAAGGGGGAAGAGTGGTGTCTTACTACTAATAACTACTTGAAAACTACTAATCACTACTATTTTTGTGACTGGCAATAATAGAAAGGGACAAACGGACCTTGTGCGTGCGGTCTCTGTCAGATCGTGGCCCCTTCAATTGTAAAATATATTTTATGAATTTACATTAAGATTTAATTTTGTGTGCACATTTATTCTGAGTGTACTGCACACTCCTGTTGTCTTACATAATAGCTCCATGGAAATGAAGCAACTGCACGTCTAGCATTAACTTTGACACGCGACTCATGTCGCGCGTGATATCATCATCCGTCACTGTGTCCTAGTACTGTACAGATAGAGACAGGTAGTATATCTCGCGCGAGAAAGAGTCGCGTGTGAAAGTTATGTTAGCCGTGCTGGTTGAAAAAAATCAATGTTTTAGCTAGTGGCTTTGATAGAATAAGTTTCTGATAAAAATCCTATAATTGAGATCCTATAATTGGCTCTGTATTACTAGTTTTTTTTTTTTAATTTATTTATCTCATGCATAGCTTACATTTGGTACATATATCTTACTATCGCCAAACATACGTAACTACTTGCGTGTTACTACTTGCGTAAAATAAGCTGTTGGTTCTCCATGTACAAATAGGTAAATAAAATAAATAAATAAATAAAAAAATCATTTTAGTGACAAGCTTTTATAGCCGACTGTACTTTTCTCTGGATATCCATCAAATGCTCACTGAGACGATTCTAAAGAGCCCAAACTCAGTAGGATTGCTTTTTCTATTATAATAGAGTTCCTATGGCCACCTTCCGGTTCCATCATCAGACCCCTTGTACCATATTATTGTATTGTCATCAAAGTTATGTAAGTATGCAAAATTTCAGCTCAATCGGTTGATGATATCTGCTTCAAAATTGAGTTGCAAGATTCCACCCGAACAAACATACTTACATACATACATAACAATGCAAGTTAATTAAAAGCTTGTTATAAATGGCAATTGATGTCTGGCCCGGACGCCGTGGTGAGGACAGGTGGCTTCATATTACTTACTTAAATTTCCAGACAAAGCATAATTTTAAATTTTGATATTTTTCGCTTTAATACAAATAAACAAAGGGTAAAATGTATCTTTAGGGTTCCGTACCCGAAGGGTAAAAAACGGGACCCTATTACTAAGACTCCGCTGTCCGTTTGTCTGTCTGTCTGTCCATCTGTCACCAGGCTGTATCTCATGAACCGTGATAGCTAAACAGTTCAAATTTTCATAGATGATGTATTTCTGTTGCCGCTGTAACAACAAATACTAAAAACAAAATAAAAAAATATTTAAGTAGGGCTCTCAAACAACAAACGTGATCGGTTGCGTTAACTTTGCACCACATTTGTGTGCAGCGCCATACATACCAGGTGGAAACTAAACTTAACCCGGTCAGTTAAGATGGAAAGTGTTTGTACGGAACCCTCGGTGCGCGAGTCTGACTCGCACTTGGCCGGTTTTTTTGGTTGCGCAAGAACGACAAAGGAAATATTTCCTGTTATCATTAAATAAACCTTGAAGTTAAATTCTTCTCGGTATAACTTAATATGAGTTATATAGGTATGTATGTAATCATTTGATAGTGGGTTTAAAATTTTACCACTTTTGGACCATACAAAAATTACTACTACCAATAAAGTAGGACAAAACTAGAGTATCCGGGAGCCGCGGGCAAAAACTAGTTGACTTGATACTAACGTGTTTTTTGGCTACTATTTTGGGTAAAATGTACAAAGTTTAGTTTAAGTTTGCGATTACTCCACCGACAAGAGCGAAGCTCTTAAATTATGAATGAATGTACAAAGTTTACTACCAATTTGCCGAAATTTAAGGTCAAAGCAATTAAGCGGTTGATGATCTTGAACTTTATTTAAGTTGTAGATATGTTCAAGGCGCTATGTTAGCAGCGAGCACATAACACCGTAGATATGTATTTATTTATTTTGAGCTTTTGTTACTAACAATCTACGGATATTTATTCCGAAATAAAGATATTATTATAGCATTATTATAAACTTTATTGTACAAAAAAAACGGTGTACAAATGGCATTCTCTACCAGTCAACCATTGGGCTAAATAGAAACATTTTATGGTGCAGGGCCTGTCAACTATCAACATTATATCACTTTTGGTGGAAAACTTATTATATCTTAATAATAAAATTTGCACAATAAATACACATACACAAATAAAATATTAAATTTAAATTTATAGTATATTTATTTTATTAATTTAAATTTATCGCTGTTTTTCGTCGTTATCTCAGAAATGGCACATATATGTAATGTGCCATTCAATTATCAAATTACTACTTACATAGTCGGATAAAAAATACCTTTTTCTCAAACATGCAATGAAATATTGATGTTATGTTCCTTATAAAAGGCTGCGAAGTATGACGTTTCCGATGCAGCTTGAAGAGAGGTCGTTAATGGAATTTCATACAAAATTGGAGGCCTAGGCCGGCAACATGCTCTTTTTTAATTTCTATTCCACATAAGTTTGTGTCATGGCATCATGACGACCATTAACGTACTCGGCCGTCGAATTAAATTTCGTAAATGATTTTATTGCAGCTCCAATTAATGCCGAGGCATCGTCAACGACGACTTCATTTGGGGTTGCATTGTTTTGGCTCTTACACCACGTATCAAGCCATTTATATATGGCGTCCAAAGTATGACTATCAGAAATCATATGTGTTACAGGTACACTTTCATTGTAAATTGACATCATCACGCATGAATATAAAAACATCTGTTTAGTAAGGATGATGTCTTTATGTGCTCCAAAAGGTTTGAAGATGCTTCCTGTCGCGTCGATACTTTACAGTTCTTTCACATTTTCTGTAATCCCTGTAGTATTGTTCTTGAGCAGGAGACCAATAGTAAACACAGAAAGGAAACATTGATATGAATCTAATCAGCGTATCATACGGAGGTAACCGTGTCATAATCCATAAAGCTATTATTGGATTAGGATCGTAATGTAAGCTTTTCCGCTTTTCATATTTTATTTGTTTTAAGCAACCTATTGTAGGTAAGTGACTCGGTTCTGGATCATTATCGCCCATCACAGAATCGCACAGTCTATTTCGAACCGTCACAGCATATTCTGACTTTAACTCGTCACTAAAATGTACAAAGCTCACAGCGTGTTATGGGTGAAAGCTTAATTTTTTTCTTTAAATTGTGTGTAAATTCTTCATCACAGTTAAATATCGTGCATGTACAATGGGCAATTTTTTCCGTTGGCCAATTAATTAAAACTTCTACTTTTGCATTACATTGCTAACAATAACCAAAACACTTCACATTAAGTTCGTTTTTAATAGAGTAGTTGTGAAATATCCAGCTGCAGGAGGAACGATTTTTTTTCCAAATTTCCTCTCTTAGAAGGTGAGCCCATTGGTGTTTCGGCAGCAACGTTTTAGTGCGAAGATCGGATAAATGTTGTGTCCGCTTCACACAACAATTAATTGGTTTTATTTTATTCCATTGATAAATATCAAGAAAAAAATCGAAGCTTTTGCAGTTATTTCTAGGTTTTTCTGTTGTATTTGATTCTGCGGATTCGGAATCGGTGTCTTCGTTGTAATCAAAAAAGTACTCGTAATTTCTACAGAGTGACAAGTATTAGTGATTTTTCCGACATTGTGTATAAGAGTTCTTATCTGATATCTTTAAATACCTGGTCACAAGGCGAAGGAATATCATTTTTATTCCGAAAGAACTTCTTGAATTTTTGAAAAACTTCCTTTTGTCTGTCTAACGGAACTGCACTAGGTCGACCTCTTTTCATAAAACTTGATGGGATTATTTTTTATTGATAATAATCATCAGTGCGGAGCAGTATTAATAAAATTATTATAACGGGAAATTTAATTCTCGGCGGGAAAATATTACGTCAAATAAGTCGTTTTTTTTTACCGTAAGAGGCTGCGGCATTACCGACAAGACCAGGCTAAAATCATGATTATGGTTAATGTTATTAAAACAAAGTTATTTATATGCAAATACTAGCAGTTTTCCAATGGACAAATAATTGTACATTGCGTTTATTAATTTATTTTATATATTTTGTTTTCTTTGCACAAAACAAACATTTCATCGGCAAAGCGCGTCACACATGAGACTACTATGATATAGCATGTTCCTTAGGTTCCGTGTGTTACTAGCTTTACAATACTCACATGAAAATCTTATTTTGGGTGTAACTTCACTACAAACACACAACAACACTATCAAACTCAAAGGTACAAATTAGGTACTAAAACTTTACAAATAAATTAAATAGTTGTAACGCTTATAACTAGATGAAACCAGCTTGGTCCAGTCAACCTGACGTCAGAATGGCTGGCCACTTTATTTTTAATATTTTTCCCTTATTAGCGAGGTACAAATTATTTCATATCAGGTACAAAATAGGTACAAAAACATAAGATATCTAAACTACCAAAATCTCTCTTGGTCCAGTCATCCTGACGCTCACGAATATATCCGATGGAGAGCTTTCCTCAGGTGCGGGGAAGAAATTAGTATTCCGAACGCTGATGCGGGAAAGATATATCTGGATTTTGCACGAGTAAAAAAACCGGCCAAGTGCGAGTCGGACTCGCGCACCGAGGGTTCCGTACAAACACTTTCCATCCCTAAGTGTTTAAGTTAAGTTTGCACCTGGTATGTATAGCGCCCCATATAAATTAGGTGCAAACTTGCAAAGTTAGGTATTAAAAAAAAACTACTTACTAGATCTCGTTCAAAACAATTTTCGTTGGTAGTTTTTATAGTAATGTACATCATATGTTTTTTTTAGATTTTTCATTTTCTTATTTTAGAAGTTAGAGGGGGGGGGACCAACTTTTTTCCACTTTGGAAGCGTCTGTCACGCAAACTATTCGGTGTAGAAAAAAAATATGTTAGAAACCTCGATATCATTTTTGAAGACCTATCCATAGATACCCCACACGAACGTGTTTAATGAAAAAAAAAATTTTGAGTTTCAGTTCTAAGTATGGGGAGCCCCCAATATTTATTATTATTTTTTTATTTTTGCATCAAAATCTTAATGCGGTTCACAGAATACATCTACCTACCAAGTTTCAACAGTATAGCTCTTATAGTTTCGGAAAAAAATGGCTGTGACATACGGACGGACAGACGGACAGACGGACAGACGGACAGACAGACAGACATGACGAATCTATAAGGGTTCCGTTTTTTGCCATTTGGCTACGGAACCCTAAAAACGGACAGTAAGTGTTTTGTCAATGCTTTTTTCTCAGTGCAAAAACTCGTCGGGTATTTTCGACCCTATGACGACCAGTGCGAAAGCATTTTCATCTAGTACCTACGTTTATCGGGTCTTAAAGATCCGATGCCCGGTGACCTAGATGATAGCTCAGTCGAGGTAGTGCAGTCCAAGTGTGTGGTTGTTAGCTGCGATAAAATATAACCAGGGATACTAACATGCGAGCAAAATCGATTGAAATGACTCATGACCAGAGCCCAGAATATCCATGGCAAAACAAAACACTGTCACAAACTAGATAGTGTTAGAAACATTTCTTTATCGATATCGAGTGTTATTTATTATATTCGTCGGTTGAAAACCAAAACTCACTCAAGTAACCAATATCTACTTCAAACAAAACTCGTATCTTAGTATCAATTTACTAACTAGATATAATACGGGTTAGGATCAAAAAGTTGGATGAAATTAAGGCGCAGTTAGCGAGGAAATAAAGCAATTGGAATAAGTTCTGTTGGGCGACAAAATTTAACGATACTATAAGGAACCTTAAAATATAGAACCTTACGGTACGTTTAATTTGAAGGTTAACTGTCGTCGCACAACGGAGACTTTGATACAAATATTAGTTGAGTGAGTTAAGGTGGTATACTTTTTGGTCTTCACCCATACGAGGTTTTGAAGAACTATGACAGAAAGTTTAGTGAGTTTTGGCTTTGGTGACAACGAAGCGAATATATATCAGTTATACAGTGCGATAATGATAGGCTCAGTGCAATCAAGATTACGTCGGGTGATAAAAGTGTATTTTTCTACTCCAGTACTTTTTTCTGTCATTTATATAGTTACTAACTCTAATATAAAGACATAAATTATGAAAGTCTGTAAAAGTCTAACTCTATTTCCCAAAAAAACACTGCTAAACGATGTTATAATGTCGCCAAAAAAGCATCACTTAGTACCACAGATTACAAAATAAACATCTGCATTCACACAATTTGCAATTAAAAAAAAAAACTTATTGTTGCCAACTTAAAAAAAAGTTGAAAATCTTCAGTGCATGGATGTTTAGTATAGTGAACGCATACCTTTATGTATAAGTTCATATTTTTTTGACAGATGTTTAGTATAGTGAACACATACCTTTATGTATAAGTTCATATTTTTTTGACAGATAGACGTCAATAAAAAAAAAGTTTATCAGACTATTTTTTTTTTTAATTTTGTTGATTCCGAGCGGGAACATGTAATTATTTTCTTTGTTGTTTATTTGCATTTTATTTATGAAATGTCGAGTCGTAGAAAAAATATTGTATGCAACGTTGTATAAGTAGGTCAAAAAACGCTCGTGGCATCTTTGTTACGATGTTCGCTACGCTCACATCGTAACCCATGCCACTCGCGTTTTTTGCCCCCTCTTATACAACGGTTGCATAAAATACTATAATATTTTGCGTATACTGTAATAAACGCTATAGCGACAGAATATTGCATTGAGACTGTTTATCTTTTAGGTGACTTCAATGCCCATCCGGGTGAATTATTTTACGATGAGTTATCTAGTTTTTGTAAGGATCAGGGGTGGATATGGTGCTGATGTGGTCAAGCTTGGTTTAGACTCGGACACTCACGCGTATTTAAGTGATTCTCATGGATCCAAGCGATGGCTGGATCACTGCATAACTACTTCGGCTGCATGGGACACTGTTTGTGATGTTTCTGTTAACTATGACGTATACTGTTCCGATCACCTTCCCCTTTTTATTAAGTGTAATTTGTGCCTAGTTAAACCTAAACTATGTTATATTAGTAAATCAGTTTCGAACGACAAACACGTAGTTTGGGGCGATAGAACGACCCAAGAATGTGATCGTTATACAAATAAATGTAATGAATTATTGAAATGTATTGACTTTCCCCCAGAATTTAAGGACTGTTGTGACGGATGCTGTCTAAATAATTCTGAACATTGCAAGTTACTTGACGACCTATACCTTAAATTAATAACATCACTTCATGAGGCATCTTTATCCAGCAAAGCTGTCACAATTAGTTCCGGTCATGGTAAAAAGAGGGTCATCGGCTGGAATAAGCATGTAAGCGACTCGCACAGGGAGGCCAGGGCCAGGTTCCAAGATTGGATGCTGTATGGTAAACCCGCTTCTGGGCCCATTTATGAGGCGATGTGTCTTACCCGTAAAATATTTAAATCTAAATTAAAATGGGTTCAACAACACCAAGACCAGATCTAAATGGACCTACTAGCCTCGCACCATAAAAATAACGATTTTCGAAATTTCTGGAAAATCACGAAAAAGATGGAAACTGGGCCTGCACTTTCTGTTAGCGAAGATAGTATCTCAGACCCTAAGGGCATCGCGAACATGTCCAGCGAACTGTTTTATGTAAGGCCTTCCGCTAGTGTGGTCGGGGTACATCGGACACAGGTGCTCGAGGCTGCAGACCCGTCGGGTGGCCTTCAGATCCGGTTCAGCGCTAGTGACGTAACAAAGATAATAAAAAACGTGAGCATTGATTTCACGTGAGTGTAAACCGCTTAATACAATAATTAGATAGGTAATAAAAAATATGAAGAGAGGAAAGTCTCCCAGTCACGATCACCTCAGTGTCGAGCACTTGATTTCCGGCGGACCTCACCTACCCCGATTGTTGGCTATGTTTTACAATCTTTGTATATGTCACTCATATTTACCGCCGCTAATGACGAAAACAATTGTAATTCCTATTGTTAAAAACAAAACGGGAGACACATCAAATAAGGCAAATTACAGGCCTATTTAGCTGGCAACCATTGTAGCTAGGGTGCTTGACGGGCTGTTTAATATACAATTAGATAAATGTTTGAAACTGAATGACGCACAGTTCGCCTTCCGCGCCGGCTTATCTACCGAAAGCGCTATTATTTGTTTGAAGCAGGCCGTTGAGTACTATACTCGCAGAAAAACACCTATATATGCGTGTTTTCTAGATCTATCCAAAGCTTTTGATCTAGTTAACTATGATAAGATTGATAAGCTTTGGAATAAGCTTGATGAAATTAATTTTCCCAAGGAGCTCACACGCATATTTAGGTGTTGGTATGCCGGTCAGCGAAATAGTGTCCGTCGGGGTGATGTCCTATCTGACGAGTATGGTTTGGAGTGTGGGGTAAGGCAGGGGGGCTTACCTCTCCCAAGCTTTTCAATATTTATATGGATGCCCTGATTGGCGAGCTGAGCAGCACGCATGTCGGTTGTCACATAGATAAGGTTTTTTTTTGTTTTTTATATATTATTGGAGAAGTGTGAGTCCTATGCCTTGACCTGAGGTTCCACTAACCTTTAAAAAACTGCGGCACAAAAACAGGAACAACAAAAAATGCGTAGCACTATGATCAATTCAGGTGATGATGATAAAATTAATTTATAATTCCGTTGGACGACGACACATAACAGACATTGACAATGAGATAAAATCATAGATTAGAGTGTATTACTTATTTTTGGCGACCATAGACGTCACCACGCAGGTTGGTCTATGCGGATACTTCACAATGTAATATGAATACTATCTCAGGCCTAAACAATCGCATACGAAATAACATTTCATGTGCACTGTGTACTGACGTGGATTTCGTAGAAGAAGTCGCATGTCGTTAGGTATATATATACTATTATAAAATCCTAAATTTGTATTGAAAATAAATTTTCTATGGAGGGAGGTCATGATTTCAGGAAAAATCTCGATAGCGTGATGCAGCTTGATAGTGTTTTGTATGGACACGCGTCGCCGTGCCAACCTGGCGCCATCTGTTTTTTAAAAAAAACCTTTGTCCTCTAATGACTCCGAATTGGCTGGATAAAAAGTTACTAATTTTGGTACAGGAATAGCTGAACATCCAAAGATAATTATAGGATACTTTTTATTATGATTAATATTTATCTCTGAAAACATAAATTCCATGAAATATTTTCCTTACAATGTGTAAACCTTATAATGACAGCGTTTGTGATTTTGAATTTAGAACGACGCGACCCCCGCGTGGCTCTTACGTGTACAAAAACTAAAAAAAAGTGTGTGTGTCAGCTCCGACGCACGACTGGAGTTTACTCTTCAGGCCAGGCGCGCACCACGATTTTTTTTTAGTCGCGCGATAATTTTGTCGCAGAAATAAGCGTATTTATGGGTTTATGAAAATCGTGGGGCGCGCACTCTCATAAACCCATATCTTGCATTTATGCGACAAAATTATCGCGCGACTAAAATCGTGGTGCGCGCCTGGCCTTAATAAATAATAAATAAATAAATATTAAGGGACAATCATACACAAATCGACCTAGTCCAAAACTAAGCAAAGCTTGTACTATGGGTACTAGACGACGACATACATAATATATAAATACATATATAGATAACATCCATAAACCAAGAACAAATATTTGCCCCGGCCGGGATTCGAACCCGGGACCGCCGACTCAGTAGGCAGGTGTCTACAAACCGAGCCAAACGCGTCGTCAAACGATTAAGAACGATTATAAAATATATACTCAATACGTTTATGGCACATAATGGTTATACACTATACAGGTGGCAGTAAATAGTTTAAAAATATAAAAAACTTTTTTTCGGGTACCTCGTACACCTAAAGTGGGGGTGATTTTTTTTTGTTCCAACACTAGTGTTGTGTGTGTCGTTGAATAGGTAGGTCTTTTAAAAAGAATAGGGGTCTCCAAACATTATTTTTTGATAAAGTCAGCAGTTTTGTAAATATTTGCCCCGAAAATCAAAAAAACAGCGCCCCCCAACTTTTCAACCACGGGTCAAAAAAATATGGAAAAATTCATGATAATGAGGCCTTATAAGTACTTTCAATGAAAATTATAGGTATTGACTAAAATCGGTCGAGCCGTTTTTGAGTTATCGCAAAAATCATAAATTTCTTTATAATGACGTAAGTGTCGCGCGGTGTCCTTATACCTACTTCGAACGTTACACATGTAAGTTAAGTGCCATACTGTATTAAAACATTTCGCTCAATCTGGCGCGTATAATCGATAACTTCCAGAAGTTAATAAGTAATTACAGTTACTGTGGCGTTTACGACGTTTTTATAGAGCTTGAAATCTTTCTCGTAATTTAAACCTCGTGCTTAAAACCGCTGTGTCTATTGTGAAGAATGGGCAACTACGGAACCCTACAGTGAGCTTGACCCGACATGCTCTTGGCCGGTTTTTAGGGTTCCGTAGCCAAATGGCAAAAAACGGAACCCTTAGGTATAGATTCTTCATGTCTGTCTGTCCGTCTGTCCGTCTGTCTGTCCGTCTGTCCGTCCGTATGTCACAGCCATTTTTTTCCGAAACTATAAGAGCTATACTGTTGAAACTTGGTAAGTAGATGTATTCTGTGAACCGCATTAAGATTTTGATGCAAAAATAAAAAAAAATTAAAAAAATATTGGGGGCTCCCCATACTTTTTTTTTCATCAAACATATACGTGTAGGGTATCTATGGATAGGTCTCAAAAAATGATATCGAGGTTTTTAAAATATTTTTTTTCTAAACCGAATAGTTTGCGTGACAGACGCTTCCAAAGTGGAAAAAAGTTGGTCCCCCCCCTCTAACTTCTAAAATAAGAAAATGACAAATCTAAAAAAAACATATGATGTACATTACTATAAAAACTACCAACGAAAATTGTTTTGAACGAGATCTAGTAAGTAGTTTTTTTAATACCTAACTTTGCACCTAATTTATATGGGGCGCTATACATACCAGGTGCAAACTTAACTTAACCACTTAGGGATGGAGTGTTTGTACGGAACCCTCGGTGTGCGAGTCCGACTCGCACTTGTTTTTCTAATTAGTATCTATTACTAGCTCTCGAGGTCGTATAGTTTGTATCTAGACACGCGGGAGCGTGTCCAGCCAAGTTCACCGCAGGAACTGGCGAGCAGCAGCCGTGTGTTATATTACACGAACCGTTTGGAGCCACTTTTGACCCCTCAATAACTCCAAATCTATTCAACAGAAAAAAATGAAATTTGGCTTATGTATTTAGGTCCCTGAGAACAACTAGAACCACAAATTTCATAAATGTAGGTGAAATAGTTATTGAGATATTGACGTCCAAAAAACGGCATTTTTATCACTGACTGACTGACTCACTAGTAATCAAAAACCTAACCCACTTCCAGGTGACCTAGAAAGATGAAATTTGGCATTCAGCTTGGTAATTGTGTGTGTACACATATAAAAATCAAAAACAGTGATATTTTTTAGTTTTATTATTATTATTATTTATGCTTGTTGCCTCAGAACTCCGTCATTTATTAACCGATTTGGAAAATTCTTTCTTTGTTTGTAAGATGGCACTCTCTCTCTCACACACACACCACACACACACACACACACACACACACACACACACACACACACACACACACACACACACACACACACACACACACACACACACACAGAGAAGGTTAATAAATTGCCGTGGCGCGGGGACGGATAGCGAAGCGCGGGAGCGCGGCGTGGCGAGGAGCGGTCCGGCCCCTCCCTCTACCCCGCGTCACTCTAGTCAAGACAGGTGGGGCGTCAATTCAAATTTCTGTACAAAAAGTAATGATATCCCATCAAAAACATAAATGTTAAATTAGAGCCAAGTTCTCGCATGCAACGTTGTCGACTTCGCCGACAAAAGAATTGAGATCTATATGGGCGCCAAGTTCTTTGCCCTAATTTTTTTAGATACAAGGACATGCGACATACTCAATGCATTTATTTTACTTGGGGTGTAATTCAATATCAAGATTTGACTTGGCTAGTTTTCACAAACTGACTTAATTTTATCAAAGTAACATAGTATTATTATCAAGCTAACAGTATAAGTAACAGGACGTACACTAACTTGCGTACATACCTTTACGAAAATAGGTTAATGATTAGACAAATGTAATATACATTTATATGTAAAAACTAGCCAAGTCCAGTCTTGATATTGAATTACACCCCAAGTAAAATAAATGCATTGAGTATGTCGCATGTCCTTGTATCTAAAAAAATTAGGGCAAAGAACTTGGCGCCCATATAGATCTCAATTCTTTTGTCGGCGAAGTCGACAACGTTGCATGCGAGAACTTGGCTCTAATTTAACATTTATGTTTTTGATGGGATTTATTATTACGATATCAAACATTTTCCAACGCACCGCCAAGTGGGAATAACGTCAGATAAAAAGTTGGTTAATATTGAGTCAATTATTTACAAACTTAAATTGACAATGATTAAGAGGTGTGTTATTTTTGTTATGTTTTTGTTTGCCTCTGTGAGAGCAGTAACAGGGTCAAGAGCTACGTTAGGCTATTCTACGGGTTTAATACCAGACTGTAAGTATATTATGTACGTCGTTCAAGGAGAAGTTAAAGAAATTAAAATTGTGGCTGGCCAACATTAAGGTATTATTAAATTTATTATAGAGCCACAGACCCGAACAAAAATTACAAAATGAAAAATTTATAAAACCCCCGACAGTTAAACCTATAAAATCTATCTATCAGACTTATGAATGGAAACGTTATGAAAAAGCGAAGAAAGCCTGCCATTCTAAGGACTCGCTATTACACGCAAATAGGAGGCAGAGAAGGCTATTTTTATAGTTATCTTTGTCGCCCACGTGCCGTTTAGGGATGAAAACGCATTACTAGCGGGATATGAAACGAGTGAAGAAGCTTTTATGGCGCAACGAGGTCGGTTACGTCCATGTCACGGAGATTCTGTTGAGCAATTCCAATATATTGAACGCGAACTTCAGCAAGTTATTGGCCAAGTACTATAGCAATAGCCGAACCTACAGCATTTAATGAAGTCAATGAGCAAGAAGTGAATACAGAAAATCTGGAAGTAGGGGCAATTGTTGATGGATACGACCCAAGAATGGCTGATGTTGACGTCGACGTAGAAGATGTTGGAGAAGAAATACACGTAAATATCACAGATGAAGAATTCCATATCATGGTCAATAACATGAATATAGAACAGAGAAAAATATTTGACGAAGTAACGAAGCGAATTCGGCATGAAGTGAGAAATGAACTTGACACAAATATTCCCTTAAAAATATTTGTGACACCATATTCGTCGATGTTATGCTCCAACAACAGAGCAATTGTTAAATGCAACTTTTGTTGAAGTAACTGCTCCAACAGGCGTTGCAGCGCGTCTTGTCAACGGGAAAACTATTCATAGTGCATTTGCTTTAGGCATCGAGAAAGGTAGAGCAACAGTCTATAGGCAGATGACAGGGCAGCGTCTGGAGGATATGAGAAGAAAATGGCGTTATATTCGTTGGCTTATAATAGATGAGATATCGATGGTGTCTTATGAAGTTTTGAGATCCATCCACCTCCGTTTGCAAGAGTTAAAAAACTGTCAAGAAATTTTTGGTGGTCTAAATATTTTAGTATTCGGTGATATCATGCAGTTGTCGCCTGTTAAGGGCAGTTGGTGCTTTAAGCAACCCAATATGTTCCATGGTGAGCCGCATTTGTGGCATTATTTTGGACTTTGTGAGCTACAAACTAACGTGCGACAGCAAAACGATGGCCAGTTTATAGACATTCCTAATAATCTTCGTGTAGGCGAGTTGAGTATGGAACAGTATGAGCTTTTGCTTGAAAGAAGTCATGTGCCCTTGGTTGGTGATTTTGCTGACGGAAAAGCTGTGCGTATTTTTCCGACAGTTAAACTTGTGAATGCCTATAATGACAAAATGGTCGAGTCAATGGCTAAAACGTCCAAAATTTATACTTTGAATGCACTGGACGAATCAAAAGAACCTGCCACCTATGGGCAAAAACCGAACCAGGTTTCAATTCCTCAAGATCCAAACAACACGGGTGGCTTACTTAGTTTCATAAAAATTGCAGTTGGTGCTAGGGTCATGTTGCGTATGAATTTGAAAGTTTCGGAAGGACTAGTAAACGGTAGCATCGGAATCGTCAAAAAATTCGAATGGAACGGACTTCACCGAGATCAGTTAGAAGAAGGCGAACTTCCAAAGACCATCTTTATAGAATTTGACGATAAAACAATTGGAAGGAGTTTTAAAGATGCTCACGGATGGGTTCCAATTCAACCTCAAAGTTTAACGTTTCAAGGTCTTAGAGGATATGGCAACATTGAACGAGTAATGTTTCCCATTATTTTAAGCTGGGCTGTTACAGTGCATAAATTACAAGGGACCACCGTGGAAAAAGCTGTTATTTATTTAGGCAAGAGCATTTTTGCTAAAGGACAAGCTTACGTGGCCTTAAGTCGCGTTAAGAGTTTGCAGGGTGTTGCTATTTGTGACCTCAATCAAAGGAAATTGTTCAATAGTCCTAATGACAAATCAGCTTTAGCAGAATTGCAAAGACTTAGAAACAGGGACTCAGTACTTTGATAGAAATTATGGGTAATATTGTTTTTTAAATTAAAAGCTTTTATTTAACTTGCAGTGTAAGTATGTATGTATGTATGTATGTATCTAAGTATGTTTGTTCGGGTGAAATCTTGCAACTCAATTTTGAAGCAGATATCGTCAACCGATTGAGCTGAAATTTTGCATACTTACTTGACTTTAATGACAATACAATAATATGTTACCATGGGGCTGATCTGATGATGGAGCCGGAAGGTGGCCATAGGAACTCTATAATAGAAAAAGCAACCCTACCGAGCTTGGGCTCTTTAGAATCGTCTCAGTGAGCATTTGATGGATATCCAAAGAAAAGTACAGTCGGCTATAAAAGCTTGCCACTAAAATGTCATTTTTGACAGAAAGTTATTTTTGTCATGAAAATATTTCTGAGACTAGCTTTTATTACCGATTGTACTATCTTACACAAACGTTAAGCGTCAAGACCAATCAGACGAGTCCAAACACCATGGGTTTATCTTGTGCTGTTTAGGAGTTCTTTCGGCCACCTTCAGCTTCAAGATACCAAATTATTGTACTGTCAAAAATTAAGGAAAACCTACATTTATTGCATATAAAAAATGCAAATAAAACTTAACATTAAACCAAAATTTTAAATTCTTGGCTTCAATATTGGCTGTCCATTTACAACTAGCTGATCATCATGAGACCCTCATTTAGTGAGTGATATAAAAAAATGCAAATAAAACTTCACATTTAACCAAATTGAAATTCTTGGCTTCAATATTGGCTGAATACCATTCACAACAAGCTGATCATCATGAGACCCTCATTTAGTGAGTGATATAGAAAATGCTAATAAAAGTTAACATTTAACCAAAATTAATATTTGCTGAGATCCCTTCACAACTAGCTGGTCATCATGAGACACTTATTTAGTGAGTGATATAAAAAAATGCAAATAAATTTTTAAAATTTAACCAAAATTTGATATTAATGGCTTCAATATTGGCTGAGATCCATTCACAACTAGGTGATCATCATGAGACCCTCATTTTAGTGAATGATATAGAAAATGCTAATAAAACTTAACATTTAACCAAAAATTTAAATCATTGGCTTCAATATTGGCTGAGATCTTATCACTTGTTCCAATTAAAGCTGAATATCTTGGAAACTACTGGTCCTATTTCCACCAAACATAGCTAAGAACCATCTCGACGGAAAGGTCTTTCCATTAAAAAAAACTGCACTTAAATTGGTCTATCCGCTTGGGCGCTACGATGCCACAGACAGACACGCTTATTTATAATTTACAACAACATAATTAGTTCGTACAATAGAACTCATTGCTCAAACGTTTAAGTGTCAAATTGGCTTACGTACCTATTACCACAAATATTTTTCGTGTAAATTAACTTTTTTAGCGTATTCTGACTCATGTCTCTTGTCAAACTTGGAACATGGCACGAATGGAGCAGATTTTAATATATTTACACACTAAAAATATTTTCATTATTATTTTATTTAGGTATTAAAATATATGTTTTGTTTGAACTAAATAAACTCGTAAATTGTTAATAACAAATTTAGTTACGTTTTTATTTAACAACTGCATAAATAGTTTCCGATAGAAGGGATCAGTAATAATGACATTATTTCTCCTTGTTCCAGTATGTGAAATGAGAGTAAGACAAGTGCAAAATATTGAAATTATTAACCCTTTAAAGTTTGATCTTATTTGTCGGTGGCGTGGTATGCACGGCAGCACACGTCGCCGTCGCCTTTATGTGTTCTTGGCGTTAAAAGGTTTAAGCTGACAGTGTAGACTCTGTGACAAAATAAAACAATAACAATAGAGCAATTTTTTAGTAATTTATGAATGTCACCATTTTACGCTTCTGTTGATTAACATAAAAAAAAACATATGATTATGCCGAACACACGTGAGACGAATTATTTGGCTTCAATTATTCTTCGCGTTTGTCTCTTGCTAAATGTGATCTCCATTTTTACGTTGTTGAATATCGCATGGAATCTTGAATAAAAAAAATAGGATAATTACCTATTTATTGCACTCCTTTATTTATTAATAAAATATAAAACTATAGCGACTCCTTAGATTTTTGTTCTGTGATGAGATGCATTTTGTAGGGACAAAGTTAATAACTCTAATACAAAATATGCTATGAAAAATCATAGGATTCGTTAATTAATCAATAGAACTTGAGAAAAAAAGAATATTCCGTCCTGTTCCTTTATTTTATATATATTTCTGTAATTTTTCACTGAAAATTAAGTCACTTTTGAGACCCGTCACGTGTCATGGTCTAAACGAGACTGATCGCCCAAGTAATGCGATTTGTGATTTTGCATTAGTTGGGAAGGTGCCATTTTTTCCGTCTAAATGTGTCCATGTAATTATTACGTCAATGCTGGCCAACGATTGGTTGTGTTCCTGTTTTTGTATTTTTATACATCTAATCCTATTATTAATTAATTCATTCATTTATTTTGATAAAACATAGTTTTACATGTCAACATAATTATATTAAGTTTATATATAAATTAATTATTAATCTTGGGTAGCGAACCGGTTAAGGGTGTGCACTCAGTTACTTGAAAAAAATTCGTCAATAGAGTAGATCGCGTCTACTGCTAGTTTGGTCTTAAGTTAACAAAACAACTCATGCTAGGAGAATTCCTGATTTCTAAGGATATTCCTGATTTCACACAACCGTCATCGGCGAATTAGAAATATAAATAGCTATTTATTTAAAGCTGCAGATATATTAATCTTTCGCAAGAGGAGACCGCTGTTGAGAAGAAAGCCGAAAGAAACTCAACAGTAAGTCATTTTTTCGTGAATTATACTTAAAAACTAATACAATTATATTATAGCTAGGTAATTGATACATATTTGTTAGAGGAGATGTACAAGTGTCCAAATCAATGTTTACACTAAAAATTATATAAAATAAAGTGATTTTTTCAGAGATGTAGAAGGTCTCTAGGCGTCACGACACGCAATATAGATCGGTATAATTAATTAATGAAATAATCCAATTCCGTTGAGATGTATAAGGTCTCAAGGAGTCAAAATCAATAACTAATTCAACAAAATAATTAAGTACTTAATTTAGATTTCTTAGAGATGTACATGGTCTCTAGGCGTCACAACATGCAAAACAAAATAAATTAATTTAAATCCTTAGAAAAGTTAAGGACTGAATAAGAAACTAACTATACAAAAGAAAAAATAAATAAATAAATAAACTAAATTTCTTAGAGATGTATATGGTCTCTAGGCGTCACAATTTACAAAATAAAAAAATATAATAATACAGCAGGGCTACAGCCACAGCAAATTTCTCCAAGGGGCCTCTACGTGTTGGATCCATATCCCCACGCAAGCCTTTCAAAAGACCGGGACGTATGAGCCCGAGACTATGAGTCGAGAAACAAATAATAATAATAATATAATAATAATATTTATTTAAGAAAACACAATTTACAGGGAGGTCCCTAGAAAACTAGAACACTACTCCCCGAATAGGTAAAACCTGAGCTTCAGGATATAAATAATAAATATATGATAATAGTTAAATTTCATTCCTCAGAGATGTATAAGGTCTCTGAGCGTCATTGTACAGTACACTAAGTTTATTAGAGATGTATACAGTCTCTAAGTAAAAAATAACTTCAGTCGAGTACAGGATGAAGTCTCTCACGTCAGTTCATTGAACACTGGAAAGCAGTTACTACACAACGAATTAGGCCAACTAGTTATAAAAATAACGAACGCTTTCGCGGTCCAGTTTCACTACATTAATGGGAACATTTCCAAGCAAGTTGGAGAAATAGCACATTACTGCCGAGGCAGGGAAAAGCCAGTCCGTGGAGTGGACGAGTATGATTTTGAAGGACGAGGCGTAGCCGAGTCCTTCAATAATACGAATCTGCGAACTGACATTATATGTTTGATTTATAACAAAATATATTAATAAGAATTAAAATTATATGAAAACACAATAATAAAAAATATACACAGAATTATTAATTTTAGTTAAATCAACAACTTCTAAACGCTCTGATTTTTGTTTAGAAACCATACCATATTTTATCATTCGGAGAAGATCATAAGCTCAATATAACTTTTATATTAATTTGGACAAAATCATTTTTGTTTTATTTTTTATTTGTTTACGTTTGGTACACTTATAAATTTTCAACTCACTCATCAAATACCATCATATTATTAAAAATAAAACTTTCGTGAGAATAAAAATAACTAAGTCATGAAAATAAATTAACCGCATTATAAGATTATTATTTAAATTGTTTGTCCGTTATTCGAAATTTGTCGACATTAAAAATACATTCACAGTAGCAGAGCAGAAAAATGTTCAGTGCAAGAACTAACTACGCAGAGAACAATTAAAAAGTTACTATACTAGGTTTTATTTTTTAAATTTAGTGGACAATTGGCTGTATAGTGATTTATCAAAATCTTTGAAAAATTAAAAGTAAAAATGCAGTAACCGGCCAAATTAAGAGCACCCTCATTTGTATGAGACGTCATAAACGGAAGGTGTGTTTTTAACTTAATCGCCTTATTTAAATAATATTGATTTCCCGGCCGCGGCCAATATTTTTTTTTTATTTGTATTAACGCCTTATAAAAATAACAAACGATTTCGCGGTCCAGTTTTACTACATTAATGGAAACATTTCCAAGCAAGTTGGAGAAAAGGGTTTTTATTGTAGGTAGCTCAAAATAAGCAATAAACAATTCCAAAAATGTTAAAAAATATTAAAATTCACGGGAGCCTATATTTGAGACATCATGTGTCCGCCGTCATTATTATTATTCCTTTCATCATTTCGTATCTTTGGCTAGGGTTTTAACAAAAAAATTATATAAACAGTAAAATACAATAAAGTAATTACAAAATATAAATACATTATAAAAAACTTAACCTAGGGTGCCGCCGGCAGCGGGGCAGGGCCCAGGCTACCATACCAGCTATTAATTTTTTATGTTATTTAAGAATAGTTTGCTATAAAAATTGGGTTTATTGCCGAAAAGGTAAAAATCACAACAATATTTTTTTATTCAGATCGATAAATTAGTTATACTTATTTCATGCAATAAAAAAAAACACTAAATAGAAAATTTAATCTTGTTTTAAAAATAATATACATTTTGGGCACATCTGATACAAAAAAAGTACCTTGAAAAAAATGTTAATGTTAAGCTTAGCCAGCGTGCTCTAGTACATTTTGCTAAGTCGCGAAATTGTGTCCATCGGGATACAACCACAAAATTTCTGCCACAAATAGAGTGTTCTGCGGTGATTATTTTCAGATGTAGAGGGAAGTCATATTCGTCCCCTGTGCGGCGGGAAAGCGGGGTGAATAGGACAAAGGAGTCCTCTTTTTCTTTTTATATTACTGATCAGTTAACGCTACTAGGACTTGTGTGGTATTGTTTTCGTGTAAAACAGATATCAGCAATTCATTTTTCATGCTATTTATTCATAGTAACATATAAAAATATGGGTGTATTTCCGAAATGGTAAAAATCACAAGAAGTTTTTTTTATTCAGGGCGATAAATTAGTTATATTTCCTGAATATTTACAAATAACAAAAATATTGCAAAATAGCAAATATAATCTAGTTTCTAAAAATAAATACATGTTGGGTACTCTATATACAAACAGTAACTTAAATAAATTGTTGATGTTGTGATTAGCCCGTGTGCTCGTTATACATTAGCAAAAAATATTTTGTTTTAATTACATTAATTTGTTTTACTATGACGTTAATCCAGTTAATAAAGGAGTTTGACCTTACAAACGGTCCGGTAAATTTGAATTTTTGATATGTTGTCTAGGATGGTTAGTCAGTGTTCAAAATGCAAAATAAACAATTCCCCCCCCCCCTCCACGCCCGCCGCCATATTGAAAAAACCGGCACTTTCTTAATATTTTTGCTCATATCTTCCTTTATGCCCGGGCTACACGAGGCTAGTTTTACAAGCTAGGATAGCAAGCTAGTGTCAGTAAGCTAGCAAGCTAGTACTTCTGGCTTCGTGTAGACAAAACTATCTTCATTTGTAAGCTAGTAAGCTAGTAAGCTAGTTTACAAGCCAGGACAGTTTTTAATAGGATGGAGTTCTATTTTCAGGCTAATTGCGTCCCCCCACCACTGATTTTACTATCCTGGCTTGTTTACTAGCTTCATGTGACCAGCGAAGCTAGTTTGCAGTTGGCTAGTAAACAGGGACTTTGGTTTGTTTTTCTACCGCGACGAGTTTTTGAGATTTTAAATATCAAACAAATCAGGCGTCATTCGCAAAATACTCTTATACTCTCCCAAATCTTCATTGCGGAATTCTTCCAAAAGTAAAGCATGATCCACGTTTATCTCTTCTTAAAATCCACGGTCTTGTCCACACCCGTTTTTGTAGTTCATCTTCTAGTTCGTCTAGTGCGAATTGGCACAGTTTTCGAAGTAACTGTTTTAGTCGAATAGTGTTTTTTTCCGTATGCAGTTCATTTTGAGTGGTCACCTCAGTACTCCAGTAAGTACTAGCATAAAAAAATCTAGCCTCATGTAAACAGAACTAGCATGCTCCAAGCTAGGTCAGCAAGCCAGGACAGTTTGGTAAAAAACTAGCTTGCTATCCTAGCCTGAAAAACTAGCCTCGTGTAGCCCGGGCATTAGGACGATTTTAGCTAGAAGAAAGCTTAGACAATGTTATAGAAAGTTAAATTTACTATATTCTGCATTTTATATTTTGTTTCTAGGACAGATAGTTACGGATATATGCACATTTAAAAAAACGTAAAAAATCGCAATTTCCAACTTAAAAACAAACTTTTGGATTATATCTTCGTTTAGGAGCATTTTAGCATGTTAATAATAATTATGCTTAAAATATTTAAATTGCAAATTGGATCAATCAAAGGGTTATTAAAAATATTCAAAAGCAGTTTTAATAATTTGTCTGAGTGACTATTACTTAATGAGCACATGAGTATTTATGCGTGACCTAAAAAAATAAAAATAAAAAAAGTATTGTCACAGATTAGAAAATACAGTATTAAGCGTGACCTACGCGCTGCTTTATAAATTCATAATAATTATGAATAATCGCTATATTTGTGTATAAAATAATATATTTATTTACAATTATATGAAATGTAAAGAACTAAAAACAGATTCACGATGTTTATTGTTTCGAATCAATTAAATCACTGTGTAACATTATCATATCTCTTCTGAAATATTAAAACTATTTCTTTTGATTTGGCTGAATGATTTATTTATTTATTTATTTATTTACAAAATAATACACAGCATGACAGTAATAAACTAAAGCACTGTGAATTTCATAACAGGTTTTAAATACACCTAAAAAACAGAACTACGACATTCATCCATCGTCTCACAAAATCTTAAGCATTCACGACATACATTTAACCAACTACTTGCAAAAATGTCCCAGTCAGGTGCAGATGCGAGACATGCATTAAGACAGTGCAGAGCTCGAACAAGAGGCGAGCTTCTGTGAGAAACGGTGCGTGCCTCGGGCGCGGCGAGTAAATGCCGATGGCGCGGCCGGAAACAAAGTCTTGAAACCAAAGGAACTCGCAAGCGCACCACCTTACTCACCAACTCCACGCAGTCACAGTCTCCTCGTAAAATTTTGCAGGCACACGTCAGAAGTTGATAATTACGCCTTACTTCCAGAGAGTTAAATCCTAATACTCCTAGAAGGAATTTAGTCGGATATAAAAACGGGTAATACCCAAACATTTTTTTGTACAAAAATCTGAGGAATGTTTTTTGAACTTTTTCTAGAAGTAAGACATAAGTAGACTCGTGAGGGTTCCAAACTATAGAAGCAGCTTCCAGCTTACTCCTGACAAGGGCATTATATATCAGTACTATAGCCTGGTAACTGTGACAGCCGACGCCATCTTGAAAAAAAAAATTACAATTAAAAGTAAAACTTTCATTTTCATTCAGTATTGTTTTAATTTTAATTAAATGACACGTAAGATTTATAAAATAAGAGTTTTTGATAGAAAATGATGGATTCTGATGTTATCAGAATAGATTTAACACCGCCCTATATATACGAGCCAAGGCAAAAATTGCAAATAAGAGTATTTTACCCGCAAAATCGAAAGAGAAATTACATTGCCGTCTATGAACATTTTATTGGCTGGAAACGAGAAAAAGAGAATTATTAACAACTTGAATAAAACTTTAAACATACCAGCAAAGGCCTTAAATGCGACCCTTCACAATTACTCTAAAAATTGTAGGTATTACTCTTAATTTTTATCAGACAGAAATAAATATAATTGCCACTTTCAATAACTGTTTTAAATTTGAATTATTGCAATTTTTTGCTAATGTATTAAAAAACGTTGTTTGGTACACGTGTGGAAGTGTCATTTTAACTCGTCCCGAGTCTTGACCCTCGCCTTGCGGCTCAGGCCAAGACCCCTCGGGACTCGTTCAAAATGACATACTTTCCACACTTGTATCAAAAACTACTATTTTATGTTATTTTTGTATACTCAGTTCTATATAAAATATGGGTGTATGGCCGAAAAGGTAAAAATCACAACAAGTTTTTTTTATTCAGTGAGGTAAATTAGTTCAATTTCGAGAACATTTTCAAATTATTATTATTACTTTAAAAAGCTCATTTAATCTAGTTTCTAAAAATATATGCATGTTGGGCACTTCTCATACAAACAGTAGCTTAAAATATATGTTTACGTCGGCGTTACCAACGTAAATCTCCGAATGCATCTTATTTCGCTTCAATAATTATAAGATATACACTTGCAATACTGTATGACGTAATAAATAAAGTCGGAAAGTGATTGACCTTTTTTTGGATGTATGAGACATGACGTGTTAGTACAACAGAAAATTAAAAAAAATTGAAAAGTAAAAAGCACTAGTTCGATATAACCAACTTTTCGCACGATTTGCAGCTACGAAAAGTACCACTTTTTGAGCAACTGTATTAAAAAAAAAAATTATGATATCTGTTTTACACGGAAAAGATTTCAAATAATTCCTAGTAGACTTAGCTGACCAGCAATAAAGAAAGAAAAGAGGGATACTTGGTCGTATATTCACTCCGCTCTCCTGCCTCACAGGAGACGTATCTGACTTCCCTCCACATTTGAAAATAATAAATAAATATCGGACAACCTCACACAAATCGATCTAGTCCCAAATTAAGCTCAAGATGGCTTGTGTTAACGACGATATACATACTTATTAGGGTGGATCACGGTAGTATGAAAAAAAATTTTTTTTTCATATTTGATTTCTAATAGTTTTTAAAAGTTGTAGCATTGTACAACATTACAGAATCTATTTTTTTTATATTTTTAAACCATTATCTTATGCCCCCGCATCTTAGCCAAAGAATGAAAAAAATATAAATTTGAGTCATGTTTTAAAAAAAATCCTGAGATAAAAGTATATCTTTATTTCTTTTACTGTTCATTTAAAACAAAAATCAAATAGTTAAAGTTTGTGAAATTACTAACTAAATAAACTTTCGAGCACTTATTACTAGCCAAATCATCTGCCTTTTAGTGTCTATTTTGCCTTAAAATCTCTCTTACTCTCAAATTTTGGCATGATTTTTCTTGAAGCCAACTTTGATTGAATCAATCCTTCTCTTGATATTTTAGTACATGCAGATACGGACGCTTCTGTCGTAATTTTGACTGCTCTTTCTACTGCTTGGGTATGATTGGGCAGATGTAGAAACAGAGTGTTAGGATCATTGCCAAATTTGGTCTGAGCAAACGCTGCGAGTTCTTCATCAGTTAATTCGTCGAGGACCGGGGGTGCTGTTATTTGATTGTCCTTCCAATTGATAAGGCTAATATAATTATCAGCGTTTAAGTTAAGTGTAGGCACTTGAAATATCCTAGGTGAAGACGCTAATGTCGATTTGCGTGCCTTCAAAATACGCTGGACCGCCAATTCACGCACTTCTTGTTTATCATCGGTCAACATTGACAACAAAATATTTTCCGGATGAGCAGCATAGCTGTTTCTGCGTATGACGGGATCTATGACCTTTTTAAGATTGCTGGGTAAATACCTAGATCGCTTAACCTCTTCAAAAAAATGTTTGGCGGCGTGTTGACATTTTGGAGCTAATTTTATGGCAAACCATACCGGGGCATACACTTTTACGATAAAAGTGGCCAAAACGTGCAAACATTCAGATGGCTTTTCTGTCGCTGCATATAACCGCAATATTCTGTTAGCTTTCGTAAGCCATCTTGCATGCGAGAGCATTCCTGGAGACTTCGCTGTTAAATCTTCAGGAAAATTACCACTTGTGACGGCGGACAGAATTCTGTGTAAGTATAATTGGTCGCCGCTGAGATCAGTCTTATCTATTGGTGGCAATATACTTTTGCTTTGTATTGGTTGAAAAACAATAACAGGCATAGTTTCGCAGGTTTCCAATTGCTTGCCTATCGATCCTGTAAACGATCGAGGTCCTGACGTAGATCCATCGAGGTGAAGAAATAAGTGCCTAAGAGGTAACTCATTCATGTGCATTAAGCATATTATCCATTGAAGAGGCCTTTTTAGCTGTTTCTCCATCAATCTTATAGCACCGCCAATTTTACCGGTGTTGACATTTGTCCCATCACACCCCATGGTACGTAAGTGGTCGAGTGAAATTTGTTTTTCATTAAGGTTCTTTGTAATTGCCTCAACTATATTTTTAGACGTACCACTTGTCGGAACAACATATCCTAAGTAAATGGAGTCCGGTTCTAAAATTAAAGAGATGTGTTCTTCAACAACAGTTGTTCGATACATTCTCTCATTCTGTTTCAGTAGTGTAAGGGTCTTATCCTTTCTGCCATCGAAATATAGAGCCGATAAACAGATATCCTTCTCATTAACTGCCATATTCTTTGCACGAGCTATGAGCCTTTCCCTTCGCAATTTATTACGATCAATAACTTCTACTTCAGAATTAATGTCATGCAATACTGACGAAGCAATAGCAGCAGCAGCTCTATCTGAAACCCCGTACCGGTCACAAGTCTGGGCTAAAGTAGCGAAAGAAATATTTCTTGTGGTAGTAGCTACACTTGTTGAAGTAGTAGTAACAGGAACACTGCGTTGTTGTGTTTCTAAACGAGGTTTTCTTGCTGACTGTGCTTCCTCGTTGTCACAAGCCTGATGTTGATATTTACTTAAAGCCATCCGTCGTTTTAACCGATTTTGAAGAACTTTCGTAGTCTTGACGTCTAATCCGCTTATAAACATTTTTCGCGTCGTTCTCTGATCTATTAAAAAAGCTTGTTCAGATTTGGGAACCTTCTTGTCTTTGGGACAAGTACACTGCTCAATATTCGTGCACTTGCACGAGGATATATCAAATAAAACTTTACTTTGTGCCACAAAATCTGTCTTTTTCTCTTCTGGAAGCCGGGTAATAGATTTCAAGAGATTCTTACACTTAAGATGGTACGCTTTTATCATTTGTATCACTCTTGTATGGGACACAATCGGTAATGAGGCTTTTACCCATATGTTTTCAATGTCCCGTGAAATCATTTCAGCAATTTCGGAAAACGTAGGCTCCTTCGGATTTTGCATTTGCATTTTAAGGCCATACCTCGTCCATTCCCAATACTTCATAACGTCTTCGTAAGTAGGAAGTACATTTTCTTTTATTTGGCAATTAGTACCAAACAAAGGGCAACACAGAGCACTACGAGTTTTTTCCATAATTAAAATACACTAGGCGGCGTATTAAAAGATAAAACAGCACGAAATAAACAATTTCTATGAATCACGGATGACTTTCCATTGCAAGTACAATTTACCCTCAACTCTAATAAATTCGTGTCCTACCGTGCTCTCGTATGATTTTATGGTGTCGAAAAAATACTACTTTTTCTACTTTTTGAACTAAGGACTATACTAGTAATCAGAATTATTGTCTTATACGTAACGTTTCTAATTATATATAGGTTTTATGATTTGTGAATTATAGGTTTAAAATTTAGCGTTTAAGAAATTTCAAGGCTCTTGCGGAGGCATTTAACCTCTTCCGATTGCTTTAGTGCAAAACTAAATATTAATCTTTACACAAAACTACAACTTTTTATTACTATTAGAATTTTGAAATACCAAAAAAAAATTTTTGATCCACTCTAATACTTATATAGATAAATATATACTTAAATACATAGAACAACCATGACCCAAGCACAAATATTCGAATACATAACACAAATATTTGCCCTGGCCGGGATCGCCGGCTCAGTAGGCAGGTGTCTACAAACCAAGCCAAACGCGTCGTCAAATAAAATAATCACCGTGGAACACTCTATCTGTGGTAGAAATTTTATGCTTGTTACCCGATGCGCACAATTATGTTAGAAAACAGCGGACTAACAACTGTACTACTTATGAGAAATATTACTTCTAATATTTTCAAAGTTATATATTATGGACCAAAAGTGCTATAGGGAAGGGAGAAACTTATCATATGTTTTATTTATTTATTTAATCTTTATTGCACAATTGAAAAAAAAACGCACACAAGGCGGACTTAATGCCATTGGGCATCAATACCAGTCAACCTTTGAGCAAAGCAGATAAGTTGTAGGCGGTGAAAAAACAGATTTTAATTATCTCGCTAATATTATAAAGGCGAAAGTTTGCGAGTGTGTGTGGGTGTGTGTGAATGTATGTTTGTTACTTCTTCACGCTCAAACCGCTGCCAGCAATTTTCATGAAATTAGGTATGGAGATCTGGGCGCCTAGTTTTCACAAACTGACTAAATTTTATAAAATGAAATGAAATGAAATGAAATTTATTTGCTTGAGACATGATATGACATGAGATGGTATAAAATTTTACAAGAGTAAACATATCTCGCCAAAAATATCTGGCATGCAAATGTCTTACTTATTATCTTATCACATTATATTAAATTATTAATGAATATGTCAATCGGAAATTATTTATAACATAACATTCAATTATTTAGTATTAATTAAGAGCTATATAAATATTACTTTGATTATTCAGTCATTGTAGTATGTCCGTTTACTTACATCTCAAAATATTCCTGCATAGAATAAAAGTATGTACGACTAGCCAGTATTGCAGTTTTTTTAAGCATATTTTAAAAGGTAGTTCTTGAATATTCACAGGTAACTTATTAAATATTTTTATTGCCATTAAGTAACAATTTCTACTGCAAATTTATGTGTGATAGTTATTAGTACACACAAGTTTGTTTGGGAAAAGTAATGAAAATGAAATGAAATGAAATGAAATATTTATTTGCTGAATATGTAGAAGTTGTACAGGCGTAAATCATACATTTCGAATAGTGGGTACATTTTCAGCCGGAAATCCGGCATGTAAATTTTATAGTGTAAGTTACAGCATTGAAACTATTATTAAGTACATACTTAATTACGAACGCGTACATGTCACATTTTGACTTAATGTCTTAATAAACTTTAGTATGTTAACATCAATAAAATGCCAGAATTAATTTAATAATAAAAAATGTCAACAATGAAATAATAATAGTAATCTAAATGTTCTTTTAAATAGTTCTTATTTAATCTACAAGGACTTTTGTCAAGGAAGTCATGAGTCGAGTAAAAACATTGCTCAGCTAACCACCTTCGCAGAGCCCTACAAAACCTGTTCATTGGTAACATACTTATTTCCGATGGAATAGAATTAAATACTAAACATGCCATATAGTGGCTGTTGTCCCTATATAATTTACATAGTATTATTATCAAGCTAACAGTATAACTAACAGGATGTACACTAACTTGCATACTTACCTTTACGAAAATAGATAAAATAGATGATCAGACAAATATAATATAAATTCATATGTAAAAACTAGCCAAGTCAAATCTTGATATTGAATTACACCCCAAGTAAAATAAATGCATTGAGTATGGCGCATGTCCTTGTATCTAAAAAATTTAGGGCAAAGAATTTGGCGCCCATATAGATCTCAATTCTTTTGCCGGCGAAGTCGACAACGTTGCACGCGATATTGAACTTGGCCCTCATTTAACATTTATATTTTTGATGGGATATCATTACTTTGTGAGCGAGAGAGAGAGAGAGAGAGAAAGAGAGAGAGATAGAGCTATTCTAGTACATCTTTAAAACAAAGAGAGAATTTTCCAAATCGGTTAAGAAATCACGGAGTTTTGAGGCAAGAACCATAAATAATAGTAATAATTATAAAAGTAAAAAAACACTATTTTCGATTTTTTTATATGTACACACACAATTACCAAGCTGAATGCCAAATTTCACCTTTCTAGGTCACCTGGAAGGGGGTAAAGTTTTTGATTACCAGTCACTAAGTCAGTCAGTCAGTCAGTGGTAAAAATGCAGTTTTTTGGACTTTAATATCTCAATAACTATTTCACCTATATTAATGGAATTTGAGGGTCTAGTCCGGATATCTCTTAGTGTATTTATTTTTCTTTTTTTATCTTGTAATCTATCTATTTGACATATTAGTTATAAATTTAAATTCTAATTATGTAATGTGTATACACCTGAAAAGGTAAGATTTGGCTGATCCAACGCTTGCACCAGTAACCGCAAAATGTAAAAATGTTAACCTATATCTGTCACACAATAAATATTCATTTCATTTCATTTCATTTCATTTCATTTCATTTCATTTCATTTCTAGTTGTTCTAAGGGATCTAAATAGATAAAATAATTTCATGTTTATATGTTAAATAGATTTGGAGTTATTGAGGGGTCAAAAGTGGCTCCAAACGGTTCGTGTAATATAACACACGGCTGCTGCTCGCCAGTTCCTGGGGTGAACTTGGCTGTACACGCTGCCGCGTGTCTAGACTACTATTGATGCGGTCTTTATAAGACACTAGCTTTTGCCCGCGACTACGTACGCGTGGAACTTGATAAAAGGGATTATTAAAAGCGCCTAAGCAAATGTAAGAGCAATTGTGCTTTTGGTCTTATAATTACATTTCCTACAGGGTCACCGCAACCCAACAGAAATGTTCACTCACTTTTCAATCTTTTTAGGTATAATTTCCAGGATGAAATCTATCCTATGTCCTTCCTCGTATCTTAAACTATCTCTATGCCAAATTTCATCAAAATCGATTCAGCGGTTTAAGCGTGAAGAGGTAACAGATAGATAGACACACTTTCTCATTTATAATATTAGTATGGATTTAAATAGATTCGAACGAAAATTGTTCGTTTCTTACTTCAGCTACCATAAACCATATAAATATTATATCAGTTTTAGAGATTGGCGATGATGATGCAAAGATTCGTTGAAATTATGGATGAAAGTTGATTTTTCTGAGAAATAAACTTTTTGATGTAAAATTATTATAATAGTTCTGTAGTCTTAAATTTTTATGTAATATAAATTGTCATGTTTGTCTACGATAGCGCAATAAATGAATATTGTATTTTGCCACATAGGTCATGGTAGTACTCGTACTTTTATAGGTAATGTAAAATAAAATAAATAAAACAATTTGAGCGAAATTATTCCCTAACCATTCCAAAATATTCAAAAATCCACAACTTTGATGTTTAAGTTTTCACTTCTGCCGGCACTCCCGGAGTGCAACCCGTCCTTTTTTTAAATAATTGTTTAACAAATAGGATATACAAATTATGACAATTGTTCAAGTTGGGGTTAAGGGATAAGCAATTTCCAAAATAATATTATATATATGTCACGTCGTTGTGTGCACGTACCTTATATGAGCTCCAGGAGAATTCCCGCGGGATAACGGCACGGCACAGGTTTCCAGGATTCACATTTTAAATAGGCACCTCACTCGCGTGCTAATAGGAGTGCACATCAAATCAGTCTGTCCATGTCATCATAAGAAGGGAAAGAGGGCGCGGGGTGGCGCGGGTGGGGGGTCAACGAATACTATAATGAACATACCCCCGCCCTAAACATTACCATGTTTACGATAAACAAGAGAAAATAAGTTAATTTGAACAGTCATCCCAAGGGAGGCGAATTATCCTATTCGTAGGTCTAGTTAGAACACCCGTAGCGGTCTTAACTTGTACAACACGCACGACGCCGTCATTCCCGGTAAGTACGGACACGATGCGGCCGCGCCGCCATTCTAAGGGAGGGACCTTATCTTCTCTAAGGATAAGGATACAACCCGCAGGTGCCGCAATATACAACCAACAAATTCCGCAAGGATAAGGATACAACCCGCAGGCGTCACAAGGATACAACCAACAAATTCCGCAAGGATAAGGATACCACCCGCAGGCGTCACAAGGATACAACCAACAAATTCCGCAAGGATAAGGATACAACCCGCAGGCGTCACAAGGATACAACCAACAAATTCCGCAAGGATAAGGATACAACCCGCAGGCGTCACAAGGATACAACCAACAAATTCCGCAAGGATAAGGATACAACCCGCAGGCGTCACAAGGATACAACCAACAAATTCCGCAAGGATAAGGATACAACCCGCAGGCGTCACAAGGATACAACCAACAAATTCCGCAAGGATAAGGATACAACCCGCAGGCGTCACAAGGATACAACCAACAAATTCCGCAAGGATAAGGATACAACCCGCAGGCGTCACAAGGATACAACCAACAAATTCCGCAAGGATAAGGATACAGCCCGCAGGCGTCACAAGAATACAACCAACCAATTCCGCAAGGATAAGGATACAACCCGCAGGTGCCGCAAGGAAACAACCCACAGGTGCCGCAAAAATACAAACAACAAATTTCGCAAGGGGATAGTCCAGTTATTGCTGATTCTCAGGATGAGAACAATTATAAGGCACTGGCCGCGAGAGATAGGGTGATGCTGCACGTCTATCTCTACTAGTGGTAGGGGTAGGTGAGCGTTCATTCCGATGGGGAGGAGGTGAGGTATACCTAGTAGGCGAACGGTTAGGGGGGCGATACCATGTCAGAGTTGAAGACGGTGGAGGCGTGGTGAGGCTGGAGGAGACGGTCGGGGAGAAGCGCGAGTCGCAGTGTAACAGCGTGAAACCCCCGCCCGTGCGAGAATGGGGGGAGCCAGGGCGCATCAGTTCCGGCGAATGGCGGAAGGAAACCGCACGAGCCGCTGGAGAGGAAGAAGCATAGGGCGCATAGGGCGTGCGACAGGTCGGGCTCCAGAATGGGAAGGTGGGGTGTCAACAACCGCAGTGCCTGCGACGTTGTCATGGAGACGACATTTTTATTTTATATTTATATGGTAACAAACGTGCAAAAGGAATTTAGATTGACGAATTTCCAAAATTTTAATGGTACCTACTTTCATTTATCGATAAGGTTCGCTAAACAATTTTAAAGATTAGTTGTACAGGGTAAACAAATTAACGCCACGGTAATACTACGATTAAAAGGTTATGTCCGCAATAATGTGAAAAATTAACATTTACTATTTTACTTCTTATATACTTATACTTTTACTATTAACCAACACCTACTAACGAGTATTCAAATAATATTCGGCTAACACTAAACTACAGGGAAAATCTTATTATAAAAGATCAATTATTGACAAAGTTACAATTACATTTACCGAAGATCACAGCAGTTAAACACTTAGAGTTAGGATCAAACTTATGTCGTTGCAAACAAGGCACAGTTTCCCGCACACAGTAATGGTTCAAGTTAACGAGTCACAGGTAAATAGGTAATCAGCGAAGGGGAGATAACGGTTGAGACCGCGTGTTCGATGAAATTGATGCAATTTTACTAGTTAAAACTTTAGGTAAATATCTACGAATCGCTCAAAATTTTAGAAACAAGGGATATGTACACTATGGGGGGTTTTTATTCGTTATTATGCACTATAAGAAGTGAATCTAACCACGCTCTGCTACCAAAAATGTTCAAGTTGGGGTTAAGGGATAAGCAATTTCCAAAATAATATTATATATATGTCACGTCGTTGTGTGCACGTACCTTATATGAGCTCCAGGAGAATTCCCGCGGGATAACGGCACGGCACAGGTTTCCAGGATTCACATTTTAAATAGGCACCTCACTCGCGTGCTAATAGGAGTGCACATCAAATCAGTCTGTCCATGTCATCATAAGAAGGGAAAGAGGGCGCGGGGTGGCGCGGGTGGGGGGTCAACGAATACTATAATGAACAACAATTGAAATCTGAATTCTTGTAAATGTAGGATTATGATGAAATTGTTATTACAGGTATAATTTAGTTGTAAAACTAGGTGTCAGTCAGATGACTCTCTTGACCCTAAACTCTGATACTATTGGTACCTACTAGATAGAGGTACGACTATTACATCGACAGTCCCAGTTGTCCGGGATGCCCGACTTTTGAGGCGACCGTTAAGGTTTCCGACGATCATGTGAGTGGGAATGGTTGAATGGGAAAGCGCACCGGAGAAGTCCTCGAGGATATCTACGTTCACTTGTGGCTGAGATAATGATGATGATAACAGATAGTCAGGCTGTCTTTGATCAATAGTTTTGAGTTCTCTGATGTAGCCAAAGGATATCCTAGAATTGTAGAGGGTAAATGAGACTATCAGAAAATAAATAATAATAATAAAAATCGAAAAAAAAACACAGAAATCATTCTAGTCCCAAATTAAGGCTTACGCCCGGTCGTGGGCGCAGCCAAATATTTTGGACCGACCAGACCCGAACCGCTCTTGACTTTACAGTTCACAATGCCCTTCTCACAGCCGTAGACAGAAACAGATGGAGGAAGGTCGTACGTAGGAAAGTGTTGCTGAAGAGAGGTCACAACCCTCAACTCTCAGAAATAGGACGCAAAGAACACCTTGTGTTATGAGTAAAGATGAATGTCACCAGCTTGTTAGACTTTATTTAAACTATAATGAGTATTGTTCTAATCAGCTTATTGGGTCCATTGCCTAACCTCAGTAATAATTTACCAATGATAATTCTATTCAGTAAAGTTATTTTATTAGTCGTGTAAACATTTACTTACATATTGACACACAATTCATCCATCTTTTCTTTGATCTTACACTTCCTCTACATCCGTCCACATTCATGCTTAACGCTTTTCTGATTACGTGGCTTCTCTATCATCGCATCATTACCTAATTACTTCACTAACTCCTAAATTTTCACAGGTCCCGGATCTTCGAAACCAGCGGACATTAAACCAGAATCGTTAAAAAAACTATCCATCTCTGTCATGAGCAAAGGCAGCTTCAGTGAATCCAAGTTGACATCTTACAACTACTATCGCATAAAAAAATTGGTGGAACACCCAGATATTGACTTCAAGAATAAGAAGACTTTCATGTTCGTTCCCGGCTATTTAGACAACCATGCCTTTCCTATAGGGAGAATCTTAGGCAATATTTACCAGAATCTGGGCTATAATGTACTCATTCCGGACATAGTGCAATTTACAACTGATTTTTACCCTGTGTAAGTTTAATCTGTGGGTAATTACGAGTTCGTGTGTTGAATGTATCGAATTTTTTAATGATATATTATATCAGGCGAACGAGCCGACATGCCTGATGGTAAGCAATAACCATTGCATATAGAACCTGCAGAACTAGAGAAGTTAGACGTGTGTTTTCAGCCTTTCCGATTCCCATCTGAAAGGTTGTACAGTGTTATTTTGAACCTTCAAAGTATGGGTCTGGAAGCAACATTTCATTCAACAGTTTATCTGTGTATCTGAGGCATAAAAGTAGGAATTGTGTGTCTTGGAGAGATATAACTACTTATATCAGGGTTTCAACACATTATTTAGCTACGGTGACGCATTCTAGGATCATATGATTAGCGTTTGGGCTATTAGGCAACACTGACTGAAATATCAGCCGATCACTCTGGAACGAGCTTATATTGTAATTTCATTAACGCCTGTCATCATCATTAGCAGAAAAATCAGAAAGGTATGCGCTGCAGTGTTGCACATTAGAAACGAACTCAAGGATAGATTGATAGATAGAATACTCTTTATTGCACACCTCGACAAGAAAGAAATACAAATATAGTTAACACTTAGCATTACAAAAGAGGTAAACTACAGGCAATATTATCGTTAAAGAGCTATCTCTTCCAGAAACCCTTTTTGTAACACGGAACTAAAGCGTTATGCGTCTAACTAAAAATCTCAGATGTAAATAACCGTATTCCCATTGCTCATTTTCTTTTTTTTTTAGGGCCGCACGCTTAACAAGGCCAGTCGGCAAGCATTTAGCCGAAATGCTGGCCGAACTAACTACGCTCGGTTTGGATCCAAAAGATCTGGAATTGGTTGGAATCAGCCTGGGCGGGCACACTATGAGCTTCGTAGCCAAGAACTACCGAGAAATAACTGGAAAAAACATCTCAACGCTCGTGGGATTGGATTCGAGTGGGCCCTGCTTTAGAAACCTGGGACCAGAGCAAAGACTGGACAAATCGGATGCCGATTTTGTCCTAAGCGTGATATCTAATATGGACGGCTTTGGAATGGCAACTCCTACAGGGCACGTGTCGTTCTTCATTAATGGAGGAGAGTGGCAGCCGGGTGACGTCTGGTGGCTCCCTTGCGGTCTCTTCTGTAGCCATACCAGAGTATACACGATTTGGATATCTGCTTTGCTAAGTCCAGGAAAATTTTTAGGCATAGAATGCGATTCTGTGCAGCAAGCCAGGGAAGGTGACTGCTACGACAGGAAACCAAAAGTTAACAATACTCTTGACAGATTCACTGATAGAAGTAAACCGGGTGTTTATTACCTGACTACGGCAAATAGATACCCGTATTATTTGGGTGAGAAAGGATTAAAAAGGAGTGGCGAAGTAATTGCCAAGGTATTGGCAGATCTTAATAAAGAGGATATGATGTGGGTTTAGTTAGGATAATGTATAATCCGTGTTGACCTAGGAATTTTTAATAATAATTAATGTTAATGATCGTTTTCATCTACCATCAAGTTTTAAGTGAAGTTCAAATAATAAAACTGTTAAAAATTATTTTGTGACCATTTTTTTAATCCCCGATGAAAATAGAGGGTTGAGTATTGTAATAAGTTTAACATGTGTACCTGTGTATTTGTGTATATTATGTGTATCTGTTGTCTGTCTCTGGCATCCAAGCTCCCAAACGGATGGACCAATTTGAGTGCAGTTTTTTTTATTGATAGACTTATCCGTCGAGATGGTTCTTAGCTTAGCTTAGCTATGCGCCAACCTGGCTTTCGCCGGCACGCCACTCTGGCGCCATCTGTTTGTCATAATTCCCACTGTCCTCTCATTACGCTGAAACGGCTGGTCAAATTTTAACCAATTTTGGTACAGGTATAGCTAGACATCCAAAGATGGTTATAGGACTCTTATATAATTAACAGAATCTACCATTATAAGTGCCATTTCTGTGATAACGACGGAATACAGCGATAAATGCGATGTTATGTGCTCGCTCCGCTTCTAACATAGCGCCTTAAACATAGACATAAAATAAAATTCAAGATCATCAAGCGCTTGATTGCCTTGACCCCAAATATCGTCCTATTGGTTTTAAACCTTGTACGTTTTATCCAAAAAACTAGTCAAAAACACGTTAGTATCAAGAAACAACTAGTTTTGGCCACGTCTCACGCACACTAGTTTTGTCCTACTTTTTTAGTAGTAGTAATTTGTTTTTAATTTTAATCCCTTTATCAAACTATTGAGTACCTCTCCTTCTGTCGTTTCGCTCTTGGCAGAACGGTCGTGATCACCTGTAGGCGTCCACGCCGATGGTAGAGGCGGACATCTTTCCGCACTATCTCCCACCATTTTCCTGTACCCTTACCATGAGTTTACAGTGACTGCACTCGCTAGCGACTGCGTAAAAGATTTGTATGGAGAACTGTAGTTCTACAAAGTAACCGCCAGGGGCGCTGTGCTTTTCTCCATACAAACCGTTTACGCTGTCGCCAGTACGGTCCCGTGAACTCATGGTAAGGGCAGTCAGTCCAACGTACAGGTGAACTGCCGCGCGTTCTGGTTCCTTCCACATTTCCCTGCACGACCAGCCGCTCTATGGAGTTGGTATACCGCCTAGAGACGATGGTATTTCATACCTATATACCTCATATTAACTTTAAGGATTATTTTTTTAATGATAACAGAAAATTCCTTTGTCTCGTTCTTGCGCAAAAAAGTTTATAATGAGGCGAAAAATTGAAATGTGTTATGCTACGAGCGGGTTTGAACCTACAGATTTCCGGAGCAGATGGGCGAATTCCTATTATGCCATCAAAGCCACTAGCTACTGGCTCGACTTTTCGGCACCATCGTCTCAAATAATTTTGAGAATCGATAGCAACGATATGCTACATCCAAACTAATATATTCTTATTAAAGCAGTAAAGTCTGCTAGCGTAAACCAAATGTTTTTATTCATCATCATTATCAGCCGATAGACGTCCACTGCTAGACAAAGGCATCCCCAAAGTTCTCCACAACGATCGATCTTGCGCCACCCTCATCCATGCCCGCGATCCAAAGCAGGTCGTTGGTTCACCTTTTCTCAATTTCTCGACAGTGTCGAGAGAACAATTTCGTATAGTGAAGGTAGATGATGACTTATTATATAACTAACATCTGACTGTTATTCAAGTTCAACTATGCAGTTTTATTGTTGGCGTTCAAGTTTGCAATGGATACAACCAGATCTCAGCCATTTGGGCTTGATAGTTTGGGTAAACTACGTCACATTACGTCAGTCTAATTCGAAGGTTCCGATTACGAGAGTAATAATAGCTTTATTAACAATCTTAAATCTAGTGCTTACATTATGTTTGTTTATTTCAGACTTATTACATTTACTATTTATTAAACATGTTCATTTTCTGGCAACGGTCAAGATTGATTTGCTTTCGCATAGGGCGCCCCCAAATTCTTCCACCTTACTTTATAGGATTGCTAAAATAACCGAAAACAAATTACGCGACCTCAGCTTGTTTGATTCTAGTAATAGAAGCTCTCGAGGTCGTATAGTTTTTATTTTTAACTAGGTAATCTAAATATTTATGAACATGATATCAAATATTCTATCATCATTTATCAACGCATCGCCAAGTGGGAATAACGTCAGATAAGAAGTTGGTTAAATTTTAGTCAATGATTTACAAACTACATAAAATTGACAATGATTAAGATATGTGTAATTTTTGTATCGTTTTTGTTGAATGAATGAATGAAGCGTTTATTCACTGGAACATACGGTTACATGAAGATCTTACAATAATTATTTCCCATGATATGTTCAACCCAGTACAGGTATGTGAAAATGTTTGCCTCAGTGAGAGCAGTAACAGAGGCAAGAGCTAGGTTAGGCTATTCTACGGGTTTAATATCTTGTAAGTATATGTGCGTCGTTCAAGGAGATGTTAGAGAAATTGGGCTCCGCAACTGAACCGCGAACCATAAATCCGCGATAAACGTTAGTGCGACATCATTTTAACGCGACAAATGATACATCGAAAATACTTTACTGCGACAATTTTTTTGCCGACGGCCAAAAGGTCGACGCACGTTAAGTGCGACAGTCGAAGTATCATTTTGCCTTGTTTAATTCTGTCGCACTAACGTACATTACAGATTAAATATGGCAGTTCATTGTGGAGTCAAAATCGAAAAATGATAGCATAACGAATTACTTACTGGCACATAAATAAAACTCGGCCATATAATTGTTTTTTTAACAGTGGTTATCCAACCAAAAATCAACGGGAATGTTTGATAAACTAGGTACCTATATATTTAGTCTTCATTGTATTTTTTTTTGTCAAAAATTTACAAGAAACCACAGTATCTACAATAATCTCTTCTATCAATTAACATATTTACCAACATTAAATAACATTAAAACATTTTGCGGCAAACATTAACAATAAAAATTACATTATGGCATTAGGTACTATTTTTCCTTGTACCCAAATTAAGAATTATTATTAGACTAGCTTTTGCCCGCGACTACGTTCGCGTGGAACTTGGAAGTATGCAAAGAGTAGGGAATATATAACTGAAAAAGAGTGGCTACTCTGTGGTAATATATGCATGTATGGAACGTGCTGCCATCTATCGCTGGACGGACTAACTAAAGTGGTACATACCTACATAGCTAGGTTTGGTAATATCATATTTTTGTAGGTTGTGAGAATTTGTCTGTAAAAGTATTAAAAACATCACGAAGTAACTGGATAGGAGCACACTTCATGATGTTTGTGATATTTTTGTTACACACAGACTCTCCTTCATAAGGTTCTTTGTTCTTGTAAATATCCTGATACATAGTTTGGTTAATTTTGAAAATTAACAGTGAAAGACATATACAAAGAACAAAGGACCAATGTGGAGTAAGGTGGTAACAAAAACCATGTCATTAAAAGAGTATTTCCATTTATTTAATATTAATTGTCATTTCCTTTATTTGTACATCATTTGAACACCAAATATCCTTGTTTATTTATTTAACAAACTTCCATGATATATAGCAAATTACCGCACTAACTAAACCTTTTGTTCTTACCAGAAGTATATTGCATAGGCACACAATCATCACAATTAAGATACATACAAAATAAAGATGGAATAAGGGAAGGTGTTTAATAAGTCGTCCCCACTCCAAACTGATCGGGCCAGGGAAAATAATATGAGATGCACTGCAGCTATTTAAATTAGAGCATACCGTTGGCAACTGGACATGATTGAACATTAAGATAAGACTGGTTTTATGTAACAAACAACTAGTGTAAAAGTTGCAAAATCTACCTATAGGTACTTATTCTTTATTTTTTGCGTGTCCTGTATTTTTTATAATATACTTGAGCAGACTTCTTCATGAAATCATCCCCATCATATGATGATTTTCCCTCTAATATTCTATTTATAGATCTACACCAACTGTATATTAATATATTGATGCTGGTGTCCACAAAGCACTCTTTAACTTTTTCACTATGGTCCTCGCAATCAATAAAGTTAAAATCTGTAAATAGATCAATGAAGATTACTATTCTCTGTTTAAACAGAGAATAGTAATCTTTGCATTTCTAAATAATGAATGCTACAAGCCAAACATTAATGTTTGGCTTGTAGCATTTATTATTTAGAAATGCAACTGTTGTGTCTTGTATTTCCTGAAAACACGCTAATAGGCAGTCAGAAGGATAGCAAAGCCATTTTCTGTTGTTTGTATATTCTTTTTTGCCCTTATGTAGCGGTGCTTCTCATCGTCCGGATTGCCTAATAGCGTGTTTTTACAAGTTTTGCATCCTTTTATAACCTTTTGCAGGACTTTAGTTAGGGCCCACCCGCACACATAGCTTCTTTGATCAGCCCCTGAATCTGATATACCTCCGCATTGAATTGCTTCCAGGGGCTGATCAATTAAAATATCTTGAGATTGTGAGGGTGCCGATTTGTTTTCTTTATTGTTTATTAAAAAAGAAACGGATTGTAAGCAATCACTCGAGTCTTCTTCGCAATTTGAATTAACTGAGTGATTGCTACTATAATTGTTTAATAACAATGTTTTATAGGCACCCTCAAACCCCATACAATTAGGTGCCACATTACGGGCTCCTAAACTTCGGATACTTCCGAAGAAGTTTTCCAGAGGATCCTGGTTAAAGTTGCGGGTGAGCATAACACAAAAGGAATACTTATTACACAACAGTTGCCAGAGTACTTTAAAACCTTCAATTGTCTTGATGAAATTTGTAACAGTTGGTACAGGTCTCACAATTTCATTATTACGGTTACTTTTAACAATAAATTTAATAGTTTTAAGAAGCTTTAGAGCCTCTTGCCATAGGGCATGGTGAGGAGAATTTTTTTTTACTGCACCTGTATATATTTTTCCATTCCGTGCATGTAAACTTGACACATTCAGCGAATCAAATAATTTATCTATTAATAGTACAAAAGGTATTAAGTTTTTACACTCCTCACTGATACTTTTCCTTGCAACTAAATTGTCCGTTGCAACAGCCATGCTGTAACTGAATAGCTGAGTGGCATTTTTCACCCTCATTTTCCTATTTTTTTCAGGGTCAATGTGTTCATTGGTCAGTTTAGGCAAGAGACGCTACTCGCCGTGCGACCTGTCAGCTTCAAACACCTGCTGAAAATACTCCCACTTAATTTTTTTTGAAATATTATTGTCGACGTATTTCATGTCTTTATTTAACAAATTATTTCTTAATCCTTTTATTAAGTGAGGAGTATCATACAGCGGAACTATTTCTTTTTTATTTATAATTATTATTTCGTTTCGCCATTCCTTTTTATCCTGAATGTAAGCTTTTTTGGCATCATTTATCAAGCTATTTATTGTGCTGACATTTGTCGAACATTGATCGCACACGGTTGCAATAACAGTTAAACCAGTAGCTTGTACATTTGTTACTACATTTATGAGAATTTCTTTTAGTTTATGTGCCTTTAACGTCTGAGTAAAGTAGTAAGCTACTGGTTGCTTAAATTTTTTTTTTATGCCTTTGACCATGAACACTAAAACGTGGTTGGCAAATTTTACAGTTTTTTCACCATTTCCAAAATTTTCAAATCCCACAAGATCGTCTGTGTAACTATTATAATGAATTTGTGGGAAAATCGACATTTCATCAAATATTAAGGTGCACAGACGATCTTGTGGTAACATTTTAGAAACTGTTTCCTTTAACTCCTTGAATACTACATTATTAATACCTGGAGATAGTTTTATCTTCGCAAGCAATGATTTTAAAACTTTTTTTGATGGCAATGTGAAGTGCTTGCACATCAACTTGTAAGCCTTTGGGCTTTTTTTGAAAATTGTCAAAGATAGAACTTTTTCATCTTCTGTGAACCTATGCCCTTTTTTCTTTTTCCGCCCTTCAAAAAATTGCATGCGAGTAAATAACTTGGCAGATTCTGGCATATTCTGGGTTAATTTTTCAAAATCTCTCTGAGTGACCATCTTTTTCTGCTGCCGAAGACGTAAGTTGGCTAATTTTAATTTTCGCCGAAGTCTTCTTAATTCATTTTGGTGCTGCTGCTCCTTCCTTGCGTTTTTGACACGATACTTTTTCAGCAGATATTGGAATGTTTGTTCTGAAAATAATAATGTAGATAAGAATATTAGTCTAATTAATCTAATTATAATCAGTGATCGTTATCAACGTGCTGAATTGGTTGACAAAAAAACAAATACTCAAGTATTTTAAATATTATTATATTTCACAAATTATAACATTTATATACATATTTACTATCACTTCTGCAATTATGCTGAATAATCTACTAAAATTTGTTCAACAGATTTTGCCGTCAGTCGTTCACGACGATTGGAAAAAAAACATTTTAAATAACTAAATGACCTTTCGACATTGACAGAAGTCACGGGAAGGTAATTTAAGCTATTAAAATATTGCACGAAACTATTGTAAATAATAAATAAATAACTAAATATTGTACGAATCACACATTTTATTTTGATGAGATTTCGACTTTATATGCTTATTTATATAGTATTTTTTATTTTTATATTGACATTACAAATTGTACATCGCGTGCCTACATCCGTCGTCGTTATAATAACCGGGTATTGTGTTAACTCCATACTGTGAATGTAAATACTGTTACCATAATGTGCACTTTACTAAGACTCCACTTGAAATACTTGATTGGAAGAGATCGCTCTTTAGCGATAAGACCGCCTGTTGTTTACCTCTAATTGTAATTTCTTGCATTGTATTTCTCCTGTTATTTTATGAGGTGTGCAATAAAGAGTACTTGTATTGTATTTGTATTATCATCAACTCGAGATACGACGCGCCTTTATTTAGATTAAAATAAACACTTCGCGTAATGTTATCGAATGTTCAGCTGCAGTTATATGTTTATGTATGACAAATTAATTTCATTTGGACGTATATTGTTTTAAAAATATTTAGGGCGAAAAAGGTTTTGTACAGTGTAGATTTATTATCTGTGACAGTTTTAGGGAAAAGGTCCCACTTTGTCGATATGGAGTTATGAGTAGTTCCTAATACTACAGAACATAAGCTATCTTTTGGCGAAAGAATTATGTCTCTAGGTGCTATAGTTATTTTTTTTTAATTCTTCAAAGTTGCAAACGTGAAAAAGCGGCAACTGAGAAAACGTTGGTGAAAGTTTGGGACGGCAAAAAACACACTTGTACTTTGAAGTTATGGAGTGGTTGGTATCAAATTAATTGTCATAGCATAAGGATTTCAAATTAGTCAAAATCATATATGTAACCTTAATAGTTTGAATGTTACGGAGGCTTGAACATAAAAATAGAACGAAAATATCTCAATGTAAATATGTTTTTTTTTTCTATATTGATAACACGACACGCAGATTTATGGTTAAAGTTGTATTTATAAATGTATTTTAATGCTAATATAGATAGAAATAATTCTATGGATCCCTTTAGTTAGTCATTATATCAAAAAGTTAATAAAAAATGAACTGAAAAATATAGCATAAAAAAAATACAAATGACATTGTTGTAATATATAACATATGATTACTTTAAAAACACACTTATTAAGCATAAAAAGTATGTAAATATTAAGTAAGTACTTATTTATACAAATAAAGTTTAGTGATTTTCTATAGGGAGCGTCCCACTTTGTCGATTTACTAAACTCTAGTGCTTGTTCAGTGAAATAAATAATAAATATAAATATTAAGGGACAATCATACACAAATCGACCTAGTCCCAAACTAAGCAAAGCTTGTACAATGGGTACTAGACGACGATATACGTAATTTATAAATATATATATTACGTATATCGTATAACATCCATGACCCAAGAACAAATATTTGCACAAATATTTGCCCCGGCCGGGATTCGAACCCGGGACCGCAGACTCAGTAGGCAGGTGTCTACAAACCGAGCCAAACGCGTCGCGCGCATGTATGTGTTTCGTATATAAATTCCATTTTATGTATGAGATAAAGGTTTGTAATTGTTAATGTCTAGAGATGTAATCCTATGTAATGTAGGCAAGTATTTGTTTGATAGTGATTGTGTAAAACTAGAAAATAAATAAGTGAATATTCACTTTTTCTGTCAACCATACACTTTGCCACGAAAATTGCACGTTGATAACAATCACTAATTATAATACTGGATTTAAGGGTACAACATAATTTACAATATAATCTAACTTTCACATGGAGCTGTAAAACTTTAATTACCTGCATTCATTTTCTTTCTTCTAGATCTAGTACACTGTTAAAAATTATGTGATTTTACACACAAAAAAATTACAGAAACCTGTATAATTCCCTCAAAACCTGGGAAAAGTACCAAAATTTTGGTTTTTTTCCATAATTTTTGGTAATTTTAAATATCTTCGTTAAATTCAACGATTTTGATGTCTTTTTACAAAAAAAATATGTAATAATTAATAATATGTGTACGTTTACATAAAATCTGTAAAATTCCATAGAGCGTCTGGGACAAATACATTTCAATATGTATTTATAACGCTTAAAACTGTAATTTTACATACATAAGTCGTCATTCTACACATCTTCAGAAAAAACCCATTTTTATGTGAAATTACATAAGTTTTTTGTAATGATCATAATAATTTCAGTAGGATTACGTAGAATATTAAGTAAATTTTCAGTTTTTTCTTTATTTTTCAATATATCGTGTAATTTTCAATTTAATTCTGTGTTTTTACATAAACAATATGTAATAATCATAAAAAAATTGTATATGTACATAAACTCTGTATAATTACATGGAATGTTTGGGAAAAATACATTTCAATATGTATTTATAACGCTTTTATTACATACGGAACTCGTCATTTTACATAGTTTTGTAATTTTCCCAAATGTATCAGTAAGATTTCATAAATATTCTGTAATTATACAGGTTTTTCTTTATTTCACAAAATATCGTGTAATTTTCAATTATTGTGTGTGTTTTTACATAAAAGTCATGTAAAAAATCACTAAAAACTTGGACGTTTACATAAAATCTGTATAATTACATTAAATGTGTAGGCAAAGTACATTTAGACATGTATTTACAACGATTGAAACGGCTATCTTACATACGAAACTTGTTATTTTACATATCTTTCTGAAAAACACATTTTTTTGCAAATTTCCTGTACCTTTTTGGAATTTTCCCAAAAGTATCTGTAAGTTCTCATAAATATTCCGTAATTATACAGGTTTTTCTTTATTTCACAAAATATCGTGGAATTTTCAATTATAGTGTGTGTTTTTACATAAAAGGCATGTCAGAATCACTAAAAACTTTGACATTTACATAAAATCTGTATAATTACATTGAATATATGGGAAAAGTACATTTAGATATGTATTTACAACGATTGAAACGGCTATTATTACATACAATACTTGTTATTTTACATTTCTTTCTGAAAAACACAGTTTTTTGTATATTTCCTGAACCTTTTTGGAATATTCACAAAAGTGTGTGTAAGATTACAAAAGATACTATGTCATTGTACAGTTTGTACTTTATTTTTCAAAGTATCGTGTAATTTTCAATTTTAGTGTGTGTTTTTGCCAAAAAAAATATGTAATAATCACCTAAACATGGACGTTTACATAAAACCTGCATAATTACATAAAATGTCTGGAACATTTAAATAAATAAATAAATAGATTAATATCTTGTGACTATTTACACCAATTGGCCTATAAAGTCCCAACCTAAGTAAATCTTGTACTATGAATACAATCGCCGTCAATAATTTTACAAGAGAGATTGAATGGCATTTATATACAGTTCAACAAGGTGTTCACAAATATCTGAACGATATAGTCGTATATAGCCTGGTGACAACCAAAACTCACTAAAATTTCTGTCACTACTCTTCAAAACCTCGTATCTAGTAAGTAGATTGACACTTAGATACGAGCTTTATATAAGTAGGTATTTGTTACTTATAGTGTTTTGGTTGTCAACAGACGGTATATCCATGAAATAGGTATAGGTAGCTACCGTTCCTAAATTACTATTCTTATTTTTATTACATTATGGCTCATTTTGGAAAAAATCTACGTGCGCGTAAAATTAAGAAAAAATATTTTTAGGTTTCCGTACCTCAAAAGTAAAAAAAACCGGTCAAGTGCGAGTCGGACTCGCGCACCGAGGGTTCCGTACAAACACTTTCCATCCTTAAGTGGTTAAGTTAAGTTTGCACCTGGTATGTATAGCGCTCCATACAAATGAGGTGCAAAGTTAACGCAACCAATCCCTTTGTTGTATGTGAGCCCCCCTTTAATATTTATTTTATTTTATTTTTAGTATTTGTTGTTATAGCGGCAACAGAAATACATCATCTGTGAAAATTTCAACTGTCTAGCTAGCACCGTTCTTGAGATACAGCCTGGTGACAGACGGACGGACGGACGGACGGACGGATAGCGAAGTCTCAGTAATAGGGTCCCGTTTTTACCCTTTGGGTACGGAACCCTAACAACGGAAAATGTAAAATGTGCTCGTGGCCTCCTAACAAAATAAAGTTCATTATTTCATTTAGTTATTCAATTAAACTCGATTGTATATTATATGATTTCATTTGCTAAAAAAATAGAAGTGTTTCGAGACGGTGGAGGGGGCCCCAAATGCCAAGTGCCTAGGGGCCCTGGCCCTCTAAGTCCATGCCTGAATACTGCATTTGATGACAAAACAAACCACTTTTGAGTCAAAAAAACCAAGCAACAGTCTGTATCTCCTATATAAAATAATAAACCACAGGTAACGCGACATTAATATTGCTTTAAAACTGTGTGCGTCAGAATGATTGGTTGACTGTTGAATTCCGCATTGATTGCTTACGTAAAAATTGCTACCTATTTGCTAGTATTTGCTACCATTTACCAAATAATTGCTACCTCAGTATAATAAAAGATATTACATATTTTTTTTGACCAGTCATTCTGACGTCAGGATGTTTGGACAAAGTTCATATTTTGCGAAGGACGCACAATTTTCATGTTCTTTACTAACCAAAATTTGCTACCTAATTGCTACCTACATTTACCTTAAAATCAACTCTGCAGCGTTACAGATCAAAAAGTTTCGCGTATAATTATTTTTTGGACTACTTACAACATGAACGCCTGTGCGTATCAGCAGAGCAATCCAAATCTGTGGTGTATTTATGTTTGTGTCAGGCGCTAAGTAGTCAAAAAATAATTATACACGAAACTTTTATTATACGTGAAATGTTTTTGGAAGGATCTCATTTATAAAACACGAGGGCATACGTTCACTACGAGAGATAAAAACCGATTAAAACAGTGGCTTGTAGCTATTCGCAGAGATAAATTTACTCCAACGAAAAATAGCCTCGTTTGTAAAAGCCGGATTCAGTACTGGAAAAACGTAAGAATATTTTCAATATTTATGATAATTTTACTCAATCACTGATTATCTCAGTTCTCGACCAAACTTCAATGATGAATTGCAAACATTTTTAGTTTGTGCCTTATCAAAAAATACTAAACTATAACATTTATATATTTATCTAATTATTATTTCAGCCAGACCAGTGTTAAAAAAAAATGCAGTGCCAAGTCAATTCCCATGGAATGTACAAAGTTCTAGTAGGGATAGGAATGTACAAAGCCAATAACACCTCCAAATACACTAGAATTTCAGTAAACAATACGTTCAGTTCCTACGAGTTTATCCTATTTGACAGCTGTTTGGACCGCCAGGTAGCGCCGCCTGGTGGCAGAAAAAGTATCGAAAACCCTCATTGTCAGCTATTTTTAACCGACTTCATTGTGTATAACAAACAATAGGGAAGATGCAGATATAGTATATATCAATATTTTGTGGCTACAATGTAAAAATAACGCGAAAGAAAGGCCATTGCTACATTTTTATTTTAGTTAGTATCGATTTTTAACAATAATTATGAATTAAAGTAACGTGAAACGGAACGTTTTTTTCATACACCAATCAACGTGTTTATCTCTGCATGTCAACCTGACGTTGACGTCGACTTATTTAATTCACGGCATAGTTGAGATTATAAATATTTTATTTTATTGTGAAAATGTATTGCACATTTCGAATAAAAATGGAACTTGGGTTCATAAAAGCAGACTCCAGGAATCTGCCGGAAGTTAGTGTTGACATGGTCATACATTTTCTTGATGAAAGTGCAGTTTTCAAGTGTTGAAATGAAAGGGACTAAGTTATTGCGGTGGAAAACGCAATCGATTACGTACAAATAAAAAGAAATGGAGAACTGTGTATTATAAAAAGTCGAGTTACTCCGGAGCACAAAATAAAAAAAAGTTATCGCGTGACAGCCATTGTAAACGAAATGCAAGGTTTGGTTCAGTCCTGCCAGTGTGAAGATTGTGCAAAAGTGCAGGTTCTGAAGGTAACAGATTATTACAACTAAAAACTATTTCCAATGTGCAATGTGCTTCCGGAAAATCATTCATAAAAGCCAAAGAAACGGGTCACATTCCGGTCACTGATAGTTTCTCTCAAGTAATCAGTTCTATATACTTATAGACTTACTTTTACTGTTTTTATTTAGTGAAATAATGCAATCTATATTATATACCTACTACATACTTACTAATGTAATACATTTTATAAAAATTTTAGGTGGATATTTTAAATGAATTTCTGAATGCTGTAAAGGAAAAAGATTGTGAAGCAAGTATTGTACTCTACTTTCAAGAAAAACAAAGCAATATAAGCATTCATAATCTGTGTTCAAGCTTGGTTGGAAAGTTGGACTCACCACAACAATTTCTTGAAATATTGTCAAAGGAAAATGACGGCTGACAAAATGCATATGATTTTTTCCACCATCAAAATAATGTCAGTGATTCCCCATTGTGGTTCGAGTTAAGTTATGATGTATGGCTTAGAACTTAGTTTTATTCATATTATGCCATATTAAGTACATAACAGAGTTTATTAGGTATAATTTTATTTTAAATATGTGATTTTTTTTTTCTATATTTGCAGGTATATTTGGAATGATCACTGGCTCAACTCTTTATGAAGCTGCTCACTATAAAACTAAAAATGGTTCTCTTCTGAAGAAAATTATGGGGCAAGAATCAAAATTTACTTCTGTTGCGATGGAGAGGAAAAAACTAGAGGGAAAAACTACAGAAAGAAGTTCTTAATGTTCTGGGCAAAAAAGAAAAGGTAAGATCATGTGATGTTTCACAGTTCTGTTGGGAGAAACAAACTGACCAAACTGTAGAAACCAGATAACTATGAGTATTGTTTTCGTGTTCCACAGACAAAACCTGGTGATGGGCGCGGTGGTGCTGCCCAATGAGCGCCCGCTGCGTCTCGGACGCTACATTCACCACCATCTCCTCTTGCGGGCCCGTCGAAGGGTCAGTATCCTTGCTTTGTCGGCATACACACCAGTGTTGGCAGCATCGCTAGAAGTACTCATTATATGAGTAAAATTGAGACAATAAACAAATGTTTCTTTTTACAGCATTTTGGATGAAGGCGTTTACAAGTTCTACAGCATTCCAGCCACCACCACCTACCACCTCGCACTCGGGTCACTCGGATCTGCTGCGGAAGAAGCACTTCAACTGGACGGCCGAGCTCATCGAGGGTTACGCCAACGACAGCGTGCTCGGCGACAAGAAGATGACCGCCGCCGTGTTCCAAAAACTTCAACAAGACGTACTCGGGCCTGGTGGCTCGGGCTCGGGGCTGGCCGCCGTGGGCTCCGACGTGGAGGCCATCCTCGGCACGTTCGACTCGGAGGTGGTGGACAGCAGCTGTTCTACTACTACGTGTGGCAGGGGTACCTGCCGGGGCCCGAGACCGGGCTGATCGCCGTCGGCCAGGACATCGTGCCGCGGTACGCTCACGTGGACTAATTGGACGACGTTTGTTGCGTCACGTACGGTTTGGCCGGTGAGACGTCTTCGCCGCTTCTGATACTCGATTATTTTCTTATTGTTTTTATTGCACGCATGAACATGTGCACGTATTTAGGTATAGACTTGTAAAAATGTTGATTTGTTTTCTTTTACTTTTCGTGAGGAACTATATTATCCATAGTACTGATAGATACCGGATTCAAATCAGATTTACCATTAGATAGCAGCATAGATATACCATTTGATAGATGTACCATTTGATAGCAGCATTGTGTCTGTGCTGTATTAAAAGATATTTATAATATTTAACCATGCTTTTAATTTTTCCAAGATATTTTTATAAACATTCATACTATACATCTGAAAGTAACTTTGTCCGTCGGTCGCCTATTCACCCTTAAAATAATGAACCGATTCAGATGCTGACGACATGGTACTGTTGAGCCCATCGGTCGGTGGTATAAGAATACTTCTCGAGAAGTGTGAGTCATATGCCCGTAAGCACAATTTGCAATACAATGTAAAGAAAAGCCAGTATATGATTTTCAAGGCGGGTACCAAGTGTCCATCTCATGTCCCACCCATTCGATTGAATGGCGAACAGCTCAAGAGGGTAAATTCATTTAAATATCTGGGTCACTTGGTCACCGATGACTTGAGAGACGATTCTGACATTGAGCGGGAACGCAGGGCGTTGGCCATTATGGCCAATATGATTGCTCGCAGGTTCAGCAGGTGTACAGCGCAGGTTAAAATAACATTATTTCGTGCGTATTGTACTTCTCTGTACACCTGTAGCCTATGGACGAGGTACACGCAGCGTGCCATGAACACTATGCGTGTACAGTACAACGACGCGTTCCGGGTGCTGTTGCGGCTGCCGAGGTACTGCAGTGCGTCGGGCATGTTCGCAGACGCGCATGTGGACGGTTTCCACGCGACGCTGCGCAAGCGCTGCGCCGCGACGCTCCGCAGAGTGCGCGACAGCCGCCACAGACTGTCGTGGCGGAGAGATGGGACAGTGCCCTAATCAGGCACTGGACCTCTCAACACATTAGTTTAGGCACTAACATAGTTATTTAAGTTATTTTTGTAATACTAACAATATATGGATTAATTTGTCTGAAATAAATGCTTTTTATTTTTATTTTATTTTTTTTATTTTTTTTAGAGCCACCTGTACACACTTGTCATACACACAGCATACATTTATATTCTGAGGGTGAAGAGTGTCTTGGATTTCTGAATCTTCAGAGTTGGATCTGAAATGTAAGAAAAGAACATTTCTTAATTAGAGAGCATGATATCCATACTATAATAAAAGGGAAGATTATAAGTAGGTACACAGACTAAAGGTATCTTTAGTCTGTGTGTCTGTACCCACAAGATGCAGCAGCTTTTGTTACATTAATAAGTAACATCATTATTACATATACCCCAACAGAATATGAAAAATCTAGTATCAGTCATTATACAAAAAGGCTGAAAATGCAAACCCAGCATATATCACTATTATCTCAATGGAAAAGTATTTATTTATTGCACAAAATACAAAAGTAAAAGTACAAATTTTAGACTTTAATACCAAAAGGCATTCTCTATCAGTAACCATACGACTAACTAAACAGACACATTTGTATTGTGCCTTAATTCTATAATCTGTTACCTACATAAAACCAATTATTATTATGCATATTAATTAATACTTTATATACCTACATAAACCTATTCATGAATACTTATACACAATTTTGGTATCATTGTAGACACTTGGCGAGTGTTATTGTAGACACTTATAATGTCGCCTGATTCATAGTCATTAATAGACAAATAAGTACTTAGGTATTCCTGAAAATAAATACTTACTGTCCAGTTAAACAAGATGACTGTGTTAATTACTACCCAAAGAATTGTGAAATAATAGATCGAAACAAAGGCATACCTGATGCATTTTCAATACTTACAAGAATTTCACGTCTGTTCCTTTTGAGTAAATATTGCTGATGTAGGCTTTATTGGCATAATTCTATTTTGGCACTCAAAAATGTGTGGTACCACATTTTTAGGGTTTTTTAGATAAAGATTTTCAACATCTTTCTCCAGCTGTAAAATATAAAGAAATATTGTATGTGTCACAAAGAAGATTCATTAGTAAATTAGGTACTTAGCTAAATTAATTTTAATCAGAGCGTACTACCACAAGCAAAACATGTACTTAAGCAATAATATTTGCACTTACATCGGTGATCTTCACAGCATCGACTGACAGTCTTTGGAGAATAAGTGTCTGTCCTCTTCGCAGCTTGGAACTACTTTTTTCTCCATTTCGATAAGATAAGAATATTTTATTTGGAAACCGCTGAAGTTGAACTGAACACACAACACGGCTCTTTATATCCGAACATTGGAGCCATCGTTGTGATTTCCTGATGTTGACGGATAGTCCATTTTTTATAGTTCATTTGACCCTAACCTATTTATTCAAGAAAGCCGGAATTTATTAATTTTAGCAACTACGATAAAATTTTTCATTGTTCATTGAAAAACAAAGATGACGTGACGTCGTCGCAAGTTTAGGTGCGTTTTGGCGCGAAGCTGTCAACTGTCAGTTTGAAACCCCCAGTATTTCATTAATCATTATAAATGATAGTAATTTAATTGTATAATAAATATACTCGAGGTCTATTCTAGATGATATTCTTTCAAATAATATCAAAAAAAAAAATGGCGGCAAACTTGACTGCGCACAGGGAGCTTGTATGTAAGATTGTGCAATGGTCCCATGATAACGGTATTATGTTAAACGCGGAGAAAACCAACCTACTTGTAATACACTCGCCATATCTGAAAAGGGAACAATTTAAACGCTCACCAAAATGGCTTTTATACCCCAAAACTAAATTCCAAATAAAATGAATTGCCTCCATTTAATATAAATTCACTCTATACAGTGGTCCCCAAATTAAATCATTTTGTATTCCAAAATCGATATACATTACACCAGAATAATTTTATGTTGAGTCAGAATATCTTTTTGCTTCCCAAAATGGATTTTTTGCTCACCAAATATTGTTTTCATAAAACATCAAAATGATTACCAAAAAATATCTTTTTGCTTCCCAAAATGGATTTTTTGCTTCCCAAAATGGATGTTTTGCTCACCAAAATGGATCTTTTGCTCACCAAATATTGTTTTCATAAATCTGGGGGCACGGTAGTGCCCCCGCCAAGACGAAAAAAAAAGAGGCGGGGCACTACCTACCTTTTCTCGAACCGTTTCGTCTCATTTTCAAACCCTCATAGTTTCGTCCCAGTCCCGTCCAGAGCGGCCAAATTCACAGGTTAAGATGCAGTTAGGGAACATATGAAATGTACTAAATTTCATTGATCTAGCTTTTATACTTTAGGTTTTATTGGTACCTAAAATACGCCGATTTTGCCACTCACTCACTGATGTATCAAAACCTCTGGGGTATTTCCCGATGACCTAGAAAGCTGAAATTTGGTATGTAAGCTAGGTTTAGTACACAAACAATAGAATAATTCTGAAACTTGGAACTTTTACCCCCCAACCCCTTAAACTAGGGGATGGAAGTTAGTATGAGACTTCTGCAAATTTTGATACTAGAGGTCTGAAAATTGATATAGGGACTCCTTTATTATTTATAAATAATAAAATACATATTCTAGGATTTTAAAAAAATCACCCCCCACCCTTTAAATAAGGGGATGAAAGTTTGTATGGGTTTTCCATAATGGGCGATAAAAGTAGTATATATCGGGCTAAACGTAAGTATTTCTTATACACAATTATTACTACTTCCATATCTACACTTCTACTTCGTATTTTAAATATCTGGGGGCACGGTAGTGCCCCCGCCAAGACGAACAAAAAAGAAGGGGGCACTACCTACCTTTTCTCGAACCGTTTCGTCTCATATTCAAACCCTCATAGTTTCGTCCCAGTTAACACTAGAGCGCCCAAATTCTCAGGTTAAGATGCAGTTAGCAAACGTATAAAATGTACTAAATTTAATTGATCTAGCTTGTATACTTTAGGTTTTATAGGTACCTAAAATACGCCGATTTTGCCACTCACTCACTGACGTATCAAAACCTCTGGGGTACTTCCCGATGACCTAGAAAGCTGAAATTTGGTATGTAAGCTAGTATTAGTACACAAACAACAAAATAATTCTAAAACTTGAAACTTTTACCCCCCAACCCCTTAAACTAGGGGATGGAAGTTTGTATGAAACTTCCGCAAATTTTGATACTAGAGGTCTGAAAATTGAAACCTATAGGGACTCCTTGTTATAAATCTAATACATATTGTAGGACTTTTAAAAAATCACCCCCCACCCTTTAAATAAGGGGATGGAAGTTTGTATGGGTTTCCCATAATAGGGGATAAAAGTGTATATATATATGGGGCTAAACTTAAGTATTTCTTAAATACACAATTGTCTACTTCAGTTGACGCTCAAGAAACCCTACAGCCCAAAAAAATTAAAAAAACTAAAGCACCTTACAAAAAGAAATGAGATCCCACCAAAAACATTTCATGTAAAATTGACGGCCAAGACTCACATTCTCATAACGCTTTCGCTGTAAAAAGTTATCAGATCCTAGGAAAAGCCAAGCCCCTAAGCCCCGACTTTACTAACCCCACCACCTTGGTTTAAAAAGTATGGCATCAACTGGCTTCAAGCCCCTAAACCCGGAGTTTACTAACCCTACACCTTTGTTTCAAAAGTATGGCTTGGCCGTTTCATAGACTACCGTAAATAAGTCTAGCGGACTGTCCGGCCCATATCGTAAGGAATTAAGTTTATAAGTATATATTATCAAAGACATAAACTTAGTTTCTTGATACCATATGGGCCAGACGGTACGTTACGTTACGGGTCTGGCGTTTCGCTCGCTCGTTAGGGTCACAGTTCTTCCTAACACTCCTCCTCGCTTTGCTCGTCGCCGTACCTAAACTAACCAAAAGCTGACCTGCCTGAAGGTAGAATAAAGACTGTATCGTTAAGTATAAAGACAACTTGACAGTGGTTTCATTCGATTAAAACATAGGTTTTTTTTATTCAAACTGATGTCAATCTAAAAATTAAATGTTGGATTTGACTAGGATTGTTTCGTTTCCTCGTTAGTTATTGTAAACTAAAACTGTATGGACTTTCACCAGAAAAACGGAAATGGATTCTGGACAAATGGTGTAGTATAAAAGGAATCACTCTCAGGAAGCTAGCTAAACTTGAAAATGTTAAGTGTTGGTGGAGTCCAAAATGCGATTAAACACTACGGCCAAGAGTATACTTTCGCTGACAAACCGAAATCCGGCCGAAAATCAGGTCCTTCAAACCCCAATTTGGATAAAAAGATAGTAAAGGCATACACAACCAACAAGGAGGTGTCTGTTCGGGATTTGGCTAAAAAGTTAGGTACATCTATTGGTATGGTCCGACGTCCAAAGTAGAGATACAATTTAAAGACTTACAAGAAGCAAAGGCAGCCTAAACAAAGCGAAAAACAGCAAATCTCAGTAAAATAAAGAGTTTTAAAAATTGTATGACTCTATTCTTTCAAGGAAAACCTGTGTCTTATAATGGACGATGAGACATGTGAAATTCGATTATGAATCTCTGCCGGGACCGCAGTATTACACAGTTCAAGATCGATCTGTCATTAGTGAATCTGAAAAGTCAATTTTTACAGAAAAAATTGGCAAAAAAATTATGGTATGGCAGGCGATCTGCGAGTGTGGCCTCAAATCGACTCCATTTATCACTACGTCTACAATGAGAGCATATTTATATAAAGGAATGTCTTAATAAACGACTTTTGCCTATGTCGGAATCTCTTGCCAACCCTTCGGATATATTTTACTGTTAGTTCGCAGACAGGAATTAGGATCACAAACATCAGGCTTTTTCGTGAGGATTCTGACGACTCATTCGGCTGGTGGAAGCTTTTTTTAACATATACTGCAAGAGTAGCTGCAGTGTGACACCAGACTCAGGTTCGCCGGCTAAAGGTGCCTGAAAGGGTCCGTGACCCTTGGGCCGGGGAACAGGAGCCTATATATATATAACACTATTACAGCCAAACCCCCTCGCATTCTATTAAATTTTGTTATGAATTTGTGCGATAAATTTCTGTATGAAACCCTTAGTTCGTGACTATCGGCATAGAGCAATTCTCCCTTAATGGTTACAATTACCCATTTATCTAGTTTTAAAATTGTTGTGGCAAGAGAATTAAGTTAGTCGCTCCGCGTTAGACAGCTTAATTTTCGACCCATGATTTCACACGTCTCCCCCTAAGCAGGCGGAGACGTTTTGATCTTAGCTCAGGTTCACCGGCTAAAGGTGCCTGAAAGGGTCCGTGACTCTTTAGCCGGGGAACAGGAGCCTATCAATATATATACCACTATTACAGCCAAACCCCCTCGCATTCTACATAGTTTTTTTATGATCTTAGCTCAGGTTCACCGGCTTAAGGTGCCTGAAAGGGTCCGTGACGTGGGGAATTTGTTAAATAAAAAAAAAAACCGCTAACGTGGCAGATTTTTGGATAATAAATGTTTGTAAGTGCTCACTCAGTCCACACATTATTCGTAAATTAAAAACCGGCCAAGTGCGAGTCGGACTCGCGCACCGAGGGTTCCGTACAAACACTTTCCATCCCTAAGTGGTTAAGTTAAGTTTGCACCTGGTATGTATAGCGCCCCATATAAATTAGGTGCAAAGTTAGGTATTAAATTATAAAAAAAGAACTACTAACTAGATCTCGTTCAAAACAATTTTCGTTGGTAGTTTTTATAGTACTGTACATCATATGCTTTTTTTAGATTTTTCATTTTGTTATTTTAGAAGTTAGAGGGGGGGGGACCAACTTTTTTCCACTTTGGAAGCGTCTGTCACGCAAACTATTCGGTTTAGAAAAAAAATATTTTAGAAACCTCGATATCATTTTTGAAGACCTATCCATAGATACCCCACACGTATGTGTTTGATGAAAAAAAAAATTTTGAGTTTCAGTTCTAAGTATGGGGAGCCCCCAATATTTATTATTATTTTTTTATTTTTGCATCAAAATCTTATTGCGGTTCACAGAATACATCTACCTACCAAGTTTCAACAGTATAGCTCTTATAGTTTCGGAATAAAATGGCTGTGACATACGGACGGACAGACGGACAGACAGACAGACAGACATGACGAATCTATAAGGGTTCCGTTTTTTGCCATTTGGCTACGGAACCCTAAAAAAATGTAAATATCTTAATATTTGTAGTAGGTATCTAGGAAACTATAAAGTAGTTCAACTTTTAGTAATTTTTTTTACTAAATATCCACCATCTAAAATGTCATATTCGTTGTCTGCTTTTAAAATATATTCAAATTTAATTTTAAAATACAATCTAAGATACAGTCCACATTTTAGATTGTATTTTAAGAAGTGGACTGTGTGATCTAAAATGTGGACTATATCTTAGACTAGTTTTTAGCTGTAGTGGGAAGGAAATTAAGTTAGCCGTTTTACGTTAGGACGCTTAATCTCCAACCCATGATTTCACACGTCTCCCCCTAAGCAGGCGGAGACGTTATGTACTTAGCTCAGGTTCACCGGCTAAAGGTGCCTGAAAGGGTCCGTGACCCTTGAGCCGGGGAACAGGAGCCTATCAATATATATAACACTATTACAGCCAAACCCCCTCGCATTCTACATAGTTTTTTTATGATCTTAGCTCAGGTTCACCGGCTAAAGGTGCCTGAAAGGGTCCGTGACCCTTGAGCCGGGGAACAGGAGCCTATATATATATATATACCACTATTACAGCCAAACCAAAAAAATACTTGTAGCGGTTAGAATTACAAAGTTTTTGATGATTGAAATTTGGACGGCTGTGGCCGACGTGGCGTCAGGGGCACGATTTTTTGTTGACGGCCACAGCCGACTGTGGCGGTCAAAAGGTTAAACATTATAATTCAAAATATTTAAGTTGAAGAGATGGATTACTTTGATTTTCTTTTGCCCGAAAATTACGTCACTTTACCAACATGAATAAGTTGGAAAATAAACACAATAGCTACCTGTTGTAGTATATTCCGAGGTTTCTAATGATAAGTTCTAACCAATTCTGTATCAGGTTAATTAATTAAATCAAGGAATGGCAGCTCGAGGCTTTTGCCAATGTCAGTTTATAATAATATTCACTTTATAAAGAATAAAACCATGAGAAAAACAAAAATTAAATTATTAAAACATGAGATGAAATGAACATGAACAAAGATGGCCGATGAAAAAACCTGTATCAGGTTGTCCGTGGCGAAAAATGTAGCATTATTTGGCACTGTGCTCAGCAAAAATGACTAAAATGGAAGTAATAATATAAAATATTGGTGACATCCATTTGACAGTAATATAGATTATTTGGTCTGAAATTAACTTTTTAGGTGTTCATATATTTTTATAGGATGTAAGAAAAATAATTATTTGCTTTATTTATAGAATAGTTTGGGATACACTATTTGGTGAGCATTCATCCGTTTTGGTGAGCATTAAGAATTTATTGGTAGTAATTTATCAATATATTTGGTAGGCGTTTAATCATATTTGGTAGGCGTTTAAACACAAGCCACCTGAAAATACCAGATCTGACTTTCCACCTCGAGTTTTAGCCGCCTAGCACCAATTTGAAATTTTGGTGAAAAAAGCCATTTTGGTGAGCATTTAGTTTTTTGCCCTACAAAATAACCACTTTATTTTATATCCTCATAAATGTGTTCATGTCCACGTACATCAGAATATGTTTTTTGGTTTGTTTTGTTTTTAAGTATGACTTAAGTAACGAAGTTTGTCATTTATCAAATCAAATTAACAATTACAGGATTGCTGCGTTCTGTTAAAATAACGGGAGCCAAAAGTGTGCTATTGCTGGCATAGTAGCTAACATTCACTATATTTATTTATGAGTTTCATTAGGTATCATCACTACATAGTATAAAACAAAGTCGCTTTCTCTGTCCCTATGTCCCTTTGTATGCTTAAATCTTTAAAACTACGCAACGGATTTTGATGCGGTTTTTTTTTAATAGATAGAGTGATTCAAGAGGAAGGTTTATATGTATAATACATGCATAATTTATCAGCATTGCACCCGTGCGAAGCCGGGGCGGGTCGCTAGTATAAAATAAATCGAACGAAGCAATGAGCACTCCAGGTGTACTATAAGTACATACTATGTCCATATGACTGCGCAATAGCCGATTTATGAAGAAACGTGCCAGGACATGCGCAGATGTTTGTTATGTCAGCGTGGAATATTCTAGAAGGAAGTGGTGCCAAAGAGTAAAAATAAGAGATGTCAAGTCAAGTCAATGCTCTTGCTACCTACCTAGTAGTAAAAAACCGGCCAAGTGCGAGTCGGACTCGCGCACCGAGGGTTCCGTACAAACACTTTCCATCCCTAAGTGGTTAAGTTAAGTTTGCACCTGGTATGTATAGCGCCCCATATAAATTAGGTGCAAAGTTAGGTATTAAAAAAACTACTTACTAGATCTCGTTCAAAACAATTTTCGTTGGTAGTTTTTATAGTAATGTACATCATATGTTTTTTTTAGATTTTTCATTTTCTTATTTTAGAAGTTAGAGGGGGGGGGACCAACTTTTTTCCACTTTGGCAGCGTCTGTCACGCAAACTATACGGTTTAGAAAAAAAATATTTTAGAAACCTCGATATCATTTTTGAAGACCTATCCATAGATACCCCACACGTATGTGTTAGATGAAAAAAAAAATTTTGAGTTTCAGTTCTAAGTATGGGGAGCCCCCAATATTTATTATTATTTTTCTATTTTTGCATCAAAATCTTAATGCGGTTCACAGAATACATCTACTTACCAAGTTTCAACAGTATAGCTCTTATAGTTTCGGAAAAAAATGGCTGTGACATACGGACGGACAGACAGACGGACAGACGGACAGACAGACATGACGAATCGATAAGGGTTCCGTTTTTTGCCATTTGGCTACGGAACCCTAAAAACGGCAAAAAATCACGTTTTTTGTATGGGAGCCCCACTCAAATATTTATTTTATTCTGTTTTTAGTATTTGTAGTTATAGCGGCAGTAAATAGGTAAATAGGGTCCCGTTCTTACTCTTTGGGTACGGAATCCTAAAAAAGGAGGTTCGGCGCTTGACCCGTATGTTTGCTGGACCGATTTTAATGCGGTTTTCAGTAATGTATTCGTTACATTCTGGAAATAAGAAGGTTTTGGTATACAACAAATGTATATTAACCGACTTTAAAAAAAAACAGTTGCTCTCGAAAAGTATAATTTAATCCGAGGTTAGGTACATAGTTTAATTAAGGTGATTACGTGGATATCTAGCGTGTTGTACGAGGTTGCGGTTGCGTAGTCGCGGGCAAAAGCTTGTATTCATATAACACATCATTAAAAAACCGGTCAAGTGCGAGTCGGACTCGCACACCGAGGGTTCCGTACAAACACTTTCCATCCTTAAGTGGTTAAGTTAAGTTTGCACCTGGTATGTATAGCGCTCCATACAAATGAGGTGCAAAGTTAACGCAACCAATCCCTTTGTTGTATGGGAGCCCCCCTTAAATATTTATTTTATTTTAATAACGTATAAACTATTGACATAATAGGTCTGTAATTTTGCACAGTAATCTAATGATAGCTAAGCTAACAAATATATAAACAATAAAGTGAGATTGTTGTGGAATGGAAGAAGGATATTGATATTTACACAACGCGAGATCGATAAATTTAAAACTTAAATAAAAACTAAACTATATACATGTGTGGGTTGGAAACAGCCCAGAACCCATTTATTTGATGAGACAGAGCAAATTATGAAAGAAAAAATTGCAAAAGTTTGAAGGGAAAAAAGTCAAAAAATGAATTAAAATTACGTAAATATTGTGCTCTGAACGGCTGGTTTTGCGAGAAAATTCGTTACTAAAAAACTACAGCTAGGAAAAATCTGAAATTTTGCACAGAACTATATTGATACTTAAGCTAATTAACAGTACACTAAAAATGGGGGTAAAAGATCTAGGTTCTGAGAAATGGGGGGAGAATAGTCACTCACTGTCAAAGTTCAATAAAAACCTGTTTTTCTCTGGTGTTTCTGGACCGATTTTCTTTCTGTTTTCTTGGTTGAACGCAGAAAGGTGTCAGGCAGGCTGATACGTCCTCAAAATCAGCCGGACGATCCCAGGTCGCAAGTTACGGGAACAAAGAAAAAGTGTTTTTCGGCGTTTACTCGGCTGTTTTCCGCCGGAAAATTCTGAGAAAATTCAGGGAGTTGAAGGCTTAACAAGCACTTTGGATGGTAGCAAAAAACTCGGGGCTCGTCGATGATCTGGAGGCGTCGCACGCACTTAAAGTGAAATTACGAAAGTTAACTTTGTTTCACTATTTTCACTTTAGGAAAACACGTCCGGCTATTTTGAAAACTGTCACTTAATAGAATTTAAAGAGAAGAAAAGAATGTCACATGAATCATCAAAATTGGTCAGCGGAGCGAAGCACAAATGACAAAGTACCAACATACGTTTGAGTGACCTCTACGCTAGCAGTTGTGAATTCTTAGGTTATCTGATTAGTATGTTTCATCTGTATTTATTTATATGTGTATATATTATATGATATATGTATTTATCTAAATATTATTTATTAAAACTTGTTTAAGTTAGTTGCACCGCCCACAATTTATCTGCTTTGCCCGAAGGGGAGGCCTATGTTCAGCAGTGGACGTCCTATGGCTGAGATGATGATACTAATCTACTTAATTCAATGTATACTCTATACTATACGATTGTAGGCCTACTAGGCAGGCAAAAAACTAAATGCTCTTTATACCCTAAAACTAAATTCCAAGTAAAATGAATTACTTCCATATAAATTAAACCCACTCTATACAGAGCTCCCTAAACTAAATCATTTTGTATTCCAAAATCAATATACATACACCAAAATAATTTTACGTTGAGTCCGTATATCTTTTTGCTTCCCAAAATGGATTTTTTGCTAACCAAATATTGTTTTCATAAAACATCAACATTAATACCAAAAACTGCAGTCTAATTTGCTTTAGTGTAATCAAATTATCTAACCTTTGGTCAAAATATATTATTGTCAATCTAAAATTGCAATAGCTTCCCTTTATTTCTTTACAACTAATGTGTTACACTGGCAATGATTTTATGATGGTTTGTCAACAATATCAATATCATTCGTGGTGATTTCTTTAAGACAAGTAGTCGTCATTCGATTATCGACATTAGTATACTACTAATTTCAAATTTGAATTATGATATTAGTAATCGATAATCTTTCCAATCAGCAAATTAGTCGAAGCCAGCCAAAGGGCTTCTTGTCAGCGATCCCCTCTGGCAAACGCGCGTGCAGGCTCAGCCGAGAGCTGGTCAAAACGTCGTAAGTGCCGTGGAATTCACAGCGCTTACAACGTTTTGACCCGCTCTCGGCTGAGCCTGCACGCGAGTTTGCCTCAATGCCCCGCTTTCGTAACGTCCTAAGCGCCATGATTTACACGGCGCTTACGACGTTTTGTGGTCGCGATGATGATCTCTGTATAGATTAAATGCCGTTAGAATTTATAGAAGTGTCATCGTCTTTTTCTTTGAGTATTGTCGTAATAATTGATTTAGAACACTCAGGATTTTATGAGGTTAATGTAGGTAAGTACTTAAATAGTGAACCGGAGAGAACGATATACGTACTTAAATACATAGAACAACCATGACCCAAGCGCAAATATTCGAGTTCATCACACAAATATTTGCACTGGCCGGGATTCGAACCACTTTTTGAAGTCGGTGCCCAACCACTCAACTTTTACTATGAAAAATTATAAAATATAAATAAGGCATAAAGCCTTTAATTATTACCATTTGGTATTACGAGTATTTTTGTTCAAATGTAATCTGTACATGAACGGGTTATTTTTGGCTTTTCAGTTATTTTAAAGTCTAACAGTCTTAACATACCTATATCGAAAAGTATAATTTAGTGACGTTGAGCTACTACAACTACTCAATAATAATAATTCAATTTCAATCACTAAAAAGCAAAAAAAAAAGAACCACCACAAAGTCATTTTTGCGGCGTCGCGTCTGTAGCTCCATACTCTATGCGCGTCCATAATAGTACGAGAGCCCACGACCAAAATTTTTGTCTCATAGCAATACGGCCAAAACCGCATCAAATCGATAGATACGATTATCCTGAACTCGAAAATACCAATATCAGACATTTTCCGCGTAGCGTTTGATCTGACCGAATTTTCAAAATTGTCAAAGAATTTTACCGAACTGCATCATAGCAATATGTCTGATTTGCAGACTGTAGTTGAATGATAGTTCTGAGATACCGGAAACATATTTTTCAGACGTTAGTGGTGTAGCGCAAACCCGTAAAATCACTCAAAAAAATTAAAAATGAGACAAAAAAAATGTCTCATAGCAATACGTCTGAAAATCTTTTTTATTAGTAAATTTTGGTTATTTGATGCGAACAAAACAATTTTCAGACGGAAATGTGAACGCATTAAATTTTGAGACCGTTTTGAAAATGTTAACAAATTTTACCGATCGGTATCATAGCAATATGTCTGAAAACTGTTGGACATGATAAAATAAGTTGTCCACATGTGCAAAAAATTTATATCAGACAAATTAAGTGTAGCACCTTCTCTATCAGACAACTTTTCGATACTCAGATATCATTTAAAAATCGTATTGAGGCATCTTGAATTTTCTGTTACAAACCAATGAATACGTTGCGACCCTGAATTTATTAGATGATAATTAACAAAGAATTTACCCAAAACCGTAACATTGAAGTTGAAGGACTGAAATAAATCGCACAAAAGGAAACTGGGATGAAGTTGAAAAAAAAACGGTTTATTCACAGTAACAAAATATTCACGTATTCAATCGCTGTCGGATTCGGAATCGTCGTCTTCGAAATCACTCTCGACGTCGCTCGGGAGATCTTCAACGTCCTCTTCTGTAAAATAAACATCGTTAGTGAAAATCACGAAATTATTTATGAAATTAACAGCAAAAGCCATGTAAACTGTACCTGTTGTGGATGATGATTTTTCGTCCAAAATAACGTTGCTCAACTCAGGTAGTTGGTTGCCAGAGAACCACGAAAACTGAAATCGTCCCTCGTCTTCATACCATCCGCAATCTGCAGGGTTCAGTTCGGTTGGCGTTTTGGTATGAGCGTTGCTCCAGACTTGTGCAATATATTTTGTTCGTAATAAATGTTTCTCTAATTCCGTTTTGCATGGTGGCAGATTGCAGGCGTCGTAATTGGATAACTGGAGATTCAGAGTTGTCGAAGCCTCGTCGTTTTTAATTTTATATGTCTTCGAAAAAATGTTGAGTCGAGCTAAATCGACGTTATTAATTTTTTTTTCGTTGTACAATCTGCACGTGAATTCTTCCAAAACGGGGAATACCTTGTCACTATCAGAAGTATAGCTGCCCAAATCACCGAAAGCTTCTTGATAGCGTTTCGAATTTATCAGCATCGTCAATGGTCTTTTTTTACCCTTGCGATATAACGCGGGATTATAATCGCAGCCGGTCATTGCATGGAAAGCAGGTAAAGATTTTGCCAGAGTGGATCCCAATGTCTCGTATAAACGTGAAACATCAATGTAACGCCGGGAATTGCCAACACCAACATCCATAGAAATTTGGACGACACTTTCTACAAATTCCATATTTCCGAGCATTATTATTAATATATCGGTGTCTGAACATCGAATCGTTACTTTACCCCGTTGTTTCATTTGGCAGACATGGTAAACGATCTTCGTATCTGCCTCTTCGTGTTCTTGGCAAGTTAAATCTTCGTTGATTGTTTGGATAACAAAACCACCTTTCACCAAATATTCATAACACATGTCGTGATTGATGTTGATGATTTTGTTTGCGATTATGTGCGCCATGTCTTGTTCTGACCAATTGTTGATAATAAATTTGACCAGAGCATCTTTGAATTTGATGTTTTTCAATTCTTTAGCGAAATCGGAGGGTCGAACTTGTTTTGGTCCTGAGATTCGAAAATCGGTCGATTTTACGTTATTTCGCAATCCATGCTCCGTGTCCTTGATCGACGGGCAGAAATACCTGTCGAATATCAGATCGATCCTCTCAACATTATGTTTGCACAAAATGTACAAAATTTTTTTCGAGATATCTCCAAATGTTCGTGGTATGTCTTTTAAGGTGTGCAGTAAAAAGAACCCATCGATAATCAAAACATCTGTAGACTCTGGCTCCGTGCTCTCGATTTTTTTTTCAAGGTCTCGCATCAATGCTGATTTGTCGGTTTTATTTATTGTACCGTCCATATGACAAAGTGATAGCGGCATTGGGGTTATCGGGTAACACAACACTTTTTCGATACTTATTTTTTTTTCTAAGGACAAAGCTAAAAGCCGCCCAAATAAGTCTCTTTGTAGCCTCAATTCTTGAACCTTGCCACCGAGTACAACTTTTTTCTTTTTCTTTAGCGTGCTGAATGTGAAGACTGGATTCTTTTTTATTGGTTCTTGAAAACGTGCATGTCTCTCTTCTACCTCGGTTATGAAATTATTGCGCAAAGTTTCTCCTCGAGATTCGACGTTGAGCAGAAAGTCAGTGGTATTTTGTGCAGCAGCTTCTCCAGTTGTGATGTTGTACAACTTATCAGCGTCTAACGAATTGTCGAAAGGATTCATGTATTGTTGTAAAGTCCTTGTGAATTTCTCAACTTGCTGGTGACTCTTTCGAATGCGAGAACTCTTCAGTTCCGAGGTGATATCCTGATTCTTGGCGATTCCAGCGGTTTTCAGCACATGTGATATTATTCGAGCTCGAGCACTGTGATTTATTGCCCAACGTTGCCTTGCAGCCACCGAATTTGTCATGTGAATTATTCCGATTAGCTTCCGAGCTGCTTCGCCGTTAATCGTTTGTTCCAAAGTCAGGTCAACAGGTATTCTGGAAAAAGATTTCTCCGTTCTTCGTACTCCGAATGATCCTTGTTCTAATGAGAAACGCAGTCCTGGATGGGTTTCGTCGATCCTGCACAGCTTGCTGACATAATATACCAGCCAACGAGAATAATTTTGGTGATTGAACGCGAAGAAAAAGTTTGTGATTTTTGCAAGAATGTAAACATACATTTTCAGATCTCCGGTTCTGATACTCTTGTTCAGCATGTCATAATAGGACACTAATTGGATGTAAACGGTGTAAAACTGAGCAGTTAGTCCATGCTTTCCTTGCAATGTTTGTTCGGTAAAGTTGTCATACTTCTCGAACAATTCGAGAGTTGCTTCGTGTTCTATTGTAGGCGTCGTTAAACGTTGCTTTTGTAATTGAAACAAATAATCTTCAATTGATTTCTCGATGACAATTTTTTCACGGTCGACGAAGGTATTGAAATGCAGTTTTTGAAACGCGAGCGATACAAGGGGATGTAGTCTTTTGCATCGATTGAAATTTGTACCTGAAATGAAACCCTTCAATGAACCATTCGCCAAAATTTCACTGTCCACCAGAATATTGGTAATACCGCAATCCTCAATGAAAGAGCCGATAACTTTGAAGTATGACATCATTATATGAAATCCGCCGAGATGTATGAAAACGTTGTCGAATTTCGGCGCTTCCTGGAACTGAATTCCGAATGCGATTCTTGCAATAGCTAAATCGTACGTTACTTGCATGTATTCCGAACTGCATTCTTCAGCTACTTGTTGAGCCATTTTCAAAGTGAGGTGTACTACGGAATTATCTGTAGGAGATGCATTGATAGGCGTCAAATACGATACTTTCTGCAAAGCAGAGGTGTCTTCAGTTATGAGGCTATTAAACCCAGTCCACATAGGGGTATCGGGAATGTCCAGTGTGTGTGAAAAAAGCCAAGCAAGATCAAGGTTCCTCCACGTCTGAAAAACTTCAGGTTTGATTGAGATTTGACCGATACTGGGAGTTGAGAAGTAGGAATCGATTTTTGGTTTTTTCGTGTAAGGCACGATTTCGTTGACGATAGCGTCGAAACATCTTCTTCTTTTTCGACGTCGCGGCGTTTCATCTGTAGAAGCGGCTGCAGTATCATCACTTTGTACAGAAGCGTCGGTTGGAGCGGTAAAATTTGCGTCACTAGGTATATTTTGGTAAATTATCCCGACAGTGTCGTGGAGAGTGTCTTTACCAGTGAGAGTATCGACGAACCGATCGAAGTTATCGAACGCGACTCCAGTACACAAATTATCGGCGAGAATTATGTCTTCGGGACATAATTTGTTCTGTTGCGTTGATGTGAATGTCAGCTCAGTCTCTAGCTCTTCGATGACATTGTAGCTACAGCAGTGACCGTATTTGTTGACAAGGTCGACAATTTTCCTGCTGCTCGAGAGACTCTTTAACGCCATTCCCAGAGTGACATGTTTCGAGGTTTTAATATTGCCGTTCGTAGCTGCATAAATAATGTCCTGACCGAGGGAAAACATTTTTAAGTCGCGCGAGGATTTCTTTAATTCATGACGAGATTGACTTACGCCTTTACTATCACCGCAAATGATACACTGCAAGAGATACGATAGCAACGGTGGTACAGAATCGCATTCACCTCGGATGAGATCTTGCACCGTTATATCCTCCGGTAATTTTGTCTGGTCCGCGTTAATTATCTCTCGTCTGATTATCTGCCCGATGTTGTATATCGCTTGTCTCGTTTCGATGTTTTTGAAAAATTCTTGATTGCTGACGATGTGACCAGCGTATGGACCGATATACTTTTTGTTGTCCGAGAAAATGATTTTTATTTCAGTGTTGAACGTTACCAATAACTTCTTTTCCAAATGACGCGACGAAAAAAAAACCGGTTTTTCGACGTTGGAGACGTTGTCAAACTGTTCGTGCAGGAACTCGATGTACTTTTCTGAGATGTAATTATAAAAGAGACATTCATTGTTCTCAACAACGCGTTCGCGAATAAGTATGCAAATTTTGTCGTACGCGTCAGTATGATATTGTCGTTTTTTGTGCCAAGTTTTTTCGTTTTTTTTCTCGAGATCATTCTTACAGTGCCATTCAAACTTTGTTTTGCAATGTTTGTGATAGAAGCAGTTGTCATCTTTGAGAGTTTCGATTTTACGCAGCATCTCGATGTTGTTGTACTCTGTGGACACGGCCTTAATAAATTCGATGAAAGTGTTGGTCGCTTTTATCAAACATACCGCGCGTCTTTTCACGTATATCCTGTATTTACCGCAAATAATACAGCTGTGTGTATTTTCATCGGCAGTCGAATCATCAGTTGCCGTATTGTCAGCAACATCAGTTACCGCATTGTCATCAGGTACCGTATTGCCGACAGCTACCGTACTGTCGTCCGCGAACGCACTGTCGTCCGCTGTCGTACTCTCGTCCGCTCCTCGATCACCTTCAGGTTCTTCACTGTAATGTGACAAATTCGAAATTGGGATGTTTAATTTAACTATCGGATTTCGTTCTTACAATTATATTTTAATTCCCATTTATTTAGACACGCAAGGAAAAAAAATCTATAAAGAATAAGAAGAAATTATATACAAAAGTCCAGAAGTACAGAAAAATTTAGAAAATAAATAATGAGTGTACGTATACAATTTTTTGAATATCCATTCTGATAATTGGTTCGTTCGTTTGAATTTGTGAGCATTTGGATAAACAAAATTTAAGAAGGGGGAGGGGATAAGGGTAATGCACTATAAAAGAAGCATATTTTCAATACTTTTTGTTGACGACACAGTTCATATATATTTATTTGAATGATTAGTATAAAATAAAAGGACAATTGTGTGAAATTTTCATTAACAATTGTGCAGAAATGATTCAATGACAGCCAATCTCTCAGACGCCGCAAAAAAAGTTACATTGCGGTGAACTGTGTCACTCATTACTGGATGATCTGGGGAAAAAAATATAAAAGTTTGTATTAGTCAATAAGTTTATTGAGATAACGCTGTCGAGTTTTTATTTTTTTTGAATTATTTAAACTTTTAGTCACAATTGTTAGTCCATTTTCATTCGCAGTTCAGTTCAAATTTTTTATTTCGAAAATTGGAACCTTCATTATTGTAAAATGAATTAAAATAATAAAAAATAATTTTAAAAAATCGACAGCATTACCTCGAGAAACTTTTAAAGTAATAGAATCTTCATCAGCAGTAAGTGGCTCAAAATATTACAAAATGTGATTTAAATGTCCTTTTACTACATACTTTTTACATAAATAAATATATATTAAACTGTGTCGCCAAAAAAATATCGTAAACATGCTTCTTTTCATAACGATATAGCCTTTACCCCCCCTGTTAAAGTACTGTTACAGAATAGAAGCGGGAGACTTTTTCGAGTATACGGAATATTAAATATGCTCCAAACTAAATATTATCGTGAAAATAAAATCAACTTAATTTAAAATAACAAATAAGATGCAATTTCTTGGCGATTGTTGGCCTGTGTACGATGCGGGCACACAAATGTGCGAGGCTCACCGATACACCGACCACGTGGTGTACGACGCACTTTATACCAACGCTCCTCAAAGATATATTGCATATATATTTCATTCTTACCTCGCTCTGGATGTCGATGCACCGTCATCAAAAACATTACTGACGACATCGTCGTGAGAAATATTTGAATCCTTCGGAATCCTCACAGCCGTGAAATTTTTGTAGCACGCCGAGTGGTATCCTATGTCCGTGTCGATACCACGTGGCAACTCGATTTCGGAGTAAATCGATTTCCTGCTTACTCTCTGTTTTTTACTCCGATATTCGGCCACTTCTTTGCACTTTTTCAGCGTCTCTTCGGTAAATTTTTTCACTTTCTCAATCGTTGTTTCTTTACAAAACACACAACTCAGGTCCGACATTTTACACTTGAGTAACTTTTACAAAAGAAATAAGTAATGACATCTGTCAAAGTACATATAATAGACAAGGGAGATTCTTGAATATCTATGAAGGCTGTAAATTTAAAAAAACATTTAACAGAGGCGTCGGCCAGGCGACTCCGAAACGTTATTTTCGTTTTTGGGAGTATATGCTACACTTAAAGTGTCTGAAAACAGGTTTTTGGTAATCATGGCTGCAATACGAAAAGTTGAAAAAAAAAAATATCCGTATTGCTATGATACAGGTCGGCTAAATTTGTTGACATTTTCAAAAATGCGCTCAGGCTATATGCTACGCGCAAAATGTCTGAAAACAAACTTTTTCGTAATACAATTATAAAATCTATGTACATTTTCACTATCAGACGTATTGCTATAATACCGACTGTCTTTTTTTTTTGACACAGCAGAAATGGCCTCCCACGCAGTTGCTACACTTTCGACCGTTACTACACACCTAGTCGGGTTCAGAATCATACAATCTAACGATTTTATAGGGTTTTTGCCGTATTGCTATGAGACATGGTTTTGGTCGTGAGCTCTCTAACTATAAGCTAAGCGTCACCCAACGCAAAATGGCGCGATGGCGCGAAAATCATTTTGTGTTCTACAGCCACAATGAAGAGTCACTTCAGTAATGCGTTGCGTCCTAGGTTGTGTTGTGAATCATGTGATTGTGACAAATACTAAGTATTGTACTTGTGTGTAAAGAAACCGAAGTAATTGTGTATAAAGGTAAGTAAAGTCCTTCTTCTTCTCTCGACTAGACTCTCGCTAGATGGCTGGATCAAGGGTCAGATACAGAAGGCGGTACTCCTGGACACGGCGCGCATTGTCAGGAGGTTCCTCTCTCTGCAGCCCTAACCACCGGTAGCCTGGGCCCTGCCCCGCTGCCGGTGGCACCCTAGGTTAGGTTTTTTTATAATGTGTTTATATATTTTGTAATTTCTGTATTGTATTTTACTTTTGATATAACTTTATTGAAAAAACCTAACTTAAGACTTTAAATTAATAAAGGAGATAATAATTGGTTAATTAATAGGTAAGGTTTGCCTATCCATATTTTATGGGCCTTACAGCTCGGCCATCCGACACGTAAAAATAATAAAATGCATATTCTTCACATCCTAGTTACATTAATAACTAAAACTAAGTTTCGTTACTTATTGCCCAATATGTTCATATTTTCCATGTCATTTACGTACATTGATACTATTTTCATTTATTAATTTAACAAATTGACATAATTTCATATTGTGCAATAAAGTTTAAAAAACGGCAAGTCAAAACTCGTCGCGATAGCACGCGCTGCGCGAAGGTCCCGGTCGTGAAGTCGAAACCAGCGAGCGCAGCGACATATACGTATATGCAGCGGGACCCCATGTAATTATGGTTTAAGTCCTATATAATCGAGTTTGTTATATATTTCTAATATCTATCGTCGGGGTTGTAGAACGGCGCAGGTTGATGTTCGGCGACTTGCCGTCGGCCGCCTCGGCGTCGCGCGGCAGCGTCTGGCCGTTGAGCTCGGCGCCCGCCTTGTACACGGCGCTGTTGGCGTTGGACGCGGGGCGCGCGGCACGAGCGGCGGCGCAGCGCGCACGGCAGCAGCGCCCACTGCGCGCGCACGTCGCTGCCCGCGATGCCGTAGAAGAACAGCACGAAGGTGCCGAGCACGGTGATGTTATCCGGTAATTAGATGATGCCCAATTCATTACCTGTGCCAGTTTTTTAGGGTCCCGTAGCAAAATATGACGCAATCCTTAAAATAATAAACTTTCAGTACTAACAAAATGTAAACAAACCCTTATATTTTCATATTTTTTGTATTTAAGTTAAGTTTGCACCTGGTACCTATGGCCCCGCATACAAATGAGGTGTAAACTTAATCCAAACGGGTAGTCCTTATATAACTTTTGAAAGCAAATTTTTTAGGGTTCCGTAGCCAAAAAACGGAACCCTTATAGATTCGTCATGTCTGTCTGTCCGTCTATCCGTCTGTCTGTCCGTCTGTCCGTCCGTATGTCACAGCCATTTATTTCCGAAACTTTGCACCTAATTTATATGGGGCGCTATACATATCAGGTGCAAACTTAACTTAACCACTTAAGGATGGAAAGTGTTTGTACGGAACCCTCGGTGCGCGAGTCCGACTCGCACTTGGCCGGTTTTTTTTAAGATTAAGTTACGACATAAGTTGCTAAATTTCATAGTTCTAGGTCAACGGAAAGTACCCTATATACTTTGATTCTCTTGAGAGTAAATATAAATATACGGTCGTATCCTTTGTTTTTATTAATTCAGAAAATTGGTTTTTTCACGACTTCAAGGGATTGTAGACTTGAGTATATGGTTTAAATTTTAACTTGATATCTCCACGCGTTCCCGAGATAAGGGTTTTGACACACATACGGAGCGAAGATCAGAGTGCATCATTTTCGAATTTCCCAAACCCACTTCAGTTGAATTTTTCAAAAATGTCATGTCCGCCATCTTGGATTTCAAAATTGACATCATTTTCTAATTTCTAACCCCCGATTTATTCGAAATCCATACCCCACATGATATAATGTTTAAAAAGTCATTACTTTTTTCAAAAATGTCATCCGCCATCTTGGATTTCAAAATTGACATCATTTTCGAATTTCTAACCCCCGATTTATTCGAAATCCATACCCCACATGATATAATGTTTAAAAAGTCATTATTTTTTTCAAAAATGTCATATCCGCCATCTTGGATTTCAAAATTGACATCATTTTCGAATTTCCAACCCCCGATTTAGTCGAAAACCATACCCCACATGATATGTTTAAAAAGTCATTACTTTTTTCAAAAATGTGATATCCGCCATCTTGGATTTCAAAATTGACATCATTTTCGAATTTCTAACCCCCGATTTATTCGAAAACCATACCCCACATGATATAATGTTTAAAGTCATTACTTTTTTCAAAAATGTCATATCCGCCATCTTGGATTTCAAAATTGACATCATTTTCGAATTTCCAACCCCCGAATTAGTCGAAATCCATACCCCACATGATAATTTTGGCATCCCCACCCCCACTTTAGATCAAAATAACACTATCTATATAATTTTTGGAACTTCAATACTGAGAAGATGCCTTTTCGACAAAGTAAATTTGGTCAAGCGCGAGTTGGATTTTGGACTTTCCATACTAATTCCGCACCAGCGCCTGATTTCCATGTTATAGCAAAGTTTACGTGTTTTCGCTGTATTTTGGTATCCAAAATCCGACTCGCGCTTGACCAAATTTAATTTGGCGAAAAGGCATCTTCTCAGTATTGAAGTTCCAAAAATTATATAGATAGTGTTATTTTGATCTAAAGTGGGGGTGGGGATGCCAAAATTATCATGTGGGGTATGGATTTCGACTAATTCGGGGGTTGGAAATTCGAAAATGATGTCAATTTTGAAATCCAAGATGGCGGATATGACATTTTTGAAAAAAGTAATGACTTTTTAAACATTATATCATGTGGGGTATGGATTACGAATAAATCGGGGGTTAGAAATTCGAAAATGATGTCAATTTTGAAATCCAAGATGGCGGATATGACATTTTTGAAAAAAGTAATGACTTTTTAAACATTATATCATGTGGGGTATGGTTTTCGACTAAATCGGGGGTTGGAAATTCGAAAATGATGTCAATTTTGAAATCCAAGATGGCGGATATGACATTTTTGAAAAAAGTAATGACTTTTTAAACATTATATCATGTGGGGTATGGTTTTCGACTAAATCGGGGGTTGTAAATTCGAAAATGATGTCAATTTTGAAATCCAAGATGGCGGATATCACATTTTTGAAAAAAATAATGACTTTTTAAACATTATATCATGTGGGGTATGGATTTCGAATAAATCGGGGGTTAGAAATTCGAAAATGATGTCAATTTTGAAATCCAAGATGGCGGATATGACATTTTTGAAAAAAGTAATGACTTTTTAAACATTATATCATGTGGGGTATGGATTTCGAATAAATCGGGGGTTAGAAATTCGAAAATGATGTCAATTTTGAAATCCAAGATGGCGGATATGACATTTTTGAAAAAAGTAATGACTTTTTAAACATTATATCATGTGGGGTATGGTTTTCGACTAAATCGGGGGTTGGAAATTCGAAAATGATGTCAATTTTGAAATCCAAGATGGCGGATATGACATTTTTGAAAAAAGTAATGACTTTTTAAACATTATATCATGTGGGGTATGGTTTTCGACTAAATCGGGGGTTGGAAATTCGAAAATGATGTCAATTTTGAAATCCAAGATGGCGGATATCACATTTTTGAAAAAAATAATGACTTTTTAAACATTATATCATGTGGGGTATGGATTTCGAATAAATCGGGGGTTAGAAATTCGAAAATGATGTCAATTTTGAAATCCAAGATGGCGGACATGACATTTTTGAAAAATTCAACTGAAGTGGGTTTGGGATATTTAAGGGCTAAACATTACCGCGTATACCGCGAACCCGATCGTTTCCACGAAAACGGCAAGTCAAAACTCGTCGCGATAGCACGCGCTGCGCGAAGGTATCGGTCGTGAAGTCGAAACCAGCGAGCGCAGCGACATATACGTATATGCAGCGGGACCCCATGTAATTATGGTTTAAGTCCTATATAATCGAGTTTGTTATATATTTCTAATATCTATCGTCGGGGTTGTAGAACGGCGCAGGTTGATGTTCGGCGACTTGCCGTCGGCCGCCTCGGCGTCGCGCGGCAGCGTCTGGCCGTTGAGCTCGGCGCCCGCCTTGTACACGGCGCTGTTGGCGTTGGACGCGGGGCGCGCGGCACGAGCGGCGGCGCAGCGCGCACGGCAGCAGCGCCCACTGCGCGCGCACGTCGCTGCCCGCGATGCCGTAGAAGAACAGCACGAAGGTGCCGAGCACGGTGATGTTATCCGGTAATTAGATGATGCCCAATTCACTACCTGTGCCAGTTTTTTAGGGTCCCGTAGCAAAATATGACGCAATCCTTAAAATAATAAACTTTCAGTACTAACAAAATGTAAACAAACCCTCATATTTTCATATTTTTTGTATTAAACTTGGTATATAAAAAATACTATCCAAAAGCCAATTTAATGGTTCACTAATGTTTGACCAAAAAACGTTTGACAAATGATCATTTGACCAAACAACGTTTCAACAAAGATTCATTAGGCAAACGAGACATATGACTAAAAGTATCATATTACAAAAAGTCACTTAGCAAATTATAATTTTACAAACACTACACTTGACAAAATATCATTTAACAATATGTTATTTCATATAAAGTACTTCTTTTTAACAAAATAAATTTATCTTTATCTTTATCGTATCTTTATTTTATCTTATCTTTATCTTTATCTTGTCTTCTTTCTTATATTTATCTTATCTTTATCTTATCTTGATCCTATCTTTATTTTATCTTTATCTTATCTTCTTTCTTATATTTATCTTATCTTTATCTTATCCTATCTTTATCTTATCTTCTCTAAAATCTCCTATAAAATGTAAAAGACTTACTATGGCTGTATATTTTTCTTTTTTAACAGTTTAAAAAAAGAGGATATCAATTATATACTGTAAAATTGTAAAAATAACATTATCTTCTTGATTGCAGCCAATGAAAAGAATGAAAGAAGAACCTATTCACAGCAGAGCAAATTTCTGAACTCGACACCTGCGATACCAAGTATTGTTGAAGTGGCCGGTGTGTCTCGAAGAAAGCCCGCGAACAGAGCGCTCCCAACGGCAATGATTTCATAGATAATATACGGCTGATTGCTGTATATTTTAAAGAAGATATATCACACATGTACCAAAGTGATGAGGTATATCTATTATATTGATTACATTATTTCCTTCCGAATTTCGTTCCTTGCTTAATTTTATTAGTAGTTTCATCTATACTGATCTATTTTTTTTTTCAGAAACCATTGACGGGCAGAAGTTGCTGACCTCCCCAAAGTTGCTGCACCTAATATTGTATTTTCAGGTGAGATGTAACTTTACTACAATTATAAATGGGGAAGGCCGCTGAGCGTTTCAACTATCGCTTGCAATTACATTTAAAGACGAACGAACGAAGCGACGGTTTAAACGCTCAACGGCCTTACCGAAATACCAACCAGGGGAAATAATTAATGCCCAAGTTGAAATTGAACGTTTTTTATGTAACTAGGTAGCTATTAACATAAGCAGCATTTAGTGCCTGTTTTAACCTTTTTTTTTTTTCGCACAGATATTGAAAATATATATTACTTGCTGGTAGAAAAAAACATCGTCAGCGAAACTGCGTCGTTACAATTATTGATGGCAGCTTACTTCAACTTTAATTTGGAATATCCAGTGGAATGTCAAAACACGTTAGAGTTTATGCAAAGGTATGTTTTCAAAATAAATCCCAAAGAAGGTTGTAAAATCCGTAAAGGTGTCACGCTGAAAAAAGTATTGTCGTTAATGGGTAAACTTAAGTTTGAATAACATGTCATTTAAATGCGAAAATTGTGACTAGAATTTCTCAACTGTGATCTCGTACGATAACCACCAAAAATGTCATAGATTCTGTAAAAATGTAAAATTTATGTTTTGATCCTTTGTGTAAAAGTATGTTCAATAATTATGTCTTCTAGGAATCACAATTTTAGATTACACCAGTCCGAAACTAGTAGTGCTGATGTTGACATTAATTCATCCTATAATAAATGTACAGTGTGTAATAAGAGAATTTTATCAAAAAATGTTGAATACCATTCTAGAATTCACGATATTCAGTCTGGAAAAACGGTTTAATTATATCCATGTTTATTATTACTCTTAACTTTATGTTGTTATTATTACTCTTAACTCATTATTATTAGTACTTAAGGTTTACATAACTCATTATTATATATATACCACTATTACAGCCAAACCCCCTCGCATTCTACATAGTTTTTTATGATCTTAGCTCAGGTTCACCGGCTTAAGGTGCCTGAAAGGGTCCGTGACCCTTGAGCCGGGGAACAGGAGCCTATATATATATATATATATATACATATATATGTATATATATATAAACCACTATTACAGCCAAAACGCCTCGCATTCTACATAGTTTCTTATGATATTAGCTCAGGTTCACCGGCTAAAGGTGCCTGAAAGGGTCCGTGACCCTTGAGCCGGGAAACAGGAGCCTATATATACGAGTATATAAAATTATGCAAGGAACGAAATTCGGAAGGAAATAATGTAATCAATATAGTAGATATACCTTATCACTTTGGTACGTGTGATATATCTTCTTATAATATACAGCAATCAGCCGTATATTATCTATGAAATCATTGCCGTTGTGAGCGCTCTGTTCGCGGGCTTTCTTCGAGACTAAAGCTTAATATAAATATATATAATACCACTATTACAGCCAAACCCCCTCGCATTCTACTTAGGTTTTTATGTATTTGTGCGATAATTTCTGTTTTAAAGCCTTATTTCGTGACTATAGGCATAGAGCAATTCTCCCTTAATGGTTACAATTACCCATTTATCTAGTTTTAAAGTGGTGGTGGCAAGAGAATTTAGTTAGTCGCTCCACGTTAGACGGCTTAATTTTCGACTCATGATTTAACACTTCTGATGATTTAATGTAACAGTTTCTAAACTGAAATGTAATATTTAACATTATCTACATCAAAATAATTTATAACATTACCTTGTAAAAAGTTATAGTATATAACTTCAATTATTTGTATTGTTCATTTTTGTTATTGTTATTATTGTAAGACAATAAATTGATCGTTTTACTTTGTTTTGTATTTCAGTTTGTATGTTTAAGGTGGCTGCAAGGAAATACTAAAGAATCTGTTCAAATAGTGATTTCACTCTCTAGAAGGTTCAAATTGTATTACCTTACCAGTTTATTAATTCTAGTCAGCCACCTCAGATACCTAATTAATTTTAACTATAAATTACTTGTTTCGGTGTGCATTATTATAACGATAAATTAGTTAATGTTACATGTTAAAAGAATCAACGTGTCGTTATGTGAAGACGAAATAAAAAAATAGTCGAAAATTCTTACTAACACGATAACAATAAGGCTGATTCTTTTATATGTTGCAATACACTCGCAATATGTAATACCAGGTGTTTCCTGTAAAAGGAGCAATACATTAAAATATAGATTCTACTCTTCAAATTGAACAACATTTGTTCAGCAACTTTAAAAAAAAGTCAGTTCTCAGAATTTTATTATTTCAAACAAACTAGATAGTGTTTTCAATGTACGTCGTCCAACATTGACATTCCCTGAGCATTGACATAGCTGTCACTCTACTAATATCGGACATTTCGCAATACATTGCTTCTTTGTCTAAACATTATTCTACAAAATATCCTTTTTTACACGTTGTTTTCAGAAGTTGCTTAACAAATGTTGTCCAGTTTCAAGCGAAGAATCTATGTTTTAATTTATCGCTCCTATTACAGGAAACACCCGGTATATTTGATATGATATAACGTTACTGCGCATTCGCTACCGCTAGAAAGACATTGACCTTATTAACTGAAACTAGATTTAAGTAAAGGGGATTCAGATACAGATACAGATAATTTATTAATAAAAGCAAATGCATTTTACAAGTCACATATCAATATTTCAAATATAATCGAAAATCGCTTAATTAATTACAATTTCAATCACTGTATTTCATTGTAAAAAAGGTGTTATAATATATAACTTCAGTTATGTGTATTGTTTATATTAATCATTGTATGACAATAAATTGATTTACTACTTTTTAATTTGTTTTTTTTTTTCAGGTTACTTGTTTTGGTGTGCATTATTATAACTATAAATTAGTTAATGTGACATGTAACTGTAAAATATTTTCTGTAAAATTTAATAATAATTCGGTAGATTTATATAATGTCTGTAATTATCGGGATTTAGGTTTTTTAACGGACGTTCTTCTTTATGTATTTTAATAGTGCAATAGTATTAATCGAAATATATATGTAACAAAAACACTGGGAAATAATTAACTATGAAGATTACTGATCTGGATATAATCGTATCTTCTGTATAGAAACTGTCCACCTATAACAAAATTACAGGGGATATATGTAATATTTGTAAAATGTGTATCCTCAAAGCAAGTAAGTTAATCATAAAGCAGTATTTTTATTTGACTGCTGTGTGACTACGCATTTTATAAAGAGTACATATCACCCCTGTAATTATGTTATATAGGTGGATAGTTCTTATATACAGAAGCTACGATTATACCAAGATCAGTAATCTTTCCAGTTTATTGTTTCCCAGTGTTTTCTTTTTCATATATATTTTGATTAATACAACTGCACTAATTTAAATACGTAGAAAAAGAAATCTGGCAAAAAAAACTAAATCCCGAGAATTACAGATATTATGTTAATGTACCGAATTATTATTAAATTTTACAGAAAATATTTTACAGTTACATGTAAAACTAACTAATTTTATTGTTAATAATGCATAATAAACATGTAATTTTACCTTACCCTTACTTAAAAATACATTTTCTTTAGGTAAAAATACATAAATGGATTCAGTAATATTACTGAATGTATGTGAAATTACATAATAAAATCATTAATAAAACACAAACTACGTGTCGTTTTACATACAATATCTGTAAAAAAACCACATAGTATTTCAGTAATATTACAGAATAAATGTAAAAATCCACAAATAAACAGTATTTACACAGAAACTACATGTAGTTTTACAGAAAATATATGTACAAAAAACACATAATATTTCTGTAACATTACAGAATAAATGTAAAAATCCACAAAAAACATTAAAAATACAGAAACTACATGTAGTTTTACAGAAAATATATGTACAAAAAACACATAAGATTTCTGTAACATTACAGAATAAATGTAAAAATCCACAAATAAACAGTATTTACACAGAAACTACATGTAGTTTTACAGAAAATATATGTACAAAAAACACATAATATTTCTGTAACATTACAGAATAAATGTAAAAATCCACAAAAAAACATTAATAATACAGAAACTACATGTAGTTTTACAGAAAATATATGTACAAAAAACACATAAGATTTCTGTAACATTACAGAATAAATGTAAAAATCCACAAAAAAAACATTAATAACACAGAAACTACATGTAGTTTTACAGAAAATATATGTACAAAAAACACATAAGATTTCTGTAACAATACAGAATAAATGTAAAAATCCATAAAATATCATTAATATCACAGAAACTACATGTAGTTTTACAGAAAACATATGTACTAAAAACACATAATATTTCAGTAATAGTACCGGAAAAATGTAAAAATAATTACAGTCTATGTAAAATTACATAAATAAAAATTTTACATATCCTAGAATTTACATGAAGAGGTATGTAAAATTACATAAAATATTATTTTACATATCTGACAGTTTCAGTTATGTGAAATTACATTTTATGTAATTTTACATATCTGACAGATATGTAAAATTACATAAATGTAATTTTACATAACTGACAAATATGTAAAATTTTCTTTATGTAATTTTACATATATGTAAAATCGTTAATTATGTAAAATTACATAGCCCTGTAAAATTACATAATTATGTAAAAACACACAAAAGTGAGGGCAACGAAAGTTGCCCTCACTTTTGTGTAAAATTCCCTGAAAATTTTTAACAGTGTAGTGTCTTTTTCATTTACTGTCAAGCAAGTACTTGTGGAAGACCCAGAAGGTATCGAAAACTCCACTGCAGAAGAGGGACCAGGCAGGACTTGGTTAGTGATGTCCATTAGAGGTGTTTGTTGAAAGAATTCTCTTCTGGGTCTACAGTAACTATGGTCAGCCTCCACAATGCCTTCGATTGACTGCTGTATGCCTGCAATGTAATTTTACAATATACTTTGTAAATAAATGCAGATTGTTATCCATACTATTACTATATTACTATTACTTATTACTATTACTATTACTATATTACTATAATATTATAAATGCGAAAGTGTGTCTGTCTGTTACCTCTTCACGCTTAAACCACTGAACCGATTTAGATGAAATTTGGTATATAGATAGTTTCAGTCCCGGGGAAGGACATAGGATACTTTTCATCTCGAATAAATTTAGTGTTCCCGTGGGATGAGCGGGTAACACCGCGGGGCACAGCTAGTTAAACAATAAATAAACCATAACAAAAGAAATACTGACATTTGGGCACACCTTTTCACCTTCTGTAGCCTAGTCAGTAGTGGGAGCATGCCACCAGAATGTCTACTTTGTCAGGTGTGTGACGACTATGACACCTTACAAACATATAATAATAAATCCAAGAATTCATTATAAATACAAATACCAAGTTATAAAATAAAGATACACCAAATATTTACTTCCCAACAGGCCTAGAAGTATGGATAAAATGGCATCACATACCCAACATTCTGATGGAATGCTTCAGAAACAGTGACTCTGCCTATCATGAAGCTGATATTTATTTGTATCACCAGTGACCGGAATTTCGGGTGCAAACTTTAACAAAACTTGTCGAGCAGTTGACAAAGAGTGCTTACATATATTTAATAAATTCAATTTAAATACTAATATACTTTTAACAAAGTATTGTAGGTCCGATGTTTGGATATATACTTTAATTTAACACTCATCTGACAATTTCTTGTTTTTCTTGGTTTTAAATTTGTTCTTTTTATCAGGTTTTGTTTAGCACCTGAAATTCCGATCACTGTTTATCACAAATATTTAATCTGAAGTTATCTAAAGTATATATAATAATGATTTGTTGTTACAAATCGGTTGTTACTTACGATGCAAATTCCTTGTTGGTATTGCTGACCATAGAAGACGACCGCCACATCTTTTAGTGGAAGGATCAAAATGCTGGTCACATATACGCTTGTTTCGGATCCGCACAGGATCTTTATCCTTGAGGTTGTCGCCAGCAGCTTCGACCCAAGCAGCGAATAAATCTGGGCGTTTATTCGAATCCGGGAACCGGTGAAGTGGTACCCCTTGCTCATCTAAAAGTGACGTGATATATTTATAACAACTTATGGTGTGTTAAACTTGTAATTATTATGCATAATCAGCATCAGCTATTAAAACTTACCTAAGGAGTCGCACCGAAAAACGCAAAATCTCTTCCGTTTGAAACTCATGATTACACAAGTAAACCACAGCACAACGAAATAACGATAAAATAACAATAACAATACAAAACTTAACAAAGAAGAATATTTAAAAGATAACAAATAACAAACAACTGAGATAACCTCGAAAATCGCATCAACAACCGAACCGAAAGCCAGGCCAGGAAAGTTGACAATGACAATAAATGACAGTAAAACATGGCGGCTTTTTTTTTTTTTAATTTTAGTTACTCTGTCGTCCACTGGTATCGCTGTCATCTATGCATTTGGGCAACAGTTCTGAGTGTGACCCCCCTGGAAGTATGGAAGCAACCTCGTACAACACGATAGATATTCACCTAATCACCTTCACTACATAGTATAAAACAAAGTCGCTTTCTCTGTCCCTATGTCCCTTTGTATGCTTAAATCTTTAAAACTACGCAACGGATTTTGATGCGTTTTTTTTTAATAGATAGAGTGATTCAAGAGAAAGGTTCATATGTATAATACATGCATAATTTATCAGCATTGCACCCGTGCGAAGCCCAATTTCTTTAACATCTCCTTGAACGACGCACATATACTTACAAGATATTAAACCCGTAGAATAGCCTAACCTAGCTCTTGCCTCTGTTACTGCTCTCACTGAGGCAAACATTTTCACATACCTGTACTGGGTTGAACATATCATGGGAAATAATTATTGTAAGATCTTCATGTAACCGTATGTTCCAGTGAATAAACGCTTCATTCATTCATTCAACAAAAACGATACAAAATTACACATATCTTAATCATTGTCAATTTTATGTAGTTTGTAAATCATTGACTAAAATTTAACCAACTTCTTATCTGACGTTATTCCCACTTGGCGATGCGTTGATAAATGAGGATAGAATATTTGATATCATGTTCATAAATATTTAGATTACCTAGTTAAAAATAAAAACTATACGACCTCGAGAGCTTCTATTACTAGAATAAAACAAGCTGAGGTCGCGTAATTTGTTTCCGGTTATTTTAGCAATCCTATAAAGTAAGGTGGAAGAATTTGGGGGCGCCCTATGCGAAAGCAAATCAATCTTGACCGATGCCAGAAAATGAATATGTTTAATAAATAGTAAATGTAATAAGTTTGAAAAAAAAAAACATACACATACTCATACCAAAGTTCAGCTTTCTAGTACTATTGATCACGGAGCTAAGCCGCGGACGGACGGACATACAGACAGACAGACGGACATGGCGAAACTATGAGGGTTCCTAGTTGACTACGGAACCCTAAAAACCGCTTTAAAATCCGTTGCCTAGTTTTAAAGATCTAAGCATACATAGGGACACACAGATCTGACCAGGAAGAGACTTTGTTTTATACTATGTAGTCATATGTAATGGTTTTTTTTAAACACATATTTTACACTTGTCTGTTGATGTTTTTAGTGATGTAGCTAAGACATATTCAATGCCAAATCTAACTAGGAACCCTTATAGTTTCGCCATGTCCGTCTGTCCGTCAGTCTGTCTGTCTGTCCGTCTGCGGCTTTTTTATTATTATTATCAATTGGGCCTTTTGTGTGCCGCATCGACCATAATTGATCTATTGTGGCAGCCCTGTCTTAAAGCTCACTGCTGAGGCCCGTTGAGTCCAGGAATTCCCAGATTCTTTGGGCAGTGAGTTGTTGTATCTCCTCTGGGAGTAACTCTTTAGATAACTTTTGAACAAAGCCTTTTATAAGGGTTTTCGAGTGATTTCGTCCTTTCACAGCCACCCACATCTCGATCGCCTTAGATTAGTGTAAATCGTTGAGCAGAGAATACGCCTGGCGTTTTGTGATTGATTCCACAGAACGGTTCTGGGCCGACAAGGGGCTTGTCGGCGCCATCTCTCGCGAGTTTATCTGCTCGTTCATTTCCGTCAATATCGGAGTGACCTGGTGCCCATCTAAGAGTGACTTTGTTGGTTTCGCCTAGGGCATTTAAATTGTTTTTGCATAGTTGGACTAGTCTAGATTTAACCTCTAGCGATTCCAGTGCCAACAGGGCAGCTTGGCTGTCCGAGTTGATATATATGTGGCAGTGTCTTATGTTCTTGTCAAGGTTTATCTCTGCGCATTTGTTTATGGCAAAGATCTCCGCTTGGAAGATTGAGGCCTCTGTATCCATGCTGACGCTTGCATTGAGCTTTGGTCTCTGTCCATAGATCCCACATCGTACATCTTTTTCTTTTTTGGAACCATCCGTATACCAGATGTGGCAGCCCTCTTTGAGAGACATTTGGTCGTTTAGCCATTCGTCTCTGGAGGGTAGTTCCACTGAGTAGTATTGCGTAAAGATACATTCAGTGAGCATGTCGTCAGAGGGCATGCACAGTAGTTTGTTTTCGAACACTGAAGCCTTTAGTTTGTTCAGTGCTTGTGAGCGCCATTTCGTTTTAGACAGTGTGCAGAGCCTGTAGATGCACTGCTCGGCCTCTTTCTGTACCTGTAGGTGGTCGAGCAGTGCATCCAGGGCCGCACCCGGCGTCGAAGACAGGGCTCCTGTTGCAATAATGCAGGCAGTGCGTTGTAGGCTGCTTAGTTTTAGGATCGCTGTCTTTTAGTTGGCCTTATTGCACCAGACAGCGGAGGCATAAGTTATTATAGGCCTCACGACTGCTGTGTATAGCCACATAGCAATGTTGGGTTTTACGCCCCATCTTGCTCCTGCCATTCGACAGCATGTCCACAGTGCCATTTTCGCTTTTTGGATTATATTGTTCAAATGCGTGTTCCAAGTTAGCCTTTGGTCAAAAGTGACCCCTAGATACTTGGCTTCATTTGAAAATGGTATAGTTTGTCCGTTTAGCTTTAAAGTATTGAGCTTGTCGAGTTTCTTTTTATTTGTGAAGGGCACTATAATGGTTTTGTTTGCATTGATAGACAATTCGTTTTCTCTGCACCATATACAGATAGTGTTGAGAGCTCCTTGCATGATGTTCGAGATTGTGTTAAGGCAAGGTCCTTTGATTATGACTACGATATCGTCGGCATATCCTTGTACGTCATAATCGTTGGCCGCCATTCGAACAAGGAGTTGGTCAACCGCTAGAGTCCACAGAAGTGGTGATAACACCCCTCCCTGTGGACATCCTCTTGTGGTGTGAAATTCATGCGTCGTGGCATTTAGGGTTAGTATTACTGTTCTATTGGAGAGCATACTCCGAACCCATCTTTTTGTGGTGCCGTCTACACCTTTTGATTCCATACCTCGCACCCGCCGCTCCGCCGCCCGCGCGCCCCCCGCCGGTGCGGCCGCCTAAAGTTTCGAAGTTGCGTCAGCGTGCTTATGCTGACGTCGCCGGTCAGTCTGTCGCAGCTAACCGGGCCTCAGTACGGGTTCCTGATAAGGAAAAGTCCTGCCGCACCAATGTGGATAAGGAGGGGTTCACACTGGTGGAAAGGAAGAGCAAGGCGCGTAGGGTGCCCCGCAAGTCTCTGAGTGGCACTGCCGAGCCGGTTGGTTCTGGTCTTCGGATTGCCACACCGAGTAAGGCGCTCTATGTGTCGCGCTTGCATCACTCCGCTGTGGCTGACGATGTGGTGGAGTACGTCCACCGGAAGACTGGCTTCTCGTTGAGGGTGCACCAGCTGCAGTCCCGCCACTACGTGCACTTCAGCTCGTTTGTGGTGCGCGTGCCGCGGCCGCTGCAGGGCACCATCGCAAGTGCAGACTTTGGCCGAAAGGTGTTGTGTTTCGGCAGTTCCGGGGCAATCTGCCGAATCCTGCACCAGATCAGACGACGTAACGGAGCCACGCTGTTACGTCGCCTAAATCAACTTAGATTTAAGTTTTTTTTTCTTTGTAATGTAATTTTGTAGTACACAGTGCCTTGGTTTATTTACTGTTATGCTGTGTAACTAATTTAAATAAATAAATAAATAATACCTTTAATGATGGTATCTGTGGGTGTGTTGTCGAAGGCGCGGCTTAGCTCCGTGATCATTAGTACTAGAAAGCTGAAATTTGGTATGAATATGTGTATGTATTACGCCGGCAAAACGGTAAATAAAAACTGAAAAAAAAATTTATTTCGGGTATCTCTCTCACCTAAAGTGGGGGTAATTTTTTTTTTCGTTTCAACACTAGTGTGGGGGGTCTCGTTGAATAGGTCTTTTAAAAATAATAGGGGTCTCCAAATATTATTTTTGGATAAAGTCAGCAGTTTTGTAAATATTCGCTCCGAAAATAAAAAATAGCGTCCCCCCCCTTTTTTAGGGTTCCGTACCCAAAGGGTAAAAACGGGACCCTATTACTGAGACTTCTCTGTCCGTCCGTCCGACTGTCACCAGGCTGTATCTCAACAACGGTGATAGCTAGACAGTTGAAATTTTCACAGATGATGTATTTCTATTGCCGCTATAACAACAAATACTAAAAATAAAATAAAATAAATATTTAAGGGGGCTCCCATACAATAAACTTGTTATAGATTATATATATGTATAGGTACGGAACCCTTCATGCGCGAGTCGGGCTCGCACTTGCCCAAATTTTTGAGTTATCACAAAATTTCATAATTTTCTTTGAAATGACGTAAGTGCCTTGCGGTGTCCTTGTACTTCGAACGTTACACATATTAGTTAAGTGCCATACTGCATTAAAAAATTCGCTCAACCTGGCGCGTATAATCGATAATTTCCAGAAGGTAATAATTAATTACAGTTACTTTGGCGATTACGATTTTTTATAGAGCTTGAAATCTTTCTCGTAATTTAAACCTCATCTCATCCTTCACAATAGATGGGCTTAAAACAGCGGTTTTAACCCCGTCTATTGTGAAGGATGGGCATCTACGGAGGGTACGTATTACAATCCCGAAAGTTCATAATACCTACCTACAGTTGAAATACCGATGGTCAAAATACCGAAAATCAAAATACCGAAAGTACTAAAAGCCGATATTCGATATACCGATGCTCAAAAGACCTATTTTGAAAAGATCGAATGTTCAAAATCTCGAAATTTACAATACCGAAAGTTTAAAATCTCGAAATTTTATAATCCCGAAAGTTTTGAATCTCGAAATGTTATAATCCCGAAAGTCAACCATTGTCAGTAAAATGCCAATGAAAAAAAATATATATTTTTTTTAAGAATATGATCATAACTACAACAAAAGGAGCGTTTTTTAGGGATATAAAAAAAAAACTAACCTAACCTAACCCGGCCGAGTCGGATCTGCTCTGAAAGGTGAATCATTTAAAGTTTGAGAATAGGTTGAGGTGAATCAATCACCTTTCAGAGCAGATCCGACTCGGCCGGGTTAGGTTAGGTTAGTTTTTTTTTTTATATCCCTAAAAAACGCTCCTTTTGTTGTACTTGTGATACGTATGTATGTGAACTGTAGGAATTCTAGCCGTCGGGATTACATTCTTCGGGATTACAGTCTTCGGGATTACAGTCTTCGGGATTACAGTCTTCGGGATTACAATCTTCGGGATTACAGTCTTCGGGATTTCATCCTTTCGGTCAAACGTTCTTTCGGGATTTTAAACTTTCGGTCAAATAAACATTCGACATTTTAATTTTCGGCCTTCCATCCATAGGTCTTATGAAATTCGGTATTTTGAACTTCGGCATTGTAATACGTACCCATCTACGGAACCCTACACTGAGTGTGGCTCGACATGCTCTTGGCCGGTTTTTTTTAAGTAGATAAGGGTAAGGCCGCCAAAAAAGGAATATTTCGTCAGTAAGAACATGTGCTGTTAGTTTAAGAAAATATGCTTCAAATTATTTATTTCCAATGTTTCTTTTGGGAAAAGCAACATCTGTTTTATTTGTTTCAACATAGAGTAATACGTTAAATCGATTGTTAATATTTTTTTTGTGTTTTAATAATGTGTGATCACAACGTCCCCAATACAAAAAAAAGTGTGCAAAATTATCTCCTGCCTATTTACAATGTTTTTTTTTTGTGTTCTGTATTATTCATCAGGCATTTCAATAAGCTTTCCGTATGTTACTTAATCATGGAAGAGTTTGACTACCTTAGCAACGAAATGGCACGTTAATGTAATGCTTATTTCATTAAAAAAGATTATGTTATCGTATTGTACGCTATTATGTAACACTTTTTATGTAACTATAATTATTATTGAAACTTGACAATTATATTATAGAAGAATCCAAAGTTGGTGTCATTGAATACAACAATATTTTCTAGTTAGTCTATGCACCGCCGCTATTTTGCCGGCCATAATTAAGTCGTGTGCCGCCTATTCAAAGGGAACGGTCGTGTTTCCGGACTTTTCAAAAACACATTGTTTGGTGATTTTAAAGGTAACTGTGCATTATATTGTTCAAAGGTGAAATGTCATAGTAATATTAATGTAAGATTAGTGCTAAGAGGCTGTGTGCGTGGTTTTTCCTTCGTTGCCAGTCATGTAATTGGGATTTTAATGTCGAAATGGAGCGCTTGTATGTGACTTTTATGTAACGTATGTAACGATATGAATCGGTCTTCTATGTAACGTTACATAAAAGTGGTATAAAGGCCAGTTCACTATTCTATTATAAATTTACATTAAACAACAAGAGTTAAATTTAATAATATAAAAAATAAACAATTTCGAAATGAACAATTTCGTTTCATTGTAGATTTGCCTTTTCATAACTTTTATGATACTTATATGTAACTCTGTTACATACACTTTACAACCTACACAAGTTCAACCCCTTCAAATAAGTTATTTTTCTGGTTAAAAGTAATTTATGTCCTTAGTTGTAAAATAATAACCCAAAACATAAGTAATAGTAGAGTTGTTAGTCCGCTGTTTTCTATCATAATTGTGCGCATCGGGTTACAAGCATGAAATTTCTACCACAGATAGAGTGTTTCACGGTGATTATTTTCAGATGTGGAAGGAAGTCAGATTCGTCCCCTGTGAGGCGGGAGAGCGGAGTGAATACGGCCAAGTATCCCTCTTTTCTTTCTTTATTGCTGGTCAGTTAAGTCTACCAGGACGTGTTTGGTATCGTTTCCGTGTAAAACAAATATCAGAAATTCATTTTTTATGTTATTTTTGTATAGTTCTATATAAAAATATGGGTGTAATGGCCGAAAAGGTAAAAATCACAACAAGTTTTTTTATTCAGTGAGGTAAATTAGTTAAATTTCGTGAACATTTTCAAATTATTATTTCAAAAAGCTCATTTAATCTGGTTTCTAAATATATATGCATGTTGGGCACTTCTCATACAAACAGTAGCTTAAAATATAATATTTACGTCGGCGTAACCAACGTAAATCTCCGAACGCATCCCATTTCGCTTCATTAAATACATTAAATAATGATTATTAACATATATAACATGCTTTTTCATATAATATTTACTATATACGTCCTAGAAAAACGAAATAATGTAATTAAAACAAAATATTTTTTTGCTAATGTATCACGAGTACACGGGCTAATCTCAACATCAACAATTTATTTAAGTTACTGTTTGTATAAAGAGTGCCCAATATGTTTATATTTTTAGAAACTAGATTAAATTTGCTATGTTGCAGTATTTTTTTTAGTTGTAAATATTAAGGAAATATAACTAATTTATCTCGCTGAATAAAAAAAACTTGTTGTGATTTTTACAATTTCGGAAATACAACCATATTTTTATATGGTACTATGAATAAATAACATGAAAAATGATTTTCTGATATCTGTTTTACACGAAAACGACACCACACAAGTCCTTGTAGCGTTATCTGATCAGTAATATAAAAAGAAAAAGAGGACCCCTTTGTCCTATTCACCCCGCTTTCCCACCGCACAGGGGACGAATCTGACTTCCTTCTACATCTGAAAATAATCACCGCAGAATACTCTATCTGTGGTAGAAATTTCGTGGTTGTATCCCGATGTACACAATTTCGCGACTTAGCAAAATGTACTAGAACACGCAGGCTAAGCTTAATATCAACATTTTTTTCAAGGTACTTTTTGTATCAGATGTGCCCAAAATGTATACATTTTTATAAACAAGATTAAATTTTCTGTTTAATAATATTTATTTAAATTGTAAATATTCAGGATAGATAACTAATTTATCGTTCTGAATAAAAAAAACTTGTTGTGATTTTTACCTTTTCGGCAATAAACCCAAATTTTTATATGACTACTATTCTTAAATAACATGAAAAATTATTAGCTGATATCTATTTTACACGAAAACGATGTCGCAGAAGCCCTAATAGCCTTAACTGATCAGTAATAAGAAAAGAAAAAGCTCCTCTTCACCCCGCTCTCCCACCACACAGGGGACGAATCTGACTTCCCTCCACATCTGAAAATGATCACCGTGGAACGTTCTATGTGTGGTAGAAATTTCATGCTTGTAGCCCGATGCGCACAATTTCGCGGCTTAGCAACTCTACTATAAAGCAAAATTGTTTGAATTATAATTCGAGCCGGGATTAAATATTAATAACTAAAATAACATTGAAGCACAAGGCAGACTGCCTATTAAAAACGGAATCATGAATTTCAGTGTCAATGTGTGCGTGTGAGACGCACAGGGCTGCCTCAGACCCATTGCAACAACTACGTGGGACTGCGGGTGTGGAAATAAAAAGGATCGTCTTATGACAACTCTATTTTTATTTAATAAACTTAAACACGCGAAGTACGCCATATTCAAAATCTAACCTACATCCGTCCTATCTATCCCTCTCGCTCACACTCAAACATTCTATCTCTTTCTTTCGTTCCGTTCTAAGCATCCATCGTTCACGCATCCTACACTCGGCCAGCCTGCTCTTGTCTGCCCCAGACATCAGTGAAATCCCATCAACCATGCACAGGGACGTATTTACCCTAGGGCGATCCGGGCCATGGCCCGGGGCACCAAACCGACAGGGGCGGCGTTGGCGCCCCTGGCCGATTGTATTTTGTTTTGGTATTGGCGCCATTCAACCAACTATTACAATTTAAAATTAACATGAACAACTTATTGCAATTTAAAATTGGCATGTATTTAAATCGATATCTGTATATTCCCTTTTTTCGATCAAAATATTTGAAAGTTTCACCAAAAATACTGACTTGCACACTAATTATGCACACTAAATAATGCGAATTCAATATACTATTTAAAGGTATTTGCAAAACTGTTTTACTTGATATAAAAAATAAAAAACCAACCTAACCTAACCCGGCCGAGGTGGATCTTAGTGTGCAGTGCGAGGATAATTAGTGCGCAAGTTAGTATTTTTGGTGAAACTTTCAAATATATATCTGATGTAGGAACCATATTTTTGCTGTGAATTCGGTTAAAAAGGTCATCTCGTTTCGTATGATGTTTAAGTTTTTTTTGTAGGAAATATGCAGTTAATCAATTGTTTTTTTTGCACAGCATTAGTTTTTCTGGTATGCATTCAATTAATTAGTGGAGTTGCCTAGTGTACTGAAAAATTATATAGATGTGCATTTAAATATATCCCTTTAAAATTAAAATGAATGAAAATAACAAGAACTAGATAGTCTTGGTCGAAAACTTGTTTGTAAGTTCGTCAATATCTTCCGGGCGCGTCTGTAAGTAAGAGCATGCCCCAAATATAGGGCGCGCGCGCGCGCGGGGCGCGGGCGCGGGCGCCGAGCGAAGCCGCGGGGTGGCGCGGCGAGAGGGGCAGGGGCAATAGGCCATACATTGTATCAGCGTTGCCAGATCGGATCTTTTTACACTATATCGGTCAATTTTGTTACTACGCACCGCCGCGCCGAAAAATTTCGCGCTCGGGTTTTCATCTGATTGTTTTACTAGTTACTACGCACCCCCGCACCGAAAAATTTCGCTCTCGCTGCGCTCGCGTTGTCATCTGATCGTGTTACTACGCACCCCCGCGCCGAAAAATTTCGGGCGGGGCTTAATATCTATTTCTGTTACAATATATACTATACTTAGTAGTCTACGTACGTTTTTTTTCTGATTGTGTTACTACGAATCCCCGCGCCGAAAAATTTCGCTCACGCTACGATCGCGTTTTTTTCTGATTGTGTTACTACGCACCCCCGCGCCGAAAAAATTCGTGCTCGTTGCGCTCGTGTTTTCATCTGATTGTGTTTACTACGCACCTCATCGCCGAAAAATTTGGCGCTCGCTGCGCTCGCACTTTCATCACATTGCGTTATGGCCAATGATGTTTTTTTCCTATGACCCAACCCTTACTCTTGCTATATCAAAGTGCTTGATAGACACAACTACCTACCATTATTTAAAAAAAAATGTTAAATATTTCCTTGACTTCTGGGGCGGCAAAACTTATAAGCCCGGGGCGCCACAAGGCTTAGGTTAGGTTAGAATTGTGAACTTACAAATACGAACATCGGCTAGAAAAGTAGGTTAGGTTTGAAAGAACTACGACCTCCTCAGAAATGAACTGCTGCCAGAAAACCAGGCTGATGTCGAAATAAAACATTAGGAGCTTGATATTTATGTTCTTCAGTATTATGCGCCAATGCACGATATGCATAAAAACATTATGACGATTAATGATTATATTATGATTCAGGTTGATATGCTCCAAAATTATATGGCATTCCTTACTTATGCGTAAAAACATTATGGTCATAATATTTATGCGGATCAATTAATGACTATACACCTTATACACAAGAACTATTATGACAAAAGTGGTTATGCGCAGCGACATTATGGCTTTAAAATTTATGCAACCCAATATGGAACCGTCCCAAATACTTCGCTTTTAATTTTAATCCTGGACCAAACTGAGTACGCTTTATGGCAACCATTTCACCTAGTTGGTACTTGGAGCTGTCCTTCCTATTTTACCTATGTGTTTGTACCATAATCCTGGTTTTTCAATACACAACTTGGTAAGTATAGGTACGATTATCTTTTGTATTCTTTCCACTTGACCGTTACTGCGAGGAACGCCTGTGGTAATGTGAGCACAGTCTATGTTTTCGTCTTCACAGTACTGGTGGAAGTCTTGACTGGTGAAGGCTGTGCCACGATCGGTGATAATCCTATCTGGATTTCCAAATCTCTGCTGGTGAGTCCTGAGCTTGTTCAGTACCTCAGCTGTAGACGTACTTTTACATGGGAAAAGCCACACAAATTTCGTAAAGGCATCTATCATAGTTAAAAATGATTGTACTGCTTACGTGTATCTGTCATAGGTCCAACATGATCGAGATGCAGCGTACTTAATGAAGATTCACCTTTGTCGATGAAGTTGAGATACCCTTCCTGCTTTCCCTCTTTCTTATTGGCCAGTAAGCATGGTATGCACGTCGTTATGTACTCTTCCACTTTTTTACCTATCTTATCAGTAATCTTTGCTTATTAATTCCAGTGTTTTCTTTTTTGCAAAATGACCATGGTCATGTGCTCTTCTGATAATCTCAGTCTCCATCTTGGAGGGAATAACAAGCTGCAGCTCTGTGCCTTTGAATAGCAATCCGTTGCGCAATGTATAGTCTGTATGTAATACCTTCATTTAAAAAAAATATTATTGCGTTTAGGCCTTCGTCACCTTCCTGTGCGCGTCGTACATCGCTATGAAAGTCAGATATGATCAACTGATCACTATTACATATGGGTTTCTGCCTTCTAGTCTTGTAGTAGTAAAACCCATCGTGCTACTCGTGTAGAAAGAGCCAGATCCTTTTTATTCAGTGTTAACTGGAATGCTTTGCAATCAGTCACAATTTTGAACATTCTTCCATACAAATAATGACGGAACTTCTTCACGCCTTCTATTATCGCAAGGGCTTCTAATTCATAGCTTGTGTAACGGCTTTCAGCTGATGTAGTCCGTCGACTCATATAATCAACTGGATGAAACTCACCATCATCGTCTTTCTGTAGTAGAATCGCAGAATAAGCTACACTACTAGCGTCTGTGTGCAGTTGTGTCTCGGCTCCTGGACTGAAAATCTTGAGCACAGGTCCTGTAGCCAACTTCATCTTAAGCTCATTGAAGACTCTCCGATGCTCTTCAGTAAACACAAACTTGGTGTCCTTCTTCATCAGGTCTGTGAGGGGATGCGCAATCATGGCGAAATTGGCAATCAACTTTCTAAAATAGGAACAGAGCCCCACGAAGCTCTGTAGCTGCTTAAAATTCTGTGGCTCAGGAAATTTTGTTACAGCGTCAGTCTTTCCGGGCGATGGCATTACTGAACCATTTTCTATCACATAGCCAAGGTATTCTACCTTCCTGACAAGCAGTTGACACTTCTGCCAGTTGATTTGCAAGCCATACGAACTTTTGTTGTACAATCGGACATATTTTTTAAGTCCATTTTCATGAATTTTTTGGGTTCCGTACCCAAAGGGTAAAAACGGGACCCTATTACTGAGACTTCGCTGTCCGTCCATCCGTCCGTCTGTCACCAGGCTGTATCTCAAGAACGGTGATAGCTAGACAGTTGAAATTTTCACAGATGATGTATTTCTGTTGCCGCTATAGCAACAAATACTATTCATGACAAAACAATAATAATTAAGGGGGGCTTCCATTCAAAAATAGGGCTTTTTGCATGATATTTCGTTCAACGGGCATTTTCTCATGAACTGTTATAGGTAGACAGTTGAAATTTTCACAGAATGTACCTATATTTTTGTTACCGCTATAACAACAAATAATAACAATAAAAAATAATTAAAAATTAAAGGAGGACCCCATACAAGGCACGTGTTTTTTGTTCAATATTGGTACGGAACCTTTCATGCGCGAGTCCGACTCGCACTTGGCCGGTTTCTTTTAAAGGACCAATTGATTTGAAGTTAGTTAAGCGTAAATAGGTTTTGTGATTATGGCATTTTTGACGAATCCGTAATGTACACTTTGATGGTGGAGTTAGGAGTTGGATAGTGGAATCCCTTAGCGCTTGTTTGTATACTTTTCGAGTGTACGGTCATATGGTTTGTTTTTAAGTGTTCAATCGAAACTGCAATATCCGGTGGCATAGTATTTTGTTCATCAATATTACAACTGTCCACTGACATAATAGATTCACCACTTCAGACTTTGTTCAATCATGATTGTACAGATATATACCTATCCATTATAAGTACTGACAAGATGCTCGCCCACCGTGAAAAATCTATGTCACGCATGCAACGGAAGGGCTGCTTTCCCCGCAGCGCCGGAGCTAGGGCGGAGACAGTTTTTCCAATTTAGGAATTTAGGATCTCGGTAATTATCAGTTAGAATTTTTTTTCCCATGCAAAACACGCTTATTTTTGCGTCTTCTAAGATACGATAACATCATAAAAAACATGTGTCCAAAAAGTCCAACTTGTACGAAAGTTTGACGACACAAATCATTTGCCTTATTTTGTTTTGCGTAAAATATGTTATGCCAACTACATTTGAATGAAATTTGGTCAAACCACCAGTTGGTAAGCGAGCCATTGCCTAAAATTGCATATGCCAAACATTAGATTTGCGTAACAATTATTTGCGAAAGTAAATTTGGCAAACAATCATTAGTTGGCAAAATAAATTTTAGGAAAAAAAATTGGAAAGTGATAATTTGGTAAACATATTTTGATAAAACATAAGTAACATTATTTAACCTTAGCAAATTTTCTAAGGATTCTGTTCCCATCTAAATGTGAATTATACTAACTCTTGTGATTAAAACTATTTAATAAAGATGCCGGAACTGTTGTAAGAGGAAAACCTTATTTGTACGGTCAATCGTGTACAACCTACAATACATACTAATGAGATGGAATCTTTTTTATTCGTTTTTAACTTTAAAGGATGTCCGATCATTATTTTTACTACACGATTTTATGTTTCATTAATAAATGAATTTGATTATTAAGCTTCATTAGTTGACGACTATTTATAAATATACGTTGTACAATAAAATAAGAAATACACAAATTACAATAAAGTAATACAGTCCTATTTATTTTTGTTGTCAAATCAGCATAACAAAATTATTAAAAAATTACAATATTTTTCATTAATTTTCATTTACTCTATTTATTTTGTATTGTAAATAAAATATTTCACGGCAAATGAAGAAATCGAATATTTGTTCCTGCATCTTATGTTATATCTTTATTTATGTACCTATTTATATATTATGTATGTATATCGTAGTCTAGTTCCCATAGTATAAGCTTTGCTTAGTTTAGAACTACGTCAATTTGTGTATGATTGTCTCTTCATATTTATTTATTTATAAGTAAAGAAATGTTTTTTTTTTGTTTATTTAATGAATGAACCTTGCTATTTTACAGTTAGGTACCTACTTATTTTAATATTTGTTAGTTATATTACATAGAAAAAAGAGGTAACGTAAAAACAGATTTTTTGGAAAGGCCCTAACATCAACTACACTTAGAAACATAAATTACGCGTATATATACACAATAAGAATGCAAATAGTAAATGTACCTAAGCATTTCATTTGCATATCGTAAGGTTCGTATTTTGCTTCGAATAAAACATTTAATTATTGGCCGTTGACAACCCTAGCACTAACGTAAATATAAGACCAAAAGTTTTAAGACTACAATGATATAAAGAGGAAGATCATGATAATATTTTGATATTATTCGTTTATCTATCCACCAAGACCTAGGTGTCTTTATGAAATAGTTCGTTATTGTGTAATGGCATTTTATACAACCATAAACAAACCTTAGATTTTTTAAGTTTCCTTCTATATCTGATTTCTCCTTAAATTACTTGGTGTAGTAAGTGTTGTATAGTATGTTGTGTATAATAAATGAATATTTAAAAGCATAAAATATAAATAAAATGCGACGGATACTTTATTTTGTAATGTGCATGTTTGGTTACTCAGCGGCAATGGAGTTCTCTAAGGGACATGGAATACCAGTAGGGTTTTTGGGAAACTGTAAGTATTTTTATTTACTTCAGGGGGCTTATGATAGTTACGTTTATCACGTGATAAATAAGTGAGTGTCACTCACACTCGCATTTCGTCAAAACGTGAGGAATGCTTTATCGCTTGTTTATCGCGTTATAAAAGCAACCATCATAGGCCCTCAGTTTTTTTTAACAGTTATATAGTTAGCCATACATTTCGTAAGTCGTGTAAAAATAGATACCGCACCTCCACCATTTGGTTAAGGGGTGGTCGCCTTGTCGTTGTAGCGAGAGGTGGAAATAATGAGATTACAACGATGTGTAGATCATTAATATTATTCAAGTATATAATATAGTACATGCACTTTCGCAGGCTACATCTCGAATGCTCCCGTCTAAGGAGTGAGTGAGACGACAATCATTTTATCATTTGAATACAAAATACAAATACAAAATTATTTATTGTTTGAATGTGAGTGGTTATAAATGGTGGTAGGGTTAGTATTTTTTAACACCAAACCAGAATTTGGCGTACAATACTTTGACTCTCAATATGCATGTCATTAAAACCAATGGAAAATAATCAAATTATAGCAAATAGCAATGTCGGACTAAAAATACGTATTGAAAAGAATATTTTTTTTTATCTAGCCTGTTTATGTGTATCACACTGCTGTGACTCACTAGGCACAGTGCGAACTAAATATGTGACAAACCAACTGCACAGAATGTCCTACTTCGCAAGAAGATAACGCTGGGAACATGGAATGTTCGGGGTATGATCCAACCAGGAAAGAAGGAATTAATTGTCAAAGAACAGAAACATTACAATCTAAGTATACTAGGGATCACCGAGACCCATATGAGAGGATCCGGATTCTATACCACTCCCGCTGGACATACTGTCTACTTTTCGGGTCCAGACAAGGAGAGCAGAAATGGAATAGCATTGTCTGTATCACCTGAAGTCAACAAATCGGTTCTGGGATATAATCCAGTGAGTGACAGAATATTGACGGTAAATTTGAACTCAAAACCATGTCGTGTTAATCTTGTGGTAGTATACGCACCTACTTCAACCTCTGCAGATGTGAAAATCGACACATTTTACAACCAAGTCGAAGATACTCTGGGAAATCTGCCGAAAAGGGACGTGACATTGTTGATCGGAGATCTTAATGCCAAAGTAGGAAGTACGCTAAAAGATAATCACCTCAGAGATGTAGTTGGCAAGTATGGCCTGGGCGAAAGGAATGATAGGGGGGAGAGATGGCTGCAATTCTGTGCGGAGAACTCTCTTACAATTATGAACACCTGTTTTGAAAACCACCCTAGGCGGCTATATACGTGTATGATGCCGGGTGATCGAGCACGCAACCAGATAGATTACATTGCAATCGGCGGAAGGTGGCGATCATGCATCAGGAGCACGAAAACCTACCCTGGAGCAGACTGTGGAAGCGACCATAAACTTCTGGTAGCGGAAATTTGCCTAAAACTAAAAAAATGTAAGAGGAATAGTCAACCCCCGCAAAGGAAACCTGACAAAAGAGAGCTGTAAGCCGTCGCCGAGTGTTTCGAGTCCAAAGCAGTCGGCTTCACTATCAAGCGTGACCTCAAAAACTGGTTAGTGCAAAACTATTTCTACTCTGTTCAAGAATACTTTGACTATTTGAAATAAGTCAAATTTGTTATACCATTAAATTATTACTCTTAATTCAAACACAATTATAAGATATCCATTTGTACCTCGCACATTCATTTATTTATTATTTGTAGAAATTATTATTAATAATTAATATGATTAGTTTGACAATTGTGTAGATTCATAGTTACTAAGTACTTGATATTTTGTATGCCAGATGCTGGTAAAGTGTGTGAAACTTAAAATACCTAATGTAATGCGATCTTTGTACACCATGGACTGTGAGGGTTAACGACGTAGTCTCTGGAACTTTCAAGACAAAGAAAGGGGTAAGGCAGGGATGTATTCTCTCTCCCATCCTGTTTAACATTTATGGTGAATATATAATGAGGAAAGCCTTAGAAGGATGGGATGGAGCCATCTCTGTCGGTGGCGTAAAGATTAGCAATCTGAGATACGCAGACGACACCACACTTTTTTCTACATCGGAGAAGGAACTGGCAGAGATGTTCCATGGAGTGGAGGTTGAGAGTGGGCTGGTTGGGCTAACCATCAACAAAGCAAAGACAAAAGTCATGATAGTTGACAGGTCCGGCCAGTTCGCTCGGACAGGAGAAATCTCGGAATTTGAAGTCGTCAGCGAGTTTGTCGACCTCGGATCCCTACTAACTGATCAGGGTGGAAGTGAGCGAGAGATCAAAAGGAGGACTCAGATGGCCAAAGCTGCAATGAGCAAAATGACACGGATATGGCAAGCCAGAAATATCTCCAATGTCACCAAGATGAGACTAGTCCGAACTTTGATCTTCTCAATCCTTCTCTACGGTTCAGAGTCGTGGACAATCCGCGCCATAGACCGGAAAAAAATAGATGCCATTGAGATGTGATGTTGGCGGAGGATGCTCAGGATACCATGGACAGCCATGAGGACCAACAAATCCATCCTAGCACAACTGAGGGTGAAAACCAGACTGTCGACCATGTGCTACCAAAGGATACTTGGGTATTTTGGTCATGTTGCTCTTCGGAATACCGACAGCCTTGACAGGCTAGTGATAGTGGGCAAAGTGGAAGGACGAAGACCCCGCGGTAGATCCCCGCGTCGATGGTGTGACCAAGTGACCGAAATCACTGGTCTTCCGGTTTCCTCTGCCCTGAAGGAAGCCGAAAACCGAACAAATTGGAAACAGCTAGTACACAATACAACGAAAAGCTTTCAGGGACACGACCTTCAGCTATGAAGTATACGACCAAAAAGAAGAGTTTATGTGTGTCCCACTGCTGGGCAAAGGCCTCCCCTCTTTTTCGCCAGTCGTCTCGCTGAAAAGCAAGTTCCTCCCAAATGTTCTCAAATGAGTACAGGTCATCCCGCCATCTCCGTTTCGGTCTGCCTCTGCACCGGTACCCATCCTGCGGTATCCACTCAGTGGATAGTTTGGCCCAACGTTCCGGATGCATTCGGCAGACGACCGTGTCCTGCCCAGCCCCACTTGAGCTTGGCGGCCTTGACACCCACATCTGCAATGCCTGTTTTGGAGCGCAGTTCGGTGTGATAAAAATATATGAATAATAAATTAATGTCATGCATACAGTAAATAGCCAATTACAATAATTAATTATTCTAAAATGTCTAGACGATAATATTTCTTTCAGAAATCTACTCGCCCGTGTCTGACATTTACCAATGTCAAAAGGCACTGGATGCTTTTGTGGCGATATCATTAAGGTCTTCGCACATTATAACAACTCAACGGCGACTCAAATTTCAATATTGGCATAGAATCAAGCCCTATGTCATATTTATTAGGTTTAATTTCAAAAAATTATATTAGTAGTGGACGACAAGTGGACCACGCGTCGTACATTTTTTGAAATTAAACCTAATAAATATGACATAGGGCTTAAATTTCAATATTTGGCATAGAATCGAGTCGCCGTTGAGTTGTTATAATGTTCGAAGACCTTTAATCTGTTAACCAATGTGTGCCACGGACTGCAAAATTTCACAATTTTGTTTTTGGTTTTATCAAAAAACATTTTAGTAAAAGTGCGTTATATAAACGTTACATTATGCAAAACGTTACATTAGGTCTAAAAACGTTATATCAATCGACGGACACTTATCAGAAATATTGAATGGGTCGGTTATGTCCCTAACCCCAAATAAAAAAAAACTATTTTGTATTGTGACTTAAGTATTACACTTTCAGGTCCTGGCGTCTTGAAACCTGCAGTCCTCTTACCGAAGACACTAGAAAAGCTGACCATGTCAGTCGTTGGTCAGGGCAGTGTACTTAATGCCAATTTATCTACGTACAATTACTACAGTGTAGAAAAGTTGGCCAAACATCCAGATATAGATTTCGAGAAAAAAACATTTATATTTTTTCCTGGATATTTGGACACTATCCTACTTCCCGTCGGGAGGACAATGGCGACACTTTATAAGGAATTGGGATATAATGCATTAGTAATAGATTACTTCCACTTTACGGCGAATCATTTTCCCAAGTAAGTGACCGAAGTTCCGTTCCAGCGCCTATATTATATTAATAGCAATGACTAAATTTAAAATCTTTTAAAATTGCTATAACAAACAAACAGTCGATGCTTACAGATAGCCTGCATGGTTTTTTACGTTACTTCGATTCGACTTAATTTTTCACTAGCTGTGCCCCGCGGTGTTACCCGCTTATCCCACGGGAACACTACATTTATTCGGGATGAAAAGTATCCTATGTCCTTCCCCGGGACTGAAACTATCTATATACCAAATCTCATCTAAATCGGTTCAGCGGTTTAAGCGTGAAGAGGTAACAGACAGACAGACAGACACACTTTCGCATTTATAATATTAGTATGGATTTTTCTGATTATAGTCCGTGAGCTGTTAAAACGGCTTTCGAGTCATTTGTCTCGCTCACCCTGATTGTAACCTCTCTGAGTTAACTCGAATATGTAGGCTGTTTGTTATTCTAATAGTTCACGGACTCAGCGATATTTTCTAAAAGTATGTATGTTGTTCCATTTCAGAGCCGTGCGTCTACTGCGCCCACTCGCTAAGCACATAGCCGAAATGCTGGTAAACTTAACTAAATTGGGGTTGAATCCAAAAACAACAGAGATGGTCGGCTTCAGTCTCGGCGGACAGGCCATGAGCCTCACAGCTAAACACTACCGTCAGACGACCGGCCAGAACATCTCCTCCCTCACCGCGATCGACCCAACAGGTCCTTGCCACAGGCATTTAGGACCAGATCAAAGATTAGACCCCTCTGACGGTGACTTCGTGCTCCAGATCACAACAAACATGGATGGCTTCGGCACTGCGGTTCCCGGTGGACAAGTGACGGTCTTCGTCAATGGAGGAGAGTTCCAACCAGCAGATATTTGGGCTTTGCCGTGTCTGGTCCTTTGCAGTCACGCAAGGGCCTATCTTCTTTGGCTGTCAGCTTTGATTAATCCTGGAATATTCATAGCGTTACAGTGTGACTCTGTGCAGCAGGCTAGGGATGGTAACTGCTATGAACGGCGACCGAGAGTAACGAATACCATGGATTTGTTTACTGATAGAAGTAAGCCGGGTATTTATTATTTGAATACCCATAATAGATACCCTTACGGCATTGGTAAAAGAGGTTTGAAGAGGAAATATAATGCAATTATTACGCATTTTGATTGGCTAAACGAGGAAGAAGTTTTGAAGTACAAATGACGCGTACAAAATGTCCCAATTTAAATAGATCCACGATATTCTCATGCCGCTGAAGACTGTAACAAATGCGGGGGATTCTGCATCGCGAGGATTACCTTACTCTCGGAATAGCTGCGTCTTCATAAAACCATGACCAAGAGGAAGAAAGAGATCCACCGCTTCATTTTATTAGAGATAATCATAATAATATTTATTAACATCTTAAGAATCTCGCTAGATGGCTGGATCGGGTGTGTAATGATCGATATAAAAATAAATGGTATAAGTATGTTGGATATAACAACATTTGATATAATTTCAAAAGGTATAATCACTCATTTGATATAATAAACGTTGTGTATAATTTTAAAATATTTTTTTTATTTCGTATTTATCATTTGGTAGAACACTTATTTCCTATAACCATCATATGGTATAATGTTAATTTGGTATAATTTCATATGGTATAATTTCAATTAGTATAAAATACGTTTGATATAACAACATTAGGTATAATTTCATATGAATTGCGTTTTATTTACCTAACCCGAAGTTTTCTTTCGTTTTGTGTAGTGCTCGTACCTAACCTATTTTTCTGGTAGCAGTCCATTTTTTATGGGGGATGCAGTTCACTTTTTTTTCTAACCTAGCCTAACCTAACCTACGTTTCTAATTGAACTTTTGGTTTAAGTTTTTTTTTCTTTCCTCCAATCCTTAGATAGTTAGTAGTCTATAATTAAGCGTTATTCTAGACATTTCCTGACTCGCAAGCTTGCATCGTGGAAAGAAATGTCACTTGCGGTATTTCCGGATGATACGACCTTCAAGAAAAGAGCGTACCACCTGAAAGAGCCTGCAACATAAAAAAGGACGGCCATGCCCCGTCACCTGATTGACTTATTTATAAGTTTTTTTTTTGTATTAAGATAATTTATTGGCAATGTCTGGACGTAGCAAAAAAATATTTGTCTTTCGTACTAATAATCGAAATAAAATTATCAATATCATGCTTAATACTTTCATGGGAATGGGGTGAAAAGAAGGCTCGTGCACGAAAATTTAAATGTGCGACTCGGAAGAACATAAAACTGGTGCAAGGCAAGTTTTTTTTTATTGGCTCCATTTTTCTATGCGCCATATTATTCTGTGACATAATTATGGCCACGATTTTGGTTAAGTAATGTTATTATAAGATTTCCTTATAGCATAAACTGTCAGGAACGGCCCGATATATATTTCGAACTAGTAAGGAAATACGTGATCATAGTAAAATATAATTTCTTTATATGAGTTTTAAAGCACTTATTAATTATTTAATTATTACACATCGCATAATCTCCCTGTGAGCGTCGAGGGCGTGGCTGAGGGGCAGGATATAGCAAACCTTTTTAAAGACCATTTTGCTGTCAAGTCTCCTCTGGGGCGGGCGCGCGGTGACGTTATTGAGCCCCCTCATGGAGCGGTTCCCAGTCTGATTAAAGCGGCTGATATTCGTGACGCATTGCGACGAATGAAAAAAGGGAAATCGCCGGGCCATGATGGGCTCAGCTCAGTATCGAGCACTTACGACACGCGGGAGAGCACTTGCCCAGAGTGCTGGCTTTGCTATATAACCTGTGTCTCAACCATTCCTACCTGCCGCCATCACTCATGCGTACCTTAGTGGTGCCTATTGTAAAAAATAAAACAGGTGATGTATCAGACAAGTCGAATTATAGGCCCATTTCGCTTGCAACTATCGTAGCGAAGGTGCTTGATAGCGTGCTCAATACACGTCTAGACGAGTACGTGCAACTGCACGACGCTCAGTTCGGCTTTCGACCTGGGTTGTCCACTGAAAGTGCCATTGTGGTGTTGAAGCATGCTGTCAAGTATTACACGGAGAGGAAGACGTCGGTATTTGGTTGTTTCCTAGACCTCTCAAAGGCATTCGACTTAGTCTCGTACGACATCTTGTGGGCCAAACTGAAGTCAACCGGATTGCCAGTAGACCTTTTATTAATTTTTCAGCATTGGTATGGTAATCAGATCAATGTTGTGAAGTGGGCGAATGTACTGTCCTCACCGTATGTACTCGAGTGCGGAGTAAGGCAAGGGGGGCTAACATCGCCCAAGCTATTTAATTTATATATGAATGCACTGATCGAGGAGCTAAGCGGCGCGCATGCAGGTTGTTTTATAGATGGGATTAGCCACAACAACATTAGTTACGCCGACGACATGGCGCTGCTAGCGCCGTCGGTCGGTGCACTCAATGAATTAATTAGCATTTGCGAAAAATATGCTATCGCTCACGGGCTCGTGTACAATGCGAAGAAGACAGTGTATATGGTATTTAGGGCTCCGGGCATGGAAGCCCCGGATGTATCACTTCCGGTCTTGTTAAACGGGGCTCCAGTCAGCAGAGTCAGCCAGTTCAAATATCTAGGCCACTATTTGTCTGACAACTTCAAGGACGATGTGGATGTCGAGCGGGAACGCAGGGCGCTGGCGGTTCGAGCGAACATGCTGGCTCGCAGATTCGCTCGGTGTACGGCTGCAGTCAAAATAACTCTTTTTAGAGCATACTGCACGTCGCTGTACTCGGGTGCTCTGTGCTGTGGGTGAACTGTTCGCAACGGTCGCTCAGCTCTCTGCGCGTCCAGTATAATAACGCCTTCAGGGCGCTGTTGGGGCTGCCACGATTCTGCAGCGCGTCCGCCATGTTTGCTGAAGCTCGAGTGGACAGTTTTTCTGCTGTACTGCGTAAAAAGATGGCATCTCTTTTGATCAGAATACGTGGCAGCTCAAACAGCCTCCTGAAGACCATTGCTGTAAGAGGTGAGTGCTCAATAATGCAACACTTAATTAAACATACAATGTCGTTAGCTAAATTTGAATACTAACATAGTTATAAGTAAAATACTAACAAAATGTGGATCTCGTTGTCTGAATAAATAAAGTTTATTATTATTATTATTATTATTAAAATAATCCAACCCGTCCATACTGAACCCATGTGCTAATATTATTAAGCGTATATGTATCATAAATGGAAGATTGGCAAAAATTAAACTCAATTCAAGACTCCATATAGCGGAAATTTAACAATAAATTCTAGTTTGTATTATGCTATGAAAACTAAAGAAAGGATTTACTTTGTTGTAAGTGTTTCTTAAGAAATTTTACATGGTTTGCTTAATGGAGCAAATGTTCAGTAGGTAATGCATTTTATTCGGTGACAGTTTTGTTATACTAGTACAGTTAGGCATTTTTATGGTTTAATGTTTGAAGGTAACACACACTTTAATTAACTATCCGTACTTAAAGCAATGCTAAAAATGGAATTTAAGCCTTTTTCCCGCTTCGCAATTAGAGGCCGATTGGCTAACGTGCAATTTATTTCTAAAATACGCGAAATTTCGAAAAATTACAATCATAGTTAAATTTGCATCGCAATTGTCTTCTACTCGTCAATACATCATTTTATCGTATAATAAAAAGAAACAAAGTTATGAATTTTTTACCGAAAAAAAAATTTTGTTTTTGCTCTCCTGTAAAGTTTGATAAATGCACGTTAGTCAATTAGTCGTTCCAGCGTCGAATATCCTTCTCGGTCTTCCCCTCTTCCTTTCCCTTCTATTTTTCCTTCTATAATATTATATTATGAAATAAATAAATCTAAAACTCTTTACACAGAACAAACTGAATTATTGTGCCTGAACTAGGTAAATCCCTCATCTCAGGCTTCGAGACAGCTCATTTAACTACCTAAATCCTTAGTTTATAAATCTTACTAAAGGTATAGATAAAAATGTGCCGAAATTATATTCTAAGAATAGCGACCCGCCCCGACTTCGCACGGCTGCAATGCTGATAAATTCTGCATGTATTTTACATATAAACCTTCATCTGGAATCACTTTATCTATTTAAAAAACCGCATCAAAATCCGTTGCGTAGTTTTAAAGTTCTAAGCATACATAGGCACAGACAGACATACAGCAGGAAGCGACTTTGTTTTATACTATTTAGTGATGAGAGATGAAGAGGATTCTTATCAAGATTATAATTTCGTCCTCTATAATGGATCTGTGGATATCCTGATCCTGATGCTTGTAACTATTCTGACGTAGGTAACACGGCCGTTAAAAAAACCTTAATAGTAAAAATAAACCTTTATATCAACATACATACAAATATATAAGTAATAAAATATTCTTCAATTTAGTCTATCTGCAAAGTACCTATTTCACATTTTTGCATATTAATACCTATATCCTCAAGACACTTTATTTTTAAAGTTTCAAAAATGGATAACATTCTTTATATTTAATTTTCATCTAGCAATATGAATATTCAAAACGTTACATACTGTTTGACGTTTTTTCACTTTTGACCTCTGTCAATGACATCATCATTCTCATCCTCCGTCATTGTATCATAAGCTAAACTAATGATAAGAACAAAGGTCTGTTCCGCTGACGTACTTTTGGAACGATGATTTGACATTTTAAATTTCCTAGTAAATACTGATGTAGAGATTTCCAAAACTATGGGAAAGTTCTCAGGAATTGCTGGATATAAATTTTATTTTGTTTACGGGAGACAATGTCACAATTCCTGTTGATGATTAGTGGAACTGTATAATGCTAAGATGGAAGAGTATGATGGAAACACTGTACTTTAATAGATATTAGTTTAATAAATTAAAAAGATAAGAAAACAACGATTACAAGGCAAACGACACTGACACTCAATATAAACCAAATTGATGTCAAAATAATTTAAAAACTGTCAATATAAAAATATCTATAAAAATAGGTGGCATCTCAGCCAGTCGCCAACAATTCCAATCATCGGATACAACAAAATACATTAAAAATTAAATAGTACCATAGTAATTCTTTTAATTAAAATACGTGGCATGCTAAAAAACATATTTTCAATGAACTGTAATCCCAATCTAATACCGGGCCGATATATAAAATTAAATAAATAAAGAAATATCGGACAACTTCACTCAAATCGATATAGTCCCAAATTAAGCTCAAGAAGGCTTGTGTTATGGGTACCTAGACGACGATATACGTAATTATATAGATAAATATATACTTAAATGCATAGAACAACTATGACCCAAGCACAAATATTCGAGTTCATCACACAAATATTTGCCCTGACCGGGATTCGAACCCGGGACCCGGCTCAGTAGGCAGGTGTGTCTACAAACTGAGCCAAACGCGTCGTCGTATTATTTGTATAGTTATAAGCATATTTCGATTTCTAATCTAGATACGAAACGAGTTTTTTTTTTATATCGTAGAAGTCGAATATCGCTCGACATCTTTCGAATCGGTACGTGATTTTCATCAGGAGCTACGATCGGCGGCGTTTTCGTATGTGTGTCTGTCCCAGTGGTCTCTAAGCCTTTTGGAGTGCTGTAATATTATTAAAACTATCGTGAGACATACTAATTATAAAAACGGTTTAAACTCATGTAAAAATTGTCAGGAACGGCCCGACATGTTTCGAACTCATTTGGAGCTCTTCATCAGGGGTATCTGATCCGTGCTGCTACGTGAGTTTAAACCGTTTTTATAATTAGCTTTTGGAGAGCTCTTTGTGAAGTTTTATGGCGCTGGGACAAAAGGTACAAAATTGTATTCGGAACCGAGACCCCTATTTTGGTGCTCTTTATAATATTTCTAATGTGCTATCTGTTACAAAAAGTTGCTCACAGGATTGCACGGTTGAAGTGACAATGGGCAGGCCATGTAGCCCGGAGAATGGACAGCCGATGGGGCAGCAAAGTCCTAGAGTGGCGACCACGTATAGGAATGCGCAGCGTGGGTCGACTAGATGGATGGATGACCTCGTTAGCGGGGAATCAATGGATGCGGTCTGCTCGGGATCGCACTTTGTGGCGAGTCATAGGGGCTATGTTCAGCAGTGGACGTCTGTGGCTGACAGATAGATAGATTAAAAAAGAATACTCGTCATTTCAACGCATGACACGTGCTTACGAACTTGAGAACATACAACAGTACTTAGCATGTGGAGTTCATGATGTCAGACTGTTTCCTCGTTTTATGGCCCTGAACCAGGTGTAAAATCATTGCCTTGACTGTGGGTGACATCCACGGCAATGACTAAGTAGCACTCTGTTATTTAAGTTATTTTACTTTCAATGTAAAATTTAAAATGCATATTTTTAATTTAAATAACTTATGTATGACTAAGGCGGTGCCCGCAAAATCGTCCGCGTATTTTTTTCTTTACAGTACCTATACATGTTAAAAGTACCCTATTTTTAGCATTTCCTTCATTGGATGTCCCTGCACCTAAAATGGTTCATAATTTGTCCAGCTGTTTCGGCGTGATGACGGGCCGCCGCGCGCCCGTACAAAACAGCGATCCTGCATCGCGCTATTGAGATTTTCCCTGAAACCATGACCCCTCTCCATAGAAGATGACTTTAACCTTGAACCATGCATGCCTGAACTCAGTCCATGCGCCTAGTGCGCCCGCGTCACCCTCCCCAAATCACTCCATTGGCGTGGAGATAGTCCCATTAGCGGGTTATACTCCCACACAAATTCCGGCTTACTGCTAGTAAGTGCTAAAGAGCCCTGATACATATTTATGAAACATGTAATGTCTCATAAATTTATGAAACATGTAATGTCTAATTTTTTTAATGTGGGTACACCACAATTTTTATTTAAACCATTAATACAAAAATCAAAGCTTATAGCTAGAAAAATTTGAAAATTGAAATTGTGGTGTACCCACATTAAAAAAATTAGACACACAGACAAACGAAAAAAACAATCGAGATAGCAACCGCAAACTCGCGTTAACCATACTTACAAAGAATTGTCACTTTTTTGTATGAACACCAGCGTCGAAAAAAAATTGCAATGAGCGAAAAAAAAACAAATACCTCTAAGCATTTTTTTTATTCTACAACATTTTTTATAGTAAAAAAAGAGCTTAGGCAAGATATTCATATTCATTTATTTATAATATTTTCAATATTACTACACGTCAATGCATAAAATCATTTATAAATTAATATACAGATTTAATTAACATTTACTCATATAGAGCAATGCCGTATATAAGTAATATTATTTTATAATTTAACATTCAAGAATTAATTAAAGCTATAAAATTGTAAAAGGTATGGGTTATGCCCGATTACACCTTAGAGGTGTTTCCACATATCTTTAAAAAAAAATAAGAAGTCTTAGGTAAAAGAAAGTTTTGAGGTAAGATGAGCCAGAACTCCCACACCTACACTACTAACTCAACTTACCACAATACTCTTAAGACATTAGCTAGCTACAGAAATGTTATTAAAATGAGAAAGAAATTACTCAGGGTCGAAGTACGGCCAGGCCAGAGCAGAAATAAAGCAATAAATTTATAAGTTAATTAAGAAAGACAATAAGTTTGAAATTAAGTGAGTATAAGAACCTTGAGCGCCAATTGCTTTATATCCGTCAAACGTAATGGAGGATACTTGAATTAAACCATGAAAATAAATACAATAATATTTATTGTAAAGCACAACGCACTTATTTTTAAACTTAAATATTAGGTACAACCTTTAGATTTATCGTTATAGACAACCTTGTGTTTCAACAGTAACACGTTTTTAAATTTAAATACACCGTTTCAAGATGGAGGTTCTATTAATTGTAATTGAAACTATTATGGGTGATCCACCGAGGACGGATGGACACCTTCACGCAGTAAAGTATGAAAATAGAAAGAAAATGTAAGGTACCTTGTAACAGATTGCCTTATAGAGGCATGGACCTTATTACACCGAGCTAGTAGACGCCAGTGCTCCAAACGATCGACGCTCCAATGAGTCAGCTAGACGTGGACCACAGGTTTCCCGAGAGCGGGGCGATGTAGGGTAGCGCATTGATCTAGCCGGCAACCGAGACAGGACAGAGGACTGCTACGTAGACACGCGCAACCTCCGAGACTAGTAAAACTAGCATAGCGAAGCTAGCGATAACTTGCGAAGCTAGCAAAGCTAGCGACCCAACGTTGTTGGGTCAAATAGAAGAACAAAATAGGACAGTGGTGTAGGCAGACATCACGTGGTTCAGGCAATGGTGTGGCTCAGACTTTATTTAAGGATATTTTATAGTATGGCGTCAGCCGCCATAGGTTTTAGAGCGAAGCATCGTGTGGATACCCGAGAGGCACCAACGCAACTCCATGGTTTTCTTACAAGACGCCTTCCAATGTACGCAACAATGCAGCGCAATCTCGAGAGAATGAATTTGCAATCATCGAGGAAGAAATCTAACGGGACTCAACTAACACGTTCCGAAGTCATCAACACAACCAACTATTCGAGACTTGACGTTCGAAATAATAGTAAACTAAACAGAACTAATTTAATCCAAAAGATATCCAGAATTTAGCAAAACAAATGTGACATTGTTTACACCATAAAAATGCATATTAAATAATTTCCTAAAATAAAAACATCGTCAAAACTACAAATCTGTTAAGGGCTGTGACGAAACAAAACGTCAAACTATACTTCTGAACGTTCCTGACGCGTGTCTTATTATTGCATGGTTACAAAAATGTAACATTATTTTAGTCGTTTTATATTAAAGTATTTTTAGAATAACAACGTATTTAAATTAGAAATTCCTCAAAACCATTGAACATCAATTATTGAGATTAAAATAATAAAGAAAAGAAATCATTTGTGACGGACATGAACGCTTCGCGTGCAATGTCGGAACAGTTTAAAGCGGTAACTAAACGTCATTCAGAACGAACTGTCAGAATTGTTTACGAGTGAAAATAGGATTTATATTAACAAGCGTTACCTGGATTATTTAAAAATTACAATAGTTTAGGGCTTAAAGTGTTAGTATTCTAGTATAGAATAATAGTATCGATCCGTAAAAATGTCGGAATTACCTAAAGTGAAGGAAAAATAGGCAAAAACAAGGACTGACAATGTATGTTTAGCAAGGGTATTTTGCATAAGTATTTGAATGAAAATAGACTAATTAGAGGCGGTTGTTAGTTAAAAACAAAGACTACAGGATGTGTTCTACCTAGTACAAGGACTGGAATCATGAAAATATTTGAAAATTATACTTATAATCACCTACAAAGGCGACTCCTAATCAAGGTAAGGAATTTCATTTCAAACGAGCTAAAACGCTTATTTTAAGGTTCATGTACACTCTAAAGTGTTACAGTTCATCCTTAGTTGGGTTAAAAAAAAATTAAAATTTTTAATTTTTAATTATTTTTTTTTTAATAAAGATACCAAAAAAAAGACTAATGAAGAGTTTAAAGTAAAGTTAAAGTTTTGTAGGGAGAACAAGAGATAACTGTATAAGACTATGTATCCAAAGTGTGTACCTAATTAAACTATACCAAACGTATCTAATTAAACTACCTGGGTATTCGACAATACCATCTATCTAACCTATGTATTATGTCTACTTAATTTACGTACGGGCCCTGTACGATATAACTAACTAAAGCTTATCTAAACTTATTCAGGATACAAAAAGTTCCTTGCTAAAATTAGGTCTAAGATTATAATTAGCTACTTCTTACCTAACAAACTATCTAACGTATTCTAACCGCTTCTAGGGTATTACCGGAAAAGTACAATTAGTAAGTACTTCCCAAAGCAATAGCGTTCAAAGAGGGACTTAAGATAAGTTCCTAGACTAAGGTATACAGAGGTTTTCCTCATTATTCCTGAGAAAAACACCTATACTAATCTTACGCTAATGACTAAAGGTAAGCTTTATAAATACTTCCTTCAGTAAAGGATTCCTGATAAATGTTTGACTTTGACCTTAGGTTGAAAGACAACATCCTTAGGATTTGAGTAAAGACTGTCAGTGACAAGACTTGAAAGTTATAGAATTACTGCTGAGTAGGCGTGTCACACAGCCAATACTAGTCAGTAAAGGTAATGCGCTTTAGACAAGACACAATTTACCTATAGAATTGTCATGTGGCAGTACCAACATGAACTAGCGATTTTTAAAGTAGGATAACCGTAAACCTTTTGACGCGAGGCGGAACACACGACCTACGCTAAGAGAGTTTTAGTAGTATTTTAATCGAGTGAATCACAGTACTTTATTAGGTCCAGGATCAGCAACGATAGAGTTATAGACAAAGAAAAGTTGAGGTTAGTCTCTGTCTGCGCACAACATAACCTTTATTTAGAGAGGTTTAAGAATTTTCAGAAAGTGAGTTCGATCACCTGAGCAAAACCATTACATGTCGTTTATTCATGAGCTTCGCCAGGACGAACTATATCCTTGATGTGGAAATTACCAAGAAGTTTTCCCGCTAAGGATTTTAAAGAGTAAACTAAAGGACTTAGTTTTTTATGAATAAAGCATTTTTCATAGCGAGGAGCTAATTTAGAGGAAAAATGTTTTGCAGCATTAGATAAAGTAAAACATTTCTTGTACACGATTTGCCCTTCTTCGAGTTGAATCGGCCGTTTTCTCATGTTGTAATATCTAGCATTACGAGAGTGAGAAGACAACAAGGATTGACGCACCTTTTGAAATATAGTTTGTAACTCTTTGAGACTATCGGAAAAAGCAAAACTATTATCTAGAGTGAGGGCGTTACGGTCGATAGGGACATCGGCATTATAAAAGGAACCATCGATAATCATCTCGCGACCATGAGTTAAAAAGTAGGGAGTAAATTTAGTTACATCGTGAACAACGGTATTCAAAGCGCATTGAATCTCAGCTACATTCTTATCCCAATTTCGATGATCAGAACGCACATATGAAGCAATGGTTCTCACCAATTCACGATTTACTCTTTCAGTTTGGTTAACTTGAGGATGATACCTAGGGTTATAGAAAAGATGAGGTACATGGTATTTAGAACACAGATCTCTGAATTCCTTAGAAGTAAACTGAGGTCCGTTATCTACACAGAGATACAAGATACAACAAGTACGCTTTATTGCACACCAAAAAACATTTACACAAGAAATAACAAGTAAACTAATTAAAAAAACGGTAGACAACAGGCGGTCTTATCGCTAAAGAGCGATCTCTTCCAGACAACCTTTGGGTAGTGGAGTTTAACCTAAAAAACGTTTAATGAGTAGGCGATGCAAAAGGCGAATGGGACACATCGTAAGGTACAGATATCTAAAACATAAATAGATATAAAAACTTGAATATACATATATACACAAAAATTTAAATAAATAAATAAATAAATAAATATATATATATATATATATACATACATACATACATATACATACATAAACAAAAATAAATACTATGCACAACCATACAGTCAGCAGAAAACTTGATGAAAAACAGTTTCACACAGTTTATTGGACAGAAAGGAAATGTTCTTTAATTCTAGTTTTAAATATAGCTAAGGATTTAGCACTTCGCAGCTCGGCAGGCAGCGAGTTCCACAACACAACGGAATGAAAAGTGAAAGAATTCGAATAAAATTTAGAACGGGACGAAGGGACAGTTAAAAGAAAGTTTTTTGCGCATCTAGCAGAAGAAAAATAATTAAAGCGCTCTTTGAGGTACTGGGGAGTTGCAGGGTTGAAGAGAATGCCAAAAAGAAGAGACAGAATATGTGAATTCCGCCGAAGACGAATAGGGAGCCACTTAAGTTGAGATCGGAAACTAGAAACATGATCATATTTGCGCAATCCAAATATGAATCTGATGCAGAGGTTTTGAATACGCTCAAGCTTATCAAGTTGCTCCTCCGAAATATCCAGATAAGAAATGTCAGCATAGTCTAGAATCGGGAGAAGTAAAGTTTGAGCAAGCGCAATTTTAGTTGCGATGGGAAGGAAATTGCGAAGCCTTCTGAGAGAACCCACAGCGGCAAACATTTTCCTGCTCACTTCGCTCAATTGGGGCACCCAAGAAAGAGTCCGATCAATAATGACACCCAAGTTTTTAACCTGGGAAGAGTAAGGAATTATAACATTGTTGAAAATAATAGATTGTATACTAGTAAAATCAATTCTGGAAATTAATTGACTACTCCCAATAATAATAGCTTGAGTTTTAGACGGGTTTACTTGGAGACCATAGCAGCTGCTCCATTCTAAAATAAGTTTCAAGTCTGTATTTGTTAATGAAATTACTGAAGAGAGGTCGTCTAGTGAACCTTGTGAATATATTTGAAGATCATCGGCATAAAGGTGATATTGTGAAGATAAATTATGGGAAATAGAATTAATAAATATTGAAAATAAAAGGGGAGACAACACGCCGCCCTGCGGAACGCCAGCCATCGTGTTGCACCATGAAGAACGAAAAGCGTCCACCTTTATACGCTGCCGACGACCGGTCAGATAACTACGAAACCATTCAATAACCGCAGGAGATATGTTAATAGAACGCATTATCGCCAACAAAATATCAAAATCTACAGTATTAAACGCATTGCTAAAATGTAATAGGGTTAAAACAGTCAGTTTGCGGTCATTCATACCTGCCCGTATGTCATCTGTGATTTTTACAAGAGCAGTCACCGTACTGTGACCGGAACGGAAACCAGACTGAAAAGGATTAAGGAGATCATTTCTGTTTAAGTAAGATACAAGTTGCCGAAAAACTAGGCGCTCAAGGACCTTGGATAGGAAGGGAAGAATTGAGATCGGACGATAATCAGAAAAAGTGGTAGGGTTGGATTTTTTTGGCAATGGAATAACATCAGCATCTTTCCAGGCAGAAGGAAAAACACCAGATGTAATTGAGAAATTAAAAATGCTGGTAATTATGGGAACAAAAAGATCAAGGAGGGGTAAAATCATACTGCGGCTAACACAATCTACACCGACGGCATTAGATGTAATGGATAATACGTTCTTCTTAACATCACTGTCGGAAAATTGAACAAGAGAGAAGGGGTTGTTGTCTGGAGTTGGGAGTGATGAAAGATAGTTAAGCGTCTTGGATTTAGCAGGGCCACTAAAGATAGCAGAGGAAGAAAAATGCAGATTCAACTGATCGAAGTCAACATCTTTGGGACAGGAGTTCTCTTGAGGTTTCCCAACTCCGAGCGACTTTAAGAACTTCCAAACTTTAGAGGGATCGCCATTTTCAACAGACTTGTGTATATGTCGCCTTTGAGCGTCGCGACATACAGTGCTGCATCGATTCCGCAAACTATGATAACGATGTTTGTTTTTATCTGTAGGATTCGCTTTAAATTTGGACTTCGCCAAGTTTTTCTTTTCAATGAAAGATTTGATCTCCTCAGTAAGCCAAGGAGCAGGTAGATGTTTCACCTTGATAGCTCGAACCGGAGCGTGCCTGTCATACAGTTGAATGACAAGGGAGTTATTTAGGTACTTAAAAAGAAAAAAAAGAAAATGAGTTAATTTTTTGAAGGATTGCAAGTAGGACAGTCGGGAGTACGAACACCTTTTCTCCCACATTTAAAGCATACAATATCTCTGGATTTCTTACAAAGATTTGTAGGGTGATTAGTTAGACCGCATCTAAAACATGGCTGTTTAGAATCTACAGCAGCAATTTGATTTACTTGTTTCTGATACGAACCAGAGGGTTTAGTATAATTAGGCTTAAAGGTTTGCATTGAGTCAAAAGAAGAGGTAGAAGGCTCACGAAATTGATCTGCTTTAACTTTAGCTAATTCAATCCGTTTGCACAGAGTTTTTAACTGTTGAATGGAAGTTATATCATGTAAGGCAAGTTCTTTGCTGTATTCAGGACGTATATTACGCATAAGGATGTCAAGTTTATCATCATCTGAAATTTTACGGTGTAAACGTTCAAACATACCGAGAATAGTGGAAACGAATACAACAATAGTCTCTTTCTTAGATTGGGTTCTATCCCTAATTTTATTTAGAAGTATATGATCTAAGTCCGGGATATCAAAATCCTCTTGGAGAGCATCTAAGACCTCCTTGTACGAACACAAGTGACCACGATTGGAGCGAAACCACGACAATGCAGGTCCGTCGAGAATTTCCGGAAATCCGTGATAAATACGATCCTCGGGAATCTTCCTAGCACAGCGAAGTTCTTCCAAACGAGTTATAAAAGAGCGAATGCAAGAGTCCCCTCTATATTTCAAATTCAAGGAATTTATGTTAAAAGACTTGTCAAGTTTATATACCACTTCCCTAACAATGTTAGGAGGGTCTTCAGAATGAACTGATTCTGAATCAGATCCAGAAGAAGAAGCAGATGGGTCACATCTGATACGATCCAGTTTTGAAGTAAGATCCGCCTTGAGAAGATTAACAGCTTCTTGTTCCGTAGACAACCTAGAGAGGCGACATATTAAGTAACGACAACGAGAATTCAACCGGTCTACAGCTGCACGAGATAAATCTCCAGACAGTTCATGTTCAATATCCGCAGCTTTCCGTTGACACGTGTCTAGTTCTGTTGACGAATCGGTTTCCATCAAAGTACCGAGCTTTAGGCTGCCCCTACGAGCTAAATCGGCGGTCTGCTTCAACGCTTTACATAAACTGGTACGACGAGAGCGGATTTACCGAAAGTTTTCGAATTGTTAATTCGTGAGTAATTTCGTCTTTTAATAAATGGGTAATCTTACATCCCGCTTTAAGAAAGTCCATCTTGAGTGTTGGGTTTCGTTTTATATTTTTATATGTGGGGTAGTTTGAATTCTCTCCCAAACCTGTCAAATCCCATTCCTCTGACATATGTACTTCATCGACGCCCGCCGCGAGCGACAGTCGCAAGTCGCCATTTTACCTTGCTGTCTGTGCGGCCCCGTTTGGCCGCCTGGTGTTTGAATTATGTGCTACGAACTGGTGTGATGTGCCACAAATCTATTTAATAAACTATTATACATACCCGTGAACGTGCAGATGACTTGCCGGCAAGAGGAGACAGCACGCAGCGTATAAAAGGTTAGTGCATATGTCTTTCCCGTTGTCCTAGGCTTCCTAGCTCCTATCTGCATAGTTTGGGGTTAATCTCAAAAATACAGTCCACTTATCTTTATATTTTTCCCAATTTTGTTCCCCTCCCCACTGGTGCCGTGGGCTACTCTTATTTCGCCACACTTTTATCAAAATTATGGATTATTAAAAAAGGCACCTCCATATTTTCTCTGGTCACTTCTTACCGAATTAAACCATTTTCTGGTCATTTCCATCCGCATTAATACATACCTATGTGATTAATATATAAATTTAATGATAATTATTGGGGTAACTTATGCGATTATTGTGCTAGGTATTGAAATAGTTTGTCATTTTTAATCTTAAAATATTAACAAGATCGGCGACTATTTCGCTTTATTTCCGCACCCGCATGCTTAGTACGTTATATTGCTAGTTATTTCCTAATATATTTCATTTTTCGTGATCAATTTCGATACACGTGATCGCACATTCCTTTGTTCTTAACCATACCACTTTACCTGTCCGCCATATGCAATTGTAAATGCAACTCAAATTGGTTCGGTTAAGTTCATTTATTTCACCGCCCGGTAACATTACAATCACGGTAGCACATAAAATTCAATCAGAATCTTATTCTTAAATACGTAAATACGTTTCCGCCCGCATTTATCACAATTTATTGTGTCCCGCTCAGTTTAGTTACAGTATTTAACTAACATTTTAATTTATATTCCCGCAGTTAGGTACATAAATAAGTTCTTATAAATACATATAATACTTTTATATACGCTAATATCATCATACTTCTAATAAAAAGTGAACAATTTGTTATCATACTCATACGTCTAATATAAAAAGTCATAAGTCCATATAGAATCCCAGTCGCTTACGTCTTTTATATTTACTGCAATATTATTTGCACCACTTAAATAAAAGGTCCTAAGTTGAATAAATCGTAGTGAGTTACGACCTTCTTTAAGATTCTTTAGGATACCGCGAACTGTTATTTTATTTGTTGATTATAAGTTCGTAACTACTGTTTACAATAATGGGTAAAGGTAGCAGAAAAGGGAGTGACGCGTTCAGCCAGGGAGTCGATTATGATACTTGTAGGAATCAGCTGACTATATATACCGTCAGGCGCGATGTTATCTATAAACGCGTAGAAAACATTCTAGAATTAGCATACAAAGCCGAAACTGATCACCAACAGTTTAAGGCGTTTCGGACAAGTGCATTAAATATAGACACATTGCGTGATGATTACGAAAAGGTTTTAGAATCGTATAATTTACTGTTTTTACAACTGAACCCAGGCGCTGACGTAGATTATGAGTCATGGACATCATTTGAGGAAATGTATTGCTATATTAAACAATTATTGTCAGAAAATAAAGTACATAGTGTTCCTGAGACTCAACCCCCCAGTGTTACGAAGTCGAAACCTCGCTTGCCAGTAATTGAATTAATTTCATTTGATGGACAGCCACAAAACTGGCCGCTGTTTTATCAGCAATTTAAGAGTATGATACATGATAACGCATCACTGTCTGATAGTGAAAGGATTTATTATTTAATTGGCAAATTAACTGGCACCGCGCGCGATATTTGCGCAGGTTTGCCTCCAACCGCACAGAACTATCGCATCATTTGGGATGCTTTAATACAAAAGTATGATGACCCACGTACGCTAGCATGTACTTATCTTAAGCAGCTGTTGCATTTTAAATCGCTAACTACCGCGAGTTCGACCGGTTTAGACGCATTCATAAATAACTTTGACACATCCGTCAAAGCGCTCAAAGAAATGAAACTCGAAGATTTGACAGATTTCATTTTCCTGCATTTGGCATTACAAAAATTAGATGCAGAAACAATTAAATTATTTGAGATCGCCTATCGTAAGGAGAAAATCCCGTCGTATCATAGTTTAATTGAATTTGTCAAGGAGCAGAGTAAAGTGTTATCTCGATCTCCAAATGCAGTTACTAATAAACCGATCTTTAACTCCCCTAACAAGTCGCCAACCTAGGGCCGTTACAAAGACGTTCGTAGGCGCGGACTCAGGCGGTTCCGATAATAGTATTAAATGTGGACTTTGTAAAAATAAACAACATGAACATTTGTATTCTTGTTCGTCTTTTATGAAAATGACACCGCACGAAAGATACAATTTTATCAAATTAAACGCATATTGCAACAATTGTTTAAGTGTAAGTCACAAAACTTCAACTTGTACTTCGAAGAAAAATTGTTCTCACTGTTCTTCGCGGCATCATTCAATGTTGCATTTTAACGTGAGTTCGAAGTCAAATTGTAACATGGGAACAACTGTATCAAACCCCGCTCGTAATTTTAAACATGAAAAAATCGGACACCCTGAGTCCGGCCCTGGCATGTTTACGTTATCTCATGAGGAAAATAAATTTACTAATTCTGATATTGCTAATGTTGATAATATTAATATGACTACTGCAGTTAACGTCGACCAAAGCACCCCGCATTCCTCATCGGATCGTAGCATTTGTACAATTTCGTGCGACAGTTCTAGCCGTCTTCAAACGACGACGTTACTGGCCACCGCGAAAATAAAAATAATTGATTCTTTTAACCGCACTCACTTTTTGAGATGCTTGGTCGATCCTGGCTCTCAAAGTGATTACTTAACAGCAGCTTGTTGTAAGCGATTATCGCTGCCTATTAAAAAACAAAACCGCTTTTCTGAAGTTCAAGGCATCGGTGGGACTTCGCAAAAAATATTAGGTGTAACTTCACTTAAATTCACGCCGCGAGTAGGGACCCAACGCGAATACACTACCAGCCCGCTGGTAGTCGAGCGCATTACGTCACAACTGCCTAGTGCGCGCGTAGATAACGCGTCGCTCGGGTACATTAAGAACTTACCGCTCGCAGATGATGACTTTTCACAACCGGGACCGATTGATATGCTTATAGGTGTGAAACTTTATTGCGAAATTTTATTGTTTGACAAAATTAAAGGCCCATCCGAGAATATGCCCAACGCTTATGAAACTACCTTAGGGTACATTTTAATGGGGGACGCTCCTATAGTTTCTTCCCAACCCGCTCCGCACACGCTCTGTGCTTTTAGCTGTGACCCGCTTCATCAACTCGTCGAGAAATTTTGGTCGAATGAGGAGCTACCTTCGCGTACCTTTTTAAGTCCCGACGACGAAAAATGCGAAAGTATATACACTTCAACTACTGTTCGTAATGATGACGGCAGTTATTCTGTTGACCTGCCATTCAAAGATGATCCCAATAAATTAGGCGATTCTTTTATAACAGCTAAAAAGCGCTTTTTACTTCTCGAGAGAAAGTTCTCTAGAGATCCCGCACTTAAATCTAGTTATGATAATATTATCCGCGATTACCTAACTGATGGTATTCTGTCCCGCTCCGCACCTGAGGAGTCTCTCTCTCCGGGCTATTTTTTACCGCATCATCCTGTAGTTCGCAATGACAAAGCGACATCCAAAGTTCGGCCCGTCCTGGATGGGTCCGCGAAAAGTGACACAGGGTTGTCACTAAATGATATTTTATATACCGGTTGTAACTTACAGGCAAATATATTTCACATTTTATTAAATGTCCGCATTTTCAAGATTGCATTTTTTGCTGACGTGAAACAAATGTACTTGTGCATTCACACAAATGAATCACATCATAAATATCAACGAATTTTATACCGTTTCTCGGATACTGATCCGCTAGAGGTATACAATTTCACGCGGGTTACGTTTGGTTTGCGTTCATCGCCTTTTTTGGCGCTACGGACCCTACGTCAGCTAGCTGCTGATGAACGGCATCAATGGCCAACTGCGGCCGCCGTGTTAGAAAGAGATGTCTATATGGATGACCTCGCTTCTTCTGCTTCTTCTCTCGAGGAAGCAGTTAAGACAGCTGATGAACTGATCGACCTCTTCAAGGCCGGGGGGTTCGCCCTAGTAAAATGGACATCCAACTCGCGCGAACTGCTCGAGCACATACCAGAGTCACACCGGAAGTCTGGATCTATTTCCTTCGATGACGGAAATACATTTAAGATTTTAGGTCTGCGCTGGTTGCCCGCGCAGGACGTGTTCGTGTTCGATACCTCTAAACCGCCAACCTTGTGTACTAAACGTGCTATATTATCCGCGACCGCCCGACTATATGATGTACTAGGACTCGTAGGGCCGGTTATTTTATACGCTAAATTAATAATCCGGGAACTGTGGCTTTTGGATTTGCACTGGGATGATTTACCGCCTTCTCGCATTGTTAATTTATGGCAACAGTACTTATCTGAGTTACCTCTGATATCCCAGCTTAAATTCCCCCGACATCTAGGTGTAGAAGTCGGAGCTCAAGTCTCCTTGGTAGGATTTTCAGACTCCAGTGAAGCCGCCTATGGCTGTGTAATATACCTGCATGTTGTTAACCCAGGCCAGCCACCGATCGTAACGCTTATCTGTTCCAAGTCAAGAGTAGCTTCTGCCAGACCTAAGATTACGTTAGCGCGTTTAGAACTCAACGGTATTTTATTAATGTCACGGCTTCTACGCGAAGTTAATGACACGCTATCGAAAAGACATAAAATAGATAATATTTTTGCATTTTCTGACTCAGAAGTCGCCCTATGTTGGTCGGTCGCTTCGCCTAATAGGTTCGACACTTATGTCGCTAACCGCATTTCACAAATTCATACAAATATTTCGCCTGACAATTTATATCATATTGCTGGCTCTCTTAATCCCTCTGATTGTAATTCAAGAGGTCTCACTCCCTCCCAGCTCATACAGCATGAGTTGTGGTTTCATGGACCGCCTTGGTTAGCACAGCCTTTAAACCACTGGCCTGTACAAAAATTTATACCTAACCGCTCATCTTTGCCAGAGGAAAAGACTGTGGCTCACGTGACCACGAGTGTCACTGAAATAGAACATCCTGTTCTGACGCTCGCCTCGCGATGTTCCTCCTGGAATAAACTTCTTCGAGCTTTTGTTTATGTGCTCCGCTTCTCGAAGAAGCTCCCGCGAAACGACGTAATCACTGCTAATGATTTAAATACCGCCGAATTTGAAATAATTCGTGTAGTGCAATCTGTATATTTCTCCGACGATATTAAAAATATTTCAAAGGGGCAACGATGCTCAACAAAACTACAAAAGCTATTTCCGTTTATTGAAAATGGAATCTTACGTGTCGGAGGTCGCTTAACGAATTCGTCGTTAGATTACGCGTCTAAGCACCCCATGATATTGCCTAAAAAGGATAATGTGGTGCACTTAATTATTGACACTTATCACCGCGATAATTCTCATGCAGGACCGCAACTATTACTAGGCATCTTAAAAACTAGGTACTGGATACTTTCCGCTCGTCGTATTGTTAGGCAACGCGTGCAAAAATGCAATAGCTGTTTCAGATTAAGTCCTAAAGCTACTTTCCCGCTTATGTCTGATCTACCTAAATGTCGATTAGAGCAATGCAAGGCTTTCTTACACACGGGTGTAGATTATGCGGGACCGCTGTATATTACTCCCTATCGCAAGCGCGGCGTACGTAGTGTCAAAGCATATTTATGCCTTTTTATTTGTCTAGTGACAAAGGCCGTTCATTTAGAACTGGTATCGAGTTTGACTTCCGTGGGTTTTATAGATGCATTTAAACGCTTTACGTCGCGACGTGGACCATGCACGTCGCTTTATTCGGATAACGGGACTAATTTTGTTTCTTCAAAAGCTTATTTTAATGAACTTCACGAATTCTTACGATCTGACGAATATTATAAAACATTTAGTAATGAACTCGCGAAAAACCGCATAACGTGGAAGATGAACCCTCCCACTGCCAGTCATTTCGGTGGCATATGGGAAGCTAATATCAAAAGCGCTAAATCTTTATTATTTCGCGTAATCGGAAAACAAATTCTCACCTTCGAGGAGATGTCGACCGTGCTAACACAAATTGAGGCAGTGCTTAACAGCCGCCCGCTCTATACTCTAAGCTCGGATCCCTCGGAGCCGCTGGCGCTCACGCCATCTCATTTTTTGTCTACATCTCCACTAGAGTACCTTCCCGCACCCGACTTATCGGACGAACGAACCAATTTGTTGTCTCGTTTTTCATTGATGGACTCGCTAGTACAGTCATACTGGAAGCGGTTCAAATCTGAGTATTTACATAATTTGCAACAACGCGAAAAATGGAATACTTCATCTAATCCAATAACGATTGGTACAGTGGTATTGTTAAACGTAGATAACGCGCCACCCTTACAATGGCCGTTAGGAATTATCACTAACGTATATCCCGGTAAGGACGGAATAACGCGCGTTGCGGAAGTAAGGACGAAAGTTGGCACGTACAAACGGCCAGTCGTGCGACTTTGCCCTCTCCCGACTCAATGAGTCAATCTTAATTTTAAGAAATTTAGTTTAGTTATTTTAAGCCCGCGTCTTTATAGACAATCTTAGTTAAGATTTATTTTAGTTGTAGAGTTCTTTCATACATACTTATATTCGCGCACAAACTACTGTGCTTTTCTTAGTTTTCGCTAAATATTTCTAGTTAAAGTTTCTTAACTATTCACTTACCGCTTAGCACAATAATCGCACCCGCGTACTATGATAGAGCAGCTTCGCTCTTTTTTCTTTTGAAGGGTTCCTTCAAGGCCGGGGGGATGTTGGGTTTCGTTTTATATTTTTATATGTGGGGTAGTTTGAATTCTCTCCCAAACCTGTCAAATCCCATTCCTCTGACATATGTACTTCATCGACGCCCGCCGCGAGCGACAGTCGCAAGTCGCCATTTTACCTTGCTGTCTGTGTGGCCCCGTTTGGCCGCCTGGTGTTTGAATTATGTGCTACGAACTGGTGTGATGTGCCACAAATCTATTTAATAAACTATTATACATACCCGTGAACGTGGAGATGACTTGCCGGCAAGAGGAGACAGCACGCAGCGTATAAAAGGTTAGTGCATATGTCTTTCCCGTTGTCCTAGGCTTCCTAGCTCCTATCTGCATAGTTTGGGGTTAATCTCAAAAATACAGTCCACTTATCTTTATATTTTTCCCAATTTTGTTCCCCTCCCCACTGGTGCCGTGGGCTACTCTTATTTCCCACACTTTTATCAAAATTATGGATTATTAAAAAAGGCACCTCCATTGAGTGTAAATCAAGTAAGAATGAAAGTAATTAGTAATTACTTACAATATTTTCCTTAGTAGGTATTATTTGTAAAAGTACAATAAGAAAAAGTTATCTAAAAGAAACTTTTTATAGATTTACTTAGGTAGTAAAGCTTAAGAAGGCTGAGTTTCAAAGCTCAGTACAGTTTAATAAGTCAGAAAGATACGAAGATAGTCGTATCTCAGTCAGTAACAAGTTTGAATAAAGTTGAGTACCTTGTATAGGGTATTTATGAATAAGAGTAGTATAAGTACAAACAGTTAATAAATCTCATACGTAAAGTTTGAGAAACAAATATAAGGTAATTATAACCTCAGCAGGTCAATTTGGTTGACCACATATGTATTAACACAAAATCAAAAAGATCTGAGTTTATAAGCTCAGAGTAAGAGAGTAAATGAAGTGACATTTACATATAAACAACACAAAACATATCCTTAAATAAAAGCGAAACCACACCAAAACAAATACCACTGCCTAAGTTTATTTGTTTCTTACAAATAATTAATTTAAAAATATAAAGATTTTTATTTAAAGTATCGTCCAAAACTCTGGCCCCACGTTGGGCGCCAATTGTAAAAGGTATGGGTTATGCCCGATTACACCTTAGAGGTGTTTCCACATATCTTTAAAAAAAAATAAGAAGTCTTAGGTAAAAGAAAGTTTTGAGGTAAGATGAGCCAGAACTCCCACACCTACACTACTAACTCAACTTACCACAATACTCTTAAGACATTAGCTAGCTACAGAAATGTTATTAAAATGAGAAAGAAATTACTCAGGGTCGAAGTACGGCCAGGCCAGAGCAGAAATAAAGCAATAAATTTATAAGTTAATTAAGAAAGACAATAAGTTTGAAATTAAGTGAGTATAAGAACCTTGAGCGCCAATTGCTTTATATCCGTCAAACGTAATGGAGGATACTTGAATTAAACCATGAAAATAAATACAATAATATTTATTGTAAAGCACAACGCACTTATTTTTAAACTTAAATATTAGGTACAACCTTTAGATTTATCGTTATAGACAACCTTGTGTTTCAACAGTAACACGTTTTTAAATTTAAATACACCGTTTCAAGATGGAGGTTCTATTAATTGTAATTGAAACTATTATGGGTGATCCACCGAGGACGGATGGACACCTTCACGCAGTAAAGTATGAAAATAGAAAGAAAATGTAAGGTACCTTGTAACAGATTGCCTTATAGAGGCATGGACCTTATTACACCGAGCTAGTAGATGCCAGTGCTCCAAACGATCGACGCTCCAATGAGTCAGCTAGACGTGGACCACAGGTTTCCCGAGAGCGGGGCGATGTAGGGTAGCGCATTGATCTAGCCGGCAACCGAGACAGGACAGAGGACTGCTACGTAGACACGCGCAACCTCCGAGACTAGTAAAACTAGCATAGCGAAGCTAGCGATAACTTGCGAAGCTAGCGAAGCTAGCGAAGCTAGCGACCCAACGTTGTTGGGTCAAATAGAAGAACAAAATAGGACAGTGGTGTAGGCAGACATCACGTGGTTCAGGCAATGGTGTGGCTCAGACTTTATTTAAGGATATTTTATAGTATGGCGTCAGCCGCCATAGGTTTTAGAGCGAAGCATCGTGTGGATACCCGAGAGGCACCAACGCAACTCCATGGTTTTCTTACAAGACGCCTTCCAATGTACGCAACAATGCAGCGCAATCTCGAGGGAATGAATTTGCAATCATCGAGGAAGAAATCTAACGGGACTCAACTAACACGTTCCGAAGTCATCAACACAACCAACTATTCGAGACTTGACGTTCGAAATAATAGTAAACTAAACAGAACTAATTTAATCCAAAAGATATCCAGAATTTAGCAAAACAAATGTGACATTGTTTACACCATAAAAATGCATATTAAATAATTTCCTAAAATAAAAACATCGTCAAAACTACAAATCTGTTAAGGGCTGTGACGAAACAAAACGTCAAACTATACTTCTGAACGTTCCTGACGCGTGTCTTATTATTGCATGGTTACAAAAATGTAACATTATTTTAGTCGTTTTATATTAAAGTATTTTTAGAATAACAACGTATTTAAATTAGAAATTCCTCAAAACCATTGAACATCAATTATTGAGATTAAAATAATAAAGAAAAGAAATCATTTGTGACGGACATGAACGCTTCGCGTGCAATGTCGGAACAGTTTAAAGCGGTAACTAAACGTCATTCAGAACGAACTGTCAGAATTGTTTACGAGTGAAAATAGGATTTATATTAACAAGCGTTACCTGGATTATTTAAAAATTGCAATAGTTTAGGGCTTAAAGTGTTAGTATTCTAGTATAGAATAATAGTATCGATCCGTAAAAATGTCGGAATTACCTAAAGTGAAGGAAAAATAGGCAAAAACAAGGACTGACAATGTATGTTTAGCAAGGGTATTTTGCATAAGTATTTGAATGAAAATAGACTAATTAGAGGCGGTTGTTAGTTAAAAACAAAGACTACAGGATGTGTTCTACCTAGTACAAGGACTGGAATCATGAAAATATTTGAAAATTATACTTATAATCACCTACAAAGGCGACTCCTAATCAAGGTAAGGAATTTCATTTCAAACGAGCTAAAACGCTTATTTTAAGGTTCATGTACACTCTAAAGTGTTACAAAATGTGTGCTCGAGAAGCCAACATTTTAGTCTCTTTTTAAAACAACCTAGAGAGGGAGCTGAGGTAATTGCCACTGGTAACTTGTTGTAGACTGTTGGGCACACAACGTGAGCTACCTTTCCAGATCATGCTAGTATTTTAACGGGCAGGAGCCTATCCGGGTATCGGAGCAAGCGGGATTGGTCTGCACGTTTTTTATACTGACTGAGATTTTTATAACCATAGATCGCAATCTGTTGTATAACTAAGTACCGAAGGCAAAGTCAGTATGCCCAGTTCTTTGAAGTAGGGTCTCACGGAAGCTTCCTGAGGCAGCTGCACCACCGCGCGAACGGCTCTTTTTTGGAGTCGGAACGCGCGCTCCCAGTCTGCGGCGCGCCTCCACAACTCTGTGCCGTACTGCAGGAGTGAGTGAACGGTTGCAAAGTAGCACGTTCGCATTACATGACGCGGCACAACTCCGGACAGACGGCGGAGTGCGAAGCAAGCGACACCCAGTTTCCCACAAAGGTGATCTATGTGAGGCGCCCAAATTAGTTATCGGTCGATTTCGAAGCCCAAGAATGTGGTGGTTCTACTTATTCTATGCACACGCCATCAGCTTGAACTTTAAGTGACCTCGGTGTTTGGCCTCCGACATAAACATGCAGGAAATGCGTTTTAGTTAGATTTAGCGCCAGGCCGTTCAGACTAAACCACCGAGATAACTGGTTTGCGGCGTCATTGAGGCAGGTTTCCAAACAATCCACAGGTTGTGTCGTTATAATCCCTGAAACATCATCTGCGTACATTAAGATGTCAGCTACTGTTATTGCTTCAGGCAGGTCGTTCAGTAAACAGGGAAAACAGAATGTTCGAGATCGAAGACCCCTGGGCTACTCCCATAGATGTAGTCAGTGGATCAGACCTGGCTAACCCGCCATCTCCCATCACAACTTGCGATCGGCCACGCAACACATCAGTGAGGTGGCCATGAGCATTGCCACGTATGCCGTAATGAAGCAACTTAGCGGCGATGACGCTACGATCGGCTACATCGAATGCCTTGAAAAGTCACAACAGAGCATCGCGAACAGCTGTTTGTTTTCCAGGGCATCCATGACCTTGCGCATGGCCTCACGCGCTAGGTCAGCGGTGCAGCGGCCGGGCCTGTACGCATACTGCCGGTCAGACAATGCATTTGTCGCGCCCAAGAATGCTGTAAGTCGGTAGCACAGTCCGTTTCCAACACCTTGGCAACGCAAGGAATGATCGATACCGGCCGGTACCCGTCTATATTTTTTCTTTTTTCTTTATAAAGGGGAGAGACCTTACTCATTTTTAAAGAACTAGGGTACGATCCCTCTCTAAAGCAAACGATTGTACAAACTAGTAAGTATTCGTGACATAGTAGCCGCAATTGACGGTGACGCACCGTAGATATCTTTACTCGTTTTATGTGGTATTCGTTATTATAGTGTAGACTTCATCACAGGTGAAAGGGATAAGTCTGAGGGATAAGTCTGATGGATCAGTATGCACGCGCGCGCGCCGCGTTCAGCACACGCGGTCAAGGTCAGCACAGGGCGCTCCGCATGCCATCGCAGCGCTCACGATGAAATAGCATAAGGGATATATTTAATTGCACATCTATATAATTTTTCAGTGAAGCGGTGGTAGCCTAGTGGTTAGGGCATGCGACTTTCAATCCGGAGGTCGCGGGTTCGAACCCGGCCCGTACCAATGAGTTTTTCGGAACTTATGTACGGAATGTCATTTGATATATACCACTCGCTTTTCGGTGAAGGAAAACATCGTGAGGAAACCACCTAAGCCCAATAAGGCCTAGTTTCCCCTCTGGGTTGGAAGGTCAGATGGCAGTCGCTTGCGTAAAAACTAGTGCCTACGCCACATCTTGGGATTTAGGTAGCCGACCCCGATTGAGAATTTATTCTCAAAAAAAAAAAAAATGGGACAAAGGCTAGGAGGATGATGATATAATTTTTCAGTACACTGGGTTACTCCACTAATTAACTGAATGCATACCAGAAAAACGAATGCTGTGCAAAAAAAACAATTGATTAACTGAACATGTCCTACAAAAAAAACTTAAACATCATTCAAAACGAGATGACCTTTTTAACCGAATTCACACCAAAAATATGGTTCGTACCTACATCGGATATATTTAAAAGTTTCACCAAAAATACTGACTTGCACACTAATTATCCTCGCACTGCACACTAAGATCCGACTTGGCCGGGTTAGGTTAGGTAAGTTTTTTTTTTTTATCCAGTAAAACAGTTTTGCAAATACCTTTAAATAGTATATTGAATTCGCATTATTTAGTGTGCATAATTAGTGCGCAAGTCAGTATTTTTGGTGAAACTTTCAATTATTTTGATTGAAAAAAGGGAATATACAGATATCGATTTAAATACATGCCATAGAATAATAGCCTAGAATTCATAGCATTAACTGCATTTTCCTTGGTGCTATATTTTACGCCGCGCGAGTCCTCGTCAAATTCCGTAAAGTCTACAGGAAGCCTTACATTTTTCCCTCTTTCTTGCTTGCTACATAGTGCTGCACGAATTTTGTGTCATAGCCATTTGAGTGGAGTAAAATTGCGATTAACGTTGCAGTATCGCATTATTGTATTTTGTGTTTAATATTATATTACAATGCATTTTTTAATGCTTCATTGGATGGGAACTTGCGTTTCAAGTTTAGGTAGTCGAATAATAAAGATACAAGATACAAGTATTTTATTAATGGGAACCCGGTATTCTGTTAGATACTCACTGTAAATCGATTGCTTACGGCAAAATTATGATAGTAGAAGGTGTTTGTCTAAACTAATGCACTTTAAATTTACGTCAGAGAGCCAATGTTCAGTTCCGAGTAACACTTCCAGTGATTGCACGTTTTGATGGCATACAATAATCGTCTCACTGGATGCATTCTGATGTGATGTGATAGTACGAGACTTCATCAATAAAATATTTTATCTATCCAAATATCATTAACCCTCCATGATGCGTTCAAGAACCGCACATAATGACCACCAAAAAATGGTCTGCTTTGTTAGAACACATTTCTTATCTGTAAAAATGTTATTATTGCTAAATAATAAAATCAATTTCGATAATATTATTTATTCAAATTTCGAACATCTCTGAAAAACAAAGAAATTTGATTTGACCTCTATTCTAATATCAGTCGAGATGACGTTATGTTCGAAATGAATTGTCAATTTGCAATCAAATTTGACAAATGTCGCACGTAAGTAAGATATCGAACGATATGATAGTTGGGGCCGACTCTAGTTTGTCTCTGAATTAAAAAAAATATTATGACAGCTGCCAGAAAACTTCATTACCGCCATTACCGGGTAATATTTGTCATAATGTGCGACTCCTGGATGCATCATGGAGGCTTATGATATGTGGCTAGGTAAAGTAGTGTATGTAACTGTACATAATTAGGCATTAAAACACTCGTGTGATGTTATTATGAAACTTGCCTTCGGCTCGTTAAACTCACACTCGTGTTTAATACCCTTCATTATGTACAGTCACATAAACTACTATTAAATGTTTGCTGCGTTATATAGATTCTTGGGCTATACATAAGAAAACAAACAATAAACGTGGCTCCCTGGTGGCTCCTTTTCAAACCTTACGAAGAATTCTGTAGTGGAATGATGACTCGGAGAAGATCGATGGATGCGGGCGGGGCAGGACTGGTTATGATGACCTACTTTGGGAGAGGCCTATGCCTAGTAGTGGATATTTTTTGGCTGATGATGAGGAAAACCATCGACAATAATTAAATTTGCGACACTGAAATTTAATATCGACGAAAACCGTATATAACCGACCATAACTTTTTTCACACATAGATTTGAGGGTTTCATATTGGGTTGCATAAAATTGATAATTAACTGTCCTAATTGTGTCAGTTGGTATAATTTTCGTAGCCATAATTTATACTTTTCTCGTAAACAAATAACCTTCCAGGATTATTATATAACAAACTTAACCTAAGCGAATGGGCTTTACTCTAAAGAGTCGTAAATTGATTAATTTCAGATTTTTACCTAACTTATTTATTTATTCGTATGGCATGTTATTTCAGATAACAAAAGAAACAATTCATTTAAGTATAAGTTATTACAAATCCAATTTCAGTGACGTCAGCCATTTTCTAGCCTTGTCGCTCAGGACGATCAGGTCCTCCATGGGTCCAGTGTATCTTGTTAGAGGGCACTCTGTGATGCTGTGTTTTACTGTTTGCACCTCAGCACCACAGGTACATCGAGGGGAGTCTACCCATCCGCAACGATGTTTATACTGACCACATCGACCGTGGCCTGTGCGCAGGCGATTTAGGTTGCACCAATCACGTCTCGGCAGCTCAGCTCCCTCGAGTTTTTGCCCCGGTGTAATTTGGTTCCCGAATTTGTCACCCATTATCGAGTGCCAGGCTTGTAACCATTCCCGCCTGCCATCAAAGCTTTCTCGCCGTAGCGTCGCAGCTATCTTGTATGCCGGATACCTGGATTTCAAACGGTGTTTGGCGGGCGCCGTAAACTCTGCGGTCAGCGGAAGAGTGGGGGTACCCTTAATCTTCGTAACTTCACGTAATAACGCTTCTTTCCTTCTTAAGTCTGGCGGCAGGATTCGGCAAAGCAGCTACTTAATAGCACCTATTTTCACCAGGTATTTATCAATTTTAAGCACGGGTAGCCAATGGCACGGAGTTGACCCCAGTGTTCCGGAAATGCAACGCATGGCCTTGTTCAACTCGACGTCTACCTTATTTGTATGTAAGCTACCCAGCCATACGGGAGCGCAGTATTCTGCCGCGGAATAGACCAGAGACAGCGACGCCGAGCGAAGCACCTCACTATTTGCACCCCAGCTGGTACCTGCGAGCTTCTGGACGATGTTGTTCCGTGTCTGAAGTTTACGCGATGTTTTGGTTAGGTGTTCTTTAAAAGTCAACGACCGGTCGAGAGTTACACCAAGATACTTAGAGTTGAAGTTATGCCTCAAGATGGACCCGTTTAAAGGGACTCGCAGTTCGCGCTTGGCGAGTTGGTTGTGGAGATGGAAGCAGCAGATCCGATCCATCCGATATTATCGTTTGTCATTATTAGTCACATATGCTGTTTTGCCCATCCTCCTTTAAATTCTCGTCCCCCATCGCCACCGGTGGAAAACCCATAAGTCCCATAACATAAGGCTACAGGCAAGCTTGCTTTTATCTCGCGATAAATTAGTGACAAAGCATCCGTCACGTTTTGACAGGATGCGGGTGTGAGTGACAGATGCATTGTCACTTATTTATCTCGTGATAAACACAACCATCATAGCAATAAAACGAAATGTAAATTTCATGACCCAGATATGAGCAACTTTGATAATTTTTCAACAAATCTACATGACCTTTCGATGCGGGAGTTTTAGTCTGATATTTGTAATGGTAATATGTATTGTATTTTTGTAAAAAAAAACCGGGTTGAGACAAAAACGGGGTTTCTAAAAGACTGTGCGCCTGTCTCCGGCCTGACGTCCCTACACCAAATCATCATCATGTATCCGTGTGTGGATGTATATATGTGTGGATGTATCTATGTATGGATGAATCTATCTATGCATCTATCTATGTATGTATGAATCTACCTATTTATCTGGTAAAAAAATCAACAAAATTCACACACTATAAAAGAGCCGAGCCCGGAAATAAATGTTAAACAGTTATCACAGCTGCCTTGGACGTTTAACAACTTATTTTAAATATATTATAACGATACTTTAGAGCACAAACGTACTAACTTTTCGGAAAAATTAGTTGCAATTAGGACGTTAGTAGACAACTCAATGTGGTTTAAATTTCATTGGCAAAATAATTCTAATTAGTACGAGTGTGAATTAAGGTATCGTATGACAAGCAAAGTCATAGAGAGGCTGAAATCGACGTAGTTATACGGTGACATCGCTATTTTTCATTTAGTACCTCAGCAAGTGCCGACATTGAAGTGATTATTGTAAAATGTTGAAAGGAGCATGTTTTTTTGTGGTTTTGTTTTGTGTGGCGGAGGCGGTAGATTATTTGGAAAATAAAGAGACGGGATACCATAGAGGACTTATGGCAGATTGTAAGTGTTTGTATAAAATTTAATACTACGTGTTCGCAGCCTAAAACCTATTATTTTACCGTAGTCGGTAAAAAGTAAGTACGAAAATAAGAACTTCTCTCATACTAAAAAAACTATAACTACAGTACGATTAAAATCAGTTAACGATTCGGCTTTTACCCCTCTCTCGCACGCTCTTATTAAAATCGCATAAGTACGAGCAAGATAGATATACAATCCGAATCGTTAACTGATTTTAATCGTATTGTACAAAGATTTTAATCAAGTACAAGGATAGTTGGACATCCAGATATGGTTATAGGATACTTTTTACTTGACAGAGGTCAAGAAAAGTTTTAAGCAGACGAAGATGTCCCTTTTAGTTTTGACTATAGTCAATATCCATTGTAACAAATAAAAAAGGCAAGGACACATAGGTAAATGAATAAATGACTCATCAATGTTTTAATAAGTTTAAATAATGCTTATTTACTTAGTTATAATTTTAACTTTTTTTTGGTATTTTACGTTTGCGTTATCTTTTTCTATGCATGTTAGTGTGATGTCATAATAATGTTATGTGACCTGGCATGATTTTCAGTCCACAAATTGCACAAAAGGATATTGATTTAATAATAATCATATATTAGTCAATATCCAATTGACTAAACTTTTATTCAACTATATAGAACCGGCTGTCGTTTACCTTTATTATAATTTTAAGTCTATTCGTGTTTGTATTTTCTGTCTTGTTGAGGAAATAGTGCAATAAAGGGCAACTATTCTATTCCAATAAAATCCTCAGGCCCCGGCTCCTGGAAACCCGCAGAAATCTCCGGAAATACTCTGAAGAAATTACGTATATCAGTCCTCGGTCAGAAGAGACATGGACTGACAGAAAACCTGACAACGTACAACTATTACCACGCAACGGACTTGGCGCGGCATCCCGAAGTGGACTTCAGTAAAAAGACGTTGCTTTACGTCCCTGGTTATCTTGATACCTACGTGATACCGGCATGGCGGCATTTGGGCCATCTGTATAAGGACTTGGGCTACAATGTTCTGGTTTTGGATTATCAGGCCTTTACGGAGACGGAATTTCCTATGTAAGTATTGATGTTTTACTAGACACTAGCGCTTGTCCACAACTTTCTCTGCGTAGCATTATTTATCACCGTCATCATTGGATTTTTACATCTATAACAATGTCAATGAGTTACGTGGCGTTTATTAAAGTGCGGCTCTTACAAAGATAGCTGCATAGCCCAGCCCGACAAGAGAGCGACATCCGCATAATTGACAAATAAATGTTGCGCCTATCGATGAATGGGGAAGAGCTGCACGCTGGTGACTCAGGTTGCGCTCAATTAAGGACCTGCACATAATACACATATGCACTTCCATACTAAGTTCCATTCCTCTTTTGACCACGTTAAAGAATTTCCGTTATAAATCTCTCAATGTATTTTCTTTTCCGGTAATCACAATATTTCCATACCAAATTTCATCTGAATCGGTTGCACAGTTAAAGCATGAAGGGGCCATATTATTTTGTTGTACACCACTTTACTTTTTAGATTTTGGGTATATTAGGTATTTTCAGAATCACGAGCTTGAACTACTTAAAATATCCCAAATGTAAAAAAAAGGGTGCAACAGAAAAAAATGGCCCGAAGCGGTAACATTATTACTATAGTACCTATGAGTGGATTATTATACAGAGGGATGTCTATCTGCTCGTCTGAGCAGAGTGCGTATTAGGTTCTGTATTTGTTTTACTGCGTGGAGACTCTTCGGTACAAGATTCTTCTTTCTCTGAGGGTACAGAATAAAGTATTATATCACAACGAACAGATTCAGATCTTTATTAATAAAATATATAATTTTTTTCAAGTCATGTCTTGCTACAAGTAACTTTGAGCCTAGAACTGTCAAGAAAAAGGGCAGTGTAGCCAATACGACAAGATGTACTTTTCCTATATTTAAGTTCACGAGTTTAATTCTGTCAATTACACTTTATTTTTGTTTTTCAGCGCCGCGCGATTAATGCGTCCAGTTGGAAAACACACAGCTGAAATACTAGCCAACCTGACGACCCTCGGCTTAGAGCCAAAAAAACTTGAACTGGTCGGATTCAGCATGGGCGGCCAACTCATTAGTTTCATAGCCAAGAACTATCGTGAGATCACCGGGAAAAATATCTCTTCACTCACCGCTCTAGATCCAGCTGGGCGCTGCTTCAGACACCTGGGACCAGAACAAAGATTAGACCCATCTGATGCCGACTTTGTCCTAGTTGTTTCTACAAACATCGACGGTTATGGCATAGCGACTCCAGTCGGCCATGTCACGTTTTATGTCAACGGAGGGGAGTCCCAGGCATCAGATTTTTGGTTTATTCCATGCGAAGCTTTATGCAGCCACATGAAAGTCCATGTCCTTTGGATATCAGCTTTGATGAACCCCGGTAATTTTATAGGTATGCAATGTGATTCCATACAGCAGGCGAGGAATTTCGACTGTTACGATAGGAAACCATTTGTAACCAATACCATGGATTTGTTCACGGATAGGAGTAAGCCGGGTATTTATTATTTATCTACGTTTCACAGATATCCGTATTATCTGGGTAAAAGAGGTTTGAAAAGGACTGGGAATGTGTCTATGAAACAATTGGGATCGCTTAATACCGAAAACGTGATGGTGCTTTAACACATTCACTGTGGCAGGACTTGACAAGACCAGCGGGCCTATGATGGTTGCGTTTATCGCGTGATAAATAAGTGACAAAACTTCTGTCACTCACATTTGCATCCTGTCAAAACGTGACGGATGATTTGTCGCATATGTATCGCGTCATCATCATCCTAGCCTGGTCCCGGGTCAATTTCAACAAGACGCATTTTTTGTATCATTTCGGTGTGATTCTTTGTTTTTGATTGTTTTTGAGTTTTTTAAATGTGAAGAGATACTTTAGACTATATTATTAAACATATGTAAAAGGGACCCTGAAATCTGATATAGTTTTCGAGATATTCGAGATCGAATATCAAACACACAACGGAATGATAAATGTACACCAGGATGATAAAATAAGTGCACCGCAATGAAATTTCATACACCGGAATGAAAGAAAAGTGGCATATTATGAAAGTAATTTTACTTTTTATATTCGTAATATATATTATATTGGCATAACATAATAATATAAACATATATCTTAGTCTGGTATTAAAAACAAAATAAAAAAATATTATTATTTCAACAATATCAATGAAAAGTGAAGCTACTTTTGATGTCATTCCGGTGTTTTCCTCATTTCGGTGGGGTTTAAAGTTATTTTACTACACCGGAAACACCGGAATGAGAATGGTGGAATGAGAAACACGACATATTTTTATTTCTTAAAAAAAAAGTAAGGCCTATATTCTAAAACTAATTAAACTCTTGAAATCGCGAGTATACTTTACCTGATATATATAAATTTCAAACCACGCATTTAAAAAATAAAGAAACTATAACAAACTCCGGAATGACACTTTTTTTGTCCCCGGTCCACCGCGATGATATATTCACATTTATACAAGCCAACGTATTGCCACTATACACAACCGGCCTCGTCGAGCGCCGCAGCTTGACTAATTCTTTGAAGTGCGCGGGAGACGGGGGGCGTACTTGATCAAATTTGGGAAATAAATCGGTTCGAAACATTGTCGGCGGTAATGAGAAGTTTTCTCGGGACAAACGTATATGCACTTATTCAAGGGTATACAAAGGAGATATAAAACGGGTAATGTGCTTTTTTCGTTACCTATTTATATCGTAATAAAATAATGGTAATAGATTTTCTTTGTCATGCATAGTATTTGACTTACCCGGCATTTTACAAACAAAACCGGCTTGGGGACAACCCACCTTGATGAGAAATTTGGTCTAAATATATTTTTTTAAATTATTATATATATTAATATTTTAGTTTTAGCTGTTGCCCGAGGTAGACAATGGCGGGCTGTTGCCGAAAAAAAATGGTACTTTATTATTCAACCTTTCTGCACCTGCGTTTTCAGTCTTGCCATCAAAAAATACTGCTTGGGAAATTGACCCTCCCATTTCATTTGGGGTCGGCTCTCCTTATCAATTTGCGCCACTCTTCTCTGTTTTGCGACAAATCTGAGTCTTTTCGGATTGTGCTGGTCCAAGTCGTAGGGGGGCGTCCTCGGCCTCTATTCCCTTCGGCAATAATTAATACTGTTTTGGTCATGTGGTCATCATCTCTTCGCATTACGTGGCCAAACGAGCGCATTCGGCTCTCCCGCATTTTGTCTTGTATACAAGCCTCTTTGAAGGTTCCACGGATGTAATTATTCCTGACTTTGTCTAGCATTGTTACACCTCCCGCCTATCTAAGCATTCGCATTTCTGTGCAGTGCATTTTCTGCTCTTCCTGCTTACGCATCGGCCAGCATTCCGCGCCGTACAGAAGCGCGGGTCGGACTGCGCGTTTGTAAACATTCCCCTTAACTCGAACTGGCATTTTAGAGTCACATAGCACTCCTGTCAGAGATCTTTTTTTCCAGCTAACTTTGATCCTGCATTCAACGTCTTCTTTGGTGCTTGCTTCATTTGTTAGTAACGATCCAAGATATTTAAATCTGTTTACTTTATTAAGGGGAATATCATCTAAATGGGGCGGGGTTCATCTGCATTTGTGGCAGAGAAATCACACTTCATGTACTCGGTCTTAACCCTATTAACTCTGAACCCTCTGCTTTCCAGTCTATTGCACCACGTAGACAAGTTGTTTTGTAGTTCCTCGACTGTTTCTGCTACCAGAACTATATCGTCTGCAAATAAAAGTGTCCATGGTGCTGGTCGTTGCAGGTCTTCCGTGACTTAGTTCATGACGGCGTTGAAGAGAAGCGGGCTCAGAGTAGAACCTTGGTGGACACCATCCCTTACGCAGAACTCTCCACTCAAACCTGCGGGGCTACGCACCTTCGTGGTGACATCATGGTACATGTCCTTGATTAGGTCTATGTACTGTTCCGGTACGTGTTGTGCTCTGAGCGATGTCCAAATAAGTTTTCTCGATACTCGGTCAAACGCTTTCTCTAGATCAATGAATATAAAGTGGAGATCTTTCTTTAGTCACCTATATTTTTCCATAAGGATCTTTATGGTATGTATGGCATCGGTGATGCCCACGCCATTTGTAAAGCCGCACTGGTTTGAAGTTAGTTTTATGAGTTGCTTTAACCTTCCAAAGATGAGGTTTTCCCAGATTTTCAAGGAGTGAGAAGTAAGTTTGATGGCTCTGTAATTTCCACAGTCCGGGACGTCACCTTTGTTTTTATAAAAGCGGATTAGGTAACTTTTCCTCCATAAGTCAGGCATTGTACCGTTCTCGATAACCAAGTTAATAAAATTGGTCAACCACAACACACCTGTGTCATCCAGTCGCTTCCAGAGTTCTGCTGGTATTTCGTCTGGTCCGGTTGACTTGTTGTTCTTCATTTTCCGGATAGCTCTTTTGACTTCTTCTGGGGTGACAGCTTCGATCGGTCCGGCAATGCATGCCAACTCGGGTGTCGTTTTATGTGGAAACTCTTCATTTAGCAGGTCCGAGTAATATTCGTGCCAGCGCGCGTTTATTTCCTCATCTTGGGTTAGAAGATTTCCGCCTTTTCCTTTAATATACAAGTATTTGATTTTATATCTTTGGTTTGGTTGTTTCGGTTTTTAGCTAATCTAAATATTTCCCTGTCAGTCTGGGCGTTTCCGAGGCGTTCGTAGAAATCTTCTCGCGCTATTGCTCTGGAACATGCTACACTTTTTTTCGCCTGTTTTTTACTTTCAAGGTATTTGTCACGGTCCTCTTCCAAACGCGTTCGTTGCCATATTTTAAATAGCTCTTTCTACTCTTTGAGTTTAGACTTTATGTCATCATTCCAGCAGCTCTCATTTTTTTCAGATTTTGTTTTGCCTTTAGTAGCCTAGTGACTCCCAGATGTTGTTTCGCGACTCTTGTGACTTCATCATGAAATTTGTTCCAGGTGTTGTTGGGATTATTTGCAACACTTTCCGGCGTTTTTAAATAATTGGCAACCTCTGTAACTACCCCTTCACTCTCGGGCTTATCAAGATTGTACCACTTGATGCGCGGTGTTGGTTTTGTTTTTACCTTAGCCCTTAACGCTGGTAGTTTACGCATGCCACTAACAGTCGGTGCTGAGAGGTTAATGGCTCTCTCGGAATGACCTTACAGTCCTTACATCTTTTGCGCAATATTCGGTTGCCGAGGATGTAATCTATTTGTGTTGCAGAATTGCCGCTTTTATACGTGATGAGATGTTCGTCTTCTTTCTCAAAGAATGTGTTGAAAATTGGGAGGTCGTGAGTAACAGCAAAGTCTAGCATTGTTTTTCCTTGCTCATTTATTTATTTATTTAATCTTTATTGCACAAAAGAAAGAACTTATCGTACAAAAGGAGGACTTAATGCCATAGGGCATTCTCTACCAGTCAACCATTGGGATAAGCAGATAATTTCTCATTCAGGATACCGTATCCCAGGTTCCCATGGATTTCTGAGTATGCGTCTGTTTTTCTGCCCACATGCCCATTGAAGTCTCCTGCTATGATTTTATTTTCGTTAGGAGGTAGACTCTGAACGTGATCGTGCAATTCTTCCCAAAAACAGGTTTTCTCTTCTGTTGGGCAACCAGTTTGAGGGGCATATACGGATATGACGTTTAAACATTGTTGGTCATCCATCGCTAGCTTTACCGAAATAATTCTGTCACTGCATCTAATAACGTTGATCAATTTTTGCTTGAAGTCTTTGCTCAGGATGATTCCCACTCCATTTCTTAACGTTGACGAGCCGTGGTATAATAGCTGGTATTCTTTTCCCATGTCCTTTGACTTGGAGCCTTTCCACTTTAACTCTTGGACACAGCAAATATCATTGCGTCTCCTATGTAAAACTCCTGCTAGCTCTTTGCTTCGTCCGGTCAGGGAACCAATATTCCAGCTGGCTACACGCACACTTGTTGCATTGCGTCCTTGATCGTCGCTTAGGAGGGACGCCCTAGCATTTCTAGCAGCACTCGATGACCTCTGACCGTCGCTTGCGGGGGACGCCCTAACATTTAAACATTTTCTATTATTGTGCACTTTCATAATTATATAGGAGAAATGTAGTTGGCTTTTTTGTTTTACGGCCGGCTGCCACCAGACGCCAAGGATGTAGCCCTCCAGGGATGTAGCTACCGGTGACCCGTCTTGTTGAGTTCATACGCTACCATCCCTTCTGCATACTCCATCCTAAGCATGCAGCACATCTTCACACCTCTCTTGAGCCCTGAAGGCGGGGTTTGTTACGAAGTGTCCTTCTTCGGCTTGTTTGGTCCGCGGGAGCTATTTTATTTCACTCCTACCCTGCATATCTGCCGAGCATTCCCCTATCCGCGACCCGGGGACGCGTTCTCTAGGGGTTAGGCCTCCCCCGATCACATATGTATCGCGTAATAGAAAGAATTAGCATAGGCCTCCCCCGATCACATATGTATCGCGTAATAGAAAGAATTGGCATAGGCCCGCAGGCGTGCACTTTTAAAATGTACACGCTGTGGCTCAGACAAAATTCTTACAAAAATGTTCTAGCCAAAAACGGCAATACAGTCTTTATATAAAAACCATGAAAAATGTTCGGCTGTAGACGGAGTGGCAGTTTTGCGAAGATAAATGTCGCCGTCCACAAACGTGGTGTCGTATCTCATTGGCCCTAATTTAAGTGCATCGAACTTATCGACCTATTTAGTTCGTGAAAGTGTTAAACAAAAACAACATCGGCAAAAAGAAATAAAATGTGTTACCACTAATTCAGATATTATAGCGTAAGACAGGACACAAAAGAATATGTAATATATTTCCATTAACAAGCGGTCAGTAATTGTTATAAAATTAACGATAAGTTACTAAATGTTATTTAAAAAAAACCGGCCTCATTTCAAGAAAATAGATTGAAATTAATGGAAAATTTGGCAAAATTAAAGGACAACTTTTATCTATCAGGATATGTAGGTTATAGATATAGAGCCAAGTTTAATTTTATGATTCTATAAGTGATATTACTTTTGTATGTATGAAAGGATTATAGTAAATTTATTCAGGATTATTTCGTTCCTATACATTTTGTATGTATCATACAAGGTTTCTTTTAAAGTGGAAAATACCGCGCTCCGTGACACATTCAAGGGCGCGAGGGGGTGACGCTCACCCCTGAGAGGGGGGGAGAATGGATAAAATTAAACTTGGCTCTATAACCTACATATCCTGATAGATAAAAGTTGTCCTTTAATTTTGCCAAATTCTATTTCAGCTTTCTAGCTAATGATCACGGAGACACGGCGAAACTATGAGGGTTCCCAGTTGACTACGGAACCCTAAAAGTACCTAAATTCCGCTCAACTGTAGGTACTTACACACGTATATAAATGCCCATGTACAAAAGCTACATCACAAATTTACTTTTCACCTCACTGGCTCGGAAAACCTCCGTTTATAGGGCGAAATCTGCGTGCAAAAGTCTATTTTATCCGCTAGCGTACAAAAGTCATTTGAATTTCGAACACGACGATTTTGATTCTCTGTGGTGCATGTAACTTTTTTATAATATTTAAGACTCTTTCAACGCGTGACTGATTCATCAGTCGATAAATGTTCGAATAACCAATCAGCACGCTAATAAAGGGCGATCTGGTCAGGCCGGCTAAAATCATATGTACGTTTGAACACTTCTTTAAAAAAAAATACACCTTCAATATCACGTTCAAAAACCTGGTTTGTGGTTACAGATTTTTAAGTTTTTATTTTTTATTCACTTTATTTTATATGTGGAATATGTTTATATATATAGTCTGGCTAATGAAATATTACTCGAAGTTTTGGCGGGAAATTAAAAAAATCTGCGGCTGGTCACATTTTGTATAGAAGGAATTATAGTTTTGATACTAGAACATATTTTTGATTTTTCTATGCAAACGTAAGGTAACTAAAGAAATAAGTTAAATATATGTTGACGTGCACTCATAGTCAGCTCACATAATTCTACCACTATCTACAGTACAGTTAACGACAAACACATATGTTTACACTGTCTAACCATATAGGTACAAGGCGAAAAATTAAATGTAGTGTAAATAATACTTAGCTCGATAATACCATATTAATACATCGCCAAAAAAATTACATAAGTAGGTAAATGCCAAAAAATGCTATGCCAAATTTCAACTTGATCGGAATGTTAGAACTAGTACATAAAGTATCAAAATTATTTATAGAGGATCCACCTACTAAATTCTTGAAATCATAGACAATTGGTAATACCACAAGGAAATATCTGTCAACATTATTTGGCTAGCCAGACTCTATTAATAGGAAGTATTTCAGTTTCATTTACATATTTTGACTAGTAAATATATTAAATACAACACAATTTTTAATATTTATTTGTTATAAAAGTTGGAACATAAGAGTGTAATTTCTGAACGCATCCGAGAAAAAAATAACTAATTAAAAAGTTGGAAGTTTTCACAATTCACGTAAACAACGTAAATTTGTTCTGTGGAGAATACATACTGTTGTCTTACTTTATAGAAATATCGAAAACAAGAAAGTTAAGCCCAATTTGGAGTATTTATTCAATGCTAAAAGCCTGCATTAAAACGAAAAAGGATATCTTGTAAATATTTGGAGACAATAAGTAATTTACCGAAACTATTAGCGTTTTTAAAGAAGATAAAGCCGAAATAATCTTGTTCGGATCCCATCGTCCATAACTTCCAAAGCAAGTATTATGGAAAATACTTCCGAGTGGCCAACTAATCCTTCCCAGAATGCCATTCTCCCACATTCACAACGAATGTGTCAAGTAGTTTCAAATACAAATATAATATAACAGTGCTTAAGAAAAACTCAACGATAAAATATACACGACGATAATACAAATTACTGCCATATTACTTTTAATTTTTAATATGTGTGCTTCTCTCGTATTTATTTGGTTTGGATTTGAGTGTGTTATGTTTTAAATTTGATGTGTTAAATAGAAGGCAAAATTATATATGATTATTTTTATGTTTTAATTGTTTTTCTTGAATCTTGCATTTTCCTCGCTGTAGTGAGGTGAAAAGTTGTGTGTTCCGCATGGCTGCAAAATTATTTAGCTTCTCGTGTCTTGAAAGCCTCGCTACGCTCAGGAATCTATCTTTGAACCATTCAATCTTAGATTCCTTCGCTCGCTCAGCTTTCAATTTCAACACTCGCGCCAAATAACAACTTTGCAGCCTTGCATAACAAATAACTATTCTATTCTTCCTCTTCCTCTTCTTCTTAGTCGTACACTCTTGTCAGAGTGGTCATGGTTATGGATTGACATCTTCTACATTAAGGCGACTCCGTACGTGGAATGGTGATTTTTAAAGTCCTAAGGCTCGTAATCTAGCCGACGGAAAAATCTGAAAAAAATATATGTTATTTTTGACTATTTCTTCTAAAAAATTATAGTTGGATTTTTTTTAAGGCAATAATTACTATGGAAAAAATAAAGTTGAAATAGGGTCGTTTTCAATTTTCAATTCCCTAAGGCTTCTAAACTACAAGTGATATTTACACGGTTCTTTCGCAAGAACATTGACAATTCATTGATCTTTAATCGTATTGTTTAAAAGTTAGTAAAATGGAAATTCGGTCTAATAAAGCATCAAAAAAACTGAATTTCCGCGAGCGCGGCCGTGCCCGGGCTGCGAGCTCAGTGTAAATCTAACCGTCGAAGGGGAAGGCTGTGTCACTTGCTCTCGGGATCCATCTAGTTACGGAAAATTGTTATAGTACCGGATCCCGCGGAGGTTCGATCTGTCTTCGTGCGTTTGAAGTATATTTTAAGAGAGTGTAGTTCGTTTTTTCACACGACTACGCTATGCGACATAACAAAAAGCACTCAATTTCATATAGAATTAAATTCAACTGTTTTTTTTTGTATTTAGGTATCTATTAATTTTAAGTACTTATAAAAAAAATTGTCATTGCTTAGCATTCCCGGACACATTTGGATACTTAGATATTCTCAGTCATGGGCCCACACCAGACAGGATTCCCAGAAAATAACACTTTTGGTGTGGGTTTAAGGCCCTTCTCTGTGTAATATAGGTATTTAGGTATTTCGGTTAGTAAAAAAAAACTGATAATACAGATATTTAAGTATGATAACGTCTAATGATCTTTATTAATTCAACCCTAAGAGATATGTATATCGTAATGCAGAACAAGTAGGTATTGTTCGTTTGAATACCATTGTAATATTCGGTAAAACGCTAATTTACGAATACGAATATTTATTGTAAGTATTCACATTCGTTGCGTAACTAGTACAGTACATGACATATGATATAAAAATACATTATCAAAGATTACAATAATTTTCTAGTTCAAGAAGGCAAGTGACGATTTTGCCATGAGGGCTTATTTATGTAAATATAGTCAGAATACATATTTGCATCAATAAATTTCCCACTTCATATTTAAATCTAAATGAGCGTTAGTAATTATTGACATATCCGCCGGGCCTAGGCTAGACATACCTTGCCTGGCTATAAGTTCTGTTCCAATTGTTTACCGTTTATAAAATAAAAACCTGATTTTTATTACATATCGTTTAAAAGCCATATATTAATGATCGGATTACCGTTGAATTAATGAAAAAATATATAACTTTATTTAGACTCATCGTAATGCCCGGACTTGATTTTTGACTAATGCTCAGAATTTTTCTCTCTAAGTTTGCCAGAGGGCAATGAAACGATCTTGGATCAAATTAATCGATCGCGGAAGGAACGCCAAAACCCAAATAGCTTACGTAACTCAGACAACCGCTAAACTAAAGTAGGGCTGACACGATTGCCGCATGTCAACCGATCTGCAGATCAAGAAATCTACACCCACCCAATAAAATTCGGAACTTCTAAGTTAATGTAAAAAAAAGATACGGTTCTTTATGCCGCAAAAAAACGTATCTACGCTGGAAAGGAAAATTATCCAAGAGACACGGAGCTAACTTTACAGGAGATCTAAAAAACTATGAACTTTTTCAAAAAGACAAAAGTTATTAAATATTCTGTGGACCTACATTTTGAATGAAGCATTTTATAAAGTCGCTTCTGTTATTTTGACTATTATTGGAATAATTTAAAATTTTGCATCGCTGACGCAAAATGGCTGTCAAAATAGAATTAGGTAAAATTATCTAAACGACACGTTTCCCGAGATATTAGTCAGATAAAATAGTATAATCTATTACACAACAATCAACACAGTTAACAATATATATGTGCATGCTCATTTTATAGTCAGGTAAATATATAAATGTGCATAAATCAGCATGAAATAAATCAAGAAAAATTATCTAATCGCCTTTGTAGGAAATATTTCAGACATGAAAAGCTATTTATCGTACAATAAAACCTCACGATTAATGTTTTATTTAGAGGAAAATATTTATTTTCAAACATTAAAATTAATGAAGTGACATTTAAAGTTCTCTAAGACAAAAACTTATGGTCCAACTACGCAAATACAAAAAAAAACTGCTTTAGAAATGTTAAAGATTTATTCATCAGATATCACGTGAAATTTCAATTTTATCCATTTTTATGTGTGATCCGCTGAAAGATTTCCAGTAGTTCTAGACCAATGTATGGTAGCAAACGATAGCTATGACTAATGAGAACAGCACAAGAGTTCTCAAGACTGCAGTCACTCGGTACTCATTAAGGAATTTTAAATCACGAACTACGTGAAATTTCAAGTTTTACAATTGCAATGAGATAATATCCTATCCTAACAAGAATAACAAAACTACCTACAAGTCTGTGTGGTATAAGTGACGTCTCGTAAGACACTGTTTGAGTGAGATGGCGTTTGGGTCCATCAAGCGAGTCCAAAGTGATGCCTTAGCGCCACAGACACAAATTTACACCGCAGATGGGCCTAACGGCCTTTATAAATATATTGAATTACTACTAAATGTGTGATATTTTATAAAACAGAACCGGCAAAGTTGTCTAAGTACCAATTTAACGAAAATATTTTTACATTCTATGCGACAAATATATTTATTTTACATTCTATGCGACAAATACGACTCAACTGTCATTCAAGCAATTCAAGATAAGCGACAGTAGTCGATCAAAGTCATATCAGGTAAAAAAGGATAAGCGACAATGGTTTCATAGTATCAAAGCAGGTAAATTTGGATAAACGCTAATATAGTCTGGCTAATGAAATATTACTCGAAGTTTTGGCGGGAAATTAAAAAAATCTGCGGCTGGTCACATTTTGTATAGAAGGAATTATAGTTTTGATACTAGAACATATTTTTGATTTTTCTATGCAAACGTAAGGTAACTAAAGAAATAAGTTAAATATATGTTGACGTGCACTCATAGTCAGCTCACATAATTCTACCACTATCTACAGTACAGTCAACGACAAACACATATGTTTACACTGTCTAACCATATAGGTACAAGGCGAAAAATTAAATGTAGTGTAAATAATACTTAGCTCGATAATACCATATTAATACATCGCCAAAAAAATTACATAAGTAGGTAAATGCCAAAAAATGCTATGCCAAATTTCAACTTGATCGGAATGTTAGAACTAGTACATAAAGTATCAAAATTATTTATAGAGGATCCACCTACTAAATTCTTGAAATCATAGACAATTGGTAATACCACAAGGAAATATCTGTCAACATTATTTGGCTAGCCAGACTCTAGTTAAGATACGACAATCAGGTAATTTAATCTATGTTATTTTTTTTTATAGAATCTCATATCACTGGGTGGCACAGATCCGGACATTAGTAAGGTATATTAAATAGCCGTGATCTGTGTCATACCAGTTGTGCATTAGAATTATATTATGTATGTAGCTAAATTAGTATTAAGTTTTACTAACATATAATTTATAAGTTTTTATGTTACTAACCTGATATGGATCTTTATCCGAAATAAAATTATTTTGAATTTGAATTTGAATTTGAATATCGATTCTGTTTAATAATGTGGAAATACCACATTTTGGCTAATGCGCATAAGCATTTTAAACACACATGACACAGAGGGCGCTCCAGTAGCGAAGAATTATGGAATCAAAGATTTATTGTGATTGACGTAACGATATGATAGCTCAGTTGGTAGAGCACTACGCCGGAAACTTAGGGTCGCAGGTTCGAGTCCTGCTTACATTGCAGTGGATCACATGCAATTTTTCTTTCATAATTTACTTTTATGTCAATTTTATCATAAAGACATAGGTAAAATGCCTCAAACGACATTAAAATATATTTTACGATCAGGTAAAAACAGTTAACCAACAAGTGCAAGGTTAGTTGCAATAAAGAAAAATTATTCAAGTTGTTTGATCTGTTTTGACAAATAAGTAAAAAAGCTCTAACGTATTATGCAAAAACTTTTTATGTAATCTCCATTTTGCTAAAAAAACCTCAAAAATCAAGTCGTTTAGTAGAAAAAAAAGTAGAGATTCTCTAAATCACCGACGGGATAAGCGACACAAAAGTCGTCAGACAGATGTATACGAGACCCAACCCATTCGATGCATATAAATCTGCCGATCCCAACAGTGTGTATAACTCAATATCCCCAAAAATGTCGCTTAGATAAGTTCTCCTTTCCAGCATCGGCATATTTTGACACACAAGTAAATTAACATTTATAGGGTATCCATTGACCTTGAACATTGAAATTAGCCAAAAAATTCGTCTAGTAAAATATCGTCAATACCAACAAGTATAAGGGAAAATCTGAGAACATTACTAATGTAGTCATAAATAAAAACCGGCCAAGTGCGAGTCGGACTCGCGCACCGAGGGTTCCGTACAAACACTTTCCATCCCTAAGTGGTTAAGTTAAGTTTGCACCTGGTATGTATAGCGCCCCATATAAATTAGGTGCAAAGTTAGGTATTAAAATATTAAAAAAAAAACTACTTACTAGATCTTGTTCAAAACAATTTTCGTTGGTAGTTTTTATAGTAATGTACATCATATGTTTTTTTTAGATTTTTCATTTTCTTATTTTAGAAGTTAGAGGGGGGGGGACCAACTTTTTTCCACTTTGGAAGCGTCTGTCACGCAAACTATTCGGTTTAGAAAAAAATATTTGAGAAACCTCGATATCATTTTTGAAGACCTATCCATAGATACCCCACACGTATGTGTTTAATGAAAAAAAATTTTTGAGTTTCAGTTCTAAGTATGGGGAGCCCCCAATATTTATTATTATTTTTTTATTTTTGTATCAAAATCTTAATGCGGTTCACAGAATACATCTACCTACCAAGTTTGAACACTATAACTCTTATAGTTTCGGAAAAAAATGGCTGTGACATACGGACGGACAGACGGACAGACGTACAGACATGACGAATCTATAAGGGTTCCGTTTTTTGCCATTTGGCTACGGAACCCTAAAAACTATCACTGTTTATAAGTATGTAAAGGACGTAAATCCGTTTTCCAACGGTAAAGTTGAGTTTGTCGCTGATGTCGCTCTATTATTTATAGTTTATCTTTTCATTAGAGCAGCATGACCCGGGGGATAAAGCTGTGCCTCCACTAATATGTTAAAAATATCGGTTCATCCGCTGGGTCACGATATGATTTATTTATTAAAAAAACCGGCCAAGTGCGTGTCGGACTCGCGCACCGAGGGTTCCGTACAAACACTTTCCATCCCTAAGTGTTTAAGTTAAGTTTGCACCTGGTATGTATAGCGCCCCATATAAATTAGGTGCAAACTTGCAAAGTTAGGTATTAAAAAAAACTACTTACTAGATCTCGTTCAAAACAATTTTCGTTGGTAGTTTTTATAGTAATGTACATCATATGTTTTTTTTAGATTTTTCATTTTCTTATTTTAGAAGTTAGAGGGGGGGGACCAACTTTTTTCCTCTTTGGAAGCGTCTGTCACGCAAACTATTCAGTTTAGAAAAAAAATATTTTAGAAACCTCGATATCATTTTTGAAGACCTATCCATAGATACCCCACACGTATGTGTTTGATGAAAAAAAAAATTTTGAGTTTCAGTTCTAAGTATGGGGAGCCCCCAATATTTATTATTATTTTTTTATTTTTGCATCAAAATCTTAATGCGGTTTACAGAATACACCTACCCACCAAGTTTCAACAGTGTAGCTCTTATAGTTTTGGAAAAAAATGGCTGTGACATACGGACGGACAGACAGACGGACAGAGGGACAGACAGACATGACGAATCTATAAGGGTTCCGTTTTTTTCCATTTGGCTACGGAACCCTAAAACAATATTTTTTATTTCTGCATGATTTTACACGTATAATCAAGAATCTTGTCGGCATTTTAACTATTTTTGGTAGGTACCTACACATACAAAAGAAACTAAAAAGTATTTTTCGATGCGAGACTTCCAAATGGCCAATTTCACTTATTTTTTTGGAAAATAGCTTTAACGCATTTTATTTTTAATATTCTACTGTAGTGGGTAAATAGATATTTAGTTATCCGCAATAATTATATAATTGTTTAAATGATTTAATTTACTTTTCAATGCCTTTAAATATTATAAGGTTTGTTCATCTTCAACTCTCGCTCGGACTATGCGAGTGTATGAAGCTGCTTGGACGCCACTCAACGAGATTATGAACGAAGTAATGTTCCGGGGGCGCACGGTCGGCGGGGGGAATAACGTTAGGCTCCGCCCAGATCCTCAAGGACGTTGGGATTAGGAGTCGCCTTAATGACGGCTTTTGCGATTTTTTTCCATCTCTCTCTGTTTGTGGCACTCCGTGCACACTCCGTTAGGGAACATTTCGTCGTGGACTTTATGAGATCCGTCCACCTAGTAGGAGATCAACCTTGAGAACGCTGACCTTCCACTCTCCCCTGCACTACCAATCGCTCCGTCGACTTTTCGCTACTTACTCTTACTTTCTATTATCTAGTTATAAATAAGTTTGTAAAAGTTATATATCATTTTAATATAAAAAAGTAAGATATCATTTGTGATCCACACGTTTACTTCAGAACTTTGTACTTATTTATATTTTTCCTAGGAAGCTAAAATATAGTATCCTTGTTATAAGATTAAAATGTGGAATTATATAGCTTTGTCTTTTTTTACTAGAAATAAGATGCGTATGTTAAGGTTGTGTTGTTTAAATTATCCCAAGTAAATTACTTAGTAATTATTTTTATTAAAGCAGTAACGTCTGCTAACGTAAACCAAATGTTAACAATGAAGCGAATGAAAAATTTAACGGTTCAGGCCAGGCAGGATTTGAACCTGCGTTTCCAACGACTTCCCGGGCCAACACGGGCGTCCTACCAACTGAACCACCGAACCTGATGCCAGAGCCATTGAATTTTTCAACCAGTTGCTTCTACATGCCTTAGGTGTCGGTTTTTTCGCTAGCGTAGAAGCAACTGGTTGAAAAATTCAATGGCTCTGGCATCAGGTTCAGTAGTCCAGTTGGTAGGACGCCCGTATTGGTCTGGAAAGCCGTTGGAGACGCACGTTCGAATCCTAGCTGAACTGTACATTATTTCAATTTTTCGCTTCATTGTAAACATTTAAATTACTATACAATGCATGTGCTCGAAAAGAGCGTATTCTAGGCATTCAAACTGTGCGGAACGTACTCCTTTTCCACACTAGTGCTTTTTAATTAACACAAATTATAACGGGTCTAACGCGATATTTCTTATTTACCTTCATAATCTAACGTTTCGGCGGGGTTGCACACGCCGTGGTCTCAGATGTACTGGTGAAACAGCGAGTTGTTACTGGAGCTGTCGGCCAAATGTAGTACTACCCGACGAAATGTCTAATAAAATGAATGGGTAGGAAAATAAAAGGTAAATTTCACCTATGAAGTGGAATGTGACAGAACACTACCCTTCTTAGATGTGAAAGTAATGGCCAGAGCGGACGGCACGTTGGCGCACACGGTGTACAGGAAGCCTACACACACAGACAGGTACTTGCAAGCCTCTTCACATCACCACCCGAAGCACCTGCAATCTGTAGTCACGTCGCTAGTTAATAGGGCACGGGACTTATGTGACCTTGAACACGTAGACGAGGAGCTAGCCCACGTTAGCAATGTGCTACAGAGAAACGGGTATAAGAGGAACATGCAACAGAACCCGAAGAAAAGGAATAAGCATCCGGAGGTCAGCAGACAGCCTGCATTTTTACCATACGTGAAAGGGATAACAGATAAAGGCGGAGCAGTACTAAAGAAATACTCCATTAAGACTGTATTGAAATATAAATTTATAAGGTTTCTCTCTATCTTTATAAACGCTTCATGAGCGTAGGTTACTTTGTAAACTGTTTTTTTAATTTACATATCTGGCCGCTAGGTGGCGCCTCCTTCTTCGCATTTATAACTTGTATGTATCTGTCGTGTGCGTATAAATTAAATACGTTTTATAAGAAATCTTGCTCAATGATTTATCACCAATACCTGGACCAACAGGTTATGGACCCGGATGAAACGCAAAATAAAAGTCCACTGTCAAAATTGAGTGAAGAGCAGAATTTTTTTCAAGTTAGTTCACGAGAACGTGCCGAACATAACCTCAAAGATGGAGGTTGCAAACTCGATGAAAATTGAAAAATTTGATGGTCGTAATTTCCTGCAATGGAAGTTTTAAGTGAAGTGTGCTCTCAGAGCAAAAGGCTTAGATATAAATATGTTGAAGCCTGAAGATCCCACGAAAATAGCGGAATGGGATAGGGAGAGATGGCATGGCGATGTTCATTTTAACGTCTTCAATGGATCTTAACCAGATTTCGTTAATAGAAAACTGCGATACCGCAAAAGGAGTTATGAACAAATTGGAAGCGATTTATGAACACAAGTCGGAATTTAACAAGATGATGGTACATGAGCAATTCTACCAATATAGTTACTGTTCGAGTGATTCTATGGCACAGCATGTGTCGAAAGTGGAAAGCCTGGCAAAACAATTGCGAGAATCAGGTGAAACAATCAGCGACACTGCAGTCATCACTAAAATATTGACAACATTACCAACATCATATCGTTCACTTCGTCAAGCTTGGCTGTCACTAGACAAAGACAGTCAAACGATTCAAAACTTGACATCAAGACTCATTGATGAAGAAGCAAGCCTTTCTAAAGACCTAACCAGTGAGACGGCTTTTGTGACGAGCAAAGGCTATGTGAAGAATTCAAAAATGAGAGGAAATCCAAGTCAAGCCAACCCGAAGCATAGATTTGTGTGTTACAATTGTAATAAGAGGGGCCATTTTGCAAGAGACTGCAAAGCACCTAAGAAATCTGTTCGCAAGAACCAAGAGCAGCCTGACATGTTAGCATTTAGTGTTGAAAACAATTCTTCTGAAGTTTGTAGTGAAGATGTATGGATTTTGGATAGTGGAGCCTCGATGCATATGACATACAAGCGTGATTATTTTTGTGAGCTTGAAGAGTACCAGACCCCTAATGTAAATAGAACTGTCAAGCTAGGAAACAAACAAGATATAGAAGTTTGTGGGAAAGGTTTTATATTAATAAACAGATTGGTGGATGGGCAATGGGTACAAAGTGCTCTAAGAGATGTATTGTATGTACCTGACCTGAGGAGAAATTTGTTTTCGGAGGGTGCAGCAACCAGGAAAGGATACATGATAGTGAAGAACAGACAAAGTGCATTATTAATGCTAAATAACACTGTGGTTATGTGTGCTCAATTAAAAGAAAATAATCTTTATGAGTTGAACATTAAGACTGTGAAACAAGAAAGTTGCAATGTGGTACAATCTGACATTAAAGTGTGGCATGAGAGGTTAGGTCATGTGAATATTAAGGAAATTCAAAACATGAGTAAAAATGGTGCTATTCTTGTGACATTGACTGGAAGTGATAATTTTGTTTGTGAAGCGTGCCAATATGGCAAACAAGCACGGTTGCCCTTCAAGAAATCTCATAGAGGCCCATCTCAGCCTGGAGATATTGTTTACAGTGATGTCTGTGGTCCCCTAGAGGAAGTTTCTGTATCAGGCATGAGATATTTTGTTCTTTTCAAAGATGGAGCAACAAGTTATCGCCATAATTATTTACTTCATGAAGCACAAAAGTGAAGTGTTCGACTGTTTTAGAAAATATAATGCTATTGTAAACAATAAATTTCTTCATGATGTGCGCACTTTACATACGGATAATGGCCGTGAATATGTGAATCATGAATTTAAAAGGTTCCTAGATGATAAAGGAATAAGTCACGAGTGTACTGCCCCGTATACTCCCCAACAAAATGGAAAAGCAGAACGAGAAATGCGCACAATAATGGAAAGTGCAAGATCTATGCTGTATGCTAAAGATATTCCTTTAAACTTATGGGCAGAGGCTGTCAATTGTGCAGTATACCTATTAAACAGAACTTCATCCAGCCAAACTCCTAGTGTGTCTCCATATGAACTATGGTTTGGAGATCGACCAAGCCTTCAGCATACCAGAATATTTGGGTCAGTTGGATATGTTCACACCCCAAAAGAAAAAAGAAAGAAGTTAGATAAGAAAAGTGTGAAGATGTTGTTGGTTGGATATGACCAAGAAAACTATAGAATGTACGATCAAGTCACAAGAAAAATTACTGTGTCTAGAGATGTCAAATTTGATGAAAACAGTGTGATACAACAAAGACAAAATTTTACACAGTTAAATATAAATGATGTTGAAAGTGAGAAAAGTGATAATGAGGAACAGCGAGTAGAACCACTGATGGTGCAAAGTGATATGCACCAGGCGGAGATTATTGAAGATTTGTCATCTGATGATAGTATGCAGAGCGTTAACAATGATTTTGATGAATCATACCGTCCTCCTATACAAGGTATCATAGAGGATGAGGGACAACGAAGCAATGTGACACTCCGCCCCCGACAAACTAAAAATTTGGAAGCAAATTTTATGGAAGTAGAGATACCTAAAACCTATGAAGAGGCAGTAAATGGTATGAATCAACAGGAATGGAAGAAAGCTATTAAAGAAGAGCTACAATCACATCAGAATAATAATACATGGACTATAACTGACATGACTGCAAAGAAACCTATTACATGTAAATGGGTGTTCTGTGTTAAAAGGAACAAGGAAGGAGAAATTGAAAGGTTTAAGGCAAGATTATGTGCTCGTGGATTCTCACAAACCAAAGATCTAGATTATACGGAAGCATTCTCACCAACTACCAGGTACGATTCCATTAGGTTGTTATTGAGTATAGCCGCCAGAGATGACCTTGAGATCCAGCAGTTTGATGTGAAGACAGCCTTCCTGTATGGCGACCTCTCTGAAGAGATATATATGGAGGTGCCAGAGGGTGTTGAGGCAGAGTCTACTAAAGTATGTAAGTTGAACAAATCTTTATATGGTCTTAAACAAAGCTCGAGATGCTGGAATAAAAAGTTTTGTTCATTTCTAACCACATATGGTTTTAAATTATGTCAATCTGATAACTGTGTCTTTGTGGGATACTTTGACAATGTCAAAGTACTATTAAGTCATATATGTTGATGATGGGTTGTTGATGTCAAAAAGTAAGGACATATTATCTGTCTTCTTCTTCGTGTGAAGGGATCAAATTCCTTAGACTAAATGGTGTTTTGCCAATGCGTTGCCACTTCTATCCCTCGGGGAGTGCCTTTTATGAGGTCTTCGAGAGTGCACGTGGTTGGACACCGAGGGCACTGCATCATGTGTTTGGTTGTTTGTAGTACGCCACACCCGCAGGATGCGCCGCTCTGTTCAGATCTAATTCCCCATCTCACCAGATTGTCTTTAGACCGTCCGACACCCGTTCTCAATCTGTTTAGAGACTTCCAAGTGATCCATTTCTGTTCAGCGCCAGGCGTCAAATGTTCCACAGGTGTCATTGGTAGAGAAGTCTCGTTCAGTTGCGATTTCCAAGCATCAAGACGGGCTTCTTGGGCCGTTTGGTGTTAAAGACTAAGAGTTGTCAGAAAACTCTTACGTGACTTGAGTCTACTGTTTGCTTGTTGGTGACCGTGAAGTGGGTGTCGTGGGTCCTGCAGTTGCTTGTGTCGTTCCACAGCGGCAGCTACGTCTCTGCGTATGCACGGTGGTGTAATTCCACTTATTTGGTACAAGTGGCCGGATTGAGTAGGTTTCAGACATCCGGTGATTAAGCGGCAGGTTTCATTGAGGGCAATGTCGACCTGGCCCGCGTGTGCAGAGTTCTTCCAAACTGGGCATGCGTACTCTGCAGCCGAGAAGCTGAGGGCAAGTGCTGTAGTGCGCAGTGTGTGAGGATTCGCGCCCCACGTGGTGCCGGTGACACGACGTAAGACATTGTTCCTTGCCGCAACTTTCTGTTTGGTATCGAAACAGTGTTTTTTATAGGTCAAAGATCTGTCAAGGGTTACACCCAAGTACTTTGGATTGAAAGTATGGACCAACTGGCAACCCTCCCATTCAATATTTAATTCTCTAGAAGCCTGTTTATTTTTGAGGTGGAAGGCGCAGACTTGTGTTTTTGATGGGTTCGGTTTGAGTTGATTCTCCTTATAGTATGTTGAGAGGTTTGCCAGGCCCTCCGCTAAGTATTTTTCAACCGCCTCAAACGTCCCTTCCTGCGACGTAAGAGCTAGGTCGTCAGCAAAAAGGAAATGTCGCAGGTTACTTTGGATAGGTTGGTCGTTAGTGTATACGTTGAAAAGAGCCGGTGCCAAGACGCTCCCTTGAGGTAGACCGTTTTTGAGGGACCGCCACCTGCTTCTTTGCCCTTGAAATGAAACAAAGAATCTACGGTTAGAAAGTAGTTCGGATATAACCTGCGTGAGTCTGTAGTCTTTGGTAGTTTGGTAAAGTTTCGCTACCAGTTTCCTGTGGTTAATGGTATCATACGCGGCGGTGAGATCCACAAAAACTGCACCTGTTACCATCCCTTTCTCGAAGCCATCCTCAATATGCTGTGTTAAGTTGAGTACTTGTGAGGTACAGGATTTACCGGACCTAAAGCCAGCTTGTTCCTTTATAAACGACTCCTCTAAGGTTGATGACACGCGTTCGAGTAAGAGGCGTTCAAAGAGCTTAAAACTGTGGCAGAGAAGAGAGATCGGTCTGTAACTTTTCGGATCTTCAGGATCTTTGCCAGGTTTCAGAATGGCAGTGACATGAGATTTTCTCCATAATTTTGGGAAGGCCGTGGTCTTAACGCAGGTGTTGAAAAGTTGTAGGAGCCAAGACTTAGCTACAGGGCCGAATCGTTTAATTTGTTCGACTCTAATGTCGTCGAGTCCAGCTGCTTTGCCAACCCTAAGCTTTCGAATTCCTGTTTCCAGTTCCGACATTGTGAATGGACGTTCGAGGTGGTCATTTTCGTCGGCAGGAGGGTAGCGTGCAAGTTTTCTTGAATTACGTTGGTTGGTGATTCTTCCATTTAACAGGAGTTGGTGAGCTATCTGGTCAGCAGTTACATTTGAGTGACACGTATGGTTTTTTGTGTCGCAATCAAGTTTTTTGATGAATGTCCAGGCCTTTTTACTGCTATGGGTCATGTCCACACCTTCTACCAGCTCATTCCATTTTCTTTTTTGAACCTCTGATATTTCGTCCATGAGTCTATTGCCTAGGTGGATGGTTTCTTGAGAAAATGGGTCGGCCGCATATGAGGTGTAGTACGCATCGGCCTGCCCCTTAAGTTCGTCGGACATTCCCGGTATGTACTCGGTTTTGCAACCACGTGGAATGTGCCTTCTTGACGCCAATTTTACCAATTCAACGAACTCTTCGTAATTGTTTGTCGTGGGTGAGAGGCCCAACGCGAGGCGATCCAGTTCTTCAGCATAGTTTTCCCAGTCGGCTTTTGCAAAGTTGTATCGCCTTCTGAATGGGACCGTGCGCGGTCGTATTGCTGCGTACACTTTACAAGCAATGGGCCGGTGTTGAGTTCTTGGTATGACCCCGCACACTGATTTTAGGCATTGTTTTGAAACACTGTCGCTAGAGAAAATCAGATCGGGGTTGTATCCTCTCTTCCATCGCCCGCTGTTGAAAGATGGAGGTAGTTTAGGGTCGTGGATTAGTGAAATCTTGTATAAATCTGCCCATTCCTCAACCTTGCTGCCGTTATCATCCCCTATCCTATAGCCCCAGGTTTCACTATGGCTATTGAAGTCTCCTAGGACAAGTTTAACGGGTTGTAGGTCGAAATTTAGGGGCTTGTGGAATTCAAACTTTTCGTTTGGTGGCTTGTACACAGATGTGACCGTGCAGTTGTTAAGTTCCGCAGTGATTATCTCAATGTTGTTTGTATTGGTTTTGTGTACGGATTTAATGTTAATTTCTGGTCTTGCAAACAGTGCACTCCCGTATTGGCGGTGTTTGTATTTCGGCGATGAGTATCATCCCCTTGATGACAGGACGGCAGTTGTCAGGTCCTCTATGAGTTTCCTGCATGCAGACGATGTCGCATTTATTTAACATGCACATGTTTGAGAGAAAAAGTTCTTTTCCTGCCGATAATCCCTCTATATTGATGGATATTATTGTCATGCATGGCCCCGACGGGAGCATTTGTCTTGTTAGCACATGTGGCATAGTTCGCATTTTATTTCGCATTTTATTTCGCATTTAAACTTTGATCTCCTTCGGTGTGCAGCAATTGGTTTCACGGCTGGTGGCTGTTACTCACAGGGAGGGCCCGAGCAGTTTTTATGGCTATACGCTCTGCTCTTCGAGAAGGCTTGCTGCATCCCCCCTTGCATATTATCTGTAATATTAGAGGATTTAAAAACAAAATTTGATGTTGAAGTTTTAAATTGCAATTCATTTGTGGGCATGGAAATTAATAAAAGCAAGAATTGTGTGTCTGTAAACCAGAAGCATTACATAGAGACTTTAATAAATAAATTTAACATGACAAATGCTAATGGCTGTAGTACACCTGCTGATGTAAACGTACAATTATCGAAAAACGTGGATCTTGAAATGTCTAATCATTTTCCATATAGGGAAGCAGTGGGAGCCTTATTGTTTTTATCATCTGTGTCCAGGCCCGTTATAGCATATGCAGTTAATATTGTGAGTAGGTATGTAAGCAATCCAGATACTGTCCATGTAAATGCATTAAAGCGAATAATACGTTATTTGATAGATACTAAAGATATGTCAATTTGTTATAACAATGATAGTGACCTAGTAGGGTACTCTGACTCTGATTTTGCAGGGGATGTTGATACTAGGAAGTCAAATACTGGGTACATATTTTTGATGAATGGTGGACCTGTTACATGGGCTTGTAAAAAACAAACCACCGTTGCCATGTCCACAATGGAGGCAGAGTACATGGCTGCTAGTGATGCAGCTAAAGAGATATTGTGGCTTAGACAGTTTTTGTTAGATATAAACGAGCCCCAAGAATCAGTTACATTAAATATAGATAATCAGAGTGCAATTAAGTTGATACACAATCCAGTCTTCCATAAGCGAAGCAAGCATATAGATGTTAAATACCATTTTATAAGAGACTGTGTTCAAAGAAAAATAATTAATATCAAATATGTTCAAAGTTCCTCTCAATTAGCTGATTTCCTCACTAAGGCTTTACCTGCATGCAAATTTAATGCAATTAGAGATAATGTAATGTTCTAGCAGCATATTAGTACTAGTTTTCATACTTATTGTATAGTTTCATATATGTAAGAGTTGTTGGCCACTCAATTGCTTCGAATTTTGAGTTGAACTCTATTTATATAGTAAAATAAGAGCGGTGACAGGTACCCGTAGTTACCAAAAGCAATTGAATGGTTAAGTGTACTATAGATTGGAACCTTATCAATTTAAGTGGGAGTATTGAAATATAAATTTATAAGGTTTCTCTCTATCTTTATAAACGCTTCATGAGCGTAGGTTACTTTTTTAAACTGTTTTTTTAATTTACATATCTGGCCGCTAGGTGGCGCCTCCTTCTTCGCATTTATAAATTGTATGTATCTGTCGTGTGCGTATAAATTAAATACGTTTTATAAGAAATCTTGCTCAATGATTTATCACATCACCAATACCTGGACCAACAGACTGTATACACGCTGTTATCCAAAGTAGCAAATTTCTTGCGCAGCCCAAAGGATGTTATACCTTTCCAAAGTCCCGGTGTGTACAAAATAGAATGTAGCTGTGGAAGTTCGTATATTGGCCAAACTAAGCGGAGTGTTCAGGAAAGGGTGAAAGAACACATAGCAGCAGTCAAAAATCGCCAAATACAAAAATCTGCAATAGCTGAACATTTGTTAACATCTGGAACGAATCACTGGATCGAGTTGCACAAACCGAAAATTCTTTCCACAGAAAAGCACTATTATCCACGGATGGTAAGGGAAGCAATTGAAATCAAGAAACACCCAAAGAATTTCAACCGGGAAGATGGTTTTAATTTATCGCAAACTTGGGGACCAGTGATTAAAAAGTTTAAACCGCGGGATATATCTTCGAATCTGTGCGCTGATGTTGTGAGTGTTGTGTGTCGGACCGGTGACAATAATTAGTAAATAAATGGGTGGTAGTCGAACATTTATTTTCCTACCCATCCATTTTATTAGACATTTCGTCGGGTAGTACTACATTTGGCCGACAGCTCCAGTAACAACTCGCTGTTTCACCAGTACATCTGAGACCACGGCGTGTGCAACCCCGCCGAAACGTTAGATTATGAAGGTAAATAAGAAATATCGCGTTAGACCCGTTATAATTTGTGTTAATTATGAGTACAAACCGCGAGAGTATAAAGTGTCAGTGCTTTTTACTTTTCATTTTTTTTTTCTAGCTGTATCTAACAGCCTCACACGAAGAGGTTTTATTATTTACAAAAAGTTTGATAAATTAGTCAAATACTGATAATTATTACATATAAAAGTACAATAAAACCAATACTTCATTAATTAATTTGTTTAACACGTCATTCATTACATTAGATGTAAAATTTGATTGATAAACGAACTTTAAATCGTTATTTATTAAATACATTTGGCTGAATGTACACGCGCTTGTGCCATTTGGCATAGGACGAATATTAAAAAACTAATTTTGCACATGCGCAGAGTAGATATGTCGAGCGGAGTTTACAAATAACCACGCCATTTTTTATTGATGTCTAGTTTATTTCGAAGTTGTTTTGTGCAAATCTGCTGAAATAATGTCGAGATAAAGGGACGAATCATAAATTTAAACCCGTAAAATACGAATATTAAAAAACTAATTTTGCACATGCGCAGAGTAGATATGTCGAGCGGAGTTTACAAATAACCACGCCATTTTTTATTGATGTCTAGTTTATTTCGAAGTTGTTTTGTGCAAATCTGCTGAAATAATGTCGAGATAAAGGGACGAATCATAAATTTGAACCCGTACCTAAAATGTTTTTGAAGAAGTAAAAAATGTAAACGACGGCCTCTTGTTAGATAAATCAAATCAAAACACTTTTTTCCAATGCAAACAGTCTTTGTGAGTATTAAAGTATTCGCTACTATTTAAACGCTCACGAAAATGGCTTTTATATCCTAAAACTAAATTCTAAGTAAAATGTATTACCTCCATATAAATTAAACCCACTCTATACAGAGATCCCTAAACTAAATCATTTTGTATTCCAAAATCAATATACATACACCAGAATAATTTTACGTTGAGTCCGTATATCTTTTTGCTTCCCAAAATTAATTTTTTGCTCACCAAATATTGTTTTCATAAAACATCAACATTAATACCAAAAACTGCAGTCTAATTTGCTTTAGTGTAATCAAATTATCTAACCTTTAGTCAAAATATATTATTATCAATCTAAAATTACAATAGCTTCCCTTTATTTCTTTACCCGAAACCCGCCCCCCGCCCCCACCATGCGACGCACAGGCCGGCAGGCCTGCGGCCAGGCGAGCCGCGCAGGGCCGACTTGGCTTAGGTTAGGTACGACGACGAGCGAAGCGAGGAGGAGTGTTAGGTTGAACCCTAACCCTAACGAGCGAGCGAAGCGAGCGAGCCGTGCAGGTCCGACTTGGCTTACGATTACTAACATTACCTATTTCACCTTAAGGCAGGTCCGACTTGGCTTAGGTTAGGTACGATGACGGCAGGCTGACTTTAAATTATTATTTACGGCACTCAAGGACAGTGTCTCTGCAATACACAATTTATTTTTAATATTTATTAGTTTTAGGGTATAAAAGCCATTTAAGTGAGCATTTAAATAGTAGCAAATATTTATTTAAGTACTATATCATACATTAATTGAATGCATTTAAAGCGATAAACAAGTTACTTGTGTTTGGGGTGAGTAGTAATATGTTTGGTATAACAAAAGCTTTCACGGTCAACAGTTAGTTTTTTGCCTCAGCGAAAATGACTATAATGGAAGTAATAATATAAAATATTGGTGACATCCATTTAACAATAATATAGATTATTTGGTCTGAAATTAACATATTTTTATAGCATGTAAGAAGAAGAAATATTAGCTTTATTTACACAATAGTTTGTGATACACTATTTGGTGAGCATTCATCCGTTTTGGCAAGTATTAAGAATTTATTGGAAGTAATTTATCAACATATTTGGTAGGCGTTTAAACACAAGCCTAAAGTATTTTTTATTTTCTCGTACATGCATAGTAAAGTTTTGTACGAAACTCGTGTGTAAGATGATTTCCGACTCGTGTTTGTTTAATCACTTGCTCGTGAATAAAAATCACACTCGTCTGAAATCACCTACCTTACACACTTGTATCGTAAATAACTATAGTAATTGACTTAGCGAACTCAAATAATAAGCAGTAATAGTAATTTATGTAACTGTACATAATGAAAGCCGCACATAGCACGTAGAACTGACGGCCGATGGGGCAGTAAGGTTCTCGAATGGAGGCCACGCACCGGCAAGCGCAGCGTGGAACGTCCACCCACAAGGTGGACAGACGACCTGGTAAAGGTTGCAGGAAGCCGCTGGATGCAGGTCGCTTCCAACCGGCCGATCTGGAAGTGACTGGGGGAGGCCTATGTTCAGCATTGGACGTCCTGTGGCTGAAATGATGATGATGATGAATTGATGACATAATGAAGGGTATTAAACACGAGTGTGGGTCTATGAAACGAGCCGAAGGCAAGTTTCATAATAACATCACACGAGTGGTTTAATGCCTAATTCTGCCGTCATATCGAAATAGGGCGCTTCTACATAAACTTGAAAACGGAGAAAAAAAATATTTCGTAAATTTGAAATTAAAAAATTCGCTGCGTGAAAGAATATAAAAAATGTGATACTTTTTAAATGCAAAAACGTGAAGAAGCATTTTGGCTATAGGGATTGATATGCAAAATCTAATTTGGTTAACATTTAATAATAAATAAATGATATTTTATCTTTTCTCTTAGTAAAAAAAATACAAATAAATACTTTTATACTACAGTAAAAAGACGTGTCTGGCTAGAAACGTCTTTTCAGCGTAGTTTTTTATTAAAACTTCTTTTTTACTTAATAATAATACGCATAGCGCATTTTAGTTAATGAAATAAAAAGGACGCATATAGCCATTAAATGCTTTTTAACGTAGGTTGTAAGTAAAACATCGACCTACTTAAAAATAAAAAAGCAGATACGTCTGTAACGCATTTTGATTTTTGATTTTTGACCAGCCCTAATACTTGGTACATTATTGTTGAAGTGAAGGAAGTAGGCAATTGCTTTTTTTTTTAGTTACGTTACCTACAAATAAATTTTAGTTTTACCGCTTTATAAATGTCAAAACGGAATTCTTGCATTGACGACTTTTTATTTGTTTTAATAAAAAGTACAAGTGTATTTTTTTTCCGTAAACGTCAAAAGCTATTTGAAGCAACTGATTTTAGCTTATGTATGCCTTTTCTATATGGCCGTTTTTTTTAATGATTGTGTACCTGTCTCCTTAGAAGAAAATGTATACGACAAACCTTTAAATTTAAAGAAAAGCAAACTAATATATTTATGTATATTTATTACAGTAGACTGAAAATATACACCAGACATCGAAGCAACAATAGGTTTAGCAAACGTGGCTGTTAAAAATAAAAATAATTTAATGACCGCAAATATATCCCAGAAAATAAAAAAATAACAAACGAAATTTTTTTATGGGGTGCATAGTTTTCTATGGGTGTGAAAATCGATCATAACGCAAAGGTAAGGGAAGGTACGGAAAACCTTCGAAATGTGGTGTTGGTGAAGCATTTAACAGTAAATGGTTGAACACCATAAATCCGGTCCGGTCCAGGGATAGTGGCGCTACAAACAGCTTTCATATGGCAATAATGTGCATAATACGTTATATTATTAAACGTGAGTAGCGATTTATCACAGACCAAACTGAAAACATTTTTTACCGGAATGCTGCTCAATCCTTCGTTCTTCTTGCGAAATAATTACTGAATTCTATTGAAAAAACTTGACTGTGAACAGTTTTGGCTTTATTATGAAAAAAAAAACTAAAATAGAATATCTAAAAAGTCCTGTTTCCTCTTTGTTTACTTACATCAGTGACATTCACTGACTTTCAACGTTAGTTACCAAAAATGTGTCGTTGTCAGTAAAGTAGTACATCTAAAGAACCGCATTATGGCGTGGGTTGAAAAACACCCTGTTAGAGTATACAATACTATATCAGCTACACCAACAGGAGTTTGAGTCTTAAATTTATGATGATAATTTAAAGAAAACCTTAAAATTTCCTTCAACTGCCTGGACGCATCTGATTGAAATGATATCCAACCGCGAGCCCCCTAACCCCGCACGCTTAAGTTTACTACGTAGAAAAGACGGTACTGACACTTGCGCCTGACTTACTGTGACTTAAATGGTGATTTCACTAAGATGAAAAGGCGCAACTACGCAGAACCGTCTTTTCTTCATATTATCGTGTAGAAGCGCCATTTATTTTTATGAAAATGGCCATATTTTTCTAAAATAATAAAACGCTTTTGCTTAGATGGGGCTTTTTATTTTAGCATACATCAGAAATGCCTTTTCTCATTCGTCGTATACGCGATATCCGGCAGATACGTCCTTTTTGATTGTAGGTTTCACAGGGTTCTGTTCATTTTTAGTCAAATTTAAAAATACTGGTAGATCCGTCTTTTTTTGCTGATTCCGAATATGTATAGAACTCATCTTTGACAAAAATGTTAGATGCGCCCTTTTTCGATATGACGGCAGAATTATGTACTATAGTCTGGCTAATGAAATATTACTCGAAGTTTTGGCGGGAAATTTAAAAAATCTGCGGCTGGTCACACTTTGTGTAGTAGGAATTATAGTTTTGATACGAGAACATATTTTTGATTTTCTTTGCACGCGTAAGGTATCTAAAAAAATAATTTAAATATAATGACGTGCACTCATAGTCAGCTCACATAATTTCATCCACTATCCACAGTACAGTCAACGACAAACACATATGTTTACCTACACTCTAACCCATATACAAACGAAAAATTAAATGTAGTGTAAATAAGACCTAGCTCGATAATACCATATTAATCTATCACCAAAAAAATTGCATAAGTACTATGCCAAATTTCAATTCGGAATGTTTGAACCAGTACATAAAAGTATCAAAATTATTTATAAAGGACCCACCTACTAAATTCTTGAAATCATAGACAATTGGTAATGCCACAAGGAAATATCTGTCAACATTATTTGGCTAGCCAGACTCTACATTTCTTTACATACCTACACTACTTTATCTAGCTACATATCATAAGCCTTCATGTTGCATTCAGGAGCCGCACATTATGACAAATTTTACCTGGTAATGGTGGCAATGATGAAGTTTACTGGTTGTTTTTTAGTTGTTTTTTTTTAATTCAGAGACGAACTAGAGTCGGCCCCAACTATCATATCGTTCGATATCTTACTTACGTGCGACATTTGTCAAATTTAATTTCAAATTGACAATTCATTTCGAAATAAACGTCATCTCGACTGATAGTAGAATAGAGGTCAAATCCTATTTCTTTGTTTTCCAGAGATGTTCGAATTTTGAATGAATAATATTATCGAAATCGATGTTATTATTTAGCAATAATAACAATTTTATACATAAGAAATTTGTTCTAACAAAACTGTCTATTTTTATGGTGGTCATAATGTGTGGTTCTTGAACGCATCATGGAGGGTTTATGATATTTGGATAGATAAAAAAAAATATATAGATATTGATGTTTTATTAAAATACGTTACTGCTCACATCCAGCTAGCATAGATTAGCTATGTTTTTTTTTTATATTGTCATAACATAATGGCTTCAATTCGCCTGATGGTAAGCAAAAACCGATCGTAAGCAAAAGTCGAAACCGTTAATATAGAGCTCGGTGAGCTCAGACTCCGAGTCCCAAATCGAGTCGACCGTTAGTCATTTGTGCGACGACTCGAGTCTTCTCTACATATAGCTAGTAGTAAGGTCTTTAACTGTTACTAATAGTCTAAGATCCCGATATAGAACGACCTTCACCGAGATGTTTATTTGATGAAATGTATTTTATATTTAATTTAATATGTCAATAAATATATTGCATATGGGTTACCTAACAAATTTTAGTCCAGGGTGCGTCCCACGAGATATAACTACATACAATACAATACAAAAATGCTTTATTGCACACCAAAAAAAGTTTACAAATTCAATACAGAATAATAATTTTAATAACGGTAGACAACAGGCGTTCTTATCGCTAAAGAGCGATCTCTTCCAGACAACCTTTAGGTAGTGGAGTTGATTAGTATAAATCACACAATGAGTAATTTACATAATAATTTACATAATATATAATTTCATATTAATAACGTTCACAAGATATAATAAACTTTTGCTATAACATCAAAATCAATATTTTTATTAGGAATAACGGTCAATTAGCATAATACTCATGTTGTAGAATGTTTTTTTATATAACACTCAAATACTCCAAATTCAGTTGATATAACATACACATAACGTATATCGATCATAGTATATACTTTCTTTTAGTATAATGATTAGAAAATATAATAGCGTATGATATATTAAATAGCTTATAACAGCTACCCCTATGCCCCTAAAATGGAACATGGGTCAAAAACCGAAAACTGTAGGTTAGGTTAGGTTAAATTTGTTTTATGACCATGGAGAGCGTCAAAATGCTTATTGCATGGAGGTATATTTAAAATTTAACAACGAACTAATTATTGCGTAAATATGTACACAATTGATAATAGCAGATGCTGGCAAGTAAGAGTATACCGTTTGGAAGAACTGCGACAAAATGGAATATGGGTGAAAAACCGAAAACTGTAGGTTAGGTTAGGTTTGTTTTATGACCATGGGTAGCGGAGCGAGCGAAGCGAGCGGGACGTCAAAATGCTTGCTTGCATGGAGGTATATTAAAATTTAACAGCGAACTATTGCATAAGTATGTACACAATTGATGTGCAGGCGGTTATTCTATACGAGCATTATGCATTTTGGTGTTAGATGTATTGAGTAATATACATTATGAATTTGAGATATTATGAACGTTATACGTTATGATCGTTATATACAATGATATTATACTTAAAAAACGTTATACTTAACAATAATAAATATTTTGATGTTATATCTAACGTTTGTTATATTTATATACCTTGAACGGTATACAAAACGAGCTTATACAATATGAGCGTATATAATATGAATATTATAGTATAAGTTCTTATTATATTACTTACCCATATTTATTGACATATTAAATTAAATATAAAATACATTTCATCAAATTAACATCTCGGTGAAGGTCGTTCTAAATCGGGATCCTCTACTATAATAAATAAATGAATAAATATCGGACTACCTCACACAAATCAATCTAGTCCCAAAGTAAGCTCTAGTAGGCTTGTGATATGGACACTAGACGACGATAAACATACTTAATATAGATAAATACATACTTAAATACAAATAACATCCATGACCCAGGCAAAAATATTCGAGTTCATCACACAAATATTTTACCTAGCCGGGATTCAAACCCAGGACCGTCGGCTCCGTAGGCAGCTGCTTAACCACTGCGCCAACTGCGTCGTCTAACTACTAATAGGTTCAAAATTTGTTTCGCTTGCAGCTAGGTCCGCAGTACAACTCCATTAATGTTGGAAAATGTAGTTTAAGTCTCATCGTTGAGGGCAAGGTGGGCTCAAACAATATCACGGCTGGAGTAGGAATTATTATTACACCATAGGACTTTTGAACACATAATAGAGACTCAAGGCCTAGCCAACACTCGCTTTGTTCGCGAGACTTGCTTGGTTGGGAGTTCTGCTATAAATGGAATATAATAGGTACTCGAGTCGAATTTCGTTATTCGAGTTTCAAGTAGATTACTTAATTGTAGATAACTGTTACAAATAGTCGAATGTTTGTATGTGTCATTATGAGGTTGACATGGCGGCTCAGCGATCAAAGCCTCTTTTTTTGTTCAATGTAGATAAAAAAAACTTATTTAAACTCGGTATAACACGTGTGGAGAAAAAAAAACGTTAAAAAAAATAGTGCGTGGAGTCCCTCCGCGCGGAAGAAGTGAAACTTCGTAATGTGGAAATGAAAATAGGAAGGGGTAGAAATTGATTTTTAGTGAATTCATATTGTTTCTTTAAGACAAACTTCTTCACTCTCGCTCTGTCTCTTTCTATTCCCCCTCCCCAGGAGCGTTGAACGTTTAACGCAACAGTGCTTTCCTACCCCCTCCACGGTAGCGTTTAACGCAACCGTTAAACGTTTAACGCAACCTTGTTGGAAGTCGCATTAGAAGTTTCACTTCAAAAGCAGAGGATCCCTTAGTCTCAATTTGCACGTCATCATTAGTAGAATCAAGTTCCCATCAGCTTTGAAAAAAATAAACCAAAAATAAAACAAGTACCAAAAAAGTCTAAATGCTGTTTATTTTTTTAATCGTATTTTTGATGATATGAAGTATGCTTTTTGTTATTTTTCAATTAAGTAAACAATTTAATTAGTACCAAACGGTTTGTATCATCTTTTATTTAACCTTATATTCGGCCTAGATTGATAAAACAAACTCAGACATGCTTTTTCTGAACTTTTTCTGATGAACAAAATAACGTGGGCCACAATAATTCTCCTAAGAACAACAGTGTGTTTTTTTCTATTTAAGTTCAAAAACGTATAAAATACATACTAAAACGTGTTTGCTGGAACCTCCTAGCCTTAGCCGTTCGGATGGCAAGAGGCTGGACGGTATGACGTTGGTGCCTTGGCAGAAAGGAAAGTGCCTTCTGTGGGACGCTACATGCGTGAGCACTTACGCTGCGTCGCACATCGGTCGTACCTCAGTTTTGGCCGGGGCCGCTGCTGAGATTGCCGCCTTTAGGAAGAGGGAGAAGTATTCGTCTTTGGGGGGCTATTTGTTTGTTCCTCTGGCTGTTGAAACGTCTGGTTGTTGGTGCGCAAGGGCAAAGGCGTTCCTGAAAGAGCTTGGGGGTTGTTCGATGGAGAAAGGGTATGATGCTCGCTCCGGATCATTCCTGGCGCAGAGGTTATCGATCGCTGTTTAACGCGGTAACGCAGCAAGTGTGTTTGGAACTTTTGCGCCTGGAATGGTGCGGGGCAGGTTATTTGAGTAAGCTTTTGTATTTGTTAACATTTTTTATTTTAAGAGACTGTAATGTGTATGTTTTAATATTTAATAGATTACTTTACTAAAACGTTAATATTAAAATAGATTCTACCCAAATATTTCAATTCAAATGAAAATGACACACAGGTTTGCAAAAAGTCTGATTGTTTTTGTTCAAAGTAACCCGCAGTTGGTATTATACTTAATAGTGCGATTTGGAGGTGCTATGGGCTGCACAATTCTGCAGCTCATTGTACAGTCAATAACATTAACATCCTTAAACTTAACATCTTCTATTCTTCTGCTACTACTTACTAAAGTAAGTTTACTTCGACTTCAAGATTAGTCAGTGGTAAAATAATGATTTAAGCAAGCAAGATATTTTTGATTGAAATTTAGGATTTGTTAATTAATTAAAAGATGATATCTCAACATTCACGTAATTGCAAGTGTGTAGGGCAAATACAGCCTAAGTTCTTCTATCTATTTATTAGCCACAGACGTCCACTGCTGAACATAGGCCTCCCGAGGTCATAAATTCATGTAGTCAAGGGCCATCCACGCTGCGCTTTCCTATACGTCGTCGCCGCTTTAGGACGTTGGTGCCCCAATGACCACCCATTCTCCGGGCTATATGGCCTGCGTATTGCCACTTCAAGCGTGCAATCCTGTGAGTTATGTCGGTTACCTTAGTTCTTCAGCGGATATCCTCTTTCTGATTCAATCACGCAGAGAAACTCCGAGCTTAACCCTTTCCATTGCAAGTTGCGTGACTCTTAGCCACCTTATGAGTCCCATTATAAGTTCCCGAGGGGCTAAAATGTTTCGTGTAATTCATTTATTGTTTTGCTTCGCGAAGCTGGTGGACTCTGCGGTGTGTTTAGATCAAGCTTACAGTTCAATAACAGAATATTTATATATATTCGCGAACGTACTTGAATAGGCACATGTGTGTAACAGGACACGACCGTGATCCCTAAGCGGGTACGTATTTCCATAAATATTTAAATGCGATAACAATACACATAAACGGTTCTTCATAAAATACCTAAAATATAGTATTTCATTCCAGTTAGTGACAGCGACGTGATCGCGGCGCACAACTAATTTTGTCAGTATGGAAGCATTTAGAGTAAAGAAAACAATCGAATAACCTTATAAGAAAGTTAATAAATTTAATAAATCATAGGTGTGACTTATACAAAGATTTTCAAAATAGAAAAAGATCACGGTAGCTTAATAATGAAATCGGCGTATGTTGGGGTGTTATTGTTCATTTCTGTGGGGGCAATTGAGTATTCTGAACAAAATGAAGGCCATGCATTAGGATTACTGCCTTTCTGTGAGTATTGACTAAATATACTTATACTTCATAATACTATTACCCTTATGACAAATATTCAGAACAGCATGTTTTCTTCTTCGACCCTTCCCTATCTTCCAACATGTTGTTATTTCATTGCTACTTATGCATAAATCAATTTCTACACAATCTGTGCCAACGCTTAATATTTTCTAAATTCAAGCTGTAAGTAATTTGTAATGAATCCTGAAAGTGATTTAATGTGTTAATTCCCTTTATGTATCAAATACCTTATATGCTTCTGTGTTGTGTTGTGTTGTGTTGTGTTTAATATATATTAAATAAATTAATTAATAAATATTGAGGGATAATCTTACACAAATCGACCTAGTCCCAAACTAAGCAATGCTTGTACTCTATGGGTACTAGACGACGATATACATAACATATAAATAGATAAACAATCATGATCCATGAACAAATATTCGAGTTCATCACACAAATATTTGTCTTTACCGTTCGAACCTAGGACCGTCTGCTCATAGGCAGCTGCACTATAAAAATACTTTATTTATAACTAGCTTTTGCCCGCGGCTTCGTTCGCACAGGTCTGGAAACGTGTCTGTGTAACTTTTTACAGTTATACATTTTTCTTCAAAGAATACAACTAATAACTATCGTCTATTTATGTAGTTTCTATTTAGATCACTTCGTAGCATAACACACGGGACAATATATTTTCCGGTGAGCCGAACACAAGTGATGTTGCCTAACAGAAGTAGAAGAAGTGTGTTAATGAATGAAAATCTTTATTTCGGACATAATAAAATCCATAGCATATTAGTAGGGTCTTAAACTAAGGTTAGTATGTGCTTAAAAGTAAACGAGATATTTACATATTTACATTACAAATAAAGCTACGCCTTTAACCTGCTCTGTCCACCATCTTTGTATAGGGCAGTCACATCTCCCAGCAACTGCTTTTAGAATGCTTTTAGGACTTTGTCTCAGGTGTGGCTCCAAGTTGAGACTATCCGTTTCCTCTGGATGGCTTGGAAACTATCAGTGCGGGCTTCCACAAGCATGCCTGAGGTACTACACCGACTAGGGAGTCCCATCAGCATTCTAAACGCATTGTTATATTGGACACGCAGAGCGCTGAAAGTCCGTTTCGTATACCTAACCCACAGACTGCTTGTGTAGAAAGATTGGCTATAAGCTTTAAAAAGCGTTATCTTAACTTCATATGTACATCGAGCATATTACTGCGGACTGCCAACGCTCTGCGATCCCTCTCCATATCCATATCGTCTTTCAGATCCCTTGTGAGAATGTGGCCCAGATATTTAACTCTATTCACGACCTTCAGCGAAGTATTTTTAAGTAAAATAGGAGGTACATAGTAGGGCTTGATCTTTCCCGCATTAAATATCATGACTTCACTTTTAATCGGATTGTACTCTAGTCCGTGGGCTAAGGCATATTTCTTACAAGTCCTAAGCAGTATTTCCAACGCGCCGATCAACGGACTCAGCAGCACCATAGCTCAGGTTATTTAAACAAGTGCTTCCCACATAGCATCCTGCATGCATGCTGCTGAGTTCGCAAATCAACTCGTTGATGTATAAGTTGAATAGCTTAGGAGATGTGATCCCGCCCTGCCTTACCCCACATTCCAATTTATACTCACCTGACAAAATGTTAGCCCACCGGGTCTGATTGAGCTGATTGCTGTACCAAGACAGACTTATTTCCGTGTCTAGATGCGGGAACAGGCTTGAGATGCGACATATGAGGTTTTAGCTGTGCGACAAAATCGTCAGGCTGCAGTGTGCGTGAGTTAGGAGTATGAAAGAATTCACCCGGGATGCGCAATGGCTCACCTTATACCATCTCTGCAGCTGAGCACTGCAAGTCTTCTTTCCACGCACTTCTTATGCCAAGAAGTACGATCGGCAGCACGTCCGTCCACGTGTCGTTGTTGTGGACCATGATGGCTACTTTCAAAGTCCGATGCCGGCGCTCGACCATGGCGTTGGCCTGGGAATGGTAGGCCGTTGTGTGTCGCAGCTGGGTTCCGCAAAGCTCCGTCAAAACCTTGAACATACGTGAGGTAAATTGATGTCCTTGATCGGTTGTTACAGTTTGTGGACAACCAAATCGAGATATCCATGTTTCGTAGAACGCTTGAGCTACAGTTTCCGCTGTGATGTCAGAAATTGGCTTCACCTCTGGCCAGCGAGTGTATCTGTGGCAATGGCTATGAAAAGGTTACGTAAGTTTGATGACGGTGGAAAAGGACCGACCAGATCAATATGAACGTGACTGAATCGGTCTTCTGGCAGCTTGAAGTTTCCAAGCGGAGAAGATGTGTGACGTTGCACCTTGGCGCGTTGACATGAAGCGCACGTACGTACCCAGGTACCGCAATCTTTGCGTACGGAGGGCCATACGAATCTTTTCGTTACCAGTTTAGTAGTTCACCTCGTACCTGAGTGGCTCATGCCGCGTACTGCGTCGAATATCCTTCGTCGGTGCTCCTTGTTAATGAAGGGTCGGGGCCGTACTTCAGAGGTATCACAATATAAATAAACATTGGTACCTGGCACGGGCACTCTTTCCAACTTCAGTGACGAAGATCGCTTGGCAATAAGATCTTTCAACTCTGCGTCATTCTGCTGCGCTTGCGCGATTGCTTCGAAGTCTGGAGGCATGGCAATTGCTTCGATGCGGGAGAGCGTGTCAGCGGTAATGTTGTCTTTCCCCAAGATGTGCCTGATGTCGCTGGTAAACTGCGAAACGACGGGTAAACTGCGACATAAAAACCGGCTCATGCTGCCATCATCTCGAATAAAAATGCACTCAAAGAGCACCTACGTGATGGCTATAAAAATATATAATAAGTTACCTAACGAAATTAAAACTGAAAAATTAGATAAATCATTTATAAAAAAATTGAAAGATCTACTAATAACTAAGTGCTATTACACTGTAAACGACTTTTTAAATGACAAATTTTAAGTTTATTACGACATACATAAATAATTTATTTTGACATTGTATTCGAACTGATTTATTTTATAAATAATGACTTGATTTATTTTATTTTACACGGACTTATATATGTATAATTTTAAAACCTGACAAATGAAATATATTGTTATATGTTAGGGACCTTTAAAGTTTTGTACCTAAATTCTAACAATCTAGTTTTAAGTATCCGACACCTGATTATTTTTATCTTTATTTGAATGTTTATTATTTAATTCTAATTTTATTTAATTCGCTTGACCTGTATACAATGACTAATCTTTTATTTTTTGTACTTAATTATTTACCTAATTTAAAACTGCTATGTAAAACCTAATATAGTTTAGTTTCTAAGATAATTGCAATGCCCTGACAGGGCGTCATGTATTGACTGCCATATATGTAAACATCCTAATGTACCTACTCATGACTGCAATAAATGAATATGAATATGAATATGAAATGAAATCAAGGTAGTTAAATTGTCTGGGAGAACATTTCCTGTCTTTTTGCTGGAAGGCGAAGGTGATTGGTTTGTGGTCGGTGTATATCACAAAATGTCTGCCTTCTACCATGTACCGGAAATGTTTGACACTATCGTAAATAGCCAGCAACTCCCGATCGTATGCACTGTACTGTGTACTGTCTGTTGCCGCGACATCTTCTTAGAGAAGAAAGCAAGCGGTTGCCATTGTTCGTCCACTAATTGTTGGAGCACTAAAGCCACTGACGTACCAGAAGCATCTGTCACAAGGGCTAGTGGTGCGTCTATGATGGGATGAGCCAGTAGAGTTGATTTTGCGAGACTAGACATACAATTTTGAAATGCTTCCAACTGTTTTTCAGTCCAAGTAAGTGGAGTGGTGCTTTTGATTTTAGGTCCTGATAGCATGTCGTGAAGAGGTGCTTGTGCTTCGGCAGCGTGAGGAATAAATCTCCTGTAGAAGTTCAGCATGCCGAGAAATCTGTGTAACCCGCCGAAAGTCTTAGGTGGCGGGAATTCCTGCACTGTTTTTACCTTATCGTCAATGGGACGTGTGCCATCTTCAGAGACCGTATATCCGAGGTATGTGACCTCTTTCTGCCCGAAACTACACTTGGACGCGTTGATGAGCATACCATACTCATTAAATCTGTCGAAAACTTGCCGTAGATGTTCTAAGTGCTGTTCGGCATCTTTGGAGTAAATGATTACGTCATCGATGTATGAGTAGACGAAGTCCAGGTCTCTGAGGACCTCATCCAGGAATCTCTGGAAAGTTTGAGAGCATTCCGGAGACCAAATGGTATGAAAGGGAACTCGAACATTCCGAATGGTGTAGTGACAGCTGTCTTGCAAATGTCATCCGAGTAAACAGGAATTTGGTTGTAGGCTTTGACTAAATCTATCTTTGAGAAAATTTTGCTACCTGCAAGACGATGGGCGTAGTCCTCTATATGGCGAACGGGATATCTGTCGGGGATAGTGCGTGCATTGAGCGCGCGGTGATCCCCGCACGGCCGCCAACCATTTCCTTTCTTGGGCACAAGATGCAGTGCCGACGCCCACGGTGAATCGGATCGTCGTGCTACGCCATCATGAAACATTTCTTCAAACTGCTCCTTCGCAATTTTCAGCCGATCAGGAGCTAGACGGCGTGGCCTACAAAATGCTGGAGGACCTGGAGTAGTTCGAATGTAGTGTACAGTTGAATGCTTTCCTCTCGCGGCAATCCAGATGGTTTCGTCAAACTGGGATATTCCGCAATCAATCGATGTCACCTGACATAGCTTTCACGCTGGTTTGGTTGCATTGCTTGAGTTGTCTCGCTGTTGTGAGAGTAGTCACGCTGTCAATTAGCGTTTTGTGTTTACAGTCAACCACTAGACCATAATGAGCAAGGAAATCAGCTCCTATTTGGCTTGTCTACGTTTACTACGACAAAGTTCCAACTGTAATCCCTTCGCAAACCTAGGTTCAACTTCTGCTTGAGAATGCCATAGGTATGGATTATGGAACCATTCGCTGCTATGAGTGCGTAGTTGTCAGGCGACTTACATTTGGGCATGAATCGGCGCGGCACAACGCAGAGGTCCGAACCGGTATCAATAAGATATTGAATTTTGCTTACACTGTCCGTTATAAATAGGCGGCTGGTTGAGGCGTGACAGTCTGCTGCCGCCGCGATGGACTATCCTACTACCTAGTTTTCCTGTTTGAAGTTACACGGCGGAATGCATTTTCTTGCCTTCGAACTAAAATTGCTATGATACCAGCACAAAACCTTCTTTGATGGCTTGATACCGACCGTGCGATTTGGAGCTGCTGCGACTGCGTGACCTGTTCATGTTGAAGCGCACCCGCCGATATCCGCTGCTGCAGCCGGCGCTCAACTGCGCGATTTGTTGCGTCAACTCGCTTTGAATGCGCGCCGTAATTGACTACTCCATCCTCTTCAACATGTCGTCAAAGGAGCTTGTTCTTGCAACTTGCTGAAAGAAAGAATTTGGTGTTGCGTCAATAATTTGATCAGCTAGAACAGCGCTGTCGTTTGTGAGGCAATAATGGCCTGCACGTGCGTAGGTAGACGACACGACCAAAGACTACGAAGAAAGTCGTCGCTGATGCTGTCGCCAGCCAATCCTCGAAGGTGACGAAGGAATTGGCTTGGTTTCCGGTCGCCCAATTCTTCATGCTGCAGCAACTGCCGTCTTTATTTTCTTTTGACATTGACAGTCTATTATTTATCAGTCGTTTTTGAAAAATTTCTTCTTTTTTTTTCCGAGGGATTTGTAATGATGTCACGGACTTCCTTGGCTGTTTTAGGGTCTAATTCACGGATGATTTTGAAATATTTTGTTGAGTCGGTTTTTATGCCTGAAATTGCGAATTGCGCCTCGACCTGGGCAAACCAAACCTCGGCGTCGTCCGCCCAGAATGGCGGCAGTCTCACAGTAACTCGATCCATAGACTCTGTCCTCTCTTGTGCCGGGCCGGTGGCTCCTTGTGTCGTATCCTCCGTTGATTCGTATTCCGACATAATTATTAACTAATCGTCGCGGGTCACCAATTTAGCGTGTATGTTGTGGTACGCTAATCTAGGTACTGCAATTAAATGCGACGCTCGGATTATTAACACGATTACTAAACGGAAAAATGCAGATACAATAATAAATTAAAATCAAGCGTCGGCCGCGTAGAGAGACGAATGTGAAGTGATTGACGGGTCTGCTTTTCGTTGTTATGGCGACGCTAGAGATGCCCGTCGCTCGTAGTGCGGCGCCATAAATTTAATTTACTTAGCGGTCCCCCGACCCATCGCAGCTTGGATTCTTTTTCTACTGTTCATTGTACAGGCACATTTCGTAGATTTTCTTTTTTTCTTTTAACAGACACACACACACACACACACACACACACACACTTGGGGTGGTTGCTAGCTTTCTTTTGTTTTAATTTAAGTGTATATGTACCTTACCTAATTTTATACGAGAAATAATAAATCCGGCCGCAATTTTATTTTTTGGCCACTTGGTCGAACTTCTCTTTTAATAACTAAGCATCGGGAATATGAGATAGCCTCTAATAAACTAATTCATCTTCTTTACAACGCCAACTAAAAATCTTAAAGAAAGCATCAAGTCATAATCAACAATTATTATTACTTGTCCTCCTGATTTATACATTGCCATCTAATTTACTAACTCAGCCACGAAATTTGTAACTCATCATCATTTTTCGTTTTACAGCTTCAATACAAGCTCCTCAAAAATTATATATTCGAGCTTCAATAGACAGCATCATATATTATAACTTAACATCTAAAATAATACTTCATATTCTTTTATCATGAAAATAGCCACTGTAGGAACGATTTGGCGCGAGTGCGCGACATGACAGCCACCGGCCATTTGCACCAATCAGAGAGCGCCATTCGATTCTTGTACCGTGTTTATTGTCATTCGTTCGTTCATATTGCAATAGGTTCATCTGCGTTCTCTCTAATCTAGTTCTAAGGCAGGTCCGACTTGGCTTAGGTTAGGTACGACGACGAGCGAAGCGAGGAGGAGTGTTAGGTTCAACTGCGACCCTAAAAAAAAAAAAAAAAAAAAAAAAAAAAAAAAAAAAAAAAAAAAAAAAAAAAAAAAAAAAAAAAAAAAAAAAAAAAAATTACATATTTCATAACGGTACGTAACCCATTAATCTAGTTCTAAGGCGGGTCCGACTTGGCTTAGGTTAGGTACGACGACGAGCGAAGCGAGGAGGAGTGTTAGGTTGAACTGCGACCCTAACCTAAAATGAGATTTAAGTATTTTGTTTTGTTCTCTCCTCAATAGTTCATATGTAATAATAGTGGCTTTAATATACTATTTGATGACAATTTTAGGTAAATTTTACGATCGATTAATGTAGGATGACTTACATTTTAAACATACTAAGTTATAAAATTAGAAGCTAATAGAGTTACTATTTTGGTGCCATATAATAATATTTTAGAAGTTTGCTATTTGAATGCATGTCTCAAATTTAGATGCTAAAAAATAATCACCATGCTAAGTTACAATTACAGTGGCTTACAAAGAAGATAACTAGTGGCTGAGATATTATTATTCAGACGCGCGTTGGTTGTGGCTGACTTAGTAATTTAGAAGGTAACTTATATTTTCTGAAGCGAATAATGCTATTAAAAAGAAGCTTGTTTAATTAGTACCCATTTTATACCAATTGAAATCTAATATCGTTACCTTTTCAAGACCTCGTTAACTGCATATCTGTGGACATCTGTTATTGGCTTTATGTTCTAGCTATAAGCATTGTTATATATGTTCTGTAATGCTGTTGATGTTCCAAATAAATAAAATAAATAAAATAAAAATAGGTTGTCATGTCAGGGGTTTTTAAAAATTTTAATTTTTTTTTATTACTGTATAGACAAAAATACTTACTTAAAGTTTTCTAAGATAACATTAAAATAACTGTTATGTTAATTATTATTATTAAACCGCACTCGCAGATGGCCAAGATTCAAGCTCAAATTAGTTTGGTCTGTGACGGATAGCTTCGTTTATGTAAAGTATTGTTTTTTGTCAAATAAATTATTTTGTATTAATATTTTTTTTATATACCTAAAGGTCAAGTTATGAAATGGTGAAAATCTTTTAATGATGGGTGTTGAAACCCTTGTAATCAGAATTGTAATTTTTCCACAGGTCCCGGGTCTGAGAAGCCCGCAAAAATCAAACCAGAACATTTGTCCAAGTTAAAAATCGCTGTCCTGGGACAAGGCACGATTTTTACAGCCAAATGGACTTGGTACACCTACCACAACGTGAAGCAACTAGCCAAGGATCCTGAGGTTGATTTCAACAGAACAACTATAATTTATTGTCCAGGTTATTTGGAATCGGCCGCATTACCGATTGGGAGATGGTTGGGCACCATTTACAAGAAATTGGGGTACAATGTACTACTTTTAGAATATGTGCAATGGTCTTCGAATGTATTTCCTATGTAAGTAGCTGGAGTACCTAAATAAAATAAAGCGAATTTTACTGAGTGTCATTGATCAGATCGTTGAAAATCTTGTCGCAAAGAATATTTTTTGACAGCAGCTTATTAAAATATTTATCTATGTTTTAGTATAGCTGCGATTTAATAATCATAATTATTATTCACGTTCCAGAGTCGCGCGGATGATGCGTCCTATCGGAAAGCACGTAGCCGAGATGTTAGCCAAATTGATGACCGTCGGTCTAGATCCAAAAAAGCTGGAGCTATACGGTCTCAGTCTCGGCGGTGTGAGTATGACCTTCATAGCCAAGAGTTTCCGTGAAATCACCGGTCGGAACATCTCGGCGATGACCGCCCTCGACCCTACCGGCCCTTGCATGAGACACCGTAGTCCAGAACACAGACTGGACCGGACAGATGCCGATTTCGTCCTGCACATTGCTACAAACACCGCTGGCTATGGTATAGCCGTCCCAGTGGGGCACGTGACTGTTTACGTCAATGGGGGCGAATTCCAAACTGGTTTCTTTTCTAAATTCGCATGTGATGACCTATGCAGTCATTTGGCAGTGTATTTCATGTGGATGTCGGCGTTAGATTATCCTGGCAATTTCATAGCCATAAAATGTGACTCTGTACAGCAAGCTAAAGACCATAATTGTTATGATAGGAAGCCGATGGAAACGATCACTGTCGATCGGTTTACGGATAGAAGTAAACAGGGTATTTATTATCTGGCAACTGGTAACAGATACCCGTACTTTTTAAGTAAGAGAGGGTTAAAGAGGAGAAGTGATGACTTAAGTTACATCAGTTCGATCAACGCTGTTGACGTGTTGCGAGTAAAGTAGATAAATTATAAATAGCTAAGCAAACCTCGCTTCTCTTGTGTTTTATAATGATTTGTATTCGTTGGGGATTGGCTACTTTCCACTCTTGTATCATAAATTATTAATTGATTATCTATTCTATACGGAAGCATACCTTGTTTGCCCTCTTTTTCACTTCAAATTCGGGCTTTTAACTTTATCCTCAAGGAAAAGAGATACAACCTCTTTGAAAAATATATGGTAAGATACGATCGTGCCATTTTTCTCTAAGAGTACGTGTGAGGAGCGTGGACTGTACTAGAAACTGAATTTAAACTGGACTTGGAGGTCTTCGATAGTAAAGGGGAAGTTCCCGTGAATAAAATAATAACACTTGACGATAATTCACATAATGCTGTGTTGCTTGATCGGAGGCCGCTGAGAGAATGATGTTAAATTAATCGAGCGGCCATATATATAATGATCGCTGGATTAAGCTGTGATTGGTCTAATGCGTAAGAAGGGCGTGACTCAATTCTTACGTGTGATATGATTAGGTGGGTTAATGTAACCTAAACAGCATTATCTCTTTATTTCGATAAATACACATGGATATTACATAAGGTACATAGGTAGAACATATTTTGATTAAAAAGTTATCATACAGGATTCTTATTGGAAATCCTATTGTTTACAATATTAAACCTATTCGATGAAGCTTTCTATGTGTTTCATTATATATTTATTGGTGGTTTTACATGTTAATTAACCAAAGCTTCATATCTTATCCTAACACAATAATGGAGAGAAATTAACCTTATATAATAAGTAAAAATAAACGAAAAGAAATATGACTGTGTATATAATATTTTCTTATTCTAAGCTGATTACTTACATGCTACGTGATTGAGCTAACTTATAATTATTACATAAAGTCCTAACCTACATGCGACAGTCCCCCCTTCGTACGAAAGTACAATATTTATGTGGAGCAAATGTAGATGAGTCGGTTCGTAGGTCGTCGGATTATGCCTGAGTTAGTTTGGACGTGGGCCTCCCTTACATGGCCATCAGGGCCGGGAAAGGTTTTTGCTACTAAGCCTCTAGGCCACGTCTCTCTTGGCATAGTGTTGTTAGCTATCACGACGTCTCTCGTAGCAGGATTTTTGAATTTGCAGCGAGTACGGGTTCGTGGACATAGGAGTGGGCGATACTTGGCAATCCCTTTCTTTCTCCTTTTTGCGTGCTGACTCCACTTGAACAGGAGTGATTCTGCTATGTTTGCGTGTCCGCTGTTCATCTCTATTTCGAGTTTTCTTAATGGCAATCGGGTGTTAAATACTTCAGCCGCAACTATAACGCAAGCAGTTGCCCTAGTCGATTGAGTAAAACTCGCGATTCGTTTTGTCGGAGGTAAATAGTCGGATTTATCGCACGTGTGTACCGATGACGTAATCGCGTTATTACGTTCTTCGCCCGTTTGCCGCGGCGGCGGAGACTGCGGTCTCTTTTGCGGCCGTATCGATTCGTCCTTCGTAATTATTTTCGGATCGAAAAAACACTGTTTACTTTTATCGCCTGGCACGGAAATCGGACTCGCGTACTCGATCGGGACGTTGACTATTTTTTCGCGCGGCGCTTCCGGCGGAGGACGAGAGTTTACCATTTCCGCGCATTCCTTATTTATCGATTTTTTTATTGGAACGGTATACTCTGTCTTAATGCTTTCGTCTCCGTCCAGCTGGAGCTCCAAGCCGTATAGCCACCGTAGCGTATGCGCGCAACTGTCGGGCAATATCTCGTCATTGGATTGCTCCGATAATCCCGTTTCGTGCCTATTTTCTTCCGAGATTTTCCTACAAGTAGCCTTTAGTACGTCTAACTCACGTTGGTCCGGGTCCGCCCGGGGCAAATTTTTCTCTATGTCTGTCGACTCTATACTGCCGTGCTGTTTCGTACAGCTTAAAATCTCATCTTCGGTAGTGGCTGGACGCACGTGATTTATACGCGCTTCCTTATCTCCCGGTCTATCTTGTAACCCTAAAAGGGTCCAACCCAGGTTAGTATATCCCGCGGTTAATGATGAGGTGGGACCTGTACGGAGCTGTCGCGACACAATTAAGCCCCAATTATCCTGCCCAATTAAAATTGTGGGCGTCCCGCGCTCATATGCTAATTGGTCCGTTATATCTTTTAAATGGTCGCATTTTTCAACTAACTCGCGAGAAACCTCTTGCGAAGGCAGATTCAATTTATCGATTGTGTACGCCGAAATTTTTTCTAGATTCCTTGTACATAAACCGCGAATCGATAAATTAATCCTACAGGACTCGTGGTCTGTTATCTGACCTCCAATGCCTTCGATCGCGAGAGGTTTGCCCGAACCCCTGGGAGCTACCTTATCGGCCGTGCCTCGTTCTATTAGAGTCATGGTCGAGCCTGAGTCTAGGAACGCTAGTGCTTCGGCACTACCTAACGGGCCTGAAATTTCGACGGGGACCACCATAAGATACGTATTAGCGCGCTGGATCTGATTAATACTGCTAACACTTGCGCGGACAGATTGCGCTTCACTCGTAAGCCCGTGAAGCAACTTATGGTGACCCGCTTCGCATTCGTTTTTACCGCATGCGACGTATTTGCACTTAATAGGGCGCCTATGGTTAGGTTCTAAACACCTATAGCACAGCTTAAGGCTTCGGGCCGATTCCCACCGATCCGAAATAGATTTCTTTATAAAATCCGGGCAAACGGCTAATTTGTGATTCCCCTTGCAAAGTACGCAATCTTTTTTATTATTGCTAAAATTATTCTGCGACTGCGTGGGCGGTCGAGATTGCGTGGGTTTCACCGTTTGCGCGGGCTTTTTTTTATGCGTTTGCGGGCGCGAATTTACGGTAGCTACGGTAGCGGCGCGGTTCGATTCCCGGTATGAGTCGTCGTCCGAATCAGAGTCGCTTGCGTAGTCTCGATAGCTACTTTGGTATGGTCGTCCGCGGCTCGCACCACCGTGCATTCGTTGTTGTGGCTGCCTCGACTCGGCATGGTTCATATTAACCACATGAACGTTTGCACGGGACTTTGAATGTCTGTGGTGTGATCGCTTCGTGGCCATACTGACGTCATTTAAAAAGTTAGCCATCGCGACTAATTCGGGCGTCCCCTGATTGGCCTGTTTATACTTTGCCCATTCATACCTAATTATTACGTTTAATTTATCAGTTATTTTACTCACTAACTCGGGCGCGTGTAAATACTGATCTTGGCGCAATGCCTTAATGGTAGCTACCGTATTTGCTACATGGCCGGCAAAAGTAACGATATTACTGCTATCTTCGGCTAACCTGGGCATGCGCTTAACGTTATGGATCTCGGTCAAAACTATTTCTTCGGGGTCCCCGAAATGCCTTTCTAAAGACTCCATAATTTCGTAAGGATCGGTTACAGTATACATAATGGCCTTGACCGCTATTCGCGCTTCGCCGCGTAAGGCGCGCCTAATTCTACCTACGTTATTTACGTTACTGAAATGAGGTGCGCTGTCCTCAAATTCGGCCCTAAACGCTATCCATTCCGAGATATTTCCATCGAAATGCGGCAATTCCGGAATTTGCCTATGAATTGGAGGGCCCTGCAATGCCCGATCGGCGTGTCGTACTTGTCCTAATTCTACCCTATTGCCGTTATATGCCGGGTTCAAACTTCTGTTTTCTACTACGGGTGGTCGATTATCGTAATGAGATGCTACCCAACCCGAGACTCTCTCAGCGGCCTGACCCACCGCGGACGCACTGTCGGATTGCGCTTCAATACGCGCAACCTCCAGTCTAATATTTGCTTCCGCGGCTGCCTTCTGAGCTAGTTCGAGTTCGGCTTTACGCACCTGCAATTCGGCCATTAAAACAGAAATTTGACTACTACTTTCCCTATTGGCGTTAACTAACGTATTGTCCGAATTCCTATCACCGGGCCTGTCTATATCTCCCCTACCGACTTCTAACGCGTGGTCGCGGGCGGAATGGGGCACAGGGGCCGGGTTCGGGGGTGAATTGGCTACGCTCGATCGCGGGGCGGGGGCCGAGGGGGGATCGCTCGCGGGCGTCATTGTGTTCGCGTTTTTATTGCTACTGCTTGCGTTATTAGATGGGCCAGTCCCGTAGCTCCAAGTATTTGTAGGATTAGTGGACGTCTCGCCTGACTCCGGAGTCTGGTCTCGTGATTTTTGAGAACGCGTAACTCTCTTTTCCGGAAGAGACATCGCACGGGGGGACTGTCGCTTAACCTAACACACACACTGAATTTAACACAATAACAAAAAACACTGAATTTACCTAATACCTAACACCTATTCATTAGCGAGGCTAAGTGCGACACTAATGAGCCCTAATATCCCTACGGCGTAAATCCCTCGTTGCACAGATCCGTTACGGTTTGTTCACACCGCTGGGTTACCCCCGTACGGAAGCTGTGTTATGCGTCACACGTGAACGCTTTAGACGCGGTACAAGGAGAACTTAATCAATCCGAGACCGATTGATGCGGAAGCAAGGGGAAATTAATCAACCCGAGATCCGATTGATGGCAGAACAAGGGGAACTTAATCGACCCGAGTTCTGTGATGCACGTCGTGGTGCGGACTATTGTCCGATTGATGGCAGAACGTGGGTTCTGTGATGCACGACGTGATGTGGATACGAGGGGAAAATTAATTCGACCCAAGATCCGATTGACGCCAGAGCAAGGGGAAGCTTAATTCAACCCTGTTTGTGATGCCCGGCGCAGGGACGTAGGGTTTAATCCGCTACACGTCCCCGTGATGATTCTCTTGCGCGCCTCCTGTCACTGGAACTTGAAGATTCGGTGCTCGAAGGTCCAATTCCTTCCTTCGAAGATCACTGATTCTTGATATCCGGCTTTCGAAGTACCAATTGTGAGGAGCGTGGACTGTACTAGAAACTGAATTTAAACTGGACTTGGAGGTCTTCGATAGTAAAGGGGAAGTTCCCGTGAATAAAATAATAACACTTGACGATAATTCACATAATGCTGTGTTGCTTGATCGGAGGCCGCTGAGAGAATGATGTTAAATTAATCGAGCGGCCATATATATAATGATCGCTGGATTAAGCTGTGATTGGTCTAATGCGTAAGAAGGGCGTGACTCAATTCTTACGTGTGATATGATTAGGTGGGTTAATGTAACCTAAACAGCATTATCTCTTTATTTCGATAAATACACATGGATATTACATAAGGTACATAGGTAGAACATATTTTGATTAAAAAGTTATCATACAGGATTCTTATTGGAAATCCTATTGTTTACAATATTAAACCTATTCGATGAAGCTTTCTATGTGTTTCATTATATATTTATTGGTGGTTTTACATGTTAATTAACCAAAGCTTCATATCTTATCCTAACACAATAATGGAGAGAAATTAACCTTATATAATAAGTAAAAATAAACGAAAAGAAATATGACTGTGTATATAATATTTTCTTATTCTAAGCTGATTACTTACATGCTACGTGATTGAGCTAACTTATAATTATTACATAAAGTCCTAACCTACATGCGACAGTACGAGTATGTAGTAATGTTGAGCAAAATGGCTCGATGCACTACGCGCGGGCCTATGATAAATATATATATTTGTCACGCGATAAATGAATCATAAAGCATGCGTTACTTTACATACTTAAAAGATGATCATACGTATGCTGATGTATGTACTACAATACACAATATACAATGTACTCAGACCTGCAGTCAATTTATTGATACAGCTTTGCAAACATCTGTTCTTGTAATCAGCCTTTGCAACTTGCAGTAAATAAAGAAAAAACTGGTTAACTCTGGTCGTTTTATTACACTCCTGTCTAATCTGGATGCTTGTATTCATATGGTCACCGTTAGGGAATGCCAAACTGCGATAATAACCGGCCATACTATTGCAAAATAACCGGTTTTTAATTCCCTAGAGACCGTCAACAGTAAGATAAAAGTCGATGAGTTCTTGAGTAACGACCACGCATCGCATGACGCAGTGTCAAAGGTAAACTGATGCCCTGTTGAAGATCGCTAGAGCCTTCTGGTTGCGGATGGCGCAGGAACTATCACGGTGGCGTTCCTAAGAAAAAACCTATGTCTAGCAGGAACAGCTCTTGGCTTATGATTATGATAACAAGCTTCATCAGCTGTTTATAGCAAGGTGAAGTTGGGCTTAAACCTCTGCTTAAATTAAGAATGCATGTTTCTTAAAGGGGAAAGCTCTATTGGCAAGTGCCAATTTTCTAAGTCAGTATCAGTCAGTAAGTAGGTGTCAAACCTACTAATCAATGAAAAATAGTGAACGGACTTGACTACGCTCCTACACCCCTCGTCTAGGTCATTGTGGCAACAGTGGATCACCTTGTTTTTAGAGACGTATAGCTTGAAAACTAAACTATACAAGCTATTAATCATCATTCGCTTGCCCTTACCCCATTTATTTGGGGTTGGCGCAGCATGTTTTCTTCCTCCATTCTTCCCTATTACTCGTCATCTCGTCGTTTACTTCCTTCTTATTCATATCATCTTTCACACAATCCATCCATCTTTTCTTTGGCTTTCCTCTTCTTCTATATCCGTCCACGTTTATGCTTAACGCTTTTCTGGTTACGTGGCTTTCCTCTCTTGTCAAACTGAAATGAAATAAAGATCAGACATTTAGCTGCATTTTATTCTTTAGAGCCTGATAGATTCCGAAATATGTTAATTAAATAAAAACGGACTTTGACCCACTGATTCCTCAAGGGTGTATAAAGTGAGTCAACCTGGAGGGCACAGTGACTCAGAAGGGTATTTTAAAATAAAAATAAAATAGTTTATTGCATTTTTTTTTAATTATTATGCAATCAATATTTTAAAATACACTTCAACATAGTAAGTTGTTAATGTTACATGAGCTCACAATCGATAGCCAAAATATTATCTGATAAAAAAATAAAAGGTTAAAACACTTGAACCCGTCTACGGAGAAACAAGGTAGAAAAATCGGGTATCATCGCTTTATTCCACAAGACAAGTCATTTGATATGTTAAATGTTCTTGTATATTTTTTCTACTGAAATCTTCTGTTAGTTAACAACAATAATATTCAATGTCAATGTATTTTAAATGACGACAAATTTCAAATAACGGACAATTTTATATGCGGTTAATTTATTATCGTGATTCTTAATTATTTATTAGAGATTTCTCACAAAAGTTTTAATTTTGATAATATGATAGAGGCCTTATTCCTTTTAAAAAAATTTTTTTTCATAATATTTGACAAATATATTGATAATTTATACCAACTTTTTGATGTGAATACTACTTTTCCCCGAGTTCTAGGTAGTAACATAGCTATTTCATGCTTACATTGCGTGTAGTCGAAAAAACTAATTTTCCGCGTGAATAGACAAATAGTACATTACATCAGAGGCCGGGAAAATGAGGATTTCCGGCCAAGTTGGTATATACCCGGCCAGATAGTGATACGAGGCCGGGAATCCGTTTTCACGACGAGGCATGTATAGTGCTTTTCGCAAACATACAATGATATAAAAAAAAATACTTCAAAGAACAACATTTTATTAATTGACAAATAGGACATTTTAGTCTAATAACCAACCTTTAAAAACAAAACCTGCTTTTTGTCAAACCAGCCAGCTGTGTGAATGACCTTGTTGTTGAAACCAAAAAAAAGTTACTTTGCAGGCCTAGGCCTGAAAAGCAGTATGAAATCCCTTTACAGTCCTCTCGAGTTGTTGCGCCCAAAAAGCGATACTTCCGAGCCTATTATAAGGAACGTAAAGATAATATTTCATTGCATCTTTGAGAAAAGTCAATTTCGAGTCAATTTTGAAACAAAAGTTATCAATGAAAAATTTAAATTGTAGGTTTCATATAAATATATACCAATAGATCCCAAGCCCTGTTCTAGGTAGTAACATCAATAATATGTTAAGAAACATATTTGATCATAGAGAAAAATGTCTAAAATAATCAGCATTTTAGAAGGAATAAGGCCTCATAATAAGTGAGTTGCAAATTAATAAGTTTACCAAACGTAAACAAATAAAAATAAAACAGAAATGATTGATTGATATGAATGAATGATTTTGAACTTATGATCTTCTCCGAATGATAAATATGGTATAGTTTCTTAAAAAAAACCGGCCAAGAGCAGGTCGGGCCATGCACGCTCAGTGTAGGGTTCCGTAGTTGCTCATCCTTCACAATAGACTTAAGTTACAGGAAAGATTTCAAGCTCTATAAAAAGGTCGTAAACGCCAAAGTAACTGTAATCACTTATTACCTTCTGGAAGTCAACTTACGTCCTTTTAAGAAAATTGTGAAATTTTAACCTTTTCAACGACACCCCACACAATAGTGTTGGAACGAAAAAAAAAATTCACCCCCACTTTAGGTCTTCGAGAGGTACCCGAAAAAAAAAATATTTTTTTAGTTTTTATTTTACCGTTTTGTCGGCGTGATACATACCTACTCATACCAAATTTCAGTTTTCTAGTATTAATGATCACGGAGCTACGCCGCGGACGGACAGACGGACAGACGGACATGGCGAAACTATAAGGGTTCCTAGTTGACTACGGAACCCTAAAAACAGTGCGTTTAGAAATTGTCGATTTAACTAAAATTTATAATTGTGCATATTTTTTATTATTGTGTTTTCATATAATTTTAATTCTTATTAATATATTTTGTTTTAAATCAAACATTATGATTCGGACCCGAATTTTTATTCCTATTCCTAAAAAAATAAGTACCAAATGAACTTCATGGTACTGATATATTAAATTAAAATGTAGATTGGTGATTATTTCCAAGCATATTTGGAGAAAAGCACTATACAAGCCTCGGCGGGAATGTCAGTTCGCAGATTCGTATTATTGAAGAAAATCATACTCATCCATGAACTGACTTTTCCCTGCCTCTGCAAGTAAAAAATAAAAATCAGTTATTTCAGACCAATTTTCGATCCATATTATGTTAGATAATTTTAAACCTTATCATTAAGTTAGTATTTTCTTCTAAAATGAATAAATGCAAAGTGAATATATCCAAAGAAAAGAACAGCAAAAAATGTAAGAACATGATATAACATCGTGGTCGCGGAAACGTAAATAGCGAGTTGTGCGCTTTACTTGTTCCTGCCTATAGTCACTTTGACCCAGTACTTCATGAGTGGATAGTCTATGCGTTCTGCTAATATCCCTAGCGTACTGTTGCTGCTACCGCGCACCCGAGCTACCAACGAAGCAATTCTTTTCCGCCTGATGGCATAAATAAAAGTCTTCTGTACGCGCATCGGTGAACATACCTGATAATGTACTATTATCTTAGTGAAGTATAGAAACAATGCGTAAAAGTTCAGGGTCGTAAAACCAGGAAACTGGCTAGAACAATCATGTCATTTTACATAAGCCCAAGGCTACGGCATAGCACATAACATTCGTAAATAAACTGAAAAAAATCCTTAATGTATTTATTTTTTATAATGTATTTATTTTGAAGACGAGTTGCTTAAGAAAAGACCCTTGATATGGATATTTTTATCAATCGATATGCGTAAATAAGGCGATACATGCTCGTTGCTAACATTACAATAACAACACCTTAATACTCACAATTTGTAAGAAATCCCACAACATAGCCCTCATCTGATTCAGAATATTCCACAGAACTCAACAAACACACACTTACATACATAGCCGAACAACGTTTTGACTAAAATCTTACCGTCTAGTTCAGTTTTAAAACCAAAAACTTTAGGTTAGATTAGAAATGAAAGTACGAAGTCGAAGTTAGGTACGAAATAAGATTAGCAAAAATAAAATAATGCGTCATGAATCTTATGCAAAAAAAATGTCAAACAAAAATTATACAAAATTAGATTATACGTAACAAACATTAGGTTAAATAAAAATAGAAGAAATAAATTTGTGTGAAATAAGGATTATACAAAACTACTTTCACTCAAATGAAAATTAGGCAAAATGAATAGTTATGCTAAATAATATTAGTTTAAATTAAATTAGGCAAACCGGAATTAGGCAAAAAGTTGTTAGGCCAGTCAAGGTACAACCGTATTGTACACCTTAAAAAGGTCTACAAAAAAGTCCGTGACGGTATATGCCTATCTCTTAGGGATAAGAACCATTTTTATCCTTTATTTTTTATGAGAAATAGTGGCTTATTTACGAAGCGATTTTAAGCAATACACCATTAATCCCTATCCAGTTAAGTACCTTAAATATAGTTTGCATTTAACATAGATCAATATGGCCTTGTACAGCATGTAATTTAAATTAATATTTTCGAAGATATTACAAAGGGTATAGCCGTGTTTGTATGGGGCATCGGCCCCAGAAGCCAAATCGATTGCCGTTTTGCTAATATATTAGCCCAGATGTAAGATGCTATTTTACAAAAAAAAGGACCCTGAAATACTTCAGGTTTTTGAGAAAATTAAAAAAAACGAAAATTGGTTTTTATTTTCTTTTATCTAAACTACTCAATAGATTTTTTTGTAACTTATACACATTATGTAGGTAATAAAGATGTATTATTAAAAAAAATGGATTTCCAAATATCCGTATAAGTAGTGAAATTTTCACTTTAAATTTTTAAATATTTTTTTTTATATTTTCGAGATAGGGACACCCACCAATTTTGGCTATATTATGTATAAACTAATATTCTATAATATATATTTTTTTCAAAAACATTCACTTGGATCAACATATCCAAAATGAAACAAACTTATCGCCTGGGCCCTATTCAATAAAACTTACAATTTCCAATTTGTAATTACAATTACAATTTACATTTTTATGTATATCCTGTTCAATAAAAAATACAAGTTACAATTTTGTAATGGTGAAAAATTTACAAAATTGTCGGATTGTAACGACAATTTTACATATCTCTGTTCAATAAAGATTTTCACTTGACAGGCAATAATTTACAATTTTGTCAGTGTGATATATGTGGGTACTTTACCAGACACCATATCATGTAAGAGGGTAGCAATAGATTTCTTTGTCTCGTATTAAATATCGTAAGGAACGGACGTGTGTTATATACGTTGCTGGTGCCCTCGCTGCTGCATGCGACGGTGTTCAAATTGTATCCAAAATGTATCCGCCGAAAGCTGCCTGGTGTATGTGGAGAAATAACACCACTATTTTGCTCGTTCTTTTTAATAGACACAATAACTATTTTACAATTATCAATAATATTTTATAATAAAACAAAATGGCGTGCTTAGTGCGCACGGTCGATATCGTCTCTGGCGCCGCGGAGGTCCGGCGCGGTGAGGCGGTAGCGGGCGGCGGGGTCGCGGCAGCGGCCAGTGACCTCGCACCTCTTCTCCCGCGAGTTTGTATATGTATTGGCGATGAAGACGACGTATTGGCGTTAACATCCTCCGGCGCCTTGAAACTGCCAGGTTTCAAGATCATTGAATCTTCTGCAGCATCTTCCTCTTCATAGGTATATAGAGAGCAAAAACTTGGATACAGCTCGTCACACGATTCTTCTTCCCGTGCGGACATCTACAACTCTCGTAACGCCGTCAAGTACTGAGTTTCGATACGGCTAAGGCTCCACTTCATTGGCGGCAGGTTTCTCTTCTTTTAGAAAGACTAGGTTCCCAAGTTTAACCCCTTGTCATGTAGCTCTCCACTTCACACGCTGCTGAAGGTCGGAAAGTAACTCCTTGGTCCAACGCTTCTTATTCGCATCTTCTGTGTCGAAGGAGATGGCAACGAAGCTAACAGCCGCCCGATCAGAAAGTGACCAGGAATAAGCGGTGAGATCAGAGGGATCGAAATACATCAGTCGCGAGTACCTACAGTATGGCTTCTATTTGAGTGAACAGTGTGGTCAACTCCCCAAATGTTAAATTAGAAGATCCTACAATGCGGTTATAAATTACATTTCGCGACTTTGACGTATGTCACCGTGATTGGGAGGATATGCCGAATTACATTTAAAATAGATGCAGTTGCTGCATGCGAACTCATTGACGGGCTCCTGACTTGCCTTTAGCATACGTTGGAGCTCGTTGCTTGCGCCAACAAAGTTTGTACCTTACAATAAATTATTATTAGGATTTCCGCGTTTGGACATAAATCAGCGCAGACTTAAAATGAAAAGATTTTGTACTTAGTCGCTGACAACTTCTAAATGAAGTGAAAAATACAGACGAATATACACAAGTAGCATTTGAATGCTTTCGCGCCACGACCATTTTATGTAGAATAGAGAAAGGTCCAGCGAAAACAACGCCACAGGTTTCAAATGGTAGAGAAATTAATATTTTTTAATATGGTTCATAGATTTTATTTATTGAGCAAATGAAAACGCTTGTTATGCCTTCGTCAACAGCTATAATGAGATATTCAACTATGGTAAGTGATAAACACCTTTACATTTTTATTTATGCATTGCATTTATGAAGCGATAAACATATACGAATGTTTTTAATAATTTGCTTATTTACAAGTATATATTCAAGTTAACTATAGTTGCGATTTATCAACCTGTACGTTTAATTTTATTTTGCTTTCAGGTAAGTCTACTTCAACGGACGACATTTTCGGCCATGCTGCATCACTTTGTGAGAAAATAAGCAGACCCAGTCCACCAGAGACTACTTCCCTAGCTACACATACTCGTAGGTGACGTTAGCATACATTTGCTTATGATTAGGCTTGCTTTGCGATTTTCTTTTCGAATTAAAGAAACGTCTTTTTGCGACAGAGTACGATTCACCTAGATTTTTCTCAGGTGTCGCTCTGAGCGGCATTTTCACAGAAGACCTACCATCGGTGAAACGATTAACATTTATGTTTAAATGGTCTTCACGGAATTGCTCATCGCTAGACAAAAGTTTATTTGCTTTGGGCACGTCTTCCCGAAGCACAGCAAGCCTATCCTTTATCTCTTGAGAGAAGCCACATTTTATATTTCTTTCGGTTTTTTGGGTGTATTCACCAACAGGTCCCGAAATCAAATAACCTAATTTTGACAATGTCAGTGTGGGTTTCATTATCCCTAACTTGATGTGGTCATTTCCAACCAAGTCCCAAAACACGTCAGCCCCGAGAAGCAAGTCAATCTCTGAGGGACGGAAAAAGTTTGGGTCTGCAAGTTTAATATTGTCAGGTAAACCGAGTTCACTGTAATCTACTTCCACATTCGGTAAGGAACCTATAATTTTAGGTATAACTAGACATGACACGGTTGTGCTAAATGCATCTAGCTTTGACTTAATATTTATCTCACAGCGTTGAGCGATATCGAAATTATTGTCGTTGACACCACATATTCTTGTATTTTTTGTGCTAGAAACTGGCAATCTTAAAGTATTTTTAAACTTTTCAGTGACAAATGACGATTGGCTACCACTGTCAAGGAGACATCGCGCGTTGTAGGTATTATTTGGACCAACGACCTCTACAACCGCCGTGCACAACAACACTTCACTACACAAAGCAGCAGCAACATGGATGGAAGGATTAGGTGAGTTTGACTGCTCGCTGGTTTGCCCATCGCTCCGAGGCGTATTTACATTGTTTGTAGGATTGTCATAACTATTACCACAATTGTTGTTACCATTTTCTCCATTGTTGTTGCTACTGTTTTGTTGTAAATGTACTAATGTGTTGTGTTTTCTGTTACAGATGGTGCACGGACCCCTGCGACAACGAGAACTATGATGACCTGGCCGAAAGCAGTTCACACACAATTTGAACTGCCTTACAGTACTTAGTCTTGACTCTGGTGTCATTACTTTAAAATTATGACAGTACTCAAGCCTATGGTCTTCCTTACATAACACACATTCGAATCTATAATCGCTCGTTGACGCAACATGAAGGGATTTAGTTTGCCTGGCCGAGGGATATTTGGTAGAAACAGGTCGATAGCTACGACTTGTGTCAGCTTTGTTAAGTTGCATTGTTTCTAGTACATCTGCTCGGTCACGCAAAAATTGATAAAACTGTTTTAAAGTCACTGCGCCTGACAATGCGCTCCTATATTCTTCCCATTTGCGACCTGTGACGTTGTCCAATTTTGACGACATGTTAAATATGATCAGCGTATCCCAGTGATCAGTAGATTCACCTAAACTACTAAGTGCACGCAAATTCTTTGATACATGATCAATCATGAGTCTCAGTGAGGTATGTGATTCTTTTGTCAATGCTTCTAAATTGTACAACGATTTTAAATGATTATTTATCAAAATTCTTTTATTATTAAACCGTTCGCACAACATTTCCCAAGCTAATTCATAGTTTTTCGCTGTGAAATCAATTGACTTTATTGCGACCGCAGCGCCACCTTCGAGGGACGAACGCAAATAATGAAACTTATTTATGGCTGGAATCCGCTCATTATTATGGATTAATGATTCGAACATGTCACGAAATTCGAGCCATTTCAAATGGTCGCCGTCGAAGGTGGGCAGCTTAATCGTAGGCAATTTGACTTGATCACCGCATGCAGCACTATCACACTTATTAGACTTGTAAGATGAATGCGAGGAATGCGCGTCATTTTCCTCGTTGGGGGTTAAAATCATCCCGCAGACAGCAATCAAATTACAGAATTTATTTTCTAATTTATCGCGTTCCTCGATTTCATCTTGAAGATCCGAAGGCTGCACAAGTACCTCGATCTGTGACTGAATGTCGTCAAACTTAGTTGACAATTCTTCAAATTTATTAAGCTTAATCTGTAATTCCCTGGTTTGTAACGCAGTTGCCGTTCCTGACTTAAAAGTTGTCAAGTAATTTTCAAACTTTGTTATTTGACCTTTAATACTACTACGTTTTTGTTTCAAAACAATTAAGTTTTGTTCTTGGTTGTCAGGCATTGTTACTATATTAACGCAAGCAACGAGTTAAAAACCAACGTAACACCAAATAAAACATGAAAATGCAAGATCTGACCGGATAGCAAAACCGCAAGCACGACAGCCCGAGCCCATCACCGTGAACACCGTCGCATGCAGCAGCGAGGGCACCAGCACAGCGGCGGCCAACGAGCAGCTCGTGGGCGTAGTCCCCAGCCGCCAAGTAGGTAGTACTTGAGCTGACGAAATGCGGGACACGCGGCGACCGCTGTGGGCCCGTGGCACACGAAACGTAGCTATAGATCCTGGAATTTAAGTTTATTTGAGAAAGTAATCGTATTTACAGCAAAGCAATAGGTAGCATGGGTTATTTACAACTCGAATAATAGGTTAAGTTGACCAAAAACGAACAGATGTTAACAAGAAATGCTTTTAAGAACACAAAATACTTTTATTTATGCAATAAGTGCTTGTATGGGGTTATAAGAGTAATTACAATGCTATTTTTCAGCTAATATTGTTAAGAATAAGCGAATAATGCACTAGAATTGCCTTTTTACGCAGTTACTTATTTACTTTAAGTATATAACAACGAAACAAAACTATTTGTTGCTTATTTGTGATGAATTATTGCAATTATTTGAGAGACGTATCTGTTTTATTTGTTAGGCAAGCTGATTCTATCGGATATTAATATGAAGTGATATTTAAATCGTTACAGACACCTTAAAACCGAATTAATTAATATACACGCGAAGTAGGAAGATAGTAACGCAGTTTTTAATACCTATCAAATAGGGAAAACACGCAATAAATATATCAGTGTTCACTCAAATAGCCATAGAACTGTATTACTTACTTACGGTTTTTACTGCATATTGTTACACACTACTTAAACCTGGTACACTTTCGTCACAAAACAACTATCAACCATGAATACCACTCTTCGTTATGTATCCTTGCTCAGGTTTTTCAACCGCAGCGTTGTGACCACAGATTTTATGCGTAGTATAGTATCGCGGCAATGGCGTCGATTTCTCAACAAATTTTCTAAAGATCACGTCGGGGTCACCAAAATGTATCCGCCGAAAGCTGCCTGGTGTATGTGGAGAAATAACACCACTATTTTGCTCGTTCTTTTTAATAGACACAATAACTATTTTACAATTATCAATAATATTTTATAATAAAACAAAATGGCGTGCTTAGTGCGCACGGTCGATATCGTCTCTGGCGCCGCGGAGGTCCGGCGCGGTGAGGCGGTAGCGGGCGGCGGGGTCGCGGCAGCGGCCAGTGACCTCGCACCTCTTCTCCCGCGAGTTTGTATATGTATTGGCGATGAAGACGACGTATTGGCGTTAACAGCCCTATTCAATAAAACTTACAATTTCCAATTTGTAATTACAATTACAATTTACATTTTTATGTATATCCTGTTCAATAAAAAATACAAGTTACAATTTTGTAATGGTGAAAAATTTACAAAATTGTCGGATTGTAACGACAATTTTACATATCTCTGTTCAATAAAGATTTTCACTTGACAGGCAATAATTTACAATTTTGTCAGTGTGATATATGTGGGTACTTTACCAGACACCATATCATGTAAGAGGGTAGCAATAGATTTCTTTGTCTCGTATTAAATATCGTAAGGAACGGACGTGTGTTATATACGTAGGCACCCTGTATCTATCATATTTCTCAGTGGCGACGATTTCATTCGACCTTTGCGCGTGTGTTGTGTTGTTTATGCGTTGGCGATAAAAGGGGCAATGTCGATAGGTAAAATAGGCGAGTTCAACATCGCGTCGGACAATTGGCAGTTGTACGTGGAACGACTCGAGCAGTATTTCGTGTGTAATGCTATTAAAGCCGAGTTGCAAGTGCCTACGTTAGTGATTGTGATTGGGGCCGAGTGTTATGAGCTGTTGGTAAACTTGTGTACTCCAGATAAACCGACCTCGAAGACTTTCGTTCAGTTAACGGATATTTAAAAAAAAACACTTGCAACCGAAACCCAGTTTCTCGCGGAGCGATATGTTTAGGCACAGGAAACAGGGAGATGACGAGTCTATGTCTAATTATGTGGCCGTTTTAAAGAAGATGTCAAAAACCTGTGATTTTGGTACGGGGCTCGAAGAGAGTCTAAGGGATCAGTTCGTGTGTGGGATACGCAGCGACACCGTTCGTCAAAGACTTTTTACGGAGGATGGATTGGATTTTCTGAAAGCATTCAATCTCGCAGTCAGCATGGAGGCGGCAGAGAAGGACGCGGCGATAGTAGAGGGGCGGCGGAAACCGGTCAGTGAAGAACCTAGTGCTTCGGTTTCGTGCCAGGCTATAGCAGCGGGGACATCGCGGCGCTTGAGCGGGGCAGCGAGGTTCCGAGAAAAAAACGCCGCGAGCGGCGGGAGTGCTGGCTACGGCGAGCGCAACGCTCGCGCCGAATTGCGGCGGCCGACGGGGACAGCGCGGACGGCGGATCGGCGGGGGCCGGACTGCAGACCGCACGACGTGGCGACCTGTCGTTTTGCGCGTTATGTCTGCAGAGTGTGCAACAAGCGGGGACATTTGAAGCGAGTGTGTCCATACGTAACGGAAAACCACAATGTGGAATTTTGGAATATGGAGGATCAGCGCGAGTCGGGTAGTGAGGACAGTAATCTGAGTGACGAGGTAATTATCACAATGAATCAGTTATTAGTAACGGCGTATAAGCCTATTTTAATTAGGATGAATGTACAGGGCAGATATCTAGACATGGAATGTGACACGGGCAGCGCGATATCGTGTATTAGTGAGGAAGCGTACAATCGATTGTTTTCACATATGCAAATGGATAGTTGTAATTTAAGATTACGTTATTATACGGGGGAACTAGTTAAACCTTTGGGTGTAATAAAACCATTAGTTAAATATAAGGATAGACAAAAATGTTTACAGTTGTATGTAATCAGAAACGGTAAAACTATGTTGATAGGTCGACAATGGTTGGCCGAATTAGGTATGCAAGTGCCTATACCCCATAAAACTTGTAGTGTAAATAACGCGAGTGTAGATCGAAAGGAGTTTGATTTGTCGGAATTTAGTTCCAGATTCTGTAACGTGTTCACGGACGGCTTGGGACGTTTCACCGGCGGTCGCGTGAGCATCCACTTGCGGCCCGAGGCTCGGCCGGTGTTCCTGCGCGCGCGGCCCCTGGCGTACGCGCTGCGTGCGCCGGTGGAGCGCGCGCTGGAGCAGCTGGTGCGCGACGGCGTGCTCACCCCCGTCGACCGCTCCGACTGGGCTACGCCTATTGTTCCGGTAGTCAAGAAAGATGGTACAGTTAGGATTTGTGCTGATTATAAACTGACGTTAAATAGAATGCTAGAGGTCGATCGATACCCGTTACCTAGAGTTGACGACTTATTGGCGCGTCTGTATGGAGGGCGGCGATTTAGTAAAATCGATTTATCGCAGGCCTACGCGCAATTTGAGCTCGATGAGTCTAGGAAGTACACCGTAATAAACACTCATAAGGGGTTGTTTCAATACAACCGGCTTGTGTACGGTTTGGCGTCAAGCCCTGGTATATTCCAGAGACGATTAGAACAGATGTTTGCGGATTTACCTCACGTAGGTGTGTTCCTTGATGACGTCATCATTACGGGCAATGACACGAAGTCGCATATTGATAATCTAGTCAAAGTGTTCGAGCGCTTACAGGCATACGGTCTACGGGTAAAGAAGGAGAAGTGTGCTTTCTTCGCTAAGTCAATTAATTATTTAGGTCATGTGATTAGCGAAGACGGTATACATACGTGCCCAGAAAAGATTAAGGCCGTAGAGAGCGCGCCAGCACCACGAAATGTCTCTGAACTGAGAGCCTTTATAGGAATGGTGATGTATTATGCAAAATTTGTGGGCAATGTGAGTAGTATTTTGTCACCGTTGTATAATTTATTGAAAAGCGGGGTAAAGTTTGTTTGGTCGCGAGAATGCCAGTTAGCTTTTGAGGCTATTAAAAAGGCTCTCGGTTCGAGTGAGGTACTGACACACTACTCTGAAGACCTGCCTCTGGTTTTAACGGTGGACGCGTCCGCGGTGGGCGTGGCGGCGGTTATCTCCCACGTGACGGAGCGCGGTGAGCGGCCCGTGGCGTACGCCTCGCGCACGCTGTCAGCGACGGAGCGCGCTTATGCGCAAATAGACCGGGAGGCGCTCGCGATTGTATATGGAGTACGGAAATTCCACCAGTATCTGTATGGTCGCAAGTTCACACTTCGGACAGATCATAAACCTCTCACATATATCCTGGGGGATAAAGTAGGAATTCCGGTGATGGCTGCGTCGCGAATTCAGCGTTGGGCGGTTCTGTTGTCGGGGTATGATTATCAAATAGAATACGTAGCATCGAAAAAGAATTGCGCGGATGCACTATCCCGGTTGCCACAGGATAGGAGCGCGACGGTCAGTCGAGATGAAATAACTTATTAAAACTTTGTGGAAAATTTTTTGCCAGTTACAAATAACGAGGTGCGGGTCGCGACCACCAAAGATAAGGTTTTAAGCAGGGTGATAACTTACGTGCAGTCAGGGTGGCCGGCGTCTTGTCCGAATGAAGAAATCGGACCGTATTTCACGAGAAGACAAGAACTATATGTCGATCGCGGATGTTTGATGTGGGGCTATCGGATGGTGATACCCAGTTTGCTGCGCGAGACGATTCTTAAACAGTTGCACGTGAGCCATATGGGCATAGTTAAGACAAAGTCCTTGGCACGTAGTTACGTATGGTGGCCCCATGTTGACGCGGATGTGGAGGCTTTGTGTAGGGAATGCCAGACGTGTGCGGTGGAGGCGTCCGCACCCCCACAAGCTACACCTAGTCCGTGGCCCTATTCTACTCAGCCATGGACTAGAGTTCATGTCGACTTCTTGCAACACCGTGGTAGAACGTATTTAATCGTCATAGATTCCAGTTCGAAATGGATCGAAGCGTTTGAAATGCCGCGTACGAACGCGACCGCGGTTATCAAGGAGTTGAGGGCTACGTTCGCGCGTTTTGGACTACCTGTCGTGTTAGTTTCGGATCAGGGACCACCCTTTACGAGCACGGAGTTCAAGCAATTTTTAACACATAACGGTATAGAACAATCATTTTCCCCGGCATATCACCCGGCGTCCAACGGAGCCGCGGAACAAGCAGTGAAGTTATGTAAGCGTGCCATTAAAAAAGCGACTAGGGACGGGTTAGATATCGAGACAGCTTTACAAAGTTATCTTTTAGTGTATAGAATACGGTGCATAGTACCACGGGAGAGACGCCGGCGATGCTCCTGCAGAAGCGGAATTTGCGGTCGCGGTTAGATTTATTACGCAGCGAGCGCGCACTGGACGGCAAGGTGCGCGACGCCCAGCGCCGGCAGGTAGAGTCCGCACAAGGCACCACGCGCAACTTGGCCGCGGGTGAAACCGTTTGGGCACGGGACTACACGGGGGCGGATAAATGGGTTAAAAGCACGGTGTTAGGCAAGGAGGGTTCACGTCGTTACACTCTAGATAACGGAGATGGTCGATTTTTAGTTAGGCATGTAGACCAAATAAGGCGCAGGTCAGTTTTGTCGAGCGTGCCGTGTCCTAGAGACCGAACTGTCGATGGTGGTGAGCAGGCTGAACAAATAGGGGAGTCAGTGGGACAACCCAGTGGTGCGGGGGATATGAGTAAGGAAGGAAGAGCGATTAGTGAGGAGGAAGTACCAGCGGGACAATCTGGTGAACCGCCGGAAAAAGACGAAGCCATCGTTCCTGTCCCAGGTCCCCGGTCGCTCGTGCGATCGCCGGTGGCGTTGAGACCATTGCCTAATCGTAGTCGTAGACTTAAGTTAGACATAGATTAGTTAAGAATTTCGGATGATGTCTACTTTGAGTAATGTCTGGTGTACTTGGTAATTTAGTAGGGAGGTGTGATATATGTGGGTACTTTACCAGACACCATATCATGTAAGAGGGTAGCAATATATTTCTTTGTCTCGTATTAAATATCGTAAGGAACGGACGTGTGTTATTCCTGCAGCCCTTAACCATACGTAGGCACCCTGTATCTATCATATTTCTCAGTCAAAAAAACCAGTTTATTAAACGCATACTTGTAGTTACAAGTTTACATATTTGTAGAATTGTAACAAAATTCTGACAGGCGCACTCACCCGGTGTAATTTTTTTTTGAATACAGTTTAGACATACTCGTAGCTTTTCGAAACCTAATATGATGTTCACGTGATCATCAAGTAAGTGACGAAAAATATCCAGTGGTTATTGTGCGACGCAGGCGAATATTTTGAAGAAGGAGGAATTTCAATCTTGATGTTACCGAGTTCACATTTAATGAGAAATTTAGAGTAAGCAAAACTACCGTCGAATATTTGATAAATGCAATGAGCAACAAGCTTGCTCACGGAAGTAACAGAAATGCAGCTCTTACACCCGCCGAGCAAATTTTGTGCGCTTTGAATTGGATGGCTTCTGGAATGAACGCATGTCTGGCACGGGTGACAACTTCATTTGTTAACAGATTCTTCGGTGATGAGGTCCGCTGGCCTGAAAACTGTCATGAGATTTCTAGATTATTTATGACTCATAAATATACCTAGAATAGCTGGTATTGTAGATTGTTCTCTAATTCAAATGGATGCTCCTCGGCAGAATGAACCAGCATTCGTAGATAGAGATTTGAATCATTCTATGAACGTCATGGTGGTAAGTGGTTCAAATTTAGATTTAGGTTTGTTTTTTCTAATAATATGTAGTTGCCAAGTAAGATAAAAAAAGGTATGAAATAAATAGTGCTTAACTTAAAATAATATATTATTTATGTCCAAGTACCGACATATGGTTGGAATAATAACTGCGATTTAATCCTGAACGTACTCTGAAATGCAATTTGTCGAACAAGTTAGCAATTGAATTTTATTCTACCGTCATTGTTAGTCATTAAAAAACATAATATTACACTTAATTGTAAATTGTAACTTGCCATGACATATTTCTAATTACAATTGTTATCGAAAGCGACAGGCGTTTTTTGCAATTGTAAAGTTTTATTGAACAGGGTTTACAAGTGTGACATTTTAATTTTTTTTAGCAGTGGTACAATTACAAATTTGTACTTTTATTGAACAAGTTTTTACCTTACAATTCTACAATTATGTCACTTTTTTACAAATTTGTCGAATTGTAATGTTTATTGAATAGGGCCCTGGCCCTGGTGTCAATTTTTCAGACAGTTATTTTCAAAACCTCGTATCTAGTTTGTTGATTGATACTGAGATACGAGCTTTATTTTATTTTGACGATGCTCATATGTTATTTTTATTCGATTCTTGTACGAGTAGTTAGGCATATTAAGTTCAACAAATGTATGGTATACCATAACGTCAGTTGACAATCAAAACTAAGTAACAAATACCTACTTAAAATAAAGCTCGTATCTCAGTATCAATCAACAAACTAGATACGAGGTTTTGAAAATAACTGTCTGAAAAATTGACACCAGGCGATAAGTTTGTTTCATTTTGGATATGTTGATGAAGTGAATGTTTCTGAAAAAAATATATATTATAGAATATTAGTTTATACATAATATAGCCAAAATTGGTGGGTGTCCCTATCTCGAAAATATAAAAAAAAAAATATTTAAAAATTTAAAGTGAAAATTTCACTACTTATAAGGATATTTGGAAATCCATTTTTTTTCATAATACATCTTTATTACCTACATAATGTGTATAAGTTACAAAAAAATCTATTGAGTAGTTTAGATAAAAGAAAATAAAAACCAATTTTCGTTTTTAGGGTTCCGTACCTCAAAAGGAAAAAACGGAACCCTTATAGGATCACTTTGTTGTCCGTCTGTCCGTCTGTCAAGACCCTTTTTCTCAGGAACGCGTGGACGTATGAAGCTGAAATTTATATCAATTACTCAGGTCTACTGTCCCTTGAAGCTGTGAAAAAATCAAACTTCTAAGCCAACGCAATCAAAAGATACAGCCGTTTATGCCGCAAATTTTCGACACTTGCAAGGGAATCAAAACCTACAGGGTGCTTCCCGTGAACTCAGAATCTTGAAACTTGGTACGAAGCAACGTCTTATAGCATAGATAAAGGAATAATTACGAAAACCATAATTTTTTTTTTTAATACCTAACTTTGCACCTAATTTGCAAATTTTCGACACTTGCAAGGGAATCAAAACCTACAGGGTGCTTCCCGTGAACTCAGAATCTTGAAATTTGGTACGAAGCAACGTCTTATAGCATAGATAAAGGAATAATTACGAAAACCATATTTTTTTTTTAATACCTAACTTTGCACCTAATTTATATGGGGCGCTATACATACCAGGTGCAAACTTAACTTAACCACTTAGGGATGGAAAGTGTTTGTACGGAACCCTCGGTGCGCGAGTCCGACTCGCACTTGGCCGGTTTTTTTTTTTTAATTTTCTCAAAAACCTGAAGTATTTCAGGGTCCTTTTTTTTGTAAAATAGCATCTTACATCTGGGCTAATATATTAGCAAAACGGCAATCGATTTGGCTTCTGGGGCCGATGCCCCATACAAACACGGCTATACCCTTTAAAATGCAGGAACATAGCGGTTGCGGCGGTACCGGCCGGGGGGGCCGGCGGCGCGTGCCTATTAAATGCAATACTATTCTGTAGTATATTTAGTTTCAGCATTTCACCCGTGCGAAGCCGGGGCGGGTGGCTAGTAAATAATAAAAATTTGCGTCAGGCTGTCAGACACAGCTAGAAAAAAAAGAAGAGTACAAAGCAAGTGGAAAAGTGATACTTTACGCACAGTTTGAATGCCTATAAAAAGCTCTTTTCGAGCACATGCATTGTAAATGATTGTAAAGTATATTTCGATTTCCAATTTGCTATCGTTTAAACACCCGATGTCAACACATGACACGTGCTTATGAACTTGAGACTTCTCAGCAAACTTATTTTTCTTGTGTAGCCGGAATCATGAAACATGGTTTTTAGTTTGTTCCATAAATCATAAGTTGTCGCCGCTTACGCTTGCTTGATGTGAGCGTATAGCGATGGATCTATCGTTAAAACGAGCTTGGCCTTCGCTTTCGCGTCTTCTGCCTTTTCCGCTGCAGTAGCCTCAATGGCTGCCGCCATACCTTCCAGCACAGTACATTTTGCGCTCCAAAATCAACAGAGGTTGAAAAACACAGTAGTGGTTTGAATTAGCATGTTTTTGACCATCGAAATTTTTGACGTCAATAGACGTCGTTGGCGTCAGTGGCACGAATTCCCGATGACGTGATTTGCCGTCTTTGGCGGTCAAAGGGTTAATTTAATTCACTTATGTATGACTAGGGCGGTGCCCGCAACATCGTCCGTCCCTCGCAAAGGCTTGCAACTTGCATATCCTTCCTTCTGATGCTACGCATAAATTTCCAAATTGTACTGCTTCTTTGTTAGATATTACTCTAACCTCTTCTCTTCCGCTTGTTGCTAAGCATGGTCAGTACAGTGCCGATGCTTTGTCTATCTTATAAATTAAGACCTCCCAAGCCCAACGCTAAAATACTTCTTCAGCGCAATTTTAGTGGAATGTGGAATAAATAAATAAATATCAGACAACCTCACACAAATCAACCTAGTCCCAAATTAAGTTCAAGAAGGCTTGTGTTATGGGTACTAGGCGACGATATACATACTTGTATAGATAAATAAATACTTAAATACATAGAACATCCATGACCCAGGCACAAATATTCGTGTTCATCTCACAAATATTTGCCCTTACCGGGATTCGAACCCGGGACCGTCGGATCAGTAGGCAGTTGCTTAACCACTGCGCCAACCGCGTCGTCAACAACTAGAATGGATGTCGATAAACTGTACGACGAGGCGTCGAAGATGGACTGGATTAGAATTTGCGGGCACTTGATTAGAATAGAGCTGACACTGTTGATGACAAAGACTCACTTTTTAATTCACTTCTCATCCAGCTCTACGATATTTACGCCCCCGTCCGTTCCGTCAAAGTTAAACATCGTCGTGTTCCTTGGCTGACAAAAGAAATAAAAGCGTTGTTGGAGAAAAATAATGTGGCTAAGGCTAAATATAAAGCTTATGGTTCTGACAGGAATAAAGAGCGATATCACACTTTGCGCAATCGCTGCAGTACCATCTGCCGAGATTTTCAAAGACGACATATTCACCAGTCTGTCAAGAACGGGGACCCTGCCAAAATCTGGAAATTTCTCAAATCGCTTGGAGTAAATCACGTCCAAGTTCCTGTACTAATGATGTAAATTTCGATTTTCTTAATCAACATTTCTCTACTTCTGCCACATTTTTGCTAAAGATAATACCCTATAATATAGGGCCTATATTGTCCCAATTCCAAAAAAAGTCGACTCCTTTCACCTTTTCCGATTATCGTACAATTTCAATTCCGGTGAACTTGCGTTTGTTATTAATGAGATTAATTTAATTTATTTTAATGTAATTTAATTTGTTTGATAATTTTAAAGAAAATTTATTTGTAATGAGTACACAATGTTGTTATAGCTAGAGATAAAATGTAATTTTTTAACTGTTGGTGTTTGACGACGGGGCAGCCATTCCCAGTTCCTAGCACTAACTAAACTGCAACTGCATTGCAGAGATGTGTTTTATTACTTTTTGCTACACATTATTATTTTAATTACTATATCTTTGTTATAAGCTAAGTTTTTCTTGCAATAAATTGTTCGTGGTGAATAAATGTCCCCCATGTTTTGCCTTTCGGCGTACAAATTATAATTCACAAAAACAGAGATTATCAAAACAAAAATAATAAAACAGCATCAAGTTAATGTCGATCTGGAGCGCATTCTGAATTGGAGTAATAAGTTTGGTCTCAAAGTCAACCCTGGTAAAACTCAAGCTATCGTGATTAGCAGTTCGAAACTGATCTCCAGGGTTGACTTTGATAATGTCTAACCTGTCTTTTTTAACGGCGTGCTTATACCATTTTCGCAACAAGTTAATAATCTTGGTGTCATTTTTGATCGTACTTTATCTTGGGTGCCACAAGTGAACGAGGTTAGCAAAAACATTTTTCAAGTTCACCACTACCTAAAGGTTGTCTGGAAGATATCGCTCTTTAGTGATAAGCCCGCCTGTTGTTTACCTCTAATTGTTATTTCTTGCATTTTATTTCTTCTGTATGTTTTATGACGTGTGCAATACAGAGTACATGTAATGTACTGTATTGTATTGTTAGCAGGAAGATGTTTGCGGCAGTTATTTATCTCAGAAGACTCGTTAATTTTCTCCCCATCGCCACTAAAATTGCGCTCTCTCAAACCCTACTTCTTCCTATTTTGGATTATGCTGACATCTCTTATCTCGATAATCACGGAAGAGCAGCTTAATAAACTTAAGCGTATTCAAAACATCTACGTGCGGTTCATATTTGGGTAACGCAAGTATCCAATTTCCGATCCCAGATCAAGTGGCTTTCAATCCGTTCTCGCCGTCACTTTCACATTCTCTCTTCTGTACAATATACTCTTTAACCCTAAAACCCCCTTATACTTCAAACAGCGTTTCAGTTACTTTTTAGGGTTCCGTACCCAAAGGGTAAAAACGGGACCCTATTACTGAGACTTCGCTGTCCGTCCGTCTGTCACCAGGCTGTATCTCAAGAACGGTGATAGCTAGACAGTTGAAATTTTCACAGATGATGTATTTCTATTGCCGCTATAACAACAAATACTAAAAATAAAATAAAATAAATATTTAAGGGGGGCTCCCATACAACAAACTTGTTATAGATTATATATATATAAATATATATAGGTACGGAACCCTACATGCGCGAGTCGGACTCGCACTTGCCCAATTTTTTCTGCTAGTTCTGCTCAAAATTATCTACTCACTTCACCTCTTCTTCTTCAAAGTTTTACAAAAATTCATTCACTCAGGCTACTATCTGTGGAATTCATACCTTTTGATCTAAGGCGTGCACAATCTCTTGCTTTGTTTAAATCACACCTTAAACGTCATTATTTATCTTTTCCTTAATTTACATTGCAATGAAAATCGCTCCTCTTACCAGTAAGAGCTAGTAGTATTGTACGAGTACTATGTGACTGACTCTGGTTTGCCATCTATTTTACTCTGCTATAGGTATGTATTTATTATGTATGAGTATTGTATGTACGTATATCTGCTTTCTGTTATTTATGTATGGTTATTGCTTGTTTTTGTAGTTAATTTTTGAGGCTTAGTATGTTTTGCATCACCTACACAATCCAAACTTTTGTTGATCGGCTCCGCTACCTAAAGGTTGTCTGGAAATATATTGATAATTTCAACCAACTTTTTGAAGTGAATAATACTTTTCCCCGAGTTCTAGGTAGTAACATAGCTATTTCATGCTATAATTGCGTGCAGTCGAAAAGGTTCGAGCAGTCTTTGAAACAAAAATTATCAATGAAAAATTCAAACTGTAGGTTTCAAATATATACCAATAGCCCTGTTCTAGGTAGTAACATCAATAATATGTTAAGAAACATGTTCGATTAGAAAAAAGTGTCTACAACAATCAGCATTTTAAAAGGAATAAGGCCTCCTAAGTGTCAAAATACTCTACCAGTTGGAGAAAAACCAACACACAATATAAAAGAGCCGAGCTCGCAAGTGGTTGTCATAGCTGCCTTGACGTTTAACAACCAGCGAAAAATAAAGCGAATTTTTATAAATAAAACACTAACAACATCATAGACACGGCTGAAATCCCCATAAATAGTTATAAAACGACACGACATCGCTATTTTTAATTTAGTGCCTCAGCAAGTGCCGACATTGAAGTGAATACTGTAAAATGTTGACAGCAGCGTATTTAGTTACGGTTTTGCTTAGTGTGGCGGAGGCGGCAGATTATCTGGAAAATAAAGAGAAGGGATACCATAGAGGACTTATGGCAGATTGTAAGTGTTTTTTTTTATGGAGAGGGGTCATTATTTCAGGAAAAACCTTAATAGCGGGATGCAGGATTAAAACGGGCGCGGGCCGTGAGCTGTACAGCGCTATTTGTTGGTGAAAAATAATTAGTCCGCACGGAGGAATGAAGTTTAATCAATTTTAGCACAAAGACATCCAGAGATGTTTACAGGATACTTTTTACCTGACAAAGGTCAAGAAAGTATACGCGGACAAAGTTGCATATTTTAGTTTTGATTATGGTAAATACCTATTGTAACAAATGAAATGGCGAGTACAGATAGGTATCCATGAAATATTAAGGCTACATTAAGAGGCCTTATTCCTTTAAAATCATTTTTTTTCATATTTTGACAAATACATTGACAATTTCAACCAAATTTTTGAAGTGAATAATACTTTTCCGTGAGCTCTGGATAGAAACATAGCTATTTCATGCTTTAATTTTCAAAACCAGATTTCTGCGTGAATTTTTTCAGTTTCGAGTAGTTTTGAAACAAAAATTATCAATGAAAAATTCAAAGTAAACTTTTATTCAACTAATAGAATCTGCTGTTGTTTACCTTTATTATAATTTTACGTACTCGTATTTTCTTTGTCGTTGAGGTAAAAAGTGCAATAAAAGGCACTTATTCTATTCTAATAAAATCCTCAGGCCCCGGCTCCTGGAAACCCGCACAAATCTCCGGAAACACTCTGAAGAAATTACGTATAGCAGTCCTCGGTCAGAGGACACAGGGACTGAAAGAAAACCTGACAACGTACAACTATTACCACGCAACGGACTTGGCGCGGCATCCCGAAGTGGACTTCAGTAAAAAGACGTTGCTTTACGTCCCTGGGTATCTTGATACCTACGTGATGCCGGCATGGCGGCATTTGGGGCATCTGTATAAGGACTTGGGCTACAATGTCCTGGTTTTGGATTATCAGGCTTTTACGGATACAGAATTTGCTGTGTAAGTATTGATGTTTTACTGGACACTAGCTTTTGCCCACGACTTTGTCTACTTAGAATTAGTTACCGCCATAAGGGACTAGAAAAGCGCCGAAAGAAAGAGCGGCAGATATTCAATTACCGACACATATGCACTAGCTACTATACTAAATTCCATTTCTCTTTTGACCACGTTAACGAATTTTCGTTATAAAAACTATCCTATATATGTCCTTCCCCGGGACTCACACTATCACCATACAATTTCATATAAATCGGTTGCACGGTTTAAGCATGATGGGGCCATTTTGTTTTGTTGTACCCCACTTTCTTTTTTATATTTTGGATATGGATAGTTTTCAGAATCACGAGCTTGAACTAGCTAAAATATCCAAAATGTAAAAAAGTGGGGTGTACGACAAAAAACAAAAAAAATGGCCCGAGGAGGTAAAATTTATATTATAATACGGATAATAAATAGTATGGATTATTATACACAGGGATAGGGATAAATAAAATGAAATGAAAAGAAATTTATTTGGTGCAGAACATGAGTTTTTACATAAATAGGTACATAAAAATAACAATAAATAATAATAAATACATATATGGTGTTAATATAATATTACAACTTTGGTTCCAGAACAAAACATGTTCTACTGTATTTACAGTTTGCACTTACATTTGACACTTAATAATAAGAGACAACGTGATACTGATATCAAAACAATTACATTCATTATTATTATCAATTACATTTATTATTATTACATTTATTTTTTATTACAATAGCAGTCTTAGCAATATATTTTAATTAAAATAGTCAAATTCATAATTTAAGTATTCCGTGACTGAGTAAAAACTTTTCTCTATTAGCCATTAATTCATCCATTTCTGCGTATTAGGTTCGGTATTTGTTTTACTACTTTTTTCTCTGAGGGCACAGAATAAAGTCTAATACCACAACGAGCAGATTCAGATCTTTATGAAAAAATAATTTATATTTTATAACACAAGGAATTTTGAGCCTTCTATGCTAAGAAAAAGGGCAGACGACATAATGAACTTTTCCTTTATTTTAGTTAAATTCTGTCAATTATACTTTAAAAAATTTTCAGCGCTGCGCGACTAATGCGTCCAGTTGGAAGACACACAGCCGAAATACTAGCCAACCTGACAACCCTCGGCCTAGAGCCAAAAAAACTTGAACTGGTCGGATTCAGCATGGGCGGCCAACTCATTAGTTTCATAGCCAAGAACTATCGTGAGATCACCGGGAAAAATATCTCTTCACTCACCGCTCTAGACCCCGCTGGGCGCTGCTTCCGACACCTGGGACCAGGCCAAAGATTAGACCCATCTGATGCCGACTTTGTCCTAGTCGTTTCTACAAACATCGGCGGTTATGGCATAGCGACTCCAGTCGGACATGTCACGTTTTATGTCAACGGAGGGGAGACCCAGTCTGGAGATATATGGTTTCTTCCTTGCGAATCTCTATGCAGCCACTTGAAAGCCCATTCCCTTTGGATATCAGCTTTGATGAACCCCGGTAATTTTATAGGTATGCAATGTGATTCCATAAGGCAGGCGAGGAATTTCGACTGTTACGATAGGAAACCATTTGTAACCAATACCATGGATTTGTTCACGGATAGGAGTAAGCCGGGTATTTATTATTTGTCTACGTTCAACAGATATCCGTATTATCTGGGTAAAATAGGTTTGAAAAGGACTGGGAATGTCGCTATGAGGCAAATGGGATCGGTTAATGCTGATGACATGATGGTGCTTTAACACATTCACGGAGGCAGACCAGCGGGCCTCTGATGGTTGCGTTTATCACGCGATAAAATAACTGACAAAGCATCTGTCACTCACACTCGCATCTTGTCAAAATATGACATCAAAATATCACATGTATCGCGTGATAAAAGAAAACAACATAGGCCCGCTGCACTTTTAAAATTGTCTAGCTAAAAACGGCACTAGAGGCATTTGTCTTCATATAAAAACTATGTGAAATGTTCGGCTATAGACGGAGTGGCAGTATTGCGAAAATTAAAGTCGCCGTCCACAGACGTGGTGATGTTCATCGTTGTTCCCTAATCTAAGTGCATCGACCTAGTCGACCTAGTTCGTGAAAGTGTTAAACAAAAACAACATCGGCAAATAGAAACCAAATGTTTTACCACTAATTCAGATATTATAGCATAGGATAGGACTCAAATGAATATAATATATATATTTTTTTATATGTACCATTTTAACAAGCTGTGTGTATAATTGTCACAAAATTGAGGTTCATTTAAAATTAAAATGTCATATGTTTTATTACAAAACCAATGAATATACTCAACGCAAACGAATAAATAGAAGATAGATTATCCTGGCAAGTTCATAGCCATGAAATGTGACTGTATAGCAAGCAAAAGACCACAATTGTTATGATAGGAAGGCGATGGAAAGGGTACTGTCGTTTGGTATACGAATAGAAGTAAACAGGGTATTTATTATCTGGCAACTACTAATAGGGACCCATACTAGTTAGGTAAGAGAGGCTTAAATAGGCGAGTTGATCCCGTAAGTCAGATCGGTTTGCTCAACGCCGTTGACGTGTTGCGCGTCAAATGAATAAAACGTAAATAATTAGCCAAACTTTGCTTCGATTGCATTTTTTTTCATATAATGTCAAATATGATTAATTTCAACTAATATTTTAAAGTGAATAATACTTTTCCGTGAGTTCTAGAAAGAGACATAGAGCTATTTCATGCTTTCATTGCGTGCAGTCGAAAAGAAGTTTTTAAATATTTTGACAATTTCGAGTAGTTTGTGAAACAAAAATTAACTTATTAGTAGGTTTCAAATATACAGGGTGTTCGGCACATGGACCGACAATTTTTTTTGGGATATAGTTGGGGTTATTTGCTATCTTTTCACCCTTGGACCTTGGGTCCTAAGGGTCACGGTTGTGGAGATATGATTTTTTAAATGTTGTTTCTCAAATTTCCCGAAATTCCGCCTTTAAACGTTTGTAACTTTTTTTTTAATGTATGTACAATTTTTTTGTTTAAAATAATACTTGGCAATACACACTTGGTCAAATAATAACAGTTTTTATTCTAATTGATGGTCTCAGAGGGACGTACGAGGTATTTTATTCCACAAAAATACTGATTGTGTGAAAAAGATCCAACTTCGAAATTCAATTATGATAAAACTAAAGATAAAAGAGGACTTCATTTTTTTTTTAAAGTTCTCTAGTTTATGACCTTTCTAACGATATGCTACACACTGATAACAAATAAATCTTAGTCAAATTACGGGGATATTCCGTCAATAGGGCGGAAATTATTATGAATTTGCGAGTACAGCAATTTTATTTGTAACCAAGGTCCAAGGGTGAAAAGATAGCAAATAACCTCAAATATATCCCAAAAAATTTTGTCGGTCCATGTGCCGAACACCCTGTATACCAATAAAAATCCTGTTCTAAGTAGTAACAATGATAATTATGTTAAGAAACATGTTTGATCATGGAGAAAAAGGTCTAAAAAATCAGTATTTCTGAACGGATAAGGAGCCTTAAGATTGCCCACTTTACACACTTGTATAACTGTTATCTATTGGATGGATTAATGCATCTATATGGGTCGTGTAGTGTTTTTGTTAACTGGTAAACAGGTACCCGTACTTTTTAGGTAAGGAAGGGTTAAAGAGGTGAAGTGATCAATTAAGTTACATCAGTTCGATCAACGTTGTTGACGTATTGCGCTTGAAATAAATAAATTATAAATAGTTAACCAAACCTCGCTTCATTTGTGTTTTATAAAGACTGGTTTTCGTTGGAAATTGGCTACTTTCCACTCTTGTGTCATAAATTACTATTGATTAACTATTATGTCTAGAAGTATAGCTTGTTTTATTTTGCCCTCTTCTTCACTGCGAATTCGGGCTTTTAACTTTATCCTACGAAGTAAAGTGGGTGGGATACGTCCTCTTTAAAAAAATATGTGGTAGATACAATCCTGCCATTTTTCTCTACGAGTATGAAGTCATGTTGAGCAAAATGGTTCGATGCACTACTAACGGGCCTCCGATGTTTTTTTTGTCACGCGATAAATGAATCATAAATAATGCGTTATTTTACATACTTGAGAGATGATCATACGTATGCTGATGTATGTACTACAATATAATCAGACCTGCAGTCAATCTATTGATACAGTTTTGCAAACATCTGTTCTTGTAATCAGCCTTTGCAATTTGCAATAAAATAAAAAAACTGGTTAACCCTGGTCGTTTTATTACACTCCTGTCTAATCTGGATGCTTGTATTCTGAAGGTCACCGTTAGGTAATGCCAAACTGATTATTTTTCTACAGAAATAACCGATTATAACAGGTCATACTATGGCAAAATAACTGGTTTTTCATTCCCTAGTCACCGTCAACAGTAAGATAAAAGCCTTCCAGGCCGATGTCGACGAATTCTTGAGTGGCGACCACGCATCGCAAGACAAAGGTAAACTGATACTCTGTTGGAGATCACTGGAGTCTGATGGATGCGGATGGCGTAGGAACTATCACGGTGGCGTTCTTTAGAAAATACCTATGTCTGGCAATGAAGCTGGCTTATCATGATGATGACAAGTTTCTTCGTCAGCTGTTTATCTTATGAAATTGGGCCTAAACCTCTGCTTAAATTTAGAATGCATGTTTATTCAAGGGCAAAGCTCTATTGGTAAGTGGTAATTTTCTAAGTCAGTATTAGTTAAGTAAGTATCAAACCTACTTAAAAAGTGAACGGACTTGAATACGCTCCTACATCCTATGCGTACTAGACGTAGTAACGAGGGGGATTCACTCCGAGCCGCGTGTCAAGAAATATACCAGAAAATTTCGGGTAACGAATGTGACTCAGTATCATTAAATTGTATGAATGTATGTATGACACTTTATTATAGATAAAAACACATTACAAAAGAATATGCCTGTACAAAGGCGAATTTATCCCTTTAAGGGATCTCTTCCAGTTAACCTTTGAGCAAATGAGTGATAAACACAAATGTAAATTATCCTGATATCATGGAAGTGCCTACTGGATCTCACCACTAGGACACAAGTGTGTTTTTCGTTTTTCTACTCACTTCAATGAACATTTTAGAGCCTGTATCATAAAATTGATCTCATGATGAGCCGTGGAAATATCCACTGGATCTCAAGAATGGTTCAACGCAGACACGTGCGATTTTCACATTTCAATTCACCTCAGTAAAAAATTGTACCTGTATCATAAAATTGACCTGATCATATTGACTTGTTGTCGTGATACTCAATTTTATTTGTCTCATCATCATCATATCAGCTGATAGACGTCCACTGCTGGACAATGGCCTCCCCCAAATTCATCCAGTTAATTAAAAATTGCTTGTAAGATAAGTACAACTACAGAGAAATAGTTTCCCTTTTGTTTGTGTTGGCAACCCTAGGAGTATGACACGCCCCACAGAAGATGCAACCAACAGCGCGCACGTCATTCAAAATTATCAATCAGATACAAGTAGGCTAATTCGCTTGCAAAAGTGACAAATAACAAAAGAGTGCGGCTTCTGTAGTGTCTTTATTGTGTGGTAGTACGTAGGTACCCTTCAGGAATTAGATATCATTAGAAAATTCCATGATGCAGATATTTGCTGGGAAATACGAGGATACGAATATTATGTACGAATATATTTACATAAGTATATAAATATCGCACAAATAAACAACTGTTCAGTTCGTTTAGAGACAGCGAGGCGTACACCATATAGTTATCATAATTGAAAATTATTTCGCATAAAGGAATCAAGAAGTGGACCAACAAGCAAATAATTATTTGAATAACCCCATAAAAGAAAATATAGATAGAGATATTAGAGATTCTATAGTTAAGCACAGATTTAAACATGGAAAAGATTCAGGGTAGCATAATTGTGAAAGTGGCGTGTGTGGGGATGTTGTTTGTCATCTCTGTGGGGGCAGTTGAGTATTCCGAACAAAATGAAGGCCAGGCTTTAGGATGGCTACCTTTCTGTAAGTATTAGCTATAACTACGCTTCATCTCTTGTGTTTAGGTATGAAATATTACCGTTCTCTTGTCATTATCACATTTGTTGCAGCAGAGGGACGCAGCAAAATTTCTTACACTATGTCCTTTGCCCTGTCATCTGGTAGTTTGATTTTTTCCTATCCATAATCAACTTGTGCACATCCGGGCTCCTTGACAACTATATTTTAAATTGTTTATATTTTACTTTATAGCCTTTAAACTGAGAGGGTAAATTGCTGTAGATATATTTTATACTTAAGTGATTTTTACTCTCGTCTAGGTAATAATTGGTATCTGATGTTCTTTTTGCTAAATTGGATCGTTGAATTCGCATCCACGATCGTATTTGCAGTGATCTTATACGAATTAATTTTTTCCTTATCTCTATAACTGACTAAAGGAAAAAAGTCAAAGATCAAGTTGAGCGATGTGCAACATGTGAGCATGACACAAAAGTGATATTTGATAGAAAAACTGATATTCTGCTAGAGTTAATTGTAACGAAAATTCTCCAATTAAAATGTTTGTTTCTTTATATTAAAAATTGGTTCTGAAATCTTTATGTCTAGCTGGGTAATTCTTATTCTCATGCATTTTTTTGTGATTTGTAAGAATCACATGTTTATTTTGTTTAAATCAAAAATCTATTTATGCCTTTGTTGAGCAAATATCCTCTACTTATCTTTTATAAACACATTTACCTTAAAATATTCAGAAATATATATAAAAAAAAGAATGTTTGCCCAAAATGTCACGTCCATGCCGTGTGATATCTCCCGATTTTCTAATAAAATATTTTTTTCTGCTACAATATCAAGTAATTTTGACTAATGTTATACGAATGACGCAAAGCTAATAAATGTCTGATAACATTATTAAAATATTGTAAAAGTATAATGTAACAGTTTCTGATTCAGAACATCATAAAGTTTGTGATCAATTTTTTTGTCACAGCCATGTGTGTTTGTTTAAATACGTGTAACTTGGTAGACAATTATATTTGAAGCTAGCAGCCCTATTTAGGCTTTTTAAGAACGAAAAAACTACCTTCTTGTCGGTTCTGCTTATGACAAAGTGCGGTGAATGTATAGCAAAATTATTTTCTTGTATTTATTAAAGAAAAGGACAACCTTAGTACGTCACCACCGTGGAATGAGTTTTAAATGTAAGTTCTACTGTTATGTTATTGATACTTATATAAATTGTACCTCAGAAATAACAGAATAAGGTGATTGTTTAAAATTGGCGAGACAAAGCAAATTGTTCCATTATGTCGCACATGTTCAAAATTTGTCACGACCATAGATAGATCTAAGTGTCACGACCACGGAATTTTTCAAACCTCGGTTGTGACATGTAATGCTTGGTTGTGACATTCTTGTAGTATATTTGAATAATTTGATGATTTTGTTTGCTAAGTTGGGTTATCAATTTGTTGTATTTTTTCCGCAGATGTCACCAAAGAAAAATAAATTAAATCAGCCATCTAGCGAGAGTCTCTTAAGATGTTTGTCGTGACTCTTCGCTATAAGACTGTTAGCCGAAACGACTATCGGGACAATGATCGTCGAGTCAACATCCCACATGGCGGTCACCTCGTGAGCCAAGTCAAGGTACTTGCTAAGTTTGTCCTTCTCGGCCTTCACGAGGTTCTCGTCATGGGGGATGGTGATGTCGACGAGCACTGCCTGGCGCTTGGATCGATCTACCAAAACGATATCAGGCTTATTGGCTACAATAGTCCTGTCTGTGATGATAGATCGATCACAATAGAGCGTGGCACGACCATTCTCAACTGGCATCGGTGCGTACTTATAGTACGGCACCTCAGACCCCACAAGACCGTATCGAAGAGCAAGTTGCTGGTGAATGATCCTGGCTACTTGGTTACTTGTTATTTGACACAATTACTTGATTTTCGATGAAATTGTCACACCCATGTTATACAGTCTCACAACTATGCTTAGGGATGTCACAGCCGTGATGTACACATGCATTACTTTAATCACTTGCAGAGGGTATTAAGCTTGTCCATCTGCACCAAAAATTAGCCTTTGGTATGTACTCTTAATATACACCGCAATATATCACAGAAAAAAAAATAAAAAAAAATGTTAATATTTTAAAACTATATGAGAATCACCCAGCTAGTCTAGCGCCGGACTCTTCTTTTTAGTCGGCATCTTCATTGCTGAAAATCGTGTCTAACGTGAAATATTAATTCGTCACTTGATGCACCATGCTTTTCCACTCGTTTCTATTCTCGGCGATCTTGATGGCCTTAGGTATTGACAGGCCAGTGAGCGTCTTTACAAGATCTGACCAACGGGTAGTTGATCGACCGCGCGGTCTTTTTCCGTCTACTTGACCAACTACCATCAGCTGTTCCAGATTATCCGGGTTCCTGCGAGCGACGTGTCCGAAATAGTTTAATATCTGCTGGAAGCAGATAGCGGACAGCCTCTTGGTTATTCCGAGCTCCTTCAGAATGGACGCGTTGGTTCGGCGCGCAGTCCACGGGATTCGCAACATACGCCTCCAGCACCACATTTCAAAAGCATCAATCTTCGCTCTTTCTTTCTGTCTTATTGTCCAGGATTCGGCGGCGTAGGAGAAAATTGAGAAAATCAGCGCACACACTAGTCTCACTTTGGTTTTGCGGGATATATTCCGATCTCTCCAGATGGTATAGTAAGTGACACTGCTTTGGACATTTGGATTCTCCTGATTATTTCCCTTTCGCTGCCACCCTCGTTGTTAAGAAGCGCCGCTAGCGCCGGACAAAGGGTGGCAATTTCGAACGACAGCGTAATAGAGTCGCCTAAAAACTTTTATGAATAAATGAAAAACAATTAAATTAAATAATAATTTATCTATATAATCATTTGAATAACAAAACCTAACATTTCATGGTGTTCCTTAAATTATTTCTCTAAAAATATGGGTACTTGCATTATAAGAGTTATTCTCATATTAGTGAAGTAAGGTAAATAAAAAAATTACTAATTAAATCCATTTTTTTATATTCATGAACTGACCAGCGATTGCCCTCAGTAACACCTGATGGTAAGTGACTATGGGGTCGAAGATGTAACTCGCCGGTTCAGCAATAGCATTTCTCTTGCCTTGAAAAAAAATTGGGCAAGTGCGAGTCGGACTCGCGCACCGAGGGTTCCGTACAAACACTTTCCATCCTTAAGTGGTTAAGTTAAGTTTGCACCTGGTATGTATAGCGCTCCATACAAATGAGGTGCAAAGTTAATGCAACCAATCCCTTTGTTGTATGGGAGTCCCACTTAAAAAAATATTTTATATTATTTTTAGTATTTGTTGTTATAGCGGCAATAGAAATACATCATCTGTGAAAATTTCAACTGTCTAGCTATCACCGTTCTTGAGATACAGCCTGGTGACAGACGGACGGACGGAAGGACGGACGGACGGACGGACGGACAGCGAAGTCTCAGTAATAGGGTCCCGCTTTTACCCTTTGGGTACGGAACCCTAAAAACCAAATACAAATTTTCAAAAAATACATATTTTTAAGTACTATTGACAATAGGTACAGTTTTCGAAAGGGAAACGAGTAATGATGTTTATCCGTTCCACAGGTCCCGGTTCTGACAAACCCGCCAAAATCAAACCAGAACATTTGTCCAAGTTAAAACTATCAGTCCTAGGCCCCGGGTCGATTTTCACGGGAAAATGGACTTCGTACACCTACTACAACATAGAGCAACTAGCCAAGGATCCTGAGGTTGATTTCAACCGAAGAACTATAGTTTATTCTCCAGGATATTTAGAATCTGCCACATTACCCGTTGGAAGATATCTGGGCACCCTTTATAAGGAAATGGGGTACAATGTTCTGCTTGTAGAATACGTGCAATGGACTGCGAACGTATACCCTGTGTAAGTACTAATAAACATGTTAATTTTATTACCAAAACTAATTGTTCCTCTGCTTCATATATAAGAGTCAAGATATGGGCAAAAAACTAAAATTGGTGTAAGTACTTTTACAAAATGGGACCCTGACGCATGGTGTTTGTAAATTCTTCAAAATGACTTTATAAAATAAATCGTTACAACAATAGTCCCATCGTGGGACAGGTGACCATTTTGTCAATTTTACAGTCGAGTTTTAATATTTATAAGATTATAAGCAATCATTTGATCAAAAATACCTGAACACGCCTCCACGTCGTTAAAAATAGCGGCTTTTTCACATATTTTTGATCTCATTTTTGCTCATAATTTTGAGAAGCAACCGTTACAACCGTTAGGTAAGTATACAAAGGTAAGCACTTTATTTTACACAAAAACAGTTAAAATACTATAGGTACAAAGGCGAACTTATCCCTATAAGGGATCTCTTCCAGTTAACTTTTGAGGAATTGAGTGAGTACGAGAAGAAAATAGACAAACTAATACCGTGTATACAAAAAGGTATTAAACATAAAAAAAAAACTATAAGTAGGTCCATAACACACACATAATATACTTTCAATCAATACATACATTAATATATATATGTACAATACAGGAGAGAGCAATAATATTCGACCTGCTCTAATTTATAATTTAAGCTAAGTTATACGAGTACAGTATAAAGTTATACTCCTTTGTATTGTGTGTTGCTTGGTTTGTCTACCATTTACATTTGTGTTTAGCACTCATTTGCTCAAAGGTTAACTGGAAGAGATCCCTTAAAGGGATAAGTTCGCCTTTGTACATGCTTATTCTTTTGTAATGTGTTTTTCTCGTTTCTATGTACAATAGTGTTTACATACATACATACATACATACATACATACATACATACATTCATACATACATACATACATACATACATACATACGTATCGTGTGCTAGCTATCAAATAAGTTTCTGTCAAAAATGACATTTTAGTGGCAAGCTTTTATAGCCGACTGTACTTTTCGTTGAATATCCATCAAATGCTCACTGAGACGATTCTAAAGAGCCCAAGCTCGGTAGGATTGCTTTTTCTATTATACAGTTCCTATGGCCACCTTCCGGCTCCATCATCAGATCAGCCCCACGGTACCATATTATTGTATTGTCATCAAAGTTAAGTAAGTATGCAAAATTTCAGCTCAATCGGTTGACGATATCTGCTTCAAAATTGAGTTGCAAGATTTCACCCGAACATACCATACTTTAAACATACCATGCAAGTTAAATAAAAGCTTTAAATGAAATAACTTTACAAAACAGTCAAAAATTAATTACTTATGCTATCATTAAGCAGATCTTTTTCTTTTTCCGCTCTTAGAGTGCCGGACAGCAGTAAACAGAAACTAAGTTAACTTCTAAGGTTAAGGAAAATTTGGAGAACACGACGTTGTACTTAACCGTTACTTGTACGGGGCTTCTCTTTGTGCTCCCTTGAAGAAGGGTGGAGGTATCAGACCTATAGCAATAGGCAGTGGCGTGCACAGAGTTTTACGACAGGGTAGACACAAAATTTTGAGAACCTAATAACTTACAGAAATACTGCGGGACAGTTTTTTTCTTCGTCTTCTCAAAATATCAAGCAAATCGACCATCTCTAAATAATTTCCTCTATTAACTGACGACCGCAAACAATGGACACCACCACAATTAAAATTATCCATTTTCAGACAACTTTTAAGAATACACTAAAAACTTTTATTCGCTTATTTACTAGTCACCACTATCACACGTAATATAATAATCAAAACAAACAAAACAATGATGGCGTCCAAGTATGCAAAACCTATAGGTAACAATAATACGACAAACTTAAATAGTACGGTTTTTGAGCTAATTAAAGTTACAAAAAAGCGCCTTTTTAAATTCGTTACATAGTCAACATCGGAAGTTCGAATCTACAAATAATAGCTAAGGAGAGAGCGAGAAAGGCTACCCGTTCGGAATTGTTCGCTTAACATCGGGCGTCGCGGTATTCGCGCCTCGCTCGGTAACATCCTACATCCGTAAGGAAGTAAAAGACATGAGACAATGTCTCACTTCTGTATTTGTGTGCGTGAGTTTTGTTCTTGTGTGCAATATTTTTATAAGAACGCACACACACGCAGTCAGTGTTACCACGAGGCACACAAATATAAATTTAGACAGAAAATCGCCTGTCTTTACCGCTTACGGCGCGTAGCGGCGCTAGTGTCGCGGAATGGTTCAGAAAGTTAATCTCCACGGAAACGACCAATACGTAGGTTTTGGCGCACCGAGTCGATAGATGGCGTGGATCGCAAATTGATTATTTTTGTACATTTGTTTTATATAATTTTATAAAAAGGTAATGCTTGTAACAATAAATAATATATTTCGTTTCTGTAATCAACTAGGGTAGGCAGTGTCTTTTTGTCTTTATAAGGTGCACGCCACTGGCAATAGGGAATACAATACGTTGTCTGGTGGCCAAGTTATGTTGCTGGATGGTTAGGGAGCCAATGGCAGATTATTTGCAGCCTGTCCAGTGAGTGTTGTGAGACAGCTATACATGCTACCTGGGCTTTTGCACTCGCGAGTGAGAGAACTGACAGTATTATTCTTAAGATAGACGTAAATAACGCGTTCAATAGTGTTGAAAGGTACACTATTCTGGGCGAGGTCTTAGACCAAGTACCGTCAGCTTACCCGCTCCTTCATCAATGCTATTCTAAGGCCAGTAATCTATTCCTCAGTGACGTTTCTGTTCCCTCACAAGTGGACGCTCAGCAGGATGATCCTTTAGGTCCCTTGATTTTTTGTTTGGCCATACAAAAAGTAATTTCATCATTGGAATCTCCCCTTAATCCGTGGTATCTGGATGATGGCACTATTGGCGGGGATCCACGAGTAGTGCTGGAGGACCTCAAGAGGCTCGTGCCAGGTTTCAAGGCAGTCGGATTGGAAATAATCCCTAGTAATTGCGAGTTATTGTACGACGCGTTTGGCTCGGTTGGTAGACACCTGCCTACTGAGTCGGCGGTCCTGGGTTCGAATCCCGGCCGGGGCAAATATTTGTGCAAAATATTTGTTCTTGGGTCATGGATGTTATCTATATATGTATTTATATATTATGTATATCGTCGTCTAGTACCCATAGTACAAGCTTTGCTTAGTTTGGGACTAGGTCGATTTGTGTAAGATTGCCCCCTAATATTTATTTATTTATTTATTGTAGCGATGGACTTGAGTTTATTGCCAGATTTTGAATTATTGTTGCCTGGGGTACGCCGTTTTTATAAACCATCGTTACGTTTATTGGGCGCTCCTATTTTCCCAGATGGAGTTAGTTCGGCACTTGAGGAGAAAATGTTGGCATTGCTCAGTGTCCAAGAACACTTGGGTTATTTATTAGCACACGTCTTACTGGTTTTGCTTCGAAGTTGTTTCGCGATGCCACGGATGACATATATTTTAAGAACGTCTCCGACATTGTGGCTAAACTAGATGAGACGCTTGAATTGGCGCTAGAGTCTGTACTTAATGTGAACCTAAATGAGTCACAGTGGTGTCAGGCTGCTCTTAGGTGGTGGCGGGCAGGGAATACGTCGCTGTCAAGAGCTCAGTGTGGTAGCGTTCTTTGCCTTTGCTTATGTTACTTCGGGACTTGTCACTCGCATTTGGTCCAATAATGGTGAGAGTACCTACCGAGGTACCATATCTAATAGAGGCGCAGGCTAAATGGACTGCCGTGTATCAAAGCGACGAGCGGCCGGATAACCTTACCGCTCAGAGAGGTTGGGATGACCTATTGTGCAAAGATATATGCATCTTTGTTGGGCGCTGCACAGGGTTCCAATCAAGCACGTATTAGCCAAGCCGCAGCCAAGGTAGAAGCAGGAGCGTGGCTTCAGGCATTGCCATCACCTCCGTTGGGTACACTGCTGGATAATGGTTCTTTGAGAATCGCGGTGGCTTTGCGTCTAGGGCCCAAGGTCTGTGAGCCGCATCGGTGCATCTGTGGGGTCATGGTCGAAGAAAACGGAAACCATGGCCTGAGTTGTCAGAGGTGCGCCGGGCGGTTCTCAAGGCATTATGCCATTAACGTTGTCATTCGGCGGGCTCGTATCTGGTTCAACAGATTTCGTTGGCCATACAACGTGGGAATGCTGCCAGTGTAATGGCAACGTTTGGGCCAGGTGCGACTCGGAGCGAGCCTTTTAAGTCCTTCTTCACTTTCCAAGATCAAGATGTTATCCATCCAAAACTCTGACGAAGCCTGTTGCGGATGTCACGTTATTGGTGTGTTGTTTGATGAAGCCTGTCGCTGATTAGATTTTGTGTTCTCTCTGACGATGCCTGCGTTGCGAATTTGACTTTTACAAAAAAAAAGATCTTTATTTAATCGAATTCTAGGTTTATACGTCGAATATAGCTTATATATTAAAGTTTGGGACTCATTAGCCATTTGATGGCATCGTCTTTCAGGTTGATCAGCAGATCTGATAATGGAGACGGAAGCTAGCCACAAAGTTTCTGGTCTACTAAACCCAGACTAATCAAGTTTCGACTCGTACGAATGATCTCGATAGGCATTTATTATTTATGTCAATGCTACTAATGTGTATGCTGCTTGCTTACTTTGTGTTAATGCTGGTGTCCCTCAAGGCTGTGTGCTTTCGCCTACACTGTTTCTTCTGCATATCAACGGTATGCTGTAAATCTGTGGCATTCACTGCTATGCGGATGATAGCACGGGTGATGCCTCCTCCGCCGGCCGCGCCAATATTTCTCAGAAAATTGTCATTGACAGCCGTAAAAAGCTTGTATCTAAAATTGAAACTTCTTTAAAAGAAGTCTCAAAATGGGGTCGACTTAATTTAGTCCAGTTTAACCCCGTAAAGACACAGTTTTGCGCGTTTGCCGTAAATAATCTGCATTTGTCGCATCATCTCATTTTGAGAACGCTCCCCTAACTTCCTCAGCCGCTATTAGAATCCTTGGCGTCGACATCTTGAGTGAAGTCCAATTCCGCGGCCATTTAGAGGATAAGGCTAAATGAGCCCTTAAGAAGCTCGGCGTGCTCAACAGATCGAAACTATCCATTTCTATGTATTTAAATATATAAGTATGTAGATCGTCATCTAGTACACATAACACAACCCTTCTTGAGCTTAATTTGGGACTAGATAGATTTGTGTGAGGTTGTCTGATATTTATATTTATTTATCTGCGGGCTGAGGCGCCTAAGTACCAGCTTCTCCCTCTAGAACGCATTCAACGGAGACCGACTCGTATCGTCGGTTGCCAGCGAATTTCAGATCGGCTTGACTCCTTGGCGCTGCGTAGGGATCTGCATCTTTTATCGCTTATATAACAGGGAGTGCTTCGAGGAATTGTTCGGATTGATTCCTGCCGCATCCTTCCGCCATCGTTCTACGCGATAATTCTTTTATCCTCACCACTTATATAGTTGGCAGTCCACAACTGTGCGTTTATCTAGAAATTTCCTGCCTCGCACGGTATGACTGCATTGTGGAATGAATTGTCGCTTGCGGTATTTCCGCACTGATACGACCTTCAAAACTACAAAAACGTTTTAATATTTGTGTGCATATTTAGAAACTTAGGTGTTAGTTGTTGCGATCTGTTAATCATTCTTATATTTACTTTTCAGTGTCGCGCGCATGATGCGCCCTGTCGGCAGACACGTAGCCGAGATGTTAGCCAAATTGATAACCGTCGGTCTAGACCCAAAAACGCTGGAGCTATACGGCCTCAGTCTCGGCGGTGTGGGTATGACCTTCATAGCCAAGAGTTACCGTGAAATCACTGGTCGGAACATCTCAGCGATTACCGCCCTCGACCCTACCGGCGCTTGCATGAGAAGCCGTAGTCCAGAACACAGGTTGGACCGATCAGATGCCGATTTCGTCCTTCACCTTCTTACCAACTCAGCCGGCTACGGTATGGACATCCCAGCTGGACACGTGACTGTCTACGTCAATGGGGGCGAATTCCAAACTGGTTTCTTTTCGAATTTCGAATGTGATGACCTATGCAGTCATTTGGCAGCGTTTTTTATTTGGTTATCGGCGTTATATAATCCCGGTAAATTCATAGCCATGAAATGTGACTCTGTACAGCAAGCTAAAGACCATAATTGTTATGATAGGAAGCCGATGGAAACGATCACTGTCGATCGGTTTACGGATAGAAGTAAACATGGTATTTATTACCTGGCAATTGGTAACAGATACCCGCACTATTTAGGAAAGAGAGGCTTAAAGAGGCGAGCTAATCGCGTAAGTCAGATCGGTTTGCTCAACGCCGTTGACATTTTGCGCGTATAATGAATAAACGTAAATACTTAGCCAAAACTCGCTTCACTTGCATTTTAAGATTGCCTACTTTATAGCCCTGTAAGGGGTTTTACAACCCACGCCATATTAAGGATTTTCAGTGGTACTAAATTATTTTACTGGCAACGACAAAGTTTTGCTTAACTTACGTTGACCGTCGGCGAATGCCACTGATGTAAACAAAGAGGAAACAGGACTAAATATTCCCCAAATTTCAAGTATTTTTTGCATAATAAAGCCAAAACTATCCACAGTGGTGAAAGTCAAGTTTTTTCTATAGGATTCAGTATTAAGTTTGTAAGAAGAACGAAGGATTGGGAGCATTCCGGTAAACAAGTTTTTGAATTTTGATAATGATAAATCCTTGACTGACGTTTAATTATGGAAATATGACGTATGCACATTATTGCCATATGAAAGCTGTTTGTAGCGCCACTATCCCTGGGCCGGACCGACGCTTGCTAGGCCATACACACTTGTATAACTGTTAGAGTCTGGCTAGCCAAATAATGTTGATTTAGCACTTAATGTAAATTTTTGGTGATGGATTAATATATGGTATTATCGAGCTAGGTCTTATTAACATTACATAAAATTTTTCGCCTTGTATAATGGTTAGAAAGCGTAAACATATGTGTTTGTCGTTGACTATACTGTACATAATGGTAGAAATTATGTGAGCTGACTATGAGTGCACGTCAACGTATATTTAACTTATTTCCTTAGGTACATTACGTGTGCATAGAAAATGAAAAATATTTTCTATTATCAAAACTATAATTCCTACTACACAAAATGTGACCAGGAGCAATTTTTTTTTAATTTCCCGCCAATACTGTTTAATAATTCATTAGCCAGACTATAAATTGTATCTATTATGTGTAGTGTTTTTGTTAATATAATTAATTATAAGAGAGTTACATATTATGGTTCTATCTCTGCTTGTTAGATATTAACTTCAAAAACTGAAATGAATTAAGTGTAAACTATTGATACAAAAAAAATAATAAAGTGTAATAAGTGTTTTATTAATGTAGTTTTATTTGGTATATCAAAAACACAATCAATGATACGTTGAGCCTATACATAAGAGATACGTCATCGTCATTATTTCACGCCGCTGCTGTTGCGTCTTAACGCAAACAAACGCTCAGAGTAATTTGCCTCTATTCTTTCACTCTATTTTACTCAGTCGTGTGCTAGTCTAATTCACAATTTCCCCTGCTACCTTCCAAATACTCGTATCATCCGACCAGTGACCTGGTGCCTACCCAACTGATCTCTTGCCCAGTCTTGGCCACCACCCTGTGAACGTCTTAGAACATCTGCCATCGTTCCGTCAAGCCAACTGTCGCGCCAGTCCCCACTTTAGTTCAGTTACCCTTTCACCATCATCTTTGTCGTGAGTCTTAGACGTGTATTTCTTTATTTCATAGTATTTGAAACGTAATCGAGAAGTGTGACAACTGACATGACCTCCGCAAATGCCTGTTGTAAGATATTTATTCGGTACATAATTTTATTCTGATCTTTCATGTTTCTGAACCTTATGTGAGAATGGGGAGGACACATTGGTAGGCAAATATATATATATTTTTATTATTTATTAAGAAAACAAACAGTCTTAAAATTATATAACATTAGTATTGTTATAATAATAGACCTATAGTTCCATACATAATATTATAGTGTTGAAAATTATACATTACTCTGACCAAAAGAAAGAATCAAAAGCAATTTACTTAACTATAAATTAAAGAATGAAATCCAAGATACAATTTTTTTTTTAACCCCCGACAAAAAAAGAGGGGTGTTATAAGTTTAACATGTGTATCTGTGTATCTGTGTGTCTGTCTGTGGCATCGTAGCGGCCAAGCGGATCGACCAATTTAAGTGCGGTTTTTTTTAATCGAAAGACTTTTCCGTCGAGATGGTTCTTAGCTACTCGTATGTTTGGTGGAAGTAGGACCAGTAGTTTTCAAGATATTCAGCTTTAATTGGAACAAGTGACAAGATCTCAGCCAATATTGAAGTCAATAATTCGAAATATTGGCTAAATGTTAAGTTTTACTAGCATTTTCTATATGACGCACTAATTGAGGGTCTCATGATGACCAGGTAGTTGTTAATAGATCTCAGCCAACATTGAAGGCAAGGATTCCAAATTTTGGTTAAATGTTAAGTATTATTAGCATTTTCTATATCACTCACTAAATGAAGGTCTCATGATGACCAGCTAGTTGTTAATGGATCTCAGCCAATATTGAAGCTAAGGATTCCAAATTTTGGTTAAATGTTAAGTATTATTAGCAGTTTCTATATCACTTACTAAATAAAGGTCTCATGATGACCAGGTAGCTGTTAATGGATCTCAGCCAACATTCAAGCCAAGGATTCCAAATTTTGGTTAAAATGTTAAGTATTATTAGCATTTTCTATATCACTTACGAAATGAAGGTCTCATGATGACCAGGTAGTTGTTAATGGATCTCAGCCAATATTGAAGCCAAGGATTCCAAATTTTGGTTAAATGTTAAGTATTATTAGCATTTTCTATATCACTAACTAAACTAAGGTCTCATGATGAAGAGGTGATTATTAATGGATCTCAGCCAATATTGAAGCCAATAATTCCAAACGCTGGATAAATGTTAAGTTTTATTAGCATTTTCCTTATCAGTCACTAAGTGAAGATCTCATGATAATCATCTAGCAGGGCTGGAATAAGAGGGTCAGGGCCCTTAGGCACTTGACATTTGGGGCTCCCTCCCCTATAAGGAGAACATTATTATGGTACAAGTCCTGCATCTGGGACTGGGTCCCTAGACTGACTGGGCCCCTAGGCCCGGGCCTTGTGGGCCTAAGGGTAAATACGGCCCTGTCATCTAGTGAAATGATCTAAGCCAAGAATTTCAAATGTTAGTTAAATGATAAGTTGTATTAGCAGCAATCAACAATTTAATAAAATTTTGACAGTACCGTAATTTGGTACCATGGAGCTGAAAATGGCCGTAGGAACTCCTTAAGAGGGAAGTATAGTACGCACTCGTCCATACAAAAAGAGAAAACGTTTTTCCACCTTTAAATATTTTCCAATCTCCATCATTTTTTAGTATGTTATTGACACAGTGACAAACTAGGTTTGTAGGTTTTCCTTTTTTCAAAATTTGCTATAGATTCGAATTTAAAGGTGGCTGAAAAACCAAATTTTTGTGATTAAAACGTTGTTGAATAAAACCGTTTGTATTATAAAAACAATGCACTTTTAAAAAAAAAGCGAAACATATAAACCTAGATTATATTATGCTGAAGCGATCAACATCAAAATCAAAGTGATTTGCTAAGATTTAGTTAGGGGAAAACGTTTTCTCCCGTAACGCAAATTTCATCAAAAAAGTACCTATTGTCAGTCGCAAGCTGCAACGCTCTCTATCGCACGATTGCGGGTCGGGGGAGGAAGTAAAGTATCACGTATTTACAAGGATGTTAATGAAAAAGTAAAAAGGATCCTAACCCGCGTAATCGATATCTAAATCTGTTTCAAAAATGATGGGAGTAGAGTAGGAACTTCTACTAACACTAGTTGGGTTTCAAGAAAAAGATCGATCGGTTGATTATCATTATATTACAATTGAATTAAAAAAATCGGCCAAGTGTGAGCCACCCACGCACCGAGGGTTCCGTACAAATTTTCACTTATGCCAACTTAACTGGCCTGGTTAAGTTTGCACCTGGTGCGTATGGCGCCGTATACAAATGAGGTGCAAACTTAATATAACCAGGTTCACCAAACACGATATTTGAAAAGGACTATATTTTTTATGATTATATTACAAATGTATAGTTTCAGGGTGAATTTCAACAAGCTCGAAATTTACCTAATTTTGGTGGCTTTTTTTATTTTTAATGTTAGAGTCAAAATTATATACATATCAATAATACAAATAAAGTCATAACCAATATTGTGTAGTAATGGCCCTTTGTTATACATAATAGTTATAAAGGTATTATGATTTTAGTAATTTGCCTGCCACCGAAATTGCTTGTGCCCACAAATATTAGATTTTTTGGCCACCAAAATTAGTTACTTGTGCTAAAAATTAATATTTGTTAATGAAATTGCCTACTGGAAATTAAAAGAAAGTAAATGTTTTATTAATCATTTTAGTTATACCAAAATATCTATGAAAATAAAATCACTAACTCGTTTGTAACAACAGTATATTTTTTTCTTTTCGAGGAGTTCTTCTCTTGATTGTTTTTTTTTTTCGATTAGCCCTCCTAATAAATAAATAAATTATGAATAGCAAAAGTAATAATTTAGATTAATTGTTTGCATGTAATGTATCTAAAGATCTAAACACTTTATTGTACACAATAACAAGAAATACATTGCAAACAAATAAGCATGTACAAAAGCGAACCTATCCCTGTAAGGGATTTCTTCAAATTAACCTTCAAGTAAATGAGTATTAAGCACAAGTAAATGGTAGACAAACCAAGCAACATGTACAATACGATAACTTTACAATAGTACAAATGAAAATGCAAAAACCAAATGAGAGAGAGATAGGCAAACAGTCAATGTAGGTAAAACATATTACGTAATATCTACCTATATAAATACATAGAACATAAATATAATCATAATTATAACAAAAACAGCAACCTAATCAAGTAATCATTCGTTCGACAGCCACAATTTCTGTAACTTCCCCTTGAGTGATGCTACGAACTGCGTCTACCTTAGGGCGGGAGACAATTTATTCCATAATTTCACGGCGCGCACAGCAAAAAACACATCGTAAACTCATGTTCTGATCATAGATCTCATGATCTATGCAGTGGGATACATAGATCCAGATTCGCACTTGACCGCAGGCGATGTCCACTACCATCCGCCATGTAAAAGAACTTCTCTGTAAGGTAAGGAGGAGAAGAAGGAATGAAAAGGACATTATACAAAAGACAAAGAACATAGTATCTGCGCTGACGGATCGGGAGCCATTTAAGTTGAGCGCGGTATTGAGACACATGATCAAACTTGTGGAGACCAAAGCAAAAGTGAGCGGGCAAGCATGATCTCCGTATGAAGAGGAAGGAAATTCTGCAGACACCTCAATGAATGAAGGGACGCGAAAAGTTTCCTACTGATCTCAGAAATAAGAGGTGCCCATGACAAAGTTTGATCCATGGTAATGCCAAATATGTTTACAGTAGAAGAGCAAGGCATAGGCGTACCATCAAAGAAAATAACTGGCTTAGCTTGATCTGAAAGCTTGGAAATAAAATGTGGGCTTCCAACGACAATAGCCTGCGACTTCTTAGCATTCTTCATCAAACCAAAGGATCAAGCCCAAGCACGGATTGATTCTAGGTCTGAATTGATTTGCGAAACCAAGGAGCCAAAATCCTCAATGCTGGTCGTCGCATAAAGCTGCAAATCGTCTGCGTAGAAATGGAACGAGGAGGAGAGTGACTTGGTGATTCCGATGGAGAGAGTATGCCCCCTTGAGGGACACCAGCAGACGGTTTACACCAGCTAGAAAATCGGTCATCAACTCGAACCCGCTGTTCCCTCCCAAAGCGGTAATCACGAAACCAGGACAGTGAAGTTGAAGATATATTTAAAGTACCTACTAAGTAAACTGAGAAGTATATCAAAATCAACAGTGTTAAAAGCACTACTAAAATCAAGGGGCACCAATATAGTCACTTTTCTATATTCTATATTTAGACGAATGTCGTCAGTGATCTTAACCAAAGCGGTGGTTGTGCTAAAGAATTAAACAAGTTAAGTTTACTTAGATGTGATGAGAGGCGTCGATTTACAAAGGATTCAATGATTTTAGATAAGACGGGAAGAATGGACATAGGACGATACTGCGAAAAGTACGACGGATTAGGGGTTTTAGGGAGAGGAATCACATGGGCGCATTTCCAAATTGTAGGAAACGTGCCAGAGGAGAAAGAAAAAATAGTAATATAGGAAAGGATAGGAGCTATACAATCTGCTACCAGCATAATATCTAAGCTAAGATTACCCTCACCGACAGCTTGTTATATTAGATGTATTTTGTTTATTCTTGACTTTAAATAAATTCACCGAGTCAAAAGTTTTGGAAATGCGAAAAAGACGTTAAAAAATGTGAAATGATATACAAAATTAACAATTCTGGTGGCATCAAGCAATTTTGGTGACTTTCATATTACCAAAAAAAACACCAAAATTAGAAACAGTGATTAAAAAAATATTTTAAAAATATCCGTATTATTTACTTCCAATTAAACTTTATATTTTAAAAAGGAAACCTTTAACACGTCTTGCACACAATTCCCACACAATCAATTATTGCTAAGGCACTAGAAACATATACCACAAAAATTGTGTCAAAAAGTATTCCTAGTTGACTACGGAACCCTAGAAAGACATAGTAAATCCGATATCATGTAAACATTATACCTAAGCAAGTATAATAATTATGTACTTTCGTACACAATGACAAAGTCAAATAAAAAATGTTTTGTTTCGTAAATATCTATAAATACCTTTGAAATACCTAAATAATATTACAATAAAAAATGTCAGTCATTTACATCCTACCGGTACATCGGGAACAAACTGATTTATCAAAAATTAATTTAGCTTGTAGGTACATACTCGTTACTAATAATTACATAAATAAATAAAATACTTCTTTATAATATCGGAATTTCAGTCACGCCGCAACAATTCACTATCCGTAGGTACGCAAGAAAACTAAACAGTCCACCTTTATTTATCGCAATTGCTTGTCAATCGTCAAACTAGCCTAGCAGCGTTGTGTCACTGCCTCGATGTGTGCGTGAGGGGATTTGTATGTGTTGTGCGCGATGCCGGGGGGTATGATAGCTCAGAGCGACAGCATGCGTTTTCGTAAATACCTATTTCGTTAGAATCGCGATGCTATACTCTAGTCTTAATAGCACAGAACAAACCCATGGTGTTTGGGCTCGTTGCTGGCTGATTGTTCTTGATGATCATTTAACGTTTGTGTAAGAAAAGTAAGTACCTACAGTCGATAATAAAACCGAGTCTAAGAAAAACTTTTTAATTTCTATCACAATACTGGGTCACTGTTTCTAAGTTTTGCAATTCTCCTAAAGCTGAATTGTCATTAGGACTATTGAACAGGTTCCTTTGATTGAGGTCACAAATAGCAACACCCTTCAAGATTTTAATACGACTAAAGGACACGTAAGCTTTAGCAAAAGTACTCTTGCCTAAGTGAATAAATAACAGCTTTTTAGGATTCTGTAGTCAACAAGGAACCCTTATAGTATCACCATGTCCGTCCGTCCGTCTGTCTACAGCTTAGCTCAGAGACATAGTGGTAGAATACATTTTTAAAAACTTTTTTTTGTATACCTGCCCTACACGTAAAAAAGTGGGGATGTAATTTTTTATCGGTTTATACCATGGTGATCGATATCGATGATTAGGTCTTTCAAAACTAAGTCAAGTTACCTAGCGTCAACTGCAATTTTTATGGAGCTAAGTAAGCCACCCGTACTATTTGGATCCTGTAGAATGGAAACCTGGTTCTGTTTTAGGCCATAAGTAACAGGTTCTTTCACTCATTCAGTGCATTAAAAGTATATATTTTGATTGTCTTGGCTAATAACTCAGCCATTTTGTCGTTATAGGCATTAACTAGTTTGACTTTAACGATTTTTTCCGAGAATGTTGCTTAAGGCTATTTAAATCAAAATATATCCTAATTTCAATCTTAGAGAAGACGGCTATCGTTACCACTGGCTTGAGATCCTGTTGTACCTACACATAGTCAAGGATCAAGCTCGAGGAAATAGACTGGAAACTATGGACCTTAAACGGTGTAAAACCAAAACAGTGTTAAATGTAGGAAATTCCGGGTCGAAACTTATGTTTGTTTAAAAAATATGAAATAAAAAAAAAATAAAAAAATTAAAAAACCCCGACATTACAACCTGTAAAAAGAAAGAAATAAAATCTACGAAATGTGCCTTTACAATGAACAGTAGAAAAAGAATCCAAGCTTCGTTGCGTCGTCGGGGGACCGCTAAGTAGGTAAATGAAATGTAATGTACTGAAAATCCTAAAGTGGGAAGCTCCAAATAAATGCATAGTTACAATTTTGCGTTGAAAAATATATTTCATTTCACTTAGGTACTTAGCGGTCCCCCGAACGCGACGAAGCTTGGATTCTTTTTCTACTGTTCATTGCAAAGGCACATTTCGTAGATTTTATTTCTCTCTTTTTACAGGTTGTAATGTCGGGATTTTTTTAATTTTTTAATTTTATTTTTATTATATAATGTTGGAAACGCTTACTACTATTGTTAAGCTTAATTAAACCTAGAAATACTCACACACACTGAGTTTCCAATAAAGAAAATTCATTTGTTTTATGCATTGCCAACAAACTGCCAAACAAGTCTGCCTTCATATATTTCTCATTGTACAGCTTGCGCGTTTAATGTACGAGTGACCCGCGTGTTTGGTTTTGCTCCTCGCAAATTGCAGAAGCTTTGTCTTAAAAACCAAGTCTAACTGTTAAGCGCAGAACGCAGCCTATTCGAACTGGATTTTCCTAACGATCTGCTTTGTTTGACCTCTTAGGCTGAAAGATAGACTGTGCACATATTTTCTACATATTCCACAGTACCTATTCCTACCAACATCTACATAAATATGGCATGCTCACCAAAAATTGTGTCATGATCTTCGTTCTAGTTATGCTCATGTTAAGGCATCATTGATGCTGAGTATTAAAGCATGCTTTGAAGATCTGCGACTTTTCTGTTATAATCGATTCATCTACAAACCATAGATGAGGCATCCCCTAACCATTGATATACGTATCACTTTCATCCCAATCTCACATCACATTTTCAAGAAGATTCACACCCTGTGTTGGTGGCATGGAGTTGCTACTTGATAGAGTCAAAGAATATACATAATATATACTAACGTAAAAAGAAACGACAGCGACACTTGTGTGCAGTAACAAAACTCGCGGCTATGTGTGCATGTCGTGTCGAGGGGCGAGCGCGGGCGAGTGTACGACGCGCGCGGGGGTGAAGGGCATTCACGTGAATTCAAATTCAAATTCAAAATATTTTATTTCGGATAAAGATCCAAATCAGGTTAGTAACATAAAACCTTATAAATTATATGTTAGTAAAACTTAATACTAATTTAGCTACATATATAGAATTATAATGTACAACTGGTATGACACAGATCACGGCTATTTAATATACCTTACTAATGTCCGGATCTGTGCCACCCAGTGACACAGAATGGGACAATTGTACCTATCTGCTATCACCTTCAGAATGCTGTTTTGACTCTTCCTGAATGCCTCGTCGAAGGATTCGGCATTACAAGATCACCGACGCCCGAGTCTCACCGATAGGCCGCTGTCGCGCCTGTGATAGAGTCGCAACTTCGCAGAGTCCGACAAAGGCGAAACACAAGACCGGTTGTACTCACGGGACTCACTCACTCACTCGGTCGTCTATGTAAAACCGGGTATATTAACTGCCTCTCACCATGCCTGCTTCTCGGCCAGCTTTACGGGTTGGTATTCTTCGAAGAGGCGTGACGATTTACTAGTACGGATCTATTGCGGATTACGAGTAAAAAATATAATAAGTAAATTGGCATGAGTTGTGATTTTTAACCCCCGACGAAAAAAGAGGGGTGTTATAAGTTTAACATGTGTATCTGTGTATCTGTGTGTCTGTCTGTGGCATCGTAGCGCCCAAGCGGATGGACCAATTTAAGTGCGTTTTTTTTAATCGAAAGACTTTTCCGTCGAGATGGTTCTTAGCTATGTTTGGTGGAAATAGGACCAGTAGTTTCCAAGATATTCAGCTTTAATAGGAACAAGTGACGAGATCTCAGCTAATAATGAAGTCAATTATTCGAAATATTGGTTAAATGTTAAGTTTTATTAGCATTTTCTATATGACTCGCTAATTGAGGATCTCATGATGACCAGGTAGTTGTTAATGGATCTCAGCCAATATTGAAGCTAAGGATTCCAAATTTTGGTTAAATGTTAAGTATTTTTAGCATTTTCTGTATCACTCAATAAATTAAGGTCTCATGATGACCAGCTAGTTGTTAATGGATTTCAGCCAATATTGAAGCCAAGGATTCCAAAGTTTTGATTAAATGTTAATTATTATTAGCATTTTCTATATCACTTAATAAATGAAGTTCTTATGATGACCAGCTAGTTGTGAAAGGATCTAAGGCAAAAATTTCTAATATTGGTTAAATGTTAAGTTTTATTAGCGTAATAAACAGATTAATAAATTTTTGACAGTACAATAATTTGGTACCTTGCAGCTGAAGATGGCCGTAGGAACTCCTAAACAGTACCTACAAGATAAACCCATGGTGTTTGGGCTCGTCTGATTATTCTTGATGAGCAATTAACATTTGTGTAAGAAAAGTACAGTCAATAAAACCGAGTCTCTAAAAAACTTTTTTGACAAAAAAAAACTCATTATAATTTCTGTCACAGTACTGAGTCACTATTTTTAAGTTTCGGAATTCTGCTAAAGCTGAATTGTTATTAGGACTATCGAACAGGTTCCTTTGATTGAAGTCACAAATAGCAACACCCAGCAAGATTTTAACGCGACTAAATGACGCGTAAGCTTTAGCAAAAGTACTCTTGCCTAAGTGAATAACAGCTTTTTAGGATTTTGTAGTTTGTGTCAGTCTGTCCACAGCTTAGCTCAGAGACATAGTGGTTGAATACATTTTTTGTGTACCTTCCCTACAAGTAACAAAAGTGGGGATGTTTATCCCATGGTGTGGGGTATCGATGATTAGGTCTCTCAAAACTAAGTCAAGTTACCTAGCACCAACTGCAATTTTTATGGAGCAAAGTAAGCTACCCGTACCTACTATTTGGATCATGTAGAATATAAACCTGGTTCTGTTTTAGCCCATAAGTAGCAGGTTCTTGCGACTCATGCAGTGCATTTAAAGTATATATTTTGATTGTCTTGGCTAATAACTTCGCTATTTTGCCATTATAAGCATGAACTAGTCTGACTTTAACGATTTTTTCCCAGAATGTTGCTTAAGGCTATTGAAATCAAAATATATCCTAACTTCAATCTTAGAGAAGACGGCATTCATTACCACTGGCTTGGGATCCTGTTGTACCTACATATAGTCAAGGATCAACCTCGACGAAAGATTGGAAACCCTGGACCTTAAACGGTGTAAAACAAAAATAGTGTCAATAGAAGAAAATTCCGGGACGAAACTTCTGTTTGTTTAAAAAATATGAAATAAAAATAAAATTAAAAATTTAAAAACCCCCCGACATGACAACCAATAAAAAGAAAGAAATAAAATCTACGAAATGTGCCTATACAATGAACAGTAGAAAAAGAATCCAAGCTTCGTTGTGTCGGGGGACCGCTAAGCAAATGAAATGCAATGTACTGAAAATCGTAAAGTGGGAAGCCCAAATGCATACATGCAATTTTGCGTTGAAAAATATATTTCATTTCATTTAGGTACTTAGCGGTCCCCCGACGCAACGAAGCTTGGATTCTTTTAGAACATAACTCCCAAACGCGTTATTTCGTGAACACCGTCCACTATATTATGACACTATGACTCTAAGCTTGACTGTAAAACGTTGATGATATCGTACAAGACTCACTTGCTTCCGGTACAATACAATACAACAATACTTTATTGCACAACAACACTAACAAGAAAAATATTAGGTACATGAGAAATCTTAAATTAAACAATGGTAGACGAATGGTAGACTATAGGCGGTCTTATCGCTAAAGAGCGATAAGATATTCTATCGGTATCTTTAGTTATCTTATCTCTCCCAATTTTTATTATGTACAAATATTAATCCAAAATCTTGATGAAGAAAAGTGGTTTGTGTCGGAAATGGAATTTGTTCGCAAACAATTTAATATAAGAATTATTTATTGCACACCAACAAGAAAAAATATAAAACTTAAATTAAACAATATGTACTCGTATGAGTAGACGAAGGTCTTCATCTATTAAATTCATTTTTTCTAGACTGCATCCTTGTATCTAAGTATATGTTTTGTTAATTAGCAAAACGTACTACGTGCAACTTTATTCTTCGTGAATAAAGAAAAGGTTCAAGGTCAAATTTAAATACCCACCTCTTAAATTGCGTCATTCCTATGTATATTGTGATAGCGCCAATGTAAATGTACATACCAACAATAGATACTTCAATAAGGTAGGTATTTGTTTCTAAAACTATAATAACCGTAAAATGTAAGTATGCAATTGATAATATCATCATCATCATCATCATAACATAACATAGGTAAGATTAATTGATTTTAGTTGTTGTTGTAAACAAAGCCGTTAGTTGTTTATGAGCACCATACAACAGTGGTTTGGTGGTTTACATAAAATAAACACAGTCAAAGCGCTCGGCAATCATCTTAAGGACGCTGTTGGCGCTCTGGCCCGAATCCTGCGCACCAGGGATAAATAAATAAATAAAATAAATAAGCAGTACATCGCTTGCGCATAGTCGCGTGAAAACAATCCACTTGCGCTTCTGCGAACATTCCTGAAGCGCTGCAGTATTGTGGCAGCCCCATCAGCACCCTGAACGCATTCTTAAACTGCACTCTAAGAGCACTGTACTGTCTTAGCGTGTAATTCACCCACAGTCCGCTTGTATACATGGATGTACAATAGGCACGGAAAAGAGTAACCTTGGCTTCTTTGGAATATTTAGCGAACCATAGGCCCTTCAGTTTATTACAGATGATTTGTGGTCTTCAGTCTGCGAAGCACCGCCTTTGGTGACTGAAAAGACCGATACGCGATCGGCATATCCGACCGCAAGCTTGCCAAGACTCACTGGCCGTTGTTGATGTAGGGTCGCCTAGATGTCGTTTCTGCCTCTTGTCAGTCAATGCGCCAAACCATGCATCGTCGCACCATCTGCGAATGTCACTGTTGTCTTTGCACATGGCACTTCTATGGTCCCGGTAATCTCACCAAACGGCGCGCTGTTGGAGGTTGTAGACAGTTTTGTAGGGTTCCGTACCCAAAGGGTAAAAACGGGGCCCTATTACTGAGACTTCGCTGTCCGTCCGTCCGTCCGTCCGTCCGTCTGTCACCAGGCTGTATCTCAAGAACGGTGATAGCTAGACAGTTGAAATTTTCACAGATTAAATTTACAATACCTACATTTGCTTATATTAAATATTGGTTTTGTGATGTGATTAATGTAATTAATGTTCACATTGACTCATTAAATAAATAATATTAGGAACGTGTTAATATTACGTACCGTTACAATGACCTCTCAGTGTAGAACGTATCGTAGGGTTGTTTACCTGAGTTTAACCTAGACTAAATGTTATTTAGTTGAAAATGAGGTAAGTTTGAATATTTTTTTTATTTCTTCATAACTGGGTAGAAATTCGTCATTACGTCGTTTGAATCTGGGGACACGATCAGCTTTATGTTTATAATAGCCCTAATTTTTACAACAATGAGGCTGCAACAAGGCGCCGAGTTTCATGATCAATATAAAATACTAGATTTTAATGTATTTTCCCATTAGTCGTGAAAAGCACTCTTTTCAGTCTCGGCTGAAAGTGCAATAGATGAACTCATATTATCGAAATTTACTCGTTCATCTATTGCAACAATGTACTATGGATTATCTCTACAACAATGTACTATGGATTGACATTAATTTGGATGGACTTCGCTCAATGCCTCCCAATGACCTTGTACCGTCAACGTCTTTGTCGTTACAGACGGTTATTTAAGTTACGGCGTTATGTATGTTACGGCGGGAGCAACAGTTCAAGAATAACGTCTATGTCTCTATTGATATTTGTTTAAAACAGCATGGGTTTACTTTAACGTCAATGACACTTTATTTGGCCTTTATTTCAACAATAAATAATAACTTTTTCTAAAAATACAACCTACAATGAACGAATAGAAATCGTATTTTCGAGAACATTTGAAAGTTACTATTAAAACCACTATAACGAAATCGTCAAAGATGTTTTTTTTTTTTTTCAAAGAAATAACTTAAAACTAAACATAATTTAGACGCTTGTACACAAATCATGTGAGGTTCAATAGGGGGGGGGGGGTCACGAAACAATCACAATATATCACGTTGGGGGAGGGAGGGGTATGACGAGACCTCACGTGTATTTTTCTACAGTGCTCGAACTAAGAAAAAATCGATATTTTTTCCGTTTTCGTTAAAAATTAATCTTAACTTGTTAAATACTTCAAAATAGCGCGTCTATTTTACGAAATTTTGACATTAAAAAAATACTCGTGAGGTAGTGAGGGGGAGGGGGGGTTAGGAAAAATCCTCACCAAATATCACCATTGGTCAAAAAGTAGCCAAAAAAACCTCACGTGATTTGTGCACAAGCCCTTGCGGTGAGCGAAAACCGCGCACGGTATATCTGTCACAGCGTTATTTGTCACCTACAATGTTTTAGCGCAAATGCATAGGTATAAAGTACCTATTGTATAAACTAAGACACAGTAATAAACTATAAATAAATGCCGGATGCATCCGTTTGGGGTTGATACTCTGGGGCCGGGGTGAAAGCGCCCACGGCGAGTGGGTATGTGAAATGGTGACTTAAAGTCCTAAGGCTCGTAATTTAGCCAACGTAGAATTCTAAACTAGTTTACTTTAAATATGAGCAGAGCAGCACCCAGTGGATAAAGCTGTGCCTCTACTTCTATTTTAAAACATCGGTTCATCCGCTGGGACACGATAATGATTTATTTATCAAAAAACGAGTCTTATTTTTACTTTACAGAGCTGATTTTACATGTACCTACAGTCAAGGATCTTGTCGCATCTATTTTAACTATTTTTGAAACCTACACATACAAAAGAAGCTAAAGAGTATTTTCGATTCGTGACTTCCAAATTACCAATTTCATAAATTTATGAAACATGTAACGTCTCAATTTTTTTAATGTACAAACAACAATTTTTATATAACCATTGATACAAAGATCAAAGCTTAAATAAAAATTGAAAATTGAGTTACCTGGTGGAAGAGACCGGGAACCGAACCCGGTACCTCTGGATTGCCGGTCCAGCGCGTTAACCACTTCGCTACCCTAACTCCAAGTAACCTATCGAATTTTTCCTTATGCTTTGTGTGTCGATCTTTGTATTGTTTATTTGAAAGGCTTTACGCCTTAGCGACCTCTATGTGAATACGTTAATATCCACATCTTACCACATCACTACAGCAGTGAACGAGCAACCGAGAGAGGGCGCTGTAATTTTATAAATTTATGACACATTGTAATGGCTATTTTTTTTAAACGTCGTTTATCAGCTGTAAAGTGGTGCGGTAAGATGTGGATATTAACGTGTATATACCTACATTTTTATTGCATAATATTTATTGTGAATTTGTGTTTGTTTAATTATAGATTGTAAAGTTCTGTATATTTTTGTTTTCTGTTTTAAGCTCATGGCCGTGTTGCCAATGCTTATAGTAAATAAAAAAAAATACTGGTTCATATCTCGCACAGCGGATCAGCATTGCCATACAAATCGGCCTAGTCCCAAACTCAGCAAAGCTTGTATTATGGGTACTAGACGACGATATACATAATATATAAATACATATATAGATAACATCCATGACCCAGGAACAAATATTCGAGTTCATCACACAAATATTTGCCCTGGGCGGGATTCGAACCCAGGACCGCCGGCTCAGCTGCACTGCGAACTGAGCTAACCGTGTCGTCAAATTCATTGCATCGCGCGTAAGCTCAACAGGCCACATACCGCGATGCAGCCGCACGTTCACGAAGTTCCCAGGATTAATTCCATTTTTTGTAGCCAGAGATTTCTCCTGAAATCTGTTAGGTTAGATTAGGATAGTTAGGTTAGTTAGATTATTCCGGTGCTGCTTCAAACGGAGTAGCATGTCTGGCACCAGCAGTGCAAAGGGTCCGTAGGACCCGCAAGCTTATCTTGAAAAAAAAAACGTTCACGAAACGCGCGACTCATCACTGCAAACAGCCGCCATGTGCGACCTTCCTAAGATTGACCTTGCTTACATAGTAACTTGCCTATTACCTGTCTGACCTAACAATACTTTGACCTGACCACCAATTACCATACAGAAAATCGGAAAGTCAAGATCTAAAAAGTCCTATGTGATTCATCTCGTGTTATTCGATTTTTTTTATTTAATTTGAAGTATTAAGACACTTAGTCGAACTTGATGTATTTAATGTTGTGTACTTTTTTTATTTTGCCTTCGGCTTTAAAATTACGCTTATTACACGGTTTCAGTACGTGACATAAGCAATAAAATAAAATAATGTGTATAAGGAAATATTTTACAATGTAGCCGAGATGTATGTAATTGAAGTTGAACACTATAGGTATACCGGGTGTTTCCTGTAATAGGAGCGATAAATTAAAACATAGATTCTTCGCTTGAAACTGGACAACATTTTGTAAAGCAACTTCTGAAAATAACGTGTATTAAATGATATTTTGTAGAATAATGTTTACACAAAAAGCAATGTATTGCGAAATGTCCGATATTAGTAGAGTGACACTTGACAGCTATGTCAATGCTCAGGGAATGTCAATGTTGAACGACGTACATTGAAAATACTATTTAACTTGTTTGAAATAATAAAATCCTAAAAACTGACTTTTTTTTAAAGTTGCTGAACAAATGTGGTTTAATTTGAAGAGTAGAATCTACATTTTAATTTGATGCTCCTATTACAGGAAACACCTGGTATAATTATAATCAAATCATCGTCGGATGCTCCCCTATCATTTTATCAAATACTAGAGAGCGCCCGCAACTTTATACGCGTATTTTTTTATACCGTATTCGAGTAAAAAGTATCCTATAAGCATCTTTGAATGTCCAGCTATCCCTGTACCGAAATTGGTTAAAATCTGTCCAGCCGTTTCGGCGTGATGCGAGGACAATGGTTATGACCAACAGATGGCGCCAGGCTGGCGTGGCGGATCGCGCCCATACAAAACAAATGACGATCCTGCATCACGCTATCGAGATTTTTCCTGAAATGACCCTTCTCCATAGAAAATTGATCTTCAATACAAATTTTGAATTTTATAATAGTACTAGACGTGCCCGCGGCTTCGCTCGCGTAAATGAAATATGTACTTCCTATTTGTAACACTTGAACATGTAATTTGTTTTTTTTTTATTATATATACTTAATGAAAAAAGGAAACTGTCATTGCAAGTTAAATAAAAGCTTTTTAAAAGGAAACTGCGTTTAGTCCTCATATTTGTATTTCCGAAATAAAATTAATTATAAGCAAAAGGGATTCAACACATTTTATATTTGTATTCTTACATGGACTGGAGAGTAATACATACATGTACAAATGTTACTCAAAGCAAATCTAAGCCTAGCAAAGCTTAATAAACAAAAGTAAAAATAATAACCATTAATAGGCAGTGCCGCTTCAGTAACAGACAAATCCGTGGGAAAAGAATCCTCTGAAAATAGGGAACAATCTAGATCTTCTCGAGAAATAAGCAGTAAGGGTCAGAGTATAGCAAAGCTGGACCGATTTTAGGACTAATTTTTTTTTGTTGGTTTGGGCTTAAATTAGATTGAATCTAGTAGATTACGCTAAAATAAGCATATTTTATTCTTTCAACTTTTTCTCTCAGATCGATATTTACCGAGATATTGGGGTTCAAATGCATAAACATATTTTGATGTAGGTACGTAATAATAGTAGACTATTTATGAGGGTCATGTAAGCAAGCATTTTGACGCTCCGCTATACATGGTCACAAAACAAACCTAACCTAACCTACAGTTTCGGTTTTCAACCCATGTACCATATTTTCAGACAGCATTTTTACCTTAAAAACCCCAATATCTCGGTAAATATTGATCTGAGAGAAAAAGTTTACATAACAAAACATGCTTATTATAGGATGTTTTAAAGGATACTTTAATAAAAATGAGGTGTTATATTGACATAAATTTCACGACACCGAAATTTTTCTAAGTCCCAAAACTGGCCCACCTTTCCTATACCGCAACCCCTGAGGTCTTACTAACCCAACATTATCGCATCGCATTCTACGCACCGAGATGCAGAACAATGAGTACATTGCCTTGCAAGGATATTTTTCTTGTGTTTATAATAATATATAATCTGTTAAATTCAAATTTAACAAAAATTAAACATGCCATCGCCATTCCTCCATCTCCCGAAACCGTGGTGGTCAATCTGAATAAAACCGTGATGGTCGATCAATCAAAATACAAATTAATAACATAATCACTTAATACTTTCAATTCTCGGCATTTTCATAACACTTTTTGCTTATTGCACAGAAAATTCGCGGACAATGACAATGCCGATGACATTTAGTTTGACAGAGAAAACAACATACGTCAAGCAAAGTGCGTAGTCATTACATTTCGAGTAAAAAACTTCGATATAACGGCGTACCAACATGACGCAAAAATTTTTGGCTACTTAAACTTAAGTCATATAGCGAAAAGAAACTTTAGGCTACTTGAACCTGAGCCATAAGAGCGAGAAGAACCGAGTATCGCCGGAAATGGTCGACGGTCGCGAAATGAAGAATTTTATGAAGATTTCTTTAGCCGATTGTGAAGGTAATACGTAGTGAAAACGGTATTTTTTACGCTCTTATTCCATTCTCATATTTAGACAATAGATTTGAATAGTTTTTTCTGCGGTAACGTGCATCGTATTGGAGAAACGTGATCTAAAAGAACGTCGAGTTTTGTAAGGCGCCATCTCGCTTCCTCCCTAGTGCGTTATCCCGTTCTGGCATTTTCAATTTTATTATATAGATAGAAGTATAGAATAGGATGTTCTTCAATCCTTCAATAGAGATGATGACTAAATGTTTAATTCTACAGCATGCTGTAGTTATATGAATAAAATTAGCTCAATAAGTCATGAAATAAAGAAAAAATATTATCCAAAAATTTGTAATATTTTTTGAAATATGTGAATTCAAAGGTACGCAAATAGCATTTTTTTTATTCAAATGATTTTTTTACAATTGTTTTTTTAATCCTAAACAATAATTGTATATACCAACCACGCACTTTTTCACGGTGTAAATGGCAAATTATTTACTGTCTTCGTAGGTACAAATATTCTCAAGTAGTACACAGGCTGCATTTAGCGCTTCTTCGTCGTTTCACTCTTTACAGAGCGGTCGTGATCAACTGCTAGTACTATTAGAGGCAGATATTGTTCGCTGAATTATATTTATTACGTAATTTCTCGCGATTCACCGACATTCTGGTGCACTCATGCAAAGGTTCGCCCACAGCCGATTTGATCTGGTAGGTCCATCGCATGGGTGATCTTCTACGTGATCTGGTTCCTTCTACTTTGCCCTGGACGACGAGACGCTCTATGGAGTTTTTGTTTCGCCTTGAAACGTGGCCGAAAGAGAATACGCGACTGGACCAAAGCGGACAGATGCTGCTTGACGCGGAGTTCTTCACTGATAGAGACAGTGGTCCGAAATTCTGTCCATGATATTCCCAGCATTCGTCTCCAACACCACATTTCTAAAGCATCTATGTTTTTCTTCTCAATTTCTCGAACTCTGTCCACGCGTGTAAAAATATGGGAAATATAAGGGTTTGCACGAGCTGGATTTTCGTGGTCCTTGTGATGTGCTGTTCCTATACTTTCTTCAGCTTGTCCATTGCCTTTCTAGTTATCCCCATACGTCACTTTACTTCATCTACGCAGCCGCCGTCGCAATTCTTGTCACTTCAGGCGAGTTGTTATTGGCGCAGTCTATTATCATTACTTTGGTCTTTTTGCGGTTTATCTTTAAACCAAAGTCAAGGCTCACGCATTCCATCTTCAGAATTAATTCTCCCATATGATGTGGACTAGACGCAAATAAGGTGGTGTCATCGACATAGCGCAGGTTTGCGATCCTGTAGCCACCGATTGTGAAACCATCTGCCCTAGAGATGGGTAAATCCTGACTTGAAGATTTAAATGATTCGAATCCACAAGGGGATCCGAATCCCTTATCGACTCCTCACAAATCTTATCGAATCCAAGGAGTTATTAACTCCGACTAACGACTAACTCAATCGGTACCGCGAGCCGTTCATAGTGAACGAAACGAAGTGAAGTGAGTACCGAGCCGAATCGAGTCGGCCGAGCGACGGCGGCCGGTCGTGAGCCGCGAGTTGCAATTCAATCGGCAATTGTCGTGTCGGTTGGGTTTTGTCGTCTCGCTCGCTCACCGCACTAAGTCGCGGCGAATCCGGCGATATCGGCTTGTGACGTGACGTTGTTTTGATACGAATAAGTACGAAATTCAAATACCTTTGCTGTGTGGACTTATTTGTACGAAACTGAGTTTAATGTTTATTAGTTATTAGCTTATTAGTTATTAGCTGAAGTTTTTAAATTTTGTTTGTTGACGGATTTCTTAATCGTAACTCAAATATATATAAATAATACATAAAAAAATATATTATAACGTGGATTTTTTTGTAAATATGATGCAGGGAGTTAATTGAGTTGAGTTAGGGGAGAAGAACGATGAATAATGTAAATATTATTAAATACTTATTCTTCATCGTAATTCAAATAGGGCATATATCAAATAAATAGAAAATGTTAGATATGTGATCAATTGACAAGTTAATAGGTAAACTAAACTACCGAAGTCTTCATTAGTTTCCAAAGGGAGACGAAAGTTGCTAAGAGTCACTTGTTACAATAACAGATCGGTACTGATAAACGAAACGCAATCAGATTCAGAGCGGATTGCTCTAAAGAGTCAAAAGATTCAAAAGAGTTGAAGAGTCATTAAGCGGATTCGGTTCCGCGAGCGGATTTGGATTTAGTGATTCGAAACACCACGCGGAGTCGAGATCGCCCATCTCTAATCTGCCCAGTTCTCTAGAGTTATCCGCATTATCAGCTCGGTATACACGTTAAATAGAAGTGGCGACACAATGCATCCCTGACGAACGCCCGCGCTCTGATGGAAGTCGCTTGACAACATATCGTCTGTACGCACCAAAGCCGAGCCTCTTTCATATAGTTGTCGGAGAAGGTAGATCAAATGCTTCGGAGTACCCATTTTCATTAGCGTGTTCCACGTAGTTGGCCATTTCACCGAGTCGAATGCTTTTGAGAAATCAACATAGCAAGTGTAAGTCAGCTTGTTGAACTCTCGAGCCTTCTCAATAATCTGGTGAACTATGATGAGAATCATAATCACTTAGACGGCCTGTATTTAGCTTAAAACGTTGAACGCCAGACTAAAAACCACATTTAACTCAGGGGGCTACGGCGGCCACTTTATGACCTCAACGGTAGGTATACCTTCACTTGCCAGAATTTCATATGCCCGAATTTCGTCTGCCATATAATATTAAATTTTCTAAATCTTGTTTCTTATAATTATGTTTCCCATAATCATTGTTTACCATATTAATCCTATGCCAGAATCTTTGTTTCCCATAATACTAATTCCAATAATCACATTTTCCATTATGATTGTAATCCATAATTATCACTTGCTATAATGTCATATAAGCCATCCAAATGGAACATAGGACGAAAACTGAAATCTGTAGGTTAGGTTAGGTTTGTTTTATGACCCCGTCAAAATACAAACCCAATCCAACCTAGTTTTAGAAGAACTGCGACCAAATAGAACATGGATCCAAAACCAAAACTATAGGTTAGGTTAGGTTTGGTTTGTGTTCTGACCCCGTACCAATAGTACCGTCAAAATAGAAACATAATCTAACCTACAGTTTTAGATGAACTGCGACCAAATAGAACAATATCCAAAACCGAAAACTATAGGTTAGGTTAGGTTTGTGTTGTGACCCGTTTAGCGGAGCGTCAGAATGCTTGCTTCAAAATACAAATCCTATACTAATTTACAGTTTTAGAAGAACTACGTTAAAAGGGAACATTGGACCAAAACCGAAAACTTTAGGTTAGGATAACCTAAAATCACCATAAGGTGACCATATAGGTAGTCATAGTAAATTGTATCTATGTACAATGTTCTATGACTATAATAGTCAAAATGCTTGAAAATAAGAAGCAAATGCATAGCCAGGACGGATTCGCAAAGAAACAATATTAGTATGGCGTTTAAATATTCTATCAAACAATATTATGGCACTTAATACTATGGAAAACAATACTTATGGAATTCGTATCATTATGGCATCTAATATTCGGGAAAACAAGAGTGTATGTCAAATGACTTTTCTAGTAAATGAAACATTCGGGTAAATGCAATTCGGGTAAGTGAAATTCGAGAAAATCAATACTATGTGCATACAAATTTCGGTCAAACAATAGACAACCGACCTCAACATGTCGATTCCATGGGGCCGCTTCGGACACCGAGTGTCCGCATGCTCTCGATCACTTCAGAACCCTATAGGCGGCCGACGGACAGTATTTGAATTGTTTTTACTAAGGCGAGTAACCCACGCGGCCCACAGAACAACCTGGCCTCTTGGCACATAAAATAAACAAAGGTCTTTGGATTTCTGGATATTTTTACTTGATGTCTCAAAAAGTGCTGTAATTAGGTATAGAATCTGAATATTTTATATAATTAAATGAAAAGCTATTATAGATATTACATCGTTTTATAGTTTTAGAAGGCATTAGAAATTCTTTAGAATTAAAATTGCTTTCAATCTAGTGAGAAACGGGTTCAGTACCTATTTGATACTTTACGTCAGAAGTTACCTTTTCTGAATTATTTTTTTTAGCTCGATTATATGTGGATGCCAAGTTCATAAAACCCATTAAGTTTTGATTTTTAATAAATACTTACTAGGTATATACCTAAATGTTTAGACCAACAGCGTGACCCGCGCAGCGCCTAAGGAAGGAAATATGGATGGACGCTTGCGCATGCCGCGACGGACACTGGTGTCTGCCATTTTAACTTTTCAGAAAATAGTGAATATATCGCTGTTTCTGTACGTCGCCCATTATTTTTGAGTTATTTCTTAACAACCATTGCAAAAAAACACACCAACGATTTTGAGACGATTCTCGATTTATTGTCCGGCCCCTGGGGAAAGTATACTGTCGAACACATGGTATCCGACATGGCGTTCAACGTGTTAAATTAGCGCTATAAAGGCTGTATATGCGATTCTACAGCTTGTGTGCTATAAATGACGTTGACATGCGTTTTTAGCGTTCCGGAGGAATGTTGAACTTCGACGCTCGTTTCTGACATTTAGAGCAGTCTAAGTGTAGTAAGTCCCATATAGACATTTTATCCCATTAAAAAAATGTCTACACGCCTAATTGCCGTGTGGGGCTAGAACATAATTATTGATGAATTTGCTAATAATATTTTCCGATTGTCTTATTCCGCCAACTGAGATTTCCTTTGGAAAGTTTTCAGACCTTATTAAAATACCTACGAAAGGGATTTACTCACGTCGTAACCGTCGAATATCGCTCGACATGTTTCGAATCGATTCGCGATTCATCATCTAGAGAGCCGATCAGTCGCGGCGGGGACTGATGTCAAGCGATATTCGACTCCTACGATATCAGTAAACCAGTTTCGTAGGTTTCTTTTTTTCTTTAATATGTATTTTAATATGTTTGAGACTCGCGGTAGTTTTCAGACTTTATATAAAATAGATGTTCTAGAGAATTTATACTTACAAGGCTATTCTTGTATTGGATGGGTTCTTTTATATAAGGGCCTTATCACACTTGCGATTTGCGAGTGAATTTTGTATGAAGGCGATAACGCAGCGAGTTCGCCGCGACGCTTGCTGGTATAGAAAACTCGCAAGTGTAATAAGGCCTTAGTACTTTAATCATTTTCATGACAAAAATAAGGCTATCCGGTAATAGTACCAATACGGTTTTTTGCAAACCAGTGTTTGAATTGTCAACATAACAAGTATGGACTTGTGCTCTTGTGAGCGGACATGGTCTCGTTTATTTTGTTAAACAATCAAACATTTGTATGCATAACCTTCCTTGCTTATACTTCCTCGTATAACATGACTGGACGACTCAGTAAATAGCTGAAAGGCCAGAAATGAAGTCTCGTAGTTTATCTGCTTAGTAAGTTTAATCGCTCCTTAATATTATGAATTAACATAATTATATATGCATATATTATATTCATTCATTATTATTTAAGAGTTTTACTCTTGCCGATGCAGTTCTCTCCAGTCCATTCTACTTAACGCGAGTTCTTTCACTTCTCGATATGACGCAACGTCTACATTTTACTTTATCTGGTTCAAATAACTAATTGTCGGTCTTCCTCTTCCTCTCTTTCCCTCAATTTTTCATAATATAAAGTAAAAAAAAAAAAGTAAAAAAAAGTAAAAAAGTATTTATTTTCTCCACCACATAGTATACAGTTTATATACAGTAAGTTATGGTATTTTTCTTATGAATAGGTATACAACATATCTTCTGTATTAGATCGTCGTGTCGTATTAAATGGCCTATCATTGCCCCCCTTCGTGTTTCTATAGTATGTAGTATATGTCTCCTCTCTACTCTTTCCGATACTTCCTCATTGGTGACTTTTTCGGTCCAGCTTATTCCCTCTATTATCAGGAAGAGACACCCGACAGAAGGCTATGCGCGGGATAACGCGACGGTCAATTCTTGGTTTTGCGAATTAAATACTTGTGAAATAAAGAGAAGAAGAGTGAGAGGGGGAATTGTGCATTTTGCATTTTAAACACTCACTATCCATCCTAGTCGACATATCAAAAAGTCATAATTACCGGACCGTTTGAAAGGTCACACCCAGTACCTACTCATATCATATTTATTCATGAACAATTTACATTGTGTTTGAATTTTAAAATCACATTATAAAAATTACACAGTATACATAATAGTTGATAAAAGTAATAGTCAAAAATAATATTAGTTTAAGTTTCCAAATTAAATGTCAAGGCAGTTTATATAAACATGCATTATAATAATTGATAATTAAAATTGGATACAATGACAAGTATAATTATGTGCTAAAGTTAAAATTGATCATTGATAAAGTCCTCAACTGAGTAGTACGATTTTTCTAACAGAAACTTCTTAAGCCTTGCATTGAAAATCTTACTACTCGTATTTGCTATCGTTTTGAGCTCAGACGGCAATTTATTATATAGAAGCACCGATTGGAAATACGCCGCGTGTCTGACCACGTTAAGCTTCGGGACAATATTGCAAGCTATATCCTTTCGTCTTGTTGCCCATCTTTTTTCTCTGTCTTTTATGCTTTCCCATTTATTAAGGTGCTTTATTAAATCTGTTAGTAGCACGAGGATATAGAGGCATGGCACAGGTAAGATTTTAAGATTTAAAAAGTGATCTCTGCAAGATTCGCTCTGACGGATGCGTACAATAGTGCGAATTGCCCTTTTTTGCATTTTAAAAATAGCGTCCACATTGTATTTATATCTATTTCCCCATAATTTGATACTATAGCGCAGCTTGGATTCTACTAGAGCATGATATACCATTTTAAGTTGCTGAATTTGTATCACATCTCTTAGGCTACGAAGAGCATAGCAAGCAGCTCCAATTGAGTTGGTCAAAGCCTGTATTTCATGTTTCCAATTCAGAAGCACATCAATATGGATCCCTAGAAATTTCACTACTTCAGTTTGCAGAATATTCTTTATTCTCTATTCACCTAACTACTTTGGCAGATCCGCGTCATCCGTGTACCTTTCATATCTACGAAACTACAGGCAATGTCACAATTTCTTAAATTGGGGCACTATACTTGATCAGGAAAACATGAACATTTTCTATGTTAAAACTGTTGGCTTCGCCCGTGAAATAGCTGGGTCAATCAACTTTTTTCTGTTGCTCGTTGCCATGGTGATGTCCCCTGATCGGGGGGCACGGCAGTGCCCCCGCCAAGTCGAGCGCGAAGCAAACACTGCCGTACCATCCTTTACTGGAACCATTTCGCCGCATTTTCAGGCCCCTATTTGAGCATGTCTGGATAAGACCAGAACGCAGAAATTTTCGTCATCCAGTAAGCTATAATCACATACTTAAAATCCAAAATTTCAAGCCTGTAGGTCATTTAGTTCCGAAGTTAAGCGAAAGCAAAGTTTCGCATTTACGACACTCACTCACTCATGATCATCAGTAAAGAAGTAGTACTTCCCATAAATTCAGAGAGCTGAAATTTGGTACAGAGTTAGGGTTTAATGGCCACATAAAGCGAAAACTATAAAAATTGGCCAAGTGCGAGTCCGACTCGCATGAAGGGTTCTGTACCATAAAACAAGTTTGTTGTATGGGAGCCCTTAAATGTTTATTTTATTTTATTAGTATTTGTTGTTATAGCGGCAATAGAAATAGATCATCTGTGAAAATTTTAACTGTCTATCACCGTTCATGATATACAGCCTGGTGACAGACGGACGGACGAACGGACAGACGGACGGACGGACGGACGGACAGCGAAGTCTCAGTAATAGGGTCTCGTTTTTACCCTTTGGGTACGGAACCCTAAAAACTAGGATAATCGAAGATCTGGAGTACTCTGATTAGAAAACACAAGAGCCCAACCAAACTATTAGAGATCGACATACCGCCTTTACAAAAAATATTCAACTTGTTGTGTTCGGTTGGCCGCCGTCGCGACTGATCGTCTCTCCTGATGAGCGTTATTCGATTTCTACGACGTGAGTAAACCCGTTTAAGTATTTTAATATTCAACTTGGTGGGCCGCTTCATTTGATATCAAAAATCCAAGGTCTGAAGTATTTTGACGACGCGTTTGGCTCGGTTTGTAAACACCTGCCTACTGAGCCGGCGGTCCCGGGTTCGAGTCCCGGCCAGGGCAAATATTTGTGTGATGAACTCGAATATTTGTGCTTGGGTCATGGTTGTTCTATGTATTTAAGTATATATTTATTTATATAAGTATGTATATCGTCGTCTAGTACCCATAACACAAGCCTTCTAGAGCTTAATTTGGGACTAGATCGATTTGTGTGAGGTTGTCCGATATTTATTTATTTATTATTTATTTGATAAAGAACCCTCAGCTGGCCTCAGCTGTATTAGAGATATGGTAATGCCCCCTTCTACTATTGGTACATAAAAAAATCGACTGTCATTGCAAAAATCCAGCGTAGTGGGATACATCTAATTTAATCTAGTCTATAGCTTCCCACAGCTGGGCGGGTTACGTATTAAAATCCCGAAAGTTGAAATACCGATGGTCAAAATACCGAAAGTTCAAAAAGCCAATATTCGATAAACCGAAGCTCAAATTACCTATTTTCAGAAAATCGAAAGTTGAAAATCTCGAAATTTCATAATCCCGAAATGTTTAAAATCTCGAAATTTTATAATCCCGAAAGTCAATGAGCACTTTAAAAGTGTCAGGACACTAAACTAATCTGACTTTTCCGTGGAACCGATCCGCTCCGGTGCTGCGGGATGTTCAGCCCCTCCACCCTAGCGTACGAAAGTGTGGCACCTACGCTCGCCTCCGCAGCTTCGGCTTTTTGGTCACCTTCGGCGACCAGCCTCAGCCGCTGTGCCTCGCTTGGTGCCCGCACTTTCTTACGGCGGCCGGGGGCTGCCCTCCCTCCGCGCCTCCGGGCTTTTATATACACTCTAGGGGTAGGGCAGACAAGACCACGTGGAATCGGGGTTGACAGCTTCGGTTCTGTGGCAAGTCGATTAAGAAAAAGAAAGAGTCCGGGAAAGTGGGAAATTAAGTATGACATTAAATATTCGATATTATGATAAAATATTATGTCATGGACTGCCAACCGAACCGAACTTGTCTGGAACTGAAGCTGTCAACGCTCGCCTCCGCAGCTTCGGCTTTTTAGTCACCTTCGGCGACCAGCCTCAGCCGCTGCGACTCGCTTGATGCCCGCACTTTCTTACGCTAGGGCCACAGTATAATAAAGAGTACTAACGTACTAGGGCGGAGGGGCTGCACATCCCACAGCGCCGGAGCAGATCGGTTCCACAGAAGAGTTCACTTATAAATAGTAAGTATAGTAGTAGGCAAGTAGGTTACGTAATTTAGGTTAATATTCTTTGTATAAAATAAACATTAGAATCTGTAAGACTACAGAAATACGAGATAATTCTCGAGAGTTTAAATAATATTCCGGATTACAACCTTCAAGCAGGATCATAGTCTTCGGGATTATAATCTTCGGGATTACAGTCTTCGGGATTACATTCTTCGGGATTACAGTCTTCGGGATTATAATATTCGGTATTTCATCCTTTCGATCAAACGTTCTTTCGGGATTTTAAACTTTCGGTCAAATAAACATTCGACATTTTAATTTTTGGCCTTCCGTCCATAGGTCTTATGATATTCGGTATTTTGAACTTCGGCATTGTAATACGTACCCGCTGGGCGAATGTCTCCCCTTCTGCTTTTAATACGCATATAAATAAAATTAAAGGAAAACTCTGGACAAGACTAGACTGGCTTTTATACTTATACTTACAAGTTTACAAGAAGAAATAGTCGAACGATTATCTTTATTCTACTCGAACATTACACAAATTAAATAAACAAATTACACCAAAATATTAATTTCGCTCAAAATTTGGTCAAAATATAATGCATTGGACTAAGAGTGGCGGTGATACCCGCACACGTCGCTAGATGGCGCTGACTGTATTTTAAAAAGCGCCGTCGTTTGTTTTTCCGATAATCTTATATGGCGAAGTGGCAACCGGCCGCGTTACAGTTGTTTACGATATTCTTCTACTGCGCTTGGAAACGTTTGCTAGGGATTAGGAGGGATTATTTTCATTTCGTTGATTTCGCTTATTACTTCGTGAGGTTTGCTAAAGTTAATTAGCAGGTTGTTATAAAACAATATGCCCACGTTTCTACAAAAAGTAGTGAAATCCCACCAAAAACATTCTGTAAAAAACTAGCCAAGTCTCGATGGAGCTGCTTGTTTAGGTATCTCTAAAAAGTAATGAAATCTAGACAAAGTCATACCAAGTCTAAGGTTCCTTACTGCGATTTCTTTATTATTATAGTTAATGTTGTGTGACTTGGCCGTTGAAGGGTACACAAGGGTACAAAACCAGGTGCTCCATGACACCATTGCACCAATCTGTGGCCAGAACCGATATAAGTCAATTTTGTTTACACGTAATGTTATATCTGTTGTAATTACCTATGTTTGTTAAGCGAGATAATAGCCCATAATGGTGTACCCTTCAACGGCCTAGTCACACAGCATTAACTATAATAATAAAGAAATCGCAGTAAGGAACCTTAGACTTGGTATGACTTTGTCTAGATTTCATTACTTTTTAGAGATACCTAAACAAGCAGCTCCATCGAGACTTGGCTAGTTTTTTACAGAATGTTTTTGGTGGGATTTAAGCGGTTACATTTACCAAAAACTGTGTAATTACAACAGTTATAAGCCCATTCTTATGTACTATATCCTGACAATACCAGTAATATAAATTATTAACACTTTTCTAAGAAATTGAATCACTATTGTCCCCTGGGCCACGGACAGAGTGAGACATCACCAACTCAGCCAAGACTGGCTCACTGCACGTGTTACCCTACATACCCTACCCTACACATCAACGCATGCCAAGCTCGGCTCCGCTTCCCACCTTTATTCGGGTGAAATCAGCGCGCCTTTGTAACCAGTCGTAGCGCCACACCCGTGACGATTGATCGAGTATGTCACGCCCCACGCTTTACTTCAGAAATAGGAATGGCAACTGGGGCCGTATTCCGTCCATTATCGATAAGTTAATGGCGATCTTCCTGAGATACGTAATTTTTTTAAGCCCCCCAGTTTATCGCCACTTCGCCAATCCAGTTGCATTAAGTTTACGCCTCATTAATTGCATCATTCGTCATTATTTGCAGCCCAAATCGCAAAATCGTTTTAATGCTTATTTGGAGGTATCCCAAAGTACACTCGAATATCCGCCCTGATTTACTAGCCAATGAGAATAGATGTAACATTTAAACACGCTATCGCTACTCAAGAAAACATTTAAAGTCAACTGCAAATAATAGTCTTACAAATATAAAAGACCGGGTCACGGCAACGTCTCGAGTCGATACCTACGCGTCAGTCATAACTGCTACTCATAAAATCAACACCGTAACGAAAAAAAGTTCGATTTTAAAAAGTATACTTTCAGCCAGTATTCATTCTTAGTGCCTTAAAAATAAGAGTTAAAACTGAATTCGACATTGAAACCTACATTCAGCCAGTATTATGTTCTAAGTACCTAGATTAAAAACAAAAGCAAGATTGATAATGGAACAATAATATTCGAAATTTAAATTCAGCGCCAAAATGAAAGTGACGTGTTTGGAATTTCGTAGATTACAAGTTAATAAAAACCTATTTTTTTGTGTGTGTTTGTTAAGTTCTGTGGGAGCAGTGGAATATTCTGAATCAGGAGAGGGCTATGCCGTAGGATTTCTTACAAATTGTGAGTATTAAGCTGGTGTGAATGTAATGTTAGCAACGAGCATGTAACGCCTTATTTTCATATTTCGATTGATAAAGATATCCCTTATTATCTGTCTATATTATGCGAACCATATTAGGACCTTTTCTTAAGCAACATGTCATCTATTCTAAATTCATTATAAAGTAATAAAATACATTAAGGAACATTTCCAGATTACTAACTATTTTTTAACGAATGTTACGTGCTATGCCGTAGCCTTGGGCATGTAAAATGACATTGTTGTAGCCAATTTCCTGATTTTACAACCCTGAACTTTACACATTGTTACTTTACACAGTGTGTCATACTTTACTCTCTGGCCAAGTACCAAGTACAAGGCCAGTACAAAAACTTCCCATCTTACTAGCCGGGTTAACTTAAGTTTGCACCTGGTATACTAGGTATGTCCATATTGTCCATACATACCAGGTGCAAACTTAACTTAACCCGCCGCATACAAATGAGGTGCTAAGTTATCACGGTTGTTGTATGGGAGCCCCACTTAAATATTACGGAACCCTAAAAACAGAACGTATCAATATCAAGGGGATTCTTTCCTTTATAAAAAAACCCTTCACATTTTTAGTCATAATTTTTTTAGTAATCTTGAAACTGTCAAGCTGTAAATCAGATCAGGTTAGGTTTGTGTTATAACATTCGAAAATATTTTATGGTTTCAGAAAAAAAAATGCTTTCGATGAAATGTTTAACTATAAAACAAGGGTAAACCCCTATCGAGTTTTACCTCCCTTCAAATGATATAAGTGAACTACAAGTAGCCATATGAAAATGAAAAAATAACGGCCGAGTGCGAGTGGGACTCGCGCACGAAGGGTTTTATTTTAAGGGTTTTTCCGTTTATCTGTAAGTTTGTTGTATGGAAGCCCCCCTTAAATATTTATTTTATTTTAATTTAGCAATAGAACATCATCTGTGAAAATTTCAACTGTCTAGCTATCACCGTTCTTGAGATACAGCCTGGTGACAGACGGACGGACGGACGGACGGACAACGAAGTCTCAGTAATAGGGTCCCGTTTTTACCCATTGGGTACGGAACCCTAAAAATGAAAAATGAAAATGAAAATAAAAATGACAATGAAAATAAAAATTAAAATGAAAATGTTTATTGGTTTACGTAGATTTACATATAACAGGTTTGGGATCTCCTATTAAATATTTGTAAATACTTGTGTCAGGAGGAGCCATATTGATCTATTAATATCTAGTTATAATAATAATCCAGATAGTTCCCAGTCCTTGGTATAAAGGGACCAATGTAGAGATTTTATAAAAACCGGCCAAGAGCATGTCGGGCCACGCTCACTGTAGGGTTATGGAATTGCCCATCCATCACAATAGACGGGCTTAAAACGGCGGTTTTCAGCCCGAGGTTTAAATTACGACAAAGATTTCAAGTTCTATAAAAAGGTGGTAAACGCCAAAGTAATTGTAATTACGTATTACCTTCTGGAAGTTATCGATTGTACGCGCCAGATTGAGCGGAGTATTTTTATGCAGTATGGCACTTAACGTAACATAACGTTCGAAGTATAAGGACACCGCGCGGCACTTGTAATTTTAAATGAAATTTTACGATAACTCAGAAACGACTCGACCGATTTTAATTCAATATAGTTTTCATTGAAAGTTGAAAAGTTAGAGAGCGGGACGCTATTATTTGGATTTCCGGAGCGAATATTTACAAAACTGCTGACTTTATCAAAAAATAATGTTTCGTAACACATATTATTTTTAAAAGGCCTATTCAACGACACCCAACACACAAGTGCTGGGACGAAAAAAAATTCACCCCCACTTTAGGTGTACGACAGGTACCCGATAAAAAGATGTTTTTTTTTTTCATTTTACCGTTTTGTTGGCGTGATATACTCATACCAAATTTCAGCTTTCTAGTAATAGGTAATGATCATAGAGCTAAGCCACGGACGGACAGACAGACGGACATGGCGAAACTATAAGGGTTTCAAGTTGACTACAGAACCTTGAAAAGGGCCTTTACCCAGCAGCAGTTCGATTGATTAAAAGATGCGATGCATTTACTAACTTCCTTACTTCCATTTTTAGGTCCAGGCTCATGGAAACCTGCCGCCATCAAGCCGAAGAGTCTTGAGAAGCTATTCATCTCAGTCCTGGGACCAGGCAACGTACTGCAGGCGAAGTGGAAGACCTATAACTATTATGATATCGGGGAGCTGGCCAAACACCCAGATATAGACTTCAGCAAAAAGACGTTTCTTTACGTCGGAGGATATCTGGATGGGACGACGTTGCCCGTTGGACGTTCTTTGGGTTCGCTGTACAGGGAATTGGGATATAATGTGCTCATTTTGGACTATTTGGAATTTAGTGCTAGAGATTTTCCTGTGTAAGTACCTGAAGCGAATATGGCACTAAATACCTAAGATTAAACGATTTCGTAAAGAGGATTCAGTTTGTAATATTTTGGGGCCTTCCCTCCAAACTCAAACAAGGTAAATACTAGTGGCTCTGTGAGCAGCAGACCTTGATTCAATATGGCTAAAATGTTTAACTATCGAAACTACTTACAAAATTTCACAAGAACCGGTTGAGAGCTGCGATCTCTAGATGAAAACAGGCAGAAATGGAGACATACGAACATCCAAACCTCCAAATGTTCTCTTTGTTCTATGTTCTCCCTCCCCCTAAACTTATATATATATATTACTTGACAAGACCGTACTGAACCCATTTTTGTTTCAGAGCTGCGCGTTTGACGCGCCCAGTCGGAAAACACGTAGCCGAAATGCTGGCTAACCTCACATCACACGGCCTAGACCCAAAGAAACTGGAGATACTTGGTATAAGTCTTGGCGGAGAGACCATTAGCTTCATAGCCAAGAACTACCGCGAAATTACTGGCAAAAATATATCGTCACTAACCGCTCTTGACCCGACTGGTCCTTGCTTTAGACGTCTACGTCCAGACCAGAGATTGGACCCATCTGATGCAGATTTTGTCCTCGTTGTTGCTACAAATATCGAAGGTTATGGAATAGCGACCTCAGTTGGACACGTTACGTTTTACGTCAGCGGGGGCGAGTTCCAACCTGGCGACATCTGGTGGCTACCGTGTGACACCTTATGCAGTCACATCAGATCTTACTTCCTTTGGGTGTCAGCATTAATAAACCCTGGAATCTTCATTGGAATGCAATGCGATTCCGTACAACAGGCTAGGAACGCTGATTGCTACGATAGAAAACCATTGGTAACGAATACCATGGATTTGTTTGTTAATAGAAGTAAACCCGGTATTTATTATCTACATACATTTAATAGGTATCCGTATGGTCTTGGTAGAAGAGGTTTGAAGAGGAGTGGTGAAATCATTTTGAGGCAATTAGCCTCGCTCAATGCTGATGACATATTATGGGTTAAATGAATAAACACATACATTTTTTTATTCGTGTAATGTTTTACGAACGAAAGATATAATTTCAAAATATCTACTTTCATAAAGTACTTATACCGTTATACCAATTGATGTAATGATTATAGTATAAAATCTTCATAACACCTAAAATTTAAAATATATATTAATCAATTAATCTGACATGGAAAGCTAATGATCGCATAAGTTCACTATTGTCTGGCAGAAACTTTTTTGATATATATTTGTTTTGCATAATGATACTTGGCAGAAGTAACGTTCGGCAGAAACATCTTAAATCATTCCGCAGATTTTTATAATACCAAATCTTATATTGGAATAAGTTTGATAAGCATACCCGTCTTCTAAACGAATAGTACTCTCGCAGATCTTTTGCATGATATTTAGGCGGCATAAAGGGGATCACCTCTAGTGGAATAGAAATTCTTGTAATAAATTTGATTGTCATAACTCATTTCGCATAATGGCTTTCCTCATACATGTTATTTGTCATAAATTATTATTTGCATAACATTTTATGTCATAATTGTTGTTTGGCAGGCTTTTCATAAGCATAATTTAGTATGGCACAAAATTTCAAGTAATATTATTGAATGTAAATTATGGTTTTCATAATTAATGGCAATAGAAATTATATACTATAAGTTATCACAGCCTGCCAAATCAATCCTTCGAAATAGATCAAAGGTAAATATTGACGGCATAAAAATCTACGGAGACCAAACTCCTAATCAGAAACAATTTATGGAAGATCTTCGCGATGAGCTTAATCGTCGAACCGCCGAGGGAGAAATAAATCTGACTATAAAATACATAAAAGGCATCCCTAAGATCATAAAAAACCAGCCAAAAAACCAAAATCATTCCCAAACAACCTCGACAATTTAACTTCGTCGAATAATACAACTCATTCGATTACATCAAGCTATTTTGATCTTGTACAAAACAAAAATGCTTTAAAATTTATCTACGCGAATGTACGAAGCCTTGTGAAACCTGGGAAATTAGATGAACTTCGATGCATAATCAAATCGGTTCCTGATACTATACACGTAATCATCTTAACGGAAACATGGATTAAGTCTCAAGATGAGGCCGAGCGGCTATCTTTACCTAACTATAGACATCATTATAACTTCAGAACTCAATCGAGGGGTGGTGGCGTATCCATTTACGTACACAATGACCTAAAGCATCATTTTATTGAGGATAAATGTGAAAACGATAACCACTTCTTATGGATACACTTAAACAGATTCTCAATAGATATTGGTGCAGTGTACAAACCAGAGAGGACAAACGATACCGACTTTCTCGAAATCAGCTCGAAAAACACAAAAGGGCTTTAGTTTTTGGAGATTTCAACTACAATCTTCTGAAGGCCGATAAAGAAATAAAAAACTACAAGTCGACTTTAACCGAAAGTGGATACCTCATACTGAATAAAATAAACAAAAAACATTGTACAAGAGAAACGTCTACAACGAAAACAATCCTCGATCATATCTGCTCTAACATTAAGAACAACAAGTTTCATCTAGCAATAATTAACTCGTCTATGTCTGACCATAAGCAAGCATATCTGGAAGTTGTAAAATGTATACCAGAACCAAAAGCAAAAATCAAGTATCATGCCATGGACTACAGCAAGCTCTATAAAATTACGGAACAAAATATTCAAGCTAACAACGAAGATACTGAGTACGACAGCTTAGAGTGCAACCTAAAGGAAGCTGTGAGCAAGAGTAAAGTCCTCAAAACAAAAATTCAAAATCCACCTAGAAACGACTGGATTAACAAAGACTACAGAAAAATAGAAATCAATTACTAAGCAGGGTCAAAAATAATCACCAAGAAAATGACGATATTGTCAAGACAAAGCTACAGGCAGCTAGAAAAGAAGTACAAAACAAAATACAAAGCAGCAAAAACAAATATTACATTAAAGCGTTTCAAAACTGTGAAAAAAGGCCCAACAAAATGTGGAAACTTATAGATAGTTTGGCATCTAATAAAAAACATGTAAGTTGTGGTCCGTCAAAGCTAATAATAAACGCGACCTCTATCACTGACACTAAGGAAATTTGCGAGAGCTTCAACTCATTCTTTGCAAATATTGGCTCTGACCTGGCCAGTCAGATACATCCTTTCTATCACAACAATATGACATATGAACACTTATACAACACTACACATGATCATACCCAAGCTGAGCTCAAAACACTTAAACCAGCGACAATCGATGAAATTGGTAAAATAATAGACTCCTTGAGCACAAAGACCAGCACAGGAGTGGACGGAATAAGCTGCAAAGTAATCAAATGTGTAAAAAATCTGATCATAAATAACTTAACTTCTAGTATAAATGCTTGTTTAGAAAACGGTATATTCCCGGATTCTCTAAAATTGGCTAAAATAACCCCAATATTCAAATCCGGATCAAAGACAGACCCAGGCAATTACCGTCCGATTTCAGTACTTTCGATATTTTCTAAAATATTTGAAAAGGTTCTGTATAATCGCCTTTGCATATATCTTGATACAATCAAATTTCTTTTTGACAAGCAGTATGGTTTCGACCAAAATCTAACACGCTTTCCGCAAATATTGATCTCGTAACAAAACTTAAAACAAACATAGATAGTAAAAATATTGCATTAGGGGTATTTATTGACCTAAAAAAGGCATTTGACACAATTAGTCACAGCCTACTTCTACAAAAACTGAACCATATCGGTGTCAAAGAAAAAGCGCTACAAATCTTCCGGTCATACCTTTCTAATCGCTACCAAGTGGTCAAAATATCTGAAGTAATAAGTACCCCTAAGTTAGTCAAGTGTGGTATTCCCCAAGGATCCATCCTAGGACCGTTACTTTTTATAATCTACATTAACAACATACATGAAATAGGCCTTAGAGGAGAATTATCACTTTACGCGGATGATACCAGCTTATTTTATTTCAGTGACAATATAGAAACAATTGCTGAAAATGCTCAAAGTGATTTAAATAGCTTGAATACTTGGTTCAAACATAATTTATTAACAATAAATGTCTCTAAAACAAATTTTATGATCTTTCACGCAAAGAATAAAACAATAGGACCGCATCTACCATTACATATTAATAATGAACCGTTAGCTAAAGTGGACTCTGAAAAATATCTCGGCCTTATTTTAGACAGCAAAATGACCTGGAAACCACACTTAGAAAAATTGCGGTCAAAACTTTCGAGTCTTATAGGATCACTTCGAGGCATTGTGCGCTGTTTTCCTAAATCGGTACGATATATTATATACAATTCTATGGTAAAACCTCACCTTGAGTACCTAATAGAGATTTGGGGCACGGCAGGAAAGACAATTCTTAAAAATATTCAAACTACACAAAATAAAATTATCAAAATCCTATTTCACTACAACTATTTAACCCCTACAGAAAAAATATACAAAGAGACCGGCCTAATGACACTTACACAATTATACCACTACAAAACATGCATATTAATTAGAAAAATCTTAAACAATCAAATACATACTCAAATATCATTTACCAAAAAGGGTCAAATACAAAAACGCTTAACTAGGCGAGCTAATCATATATGTCTTAGGTCACCAAGAACCAACTATGGCAAGCGCAATTTACTTTATGAAGGAGCACAACTATACAACAAGTTACCTAACGACATCAAAGAAATAAAATCCCAGTTACTGTACAAGAAAGTTTTAAAACATCACGTTTCGAAACGCTTTTCTAGATAAATTAACTAAAAACTTTTATTTTTCAAACTATACTTACTTACATTTTGATGGCCATCGCCATTGCTATCACATTTGTCACGTAATAAGTGCCGCTACTCGTATACTAAAACCGGGCGACATGCACATTGCAATGTTCACCTACCGCAAATGAATAATACTAAAATTAATCTACCTACCTATTACTGTTAACACGATATTTACGATGTTTATGATATAGTTGTCACCGTTTTTTCTGTACGCTACTGTGTTATAGTTTAATTTTGTGAATGTGTTTTTCTCAATGTCAAGTGAATTGTATTCTTTCTGTTGAGAAAATAAATGTCTTAAGGCGAAAATAAGTTATATCACATGTACCAATCATAATACTTTATAGCATTTGAAATAATGATACAAAAGTTACTTGAGCACAAAAACAGGTTCAACCTAACGCTCCTCCTCGCTTCGCTCGTCGTCGTCCCTAACCTAATCCAAATCAGACCTGCCCTAAGGTGGAATCAGGTCTTAATTTATGCATTTCAATTGTTGTAATTAAACATTTAGTGGCTGTTGCCCCGCGGCGGCAAGATACCTAGCACTAATCCTCTATTCGCTCGTCGTCGTACCTAACGGTAACTCTGGGACTATATTTCCTTTTTGATAGCGAGTCGGGTGTGTTGGGGACGTAAGATACTTAACTATTATGCCATAGCAAATTTGTTGGGACTTATATTCTACTACGTAAAATTTACCTAACCCACTTTTCTGCTAGTAGAAAATAATTATGCTATGGTAATCGTATGCTATAGGATTATTATGGTACATAAAATTATGCTAAACCAAAGTCGGCCAAAGAGATATTCTACAAAACAATGTGCTGCAAAATGTGTCGTATGCGAGGTAGTGGTAATGCCAACTATACCTTTATGCCATCTTACCATTCGACCGAAAGTGTTTCTGCGAAACGTGTTATGCGAAATGTATTTCTGACCAATATTATTCTGCCAGATGAGGGTGACCCGATCGCATAGTATACACCTTATCTTACTTACTTTATTGGCAGCAGTTCTTTTTTATCGGGGGACGCAGAGCAATCCTAACCTAACCGACATTTCTGGTAGCGATTCGGTTTTTTTGGGGTCGCAGTTCAAACCTAATCTAACTGAACCAAATCTTACCTACTTATTTGGTAGCCGATCCGTTGGGTACCTTTTGGCCTTTTGAGTATATCATATGATATTATATATTGAAATCCTTATACTATAAGATATTATTTATTATAATCTTCGTTATGTATCTCATACCAACTATAAAAATTAGTCAATTTGAGTGTTACCATGGCCTCTCTTGCCAGAAAAGTGCAGGTCGCTTCTCGAGACATGCCACTCTGAACGACATTATCCGCCGCTCTCTTGCCACCGTCAACGTGCCGGCGCTACTGGAGCCAACGGGCATCGCCAGGGACGATGGCAAGAGACCGGACGGGATGTCCCTGGTTCCGTGGAGGCTGGGACGTGTGCTTGTATGGGATGCCACCTGTGTGGACACACTGGCGCTGTCCCACCTTCACGGAACATCGGGTAGAGCGGGCGCGGCTGCTGAGGCGGCCGAAAAACTAAAGAGCACCAAATATAGGGGTCTCGGCCCCGAATACAATTTTGTACCTTTTGGGGTAGAGACCCTAGGTCCATGGGGTCCCAGCGCCCAAAAACTTCACAAGGAGCTCTCTAAAAGGCTTCAAGAGACCACTGGGGACCGGAGAGCTGGCAGCTTCCTCGCACAGCGTATCAGCATAGCTGTTCAGCGAGGAAATGCTGCCAGCATTTTCGGTACCATGCCAAAGGGGAGCAGTTTTTTGAATTTGTTTTAGTTTAGTTAATTTTAGCTTTTTTGTACTTAGTAGTTAGTAGTGTTAAGTTTTTATTTTCTGTTACTTTGTTTTTTTAATTTTCTTATTATTAAATTATTACTTTAAAACATGAATGTTATGTCAATTGTCAATTGACCGTTATTCTTTATGTTCTTTGCGTAATTCATTTCATTCAGCGGGGCAATGCTGCTAGCATAATGGGGACTTTTGGACCGAATATGGCCCTGAGAGGGGATTTAATAAATTAAGTTTTCCTTGATGAGACATGTCGCGGATTTATTTTATGTCATTTGATTCTCACTAAGCTTGATGCGGATATAATTTGTGAATTGCATGCATTATTTTTAAATTGACGAAGCATGTGGTGGATTTTTTTTGTTTGTTCATAGATGTCGGTTTTATCTTTAATAAATATTTAGATTACTGTAATGTTATTTAATAGGTATATAATGTTATTTTAGATATCAATTATATTTAATGGTATATTATAACTAGGTAATTACATTGGTAGTACGTTAAGGTGATGTATAGGTATATAGGTACTTACATAGCTATAAAAGTATTGATTTTGTTGTTATAGCTGGCATATATATCTTGTGGACGTTATTGATATGAAATTATATATTATGTTGTTATATCTCGTGAGAAGCACCCGTTTGACTCGGTTTAAATATACAATCATGGTGATTTATTACAAGGCATTATTTTTAACTACACATGGAAATTTTCGTATGCACGCACACGTTTATTTTCACCAACTATCTGAAACTTCATATAGATTTTTAATAGAGATAATTCAGTTTTTATTTAATACTTATTAGTTTTATCCTGCGGCTTCGCTCGCGCATAATATGAAATGTATACAAAGTTTCAAATTCCAGTTTAGCCCTCTTAGGAATCAATATGCTTATAAATTGTAGCCTATTGCACTATTACAATTTCTTAAATTAGTCACTGACGAGACGAGATGCAGCAATACGAAGGAGTGAAATGAAGTTATCTCCATGCGTGTCTCACATATTGCTTCATCCCTCTATGTCTTACTAGCTTTTGCCCGCGACTTCGTACGCTTTAGTCAAGGCCTTGGGTGCCATTTGTAAGACAGCTGTCTCTACAACATTCGAGATATTTGAATTTCCGTTCATACCGTTTGGTCTCCAAAATGCAGCTGAAACCTAATGGGTGGATGAAGATGAGTTCGTCTACTCATTTATATTGTTTAATTTAAGTTTTCTATTGTAAAGAATCGTTGTATTGTAAACAACAGTATGCGAACAAATTCCATGTCCGACATAAACCACTCATTTGCTAATGATTTTGAATTAATATATACTTTAAATATGCGCAGAGCAGGCAGACTCTCCCGCCACGCTTGTCTAAACGATATCATACGTCGGGCTCTTGTCAGAGTCAACGTGCCTGCGGTACTCGAACCAAATGGCCTCGCATGAGATGATGGCAATGACGGTATGACGTTAGTACCGTGGCGGTTGGGGCGGCCCTTGGTGTGGGACTCCACTGTGTGGACACTTTGGCACCGTCACACATAGCAGCATCGTGCCAAAATCCAGGTCGGGCGGCCACAAACGCGGAGGCGGCTAAACACCGAAGATATACTCGTTTGTGTTTAGGTGACAACTATATTTTCGTGCCGTTTGCGGTAGAGACTCTAGGGCCTAGTCTTCTAGGCCCATGGGGACCAGCCGCTCACAATTCGTTCGATTCCCTAAAAAAGAAACTAATACGAACTACCTGTGATCCCAGAGCTGGCGCATTTTTCGGACAAAGGTTCAGTATTGCTGTGCAGCGGGGAAACGCCGCCAGCATCTTGGGATCATTTCCGCCAATGACCGACCTTGGCTAGAGTTAGGTTAGTGTAGGTTTTAGGTTTTTAAGTTGTCTTACCACTTAATTCGAATGTTTTTTTAATAAATAAATATACCTTTCAATATAAATTGAGACTTGCTTTCTACCTTTACTTATCTGTTGTGATATATTACAATACTCTCACCCTGAGTCTTGTAATATATCATACGTTTCACAGTCAAACAGAGTCTTAGTGTGATAATCAATTCATAATATAGTGGACGGTCGAAATAAAGATTATCGGGAGTTATTTTTCTTTCGCAGGATACGCTTTCTAAGTATGAGAATATATAAATAAGATGGAGATCTTGATGCAAGAAGGAGTTACGGTGTCGTCACTTCTTTGTGTGATATTTTGACATCTGTTTTTCTTGATGTTTTTCCTCATGAAATGACTTTATGAGCCGAGTTCAAATATATAAAACACTATATTACCATAAAGCTACTAGCTTTAGCTAGCTAGAAAAAATAACAAAAAATATGATGACAATAAAGTTGTATAACATTACCAAAAATTGTTTCATTCATGGTAACACTTAAAAATCACAACCCATGCGAATTCACTTATATGTACTCATAATCTGCAATAGATATAGACAAGGAAATCGCCACGCCTTCTCTTTGAAGAATACTAACCCGTAAAGCAGGCCGAGAAGGAGGCGTGGTGTGAAGCAGAGAATATAACCGGTTTTACATAGAAGACTCCCTTGAGGCCCGTGAGTATGGATCTTAGTGTTTCACCTTTGTCGATTTCACGCTTTGGTATCTGCGAAACTGCGGCTCTCTCAAGTAGCAACTCCATCAACTCAGGGTGTGAATCCTCTTGAAATTGTGACAAAGCTAAATTGAAAAGGGATGAAAGTAATGCGTATATCAATGGTTATAAGTGATGCCTCATTAATGATTTGTAGATGAATTGATTATAACAGAGAACGTCGCAGATCTTCAAAGCATGGTTTAAACTGAGCATCAATGATGACATGAGCATGGCTGGAACGAAGACCATTACTATTTTTTTTGGTGAGCATGCCATATATATATATTGATGTTAGGGATAGGTACTGTGGAATTTGTAGAGAGTATGTGTATCATTGAGCTGTCTATTTTTTAGCCTAAAACGTCAAACTAAGCAGATCGCTAGGAAAACCCAGTTTGAATGGCCTGCGCCCTGTGTTTAACAGTTAGACTTGGTTTTGAATCGTTCTGACATACAAGTAATGAAACATTAAAGATCACAATAAAATTATGTACCGAATAAAAATCGTACAACAGGATTTTGAGCGGGTCATGTCAGGTGTTACACTTCTCGATTACGTTTCGAATACTGTAAAATAAAGAAATACATTACCTATATAAAACTCATGACAAAATAATACACTGAATAAAGGGGTTTTACCTTAGAATCGGTCCGGTAGTTTTGAATTTTTGATATGTTGTCTAGGATGGTTAGTGAGTGTTTAAAATGCAAAATGCACAATTCCCCCTCTTTCCCGCCCGCCGTCATATTAAAAAAAATCGTTTTTTTTTCAGATTTTTGCTTATACCTTGGTTTAGGACCATTTTAGCTAGAAAAGAGCTTAGACAATGTTGAAGAGAACTAAATTTAATATAAATTACATTTTAAATTGGACAGATCGTTACGGAGATATGAACATTAAAAAAAAGGAGCATTTTATCTAGAAAAAAGCTGAGACAATGTTGTAGAGAATTAAATTTACTATGATTTACATTTCAAATTTTGTTTCTTTGATATAACCAAAAATCTGAGTAAAGTGCTGGTTTTTTCAACATGGCGGCTGGCGCGAAGGGGGGGCATTATGCATTTAGCATTTTAAACACTCACTAACCATCTTAGACCACATATCAAAAATTCAAAATTACCGGACCGTTTGTAAGGTAACCCCTCGTACTTTAGTCTCTATTCACCGAACTAAAAGATGGTGAAAGAGTAAAGTGAAGACTGGCGGAACAGTTGGCAAGACGGAACGATGGCAGATGTTCTAAGGCGTTCACAGGGTGGTGGCCAAGACTGGGCAAGAGATCAGTGGGTAGGCACCAGGTCACTGGTCGGATGATACCAGTATTTGGAAGGTAGCAGGGGAAATTGTGGATTTGACTTCCACACGACTGAGTAAAATATAGTGAAAGAATAGAGGCAACAGTTCATGATGACGTATCTCTTCTGGATCATCATCATCATCATCATCATCAGCCAAAAAACGTCCACTGCTGGACATAGGCCTCTCCCAGAGAACGCCACCATGCCCGGTTCTGCGCCTCCCGCATCCAGCGGACTCCAGCGACCTTCACCAGGGCATCAGTTCACCTTGTGGGGGGGGCTACCCACACTGCGTCGTCCGGTGCGTGGTCACCACTGAAGAACTCGATGACCCCAGCGGCCGTTGGTTTTACGAGCGATATGCCCTGCCAATTGCCACTTAAGTTTTGTTTTCTTCTGGATACTGATTTTATTTTTGATATAACAAATAAAACTACGTTATAAAAACTACACTTTATTATTTTCATTAAAAGTTACCATCTAACATTCAGAGATAGAAACTTAATATCTAACTCTCTTAATTAATTATATTAACTAAAACACTACACGACCCATAAAGATATAATAGATAACAGTTATACAAGTGTGTTAAGTGAACAATCTTAAAATGCAATCGAAGCGAAGTTTGGCTAAGTATTTACGTTTTATTCATTTGACGCGCAACACGTCAACAGCGTTGAGCAAACCGATCTGACTTACGGGATCAGCTCGCCTCTTTAAGCCTTTCTTACCTAAATAGTATGGGTCCCTATTAGTAGTTGCCAGATAATAAATACCCTGTTTACTTCTATCCGTAAACCGATCGACAGTGATCGTTTCCATCGGCTTCCTATCATAACAATTATGGTCTTTAGCTTGCTGTACAGAGTCACATTTCATGGCTATGAATTTACCGGGATTATATAACGCCGATATCCAAATGAGATACGCTGCCAAATGACTGCATAGGTCATCACATCCGAAATTCGAAAAGAAGCCAGGTTGGTACTCGCCCCCGTTGACGTAGACAGTCACGTGTCCAACTGGGACGGCTAAACCGTAGCCAGCTGAGTTGGTTACAATGTGAAGGATGAAATCGGCATCTGTCCGGTCCAGTCTGTGTTCTGGACTACGGTGTCTCATGCAAGGGCCGGTAGGGTCGAGGGCGGTGATCGCCGAGATGTTCCGACCGGTGATTTCACGGAAACTCTTGGCTATGAAGGTCATACTCACACCGCCGAGACTGAGGCCGTATAGCTCCAGCGTTTTTGGGTCTAGACCGACGGTCATCAATTTGGCTAACATCTCGGCTACGTGCTTACCGATGGGACGCATCATCCGCGCGACGCTGAAAAGTAAATATAAGAATGATTAACAGATCGCAAACTATGAACACCAAAGTTTCTAAATATGCAGACAATTATTAATAAGTTTTTGGCATAATCATTAACTGCTTATCGATGCTACTTGTCCCATCCAGGGACCGGAAAACCCCTCTTTAAAGTTAAGCCTATTGATAAGGTAACCCCAACAATTTGGTAACCATAACATAAGGTAACCTTTTCATTTGGTAACCCTATGTTAAGGTTACCATATCATAACAGTTAACTACAACCTCAACACAGTTACACAGTTACGGTTGAAACCCTAACGCGTAAGGGTTTTTTATAGCAGTTAACTCTAAACCCCTACGGGTTAGGGTTTGGAACTGAACCTTGAAGGATCGTTATAGATGAGCGGAGTTGGCAGAATGTTCACGTTTTGCCGTGTTTTTTTTACACTAGTTTTGTTTTGACTTTTTGTTTTTTGTTGTTGTTATTAGATAATAAGTACTTTATCTTCGCTTTTTATATGTTTCTCCTATACTGATGTTGTTAATTAGTTGATAATTTGATGTGATTGTTCTGCTAATAAAAAAGTAATAACATCTAATAATAAATAACTATAATTTTCATACTAAAGTTTTTTCTTATCGAAGAACGATCGGCAACTTTGCTGCGTTACCAGCATTATACCTGATAACAGTAAAAACCATCGTATAAGAACAAAAGAGAGTTTGACTTGCAGCATGGTATTTTTAAGTATGCAACGTGCTGTTTAAAAATGACGGATAAGATAAAAAATGTAAGAAAGAGATGGGATTAGTATTGTTTTGAAGCATCATGGATGCTAAGCGTTAGTTACTCAGTATCCTCCAAATCGTCCAACTGGTCAGTTAAAAACGGGTGCCATAAAATAACGAATATTAAAAAAAACTTTAAAATGGACAACAAAAAGCGCTTGCTGCCACTGCGATGCAACTTTCCCGAGGAATATAGTGACTTTGTAAATAAACTTAACAGGCAAAAGACAGCAGAAACTGGTAAGTTATGCATTCTTATTATGATGATATTTCAATTTTGTTTACCATTAAGTCTTCGTAAATACTATCGACCTTAAAGGTACTCGAACTGATATTTTTTCCTTAATAGTATCTGCAATATGTTTGTTTATTTTCAACCATATTCTAATTATATATATACCTATACGTACATATATTTATTTATTTAAAGTTAATTGCACATTGCATTCCACAAAAACGTAGATATAAATGGCGGCCTTTTGCCATGAAATGAGGCGTTCAGACCACTTATTTAAATGAATGTATATGTAAATATATAATATTTAATTACTATACAAATTCGGAATATCTACTACAATGACATTTCGTAAATGTGTGTTTGTGCATTTTCATTTATTATACATTTTATTCAGAATATGTTGGCACATTTAGCTAAAAATCATAAGTATATATATATGTAGGGTTAAGGCGGCAACAGTGGCTATAGCGACCACAGTGGCGCAATGGCCGTTGTTTCAAAAGTATCATAGGTAGCTTTCCGTCTCTCTTACTCTTCGGAAGCCCTCCCGATATATACAGGTCACATCCAGTTTTTCTGCGTCAACCATGTAACAAACCCGTTTTGCGAGTGTTTTTTTGTTTTGACGTAAGAAAAAGTGAGTTTTAAGGTAGATATACTGTTTATTTTTTCACAAACCTTTCGTCTTGCCAATGGAGTTATATTTTAGCTAAGAAATAGACTTAATTGAGGTAATTTTGACGTATACCGCGCTTCGATTTACGTAAAACCATCACACGTGGTATGAGTTAAACCCAAAATGGCCGTTTTGTACACAGTGGCTCAAATCACTTAAGTACACAGTGGTTCATGATCCACTGTGTACTATTGGTACTGGATAATGGTTAACAGACATTAATTTAGAAAATTTTGCGAGATGTAATAATTTTTGTTAATTTTCCCTTTTAGGATGGCTCGTCCAGCAAGGCCCAATGAAATAGATAAACCTACAGCTGACGACATGAAAAAAAAAAATAGTGTGAGCGTGAGAAATGCGTCTAAATTTCAGGAATTCTTTTCACTGCACTGAGACGTTATCATTTTAAGACTCGATACATTAATGTCGGCTAGGTTCGTTTACGCCAAATTATAGCGTTAGTAAAATGTGCAATGAAGAGCAACAAGAATTTTTAAAAGATTATTTCAAATACTGTGCTTTACTGTTTTACGGATTGAGCACAAAGGAATTTCGAAAAATAACTTTATTATTTATTTTAAGGCCAACGAAACATTTTTTATGATATTTTATGCAAGATACTAATTAAGTAATGGTAGTTACTTAGTTTATGTAGCAGTTATGCGTTGATTATTAACGAAGTCATAAAAAAATAAGCTCGTTTAGTACATTTTGAATGTGTAAGACTGAAAAGTCACTTTCAGGCTGAATTAGTCAAAAAAAGTTTTCTTTTCTGATGTGTAACTTATTGTTTGATTAAAGCAAAAAAATTAAGACCGATACGAAGCAAAAAAATGAATTATTAGTTGAGTTATATTATAGATGATCCACTGTAAACTTGCCTGATTCACTGTAAACTGAGGGCCGATTCACTGTATCCCACCCACAGTACACAATGGCTCAAATGAGTTTTTTTAGAAAATACTATATATTTTCCAAAATATTATCTTGTCGAGCTAAATCGATTGGAATAATCAATATATATTAGTTACACTATAAAACGGATCCTTTCACATCTTTCCAACACTCACCCAAATCAAATTACATCTCTGCAAAAAAAAGTGACCCACTGTTGCCGCCTTGACCCATTGCATTATTCCAATTTACTTTTAATGTTCGGGTATCCTTAGAGCTGCCAGTTTAGCATTCCTAACAAAAAATAGGCATTTAACGTTGTACTTTATTGTACGGCGCTTACATTTCTAATATATAAATGTAATATTAGTGACGTATTACTTACTAAACTTAAAATGAAATGCCAAATTAAGTATATATTTTTTTATTTCAGACTCAAAGTTAAATCAAGAGAGGAAGGAAGGTTATATATGAAAAACGTACAGAAATTCAAGGAATTGTTAGAAGATGTACCGGACGATAAATTGAAGGACATGTGGGCACGTGTAAAATTTATGACAGAATTGTATCATACGGCTTTCCAAAATTACGTAAATAATAAGTAATCCATAATTTAGTAATATATTTGATAAGGTCTAATTTTAAAGTGATTTGATTTTTTGATTGCTGATTTATGTCATTGTTTTTTTTTATTATGGTGTTTTTAATGTATAGGTGTTATAAGTATTAATTGTTAAGAATAGGTAGTTATTAAGACTGATTATGCATGTTAAACTGTGATGAAGATATTTTTATGGTTTTAGTAGTATAATTAAACTTACTATTTTTGTTATCTGATAAAAAAATGACTATTCTAGTAAATTATTTACACACCCAAATTTCATTTTATTTTATGAACATAGCATGATTATAATATGGTAAATACTTTTAAAGGTATTATTATAGAAATCGCGTTGATGCTGGCAGAACATGTTGACCCTTGTTGAAATTTTAATAAGGTACCTAGGTATATATTTTAATATTTCATATTTATTTATAATATTATATTTGTTATATATATAGAAATCATATATATAATATCTTATTGTATTATAAGATGTGATATGTATGGTTTGTGTGCGTAAGCTAGCTTGATTTCAAGTTTTCTATTGTTTTTTATTTTGACCACTCAGTGAGCCAACTTATTTTATGATAAAATGTTAATTTACTTTCTGATTACTGCTGTAACAACTTACTTTAACTTAAAGACAATTTTTAAATTGGTTGTGTGTTGATAGAACAGTAAACTGGATTTTTGATATATACAAATAAATGCCATTGATTATTAATTTAAATTGTTTAATTTTTTTCTTGCAAATGGATGTTTTTTTTTATTTTTCTTAGTTTACAAATCGAAGTCGATTAAATTATTCGAACCAAGTTTCGAACAATTTTATCGACACAAATATTTCATATAATTAACTAACCTAGACCTCACAAAACTTCATAAATCGGTTGAGAAAGGTGACCCCTAAGCGAGACCAGCCGGAAATCCGGACAAAAGGACATCTGTCTGTGTGTAAAGAATTTTCTTTCTATAGTTAAAAAAAAAGTTATAGAATACATAATATAACAAAATTAACTTTATTTCAAATAACATTTTAATTAATTACGTAAAACTTTTTTAATGTTTAAATGTTTTTATAATTATTACGTTTTTAACTATTATAAAAAAAAAGGATCATGATTTAATCAAGACAGAGTACAAGAAATATTCTTGTTCAAATCAATTTGAATAATAAGAATATCCACAGAACCATCATTAATATTGCTTATCTTTACAATTTAAGGGTGTAATTTGATTAAAATAATTTGAAGTTCATTATTGACACCTACATCAACCTAAATATAATTATACTTAGATGAAAAGGGATGAGTGAAATGCTAAGTATTATTTTTAGTTTATTGTTATCGGGGTATTGGCATTTACTGCACACTGAGACGCGGTATTTATTATTGTTTTAAGAATAATCAAAATGCAGTTGTGCCTTAACTGAATGCCGCATTAATTGTTACATTTTTTTTATCGAAACAATACTAATCTGTATTTCGGGGTATGAAGGAAATGATAGTTAATTGTTTTTGCGATAAACCAATATGTGATAATAATGGTGACGGCAAAAATAAACGAATAACTTTTATTTTTTCCGTCTTACAGTTATTTGTCAAGCCGCAAAGGCAAAGATGAAATATGAAAAAAAACAAACAACACATTGTTTTCGCCGCTCGAGCTAAGCAACGCTACCATGGTAACATAAGAAGTTTCTACACCAAAGACTTAAAGTTGAATATTGACTGAATTGTCGCTTTATAGCATATTGTTACAAACCTCGCAAACCAAACACGTTTATGACTTGCAAGAGATAAGAAATTTACTGAGTTACTGTTATTCTAAAACTGACCTAATAAGACATAATTTAGGGATCATATTCGTTAGAACTCGTTCAAAAACCCTTACGTTAAGGTTATTAAGTTACGGTTAGTAGTTATTATAACTGCTATTCAAAAACTGAACAAATAACACATTACTTAAGGATCACATTCGTTTGAACTCGGTTCAATACCCTAAAGACTCGGTTAGTGGGACGGGGTAGGTTAGTTAAGGTAACCGGTAACCGCGTTAACTGCAACGAAACAGTAACCGTATCATTGAAACAACCACATCATAGGGTTAACAATATGTAAGGGTTTTTAAAAACAACTTCTAAAATAACCTCATCAAAAACCCTTGTTAGGGTAACCGGTTCCGGTCCCTGCTTACGAGTCGTAACTCGATTAGTGTGGCTTTAGTAAACAAGAAATTCTGGGGCTAAATTCCGTCTCCAACAATCAGATCTGCTTCATAATACCATATGTTATCTATTTTACACTGTACTGTAAATTTATTTCAGTTGATAGCTAGCACACATTAGGAAAAACTGCTTAAATTCTAAATCAATTTAGTTCAAAAATTATTTCTCTGCCCTGTATTCTATACATACCTAACAGTTGCACAGTTGAGTTATTTTTAAGAGCAAAAATTTGATCAAAAACATGTGAACATTTTCTGTTTTTTAATAAATAAATAAATAAATATCGGACCACCTCACACAAATCGATCTAGTCCCAAATTAACCTCAAGAAGGCTTATGTTATGGGTACTAGACGACGATATACTTAGTTATATAGATAAATATACACTTAAATATGTACATTGAACAACCATTGCTGCTACTGTTAACGACGTAGAGGCGTGTTGAGATATTTTTGATCAAATTTTTGCTCATAAACATAAGTACTCAACTGTACAATCGACAAAATGGAGTCCTGCTTGTCCCACGATGGGACTGTGTTTTTACGATGTATTTTATAAAGTTTTTGAAGAATTTACAACGCACCATGCGTCAGCCAATGAAAAAAATATTTTGTGAAATTTATCAAACAAATCAACTAAGTAAAGTTATAACTAGTGTGACAGTCGCGGAAACCGAAGAAAATATTATAACTAGTTAGTTTATTAGTACTTACACAGGGAATATGTTCGAAGACCATTGCACATATTCTAAAAGCAGAACATTGTACCCCATTTGCTTATAAAGGACGCCCAGATATCTTCCAACGGGTATTGCGGCAGATTCTAAATATCCTGGAGCGTAAATTATAGTTTTCCGGTTGAAATCCACCTCAGGATCCTTGGCTAGTTGCTCTATATTGTAGTAGTTGTACGAAGTCCATTTTGCCGTCAGAAGCGACCCGGAGCCTAGGACTGAAATTTTTAACTTGGACAAATGTTCTGGTTTGATTTCGGCGGGTTTGTCAGAACCGGGACCTGTGGGATGGATAAACATTATTACTAGTTAATTGGTTACATCTTTGGCCCTATAGTCACTTACCATCAGGTGTTACTGAGAGCAATCAGTGGTCAGTTTATGGATAAAATGAAATCAATTTTCAGGATTAAATTAAAATTTTATTTATTTACCTTTCTACACTAATATGAGAATAACTCGTGCAATGCAATATCTGTATTTTTAGAGCAATGATTTAAGGAACACCATGAAATGTTAGGTTTTGTTATTCAAATTATTCGAACAATAAAAAATATATATTGACCTTTTCATGAGAGGGAGAGAGAGAGAGAGTATATTTATTTGGCGAGTAACTTTTTAATATCCAATGAAGGTTTAACATGTCCAGGTTTCACGCTTTTCTCAGATTCCTGACAGCTTCTTATCCAGGAGATTTCCTTGCATGATCCAACCAGCGTTCCTTTACTGAGGACGCATTCCGTGTCAATTGGATAAAGGATCCTTACAAAGGCTGTTTACGCTATGGTTACAATTTTACGGGCTGTTATCCACGGTTTATCAGCATCCAGTGGTGAGATTCGGATTCGGAGTTCAGAAATTTCACTGAAACTAAAACCTGCGACTTTGGTTGAATAATGGTTCTCCTAGTACAGTATACATTTCCATCCACCTTGCATAGGGATCTCATCAGCCCTCAAAGTCTAGAACTCCAACCTTCGAGTCGATTTTACAGTCATAAAATCTTATCCAATAATGCAGTCGTCCACGATGTTAGCAACGATCACTTTATGCCAGTATTCTCTTTCACCAATTTTGAACACCAACTCTCGTTCTCCTTGGACGGAAATGTACTGGCCGGTAGCAGTCTGTAGCTGTAGATGCCTAGGTCGGACTAGATGATCTCTAAGGTGTTTCAAAGTAGCCGAGAGCTGATCACAGTCCGAGAAGCTCCGGTGTCTATGGTAAGGAGACATGGTATTCCACAGATTTCTCCTTTGACAACTAGACTATTCCCTATATTCCCGTTGTTTGCCTGTGAGGTCATAATTGGAACATGTCGACAACCAGCCAGCACTCGTCCCATAGTCCTAGCTTTCACTGTCTACGAAGGATGCTGACGTACGTTGGTAGGCCTTTCTTACCAACTTTTCGATTTCCAGGGCCCACTGTTGCAAGGACTCGTTACGTCCTTGTGTCCTGTCCTTTAACTTAGCTCAGTATATATGTGACCTAGTTATTTTAAAATTTAATATGTTTGTTAGATTGTATGGTATTTATCTATGGGCCTTTGATGCCTGATTAAATGAATTATTATTATTATTTTCGGAAGGTTTCTAATTCTCAGCTCTAGGCTGGTATTACCTAGATTTACGGGTTTTCCACCAAGTAAAATGTAGGGCTAGTTGTGGAATATTTAATGTAAGTACTTACTTGTGAATGATTAGATAGCAATTTGTGTGTCATCTGGGTATATATTATATGTGATACAGAAACTCTTGAACCGGCCTGAAATTACTTTTCGGCCTGCTGAAAACGCTTCTAAAGCACTGAAATTGACTTTCGAAGGTTTTCGACCTAATCCACTGGCGCAACAATATTATATAGGTAATTATTAATTTAATCGAATTTGATTTATTCATAAATATTTTCAGGCGACTCTATTACGCTCTTTTTCGAAATTGCCACCGCTTGTCCAGACGCTAGACTAGCTAGATATAAGGGTTCAAGAACCAGGTTTTCATATTTTAAAGAAATAAAAACCTTAATTGAGGTGTTTTCATTACGATTAACTCTAACAGAATATCAGTGTTTCGATCAAATGTGTCTAATGTGTTGTAGCACTAACTATCCAACTTGATTTTTGGCTTTTCTTCTTTAGTCAGTTACGAGTTGAGGATAAGGAGACCTCACGTGTATTTTTTCTACAGTGAACGAACTAAGTAAGAAAAAGTCGATATTTTTTTCTCGGTTTTGTTAAAAATAAGTCTTGACTTGTTAAATACCTCAAAATAGCGAGTCTATTTTACGAAATTTTGGCGGAAAAAAAATACACGTGAGGTAGTGAGGGGGAGGGGGGTTAGCAAAGAACCTCACCAAATATCACCAGGGGAGGGGGGGATCAAAAAGGGGTGCCCGACGTTTCATATAACTTCACTATTTTATTTTGGATTGATATACCATTGCTTTGTATAATGTAACGAATGGTATAATATTGTTTTAGATAATTTTCAAATGATCTAATGTAACAATTGATATAATGGTTTATAGGTATAATTACTGTTAGTATAATGTACATTTACTATATTTATTACTTGGTATAAAACGTATTTATCATAATGACTTACTTGATATAATTCGTCAATGCTATAAACTACAGAAGATATAAGTTGATTTTACTATAACCAAAAAAAGTGGTTCCGACTAGATATAGAATAGAATAGAATAGAATAGAATATTCTTTATTGCACACCTCAACAGGAAATAAATACAAACAAATTCAGATTACAAGTAACATTCAGTAGAGGTAAACAACAGGCGGTCTTATCGCTAAAGAGCGATCTCTTCCAGACAACCTTTGGGTAGCGAAATTAAATAACAATGTCAGAAATGAGTAGGCGATGCAAAAGTAATCATGGAATCTGGGAAAAAAAAAAAAAAAAAATAGATATATTAGGCTGTCACCCCCTATATCACCTTAAGGCAGGTCCGACTTGGCTTAGGTTAGGTACGACGACGAGCGAAGCGAGGAGGAGTGTTAGGTTGAACTGCGACCCTAACGAGCGAGCAAAGCGAGCGAGCCGCGCAGGTCCGACTTGGCTTATGATTCCTAACATTACCTATTACACCATAAGGTAGGTCCGACCTGGCTTAGGTTAGGTACGACGACGAGCGAAGCGAGGAGGAGTGTTAGGCTGAACTGCGACCCTAACGAGCGAGCAAAGCGAGCGAGCCGCGCAGGTCCGACTTGGCTTACGATTCCTAACACATTACCTATTACACCATAAGGCAGGTCCGACTTGGCTTAGGTTAGGTACGACGACGAGCGAAGCGAGGAGGAGTGTTAGATTGAACTGCGACCCTAACGAGCGAGCGAAGCGAGCGAGCCGCGCAGGTCCGACTTGGCTTACGATTCCTAACATTACCTATTTCACCTTAAGGCAGTATTTATATGAAAACGCTATTATTCTAAATAGTATGTATGTTAAACAAATTTATGTGATAAATATGTTAAACGAAAGTATAATTATGCATATTGTCAATTATGTCATTTAGACAAATTTAGGAAAAAACCATTATATGAAACGTTACATTATATGAAACAACTTTATATCAATCGATTGTATATCAAGTGTATGTTAGTTTATCTGACATTATATGAAACATTACGGACCCGTCAAAAAGTAGTCGAAAAAACCTCACGTGATTTGTGCACAAGCCCTAACGCAGAAGTTTGATTTTTTCTCAGCTTCCAGGGACCCTAGACCTGAGTATATGGTGTTAATTTCGACTGGATACCTCCACGCGTTCTCTAGATAAAGGGTCTTGCCAGACAGACAGACGGACGGACAACAAAGTGATCCTATAAGGGTTTCGTATTTTCCGATTGAGGTACGGAACCCTAAAAACATCTTTAGATGGGAAATTAAGTAGACCTGAGTTAAAAAATTACTTTTACCTGCTGCAATTTACCATCTGGGTTCAAAAGCTGTAAAGTTAAATATAAATCATAAAAAATATATACAAAAGTTGTCAATGTATAAAAAGGAGCCTAAATCTATATATTTCTACCAGTTAACAGGGGAAAAGACGGAGTGTAAGAAAAAAAGTGTGTGTGTCAGCTCCGACGCACGACTGGAGTTTACTCTTCAGGCCAGGCGCGCACCACGATTTTTTTTTAGTCGCGTGATAATTTTGTCGTAGAAATAAGCGTACTTCTGGGTTTATGAAAATCGTGGTGCGCGCACTCTCATATAAACCCATATCTTGCATTTATGCGACAAAATTATCGCGCGACTAAAATCGTGGTGCGCGCCTGGCCTTAAGAACGATTATAAAATATATACTCAATACTCAATACGTTTATTGCACATAATGATTAGTAAATAGTTTAAGTATCACATTATGTACCCTGTTGGGTGCTGCAAACAAGAACGAGAAGGTAGGCACTTACATAATATTAATATACGAGTATAATATACAGCAAAATTACAATATTTTACAAGGAAAATTTACTTCCGATTCATTTTTAAAAAATTGGAGAGATCATGAGTAGTAACTAAATAAGGAAGCGTGATGTAAAGCGCCCTCGAGCGGCTAGTTTAGTTACTACAGTCTGCAGTGCTACGGAAAAAAAAACCGTATCTTACTATGAAATCCATACAAGGATACGACCTTATTAATTAAGGAGCTTTGATCATTTTTATGAACATGCCAGCTCCAGCAGGCCTAATACACAACATCATTCATCTAAAAGACAAAGATAAATAAAAACATAAACCGTATAAACTTAAAAAGAACATGTACACGAAAACAACTAAATTTGTATACACTATTTACATAAAAAAACTGTACACAAATTTAGCCGATTCCGATAAGGGTTCCGCCAATATTGAATTGAACATTACATTCAAGAAAGATCTAGTATTAGACCTAGCCATTTACATTAGACAAAAACAAACGTACAAAATCACCTTCCTTAAAAAAATCCTTAAATAAATCCAAAATCTCCTTAACAACAACTCCAAACAGCGTTTTGAACTTCTCCTCCCAACTTTCGGTAGAAAACAAAATATCCTTCGTCTTCTCAACCAGCCTTTCAAAAGTAATACGTCTCTTCTTCTTGTCCTTATTTTGTCTTTGATCTTCCATATCAGCCCGCTCAATAGTAGGCTGATTGACCAATAGACACTCGGATCTCTTCACATCTGTTACTCTTTTTGACTTCCGCGGCTTACGAACCTCTTGTTGTGGCTCGCTCTCTAATCTGTACTGACTTACTGATCGCTGGACCTCAGCCTGACAGACAGAATCTTCAGACTCTTTAGATTGTAACGGCTTCGACAAAACAGCATCTCTATATGACTTTCCAAAACTTAAGTCATTCTCAAAAACAGATGGCGCATCCTGACTACAAACATCCGTATCCTTTTTTTCCTTATTTTGCATATACAACCAAAAAGCCCGTTTATATATACATCCCTCAGCAGACATAATCCTGCGAATTTCTTACTCCTTCACAAAAACCGGGCACGACTTATCTAAGGCCATATGGCTGCCTTTACAATTAATGCATCTAAAAATAGTCGTCTCGCAATTGGCATGCTCCCCGCCGCATTTCGGACAAGTAACTTTAGTAGTAGGACAAAACCTGCTCAGATGACCGAACTTCCAACATCTTGAACATCGGGTAACCGAGAAAGTGTACTGATTTACCTTAAATCGGCAACCGTATGCATAAACATATGGCGGTAAAGAAGTTCCCTTAAAACACAGACGAATAGCTTCAGCCTTAACCCAACGCCCATCATGATCCAAACGGTTCAGTCTACATATTGACAAAATGTCTTCAGACCCTTCAATATTCTTTAAAAATTTGTCTTCCTCAACCTCCAATTCAACCTGCCTTATAATTCCATAAGTGCAGCATGCCATATTAGACCAATAAGAACGTCTCGTCTCATTGTTAAACTCCTGAGAAGCCAGAAGCTTCTCCGCATCATCCTTAGAGTTAAACTGTATGCGAACTTTACGTGGACCCATAAACTTGACGGATAAAATTCCTTTTATACCCTTAAATTGCAGCAACTTTGCCAAACCAATCTGTTTCGGTAAATCTTCTTTTGACACTATATAAACTTCAAATAGCTTGTCAGGCACACCGTCCGGCTCCAGCTGCGTTTTGGCGGTTGCTAAACCCCGCAAGCGTTTAGGTTTCCTGCCTATTGTGATAAAACTATCACTACAACCACAGCTTTCGTCGCTCAGACCACAAGCACGCTTCACCGCTATATGCCGCACATCCGACATGGACTCAGCGTCCGATACAATATCCGATTGACTCGGCCCTGCCTTATTATCAAACTCCACTTCAGATAGCCACGACGGAGCTGCCCGCTGCCCACATTCTAAAAGTGACGTCACTCACGACACCTCGACTTGATTCACTCATCGCAAAAACAGCGAAAAGGACTCTAAAACTGAATTAACTTATAAATAAAATAAAATTTGATAAAATTTTCAACCGTCGTCGCCTTTGACAACCAAACGTCAATCCTCGCAATACTTATATTTTTGGAACGTATCTGCCGTGCTAATTTAAAGAGTCGTATCTCAGTATACGATCGGGGTAAAAATACGACTTCTTAATTTAGCAGGTTATGCGTTAAGCGTTATAGACTAAGCTCCCGATATAAAATGACCTTCACAGAGATGTTTATTTGATGAAATGTATTTTATATTTAGTTTAAAATGTCAATAAATATATTGCATATGGGTTGCCTAACAAATTTTAGTCCAGGGTATGTTTAGTTCAAAATTAAAAAAATTTTTTTTTTACCTTTCACCGATTAGATTATTAGATAAATTCATAATTAAATAATCTTTAATTTTATTTAATTTCAATTCAACAATCAGACCTTTGCAAAATGCTAGTAGGTATAGATTTACCTGTTTATACCTGGCTACCCAATAGTTGTGACGGGAAAAGAATAGGCAACCTAACGTTTGCATATTCTATGGGCTTCATACTTTCGATTGGTATAGAATTTATCTAATATTAATCAAACCGGTGAAATGTTTAAAACAATTTTTTTTTATTATTAATTAAACATACCCTGGACTTAAATTTGTTAGGCAACCCATATGCAATATAATTATTGACATATTAAATTAAATATAAAATACATTTCATCAAATAAACATCTCGGTGAAGGTTATTTTATATCGGGATCTTAGTCTATAACGCTTAACGCATAACCTGCTAAATTACGAAGTCGTATTTTTACCCCGATCGTATACTGAGATACGACTTTTTAAATTAGCATGGCAGATACGTTCGATTTTACACCCCATATTTTTCATACCCCGGGCTTATATATGAAAATCGATTCTTAAGGAGTAAACTCCAAAAATCTGCTGCGTCACTCTGCTGTAACCTGTAACACATGCGATATTGGCAAGAGAACGGTAATATCTCGATCTCGATCTTGATGTTGGAGGTGTGCAATAAAGAGTATTTGTATTTGTATCTCATAACACAAAAGATGAAATATAGTTATAGCTAATACTTACAGAATGGCAGCAATCCTAAAGCGTGGCCTTCATTTTGTTCGGAATACTCAACTGCCCCCACAGAGATGACAAACAACATCCCCACACACGCCACTTTCATAATTATGCTACCCCGAATCATTTCCATTTTTAAATTTGTGTTTAACTATATGATATTTTTATGGGGTTATTCAAATTAATCTCGTTGCTTGTTGGCCCGTTTCTTGAATTCTTTATTTGAAATAATTATTCATTGTGACAACAATATGGCACACGCCTCGCTGTCTCTAAACGAACTGAACAGTTGTTTATTATTTCAATATTTATGTATGTTAATACGTTTGTACATAATACTTGCATCCTTGTATGTCCCAGCATATGTCTTCATTATTGAGATTCGAATGTTATTTATTTAATTCCTGACTTAGACACCGTGCTGTTTGATCTCGAAACAATCAAAGCTAAATTTCTGTCCATGGGTTTAGAGCTCAATTTCAGCAAGTGCGAACTTTTTATCCAAAACCTTGCACTAAATGTTCAAGACATAAAACAAAAATTTTATGCCCTTACACCGAATATTAAAATTGTTGACAGAAACTCACTTTGCCTCCTAGGGTCCCCTATTTTTGAAGAGTCTTTCTCGAACCATATCCTTCATTCCTGAAGTGTACATACTACAGTATACCTACTACGTCAAGTACGCGGGGGATCTAGGAGCGTATTCAAGTAAGTTCACTTTTTTCATTGATAGTGATAAGTAGGTTTGATACTAACTTAACTAATACTGACTTAGAAAATTGCCACTTTACCAATAGAGCTTTGCCCTTGAATAAACATGCATTTCAAATTTAAGCCAAGGTTTACGCCCAATTTCACCGTGCCTTTTATAAACAGCTGATGAAGCTAGTCATCATCATCATAAGCCAAGAGCTGTTCACTGCTAAACATAGGTATTTACTAAAGAATGCCATCGTGTTTTTTTTTTACTTTGGGGAAAGGCGTTTATGTATCCCGTCTAATCGGGGGACCAGAGCGGGTATGACGGGGACTAACCGAGACTTCGAACTACCAACGAATGCCGGCACCGCCTTTAATTGGAGCGTCGCGGGATCGCTTGATGCATTCAACCACGTGCAAAGTTCCTGCATCCAGCAGACTGCTGCAGCAGACTTCAGCGATCTTCAACAGGGCATCAGTTTACCTTCGACACTGCGTCACATATGACTACACTACTCACGGCGAGGAAATTTTTAACCTTAGGTCTAGTTTTTCACACACTCTGCTTTTTCCGGGGGTGCGGGGTCTCCTAACTCTTTGCCGGCGTATGTGTTTCCTACTTCTTACAACATGGGGCCCTTCAAACGAAGCAAAACGTCAACTGACAAGGCACCGTTGGTTTCTTCTCAGTTGCCATTGCGACTTGGGCTCCCCTTTTTGCTTACCATCAGGCGAAGTGGACCCACTATGTTGTGCCAATATAAAAAAAAAAACCGGCCAAGAGCATGTCGGGCCACGCTCAGTGTAGGGTTCCGTAGTTGCCCATCCTTCACAATAGACGGGCTTAAAACAGCGGTTTTCGGTTCGGTTCGAGGTTTAAATAACGAGAAAGATTTCAACCTCTATAAAAAAGATCGTAAACGCCATAGTAACTGTAACTACTTATTACCTTCTGGAAGGTATCGATTATACGCGCCAGATTGAGCGGAATGTTTTAATGCATTATGGCACCTAACTAACATGTGGCGTTCGAAGTATAAAAGGACGCCGCGCGGCACTTTACGTCATTTTAAATAAAATTATGAAATTTTGCGATAACTCAAAAACGGCTCGACCGATTTTATTCAATATAGTTTTCATTAAAAGAACTTATAACCTTATAAGGCATAATTTTTTTGACCCGTGGTTGAAAAGTTAGAGGGGGGGGGTATTTTTTATTTTTTGGGGGAACTGCTGACTTTATATCAAAAAATAATGTTTGGAGACCCCTATTATTTTTAAAAGACCTATTCAAGGGCACCCCACACACTAGTGTTGAAACGAAAAAAAAACATAGCTGACCTACGTAGGATTTGAGACTGCTCAAACGGTAGGTACTTAACATATTAAAAAAAAAACAACAACAATATCTATATTAAATGTTTTATTGCTTATTTTTTGCAAAAAAAGGTAATTATATTAAATAGCTGGCTTCAGTTCACTAAATCAATTTGATACTTGGCATAATATAAACAACACAACCTTAATATACGCAGCTTATTTATAATAAGGAAGGATAATTATAATACTTGCAGCTTAAAATCACCCCTCAAATAATAACCTTCTTCAAATGTTTTGAAGTGAAAGCTTAGCGATTATCAATGTTAAAAAGAAGATAACAAAGCTATGTAATTCCACATTTTAATCTTGTAATAAAGATATTATGTTATAGTTTCCTAGAAAGAATAAAAATACAAAATGTTAAAGTAAACGTGTGGATTACAAAGGATTACTTTTATAATTAAACATTTTAATTATATAATATGCATATTTTAAATTTAAATTGATATATCGTTTTTACATTAAGTACTTACTGAGCGGAACTTACTTAATTTTTAATTAACATTTAGTATCCTCGTTTTGTGTGGTTTTGTAATAAAACATATGGCATTTTAATTTTAAATTAACGTCAATTTTGAGACAATTACTCACGGCTTGTTAATGGTACATATAAAAAATATATAATATATTCTTTGGAGTCCTATCCTATGCCATAATATCTGAATCGAAGAAGGACGGAGGGATTAGACCCATTGCGGTAGGCAGTACGCTACGTCGCTTAACCGCCAAACTCGGGTGTTATGCTGTGAGAGAGGAAATGGCCGCTTACCTCGGGCCTCACCAACTAGGGTTCGGTACAAAATTAGGTTGCGAGGCTGCTATCCACGCAACAAGAGCATTCTCGATGGATCAAAGGAACGCTGACTGTGTTATCGTTAAGCTCGATATTAAAAATGCTTTTAATTCAATCGAACGCGACGTTCTGTTGAGTGAGGTCAGAGAGAAGGTGCCGTCCCTATATCCTTTTCTATTTCAAGTCTACTCGTCTCCCTCCAATCTCTTTTATAACAATTCCCTTATCCTTTCCCAGGTCGGCGCACAGCAGGGGGATCCGCTTGGTCCTCTGACTTTCAGTCTAGCAATCCAAAAAGTTATATTAGGACTTCAGTCCCCCCTAAATGTCTGGTATTTGGATGACGGCACCCTCGGTGGAAAACCGGAGACGGTGGAGCAAGATCTGCTTACTCTCCTTCCGCGTTTTAGAGAGCTAGGTCTTGAGGTTAATTTTAGCAAATGTGAATATTTCTCCTGCAGCGCCAATTCCAGACCTTCATTTCCCACATTCAGTGCCTTACTTCCTGGGCTCAAAGAGCTATCTATTCAAACTTTCAATCTCTTGGGGTCTCCTATATTTCCAGATGCTATTCCTGAAGCCTTTGAAGTAAGAAGGCAACTTCTCCTGAATACTAAAGACAGGCTCAAAAATCTTTCAGCACACATTGCCTTGACTTTGCTTCGGTTTTGTTTTGCAGTTCCGAAAGTTACATATTTTTTGCGCACTGTACCCGTGTGGCTGCACCCTGTTCATCTTGATTCGTTTGACAGCGTGTTGAAGGAGACGGTTGAGTGTTTGCTTAATGTGTCACTCAACGCAAATCAATGGGACCTGGCGGCTCTTCCTATTCGCAATGGTGGACTGGGTTTACGACGTGCACGCGATGTGATTTATCCCGCCTTCTTGGCATCGACATACGGGGTTGTTGACCTTGTCACTGATATTTGCTCATTGGATGGTGGCAGAGTAAATATACCCTACGCTTCTGATGCGGTCTTGGCATGGTCGGCCCTCAACCCAAGCGCGGATGTGCCCGAGAACCCGGTTCGTCAACGCTCATGGGACGACGTAGGGGTAAAGCGGGTTTTTGACGCTCTCAGAGAAGAAGCCGTGGGTGTAGATAGAGCGAGACTCAACGCCGTGTCGAGGCCGGAATCTGGAGCATGGCTTCACGCACTTCCTTCACCTCATCTGGGTACCTTGCTCGACAACGACTCGTTGCGGGTGGCCGTGGCTTTCCGCTTGGGCTGCGATGTTTGTGAACCTCATGTATGCATCTGCGGCACCATGGTGGAGAGCAACGGTCACCACGCCTTGAGTTGTTGTCGGTGTGCTGGGAGATTCTCTCGCCACTGCGCCCTAAATGACATTGTCCGGAGAGCCCTAATTTCGGCAAATGTTCCATGCGTGCTGGAGCCCTCAGGCCTTAGCCGGACGGATGGGAAAAGGCCGGATGGTATGACCTTGGTGCCTTGGCAGAAAGGTAAGTGCCTACTGTGGGACGCCACATGCGTCAGCACTTTTGCAGCTTCACACCTTGGTCATACCACCAGGTCAGCTGGCGCAGCAGCGGAAGTGGCGGCAAATAGGAAGCGTGAGAAATACTCCGCTCTCACCAATTACCTGTTTGTCCCACTCGCGGTGGAAACTACCGGTGTTTGGAGCTCCGACGCTCTAAAGTTCCTGAGGGAAGTGGGGCGTAGGTTACGAGAGAGAGGCCATGACACCCGTTCCGAGTCGTTCTTGGTGCAGAGGCTGTCCATCGCGGTCCAGCGCGGTAACGCGGCGAGCTTGTTGGGCACCTTTGCACCGGGAACGATTCGGGGCGGGCTTTTTGATTAGATAATATTTAGGTTTAGTTATTAGTTTTATTGTTTAATTTAATTTATTGTTATTTGTTAAATTTTATTAAATAGTACTATTTATATCTGAATTAGTGGTAAAACATTTTATTTCTATTTACCGATGTAATTTTTGTTTAACACTTTCACGAACTAGGTCGATTAGGTCGATGCACTTAAATTAGGACCAACGATGAACATCACCACGTCTGTGGACGGCGACTTTCATCTTCGCAATACTGCCACTCCGTCTCCGAACATTTCTCATAGTTTTTATATAAAGATAAATGCGTCTATAGCCGTTTTTAACTAGAAAATTTTAAAAGTGCAGCGCCTATGATGTTTGCTTTTATCACGCGATAAATATGTGAAGGCATTCGTCATATTTTGACAAGATGCGAGTGTGAGTGACAGATGCTTTGTCACTTATTTTATCGCGTGATAAACGCAACCATCAGAGGCCCGCTGGTCTGCCTCCGTGAATGTGTTAAAGCACCATCATGTCATCAGCATTAACCGATCCCATTTGCCTCATAGCGACATTCCCAGTCCTTTTCAAACCTCTTTTACCCTGATAATACGGATATCTGTTAAACGTAGATAAATAATAAATACCCGGCTTACTCCTATCCGTGAACAAATCCATGGTATTGGTTACAAATGGTTTCCTATCGTAACAATCGGAATTCCTCGCCTGCCTTATGGAATCACATTGCATACCTATAAAATGACCGGGTTTCATCAAAGCTGATATCCAAAGGAAATGGACTTTAATGTGGCTGCATAGAGCTTCGCACGGCTGAAACCAAATATCTGCAGACTGGGTCTCCCCCCCGTTGACATAAAACGTGACATGTCCGACTGGAGTCGCTATGCCATAACCGATGATGTTAGTAGAAACGACTAGGACAAAGTCGGCATCAGATGGGTCTAATCTTTGTTCTGGTCCCAGGTGTCTGAAGCAGCGCCCAGCGGGGTCTAGACCGGTGAGTGAAGAGATATTTTTCCCGGTGATCTCACGATAGTTCTTGGCTATGAAACTAATGAGTTGGCCGCCCATGCTGAATCCGACCAGTTCAAGTTTTTTTGGCTCTAGGCCGAGGGTTGTCAGGTTGGCTAGTATTTCGGCTGTGTGTTTTCCAACTGGACGCATGAGTCGCGCAGCGCTGAAATTTTTTTTAAGTTTAATTGACAGAATTCAACTCGTGAACTTAAATAAAAGAAAAGTGTCGTATTCGCTACACTGCCCCAAAGAGTAGGTATGTAATCATTCCGTTTTATTTACAGTTCTAGGCTGAAGGCAAAGTTGCTTGTAGAAAGACTTGTAAAATTTATATATTTTATTAATAAAGATCTGAATCTGTTCGTTGTGGTATTATACTTTATTCTGCGCGCTCTGAGAAAGACGAATCTTGTACCGAAGAGTCTCCACGCAGTAAAACAAATACAGAACCTAATACGAACTCTGTTCATATATCCCTCTGTATGATAATATATGTACTATAATATAAATTTTGTCGTACACCCCACTTTTTCTACATTTTGGATATTTTAGGTAGTTCGAGCTCGTGATTCTAAAACCTAACATAAACATAATCCAAAATCTAAAAAAGAAAGTGGGGTGTACAAGTTCATAAAATGGCCCCTCCATGCTTAAAAAACCGCGCAACCGATTTATATGAAATTGTATGATGATAGTGTTGAGTCCCGGGGACATAAACAGGATAGTTTTTATAACGGAAATTCTTAAACGTGGTCAAAAGAGGAATGGAATTTTGTATGGTAGTATTGGTAGCGCATATGTGTAGGTAACTGAATATCTGCCGCTCACATTTTTGTAGGCGCTTTTCTAGTCCCATATGGCGATAGCTAATTCGAAGCAGACAATGTCGTGGGCAAAAGCTAGTGTCCAGTAAAACATCAATACTTACACAGCTAATTCTGTCTCCGTAAAAGCCTGATAATCCAAAACCAGGACATTGTAGCCCAAGTCCTTATACAGATGCCCCAAATGCCGCCATGCCGGCACGGTGTTATCAAGATACCCAGGGACGTAAAGCAACGTCTTTTTTCTAAAGTCCACTTCGGGATGCCGCGCCAAGTCCGTTGCGTGGTAATAGTTGTACGTTGTCAAGTTTTCTGTCAGTCCCTGTGTCTTCTGACCGAGGACTGATATACGTAATTTCTTCAGAGTGTTTCGGGAGATCTCTGCGGGTTTCCAGGAGCCGGGGCCTGAGGATTTTATTTATTGCACTGTTTGCCTTAACAACAAAGAAAACACACACGTAAAATTCTAACAAACAACAGCCGGTTCAATTTAGTTGAATATAAGTTTACTCAATTCACAAAAAATTACATGACATCATACTAACATGCATAGAGAAAGATAACACAAACTTAAAATACAAAAAAGAAGAAGATTATAAATAAAATATAGACATTACTTAATTTTATTAAAACATTAACGCTCCTTATCAATCATCAAACATGTTTCTTAACATATTATCAGTTGTACTACTAAGAACAGGGCGATTGCGATTTGTTGGTATAGATTTGACACCTACAGTTTGATTTTTTATTGATAATTTTTGTTTCGAAACTACTCGAAACTGACAAAGCTCACGCGGAAACCTGTTTTTTTCAACTGCACGCAATGAAAGCATGAAATAACTATGATTCTATCCAGAATTCACGAAAAAGTATTATTCACTTCAAAATCTTGGTTGAAATTATCAATATAATATATTGAAAATATTATTTGTCATAATATGAAAAAAAATACATCTGAAAAGGAATAAGGCCTCGTAATGAGTCATCTAGTAAATTTAGACTTAATATTTCATTGATCCTTATCTGTGCATTGCCATTTTATTTGTTACAATAGATATTTACTATAATCAAGACTAAAATGTGCAACTTCGTCCACGTAAAATTTTTCTTGACCTTTGTCAGGTAAAAAGTGCCCTATAACTATCTCTGGATGTCCAGCTATCCTTGTACTAAAATTGATTTAAGTTCATTCCGCCAAATATTTTTTCACCAACAGATAGCACTGTACAGCTTACGCCTCGCGCCCGTTTCTTTCTAGTACCTATTTAATTTTAGACAAACATTGAGAAATGAAGTTAAAGTTCTATATAAATGAATAAGCAAATAAATAAAAAGAGATTATGTGAACCACAGAACTCGTACAATCGAAAATGAATACTAAATGCAGCTTAAAAAAAGCGTACAGAGAGCTGAACTCTCACAAAACATGGATAGAGGGGCTTCTTAAATCCGGAAAAGAATCAAGAACGAGAAAAGATATTATCGACACAGCAACCGCTTTTTATAAAGATTTGTATAGTAGGTACACAAGATTCGGAATAGTACATTACATCAGAGGCCGGGAAAATGAGGATTTCCGGCCAAGTAGGTATATACGGCCGAGCGAGCGTGCGAGCGAGGCCGGATAGTGATACGAGGCCGGGAATCCGTTTTCACGACGAGGCATGTATAGTGCTTTTCTCAAACATACAATGAAATAAAAAAATATACTTCAAAGAATAACACTTAATATTGTTTGTCCGATATTTTCCGAATTTGACCGAATTTTAAAAATCCGATTTCAGATTCTGACTCAGGAGCCCCAAAAACCCCTGATACCGAATTTCAGCCTCCTAGGACCAATTTGAAATTTTCTCCATACAAATCGTTTTTTTTCGACATTTTCCGAATTTGACCGAATTTTCGGACAAGAATTCAGATTCATATTTTTGAGCCCCGAGAGCCTCCGAATCCGAATTTGACCGAATTTTAAAAATCCGATTTCAGATTCTGACTCAGGAGCCCCAAAAACCCCCGGATACCGAATTTCAGCCTCCTAGGACCAATTTAAAATTTTCTCCATACAGATCGTTTTTTTTCGACATTTTCCGAATTTGACCGAATTTTCGGACAAGATTTCAGATTCATATTTTTGAGCCCCGAGAGCCTCCGTTTCCGAATTTGACCTAATTTTAAAAATCAGATTTCAGATTCTGACTCAGGAGCCCCAAAAACCCCCGGATACCGAATTTCAGCCTCCTAGGACCAATTTAAAATTTTCTCCATACAAATCGGTTTTTTTTTCGATATTTTCCGAATTTGACCGAATTTTCGGACAAGATTTCAGATTCATATTTTTGAGCCCCGAGAGCCTCCGAATCCGAATTTGACCGAATTTTAAAAATCCGATTTCAGATTCTGACTCAGGAGCCCCAAAAACCCCCGGATACCGAATTTCAGCCTCCTAGGACCAATTTGAAATTTTCTCCATACAAATCGTTTTTCTTCGACATTTTCCGAATTTGACCGAATTTTCGGAAAAGATTTCAGATTCATATTTTTGAGCCCCGAGAGCCCCCGAATCCGAATTTCACCGAATTTAAAAAATCCGATTTCAGATTCTGACTCAGGAGCCCCAAAAACCCCCGGATACCGAATTTCAGCCTCCTAGGACCAATTTGAAATTTTCTCCATACAAATCGTTTTTTTTTTCGATATTTTCCGAATTTGACCGAATTTTCGGACAAGATTTCAGATTCATATTTTTGAGCCCCGAGAGCCCCCCGATACCGAGTTTTAGTCGCCTAGCACCAATTTGAAATTTTGAATAAAAAAAGTCGCCATCTTGATTTTTTTTTTCCACAAGTGTCTAACAACCAACCTTTAAAAACAAAACCTGCTTTTTGTCAAACCAGCCAGCTGTGTGAATGACCTTGTTGTTGAAACCAAAAAAAAGTTACTTTGCAGGCCTAGGCCTGAAAAGCAGTATGAAATCCCTTTACAATCCTCTCGAGTTGTTGCGCCCAAAAACCGATACTTCCGAGCCTATTATAAGGAACGCAAAGACAATATTTCATTGCATGTTTGAGAAAAATTATAATACTTACTCTTATTCCATTCTCATATTTAGACAATAGATTTGAATAGTTTTTTCTGCGGTAACGTGCATCGTATTGGAGAAACGTGATCTAAAAGAACGTCGAGTTTTGTAAGGCGCCATCTCGCTTCCTCCCTAGTGCGTTATCCCGTTCTGGCATTTTCAATTTTATTATATAGACTAGACGTGCCCGCGGCTTCGCTCGCGTAAATCATATTTACTTCCTATTTGAAACACTTGAATATGTAATTTTGGGGTAGGGGTCGGGTTGCATAAAATTGAAAGGCGTACTTTTGATACGCATACGTGTATTCGTCATACTCATCATTACGCATAACTGTAAAAAGTCATATTTATGCGCATAACGTTTTTAATCATAATGTTTAAGAACATACTGTGTAATGGGCATACAGTTGATGCGCATAAAATGATTTAAGCATACTTTGTCATGGTCATACATTGATTACTCATAAAACAATGTAACCATACTTTATAAACGCATACATTGCAAAACGCATAGTCAAGTCGGTTCATCATTGCAAGTCGGTTCTGGCCAAGTCGGGTTTCAGGTCATAAAAAAAATAACCTAAACCTAACCCAACCAAGTCAGATCTAGCCAAGTCGGGTTTCAGGTCATAAAAAAAAACCTAACCCAACGAAGTCGGATCTAGCCAAGTCGGGATTCAGGTCATAAAAAAAATAACCTTAACCTAACCCAACCAAGTCGGATCTAGCCAAGTCAAGTTTCAGGTTATAAAAAAAAATAACCTAAACTTAACCCAACCAAGTCGGGTTTCAGGTCTTAAAAAATTGTAATTATCAATATTATGTCTCTATTATGTCTTTAGGCTCAGTAATTTTCTGCCTATTGCCACCAAAATTGCACTCTCTCAAACTCTACTTCTTCTTATATTGGACTATGCTGACATAGCTTACCTTGACCTCACGGAGGAGCAGCTTAATAAGCTTGAGCGTATCCAAAACATCTACATTCGGTTCATATTTGGGTTACGCAAGTATGACCATGTATCCGACTTCCGGTCTCAGCTCAAGTAGCTCTCAATCCGTTCTCGTCGTCACTCCCATATTCTGTGTCTTCTTTATAATGTACTATTTAACCCCACAACTCCCCACTACCTCAAGGAGCGCTTCAGTTATTTGCGTTCTGTTCGCTCTGCACAAAACTTGGTTCTTACTGTTCCCCCTTCATCTTCTAAATTTTATAATGGTTCTTTCACATTCCGGGCTACTTTACTGTGGAATTCGCTTCCTCTGGATATAAGGCGTGCCCAATCTCTTGCAACATTTAAAACCCTCGTCAAAAAACACTATTTGTCTCTCCCTTAGTACACTGCAATAATAAGCGCTCCTTTAACTTTGTGGCTCATACTGTTTTTGTTTTATTTATTACTTTACCATATATTTATTTATTATGTCTAAGTATTTATGTAAGTATATCTGTATATTTTTATTTATGTATGTTTATTACTTTTGTCTTTTATGGTAGTCGTTCATTTAGTCCTATTATATATATTTAGTCCTACGTTGTGTCTGTCTAGGAAAATAGTGGTGGACGTTAGCCTTTATCGGTAAAAGGGCCTCTTAATCTTTCAATAGAAAGTAATATGTTAAAAGACATACCCATTTATCTAACATAGTTTCTGTGTTTATTTTACGCTTGTTTTCTCTCACAAACTCGTTCCTACCCGTTATAGGTAAATACAATATATGCTAGGCTAGGCGTTTACGGAGTATAACGTTTTGGCAACAATATAGTTGATCTTTTTTCACTAATTCCATTCAAAAACATTAATAAAAATCACAGAGTTGAGGTTATGTCAACTGCGTTTGACATTTCAATTGAACTCGACGTACATGTCGTCTCACTCTATCGTATAAGCAAAGTGCGTAGTCATTACATTTCGAGTAAAAAACTTGGACATAACGGCGTACCAACATGACGCCAAAAATTTTTGGCTACTTAAACTTAAGTCATAGCGAAAAGAAACCGAGTATTGCCGGAAATGGCCGACGGTCGCGAAATGAAGAATTTTATGGACATTTCTTTAGCCGATTGTGAAGGAAATACGTAGCGAAAACGGTAATTTTTACGCTCTTATTCTATTCTCATATTTAGACAATAGATTTGAATCGTTGTTTCTGCGGTAACATGCGTCATATTGGAGAAACGTGATCTAAAAGGACGTCGAGTTTTGTAAGGCGCCATCTCGCTTCCTCCCTAGTGCGTTATCCCGTTCTGGCATTTTCGATTTTATTATATAGATAGTGGTCTTTGATATTTACGGTACTTCTCTACAATCTGTTCTATTGAGTGGATGTGGTCCACTGTAGAGTATCCTTAGCTTTGCTTTTAGTAAAACAAAAATTATGTCAAACTCTTATCAGTATCCCATTGTTCTAGAAGGCAAAGCGTTAGAATACGTAAACTCCTATATTAATCTAGGCAAACGGATTTCTTCCTCAAATCAAAGCAACGAAGCAGAAGTCAAGAGAAGAATTACAGGCGCTTGGCGAAAGTTTTGGAGTTTAAAAGAAATTCGCTAGAAATGCTGCTAAAAATATAGAAAAATGTCAGACATGGAAATACACACACCGGGTGAGAAGTAAAATAGTTTCGTGTCAGCGTAGCATGGAGATGAGTATCATGAAAGTAAGAAAAATCCAAAAAATACCTCACTCTACCATCAGAGACAAGACTAAAGTAACTAGCGCCCTAAGATACGCACTAAAACTGAAATGGAGATGGGCCGGCCATATTGCCCGAATGACTGACGACCGTTGGACAATCCGTCTCACATCATGGTCTGGTTCGAGGGGCCATAGAAGGAAAGGACGACCTGTCGCAGATGACGTCACGCAATACATTGGGAAGAGATGGGTACAAAAAGCCAAAGATAGAGACCGTTGGAAAAGTCTGGAGGAGGCCTTCACCCTCACATGAGGCGTTCTTGCACGTTTTTAAATAATTTCTATGAATGTTATTTTATTCAATTACACAATTTATTAAATACTATTTTATTATCTTTTGCATGCAATTTATTCAGTGACTTCTTTTCAATTTGATAACATAAAAATTGGGCAAGTGCGAGTCGTACTCGCGCACGGAGGGTTCCGTACAAACACTTTTCATCCTTAAGTGGTTAAGTTAAGTTTGCACCTAGTATGTATAGCGCCCCATACAAATGAGGTGCATAGTTAACGCAACCAACCCGTTTGTTATATGGGAGCCCCCCTTAAATATTTATTTTATTTTTAGTATTTGTTGTTATAGCGGTCCTTGAGATACAGCCTGGTGACAGACGGACGGACGGACCGACGGACGGACGGACGGACGGACGGACGGACGGACTCCCGTTTTTACCCTTTGGGTACGGAACCCTAAAAATGAACTTTATAAATATTTATTACTTATTAATTATTGAAATTATAAATTTTATAAGACAAAATTTTGTATAAAGATATGAAATCTATGGAAAATTACTTCCTTGCCACCGACATTTCAATTGTAGCTCTAACTAAATATAAAGCTATTTAAAAATCAATGTTTTAATAAAAAAAATATTGCTGTAAATATTATTACCTTACTATTTCTTGAAAGAAATAAAAGGCTATTTCATTTTATTTTTATTTTATTTACTTACAATCTGCCATAAGTCCTCTATGGTATCCCTTCTCTTTATTTTCCAGATAATCTGCCGCCTCCGCCACACTAAGCAAGACCGCAACTAAATACGCTGCTGTCAACATTTTACAATATTCACTTCAATGTCGACACTTGCAAAGGCACTAAATTAAAAATAGCGATGTCGTGTCGTTTTATAACTACGGGGATTTCAGCCGTGTCTATGATGTAGTTTAGTGTTATATTTATGAAAAAGCTGGTTCTTATATTACGTGTGTGTTTTTTTTTCTCCGACTGGTATTTTAACACTTGAACTCCGAATAAGGTTAAGCCTTATTCCTTTTAAAATGCTGATTGTTTTAGACATTTTTCTCTATAATCAAACATGTTTCTTAACATATTATTGATGTTACTACCTAGAACAGAGCTATTGGGATGTATTGTTATATATTTGAAACCTACAGTTTGAATAATTCATTGAAAATTTTTGTTTCAAAAATTAATCGAGATTGACAAAATTCACGCGGAAAATTCGTTTAATTACAACTTATTTTCGACTGCACGCAATGAAAGCACGAAATAGCTATGTTACCTAGAACTCGGCGAAACTTATTATTCACTTCAAAAGGTTGGTTGAACTTTTTAAAATATTTGTCATAATATGAAAAAAAAAAAGGAATAAGGCCTCTTAAGGCTGCCTGTCAAGAGCAGAGCGGGCCCGAGATGTTTAAAATAGACCAATTACATTCCTCAGATTTAAATGCAATTCTTTTGGGCTTCAAAAAGACGCAGCCTGATTGGTTAATTTTCTATACTCCGGTTAAGTGGACTGGGGGCCTATGATGGTTGCGTTTATCACCAGATAAATAGTGATAAAGCATTTAACTCACACTCGCATCTTGTCAAAGCGTGACGGATGCTTTGTCACTTATTTATCGCGTGATAAAAGCAACCATCACAGGCCTGCAAGGAGCCTTGTGGGCTTTCCACCGGCGATGGGGGACGAGAATTTAAAGGAGGATCGGCAAAACAGCAGGTGACCAATAATGACAAGCGATAATATCGGATAGCTTATTTAATGTTCTAAAACTTTTACTATGGCAGATAGTCCCAAATCTAGAATACTATCGGCTTGCATAAAATTGATTGGCATTACGTATTGTTTGGTATAAAACCGTTAGCCTAAAATCTGAAATTAATCAATTTACGAGTCTTTAGAGTAAAATCCATTAGCTTAGGTTAAGTTTTGTTCTCTTTTCATATCATTAGACCTATTTAAATTTCGCGCCACTAATCTAAAAGTCATAAATGATGCGTACTCATTGGTTAGCGTAAGTCACGTGCTTGCGCCTGCAATTGCAAAGGCAAGGATGCACGATTGCCCAGCGCAACTGATGCGAGAGAGTAGGCACAGGCGAAACTTTTCGGGGTTCGCAGACTCCATTTTTAGGGTTCCGTACCGCAATCGGAAAAAACGGAACCCTTATAGGATCACTTTGTTGTCCGTCCGTCTGTCTGTCGGTCAAGACCCTTTATCTCGAGAACGCGTGGAAGTCTCGAGTTGAAATTAACACCATATACTCAGGTCTACGGTCCCTTGAAGCTGTGAAATCAAACTTCTACGTTAACGTGAAAAAAAGATACGGCCGTTTATGTCGCAAAAAACGTACATTTCGACACTCAAGTGAATCAAAATGATAGGGTACTTCCCGATGACCTAGAATTATGAAATTTGGCAAGTAATATCGTCACATACTACAAATACTTATAAAAATCTGAAATCTATACATTTGTAATAAAATCATAAAAAATATAGTCCTTTTCAAACATACATATTTGGCGAACTCGGTTGCGTTAAGTTTGCACCTCGTTTGTATGCGGGGTCATACATTTCAGGTGCAAACTTAACTCAACCAGGCCAATTAAGATGGGATAAGTGAAAGTTTGTACGGAACCCTCGGTGCGCGAGTCAGACTCGCACTTTGCCGGTTTTTTTGAACATTCAACGTATTTGCAACAACTGAACAACCTCATCGTCTTAACTAAATACGAGTATATCGCAAAAATCTAATTTATGTGAGCTGTGTTCTAAAATTTATACCTTTATACCGGCCGGTTAATAATACCTACCTAATTTTTTTTTAATTGAAAGATAGGTTACATTACATTACAGTTTACACCAATGCGTCATGAACCGAACAATGTTAATGTTAATTAGACGGCGAAACGGCGTGGCCCCGTTGTTTCGACATCTCGGGTGTTGGATTTGGTAGGTTGCCCCAGAATCGACGAAACACGACACCTTTCGGCCAGAAATTAGCACACGCGATGGTCTCCTGGAGCGGCCGCGGCACGCGCACTACTAACGAGCTGAAGTGCACGTCGTGGCGCAAATGCAACTGGAACACCCTCAGCGAGTAGCCGGTTTTCTGTCGAACATACTGCGTCACTTCTTCAGCGGTGGCAGTGTGATGCAGGCGGGCGCGACACGTATAGCGCCTTGCTCGGTGTGGAGACCCGCAGACCACAACCAACCGGTTCTGCAGTACCACACTGACTCTTGCGTGTCTTACGCTTTCTTGACACCGTTATGAAACCCTCCTTGTCCACACTGGGGCGAGGGGTTTCCTCTTTTGGGGGATCCCGAACTTCTCGCGCTTTTGAGTAGTTTTGAGGGCGCGGGAATGAACGAGAACGGAGTTGTGCTGCTACTCTTCATATCATCCACTCAAGCTCACCAGGTAATGACGATGCCGATAGTGACGGTGTTGATGACGATGACAATCATCACCACAATCATCATCATAATCGCCACCACTACCACCTTCACCATCCCCACCACCATCACCACCATCGCGACATTATATTGCAGCATATTTCCAATTTAGTTCGCATCGTTTCGCTTTTCCTTTCTTTTTTAGATACCCAAGTGTGGCGAAAAAAAGCATACCATTCGAATACGTTACATTTTTGTTGGTGCTGAAATCCGGGAAGCCTGAGTGTTAGTATAAAACCCAGGTATAATAGATTGACATTAATATGTAGGTGGGACGTCCACCTACAAGATGGACAGGTGACCTTATAAAGGTCGCCGGAAGGCGCTGGATGCAGGTCGCTTCCAACCGGTATATATGGAAGTCCAAAGGAGAGGCCTATGTTCAGCAGTGGACGTCCTATGGCTGAGATGATGATGATGATAATAGATTTCGTTGCTTATTAAATAGAAGGAAAGGAAGGAAGGTCGCCGGAAGGCACTGGATGCAGGTCGCTTCCAACCGGTATATATGGAAGTCCAAAGGAGGGGCCTATGTTCAGCAGTGGACGTCCTATGGCTGAGATGATGATGATGATGATTAAATAGAAGCAGTACTTATCAACATTACTAAATAATTTTTCAACTGAATAATAGTCACCGCCATGATACAATTACATCGACAAACTCTATAAACCTCACCGTCATTATTTGTGCAGGTGGCTAATAAGTATAACTATACCGAAAATATTTTGCTAATTCTCATTCTAAAATTACGTAAATCTGACAACAAAATTATTAAAAATAGTAAATTTGTGTATGAAAAACTTATTTCCGATAAGATTTTTTGAGTAAGTTCTATTGATAAAAAATTATAATTTATTCAACAGTAAATAATGTATAAAACAAAGTGTAAAAGTCAAAACCGCACCGCAGGCATCGTCAGAGAAAATACAAAATCTAATCAGCGACAGCCTTCGTCAAAGTTGCCTCCGAAGATTTCAATAAGATTTTTTTGTAATTTTAGTAGAAAAGTGGGTATCGCAATTCCTCGTAGTTAACGTAACATATTTAAGAAGTCGTTTTGCCAATACCAAATTCAAGATCTAGTGAAGTTCCATATTGCTTTGTAACCATTTTAATTTGGTGGCGTTGTATTTTGTAATAATACCTCCTTCGCCCTTAAACCAGGTACCCACTCGTTCCTTGAAGTAAAATTGCCTAGATTCCTATCACTATCACTACGAGTACATAGTATAAAACAAAGTCGCTTTCTCTGTCCCTATGTCCCTTTGTATGCTTAAATCTTTAAAACTACGCAACGGATTTTGATGCGGTTTTTTTTAATCGATAGAGTGATTTAAGAGGAAGGTTTATATGTATAATACATGCATAATTTATCAGCATTGCACCCGTGCGAAGCCGGGGCGGGTCGCTAGTTTAGATATATATTGATCCGTAGAAGTCACTTCAGATGATCGTTTCGTTGTTTTTAGAATCGATAACGGAACACGTTCCAACAGTTTTTAAAATTTTTGTCTGTTTATCTGTGTGCCTGTTTGTCTATTTATTTGACCGCGCATCACGTGAAAACGGCTGAACGGATTTTGATGAAAACTTCATCTGTCTGTCGAGAAAATACCCGGCTTTTTTATAGCCTATAATGATACGACTATCGAGTACTACTAACTAACAGATGGCACTCAAATTAAATGTTGTGACCTGAGTAAACCACTGAGGAAGGGTTTTGCCAAATTAACTCTAAGTTTAGAAGAGAGGGTGAGTAGTTATATGAACAAATTTAATTGAATAAACAATTCTACCTGGTGGCAAAACGGCTCGCACAACTTTAAAGAGCCCAATAGATTTGGACAGCACGGAAAGTCCTGTTTGCAGGGTATCAAGAAACTATGATAAAGCAAAACTGACACAGACCGATTTCCACGCGTGCGGACCCGCGGGCACAGCTAGTACTAGGTATTATAAAATTCTATTGCTCTCCAAAGCAAAGAATAAAGAAGGATAGCAAAACTTAAGTGGCAATGGGCAGGGCACATCGCTCGTAAAACCGACGGCCGCTGGGGCCATCGAGTTCTTAAGTGGCGACCACGCACCGGACGACGCAGCGTGGGTAGGCCCCCCACAAGGTGGACTGATGACCTGGTGAAGGTCGCTGGAGTCCACTGGATGCGGGAGGCGCAGGACCGGTCATGGTGGCGTTCTCTGGGGGAGGCCTATGTCCAGCAGTGGACGTCTTTTGGCTGATGATGATGATGATGATGATTGCTCTCCAATAATTCGTTTTAAAATGATTACCTTTTTATTTACCGCAATTTTTCAGGTGTGCTGCTAAATATTTAAAGCCATTAGTACGATGGTATAAAAAACTTAATAAGTAGTGTTTATTTAAATACTGCCACCAATTCGGTGATATATATGACAGGAATACTCTGACCAACTTTTTTTTTTTCAAATTACGTTTTGTTTGCTCTATTTAACCTTAGCAAGACTATCGATGTCGAATCTTTGATACTGAGTCATTTTCAAGAAACATGACTGTACATAGTTAAAGGTTTAATAAAAACAAAATTACGATCGCGTCTTTTGTGTTACGAAAATTACTCATACAAAAAACTCATATGGGTAACTATCGTTACACAAAGGAATCAATTAAGTTTTGTTTTAATTCAAGCCCTTAACTATGTACATGTTTTTTGAAAATGACTCAACTCTTAAATCCTAATCCTAACTCTAAATTCGACTCGAAACATGTAATGACAATTTTTTATGTAGATACTCAGCTTACCACATTTTTTCATACTCATACTCATTTATTTATAAAATGTTTTTCAATTTTACATGTCACATATTAAATTATCAAATTATATTAAGGCCCCCATACATGGGAAGGCAAAACTGATCAGGCCGAACGTGATTGAATCGCTTCAGTTCATCCGGCCGCCGTAAGCGTGGTGACCTTAAGGCCGTTTCATTCATACACAGTACGGATTAAAGTCCGATCAGATGGAACTGAAGGTAAACCTGGTCATGTATGGGGGCCTTTAGGTTACATTATTCCATTCAATTACACATTTCAAATAATCAATAATTAAAATACAATACAAAATTTAAATAACGTTAACAATCTATAATTTCAGTACAATTTAGTCAGAATTAGTATTAGTATTTTATGCAATCGTTGCACAATGGAGGTTCTTAAAGTCGAGTACCGCGTTTAGGTCACGAGGCTTGCCGAGTGGCCTATGTAAGGTACGAGACTTTAAGACCTAATTGTGTAACTATTGCATACAATACTTTTTATACGAGCAAAACTCAGAAAAACATTTTTTACTTTAATCGTCATTCTCCAATATGATTTTTTATTTTTGATGTAACCTTTTTCGTTCAACTAAAACTGACCTATTAAAAAAAAACATGATCGCGATGGCCATGGCGGGTGCCTCGTGATTGGTGAATTTTTTTGACAAGTAATTTCAACCAATCAGTAAGCATCAAATAAGCTTATGTTCTCTTTTTGAAATTATTAGAGTTGTGTAGAGAGATGTCTTATGAATATTAAAGTTCTGTAGCGGGTACCATAGAGTATAGAATTTTGTTACAGGATTAAAAAGTGCGTTATTGTGATTTTGTCTGTGAAATTATAATTGACAGATTAAAGTCTGCGAGTATAAAAAATATATTATAAAATTCCTCAAGGCTATAAAAAGCTCTAGATATGAGCCATTTTTAATTGTATGTAGGAATGTTTTTTTGATCGTTGATCTTTGTATCAACTGTTTACAACTGTCGATCTTCGTTTATTAAAAAAAAAAAAATTCGTTTTATTTTCTTTATTGGGGAAAAAACAGACATAGACAGTAACATATGATAAGAAATTTTTACTTAGGTAATAGCCTACATCTTAGCACAATTTCCACAGATTTGGTGCAGGTAAATAAGGTGGCAAATTATTTATTTATTTAAACTTTATTGCACAAAACAAAAGTCAGTACAAATGGCGAACTTAATGCCTAATGGCATTCTCTACCAGTCAACCATAGGGCCAAACAGAGATGCTTCAAGTGGGTGCAGAGTAGAAAATTAATCGTTCGGAAAGCATCTAAGATACAAGTGAATAAATGTATATTATATTATAACTTTACCATAAATACAATGATACATATATTTACATACTATAAGATGTATATTATATATAATATAATAATAAATACGATGAAATGTCTACTGCATAGGATGATGGACACTATTCGAGCTCTTGTTCGAGCAGGAATTCGAGAATTAAAAGAATGGTTAGAGGTAAATTACATTACAATAATACTTTATTTTTATATAATACTTTTTTGTACAACGGTAGACGCTTAAAAGCGATCTCTTCCAGACAAACTTTGGTCAATAAAATTTATAGAGAATTTAACTTTTTTAAGCGAAAGGAACATATAAATAATTAGATGCCAACAGATAACAAGTACGCACAAGGGTACACATACATATAATAGATACCTATAGGTACATAAACCTACATTTAAGGTTTTATCAAAATAATGCGTACTAATTCCAATCAGAAAGAACAGAAAGGAAGGTATCAGATACAGATCACAAACGTAGAGAATACACACATTGGCGTGGCATTTAACATGTGTTTCTGTGTATTTGTGTATCTGCGGTTTTTTTTATTTGAATGACTTGTCCGTCGAGATAGTTCTTAGCTATGTTTGGTGGAAATAGGACCAGTAGTTTCTAAGATATTCAGCTTTAATTGAAACAAGTGACCAGATCTCAGCCTATTCCAATATTGAAGCTAAGAATTCCATATTTTGTAGTTATGTTCAGTTTTAGTATCATTTTCTATATCACTCATCAAATGGATGTCTCATGATGACCAGCTTGTGTCAGGGGTATTTCAAATATTTGATTTAGGTTATTTTTCACAGGCGTGTACAATAGTATTTTATGCAACAGTTGTATAAGAGGGGGCAAAAAATGCGAGTGGCATGGGTTACGATACGATATGGTATACGATGTGAGCGTAGCGAACATCGTAAGAAAGATGCCACGAGAGTTTTTAACCTACTTATACAACGTTGCATACAATACATTTTCTACGACTCGACATTTAATAAATAAAATGCAAATAAAAAACAAAGAAAATAATTACATGTTCCCGCTCAAAACCAAAAAAATAAATAGTCTGATAAAATTTGTTTTATTGACGTCCATGTGTCAAAAAAATATGAACTTATGCCTAAAGGTATACGTTCACTATAATACTATACAACCATGAACAGAAGATAACACTTTTTTTTAATGTTGGCAGCAATGCGTTAGTATACTAAGTTTTTTTTAAATTGCAAATTGTGTGAATGCATTTGTTTATTTTGTAATCTGTGGTACTGTGTAATGCTTTTTTGGCGACATTATAACATCGTCTAGCAGTGTTTTTTGGGCGGTAGAGTAGACTTTTACAGACTTTCATAATTTATGTCTTTATATTAGAGTTAGTAACTATATAAATGACAGAAAAAGTACTGGAGTAGAAAAAAATAATAAACGCCTGTGGAAATTTGCGCTCGCGCGCATCTCCAGAACATTATTGCTATGAAATATAAAGTAGGATCAGGTGCTTACTTTTATAACACATCTTATTGCAGATAAGTTTATAAATTATTATGTTATGTACTATAGTTATGTCTTATTTAAATGTCCACGGATACCGACATCTTTGGAGAATCACGATCTCATAATGACCAGCGCAATAGATCCCCTGTCAGCTGTGATCAAGTTTCATTGTAAAACATAGCAATAGCAAAATCTCGATTACACAACTATACAATTTGGTTTACACTCACGTGAAATTGTCAGGAACCGCCCGTCATTTTTCGAGCTCGAATGTAGCTCTTCATCGGGGACTGTTTATCCGTACAGCCGCGCGGTAACTTTGTCACTGAAGAGCTCCATACAAGTTTAAAACATGTCGGGCCGTTTCTGACAATTTCACTTGAGTGTAAACTAATATGTCTCACGAAAGTTTTATTGTCATTATACAATTTGGTTTGAGTATTTCAACTTGCTTGTTGTTCTGCGCCATCTTTTGACGAAATAGCCAACACCAACGGCCTCACTTGGCAAGTATTATTAGAGGCTCGTATTAATGAACTACACTCATCTATACCAATATCAATTCTATTAAAATAAAACCTTAAAGAAGATTCTTATGATTTTCGCGAAAGTCACCTGAGATAAGTATTATTTAAATTGGAGTTTTATACAAAATGCGATGCAATTGGTAATTGGTGCAGCTTTGCTAAGCGACCTACAGTCGCATGCGACTAGCTAAGAACGCGCGCTGTTTTAGCCGAACAAAATTGGAAGTCGGAGCTGTTGCACTAGTACACGCTGGTGTATGCAGCTTTTGCATTTGTATTTTTTAATAAATGTATTTGTATTTGTGTTTGTGTTTGTGTTTGTGTTTGTGTTTGTGTTTGTGTTTGTGTTTGTGTTTGTGTTTGTGTTTGTGTTTGTGTTTGTGTTTGTGTTTGTGTTTGTGTTTGTGTTTGTGGTTGTGTTTGTGTTTGTGTTTGTGTTTGTGTGTGTGTTTGTGTTTGTGTTTGTGTGTGTGTTTGTGTTTGTGTTTGTGTTTGTGTTTGTGTTTGTGTTTGTGTTTGTGTTTGTGTTTGTGTTTGTGTTTGTGTTTGTGTTTGTGTTTGTGTTTGTGTTTGTGTTTGTGTTTGTGTTTGTGTTTGTGTTTGTGGTTGTGTTTGTGTTTGTGTTTGTGTTTGTGTTTGTGTGTGTGTTTGTGTTTGTGTTTGTGTTTGTGTTTGTGTTTGTGTTTGTGTTTGTGTTTGTGTTTGTGTTTGTGTGTGTGTTTGTGTGTGTGTTTGTGTTTGTGTTTGTGTTTGTGTTTGTGTTTGTGTTTGTGGTTGTGGTTGTGTTTGTGTTTGTGTTTGTGTGTGTGTTTGTGTGTGTGTTTGTGTTTGTGTTTGTGTTTGTGTTTGTGGTTGTGGTTGTGTTTGTGTTTGTGTTTGTGTGTGTGTTTGTGTTTGCGTTTGAGTTTGCGTTTGCGTTTACGTTTGCGTTTGCGTTTGCGTTTGCGTTTGCGTTTGCGTTTGCGTTTGCGTTTGCGTTTGCGTTTGCGTTTGCGTTTGCGTTTGCGTTTGCGTTTGCGTTTGCGTTTGTGTTTGTGTTTGTATTTGTATTTGCATTTGTATTTGTATTTGTAACCATTTGGAAATATACGGCAAATGCGCCTCCGGTTAGTTGAAAGCTCTAAACTAACTGACGCGGTCTTCAAAGGATATCTCGTTGAAGATAAACAAAGCAGTTCAAACGGGCAGTATAACCAACTGTTACTGTTACTGCCCACGTTAGAGTTGCCATTATGGTCGGGATTTGGCGGAATTCTCCCGAATTTTTGTAAGTCCTCCCGACAAAATAAAAAATCTCCCGAAATACAACTTCATTTTATAAAACTATAATTTTAAAAGGAAATACCCCTGCAAAATTTTCCATAAGTACTATAAAAGAATTACCATTACATTTTTGTAGATTATAGATAAAATTATAATAATGAGAAAACCATTTTATGTTTTTTTTTGTTTGTATTTATTTATGTAGACATTTCGTTTTTGTTTATATAGTATTTACGTTGATGTGATTCAATTTTTGTTTCTCCCGACAAGGCACAAAATCCCGAAAAAAATGTTGTTTCTCCCGATAATAGGACATACGTTCTGGCAACCCTAGCCCACGTACGTAGACCAGTTACGAGAATCATAAACCAATGACGGATGCGAATGTTACGAATCTTCAGAGATTTAGAAACATTAGTAATACTTATTTCAGTAAAATTTCATTTTCCTCCTCATGTTTATTATAAAACTATAAATATGAAACGTACATTTCTGATTAGAAAAAATCGCACTTAAATCGGATCGACACCGACAGACAGACAACGCCATATTAAGACACCCCTTTCCCCCCTTTTTTGTTGGGGGTCAAAAAATATATCTATTAAATATATCTATTTTATTTATAGTTAGGTTTAGTTAAGTTTATATATATATATATATACATATATAGTTTTAATTGTTTCTATGTATTATCTTTAGTATTGTGTTTTAATAAAATTATGAAAAATTTGTATTACGTAGTTATAAACACAATAGTATTTCTATTAAATTATTTATCATAATATTGCCAGGGCATAATCTTGAGCAGCAAATGGTCACCGGCAAGATTGAAAGAAAAAATCGAGCGGCGGTAGCCCAATAAGATAGACCAGGTCCGCTCATCGCTCAACACCAATTTGTACGATGCACTCCATGATGCAAGGGACAGACACAGGTGGTGGAAACTTATCAAGGAAAAAATACTTCTGGATCCGGAGAATTACGACCATCAGTATGAGGAACACGACGCGAGAAGGAGATTTTTGTAGGGTTCCGTAGTCAACTAGGAACCCTTATAGTTTCGCCATGTCCGTCTGTCCCTCCGTCCGCGGCATAGCTCCGTGATCATTAGTACTAGATAGCTGAAATTTGGTATGAGTATGTGTCACGTCGACAAAACGGTAAAATAAAAACTAAAAAAAAAAAAATTTTTTTCGGGTTCACGGGCATAAAGTGGGGGTGAATTTTACTTTTCGTTCCAGCACTAGTGTATGGGGTGTCGTTGAATAGGTCTTTTCAAAATAATAGGGGTCTCCAACAATATTTTTTAATAAAATCAGCAGTTTTGCAAATATTCGCTGCGGAAATCCAAAAAAAAAAAAATGTTACCCCCCCCCCCCCTAACTTTTCAACCACGGGTCAAAAAAATATGGGAAAATTCATGAAAATGAGGGCTGATAAGTACTTTGAATGAAAACGATATTGAATAAAATCGGTTGAGCCGTTTTTGAGTTATCACAAAATTTCATAATTTTCCGTAAGTGCCGCGCGGTGTACTTATACTTCGAACGTACCTAACACATATTAGTTAAGTGCCATACTGCATTAAAATATTCCGCTCTGTCTGATAAATCTGGCGCTTATAATTGATGACTTCCAGAAGGTAATAAGTAATTACAGGTACTTTGGCGTTTACGACCTTTTTTATAGAGCTTGAAATCTTTCTCGTAATTTAAACCTCGGACTTAAAACCGCTGTTTTAAGCCCGTCTGTTGTGAAGGATGGTCAACTACGGAACTCTACACTGAGCGTGGCCCGACATGCTCTTGGCCGATTTTTAGTATATATTTGTTGTTATAGCAGCAACAGAATAACACTAGCTATCGATGATATCGATGTCTAGCTATCACGATTCATGAGATTGATACAGCGTGGTGCCAGACGGACAGCGGAGGCCAAGTAATAGGGTCCCGTTTTTACCTAAAAATTACATAGTTCCTACCATTTCAAAACCTCGCGAGGTCTACAGTTTCCAGAGCCACTAGGTATATTACGCAATACAGAGATCAAAGTAACTACATGCAGATTTTTTTTTATAAAATCAACGATAATACGATTTTTTGTACAAACTTCCGAAATCTAAACCTGCAGTTAATCTCACCGCGGTTTATGCAATCTACCCATCATCTGACCTTATTAACTCCGGGGCCATTCACCGCAAACCCGCAAAAAACAGCACAACAATCAGACACCGAGACAAAGTAGCTTAGAACGCATTCCTAAACAGTTTATCTCTTTGTCCTTCAAAAGCCTTGGTTCCCTTCGAAATACCACATAAGGTACCAATAAAGTCTTTTCCATTTTATTTCCTATCTCCCCACCATGCGACTAGAAAATGGCCGACGCGGAGTCAGTGTTGCGCGCGATTTTCGACGCGAGCGCACGCACAGCGCGTTCGAATTTTAAAACGATCGAAACGGTGAACAGTGATTTTTTAAGTTTTTCAGCCAGTGCTGCAGTGAACGTTAGTGGTACCTTTTATAATCTGTCTCTTTCAGCCTTCTGAAGGTTTTTAAGGGAGGGAAAAGGATTGTATCCCGTTCAGTGCTTGTGCTATTGTTTGCTTTGTTGACGCGAACCAGCTGTCAAAACATCCATTCTGTCAAGGTAAGTCCGATTGATTTCGGAACCTGTCGTCCTATTATCCAATTCACCACGTTGTTCTTTTTATATACAAATGTAATCTTGAAACTTTTGGAACCTATTTTCTTTAAACTGTTGAAATGTTAGGAAAGTTTCGTTCGCGACAGATTAGACTGTATTTTAGCATGGCATGGCATGACACAAGTCTGTGGTTGAAGTAATTTGCCGAAAAAATGCCAGAGCTTAGGTCGTCGTGGATATTTTTGGACAACTTGTTTTTTACTTTAACAAGACTTTAACGAGCGACTAAGTTTAGGCTTTATTCTTTTTATAGAGTTCTGGGAGATAACATATTGAGCAACGTTTTATGGTTGATAAAATATTTTCCATTTAGAAATAAGCTTATTTATAACCAGGCACAAGTATAACATGCATAAATCACTTTTTCTATACCATATATTTATCATGATACGATATAAACATATACATAGAGTAACTTCCCTTTTATTTTTTATTATTATTACAACTCATAGTCTACATCATTGTGGTCGTACTAGAATGGCACATCAACTTCAAAATCCCCTTTATTAGTTTACAAGGTTAAAAATTTAAAATAAATAAAAAATAAAATCCTTTACGAAGTTAAAACAAGTAACTAAACGATCTACCCGCCGCGCAAGTTTCTAAGTACTACCTAAAATAAGAACTCAATTAGGGAAAAAAAAAATACTTTTGAAGGTGCACAGCTGTATAAAAGCTACCTCCTGCTTTGAAAAGTGTAAGCTCATTTGGTGCATTCAAAACGGAGTTATCACAACATGTTACTCGCCATAGCTAGTATACTACAACCACTGCTACTTACTAGGTACATGCTTTGTGATGACTTTGTAATGCATTAGGTGAGTGTAAATTAAATGTATAACATTACGTTACGGACGATCATGTACCTACATTTTTACTTTAATTATTGTTCTCATGTAAGTGACCTGTGTCTTTTTTGAGAATAAATATCTTTAAATCCTATACCAACTACCAAAAAGAGTTGAAATCTTTTTAATAGATTCAGCGTGGAAATGCAGCAATGACATGTACTACATACAGACAGACTCATAAATTTATAGGTGACCTTCTGTAACATGTCTAAGCAAAACTGCGTGTGAAAACAAAACTGATATAAAAATCCTATGATATTGTCCCTTAAATGGGCAAATCCTTAAAACCATTTTTGATACATAAAATATCCCAATAATGTTTATCTTAACCCTTCGCATTGCGTGTCCAATTTATTATTTCATTCAATTATCCCTTAAAAAGGGCAGATGATGAGAACCATTTTGAATTTTTTCATAATGAATATATATTCATATTTTGTTTGATAGATAGACCGATAGTTTATTGTTGTTATGTTTACTTACATTTACAAAGATACTATTTTCAAAACAAAAACGTTACATGATAAACAGATTCTTTAAAAAATCAAACAGTAATTTGCAATGCAATGATGCAACAATGATTTCTCATTAATTCGCTGATCTCAAGTTCATTCGCTATTTAATTTACTTTTGTTGGTAAACAAAACAAATATTGTTGAGACATAATCAACCCTGAAGGTTTTCTTAAATGTTGAATGCGTGCGTTGTGGATTACTTGGAAGTACTTGATCAATGATATATGCGATCGGATTACGTACGTACGTACAATACAGACTATACAATACAACAATTCTTTATTGCACACCAACAAGATTTTTTACAATTGAAAGCTTAATTTAAAAATGATAGGCAAAAGGCGGTCTTATCGCTAAAGAGCGATCTCTCCCAGACAACCTTTGGATAGAGGAATGAGCAAAATAAATAAACATTAAAAGAGTAGGTGAGGAGATAAAAAAGTCTGCCACATAAATAACACACAAGTCATACACATACTTAAACAAATACATTACATACGTACGTGATTCTGAAGCATAATGTTTTTAGAGTCTGCATTACCCAAAGTAGTATGCTAACGGGGCCCGTTTACTACTAAAGTGCAGTTGCCACCCCCGACAGTCCATCTGCATCCGCAGGCCCATTAGGATTGGGGAGATACTTAGTGGCCCATGATAATGACACGGGTAAGATTGACCCTTAATATTTATGTAATCAATTCGACAGCACTCGTACAATCACTTTAGAAAAGTAGTAAATACAGTTACCAATCTCGACAGTCCGTTTGCATTCGTTATCTTTGAGGAGATACTTACTGGCTAATAATAATGACATGGGGAAGATTGACTCTTGATAATTTTGTAATCAATTCGCCAGCACTCGTACAATCACAAATAGAAAAGTAGCAAAACATAGTTGCCACCCCCAACAGATGGCAGCCAGGTGGTCACCACCGTCTCAACACCGTTTGCCTTCACTGGCCCGTTAGCTTTGGGGCGATACTTAGTTGCTCATGGTAATGACACGGGTAAAATTGACCCTTAATATTTATGTAATCAAATCGACAGCACTCGTACAATCATAAATGGAAACTTATTAAGTACAGTTGCTACCCCCGACAGGTGGCTGCCAGGTAGTCATACTTAGATAGCTCATGATATTGACACGGGTCAGGTTGACCCTTAATATTTACGTAATCAATTCGACAGCACTCGTACAATCACAAATAGAAAAGTAGTAAAGTACAGTTGCCACCCCCGACAGGTGGCGGCCAGGTGGTCACCGCCGTGTCAACACCGTTTGCCTCCGCAGGCCCGTTAGCTGTGGGAAGATGGTTAATGGCTCGAAACACGGGCATTGATGCACGAGGTGGAAAAGGGGGACATAAAAATTTAGGATTTAAATAAAATAATAGTAATATTATTTTAAACTTACACGATTTTCACACATTATAATAAAAAAAGGAAACTAGCCGTGTTCAAAACAAGTGTTTGTTTAATTATCTCGACGTTTCGAACGTGAACGTTCATGGCATAAATAACTCGAATAATAGCATATTAAATAATAGCGTATAGCATTTTGTTGCAAAGTGTGCTCGCACTGAAGTTGGTTATCTTGTGGTTCTAGATATAGGTATACTCGAATAAAACCGTAATTGAATTACAATGTCTGTTTATTTACTCATACGAAATACTTGAACATTAGCATATGATCATTAATTAATTCCACATTATAAAATTACATTCTCAAATATTGAAACGACACAAGGACAATACACAGCTTACGAGGTAAAGGCGGCCATTATTAAAAAGAGGAAGGAAATTGGAGCTGTCATGGCTCTTATAGACTAGGTAGAGCATAGACAATAAAATATATTTTTAACACAACTAATTTTTTTTTTGTTTTTACTTGGTCAGACCATCGTGCTGGAGACCTTCCACGTGTTCTTCTGTCCTCGGTGTTGCCAATAATGTCCAGCTTTTCAAGGTTGCCATCTCCTCTTCGCATAACGTGACCGAAAGAAAGGAAAGTGTGCGTTTAAAACACGTGGTGGACAGCCGGGTCTCAATGCCAAGTTGGGAGAATAGACAGATGCCATTAAAAACTTCAAGTTTCAGTCCTGTATATACCAATATTTCTTGGGTAAACTCATGACTTAAGGACTTAAGGCACTGGGGCAGTCCAAAGTCCAAAGTCTTCGACCAGTGCGTCCTTCCGGTCCTTATTTATGGGGCCGGACGTGGACACTAACAAAACTCCACAAATTCCAAGTTGCTCAGCGATCTATAATAATAATAGGCGTAGGGATGTGACGACCCCATCGCCCGCTGGTTTTACCAGCGCAATCAGTCCCGCAGGGCAGCTTATGGCGAGCTGTTGGGGGGTAGCGACCCCACGTACCTGAGTGCTCCTGGGGGATCCGGACGGGGGGTGATGGGTCGGGGCCTCCGCCTCTGTCTTGCCTTAACCGGCCGGGCAGAGTGGAGTCGCGAGAGTTTCGGCTCGGGGGTGGATGTGGAAACGTAAGGGGTTAGTTGGCTTCGGTTTAAAGCCCAGTATTACACCTCTCCGCCCTTAGCCTTCCGCACCGGTGTTGCCCTTAGGCTACTTTATGTGTCGCTATTTTGTGGGGGCCCATCTAGCGGGAGGCGAGTCATCGTCTGCCAGTTTTATTACACATGAGACTTTTTTCCTGGTAGACGTCCGATTGTCTCAATTACCCAATTACCCAGTCCTCCATTTCATCCCCATAGCCCAATTTTTATTTAGATTCCATAGATCCATAAATAGTTCTTGCACCAAGCGGGTGCTGTCTCTGTGTGCGTCCCATGACACGGATAGGGACAGCATCCGCTCGATGTACACATTACATCTCATTAAATTGTCGAAAGGGCCTCTACGCGTTGGCTTCGGCTCCGCGCACGCCTCCCAAAGGTCCGGGACACTATTGTCCCGTGAGCGGGAGCGACATACAAGATAATAATAATAAGCCCGCAGGGCAGCTTGTGGCGAGCTGTTGGGGAGTGACGACCCCACGGACCCGAGATCTCCAGAGAGTCGGTCAGGGTCTTCGTCTCCGGTGTGCCTTCATCGGCCGGAGTGGAAACCCAAGAGGACCCGTAGGACTCTCAGCTCTGGCTTGCCTTAATTGGCCGTCCAGAGAGGAGCGTTAGAGCTATATGCTCCAGGGGTGGAAGTGTTAAAGGGCATCACGCCGCGAGTAACTTCGGAGAAAGCGCAGCACACCTCTCGACACCCCTGAGCCCTCACGCTCGTGTTGCTTCCGGCCGTCTGCACGATGGCATTACGGGGCCCACCTAGTGAGGGGCGAGTCACCACCCGCCAGAGGTAACAGTCGCATTGATGGTTACGGCGGGTGATGTTTTTCTACTGCAATAGCCCAAATAAATAGTCCACCCAAACTCCATTTTAATAGCCCGGTTTCTTTTTCATATCAATGCAATAGTACAACCACCTGCTGGGACCTGTTCATGGATGTATCATCTTATTGATATGATCAGGAACGGGTTCCAGCAGGGCTACAGTCACAGCAAATTTCTCCAAGGGGCCTCTACGTGTTGGATCCATATCCCCACGCAAGCCTTCCAAAAGACCGGGACATATGAGCCCGTGACTCAAAAAATGAGAAACAAATAATAATAATAATAATTCGTTTATTTCAGGCATCAAAGGCCCATAGATAAATACCTTACAATCTAACATACATATTAAATATTAAAATACTAAACACTAGGTCACGATGTCTCTCGTAAGTCCGTGGTGTTGGGTAGCCGACCGCGGAAACGCCGGAATAAAACACCTTTCGGCCAAAATTCTTCCTTCATGAAGGTCGCTAGCTGGTCAGTCGGAACCCCCAACACGTAAGAATTAAAATTCACTTTGTGGTGAGACTCCAACTTCAAGACCCTCAGGATAATTCCGGTCTTCACACGTACATACTCTACGATCTCCTCGGCCTTCGTAGAGTAATGTAGACGGGACACATACAATTGCGTCGTCGGCAGGGCGGGACGCAGCAGGTGTTTGGGCCCAGTCGGTGCGGTACCGCACTGATTTCGGCAAGCCGGCTTCTTCCTCCTTTCCACCTTGATGAAGCCATCCTTGTCACATTTTGACTCCCGAGGAGCCGGTTTAGGCAGATCCTTGTGAACGCGTTCACACCGGTTCTACACCCCTTTTGATGACCGCTGCTTAGATCTTGAAACAGCGGGACTTTTTGCGGCGATTTCAGCATAAGCACGTTGAGGGGTCATAGTGCTTACACGTGACGTACCCGCCTTCACTTCTATAGCAGGCGGGTGATCGGCGGGGCGCGGGGTGAGCGGCGCCGGGTCGACAGCCGGCGGTGCGTCGTAATTCGCTACATCAGCAGCAGCGATGTCGCTGACGGATGCATTCCGCGCGCCGTGACGTGCGACTGTGTTCGAGGCGTCGTGTGACCTACATTCTGAAATAGCGTTACGTAGTAATACTACCTCAGAACGCAGATCAGTTATGGTATTATTGGATACCTCTAACTTAGTCTGGACTTCGGTCAGGCTCTTCTTCAGGAACATAATATCCTTCAGCAGCCTGGTGACATCGACGTGGTCGAACGTAACGGGGGGCAGCCGGTGCAGCTGCTTCGCCACGAACGAAGGCACGTCGCTCGTACGGGTCGCCTGGAATAGCGAGATGATGTCCTTGAGACTCTTCACGCCTCCATCCCTTCGGCGGGGTGGCATCTCGGCGGTCTTGCCGAGCGTCTCGTAGAACAGCGCCTTGCCACTGCAAATGTCCTCCTCTTGGAAACTCGACTTGCAGATCTGCGCGATGCTGTCCGCGTCCATGGTGTTGACGGCATTTTGTATAAATGCTAATAATTCGTTAACTATGACCTGCGACTCTCGCGAGGAGGCCATAGTGACAATGCGGGCAGCGATTAAAACTGCACGATTCGCGAATTGAGCAATTCGTACTGTGCACTGCAGCACGACCGTATTTGATCGCGCATAGCACTGTTGTGGAGAGGGCTATGCTCGGAGTTTCTCTGAAGGACAAAATCCAGAACCAGGAGATCCGACGGAGAACCAAAGTGACCGACATAGTCCTAAAGATATGCAAGTTGAAGTGGCAGTGGGCGGGGCATATTTGTCGTAGAGCCGATGGTCGATGGGGCAGAAAGGTTCTAGAGTGGAGACCACGAATGACACGCCCTGTAGGACGGCCTCCCGCCAGGTGGACCGACGACCTGAAAAGAGTGGCGAGAAGCGGTTGGACGCGGAAAGCTAAGGACCGGGTATGGTGCCGCGAACTGGGGAAGGCCTATGTCCAGCAGTGGACGACTCGGGGCTGATGATGATGAACTCATGACTAATCTTTAGGAAAACTAAAGTAAAATTCAACGAGGTTTTCCCAACAGAATTCAGGGCAGCAAACTAAAGTGTTACAACTAAATGCGAGCCTAATTACGAAGTTCACTGGCAAGTAGACTGGAAAGCCATTTAAATAGTCTCAAATAAATAATTACCTGTACGCAAATCACGACTGGCACGAGAAAGTACGTTTGGTGTTAAATGTGATATAAATTACTTGAATTTTACTAGAGCGGAGAAATTTGTGAATTTAATTTGTTTACTTAATTGTTTTTGGAGACTTATGGTGTAGAAAAGGTCAATAATGAGATTACACTTATAGCATAAGAGTGGCGTGGCGTCAAAATTCCGAAAAGCCGGGTATTTTTCGCTTTCTTTTTCTTCAGTAGCAATAGACTTCTGAAATGAGCAAGCCGGTAGGGATCGGGATCTATGGACGCCACGCCAATGTAAATACTATGGCAATATAATACCAATGTAATACTACGTAGCTTAAATTAAAATGTAGCGGTCGAAATATTCTTATACCTCATAACAGCAAAACAGCACAAAAAAAACTCAAATCTTTTCACAGGTTTGACTTAAATATGGAAACAAGTTTAGCGTAGCTCCTAAGAATGGGTACAGAACACAAACAAAAAGCCATTTTTTCCCCTGCGTACAGAAATGCCTCGTTATTTCTGGGTATGGACATTTCTCTCCTCTTACACTTATTTTTTCAAACTTTTAATTTTAATAGTATGCACTTTTTTGTCAATTTACAGTCGTAACAACCCACAAAATCACGCACTTTTCATGTAATACTGCAACTTACCTTACTAAGTAACTTGCGTATTACCTTAAGAAGAAATCACTTTTTATTTCACCATCTCGGAGACGCACGCATGCGTTGTGTAATACTTTCGCCATTACGTCTGGACCGGTTTGTGATGACCAATTTGCGAAACTGACTTGATTAAAAGCTTGGCTCTTATACGATAATATCCCTTTCCTAAACGGATTTAAAAGGAGTTTCTCAATTCAACTGATTATTGTATTAAGCGGTTTACACTCACGTGAAATTGCCAGGAACGGCCCGACATGTTTCGAACTCGAATGGAGCTCCTCATCAGAAACTGCCCGTACACCGGCGCGGCAGCTTTGTCACCGATAAACTACTTAGTACAATAATTAAATATGATACTATAATAGGCGTGCGGACAATACCTATTTTTTTTTGAAGAAGTCAATCGCGTCTGTTTTTATTCGGATCAAATGTCTATATGGGACTACTACACTTAGACTGCTCTAAACGTCAGAACTGACCGTCAAAGTTCAACATTCCTACAGAGCACTAAAACGCTCCATACATTTGGCCTTCCTACGTATGACGTGATCTATGGGCTGGGAACCAATATTTGTATGGAGACAATAAGTAATTTGCCATTTTCACAGTGAAAAAGTGCGTTTAAGTTCATGGTTGTTGTACAATTATTGTTTTATAAATTTATGAAACATGTAATGTCTCATTTTTTTTTTTTATGTGGGTACACCACTTCGCTACCCTCGCTCCCACTCCTCGCTCAGGAGCGAGGGTAGCGAAGTGGCTAACGCGCTGGACCGGTAATCCAGAGGTACCGGGTTCGATTCCCGGTCCCTTCCACCAGGTAGCTCCTTTTTCAATTTTTCTTTAAGCTTTGATCTTTGTATTCATGGTTTAAATTATTGTTTTGTTAAATTATGAGGATACTGAAAACAATTAAAAAAAAATTTGGATTAAAAATATATTAAGTATATTTTTTTTAACACGAGTAAGAGTCGCGTGTCACAGTCACAGTTGTTCTAGAGATGTAGAGTCTCTGTGTTTTGCAGTAAAACAATGAGATGGCCCGTTTAGAAGCCCCGTAAGGGTAACGTAAGCGTAAGCGTAAACGTAAGGTAAATGATTCTCTAGTCTTTATTATAATTTTATTTACAGCTAGTTGAGAAGATGGCCCATCTTCGCATTTTTTGTCTCTAGTCGAGTAAATTGACACCCTTCGTCTTTCGAAGCGACGTGTACTTCTTATAGAGCCTATATACGTCTTAATAGGTGTTTGGATAAGGAATAGCATCTCGTTAGGTCGTTAATTACCGGTATAGTATCATTACCGGTACGATAGGGATCACTACCGTAGTTTTTACTTAGTAGATCGAGATAACCGCTCCGAAAGGAGACATAAGAGGCCGCGAAAGTAAGAAAAAAAGTGGAGTGATAATCTACCGCTATTAAGTAGTGTGATTGTATCAAAGATATTGATCAGTTTTAAACAGATTTTTAACAAAATTTAAAAATGAGATTCTCTGTCCTGATCTTTGCTTTCTATTTGGGGTCATCCATAAATTACGTCACACGTTAAGGGGGAGGGGGGGGTCATACCAAACGTGACAGTACATGTTAAAGGTATAGCAAAAAAGCGTGACATAGGGGGGGGAGGGGTTCAAAAAGTCGACATTTTGCGTGACGTAATATGTGGATGACCCCTTTGCGAGTGTTAACCCTTGTTTATATATACTACATATATATTTTTATGTCATGGGGGCAAACGAGCAATCGAATCGCCGGATGCAAAGCATAAGGAGGCTAGGTACCATTTTCAGCTTTGGGTTTCGCATGGCAAGCCCGTATGTGGGCAGTATTATGCTCGTATGACGGAAACAAAGCGTATTTTTAAATCCAGACTGAAATGGTGCCAGGATAACTCGGAGCAGATAAAGATGGATATATTAGCCACACACCATGCAAGAAAGGACTTTCGCAACTTTTGGAAAGAGACCAATAAACTCAATCCAAGGCCGTGTACCCCTCTTAATGTGAACGGTGTTAGTGAGCACGTAGAAGTAGCTAATATGTTTAAAAATAGTTTCATGTTGGAGCCACGCACTTGTTCTGCGGTTACTTGTCCGTCGGACGTCTCTCTTTTACGTAGGTCCTCTCCACCCATTAAGTTTCATTCGTCAGAGGTCGCCACCGTCATACGTAATATGAAGGGAGGAAAATCGCCCGGTCATGACTCTCTTTCTGTTGAGCATTTAAAATATGCTGGTGTTCACCTGCCGCGTGTGCTCGCATTACTTTTCACTTTGTGCGTGCGTCATTCGTACCTACCGGAGGATTGCATGAGAACGATTGTTGTACCAATAGTCAAAAATAAAACAGGGGACTTGTCAGACAGGGCCAATTATAGACCCATATCACTGGCGACCACGATAGCTAAAGTGCTGGATAGTTTGCTTGATCGACAATTAGCTAAGCATCTGAAGCTGCATGACGCCCAGTTTGGTTTTCAAGCTGGGCTGTCGACTGACTCAGCGATCCTATGTCTCAAGTACACTGTCCGGCACTATACTGACAGGAAAACGCCTGTATATGCGTGTTTTCTGGACCTGTCCAGGGCTTTCGATATGGTGTCATATGATCTTTTGTGGAATAAAATGAGAACGGATACGGATTTGCCCCTAGAGGTAATAAATATGTTTGACTATTGGTACAAAAACCAAATAAACATGGTAAAATGGGCTGATGTTTATTCTGATGAGTACAGGTTGAAGTGTGGGGTAAGACAGGGGGGGTTGTCGTCTCCGAGACTCTTCAACCTATACGTAAATGCTCTCATAGAGGAACTCAGCGGAATCAGGGTCGGGTGCGCCATTGCCGGGGATATGGTTAACAATATCAGCTACGCTGATGATATGGTTCTGCTGGGTCCCTCTGTGTGTGCTATCAGAAAGTTGCTCAGGAAGTGCGAGGATTACGCCGAGGCCCATGGACTGAAGTACAATACAAGTAAGAGCGAGATTCTTGTGTTCCAGCCGCGTGAGCATAAGGTAGACAGAGTACCGGAAATCTTGCTGTACGGAGTTCCCCTCGCTAGAGCAACCAAATTTAAGTACTTAGGTCACTGGGTCACGGAGTCTCTCTCGGACGATCTAGACATTGAGAGGGAGCGTAGGGCGTTGGCAGTTCGGGGGAATATGTTGGCTCGCAGGTTTGCGCGATGTACGCATGAGGTAAAGATTACTTTATTTAAAGCCTACTGCCAGTCCTTTTACTCGTGCAGCCTGTGGGTCAATTATACCCTTAGGGCAATGAACGCCCTCCGCGTTCAGTACAATAATATACTTAGGATGCTGTTGGGTCGACCTAGGCACTGCAGTGCTTCTGGCATGTTTGCTGAGATGCGAGTTGACGATTTTCATGCTGTTAGGAGAAAACGAGCTGCCTCCATAATGCACCGCATTCGAGATAGCTCCAACAGCATCCTACGTGTGGTCGCGAGTAGACTGGATTGCCCACTGGCAAGGCATTGGTCTAGCCTCCATGTAACAAAGTTTAATTAATACAGTTAAATTCTAAGCATGTGACACTGTGATAATTTATAATTTTTAATGTGTTATAACTTCTAATATGAAATTGATTTTTTTATTGTTGTCATTCGTGTTTGTTTGACAACTTAGTGTTAAGCATTTATTAATTAGTAATTCTTTTAAAATTCAATTGTCTGCATTATGTTATTATTATTATTACGAGTATATATCGATGTCACATGTACTAACAACTAATGTTAAGTTTACTAACAAATAATTATGGATCTTTGTTATCTGATATAAATAAATAATTAAATTAAAGCGATTAACCGTCGCCCATAGACACCTGCAACACCAGAGGAGTCACAAGTGCGTTGCCGGCCGCACAGGTGGGAGTACGCTCTTTTCTTGAAGGTTTGAAGGTCGTATCGGTCCGGAAATACCGCAAGCGACAATTGATTAACAGATATTGTTATTTTTACAATGACTCAGCAGAATGTAGGTATATAATATAGACCCTTGCGTCTATTGCAAACGATTTATGGTGTAATATTCGGGAGACACCGTTTCAACAACTTCTCTTGGCATTACCTACTGTGACACGCGACTCTTTCTCGTGGGAGATGTACTACATATCTCTTTTTATACAGTACTGTGAGAGAGTGACAGACGATGCTGTTACGCGACAAGACTCGCGAAGCGGAGTTGTGCTAAACGGGCAGTAGAACGTCTCTCACAACATTAACGGCCTCAAAATAAAAGCATACGTCTAATTTACACATTTTATTAAGGCAAACCAGATCACTGTTTTTTCCAATGATCTTTTGATAATCTATTCATGAATAATCCGAATAACATTTGTGTGAAGGTCGACCTGACACTTCACTTCCTAAAGCCTACTCCATCAATCATTAGTTGAACAAAGCTATTTGAAGTAATTTGTATGATACTTAGTCAATTTGTCTTCACAGGAGCTAATATATCTATTGTTACTTTTAGCACACTTTTAGTACTAAAACTTTTTTCTTTAGGTTGTTCATTTATTTCGACGTACCACACATGCTGAATAAGATTTACAGCCCTTATGCGATGCGTATATGTTATACCTGGGTTTATCCTTATATTTGTCCTGAAATAACCGTTACCTCTCCATACAAAACTGGTTTTCAATACAATTTAAGGATTTCATAATAGTAACTTGTAGAATAATTACAGTTGATTACATTTAAAAATATATTTACCGATAAGTGCCCAACATTGATACAATATTACATAGACTAAGGTCTGAGTAATGTGCCATACAATATAATATAAATGATTGTTATAAAGTATCTATAGTTGGCACAGAATGCTACTTTGTCAAAATACGCAAGTGTCCGAAAAGTTGGGAACTCGAATTTGTTAAAACAATATAAATTGTTTCTCTCTTTAGATCTGTAACAGCCGCATATGTGAATATTCAGTGCCTGGTATGTTACAGAATGAAACTTCAACTTTCAAAAACAATCGTCCAGCGATTAGAACTTATCTAAATTGTGTAGGTACACAATTGTGCACGTTTGCCTCAGAAAGTAACTCCGATACAGCACGTTTGTGTCTGCATCTCTGCTTGCTCCAGAATATATGAATGAATTAATGAATGAATATATTTATTTAATGTAACTAAGGACACATATTTTATTAGTAGACCTTAAAAACTAGGCTTAGGTTATTATACAGCCATAACTTTTTTGCAATTTTATTATGGTATAGATGTTGTTAACTGACCAAGCGAGTGAAGCGCCTTCATTTCACCTTGTCCAAAAATTCTTTTGTACCTATGTCTGAATTCCGAATATCCAGATCTCTTGCCTCCGTTTTTTTTTACTGACATGTGTGAAAGTTTTTTAAATAGGTTTGTTAATCAATCATATTTAATATTATAATCATATTTTGAAATTTTTGGTTGATTCAGTTTTTAGAACATTTTCATAATGGTGGAAAAACAATAACAATATTTTAGCCATTTAGAAACAGACTCCCGAGGTTTACAGCTTAAAAAGCCACTAGTTTATTAAGTAAAAGTTGTTCCTAGTGTGTAATTAAATATTTATGCCTAAATGGAAAGTTATTACAATACTTGTAATAATATAATACCGACTTATCTTTATGTGTGAGTGTACATGCCTCACATCGCCTTTCTCCATGTCTCCACGCTTCAGATTTTTATCTATGACACGTTTTCGAACGCTACCCTGCCACGCCTTAATAAAGGACCTACCATACAAATTGGGCCCTCGACACACAGCCTCCGGCAGACAGTAAAAGTGGGTTAGAAGACATCGTGTGCGGCGGGCCTTATTACCCGTGACACGACTAAAAATATAATAATTATGACTTCAGTCATGACGGGATGACGCTTGATAAGTCTTGGGTGGTCTTGTAATAGAATAATAATTTTGAGTTGTTTTTAACTATTTAGTAATTTGTTACGCGTTTGGGCTGTAATGGCTATGTTTTTTTTATTGTGCTTCAGTAAAGTCATCGTCAATTATTTCGGGATTATAATTGCTGTTGTACAAACTATGTTGTTACCTAAAATAGTTTGATCTGAAATCTGATAATTTATTTGTATTTTTTTACCTTATAGTTTTTGATTTATATAATTAAAAATCTTCGGTTTCTGCTATTGTCGCACATTTAAATAAAACAATGTATAATGCTATTTGAAGATTGGCACTTTGCAGACCGTGATTTTGATAAAAAAAAAACACGATACATAATAATTATGATACATGACACAAAATAATTATAATTGTATAAAATACCTCATGTATTCAGTAATAACGTGGCACTTAACACAATATTTATATGATTCGTTGTTGTAAGTATTAAATCTGTGAAGAAATCTAAATAATAAATGAGTTCATAAATAGAGAATTCTAATGTTCATTTACACTGACGTTCTAGAAATACTATCTTTTATTATTGAATTAATTATTACAACGGAATATAAATTTAAATATAACGTTGTCTAAACTATTTGGATTATCAAATGCCAAGGATTACAAAACATCCAGTTCATTTGACATTTTAATTTGAAACTATGTTGCGTTAGAGTAGACATAAATTAATTCAAATTGCAAAAAAAACGAATACTACTTAAATATTGAAATGGAGAGAACCTAGCGATGTATTTTAAACTAGAAGTTCATCGCAACTTTTTTGGTGGTCAGGCAAATTAAAAACCAATTTTTTGTTTATCCATAGTTGAGGAAAAAGTCCTATCGTAAGTACATGGGTACCTGAGCTATCATAGTAATAAAAAGAGTAGTTTATCCTGTTTTGATTTGATAAAGCAACAAAAACGTATACATATGAGTAAATACAATAATTTACTGAGTGTCTTCCAAACCAACTGTTTCATCTATTTCGGTTTAAAGTCATTTATTTCTCATAAGAAACACAGTTTCGCTTACATGAGAATTTTAAAAGCTAGGTAAATATTAAAATATCTTCTATATATTTTATTAAAATATCTTCTATATACAGACATATTTTTTTTTATAATACTACACACAAGACACCTCTAATACAATTTTTGATGACAGCTCAAATCAGCTACTCTTTATGAAATGTCAAAAACGATCTGTCAGTAACAGGCATGTGACGTCATAAAAAGCAGTAGTCAAAACTCTTCTTCTTTTTAGTTATTGTACAATTAAAAATAGTATAATGTCCAAAAGTAAGTATTTGGTTCCGCGTATTTTTTAATATGTGTTTAATGGTCTCAATGCCACAATTTATATTCACTATAGTCAAACGCCGTATTCTGAGGTTACCAATGCGTTAGATTCAAGGATCTGTATTTAATGCTTTATTCGAGATGTATCTGTTTAATTCACCTTTTTCACAAGGAATAATGTAATAAGGTTACAAGAATCACGTTTTTAGGGTTCCGTACCCAAAGGGTAAAAACGGGACCCTATTACTGAGCCTTCGCTGTCCGTCCGTCCGTCGTCCGTCCGTCCGTCCGTCTGTCACCAGGCTGTACCTATCTCAAGAACAGTGATAGCTAGACAGTTGAAATTTTCACAGATGATTTATTTCTATTGCCGCTATAACAACAAATACTAAAAATAAAATAAAATAAATATTTAAGGGCCCATTCAACAAACTTGTTATAGATTATGGTACGGAACCCTTCATGCGCGAGTCCGACTCGCACTTGCCCAATTTTTTATGACATCAGACACCAGTTTTATCTTCTTCACAACCATTACATAATTCCACATCACTTTTAGACCGGTTTATTATTAGCACAGTAAAAGCCTCAAAGATGACCGCTTTACCACTATGTCGCAGTAACATAACAATACGATGGACATCCGACTGTGTTGAGAGGGTTAATGCGACATGGGACTACAGTGACCGGTTAGTTTTGACTATTGTGTTTCGAGTGTATTAAAGTAATCTAACATCGCGTAACTTAAATGTTACATCCGCACGTCTGCCTAACGTTTAAAAAGGGCGTAACTCTATTTGAATTTAAGTGGCGCTTACGACATTTTTACTAGATAAACACGTGGTTTTGTCTTTATTTTGTGGTAACGTAATAAAGTGGATAAAATGTGTCAATTATCATAAGAAAAAATAAAAGAATGAAGAGTTTGGGGAATAGGGCAGTAGATCCTGTTTTATAGTTTTTTTATTTTATTATTATTGTACATTGGACGTATGTAATGTATTCTAGAAATAAGATCATTTTAAGGCCAGCAGAGGCCAGGTACGGTGGCGCACAGGATTTTAGAATCACTTGGGTTGAGATATTTTTAGGTAATAGTAGATTAGCTTTGTACTTATTTACAGTAAGTTGTGATTATAAACATTTTTTTATGTCGATATCTTGGTTTCTAATTACAATTCTGATCTGTAGTAAAGCTTGAATCACACTGATATTATAAAGGCGAACGTTTGTGAGTCAGTTTGTGTATTTATGTGTATGTTTGTTACTTCTCCACGCTCAAACGGCTGGACCAATTTTGATAAATTTTGGTATGAAGACACCCTGAATTAACCTGATCCGAACCCAGGACCATCGGCTCAGTAAGCAGACCACAAAATGCGCCACCGCATCTACAAACTGCGCCGATCGCGTCACCAAATCCGATATTATTAAATTTAAGACATCGCAAAACTCCGTGGAATACGGTATTCGATGACAGCCACTCCTTATAAATAAATAAATAAATATAAGAAAACTTCACACAAATCGATCTAGTCCCAAATTAAACTCAAGAACCTTAAAAACCTTATGAACTGTCAAAAACGTTATTTTATTATGAAGTTTTTGGATACTGGACTGTAATGTCGTAAAAATCAGTAGTCAAAAATATATCATCTTTTTAGTTTTCGTCCAATTGATACGTAAGTTTCTGTCAAAAAATCCATTTTTGTGACAAGCTTTTAAAGCCGACAGTACTTTTCTTTGAACATCCATCAATTGCTTACAGAGACGATTCTAAAGAGCCCAAACTCGAGATGATTGCTTTATTTATTACGGGGTTCCTATGACCACCTTCCAGCTCCATCATCAGATCAGCTCTACTTTATCATAATATTGCATTGTCACGCGATTTGCATATTCGTGCAAAATTTCAGCTCAATCGGAAACCGGAAAGTAGATCAAATTTAACTTGCAAAGTTCCATTACAACGGAACAGGTGAAAGTAAATAAAAGCTTGTAAAAATAGTACATTAATTATAAAAATATATATATTTTGCTTTACTAATCTGCGATAAAGCCTGATTTGGTTAAACATAGTAATATATCCAAAACTTAGTTGTAGTTTATTTGGTTTCGTGTATTTTTGTATGTATTTTTAGCGGTTGCAATGATACAATTTATGTACAATATATTCAAGTACCTTATAAGAGCACTGATTTTAAGATTTGTCTTTAAGAATGTAAAATACGCTGGCATTGCAATAAAAAAAGTTAACTGCATTTAAACAATAACCCAAACGAAATAAAAAAAAATGAAAGTCCGATGTATCCCGCGATAAGTTGCATAACGACCGACATAATGTCTGGGAAACAATAAAAATACCAGACATTGTTGCTATATACAGATTATATCAAACCTTTAGACATTTACATATATTAGCCATATACTTAGCGTGACTGACAGATTTGTTCGTTTTAAGGCCACAGTTTCCTGAAAATAAATGTTGATTTTACTAAAACTACAAGGGGCGTATGATAGTTACGTTTATCACGTGATAAATAAGTGACAAAGCATCTGTCACTCACACTCGTATTTTGTCAAAACGTGACGGATGCTTTGTACTTATTTATCGCATGAAAAAAAGCAATCACCATAGATCCGCAGGACACGTATAGAATTATACTTTTAAAATATTTAACTGAATATTGGAACATACTAATGAGTCCAATCTTGAATTCATGAAAACAACTAGGAGTTTGGTAAATTGGATTTCTAAGGTTTGTTTAGATACATTATTTTCTTATTAGTTTCTTAGTTACAAAGCTACAAATGAAGCTAACAAAAGTTTATTAAAACATAAACATAAACACTAGATTGATATCAATGAATGTTGAATCAATTTTTATAAAAAAAATGTATTTATTCTGTCATACCGTCCATCTAACTAATACATTTACATAAATATGTAAACAGCAATAAGGAAGCATATAAATAAAGATATCTTGCTTTATATGAAATGGATCTTCATTTCCTAACTGGAATGAATGCAAAATCGCATTTTAAAATTTGCATTTATAAATGTTTATTATGCTTATTTCTGCAAATATTTTAAAACATCACAAGGTTACAAATGTATTTAAAAGTAAGTATAATATATTTATCGGTAAGCTGCCTTTTGAAGGATTTTTGTATTTATTTTTCTTTTTTTTATAATTTTTTTGGTGTCGTGTCGTGTACGAATCAGGAGCCTAATTCGACGAAGCTTTGTGATATCCCCAATTTAGAAATATGTATAACGCCTTTATCACATTCATATAGTTAGCGTTAAATAACTATTTTTGGTATTCGAGCCGAATTAAGTATTTAAGTGACATTAGAAAATTTTCATTTAAAGCTTAATAGAGCACATTGTTCAAGTTCACATGTGTTAGTTATATGGGCCACATCGAGACTTGTGTTGAAAACTTACACTTGAGGTGCACTCGGGTAGCAATATTATGCGACACCTAACCCCATTCCGGATCTAGACAATGCATTAAAGCGGAATAACTCACTGGGCAGGCGCTATCGCGAGATCGTGAACTAATTTATTGCTATCTGCCCTCTACATTCACTATTATATTATCCTAGGATTTGCTCACTACGTTCGCTTGTCGAAATAGGAGGGCGACCTATTTTGGATCCAAGACTTGAATAAAAGCGTACTGTGCTGAAATAATGAAATTAAAATAATGAAAGTTATTCTGTACATAGGCCAAAGGGCACTTTTCCAGGTCTGGTCTGAGTCTAGCGGCATTTCGCAAGAGGAGACCACTGTTCAGAAGAAACGCCGAACGAGTCAACAGTAATCTTTCTGAATAACAAGTGTGACTAACTTACTTTAATCGTAGAAAAAAATACTGCAGAACAATTAAACAAAAGATTTTAAATAGACACGCGATAAATAAGTGACAAAACATCCGTCACGTTTTGACCAAATTCGAGTGTGAGTGACAGATGCTTTGTCACTTACCACGTGATGAAACGCATCCATCATCGGCCGTGATGTCAGATATACCTAGCCATCCTTTAGTTCCCAATTTCTCACGGGTAGACTACAGATGCTGCCTGACTATAGTTTACTGTCTTTTTGTTGTAAAGTACGCGTTGAGTTGTGGGGCGTCGCAACACAACTGACCACGCTTGCGCACCTTCAAGATTGGCTACGTCCACGCCGATTTGTCCGAACAAAGGGGAAATAGCACTGCTTCTTTTCCCTACAAATCGAGGATTTTTCTCGTCTAATTCCGCCTCCAAAACTTAGCTAATCTATACGAAGCTATAGGAACTAAATGGGAAGGAAATATTCTATGCAAGACCATTTCTATTTTTGTGCAAATTATTGTAACCACTACCCAAAGGTTGTCTGGAAGAGATCCCTCTTCAGCGATAAGACCGCCTGTTGTTTACCTCTAATTGTAATTTCTTGCATTGTATTTCTCCCGTATGTTTTATGAGGAGTGCAGTAAAGAGTACTTGTATGTATGTATGTAAACACTTTATTTTACATTAAAAACAAGAAAAACACATTACAAAAGAATAAGCATGTACAAAGGCGAACTTATCCCTTTAATTGTATTGTATTGTAATGTATATAGGAAGCGTCCGTTTGCGGCAAAATTTTATAATAATGACACAGAACATTTCCTTTCCATTTAGTTCCTAAAATTTAGTAAAGAGTGGTTAAGTTTTGGAGTAGGAAACAGACGAGAACGAAACCTCAATTTATACAACCCGGTTACGTTAAGTTTGGACCTGATTTGTATCCGAAGCCATACTTAGGTACCAGGTGCAAACTTAACGTAAACTTATAGTATAGATAGGGAAAGGAGTAGTGATATATTCTCTTAAACAGACAGCGTACGATAACGTGACTAGTAGTAATAAGACCGTCTTGCTATACTGTGTATGAGGTTACAGTCTGACCAAGGAGTAGAAATTAAAAAGTGACAATACTGTAGTGTCGTCCCTTTCTAATCAATCTAAGAAAACGGGGGCGGCACTACAGTATTGTCACTTTTTAATTTCTACTCCTTGGTCAGACTGTAGCTAACACAGACTACTTATTATAACCATTTCTCGACATATCTTTGTCATGTGTCCCACATTTCAACACGAGAAAAACTGAAGAATGTGTACAAACGTTGTCCCAGCGTGTCTTCTAAGGAAACAAGTTGTTACATATTAAGGTTAATTTATAACTGGGTGAAAACAAGGCTAACTCTAACGAGACGAGTTAAACACATAACTAACCTTTGCAGGACAGGTTACGATGAACTATTCCCACGACACGATTTAAGTGTTTTGTCACACTTCTACTAATTTAACAGCCCTTTCAATTGTCATACTTTCACGGACAGTACGTCGAGCGACGTAAATTGGATTTGGGACCCTCGGCCTCGTGATACGGAAGCACGTGTATGGACGAAGAATTATATCATCGCAAAACGTTCGTTAAATAAAGGCAAATGCCTTGTGCCGTTTAGGGAGCAACTCTTTGTATGAGTTTTGTTTGTGACGCAGTATGCGATTTTCAAAATGGTCCTCTGTACGTGATCGCTTTAATAAATAAATAATAAATATCGGACAACCTCACACTAAGTCAATCTAGTTTCACAGTAAACTCTAGTAGACTTGTGTTATGGGTCCTTGTATAAATACCTACTGAAATACAATAACATCCATGCATGACCCAGGAACAAATATTCGAATCCATGACACAAATATTCTCTTTTCCTAACTTTCTTCGCGATATTTGACTTTGGGTACATAATAGGTATATGTATGTAAGTACGAGTATATCATATAAAGTATTAGTTTAAGTTTATGGTAAATATATAAATTCTTATATATATATATCTTTAGGTAATTGATTTGTGTTGTAACTATTACTGTTTGTCTGTAACCTTTGATCCTGCAACGACTACATATTTCTATGTAACCCAGTGGTTGACTAGTAGAGAATGCCTAAAGGCATTAAGTCCGCCATTTGAAATTGTTAGTATTGTGCAATAACGCTTAAATAAATAAATATTTGCCCTTGCCGGGATTCAAAGCCAGGACCGGCGGCTCAGCAGGCAGCTGCTTTACCACTGCGCCAACCGCTTCATGGATATTATTATATGCATGCCATCTGTCCTATTTTTCATTTAAAAATAACTCAAGTTTGTGCTTTAACACCAATTCCCTTGAAATAGCAGAAACTTACCGAGAATCCAATGTGGGGCAGTAGCAAATGCATCTCAGTATCGTTACGTGCAGGATTCAACCAGTTCCTTAATGTATTCGTTGTCTTTATTAGGACTGGTCTTGTGACCTACACGGGCGAGTTAAATCTCTTAAACAGGTTACTTTGGATTTGCAAACTTGCTCTGTAACGAGGTTTTTGCTGCAGTGAAATAGAGATTGATTGCTTATTTAGTTTGTTTTAAAATTTGAGAGGTCTGGCGTTAGGGTGTTGGAGTGGTTGACACGTAAGACCCGTAATCCAGAGGTTCAATTCCCAGTCTCTCCCGCCATTTGAAATTGTTTTATCAAAATTAGGGTTAGCTATCTAAGTGAAAGAATCTTGACAAGATAATCTGATACCATGAGAAACGTATGTGGTTCTTGGTCTTTGAGGGCATTTAGCAAGCGGCTTTAGGTCGTGTTTTATAAAGATCAGCTTAAATGGGTTGTACCAATTTGAAACCTATCTGTTTCTTCTTGGATTCTTTAACTCTTCGAGGAGCATATGTCTCCATTACAGCTTCTTCAAACCATTGACCGAGGGAGCAAAGCAAGCAATCTTCTTCATTTCACCTTGGTAACATTGCTTTTGAATGTCCGCTTGTCCGGATTTCCGGCTGTTGTCGCCTAAAGGTCGCATGTGTCAACGGATTCGTTCTTCAATAATTGTATAGTTTTTTCGGTTCAGTTTTTCGATATATTTCAAAATGGCGGTCATGTAGAAAACTTAAAAAATATCATATTTCAGCCTTCTCAAATCAGTCTCGCGAGGTAGTCAACTCACAGAGCCGTATTAGTAACTACTGTATATTCAATTTAAGAAATAAGAACAAATTAGTATAAAGACGTTTTTCTAATTCGGAGCGTACCGAAACACTGAACTAAACCAATTACTTTGTCAATATTTAGCTCTGGTCAATATTATCTTCAACCCACAAATTCCAACGCGCACTTGAAGAATTCCATGTACACTTGTTTTGTCGCAACCATTGATAAACCTTCGAAATTGTTTTCCAAACATTGACCCAACTAAAAACTAGAACGACTTCAACGCAAACAAACCTTCGAGATGTGGGCAAATATCGCCCACTGCGCTCGCGCCGGCCTTGCGTGGCAGATGGTATGACTAGGAAATATGTATGTATTGATTACTGATGGCAGTGTGAGATCCCGTCAAACCTTTAAATAGCCTCGTGCTTCTTTTTAACTAACCAGTGGCTCTGTGAGCTTAGACTTCGAGAGTTTGTTTCAAAAGGGCTGTTTTTTAGGGTTTCGTACCCAAAGGGTAAAAACGGGACCCTATTACTGAGACTTCGCTGTCCGTCCGTCCGTCTGTCACCAGGCTGTATCTCAAGAACGGTGATAGCTAGACATTTGAAATTTTCTCAGATAACAATAAATACTAAAAATAAAATAAATATTTAAGGGGGGCTCCCATACAACAAATTTACAGATAATGGTACGGAACCCTTCGTGGGCGAGTCCCACTCACACTTGGCCGATATTTATTTTTACGTATATAATCTATATGGATAGGGCACACCTTTCGACGAGGAGGTGCGAATAACGCAAGCATCACTTTCGAGTGGAAGCCGCCGGACGGAAGGCGCAGCCGCGGACGTCCGTACCTCTACCATGAGTTGCTTTCGAAAACTGTCGATACGCTTACTATACTCGCTTGCGAGCAAACGTACTTCGAATCGAGCTACTACTACACTCACAAAGTACACTCATGGCGGCGCACCGTGGAGAGCGAGCTACGAGCCGTCGGACTGAGCTGGAGCGAGGTCAAAAAAGTTGGAGAGGATTGAAAGGCGTGGCGCGAGCTGATGAAGGCCTTCTACACCTCCGGGGTGCCTTAGGACAATAACATTATCTCCGCCATTTTGTATAAACTAGAAAAACAAAATTGACAAAAAAATATGTGTAGTGTGTATCTTATTGAACCTACTCACAATATGTTATGAGAATCGTTTGAGAAATGGAAAGAGCCGCACATCCATACATACGAATTTTGGCTAAGCTTAAACAGACGCTTCGCTCGCTCGATTAATTTGGGAGAAGGACATAAAACAAAGTTTATACAATATCAAGCACAACAAACAAACATTGCCTAAATAGGGAATGGATGAAAAATGTATACCTGTCTCGTACCATACTCGTTTGTACTTTTTAATCAGTTAAAGCTGATACAAAAATGTCTGTAACTGAAAATATTGGAAATGATTTGTATTCTGATATTCAATTTTTCACCATAACATACTGCTTTTATTTGCTTGATAAATTAATAATTATAATTTATTGCATCATAATAACAGGACAAGGCAATATCGATCTTGGCAGGATTTCCTACTATGATTGAGTACTTCTTTGTCACTACTACGGAATGCTTCTTACCTCATCTATTAATATTCATACGTAGGTACTTAGTTATTTTTATAACCATTGAAGTATGTGTTAGTGTAGTACTAAAGCCGTCGATGATAAAATTGATATATTATGAATATGACAATGCGTAAACAACGTTAAATTATGCTTTAATATGCCTTGTGGATTTAAAAAAATAATATTCATTACAATTATTTTAACGAGTAAATAATATTAGGTACGTTTTCGATGAATATACAGGCTCCTTAGTCATCAGTAGTTTGAGAACTGTCTCACTATGGTAGATTTAGGCTTTTTTCAATCATATTTTACGTAATTTGGAACACCTGAAGTAAAGCTACAAAAGCAAGACAAAACGAATATATTTTCATTTACTTGTGTGTACATCATGATACAAATAAACTTTATCTTGGTATAGTATGTTACGCCATGAATAAGAAACTATTATTGCATGACTTTCGGCTGAAGTAATAGAACAATAGCAAATATTTTATCAAATTTACGCACTTAACATTGATCAAAACCATAGAATTACGGGTTTCCTCAATCATTTTCTAGGCTAAAGATCAAAAAAACGTAATACAGCATCATAAAAATGCTTGCAGCAATAAAATAATGTATCACAAGTTGTAAACATAGTGATATATGTCTAGGTTTATGAATGGCTAGGCCTTGGCATAGTTACTATATGGTTCATCGATCAATTTGAAACATAATGTAGTTTGTAGTGTGTGCTCGGCTTTGTATGACTGTAGTATGATATATATTGATATAAGTGCAACCTATTTTACTAATGATTTAGGTTTGTTTGTTAATTGAAATGTATCGGACCGTATTGTGGTTAAGATTGCCTCATGCAGGATATATTAATTTGGTAACATGTACAATTTAGATTCATTTGTAGTGACTTTAATGACCGGTATATGAGTACGGTGAAGCGACGACCTGTTTAGGGTCACGGGTCACGGGCAGAAATTCGATGAGGGCGGCGCAAGACCGAACGTTGTGGAGAAGTTTGGGGGAGGCCTTTGTCCTGCAGTGGACGTCTACCGGCTGATATGATGATGACGATAAATTCAATGACACATTTTTCAACCAGTTACTTGGATTAGGCACTAATAGCAGACTAGATCAGAGTTAGCTCAATGGGTCTTTTTACTTTTCAACCGACCTCAAAAAGGAGGAGGTTCTCAATTCGACTGTGTGTTTTTTGTATGTACGTACGCGATCATTCTTCCAAACATGAATCGATTTTGATTCATTGAAAGCCTCGAATTGTCATCGGATTCGATATTTGTAACACTTTTGAAACATCATGAAGTCATTAGTAGATCACGTCATAAAAAATATCCGATTGTCCGTAGCAGAGTTAGCTGTTTCTGCAATTTTAAGCTTTAAGCTTTGGCAATTTTATTGGAATGAGATGTTAATTTCAAGTACTTAAGTAATGCTTAAAATGCGCTTTCCGCGATTTCTCACATCCTTCTAGGGCAAAGGCCTTTTGGGTTCGCGCCAACTTGCATTGTTTGCCGATGTCTGCCTCGCATACAATCCATTATGTAGTTAGGTATATATATTTACGTAGAACACAGAGGGAAGAAGTATACATTGACTCTTTAGTTCGGTGAATATAGACTAAAGTACTACCTGGGTGACCTTACAAACGGTCCGGTAGTTTTGAATTTTTGATATGGAGACATGTATGACTGACGCCTTTAGCTATTTAGTTTATGTTAAAAACGAATCAAATTAACAAAAGAGTGATCAACGTTTGCACGCGCACGCGCACGCGTCTGCGCCGGAGTTTACGAGATTTCATCGAGTTTTATGGAATGTAATGACCGTTAAATATTATTTTCGGATTTACGTTGTATGCTTTATGTGTTGCTCGTGATTTTCCGAAATTCTGGAATTTACGTAGGCAAGTGTTTTGTTTACTAAACTCGTAATAAACAGATGTTTTCGTTTTTTGTTTACTGTGATTTATGTTGTTATGTTGCGAATAAATGCCAGATTTAGATTAACTTAACTGAAACTGTTTCTTGTGCCGTTGACCAGGCGAGTTAATGTTTAAATTTGAGAACGTTAATTCAACATTAAAACGATGAATCATGTTTTAATGTAGAAGTCTCGGCTAGTGTATACAACAAAAAAATATGTTTTTTTTAGTGCCATTGTTTAATGAAAGGAAATGTTGAAAATTGAGACTGAATGAAACCTATTACATGTACTATTTAGTAGTAAAATAAATAAAATAAATAAATATTAAGGGACAATCTTACACAAATCGACCTAGTCCCAAACTAAGCAAAGCTTGTACTATGGGTACTAGACGACGATATACATAATATATTAAATACATACATAGATAACATCCATGACCCAAGAACAAATATTTGAACAAATATTTGCCCCGGCCGGGATTCGAACCCGGGACCGCCGACTCAGTAGGCAGGTGTCTACCAACCGAGCCAAACGCGTCGTCAAAAGTAGTAGCGGCTTGGGGTGCAACCTGGGCGTTCACCCGAGGCGCTGGCACCTTAGATTTTTTCCATTTTGTGGAATTTCGAAATTTTATCGCGAGGAAGAGGAAGACACACTCACCGAACCACTAAGTAGAATTAAGAGTATTAGAACTATTTTATAGGACGACGAAAGTAAAACGAATTGCATCATTAATTGCTTTTACAGCTAATCTTTTAAAAGGTTGTAGCTTTATTACAATCTTACGGGCGTACACGTTTATGGGTGATTCTACTGGCGTTTCAACCGCCGTCAGTCCGCTGTCAAAAATATTGAAAGTATGAGCTAAGGTATACCAAGCTGCAAGCTTCCATACAATTATATCCTGTAACCGTAATTCAGACCATGATTGATCTAATTTAATGCAAAGCCCATTGCTTTGATATTTATGACAGCAAACTGACGGCGATTGAAACGCCTGATGTGTAGAATCACCCATAAACTTATACGCCCATAAATTTCTAATAAGTTACAACCTTTTAAAAGATTAGCTGTAAAAGGAATTAATGATGCAATCGTTCAACCGTCGTCCTATAGAATAGTTCTAATGCTCTTTATTCTACTTAGTGAAACGCCTGTAGAATCACCCTTATACACTCTCTCAGTAGTATAGTATACTCCTACGCAGACAATTAGCGTGATGTCATGCAACCAGTTGTCCTTATAAGACCAGGTGGCCTGGCAAGTGTCCTTTATAAGAGTTCTTACGCCCAACACTCGATTTGAACCCGATAAGGAGATCAAGTTCTCTTCTACATTCTGAAAACGAGCGGTTACGGCCAGATATGAACGGAGTTCAACATGAATAATAACAGCCAAATTAATGGATATATGTATTAAATAAATATTGTTCCAACTAAAGCTGAATATCTTGGAAACTACTGGGGAGTAATTCAAGCAATTTTAGTGAGATGATGGAGATCTCTCCATTTCATCGCCATCCGTCACTTTTGACGTGTCCCTACTTGACAAGTGGCGATATCCCTAGAATATCGCAACTTCGTCAATCCAGTCGCGCTTAATTTGCGTATAAATAACAGGCACATAAATAACAGGCGCATACTTTAACTTGACCGTGTAGTGCGTGAAATTAGTCAGTTACGTTTCGATCAAAACAGAAATTCATATGCATGAATAGCAGTTTTGACAATCATTATCGTCTTTGTATTTCTAAAATTGAGATATGTCACTTGAAGCTCATCGCATTTTAATGAAAGTTCAAAGGTGATATCACCGTCACCTAATAGAGTTTTTTTTTTCCTACATAAGTGGGGATGGAAAGAGTCTCCACTCTGCGAGTGCGGTGAGGAAGAGCAGACCTCTGAACATATCATCCAACGATGCCCACTTCACTCATACGCTGGATCTACTGAGGACCTGTATTCTATGTCTCCTGACGCAGCCGCCTGGCTTAACAATTTGAAAGTCATTCTTTGATTGCTTGCATGAAACATATTGCCATACGATTAAATAAATAATAGAGTTTTGACGTTTTGCGATCTGTTCAACGGCATTCTCGAATTAGGTCTGGTCCTATTTTAAAACATGTTTAATACGAGTATGTTGTTGCCTGCAAAAATCACTAACTTCTAACGGGTACTGTTCTCGTTATGGCGCATAACCGGCATAACGCTAATATAATATTGTCACGCGATTTTGCGCGAGCATGTTAAGACTAGCGGGTCGATCTCGCGATAGCTTAAATTGTGGCGCTTACCGTAAGTGACGCGTAAGTTACAAGCGATAAGCAGATCAATTTTACAAACCAATCAAGCGTTGTAACATGTTCATCATAATGATCTAAGGTCCGTGATTAATATAAAAAAAAATTGTCGTCTTGGCTAGAAAGGCAATTGTAGGATGTGGCCCATAGATAAATAAAAGACTTAACGTTGATATATATAATTATATACCTAGATGCATATTTAATTAAAATTAGCACTGGATAATTTTAACACGCACACAGGACACAGACGAAACTCATACAAAAAATCCTAGGCAAAAGCGGTACTTGCCTTATACAGGGTGACTTTTTAGCCGTGAATGTGAGTGCCAGGGAGTGATGGGGATGGTCACCATGAGCAAATTCTACTATGGGGCCAACCATGATATCGAAAAGAGAAAATCCGCTGTTGTATACATTTCGGGTATCAATTAACTCTAAAATTGCTTTTTTGTCATTTAAAGTTGCTCAGTATGACCGTCCCCATCGGGTGATGGGCACTACCCCCAGGCACTCCCATGACTAAGAAGCCCTGTAATTACTATAACAAATATACGGCTGTAGAGTGAGTGGTAGTTTTGCGAAGATAAAAGTCAAAGTCCACAGACGTGGTGCCGTATCACGATCTAATTTTCGTCTCTCGACGTTATGTTCGTGAAAGTGTGAGTTAACACGTTCGTTCACGTATTCATATTGAGTTGAGATACAGTTTCCCTCAAAGGCCCGACATGTTTCAAATTCGTATCGGGTTCATCTTCTGCATAGAGCAAAATACTACAACCGCTCTTTTTATCATCGAACTATATTTTAGTATTTTATGTAAACGTTATTTTAAAACATAGTCATCTATCTATCCAATCGATCAAGTTAACGATATATTTATTTTTGTTACAGGTATGTACTCACAACGCTGTTCAGACGCGTCGCGCGTCGGCGCAGTCCCTCAGTGGGATGTAGATCCGAGAAATGAACCTTGCTTCAGCTCATGTCTGTATCACAATCCCTCGGTCTCCCCTATCAAATATTTTCCGCCCGTACGTATTCGCTTATAACATACACCTACAATTTGGCGGTGGCGTACCTACTTGCAACGGCTTATCTAAAACTCACAGAATAAAATACCACAAAAGATTTTCTCTTTTGATATTCGCAAAAGCCGCCTGAGAACTGTATTTGGTTGATTGTTTGTGTATAAAGCCACGTAATTGGTCGCGTGGCAACGGGCACGGGCCACTAAGAGTGGAGGAAAAGCGCGCCCGTTCAAAATTGGAGGATAGAGCCAAGCACCATAGTGCGCACTGTTGCCTAAGCTAATAGGGCGTAGCTGGGTAACACTGCTCTACTTTCCTCAACTTGATAGTCATATTATGCAGCATATTTTTACGAGATGACAAAAATATCACAGCTTTACCTATTTCAAATCGCTTGTGACTTATACCTAGAGTTTAACGGTGGCATAATTTCACAGCATGAGGTGACGATGACACGACTGTCGCACTCATATGCAAAATCATTGCATGTCGCCCAGACCATGGGTCTACCGCAATGTACGCAACCGCGAGATTTACTACGTATTTTATCATCGGTTGCAACGGTTTATTTAAATGTGTGACACAGTTTTGATGCAATACTTGCAATATCATTGCGTAGATTTATGTGATGAATATCAATATCCTGATTCTAGGCTGGTGAATGTTTTCATGTATTAATATGAAAGTCCTTCCTTGTATGATGTCACTGTAGTCAGGGTATATTACTCAAGAACTTAAGGTGCTGGGCTCGGTCGTTTCTTGAGTTGAGTGGTGATCACGCATCGGAAAACGCAGCTTGGGTAGAGGAGAACGTGAGATTTTGGAACAGAGGTCAGTTGAAACGCCGTCTATTTCTCGGTATCTAAATCCGTTAGCACCGGCAGTAACGCTGTTTACCGCCCGCGAGCCCCTCAACGTGCGTCCTTGTTTTGCTAACTGGAGAAGATCTGAGAACGTTGTTATAATTCACCCCTGTTTTAAAGCCCCTCGGTCTCCCTTAGGCTCTCCACAAAGTCAACTGATAACCTGGTATAGGTCGCCGGTCTCTGGATCTGCCTACTCTTTTTAACTTCAGACAAACATATTGATAATTTCAACCATTTTTTTAATGTGAATTTACCTGAGTTCTCAATAGCAACATAGCTAGGTATTTTATGCTTTCATTGCGTGCAGTCGAAAATAAGTACAAAAAACCGGCCAAGAGCATGTCGGGCCACGCTCAGTGTAGGGTTCCGTAGTTGCTCATCCTTCACAAGACGGACTTAAAACAGCGGTGTTAAGCCCGAGGTTTACGAGAAAGATTTCAAGTTTTATAAAAAGGTCGTAAACGCCAAAGTAACTGTAATTACTTATTACCTTCTGGAAGTCAACTTACGTCCTTTTAAAGAAAATTATGAAATTTTGCGATAACTCAAAAACGGATGGACCGATTTTGATCAATATAGTTTTCATTGAAAGTACTTATAAGGCCTCATTTTCATGAACTTTCCCATATTTTTTGACCCGTCGTTGAAAAGTTAGAGGGGGAGGACACTATTTTTTTTATTTTCGGAGCGAATATTTACAAAACTAATGACTATACTTATCAAAAAGTAATGTTTAGAGACCCCTATTATTTTTTAACAGACCTATTCAACGACACCCCACACACTACGGTTGAGACGAAAAAAATTCACCCCCACTTTAGGTTATTATTATTAATAATAACCTAAAGTGGGGGGGGGGGGATTTTTTTTTTCGTCTCAACCGTAGGCCCCCCTTTAGGTGTTCGAGAGGTACCCGAAAAAAAATATTTTTTATTTTTTATTTTATCGTTCTGTCGGCGTGATACATACACATACTCATACCAAATTTCAGCTTTCTAGTACTAATGATCACGGAGCTAAGCCGCGGACGGACGGACAGACTGACAGACGGACATGGCGAAACTAATAAATAAGGGTTCCTAGTTGACTACGGTACCTTAAAAACCAGTTTCGTGTGTGAATTTTATCAATTTCAAGTAGTCTTTGAATTTTGACGACGCGTTTGGCTCGGTTGGTAGACACCTGCCTACTGAGTCGGCGGTCCCGGGTTCGAATCCCGGCCGGGGCAAATATTTGTGCAAAATATTTGTTCTTGGGTCATGGATGTTATCTATATATGTATTTATATATTATGTATATCGTCGTCTAGTACCCATAGTACAAGCTTTGCTTAGTTTGGGACTAGGTCGATTTGTGTATGATTGTCCCTTAATATTTATCTATATTTATTTATTTATTCCAGAAGAAGATGAATAGGTGTGACCTTACAAACGGTCCGGTAGTTTTGAATTTTTGATATGTTGTCTAGGATGGTTAGTCAGTGCTTAAAATGCAAAATGCACAATTCCCCCCCCCTCCGCGCCCGCCGCCATTTTGAAAAAACCGGCACTCTCTTCATATTTTTGCTCATATCTTCCTTTAGGAGCATTTTAGCTAGAAGAAAGCTTCCACAATGTTATAGAGAGTTAAATTTACTATATTCTCCATTTTATATTTTTTTTCTAGGACAGATAGTTACGGAGATATCCACATTTAAAAAAACGTAAAAAATCGCAATTTCCTACTGAAAAACAAACTTCTGGATTATATCTTCGTTTAGGAGCATTTTAGCTACAACAAAGCTTGGGCAATGTTGTAGAGAATTAAATTTACTATAATTTACACTTCAAATTTTGTTTCAAGGACGGTTAGTTACGGAGATATGCACATTTAAAGAACAGGAAAAGTCGAATTTTCCGAAAATTTCTCAAAATTCTTGGTTTAGAACGCTGTTATTCAGTTATGGACTAGTCTAGGACAAATTAAAACATGTAGGAAATATAATTGCTTATAAAACTCATGTCCATTTTTACATACATTTTCGGAAAACGTGACTTTATTTTTTACATATCTCCTTAATTATCAGTCCTAGAAACAAAATTTGAAATGTAAATATTAGTAAATTTAATTCTCTACAAAATTGCCAAAGCACTGTTCTAGCTAAAATGCTCCTAAACGAAGATATAATCCAGAAAATTGTTTTTGAGTTGGAAATTGCAATTTCTTAAGTTTTTTTAAATGTGCATATCTCCGTAACTATCTGTCCTAGAAACAAAATATAAAATGGAAAATGTAGTAAATTTAACTCTCTATAACATTGTCGAAGCTTTCTTCTAGCTAAAATGCTCCTAAAGGAAGATATGAGCAAAAATATGAAGAGAGTGCCGGTTTTTTCAATATGGCGGCGGGCGCGGAGGGGGGGGAATTGTGCATTTTGCATTTTAAGCACTGACTAACCATCCTAGACAACATATCAAAAATTCAAAACTACCGGACCGTTTGTAAGGTCAAAATCCTTTATTCACTGAATTATAATATTTATTTATTTATTTATTTGAATAAAAAATTATTAATGAAAAATTCAATCTGTAGGTTTCAAATATTATATACACTAAATCGCAATAGCCCTTTTCTAAGTGGTAACATTGATAATATGATAAGAAACATGTTTGAGCATAGAGAAAAATGTATAAAACAATCAGCATTTTTGAACGGTTAAGGAGCTTTCAAAACCCTGTGGGCGCATAACATTCATTACATTCCATATGTATATTATAGAAAAAAAAAACAATAAAAATTGAGCAAGTGCGAGTCCGACTCGCGCATGAAGGGTACCGTACCATAATCTATAACAAGCTTGTTGTATGGGAGCCCCCCTTTAATATTTATTTTATTTTATATTTAGTATTTGTTGTTATAGCGGCAATAGAAATACATCGTCTGTGAAAATTTTAAACTGTCTAGCTATAACCGTTCTTGAGATACAGCCTGGTGATAGACGGACGGACGGACAGCGAAGTCAGTAATAGGGTCCCTCCCTTTATATCCTTTGGGTACGGAACCCTACAACAATATAAATAATATTAATATTTGCATTTTTATAGACAATAAAAATGCAAATCTGTATTATTTAAACAAACCAACTTTATGTACCAGTTACACTCATACATCCGTTATTTTGCCATTTAAAATCGTGTCGTATTTCTAAAATATCGGCGATATCTTTAATGCGTCTAGGATGCCGTACGTTAAATGAGCCGAATTTGTTTATTTAACGATAAAATATAGTTTCCTGCTAATGGTTTTAATTAGAATTAGATTTAATGGTCTTAACATGAGCGCGTGTAACTGTTCATACGTTTTGATAAAGATCAGATTCGAGATAATAAATCATATGAAACGGGAAATAAAAATGCTTTTTACAGTCCGCGTCGACAATGTTATGTTTTACAAACTTGCGAATTAAAATGGCAATTGATGTTAAATTCTACAGCATACTGTTATTAAGCGAATAACATTAGCTCAATCTGTAATGAAACGAAGAAAAAAAATCCAAAAAAATAATATTTTTTGAAATATGTGTGGGGTACGTATGCAAATTTTACGAATTTTTCTTAACCCAAAATAAAATGTTGTTTCCAGAATCCTCATAATTTAACAATACAATAATTATATGACAAAGATGAACCAAAACGCACTTTTTTATGGTTATAATCGCAAAATTGAGTCTAAACAAATAACATACGAGTACGAGGGGCACACCGAAATGATCGGGAATAGAGTACTTTAAACTGAGTTACATTAAATCCTTTTTTGTCACATGCATACTGGCGACTTACAATCACGATGCCGTTTTTACAATTTAAAAAAAGAACGATATATTTTTTTAATTCCATTTTTAAATTGACAACTCGATGAACAAAATGGAGCTGACGCGTGAAAATTTTCGTGCAATTATTTACCATAACTTTCGTCGTGGCTTATCTCCAGATGAATGTCGCAATGAGCTTGTTACTATATACGACATTGAAGCACCTAGTCAGACGACAATATATCGGTGGTATGCTGAGTTTCGACGGGGTCGTGCCTCTCTTGGCACCGTACCTTCATCAGGTCGGCCCAAAACGGCGGTTTCGCCTGAAAACATCGCGGCTGTGGAAAAACTACTAAAAGAAGATAGACATGTGACATACGAGCAGATTCGGGCAACCATAGGCATTGGAATGACTGCAATTCACACTATTTTGCATGGTGAATTGGGTGTCAGAAAATTGATTTCCCGATGGGTACCCCATAATTTGTCTGAAGAGCAAAAGGCGGCTCGTGTTGATTGGTGCCGATCTATTCTGAAATGCTACAATGGAGGAAAGTCAAAAGCCGTTTATAATATGGTCTCGGGTGACGAATCCTGGATTTATTCTTATGAGCCTGAAAGAAAGCACCAGTCGGCAGTATGGGTCTTCGATGACGAGGTCAAACCAACGAAAGTTGTGCGTTCTCGAAGCGTGTCGAAGAAGATGGTGGCTTCGTTCGTCTCAAAAAAGGGGCATGTTGCCACAATTCCTCTAGAAGAACAAAGAACCGTTACCGCTGATTGGTATATCACAGTTTGTTTGCCGGAGGTGCTGGCCGAACTTCGCCAAGGGAACCCGAGACGCCGCGTCATCTTACACCACGACAATGCGAGCTCCCACACCGCCCACGAAACAACTAAATTTTTGAACGACGAAAACGTTGAGTTGATGTCCCATCCTCCATACAGCCCTGACCTGAGTCCAAATGATTTTTTTACGTTCCCTAGAATTAAAGATTTATTGCGTGGTCAGCGGTTTGAGAACCCAGAAGCCGCTGTGGAAGCCTATAAATCGGCCATTTTGGCAATGCCTACTTCAAACTGGAATTATTGTTTTAATGACTGGTTTAAAAGAATGCAAAAGTGCATTGAATGTAACGGAGAATACTTCGAAAAACAATAAAATATAATTTATGTATATAGTGCACATAGTTTTTTAAATTCCCGATCATTTCGTATAATAACGTCACAATTAGGTGTAGGAATGTTGAACTTTATGTGGTCATTTTTGACTTTTATAGCAGTCTCAGTATAGTTAGTCCCATACAGACATTTGACCCTAATAAAAAATAACTGTAAGTAAATAGATTAGGATCACGTACAACTTTAATATTCGCAATTATACTACCTAATTAGTTTTAGGACCCATTATACAAAAATAATAATGTCTAAAAACTTGTTAAACCGTGTGTGAGTATTCACATACTGACCACACGAAAATGGTAATAAGTTCAAAAATCTCATTAAATATTCTTATCACATTAAAGTACAGTTAGGGCCGTAAGAAATGACATGCAAAATGATTATTCCGAAGGAGGAAAAGGTGAATTTTTGAACGTACACGCAATAATCGTAATAGGGCCCCGTTCACACTGGCTAGACATTTGATTGATATTGCTTTCAGGACCCTTAATCTAACAAAACAATAGTTGTAAGACAAACATGAACAAAAAATAATATTTTTGGAAATATATTTTTTTTTTTTTTTCAAAAGTAAGTTTCACATATTTTATGATTATTTTTTAACCCCAAACAAATTATCAAATTGTTTTCAGAATCCTCATAATTTAACAAAACGATAATTATAAGACGACCATGAACTTAAACAGACTTTTTCATGATGAAAATGGCAAATTACTTATTGTCTCCATACAAATATTGGTACCCAATCCACAAATTACGTCACATATATGTAGGTGGAGCATTTCAGCGCTCCTAATATTAAAGCGTAGTTAGACCCATATAGACATTTGGTCCCAATAAAAAATTGAATTAACCAAATTAAAAAGAAAACAATGTCTACGTGTCAATCAATGTCGCCTATTGTGTCTAACTGTTATTTTCAAGTCACCGTAATTTCTTTGACTTTTATATTATTCATATTCTACAACTCTGTACTCTCTCTCGTAACATTAAATATGTCACATCCTTACTTCTCTGAAATCAAGGATATTTTTAACTCCATACTTAAAGGACGGAATTAAGAGGCCTTATTCCTTTTTTCATATTATGACAAATATATTGATAATTTGAACCAACTTTTTGAAGTGAATTATACTTTTCCCTGAGTTCTAGATAGTAACTATTTAGTAGTCGCTGTTTTATGCTTTCATTGCGTGCAGTCGAAAATACGTTGAAAAAGTTTTCAGCGTGAATTTTGTTAATTTCGAGTAGTTTTTGAAACAAAAATTCTCCATGAAAAATTCAAACTGTAGATTTAAAATATATACTTACCTATAAATCTCAATAGCTCGGTTCAAAGTATAATATGTTAAGAAACATGTTTGATCATAGAGAATAATGTCTGAAACAATCAGGTTTTTTGAACGGATAGGGACCTAAAACTCTGTACTCTTACTTATGTCACACCCTTACTTCTCTGAAATCAAGGATATTTTTAACTCCATACTTAAAGGACGGAATTAATGACAACCGGCCCAAACAAATTCGAAGGCTTTCGAGGAAGTTGTTTTATTGTTTCGTTGACCTTTGGGACTGTTCGTGTTCTCGACAATTTGATCATAATGGCTTTGATCGGTTTAGTTCGGAGATAAATAATTATCTTGTTCAATAAATACATTATTAAGGCTGTTTATCTGTTCAAAAATGCTGATTGTTTTAGACTTTTTTCTCTATTATCAAATATGTTTCTTAATATATTATCAATATTACTAGTTAGAACAGGGCTACTGCAATTTATTGGTATATATTTGAAACCTAAGACTTTATACATTTTAAAATGTATTTTTTCATATTAATACAAATATATTGATAATCTCAATCAACTTTTTAAAGTGAATATAACTTTTCCTTGACTTCTAGATAGTAACAAAGCTATTTTATGCTTTAAGTTACGTGTAAGTCGAAAATAAGTTAAAAAAAAACAGTTTTCTGCGTGAATTTTGTCAATTTCGAGTAGTTTTTATAATATAAATTATCAATAAAATAATTAAACTGTAGGTTTTAAATATATAGTAATAAATCGCAATGGCCCTAAGTAGTAAACATTGATAACATGTTTGATCACAGAGAAAAATCTGTACTTACTTTTGAACGGATTAAGGAGCCTTATTCATAAATTTTTTTGAGCACTCGTTTTTTGCAGTAGACCTTAGGATTTATTGTAAGAATATACTTTTTGAATTAATTTAGTGTTTCCAAACTGTATAACTAAAAGAATTAAGAATTCCGACTTCATGCATCTGCATTATTATGTCCATATTTATGTCAACGCGTCTGTACCAGAAATAACCGTAGACTACTAAGCTTAGTTCAAGTTTAACGATTTGAATTATCTCGAGCTACTTGCTTACTAGGCCGATACGGGATAAACGGTGCATAATGTTTTATTGCCCTCAATTCAGCAACGGCTCATTTTGATATGATCTTCATAGGCGCATACGCCGTTGTTGCTCTAAGGATATATTTTATTGCTGCAGAAATAACTAAGCAGTTCGCTAAAACAATGAACCAATTAATTTTATGATTCGTTTTTTGGAAGTTAGTCTTTGTGAATAATGAAGAGATTTTGCATTATATTTTCCTGTGAAATTAATATATAGGTAATTATTAACTTACGTATACAAACTTTACCCCGTGGCTACGCTCGCGCATAAATTATGAAACTTTCAACTTCTGTTTAGCCTTTGTACTAATTAATTAATATCCTTATTAATTGTAGTCTATGTTGTATTTTAATATCCAAGATATATTAACTACTGATTTTTTTATGGAATCTGTTACATAGTTTTTGCGTTTAAATAGAATGTACGTTGTACATTCTCAAAAACTTTCACGTCTGAGTAGTTCTTATAGCGTTTAGTCACTTTTCTGTTTCATACAATGCATAAATGTTCTATATTGGCCTAAAATCTCAATTTGTTAATATTTTTCTATTATATGCGACAGGAAAGTGATAGCATAAACGTCGCCTAAATCAAACTAGTTAACTCTTTTATTTGATTTGTAAGTTTTACTTTTATTTAATATGATATGTATTTCTTTCATATTTACAGTGCCTTGGGTTGATAACTGTAACGCTGTGTAACTAATTTGAATAATAAATAAATAAACAGCTGTTGAACACTCTAAGATCCGTTAAGGCGTAATAGGTATAATAAAGGATTTGTGCTAGTTAGAGAGGATCTGAGCTGAGGTAGTTGCACTGTGGGCTCAAATATGATCAGCGTATGCATCAAACATGCTACTAAACATTTACCTCATAAATAATGACATACAGACGACTACTGGACTCTTATCTATATAATTATCAACTACTAACTCTGCCAATGTGTAAAAGGACGTAACTGAATGGAATTTTCTTGTTACTTGTGATCTTTAGGATAACATTGAGATGACAGACGGAACGTGACAAGCTTACAATAAGCTTCTTAAGCTCAATTTAGCATGCCAATAGATTATTAACTGATTTAAATGGCAGGTTAGTCTTTTTTTTAAACATAATAATTAGTCCGTAAGCCCGCTCCAAGATTGCCTACGTAATATGACATCACGATAAAATGCATGGCACACGGTCGAAAAAGTTGTGCTGAGCGAGAATCAAACGATTATCGCACAGAAAATTGGCCGGAAGTTTGAGAAAATCCTTCACTTCCGGTCAAAATTTTAGGGGTGTACTTACGTCATGTGACATCATTACGTGACAGATGGCATCATGTAGCCCTTTAATCGTAGAGAGTGTAAACATAAGTCTGCCAGTTCTAAAATGGCTGGAAGTGCTTGGCAGACGGGGTCAAAGATGGTCATCGGATACGATTTCCTACGCTTTGTGTTATCTTGACGAAATTGATTATAAATGTTTTGTAATAGTGTCTCTAAAAATAAATAAGTCTGCCAAGACATATCTGGCCGGAAGTCCTTCAAAAGTGATTTTTTAGGGTTCCGTAGTCAAACTAACCCTTATATATTTGCCATGTCCGTCGGTTCGTCTCTCCGTCCGCGGCTTAGCTCCGTGACCATTAGTACTAGAAAGCTAAAATTTGGTATGAGTATGTGTGTGTATGTATCACGACGACAAAAAGGTAAAATAAAAGCTAAAAAAAATGTTTTTTTGGGTAGGTACCTCTCGTATGTATCTCGTAAACCTAAGCTAAACTGGGGGTGAATTTATTTTTCTTTCCAACACTAGTGGGTGGGGTGGCGTTGAATAGGTATTTTGAAGATAATAGGGGTCTCCAAACATTATTTTTTGATAAAGTCAGCAGTTTTGTAAATATTCGCATCGAAAATCCAATAAATAGTCGTAGTAATTTCAATGAAAACTATTATTTAATAAAATCGGTTGAGCCATTTTTAAGTTATCGCAAAATTTCATAAGTTTCTTTAAAATGGCGTAAGTACCGCGCGGTGTCCTTATACTTCGAACATTACACATATCAGTTAAGTGCCATACTGCATTCCGCTCAATCTGGCGCGTATAATCGCGTGTAAAAATTAAGTAATTACAGTTACTATATCGTTTAAGACCTTTTTATAGAACTTGAAATCTTTCTCGTAATTTAAACCTCGGGATTAGGAGCTCGGGATTTAAGCCCGTCTATTGTGAAGGATGGGCAAGTACGGACGCTACACTGAGCGTGGCCCGACAACCTATTTAACGCCACCCCACACACTAGTGTTGAAAGACCAAGCAGAAAAAAAAAATAGTTTTTATTTTACTGTTTTGTCGGCGTGATACATACACATACTCATACCAAATTTTAGCTTTCTAGTACTTATTTATTAATTATTTATCGTATGGCACTTATATTAGTCACTGGATAAAAAACTTAAACTAGAGATTGAGGTTAGCCTTCTTCAGATACCCAATGGCCCCTTCGCTGAGGATTGCGAGGTCTTCAGCCTGTCCGTTGAATTTGGTGATCGGGCATTCCAGCACCATGTGTTCCACCGTCTGCTCGGGGGCGCCGCATGCATACTGAGGGGAGTCACACCAGCCCCATTTGTTACCAGTGATGGGCACAGTTACCAACGCCTGTTCTAATGCGGTTTAGTAATTAATCAATTTATTTAGTTTTGCGGCTCTTTCGCGGTTGGTCAAAACCAGGTGGGCGCGTCCTTGGGTTGTGTGAGAAAAATTGATCACTTATGGGTTGTTCGTCATCCCACTCGGTCGACCAGGAGTCCAGTATGTTCCACTTGCAGTTAAAATTTGACATACTAAGAGCTGGTGGGTTACGGGACTTCAGTTGCTTTTCTCCGAAATTGGTGAGATCTTCATGTATAGGCAACGTGGGCTGGCACTTGGTTTTGGTTGCTTCTCGGAATAGGCACTTTTTCCGCCGCAGGTGAGGTGGCTCTATGGCGCTGAGAGCTGGGAGCCAGAATACTGGAGTGGGCTTGAGGCAGCCAGTGATCAGCCGCATGGTTTCGTTCAGCTGCACATCCACGGAAAAAGCATGTGCGCTGTTCATCCAGACTGGAGCACAGTACTCGGCCGTGGAATATACTAGGGCCAATGCCGTTGTACGTAGGCAGGACGCAGTGGCTCCCCAAGTGGTTCCGGTGAGTTTTTAGACTATATTGTTTCTGGTCCTTATTTCACTTTTTAGCTTCTCGGTGTGTACTCTATATGTTAGGCTTCTGTCCAGAGTACTAATGTGAGTGAGTACTAATGGGTACCATGAGTACTAATGGTCACGGAGCTAAGCCGCGGACGGAGAGACGAACCGACGGACATGGCAAATCTATAAGGGTTCCTAGTTTGACTACGGAACCATAAAAAAACACTTTTGAAGAACTTCCGGCCCGATATGTCTTGGCAGACTTATTTATTTTTAGAGACACTATTACTTTAAAACATTTATAATCAATTTCGTCAAAACGTAGGAAAACGTATCCGATGACCATCTTTGACCCCGTCTGCCAAGCACTTCCGGCCATTTTAGAACTGGCAGACTTATGTTTACACTCTCTACGATTAAAGGGCTACATGATGCCATCTGTCACGTAATGATGTCACATGACGTAAGTACACCCCTAAAATTTTGACCGGAAGTGAAGGATTTTCTCAAACTTCCGGCCAGTTTTCTGTGTGATAATCGTTTGATTCTCGCTCAGCACAACTTTTTCGACCGTGTGCCATGCATTTTATCGTGATGTCATATTACGTAGGCAATCTTGGAGCGGGCTTACGGACTAAATGGAGGAGAATAATAACAGGAATGGGGATTAATTGAATTTTATTAATAATTGGAATAACACATAAATTGCAACACACCGACCCGATACTTTAGATACATTGGATAAGTTGATTAATGTTAAAATTAGGTTTAAAATAACAAGCATATTTTAATGTTATTATAAATATAACCCAGTTCTGTCGCTCAGCCGGGACAAAAAGATAGTACAATACAATACAACAGTACTTTATTGCACATCAATAAAATTTTACAATAGGAAACAAAACTAATACAATGTTTAAATAATGGTAGACAACAGGCGGTCTAATCGCTAAAAGGCGATCACTTCCAGACAAATGGATGAAATTTAAACTTGATATACTCGTAAATTAGGTACTGCAGAAGAGGAAGGGAACACATAACTAGATACCAACAGAAAACAAGTACGCAAATGGGTAACTATTTACATATATAAATAGTACGTATATCTATTTATATATGTAAATAGTATTTAACAATATCTACCAAAAAAAATGTGGAAATGACTTCAAATGAATTCAGTAGCTTGAATTCAACGAAATTGATTTCGATCTGTCATATTTTAGGCGACGCATAATACACAATCGTCACACCTTTTAATGAGTCCTGCTTCGTCTCGACAAACACAAATACAAGTTACACCGCCAGTAGCAATACAGGTACATTTAGAATCATCGCATTTACAGCTGCAAGGATTACATTTGCAGTCATCGCATTTTATAAGATTTCCTTTTTCATCTTGGCAGATGCAAACGCAAGACTTCCCGCCAGTTGGGATACAGACACATCCGGCGTTGTTACATTTGCCATCGCTACAGTTTTCTTCAACGCAGTCACAATCATCGCATTTCTTGATCTTACCCCCTTCATCACGGCAGACACAAATGCAAGAGGCTCCTCCAGTGGCGATACAAGTGCATTTTGAATCATCACATTTGCAGTTGCAAAGGCTACACTTACAGTCGTCGCATTTCACAAGATTTCCTTTATTGTCTTGGCAGATGCAAACGCAAGCCTTTCCTCCAGTTGGGATGCAAACACACCCGTCTTTATCACATTTTTTCTCACAAGGTTTTCCTGGTTGACAGCGTTTCTCTCCAATGCAGATACAGTCATTGCACTTCTTTATATTCCCTCCTTCATCACGACAAATGCAAATACAAGTGGCTCCACCGGTGGCGATACAGGTGCATTTCGTATCATCGCATTTGCAATTGCAAGGATCACATTTGCAATCATCGCATTTCACGAGATTTCCTTTGTCGTCTTGGCAGATACAAACGCAAGACTTCCCGCCAGTTGGGATACAGACACACCCGTCTTTGTCACATTTTTTCTCACAAGGCTTTCCTGGTTCACAGCATTCCTCTCCAACGCAGATACAATCATTGCACTTCTTGATATTCCCTTCTTCATCACGGCAAACGCAAATACAAGTGGCTCCTCCAGTGACGATACAGGTGCATTTCGTATCATCGCATTTGCAATTACAAGGATCACATTTGCAATCATCGCATTTCACGAGATTTCCCTTGTCGTCTTGGCAGATACAAACGCAAGACTTCCCGCCAGTTGGGATACAGACACACCCGTCTTTGTCACATTTTTTCTCACAAGGCTTTCCTGGTTCACAGCATTCCTCCCCAACGCAGTTACAATCATTGCACTTCTTGATATTGCTTCCTTCATCACGGCAAACGCAAATACAAGTGGCTCCACCAGTGGCGATACAGGTGCATTTCGTATCATCGCATTTGCAATTGCAAGGATCACATTTGCAATCATCGCATTTCACGAGATTTCCTTTGTCGTCTTGGCAGATACAAACGCAAGACTTCCCGCCAGTTGGGATACAGGCACACCCGTCTTTGTCACATTTTTTCTCACAAGGCTTTCCTGGTTCACAGCATTCCTCTCCAACGCAGCTACAATCATTGCACTTCTTGATATTCCCTCCTTCATCACGGCAAACGCAAATACAAGTGGCTCCACCAGTGGCGATACAGGTGCATTTCGTATCATCGCATTTGCAATTGCAAGGATCACATTTGCAATCATCGCATTTCACGAGATTTCCTTTGTCGTCTTGGCAGATACAAACGCAAGACTTTCCGCCAGTTGGGATACAGACACACCCGTCTTTGTCACATTTCTTCTCACAAGCCTTTCCCGGTTCACAGCTTTTCTCTCCAACGCAGTCACAATCATTGCACTTCTTGACTTTTCCGGCCTCATCGCGGCAAACGCAAATACAAGCGGCTCCTCCAGTGGTGATACAGGTACATTTCGTATCATCGCATTTGCAATTGCAAGGATTACATTTGCAGTCATTGCATTTCACAAGCTTTCCTGTGTCATCTTGGCAGATGCAAACACAAGACTTACCGCCTGCTGGAATACAGACACACCCGTCTTTGTCACATTTTTTCTCACAAGGCTTTCCTGGTTCACAGCATTCCTCCCCAACGCAGTTACAATCATTGCACTTCTTGATATTGCTTCCTTCATCACGGCAAACGCAAATACAAGTGGCTCCACCAGTGGCGATACAGGTGCATTTCGTATCATCGCATTTGCAATTGCAAGGATCACATTTGCAATCATCGCATTTCACGAGATTTCCTTTGTCGTCTTGGCAGATACAAACGCAAGACTTCCCGCCAGTTGGGATACAGGCACACCCGTCTTTGTCACATTTTTTCTCACAAGGCTTTCCTGGTTCACAGCATTCCTCTCCAACGCAGCTACAATCATTGCACTTCTTGATATTCCCTCCTTCATCACGGCAAACGCAAATACAAGTGGCTCCACCAGTGGCGATACAGGTGCATTTCGTATCATCGCATTTGCAATTACAAGGATCACATTTGCAATCATCGCATTTCACGAGATTTCCCTTGTCGTCTTGGCAGATACAAACGCAAGACTTCCCGCCAGTTGGGATACAGACACACCCGTCTTTGTCACATTTTTTCTCACAAGGCTTTCCTGGTTCACAGCATTCCTCCCCAACGCAGTTACAATCATTGCACTTCTTGATATTGCTTCCTTCATCACGGCAAACGCAAATACAAGTGGCTCCACCAGTGGCGATACAGGTGCATTTCGTATCATCGCATTTGCAATTGCAAGGATCACATTTGCAATCATCGCATTTCACGAGATTTCCTTTGTCGTCTTGGCAGATACAAACGCAAGACTTCCCGCCAGTTGGGATACAGACACACCCGTCTTTGTCACATTTTTTCTCACAAGGCTTTCCTGGTTCACAGCATTCCTCTCCAACGCAGTTACAATCATTGCACTTCTTGATATTCCCTCCTTCATCACGGCAAACGCAAATACAAGCGGCTCCTCCAGTGGTGATACAGGTACATTTCGTATCATCGCATTTGCAATTGCAAGGATTACATTTGCAGTCATTGCATTTCACAAGCTTTCCTGTGTCATCTTGGCAGATGCAAACACAAGACTTACCGCCTGCTGGAATACAGACACACCCGTCTTTGTCACATTTCTGTTCACAAGCCTTTCCAGTTTCACAGCATTTTCCTTCAACGCAGTCACAATCTCCGCACTTCACTATTTTCCCTTCTTCATCACGACAGATACAGATACAAGTAGCGCCGCCTGTGGTGAAGCAAATGCATTTGGAGTCATCGCATTTGCAGTTACAAGGGTTGCACCGACAGTCGTTGCATCTGACGATCTTCTCGCCGTCATCCCGCAGGCACACACAGGTCTTCCCTTCGGTTGGAATGCAAAAACAGTTAGGATTGTTGCATTGCATGTTGCAACGAAGTTTGGTAGAGACTTGGCAGCAAGGCATCTTGATTCGATTTCAGGTTCACTTATCTGCAAAGAAGAAGTTGTGTTGATTGAGTTTAGGAGTTGGTTTTCTAATGAAGGTTTTATCAATGTTTTGTTGATTGAGTTTAGGAGTTGGTTTTCTAATGAAGGTTTTATCAATGTTTGGGTTACTTTAAGTTGTCATTGTTTGAACTACTTGTTTTAGTTGTAAATTAAAGGAAGCGTTGGTTTTAAATTTTAAATTGAGTAACACCTCGAATACTGATTATGCAAAAGCGTGTTTGCATTTAACCGCCTAAAGTAGGTATCTATATAAGACAAAAATCCTTTTAGTAAAATACACGTATTTATATAAAGTGTCATGTTGTAGGTACAATATTATTGTATATTTGTAATATTATTCAGCCAAACGTAATGTTTAGCCAAATATTTATTTATCAAGTTAAGATACAAAAAAATATAAGTCGGTTACCTGTTACCTGTATCATATACTGTGTAAAATAAATAAGTGTATAGTTCATATAAAATAAATAATATATTAATTATTATTCTGCAAAATATAAGATGGAAAGGGTAATTTTATCATAGGAAAAATTAAATTAGCACCATGCATGCTAGTTAGCATAATCTAATCAAATAAACAGTCAGGCCATCTACAAAGGCATTAAACCGCCATGGGTCATGGGAAAAAGTATAAAGATAAATCGTATATGTTTAACAAAGTAATCCCTGCACTTTAAAGACGAGTCTACTTAAAAAGATCAACCGCAATTTAAATATTCAGTTCACTGCCCCTAATCAATTAGTAGTAAACAGTTTGTTATCTCACCTTATCACTGCTATCGAGCTGAGCCGTGGAGCTGTAATGATAACACAAACGATTGCCACTGGTATATATGTGAACACTAATTCGTGCGCAGTAGTGCCGTGCGCACGCGGAGTGCAAGGGGACTAAAGGGAGAACGTGTGCAATAATTAATGATCTAGGGATGTGAATCGTGTGCAAAACTGTGTGCAATTTCCGTGAAGTGGTGTACGAAGAATGTTCTAGGAGTATGGTTCGTGTGCAAAACTTGGAAAGTTGTGTAGGGAAATATGTGTGTTATGGTATAGGAAGAATTTTCTAGGAGTATGATTCGTGTGCAAAACTTTGTGTGTGTAATTTCCGGGAAGTGGTGTAGGAAAAATTGTGTGTAAATGGTAATGGTACAATTTTTCCGCTTTGCCCTAAGGTTGACTGGTAGAGAATGCCTCATGGCATTAAATCCGCCTTTTGTACGATAAGTTTTCTTTTGTGCAATAAAGATTAAATAAAATAAATAAAATAAATGGTGTGCGGAGAATGTTCTAGGCGTATGGTTCGTGTGCAAAACCTATGCACCTATAGGTTTTCTGGGAATTTGTATAGAGAATGGAATGTGTGCAATGATGTACGTAGAATGTTCTAGGGATGTAAATCATTGACTGAGATGTGTGCAGATATTTTCTAGTAGTTAGAGAAATAACATATTTAGGCTATTATATTTATAAAGTGATACCTGAACTGAAATAGTGTTAAATAATGTCCTAGTGCAAAATTTGACATTTGTCCGAAATATTTTTGCCTTGCATGTATAGGTATCGTCGTCTAGTTTGGAACTCGATCGATTTGTGTATGGTTGTCCCTCAATATTTATGTATTTATTTATATCATCGTAGGTACATGGTCCATGAGAGTAACCACTAGGGTTAGGACATGCGACTTTCAATCCGGAGGTCGCGGGTTCGAACCCGGCCCGTACCAATGAGTTTTTCGGAACTTATGTACGGAATATCATTTGATATTTACCACTCGCTTTTCGGTGAAGGAAAACATCGTGAGGAAACCACCTAAGCCCAATAAGGCCTAGTTTTCCCTCTGGGTTGGAAGGTCAGATGGCAGTCGCTTGCGTAAAAACTAGTGCCTACGCCACATCTTGGGATTTAGGTAGCCGACCCCGATTGAGAATTCACTCTCTACAAAGATATGCGACAAAGGCTAGGAGGATGAGGTACATGGTCCATGTTCATACCTATTCTGTGTAACTAATCTTATTTAATTCTAAGAAGTTCTGTGAGCGCGGATACAATGCAACGTGAAACATTTGGTAACAAAACATTTCAAAAATGTGGACGAAGGTTTTCTAGCTGCAAAGTAATGTTTTATTCAAAGTTAGTGCATTCACGGAGTCTTCTGTTTAATTTACTATTTACATAATGAATAAATGCATTCGAGTGTTGGACTCACAATACTTAGGTACTGTTAAGTAATCTGTACCGTAAATAGTATACCGATGATACAGATATTATTCAACTGAATAACTGATTTTTCAGTCAAGGATTACTGCCTGATTTTGTTTCATATTAATGCAATTATTCACCTGTTTTTCATACCTGGCTAAGTTTAAAAAAAATATGTACATATGAGAGTAGCCGCGGGCAAATTCTGGTAATACATCATATTATTTGAAAACGCGGTTGGGGCAGTTTGTAGTCCTGCCTACTGAGCCAGCGGTCCTGGGTTCGAATCCCGGCCGGGTCAAATAAGTGTGTGATAAATATTTGTGCTTGGGTCTTGGTTGGTCTATGTATTTAAGTATGTATTTATCTGTATTATCACCTACGCTACGTAAGAATATCGTCGTCTACTACCCATAACACAAGCCTTCTTGAGATCAATTTGGGACCAGATGTGGGTGAGGTTGATTTAGTGTGAATCAACATATTATCCAATATAGCCAAATGTGGACATAAAAATATGTGCCTAGGTAGGAAAGTACTTCTTTTTTTGTTCGTTACAGTCCCAAAATCCTAGTATAGAATCGAAGTCATCATCATTATTTCAGCTAAAAGACAACCAATCCGCCTAGGTTCTCCACACCCAACGCCGTGTATCCTGACCATATCGTCGGTCCACGGTTGGGGGTGTTCCCTCGCGTCATCATCCGAATAGAATAAAACGCGTCATCATCCGAATATATAAATAAATAAATATCGGACAACCTCACACAAATCGATCTAGTCCCAAATTAAGCTCAAGAAGGCTTGTGTTATGGGTACTAGACAACGATATACGTACTTATATAGATAAATATATATTATCTAATAATAACCGACAAAAACAAGTGTTAGTTATTTAATTATTCGCACGAGTTTTATCAAGTTATCAATGTTGTCATTATCGTGCGCCAATACCGCGCTGTCTGTGGTAACCGTGCTATATTAAGAAGTCGTGATATAATACGATTTTGTATGGCTGTACATGACTTCTCTAATTGCTCTTACGTACATGTTTCTGAGCAGGTTTCGAGCGGTGCGCAAAACTGAGTCATGATAGGCTTCCCCTAAATCATGCTGACGTCATGTGTAGGTAATTCTGCCGTGGACAGTAAAACGTCGTATCTTTATACGAATCACATAGGAAGATACGGCTTTTTATAAGTACACGGCAGAATAGAGCATGCTTCTGTTTGTGTTTTGAATGTTTTACGTCTATAATAATACTAGTGGCTCCCATCTAGCACAACTATGGGTTGGGACTCTTGTCGCGCGACATGGCGACACCCGTCACTCTCTAACAGTACTGCACAGAAAGAGATAGGTAATGTATCTCGCGCGGGAAAGAGTCGCGTGTCACAATTGTGCTAGAGGTGCTGGTCTCACCATCGCGAGTTTGTTTCGAAGTTATCTCCGCCATTTTGAATAAAAAAAACGAAAAAGTCTATCGACAAAAAGATTCTATATACCTACTTATCGAACCTAATCACAAAATTTAAACAACCTTCGTACAGGGTCCGAATCCCGGCCAGGGCAAATATTTGTGTGATGTACTCGAATATTTGTGCTTGGGTCATGGTTGTTCTATGTATTTAAGTATATATTTATCTATATAAGATATCGTCCTCTAGTACCCATAACACAAGCCTACTTGAGCTTAATTTGGGACTAGATCGATTTGTGTGAGGTTGTCCGATATTTATTTAAAACGTAGTAAAAGTTGCTCAGTTTGACTCATTCCACTGGGTTATTATTGCCGGCCATGAAATCACCCCGTATTTATTTTATTACACGCTATTGCAGATTTTTACATGATGAATTTTATCCGACAACGTTTTAAAAACGGTTTTTTTAATATAAGTATTAGAGACGTTATCGTTAAAAGTATGTGCAGTGAAGTGATGACATTCCCTGTCAAAGGATAATGACATAACTCCCGTCTTTGAACACAGTATTACACAATATGCAAATTTCCGCCTTATGAAGTGACAAAATGACTTTCCGCAATTCAACGGCATAACGTCACCTAAAGTGATCCTTGACTTTACCTCATTTTCCAACGACTGTAAATAAAGTGGGTTCTCTAGTCACCGAGTATGTTGTTTTTAGGGTTCCGTACCCAAAGGGTAAAAACGGGAGCCTATTACTGTGAGACTTCGCTGTCCGTCCGTCCGTCCGTCCGTCCGTCCGTCTGTCACCAGGCTGTATCTTAAGAACGGTGATAGCTAGACAGTTGAAGTTTTCACAGATGATGTATTTCTGTTGCCGCTATAACAACAAATACTAAAAATAAAATAAAATAAATATTTTAGGGGGGGGGGGGGCTCCCATACAACAAACTTGATATAGGTAATAGATTATGATACGAAACCCTTCATGAGCGAGCCGGACACTTGCCCAATTTTTAAGGTTCCGTACCCAAAGGGTAAAAACGGGACCCTATTACTGAGACTTCGCTGTCCGTCCGTCTGTCACCAGGCTGTATCTCAAGAACGGTGATAGCTAGACAGTTGAAATTTTCACAGATGATGTATTTCTATTGCCGCTATAACAACAAATACTAAAAATAAAATAAAATAAATATTTAAGGGGGGCTCCGATACAACAAACTTGTTATAGATTATATATATGTATAGGTACGGAACCCTTCATGCGCGAGTCGGACTCGCACTTGCCCAATTTATTTTTATGTTTTTACCTCTGAAATCGTCATGTAAGAGCCAATTTTGAATATAATTATTATTTTACGTTGAACCCCTGATGATCCTGGTCCCATTCTTGACAGAAGTAAGATGTACCTAACTTTAGCGATCCATAAAAAATCGACGGAACTATCAGCACATTATATAGGAATATGGACACTATCCATATAAATTTAATTTTCTTTTGCTCCCAGAATTTGGACACGTGATTTGTTTTAGGCTATTGCACATATCAGATTCTATGCGCTTCAAAAATATGGCATCATTGCTTAAACAACCTGTTTGCAATCACACTGAGACGCTCTACATTGAAATCACAAACAATACTATTTAATCATCAACGCATCTCTGTGCACAATCCGATGACGTCACTCGTTTGCACACTCACAATACGTGTGACGTCATCTCTTCACACGACGAGACGTGTACTGTGTATCCAATGCTTAGTGATGCGTGTAGCCTACTTAAATGTTTATTTTATTGAACCTACATTAGAAAAGAATATATGGTTTAGAGAATATCTCTTTTTTGCATACCTCACGAGAAAGAATTACAACGCCTAAGATTAAGTGACGACGCGGTTGGCTCGGTTTGTAGACACCTGCCTACTGAGCCGGCGGTCCTGGGTTCGAATCCCAGCCGGGGAAAATATTTGTGTGATGAACTCGAATATTTGTGCTTGGGTCATGGTTGTTCTATGTATTTAAGTATCGTCGTCTAGTACCCATAACAAAAGCCTTCTTGAGCTTAATTTGAGAATAGATCGATTTGTGTGAGGTTGTCCGATATTTATTTAGCAAATATGTTCATTGAATGAAATAATCTTGTATACTATCATACAATACTAAATTTCTATTTATTTTGATTTATTTTATGATAATCTTCTATACTATCAAGTTTTATCAAGTTATCTATGTTATTATTGTGAGCTAACACCGCGCTGTCTGTGGTAACCGTGCTAGATTAAAAAGTCGTCATACGATATGACTTTGTATGGCTCTGCGTGCGTGCCTTTTCTAATTGCTCTTACATGTATAAGTAACCATCTTCTATACTATTTCATTCACATAACTACGAAGAGAGAAGGTATAAAGGTATATATTTTAAACCAGTGGATCGTTTGTCGCGTAGCAGCATGGATAGCTGTCCCAGATGAAAAGCTCTCGAGTCCTATCGGGCCGTTCCTAATCAATTATCGTGAGTTGAAACAAAATATGTTAAGTAAACCAGCAGTTCCTTTTACTTAAACGTAAGTGGATTGCCAGTTCGCGTCATCGGTGCAGGAAAGAGTGGGCGATGGACCCACTCGCCTTGAAAGTGGACGCAAATGTAGGTATGTTAATGAGCGATTATGAAACACTCGGTCAACGGAGGCGGTAACCCTTGGAAAGTTCTTCGCTATGAAAAAATGCGATAATACTGTAGCAAAATGTTCAGTAGCATAAAAAATTTCTTTTTTTAATAATAAAATAAGAGTCTGTCATAAATGACATTTTACTGACAAGCTTTTATATTAGCCGACTGTACTTTTCTTTGGATATCAATCAAATGCTCACTGAGACGATTCTAAAGAGCCCATGCTCGGTAGGATTGCTTTTTCTAATATAGAGTTCCTATAGCCAACTTCCGGCTTCATCATCAGATCAGCCCCATGGTACCATATTATTGTATTGTCATCAAAGTTAAGTAAGTATGCACAATTTCAGCTCAATTGGTTGACGATATCAGCTTCAAAATTGAGTTACAAGATTCCACCCGAACAAACATACTTATATACATTTACATACATACATACAATGCAAGTTAAAAATAAAAAAAAAGCTTGTAACTTGTAATAAGGTACAGCCTGGTGACAGACAGATCGACAGTGGAGTCTTAATAATATCCCGTTTAAACACTAGATTTTGCTGCTTTTCTACGCAATGTCGATGCTTTTCTTGTATTAAATATACAGCGTGTATATTTGATATAACCGCAAACTTTACGAAGTCTTAGTATAGGCACTTAAATATATAATGATATTGATCCGTAAATTATTTAAAAAATCTAACTTTTTTCCATATAAAATAATTCTGCTCGCAATGTATTTATTTGTTGTTGTTTATTGACACTTACGAGTAATAACTACGCCAAACATTTCTGCTCAGAAATGTTTCAAAAAATTATTACGCTATGGCAGTTAACGCTAAATTAATAATTGTTATAAATATCAGATTATAGCACTATAATGTACGTCTGGCTACAATTTGCGGTTATATCAAATTGCATATATACAGGTTGGAACAGATCGAAGAATTTTTAAGCAAACAGGGAATTATTCAGACTGAGTCCTTCATTTTTCACCAATACACTATGTAAATATTTCTATCCATTTTTGAGATGCAGTTTGTTAAACATTAGTGAAAAAATCTGCACATATAAACCCTAGCATCTTTTGAACATTTAAATTAAAGACAGGTGTCAATTTAAAATGGAAATAAGACCCTTGAATTAGTAGGGTTGTCACTGATATTAAAATATTTTATTTTGATGACTTTTTTTACTTTGATATCCAGCTTTACAATTATAATAGGTCGATTGTAGATCACTTAGATGACACTATCCTGTCAGCTCAGTCTTTACAAATGTTCCACCCTGTATATGCTGCCATACTAGCCCTTGGTCATGTTGTATTCTAATTAGACTATTTAGATTCTACCGATCAAGTAAATTATGCGATTTCTTTTCCAACATCAGATAAGAGAATCCGAACGGAAAAACAATGGATTGTAGAACGGTGAAATTGGGTATTCGGTGAAAGCAAAGTTTGCAATACATTTACATGTTGAACTGTTTACTTAGATCCTTTAGCGAATTGTTTACTGACTCATACTCGTATTAGAAAATATCGTTGTAGTTCTTCGGATAGTTTATTTATTTAAACTTTATTGCACAAAACAAAAGTCGGTACAAATGGCGAACTTAATACCTAATGCCGTTCTCTACCAGTCAACCCTAGGGCTAAACAGAGGTGCTTCAAGTGGATGCAGAGTACGTAGAACTATTAATCGTTCGGAGATCGTCTAAGATACAAGTGAATATATTATATAACATAACTACCATAAATACAATGATACATGGTATAAGATGCTTTATATAATCAATATGACGAAATGTCTACAGCATATAGTAATGATAGTTCTTTTATTCGGAGTTCTTTGTACGAGTATAGGTTATGGGCGTCGGAACGAAGAATATCTCCGGGTCGAGACCAGTGATATGTTGGTAGGTTATTATAAAGATTTGAGCTCCATTAAATGGCATTCACAAGTTGTCATTTAACAGTACTTAACAACTACATATGGAACACATTATCTCGGGCAGACCGGGTTAGAAACGTCGAATTTAACCTAAGGAAACATTCCAAGAAAACATAATAATTTAATCCTAGCTTTCATTAAACCATCTGACGGCTTGAGGAGGCTGCGTAGAGCGTAGTGACGAGACACTTTACTTCCTGCTTAAACGCCTACAGCCTTCAATTAACTAGTTAGTGATGTGCCTCGAAACTTACCTCATTTCTCGATAGTTACCTCATTATCCTGATGATCGTGAAGTTGGAGTCTCGCCACAAAGTGAATTTTCTTACCTATGTGTTGAGGGTTCCGACTGACAGACTACGGTCTTCATGAAGGAAGAATTTTGGCCAAAAGGTGTTTTGTTCCGGCGTTTCCGTGGTCAGCTACCCAACCACGGACTTGCGTAACACATCGCTGGAAAAAAATTAACCTTAGTTGTTTAGTGTTTTTTTTTGTATTTAATAATTATGTTAGGTTGTAAGGTCTCTATGGGCCTTTGATGCCTGAAATAAATGAATTATTATTATTATTAAACCGATACTTTTTTAATCAACTTAAACTGGACAAGAGCTTGGTAGTTCACTGCCAGGGCATGAGCAGCTGGGTAGTAACCCAAAATCAATGTGAATCGTTCCACAGGAATGATTAGACCGAATGTTTTTTTCATCTGTAACATTTCACATGATTGTCGATTCAGTAAAATCCATTTTTCAACTATTAGTATTTAAGGATGCTTATAAAACAAACCTAATCCAATGGGTCCTTATATGCTTATAAAACAATTCTAAAATTACGGTTTCAGAATTGATTACTTGACGAAGTATTACAGTTAATAAACAATGTTTCGGAGTTATCAAGTGATACCCTATCATTTTAGAACTGAATGAAACTAAAAGAAAAGACATTTATAAGAACACAGATGTTGGTCACTTCGTAAGTGAAAGAGCAGTGAAGTTCGTATCGATGCTTAGGATGACGAACGCAATTAACGAAGTGACCAACATCTGTGTTCTCTTTGTTTAAGAGTAAACCTTATTTCGTTTGACTTCAAGACTAATTTAGTGTAAAAGTAATTTGCACTTATAACGCCTTACATTTCGAAGTGGCAGTTGTGGCCACAGTTAACAATACAGATAATGAGTATTGTTCATCGGGTACAAGGCTAAGTGGATTCGCTCAAGAAAAAGAATTTGAACTATAATTTGTTTTTTTTTCTAAGATTACGTCACATTTTTAGCTCTACAGCACATAATAAAACAGAAGGGTCTGCCTTTTCTTGCTGTGCAAAAGCCTCCTTGTCCACACTCAGGTAAATACTCCTCAAATTGAGGTAAAGAGCTTGTAATTGGTCACTTTACCTCACTAAAGTGCATTTAATAAGTGAGATTATGACATTTATCCAACGAGTCTTGATTCTTGTTTGCGAAACTCGTATACATTGTTGCACTGAGACTAACGGTGCCGTTAAAAGGATATTATTTAAATAGCCTCCATAACTTGTGACAATTAAATTAAATGGATATTCATGATTTCTCTAACGGACTTGATGATTGTACAATCATTAACGTTAATAAGTACCGAATCCATTTTCAAATACAAGTATCTGAGTTATGATAATGACTGATCAATCATTATCACATAAGTAACATGTAAATGAATTGCTTAACCCTTCATTCGTGTTACTTATGTGATAATGAGTGATCAGTCATTATTATAAAAACTACTTAGCCCTTTATTTGTATTACTGATGTGATAATACTGATAATGATTGATCAGTCATTATTATAAAAAAGGGTTGGCCCTTCATTTGTGTTACTTATGTGATAATGATTGATCAGTCATTAGATCATTATAAAAATGGCTTAGCATTTGCTTAGTACCTATTTGAAATGGCCAAGTCTGTGTGATTCCTTTTAGTTCATCTTGATATGATTAATATAAAAAATCGCCAAACGCTTTTATCATTTGTGTATGTGATTTTTTTTTTTCAATAAGACACTTAATATCCAAATTTTAGAAAACTTCACGCATTATAAATAATATTTGTTTTTTAATACGGTCATAGAGCGGTACAGAGGCCGGACATCCTAGAAGTAGCCACTTGTTTCTATGAAAATTTATACAAGAGCACACGTACCAACGACGGAAACGAACTACCATCCGAATCAAGAGAAGATAACTATAACAACACTGAAAACTTCGCGCCCTTCGACGAACATGAGGTATCCAAACTAATAAAGAAAATGAAAGCTAATAAAAGCCCAGGATGCGACGGAATTAGTAGCGACATGCTTATTGCATCCAGAGACATACTACTAACGCCAATCACCCAAGTCTTCAACAAAGTATTATATCAAAAAGCTGCCCCCAGTCAATGGGTAGAGTCAGACATTGTCATCCTATATAAAAAAGGGGATCCAAAGGACATTGCTAACTATCGTCCCATTAGTCTTATAGCGAGCCTCTACAAGCTGTTTGCTATGGGACTTCAAAACAGATTATCTCCGAAAATTGAAAGCTTTTTGACGGTTGAACAAGCGGGCTTTAGAAAAGGTTTTTGCACAATAGACCATATGCACACAGTAGAGCAAATAATCGAAAAATATGGTGAATTCAAAAGACCACTCTACATGGCGTTTATCGACTACCAGAAGGCTTTCGACTCTGTAGAGCACGAGTTTATATGGAAAGCACTGAAAGAAGCACAGATAAATGAAACATATATCGACATTATAAAAAACATTTACTTAAATTGCAAGAGTAGAGTGAAACTAGAAAACGCAGGAAGATATATAAAGATAGAAAGAGGCGTCAGGCAAGGCGACCCATTATCTCCCACTCTATTTATAAGCGTTTTACACTTAATATTTAAAGGTCTCAAATGGGAAAACATCGGAATCTATATTAATGGAAGCCGTCTGACGCACCTGGCTTTTGCAGACGATATCGTGCTACTTATCCGAAAGCTGCCGGGACATGCAGTTCATGCTTAAAACTTTGCATTTTGAAAGTAAACAAGTCGGCCTAAACATGAACCTTCAAAAAACAAAGCTAATGACAAACACTGAAGAAAAAGACATTTTCATAGACACTATCAGACTGGACTATGTTAAAGATTATATTTACCTAGGCAAAAAAATATCCTTCAGTACAGATAACAACGTGGCAGAGGTAGATAGACGGGTAAAGAAAACTTGGAACAAGTTTTGGTCTATGGCAAATGTGCTGAAAAGCTCCTTGCCCCTATCTATATCTTAAAAATAAACTGCTGGACTCATGCTTGCTTCCTACACTTAGTTATGGCTGCCAAACGTGGAAATTCACCAACCACATAAAAAATAAAATTAGATCATGTCAGAGAGCCATTGAACGGAGCGTTTTAAAAGTACGACGGATAGACAAAATAAAACATACCAATATTAGAGAAAAAACCAAAGTTATTGATGCCCTCGAGCACGCTCTCAAGCTTAAATGGCAATGGGCAGGCCACATAGCAAGAATGCACGACGCCAAATGGACAAAAAGGGTTACTATATGGAAGGGACCAACTGGCAAACGCAGAGCAGGGCGGCCACGCGCTCGATGGGCTGACGACATTATTAAGGTCACGAATGACTGGATTACAGAGGCACAAGACAGGGAACGTTGGAAAAAGTTGGAGGAGGCCTTTACCCAGAAGGGGTCCTAGCGTAAAATAATAATAATTTTCTAATTAAGTTACCTTACCTATTTGTTAATTATGCGTTATGGAATAAAAAGGTTTTTTATTTTATTTTATTTTACGGTCATAGATCAGAAATTTTTAGACAGATATTTATGTCCATTATTCAACAATTTATTTGCTTTTATCCTCGAATTATAAATGTCCCCACTCACTTATATAATAAAATAATTTTGAGCTCTATTTCATCAAGTTAATATCCTTTTTCCTTTGCAGACTTATGCGAATAGGTCCTTTCTCCCACGAAAATGTCGCAGTTTTAAGAAATGAGATAATAACTCTTCTGTTTTATCAGCACTGCCATTAGTGCCGATAAAGTAAAACTCTGTCAAGCTTCGCAATAACTTATTGGGTATTTTGCATAAACTATTTTTAAATTGGTCCTAAAGATCTATCTGCTACATTCCTATTATACATTTTGCTGTGATAAATGATATTGCTCTTATAAAATTATGTTGCTTTGAATATATTATTCAAGTAAGCTTTTATACTATTTTATGTATATTTTGTTGAGTTCTGCAAAATTAGGTTCAATTGAACTAGAAGGCATTTTGTTCGCGCGGGGAAAGTAAGAAATAATACCTCTTTATGGCTTATTAAAGTTTGATAATGGAGTGATAGGTGATATATCTGCAATCAAAAATGATTAAATTCTGTTTTAGCCTGATGATACCACAAATAGTTATAGGATACTTTTTATGCTTCGACGGGAGAACCAAAAAGAAGGTTATACCTTTCTCTCCCCTGCCGAACAAAGTTGCCCACATTCATGTACTAAATAAAATCAAAAATAACACATTAAATACAGTACCAGTCTGCAGTGTGCAGTTTCTGCGGCTTACTGTATAAAGCCAAACACATTATTATGAATCATAATCATATACAAGCATCACAATCGATAACCAAATTCGAATCGGATAAACAAAGCATCGATAACAATATACAAAACACGGTAAACATTAGCATGCTAACCGTCAACAGCCTCGACACAGATTCAAAGCCTTCGCCCGCCATATTCGGCAGGTGACGTGTGCATCCATTCATGATATTCCAAATTTGAATCTGAGCTACTCCGACGCCCAAAATTCTAAATTCGTATATCCTCTCGCGCCCATTCAAATATGGCTTGCCTTGAGAACGAGAGGGACGGCAAAATATGAAATTCGATTTTTAAACTTCGGAGTAATATCGCTGTCTCCGTTCAATCTTTTACGAACTCTAGCGAGTAGAAAGAAGGTTCAATAGCGAATGAATCGATTTTACTTTCGTTTTTTGAATGCATTATTATGATTATGTTCGTGGTGGAACTTATGGTCTTATCAAGTATATAATTATGTAAGATTGCGTCAGTTCATGCTCGGCTGGGTTCGAATTCGTTTAAATCGTCGAATATGGATATGTCGAGGTATCGTTAGTGGTATAATTTGTATTTTTTTGCTCTCTGAATTTCTCAACTGAATTTTGTGCATGTGACCCTCAGCCATGCGTTTTATTTCTATTAAATAAACCTCTATAACCGGCAGGAAATGCAGGATTCTGTGATTTTCTTTGCAACTTACCGTACGTATATATTATTATTTTATATTTTAATATCTATAATTGTTTTACTATATTATTTATATATTTATTTATTTTATTTTATTTTATTTTATTTTATTTTATTTTATTTTATTTATTTATTTACACACACAACTGTCCTTACAGGCTTACCTAATTCGACAGCATGGAATATTTACAAAATAGACACAAATACAGGCATAGTACACAAATACAACACTACACGTCAACTAATTATACTATTTACTATACAGCATAACATAAAACATAGAGTGTGGCCCTTGTGAATTCGCTCAAAGAACAAAAGAAAAGATCAGATGCGTTTGCTACTCGATTGAGAGTGCGAAGCGCTCTGGTAAAGGGTGCTTGGCGCAGCAATTGCGTTCTGGCTTGAGGCTCCGCGAGCAGGCTGGGCCGCCGCCGTCGCCACACGTATTGCTGCGGCACGTACAAACTGACCTCCGCTAGGACTCCTGGGTTGAATACCTTGCCCCGCAATAACTTAAAAATATATAATGCTAACCCTAATTCCCTTCGGACTTCTAGTCGATTGTATCCAACCATGCCTAGTAAAAATAACGTAGGGTACATTAGCGGGTAAAAAGGATACACCCCGTACATCTTTAAATATAAAAATCTAATAAATTTGTTCTGTATGCACTCCAACATAAGCCTATATTTAGACTCATGCGGGCTCCAGATGACTGCATTACATTCTAGGTGACTCCTAACTATCGCCTCGTATAATGCTCGTATCGCATTCATATTATTAAAATCCTGCGATTGGCGCATTATAAAGCCCAGGTTTCTGAAAGCTTTTTTGCATACCTGAGTAATGTGATCTCGATATGTAAGATCAGCTTTCAGAAGCACTCCCAGATCTTTTACCTGATCGACTCGCTGCATCACTGTTCCCTCCAGCATGTATTGATAGTGATGCGGATTTTTAGCTCTACTAAAAGAAATTACGGAACATTTTGACGCATTAAATGATAGCTTGTTCGCTAAGCTCCAGTTAACTACTCTACATATGTCTTCCTGTAATTTAAGACAGTCCGAGCTATCACCAATTTTTCGAACAAGCTTTAAATCGTCCGCAAAAAGCAAACAAACGGAATCCTTGACTACTTCAGGAAGGTCGTTTACCATTAAGTTAAATTGCAAGGGTTTCAAATTGCTGCCCTGACTCACTCCAGACCTTGTGAAATATGGCTCCGACCGAAAGCCAGCGCAGTCCACATACTGGCGTCTTTCCCGCATATAGTCAGCAAAAAAATATAAAGTATGTGGACTACATCCTAGGTTCGCTAATTTAGCCAATAAGATATCATTATCAACGGTATCAAATGCCTTACGAAAATCGAAATATGCGACATCGACCTGCTTCCCGGCATCCACAGCAGGGACTACGTTCACCATAAGGTGTAGCAGGTTTCCTGTAGTACTACGCCCGCTCCGGAAGCCATACTGCGCATCCGACAGCTGGCTACTCACCTGTGCGTTCACCGATTTGTAAATCGCGGATTCGAATACTTTAGCGGGAGTAGACAACACTGCTACAGGTCGATAGTCACTGGCTTCCGTTCCACCTCGTCCTTTTGGCACAGGAACTACCCTTGTCAATTTCCACTCCTGGAGAAACACTGCTGATTTTAAACAAGAGTTAAATACATGCTGCAAAGGCGCCGCTAGAACACTACGACAGTCTTTAAAAATAAACGGTGGGATTCCGTCCGGCCCAGCAGAGCGTTTCGGGGGCAGCGTGGCCAAGGCCTGTTGTACTTCCACCAGTTGCAGGCTCGAAACGTGGACCCTAGCGCTATCCGCCGTCGATGATGTGGCTGTCACTTTATATCAGATGATGATACTTTTTACTCTGCTAGCGATGATAGTTGTGCTTTTCTATCAATAAATTCACTTGATTCTTCCCTTTCACTGAGTTCAGAGCTTTCGCGCGAATTTATAAATTCTCCTAACTTTAACGTTTGTCACATAAACGCTCAAAGCATCCCGTCGCATTATTCGAACAGATGCAGATTTTATTCATGCTATTTTAGTTTCAGAAAGTTGGTTGAAACCTACGCTTGCTTCAACTTCCTATGCCCTTTCTGGGTATGTATTAATCCGAAATGATCGAACTGGGAAAGGCGGTGGCGGTGTTGCCATTTATCTCAAAAGCTCCATTCCGTTTACAATTTTACATTTATCAGAATCTCTTTATTCCAGCTCAGCGGAATGGATATTTCTTGAGATAAATATTAAAGGGGTTAAGGCTCTCCTGGGGGTAGTTTACTGTCCTCCAACTATAGATTATTTTTCCGACCTTGAACAAATTCTTGAGTCCTTAAGTTCAGATTACACACATCATCTTGTTATGGGTGATTTAAACACTGATATCTCTAAAGACACCCTGCAACGTCGTAAATTAATATCATTAGTTAGTTCTGTCAGCTTCTCTCTTCTTCCTTTATCACCAACTCATCACACCACTTCATCTGACACATGGCTAGATGTGATTTTAACCTCTTCTCCTGATCTCGTTGAGAAGCATGGTCAGTTCTTGGCCCCCGGATTTTCGCACCACGACTTACTTTTTGCCTCTTATAAAATTAGACCCCCTAAGTGCAAACCTGCCTTAGTTTATATGCGTTGCTTTGCCAAAATTAACTCCGATGCCCTTTTCAATGATGCTAAAGCTATTGACTGGTCCCCTGTGTACTCTGCCACTACGGCTGAAGCAAAAGTAGCCTGTTTTAATGGTGCAGTGTTAGCACTGTTTGATAAGCATGCCCCCTTACGCGCTGTAAGAGTCAGACGCCCACCTGCACCCTGAATTACTGAGGGTGTACGCATGGCCATGCGTAAAAGAGACCGTGCATTTAGACTTTTTAAACGAGACCGTACCGACGACAACTGGAGACTATTTAAGACAGCTTGTAATCGCTGCAATCAGATGGTGCGTTCCGCGAAGCGGCGTTATATTCATGACAATGTATCCTCATCTTCTATGGCTGATGTCTGGAAATTTCTGAAGTCTCTTGGCCTAGGTAAACCTACTACTGGTTTCGATGGTACTTCCTTTTCTCTTAACGACCTGAAAAGACATTTCTCAGCTGCTCTCTCCGTTGACAGTCATATTAAGTCCATTACTCTTTCCGATATTTCGTCGCTTCCACCCTTTGTTACAGAAACCTTTTCTTTTTCACCTGCTTCTCAGAATGACGTCAACAACATAATCAAAACTATTAAATCTAAAGCCGTTGGATTTGATGATATTGGTCGTTATATGGTGGTGTCTCTTCTGGACAGTGTGCTCCCTATACATACATACATACATACATAAAATCACGCCTTTTTCCCAACGGGGTAGGCAGAGACCACATCTTTCCACTTGCTACGGTCCTGACATACATCTTTCGCTTCATCAACATTCATTAATCTCCTCATGCATGCTCGTCGGTTTAAAGTACTCTTGACTTGCCCTTTTTTCAGAACCTCCCTATAATTACCGATATTATCAATTTCTCGTTGTGCAGTGGCGAATTCCCTTCACTCTGACGCAAAGCTTTTGTTATTCCCCTGCCTAAAATCAGTAACCCCACTTCGGTTAGCAATTTCAGGCCGATTTCTATTCTTCCCTTTTTGTCGAAAATCGCTGAAGCGGTGGCTCATAAACAACTTTCGTGTTTTATCTACTCTCACCAGCTCATGAGCCCCTTTCAGTCCGGTTTTCGTCCTAGTCATAGCACCTGCACTGCACTCCTTAAGGTGACTGAGGATATCAGACGGGGCATGGAGGATCAATTGGTCACGGTACTTATTTTGATCGACTTCTCCAACGCATTTAATACTGTTGATCATGACATTCTTCTTGCCCTCTTGGAATATCTCAATGTGTCGTCTTCTGCCCTTAGTTGGTTCTCTGCATATCTTCGGGGTCGTCAACAGGCAGTCCGGGTTGACCGGTCATTGTCTGACTGGTGTGACCTTACCACTGGCGTACCTCAAGGAGGAATTCTCTCTCCTCTCCTGTTTTCCACTTTCATCAATTTTATCACCCCCGACTTACGCTCTTCGTACCATCTCTATGCAGACGACTTACAACTCTACGACCAGTGCAATGTGACTGACCTTAAGACCTGTATTGAAAAGCTAAACTTGGACCTTTTACATATCCAGCGATGGTCTGAAAAGTTCGGACTATTTGTTAACCCATCGAAGTGTCAGGCCATTGTCATCGGTAGCTCCCGCCAGCTTGCTAAGATTAATCTAGACACTCTCACGCCTGTACGCTTCAACGGCACCACTATCCCCTTCAGCCCCAGCGTCAAAGATCTAGGGATTATCTTAGACAGTACTTTGAGTTGGAAGGCGCAGGTTGCCGAAGTTAGTAGAAAAGTTATGGGTTCTTTACATGCTCTGAACAAGCTGAAAAACTTTTTACCCAGTAAAACTAAGATTTTATTAGTTCAGGCGTTAATTTTACCCATAATAGACTACGGTGATGTGTGTTATCCAGACTTAACCGTAGAGCTTATGAATAAATTGGAGAGACTTCTCAACAACTGCATTCGGTTCATCTTCTGTCTTCGTAAGTATGACCATGTGTCTTCTTACCGCTCTCAGCTGGGCTGGTTTCCTATCCGCGTACGACGTGAAATTCGAATGCTGTGCACTCTGTTTTCTGTTCTCAAAAATCCAATATCTCCCGAATATCTCAAAAATTTCTTTCACTATTATGGTGTAACCCGTGACCGTCAATTTCGCTCTTCTGGCAATCTGTCTCTCTCGATCCCTCGTCACCGTACTGGTTTTATGTCCAAATCGTTCACCGTCCAAGTTTCCCGTCTCTGGAACCACCTTCCCCTCAAGATCAAACAAGCTCCGAACAAATGCGCTTTCAAAAAATGTTTGCGTGACCTCTACGCTAGCAGAGTTGTGAATTCTTAGGTTATCTGATTAGTATGTTTCATCTGTATTTATTTATATGTGTATATATTATATGATATATGTATTTATCTAAATATTATTTATTAAAACTTGTTTAAGTTAGTTGCACCGCCCACAATTTATCTGCTTTGCCCGAAGGTTGACTGGTAGAGAATGCCTCATGGCATTAAGTCCGCCTTTTGTACGATAAGTTTTCTTTTGTGCAATAAAGATTAAATAAATAAATAAATTACGCCTGTTGATTTAAGTTAACAATATATTTTTTTGTTACAGGTATGTACTCACTTACGTATGACACTAATTTTAGTCTAATTAGTGCCTGAGTAGTGGCACGACTGCAAAAAAAAGAACGATGAATCACCTGGCTATCGAGGTACGTATATAAGGCTAAATGCCAATCAGGTTTTTTTAATTGTTAACTTTGCTTACTCGAAATAAGTGCTGTGGATTTTGTATCAATTAAATAAAATAAAATAACATAAAAACAGTCGCAACACCAAGTTATGTCGGTTCAGAAGATCCAGGGCTGCCGAAAGGCCTCAACTCGGGTCGTCGGTCGAGTCGTGAGGTCGCACCGCGATTGCGCTTCCCATCCTGTCACTGCGCAGAAAAAGTGCGCAAATTTAGTGCATATTGCTTTCACTTTCGTCCTGTTTAGGTCTAGGAGATGAGTGTTTGTTAATGTCAAAGGTTAGAAAGGTCAACTCTCACAAGCGCCACAATTTTACACTTGTTAGTATTTCCTTGGATTGAATGTAACTGCGCAATGCGCATGCGCCAGTAATTAAAGAGGAGCCATAGGAAATGCATATGCCTGTCATTTGAACTTTAGCGGTATTACTAATTTTCACGCCTAGAATTTATAAATAAATAAAATCTTACAAAAATCGACCTAGTCGCGCCCTAAGCAATGATTGTACTGTAAATACATACACACATAACATCCATGAACCAGTTACAAATATTCGTGTTCATCACACAAATATTTGCCCTTGCCGGGATTCGAACCCAGGACCGTCAGCTCAGTAGGCAGCTGTACAAACTGCGCCAACCGCGTCATCAAATATATTTTTTTTTGTTGTTATATATTTTGTCCCATTAGAATTAACTTTCTTTCAAATCGTTTTGTCAATTCCAGTGCTCAACAATGTAAGCTACCGCTAGATTTAGATTTAGATCTATTTATTTCATAATGTAAAATGTGAATATAAATTACACTAAGTCAATTTACATGCACTTATACTATGATCGTCATGTATATTAATATTAACAGATAAAATGTGATGAAATTGATAGTAATAAAACAGATAAAATAATTACATGTCAAAATTTTAAACAAACGGATAAAAATTTCAAAGAAGCTCATAAATGGATTGTCAAAATACAAGAATTAGCACGATAAAAATAACACTAAAAATAACAAAGTCAAATAAGGCAATAATTAGAAATAAGGTCAAAAGTAACTTAGGTATTGTCAGTATATAATGTAATTAATTAATGTCTATATTCGTCCATTAGCACATCGATGTCGACACAGTGTCGTTAAAGGCAATGGTGCAACTCAAACGAGAGCATTTTCCTGGGAATGCGTACGCGCCACCACTTAATAGTGCTTGTGAAAGTGATCCGATCATTTCAATATGCAGTTTTGTGCAATATGGTCGAAGAGAAATAAGCGTCACTTTTAATGCGTTGTGCGAACAAATATCGGGTTATGTTATTGACGGGTATACTTTAGTCCCTGGACTTCTCAGTTTTCTCTGCGGTTGGGCAAGTTGCGGAAAGTTTGCAATAAATCCATACTAATATTATAAATGCGAAAGTGTGTCTGCCTGTCTGTTACCTCTTCACGCTTAAACCGCTGAACCGACTTAGATGAAATTTGGTATGAAGATAGTTTGAGACCCGAGAAAGGGAAATATCCTTATTCATCCCGAAAATATTTAGTGTTCCCGTGGGATGAGCGGGTAACACCGCGGGGCACAGCTAGTTTAGAATAAATCCGAAAATTTCTGGAAACGAATACAAGATTTTTTAAGAATATTTCAATGAGGAAATTTTCAGGAAACTTTCCTTCGCCACATTATTAGGCTCCTTACATGTATCTGGTGGATAAAAGAGGCTTCTATTGACTAACATAATACCGTCAAGTACCTAAGTACGTCCCCAACGCCCACAATCTGCACAGAGCTCACAAAAAGCTAAACAGAGACTGGCAGCTTCCTAGCACAGCGTATCAGCATAGCTCGACACCTCCTACGTATACTGATGCAACTGACATTTTTACGATTTTCGTTTTTTTGCATATTTGGGATCAAAATACTTATATCTACATGCCATACAATTTTCATGACAAAATTACTGTTAGTTTTCGAAATAAAGTGACGTATACTGATACAACTAACACCGTTTTTTAATTTAGAACATCGTATACTGAGATAAGTCACTTGTACCACTGTACGCAGTACAACTATCAAGTACAAGTGGCAGTTATCTCAGTATGCTTGCTCGTCATCGTTGCGGACGTAAGATGTCCCACTACGCGCGACGGACAGTCGATGCGGCCTACGTCTTTTCTACCTACTACGTATCAAATTAGGCTTAATTTTGGTTATGATACAGTTTTCTCCAATCAATACCGATGGTTGCTTGGAGTACAATAATAGCCATATGTCGCCATTACCTACAGTAAACCATAGTCAACACTAGGGCTGCCATCCAACCGGGTTACCCCGGATTTGTCCTAGTTTGAAGCCGTCCGGGGGCCGTCCGGGGGCCGTCCGGGGTTTAATGTCAATAAAAAATAAAGCATTTTTTTTTTATTAATGGGGGAAATCCAAGTTACGCCAAATGTCCGGGTTTTTAAGTCTTTGTCCGTATTCGGCGAATTTAGAGATGGCAGCTGCTTAGTTGGCACAACAGGCAATTGTAAAGTAAAATAGCAAAAAAGATGTCGGTAACTTACGTGTAATTTAAAAAATATTTGGATCAACGAACAAAGAAAGTAAAAATTTAATCAAGAGTTTAAATAAAAAAATAAATACGGGAAAAACAAGCCAAGAAAACAAATAATAAACATATAAGACAAAAATTACGTTAAATTTTAGTGTCTGAACGGATTTTTTTTAAAATAATAAATAAATTTTAAGGGACCATCTAACACGAATCGACCCAGTGTCCCAAGCAAAGTAAAGCTTGTACTATGGGTAGGTACAAGATGACGATAATATATATACATACTTTATAAAGTACATGTAGAGATAACATCCATAACCAGGAATAAATATTCAAGTTCATCACAAACATTTTTGCTGGCGGCTGTTTGAATTTGATTGAAATGTATAATTTGTACAAGGAGTCGTTTAATTCTACCAAATACGAAGCGCAAGCTTAGTCTGTTCGACAATACCGTGATATTTTCAGTCAAAATATTAAGTTGACGCTTGTCACATTTACGAGAATTTGAAAACATCTACTGAAAAACAAACATCCAAACACAATGGCACATGGAGGTAAGAGACTTGAAATAAATAGGAAAAAAACTCAAACATAACAAAAAAATGCGACTGCTGTATTCGACCTTCAAAAACCTTGACATCTCCTCACGGTAATATAAGCATGTTTTATTACAATAAAAACTTAAACTGTATAATTCACAGCATTTGGTTTGGGAATGCTACTTGTACTGTTGACATGACTAAATGTCAAATTATTTGACTTAATTAAATTAATACTTCAAGATGATGTAGATGAATTCAGGTTTTGGTCTGACAATTCTGATGGACAAAATTGGAACCGGAATCTACTATATATAAATATTAAAACAGTAATAATGTTGATAATACCGCTGTAAGAAAGATAAAAACACCATTCCCTAAATGCAGGCTGTGATTTTAATTACCTTTTAAATAAACGTAATTTTAGTGTAAATTTGCTTTATTTATTGTCTTTCAAACGTAATTTGCTAAAATATCCTAAATACCAACCTCTGAACTTACTATATAGGACATAACATACAAAATAACCTTAACAGTATACTGGTACATAACGGAATGATTCAGGCGTATACTGGTACAAGTGACAAATCAGATGAAACTAACCGATCAGATCCATCCAAACACGAGCTATGAGTTTGTTTATATATCTAATAAATGATACATGTCCATAATAGGCAAAATAATAATATAATTATCCATATTCATCTAATCATAGTTTACGACGTATACTGGATCAAGTGGTAGTTGTATCAGTATACCAAGAACTTAGAACTAGTAAATTTCACGTATACTGGTATATCTACCTTTTTTACTAAAAGTACAATTAATTTTGAAATAGTAAATATGTAGATTTAAGGAAAATATATTCATTAAAAGTATTTGAAATTTTCATTACATTATTTCAACGTATGAGTTAGTTATGGCACTTCATACCTTTGAACAGCCGTCCTGTAAAATCGTGATTTTGCACTTGTATCAGTATACGTAGGAGGTATCGAGCTGTTCAGCGAGATGATCTCATCATCCAGCAAAAATCCTGTGAAATTGTAATCGTTAGCCATTGAACTTTCCGGGGATCCGAGCCAAAATATATACAGAAATCCTGTAGCAAACAGTAACAGTGATAATACTGATAAAAATTATGAATACGACGAACGTTTTGAAATATACACACGTTAAAAAACACTACACTACCTAAAAAAACTTTAGATGGTTACCCGAAACTCATATTAGTTGTGTTGGCTGTTGGTCGGTAACCCGATACGGCATCGCCGGTTTGGTAATCGAAATTAACGTACGAGATCGATCCCAGGTACAATCAGGGAAAAAAGTGTGATTGGATTTTGACGCGCCAATAAATAATTAAACATGATTATGTATTAGCACCTAGAACTCAAACGAATGAGCTAATTCGATGTAGCTTTTCGATATATTTAATTTTGCAATAACCCGAGTTTCTAACACCATTATATTTATCAGATGAATATTACGAAATAACCATTTAAAATACCATACCAAGGTTTATGAAACATACATTTAAATTTAACGGATTCCTGAAATTAATTTGGAGAATAAAGTGTTTATTACGGTATTGGGTGACAGGTCAAATCACTACATAGTATAAAATAAAGTCCCCGTGCTGTCTGTCTGTCCCTTTTATGCTTAGATCTTTAAAACTACGCATCGGATTTTGATATCTTCAATATATAGTGTGATTCAAGAGGAAGGTTTATATGTATAATACATGCATAATTTATCAGCGTTGCACCCGTGCGAAGCCGGGTCGGGTCGCTAGTTTCTACTAAAATAATAACTAATGACGTCATAAAAATCTGTAGTCAAACTCTTTTAAATTTTGTTTAATTTAATATATATAAATATATATATATAGTTTGTTTTTAATATGAATGTTATAGTGGCGCGTGGCAAACTCGAGCTAGCGGCTTTGCGATAATAGATACAATGGCCATTGTTTGAAAGATTAGGGCTCGAAGCGAAAAATTCACCTGGGAAGAGCCGTACTATACTAAAATGTCTAATTCTTTTGATACTTTCTTTCATTTAGTGTATTGTTCTAGTATAGTAAATAGCTTGTTTTTTTTTTACATTTAGGCCTTGTATCCACGAGCGTACCTTATCGTTTAAGGCATTCCATGGCAAGTCCCCGCTTGCCAAACCATTATTTTGCATAGCGCTCCACAATACCCCATTCGTAGCTAATCACTTAATCGCTCCCGTTTCTGTCGTGTTTTACTTACACTTTAGGTTACGCAAACTGTCAGTATAATACTGTACCTTATTAGTTTCTTGCATATTTCCCTCATATTAATATTTGCTATTGGACCTACATTCAGTAATCTCGAGGTAAATAGAACATCAATCACTTAGACATGTATAATGAAACGTCAAACTTAGTCAATAAAGCAATATTTATGCACTGTATGTGTAAGGTGGTTTAATGAAGAATGGCCTTTCCCAAACTATATTACGCCTTTTCTTATCAACTGGATTTTTGTTTAAAATTAACATTTTATAATTTTTATAGAATTAATCAAGTTTAGTTTATTTTATAAAATCGAATACCACCAAACCGAAACCAAAAACTACCAAAACCACACATTTTTTTTTGTTTTTGATAAAATTTCGAGTAATTAAATAAATGGGAAAAATAGGTATGCCACAGGGAAGTATACTCTGTATTATGATGTATAGTCGGCCACGCACGGCATGGCTCTCAGCCCGAGGACAGTTTTAATCGGTCTGACATTAAAAAAATCAACCGCCGGGAGCCCTACAAAGATAAGTAAAATTTATGTGCAACATCAATCTGTTTGTTGTTAGTTATGTTGGTAATTAGTGGGTTATGTTTCTGATTAATAATGTGGGAATTATGTGAGAATTAATAATGACGTTCAGAATTATGACTCTTATGAGCGAGTCTTAAGCGTTTAAATTCATAATTCATTAAACTTCATAATTCATTAATTTTGACCTTGAGTGAAATTGTCACTACAAGTGACTACAAATGACAATTTCACTTGATATTAAATTATTTATTAACCATGATTAAGAAAAAAATGCATTAAATATTTTTCGGTTTTTTAGATAGTATTCGCTTTGGGACAGCTTCGTAGCTATTGCACTAACAACTGGGGAAAACGTGTCATAAAAACTACACACCTCCAAAACAGACTCACTAATTCACTATGCCACCAGCGTAGCCAGTAGCCACACTTAGTGAGGCGCAAGCGGCGGTCGGCTGCATCGCCACGCCCCACGGCCAATCGCGTCCTTGTTACACAAACAGCCAACAAATACAGTTTACAGACGGAATAGATCAAAAGACTTTCTCTAGTAAATGAATGAAAACAAGCGGAACTATTTTAGTAACAAAATTGCTTTTCAATGTTTTAATATTTTATCTTATTATTCTATTTTTAATGTGAAAATATTATTTTTTTATAAATATTGGCACAAAAGCAAATAATAAAAGAAAAATATTATCCACTGCAATGTGAGTGTGTAAATTAAAAAAAATAAAACTTTTGATGCTCACTGTACCCAGATGGACCTGTCACAGTGCCCACATGGGCAAACAGTGAGTGAAAGTGATCGGATCATTGTTGCGGCAACGATTACCATTTTAGGAAGCCGGAACGACTCACGCTGACGTACTGCCGAGACAGACATTTGCATAATTATAGGTATGTTTATGGTCTTTGATGTATTGCTGTCATAACAGCAAATATTGGATGTATTTATGCGAGAACAAGCCTGCAATTTCTTATGGACAACTATGACGGGTACAATACAATACAATTCTGCTTTATTGCACACTAAAAACAGTGTATAGGTACAATACAATCATAATTACGGTAGACAATAGGCAGGCTTACCGCTAAAGAGCGATCTCTTCCAAAGAAGAAAAACCAAAAAGGAAAGGTATAATTTTCTTCGCGATCATAAAAATTGTATGACAAGGCGCTCTTTCATCGACAGACTACTATATTAGTTAATTGTCTTTTCCTTCTTTTCATCTTATGCTCTTGTCGTGTCTTACCGACAGCTAAGTGAGGAAGTAACTAATGGATTGAACCTTGACCCACTGGATCCAAATCAATCACAGCGCCTAACGAATTCATTAGTGTTGGTGTAGCCTTCAAAATTAGCAATAATTAATGATGACTATTATAGTGACAAGTATATATGAGGTTCGGTGTTTTACAGTGTTTCTAATTGAGATAAATTGTACCTATAATGCGCTTCGCTTGTCGATTTTATAAAGGAATATGTAAATACAGTGCGTGAGTTTACAGAATATGGTCGCGTCTGTCTCACTCGCTCTTACGCAATCCAGATAAGAATAAGAACCTCTCAGTTTTCACCTAAACCTGAATCCCAATCTGCGAGCTCACGAAGTATACCTACTTGGTTGGCGAGGTTAGCATAATAACTATCTACGGATAGACTAGTTGTGGAAAGCTTCCAAAAAGTTGAGAATATTTCCGGAAATTTCTGGAAAGAAGAATATTTTCTTTGAATTTCCCAAACACAAACATTCACCTTTACAATTGTAACATTATTGTCTATGATTATTGAGTCTGTGATACCTAGTCTATGTTTAGAAAAATAAATCACTTTCCGTCTGAACTCTGGTGTCTCAATGGCCGTGTGCCGATTAATAATTAATATAAAATAAGAAGACCACATCCCCACGCTCAACAACACATGGTGTCAGAAGCGGTAACTTGGCTGGACAACAAATAAGCAAAAATGACTGAAGGAACGCAACAAAAAACACAAAACGTAATATTGGCAAATGGACTCAAACCGTTACTCCTTAACGGTAATGGCGGCTCCAACAATGAGAGTGCAAATTTTGAGAAGTGGAGACTATGGAAGCAAAAATTCGAAATTTACTTCGAAGCGAACGATCTTGACAAAATTCCAGAAAAGAAACAGGTTGCTATTTTCCTCAATGCCATCGGAGATGAAGGACTAGAAATCTTCAACTCTTTCAACACGGAAAGAACAAATGAAACATTGAAAACCGTTATCGAAAAATTTGACTCTAAATTTAACGCCTGCAAGAACGTCACCGTCGAAAGGTATAATTTCTTCACCCGTACTCAAAAGTCAGATGAATCCTTTGATGACTATGTAACTACTCTTAACAATTTGTCAGCCAGCTGTAATTTTGAAGCTCTAAAAGAATCATTGGTCAAGGACATGTTTATAATTGGCATAAGAAACACATCTATAAAAGAAAAATTGTTACAAAACGAGGACATCGTCGAGGTGAATAAAGCTGTTCACATAGCTAAAACATTGGAACTATCATGCCAGCGGTCAAGAAAATTGGCAGAAGAAAATCAATCTGAACGAGAAAGTCAAGTCCAGGCGATATCAAAAAAATATAATAAAAACGTCACACCAAGAAAACATAAGCCAAGAAACTCGTCAACAGTCAGAAACACTTATTACTCTCAAGAAAGAAATTCGTCGGAAGGTCGGTCCAGATCCAAGTCCCCATATAACAAGAAGTGCAAGAGATGTGGTCAAATTCATCGCACAAAGTGTCCGGCACAAGGAAAAACATGTCACGTCTGTAAAAAGCCTAATCATTTTGCCCAATTTTTTTCTATAAGGACAAAAATGTAAGTTTAGTATCATATAAGTCTAGTCATTCTAATTCACAGAACAAGTCAATCTTGTTAGATGAAAATGGTCAAAATTGTTATGATTTTATAATAAATGCAGTCAATAATAAGTCTAGTCATAATAATTGGGAAATAAATTTAAAATGTTATAATGAAATACTAAAATGCAAAATTGATACTGGTGCAGACATAAATGTAATTTCAATTAATACGGTCAAAGAGTTGGAAAGTAAAATTGACATGCGATTACCTATAATGAATTCACATAATAAGATTTTTACATTTTCAGGACATTCAATAGAAAACCTAGGTAGTATTATGCTGACTTTGACTTTTGATAATGGAAAACAAGAAAACATCAAATTTTTTGTGGTCAATTGTGAATGTTCGACTATACTGGGCTGGAAAACATGTGAAGACTGCAACATTGTGAAACGACTGTGTGAATTGTCAACAAAACAAGAACCAAGGTCAGTACAATCTTTATTAGACTCATACTCAGACACATTTGAAGGATTAGGTTGTTTACCTATTGAAGCTCACTTACATGTAGATGACAGTGCAATACCAAGAGTTTGTCCAGTAAGAAGAATACCCTATGCATTACATCCTAAACTTAAGTCAGAATTAGAGCGTATGGAAAAATTAAAAGTCATTGAAAAAGTAACTAAGCCTACGGATTGGGTAAATGCTATAGTACCTATTGAAAAACCTAATGGTCAACTTCGTATCTGTCAAGATCCTAGAAATCTTAACAAAGCAATTAAAAGACCTCATTTTCCTTATCCAACATTAGATGACTTACGTTCTAAAGTGTCAGGCGCTGCTGTATTTTCGAAACAAGATGCCAACTCAGGATACTGGATGATAAAACTTGATTCAGAAAGTAGTGATCTATGTACTTTCAATACTCAATTTGGAAGATACAAATTTCTTAGACTTCCTTATGGGATAAATTCAAGTGGTGAAATTTTTCATAGAGCTATGTCAGAATTATTTGGTGAATTGCCAGGTGTCTTAATATTTGTGGATGATATTTTAGTGTATGGGTCAAACCAAACAGAGCATGATGAAAGATTAGAAAGTGTTCTTAAAAAAGCAAGAGAAGTCAATTTAAAGTTCAATAAGTCAAAATGTATTTTCAACAAGTCAGAAGTCACATATGTAGGACATGTGTTTAATAGAAATGGAATTTCAGTCGATCCATCAAAAGTCGAAGCAATTGTCGATATGCCTAGGCCCCAAAATGTCAAAGATTTACAACGATTCTTAGGTATGGTCAATTATCTTGGGTCATACATACCAAACTTAGCACATGAAACTAGTCTACTCAGAGATCTTCTTAAAAAACAAAACATATGGCAATGGACGCAAAATCATGAAAATCAATTAAATAGATTAAAAGAACTAATATGTAAATCACCCGTTTTAGTGCATTATGACGTAAATAAGCCTATTAGAATGTCAGTAGATTCTTCAAAAAGCGCAGTAGGAGCAGTTATTTTTCATGGAAACAATCCAATAGCCTATTCATCGAAGTCCTTAACAAATTCACAAGTTCACTATGCACAAATCGAAAAAGAATTGTATGCTATTCTTTTCGGTTGCAAGAAATTTCATCAATATATTTATGGCAAAACAATTCAGGTAGAGACTGATCATCAACCATTGGTCACTTTATTCAAAAAGCCTCTGTCAGATGTGCCAGCACGGCTGCAAAGGATGATGATAGCGTTACAGTCATATGATTTAATAGTATCATATACCAAAGGTACAGAAACGTATATTTCTGATACTCTTTCAAGGGCACCGATAGAGACAACAACCATAGAAAAGTTTGATATAAACGAATTGGACAACAATATAGTCTGTCGAGTCAAATTACTAACTTCTAACTTAGCCATAACCCAGAATAAATTAGATCAAATTAAATCTCATACTTTGTCAGACATAACATTGCAGAAATTAAAAGAATACTATTTAGAAGGATGGCCAAATAGTAAACAAAAATGTGATCCTATAACATTACCATTTTGGAATATTAGAGATGAAATACATGTCATAGATGAAATAATTTTTAAATGTCAATCAGTTATTATTCCTAAGTCGATGAGATCAGAAATTTTAAACATTTTACATGAAGGACATATGGGTATGGAAAAAACAAAAAAATTAGCCCGTGGGTTAGTATTTTGGCCTAACATTTATCATGATATAGAAATAAAAGTCAGACAATGTGAATCGTGTATGATTCATAGTTCAAATAAAACAAAGGAAACTTTATTATGCCATGAACAACCAAGTGTGCCATGGCAGAGGGTAGCGACAGATTTATTCGAGTTCAATAATAAAAAATATTTATTGTTAGTGGATTATTACTCAAATTACATAGAAGTAGTATGTCTAAACTCTAATCACAAAAGTCAAACAGTCATATTACATTTAAAAGAATTTTTTGCCAGACAATGGAATGGAATACCATTACAACTTGTCAGTGATGGTGGACCTCCATACAATTCCCAAGAATTCCATAATTTCCTGCAGGATTGGGATATTGAACATATAATGTCTAGTCCACATTTTCCTCGATCAAATGGTCTCGCTGAGATATCTGTAAAAATAATAAAAAATATATTAAAAAAGTGTAATCAATCAGATTCTGATTTTCACACAGGCCTGTTACAATACAGGACCACTTCTAGAGGTAATTTAAAGTCACCAGCAGAATTGCTCATGTCAAGAAAATTAAGACCTAAATTACCTATACAAATGTCAAGTCTAAAACCTAAAGTTGTCAAATTTTCAGATCATGCCAGGCATAAGTCAGAGTTAATGCAAAAGAGAAAGTCATACTATGATAGAGGTACAATAACACCACAAGAATTTCAACCAGATGATATAGTCTTTTTCAAGAAAAATCCTAGTGATCCTACATGGACTAAAGGAACAATTGTCTCAAAGACAAAATTTCCAAGGTCTTACTTAGTCAAAAACGTGGAAGGAAGTGTGTATAGGAGAAATACACAGCATATTAAGTTGTTCAAGTCGAGCCTGTCAAAGTCTGAGTCTAATAAAATTGTCAACACGTATTTACAAACAAAAAGTTTCAGTCATTTACAAATATCAAGTCAAATAATTTCAAGAAATGTCAGTACAAGTCCAGGTCAAATCATAATCAGTACTCTCCGATAAGGGAGAATATTGATCATGATACATACTATTATATACCCGATTACTTAAAAGAATGTCAAAAGTCAAGTCATAGTCTAGATATAAGTAACCATAGTTCTAAGTCTTCAATAATTGATAATGATAGTTTTTTGTCAATCGATCCAGAGGAGCATGTATCGTCTAGTCCAACATCAAGTTCTTATAATGAGTCAATGAGTCAAGAAACTCCTACAAACACAAATGTAAACTTTTCTAGTCAAAATAGTAACTTACCTTTAGCACAAGCTTCCTCGGAGAGTCCTGAAATTAGATATAGTTCGCGAGGGAGAGTATTGAAGAAAAGACAAATATGGGATGTATAACAATTTAATGTAATTATTTCAATCAAATGACATAAAATGTAATAGTATTATATATTGTAAATAATGACGAGGTAAAAACACTGAAGTGATGCATGTAACTTAAGAAAATTGTAATGTATTTCTTGAATGTATTGTCTGTTGCTAATGTCTATTTATTTATCAACAAATTAAATGAGATTAATGTTATTTATTAATAATGTATAGGTTATGTGTCAGTGTCAGGTAAATGAAATGTCAATGTCAACTTGAAAGATTTATTTATTTTTTAAAATAAGGAAGGGCATGTAACATTATTGTCTATGATTATTGAGTCTGTGATACCTAGTCTATGTTTAGAGTCTCAATGGCCGTGTGCCGATTAATAATTAATATAAAATAAGAAGACCACATCCCCACGCTCAACAACACAACAATATTACTGTGATGGGGATAGTAATTACTTTTCTTGAGAAAAATAAAAAGATTGCGATTTGAATTCAAAATGGTTGCGTATTCCTAATTGCCTGTTACAACTAGTTACAAGTTCATTCACTCCATTCAATAAAATTGCATTGGAGCAACAGTTACATCATCACACAAACAAATTACATGCATTTTGCGAGCGTCTTATTGTGGTCCCTAAGGCGGTTTCCACACTGGCTGCACTACGAATAAAGATGGGCGTTAATGGGTAAATAATACCCATTCTTCTCGTGTAAATAACACCCAATCTTCACGGGTACATTACCAATCTTCTCGAGGAAATAATACCCAATCTTTTCGGGTAAATATACAAGTTAATCACTCTCCCTCTTCGGTACACTCTTGACAGAGTGGTCATGGACATTATTGATTCTGAGAGACCCGTTTGACGACGCGTCCCCTCGTAGAACTGCTTTCCGTGAGCATTCATTGACTGTAGCCGACACAATGTTTCTGATCTGGTCGGTCCATCTCGTTAACGATCTTCTTCTAAGTAGCTCTGACACCTTCCATCCTCCCTTGAACGAGGCTTTCTGTTGACGATCCGTCTCTCCGACACACGTGTCCAAAGAATGCGGGATATGACAACAGAGAGCAGTCCAAAGCTTTACCAAGAATTGAAGATGATTGCGATGTTAAGTGATGTAATTTTTTATTTCATTGCATATGTTTCAGAAAAGCACATGCCTTAGCCGGCAAAAGGGCCTGCCGGCTTCGTATCACTATCCGGCCTCGATCAGCCGTCTATACCGATTCACCCGGCAAGCCCTTCTTTCCCCGGCATATGCAGTACCTATTACTACGTGTTTTTTTCCACTAAACTCCGGATACAACTCCGCACACTCATGACTCACGTGGTTATGTCTCATTTCAAGCATTAACGTAATTTAACTCATAAAGGAAGTACAGTTGTAAAATTTCTTGCTAAGTGTCTAAGCGTGTATAGTTGTCGTTGTCGCACGTTTTCCACTCATTGTCTTTGTTACGTCAGTTTCGTTATGCATGTTATTGTTTACTTACACTTACTTAGTCAATACGGGGCAGTTACGTAATGAGTTGTCAGCGTTGTCTTATTTCACTTATTTTGTTTGAGTCACTTTCGTCGCATGTTGGTTGTAAAATATTGTAATGTCTTCCGATATAAAATGTTGGTCCTGTAACATAAGCCAAAAATTAAAATATAGATTCAAAAAATTAAAATATTGGCTCAAGTGGCTCCCTATTCGTCAAAGGCGTAACTCTCACATTCTTACTCTTCTTTATGGCATACTTTTCCACCGAGCAACTCCCCTGTATCTTAAAGAGCGCTTTAGCTACCTTTCGTCTGCAAGGTGCGCTAAAAATTTCCTTTTAGCTGTCCCCTCCTCACACTCAAAATTTTACTCGAATTCCTTTACTTTTAAAGCCGTTTTGCTATGGAATTCGCTTCCAGTAGAATTGCGCAATGCTAAAACGCCAGCGATCTTTAAAAATAAATTAAAAAAATACTATTTATCTCTCGATTAATAAAATTGATGGTGTGATTTGTGAAACTGTTTTCGTTTGTTTGCCTCTGACTGTTTATGTGTTCCTTATCTGTCTTGTTTTATTTATATTTATGTATGTTTAAGTAGGTTTATATATATCTATTTATGTATGTGTATATCTATTGATACGTTTACTTGCTTATCTGTTGATAATTATTTTGTTCTCCCTCCCCCTTCTGCATCACCTACTCACTGTGTGATTTATACTAATCAACTCCACTACCTAAAGGTTGTCTGGAAGAGATCGCTCATTTTGTATTTGTATTTGTATAGATTTTACTCGTTATTACGAAAATAAGTTATGGCATTCCGGCTAGTGGGACTTTCTACGCCACTGCTTAGTTGCCGATTTATGGTAACAAAATAATTGTAAGGGTAAAATTGTTTGCCGCCAGTCGCACAAAGAATAATAATTATGCATTTACTAGCTGTGCCCCGTGGTGTTACCCGCTCATCCCACGGGAACACTAAATTTATTCGGGATGAAAAATATCCTATGTCCTTTCCCGGGTCTCAAACTATCTCCATACCAAATTTCATCTAAGTCGGTTCAGCGGTTTAAGCGTGAAGAGGTAACAGACAGACAGACACACTTTCGCAAATTATAATATTAGTATGGATAGTATGGATACTATTGATGCATTACGATTATCATGTTTTTTGACTAAGTTTTATTTTGTCGTAATAATTGATTTAAAACACCCACGATCTTATGAGATTCATACAGATAACAAGGGAATCGGGGAGTATTATGATACACCACTGGCAACACAGGAACGGATTGACAGAACCAACCAACCAATCATATTTATATTACATTATATATATGTATGTATGTATGTATATATGTATGTATGTATTAATAGTTTATGTGTGTAATTATTAGTACCTAGTCTTATTATTTTTAATACCTTTTTGTACACGGTGTTAGTTTGTCTATCTTCTTCTCGTACTCACTCAACTGCTCAAAGGTTAACTGGAAGAGATCCCTTATAGGGATAAGTTCGCCTTTGTACCTATATGTTAATTGTAATAGATGTATTTTTTTACTGTTTTTGTGTACAATAAAGCGTTTACTTACTTACTTACATAGCATGGTGACGTCAAAAGTCTCGTCTGTCATTCCGGAGTGCCATACCTTATTTTCTTAAGAGGCCTTATTCCTTTTAAAATATTGATTGTTTTAGCCTTTTTTTCTCTATGATCAAACATGTTTCTTAACACATTATTGATGTTACTACTTAGAACAGGGCTAATAGGATTTATTAGTATATATTTGAAACCTACAGTTTGAATTTTTCATTGATAATTTTTGTTTCAAAAACTACTCGAAATTGACAAAAATACACGCGGAAAATAAGTTTTTTCAACTTATTTTAGACTGCACGCAATGAAATCATGAAATAGCTATGTTACTACCTAAAACTCGGGGAAAAACATTATTCACTTCAAAAAGTTGGTTGAAATTGTCAATATATTTGTCATAATATGAAAAAAATATTTTTTTAAAGGAATAAGACCTCTTAATTTGAGAGCTGAGAACTTGCAAACTTCGATTACATAAAACACACTAGATAAAAAAAATACAATGACTATAAAATACATGTGAAATGGCTGTACTCATATTGCGTCACATGTATTTAAATATACTTGAGACTCATGTGATGTGGGAGTTTTTTTATGTAAAATATACCATTGATTTGAGAACCTCCTTTTAAAGTCTGTTGGAAAACATCAAAACAAAACTTTCGCTAATCCCAATTTATACATGTGTCGCAAGGACAAGCGTAAACAACCTGTTACGTGTATTCAAAATGTCGTAACTACAGCCTTTTATAAGTTAGTGAACTCCGTCCTTTTGTAATACAAGAGCGTCTACGCGAGACCTTCTACGTATACTGATGCAACTGACATTTTTACGATTTTCGTTTTTTTGCATATTTGGGATCAAAATACTTATATCTACATGCCATACAATTTTCATGACAAAATTACTGCTAGTTTTCGAAATAAAGTGACGTATACTGATACAACTAACACCGTTTTTTAATTTAGAACATCGTATACTGAGATAAGTCACTTGTACCACTGTACGCAGTACAACTATCAAGTACAAGTGGCAGTTATCTCAGTATGCTTGCTCGTCATCGTTGCGGACGTAAGATGTCCCACTACGCGCGACGGAGAGTCGATGCGGCCTACGTCTTTTCTACCTACTACGTATCAAATTAGGCTTAATTTTGGTTATGATACAGTTTTCTCCAATCAATACCGATGGTTGTTTGGAGTACAATAATAGCCATATGTCGCCATTACCTACAGTAAACCATAGTCAACACTAGGGCTGCCATCCAACCGGGTTACCCCGGATTTGTCCTAGTTTGAAGCCGTCCGGGGGCCGTCCGGGGGCCGTCCGGGGTTTAATGTCAATAAAAAATAAAGCATTTTTTTTTTATTAATGGGGGAAATCCAAGTTACGCCAAATGTCCGGGTTTTTAAGTCTTTGTCCGTATTCGGCGAATTTAGAGATGGCAGCTGCTTAGTTGGCACAACAGGCAATTGTAAAGTAAAATAGCAAAAAAGATGTCGGTAACTTACGTGTAATTTAAAAAATATTTGGATCAACGAACAAAGAAAGTAAAAATTTAATCAAGAGTTTAAATAAAAAAATAAATACGGGAAAAACAAGCCAAGAAAACAAATAATAAACATATAAGACAAAAATTACGTTAAATTTTAGTGTCTGAACGGATTTTTTTTTAAATAATAAATAAATTTTAAGGGACCATCTAACACGAATCGACCCAGTGTCCCAAGCAAAGTAAAGCTTGTACTATGGGTAGGTAGGATGACGATAATATATATACATACTTTATAAAGTACATGTAGAGATAACATCCATAACCAGGAATAAATATTCAAGTTCATCACACACATTTTTGCTGGCGGCTGTTTGAATTTGATTGAAATGTATAATTTGTACAAGGAGTCGTTTAATTCTACCAAATACGAAGCGCAAGCTTAGTCTGTTCGACAATACCGTGATATTTTCAGTCAAAATATTAAGTTGACGCTTGTCACATTTACGAGAATTTGAAAACATCTACTGAAAAACAAACATCCAAACACATTGGCACATGGAGGTAAGAGACTTGAAATAAATAGGAAAAAACTCAAACATAACAAAAAAATGCGACTGCTGTATTCGACCTTCAAAAACCTTGACATCTCCTCACGGTAATATAAGCATGTTTTATTACAATAAAAACTTAAACTGTATAATTCACAGCATTTGGTTTGGGAATGCTACTTGTACTGTTGACATGACTAAATGACAAATTATTTGACTTAATTAAATTAATACTTCAAGATGATGTAGATGAATTCAGGTTTTGGTCTGACAATTCTGATGGACAAAATTGGAACCGGAATCTACTATATATAAATATTAAAACAGTAATAATGTTGATAATACCGCTGTAAGAAAGATAAAAACACCATTCCCTAAATGCAGGCTGTGATTTTAATTACCTTTTAAATAAACGTAATTTTAGTGTAAATTTGCTTTATTTATTGTCTTTCAAACGTAATTTGCTAAAATATCCTAAATACCAACCTCTGAACTTACTATATAGGACATAACATACAAAATAACCTTAACAGTATACTGGTACATAACGGAATGATTCAGGCGTATACTGGTACAAGTGACAAATCAGATGAAACTAACCGATCAGATCCATCCAAACACGAGCTATGAGTTTGTTTATATATCTAATAAATGATACATGTCCATAATAGGCAAAATAATAATATAATTATCCATATTCATCTAATCATAGTTTACGACGTATACTGGATCAAGTGGTAGTTGTATCAGTATACCAAGAACTTAGAACTAGTAAATTTCACGTATACTGGTATATCTACCTTTTTTACTAAAAGTACAATTAATTTTGAAATAGTAAATATGTAGATTTAAGGAAAATATATTCATTAAAAGTATTTGAAATTTTCATTACATTATTTCAACGTATGAGTTAGTTATGGCACTTCATACCTTTGAACAGCCGTCCTGTAAAATCGTGATTTTGCACTTGTATCAGTATACGTAGGAGGTATCGTACGCATGTTTTGTGTGTCACCGTTCTGTTCTCACTATGTAAGTCTGTATGTTATCGGTGTCGTTTTCATGCCCATGTGTCACCAATGGATAAATAAGGGTAAAGCCAGAGACGAGCATAATTTGAGTTATATACTTAGTTAGGTACATTTGTAGACAAACGTAGTTATAAAAGTGAGCGCAGCATTCGCCAATAAACGTATGTTTGGCGATAGTAAGATATATGTACCAAATGTAAGCTATGCATGAGATAAATAAATTAAAAAAAAAAAATTTAAAAAAAAGTCGCGTAATTTCGGTCGCACCATACATCACATCACGTGATCACGTGATACGTCCACATGTATAATCCATTTAAATTGTTTTATATAAATCTGTCATGTCATGTCAAATCAATGTCAAAATCCCAGTCAATTTAGGATCTTCCTATAGAAGCGGTGGCAAAAACGCATTAATTACATTCGTGTCATACATGTATGGAAATAAAATTACTAAAATAAACAATCCATCACAGTTTTTATTCACTTAATCCTCAAAGGTGGTAATTACGGGGTTTTTTGTCCTTTTCGGACAGTCCGAAGTTAGTACGAAGTTAAAAAAATTAATTGAAGCACGACCTTTAAAAAACCTTGTCATTTCTGCGTACCGCCCACTCAAGCGCGAATCTTGCGACATGTAACACGTGGGTTCCGCACGTGTTTTTTTTTATATATTTACCCTTGATGAGTATGGATCATGGAGGTTGGATTACCTTTTTTATTATTATTGACACCGTTTATTCAGCATGGAAGTAAAAATATAATTAATACAACTAGAACGCTGATAATTTTGTTAAGTTATGTATATTGTCAATATTCCAGAATCAGAAAGTTAAACAATAATATTTATGGTTAGACTAATTTTGCTAATTCGAAATAAATAATAGTGTTTAACTCTGATAAACGACACTAGTTTTAAGCTCTGACTATTGACGCATAAACTCGGTTTCAATGACATTATCTCCAGGCGCAACAATTTACAATACAATACAAATCCTTTTTATCGCACACCTCAAATACACAGGGATACAAAAACATGAGATATATACAGTATAACAATAAATAGTGGTAAACAACAGACGGTCTTATCACTAAATAGCGATCTCTTCCAGACAACCTTTAGGTAGCGGAGGATATCAACAAACGTTTGAATTGGGTGATGCAAAATAGTTATTTGTTATACAAGGGGGGAAAGTTGTATTTTACCCGCGAGTGTTTATTTGAAACACGAGCTAGCGAAAGGATCCTATGATTGAACACGAGCGAAGCGAGTGGTTCAAAATAGAATCCTGAGCGTAGCGAGTGTTTCAATACACGAGACGTAAAATAACTTTTCGCCCGTGTATAACACAAAACTTTTCACCTCACTACAGCGAGGAAAAAAGAATAAGGGTTTGTACTATATCTTTGAAAAATATCTGCAATAATCAACCAATTTGCCATTTATTAAAACTAAGGTCTAATTAGCTTTCATGAAGGTATTTTAAACGGGATTTTTCAGAAAATAAGCTCATGTCAAATTTTACTTTAGCTGCGTTGAAACGTCAAAACTCTTTCTCCACATGTGGATAAAAAGCGATTATTTCTCAATAGATATCAAACAAACAAACTGGCCTTTCCGAGCTAGTGAGGTGAAAACAAATGTAAGCAACAAAAAAAAGTTTACCTACCTACTTAATCATTGGAAATCAACCCAAACTTCGTTGGTGTTAATAATTGACCGACTGTCTCGTTTTTTTTGTCCGAAAGATGGTATTTTCTGCTAGAAATCCCCCGTTAATGTTCAAACTACTGTGGAACCCTAATCCCTGCCAAGGAGAGGAATCCTAATGGGCGAGGAAGTCACGTTGATATTTTCACGTTTTTATTCGCGGAGATATTTTAATGTCTCACATCTGTGGGCATCTCCGCAATTTTACCGCCATTCAGATTCTGGGTTTTTCTATCTACTGAATACCTGAGCTTGGTTTCCTGAATGAGGGCTATATACGCAAATGACAAGCAGGGCCTAATTTGACGGAGCTTTGCGATATCTCCAATTTAGCAATATCGCTTTATTACGACATTATATAGAAGATATACATATACAGTTTTTGTATTTGATCGCCATTATACAGAGTGACCAATCCAAATGGGTCAGTCATCTAAATGAGAAAACGAAAACTATAAAAGATAGGGAAATCTTTTCTTAGGAACAATGGCGTCGAGTTAAGATTTAAGAAAAGCTACATTCATTTTATTTATAAATGCTCATACATAACCGGGAATTGAACGTGGTTAAAATTCTGTTAGTATAATCGCATGTCGTATTGTAACATTCTTAACAGCGAATTTGACGGGGTTATGTATGAGATTTATAAAAAAAATGCTGTCTTTATTAATCTAAAATCGACGCCATGGTTCCTAAGAACAGATTTCCCTATCTCTTATAGTTTGTGACTTCTCCCTACTAACCCATTTTGATCACCCAAAAAAAATTCAAAAACCACTTCATGTACAAGGATAGGTACCTTGTACATCCAAAGATGGTTATACGCGGACGAAATTACTCAGGTCACCTTCTTGTATATATTATATCCGTCATTATATCGAATTAGAAATTAGACGGGTCTAAGGCAAAGAAAAAAAATATACGGACAGTGTTGCGCGCCTCCTAGTGTACAATAACTAAAGGTACGTAAAACCTTATAGTGTAACCATCTTAACAGTGTAACGGTAAACGAATGCAAACAAATATTAACTTCAATTCTCATGTCTTCGCCAGTTATTTTGACAGTGATCTAAGCAAAATGTTATTAAGTTTCAGTCATAATCAACTTAACAACTCTGCTATTTAATATGAGATTGCAATAGGGGCAGAACGCGTTGAAGTAAACATGTTTAAATTATTTATATGACGTTTTAACTGTGGTTTGTAATTAAATTTCTCTCCGATTTTAATAGCAAGCAGTGGCATGTTGGGAGTAAGAAAGACGTAAATATAAGATGCTTCTTGGGCTCTAGTTCCAGGAAGTTTTGTGATATTTGCAATCTAGTAGGGAACAAAAGGGGGAAGACGCCGCTCCGAGTCGTTTCTGGTACAAAGGCTGTCCATTGCGATCCAGCGTGGAAATTCTGCGAGCGTTATGGGCACCTTTGGACCAGAAACGACAGGGAACGGTGGCTAATTGCCATTATGACACACAGATTATAATAACTCTCAGAAAATGCCTACTATAAACGGGTTTACTTTACTTAAGTCGTAGAAGTCGAATATCGCTCGACATTGTTTCGAATCCCGAGACATTAGTAAACCAGTTTTGTCGGTATGTTAGTATGTCTGACACTCATAGTAGTTTTCTATGTAAAATGTCACAATGGCTGATTTTAGCCCCTTGTCGATAAATTTTCTACTAATTGATTAGCAGGGTTCGGAAATTCGAATAGATATTTACCTAAACTGCGGCGGCGGCTTTGTTGTTTAGCTGCAGGTATAGGCGGCTTTGTTTAACGTATGAGTAAGAAAGCAAGCAGGATTTTGTCAACTTTAGGTAAATATCTATCCAAATTCCCGATCCCTGTTGATTAGACGCCAAATGTGCCAGTAACTTCAACTGTGTTAAGTTAGTCTTAAAAAAAAATCCTGTATCATTTCTAAAACTTCCACAGTCAAATACTTTCTTTATTCCATGTGGTGAAAAGCGCAAAAACTAGCTTTTTACTTTAGTTTTTTAAAATGACCAAATTATTACGTGCCGCACCGCAGGGTCTATCGCAAAAGTTCACGATTCATAGAAAACTGCTTAACTTCGTGACTTCACAAACATATTGCCCAAACATACAGCCAAAGGTCTTAAGTTAACACTTTCATTGGTTGTATTTTGAACCTTACAAGAGCTAGTAAAGAGGTTGATCAAGTGAAACATTTTGTCAGTTGTAATTGATTTTTTATTCACTTATACTGTTGAATAAGGGATAGTAAAAAATGCTATCACTCAATTTACTTTCGCTACTAGGAAATATCCCAATAGAGAAGGGAATGTACTAGAATTGGCCATGTCTATTATTCAGTTTTGATTTTATTTTAGAACTACTGCCCGCGGATCAGGTTGCGTAGAATTCAGGATGTGATCAAGCCTAATTTCTCTCCCTTGAATGCCCCTTATAATCGGTTTTTACTTTTTGACCGATAAGGCGATACATTTTGATATATGCTCATATGCATAGAAACGTTCATAGGAGAAACAAATATTCAAGTTCATAACACAAAATGGCGGCCATACCTGGGCTAGATGCCGTTGAAACGATCAACATGCGTGAGAAAGTTAATTTAATTATTAGGGATACAGTCCAAATTTGTTCCTTGTAAAAAAGTTTGTTTTTTGTCAATTTTAGGTAAATGAACTTGAAAAGATAGTTACAGTCTGACAAAAAAGAGTAGAAATTAAAAAGTGGCAATACTGTAGTGTCGCCCCTTTCTAATCAATCTAAGAAAACGGAGACGACACTACATTATAGCCACATTTTAATTTTGTCAAACTGTAAGTCCTTTTAAAATCAATCAGATCAATTGCAGTTCTAAAAGTGTATTTTCACTTAAAGGTCTATGCTATGTAAGTTGATACTTTGAACTAAAAAAATACTATCGTTCGTCACATACAATAGTGAAAAAAGCGAGACTCAAGAAATTGAAAGTAACTAGGCACATAAAAAATACAATGCGTTGGAAACTTTTTATTTTCAATCTGTCATTTGCATGCTAACTTTCATTAAAGATACCTTTTATATACTTATTTTTGATTGCTATTCACATGAAATGAAAGTGAAAAGATAAGTGAAAAAAAACCATTAAGGTAGTTTTTTTTTCTTAAACTGAAATAGCAGGTTAGGTTCTAAAATCTCTAATAGTAAAAGTGTGATATCTTTCATACGAAAAACACACCTATATACATTCTGACCTCATTATAGTGACGATAATATAAATAAATAATAAATAAATATCAAACAACCTCACACAAATCAACCTAGTCCCAAATTAAGCTCAAGAAGGCTTGTGTTATGATGGGTACTAGCCCAAGTAGCATTTTACTCCATTTAAGAGTACACATTTAGTTCCCAGGTGTACTTGAAGCATTATTACAGTTCACTCGTGATGTATAAGCTGCATTATTGCGATAAATTACACCTACACCTGTCTAAGGGACTTATAGGAGTGTAGAGTTATACTTTTATACGTTTGTTGGTGTTATAATACTCTAACAATTATCCTTTAGTCAGCCGTCTGACTAAGAGCATTATAGGAGGGTAGAGATACGGCAACCGCTGTTTAACGGCCTACTTGTACGATGTTATAGAGCTAGCATTTTAATAGAACACACGTGGTCATTTATAAAGCCAAAGGCTGTTATATTTACTTGTTTTAGACTGTTATACAGCTAGTAGCTGTAGTAGGACTTGTTTGTGATCATTAAAATAACCTTTTTTTACTATCTGTACAGAAGTGTTTAAATGGTTCGCATGTGCACTGTAGGCTGTTAAAAGGACTACTGTGAACCTATGTACGCTCAACCGCATTAAATTGGAGTTATAACAGTTCACATAGCGGTATTTCATTTCCACCATTTTGTTCTAACCTAAAATATTTACCAAATATAAATCTCAAAAATTATCATGCAGATATCACAAAATAGGCAGATAGAGCGATTGAGTTTTGGTTTCATGTTATAATTAATTACCGTAGTATAATTATAATGCCAATATAATATCAAAAACTGAAAATTGTAGATTTCCTCTCAGCCAGTTTTAAATATTTTAAAATGAATATCGCGTTTTTACAGAGGCGCGTGAATATTTTAGCTGTAAATATGTATACATTTCACGATAAAGTTGCATTCCCATGGCATTAACATTATTAAGTCTTTGAAACAGGTACTTAATACCGCGTGTTATCATAAATTTTTATCCAAATATCCGCCGGAGTTAATGTTTTCTGGATGGCACACACAAAACCAAAATCAATTGTGAATAATTATAAAATGAAGAAATAATTTAGGACACACGTGAATTTTAGGTAGCACTGGAGTACTTTTGTCGGATTTTATAACTGTGAAGGCTGTGTATTTAGCCACTTGTTACTCTTTATTACGCTCATGTACATTGTATGGATCACACTGCGTCCCATATAGTGCCGCAAGTCAGCCGTAAGTCCGATGTTACTACTTAAACTGCTATTATAATGCTATTATACTGCTAATGTACAGCCGTAGTGAACTTAAGGCTGTCTAATTTGTGCCCAAACTGATTCTATAAGAGCGTTATAGCAAGCTATACAGCTCTTATACAGCTGACTTACACAGCTTGTGGAGTACATGTGAACGACTAGACATCTTATATAGAACCCCGAATGCTACTTGGGAGGCGACGATAACAATACTTACACCTATAGATAAATAAATACTTATACATAGAACATCCATGACCCAGGCACAAATATTCGTGTTCATCACACAAATATTGGCCCTTGCCGGGATTTGAACCCGGGACCGTCGGCTCAGTAGGCAGTTGCTTAACCACTGCGCCAACCGCGTATGTGGGTGTACATTAAATTCCTTTTCATTTGACCGCCTAAATAACAATATACGCCAACACACGTAATAAAATATGTAACTACCGTTTTATACCAACACGATTGTCCTCCATTACATAAGCCTTATTAGTGGAACCTCGAGAAAAATAACGCTAACCATAATACACCGCGGAAACACACACACATACAATCATATACAGTATGTGCAGCGACAAGGGACAAATATTGTGTCGACTATGTTTCATTTCTTTTGAGTCTGGCAAAAAAAGGCGCTAATTATATTACACCGTGTTAACGCACACACATGCAATTATATACAGCGTGTGCGGCAACAAGAGACAAATATTGTGTCGACTATTTTTCATTTCCTTCAAATGAAGTCAGGATAAAAAGGTACTTATTAAAGAAACTCACACACATGCTATTATATACAGCGCATGCTGGAAAAAACGACGATATATATCTTGTCGCTGATTTTTCATTTCATTCGAGTGTACATAAGCCAATGCCACTTCATTATTAGAGACGAATCTTAAAAAAATCCGCTAATCATATTACACCGCGAAAACGTCCACACTCAGTCATATACAGCGTGTACAATGGCAATGACAAACTAAATTTTTATGTTATAATATTTTCTTTGTATAACAAACACCTGTCTCTAAAAACCTTAGTTTATCGCTTCATGTGTAATTTTACGGTATCCCATATTCTATTACTGGGTGATAGTTCCTTTGCTAATCCATGAAAATGTCTTCTGTGGCCAATTACGAACCTGTTGACAATTGCGAACCACATTTGATCAGTATCTTCCCCAAATTTTTCAAAATGACCCATGAATGGTGCAAGCACTTTGCCAAAAAAAGTCTACTAATTAGAGGCAGTTGAAACACTCGAATAATAGTAATCTGCTAAGATTTTGACGATCCAACGATCATCCGAGTAAATCTGTTTTTATTTTAAGTGCATATCTCTACAACACCCTGTATAACGTTATACACGAAACGCACACACACACACCACAGGAAACGCCACTGTTATGTCAATATGTTTGGACAGTGTATTGACAGCCGAAGTCATTGGATGTCGATAATCAAGAACATGATTTTGTTTGACATGATGTTCACGCGTGAATGGCAATCCATTTATATGTTAGAGCCTATAGGTACTAATATATGTACACAATACTTCTTCTTCTTGTGTCGCGTTCCTCAATGCTGAGGGTGTCGTGACTTCTATTTATCATTCTTTGGACGATCGCTCTCCACTTATTTCGATCTACTGCCGACGGCTTAGGGAAGGAACTTGGCGTCAGGAAACTTGGTGACCATTGTGTCTCGAATCTGATCGGTCCAGCGCATGGGACTCCTTCCTCCTTGGTCTTACTCCTTGAAGCTTTCCTCTCAAGAGCTTTTCTAGGTTGATATTCTTCTTCCTTCTTTCTCTTCGCATTACTCTCCTTTTTTGTATAATAAACTTTATTGCATAAAAATAAACAAATCGTAACTACTCGTACTTTAAAATAAACTGGTATCTGAAACCTACTTCGGGAAAAAGTAAGTGCATAATAGCGTTTTATAGGTTTACTACGTTTTTCGTTGGGTCAAAATGAGTTACGTTTTTTTTTGCAAATTAGTGCCGAAATATAAATGTAATGGCAGATTTTATGTCATAACATTCTCTAAAAGTCTACACATTAAATATTCTAACCACTGTGATAATGATGAATCGGGTAAAAAATATTGTACTGTACATAACTTTGGAGGTCCAACCAAAATGTAGTTAAATATAATCAATTAAATTAAAAAGCCTATCCGCTTGGCGCAAAGACATTTCGACTGATAACTGGCTTTGTCAACAATGCCCATATAAAACAAAAGAATACGTGCATCGTGCTGTTAATTTTGAACCATGTTCTCTCCCCATAGTAAACTGGTGTTCTATTAAATTTTAGCCTATAGTACATATTTAGATACGTTACGTTACACGTAAGTGCAGAGCCAGGAACACCTAGTCACTTAGCAACATTGCACCAGATTTAGTTATATATAAGTGACTTAAGGAGTTACATATACGCGATAGGAACGTCTCTATCACTGGAAAAAATCCACAGTTTTAAAGGGGAATGTTTGTGAGCGTGTTTGTATATTTTTTACGTCTTCACGCTCAAACTGCTAGACCGATTTTGATTAAATTCGGTATGAAGGTAGCTGACACCCTGGATAAACACATAGGCTACTTTTTATCCCGAAAGCGGGTAACACCGGGGAACAGCTAGTATAATAATAAGCGGAAGAACTGCGGTGACGCAACTAGACGGATAGTCGCGGTTAGTGCCCGTTACGGTAATGAAATATCTGGAGGAAATAGTGCTGTGGTCGCGTAGATCAAATAGCCCAGTGTGCGGCGAACTAGCCGGCTATCTATACAAATAAATACAAATAGGTACTTTTTATACAAATACCTATGTAACATTGTTGATAATAATACAGGGTGGAACAGATCGAAGGTCTTTTAAGCAAACAGGGAATTGTTCAGACTGAGTACTTCATTTTTCACCAATGAACTATGTAAATATTTCTATGCATTTTTGAGATACAGTTTGTTAAACATTAGTGTAAAAAATGTGCACATACCTATCAACCCTAGCATCTTTTGAACATCGCTTAAGTTAGACAGGTATAAATTTAAAATGTAAATAATACCTTTGAATTAGTAGGGTTGTCACTGATATTAAAATATTTTACTTTGATGCCTTTTTTTACTTTTAAAATTAGCTGTACAATTATAATAGATCGATTGTAGATCACTCAGATGACACTATCCTGTCAGCTCAGTCTTTACAAGTGTTCCACCCTGTATGTGCATAATGGTATAATATATATTAATATATTTTTGTCACAGGGATAGCTACCTAGATCCTTTCTACCCGGCTACTACGTTGAAACAAATATCTCCACCTTACAATGAGATTGAATTAACTAAATCAGACATCAAACCATAATAAAATAAATAAAAAAAGCTCATTATTTCATGAAATAAAGAAAAATAATTTAAAAAAATAAAAGAGCTTTGAAATATGGGACTTCAAAAGTACGAAAATGCTAGGTTTACAAAACAATAGGTGTATGACAAGCATGTTAAATACAACGCATTTTTTTACTATAAAAATGGCAAATTGGTTATTTTTCCATACATATACGTACTTTTTCGGGATGATGACTGCTTGCTATTTATATGAAGAGCTTTCAGCGCTCCGTAGGAATGTCCAACTTGAATTAGGATAGATTGACATCTAAAAAACAAACTTACTTAGATATTTGGCAAATAAACAATAATCATCCGCACATATTCTGAGAAAGGGCACTTTAGAGAGTGCAGTGAATAAAAAATGTATTTCAATCACTATTTTTTATTGCTTAATAAATAAAAAAATATCAGACAACCTCACACAAATCGATCTAGTCCCAAATTAAGCTCAAGAAGGCTTGTGTGATAAAAATAAAGATTATGACTCCGGAAGCAGCCATTTTCACTGCATGAATATATAAATAAAATAACGTCTTTTAAACTGTATTGGAATCTATAAATTTTATCGTCGCTCCAGTCCATCAAACTTAACTAAAACAATTCAAATCCGAAATACTTCATTTACGTAATCCAATTACTTGCATTCCCTTCAATTACACAGAAATAAAACTCCAAATTCAGAACTTTAATTGGGTTTCTATGGTTATGTCGAAACCGGATGCCTGATTCCGTTTCGGTATTTTACGATATCTGGTTTTAACAAGACGGTTCGTTGCTTACGGTAGTGCAGAGAACTTGATATGTTGACCGTACATAATCTGTATGACTTTTAACTGTTTTTCTAATCATGCTTGAAGTATTTTGCGGCAATCCATAAAGTATGTTTTAATCCTATAATGATGGGAACAAACATATCACTGTTGTTAGCGTGTTCAGATATATTTAGTTATTTGCTAAGTTAAGTTGTCAGTGTATTTGGCTTGGCGCCATGTACATACGAGGGTGGATCAAAAAGTACCTGTGTTGGAAATGAAGACGCATATATTTTTTTAAAGTTTTATTTTATTTTTGAACATAATCTCCTTCTAGGTCCTTACACTTTTCCCAGCGTTTCGGTCACTTCTTTAACCCCTTCAAAAATAGGATTTGTCAAACTCTTCAAAATACGCTTCTGTCTCAGCTGTAGCCTCCTCTTTTTAGCTGAATTTCATTCCCCCGAGCCATTTTTTCATGTTGGAGAACAGAAAAAAGTCACAGGGAGCCAGATCCGGTGAGTAAGGCGGCTGTGGCAGCAATTCGTAACGTAGTTGGGTTAATTTGGCAGTGACAATTTTGGATGAAAGTACTGGTACATCGTCATGATGGAACAACACTTTCTTCTTTGCCAAATGTGGCCGTGGCTCATTTCTTTTTTTTTTTACCAGTCCAATAACTCTTTATAGTACAGCCCTGTGATAGTTTTCCCTTTTTGTAAGAAATCTATAAGGATTATTCCCTTACTATCCCAAAAAATCGTGGCCATGACTTTTGCTGGCTGTTGAGACCGTTTTCGCTCTCTTTGAGGCAGATTCGTTAGAAAAATCCATTGTTTAAACTGCCGCTTGGTCTCAGCTGTATAATAATGGATCCAGGTTTCACCAACAGTAACGACACAACGAAAAAAATTCCTACGGATTTCACAAACAAAAAGAGTCCTTCGACATTGACAGCCGTAACCGCTTATTTTCATCCGGTGAGCAATCGCGGCAGCCATCGGGCGGATACTTTTTTCATATTTAATTTATCGTGTATTATATTAATTGCTGTTCCGTACGATACCCCTACAACCTCTGCTAATTCATGGACTTTGGTACGTCGATCGGTGATCATTTTTTTTTATATCTTTCGCACAACTTCTTCGGTAGCCACGTATGCCGGGCGCCCTGAGAGGTCCTCGTCAAAAACAGATGTACGATCGCGTTCAAACTCATTAAACCAATATCTCACGGTTGTCATAGACGGCGAAAAACCTCCGTAGACAGCATTTATTATAACTTTTATTTGTTCGCATGTATTTCTATCCAAAAATAAGAAGCGAATTACGGAACGATATTGCTCTGTCTCCATTTTGTACGTACAACAAAACAAGTCTTACAAAATTTGCCGCCAGAAAAAAACTGAACCATAAACAAGTGATAGTTTTCATTTTATTATTTGATAAGGTCAATACTACACGATGGTAATGCCAACTTTCCTAAGTAACGGCACTTGCCATCAAACACGGGTACTATTTGATCCACCCTCGTACTGTGGCGTATAGACATACTCGTATTTTATAAAGTTTCGCCGCCACTGCCCGCTGCCGCCATTACTATGACAGACGTCAACGGGAGCAGGCAGGTCGTGGTCCACAGTAAACCCATTTACACGTTGTATTGAATATATTCCCGCCCTAAAACCCTGGACGTCTGATATACTATGGGAAAACTTAACTTAAACCGGCCAGTTAAGATGGGATAAGTGTTTGCACGGAACCCTGGGTGCGCGAGTCATACTCGCACATGTCCAGTTTTTGAAAATTGCATACTGTAGCATAGATAAAACTCATGCGATAGGTTCTAAAAACGTTCCGCTGTAGACCAGCTAGCATAAATCTTACCGCGACTTCGCTCGTCGCGCGACTTAGCATCATCTGTCTTGCTCGCATGGTATTCAAAGGAAAGTGACATGATACTGTATGTCGCGCGACAATGAGTCGCGTATCACAGTCATGTAGGGGTGCAGTACCAGTTTTCACGAAGGTCCAAATTAGGTACATACGTATTTATTGTCCATCAAAGTGTTAAAATTTCTTCTTGAAACATCAGTTCCCACGTGAATTAAACGACAAATAGAATACTATTTTGAGGAAAAAAAGACATTGTAGGTTATCACAACATCTGAGGTCATAATGATATCCAAAGCCTCAAGTGAACGTTTCTAACAAAACGAACCGTCTTGCGTACGTTTCCCGTACGCATAACATTGTCACAAATAGTTAGGTTCGAGATGTTTTTGCGTTTAAGAGCCCTTATTCATTTTAAAATGCTGATTGTTTTAACATATTTCTGATATGATCAAACATGTTTCTTAACATATTATTGATGTTACTACCTAGAACAGGGCTATTGGGATTTATTGGTATATGGAAACCTACAGTTTGAATTTTTCATTGATAATTATTGTTTCAAAAACTACTCGAAATTTACAAAATTCACGCGGAAAATTAGTTTTTTCAACTTATTTTCGACTGCACGCAATAAAAGCATGAAATAGCTACGTTACTACCTAGAACTCGGGGAAAAGTATTATTCACTTCAAAAAGTTGGTTGAATTTGTCAATATATTTGTCATAATATGAAAAAAAATTTTTTTTAAAAGGAATAAGGCCTCTTATCACTGCTCATTTTTCTGTTTCCATCTCCAAAATTTAACCGGTTGTAACGAAATTTAATCAAATTAATGGGAAGAAAATCTTCTGCGTCGGACCATTTCGATTTCTGCTCTTATTGTTATACTATTTGTAGTAAATAGTAAATACATATATTATAAAAGTGTGAATATTATTGAGATTACGATTACTTAGTTTATGTACTCATAGTTTTACTAAGTATAAATAGATATCTCGTTTGTATGCAGTGTAGTTTGCCTATTTCGAATATTCCTTCAATTGTTCAAATTCTAACTGAAAGAGATCCCTAATAGGGATAAGTTCGCTTTTGAAGATGTATTACAATACAGTACAATATAGAAGAACTCTTTATTGCACACCTCATATAACATACAGACGAAATGCAACGCAAGAAATTACAATTAGAGGTAAACAACGGGCAGTTTTATCGCTAAAAAACAATCTCTTTCAGACAACCTATTTGTTATAATTGTATTTATAACCTTTGTTGTATACAATAAAGTGTCTACATACATACATAAAAAAGTTGAACCTGCTACGCAACCATGCAGCTATCAGCATTCCTTCATTACCTGAATCTAGCATTCCCCACATCAGCGTGCCCCATCGTCACCAAGATCCCTCCACGCCGCATCTAAATGACAGTCGTTGATGATCTCATCGCGGTTTTGCACGATTCCTACAGCTCACAAACCAAACATCCTAAGTGTGACAATCGTAAACATAACCCTAAAATGATAGGGAATAAAGTTGCATTTGAAATACGCAGTCAAAGTCAACCAACCTTAAACTACAACAACTATAAAAAAACCGGTCAAGTGCGAGTTGAATTCGCGCTTATATGGTTCCGTAAAAAATATGGAAGCAATGGATACTGTTCTGACGAAAAGTTAAACTGGTTTGATGAGGGACAGATTTTACTTTGCTACTGGAAAACTGTTGGCCCATACATCGACATGCTTCGCGGTTAGTTTACCAACTGCAAATACTTAGTAAGTCCGTAATCGCAAAAATATTTATTGTAATGTAACTATTTACAACGATTTTCGGACTTTTTAATATACTTGTGCTACATGATGTTGCTTCTTGATAAATTTCATAATTCTAGGTCAACGGGAAGTACTCTATAGGGTTTGGTCCCTTGCCAGCGTCAACAAATGTAGTTTAAACGCTCGTATCTTTTGGTTGTGTTGACATAGAACTTTTTTTTTTCACGGTGCCAAAGGGTAAAGCCTCGGCGTTCCTGAAGAGGTCTTGACAGGCAGACAGACAAACGGTAAACTATATCCTATAAGCGTTCCGCTATTGTCAATTAGGATAAAAACCGTAAAAAGTTAAACAAATATAGTACAGTTTTCGTAGACCCTCGCAATAATCAAAAAGATAACTTTCCGTGTTGTTTTATACTGTGTCTAGGGTAAGTCTCCACTGTTATTTCAAGAATTGTGGCCTGGTATAAAGTTTATTTTAAAATAAACACATACAATATAATATTTACAATACCTACTAAAAACTACAGGTAAATGTATATTTTGATCACCCTGTATAATGACGTCACGATTAGGTTGCCATTGGTATGGAGCGTTTTTAGCGCTCAATGAGAATGTTGAACTTTAACGGTCATTTCTGACTTTAAGAACAGTTTAAGTGTAGTTAGTCCCATATAGACATTTGATCCCAACAAAAAAAAGAATCGATTGACATCCTTAAAAAAATTTCGTCATGCCTATTGTGTATATTCGTATCTTTACGCAGAATCCCTCCCCCGGTCTAAAAATCAACCAAGACCATTCATCTAGGCTGCTTCATTATAAAGAAAACGCTTCAAGTCGCGTTTGCCAAATATTATGCCCAGAAGGATGCTGGACACAGGCCTCCTCAATGGACTTCCATATGGGCCGGATAGAAGCGACACACATAAAGCAAGTCACCACAACTCTAAACCCGACCACGTTGCCTACTTGTACTACACTGCACTTACCAGTACCTGGTCTCCACTCGAAAACCTTCTCGACTGAAAGGTGGTGCTGCCTATTTTGATTGCGAGACTAATGTCAGTAGCTGCCAGCCATTTGGTTATATCAATAGAAGTTCTGAAATCACTTAAAGGAGAACCATGGCACCAAATCTCAACAGGCCAAATGGATCTGTACCACAAGACGCAAATAAGTTGCCCCATTTTCCGTAACTTAGACCAGCTGATGAGACCAGTCCCCTATTAAAATATGTTCTCGGTTTCTGGTATCGGACACTTAATCATCGGTACCGATGCGGAATCCGCAGGCTTCCGTGTGACAGCCGTGCGGACGGGTATCTGGTATCAGGAACATTGTTGCTTATTTGCATCCGTTCTGGCTCGATGAGACTAAATATACGAGTCCACAAATAATTTAAACACTAAGTTACACAATAAATGGAAAGTGGAAACTTTGTCCCCGAATAGGAATTCTGTTTACCACAGTTAGCAAGAAAGTATCTTATTATCTATTGATCTCTTGCTTGGTAGCAGCTGTTCTCCCTGTAACTGGTTAAAGTCCGTCCAGCCAGGCGTCATGAGGACACAATGATATTCTGATGATGATAACTGTTTTTCAATAAGTAAAAAAAAAATAAGTGAAAAGTATTCTCTAACTATTTATACTTGTAACCAATTTTCAATAATGCAGTAGGTATCATCGGGAATTTTCAATTGGAGAAATTTCAACTGTTTAAAAGAACACATAGGTGTGCACGGTCAGCGCTTTCCATCAGGCGATCCGTTTACTCGTTTCCTCCCTTATGATATACAATAATAAAAATACACACCGATTCAGTTTTTTGGATGTATCTATTTCTTAAGGTTTTAAATTATTTTTTTAGGGTTCATACCCAAAGGGTAAAAACGGGACCCTATTACTGAGACTTCGCTGTCCGTCCGTCCGTCCGTCCGTCCGTCCGTCCGTCCGTCCGTCCGTCTGTCACCAGGCTGTATCTCAAGAACGGTGATAGCTAGACAGTTGAAATTTTCACAGATGATGTATTTCTATTGCCGCTATAACAACAAATACTAAAAATTAAATAAAATAAATATTTAAGGGGGGTACCCCATACAACAAACTTGTTATAGATTATGGTACGGAACCCTTCATGCGCGAGTCGGACTCGCACTTGCCCAATTTTTAATGAATTTATGCTCGTACTAGATTTTCTTTCCTCCATCTATTTGTCAACCGATTTTCTACAAGCACTTTCAAAGCGTTATAGCTTACTCTTTTTCCTACAAAGTATATATACTTCGCTCTATAGAGTAATAGGCCGCGTTTTCCAATAATAAAGTGCACCAGAATAACAATACCTCGCCATTACCCGGACAGATTGAAATACAAGGGCTATAGCCTGTTGTTAGTCTAGATTCGATATCCAGACTCATTGCTGCGGGCTGCGCAGCGCAGAGCAGCGCGGCCACTTGGCTAGAAAAACTTCAATGCTAACGTTTTATTGGCCATTAGATTTCTGTCAACAAGAATGGACTGCAACGGGCGTTGCATTAACAACCGATCACTCTACGGTGAAACATGTTGTACTGCTCTGTCTCTCGATTGACTTTCTATCGGCTGGACTGGTGATCATTCCTACTTTTTACGACCTTTTATTTAACTTTACTCGTAAATATTTGTTTTTGTCGGTCTATATTTAAGTTTTTTGGAGATCCCTTATTAATACGCGTCCAGTTAGTAATACAGTCAGTTGCTATAAAAGGGTATTAAAAAAAACCTTTTTTTAGCATCTGGGTTTTTTGTTTTTTTTTTGTTGCCTGTCATTCTTCCGCGGCTAGGTTTTTGCTACAGTGTGTACGCTGTTGCTGTCTATGGTCGTGGGCATCTAGTGTAGGTCATATCTCTAGGCAGTGGTCGGTCGTTACGCCGCCGGTACATATCGGATGCATGAATAAAGGTGTTTACGCCTACACATTCTTAACCTTAGCCTTTGAAATAAGTACGGTCGGACTAAAAGTTAACCGCCCGCTTTAGTACAGTCAGCTGAAAAAGAGTATGATTCATAAGTATAGTACCTAGTTCTGAAGCCCAGCGTACTTCGTATGGGTTTTGTTATTTTGCATAGCCTATTGACTCTTCACTACATGGTAGTAGTAGTAGTTAGTATACAAAATAAAGTCGTTTCCTGCTGTCTGTGTGTCAGTCTGTCCCTATCTATGCTTATATCTTTAAAACTACGCAACGGATTTTGATGCGGTTTTGTAATAGATAGAGTGATTCAAGAGGAAGGTTTATATGTATAATACATGCATAATTTATCATCATTGCACCCGTGCGAAGCCGGGATGGGTCGCTGGTTGCTTATAAAAAATAACCTATACTTATTGTTTGTTTCAGATACTTAACCGCCGTAACATCAGCTAACCCTAAAAAGGTAAATGTGGACACTTCAATACGTATATTAACTTTAAACTAGAATTTAAAGCCCACCTACTTTTCCATTACTCACAAACATCCAAAATTTACGGACAAGGACAATGTAAAATATAATGTTTTATAAGGGCTTGATAACACAAATAATAAATAATAAATTAATATTAAGGGACAATCATACACAAATCGACCTAGTCCCAAACTAAGCAAAGCTACAATAGGTACCGCATTATTGTATTAAGCGGTTTACACTCACGTGAAACTGTCACGAACGGCCCGACTCGTATGGTGACGAAGCTACCGCGCCCCTGTACAGAAGCAGTCCCTGATGAGTCCCTGATTTCGATACAAGTTCGAAAGCGAAATATGTCGGGCGGTTCCTGAAAATTTCAAGTCAATGTGAGCCGCTTAATACAACAATTACATATAAATATGTCTGACGAAAGTTTTAAGAATATTATTAGTACCACATGTTTCTACAAAAAGACTTTTTTTATAACAAAACACTTATTTTTACATACCTTTACATTGATCTTGAGATTAACTACTATTTATATATAAACTTTATAACCTACAAGATTTCCTCATACAAGGAATCTAAACTGCTCCGAACCAAAAGGTCGTAAATGACCAGTATTTCCTTAAGCAACTGCCCTTTTGAGCTAGGAATGTAATGCTCCAAAGTAAAAGGTCCTATCAGACGCATATTTTCCATATCCAAGTGTCCTTTTGTGTTTGTGATTCAAGGATCTACACCAAGGACACCAGCTTCTATACACTATCGTAATTGATGCTTAGATAACGAAATGTCTAGAAATAACTTCTTTATAACTTAGAATATAGGGTTTATAATGGTAATAACATTACTTAGAGAAGATTATATTAAAGGAATTGCAGTTCTAAGGTGTTACAATAAGGGATTTTGTTGTGAATCTGTGATTGGCTGAAATTAATGGTTCGTGGAATTGACTCTTAAGAGGTGTAGAATATAACAATTACTAATGATTAGGTTGCTGTTTTTGTTATAATTATATTTATGATGAATATTATGTAATTAAATGTATTTAGATAGATATTACGTAATATGTATTATATAGACTGTTTGCTTATCTCTCTCTCTCTGTTGGTTTTTGCATTTTCATGTGTATTATTGTAAAGTTATCCTCCTTTGTATTGTACATGTTGCTTGGTTTGTCTACTATTTACATTTGTGCTTAGCAGTAATTTACTCAAAAGGTTAACTGGAAGAGATCCCTTAAAGGGATAAGTTCGCCTTTGTACACGCTTATTCTTTTGTAGTGTGTTTTTCTTGTTTTTATGTAGTGTTTACATACATACATACAGCTAATCCGCCGTTTATAGTTAGATATAATATTTCTGCAATGGCGTTTAGAGATGATGTATGAAATAAGGACGGCTAGGATTAAAATGTTTGTAAAGTCATAGCCGTAATAGTTCATTACATACCTAAGGCGGTGACTTCGTGTCCCAGATCGCAGGTGTTTGTAGCGCAGGCCGAAGATGAGGGCATAAATATGCGATCTGGGGCTTTGCGAATTACCGCCCGTGGTTTGTCTAAAGTTCTACGTCTTGCCTTGACCACGAAGTGTGATTTTCTCCCCCGTAGATATTTTTCCGATAGTCCTTGCTATAAGCATGTAGAAACTGCAGCTTTTGAATTTTTCCTTACCGCGGTCTTTACAAAATATCTTTTTTTCGACATTGTAGACTATAGATAATTAAACTGGCGCAGGTAAGGGGGAACAGCAAGACAAACACACAAATATGATACGAAATTCGCTGTAGCGGTCGCGACGGCGACAATGACCATCCGTGTCACTGGTTAATTAGCAACTGCCTGCCGATGCGGGTTAAGTTCAAAATGTGCATCTATGTACTCATGTATAGATATAGATAGCTGCGTATGTCGCTCGCGCTCACTAAGCAAAGCGTAAGTATTTATTAAATGTAAGAAATAGGTACAAGGTAGGTATTCACATTATGGTGAACTTGGTAAGTATACAAGTAGGTAATTAGACATTAATTAGGTAGAAAATATTAGTTTTAAGCTCTTTTCAGGGAACCGAGTGTCGACGTCAGAGTCTGCAGTCTACAACCTCACCCCCAGTGCTGCTATGGCAGTACTCACACCGGTAATCGTACAACGCGAGCCGCCGGCCTGACCAACACATTCGTCTTTGTCTTAACGTGCACCGCCCTCACTCTGCCATCCTTGCCGGGACACACTTCCTGCACTATTCCACGTGCCCAGTGGTTACGAGGGGCGTTAGGATCGGCTATAAGCACCAGATCGCCCACTTGCAATGCACGGCAATCGTTATGCCATTTCTGGCGAGGCAACATTGCCGGTAAAACTTCTTTTACCCAACGGCTCCAGTACATATCAGCAAGTCTTTGTGATATTCGCCACTGTCGTCTTAGATAAAACTCCGAGTCATCGAAGGAGCCCATTAATGGTAAGTTCGATGGAGATCCAAGGAGAAAGTGGTTAGGAGTTAATCCTTCTGGACAGCTTGGTTCTACTGAGACATGAGTTAGAGGTCTGCTGTTTGCCATATTCTCCGCCTCCGCGAGTAACGTAAGCAGGACTTCTTCTCGGGGAGCCCTTTCTTTCAAGGTCACCTTCAGGGTTGTTTTAATCGAGCGTATGAGCCGTTCCCAGGCTCCGGCCATGTGGGGACTTGCAGGAGGAATAAAATTCCACGTCACGCCGCGGTTGGCAGCATATGACGTAAGCAGCGACTCGTCTAATTCTTCGAGGGCCAGCTTGAGCTCAGTATCCGACCCCCTCATGTTCGTTCCGTTGTCGGAAAAAAGCTGCTTTGGCCAACCTCTTCTAGCAGCCATTCTTCTCAGAGCTAAAATTAACGAGTCGGTGCTCAACGAGTGAACAAGTTCTATATGAACCGCTCTGACCGTTAAGCAGGTAAACAGTACCCCATATCGCTTTTCTCTGCGACGCCCGACTGTTATCTCCATCGGGCCGAATAAATCTACCCCTGTGTTAGTAAACACTTTTTGATGATGAGCCATTCTGGCCTCGGGCAAATCACCCATACGAGGAACTTCTGGCTGGGCCTTATTGATCCTACATACCATACATTTTGCGGATACATGCTTCACTGTTGGCCTAATCCGAATTATCCAATATTTTTGTTTCAATTCATTAACAACCATTTCCTGTTGGCCATGAGCAGCATTTTCATGGTAATACTTCACTATTAATCTAGTTACATAGTTGTTTCCATCCAAAATTATAGGTCTTTTTACCTCCAGAGCCACGTCCACTGCAGCATCAATACGACCGCCAACTCTCATCACTCCTTCTCCGTCCAAGTAAGGAGCTAAGGTAAGTAGCACCGGTAAGACATGTTTATCTAATGATTTCCCTTCTTTAAGTAAGGCTACTTCCGTTCCGAACGATTGCATCTGCGAGTACTTTAATAATAGGCATTCCGCCCGCTCAATAGTCGTAGCTTCACAGATATTAGTTTTACTCTTTTTTATCTTATTTATAAATTTCAAAACAGCAGCAGTAGCGCGAACTAAGTAGCCGGATCCATGAAGAAAACCTCTCGGGCTCAGGTATACAACAATTTTCGGGCTGATGTTGCACTAATAATGCCATCTCTAAATCCTCTTTATTAACATTCGGTGTTAAAATATCTTTTGGCCATTGATCTTCTTTACAATATAAAAACGCAGGTCCCTTAAACCATTCGCATTCCGCGTGGAGATTATGTTGAGTTTTTTTTGTAGCTATGTCGGCGATATTTATCTGTGACGGCACATAACGCCAATCTAAGGAGCTGGTCAATGCGTCGATTTCCCCTAGTCGATTAGCGATGTATTCTTTATAGTTACGATTATGGTTTCGAATCCAGTGCAATACGGTTGTGGAATCCGTCCAGTAATAGGTTCGATCGCATTTAATACGATGTTCGTCCTTTATTGTTTTAGCTAATCGCGCTGCAAGTAATCCGCTTTGTAACTCCATGCGAGGTACCGACGTATTTTTTGTACATGTCGCTCTGTTCTTACATGCGATAAGGGTTACGCATACATCTCCGTTCGCGTAAACAAGCCTCCAGTACGCTACGGCTGCGAAAATACAGGGCGAAGCATCACAAAACAAATGAAGACTCAAGTCACTTGTTGTCCCTTTCGCACTCACGGTGGCGTTAGAAAAGTACCACCTAGGTATAGTTAGATTAGCCATACGCTTTAGGTCAGTGATCCACTCTTGAAAATCAATAAACAGATCCTCCTTTATTTTATTATCCCAAGTTAGGCTCGTGTTCCAAATGGACTTCAATAATATTTTTCCTTTTATTGTAATAGGAGCCAAAAACCCAAAAATATCGTAGATAGACATAGCAATCCGTAAAACTTCTCTTTTTGTAGGTATTTTCTTGAATTCTAGTAGGTCACTAGGTATGTTTTTTAATGACACATCAACTGCCAACGTATCACTCGCTGGAGTCCACAATAAACCCAAAGTTCTCTGAGATTTGTTTTCGCCATCAATCAACAAACTTTCTCCGTTCGTACTTAATTGATCTTGAGGTAAATGTGACAATACTTTTGTATTATTACTTGTCCAACCGCGTATCTCAAATCCACCAGATTTATGCACTGCGGAAACATCATCGATAATATTTATCGCTTCGCTTTCTGTGGACAGCGAGTCTATAAAATCGTCTACATAATGATTATGAGTAATAGCGTGCGCCGCGTTTGGCTTAGTTTCGTTGAACAGCTGAGCGTTCTTATCTCTTATGAACTGCGCGATGAAAGGACTGCAGTTCCCGCCAAAAATTAACGAAGTCATTACATACTGTTTAATCGGCAGGGATTCATTATCACGCCATAAAAATCTCAGGGCGTTTTGGTCCTCATTTCTTATTTTAATTCTAAGAAACATATCACGTATATCGGCCGTTATTCCAATTCGATTCTCCCTAAATCGAAGCATTATTCCATATAATGAGTTGAGTAAATCTGGGCCCTGGAGTAAATAGTCATTTAGAGACTTTCCGTACGAAGTACTTGCGGCATCGAATACAAGGCGTAATTTATTTTTCCTAGGGTTGTCCACACCGAAATGGGGTAAAAACCAAATACGATCCCCTCCTTCTCCAGGTTTGACCTCTCTTGCGTACTCATTTTCGAACAAATGCTTAACCCGTTCTTGATATCTTTTAGCGTAATCTTTGTTGTCTCGCAATCGCTTTTCCACAGATTTAAACCGTTTCTCCGCAGTCGGGTAAGAGTCAATCATCTTCTCATCGTTTTTCCAAGGTAGTCCTACCTCCCATCTCCCGTCTATTAATCTGGCCGTGTCGTTTAGAATAGTTATAGCTCGTTGTTCTTCTTTATTTTCCCGCCTGTATAAAGTTACTCCGATACTGTCCAGTGTAAAATAATGCTTCACCATTTCATGTAGTAATATATCCGTTTTGTAGGCGTTTCCGGATTCGCTCGTGTCAACAAACATTACAGATGATTCAACGCAACCTAAAGGCATCGTTGTACCTGGAAGAGTGGGCACCTGCGGGGTACGTGGGGCGCGCGATGACGGCCAGGCAGGTGCATAGGCGCCGGGCGGGCGGGCGTTATCACGGCCTAGGCGGCTAGCGTTATCAGTGCTACAAATCATACCTTGTCTGTCAGGCGGCGGCGGCGGTGAGAGCGAGCGAGAGGCTCGGCACTGGGACGTGGGGAGAACATACCTCGCTGGGCACGTGACAGCACGCTGACCTGGCGACTCTCGGTTCATAGACGACATTATAAGGCCGTGGACACACCAACCCAATTTACAGAACGTTGCACAAGGTTCGTTATTTTTGCGCGAAATTATTTTTAGAGGCATAATTAAATGGTAATTGTCTTGTCCGATTAAAAGTTCCGGTTTCACATCCGCATTTTGTAAGTAGTCCTTTAATTCACTTAAGTATTCGTAATTTGCGATGTTTATTTTAGACCGTTGCTGAATAGGTAAATTCAACTCTGCAATTTTACGCGCACGTAAGTCAAAATATTCGTTTTTATCATTTGATATTTTAAGGTCAACGAGTTCCGAGTTACACAATATTTCACCTGAGTTCCAAGCACCGCGTAAACGTAAAGTCTCACTTTTTCCACTCAAACCTAATCTATTCACTACATCCGCGGAGATTAAAGAAATAGATGCACCGTCATCCAAAATCGCGTTCAATGTAGTCGAGCCCTTAGGCCCGTGAATATTAACGCGAACAACTTTTAAAAGTACTTTGTTATTATCCGCGTTGACGTTCGCGACAGTGCCGGAATCGATGGCGGGCTCACTCTCAGGCTGCGAGTCCTCTTCAGGTTCCGGTTGGTCCAAGTCATCTTCTTCAGTGATAACGTCCACAGTGTGAACTTGCCCTGGCGCATGTTTAGTAATCGGGTAATGCAGAAGCGCGTGGTGCGGCTGCCCGCAGCCTTCCTTGTCACACATCGGCGCGGGGCAGGTTTCCTTGTCGTGATCAGCTGATAAGCATTTAAAACAAATGCCGTTGTTTCTAACAAAGTTCCATCTTTCTTTGCGCAACGATCTTTTAAATAACCTACAATTAAGCAGGCTGTGCGACGATATTTTACAAAATTTGCACTTCTCAGTTTGCTGACTTGCCACAAATACTGGGTGTTGCTTAAATCCACTTTTATCACCACTGTTTTTTATATGCAAAAGGCTAATGCCAGACTCGGTTATTTTAGTCGCTTCTTCTGACAGGAACTGTGACAGTAAATCCAGTTTGGTGTCCGCTGCCGTTTCTTTGTGTTTATAGTGGTAGTCAGACCACTTCGTAAGTAAGGCGGTCGGCAACTTAGATAAGACGAGATTACAAATACTGACACCTTTTAGGTACTCGTCTCGGTTAAGTGTTTTAACAGCTGCCACAAAATTTTTAATTTTTATTGAAAATTTCACTATGTCCACAATATAATCTTGAGGCAATGGTGGTAGTTTTTTAATATCTCCCATGATTTTATTTAGGATTAAATCCGGGTTTCCAAATTGCAGTTCGAGGGTCGCCATAACGGTGTCGGGTGAAGAACCGCTCGTGAGCAAGGCGGATACCGCTTCTCGCGCCACTCCGACAAGGCATTTTCTCAAACGCCATTGATTTTCTTTTACACTGTAGTTACAGAGCTCAGTAGACTCTTCAAAGGCTTGCTTGAAATTCAACCACTCCATCGCATCACCAGAAAATGTAGGTAACTCCCGTGGTGTACTCAAGCGACTAATTAAATTATTATTCTGGTTACAGGTGGAAGCTGCGAGATCCTTGATGGCCTGTGCCAGCATAAAAACCGTGGCTTCGGGGTCGTTGGCCGGATGCGGCGGGCGACGGGAGGGCTCGCCTGCCTCGCGGTCCTGTTGAAGCAGTTGCTGGCTTTGATCGATCCACTTTTCTATCTCACTTCCCTCTTTTCCTCTGTCACTTGACTTTGAGGAGGTTCTCGACGATTCGTGACTGTATTTTTCTTCCAAGGCTGTTAGTTCTGCCGCTAGTCTTTTTTCAACTAAGGCCATTTGTATACGAGCGTGCTCTTCTGCAGCTTTTATTTCCAGGTTTTTTCGTTCAGCCAATATGTGAGATGCCGTGGATTTCTTCGACTTCGAGCGGTTGCCATGGCGTGAAGCAGGCGGGCTTGGTGGCACTTTTTCGGCCGGGTTCAAACCAAACTTTGAGGTACCCGCAACTGGTTCTTCTGCTACGAAAGTCTTGTCGAATTCCTTTACGATTTTTATTTTCGGTTGCTCACATGTAGGCTCCGTGAGTTGCTCCACATCGGCGTCATCCTCGCTGGCATGTTCCATACCACCGCGTGCCTGCTTTTCACGTTCCTTTTTTACAGTTCTGCGGGTGTTCACCATCTTGTGCAGCACTCGTGTAATCCTGTGATTACTACCGATCCGGTTCGAAGGACCACTTTTGTAGACTATAGATAATTAAACTGGCGCAGGTAAGGGGGAACAGCAAGACAAACACACAAATATGATACGAAATTCGCTGTAGCGGTCGCGACGGCGACAATGACCATCCGTGTCACTGGTTAATTAGCAACTGCCTGCCGATGCGGGTTAAGTTCAAAATGTGCATCTATGTACTCATGTATAGATATAGATAGCTGCGTATGTCGCTCGCGCTCACTAAGCAAAGCGTAAGTATTTATTAAATGTAAGAAATAGGTACAAGGTAGGTATTCACATTATGGTGAACTTGGTAAGTATACAAGTAGGTAATTAGACATTAATTAGGTAGAAAATATTAGTTTTAAGCTCTTTTCAGGGAACCGAGTGTCGACGTCAGAGTCTGCAGTCTACAGACATGACTATCAATTTTTTAGCTGAAGGGTTCTCAGCGTTTAAAAAAATGGGCAAGTGCGGGTCCGACTCGCGCATCTATAACAAGTTTGTTGTAAGCTCCCCTTAAATATTTATTATTTATTTTTAGTATTTGTTGTTATAGCGGCAATAGAAATACATCGTCTGTGAAAATTTCAACTGTCTAGCTATCACCGTTCTTGAGATACAGCCTGGTGACAGACGGACGGACGGACGGACGGACGGACAGCGAACTCAGCGAAGTCTCAGTAATAGGGTCCCGTTTTTACCCTTTGGGTACGGAACCCTAAAAAGAAATTGTTGATGTGTGTGTGTTGACATATTTAAAAATATCAACGATTAGACATTTAATTAAAGGGCAGACTATAGCGTCCCTTCAGCCAAAACATTTTTGAGTTAGTTTAGTGTTTACTTTGAGTAACTAAAATATTAGAATAGCATAGAATAGAATGAAAATGTATTCGTTAACATACACAAAGTGACACAACACATATTAGAAACAAAATAAAATCGTTGACGTGTATGCCACGAAAAAGAAATTAAGAATTTCAAGTTAATGCCTGTTCCCTGTTATAGGTAGAACTCTTTGTTCACTAAGAAACAATAAAAAATACAATTCCCTTTATCAAGATCCCAAGATTTAAGAGCCACATAGCAACGTTTGCATTCCCCGCATATTCCTACGATATCGACGCATCTCAATACAGCAGCAAAAGATAAAGATAGGAGCGCACGCGCACGGCTGAGTGACGTTTCAATTAAAATTAATTTATTTATAAAAAACTATGCTCTTCGATAGCATCTGTCGGCGGCGCAGCTTTAAGCGTTAAGGAAGGTGGACACTGACATTAAAAGTGAAAATACTGATGTGTGAGCGTTTTCCAAAAAAAAACCGAATCCATAGCAGTTTCATTGTAAAAAAACGTAAAAAAACCGGTCAAGTGCGAGTCGGACTCGCGCACCGAGGGTTCCGTACAAACACTTTCCATCTTTAAGTGGTTAAGTTAAGTTTGCACCTGGTAGGTATGTATAGCGCCCCATACAAATGAGCTGCAAAGTTAACGCAACCAACCCCGTTTGTTGTATGCGAGCACCCCTTAAATATTTATTTTATTTTATTTTTAGTATTTGTTGTTATAGCGGCAATAGAAATACATCATCTGTGAAAATTTCAACTGTCTTAGCTATCACCGTTCTTGAGATACAGCCTGGTGACAGCGGACGGACGGACAGCGAAGTCTCAGTAATAGTAATAGGGTCCCGTTTTTACCCTTTGGGTACGGAACCCTAATTAAAAAAGAGGGTCTCATTTAAGTATATAGAAATTTTAGTTTCTACATAACGCTCGTACAAATAATAATAAAAGTAAAAAAATAATAATAAATAAATAAATATTAAGGGACAATCTTACACAAATCAACCTAGTCCCAAACTAAGCAAAGCTTGTACTATGTGTATTAGACGATATAATATAAAGATAACATCCATGACCCAGGAACAAATATTCAAGTTCATCACACAAATATTTGCCCTGGCCGGGATTCGAACCCAGGACCGCCGGCTCAGTAGGCAGCTGCACTACAAACCTACCCGTGTCGTCAAAAAGTTTATATTAAAACGACGTAGGTAATGGAACATACAAATTTAGGACTTTTTTTTCTATTCAGATCGAAAATGCAATCGATTCTGAGTAGAAATTAACCTAAAAACGTCAATTTCTGGAAGAGTAAGGAATTCGTGATTTATTCGGATAACGCCTGAGCCGAAAAATGAACATTAATTTAAACTTAAATTTCTTGGGTATCGATGAAAATGCCCCCAACTTCATTGGTCAATCTAGACATTTGAGCCGCTGTTCTTTTCCTAAAAAAATTACATTGAGATACCTCAGTTCACACTCGCACTAATTACATTTTTTTTTGCCAATGAAATTAAAACTACATAGAGTTGTGCACTAACGTCCTAATTTCAACTACTTTTTCCGTTAGTTAGTACGATTGTGCTCTAAGGCATCGATTTATAGTAAGAATTATTTTTAGTCCGAATCTATTTACTTTTGTTACCATAGAACGTTGTGTCGTACCAGGCTGTCAAGAAGAGAGCTCAAAATAGAGAAAATTGGAAATTGCTCCACCGACAAGAGCTTAGCTCTTAAGTTTATGATGATGACCTAAAACAATGCCCAATAGTGAACGTCAAAAAATTATTCTTAGTATACATACAATTCTTTCGAACGTACGTCGTACCTAAGATACACGTTTCGGTGCTATACGTGCAAAGGAAACTCCTAAAGTACTAATGAAATGGTAAAGTATTGTGGTACTCAAGCTTGAATAAGAATTGAAAACCTGCGCCGTCCTTAACATCTTACAAGATGTATCTTTTGTTAAGCTAGTGTTGTTACACATTTTCTTTTACTCCTAATTAACTATAAAATAGCCCTTTACAAAGGGAAGCGACGCTTCACTATCAACAGCAAAACGTTTCAAGTCTCACAACAGCCCCTAGAAATTTCAATCATGTATCAAATTAATTATGTTTCTTTTAAAAGGAAATTGCTTCCTTTTGGTAGTGATGTGTTCTTTATATTAATGAGCACGTTTTGTTAGTTTATTTAAGATATATTTTTTACGTTAAAGATTCAAAGTGATTGGTTATAAAGAATCGTGAATGGGCTTTATATTATAATAGGCTATGAACTCGTATTATAAAAGTTCTTTGTGTAGATTGAAAATTAAGTTGTATAATGCAAGAATGACTATTCATATTCAATAGGAATTTCACTATCGGATGACCACGGGAAGGCGCCGCGTGGGTGGTTTGATAACCTGGTAATGGTCGCCGGCTCGCAGAGTTCGGGTACCGCAGGACGGGTTTTAGGGGTTTCTTTATGGGATGCCTATGACCAGCAATTGACGTTTTTAAGTCATCATAATGGTGTTCTACATCAAAAATAATAATTTCCTTAAATACTTTATTTTTCTACATGCATTTCTACATTTAATTTAGTGCCAGTAAAGAGAGTTATTATGTTATGAGCATTCTAAAATCTATACTGTATACCTAAGTAAAAAAAACATACAGGGAAACATAACTAGAACAGCTCCTCCTTTTTTGGAAGTCGGTTAAAAAATAGATTACATCTTGCCTATATGTGGATACTGTGTGTAAATAGACGATCAATGTGTTTATTTTAGCGAATAATGCTCAGTAGGTACGAACAACCCTGTTAAAATTAACTGGTTCTGATTAAATTAGTTCTGATGAATAATTAAAGTTAGGATGAATACGAATTAAAAATTTGCGGGGAAAATAAACATTTGAAAATACGCGGAACCTACTTTTAAATGTATAAAAACTAAAATTAAAGTTGCCCATCGGGTCGTGTCTGTTTCCACCCTGTATAGTTGGCATAGGCGCCCTTGCGTGTCATCGATCTATTACTAGCTCCACTTGCAACGCTCAATCTGTTCCACTAAGTATTGCAAATAACACCCATTACCGGTACTCAAAACTAGTTATAACTAGTTTCAAATACCTAACTAACCGAGTTTTCTGACCTTTCGCGGTCGCCTTGACAGATCTATTAACACTACTGCACATAAGCAGTTATTAGATGCACCAATTGCTATGCTAATATCTGATGGTTCCCACGCGCGGCCTTGCTCTAATGTAGAGGCTATAGGAGCGAGCGGTAGCGGACGCAGGGGCGGGTATTGCAATGGGTTTGGTTCGTATGACCAAAACCCACAACCGATGACCGAACAATCCTAATAATACTCCTTATACGGAAGATGTTTAGATAGTATTTATTTAATAATACGTATAGAAATCGTTAAGATGAGAGCAATTAGATGAAACTTGGCATACAGTTGGGTTATGCTTAGTACCTAAGGTAATTAATTTGGGACAGAGAACCAAATTATCTTGCTTCAAATAAACATACGCGTTGAACGTTTTAACTTGTTACAACTAAAGATAGTTACTATTACATTATATTCACATACAATAACGTATTTGTATCTATAAACTTGATTGTCTAATGTAATATGCCTTTATATGTGTAAAATCACTCACATGCTTATATCTGTTTCCGCTAAGCTCATCTTTTCGCACCTGTCTCCACCCTAACCCCACCCTTGTCCACATACGCCTAATGTCTTTCTAGCACCTCTAAACTCCCTTACCTAACCGATATGCAGCCAATGGCAATGACTCGCGATAATGAGCTAACTATGTAAACGCCGTCGTGAGGCGTGGAGGAAGCGCCTTGGACGATTGTCGCCGAATAATTGAATACCGTAAATTGGTCCTACCTTACTCCTGGGATAACTATACTAATCCCAAAACATATTTAAATAAATAAATAAAGTAAATTAATAAATATTAAGGTACAATCTTACACACATCGACCTACTCCCAAACTAAGAAAAGCTTGTACTATGGGTACTAGACGACGATACACATAAAAAATAAATACGAGTACATATATTGATAACATCCATGACCCAGGAACAAATATTTGAGTTCATCACACAAATATTTGCCCTGGCCGGGATTCGAACCCAGGACCGCCGGCTCACAAACTGAGCCAACCGCGTCGTCAAAATTACGAACTTTCCCTCGATTAACGCTAAAATTAAAAAATGTAATGACACATCAGTACCTTTTTAGCTCCGGCATTCATTTTTGCTATGAAATTAGGTGACAATAAAAAAAAACTAAATTGTTTACTTCATAAAACACACATTAACAAATTATCCAGCCAATCGCCAACCTCGTCCACATACTACTGTTTTTTTTCTAGCTTCATGACTGATGCCTTTATGAAACGTCTAAATGTCTCGTGCTCTCACTATCAGTTTCCGCTACGCGCTTACCGCCCCTGTCATCACCCTAACCCCACCCTCATCCACATACGACTGATGTCTTCCTAGCACCTCTAAACTCCTTTAATTAACCGATATACAGCCAATGGCAATTACTCGTGATAATGAGCTAACTGTATGTAAATGCCGTCGTGAGGCGTGGAGGAAGCGCGTGGACGATTGTCGCGATATAACGGTGCTATAGGAAAATGATGGTCTAATTTCTTTAATAGTCGCCTAGCCGTGCACATGCAATTAAGAGGCCTAATTCCTTTAAAATTTGTTTTTTTCATTCGACAAATATATTGATAACTAGCTGTGGCCCGCGGTGTTACCCGCTCATCCCACGGGAACACTAAATTTATTCGGGGTGAAAAGTACACTATGTCCTTTCCCGGGTATCAAACTATCTCCATACCAAACTTCATCTAAGTTGGTTCAGCTGTTTAAGCGTGAAGAGGTAACAGACAGACAGACACACTTTCGCATTTATAATATTAGTATGGATTTCAAACAACTTTTTTAAGTGAATAATACTTTTCCCCGAGTTCTAGGTAGTAACATAACTATTTCATGCTTTCATTGCATGCAGTCGAAAATAAGTTGAAAAAACTAATTTTCGGCGTGAATTTTGTCAATTTCGATTAGTTTTTGAAACAAAAATTATCAATGAAAAATTCAAACTGTAAGTTTCAAATATATACCGTTAAATCCCAATAGCCCTGTTCTAGGTAGTATCATCAATCATATGTTAAGAAACATGTTTGATCATAGAGAAAGATGTTTAAAACAATCAGCATTGCGTCCTTGTTTATGATCCATGCGTACGTCAACTAAAAAAGAAATTAAATAAATAACATGGTAAATTGTAGTGTTAAGTGGTGTAGAGAGACCTCATAAACATGGACGCAACTAAACGGTGGCCGCCGTGTTGATACTTTAATGTTCTGCCGTACCATATCGTTGGTGCGCGCGGGTCGCCTTACATTTGCCTTACATGCTCCGTCTAGTGGGGGTGGTCTGTGACATGAGTTGATGTGACTGTTCTCGCTAGCAACAGCGTAAGCGTACGGAGAATAACACAGGGCCCCTGGCGATTACTTTGTGGAACTACAGTTCTCCATACAAATCTTTTACGCAGTCGCTAGCGAATACTGTCACTGTAAACTCATGCTAAGGGTGTGCCTCGAGTGAGTACCTAGTCCAAAACGAAACGTTGTTTCATGTATAAATAACTTGCTATATATAAATATATTCAAAGATCAACACACAAAGAAAAAATAAATTGCGCTCATACGTTGTCCACTCCACACTAGCCCGTCTAGCACAACTATGCTTTGCGACTTACCGTCACCCGTCTCTCTCTCACAGTACTGTACATAAAGAGATAGGTAATATATCTCGCGCGAGAAAGAGTCGCTTGTGACAGTTGTGCTAGAGGCGTAGGACTCGAACCCTTTGGATTACCGGTCTACTAGAGCAGTGTTTTTCAAACTTTTTGGTGTCACGGCCCTTAATGACCATCAGAATTCCTTCGCGACCCCCTAAAACCCAGTTTGTACGATTAAACTTAGAATACGACTCTCATTTAACAGATTTGGAACGTGGCCTATCATTCAATCAGTCTGTTTTGAAAAAAATATAAAAAACCGGCCAAGAGCATGTCGGGCCATGCTCAGTGTAGGGTTCCGCAGTTGCTCATCCTTCACAATAGACGGACTTAAAACAGCGGTTTTAAGCCCGAGGTTTAAGTTACGACTAAGATTTCAAGCTCTATAAAAAGGTCGTAAATGCCAATGTAACTCCTTACGTCCTTGAAAAATGAAATTTAGCGATAACTCAAAAACGGCTCGACCGATTTTGTTCAATATAGTTTTCATTGAAATTTCTTATAAGGCCTTATTAACATGAATTTTTCCGAATTTTTTGACCCGTGGTTGAAAAGTTAGAGGGGGGGGGACACTAATTTTTTTGTTTTTGGAGCGAATATTTACAAAACTGCTGACTTTATCAAAAAATAATGTTAGAAGACCCCTATTATTTTTACAAGTCCTATTCAACGACATCCCATACACACTAGTGTAGAAAAGAAAAAAAAATCACCCCCACTTTAGGTGTTCGAGAGGTACCCGAAAAAAATTTTTTTTTTTTATTTTATTTTACCGTTCTGTCGGTGTTATACATACACATACTCATACCAAATTTCAGCTTTCTAGTACTAATGATCACGGAGCTAAGCCGCGGACGGACAAACGGACAGACAGACAGACGGACATGACGAAACTATAAGGGTTCCTAGTTGACTACGGAACCCTAAAAAGGTTCAAATATTCAAAAATACATATACCTAATCGTAAAATAAATAGATAAAGATGTCTAAGAAAGATTTCTGTTTTATTCAAGTAATGTACATGCTTGAAAACTTCTCGATGATGATCCTCGCGACCCCCCTGGACATAAGCTGCGACCCCCCTGGGGGTCGCGACCCACAGTTTGAAAAACACTGTACTAGAGGGTACCCAAGGCAACTACGTCCGCGAATTTTTTTTTCTTTAATATTTGTCCGGTAAAAGGTATCCTATAACGATCTTTAGATGTTTTCAAATTCAAATCCTATTCTCTTCAAGTCTATTCGTTTCGGTGTGATGGGAGGACAAATAAATTATGACAACAGATGGCGCCATACTAGCATACAAACCAAAAGGAGTTCCCAAGAATTTTATAATCAATAGACTAGAAAGTGACCGCAACTTCGTACGCGTATTTTTTTATATACCGTTGTCGAATAAAAGTATCCTATAACCCATCTTTGGATGTCCAGCTATCCCTGTACCGAAATTAGTTAAAATTTGTCCAGACGATTGGGCGTGATGCGAGGACAAAGGAAATTATCCTCAATAGATGCGCCGGACTGGCATGACGCCGCGCGCCCATACAAAACAAAAGACGATCCTGCATCACGCTATTAAGATTTTCCCTGAATTCATGACCCCTCTCCATAGAAAACTGATTTTCAATATAAATCTAGAATATTATTATAGTATAGATAATTATAAATATATTTGCTTACTTAGTCGAGATAGGTCAGTTCACGGTTACTTTGCCACTGATGGCAGCTATCCGGGTTAGTGTGGTCGGTAATAAACGCAGCGGTAACGTTGCGTGCGCGCGTAAACACAGTAATCGACGGAACCAGCTCGCGCCTGCGCTTTGCGCTCCAATGATGGCTGAGATTACCATGCCGTTTATCAACTACTGTTTATATTTGGTTCTAGAAATAACTGTGCTAGATCAGTTCAAACTGTCCTACCCAGCACCTCTAGGCCGACTATGACACGCGACTTTTTCTCGCGCGAGACATTTATCTATCTCTTTCTCTGTAATACTTTCAGAGTGTGACAGGAGACGCTATGCCGTGCGACAAGTCGCGAAGCATAGTTGTGCTAGACGGGGTCTATGATGGCTGCGTTTATCACGTGATAAATAAGTGACAAAGCATCTGTCACTTACGATCGCATTTTGTCAAAACGTTGTCACTTATTTATCGCGTGATAAAAGTAACCATCATAGGCCCGCTGGACGATAATATGGTTGGTAAAGATTTTTGAAGACAGTCAAATTTTATTTTTTTCCGATAAAAAAATCGACATGACAGTTTGCATTTTTATTGCTTGAAGAGCGCTCTCTGCCTTTAAAACCCAATTTAAAAAACGTAATTTAAAAAGATAGTGCGTGGAGGCCCTCCGAAACTTCGTAATGTGGAAATGAAAATAGGAAGGGGTAGAAATTGTAATTTCAAAAGAGAAAACCTAACAATCAATTGATATTCACAAGAGACTTACCTTGACATAACCTTAAATCCGTCGCATTGTCCATGGGATTGTTGCGTTGAACGTTTAACGCAACAGTGCTTTCCTACCCCTTCCACGGTAGCGTTAAACGCAAACTTGTTGGAAGTCGCATTAGAAGTTTCACTTCAAAAAATATACCTATGTTTTGTAAAAAACATGGTAAGGAAAAATGTATGAGCTGCAGTGTCTAGATCCTTTGGTTATTCTCGCACAAGAAGTTTAAGTTTCTTATCTAATTCAGAAAAGTATGGACTGTTTTATTGCAGATACTATGTCGAACGTACCGTAACAGTAGCTTACATCCATCCATCCTTCTAGCCTTTGTCCCATTTTTTGAGAATGAATTCTCAATCGGGGTCGGCTACCTAAATCCCAAGATGTGGCGTAGACACTAGTTTTTACGTAAGCGACTGCCATCTGACCTTCCAACCCAGAGGGGAAACTAGGCCTTATTGGGCTTAGGTGGTTTCCTCACGATGTTTTCCTTCACCGAAAAGCGAGTGGTAAATATCAAATGACATTCCGTACATAAGTTCCGAAAAACTCATTGGTACGGGCCGGGTTCGAACCCGCGACCTCCGGATTGAAAGTCGCATGCCCTAACCACTAGGCTACCACCGCTTCCTAACAGCTACGTAACAGTAGCTTACATACATTTAGTAATAAACTAAAAACCCGCCTTCAAAATAAATAATTAAAAAACCGGAATGTAATAGATAGTGTCGACAATACAAGCTTCGTCACGGAGTCACTAATTCATTACATTCATTAACTGCGAACCGTGAAAACGCGGCATTCCGACGTGAGAACCGTGTGGCGCCGCGTACGAGTGACAGGCGGTAGCGGGAGCGGGAGCGGTTACGGTGAGCTTTATTTTTATTCTCTCTATGAAATATACTATAACTAGCAAACCCCCGGCTTCGCACGGATGCAATGCTGATAAAATTATGCATGTATTATACATATAAACCTTCCTCTTGGATCACGCTATCTATTTAGAAAACCGCATCAAAATCCGTTGCGTAGTTTTACAGATCTAAGCATACATAGGGACAGACAAACAGACGAACAGAGAGCAGGGAGTGACTTTGTTTTATACTATGAAGTGATAACGGGTATAACGCGTAATTATGTAGGAGCTCTCTCTTTAGACATCAAATGTGTTGACTATGAAAACCCAGCATTCCGACGTGAGAACCGAAGCGAACTCTAGGTTTAAAAACATCAAGGTCATATCAATATAAAATAACAAATGTCTCTCCTGCGTTCTAAAGCTGAGTAGTTTATATTGAACAAATGAGCAACAAGCGTATAGATTCAATAAAACGATAATATTATACAGTGCTTGCGATACAATCTCAATTAATTTTTGTTCACTTCTCTAAAAAACGCGACAGGAAACTGAGAGCAGTTAAAACGCTCGTATAACTCCCAGCTAACAGCTTATATGCATGTATTCTTTAATTTTATCGGGCACTTAAAGAGGGAGATAATAAATAAGGATCTCAAATATCAAAGTGTGGTATGTAGCTAGTATATTTCTATGAATCGTTGTATTAGTAGACTAGTGTAAAGAACGCTAAAAAGCATAAGTCATTTTGGATGTTCGGATTTCCGGTTTTTTTCGCCAAAGTAAAAAAGTTTCAGCCAATTATTTTTAAATTTTTTGAGTAGCTTCGTTAAGTATAAGTAATGTTTTTATCGTTTTTTTTTATATGGTGGAGATAGGGCTGAAACCGTAAAAAATCACATATGACAGCCATTTGGAAACAAACTCACGAGATCTAACAGCTGACGGTGCTGCTTCGCTTCCTCTACATTTTCCAGTAATACACATTACATTACCTTGCTGATGAAAAAATCTTATAAACGCTACCTCTTGTAAATTGATACTCGTTAGTCCCGTAAACGCCGGCGGCGGCGTCGACAAATATTTTAAAGTTGACAATATAAATTAACTACAGTTTACAACTAACAAATGGCTGTGATATAACTGTTATATTTCGAACCGGAATAAACTTATTTTGTATATAAAAAAATTAGGGTAGAGTGTAACCTGTGTAACAGATGAATCCTTCTTTAACTGCGTATAATTTTGTAAATATTTATTTATAACTTTACAAGGTTTTCATTTTCATACTCAACTAGTTGATACACACCATTTTATATTAAACACGCTGGATTGGTAATCCAGAGGTACCGGGTTCGATTCCCGGTGTCTTCTTATGTATCAATGGTTTAAAACTACGTATTTTCAAATATGTACCAAGTTTATTTTTCATATCATGCTGTGTTCAATAGTTCAACATCTTTCATTGCACATATTATTGTTTAGTAAGAACACATGTTTAAAAATGTAGTACGAGTACCTAACCGCCTCCTATGCATAGATAATTTGATAGCCCATATCAACCCAAAATGCATTTGACACACTTCATCTAACCGACCATACAAAAATTAAAATTCTCTCATACAACACAAAACGACATAATAGCTAATTTAAGCCCTAATATCCTGTCAATCAATGTCAAAGGTCAACGTCAATGTTCGGAGGCGTGTCAAATTGTCACAGGTTTGACAGAGGAATGTAAAATAGACTCAAATTGTGAGGGTACGGCACAGAAGAAAATACTACAGAAGGTTATCTCTTTGATTTTTGAAAATGCCGCTTAAGACTGCCTCCACAGAAGCAGAGCGAAGAAAATAGACGAATCAGACTACGTCCTTTTAAAGCCCTAAAGAAGTGCATAATTAGACAATAGAAGTATTTGAAGTATATGAACACTACCTCTCTGTCCAATAAATGTTGTGAAACTGTTTTCATCATGTTTTCTGCTGACTGTATTGTTGTGCATAGTATATTTATTGATGTTTATACATGTGTCGAATATTTTCCGTCAAACTTTTGAGTATGTAGGGAATGCGTTTGTTTAAAGTTCTATAAAATTTGACGGTTTCACAGTACCTAGTCCCTTACATTAGGATTAGAATTTTCTAGAGATTAGGTCTAGTTGTTCGGAGCGGGCGGTCATCGACCCGCAGTAAGGGCTTCCGATACACCTGCAGAACAACGAAACTCAAACGGAGCGAATCGCGGGTTCGCTTCCCGGACGGGCGCCATCCGTTTCGTCACTCCGTTCGCCTTACTGCGGAGAAATGGCACTTTTCTGATAGAATAAAATAGAATAGGATATTCTTATTGCACACCTCAATCGAAAATAAATACAAACAAACACAGATTACACGTAATATTCAACAGAGGTAAACAACAGGCGGTCTTATCGCTAAAGAGCGATCTCTTCCAGACAAACTTTGGGTAGCGAAATTAAATAAAAACGTCACAAATGGGTAGATATATAATAGTACTTGCAGAGAAAATTCTATTAAAATGCGGGGAACAAATTCTATTTTTCTAATGATAGCGTACCTAGAGAAGACTGCGGAATGTTTAGTGGAAATACAAGCAGGCCTTTAAGATATTCATATTTCATTGACACTAATGACAGGATTTAAGCCAATATTGAAGCTTATGTTTTTTTTTTGACCGAACAAACTAAGCGAGCGGAGCGGCTCAAAAAGCTTGGTCAAAAATTCCATCGTATGTCCGGATGTGTGGATGTCCATATTACAGCCTGTTCTCGCCTAGAGGTCCGATTTCCAACAAATTCTCATGAAATATTTAGAGTAGATTCGATAAGCATACATATTTTTTTAGCGATTCAGTATGGCGGAGATATGGTGTTTGAAAACGCCATATCGAAAAATAATACATTTCCCTAAAAGAAACATAGCTATTTCATGCTTTCATTGCGTGCAGTCGAAAATAAGTTGAAAAAAAAAAACAGTTTTCTGCGTGTTTTTTTTTATTATCAATGATAAATTCCAACTGTAGGTTTCAAATATACCAATAAAAATCAATGGCCCTATTCTAAGTAGTAACATTGATAATAAGTTAAGAAACATGTTTGATCATAGAGACAAATGTCTAAAATCAGCATTTCTTAACGTATAAGGAGCCTTAAGGTCTCATAGTTACCAGCTACTTGTCAAAGGTTATCTATTGTGTTAAATCGTACACGGGAGCATCTGAATGGCGAATCGGCAGGTGCAGAACAGCGAGCGCACCGCACCGAGATAACGGTCTGCGATGATAAACTGCCCGCGGCGCTGGAATTGGGTCGGAACCGAACCCACTACCCGCCCGTAATTACCAAGGGATTAAAGGATTATCGCCAGATTATTTTATAGGAAGCTGTAAGAAATCAGCAAAAAAAACTACTACTCTTAGGAAACAATTGTTATGTTTTAAAAATATTAGAAAGAAACAAAACATTTCTTTCTATACGAAGTTTGATGACAGCTCAAATCAGCAACACTTTATGAAATGTCAAAACTGTTATTAGTATGAAGTTTCTATAAAGGTACTGGCTTGTGACATCAATACATCATAAAAACCGGTCAAGTGCGAGTCGGACTCGCGCACCAAGGGTTCCGTACAAACACTTTCCATCCTTAAGTGGTTAAGTTAAGTTTGCACCTGGGATGTATAGCGCTCCATACAAATGAGGTGCAAAGTTAACGCAACCAATCCCTTTGTTGTATGGGAGCCCCCTTAAATATTTATTTTATTTTATTTTTAGTATTTGTTGTTATAGCGGCAATAGAAATACATCATCTGTGAAAATTTCAACTGTCTAGCTATCACCGTTCTTGAGATACAGCCTGGTGACAGACGGACGGACGGACGGACGGACAGCGAAGTCTCAGTAATAGGGTCCCGTTTTTACCCTTTGGGTACGGAACCCTAAAAATCAGTACCTAGTCAAAATACATCTTCTTTTAAGTTTTTCTCCAATTAAAAATAGTAAAATGTCCAAAAGTAGTGGCAGTTTATTAGGGTTCCGTACCCAAAGGGTAAAAACGGGACCCTATTACTGAGACTTCGCTGTCCGTCCGTCCGTCCGTCCGTCCGTCTGTCACCAGGCTGTATCTCAAGAACGGTGATAGCTAGACAGTTGAAATTTTCACAGATGATGTATTTCTATTGGCGCTATAACAACAAATACTAAAAATAAAATAAAATAAATATTTAAGGGGGGCTCCCATACAACAAACTTGTTATAGATTATGGTACGGAACCCTTCATGCGCGAGTCGCACTCGCACTTGCCCAATTTTTTTTTTATTCCGTGTATTTTTGAGTGTGTGTTTAGTGATTTCAATTATACAATTTATTTTCACAATATTCAAATACCGTATTCTTTGTGTCTTCACGCATCGCGCTCTATAACTACATTTATGTTTAATATGTACAGATCAAATTGATCACATACCGTAAAATGGAGTTACTTTAAAATGCAGGGGCTACTTTGGAAAACTGTTTTTCCGCCATGTCCTTATTTTTTTTGACCATCTGTGGCAATGAAATACGTACCTATAAAATGACCTAACCTGTAACTTAATTTGCTCAATCGAACTATTGAGTATTTGCGTTTTTATAAGCATTTTAAATCTATCAAAGTAGCCCCAAATTTTCCTAAAGCAACCCCATTTTACCGTATTGAAATTGGAAATGAAAAAGAAACAGAAGAAAAATAACAAACTAGTAATAGACCAGCAATTAAACATATTGGTAAGTGTCAAAGTTTTTCTATTGACTGGTCTGGTCGACCATTAGTTGACCATGTAATTTATAGGTTCACTTATCACATATTCATTCACTAGGTATAAAAGTTTGGCACTTGTGCGCATTTTTCCGTATTCCATGTACGACACAGTTTCTTCGCACTCGATTCTGCCTTTAATTAGGTCTTCGAGAATATTATAAAAAGATAATAGAGGTAATCTATTATCTTTATCTCTTACCATATGGCAAAAAAATCATTTTTTACCTCATGTTAGGTACTTTTAAAAAAAAACATGAGTATTTTCCTACATTTTTTTGTAAACGGTGTAACACACATACACTACGCTGACAGATTTTGATTCGTTTTTTTTACCTGTCTCGTTCGCTCTTAGGCAATCGAGATAAGATTCTCTCCAATTTCACCCAAACCCGAATCCCAATTTAAGAACTCACGGACTGTATTTTGTTGTAGATATAAACTTACACATCCCTCCTATCGTGACACAGTTGGGTAAAATAACATAGATAATAAACGAACCTTGCACAACCCTGATTTTATATAAATTTATAATAATAGTATTTCAAACATAACAGTCCGACCTATTACAAGCTACCACAACATGTGCCATAGACATAAATTACAGGCATAGACACATAAATCGTTTGTCGGTGGGCAAAAACAAGTATAGTTGTCTATGGAACGATTCGTAATGACGGAGGCTGAGCGGCCGATCATTCTTAGAATGACTTCATCTAGTTTATTAGCCTGTGGTTAAAAAGTTTGGCTACTTGACGACGCGGTTAACGCAGTGGTAAAGCAGCTGCCTACTCACTCGGCGGTCCTGGGTTCGAATTCGAATCCCGGCAAGGGCAAATATTTGTGTGATGAACACGAGTATTATGCCTTGGTTATGGATGTTTTATGTATTTATTTATCTATATAAGTATGTATATCGTCGGGTAGTAGGTACCTATAAAACGAGCCTTCTTGAGCTTAATTAGGACTAGGTTGATTTGTGTGAGATTGACTGATATTTATTTAGATAGAACAGCGAAAGTAGTGATCACAGCACCAAGCATTAATAATACTTACTTATACGCAATTAATTTTATGATATTATATGGCGAGTGTAATGATGTTTTCTATTTTCTCTGTCTAATAAGTAGATAGTTTGTGAGATGTATCATACCGGTTAGAAGAAACTCTCAATCAATCTTGAAGTTTATTGTTGAATTTATCATCAGTACAAAAAAAAATACTAAAAAAGACGATAAAACAATAAGTACACAAAGAAACCACGCAGATGTACGTTTACGTAAAGAAGTAAGTTTTAATTACCTATGTTTTCACATTGGCAACACGGCCATCTTAATAAGGTCTTAAAATGTAAAATATTCCACAGATAAATCTCAAACTTTTTAATTAATAAAGCCGGTAGCACATTACCAGCAATTAACCGAAAGCCGGCGACGTGCGGGCTACCAACGTCGCGGAACGAACACGGGCCCAATTAAGCCGAGTACACACTCGCCGATCGGTCATTCGGCCGCCACCCAGGCAACACTGTTCATTAGAAAGGATTAGAATTTTAACGGGCTACTAAGGATTTATTCTTAATTGGTTTCGGGGATTTAAAATCGGATTTATCTTTGTAATCGTTAAGTTGGTTTATAGTTTTTTTTTTTGGAATTTCAATTGAATGAATTTAGAAATTCAAATTATTTAAACAACGGATAGAAATACTAATGATTTTGAGTGTAGTCTTATAACAAAATATGATTAGGTATAAGCGGTGTCCTATATCAGCTTCAAAACATTAAATTGTTTCCCATCTGTATCATTTCGACATTTTTAATTCGTCCGAAACGAATTTTTCCTGATACCCATAATATTTTCAGGATTTTATAAACGTCCTTTTAAGGAACCCATTAGGTTAGGTTAGGTTTGTTTTATAATCGTTCTGAAAAATTTACAGTTTTCGATGAAAATTTCTTACAGTCAAATGAAAATTTGACGAAACGTTACCGATGGGAGACAAAAATTAGTCTTTCCGATAGGTAACCTAGGTTAACATACACTGTCGATGGCCCATTCGGCAGCTATTTTAAGAGGCCTTATTCCTTTTAAAATTGTTTTTTTTCATACTATGAGAAATATATTGATAATTTTAAGTTTTTGAAGTGAATAATACTTTTCCCTGAATTCTAGAAAGTAACATAGTTATTTCATCATCATCACGAAAATAAGTTGAAAAAAAAAAAACAGCTTTCTGCTACAATTTTGTTTGTTTTTGAAACAAAAATTATCACTGATTAAATTCAAACTGTATAGGTTTCAAATACATACCAATAAATCGCAATGGCCCTGCTCAAAGTAGTAACATCTATAATATGTTAAGAAACATGTTTGATCATCGAGAAAAATGTCTAAAACAATCAGCATTTTTGAACGGATAAGGAGCCTTAAAATAGACTAAAAAGCCGTTTATGGGTTTCCTATCAACACCTTACCTAATGTATGTTACCTATATAAGCGTTGAGGCACAACGGACTTTTTTTTTTACTACGCACTGAATAATATTCTGACAAGAAACATGCGAAGTCCATTAACTGGCGAAACTCTAGATTACATATGTTGTTTTTCTATCAAGTACTTTCGAAATTACAACTTGTTATATATATAGACTACAGCTTTATTACTCGTGATTGAGTGTTAGAAATTTGAAAGTTATGTAGGTATTGTAATAGCACATTACATAGGGTGGTAAGTTCATGAATGTCACAGATTCCAGGTTTAAACGGCGTAAAAGGCCGTAAGTGGAATTTTCTGCTCGCTACGTGGGGAGTTAGGTAATCTCACTTCCTGGGCAAGGCAAGACGTAAAACTTTAGACACGGGCGGTAATTCACAAAGCCACAGATCGCATATTTATGGCCCTAGCCTTCACAAACACCCTGCAGTCTGGGATATTCACGAATTAACCGCCATAGGTAATTTCTGTCTATGAACCAGTAAATTAGAAAACCGGTCAAGTGCGAGTTGGACTCGCGCACCGAGGGTTCCGTACAAACACTTTCCATCCTTTAGTTGTTTAAGTTAAGTTTGCACCTGGTATGTATAGCGCTCTATACAAATGAGGTGCAAAGTTAACGCAACCAATCCCTTTGATGTATGGGAGCCCCCCTTAAATATTTATTTTATTTTATTTTTAGTATTTGTTGTTATACCGGCAAAAGAAATACATCATCTGTAAAAAATTCAACTGTCTAGCTACCACCGTTCTTGAGATACAGCCTGGTGACAGACGGACGGGCGGACGGACGGACGGACAGCGAAGTCTCAGTAATAGGGTCCCGTTTTTACCCTTTGGGTACGGAACCCTAAAAAGCGCATGCACACTTGACGCAGGCTCCTAATTTTATTATTTGAAGAGGCTTTCACTCAACAGTGGGTGGATATAAGCTGATATGACGATGACGAAGATAGTGAGGTCTATTTGTTATATACCCTTACATTGTTGAATAATCATAAAATATTGCATTTTCGTACAAATAGGTTCCAGTAGCTAAATCGCTTGAAATAGAAATGAAGTGAAATCGTGAATAACAAATCATTTCTTTGCGTACGTTTGCTTTGTTTCCTATGATTGTTGGAGAGTTTCCACCGTAAATCATAGATGTCCTATTGTGGCGAATGTTGTCACGTGGCCACCACGCGATGTCTCGGTATGGGGGGTAAAAGGAAGGAGCGGCTTTCGTAGGAGAATATTTGAAAATGTCCAGCGGTAAGCAGTTAATAATAGTTCCAATGCCATCCGCAATAGCGCTAGAGTAGCCAGTTCGTATAAAAAAAAGGAGTTTTTTAGACGGAGTGAACTGTGTCGAGTTGAAAATTATAATATTTTCGGTGACCAGAGTTTTTCTTAAAATGTATAAACAAACCGTTGCTAAGTGACGCTAATATCTTTCAGCCACAGTAGCTCCACCAATTTAGCACCTTTCAGTAGACTGGACACTTTTAGTTACATAAAGATACCGCTCTTCCCTTTTATCCTCCATATTTATCGTTTGCAGCATTCGCAAATGGCTGAATGACTTTGTAGTAGCACTCTTAGAGAAGTAGTAATTGTTATAGTAATAGTTTATTAATACAGCAGTGACTAAAAATTACAATTACAAAGACTTATAGCTACTATACTTAGGAACGTACAATCACTGCAAACTACTTCAAAAGCTTAATATCCGTGTCACCTACACTAGGTTCATCCTGTATCGTAGGCTGACACTAAAAACCTTACCAAATTTAAGTTTCCGCACGCTAAGGAGAAACGTAATTATGTCTTAATTAAAAAAATATATAGTTAAAAATAACTAGACTCGAGTTTTTGTTTGACTTCACATGCTTACCTACCCGGTTATAATTATTCTCACTTTCAATCAAACTCATTGTAACGAATGTTCATAATATGAAACATAAAAGAAACCGTCCATTGCGCTGTTATTTTTTTCCTGAAATTGCGTAAATGCGCCATAGAAAATTGTTATTCATTAAAAAAATATAATAAGGACAATGGAGATTAATACAACAACTGGATCTGATACCTTGTAGACAGTTGGTGTATGGCCCTGGAGGAATATTGACTGATGCAAGCACCAGATATGGGTACCGTTACGCATAGCGAACTAATAAACTCGCTGTGACTGTCCTGACTTCATTGTAGGGCTGGTGATACGCGTCTCTAATAATATTAGTGGCTCTATAAGCTAAAGCGGTTCGTGTAGCGGCCCTATAGCTCAGTGGTGAGAGCACTGCTCCGGTCAAGCAGAGGTTGTGGTTCTATTCCCACCAGCACTTCAGTTGATTGCGTAAAATTTTGGCTTCTTATTTATCCTTTGTATTTATATATAAATAAGCTAAACCTACAGTTGTGGCCTTCAGACCTCGGGAGTCTGTTTCGAAATTTGGAAATTTTAACGTTATCACCCCATTTAAAAAAAAACTTATACGACTAAAAACAATACACGAGAATTGATTAATAAATGCGGCCTGGAGAACAGTCGGAACTCCAAACATCCAAACGTCTGGACATACGAAGGAAATGGTGCTGATGTACCAGCAACAACACCATACCAGACCAAGTCTGTGTGTTTTTGGAGTAGTAGGACCTCGTGCAGGGTCCGTCCGGATTGTTACTACCGTCTTGCCTGCTAACCCACCGCCAAACAGCAATGTTCGCATTGTTGTGTTCCGGTGTGGGGGTAAGATAGCCGGTGAAATTACTAGCATAGAGGCATTCTATCTTCGTCCTCCGGGTAGGCAAGCACTTGTGACTCCTCTGGTGTTGCAGGTGTTTATGGGCGACGGTAATCGCTTTCCATCAGGCGATACGTTTGCTCGTTTGCCCCCTATGACATAAAAAAAAAAAAAAAGTCGAAGACGTACCAGAAGACGAATCCTAAGATGGTGGTAACACATCATTAGCAATGTCTGTTGTCCCATCATGCAAAAGCCTGTTCACATGGCCCTTGAATCCAATATATTTTATGGTCTCGGAAAAAAATGCTTTCGATGAAATTCTATTTTTATGAACTGAAAATTCGGTGCAACGTTTGTCTATAAAGCAAGGGTCCGGGGAGGCTCAAATAATTAATATACGTGATAAAATCCGTTTAAATTGTTTTATTTGTTTAGGATCGGTTCATTATAATGGCAACCCTGTAAACTCTAGCAATAATTACTCCGTGTCGATGTTAACTCGGCGATCGCGATACGGCACAACTAACATGGTATTTATGGATTCATAACTATTTATTTGCTTCAGTGAGGCCACGGCGGAATGCTGATACTATCCTCATCGCGAAGTTAACTAATTGAAGGATTGGTAAACGAAGATAGGGTGGTAAATTGTAACCCATGTAATTATAATTAGTTAAGTATAACACAAATGTAATGTAATTGTTTTAAATATTATTTACGAAAAAAATTACTTACTGTTGAGTTTCTTTCGGCTTTCTTCTCAACAGCGGTCTCCTCTTGGGAAATGACAGTAGATTCACAATCTGACTTGTAAAAGTGCCCTTGTGGCTTACTGAATAAATTATTTCATATTTCATTTCGTTTCATAACCAATACCCGGAATTTTCGATGCATGAATGATTTAACACTAGGCAATCAGTGCACCGAAACCCCCGGGGTATGTTTGTAACATATATTCATATAAATACGTTAGTAGATAGAACCTCAAATGTAGGTAGGAATATATCATAACGTTTCAATCTCGTTTACATTTCCCGTCTGGTTTTGTTATTCGGGACTAGTGGCGTAGCGGCGTAGTAGAACCCGATTCCCACCGGCTTGTTTATTTTAGAGCCTTTCTCTAACTATTGCTGTTAGAGAAAAAGCAAGCCAGCGGACGTATTATGCATTCAAAGCAAACTTACGCATAATTACGTAGTTATTACACCTGCCTATTGAGCCGGCGGTCCCGGGTTCGAATCCCGGCCGGGGCAAATATTTGTGTGATGAACTCGAATATTTGTTCTTGGGTCATGAATGTTATCTATATATAATGTATTTATATATGATGTATATCGTCTTCTAGTACTCATAGTATAAGCTTTGCTTAGTTTGGGACTAGGTCGATTTGTGTATGACTGTCCCATAATATTTATTTATATTTATTTATTATGGATAACACGGATGAACTTAAATATAAATATAGACTTCATATCACTATTGCAATGTTTATACTAACGGAGTTTTGTTTATTTTTTCAGGTATATGAAATATCCAGTAACAGCCGCCAAGCGAGTGAAAGTCAGTAGGTAAAGAAAAGTTAAATATAGACAATATTTATCTGCTTCTTTGTTTTTAATTCAAGTTTAGCTGTGAGTGATGTGTCATACAGAGATTTATGGTTTTGTCTTTCGTATTCTAAGGCCAGCCACACACAGTCTGAATTCCGGTCCGGATTCAGAACGGAATGTCGTCAGCAAGCGAGATATCGCCATATGACAGACAGAGACAGAGACACTTTCTGACGTCATTTCGTTCGGAAACTGGATCGGAATTCAGACTGTGTGTGACCGTAGTAGATGCTCCTTAGACTAGAGCTAAACTACGGCAGCGGCAAAAAATCATATTCAAACATATTAATTTCAAGTTTCTAAAATTGTAATAGATAACAATGTGAAAATATGTATTTTTTATATATATTTGGAAATACCAACTAATTGTAAAATGAAAAAGAATCGCGTAGATGTTTTTAACGTATACGTAACGTAACGATGGGATAGCTCAGTTGGGAGGGCACTACGCCGGAAACATGGGGTCGCAGGTTCGAGTCCTGCTTACACTGCAGTGGATCATTACATTTTTCTTTCATAATTTACCTTTGTGTCTATACACAGGCAGAGTTAGGTTATCCGTGCCGAGGGGCAATTATCTCTAATACTATGACCTTGCTTCAGGAGATAACATCTCAATCTGCCAGCACTAGCATCGCTAAATGCCAGCCAACGGCCATTACAGCTAGTTTATTATGATACGGATTTTGAACAAGTAATTAGATTGCCTATTTTAAGGGTTCCGTACCCAATGAGTGAAAAACGGGACCCTATTACGAAGACTCCGCTGTCCGTCCATTAACCGTAATAGTTAGACAGTTTTAATTTTCAGAAACGATGTATTCTGTTGCCGCTCTAACAGCACTACTAAAGAACAGAATAAAATAAATATTTAAGGGGGCTCCCATACAACAACCATGATCGGTTGCGTTAACTTTGCACCTCATTTGTATGGCCAGTTAAGATGGGATAAGTATTTGTATGGAACCCTCGGTGCGCTAGTTTCACTCGCACTTTGCCGGTTTTTTTAACCTATAGTTTAATCCCACTGCTGAGAAAGGCCTCTCTTGAGCCTCTCGTCTCTATTGGATGCATGCTCCCTCCACTCGTAACTGAATGCATCCAAGTCATCCCGCCATCTTCTTTCGGTCTGCCTCTGCCCCGGTAGCCTTGCGGTGTCCATTCGGTGATTGCTTACATAATAGATTTATTTTTATTACTAAAAATGCCCGCCTCTTCGTCAGATTATTTCTTTTCATAGCCGTAGTCGTGTAAAAGGTATCCATATTGGTTAAAATCCGTACAACTGTCTCGACGTGATGCGAGGACAAAGGAAATTATTAAAACAGTTGGCGCCAGGTTGGCACGCCGCCGCACGCCCCTACCCTACAAAACAAATGACGATCCTGCATCACGCTATTAAGAGATTCCATAAAAACCGATTTTAATTACAAATCTAGAATTTTATAATAGTATAGATGTAAGCGAAAGTACAGAAAACGTGCAAATAGGTACGCTATGAATGCGTTATGACTTTTATGACTTCCCAACTGCCATAAAGTTACGAGCTTAGAAAGTCTATCCTTTCTTCCTTAGTTATTAAACGTCACTCAAATTATCTCCGGTTAACTGACCCCCTACCGTCAGTACTTGTACCGGCAGTCAAAGGTCTTCGAGATCACATGAAGATATCACCTATATAATTGATAGCTGTAACATTAACATACTTTACAAATCCGTTCGTTGAATAAGTTGAGTATTATGGATTAAATGTAACCGCAGCGGGCCTATGTTGGTTGCGTTTATCACGTGATAAATAAGTGACAGATGTCACTCACACTCGCATTTTGTCTGTTTAGAAATGTTTAATTAAGTATTTAGCTTTGGAACTAGCGTAAAGAAAGACAGTGGTGAAATCTCTTCGGCAAGAATCAATCAAAATGGTGTTTTTTACATCATAATTACCAAAGCCCAATGTACGACTTACGCCTTTACGGAGATGCCAGGACTGCGCGACCAGCGACACAGCGAGTGGTTGAGCGAGAGATCCGATCGCGGCGGCTATACGAGTGAGCGAGACGAACGTACCGCGCACCGCTGCAGCTGTCGCGCAAAGTCGTGTAATTTCCGTTAGAGAGCTGAAAAGACCAATAGTTGATTAACATATCCGATCGTAAGCAAGACAAGAGACGTAAGAAAAGGCATAGGTAATAACTCAATTTCATTAGAACAACTGTGACACACGACACTCTTTCTCGCGCGAGAAATATTATTCATCTCTTTCTTCGCAGTGCTGTGAAAGAGTGACGGGCGATGCTGTCGCACGAAAGGAGTCGCAAAGCCTAGTTGTACTAGGCAAGCAGATCAGGGTTACTCCGATGTTCTAATTTCGAAATTATCGTGCCGACCCGCTCATTCCAATACACTTTGACAGATATCGAGAGAGACAGCACTATCCTTTCTGGATAAGAAAAGTTCCCACGGGAAAGTGCACCTGCCGCGGGAATCGCTACCATTCACCGACTACAGAACTAATCGCTTGTTTTGACACAAACCGGCCAAACAACGCTCCGTGCACAATTCGACACACGCCATGTCTGACCTTGACACAAACATTCCAAATAGGGTTGCCATATCTAAATATTGAATACAAACTCTTTAATCAATTCACAATTCTTTATTGCACACAAACAAAATCTAAGATTCACAAATTAAATCGAAGAATGGTAGATAATATAAGGTCTTATCGCTAAGGAGCGTTTTTTTTTCAGGCAGCCTTTAGGTAGTAGAGAAAACAAAAGTAAACAGTAGGGCCCAATTTAAACATTTGTTTATGTATATTTATTACTTACTACAAAAATAGGTACATAGACAAAATATGTCTTAACCCCTCGTATACGATATCAAAAATTTGCTAATCAAATTGAAAATATCTGGTATTTTAAGGTAAAGTTGAAGTGTTTCACACGACGTAAGGTAAAGTTGAAATGTTTTACGAGATTTTTTTTATGAAACTAATAAGGCATTGTGCAAGTAAAAGTCAGTACAAATGGTGAACTACATACCAAACTCATTATCCACTAATCAACCACAGGCCCCAACAGTGGAAGGTGATACAGAAAAAATCTCAGTATTTTTCAATAGATTTTAGAATTATCTATGTGGTAACCCTAGTTGCAACCGTTTACTGCCGTTATAAAACCATCACTTTGATCGTAAGACCTTGTAATAAATACCAAATTAGCGCAGGATGTAAGTTCACAGAACGCATCGACGATTTGGTGTAATTATTCAAATTTAGAATAGAATGCGACGTATTGGCGAGTAAAAGTATAGGTCTACTATTTCGTACTGATTTTTTGCGACTGCCATTAATAGGATTTGCCACACGGTTGTAAGTCAGAGTACTAGGTCGATGCAGAGTCAGCCACCGGCTAAGTTTGCACCATAGATTGGAGCGGAGTTTTTTTTTTTTCGAAATTTTTCTCTTCGTCACGACATAGCGATTTAATTTGTGCATTTTAAAACAGAAATTTCTAAAATCGGTTGAGAACTCGCTGAGATCTGCGCATTGTTACGAAGTCCATTCGAGTCGATCCATGGGTATCTCTCCAATAAATGATTTATGGTATTTTCTAGTACCGTACTCAGGTAAAAAGTATCCTATAACCATCTTTGGATGTCCCGCTATCCCTGTACCAAAATTGGTTTAAATCCGTTCAGCCGTTTTGGCGTGATGAGAGGGTAAACAAATTATAACCAACAGATGGTGTCAGACTGGCAAACAAAAGGCGATCCTGCATCGCGCTATTAAGATTTTTCCTGTAAGCATGACCCCCTCGATAGAAAACTGATTCTCAATACAATCTAGAATTTAAATTAGTGTAATAGTCCGAATAGTAGGAAGTTTTATTTTCTGCAATAAATATAAATAAACACACTTACATATAAAACTACCGTGAGTCTCAGACATATTAAAATACAAAACGGGTGCTCAGTTGGCCGCCGCCGCGACTGATCGGCTCTCCTGATGATGAATCGCGTACCGATTCGAAACAAGCCGAGCTATATTCGACTTCTACGACGTGAGTAAACCCGTTTTGTATTTTAATAAACACACTTAAATTAACTAAGAAATTACTGTGACGTATCCGTTTCAAAACACACAAACCAACATCCTTCTACTTTTTGTCGGCTCATTTAATCCACGCTTCATTATCTGTGGTTGCAAAAACGGCTCAAAGCGATTTAGTTGCTTAACACCAATTCCGGCAGCTATCTTATAAGGGTATCTATTAGACTCATTACAATGACAATCGCTCGAAAAGTCACTGTTGTGCGTAGTATTTTATATAGATGAATAAAAAATTTAGATGCGTTAAAAAATACTGTGTCTTATAGGATACCTATTAGACTAATTACAACGCGAAAAGTCACTGTAGTGCGTACCTATTATTTAATATAAATTAATGAAAAAGTTAGACACGCTAAAAAATAATTCGTTCTATGAACCCGCTCTTCTGAAATCATCAAAATGCTTTTAATACTCAAAAGGTACTTTTGTCCACGTAGGAGGTGAGTCATAACTATTTTTTCGCTTATCCATCGCCTAAAAAGCATCCTACATGTGTGATGTTTTTGGAAAACAAAAAAAGAACAAAAATATATCTTTCAGTGACCTCCAAATAGCCCATTTTACTTCATATTTATAAAATCATCTATGTACAGATATAACATTATTCCAATTTATAATAGTTTAAGATTAAGTCTTATTTTGTCTCCTATAATTGACCGATCGAGCACAGCTTCGCTAAAATTTCTTACGTATGTCCAGATGTGTAGATGTTCGCGTGTTTGGATTTCCAGCTGTTTTACCCTACAGGCTACATTTCTCAACTGATTTTTATGAAGTTTTGTGAGTAGGTTCGATAGGTATATAGACTTTTTTTATCGATTCAGTTTTTCATGATTTTTCATAAAGGCGGAGATATGGGTGCTGTAACCGTAAAAAAAAACAAATTTCAGTAATATTTGAACAAACTGTCAGCTCACAGAGCTACTAGTACTTTAGTTTAGTTTATTTATCACACCATTACAAATTTCTTATTAATACAAGTACACGTCAGCTTATATTACTCTTCGCACTGTGATGTAGTAAGTATTGGGAAGGACCACGACGTGGTGAGATGCCCGCTCCGTCTGAAAGTCTATGCATGTTGTAGTTTACCGCCTCTATTCTACAACACATCTATTGCACCTTAAACTTTGCGCTTGCGCAACTGGCGGGCCGCAGTGTAAAATGCGCACCGGCCCACTGCTGGGCACGCCCAGGTCAGGGGTGCGGAATGTGGGCACTGACCAGATCATTAAATGGTGCGATAAATAGATAATCATGCGTTTTTATTTTCTATTTCAACTCCACAACAACATTGTTTCCCATCTGTAAACATTACGCCGAATTAGCGTTTGTCCGAAAGTATTTTTTTCCTGAAACCCGTTTTTTTTTTTCATTTCTTATACATGGTTTTAACCTAATCCAATGGGTTAGTTTTATAATTATTCTGAAAAATTAACATTTTTGCAAAAAAAGGCTTTCTGACAAATTGAAATTTGGCGAAACGTTAACGTTACAGATAGGAAACAAAAGCTAGTGTTTCAGATAGGTAACCGTACAGAGGGTATGCGTTGACAGTTCGCCACGAAAGTGGTACTAACGATCTCAAAATATGCCATATCGTGTCAACTTCTTATAAAAAATGTATCACGTTAGTTTTTATGAAACTTACAAAAGAAGAATCGTTTTCCATCGCTAATACGAATCAAATTTATTAATACCCAATTGTATAATATTAATACCCAATCGTGGAAAAGAGTTTTTACTCCGTAGCTGAATATTTTACCTGCTTTGATAGGCCTTGATTGTTAGTTATAAGTTACCAAATTTTTGCATGCCAGATGCTGGTGAAATATTGTATTGTGCTATAATATTATCTGACCAACTTATGTACCATATTTCAAGCAAAATAAAGACATTTGTATTTGTATATGTATAATTTCTGATTTTTCTGACAAGTCACTTCATACGAAACAAACGATCTCGTAAATTTCGTCTATTGTGAAAGATGGAAAACTACGGAACCCTACACTGAGCGTGGTCCGACATGCTTCTGGCCGGTTTTTAAGTATTGGTCCAGGTTCGGCGAGTTTAGAGATGGCCGCCCTATTTAGAGTAAATATTAGCAAAATTAAACAAACAGCCAATAAAATACAGTTCTCAAGCGGCTTTTGAGTAGGTAAAAAAAAACTTGGAATTTTTTATTGTGTACTACATGACAAACTGTTTTTGCCCACCGATACATGAATCGATTAATCGGTCGATTGGACCCGTCACACCATCGATATGACACGCGGTATAATCGGTCCGACTACCGATCCATCACTGCCGCTAATGCCTTGTAGATGCGTCAAAGATCTATGTCGGGCGCGATATGACGAATCTGTCAATTTCATGTTTCTACCTATATTGTAAGGCAAAGGGGAACAAATAGTTGGGACGCTTGTAGGCGCTTACTACATTTTATTCCTTAAATGAATGCTATGAATAGGGACTAATGCATGCACTAAGATCTGTCGAGACAAGTAGGTATGTCAGTGAGACAAGTAAATAAAAATAATAAATAATGAATAAATTAATTCAAAACATATGACAGCTGCAATGACTACCTAATAAAACATATTGATTATTAATCAATAATATTGCGCGCCTGAACTAGAATTATCCTGTGTTTCAGGCAGAAAACACAAACAATCACATCTATTCATATGTTAAATTACGGCCACAACATAAACCTTAGTAAATAAACTTAAAAATATATAGTACAATATAAGTTAATTTAAATAAAACCTGAAAAAAGTTAAAACCTATGGAAAATTTTAATACAGTTAATAACTTCTCCGTATCCTCTTAAGATATGTGTTGTAAGGCGACCTTAAGTCTCTTCTTACAGATCACGTAAATAAGTGGATACAAGTCAAACCTCACCTTAAGTTTTTTATAGGTACAGTAGAAAGCCTATGAAAAGAAAAAATCTTGAAAATAATGTATGTTTTCTATGCGACGAATTAACTTTTTAATTTCATTACCACCCACACCAGTAACAGCCATTCGAACTGACTATTAATTTTAGTGTTTACTTTTCTAGATACGTTTTAAAAATGGAACTCCCTGATTCTCGCGTAGTAAAATAAAACCGTTTAAAAAAGTTCCAAATTCAAACCACAAAAAGATTAACCTAATTTGTTACTCCCATTACGACCTCCTATTTCGGTACCCTTTTATTTTTAAGCCCCACCGCACGATAATCGCCGAATCCCGAGTGTTACATTTCTTTCAAATTATCGGAGTCACGCTTTCGGCATTTTTTTTTATTTTAAAACCATTAAAACTCAACACGCTACTGACCTTCTTTATATTTAAGTTAGGCTTATAAACGTGACTGGTAAACTCATGTTGTATTTTACAATAACTGTCATGGTTTATTGATAATTTAGTTATAGAATTTGATTGCTTATTTCCATGGCTATATCGCCAGTAAAGGATTTTCTAATCTTAGGGAAGTTATAAAAATAAAAACGATATAATTTTATTATACTGCTCATAAAGTCATTTTAAACATTCCATTTCAGGTTTAACCGATAGGTTCAATTATATTATTATTTTTAGAAAAAGAGCCGTTATCTAAACTAGTACGTTCGTAACTAGTATTATTAGTATTAAGATCATTAGTAATTACCTTTAGACTTGTTTCTTTTACTAGCACATAAAGTTTATATAAGTACTTTTAATTACTAAAATAGTTATTACTTGCGCGTCTCGATATTCGAGTACCGATATAGATCACCGACAAGCACCTTGTTAAGGGTTTTTTTCTTGTTTTTAATAACACTCCTGTCGATATGAGCTTTAATAAAAAATTACTCAATCACCAGCCAATAATTGAGTCTTTTATTAAAGTTTATTACTTTGAGATTAAGTTGTTGCCGCGCTGGCTGTTTAATTTAAATAAATTAGATTATATCACCCCATGATCCCGATACGAGCGTGATCGGTCCATTTCGACAAAGAAGATTAATGTGTTTACAAATTGGTAACCGAATGGCTAACAGGTATCTCGAGCTGTCGGTAACCCTGCTCTAATCATGTGTTCATGAAAGCTGTTTTTCCTGATAAAATAACACAACATGGGAAGTGTTTGTACGGAACCCTCGGTGCGCAAGTTCTACTCTTGGCCGGCTCGTATAGGCGAGAATAGTGTACTATGCAACATTCAAATAAATTATTGAAACCTTTGTATTTACCTATATCAAAATACAGACAATACACACAAAAGACAAATTCGATTCACGTAATTTGATTCATATTTATAATAAAAGTTCATTGCTCTCCGCTTCTATTATCGGTGTTATGAGAATTATAACACCTATACCCATTATTTATGTGCAAGTTGCCTAATCAATACGCATTGATGCCATAACATCCAAGTTCATGCATCAAAGCTACTGTTTAAATGCAAAAAGTAGTATCAGTATCCCTTTCATTGACTCATACGACGTTGTTCTTTTGAAATAAGAGGAAATATGTATATTACCTGTCAAATGACTGCGAGTGTGAAGGCAATGATTGACCACCGCGATGACGCCAGGCGTCAGACCTAGGGTTGCCAACCATATAGTAGGATACGCGGGACGTCCCGTTTTTGAACCCCTAGCTAGAGTATACATCCCGCAATTAGTCCGTGTGGAAAGCCGATTATCCCGTTTAATATAATTAATTTTGAGTAATTTGAGAGGGCATGTTATTATTAAAATATAACAACGACGCTCTCGCTCGCTCGGCACTACCCTGCGCCCTCTTCACCGCTCTTCTCTTCTCGGCGCTTTGTCCAAAAGGACGAGGCGTGTCAGTTACAAATCACGCAAAAGGCCCCGAAGGACCCGCCAATATATCTTACTGCGGTTCTTTGCCTTTTCGCCGTACTATTTTTCGTCGAATGTTTAATTTCGCCGTTGTATCATTTCGCAGAAAGCATTTTTCACTGAAACTATTTAGGATTGTTATAAAACAAACCTAATCTAACCTAAACTGATCTATAGGATGATATTTACAACAATTATGAAAAATGTACCACTACAGCGGAATATAAATACTGCGAAGTGAAAATTCGGCGAAATTAAACATTCGACGAAAAATACTTCGGCGAAAAGCCAATATACCTACTGCTAATCTGTGCACTAAGGTTTGCAACCCTAATATTGTATTAAGCGGTTTACAATCACGTGAAATTGTCAGGAACGGCTCGACATGTCATGTCATGGTGTGACAAAGTTCCCGCGCTGGTGTACGGGTAGCAGTCCCTGAATGAAGAGCTCCATACGAGTTCTAAACATGTCAGGCCGTTCCTGACAATTTCACGTAAGTATAAACCGCTTAATGCGATAATTAGATATGTCTCACGAAAGTTTTAATAAGATTGTTGGCAACCCTAGTCAGACCTCATCCCGAACAGATTGCTTTCTGATTGGCCAGTTACACCGTAAAACGAAATACCGCTTTTGACAAACACCTTAGTGCCAACGTTGTATGGGTGAGAATCATTCGACTGTTTTTAAAGTTTCAAAAGGCCGTCGTAATGATAGGTACGTAATGCTATTTTAAAACTATAATGTTATCATTATCAGTAGTGTTATGGTTTATTATCGTTGCTTTTTGAGTGAAAGCCTTTCTTCTTTTGTGTACTCAATCAGATTTGAATTTGATTGTAACTCTTAATCTAACATGGATATTTCGATTAATGGTACAACCATTGCAACTAATCTAAAACCTTGAAAAAAACATATTTTTACCGCGTAAGGACCCCTTCATTAATTTCAGAATAATTTTAAAATATTTCCAGAATAATGTACCATAATTTTTCTGTTATTATTCAAAGTACACTGCTCAAAAAATATAAGAGCCACGTAATTTTGTATGCCAATTTGAACTCTTTAAGTACTGCACGACTTCATGACCTTCAAAATTGGGATTTAAAATATCGCAGTCGTAACTTTAACGCACTGTTCTGATGTTCCTTTTCACTGTTATTTAGAAGATTGTACCTATATGAAAATTACAAACTTAAAAGTGTATAAAATAAATATAAATGGCCATTATTTTCTTTCGAGCCAGTATTTTTTTACGGTTATGGTGAAGATGGAAGAATATTTCAAAGCACACTTATATTTTCATAATCTCACTTCCTGGCCAAAGCAAGACGTAAAAGTTTAGACCAACCACGGGCGGTAATTCGTAAAGCCCCATATCACTTATTTAAGGCCTCATCTTCGGTTCGCGCCACAACCACCTGCTATCTGGACCATTCACGAAATCGCTTCCCATAGGTATGTAATACTACTTATACTATATTTTATAATACTATACTGTAAATACTATACTGTATACAACGTGTTTTTATACAATTGCTTTAACTTCGACATAGTGCTTGGAACATTAACGTAAACTCATCCCTTAAACCGTTTAATGATATTCCAAAAATATTTTTTTTTTGGTATCCCATACAAAGTAATTAATTATTTAATTGGTGGCTATTGTAAAAGGTCCTTTTGAGTTAGGCAATAGTTAGAGTCAACTTGTTGTCATTTTAACGTCACTGATAAAACTTCATCGATGACAGAATTGAGAGCTCGTTAAAAACTTTAGCTAGGTGGAATGCGTGTGGATGGTCTTGGGTTCAAACCCCGGTAAAGAATTTTCTTTTTGTATTTATTTTTCTTCATTGGCAGTGAAAGTTAAATTTTTTGTGCTTATTTTTTATTTGAGAACAATTTTTGCGATGTGTTTAATCCATTTTAATTTTAATTCACTTTATTTAAATTCTTTCGGGTTATGGTATAGTCACAAATGAAACTAATTAAGTTTAAGTATAAACATTTAATTACATAAACAATATTGGCCTAATAAAATAAAATGATCTCCTCATCAGTATTTAACACTCAATATTTTTTATTTAAACCAAAATAATAATTTACTACAACTTGTTTTCAAAGTGCCCGCCATTATTTTCTAAACAAATATTCAACCGAAATCGTATCTCGCGATTTAGTTTGACAGGAGTGGCACGCATGGCATCGGCTTCTTCCTGAATTCGTTGCAGTAGGTCTTCCCTCGAAGCCACAGGTTTGGAGTAGACTTTTCTTTTAAAGTACCCCAGACATTAAAGTCTAAGGGTGTTCGGTCCGGAGATCTGCATGGCGGGCCACGCAAGAGTTTGACTGCCGCGTGTCTAATCCAACGCCCAGCAAAGTGCACATCCAAATACTGTCTAAAACGGCCAGCAAAATGTGCGGGTGCTTCGTCATGCTGGATCCAGTGTGTCCGCAGTGTTTCCAATGGAATATCATCGAAATAATCCAAATTATGCAAGTTCTTATTGGGATATCGACGTCGGTACTCCCTTGCTGCTTCCGCCGCATATCCATTGCAGAAACCGTAAACAAAGTGCATATTGGCTTCTTCTTCGGCCGTATAATTTATCCGTGGCATCACAAAGCAAGTGAACACAATTATTTCATTAAAAATTAAGTAAATAACAACAATAATAAATTACTATTGTCAATTTGACGTGACACATGCGAGTCAAGTGAGAGCAAAATAAAAAAGAACTTATTGATTTAGACCTTGTCGTACATAAGGAACACTGAAAACTCTTTACATACGAACCAGCAGATAATAGTCTTTGGTTATAAGAAGATTTTACACTGGTTAAACTGAGATTAGTGATTAAATTTGAATATTAAATAATTTGAAAACGGTGCGAGTTAGGAACTTGGTTTCTTTGAGAAATTGACTCAATAAGACGTAAAGAATTACCCCTTAAAGTTAAAGCAATTGAAAAAGTACACCCTGTATACTATACTGTGTATACTATAGTGTTATCACTATCAAACTCACATCACATAACGTACATTTTAGCTAAACAATCGCGAATACCTTTGCCTTTATGGGAATAATGTAAACGAAAATTTTGGTCGCATTTATATTAATTCCATTTTCGAATTACTTTATGATTATGACTATTCCGCATTGAATTCGCTTTCGGTTCAGCACCTATAAGGCTAAATTATGTGATAGTCGTTTTAGATTGTGAAATAACGCTTCTAAGCTAGCTTGTAATTTGAATTTAATCTACTTTTGATAAGATTGTTTTTTGAATGATGTAATTATGTTACATATATAGTCTTTTAGGTTTATCATGTACACTGTTTCGCTTACAATCGCATTCCTCGAACGGTCTAAAAATATTTGTACCTACTTAAACAGAGCAACGGATTCAAAGGGAATTTTATTGCTACTAAAATACTTATGTAGGCATGTATTTATTCACGGTGGTAGGTAATTTTAATGTCGTCGTATTTGGAACATAAATGCATTGTTCGATCGTGTGAAACTATAGTCCATGAGCTCTCAGGTTGCCATTTGGGTTTGGGTGAAAACTGAGACGTTCTTATTTGAATCGCTTAAGAGTGAGCGAGACAGGTATAAAACGCGAATCACATTCTGACAGCACGCACTGTACTAGCTGTTCGACGCGGTGTGATCCGCGCAGCTAATTTATTTTTAATTTAGTTGTACGACTTGTACGGAACCCTCGGTGCGCGAGTCTGACTTGCACTTGGCCGGTTTTTTCTGCGCTTTCTTTACGAAGTCGGTTAACAAAACTTAGTCAACACAATGTAATCGTAAAAAGAAACATTAAAACTAAACTAAGCCATCATGATCGTTGCAATCATTGGCATAACAAGCCCAATGATTGATATATATCATTAGGTGTTGTAATGCGTTGTTGCGAATAATGACTCTATAGTCTGTTATTCATTATAATGATTGTCTCAATGATTGTTAATTTGTGTTACTGACAGGCATAGTTGCGGTAATAACTGCGCTTTGGTAGTATCATCGTTCGTCACAGATTCGAATCCTTAACCTCGCAACTTCGTACCTTATTACATCTACTTTTTATCTAAGTCGTAAACTTGGCTTACCATCTGTCTAAATAGCCCTTTACCAGAATTGGTTTAATTTCGTCCCGCCGTTAAGAGGGCTTATTCCTTTTAAAATTGTTTTTTTCATATTATGACAAATATGTACTTATATTGATAATTTCAACCAACTTTTTGAAGTCAATAATAGTTATCCCTAAGTTCTAGAAAGTAACATAGCTATTTCATGCTTTCATTGCGTGCTGTCGCAAATAAGTTGGAAAATAAAAAATTGGGCAAGTGCGAGTCCGACTCGCGCATGAAGGGTTCCGTACCATAATCTATAACAAGTTTGTTGTATGGGAGCCCCCCTTAAATATTTATTTTATTTTATTTTTAGTATTTGTTGTTATAGTGGCAATAGAAATAAATCATATGTGAAAATTTCAACTGTCTAGCTATCACCGTTCTTGAGATACAGCCTGGTGACAGACGGACGGACGGACGGACGGACGGAAGGACGGACGGACAGCAAAGTCTCAGTAATAGGGTCCCGTTTTTACCCTTCGGGTACGGAACCCTAAAAAAAAAACAGTTTTCTGCGTGAGTTTTGTAAATTTCAAGTGGTTTTTGAAACAAAAATTATCAATGAAAAATTCAAACTGTTGGTCTCACATAAATCTCAATAGCCCTGTTCTAAGTATAGTTCTATCCCACCAAAACATTTCATGTAAAATTGGCTGCCAAGACGCACATGCTCATAACGCTTTCGCTCTAAAAAGTTATCAGATCGCAGGAAATGCCAAGCCCCTAAGCCCTGACTTTACTAACCCTACACCTAGGTTTCAAAAGTATGGCTTGGCTGTTTCATAGGTTACCGTAAATATAAACCGTAATGGGCCAGACGGTCCGTTGGACTTATTTACGGTACTATGAAACGGCCAAGCCATAATTTTGAAACAAAGGTGTAGGGTTAGTAAAGTCAGGGCTTAGGGGCTTGGCATTTCCTGCGATCTGATAACTTTTTAGAGCGAAAGCGTTATGAGCATGTGCGTCTTGGCAGCCAATTTTACATGAAATGTTTTGGTGGGATCTGATTTCTTTTTGTAAGGTGCCCTAGTTTTTTTATTTTTTTTGGGCTAACACTAACTAAACGCTACATTTCTTGAGCATCAGTCTTCAGAGCTTTGCCAATTTTTCCTGTTGATATCATTTCCTCTTACGCATTCATCTTACGCTTAAATCTGCTTAAGATGGATATAAAAATAATTGATTCAACAATCAAAAATATTAAATTCCGCGTGTTAATTGCGCTGCATTTATTATTGCATTTTGGTAGGTCTATAATAAAATATTTAAAATACGAAGTCAAAGTGTAGATACAGAAGTACTAGAAGTTAATTGTGTATTTAAGAAATACTTACGTTTAGCCCCATATATAATATACACTTTTATCCCCTATTATGGGAACTCCATACAAACCTCCATCCCCTTATTTAAAGGGTGGGGGGTGATTTTCTAAAAATCCTAGAATGTTATGTGTTTTATTTATAACAGGGAGTCCCTTTATCAATTTTCAGACCTCTAGTATCAAAATTTGCAGAAGTCTCATACAAACTTCCATCCCCTAGTTTAAGGGGTTGGGGGGTAAAAGTTCCAAGTTTTAGAATTATTTTGTTGTTTGTGTACTAACACTAGCTTACATATCAAATTTCAGCTTTCTAAGTCATCGGGAAGTACCCCAGAGGTTTTGATACGTCAGTGTATAAGTGAGTGGCAAAATCGGCGTATTTTAGGTACCAATTAAACCTAAAGTATAAAAGCTAGATCAATGAAATTTAGTACATTTTATATGTTCCCTAACTGCATCTTAACCTGTGAATTTGGGCGCTCTGGTGTTTACTGGGACGAAACTATGAGGGTTTGAAAATGAGACGAAACGGTTCGAGAAAAGGTAGGTAGTGCCCCGCCTCTTTTTTGTTCGTCTTGGCGGGGGCACTACCGTGCCCCCAGATTTGTTATGAAAAAAAGCTGCACTTTGTGATGGAAGCAAGCCGTTTTGCACAGTGATAATAATATAGACCAAAATAAACGATTTCACTCGAGGCGAAATTAGTTTCACTTTCACCCCGTAGGATAAGAGATGGCGCCACTTATTAAAAAAAAGTTTAAAAAATTGTAAGTCCTGAACGGATACTCCTATTTTGACGAAAGAGGTGCCAAACGGCAGATAGTTACCCAATTTAACATAAAAAAAATTGAAAACAGGTAAAAATTTATTTTGGATACCCAAAAAAATATAATTTCTGAAAAAACTATTTAAAATTTGAGATTTTTTGGAATTTTACTCGTAAAAATGTATGTACATGGTACTTTTTTTATTTATTTATATTAATATACAACTAATTTTACATTTACGAAAAAAAACCGCATATCATTAGCCCGTATAGTTTCAAAGTTATTGAAGAATACAGACATGGCGCCGCTGGGTCAAAAAATCTTACAAAAAATCTTAAACCTCAACGGATATTCCGATTTTGATAATTAAGGTGCTAATCGACAGATAATTACTTAAATTAGTTTTAAAAAATAAAATTAAAATTAAAATAGGCAAAAAGTTTTATGTAATTTCATACAAAAAAATGTATGAATGTATGGCTTTATTTTACTTATGTATATTATAACACTATTAATTGATCGATTAATAAAAAAACGCATATCAAGAACTTGTACAGTTCCAAAGTTATTGAAGATTTTACTATAGGGTGCCGGTGCCATGTTGCCGCCGCACGTGCTACTTATGTACATGTATTTATAAAAGTATTCTCCCGCTTCGAAGGTACTGATTACCCTGAAAATATAACCACAATTGAAAGTACAAATAATAATCATCACAAGTAGCACACAACTCCACTTATATCCCTTATACAGCTTAAATTAGAGTTTTAACGAGTGAATAGGCTCTTTTACAACCTGTTTGCTAATATCGCAAGTATATTAGATGCTAAATAGCATTTCTGAATCAATATTTTACTTACTTAACGTTTTATTTTCACTTTAGTCTTTGCAGGTTTTGCATTGTAACGTGCAAGTTAGACCGTGGCATCAGCAACAACAACGCATTGTGCCACAGCCCAATTTGTATCCATAATGTTCAAGGAGTTTTCAAATTGAAATAACCTTCAACTATTGTGGATTCCACCTACCTTTGATGCCGTTTCATTCCCAAAAAGAAGGACTTGGGACTCGATATTTCCAAATTAAAACGTGAACCCACACTTGGTTAGCATGAAACGGTATTCAATTTGCAGCTGACATAGATGGACGGTATCTCAAAAGCTTGTTTAGTTTAGTGTTTTTTAGTTTAAACAGATCTTTTCGAATCGCATTAACAGTAATAATATATGCTCTGTTGGAGCATCGTATAGCCTGCATGTGAATCTGGGACACACAACAACACAACGTTACTATTAATTGAGAACCAATGAATGACATTAATATAGTGATTGAATCTTACACGATTTTCACACATTACATCAAAATAATAAAACGGGACTTAATTGCGGTAATTCAACATTTTTGTTATAATAATGGATTAATTATGTAAACACACCCCAAAAAAAAAAAAGGCCCTAAGTAACCGTTTCACATGAGCAATACACGTATCCAGAGAGAATTTCTATAGATAGCGATGCACTTGCAAAAGCAGTAGTTATTTCAGAGTATAACATGCATGTTTTAAAACAGGTCTCTTTTCTTATTGTATTGAAATTAGACGTCTTGTCATACTCTGAGAAAGCCTTGAAGTGCAGTCATCATTTCATTAAGTAATAACTGTTTTGTAATCTGCTACTTGTACGACTGTCGCACTGACGACTGAGTACAATTTGAATGCTTCAATGCTTTCACAGAGCTGGCGACAAGCCATTCGCCGACTACTTCAGCTGCCATTGAACAACATGTTCTGCGTGTAGCGTTTTAAGCGAGCCAAATGTGCAAAAAACGTCTTAATTTGGATATATATCCTGTCCCAAGTCCTTTCTTTTTGGGAGTGTGCGATCCGCAATAGAACAGTCATTATGGGTGCAAATCGGGCTGTGGCAAAATGCGTTGTTGCAGCCGATGCACCGGCCTAACTTGCACGTTACAATGAAAGTTTAGTGAAAATAAAACGTAAAGTAAGTAAAATATACTTGTGATATTTGCAAATAGGTTGCCGTTAAAACTCTAATTTAAGCTGTATAAGGGATATAAGTGGAGTTGTGTGCTACTTGTGATGATTATTATTTGTACTTTCAATTGTGGTTATATTTTCAGGGTAATCAGTACCTTCGAAGCGGGAGAATACTTTTATAAATACATGTACATAAGTAGCACGTGCGGCGGCAACATCGCACCGGCACCCTATAGTAAAATCTTCAATAACTTTGGAACTGTACAAGTTCTTGATATGCGTTTTTTTATTAATCGATCAATTAATAGTGTTATAATATACATAAGTAAAATAAAGCCATACATTCATACATTTTTTTGTATGAAATTACATAAAAACCCCAAAAAACTGCATTTTTTTTTTCAAAATGTATGTTTTTTTTGTATTTATTGTTACTTTTTGCCTATTTTAATTTTAATTTTATTTTTCAAAACTAATTTAAGTAATTATCTGTCGATTAGCACCTTAATTATCAAAATCGGAATATCCGTTGAGGTTTAAGATTTTTTGTAAGATTTTTTGACCCAGCGGCGCCATGTCTGTATTCTTCAATAACTTTGAAACTATACGGGCTAATGATATGCGGTTTTTTTTTTGTAAATGTAAAATTAGTTTTATATTAATATAAATAAATAAAAAAGTACCATGTACATACATTTTTACGAGTAAAATTCCGAAAAATCTCAAATTTTAAATAGTTTTTTCAGAAATTATATTTTTTTGGGTATCCAAAATTAATTTTTACCTGTTTTCAATTTTTTTTATGTTAAATTGGGTAATTATCTGCCGTTTGGCTCTTTCGTCAAAATAGGAGTATCCGTTCAGGACTTACAATTTTTTAAACTTTTTTTTAATAAGTGGCGCCATCTCTTATCCTACGGGGTGAAAGTGAAACTAATTTCGCCTCGAGTGAAATCGTTTATTTTGGTCTATATTATCACTGTGCAAAACGGCTTGCTTCCATCACAAAGTGCAGCTTCCGGGCCAAAACCGTCCATAACAAGTAAGACTAGTATAAGACTATTAAGACTAGTATTATAGACTAGTATAGTATAGTTAGAATAGTATAGTAGACTAGTATTATAGTAACATTACATTAGTAAAAGTTGGCTTTTAAACAATGCCCTTATCCTTACGAAACAAAAAAACGTGCGTCTGGCTGTTTTGCGTATTTTTTTTTTATGTTTTCCTGAAACCTAAGTGGACCTCCTATAATAATGCCAGAAACCAAAACTTGACTGGTATATAATGCCCAATACCACTAAGTCCGCCTTTTTCATTTATACAATAAAAATTAAATAAATAAATGAAAGCATTGCAGAAATGTTAATTTTATTGAACTATCAACCTCAGACATTTCTTTCTGCCCTCAGTCAACAAAGAACCCCTACATTGTGCAACTTTCCTCTCTAACGACAGTAATGACAGCCATATAAAGTGCATTGTCAATGAAATTGTCAACACACCAATTACCGATGTCAAGAAACCGAATCATTAAATAACTGGGGCACTGCTATGGCCAATGTTAAATAAATTCAATTTGCAAATTGTGCAATAATGTGTGCAATAGATGTCGCCACTTGTCCGTGTAAATTCATTGGAATTCCTGACAAGAGATCGTGAGAAGAATGATTTATTAAATTTGTATTAATGCAGTAACGTCTGCTAGCTTAAACTAAATGTTAATAATAGAAGTGAAAAATTAAAAACTAAAATGCTTTGGACGGGATTTGAACCCACGTCCCCAAGGCTTTCCGGGTCCTAAGGCATGTAGAAATGAAGCAACTGGTTGCAAATTCGATGTTTTGGCTAGTGGCTTTGATATGATAGCATAATTGGTATTGCACCCGTCTGGCCCGGAAAGCCGTGAGTTCAAATCCTAAAAGCGTACAATTTTTCAATTTTATAAACATTTAAAATTATGTATTGTTTACATAGAGCAGGGCATAAAAAATATAAATTTCAACGGATTTAAAATTAACGGTCATTATTACGCAAATGGATGTTCCACACGATCCTTTTCAGTTTTTTTTTAGTTATTCGATTTACAATTTGAAGTGATTGTAGTAATGATTGCCGAAATGAAAACGGTTTTTAGATTTTAGATAAAATTCTGTCTTTATTGAGTGAAGGTCGTTGGTTAGCCTAAACGATATTGTCTTTGTTTATCGATAAGTGAGATATTAGGAATGCGAACGAGTATTTTGTTAAAATTACGAAATAATGGATCGAATAAGTAGATATTATATTTCGTGTCACCGTCTCAACTCAACGAGAGATATCTGTTCAAATCTGGTAAGGTAGCAATTTTCTCTTTGTGTTGGATCTTTCTATCGTATCTATATCATTAGTGGATAGAGGATTTTGCGCTTCACAAGCAGCCTGATTAGTTATTTTTTTCCGCTCCACTTTAGTGGATAAGAAGCCTTAATACCTTAACCATTATTATTTAAAAAAAAAATCTACTCCAGTACTTTTTCTGTCATTTATATAGTTACTAACTCTAATATAGACATAAATTAAGAAAGTCTGTAAAAGTCTATACTCTACTGCCCAAAAAAACACTGCTAAACGATGTTATAATTTCGCCAAAAAAAACATTACTTAGTACCACAGATTACAAAATAAACAGCTGCATTCACACAATTTGCAATAAAAAAAAACTTGCTGCCAACTTAAAAAAAATGTTTTATCCTCTGTGCATGGATGTATAGTATAGTGAACGTATACCTTTAGGTATAAGTTCATATTTTTTTTGACAGATGGACGTCAATAAAAAAAAGTTTATCAGAGAAACATTTTTTTAATTTCGTTGGTTCCGAGCGGGAACATGTACTTAATTATTTTCTTTGTTGCTTATTTGCATTTTATTTATTAAAATGTCGAGTCGTAGAAAAAATATTGTATGCAACGTTGTATAAGTAGGGCAAAAAACGCTCGTGGCATCTTTCTTACGATGTTCGCTACGCTCACATCCACTCGCGTTTTTTGCCCCCTGTTATACAACTGTTGCATTAAATACTACTTCGATTAGATCTTATCTTATCATATAGGGGTCTCGGATACACTTCGACCCAATGGGATCTTTTGTGTAGTTTACCTTTTGTTGCACCTACTCAAAGGATTGTTCCATAATCTCTATGTATCGGATGATGGAACCAATTGGTAGTGCCTGGAATTCCTTTGATTCTGAGGGACCAATACCGAATTCCTTCATTCTAAGTTTGGCGAGGGCATGACATCCACACAGTACCTATGTGCTTCTTGTCACTACCTCCTCGCCACACATTCGACAATCTGTATTGTCAGACAGTCCCAACTTGGCCAATAGTCCTTTGACCCCGAAGTGACCAATAACACCTTCCCGTTATGTTGAGCTTTTTAGAATATATACTCCGTTATGAAAACTGTATGATGCGGGCTGATTTCTTAAGTTTGCACAACATAAGTACTTTACATACATAGACCGATTAAGTATAATGCTATGTCCTAAAAGTTAAGCCAAACGAAACGAGTTTGACATTTAACGCGACCAAGTTGTTTTGAACTAAGAACACGGCTTTCCTCTTAATGCGACAAAGAACAAACTGGGGAGTTTATTGTACTACATAGTTGTGTTTTGTTTGTTCTTTTGTTCTCAGTTTGGTTTGGAAATAGATTCCATTTACTGGAATTTACTTTAGACTGGACAGTTTAAACGTTTTATTCTGCTAATTTTTATTAAGATTTATTTCAATTTTATAATATTTACTAAAATTATATCTTTAATGCCAAAGGCCTTTACATCTTTATCATTATCAGATGACTTATACAGCGTTTTTGTGACAGTGTTTGAATTGCTATAGATTTCCAATAAATACGTGATGTCATTTCAAAAGATCGACCGTTTACCAAATATTTTAATCTAATTCAATTCAATATTTATTGCTCCATCGTAATCGGGTCATTGTCAGATTTTAGGTTCGCGTCTTTTCCGTGGACACCACAGATGAATAATATGTGGACACGTACAAAGTTAAGGACTTTAGTTAGGCCTAGTTTTCCGATCAAAATAATTATATTAGAATAAATAAACGACGTTTCCCTTTCTATGGGCTTGCGTGTTAAAAACATAACTTCTATGCACATACGCTGTTAACTATTGGCCACCGAAGAGACAACAATTGTTTTTTGAACTGACAATGAATGACCCACTCGTACCCATGTTTGCTTTTAACGCAAACGCGTTCCTATAAATATTGTATTGTAACATTAGAAACTTACACTAGAGGCTCTGAAACCTACCTACATAATAGCTACTCGAAACAAAGGCTTGTCGATTCCAACTCGATTACACGCAACTCGAATCGATTACGCACTACAATCGAGCGCAACCTGCTAAACGGATTGTAAATACTGTAATGACTAATGACTTAGTGTACTTATCTCCTGATCTAATATTTAGGCCAGCAATGAAAAACCGCCTACAGAAATACGGGTCTAATTTTTTTTTTTTTTGAGAAAACTACATGGTTCGTCAGCTATAACAAGAATTTGACTATTAAATTAATGATGACATAATATTAAGCCAAATTGTGCTTAGTTAACCAAAATTATGCAAATTTTACACAACTTATTTTGATTACTACTCCTCAGTTTGTCAGTCCTCCGATTATTTAACTAGCAACTATCATTGAATCTTTTTTTTGTTCATTGTAATAAAGACACATTTTCAAACAAAATGAAAGTACACAAGTGGTAAAGAAATATCAAAACAATCAAAGGAACTTAATGTAAATTATCTTTGACCTTTCACTGCAAACCAAAGTGCATAAAAGCAACCAATTACAGTCCTTTAAACATGGCGAATGTTCAATAGTGAGGCTATTAGTATTATGCTTGCTTTACATAGGCTTTGTGCGAGTTACTTACCCGTTAAGTAACTGGGAAGAACCTATTCAGAAATATTGACACAAAAATTAATTATGATACAAAAAATTACTGAAAAGCGACGCAACCACGAATAAAACTGTACAATGTGAAATGACGACCTTGTGAAGGTTGCGGGAAGCTGTTGGATGCGGATATCGCTAGACCATTCAACGTGGAAATCGTTTGGGAAGATCTTTATCGAACAGTGAACAGATGATGACGATGAGATTTATGTGTGAGTTAGCCGATCTTATCATGATGTTCGAGATGTACCCATCTATTTTTTCTAAGTCTGTGTTATAGATTACTCGCATGCGAGCACTAAGTACTAGTCCCTCTATGAAAGTACTAAGTTAGCGTAAACATGCCCTTTCCCAGCACTGTCTACGTCCAGGCTGGATAGTTGAGATTTAACTAGCGGTCGCTAATCAGGTAAGAAAGTAGGCAATAGGTGTGTATGACAATTGCAAATTGCATTTTTTTAGAAGATTTTTCATTTTGACGTGTACGATTTTAGGGGGGCCATATCCCCTGTGACCCCCTACTTTCAGACCGCGCCCTTCTAGTGGTATGCTATCGTAAAATTAGCCATACGGCTCGCTCCCGTCATTTGTACATTAGCGATCGTACTCGTTATTAATAATTATACGCCTATAAAAAGTCGATCTACTCGCATGCTAGTACTGAGTTTTAGTCAAGTACTAAACTGGTGTAAACCCGCCCTATTCCAGCACTGGCTGCGCCTGCGCCGGATAATTGCGATTCTATTAGCGGTCGCTAACAAGGTGGAAAGTGCATTTGCATGCGTGAGACTGTGGAGCCCTTCTGTAAGCGGATTTAGGGTGAATCCAGACGACCGTAATTTGAGTCGCGTAATCTCGGTCGCGATACTTAGTGTGACGTGATTACGTGACATGATGTATGGCGCGACCGAAATTACGCGACTCAAATAACGCTCGTCTGGCTTCACATTTAGGCTGCTACACGTTTTCTTAATTAGTGAAGGTTGTCAAATTAACAAATATTAAATGCACAGATCCGCTTTTCGCTTTGTTCGGGCAATGGCGTGTGTTTTATGGGCACTTTCGTGAGAAGTGATTTACTTAATTGTGACATAATTAAGAAATATTAATAATGTTCAATTTTTTAATCAACATTTTCAGTATTTTATAAAACGGTTTACACTCACGTGAAAATGTCAGGAACGGACCGGATTGTTCCGAACTCGTATGGAGCTCTTTACCAGGGACTGCTACCCGTACGGCGTATCAAAAAAATTGTGAAGAATTTCCGCGCCGCTGCTTCACCCAATGAAGAGCTCCATACAAATTCGGAACATGTCGGTTGGTCATCGCGACACAACCAATTCCGTCGCATCTCACTCGAACAACCAAAAAAATGCAGTTTCTCAGGCTGCCTTTGCGAAAATCAAAATCGCGTCACTTGAATTAACTGTCACCCAAAGTTGTAACCGAAGAAACATAGTTGCGAGTTGATCATTCACATCATGTAATTTAATGGTTCGACGACGCGGTTGGCGCAGTGGTTAAGCAACTGCCTACTGAGCTGACGGTCCCGGGTTCGAATCCCGGCAAGGGCAAATATTTGTGTGATGAACTCGAATATTTGTGCCTGGGTCATGGATGTTATTTGTATTTAAGTATGTGTTTATCTATATAAGTATGTTTATCGTCGTCTAGTGTCCGTAACACAAGCCTACTAGAGCTTACTGTGGGACTAGATTGATTTGTGTGAGGTTGTCCGATATTTATTTATTTATTATTAATGGTGTCTGATTATATATATATTAGGGAGAGAACTAGGCCCGGTGATACCGGCGATATGTTCGATGCTGTGAACTCCAGTAATAAAGTAAATAATAATCGATCGCTCATATTATCCTCAAGCCCCGGCTAGCCATCTTGTCTTCGCCGAAGACTGGGAGGCACCATGTGAGCCTGGGGCGCCCTCGGGTGCTGTATCCGGCGTAACAACGCGCCTGGTCTTCGGGCCATAATTTGTGGATGGCTGTGTGAGTAATAAATTCGACGTTCAAGCGTTTTCCCGCTCACACTGGGCCGCACATGCCCCTGCGTCACGGATAGCGTTTACCGTTCGAGTCCACTAATAACACTTACTACGACACTTATCTCTACGCTAAACATTATTAAACTATGTGTGTTTACTGTCATAACATCACAGGCGGCGATGGGACTACTGACCTTAGCGACGTATTAAAAGCTTTCATTGCGGTTTTATGACTGCGAGAGACACGCATATTCAAGATCAAAATTAATTCTTGTAATACTTTATCCCGCGGCTTTGTTCACGTTAACAAATACACTATCCTACAAGAACCATGCTTTCGGGATAAGTAGCCTTAGTGTTAAGTTGCAATATACACTATCGCTGTTCCAGATTCGTGCAAATCGCTGTTCCAAATGAATAAGTAACAAACATAGTACACGCATACACACACACACTCACACACTTTTGATTCTTTATTTCTTGTTATTATTTCGCGCGGTGCAGGAATTGGGCACCTTCTAGTAATGTTCTACATCCTCCATTCCATTTGTTTAGTCTGGTTGCACATCAAATGAGCCAAATTACTTATTAATAAATCCCTCTCATCTGTTTTGCCTTCAATTTTATTATTCAAAAGAGAATATTGGCAAAAGCTTATGCCAGACGCTTTCTTTCAATGTCATTGGTTTGTTAAAACGATACTGCGTTTACAAATTTAATCGGCCCAGCCTTGCGATTATCAATCATCCATTTTCGCTTATTTAAGTACTAACAAAGCAAAGAGGCCAAAGCCCCATGCCCCATTCCAATCGAACAGTTCCCATTATTGTTCAACCCGAGAAAACCCTGATGTGTCAGTCAAGTTTTTGTCGATGCAATCGAATCGGCCTCGATCGGTTTCATTAAGAAAGTCCGAATCGATCATCGATTACCCATTATCGTGAAACAATCGAAAGATCGAATCGTGGCATCTCTAATTCGAAAAACGAAAGTGGAATGAGATCGTGGAATAATTGAGGAACGATTTTGAATTTCGCGTTCCGTTTCTTTTTTCAAATTATAGTTATAGTCTATGGTTTCGTACTGGCCAGTTATCTAATTTGATAGTTTGATTGGTTTTAGGATTTTAACTGTATTTTTTAAGTAGCTAAATTCATTTATTTTTATAATATAATGTTACTTACAGTATTGTTGCTGTTGCGCGATCTACACCTAGCTAAAATAATCGACAATCATTGAGTAACTTCTATAGATTAATTGACAATATTTAATTTTTTTTAATAGTGTTAATTTTAAACTAATTTCTTTACTTTATTATCACAGAACCCAAGACTATTATTTTAATTTTGTTATACGGACTAATTCTCAAAATACTAAAAATAGGTACAATTTCCATACTAAGAACAGTGGTACAATGTCCATACTAAATCCGTCTTAGTAATAGTCCGACTGTTCGATTTTCAACGCTGTGACCAATTACTTGTCAACTACGCTCTTTTAGAATGACGAACTTTTCAAATGGATTTTTAAATTTTTTAAATCATCACATTTTTCGAAAATGTAAAAATGTGGTAATATTTTGTTTTTTATCGTTTATGTGATTATATCGGAAAATTGTTTAAATTAATTAAAAAAATCAATTGGTAGATCACCCGAATGACTCGGAGAGCAGCGGAGTCGTGGATTCGAATCACACTGGCAGCATACAATTCTTCAACTTACTGCTTTAGTTTAAAAAGTTTGAATAAAAAATGCTAAATTACTAAGTAGCAAAATGGCGAGTAATTCTCAGCGTGAACGAAGTTGCTAAGTCTATAAATAATTATCAAGTACTAACGATAGCTTTCTTCGTATGTTAGCACATGACTTGGGGTCGAAGCAGGTCGATATGCGTATGAGACAAGTACAAGTCACACTGGTATCTTTGTGTTATATCAGAAGAAAGTTCAGCCTCTGGCCTAGTAAGGACGGGGACTTAGAGTAAGAAATGCTGGATACAGTTGTTATTATATTGGAGATTTAAATAATCTTAGTCAATTTGTGACTTCGAATAAAGCACATCACGAAAGGAAGAGTGGTAAAGTTATCGGACAAAATAATTTTGGACGTTTGTCATCTGTAACATCGGAACGGTTGGCTTTTGGTCGTATATTTAATTTTTCTGGATTGTCATTTCGAAGAAAGTATTTTTCTTTGAATCCGTAAGTTATTTGTGATTGTTTTAATACAACCTTAACCTAATCCCAACCTAATCAATACGATTATATTTTCAAGAACTGTGAAAGAATTTAGTTCATAGGAAGAAAAACTCGGTGAAGTGAAAATCGACGAATTGAAAAATATTCGGCGAAAAGGTACATAGAACCCCCATCGTAACACCTAAAATGCGTGCAGCTCTCCGTGGCGTCACCTATGGTCCCACCGGAAGATCAGCGCTGGCTTAGCATCTTGTTTAGGTGGGACCTTTTCGTGGCACAGCTATAAAAATAGTTACTTATTGTTTTATTTTATTTTCTTATTTCTGCCACAACTTTTATGTAATTATGTTTTGTGTCACGTCACGAATAAATGTATTTCTTTCTTTCTTAAAAATTTGTCCGATATCAACACTTCATAAGAAAAAAAAACATAATTTCGAAGATAATTTTAGCTGACCGATTTTCCATTATGTAAATTGAGATAAATAATATTCATAATGGAATAAGATGGAACGTATGTCCATTAGGTTAGGTAGGGTTGCATAAAAAAACATATGAACGTGGTTTTCGGAGTAATGAACATTTTAGAAAGGGTTAAATGGAGACAGCTATATACTACCTACAACAGATACACCAACAAGAGTTCGACTCTTAAATTTATGATGATCATGATGTATTAAGCACCATCCATTCTCTATATATCCTCTATGAATAGTAGGTACATGTTTAGAGTCGCATTATCATTAGAAATTGGACAGGTTCATTTGCATTGTGTCGGCGACCCTGCGCGTAAAGGGTCAGTGTTCAAAATATCCATACAATGCTATCTAACGATGTGATATCATCTGATATCCTATTTTTACTAGCATATATTAACACAACTATTTATAGGTCATATAATATTAATACGTATACTCTTGTGATCTACATGAATTGAATATTTTCCTATCGATGATTAGGTATTGTTTATGTTAAGGGTTTTATTATGCATACGGATGGGCAAGTTGCTTTTGCTTCTGTTGCGTTTAATATCATGGCCTCTCATATTACCCAGAATTATAACTGAACGTTCAATTCAATGCTTGATCGAGTCTAGCCTGAAAACGGGACTATCGGCGTCCCGCGCGGACCATTGCGGGAGAGCTCTAGGGCTGCAGAAACGGGACATCGCGTAAAGCGGGACGGTTGGCAACCCTCTAGATGTGACCAACCCACTGCCACTTCAGTTTGACGTTTCATCGGGCGACAGTTAGTTGGTCCTGCCGAGGAAATTCTGACCTCTCCACATTTAGTTGACCGAGCTTCTCTGTTTAAGCTTCGCCAAAATTTATTTCGTTTGTCCGGATGTTTAAATGTTAGGATTTTCGCCTACAGACCACATTTCTCAATCGATTCTCAAGTAATTTTGTTAGTTGGTTCGATAAGTATTTAGACTCAAAATGGCGGTGATAATGAATGTTTACAAATGAAGCGAAAATTGAAAAATTTAATGATTCGGACAGGATTCAAACCTGCGTTTCCAACGGCTTTCCGGGCCAACACGGGCGTCTTCCCAATTGGACCACCGAATCAGATCAGTAATACACTCTAATCTATGAATCAGATGTCAGAGCCATTGAATTGTTCAACCAGTTGCTTCGACATGCCTTAGGGTGGCATCGTAGCGCCATCTACCGTAAACATTTAGACTTTATCGTCGGCACCATCGTCTCAAATTTGTTGAGAATCGATAGTAACGATGTGCTACACCCGAATTACTTATTTTTATTAAAGCAGTAACAGGCAGGCAGGTTCGAATCCTGTCGGAATAATTAAATTTTTAAATTTTCGTTTCATTTGTAAACATTTAGTTTACGTTAGCAGACGTTACTGCTTTAATAAAAATACGTGATAATGAATTTGAAAATGTAAAATAAAATAAAAATGTCATATTTCAGCCGTTTCAAAATAAACTCGCTTACTCTGCTCGCCGCCGCTGAGTTTTTGTCGTACCTATGGCGCCTGCGTGTCGCTTCAGACACAACAGCATTCGATTAAGTTTTCCACCATCATTGTGATCCATTTTCCCATGTGCGTATTAGAAATTCAAATAAGAGCTGATCCTTCCTAGTTCACACCATTGCCGCCTTGTCACAATATTACAACACTTCCACTTTTTGTCGGTATCGCGATATTTTGAACACAACTGCGTCACGCTGTGTTCAGACAGGTCAGTCAGTCACTGAAAGTCACGTCATGAGACAAATCACCCTCTCACTAAAACTACACTCGAGTTTTTAATTAGGCGAACTAACTTGACAGTTCATTGCACACAAATGTTGCCACAGTTTCGCTAGTGTTGTTAAAATCGATATTTAAAAAGACAAGTTCATAGCAGAGGTTTAGTTAAACAGCATTAAAAAAAAGTGGACATAACATGTTTCATCAATTTTACATTATTATGTTTGAAATAATAAAATAAAATTGGTCTATGGGTGTATAGTTAACGTTATATCGACATATTATTTTTATCGACATAAACCAATCACTATTTTTTTTTTCTATTTCTGACAACACTTTCAGCTGTCAAGCTAGTTCGCCTAAAAACTCGAGTGTAACATAACTGGTCGCTGCCCGTTCATACTTACAAGCTCTTAACTTTTGACCACCGAAGGGACAAATTTTGTTTTTTGAACTGACAATGACCCAAATAATTCATTCCAAAATTAAATAAAAATAAAACAAATTGCCTACCTACTTTCTTCTGAACGAAATCAAAATCAAAATTGGACGCAATTTACTTATAATACAAGCGAATAGAACAATACTCGTGTAATCAGATTCAGTAGGGCACAGCAACCCCAACGTACAAACGTATTATGTTACTATGAATGTCTTTAGTCTATACGCCTTTTTAGAATCAGAAGGGCACTGCTTCCGTACAAAAGTAAAAAGGTATAGATCTATGAATGTATTTGGTTTATATGCCTTTTTAGAATGTTACGGTATGCCGTTACCGCAAGACTCCATCGCTCCAAGGCCAACCAATAGCCTTATGTTCACTGACCTAATAACAATCAGATTGGTTTTAAACAAGTGATTTTATGAGTAACAGGTTCGTTCCACTCTGTACTATGTACTTACAGGTAGAAGTAACGCTAGTAAAAAGTTGTTACTGATAGTACCAAAGAAAACAGCCCTACAGAAGCCGCACTCTTTTGTTATATGCTGTTTATGAAAGTCGTCGTCCACAGACGTGATGTCGTATCACCAATACCCTAATTTACGTCTGTCAACGTACTGTCCGCGAGACGTTTCCGTTCATTTACTTCTGTCACTCAATCACGCCAATCAACCCAATTTATCGTAAAATTTTCCTTGTTTCAGATTCACTGCAAACTGTTCTTACTAAACAAAAAACAAACGAAACTTCACACAAAAACAGACCATGACGGAATGATGCCACAGTTAAGATGATACCAACCTAGCGGCGAAATCAAGATGGCGCATAAAGTGAAGAACAACCATTACGTGGCGACCCACAGGTCGGGGGTGGACTCGCCTTCGTCAGGGGCGTACCTGCATCGAGGGTCGTCGAGGGACGAGAATGACAGCCACAGAGCTCCGTCGGAGAGGACGTTGTCGGAATACACGGTGAGTATAGCCACAGATTATGTAGAAATCTTGATTTAAACAATAGTACATTACTGCAGACGCCGGGTGAGTAGGTATAGACGTATAGTGATACGAAGCCGGCAAGCCCTTTTGACGGCTAAGGCATGTATAGTGCTTTTCTCAAACATATGCAATGAAATAAAGAATACACCAAAAAAAAATTATTCAGCTGTGACACAGACGCCATGTTAAAAAAGAAATACTTTCCGGCCTAGGCCTTCAATTTTGTATGAAATTCCATTACAGTTATCTCGAGTTGTTCCGCCCGAAACGTACTTCGAAGCATGTTATAACGAACGTTATGCCGACATTTCATTGCATGTTTGAGAAAATAAATATGAAGGGACAATCTTACACAAATCTTAAACAAACTAAGCAATGCTTGTACTATGGGTACTAGACGACGATATACATAATATATAAATACATTATATAGACCCACAGAAAGCTCTAGTAGGCTTGTGTTATGGACACTAAATAGACGACGATTAAACATACTTATATAGATAAATACATACATACTTACAAGTATTCGAGTTCATCACACAAATATTTGCCCTTGCCGGGATTCGAACACAGGACCGCCGGCTCAGTTGGTGCACTACAAACTGTGCCAACCGCGTCGTCAATGAGATTTTGCGTTCCAGTCACGGTTGTGTCAAGAACAGCAGCCCATCATGTTTCGAACTAGATTAGCCCACTATCCGAACAGCCGCCGGGAACTGTCTAATCCACTTCAATTTGATCCAAAAAAAAATATTTCAGATTTAAAATCCATATTATTTGTTAGTAACAATAACTTTCAAAACCTATTGCTAGTATTTTTGGACAAAATAAAATAAAACTAATCACGCAGTGTGGACCTGGATCCATCTCCGCAGGAGACTGGTCTTATTTATTTATCGTATGGCGAAAAATGTACACTGCGTGCTTACTTAAGTTTACAATTTGTTAGAAAGTCAACAGCTTCGCTTGATAGGCCATTGAGATCTTCCACTTAGCCTGAGGACTGGAGGCCTGAGAAGACATGAAGGATGCTGTTGGATCTCCCGCGTAAGCGCTTTCATGCAGATGCACACCGCTTCCTCATGATGACCGGGAACATGACGAAAACCGTCGGGCCGTTCCTGATATGTCTCCTGCCTGATACTATTATATAAAAAGTCCCTTACTTTTATCGTCCTTTCCCAAGTAGCAAAGCAGAATCGCTTATACAGACCTTATACTTACTTATATACTATTGATGTTAAACTTAATAAAATGACATGTAAAATTCTATAATTTTATCAATAAATATCTCAATCAATCTATAGGTACTGCAAATTTAAGCTAAATAAAGGCTGTATAGACGCTGCTGCAGTTTATTTTGCTACTTGTGGTATATACTGCCTTTGCCAGAATAAATAGGTTACTCCGTTTCACAGTGCATCGTTTAGCGACTCGGAGTACATTTATTAATAAACCCTATCATAAACATCGACTTGCAGTCTATTAAAACGTGTAAACATACATAAAAGATTTCTACGGTACGTTAATACAACATTTGTGAACTAAGCTCGATGAAAACAGTTTCCGATGATTTCAAAAGCAGTTATGGCGTTCGATAACTGGTCACTTCTGTCATCGAAGTCATCAGTGGATCATTAAACGTCTTCCACGGCATGCGAGCCAAGTTTTCACTACATAATATGTAACAAAGTCGCTTCCTGCTGTCTATCTGTCTGTCCCTATATGCTTAAGATCTTTAAAACAACGCAACGGTTTTGATGCGGTGTTTACTAGATAGAGTGATTCGAGAGGAAGGTTTGTAAAATGTATAATATTACATGCATTTATCAGCATTGCACCCGTGCGAAGACGGGGCGGGTCGCTAGTAAATCAATAAATAAAAACTATTGTAAGTAAGCAGCAACGGGCCACCCAAAACGAGCATCACGATTCAAGACACGTCCCAAGCTACTCATTTGACATGATACCCATTTACAACGACAGCGAATGGGAACCAACAATTGATTTTGCACACGTTTTTTCCCGGTACATGACACGGGCCAACCGCATTTGAAATATGAAACCGTTTCTGACCACCCGGGGCTGGCTCTTATAAGTCTGTACTGTGTACCTGTACAGTCAGCATCGAGAACAGCTAACAATTTTGATATGCAATTTGACAAAAACGATTAAAATTTATTATAAAAGGCGGACTCAATGCCATTGGGCATTCTCTACCAGTCAACCATCGGGCAAAGCAGATAAGTTGTGGGCGGTAAAATTGTCTTTGATTATTCTTTAATATTGTTCTTTGGCCACATTGCCAGAAAGAGAGGGGACAATCTAGAAAAGCTGCTGGTAACTGGCAAGGTGTGCGGAAGACGGCCCAGAGGAAGAAAGTCCAACACGCTGGTCGGACCAAATACGCTCTACCCTCAAGACCTCTATTAACGATGCCATCCATGCAGCCCAGGATAGAGTGAGCTGGCGCAAATAGTCCACGAGAAAGTTATTCAGAGAGACCACGACCCTCAGCATTGAGGATATTGACTAAAGGAGGAGGAATATTTCATAAATGCTATTTTGAAGAATTTTGAAAAACTCGACAAAATCTATAGGTATAAGCAATTATCGAACCTGCTCACAAAACTTAACGAGACTCTGTTGAGATATGCAGCATGTAGGCGAGAACAGTCGAAATCAATTTGGCCAAACTGAAACAGACACGCTTCGCTCGCTCAGTAAATAACAATTGGGCCACCGAACCTATGCCAGAGCGGCTGAAACGCTAGTATAAATGCCCCGGAGTAAATGCATCGTAATCAAAAAGTCGTTTGCCGCGTGTTAGGTCACGGGTGTACGCAAACACGCAAGCCCGGATTAATCGGACGAATTTACTGGTTGCTCCAAGTCATAAACTTTTGTAATCGCAAACATGTCAGTGGATCAATTGTAAGGCTTGATCTGACTAGATTTATCAGGACTTGAGACCACTTATAACCCGGTTTTTTTTAGGGCTATAGGGCACAGACTTCAAGATGCGGCCACCTCTTCGTAGGCTGCGTTGCTTCCATGTTTACCATCAACCATGATTGTAGTGATAAGCAGAATTAATTCATCTAGGTCCTAGGGTAAGTAGGTTCCCATCATTATTCCCAACTTATGCAGCTATTACACTTTCCTAAATTAATCACTGACGACAGGGTTGCAGTAATACGAAGGAGTGTGACAGAGTTATCTCCATACGTGTCTCACATTTTGCTGCATGCCTCTCATCAGTGACTAATTTAGGAAAGTGCATTATCCCTTTAGCCTCCATTTAGCCGCATTATCCCTTGCTTCTTTGTATATCGAGTAACTACACATTCACATACAAGTTAAATAATAAAATAAGATGACTGTGTATTCAGTGTATGTACATACAAAGAAGCAAAGCATTAGCTATGGTGATCGTAAAATCTATGAAGAAATATTTATAAGATAAACCTTTTTTTTCTCGTTTTCCTAGTTTTCATATATTTATATATATTTATATACTAGTGTTAATTTTATTAGGAGATATATAGGCATCTGGTGTCTGAAATACGCGTATTGAATTGAAAATCGCTAGTCGCTTAACACTCGTCCACACCTCAAGTGCAAACGTTCAATATTAGCATTGCAGTACTCATAAAGCCCAACTCCGTATAAATTAATGCCATCTGTTTTGGGGCGACGTAAACATTCCGACGCCGCGGTTGGCCGGAGTTATGGGTTTTCCTGTTGTGTTTCTCGAACTGATTGAAAGATTACTAGCATAGGACGAAAAGGATTCAACATTTTGAATATTACATTGACAGTTACATAAACTTGGGAATAAATGCAATGTTCATGAGCGGATTTAATGAATACTACAGGCACTGTCAGTGTTCATCGCTCTAAACGCTGTTCCAGTTCCAATGAAATTGATGTCGATATGACATCTTCAAATTCTACAATTAATAATGAAATACATTATAGGGAAGCAAGGTACCTTTCTCGATTAGGTATTTCCAGTAGACGGTACACTTTGCAAAATCGAGTTGTTGTTGGTTTTATTTTATTTTATTTATTTATAAGACACACCAACAGTACATAAACAAAAACAAGTAAATAGTATAAAATACACAGACACAAAAACCTGTTTATAAACCAATGACAGGTGTGCATCAGCATTCAAATTGACTCAGGGCACACTAACCTATAACATTAATTAATATTATTAAATTAAACTAAAACAAAAGAACGGGACGTCTCGGGATGATCTAAAGGCAACCCGTTTAAAATTCTTGGGTCATTCGAGACCCATTTCCGTAATTCATACCCAGCCGTATTCATGAGCGATATCAACTTGTCCCTCAAAGCTATCGCGTCCTCCAGATCGTCGGCTCCGCCGTTAAGATCATCGATTCACACTAGTCAAAAATTTACATTTAATAAAAAAAAAATGTCCGATAACAAGTGCCGCACTACATGGTCGATCATTAATGACAATATAGGCCCTCAAATAAACCATAATGAGATAAATAGCATTAAACCATAACGGCAACTGCGTGACGGAGCCCAGTGAGATTTGCGAATTGGTTAGTGATTATTTCATTGGAAGACCTAGTGACACATCCAGAGAACCCGAACAAAACCTTGTTCATAATAATCCGAGAACAATATTTCTTTCACCAACGGATTCTCAAGAGGTATATAGGGAAATTTTGCGATTAAAAACGTTTTGCGTTTTGTCGGAAACATTATGCTGCCCGTCTAGCACAACTATGCTTCACGACACTGGTCGGACAGCATAGCGTCACCTGTCACTCTCTCGCAGTACTGCACAGAAAGAGATAGATAAATATCTTGCACGAGAAAGAGTCGCGTATCGCAGTCACAGTTGTGCCAGAGGTGCAGGGGAATAACTTAATGTGCGCTCCCTGATACGTGCCAATCAGGACAAATATCCGGTTTTTTTCTGTCGAATACGATTCTTAATATACCAGGTGGGCCCTTTAACAGGAGCAATAAATTAAAACATAGATTCTACCCTTCAAACTAAACAAAATTTATTAAACAACTTTTAAAAATAACTCATTTCTAATGTAAACCTGTAAAATAAAGTTTATTCAACGAAGCAATGTATTGCGAAACATTTGATATTTAGTAAAGTGACAGCTATGTCAATGCTAAGGCGATGTCAATGTTGGACGGCGTACATTGAAAATGCTATTTACTCTGTTTGAAATAACGAAGATTATGAAAACATATGTTTTAATTTTTTGCTCCTGCTACAGGACCCACATATCGCACCCCACCCATATGTCGCAGTGAAATGATAATATCAGGGTAAATTGTAAAATCCTTGACTGCTAAACTGGTTTACAGATTTGACCAAATCACTGATCTTGTCAAGGGCAATGCAATTTGAGACTACTTCATCATTTTGTCTTTTCACTAAACGACTTTGGAGATTTGCTCAAATCCCTGAAATTTTCCAGTAAAATGGCAATACCAGAGTCACCACTCCGATTTCGTCATTTCACTAAACTAGTCTAACGATTTGATCAAATCCCTAGATTAAGGGACTTGCCTAAATCCCTGATTTTACCATTTCACTGCGGCATATAGATAACTACCAAAACTCGAAAATATTGTGTGAAAATATCTCGCGGGATTACCACAATATTGCGGTTATGGTAACCAAGATGGACGGTTTTAACGCCCGTGGAAATATGCTCTAATATTGACTATTGCTTTATATTATTTGAACTTTATTAGGTTGTTATATGTAGTGGTTCAATTCAATTTCAGACAACAATGTGTTCCATTTGGAGTTAGTAAAACTTAGAAAAACTATGTCACTACTTAATTATTAACGATGATCTAGTCCTCTGGCTGAGATTCCACATTATAGGACAATTTGTCTTATTAGATATCATATTTAGGATGCTGTTACTACTTCTCCGTACCCTCTCCAGTAACGAGGCAGTTTCTTGCGCCAGACAGCATTAAAACTGTTTACGCGCGCCTCGGCGAACATTTATGTATCTTTTTATTTATTTATAGCAGTGTTTTATTATGTGTATCTTTTGACAATCCAAAAGTAACCTAATTTGTTAGCTCCGTGATAATGCAGCTGCCTAATATGAAGCTAACGATCCCGGGTTCGAGTCCCGGGAAGAATGTATAATGAGCTCGAATTGTTCCTGGCTCATGAATATGTTTTATGTATATTATCGTCCGCCCATAGCATTACTTAGGATTTGACTAGATCTATTTGTCTAGATTCTAGTGTAACTTATAAAGCTGGAACAGATCTGGTTAATTGTAAATCGGGCTTATCATAAGAGTACAAACCCTTAACGGGAACGTCTCCTCGCCACTGCAGGAATGAGTGAGCGCACATGCGCGAGCGCATGAATTGGGCAAAGATAAGTCCAACCGGGTCATTGACTTGGGTTGGGGCATGGATGACGAACTAAAATTATTCCCTAATACTTATTTATTTACAGACGATGGACGAACGGACGCGGTCACCGTCCGGCGAGCACCGGGAACACAGAGAACAACGCAATGGCCGCCGCCCGCAACACACCAACGGGTCGCCTCGAGCTGACTCCGATGTCTACGTCACCAGCGGCGCGTACCGACCTCCCTCACAGATCAGGTGAGAACCAATGATAGCACTTCGGCCAACAGTCAACCAACCAACGGGTCGCCTCGGGCCGACTTCAATGTCTAAATAACTAGCAGCGCGTATAGATCACCATCAAAGATCAGGTGTGAACCACTGATAGCACTGTGGCCACCGGTCAACACACCAACGGGTCGCCTCGAGCTGACTCCAATGTCTACTTCACCAGCGGCGCGTACTCACCACCATTCACAGATCAGCGGGGTTAGCATATCTTGATGCGTCTTTGCTTGTCGCGCGGCAGCGTCACTTGTCCTACTCACACAGTATTGACAAGAAAGTGACATGTAGTATTTGCCGCTCGACAAATAGTCGCTTGTCACAATTTTGCTACATAGCCAGGTTGACAATCACTGATAGCACTACCATTTGCACGTAACACACCGACGGATTGCCACACGGTCTGACTTGTATGTTTTCGTTCGCGTAAAACTTTTTCCTTCATCGGAGTACCCGACTACGGTAAATAAAAAGAAAATACGCGGACTGATACATACGTTTTATGGGTAAGGCCGCGGAAAGTTACCAATGTAACATAGAAGTAACATAAACAGATATACGTTATGTTATCATAAAACGTAACATAAGTCGTTATAAAGCTTAGATCATACTGGAAAATATTCCCATTAAATAACGTAGCTAAGAAAAAAAATCAAGTTATTTAATTATTAGCTTTATATTGCCTGTAAACAAAATTTTCATGGCACATTAAAATCAATATAATGAAACACGCGTGTGATGGAACTAATGAAACCCAAACCGCTCTAGTGTTTTAAAGCCTCTCATTTTGTACCAGGTGGCAGTAATTACTATTTGTTCACTGCTGGTACCCAATACTAGTAACAAGACGACCGTATAACAATAAAACAGCTTTAGAATAAATGATTCTACTGTGACTTGAGGTCGAAAATAAATTATTTTCTTCTTCAAACAGATTTTTTTATTAAGATGTTGTTTTTATTTATTTTATTATTGTACAGCAGTTTTGTTCGACTTTGTATATTTTCGGGTCATTAAAAATCTAATAAAACTCATTTAAGTTAGTATAATCTGTGTGCACTTCCCTTTACAACATTTATTCGTTATGTTACGTAGAAAATACGTAACATTTTGCAAAAATGTAACATATTCGTAACGAAAGTGTAACGTATTTTTGAAAAAAAGTGGATTTTCATTGTGAAATAAAGACATTTTTAATACAATAATACGTGTCACTTGCTTGAAAACCGTTACGCTATTGTACAAAAAAAAACTGATTAAATACAATCACTCCTTACCTTTAAAATCACACACGACACTTTGGGGTACTTTCACGAAACTATGACTGTGTCTACTTTGAATTGCGTTTGTTGGCAAACTGACGGATTTGGACTAGCTCATCGGTGTTGCCCTACTAGAATATGAGTTGCCAGTGCACGTAAACGTATTTTTGCCAAAAAATATTTAAAAACAAGCTACATAAAGCGTCACGAAAGTATTGTAACATAAGTGTGGAATGCTGATCCATTAAAATAATGTAAGATAAAAAATTAAAATGATTATATTATCATTATTCCGTAATCAGTAGAACTATCCTTATATCATAAATATTAGTTTAAAACAAAAGTATGCCCATGAAAGTTTAAATATCATAAAAATAGCAGAGCTTTTAGTACTCGTGGTCGAAAATTTTAACCAACTTTCGTTACGTTTTGGACGGAAATATATTTATCACCTCACTAGCTCGGAAAGCCCAGTTTGTTTGTTTGATATCTATTGAGAAAATCGCTTTTTATCCACATGTGGAGAAAGAATTTTGACGTTTCAACGCAGCTAAAGTAAAATTTGACATGAGCTTATTTTCTGAAAAATCCCGTTTAAAATACCTACATGAAAGCTAATTAGACCTTAGTTTTAATAAATGGCAAATTGGTTGATTATTGCAGATTTTTTTTTCAAAGATATAGTACAAACCCTTATTCTTTTTTCCTCGCTGTAGTGAGGTGAAAAGTTTTGTGTTATACACGGGCGAAAAGTTATTTTACGTCTCGTGTATTGAAACACTCGCTACGCTCAGGATTCTATGTTGAACCACTCGCTTCGCTCGTGGTCAATCATAGGATCCTTTCGCTAGCTCGTGTTTCGAATAAACACTCGCGGGTAAAATACAACTTTCCCCCCTTGTATAACAAATAACTATTTAGTATTTTTATAAAGGGGTTTATATTAATTATCTTACTTGCGACCACGAGAATTCCTATATCTACATATGATAAAAATATTTTTGAAACAGTAGGGGTTACCAATTTTTTTTAATCAGCTGGGTAAATTTGAAACGTCCAAATTGGTAACTTTCCGCGGCCTTACCCTTATATATTAAATTGGGCCTAAATTCAACGTTTGCTTAATATTTGCCCGAGACATCACCACTACCTAGCGGTATGCTAAGCTAGTAGCAGGGATATGTCGGTCATATACCTCGCTTAAGTGGCTGTATGTCAATGTCATTCGAATCAGACAACGCGTGTGACAAGCTTCACTAATATGGCTTTAGTCAGTTTGCCTGAGCGACGCGACAGCGAGACAATCGAAGTCGGAATGTGGCCCCCGTTAGCGACAATGTAGCAGCAGACCCACTTCTGTATCGCCCGGCCAAAGAGCGTCCTCGTATTTCCTCTAGTCGTCGCGATATAGGTACCGGGTGTGGCGACAGGACCAATAAATTTAAGGCTCCTCATCCGTTCAAAAATGCTGATTGTTTAGGACATTTTTCTGTATGATCAAACATGTTTCTACTTAGAACAGGGATTGAGATTGAGATTTATTGGTATATAATTGAAACCTACAATTTACAAAATTCACGCAGAAAACTGATTTTCTTTAACTTATTTTCGACTGCACGCAATGGAAGCATGAAATAGCTATGTTACTTTCTAGAACTCAGGGAAGAGTATTGTTCACTTCAAAAAGTTAGTTGAAATTATCAATATATTGGTCATAAAATGAAAAATATTTTTTTGCAAGGAATAAGGCCTCTCTAAACTATTCCTGTGGTTGTGGCGCTATTATCAATTTCCACAGGTATTTTTTATTTTGAAGATTGTACATAAATATATTTCGGCTGTCACAACGAACAATCGCACGCGTCCTGCAAAAATCGGAATTCGGACCACTCAAAAATTCCAAAGATTTACCCGAACAAGGTTTATCCGAATGAGTCATTATTCTGAATTTCATAAATTTTCGGCAAACGAACGATGTTGTTGCTAATGTTACACAACATAGTTATTATAGGGCAAATATTTGTGTGATAAACTCTAATATTTATTTTGTTCCTGGGCTATGGATGTTCTACATAAATATGTATGTCATCGTCTAGTCTGTCGTGTAGGCAACCCTAGGAGTACGGCATCCCCCCACAGAAGCTGCAACCAACAGCGTCGCACGTAATTCAAAATTACCAATCAGATACTAATAGGCTAAATCCTTTGCAAAAGCGGCAAATAACAAAAGAGTGCGGCTTCTGTATAGTGCTTTATTCTGTGGTCTATTGCCCATAACACAAGCCTATATTAGATTATAGATATTTTATTCAAACACAAGAAGTCAAGAACACACAGTGACATATAAACATTTAGTAAAGTTAAACGGAAACATTTTCCGAATCCCACGGCGCTGGGAACATCACGAGTTTCCAAGATGGCGTCTATAAATCGACGCCGGCGATTTATGTCCGTCTGTCTATCTGTTATGATGTAGCTGAGAAACTGCGGCGACGAACGCTGCACTGCAATATATGTTAGTTCAAATATTTGTGGATCTTACCTACGTAGTATGTAGCCCTTTGTGGACATAGCATAATGGAATGAAGGTTTTTGTTTATTAGATAAAAAGATTAGTAGACTCGGCCTAAGAAAATATTACTACTATACCAGACCTACTAAAGTGCTGCACGGGTTATAGTTCGGTGAATAGCGACTAAAGTACTATAGGTACTTGAAACAAAATTTTAAATATGTAAATTATAGTAAATTTAATTCTCTTTAACATTGCCCAAGCTTTTTTCTAGCTATAATGCTCCGGACTAAATGAAAAAATAAAACAAGAGGTTTGTTTTTGAGTTGGAAATTGCGATTATTGAATTATTTTTTTAATGTGTATATCTCCGTAACTATCTGTCCTAGAAACAAAATGTAAAATGTAGAATATAGTAAATTTAACTCTCTACAACATTGCTTAAGCTTTTTTCTAGCTAAAACGCGCCTAAAGGAAGATATAAGCAAAAATCTGAAGAAAGTGGCGGTTTTTTCAATATATATTGCATTTTAAATTTAAACACTGACTAACTTAGACAAAATATCAAAAATTCAAAACTACCGGACCGTTTCTAAGGTCTAACCCCTTAATTCACTGGATCATTACATGAAATGGTATTTTAGTGACTATAAAGTTGTCAGAAGATTTTTGAGTCTGAACCATTTATCTTGAAAGCTCCCGTGAGACTCAAATATTCGCTTTTATTATATTAGACATTTTCTTTCGATATTCGACTTCTACGATGTGTGTGAATTCGTTTCGTATATATTTTAATATATCTATTTATCTCTACTCTTTGTCAAGAGGTATTTGTGCTCCCAAAAAACGGGGTAATGTCATGGCGCATGACCATAAGATATTTACCTAAAATAAGCAAAATTGTGTTGCTATTTCATTCGTACTTAAAGTCTAAAGAAAGCTGCCCATACACTACAACTGAACAACAAAGCCACCGCCAAAGTATATTAGGTAGGTAAATATCTATCCGAATTTCAGGTCCCTGTCAGTACTTATATCATGATCATAACCTGTTCATGATCTGTAACACTGTTTGTGGTACACCTTCGGTCCTTAGAAGCATGTCCGACAATATCTCCTCTCCACACATTTAAGGTCGCTGCGCTCTTTACAAGTCAGCACTGAGCACTGGGATGTGCTAATTATATTCCTAAGGTCTGCTAAGCTAGATCATATCTAAAGAAAATGGGAGGAACGAATTATTTCGCGAGAAATTCTTACGGGACGTCAAAAGTTTTCTGAGGAAGCAAGCAGACATCTTGGAGGCAATTGGTGGTGCTGGTGCTGCCTTCGAGCAACCCCACAAGTAGCACACAGGCTTTATACGCGCTTATATAGCCCTTACACAGCTGTAATAAGCTGAATAAGGGCCATAAAACCTCTTATGCACCAAACACGTACCACCTACTTCACGTGTCTAATAACACCAGGGACCAGTTCGAAGTTTAATGAGGACTCTCAGAATGACTTTACAAAGAATCCCGTTTGAAACATAATTTTTTTCGACATGTTTCAGTACTTATTAACATTTACCATGGTAGATAGAACCCGCTGGTATATCTAGGTCGATGAAACCCATCATAACAGACATCCAGCCGGGTAACCTATTAATTTGCGGCACCGTTAGCATCGCGCAGCCCGATCCGATCCGTGGATCGAGGAACGAATAGTGCGGCGGTACAGGCGGGCGTGTAGAACGCGACGGTTTTACAACGCTTGTCAAGGGTCCACCTTCGTTTCATCGACAGATATCGTATCGCAGCTTCTATACGATGACATTTTCGCAAAATTATTGAAAAGTTTATGGTTTTTAAGGAAAAAAAATCCTGTCGCCATGAAAATTCTACTAAACTTTTGTGCACGAAATATCCCTCTATAAAACAAAACAGCAACTGAATTCTATTTATTTTTGAGCTAACAGTATCCGTTAGTAGTAACAGGCAGTTGGTTGAATTTTGACAGTGATAATATTATGTCAATACAGGAAATTAATCAGTAAATAAAAATAATAATTTTGAGTACCGAAAAAATAATTTGCGAATGAGACTTACACTTCGCAAATTATAATATGACAAATGAAGTTTAGAGGTACTATTTCTCAAATGAAACATTAATGGATAAATCGTGACGTGAGCATTAACAAATTTCTCTTATTTAATTTGCCAAACCAAGCATTTGTTTTGTGAAGGTTTTTACCATCTACCATTTACGAGGCTATAAAAATGGTCGTTTCACCAGCTCGTCTGCACTGGCTCTGACAAACAAAACCTTTGCATAAACTCGGCAGATTGGCGGCAAATTACTGGCGCTTGCGCCGGTCGCATCGCGCAGGCGCGCGAATACAGCCCAAGAGAAAAAGGTCATAAGTTTATATGGGATCCAGATATACTTGACGCGTTATTTAATAGGATAATGAAACCATCGCGTTTAGGCGAAGAAGGTAGTAAGTGTATGTGAACCCCAAATGTAGTTAGTGTGTTATTTCTTAGGATGGTGGAGTTATTGAGCTGGTGTGGATCGCGTTGATGATTGGTAATTGCTGGCTGATTCAAGTTTAATGGTGTCACTGAAACATACGAAATGGATATAATTGCGACTATTGCGAGGTGTGCAGTAAAGGAAACTGAAACGTGTACGGCCGAAAGAAGTACGTGTTCAAATTTCCTTGACTGTACCTACAACTACATCTATAAAATAAATGCACTGTCAACAACACAATGCATACATACATTGTATTCATACGAAGAGCATTTCACAAAAAGTTTGTACAAAATTAAGACGTCAATTAATGTTCAATACCTTGATTTCCTTAATCACCTTAATCAAAAAAGTATCCGCATAAGAACCTTAATTATCAAACATGGCCATAACATTGACTCTGACTTACTATTAATATAAGTGTATCCTAAAAAAAAAAAAAATATCGCCGTGTTATGTAAGTCCGTCTATGTAGGTAGGCCCGCTACGGTAAACACAGCGTAACTATTGGTCTAGTGAGCCGATTCACTTGATAACAATCGATTCGACGCGATTATCAATATGTGGGTATCGGTGGCACCGAGCGGCCCAGATGGAGAGGTCGCAGGTTCAAAGCGGGGTAGAGGCATGGAATCTTGGATTCATATTTCATGATTGATAGGAAAGGCTCAGCTTGAAGGTTTCTCTAGTGCTTTGTCAAAGGGTTTTAATGAGACTATCTGCCCGTTCATCCGTCTGTCACAGGCTGTATCTTGTAATTCGTAATTGGTAGCAACTTGACATTTTCACGATACGTGACAATCTGAAATGGAAATATTGGGACACTTTCTTTCGTGTTTATGAGGTTTGCATTTACAAACGATTCTAAGTAAGATAAGCATAAAATCTATTTCATGAAACAAAAACTTCATTTAGGTAAACTTTTTTAAGAAAACGCTCGTTAGCATTTAAACTAGGACTTGCACCATTAGCATGAATATTTTAAGTTTAAACAAATGCGTTATGCTCTAGGGGATATTAAGTAATAAATTATGCTTGCAGTTACAATTATCACTGATAATTTATTATAGTGTCAGTAAATAATAATTTTCTCCCGACTCCGTATATCATCAATGAATGTTTACAATGATCTATTGATACACATTACACTATTCCGCTACATTTGCCAGAAATTACAAGTATACAACTCAGAGCGCTTGCGCATACCACCGGTATATCTAATTGAAGAAGGCCCTAAGCGCCTAAGAGATTCATACACTCTTTGATCCATTAGGTTTGATGGTGCTGTGAGAATGAACGCTTTGACCCAATTAATGGCGAATGCAGATGAGTTATTGGCTGAACTAGCAATTCAACGTTATGGGAGTTAACAGCTTCTACAAATACAGCTGGCAAAAGGTACATAGAAACTGATTCTCATGGAATTATTTCCTTAAGTTCATTTCTAACGGGTCGAATGTATAAATGTATGAAACATGTAATGTTTTTATATTTTATATTAAACCAATGATACAAAGATCAAAGCACAAAGAAAAATTTAAATGCGTAACCTAGGCGAATATACCGGGAATCAAACCCGGTACCTCTGGATTACCGGTCCAGCGTGTTAACCTCTCCACCACCCTAATTATCTAGATAACCTTTCGAATTTGTCCTTATGCTCTGTGTGTCGATCTGTAGCATTGTTTATTTTAATGTAAGTACTTGTAAACTAGGAAATGGGTTGAAATAAAATTAATCCCAACGCCGTACTGAATACAGGATGGATTTTTATGATTTTTATATTTTTTTATTTAAAAAAATCTGATTAGCTGTCTGACATCTGACCGTAACAAAAATCTGACTGACATCTAACAGTGACAGGAGTTACCAATAAAAAAATCTGATAAAGAAAACTGCTAAAAAAATGTTTCATGACTTTGATTTGACCTACTTCCGTCTACTTACCTATAGATATCATCAGATTACAGATCAACGACAAAAGTCAAACTAACGACAATCCTATTATTTTTCAGAGGATTAAACAGTACTAATAACTATGACAAATAACCTCAAATTGCCTGTATAGCTCATCCATGCGACTGGATGCTCAACCTCAAAAGTTAACCAAAACCGTGGCATGTCACACTCCTATTCCGAATACGAACCCGACTGTCACAGCCTCAATGTTACTAAATTAAAACGTCACGACACGCGGCGTGACGCGTAATTTGTAACTAAATTACACTGAACTTTCATACATAGAAGGGCATAAACGCCAAGGATTCCCTAGTACAATAAACCCTTTTGTATAAGCGAAGCGGCACTTCAAAAGAATCTCAGACACTGTAATACGTAATTTAGAAAGATCCTTCAAGCTCTCTTTTTCACTATTCATGGGCAGGGGCAGAGAGAACGAGATGGTATGTTTGATTCCGATTCGAATTTAAGGCGTGTGAAATCTTCATGATTCGAAATTGAGGCAAAAAATAGTAATTTACTAACAGAATCGTCATTGTCCTGACTTTCACTTACTTATACGATATTATTCCGTGGAACATAGGTAGGTATATGTAGGTAGCGTTGGTTATTTTTAATCATATTCATATGTCTATATAACTGCTTTTTTTTTGTTTAAAAGAAAAATAACTGAGAAGAATGAATAGGTAGGTACTAACTAGGTGAATAAGGCGAGTGAGTATTGCAAATGACAGATGTTAGCAATATACTCGTATCTGTTTTTTTCTATTTCTTTTAAATTATGAACTGTGAATATCAATTAATGCCTTTCAAATTAGGGTTGCTCATTCTAAAAGTGTATTGAAGTTTACTATAGAGAGGGGTCACTATTTCAGGACAAATCTTAACACAGCACGATGCAAGATTTAAACGGGCCGCGTCACCAGCAGTGCTATCTGTTGGTAAAAATGTATTTGTCTGCTCATCACGCCGAAACCGCTGGACAGATTTTAACCAATTTTGGTACAGTGATAGCTGGACATCCAAAGATGGTTATAGGATAACTTCTACCCGACTAAGGTAAAGAAAATAGGTTCACGCGGATGAAGTTACGGTCACCTTCTAACTGTTACACTATTAGAAACATGTAAACAAGTGCACACTCGTACTAGTAGCCATATAATTGACAACACTTCATATTTCTAACAGGTGGAAATTAATATAGAGATCGACAGGGCTTTGTGTCGTGTACGCGCAAAAAAATCTTTGAATTTATTCTTCTGTATTTAAAGATTTATAAGAAAATACATAAAATTACCGCAATCTAAGACAATTAGGCCTCTCGTATAGGGTTGTAGTCTTAGACCAAACAGAGAATTTTTTTTTTTTTTTTAATTTGACGTTGTCAGATGACAGAATGCATAATGCATACCGAATTTTATTAACGAGATTTCAAATAAAAAACAAACTGTGTTACTTAATTACTTACGTTTTTGCTGGGATTTATTTACAAAAATGCATAGACTCGTACCCATATGGGTTGATGAGGTATATTATATACCAAAATATACCAAGTATTGTTTTGTGCCGGACTGCAAAAACGATTCGACGAAAACATCTGATAAACATTTATTTCATGTGCCACATAAGAATAAAGGAGATTGGTGTCGAGCAGTGTGGAATTTGATTGTGCCAAAGAGAGCATTATTTATCTGCGAAGACCATCTTGATGTAAGTTCATTAGTTACTGTTTCCAGAATCACCTAATAGATCAGTAATATATGAATCATACCAAAGATTTTGAATTTTGATAATGTCATGTCAACCTCGTTTTTTTTATTAGAAATCGGACTAAAGTAATCGTTCTAATGAGTCATAGATTTGGTGTTGCCATATTTTAAAATGAGTAAGTTTTTATGAATTAATAATGTTACGAGCGTGGGGTTCGTATTTGATAGAAAAGCACAAATTAATCCACTAAATAAAACACTCACTTTATAACCAAAATAACGCACTTACAATTCACACGAACTGCACTTAAAATCCACTGATTAACACAAACACACTATTACACAAATTACGCACTCACTATTCACACGAACTGTACTTAACGCGCACTAATCACTTGAGTCTTTCTCTCCGATTATCCTTTACTCGCACTGTATCGCAGTTAAAATGTAACTAACTCGCGCCGGCTGCTTGCGCCTTTTATATCCCGCGGGGCCCGCTTTCTCGACGCATTGTCCACACATATCGCGAATATTCTAGTAAAGTCCAGCGTGAGGGCCGAGAACATTCGAGGCCATATATGTCTCTCTCTAATGGTGCACTCTCTGTCACTCCCTTCTCGAATGTTCCGAGTATAGCTATTTCTTTCTAGTAGTCCCATCCTTGTTACACACTTCTCGAATGTTCCGAGTATAGCTATCTCTTTCTACTAGTGCTATCTCTGTCACTCCTACTGGAAATTTCGCCATATAATGATTTGTGCTTCAGAGGCCCATAAGGGGTCCTGAAAACGCCTGAAAACGGGTTTTCAGGTTATGGCGTCATCTGATAGAGGGTGCCCTGAAACGGACTGAAAACATGTTTCAGGCGCCTGAAAACGACGGCAACTTGGGTGAAATTTCGATCTTTAGATATGTGATAGAGCAACTTCTGAAACGGCCTGAAATGACTTTTCAGCCTGCTGAAAACGCCTTTAAAGCACTGAAATTGACGTGCAAAGTTTTGGACCTAACCTACCGGCGTAACACTGCCCCCTCCTAAGACATGCTCGTCCCGAGCATCATTATTTCCGTGGTATCTGGCCAGCCGGTCAACATGAACAATCTTGCTCGGACTACGAGGATTCCGCTGGATTCGATACGTGACGTCGTTTATTTTAGTGACTACCTTGTAAGGGCCCTCCCAAATCGGAGATAGTTTCGGGGACTTTCCTACTCGTCGCATAGGGTTATGTAGCCACACCAACGAACCTTCCTCAAAACCCACTTGATAAGACTTCCGGTCATATCGGGTTTTCATCTTTATGCTAGCGTGGAGCCCGTGTTCACGTACCAGGCTGTGAACATCGTCAATCCGATCCCTCAAATCACTCGCATATTCTGTGATAGATCTCGGTGTATCAGGCGGACGTCCAGTCAGGAGATCTGCAGGCAAACGGAGTTCTCTTCCAAAGTTCGCATACGAGTGTCGATGGAGTAACCGCCGTACTTTCATGAGTTGCCGACCTATAAGACAACAGGAAGAGAGGGATATGCCGATCCCAATCTTTTTGGTGGCTTTCAACGACCTTGGCTAGATGTCTCTCCAGTGTCTGGTTAAATCTCTCGACCATTCCATCCGACTGTGGATGATACGCCGTAGTCCTTGTCTTGTGAATTCCCATTATGCGACAAGTCTCCTGAAAGACCGCAGATTCGAAGTTTCTACCTTGATCACTGTGGATTTCGAGAGGTACCCCAAACCGGCAGAATACTTCGTTCACTAACTTTTCCGCTATGGTGACAGCTTCTTGGTTAGGAACCGCAAATACCTCAGGCCACTTCGTGAAGTAATCCATCACGACAAGTATGTACTTGTTTCCGGAGTCAGATACTGGGAATGGTCCTGCGACGTCTAATGCAACCCTTTCCCAAGGTGCTCCAACGTTGTACAACTTGAGTGTTCCTCGGCTACGAGTATGCGGTCCCTTGACTGATGCACAGTTAGTGCACCTTTTGCACCCGTTTTCAACATCTTCTCGGCAGTGAATCCAATAAAAGCGTTGCCGAATCTTCATCAGGGTCCTTTTCACTCCAAGGTGTCCACCAGACGCTCCATCGTGAAAGCTTTTCAAAACGTCTCTCACCCTTCTCTTTGGGACAACGACTTGCAGGTGAGCATCCTTCCCATTTGTTGATTCCCATTTTCTACACAACACGCCATTGTGTATAATCAAGCTATCCCATTGTGCCCAGTAGCTTTTTGTTACCGCACTCATCGGAGCTACATCACACCATCTTGGTTTAGGCACACCCGCACTAATCCATTCAAAAATGGGTCTCACGTCAGGGTCCTCTTGTTGCGCTTTCTGCATGATCTCATCACTCCACTCATCGCTGACGGTATCAGTTCTTATCATTCGAACACATTCCTTATCTTCTTGTTTTGAGCAATGCTTACAGTCGTTCGCACAAGGTCTTCGTGATAGGCCGTCAGCATTTCCATGTGATTTCCCACTACGGTGTTCGATGATGAAATCATATTCCTGCAGCTGTTCAATCCATCTTGCCACTTGTCCTTCGGGGTTTTTAAATTCTAGCAACCACTTCAAAGCAGCATGGTCAGTTCTAATACGAAACTTTCTTCCCAACAGATATTTGCTGAAATGCTGTAACGTCTTGACAACTGCTAGCAATTCCCTCCGAGTGACACAGTAATTCCTCTCTGGTTTAGATAATGACTTGCTGAAGTACGCAATCACAACTTCATTATCTCCTTTCTTCTGTGACAAGACACCTCCAATTCCAGTGTTGCTAGCGTCTGTGTCCACAATAAAATCCACCTCCGGGTCTGGATACCCCAATATTGGCGTTTCACAAAGTCTTCCTTTAAGCTCGTTGAAACTTGACTCACATTGTTCGTTCCAGTCAAATGATCGTTTTTCTTCCGTTAGTTGATGCAAAGGCTTTGCTATATCCGAGAAGTTCTTCACAAAACGTCTGTAGTATGAGCAAAGCCCCAAAAAAGCACGTACTGCAGTCTTGTCTTTTGGCGTCGGCCAATCCTTCACGGCGCTTATCTTCTCAGGATCTGTCTGGATGCCGTCCTTTGAAATCACGTGTCCCAAGTAATTCACTTTACGTTTGAAAAACGAGCATTTCTTCGGACTGAGTTTCAGATTTGCCCCTCGTAGTTTGGCTAGCACCTGCTCCAATTTATTCAAGTGGTCATCGAAGTCTCTACCAACGATAATGATGTCATCTAAATAGACCAAGCAAGTTTCTCCTAGAAGTCCAGCTAATAGTTGTTCCATTAATCTCTCAAATGTGGCTGGTGCATTACACAGTCCAAATGGCATAACATTGAACTGCCAGAGTCCCTTGCCAGTAGAGAAGGCCGTCTTCTCTTTATCCTTGTCCTTGATTTCGACTTGCCAATAGCCATTTTTCAGATCCAACGTTGAAAACCATTTCATTCCGTTCAACGTGTCTAAGGTGTCGTCGATTCGAGGAAGTGGGTAGCTGTCCTTCTTTGTCACATCATTAAGTCGACGGTAGTCAATACAGAATCTCATGGTGCCGTCCTTCTTTTTAACCAAAACTACGGGAGAACACCACGGGCTTGTTGAAGGTTCAATAACGCCGGTTCTTTGCATTTCCTCGATCATGCCCTCAACCTCCTTCTCCCGAGCTACTGGAACTCTCCGAGGGCGCTGTCGGATAGGCATAGTTTCCCCAGTGTCGATCTCATGCTGAACCACTCCAGTTCTTCCAATGTCATCGTCATGCGAAGAAAAGACGTTGCGATATCGTAGCAGTAAGCTACGCGCCTTAAGGAATTGCTCCTCGGTAAGGTGCTCCCTGGAGTCATTTAGTAATTTTTCAACATCCACTGAAGGCTTAACATGCCCAGGTTTCACGCTTACCTCAGATTCCCGACAGCCTCTTATCCAAGAAATTTCTTCGCATGATCCGACCAGCGTTCCTTTATTGAGGACGCATTCCGTGTCACTTGGATTAAGGATCCTTACAAATGCTGTAGATGCCGTGGTTACCATTGTACGGGCTGTTATCCACGGTTTATCAGCATCCAACCTCTCCACCACCACACAGCGGTGAGATTGCGGCCTTGTGGAGTTCGGCAATTTCACTGGAACTAAAACCTGCGACCTTGGTTGAAGAATGGTTCTCCTGGTACAGTAGACATTTCCATTTACTCCACCTTGTATTGGAATCTCATCAACTCCAAACTTTAGAACTCCAACCTTCAAGTCGATTTTACAGTCATATCTCCTCATAAAATCCAAACCAATAATGCAGTCGTCCACGATGTTAGCAACGATCACTTTATGCCAGTATTCTTTTTCACCTATTTTCACAGCCAACTCTCGTTCTCCTTGGACGGAAATGTACTGGCCGGTAGCAGTTTGCAGATGGAGATGTCTAGGTCGGACTAGATGATCTCTGGTCAGGTGTCTCAGTAGCCGAGAGCTGATCACAGTCCGAGAAGCTCCGGTGTCTATGGTCAGGAGACATGCTATTCCACAAATTTCTCCTTTGACAACCAGACTATTCCCGTCGTTCGCCTGTGAGATCATAATTGGGACATTTCGACCACCAGCCAGCACTCGTCCCATAGTCCTGGCTTTTATTAGTTTCCCTGTTGGGGCTCTGACTCCACAGAGCCTATTGTCCTCACCATTGGAGCGGGGTCTCTGTCCCTCCTAGTCCTTTTCGGACAGCCTGACTGCAGGTGACCACGTTCTCCACAATGGTAGCAACGTGGCCCAAATTCGCGGCGAGAATCCACCGGCTTCGAAGTCGACACTTCTCGCACCCTGAAAGGCCTGGATGAATCCTGTCGTACAGCTTCCACCTCGAGAGCGTGGGCTACTGCATCCTTTAGGCTGCCATGATGTCCCAATCGCACGGCTGCCCTCACTTCCAGATCCCGGATCCCATCGATGAAGGCCTGCACCAGCATGCTGTCCACGAACGACGCTGACGTGCGTTGATAGGCCTTTCTAACCAACTTCTCGATTTCCAGGGCCCACTGTTGCAAGGACTCGTTACGTCCTTGAGTCCTGTCCTTTAACTGAGCCCGGTATACATGCTCCAGGTGACCGTCGCCATATCGTGCCTCCAAGGCTTCTAGAAGGCGGTCGTACGTCCGGTCGCTACCCAGAGCTTCGAGTATGGTAAGGGCCTCGTCGCGCAGTGCCAACGTCAGTGCGGTCCTGGCTTGCTCCTTGCTCCAGCCATTAGCCTGGGAAACAGACTCAAACTGCAGCTTATAGGCGGTCCACGATGAAGTACCATCAAAGGGGGGCACTTTGAACCTGCCACCTCCAGCCACCGATTCGACGGGTACACAGGTGCTCGTACCACTAGCCACTTTAACTTCTAATTTCTGGAGGCGGTTCTTATAGGCTTCGACGTCCTCCTTGACAGTTTCCACCTTTTCATCGACCTCATGGACTCGACTCTCCAGCTTTATATCCATATCGGCAAGTTTCTCCTGAAGTTCCAACATTTCCTTCTTCCATTCGGTCGTGGATTCGTGTACCTCACGGAGCATTCGAGCTTGTTCCTCCTGTGGCTCTCGAAATTCATTCTGGAGAATTCGAGACTGTTCCTCCAGTTTCCTTGCATGCTCCTCCTGTTTTCGCGTCTGTTCCTTTAGAATGATTAAGATGGCGTTGAAGTCCGCGCCTTGTACCTCTGGAGCCGGTGAGTCCGATGTTCCAGGCGTCGAGTCCCCAGATCCAGACGTTTGGCTTCGCGTCGTCACTCCCTTTGGCTCGGTTTCTCGTGGCATTAACGGCATTTTCTATCCGCACTTCTGACACCAAATGTTACGAGCGTGGGGTTCGTATTTGATAGAAAAGCACAAATTAATCCACTAAATAAAACACTCACTTTATTACCAAAATAACGCACTTACAATTCACACGAACTGCACTTAAAATCCACTGATTAACACAAACACACTATTACACAAATTACGCACTCACTATTCACACGAACTGTACTTAACGCGCACTAATCACTTGAGTCTTTCTCTCCGATTATCCTTTACTCGCACTGTATCGCAGTTAAAATGTAACTAACTCGCGCCGGCTGCTTGCGCCTTTTATATCCCGCGGGGCCCGCTTTCTCGACGCATTGTCCACACATATCGCGAATATTCTAGTAAAGTCCAGCGTGAGGGCCGAGAACATTCGAGGCCATATATGTCTCTCTCTAATGGTGCACTCTCTGTCACTCCCTTCTCGAATGTTCCGAGTATAGCTATTTCTTTCTAGTAGTCCCATCCTTGTTACACACTTCTCGAATGTTCCGAGTATAGCTATCTCTTTCTACTAGTGCTATCTCTGTCACTCCTACTGGAAATTTCGCCATATAATGATTTGTGCTTCAGAGGCCCATAAGGGGTCCTGAAAACGCCTGAAAACGGGTTTTCAGGTTATGGCGTCATCTGATAGAGGGTGCCCTGAAACGGACTGAAAACATGTTTCAGGCGCCTGAAAACGACGGCAACTTGGGTGAAATTTCGATCTTTAGATATGTGATAGAGCAACTTCTGAAACGGCCTGAAATGACTTTTCAGCCTGCTGAAAACGCCTCTAAAGCACTGAAATTGACGTGCAAAGTTTTGGACCTAACCTACCGGCGTAACAATAATAAAATAAATAGGTATCTCAGAAAAAATATAAAAACAGAGATTACTTCATCTTTCTAAGCAGAATTCAGAAAAGTAATAAATTTCTAGTCCTAAAAATATGATTTTGTCAATTACCGTGTCCAAGGCCAGGGTGGAAACTTGGAAAGTGAGCCCGCGCGGGCGTCACGAATGTTGACTTTGCTCTTTTTTGGTACTTTGCCCGTTTTTTGGTACTTTTTGTGGCGGGAGCCCTACTTACCTTAATTTTAGGTTTTTGTGCGGACGCGCTTATGTCGTTGACGTTTTTGTGCATTACTCCTTTTTATATGAAACTTATTTGAAGAGCCGCCGATTACCTGGAGGGATTTTCATCCGATTTTATTACTCATTAAGCTCCAGATTGGCTATAATAAAACAAATCACAGTAATTATTCGTCTTAGGTGCATGCAATCAGTCCTATTTCCATAAATATACCTCTCATATATCGGAGATCTTAGCTAACCTGGTCGCGCTAAGTTTGCGCTCATTTTTATATGTGCGACACCTTAATATTTTTTATTTATTAAACAAAACATAATTGACAGATTGTAAGAACCCTCTTTTTTTGTCGGAGGTTTAAAATATCGGACGGGACGTCTAGATTCTTCTAAACCATGCTAAATGTATTTATTTAGTAGGCCAATTCGAATAACAGGAGACAAAATGCAATAAAAAGTTTATAAACATACATTTACATACATAAACTCCAATCAATGACTTCCTATGCGCTCCAAGCCTTTACGACTAAATCACTTAACCAAACGGGTACAAATAACCACCATTATATTAACCACTTCATTTTATATCCCAACTGACATACAAAGCGTTTTCTAAAATCAATTCTCCATCCGTACAAAGGGCAGTTTAATAGGTATTTTGAGTGTTATGGCCTCACGTCTTTAACTCGCTACGTTTTTTTTATCACGGAGTAACGTTTTTTTATATGTATCGAGACCAAATCTCGTTTTTCATCCACGTCGACTAAATCTTTATTAACAGCTGTCAACTTGATGTGTTAATACGAGAACTCGTTACAAATTCGATTTGAAATTGTTTCGAGTTGTTGGTTGGAATTTCGTCGGAATCCTGTCATCACATCAAAACGGCTGGACCGATTTTCTGATATTTAAATAGATTTTGGTACGGTACGTTCAAATTCACATTTTACATTTGGCTACATTTATATCCGGTTACGGAAAAGAAAAAAAAGAATGCTACGTGGACGAAATGGTGGGCGCTTTCTAGTTTCCAATAAGAAGAGAACGTGATGGCAAACAAACAACCCTTTATTGCTCCTGATAATATTTTTCAGTGGTAAGGACATGCATGAAAATTGATTGGGAGGCATGATCGTAATAGTGAAGAGTAATCCTATTCCAATAAAAAAACTCGTTTTGGTAACTCACGTTCAACCGACCATTGGTAACGCTCTCATACGAAAAGTCCAACAGCTCAAAACGGCTTTCTAAGCTTTTTACTAACAAGCTTTGACATTTATTTGGGAGTAAATATTTGTCCGACTTGTATCGACTCGTTATCCTTTTTTTAACTGATTGGTCCCGGGTTCGACACGATTCGAATTAAAGAGGATAAAAACTGTCGTAGGATTTATGTTTAGTTTTATTAATACGAATGACCGTAAGTTATTTTATTGGTTGAAACACATTTTTGGAGCTACTAATATAATGAAATTGGAAAGTTAGTGATTGGGACGTATTTATTGTTTGGGTTTTTACGTTTTATCATATTGGGTTGGATTAAAAAGATTAGATAGACATTGGATTTTTGTTTATCATTTAAAAAAATATTTTATGCAGCTCGAATCGCATCGCGTTTAATGACAGTTAAAGGCGACATCCCTGCGATATACCTGGGACATCAGAACATAACATATTTGTCGATATCTCAAAGTACACTTGAATCAGCGTCCAGTATGAATCACAGGCCCGGTGATGTCAACTGCGCCGTGCGCGTGCGACCATTTGTCCAGCGTGTAGCGTGCACAATACAGATGTCTCGCGCACGACGCGCCGAATTCCTCCGCAAGGCCGTCGCTACAACTCTAGTCATTCACCACGACATATTTGTATGTACCATAGAGACCAAAGATCAATTATTCAATAAGACTATCAAATAGAATCAATACCGCGCTGGCACATAGCGTTGATCAAGGTAGAGTCAGATTGTCATCCGGCTAGAGATGTGCCGTTCTCGGGAACGTTTAACCCGATTTGTATGGGGAATTCTCTAGAACGTCCTTTCCCCATACAAAGCCGCCCGGCCGGCGCCCTTTAGTGTGTGCCTCTGAAACCGCGTTAAAAAAAAACATTTTTCCTTTATATCGTCTATCGTGAGGAAACCACCTAATCCCAATAAGGCCTAGTTTCCCCTCTGGGATGGAAGGTCAGATGGCAGTCACTTGCGTAAAAACTAGTGCCACATCTTGGGATTTAGGTAGCCGACCCCGATTGAGAATTCATTGTCTACAAAGATACGGGACAAAGGCTAGGAGGATGATGATGATCGTCTTTCTTTTCGTCTTAGCGCCTAGCACCTGGCGGATAGAGCAACCTAAATAATCTGTTTGGATTATCGTCCTGATCTGAAGTGACTCAATGTCCTGGGGGCCTATGATGGTTGAGTTTATCACGTGATATATAAGTGACAAAGCATCTGTGACACACACTCGCATTTTGTCTAAACGTGACGGATGCTTTGTCACTTATTTATCGCGTGATAAAAGCAACCATCATAAACCCCCTGGACACTGTTTGAAATCAAAGGAACAATTTTGTTATTAAATTGCGTAACTTTGGTAAAGATATCAACGTTGCGTATCCCTTTTCTATACCAAACAAGTTGTCGACTTTTTCTTATTAGATATTAAGGGATTACTTCTATTTTTGTATAGGCAGAGAATAAGCGGGCTCAACTCTCGTCACCTCGTCAAGATTTGTGTTATAAAGAACAATGTTTGTATGTTTGTTGCAGTCGGAACTCGCGCGCACCGCGCAGCGTGTACTCGTACCGCAGCGCAGTGGCGCCCTCTGTCGCCTCCACGCACCGCTCCAAAGTTTCTCGAAAGGTAAACCTAACTTAACTCCTAAATACATAATCACTCCTGTGGCGCGGAAATAATCCCATTAGCGGGTTGTACTCACACACAATGTCCGACTCACTGGTAGTGAGGGTCAGCCCTGATACAGTTCAAGTCATATTTTAAAAAAATCCTTCATACTGATGAATTTATTATCATTTTTATCCTTTTTCAAAGTCCACTCTATGTACAGTCAGAAAAACTTTTTTGTTGGTTCCGCCACGTTTCCTCTCATCCCGTTATCGCTAATCCTGCCTCATGAACAAAGTTCATCCCCACTTTCGATATGCTTGTCATATTAGAAAGAAAACTTAAATCACGCAAATTGTATAATTTTTTATGACTATGCTTAGGACTAGGAATTGGTAGAGTTGCCTATATAATAATAATAATAATAAAATATTTATTGTACAAAAGAAATAGCAACGTTACAATAACAAATTCAAAATATCGTGTTTGCACGTACAGTGTCTGATACAAACTACAATTTGTTTGGACAGTGTAACAGTACAATATGATCAGGTTGGCAGATCAGTTGATAGTACAATAATATAAGTAAACATTAATTTGGTATACTACATGAAGAAGTTAAGTTTGAGTACACATCACTCAAAATCATAATTATTAAATTTAAGTTTAAGTTTAATATCACATCACTTAATTTAGTAAGTACCTATATATAATGTGTCAAACACCAGAGGAGCCGAGCTAAGCTGATATATTATGACTTCCCATTGGTTAAAAAATACCTAAATACGTGAAAGGTATATAGATTTTTATATAAGATTGTAAAAAAGTAACAAATAATGTAATGTTAAAATGATGCTATATGTGAGATCCTATAATTAGCTCTGTATGTCACTTTAGCATAATTTAAGCTGTTGGTTCTCGTATTAATAAATAGTTGTATTAATTTCCAGGCGGGGGTGAAAGTGGACGCGATGGCGGCACCCAACCCGTTCTGCCCCAACGTGAAGGGCATGTGCTGTCTGATGTTGCTGCTAAACCTGGGGCTGATCCTCGTCACCCTGGGCTTCGTCATCGTGCTGCAGTTCTTCGAGCCGCTGTTCGTCTGGTAAGCATCCTTCATCATCATCATCATTTCAGTTATATGACGTCCACTCCTGGACACATGTATCCTCAATAGACTTCCACATGGGCCGGATAGAATCGAAACCGCATCCAGCGAGTCCCCGCAACTCTAACCAGGTCGTCCTACACTGGGCTTGCCGGTTGGTCTCCACTCGAGAACCTTTCTGCCCCAACGGCCATCGGTTCTACGAGCTATGTGCCCCGCCCATTGCCATTTTCGCTTGCTAACCTGGTTTGCTATTTCGATGACCTTGGTTCGACTACGAATCTCCTCGTTTCTGATCTCGTAAGAGAGACCCCGAGCATAGCTCTTTCCATAGCTCGCTGAGTGAATGACCTTCCTTAAAAGGTTCATAGTTAGAGACCACGTCAAGCATCCTTCAGATGTCAACAAAGGCCCAACCCGTTCTGCCCAACGTGAAGGGTATCTGCTGCGTCATGCTACTGAACCAGGGGATGTTCCTCGTCAGCCTGGGCTTCGTTACAGTGCCGCAGTTTCTTAAAACTGCTGTTCGGCGGTTAAGCATCCTCAGATGCCAAACCCATTCTGCCCCAATGTGAAGGGCTCCTACTGCCTCATGGGGCTGATTCTCTCCACGCTGGGCTTTAAGGCTTTGTCCAAAACCGCTCGTACACCGCCTTCATCAAACGGCTTCCCTCGGTCCTCACAAGATTGTTGGTCCACATTGTTAGAAGCAATTCTACGCTTTACCCGTTTCCCGAAGAGTTCACATACCTACTCAACAACGAGGACAACAGATTCTGAAGAATTCGATCTGAAACTAAATCTGATACCTCTATGTAACAAATACAAATTCTAAGATAGTTAAAGATTATTAATATTATTATACGCTAAACATTCGTAACGTGTGTTGAAAACCTGCAATCATGTATATTGCAAACCACAAAATATTGAGGAAAACCATTGGCATTTCATGTAACTTTATGGCAATGATTGTAATAAATAAAATAATCCAAAGGGTACCACTTAAACATCACCTTTCATCCAAAACCACAGTTCACACGCCACAATATTTGACAATAAAATATGAAAAAATCTATTTGTGCCGGTGGCTAATACTGGAACTAAATTTAGTTCCAGTATTAGCCACCGGCACAAATAGATTTTTAAGATAATTATCTTCATACAATTTTCACACATAACAGATGACAACGGCGCTACTACTGACAGTAAAGTTAAAGTTGTTTAATTGCAGCCCTACAAAGATATGAAAGCAGGTGACTAAAAAAATGCCCAGTACTTCTACATTCTAGTTTTCCTCTCAAATTTAACGACAGCGCCACGATCACCTGCAAAAACAACTTTGTAAATTCATACAATTCTCAACCGCAGCCAACGGTGCCCGTTGAATCTTTGTTTCGAGAACATTAAAAAACAATTTGTACAAAAAAATGGGCCACACCATGGCCACACGTAACTGTGACAGTAATTTGTCACATATTCGGTTCTTGGTTTTACTAAACGATATTCCGTGACAGTTATCTAAAATCATCAATCAAAGTCACTAAAGTATAATAAAAGCTATTTCTGCTGATCTTTCAAGAAGAAAGTTCGAGATTTCGTTGTACCAACAAATTATATTTTATTTATTCAAGTAGGCACAATAAGATAATGCTCGGTCTGAAGTGCTGTACTCTCGCGGATCAAATTCGATACTGCCGATGATAAAATTATCTACTGTGTTTTGGTTTTTAATCCGTTGGTCCTTTGGGACAGGCTAAGACCTGTCTCGACTCCAGTATTATGATTTTGGTCCTTCGATCGTTATTGGTGGCATGTTATGACGAATTAACGATAAATGTCTCAGTGCTCGATTTTGTCAGTCACCTCTATGACTGTCTTAGCAGTTTAGCGAGTTAATTTCAGTTGTAGGCAGATTTTTTTGACCATTGTAAAAAAACACGCACACAAGCTGTTTATTATTTAAGTTAGTAGGTATGTCAAACAACGGGATGTTGACGTTTACCATATATGAAGCACTAGAATGCTATGCTGGCCTTACAAACTGCTTTAAGATTACATTAACCATGGCACATGACATCAGCTACGCAAAAAGACGTCCTCTCAGCCTCTTACCGCAAATCATTAGATGACTTAATCCTACGTAGCTTGACATCATGGCTCTCCTAATGATAGACGTGTGCTAATATGACGAAAGGTCACGGTTAACTTGAGTGAATATAACGGCTTTTAGTTTTTAGTACATATGTAAAGGATAATCGCTCATAAATCAATATCTCAAATACACTTGTAGATTGGATAATTATAATATGTACCTACTCTTATAAACCGCCTATCGATCATATGTTATCTTATTACTTGATAATTTAACATAATGATCATAATGGGATGTCTAAATTTGAGGTTATCTACGTAAATGTTTTGCACTATGACAAACGAAGGTTTTCGTTGTTACGTAAATTTAACCTACTAGACACGACACGCCTGATAATTCAGTTACTTTCTTAGGTTGATTACTAAACGACACTACAGTATTGCCACTTTTTAATTTCTACTCTTTTTAGTCAGACTGTAAGATTTACGAGTTTTTTTTTTAACCGTTTTGGTTTTTTTTTCAGGATATTGGGCATAGTCTTCCTAATATTCGGCTTCATCACGTTAGTCGGCAGCCTCATCTACTGCGTAGTGCTGTGCCGCGAGAACCCGTACCCGCGGTACCCTGACGACTTCTACTGGACCCACCACTGGTCCAAGACCATAGGGCCCTCGGAGATACACTACAGTACTAGTGAAAAGCCCTACAGACAAAACGGACACAGTGATAGATATAATAAGTACAACGGCAAGTACTCTGACAGAGAGAGCGCTAAAGGCTACTCCGACAGGGAAAGCAAATTAAGTAGGTACTGAACGTAACTTAGTTATATTGAGGTTAATTTTCTGAACGGATCGTTCGAATTTTGAATTTACGCGGGAAAGTTTGGAGGGAAATGTTCGCACTCTTTGTCTATGTGGGCCACTTACACACTGGCTAGTAAGCAATGAAAAAAGTATGTTCCAATAAAAAAAAGCAAATGAAATAGAGACAAACGGTAGAGAATTTGTGGCCCGCTGTAATATTTTTTTAGAAATTTTGACAAGACTAAGGTATTCCTTATTCTGTTAATTTTAAAGCACGTTTAGTATATTTGATTCCTGTATTTGTTGACTGGTTTAACGTTTACATTAATTTTGCATCTCTTGGTCCTCATAGCTACTTGTTATCTGGATATAGTCAAGTGATTTCAATAATAGTAGGTACAGGAATCTTTAAAAAAAAACTAGAAAAAGTACTCTGAAGTACTTAGTTCTATAATTTGTAAAAACTGGTTTTATTAATTATAACGCCCTCTATGTCAAATTAATGACAATTTATTGATATTATTAATGCGATCTAGATAACATTATTATAATTGTAAATAATATTAGTTAATAAGGTATTAATTTAACAATCTTTAAATCAAATGCCATATTACTTTTTATGATTAAAACTTACCTGTTATATTGAATTATACAATTAATAAAATATGAATGTTATTAAGTGGAACTGTGGAATTGTTATACTATATAGAAATATTTACAAATCGAAAGTAAACCAGTAATATATTATTTTAATACGCCTGTAATATGTGATTTGAACTAAAATTAAAATTATTTCTAATAAATAAATTTTTGTAACGATTTGTTTATATTCTATTTTCGTCACCCTCCAGGCCGCAGGAAGATAGTCTCACTTCCTGGCTAAGGTAAGACGTAAGACTTTAGACAAACCACGGGCGGTAATTCGTAAAGCCCCGGATCGCATATTCCCTCTCCTCTCCATCGGTTCAGGCGACAAACACCTGCGATCTGGGACAATCACGAATTCGTCGCGCAGGGTATGTAACGTACCGTACTATAGTTTTACTGCCAAACATGGGCGTCGCCAAAAGCTAGAGACCCAAAAATATGTCCAGTCTCTTGACTTGTCTGATCGATCATTCTTGCAAATCGAAACTCAAATGTATTCAATTCGGTACCAGGCCAGGTCAGGGGCTAAAGGAAGATCGTTGGGCTACCGTCAGTAAAGCTCACGGAAAGTGACTCTACGAAACGAGTGACATGGCGACGTGTCTCACACTGACAGGTTACACTTTGTAGAGAGTACCAAAGAAGAACTGAACTGGTGTATAAAACATACCTAGGTACTAAAATAAAAAATAATAGAACCACTCTTGTGGCTCTGTGAGCTGAAGACCTCGCGAGTTTGTTCCGAAATTACGAAAATTTGTATTTTATTACGTTTCCAGTACCATTATTACCACAAAGATCTGACAAGAAAGATCTGTATACTTATCAAACCTACTCACAAAATTTCATGAAAATCGCTTGAGGAATGCGACCGGTAGGCGAGAAAGTAAATACTACGAAAAAATGTTTGGCCAAGTTGTAACGGAGATCCTTCACTCGCTCGGTTGATGAAGCTTTGTGAATTTTTATGTCGGTCTATTGGGCAACCTCGAGTCTTTACCTACTCGTCGCGTTTAATCTAACTATAAATATTATTTTCTCAAAAATTGCATGTAAAACAGCCTTACCATCGCTAGATAGACTACAGTAAGTACAACATACCGAAGACTTTTTAGAAGTGTCCAGTAAACAGCGAGATTTTAAATTTGGAATCAATATTTGTCCAGTAAGTAAGTATGTAATTCCTATTACGTATCAAGATATGAATATCGAAACACGATTTACATCGTCACCGACCTATAAAAAAACTAAGGATGTCAAGGCGATGAGGTCGTATATAAATGTAAAAAGGATGCATTCCACAAATTGTTTTAATTATAAGTACAGTGCCACAGCAAATTGTAGAAATTAAAAAGTGGCGTCCCTTTTTCACAGATTAAATAGAAAGAGACGACATTGCAGTATACAGTGTATACACTTACAATTTACACTAAGAGCAAATGTGAAATAAAAAGAGGTTAGCACTATTGGCAGTATAAACGTAAATCAAGATGCATATTTAAAAAAAAAAAAGTAGCGACAAGGTTTAGTGCGGAAGTTTGTATGCAGCGTTTAGTTCATAATTGTGATGTGTAAAATGACAATGATATTTCAGAATTCCTTCCTTTTTTGTGTCGTTTAGAAAAAACCTCGGAGTTAAAATTGAAGGTAAGCTTTATGATATGAAAATTAGTTAGAAAATACAACAATGTATAACAATAATTAAATTTTATCTTTAAGACTTAGATTTGTAAGGCAGTGCAAATAATTAAACGCAGTATTTATAAAAAAAGAAATTAAGGCGGGATTTAAATTCAAAGACAAAAATTTCAAATTTGTTTGTGTGATCTATTACAATAATTCAGCAAAAATGAGTTCAGACGAGTCTGATTCCGAATAGACGGCACTCCTCCATACTTAAAAGCGGAGGCAGAGTTAGCTAAAATAATTTACTTCCGACTAAATCCAAGGAGATATAAAAAAATACAAGAGATTCATTAAATGGAAGGAAGAAAATCAAGTTAATAATTGGTCAGATAATGTGTGATAAGGTCAGAATATTTCAACAATCTTTCTGAGACAATCGGATGGCTACAAAGGAAAGAAATCACAAATATTCAGCAGCAAAATATAGAAAAGTTCTTAAATCAAGCTCTAGAGTCTAGATGATAACCATTTTGGCGATGAAGGTAAATAAATGCTGCCACTATTTGATAACGATATAACTATATATTTTATCCAAGTATAAACTCATAATTATTTTTGTTATAGGTTGTTATCATGGGAGTTAATGGTGCCTGCGACGCCGAATATCACAATGTGTAATAATAAAAATGGGATATAACAAAAATATTCATTGGAAAATGGCCGAATATGAATGTCACCTACAAAATATAATTTTAATTTAATTTTCTTGTTTAATTTTTGAGAAAAGCACTATACTTGCTTCGACCGTAAGAGCCATCCTGGCCTCGTATTATATCCGGACCTCGCCTACGGCTCGGTCCGTCTAATTCCTACTCGGCCAGTATGGCTTACTTACTGGTCTCTGCCGTAATGTACTATAACCGTCCCCTTCCAAAAAATGCTCGCTACGCTCGCGTTTGATCTGCCTATAGAGAGATGATGGAACCAAACGGTGGTAATGACATGATCATTTTGCATTGGCATCCGATTTACATATTTATGTATGCAACAATTGAGATTATACCAGGTAATCCGGGTATAGATGATAATGATGCTGCAGAATCACTGGCGTGATGTCATAAAAAGCCTAGTTGGATTGAAAAATAAGTAAGTATTCCATGGTCCCTAGCCCACCCCCACAATGTAAACGTAATAAAAAAGCAAAAAGATTTTGTCAGAAGTGGGATTCGAACCCACGCCCTCAGAGAGGACCAGAACACCCAAACCCGCTGCGCGGGCAAGTTGCCTTGAGTCTGGCGCCTTAGACCGCTCGGCCATCCTGACATATCATTCAAGCGCGAAATTTATCATTGCGTTCGGATTAAAAAAAACCTACAGCATAGTCACATTATGTTATGATCACATGATAATAACAACATAGGTGCATGCTGATAAGCATACGATTGTTAATTTACTCTGTTATTATCAAATTATGTTGGCAGCAATCTTTATTTGATAAGAAATCTATTTTTGGGTGACACTCGTAGTTAGGTAAAATATCAGTTTACATTTTTCTTTCCTGCACTTCTAGCACTATCTAGAATACTAATACTATTTCCATTCAATAACGTGCGAGGAAAACAGTAGATAGACTGGGACTGGGAGTCGCGTGACAAGCTAAACTTAGTCTCGGCACAGGTCTCGGCAAGATTAATAGGTAGTGAAATAAAAAATAACTTCAAATGATTTTCTTACGAACCACCGGTTTGTAGTTGTTAGGTATGAATATATTACAAGATATTTGGCGTATATTTTATCAAAATTAATCCGACCGTTTTCTTACACAAGATTTGTATTCCGCTTACTAAACCCTTTTATTTGATGTGGCACACGTAGGTTTCAGAACAAAAATTGTGTCGTCATACCTCCCCCCTCCATACCCCCTACGGAGTGACTTGAACACTTCGTGTTTAGAGAAAACATCTCGAACAAGTATGTACTTACATACCGGTATGTATCGTACTATATCCTAGCCCTGCTTTTCCTAAGCCAAGAATAGTAACCTCAAAAGGGTACTAAAGGTACGTTTGCATTGAGGCCGCTCGAAGCGGATAAATAGACCGATTACAAAAATTAAGCGAAGCAGAGATACTGAGTTCAACTCACGTGATTGGTCGAAATCAGACATCTCCACGTTGCTTCCCCTTAGTAGATTGGATACCAATGACAGTGGCACTCATAGCGCCCGATTCCCACGGCCTTTCCTATTACAAAGCTTTAGAGCACCTTTGTACATACAGTACAACATAAATGAGTAGAAAAAGCGGTCAAGTGCGAGTCGGACTCGCGCACCGAGGGTTCCGTACAAACACTCCATCCTTAAGTGGTTAAGTTAAGTTTGCACCTGGTATGTATAGCGCTCCATACAAATGAGGTGCAAAGTTAACGCAACCAATCCCGTTTGTTGTATGGGAGCCCCCCTTAAATATTTATTTTATTTTATTTTTAGTACTTGTTGTTATAGCGGCAATAGAAATACATCATCTGTGAAAATTTCAATTGTCTAGCTATCACCATTCTTGAGATACAGCCTGGTGACAGACGGACGGACAACCAAGTCTCAGTAATAGGGTCCCGTTTTTACCCTTTGGGTACGGAACCATAATTAAAAAGTGGCAATACTGTAGTGTGGTCCCTTTCTTATCAATCTAAAAATACGGGACGACACTACAGTATTCACTGTTTAATTTCTACTTTCTTGTCGGACTATACGTACTTATGCTATGGAAAACAGCAATATTATTATATTGATATCAAACACATCCAACGCAAACCATAGCAACGTAGCGTAGCACACCTCTTGATTTCATGCATTCTTATGTGTGCTGCTCTGTGGCGGCGCCACCATAATGAAAATCAATGAATTATATGGTGAAATGATGTACCTTGAAGGTACACCATGTACATATCATGTTTTTGGCTGTACCTGTACCAGGGAACGAAATAATGGACATTGTTTGTGGCGCCGCTGGGGAGCATACTCTGCAGCGGCGCCACAGAGAACTCATAGATAGAAATGACATTAGCTATTATTTTCTTATGGAAATTGATGTACTAGTGCTGTTTATTGTGTACGTATGTAAATTGACATTATTAAATCGTGATTTAATTAAATTAAATTTATTTCACTTTGGCTGTTCGTGTTAGTTTTCGTTGGTCCCTACTGTTTTATAAAAAAAATAAACGTCAGAATAAAAGTTTATCGAAGTGGTAGGTTAGAACGCGGAATCATTAAAAATAAATAAAATCACTTATTAATAATGATTTTTATCAATAGGTACACAATAAATAGCACTAGTACATCAATTTCCATAAGGAAATAATAGCTAATGTCATTTCTCTCTATGACTTCTCTGTGGCGCCGCTGCAGAGTATGCTCCCCAGCGGCGCCACAAACAATGTCCATTATTTCGTTCCCTGGTACAGGTACAGCCAAAAACATGATATGTACATGGTGTACCTTCAAGGTACATCATTTCACCATATAATTCATTGATTTTCATTATGGTGGCGCCGCCACAGAGCAGCACACATTCTTATTGGTCAATTTCATTTCAATCACTACACGCTACTACTACGCTATTGGCAAAGCAACTGGACTGCTTTATGTCAGTCAAAATTAATCATTGTACGCTGGGTGAGCAAATAAAACGTAATCAAAAACATAAAATTGTTTTTTATTTACATGTCAATGGAAATTAACAAATGATGAAATTAATACCGAAGTAAAACAAATTTTATCTAAGTAATATAAAATTATATAGATTGCAGAATATTAATTGACGAACATGAAATTATTATTTCGTTCTGAACAATAATAAATGGAATGAGAGCATTCGTAAGACACACACATTAAACTAAAAGTAAACTTTTCTTATCAAAACGTAATAAGTAACAAAAGCACTTAATTGAAAGGTGAATCGACACAATAAATTAATAAGAAAGACAGAACATAGATATGCTTGAAAAACTAGTTAAGAAGAAAAATTAAGATCATTTCCAAATCATTATATACAATTTCCATTTCATTCGGCCAATCGTAGAATAATGCCAATTATGTCTAAGTTTAAAATTACTTTAGCCTCCTAATTTTGGGGGGCTCCATGTTTATTTCACTAAATTTTTTTTTTAGTATAGTCGAGTCAATAATAACTCGAGTCCGTCATTAAAAACGTCGAGCGTTCAAAGGGAATTATCCTAATAGGTCGGCTGTATAAAAATAAATCTAATAAGTTTCACGTTGAAATATAATATAACATATGGGATGCGCGCGGACGCTGGGCTGCTTCGACTCGCTCGTATTATGTACAAAATACTGGATCTGAAAAGAGAAAAACATTTCGATAAGTATGTCGTTCTGTCATCATCATAAGATTAATTTTGTTCGAGAAGGAGAATAAAAGAGAAAAGGGGAAAAAACATCTCTGGATTCATTTTGATATGAATTATTACACCACGGTTTGAGGATACCTATAATCGTGTATCAAATATACATGATGAGTATCAGTATAATTGTAGTCGGTCCTTAACCCTTAAATGCATGGTGTAAGATGCAGCTTACATAAACAAAAATGAATTATTGGTTGAAAACTAGAAACATTTATTTGAAATAAAATAATATTTTATAATATTGTGTTTTTTTAATTCATGCATTTAAGGGTTAACACTCACGATCAGATAATTAAATTTGAAGCCGACAGAGCCAGTCAGGCAAGTTCGTTCATAGCTCCATTGCATGGAAAGAGACGGACCAGCGCGTGAGTAAAAGCTACTAGGTTCCACTAAACTCGTGATGTTTGTGAAAGGGCCTTTCACACTTGCGAGTTGCGAGCATGTTTACAATGTCAGTCGCCTTCATACAAAATTCGCTGGAGACTAGCAAGAGTGTTAACGTGTGTCGGCTCGGTACTGTACTGACCCGTGTTAGTGCCGGAGTGTGTGTGCTACTCGCTGTCGGAGCCGTCGCTGAAGGCGTACTTGGCCTTGGGCGCGGCGACGTGTGTCGGCTCGGTACTGTACTGACCCGTGTTAGTGCCGGAGTGTGTGTGCTACTCGCTGTCGGAGCCGTCGCTGAAGGCGTACTTGGCCTTGGGCGCGGCGACGTGTGTCGGCTCGGTACTGTACTGACCCGTGTTAGTGCCGGAGTGTGTGTGCTACTCGCTGTCGGAGCCGTCGCTGAAGGCGTACTTGGCCTTGGGCGCGGCGACGTGTGTCGGCTCGGTACTGTACTGACCCGTGTTAGTGCCGGAGTGTGTGTGCTACTCGCTGTCGGAGCCGTCGCTGAAGGCGTACTTGGCCTTGGGCGCGGCGACGTGTGTCGGCTCGGTACTGTACTGACCCGTGTTAGTGCCGGAGTGTGTGTGCTACTCGCTGTCGGAGCCGTCGCTGAAGGCGTACTTGGCCTTGGGCGCGGCGACGTGTGTCGGCTCGGTACTGTACTGACCCGTGTTAGTGCCGGAGTGTGTGTGCTACTCGCTGTCGGAGCCGTCGCTGAAGGCGTACTTGGCCTTGGGCGCGGCGACGTGTGTCGGCTCGGTACTGTACTGACCCGTGTTAGTGCCGGAGTGTGTGTGCTACTCGCTGTCGGAGCCGTCGCTGAAGGCGTACTTGGCCTTGGGCGCGGCGACGTGTGTCGGCTCGGTACTGTACTGACCCGTGTTAGTGCCGGAGTGTGTGTGCTACTCGCTGTCGGAGCCGTCGCTGAAGGCGTACTTGGCCTTGGGCGCGGCGACGTGTGTCGGCTCGGTACTGTACTGACCCGTGTTAGTGCCGGAGTGTGTGTGCTACTCGCTGTCGGAGCCGTCGCTGAAGGCGTACTTGGCCTTGGGCGCGGCGACGTGTGTCGGCTCGGTACTGTACTGACCCGTGTTAGTGCCGGAGTGTGTGTGCTACTCGCTGTCGGAGCCGTCGCTGAAGGCGTACTTGGCCTTGGGCGCGGCGACGTGTGTCGGCTCGGTACTGTACTGACCCGTGTTAGTGCCGGAGTGTGTGTGCTACTCGCTGTCGGAGCCGTCGCTGAAGGCGTACTTGGCCTTGGGCGCGGCGACGTGTGTCGGCTCGGTACTGTACTGACCCGTGTTAGTGCCGGAGTGTGTGTGCTACTCGCTGTCGGAGCCGTCGCTGAAGGCGTACTTGGCCTTGGGCGCGGCGACGTGTGTCGGCTCGGTACTGTACTGACCCGTGTTAGTGCCGGAGTGTGTGTGCTACTCGCTGTCGGAGCCGTCGCTGAAGGCGTACTTGGCCTTGGGCGCGGCGACGTGTGTCGGCTCGGTACTGTACTGACCCGTGTTAGTGCCGGAGTGTGTGTGCTACTCGCTGTCGGAGCCGTCGCTGAAGGCGTACTTGGCCTTGGGCGCGGCGACGTGTGTCGGCTCGGTACTGTACTGACCCGTGTTAGTGCCGGAGTGTGTGTGCTACTCGCTGTCGGAGCCGTCGCTGAAGGCGTACTTGGCCTTGGGCGCGGCGCGGGCGCGGCCGGCGCGCGCGGGCGGCGGCGACGCGCGGGACCCTTCAGACTCTGAACCGCTGGTCGACTTCTTCGCTTTCTTCTTGGGATTAGTGGCCTTCTTTTTATCCTGCAACAGATATTTCATGATAAGTGTGCCCGTCGGGGGATATGAAAGTACTTGCGTTACTAACTCCTTTACAACGAATATAAAAGGCGCGTCCACATTACGCGCGGAAAATACGCGAACATTACCGCGCTCGAACGTACCGCGGCAATAACCGTTCACCGTCGGTTTTCGAAGCCGAAACAAAGAAGTTTCAGTCGCTGCCGCGCGCGCTATTGGGACGGTTGTTCTTTTATCCAAAATTGGCTCGGCAAAGAAAGTATTCAATTCGCGAGGCAATTGCCGCGCGCGGCATTCGGCGCATGCCTCGGGCATTGGATGAAATTACGCTCACCTCACCGAATGCCGCGCGCGGCAATCCCGAGCCGTCTTGTTCGCCCATTTGACAGATAAAACAATATGGCGCCGCCGCACGGAATCAGCTTTTGACTTGCTGTTACGTTCATACAAAGAATTTTCCAAAAAAAGCAAATCCAATATGTTTTTTATGTTTAAAACAAACAAATAGCACATAATGACAAGTTACGGTTATTCCGTTTCGCGCAAGGGTCTGACACGCTTTGATAGATAAAGATAGCCTTATTGCGATTCCTAAAAGAAGAAATAGAAAAGAGTGCCATGTTTTGTCTTTATCAGCCGAGCATTTTTTCATGGTCGGGTTATTGGCATACTTCAAATTCTAAGCAAAACAATCAGGTAGTATCAAAAGCGGTATAGAAATAGAAGATTTTGTGTATTAAATAATTATTATTACCAGATAATTGACATATTAACGGATGTGGAGTGTTTGTGTGTAGCCTCAAAAATGGTGGGGTGTTCAGTGTTTGGTTAACGAAAATAAGCTGATTTTACATTGCATGCTTAAGTACAAGTTTTTTTTGTGTTTTGATCACCTATTTCTTTCTCAAATCTCACAAGAATCAAGTTACAAAGTTAAATCATTAGTTATATCATGAAAAAACTTGATAAAACAGGAAAAATCTGTAAATTATTTTCAAAATTACTCTGAGCATTTTGACATGTAAATATTGCAAATCGGTCAAATTCGGTAGCATAAATCTACGATAGAAGCCAGCTAACATAGACGTCTAAATAAATCAGTAGGTTTATAATCCAATTTGGGGATGCCTAGATATAAAATAAAAATTATCCCCATATTTGGGGAATCTATAGCAAATTAATATTTTCAGTTCTCCGATTCCGACAGAGAAAGAACCGTGTAAAAAATGAATAGCAAAAAGATAAAGATGAAAGCAGCGTCGTCTAAGACTCAAATCAATCAGCACTCAAATGACGACACCTTGTGGAAAATTGACAGTCGTAGCCTATAAAAGAACAGCGCTACAATTTTCATACTAAATCCGCCTTAGTAATAGTCCCGACTGTATGATTTACTGCGCTGTGACCAATTACCTTTCGCCTATGGTCTTTTAAAATGAGGAACAAATAGATTTTTAATCGTTACTTGGAATATTTTCAAAAATATAAAAAAGGGAATACATAATTTTTTTATCCTTTATTTGATGTCATCGGAAAAAAAAAATGTTGTGAATTCGAGTACTTGGAACGTTTCTCTCTAACCACTTTTTATGGGGTTACTTTTTTGCGACCATGGCAACCCCACATTTTGACGTCATTATATGTCTTTCTCTTACGCCTGGTCGCTCTGTGGCAAATCTATAACTACTATACCATATCTATGGTTTCGCGTAATACGTAAGTGTCGCACGCCATTTTGTTTTATCTGTCTACTAAATTAATTAGCGTACGCGGCAAACGGACGTGTGCTCGGGTCGAACACTGTCGCGCGCGGCTGCCGCGCATAATTTGTACACACCTTTCCAATTTTCATATTAAAACATGTATACTTTAAAAAAGGATTTGGCAATTTATTCCATTTAAGTTAGTTGGCAGCTAAAACTAATATATAATTACAAGAAAACGCAGCAAACTAAATAAAGTGCTTATTTACCAATTAAATACGATAATAGCGTAATTATTAAGAACTACATAAGTATTTAGGAACCTAATAAGTTAATTTACAGACTAAAGTGTCAGTGTTTATAAAGGAATCTACATAACAGAAGAATTTAAAAATTAGCACCAAAAGTAGTCTTTCTGGATACAGTGGACCTGTTACTGTATCAGGGTACAATTAACACCCTGAAAAAAAAAAACAAAAATCTTGTGGGATGGAGATGGGTTTCGCAAAAAGAAACTTAAGAATTAGAAAGGAGATATATAGCTAAAAAAAAACGGTAAATGTATGCGAATAAACGTGTGAAATTAGTAACTTATCTGTATCCGTACTACTCAAAATACCGTAGATATACAATAGGAGTATGCCGCTATTTTGTTGCCTAGTGAACGTATGCGGAGTCATCGTCAACACTAACCTTTTTACTGTCGAATATGCTATCATCATCATCACTGTCCAGACTGAGCACTTTGGCCGGGCGTTTCTTCGGCTTGTCCGCGGGTTTGTCGGCCTTCTTCTTGGGCGCGGCCTTTTTCTTCGGCGGCGACTCCGCGACCGGCGGCTCGTCGTCGCTCGACAGCACCGTCGGTTCCGATTTGTGGTTGAGCATTTTCGAGAACGATTCGTCTTTCTTGGACTCTTCTATTAGCGAGTCGAATAGGCAATCTGAAAAGATACGATAGGAGTTAATTAAATAAGGGCAATAGATAATTAATTTTTATAAATTTCTAAAGCGTAAATATCGTAATGAAACCACAATGGTCGAAACTAATAGTACATACTAGGGTACTAGGGTCGTGAATTAGTGAATGTCCCAGATCGCAGGGGTGTGTGTAATAAATATGCGATCTAGGACTTTGCGAATTACCGCCTGTGGTTTGTCTGAAGTTTTAAGTCTAGCCTTGGCCAGGAAGTGAGATTTTCCTCCTGCGTAGCGAGCAAAAAATCCCACTTACGGCCTAGGGTGACGTACATAATATAACGAACGAGAATTTTGTGTAATTTAAACAGCTCCCGTATGGGTAAGTAATATAAGACATAAGAACTTATTCTATAATATTCATATTATATACGCTCATATTGTATAAGCTTGTTTTGTATACCGTTCAAGGTGTATAACGAACGTTAGATATAACATCAAAATATCTATTTTTGTTAAGTATAACGTCTTATAAGTATAATATCATTGTATATAACGATCATAACGTATAACGTTCATAATATCTCAGATTTATAATGTATATTACTCAATACATCTAACACCAAAATGCATAATGCTCGTATAGAATAACCGCCTGAAATTTTGACGCTCCGCTCGCTTCGCTCGCTCCGCTATCCTTGGCCATAAAACAAACCTAACCTAACCTATAGTTTTCGGTTTTTGACCCATATTCCATTTTGTCGCAGTTCTTCCAAACGGTGTACTATTACTTGCCAGAATTTCATCTGCCATTATCAATTGTGCTCTTATATGTATGCAATAGTTCGCTGTTAAATTATAATATACCACCATTCCATGCAAGCAAGCATTTTGGCGCTCCGCTCGCTCCGCTATCCATGGTCATAAAACAAACCTAACCTAACCTACAGTTTTCGGTTTTTGACCCATGTTCCATTTTAGGGGCATAAGGGTAGCAGTTATAACCTAATTAGTATAGCATACGCTATTATATTTACTGATCATTATACTAAAAGAAAATATATACCATGATCGATATACGTTATGTATGTTATATCAACTGAATTTAGAGTATTTGAGTGTTATATAAAAAATCATTCTACAACATGAGTATTATGCTAATTGACCGTTATTCCTAATAAAAATATTGATTTTGATGTTATAGCAAACGTTCATTATATCTTGTGAACGTTATTAATATGAAATTATATATTATGTAGTTATATCTCGTGGGACGCACCCCTCCCGTATACATACATATCCACATAATTAAAATACTTATCTATTTACAGATGTCTCGAGAACAGCTCAAAAAAACTTTGACAATGACAAAAAAACAGTGCATGCCGAAAACTGGAGTTACAGAAGGTAAGGATTTTATCGATCATCATCATCTTTCATGATCAGGCCTTTACCAGATAATCCACATACTCATATTACATATTCAGGTAAAGTAAGATCACAGCGTTAGCGATAGCTTGACATCTATATTACGGCAACCCATATGCCCATAACTATTCCAAGAGTAAACGATAAGGAAGAGAGAGCTCCTAATATGGTTTGACACGCCACGACTTCGGCGCGCCTGCCACGTTCACCGCTTCGCTCAATGGTCGTGGCTGGCCTGTCAGATAGCCTCTCGACAATACTCCTGCCCGTCTAAAGCTATGCTTCGCGACTTATAGCGTCACCCGTTACTCTCCCACAATACTGTACAGCAGGAGATAAGTAGAAAGAGTCGCGTGTTAAATAATTAATTGAATCAGGCGTTACTTTGCGGAAATCCATATTAATGAAAATAATAATATTGCAACACGTGTTTCGCCCCTCTACGAGGCATCATCAGGAGATGTTGACGGTCTGGAGTCCGACAGCCGAATGAGCTGCCCTTTTTTTTTTTTTTTTTTTGTTGTTTGCTTGCGGGTCCGACGGACCCTTTGCACTGCTTGTTTTCTGACATGTATTCCCGTTTGGGATTACACCGAATCTAAACTAACTAACTTAACTAACTAACTTAAACTATCAGATTTAAGCAAAATCTTGGAAATGTACGGTGCTAATGACCTTGAGTTTGACTATGAGCTGCCCAGACTGGTCGGCCATATTTATAACCTGGCCACCCCTATTATGCAACTGAGAGTGATTAGCAAAAATTCAATATTATTATTTACATCGCGTGTTAAAGTTCTGCTAGAGGTGCTGGTATAAAAGTTCGTTACCAGAGTCCATCTCGGCGGGCTTCTTCTTGGGCGCAGTCTTCTTGACTTCGAAGTCGTCGTCGTCGCTGAGCGACAGCGCGCGCGCCGGCGCCGGCGCCTCGCCCTCCGACTCCTTGTTGTCCAGCAGCTCCGGCTCCGAGTCTGAGGAGGATCCTTCTGAATCCTTGTACTTTTGAACCTGGAAATCGAGTGTACTTAGTTATCAAATTTTTTTTTTATGTCATAGGGGGCAAACGAGCAAACGTATCGCCTGATGGAAAGCGATTACCGTCGCCCATAAGCACCTGCAACACCAGAGGAGTCACAAGTGTTTGCCTACCCGGAGGACGAAGATAGAATGCCTCTATGCTAGTAATTTCACCGGCTATCTTACCCCCACACCGGAACACCACAATGCGAACATTGCTGTTTGGCGGCGGGTTAGCAGGCAAGACGGTAGTAACAATCCGGACGGACCCTGCACGAGGCCCTACTACTCCAAAATCATCATCATGGGCCTCTTTCATCCATAAAGGATGATTTAAGCAGCGTCCATAAAAGTGCGGCACTTACGAACGTGACTCGATAGCCCGATTCGAGAGCGACAGCCTCGGCCGCATGTTAAGCGTGACTTGACTTGAGACTTAGTTATAGCCCCAGATTATATTGCGGATTTTTACTAACTACTGACTAAATATTCCGTAAATTGCAAGTATTTTTTTGCATAGTAAAGAAAAGCTTTCTACAGTGATGAAAGTCAAGTTTTTTCATTAGGATTCCACAAACTGTCTTAGCAGTTTGGCGGGTTAATTACAATTGCATGCAGTTATGTACACCTTTTTTGAAAAAAAAAAAAAGAAGAACGAAGGATTGAGCAGTATTCCGGTAAACAATGTTTTGAATTTCGTTAATGAGAAATCCTTGACACTTGCTAGGCCATAAAATATGTAAAAGTGAGTGAAATGGACACGAGGCTATGGCTATAATTGAGGCAAATAAAGTAAATATTTGATCAGATAAAATAGGGAATAAACTGACGAAAAAATATAATTAGTCTCAAGCCCACAACTATAAATTTTACCATCAGCATATCATATCGCTTTCCATCAGGCGATACGTTTGCTCGTTTGCCGTCTATGACATAAAAAAATAAAAAAAATATAAAAAAAAACATGGCGAATTGGCATGCCCAAGGATCTACGATGAGCAGGTTCCCACGAATTCTTATAGCCTCGAGTCTTACCTTCGTGGCAGCTCTGCGGGCGTTGGTCCTCTCCCTCGGGATGATCGGTTCAGCGGACACGTCCGCGTCCGACCCGGACAGCTCCTCGCTATCACTGCCTTCGAAGTTCATCTTCTTCTGGAATAAATAAATAAATATTAACCCGTCAAGCGTCCAGTAGACTAACGTTAGTCTACAGCAATTTTGTGCCGGTAGTGTCCAGTAGACACACGCTAGTCTACAGCCCAAACCGCTCATTGGATCAATTTCTCTGCATCGATTTGTTATGGTGGCAGCTTGATAGATATTTTACGATCCAACAACAGCTATCAGAGCACACAAATTTGATTTTTAACCAATCAGAATCCTCAATAGTGACGTGCAAATATATTTTTTTCTCTACATTGGCGGAATTCGTCCGCCATATCGAAAATCACTTGCATTTGAGGTGTCGTGTCGTGTAATAAATATGTCCAAATCTTTTAAACGGAAAGTGTTTATAATTATGTATTATATATCAAATTAGTGGCAATTAAATAAGGTTTTCGTTTTTAATGTTAAATTTAGCCGCACGACATTGTTTCCTAGTGAAAAAAGTCCTCAAGTTTGAATGACGCAATCATTTTGCAATGATGGCCGTCGTAATTCATTTGTTTCCTAATTTTCAATTGTTCAAAACCTTACGAACAAATAATAGTTTTATAATACACTTTCTCAGGATTTCATTTCATATATTAGATTGGTGTAAGGTCTTGGGAATTTTGATAGATTTATGATTTTGTTCAAACAGTGCTCAATTTCGCGGCAAATCCGCCATGACAGTTTCGATTTGGGCGGCGCAAGATTGTAGCGTGCGCGCACGTTCTCGTAAATAAATATTTGTTGTCAAGTAATTATTAGGTGTTTAGTAGTGAATTTACGTAAAATTGACGCATAAACTAGCCAGTATCATTTTAGTGTATATAAAATGTGATATGTGGTTTTAAATTGAGTGTAAATTGTGAATGATTAGTGACGGATGTGACGGAAAGCGAACATCTTGGAATATAAATAAATCTACATCTCACTCCAAGTAAGTGCGGCTATTATAACATATTGTGCCGAATTCCAAATTTATCTAGCTCTCTAACGATATATAACACATCTCATATAATTATTCTCGGGGTAGGTAAAATTCCCATCTTTAGCGGAAATTCAGCCGTTTCTTGTTTGTATGATTTAGCGGTGTTTTGTTCTAGGGAGGTCTGACACTTGACGGGTTAAGGGACAATCATACACAAATCGACCTAGTCCCAAACTAAGCAAAGCTTGTACTATGGGTACTAGACGACGATATACATAATATATAAATACATATATAGATAACATCCATGACCCAAGAACAAATATTTTCCCCGGCCGGGATTCGAACCCGGGACCGCAGACTCAGTAGGCAGGTGTCTACCAACCGAGCCAAACGCGTCGTCATAACAACACAGAATAACACAGGTCCATTTTAATGTGCACATATGACTTACAATGTTTTTAAATAAACTCGTGTATCTATTTTTAACCGACGCCAAACAACGGAGCAGGTTTCTAGTACGTTCGGCGGCAAAAACGGCTTAGCCAATTTGGAAAATACTTTTTTCAAAGTCAAAGTCTTTTTTGTTTGAAAGAGTATATCTACTTTCTAGTTGGTCCCATTGGAGATGACGGACGAATGAACGAGTGGACGACGCGTCGTACACTTATAATATCAAGTTTTGAAATTAAACCTAGAAAATATGACATAGGGCTTAAATTTCAATATTTGGCATAAGAATCGAGTCGCCGTTGAATTGTTATAATGTCCCAAGACCTTTACATAAGGTTTCGTTGGCGTCAGGTTTTTTTAAACAAAAAACAATTTCTTCAGTTTCGGATACTCTAATCATAAAAGAAACCCCAGTCAACTTACTTTCTTGGGTTCCTTCTTGAAGTTGAGTTTGCTCTGCTTGAGACCGTTCTTCTCGGGTTTCTCAGGCTTCTCTGCCTTCTCCTTCTTCACCCTGGCGACCTTCGGCTTCTTCTCGCCGCTGGAGGGACTGATGCCGGCTGGATCATCCTGGAAATATACAAGTTTTTACTTTCAAAGTTACATGAAGTCAAACAGACTGATAGGCGACAGGCAAGAATTTAACAAGAAAGAAAAAGCTTACACATCAAACTTCACTGATTCAAATATTCTTTTCGTAAGAGTGAAGGAGAGAAAAAAAACTTGGTCATAATGTAATAATGAACTTTGTTCCGTAAGAAGGCCACAAGGGCACTTTTACATGTCTGAGTCTACGGGCATATTAATTGACTGATGACCTTTGGATTATTTATCCAAAGGTTGTCGCTAAACTCTGTTAAGTTCAAGAATTTATATATACAATTATTTTCAAGAAGTTGACACTTTGACTACAGTGAACTGAAACATCATGAAGATAAACTCACCGGGTCATATTCCTTCTTGAACTCCTTGCGAGTCTTGGCCTTCTCGGCAGCCTGGATCCTCTTGATGAGGTCTTCGGAAATCTTGGGCTCCACGCGCCTGCCGTTGGTGGACGGCGCGATGTCCATCATCGACTTGCGGCTCTTGTTCTTGTTAGCCTGGATCGACATAATGTGACATTAAATACTTGCAATACCTATAATAATAGAAAACTATTGCTAATTCTTAGCCTACGACCGGAGGCAAATCGATAGATCTGTAAATATTTCATTAGATCATCCAGTAGTTGCAACAAAATTGTCCACAGAAAGTGCAAAAAATTATGCTGTTGCAGTTAGGCAAAAACCAAATCCAAGACGTTCAAGAATTAATGCAATATTAGGCTTAATTTATACATCACATACCTTCATCCTGTCCATCTAGGGTGCATTGCAAGATAAAAGAGATATAAATGTTATTGTCGATATGAACCATAATATTTTTTAGACATTGACCTGACTTGAATCAGTACATTTGAGTTCTTCAATCTGTGAGTAACATTTTGTCGTATAAGCCACTACAACGTTAAGCGTTAACGATTAACAATAGAGGCTTGTACACAAATTTATGATCAAATTCTTGCTTATAAATTTGAAAACAGTACCATGCCAAGCCAACACAATCTAACCAAAATAGGTTGCAAGATCAAATTGGCAGCGCATCCTTTAAGTGGGAAATCTGCTGGCTTCAACTTGTAGCTCAGTTGTCTAACGGACATGCCACGACTTCGACGGCGAGCGAGATGCGAGCGCGGCGGCCATAGGAGTGAGCGAGACACACGTACCGCTCACTGCTGCCGCTGTCGCGCAAGCCGTGGCCGGTCCGTAAGAATGATTAAGTGTTCCCACTAGTTATAAATCACCTAGTGACGACCAAAACTTAAAATGTCTGTCACTGCTCCTCAAAACCTCGTATCTAGTAAATACATTGACATTGAGATACGAGCTTTGTTTCAAGTAGGTATTTGCTACTTCGAGTTTTGGTTGTCAACGGACGATATGTGCACTTACCAGTGCCTTGGCGGTCTTCTTGTTGGTGGTGGCCTCCTCTTGCCGCTCCTTCTCCTCCACATCCTCAAGCTTGATGAGGAACGTGTCCAGGTCCTCGCGCCACAGCATCGATGGAGTCTTTTTCCTATTAAACAACGAAAGTTTTGAAACTGTTGTAAAATGGGTTGGGCACACATCGGAAACGATCTTGCGATTCCCTACAAAGTAAGTAGAACTGTTGACTTCCAATTGGACTACCTAGACTTGACAGGAGACTAGGCAGTCACCTGTCAAGACTCTATCTTCGAAAGCAATAAAGGTAAAACTCAAACCCTTACTGGCCTACATTTTATCTCTAAGTAAAAATAATCGTTTGCGGGGTATTGTCTAGGGCTTCCAATCCCAGGATTTTTTTGTTATTTCGACTCAACATAGTGCCTCCACTTCACCTGATAGTAAGCAAATAGGGGAGGCCAAGTCAAGTCGCAATGGCAACTGACAAGAAAGCAACGGTGCCTCTACGTACTTCGTACTCTCTAGTAGACACTGCCATGCTGACTGGAGAAATGATTATATTATAGGATACCGGAATTCTCATACTAAAAAAATATGTCATAGATGAGAAATCAACTTTTCGCACACGATAGGGATAAATAAATAAAATAAAATAAAAATAAAATAGCCTTTATTCCTCACTAACAGTAATAAAAATTTATAACATAAAACCCTTAAAAAAGACAATAACTTATGATTAATTATAGTTAATTTTTTTTTTTTTATATAAAATTACGTGATGACCTTCCATTTCTGGATGAAGGCCTCCTCCACCTCCACGATAGGGATAATAAGATTAAATAAATAAATAAATATTATGGGACAATCATACACAAATCGACCTAGTCCCAAACTAAGCAAAGCTTGTACTATGGGTGCTAGACGACGATATACATAATATATAAATACATATATAGATAACATCCATGACCCAAGCACAAATATTTGCCCCCGCCGGGATTCGAACCCGGGACCGCAGACTCAGTAGGCAGGTGTCTACCAACCGAGCCAAACTAACTACTACTTGTGATTGTGACTACTAACTTGAGAGTATCGAGCTCCGACAGTTTCTGGTCCCTCTGTTTCAGCAGCTCATCTTTCTTCTCCTTGGTGAGCATCCACATGGACATTCCCAGCAGGTAGTTGAACCTTTTCACCTCTTTTAGAGCTTGGAATGCTTTCTCTGAAAAGTATACACAGATTAATAATGTCTAGTTACAATCATATTTCATTTACAATGCTATAATCAATCATTTGGAATTATTGTACTTATACAAATATGGACCTGAAAAAAAATAACGAATGAACTATTCGTATTTGGTAAAACAAATAAATAGTAATGAATGATAACACTTACAAAGTTACAATGTTTATTGCGATGATAAACTTATATTATATGTCACCAAAAAGGGTGAAAGACAGGATAGGCGCTATTGTTGTTTTGGTTTAAAACCTGTAAAAATTGCTGTCATCATCCTCCAAGCCTTAGTCCCATATCTTTGTAGAGAATGAATTCTCAATCGGGGTCGGCTACCTAAATCCCAAGACGTGGCGTAGGCGCTAGTTTTTACGCAAGCGACTGCCATCTCACCTTCCAACCCAGAGGGGAAACTAGGCCTTATAGTGCTTAGGTGGTTTCCTCACGATGTTTTACTTCACCGAAAAGTGAGTGGTAAATATCAAATGACATTCCGTACATAAGTTCCGAAAAACTCATTGGTACGGCCCGGTTTCGAACGCGCGACCTCCGGATTGAAACTCGCATGTCCTAACCACTAGGCTACCACTGCTGTATTTCGTTGCGCACAAAGCTACAAGCCCGAATTTTCAGTGACCAGGAGCGCATAATATATGAGGTTATTTAACGAATCATTTGTTATCCTATCAGTCTTAGCCATGTGGTACGCACCTGGGTCGACAGGTTTGCCCTTCTCGGCCTCCGGTTCCGGCTCCTCCTCGGACTCGGGCTCCTCCTCGACCACCTCCAGCCCCTGCATCTTGGACGCGCGCTTCTTCCATTCCGCGATTGGGTCCGGCGCGTAGCCTGAAAAAAAAACATTTCATTTAATATCCTCATTCAATGAACTAAACAACAAACACAATAGATCAATTATTGTGCCTATATTCCAATAAAAGCACAATAATTTACGTATTCTTGCAAGAGAAAGAAAAACATTTCCAAAGTAAATCCGAACCAAAATACTCCATAGCAGAATTCCATACCGCCATGACAAGACCAAGTAAGTATAGTAGTCTGAAAAGGGATTTTGCGTGAATGACTTTCTTTTTTTATATCATATATATTTCTTAACTAGCGACCCGCCCCGGCTTCGCACTGGTGCAATGCTGACTAATTATGCATGTACATATAAACCTTCCTCTTATATCACTATCTATTAAAAAAAGACGCATCAAAATCCGTTGCCTAGTTTTAAAGATCTAAGCATACATACATAAAAGATGGCACGTCTAAGCACACATATAGATGGACAGCAGGAAGCGACTTTGTAGTCAGATAAGCGGGTCACAAACGGTTCCTCTAAATCTTGCGCTGGCGATATGGCAAGGCTTATTTATTTTATTTTATTTATTTATTTTAGGGACAATAAACAACTGTACATAATATATTACAATCGATGTTACAATAGGTGGTACTCTATGTACAATCAACGACATTATCCACGGAGTACTTTGAAACGGTTAACGGTTGTCAAACATCAAACTGTTGTATACTAGATTAATAAGGTGGATAGTTCTTAATTAGGTACATAGTTCTTAATATTAACTTAATGATATCTCTTACAAAATATTAGATACTTATTATTAACTAATGCATCAACTTTAAGTGACACGTGGGTTTAAGTAGCATTTTTCATATTTTTTATGTACTCGCTTTTAGGTACGTTACATTTGTAGTTAGTTAAGTGAAATGTTTACAAGGTTTCTAGAATGATTTTTCTATATCTAGCGGTGGACAAGTGGAATATGTCTACATGAGTAAAGTTTTGATTGTAGGTGGCAAACAGTCGACGCAGGGTCCTTACCTCTCTTGATGAGCTCCTCGACCATGACCTTCCTCTTCTTGTTCTCGACCACGAGCCCCTTGTCGCACTTCTCCAGGATGAAGCGCGCCTGGTTGGACAGCTTGTCGGCCTCGGCCTGCAGCTGCCCCTCGAGCCAGTCCTTGCGGCGCGCGTAGTACTTCGTGCGCAGGGAGTAGAACTCGCGGAGCATCTCTTCCACTTTATCGTACCTGGCCAGTTATTTTATATTAGAATTGGAAATAAAATGCCTCACATTTAAAGCGGCCTTATTCCTTTTTTTTTTTTTTGTTTTTCATATTATGACAAATATATTGATGATTTCAACCAACTCTTTGAAGTGAATAATACTTCTTCCTGAGTTTTAGGTAGTAACATAGCTATTTCATGCTTTCATTGCGTCCAGTCGAAAATAAGTTGAAAAAAAAAAACAGTATTCTGCGTAAATTTTGTCAAATTCGAGTAGTATTCGAAACAAAAACTATCAATGAACAATTCAAACTGTAGGTTTTAAATATATACCAATAAATCGCAATAGACCTGTTCTAAGTAGTAACATTAATAATACGTTAAGAAACATTTTAGATCATAGCGAAAAAAGTCTAAAACGATCAGCATTTTTGAACGGATAAGGAGCCTCTTATCATCTTAACGTCATTAACTGGCGAACTGTTTTTAGCTCAAACTTGACAGACACAGACCTGCATGGCTAGCATATCTTGCCGCGACTTCGCTTGTCGCGCGACTCAGCGTCATCTATCTTGCTCGCACGGTATTGAAAGGTAAGTAATAGATAGTATTTCTCGCCTGACAAAGAGTCGCGTGTCACAGTTACGCTAGACTTGCTGAACAGCCCGTCTAGCATGACTATGCTTCGCGACTCTTGTCGCGCACCCGTCACTCTCTCACAGTACTATACAGAGAGAAATAGGTAATATATCTCGCGCGAGAAAGAGTTCTGCTAGAGGTGCAGCGACTAAAAATATGATACCTAATTCTCGGTAATGCGGACTAAGTCCAAGGTACATATTAATTACTAGCGACCCGCCCCGGCTTCGCACGGGTGCAATGCTGATAAATTATGCATATTAACCTTCCTCTTGAATCACTCTATCCATTAAAAAAAACCGCATCAAAATCCGTTGCGTAGTTTTAAAGATTTAAGCATACAAAGGGACATAGGGACAGAGAAAGCGACTTTGTTTTATACTATGTGGGTGAATTTCAGGGCATTTTAACCGCGCGGTTCTAGTTTCATTAGTGTCACATGCTTTTTACCAAAACGAAAGAGCAAGTCGCAATAACTGTGGTGAAAAAGGGATCTGACTCGGGAGTCCTTTTCAGATTCATACAAATTCAACTTTAACCATCATCTATTTTGTCAATATTTGCTGTGACACTAATGAAAAAAAAAACCCGCCGTAAAAACGCTTGAAATTCACCCATGTAGTGATGTAACTAATCACGATACGTACTTCTTCAGGCAGTTGTTGTGGTCGAACGCGTTCATGCAGGTCATGGATATCGTGGTCTGCAGCTTGAACACCTTGTGAATGCCTTCCGCTTCTACTTCGGGCAGCTTTCCCGGCAGCAGGGTCACGACGAAGCGGACCGTCGTGTCCGTGTTGTATTCCTGAGGGTGTACAAAATAATAAGCAAGTTACAGAACAGAGTGCCTACACAAGTAGTAAACAAACTGCAGAAGCGCTTATTAAGCTTAAATTAGCAGCATAAGGGTTGTATCAGCGCTTCTGCAGCTTGTTTTGCTACTTGGGTAGAGATGTCAGTCTCTTTCTGTATTTCAGCATTATCATCAGGTTCGGCGTCAGACGAGTATGGTTCCAGATGGGGTTTATCAAGTAATATGGTTATTGCAGTAAACTATATTTTACAAGCTTTTATTTAACTTGCATTGTATGTTTAATGTATGTTTGTTCGGGTGATATCTTGCAACTTAATTTTGAAGCAGATATCGTCAACCGATTGAGCTGAAATTTTGCATACTTACTTAACTTTGATGACAATACAATAATATGGTACCATGGGGCTGATCAAATGATGGAGCCGGAAGGTGGCCATAGGAACTCTATGATAGAAAAAGTAATCCTACCGAGCTTGGGCTCTTTAGAATCGTCTCAGTGAGCATTTGATGGATATCCAAAGAAAAGTACAGACGGCTATAAAAGCTTGCCACTAAAATGTCATTTTTGACAGAAACTTAGTCTTTAGCTCTCCCACAGAAAGGGCTATGTGTTTACTGCTAAATCTCGAAGAAATGAGCAACGCTTGGCTTTGAGCCGCAGCACAAACCTTCACACTCGTTGAGTGGTCTACCTACATGTTTAACCCTTAAATGCATGAATTAAAAAAACACAATATTATAAAATATTATGTTATTTCAAATAAATGTTTCTAGTTTTCAACCAGTAATTCATTTTTGTTTATGTAAGCTGCATCTTACACCATGCATTTAAGGGTTAACGCGCACCCATAGTCTAGTCAAATTGAAACGTACTTCTTTCGCTCTTGTCACAATGTAGGTCAAAAAGGTACGCGTTTCAGTTTCATTTATGGTATCTGTTGTGAAGCCGTGTATGTTGTGAAGCCGTGTATGTGTGTGCATGTGTGTGCGTGTATGTTTCTCCTCAAAACTCACCCTGTACTCAGATATGAGCGGTTTCACTTTATCCGTCCCGAGCATGGGTTCTAGAACGTTCTCCTTGTAGTTCTGCGTCCACATGCCGACCGGCAGCTCCGTGATCTCGATCTTGTCTCCGGGCAAGATGGCAGCTTCGCCGGAAATGACGTATTTGTCGCCGAAGCTTTCCACGTGCCCCTTGAAGTTCTTGTACCAGGGGTGCATGGGTTTCGGCTCTTCGCCCTCCAACATACGACTGAAACATCAAAAGCATAATCGGTGCTGTATACTCCTAGACCATAAAGAAGCAGCAAATTGTAAAATGGAATTTCTGATATTGATGTTGAAAATGGGTGCACGACGTTTTATATAATTTCACTTAATCTACTTCGATTTGATACACCATTGCTTTGTATAATGTAACGCATGATGTCGTTTTAGATAATTTCCAAATAATGTAACAACAGTTATCCTCCTGACAACCAGCATTCATACCTTGTCGGTTTAATTAAAGCCTTATGTTATGACAAATAGATAAACTATTCATGACATTGGGATTCAGGAGGATATAATGAGTTAGGTGCTGCAAAACTATAAACCCTTTAAATCGTCACTTTAACAAGTGAAGCCAGGTTAGGTTCGTCAGGTACCTTTAGAGTGGAAATCGAAGCCCCTTATTTAACATAATAATGAGTTCGAAGTTTTTACAATAAGACGAAGCAGCAATGGAACAGACGTCAACTATGAATTTGATTTCTTTCCCACTCACTGAATGTTCTCGACAATGTCCCTGGGGTTGTACTGCGGTATCTTGGTGAGTTAGGTGCTGCAAAGCTATAAACCCTTCAAATCGTCACTTAAACAAGTGAAGCCAGGTTAAGTTCGTCAGGTACCTTTAGAGTGGAAATCGAAGCCCCTTATTTAACATAATAATGAGTTCGAAGTTTTTACAATAAGACGAAGCAGCAATGGAACAGACGTCAACTATGAATTAGATTTCTTTCACTTACTGAATGTTCTCGACAATGTTTAAGAAGTTTTGTTTGAAGTTTTTCCAATAAGACGCGGCCAGCAGCAATGGAACAACAATAAATAAGATTTCTTTCACTTACTGTATGTTCTCGACAATGTCCCTGGGGTTGTACTGCGGTATCTTGGTGGACCAGCCCGTGCCGATACCCTCAGCCCCATTCACCAGGAGCATCGGTATGATGGGGATGTAGTACATGGGCTCGATTTTCTGGTTGTCCTCAAACTCGTGCTGTGAAAGAAAATAAAGTTAATAAGCATTTAATTGTAAACTCAAATCGGAGCCAATACCTGTATGCTATTTAAAAAAAATATACAGTCGTCGTTTGGATGTAGTAAGTAAATTTGGACGACGCACGAACGTTCCAACCCACACGTCACTCGACTTTTCAGCGACTTGTGGGTTGGAAGGTTTATGCGTAACTACGTCCGTTTATGATGGGAACCAAGCGGCATATATCACATTGCCTATTCAAAGAAGACTCATAAGCAGCCCATTACAATTATAAGTTGTCCACAGTAACAACGTTGCCTCGTTGAGAATTCTCATATCGATGTTGCCTTACTAGGAGCTTCGTAAAAGTCAATGGAGCGGACTATAAGGACGTGAGGGTCAAAAAGTATATCGGACTGGCTGTCTTTCTTTACAGAGCAAAATGTACGAGAAGTTCGATACATCCTGTTGTGTGCGTGCGTCACAATGTGTGCGAATACATATTTCTTTCCTTGTTTCTTCTTACTTCTTACTGTTTCCGTTCGTTTGCCTCTGACTGTGTATGTGTTCTTTACCTGTCTTGTAATGTTTATTTATATCTATTGTTGTTTACTTGCTTATCGGTTGATAATTATTTTGTTCCCACATCCCCTTCTGCATCACCTACTCATTGTGTCGTTTATACTGACCAACTCCACTACCAAAAGGTCGTCTGGAAAAGATCGCTCTTTAACGACAAGACCGCCTGTTGTCTACCGTAGTTAAAATTATTGTTTCTGTGTTTAATTTGTAAACTTTTTTTATGTGCAATAAAGCTTTTTATATTGTACTAGAGGCCGCCCGCGACTTCGTCCGCGTAGATTTTTGATGATGACAAAGATATTAAAATAGGGAAGTGAATTTTATTCTTAGTTAAAATGGTCTAGACAATGCAATTGTTAAAGAATTTTTGAATGTTTTCCAATTAGATTACGGGAATTGTTTGCAGGATGCTTCATATTTATTCCGTCAGTTGCCTGATGCTTTTAATCTTTGGCAAAAATGACTGCAAGATATAGAGCGACGTATGGATTTGGAGTTATAAAATGGGGATCTTAGTTATTATGAGTGAGATTTAAAAAAAATGTTAAATATCGTAAGGCTGTTAAAACAATCTTAAACTCAGCACGGAAATCGAGAGATGGAGGCATTTTAATGAAGAGTATCTCTTTCAATAATAATAAATAATAAACTTTATTTCATAACAATAATAAATAATGACCTCTTTTCATAAGAAGGCAGCACTGGTATTTGTACACGCCGGCCTGCCTATTAAACGAAAACAGTGGTGTGGCGGAGTTCCCGAGGCAGCCAAAATGTTTCTGAATGGTCTAGCAACTCTAGCAGGTACCCCAGTTATTAAAAAGCAAATTTAATGATGCGATTACTATTTTGGTCTACAGGCTAGTAGTATTGTTTGAAGAGTGATTCAATATATTCTGGTGCTATAGTTCTCTATATCTCTCAAGAAGCTAAATAAAGTAAGAATAGGTATATAAAGTATAAATTATTCATGTGCTGATAGACAACTCACTAAATATAGGAACACATAAAGTTTGGAACACAATAAATAAGAGACAGCTCTAAGAAAATATTGTTGACAGTCAACCATAGAAAAGGGGGTGCCAGTTCGTTTTAAAAAAAGGACGTAGTCACTGGGCAGTAGACAGGAAATAAAAAATATATAAACTGATAACGTTAGCGTAACACTTCTTTATAAACAACATTAGCGGTGTTCCCCATACAAACTTTGCACCCCTTTTTAACCCCTTTAGGGGTGAAATTTTCTAAAACGCTGAAAGTACTTTTTGTGTTAATAAATAAGTAATCATTCTACAAAGTTTCAAGTCTCTAACTCCTAAAAAAAAAGTTTACCCCATACAAACTTTGCACCCCTATTTAACCCTCTTAGGGGAGGTATTTCCAAAAATCCCTTCTTATCTCTAGCCCACGTTATAAAAGTAACCTAGTGTGCAAAAATCAACTCTCTAACATTAGTAGTTTCGGCTGTGCGTTGATGAGTCAGTCAGGACTTCTTCTTTTATATATATAGATTATATTCAGTGCCGTGTTTACGTTGAAGCAGGGCTCTCTTAGGGGAGGGAGCCCCAAATGCCAATTGCCTGCGGGTAGCTTCTCTAAGTCCGGGCCTGATAATAAATAATAATAAAATAAATAAATATCGGACAACCTCACAAATATCAATCTAGTCCCACAGTAAGCTCTAATAGGCTTGTGTTATGGGTACTAGACGACGATATAAGTACTTATATAGATAAATATATACATATAGAACAACCATGACCCAAGCACAAATATTCGAGTTCATCACACAAATATTTGCCCTGGCCGGGATTCGAACCCGAGACCGCCGGCTCAGTAGGCAGGTGTCTACAAACCGAGCCAAACGCGTCGTCAAAATTGATGGTATTGTATTGTACTTACCACTAGCAGCGGGTCGTCGTGCGGATGGAATATGAGCCGGGCCAGCGGCGACATGAGCGTGAAGATGTATCTCGGGCTGGCCGAGTCCTTGCCGCCGCTCAGCCGCGTGCCGAACTGGCCGCGCGGCTCCAGCAGGTTGATGTTGTTCGAGCCCACGTAGTTCTGGGCCAGGTTCACGATCGTCATGGAGAGGGACTGTTCACCTGCAAATTATCAATTTAAATTTGTAAAAACCAAAAATTTTATCTAAATAATTCTCTTGGATACGGCACCGCATCTTCTGATAAGCGCTTCCGTTAATTATCCTCGTATGGCCCACTATACACTACAATGTACAAATTCCAAAGCCATTCTTAAAAATACACTCTAATTTTAATAACACGAAAACTGCCTTGGACCTTACGAGGTTAAATAAAAACCGGACAAGTGCGAGTCTGACTCGCGCACCAGGGGGTCCTTAAACGCTTATCCAATCTTAATTGGCCGGGTTAAGTTAAGTTTGCACCTGAACCCGTTATAAACCCGTTATAATTTGAGTTAATTACTTGCTGATGTGACTTCGCCCGTGCACCGATGGTACATATACACTATACAGGACCTCACATAAAATTAAATATGGCGAACCACATACCGTGATGGTAAGCCGAGTGTTCCGCAACGGAGCCAGCCAGTTGCGCCACTTTCACCTCTCGCTTGTCGTTACGTTTGATGCACGTGAATATCACCTTGCGCTGTCCGGGCTTCAACCCGTCCACCATTGATGGAATCGACCTGGAACAGATAAGTTCAATCCTTAGAATAAGATTGGGAGAATCAAGGCGACTGTATAATTAAATAAAATCGAGATTACTCTAAACTAAATGAGAAGAATTGTGTGATGTGCCCGTCTAGAACAACAACGCTTCGCGAGTCTTGTCGCGCGACATAGCATCTCCCGTCACTCTCTCACAGTACAGCGAAGAAAGAGATAGGTAATATTTCTCGCGCGAGAAAGAGTCGCGTGTCACAGTTGTGCTAGAGGCGCTGGGGGCACGACAGTGAGCTAGTTTTCTAATGAGAAAATAGAAAAATGTAATCAAGTAAAATCAATATTTCTTACCTAACATTGTCTCCGTTAGAGAAGAGAACCAGCTCCAAATTAACGAAATCCGAGTAAGAGACAGCCTTAGTCTCTTTAGTGTACAAATATCTCTCCGGCAGCCCAATCTCCTTTCTGCGCTTCACTTCATCCATGTGGTTCGTCAACCACTCTTTTCTCTGATCAGCACCCTTCTTAGAGAACGCCAGTTCAATATGGTGGTCGTCTGTAGGACCCCCATACTTAAACTTAATCCTATGCCTTTCCATGTTCTGGAAATACTCTTTAGCCTCCTTGGATGTGGAGGTACCCAAACCTTTGTAGTACTTTATATTGTACGTGTGATGATTCTCAGTATCCCTCTTCCATTCCTCAAATTCAGGTAGGGAGTAGAAAGATATTTCTTGATTCTTTTTAGTCGCTTTCACGATAGGCGTGATAAATTCTTCTAGAAACGGTAGTTTAAGCAGCTCGGGCCAATTGTGATGTATAAAGTTAATGATGAGACCTTTGATGTGAGACCCGTCCTGATCCTGATCAGCCATTATCATGCATTTACCATACCGCAAAGACTTCAAGTCATCCATAGTGTTATACTTTTTCTTGTATTGCAGGCCTAGGATCTTAATAAGATTGTTGATCTCAACATTTTCAAGAACCTGCTTGTGCGATGCATCTCTCACGTTTAAAGGTTTACCCTTCAATGGGAAGACTCCATAATGGTCCCTGCCTACTACGCTGAGTCCGGACACAGCTAAAGTCTTGGCTGAGTCTCCCTCAGTTAGGATCAACGTGCAAAGATGTGCGTTTTTCGTACCAGCGTCGTTCGCGTCTTCTAACTTAGGTATACCTTTAAGCTTGCTCTGTTTTTTACCAGAGGTCTTCACAAGTTCGGCTTGAGCTTTGAACTTGGCCCACGTAAGCACCGATTCAACGAGCCCGCTTTTGCTTACAGCGGTTATAAACTTTTCAGTAAAAGTACATTTTGACCCAAAGCTTTTCGCTTGGAGAGTCATGTTTTCTTTTGTTTGCGAGTCAAAGGTTGGGTTCACAATGAGACAGTTGATAAACAACCACATGTGGTTTTTAACTTGGAAAGGCTTAATATTAACACCGCCTTTGTTCTTCTTCTTTAATACTTCTATTACATGCTTAACAATATTGTCTGTGACAGAGTCAACGTGTTTTCCACCTTTTGTGGTGGCGATAGAGTTTACAAAGGAGACTTGTTGGAAGCCTTTGTCAGACAAAGTCAGAGCGACTTCCCAGCGCTCATTAACTTTTTCATAAACAACCTTCAACGGTTGGCCATTCTCATCTTCTTTTCCTTTAATATATAAATCTATATAATCCTTAAATTTATTGATCTTCAATCTTTCACCATTCAAATAAACTTTAACGCCGGCAGTAGAGGCTGCGACGTCGTACGCTCGTCGCGACATGAGCAAGACAATGTCGTCTTCAAGTTTCTCCATTTTAAACTTAGCCAAATCAGGGCTAAATGTCACTTTAGTAAAATCATCATCGCGTCCTGCCTCTTTAATTTTAGGTTCAGAAGCCTTTGTCATGTTGGATCCCCAAGTCTGCTTGAAATGTTTTTTATATTGTTTGGAGGCGGTCTCAACAGTGAATTTGGTAGAGAAGATGTTGCAAAGTTTTGCACCATAACCGTTTCTGCCTCCTGTTACTTTTTCTTCTTCATCATTATAGTTGGATGATGTCAGGAGGTGCCCAAAGATCATGGTGGGCACATACATCTTTTCCTCCTTATGCATGACAACGGGGATACCGCATCCATTATTGTACACTGAGATAGTGTTTGTCTCCTGATTAATATCAATCCTTATAACATCCATCTTGTTATCTCTTTGTTTGTTGTCAGCCGCATTCACCAGAATTTCATCATATATTTTGTATAAACCTGGAAATATCAATTTATTTATAAGTTACTGTGTAAAAATAATAATCAACATAAACAAACAGTTTCTCAAATAATATTTGTTAATATTTATAATGAGCTTAGAGCAATGGAGTGTACACAGGAGATCTTATTAGCATACACCGGGGGTTTCCAGTGCACAGATGATTTAACACTGGGCAGACAGTCTGAATACCCCAGTGTATGTTAATAAGGTGCTATAACCTCCTGACGACCAGCATTCATAATTTGTCACTTTAATTTTAACCTTATGACAAATAGTTGACAGTTAACTATTAATTGAACTCAGGAGGATAAACATTATTATTATTTAAGCCTTCCATCGGACTTTTTTTTTTTTATATATTCTCCAATGATTATTTTCATTTTTTTTGTTTCATTATTTTTCTTTCAGGAGGATAAACATACCTGGCACAAAATTCAAATCCCTCTGCACCATGCACTCCTTCTCCTTATCATAGACCCACATGGTTTCATGAGCCCGCTCTACAGAACCGATGTAGGTGTCCGGCCTAAGAAGGATGTGTTCCAATTGGGACTTCTTCTGGTACATCTTCTCAATGGAGCCCTTCTGGTTCTTGGCGGCTGGGGCTGCGGCCGGACCGTCCCCAGTGCCATTTGTGGCTGCCGACATCTTGTTGAACATAGACTGAAATCATTTGATATTTTTGAGGCTAATATTTTATGTTTGTTAAAGGATAAGCTGGTATTTAGGGTATGCTATCACAACTCCGAAAAATTGTTTCTCATCTGTTGCGTTTCGCCTAATTTTCATTTTTCCGAAAGCCATTTTTTTAACCAAAACAGAATTTTTCAGAATAATGGAAAATGGATGAATACTATCTCTTGCAGTGTACAAGTTTACATTGTGCCAGAAGCAGTGCATTTATCAATAATTATGGTAAGTGAAATTTTACATTCTATGAGCTGTCTTTTGTGGTTGGGTATGATTGGTGAGGTCCACATCTCGGATGTAAGTACAAGCGAGACAGGTTATTGAATACCCACAGACCAAGTTACTAGCTTTTATATGTAGTAACTTTTCACAGATGAAATTAGATAAGTAGGGAGTAGCACTCCACAAACAACAGAAAATGGGTATACTTTGTTCTCATTATTGTCTGCTAATAATCTTAGCATTTTTATTGAAGGAACCGATTTTTTGTTTGGCAGGACCTTTTCAATGTAATACCATTACAAAAATACCCAAGTAAAACAATATTAAAAATTACACAATTGATTGCAATATAATGAATATATATGGTATAAGGTATAATCCGTTTAAAATCTTTTATCTAACAGTTACAGAAAAAAAAAAAAATCTTCACATAATTATGAGTCAAGTGAAGTATTACAGTATTTACTTAAGGTCTAATAATATCATATAAAACACAGTCTGTTAATTTACAATTTAAAAATTTAGATCAGAAACGTCCGTTACTTTGAAATAAGGGAGAAATGAAAAGCTACCCTCAACAACCAAATAGACATTAGCATAATATATAGCTTTTCGAATCCTTATTACATTGAATAATATAGAAGGGGAAAATAACCCCACAGTCCAAGTAGATGATCAATACAAACGAAACGAGTTGTTGCGTTTGGTCATAAATAATGAGACCTTTCGATGTGTAGAAGGAAATACTTGACCTAATACAAATTATACTATTGAAATAGTCTCGAGCACGTTAGATATGGCTTATTCTACCCAATAATAGTAACAGAGAGTTAACTACAAGACACAACATATGGAAAATCATAATAACAAAATATAATTTTGACCGTTACCGACCAAAATGCCGCCAAGACATCGCATTCGCACTCACCTTAATATCAGCCATTTTGTGCGAGGTGCTTATTAACCGTGTGCGATCTACGCGATATGTTGTATGTCTTATAAATAAGGCAAAACTCGAGTAACTAGTAATTACTTTTGTAAGTTAGCATTTTTAATTCTGATAATTGCAATAGGCACGACAACCACCACAAAAAGACGACGCGCTGACAATGTCCATATACCATAGAGTTGCAAAACATATTACTCTATAAACGCCTATTCTCTATGGTCATAGGACGCCGACAACGCCGGCAGTTTAAAAGGTTTCCAGACGATTAAAATGTGCGACCCGATTCCGCACTTGTAGTCCTAGCAGCCTTGCCGTGCCTCCCAAACGACAGATCGGGCGTATGCTTTAGCTCGACTCGATCAAAGCACGATCATTTCAAGGATAACAGTTAGTTGATTAGATAATTCCCGTTTTCTGTAGGATAAAACATAATTGTTTTCGAAAATACACAGCTAGATCAAAGCAATCGCCCATTTTCTTACGTTATCAATTTTTTTTTTTACTATTGAAAGGTCAGAAATAATGACCGACCGGATCAGATCAGCTAAAATGTACGAGTTTTAAATAGAGAGGAATAGTCTGGTCCTGTCGTCTGGTCTGATCTCGGCGGGTGTCAACAGCGAGAATAGCGTCCGATCCGGCGGAAAAGTGGTATCATAGTCCGGTATTCAATTAAAAAATGAGTGACAGTTTATAGATTTGACAGCTTTGACACTTGACAGAAGGCACAGAGGATTTGATTTGAGGTTGTGTTCAAATGTTAAAATCGTTCCTGAATATTAAATACAATTAACACTGTACCAATTAAATATGTCATTACTTTCTTATGCTTCAATTATATTAAGAAAAAGTGCCGCGTATCGAACGTTTGTGCCATGTCGAAACTGCATAAAAATAAACGCACAGTACAGCTCAGTCGCAACCAAAACACTTCACGATGTCAGTACTAACGTTGCAAAAGACGTAATTCTTTACAAATATGAGAACCCAAAGTATTTTAAATACATGAACGCGTTTGCGGTAGTGCAGTACATGTTTTGGATGTATTTGGGTGTATTTGCGTTCAACTCTTTGAAGGACGCGCCGGTGGACCGGTCGAAGATAACAGAAGACGATCCATGGTATAGAAGGATAAATCTTGGAGAAAATAAATACAGGAACACGCTTGGTGGCGTAGCACTTCTAGTTGGTGAGTTTATTCTCTAATTGTAGCCCAAAATTCATTTTGAGTTTTGAACTGCCTGTGGTTGAACCCCTGTTACCTATTTATTATTATAGTTATTAGGGTAAAAAAGCAGGTATTGTCTTTAAAGCTAGACGCATAGAGGTAACATATGTACAAACATCTTCGCAAGTTTTTCTATATTATAACTTGTATCCTAGTTGAATTCCTCACAAATGCAACCAAACTTTTATTTAATTTAACATGGTCAGAATAAACACATTCCTTCCTTTACACTTTCACAACCCACCCACCTAGTAGTGGGTACTCGTAATTTTTGATTGGATGCTGGCCTGGCCTGCTATGAACAAACTCACTGGGTGGGCTTTGTCAGTTTCCGGGACTGCATTATTTTTTGTTTTCTTGTTAAAATGTTAGAACTTCAATTATTTTACCAGGTTGCCATACATTCGAAAGTTCTACTTTTTTAGTTAGTGCTAATACAAGTACTTTATGTGCTAATACAAGTAACCTTCTTTTACAGGCACTGGTTCTCTAGCAATGATTTGGATGTACACACTCAAGTCTGTTCGATACCTCGTCTTACATAAGGGAGGCAAACACCTCTCATTTGTGACCTACACACCCTTCGGACGGAACCGCATCATGAAAGTACCAATTGAGAATGTATGCTGTAAGGAAAATAGGAAGAATGCTAGGGTGCAGCTCCCTTTGAAAGTGAAGAACACCTGGATGCATTATATGCTGGATATGAAGGGTGAATTTAAGAATCCGGTGCTGTTTGATGCTACTGCTGGGTTGGCCAGGAAATGGTAACTTTACACAGACAGAGAAGAGTCTACCAGCGTCAAACTCTGAAAGTAAGGCTTCCTTTTTTACCTTCTTGTTACGAAACTCAAAAAAAGGGACAGCTGATCCAAAACTTTCATTTCATTTCAAATTATATTTAACTGTCATAAGTAAAGTAATCAACATGAGGTGGTTTCTCACTTATGCTGGTTTGACAAAATTTGCACAAGTTTTATACATACCTACTCTATATTATAACTATAACAAGGCACACAAACCAATAGTTATATTTATGCATTTAGTTTTGGTAAAATGTAGATATAGTGTATAAGCCAGCTAAATTGATTCTATGGTAAATAAATACTTTGTTATTGTAGAACGGATTTATTTACGATTATCTACCCTATTTTTACTAACACTTACGTTATAATATGTGGTAAGTAGTATAAAATACATTTATCTACACCCATCTTGTTAAATTACTATAAAAAATTCAGATACTGTAGGTAAGGACCTACATTACTTGGCAGCGACCAAAATCAGAGATGTAATATAATAACATAACAGTACCATAACAGTACGAGGGGCACACCGAAATGATCGGGAATAGAGTACTTTAAACTGAGTTACATTAAATCCTTTTTTGTCACATGCATACTGGCGACTTACAATCACGATGCCGTTTTTACAATTTAAAAAAAGAACGATATATTTTTTTAATTCCATTTTTAAATTGACAACTCGATGAACAAAATGGAGCTGACGCGTGAAAATTTTCGTGCAATTATTTACCATAACTTTCGTCGTGGCTTATCTCCAGATGAATGTCGCAATGAGCTTGTTACTATATACGACATTGAAGCACCTAGTCAGACGACAATATATCGGTGGTATGCTGAGTTTCGACGGGGTCGTGCCTCTCTTGGCACCGTACCTTCATCAAGTCGGCCGAAAACGGCGGTTTCGCCTGAAAACATCGCGGCTGTGGAAAAACTACTAAAAGAAGATAGACATGTGACATACGAGCAGATTCGGGCAACCATAGGCATTGGAATGACTGCAATTCACACTATTTTGCATGGTGAATTGGGTGTCAGAAAATTGATTTCCCGATGGGTACCCCATAATTTGTCTGAAGAGCAAAAGGCGGCTCGTGTTGATTGGTGCCGATCTATTCTGAAATGCTACAATGGAGGAAAGTCAAAAGCCGTTTATAATATGGTCTCGGGTGACGAATCCTGGATTTATTCTTATGAGCCTGAAAGAAAGCACCAGTCGGCAGTATGGGTCTTCGATGACGAGGTCAAACCAACGAAAGTTGTGCGTTCTCGAAGCGTGTCGAAGAAGATGGTGGCTTCGTTCGTCTCAAAAAAGGGGCATGTTGCCACAATTCCTCTAGAAGAACAAAGAACCGTTACCGCTGATTGGTATATCACAGTTTGTTTGCCGGAGGTGCTGGCCGAACTTCGCCAAGGGAACCCGAGACGCCGCGTCATCTTACACCACGACAATGCGAGCTCCCACACCGCCCACAAAACAACTAAATTTTTGAACGACGAAAACGTTGAGTTGATGTCCCATCCTCCATACAGCCCTGACCTGAGTCCAAATGATTTTTTTACGTTCCCTAGAATTAAAGATTTATTGCGTGGTCAGCGGTTTGAGAACCCAGAAGCCGCTGTGGAAGCCTATAAATCGGCCATTTTGGCAATGCCTACTTCAAACTGGAATTATTGTTTTAATGACTGGTTTAAAAGAATGCAAAAGTGCATTGAATGTAACGGAGAATACTTCGAAAAACAATAAAATATAATTTATGTATATAGTGCACATAGTTTTTTAAATTCCCGATCATTTCGGTTTGCCCCTCGTACCATAGCCACCGCGAGGTCCACCATAACAGTATCAATTTTTCATACCTATAGTCACCTCATGTGTTCCTCTCCTCCGCAGACTGGCTGGCAGGACAGTGTTTCATATTTTCATAAAAGAAAATCTATGATAATGATTATGAATATGTGTGTAGATAAAGTAGTGTATGCAACTGTAAATAATTAGGTCTTAAAACACTCAGGTGATCCTATTATGAAACTACACTCGTATTTTAAGACTTTACGTTATGTAGCAGTTGCATAAAGTACTATTTTAACATCTCATCAAGGTAAAGTATCTTCTTTTTTCAAAATGATAAGAGCGATTTTTTTTAGCAAATGATATTATTGTGATCTGTGTAGTGAGCTCTCAGATTGCGATTTAGATTTGGGTGAAAACTGAGAGGTTTTTATCTGGATCGCGTAAGAGCGAGTGAGACAGATATACCCGGTGTGGGTTGTTCAGTGGAGGGGTGTTCTATTACTAACATTAGCTACGCCAATGACACAGTGCTGCTGAGCTCCTCAGTTAATGCATTAAAAATAATGCTATCTGTATGTGAAAGATTTGTTTCGGCCATGGACTCAATTAATATGATGTGGAAAAGAGTGAGGTTTTAGTCTTCAAATCTGGTACAATATCATATGAAACCCTGCCAATAAGTCTTAGCAGATCTCCTCTTAAGGCAGTCACGAAATTCAAATATTTGGGTCACTGGGGACACCTTAAAAGATAGATAGGGATAAGAAACGCAGAGGACTGCCTGTCAGAGGTAATAGGCTTTCACTCAGGTTGAAGAATACACTCTTTAAAACCTACATTTAGAGTGCAACATGTAGAGTAAGTACACCAAAAAGGTGAACCATAGGCTCCAAAACTCTCATTGGACGTCTGTGCATGTGAACTCCAATAAGCATTTAAATTTTTACTAACTTAGTTATTAAGTCTATGTCATACATACATGTGTTGTAGATATAGTCTGGCTAATGAAATATTACTCAAAGGTTTGGCGGGAAATTTAAAAAATCTGCGGTTGGTCTTTGTGTAGTAGGAATTATAGTTATGATACTTACTAGAAAATATTTTTGATTTTCTATGTACACATAAGGTACCCAAGGAAATAAGATAAATACATATTGATCTGAACTCATAGTCAGATCACATAATTTCTACCGCTGTGTACAGTACAGTCAGCGACAAACGCATATATTTACACTTTCTTACCATATACAAAGCGAAAAATTAAATGTAGTGAAAATAAGACCTATCTCGGTAATACCACAAATCATACTATTAATCCATCACCAAAAAAAAGTGTGTGTGTCAGCTCCGACGCACGACTGGAGTTTACTCTTCAGGCCAGGCGCGCACCACTTTTTTGTCGCAGAAATAAGCGTACTTATGGGTTTATGAAAATCGTGGTGCGCGCACTCTCATATAAACCCATATCTTGCATTTATGCGACAAAATTATCGTGCGACTAAAATCTTGGTGCGCGCCTGGCCTTAAGAACGTTTATAAAATATATACTCAATACGTTTATTGCACATAATGATTATACAGGTGAAAGTAAATAGTTTAAGTATCACATTATGTACCCTGTTGGGCGCTGCAAACAAGAACGAAAAGGTAGGCACACTTTTTGTGCAACCTGAATTCGAGCGCTGCGAGGAATTCGTTTGACCACTGGAATTGAATGTTTAAGCTCACTGATTTTTTCAGAAAAAGGCCTGATCTGACTTGGTTGTGAATTGTTTGCCTGGTGGCGACGTAATTGCGCCAGCACGAATGCCATGGGTTCTACTGATGTGTATATTAAGTCCTTTCTGACCTTTAAAGAAACGAATCTGGGAGCAATGTGGGCACTGTACGGAATTCTCCAGCGACAGCGACACAGACCTGGAAGCGACATTCTGAGAGGAGCCCGTGCTATTAGGATTAGGGCTGCCACCTTTCAAAAACAGTAGACCCGGAGATTTTAGAAATATAGTTTTTTTTTATAAAAATAAATCATTTTTTTAAGTTTTAAGTATTTAATGAATTAAAATAAGTACAAAGTAATGGTAAATTACTATTGGTAATGTTTTTTTTTTTTAATATAAATTACCTACCTAGCTAGTGCTAGGCTGACTTGAACTAGCTTGACACTTAAAACTATATTTTTTATTGTGCAGGTATTGTTTCAGCATTTCTTCATGCTCAGGTTTCTTCAAAAAGTTCAAAAATTCTTGGCAATTCATATTGTATGATTTTTTTTTTGTTCCAAAACTAGTGTGTGGGGTGTCGTTGAATAATTCTTTAAAAAATAAAAGAGGTCTTAAACATTATTTTTTAATAAAAATAGCAGTTTTGTAAATATTCGCTCCGAAAATAAAAAAAATAGTGTCCCCCCCCCCTCTAACTTTTCAACCACGGGTCAAAAAAATATGGGAAAATTCATGAAAATGAGGCCTTATAAGTACTTTCAATGAAAACTATATTGACTAAAATCGGTTGAGCCGTTTTTGAGTTATCGCAAAAATTTATAATTTTCTTTAAAATGACGTAAGTGCCGCGCGGTGTCCTTATAATTCGAACGTTACACATATTAGTTAAGTGCCATACTGTATTAAAACATGTCGCTCAATCTGGTGCGTTTAATCGATAACTTCCAAAAGGTAATAAGTAATTCCTGATACTTTGGCGTTTACGACCTTTTTATAGAGCTTGAAATCTTTCTCGTAATTTAAATCTTTCTCGTAATTTTCGTTTATTGTGAAGGAAGGGCAACTACGGAACCCTACACTGAGCGTGGCCCGACATGTTCTTGGCCGGTTTTTTTTATTGATCCTCGCGGTGCGTTACGTGCGTTGCGTGATAGATGACCGGTTGACGCTTCCCGTTCCACCTGACCCGGAGATATCGATGTTAAACCCGTAGCCCGGACATGCACCATGCAAACCCGTAGACTCCGGGTCAAACCCGGAGAGGTGGCAGCTCTAATTAGGATTCATCAAGTAAACTATTAAAAAACGCAATAGATAAAAACTTACGGCTACGATAACAAATAAAGTATTTAAAAAAAACGCTCCAAGTTACGGCATACAAATTGCCCCATAAAGTTCCTGGGGGAAGCGGTGGTTTATAATTGCACATATAACTAGATAGTACTCATGCACTGATAGCAATCACACTCGTAACATGATAGAGATTCACGCAAAATATTAGCAAAAACTTGAAAACAAAAACACATTTCTCAGCTGTTGTAGATTGACAACTGTCAGTCAAGCTGCCCGATGCGCACTTGCGCAGCAACGCGCCGTGTAGGCCGCCGGCCGCCGCCGCAGTCTCCGCGGAGAAATTATGAATATGTTTCTTGTCTATGTTATTTGTTAAGCCTCTTGTGGTAATTTAAAATAAATAAATGGCAGAGAACAATTAATATTAATTTTCTCTAACGGGAGCCATGTTTTCCCGTTGCTAAGTACATTTAAAATACATTTCATGAAATAAACATCTCGGTGAAGGTCATTTTATATAGGGATCTTAGTCTATAACGCTTAACGTAACGCATAACCTGCTAAATTAAGAAGTCGTATTTTTACCCCGATCGTATACTGAGATACGACTTTTTAAATCAGCACGGCAGATACGTTCGATTTTATACCCCATAATTTTCATACCCCGGGCTTATATATGAAAATCGATTCTTAAGGAGTAAACTCCAAAAAGTACATAAGTACTATGCCAAATTTCAATTCAATCGGAACGTTAGAATTAGAACTAGTACATAAAGATTTAAAATTATTTATAGACGACCCACCTACTAAATTGTTTAAATCATGGACAATTGGTGATACCACAAGGAAATATCTGTCAACATTATTTGGCTAGCCAGACTATAGATCAATGTCTGAAATAAAGAATTTCATTTTCACAAAACATAACTACATGATATTTGTCTTACTAGTATTTTTTATTAATCTAATGGAATAACCACGTAGATCTGTTGAAGAATTGAATGTGTATCTGTACAATCTGTTGATTCATCTGATCTAACACTTACAAATGTTTGAAGTGAACTGCCTGTTGAACAATCATTTCAAAAACAGGAAAAATAAAAATGCCTTCTTGAGATTTGTCAGAAAAAATCTTTATTAAATCGTTTATAATTAGAGTAACGGAAAGTTTGTCTCAACACAAAATAAACAAGAAGAAATAGTTGATAACAAAAAATAGACTTCTTTCTATATACAATGTGTCATATCAACACAATAAAATATTAAACTTAATGAAAAAAAAAAAAGTCTTCACGTGAATACTATAGACGAAAGTGATTTTACAGTCAATTTAGCCTAACGTTTACAGTACAATAACTTATCCTAGCCACCTACAAACATGTTCAGTTTAAGTCTACAAATGCTTCAACTAGCCTGCTACAACAAGCTACTTAGAGGGTCCGGTGATTTGCGGAGGTTTTTGGTCAAATGATGCTGGCACTTGGTCAAATTTAGTGAGTTGTCAATTTCGCGAATTCATATTCTATACCGGGTGATCAATCCAAATGGGTCAGTACGGAGATGGCACAAACTATAGGAGATAGGGAAATCTGTTCTTAGGGATCATGGCGTATTTTTAAAAACTGCATTATTATTTTTTTATAAATCTTACACAGCCCGGTCAATACCGATGTAAAGAATGATACAATACGACATGCGATTACTTACAGAATTTTAACCAGGTTCAATTCCCGGTTATGTATGGGATTTATATTAAAAAAAAATGCAATCTAATAAATCTTAAATCGACCCCAGGGTTCCTAAGAACAAATTTCCCTATCTCTTATAGTTTTCGTGTTCTCCCTACTGACCCATTTGGTTTGATCTCCCTGTATACTGCCATACCAATACTTACGATATTTTGTCATTGAGCGTAAGATTTGCACTTCACTCTAATGAAAGAGATATTAAGCAGATAATTAGGTAAACACGAATATTAGACAAATGAAGTAAATTGTCATAGTAGGATGACGGTAAAACGCAAGAGATTAATTGGCAATTAATATGAATTTGCGAAACTGGGGCTTCGCTCAAGTTGATAATTCGGAGTTTGTATGATGCCTTCTCTTTCAATCGTCTATATTAGGGAGCGTCTCACCGAGAGTATTCGCGTGTAATTTAACAAAAATATATATAATAAGGAGATGTCATTACTGGTCCAATAAAATAGAGTGAAATAGAAAGTCAACCTTTGCCAATTCTAACATCTTTCAACTCCGGAGTTCAAGCCCTGATCATAACTAACCACATTTGACCAAGTACCAGCACGAATTGGATTGGATTCATCTAATATTGATATGTTTCACGGTCAAAAGCTACATAGTTGCACGCAGCTTCTGAATAAGAACTAACATGTAAATTGAACAGTAAACAAATATTAGGTCCAAAATATATAACCAGTGCTGCCATCTGCTTCGAACGGAAAATTTTACTCGATTAGTACAACTAGGGTCAAATTACGCTAAGTGTCACTTTGTTTGGTTTGACAGTTCATTTGCTTGGAAGAGTTTGCGTGGTTTGACTATATCATCAAATAATCTGAAACTACACGATATATTTGACAATTATGTCACAGACTATTTTGTTGACTGATTCTGACAGTGGAAGGGTATTCGGTTGACGTACCTATCCACTTGCATATGATACGGTTAATATTTATACTGTGTCACATGTAGATATCTACAACATCTATAAAAATTACAGTTACTGCGTGCAACATAATTCCAAGATGACACCGATCCTCGACTATTTAAGTACATTAATTAAACCTTATTTACATTAATAAATAACGTATTCCTAAGTTAAGAGTTAAGGCGCTGTGTGCAGGACATGGGAGCAGTGCGTATTACGTGTATGCAGATAACAGTATCTTTGTGGCACGCTGTTATGGGGTACACATAAACTCGTACATATGATTGAACTAGGGAATTGACTGAAAATTATTAAGTTGTGTTAGATAACATATTATATTATCGCCATAATGGATCTAAATGCGCTATTTAATAATCATAAGCATTATTTTATGAACATGAAGTAGTGTGTATGTACTTAAACCAATGTTACCCAAGTTAACATAATTTATTACGCCGTAATATGTCATAAACATACCGGCGGACAATTGTTAAAGATAAGCCAATTAGCAATGTACAGTCGGCACCAAAACTAGTAACGGAGAGAAGAAATGCTCACAACTATACAACATATATTTTCACAAGTCGTGCCACAAAGATGACGGTTCTAGCATCGTACAACTGCCTTCCATGGATCACAGGTGATTAAAAAAATAATCCTGACATATGCACTGTTTCACACTGCATTGCAGTTACACTAGACAATCTTTTTACTAATACATTAGACCTTTTACTACGAATCTAAATTGAGAAGTACTTTATAATTTCATCATAATCGATGTAATAAATGAGTCGGAGAGAAAATTGATTGTCCATTTTATTAATTATAAAGGTCAGAGCGCACCGGGAGGCGCGCGTTGTGAAGTATGCATCCTCATTAGAGCTATCACACCAGTTGCGTGCGCGCACGTACGCGGACGTCACGCATCCGATGTGATCTGGCCTTAACAGTTTTATATCTTATATGCATAGAAAAAATAAATAAGTAATAAAATAGACATTCATAGATAATTTATTAGATACGTTCATTTCTGTCTTATCGACAAATCTCGTATGTTATACTTTATACTGCTGAGACTTTAAAAGCAGCCTATTAGAAAGAAAACATGGTTAACATTATCATTGCTCTTCACATCAAAAAGTTTGATACATTTAAATTGCCAAATATATATCATCACACATTTTCATATATCCAAGTACTGGGAAATAATTTGCACTCTGAATATTAAACTTAAAAACAATGTATGTATGTGTACATACTGTTGACCAACTACGGTTAAGTATAAGTATTTGTACAACTAAAATATATGTTTTTATTAGTACAAGAGTTATATATCAGTGAAAATGTTAACCATTTGCCTGCAAATCTAAGATGATCTCATTTATAACTTTGTAGATAAATTATACTTTATCATTTATTTACCAAGCGATAAACGCGGCCATCATAGGTTTAATTTCCTAATTTAACATTTAATATATGAGTTTCCTAACGTCATATTAGATTTGAAGTAACAAGCCTAAGTATCCATTCAAAAACGTGATTTTAATCAAACAATATGCGAGTACGCTTTGCATACTATATTTATAAAAAAATATACATATTAATATCCATCAGTTTACCTGTTAATATTTTAAGTTCCACTTTTATCCATGCCTAACTTACTATCTACATTACGGCCTGGCATCCGCAGTTGCACAAACATTTATTAAATTTAATCCCATTACAAAACACTAGTCACTGACGGATTAAAGATGACACCAAGCGCACTGTGTTGGCATTAAAATTAATCAACATTTGTGAAACTAAGCAAAGGATTACACGTAAGACAATTCTCCAAAGCTAGAACGTTACATTGTTATGGGAGAATCACGGAACAGGTCATTATAAAATTATAACCTAGTACACTTTTGAGAAAGTTCAAATTCTTCATAGATTCGTTGTCAGAGACACTACTGGTGGCGCAAGTAAGTGTTAGTTGAAATTTGAAGTGTCGCATACTAAATGAATTGAGCTTAGCACCAAACATCTTGTAACTATCTGCAATTCGCGGCAACCCTGCGAAGAATTTACAGAACCTTCACCCGATAATCAGCGATTTCCAACCACTCCCTTATGTTTTACCGTGAATTGCCCGCTAGTTACCGGTGTTTGCTCTTCACACACGCCGCAGATAATATAAATATCTATTCATATAGGTAACAATAATAAACACGACATTAAATACCTGCCACATTGCAGGTGGCTTGATTTATTATCCGCACCGCGTGTGTCGAGATTTACCTTTTAACGCCACATCAAGTAGGTATACCTAGGTCAAGTTTCATCTAGTTCACATCGATGAATTTATACATTCGACGGCGAAAAGATTTCCACAGTATTACTCCTATTAACTACATGATAGCTTGTGGCGTTTCAAGGGTTGATAATAAGTACCATGGCATAAAGAAAATCCGAAATGGCAGTACAACAGAAAGGGAATTATTGGCACTCGAATACACATCCGTCGTTATCAGTCTCTTGACCCCGTCAGTCCAACCCTAAATGAAAATACGAATAACAAGCGTCAACATGAGTGAATGTTATATCAAGCTGTTATAAATTTATAATAATTGTACATATAACAGCAGATTTAAATTTAAATCCTCTGTAGGTACTGCTCACGAAACCCAACTTTTTCCCGTTATCATTGTCAAGCTTCGTCTAAACAAATTGAATAATCAGAGATCAAAATACTAGTACGAATAAAAAGTTGGGTATCGCAAGCCAAGTCAACAGGTATGTATGTTACAACTGACCCCATACGTAGCGGGTCGAAATGTTACGCTTTCGTTCTCGGTCAGGATTTCATTATCCGTCGTCAATAGTCTTTATAACAATCTGGTTTCCTCTTAATCTATATGCATATGACAAGCATATTATCATACTTATGATAAAATTCTTCCCACCCTTTAATTTTCAAAAATATTTTTAACAGATAGTCTCCATGAATTCTAGAGCCCTGTTCATATGCATAAAGATCTTACTAAAACCGAAATTCGGATCGATTTTCTCAATCTCGTACCTGAGTGGTTATCTGATTTTAAGTGAAAGATTCAATGTTCTTAAGTCCCTAAATATTAGCCAAAACCTAGTTAGTATTCTTAGAGATCAGTTCTTTACATTATCGTAATTCGCTTGGCAAACATGGAACCACTTTACGAAGGGCTGTTTCACACATCACAAATGTGCATGTCGTTTGTATCACCTGAATTCAAATCTTCGGCTACATAGAAGATTTTGTTGCTTGTCTTGTCTTCACCCCATGCCTTCTGCCATTGAAGTGTTTGTTTCAATGGTTTTCCAGCAGGATTATATCTTAACACTGGTTGCTTAGCTGTCTGAATCATGTGTTTCAATACATTCAATCATTCTACTTAATCCAGATTTCTGGAATTTCCTGTTGAAATCAGCGTAATCGTCGTTAGATCCAACAATATCCTTCTCCACTTCTCATTGGCAATTTCCAAGCATTCTCATTGCGTTGTCAAATTCATATGTAGGTATCAATGTTAGCTCGAACTCAACAAATATTTACACTAAAGTCTTGCTTCCGCACACTTAGTCAGTTTGCGCACATATTACTTAGAACATTCATCCAGCAATATCACCAATGGAATCATTCTGACAGCTGAGGATCACGTCTGAGATCTAGCTGATTTACGAACGGAGGGATCCAATCTTCAAAACGATTTGCTTTTCCTGCATATTTCACCAGTTAAACCAACACTGAGTCTTCACAAACCAGCCAAAATCCTTACATAAACATCGGCCACCTACCATCGAGTGGCACCCTCCACCTGGTACCGCTGCTTGCGTCAGTCGGACAGGTACCTCGCGCGGGTGATCTCGTCGTCGTCCTCGCGTCCGGGACTTATGCTCTCGATTTCGTCCACCTCCTCGAGGTTCTTTGTGCTTGGGTTGCATAGTCTGTAATGAAATTAAACAGATCTTAGTTTATTATACATTTTGGACAGAATAAGAAGGATAATGTTGAATCCGCACGGACGAAATACCGATTTGTTGATAAGAATAAGAATAAGAATAAGAATGATTTATTTTGTAAAACATAGGTAGCTACATAGGTGTTTTATGAATGAATCAGGATCACTATGTTTTGCCGAAAGGCATACAAAATTTGAGAGTGCAGCATGCAATACAAAATATAAGTATAGTCGAAATTAGTTAGTAATCAACATTCATTAACATTATTATCAAACAGATATTCTTGAGTAGAATAGTACGCCTTTTTTACTAAGAATTTATACAATGATTTTTTAAACATTTGAATATCTTGCAAATTTCTTATACTAATTGGTAGTTTATTAAATATTTTAGGTGCCATTCCAAATATACTTTTACCGAACAGAGCAGTTTTATGCGGCTCGTGATTTATCCTACTCTGCATACGAACACTGTTGAATTTTGCAAACTGATTCAGGTTGCTCTTTACATATATAGCCATTTCATATATGTAAAGAGACGGAAATGTCAAAACACTTAGTCTAGCAAAATGAGATCTACATGATTCTGTGGGCTTTAGACCACACACGGCTCGAATACATTTCTTTTGGCATTTAAATACTAAATCTTTGTCTGTCGCATTACCCCAAAATATTACGCCGTATCGTAATGTAGATGTGACGTATGCGTGATAAGAAGTCATAACTGTGGATTGATTAACTACTTTACTAAGTTGATATAAAGCATAAGAGTACTTGTTTAGTTTTTTGCATATTATGTCAATTTGATTTTTCCAATTTAATTTACTATCTAAGCTTAACCCTAAAAATTTTGTGATGTCCGTTTCATCAATTGTATGATCCTTATATGCTACTTTCAGGTTTGTAATTTTGTCAACTCTTTGTTTAAAATTCATAATATTGGTTTTTTCTAAATTAATACGGAGGTTGTTACTGTTCAGCCATTCTATTAGAGATTTTAGCGAGCAATTAATTTTATCTTCATACGCATGTAAGTGCTCTCCAGTAAATATAACGGTGCTATCGTCAGCAAAGAGAACCATAGATTCGTTTATCGCTTGTGGTAGGTCATTAATATAAATGAGAAAAAGCAGCGGACCCAAGACACTACCCTGCGGAACCCCAAACTTTATTACCCTGTAATCTGAAGCGAACGTGATCTGCTTCCTGGTTTTAACACATACGTAATCTAACTGAGTAATTTGTTTTCGGCCTTTCAGGTAAGATTCAAGTAAACTGTGCACATTACCACGAACTCCATATTTATACAGTTTGGATAACAAAATATGATGGTCTACAAAATCAAACGCCTTAGTCATGTCCATGTAGAGAGCAGTTACAGGGATTTTTTTGTCTATATTGGTCATGATGATGCGAAGTAGATCGAAAATTGCCATGTTTATTGACCTGCCCTTTCGGAAACCTTTTTGCTCTCGAGCAAATAGATTAAAAGACTCAAAATAACTATTAAGATTATTATAAATTACTTTTTCAATTACTTTTGAAAACACAGATAATAAAGCGATAGGCCTATAATTATTTAAGGAGGTTTTATCGCCTTTTTTGTGAAGTGGTCGAAGTATGGCTACCTTTAGCCTTTCGGGAAAACATCCATGTTCTATGCATAAATTTACTATATAGGCAATTGGCGATGAAACTACATCAGCGACTTGTTTTATTACCTTTGTGCTAAAACCGTCATACCCCGTGCTATTGGAGTTTTTCAACGAAATAATTATTGCTCTTATGTCACCTGGAGTAGTTGGTTTCATAAATATAGAATTTGGGGAATTATATGTCATTGTAGATTTATTATCATTATTTTTGGGTACATTATGCGAAACATTATTATTGGCAATATTATTATTATTGGTATCATCATTAGATTGGTTTGAAATGGGTATGTCAGTGAAGTAATCATTAAATATTTGTGCAATACGGTGAGGGCTTGTGACGACCTCGTTACCAGTATTAATCTCCGAGATATTATCTTTTAATTGACTTGCTTTTGCTGTACGATTTATAATAGTCCAAGTAGCTTTCGATTTATTTGATGCATTTTTAATATAATAATCGTTTTGAGCCTTTTGAGTAAACTGAATGACCTTTTTTAATCGATGGGAGTATTGCTTAAAGTATGTCTTGTTATTAGTAGTCGGATTTAGTCGCAGGATCCACAATAACCTTCTCTTCCGCTTGCTACATTTTCTGATTCCTTTGGTAATCCACCTAGGCCTTTTGATAGCTGATATTTTTATTTTGACAAACGGAAAACACAGATTGTAAAACAGTTCAAAATCGTCACTGAAATTGTTAAATGCGTCGTTTGGATTGTTGGCTACATACACATCATTAAAAGTGAGTTCTTGTATACAATCTGAAAATTTTTGAATATTGACATTGCTCAGGTCTCTCTTGGTGATGAACCAGTGTGAAAGCAAACATGTAGGTTTTATTGGACAGTTTAGGATTTGTGCAGTGTGGTCAGAAATGGCAAGTTCAATAACCTCCGATTTGCCACCTCGCACATTATGTATAATATTATCTATACATGTTTTGCTTTGCGGTCTGGTTGCCACCGAGATACCAAATTTAAGATTAAAACCGGATATTATGTTTTTAAATTCTACTGAGTGTCTTGTTCTTTTCAAGATATCAATGTTAAAGTCACCGCATATCACGACCTTTTTTTGAGTGAGACATAATTTACCTAGGATAACATTTAATTTGCTTGTGAATATTGCAAAAGCAGAGTTGTCATATTTCGGAATGCGATATATACAGATTATTACTATGTTGTGTTCTGTTAGTTCAATAGCTGAGCATTCAAAAACATTTGCCAAAGATATATCTATTATGTCTTGTAGAATTTTAAATTTATGAACATTTCTTATCAATATGCAAGAACCACCATTTCTATTGTCACGTGAGAAGTATGCTGCCAATGTATAATTACTTAGGGCTAGTTGAGCTTCGTCACCTTGCATCATATTATGTTCAGATATACAAACAACATCAATTGGACTTTTGGACCTTGACAAATCATCTAAATGAACAGTTAATATATTGACTTTGTTAATTAGTCCGTTTATGTTTTGATGCATTACAACTATATTGTTACATACGAAAAAGACTGTTGGGGGTGTTTTCGCCCTTATCATAGTTACTACTGTCTAAGGGATTCGTTCTAGAGTAATCTGATTTTTGAGCGTCGACTGAACTTTTATTCCTGTTGTCTGTAGACAATGAGGACTGCTCCTGTGGTTGTGGCGTCGGGGTATATTCTTCTCCGTTGATAAACAGCCGGTCGTTCCGTATAACAGCATGATTGCCATTTCTGCGCTCGATTTGAAGACGTTCCCGAAGATGTTTCCTCTTCTGCAATGCGTCGCTATCAAGAAGATCCGCAATGGCGTAGCCAGTATTCTTAAAGTAGTAGGCATTCTCGATGATATGATTTTTTAATCGCTTACTTAGTAACTCAATAATGAGTGGGCGACGGTGTCCTTTTCGCCCAATCCGTTTAACCGACTCGATGGAGCTGTATATATTTACATTAAGGATATCACTAAACATTTCACTAATACGATGATATATTTCTTGATCCGTTTCGTGGTAATACTCGTCCAAACCATACAAAACAATTTTTTTGGAGTTATCTGATTTGTTTAATATGCTCGAGTTATTGTATTGACTTTTTAAATCTCGTAATTCAGTTTTTAGTTGCTGATTTTCTTTTTCTAACGTTTCTATTAAGGTACATGTGTTATTTATTTGGATTTTCATGTCTTGTTGTTGTGAAATGATTTCTTTGTTTTTTTCTATAAAATCCAATCTTAGTTCGTTGATTGCCGAGTTAATTTCAGTTTGTATTAGACATTTCAAACTGTTCATAATAGTTATGTTGTTGCTATTCAGCTTGGTATCTAATAAGGCACTAATTTGTTCAATCGTAACGGTGGATTGATTTTGCATATAAGTCGGCGATTTTATGGTGTCGCCCGAGAAACTTTTTTCGGAATCATCACGAAGGACCTCGTCAATTGACATGGTCGTATCATTTAATGTACTTAACTCAAACTGCTGACGTACTGGTGTGGAGTCATTTTTGCGTCTATTTGTGATATTGAGGCAGGACGGACATCGCCAAGCACGAGCAAATTCCTGCTGTTTTTCCTTAAATACTGCTGTAGTAATGTTAAAACACATATAGTGGTAGTTAGTTTTGCATCCCGCACATTTTAGCAGCTCGGAAATATCATTAATTGACTGTAAACACGACATACATTCCATTATAAAGATGTTTTAGTATTACTTTCGTGAAACAGTTGTTTATACGCAAGATGTAGGCCTATTTTCTATTGTTCTCGGCCGTCGGCAAAGTGCATGAATGTGGGCGGAGTTATCGCTGATATTTTTGCTAACGCTGAATAGAACTGTCAATGATGTAGTTGTCTCTTTCCGTCCAATGCAATCCTAATCTATTGATTTATCGCATGCGCGTTACTAGCACGGCTTGCTAGATGGCGTTGTGGGTACTGATCTTGTAATTAAGTTTTGGATTTCAGTTTATTTCTGTATATATTTTTGTCCCGATTTTAGTATAATGCGCACGATAAATTATTTCTGTTAATCACTTATTCCAGTATGGCACTTAATGTACGTGTGTGTTGTAATTCCGGTGAGTTATTTGATTAGGAATTAGAAGAAACAGCCCAGCTGGAACGATCCGATATGTTTCACTTATTTCCTTTTTATTCTTCTTTACTTGTTGGCTCACATATATATTTAAGAATAGTTTTTTATCTAGTTGAAGTTAAGGCACTAATGTTATTACGAATGTCTAAAATCACAAAAATAAAATCTTGAATGTCACTGATGTACGCGAAATTGAAACTATAACGGATCACACTTTTTACTCAGAGTTTTGCGCCAGTTATTATTAATATAAAGTTTTGAATACACTTCCACGCAATTTTCACAGTTTGGTCTTTGTGTTTTCACTATTATTTGGAGTTTATATCCTGCGAACTTATATTTAAATAATATTTAAACTTGGATGCGATGTACATAGTGACAGTGGCGCCACCTCTCGAGGAGAAGAAATCATTTTTAGCGGAGCGCTAGTGGATTTTGACTTGTATAAATTTCCGAGTGGCCTATACGGAGAATAACGACTTAATATCAATTTAGAAAGCTGGACTACAACAGCAGTCCAAAAGTGGAAGTCCTTGGAATAGGCCTTCACCTGATAAGGGGATCTTGTCCGCTATAAAATAAAATACCTATTAGGTATGTTATACTGCAGAAATTAAAATGTTATTCAAAGTAAACTTAAAAATGTATATTTTTTATGAATCATTAAACTAACAAGTACCTATCAAAAAAAGAGAATGTGATAACTGAAACATAACAAATAGCTTAAGTGACATGTAATGCATCTTTGGACTCGAAATAAAAGGCTTTTTTTATTTTTATTATTATCAGTTTAGAATTCAACAGTACTTAAAGAACGTACGATACGTGCGTAATGCCCATTGGGAATGTGGTGCTCCCACACAGACTGTTACAAGTGTTATATAACATTATAAAACATTTGTTATATAACATTGTATAACAAATGTTATACATTGTTATCGTGTTATATAACATATAAAATGTTTTAGAACAAATTGCAACAAGTTATCAATGTGGGAGCGTTTACAACATCTAACAAGTTGTAACAAAAGTTATAAAGTCTTTAACAGTGTTATCGTGTTTTATAATGTTATATATCACTTGTAACAGTCTGTGTGGGAGCACCATGGTGCTCCACACAGACTGTTACAAGTGTTATATAACATTATAAAACATTTGTTATATAACATTGTATAACAAATGTTATACATTGTTATAGTGTTATATATCATATAAAATGTTTTAGAACAAATTGCAACAAGTTATCAATGTGGGAGCGTTTACAACATCTAACAAGTTGTAACAAAAGTTGTAAAGTGTTTAACAATGTTATCGTGTTTTATAATGTTATATAACACTTGTAACAGCCTGTGTGGGAGCACCATAAGCACTGGATATAGTCTCACCTGCATTTGCAACAGACGATACACGGTGCGGCTAGCAGCAGCAAAGGGCTGGCGACCAACAGCAGCAGCCCGAAGCCGGCGAATATCCCCACCACCTGCAATATAACGTTGAGGAATGTACGATGATCATAAAGAAACCCAAACCATTTTCCCATTTCGCCTTTACTCCCGCGGAGCAGAATAAATTGCCTGTGGGTCACTTATCTCGCTTGTTCTCGTGCGCTCGAGATATGAACCCTGACTTCACCCAAGCCGGAACCCAAGCAAGGCTGACATACTGGCTTCATTTTATTCCACACTAACCGTACAACCAACCTGTGCTCGGTGCCACAGCACGGACGCGCGCGAGTGCCCCAGCTTGTTCTTGCACGGCCCTTTGTCGTAGTGGCGAAGCAGAAAATCGTCCTGGAAAGAAACAAAATGGACATTTCAATTTGGATATTTCTCGATTTTAACAACATTGCAATATTCGACGAAAACATGGCTTCGCGTTGGAATTTGGAGTCGAATCGTAGGATTGTTAAACTTAATTGACTTGTGAAAACGGTAAATGTCATTCATTGACTTATTAACTACCTACTAAATTAACTTACGTCGACTGATTTAATATCTTTTTTCTTAAGTGTTTTAGGGCTCTTAGGTCTGGATTCGAGAGAAATATTCATCTACAAATGCTTCACGAATGAGGATATGGCTTCACAAGCCGATTTGAAGAATACGTATTGTAATACAAAACAGTCTTATATAACAATGGCCATGATATCGTGTTTCTGTTCTTTTATAATGATATCAACGAATGTCGTTTGGACGCCCATTTAACTTCTGCGCGCACCTAGGGCTGCCATCCGTCCGGGTTTCCCTGGATTTGTCCTAGTTTGGCCGTCCGGGGAGGTTTTCAAAAAGTGTCCGCAGAAAACCGAAACATTATAGGTATGTGAATGAAAAATAAAGCGATCGTTTTTAGGGTTCCGTACCCAAAGGGACAAAACGCAAAAACGCTGAAATACTTAAACGCTTTTTAGGACAGTTTTTCATAATATGGTTAGATACAAATCTGTAACCTGTTTGTTACCTATTCGTATAATTTGTGTATCATTATTTTTTGTGTGCTATTTTCGTATCGAACTTAGTATTCAATTAATTATGATACATTAACTGCAGTAGCCATTTCTAAATCAATTTAGATAATATTCTTTTATTATGCAAATGTTATTCTACATATAGTAAAATAACGGATTGCCTTAAATAGATTGTGTCGACGATTATTTTCGAGCCAAGTCTCGCTCGACTGCCACATAGATTGCTTCGACATACTCATCTATTTTTATTTATGACTATTTATTTATTACCCGCCATACAACAACTAACTACCTGTTTTGGGTGTACATAGGGCTGTCATGTCGAAATTCGGCGAACCCGGATAAAGACTTAATAAACCCGGACATTGGGCGTGAATCGCATTTTTCCCCGATTACTAAAAAAAATTGGGCAAGTGCGAGCCCGACTCAAGCATGAAGGGTTCCGTACCTATATATATTTGACGACGCGTTTGGCTCGGTTGGTAGACACCTGCCTACTGAGTCGGCGGTCCCGGGTTCGAATCCCGGCCGGGGCAAATATTTGTGCAAAATATTTGTTCTTGGGTCATGGATGTTATCTATATATGTATTTATATATTATGTATATCGTCGTCTAGTACCCATAGCACAAGCTTTGCTTAGTTTGGGACTAGGTCGATTTGTGTATGATTGTCCCTTAATATTTATTTATTTATATATATAATCTATAACAATTGTTGTATGGGAGCCCCCCTTAAATATTTATTTTATTTTATTTTTAGTATTTGTTGTTATAGCGGCAATATAAATACATCATCTGTGAAAATTTCAACTGTCTAGCTATCACCGTTCTTGAGATACAGCCTGGTGACAGACGGACGGACGGACGGACAGCGAAGTCTCAGTAATAGGGTCCCGTTTTTACCCTTTGGGTACGGAACCCTAAAAAGTAGCCTATGTGTTAATCCAGGGTGTCAGCTACCTTCATACCAAAATTGGTCCAGCCGTTTGAGCGTGAGGAAGTAACAAACATACAAATAAACACACCCACAAACTTTCGCCTTTATAATATTCGTGTGATTAACCATCAAATGTATAATAATAGCGAAACTTTATTCAGAATTTTCTATTATTGGAATTTTGGCAGAAATAGAAATCTTTCACAAAGGTTAAGTTTTCCAAGTTCTATTCCATATTTAGAAACACTTTCTCTTAACAAAGAGTCGGCACGTGCCGTAATTCCTTTGTTTTGGGCATAACTAATTATGAGCGATACCGCTAAAGAACTTAGAGAGCATAAAGCGGGGTCAACCGAGGGTAAAGTTTACAGACACTTGAATAGGAACGATCCTAATGTCTTATCTACCTGTTATTATTATTATTCGTATGGCATGTTATTACAGATAACAAAAGAAACAATTATTCATTCATTATCTACCTGTGATATTTTAGGACATGTAAAGATTAGAATTTTAATACCTACTACCAAAAAACTGGATATGTTTGTTAATGAATGAAACTATCCATGCTGCACAACACTGACACGCGACTTTCGCGCGCGATATACCACCTATCTCTTTCTGTATAGTACTGTGAGAGAGTGACGAGTGATACTACATCGCGCGACCTGAGTCGCAAATCATAGTTGTGCTAGACGGACTCTCTATGGTTTTTTAATTATTTTCAATTTCATAAGTTTGCGTAGTAGCATCAGGAGTATCTGTAATCTGAGTATTTCCTCGATATAGCTTCTAGATACTGAATGTTTCAATCAAATACGCATTGTGTTATCCTGATTTAATTGAAAGAATTTCCCCGTTCCATGCCAAATGTCATTCGCTAAATTAGCAATCGTTTTGGTGGGCAATGAATTCGAGAATGAATATCAAATCAATGATGATATTGGATTTTCCGGTACGCTATAAATATCATCAGAACGCGACTAAATCGGTTGAATCTTTCAAAGGTGGTCGGGTTTTTTGCTGGCATCAGTGTATCAACTTCCTACTACTTTTAGCCCAGGGGGATTTCTCAACAATTAAGACGTTTATCATTAGAACCACTTAGACCACTTGTACTTATATTAACGCACATATATTTATTAAGGAAAACGAGAGTGAATTATTTTGTTGCAAATTGTAACTACAATCCATAAGTCTAAAAAGTTTCTGCTTTAGGTTGACTGGTGTGAGAATGCCTTATGGTTATTGCATATATCCGCGTTTTATACAATACGTTAATTTGTGCAATAAAGATTAAAAAATAAATGAGTCATAAAGGTGTGTTATTGTTGAATCTACTGCAATTCAATGCAAATCACTTGGAAAAATACGAGTGTACAGCCGGCTAAAAAACTGCACTACCACTTTTGGAGCTTAATTAATAGTCATAAAATCGAAAAGTGACCATGTTGGTGTATTAACTCATCTTGTCTGTGCACTGACCGAATTGATATCTCTGAAGATGAACTCAATTCCTGGCCAACGGCGAGTGAAACTAAGACTTTTAATATTGTTTGAGATATCTCACATAAATTTTAATAAGACTATGTGTTTTAATTCTTCATTCCACGGATTAGCGCAACCTTTTGTTTGACATTTCTAAGCCTACTACAGTGGGTGAGCTGACAGAATGCGATTCGAGTTTTATACCTGTCTAGCTCGCTCTAACGTGTGTTCCAAATAAGAACCTCTCAGTTTTCACCCAAACCTAAATCGTAATCTGCGAGCTCATGGACTTTACTGTTTTGCTGGGTGATATTACATTAATAACAACATAAAAAAACTCAAATAACTCAATCGTATCGGACCGTGGCGCTGTACGCCGTGTGAAAAACCCACAGATTCTATTAACTGTAAGGTTTTAATTGAGATAATAAATTAATTGAATGATGGGAACGGGAATAAGTTAATCACCTTCGTTGGTCCGACCACATATTTAACTTAAATTAGTCGATTAGTGAAAATTTAAAATCATCGTATTATTTGTTGTCATAATTGTGTTGTTATGCTTCTTTTACCCCACGGGATCTAAGTATTTTTTTTTCAAAGAGATACTATAATAGGCAACGTTATTTCCAGAAAAATTATTACACCCAAAGGGTAATTCAAATATGCGATTCCACGTACAAGAAGGCCTTGGATGTTATAATTTTAAAACAACACGATCCAACCAAGCAGAGCAGTAGTCTGGAAAGTGAAATGAATGCAAAAGCGACCAGTAACTTTAATTATAATGTTAAAGTACGAATCAACGGAGCGGAATATTCATTTTCTTCTTAGACCAAGTGATTTAAAATTAGAAAATCAGTTTCCTATGTAAAATTATTCAACTAATATTTTCTTTCTTTGACTTCAAATGATAAATACTTATTTTCGAGTTCATATTCCTTTGTAGAGATCTAAAAGAAAATACTGAATTAAATTTGACGTGGTAAACATGTATAGTTGGACGATAGTTACTTCCTTGTAAGACGACTGTACCTACATACCTAAGCCTACAGTACGTAATTTTTATGACATCAATTCGAAATTTGACTTCGAATGGCAACTTATCAATAAATAAATAAATATCCGGACATCACACAAATCGATTTAGTTTCAAATTAAGCTCTAGTAGGCTTGTGTGATAGACATCCATGACTCAGGTATGAATATTAGACTATTACTAAGAGTCCTTATTCCTTAAATTTTTTTTTTTCATATTATGACAAATATATTGATAATTTCAACCAACTTATTGAAGTTTCCAAAAGAGGCAATATAACATTTAAAAATTTGTAAAAAAACTGTTGATTTAAATAACTGGTTTCTAGATAGTAACATAGCCATTTCATGCTTTCATTGCGTGCAGTCGAAAATAAGTTGAAAAAAAAAAGCAGTTTTCTGCGTGAAATTTGTCAATTTCGAGTAGGTACAAGTACAAACAAAATCAATGAAAAATTCAAACTGTAGGTTTTAAATATATACCAATAAATCGCAATGGCTCTGTTCTAAGTAGTAACATTGATAATATGTTAAAAACATGTTTGATCATGATCATAGAGAGAAATGTCTAATATACAATCAGCATTTTTGAACGGATAAGGAGCCTTAATCACACAAATATTTGCCCTTACCGGGATTCGAATGTCGGTTTCAGCAAGAATAGCAAACATTTTAATACGATCTCAGCCTGTTCGTCTGTGATAGGTTCAATCGAATTAGGCCCTATAGCCATTACTTAGTACCACGTAGCTATTATAATTGATGCGCACTGTATACTTAGCATCCCAAATTAACGCAATCGGTCAAGGCTCAGAGTCATAAACAAAGGCTGGAAAATAACAACAGCGTTATCCTCTTATTTACATTCGTCGGGTACGGACTCCTTATGGTCATGTGCAATTAAAATGTATGTACCCGTTTTGTACAGAAATTCCATTTCACGTATATGATTACAATCGATAATTCCACTATCAACTATTCATCACAAGTTCCTGACTCCTGTAGATTTATGAACTCGAATATGCAATCGATTTCATAAATGTATGACCAAATATTTTATCAAAAATATGTGAACACGCCTCTGTTGATAACGGCATAGGGCGTCAGATATTTTTGATCACATTATTGCTCATAAATTTAGGAATTCGACTGTACACTATACAAATTCAATATAATAATGTCAATCTGTTAATTAGGTAGTATTTTCTGAGAACCCGTTCTTATGTTAAAAATTTAGGTTTCTTAATCTTGAGATGAGGGGGTAGCCTCGATTGCAAACAGTTGTTACGTACTTGTTCCCAAAACAAAATTCTTAAGTAACTCGTAGGTTACGATACAAAGATCAAACACAATGAAAAATTTGCCACCTTACCGGACTTGAACGAGCGAGTGGTTCCCAATTGAGCAAAATAGCGGATGGATGTTTATAGAATATGAAAAACACCATGGTTTTCAACTTTTTCTAAATTAAAAACTCGTAGATTACCACTTTTCAGAGAATACCTGAATGTATGAACGGCAAGTGATGGAAGAATTGAAGTGTTCCTTTTACACTACTTATTAGGTATTGATCTTTAAAAAAAACGCTTTCACAGTAGTTTTGCGTGTTCTTTCGATAAAATGTTATTTTAAAGATTAGTGGATTGGATACTGTAAACTGTCCCAGTTTAATTTCAAAACAAAATGTACTGATCTGAGCTACATTGAGTAATCTGTGCCAGTTTGAACAAGACGAAGTGTTTGGATGAAAAGTGGGTGCAAACCTAAATCGATATTTTTATTGCTTCAGTACCAGGGACCGGAACCGGTTACCCTAACAAGGGTTTTTGATGAGGTTATTTTAGAAGTTGTTTTTAAAAACCCTTACATATTGTTAACCCTATGATGTGGTTGTTTCAATGATACGGTTACTGTTTTGTTGCAGTTAACGCGGTTACCGGTTACCTTAACTAACCTACCCCGTCCCACTAACCGAGTCTTTAGGGTATTGAACCGAGTTCAAACGAATGTGATCCTTAAGTAATGTGTTATTAGTTCAGTTTTTGAATAGCAGTTATAATAACTACTAACCCTAACTTAATAACCTTAACGTAAGGGTTTTGAACGAGTTCTAACGAATATGATCCCTAAATTATGTCTTATTAGGTCAGTTTTTGAATAACAGTAACTCAGTAAATTTCTTATCTCTTGCAAGTCATAAACGTGTTTGGTTTGCGAGGTTTGTAACAATATGCTATAAAGCGACAATTCAGTCAATATTCAACTTTAAGTCTTTGGTGTAGAAACTTCTTATGTTACCATGGTAGCGTTGCTTAGCTCGAGCGGCGAAAACAATGTGTTGTTTGTTTTTTTTTCATATTTCATCTTTGCCTTTGCGGCTTGACAAATAACTGTAAGACGGAAAAAATAAAAGTTATTCGTTTATTTTTGCCGTCACCATTGTTATCACATATTGGTTTATCGCAAAAACAATTAACTATCATTTCCTTCATACCCCGTAATACAGATGAGTATTGTTTAAATAAAAAAAATATAACAATTAATGTGGCATTCAGTTAAGGCACAACTGCATTTTGATTATTCTTAAAACAATAATAAATACCGCGTCTCAGTGTGCAGTAAATGCCAACACCCCGATAACAATAAACTAAAAATAAGTCTTAGCATTTCACTCATCCCTTTTCATCTAAGTATAATTATATTTAGGTTGATGTATGTGTTAATAACGAACTTCAAATTATTTTAATCAAATTACACCCTTAAATTGTAAAGATAAGCAATATTAATGATGGTTCTGTGGATATTCTTATTATTCAAATTGATTTGAACAAGAATATTTCTTGTACTCTGTCTTGATTAAATCATGATCCTTTTTTTTTATTAATAGTTAAAAACGTCATAATTATAAAAACATTTAAACACTAAAAAAGTTTTAAGTAATTAATTAAAATGTTATTTGAAATAAAGTTAATTTTGTTATATTATGTATTCTATAACTTTTTTTTTAACTATAGAAAGAAAATTCTTTACACACAGACAGATGTCCTTTTGTCCGGATTTCCGGCTGGTCTCGCTTAGGGGTCACATTTCTCAACCGATTTATGAAGTTTTGTGAGGTCTAGGTTAGTTAATTATATGAAATATTTGTGTCGATAAAATTATTCGAAACTTGGTTCGAATAATTTTATCGACTTCGATTTGTAAACTAAGAAAAATAAAAAAAAACATCCATTTGGAAGAAAAAAATTAAACAATTTAAATTAATAATCAATGGCATTTATTTGTATATATCAAAAATCCAGTTTACTGTTCTATCAACACACAACCAATTTACAAAATATCTTTACATTAAAAGTTGTTACCTACAGCAGTAATCAGAAAGTAAATTAACATATTATCATAAAATAAGTTGGCTCACTGAGTGGTCAAAATAAAAAACAAAATAAAACTTGAAATCAAGCTAGCTTACGCACACAAACCATACATATTGTATTATAAGATATATATATGATTTCTATATATATAACACATATAATATTATAAATAAATATGAAATTTTAAAATATATACCTAGGTACCTTACCTCGTCCCCCGAAAAGGAGACATAAGGTCATTATGCGTAGGAACCTTCATGATGTCGATACCCAGGCGCTTTTTGATGATATTTCTAGTGCTGATTGGCATAGCGTTGAGCTTCTGGATGACATTGACCTGAAGGTGCAGGCTTTCAATGGCATATTGCTTGCGATTTTTGACAAACACGCTCCTTTGAAACCGACGCGTGTAAAGCACCTCCCTGCTCCGTGGCTTACAACGGATATTAAACAACTTATGGCTAAAAGGGACCGGGCGCGTGTAAAATCACGGCAAAACGCTGATTACCAACAGGCATACATTTCTTTACGAAACCGCTGCAATAAGATCTGTAGGGATGCCAGACGCCGCCATATCCACAATTGTATCGAAGATTGTCCTCCTGCTAAGCTGTGGAAATTTCTGAAGTCATTGGGAGTAGGCAAAGCTCAACATAATTCTTCTTGCGTTCTCGACCTAGACGCCATCAATATGCACTTTAGTACTTCTCCGGTTACTCTCCACCCTTCCATTAAACAATCAACACTATCACTTCTTGCCAATACTACACTCCCCGATTCTCCTCCCTTTGAACTTGGTAAAAGCGGCAGCTTCGTTTCCGATTCATACCACACTCGCTCTGGGGTCAGCCAGGGTTCAATCCTGGGTCCATTTCTATTCGGCATTATGATTAACGACTTGGCTTCTGTTCCTAGAAATGCCAGGTGTCTTCTCTATGCTGATGATTTAAAGCTCATTTATGGCGTTCAACAGCTTTCCGATTGTGGTTCACTCCAAGAAGACATAAATCGGGTTTACCAATGGAACATAGCCAACAAACTTCATTTTAACCCTGAAAAATGTTCAGTGATGTCTTTTAGCCGCGCACATAGTCTCATATCAGCAAATTATCTTCTAGGAACGGAACTTATTAAACGCGTTGACACTGTTAGAGACTTAGGCGTCATATTCGACACGCATCTCAACTTCCATGACCACATGAAGATGCTAGCTACCGACTGTTATCGGAGGTTAGGATTTGTCATCCGCAATACCCGTGAATTTGACAATCCTACTGTCATTAAACTCGTTTACACCGCTCTAGTTAGGAGCAAACTCGAGGCAGCGTCTATCGTGTGGAACCCGCACGAGGTCACTTACACCTTGCTAATCGAGAAAGTTCAAAAGGCATTTCTGCGATTTCTTTATAAGAAAACCTACGGATACTATCCTCTTCTTTATCCTACAAAGTTTCTGCTTGGTACGTTAGGTTTTAATTCGCTGGAAACGAGGCGAAATTACTTCTTGTTGACTGGGGCGTGTCGAATATTGCGGGGAGAGTCAGACTGTCCCGAGTTGGTATCACAATTAGTACGCCTTTTCGTGCCTTCACAGTCTCAGTCCAAGTTCAATTTTAGGCCACGAACCCGCGATTTACTGGCGGTTCCTAAAGCGCGTACGTTATCGTACAGGAAATCACCCCTTGTTCGCGCTTTACGATACCTGAACGAGCTCCTCGCATCAGCACCTGACTGTGATGTTTTTGCATGTAGCTGGATGATAATATGTGATGAATGTATGAGGTTCTGTGAGGTGATGGATGACCGCCCTTCTTTAGTTAATTATTTGTAATGTTAATGTTTTATCTGTTGTACTATACTAGTGTCTTGTTTTGTTTGTTATATATTATGAATTTCACAGTGCCTTAGTGTCAAACTGTAATACTGTGTGATTATTTTAATAATAAATAATAAAAAAATAATAATAATAAAATTTCTCCGCAAGAGACACTTGCCTTTCTGAAAGCTATTAAGACGAAGGCCGTCGGTGAGGATAGCATCAGTGTGGACATGCTTATGCTCGTAGCGGATTCCATTGCCCCGATCCTTTCTAGTATTATAAATTTTTCATTTTCCTCGGGCACGTTTCCTTCCTCTTGGAAGCTTGCTCATGTAATTCCTCTCCCGAAAAAGCCCAATCCTACTGAATTTTCACAATATCGCCCTATTTCCATACTCCCAGTTTTGTCCAAAATAATTGAACACTTTGTCAATCGCCGTCTCCTGTCTCATCTTAATAGGTATACATTATTCAATCCCTTCCAATCTGGTTTTCGCCCCGGGCATAGCACAGTTACTGCTTTGGTTAAAGTCACTGATGACATTCGTCTTAATATTGAACACAAAAAACTTACAGTTCTCGTTCTTCTTGACTTCAGTAGCGCTTTTAATACGGTAGATTTTGATATCCTTCTTGGCATACTTCGCTCACTAAATGTGTCTCACTCATCTTTATCTTGGTTTCACGACTACCTCTTTGGTCGACGCCAGCGGGTTAGGGTCGACGACAAAATGTCGGAATGGCGTGAACTTTCCGCTGGTGTCCCTCAAGGGGGGGTCCTTTCTCCTCTTCTCTTTTCGATTTTCATTAGTGGGATCACAGAGTGCCTAAGATCTTCGTTCCATCTTTATGCAGATGACCTGCAGATCTATGCGGCGGCTAGTATTGAGGATCTGCCATCGCTTATTGATCAAATCAATGCAGATTTAGAATACATTCACAGCTGGGCTAATCATTTTGGTTTAAACGTAAACGCACAAAAATCGCAAGCGATTGTCATCGGTAGTCCTCACTTTGTGAACAAGCTGGCGGAAATGGTGGTGCCTGATATTCTTTTTGGTGGGATTCCTATCCCTTTTTCCTCTACTGTTAGGAATTTAGGTATCACCATGGACCAGACATTGTCTTGGTCTCCGCATATCTCGGAGGTCAGCCGGAAGCTCTTCGCATCTCTTCACTCACTTAGGCGCCTGCAGAACTTCCTTCCAATGTCCACCAAGCTTACTCTTGCCAGATCACTCTTGCTGCCCCTTCTGGATTATGGTGACATTGCTATGACGAATCTCAAAGAGGAACTGCTTGACAAGCTCGAGCGCTTACAAAATGTGTGCATAAAATATGTTTTCGGACTGCGCAAATACGATCACGTGTCCGCCTTTAGAGCGCAGCTGGGTTGGCTGCCAATACGTCAGCGTAGAGACCTGCATGTCCTGTCATTGCTTTTTAATGTTCTCTACAACCCTGCTTCACCTCCTTACCTCAGTGAAAGGTTTAAATATATGGCCGATGGGAGTGGTCACCGCTTGCGGTCGTCTGCCAATCTCACTCTGGCTGTACCGTCAAACAAGACGCGTACGTACGCTAAATCTTTCACAGTGAGCGCTGTGAAGTTGTGGAACGAATTGCCACTGTCCCTTAGGAAGTCTCCATCTGTAGCATCGCTCAAGGCGAATCTTAAGAAGTTATGGCTTTCCAATGACTTGTGAATTGGATCTACAATGTATTTATATTTATGTGTATATTTGTATTACATTATATATATATATATGTATGTATGTATGTATGTGTATGTGTATGTATTCATAGTTTATATGTGTAATTATTAGTAGTCTTATTATTTTTAATACCGTTTTGTACACGGTTCATAGTTTATATGTGTAATTATTAGTAGTCTTATTATTTTTAATACCTTTTTGTACACGGTGTTAGTTTGTCTATCTTCTTCTCGTACTCACTCAATTGCTCAAAGGTTAACTGGAAGAGATCCCTTATAGGGATAAGTTCGCCTTTGTACCTATATGTTATTTGTAATAGATGTATTTTGTAACTGTTTTTGTGTACAATAAAGTGTTTACTTACTTACTTACTTACCTTATTAAAATTTCAACAAGGGTCAATATGTTCTGCCAGCATCAAAGCGATTTCTATAATAATACCTTTAAAAGTATTTACCATATTATAATCATGCTATGTTCATAAAATAAAATAAAAAAATATAACGTTAATATAAATAAAATTATTAATGTTTACGATAAATTTAAAATGATGCTACTTTGTGACGAAATCTTAAATTTACCTAATCTAAAAAACAGATGTACTTCATTAAGACTAAGGAGTGAACTGCGCTCAACGAAATATGTACTACCACCGTATAACAATTCTTATGGTAAACGAAAGTGGGAATATCTTTTGCCTTATATACTAAATGATTGGCCAAAAGAAGTGTGTCAAGATTTATTTAACAATATGGATAAATGTAAAGAAACAATAAAAAATATGCTCATGCCATCTTGTAAGGAGCGTCCGGGTTGCTTGTCACCAGGACGTCGTGGGGCGGGGGAGGGGGCGGTAACATGACGTCGCCGGCCCCACCACCGTCATGCCGCGCCGTTGCTGGTGGCGGCCTGCCCGGGCGTACCATTATATAATATAATATTCAGTTTCTCTCCTCATTTTTAAATAAACATAATTCAACCTAGGCCTGACTTGACCAAACTGGAATAAGACCTAATACCCAGACATATAAAGTGTTAAATTACATAGAATTCTTAAATTATTCCAAAGAGTATATCTTGTCTTGGCCCATATTGGTCAAATCAACCTTATTTGTAAGGTGATAAAGTCGGGTGTACGGTTTGCTAAGATAATTTATGTAATATTGTGACAGGCTGTAAGCGAGTGATAACGCGGTGACATATAAACCGTGCGCGGTTTTCGCTCACCGTACTTTATGTACTAGATCATAAGTTCCTTGTTTTGAATAAATAAATAAAAAATAAAAAAAAGTCATTTTTTTATCAGATAACAAAAATAGTAAGTTTAATTATACTACTAAAACCATAAAAATATCATCATCACAGTTTAACATGCATAATCAGTCTTAATAACTACCTATTCTTAACAATTAATATTTATAACACCTATACATTAAAAACACCATAATAAAAAAAACAATGACATAAATCAGCAATCAAAAAATCAAATCACTTTAAAATTAGACCTTATCAAATATATTACTAAATTATGAATTACTTATTATTTACGTAATTTTGGAAAGCCGTATGATACAATTCTGTCATAAATTTTACACGTGCCCACATATCCTTCAATTTATCGTCCGGTACATCTTCTAACAATTCCTTGAATTCCGCTAAAATTTCTGTACGTTTTTCATAACCTTCCTTCCTCTCTTGATTTAACTTTGAGTCTGAAATAAAAAAATATATACTTGACGGCGGCGTCGTCGTGCTCGTATTTTTAATAAATTACCTTACGCGGGAAACGGGTGTAAACAGCAGCTGCGCCTGGCCAGACCGATCAGGCCACTGTGACGTCACGACCTCTGTCGATAAATTGCCCTACCAGGGTTGGTGGGGATCATTCTTGCTTGCGCCCTGGTCGTGTGCACTTGTTGTCCAAACCATTGAGTAGTATTGTCGTTTAATTATTAGTTACTTATGGAGATTACTGTTGTTTTAAAGTAAATGTAAATTACGTGTGGTGAAATAAAACGAGGTCACTAAGTATACTGTTTTACTATTCGACGAGGTAACCTTTTAACACCTATATCGGACCATCCCCGATATACTTAATTTGGCATTTCATTTTAAGTTTAGTAAGTAATACGTCACTGATATTACATTTATATATTAGAAATGTAAGCGCCGTCCAATAAAGTACATTGGAAGTATTGGAATATATATATATACTCATGATTTTTAGCTAAATGTGCCAAAATATTCTGAATAAAATGTATAATAAATGAAAATGCACAAACACACATTTACGAAATGTCATTGTAGTAGATATTCCGAATTTGTATAGTAATTAAATATTATATATTTACATATACATTCATTTAAACAAGTTGTCTGAACGCCTCATTTCATGGCAAAAGGCCGCCATTTATATCTACGTTTTTGTGGAATGCAATGTGCAATTAACTTTAAATAAATAAATATATGTACGTATAGGTATAAATATAATTAGAATATGGTTGAAAATAAACAAACATATTGCAGATACTATTAAGGAAAAAATATCAGTTCGAGTATTTACAAAGACTTAATGGTAAACAAAATTGAAATATCATCATAATAAGAATGCATAACTTACCAGTTTCTGCTGTCTTTTGCCTGTTAAGTTTATTTACAAAGTCACTATATTCCTCGGGAAAGTTGCATGGCAGTGGCAGCAAGCGCTTTTTGTTGTCCATTTTAAAGTTTTTTTTTAATATTCGTTATTTTATGGCACCCGTTTTTAACTGACCAGTTGGATGATTTGGAGGATACTGAGTAACTAACGCTTAGCATCCATGATGCTTCAAAACAATACTAATTCCATCTCTTTCTTACATTTTTTATCTTATCCGTCATTTTTAAACAGCACGTTGCATACTTTTTTTTTTTTTTTATTTATTTAAATCAACAGTTTTTTTTACAAAGTTTTAAATGTTGTATTGCCACTTTTGGAAACCCGGGAGGTTTATATAATAGTGGCAAGGTCACGCGGTTCGGTCCGCATCACTATTCATCTTAAGTATAAGTAGGTATATAATACTGTAGTTAGTTAGGGGTGGTTAGGGTACATCGAAGACACCGTTTACTGTCGGTTTGTAAGCGATATTATAAACTTTATTTGAATGTTATAACGTATATGGATGTGTAGTTAACCGTGTCTTCGATTGTACAACAACATTAGCTTATTTATATTTCAAGTTCTATGAAGTATTTCTTAAGTACATTTTTACACTTGCCGGTGCTTTTAATAGTACTTATGGTATCGAGCAGTATATGCTTAGGTAGTTTGTTTAGTGTGAATGGGATCAGGTAGTTATTTGTTCTTTTACCATAAGTATTATTAATGCGCGGCAGTGAGTAGGAAAAAAAAAACCAAGCTGCAAGTCAAACTCTCTTTAGTTCCTATACGATGGTTTTTACTGTTATCAGGTATAATGCTGGTAACGCAGCAAAGTTGCCGATCGTTCTTCGATAAGAAAAAACTTTAGTATGAAAATTATAGTTATTTATTATTAGATGTTATTACTTTTTTATTAGCAGAACAATCACATCAAATTATCAACTAATTAACAACATCAGTGTAGGAGAAACATATAAAAAGCGAAGATAAAGTACTTATTATCTAATAACAACAACAAAAAGTCAAAACAAAACTAGTGTAAAAAAAACACGGCAAAACGTGAACATTCTGCCAACTCCGCTCATCTATAACGATCCTTCAAGGTTCAGTTCCAAACCCTAACGCGTAGGGGTTTAGAGTTAACTGCTATAAAAAACCCTTACGCGTTAGGGTTTCAACCGTAACTGTGTAACTGTGTTGAGGTTGTAGTTAACTGTTATGATATGGTAACCTTAACATAGGGTTACCAAATGAAAAGGTTACCTTATGTTATGGTTACCAAATTGTTGGGGTTACCTTATCAATAGGCTTAACTTTAAAGAGGGGTTTTCCGGTCCCTGTTCAGTACTCGAGCTATGAGTAAATGGGATTACGTTTATGGCATATGAAAGAACATGAATTGAGGCTAAGAAAGTTAAATTGAAAAGATCTAGGACAGAATTGGCTATAAAGCGAGTAGAATAAGTGTTAATATAATATGAATATTACTTTACTAGGTTTTTTATGTCCTTTTGGTTCATCTCTCTGTTAATCTTTTTCACAATCACTCACAAAATACGTATGCCACAACCAAGTAAAAAATAGAGAAAAGTGTAAAATACTTACAAACAATGATGTGAATGATCCATCAAATATTTTATTTTATTTTATTCGCTTCTTTTCCTTAGGCAATCGAAGTCGAACCATTTCCCCGTATAATGAAACTTACCCTTTTAAAGTGAGTAACGTTGCAGGTAGCGCTCCGTTGAAGAATTTATCACTTAAGTCCAGCATAGCGACACAGCACCAGCAGAAAACGTGCTTGCAGGGTTTGGACATCATCTGCGCGCAGCCCTCATCTTTTTCAATGGGCACGCGCCACATGGGACACAGCTTGACGAACTCCAAGCCGAGCAGCAGCGTAAGACTGCGAGAGCTTCACGCTCTGTAGCAGAGTAATTACTTGCATCAAGCTAGGCGAGGCATACCAACAAAAGACGTGCTTGCAGCGCTTACACATCATCTGCAGGCAACCCTGATCCTTCTCAATGGGCACGCGCAGCTTGATAAACTACAAGCCGAGCAGCGGCGAAAAACTGCAAGAGTTTCACACTCCGTAGTCGAGTAATTACTTACATCAAGCGAAGCGAGGCAGTACCAACAGAAGACGTGCTTGCAGCGCTTGCACATCATCTGCGCGCAACCCTCGTCTTTCTCGATGGGCACGCGGCACATTGGGCATAACTTGATGAGTTCAGAGTCGGGCAGAAGTGGTGCGCCGGCGCCGCCCATCGATGAAGACGCCGCCGCGGCCTCGCAGGACATATTGCCGTGCCACTGTTAACAAATAAAAATATTTTATTATTAAACATTTTACTTAAAAATATTCAAGTACTGAAAATTATTGATGACAAGTATTGATGATATGATGAAAAAAAAAGCGTGTGGAGTCCCTTCGCGCGGAAGAAGTGAAACTTCGTAATGTGGAAATGAAAATAGGAAGGGATAGAAATTGATTTTTAGTGAACTCATACTGTTTCTTTAAGACAAACTTCTTCACTCTCGCTCTGTCTCTTTCTGCTCCCCCTCCCCAGGAGCGTTGAACGTTTAACGCAACAGTGCTTTCCTACCCCCTCCACGGTAGCGTCAAACGTTTAACGCAACCGTTAAACGTTACGCAACCTTGTTGGAAGTCGCATTAGAAGTTTCACTTCAATAATATTTTATTAAGCTCAATGAACACGTTAGTTTGTATCGGAGAATAACAGCAAGCTATGATACCTTGTTTATGTGCATTATGTGCTAGAATCCATCTCCAGCTTTAGTCTGATCTGGCATAATGGCAGCAACACTATGTGTCAAATTATAGACCATGTCATTTCGTACAGGACGTGGCAAGTAGTAACTGACATTGTATACCCAAGGCGACGTAAAAATATATTTGTCACCATCTCGGCAAAAAATAGTAGTACGCAGTCTCCGAAAATTATGAATTTATTAAGCTCAACAAACACGTGTTTAAGTATCAGGTAGCAGCAGTAATCGGTAATTAATCAACAAACAGCGACACCTATCGGAATAATTACGACACTCCGGCATTGGACCGGCATTTGAATACAATGGAGCCAAAAATCTATTGACACAGATATTGGATTGATGACGTTGAACTGTTTGAAGGTCCTGTGATCCACGAAGGTACCTACCTATGTTTTATTATAGTATATGAATACAATGGTATGATCGCACGCACTGGTTAAAGAATTTAGTTAGTTAGATCGTGATTTTTATAATATCCCCACTACAACACATCGATTTAAATGTAATCTCTTGGTAATATTTACCCGCATCACAAATCATAAATATTCTAATTGTTATTTATGTTTAACAGACGGACACATGAAAAAGCAAACGTGCGCTGTCAAAATTATGACCTTTCTTTTCATAGTGGCATTGGCCTTTGACGTCGATAAGTTGCTTAGGCACGTGTATAATGGACCAATTTCAAGGAACCATGTATCTTCTATACTATTATATATAAAATTCTGAAATTGTGGTTTTATTGAAAATCAGTTTTCCATGGAGAGGGGTCAGCAGCGCGATGCAGGATTTGTATTGGTGCGCGACGCCAACCGCACAGCGCCAACTGTTGGTGAAACATATTTGTCCGCTCATTACGCCGAACCGGCTGGACGAATTTTAACCAATTTCAGTACAGGCATAGACATCCAAAGATGGTTGTAGGATTGTTTTAACTCGAATACGATGAAGTAAACAGTTTTACGAGCACGAAGATCGGGCACCTTGTAGTCCAGTATAACATTATCATTTTCGACGATCGCTAATTAACATAAACAACATCGATCTTTTACATTAAAAAAGGACGCCAAAGACATAATGACACGGTATCATACGTATTATGTAGTGAAATGAAAGAAAAAGCTTTAAATTCAGTGCCGTAAACAAATAACTATCATCAAAACCCAGGAAAAATACTTTATTTTTAACCGACTTCAAAAAAGGAGGAGGTTCTCAATTCGAACTAATTTTTTTTTTTTTTTTTTTTTTTTTTTTCTATGTATGTTACTCGATATCTCCGAGAATCGTGAACCGATTTTCAATTTTTTTTTTTTAATCGAAAGGGTATAACTCCGAGTTGGTCCCGTTGGCACTAAGTCGGGATCTGATGATGGAATCTTGGAGAAATCGAGGGAACTCTTCAAATGTTATAGGGACATGTACGGCGCTTTCGGTAATTTATTGATAAAGTCAAGAATTTACATTCAGTAAATAGGATTTGGCCACTAGAACTTTTATATGAATCACTAAAAAGCAAAAAAAAAAAAAATTTTTAACAAAAAAAAGAACCGACTTCAGTAAAACTAAAAAACCAAAAATAACCCGTTCAAGTACAGATTACATTTGACTCACCCTTCGAAGTCGGTGCCAAACCTCGCATAAACTATAATATAAATATAAGAACTGAGTGGTTTGGGATCGACTTCGAAGGGTGACTCAAAAGTAAACAGTTTTACGAGCACGAAGATCGGGCACCTTGTAGTCCAGTATAACATTATCATTTTCGACGATCGCTAATTAACATAAACAACATCGATCTTTTACATTAAAAAAGGACGCCAAAGACATAATGACACGGTATCATACGTATTATGTAGTGAAATGAAAGAAAAAGCTTTAAATTCAGTGCCGTAAACAAATAACTATCATCAAAACCCAGGAAAAATACTTTATTTTTACGACTGCCCTTACCGGCAGAATAAAACCGGTTAATTAACATATTGATGGAACTCACGGATCCGTTAATTTAATGCATTTATTAACTGTTGATTACATATGCGTAAGCGCAATTGATATCACGAATAAATATACTCATAAGTATATTAGTATCTAACGTGTTATTAAAGTTGTTGTAAACACGTTTAAACGATTACAAGGGAAAAGGAAAATACTGTTAATAAATTGTATTTAATCATATCAAAGAGATTATACATACATACCGTTCTCAGCTCAATATAACAGGTATTTAATATGATGTATTTTCAGGGCATTTATTTAAGAAGTACGAGTATAAGTGTCACTATGACAAAGTACAAATTTTAATGATACAATACATATAGCATAAACGCTTTATAATTCGCAAGCCCTATATGTACAATTGTACATGTGTAAGTACACCACACAGTTCTTTTTAAATTAAATTTCGCATAAATTAATTACTGAGACATGTAATACTTAAAAACTTTTTATTTAATGTGGAACACCACATTTTTTTATTGAACTATTGGTACAAAGCCTCAAATCAAAGCAAAAAGATAAATGTAAATGCGTAACCTGGTTGAAGAAACTGGTATTTAAACTCTGGATTACCCGTGTAACCCGTCAACCACTCCACCACCCCAACGCCACCTCTAAATGTTTTTCTTATGTCTTGTGTGTTGATCGTTGGTACCCTGGGTTCGATTCCCGGTTCCTTAGGTTACGCATTTCAATTCTTCGTTTCGTTTGAACTTTGTATCAATGATTCAATACGCATAAATTTTGACCAACCATTAAGTAAAATTGCTTCTTAAGTAACAATATGAATTTGCCTGGATTACTTAGACCTATTTTCCCTTTGAGAGTGTCTGACTAGAAAAATCGCCCTCCCATTTGTCCCTAAGTAGCAAAAATATTCGCACAACCGTGACTGTATTTAAGAGGACTCCACCACAAATGGCATACATGACCCAAAAAGGTGTCGTCTACATCGCTACGGAGACCAACAAACGCCTACGCAACAAACAATCCTAATTCTAATTTAACTCTAGCAAATATCGTCCTTTACCCTTAGAAATGTTCCCAGTTTGATTAAAAAATAAGCCTTTTAGGTACGTTTTAGGGTTGAGCGTGGAATGGTGATTTTAAAGTAGGGTCATCAATTTTGAAAAGGCCGGGACAGTTTGTAAGCAGCGTGGCTTTTATATTATACATCCGAGTTGCAAACCATTGAGTTTGGGTAATTAGAACGAGTTGGTGCGCGATTTTATTTAAGTTGTAACAAATAATGGCCAAGGGATGGGATACCTTATTTTTTAGGTTTTGTACCCAATAAAAACGGGACCGTATTACTAAGACCCCACTGTCCGTCTGTGTGTCTGTCACCTGGTTATCATGAACCGTGATAGTTGACATTTTCACAGATGATTTCTGTTGCCGTTATAAAAACAAATACTAAAAACACAATAAAATAAATATTTAAGTGGGGCTCCCATACTTACTTGATTTTTTTGCCGCTATTTATTGGATGGTACGGAATGCTTCGTGCGCGAGTCCGACTCGCACTTGGCCGGTTTTTATTTTACAGCTCAAACAAGCAAATTTACACGAGAACTTTTGTATTGAAATCACATTACAATTGTAATTTATCCTAATCGAAATTTTAACCAAACATTAAAAAATATTGTACTAGTTACGGTCAACGTTTTCTGCAATATACATAAACGAGTATAGGTCAGATTGATAAACAACAGGGATGATTGATTATCAGGGAAATAATATTACGGTTATGCAATCAGTATCAAATTTCCGCCAAGATCGAATTATACCCGAACAAACAGACAATAATTTTGTGTACAATAATACTATGCGGACTTTAGTTAAATTATTATAATACGACCATTTACAATAATATACAGTTTACGTAGGTACACAATTGAGATCATAGGTAAGTTTGATTGATTCACGACGTGGGTTGTAGAGGGATAAACATCTCCGCTTAAAAGGGTGATAGCCGCGTTTGTATGGGGCATCGGCCCTAGATGCCAAATCGATTGCCGTTTTGCTAATTTATTAGCACAGATGTAAGATAAAATTATATTTTATAAAAAATACACCCTGAAATACTGATGATTTTGGGAAAATAAAAAAAAAAATGAATGGTTTTCATTTTCTTTTATCTAAACTGCTCAACAGTTTTTTTTGTAACTTATAGGTACAACATTAAAGTAATAAAGATGTATTATTTAAAAAAAATGGATTTCCAAATAAATCCTTAAAGTAGTGACATTTTTAATTTTTAATTTTTCAATATTTTTTTTTCCGAGATAGGGACACCAACCAATTTTCGCTATATTATATATAAACTAATATTCTAAAACATGAAACAAACTTATGATGGTATACCAAACGTCCATACATTTTATTGAACTTAATATGGCTAACTACAAGAATCTACTCAAAATCACACAAGAGCATCGTTATTTATTTTATTAACATTGACATAAATTGACACAAGTCCTACTGATGGCCAGTTAGATGTGTTGCTGTTTGTACTATAGATATTTTATTTTGACGATGCTCTTATGTTATTTTTATTAGTGTCTTGTAAGTACATTGTGTAGCATTTAGGGTGTTTTTTTTTTGTGAAATAGCATCTTACATCTGGGCTTGGGATTCTGGGGCCGATGCCCCATACAAACACGGCTATACCCTTTTGAATATTAACTAACCTACCAATTTACTTTAAAACATTTACAGTCCAAGAACGTTCAAAGGCTGGAACCGCTGGAATTAATTTAGGATTCACAAAGCCCAACTCAACTAAGTTCCTGAGCCTATTAGCCTCAGAGTTCGTCGAACCTAAGCCAACTGATTACTGCTCACATTTAAAATGTAAAGTGAGTCTATTGCCGGAATTTGTTTACATCCAACGTTGGACGCGGGCCAGATAAAATGCAGAAACAAGTCAAATTACAGCGCGGGGTTTGTCAACATTGAAAATTATAAAATTGGACGGTCTCCAAATGCATGAAACCACGGAGGTTTCATAAGACTAGAAATTGTAAATTGTATTTTTTAAGCCAGCAGTAGACAAAGTTCAAAATATCGCATCGTTGGTCATAGAATTGTTTAGCAATTAAATATGTCGGAACTATACCGTACAGTCAAAGAGTGTATATACTAACGTAAAAAGAAACGACAGCGACACTTGTGTGCAGTAACAAAACTCGCGGCGATGTGTGCGTGTCGAGGGGCGAGCGCGGGCGAGCGCGGGACGCGCGCGGGGGTGAAGGGCATTCAAGTGAATGCCTCGTTGAAGGATTCGGCATTACAAGGTCACCGACGCCCGAGTTACACCGATAGGCCGCTGTCGCGCCGGTGGTACTGTTCAGACATATTTTACCCTCTAAATACAGTCTGTGCATTACTTAGAGGCCCTTGGCAAGTACTTACATAATTTTATAGATACCAATTAATAAACTTACAAACATGTGATAAAATTTCTGGTGACAAAAAATTCAAAAGCCACAAATTATATAATGTCATAAACGTGACAGCTTTTACTTCGAAAACTAACAAAATGCCAGATCATGTATGACGAGATTCTATCGTGTATATGTATATATATATATTATATACGTTTATTGATGGATAAAAAATTCGGACCGGCCGATCAATGCAAGACCATAAGTACCTATATGTAATTTCATTATTTATGGTCTTCGAAACCAGAACATCGAGCTGCAATAAATCATATGATAAATGTTAGCACTCGAACACAGAAAACTGGGACGTTGATTATTAATTATACTAACAATATTACAGCGAAAAATATTGATCAATCGAAACTGATCAGTTAATTGTTTGGTTTAATTAATGGGCATTAGAGCATGAGATGAATTATTAATATTTTATTCTGGAGATTGTCTATACTTACCGCCTATTAAGCAATAGACGTCGAAAAGCGTAATCGACTGAGAAGATGCTTAGGCATGTTACTAAACATTTTTTTTTGGTCGTCCGGGACGACAAGAAATACAATGTCGTCGCGTAGTCTGGGCGCACTTTTATTTATTTATTTATTTTAACTTTATTGCACAAAACAAAAGTCAGTACAAATGGCGGACTTAATGCCAAATGTCATTCTCTACCAGTCAACCATAGGGCCAAACAGAGATACTAGAAGTGGGTGCATATCATACACTTTCATATCTACTATCATATACTTTTCCGTCTTATCAGTAGCAACATATTTGTGTCAAAACACAAACCAATAAAATAAATTTCTCAGGAGGTCAGGAGGCATAGTATGATTTTTTTTACACATATTTGACACATCACAGGACCTAATAACGTAAATCTGCACAACTTTGTGAATTTCATAAAAAATAACAAGCAATATCATAGTGGTTTTTCTAGTATCTATAAAAGTTTTTTTTACTTTCTATTTGATACAATTGAGTTCATGTTATACTTTTTCGTATCACGGTATTGAAGTATTTAATGATAATAAATTATTACATAAACAGTTACCTACGTACTACGGCGCTTTTGTTTTTAAAGCTGTGTTGTGACCGAATCATGCGTTCGACTCATGTATCATTTCTGTAAATTGGTAGAAATCGATTAAATTGATAACCTAAAGAAAGAACAATAAAACAAATTACTATTTTACATAGAAAGTTCCAGTGAGGCCGACGGCTCCTAGCTAAAAAAATATTGATTTACACAAAATAAAGGAAACTATGTGCAGGTTCGGAAAAAAGTTCGTCGATAAAATCGTTTCGATCAACCATTCATAATCGTTAGATTTGGCAAGAATTCATTGAATACTATATTTATTTACGCATTTATATGTATTATATGTAGATATATATATATAATATATATCTTATAAATAGTATAAATATATGTGTATTATTACTTACTTAGTTTATGTACTTATTATAGTTTTATTAAGTATAATATATAGATATCTTGGTTGTACGTAGTGTAGTTTGCCTATTTTCTTCGAATACCCATTCCTTCAATTGCTCAAAGGTTAACTGGAAGAGATCCCTAATAGGGATAAGTTCGCCTTTGTACATATTTCATTTGTTATCAATGTATTTATAACCAGTTGTTGTGTACAATAAAGCGTTTACATACATACATACAATGTACATCACCATGCACAAACATCAACGGAGAACTGTCGAATGTTTGTTAAAAAAATAACCACACTGTAGTGTTTTATTGTGACTTAGTTTAAAGCGGCCAATATTAAGTCTATACAGTGACAATAAAACACTACTCTATAGGCACTGTGTCGCAACTGTAGCAAGATGGTAGCTTTTACAGTAAGTGGTCCTTACTCCTCAGTGGCGCATTGTGGCGCGACCCTATTCTGTTCTGCGGCCATTCTTCAGCCGCCGTGAAAGGTGGAGCGGCGTATTTCAACCGTACTACTGCTTCAAACTAACCTAAGAATCTAAGATTTATGAACCCGTACACTGCTTCCAGCAGCCTGATATTTTGCTTATGAAATAACGATATATAGAAACGTTGTTTATGGTTAATTTGTAACAGTAAACAGTAACAGTACTTCTTAATAACCCACATACATCTATGGCCGGGCCATGGGAGAATAATAAAGTTAAATCCGTAAAAACAGGAAGTGACGTAAACGTTTGTTATTGGACTTGCTTCTATAAATATTGTATGGTGTTAAACGATCGACAGGTAACATGCCAGGGACGTTCCTAGCGATAGTTTACTTTACCGAAGTACAGTCTCCTGTAGAAGGATGACCAATTACCAACCAGCCAGTTGTTAAAATACTTAAACGGGTTTACTAACGTCGTAGAAGTCAAATAACGGTGTTCGGTTAGCCGCCGCCGCGACTGATCGTCTCTCCTGATGATGAATCGCGTACCGATTCGAAACATGTCGAGCGTTATTCGACTTCTACGACGTGAGTAAACCCGTTTAAGTATTTTAATATGTCTGAGACTCACGATAGTTTTCTATGTAAAACAGCCAGTTGTCATGAAAAGTGGCATATTGTGTATATTCCTTCTAATGGCGTTGTGTACGATGTCATTAAAAAAACAGTAGTGTTTTGTGGTTTTGTATCTCACTACCGTCCGTCATACAAGAGAAGCGTGCTCATAGATAAGGATTATCAACTCTAAGGTTTTGCCAAGGGTTAAAATTGCTTTGATAGAAATAGTGTTGACCTGACATTAGTTTATTCTTTAATGAGATCATACACAACGCCAACCGGGAGTACTATAGATATATATAGGTATTGCACCAAGGTAAACCAATGTACAAAGCAAGAATCTCGTGGGGGCGAAATTCAAAGAAATGACTTTTTGATTTTTTGCTTTCACTTAACTGTCATCGCCAGGAAACATCAGCTGTGAGAAAACCCCTACACGTTAAAGTTCCCAGTGCAAATGGCGCGCGCGATTGTGCGCCGGAGCACAATGGTGGCGGGAAAGCGCTCTCTCCCGAATTGACAATGGTCGCACGGTGTCGACGCGCCCGACGCGATTCGTAATGGTGAAAATGCGTGGTTTGGTGAACCATTCATGTGATGTTCTTTTCAAACCAACAGTAACGTTTTGATTCCGATCATTCTCTTCTCGTGTGATATGTCGTCATTGGCAAAATACCTCTTGCTAAGATCAGCAAAAAGTGAAAGCCACAAAGAAAAACGTTTTGATAGTAAAAAGTAAGGACAAGAAATATAATTAATTTAGAAACTAAATTATATGCGGTTTTCCTACAGTAGGTTTTCAGTAATTCTTGTTGCAATAGAGAATTATGAATGACGTTACTATGCCAATTGCCAACAGTGTAGCGTGCTTAAGTGTTCTGTCCTTTTTGAGTTATTTGCATTAGTTACACCTTAATGTACTGACTTCACTGTGTTATATGATATGAGATGAGGTAATACTAACTGACCTCTTAGTTGCATTACTTGCACTGCGAGCAGAAGTTGCGCCAACAAGGCTTGGTCAAATTTTAGATGACCTTGGAATTATACTTTTTCCGATAGCCCTTGCCGTAAGGATCTACAAGCTGCGGGTCATTAATTTTTGTTTACTATAGTTTTTCCAGAAAAAAAATTTTTAATTGACGATTCTCAATAATAGTGGCTGAAGGGAGCTTTGCCCTCGAAACATAACTAAAAAAAACTAGTCAATGGTTGACACTTCTTTTTCTTTGTCCATCCCTGTTCCCGTTATTCGGGGTCGGGTCTCCTCACTCTTTCGCGCCAAGCTGTCCTGTCTTGGATTGTCTCTTCTAGCAACAGGGCTTGCTTGAGGTCTCTCTTTATATTTGACCACCAGGTCGACGGCGGGCGGCCTATTCTGTTCGGGCAAGTTTAATGCGATTCGTTCAACAATGTTTTCGCGGTTTACCCACGTTTTCCCCTTAACATGCCCGAACCACTAGAGTACTTTCTTGAGGAAATGTTGATGGTTTGGTAATAGATACTGACCTCCTGGTTACACTGCGAGCAGAAGTCGTGCCGACAAGTCGGGCAGTGTGCGGGGCTCGCGGCACGGAGCGACACGACCGTGTCGCAGCCGACGCGCGGGCAGAAAGCGCGGTTCGCGTCCATCGCCACTTCTGCGAACAAAAGATAACCGAATGAAATTAAGATATATCAGACAGAGAACCTCACACGAATAATCCTAGTCCCAACTTAAACTCAAGAAGGCTTGTGATATGGGTACTAGGCGACGATATAGATAGGTACTTATAAGTATAGATAACTACTTAAATACATAGAACATCCATGACCCAGGCACAAAGATTCGTGTTCATCACACAAATATTTGCCCTGTAATACATTTTGATAAACTAAGATACGCATACGAGGAACCTCAAAATATTTTCGTTAAAGACCATTCTTGAAACTAAGGTGTTCTATGCATGCAGCCACCTAGTAATTGGCTAGAGGACAGCTCCCTTCGACAATGGAGTTCAATGCAAGGATTTCACGGGTGCCCCGACAAACAGCCAAACTGCATTCCAACTGCAAATTCTTTGGAAACTGATTGCCAACGTCAATCGGCATGCAACTCCCATACAACTTGGAGTTGGAATGCAATCCGCCTACAAGATATTAACGCTCATAGGTACATATATCATATCCTGCTATTAACTACTTGCAATACTTTGCGTGGCCACTCAGATTGCCCCGAACTGGTAGAACAGATTGTCTGACTTGTTATTCCATTTGTTTCCAAAAATGCTCTCAGACCTCGAAACTATAATCTCCTCGCTGTCCCACCAACACCCACGGTAGCACACAGAAATTCCCCCATCAATTTGTCTCTCAAACTTCTAAACGCGCTGCTGTCATCTAAACTGGAGATTGATTTGTTTGCGAGTCGATGGACGAATGTATATCGAGTACTTCTGAGTAGAGATGTGCCGTTCTCGAGAACGGGGAACGGAACGGGAAACGACGTTATCGAGAACATTTCCTATAGGTACATATCGGGAAAAAATCCCGAGAACGGCACTCCTGAGGTATTGTGAGGCGATGCATGATTGCGGGATTCCCTATCTTTTAAGTTTTATTGCTATTATTTTGATTGTGTTATGTTATATAAATTGTTCAGTGTATTGGTAACTGTAATGCTGTATAAACTTAAACCTTGCTATTATAATCTCGCACATTCGTGTTGAGTACACGTGCCAGCTATTAAGCCACACTATTTTAAAAGGTATTTTTCCTATTATCTCCGCCCGTTACGGTCTTGTTTTTTAACACCATAAACAAGATTTGAGCCCACAGTCGAAACGTGAAATATAAGGGCGTGGCCACATGTCCACGACACGGCGTCGTAAACGTAAAACGACACGGTGTCGCGTCGGAGCGCGACACATTATCCACCGTGCGAATATACGTTGCCGCGTCGTGAAAACACACGACACGGCGTCGTAAACGTAAAACGACGCGTTTTACGTTTACGACGACGTTTTGAAGAACTATTATGGAAAATATCGCCTCGTTTAAAAAGGCAAAATGTATTTAGGAAACCAGTTCGATCTCTGGAGATGTTGGGAACTTTGCACGACGCGGCAACGTATGTTCGCACGGTGGATAATGTGTCGCGCTCCGACGCGACACAGCGTCGTTTTACGTTTACGACGCCGTGTCGTGTGTTTTCACGACGCGGCAACGTATATTCGCACGGTGGATAATGTGTCGCGCTCCGACGCGACACCGTGTCGTTTTACGTTTACGACGCCGTGTCGTGGACATGTGGCCACGCCCTACGGAAGACTGACAAACAGTTCGAGTAAACATGTCATTATACTTCAATTAAGTCCCCAATTTTCCGAAAATCCAGTAGGTAAGAGTATGTAAGTGTCGAGGTAGGATAGCATGGTCAGTTTTTTTTATGTAACCGGTTTTTTGTCACATTTCTGTCAAAATATTAATTTTTTGACTAGCTTTTATAACCGACTGTACGTTTCTTTGAACATACGTTTCTTTTAGCAATTGATGTTCACTGATAAGTAAAGATCCCAACTCAGAAGGATTGCTTTATCTATTACAGAGTTCTTAGGGCCACCTTCCGGCCCCATGGTAACATATTTTTGTATTGTCATCAAAGTTAAGTAATATTAACAGTAAAAGCAATAGATATTAGATAACAATATATTTTAGTCTTCTTCTTTGTCTTGTCCTTATCCCACATTAGGTGGGGTCGGCTCTCCTTATCCTACGGCGCCAAGATGATCTATCTTGGGTTGTCGGGTCGGGTAATTGGGCTTTCTCAATAAGCTTGGCCATACTCGTCCACCACGTCAAAGGGGGCCGTCCTCTTCCTCTCTTGCCCTCCGGGATAGCCATCGCCCTCTGCACCACGTGGTCGTTATCCCTCCGCATGACATGGCCATACCACCTTAAGCGACTTTCAGTAAGCTTTTCCGAGACGGGCGATACTTTAAAGCTGCCTCTAACGTGTTCGTTGCGTACTTTGTCTAGTCTCGTAACGCCGCCTGACCATCTAAGCATTTTCATTTCGGCCACGTGCAGCTTTTGAACATGTGCTTCCTTGATCGTCCAACACTCTGCTCCGTACATCATAGCTGGTCTCACTGCAGTTTTGTACACCTTGCCTTTTGTGCGTATAGGCATCCGCGGGTCGCAGAGAACTCCTGTAAGTGTCCGCCACTTCTGCCAGGCTACGTTGACTCTGTGTGCCACATCTGCCTCCACATTTCCGTCGGGTGTAACAATTGATCCCAGGTATTTGAATTTGTCGACCTTTGGCACTTGTATAACAATATATTTTAGTATTGAACAATTATCGATTGTATAAAGAATCCGTTACGCTACGCTGCCATTACGCGGCAATATATCTGTCACTGTGCTGGGTTGCCAGTACCATCAAGCACGTTCCGAAATACGGCTAACAGTAGGTATCCAAAACTTCACCTAAATCGGTAAAGATATATGCTCCAAAGATCGAGTTGCAAGATGCACCCGAACAAAGTTACAAACATATACATTGTGTATCGTTAAATAAAAGCTTGTAAAAAAATGCACATGACAGAGCGTTAACTATTTTGAAAAACATAACGTTTTGACACGTCACGGTTTATTCATCTCATGTTACTGTAAATAAAGAGAGAGAGAGAGAGAGAGAGAGAGAAGAAATAAGAAATAACTTTAATTACATTACACGGTTGTGATGTCAATCGAATATCAAAGCGCTTGAATTTTCATAAAACTTAGATAACACACCTTGTACACAGCTGCAAAAATGTACAGTATGTACGTTCTATTACAAATAACATTCCTTTCAGATTAAACCAATATTAGCTAGGACATTTTCTGATACATTCAGTAAATACAACAATAATAAAATAAATAAACCAGTCATACAAGCGTACGACTGAGATGGGTTAGTACTCGTACAATAATAAACCGACACCTCACTCCGCACTCAAAGAATTAAAGTAATTAAACAAATTAACTACACGTACGCTGATGTTACAAGATTGTTTCAATTTGCCCCTGGTTACAGTAATTGCCCGCGCTTTTATAACAATTCCCTTTTAATTATGTAATGAAACAATGTAGTGTCAATTATAACTGACTCAGAAGCTATTTTAATTCTACACTATTCTGGTAAATAATCATAAGAACACGCAGTGCAAGATAATTTTACATCGCGATTTATACGGCGTCTGAAAGTTTCAATGCTATAACACAAGCAGTCAACCAGTATTAAAGTCCGTAACACCAAAAATGCCAAATACACACAAAGATGATAAAGATGTGCTTGCAAAGACGAACATAACCAAAGGTTGTCTGGAAGTCTCGAAGAAGTAAGACCTCTAATTGTAATTTCTTGCGATGTATTTCTCCTGTTTGTTTCATGAGGTGTGCAATAAAGAGTACTGTGTATTGTAACATACTTCTATACTATTATAAAATTCTAGTTTTGTATTGAAAATATTCTATGGAGAGTGATCATGATTTCAAGAAAAATCTTAATAGCGTGATGAAGGATCGTCTTTTGTTTTGTATAGGCGCACGGCGCCATCTGTTGGTCATAATTTACTTTGTCCTCGCATCACGCCAAAACGGCTGGACGGATTTTAACCAATTTTGGTACAGAGATAGCTGGATATCCAAAGATGGTTATAGGATACTTATTACCCGACTACGATATAAGAAAAAATACGCGTATGCAGTTGCGGGTACCTACTAGTATAGTAATAAAGACTTGTTGCTGTGCCGCATACTATTTGATGTTGTCTGTACAGTCCACCAATTTGATTCCTATCACTATAGAACCTTGTCACAATCACAATTCAAGATTTCAAGCGGCTTTCATATTGACGTTCACTGTGACAAGGTACGAAATGGCCTAGGAATCAAATCGGTTGACTGTACATAAGACATCCGTCATCTGAGTTTGATCCTAGATTCCAGTGTTTGCCGGGAGCGGACAGCGGAGCGTACTCGAACAGTCACACAGACAAAACAAAGTAATTTGCTAAATTACTCATTCATAAAAATAGTGAAACGTGCATGACCCCAAAAGGCATCTGTTGAGACTCACGAGTACCCATTCAAATTCAAAACTTTATTCTGCAAGAAGGCTACAAGAGCATTATATAAAAAAAATACAATAATAAAAACATCATAGTAGTAATTAATGTAACAGACAAATCACGAATGCGCTGCGAGTGTAAAACTTGTTACCGATCTCAATCTCAATCTAAAAACACTGTTATCCTTTTTTATTATTAATACATGAAGTTATGTAAATACTTATAATATAAAATATACAAATATTGTTAGATATATTACATAAATACTTATAATGAATATTGTTATATCGAAATATTGTTTGTTTCTCGCTTAAGTGATTTGTAATCTTAAGAGAAATAAATATATTTGAACTGAACTGAATCACTGGGCATATTTTACAGCAACATGAGATGTATATTGTCTCCGGGTATAAGAATCTGCCCAAATGCACAGAATCTTATTCACAGCTCCCGATGACCTTATGCCGCATTCTCTCCGCAGTGCACCCCTGACGCACTGCACCCGAACCACCCGTAACTTTAACGCTGTTACGACACAGCGTCCAAACCAAATATCGCCTGCCGACCGCCAAAATTCACTATTTCTGTCACTATACTCTCCAATCTAGTCTGTAGATTGATACTGAGATGCGAGCTTTGTTTTAAGTAGGTATTTTATTGTTACTTTAGTGAGTTTTGATTTTCAACAGACGATATAAAAAAATGTACCAAAGCCGATTTCAATAAAACTAAAAAGCCAAAATAACCCGTTCAAGTACAGAATACATTTGACTCACCCTTTGAAGTCGGTCCCAAACCACTCAATTATTATATTTATGTATTATAGTTTACGTGAGTTTTGGCATCGACTTCAAAGGGTGGGTCAAATATAATCTGTACTTGAACGGGTTATTTTTGGCTTTTTAGTTTTATTGAAGTCGTTTCTTTTTTGTTATTTTTTTTAAGTGATTAATTTAAAATATTTATGGCGGGGTGATCGGGGAGGGCATGCATTTCGTTTGAATTATCTCCTAACTCCTTAACCGTTAAGGAGTTGTACCTTCCATCGTCAGCTCAGTATTGGAAGATGATGACTACCATATGCAAATACTTAAATAATTTTAGAAAATATATGAAAAACATTATGGGTTATTTCAGGAATTCCTTCGATTCCTCATGGATCTCATCATCAGATCTTCACCAACATTTTATGGGACCAACTTGGAGATGTCTATTCATGAAACTAAAAAGAATTTTCCAAATCGACTCATACATAAATGACGGAGTTCTGATGTAACAAACATTAAAAATAATAAAAAAAAACCGAATTGAGAAGCTGCTCCTTTTTTTGAAGACGGTTAAAAACCATACATAGCAGTGGCGTCCATGCATGCTTATTCCCATTAACATGGCTATTGACTACCTTGTACTTTCATCACATCACCTCCAGTGTGCTCAAGAATACTTTTAACACTACTCAGCGGTAAAAAGTGAATGTTGTATTATTCTATTACTTTACTAGAAGAGCAGGTTGACTGGTAGAGAATGCCTTCTGGCGTTAAGTCCGCCATTTGTATAATCGGGTAAAAAGGATAGTCGTCTTCGCGGGAGCACTATATATCTGCAATAAATCTTGTCGATGCATAGTTCCGTATTTATAAAAGGTTAAGGAAAGGAACTCAATGCCTCTAGGCCAATCCTTATTTATGAGGCAATGAACTCAGATAAGGTTTAAAAAACGATAAATCAATGTGACGTGTTAAAGCGTTGTATATTGCACGATGACTCATCGTAATGGCTTCATCATTTAGATAATACAATAGGAAGCGGCCTGGACAGTGTGAAGGACGCGTCCTTTACTTCCTTCCTTGTCTGGCCCTTAAACGTCAATGTACGGTCTTTATAAGGGAAAGATTGAGGCTTATACACATTGGGACGGGTACGAAGAAAATAATACACTTATCTCTTTCAGAAATAAGTGAGTAAATGCTAAAAAGGAACCCCATTGCGACACAGACTGTGCAAAGAAACGTTCAGGGGCATTTCACTCAGTACTTTACAGATTTAATAGCTACATTAAAACTTGCGTGCGTTTAGTACGAGACCTGCTCGATAGATGGAGCTAAATTTAATATTTGAATTAGTATCATTAAAATGAAATCTGTTTTATGTTATTATTTAATCCATAAATAAACATATAATAAAAACATAATTATTATAGGTTACTAGCTTTTGCCCGCGACTACGTACGCGAGGAACTTGATAAAAGGGATTATTAAAAGCGCCTAAGCAAATGTAAGAGCAATTGTGCTTTTGGTCTAATAATTACATTTCTGACAGGGTCACCGCACCCCCAACAGAAATGTTCACCCACTTTTCAACCTTTTTAGGTATAATTTCCAGGATGAAAATTATTTTATGTCCTTCCTCGGATATTAAACTATCTCTATGAAAAATTTCATCAAGATCGAATCGAACACGACACCCTTCGGCCAGACGTCTGCTTGCGGTGGTGTATGAATAAATTCATTCATTAATGGGCCATGCATTTGTGCAGCCCATAGTAATGCCGTGGTATAGTCGTGATGCTGACGGAGGGCTAGGCGGTGTAGTGAACCTCAGCCTGATTCCTTAGAGTCCTAGGTAGGATTTGTAGTCGAGGTTATACTAAACTTTCCTGAGAATGCACACCCTAACCTTAGATCACGCCTAGAACTGCGCCAGTGGTCCCAAAAATTTCTTTTGCATTGGGATCCTTATCATGTTCTTTTTTTCTTATATTTTCTCTTTATTTATTTTTTGCGTTGCAAAACTGTTCGTACAGTTTGTCTGCAGGTGCGAGTCTCTAATTAAAATGTCACTACAGTTAAAATGCAATAATTAAAACAAAGGTTATTGCGTGCTAAACTTTCCTGAGAATGCACACCCTAACCTTAGATCACGCCTTGAACTGCGCCAGTGGTCCCAAAAATTTCTTTTGCATTGGGATCCTTATCATGTTCTTTTTTTCTTATATTTTCTCTTTATTTATTTTTTGCGTTGCAAAACTGTTCGTACAGTTTATCTGCAGGTGCGAGTCTCTAATTAAAATGTCACTACAATTAAAATGCAATAATTAAAACAAAGGTTATTGCTAAGCACTTGAGTGAGCTATGTAGATACATAGCTACACCACTACCGTGGTGGGTTTGCATATATACGAAGCACACGCAAACAGTTCCTAAGAATCTACTACACTGAAGACTACGATGCGTAAGCAATATACGCAACCCACCTGTTTAAAAACCTATAGTATAGCCCAAATTGAATATTTCAGCTCGTCTGATTTCTGGTAAACTGTCGTAAAGTCATGTACGTTTGATTGTCTCGGTTGCATGTGATATCAGCCGCCTTTACGATTGCAGCCACGTAAAACTGTATGAAGCTGCCTTATTAACCGGGTCACCACCAACCGCACCCACCCACAAATACAACTGTCAAGTTGTAAAAAGCATGTATTACCGTCTCATCTGACACAACACGAATTCATAAAAAAAATCACAACACTATCAAATAAACAAGCGCTGTAAATAAATCACATGTTCAAAATCTAATAAGAAAACAACTTCGCCCGTGTTATACTTTTTTTTTTACCGTAGTATCCTATATAACCTATGGATTTCGCGGCTATCCCATTCCCAAAATTGGTTAAAAATCCGTCCAGCCTGCGTCACGATGAGCGAATAAGGAAATGTTCACCAACAGACGGCACTATACGGCCGCACGCACATACAAATCCTGTATCACGCTGTCAGGATTTTTCCTAAAATAATAACCTATAGAAAACAAACTTTAAATACAAATTTAGATTTTATAATATTATAGATAAATAAGGATCATAGCTACCTACACATACACGAGGTTTTTTTGGTCTTTTATATGTATTATTCAATAGTCACTATAATTGATGAATAGGTACATGAATATGATAAATGAAAAACACTTAAAGGCAATTAATAAAAATGATTGGTTAATAGCGCAGACTACAGATGGTAAATATAAAAAAGTTATTCGAATTCAAGGCCAGTCTTTACCATTACCAAGGATAGGATAATTATTTGGTTATGCTCGTTGCTAGCATAACAGAGAAGTGCCTTGTTAGCATAAATATGCAATAGGATTTTTGAAAATTCATAACCTACAGTCCGATAGCTCTCTCGAGTAGGCTAATTTCTCTGACGGCTTTAGTGACGATGAAAAAATTGTTGTGTTTCGTATTTGGAGAAAATGTAGTTCGTTCTGATTCAGAATCCTACTCAGAGTATTCAGTACATAAAATAAGTGACCCAATTTCTGTGATTCTGTAAGCACCCAGGATTCTGAGCTGGAATAACCTAAATTTTCTCCAAACGCAAAAAACAAGGAAATGAACAACGTTTTGTTAAAACGCCCCGGTCCTTCTTTGGTGTTTTTATTACGTGCGGTCGGTATAAACCCGGCCGACTCATGCACCGATTTACGGGCGTCGCAACGCAAACCGAATGGCCTTATTGGAGTCAACACACGGCCGTGACATCGAGTTGGACTCGCCGTGCGGGTTGCATTTTACAATCGGTGACAGAAACGCGACCCCTAACATACTAACCTACTGCGGGATTTTTAGGGTTCCGTACCTCAAAACGAAAAAACAGAACCCTTATAGGATCACTTTGTTGTCCGTCTGTCTGTCTGTCAAGATCCTTTTTCTCACGAACGCGTGGAGGTATCATGTTGAAATTCATATCAAATACTCAGGTCTACTGTCCCTTGGAGCTGTGGAAAAATCTTACTTCTAAGCCAACGAAATCAAAAGATACAGCCGTTCTAAAGCCACAACTTTGACAAATTTCCGGAAAATGCGACTATACAGTTTATTAAATGCGCATATCTCCGTAACTAAGTACTCATTTATTATCATACTCATACTCATTTATTTATAAAATGTTTTTCAATTTTACATGTCACATATTGAATTATTAAATTATATTAAGTAGGTTACATTATTCCATTTAATTACACATTTCAAATAATCAATCATTAAAATACAATACAAAATTTAAATAACATTAACAATCTGTCTTTGAAACATAATTTAAAATGTAAATTATAGTAAATTTTATTCTCTACAACGTTGTTTCAGTTTTTTTGCTAGCTCTAGCTAAAATGCTCTTAGACGAAGATATAAGCAAAAATCTAAAGAAAGTGCCGGTTTTATCAAAATGGCGGCGGGCGCGGAGGGGGATTCTGCATTTTGCATATTAAACACGCACTAACCATCCTATACAACATATCAAAAAATCAAAACTACCGGACCGTTTCTAAGGTAAAACCCCTTTATTCACTGAATTATTTTGTTCGTCGTCATTTATTTAAATATTATGTTGAAGTAAATCTGCTCAACATTTTCCTAGTCATACGTTGTACCTATAAGTAAGAAACATTAGCTTGGTTAGATCTACTTTATTGCGGCACTTCCGGACCTTAACTTACCGTTTATCGATTGTAACTGATATTTGGGGCCCTAAATGTCGAAGTTTAGCCCTTCAAACGACCTTCTCATCGGGCAAGTTATAATTTATAATACTTGATAAAGGGCAAGGTACAATACTTGACAAAGATTAATTTCATTGAGAAAATCCGGCTCGAAGGATCATATTTCGGGGAAAATTATAATATTGTAAGAGCGACAGCAATAAATGTGTCAGATTAATAAGGATTCCGTTATTCGTTGGCTCATGAAATTGCCAGATAAAAGTTGGATAAGCGATGATGAGCAAAATTTGATAGGAAAGATTGTTATAATGGGATTTGATGAGAAGCGCTTGGCTGGAAGTAAGGACTGTTGACGAATAAAATTAAGATCCATCGTCTAGTTATGTTGGTTATATATATACGGCTGATTATACCTATCTAAATAATTGGCGAAATTGGGTGTAAATAGCAAACAAAACACTGTTGATAAATATAAATATTGGAGTTCATCGCACAAATATTGGCCCTTGCCGGGATACGAACGTAGGATCTTCGGCTCTGTAGAGCGCGAACCGCGTCGTCTATTAATATTGTAAAGAGAAAATAAGTAACATAAATGCATCTGTGATAGTAAATGTCTCATGCAAAAAACAAAATAATAATATGATTTTATAAGTTAAAGTGTCGAATACTATATTTATTTATTTAAACTTTAATAAGACCACTACCGAGTGGAAGCCCGAAATCTCTAATCGTGAACGTGGCAGACCTCGCCGGCGGTGGCGGGACGACTTGGAAGTCTTCTTCAAGGATTTGCCAGAAATGAAATTACTGGAAAAAAGGGACTTTGCCCCGCAGTAGGGTATTACGGGCTCAATATGGTAATATTAAGTTAGTAAGGGGTTCCTAAAATAGGCGCAGCGCACCAAATTTATCATCATCATCATCATCATCATCATCATCATCATCATCATCATAAATGTAAGAGTCAAATCTGGTCGGTGTAGCTGATGAAGAATGTTGTTGTCTCCAACTAACTCTGTCCATAGCCACTTCCTTAACTTCCCTATACGACATGATGTCTACCATCTTTTTTATTTGTTGAATTTAACTTATTCTTGGCCTTCCTCTTCCTCGATTCCCCTCAAACTTTCCTTCTATGATTTATACTTATCTACTTAAATATTATTTGCAGATGCCAAACATTACAATTTAAATTGTTACAAAATAAAGAAAGACAATAATGGTAGGTAGTACAAGATAGATTGAAGTTCTTGGGAAAGAAAATATTAGCAAATGTAATTTTATTTAAAGATACTTTTTACTTTGCAATAATATTCGGCACTTTCTCATTCATTGCTATTGCCAGCGAAAGTGGTTACCGCAAAACAACCCAAATTCACGCGCTTCACCGCAAACCGGAGATATCCGCTGGGAAGGGAAAAGGGATACAGTATAGACCCGAAAACTATTACCCCATTAAAACTTTGATCAATTAGTAAATTTTCATGCTTTACGTGGCTTTACCTTGATATTAATATGTAAAGTTCTTACCTAAAGATATTGAACTCTTCGAATAACTACGCGTAAAACGAGTGTTCATAGAACTTTTGACTTTATGCGAAACTGGCTTCACTCTCAAGCGCTGACCATGTTTTTAAGCGTATATATTCTAAGATTAGATTACTCGTCTATTTTTGATATTAAAGAAACTACGGTTTAATTCGATTGACCTCAACATATAACCTCATCATATCATTTTATCTATCCAAAATATCACTATAAGAGATACTATACCTACACTTCTACAGTAAGAAGTGTTGCTAGCGCAAAAAATGTTACCCGTTTGTTAGATATCAGTCATTTTCGGAATTACCCGCCATTCGGAATTAGCCGAGTGCACTATAATATGAGCATTTCTACAAAAGTTCGTGCTTTTTTAGAAATATACATATATGCTTTCCGGCCGTTCCGGTTCCCACATGTCCCATCCGATTATCATGAAATTTTGTAAGTAGGTTCGATAATAATCTCATAAAAATTTTAAGAATCAGTGACAAGTTGCGGCGCCAGTGTACGGGTAGCTGTCCCTGATGAAGAGCTCTGTACGAGTTCGAAACATGTCGGGCCGTTCCTGACAATCTCACGTGAGTGTAAACAGCATACAATAATTAGGTTCGATAATTAGGTACAAGGATTTTTTGTTGATGTAAGTATGCGAAATTAAACCAAAATAACAAAACAAAAGTCTAATTCGAAAAGGTAAAAAAATTACATATCTCACAGAGCCACTAAATTGTTCTATGACAAAACTCTTAGTCCGAAGAAACGATATTTCAGAGAGAAAGTTCACAAACTCATAAGGTATCGAGGTAAACGCAAATGCGAGGTTCGCGTGCGGCGGGTAGCTATATTTAAAGGTAACCCTTGTAATGGGTACAGCAATATCAGAATATGACTAGCGAGAAACCTCAAGGTTGGGTTAGCCCAAAACTGAAGACCATACAAAATTTAGATTAGGGCACTACATTGTTGTAAGCTATCGTTCCTTTGAAGGCTAAATTTGTGTTAGGCAGTTTTGTTCAATGGAAATGATTTTGTAATTTTCGCTTACTATAAATATTCTACAAGTCAAGTGAACTTATAATGTAACAGTACCTTAGTAATGTAACATTACACACCGCTCTAGGTAGGTAATTACTAATTAGTAAAACCCCAGCAGATCGCAATCATGATAAATATGCGATCTGGCGCTTTACTAATTACCACCCGTGGTTGGTCTAAAGTTTTACGTCTTGCCTTGGCTAGGAAGTGAGGTTTTCTCCTCGCGTAGCGGTCAGTAAATCCCACTTACGGCCTATGCCTATTACCTGTGCCAAAATTGGGAAAGGGTTACCTTTTTAACACGCTTTATTATAGCTTCACTTGTAAGTAAATTTGTAATTAACAATAATGGACGTAAATTTTAACTTCTTTCTAATCGTATCGAAACGAAACTTTGCATGTACATGAATTTGACGTGACAATACAATAATTTGCTCTCTTGGAGCTGATCTTGATGGAGACGGAAGATGGCTATTAGGAACTTCTAAAGAGCACAAGATAAACCATCGTGTTTTGGCCGATTTAATTGGTCTTGACGAGCAATTAACGTTTGTGTAAGTAAACCAAAATGCAGTCACCGATAAAAGTATTACACAATTATAAAGTTATTCCATGTTTTTTCTTATGTTATCCTATCAGCCGAAACATGTCCACTAATGGACAAAGGTTTTTTTTACATCGAACGGTCGTGCGCCGCCTTCATCCAACGGCTTCCCGTAACCCTGACCAGATTTTCGGCCCACCTTGTTGGGGACTTTTCCACGCTGCGTGTTCCTGTACGCGGGCGCCACTCCAGAGCTTTTCTGTCTTTCGTGTGACAAGGCCGAGAATTGTTCAGTTGGAGTTATCGAAATGCCTCGACGAATTCAGGTTATCAATCGACGCAGAATGAAAGCAATATCTCGTGTGTAGGTGTTCGTTAGCGAACAATTCGCACACCGTAGAGAAACAGAGCACGTCATGCAAATAGCATGGGATTATGCCATGTGTGGTGTTACGTGGGAGCTAGGGGTGTCAACAATTTTCGTTGTCAACGTGTGAATGATCGCGCAACATACATACATAGATACGATCAATTTAACGTTGATTTTGATAAAGATGCGTTTCGAGCAACATAACTTAGCCGACCCAACCAAGGTTGTAGATATAGCTCAGACAGTCGCCAACTTAAGTGGCAGTGGGCATTGCTGGTAGAACCGATGTCCGCTGGGGCTGAAAGGTTCGTGAATAGCGACCGCGTACCGAAAGACGCAGCGTGGAAGGCCCCCAACAAGATAGTCTGACGACCTGGTTAGGATATAGGAGGAGGATAGCTGAATGAAACAAAACACTGTTCCATCTGACAGAGAACGAGCGAGTGATTAAGCAAACACGAGTTGGAAATCATCTTACACACGAGTTTCGTACAAAACTTTACTACGCATCTACGAGAAAATAGAAAATACTTTACTCATACTCACAAAGACTGTTTGCATTGGAAAAAAGTGTTTTGATTTGATTTATCCGGCCGGCCTTAACATTTTTTACTTCTTCAAAAACATTGTACGGGTTTAAATTTATGATTCGTCCCTTCATCTCGACATTATTTCAGCAGATAATTTGCACAAAACAACTTCGAAATAAACTAGACATCAATAAAAAATGGCGGGGTTATTTGTAAACTGCGCTCGACATGTCTACTACTGCGCATGTGCAAAAGTATTTTTTTAATATTCGTCTTATGTCAAAATGGCACAAGCGCGTGTACATTCAGCCAAATGTATTTAATGAATAACAATTTAAAGTTCGTTTATTAGGGTTCCGTACCCAAAGGGTAAAAACGGGACCCTATTACTGAGACTTCGCTGTCCGTCCGTCCGTCCGTCCGTCCGTCCGTCCGTCTGTCACCAGGCTGTATCTCAAGAACGGTGATAGCTAGACAGTTGAAATTTTCACAGATGATGTATTTCTATTGCCGCTATAACAACAAATACTAAAAATAAAATAAAATAAATATTTAAGGGGGGCTCCCATACAACAAACGGGTTGGTTGCGTTAACTTTGCACCTCATTTGTATGGGGCGCTATACATACCAGGTGCAAACTTAACTTAACCACTTAAGGATGAAAAGTGTTTGTACGGAACCCTCTGTGCGCGAGTCCAACTCGCACTTGCCCAATTTTTAAATCAAATTTTATATCTAATGTAATGAATGACGTGTTAAATGAATTAATTAATGAAGTATTGGTTTTATTGTACTTTTATATGTAAGTAATAATAATCGGTATTTGACTAATTTATCAAACTTTTTGTAAATAATAAAACCTCTTTGTGTGAGGCTGTCAGATACAGCTAGAAATTAAAAAAAATTAAAAGTAAAAAGCACTAGTGTGGAAAAGTAGTACTTTCCGCACAGTTTGAATGCCTAGAATACGCTCTTTTCGAGCACATGCATTGTAAAACATTTTATAGAATACTTCACTTCAAAGAATTTTCATTTATCCAAAACTTTCCAAGTGTCAACCCTATTATATCTGACAGCCCTGTTTCAAACGCGCGAATCAGAGCATACACGTCCATTAGTCTGTGGCATTACTGCGCGCATTGAGGCGTGTCAGTGCTTCTAGAACACTAACAGTTTCTGTGTGTGCTTTAATAGTGTGTCGAATCAAGTCCGTTTACAGCGTAGCGTACACAGCGTAGTAATAGCTTAACCTTAAGGTGTTTTGATATTTGTTACTCAATACCTAACGAAAAAGTCATCAAAAGCAATTGAAACCATGCGGTTCGGATGGGTTACAGATTAAAATACAGAATGCTTAAATTTCGGTGACGTGGTCAAAGTATGGTGCAAAGTATGCTTACTTACTAAATGGCTCAGCGACCCAAAGCGAGTCTCGGCCTCTGACGCGAGTTAGCACAAGTTGTCCCGATCTGGCACCATTTCGCGCCAGTTACCGGCCAGCACCTCTAGCACAACTCACAAGCGACTATTTCTCGCGCGAGATAATTGCCTGTTTCTTTCTGTGCAGTTATGTGAGAAAGTGACGGGTAGCGCTATGCACTAAAACCACCACACAACTAGAGAAAGACTGTGGCAACCCTAATTCAGCTGGTTCTATGTATTTCAGATGCACTAATCAGCTGCGTTCATTACTCAGCGGTATCAGGCGCATTCAGACACGTCATTATTGTCGCGTGATAAGCTTCACAATTAATGCCTAGCCAGGGCCGGGCTAATTTAGAGCTAAGTATATCCACATGTGGGTAATGGATAAAGAATGAGGTAATAATTGGCAATTTATACTTTCCAAGGCTTACAATACAACAATTCTTTATTGCACACCAACAAGAAATTTTTTACAATTGAAACCTTAATTTATAAATGGTAGACAATAGGCGGTCTTATCGCTAAAGAGCGATCTCTTCCAGACAACCATTGGGTAGAAGAATAAGCAAAAATAAACAATGAAAGAGTAGGTGGTGAGATAAAAAATTCAGCAACATAAATAACATAAAGTATAAGTCATACACATACTTAAATAAATATATATAAAGATACATATATACAACATACATATATACAAATAATATACATATATTATAATATAGGCAAAAATACACATATACACAAGAAAAATAATAAATACAACACAGCTGATATCCAACTTAGCTAGGAAAATTACCAATAGCACACAATAAGCTATGGGAGCGACAAGTAGTGATCTTTTAATTTAATCTTAAAAACAGATCTTCTTCAGATCCAATGGAAGAGAATTCCATAATAGAATGGCTTTAAATGTAAAAGAATTCGAATAAAATTTAGACTTTGCTGCCGGAACAGAGAGTAAATAATTTTGAGCAGATCTAACTGATAACAGGTAACTAAAACGATCTTTAAGGTAGCGGGGAGTTGCAGGGTTAAAAAGAACACTATAGAGAAGGGACAAAATATGAAAGTTTCGACGAAGGCGGATAGGGAGCCACTTGAGTTGTGAACGGAAACTAGAGACATGGTCAAACTTGCGTAACCCAAATATAAACCTAATGCAGACGTTTTGAATACGCTCAAGTTTGTTAAGCTGCTCCTCCGAGAGGTCAACATAGGAAACATCAGCGTAATCCAAAATAGAGAGGAGTAAATTTTGAGCAAGGGTAATTTTAGTAGCGATGGGAAGAAAATTACGAAGTCTCCGCAGTGAAGCCACTGAGGCAAACACCTTCCTACTAACCTCGCTGAGCTGAGGCACCCAAGAAAGAGTGCGATCCATGATAATACCTAAGTTTTTAACTTGCAGAGAGAAAGGAATCAGAACGCCATCGAACTGAATAGGTGGCAAGTTTGCAAAGTCGACTTTGGCGATCATCTTAGAGCTGCCAATGATAATAACTTGCGACTTAGCAGGATTTACTTTTAAACCATAGCCTCTACTCCATTCCAAAATGCGCTCTAAATCACAATTCGTTGAGCATATGACCGATGGCAGATCAACAAGCATACCCTGAGAATATATTTGAAGATCGTCGGCATAAAGGTGATAAAAAGAAGATAAGTTACGAGTAATGGAATTAATGAAAATAGAAAATAACAACGGAGACAACACGCCACCCTGCGGAACGCCGGCCAACGTGCTGCACCAAGAAGAACGGGAAGTATCCACCTTTATACGTTGCCGACGGCCGGTAAGATAACTATGAAACCAATCAATAACCGCAGGAGATATGTTAAGAGAACGTAGTATCGCCAGTAGAATATCAAAATCTACCGTGTTAAACGCGTTACTAAAATCAAGCAGCGTCAGTACCGTCAGTTTCCGATCACTCATACCTGACCGAATATCGTCTGTAACTTTTACGAGAGCAGTAGCCGTGCTATGACCTGATCTGAAACCAGACTGGTAAGGATTAAAGAGATCATTGCGATTAAGAAAAGAAGTGAGTTGCTGGGAAATCAAACGTTCAAGGACTTTGGACAGGAAAGGAAGAATGGAAATGGGGCGATAATCTGAAAAAGAGGAAGGATTAGGTTTTTTAGGTAAAGGAATAATATCCGCATCTTTCCAGATAGTCGGGAATACACTACATGAAATTGAAGAATTTAGAATGCCGGTAATGATAGGAACAAGGAGATCAAGGATGGGAAGGATCATATTTCGACTCACGTCATCGGTACCGACAGCGTTGGAATTAATAGATAGTACGTTCTTCTTAACATCACTGTCGGAAAATTGAGTAAGAGAAAAAGGACTACAGTCTGGAGTTGGGAGAGATGAAAGATAACTGAGGGTTCTGACCTTAGCAGGGCCGCTAAAAATGGAAGAAGAAGAGAAATGCTGATTCAACTGGTCAGTATCGACGTCTTTAGAACAGGAGTTTTGCTGATTTTTCCCAACTCCAAGTGACTTAAGTAACTTCCACACTTTAGCAGGCTTCTAATTTTCCAAACGTTTTATTTACCAACCTGATCTTTCTGAAATCGCAGACGATTACTTTATTTTAATTTATTACACAGACCAAACCTTGTGTAACAAAAGATCCTAAATCTAAAGTTCAGGCGAAGCTGAAGGCTACTGAGGAGGGTCACAGGCCGTGCCCTTTCCTTTATGTATTTTGAGGACGCCCGAAGAAAAGGCTCCTGAGGAGGGCCACAGGGCGAGCCCTTCTCTTCCATGTAATTTAAGCAAGCCCGAAGAAGAGGCTCTTGAGGAGGGCCACAGGGTGAGCCCTTTCTTTCCATGTAGTTTTAGCAAGCCTGAAGAAAAGGTTCTTGAGGAGAGCCACAGGCCGAGCCCTTTCCTTACATGTAATTTAAGCAAGCCCGAAGAAGGGGCTCTTGAGGAGCGTCACAGTCTGAGCCCTTTCCTTCCATGTAGTTTTAGCAAGCCCGAAGAAATGGCTCCTGAGGACAGCCACAGGCCGAGCCCTTTCCTGCCAAAAATCCTAAAGCTAAGTTCAGGCGAAGCTGAAGGCAGGCCGAAGAAAGTTCCGTGTAGTATCGATTGCTTGATGGGGTGTCTCGTTCGGATTCCGAAGAATAAGTCTTGAGTTAATCTACTTACAATCTGCATTTTGAGCGTCAAATATTTGAGGAACCTCGACACGAAAGAAGAAGAAGAATCCACTCACCATGGTTGAGTCTGAATTTGAGATGCTTCTCCATGACGCTGGCGTCGACCAGCAGCGAGATCTCGTCGAGAGCGAGCGCCGCCCCCGCGCGGCACCTGGCGTCGGGACATGACACCTCGTAGGCGCCATTGCACACCTCGAACTCCACGTACGCTTTCATGCACTGTAACAATGGAGAAAGTATGTTAGTTTGGTGTTTAGATCATTATTGACATACATGAAAATAAGTGGAGAAAAAAGGGGGACAAAGGGAAAGGTTATCTCGTATTAAAAGCCTGGTATTTTAGTTCATGTTGTGTACGATGCACCTTTTAGCTTTGAGGTATCTATCTATAGGCCACAGTTCTCTGAAAATGTACTATTTGAATTTCAACAACAGGGTAGTTATGTTGTTGATATTTATGCTACCGATTCGCACGAAAGCGATTTCCCTCTATTCATATTCCTTATAAAGAAGGCTTAAGTATGAAACCTTCTTCCGGACAAACGCTTTCCCCGAACAATACGTCTTGTATCTTCACAATAAGAGAATGAATAGGCACTACATCCCTTCCACGAATTGCACAATAGTTACCTTCAATTTTCCTTTAAATTAAATTTTCCTTCCTCCCACAGACACAAATTGCTGCTGTTTACTCTGTATTCAGTTAATATCAGCCACACTAACACGCTAACAGTAGGTATTTGTGCCCATTGAATCCGCTTCGATTCATCGTCAGATCATCGCCACCGGATTGGAAAATTATAGCCATCACTCGCTCCTGCATTCATGTGGGATTTCGGGCACAAAAAGATATCGAATCTATGGCTATTCACTGGGACAATAGGGCATTTGCTGTAAAATATAGGAGGATATATTGTACTGGGTCAGCCTGAATGTCCTTTGGTCGTACCTATGTCTCCAGGTCAGTAAGACATTATTCTGCAAAGGGTAAAACCTATTAAGGTTATTGTAATCTGTTTTGTCCCCGAATTGGCGCGTTTGTTGTCATACCTACTTTTCCTTCTAGCACAACGGTGCCATTTGTAACCCTTTGTAGTGGAATAAGTATTGTTTTAATCTTCTCGTTCGATTTAAAGTCACCTAAGGTAATTGCGTCTTTGCAGGCGAATGCATATTTTGATGAAAACATCAGCATTATTTTAAAACTGAATCTCATTATGAAACAGGTGAATTGTTATTGTTATAAAGCTTCGTAAACAAGCAGACATTCAATTTGAATTCTGATATTTTTAGAAACTTACGGTGAAATACTTAACCCTCTCCATAGATAAATGTAACTACAATTTTAGAATTATATAATTGTATAAATGTAGTATAGAAATTCTACGACTCCTACGACTAAGTACAAGAATACAATACAAGACAACGTACACTTTATTACACACCTCATAAAACATACAGGAGAAATACAAGGCAAGAACTAAAGTATACTTATAATCGCACCGAAGAATATTTGATGACACTTGTATTGTAATATTTAGTTCGCAGACGTTACCATTTCTCAAACTGTATTCCAAGTAATGTTACATTTGTCATCTTGTTATGGTCGCATCGTTGAAATCGAGCAGCTTGTGAAAGTGGAAGCAATTTCCTGCAGAATGATTGCAGTCTTGTTCGAGACAATAATGGCATAGTCGCTCATTATTGTAAGGGGGAAATAACGGTGGAAGTGCTGGAAGTTCGCCGTTTTACCCCGCCTGTCCGAGAGAAGCTTGACTGAACTTGCTGGAAAGCATTTCTTCCGTGTTCCCTTTTCGTAACTATTTAGATTTTATACATATTTCCAGACAGTATTCGGTCACGGCGACTGCTTCACCTCCGTTGCTGGCATTCGTGTGCTCTCATGTGGCTGATTTGATGCATTTTATTGACTTTTTTTTATATTGTATTTAGGTCTATCCATACAGTCAATAACAGAGACAGGAAAGTACGTAATTTAAACTGTCACTATATTTTAATTTATTTGATCTTTTTTGAACAAAAGAAAAAATAATCGTACAAAAATTTGATTAGGATTAGTCCTAAAAATAAAGTTCTGAGAAATGAAAAGTACATACCTACCTAGTAACTAACAGTGAATACGATAATAAATAAATATTGGATTAATCACAGTAAACTCTAGTAGGCTTGTGTTGGGCATTAGACGACGATATACATACTTATGTTAGACAAATAAAACCATGACCCAGAAGTAAAAATTCGTTCCTCACACAAATATACAACAAGAAAAATATATATAGATAAATGTATCTCATGTTGTATTTTTTTCCATAATGATGAGGTGTGCAATAAACAGTATTTATAAACATGTCCTTGCTTTGACCCCTCGTTACTAAGCAAAATATGTCTCATGCATTAGATAACTTCTATCCCCCTCGGTCACCAACTATGTATTATCAAAATCACAAAGCGGCCTGTGTGTTGTGGTTTATGAATGAAATGCATTATTGTTAATTAAGCTTTGTGTTCGAAGCCGCAAACCGTCGCTTAATTTCGTGATAATTACATTCAAATTCGCTTTACTGACAGAACATAGGGCAGGACACATTTTACAGAAGCAGCATAATAAAATCGGTATACAGCGTGAAGGGCGTGAGTGAACAATGAACATATATACCAGCACACACTTTGGTGCTCGGCTCCGCCTTCGCCCTTTGTTCGTTTAAAATCGGCTTGTGTCTAGCCGTAGCAGGTCACACTCGTCGGTCGGCCGTATGGCCACGCCCCACGACCAATTGCGTCGCAGTAAAAAACAATTGACATGGAACGAACCTGAAGAGTGAACTATCCAGTGGCGCGGTGTTAATAGAAGCTGATTTCCATCGGCTTGCCTATTTTCTGGCATTTGGGTACCTTATTCTACTGCGCTTAAAGAAAACATTAGAATATATTTGACGCCACGCTACTGGAACTTTCTATAGTTCCGCCTAGGCGGTCCCGGAGCCCCTTCTTAAGGATGTGACCAATCACCTGACTTGAAATCCGTATCTTAGCTCCGTTTCTTTTGTGATTGGTCGATTCCGCACGACTCCGCTCCGCTCCGCTTCAGTGGAGACGCACCCTAAGAGTCTGACTCAGTCTTCCAACTTTCTCGATATATCTTGGGATACGAGCATCCTACACGACTGCGCACTGTTTCTCACCATTCATCCATCGTTAGTTCTCTTTAGCAACTTTTCTCAGTCTAAGTCGTAACAAAGTTTATTTTATTTCCAGTTTTATCCGCTTGGGAGCGACGTTGTGCTATGAAGCGATATCTTATGTTAAGGATAAGGACGTATGGAAATAGGGACATGAAGCTGTTGAAGGTTATGGCGCGCACGATTGCTGTTACCTTGTGATGATGGTATCGATACAATGATGGTCAAACGAACTTTTGTACCAATATAATTTCGAAATAGGTTGAAAAACAGTTTTCTAAGAAGATGGACCATTATGTTGACAACGCGATGCAGCAGCGCATTTAGGCAATTTGCGTCTTTTGATGATGATAGAAGCGCGACACTAGCTACCACCGCTCTCTTTATTTATTAATTGTGCCAAATAAATGTGCCCCGCCCACTGGCACTTAACACTTTGCACGCCGTTAGTTATAATCGGTACCGCGCTCCAACAGCTGATCACGAGCACCACTCGTGATGCCCTTTTTCCCAAGAACGCCGCGCATTTTTTAAGGCGCCACCTATGGTTCGCCGGCGATTTTCGGTGATATTGTAAGATTTATAAAAAAATAATTAGCGTAGATACAGGAATAATTTCTTTTTTATTTAAGAGGTGTTTTAGTATTTTATAATGATAAAAATAAAACAATGTGTTTATAATATTTATTTTACTTTAAAACTGTCGCTGAAAAGAACTCGTTTTATGAAAAAATAAAATTCACAGATCTCGTGCCTTTCACGACCTTCTGGTACATTGGAAATGCACTTAGATAGGGCAAACTATAATGGAAACAACTCTTTGCGCAAGAGAAACACAAGGGTTAGTAGCAGGTACCGGCGAGTAACGTTATTTTTTATAAACGGACTACGCCCTTTAACAAAGCTCAGCCTTTTTTTCGCCTTTTGCACACACGCTTTCGTCCGCCAGATGTGGAATCATCAGCATTACCCAAGCCACGCTATTCCTACGTTCGAGAAGACGAAGTATAGAAATAATAATCATAATTTTTTAGTTGAAGGAACTTTCTACTTCATGTGTCAAACAATTTATCTTGTAACAAATGAAAAAAACAGTCTATAGGTAAGTTCTCGTTCTCTACGTATAAAATAAGATAAAGGATAGTGGAGTCATAAAGCAATAGTAATTATATTGTTAAAATAAGTTGAGACCATGAAAAAAATAGGACTTCATTGTTTATAGCCACTCAATTGCTTTTGGTAACTACGGCTACCTGTCAACGCTTTTATTTTATTATATAAATAGAGTTCAACTCAAAATTCGAAGAAAGTGAGTAGATAGGGCCGCTTACGAGCAATAAACAAAAAATTGACTATGAAAAGGGTGGTACAGAGCCTGTCGCACGTGTCACAGTAATAATAAAATAAGTTGAAAATTAATATTTGCTTCATCACGCCATCGCCACGTAGTAGGCAGAGTAAATTTTGTTTTCTCAAACATGCAATGAAATATTGTCTTTACGTTCCTTATAATAGGCTCGGAAGTATCGCTTTTTGGGCGCAACAACTCGAGGGGACTGTAAAGGGATTTCATACTGCTTTTCAGGCCTAGGCCTGCAAAGTAACTTTTTTTTGGTTTCAACAACAAGGTCATTCCCACAGCTGGCTGGTTTGACAAAAAGCAGGTTTTCTTTTTAAAGGTTGCAGTTGGTTGTTAGACTAAAATGTCCTATTTGTCAATTAATAAAATGTTGTTCTTTGAACTATATTTTTTTATTTCATTGTATGTTTGAGAAAAGCACTATACATGCCTCGTCGTGAAAACGGATTCCCGGCCTCGTATCACTATCTATACCTACTCATTTTCTCGGCCTCTGATGTAATGTACTATTTGTTTAATTTATACGATTCATTTTCAAAGTACTAGAAGGGCACGAGATTGTGTGATACATAGGTAGTAGATTGTATAGCAAATAGAGAACCAAAGAAATAAAAAAAAATTACATAAAAGTATTTTATTGTATACATTATATATTTTTTTTTCTTACTTCATAACAAACATCTAAAAACATCAAGGTTTACAACTTAACTAAAAAAATATTAAACTTACTAGTACACGAAACTCACTAGTATACGCGCGCGCCGCACGCCGCGAAAACTCCGCCACATAAAGGTAAAGCTTTCTCCAACTCCATTACAGATAGTAAAGTTCCGTTTTTTGCAAACTGTAGCCCAACTCAATACCCCGAGTGCTTTTTTTAATTTTTTCGATATCGCTTTTCGTTTTTGAGATATCGTCGATTTAAGTTGAAAAGTCGCAAAATAATCACGTAATTTTTCGACATTTTTGCACTTTTTCGAAAAAGTTTTTGACTTTTTCAACTTTTTTTTACACCATCTTGTAGATCTCGTCAAGACACGTCTTTTGATACCCCATTGACCCGCGTAGCCTCAAAATTGACGACGCCAGAGCGATGTCGCACTTTCGCTGAAAACGGTCCCCTACCAACGCGATCGAAAAAACATTTCCAATGTTAAAAACTCTAACATGGATTTGTTAGGTAGCCCGCGCAGTGCACTGACGAGGCAGCGCGGGCGACGCATCGTCTTGCCGTTCCCCCAACCCAACCCTCACGTTAATAAATTGTATGTGTGTGGGTAGCTTAAACGTTCTTCTACACGTTGCTATTAAGCGGATCACGAACTGTGTTCGATATTTTAATACAAACAGTATGAAATCTGATCACGAGTACTATTCGTTATCCGCGACTCTAAGAAAAAATTGGGCAAGTGCGAGTCGGACTCGCGCACCGAGGGTTCCGTACAAACACTCCATCTAAGGATGGAGGAAGCGGCGGTTAAGTTAAGTTTGCACCTGGTATGTATAGCGCCCCATACAAATGAGGTGCAAAGTTAACGCAACCAACCCGTTTGTTGTATGCCCTTAAATATTTATTTTATTTTATTTTTAGTATTTGTTGTTATAGCGGCAATAGAAATATATCATCTGTGAAAATTTCAACTATCTAGCTATCACCGTTCTTGCATGAGATACAGCCTGGTGACAGACGGACGGACGGACGGACGGACGGACGGACGGACGGACGGACGGACGGACGGACGGACGGACAGCGAAGTCTCAGTAATAGGGTCCCGTTTTTACCCTTTGGGTACGGAACCCTAAAAAGGTGTCACGAGTGGTACTCGTCATCGGCGAGCTAGACATGGCAGTTATTAAAATGGCCGGCGAATTAGAGAAAAAATGCGTACCGAGTGGTTCTCGTGATCGGCGTGCAAAGTGTCAAGTTTGGCGACTGTCTGAACTATATCTACAACCTTGGTTCTCTTGATTCGAGCCCGCAAGGAAACTCCGAGCATAACTCACTCCATTGCCCTAGAGTAACTATGAGCCTTCTAATGAGGCCAATTGTTAGCGACTACGTTTCAGTGCCGTATGTAATCACTGGCAACACACATTACTTAAAAACCTTCGTCTTAAGTCACTGCTGTATTTAGGACGAGAAGATGTTCCGCAGCTTCCCGAACGCTGCCCATCCGAGTTGGATTCGACGAGTGACCTATTTTTCAAAATTCGACCTACCCTACTGGATTGTTTGTCCCAGCAGGTCTAGCATAACTTCGACACGCGACTCTTTGTCGCGTGGCAAATACTATCTCTCGCTTGCCTTTCAATACCGTGCGAGCAAAACAAGAGATGCTGACTCGTGCGACAAGCGAAGTCGCGGAAAAATATGCTAGCCTTACACAGGCAGATATACTCGTCTATAGTCTCGAGCGTAGAGTCTACAACTTTAAGTGGAGTGGCACATGGGAGTTAAACAGCATAATTTTCGTTTCGTCTTCCAGGGTCTCAGCCATGACCACGATATCATCGGCAAGGCAGAGGTTGGTTATGTATTCGCCGTTTATGTTGATGCCAAGTCCGTCACAATCCATCACACATCAGTGTGTCCCTTACCTTAGGGGTATTATAACGGGCAGATGTCATAGCAAGATGTCAAATTTACCCCCAAATCAAATTAACAAATCGCCCGCTGCTAAATAAAAATCCGTTCTTAAGAACTCCGCATCGACCTGACCTCTGTCTAGGGTGAAACAAATAAATCCTAGGTTAAAACGACGCTCCTTCCTTTATAGCGTCTCAAATACCTAATTGTGTGGAACTTTATCGCGCTAGAACAACGGAACCAATCGGGCGAAAGACCCTTTTGTTCGAAGAACGCTTTTGTTCTGCACAACGGGCATACATAGCGTTTAGGTCTAGTCTAGGGCTAGTAAGTGTGCAGAACAATCATGATCTTCTATACTAGGTAATCGTAAAATTCTAAAATTGTTTTAAGAATCAGTTTTCTATGGAAAGGGGTCATAATAGGCTTTGTACAATTTCAATATGAAAAAAAAAGAAAATTATAAGGGTTCTTAAGTTTGCAATATGTACGATGTCAGTGCGGTTCGAATTGTGTTTTCTCAGTAAATATTTATATTTTTATGTTAAGCGCTTTTCCTAGAATTCCTTTTCTCTCAGGTGTACCAAAATCAATAGTAAGAGATGAACCTGTACCATTTTTTTTTATATCTTAAAATATAGGCCAATTTAAGGTAATAATTACATCCGTTTGCCAATTAGATACGTTTAATAACTATAAAGCATTTTGCGATGACGTCACAATTGACTTGACTTGGACAAGTAATTCAAACAATAAATAGTACCTGTTAATAATTTTCTGATCGATCGATATTCAAAGAAAGGTTTAGTTATGTAACGTAACGCATCTCGATCTAACCTAGCTAACCGTACTGAACCGATTCGACCCCGGGCTTGCTATATCAGGAGCATCACACGCGCGTTTCCGAAAATCTAAGATCCTATTTGTCCCCTCTTGAAGAACCGCATACTGTAGTACCCCGGGGAAATTTTTAAATTTTCGATTCTGGCCATACAAGCCAATTCCGGAATTGCAAGCCCTGAGACTCTATTATTGGATACGTTCAGTAAGTTTTTTTACCCGTATATACTACTATAAAACGTGCCCCCCCCACGTCATGCCTAGAAATAACCTAACTGCGAAAACAACACCGGTAGAATTAATTAAAGTAAAAGCTAATATCCTGTTGCGTGTAAAAGGTCCGTGTATAGGTACTGTATGTGTACGTGTATGTACCTATTACGTAGTATTGTGTATTACTCCATATGTACACTTATGTGTACACGTAGAAGTTGCCATATATCGTGGCGCGCATTCTGATAGTTATTACTTATTATGAATACCTAAGCTTATTTATATTAGCTGCAATAAAACCAGTACACCCCTGAGAGGACGGTAAATCAACCATAATCATTTCTCTACACAGATAAAAATCAACAGAGCATAGTGAATTCAAAATGGCGAAATTAGGTCTCAGGAATCTAATAATTGAGTCGGGTTCTTACTTATGGGAATTCTCGGGATGTGAGCTGAATTTGGAGTGTCGCAAACACGTTGGAAAGCCTGTCTCGCAGAGGTTACTTTAAGAAGGATGGCACTCTTACGAGTGAGTACAAGCCTTAATGAAAATCCGGATGCGTGTTTGGATCCAACTAAAACCTCGCTTATTTAGCATTGTTACAAGTCTTGAGAAGAGAATAAAAAGAAGGAAATGTAATAGAACAAAAATGGTAATCAGAATTAAGTTTTTGGATGCTTTTACAAGAAATAAAATAAAATAAATAATTTTCCATTTAATTACTAACGATAACGCCATTATGAGGTGATTTCTTTTCTTATGAATCTTATGATTACCTGAATCTTATTATTGTCTAACAAAAAGTCAAAATGTTTTAGATGTGGCCATTATTGCAGTCAGTGGCACCGTTGTTTAATTTTATTTATTGGTAGAAAACCGTTATTGCTTTACCGGATTTTAATTTTAGGGCGTTACAACACATTGCGATTTGTGAGCGATTTTTGTATGAATGCGATCACGCAGCGAGTTCGAAACGACTGATATTTGTATAGAAAACACGCTTGCAACTCGCTAGTGTGATAAGGCCCTTATTACAGGGCGAACGATATGAAGTGTTACCAAATTAAGTAAAAAAAAAATGCATTTGTTTTTTTTTTGTCAATTCATTTCTGGGCCAGGCCCGGACAGTTTTTTTCTCCTAATTAGATAGAAAGAGCTCGTGATTCTGAGTAGAAAATACCCCAAATATCGAAAATAAAAAAAAAAGTGGGGTGCACAACTTTAGAAAAAATGGCCCTTCTATCTGGGCAATTTTGGAGAGCAAGGTGAGGACAAGAAAGCATGCCAGTATGGATACACTGAAGAAAGCGATCGTACGTAATTTGCACGACATGCCGCAAAACCACATTCGTGCAGCGTGCAACTCATTTTTCGACCATCTGAAGGCCATAGTCAAGGCAGGTGGTCATATTGAGTTAAAATATATTATTAAAAAAATTATATATATTTTCTAATTATATTCGTAATAATAAATAAACTTTGTTGCAACCAAAAAAATCGTAGCCTTTTGAAATTGGCAACACTTCATATCGTTCGCCCTGTAGGTACTATGTAAGCTACCAAGGTAAATAAAAACTGATTCATAATTAAGGAATAAAATACGTTTATCATCTTTCTCTTGTTTTGTCATGCAATATTTATCTTCGATTGCCGATTCTAAATGTCCTCAGAGTGTAGATAAGTATCTGTCGAGATATTATGGGCACAAAACTAAAATATCTGATATTTATTTAAATTCTCGTGAAAGACATTGGACTGGTAAACCAAAGTTGCGTGTTGATCTTTGTATCTATATAGCAATTTAAAATATTCTGGACGAGAACAACCTAATAAACTGCTTTTTAGGGTTCCGTACCCAAAGGGTAAAAACGGGACCCTATTACTGAGACTTCGCTGTCCGTCCGTCCGTCCGTCTGTCACCAGGCTGTATCTCAACAACGGTGATAGCTAGACAGTTGAATTTTTCACAGATGATGTATTTCTATTGCCGCTATAACAACAAATACTAAAAATAAAATAAAATAAATATTTAAGGGGGGCTCCCATACAACAAACTTGTTATGGATTATATATACATATGTATAGGTACGGAACCCTTCATGCGCGAGTCGGGCTCGCACTTGCCCAATTTTTTTTTTAGACACTAAACTGAATTTCACTTTATTTTATAAAAAGAAAATCTATTCAACCCAATCAAAATGCGAAATCAGATTTTCAGACAATAATGCTGTTTATGATTTCTGAACCTATTGCACTGAAAAGATAACTCAACTAGTTTCAACTACTTGAGAAACAGCCTAATTATGCTTAGTAGTATAGTAACCTAAACTTAACTTAGGGACTTTAGCTAATAAGAAATGTTCACAACCTAATAGCTGTACTTAAAATTTTGGCTAAAGTTGCGATTTCTATACGATGCTTTCATTTATAGCTAAGTCGAACCGTAATCTATTATTCAAGAATCGGACCTCCAACATTGACGATGAAAGTTGGTAAACAATTTCAAGCGCCATTAACACGATATTTTCGACAATTATACAGTGTATAGGGCCACTAACATCGCTATGGAAAACACTGGCTACGGAATAAAAATAAAACGCCCACGTGAAGAAAACAGGTGTTCATTCTATTTGCATTTCTTAACGCTCTTGACAATGAAATATTTCCATGAATGTTTAGGTAGTTAGGTACGTTGCTTTTATGCTACTATATATAAAAATAATTTAAGTGTTTCAGGCTACTACTCTACCAATAGATCGAGCAAGCGAAGCCTCTACGTTTCAGCTTATTTTAGCCTAAAATTCGTCGCATTTCTCAATAGATTCTCTCGAAATTTTGTAAGCAAGTTCGATAATTATACAGAATATTTTTGTCATGGACTCCTCCATTACCGGGGTTGAAAACGTAAAGCCATTTTAAAATATATTCTACAGCTCACAGGCTTATGGTAGATATGGTAGGTCTATGCCTAAATATAAATAAAACCAATCAAACGAACAGTCCACTCAAATTGATTGTATTTTGTTCATATCGGTACAATCTCGATTAATTCACAAAAACCGTAGCCTTTAATAAGCGCCGCAAGTGCGTTTTGACGATTGCTTCCAATTGTACGAGTATTCTCTCTTTAACTGATAGGTACTTACATGGTCCGTCCCAAATACAGTCTGACCAAAAAGAGTAGATATTAAAAAGTGGCAATACTATAGTGACGTCCGCGTTTTCTTCAATTGATTAGAAAGGGACGACAGTACTGCCACTTTTTAATTTCTACTCTTTTTGGTCAGACTGCATGTATAGCCACAAGTTGCGGTTTAGCCCTAGAATAGTGGCGCTACAAACAGCGTTCATATGGCAATAATGTGTATACTTGATCCGTAGCAATATGTCATCAACCAAATTAAAACATCGTTTGCCGAAGTGCTACTCAATCCTTCGTTCTTCTTCTGAAATAAATTCTGAATCGTATCGTAGTCGTTGCCAGTAAAATAAATGATTACCACTAAAAATCCACAGTAATGGCATGAGCTAAAGAAAAAAACAATTTGTTGGACTATAATATTGTTGTTCCATTATGCCTAATGTTTCTTTCGAAAGCCACGCAATAACATAAAGTAAAGCTGCCGGCAAACTTTTAGAGCATAACCTTGACTGCGCAGTAGCCTATTTACGTACAAATGTACATGCGCAGATCCGCCATTTTTGTTCTATAAGTTTGCCGGCAACTATATGTAATTACTTAATCTTTATTACACATAAACGTATCGTACAATAGGCGGACTTAATTCCATGAGGCATCAGACACTTTCATATATTACGTGTACTGTTTAATAACCTTGACTATAGCGTAGTAGGTAGATAATTAATCACTAACGTCACTACAGGTATAATAACGGGTTATATTTCTATTTTTAACACCGACACCTATCATTCCAATGTCCGCTTGGATATGATATGTATTAAATTGAATGTCCGCTTGGATATGATATGCATTAAATTGAATAACAGTTTAATCATTTTTATCAACGACATCAAAAATAATGATAAAACGATAATGTATTATGATTAGGACTAAAACATTAAAATAAGATAACTATCACATACGTCGACATTTCTATTTGCTATCAAATTATCAGGGTCAAATACTTTGTCTGTATACTGTCGTTCCAACATTTAGGGCCTTATTACAGTGAGAGAGTTTTCTATACAAATAAGCCCGGCGAACTCGCTGCGTGATCTCCTTCATACAAATTTCACTCGCAAATCGCAAGTGTGATAATGCCCTTATGCCGGTAGCACACCTCCGCCGCGAAACGTCAAACCCAAGGAAGTTCCGCTTTAGTTTCGCGCGCTCTGTATGGCGTTTCGCGGTTTCGCGGCGGAGGTGTGCTACCGGCATTAGTTAACGCAACACCAAAATGAGTGTTCGTAAAAAAGTGCGATCAAAATTCATTGAAGTGACTATTAGGGCTGTCACTGGTTATCATACGTCATTTCAGTCGATTTTGCTCGCATTTTAGGATCCCTGTTTACCTATAACATTACACAATACTTACAATACCCATTCTCGAAGGTACGAGAATATGTGGTTTACTGTGTCTTGAATAATAATAGTAGTTTATGCAACTGCTACATAATGAGAGGTCTTAAAATACGAGCGAGGTTTTATAAAACGAGCCGTAGGCGAGTTTCATAATAGGATCACACGAGTATTTTAAGACCTAATTATGTACAGTTGCCTACACTACTTTATCTACACACATATTCATAATCATTATCATATATTTCCTTTTATGAAAATATGAAACACTTAGTCCTGCCAGTCAGTCCGCGGGGCAGAGGAACACATGAGGTGACTCGCGCGGCGGTAGGAGGTTACCATAACAGTATCAATTTTGATCAAAATTTGTACTGTAATGGTGACCACGCGGTGGCTACGGTACTGTTATGAAATTACATTTTCGCTTTTAATCGCTACCAGGTACACTTGCCAACAAACTTTTAGAACAAAAATGGCGAATCTGCGCATGTACATTTGTACGTAATTCGGCTACTGCGCAGCCAATGTCATGCTCCAGAAGTTTGCCAGCTACTGTACCTATAATTTCTGAACTTGTTATAGAAATTTAACAAGATGGGTGTAAAATACTATTTAACACAATGGGACCAGTTTTAACGGAGATGCCACGACTTTGCGCAACCAGCGGCGCGGCAAGCGGTTGAGCGAGATCCGAACACGGCGGCATAACGAGTTTTTTTATGTGGTAGAGGGCAAAATAGCAAACGGATCGCCTGATGGAAAGCGATTACCGTCGCCCATAGAGAGCATATGTACACCTGCAAAACCAGAAGACCGGCCTTTCTGGTGGGAGTACGCTTTTTTCTTGAGTGAGCGAGATACACGTATCTACACCGCTGACGCTGTCACGCAAAGTCGTGGTCTCGTGATCTCCGTAAAGGATTTTTTAACGTCAGCCTCGAAAAGAAACTGTATTAAATTAGATAGTCCATGGATTTATTCTTCACTCCGAAGATAGATATATTAAATCAACTGTACATCTCGTGTCAGACGTGAGGTCTGAGCCGTCTAGAGGCTTTTCGGCTCAACGCCTCTAGTCACCCGGCTTTATCATTTGGCGCAATATCTCTGTCTTTAGTCCGGGGTTGTGATTATTAAGGCTGTACTAGAAGAGGCCCGCGAACTTCGTCTGCGTGAAAGAAAAAGTAATAATCGTAACCCTCTTTTTTGCTTCTCCGTAGTCGGGTAAAGTATTCTATAACCATCAGGGGATGCCAGCTACCCTACCTACACCAAAAAAATTTGAAATCGGTCTATAGTCAAGAGATTATGTTATGTGTTACGTTACCCTTGGCTGTAAGTGGGAATTACTGCCCGCTATGCTGGGAGAAAATAATCACTTTCTGGCCTAGGCAAGACGTGAAACTTAAGAAAAACCACGGGCGGTAATTCTTAAAGCCCCAGATCGCATATTTATGGCACTCACCTTCGGTTCAGGCCACAATCAGCGATCTGGGACAGTCACGAATTCACTGCCCTAGGTGTTATGTGGGTGAATCAACTTTTAAGTACACCTTGTTGCTATGGTTACGCAAAATTTGTCCCTCGGAAAAGCTAAGCGTTTTTCTATGAAACAGTATGAAGATGTCACTTGGACAACCAACGGGGACAGAGTAAACAACACAAAAAGTTGATTCACCCACGTCCTAAACGTATCAGAATAGGTACACCCAGTAATGGAACAAAGGAATTCTGAAAATATATGTAGTAAGGGGACATATATATCTCAAGTGGCCGACTGTTATTGGCAATATGGAGACGTTTATTCAAATCCGATGGCGTGGGAGGACTGCTCCGTGTGGACGCCGCATAACTAACCACTGACTTAAGTTGAGGTATTCATGGCTAAAACTGGAATGGGTGAGGATTTAATCAAATTTCGAGTATCTCTCGATAAGACATAATGTTTAAATAAAACAATCTAAACGGGTTATATTTATAAAATATGTTGTTTGCACAACACAACAAATATGTTGTTAGATAGCGGTGGTAGCCTAGTGGTTAGGGCATGCGACTTTCAATCCGGAGGTCGCGGGTTCGAACCCGGCCCGTACCAATGAGTTTTTCGGAACTTATGTACGGAATGTCATTTGATATTTACCACTCGCTTTTCGGTGAAGGAAAACATCGTGAGGAAACCACCTAAGCCCAATAAGGCCTAGTTTCCCCTCTGGGTTGGAAGGTCAGATGGCAGTCGCTTGCGTAAAAACTAGTGCCTACGCCACATCTTGGGATTTAGGTAGCCGACCCCGATTGAGAATTCATTCTCAAAAAATGGGACAAAGGCTAGGAGGATGGTGATGTTGTTTGCACAAATATAACTTTGACAGGGAAACATTGTGTTTTTCAACCTTTAACAGCTGCAACTGGAAAGTTGCCGAACGTCAGGGAGGCTCAAATAATTAATATACGCGATATAATCCGTTTAAATTGTTTGATTTAAATGTGTGACAGTGGTGGAAACCGAAAAACACATTTACTGTGTAAAATTATGCTTGAGTGTTTTTGAGCAAATAGTGTAAATACCTAATTCTATAATGATTTGCCAGCCTGCTAAAGCCAAATTCTCAAAAGTTACGTTTTTTAATAACTTCCTATATGAATTATATTGAATTATATTATTTCAATACCTGCATAGCTGTAGGACTGCCTATCGGTGTAGATTATTTCAGATATATTTGCATAACAATTTCCTTTCGATACGGGTGGATATGTAAAATTCAATCAGTGCACTTCGATTTATGCTATTTAAAGAACTACTCATAATGTATGTCTTACTGTGCACAAATTCGGCGATGCATGTGCGAACCCACGACCTGCACCCCTAGCACAACTGTCGCAAACGGCCATTTCTGGCGCGAGATAATTGCCTGTCTCTTTCTGTGCAGTAATGTAAGAGGGTGACGGGTAGCGCTACGTCTTGCGACAAGAGTCGCAAAGCATAGTTGTGCTAGACGGGCTGTACTTTATCGGAGTAGTGTTCTTTGTGTAGGTGAAGTATATAAAGAAGTGAGTATATGTTTATAGTTACACTTATTTCTCTTGATATCGAGTGTTCGGTATACATTGAGTTTTGAACCGTTATTTATATAAACAAATATAACGGCGTGGGTCCGTTGCGTCGCCTGATCTGGTGTAGAATTCCTTCAATCAGTATGTAAATACATACATTTGTAAAACAATACATAGGTACTGTTTACATCTCACCTTGTATGTCAATTTGACTTTCAATGCCCTGAAAACCAGAAGGTGCCAATTTATAATTACCTTATTATCTTGAACATAACTCCTTAAAATATCAAGGTGATGATATTTAAGTTTTTGATTTTGCTTTTAAGTCAGCGTTAATTGTTAATTACAGCTTCAAATATGTGTTAAGGTGAAGTTTAATGTAATTTTGCAATTAACGTTATTTAGCTTTACATATTAGGGCTTGACCTTCATCATGAACCAGATGGCTGGATCACGGGTTAGATTCAGAAGGCGGTACTCCCGGTCACGGCGCGCATTGTCAAGAGGTTCCTCTCTCTGCAACCCTAACCACCGGTAGCCTAGGCCCTGCCCCGCTGCCGGCGACACCCTAAGCTAGATTTTTATATCCTGTAATTTCTTTATTAAATACTTTTTATAAGTACAAATTTATTGCAAACAATTTCGACCTTCAAATGTTATTTCCAGTGAATGCTATGATCACCTCTTCGCTCTGTGTATGATATATTATTAGCGGAGTTATTAGCGGATCATTCAATTTGCAGCTAAGCCATTGTTACATAATTCAACCACCGTTTATGTACGTGTTAAACAGCCCTAATTCATTTACACCAGCATATAAGCATATTTTCCTTATCTTGTTTACGCAGGCGAGCCGAAGTAAACATCGTGTCAAACAATATCGTTCGCATTTATGTATTATATAGAAAATATCTGCCTGGCGGCTGTTGAATTGTTTATGTTGAAGAAAGTTCCTGCAACTTCGTGCTTGCGAGAGAAAAAGTCATAAATATCTTCTTTGTTTTTCCGTTGTTAGGATAATTATCCTATAACTATTCGTGAATGCTAAACTACTTTACCAAACATTGTTAAATGTGCGATGAAGCCGCAAACACACTACACTAAGCCAAACCTCCTTTTTCTAAAACCGATTGAATATAATACCTACTTATTCATATATTTTTCAAAAAAATATCAGGGAGGGGTCAACATTTTCTTGTCGTTATTCTGTAATGCGACCAAGGGGACCAATAGTGATAACTTCTTAGAAAAGTGTTGATAATGTATATTGCTGTCAGGAGATAGGTAGTCATCATGACCCATGTCACATAAGGATGGGCTCATAACTGTTGCAATTACAAAGTTTTCGGTAAATACAACCACAGAAAATTGTATACAGAATAGAAAATTCAAATTAACAGTTTTATAACGGTAAAGGGTGATTATTTGAGCGTTTTAACCGCCTCATTACCGTGACCACTATATTTCGACGAACCCCGTATGGTCAAAGGCGCCATTTTACGTTGTCTTGTAGAAGACGCAGATTTTTAAAATGCTTATCAAAATGATGTAGATATCTTTTTTAATTTGGACAATTATTGCGGTTACGGTATAGAAGTCGTTAAAACGCTCCGAATAATCACCGTAAATAAGTATGGTGGAGTTGTTGTCACCTTAAACTTTAACACACCTACGTAATGTGGGTCTTAATGAGTGTGCTTAAGGTATCCTCCCGTGTAGTGATGGGCCGTTTCCGAGAATATTCCCCAGGCGAGAATATACTCGGAAATATTCTCGGAAACATTCCCCATGAGGGGAATATAGGAGAATTTAGGATTTGTATATAAATAACATTTATTTTATGACATTCTCTATATAAGTAAATGCTTATCTATTTAATAGGTTAACAATTCAATAGAAAAAAATATAAAAAGTCAGCTGTAAATGTAAATTTCCTATGTTCTCGAGAATATTCTCATTGTTCTCCGGGAATATTCTCAATGTTCCCGGGAATATTCTCATTGTTTCTGAGGAATATTCCGCAAGTTTTTAAATTGCTCTCAGGAATAACATGGTAAAATAAATACCAGTGAGACAAGCAAGTTAATTTCTGATAGAGAAGGAATAGAGAAAACACGTGTGTTGTCAACGCAATTAGCAAAATAATTGTATTTTATTTAGTTTTTATCGTTTTTATGTATATATTTAATTCATTTTTTTAATAGTATTTTAAATAGGTAGTGTATAGTAGTACCAAAGACAGGCATGCCATAATTCATTACTTAAATACACTGCCAGAAACATAAAATAAAAAAAGTGAATATCAGCATTTAATCTTTTGCAATATTTGATAAAATTATTTTTCTTTAATCAGTTGGATCCAAGCCAATGTTGATGCTCCAGGCAGGGTTCCATAGCCGCTGTCACAAATATATTACAAGATCAAGAAGAGAAGTCTTGTTTTGGTGCGGGGGCTCATCCCCCCTGAGCCCTCCGCTTCGTAAATCTACTCGTGACTTGAAAGTTCAAAGTTGTGTTTATTATCTACATACGGGGGCTCTGCCTCCGAGAGTGTCTCTTGAGTCATCGTCTCATCACTTTGGATTTAAGCTATCATGTTTCTGTTCTTGGTAGTTGCTTTGATTTGAGTGCCGCCACCGCTTGTCCTAGCTCCACTTGTGACTTCAAAGTTATATCTTAGTCATCGTTTCCGAAGTTGACTTAAAATAATCAAAAGACTAACAATCTTGTTTCCCTTCTGTTCGGTTTCTCCCCTAGGCCCCTCCCCTATCTTATAGTCTTCGACTCCTCAGTAGATTTTACGGAATTAGAAGACATCTTCTCATTTTCATTTTCGGATTCAACCGTAACTTATTGCTGGAAGCGTTATTCACCCCATCAATGAGGCGCATATTTGGCGCACTTTTAGTGGATTATTTCTGCCATGTCTCTGTAGCGGAAAATCATGCCGACTGTCTTTCGCGCGGCTTGACGTCTTTAAAGATTCCAGGCCAACTTCTGGTTTCAAAGATCTTCTTAAATGCAGCGAGATCCTACCGACTGGTCGGTAACCTCGTTTGATCCGTCAGTAGTTTCAAAACCAGCCAAGAGAAGACACATGCATTGATTTCAAATCCGTTAATTTACTTACCGCTCTTCCTTGTAATAGCTGAACAGATATCATCTTGGTCGAAGTTGTTGCGCTGTGTTGTACACGTCTTCGATTTGGAAAACTGCTTCCACAACTTCAATATGTGTCTGCTTCAGATTTAAATTTGGCGCAGTCTATGTCTACAACAGTGTCATTACAAAATGAGTTTGCGGGAAGATAACCTGTGTTCAAGAAATTTTCAGCTCTGAGAATTATTTCTGCAGCATGGTGTTATTGGAGTAGGAGGTAGCTAGGCGAGAAGCTTCTGAATTAACCTACCAACAAAAACACTAGATCATACTACCGTAAAATGGACACAAACACGAAACCAATCTGATTGCAGATTCATAAAATATGTCATGCTGGGCCAGATGAATCGTTTTGTGGCAGCGCGTCAGTGTTAATGATTTTTTTCTGCTAACTGCTAACAAAATCATACAAGTTTCAAGTTTTACTTCTCTAAGTACCCTTTATGAGTTGGTTGACTATTATTACTCGTAAACTTGTAAAGCCTACCCTAGCAGCGTTTATATAGCCAATACCCAAGTACTCCCAAAATTTGCAATTTAAAGTTTGATATTTCACAAACAGATCTATAAATCGGAAAATTGTTGCAACAAACCTGCAACATTTTGTAAGGCCTATCCAACGACATATCACACCATGGGGTAGACTAGAAAAAAAAGACATCCCCACTTTATTATAGGGGGAGGTAAAGTAAAAAAGTATTTTTCCAAGAATTTGTTCTACCAATTTGTCAAAATGACATATGTATAACCTTGCCAAATTATAACTTTCTGGTACTAAAATTCTCTCTAGTACTAAGAAATGTTCAATGTTCCCCATTTTGGAGAATATTCTCGGGAACAAAGGAAATTTCCGGAAATATTCCCCAGGAGAATATTCTCGGGAACGGGAATATTCTCGCGGCCCATCACTACTCCCGTGTTTGAAGAGTACGGTTTGTGCTCAATGAGTCAGAAGTTGAAACCAGTTTCTAACCAGGCATTCTAATTAGGGACACCTTTGCGAGTTAATGTCGCGATAGTCTGCCATTTTGTCAACATTGGTATAGTTGGGGTACGTTAAGGAGCATTAGGGCCAAGCTCAAGTATCCAAAGGTGAATTCAAAGTCTTTACACATTCCTCTCCAGTGACACAAAATTTGTGTTCAACGAATTCTGTTATCACTATGCTAGTAACACACCGTATGTGTCTTTGGAATGTACTCCTATGCCAGTGATACTTATTCGTGTCACTAATTCAATTCGGACGGCATAGCGTAATGGCAATATACTCAATACTGCTCAAAATATATGCGCCACGTATTTTTGATGCCGGATTTAAACGCTTTAAATACAGCAAGAATAAAAAAAATAGGATTTGAAATAACGTAGTTTTGCCCCATTATTCTTGTTCACTGTTATTTAGAAGATTAAATAAATAAATAAAAACATTATAGAGTAAATTGTATGAAATTCAAGTAGCCCTTGTTTTATTTCGAGCAGTAGGTATATATGTACTTCTCTTAAATCAACACCCCTAGCACAACCTGTGACACGCGACTCGTTCTCGTGCGAGAAACATTACCACTCTTTTTGCTCAAATGTTTTATTGCGTCTCCACACTACTCGCGAAGTTGACCGGAGTTGGGCGAATATGATAGTGTGGAGTAGCAGTTTGCTGCGGAAACCTAACTTCGGCCAAATTCACTGGTAGGTAGTCAGGTCAGTTGGTAGAGCACTACGCCGGTAACGTAGGACGCAGGTTCGAGTCCTGCTTACATTGCAGTGGATCACATTACATTTTTCTTTCACAATTTACCTTTGTGTCAATATTTTATAAAAGTAAAAAATGTGGTATTTCCACATTAAAACAGAATCGATAAGAGATTATTTTAAATAATATCACTAGGTGTTAACACTGCTTAGTTGACTACTAAGTAAAACCCCACAGCCTCAAGTGAAGTAAACATGATCTCAATGCAAATTCAATATTTACGACTTTTTTGACCAAATATGTGGAATACTAATGATACAAAATGAAAATAAAGATAAAATAATAACTTTATAATCCTATTGTATCGATAAGAGTGTCTGATGTGTGATGTCAACAACTTTTAATTTACATAAATTCAAAATTGTTTCGTTCAAGGTTGTTTTTGTTCCGTGGAGTGCATTACAATATATTTGTATTGTAACATATTCAAGTATTCATAAGACGTCAGATCAGGTTTTCCATTGTTTTTGAGCAGAAAATACTTTTGAATATCGAACGAGAAGTTGGTAAGCCAAAGCAGCCGCAAGCAAAATAAGCAAGCCTGCCGCAGGGTTGTTGTAGAGAAGCAATATAAATGTGTGTAGGTATTCGTGGTTTAAGAAATTAAGGTATGACACTCCGGCGAGTGAGACTTTCTACGTCACTGATTAGGCGAAACAATAACTTCAAAGAGCGAACGTAGAAATAAGTTATGTGGTCGTGGATAAATATCAAATTTACCCGAGGGTAAATACCCAATGTACCCCGTGTTTATACCCACAACCTCCCATCTCTTTTATCTTTAATATGCAAACTAAAAAAATACCAAGACGTCCGAATAGTAGGATAACTAATAACGAGCTTATCTTGTAAACACAAATCAGTAAGCCAATGGCATTGTCTTACTCGTGTAGAGGCTCACAGAACAAATGTAGGAATATAAAAAAAAAAACGTAAACCACCTCAGGCATACACCATTCAGAATAAAGTCGATAGATTGACTAGCCTTAACTGGTATGTAGGTCGCATCCATCAAATATACGATGCCATAAAATGCATCCCATATCTCTGGCGTTTGATTGGAATTTACGATATTTTTATTCACTGCCTTATTACTATTCCGAACGGTTTCCGAGCGCTTGCAGTAAAGGCCTGTTTGCGCAGTAAATAACAGAGAGTAGCTGAATAAATATGTACATCAGTGGCGAAGCGAACATATAGTCATCGATCTATATAGCTATATAAAAGTTGCTGCTACAGTAGGTACTATTATATCGTATGTAATAGATGAAACGGCCTATAATATGAATGATGATGACACGGTAAACAATTCGGATGGTTCAGTAAAGTATTAGATATAGGACTAAGGCTTGATTTAACTAGAGATGTGCCTCTCTCGAGAAAGTTTCCCAATTTGTATGGGGAAAGCACGTTCTCGAGATCATTTCCCATGCAAATCGCGAAACGTTATGAATAACGGTAAATCGCTAGATTTAACCAACAGAGATTAAGCTTTAATCATAGAATTAATGTCAAATTTATATACAATTTTGTCTCTTAAACTCCTAGTAGGTCTTATTCCAGTTTGGTTGAATCCATCCTTAGAACTGGATTCTAAATGAAGGGCTAAGGGATAGAACTTAAGGAACTGCCTAAGTCACATTTGTATTTTTTTTATAATACATACAATTGAAATTGTCAAATATAGCTGTACGGATTCAATATAAATATAGCACGCAACATGTTTTTTTTTTAAGTCTCAGCATATTTCTAAAAAACATTATTATAAATACTTATTTTTTCGCTTCATTTGTAAACATTATTTAAATAGTTTTTTTTTAATTTCCTTTTTGTGCTTGCTAACTAAATGAAGGAAAACGAAAAGAAATCCAGAGTTGCGAGCTTCCTGCTAACATTTTGTTTTAAAGAATAGACAACAATAAAAATACTTCCATAAAATTATTTTCCTAAGAAACGTCATAGGTATCACTCTCAAAAATGCCAACAGCCAGCGAGCCTCAAGTTTAAGTTTCCAATCCAACGCAAACGGTTTTAAGTTGTTTATGGGGTATAAGCAAACACTAAAGCCACTGAAATCTGGCAAGCAAAAGCATCCTTGTCATCCTTAGAATAGGAAAAAGCCTTCCCAAGTAGCACAATTGGGTCTAAATAGCTCGTATATCATATCTAATTAGATGCTTAAGTGAAATTTACCACCATGACTAAGTGCTATATAGGTGGCAAGAACCCTTATGCCACCAGTATAGAACCAAAAGGAGAAAAATTGCAGCCTATTTTTGGTGCTAAATAGAATCCATAAGAGATCTCACAATAACCTTAAGTGGAAATTAGAACTATGGGTGAAAGTTATGCGTCCATAAGAGATCTCACAATAACCTTAAGTGGCAATTAGAACTAAGGGTAAAAGTTATGCGCAGTGAACGAATGAAAACATTTCAGTTCGGTCAATGAGTGATAAATGAGTCGCCAAAATTATCTTTGAGTGGCGAGGCAACTGTCAAATTGAAGTAATACGTGATCTGCCATATTCATTTTGGATTTATATGTCTGTTTGATGAGTGATTAAAACTTTACGTTATACAAGCATCGAAATAAGCACGAAATTCTTGCGTTTTTTTTTTTACTGTGAAACTATAGTATGTTTTCTTTGTAAATTTCGACGCGCCCTTCATTTGATCAGGAATATTAAAAAAGAGAGTGCTAAATTAAATAAGGAATAGATACTGATAAGAAATAAAACTGTTAAAAACCTGACCTAATGATTGTAGGTTACGTACAATGTTAAAGTAACATCGTCACAACTATCAAAAGTCTGTGATTATGCGTCAGTGTGATAAAATTCTGGTTAAAATAATCAATTTTCATAGGCTTCCATTTGTAAACATGGCGAAACAAAAACCGTCCAAGAGCATGTCGGGCCACGCTCAGTGTAGGGTTCCGTAGTTGGCCATCCTTCACAATAGACAATAAAATCGAATTTAAATTACGAGAAAGATTTCAAGCTCTATAAAAGGTCGTAAACGCCAAAGTAACTGTAATTACTTATTACCTTCTAGAAGTTATCGATTATACGCACCAGATTGAGCGAAATGTTTTAATGCAGTATGGCACTTAACTAATATGTGTAACGTTCGAAGTATAAGAACACCGCGGGGCACTTACGTCATTTAAAAGAAAATTATGAATTTTTGCGATAACTCAAAAACGGCTCGACCGATTTTATTCAATACTAGACGTACCCGCGGCTTCGCTCGCGTAAATCAAATGTACTTCCTATTTGTAACACTTGAATATGTAATTTTGGGGTAGGGGTCGGGTTGCATCATACTAATCATTACGCATAACTGTAAATAGTCATACATTTATGCGCATAACGTTTTTAATCATAATGTTTAAGAACATACTGTGTAATGGGCATACAGTTGATGCGCATGAAATGATTTAAGCATACTTTGTCATGGTCATACATTGATTACTCATAGAACAATGCAACCATACTTTATAAACGCATACATTGCAAAACGCATAGTCAAGTCGGTTCTGACCAAGTCGGGTTTCAGGTCATAAAAAAAACCTAAACCTAACCCAACCAAGTTGGATCTGACCAATATAATATTGATAATTGTAATTATCAATATTATGGCTTGAAAAGTGTATGACATTTACAATTATACTAAAAATAATTGTAATTCTCAGACTAAATAAATGTATGACATACGACATTATGGCTAAACAATTATGACGTACAGAAATTATGACAGCGAACAATTATGACATCGTACAATTTATGCCAAAAAAAATGTATGCGTAGCAACTTTATGCGTAAACTGTTATGACAATCGATATTATGACAATAGTTGTTATGCGACCAGAGGGTCCCCGTAATTTTGTTTTCTCAATATATATAATGAAAAAAGGAAACTGCATTTAGTTACGTTGCAAGTTAAATAAAAGCTTTTTAGAAAGGAAACTGCATTTACTTAGTGCAAATAAAATTAATTATAATCAAAAGGGATTCAACAAATTCTATATTTGTATACATGGGCTCCAGAGTAATACGTAGGTACATGTACAAATGTTACTCAAAGCAAAGCAAAGCAAGCAGTGCCGTTTCAGTAACAGACAAATAAAAGTAAAAGACAAAGAATCCTCAGAAAATAGGGTTAAATAATAGGTTGAGAGGTTAAAAACTTAATGCTACGTTGTGTCTATCTTGGAAAATAGTGGTGGACGTTATCCTTTATCGGTAAAGGGCCTCTTAATCTTTCAATAGAAAGTAATATGTTAAAAAATTTACCCGTTTAACATAGTTTCTGTGTTTATTTTACGCTTGTTTTCTCTCACAAACTCGTTCCTACCCGTTATAGGTAAATATATGCTAGGCGTATACGGAGTATAACGTTTTGGCAACAATATAGTTGATCTTTTTTCACTAATTCCATTCAAAAACATTAATACACATCACAGAGTTGAGGTTATGTCATGTCGGCGTTTGACATTTCAATTGACTGACGTTAGATGTCGTCTCACTCTATCGTATTAAGCAAAGTGTGTAGTCATTACATTTCGAGCAAAAAACTTCGATATAACGGCGTACCAACATGACGCCAAAAATGTTTGGCTACTTAAACTTAAGTCATATGGCGAAACGAAACTTAGGCTACTTGAACCTAACCCGTAATAGCGACAATAACCAAGGGATCGCCGAAAATGGCCGACGGTCGCGAAATGAAGAATTTTATGAAATTTCTTTAGCCGATTGTGAAGGAAATACGTGGCGAAAACGGTATTTTTTACGCTCTTATTCTATTCTCATATTTAGACAATAGATTTGAATCGTTGTTTCTGCGGTAACGTGCATCGTATTGGAGAAACGTGATCTAAAAGGACGTCGAGTTTTGTAAGGCGCCATCTCGCTTCCTCCCTATTGCGTTATCCCGTTCTGGCATTTTCAATTTTATTATATAGATAGTTTTCATTGAAAGTACTAATAGGGCCTTATTTTCATGAATTTTTCCATAATTTTTTGACCCGTGGTTGAGAAGTTAGAGGGGGGGGACACTATTTTTTGGATTTACCGAGCGAATATTTACAAAACTGCTGACTTTATCAAAAAATGATCTTTGAAGGCCCCTATTGTTTTTAAAAGACCTATTCAACGACACCCCACACGCTAGTGTTAGAACGAAAAAAAAAAATCACCCCCACTTTAGGTGTATGGGAGGTACCCGAAAAAAAGTTATTTTTTTAGTTTTTATTTTACCGTTATGTCGGCGTGATACATACACATACCAAACTTCAGCTTTCTAGCACTTATGATCACGGAGCTAAGCCGCGGACGGACAGACGGACAGACGGACATGGCGAAACTATAAGGGTTCCTAGTTGACTACGGAACCCTAAAAAAGATCCTACAGTGTTTATTTTCACTTATTTGTTCCTTATTTGGAACTATCAAGTCTAATAATCACTTATTTGTATCTTGCGAGTGGCAAAGCAGTGAATGATATTACCAATAGTAATTATTTGCTCTTTTGTAGACTATTAAACAAGCAAGACTATTAAATATATTTTGACAAGGCGCAAATAGGAACAATAATAGAACTTTTAGTTCGTTAGTGGTTCGAAATAAGTGAAAATAACTGCTTTTGGTTCCAAGAACCTCCTACTGACACCTATTTATGCGTTGGAGTGGCAATAAGGTACTTCTTAGGCCTTAAAGTTGCAATATTTTTTGGTTCCAAAAGAGCCGTAAAATTATCCCTTTAGCCACTATTGGTGATATAATTCGCTATTGTACTAGTCATTTGGAACTTTTAGTTCCAAATAAGGGTATGTTCCCACTTATATGTAAAAGTTGCTTATAAGTGATTTTAAGGATGAACTCATATACAGTTTTGAGTGGTGTTTAAAGCTATAAGTTGTATCAAACACTATTAAACCACTCATTTAGAACTTAAAGCTATAAGATAAGCTGCAAAATTCACTAATGTGCTGCTTGGGTTGTTGACTGCAAAAGTCACACTCCCAGAATTGTATACCTCATTTGGCTGACAAACATACGTGAGGCTTCATTAATCAAATATAATATGGCCACACTTATGTCACCATCATCTTGCATCTTTTGCTACTACTGAATTATGAATGGGTTATGGTAAATAAACGATGCAGGAAGAAATGGAATGGCCATGGCCGATAATAGCGAACTTAGGGGAACTAAGGCCGCATTTAACCCAACTTTTATTAGAATACTGACACTTACTCTCAGATATAGTAATTTCAGAAGCCCTGTTTTTGGTTTCAACTATTCAGATGCATAAACGTTAAAGTGCTTTAGCGATCCTTAGCGAGAAGACCCCTATTGTCTACCGTCGTTGGATTTAACATTTCTCTTGTATTTTTTTCTTGTTGGCGAATAAAGTATTGTTGTATTGTATTGCATCCTTTGCTAGAGCTAGAGTATTAGGTTAACGGTAAATAATCACTTTTTGATATTTTCTTATGCAAATCTTCATAAATGCTGTAGGTAACTCTAATACTTCCGAATTGCAGTGTACAACAATTACTTTTATGTTTAATGTTTTTTTATTACCTGCGAATCTCATCACGCACCCATAAATTGCAAATGATTTGAGTTGGTGTTAGAATAATGATAATAATACGTCTAGCCTAGACATAAAAAAAGTAGCCAACTTTAGGTATCATGTTAACGAAAGTAATTACAAATTACTTTTGTTAACATGATACCTACAAGCTTCATGATTTCTGAAATTTATAATGAAAACTCTACCTCGAAAAAAAAACACAATACAAGATTTGGTAGTAGTTAACTCTTATCTTGAAAAATGCATATGTTAAAACTTATAAACGACTAAAAAATTCTTGGAAGGTAAAAAGAAACAATTAAGTTAAGACGTTAATCTCTTTTTTAATCATATTTTGGACTAATCAGTTCCTGTATTAAAGTAACAACAAGTTGAGGAAACGAAGTGCTAAGTCTCACGGAAGCGATAATCCGCGTCCTACATCCGCCAAGCAACATTGATGAAATAAACTAGTTTAAATGTGACCTTAGAGGCAGACAGAAAAGCGGGTGTTATTGTACGTTAATCGTAGTTAAGAACAGATACGTTAATCAAACAAAACATTGTTTTGTCGACAACTCAAGCCTAAACTTTCACTGGTAATTGTGATTATACTTCAGAAGCAGATTTTGTAAATAATTACTTTTTTTATAAAAATCGATACTGATTAAAATGTCCTATATGTAATACTGTAGAAATTGCCTATACTGAACCATCCTACCGTATCAACATCATCATAATATAGGCCGTTTCGTCTATTAACCCCTCGTATGCTTAAACACGGATCCATTAAAATGTCAGTTGATTTCAAGTTGATTAGCAAATTTTTAACATCGTATACGAGATGTTAAAAACGATCTAACTATACAGTTCTGGGGGACTATGACGGTTGCTTTTATCCCGCGATAAATAAGTGAAAAAGCATCCGTCACGTTTTGACAAAATGCGAGTGTAGGTGACAGATGCTTTGTCACTTATTGATCACATAATAAACGCAACCATCATAGGCCCACTGTGGAAGCAACTATTTAAAGCTATTTAGATCGATACAAAAACGGCACAATCGCATTTCTGACAGAAACTATTCACGTCAGATGCTTTAACGCCGGTTTGTTGTGTATGCGACATGCGTTCCTGCTAGCTAATGCTCACCGCGTATAACAATACATATTGACATATGTAACTAAGTGACTTATTTGCTAAAAGATACATTATTAGCTCGCAGGCAATGCACTCGAATGCATACGACAAATAAATCAGACACGTGAAGTCGGGAACCATATACACCTACATTGTTGTTAGACTTGTTCGTGTAAGGCCAGAGTAGTCGGTTGCAGCGGAGCGTTCGGCGAAGCGGGCAAGCGTGCACTCAGTACGCTTGCATCGAATACATTTGTTTAATATTACGCCGCACGCCCTTCTGCACGCTGAACCCGTGCGTCCACTTAGTGTAGGTAAGGGCACAGTGGACGCTCTAAGCGGAGTGTTTGGCGTGGCAGGCAGCGTGGCGGGCAAGGAGCAGATTAGCTGGACAGAGTGTGACGATCGATTCCATTTGTTTAACACGAACGCCGCACGCCCCGCCCCGCTGCACGCTCAACTCGAGCATCCACTGAGGCCTTAGAGTCCCATATACCAGCGTCGCTGTATTTGCATACAAAATTCTAAGCGGCATCGACGCAGTATAAACATAGCATAAATTTGTATGAGAATGCCCAAATGACGCGGGTAGTGAGGGGCTACAAGGATGCCTGTCCACTGAAGCAGAGCGAAGAAAATAAACCATCAGGTTAAAACTATGTGAAGCCCAAAACAAGTCCATTTAAATCTGAGGAACGTGGTTGGTTCATTTTACACAGCTCCGGTCCAATGGACAGGTGACTTGACGCATAAGTGCTCTAGGCTCATGTGCTTGACGCCAAGCCTATATTTGCATATCTTACCCGTTTTATGAACAATAAAGTTCCTTTCTGAGAATCTACACGATAATTTCGAGAAATCGAGTGCGAAAACACGGCAACGGTAATAATGAATAATGAATATTGAATGGTCTTTATATAAATTGTAAAAATAGTGAATAAAACACATGTTTTGATGCTATATAATTGTACATAATTTGTTTTAGTGAGAGTTTTGGCACATGCATGCGTGCCTTTAATTTCTCTAATATAATTGGTATACTAATATGTTTTATTAAGATTTATTTAAAAGGTTATACACTTTACTACTATTACTACTATCTTAGTACTTAGTTTATAAAATCTTAGTATATTTGAATAACCGAAGCAGAAAACAAATAGATAAGACAAACATCGATAAACACAAATAGAAGGATGGTGAAGGTAATAAAATTTAAAAAAGTATTACAAACGAGGAAATAATATATAAATATAAGAAGCAGTATCAGTAATAGAACGCATCCTTCCAAGTAGGCCTACTTAAGACAAATAGAAAAGAAGAAAATGACAAGGAGATTCGAGAATAAGCTTATCGAAACGTTGATGAAAGACAAAATCGCGGCCACAATAAAAAAAATATCATTTAAGACATCATAAAACAACACACAACGCTGCTTATGATTATGACCGTAGGAAATTTCCGATGTCATTAGAATAAAAACAATCCATGTAATACGCTTTAAATTAAGATTATTCCAGTCGCGATCGCGACACGGCAGTTATCCAAATCAATCGAACGGATCAGAGACTTCCTTGACTAACATTTTTATCTCAAACATGCTACCGTTGTTTCGTAAAACTTGACCTTTAAATTCTAATGATTTCATTCATTTAATTTCTGGATACTTTCCCCTTAAATATGACGCCATACTTAAGATGCAAACAAACTCCCACACTAAACAGTATCCTGACATTCACAAAGGCGTTTTTAAAGAAAAAGAAAACAAATACGAGTTTTAACTTAAACCGACATCTGACGTTTTACCTTAACGCCTTTAAATGTCTAAAGTGTCTAATGATACACACGCCTATAAATGAAATGTCTAATTATACAATCATAGTTGTGACAGATGTCATACGGAACTACCAGTTTTTTGTTTATCTTTGTGACTCGACAAAACGCACAATGCAAATTGAATATCAAAAAATCCTCAAGGTGCACCCAAAACAGCAATATCACGATTCGATCATTACTCAAACGCGATTACTTAGGAGCCTTGAGAGACAAAACTGTACCCTTACCATGAGTTAACGTGACCGTACTCGCTATCGATAACGTAAACGATTTGTATTAAGAATAGTATAGCGCCCCCTAGCGGTACCAGGTACCAGGGACCAGCTGAAAACTTTAAACCATTGACCTAGAACGCGCGCTTATACCTGCAGCACTGTAAATTATAGATAACTGTACATTTAAAATTTTATAAGCCAGAAACCAGTGTGTAATCATCATACGATAAATATATAATAGCGGTTACTTTGCAGAATTACAATTCACCATACAAATCTTTTAAGCAGTCGCTAGCGAACACGGTAGTGACCGTAAATTCATGGTAAGGGCACTGAAAATGAGGTCGCGATGCGAAACCAAAGTTATGTAACAAAAGCCGAGACACATTCTGATAATTGATAATGATAAAGGCCACGCGAACGAACTTGGCATTACTTGGCATTGGCATGCCAAAAAACCGGTGGATGTCATGACTGCTTGCGAATGTTTCCGTGTTATAAGTGGCAATAATAAAGTGCAAATAATTATACACAAATCTTATTTAAGGAATGGTTACCGACTGACGCGAGTTGAAATTTATTTCTGTTATACTTATCAGGCGTAGGTGAATATAAATACAATTTTAGTGAAAGCAAGGATAAATGAGGGATAGAAATAGTCAATTCACCGTTACTTTTAACTACGCAGTTTTGATGCCAACGAACGTTCGTCCGGACCGGACAGCTGTTAAAACAGGATCCATAAAATGTCTAAATCCGTCAAATTCCGCAAATATTTCGCCTCAAAATGAAACTCATACGTATCTGAAAGTAAAAATACCAAGCGTACCTAATTTTGATGCTAAAATTAAACTTGCGGCCATTGCTTATGCCCTGTTAGTTAAGGATAGCCGAAGATTGGCTTAATCATAAGTAATTTACTTCGAATTACTAAACTTTTTAAAGGATTTCAAAAATCAGTTCCCATTTCAGGAAGCTGCGCCCTTATAAATTCGAATCGCAACTTTTCCCGAAGTGAAATTCCCAAAAAATAACTATGCCTTTGAAGCTAATATTCTAAATAGTTCACGCAGGATCCTTAAGAATCCTTAGCACCGTTCAAAGTACCAGGGCCGCATAAGTTGGAAGGAGTGCGGCATACCGGTTGCGAATTGGCCGTGCTTACGTATACAGCTCTACATAAGGCTAAATAAAATGCATGACGTAATTTTCAATGCTGTGTGCGGCACGAGAACGTGACCGGTTGTGCAAGTAGTATGCACGGCGTTCGCGAAAACCTCTGCGACTTTATGGTCCCCTGGTACAGGCAAGCGTGAGACGCGGTGGCGGTAACCATTTCAAATATTATTAAATGAAATTGTTGGCTAGTTGGTTGATGTATGAAGACAAATATATACCAGTCAATGTGACAATTGTAACCATAACAGTAAAACAAATACCAGTCCCGGCCTTGCCATTACCGGTTGTACAAATGTTTGCTCGCATTCCGAAGATATAAAATCCTATTTTCTATAAAAACCACAAGCGCAAATAAGATGTGGTGACAAATAATCACAGTAGACCAATAAAAATAATGAAACGGAATAGGAAAACCGCTTTACCAATTACAATAACAATACCTATTTAGTCGTTTTTCTTTAAAAAATAATTTTAAAATAACTACAAAATAAATTGCGTGACTACAATTTTAATACCAGGCTACGTTGTTCGGCAATAGGAGAAGACAAGTAGAAATGTAAATTTCATGAGTCATGTCTGAGCACGGAAAGTATTGTGGACTAGGTACATAACTGAAGTTTATTTTGGGCCATTTTCACACACGCATATATCTGAGGGAATACCATCCCTATCTTTTATGCAGGGTTAGAAAGGGATATTACAGGGTGTCTCAAGATAGAGCCTACAGTGTTGAGGGATTAGGAGAAATTTCGCTGAGACATTTTCAAGCACGCCCGCAAAACTGTGGCCGTTGAAAAGACGTATGTTTATTATGATTTTATACCACATAGGCCATTGTAGTGTGTGAATAAGACGTTTGCTTTAGGATAAGCACAGTTGCGAATCAGGCATTTTAGTTGGAGGATTTAGTCGGGTCGCTTTAGAATAAAAAAGACCTTCGCTTATGTGGCGGTTTACTACAATTTCATTTGTAGAAAATGTGTCGTCTTTGTAGTTAAACCTTTGAAACTGTAAAGCAACAGATAATGTCAAGAATCAATTTAATTTTGTAACAATTTTGTAGCTTAGCACGAATTATTTAAGCAGCATAGATAATTCAATTCGCAATGATTTGAAGCTTCTAAGAATGCCTCAACAAAGACGTTCTGTTACACTTCATTAGACACTAATCGCCTTCAAAATATTGCAATTTACAAATGGCCTTTAGACAAAGAAAAACAAAACAAAAATAGCTGTTTACAAGCTGATGGGAAAATTCCGCCAAGCATTGATCACGATCAGTCAGTCAAACATATAAAACCCACACACATTCTGACACTCTTTATCACAAAATTTTGAATGACGTCGAACAGGCCCTCTTACCAAATGTCAAATTGGATAATGCCAGTCTTGTTTCCTTACCTATATCTAATCTGAAACAAAGTTTGATTTCCTGTCACCTACAACCGTACATTATACGTGCACCATCTCTAGTTCATCCGCGACGTCCAATAGGATCACCAAAACAAAAATATTTGATGTCTGGGGATCGCTTGTCACTGGATATAATAAACAATAATACATAATTATGTCCACTAAAATCACCCTGGGGATCGTGCTGGACATGGCGTTCAATAGCATCAGGGTGATCTTACTGGACAAGTGGACATGATAGTCCACTAGAATTAGTCAAACAAAAATCTTTGATGTCTGGGGGATCCTACTGGATATATACGTTCACTAATATCACCCAGGGTATCCTGCTGGACATGGCGTCTCCTCTCCGCTTGTTATTTATTGTTACGTAGAACCTAGTTTTCAACCAATCAACAAGCAAGCATATGATAGGATAATTTCTGTATTTACCATTCGCATAGATACAAGTTTATTGATGCAAACACTTCTCGGCATAAATTGCAGTTAACAAGCAAAACGAACCTGATTACGGCCAATTTGCAAACAAACACAATAATTACGGAATGATGATAGTGGCTTATCATTAAGTTGGCGTCATTATTACGTGACGTCCGTTGCTGTGATTGCTCCGGCTAAATTTGTCTTCATCGTGTACTTTTGTATCTATATTATTATGAGGATTGACTGTCTATTATTTACTGTTGTTGACGCACATGTCGTGACATGAAGTACGGTTTACTAATTGCCTCATTTTCCATGTTTTTAATGAGGCCGTAAAATATCAACGCTGATAAAAAAAAAAGTATATTAATTGACATGGTATGTATATTGTTAACTTTTATAACTATAGACTCTATTGTATGTTTTTGCATGCCAGCATTGCTGGTTAGATATGTGTGTAGTGCTTTACATGTTTTTTGACGACGCGTTTGGCTCGGTTGGTAGACACCTGCCTACTGAGTCGGCGGTCCCGGGTTCGAATCCCGGCCGGGGCAAATATTTGTGCAAAATATTTGTTCTTGGGTCATGGATGTTATCTATATATGTATTTATATATTATGTATATCGTCGTCTAGTACCCATAGTACAAGCTTTGCTTAGTTTGGGACTAGGTCGATTTGTGTATGATTGTCCCTTAATATTTATTTATTTATTTATTATTTATCCATCTATCTGTAACATAACTAAAGCAAATAAATAATTTCATTTCATCCTACTTCATTTCATTTCAATACTCGTATACCAAGGCCCGATTCCACTTGAGACTACACAATGGGAACCATAATGTTTATCTTTCGTTGACTAATTCTTTTTAGCATTTTAAATTCGCACGGGTCGTTATTACCTTATCTTTTGATCCATTGTTACTGCCTAATGATGTTGCGTACTCAAGTGGAATCGTCCTTCGATAGCACAATGATGTGATTTTGAGATTGGGAAAAAAGAGCGAGTTGGGAGATAAAATAGATACGAAAGAAGTTATGCAAAATAAAAGCGTAGTATTCAGTTGTGTTTAACGCGAAGAGAAAATAAGTAAAACGGTTGATCAAAAGAAACTCTTAGTTGCCAACCAAGACAGACAATCACGACGGTGACTGCCATGTCTAGAAAATATAGACAGTGATGCCGATAGAAATTAATATATTATAGAACATTTTAAGAGGTCAGTCAATTTAAGGGCCAATTTTTATTTTGATGTCGATTTTGTTTTTTTCTTAGATTTCAATATCAAGAGGTAGTAAAGTGGCTTATTCTGAACATGGTAAGCCTAATTTCACGATATGTCCTACAAATTTTTCCATTGAGTAGCAAAAAATGTATTGAATTTTTTAAATTTTAAGTCAAAATGAGCTCGAAATGAAAATTCAATAATTCAACAGCAAAAGAAAAATTGGCCCATGGGCCAATTTCTGTAATACATTTTGTGTAACTCAATGGAGAAAAAATTGTAGGACATATCGTGAAATTGGGCTTACCATGGTCAGAAGAAGCAACTTTACCTACCCACCAAATTTTATTGAAATCTGAGAAAAAAAAAAAGTCGACTACAAAATAAAAAAAATCCTTAAAGACGTCACTTGAAAATATAAATGCCACGTTTGACTTTTGATTTAATCTGACGCGAAAATCGATACGACCTGTACTAACGAATGCTAATATTTATACAAGTAAACCTAGTGAACAAACAGATACGAGTACTAAGGAAATATCAATTTGTCAAGTCTCTGATCTACGAGCCATAAATAATCAAGAACAACTGTATACATAACTAGATTTGAAACGTAGTCGTCTTATTTATGAAAGTGAATATACAAGTGGAGTTTAAATTACTAGTTATCAAAGAAACGTTATTTATAGATCAAAGAGACGCCTACGGTGAATCCGACACCGTATATCTGGTGATTGCAGAACGGCTCTTTTAATTTATTTCTACTTCTTTTGGGTACGCGTAGGTATTTAAACTTGTGAAGTATTGCCGTTAAATTAAAGGTATTCAATTACAAGTTTATTAACACTGCCGACTGTTATTTGCCTGTCCCTCGTCGTTGGGTCTTATTTAATATTCGGTTTATTATTTCATGGAAATACCTATGATACTTCAGTTTAGTTTTTTCCAATTGTGCGATTTTTAATGAATATTTGGTGTTTTCATGGATCTTCTAATTTATTTACCCGGAATGCCCCAGAATTGATTCTGCGATTCCGAACGTCTCAGGCTACCTGTCCACCGAAGCGGAACGGAGAAAATTAACCAATCAGACTCCGTCTTTATGAAGCCCAAAAGAAGGGCATTTAAATCTGAGGAATGTTATTGGTCCATATTATACAACTCCACTTGGCTCCAGTGAACAGGCAGAGCCGCATTGTAGCCACGATGTACCTACCTTGTGTAATTTTCTACCACATTAACCTTAGCTCACCCAGCAAGCTCGAAGAAAAAGTTAGATAAATCTGTTTCCGATTCCTTGAATTTCCTTGGGCCTCCGTCTCTTCTGTTGTGCTTGTCTTGGAGCCAAATGTGTACTCAAATCTTTCAAGCCATCATGTTGCGGCTTCCAATTTTAATGTTTTGGCTGAATGTGAGGTACCATTACGGTGATCCTTCACCGCAGCCCGCTAACCAATCTATTCCACTATAGCACGAGCACAGTAATTGGATCCCCGCGTAATTCTATACTCGGATTATATGAATTAGCGAGCCTGCTCTAAGTGAACGAGTGACATTAGATAAACAAGTACCAGCTCGGTTCTCGTCAGCCTTATAATCATGATTTTGAGGTAGAGAATCGAATGGAAAGTTTTATTCAGGAAGGGCTGCAGTTTATGACACTGTGAAGGACGGTTTGACGTATTTGAGTCAAAGCAAATTGGATTTAACGTCAGCGCACTACGAAACGTATGCAGAATGAGGTTTTCAATCGGCCAGATTCAATTAACTTTCAGTCGTAATGCATCATTTAATAATGAAGGAAATCTTGATATGCATGTTTGGTCATAGCATCAATGGCAGGGTAAATTAAAAAGCATTGTCACCGTTGGTGACAATATTAACAGCGATTGCGAACGCTGCGATTTAATCAACAAGATGCAATGCATTGGCGATGGGATTGCAAGAAGCCTCTATTTCGTATTGTCTAATGGACACCTTAGTACACAAGATTGTAGGGATTCGTCCTTTGAGTGGAAAACTACAGCTTACAGAAGATTCACCCAAGATTTGCGTTTATGACAAATGTATAACAACTGTGATCCCGGGACAATTCATCATCATTTTTTATTCAAGAGTTTTACTCGTGTCGGTGCAGTTTTCTCCAGTCCATTTCTTTCACTTCTCAATACGATGCGACGTCTACTAATAACTAATCCCCGGCCTTCCTTTTCCTTTCCTTCCCTCAATTTTCCCCTCTATTATCTTCTGTATTAGATAGTTGTGTCGTGGCCTCTCATTTCGGTACAGGTACAATTACCCATATAAAAATATATACGAGGTGTAACTAACACCAGATCAATGCCAAGTGATGAAGCCAAGTGTCTAGTCTCATAAACCGTATAATCTTCTCGACCAATAATCACAAAAGTTGCAGATAAATAAACTCATACAAGAAACCAGTTTCACAGTTGTCATGCGAGTGCCAAGGCAACAAATTAAAAGTAATCAAAGCCTTAATCTCAATTTAGTCATCAAACGTTACTTCCTACGTTAATTGGAATGATTCATTCGTACGGTGAGTTACAAGATGTTTTATAAACTCACTGTGAGAATTATTCACAGCAACAAACATCACCTGCAGGTCTAGCATAACTATGACACGCGACTCTTTGTCGCCAGACAAATACTACCGGTCACTTTCCTTCCAGTAACGTGCGAGCAAGACAGGTGATGTCATGGTCAAACTACGCTTACTCTTCCAAGCAAACAGAAAACAAAGTGAGTCCGTTTGTATGGTTTGAAAGTTCATTTGCTTGGAAGAGTTGTCGTGGTTTGATTGTAAGTCGTACGACAAACGATGTCGCAGCGAGATATGTTAGCCCTACTGCACTGTAAGATATTTTACATACTAAAGAAACAATGCAAGGGTGGATCTCTTTTTAAATTTAATCGACTTTTTTGAATAAGTTAAAGCATAGAGGAAAATACTTTTTAACCGCTGACAAAAAAGAAGGTTGCTAACATAATGTATCTGTGTATCTTAAGGTGCTCCCCCACCGCGAACAATCGCCCGTAATGTAACAAAAAATGATATGAAAATTTTATTTATTTTTTATTACATTACAGGTGAAAGAAGTTTATCCACGACATCGTTATTCCTATATTTGAGGAGTGTCTTTTCAAAAGGGCTTAGTTTTGTATGACTTCCATAGAGTCCTTTTGAAAAGACACTCCACATTATAGAATTACAAAACGGGTTTCATTTCAACTAAGTAACAAAAAAATGAGACTTTTAGTAGTCAATAAACGAAATATCTCAGATGTAACATCTTTAATAACGCTCCTCAATACAGGTACCTATATAATACAATTATCACCCGTAAATTAGTTTACACAAACAATTATCAATACAAAATAAAACATGGTGTTAAATGGTCAAATCTCGAGATATGGCGTGTGACAATGACAAATGTAAATACAACATAATAGTAATAAAAAAGATTGAACACCTTGGCCTTCGGCTCGAGCCACATGTCGTAACACTTTTTTCAGAGCCGTAGTCGGGTAAAAAGGAGCCAATATCCCTATATATTAAGATAATTATGGTTTCATAAACTAAAAATGGTTGAAACCGGCAAGCTGTTTTTACCATTGATAAAAACGTAGAGGCCAAAGCCAATTAAATAGAATAATCTATTTAAATATTATTTTTTTCATATTATGACAAATATATTGATAATTTCAACCAATATTTGGAAGTGAATAATATTTTTCTCTTAGTTCTAGATAGTAACATAGCTATTTCATGCTTTCATTGCGTGAAGTCGAATATTAGTTGAAAAAAAAAACAGTTTTGTCCGTGAATTTTATCAATTCGAGTAGTGTTTGAAACATAAATTATCAATGAAAAATTCAAACTGCAGGTTTCAAATATACTTATACCAATAAATCACAATAGCCCGGTTCTAAGTAGTAACTTTAATAATATTATATTAAGAAGCACGTTTGGTCATAGAGAAAAATTTCTCAAACATTCACCATTTTTGAACGGATAAGGAGCCTTAATTAGCCTAACTTTATACTAGTCGATAATAGTAGTTTATGTGACTGTACATAATGAAGGGCATTAAACAAGAGTGTGGGTTTATGAAACGAGCCGAAGGCGAGTTTCATAATAACATCACACAAGTGTTTTAATTTCCAATTATGTACAGTTACATACACTACTTTATCTACCCACATATCATAAGCCTCCATGCTGCATTCAGGAGCCGCACATTATGACCACCATAAAAATAGACTGTTTTGTTAGAACAAATTTCATATATCATATCAGATATCAGGAGGCGTCGCCGAAAAATATCTATATCATCTTGATCGTTCATTTTATGGTTTAAATTTAACAAATCGAATAATTTTATGCAACAAAACAAATTTTAACCGGTAATGGCGCCAATGAAGTTTTCTGGCACCTGTCATAGTTTTTTTTTATTCAGAGAGGAGAACTGAAGTCGGCCCTAACTATCATATCGTTCGATATCTTACTTACGTGGGACATTTGTCAAATTTGATTGACAATTCATTTCGAACTAAATGTCATCTCGACTGATATTAGAATAGAGGTCAAATCAAATTTCTGTGGTTTTCAGAGATGTTCGAAATTTATTTATTTTATTTAGTTCCCAACTAGCAAAGTAGTGATAAAATAAAATGAATTAACACTACATAATGATATAAAAGTCATAAAATAGCAACGCGGAGCTGCTATGTTGTATATTGGCGACTTATTATTTAGCAATAATAATTTTTTTACAGATAAGAAATTTGTTTTAACAAAACAGTCTATTTTTATGGTGGTCATAATGTGCGGTTCTTGAACGCATCATGGAGGGTTTATGATATTTGGATAGATAAAACAGTAAATAGCCATACACTGAAAGATCGAACGACCGAGCATTGTATAAGTATTGTCAAAGATAGCGTACAGTCGATCGGGGTAATTAATCGTATCAGGTCTTAGTACTTTGCGGAAATCCATATTTATTATTTATTTATAATAGTGCTTTGCTAATCCGCGATATAATAACGTGCCAGTCAATTAGTGATGATGAATGGTGATTCTTTTAGCGGTGGGAAGTTGGGAACATTTAATGCATGAATGCATGAAAAATACGCAAATAAGTATACCGGGTTAGCACTAATTGACTGGCACGAATTTCACGGATTAGCAAAGCAATATTATTGTTTTGATTAATTGGAGTAAGGCTGGCCCTTTTCGTGTAACATTGGCCCACACTTACTGCCAGTATGTTTTACTGCTACAATAGATAATGAATTTGAAATAGTAAAAAATATATTTTGGCAGGTTGTTATTACACAACTAACACAACCATGAAATAATATTATACGGCAGGGTCAAATTTACCTATCAGTTTATTTATTGCTTTCATAGGTTACATAAAGATGGAAGATACAAATTTTTATTCCGCTATGAAAACCTGCAGGGCACTGCAACAATTAATAAATATGTTAACAAATTTCAACAGAACATTATTTACTGTATTTTAGATTTAGGTACTGTAGTTTAGTAGGTATCGTAAGCGTTTTAATACCAAAATTATCTTGTTACGTCACTAACTATTTAATTAATACATACATGGTTGGTAGAACAATTCACTGTAGGTTGATAGATCTTACCTGTAAATAAAAAACACACATTAGTATAATTGTTTTATTTTACAAGCTTTTATTTACTTTCACCTGTCCCGTTGTTTGCAATGGAATTTAGCAAGTTAAATTTGACTCACTTTCCAGTTTCCGATTGAGCTGAAATTTTGCACGAATATGCAAATCGCGTGACAATGCAATATTATGATGACGTGGAGCTGATCTGATGATGGAGCTGGAAGGTGGCCATAGGAACTCCGTAATAAAACCACATAACCCCATCGAGTTTGGGCTCGTTTAATTCGACATGATGAGTACTTTGTCTTCAGATAGGGTCTGATGATGGAGCCGGAAGGTGGCCCTAGGAACGGAAGCCTGTAATAGTGCAAATCTACAGAGTTTGGGCTTTTTAGAATCGTATCAGTAAGCAATTGATGGATGTTCAAGGACTTCAAGGAAGAGTACAGTCAGCTATAAAAGCTTGTCACAAAAATATTTTTTTTGACAAAAACTTATTCTCTACACCCATTAGCGAAGTACATATATACCAGGTGGTTCCTGTAACAGGAGCTAAAATTGAAACATAGGTTCTACCCCTCAAACTCATTTATAATGTAAACCTGTAACTGTAAAATAAAGTTTATTCAAATAAGTAATGTATTGCGAAACATTTGATATTTAGTAAAGTGACAGCAATGTCAATGCTATAAGGCGATGTCAATGTTGGATGGCGTACATTGAAAATGCTATTTAGGTACTTTGTTTGAAATAATATGAAAACGGTATTTTGTAAAAAAAAGTTTCTGAACAGATGTGGTTCAGTTTGACGAGAAAAATCTATGTTTTAATATCCTGTTACAGGACCCGACTGGTATAATAGTAGTTTATGCAACTGATACATAATGAGAGGCATTAAAACACGAGTGTGGTTTTATGAAACGAGCGTCAGCGAGTTTCATAATAGGATCACACGAGTGTTTTAAGGCCTAATTATGTACAGTTGTATACACTACTTTATCTACACACATATCATAAGTACTCTAAGATGGGTTCAGAAGCCATAAGGAAATGACCAGCAGCACTAGTGCTACCTGTAAAATATCTAAAAACGACATATGCTAATGCAGTAAGAAATAAATCTGAATTCTGAACAAATACATAAACAGATTATTTATTGTAATAGTTGTAATTTACATTTACATTGAAACAATATTTTCAACTAAAATGTGAATTACAATAAACTTATCACAGCAAAGAACCAACAAACAAATGACACAATAATGGCGGCAATTCGGACCTCCGTCAAGACGAATGTTTTTTTTTCTAAATCATATACCTACAAACGAATGTATCCATATTCTCATGTCACTCGAGATCAAATGTCGTGCGGTTTTTATAAAAAAACAGACGTGGTGCCCTATTACGAGACTTATTTACTTCTCTCAACGTGCCGCTCGTGGAAGCCAGTATAGGTACAGAATTAAATAAATAAATGTTTGAGTTACATTAAAAAAATATCTGCATTTGTAGCTCAGTCTAGAACAATATGAGAAAAAATCTCAGGCACAGCTGTTCATTTCTTCTGCAATTGCAAAGTTGCAAACTGACATTATGCAAATGAAATGCTAATTATACTTTATGAACTGGTTAGGTTGTGAATTACTTTATTCTCTAGTTACGTTGTGGTGCGTCCTGAACTGTCGTTATAAATAAGAGATACGTAATGCGATTTTTTATCTATAACCATATCATAACATCTCTATATTGAGCACAGGAACTGAATGAAATAGATTACACTTGCTTGTTTGTCCCTCTTTTACAATGATAAATATATAAAAATTTAAAATATTTAAGGACTATCTTACACAAGTCAACCTAGTCCCCAAACTAAGCAAAGCTTGTAGTATGGGTACTAGGCGACGATATATATCGATACCTTAGTTCACACTCGTACTAAATTTCGGAAAAAGTGGTTGCTATTAGGACTTTAGTGCACAACCTTATGTGGTTTAAATTTCACTGGCAATAAATAATTAGCACGAGTGTGAACTCAGGTATCGATATATAATATAAATACATTTATATAGATATGTGATATACACATGACTTAGTATTGTAAAAGAGGTGACGCCGCTTAAGCGGAGAGCGTTCTGATTCGAAAACGAGACCCTAAAATGCTTAAATTTGGATATGACAACAGGAAAGACGTGAACCTGAATCTTTGCATCACCCATTACTATAACTAGTAAGGTGACATTATATCATCGATATCAGTAACGTGCCCCAACACCCCACGCTGCCGCTCCAGGCCATACACGAAGATAAGTTATTGCTAGCAAACATTCGGCAGGCTACCAGGGAATTGCTCTCTTTAACAAATTGCCTGTTGAAATGAAGTTGATATCAAGCAGTAACATGTTTAAAAATAAGCTCAAAGCTTTTTTGCTGAAGGGGTGCTTTTATTCCATTGAAGAATTTGGTAATGCCTTTAATTCAGGATTTTAATAATTATCAAGGGACATGATTGTTAATGTTATGACTTAGAATTAGATTGTTAATTAATTAATTGTTAGTAATTTGGACGTAGATATAAGTAAATAATTTTGTTGTTATTATGTCGATTTTAATTTAATATTGTATTGTCACATTCAAACACAATGTATATTGTTTGTTTGAATAAATAACTATGAACTATAGCGTGTTTCCAATGAAGTTTGCTTAGGATTCATGAATATGTCATAGATGATTTATGATATGATGATGAACCAGATGAACAGATATGTATAGATAAACTACGCCTGAGGCTCATTTTATAAACCCACACATATGTTTTCATGATTAGCAGTTGCTTACACTAATGTCACTTATCTACTAAGGGTCGAAACAGACGAACGTCAAAAAGAACTGACAATTTTAGTATGCAATTTTGACAAATGCCAGTAGTAAATTTGCCAGCTACTTTTGATGGTGACTGTACATTAGATCTGCATTATGGCCGCTAAAGTGCTATTTGGATTTGTAGTAGACATAACTGCAAATCAACCATGCAGGTTTGCAGTTTCGATACAGTCCGTCTTTAGACGTAATTTTATTACACGAAATCCTAATTTCCGTAAAGAATACTGAGCACTCAACACCCTACACTGAAGCTGAGGTAATATTATTTCAAGAACCTTGTATTAAGAGAAGGAATTTCATTTGTGTTTGCAAAGAGTGGAATTTTATTTCCAAGTGTGGTATAAAGACATTATTGCTTGTGGACTGTGTTATGAGAACACTTACAAACGTTCAGCGTAGGTGTTGACACTGTTAACAAACCACACCTGACGATAATCCTCTACTAGGTATTTATAGCTGCCCTGAGAACTTTAAATCGCAACAACATTCCTTGTATTGATTCAACTTAAGTACATGCTTTTCGCATTATGATCAGGGGGTCTATGATGGTTGCGTTTATCACGTGATAAATAAGTGACAAAGCATCTGTCACTCACTCTCGCATCTTGTCAAAACGTGACGGATGCTTTGTCAATTATTTATCGTGTGATAAAAGCAACAATCATAGCCCCCCAGATGAGTTTATCTAAGACCATGACGGCGGCGGCAAGTCAAAACGTCGGATAAACCTACTAATGCCAGTAATTTTTCAATAATATTTACACGGAGTCTCGTTCTTGTCGTGATAATGAACATTCCTATACATCTCCTTTACGTGTACCAATGTAATTAGTTATAACATAATATAAATGTATAGGTCGATTCACTAAAGCTGGCGCGAATGGATTGAATGAAAGTTATGTCACTTGTCACTTTGAGTGTTAGTGTGAGTGCCGTTCTTATACAGGGGCCTCCTAATATTTTGTAAACAACAACAAAATGGGTTTTTGTTATTCAAGAATAATAAAAATTATTAGGTATAATATAAGCATAATCCGCACAATATTTAGACTAAACAAGTAATATATATGTCCGAAAGGTATATTTAACTGTTTGATACAAAAATATTTTACTATCATGGTGTTTTATGAAGACGCTAGTTTTTTGACATACTTTAGATTTTGACTGTTGTAAGGCAGTGTAATAAAATTGTACATATTGCTTAATATTCATGCAATCTGTGTATGACCAGAATTAGGATGTGGGATGATACTATTCCATTGTCTCGTATGAGTTTAACCATGTGGGACTATGCAATGGTATTAACGTAACCCACATTTTCTTCTTGTCTTCGCGGCCTGGTAAAGGGTTAATGTCAAGAATTAATAGGTGACGGACGACTAGTTCGAATAAAAAACCGGCCAAGAGCATGTCGGGCCACGCTCACTGCTCAGTGTAGGGTCCCGTAGTTGCCCGTCCTTCACAATAGACGAAAATTACGAGAAAGATTTCAAGCCCTATAAAAAAGTCGTACACGCCAAGAAACATTAATATAATACGTGCCAGATTGAGCGAAATGTTTTAATATAGTTTGGCACTTAACCAATATGTGTAGCGTTCGAAGTGTAGGGACACCACGCGGCACTTACGTCATTTTAAAGAAAATTATGAAATTTTGCAATAACTCTAAAACGGCTCGACCGATTTTATTCAATATAGTTTTCATTGAAAGTACTAGTATCCGAGGCTAAGACCCATTCGATTCAATAAGTTGTGCTCAGAAATGGCTCGGCCCTCCGTCAAGCTAAGATTACTAGAATAGAATAGAATAGAATATATTTATTTGTCAAACATAGGTACAAAGTAGTTGTTACATTAGACAGAAGTTCTCTATTTTTTGCCACTAGGCGTACAAATTTGTGGGTTAAGTATTCGACCCTAACTAAATTTTGTTTGTCCGATGTTATCCGAAGTTGACCGAATATTCAAAATCCGATTTCATATTCTGAGTCGGAGGACCCAAAAGCCCCCCAATACCGAGTTTCAGCCCCCTCGGACCAATTTGAAATTTTCGAAAAAAAAAGTCGCCATTTTGTTTTTTTTTTTCCACGACTGTACTCGGGTGGGGGTCCCCTATGATATTTGTTTGAGCATCCCCCTACCCATCTCCAGCCGTTTACGAGATACGGGACTCCAAAAAAAAAAATTCCATACAAATATTGTTTTTTTCGATATTTTCCGACTTTGACCGAATTTTCGGACACCGATTTCAGATTCATATTTGTGAGCCCCAAATGCCCCCCGATACCGAGTTTCAGCTTCCTAGCACCAATTTGAAATTTTGAAAAAAAAGCCATTCGTCATTTTGAATTTAATTTGGTTCGATAATTTTCACATTCATAATCACTTATTGTATCAACCTGTATGTAATCATTTTGTGACGCACACATAAATATTATCGTTCACTCATTCATTCCATTCGTGCCAGCTTTAGTGAATCGACCTATAATTGAGTGTATTAAGTATAATTAACGAAAAATTACTATAACTGTCGAGTTTCTTTCGGCTTTCTTCTCAACAGCGGTCTCCTCTTGGGAAAAGCCGGTAGATTCACAATCTGACCTGTAAGTGCTCTTGTAGCCTACTTTCTGATTAAATTATTTCATTTCATTTCCTCATATACTTACGCATATTGTGCTAGACAAGGCTATATGAACTCCAGTCTAGAAATATCCAGAAGGTGGTCCGTACGTATGCACCGGTGCTGGTGCACTTGTCCCTAGCGCCAAATGTATCGCGTTTGTGCCAATTCTGACACGTGTAAGACACGCCTCTGATCTATTATCGCCTATATTTACAATGTAGACAAACTTCTACATTGTAGCGGTACGCTTCGAGGTCAAAAACTAAAATCTGCGTGTAATCCCTGTCAACTAGACACGACTTCATTTGTCGCTGTACAAAGTTCACATTCGTACTAATTCCATTATGGAATGGTATGGTACCAGGCAGGTATGATACCTGTGCTAACTCGGGGCACGTTCATCGATAAAAAATATGTTGATATATATATATGCTCATTGAATAATATTCTCGATTACTATAAAAAGGTTCGATATCATTTCTGCTAAAGTGGATGTTTTCATCTAGACGGCAATATTTTATATCGACGAATATGGAAAAAATATTGACTTGCTATAAAATCTATTTTAAAATAAACGAATAACAGACGTTTCATTGTTTTTCTTTTAAAACGAAAATAAAAAATATGTTGGATAACATTTATATCTTGACAGTAACATCGATATCTTTTTTGTCGATAAAATATTTTGCTACATCACTTTCGTATATGCCCCGAGTTATCCCAGGTATGCTAATTACAATTATTTTGCCAATGAAATTAAAACCACATTGACTTGTGCTTTAAGGTATCGATATATTCTGGGTGTAATAACTGTACCCGGGGTTTTCGATGCACGAATGTATTGCCGCCTACTGTCGGCCCAGTGTTAAACCATTCGTGCACCTAAACTCCCGGGGTAGGGTAATGACGACATATAAAGTCTCTTGAAGTGTATTAGGAAGGCTTTGAAGCGCCATCTTCCGGCTGTTGCGTTAACTTTTTCTGTTGTTGAATAATGTAGCTATCACTTGCGGAGAATGAGTATATCCGGCCACCCAAAAACCCCTTGAGAGTTTAATAGCTTAAATTAGAATTAAGATATTTTAATATTATTTATACATTATTCTTTAAATTTCTTGGTAATTCCGTTGTTAATAAATGTGATGGGGTACTTTCTTTCCTCAGATTTGCCTTGAAGTCGTTTCTGCTTCTCGTCAGTCAATGCTCATCTGACAACGAAGTTGACTGGTAGTGCAGCTGCCTGCTGAGCCGATGGCCCTGAGTTCGAATCTCGGAAAGGGCAAATATTTGTATATATTTGTGTATGTGTGTATATCGTCGTCTATACTGATTTTGATGCAGTTTTTTAATTATTAGAGTGATTCAAGAGGAAGGTTTATATGTATAATACATGCATAACTTATCAATATTGCACCCGTGCGAAGCCAGGGCGGGTCGCTAGTTATTCATATAATGATCGAGCACAGAAGCGCTCGTGCCACATTTTACAGGTTTCGCGATTACGACAGCTGTTCTATATTTGTCTGTGCTGAGCCACATCTATGTGGGCGGCAACACCACACCTGCCAGTAATCCCGGCCTATTAATAACTGCACAGAGACCTAGAGGTATAAACCCGACAATAGGGTTTTGTTGCTATGGAAAATGTTAAACGAGCCATTTTCAAAATACATGTACATAGTTAAAGGCAAAATTAATAAAAACAAAATTACGATCGCTTCTTTTGTGTTACGAAAGTTACTTATACAAAAGATATGGGTAACTTAACTATCGTTAAACAAAGGAATCCATTAAGTCTTGTTTTAATTATAGCCCTAAACTATGTACATGTATTTTGAAAATGACTCAAACTTCAACTTCGCGGGGAAAATAAGTGAAAACCTTGTGATTTTCTTTGCCATAGTCGGGTAAAAGAATCGTATAATTATCTCAATCCTAGGTTATTCGACTATCACACCCAATTGACAGTGTATCACACCCAATCCTCGTGAGGCCAAATGTACCTCACAAAGTACAAAGTAACACTTGTAACTGAAGTTCAGACAGATAGGTGGTTCTAAAGAAAGTGTACTTTACAAGGTACAGTGGGCGTTTAGGCCAAACTGTCGTTTTTGAGCTTGGGCCTCACGAGGTTATACAGATGGAATCCGTCGCGCGACATATGACATGGCTCTTTCGTACTGAATAATATGGAAAAAGACAATCAATAACGCGACAAGATAGCGCGTCACATTTGCCGTCAATATTTGTATCACCACAAGAAGTCGTGTGTTGTTCTAGCTAAACCTACTAAGTACGTCACTTACTTAAGAATGTTTTCTTTCGAGTGATGTACTACGTCGCTTCAGACTATAGCAATTTTGATTGTGTGACTAATGGTGATTAAAGTTAATGCATGTTAGCGTCTTAAAGCGGTTAATTGTTTTCTTAACCTTGATCTATGTTTAGCTAAGTCAAAGTCTTAAGCACTTAAGCATCAGCCTTGGAGCGGTAAGGGTTACGTAGTAGGAATATTCAGTTCTGTCCAAATGTACCTACTCACTAAACGTCGCGAGCCGCGCCGATAGCTGACGCACCCAGGGTTGCCAGGTCCAAAAGCACGAAACTGCGCTAATTTAGTCGGATGTTTTTTTTTCGGGACATTCGCTTTACATATGGTTGATATTCGACTTGCCCGGCAGGTAGATCAAACGCCAAACTAAACCCGGAACAGAAAATATTTAGCCGGACACGTCTGTTAAAGTCAAACATAGACGCATACCTGACGACCCTACCGCGCCAGCACGCATCGAAGTGCATGCTTGCCTCAGCCTTCTTTTGTCCGGGCAAAACGATGCGGGTTCGTAGCCAGTCGTAGCGGTGCACGCTAGTCAGTCGCGACAGTCCTCGAATGTGCCTCGCACGTTACCAGAGATCGAACAGATGGGCGTCATTGCAAGCAATAATGAGGATATTAGTCTAGATAATTAATAAATTGATTGCTTAGTGTCATATTACATGCTAGTTATCAGGTAAGCAATCAGCTTATTGGATATTTGGACTCTTATCCAAATTTTTGTGACTAAGCCAATCCGTCTGACCTATTACACAAATAATCAATAAAATACAGTTCTAGAGCGGCTTTTGCGAAGATCTACAGGAGGAACCTGTATTGGGTATTTTATTCTGTGGTAATGCATTTCACTGCAAAGAGGACAAAGCCAATCAGGTACAGTTATTCAAGTACTAAATATCTAACAGTTAGGCAAAACATTAGCAAATAGTCGATGTCTAGAGTGAACACCTACTGACCTAAAATCTGTACTGTCATCTGTTAGTGGGTAATGTTTTGTTAATGGCATTGAATGGGCAAATAAACACTGATTTTCAGAGAAAGTTAAAGTAAGCTTATTTGCATAGCTTTTCGTTTTTCTGAACCTCTCACAAAATTAGACGCATTTATGCACAAGGGAGCCAAGCCAACCCATATACCCGGATAGCAAAATAATAGTATTATATTTTTCATTCTTCAAACAGTAAAAAGTTCTCGTTCCGTTATCTATAACTATAGCAACTGAATTTGTTACATAATTCTAAACGAAAGCATTCAGAATACTTCTATAATCCCATTCATTACAAGCTTTTAGTTAGGGGACTTCCCCCTACTTTCACCTGTCCCGTTGTAATGGAATTTTGCAAGTTAAATTTGACCCACTTTCCGGTTTCCGGTTGAGCTGAAATTTTGCACGAATGTACAAATTGCGTGACAATGCAATATTATGATGACGTGGAGCTGATCTGATGATGGAGCTGGAAGGTGGCCATAGGAACTCCGTAATAAATAAAGCAATCATATCGAGTTTGGGCTCTTTAGAATTGTCTCTGTGAGCAATTGATGGATGTTCAAAGAAAAGTACAGTCGGCTATAAAAGCTTGCCACAAAAATGAAATTTTTGTCAGAAACTTATTTAAGTATTTCATTGCGCTTAAACTGCGACGTCATAGACAGGTCACAAAAATAATAGAATCAAAGACGTCATTATGACCTAAAACAAGCGATATTACAACGCACAATACTGCTGTGATAAAGGTCGCTAACCTCCCTAACTTTTTTTTATGTCAAACGAGCAAACGGATTGCCTGATGGAAAGTGATTACCGTCGCCCAATGACACCTGCAATACCAGAGGAGTCACAAGTACGGGTGGCCTTTCAGTTGGGATTGGGAGTACGCTCTTTTCTTGAAGGTTTGAAGGTCGTATCGGTAACTTAACATAAAGCCCCGACTTAACCATAACCTATAATATTTTACGAATCATCTTCAAATAGGTGTATATTTTTACGTCTTTATACCTAATAGAACCAAGTTACCTTTCTATTTGACACATTTAAACTGCCTTAAAAATATCCATCTACCCCGGCCCACAGTAGCATGTAACCGACGGTCCCCGCTCTATGCATATTCAGCGAATGTCCTGGAAACGCGTTTGCCTATGAATTTTAAAAGCTACCTGCCGACCTTTGGGTCGGTGCATCGTTCCCGATTTAGGGCAGTGGGGCGGGCCTGTTGCCGTCGCCCGGGTATGACGTCACCTCAATGGGAGTCTATGGGGCGTTTAATGAATGGGTTCTTTAGAGGTGTTCTGAATGCATTATTGTAGTATTGTGTGTAGTAAGTGATATTTACTAGTTGATATAGGTATACTGAGGTGAGAACTTCTTACCGCCTACTACTACTTAGGTACTTAATGGCTCGGCGACCCAAAGCGAGTCTTGGCCTCCGACAGGAGTTTGCGCTACGTGTCCCGATCTAGCATCGTTTTCGCCAGTTGCCGGCCTGGAGTTCACGCAGATCTGACTTGACGACATCCATCCAGCGATACCTGGGGCAGCCAACCGGCCTTCGTCATATTGGTAGGCCCAAATATGCCCCCTTAACGCTACGACCTTCACTCATTCTTTCTACGTGTCCAAGCCAGCTGCCCGCCCAGACTTTGAGTCTTTAATTCATAGAATCACTTTGCGCCGTGAACGTGACTTCACGGCTCAAGGAAACAGTTTGGGACGCTTAATGAACAGGTTCTTTGGGGGTCTGAATGCATTAGTGTATTATACAGGTTGATCAATGCAATTAGGTTAGTCTGCAGATGAAACAAGTCCCTTGATTGGTCTAACTCTAGCCTGAAATTTTCCGTAGGTTCTGTGACAAATTGGATAGCACTGTCGAGAACGTGCCATTTTAAAATGAGGTAAATAAAAATAGCTGCACGAGCCGACGCCAAGCAATCGTCTGTGTACGGATTCGCACTGACTCATCTAATTGGGAGGGGAAAGTAGAAATGCCGTTGAAGGGTTTTTCCTACCAATGCTTTATAGTGTAGAGCGTCAAATGTTAATGCCTGTATTGGCAGAGGGAAGAAGCGTTTCATAGTAGTCTGCGAACACGCAGAAGATCGCCAACACGATAGTCTGACCGAGTGAAAGAGGCCACCTCTTCATTAAAATTCTACCAGATGGTGAGGGCTGCTTCGGACCGGAATCGATGGAGGCAGATTGGCCGATTAAGAGATTCCAGTAACCACGATCGTCAGTAATGAGACTAATGAGGCACCGATTGAAGAATAATATATTACGTAGAAAAAGCTGGGAACATTAAAAAAAAACTTTAGAAGAGAAACATATTTATTATTCGATAGCACTGATCGTGTTCATGTTATTTGGAATAGTGATTCACACTGACGTAACGAATAAAAAGGAAACCGTATTTTTTTAATGGGTGCAAAAACCAGACGTTTATTTGTGGTTATTGTAAGTAGGGAATGCTAACCGGTAAAAAAAATTGATGTAAATTATCAAATTACCGTAATTTAGTAAGTCATTTCGATAGAAATAATTAAATTCCGTAATTGTAAGGGCTATTATACACTAGTGGCTCTGTGAGCAGTAGACCGCGTGAATTTCTTTCGAAATGGCTAAAATGTCAATATTTTGAAAAATTTCGAAAAACTGATTCAGCAAAATATATAATAATCAATCTAAATATACTTATCGAACGTACTCACATAATTTCATGAGAATCAGCGAAGAAATGCGGCCTGTAGGGGAACACAGCCGGAAACCCGGACAAACGAAAGATTATTTGGCCAAGCTGAAACCTAGACGCTTCGCTCGCTCGGTCAAAATGTTAAATTACAATTCCAAACAATATTGACGTTGCGTCGCTCTAAGAAGCCCATACAAGTAGAGATGTGCCGTTCTCGAGAACGTTTCTCGATTTGTAAGGGGAAAGAACGTTCTCGAGAACATCCCCCATATAAAAAATAAGAAATAATAAGAAATCAATTAAAATTAAAGCTAAAAATTAGAATATTTAGATATAAAAATGCTTGCAGTAACTGCATTTGTAAGCATAGGATGTATGTGTGTGTGTGTGTGTGTGTGTGTATACTTACATATATAAATATATGTTGTGTTTACAAATGTAGTTAATTACCTATAAATTACCTATAGTTATAGAATACCTAAATAGTTTGTAAGCTGAAAACAGTAATGTAAAGAAAGGGAGCTTATTTCTGGCAACAAACTGTTTTACAGTTTGGCAGATGTTGTGTAATGTGTAGGAGTACTGTTACTACGAATAAATGTTTTTATTATTTTTATTATTATTATTAAATCAGGAAACGTTGTCAAGAACCGCACATATCTGCATACAAGTCTATCAATATGTACCACCCAACTACAAAAGAACCCTGAAATGCGATTGCATTTCCCATCAATACGGAGCGTGTGAGTCCGCGTATGTCGGCAATCGTACCTGCTGAATTATTCAGAGCTGTAACATGCATATTACATAAGCCCCATTGATTCTTTGTCGATTGACGTACGCCGTTTTAATCTAAAACGCCGCAAGTCACTATGGGCTTTCTGAGGACATATGACTTTATGGTGTAGTTGGTAAATATGTTGACATATGTCGTTATACGTATTAACACTTGCATCCTCCAAGGAATTGCATCCTGATGAGGTGTTATACCAATTGGAATTGTGTTGTTTGGCAAAACAGGGTGTTGACAATTTTATCTTGTAATCTCATCATTTCTATTCTGGTTCCTAACGTAGCTGAAGTCTGAAAAAAAGAGTAGAAATTAAAAAGTGGCAATACTGTAGTGTTGTCCCTTTTTAATCAATCTAAGAAAACGGGGACGACACAGTATTGCCATTTTTTAATTTCTACTCTTTTTTGTCAGACAATAACTAGTGGCTCTGCGAGCTGTAGTAGACCTCACGAGTTTGTTTTTTAAAATTGCTTAAATTTGTAATTATTTACGTTTTCAACATCCACTAACTCCGCCATAAAAAAAAACTAAATCGCCAAAATATCTATTTACTTATCGAACCTACTCACGAAATTTCGGTTTAAAGAACTTTATTCTCATTAAGACAATTGTCACTTACATGAGAACTTACAGGCTAATGCAATGTTAGTACATAACAGTATAAATTTAGATAGTGAAGTTAGTAATATACAATGGTATGGTTTTAGATTATGATATAATATAAGTATTGTAGTGGAGGAAGTTAAGAAAATAAAAATTAAAAATAAAGAATATAACTAAAGAGGTTCTCTAACCTAATAATTATCATATACTTCTTGCATTATAAATAATTTTAAATAATTATAATTGTAAAACAGTTACCTGGTGACTCTTACCTAGGAAACTATTTCACATTACAAAACATTACGAAAGTAGGTACAACTGAATACAGATTACTTATATGAGGAGTGAACTGTCATTTGTTACATGCTCAGTAAGTCTGATTTTAAATTCTTGTAGTGTCTTTGCATTTTTTATATGTGATGGTAGATTATTGTGCAGTTTCACTCCTTCATATGTAATTGTTTTTCGGCCATAGTTTGTTCGGATCTTAGATAACACTAATTGGTTTGGTCTTCTACCGGAGCGACTATGCGTGTTCTTCCTAAGTGAAATATGAGTATGAATTTTTTTATCCAAGATCTTTCTAACCAGCATACAGGTTGTGAATACATATAATTGTTTTATATTCATAAGCTTAGTTTCCTTATATATCTTATTGGTAGGCGTCCGGTAAGGGTAATGATACAGTAGCTTTATGATTTTATTCTGTGCGATTTGGATGTCAGCAAGTCTAGTCTTGGAGGCACTACCCCATAGTTCAATAAGGTATAACAAATGTGGTTTTACTAGGGAGTTGTAGATAGTTTGCCTTACATATTTCGGGAGGCATCTTGCAATTATACGAAGTGAGCCAATGAGGCTAGATAGTTTACTTTTGATCTTTTCTAAGTGTGCACTCCATGTCAGACAGTTATCAATTCTAAGACCCAAATACTTTTCCTCAGTATTTTCTTGAATGGGAAGGTTATTTATTTTTAACGTGACATGTGAATGTATTTTTTTATTTTTTGCTTTGAAGATAACATAACAAGTTTTCTCTACATTGATAGTTAATAGGTTGCATTGTAACCATGTGTAAAGTGTGTTAAGATCTTCTTGAGCCTGTGTAATTTAATTATACAATCAATAGATGATCCAAAATAGAACAAGCATGTGTCATCGGCGTACAGAGTTACAGTGCCGTGTAAATTAACATCTTTTATATTGTTTATATATATTAAAAATAGTAATGGTCCCAATATAGACCCCTGTGGGACACCGTATGTTATTGGATGTTGTTCACTTTGATGTTCTCCTATTTTAACAATTTGGTTTCTATTAGCTAAATATGAATGAAAGATACTGAATGCCTTGTCTGTAATACCAATTTCTCTGATCTTGTTTAGCAGAAGTGTATGGCTGACAGTGTCAAACGCCTTTTTCAGATCGATAAATATGCCCAAGACAATGTTTTTTTGGTCAATATTTAACTTGATCTCAGTTATGATATCAACTGTAGCGGAGATTGTGTTAGACATAGGTCGGAAGCCGTATTGCCTGCTAGAAAGGAATCCAATGGAATCCAAGTAGCTGTTTAACCTTGTATATAAAACTTTCTCGACTATTTTGGACATCACAGGAAGAACTGAGATCGGGCGATAGTTGCTAGGGTCTGTTTTACTGCCTGATTTGTATATTGGGCTAACTTTGGCTATTTTTAAACTATCAGGAAATATCCCTTCTAGAAGCATTTTGTTTATACATTTGGTCAAACTGATCAAGATTTTGTCTTTTATACATTTTAGTGCTTTAGTAGTTATATTATCAATACCACTGCTACAGTTTACATCTAGATTATTAATTATTGTCTCTATCTCATTTGGGCTACATGGATTGAATGTTGACATAGTGTTATCGTTATTTCTAAGGTTATAATTATTACTGATAACATTTGTATGATACTGCGGTGATATTTGATTAGCTAGAGTATGGCCTATCGTTGAAAAATATATATTGAAAGTATCACATATCTGCACCAGGTCGCTGGTTACAGTACCTGATGTAGTTACAATTTTGTGTGGGCCACTATCTGTTTTGGTTTTGTTACAAGCAAGGTTGTTTATCAAGTGCCACATTTTTTTTGGTTTATTCTTACAATTATTGAATTGCTTTTTAGAGAAAATTTCTTTTGTTTCCTTTATTTTGCTCCGGAGTACATCTTGCTTCTCTTTAAATTCCTTGTTTAGCAGTTCATTGCTTGAGTCACGCTTGAGCTTGACCCATAGTCTATTTTTCTCTTCTATTTCACTTAGTATGTTTTTGTTTATCCAATCTTCTTGTGGTCTATTCAAAATTTTAGTTTTTTTCTCCGTGCATTTATCGATGTTTGTTTTAATCAAGTTTTCTAATATCGAATAATCTGCGACACCACTGGTTTCATTACTTTCATCGAATGAGGAATATAGTTTCTTGTAGTTTATTGCTGTATAACTAATTCGTTGTTTCGTCGGTGGCTTGTACTTTTTCAGTTCTATATAAATCTGTTTGTGATCTGAAAGTGAAGAATCAACAGTAGCCATGTGATAGTTGTTGTCTTTCAAGTTAGAACTCACGTGATCAATGATTGTTTTAGAGGTTGATGTAACTCTTGTGCCGTAGTTCTCGTCAACATTGTTGAGTAGTTTAAAACCGGAGTCATTCAGGACACTTTTGTATAACTTGGTCCTTTTCTCTTTTTTAAGTAGATCAACATTGAAATCGCCGAAAGTAATCGCCCTTTTTTTCTCTTGAATTTGTTTTTCGTAATCTTTGAGGAATTGTTTGAAATTAGTATCTCCAGGGTAATACACCACGCCTACTTCCAAGTCATACTTTTCTAATTTTATCCACAAATAGTTGTTGCCGCCTAAGTAAAGTGACTCAGATAGGCTGTGTTGTAGATTGTTGTGCACATATGCGGAGACTCCACCTCCAGTCCTGTCATCTCTGTAATTGGAATAATGAGTATAGTTGGGCAGATTTAGGGACTTTACTTGCTCCTCGTTTTTAATCCAAGTTTCTGATAGGAGAATTATGTGCACATTTGTCGGTATAGATTTAATGATACATTTGAGTTCATCAAATTTCCCTTGCCTGCAAATACTACGTACGTTAGTGTATAAGAAATTCAGATGCGACTTAGATGTAACTAGGTGTTGATATGTTTTGATATTTTGATATGTTACATTGTCATTTTTACCAGTAACAACGAGATCAGGAGATATGTTGTTTACTGGTGCTGAGTTAAGTTTTTTGGTGTAGTGCTTATTATTTTAGGAGTGCCTTTGATAAATTTGATAGTAAGGTTGTTTTCTCCTTTCTGCTCTCGTTGGGCCAGCTGGTCTCTTAGGTCATTCATGTATTTTTGTTGGGTGATAGTTTGATCAGAATAGATTTTGTATTCGTTAGAGGTCTTGTCTTTATTTTGCAAGAGTGATCTTGCTGTCAACTCGGACTCAAAGCATACTTTGATCGCACGATTTTTCCCTGAGACAGGTTTTCCAAGACGAAAATTTCTTATAGGATTTGGACAATCCGTTAGGATGGCCGACAGTATTTTAGATATTTCTTCAGAGTCCTTTTTTTGGCGTTCAGCCGAATCCAAAGAGGTTTGTTCTGGAAGACCCGCAATAATGATATTCTTGGCTCTTAACTTGCGCTCGTTTAGCTCAGATATTATATCTTCATTCGCACTCATTGAGCTTTGAGATGAAGATGAGTCTTTCAACTTGCTGACATCGGATTCCACAGTTTTGAGTCTTTCTTCGTTTGTCATAATTTTTTGTTGTAACTGTTCAATGTGTGTCTTTATTTTATTTTGCTCAGATAGAATGTTCGATGTCGATGTTTTAATTTCTTCGATTTGCTGTTTAATTCCAGATATGTTTTTGTTAACCATGCTCATATTATGTTCTTGGGACCCAGTAAAATTAACGAGGAGTTGTGTTATCCGAGACAGCTCGTCACGCATTCCCCCTATCTCTTTTTTACAGTCGCATTCATGATCCGGTTGCTTTCGTTTCCTATAAGTAATCTGGTTGTGAAATGCTTCACTGCTTATTTTTGATAAATCCGGTTGTGATCCACTTCCTTTTAGATTTTTATCGGGAGAACTCATTTTCAGTAGATTTCCGTGTTTCCGTAGCGTAATAGTATAACTTGAATCAATAGTAGCGTCCTCTTCCGTGCACTGTACTAAACTAGTATCGATATGCAATCGATAGTTTGACTGATCCAATAAAATTTCTGAACGTAACTTTTAATCGTGGCAACACTGTGACAGCCGTTTCAGGAGAATCGGTTGAGAAATGCGACCATTAGGCGAGAACAGTCGCAAATCATCTGGACATCCAAACATCCGGACACACGAAAGAATTTCGAGCCATTTAAGCTTGGAGACGCTTCGCACGCTCAGTCAATAAAAAAAAATACGACGAGAATAAATTTATATAATATCAAAATCAATTCCTTTTTAAACTCAACATAAACTTTGCTTTCATAGATCTAAAGTCTAAACTACAACTATTAGTTTTGTCGACTGACTTAATCACGTGAAAACCCGCCAACACAAAAACCTTAAAATCCCAGTTTTTGTTAAAACCTTTTTCTAAGATTATACTTGCATACAAGGCAAGGTGTAGGTCAAAGGTCGCCATTGAATAACCTTCTAAGAAAAGCAAATATGGTTTGTTTTGTCATTTAAAAAGGTCATCGCATATTCTGCCGACGGGGTGGAATAAATTATATTGTTTTAGCAGTCAAGCATCCTCAATTACCTTGAGGTTTCAGAGATTGATATTTGATATATGCCAAGAGTTATGAAAATACGCTGTACCTACACACGCATCGGTCGATTGTGTGGCCACGCCCCACGACCAACGGCGTCCCATATTACACACGCTATCAATAAAATACGGGAGTTGATATCGCATATCCTCCTTATGTCATGTTCCTCATTGCTACGGGTCGTAATTTTTTATTATGTGGTAGTAGTAGGTAACTTCGAACCGAATTTGAGCCTTTGATGAATATTTTATATAAATAGGTAGATATCGGACAACCTTACACAAATCGAGATAGTCCTAAAAACAAATGTAGGTAGGCTTGTGCCATGGGTTCTAGACGACGATATATACATACTCATATACTTAGGTACTCTCGGATAGTAATGTCAAAACTTTAGTTCAACTTTACTATCCGAAAAAGCGTTATTCTTGGAATTAAAGTTTGGTTCCAAATCCAGCCTTAGTAAAGGTCTATTCTAATTTTAAAAGTAAATCCTAAATTTAAACGCACGTGATTCATTCAGCACCCCTACCCCTACCATGAGTTGAAGTGACCGTACTCGCTGGCGATAGCGTAAACAATTTGTATGGAGAATAGTATAGCCCCTAGCGGTTACTCTGTAGAATTACAATTCTCCATACAAACTTTTTACTTTTTTTTCTTTTTACCGTACGGTCACTGTAAACTCATGGTAAGGGTACTGAAACTGTGTTGTCGATCTCCGATATAGCTGGTCGGGAGGTTGTCCTAGAAATTTACTTTTAGACTTGTTTGTTGACTAGACTGTTTGTCTTGTATATTTGCACTTGTGTCGGCAGCGGTATTATTTCCTTCTTTAAAAGATTCCTAGCTTAGTTTGTTAGATTCTCGATAATTGTAAACGGGACTTACTTATTAACATTCTTGCATTTTACCTTAAAGTTCATATATTTATTGATATGACGTACACTACATATTAAACAAGGATAAAGCAATATTGATTTGCACTAATAATAAAGTCGGTCTATTGCGAGTCAAACTCGCGCCTCGAGGGTTTCGTACAAACTATGACAGCAATGAACACAACAACTGATAAACTAGACTGAGGGGCAAACTTAACTATGCCGTGAATAAATTGAAATTGAAATTGAAAAATTTATTTTAGGTATAAACCCATAAATGGTTAATTTATTTATATTCCTACAAATAAAATTTCATTTATATTCCTAAAAAAATAAGTACCACATTAACTTCATGACACTGATGTTCAAGTAAGATGTTCAAAATGTAGATTGGTGATTATTTTCAAACATATTTGGAGAAAAGCATTATTACAGGCCTTAGCGAAAATGTCAGTTCGCGGATCCGTATTATTGAATATCATACCCAACGAACTGACTTTTCCCGGCCTCCGCAGGTGCTTAGATTAAACACACCGCGTTGCAAAGGGAAGTTTTCTCATTACATTCTGATCTAGGCATACCTACTTGGATTCCTTTTAAAACCCACGCATTCATGTGGCATGCACTTTGTGCCAGCGCTTTAAGAGGTAGCTATTGCTTAAATATTCACTTGAAACTATATTTAACTGGCTTCACCCCGCGGTGTTACCCACAAAAAATACCCTATGTCCAGGGTGTTAGCTACCTTCATTCCGAATTTTATCAAAAACACTCATAAACTTTCGACTTTATATTATAAATTGATACACAATTTTAAGAAATGTATGATTGATTATGCTTTATTCCTTGCCAAGCCGAATGAAAGCCTCTTTACATTACTTCCATACGTGGATACTTTAGTAAGATATATTATTGTGAATGTTACCACAAAAACTATGTAGCTACTACGTATACGACTACGTTAGTTAAAAGCAGCATACACATTACGGTCAATATAATAAAAATGCTAATATGTAGTGAAAATAAGGTTGTTTGGTCACACGGTGGTAAAGGTACACCAAGTTACTTCGCAAGTTGTGTCAAGATAAAATAAGACCAGTCACTTTTGGATCTCATTCCGTTTATCAAAGTCATTTATTTCAGCTGTATTTTTACTATGAAGAATGGTCGGAGCTGGTTTTGGTCTCACAGCGGCTTCAGAGTAAAGGGAGCATGAATATTTAATATTTTCTTCCATCTAATGTACTTAAAGGTTCAGGTTCAGGAGTTAAATTTTCAACCGTTTTATACTTATCTAATAACAATAAATTTATCAATTTACTCGAAAGTCTGTTGCTGAAGTGGATCTTATCGGCTATTTTCTAAATTGATTTATAAATGATTCCAAGAACTTTTCTTCAGATCTTTTCGTCTGCTAATAATTTGCGGAATTTAAACATTGATTTTCTGAAGACAGACGGAAAAGACAATTTGATAATATAATGTTATTTCTTTTGGGCTATTTAGGCTACCTGTCCTCTGGAGCGGAGCGGGGTAAATTAACCAATCAGATTTCGCATTTGAGAAGCCTTTATTTTTTATAAGGTTACCTACTGACATTGTAAAAAAACATCTTTTTTTGGAAGGATTTTTGGAAATACCTCCCCTAAGAGGGTTAAATAGGGGTGCAAAGTTTGTATGGGGTTCAAGTTTTTTTTCATGCCAGGAACTTGAAACTTTGTAAAAAGGTATTAAAATAAAATGTAAGAAAACTAATTTCAGCGTTTTTGAAAATTCACCTCCTAAGGTGGTAAAAAAGGGGTTTAAAGTTTGTATGGAGATTAAGTATTTTTTTGAGAGCGGGACTTGAATTTTTGTGTAAAGGTACCTACACTATTAGAATACAAGAAAAGTAATTTCAGCGTTTTCAAAAATTCGTCCCCTAAAAGGGTTAAAAAGGGGTTGAAAGTTTAAATCCATTAGAAATTCCTTGAAACTTCTTAACTCGAAAACCGTGCAACTTTTACTGAGGTCATGTTAGGTTGGTTGGGTTCCTCTTGAGCTGACCTACCTCCAGTGTCACTGTGACGTGGTACTTCTGGGACACCCTGTATATATAAAAGAAGAAGTCCTGACTGACTCATCAACGCACAGCCGAAACTACTAATGTTAGAGAGTTGATTTTTGCGCAGTAGGTTACTTTTATAACGTGGGCTAGGGATAAGAAGGGATTTTTGGAAATACCTATTTAACACTCTTAGGGGAGGGTTAAATAGGGGTGCAAAGTTTGTATGGGGTACAAGTTTTTTTTCATGCTAGGAACTTGAAACTTTGTAAAAAGGTATTAAAATAAAATGGAAGAAAACTAATTTCAGTGTTTTTGAAAATTCACCTCCTAAGGTAGTAAAAAAGGGGTTATAAGTTTGTATGGTGGGAACTTTTTTTTGAGCTAAAGACTTGAAACTTTGTAGAAAGATTACTTATTAAAAAACACAAAAAGTATTTCCAGCGTTTTAGAAAATTCCACCTCTTAAGGGGTTAAATAGGGGTGCAATGTTTATATAGGAGAAACTTTATTTCTTTAACTAGAGACTTGAAACTTTGTAGAAAGCTTACTTAATCAAATACAAAAAAAGTAATTTCAGCGTTTTAAAAAATTCTGCCCCCAAGGGGGTGAATTAACTAAGAATAAAATTCCTTACCTACCTATTTTAATATCTTTGTCATCATCAAAAATCTACGCGGACGAAGTCGCGGGCGGCCGCTAGTTTATTATAATATCAATTGAAATGGGCCCATATTTAAATCTACGCTAGCGTAAGCACTTACATGTACACTCAACTCTAGTGCGAAACAATAATAAAAGATCTCATCTTCTTAGATATATTTGCTGTTAACTGTACAGCGAGCGCCTCAAGTTCTAGGTAATCTGTACTGGTTCCGTTCAGGGCCATTGACCTCGCTTGCATGTAGTCATCATTTGCATGAACTACAAACTACAAATGGTAAGAGCTTGGATCCGTGCCAGAATTGGTTATGTCAATGTTTTGCGGCAACTCGCGAGAAGATAAACTGTACTCTAGCCCAACTAACTAGACAGACGCGGTTGTGCACACTCGATGAGATCGCGCGAGTCACGCATTCTGTACTCTTCGCACGCTATAAGTAAGAAAAGGATGGCATGCATGCCTCGCTCGGCCTCGACGAGTGTGTACAGCAAGGTATTTATTTGCACCTTTATATAAAAAGAAAACTAGCATTTACCCGCGGTTTTGCCTCCATTACAGGTATGTCAGTATCTAATGTTTTTAACCAAAGGTCATCAAAATACAGTTCGAATACGCCCCGCTAAAGATCGAATCTATGTATTGAAGCACCCCGTTACGAATTGCAGACATCCAGGCGACAAAATAAATTCAATCGTATTTTGTTCATTTTTAAGTTTTTGCTTTAAGTTAGTGCCTATATTGATTGATTTAGTTACTAGTTTCATGTTGTTATTGTAACTATTGCTATTCGAATAAATAAATAAAAAAAATTGAATAGTGAAATTAGTGAAATACCTATGTATGTAGCATGAAAATATTAAATGGAAAGTTTGACAAAATATTTATACAAGAACACTTTGCCACTAAAATTAAATAGAGTACAGTCGCCATCAGATATATCGCATCATATAAGGCGTTCATAAATATGTGAATATGTACTGTAACGCCCAGTCAATAAGAGTCGTGTTCAGATATTTATGAATACCTTACATGCTACGATATGTCTGATGGCGACTGTACAACATACTCTGAATCTGAACCCAAAGCAATTAAACAATTTTCGGTCAACAAAATCCACACAACCTTTTTACAAAAAAAAAACAAAAACACTCATTAATGAAACCAATGTTTCTTACCGCTAACCGCATTATTAAAATATACCAGATTTGTTCAATCAGCACAGGTAAATTAAGATTTTAACCAACAAAGGTCAGAGTTCATTTTAGCGTAATGAGAAAGGTAACTTCTAAATACTCTGTAACATCAATTTGGATTACCTTGGCATTTAAGCCGAATTGAAGCCGGGGCGAAAAATGAAAAGAGCTCTAAATATGTTACGTAAATGCTATTTTAGTATGAACTGTTTAGATTCGATACAATTTGGGTTCATGCTTCGTTCTTAGATAAAAATCAAATTATAATTTAATGGCACATCATGTTTAGTAACTAAAAAATTGGGCAAGTGCGAGTCCGACTCGCGCATGAAGTAACGAGTTTGTTGTATGGGAGCCCCCCTTAAATATTTATTTTATTTTATTTTTAGTATTTGTTGTTATAGCGGCAATAGACATACATCATCTGTCAAAATTTCAACTGTCTAGCTTTCACCGTTCTTGAGATACAGCCTGGTGACAGACGGACGGACGGAGAGCGAAGTCCCAGTAATAGGGTCCCGATTTTACCCTTTGGGTACGGAACCCTAAAAATACGAACTTGAGGTCATTCATGTGATCATTTTCATAATTAAAACTAGGGACGGCAAATTGTCACACTAATATTATAAAGGGAAGTTTGTGAGTGTGTTTATGTGTATGTTTACTCCTTCACGCTCAAATGGCTGGACCAATTCTGATAAAAAATTTGGTATGTAGGTGACTTTTCAACCCGAAAAATTTTTTTTTGACGTGGGATGAGCGCGGCACAGCTAGTAAAGTATATGTCTAAGTGTGCTTGTAATTATTAGAGGATTCATCTACTCGATGAACAAAAAACCGGCCAAGAGCATGTCGGGCCACGCTTAGTGTAGGATTCCGTAGTGACCTTCACAGTTGACTAGGGAACCCTAGATTAGGTTAGGTTAGGTGTGTGTTAAAGTATTCCAAAATATTTTCCGGCTTCAGAAAAAAATGCTTTCGATGAAATGATATTTCCATAAACAGAAAATTCGATGAAACGTGTTTATACGAGTAAAACAAGGGTAAACCACAAAAAAACTGGTTGTTATATTTTGTCGGGACACCTCTAGGATAACTGTGACACGTGACTCTGTCGTGCGACATACAGTACGCGTCACTTTCCTTTCAATACCGTGCGAGCAAGACAGATGATGCAGAGTCGCGCGACAAGCGAAGGCGCGGTAAGATACGCTAGTTCGGCAGGTGGAATGCGATGCCAAAGGAGTAGACTTTTGATTATTTAGCAAGGTTTACTGCATAGTCGAATAACAGAAGCCCAGCACAACTATGGTTCGCGACTCATGTCGCGCAAAATGGCATCGCCCGTCACTCTCTGACAGTGAAGTAAAGAAAGAGATAGGTAGTATATCTCGAGTCACGTGCCGTAGTGATGTTAGAGGTTCAGGAATGAAGCAACTTCACAACTTTCAGAATCCGGCTCGGCCGAGCGAACGAGTCTTGCATGTTACGCCATTATGTTTTTGCAAGTGCAAGGTCGAGGCTGCTCGCAGTTTAAATAAACCGTAATTATTTCGCGAGCGGACATTTTAATGGTTGTTTAGTTTCTCGCACCGCTGGCTCGGAACTTGGTTGAGAAAATAATAGAAATTATGGTAAATTATGCGTGAATTCGACCATCCGCCAGTATCGTTTCCTTGTTACATTCGTGTTATTTGATTGTTTATCTACAAATATATAGACCAGAACGCGTCCGCGATTTCCTTGGCGAAGGAAAAACTCCAAAACCTCTTTTTTGCTTTACCGTAATCGGGAAATACGTATCTGTGGTTACTCAGATACTGTAAGAAAAATCTTCGTAAAAATCCTTGTTTAAAATTTCAATTGCCTGTCTGTAGCCATAGAGTACCATAATAACACGTGTCTAGACTTGACGGATTCATGTCATTTGGGTTCTCAATAAGGCTGCCCGTCCACACACAAGCGGAGCGGAGAAAATGAACCAATAAGACTGCGTGAAGCCCAAAAGAAGTGCATCTAAATTTGAAGAATGTGATTTGACCATTTACTCGTACATAGCTCCGTTCCAGTGGACAGGCAGCCTTAATCTGGGTTTTAGGGATCCGAATCACCATCCTTGTCCACGCATAACATCCGAAGAAACCCAGACCCTGATAACAGAGAAGTCTGCAAATGTGAAATATTGTTCCAACTCTTTCTGCTTCGCTAAAGTTTCCTGCCGTTTTGAGTTGCTCCTATACCTACCTGACGTGTTGAAGCTGAAACCACTCGGAAGCCTGAACCTACCCTACCATCCTGCCCTGCTACGATAAGGCCAGTGATTCCTGATAGTGCCGCTTACTGACTGAATACCGTTTTTCTTTATATTTATATTTTAACCTCGTAAGACCCACTGTACACTACAATGTACAAATTCCAAAGTCACTTAACATTATTAAAATGGCAGTAAGGGTCTAATTTTAGTAACACAAAAACTGCCTTGGGCCTAAAGAGAAGAGGAGGCCCTAAGAGGGTATAAAAAAATCTTCTCTTTATACCCCGACGGCTCGTCTTTTACTCCCGAGGACTAGCCGGGCTACATTGGGCCCTTTAAACCCTTACCTTAGTACAATATGCGCACCCGCAGCCACCGATGACAGTGACCTTGTCCGCCGCAGCGTCCTCCAAGCAAAGCTTGCAGTTCACGGGGGCGGCTGGTACGAAACCGGCGCCGGCGCCGTCCAGTGAGTATCTGGAACATGAAACGAGTTAGTATCATCCTTCACCTTTCTACAGTATTCATGGAGCTGCTACTAATCGTACAGTCTACGACTGGATACACATCCCTCTATACCGCTACGCTACTGCCTTCCCGTATCCATCTTTTTGACTCGGAAAGCGTCTATCCATACTGTAAAGTGTCAACTCGCGAAAGGAACTTCCATGAAAGGAAATTTTCCTCTTTAACCCTGGGGTAAAGAGCAAAGTTCTTCGGCAATGTTCACGTGGGTAACAGTATCTAGCCCAGTTACTTCAACCTTTTCACCTTGAGCAATAGGCAGTAAATAAACCAGTAAGGTCTGAAGCCGACGGGCAGCAATTCAACTGCAGCCCAGCTGCAAAATTGCAGCCCTAAGCTATCCTTGAACCATGCCAATTCACTAATATTATTAAAACTATCGTGAGACATCTTTAATAATTATGAAAACGGTTTAAACTCAACTAAAAATTGTCAGGAACGGCCCGACATGTTGCGAACTCATACGGATAGCTGCCTGATGAAGAGCTCCATATGAATTCAAAACATGTCGGGCCGTTCCTAACAATTTTTACGTGAGTTTAAACCGTTTTCATGCCAATTCACCATCAAACTGTGGTAATTCAATGGTTTAGTTCTGAATATAAAAGGTTCATTCAAAAACAATCCCGATAAAGTTAAAAGCTCCAAAAGAGAGGTTCCTCTATACGACGTTTGGTCAGTTTTTATGCCGCCAAGTCCTGATATTCTCTCTATGGCCTGATATTCTTAACGGGAAAATTTCTATAAGATCAAAAGTCAAATGTTTCTGTTAAGTACAATTTTTAGGACGCCATTCGTACTATTAATTTTGTATTTTGTGCAATAAAGTTTAAATAAATAATAAGTTAATGTGCAAATCAGGTTTCATTTACCACCATGTCCCTACTAGCTTTTCCTTGCTGAAATTGACAATAGACTTACTATTATTACTTTAACATTAGCCGTTTTGTACTAGCAATGACAAACAGGTATTATTGGCAAATTATAAGCCAATGTGCTATTGTTGGCTTCAGTGGGAACTAGGTTAGGTCTATCTTTAAAGAGAAGGTTTGCCAATGACATGTAGTGTTTTTTAATGCTGAATAAATCAAACGACAGACAATCACTGTTTCATAATTGTCGTGCCCGATGACAATACAATTCTTAGGGAATCCATCATTATAATTCTATTATATGAATAATTAGTATTTTGTTTGCGTAATGCTTTAACATAGTTGATTTAATATAGGTAACTGATAGTAATAGAGTCACAAGAAAGTCACGGAAGCTATAGTAAGGTTGCAATCAGAGCATAGGATGTCCACATATTTTAACTGTAAATATAAAATCTTAGCATAATATTTTTTTCCTGCCCATGTATACAGCCGAAAACGTGGAACAAATTTAACATAATATTAAGACATGTAACTAGCCCTTTTTCTGCAATAAACATTATCTTATCTTAAACGGTAGAGGAGCGTTGCGTAATAGTGAAGCTGTGAAAATGTGCGCATATGATCGGTCTGTAGCGGACACTTTTCTGATATTCGGACACAAACCCATATCTAATGAACCCATCTACAGCAAAGCTAGGAAAATTATGTAATGGGGTGGATGATTGAACTTCTTAGAAAGAGTGTTGATAATTTATATTACTGGTATTATCAGGAGATAGTCTACATAAGGATGGGCTTATAACTATTGCAATTACAAAGTTTATAACCGTCGAAATCGTAATTTTAATCGTAGTTTTAAAGAGTCGCTCAGGGGACATTATCTTAGCAAGAAAAATTTATTCAATTATCCATACAGGCAGCTCTTTGGCTTGTTAGCCTTCTTTTGTCGAAAAATTAACATACAAGTACCTATTTATGTAGCATTTGATTAACTTCTAAGACTACTAATAAAGAGGCTTCTTATTGCTCACGGGACAAGCATCATACAGTATCAGTATTATGTAATTACCTGGACCCTGAGGCGCCGGCCAAGGAAAGAAGCGAAGAACATCGGGAGCAGACAGAGGGCGCCCTCAGTCGATTGTGGGCCCGGATAGGTTCCGTCACCTTTTCGCGGTCGGTCAATGCGAGCACCGTCGAGCACTTGCGGAGACCTGTAAAGAAACACTAGTTATTGACATTGAACTCTTATCTTATTGTTGACTGGCAAGAGAATGCCTTATGGCATTAAGTCCGCCATTTGTACTTTTAGTTTTGTATTTTGTGCAATAAAGTTTAAATAAATAAAACTCTTATAAACTACCGTAAGGTCGGGGTACTTTGACCCTACAAGGTTACTTTGTCCACCCATAGAAAACCATGACTTGATTTGACTAATGTACCATTGTACGGAACCCTCGGTGCGTGAGTCAACTCGCACTTGGTCGGATTTTTTATTTATTTATGGACTCGATAAAATGCATGCATTTTTATGGATAGACAAAGTAACCTTGTAGGGTCAAAGTACCCCGACCTTACGGTATATACAGGGTGGCCCATTTAGATCGGTTTCTATGGGAAAGTCTGAAACTATAAGACATACGAAGATCTGTTCTTAGAAACCATGTCATCGATTTTAATGAAGATAAAAACTGCATTCATAAATTAAATAAAAAAAAGCTGTACTCAGCTCGGGAATCGAACCCTGACGAAGAGAAAAAGTAAACTAACATTATTTCTACTTAGATATCAACTTTGTACGTCTTAAGTAGTCAATTTTACTATGAAACATGATGTCTAAAATTAATAAAATACATTGTTTTGACATTCTTTAATTTATTTTTCTAAACATCCGGGTTCGATTCCTGAGCTGAGTACAGGTTTTTATTTAAATGTATGAAAGCAGTTTTTCTTTTTATTAAAATCGATGAAAGGTTCCTAAGAACAGATCTTCGTTTGTCTCATAGTTTCAGACTTTCCCATACAGACCGATCTAAATGGGCCACCCTGCATATACTATCAATCAATAGGTGGATCTCCGTGCGTCTTGAACGCTCGATTCAAACCATTGATTGTTACCTCGCGATTACTAACACAACTCGTGCAACCTCGCAACTGGCTTTCGGTTTGAAGAAAGAAAGATAAACATTCATTCGGGAACAAAACATAATTACATAAATAGTTACAGTACACTATAAAACTACGATCTGTAATTATGAAATGCCACGAAAAGGTACCAAGGTCCTCAGAATAATGGTAGCTCGAAAGCCATCGCTGATCTTCGGGGGGACCATAGGTGGCGCCACGGAGAGCAGCACGCACGAATGCTTTGTTTCATAAATAGTTAACAGTGATAATTATCAAATTTAACAGTATACGCTGAGTTATCCACGACAAAAAAAATGTCGTGGATGACGAATTTTTTTAATATATTTATATTGGCAATTGCAACTATCCAACGGAGATGCTACGAATTTGCGCGACCAGCGGCGCGGCAAGCGGTTGAGCTGAGAGATCCGAGCGCGGCGGCATAACGAGTGAGCGAGACACCTACACCGCTGCCGCTGTCACGCAAAATGTCATCTCCGTTAAGAGAGAACATCTACGGTACAGGGTCTTACGAGTAAGTGTGACCAGGCGATGATTCCGTAACTCTTACAGATATCAAAAATCTATAACGCTTACATCCTGTATAGCTTTTCTCTTTCAACTGAAGATATGCTCATACTACCTATTTGTACGACTGAGGACGATTTTGCCAAATAAATAATAAATAAATATCGGACAACCTCACACAAATCAATCTAGTCCCACAGTATAAGCTCTATAGTCCGTTTTCTATTGGGAATGCTTGTATGGAGAGGTATACAATTTTGAGTACAGCAAAGCCATTTGGCACGGGTATTATACACGTCTACCTGAGCCCAAAACACCCGGTAGCCAGACTGAACACCGCGTCAGAAGGGGGGAGGGGGGGTTCAAAATACAGTGCTCCCGTCGTTCAGAAAAAAAATTAGTTTGGACCTTTAAGTCAAGTTTGGTGGCGTTATCCGGTAACTAAATGATGCCCGATTCATTACCTGTGCCAGTTTTTTAGGGTCCCGTAGCAAAATATGACGCAATCCTTAAAATTATAAACTTTCAGTACTAACAAAATGTAAACAAACCCTTATATTTTCATATTTTTTGTATTAAACTTGGTATATAAAAAATACTATCCAAAAGCCAATTTAATATAGATTGTAAAAACATTAACAATAAATATAAATTTGTCTATTTTCAATGAAAAATAAATTATTGAAAGTACTGCAACGTACGTCAGCGCAGCGTAGGGAACGGCAAAAAGACCCGAATAGTAAAGTAAAATAAGTATTACTAACAAAAAAAAGCAGTCAAGTGCGGGTCGAACTGGCACAAATATTCGAGCTCATCACACAAATATTTGCCCTTGCCGGGATTCGAACCCATGACCGCCGGCTCAGTAGGCAGTTACTTAACCACTGCGCCAGCCGCGTCCTCAAATATATAATACATATATATGACAAATCTCTAATTTTAATGTAAACGTTGCCTTATCGACTGCCCTGGGTCGCTCACGATCCCTTCTCACGGTTCTCATTTCACCAAATATTTGTGTTCCATTCAACGTATAAATTATACGTGTGCAGAACATATGTTTTCCTTCAACTTATTCAGCGCGGCCTAAGTTCATCAACATTTTGAGGCTAATTTGCGCCGAAGTAAATGTATTTACAAAACACATGTGGCACTTAAACGTGATGAAATCATAACGTGTACCGTGTACAGTATTCGCAAAACAAAGACCTGATTCTGCCAAATGAACTCACGGAAAAAACAAATTTGTGCGCTATTATTAAGGTATTGCTCAAAATAAATTGACGAAATCGTCTTTCAATGTCATTGGCATGATATTTGCGTGTGATGGCAAGGCTTTATTCACTATATCAATATGTTTTTTTAACATCACTTAATTATATAGAGTACATAAGAGCCTTGTCAATAAAAATAATCAATAATATAAATTTATTAAAACTGCAAGTTTCTAACCTAAGGTATAAGTATGCTCTAAATATTGATAAGCCATGGGTGTTGGGCAGTAAGCATCAAAAATACCTCACAATTAAGACTTATTAAAACGGGTCCTTTCGTGATATTTTTTATTTACCTTCATTGTCTGAGACAGCGGCACGTGAAACCGTGTCGAAACGTCAGGCAATGAAGGTAAATAAAAAAGATCGCGATAGACCCGGTTTAATTAGTTTAAATTATGTGTACAATACAAACCGCGAGAGTATAAGGTTCACTATTTTATCATGCAATTTGAAATAATATATATGCCAGTAGCTTAGAATAAATACGCCGAGAACGAGAGTCTCTATACAGTTGATAGATGAAGCCGGTTTTACATTTATTTTATGTGCGCGTGATATTGACGTTGTGTGTGATAGATACGCCAACAGACGATACCTAGCCCGTGGCTAACCAAAACTGGCTTCAATTTCATGTGCTAACTTGAATAGAATAGCTCCTACGCGTATTTATTATAAGGCCAGTCGTAAAAATGACAGCTGCTTTTAATGCTGACCGTACATACTGTACCAAGCCGGTTCATTACTATGGTACAAATATGACATTCTCTCTTTCTCTTCTTTGACGTCACACGTTTGGCAGAGGTTGTCACATAAGGGGTGGTGGCAAGCTTCTGTCGCGAGAGTAGACCATTGAGTGCTGTCTTGACTTGGTCAGTCCGTCGCATCGGTGATCTGCCGCTTCCCTCCGTGCATAGTTCTCCTTGTTGCTGAGGGTCGTGACATCCACCATGGATTAGCTTCCTCCGGATGATGTTGCGCCCCTTCCACCTTGAGCGCGTCGTGGAAGTTGGACTCAAGTGGAGTGAGGATTTGGTCGGACCAACGCATCGGCCTGCGATCCCGAGGCCTCTTCCCCTGGACCTTACCAGTGACCAATAGTTTTTACAGATTATCGTCTTCTCTTTTGGAAATGTGCCCAAAGTACTCTTTGTGTCTGCCGCTTACTTAAGACATTCATGGAAACCTTCTTAAAGGCTGCATTAAGGTGAAGCAGGCAGCGACCGGGTTAATTGGCAATCAACCCGGTTGGCCAAGTTGGCTTAACGTCCCACTTTATTGGGCACCGAGTGAATAACGTCATAGTGGAAAAGAGATTAAGTCAGTGAGTAATTGCACTTCATTCCGCTTTTACTGGGAACTTGGAATTACGCGATTAAAATGGCAGTGGATAAGTTTTTTTTAAATTATTATTAAACATTTAGCGTTCTAAACTAAGGAGGATTACTACAATATTCGAAATTCGAGCTTCGAATGGTGTCGTCCCGCTCATCCAACCAATGTTTGACTGGATATCGAGAGGAATGGCACAATACAAACATCGAATTTCTATCTTCGGGATGGTACCTAAATAACTCATTTAGCGCTTCTACTCGAATAATAAGATTTAAAAACCTCACTCTACTATTCCCTGGTAATTATTTTAATTGTTATAGGTATCCGGTGGAAAAAGCTACATAAACATAAGGTAATAAGTTATTACATGTCATTTAAACAATTAGACTCGATGAAGATTGAATGATTACAGTCGTGTCAATAGGTTAATCAAGTCAAGCAAGAGAATAATGAAATAAAAATAACAGACCTAAAAATAAATCTATACTATTGTCTGTTGAGAAACAAACTAAATACCTTCTTAGGACAATGTTCGTATCTTAGTTGAGATTTTAGCAGCCGATCCGATATACGATTTTTGAAGAATAATGACAGATTATTTGCAAATTTTCCACCGACACAGTGTCGGAAGTCAGAATTTAACGATAATGAAATAATGAACAGTATTATTATTCTGTAAGGCCACAAGACACTAACAAAAGGCCTCGTCCACAAATTCCAATTTGCTCAGCGAGCTATGGAGAGGGTTCGGAGGTGCTCGGAGTTTCTCTGAAGGGCAAAAGCCGGAACCAGGAGATCCGACGGAGAACCAAAGTGACCGACATAGTCCTAAAGATATGCAAGTTGAAGTGGCAGTGGGCGGGGCATATTTGTCGTAGAGCCGATGGTCGATGGGGCAGACGAGTTTAAGAGTGGAGACCACGAACGACACGCCCTGTAGGACGGCCTCCCGCCAGGTGGACCGACGACCTAAAAAGAGTGGCGGGAAGCGGTTGGATGCGGAAAGCTGAGGACCGGGTATGGTGGCGCGAACTGGGGAAGGCCTATGTCCAGCAGTGGACGACTCCGGGCTGATGATGATGATGATGATGAAGGCCACAAGGGCCATTTTACCGCCTAAGTCTACCGGCATAACACAAGAGATCACTTGAAAAACGACGAAAGAAAAACAACAGTCAGATTTTTTTCGTAAATAATACTCAACTATTCATAATCGGGACTAAGCCTAAAATAACTATATTAGGTAGTTAGGCTTACGCGTAGTATTCGAGGAAAAAATATTAAAAGTGTAAAAATAAAAATGTTGAATTTTAAGGAAAACAACACTTAGATTGAGTAAATAAAACGCAAATAAGCTTGCGGTCCGGACTCAACGATCACTCACGTTTCTTGTCACAGGCCACAGGCAGGCGTCGCGTCGCGTCAAATGAATCTTCAATTTCTCGCTTGGACTTTGTTCAGAAGAATTATGACAATGCTTCGAATATATTTATAATAATGATGACATCATTATCAACAGGTGGCTTGAACAGTAGCACCCACAGCACGTTGCGGTCTAATGATATACTAGTAAGTTTATATTTTGATATACATACATACGACAGTCGACCGGTATCCTCTAAAATTGCCGAAGAACATTTCTCTAAGTGCTTCCTCGTCTCAACCGTTCTATTCTCGAACTCAGACTCCTCTCTAAAATCCTTTACAGGTTTCAAATCGTTACATATAATCGAATCTAATAAGTTTGTTTTATACAATTTATGAATTATGAAAGATCACGGTCTCAGAATAAAAGTTAGGTTAGGAAACTCTGCCGATCGCCTTCAAAACTTTTCTTATCAAGGATCAGCAGACTTTGGAGGAAAGATTACGTTAGCGGACGGAGTTCTATGATGTAGGTCTGGAAACCAGAACTGAAGGTTTCACTCAAGATCAGCTCATATACTCTGCTTCTATGACTAGTCAAACCTGACCTCGCTAAATTAGATGGACTCACCTTCAAGAAGAGGCTGCGGTTGTGAGAGCACAGAATCCCTTGAGGCAGCCCTCCGGACTGGCCTCGCAGGCCGCGCCAGTGACTTGAGGCCTCCGCTGAGGATCAGTTCGAGTGCCCTGGCGCCGGGGCCCGTCGCGCCTGCTCCCATCTGAGGACAAAGAGGTAACGCTTAATAAATTTATCATCACACTCTTAACGCTCTTTCACTCGTACCAGCAGTAAGCAACAATCCCTTAGGTACCTATGCGGTTAGGTCCTCCCACGATTTCCGTCGTATTGTGGTCCGGACGCCGGACTCTATTGATTGAGATCCGAATCGGATTGGATCCTCCGATCAGAGAATATCTTGGCCCACAGTTCGGTCAGCATGCGCAGACGTGTCCATGTCCAACTCAGACCCATCACTCCCACTTTAGCTTAGCAACTGTTAAGGCTACTTCAGCTCCTTCGATTTAATTAACTCTACAATATTTATTTTACCAGATCCGCACCGCTCTTGACGTTACAGTTCACTTCGCCCTGTCGGTGTGCCGTAGACAGAAACAGATGGAAGAAGATCGTACGAGAAAGTGATGCAAAAGAGAGGTTCAGACTTCAGACCCTCAACTCTGAGGAATACGACGCAGGAGGAGGACAAACATTCTTTCACAATTACGTATTAATAAAGTGCCTTTAAAAAAAGGGGTAGTACTAAATTCATATATTTATCAGAATTACTGTGTGCAATTCGTGCCCTGTCACCGTACGAAGTTCTTAAACAAACTCGGATAAGGGTCGAACGCGGTTCCATTTGAGGGCTTATACTTATTTTCACTAATCTACCTACTAGTTCTAGTAATCATAATGCTGCCCTATGCTAATATTGCCGTTAGTTTGCAGGTCATGTACCGATAGGCATTAACATACAATCCCGCAGCTTCCCACCCACACAGCAGCATATTTATTGAACTGATTACTGATATTCTTGTGCGGCCTGGCTACAACAATGCCTTTCGTATTCAAAAAGAGCGTGCTGTAATAGGTAATATATGTCAGTTAAGTCCTTTTATGAATAGGAAATAGTGTAGAAATAGTTGTGCTTACAGCCTGCGCGAATGGCATACGGATTACTGGTACGCTTAGCTAGTTGATATCGTGCCAAGTAGCTCGGCCTCTGGAAATGGCTGTACTGTATAGACTTCTGGAACATTCTTTATTGATTTTAAGGATATAGCGAATGCCGTAGCTAAGCTAGAAGCTGTCGCTTAAATTGGCACATACATTATCGAACATTGCCGCTTAATATAGAATTTTGCCGCTGATTTATTAGTAGAACGGATCCTCTGAATAAATGACAAGCTACACCAGTGAATGAACGAACCTATTCCGTGAAGCACTTGACCTATTTATAAAGCAGGTAGCTTTATAGAGTCGCCATCAAATAGTGGCGATCAAGTAGCCAAGTATCTTTACATGCATATCAGTATATCTAGACACGCGGCAGCGTGTCCAGCCAAGTTCACCGCAGGAACTGGCGAGCAGCAGCCGTGTGTTATATTACACGAACCGTTTGGAGCCACTTTTGACCCCCCCATAACTCCAAATCTATTTAACATAAAAAAATGAAATTTGGCTTATGTATTAAGATCCTTTAGAACAAGTAGAACCCCAAATTTCATTAATATAGATTAAATAGTTATTGAGATATTAAAGTCCAAAAAACGGTATTTTTATCACTGACTGACTGACTCACTAGTAATCAAAAACCTAACCCACTTCCAGGTGACCTAGAAAGGTGAAATTTGGCATCCAGCTTAGTAATTGTGTGTGTATACATATAAAAATCTAAAACAGTGATTTTTTAATTTTTTTTATTATTATTATTATTGATGGTTGTTGCCTCAGAACTCTGTCATTTATAAACCGATTTGGAAAATTCTTTTTTTGTTTGAAAGATATACTAGAATAGCATACCTATACACTCACACGCACACACACATACATGCACATAAAAATCCAATACGTACTAACCGTTTTGGAAAATTCTTTGTTTATTCAAAACTTTCAAAAGATGTACTAGAATAGCACACAGAACTAATTAACAAATAATAATTAAGTAATTTACACATCATAATAATTTCTGTACAAAAAGTAATGATATCCCATCAAAAACATAAATGTAAAATGAGAGCCAAGTTCAATATCGCGTGCACTTCGCCGACAAAAGAATTGAGATCTGCAAGGGCGCCAAGTTCTTTGCCCTAAAATTTTAAGATACAAGGACATGCGACATACTCGATGCATTTATTTTACTTGGGGTGTAATTCAATATCAAGACTTGACTTGGCTAGTTTTAAAATATAAATTTATATTATAAATCAAAATCAATCAAATCATTAACCTATTTTCGTAAAGGTAAGTACGCAAGTTAGTGTACGTCTTGTTACTTATACCTACTGTTAGCTTGATAATGAACTATGACTATGTTTCTTTTATAAAATTTAGTTAGTTTGTGAAAACTAGCCAAGTCAAATCTTGATATTGAATTACACCCCAAGTAAAATAAATGCATCGAGTATGTCGCATGTCCTTGTATCTTAAAATTTTAGGGCAAAGAACTTGGCGCCCTTGCAGATCTCAATTCTTTTGTCGGCGAAGTGCACGCGATATTGAACTTGGCTCTCATTTTACATTTATGTTTTTGATGGGATAGATCTTTACATGCATATCAGTAAGGATATGTTACGATATATTGCGCCTAGACTATATGCCACTGACTGTAAAAGATGGAGATATACCTATATTGAACTATAAGAACAGATGTCCCGTTCTCGAGAACGTTTCCCGATTTGTATGGGGGAAGAACATTCTCGAGAACATTTCCCATGCAAATCATCTCTAACTATATGGTGCGAACTTCAACGGTGCAGAAGAAAAGGTCGTAGTTGTGGTAAACGTATCCTATAATAAACCCAGTCGGTTACACTTACACACGATGTACGTAAAACATTTTTTTTTGGAAACTATCTTCAATGTACAGACATTTTATTTTTATAATCACCCTAGGCCGTATATGGAATTTACTGTGAACAAAATTTGACTTCCTAGCTATAGCAAGATGTGAAACTTTTTACTAAAGTCATAGATCACATATACTTGTATGTATGGCTGGATATTTATAGCACAAACACCTGCGAATTGAAACATTCACGAATTCACCAGCCTAAGGTATGTAATGTCCTATATCTTCCTTTCCCATAACAACACGGTTCACAGTGTGCATTGTAAAACTATTAAGCAGGAAAACACAAGCGTATAATATATCCGCACTCTCACTTTCATTTAGAAGGCTGCCTAGGTTGAGTTTATGTCATAAACTTCTTGTGTGGCTTACATAAACAACTGCATAGTAACGATTTGTTTACTTCCTCGTTTAAAAATAACAAACCTTTTACTTAACACGCGAGGTGTTGTTCCACTCTGCTTAAGTATACATTATTAATGTGTTTTTTTAGATGAAACTTTCTATTTCGTGTAGATTATATTGATTAAAACTTATACGATTTTCACACATTATTGTAACAAAACGAGACTCAAATCACGTTCAAGAGTTTATTTAATTACCTCGACGTTTCGAACGTGATGTTACGTTCATTATCTCGAAGGAACCTTAAACCTTCCTTTTTAGTGGGAGATCTTCTAGCCATAATATCGTTCGGTCTGATTGTTCTGAAGTTACAGAAAGCAGATGGGAGCCACGAATTATTTATTACCAATATATTGAGAATATATCACTCGACCTGACTTTCTATATTCAAGAGTGCCCCGAAGAATGCGAAAAAGGCGTCAAATGGTCAGCTACTTTTGTTGCTGACTGTACAGTTGCCGGCAAACTATTAGAACAAAAATGGCGGATCTGCGCATGTACATTTGTACGTAAATCGGCTACTGCGCAGTCAAGGTCATGGTCTGAAAGTTTGCCGGCTACTGTACCAGAAATTATTAACCTGCGAATATATGAAAACCGCGTTTATCGCGCCTTAGATAAATATTAGAGGACCTGTTAGTTTCCTATTCATATACGTGGCGCTATTGAACGAGGCTCTGAGTTTGACAATAGGCATGACGAAAAAAAAATTTGAGGATATCAATCGATTCTATTTTCTATTGAGATCAAATGTCTATATGGAACTAACTACATTTAGACTGCTCTAAAAGTCAGAAATAACCATCAAAGTTCAAACAATCCTACGGAGCGCTAAAAACGCTCGATACAACTGGCCACCTATAATCGTGTCACATATAATGACGTCATTATATGTTATGGTACCAATATTTGTATGGGGAAAATAAGTTTTAGTATTTTGCCATTTTCACCGTGAAAAAGTGCATTTATATTTATGGTTGCCATACAATTAAAAGGATTCTGAAAACAATTTCAAAAATTCTTTCGAATTTAAAAGATTTTTTTTTTTCACTCATGCATGATAGTATGTTTTAAGTATCCTTTTAGTAGCCGTATGTGGTGGGAGAGGAAATCTTTCGGCCGATGGCAGTGTGAATAAATATGTATCTAGTGATTTACAGATTGTTTGCACTCGCTGTTTACGATTTGAATAAAAATAATCGCACTTCCGACTGAAGAATAAGGTATATTTTATTTCAACTTCAAGAGGAAACAGTTACATGAACCACACGGCACATAATTTAGTAATTTGTATGGATCATAGCAGCCATAATCGAAAACATCGGCATTGATTTAGTGATCATCGTCTAAGTGGTTTTCGTGTGTGCTTGCCAAAAGGTACAGCCGTTTCGATTTCTGGACACTGTCGGAGTGACTCAGTATAGTTAGCGTCAATAGGGACAGCTTATCGGTACTTTGTGGTTTTATGTACTTTAACATTCTTGTATGCATTAGCTACGAGCTACGACAAATGACAAGCGGCAAGAATACTCAGTTATTTAAATAAATAAATAAATACCGGATAACTTCACATAAATCGATCTAGTCCCAAATTAGGCTCAAGAAGGCTTCTGTTATGGGTACTAGACGAGGATATACATACTTCTACAAATTAATATACAATTAAATACACATAACAACCATAACCAAGCACAAATATTCGAGTTTATGACACAAATTTGTCCTGGCCAGGATTCGATCCCGGAGCCGCCGGGCCGGCTCAGTAGGTAGGTGCACTTCAATCTGCGCCAACCGCGTCGTCTACAGTTAGTACGGCAGAAGAAATATTTTTTTCACTATATCGTTTATCAGCAAGGACATTGAGACGTCATCAAGCATTCCGTGCAAGTAAACATTAGGTAACATATCAAATCAGAAAGATAAACTAGGCGTGTTTTATGTTTGAATACGCCTTAGCCAAGATATTTCCTTGTTTACATACAGATAAGTAATCTATTATCACCTGATATGGGTTTTCATTTCAATTATAATGCTATATCTCTATCCTATCTTTAATATTTCCACCTCTTTACACTAGCCTCATGAAAGTGGTAACAAAGAGACTAGACGGCACAGATTTCCACCTAAAGGGAAGACACAGAAGATCTTATTATTTTGTGACATTTCAGGACTTTACTGTAAACTTAAAATCATTGAAGTGACTCGCTTCCTGTCAGTCTAGAACAACAACGCTTCGCGACCACTCTCACTCTCTCACAGTAGCGAAGAAAGAGATAGGTAATATTTCTCGTGCGAGAAAGAGTCGCGTGTCACAGTTGTGCTAGAGGTGCTGGCCAAGACAAGGCGTAAAACTTTAGACAAACTACGGGCAGTACTTCGTAAAACCCGAGATCGCATAATTATGGACACCTGCGATCTGGGACGTTCACGAATTCACCGCTCTAGTTACGTAATGTACTATTTTCGCCCTAATACACTCGTCAAAAAGAAGCTTTACGCTAAAACAATAAACGAATTGACAACGGTAAAAGCTACTTACAGAAAAATACGTCACAACTTACATGTAATAAAAAGATGATCCTACATCTACACATTTATTGTGTTAATCAAAATCATGTTACGAAGAATTCGCCATTCTCTAATTACAATCGCCAGCATCCCTAGCAATCCACATTTTCGGGACTTAAAATCGAATTAATAAATCGTAATGTTATAATTTTTCATTCTGATTACTTCGATTCAAACTTCGTCAAATACACTTATGACATGAACAAAGTATAATAATTAACAATGTATTAATCAGATCACACAACGTAAGTGATTGATTACGCGTAATATACCTACGCGTTACGTTTACGCAGATTATTGTACTGCCAATATTAGTATTGCGACGCAAACGGGTTTAAGGCGCCAAGTCTAGACAGATAAGGAATTAAGAATTTTATGATTATTTAATAGTTCTTACATCTTAAGTGTTATTTAGGTTTATTGTGGCGAATAACATAAATCCGTACAAAGCTGCAAAACTGTTTTGGCAAAGTTTATCGTCATTTTCTTTTAACGGGAATGTTGTAAACGACATTGATTTGCAAAGACGATCGTGAATCTTAAGGGTATTAAATTAAAATTAACTGACTGTTGAGTTTCTTTCGGCGTTTTTTCTCAACAGTGGCCTCTTCTTGCGAAATGCCGGTAGAGACAGACATGTAAAAGTGCCCTTGTGGCCTACTTGCAGAATAAACTTCATTATTTAATTATAATTACTTCATAATTTGTTTATGGGAACTTGATTGCATAATACGAGTACAAAATAGTATCAATGGCGAACTTCATGCCATAAGGAATTCTCTACCAGTCAACCAGGAGAGCCAAACAAAATACATTTAGTCCAGGGTCATCAACTTAGAACATGGCAGAACTATAAGACATTGTTTCCCTTACGTCAGTTTCAATTTGCAAAGTTACGAGTACATTTTCAGTCCAAGTAAACACCTCGTCATTATAAGAATAATAATAAAACGTAACCTAAAATATCAGATGAATAATAGTAGTTTATGCAACTGCCTCATAATGAGAGTTCTTAAAATACGAGTGTGGTCTTTATAGCCCAATAGTGTGTTTTTCAGCCCACGCCTTATTGCGAATTTTAGTGGTCCTAAATTATTTGACTGATACGTCAAATATTTGACAACTGACGTTGAAAGTCAGTGAATGTCGCTGATGTAAACAAAGGGGAAACAGAACTAAATATTCCGCAAAATTCAAGTAATTTTTGGATTAAAAATTCAAAACTTACTTAAATTAGTGATGACAGATGGAAGTCAAATTTTTTCAATAGGATTCAGTATTTATTTCGCAAGAAGAACGAAGGATTGAACAGCATTCCGGTAAACAATCCATACTAATATTATAAATGCGAAAGTGTGTCTGTCTGTCTGTTACCTCTTCACGCTTAAACCGCTGAATCGATTTTGATGAAATTTGGCATGGAGATAGTTTAAGATCCGAGGAAGGACATAGGATAGTTTTCATCCTGGAAATTATCCCTAAAAAGATTGAAAAGTGAGTAAGTAATTCATGATGACATTGATGACCCTGTAGGAAATGTAATGATTAGACCAAAAGCACAATTGTGTTGTACGAGGTTGCTTCCATACTTCCAAGTTCCACGCGGACGTAGTCGCGGGCAAAAGCTAGTGTTTTATATTTGGTTGATGACATCCTTGACAAATCGCTACTGACGTATTGATATATGCTATCGCAAATATGTGACGTATGCACATTATTGCCATATGGAAGCTGTTTGTAGTGCGACAATCCCTGGGAAAGACCGACGCTTGTCTAGTCTTTACTATTACAAAAATCTAGATTTGTATTCAAAATCTGTTTTCTATGAAGGCGTCATGATTTCAGGAAAAATTTAATAGCGTAATGCAGGATCGTCATTTGTTTTGTATGGGCGCGCGGCGCCACGCCAGTCTGGCGCCATCTGTTGGTCATAATTTCCATTGTCCTCAAATCACGCTGAAACAGCTGGACAAATTTTAACCAATTTTGGTACAGGGATAGCAGGACATCCAAAGATGGTTATAGGATACTTATTACCCGACTAAGGAAAAATAAAATACGCGACGTTGCGGGCGCGGAGTTAGGCTATACATACATTGAAGCATACAACATCGATATATGTATATAGGGACACCCGAGTGTGTCCGCTATGTATGTCCACTCTCATCTATATGCCGCGCGAATTCCTGATTGCAAACAAACACACGCAATCGCTGACGTCAATAGAATTTTAATGGTGGCGGACTGAACGGGACAGTACTTGTGGGAAAGCAAGGGCAGCTATTATGTCATATTTGGCATATTGGGCTAGCATGTAAGTTCTCATTAAAATAGTTCCAAGTAAAATGCGGGTTTGCAGATAATCAAACGACGGTTCAAATTACTCTCTTGGAAAGTTTTAATCTGATACTGAATTTTAAATAAAGCTTGTCGTAAATTTAACAACTAGTACGCAGAATACTAGATAAGATAACAGGCTCTTTCTCCACGCGAAACTCTTTGTGCGAAGTCATTTTATTACGAAGGTTTTAATGACTTAGCGAAGGCGCCATGCAATCTCGAAATCTTGATTGTATGCGGCGGTTTACATCCAAGATCTGGCTATGGCAAGCTTTTATAGCCGACTGTACTTTTCTTTGGATATCCATCAAATGCTCACTGAGACGATTCTAAAGAGCCCAAGCTCGGTAGGATTGCCTTTTCTATTATAGAGTTCCTATGGCCACCTTCCGGCTCCATCATCAGATCAGCCCCATGGTACCATATTATTGTATTGTCATCAAAGTTAAGTAAGTATGCAAAATTTCAGCTCAATCGGTTGACGATATCTGCTTCAAAATTGAGTTGCAAGATTCCACCCGAACAAACATATTATTACTTTAAACATAAGTACATAGGTACAATGCAAGTTAAAAATAAAAGCTTGTAAAAAATATACGTATCGGCCATATCACGGGGATATCTGCGTTAGGTATACACATCGCTGAAATGACTAAGTCAATCTTAACCAAACTAGGCCCAGGACGAGTCTACATAACAATAAGATATTGCGTTGAGCATTTTACATGTTCAACCATGTTATTTATCATCAAACATGAATGAACTACTACTTCGTAATAACTGGATGACCTAACTAATCGCCGACCAGTCGGAAAACCCCGAATTTTCGGTAACATTTATAGTCGGCCGTTAATCGGCAATATAAAAGCTGATTAGTCGGCTAGTCGACCAAATTGATAGTCGGCCCGTCTCTAAAATAACACAATAACCCATAGGTATAATGTAATTTGCCTTTCGCGAACCATTACACCACTTCCTAGTCTACGTTCTGGAAACTAAGATACAACATGATTTACGACAGACCCTTTTCTGGCGCCGCCGTCAGGAATAGATATCAAGCCATAACAAATAGACCAGGCAATCGTTAAATCGACGTGAATAAAAAATGGTTATTACTTTCCGAGTAGCTAAAAATAATAAGTTTGCATATAATTACTTGACAACTAAAATAATTAACTTGGCATCTAAATATCTAACTTGGCAGCTAGCTTCCGAGTTATTATTTTGTAAGTTAGGTTAGGTTAGAGTTTATAGTATTTTTAGGTGCCTGGATATATATAAATACATGGCAATTTAAAATAGTAAACGTTATCCGAAGTCGCACGTAACCGTTCATTTAACGATAAATTTAGCTGGGCCTATGATGATTGCTTTTCTCACGTAATAAAAGCTTTATCATTTATCACGTGATAAATGTTGCTATTATAGGCCCGCTGCTGGTTGCACAACGGCTGTGAAGTTGCGGTTCAGAGTTTAAATCCCGACATTTTTTTTTTGTCTTTTATATTATAAAATGGTAAAAATGAATTATTTGTTTTTTCATCACGGCTAAACCATTGCGACTTGGGCTCCCTTTTTCGCTTATCATCAAGCGAAGTGGAGCCATGTCGTAAATATATTTGGCCATCTACATATTGTTTAATACACAGTAGCATGTATACTGTAAGCTGACAGTATAAGACAACTGGTGATAATTTGATAAAAACGTGATCACGTCATGTATTGTATAACCTATCAAAAAACCGACGAAGCGCTTCGAGAAAAGGTATGTAGTGGTAGGTAGGCGCTTCGTTTGGCTCGTAGCATAGGCATATAGATATATATGTACATATATAGCTATCTAAGTAAGCAAAGAGTGTCATGTGAACGTTTTGTTATTGAATTTCTGGACGACATTAGCTTTATTACTTGCTAGAAGTGTCAAGTATGTGGGTCGCATCGTATCTGTACATAGTGTTTTGTTTACTTCGGCAGTAAACCATTTCAGATGATTTAGGTAGCTAAGGTCGGCATTTTGTTATGTAACAAAATATGGGGGTTTGTCTTTCCTGTAGATGTATTACAGCTGACTAAGTAATCACCACATACCATACATAAAGATTAAAGGTATTGGCAAAACGAACCGATACAGTTTTTTTTTTTATATTTTTATAGATACGCATTAAAAATGTTATCGTACCTACGTATTACTTTCTTTATCGTAAGAGAAACATAGGTGTATAGCAATAAACTAAGTTCACGTTATACTTACAATTATTCAATTTCAAAGTCGTAAAGGATAAGTTCAAGCAAATTGGTATGAATATTTGTATAGAATCTTTTTATCGATTCATATTTTTTATGTGGTAATACCACATTTTTATTTTTATAAATAATGACACAAAGGTAAATTAAGAAAGAAAAATTGAATGCGATCTACTGCAATCGAAGCGTCATTATTTATAAAAATACAAATGTGGTATTACCACATAAAAAATATGAATCGATAAAAAGATTCTATACAAATATTTAGAACAGCGCCATCTCTCTCGCAGTCTTCGCACTTGCTGTAAAGCAATGGGGATTGGGGATCGTGCGTGTAAAACGCACATCCTAGGGTATGGCTAATGCGCATAAGCATTTCAAAAACATATATGACACAGAGGGCGCTCCAGTAGCGTAAAGAATTAAGGGATGAAAGATTTCGTGCGATTAACGTAGCGGTCGGATAGCTCAGTTGGAAGAGCAATGCGCCGGAAACGCAGAGGTCGCGGGTTCAAATCCCGCTTCGATTGCAGTAGATCGCATTCAATTTTTCTTTCTTTATAAAAATACCTTTGTGTCATTATTTATAAAAATAAAAATGGTATGATCTTAAATGCCATTAAAATTCTGAACCGGGCGAACCTTTTAAGGTCCAAATAACAGTATTTTCAATAAAAGTCAGTCCTTTTAGGTCGGTATTAATGACATTCCTAGCTGTGATACAGAAGTCAGAAACATACACATACAACCTTTTTTAGTATGGCCGAATATATTGGAAATATTTATCTTCATTAACTTAATTCAAAAGAACAAGGTCGAGACTAATGAAATTAAATGTAATTCTTAACGACGAGCATTAAACAAAGTGCCCTTTGCTGTCTTTGTAGGTTCCTACAAAGTATCGGACGACATAAACATATATAGTACAATGTTGTGATTTTGTTTGTTTACACATTATGCAACAGGCAACCAATACGTATATTTATAACTACTAGGTGCCTGCAACTTCGTCCGTAATCGAGTAAAAAATATCCTATAACCATCTTTGGATGTTCAGCTATCCCTGTACTGAAATTGGTTAAAATTTGGACAAAGAAAATTATGAAAACAGATGTCACCAAGAAGGCACGGCGCCGCGTGCCCATAGTTAACAAATGAAGATCCTGCATCACACTATTAAGATTTCTCCTGAAATCATGACCTCTATAGAAAAATGATTTTCAATACTTTAAAATTTTATAATTATAATAGTATAAGTATTGTGAAATTCTAAAATTGGATTACAAATAAGTATTCTATAGAGAGGGGTCATTATTGTAGTGCAGCCATCTTTATATTATAATAAAGTGTCCCCGCCACCCGCCCGCTGCCGCCATTACTATGACAGCCGTCAACAGGACTGGGCAGGTCGTGGTCCACAGTATTTTTTTTTTATATATCTTTGCTTGCGGGCCCCGAGGGACCCTTTGCACTGCTTGGTAAGGACGGGTCCACAGTAAGCCCGTTTACGTTGTTATATTGAATCTATTCCCGCCCTGAAACCCTGGACATCACAATTATATCAGAAAAATCTTTACAGCGCCATCTGTTTCTTTGTCCTCTCGTCACACCGAAACGGCTAGACTGATTATATCCAATACACATTTAGTACAGGGATAGTGGTCCAGATGGCATAAGAATGAGCTTATAACTGTTGGAAATACAATTATTTTGGGAAATATAACCGTCAATAATCGTGATTTTAAAGAGTGACCCAGGGCACATCACCGTGGCAAGGAGCAACAGAAAAAGTTGATGGACACCTATAGTTAGAGACCACGTCTTGATGATGATAAATGATATACGTTCCTTGAACTGTTCTTTTGCCGCGTTTTCAAAATCCCGCTCTATATCTCATTGACCAAACCGATCCGTCCCGTCCCATTTCCAAATTCATTCGACGTCTCTTTAAGTTCCGTTTGTATCGAGTGTCCTCCTGACCCGTATATGTCCCGATTATTCCCTCCAGTACCCACGTCTCAATAACACTTACCGTGTCCTTCTCGTAATCCCCTATTTCCCATGATCCGAAAGTAGGCTATTTACAATCTATGGAGATCTTGAGATGGGTACAATGCGATACAATTCGTGTATTTTTCTTTCGGTATCATTATTATTTTTCCTCGCTTTTTTTTGGGAAAACTAAAACAGAAATTACAGTGCAGGAAATATAGGTATTCAATGATTAGACATTCAATGATTCCTCATGTAGTAGGTATGATGTTGTTCTAGTATTTCTTGTATTTACAATAAAGGTTTGATAAGGTACAAAGTCGTCCCTTAATATTTAATCTCTGACAAGATAAAAGACTAGATGAAAATAAAAATTATCTAAGACTGCGTATAATGGTATTCGTGGGGATTTCAATGATAAAGGCAATAAAGAACACAATCTGCGTGCAATAAAAGGCAGATTATAGTATAGAATGATATACTTTACTTTTATTGTTTACGAATCATAACTACATAATTTTCGGTAAACAGGACATTTCGTGAAAATAATGTGTCTATTGATTGAAATTACGTTCAAAACCTCAGACGTTTCTTACTTTTATTAAAATTTATTCATTTAATTATTCGGTATTGCATTTATGATATGATCGGCGGCAGGGACGTGATGGCAGGCCGAGACAGATGGCGGGACGACCAAGACACTATGTAAATAATTGGACAGAAATAGCACCGAACGAAGGAGTTGTTGTTGTTGAGTGGAAAGCCCAGCAATATTGCGTTTACAAAATGTTTATCACTAGGGGACATTGTTGTAGTTTCAGTTTATTAAATAATGTGCTGTTTCGCCAACTGTTTTATTTTGCCAATTAAGTGTTTTTCTGAAAACTTCTAAACAAGAAAACAAATCTGAACCCAGTAGATTTGTTTTATTGTGTAGAAGTTCTGAAAAGTTTTGCTTCTGCGATTTCAGAGAAACATACAAAACGATTAACAAAATCCGGAAACCGTTTATCTCAACTGACTTCATTTTCCACACAAACTTTCTTAATAGAAATATATTTATAAGGAAGTACACTAAGGCTTCCTATCCCGGTACTCCCCATAAATAGATCTCGGGATTTGAAGCCAGAAAGTACACCAGTAATTATATCGCTAGCCAGAAGAAAGAAAATATTTCACAAAGTAGCATGACCTTGTAAACAATAACCTTGATAATGACAAGAAGCTAGACTTATGAAAAACAAGCATATAAATACACATGTAAATATTTATAGTCCATAGCCCGTACAGATGTCACCGGATTTTGTATCCGCAAACATTACGCAAACGAAGCTTGGCCAAATGCCCGCGTTATATAAAACAGAATGGGGAAACCCAGGGGTATTTTATTTTTTCTCAATTACAATGTATTAGGGTTTGTTCGGGAATAAAGGGGACTCGGATGCAGGAAACTACGATGGGCATTTTTAGAGTTCCTTTATGCTAATGGAATGGAGGAAGGAGTCCAACACACAACGCTACGCGTTTTGGCAACGCACTTGTGACTCATTTGGTGTTGCAGGTGTCTACGGGCGACGGTAATCGCTTTCCATCAGCCGACCCGTTTGTTTGTTTGCCCCCTATGACATTAAAAAAAAACGCTTGTCGGACCAGATACGCTTAACCCTCAAGACCTCAATTTACGATGCCATCCACGCAGCCCAGGACAGAGTAAGCTGGCGCAAAATAGTCCACGAAAAAGTTATTCACTGAGGCCACGACCTTCAGCATTGGTCTACATCTAGTTGGTGATATCGACTAAAGGAGGAGGCCTCAGGAACCTTTTTGCCCCAGCAGCCTTAGATTCTAGGAGCGAGCAGGAATTAATGAAACGGCCTCAAAAATTTTTTAGCCGTATATTAGTTGTATAAGAAATAATTACTTGAAAGGTATTTTCCCTCTAAATGCTCTGATTGTATTTAGAGGGAAAATACAGGGAGAGAGGAGATATTTTAATGTCAATTTGCCAGATGGTATTAACCCTCCAATATAGATACGCCATTCCGGATAGTTATATATTTCAAAGAGAGATAAATGTATCTACCTATATTCTTCCGCGTCGGTGAGCTCAATATACCCTATAAGTGTATTGTTTATTATGGCCGGTTTGTTTTCTTACCGTTGACCTTTTCCCTTTATATGAAGGCAACGGCGCCGAAAATCCCGCGTATAACCAAGTCGTGTGAAATGGGACAAACAGATCCAAGGTCTCTTCAATGGTTGAGTGGGTGTAGTGGATATACCTCCTGTGTTTTCCCGTGTTTTCAGGAGAGATGGGGGTTAAATATTTATATCGTCTAAGGCTAGATTTGACAAAACGACACTTGACATCAGATGAGATGAAGTTCAAATGCTGCCTATTTTAAATTTACAAATATAATATTTATAAATAATAGACTGCCAAATTCTATGGGTTTGCCGAATTCAAGTAAAAAACCATACAGAGATTTAGTGATAAAATTGAGTTCTAAGAATATTGGTTGAATTTAACCTCAGACAGGGTCTATTCTTTTAACGAAATACTGTAGTGCCGTCCCCGTTTTCTTAGATTGATTAGAAAGGGATGACACTACAGTAATGCCACTTTTTAATTTCTACTCTTTTTGGTCAGACTATACGTTAGGGATACCTACAAAATGTTCAGCCCGTTGTCACTAAGTTTTCTGTTATTTTAGCCGCCCCCCGTCTAATTATAAATTACAGTATTACATATTGTAACATAATGTTTGGTATAAAAAATAAAATAAAAATTCAAAACTGTTCATTTCAATAAGGATCACAGCTTAATTATTTAATTGCTACATTTTGTTAGTATTTACGACTCACAAGACAAATTAAGAAGCACGAGTCTCACTCACTATACATTTCCATTCGTAGCTCTTAGAGACATCGCAACGAATCTTTACTAAACGTCGGGGCGGATCGGATCCACGTGTAATTAAGATACGTGTACCCGTGTTACACGGATACACGTATCTTAATTACACGTAGCCTAATTACACGTGCCGAACGGAGCAGAAAACCGTTGCCGTGTAACACGGACACGGAGATCCGGCTACGGGTACACGAAACACGGACACAACCGCGAGCCCTAGTCAAAACGGGGTGGGGTAGGTCAATAACTCGATATGAAGGTCAACTTTCAATCGCTACCTATAAACCGAAACTTATGATGCATTGCAATTGCATATGATTACCAAGTTGCAATTATATCTACATCTCTATTGACGATTGTTATTATTAAGTTTATACTGAGAACTTGATTGTATGTTATTACGAGGAAAGATTAGTCAATGTTTCAAGGAATGGAATGAGCAATTAAATCGATTTATTTTCGCGTCGACAAAATGAGAACAGTACCTACTATGAATACACAATTTATCCTTTCAACATTTTCCAGTATACATAGGTATAGGTATAGTTGCCGGCAAACTTAAACAAAAATGGCGGATCTGCGCATGTACATTTGTACGTAAATCGGCTACTGCGCAGTCAAGGTTATGCTCTAAAAGTTTGCCGGCAGCTATATTTTATTATTAGCCGAAACATCTTTTGATTTCTATTAAGAATGAAATCTTAAACTTCATTTAATACTTCATCCGCACAAAATAAACATTTTCACTTATTTTATATAAAACACATTAATTTACTAACCCCCGACGAAAAAAGAGTAGTGTTATAAGTTTAACATGTGTATCTGTGTATTTTTTTAGTTGTGGCATTGTAGCTCCCCAACGGATGGCCCAATTTGAGTGCGATTTTTTTAATCGAAAGACTTGTCCGTCAAGATGGGTTCTTAGCTATGTTTGGTGGAAATAAGACCAGTAATTTTTGACGACGCGGTGGCTCATTTTGTAAGCACCTGCCTACTGAGCCGGCGTTCCCAGGTTCGAATCCCGGCCATTCTGTGATGAACACGAATATTTGTGTTTGGGTCATGGTTGTTCAGTGCAGGGTTGTTAAGTGTGTGTATTAATTTCAAACACAATCATTGTATTGTTTATGAATAAATAAATGAGAAATGAGTTCCTATTTATTTAAGTATATATTTATCTATATAAGTATGTTTATCGTCGTCTAGTACCTATAACACAACCCTTGTGTCGAGAGTGTTTTAAATTTTGAATTTTAGTTATATATTTCTCTTGGGAAACATAACTAAACAACGTGAATTATCGAGCACAGTAATTTGACTAAAAATACTGTGTCCTTTTTTCGCAACAAGCAATTTTTAAGCTCTGCAGAAATTAAAATAAGCAAAAATCACAGCACTGTCCAAATGACGAAATATGCGTACCTAATGTAGCTATTCAAAGCCTTGAAGATTTCTCAGAAGTTTCAGAAAAATCTGTACCCGTCATTTCCAAGGACCTTTCTCGGAACAAAAGCCTTTGAGCAATTTACCTATTGTTCTGAAATGGGAAACTGCGAAACGCCAAACTTACCTTCCTTCGTTTATAGTTACTAACGCAACCTCCTATCATTCTTGGAGTTTTCTTTGCAATATGAGGGTCGCCTGGAAATAATCTCGTTTGTAACTTATAAGTGCATATAGTATTGCAAATGATCATGAACTTCGTTTTTACATTTTCAGAAATGACTTTGCAACAATTATTTTGCAGATTAATTAAAATAGACCCGCTAAAGATTCTAAGCATGGGGCGACAGTATTGTTTGTTTTACATAGTAAATACTTACTCGGAAATGTTTTTCTACTACTGTGAATGTAGTAGGAAGTGTAGGAACTGTTAACGTATGAAGCAAAATGGGATATGTTGCCTTACTAGTAATAAAATCTCATATATCGTCTGCTGACGACCAAAACTCTCTAAGTAAGAAATACCTACTTAAAACAAAGCTCGTGGCTCATTGTCAATCTACTTACCAGATACGAGGTTTTGTAGAGAAGTGACAGGGTTTTTGTTGAGCTTTGGTTGTCACCTGGCGATATATGCATTTTCAAACTCTTAGGGCCGCCACATAAGGTCGAAAAGAAGAAAGTGTCTCTGTCTCTGTCTGTCATATGGCGGTGTCTCACTTACTGACGTTATTCCGTACTGAAACCGAACGAAAATTCCGAACGTCTGTGGCGGCCTTTTCAGACGGTGTTTAGTCCAGTCACTATGAAAATCGACCAAGTATTACTAGGCCCTGAACCAATCGATTAAAAAAGAACGTCCTTGCATAGAGTTGGACATAAATACAGTAAGATAGTCGTTACGTAATGGCGAGGAAAATGACTGTTACGTGTCCATCCGCCAGTTATTCATGAGGAAAAGGGAAACTTGACAGTTCGCGGCTGTTAATTTTATTAGTTCCTGTAACAGTGTAGTCACGTACGGTTGGAATCCATGTCTACAAATAGTCGGTTAATCATGGGCCAATATTATGCGATTCGTGGCAAATTGTGGGAATGAATGCGAATTAAAAATATAAGTTTTTAAATTTAAATGAAACGTAATGTCTCATTATTTTATAATGTGGATACACACCACAATTTGTATAATAAGCCATTGATACAAAGATCAAAACACAAAGAAAAATATAAGTGCGTAACCAGGCGGAAGAGACCGGGTATCGAACCCGGTACTTCTGGATTTCCGGTCCAGCGAGTCAATCTCTCCACCACCCTAACGCTAGATAAACTTTCGATTTATAGTTTCGCCATGTCCGTCTGTCCGTCCGCGGCTTAGCTCCGTGATCATTAGTACTAGAAAGCTGAAATTTGGTATGAGTATGTATCACGCCGACAAAACGGTAAAATAAAAACTAAAAAATATTTTTTTTTCAGGTTCCTCTCCAACACCTTATGTGGGGGTGATTTTTTTTTTTCGTTTCAACACTAGTGTGTCGGGTGTCGTTGAATAGGTATTTTGAAAATAGTAGGGGTCTCCAAACATATTTTTTTGATAAAATCAGCAGTTTTTAAATATTCGCATTTGTAAATTTCGTTGTAAATATATAAATATTGTGTCGTCGCCCCCCCTCTAACTTTTCAACCACGGGTCAAAAAATTATGGAAAAATTCATGAACATGAGGCCTTATAAGTACTTTCAATGAAAACTATATTGAACAAAATCGGTCGAGCCGTTTTTGAGTTATCGCAAAATTTCATAATTTTCTTAAAAGGACGTTAGTTGACTTCCAGAAGGTAATAAGTAATTACAGTTACTTTGGCGTTTACGACCTTTTTATAGAGCTTGAAATCTTTCTTGCAACTTAAGTAATATATTGTGAAGGTTGAGCAACTACGGAACCCTACACTGAGCGTGGTTCGACATGTTCTTGGCCGGGTTTTTTTCCATATGCTTTGTGTGTCGATCTTTATCCATGGAAAACTGATTCTCAATACAAATGTAGAATTTTATAATAGTATAGAAGTTGCAAATTAGGTTACTTTAATGCTAAAATAAGCAAGCGTGTAAAATTTGAGTTCTATGAACGTCACGTCATGCTGTTAAGCGTTAAGTGTTTTATGGAAATGTTCAAGTAAACTATGACGTATAGTTACGACCGCGTCAAATCACTTTCATGTATGCTTGCGCATAGGCCCTAAAGAGCATTTGTTTTTTTTTTAATGTCGACGGCCGTAAACGAGTCTTATGGCGGCTATACACCATGCTTCCTATCGTCCAATCGGCATGACGCTACCGATTGGATCAATTAGAACTGACCGTGTGTGGGAGTGGATTGGCATGACAGTTATACTTGACGGCACAATCGAATTTCGATTCTTTTGGCTTGATCATGGCGATTGGATCATGCTGATGGGACCGTGTCGGTCGGCGATTTTCAGCTCACTCAGGTCAAAATGTTTGTCGTTGATGGACGTCGTGCGCGCGCTCTTTGTACAACATGTCGCAAAACACAGCCCGGTACCGCGAAGTGCTACTAGAATTTATTGCTATTTATCAGAGTCAACCTTGTTTATGGAAAGTGAAAAGCAAAGTATAGCAAAGCAAAATAAAGCAAAGCCCTTTTTTTTTTTTTATTAGCCTATTTGAGTGTCCCACTGCTGGGCAAAGGCCTCTCCTCTTGATTTCCACGACTCCCGATCAGAAGCCTCCTCCGGCCAGCCGTTGAGGAACGTGTCCAAGTCGTCCCGCCATCTCCGCCTAGGCCTGATAAAGCCCTTAATTCTTTTAATAAATTTGTATGAGTAAACTGTTTTCTTTTCATTAACTACTGGTTGCACCACTCTGTTCGATCTTTTTTTTGAAGTGAAAACTTCTTTAGCGGCGCTTGGCAATTTTTAGATGCATCTAAGGGCCTGGCCACATGTCCACGACACGGCGTCGTAAACGTAAAACGACACGGTGTCCAGTAGGGATTCGCCGATTCTAGACACTGGGCGGACGGGACAGACATCTAAGTTAAAACTTTAGTTGTAAAATGTTTCCGATAATAATTTTCTTTTCCTTTTTAACTTGAATAAGTTGTTAACCATGGTCATTAATTTTTTGTGTAAAGTGAAATGTGTTATTTATTTTCACAGGGTCAGGTCCCCACCTTAGTTTTAAGATTGCATACCTGTTTTGCACTATTTAAGGGTTGAGGAATAAAAAGCGATCTCTCATTTCTTACTCTAGTCTCACGATGGACTGTTTGAATTGTGATGTCTATGATGCGCAACTCATCAGCCTTTGTGAGGAACTGGAAGAAGACCAGGAGTTATTTGAGATTGGGGAACTAATAAGCCAGCTACATCGTGACGCGTAAGTAACGTTTTTATATTAAATGCTTCTCTTTTATAATATTGTACTCGAAAACTTGCTTATTGTGTTTCGACTTGTTTAAAGACATCTGTTATTAACTTGTTATTGGGATAGGGTTTGTTACGACAGGTTTTCATTGTTAGTTTATTGTTAAGTGGGGGGACCTCTATATAACAGACAACCTTCGAGTTGGTTTTATTTATTGATTCTGTTACCGTGATCAAGCTACGAAGTGCATTATATTTCAAACATGGTGTTCGGGTATTTTTCTATGGGGCCAAATTTAACTCACGATAATATTGCTGTTTTAAGCAAAGGATTCGTATTGCAGTGTTTTCATAGAAATATAAGATTATGGTTTACGGACAATCAATTGCCTCAAAAGTTTCTTAACGATCGAGATATCATACCTTACTATACACCATGTCACGGGCATATCGATGACTCAAAACTAAATACATTGTCATCGGATGTAATTGATGGTGTCCTAAAAATGCAGGCGTATTGTCAACTATGTCGAAAAGATTTAAGTTAGTATAATTAACGTAACAATTGCGTCAACCTAATTTTTAAGTTTGTGAATTGTAACTAATTTTATTCTTATTTTTACAGATCTAACCAAATAGGGAGAGGAGCTAAGCGGTCAGCTGCGGATTTCGAAACAGAAGTCCCAGTGAAGAGAAGCCGTCCTTCAACCAGCCGAGATCATGCTTCAACCAGTTGGGATCGTCCTTCTACCAGTCGCGATGAAGCTTCAACCTCAGCAATGTCTCCCCCTGATGCTAACAATGTGAGTACAAAAAATAATAATGAAATAGAATGTTCTGAATGTAATATGGTCATATCAAAAAGATTTCTAGCTAGCCACTTGAATAGTAACATCCATAAACGCAATGTAACTAAATCTGACAGTGAATGGGTTAATGTTCTACTAATTGAAAATGCGTTTAGGAATAGGATCGCAACCTATAGAATACTTTTTAGTGAAAATGACAACCAATCACTTGTTCCCGAAATCATATTACAAAATAATAAAGACAAAATCTTTACACTTATAGATCGTTCACTAACAAGTCATCGTGCTTTAAAAGTAAATTTTATTTTAAATGCTGATTTTACCCAGGAAACCAAAGAACTGAATAATAATTTTGATTTTCAAATGAGTAATAATATTATAGATGTTAGTAGTGATAAAAACGCTTTTTTTAATTCATTAGTGAATGAAGTAGTGACTCGATTATCAAACTTTGAGAGAAAAGATAGTGGGTGGAGCATCGTCAAATTTAAACATCTAGATGTTAACATTAATAAATATAATCCGCTTCGCGGATCTTCTTATGTCGATTTAGCATCTGATATCAAAAATAAAAAAGCTGTAATAAACGTCAAAAATAACGATCACGAATGCTTTCGGTGGGCTGTCTTATCAGGACTTTATCCCGTCACAAAGCATTCATACCTTGTTAGTTCGTACATGCAACATAAAGAGGCGTTAAATTTCGGAAATTTAGCTTTTCCGCTTAAATTAAGTGACATTCAAAACTTTGAAAAAATGAATAATATAAGTATAAATGTTTTCGGCCTGGAGTATGATTCTCAAACCAAAAAACACGATGTTGTAGGTCCATTACACTTTACAAAAAGCAAAAAACCAACCCATTTCAACTTGTTATATATAACAAAAGGCAGTCAAGGACATTATTGTTTAATTAAAAATTTATCTCGATTAGTATCAAAACAATTTTCAAACACACAGCATGCCATTTACATTTGTGACGGTTGTTTATCTCACTTTACATCACAAGAAAACTTAAATAATCACCAGCAAAATGACTGTTTCCACGTTTGTACAAAATTACCTTCCGAACAAGATCAAAAGAAAAACTGGTTTAATGAAAACACACCTTGTAATGAACTCACTTTCGATAATTATGACCGAAAATTACGTGTACCGTTTGTCATTTATGCAGATTTTGAAGCTTTTTTAAGTCCAATTCAGTCCTGTTCCAATGCTCCCAATATCTCCTCAACTACTAATGTGCAAAAACATGAAGTGTATAGTTTTGGTTATTACGTGAAATGTTCGTATGATGACACGCGATCCGTTTATAGAACATACAAAGGAAATAATTGTGCAGAAACATTTATGGAATCAGTAAAAAAGGATTTAGAAACTATTTGTAGAAGCAATACCTTCGTCAAAACTCCCCTACCACTGTCACACAAAAATAATGTAGATATTGCAGCGGCTAGTACTTGTTATATTTGTGATAAGAATTTAAACGGTGATGCCAATATTTCATATAATCACCATACTGGTGTTTATGAAGGAGTTGCGCATAAGTTTTGTTCTGAAAAATACAGACCGCTTAATTTTTTACCAGTATTTTTCCACAATTTAAGCAACTATGACAGTCATTTCATTGTTCATGGTCTTGGTCTTGAAGACGGAGATATAGAACTAATTCCAGAGAATAAAGAAAAGTACATTTCATTTTCTAAATCTATACAAGTAAATAACCGTGTTCTGAAACTGCGATTTGTTGATTCACTGAAGTTTATGCCCAGTAGCCTAGACAAATTGGCTAAAAACTTAACAAACGAGCAATTTAATGAATTAAAATTAAATTTTCCTAACGAAGAAGATTTCAAACGTCTAATACGCAAAGGTGTATATCCTTATGAGCACATGACATCATATGATTCTCTAAAATTAACTTCTCTTCCGACTCAGGACCAATTCTATAGTACCCTTACTGATAGTCACATTTCAGAAAGTGATTTTCTGCATGCTCAAGACGTTTGGTCTCATTTTCAATGTAAAAATATGGGTGACTATTCAGATCTTTATTTGAAAACTGATGTTTTGTTATTAACTGACATATTTGAAAATTTTCGAAATGTGTGTCTTAAAACATATGGTTTAGAATTTTAGATCCTGCTCATTACTATACGGCCCCCGGATTATCCTTTGATGCGATGTTAAGGACTACCAAAATAAATTTGGAATTATTAACAGATATTGACAAAATCACTTTTATAGCAAAAAACGTTCGAGGCGGTATTTCGCAATGTAGCACCAGACACGCTAAAGCAAATAATAAATTTATGGAGGACTACGATCGTAATATTCCATCCTCCTATCTCATGTACTTAGATGCAAATAATTTATATGGGTGGGCTATGTCACAATCTCTTCCCACCGGCAATTTTGAATGGGTGTATAAAGGCACCAATTTTAATGTTCCGGACGATGCCGAATACGGGTTTATTTTAGAAGTTGATTTAGAATACCCTAGGGAGTTACATGATTCTCATTCAGATTTACCATTCTGTCCAGAAAATGTATGTTTAGGAGAAACCAAGGAGAAAAAACTGATACCCAATTTAAATAATAAATTGAAATATGTTATACATTACAGAAATTTAAAACAATGTTTGAAAAATGGTTTGCGTTTAACAAAAGTTCATCGAATCTTAAAGTTTAAACAATCTTCGTGGTTAAAAAGTTACATAGATTTAAATACACACATGCGATCGTTAGCGTCATCTGATTTTGAAAAAGACTTTTTTAAACTAATGAATAATTCTGTTTTTGGAAAGACCATGGAAAATGTTGCCAAACGTGTAAATGTCAAATTAGTAAGTAACTGGGAAAATCATGGAAAATCTCAAGGAGTTCAGTCTTTAATAGCTAAGCCTGAGTTTCATAGTTTATCAATATTCTCAGAGAATTTAGTTGCTGTGCAATTAAATAAAACGAAAATATTTTATAATAAACCAATTTATTTGGGATTCTGTATTTTAGATATATCAAAAACTTTAATGTATCAATTCCACTACGATTATATGAAACCCAAATATCAGAACAATCTCAAGCTCCTTTACACAGATACTGATAGTTTAATATATCAAATATTCACCTCTAACTTTTACGAAGACATAAAATCAGACCTGAGCTTACATTATGACACCTCAGATTATCAACCCAACAACGAATATAGTTTACCATTAGTAAACAAAAAGAAGCCAGGTTTTTTCAAAGATGAAAATAATGGCAAAATTTTAAAAGAATTTGTAGGTCTCAGATCAAAAATGTATGCTTTAGATATTCAAAATAATGGCATTGTATCTAAAGCTAAAGGAATTAATAAGTGTGTTACAAAAAAATTAACCCTTAGTGATTATAAAAGTTGTTTATTCCAGAAAAAAGTACAATATGCTCAAATGCTGCGCTTCAAATCAATAAAACATGCTATATTTACTCAAAATATCAATAAAATATCGCTATCTCACAATGATACTAAACGATACTTATTAGAAAATTCGTCAGATACGCTAGCGTGGGGTCATTATGGAATACCAAATCAAACAATGTAGTTATAACTTTTAAACGTCTTTTAGCAATATAAATATTGGTTGGAACATTTCAGAACATTCTTTTCATTATAATTTTTTGTACATAATATATTTTGCTTAGATTAAATTGTAGAATACTATTTTCTATATAAGATTTTGTACATATAAATTGGTGATGGTATAAAAAGAATGTGGTGGTGTTATTTATAAGAAATAAAAAGTAAAAAAAAAAAAAAACAAAAAAAAATTGGTTTGTAAATATGTAAATATAACTAAGTTTTATAAAATTTTAACTCAAATACAGGTTTTGTATATAAGTTTATGGGTAAAAAAATAGCTATTTTTAAAACTTCATATGTATATAAAAATGTTTATTTTTATAATTTACATATATATAACAAAGTTTTGTAAATTGAAACTGGAATACACAATAGTTTTATTTGCAAGTTTATGGGTTAAAAAAAAAGCTATTGTATAACCTCATATTTATATAAAAATAAGTTTAGTTTTATAAGTTACATATGTAAGAACTGTTTTTTAAAAGAAAGGTGTTGAGTTTCTTGCGGCGTTTCTTCTCAACAACCTCATGTGAAGCGCTAGTAGGGAAAATAAAAAAATATCAAGAAAAAATCTTTTTTTTATTTCATATTCCAGATTACTTATTACTTAAAAGTTTGTTATTCTACGTTATCATTCATTTGAAGTTTGAATGTATTCATATGAACACATCACGAGAACTAATAATGATACATTTTTGTCACCCTTTCACCACCATTGTGGCAGGACCTAGTGGTTGCGGTAAAACTCAGTTCGTCACAAACTTTTTAAACAATACAATCGAAGTATGTAATGTTGAATTCGATGAAATTATTTGGTGTTATGATGAAATGCAACCTTTGTACAATTTGGAAAATGTAAATTATAACCAAGGAATACCAGATTTATCTATATTTGATGGAAAAATGCCCAAACTTTTAATAATTGACGATTTGATGAGAGTAAGTCAACGATGAAAGTAAGGATTTAAACTTAAAAATAAACAAAAAGGAGGAGGATGAAAATTATGAATCAGTCGCAAATAAAACACTACCAGGTGGTGATGCTTCTACAGTTACTACAGCTACACCGTCGGGTACAAAAAATCCAGAAACTGTACTATTTAGTCCATCTCGTATCGTAGATAATTTACCAAAATCATATGAGAAAAAAACCAGAACATTATTGAATTGTATTGTTTCAAGCAGACCAAACATATGGTGGAAAACAAATGGTGAAGTTGTAATAAACAATAGAACTATTCCAAACAGCAATATTCTTGATCTGGTAAGCGATACGGTTAGATCTCTTAAACGCCCTAAGCCAACAGGATGGGAAGAGTTTGCTTTATTTTTAAGAGATATAAAAGTTCCTACGTCTTGTATAGTTAATCCCACTAATCTAGAATTTATAAATAAGCCTCAATTGAGTGAACCTCACGCATCATCTGCTCCGTCAAGTGCTCGATCGTCATCGTCATTTAAAGACACAAGCGCCAGTACACCTCTTTCAAGTGTACTGCTCAAAGCAAACAAAAAGAAATTAGATTGGGAAAGATGGAGCCCTTATTAGACATTCATGAAATATACTATGATGTATCTAATCCAGCAGGCTACAGTAGTTTAAATAAATTAAGTAAACAAATGAAAGGACGAATGAACAAAAACGAAGTAAAGAACTGGTTACAGTCTCAAGAGGGGTGCGCCAAAGTTCACATAATTTTTCAACCCCGATTATTGGAACTCCGAAAATGTTTCTCATAAAAATTTTCATCATAATAGTCACTACTCATACTTAGTCACTCTTACTACCGATCATAACTCCGAACCATTTAAAATCATAATGTAATTTATCATAAATATCTCTAATACTACTTTTTGTTTTCATACATTTATTCATCATAACTGTTTTTGATCCTATTTTTCACTGTCATAATTTTTTTAAGCAGACTGGTTTCTACTCATAAACTTCACTATCATATATTTTATAAGTAGACTTATTTGTACTCATAAACTTCACTATCATATAGTTTGTACACTGACTTCACACACATCTCACTAACGTTATTGCAACCTGGAACCCGTTTTGCCCAGCCACGTTTTGTACAGCCACGTTTTCCGAGTCCGTGTGTACTACCTATAGAAAATTATGTAATGGTGTAAATTTTTCCAAGAGTCCGTTATGAAGAACTGCGCCAAAATGTAACCTGGGTCCAATACCGAAAACTGTAGGTTAGGTTAGGTTTGTATTGTGACCACGTATAGCGGAGCGAGCGAAGCGAGCGGAGCGTCAAAATGCTTGCATGCTTGCTTGTATGTATACTCGTAAATAATCTACTATTACATCAAAATTTAAAAAGCAAATGCATAGCCAGGATGGATTAAAAAAGAAACAGTATGTATTTAGTAAGTAAGAATATGCTAATACCGTTAGGAAGAACTGCGCCAAAATGGAACATGTGTCCAAAACCGAAAACTGTAGGTTAGGTTAGGTTTCTATTTTGACCACGTATAGCGGAGCGAGCGAAGCGAGCGGAGCGTCAAAATGCTTGCATGCTTGCTTGTATATTTAATCGTAAATAATCTACTATTACATCAAAATTCAATAAGCAAATGCATAGCCAGGATTGATTAAAAAAGAAACAGTATTTAGTAAGTAATCATATACTAATACATACCGTTGGGAAGACCTGCGCCAAAATGGAACATGTGTCCAAAACCGAAAACTGTAGGTTAGGTTAGGTTTGTATTGTAACCACGTATAGCGGAGCGAGCGAAGCGAGCGGAGCGTCAAAATGCTTGCATGCTTTTTGAGTCATAATGGACTCGGAAAATATGGCTGTACAAAACGTGGCTTTACAAAACCCCTACTCTTGCAGCCGGCCGAGTTAAGACGTAGCGTCAGTGCAAAACGATAGATACCCTCAATGATGAATTATAGCAACAATACAAATGTAATCAAAATGTTTCGCATCAACAATTTTAATATGAGTAGACTCCAGAGTTCTGTTTAATGTTATGATTTACAATGTTTATGAATTTTTATGGTTATTATTATAAGAAATGTGAAAACAAGCATTATGAATAAAAACGTTATGAAGAAAAACTGTGTCGATGTTTAAATGTATGATTGACAAGTTTATTGTAATGTATAGTTCTGAATAAAATAAATATGAAAATCCGAATTATGACTACACACATAATCTTAGTGACGACATTATGAATTGCAATGTTCTGAAAACTGTATGTTATGAATTCGGTTAGTAGTAGTACAAATTTATGACGGACACAAGTATGAAGTAAAAAATTCGGAAGTGTGATGATTCTGACTACAAATCGGTAGTAGAAGAAAAATTCGGAGGATCGATTTTATGTGAGCCAATATGGACCCGTCTCAAGAGACATACACACTACATAAACCGGTTCAAAGGCGATTCACAAGAAATAGATACGTCTTATCTAACTTTAATGAACTCTGGCAAGCTGATCTGAGTGATATGGGTACTTACAGTCAATATAATGATGGATACAAATATATTCTGTGTGTTATTGATGTGTTCAGTAAATATGCTTTTGCAAGAGCTATGAAAAGAAAAGATGCCACAACCGTTATAAATTGTTTTGAAAGCATATTTACTGAAGCCAATTCTACTCCTCGTCATATCCAATCTGATAAAGGCACTGAATTTGTTTCAAAGGCAACAAGGGATTACTTTAGGAGCAAAGACATTAATTACTATACTACTAACAATCCCGACATTAAAGCAAGTATAGTAGAAAGGTTTCAAAGAACTCTTAAAATGAAAATGTGGCGTTATTTTACACATAAGAATACATACAAATATATAGATATTTTGCAAGAACTTCTTTATTCTTATAATCACAGTTATCATTCTAGTATTAAAATGCGCCCTATCGATGTAAATTCAGATATTATAATGACTGTTTGGTGTAATTTGTATAACAGAAAAAAGGATAGACAAATTACATTGGAAACCACAAAACTAAATGTTGGTGATCATGTTAGAATTACTAAATATAAACATATATTTCAAAAGGGTTACGAAACTAATTGGAGTGATGAAATATTTACAATTGATTCAATAATAAACCGATTTCCACGAGTTGTGTATACGTTAAGAGATTTAGAAGGTGAGCCTATCGTTGGTACATTTTATTCTAAAGAATTACAAAAAGTGACTTATCTCCCCTCCATTGATTATAAAATTGATAAAATAATACGCTCACGAGGGGTTGGTGCCAGAAAAGAAGAACTAGTGAAGTGGCAAGGTTATCCCAACAAATTTAATTCTTGGATACTCGCTTCAAGCTTAAAAAAAATATGAGTGAAAACAGCTTTTATATTACATTGTTAAGTAACAGTTCTTCGGACTACTATACCGATAATACGACTGCACACTTTTTAACCAAATTACCCAAGAGTGTAAAGTTGGAAGGGGAATGGGTAGTTGGCTTAGTAGAATTTCAATACCCTTGTTCAATGTACAATGTTCAAGATCATGACAATATGATTTATTTAAAAAAGAAAGTAATGTCACCCACTGACAAGATAACCAAAATTGTAGATATAAAAACTCATATACCAGCAACTACATATGACAACGTTGATAATTTTATTCAAGCTTTTAATGACAACCCACAACTGAAGAATAATGTAAAGTTAAGATATGATAATCTGACCAAAATGGTTGGGGTAGCAATAATTAATAATGATATAACTTCTCTTATAACAACCCCAATACTAAGTCTACAGTTAGGTTTTAAACCGAAAACCAATTTACGGCAAGTTTCATTTGGTAAAAATCCCGTTAATTTGTATTTGGGCCTACCATCACAATTATTTGTTTATACAGATATCATACAACCACAGGTAGTTGGTGATGTTATAACTACGTTGCTTAGAATAATACCATTAGATCCAACCAAATTCCATTATGGAGCATATAAAACACACATTTTCTCACCCGCTCATTATGTACCTGTTTTACGTAGAGAATTTGATACTATGGAAATAGATATAAGAACAACTACCGGTGCAAGAGTGCCATTTCAATTCGGAATTTCCTGCGTGAAACTACACTTTCAACGGATAAGATGAATTATAAAAGATCATCTCACTCTTGTCCCTACGATCATTATTATACTCATCAAGCTGGTTCTGGTATAGGAATTGTCTATAAAGGTGTTCCGTTTCAACGAGGACATGGGATTGGAAGTTTTTTAGGGGGACTGTTTAGGTCAGTAATTCCTTTGTTGTCTAGTGGTTTTAAAACTGTGGGAAAAGAAGCGTTAGATGCCGGGGTTGGTTTGTTATCTGATATGGTAAATTCACGTCCTATAGATAGTTCAGTTAGGTCTCGATTTAAAGAAGCCAGTGCTAACTTAAAAAGAAAAGCTGATGAAAAGATCGATTCTCTGATGTCGGGATCTGGGTATAAAATGTCAGCTAAAAGACGGGAACCTCTCATTACCTTGAAAGCATCGCGCCGAAGAGGAGCTAAAAGAAATAAATATAGTGACGATATATTTTCCAAGTAAATTATGTCATTCCTACACAGTCATTCTTGTGAATGTGCGAAATCAGAGTTAGATATATTTGCCCTGCCTTCGACACAGACAAGTATTGAGTGGACAGTGGGTTCATTATAAACCAATTTCATCTTTAAGTGATGATGGTCCTATTGAGTTTCAAGTCCCTGGTTCAGGTGATGACTACATTGACTTATCACATACATTATTACATATAAACGCCAAAATATTAAACCAGGATGGTACTAAGTTAAAATCTGATACTCAAGTTGCCCCCGTTAATAATTGGCTTCACTCCCTTTTCAATCAACTTGACGTATATTTAAATCAAAAACTAATCTCGCCACCAAACAACACATATGCTTACCGTGCTTACAGTATAAAATACCGCATTACTATTGTAAGATTAGATTCGTATTATCCTTATGCTACATGCAATATTTTTACATAGAACTTCCTCCTTTTTGAAGTCGGTTATTACAAAAAAGAGATGAAAGTAACATTGAGTACGTAGTCAAATTTATGCAAGGTTAGGTTAAGTTAGAACAGCGTTCTTAAGACCAAAACAACTGTGCTGTGCTCGTAGCTAGTTTTAAGTAGGTAAGTATATAAAGCAGTTCTTCAAAATTAGTTTTCGAAGTTAGGTGATAGTTAAGTTAGAAGTAATGTTAAGTTGAACAAGATAAAATATATAAATAGAACAACGTTCCAAATGCAGCATATGTAGTGGGTAACAAAATACATACTTTGAAGTAAGCCTACCTGAAGTTAAGTAGTCAAGTAACGTATCCTACGTTAGCTGGGCGTAGTCCTGTAGCTTAGGTTAGGTTAGGTTAGAATTGTGATCTAGCATATGTTAGCTTAGATTAGTGATACGTACACCGTAGCACACATCACGTAGTAAGAAACCTTGGAGTAAAGAGACGATGTGAGACAGGCTGGGTCGAAACAGCGATTCCAATAAGAACCAAGGTGGCAGACCTAGTCTGATAGTTTAGGTATGAGATGTTTAGGTATTTGTCCAGCTTTACCTAAAGAATGTTCTTAAAAGATGTATACCGTTTGCCTTAAAAGTTGTAGACAGTTGTAGCCAAAGAGAAATATAAAAGAGGGAAACAATAGTAGACCGTAATAAAAGTGTGCTCGGCGTCCGAGAGGGCAATAAAACCCGAGCTCGGGTAGACAATAGAAAAGGGTCGATGGGTCGGGGAAGGTGTTGCATTGTTAGCGTAGGGCGTTCTGTAAGTCCTGACAGAGCTGTCTGAGCGTCCTGGGACCTATTCCAAACGATCTAAGTAGGGGGCTATTTGTTTTTTTTCTTTTTTTTTTTGGTTTGGATGTCCGCCAAATCCGCCCTGGATGCCGCCCATCAGGCCCGTCCGCCCAGTGTCTAGAATCGGCGAATCCCTACTACTCGCGACACATTATCCACCGTGCGAATATCCGTTGCCGCGTCGTGAAAACACACGACACGGCGTCAAAAACGTAAAACGACGCTGTGTCGCGTCGGAGCGCGACACAATTATCCACCGTGCGAATATACGTTGTTTCGGTGTCTTCATGTGACACCGTGTATAAAATGCATCTACTCAACACAGCAAAGTTAATCTGCACGGCGCGCGGCGCGACCTGCGCACATAGGGGTATTTGAACCAAAAAGCTGGACAAAATTATTTTTTATTTTTTTGGCGTTCTGTTGATTGAAGTATACCTTCTATATTATTATTTTTTATTTTGGACATTAATGACACATTTTTTCTTAATTAGGGTAGTGTAATATACCATATACTAAAGAAAGTCTATATGTAAATATATATTTACATTATAGGTATACATAATTCATTGCCCTCATCATACAGACGATGCGTCCCATTCTTCCTGACAGTTTGATTCATTTCCATCTTCAACATCTGGCATCAAATCGTCAAATTCGGCATCATCACTATATCTGGAGCAAGCATTGTGTTTCTAGCAGTAAAACTAAAAGGTTTCTCAGTAATGGATCTGATGTAATTGGCACCTGGAGAAAGTTGTTGCTTAATTCCTCCTGAATTCTTTAAAGTGCTTGTTTTTGGCCCCTGGAGCTTCTTCTGATAAATATCTTATAGGGAGAAGGGCATGCTTTATGACAATATGACCATGTATTAAAATTGTGTGAACAGTCCGGGTCCAACGTAGAGCTTTGCCGTGTTGTCACAAAAGCCAAAAGATCGAGTTCGATAAGTTTCAGTCATAAAACTTGTCGAACTCTATATCTTTTGGCCACTGGATATCACTTTAAGAACTGTGGTAAATCTTTTTATCAAATTCAGGTCAATTTCCGTGATGATATCTCGGGATAAGTACCTATATCTCTGACAAAAAGGACCGGCAACAGTTCTCTTGCGAGTAAGTGGAATTTCCAAAGTTCCTTTTAACCATTTCTCAATATCCCCTAAAACAATTGTTTCTGTTCTTATAGAGACTCGCCATTTTGTTTTAAGTTTCGACTTCAATCGCGAAAAATTGCGAAGTAATTAGTTTTTTTGTTCTTGAAGGAATGTGGTAAAGTCGACAATCTTATTCTCTACTGCATCCAGTTTCTTTAGAAATGTTACCTCATGCCAGTCCTTAATAGAGTTAATACTTATCCCCTTGTCAGTAAATTAAATTTCACGACCGCAAAATTAACTTTGTTTGGTAAAATACCTTGTTGTAAAAAATGAAGATAAATACCCAAATTGGCACTTTTTGGCACGCGTTGTTATTTTCATATCCAATAATACAAAATTTACTATCGAACAAGTTATAAATCTCAGCTGGGGAACATCCGGAAATATAACTTTTGGACTTTTGAATTGCAGTCAAGTCAATAAATTCATTGTACAAGAAGGTATTTATACAAATGTGAAATACAACATTAATCAGACTTTATCATTAAATAATAACATACAGACTACATTTTAAATACTCGGAAAATCATGTTGATGTACAAATATGTTTAAAAATTATATTAAAAGTGAAAATTTTCTTGCGTGTTACTCCGCGCTCGGACCGTGTAGAACAAACGACTCAAATCACACCCGATTGCCAAATACTGTCAACTGCAATCGGAAAATAAATGTAATACTATTATCCATGAACTTCTCAGCTAATGTGTCGTCATTACAGTTTATTGGAATTCTAGAATTTGTTATTTCGACTTTAGTCCACCTTTTACGCTCATATACCCCTATGTGCTGCGGTGCCCGGTGCAGCATGTGTTTTCACGACGCGGCAACGTAATATATTCGCATGGTGGATAATGTGTCGCGCTCCGACGCGACACAGCGTCGTTTTACGTTTACGACGCCGTGTCGTGTGTTTTCACGACGCAGCAACGTATATTCGCACGATGGATAATGTGTCGCGCTCCGACGCGACACAGCGTCGTTTTACGTTTACGACGCCGTGTCGTGTGTTTTCACGACGCGGCAACGTATATTCGCACGGTGGATAATGTGTCGCGCTCCGACGCGACACCGTGTCGTTTTACGTTTACGACGCCGTAGTTACGGAGATATGCACATTTAAAAAAACGTAAAAAATCGCAATTTCCAACTCAAAAACAAACTTCTGGATTATATCTTCGTTTAGGAGCATTTTAGCTAGAACAGAGCTATGGCAATGTTGTATAGAATTAAATTTACTATATAAATAAAAATAAAATAAAAATAAAAAGCTTTCATTTCAGACCAAATTGATCCATAGAATTAGTAACAAATTAAACTTAAAACTATGTTAGTAATACACTGATACTTGACAAACTAGATCACTAAATTTTAAATTAAATTAAATTACTTAATATTATTGTACGTTCCCGATCACAGGAGCAGGTACAGCACGTGATAAACGTGCTTTACCTGTCCCTACCAATGGCAACGTCGACCCAGTACTTCGTCAGTGGGCAATCTAGTCTCTCAGCCAACACCCTGAGGAGGCTGTTGCTGCTGCCTCGCATTCGCTTTAGCAGACGCAATCCTTTTTCGCCTAATGGCAAAAAAAGTCATCAGTGTGCGCCTCTGCGAACATACCTGACGCACTACAGTGCTTCGGCAGCCTCAGCAGCAATCTCAGGATGTTGTTGTACTGAACTCTGATTGCATCATAGGCTCTCTTCGTAAACTTTACCCACAGACTGCACGTGTAGAATGTCTGACAGTAGGCCTTGAAAAGCGTCAACTTAACTTGGTCACTACAACGTGCAAATCTGCGGGCAATCATGTTGCCTCTGACAGCCATCGCTCTCCTCTCTCTCTCGAGGTCCATGTCATCATTCTAATCCTCAGTGACCACATGTCCCAGGTATTTGAACTTCTGAACCCTCTTGAGGGGCTCGCCGCACAGCATGATCTTAGGTACAGTAGTCGGGTTGTATTTCCGTGATTTGAAAATGATTAATTCACTCTTTTTCGTATTGTACCTAAGACCATGCCGCTCAGCATACTCCTCGCATACTCCTATCATCTGCCGCAACGAATCTGCCGACGGGCCCAGCAGCACCATATCGTCCGCGTAACTTATATTGTTGAAACTAGTACCACTAATATGGCAACCGACACGCATAGCACTGAGCCCCCCGATCAGTTCGTCTACATACAGGTTAAACAGTAAGGGAGATGAGAGGCCCCCCTGTCTAACCCCGCACTGCAACCTGTACTCTGCCGAATCGACTCCGGCCCATCTCACAAGGTTGACCTGGTTGCTGTACCAATATTTAAACAGTTGGATAAATTGAATAGGCAGCCCTGTACTCGCCAATTTATGCCATAAGATGTCATAATCAACCAGGTCAAAGGCTTTGGACAGATCCAAGAAACATGCAAAGACTGGCGTGTTTCTGTCTTTATAGTACCTGACAGTCTGCTTAAGGCACAGGATTGCGCTTTCCGTTGACAGTCCCGGTCTGAAGCCGAATTGCGCATCGTGCAACTTGATATACTTGCAAAGCTGTGCATTAAGCAGGCTATCAAGCACTTTAGCTAGTATAGTAGCCAGTGAGATGGGCCTATAGTTCTCCATATCAGACAGATCGCCAGTCTTATTTTTTACAAGTGGAATCACGACTGTCCTAGTAAGTTTTTCAGGAAGATAGCCGTGACTCATACACAGTGAAAATAACACAGCAAGAACACGCGGCAGGTGCACACCCGCATATTTTAGGTGCTCTATACTGAGGCCATCGTGACCTGGAGATTTCCCTCTCTGCATGCTTTTTATAATTGTATTTATTTGCTTGGCAGTGAAACTCACGCTATTTCCACTCACTGTGGCCTCAGTACAATTCACAGCTTGTGATCTCGATTGCAGAACGGGAGCGACAGAGAACATATGCTTAAAATTATCAGCGATTACTTTTTTGTCGCTCGAGCCACCAACGGACACCGGGACTCCAGGCCGGACATTTACTTTATTAGTATTCTTCCAGAAGGCTTTAAAGTCGTTAGCTGCCCGGTTAGTGGCAAGTATATCATTTCTGATTTGCTCCTGCCTATCCTGGCACCATTTAAGTTTTGACTTGAAAAACCTTCTGGAATTACACATATCATCATATACTGGGCCCTGGTTCGGTTTGTTTGCTGAAACCCATATTAAAAATTTGTCTCTAGCATCCCTGTGGGCACTGGCTACATATTTGTTCCAACCAGCAAATACCTTACCCCTCCCCCGCCTAGCACTACTCGACTGTCTTGCCGCATCGGTCAATGTTTCAATTATGTAATCATACATTCCGTCAATGACTGGTTTATGACTATGCACGTTACACACGTTATCAGCACAAGACGTTAACTCAGCTGGAAAGTCGAGAAGTTTCGAAGCTTTTCGTGACACAACCAACGATACATATCGACTTGAGAGGCCTGCCTCTCCCCCCAAAAAATCCCTTCATTGCACGACGTTGCTGGAATACATTTAATTTGTACTACCATAATATATTGTATTACTATATACTTTGTATTACTATAATATATATTTCAAATTTTGTTTCAAGGACGGTTAGTTACGGAGATATGCAAATTTAAAAAAAACTGGAAAAGTTGCATTTTCCGGAAATTTGTCAAAATTCTTGGTTTAGAACGCTGCCATTCAGTTACAAACTAGTCTAGGACAAATTAAAACATGTAGAAAATATAATTGCTTATAAAACTCATGTCTATTTATACATACATTTTCGGAAAATGTGACTTTATTTTGTACACTAAACGTAACTATCTGTCCTAGAAACAAAATATAAAATGAAGAATATAGTAAATTTAACTCTCTATAACATTGTCTAAGCTTTCTTCTAGCTAAAATGCTCCTAAAGGAAGATATGAGCAAAAGTATGAAGAAAGTGCCGGTTTTTTCAATATGGCGGCGGGCGCGGAGTGGGGGAAATGGGCATTTTGCATTTTAAACACTGACTAACCATCCTAGACAACATATTAAAAATTCAAAACTACCGGACCGTTTGTAAGGTCACCCATAGTACTTTAGTCTCTATTCACCGAACTAGTATACTCGATTTCATATACCATGGCCCGATGCACTTGAGACGGTAATTAGGCGTTAACAATAGGATTAGTGATAACAAAAGATACCTGGCCGGACCCTTTTGCGGCGTGGTATTTTACATGCAACCTAATGATCTTGATCGTTTAACCTAGTAATCTTTATTAATGTAAACAATATTTCATGTTAGTTGTCATCTGACTACATTTGTGATTACACGCATACTTAAATAATTATGTTTCGACCTTGGGAAACACCCACAAGTAACCCGTCCAGTGGTGATGTTAGTTTGCAGCAACGTAAGAAACGATTTTTAAGCAAGGACGCCCAAGATGTGGTGATAAGTGTTTATAAGACATTGCTAAATCGAATGGGTAAAAAAAATTTGATTAAAGAAACGTCTATATTCACCAGTGTGCCGGAAAGGACAGTTAAAAGGATTGTCTCATCACTCTTATCAGGACCAAGATACTTCCCTCGAAAACGAGTAAAAGCTTCTTTTAAAAAAATTGATAATTTTACAGAAGAGGTTGTGAGGAGAACTGTCTACGACTTTTATAGAAAAAATGAAGTTCCAACGCTCACAGAGATTCATCAAGCATTATTAGCAAGCGAAGTGGGATTTCCGTATTCAGAAACAACACTATGGAGACTTTTACGAAAACTTGGTTTTAAATATGGAAAGTTAAACGAAAGGAGAATCATTATGGAAACATCACGGCTTAAAAAATTAAGAGAAGAATTTATTACCGATATACGATTGAAGAGGTCTAGTGGAAAAAGTATTGTATATTTGGACGAGACTTGGTTTGATACCCACGACACACTGAAAAAAGGATACAGGGACGACTCTCAAAATTGTGCTACAAATACTCCATGTTCAAGAGGCAAACGTTTAATTATACTGCACGCCGGTACTGAAAATGGTTGGATTCAAAGGGCTCTTCTTGTTTCGAGCAAACATCTGAAAAATTCAAGTGCAGACTATCACGAAGATATGTGTTCGGAGTTGTTCGAGAAATGGTTCGTGGAGCAGCTTTTACCCAATATCCCTGCCAATAGCGTTATCGTTATGGATAATGCGTCATATCATAGCCGTCAAGAGGAAAAGATTCCCAACACCAATTCAAGAAAACCTGACATAATAGCATTTTTAAGAAAGCGTCATATTACTATACCTGAGAAAATAACTGTTAAGAAATTGCTGGAAATTGTACAAAGTCAAAAGTTTGAAAAGAAATACTTCATCGACAAAATAGCGGCTGAGGCTGGGCATGAAATATTGAGACTTCCCCCCTATTATTGTGTGTTGAACCCAATCGAGCTTATGTGGAGTTATGTCAAGAAACAAATTCGTAAGACGAACATTACACCAACAGTAGGTGATTCTGTAATTGAAAATTTAAGAACTGTGGTAGACATGACGAACCCTACGCTTTGGAAAAATGCTTGTGAGCATGTCATCAAAGTGGAGAACGAGTTTTTAGCCCACCCTGTGTATCCGGTCATCATAAACACCTGCGAAACCTCAAGTTTGGAAGAATATACGTCAGAAAGCGAATAATTCTTATATTTTATGTAATTAATGTATATGTTTTAACGTAATTAAATTAAGTTAGTCTTAAAGTTACCTGAAAGTTGATTGTTATTACTTTATTGACACAATTAAAATAATAATAATATGTATATAGATATAAATAAATGTTTCATTGACACAATTTTTGTTTTACAAAATGTTAGCTATTATTATTAAATAAAAAATATATATTAATATGTATTAAGATATAAATAGATATTTTATTGTCACAGTTGTATGTTTATTGTTATTAAAGTAAGTTAGTCTTAAGTTACCTGAAAATTGATTGTTATTATTTTATTGACACAATTTTTATTTTAACAAATGTTGTTATAAAGTATTAAATATAAAGCTATTACTATTCAATTACTATAAAGATGCCGTACCATTATAATTAAACAATACCGTAAACAACTAATATTTCGTATTTTTATTTTCAAGTACCAAAATGTTTTAGTCCCGCTTTAGTTGCATGCAGATTGTACCGACGCGTGCCATTTTGAAGTGCTCCTAATTAGATAACAAAAGGCAAACATTATGAGCCCTATTGTTAAGTTTCAAGTCCATCGGGCCATGGTATATGAAATCGAGTATAGGTAATAAGGCATTTAAGAGGAAATAGTGGAAATACCAATGTTCATTTTTCCATACGAAATACATAAAGGGGCTTACTCACGTCGTAGATGCTAAATATAACGCTCGACATGTTTCGAATCGGTACGCGATTCATCATTAGTAGATCCGATCAGTCGCGGCGGCGGACAACCAAACACTGCGGGCAAGCGCCCTGTCCGCGCGGCTGCTTGACTGATCCCGCGACTGGTCGTCTCTCCTGATGATGAATCGCGTACCTATTCGAAACATGTCGAGCGTTATTCTACTTCTACGACGTGAGTAAACCCGTTTATGTAATTTAATATATCTGAGACTCACGGTAGGTTTATATGTATAATATGTTTTACCTATGGTTCGGCAGTGTTATCAAGTAGCAGTTGAATTGGTTAACTAAGTTATTTTCCGCGGTCATTTGTATGCGCCGAGGATTCCTGGATGCCAGCCAATTGTTTTCGCCGCCATGAATAGATGTCAATTGTTTACGTTCTGCGTGAATGGCGTTCTCATGATTTCGTGTTTACCTACTTGAATATAATAGCTTTAACACCGTACTTGTGGAAACACAAGCGCAATGCTTTATGGATCGTATTGCCGCAATCACTCTGCTGGAAACGAGTTTATGCTTACGACTTTATTGCATTTCAAATTTTAGTTATATATATTATACTTGATTATATTCGCACAGGTGCAATGCTGACAAATTATGCATGTATTATACATATAAATAAACGTTCCTCTTGAATCACTATCTATTAATAAAAACCGCATCAAAACCGTTGCGTAGTTTTAAAGATCTAAACATACATGACGGACAGGCGGAAAGCAGGAAGCGACTTAGTTTTTTACTATGTAGTGATCTATTTTCATGTGTGACATTTGTCATCTATTCTATAACCCTAGGTTATGTTAGTAGCTTTATGAGCTGCAGACCTCACGAGTTTGTGTCAAAATGGCTGAAAAATACTATTCTGTTTTTTTTTACATTTTCAACCCGCCATTACGACAAATTTCTAAATAACGAATCGAAAAAACAGAAAACTATAACTTGATCGTTGAGAAATACGACATGTAGGTACTGAACAGCGAAAGAATTCTAGACCTAGAAATGGAATCAGACATAAAATCGTTCCATCATCAAAAAATCATCAGCCTGCAAGAATTTAAATAATCCATTCATTAAATTAATAAAGCGAAACATAAATGAATTTGCAAGTTAATCGAGCCCCGATATTAGTTATGCCGCGCTTCGATTGTTACAATTTAAATGGAGTTCCGAATGCATACCGAGCTCATTGACCTTTGATAAGGCCGCTGTTTATTTTCATTTGATTTTCCGAGAAGCCAACTGTTTATTATTGATGTCATGAGTACATTCATTAGTAGTTTTGTCTTTCATCTAGTTGCATCTCTTTTGTATTTTAAAGGTACAAAGTTCGTAGGTGACTACAGGTTGGAGATGGTCTGACCAGCCCTTCTAGCACAACTATGCTTCGCGACTCTTGTCGCGCGACATAGCGCTACCCATCACCTTCTCACATTACTGCACAGAAAGAGACAGGCATTTATCTCGCGGGAGAAATAGTCGCTCGTGACAGTTGTGCTAGAGGTGCGAAAATCGAAAAATGCGAGCAAAATCGATTAAAATGAAGTATGACAACCAGTGACGACCCTAACACTTCAATGAATTTTGCTCGCATTTTACGGAACCCTGGAAATACCGCGTAAGTAACAAGTGTAGATACGAATCAGTATTCAAACAAATGCTAAGTATTTTATTGAAATTAGAACTTTATCGACAGCTGTTATTTACGCGGTATTGCACTATCCCCGACAAAATGACACACACGCCACGCCGTATAATAAAAAGAATCTCTCAAATGACTCAGCAAATCATTTAATTACTTTCTTCGAGCCAATTTAAACCTGTTGCTTCATCATCGGTTAGGTTCTTACAGATCTGCGATCGAGCGATGGAGTCTTCGACTATTGCTCGGCCTGTAACGGTGTAGAAAAGGTAAGGAAATTGTATTATAAGTGCAACAATGGTTTAGATTTGTTTGCTGTATTTTGTTTTGTTATCGTCCCAGTTGGGGTCAGGTTGGCCGCTGACTCAGACGTCCTTCAGACGTAATAACCCAGTTCCTTTATCGTAGTGTTTTGAACCCAGGCTGGTTGAGCTAAACTTACTGTCAACACGTCACACTTTGTGGTTTAGTTATTGGTTTAGGGTTAGATGTTAGATGCTTTTAATACCCGTTTCTTTTCGGTCTATTTAATTTATAATTAAAGCAGCTTTTGTTGTTGTAAAAAATATTTGCGCATTTTGTCACACGGTTGAAACCGCAATAAGAATACAACATCCTAAAACAGCAAAAAGGAAGCAGATCTAATGAGGCTTTTAAGTTAACGGAGGAGATAGTGTTTTAAAAGACTGGGGCTCAGAGGGCGAAGAAGAATACGAACCAAAACAGCAACAAGGAAGCAGATCTGATAGTGATGAAACTTTTGAGTCAACGGAGGGGATGGTGACATAAAACAAGGGGGGAGATTTTGAAGGAACCAAAGCGAAGAACAGAGCCGAGTATCTCTATTTGCGCTGGTGTGTAGTGCATCCACGGCACGGAGTGAGCACGTTTTGTGTGTGATGAGAACTTTACAAATAACGTTTTTGATTCACGATCACCGACTTACTATTATTCGAATACCGACACCCTTTAAATATGCCTTTATGATTTAATTGAGGGACTAACACATCTCGCTTTCATTTTTGCAACCTCCAAACACCAAACAAAACAAACCGTTAGAAATTAGACAATGACCGTGTCAATATGACAGACACCCAAATACTTGAATCACAATTGCTGAATCACTACTGGGTCATGTTAAGTTTGAACCTGATATAGAGAACTGTGTATGTAAATGAAGTGCAAATTTAAAGTAACCGGGAAATCGACGAATACCTTACTTACCTTAATTTCCTTTGTTAGAATCGGTGTCGTGTTAAAGGTTAACGGCACAGCGAGGAAACGCAAAACGGGCAAAATGATTCAGTACAGGACACTAATCATTTGCACCTAAGCACATTTTTTTTTTAAGGTTTTTGCACACCTAGGGTTACCATACGTCCGGATTTGTCCGGACATGTCCGGACTGTTCGACTCTTGTCCGGACTTTGTCCGGCCCTTTAATTTGTCCGGCTTTTTTCAAATAAGTTGGAATAATGAGTAATAAAACTACATATCGAGCAAACCCCGCCCGCACCCCGAACCTACCCCCTCGCAAATCTCGCAATGCGAGCGTCTACCTACTACCATGCCTACCTATTTTGGTGACTAAAAAGTCCGGACTTTTTTCGATTCGTCCGGCTTTTTGCCAGGACTTTTCAAATTCCTAAATGGTAACCCTATGCACACCTAACCGTTCGGTAGCGAACCAGCGCCACCTCAACTAGCCCGCCGTCCACCCGGCGTCAACCAAACGCACATTTACGTAACGACACCGGATCAACACCGCTGACATGACCGCGCGGCGACGGCAGGGTTGCCTTAGGGGTTTTACGCTTAAATTTAGGGGGAACATAAGGAGAACGGGTTTTTTTAGAAGCTTAATATATTTAGGCGTAGGTATGTTTGGGGATTTTTCCATACCATATATGTTTGTGTGATATAGGAAGACGTGTTTACGATATGAGAAACTGAATTATTACTGGAAATAGAACGTTCTCGATACCGCAGTGTATCCCACTCTGTGTTGCTCAAACTCATAAGTGCAAATGAGAGGGAAATACACAACCGAACGTTCCAATGTACGCTACTGTGATTTGTAATTTGGTTGCATAATCAGAAATTATTAATGACATGTTTAAAAAAAAAATAGTTGTAGGGTGATACTGTGTCGGGCGACAAGAGTCGCGAAGTAAATTTAATTTAACTACCTAGGCTAACATTTTTGAAACCCAATAAATCATTTTCATTTTCATTATCGTGCTATACGGGCAGCAGGACTAGCAATATCTTGCCACGACTTCGGCTTCACCTGTCCTGCTCGCACGGTATTGAAAGGAAAGTGACAGGAAGTATTTGTCGCGCAACAAGTCGCGGGTCACAGTTACGCAGCACCAGAGGAGATACAAGTGCGTTGCCGGCCTTTCAGGTGGAAGTAAGTTTATTTGAAAGGTTCGAAGGTCCTGAAATACCGAGCGAAAGTTTATTCCACAATAAAATTGACGCTATAGAATGCAAGAAAAACTATGCCATCGACCTCAATACACAATAAACATTCAGCTGAAAGTCTGGTAATGACAGTAGGTATTACGTGCATTTCGTGACGGTTTGGAATTATTCATGAACTAACGACGGTACCTAACTAACAATCGTGTGATTCGAGACACTCCAAGGATGCAATCGAGTGCTCCTACATTGTAAGAAAGGTTATAGGCCTGTAAAAATATATTTGCTAGTGGCTCTGTGAGCTGCTATAATTTTTCAAAATGGCTGAAGTCTTTTTAGGGTTCCGTACCCAAAGGGTAAAAACGGGACCCTATTACTAAACCTCCGCTGTCCGTCTGTCGCCAGGCTGTATCTTATGAACTGTGATAGACAGTTGACTTATTGTTGAGTTATTTCCAAGGTCCGGAAAACTTCATAGCAAAAATCAAACTATGAGAGGGTTCAACCAAAGAGTTTTATCGAAAATTCTACTTATCGATGTTACGAAATATTATCGCACATTACCGACTTATAAGATTATTCTGTAACATTTGAACTTTTTGATAAGTAACTTGCATCTCCATATTAAAATAAATCATGTCAACGTCACATATGACATTTGCGTCGTTTGAGTTTTCATAAGTAATTCCCGTGCCGTGTTATCTACTAAAATGGTTAATCCTAAAAGAAAAACAATTAACAAATGGATAAACAAAGATTCTTCTCTTACTTACAAAGAAGATTCTTCCACAATATATTGCTCTAAATGTGACGTTCATTTAAAGCAGCTAAAGAAACATAGCGTTGAAAGTCACCTAGTGAGTAAAACTCATGCGTCAAAATGCTCCAAAAAAACCAGTGACACATTCTATCTAGATTTAATAATATTTTTAATATCATGCAATATTCCATGGAATAAAATTAACAACCCACAGTTTAGAATATTTTTCGAAAAATATATTTGTTGTTCCTGTACATCAAAATCACTTCCCGACGAATCTTTGCTAAGAAAAGTATATTTAGATATTCTATACAAACAAACCATTGAAGAAATACGCAAGAACATGTTAGGAAAATATATATGGATAACAATCGACGAAACATTAAATAGGATGGGAAAAAGTGTCACTAATGTGATTGTAAGAGAACTAAAGAAAAATTCATGTTGTAAATCTTACTTAATTGGAAGTAAAATTTTTGAAAAAGTCGACGGTAACTCAATGGCTGAATACATAAAAAAGCAATTGCAGTTTCTTTGGCACAATTCATACAATGAGCATGTTAGAAATGTCCTTGTTTTGAGTACTGATAGTGCCGCGTACATGCTGAAGGCTGGTAAAATCTTAAAAGCTACTTTTCCAAATTTACTACATGTTACATGTCTGGCTCATGGATTACATAGAGTCTGTGAGCATATAAGATCTCAATATAAGAGTGTTGATGCCTTGATATCCAACGTAAAAAAAATATTTTTAAAGTCGCCACATAGAGTCAGAATATTCAAACAAATATGTCCATCCGCCGTACCATTGCCTCCAAAACCTATTATAACTAGGTGGGGCACATGGCTTAATGCAGCTATATATTATGCAGAAAATTTGGAATGTATCAAAGAAGTAATTTCAAACTTAAATTCAAAAGAGTCGGCTGCAATAAGAGAAGCAAAAAGAGTACTTAAGTGCAATAATTTGAGAAATGATCTGTTTTACATAAAAGAAAGTTATGGAATTTTATGTGAAGCAATAATCAAATTACAAAAATCCTGTTTATCCTTAGAAGACTCTCTTCTAATACTAGACCAGGTGAGAACTATCATAAATTGGTGTGGATCTCACACAGTGCAATTGAAACTTGAAAAAATACTAGATAGAATTCCGGACTATGACATAATACGCAATTATGCCGATTTTATAGTAAAAAGTGATTACAGCCAAAACAGCGTTATCGAGTACTACAAATATGCTCCTGTTACGTCCACTGAGGTAGAACGCTCTTTTTCATCGTATAAATGGATCTACAATGAAAATAGGACCAATTTAAAAGGTGAAAATGTTGAGAAAATAATGACAATTTTCTTTTACTACCGGGAAGATGAAGATAACCTAATTAGTACAGATATAGATTTCGACTCTGTTATTTTGAATGAAGGTTAGTTTACTCTTAGTAATATTTGTTTAAACTTTTCATGTTAAGTTCCATATTATTAAAATTGTAAAATGAAAGTATTTTCTGTTTTATTCCTTACTATAAATGCTAATATACAGTCGCGGTCAGCTAATTAGGGACATCATTATTTTATTCCATACAACGGCATATAAAATATGACTTTAGAAATTCTATGAACAACGTAAGATGCGGTTGACCAATTTTATTATTAACTAGGAGGTGCCCGCAACTTCGTCCGTGTATTTTTTTATGCTGAACGCCACTGTATATATCCAAAAACCTGATTTCATTACTTTAACGATGTTTCGTTAAGTGAAAATTATTTATCGATAGTCGATAAAACACTTTGGTCGAACCCTCTCAAAGTTTGACATTTGCTATGAAAAATTCCGGACCTTGGTTATTTCTGTTGCCGCTATAACAACAAACACTAAAAAACGTTGCGTTAACTTTGCACCTAATTTGTATCCGACGCCATACATACCAGGTGCAAACTTAACCTAACCCGGCCAGTAAATATGGGATAACCCAACTAGCACACAAGCGCTATAAGAAGCCGTATAGTAGCCGGATAAAGGATTTTGATAACTCCTTAGGCTCGTAAATAAGTGCTATAGTGGTTCTATATCCAGATATAGATCTCTTGTAGCGCCAATTAGGCCCCAAATTATACAGCTTTTAGTTCTACAGTAGTCGGATATGTATGTTATAATGGCTCTACAGAAGTGGTTTAAAAGGGATGATCAGCGCTATGAGATTTCGAAAAAGTGCTTGTAGCGCCGTAACGCCACCTTTACCTAAATTTGTACCGCTAATACCGCTATATTAAATCTCTGGGTTCTAATTTAGTAATTTAGTAGGTCTACTGTGGGCAACACTAAATATATTTTCATAAAATCAAAGAAAGTGAAGTGCAGTGACAATTGAAGTGAAAGGAACGATACGAATGGGATCTGTGGATGATATAATAACAAAGTTTAGCATTGTTTTACTTCGACGTGCCGTTAAATATCCGTGCGAGTGCTAGTTTACTGTCAATGTATACGTATATTCTTGTCAAAATTTTCATGCGCCCTCGTAATATTGAGTTTTTAATGCATTTAATATATTTCCGTGTTGTTTACAAAATTGTGTTTTAACAAAAAGAAGACTTTAAAGGTTACAAACAGTTTTGTACGGTTTGATGTGTGAAAAGTACTGACTTTAATTACATTAATAGTTACAAATTACGCATATATACGATTTCCAAAACTTCATCATAACCTTAAAAAAACACATTTACTAAACAAATTAATGGCGTCTCAATCATGCAGCTTTCAGTGTTGGCTATATCTATTATGCAGGTTTGAGTCGTACAACGGCTGTAGTGCTTGCTGTTGTAGACTTATAGGTTTAACAGTAGTGTTATAGTTGTGCTATTCAACTATTTAGGTGGCACAGCAGGTTGTTGCGATTAATATTAAGAACTTAAAGTTGTATAATGGTGTTCAAGGTATCCTTTTATAAAACTTTTTTAGGGGTCCATCGTTGAATATTGAAAACGTTTGAAAGTCAATTCAAGTTATGAATTCAATGTTAAAATTACCTGTTGACCGAGTGAGTCACCGCTCCAAATTGGCTCACTCACTAAATTTTAAGACAAAACTGAGACTATAGTAAGACTGAACTGAGAGATCAGTTATTGGCAGTATAATGACTCTACTATACGTCTGTAAACGACATAAAAGCGCCAGTAAGGTTCATTCCTCCGCCTTGGGCTGCATAAAGCAACATACACCTAACGTTTTACAGCTTTACGTCACAATTCTGTGCTATAAATCTCTAATATAGCGCTTCGAGCTCTAATATGAAGCTATGTTCCTCCGTTGTAGATACGTAGTTACAAGAGCGCTAATGGATTTTATTAAAACACTTAAGGTGCCATAAGAGTATTCTGTAACTCCCACGCCCGTATAAAATACTTCGTATGGTTCCTTATACAACTGCAAGCCGTACAGTAGCCATATAATTCTCACAAATAGCGCTTAAGGCGCTATTCTAGCGCTACTTAACTCTGTTATAGATAAGTGTTACAACGGCCGAACACAACTCCGTTCAAGAACCTCTGGCTTTGTAAAATGTCTCTGTACGCTCTTAAGCGCCATTAAAGTGACTCATAACTCTTTTCAAACTCTTTTGCCTACTAAAGCACTCCTTTACGGCTTGTGGTGGCACAATGGTTTACATGAACTCCATAATACTTCTCATGGCTGTCTTGCTGCGGTACTGAATGCTCTTATACCACCATAAGCTATTCCATTGCTATTAATCGGCTACAGTACCACCTACTGTTAAAGGGTTTTCCAAAATGCTACTGTACGTCTTAAGGAATATTGTACAGCACTTGAACGACTCCTATACAACTACCAGGCTGCACAATGGCTGTATAATTCGCTTGTGTGCTAGTTGGGAAGTATTTGTACGGAACCCTCGGTGTGCGAATCAGACTCGCACTTGGCCAGTCTTTTACGTTTTGCTCCATACCACCGCCATTTTGAAATATTTCGAATATCTGACTAAACAAAAAAAATACAATTATTGAACTTGATCACAACATTTAACGAGAACCGGTTGAAAGACAGCTGGAAATCCGGACGAAACTTACCTGTGTTAAATCAGGAAAATGTCTCCTAGACGCAAGTGAAACGAATTGTTATTGTCGACTTTTCTGTATTCAAGGCGATGACCTCTTCAACTCCTCTGTATCTTCATAACCTTGACCAGCTTAGTATAGAGAAATATCATGTTTTTAACTTAACTGAATTCGGAACCATAATATCTGAACATACAACTCGCTGTTTCAATGTGCATGAGAGGGTAGCTGGGAGGGCGCCGTCTATTGTTTTTGCCAGTTTGCCCATTTAAGGGTATGCAATAAGTATGTCAGCATCTTGCTCGTGCCAAAAAGAAAAAATATATGAGAAAATTCACTGAATCTTGGATAAGTGTAAGGTACACCTCAACAGAGAGCAAGCCTACTGCAGAACTGGGTAGTTTATTTATTTATTTTTTATTTAGGTAGGGTACGAAATAGGTTCTATTCATTAGGTACTTAAGTGATCCCATATTAGCAAACCATATTGGCGGTAGATGAAACAACAAATTTTAGTCCGCGATGTAATCAACTTTTTATTTTTACGAATGTGTTATATCTATATTAATACAACGATATCTTACCCTCGATTTGCGAACTTCATTCGGCATTGCCGGCACGATTTACGTAATCAAACGATACGGCAATCCTAGGGGTCATGTGTCACTCACAGATACCATAGCCGCAACACTCCCCACGTGAACACTGATACACACCACAATATTATACAGACTTAAAACACTTGGGTGCAAAACTGAGCTTTCCGAACGTTGTTTATTATAAATCGTCGCCTGCGCACGTCCGAGTGGCGCGATGGTTTGGCGCGGAGTGAATTCCCGTTGTTTCCTTAACAACAAAAACGTCTTGGGAGTCTAATTGTCTAAATCTATGTCTATTCCGTTTCCGCGTCTCCAGTTCCTGATTGGAGATGAGATCGAACCGTGACCGGATTCCGTATGTTTTGCCGCCGTTTTCTAGAAAGCATTGTTTGCCTTGGGAGACATATCAACGTGGTTTGCCCCCGAACAATGTTGCTATAACACTGCATGTGTTGGCTACAATTGGTTGGTTTTTATTTATAATGGTTCTGATGTATTATGGTGATATTGATATCATTATCAATAATTCTAGTGACTCGTTTCAATGTTTTAACCCTATGAGTTTTTAATTAACTTTACCTTTTTTATTTTAAGCGTCAACTACTCGCGATCAAGGTTCAAAACTCAAAACATATTCACATCCCTAATTTAGGCACAACAGATCTGTATATATATATATATATTTACGGATTGTGGTTATCTGTGGTCTAATCGAATGGCTTTCCTAAGCAACAGCCTTTAATATTTGAAGTTCCTTAATGTCTCCAGATTCACATCATGATGATTATGGGACTAACTAGAAAATATACAATTTCAAACAAAATTTCCAAAACGATCCAAGCCGTCATCGAGTAATCACAGAACATACACGAATGACATGGACTTCCCTGAAACTGAAACCTATTATTGTCAGCATTCCGTATTTTTAGAAATTGTGCAACCCGGTAAAGTAGAGAGCGACGCAACCGTTACAAAAACAAGCGAGTACGGAGCTACGGAGTTGAGAACAATGCTGTTTTCAAAATGATTGTTATTCATTATTTATACGCGCTGTTGGCACAGATGCCGTGGTCTTGAATTCTCAACAGCTTGGAATGCCGGTTGGTTAGTGTTCTTAAATGTAAAGAAACAACATCGCTTCGGTTGAAGTATTTAATAGTACAGTCGCCATCAAATATATCGCAGCATATAAGGCGTTCATAAATATCTGAACAGGGCTCTTATTTACTGGGCGTTACAGTACATGTTCAGATATCTATGGACGTCTTATATGCTGCGATATATCTGATGGCGACTGTACATTACTGCAGACGCCGGGAAAGAAGGGCTTGCCGGACGAGTGGGTATGAGGCCGGATAGTGGTACGAAGCCGGCAAACCCTTTTCACGGGTAAGGCATGTATAGTGCTTTTCTCAAACATATGCAATGAAATAAAAAATACACCACTAAAAAAATAATACAGCTAGGTATTTAGCCTGTCCAAGAACCCAGACGCCATGTTTAAAAAATAATTACTTCCCGGCCTTGGCCTTCAATTTGGTATGAAATTCCTTTACAGGTTTCTCGAGTTGTTCCGCCCAAAACGTATACTTCGAAGCCTGTTATAACGCACGTTAGAAGGACATTTCATTGCATGTTTGAGAAAATTAATTTCAGGGTCCATAAAGGTACAACAAAAATGTGTAAAAACTGGAAATAATTAAGAAAAGTTTAGTAAACTCATGTCTAAAAATATGTATACGATTTGGAATTCGTTTGGTGAGCAAGGTCCAAAATCGTATACACATTTTCGTTCGTGACCATGAGGTCCCGGGAAAATTTAGTATGGAGAATCTTGAAAATCCCGGAACTTTCAAGACTATCCGCAAAGGACGAACCCTAGTGACCATACAATAGTTTCCCATTGAAATTGCCTTTATGGTCATGTTTTTTAGAAAATCCAGATTCGAATGACTACGATGCCAGAATTTATCATAATTTTGAGGTTTATGATTCGACACTAATGATTATAGCATAATTTCTAATATCTACATTTCAAATTATTGTTTGTTCCTCAAACATTTATTAAACTGTAAACATTAATAAATTTATGTTTTTCCGTAGCCTGCACACTGCCATCGTCTGGCCTAATTAATAGTGAAGCATTTATTTATTTATTTATATATGCAGCACATCTGATACCGATATGTCATACATTTGTGAAATACATTTTCCTACATTTTGTAATAAGTAAATTGATACAATTAACTAAAAATACAATTGAAGTAAAAGTATACTAATAATAACGCATAATGTGCTTTACGGACAATTAAAAACTAATTCCGTGTGTGCCGAGCCAAGGTTAGATTAGATAACTCGATAGCAGTGAAACGTCTGTAGTCGGTAAAGTTTCACTTTTTTCCTTTTTTACACATAATGCCCATTGTTATTCGCGGTAAACAAAGGATGGAAAATGCATCTAATTATTAATTAAATGGTTTGAATGAGTCGTTTAAACGATAATCTAATCAGATTGATAAGATTTATGTACCTAGTAATAACGTATGAGTTAGCGCATATATTCGCAGCACCTAACATGAATCAGAGAAATCATCGTAATGTTAAAAAAGTCAAAAGCCCTTTATTGCGTTTTATGCTGTCTTAGTCACTTATTACGAGTATAGCACCTGATGCCTGAGATTTCGCAGAAAGTAGTGATGGAATCAAATAAAGCTTACCTTTTCGCTATCGGTGGGCAGAGTCCCGTATCCATACCAACTCCTAGCAGTTCTCAGCCTGGGCTCTTCTTTCGGGGACAGTAGACCGCTACCCCACCGAACCACACCTTCCGCTATAGCCGCTACTCCAGGAGTCAAGGGACTCCTGTTTGGAGATTCTGGCGTCGACTCTAACCCAACTTTCTCTGCAACGGGCGGGAGCGTCGGTCGTGCGGAACCCGTTCTTCTTTCGTACAATCTCTTGCACGTCTCCTCAAAGTTATCCGTCTCCAACAATGCCTTCTTATCACTCTTCCGTTTAACCTCGGGTCTTTTGACGTCATCTTGCTTTGGCCGTTTAGGATCAGAGTCTCTCCTTTTAGCGCTCTCATTGGAATCCTGTCGAAAGAAAGCCTTCTTGAGACTTTCGCTAGAGTCCTGCTTGACGACTTTTTTCTCATCCTTGACGATAGGTTTCTTATCGTCTTTGGTTAGGAATGACCTCTTCAAGCTATCTGCGGATTCTTGCTTGTGTACGATTTTGCGAGGGCATTCTGTGTTTAGGGAGTCTGTTGTTTTGGAGATGAGGAGTTTGGGGTATTCGTAGGCGTGGTCGGTCGGCGGGTTGAGTTCGAGCGAGCGGCGGTTCTTGCGCTTGTCGGCGGGAGCGATCTGCGCCTTGACGGGGAGGAGCCGCCGCGGCAGGAGGCTGCGGTGATCAGCGAGAGGCGACTCTGGACGCAGCATGGTGAGCGGCGATACGACGCAGCCGCTGAGATGAATACTCCTGGAACAACCAAATAAGCTGTTAGTCATACGTCTCAGATTCGCAAAGCATTCTCAAAAAATCATGAGCAAATTAAACTCACATTTGATATTTAACAACTTTAAAGGCAGTTTGCCAATCGAGAAGATTGAGTAAAAACAAGTAGAGTTTGATAGCTAACCGCTTCTGGCATGAGTACAAGTTCGTACAACTTTCTTAATTGGGAGCATATCTCCAGATGACGTCAGTTAAACCGAAATAAAACGGTAGCTCTGTTTTTCAATTGGTTAACATCTTTTCACGCCGTAATATAAAGCAAAATTGTAATCCCAACCTCTTTCAATCAGCATTGTGAAATCAAAACCAGATATCACACCAACGATAGGGAAATACGAATTAAGAAATATATGTATATGTGAAAACAATGCTTTCTTCCATGTGGAAGTAATGTGTACGAAATGCGAATGTGAATGCGAATAACCCTTTCGACATTATACAATTATTTAACTGGCGTAGGCTGGGATAGCCTATTCTGAAAATGTGTGTCTGCAAAGCCTGCGTGTCTGTTGTATTCTCTAGTAGTTTCCACTATAATATTGTTACGCCGGTAGGTTAGATCAAAAACTTTGAACGTCATTTTCAGTGCTTTAGAGGCGTTTTCAGCAGGCTGAAAAGTCATTTCAGGCCGTTTCAGAAGTTGCTCTATCACATATCTAAAGATCGAAATTTCACCAAAGTTGCCGTCGTTTTCAGGCGCCTGAAACATGTTTTCAGTCCGTTTCAGGGCACCCTCTATCAGATGACGCCATAACCTGAAAACCCGTTTTCAGGCGTTTTCAGGACCCCTTATGGGCCTCTGAAGCACAAATCATTATATGGCGAAATTTCCAGTAGGAGTGACAGAGATAGCACTAGTAGAAAGAGATAGCTATACTCGGAACATTCGAGAAGGGTGTGACAGAGAGTGCACCATTAGAGAGAGACATATATGGCCTCGAATGTTCTCGGCCGTCACGCTGGACTTTACTAGAATATTCGCGATATGTGTGGACAATGCGTCGAGAAAGCGGGCCCCGCGGGATATAAAAGGCGCAAGCAGCCGGCGCGAGTTAGTTACATTTTAACTGCGATCGAATGCTAGTACAAGGATAATCGGAAAGAAAGACTCTCAAGTGACTAGTGCGCTTTAAGTACAGTTCGTGTAAATAGTGAGTGCGTAATTTGTGTAATAGTGTGTTTGTGTTAATTAGTGGATTTTAAGTACAGTTCGTGTGAATTGTAAGTGCGTGATTTTGGTAATAAAGTGTGTGCTTTCATTTGTGGATTAATTTGTGCTTTTCTATCAAATACGAACCCCACGCTCGTAACATTTGGTGTCAGAAGTGGGATAGAAAATGCCGTTAACGCCACGAGAAATAGAGCCGAAGGGAGTGACGACGCGAAGCCAAACATCTGGATCTGGAGACTCGACGCCTGGTGCGTCGGAACCACCTGCTCCAGCTGCACAGGGAGTGGACCTTAACGCCATCTTCGTCCTCCTAAAGGATCAGGCGAGAGAACTAAAGGAACAGTCAAGAAAACAGGAGGAACAGTCCCGAATCCTTCGGGAACAACAGGAGGAGCAGTCTCGAATCCTCCAAAATGAGCTTCGGGAACAAAAGCAACAACAAAAGGAACAGTCCCGAATCCTCCGGGAAAAACAGGAGGAACAGGCTCGAATGCTCCGTGAGGTGCACGAGTCCACGACTGAATGGAAGAAGGAAATGTTTGAGGTGCAGGAAAAACTAGCCGACATGGACATAAAATTGGAGAGTCTAATCCATGAAGTCGATAAAAAAATTGAGACCTGTGAGAACCGCCTCCAAAAACTTGAAATAAAAGTGGCTAGTGGTACGAGCACCTGTGTGCCCATCGAATCGGTGGCTGGAAGCGGCAGGTTCAAGGTACCGCCTTTTGATGGTACCTCATCGTGGACCGCCTATAAGCTGCAGTTTGAGTCCGTTTCCCGGGCTAATGGCTGGAGTAAGGAGCAAGCCAGGACAGCACTGACGTTGGCGCTGCGCGACGAGGCCCTTACCATACTCGAAGCTCTGGGAAACGACCAGACGTACGAACGCCTTCTAGAAGCTTTGGAGGCACGTTACGGCGACAGTCACCTGGAGCACGTATACCGAGCTCAATTAAAGGACAGGACGCAAGGACGTAACGAGTCCTTACAACAGTGGGCCCTTGAAATCGAGAAGTTGGTTAGAAAGGCCTATCAACGCACGTCAGCGTCGTTCGTGGACAGTATGCTGGTGCAGGCCTTCATCGATGGGATCCGGGATCTGGAAGTGAGGGCAGCCGTGCGATTGGGACATCACGGCAGCCTGAAAGATGCAGTAGCCCACGCTCTCGAGGTGGAGGCGGTACGGCACGACTCATTTAGGCTTCACAGGGTGCGAGAGGTGTCGGCTGGGAAACCGGTAGATCCCCGCCGTGAATTCGGGCCACGTTGTTACCAATGTGGAGAACGTGGACACATACAGTCAGGCTGCCCGAAAAGGAATAGGCGAGGAATGTCGACTGGGAAGTCGGTATCTCCCCAGCGCGACTTTGGACCACGTTGTTATCAATGTGGAGAACATGGACATATACAGTTAAGCTGTCCGAGAAGGAATAGTCGAGGCGTGTTGACTAGGAAACCGGTAGCTCCTCGCGGCGAATCCGGACCACGTTGTTACCAATGTGGAGAACGTGGACACATACAGTCAAGTTGTCCGAATAGGAATAGGAGGGACAGGGATCCAGCTTCAATAGTAAGGGCAATGGGCCCCTTGGGGTCAGTACCACAACGGGTAAATGCTGACGCTGTATCACGAAGACCTTGTGTGGATAACGATGAAAATTGCTTAAGACGAGATGACAAGGAATGTGTTCGAATTCGAATGTTAAGAACTGTTACCGGCAGCGATGCGTGGAGTGATGTAATAATGCAGCAAGCGCAACAAGAGGATCCTGATGTGAGACCCATTTTCAATTGGATTAGTACGGGTGTGCCTAAGCCAAGATGGTGTGACGTAGCTCCGATGAGTGCGGTAACAAAAAGTTACTGGGCACAATGGCATAGCTTGGTTATGCACAATGGTGTGCTGTGCAGGTTGTGGGAATCAGCAAATGGGAAGGATGCTCACCTGCAAGTTGTTGTTCCAAAGAAAAGGGTGAGAGATGTTTTGAGATGCTTTCACAGCGGAGCGTCTGGTGGACACCTTGGAATGAAAAGTACCCTAATGAAGATTCGAGAACGTTTTTATTGGATGCACTACCGAGAAGATGTTGAAAACTGGTGCAGAAGATGCACTAGATGTGCATCAGACAAAGGACCGCATACCCGTAGCAGAGAAACACTCAAGTTGTGCAACGTTGGAGCACCATGGAAAGGGACGGCATCGGCATGGAAATTAGGCGACGCAGGATCGTTTCCAAAATCTGACTCCGGAAACAAGTGCAACCGTGTTCACAAAACCCGACATGACTGGAAGCCTTACCAAGGGGGTTTTGAGGAAGGTTCGTTGGTGTGGCTACATAACCCTGTGCGACGAGTAGGAAAGTCCCCGAAACTGTCTCCGATTTGGGAGGGGCCTTACAAGGTAGTCACTAAAATAAACGACGTCACGTATCGAATCCAGCGGAATCCTCGTAGTCCGACCAAGATTGTTCATGTTGACCGGCTGGCCAGATACCACGGAAATAATGATGCTCGGGACGAGCATGTCTTAGGAGGGGGCAGTGTTACGCCGGTAGGTTAGACCAAAAACTTTGAACGTCATTTTCAGTGCTTTAGAGGCGTTTTCAGCAGGCTGAAAAGTCATTTCAGGCCGTTTCAGAAGTTGCTCTATCACATATCTAAAGATCGAAATTTCACCCAAGTTGCCGTCGTTTTCAGGCGCCTGAAACATGTTTTCAGTCCGTTTCAGGGCACCCTCTATCAGATGACGCCATAACCTGAAAACCCGTTTTCAGGCGTTTTCAGGACCCCTTATGGGCCTCTGAAGCACAAATCATTATATGGCGAAATTTCCAGTAGGAGTGACAGAGATAGCACTAGTAGAAAGAGATAGCTATACTCGGAACATTCGAGAAGGGTGTGACAGAGAGTGCACCATTAGAGAGAGACATATATGGCCTCGAATGTTCTCGGCCCTCACGCTGGACTTTACTAGAATATTCGCGATATGTGTGGACAATGCGTCGAGAAAGCGGGCCCCGCGGGATATAAAAGGCGCAAGCAGCCGGCGCGAGTTAGTTACATTTTAACTGCGATCGAATGCTAGTACAAGGATAATCGGAAAGAAAGACTCTCAAGTGACTAGTGCGCTTAAGTACAGTTCGTGTGAATAGTGAGTGCGTAATTTGTGTAATAGTGTGTTTGTGTTAATTAGTGGATTTTAAGTACAGTTCGTGTGAATTGTAAGTGCGTGATTTTGGTAATAAAGTGTGTGCTTTCATTTGTGGATTAATTTGTGCTTTTCTATCAAATACGAACCCCACGCTCGTAACAATATGATTCCTAGTAGTTCTACGCCAATATGTAATAATTGTGTCATCAACACATGCAAAAAGGGGTCAAATTCATTACAAAGGTAAGGCATGTCTTGCGATAAAATATTTGAGATCTGGGTGCCAACTCGTTTAAGTTTTTTTGGTTGTTGTATGGCTAAAATCACTCGGCAAAATTTCAAGACCAATAATTGTTTACATGTCGCCCTTAAAACTCAGCTGCAAACCGTGAAACATCGACTGAAATGTTGTAGGTTTAGAACCTGGAAACATCAAATTATAAAATTTACACGGTTTCGGTACTTTATTTTATTACCCATTTTTTCCGATCTGACGTAGCTCAAACCGGTGCGTGCGCCTAATTGAATCGCAAGAGTGTACAAAATTTAACAGTTCGTGGAGCTTCCTTAAAGGTCAACGATGGCCGAATCAGTTTTTCATGCCCAATACGAATAGGCTTATTAAAAAAAAATATAGACGGAACAGGACTAGAGATGTGCCGTTCTCAGGGACGTTTCTCAATTTGGATGGGGGAAAGAACGTTCTCGAGAACATTTCTTATATAAATCGGGAAACGTTATCTAGAACGGCTCCATGTTTAAACCGGGCACATCAAATATTATCATTATTCGCGAGCACTTCTTTATTCCATTAGGTACTTAGGGTCGGTGGGTGCAGCCATGTACTTAGCCATATCATCTCTCACACAATTCAAAACTACCATGGCCATACCAAAAGGGTGTCAGATATACAGGGTGGGTGAACCATACCACATATTATACATTGTATGTAATTGACGCACAGCTGTAAGTATCGAGTGACTTGTTCATGAGGTGACATGAAGTATGGATTTTAGGGTTCCGTGCCTCCAAATGGTCACCTTTCATTCCCAGGACCCATCAACCAACAACAACCGAAGTACCGTACCAATTTTCAGGCTGCCTTACTCCTTCATCAATTTTGTCCATCAAATCGACTTCTGGTTCTGTTGTCCGATACATATGACCGGCCTACTGGCACACTAACATTCGTAGCAATGTGGTCAACCTCAGTGCCATGATGGATTACTTTACAAAGCTCATCCATCATATCCCAATTGCACTCTCCATCGCTCCTTGAGCGACTTGATTTGTGGACCAGTCCCGTGACGGTGTTCGATGTCGTAACTCATTATCATTACGAGCATGGGCAATATACACTGATATATCTCCGTGTTAAATGTGACGTTTTACATATATCTAGGTATTAAGTATACATATAGGTAAACCACTTAAATACGTCACCATCCGTGCATAAAAAAGGTGCGGAGCGACGCTTGCGATATCCCTTAGCCGTATCGCCGCGCCTGTCTTTTAAAACTCCAATTTGGACTACGACCTTAATTGCAACACAAATGTCTGCTCTATTCTCGAGTCCCAGGCCAAGTTCACACTAAACACTAATAAACCTCGCTGTAGCACGGACTAGCACTCGGCTAAACGGCCAACCTGTAATCACCAGTTCACAACTCCTGCTAATTTAGAATATGTTGAAGATCGCCGCCACATTGCTGCCCATGACGCGCGATGACCAAGGAGGACAAGCTGCACGTCTAATTTTAAGTTTGATTTGTATCGAATCATTTAATTGTAAATTGATCTCATAGATAATAAGTTTCGATCCAAAAAAGCGATCTTAGGTACAATTATTAAGTTTTGATCCAAAAAGAGATCCTAGATATAATTTATTGAGTTATGATCCGTGAATGTAATTTGTACTATCTGATCCATAAAAGAGATCGCCTAGCAAGATAACCATTAACATTATAACGGATATTTCTCTATAAATAGACAGAGCATGTCGAGCTCAACCTTGTTATTAAGTTTGAAAACAAACGGTCTATAAAAACGACCCAAAAGCAGGTAAAAACCCAGTTCATTGTGCTCTGACACACTGACCGAACCCATTGTAATTGCTCTAATTGCGCAACTAAGGCGCTGACCCACTAACCGAGTAGATAAGACCCTAGGCCATAAATTCCTGTACACAATGAGATGGCGCCGGCGCCGCGTAGCGGCTTATCTGCTCGGCAGCGGACAATAGACTGGCGCCGCCATAAAAATGTTAGCGACTATATACGGCGCCCTTACCTGCGCGCCGAGCCGAGTTCTATTGGTCACGCGATTAAATTGATATCGCAATTATCAGATGATAATAGATCCTAATAAAAGTATTGTCAAAAAATAGCTTGAACCGAACCCTATAGAAATATGTAACTTTTATTAGAATTGAACGTAAACTTTAGACGTGGTCGTAAAAATTGTAAACCTATTACTAGAGATTTTGCCAAAATTAGATATTAATTCTGTGATAACTTATTTGTTATATAACTTATATGTTTTGAAGTTATATAATCTAGAACCTAGGGACGAACCTTACAATGTATAAGAATCTTATTGCAATCCCATTGAACCTGAATTTTATAGAAATGTGTAAAGGTGATTTTCGAAGTGAAAATTAGCCGGAAAATTGTAACGAGCCAAAAGTGGTTAACCAATAGGAACCAATGATTTATGTAAGGGACTTCCGATCCTGCTCTCGCAAAATAACGGCCAAAAACGGTCTAAAGTTCCTTTGTTCTCCTAGATACGTGTTCTTATTGGACGAAAGTGTGAAATTCTACGGCTTGTTGATTAGAACACTAAGTTTAGCGATAGGAAATGCTTATTAGTCGTAAGAAATCGAGCCAAAAATACAGTACAGTTCAAGATCCCGCGCAGTATAGTTGTAATTACGTTGTTATAGTTTTGTTATAAGTGTTATTAGTAAATTCAGTACAGTACAGTTCCAGATCTCAAGCGAAGAAGTTTTATTACGTGATCCAAGTATATCCCAGTTACCTTCCTACCCAGTAACCTTATTTCTTAAGTTCAGTATAAGTTGTGTTACGTCGTCATAATTAGTTTAGGCAGTTTATTTGTAGGTTGCGAGGCAGATCCCCTATATCTAGTCCTCAGTAAATTCGTTAGTTTTATCAGTTAATTATCGTCAGTATTTCGTGTTAATTAGTTTTCAATGGTCCTTCGAGTATAAGTTAGGCTACGTGTTAGGTTATTTAGGTTACGTAGTTTAGCTAGGTTTACGTTGATTTTTGAGCCGATCCGATCAGAACTTTTACAGAACGTTGAGCTATCGTAGGAGACCGCGTTGATGAAGGCTGTCGCTTTCATTGTTTGGTCCTAGCTCGAGCCGGATTTAAAATCAGTGCGCGAACGAACCGATCCCGATCCGAACCGAACCGAACTGTACTGTCGCGACAATGGTTAACACGCGCAACCAGAGTCGCCACGGCAGCGCCGCCGAGAACCCCGAACCGTCGTCACAGCCAGAACCCACGAACCCGAACCCGAACCCGAACCCGGCAGTGAGACCCGAGCAGAGCGGCGCCGTCCACTTCTACGACCCGAGGCTGGACATCACCAGAACCGAGTTCCGCGACCCGCCCCGGTCGCCCACGGACACAACAGGCTGGCCGGGCTCGCTCGACGCCCAACTGCGACACGAGCAAGTGGACGTAACGATCGCCGCCGCGGCGATGAGGTCAGCAGGTGACAGGGCAGAGGCGCTACTATCCACGATGAACAAACGTGAGTACACTCAGGGGCGCTCGGCGGACCGTGAGGTCATGTTCGCCGATAGCGTACCCGCGCCGCCCGCATCAGTCCGTTCCCGAGCCAGCAGCACGACCGAGGCCCGTAAGAGGCAGGCCGAGTTGGAGGCGGCCGAGAAGTTGGCGGAAATCCGAAAAAAAGAGCTGCAGATCGAGCAGGAGCTGGTCAAGAAGCGCCTGGCAGCCACGATCGACCGCATCGAGGAGGAGGGTTCCCGAGCCGGAGGGTCCGTCGTCGACGGCCGCGAAAAGGTGAAAAATTGGCTCGATAACTCCCGGCGTACTGAAGAGCGAGCGACGTCACCACATCGTCGCGGAGCCCCGTCGCCTTCAGCCGCCGACCGAACCGCACACTCGACGCCGAGAGACAGGTCGGCCAGCAGATCCCGAGGTATAGAACGGCTGGCCGAGAGTTTGGAGACTATGATGCGGCCGCCACCGCGGCAAGTGTACGAGCTCCCCAAATTCAGCGGCGATATCGGCGAGTGGCAGACGTTTTATCACGCATACACGCAGTCGACTACCAGGTACAAATTCAGTAATTACGAGAACGTAGCTCGGCTGCGTCAAGCCCTGAGCGGCGAAGCGCAACAATGTGTTAAGCACTTGATCGCTACATCGACGCGGCCGGACATGATTCTGCGCATATTACAGAAGAATTTCGGTCGCTCTCCTTATCGACCGTGCCATCGAGGACCTCCGACGCCTGCCACCCGTGGGGCCCAGCGCAACGGACCTGAACACGTTCGCAATAAAAATCGTAAATATAGTGTCAACATTAGTGGACTTGGACAAAAACAGTTACGCGACAAACCCCCTCTTGATCCGCGAGATAACGGAACGTCTGAGTCCACACCTCCGATCCCGCTGGTGTTCGTATGCGAAGGCCAACCGACTCTCCAGCAATGAATTAATGTTAATGGCCGAATTTTTGCTGGACGAGTCGGACCAAGAGCTGCAATACTCGCACGCCCGGGCCCCCACGAAGCGAACCTTCACCGAACCGAAGAACCCACCCCGCCGACCGGAGCCGCGTAACAATTACGCGGCTGGAGCCCCCGCCGGCGGCGGGGCGATCCGCCGACCACAGCCGAGCCGATATCAGTCCTACGCAACAGATCGCGGAGAGGCCTGTCTATGCTGTGGCGGCATGCACCGAACCCCAGCGTGCAACAAGCTACAGGGCATGCGAGTGAGCGCCCGTTGGACATGGGCAAAAGAAAATCGGGTATGTTTCAAGTGTCTCAACAGCAAGCATCGCCGCGAGCTGTGCAAGACGCAGGCTTGCGGCATCGACGGCTGCCCACACTCGCACCACCGAATGCTTCACGAAACGGCACAGAGCGTGCCTGCGAACGGCGCGGCGGACCGGCAGGTACTAACGCACGCGGTCGCGCGCCGGCCAAGTCATGCGGCCGCTCCCGCCCCGCTACCCGCGCCTGCCGCGCATGCGCCCGGCGGCGCCGAACCGAACCAGTCTCACGCGCCTGCGCAGATGCGCGAGTTTACATCAAACACAGGAACGTCAGGCAGATCCGAAGTAATACTCAAGGTACTTCCAATTATTTTAGGCGGCCCCAAAGGAGAAATAGTGACGTTCTGCCTCTTGGACGAGGGCAGCACTATTAGCCTAATCGACAGAGATTTGGCAGAGCAGATCGGAGCAACGGGGCCGGAGGCGGCCCTCTGCATACAAGGCGTGGGAGACATGGAAACAACCCGGCCGTCTCGAAAGGTAAATGCAACCGTGCGCGGTTGCGACGGAGGGTCGCCTCATGAAGTTGTCTTCAGAACCGTGGAGCATCTGAACCTGCGAAGACAACGTATGAACCGCGAGCAAGTATTAAAATATAGACACTTAGCTGACCTATCGAACGCGTGCTACAGTTTAGCAGAACCTAAAGTACTAATAGGCGCGGATCAGTGGCATTTAATGCTGCCACAGGAAATGCGATTGGGAGGTCGAAATGAACCCGCCGCTGTCTGCACCGCCATCGGATGGGCTATTTTCGGATCCGCACCACGAACCGTAAGAACGAACGAGGTAACGATGCACTGTTACGAACCGAACGATGCGTTTCATCAGCTTATAAAAAAGCATTTCGACGTCGACGCGCTCGGCATCAAGCTGCAAGATAACGTCTGTCCGGCGGAGCAGCGGGCGGAGCGGATATTTCAAGAAACAGTAAGAAAGATCCCCGGACCGCGATTTGAGGTAGGACAGTTATGGGCCACAGACGATCCCGAGTTCCCGGCATCATACGGCATGGCGTTGAACCGACTCCGCGGCATCGAACGAAAAATGGACCGCGACGCGGAATTTGCCGCGGAGTACGGTAAGCAGATCGATAACCTCATAGAGAAAGGATACGCCCACAAATTAGACGAGCCGATGCCGGGAAAGCAGTGGTACCTGCCTCACTTCGCGGTGAGAAACATAAACAAGCCGGACAAGAAAATAAGAGTTGTATTCGACTGCGCAGCAAAGGCGGGCCGTCAGAGCCTGAACGATTTTATTTTAGACGGACCCGACCTACTGCAATCCCTGCCCGGGATCTTATTTAGATTTCGCGAAGGCGCCTACGCGATGACGAGCGACATCAAAGAGATGTTTCTTCAGGTGAAAATAAGAGAGCAAGATCAGCCTTCGCAGATGTTTCTGTGGCGTGCGATGGACCGGTCGGGACCACCGCAGGTCTATGTAATGTCGAGTATGTCGTTCGGGGTGCGCAGCTCGCCATTTCTAGCCCACAGCGTCCGCAACAAGAACGCCGAACTGAACCGGGACGCTTACGGCAGAGCAGAGATCGAGATCAAGAACAATATGTATATGGATGACTACGTAAGTAGCGTGGACTCGGAGCAGGAGGCGATACAGCTAGCCACAGAGGTCGCGGCTAGCAACAAAGAAGCAGGCTTCGAGCTGCGCGCGTGGGCTAGCAATTCGCGCCGCTTGCTAGCCCAGATCCCGCAGGAACACCGCTCTAACGCTGACACACCGTTGGGCGATAAAGATAACAAGATACTGGGGATGTACTGGAACGCCGAGTCTGACACGATCGGGTTCAATACGTCGATGCTGCGGGTCCCCGCGGCGGTGCGGGACATGGCGCGCGCTCCCACAAAGAGGGAGGCGCTGAGCGCCATTATGTCCGTGTATGACCCGCTCGGCATGTTATCGCACTACACGGTCTCGGCGAAAATACAGATGCAGCGCGTGTGGGCGGCGGCGATAGGTTGGGACGAGCCTTTACCCGACGACGAGGCCGCCGCGTTCGCCGAGTGGATGAACGCGCTGCAACACGTCGCACGACTGCGAATACCGAGGCACTATTTTCCCGCGACCCGAACCCGATTAACTCTGCACATATTTGCGGACGCAAGCACACAGGCCTTCTCGGCGGTAGCCTATTGGCGCACAGAAGGCCCCGATGGAGTGGAGGTCAGCTTGGTCGCGGGAAAAAGCAAGGTAAGCCCTCTCAAGCCTCTCAGCGTGCCCCGCCACGAGCTGCAAGCCGCATTAATCGCGACGAGGTTAATGACCGCGATAAGGAGCGGTCATCGAGTGCAGCCCGAACAAGTCACCCTGTGGACGGACAGCAAAACCGTTCTGCAGTGGGTGCGAACCGACGCAAGAAGGTATAATGCATATGTTTCACATCGTCTCGCGGAAATAGCTGAAACGACAGACGTGACGATGTGGCGTTGGGTGCCGACGCACGAAAATTCCGCCGACGAAGGGACACGAGCCGATCCAACAAGAAAAGTCGACATAGCGGGCAGGTGGTATACGGGTCCAGATTTTTTAAAATTAGATCCCGAACGATGGCCGAGAGAACCCGATACGCCTGCCCCCGAGCCAGCCGAACTGGAGGAGAAGTCTGAGAAAGCGGCGTGCCGAGCAACGACAGAAAAACACGCGCCGCTGCCCGACATTCAGCGCTTCTCTAATTATGATCGCCTTATAGGCGCCACAGCGCGAATGTTACTGTTTATTGACATCGTGAAAAGTAAGACCAAAAAGAACATCAACATTGAACATATTCTTGCTGCTGAAAATTTGTGGTTACAGTGGGCCCAACGCCATGATTTCCCGGAGGAGCTGCGGCAGCTCTCACGGGGGGAGCCACTAGACCACGGGAGCCGCCTGTTCAAGCTCGACCCAGTGCTGGGCGAGGACGGCGTGCTGCGGCTGCGCGGGCGGATTGACGCCACGCCCGCGGCCATCAACAAGCGGCCGCCGATCTTGGACGGGCGCAACCCTTTTGTGCGCCTCCTGCTGCAACGGGCGCACAAGCGGGCACATCACGCCAGCAACGAGCGCGTGATCAACGATATGAAGCAAGAATATTGGATCCTGCGCCTGCGGCCAACGGTGCGCGCAATCGCGCACAGCTGCCGCCTCTGCGCACTACGCCGAGCCAAGCCGAACACGCCGCCAATGGGGAACCTGCCGCTGTCTCGAATTGAGCCACACACAAGGCCGTTCGAAAACTGCGGGCTCGACTACTACGGGCCCGTCACAGTCACCATTGGTCGACGCCATGAAAAGCGATGGGTGGCATTGTATACATGCATGTCAACCCGAGCAATTCATTTGGAGCTGGTACACACTCTAACTACCAGCTCCGCCCTAATGAGCCTACGTCGTATGGCCGCGCGACGCGGGTGGCCCCGAGTCATGTGGTCCGACAACGCAACGTGCTTCAAGGGCGGCGACGTCGAGCTGCGCGCCGCCTACACCGAGTGGCTGCCCGAGCTGCGCGAGTACGGGCTGCAACACAAAATGGCGTGGCGGTTCATTCCGCCGCTATCTCCGAACATGGGTGGCGCCTGGGAGCGCCTCATACGCTCTGTGAAGAACGCCCTGGCCGTCACCCTCAAGTCGCGAGCGCCCAAGGAAGAGGTGCTTGCGACTCTCCTCGCCGAGGCCGAATACAGTGTCAACGCTCGCCCATTGACCCACATCTCGGTCGATCCGCGAGATGACGAAGCGCTGACACCGAACCATTTTCTGCTGGGCGGTCGGGCGTGCGTCCCTTTCACTGGACGCTGCGACGACGCCGACCGCCGCACCTGGCGCACTAGCCAGGCACTTGCGGACCACTTCTGGTCCAGATGGGTGCGGGAGTACCTACCAACTCTCGCGCCCCGCGGATCCTCTGCGGGCCATGGCCGGCCCATTGCTGTGGACGACTACGTGTTGGTCGTCGACCCCGCCGCGCCACGCAACACGTGGCCGCGAGGTGTCGTCGCACGAGTCTTCCCGGGACCAGACGGCGGCATCCGCAGCGCCGACGTCCGCACCAAGGGCGGACTGATGCGGCGCCCTGTCAGCAAGTTGGCGATCTTGCCGATCCAGCCTGCTGTCGCCGACGCAACAGCGGGGGGAGGATGTTGAAGATCGCCGCCACATTGCTGCCCATGACGCGCGATGACCAAGGAGGACAAGCTGCACGTCTAATTTTAAGTTTGATTTGTATCGAATCATTTAATTGTAAATTGATCTCATAGATAATAAGTTTCGATCCAAAAAAGCGATCTTAGGTACAATTATTAAGTTTTGATCCAAAAAGAGATCCTAGATATAATTTATTGAGTTATGATCCGTGAATGTAATTTGTACTATCTGATCCATAAAAGAGATCGCCTAGCAAGATAACCATTAACATTATAACGGATATTTCTCTATAAATAGACAGAGCATGTCGAGCTCAACCTTGTTATTAAATTTGAAAACAAACGGTCTATAAAAACGACCCAAAAGCAGGTAAAAACCCAGTTCATTGTGCTCTGACACACTGACCGAACCCATTGTAATTGCTCTAATTGCGCAACTAAGGCGCTGACCCACTAACCGAGTAGATAAGACCCTAGGCCATAAATTCCTGTACACAATGAGATGGCGCCGGCGCCGCGTAGCGGCTTATCTGCTCGGCAGCGGACAATAGACTGGCGCCGCCATAAAAATGTTAGCGACTATATACGGCGCCCTTACCTGCGCGCCGAGCCGAGTTCTATTGGTCACGCGATTAAATTGATATCGCAATTATCAGATGATAATAGATCCTAATAAAAGTATTGTCAAAAAATAGCTTGAACCGAACCCTATAGAAATATGTAACTTTTATTAGAATTGAACGTAAACTTTAGACGTGGTCGTAAAAATTGTAAACCTATTACTAGAGATTTTGCCAAAATTAGATATTAATTCTGTGATAACTTATTTGTTATATAACTTATATGTTTTGAAGTTATATAATCTAGAACCTAGGGACGAACCTTACAATGTATAAGAATCTTATTGCAATCCCATTGAACCTGAATTTTATAGAAATGTGTAAAGGTGATTTTCGAAGTGAAAATTAGCCGGAAAATTGTAACGAGCCAAAAGTGGTTAACCAATAGGAACCAATGATTTATGTAAGGGACTTCCGATCCTGCTCTCGCAAAATAACGGCCAAAAACGGTCTAAAGTTCCTTTGTTCTCCTAGATACGTGTTCTTATTGGACGAAAGTGTGAAATTCTACGGCTTGTTGATTAGAACACTAAGTTTAGCGATAGGAAATGCTTATTAGTCGTAAGAAATCGAGCCAAAAATACAGTACAGTTCAAGATCCCGCGCAGTATAGTTGTAATTACGTTGTTATAGTTTTGTTATAAGTGTTATTATTAAATTCAGTACAGTACAGTTCCAGATCTCAAGCGAAGAAGTTTTATTACGTGATCCAAGTATATCCCAGTTACCTTCCTACCCAGTAACCTTATTTCTTAAGTTCAGTATAAGTTGTGTTACGTCGTCATAATTAGTTTAGGCAGTTTATTTGTAGGTTGCGAGGCAGATCCCCTATATCTAGTCCTCAGTAAATTCGTTAGTTTTATCAGTTAATTATCGTCAGTATTTCGTGTTAATTAGTTTTCAATGGTCCTTCGAGTATAAGTTAGGCTACGTGTTAGGTTATTTAGGTTACGTAGTTTAGCTAGGTTTACGTTGATTTTTGAGCCGATCCGATCAGAACTTTTACAGAACGTTGAGCTATCGTAGGAGACCGCGTTGATGAAGGCTGTCGCTTTCAGAATATGCAAGCAGATTTAAGAGATTATTAACCACACTGCGTCATAAACGTGAAACGTTGGTGTTGCATCTCTTTTGTTTTCTATCTCAAACGAAAAGGATGCAACACGAATATTTGGCGCAGTCGGCGCGTGAACCTACCCTCACAGTTATGGAAACTCTCAACTCGTACAAGTACTAATAAGACAGAAGTATGCACAAGCTACAGAGAGCAATGAGAAGGAAACAATGTTTATATCTCAAGGTCTAGGTTATCAACAAGGTTACGTGAACACCTAAACTTTCCCGCCACTCAATTTTATCGCTTACGCCCTGGGAATTGAATCGGTATACCAACGTAATGAAAGGAGGCAATTAGAGGCAGTAAGTGTGTTATCAGACTGCAAAATAAGTGGTTATCACGCGTAAGACGAGCGAATGTGTTTTTACTATTGGACGGCAAACACTATGTCATTATCTTTATGGAACTACTAAATCTAATTTTAATTTTCAGATAAGGTTAAGCAAAGTCGGGACAATTGCGTCATAAGCAAATTTTATTTTGATTATATAACAGAAAGGCAAGACTTTACCCTACCCCTGTGGGTCAATCACGCGATAAATAAATGACAAAGCATCCGTCACTTTGCAGTGACACAGTATATAGGCTAAAATCAGTATGGAAACTAAGGCCTTTTTTGAAGATAAATACCTACACGCTAGGGTTGTCATCCGCTGCCGGCGGCACGCTAGGTTTTTTATAATGTATTTATATTTTGTAATTAGTTTATTGTATTTTACTTTTTATATACATTTATTGTAAAAAAACCTAGCCTAATCGAATGAATTGACTAGTTTAAAACCGGCCAAGTGCGTGTCGGACTCACGCACAAAGGGTTCCGTACCATTGATTTATGAAATGAAAGGCCTTTTGTTTATTTTTATATTTGAGTTGATTTAAAGAAACGGTTTACGATTTATATTATATAAAAAAACTACTTACTAGATCCCGTTCAAAACAATTTTCGTTGGTAGTTTTTATAGTAATGTACATCATATGTTTTTTTTTGATTTTTCATTTTCTTATTTTAGAAGTTAGAGGGGGGGGATCAACTTTTTTCCACTTTGGAAGCGTCTGTCACGCAAACTATTCGGTTTAGAAAAAAAATATTTTAGAAACCTCGATATCATTTTTGAAGACCTATCCATAGATACCCCACACGTATGTGTTTGATGAAAAAAAAAAATGTCATCATCATCATTATATCAGGCAAAGGCCGTCGACGTCCTTTACGGACGTTGGACGTGGGACGTTGTTTACTCTTTGAATATAGAACCCTAAAATAAAGCCTATTCATAAAACATGAAACGCCATTTACGTATTTAATGACGCCTTAAACATCACAGACTGAAGCTAAAACTTTTAATGAAGAACTGAATAGCGCTCGATAAGAGGCGGACGAATGTCTGCCTGTAATTAAATCTGGGTAGCCTGTTAATGTCTGTGTCGGTTTATCTCTCCCACTTAACCTAGAAATGACTTTCGTTATAGGTACTCAAATGATCACGATGGAAAGGAATTAAATCCAAAATGTAGTCTTCATAGCATATAATTATGTGACGAGATCTCCATCATATCCATACTAATCCATACTAATATTATAATTGCGAAAGTGTGTCTGTCTGTTACCTGTTCACGCTTGAACCGCTGAATCGATTTTGATGAAATTTGACATGGAGATACTTAGTTTAAGATCCGAGGAAGGATATAGGATAGCTTTCATCCTGGAAATTATCCCTAAACACTAAAGATTGAAAAGTGAGTAAGTAATTCATGATGGCATTGATGACCCTGCACAGTGCCAAATAATGCCACATTTTTCGCCATGGACAACCTGATACAGAATTGGTTAGAACTTATCATTAGAAACCTCGGAATATACTACAACAGGTAGCTATTGTGTTTATTTTCCAACTTATTCATGTTGGTAAAGTGACGTAATTTTCGGGCAAAAGAAAATCAAAGTAATCCATCTCTTCAACTTTAAGAAATATTTTGAATTATAATGTTTAAAACGTAATATTGATCGTAGCTTTATGTTTAGAAATGATTTACAACCTTCTACGGGCATTAGAAGTCAAGATATTAACTATTTTAGTTTTTTTGTTTTTATTTTTTTTCTCCCAAACGGGCAAGTAGTGGCTGATAATCTTGATATGGGAAGTACCTCTGAGTGTCTTGAACATGTGATATTAAAATGGGCGCGGTAGCTCGTGGGGTCTTCAAGATACATGCCAATAAAACTTTTTGTCAGGGCTGCCAAAATAATTCGATCAAATTTTCGGTTAATTAATTTTTATGTAAACATTCATAGGAACTTTCTTTTCTACTTACTTTACAAATAATCACAACTTTTAATTTAAAAAATATATAATAAAAACAAAAAATATTATTCCGGTTTCATAAAATGTAGGTACGAAAACAACTTGTTTATATTTACATATGCTGGTGTCCGGAAATCCCGCTCTTCCATCAATAGAATATAATAGAAAAAAAAAACAAAACAAATAATACTATAAGTATGTATACATATTATGTATACAAATATGTCTATGTTGAAGATTAAAAAGATTCGTCACTTTTGGAGTCACTTAGAGTCAATGTTGGTGTTAAGGTTCAAAAGAGACGAACATTTTTCATGCCACGGCTGTACCAACAAGACGGCTGCCTAAACCTTATCCTTCACCGACTAGGCCACAAGATTATAGTGATTATTAACTAACATCATTAGTTGAACATTGCGGCGAACAAATTAAAAGGGCAATACATGTATCAATGAATGAGTCACTTATGTATTTTCTGGTTATTTACAATAAACATATGGACAAAAAGTAAGATACAAATTTACAATAAACAACGCCATCAGCAAGATGACTAGGTACTTAAATTCTAATAAACATGCGATCATTGAGGTGTGAATATTGGAGATTAAAAAGTAAAAGAAGGTCAGAACGGCAAAATTTGTGAGTCTACATATGTTACAAATGTATTTAAGACATTTTCAGATTTCTAACATACCCTAATTAATGCCCTACTGGCACATGTATAACTGTATACTTTTTTATATTTCAATCGTATTTTTGCAGCAATCTGTCAGATAAGAAACACTGTCAGAATTAAAAGAACCCATCATACGAAATAATGTCAAAATGTATACAGGCCATCATTTTACGAAAAGGAATTTGCAGACACATATTAATATAAGATTTATAATAGATCTATATAAGTATTTACACATTATGCATATCGTCGTCTAGTACCCATGGTACAAGCTTTACTTAGTTTGGGACTAGGTCGATTTCTGTATGATTGTCCCTTAATATTTACATATTTATTTAATGTCCAATTTAAAATACTGATTTATACACAAAGGTAATAATTTGTAAGATTCAAATAATTAGTAACATTATTACTATTCAGTCAAATATTATTGACCGAAAAGTATCAACCCTAGACGATGATATTTTTATCAAAACCGAAGTTGATATTTCTTCGAGACCCCACGAGCTACCGCGCCCATTTTATTATCACATGTTCAGGACACTCAGAGGTACTTCCCATATCAAAATTATCAGCCACTACTTGCCCGTTTGGGAGAAAAAAAATAAAAACAAAAAACTAAAATAGTTAATATCTTGACTTCTAATGCCCGTAGAAGGTTGTAAATCATTTCTAAACATAAAGCTACGATCAATATTACGTTTTAAACATTATAATTCAAAATATTTCTTAAAGTTGAAGAGATGGATTACTTTGATTTTCTTTTGCCCGAAAATTACGTCACTTTACCAACATGAATAAGTTGGAAAATAAACACAATAGCTACCTGTTGTAGTATATTCCGAGGTTTCTAATAATAAGTTCTAACCAATTCTGTATCAGGTTGTCCATGGCGAAAAATGTGGCATTATTTGGCACTGTGCCCTGTAGGAAATGTAATGATTAGACCAAAAGCACAATTGCTCTTACATTTGCTTAGGCGCTTTTAATAATCCCTTTTATTAATTAAGGTGATTAGATGGATATCTATCGTGTTGTACGAGGTTGCTTCCATACTTCCAAGTTCCACGCGGACGTAGTTGCGGGCAAAAGCTAGTCATAAATGTACCGAGATGTACATGGCATTAGAAACGCGGACTTTTTAGGCATGAATGTCATGATATCAACGTAATTTTTAAGTTTCTGTAGTCAACAAGGAACCCTTATAGTTTCGCCATGTCCTACACATAGTGGGGATGTATTTTTTTTCAGTCTATCCCATGGTGTGGGTTATCGATGAATAGGTCCTTCAAAAGTAGGTGAAGTTTGTGGAAACAATATTTCAATGGAGAGATGCGTTTGGGAAATATTAGGCTTGAAAGTGCTAATTTTTTTAGTCAAGTGTGACCCCAGGCTTAGTGGTACGTTTTAAGGTACGTGAAAAGGATGCACAGTAGTAGGATATATAATGAATGTAAAAGGAAAATTATCACAGCGAAGAAGGCTTCACAATTTTGTTTTTTAATATTGATGTGGTTTTGGAATTTTTTCAAAGTAAAACCAATTTGAATTCCTGATTGATACGTTTTAAGCTTTCTATTAACTTGACACCTAGGCTTCATAGGCTCGTCATTTAAGATAATGCCAGTGAGTTCTACAGATCTGATCAGTCGAGTTTTTTGTAAGATAAAGAAACTCAATTGCCCGATGATTTCACGGCTTTGTCACAAGGACACGATTTCTTATTATCAAAGCACCTACTCATAAATTTTACGTCGTTCAAGAACGTGAACCTGTTACGACGGAAGTTTCCTCTCAATTGGCCTGATTTCCAGACCATTACTACAGGAACAGTGGAAAAAGAGGAAATAGCAAGCAAACGAATTGGAAGCAAACGAAAACGAATTTATTTAATGAAAAATGTGGGTTAAATCCTGTTGTTTATGAAGACTAACTAACACTTACGCGTTACAGAACGGGAAGTGAAATTATTCATTCGGAAACCTCTCTGAAGTAGGAGACTATCACTCGGTCAACTATTTAAAGCACAGTAAATAGTTTTAGTGGCACCAGCAGCACTAGTACAACTGTGGCACGTGACTTTCTCGCGCGAGATATACTACCTATATATCTTTCTGTACTGTGAAAGAGTGAAGCGAGATGCTATATCGCGCGACATGAGTCGCGCAGCAATCTTTCTGCTAGACGGACAAGTATGAAATTCTGCATTTCTTATCAAATATGCTTAACTTGCTTTGACATATTTGTAACTTACGACTAATAGACGGTTTAAAACACAACTGGCCCTAATACTATGTTGTATTCCCAAAGCAATAATTACTATACGAGGGTTGTTTGATAAATACCCGTGTTTAGAAAAAAACAACAAAGGTTTGTATACGTGTATATTTATTTTTCTACATAGTCACCTTCCAACTCTATACACTTGTTCCAACGGTGTTCTAGCTTTAATAAGCCGTCTAAAAAATAAGATTTCGGAAAGTCGTGAAAATAGGCCTCCGTGGCGGCAATGACCTCTTCATTGGACGAAAATTTCTTACCACCGAGCCATTTTTTTAAATTTGGTAATAGGAAGAAGTCACAGGGAGCCAGGTCTGGGGAATAGGGCGGATGGGGCAGCAATTAATAATGTAATTGCTTTAATTTGGAGTCTGCGATTCTTGAGGAGTGAGCTGGTGCATTATCATGATGAAAGAGATTTTTTTTCTTATTTAGATGTGGTCTCTTTTTTTTCAAAATGGTATCAAATTCTTGCAATAAATTAGCGTAATATTGCCCGGTTATCGTTCTTCCTTTTTGTAAATAATCAGTATGGATGATTCCCTGCGAGTCCCAAAAAACAGTCGCCATGACCTTTCCGGCCGATGGAACGGTCTTCGCCTTCTTTGGAGCTGATTCCCCCGGCAAAATCCACTGTTTAGACTGTTCTTTACTTTCTGGGGTATAGTGGTGTATCCACGTTTCATCAACAGTCACAAAACGCAGAAGGAACTCACCCGGACTACTTTCGTACTTATCTAAACAGTGCCTTGAAATTTGCTTCCGGGTGAGCTTTTGTTCCTCGGTGAGCAAACGCGGCACCCACCTCGCCGAAACCTTCTTCATGCCTAATTTGTGTTCTAAAATGTGCTGCACGCGTTCAATCGAAACATTTACAATGTCGACAATTTCTCTAAGTTTTATTCGGCGATCGCTTAATACAATATTCTCAATTTTTTTTACCATATCACCTGTGATCACCTCAACAGGACGTCCTGGGCGATCTTCATCAAAGATGGACGTTCTGCCTCGTTTAAATTCATTGTACCACTATCTAATGGTTGTCATAGAAGGAGTATGATCATTGTAAACAGCTTGCATGCGTACTTTTATTTCATCACAAGAATTTCCTTCCAAAAACAGATAACGAATTACAGAACGATACTGCTCTTTCTCCATTATTGCAATAACAACGCGAACTCCGTCGTAAAAAGCCGTTAAAAGAAAAAAAAACAAAAGAACGCTGTATATTTTTTTTAATTTTCTAGTCCATAAAGGATGCCTAAAAAGTTCGTATACATAATTTCAGCCAGTCACAAGAATAACTTTATAAAACGTGTATTTATCAAACAACCCTCGTAGGTGGAAAAGTCGCAGTAATCGGCCATCAGGACCGTTGTGACTCGTCACGGAGGAGCTGAAGGAACTGCGTTGCGTTTATATCCATTTTGCTTTGCACGTTAAAAGTTACAACGTCAGAGATATCTGTTCTGCTTGGTGACAAGCATGAAGCATAGCAATCTATTAAGAGTAAGTATTGTTAGGTAAAAGGTTACAGTATCTGAACGAGCGAGCAAATTGTCTCCGTTTCAGTTTGGCGAAAAATGCCTGCGTATTAGTCGTATTTAGTCCATCAACATGAGTACGTTGACCGCTAGACAAAGGCCACCCCCAAAAAGGAACTCTACATCGACCGGTGCGCCTCCCTCATTAAACTGCTTCCCACGAGCCTGGCCAGATCGTCGATCCACTCTGGATCTTTTCTGCCCCAACGGCGAGTTTTAATACAAACAATTTACTTCGCCCACTGCCACCTAAGTTTGACAACATTACAAAAGTAACAACATTGTAAGCGATATTTCACTGTTTTTTTAACTGGAGCGACAGTCCCTGCATCTGATATGCAAGCTTGTCCTCATCTCTGATAATTACAAACATTTAACAGCTACACCAGACCTAGCATTAGCTATGATATTGAAGACTGATAAACGTGGAATTACATGACACCGGCAATTCAGGCAAACAATGCGCGATTGTTTATCCAATGACAAGCACGTGGCCCATCATCAAATAGCACGTTCCATAAATTGCCATTTGTTATGCAAAGAGGAAACGTAGAAACAGTAACGGTTGGAAAATCCTACGAATTACTCGGCCTTCGGAGTAGCTTAGATTTCTTCAAGAAGCGGGCAAACGGCGCTCTCAAGTCTCAATGATCGGTAACGCAGTTTCTATTGGTCAGACGCAAAAAAGACACGATCACGATATATAATATATTAATTATTAAAGTACCTACTAGAGAAAGTGCCCGAAACTTCGTTCGCGTACTTTTATCCGTAGTCGGGTAACAATAACAAGTATCAGTAGGGGTTTACTGTACGGGCACACATAAGCATAAGTGTAAGAAAAGGTGTGTAATCAGTATTAAAGTCTCCATGTGGTTCGGAGGGTGCCTTATGTTCGAAGATTTTCATGTGATTAGGGGGGTGCAAAGGGCGGGATGATGGCGAGCTATCTTTGGATGTCCAATGATGTTTTATGAGAAGATACGATATGTGTATAATGTATCTTTCTTATATTAAATATTAAGCAGCAATATTTACTTCCCAGATCACGGTCAATGACGATGATGAGAAAAGGATTATTCAATCACAATTTACATTTTATGACATGCTGTGAAAGGAAATGTCCAGTTGATTATTCAACAAGGTATACACCTCGCTTTATATAAATGGCGACGAAATTTTAAGATCATCGAACTGTTAATAAGATTCAAGTCATTGATTGAAATTTGAAAACGCCACGCCATAAATTTTAACGTCCACGCATAGCCTGAACAAGTTTTTTGTTCTAGATTTACCTGGAAAAAACTGGAACAGGTTTATCAATACGAAGTGAAATGAATACCAGTGCGTATACAACCAGACTTTCACAGTTTGCCTTTTACAAGACTTTGTTCTGATTCACTTACCCCCGCAAACAACATGTGCTGTTTTCGAAAAATCCCTCGATCGTTTTCCGTTTTGAACGGGAAATATTCTCTAGTTCTTCCTACATACATTCGAGTTCATTTACATCTACACACTTACGAGAACAAAAATATCTGAACACGACCCTATTGTCAGAAGCATAAAATCGTGTTGTAAGTGTGTAGATGTAAATGAACTCGACTGTACAAGACGAGGAATTTGTAAAACATTATTTTATTATAATTTTTTGGTTGTAAAGGAGTACTGTAACATAATGATTACAAACTTGTTCATAGGGGTGCAAAACCTTTCAAATAATCGATGCAAAAATCAACAAACAATGCATGAGGAAAACTTCGAGAGGTCTCCTAGCGTTGGGGTGGTGGAGTAGGTCACACGTTGGACCGGCAATCCAGAGACAGGTACCAGCAGGACGAGACGATGGAGATGACAAGTGTCAGGATCGACTTCTTCTTGGCCGGGCACTAAAGAAGTGTCATAAATATAAACACTTACCTATGTATATTTAGACTTCATTTTTTGTTATAATAGAAATAGTAAAGAAAATCTATAAGTTATTATCCATTACTAATATAATTATCAAAGCCGTAAATGTTAGATTTGGAACGCAACATTTTGTATTTCGTTTTTGTGCCGCCTGTGGCGCCACTTTCTTACGCTGTCAGATTTCTGATCTTCTTTTTGTTTTGTAACGTACTGAGACTAAAAAGCTAAAGTAATATATATTATAATTGTTTTCCACACAATCCAACGCATTTTCCTTTATGGTAGCAGAGCGTGGTTGGATCAGTAAACGTGAAAAACAAAGCTTCCGTTAGTGTCAGCCGCACGAAATGTTTTGAGGTTAAGACAAAAGAAGGAAATTTCGAACGTGCAAAATACGTGAAGATGAGCTCAAATATGTTCAGTTTGGAGAAATTAACTGGCCGAGAAAACTTCTCGACATGGAAATTCAGCATGAAAACATATCTGGAGCACGAAGATTTGTGGAAATGTGTTGTGCCGACTGCCGATGAACAAGTCGACTCCAAGCTAGATATCAAGGCCAAAGCTAAGTTGGTTTTACTTTTGGATCCACAAATCTATGTACACGTACAGGAATGCACAACGGCCAAACAAGTTTGGGAGAATTTAGAAAAAGCCTTTGACGATAATGGTTTAACAAGAAGGGTGGGCCTGCTCAAAGATCTCATCAACACAACACTTGACTCGAGCAATGGCGTGGAAGATTATGTGAGTAGAATAATGTCTACCGCTCACAAACTTCGGAACATTAACTTTGATGTCAATGATGAATGGCTTGGCACTCTCATGTTGGCTGGATTGCCTGACATTTATAAGCCTATGATTATGGGGCTAGAGAGTTCCGGTACTAAAATCAGCGCAGACTTGGTAAAAAACAAGTTAATACAAGAGGTTAATTCGTCAGACCAAAATGCTGCATTTTATACAAACTACTCTAAGAAAACCTACACTGAGTCGTCAAAGCCGAAGGGACCAAGATGTTACAACTGTAACAAGCATGGACATTTTGCGAAGTTCTGTAAAAAACCGAAGAAACCTGCGAATAAGACTTATAGCAAAGGTGAAAGTTCAAATTTTGTCGCAGCATTCTCAGCCACAATTGGAGAAATGAGTAACAAATGGTATATCGACTCTGGCGCATCCATGCACATGTCAAGCAGAGGAGATTGGATGTATGATGTCACCGAGCCATCTGTGAAAAACATAACTGTTGCTAACAGAGAGCCGTTACCTGTAAAGGGAGTTGGCTGTGTTGATATTCAATTGGAAGAAAACGAGAAGATACAGGTCAAGAATGTTTTGTATGTACCTGGGCTAGCAGCAAATCTTCTCTCAGTCAGCACCATTGTGAAAAGTGGACATAAAGTTACATTTAATGACAAGAAATGTGAAATCCGTGATCCTAATGGAAAACCTGTATGTTCTGCCACACTACATAACAAGCTATATATAGTGGACACTGTAAATAGCTCAGAGACTGCTCACTTAACTTCAAATGTAGAAAAAAGTGAAGATACTTATCTGTGGCATCTTCGTATGGGTCACCTGAACATTCCTGATGTGAAGAAGCTGCCGAGCTGTGCTGAAGGTGTGACTCTGTCTCAGGATAAAAGTGATGACACCGGTTGTATCCAATGTTGTGAAGGTAAACAAGCTAGGTTACCATTTAACAATGTTGGCAGCAGGGCAACTAAGCTTCTCGAGTTGATACACTCAGATCTGTGCGGACCCATGGAGATCCTGTCATTTGGAGGTATGAAGTACTTTATTACCTTTATTGACGATTTCACACGTATGACTCATGTGTATTTCACTAAAGACAAAATGAATGTTACGGATATATTTAAAGACTTCAAAATGAAAATGGAAAATAAATATGAACATAAAATCAAAATAATCCGTACTGACAATGGGCGTGAATACTGCAATAGTACATTTGAGAAATTCTTGTCTAATAATGGAATTATTCACCAGACTTCAACACCATACACACCTCAGCAGAACGGCTTGGCGGAGCGCATGAACCGGACATTGGTGGAACGAGCAAGGTGCATGATATTCGCTGCAAATGTAGACACGCGCATGTGGGCCGAAGCTGTAGCCACTGCCGCGTATATTGTCAACAGATCTTCCAATAAGGCCTTAGAAGGTAAGACGCCTTTTGAGATGTTAACAGGAAAGAAACCCAATTTGTCCCATATGAGAGTATTTGGCTCTGTCGCTATGGTGTATGTTCCCAAAGAGAAACGCCAAAAATGGGATAAAAAATCAGAGAAGATGATACTAGTTGGCTACTGTGAGAACACTAAGGGCTATCGCTTGATGGATTTAAAAACACATAAAGTGACCAAGAGCAGAGATGTTGTTTTTATTGAGGAACATGGAAATAGTCTCACATCGTGTAAAAATAATGTTGTTTTGTCACTTGAGGGAAATCCTGTGAGTCCTGCGACAGACGCAAAGTTGGAGGCCGACTGTATCAGTCAGCAAGAACAAAACCATTCAGTGGAATCCATCATCCCGACACCTTCAGATGCAGTACCTAGTAATTACACTGATAATAGGTATGATGATGGTGATTCAAGTGAGTATGCTACTGATACTGGTGATCTTGATGATGCCTACACTCCTCCTCATCAATGCCAACTACAACAGCCATCTACAAGTAAAATGACACTGAGGCCGCGTGAAAAACTGCGAAAAAGAAATGATGAAGGCACCCTTTTATGCTTTTTTATGAATTTTACAGATCCACAGTCCGTAGAAGAAGCCATGTCATCCCCGCAGGCTTTAGAGTGGAAACAAGCCATGGATGAAGAGTACCACTCTCTCATGAAGAATGATACTTGGAGCCTGACAGAACTGCCGGCGGGGAAGAAGGCACTCCCTTGTAAGTGGGTTTTTAAGACAAAAACGGACCAGAGTGGAAATATTGTTCGTTACAAAGCCAGGCTTGTCATCAAAGGATATGCACAGATTAAAGGTATAGACTATGATCATGTATTCTCTCCAGTTGCGAGGTACACCACTATACGCTACCTATTTGCTCTGGCGGCCAGATACAGTCTTCAGATTGATCAGATGGATGCAGTGTGTGCTTTTTTGCAAGGTGATATTGATAAAAACATCTATATGTTACAACCTGAAGAATATAAACAAGGAACACAGGTATGCCTCTTAAAGAAATCAATTTATGGCCTGAAACAGGCTAGCCGCTTGTGGAATATAAAATTAAATAATGTTTTACAAGAATTGGGCATGTTTCAGTCAAAAACAGACCCTTGTGTTTATTATAATGCAGAGCAAAATGCCTTCATTGCTGTATGGGTCGATGACTTGATAATATTCACATCACAACAAAGTTATAAAAATACTCTTAAGGAAAACTTAAAACAACGCCTTGAAATGAAGGATCTCGGAGAAGCGAGACAGTGTGTTGGTTTAAACATAACAAGAGATGGCGACAGTGTGATGCTGGATCAAGAAAAATATATTAAAGAAATACTTGCCAGATTTAATATGTCGGATTGTAGACCTACAAAAACACCAATTGAGGTTGGTTTTAAATTTAATGAAAACGGTGATGATGGAATGCAAGACTGTCCTTATCAGCAGGCCATCGGTGCCCTGTTATATGTGGCTCAAGGTACACGACCAGATATTTCGTTTGCTGTCAACATGCTGAGCAGATACAGTAAGGAGCCTAAACAGGAACACTGGACTGCAGTCAAAAGGATTTTTAGATATTTACAGGGTACAAAAGATATGAAATTAATTTATACCAAAGATGGTAATGAGAAAATCACAGGATATTGTGATGCTGACTGGGCGAGCGATGTACGCGACCGCAAATCGTGCACAGGCTACGTTTTTATGCTGCAGGGAGGTGCTATTTCCTGGCGCTCGCATAAACAGCAGACCGTGGCCCTGTCAACTGCCGAGGCCGAGTACATGGCCATGTCTTCTACAGCACAAGAAGCACTCTGGCTACAACAGCTAGACGAAGAACTTGGTACACAGCAGAGTGACCCTATGAACATTTACAGTGACAATCAAAGTGCAATAAAGCTCTCTTATAGTGACTGTTACTTACCTAGATCCAAGCATATTGATATACGCTTTCATTTTTTGAAAGACCATGTTAATAAGTTAAAGATAAAGTTTTCGCATGTTAGTGGTGATAAAATGATTGCTGATATATTAACTAAGGGTACCACTGCTGATAAACATTTGTACTGTGCAATAAAAATGGGATTGCGTTCCAAGGGTGGGTGTTAGATTTGGAACGCAACATTTTGTATTTCGTTTTTGTGCCGCCTGTGGCGCCACTTTCTTACGCTGTCAGATTTCTGATCTTCTTTTTGTTTTGTAACGTACTGAGACTAAAAAGCTAAAGTAATATATATTATAATTGTTTTCCACACAATCCAACGCATTTTCCTTTAGTAAAAGAGGTGAGTAGACCAATTTGAAGTTTCAACACGAAGTGCTGCCAATTTGCATTAAATTTCAACTAAATGTTTAGAGAGGAATTAACCCGAATCATTACGGAAGATCAACATTGTTACAAGGACTAGAAGACCGCAGAATCACGTATTGCTAGTGTTGCCAGGTCCCAATTTGTGCGGGACGTCCCGTTTGGCCTCATCAGTCCCGATTAATTGTCCCGATTTTTATCACATTGATTGAGAGCAAATATAAGACAAGAAAAAAGTAAATAGAAGACAGGGAAATAGCATTTCTTTTTAGAGGGAGAATTTAATGTAGCCGGCATTACGCGGGATCCCATCACCACCATCTACTGCCTGGAGTCTGGATAAAATAAGTGCTCTAAGGTAAGATATTCATAGTTCCATTAAAAGTTTTCATCATTAAATTAATAAATAAATTTAATAGAAAAAACGATAAATTTTGCCAAATGACCACGTTCTCGTTCCCAATACGAGTGTGCACTTACGAAACTGTTTTTCTTTCGTTTGACTTTAGACCTAGTTCTGTATGGTTTTAGGCTAAATTTCCAAGTTCGCGATAATTCCGATTCGTAAGTTTACCAAGGGAACAGCGACGTAATGTCGAGATTTTTGTAATTTATTTGTACCGAAATCTGGTGTTCCGATTCTTTTCCAACGCGGTCCCGATTTCCAACAAACTATACCTGATGGCAACACCGCGCCGTCGCAGATCGCAAGCAATTTCGGCAAAAACAAAACAATTGTCCGAGTACCTACGTTCAAGCTCTTAGGAAACGGCGGATTTCGACACGTTTGCACTAATTAATGCCTGGGGATATTGCCAACATCGTTTAATGGTTGGTGATAGTCTAGACGTTTACACACAATAGCCTAGATTTTACAGTGAATTGTACCTAATTAGCAGTAATGCAATTTGATGAAAGGCCTAGCCTTAACATTTGCGGAGTAATTTTTCTTTCAGACACGGATCAAGGGCAATTGTATAAATTATCATGTACCGGCTACTGGCACGAATGCATAATACGCAGATTATAGTTATAAACCTACCTGAACTAACGCGGAATACTCAAATATCCAACCTCGAGCACATTTTTTTCACATATTACATTTTCATAGTAGATAGGTACTATTTATATGCGCTTTGAACACTGTTTCATCGTCGTCAGTGACGAAAATTCGCGTCTAAAAATTTGATAAAGTGAACGCAGATTGTGGGTCTGTCCCGAACCGAAGGCGAGGGTTATAAATATGCGATTACGAATTATGTATGCCCGTGCCGTGGTTTGTCTAAAGTTTACATCTTGCCTTGGGCAGAAAGTGAGATTTTCTCCCCAAGGCAGGAAAGAACGTTCTCGAGAACATTTCCCATGACACATCAGGAAACTTTCTCGAAATAGGCGGGTCATATTCTGGTAGTCTAAAAGCCCAAATACCCACCCGATCGAACATACCTAATTATATTAGCCCAATAATAATAGGATATAGAGAAAGTAATCATAAAGTTTGGTCTAAAGCACGTGAACAACAGTACAAAAAAAATCTTTATGACTTCACAAATCATAAATCCCAAATCAAAAATATCACGCATACCGAAGCTACTGCATTCCAGTAAACAGCTGAGAATTGTGAAATTACTCAGGCCACTGAATGTTGATGTATTTAGACAGGAATAAACCAACCATTAGCAAGGGCGAATAAAATACGGGGTATCATCCTTGATGTTATAATTACACGTCGAATACGATTCCGTGACCGCGTTGTGACGGGAGAATTCACGCAAATTTAATTAGACTTTTCTTGGGCCAAGGTTGATTTACAAGCCTAATTTTAAAGCAGGACGGGGAAATGAAAAATAGATTTAAATCACAGTGTGCAATATAAAAAAAAGTAAAGGTATACCGTCTTCGGGCTAGATAGGATTTGGTGGTTTACATCAAGGAAGCATACGAAAGAAAGAAAGAAAGAAAGAAAGAAAGAAAGAAAGAAAGAATGAAAGAAAGAAAGAAAGAAAGAAAGAAAGAAAGAAAGAAAGAAAGAAAGAAAGAAAGAAAGAAAGAAAGAAAGAAAGAAAGAAAGAAATGCATTTATTCATGACGTGGCGATAGAACATAATTACAAAAATAAATAGTGAACAAATGAAATAAAACAAGAAAATAAACTACTAACTATGGCTGTGCCACGAAAGGGTCCCACCTCAGCATGATGCTAGCCCAAGAGCCAGCGCTGATCTTCCGGTGGGACCATAGATGGCGCCACGGAGAGCTGCACGCGCGAGCGCCGCCGATCGCATTTTGATGCGTTAACCTGAACGCACTAGCGTACATTTGAACGCTTGTTCCTGACTCGGGCTTCTGCATCTGATCGTTCACTGTTGTAGCCAGTCGTAGCGGCATACAAGCATCGGTCGGTCGTATCAATTGCGTCGCATTTTTTACAATCAACTCTGACGAGAGATGGAGATAACCTAACGTACTCTTTAATTCTGCGGTATCGTCGAGGTAATTATGTAAATATTTATACGCTCGCGATTAACCAGTTTTGTTGTGATACGACGTGAAAATACGTAAATATGTATAAAAAAGTATATTTAGTGACAACTAAAACTCACAAAAAATTATGTCAACGCTCTTCAAAACCTAGTAAATTGACACTGATATACGAGCTGTTTTAAGTAGGTATTTGTTACTTAGTGAGTTCTAATTGTCAACAAATATGTATTGGTAGATTTCTTAGTTCTTACCAAGCGCACAACAAATTCAATAGCCAGTGCTCAGGTCACATTAGATCTAGGTTGCACATATCGATTACCATAAGCGTGGGCGTGCCGTCGCAATCGCAATCAATCAAGTGGATCCAAGTTAATCTCCCGGGCAATCCGCCCGGGCGCCAATTATCGCCGAGATGGCTATTATTACAGCGAAAGGTAGAATTGGATTACTCTTCGGGGCTTGGAAAATTCCAGGCTCCAGAAACTTGGAATAGCGACAGAAGATTATTTCGTAATTATTACTTTCTTTGAGAAGCTAACGCATCGAGGCCAGGAGGGCTTATTTTAAAATATTCGTACACATATTTTTCCTCATCAGAGGCAAAATAATGTAAATTCAATCTGAATAGAATTTCCTCCTCACATGGAATAGAATAGAAAATATTTATTCAGGAAAACACATCATGTAGTAGAGATGTGCTCCCGAAATCGTCTCCACTCAGCAATGCTGTTGGTTTTGCGAGGTATAGCAAATGCCATTTATCATTGGCATTGGTCAAGGTGGTGGACAGCAATAAAAAATCGTCTGCAGAAAATAAAAATATGCATATCATCATAAAGTTTTAATACCATCATTCATATATAATTAGATATAGAATCGTATACAATTTTAAACAACCAGTTATTGCATACAAAATTCCAATGAACACAATTTAAACGGTCTAAAAATTTCTTAAGTGGTTTGTTTTTTCAACTCACTGTTTGGTGGGCGTAAGCACCAATTATAAAAAAAAATCCAAGCGAAAGCCAAACCAATACCCAAACATAGCAAAACATCTACTAAATTGCGTTGTTTGGAAATCCGTGAGAGAATTTATTGCTGTTGGAAGATTAAAAATACATTTGTATACAAACAGTTGAGTATTTTGAGGTAGGAAGTAGCGATGCTTACATCACGTTTGTCGCATACTAACCGGATTAAGCGATCAAGGTTAGAAAATTTGAGCCCCTGCCAAATCGGACACTGAAACAGGCCTTGATGACAGCAGCGCCGTATTAAGCCTTTCAGTGACCATTAGGCTTACTTGGATTCCTCTACCATAAATAGGTTCGTCTAAGGACCATTTCGTCCACATTTCCTATTCCAATACTCATTTACATATCAATGCAAAATTGTTCACGTCCTTGCTTTATCCACACCATCTCGTTCATGAACTCACTTCGTGGTGGATTGGAATGTGGGCGACATGGGAATAGGAAAATGGGTAGACCTTTTAGAAGCGCTGGTGTCATATGCCATTATGCATAAAACGGCCCTGGATGAAGGTTTTTGTAAAATTAACATTATCTGTCTATCTAGCGGATAGACATGATAGGAAGTCAGATAAGGAGACAAGGTAATCCTAATTATTTCTAATCATACAGCACGTCAACTATTTATAGATTTGCAAAGGCGATTGCTATTAAAATTTGCACCGTACTCATGGTCAGATAATACAAGGTTCTCGTAAGTAGATAGTGTAGTAATTGCATCTAATTTTACGGATGCTGGAATAACTAGCGGATGTCAATTAAAAGGTGCCCGCTATTTCGTCCACGTAACCCTCTTTTCAGGGTTCCGTACCCAAAGGGTAAAAACGGGACCCTATTACTGAGACTTCGCTGTCCGTCCATCCGTCTGTCTATCTGTCACCAGGCTGTATCTCAAGAACGGTATTAGCTAGAGAGTTGCAATTTTCACAGATGATGTATTGGCGCTATAACAACAAATACTAAAAATATTTTTTTTTTTATTTAAGGCGGGCTCCCATACAAATAACTTGTTTTATGGTACGGAACCCTTCATGCGCGAGTCGGACTCGCACTTGCCTATTTTTAACCGACTTCAAAAAAAGGAGGGGGTTCTCAGTTCGGTTGTATGTTATTTTTTATTTTTTTTTATGTTTGTGAGTTATGACGTAAACTCCGTCATGTATGAGTCGATTTGGAAAATTCTTTTTAGTTTCATGAATAGACATCTCAAGGTTGGTCCCATAATTTGGTGAAGATCGGATGACGAGATCCATGAGGAATCGAAGGAATTCCTGAAATTTTATAGGCACATAATATTTTTCATATATTTTCTAAAACTATTTAAGTATTTGCATATGGTAGTCATCATCTTCCAATGCTGAACTGATGATGGAAGGTACAACTCCTTAACGGTTAGGAGTTAGGAGATAATTCAAACAAGATGCATGCCTTCAAGTCCTCCCTGATCACCCCGCCATAAGTATTTTATATGAATCACTAAAAAGCGAAAAAAAATAATTTTTAACAAAAAAACGAACCGACTTCAGTGAAACTAAAAAGCCAAAAATAACCCGTACAAGTACAGATTACATTTGACTCACCCTTTGAAGTCGGTGCCAAACCTCACGTAAACTTTAATATATAAATATAATAACTGAGTGGTTTGGGATCGATTTCAAAGGGTGAGTCAAATGTAATCTGTACTTGAACGGGTTATTTTTGCTTTTTAGTTTCACTGAAGTCGGTTCTTTTTTTTGTTAAATTTTTTGTTTTCTTTTCCACAGTCGGGAAAAAAGTATATATTAGCAATCTTGGTCAAAAGTATAGGTATATTACCAAAATTGGTCAAAATCCGTCCAGACATTTTGGCGACCTCTCCGCATAGAGAACTTGTCAATACAATTTTGTTATTTAGTTTATTTATTTATTTCATAATAATAGTGATACAATACAAAACAAGTACTCAAATGCACACCTCATAAAACATATAGGAGAAATACAATGCAAGAGATTACAATTAAACTCGAATTTCTAATTCAAGGCCAAAAAAACTACGACAGATACGTCACTGTCAAAATTGACAACATTTAAATGACATCTGAGTTTGTTTCTTGGCTTGCACCAAATGCACAATGTTACAAGTACAATAACAGATTTTGTACCAAAAATCTCCGATGCTTAAGTTTTTATTATCTCCTCTCGTAATTATGTAATAATAAATATTTCTAGTTATTTTGTTAAAACATAGAGTTAAAGTTACCAATAAATAAATTATCTTAGCGAGTTTGAAAAAGAAAAAGGAATTTACTATTGTAAAAATATTTTATTGTAGTGTCAACCTTGTCGTAGTTTTTTTGGTCTTGAATTAGAAATCGTAGTATAGAGGAATTACGATTAGTGATTTTATAGTGCAAACGTTATTTAAATGGAAGATAATGTAACACTTTATATACGAACATCAAAGAAGTTTATGACGCCTTTAGTGCAGCAATACCTGTATAAATATTATGAAGAAGCCAGTTTTATATCACAATGTAAACTTCGTTGTTAGGAGTATCTTACGGCTCAATACACCATTGAAAGTAACAAGACAATGTAGTTGAACAAAACATATCACATTCACTCATTCAATCATAATTTTAAGCCTGACCAGAAATATATGAGGATTGTCAAGTGGGGGCACATTTTATAAGATTTATATGGCAACAATTTTGCAACCAATCGCAACCCACTCTATTATGACATTAGTTTTAAATATCTGTCCTATGTTAACCTCGTAATATCATTTAATGGAATGCACTCTTTTCCTGACTGTTTTTCGTGTAGTAAACATATGTCCATTTTATTTATAATCTTACGTTCATGACTGTGAATGGTTATCTGCATTTCTTTAGATAATTTTAAATATTTATCTGATAAAGAAATCACCACGAATGACATTGACATTGTTGGCAAACCATCATAAAATCAATGCCTGTGAAAGAAATTAGTTCCAGTGAAATTCCGCAATATGGCGCATCCTCGTACATATCTGGTCAGGCTTTAAAGTTCTATTGTCTGAGGAGTGATCACTACTCTAATTCGCTAATACTTAACTTTTTGGTATCCAGATAGTACAGAACAGTATTTCATCTTCACTTGGTTAAAGTCTTTTATTTCATTTTGGTTAGCCTCTGAATTCTCTTGGTTCTTGCCAGGGCCCGCTTTCTTTTTAGCTTTCCTCTATTTTGCACGATCCTGGGCAACTTTTGAGCCCGTTTTTACGCATTCGCAACATCCAGGTCGTCCAGCAATCGCTTCTTTGATATGTCGTGTCTCGAGAACCGTCAAGGACTAGGTCAAGGCATTTGTTCCCTACGTATCGTATGTAGTGCGGGTGACGTGACCAACTCTGTACCTATATGTGTGTGTATATATTATAAACGAGCAAATAATTCTTCCATCACATTCATTTTAGTTGAATGCCCAGAAGTCTGAAGTAGACAGCTGACAACATAGTAAAATATATCCAACGATAATAAGGGATTTTATTTAACGCCCCAATACTGTCAGTTTCAGGATTCCACAGCCACCTGCGGGTACGTATTACAATGCCGAAGTTCAAAATACCGAATTTCATAAGACCTATGGATGGAAGGCCGAAAATTAAAATGTCGAATGTTTATTTGACCGAAAGTTTAAAATCCCGAAAGAACGTTTGACCGAAAGGATGAAATCTGGAAGACTGTAATCCCGAAGACTGTAATCCCGAAGATTGTAATCCCGAAGACTGTAATCCCGACGGCTGGAATTCCTACAGTTCACATACATACAGTATCACAAGTACAACAAAAGGAGCGTTTTTTAGGGATATAAAAAAAAAACTAACCTAACCTAACCCGGCCGAGTCGGATCTGCTCTGAAAGGTGATTGATTCACCTCAACCTATTCTCAAACTTTAAATGATTCACCTTTCGGAGCAGATCCGACTCGGCCGGGTTAGGTTAGGTTAGTTTTTTTTTTTATATCCCTAAAAAACGCTCCTTTTGTTGTAGTTATGATCATATTCTTAAAAGAAAAAAAATATATTTTTTCATTGGCATTTTACTTTTTTTTTTTTAATGGTTGACTTTCGGGATTATAAAATTTCGAGATTTAAACTTTCGGGATTATAAAATTTCGAGATTTTAAACTTTCGGTATTGTAAATTTCGAGATTTTGAACTTTCGATCTTTTCAAAATAGGTCTTTTGAGCATCGGTATATCGAATATCGGCTTTTTGTACTTTCGGTATTTTGATTTTCGGTATTTTGACCATCGGTATTTCAACTGTAGGTATTATGAACTTTCGGGATTGTAATACGTACCCGCCACCTGCAGTGAACAGGGGAAGATATTGAACATTAAAAGTGTGATTATGAAGTTATAAATGCAAAGAATTTTAACAAGAATGCACAGTGTTTGAAAGGCAATCTTGCATTTTTTATCAAAGTCACTAGGAGTATAAGCAATAGTTCAGATCACATAATTATCGTAGGTAGAACAAACATATATGTAGTTAATTCAAAAAGACACTTGATCACGCAGTCTATTATTAGCATAAGCAATGGCTCGGATGTCGGAAACAAATTGCAACACTAACCTTACGAGCGCTATATTTTAGCTAAACACCAGGCAGCCACAAACCACAAGTGCAAGTCCACAACCTGGCGGGTTGACGTAATCAAGTACCATTGAGAATCATAGACCCTGTGCCAGTCACGTCATTATCAGCCGGTTAAGTTACATTTGCATCTGATGAACTTAACGATGTATGTATGAGGTGCAAACATAGCTTAACGCTAGACCTATGGCGGTTGTCTTTATCGCCCGATAACGATAAATATGTATCTGAATGCCGGCAGAAAGTGAGGAGTATTTTGACGATAGTACACACCCGCTGCTACCCGTTTCGCATTTTTTTGTCATAACTCTATATTGTTTACCCTTGTTTACAGACAAAACTTTCATAGAATATTTCATTTCATAAAGATATAAATTCATCGAAAGCATTTTTCACTGAAACCAGAAAATATTTTTGAATGTTATAAAAATAACCTAACCTATAGATCACTCTCACCTAATGTCACGTGAGTTGACGCGACCCTATCGCGCGACAAAGTGTGGCTATCCCTTTTGGTAAAATTAAGTAAGAAAGACGCTTGACGCTGCGTTGAGTCGCAGCAAGTTATGCTAGCCCTGCCATTAGGAACAGATTCCTTTGACAATTCAAGCCCTCGTACAAAATGTAAAATACAAGGCTTACTTGAATCTTGTACAAAAGATGGCCTTGGTTAACGGAACCGGTCAGGTTTTTTGACAGTTTGCTCATTTGGAGAGAAGTCATTGCGATTAATTTTCTGAGGTCCAAAAGTCGTTTACGTCGAAAATATCGTGAGATAAACATTAGTGCGAGGTATTTGCATAGGGGATCTGAAGAACACTCTAATTAATTGTTTATTGCGGTATAAGAGCCCTGTTCTATGAAATGATAACCGAATTAGCATGGGTTTGTAAAAAATTGGTACATATAGGTATCCCATCCCAATAGACATGTTGACTAATTTTTTTTGAAGATGTCAATCGATTCTATTTTTTATTGTGATCAAATGTCTTTACGGGACTGACTACACTTAAACTGCTCTAAAAGTCAGAAATGACCGTCAAAGTTCAACATTCCTAAAGCGCTAAAAACGCTCCATACAATTGGCGTCCAGGCTAGTGACGTCACAGGCCGGTATAGGTACCAATAATTGTATGGAGAAATTAAGAAATTTGCCATTTTCACCCTGAAAAGGTGCGTTTAAGTTCATGGTTGTCGTACAATTATTGTTTTGTAAAATTATGAGGATTCTGAAAACATATTCAAAATTTCTTTTGGATTAAAAAAAATATCATAAAATTTGCGTACCTTTGAAGTCACATATTTCCAAAAAGATATATTTTTTCTTTGTTTCGTGATATAGGGGGAAGTCCCCTAACGCCGGACGGCACCTAACGCCGCCCGCCGGACACTCGAACTATCTCGGCAACTAGCAACGCGCGCGAATCAAGGACAAGTGGAAGGGGCGCGGGGGTGCCCCGCGCCCCTTCCACTTGCCGAGTTGCCGTTGCCGAGCTTCCAGTTGCCGAGATAGTTCGAGTGTCCGGCGTTAGGTGCCGTCCGGCGTTAGGGGACTTCCCCCTATTTAGCTAATTTTATTCATATAACTACAGTACCTACGCTGTAGAATTCAACATCAGTCAACATGTCTATTGCAATATCCTAACTCATTGGAATACGATACTTTGACAGCTTAAAACATTTCAACACAAAACAACAACGAGATCCAAATAACAACATAGTGAAGTGCGAATGGGACTCTTAACTTGAAAATGTTAGTTCTATCTTTTGTCTTGTCGCAAAAAATTAACAACTTAGGAGGAATAGTAAAAATGAACAACGAACAAAAGAAACAACGATTAACCATTATAAATGTAGTAAAAATGTTTAAAGTATAACAATTAATTCATCTAAAATAACATTGCGAGAAGTTTAATTATTTACGAGATAACGGAGATGATAAACAAACATGCGAGACATTGCATGCTCGCTGTTGACATATCGCCTTAAATCAGATAAGGACAGACAGTATCTCGAATAGTCGATGGACTTTCTCCATTACACACGCAACAACCTATCATAATGTATTTTTTGTCACACGTTATATAATCGGAGAGTAGAAAGAAAATTGAAAGTGGCATCTATGATAACTTTCACCTGTGTTTGATACGCGTGGATATTATGTGTTATGGTAAACAAACTACCATTTGGTTGAATCTTGTATGAATCATACGAATCATGAAATATTCGCATATTTGGGAAATTGGGAGTGCACTTATTTACATTTACATACCTTTTTTTGTGCATCCATTATTAAATTTGTGCATACTAAAACTTATCGTGTCTACAACATGTGAGCAAATTCCATAGACTATCGTCACTGTCGAGATAGTTCGAATTCTGTCAGTCAATTTTACGACCCCCGTAATACGGGGCCCGTATCACTTTTATTGCAATTACAATTAAACACTTACGATAAACTATGCTACTTCGCACCGGTTCATATTGCTAGGTGATAATGGTAACAGGAATGGTCACCGAAATGCAGTTTACGCCATCTAACTTCCGCCACCTAACTATAATTCCTTAGTTGTTAGGTGGCGTTAGTAGTATAATACTGTACTTTTCCATATTTCGATATGGTATATTCATATTCATTTTTTTATTTGGTAAAGATAAAAATTCATTACACGTCATTCATTTTACACACATTCATATTATATACACAATTTTAGGTAGTATTGATAACAAGTTTAAAAATTATTGCTACAACAATAAGGTAAGGTAGATGCGCTTCTCCCGCTGGCGCACGATAATCGCGGTAACAGGAATGGTCACCGAAATACAGAGTTTACAGCATTTTACTTTTGCCACCTAACTATAGTTCCGTGGTTGTAAGTTGGCTTTAGTAGTATAATATCTGCACTTTTCGATATTTCGATATATGGTAGGTGCGCTTCTCCCGCTGGCGCATTTATCCTGACTGCATGATGCAAATTCTTTTTATTGTCTATGTTTTTTATCTTTTTTCTTAACTTTTGCCTTTTTGACACTATTGTCACTACATTTTTTTTTTCAAGAAGGACCAGTGATTTTATTTCAAGTTGTTAATACTGACCTTATAGTGTTTTATTTTGTGTAGTTAATCAAGAATTAAGATAACTTAAGTTTATTAAGATAACCTACTAAAGGTTATCTTCGCAAAAGCCTGAAATCTCCTGATTTCTTACCTTTCCTGGCCTCCCTGTGCCACACATGTTTCACATAGTGGTGGGGTGAGCCTTCCCTATTTTCTTCCTACAATTCACCCTATCCTTGACATGGTCGCATTGGTTCATTCTTTTGTTTTATGATACGTTACATTCCTTCATGCCCGCCAACAACACATTTGTCCGCGTGGTTTTAAGCGTCTCTCTCCACGGACGAGGACCTTGGGAGGAAAATTGATATAAATGGAGTGAGAGTAGTACGAAGTAGCCCTTTGGATATCTAAGGGGAGATATCAGCTAAAGCTTAAGTACACAAATAAACCTAGTCCCAAATTAAGCTCTAGTAGGCTTGTGTCATGGACACTAGACGACGATATACATACTTAAATATATAGTAAACATCCACGACCCAGGATGAAATAGTCGAGTTCATCACAGAAACACTTGCCCTTGCCGGGATTCAAACCCATGACCACCGGCTCAGTAGGAAGCTGCACTACCACTACACCAACCGCGTCTTCAAACCAAATATTATTCAAAGAGAAAGAATAAGAAAGCCTTATTTCCGTATCCATAAAACCTTGTGTAGTATCCTAGTTTTGATAATTACTTATTTATGTTGTCAACTGTACTCGTCAAAATAAGTAAATCAACCCGTCGAGTCACGATCCGTGTGATTATTCATAGCTCAGTTTTTTTTAAAGATTATGTTTCAAACCGGTACCCAAAACCAGTTTCTAAGTCGCAAACCAATGCGAATCATACACTGTATCTTCGTAATTATTATTAAAATATTGCTAGTCTATCTATGTCGTGATAAACGCTCTAGAGGTTGTTTTAGATAAATTACCGATTTCATTCTCATAATGAAGATATATTAGTTTAAATCCGTCCGTACCAGATTTTATAAGACATCTTTCCCGTGCTTTGAGTTTTTGGGTGATATGCTCTTATTATATCAAATACGAATATGTACCTACTAAAATACCATGTTTAAAATAGCATAGTTGGTTTTGTTTCACGTATCGAGTCGCCAAACTTGTCTGACAACAGCCACGACGGGGATGAATATTATTAGCATTTTGGTGATGTGTGTTTACGGTAACTCTAAGGTCGAGGGTTCGATCGCTCATTACACCAAAATAGCGACCAGTTTTTTGGGATCGTTGTTTACGACGATGTAGCTTTTGTGTTGATCTTTATGTAACAAATAAATCCTACGGAATAGTGGCCTGGCCGCATCATTCTTTTACAATAGGTAATTGTTACATTTGCTATCCGGCTTTTTAAAAAGGTTCGCATTTCTAAGGGCTAAAAGCCTTTTTTAAGGTCCCTTTAGAGCCCTATTTGTTCGCGGATTTTTTCGTTATTTTTTATATTTTTTCTCATTGAAAGACTTGAACGCTAGATAAATTAAACGGCTAGCCGCGGCTTCTAGATCTCTGGGCGAGATTCAAAGCGAGCCTTAAATAAAGAGCTAAAATGCTCGAGTCTTTTATATCACTAGCCCGCAGCCTGAATAGCAAAATGACTCAATATTCATACTATACACCCTTATTTGGCTTGTCGTACGTACCATTATGAAGAAAAGATGATTTGCCTATCTCCCTTCCGCACCTGAAACAAAGAGAACATCATAAGTCAAGGAAGTATCATGGCACCAAAGCGATCGATGAGCAATATCGATTCAACTGGATTATTAGCAGTGGCGTAGCTAGGGGCTAGACGGGGCCATTACGCGGGGCCTCAATGCTAATACAAATATTTATTTTATTAGTGTAGTTCTAATTATATTCTAATTATAATTATCTGGAACTGCCAAAAATAGTCCTGAATATCAAAAGACAAAAAACCGGTATTTTTTTTAAAGACGCACAACACAGTGTCGACTGCTTTGTATTTGTATAGAATAACTATTTGGACAGTTTGACGTTTTGTTAGTTAAAAATAACATAGCTGGTTAGTATTTATTTTAGTTTTAAAATCTTATGCTAATAATATAAATGTGGTACAGTTATCTGTGTTTGTATTTCTTTCTTGTTGAGGTGTGCAATAAAGAATATTCTATTTATTTATCTATAGATGTTTTCCACTACAGTAGATGAACTTTACTTCGCGTGTCTTTGTGATTCAAATCATCAATTCATCGCGGTTTCCAATCGAATGAACTGAGAGCCTTCTATAGATACGGATTATGGTATGGATGGAGACAATAAATCACTAAGAGAACGAAATAAGAAGAACATTGCCTTGTAATTTTCGCAAAAGATTTTATACTATTGTCATAAAAATATCTAATTATCTAAGTGTTAAGTCCCTAAAGTCATGATCATGACCATCTTATTGGTTAAAGAGCTTTATAGCTCGCTGGCAACCTCACAAAAATGCTTGATTTCTACGCGGATATTTACGGTAAATCCTAGCAAATACGCACCTAAATACCGTGAACAGGCAGCCTAAACCTAGTATGAGAATCCACCGTATTCTTACATTCAAAATTAAGCATTTGCTAAGTTTTTCTATTACATTTTAAAATATAATAAGCATTTTACGGCCCATTTAAGGTGGTGAAGCCGACTGTACCGCATCTCGAGATTTACGACTCGCGGCGACAAATTACCCATTAGATCCTCGTTGCGATATTTACCGCGATGCATATAAAGTACCAGTTAATATGATTCATTAAAGCTCTTTAGGCCGTCCATATGAGCGGTACGGAGATGCGTATTAAAATGAAACAATCACATTTCTCAGTAGAGATGCGCAGAATGTGTCACTAAAGTGAAAAGAGTGATATAGTCGCGGATAGTGCAATACCGCGTAAATAACAGCTGTCGATAAAATTCTCATTTCAATAAAATACTTAGCATTTATTTGAATATTGATTCGTATCTACAATTGTTACTTACGCGGTATTGCACTATCCCCGACGATATGTGTCTTTAGGTCACCGAGATATGTATTATGTATCACTCATTTAGCTCAGTAGATCTTTAGACTATATCGTTCACGAGTGAGTAGAGAACTAGAGACAATCTAGATTAAAAAAAAACTAAACAACGAGAAAAACGCGAGAGCGGGCGAGTAATACTGAGATGATAGATGAGATACAGAGCTACTTGAATCTTCAGTGAGCGAAAGAGCTAGTGAGCTAAACCTAATGATATACCTAGCTCTTTAGAAACAATCACTCGCGAGCTACACATCTCTATTTCTCAAATTGAAGTGCAATTCTTTAGGGCATCACAATAACGCATCCTGATTGGTTCATTTTCCCCGCTCCACTTCTACAGGCAGCCTTAAGCTCTACTTGCCGCGATTTCGCTTGTCGCACGACAACGTCGGCAGCATCCCCCAGTTTGCTCGCGCGGTATTGAGTAGAATGCTGTCATACTACGGCAAAAGGACGTATCTTACTATGACATCCGTATAAAGATACGACCTTTTACCGCAACACGACAGAATGAGACAAAGTATTTTTTATCGGGCGACAAAGAGCCGCGTGTCATTGTAGTGCAAGTCGACCTATGATAGTCAATAGTCACTGTTGTCACGCGACTGATAAATCACAAAGCATCCATTACTTTCTGATCTGACCAGCATGTGCACTACCTTCAAAAAGTTTCAAGACCAAACACGATTTTTAATTTCATTTGCATAAATTCTTCTAAAAAACATTAAATTAAATTTGCAAAAAGACAGTGATCTCAAACATTGGGAAAAGATCTGTCGAGCTAGAGGCTACACAGCAAATAAACGGTAAGGTGTGTTAAAAAACATGTTTTGGCCACCGTAGTCACCAGACCTTAACCCCATCGAGCTTTTAAGGGATGAACTCGACCGTAGGGTCCGAAAACAATGTCCGACATCTGCAACAGCTCTATGGGAGATACTGCAATATGAGTGGAAACCACTTAGCGAAGAAACGCTACACAGACTTGCTATGAAGTGGAAAAGCGTCGAGGAGGATTTTTCGATGAGAGTAAGGTTTAACTGTTTATTATTAGATTTTTGTATGCCTTTTTTTAAATAAATTGTCATACGTTTTATTATTATTATTACTTACACTACCTACTACCAGTATTTTCAAAATAAAAGGGTGTCGTGTTTCGGCGGTTCCGGAGCAATCTACAGAATCCTACGCCAGATCAAACGAAGCAACAGAAGCAGTAGTTACGTCGCCTAAATCAAACTAGTTTATAGTTTCTTTTCTAATTTTGTAGTTCACAGGACCTTGGTAGACTTTAATGCTATATAATCGAAATAGGTATCCCCACCATCTACCACCACCTATTGCTACTATGCTATTGATACTTTAATTGAGATATCCTACAATATAGTACAAATACTCTTTATTGCACACCTCAAAGACACAGTAACAAACAAAACCATGTGAGATACAATAAAAACAAACAGAGATAGACAACAGACGGAACGCTAAATATCGATCTCTTCCAAACAGCCTTTGGATAGCTGCATTAGTTACATAGCGACACAGTTAACATACTCCATATTTTATCCACGCCAATTGAACTGACTTGATCTGGTTCGTCTATTTATGTCCAGTGCTCCCGACTGAAGGGGTCAGACTACACTTATAAGCATGCCACGTGTACTGCTGCTGGGTTATTTTCTATAATTATACATGGCAACAAGAAAAGCAATGGAGGAAATTGTAAAGATTTTCTCAAGAAACTAATCGAATTCGAAAATTACCTAGGGGGAAGTCCCCTAACGCCGGACGGCACCTAACGCCGGACACTCGAACTATCTCGGCAACTAGCAACGCGAGCGAATCAAGGAATAGTGGAAGGGGCGCGGGGGTCCCCCGCGCCTCTTCCACTTGCCGAGTTGCCGTTGCCGAGCTTCTAGTTGCCGAGATAGTTCGAGTGTCCAGCCTTAGGTGCCGTCCGGCGTTAGGGGACTTCCCCCTATACGACAGCGTTTTCATTTCTAGGGAGTATCAACTGTATTCAGGCCACAAGGGCAAGTTTACAAGTCTGAGTTTTCTGGTATTCCCCAAAAGGGAGACCGTTATTTTGCAACTACAAAAAACCGGCCAAGTGCGAGTCGGACTCGCGCACCGAGGGTTCCGTACAAACACTTTCCATCCCTAAGTGGTTAAGTTAAGTTTGCACCTGGTATGTATAGCGCCCCATATAAATTAGGTGCAAAGTTAGGTATTAAAAAAAAAACTACTTACTAGATCTCGTTCAAAACAATTTTCGTTGGTAGTTTTTATAGTTCGGAAAAAAATGCCTGTGACATACGGACGGACAGACGGACAGACAGACGGACAGACAGACAGACATGACGAATCCATAAGGGTTCCGTTTTTTGCCATTTGGCTACGGAACCCTACAAAAAAACATCTATTCCACCTTAAAAACACCTTCATAAAGTAGACTACCGAACTTTATATATGAAAACTTGAAAAAAAAAACGCATGATATAATTTTTTTTTGGTGTTACTAATACACTTCCTTCGAACGCTTTCCACCTTTCAAGGCAAACACACTGTACGACGTGTAAAGGTGTCGTTTTCGACACGACGTTCCCCGATTTGTAATGGAAAAGAACGTTCATACTCGTATGACGTGTCGATGTGTGACCATAGCTTGCCTTAGCAAACAATCAAGCTATTAGATAAATATAACCAAGCCATTCCTTTTTCAATCTCAAGCACGCAGTTATCAACCGACTATTAACCAACGATCAAATATGCAATTAATAAACCTGTCCTTATTAGATTAACATTAGCACGGTCGACAACAAAGGTTCCTACAGCATTATCCTCTCGTCGCTTTGCTTCTGTGTTATGGATTGAGCGGCGGATATGTTATTGGACTTGTATTGCAGACCAGAGTTGGGTAAAAATTAATTGAATAAGAATAAGAACAGAACTTTTATTCTTATTCAAATCATTTGAATAAGAATAAATTATTGTACCCGTAATTTAAAATAAAATCAATGTGACCAAATCATGTAATTTTTTATTTAAATGAGAAAAAATAATTATTTAAATAACATTTTATTTGATTAAAATGTTAATTGGAATAAAGTTAACTTTGTAGTATGGATGATATAAACCGATTGTATTTTGTGAGATGATTTTTACTAAGTTTTTAAATGATTGGATTTATTTGAAATTATAACTTCATTTTATTTTCTCCGTGACGAATGATTCCCGACGAAATTATTTGAATGATTTTGACGAGATTATAATCACCATGATTTTATTCTTACGAACTCTTATTCAAATTACGATTTTATTCTTGAATGCCCAACACTGTTGCAGACTGTATCTGGCGTGTCTCTTTCAATCGCGACAATAGAGCCAATCTGTGGAATTCAGGCTATTCTCCGTTGTTCTCCAATTACTTACATATGATTGGTTAGCTTTTGAGCGTGACCTCGCCTGTATGGCTTGGTTTATTTTACTTTCATTCATAAGTCAAGCTAATTTTTATTCTCAGCCCCTGAATGCCGTGATATTGTACAGTCAAGGAAATTGAAACACGAACCTTTTTCACTTTTGTCGCAATGACAAAGGGTCAAAAATGTATGCTTTTTAAGTTTCCTTTACTGTACGTACGCAGGAGGTGCCACATATAGGTAGTACACATATTTAGCCCGGTAACGGCGAACAGAAGGATGAATTCTGGCATTTATTTGTAACTAGCGACCCGCTCCGGCTTCGCACGGGAGCAATACTGATAAATTATGCATGTAAACCTTCCTCTTGAATCACTCTATCTATTTAAAAAAGCGGCATCAAAATCCGTTGCATAGTTTTACATACATAGGGACAGACAGACAGCAGGCAGCAACTTCGTTCTATACTATGTAGTGATTGATGATTCACCGGTAAGCCTTTTCGAATATTTTCAGAAGAAAATATACCTAAAGAGTCAAGCCGCCTCCTGATGTCCTAACAGATTTGTCCTGATCATTAAACTCGTAACTCTAAGTAATTCTTCTCGCAAAGTTGTTTTCGAACGTACCAGGCCCATAAACCAAGGTTAGACATGCATCGATCAAAAACGTGTTTTGAGGAAGTGTAATAAAAACCGGTTAGTTTTTGCTCCGGGCTCATTAGGCAGTTTTTTGTTGCTTCAATCATTTTTCAGGTCGTAGTTTATATAACTTGGCCGTTTATCCTGTGAAGAGTTGACACGTCGCAATATTCGTTTTTTTTTTGTTTCGAAATTGAGATACCTTGAAGATTTTGGGTTCTCACTCACAGTCATGCACGTGACTTTAACGTACGGCATGCAAATTAACTGCACGCTCCACAGGATGCCACAAACAAAATCATGTCAAGTATAAACGAATGTACTAGGATTTTTTTATTTAATTGCAGGAAAACAGTATTTATAGTAGAATTTCCCAAGTTATAAATAAAAATAATTGTTAAACGATAGCATTTAATGTGACCGTTTAACCACTTGCTCTCTGTGATGCTTCTAGAGAATTACAGAACTTATACAAGATTATTATATCTTCACCTGTTAGTTAGATACACGTGCCAAAATATACATCATAAGAATAACAGAACATCTTAATTATTTTTATTTTGACCGTTTTGACATACTTCTATCGTATCGTATTACAGGAATTAAAAAATTATAATGAGATCTTTAAGTACAAGATAGGATAGAAAATAAACCCTTAGTGGCGGAAAGGAAAATCTGGCGAAAGATTCTGGGACCAATAAGAGATGAGGTTAGCAGATGGAGACGAAGGACGAATAAGGAGTTAGAAGAGCTGGTCCTTTCCTAATACCCAACAAAATTGGCGAGATCAAAGCCACACGACTCCGCTGGCTGCGGCTAACGTATCAGAGGCGAGGACCGAGTGGACAACGTCCGGTCGGCAGCCCTAAATACCGCTGGATAAACCAGGAGCCTATGATGGCTCCGTTTATCACGTGATAAATAAGTGATAAAGCATCTGTCACTCGCATATAGTCAAACAGTGACGGATGCTTTGTCACTTATTTATCGCGTGATAAAAGCAACCATCATAGGCCCACAGGTGCAGAAAGAATCTGTGCACTCTAAATACCTTAACTGGCCGGTAATAGAGAAGAATGGCGTTCTCTTGTGTCAGAGGCCAAGATCCTCTATGGGACACTAAGCCAGACTAGGAAATAAGTAGAAAAGTGCCCGATGAACATAACTCGCATTATTACAATAATGCTATCTCGGACGTCAAAGCAGCTCAAATACTTGGAAACAAACATTTTATAAAACTTGCAGAACAGTAAATACTAGCTGGCGAGAGTTCTGGCTTGCTTACTTATGCATTACATACATTGCAAGCTGGATATCGCTCGCGGCGAGTCGCGAACTAGTTCTCCAGGAATAGACCGACTTTTCTGTAACTAACACAGTAACAGCAAAGTATACGACGAGATGAGGAGTAATAAAAAACATTCTGCGGTGACCGCAAACAAATGGGATAAGGTCAAGGAAATGAAAATGACTTAGAAATTATAGAAAGAGTTGTCAGTATAATAATAGTCATAGTAATACTATGACTCGTATTAATAAACTATACTCAAGTCTAATACAACCACACTTGATTTCGGTATCATATTTGAAATATATAATTTAATTGCTTTGCAACATTGACGTAATAATTACATGGACACACAATCAGACGGAAAAAATGGCACCCTCCCAACTAATGCAAAATCACAAATCGCATTACTTGGGCTCGCAGTCTCGTTTAGACCATGACACATGACGGATCTCAAATATGACTAAATGTTCAGTGAAAAAATGCAGAAATAACAGCTATAAAATAAAGAAAAAGGACGGAATATTCCTTTTTACGAAATTTCTATTCATTAATTAACGAATCCTATGTAAAATCATAGCATATTTTAAATTAGAATTATTAACTTTGTCCCTACAAAATGCACCTCATCACAGAACTAAAATCTAGGGAGTCGCAATAGTTTCATATTTTATTAATAAATAAAGGAGTGCAATAAATAATTATCCTATTTTTTTTATGTAAGATTCCCACGCGATCTTCAACAAAAAAAAAATAGAAATGGAGGTCACGTTTAGCAAGAGACAGACGCGAAGAATAATTTAAGCCAAGCAAAGTAAAATGGTGACATTCATAAATTAATAAAAAAAAAATGCTCTCGATTTTATTGTTTTATTTTGTCTCAGTCTTAGATATACACTGTCAGTTTAAACCTTTGAACGCCAAGAACACCTAAAGGGGACGTGTGCTGCCGTGCATACCATGCCACCGACAAATAAAATCAAACTTGAAAGGGTTTTTTCAGGGTTCCGCGTAAAAACGGGACCCTATTACTGAGACTTCGCTGTCCGTCCGTCCGTCCGTCTGTCACCAGGCTGTATCTCAAGAACGATGCTAGCTAGAAAGTTGAAATTTTTACAAATGATGTATTTCTATTGCCGCTATAACAACAAATACTAAAAATTAAATTAAATAAATATTTAAGGGGGCTCCCATACAACAAACTTGTTATAGATTATGGTACGGAACCCTTCGTACGCGAGTCGGACTCGCACTTGCCCAATTTTTTTTTTAAATGTCAATAATTTCACTTGTCTTACTCTCATTTCACATAGGTACTGAAACGATATAAGTTTGAGAAATAATGTCATTATTACTGATCCCTTATATGCAGTGTCGGGATCTTTTTATGCAGTTGTTAAATAAAAATGTAACTTAATGCGTTATTAACAATTTACGAGTTTATTTAGTTCAGACTAACAATATATTTTAATACCTAAATAAAATCATAATTAAAATATTTTTAGTATGTAAAAACCTTAAAATCTGCTCCATTCGTTCCATGTTCCAAGTTTGACAAGAGGCTTGATTCAGAATACGCTGAAAAAGTTAATTTACACGAAAAATATTTGTGGTAATAAGTACGTAAGTCAATTTGACACTTAAACGTTTGAGCAATGAGTTCTTTTGTACAAAGTAAGTAGTTGTTGTAAATTATAAATAAGCGTTATTGGCATCTACATGAACATGACAACGGTGCCACTATTTTTGTCATTTTTGTTCGGGTCTGTGGCTCTATTATAAATAATACCTCAATGCTTTGCAAGGACGCAGCTAAAGAAAGCAATACATAATATTCGAAAAGTTACCAACGATCATGATTCATGAAATACAATTTCTATATTGCTCTAACAGAAGTAAGCCCATTCTGCTTCGGCTTGCCTTACTTGCGAAGTTGACCGAAGAATTTGGTTTTGGGTTCTGTTACAAGGCGCACTATGCAACTCACCTTTATCATCAGATGTGTAGATATAGGAAGGCTTTGGACGGACCATTAGCAAGTGACCATCGGTGCAATCACAGGAGGCATCATCACATTTTGTTTCAATTTCACTAACACATCGGAGGATGGAGGTGCGTTCAATTCTGCCCTCTTCCGTTATAAAAGTATTCTTTTTTAACACGTTCACAGTCCCCATACAATGGGTTTCAATTTCCTTGGACGTCCAAGCAAACTACTTCCATCACACGATTCACACGTCCGTGCTCCACATTTGGGTCACTATGAAACGACCAGGTACGCACTCGAATTATTTCAATATACAAGGTGATTTTTAGTCGTGATGTGCAAGGGGGTGATGGGGAGGGTCACACTGATCAACTTTTACTATGGGGCCAATCATGAAATTGTTTTGAGTGCGTACCTGGTAGGCTATAGTGACCCATGTACGGGGCACGGACTTGTGGAGATAGTTCGTCGTGACCCATGTATGGGGCACTGGACTGTGAACGTGATAATTGCGGCTCCACACCTTGCGAAGTTGACCGAAGTCGAGCGAGGCGAAGTTGACCGAAGTATGGGTTTCCGCAGCGAAGTGCCTGCCACCTCCCGTACTATCATATTCGCCCAACCTCGGCCAACTTCGTGAGTATTGTAGAGGTAGGGTACCACTTTATCAGGCCAGGGATTTCTTTGACGTCGTGGTAGGTTGAGTGGCGTAGTAATAAACATAATTCCATACTACCTAGTAATACTGAGGTCAATAGCATGGCTTATAAATAACACATATATAATTTAGATTATTGAAATTCATTTCTGCGGTTAAATAAAGTTCATTCAATTATACGGTGCTATTAATCTAACATGTAACGTGAATTACTGTTGCATAAAAACTCTGCTATTAGCATTGGTGATAATTGGGTCATAACATTGAAATATACTTATTTACATTGCTAATAGAGTCAGCCTCAAAATAGCATAGAACTATGTCGCATAATCATTACATTTACGTACTATATTTATTTATATTTTGCATTTTAATGGCCTTTTATTTCGGAATACTATTTCATAATAGTATTGGAGTGGAGTCTTCTCCACGGTTGTATTAGGTAGTTAAATTCTTACAGCTATGTTTATCAATCATACAAATTAAGATCAATTCATAATTTAACAATTGCAATAAATAGAGATATAATACATGACATGTAGTCTGTCCTGTCATGTATTATCTATTTTTTATTAGAACAAGCGTCATCCCTTTAATATGCCCCGTCCAGTGCTTAAATACCTATTCTGCAATCGAACAGTTATCAGCAAAGGTAGATAAGCATTACAACAGGCTCACAATAAAAAAAAATTATGTATTGCACAATGATCTGTACAACCCTTGTACAACCATTTTGAGCATCTGGCTTTCGTAGCAACCTCTACGGCTAGCCAATAATAGCAGTCTAAAAGAGATCGTTATCCTCCTAATAAAGTAATACCCGTATTACCATATTGCAATTTAATACAGTTTCCGGGAACGTAACATGATACGTAATTACTTTCTACGATCCTATTTTGCGCATCTACTGCCGGTTATGGGAGTTGGATGCAGCTAGGGTTGTCAATGGAAAGTATGAGTGCAGCTTCAATTTTTAAAAACATGTCAGGTAAGGTTGTCTATTGTTTGACCGAAATTTATATGCAATAATATTGATTTGCTCGAATTTCACTTACCCGAATTTCATTTGCCCGAATGTTTCGTTTCCTAGAAAAGTCATTTGACATACTCTTGTATTCCCGAATATTATATGCCATAATGATACGTATGTCATAAGTATTGTTTTCCATAGTATTAAGTGCCATAATATTGTTTGATAGAATATTTAAACGCCATACTAAATATTGTTTCTGTGCGAATCCAACCTGGCTATGCATTTGAAATTGTCTAAAATTGATTTTTTTTTCTAGTCATTTCTAGCATTTTGATGTAATAATCGTCTATTTACGATGTACACGTGCAAGCAAGCATTTTGACTATATATTGTGGCCACGTATGTACTACATGGTCACAATACAAACCTAACCTAAAGTTTTCGGTTCTGGTCGAATGTCGTACGTCCTTTTATCGTAGTTCTTCCAAAACTGTAAATTAGGCTAGGATTTGTATTTTGAAGCAAACATTCTGAAGCTCCGCTCGCTTCGCTATACGGGTCACAACACAAACCTAACCTAACCCATAGTTTTCGGTTTTAGATCCATGTACTATTTGGTAGCAGTTCTTCTAAAACTAGGTTAGATTGTAAATTAGGAAACTGTAAATTAGATTAGGATTTGTATTTTAAAGCAAACATTCTGACGCTCCGCTCGCTTCGCTCGCTCCGCTATACGGGTCACAACACAAACCTAACCTAACCCATAGTTTTCGGTTTTAGATCCATGTACTATTTGGTAGCAGTTCTTCTAAAACTAGGTTAGATTGTAAATTAGGAAACTGTAAATTAGATTAGGATTTGTATTTTAAAGCAAACATTCTGACGCTCCGCTCGCTTCGCTCGCTCCGCTATACGGGTCACAACACAAACCTAACCTAACCCATAGTTTTCGGTTTTAGATCCATGTACTATTTGGTAGCAGTTCTTCTAAAACTAGGTTAGATTGTAAATTAGGAAACTGTAAATTAGATTAGGATTTGTATTTTAAAGCAAACATTCTGACGCTCCGCTATACGGGTCACAAAACAAACCTAACCTAACCTATAGTTTTCGGTTTTAGATCCATGTTCTATTTGGTAGCAGTTCTTCTAAAACTAGGTTAGATTGTAAATTAGGAAATGTAAATTAGATTAGGATTTGTATTTTGAAGCAAATATTCTGACGCTCCGCTCGCTTCGCTCGCTCCGCTATACGGTTCACAACACAAACCTAACCTAACCTATAGTTTTCGGTTTTAGATCCATGTACTATTTGGTAGCAGTTATTCTAAAACTAGATTAGATTGGGTTTGTATTTTGACGCTCCGCTATACGGGGTCATAAAACAAACCTAACCTACAGATGTCGGTTTTCGACCTATGTTCCAATGGATAGCATATGAAATTATAGCATGTGACAATTATGGATTACAATCTTTATGGAAAATGTGATTATTGGAATTAATATTATGGGAAACAAAGATTCGGGCATAGGATTAATATGGCAAACAATGATTATGGGAAACATAATTATAAGAAACAAGATTCGTACAATTGAATATTATGGCAGACGAAATTCGGGCATATGAAATTCGGGCAAGTGAAGGTATACCGTCAGGTAATGATTCTTTTTGTACCTAATTCTTAAAAAGAAGTAAAACAACAGTCCTCTAAACATCCTTAAAATACCGTATATATTTTGCAGAATTTCCTTTTGAGTCCATAAGCCCTATTTTTATAAAATTGTCACCCAAGTCTCAAGTAATTCATTTAGTCGAATGGCATTACATAGTACCTAATTAAAAAACATCTCGAATACATTATACATATTACAAATCATATTATCCAAATTAGGATTTGTTAGCCAGTTTAGCCACTAATGACTTAGTCACTTAGGGAGATCAGGTCTTCAGGGGGGCCGCCGGCATAGCGCGTTATGGGGCAGTCGTGAATGATGTGCTGAATGATTTGCAGAGCAACAAAACGTCATAAAACGCGTAATAGGCTGACTGTCCACTGCAGTGAAGCGGAGCGGAGATGAGCAAAACGGACCAATCATTTTCCTCAGATTTAAATGCACTTCTTTAGGCTTCACAAAGCCGCAGCCTGATTGGTTCATTTTCTCTGTTCCGTTAGTGAACAGGTAGCCCCACCACTACCTACGTCATTCCGCCGTCGTTTCGATCGCCTTTAATTATGCGTTAAAAACCTACCCGAAATCCCGATGAACTGACGTATTCCTTTTTCAACTCGATCAAAAACCAGAGCCTCTGACAACCCTGGCTGCAGCGCCCCACTCCTGCCTGACCGGAGTGGACGACCCCATAAAAATAAATCGCGCCGATACCTACGAGCGAGGTCGATGACCGATACGAGAACACGGTGCGTCACGGTGACCGAAACCGACCAAATTGGCGAGATTGAATATATCGAGGTAGATTAAATTGAGATAAGATGTCCCATTGGTCTATTACCACCAATTCTACAGCAATTTTAGCAGTGGCACGGCGTTCTTAGGACCCGATTCCGTATTTTATTATAAAAAAAGTAGGAGGCGCCCACAACCACGTCAGCGTATTTTTTTTCTTTACCGTAGACGGGTAAAAAGTATGCTATCTTTGGATGTCCTGCTATCCCTGTACACAAATTGGTTAAAATTTGTCCAGCCGTTTCGGCGTGATGAGAGGACAATGGAAATTATGACCAAAAGATGGCGCCAGGCTGGCGTGGCGCCGCGCGCCCGTACAAAACAAATGACGATCCTGCATCACGCTATTAAGATTTTTCCTGAAATCGTGACCCCTCTATAGAAAACTGATTTTCAATACAAATCTAGAATTTTATAATAGTACTAGCTGTGCCCCGCGGTGTTACCCGCTCATCCCACGGGAACACTAAATTTATTCGGGATGAAAAGTATCCTATGTCCTTTCCCGGGTCTCAAACTATCTCCATACCAAACTTTGAACTTTGACGACGCGTTTGGCTCGGTTTGTAGACACCTGCCTACTGAGTCGGCGGCCCCGGGTTCGAATCCCGGCCGGGGCAAATATTTGTGCAAAATATTTGTGCTTGGGTCATGGATGTCATCTATATATGTATTTATATATTATGTATATCGTCGTCTAGTACCCATAGTACAAGCTTTGCTTAGTTTGGGACTAAGTCGATTTGTGTATAATTGTCCCTAAATTTTATTTTTTTTTTACTTCATCTAAGTCGGTTCAGCGGTTTAAGCGTGAAGAGGTGACAGACAGACAGACAGACACACTTCGCATTAATATTAGTATGGATGGATAGATGTAAGCTGAATCGGTCCCGGCTAATAGTCTAGAGATTTCGTTATACACACGCCATTGAAGGTCACCTGAAGATGTTATCATGACAACCTCCGTCCTAGATAGCCTACTAATTAACAGACTATGTAACAGCATAACGTTACAGATACAGGAAACGACGAGACACACATCTAGTTACATAACGGCAATGCACTTACATAAACATAATGTATCATTAATTACTCGGGAAGCTGCAACATGATCTTATAAAAGTAAACGCATCATTTTATGAACACGTGTATGTGCCTATTACTTTGCATTTAGTCTCTAATCTCTATTATTATATTATTACTGATACTGACTTTCTAATATGTGTAATAACAATCATCTTACAGTAAAAGATGGTTCAGTAACCTCTAAAAACCTTAATAAACAAGATTACAAGAAACTAATTTCCATACCTGAGAAGCAATAACCCCGCGAGGCCTCCGGTACTTGCGAAACAAAACAATGTAAGTGATACGTTTAATACATGAAGTTACAGTGTTATACAAATCTCTAAAGATGTTCCGATTTGTATGGGACATATTATCGAGAACGTTCTTTCCCCATACAAATCAGGAAACGTTCTCGAGAACGGAACATCTCTAGTTATGCATCTCAGGTACCAATTTGAGCCCCACTAGAGGTTCCGACCTCTTAACTTGCTTCGCTAAATTAAACTCATCAAGCCCTTGGCAAAATCCAACAAAACTTGTCGATTGCGTAATGTCTACTAACGTGTACTTAATTGGGACATTAAGTATATGGGATCAAGAAGACTGATCAATCAGCTCACAAACTAGCCCTTATTATTTTGCGATATTTCGGAAGAATTACTTAGTTTCCGATGCTTATTATTTGGTAGAATACTTTGGGGATCTAATAGCTTTTGAGCTGCTCTATCGACTATCTTTGATTTGGTTTTAGGACCGACCTGAATGTAATAGTGATGCTTTATACAGGCTATAAATCATCAGAAATAAAAGGTACCAAGCGTAATACATCTAACTATTTATAGGTACTGTGCTAATGATTTTTCAGCTATTAGTGTACCATTCGGTTACCTGTAAATATTAAAAAAAAAACTTTTTTGCGGTCCTCGTGAACTGCAACAGATAACGAAATGACGTACTATGACACCTTATGTTGTAAGTGAAGAATTTGAATAAAAACCTTGCGACACCACTCGCTGGTCAGACTTTAACGTGCAGGCCGTCCTTTCTTTACATATAACTTCAAAGGGGCAACGGCTTGATTCGCAAATTCTCGGCGAGTGTACAACCGGCACGGTAACCAGTTCAAAAGTATTTTTGCAACGTAGCCCACGCGCGCGGGGCGCCCTGTGGGGAAAGCGCCCGCGCAGTGAAAGTGCGCCGATCCGGAACGGGTTTGCAACTTTGTACCCTTGCGTGTCCTGTGCCGATATCGATTGGAAAGCCCGAAAACGTGTATAAAGGCCTCTAGTGCTCTCCAGTACCCTTACCACGAGTTTACAGTGACCGCACATGCTAGAGCGTAAACGGTTTGTATGGAGAATCGTAGTTTTACAAAGGAACCGCTAAAGGCGCTTTGCTATTCTCCATACACATTTACTCTGTCTCTAGTGAGTACGTGAGTACGGTCACGTTATCTCATGGTAAGGGTACTGAGCAAAAACATCTCGCGCATGCTTTTCCCGTATAATTAATGTGGCTGGTCACATCAGATCGGTGATTATTCAAGCGTTTTATCGCCTCATTACCGTGACCGCGATATTATATTGGCCAATTCATTAAAGCAACCAACATAATTTTGATAAGAATTTAAAAAATCTGCGTCTTCTACAAAACAACCGAAAATGGCATACGGGATTCGTCAATATTGTAGCTTCGGTAATGAGGCGGTTAAAACGCTCGAATAATCGCCTTTATTTGTCGTTAAAAATATACTACCGCATCGGGGCAATCACAGGAATCATAGCACTGTCGCATTTTGTTTTCATCTCTCCTGTTCGGAAAGTGTCATTTTCATGAGTAGATAGCCGGGTGGAAAATAGCTTTTCCATCCCTAGGGTGGAAAGTAATTTTTTTTTAATTGCCATGGAGTCAAAGATAATTGCCTTCTAGATGCACGTCGTCACCAACTAAATTAGGTACAATCTAGTCGGCCGTGGTAAGTGGCCATTGAAAGAAGGTCTCCAAAGGTTAGATATAGGCAAGCTTAATTGATTTATATCTTATTCTTAAATTTAAATTTCCCTTATATTCATAATACATACATATAATTCCGTCCCACATTTATTGATAGATCGTACATTTATTTAAAACATAAAATTGAAACCATTGGATTGTTTTTGTTTTAACTTTTTAAATGTTGGCGGTACGTAAATCTTAACTTTTTTTATATACATTAAAAATAACAAGAATGAAAGTTTGCAGTAGAAAAAGCGGGAACACGAGATTAAATATAAATACCGTGTCTTTAATTGATTATTTGTTAAAAATGACATGGACATTAATAACTCGCTCATGAAATATGTGCTCACTTCGTTCGAGCGCCAGAAATATCTCGGGTGCAATGGGTCACTTTCTACCCTCGGTTAACAATCTACTATTAAATTATAAAATAAATATAAATAACATCCCTGACCCAGGAACAAATATCAGTATCAGTATCGAGTTCATCACACAAATATTTGCCCCGGCCGGGATTCGAACCCAGGACCGCCGGCTCAGTACGCAGGTGCACTGCAAACTCGCTCTTAGGTGATCCAGATAAGAACCTCTCAATTTTCACCAAAACCCGAATCGCAATTTGACAGCTCACAGACTGTACTAACCAGTTACAAGCGTCAGGTTCAATTTTGAAAGTACTGTTCATGGTCATAATTACATTTTCTTCAATTTCTTACATTATCAATTTATCATCAAACCCTTGCCAGCCTTATCTAATCTTAACATGACATGTGATGCGATATGGTAGGGTCATTGTCAGTTCAAAAACCAAAATTTGTCCCTTCGGTGGTCAAAAGTTAAGAGCTTGTATGAATCTAGGTTATGTTGCTATTACATCGGATTATAGAAGAGGGAACATTCTTTATTTTCACAGGCATTTAATCAGAAAATTAGGCCCTGGAATCCTTAATTTCGCAAAGGTCCACGGAAAGACACGCACCTAAATCTGACAATGATCCGGTAGTCACTGTCACCATCTACATATTGATAAGATTTGAGCATTTGATTGCTCACAACTTTTATAACACAAAATCCAAAACAAACATTGCATTATAGAATTGCAGGGTGTCATGTTGTAGCGGTTCCGAAGCAACCTGCTGACTCCTAGGTCAGATTGACGCGACAGAGCCACACAGTTACATCTAAGTCTAACTAGTTACTTTTCAGTTTTTCTATTAGTAGCATAACATAATGATCATACCCGTGGTTTTTCGGTGCACAAATTATTTGATACTAGGCCGACTGTAGTTTCCTTACAAGACAGAAAATGGTGCCTTTTCTGTCTTGTAAGGAAACAATAACATTTATTTCGACGACGCGTTTGGCGCAGTTTGTAGACACCTGCCTACTGAGCTGGTGGTCGCGGGTTCGAATCCCGGCCAGGGCAAACATTTGTGTGAACTCCACTATTTGTGCTTGGGTCATGGTATATTTATCTATATAAGTATGTATATCGTCGTCTAGTACCCAAAAATAATACAATCCTTCTTCAGCTTAATTTGGGACTAGGTTGATTTGTGTGAGGTTGTCCGATATTTATATTTATGTATTTATTTATTTTTATAAATTTTATAAAACCAAAACAGTTATTTACAAGCTTCGTAAAAGTTTAGTATATGTTTAATATTCATGAATTATTAATTAACATAGAATTAAATGTTCTATCTTACAGATATACATATAACTATCTCTACCATGTAATGGCAAAAGGCTGTATTTTTACATGGATTTCATAGTAAGATACAACTTTTAAACGTGGCACGGCACATAACTGTACTACAGGCTAAAATCTAGTTTGAACCTAATAAGAATAATAAAATAAAAAAATATTAATTTGTAGTATCTGCCAAAAAAAAATCTATCAATTTTCACCTCTATTACATAAGTATTAAATAACTGCTTGGGTAAATATTACTCAAATTGCTTCATTCTTGCTCGATTTCCCAACAAATTTAAAATAACTAGCTTCTGATCAATGATTGGAAACTAGTAGTTTTAAAACTGAGATGGGAAGAATAGAGTTTTTAACAACACTACACCTTAATAAGCATAGACCATATTGTGAATTACTGTGAGGAGACTTGTCCTTGCTTAACATATTCGCTGCGGCAATTATGTTAACTTATATACCACAGGAATCTAGAGACCCCGTACTGCAATGAACATGTAAAATAAATATCAGACAACCTTATACCTCACACAAATCGATCTGGTCCCACAGTAAGCACTAGTAGGCTTGTGTTATGGACACTACATAACGATAAACATGCTTATATGGATAAATACATACTTAAATACAAATAACATCCATAACCCTGGCACTAATATTCGAGTGTCACATAAATATTTGGCCACGCCGGAATCCACTTCCAGGACTGCAGCTGGCAGCTGCATAACAACAATGTTGTCAAATGCTTATTAATATAATGCTATTATTAATAAGTAAGAAACAGAAGCCATCATGCGTAAGAGGTAAGAAACAAAATAGTGTTATTTAAATTTGTAAAAAGTGATTTTGTATCTACTTCTAATTCTAATCAGCTGGAAGTTATGTTTCAATGTGACCTTTTCAAAATATGATTTTCATGTTAACCCTTAAATGCATGAATTAAAAAAACACAATATTATAAAATATTATGTTATTTCAAATAAATGTTTCTAGTTTTCAACCAGTAATTCATTTTTGTTTATGTAAGCTGCATCTTACACCATGCATTTAAGGGTTAACAATTTTATTATAATAATTACTTCCAACTTCCAAACAACAATTTCCATTCAATTATTACCAACTTTTTAATTTTAAAAACCGTTCTGCACGGTCATTGCGTTAGTTGACTCTGAACTAAAATTGTAATTAACTACTAATGACATATTTAAACATTAACTATTTACAAGTCTAAGGTATAAATAAAACAACCAACCGAAATGTCGCATTAACGTTAACATGCGACGTAATAATCCAAAATATTAGATAAGTACGTCGTTAATTATACTAAGTTTCAAAACGAGTTGTGCTTACCATTGTGGACTCAACGAAGCGAGTACAGGGGCACAGCATGATTCCAAATAAACAAATAATTCACAAAACGAAACACTTCGTTCACCACATCACCTATTATCGACTAACGAAATAAATGCACTAATACAAAATCACCAACAAAATCTCAAGATTTTACACACGACATACACAAACAAACACCTTTGTCAAACTTGCGAAACGGTAGATGTCAAATCGAAATATTTTTTTCTAGAAACTAATAAAATATTTACGATCCGCGCCAATCGAAGCGATTTTAATGTTACGATCGCAAAACTACAACAAAATTCTACAGAGTAACACGTTTTACGAATGCTATGGAGTAATATAACAACAAATTTGTTTTTACACACGTAGGCTTATCACGCAACCGAATTATATCGAAAACTGCTTCACGAGCGAGGTGCCGTGCTGATAGAAGCAAACAATGCTGCCAACATAGCGATGCAATTTTGACACATTAGGTGATACCAGCTCTTAAAGAAATAACTGCTAAATCAAAATAAAATGATGTGTAAATTCTACTATAGAATAGAGTAAGGCTATTTGCTGCAATACTTAAGTTTAGATAAAAGGTCTTATTGTGTTTAGTGTGATTAGAATCGGTTGGTACAGTAACTGGTTTCCTGCTGTCAATGTCATTCAAACGACTTGGTACTTTCCTGTCGTCAACCTGATTTAGACTTCCGGTTCGTGACTTAAGATGGCCGCATGCGTTTAAGTTTTGTTGTTCGTTATTTATTCATTTTTGTTATTCAATGTGTAGTATTGATAGCGTATTGTGCAGTGATCTAACGTATGAGTGAATAGCTAATGAAGAATTCAACTTGAAGCGTTCATAGCCCTTCCTGGGTCAAGGCCCGATAGTCCGCGTGGTTTTTTGTAAATCGCTATCACTTTACAAAAAGCAAAACCTCACCGAACAACGGCATGCTCTACGAGCAAACTCGAAATTGGCGAAATCATCATTAACTTTGATGGAAGCCATATTTTAAAATTAGAATTAGATTAGAACCTGATTTATGTAAATCCACGAATTAACTTATCTATGGATTACGCTTCTCTTAAGAAACTTGTTCTCAAAACCTCGCGTAAAAATTCGTGCGTAATATCAGTCATTGGGTTGTCAAGTCGTAGCAAAAAAACATTGAACTGTTATTGTTCGACGAATATAGAAATAAACAGACCTTCGCTAGCTGCTCCTGGTAAATTTTGACATTCTGTTGATCTCGCTCTTACAAATTGATTATGAATTGTGCTATCCTAGTCAAACGTTGAAATAGTGTGGAACATCGCCCGCAGGTAAAAATATTGACAAATACTTAAGAAATATAGTATAAGCTTTTGCCTGCGGTTTTGCCCGCGCAAAGGGGTGAAAGTGACTAGTGAGAAATCTGTCTAATCTATGTCAAATGTATTTCGTAGATTTTCAAAACAGTGTGTAGATTTTAATGTGCTCTTTCCGAATTTCAACTTTGTCTCTGCCGATCAAGCCGCCATAATTTAAAAAATCGACTTATAGAGTTTGACAAAGTAACTATACAACGTCGTATTGTGTATTACTACTGTTTCAAACGAACACCTGCATATTACAAACGGTTATCATTAGACAAATGCTACTCTGACAAACAAAAATAACGCACACTAGTAAGTTAAAAGATCAATTCAATCATAATTGCATATCTTTAATACTTAGTTACATTCGCCTCGTTTTTTTCTTATTATTTGTAGAACCTGTAAAAACGCGGCAATATTCTCGAGGAATTAAAAATTTTAATACTACAGACGTAGTGTTGTTTAATTTACAGAAACCAAAACGTTAAAAAAATGCTTTGAGCGGGATTTGAACCCACGTTTCCACGGTGTTCCGAGCCAGACAGGTGAACTAATAATTGTTCTACCAAAGCCATTAAATAAAGCATAGAATTTTTCAACTAGTATCTACTTATATAGTAATTTGCAATGGAGTCCACATATAGCAGTGCTTGCAGGTAAATTAAGTTCAGCGGCGTACGCTGTTAGGAAAATTAGACAATTGAGTAATGTTGATACAGCTCGCTTAGTTTATCATAGTTATTTCCATAGTGTCATGTCATATGGTATTCTGGTTTGGGGCAAAGCAGCTGACATTCAGACTATATTTGTGCTACAAAAAAGAGCCATTCGTTCTATATATAACCTAAATTCTCGTGACTCCTTAAGAGACATTTTCAAAGATATAAACATCTTAACTGTAGCGTCCCAATATATTTATGAGAGTATTATGTATGTTATTAGAAACCTAGATTCATTTACAAAAAAATCCGATGTCTACAGTTTTAACACTAGAAATAAAAATAAAATTGCTATTAGAAAGTTTCGTGTTCGTAAAGTAAGTAAATCATTTTTAGGCCAATGTATTCATTTTTATAATAAGTTACCTGATCATGTTTTAAAATTAGCCTTTCCATCTCTCAAAAATTATTTAAAAAAATCTCTAATGTCAAAAGCATATTATACAGTAGAGGACTATCTGACAGACAAAAATGCATGGCCTGAACCAGAAACCGCGTAGCTGACTCCTTCTTAGATTGTACCTAACTAGTTTAAGGGACACAGTTCTAATAAGAAAGCATATCAAACGTAGATAAATTGTGATAAACCGTCAGGCTTTCTTGTAGTTTCTATTTTATTCTTACACTTTTCCTCACTTATATCTTAAAATACACTTTTAATATGTTTTCTTGTCGAACTACGTATAGTTAAGTTCATATCATTGTAATAGTTAAGTAACTACTAATGCTTTCTGAAAAAATGACTTACTGTTGAGTTTCTTTCGGCGTTTCTTCTCAACAGTGGTCTCCTCTTGTGAAATGCCGGTAGACTCAGACATGTAAAAGTGCCCTTGTGGCCTACTTGCAGAATAAAGTTCATTATTTCATTATCCTTTAGGGTGGCATCGTAGCACCATCTACCGTAAAGATTGTGACTTTTGTTAAAATAAAAATATATTTACCCTTGCAGACGTTACGGATTGTGATTAAATCAAAAAATAAGTTTGATACTTTTGACACAGCTCTTATTAGATAAAACAAATTTAAAATTTAACGCGTTTCTATTGTGTTTATGTAATTTGAAACATTTGAGGTAACTTTTATCAATTGATTAATAAATTTTAAAGTTATAAAATACCATCCTATATAGACGGAGAGCTAGCGACCAAATCGGTCATGTGGCTTCAGCTGTATTGAAACTCCGTTAGCTACTTCTCTGAACAACCTTTTCCTATATTCTTCGTGCTGGCAGGCCGCGGGCGGTGGGTGCGGGTGTAGTGGGGTAGGGGAAAAAAATTAAAAAAATGTGGGCTCAGCGACTTTAATTTTTTTTTCAAACAGTTGCTCTCTACTCCCTATGCACCCAAAAAAAAAATTAAATCGATCGGGTGGTGGGAAGGGGTTGCCAGCGTTAATTAAAAGTACCAAAATAATAATAATTTTCATGTGGGCTCAGCTGTATTGGCTTTTTTTCTGACGCGAGATTAATCAATATGTAAGCCCCAAAAAAAATTCCATGCAAAAATATCGGTGGGAAGGTATCCGAACAACTGTTTGAAAAAAAATTAAAGTCAGCAGCCCACATTTTTTTAATTTTTTTTCCCCACCCCACTACACCCGCACCCACCGCCCGCGGCCTGCCAGCACGAAGATTATAGGAAAAGGTTGTTCAGAGAAGTAGCTAACGGAGTTTCAATACAGCTGAAGCCACATGACCGATTTGGTCGCTAGCTCTTAAGGCGACTCCTAATCCCAACGTCCTTGAGGATCTAGGCGGAGCCTAACGTTATTCCCCCCGCCGACCGTGCGCCCCCGGAACATTACTTCGTTCATAATCTCGTTGAGTGGCGTCTAAGCAGCTTCATACACTCGCATAGTCCGAGCGAGAGTTGAAGATGAACAAACCTTATAATATTTAAAGGCATTGAAAAATCTCGAAGTAAAATAAATCATTTAAACAATGATATAATTATTGCGGATTACTAAATATCTATTTACCCACCACAGTAGAATATTAAAAATAAAATGCATTAAAGCTATTTTCCAAAAAAATAAGTGAAATTGGCCATTTGGAAGTCTCGCATCGAAAAATACTTTTTAGTTTCTTTTGTATGTGTAGGTACCTACCAAAAATAGTTAAAATGCCGACAAGATTCTTGATTATACGTGTAAAATCATGCAGAAATAAAAAATATCGTTTTTTAATAAATAAATCATATCGTGACCCAGCGGATGAACCGATATTTTAACATATTAGTGGAGGCACAGCTTTATCCCCCGGGTCATGCTGCTGCTCTAATGAAAAGATAAACTATAAATAATAGAGCAACAAACTCAACTTTACCGTTGGAAAACGGATTTACGTCCTTTACCTACTTATAAACAGTGATAGTTTTTTATGACTACATTAGTATGTAATGTTCTCAGATTTTCCCCTATACTTGTTGATATTGACGATATTTTACTAGACGAATTTTTTGGCTAAATTTCAATGTTCAAGGTCAATGGATACCCTATAAATGTTAATTTACTTGAGTGTCAAAATATGCCGATGCTGGAAAGGAGAACTTATCTAAGCGACATTTTTGGGGATTTTGAGTTACACACACTGTTGGGATCGGCAGATTTTTCTGCATCGAATGGGTTGGGTCTCGTATACATCTGTCTGACGACTTTTGTGTCGCTTATCCCGTCGGTGATTTAGAGAATCTCTACTTTTTTTTCTACTAAACGACTTGATTTTTGAGGTTTTTCTAGCAAAATGGAGATTACATAAAAAGTTTTTTGCATAATAATGAACCTTAGAGCTTTTTTACTTATTTGTCAAAACAGATCAAACAACTTGGATAATTTTTCTTTATTGCAGTTAACCTTGCACTTGTTGGTTAACTGTTTTTACCTGATCGTAAAATATATAATGTCGTTTGAGGCATTTTACCTATGTCTTTATGATAAAATTGACATAAAGGTAAATTATGAAAGAAAAATTGAATGTGATCCACTGCAGTGTAAGCAGGACTCGAACCTGCGACTCTAAGTTTTTTTGCGGCATAAAGAGCCGTATCTTTTTTAGGGTTCCGTAGTCAACTAGGAACCCTTATAGTTTCGCCATGTCCGTCTGTCCGTCCGTCCGTCCGTCCGCGGCTTAGCTCCGTGATCATTAGTACTAGAAAGCTGAAATTTGGTACGAGTATGTGTATATATAACGCCGACAGAACGGTAAAATAAAATAAAAAAAAAAAAATATTTTTCGGGTACCTCTCGAACACCTAAAGTGGGGGTGATTTTTTTTCTTTTCAACACTGGTGTGTGGGGTATCGTTGAATAGGTCTTGTAAAAATAATAGGGGTCTTCTAACATTATTATTTGATAAAGTCAGCAGTTTTGGAAATATTCGCTCCAAAAACAAAAAAAAAATGTGTCCCCCCCCCCCTCTAACTTTTCAACCACGGGTCAAAAAAAATCAGAAAAATTCATGTTAATGAAGCCTTATAAGTACTTTCAATGAAAACTATATTGAACAAAATCGGTTGAGCCGTTTTTGAGTTATCGCCAAATTTCATATTTTTTCTGTAAAAGGTCGTAAGTTGACTTCCGGAAGGTAATAAGTGATTACAGTTTCTAGGGCGTTTACGACCTTTTTATAGAGCTTAAAATCTTTCTTAACGTAAACCTCGGGCTTAAAAAAGCAGTTTATTGAGAAGGATGAGCAACTACGGAACCCTACACTGAGCGTGGCCCGACATGCTCTTGGCCGGTTTTTTATTTTACGTTAACTTAGAAGTTCCAAATTTTATTGGGTGGGTGTAGATTTCTTGATCTGCAGATCGGTTGACATACGGCAAACGTGTCAGCCCTACTTTAGTTTAGCGGTTGTCTGAGTTACGTAAGCTATTTGGGTTTCGGCGTTCCTTCCGCGATCGATTAATTTGATCCAAGATCGTTTCATTGCCCTCTGGCAAACTTAGAGAGAAAAATTGTGAGCATTAGTCAAAAATCAAGTCCGGGCATTACGATGAGTCTAAATAAAGTTATATATTTTTTCATTAATTCAACTGTAATCCGATCATTAATATATGGCTTTTAAACGATATGTAATAAAAATCAGGTTTTTATTTTATAAACGGTAAACAATTGGAACAGAACTTATGGCCAGGCTAGGTATGTCTAGCTAGGCCCGGCGGATATGTCAATAATTACTAACGCTCATTTAGATTTAAATATGAAGTGGGAAATTTATTGATGCAAATATGTATTCTGACTATATTTACATAAATAAGCCCTCATGCCAAAATTGTCACTTGCCTTCTTGAACTAGAAAATTATTGTAATTTTTGATAATGTATTTTTATATCATATGTCATGTACTGTACTAGTGACGCAACGAATGTGAATACTTACAATAAATATTTTTGGGCGGAGGTGGGTCCAGAACAAGACATAATTTGCGACCGGTCGCTACTCTTGTACTGGGTTTGTCTCTATGGTAACTACCTGCCCGGTAGTTAACTTGGTGAATGGCCTCGGGGGGAGCTCACAGTTGCCTTGATCCTCGAGGCAAAACTGGTTGGGCTCCTTCCCGCGGTTACTGCCTGTTAACTACCTGGTTCTAACGAGGAAACAGGTAGCACGGAAACAACCAGTTGAGCCTCTAGAAATCCAAACCCTCCTTACTCCGCATATCCCACACAGTCAGCTGCAAGCGATGACGTGGCATGTCGCAGCGGGCTTTCCATCCACTAAGAAGGATGGTTAGCGGTAGAATGCCACCCGCGTGTTTGTGCCGTGCGCGGGGACCCGTACGGATGGAAAACGAGATCCTGGTAGGTTGAGTCGGACGGGGGTCGGAGTCGTTACCCTTGAAAGACAACACGCCACTTTGGCTCGGGATTCATCTCACACGGGCGGTCACGTCCTAGCCAGACGTGATCAATCGGCTGTTGCGTCCAGTCAGATGGCCGCGGGCGAGTGCCCTGGGGTGATGGGGTCCGTAGTCGGCGGCGCACGATTCCTGAGTCGCCTGTGGAGGTGACGATGGTTTTGGTGCCGTGCGGACTCATGGATAACTCATCCGGGGGCGCTATATCGGGCTGGTATCCCTGATGCGTCAAAGCATCCCCAGTAGGAGGGCTCCAAGGAGGGTGGGGAGCCAGTCTGACGAAGTCTTATGTGGTAGGTTAAATGGATTTCTCATTACCTAAAACGACGAGAAAGGGAGGACAAGCCGTACCCGCAAGGGAGGAGGCTAATGCGCAAGGCGCTACACTGGGTGTTACTGCAGGCCGCAACACTGCCTCTGGCAGAGATGCGGGAGCGGGCCCCAGCCACATAGGTGGACGTGGAGGTAGAGGACATGCTGGACCTGTTCACTTCAAAGGTGCCGTCCGATCTTTTCCCCAAGGGTCGAAAAGCGGACTCGCTCAGAAGGGACCCGAAAGGGGACCCACTGAAGCGACCGGAGGAGTGAGCAGCAAAGGCATGCCGAAGCCTACCGGCCAACCGTGCCGTACAGCCCTTCCGAATCCGACTGGGAATGTGCCCCATGAAGCGAGTGTGCCCAAACCTCAGGGTGAGGGTGCACAAGCCGAGGGTTTCGTTCTCAGCAAGAGGCAGAAGCGGCGTAATAACGCGCGAGCAAGAGCCCGTCTGACTTCACAGACGGGCGCAGGTGTGACACCGGACGCACCTGCAACCGCGGCCCCTTCAGGGCAAAACAAAAGGCCACTGGGTTCGAGTGGCGACTCTACTCTGCTGGCTAGCGCCTCCAAAAGGACGAAGGTAGGGTCGTATGCGGAGGCGGTGGCGGCGGAGAGATTGGCCATTATCCCAGTGGACTACCCTGCCGTCAAGATTCAGGCTGGGCATCTGTCCGCTATCCAGGGCGCAGTACTAGCGCTCCTGGACGGTGCACCTGATCCCCTGCCGAGAATCGTGATCGGCAACATTGTGGGGGGCGCCCTCCACGTCAGTTGCCAAGGGAGGGGGGCCTCCACGTGGTTCAGCTCAGCAATCGGAGGAGTGGAGATTGCTGGACTGCACCTTAAGGTCGTGGACGCCAAGGATCTGCCGAAACCGGTCAAAATGGCCTGGAAGACGCGGGTCGTTGGCGCCCAGGACGTAAAACTAATGCTCCGTGTGCTGCAGAGGCTTAATCCTATGCTGCATACGGAGCAATGGAAGATAATGGACACCCTGATGTCAGACGCAAGCACCCGACGCATCATCTTGATGGATCGGGAGTCGGCGGATGTCATCAAGGCGTCCAACTATCAACTCTTCTCGGGGGTGGATCTGAGCTCTTTCAAGCTCCTCGAGGATGCGGAGGAGAGGATGCTTGGGAGGGCGGAGGTCGACCACCGGGCAACCGGGGGCGGGGCGGCCACAGAGGGCGATGTGGCCGCGTGTGGGGACGCGAACCCAGTGGGTGGTGCGGTACTGGAAGGCCCAGCCGATGACGCCGCAAACGTCGAGGCCAAGGAGGCACTGTCGGCAGACGGTGCGGAGGCCAAGACGGTAGAGGCAGAGGCGGGCACGGAGCCGGACGCGACGATGGTGGAGAGAGAGTGGAGGGAGGATCGTGCTGGGTCACGCATGGGTCGAGAGTCATCGCCGTTGTCAACGGTGGACTCGGAGGCCTTGCGTGATATGGCTGATCTGTACCTGGGATGCGACCTCTCCCCCATGTCTAGCGAGGCGCCACCACAGGCCGCTGATCTCAGCAGGCCCAAAACCACATAATGGCGCAATGGCGGGTGTAAGGTGTGTACAAATTAACCTACAACACAACAAAGCAGCCACAGCCCTTCTGGCGAGGCAGTTAATTAATGATAAATTCGATATTGCTCTAATACAAGAACCATATATTTATAAAGGGGAAATTAGAGGTTTGGGCGGAACTGGCGGTACCATACTGTACCACTGCTCCGATGATAATATGAGGACATGCATCTACGTCAGAAATGGCATCGATGCTATGCCTTTACATGCTTCCTGTTCCAGGGATCTTACCAGTGTTAAGATCCAGAATAAAGGGGAGGGGAAGGCTCTTATCTTCTCGTCAGCCTACCTCCCTTACGAGGCGACGGACCCGATAACACAACAACTGCGGGATCTTGTCGTCGAAGGCAGCAAGGCGAACACCGACCTGATCATCGGCTGCGACGCGAACGCTCACAATGTCGTCTGGGGCAGCTCGGATGTCAACAAGAGAGGGGAGAAGGTACTGGATTTTCTGGTGAGTTCCTCCTTACAAATTCTTAATAAAGGCAATGAACCAACCTTTGTCAACGCAAGGCGAGGTCAGGTAATTGATATAACGTTGGCTTCCAATAACACTAGCAAAAGCATCAACTCATGGCATGTTTCTAAGGAAATTTCTCTATCAGACCACAGATACATATGCTTTAGGTACAATACGAAGATAGATGTAAAAACTGTACTCAAAAGGAACCCTAGGAACACTGACTGGGAAGCGTACAAGGCTGACCTGAAAGTGGAACTGGGTGATCCGAAAGGTAAGCTCAATTCCATTATTGATATAGAGTTTGAAGCTGACAAAATAGTTCAAGCGGTATACACAACTTGGACCAATAACTGCCCGGAAAAGAAAACTCTGGCAAAAAGAATACCCTGGTGGAATCCAGAGATAGCAAAACTCAGGAAAGAAACCAGGGCTATATTCAACGACGCAAAAGCCTCAAACAACTTTGAGAGCTATGCACACAAGCTCACAGAATATAATAAGGCTGTGAGAAAGGCAAAAAGAAGCGCGTGGAGGGGTCACTGCGACCAAATAGGGTCTATACCAGAAGGTATGAGACTAACAAAAGCACTAGCTGCGTCAAAGTCAGTCCCGCTCACAACCATTAAGGGTAGGGACGGGAAAATGACGGAGACAGGGCTAGAAACCTTAAAAATTATGTGTAGCACACACTTTCCAGGCTCAGTGATACACGAGAGCGAATTAGACGATGTTGCAATTAGTGTATTGGAACAAAGCGCAAGCACAACCAGACACAATTGGGACACGTCGAAAAAGGTAGTAGACCATAACAAATTGAAATGGGCAATTTCAACGTTCCAGCCGTTCAAGGCTCCGGGACCAGATGAAATCTACCCAGTACTACTACAAGAAGGCGCAACCGTACTCATTCCTCATCTGAGTAGACTGTACAGAGCGTCTATAGCATTTGGACACATACCACGAGTATGGAGAATGGTAAAAGTAATATACCTGCCTAAACCAGGCAAGGCAGACTACGGAGAAGCCAAATCGTACAGGCCTATAAGTCTGTCTTCATTTTTCCTAAAAACATTGGAAAAATTGGTGGACAGACATATAAGGGATGGTCCATTAAAAAGACGTCCGTTGCACAAACTACAATGTGCGTACCAACCTGGAAAGTCAACCGATACCGCGTTGCACCTGGTAACAACCAGAGCCGAACGGGCCATAGAAAATCAGGAACTATGCCTGGCGGCTTTTCTAGACGTGGAAGGAGCGTTTGATCGCACCACGTACCAAGCTATCAGTGAAGCAGCTGCAAGACATGGCATAGAACCGACCATCTGCAAATGGATAGGCAACATGTTAAACGCCAGGCTAATAAAGTCGTCTCTGATGGGAGATGAAATACTAGCTACGGCTACAAAAGGGTGTCCCCAGGGAGGAGTACTCTCACCTACTCTATGGAGTCTGGTGGTAAACTCCCTAATGGAGGAACTCAACAGTGGTCCTATCTATACGGTAGGATATGCAGATGATCTGGTGATTCTCGTAAATGGGAAATTTCCCAGTACGGTATCAGTAATTATGAGTGAAGCACTGAGGAAAGTGGAGAAATGGTGTAACAATCACCAACTATCCATTAACCCAGGCAAAACAGTGGTAATACCATTCACGAGAAAGAGGATTCTTAAAAACATGCAGGAACTAAAACTGTATGGACAGGTACTCGAAATGTCCAGTGAGGTGAAATATCTTGGTGTCATACTAGATAAGGAACTCAATTGGAAAAAGCATGTCGATCACACCATAACAAAGGCTCTCAGAGTATTTGGGATGTGTAGATCAGCGTATGGTAAGACGTGGGGATTAAGCCCAAAGGTACTAAAGTGGATTTATACCATGATGGTACGACCGATCATCCTATATGGCAGCCTCGTATGGTGGCCAAGGACGTTGAGGAGCACATGCAGAGACGCCTTGACAAAGGTGCAAAGAACGGCGTGCATGGCTATAACAGGGGCGTTTAGAACTACGCCAACCGCGGCGCTAGAAATATTGCTAGATCTACCACCGCTACATATAGTGATACAGTCCGAAGCGCGCAAATCGCTGCACAGGTTAAAAACAATGGACCTGTGGAGTTATTGCACGCCGAAGACTAAGCACACTAACATGGAAAGCAACAATTTTCTTGACAGAATAACAACCATGAGCTGCGATAAAATGCAGCCTAAGTTTGTATTCAATAGGAACTTCAAGGTACAAGTTCCAACGAGGGCGGAATGGGCCGAGGGTCGCGAGCCACCTACAGCGGATGGTGAGGACATTATTTGGTACACTGATGGATCAAAAATGGGATCAGGTACGGGAGCAGGCATTCATGCAAACGACTTCAATGCAAGTACAAGTATGGGAGGTTATGCGACTGTCTTCCAAGCGGAGACATACGCTATAATCGCCTGTGCCCAGGAGAACATAGATAGACTTACCAGAGGGAAGCACATCTACATACTCAGTGACAGTCAAGCGGCACTTAAAGCGCTAGGTGCGCCTAAAGTGGATTCTAGACTTGTGTATAATGGCGTCCTAGCTTTGAACAAGCTTGGAAGGCACAATAAGGTGCAACTGGTATGGATCCCAGGGCATGAAGGCTTCATCGGTAATGAAATTGCAGATGAACTTGCTAGAAAAGGGTCTGCGACAAGTTTCATAGGACCTGAACCATGTGTGGGTCTCTCGCAGGGAACCATAGCAACAGCCATCAAGGACTATGCCAAAAACCAGCACCAACAAGAGTGGAGGAAAATGGCAGGCTTGAGGCACTCAAAGCTATTCATGGAATGTATAGAATCAGGCTGGACCAAGAAATTATGGGAATACAGCAAAAGACAGCTCCGAATCATAACGGGGGTGTTTACCGGTCACTTTGGGGTCAAAGGACTATTGGCCAAGTTGGGACTGTCTGACAATACAGATTGTAGAATGTGTGGCGAGGAGGCAGAGACAATGAAGCACATACTGTGTGAATGTCATGCCCTCGCCAGACTCAGAATGAAGGAATTCGGTATTGGTTACCCAGAACCGAAGGAATTCCAGGCACTACCAACTGGTTCCATCATCCGATATATGAAGGTGGTGGAACAATCCTTTGAGTAGGCGCGATGGGGGTAACTACACAAAAGATCCCATTGGGTCGAAGTGTATCCGCAAGGACCCCTTCCTAATAAGATAAGATAAGATACAATAAATATTCGTGTTCATAAATTAGCGTTTTACCGAATATTACAATGGTATTCAAACGAACAATACTTGTTCTGCATTACGATATTCATATCTCTTAGGGTTGAATTAATAAAGATCATTAGACGTTATCATACTTAAATATCTGTATTATCAGTGTTTTTTTACTAACCGAAATACCTAAATACCTATATTACACAGAGAAGGGCCTTAAACCCACACCAAAAGTGTTATTTTCTGGGAATCCTGTCTGGTGTGGGCCCATGACTGAGAATATCTAAGTATCCAAATGTGTCCGGGAATGCTAAGGAATGTCAATTTTTTTTATAAGTACTTAAAATTAATAGATACCTAAATACGAAAAAAAAACAGTTGAATTGAATTCTATATGAAAATGAGTGCTTTTTGTTATGTCGCATAGCGTAGTCGTGTGAAAAAACGAACTACACTCTCTTAAAATACACTTCAAACGCACGAAGACAGATCGAACCTCCGCGGGATCCGGTACTATAACAATTTTCCGTAACTAGATGGATCGCGAGAGCAAGTGACACAGCCTTCCCCTTCGACGGTTAGATTTACACTGAGCTCGCAGCCCGGGCACGGCCGCGCTCGCGGATTTCAGTTTTTTTGATGCTTTATTAGACCGAATCTCCATTTTACTAACTTTTAAACAATACTATTAAAGATATCCAGTCTCCTATACGGCTGGAAGTGATAGCTTGACGGAGCAGGACGCAGTGCATGCATTCGCTACACATTTCAGCTCTATATTCCACCCCAATACTCCCCTGCTGAACGTTGACGCAGCCTCTCAAAATAATGTCGACGAGAGGGACTCTACTTGTATTAGTTTACAGAGTGTTACTTCACGGGAATTGCGTCGCACTATTAGAAAAATGAAAACTTCTTCTGCGCCTGGCCCCGACGGCGTCCCCGTTTTCCTGGTCAAAGACTGCATATCAGTATTGGAGGAGCCTCTGTTGTTCGTTTTTAACCTCTCTATTAAGCAGGGCATCTACCCAGATCTTTGGAAGATATCAAGAGTTACGCCTGTCCCGAAGGAAGCTTCTGCTTCCGATATTAGCAACTTTCGACCAATTGCCGTTCTTTCCGTTTTTGGTAAGATTTTTGAGGGAGTAATTAACGAATCTCTTGCGCCTCTTATCTCAAATCGTCTTTCAGATGCCCAGCACGGTTTTCGTAGAGGCAGGTCCACCACTACTAATAATATCAACTTTGTAGACTATGCACTTCTCCATATGGACCAATCCCGGCAGGTGGACGCTGCCTACTTTGATTTCCAGAAGGCATTTGACCTAGTCGATAACGATATACTTCTGAATAAGTTATCTATGTTTGGGTTTTCTCCGAATTTGCTGAATCTATTCGCAAGCTATTTGAAGGATCGGAGACAGTTTGTACAGTTGTCGGGCTATCGATCGAACGAGTATTTCACCAGATCTGGAGTGAGCCAAGGAAGTACGCTTGGACCCACCCTATTTTTGGTGATGATCAATGACTTGCCTGCGGTGGTCAGCGGCGTCAAGTGCCTACTGTTCGCTGATGATTTAAAGCTGTTCTATGCCATTGATACAACTTATGATTGTAATGTACTGCAGCGCAACATAGATGCCGTTTTGAATTGGAGCCTAACCAATAGACTGTATTTCAATGGGAAGAAATGTAAAATCATTACGTTTAGTAGAAGCAAGTCTCCTCTGGAGTTTACATATCACCTCGACAACGAGGCTATTGTTCGCGTCCAGAATATCCGTGATTTGGGTCTCGAGCTTGATGTTAAGTTAGATTTCCATAGCCACATTCGCTCAGTAGTAAAAAGCGCGAACAAAACGCTAGGTTTTGTAATGCGTATGGCACCACAATTTACCAGCACGACTGTTCCAATTATATTGTATAACGCATACGTACGTAGTAAGTTGGAGTTTAACTCTGTAATATGGGATCCTGTCGAGGAGACTTACAAACTCATGCTCGAAAGAGTCCAGCGAAAGTTTGCGCGTCACATCTATAAGAAACAGTATGGATATTATCCATTTTTATTTCCATCACTTTTTGTGGCGGGCATGGTCGGGCTCGACACTCTCAATTATAGACGGAAAGTCCATCTCGCCGTGCATTACTGTCTTTTGTTACGAGGGAAAATCGATAACCCGATAGCCTTAGAAAATATTCGTTTATTCGTCCCTGAGCAATACGGGCGCGCTTGCCGGCGCCGCCGCCCACTGTTCGCTGCGCCGGAGCGGGCGGCGGCGGGGATGCGCACGCGCCGAGCTAAGAACGCGCCCGGCGCACGAGCGCCCGTGCTGCTCAATGAGCTGGTACTGGAGCAAGATGCCGACCTGTTTGCCGACAGCTGGCATGCGCTGCTCGCTAAAATAAGTGCAATGTGCAACTGTTACTTCTAAAAAAAAAAATGTTATGTTTATACCTTCTAAAAAAAATTGTTATGTCATTAGTTTGTAGTGCTTACCGTTTAAAGGTTTATGTATTGTGAAGTCTAGCATTGTAGGCGCTTGGTAAAAACTGTAAGCCTACCATGTATGTATTTATTTAAATAAATAAAAAAAAAAAAATAAAAAATAAAAGATCAATGAATTGTCAATGTTCTTGCGAAAGAGCCGTGTAAATATCACTTGTAGTTTAGAAGCCTTAGGGAATTGAAAATTGAAAACGACCCTATTTCAACATTATTTTTTCCATAGTAATTATTGCTTTAAAAAAAAATCCAACTATAATTTCTTAGAAGAAATAGTCAAAAATAACATATATTTTTTCAGATTTTTCCGTTGGCTAGATTACGAGCCTTAGGACTTTAAAAATCACCATTCCACGTACGGAGTCACCTTAATCTAATAAATTTGGTTACAACGATCAGTTAAGGTAAGATGTTAGTTTAGTAAACTTTATGTCTAAATAAAACAATTTAAACGGATTTTACTGAAACGTCAGGAAGACTTAAACAATGACAATACATGATGTAGTTTATTATTACGTTTAAATTGATTAATTTAAATGCGTGACATTAAAAAAAAAATGTGGTAAACACATAGAAATGTCCTTGTAGTATGTACCCACACATATACTGAGCATTGTAAATAAAATTGCGCACGCATTTTAGAACGAGCTGTATAAAATGGATTTATCACTCATCAGATTTAAATGCAATGCATTTTGGGCTTCACAAATAGTCCTATTTGTTATGAAAAAAAGCTGCACTCTGTGATGGAAGCAAGCCGTTTTGCACAGTGATAATATAGACCAAAATAAACGATTTCACTCGAGGCGAAATTAGTTTCACCCCTTAGGAACTGAGATGGCGCCACTTATTCAAAAAAAGTTTAAAAAATTCTAAATCCTGAACGGATACTCCGATTTTGACGTAAGAGGTGCCAATCGGCAGATAATAACCCAATTTAACATGAAAAAAATTAAAATCACGTAGAAAATAATTTTGGATACCTAAGATTTAATATTTTCTGAAAAAAATATTTAAAATTTGTGATTTTTGGAATTTTACTCGTAAAAATGTATGTACATGGTACTTTTTTTATTTATTTATATTAATACACAACTAATTTTACATTTACGAAAAAAACCGCATATCATTAGCTCGTATAGTTCCAAAGTTATTGAAGAATACAGACATGGCGCCGCTGGGTCGAAAAATCTTACAAAAAATCTAAAACCTCAACGGATTTTCCGATTTTGATAATTAAGGTGCTAATCAACAGATAATTACTTAAATTAGTTTCAAAAAATAAAATATAAATTCAAATAGGCAAAAAGTAATAATATTTCCAAAAAAACATACATTTTGATAAAATATAAATTTTTTTTGGGGCTTTTATGTAATTTAATATAAAAAAAACTATGACTATGGCTTTATTTCACTTATGTATATTATAACACTATTAGGTAATTGATCGTTTAATAAAAAACCGCATATCGAGAACTTGTACAGTTCCAAAGGTATTGAAGATTTTACTATAGGGTGCCGGTGCGATGTTGCCGCCGCACGTGCAACTTATGTACATGTATCTAGAAAAATATTCTCCCGTTTCGAAGGTACTGATTACCCTGAAAATATAACCACAATTGAAAGTACAAATAATAATCATCCCAAGTAGCACACAACACACTTATATCCCTTGCACAGCTTAAATTTGAGTTTTAACGGGTGAATAGGCTCCTATACAACCTGTTTGCTAATATCACAAGTATATTAGATGCTAAATAGCATTTCTGAATCAAAATTTTACTTACTTTACGTTTTATTTTCACTTTAGTCTTTGCAGGCTTTGCATTGTAGCGTGCAAGTTAGGCCGTCGCATCATAAAAAAAACAACAACGCATTATGCCACAGCCCAATTTGTATCCATAATGTTCAAGGAGTTTCCAAATTGAACTAACCTTTCAACTATTGTGGACCCCACCTACCTTTGATGCCGTTTCATTCCCAAAAACAAGGACTTGGGACTCGATATTTCCAAATTAAAACGTGAACCCACATTTGGTTTGCATGAAACGGTATTCAATGGCAGCTGAAATAGATGGGAGGTATCTCACAAGCTTGTTTAGTTTAGTGTTTTTTAGTTTAAACAGATCTTTTCAAATCGCATTAACAGTAATAATATATGCTCTGTTAGAGCATCGTATAGCCTGCATGTGAATCTGGGACCAACAACGTTACGATTAATTGAGAACCATTTAATGACATTAATATAATGATTGAATCTTACACGATTTTCACACATTATATTAAAATAGTAAAACGGGACTTAATTGCGGTAAATAAACATTTTTGAACACGGTTAAATCCCGTTTTGTTATAATAATGAATGACATTAATTATGTAAACACACCTTAAAAAAAAGAAACAAAAATGGCCCTAAGTATGCGATTTTTTTTCGTAAATGTAAAATTAGTTGTGTATTAATATTAATAAATAAAAAAAGTACCATGTACATACATTTTTACGAGTAAAATTCCAAAAATCACAAATTTTACATATTTTTTTCAGAAAATATTATATCTTAGGTATCCAAAATTATTTTCTACGTGATTTTAATTTTTTTCATGTTAAATTGGGTAATTATCTACCGATTGGCACCTCTTACGTCAAAATCGGAGTATTCGTTCAGGATTTAGAATTTTTTAAACTTTTTTTGAATAAGTGGCGCCATCTCTGTTCCTAAGGTGTGAAACTAATTTCGCCTCGAGTGGAATCGTTTATTTTGGTCTATATTATCACTGTGCAAAACGGCTTGCTTCCATCACAAAGTGCAGCTTCCAGGCCAAAACCGTCCATAACAAGTAAGACTAAAAGACGTAGCCTGTTTGGTTCATTTTCTCCGCTTTGCTTCAGTGGACAGGTAGCATCAGCGTCTATTTGAACTCCGCTGGCAATGTCTATGGACTTAGTTTTTTCGACGATTTTGTTCGGCTCTTTGATTCATAACTGAATGTGGTTTCATTTTCACATTTACGTGTTTGTTGCAATGTAACTACTGGGTTAACTTTCACTAGACAAACTAAGGTAATAATTTTCTACTATTTTAGTCAGACTTGGTTATCTGGCCACATTAAAGCCCACTCTTGCCATCACACAAAATGAATATAATTTGATGTTTTCCTTATATTGGCATGCTTGCTACACTATATCAATTTATTCTATTCGGTCGACCGTACAGTTGATTTAGTTTTAAACGGAAAGATGGCAGCATTATTAAACGTTTGCGAATTGCACATCAGACATCACATACATTCATATAGAACGGGAGTCGAACCGTATTTTTTCGTTGCTTTCTCATTTTGATTAATGGTTTTTCACTTGTTTTTATTCATTATTAGCTTTTGTCTTCACACTGCCCCTCTTTCAAAATTTTCAATACGTTGCTTTGGAAAGGCGGTAGGAATAAAAACATTTAAATAAATTTTGGAAATTGTAATCCTAATCACTTAGCAGATTTAGATTATTACAGTTGACTTAAAGATACAGGGTGTTACAAAATTGTTCTATTTAGTGAAGAGTTAAAGTCATAATAATGTTGTTAAAATTTCTTATTATGAACAGGGTCTAGTTTTTCTACCTACCTACACACAAAAAATACTAGTTAGGTATTTTATTATTATAGTATCATTGAGAGATCAACAGCATTTACAATATACGCTGGCAGTTTTTATTTATGTAAAGAACCAACTAACATCGTCTTTAGTCAACTAGAATAGAACTTATACAAATCTTATTTAAAAACGGCACTACACACCGCACTATACACTTCGTGGTGAGTAAAATAAATAATACGAACAATATCAGTCAACAAATCACTTGGTGTCTATCTTCATTCACTGCTTTCACCAGAACAAAAATAATGAATCAGTCTTACATTTTATTTAACAGAAGAATGCTTCCAGGCAAACTGAATGGTCCAAGGCGGGATCTAATATCTACCGCTCTCACGGCAAAATAGTATTTATAACCTGCCATAAACTGCGTCAAGGTGCACGCCATTGGCAATGGCAAGGCTTTCACATCGCCAATTTTCTTCCACAAAGCCGTATTAGGTGGAGACGTGGTTTCTTGGTAAGCGTAAAGCTGGTAACTGGCTATTTCCTCGTAACTGTCTTCCTGGTATCCTTCTATCTTCCATGAGATAACTATACCATTGTCTACTTTAGCTAACTTCAGGTCCGGAGCTGGTGGCAACGCCTTCCAGTTGGGCGGTTGATACTGCTTCATACATTCAGGTAACGGCGCAGGGTGTCTCAAGCCTTGTGGTCGAGTCATCCGTATAGATTGTGGCATCCGAACCATATGAGGAGGAGGAACTCTTTGTCTTGCATCTGAAATTGAAATAAAAATCTAAAAGGATGCCCATGTGATTAAAAAAATAATAATAATTCGAGTGTGAATGAGAGTAAATTTAAGCAACTTTGGTACTTACTTGAGTTAGGAACAGTTTTCAACATGATCGTTTGTCCGGGTCTGACATTTTGACCTTGTGGTCCACTAATGGGTATGTACACTTTTCTAGGGCTATTTACACCTGGTGTCCTTGGTGTAGCTAGAAGATTTTGCGATGGAACAAGTCGGACCGGCGGCACCGGGGCCGGTGGCCGGGTCACAACCTTTGCAGGAGGCTCATCGTCAGTTAAGTCTACCGTGACGGATTGGATTCTGTTATGCGTTCGTTTCTCAGCCTTCTGTGCCGGGGATACATTCTTTACTCCGTTAGGTAGCGGGCTCGTTACTTTTCCCGCGCTAACTTGTTGAACGGGTGACTTCAGGGCTGGAGTATTCGCCGGGACAAGTCTAGGAACTGGAATTTGTTGCGTAGGCGGTTTCTGTGGACGGGGAGTTTGCATTGTTGTGGTGCGCATCACTTTGTTTGCGTTTGGATTTGGCATACCGATTCCTGTTCTTCTACGTTTATCTTGTTTATCCGACATGAGTACCTGCATGCCAACAGATCGCGTGATCTTCAAGGGAACTATTGGTGTCGCATTATATTTCTTTACGTCTTCCTGTACAGACTTTAACACAACTTGGAGATCCCTGTTCTGCTTTGACAACATCATGGCTTTTTTCTTGTAATCCTCTATATTTTGTGTCAGCGTTTTAAGCTTATTCTTGATTTCACTCAAATTACTTCTGTCCAAAATACTTTCGACTATTTTTAGGATGCAAAATTCTTCAAGCTCTTCTCTTGTCATGTCTACTAAATTCTTTTTACACGTTTTAAGAAAGTTTTCCGGAATAAGCGGCTTTCTGTTTTCAGGCTGTATTGGGCTTTCTTCAATTTTTTCACTTATGTCTGATGTTGGTACGGGTTCCGATTCTTCTATCTCGGTGACTTTATTATCTGAAAAAACATAGTAAAAATAGGTTAGTAAAATTATACGAGAGAAAATAAAATGGTAAAAAGATGAAACTACATTTTAATATTAACAAATAATGTTACCTTGCTCAGGAATATTTTCTATTTTATCCGTATTGTTGCTATCTTCAATTTCTTTGGCAGTTTCAGTTGGACTTTTAGGTTTTGACTCTAATTGCTTTTCAATTTCTTGTTCTTTGATTGGTTCAGACTTATTTTCCACGCCACTTGGTTCATCATCTATGAGCATGACGTCATCATCATCTTCTATATCAATGCATTTGCTATCTGTGTTTGAACTTTTGGGCACCTGTTCTTCCTCATCGTCAGACAAAATGTCCAAAGTGTTTGATAGTTTTAAGATGGGTTCTATTTTGTTCGACTTCTCATTAGTATTACTTGGTTGTTCTTTGTTCTCTTCATCAGATAAGTCAGAACCTAGAGTCACTTTAGGCACGTTTTCATCTAAGTCAATGACTTCATCAATTGGATTACGGTCTGTACTTTGCGGATTTTCGGTTTTATCTGTAATTTCAGTATCATCATCACAGTTGATAGTTTTATCGTCGTCTTCTATTATTTGAGCGGACTCTGACTCTTTTACAGCGGCGAGCTCAGCGGATTTTTCTTTATCATTATCTAAGTTAACAACGGCGAGCTCAGCGGATTTTTCTTTATCATCATCTAAGTTAATTACATCATCAGAGTTATGAATGTTTAATGTTTTGGAACTTGTAGTTTTTGTTGTATCTGGTTCAATCGGCTCACTATCTTTTTGAACAGTGCATTCAATAGCATTTGCTGTTGTTGTGAGAGATTCTGTTTGTTCAGTTTCCTTTTCACTAACATTGTCAATGCTTGTATCAACATCCATGTCAGTTGCGTCATCAGGTTCAGTTCCTTCTTTTTTTACCGAATCAACTGCACTGTGTCCTCCCATTTCGGTTTCATGAGCAACAGAGTCGTCTTGCTTATTACGACTATCTTGGCTAAAATCTAAACGTATTAAATCAACGGTTTCCTCACTAGTATCATTTTCTGCATTATCTGTTTCCATAGGCTCTATTTTTTCAGGAATACTCATATCTTCTTTTGTTTCTGTTTTTACTGTTGATAATTTTATAGAATCATCATCCGTTTCAAGATTCGCCTGAGATTCATCAGGGATTTCATCTTTGATGTGTAATTCTTCACTACTTAATTCTGCTATTTCTTTTTTTATATCCAAATCATTATTCACTTCAGATGTTATACTAGTGCTAATCTCCGTCGCATCATACTCTTTTTTAATAGTTACACATTCACTGCCCTCTGCATTTGCACTGTTATCATTGTTAGGGTCACTGTTTGGAATTGACTTAATATTGTTTCTATTATGTTCCGTAATTGTACTTTCACTTTTATTGACACATTCATTTATTATATTTTCAGGTAGACCTTCATGATTTGGTTCAGTTTCCGTAGAGTTGCTCACTTGCTCTGAATTATCTTTATCAACCGTATTATTTTTAGTTTCTTCGCTTTCATTTGAGTTGTGCGAGTTTTCAGTCGGCTCCACATTTGCAACAGATTCCCTACTGTCAGAATTGTTCCCATTGATAATATCAGTACTCTTGGATTCCAAAGATGTCTCACTGTTATGGTTTGATAAGCTATCCGTTTTCGACTCTGGTTCACTATCTTTATTATCTTCTAAAACACTGTCTGTATTGTGTGCTACAGAGTTCTTTAGTTGCTCAAGTTTATCCATATCCTTGATAGCGGCCGTATTATCACCATTAGTTACCTCTCCATTAGAAATACTTCCATTTTGGACATCAGGTAGAATATCCGATACGGATTTTTCAAGGTTCTCTTCATTAAGAGACATTTTTGTTTTTAAGTCTACAGTAGTTTCAGCGTCCAAAATTAATTGCATTGTAGTAATTATTTCATATCCGTGGCCATGGAGTATTCAGCCTGAAAAGAAAGAAAACATACATCAATTATTTATACTTCTTAATAATTAATAACAGTAACACATATTGCGCACAGGATTGCTGCATAATTAATTTGACAAAATCGTACTTTATAATCATACATTTTAGCAAAAAGTACGAAAGGTCCGACATAATCATGTCAGACGTTTCATAAAGAGGCAAGCTTTTCTTTGCCAAGTATTCTTTTTTATTTTTTATTTATTAAGGCAACAAACAGTCACAATACAAAGCCTATTACGGTTAACAATAGTATGCTATAAGACCTGGAGTGCCATAACTTAAGGTTATACAAAACTAAATTATAGTATGGGAACGGTAGACAACGAAACAGCAACGCATATTCTAAAATACTTAAACGGGTTTACTCACGTCGTAGAAGTCGAATAACGCTCGACATGTTTCGAATTGGTACGCGATTCATCGTCAGGAGAGACGATCAGTCGCGGCGACGGCCAACCGAACACATCGAACCGAACATGTCGAGCGTTATTCGACTTCTACGACGTGAGTAAACCCGTTTAAGTATTTTTCTCAAACATCCAAGGAAATGTCGTTCTTATGATCGTGGTAATTAGAACGCGAAATACGTCTTTGTATAGCAATTGTTGAAGATTCGTTCGAATTTCAAATTAGAGGTCAATAAAGGAGTTTCATACAACATTATTGGCCGTGGCCAACAAAGAGATTGTCTTTTACTACGGCATACTGCCACTAAAAAGAAACGTTGTTTGTGCATGTATATTTACGTTTTATTTCTTATATTTAACTAGATTATTTAATTAGATTAAAACAGATATTCAATAAAATAAACAAGGAATCACGTTTATTAAAAAAATATGTCAATATCTTATTAATAAGGCGTTGTCATTTTTTAATAAATAGAATCATCTTAACATTTGGTGGCAAAAACATTAAACCGAACAAAAAAATAAATTTTGAAAAAAGTAAAAAGTTGGCGGGAATAGTAAAAATATGTATATGAATATATGTATAAGTTGAACATTTGTATTATTTCCTTAGATTTATTTGAGAAAAGCACTATACAAGCCTCGGCACGAACAGGGATTGTCGGCCTCGTATGTCTAGATGGCCTCGTTATCACTCGGCCATCTATTACTATTCGGCCAACAATTCCCTATTTCGCGGCCTCTGCAGTAATGTACTATTAATATGTCTGAGTCTCACGATAGTTTTCTAAGTAAAACGCATATTCTATACATAAATGAAAATTCAAACCCTATTTTATTTCACCTGAGACTTCTTTATGTTCTACTTTGCAATTATGAATGTAAAATGCCAGCGGCCATGTAAGTAATAAAAGTATTTCTAAGTTTTACAATTTACGGGTCCGTAACACAGATCACAGCACCACACCTTTCATTTGTTTTCATTTTTATGTTGGAAAACCACGTCACTACGATTTTGCGTCAAGTTTAGCCCTTGAGGCAAAAAGTCGGTTATATAGGTACTAGGTGGGTGGGCTGGACACGTCAGGGCGCCGTAACTATCTCTGGATGTATTGGCCCGGTTTGGCCGGTAGACACTCCCTGCTCGTTTTAAAACGCATCAATTTATAAAGCCTCATATACTTTTACTATTTGTTGTTTTAGATGAGGATGCATTCAATAAAACCTTATTGATGAGTATAATATTTCGACACAAACTATTATGAGAAAGTTAATTATAACGTATCGCATACGTCCAAGTTTAGTTATGTGCTTACGTATACTATAGTACTATTATAAAATTCAGATATTGTGAACAATTTTATCGACAAAGTTTTAGGTGGACGAAATTGGGTGCACCTTCTAGTAGTTATTTATTATAAATTGCTGTTATTATAACTTAACTATTTTTAATAAAATAATAAGTGCATTTCCAGGTACATTTTTAAACATTCATTGACTTTTTCAGTTTCTGGTTCCCGATAAAGAACCAGTTGTTAATTGAAGTAAATAAGACGTCACAAATTCCCGTTACATTATGTTGTACACTTCCTAGTGTACAACATAATCACTGGGAATTCCGTTTTTTATTTTCTAATTAGAATTATAAAAAAAAAATATTAAGGGACAATCATACACAAATCGACCTAGTCCCAAACTAAGCAAAGCTTGTACACTATGGGTACTAGACGACGATATACATAATATATAAATACATACATAGACAACATCCATGACCCAAGAACAAATATTTGCACCGGCCGGGATTCGAACCCGGGACCGCCGACTCAGTAGGCAGGTGTCTACAAACCGAGCCAAACGCGTCGTCAAAATATTAATTATAACTTATTCATTGTTTTATTTGAATTGCATAAAAGTATACAAAGAGAACGAATACGAATAATAGGAAGTAGGTTCCTTCATTATTTTTCTTGACTTGAAAAAAAAAGTTCGTAAATGAAACAAAACTACAAGACATTTTTTATGTGGAAAGTTTTCAAAATATGCCAATTTCAGTACGTGATTACGGTCAAACAAAATATAAAAAACAGCATCAACCAAACGAATGTAATAATTCTACAAATACCCTGTAATTAGCTAATTAGGTATAATAGAAAAAAGTAATTAGGAAATTTGCCATCAATATTTAGAATGCATAAAAATGATTCTCTGCATATTTTTTGCAAAAACTAAAAAACGGAAATAATGGGAAGTATGGATCAATACTATTCGAGATCAATAACAAGAATAGACTAACAAAATAATAATGACAATGCAACCGTAGCAGCAGCTTCAGATAAGAAATAAATAAAGAAAATAACAATAATAGCATAACTAAATAAATTGAGATCTTCGCTAACATATAAAATAATAGCAAAATATATTTCAAAATTAGCACTCTTAAATATTATTTTTCGATAAGTAATAGTTACGATGCTCCTGGCCTACTACTGAAATCAATCGGCTTCATATTGCATGAGCATGATATATAGGATATTATTACCAAAACAAATTGAACATTTACATAAACAAAATAAAAAAATACACGTAGACAAAAACAATTATTGAACAACTTGTTACCTACATGCAATACAAAAATCAACTCATTTTATTCTACGAGTATATAGGAGGTTCAGACTTATCAGATGGTTGCATGTTTTTTTTTACTTGATAACTATGCTGAACGATTAAAAGCAAAAGAAAAAATAAAAAGTAAAAACAAAAGATAAACTTGGCAAGTAAATAGCTGAGGTAATGAATTGAAACAAAGAAGAAAGAAAAAAGATACGGAGGTTCCCGGCAAGGGCTGTTCGCAAAATCACAGAACGCAAACACCTGACCATTAAGAAAATAAACCTTACAACAGAGAGACCCGTTTTCATCGACACAAGTCTTTTTTTTCACTTCTCCTGCTCAACAATATGTCATATTGGCTTAGCGTGCGGGGCTAAAACAGTACTTTTTGCCCCTAGGGTTTAAATCAAAACCATATTATAATAATTAAAAGCAAAATTAAAAATAAATCCTATTAGCGGCTAGCTACACACTAGATACGGATAATTAAAAACAAACCAACCAGATCAGATCGGCCAAAACGCATAAACACAGATAATCAAAAACAAACCAAGACATTTCTGCAGATACTGTAGAATTTATTTTTTATTCTCAATATTAGAAACTTCAAGAAAAAAAAATTGTAACTTAAATAGCATAGCATCATAGTCTAGTTATTATTTTTATTTGCGTGTTGATTTTAACTTAAATAATAAATTAAAATAGTTTCAATAGAGACTACGAAATGTAGTTTTAGAATTCCAAACTAAAAAATAGACCAGTACGATTTTTATTAACTTGTACCAATGTAATAATCAATATCTACCTATTAAACAACTAAATAGGTCAACCAAAATGAAATAGAATATTTCCTTTTTAATTCGCTACAATTATTACATTTCCATAAATACTATATATAAATATATAACAAGTACAAGTCATAATGCAAAAGTATCAATATTATTATGAAGGAAAAGGAAATGCAACTATAAATTAATGTTTTAGTACGCCCGCAGTCAGATTATTCTACCGAATTAAAAATGGTCTTTAGATCTATTTCTTTATTATGGAAACTGCAGATGTCCGACCTACTCAAAAAATAAAAGAAGAAAAGTAACAAATATATATATATATATATTTAAAAGTAGAAATTCATATTTTTATTACAAAGAACCGATACTCGACTCCAGGTCTAACCTGTAACATTACAGGTCTAGGTCACTTGAACGGAATGTTGTATAATGAACCTAATCGAGATACTTAAACCGACAAAACTCGTAATTCGCAAGACCTTGAAATAAGGGAGGGGCCGTTCGTAAAATGTAACCACGGTAATAAAAAATAAAGACCATGTGCATTTTAGGAATACAAACATAATCAGTTACCTATTCATTGTTTTAAATCATTTAATTGAAAGGCTATTAGAAGCAACAATAGTATTTCAATGCGCCAATAGTACGGTTAAACAAGAAAAACATAAGTGAGTGAAAACAAATTTGGTCCCGCTCCGAAACCTACAATGAAATAACAAACAACAAGCGATTCAAAATGGCGGCCTTCTAGCGCAGAATACCGGAATAAATTCCCCAGTCCCCACTCATCAGTCGCTACGATGGCTGCACGCTGATCGCCATGTTTCTGTCAGAAATATAACCGTAGCTGTCTGCCGCATCGAGGGGAGCGCGTGAAGGAAAGAGATAGGTAGCGGCTGAGCGCTCGGTTGAAAATAAACACGATTGAGGTGAAGGTGGAACTCGGGGCTATCGAACGGAAAGTCGGAAGCCCGACTACAGTTTACCGAAGTATTTGATTCTGGGTATTCAAGATGTCAAGAGACAAAACGTCGGGAGCCTCAAAACGAAGTTAAGGAGCAAGAGGAAAACGATGTGCAAAAAAGATCAAAAGTATGAAAATACTTTTTTCTTCTGACCTATAACATAAAATCTTACTGTCAATAACAAAATATCAAACGCGGACCCAAACAACAAAAAACATGCGTCGACAAAAAAAAATTAAATGCAAAGTAAATGTCAAAAGTCAGTTTTCAATAATAAAACAATCAAAATAATTATAATAATAATCAGGAGACTACATAAATATAAAAGAGTATAAAAGTACTTAAGATAATTAAAATTCTATTAATACCTACCTCGTATGCCCTTGAACAAGAGAATCGAGAAGTAGGGAGAGTAATCGAGAAGATGCTACACAGCGGCAAACGAGCGCTCCGCTGCGCGGCTGTTGGGGCACTGACAGCGAAGCAGAAAGAGAAGAAAATGGCCGCCGGAGCGGACCGCACAGGCGACACTCCACAACTCGTGGCAAAAACCCGAACTAAAACAACAGAGTAGCTGAGCGCAGAGACCGCACATTAATTTCTTACACAACCCAAGAGCCGGGAGCGACTGAGACAACCTTATACCGCTATGACAGCGAGGAAACGGCGCGGCGAATCAACCCAGAACGCCGGCGAATAACGCTCTGTGTTAATCGCGTACTCTGTGAAATTTGTACGTACTTAAGTACTACTAGCTATCGAAGCGGGGTCACATTACGCTTATTCGAATGGTCTCATTCTCTTGCGTTCTACTTCTAGCGAGATGCGGCGGCGTAAACTTCTATATTATCAGGGAGACGTCTCATTTGAAGTGTTAATTAACGGAGTAATTGAGTCGATTACTAGTACATTAATCAATTTATTATAGGTACCTACAATAAATTAGCGGAATAATTGAAAGTCGATTACTGGTAAATTAATCAATTTATTGTAGATACCTTCAATAAAAAGATATTAGGGGAAAACGAAAAATACATCATCGACTTGATTATTTTGTACCTATTTGATGGATGTGGTTGTACTGTACACAGATATTGGGCAGTTCCAGTAATTTTCCGTGCCAGTTCATTACCAAATCGTTGTGTATTATGCGATATTATTTGTAATACAAGATGGCGACCGCCGGGTCGTCCGGGTCTGGCAATGATCGTGAGGGCATGCGACGTTGCCGCTCTTACGGAAAGCGTTGTCGGCCGGTTCGCAGTGCCAGTGCCGGTTATTTGACATGTTGCCGACGAGTCCCGAGCGAAGTCCGAACAAAGCCGAAGGGAGTTCTTACGTCACCACGACAAGAAATACTTAGATAAAATCATTTACCTAACATGAAATGGAGATTGTCAGGGTAGATCTGATACCAGTTCATCAGCAGTCTCGATGTCAGGAGTTCAGGTTCATAACTTTAACGTAATTCACATATTAAGAGCTCCGTTTTTGTCAGTGGAGTAACCGCGTCTCTTTTTCCTATTCCCTATTAGTTACCTACTTATTTTTATAAGGAGACTAAACAATTTAAATAAGACACTCCGAAATAGGCACAGGATAATAATCACTTCTACCCAAAAAACCAAATTCAATAAAAAAATGTGTTTCTATGAACAACTGATCGAGTAATTTCGATAAAATTTGCATGGGATCAACTCCAAAACAAGAATCAAGAAAATCGATAAAAAAAAACAGTCGAATTGACATATTTTTTGAAGTCGGTTGAAAATAAAATCATAAAAACGGCAAAAAAATAGTTATTCTTTACAACAACGGAGTATATTGCAACGATATATATTTTTATTATTATTATTTTTTTAAATCAGTTAATACAAATAAAAAAACTTCGACTTAAATGTCGTCTTTAGATTTTCTCTATAAAAAAAATGAGTAAACATTTAACAATTGCAGGACGCATATAAAGCATTCGAAACCACGTATTCTATAGAAGGTAACATTACAACGACGGAAAAAAGTTTTTTTTGTTCGGTCCATAACATACAAAAAAAAACAAAAAAGTCTTCAAAAAGAACATTTCGTAATTACATGCCATTTTCACAACCCTAATTCAACCTCAAAATTGTGGACGTAAGCCTTTAGTAATTAATTACTACCCATCGAAAACATCAAAACACCACTAGAAACGTCATCGCAGAATCAGAGTTCAACGCTCTCCCAACGAGTTGCTAGATGCCATATCGCGTCTTGCATAAACGTTGGAATCGGTGGTAAAACCAAAACACTAGGGGAGTCACTTCGTATTGACAATGTCGACAAGAGTTGAGAAGGGATTCAAGATATAGAAAATAAAGCGGTATTTGTAGTGTAGAGATCTTAAATATTTACTTAATGCGTAGATGTTGGATAAAGGTTGGTTAAAATTTAATATGAACGCCGAAATGAGGTCAGTAATTAAAGCGCAAATTTAGGTCTAGCCTCTGTTTCTATAAAATATCCGAACGCTGACCCTGGGACAGGAGTTCTCGTATACCCGATGGAATTACAGATTGGAATTATAAATTCTACAACATCGTGCATGCAGGAAAGGGACGGCAAGATACTTAGCCATTTATGTTCTCGTAAGAGTGAGGGAAATGGCTAGCTGTTTGCGCACCGCTGGAGGAGCGCTCTTACGTTGATGTATGGATGTCAAAATGGCGGATGATGATATTTCTGCTTAAAATGCTTTCATTTCAGAATCATAAACTTTTGTTTTTAAATGTATGTCGTATAAAATACTAAATTATGACAAGCAGGATTCCATATGTAATTATATTTTGATCGCTAAAACAAAAATGCTCTTCAGTAGAAAAATTGACGCATTAAGTACATTTGCTTGGATTGGATTGCATTGCAAGTCATCCTTATTTAGTTCGATAGACAACAACAGATGGAGTCAGAAGCTAGATTATAATCCAAGGTCGTCAACATAGTACGCCTTGATTAGATAATCAATTCTGTTCCTAATGAAAATTTTCATTTCAACAAAATAATTAAATCAATTTCAAAATCCAAATTAAGAGAGATGAATATAAACAGAAGAAGAGACTGCCACGATAACGTGCGCAATCATCCCAGAATAGATTATGATTAAAACAGAAAGAACGTAAGCGAATTCGGCGTCGCGTCAACGGAACGGAGATTTGGTAAGCCAAGTGTAGCGGCACAACCTTTTGTGGGAAGTCAACTGTGCCAGCGTGGCACGGCATGTGCCAGACTGCCAGTAGCAGAGGGTTGGGAGCGTTGCCAACTTCATAATCACGACTTCAACTCGGTCGGCGTGCCATTATCTAAAGTCTGCCGTGCACCGAGCGGCAACAGCGCTTCTCACAGGTCGAATTGCCGATAACGCGGCGCTGCCATTTCGCTTCTCTGTGCTACGGCGCTGATATAAAAGTATAGGAATACGAAGAGGAGATATTAGACTTGCACGAAGGATTGGAACCGGAGTAAGAACATATTAGTGTTAAATATTAAGTATGCTACCCTATGGCTCATTTTTAATATCACCATGTATTCAGCAACAAGGTTGGTTATGTTATACAACTAGTTTTTTTTTACCAAGGATAAATTTTATACCTACACTATTTTCTATTGGAGGTATAAAATGTTTAAAAAGAATTTGAGAACTTGATATTGGAATATGTGGGTGTACCTACAAACAATACAATACATGACGTAACTCCTTTAGAAGTAAGTAGGTACTGCTGGAGGAAAATAAAATGTAAATGATGAAAATAAAGTTATCCGCGGGAATCTAATATTGACACAAAAAATATTGGGATTAAGAAGTGGGTAGGCAGCTGAACCGGCAAAACATAACCTGAAAACAATAACAATGCAAATAATAACTTACCAGTGCCCAATAATTGCCGGTCGAAGTCCTATTTGTTGTTAAGAATTAGTCCAGAACACTTCCAGGTGTAGAAAAACGTTGCGCCGTCGGCCGCAACCAATGTAACTCGATAGAATGGCGAGATCAAAATGTAAACAGACGTCCGCCTGCAGCGCTCACGGTGAACAGGAATGGCGGCCATTTTGTTGAGCGGTAATTCGCGAGCAAGAGCGGGACCGAAGTATTGCCATTGCGCTTTGTCATGCATAGAAGAGCGAAACTCGCCCACTTCTTGATGATAATTGATGGGGCTTTCTTCTCTTCTACCACTTTCTTTACAAATAAACGGTTGACTGATGTTTCGGAGACTACAAATCTATTTTTAGACTCGTTTGACAACTTATGTCAGATTGGTTGCCTTGGTGCCAATTTTTGCAATTGTTTAGAATGGTCTGACACTCAATTGTTTCTTTTTGAAAACATCGAATTGTTGATCAATGTCATATCAATTATCACTGGCTGTTTATTTCGAAGGCTCATCCAGACATCCATCAATGGATTTCTGTCATCTTTCAGAATAATTTTATCAACATCATTTTTGAAATGACGTTTAGTGATGTCAATGATGTCATGAACGCAAACCTCTGGCACTTAGTTACATTACTATGTAAGACATGTTGTTTATCGATCAAAACAATTTAAGATTATCGTGTATTTATCTTCGATCTATAGTAAAAAAGAAGATTTTAACTTATTGTAAGCATCGTGCAGCGTATCGACTATTTCACTGCTCAAAATACTTAGCAAATAAAAATACTGAAGGCTGATGTAGCGACATCTATAAGAATATCCTAGAAATGAATACGATACTGCAACAGTACTGACTTAACTTCGTCAACACACCCATTGCATTGCAGTATAGTCGTAGTACGGTAGAATTCAACTTCACAAGTTAAATTCAGTTACTTAGTATAGATGGCGCTATATATTTATATATAATTGGAAGGGCTGTAATCATTGGGAGGGCTGTAATCAAAATCATTGTAATAAATGTATGGTATTTCGTGGTAAGTAAGAGGTCAAATCACGTCTTAGAATTGTAAATGCTAAATCAATGTTATTCCTGTTCTGCTTTTGTCCCTCCCGAAATTTTAAATCCTAGCAACTCTAATTTTGGCATTGATAATGACAGTTTTGACATTGACATTCCTTTTTTTTTGTTGATATCCCGGCAAGGTGTTTTAGAAGAATTTAATTAATAATTTGAGGAATGCTGAATTAAAACTACAATGATTTATCTTTACTCACAACCTTGGAAGACATTGGTAAGTGACAATTTCTTCTATAGTTGCTCTAAGAAAAAAAACATAACCTAACCTTACTATATCTTCTAATAAGTTCAAGCCCTGGTTTACTATTTATTTTCTCTCGATTGGAACACAACACAGTCGTGATACTATTTATATTTATAATTATAGCCATGATAGGCGCTTATAATAATGGGTCGGAAACTAACAATGACTGAAGTAAGTAAAGTTAATGACAAAAATGTTTTTTTTTTTACAGACATATGTCTGTTCAAGTTGCCGGCTACTTGTCAGTCCGAGATGCTTCTACAGTCAAGATTTTGACAAAAAATACTCAGATGCACAAAAGGAGCAAATTATCAAAATCATTAATGATTCTACAACTAATATATCAGAGTGAGTATAAAAACTTATGTTATTTATTATTTATTTATTTATTTATTATTTATTAGGAGAACCAACAGCTACATACAGTGTTACAGTGTTCTTTTAATTCAGCAGACCGAAGTGACAGTTTCTATTAAGTAAAATAATATATACCGTCAAGCTGCCCAACTATAGTCCAGTCCATACTACTATGCTGTTGAGCTAAGCTAAAAGGTGACCTTTTTGTATTAAGCTCTACAGCAAAAGGTCTCCTTTCACCTTAGCACGGCAGTATGGTCCAAATTAACCCCAAAGTTACTTATGAGTATGAATTTTATTTTATTGTTAATATCCACTCCATAATTCTCTAAAGTGCTAAGTACTGAAATCAGAAGTCCGATCACTATATTTGACAATCATTATGGATATTCTTTAAAATGAACAAAGTAATTAAACAAATTCAAATAAAATCTGGATACAATATTGATCTTGATAGAACTTAAGATTTTAGTTTTTGACTTAAGTTGTGTGATTGGGCTAAAGTTGAGTATTTTTACAATTCTGAGGATGGATTTGAAGAAGTAAAGAAAAAGAAAAGAAAGTTGCCTTCCAAAGGCCAAAATGTAGATTGCCAACTTTAAAAAATACATAATGAGGGTTTAATATTGTAGTATCGACGACACTGGAAGTACATTTGTAAACTAATATAAAATGTATGAGCCACAAAACTGTTGTTGGCACAAAAACATCATTTTACTCATGAAATATGGCTGCTATTTTTTTTCTATGTTGGCATCATATTATGGTGTCACCATTCGAGAAAAATATTTATAGGTGGGATATTCTGTTTGTATAGTGGAGTAAGAAGTGTTACTTTCATGATGTTACACATAGTATCAAAATGTGGACACGTTTTTAAAAACATATTTAAAAAGAATGAAAACAGTTTTTGATGAATGCTTTTGAGAAACGTTTGGGTTAAATACCATAGAATTGCATGTTTACTTTTAAAAAATGGGATAGTGATTCCATTTCGTAATGCTGACAGTTTTTGCTGCAGGAGTAGTAGTTGGACAAATCATTTTAGTATGGGAGTGAAAATAGGTGTCAATGTTAAAGTGAATAAAAATATATAAAAACCTAAGAGTGGGCTCAAATTTCATAGAATTACATAAAATAGAACATATATTCTATTCTATACAATATCCAACAGCTTTTATATAATCAAATAAGGATCCCGGTAAATTAAAATAAAATTGAGTCAAGCAAAAATATCAAAAATGTACAATTTTTCACGGACATACCCACCTACCTACTGAGATGGCGGTCCAGGGTAATATTTGTGTGATGAACTCGAATATTTGTGCTTGGGTCATGTTGTTCTATGTATTTAAGTATATATTTATCTATATAAGTACGTATATTGTTGTTTAGTACCCATAACACAAGCCATCTTGAGCTTAATTTGGGACTATTGATTTGTGTGAGGTTGTCCGATATTTATTTATTTTATTATTTATTTATTACAGGTATGATATAACAAAAGCAAAGTTGAAGAAGTTTTCACAATGGAGGGATCGTAAGGGTCAAATAAATACTTTGTCAGATTTGGAACTAGTTGACGGCTTCACAAAGAGAAGTGTCATGAAATTGTATGACAGCATAATTGAAGGGCCTGAAAAAAAAGAGACAAAGAGGTCTAATAAAATTAAGGGGCAAATCTTGCATCCTACATTAAGTGAAAGTATGAGACAGGTAAGTTGAAATTTTCCTTAATTCATTGGCTTGCAGCTTTTGAGGCTTGCAGGCCTTTTTAGGGTTCCGTACCCAAAGGGTAAAAACGGGACCCTATTACTGAGACTTCGCTGTCCGTCCGTCCGTCCATCCGTCCGTCCGTCCGTCCGTCTGTCACCAGGCTGTATCTCAAGAACGGTGATAGCTAGACAGTTGAAATTTTCACAGATGATGTATTTCTATTGCCGCTATAACAACAAATACTACAAATAAAATAAAATAAATATTTAAGGGGGGCTCCCATACAATAAACTTGTTATAGATTATGTATATATGTATATATATAGGTACGGAACCCTTCATGCGCGAGTAGGACTCGCACTTGCCCAATTTTTTTATATTTTATTTATTTATTTATATCAAGGCAATTGAATTCAATAATAATTACGTCATGTTCAATATTTCATTTACAGAGTTGCCAATCGGTCCTTGCTGTTTACATCAATGTGAATTCAGTTATTTGGACCCTGATCGAGAGAAATAAATACAAAGTGGCTGCTTGGAAATACCATCCCATCAAGTATCCTGATGGGAGAAAACTTCTGATCTCGGATATCTATGACATTGTAAGACATACACTTGAATTACTGATTTAATTCAGTTCTTTTTAAAAGCTTTTATTTCACTTGCATTGTATGTATGTATGTATGTATGTATGTATGTATGTATGTATGTATGTATGTATTTATGTATGTATGTATCTAAGTACGTTTGTTCGGGTGAAATCTTGCAACTCAATTTTGAAACAAATATCGTCAGCCGATTGAGCTGAAATTTTGCATACTTACTTAGCTTTGATGACAATACAATAATATGTTACCATGGGGCTGATCTGATGATGGAGCCGGAAGGTGGCCATAGGAACTCTATAATAGAAAAAGCAATCCTACCGAGCTTGGGCTCTTTAGAATCGTCTCAGTGAGCATTTGATGGATATCCAAAGAAAAGTACAGTCGGCTATAAAAGCTTGCCACTAAAATGTAATTTTTGACAAAAACTTATTAATGTGTAAATCTTAATTTTTTTGTATTTATGGTTTTTGTATTGTTGGTTGATAGTCGTAAGTATTTTAAATAACAGAGGGCGCTGCTAGTATTGTCTTGTGGTGGCTAATATCACGCAATTAACGTAGCTTTGTGATACCACCGACGGTAGAGCACTAACTTGATCACTGCTATGCTTGCTATGCAGCTCAACACATCTCTAGTGAAAGGAAAGCCTAAACAGCGGTCCCGGGTTCGAATCCCGGCCAGGGCAAATATTTGTGTGATGAACTCGAATATTTGTGCTTGGGTAATGGTTGTTCTATGTATTTAAGTATATATTTATCTATATAAGTACGTATATCGTCGTCTAGTACCCATAACACAAGCCTTCTCGAGCTTAATTTGGGACTAGATCGATTTGTGTGAGGTTGTCCGATATCAGGCCCAATGTACAATGAGCAGCAGAATTGCATGGCCCATTTATGAATGAATGAATTAATTTATAAATGGGCCATGCATTTGTGCAGCCCATATTACCTCTCAATGCACAACACATCACTCGGACCCAGACAGTTAGTGCTATACGTACGCGTAAACGCCCAATGCACATTACGATGTACAATATTTATTCGGAGCATTCTATTGATCAAGACTCTGGAGCATCTCGATTAAAATATAAAAAGATCCTAGTTGAGATCCTCACAAAAAAAACAAGTCTTGAGCCGCAGGTGCATATAAAGAAATTGCACATTGGAATGTACTACGGTCCCCACAAATGCATGGCCCATTCATGAATGAATTCATTCACGGTTTCACTTCTTTGGGCTTGGACCTCACGAGGTTATGTGCACTTGCATTTGGATATATTAGAGCAATTGACTTCCAGTCATCATCCATAACCCAACGGCTTCCAACTGCCGATATTTACGTGATGAAGGCCGAGGCCACGACGCTCCGCGCGGCCGGCAGCGACCCAAACAACGCGAAAGCCATCGCCGTGAACCTGCAGAAGGCTCAGATGATCGCGATGATCGTCGCCCTCATCAACGATCAAGGGGATGCCAGGTCAGTAGGGAATACTAGAAAAATCCACCCTGTTTCTTCACCGACGACGCGGTTGGCTCGGTTTGTAGACTGCCTACTGAGCCGGCGGTCCCGGGTTCGATCCTGGCCAGGGCACATATTTGAGTGATGAACTCGAATATTTGTGCTTGGGTCATGGTTGTTTATTTATTTATTTTATTTATTTAAACTTTATTGCACAAAACAAGTCAGTACAAATGGCGGACTTAATGCCAAATGGCATTCTCTACCAGTCAACCATAGGGCCAAACAGAGATACTAGAAGTGGGTGCAAATTAGAAATCTGATGGTACAGAGAGGATCTAGAGTACAAGTAAATACAAAATGTATGTATGTGTGTTATTATATGTAATTAAGTGTATATGTGTCTATATAAGTATGTATATCGTCGTCTAGTACACATAACACAAGTCTGCTTGAGCTGTCTGATATTTATTTATTCACCAGCACCTCGAGCATAACTGTGATAAGCGACTATTTCTCACGCGAGATAATTACCCGTCTCTTTTTGTGCAGTAATGCGAGAGAGTGATGGGTAGTGCTATAATAGTAGTAAGAGGGTTGGGGGACAGGGATAGAGACGCGCAGGCAGTGCCGTATTTACCCCTAGGCCCACAAGGCGCGAGCTTAGGGGCCCAGCCAGTCTAGGGGTCCTATTCCCAGTAGTAGGACTTGGACCAAACGTATGTTCTCCTGATTTATCACTTAAAATACACCTACTATTTAATTTGCTGAAAAGCGTTTTGAGATAGGGGACGGGGCCCCAAGTGCATAGGGGCCTTGGCCCGCTAAGTCTGCGCGCAAGTGACGCGCGCATCGACGGCGCGTTAACACTTTGAACACCGGGAACCCGCTCCGTGGGCACTGTGATCGTAGCGAGTTTTCGCTACATACGCATTTTTTCATGTTATCGGCTACACGCGTAGCGCTGCGAAATCCTTGGTCGCCAAAGTGTTAAAAAACGTGGTGTGCATAGGTCTTAAAGGAGCCGGAAGTCGCCCGCAACATTGTTGTCATAGGTGAAAAAGTTCGAATCTTAATTTCTTGATTTGAAATCCTGAATAGTAAGCAAGCCGTATAAGTCATAGTCTGTTCATTCTAACGTGACTGCATATATTATTTAAAAAAAGGGCTTGTGCGGTGTGGAACTATTCTAAAAAGTAAATAAATTATCCAAAACATGTTTCTCTGTTTTCAGTGTTGGTGACCAACAGGATAGCAAAAATATCCCAAAGCACAAAGTATACTTTTTAAGGCATTCACTTCCATATAGGTCAGTACATTATTATTGTTATTATTATTTAATATTATTATTTATTATGTGCCTGACTACAAAGTTAAACTAAGTACAACTAGCTACCGCCATCTGTAGAAATTTTCAGCTTGTTTCAAATCATCGCTAGATGGCGCTGTTTCAGCTATTCGAAAAATATAGTTAGATACTATATTTTTCACTTATTTTATTGAATACTGCTCGTGACTTCGTCTGAATATACTCGTTATAAGGCATGAAACAAATGCCTAAATAAAATTAGAGCTCATATCATACTTAAATCCACAGGTTCCATGTTAAATTCAACTCCTCTTTCCACACCCTTATAGTTATATATGATTTCTGTGGTTTTTTTATGTCCTCCCTTTCATAATGGAATGTTTGTGTCTCAACTCAAGCGATGTCATAATATTATCGTAACTGACAATTTATTATGCGTTAGCGGTGACATCTAGCGGCCGTTTCCGGTACTTTTTTGAAAACTGCATTGACTGCTCGTTTTTGCGCAGTTTATGAAATATATGAATACTTTGATCTATGCAATGAAGAGTTTTATAGTAATACTTTGTCTCGTTACAGGTTATACGGCACTTTAGTTGGAAACGAACGGGTATCTACCGACCAAACAGTAGAAATGCTTCTTCAAAGCAACCCCACAGAGTCTCAAGTCAGTGTTCCAGAAAATCTCAAGAGCATGTTTAGGTCGCAGAAAGACTTGCAGAAAGACATGCTTGGACACAGTTTATTGCTCGGTTTGACGTTTATGGATCTGTGCATTTATAAAAACCAGGAGAGCATAGACAAACTGATGGAGCGGAATGGGATTTGAATGTTTTATCTCTGGTACGTCCCCATGTTTTATAGCCTGTGAAATAGAATAGCGGTTAGTTAGATTTTGTTTTGTTCGTACTGGCTTTCGGTATGTGGTCATAATTCGACTTTTGACTGCATAAAGGAGCATTATGAAATGTGAAATGAAGCTTTAATGGTAAAACATGTAAATAATAAATAAGAAAAACTAAATAAACTGATATTTATATTAGAATATGTTTTATCAATAGAAATACTCTTTAATCGATAATATTTGAACAAGTTGACTAACCCACCTAATCTCACCAGGGATCCTTTTCTTTTGTAATGAAATAATGAACTTTATTCTGCAAGTAGGCCACCAGGGCACTTTTACGTGTCTTAGGCTCTCCGCACACTACGGCTTCTTGTGGCCGCCACAGTACACTTGTCCATTTTCCACGCTCGAAGTGAGAAAGAGAGAGATGTACTGTGGCGGCCACTAGAAGCCGTAGTGTGCGCTGGCTCTTAGTCTACCGGCACTTGACAAGAATGTTGAGAAGACCACTTCACTGAACGCTTAATTTCATAGACAAAATTTTCCTCGAAAGTCATACATTTTTCGGATATCTTCAAAATGTCAACCTCTAGATTAGGTTAGGTTTATGTTATAACATTCCAAAATATTATATGGTTTCAAAAAACAAAAAATGCTTTTGATGATATGACTTTTCTATGAAATGAACAAGGTGTGTGTACAACAAGGGTAAACCATCGTCACCATCACCATATAAGTCGGAAGATGTCCACTGCTGGATTAAGGCTGCGATTCCACTGTGCGAGGCTGCGTAGCGAGAGCGAGGGATGAGTTTTTGTTATCCAATAGAATCAGTTACACTGAGCGAAGATAAGTAAATGAAGTTATTCCATTGGTTAACAAAAACACATCCCTCGCTACTCGCTACGCATCCTCGCACATCTCAGGAGGAAACGCAGCCTTAGGCGTGCTCCAAGGCTATATATCGGGCCTTGGGACGCGCTGTGTCTTCCGGCACGTGGTAGCCATTTCTGGGTATATAACTCTTATACTCCAATCAAATTGAAAATTGTGACAATGAGATTGTGACCTGCGAAAAGTTATTAATATTACATTTTTCGACTTTACTTGTCCTTGCCATTTTGCAGCACAAATCAATAGTGACGTCATCACAAAATTCAGGAGACTAACAATTGAACGTATTTAATTAGCAAAATAATGATTATTATCTTAACTTGGCCTACATTTTACAGATTTTTTAAAAATGTGTGTCGTTATTTTTTAGGTGTACCTGTCCTAATTCTACTTACTCGGTCCATTTGTAGTTCCTGTGTCAGGTAGGTTAAATAAAACTGCATAATATTGCTTCAGTTGGACTAAAAAGTGTTTATTTGATAAAATACAACGAGCTTACTTTTTACAACATTTTACTTCTATTAATGTCAAAAAAACAAACAAAACCCTTAATACAATATTAATATACATAAATACGATGGTATCAACTTCAAACGTAATCATAATGTAAGTAACATAAATGCAAAACTAGGCAAGATCATACGTAAAATAACTCTAAATAAAAGTACAGTAACTAAATATAACTACTATAAGATACACCAAGAAGGTCTAATGCAAAAATTTTCTATAGATCACACTTACTTTTGACCTAAACAAGGTTGAATTTTGTATTTAATACTGATATTATCATTTTGGAAGAACGTATACTAGAAAAACATATTTACAATTCTTTATTTTATATGCCAACATTAATTTTATCGCCCGGATGTCTGTGACCAAATCGCCAACTGTATCAATTTTTATAAACGGAACTCTATTGTAAAATAAAACTTAAATCTGGTTTATACGGCTGTGTGTAAAAAGTTAGATCTTGTATTCTGGGATTGCCTATTTAAAATCAATTTCATATAGTCTATTTCGGTGTATTGTAGTTATGTACGAAAATATACTCTATTGTGTAACACGTGTACCGCAGCTGAGGGGGTGCCGTTTAGGCCATGCTCATGGGAGCCTAACTAAGCTAATGTACTTATACTATTCTATTAGGTGCACTTTGTCGTTATATATAACTACTAATATGCTGAACGTACCTAAACAGGCTTATTGCTGGAATAGTACATTACATACTTAGGGTGAATTCGTGAATGTCCCAGACAGCAGGTGTTTGTGGTCCTAACCGAAGGTGAGGGCCATAAATATGCGATCTTGGGCTTTACGGTTTACCGCCCGTGGTTTGTCTAAAGTTTTACGTCTTGCCTTGGTCAGGAAGTGAGATTTTCGCCTCGCGTAAAGGACAGAAAATGCCACTTACGGCCTAGGGCGACGCAAAACTCTTTTCTGGCCAATAACAAGCCTAACAATCTTTAATTTGAGCTAGGAAATTGAAAGAATTCCTAACTGACTTCCATTCTTTATTGAATGATTATTTATTAATATGCATATGGGTGATTCTACAAAAAATGGGTAACTCGATGTCATAGGGCAATAAAATAATGTTTTGATATATTTTGTTTATATTTTTAATTTTATTTGAATACTACTAAAAGCCTTTTATTTGGTCACCCAATTTCAGCTATTCATTTTAAATACAAATTTGTGAAACTCTACAATTTATCCTTAAAACGTCAGTACTTTGGCATGTCACAACCTCAAAAGTGGGCAATCAAATGGCTGTGTATTAAATATTACCTCTAATGTAAGAAAACTTACTGTTTCAATACAATCTATGATGTATTTAATAATGTATATCACTACTTTCATAATATAATATTCTCACTGTTGTTGTAAAAAATACAAGAAACTTTGTGTTCAGTTTTATTCGTCAGTCCGCTGTCTGTTGTTCGAATTGGAATTTCGCGCTAAATATCGGCCACTCAAATTCAAATCCGCGTTAAATTTCAAGGTTGATAGTAAAGTTAGCTGCAGGTCGAGCCATTTTACGGCCACTATTACTGAGCCAGTACCAGAGTTGTAGTTGTCATGTGAACACGTGCCGATCCAGTCAAAAAGTCAGTCCTATGGTAAATCGTTATTTCCTTGTAAATCTGTGTTATACTTGAATTTATACACAGTCAACTTTGTTTTGTTAAAATGTAGCTAGTTGATGTTCGAAAATATCAAATTAAATGTTGATTCTAAAGATAGCCCCAAATTCATGTCTTTTTCATCAGTCCGTTGGCGTCAGTTCTTTGTGTTATATTGCGCCAAAGGACTGACGGGTTTCCAGGGTACTGACATTTGTAGCGTGTTGAAGCTGTATATTTTTACTTATTTCAGTTTAAACTATCATGCCGCCTCTTAAAAAAAGAAGGAACAGGGGTAAAGACATTAGTTAAGGAAATAACACCTTGGGAGCAATGATTAGCCACAAAAAAAAGAAAAAATCATCTGAGTACACGCAAAAAAAAAAAAAAACAACTTCTGAATCATACTACTTATATCTTTGTTCGCAAGAACTACTGACCACGAAGCATAATCAATAGATGGTGAACAAATTACCTATTATAAACGACGACCAAAGAGCAAACGAAGCTAAAGACAGAAAAAGTCCAGAAATAGGCAATTAAAAAATATTGAACCAAGCAATGGTTTCAAAACTGAGAACTAGACTGAAAAATCATCGACCAAAATATAGGAGAGTCAAAAAGCAGTCTAAGTAAGTTGTAAAATCTGTGGAAGAAACTCCATAAACCAGAATTGGAGAAATGAGTGAAGATATTACTAAAAGGAAAGAAAGGAAACAGTGAAGAAGGGCCTTTTCGGAAGTGTTATTTAAATTAAAATAAAAGAAACTACATAAAGAGATAAAAAAAGTTCAAACAAGCTACAACAAATACAAAATTATAGATAATACCAAAAATAGCAGTGACTTATAAAAATAGGGATGCTGATACTACTACCTCAAAGTAGAAAAGCCAATTAAAAAGCTGTTTGAATGGTGGAGATAGATCTTTCTCACAGTATTACACGTTAAACAGTTTATTCAATTGTTACTTCAGTGAATGAAGACTAAGAATAGGACTAAAAACATAAGAATAAGACTAAAAATAGTTTCTATCGTCTGCAAATCGAAGGTGAGTGAGGTACTCGCCGTCAATGTTGATGCCAAGTCCGTTCCAATCCAGTAGCTTGAAGGCATATTCCAGTGTAGCAGTAAACAGTTTTGGAGAAATTACGTCTCCCTGTCTTACTCCTCGCTGCAGTTGGATTGACTCTGGTCTTGGATTCGGACTGACATGGTGGTGTTTCAGTACAAACACTTCAGCACTTCGATGTATCGATAGTCGATACGGCACCGCTGGAGAGATTGAAGCACAGCCCATGTCTCGATCGAATCAAAGGCTTTTTCATAGTTCACAAACATAGTGGCCGGTTATACTCCTTTCTCTTCTGGACAACCTGCCGCAGCGTATGAATTTGGTCTATGGTGCTAAAGCTTTTCGGAATCCGGATTGTTCGGGAGGTTGGAAATCGACTGTGCGCGAGACGATTGGTAATGACACTGAAGAACAGCTGATAAACATATGGCTCAGCAGTGAAATGGGCCTGTAGTTCGTCAATAAAGGCTATGCTCGAAGTTTCTGTGCGCGAAAGAATCAGAAATGAGGATATCCGCAGTAGAACCAGGGTAACCGACACAGCTCACAGGATTGCACGGTTGAAATGGCAATGCGCAGGCCATGTAGCCCGGCAAATGAACGGCAGTTGGAGCAGCAAAGTCGTAGAGTGGCGACCACGTATAGGAAAGCGCAGCGTGGTAGGGCCCCGACTGGATGGACGGATGACCTCCTGAGGGTAGCGGGGAATCAATGGATGTGGTCTGCACGGGATCGCACTTTGTGGCGAGTCATGAGGGAGGCCTATGTTCAGCAGTGGACGTCTGTGGCTAATAGACAGATTAGTTCCTAAGAGATTTATTTCTAAATTTTAATTAATATCAAGCATATGTTATGAAGTTGTGTGTTATGTAGTGTATTTTGTCAGTACTTTGTCAGCCTCATCAGTCCCCTGGCAGTCAAATTCAGAAAAACCGAAATTTCTCCGGTTCTACTTAAAAAAGTGACTGGCCCAATCTCGAGCAATATATTCATTACATTACCTATCTTATATGCCCGAATTTGTAGCATTTTGATTAAAAAACTATCATAAACAAAATATCCCGAAAAGTTACCCAACTTTTGTATATTCGCCCTTATATAGTGTGAATCGCAAGCGGAAGGTTCGTCCTTGGTGTGAAAATATTTTAATTTGCAACCGATTTAGTATTTCCACGGCAATTTCTTAATCCAGATACGGCGTTTTTTAAAGCCTGATTTCTCAAGTGCACCTTTAAAGACCTAGTGCCTTCGGAGGAACAAGTTCTTAAGCTCGCTTTTTAATCAAAATTCAAATAAAGACTAGACTTAAGCGAAGAACTAACAATTGAATCCAACAACCCCTATGTTACTATTTGTATAATTGCAAATAATGTACTCTGGAAGACTGTAACTTATTCCATAGACGAAACGTTTGCAAGAAAGGGACCCCCGTAGCTGCGGCTAATAACTCTGTAGAAACCTACAACAGTGTAAAATTACCAGTCTATTGTTGTATATTACAATAAATATGTACAATTAATGATATAACAGCACCCATGAATGAAATAAATCTGCAAGTTGCGCCGCCTATCCCGCCCCTGTATAAAAACAAACTATAATATATCACCATTTTATTGTATAACCTATTGTGTGTATATATTGTATATTCTGTATATCTATTGTTTATACTATGTGGGTATAATGAACAGTTTAATGTATTGCTTTTAAATAAGTATTGTAGCAAAAATAAGCTAGATAGGCGATGCATCTTCTGACGTAAAACTGCGTTCAATAAAATCTGTAAAAAACTCAATCCAGACTACAAGATCATTTATCTAATATGTTCATCTTTTATAAAAAATTCAACAACACTTATTTTACTGTGGAACTGTTTCAACAAGTCTATTGTGATAAGAAATCATCGTTTCCGTCGTGAACGGTCGGCGAGTGTGGCAGTGAGTACGTAGGTATCTAACGAACTAAGGCCTGTTGGCTACCAATTATTCGCACTATACAACTAGTAAATAAAATTAAATTATAATATACATCGCCAAATGTCAAGTGTATTGCACTGGACTGCACTACCTGCAGGTTGTTTTCGAGGAAAACCAACAAATAAAGCTAACTCGACGCTACCGAGCGGCGCGCGGCGGCCGCGTGCGCAATGGAAGACTGTAAAATAATTCGTAGCCAACGCATTATGAAACTAAACGTTACACTAGGCTCGTCACCTCTGGATACATTGTGACAAAACGCTTACACCGTAAATGTTATTCGGTATTTGACTCAGCGTAGAAAAGACCAATTGATATGATACGATTATGAGAATTTAAAGAATTTGGATTAAATTGATATTTCTACTTTGAATCAGTCACAAAACTTGGGAATGGACTACATGTGAGGAAATAATAAGTGCTAAATATCAACCCCACTTGCCCGATTTTGAAATTATTTTAGTACTTCTTAAAGTTATGAAAAAACACTTTTTATATATGAATGTAATCCGGTAAGTGGAGTTTACGTTAGTATGCTGTTTATACGCATACAATATTTTGAATTACATTACGTAAGAGCATATAAATCATTCGTACAGTCAGATTTACTTAAAATTAAGAGTCTTTGCCAATTTCTTACGATTAAACTTTTAGACTGCAATGAGATCACAAATAAATGCATAAATCAAAAAATTAAGGAATCCATCAAATGCTTTTGTCTACATTCAGTACTTAACTAATTAATTTTGTTACCAAGCTAGGCTGTGGTCGAGCTGTGGGTATGGGAAAACATTGTATTACATACAATTGACACTGTTATCAGTTTACATGCAAAGTATATAAAGACAATGCAATCTTATTCTCTCCTTTTTATCGTTAACAATAAAAGTATACAAAATTAATTAAGTGGTAAGGGTACTCTTACATTACAAGAGCATAGAAGTTTAACATGTCCGGTCGCGGACCGTGAAACAACTTTACATTTTAGCACACATTATGTGGCCGAAGATCAATGGAATTTCATTCCATTAAAGCGTGATACAAAAGGCAAGAACTAAATTATTGCTAATGGGTGAATTATCGCTAGCGAAGACATTGCGATTGAAAGATGGTAATGAGTCATGAAATTAAACATGGAAGCGAATGCAATGAGAGAAAGAGAATCTTGGACGGCACGCTTATACATATACGGCATATTACGATTCGGAATAAGAAGAAATTAACGTGTTATTCTATGGTAGAATGTCGATTGACACGAAAATCTGTAAGCACTTAACAATAGTTAAGAAAAGCTAAACCGTGCTCTCTAAAAAAAATATTTTACAAATATTCGCGTACACAATAATTATGTATAGAACTAATACGATTAACGTTAGGTAAAAGTAATACATACTCGATAATTGAGCAAACTTAACAAAACATGAGCCAGACTAACAGAACAGCAGAGGGCGAGGTTCCACCCCCACTCCGAACTAAACTGTGCCAATCCTAAAAGCAAGCTACATGAAGGTAATAGACAATCGATTTGGCTCTACGAAATCAGTTGAATTTAAAATTTTGGAACACTGCCTGAGAATCGTCCAATGATATGTACATTGTCACGCTGACCTGCGCGTGAGTAGCGGCCGCGGGCCATTGGTTCCGTCGGCCCGCGGCCTCACAAGAACGAAACCTGTCATCGCATAGCATACGACACTTACTTTAAAACTATTTCACATTTACTTTTAATAATATTGTTTGTAATAAATGTATAAAATATCATCTGTAATCTCTGTATACTTAATCACCTTTGTTTATATTTAAAAATTAAATCCATTTGTATCGGTATAAAAATCTAATAAGTATAAATCTGAGGTTATTCCACGGCTATGGCACTGTGTAGTATTGTTTGTATTCAAACTTTGTACGGGGGGCCCCGGCCGCGCGCGCTTTGCAATCTCTGTATAAAAATACTTATCTGCTATTATTGTTTAAGGCTGTAGAACACTGTGACCTACAAAATATATCGAAACTGAACCCTAGAGCGACTATGGGGCGCGCGCGGCCGGCCGGCCTGGAGGATCACGCAAACATGTGGCAATTCACGTCACGGACTTTTTTTTCTATAATTTTCTTCGATAACGATGTTTTTTAGTAAACCTCCGAAAGTTTGATAGGAAAATTAACGAGTAAACAAAAAGCTTGGCGGGGCGCGGCGTCGGCGCACCATGGGCATGGTTCAGCACCACTGTGACACGCGACTTTCTCGCGAGAGAAATATTACCTATCTCTTTCTTCGCTGTACTGTGAGAGAGTGAGGGGCGATGCTATGTCGCGCGCCAAGAGTCGCGAAGCGTTGTTGTGCTACATGGGCTGACGCGCCGGCGCCTCGACTACAATTTTCGTAACTGTCCAATGGTTGATAATTCATCATAAAATTGACATAACTCACTAAATGTACCTAATGCATTCAATTTGTGAAGTGGTAAATCATAATAATGCATCCAAAATGTAATGTGACTCCCACAAACACTATTACGACTATATTAGTTAATAGGTACGTAACAGTTCATATTATGCGGTAGGAAAACGAAACCATCACATATATTGTAACGTAAGCTAACTCGTCTATAGACAAACACAGAGGATAAAGGCGCGTCCAAATATCCTGGTAGTGGCGGTTTAGAGTCTGCGCGACTGGCGCCAACAAGCTGATATATCTTATATATCTCCTGTCGAAACTACTAGTACATGGCGACTGCATGAGTCCTGCGAACTAAAGGCTACCTGTATCTATCTTGGACGCGAAATAATCAAGGACGCATCATTCAACACCAGAATATTTCGACGACACCGTAAATTCATATATATCTTTATTTCTCCTAAATCCTAAATATTTATTTCGCGATGAATGATCGAATTGCTTGGTAATTCGAAAGTCGATAGTCTAAGCTAAAATAGTAATAAGATTATTCTGGCATCCTTCGTCCCTCGGATCAAACTACGCAAAGCACTTGGCGACATCACATCACACACCATACCTATATGGTAAAATTCGCTAATCTCACTCTTCGAAATTACAATCAAATCAGTCGAAAAGCGCGGCAAAAACCGCGGAAAGGAAAAGTACAATTTTGAATAATTCACGACGGATAAGTTACACTACGTCATTAAGTTCCGATAAATGTCCAAATTGTAAACAAGTAAAAACGCACACAAATGAAAATGTAAATTTGACAACTCGTTTCGTCAGAGTTGGTCCTTCGTCCGTACTCAAGTTACGCTAAGTGAGCGATACACTAACCTACCTAGCTATCACAGTCCTTTCTCAGTCTGACCCTTTCCATTAAATGCATCTCAATTGTCACATTGTTGAAAAAACTGGTAACGACCTAAATTAGGCCAACTATAATAGAAGCTTGTAGAAAAGTTTAAAAGTACTACGTTATTTGGCACTATGTGTTACGAAGATATCGCAGTATCTCACCTAGTTCATTAAATGCATTCATATAATTTAACAGAAAATTTTGTATTTACTAAAAACAAAATGTCTTGATGGCAAAAGGTAACCTACGTTTTTGGTTTTCTTACTTATCTGTTGATGTTTCACTCCGAAAAAGCTTCTGATTCACCTAAAGTTATCCCCAAACTTATACATTACCTAAATTTTAAAGATATTTTGAGCATTTCTCTCCTTACGTTTGCCAGATCATATCTCTTAAAACTCGTAAATTAAATTAACTTAATAAGTCTACAAATTATGTAAATTCATTAGAAATAGGCACACAACGCCGTTCCTACGACATTCATCGCGAAATATGCTTGTGGTAAAAGATTCAAATCTTAGTTTAGATTTCAACGAAGAGTTTAACGTCTAATCTCTGGTTCGATCCGTATAGAACATTCGAGCTCGAAGAATCCCCGAGAAACCTATCTCTTACGTGGTAACTTAATATTACGGAGCAAAAACGCTATCTGTACTCGCTTTTTCAACGGTAACACTATTCGTGATGAACTTTATACTGTACACTGCGACTGGTGAAGTATAAACTGCCGGTATTTACAGATCGAAGCCTGTTTACAGCGATCCGGTGTATCATATAGTTCTTAAGGGTAGCTCGCGGGGCGAGTCGTATACTGGGCGCGTCGGGCGGGGCTCTAGTTGTAGAGGCGGTCGACGGCGTAGAGGTCATGGTGCGTGGGAGCGTGCGGCGCCGGCGCCGGGTGCCAGCGCGGCGGGGGCGCGGGTCACTGCGCCGGCAGGCACGCCAGCGGCGCGCCCGGGCCCACGGCCGGCTTGAACTCGCCCGCGCCGCTCGTCGGCGGGAACTGCTGGAACGGCGGCGCGTAGCACTGCGGGAAGTACAGCTCCGGTTTCACCACCGCCGACGCCGGCGGCAGCGGCCGCGGCGTCTTGTTCGCGTCCGCGCGCCGCGCCTTCGCCGCGTGCGGGTTCATGTGGTTGTCCACGTGCTTCTTCACCTCGGGCTCGGTCGCAAACCTCCGCCGGCAGTTCGGCATCGGGCAGCAGAATGGCCGGTCGCCCTGGTGCGTGCGCGTGTGCTGGTCCAGAATGGCCTTCTGTCGGAAGTCCTTGCCGCACTGCGTGCACTTGTACGGCTTCTCGCCGGTATGGATGCGGAGGTGCTGGTTTAGAATGGTTCGCTGCCGAAAGAAGCGAGGGCAGTACACGCAACCGTAAGGTTTCTCGTTCGTGTGTATGCGGAGGTGCTGCGTGAGATGCGACTGCTGCCGGAATCGTTTCCCGCACTCGGGGCAGGGGTACGGCCGGGATTCTATATGTATGCAGCCGTGCTGCAGCAGCGTGGACTTCTGCTTGAACTCCTTCTGGCAGATCGGGCAGCGCACGTACAGCGGCATCGCGCGCCCGCCTAGAACATCGGGTAACTTGCCTCCCTTCAGATATTGTAATGAGAGCCCGGAGCTGAAAACCGTGTGATTGAGCCCTTTGGTATCTTTGAAATACGCCGGATATTGCGCCGTGTCGCCTGGTGAGAAGCAGGACCCGCGCTGCTCGCCGTTCTGGCCGTCCGCGTCGCCGAAAGTCGACATCACCTCTTCCTTTCCCTCGTCCGGGGGAAACGGTACGTCCTGCGGCCACAACGTCGGCGTGGTCCCGTTTTTGAAGATCAGATGCGGCGAAACGTCTGTAAAAATCGAACAGTTTGGTCAGTCAGATGTCCGGAGTGTGCGGTTGGGGGTAATCGACGAGTGGGTTAATCGAACTAAGGACGGTTACGGGAGCGTCCGGAGATCGGTTCCGCGTCTCGCGCGCGCCCTCTAGGTCTACGAGGGCGACGAGGGGACCGAGAATTTGTTTGATAGGAAGGCCAATGGATGCGAGACCGAGTCGAACGTGCTGGGGGCGGCGGACAGCGCTCGCGGCGCACGCAGCGGCCCGAGCGGCTCGGGCCAGTGCGGGCGGCGCGCGCGGGGAGCGGGGAGGGACATATATGTGTGAATAGCGCTCGCCTTGGTGTGTGCGGACGTGCTGGTTCAGGATGGCCTTCTGGCGGAAATGTTTGCCGCACTCGCCGCACGTATATGGCTTCTCACCGGAATGGATGCGTAGGTGCTGGTTGAGGATGGCGCGCTGCCGGAAGGAGCGCGGGCAGTAGACGCAAGCGTAGGGCTTCTCGTTGGCGTGGATGCGGAGGTGCTGCGTGAGGTGCGACTGCTGTCGGAAGCGCTTGCCGCACTCTGGGCAGCCGTACGGCCGCGAGTCCGTGTGAATGCGCTCGTGCTGCAGCAGCGTCGACTTCTGCTTGAAGTCTTTGCCGCACGTCAGACATTTGAACAGCCTCAGCTCAGAGTTCGGGTTGTGCTTGCGCGGCTTCGGCGGCTCCGGTTGCACGATATCGGGTAAGTGGCGGAGTTCGGGGGCCCCGTATTGATCTAAAGGGCCCTCTAGCGAAAGAACCCCACCATTCTGTTTCAAATAGTGAAGCGGGAAGCCGCCGCCGCCTAGCATGTGGCTGGCAGGTCTGGTTTCTTTGAAATACGGTGTGTATTGCTGTTGTAAGTCTGGTTGCGGTATGAAGCAGGGTCCTCGGTCGAGGTGGTCCTGGGTCTGTTGCGTCTGAGACTGGTTCTGGAGCTGCTGTTCGACCTGCATGTGTTCGGGAGAGGTCTGTTGTTGTTGCTGTTGGACTTGCTGCTGGGCTTGTTGTTGCGCGAGTTGTTGAGCGGCTTCCTCTGCGGATTGGTCGGGAGGCGGTGGCGCGGGCGGGTACGGCGACGGGGCTGGGGAGGCCAGCTGCGGTTCAGGCTGGGGCGAGGGCCCGCCCGGGCTCTGGTGCTGCATGGGCTGGTAGCCACCGTCCAGCACTCCTCCTCCCCACTGCGTTCCTGGTGGAGCTCGCTCCACCCCATCTTTGTAGAGGACGTATGGTGCTGTTGTGTCTGAAAATAAAAGAAACGGGCTGTTAACTTAATGTTTCTATTACATTTTAAGTGGATATATATATATATGTATTCTGTATTTCGTTAACTGTAGATTAGAATACTTTACTGTTGACATACAGGTTAAGTGCGATAAGACGTACGAATGAATATGGGCAACAGGTGAAAAATTAAAAATATTCCAAGTTCGCCATGGAACGGCAGTTGTGTTATTCTCATATGATCCTCGGGTTAAAAATGTATCCAACTTATATTACGTTCAGACTGACCCAAATAGGCTATCGGCTTTGTTTCCGCTGTTTTCAATATGGAAAATGCTTTCAAAAACGTCTCTTGCATTGCGGGCGTGACATTTTATTAAATTCTTCGCCTGCTGTTATGCCGTGCTACTGGAACATGCTATGCAATGCACGCTACCCCGAAATTCACTCAATTTATTGCATTGTTGCAATTCTACTGATAACTTTCTCAAAGGTATATCTTTTTCGGCTGTGTTTCCTTAATATAACTTTTCTTTTGACGTTGAATAGGGTTGAGATTGCCTGAAAATGTGATGCGTTGGGGAACGTAGCGAAAGTATCCATGGAATTGCTTCGCAAAAGTTTTTGGCTAGTGATAAGGCACGCTAGGTGACGTGTTGTTTCCAAGAGCTTAATGCGGGTTCGTAGTTGCTTTATTGACTGGGGCTTGACGTGGCATGACTAAGGATTGAGTTATGGTATTTGGTATTGGCTTTGTATTGTAAATTTTCAGTTTTCGGCAATAAGTTTTGAAGAATAGTTTCATAAAATAACTAACGGAATTTCTGACAGAGACCAGCTATCATAGCAGCTATAAACACTACTAGAAGTTGGTACAAATTAAGGCATGGTTACATCAGCGAGTCGACTCCTCTAATTTGTTAGTAAGTTTTCCGTTGTTAAAAAGAAGTTTCGAAACAGTTTCTTCGAGAAAATATGTACTTACCTATATACATTATGCAATCATAAACTAACTTGGTGAAGATATAATTGATGTATAGAGTCTGACGACGCGGTTGGCTCGGTTTGTAGTAGTGCTGCCTACTGAGCCGGCGGTCTTGGGTTCGAATCCCGGCCAGGGCAAATATTTGTGTGATGAACTCGAATATTTGTTCCTGGGTCATGGATGTTATTTAAATATGTATTTAAATATTATGTATATTGTCGTCTAGTACCCATAGTACAAGCTTTGCTTAGTTTGGGACTAATTCGATTTGTGTAAGATTGTCCCTTAGTATTTATTTATTTAAATATACTCACGAGATTTAATATCAGGAATAATTATACTCATAATGAAAGTGTAGGTACCTGTTCGTTTTCATTACTAATGTCATGAGTATACTGTACACTTGTACAGCAAAGATAAGTCGCTGATTTACGTGCGTTATTATTTATTGATGGATATATAGACATTTTGTAAAATGCCTAGAAAAGTCAAATTGCAGATAAAAATCTTACTTCTTCACTCGTTTCAAAACGAATGCTGGAGAAAACAAGGGAACAAAGGAAAATGCTAATATTAAATACCTATGTTTGTATAAATATTGAGAACTATAAATTTTCCAATCAAGATACGTTCGTGTGACATTGAAATAACCAATCAGATTGCATTTAAAAACAAAAAGACTATTTTTCTATAACGTTTTTTTTAATTTCGAATCACAACAACCATTGTTAATTTTTTTTTAGTATTTTAACTACATTACAATTTATTTATTTGATTTTTATATGAAACGTAGTTATTGTTGTTTATAAAAAAACTATTTTATTGTTTGTATGCGTTTACTTAATATCATTTTCATTTTTCTTTATCGTGGCTGTAAAGTTAATTCTATTATTGTCCTGTAGCGCATTTTATTGCTGCTGTTGAGTATTCTTTTATCAAATTACTTTTAACCCTAGGGTCGCGATGAGTCACTTTCAACCCGCTATTGAGATCAATTACCAACTTTCAGAAAAATGCAAAATAATTTTTCTTTTCTTTCAAATCGTTTACTCAAATATGAGGAAAGTATCAATTTTATTCTCAATGGAAAAGTGTATAGCGAGCGTGGCAAGAATTGGCTCAGTTTCTAATGACTGAATGGATATGGCGACAAAAACGCGGGAAAACTGCTTTTCCAGTCCATGAGGAAATGCGAATGGTGGAATAATAATGCTCGAAGCGTTATTGTAAATATAATCATCTCGCTATTATGAAAATATTAATAGGCTTCCAAGAAACAAAAAAATAGGGTTAAGTTAAATAAATCACCACCACGTTGAAATAAGGTTTATATTCGTTTACAAATGTAGGTGCAGTTATCAGTGTCTTCGACAATGTGGTACTTATAATTCTGTCATGTATTTTTGTTGTTCTGGTGGCAATAAATCATTCTTTATTTTTTTTTTTATTTAAATAGTAAGTATGTCGATTTCATCCGTACCTCAATTGAATGGACCGGGAAATGTGTACTCCGGTAGAATCATACTTGTGAAAGTGCCCTTGCTTGTGGCACACTTACTTATATTAATACATTTCTTAGTGAGTAATAATAAAAAAAATCTTAACTAATTGCTATTTAAATAAGTTCTTCAACATATTTTGAAAACGAGGGATTCGTTTTTGTACAATATGCACTGAAGATGAAATTTTATAATTTCCTCAAAATGCGTTTTGCTGGCTTACTCCTTTGCTGGTTTTTAATCCCAAGCTTAACTAACAAAAAAACAAGTTTTAAAAGTAATTTAATTTAATATGCTCTACATGGGCACGTTTTTATCGCAGAAAAACGCATGGCGTCCGAATAGTCACCAAAATAAATGACTACGAACGAAGACGTGGATAAACGGATATACAAATATTCAAGTTGCAACAACTCGTCTAGTAAAAAACTTAATTCGGAGCAACGTATAAACATTTTAAGCCGTATTACACGTGTCTCAAACAGAGTAATGGAAGCTTGCGGTCACATTCTCTTCGCGGTCAACATTTTTGACAGCTAGATCAGATTTCCACCACAAAAACTAACCGTCTTATCTACCGTACAATAAGGTAGAAATTACACGAAGATGTTACAATTTGGAGCGCTTGTGACAGGATAAGTTATGTCGTAATGTTCGATTGAATTGATGCCTGTTAGCTGAAGACAAATTTTTAAAGTTTAAAATATGGTTTTCTGTTATGTGTGTGACAGGACAGGTATTTTCAATTGCCAAGCTAGGCAACGACGTTGTGAAAGAAATTAAAGTGTACACCGCTGAAGTTTGTTAGTGTACCCTCATGTCATGCAATAGAACTACTAAAATACCTACTAGTCAATGCGCAGGTAATATTGTCTTTTTGGCCTCGAGACCTCGGATTATCATGATTTCGTTTTGCGAAACAGGTTTCATTAAATTATGAATGTGGTTAATAATGTTATTGTTGGTACTTGCATTGATGAATCATCATTACTATCGATTAAAAAACAAAAGACTTGAAAGATTCACTGTCATTCTCCTCAGGCACATTGTTAAAAGCTCGATCTGTCTTCTCGCCACTAACGTAGTTAGCCGATTAACGATAAAATCGTGCTACTTTATAACGTTATCAGCCACAATCTTCCCGATATCTCCATCTCGGATCGCTCTACGACTCTATGGTCTATGCTCCAGTTTGAAATTGGAATGTGCTGGAACAAATTAAAAAGTCCGTTGATGTTCAGTTGTTTTGATTCAGTTCAAATTAAAGACGTTGCTGCGGCGCCGTTGAACGTTCTTTGCCGATTCATTGTTTATGATTTTATTCGCGTTGTGTTATGAGCTGTATAGTGAATGAAATAATATTTAAATGTAATTGTTCTGTATTTAGTAAAACGTTTTAGTATCTTCAATATCGGTAAAAAAAGACTGTCATCATGGCCTTTTGTGCTCGTGTCTATAAAAGATTACCTATTTAAGCAACGTCTAATAAAGTGTGGCACTTAAAAAGACTATTCACATTTAGAAATATGTAGTAGAACATTTATGAAATCATCAATACTGGTCGTGCCTTTCTTTGTAGCATCGTTATCCCAATTCTTATTTAAGTATTCTTTGCAGTGTAACTCGATCCAAAGCCTTCTTACCATCAATTTTACATCTCTTACAAACGCAAATCTTATAAGTAAAGTACTTTTCATACGTCATTTCAAGACAGAGATTTATGGCTGAATAACATCTGTTTATAATCGTTCGATGCGGAGGAAACGTCAGATCCCGTCACGTCTGGGCACGTCTTTATTCTTTTGTCTCTTTCGCTCGATTATTCCGCTACGCCGAGAGAGAAAGACAGATTAAGTTTCGATTTTTGTTTTTCGAAGTCTTTTATAATGACGTTTCTGTATCTGTAGGTTTTTTATACGCCGGATGGCTCGGCATGTGGGGTGTCACTACGAATTAACTTTTTGTTTTAACCCTTTTAAATTATAGTGGGATGGGTGGGAACGTGTGTGTGTGTGTGTGTGTGTGTGTGTGCGTGTTTGTGGGTTTGTTGTCATAATAGAGTACATTATGCTTATGCTTAGGTTAATCGGTCGTACTTATTTCCAGCATTTAGTTTTAGATAATTTTATTTTTGAATAAAGTAGCACTCGCGAACTGATATTGTCACAAAGTCAGTTTACTAGATTTTTCTTAATCACGGTCTCTTAATGGATTTCCATGTTAAATTTACATAATATTGAGCGTGATACTACATTATACAGCACGACCACATTATTAATTTCTATTGCGGTACAAATTCATAAGGAATTTTCTTTTTGTTTTTTATTCCTGAAATTTTCATGAAGTCTTCAGGAAAATCTGTTCAACCCGCGCTGCTAACAGTTTGTCGGATAACTCATAATCATAAATAAAAAAGACTTAAAGATGAAATGTAGGAAGTAATACATTTTTATTGCACTCGAACGTTGTCACAGTTTTTTAAAGTAACAACAAGACTTATATTACACCACGTGGTGGTGGGAAAGTACTCCCCGAGTTTTACCACGAAGTATTTCCGACTGTAAAGGGTTATATGAAATATTTACATTGATGTAATATGTAAATAGTTCTTATGCGAGGGTGCGCCGGAATGATGGATGAATGCAGTGATTAATTTAAATTAGGAGTTGATTAGGGTGAGTTTGGTTGGAAATGTATCTTAGGAGAAGGTTTTTATTTAAGACTGTACGTAAAGAATATATTACAGCTTTGTGAATGTTCTTCAATGGTTTTGTCGTGTTGGTCTATTCTTAACGCAATCGCTGTACACCATTTAAGATGATCGATGTTTTTATAAACAACACTAAAAAATGGCACTTTCTAGGATTGGCTAAGAGTTTTAACTAAAGAAGTCTAAACTCAATATCATTCCGGATCCATTGAAGGACTAATAATTACATTGAGGCCTGATTCGTTGTACGTTGTGTAGCGCCTACGTTGTAGTCAGGACCTACGCTGATATCGTGTACATATAACCTAAGCACAAGTATTTTCACACAACACATACGTTTACTTGAAATTTCAGAAATCAGTAGTGGGATGGTTATACTTATGCAAGTGACCTACTGGTATCCTGTGCTTGTACACAGGTACCTCAAAATGGCTCAGCCTCATCCTGTGTCCAAACACCGTCGGCAGGACAACGTTTACTTTAAATTTTAATATCAGAAGTGGAATCACTAAACTGATACAAGTGACCTAAGCTGGTATCGTGTGCAAGTAAGCTGAGGGCAAGTGTTCCTCGGGTGGGCGCCCCGTAACTAGCCCAGCCCTATTCAATGCTCAAACACCGTGAATCCAACATTTACTTGTAATTTCAGAAATCAGAAGTGGGATGATTAAACTGATACATGTGTAACCTGATATCGTGGGCATGGAAACTAAGGGCAAGTAAGCAGTCATTGCGCAACCGTCTCTAAACTGGCCCAACCCCATCTAGTGTCCAAACAAAGTATACTTGAAACTCCAAAATCAGAAGTGGGATGGCAAAGATACAAATGCTGTGGTTTTCGATAGAGTCGATCAAAAATTCAAAAAGTTCTGTAAGGTTGGTTGTGGGTGCGCCTGACCTACGCCGGTATTGTCGGTGCATATAAGCGAGGGCAAGTGGTCCCCGATGCGCGGGCGCTTGGAAACTGGTCCAGTCGGCCCGCCCCTTCCTGCGTCCTGGCACCGTCGGCAAAACAACTACAACTCTGTGTAAAATTTCAGAAGATACTCAAATTTTATATGATTCTGAGCTATACCAATTGACCAAATGTGAACAAATTGAAACTCTTTTTTTTATATTATGCATTATTTGGGAATCATCTTAATATGTTTCTTTATTAACAAAAATACTTTGCACCAGGAGGCACGATTCCATAACCGTTTCGTAAATGCATAATTCGTCAAATAATCTACTATGCTATTCGCAGGCTTTTCCTTGTAATGTACAGTCGCCATTAGATATATCGCAGCATATAAGGCGTTCATAAATATCTGAACACGACTCTTATTGACTGGGCGTTACAGTACATGTTCGGATATTTATGAACGCCTTATATGCTGAGATATATCTGATGGCCACTGTACCTAACCAAAAGTCCTAGTTGATGAATTAAGTAATTTTGTGACACAACTGTGGTGGCGTCGGTCAGGTTATTTGTAGGTACTCATTACTGAATTAGCAAGTATGTTCAAACTGAGCTACTTCAATATTTTTATCTGTGGCACTCAGGGCACACTCCCTCTGGGGTCAGTCCCTTATTTGCCCAGATTCAGGATTGCATCTGGAGCGGATGATCTGCCTTAGGGCACGAGTTGTAAAACTGACGGTTAATAATTTGAATATTAATTGACTGAGCGAGCAAAGCGAGCGAATTGTCTCTGTTTCAGCTTCACCAACATTTATTTCGTATGTCTGGATGTTTGGATGTTTCGATTTTCGGATTACCGGCCACATTTCTGAACCGATTCTCATGATTTTTTTTTAAGTAAAATCGATAAGTAGGTATCTATTTTTTTTTTTAAAGTAAAATCGATAATTATCTATGTATTTTTTTGTCGATTAAGTTTTTCGAAACTTTTCAAAATGGCCATCATTAGCCATTTCGAGGCAAGCTCGTGAGGTCTACAGTTCACAGAGGCACTAATGTACGATTGTTTGTGCATACCGTACCGGGTTCACGGATGGTCGCAGACGTCACCCGCTCGGCAGGCTACTCGCTGGATTAAACCCTGCCAACTCATCCTGAAACCCCACTCATCACCCTTATCTCGCCCAAAATAAGACCCATAATCCAACGAAAACACACACATCAACCGCAAATCCAACTTGGGCCCTGTTCAACCGAGAATCGGTATAAGAATTGAGATATAAGATAATCTTTATAAGTTTTTGTGGTTAGTTGAAGAGATTTTGGACAATTATTTTTGATTGCACCGATTTAATGGGTCTATAAGTGTGCTGTAGGTGGTAAGTAATTTTGATTGGTTTTTAAGTCGGTTAAATTTGGTGAAAAGTGGCATGAATAGGGGCTTTCCCGTTTTCATCATTGACAGTATGTATTTAATGAAATGACATCACAGTGCCGAAAGTAAACGTGTTGCAACATATATTTGAGAACCCTGGGCTTCCTTTTTGATTTTGAAAATTTTACCTAAATCAAAAATTGCAATGTGTTTTTTTTTTCTTAAACCAGTAACGTCTGCTAGCGGAAACCAAACTTCACTTTTGAAAATGTTCACTTATTGTAAACAATTACCACGATATTTAGCTTTTACCGAGTTATTTTACATTATATATTGTTAAATTTCCTGAGAAAAACATTAAGCTCATTCATAACAACATCCTTAAGTAGTTGTTATTAACGCGACCTAATTTTACCCCAGCCATAACAAGCCGGTACAAAAACAACCTCTAGAAAACTGAAAAAATACGTCTCGGTCCAACTAAACAAGATTTGTTTACACTTAACTCACAAAATACTTACAACTCCAAGCACGTTAAGCTATGACTAACCGTGTATATAGACGCACATATATGTTGTGTGTGTTTTCATTGTCGCTCGCAACAGTGTAGTGAATCAGACACTAAATACAGACTGGCGCTCTGACATTGTTCGAGGAAACGATTAGTGTCTATTGGGTGATTTTAGGATGGTGCTATTAGCTACTGTTACTTTTATTGCCGCTGAGTGCGTTGAAATAAGTAGGTGTTTGGCGCCGATTTATTCTGCAGACTCAAGTATGGTGGCAGCTTATTCCATCAACAGTGAATACTTATTTTAAATTAGAATGTGTTCTCCCTTTTCCATTAAAGCATAAGATCGACTTTTTTTTTTTTCAGAGGTATGTCATGTATTGCTTCGTCAGACTTGTTTGTAAGGGATAAGGTCTCGAAACTCTCCAATAAGAACTAGTTTTGCTATAAAACTTCACGATGATGCTTTATAAATGTGAATTGAAGTAGATAGTCAAGTTATAAATAAATCAAATGCAAAATTAATGTTGCGTCAAGTTTAATTTTATACCTACTCGTTTATTTCTTAAGTACACGGCACATGTAAGAGCTGACGGTCGGTAAATAACGTTCGTTCTCATAAATAAAACCTGAAACGCGACCGTCAACGTCCAAACGTGTCACCAATAAATAAACAGAACATCGAGAAGAAAGAATCATATTTTAACGTCGTGTTAATTAAATTGTCGATGTCTCGACGTACGGAGCGTTCTTTGTCCGCAAAAACGCGAAAAAGCCAGTGAATCACGTCTCAAGGAAAAGACAAGTGAATGAAAATTTTTAAAAGACAAAAAATGCCCGACGTGCGAGCATCCCGTCGTTCCGGATTCGCGCGCTTTTCATCGCTGGTTCGCTTCGGAGGCATCTCATGTTACCCCCGCGTCCACCGGCGTGCGTGAAACGGAACGTAACCACGCGAAAGTGACAGCTCCTTTTGGCGGGAACGCGATTCAAGATGTCTGGCATTGGGTTCTTTATCCAGCCGCCATCGGTACCGGTTGTACGCACGACACTCCGTCGCGACAATTTATTTCGGTACGGGGCAATGCACTGAGCACGCAGGGATCCGCGGCGAATAAATGAGAGTAAACATGAAACGAAGGGAAAAAATAAAGCGTAGACGGTGACAAATCAAGGCTGTTAAATATAGTGGGCTAACTGCGAGTGAAGGGTTACTTGCGTTTGGGGTAATGAACGCTTCTCGGCCCTTCAGTGCGGTTCAGCTCTCCGCGGGACATGTTGCTCCAACTACAGGTGTCTAAACACGTGTGGTTCACGGGTACTCATGCCTATGACAGTAGGATTAAGGTCCGTTTTGCATAACAGCTTACTACGGCTTACGGGGTTGATGTATAGGTACCTATGTAATGCAACACTACTTGCATATGAATAGGCACTTGGCGTCATTATTATAGCTTAAATCGAAATACAGGCTGAAAATGTATAGGTAGTTTTAAGATTATTTTGTTAACTTTGATTCTATACCATACAAACATCTGGAAAATTTACTTAGAAATAGGTAAAGTAATAAGGTATATTTGGTTAAAAATCCATATTAAAGTCATGAACTTATTCAGCCGTACCAAATTGTCCAACTCCTTAGCTCTGGGTGTTCGCCCTAATCTTTCGACTTAGCTATAGACCGTTCCCTATATGTAAGCTATTCTGAACATTAACAGGATTCCAAATTTGCGAGGTTTAATTTCAATGCACCCGTAAATCACTTGAATGGTCTCATACGCGATTAATGCGGCGTCCACGCATCGGGTGCAGACAACAGAATGGCATTGAGCGCATGCGTTAAATAGAATTGTGCGTTGTTCTCGAAATAACGTGACCTTTAGGTTTTGAAAGCAATAATAAGCAATAATTGCAGAACAAGTTATAAAATATGATTGTCATAAGTGCATATAAATCAGTTATTTTTCTGAATTTGCATTTTATTTTGTAAATATATTTTTTTAATAAAATCCTACTCCTATGTCTCCTATACCTACCGTAAAAAATTAGAGATGTTTGAAATTTCGGAACGTTAATATAAACGTCGGCCTTATGTTTGACAAAATATTAGTCAGAACTTATATTAATGCGATAGCAAATGTTTGCAGATTCACCTAAGTACGTGTTTGTCCAAACAACGGAACAACAGATCGACGTGATATTTGGCATACAGAAAAATTGCAGATGGGAAGAAAATAAGTTAGTTTTTAGCTTAGAAGCCAAACACGCATAACGGGAAATGTGTATAATGTAGAAAAAAAAGTCCAAACATATTGGAGCTTCTAAAGCAATTTGGAACATTAAGTTTTGACAATCGTCTAGACGCGGAGATCTCAATACGCATCGCGAGGGCTGCGTCTGCGTTTGGCAAGCTAAATCAGCGGATTTGGAAGTCGCATGACCTTAAACTCGCTACTAAGCTGTCCGTGTACAAAGCCATTGTATTGCCAGTTTTGCTGTATGCTTCTGAGACATGGTGTCTCTATAGACGGGACATCAAGAAATTAGATTCCTTCCATATGAATTGTCTCCGCAACATCCTGAGGATAAAATGGGAGGATCGTGTGACGAACACGGACATCCTGAGACGTTCACATATGCACGGCATGGAGGCAATGCTGATGAAGAACCAACTGAGATGGTGTGGCCATATCGTCCGTATGGAGGATAACCGTCTGCCGAAAGCAATCTTCTACTCTCAACTTTCTGAAGGCACGCGTAAAGCTGGGGGACAGCATCTCCGTTACAAGGATGTACTTAAGAGACACCTTACCGCCAGCAGTATATCTCCTGATGGATGGGAAGCCATGAGTCGTAAACGGGATGTTTGGCGGTCCACTGTACGCGTTAGAGTGAAGGAGTTTGAAGAGGCGCGTCTCGAAGCGCTGGATATGAAACGTTAAGAGCGTAAGGCGCGACCGAGGCCATCTTATGCATACACTTACAATGTCCGTGGTGAGCTCCACTGCCCGCGTTGTGACCGGATTTTCACCAACAAACTGGGTTTTGCGAGTCATATCCGCGCCCATCGTCGTAGGAGTCCTACGAGCCCTACAACTTGAAGTCGCTGTCATCGGACCCGATGAAGAGGACATCACATCTCTGTATGTTTTTCTCGGTAGAACAGGATATTTGGATTCGGAATCTTGTGATTAGTTTATTTTTACGTCGTATACTTATGTAGTTACCTCAACAAGAACCTTAGATGTAATTTTTTTAAACCTCGATTTGTTATTTGGTCACATTCCGAAGGTATACAAATTACTTTGATCTAAATGGAATCAGTAAGGCAAATAAAATAAAAAACCGGTCAAGTGCGAGTCGGACTCGCGCACCGAGGGTTCCGTACAAACACTTTCCATCCTTAAGTGATTAAGTTAAGTTTGCACCTGGTATGTATAGCGCCCCATACAAATGCGGTGCAAAGTTAACGCAACCAATCCCGTTTGTTGTATGGGAGCCCTCCTTAAATATTTACTTTATTTTATTTTTAGTATTTGTTGTTATAGCGGCAATAGAAATACATCATCTGTGAAAATTTCAACTGTCTAGCTATCACCGTTCTTGAGATACAGCCTGGTGACAGACGGACGGACGGACGGACAGCGAAGTCTCAGTAATAGGGTGCCGTTTTTACCCTTTGGGTACGGAACCCTAAAAAAGAACTGACAATGTCACGACCACCGTTCAATTTTACTTAATAATTCCTTGTAGACCAAGGCAATTTTGTATACGAAAACCACCAAATGTCACTTGGAGGTTTAAAAAAAAATGATATCTATAATCTATGCGACGTCAAAATAAACTAATCGATTCTGAATTTAAATAACGCATACTATTAAGAAAAAAAAATACCTTTGTAAAACTTAATGTTCCCAATTCAAGAAATTGGAGTGCGCATTGGGATACCCAAGGCCAAACAAAAAGTTAAGAATGCTTCATTGAGACAATGCGTCTTGTAATTACGTGTAATGAAGCAGGTGCGCTGTTCCGGGACAACTCGACTGGTATGGTCAGAGTTTACTTTTAAAACGTATTTGCAGAACACGGAAAAGCAATTTAAATTGTTATGCTAAGTAATTGTGCGAAACCGTCTCAAATAACAAATGGGATCGGTTTAAACCGGCATGCACTTGCATTTCGATAAATTAATACATTTTATTAGTGCGAGGAATCTCATTAAAATTTAAGTGGGTACTTAATCGGATTACGATTAGAATGTTTATTTAATTTTAGACTGGGAACTTTATTTGTTAGATAAGATTGATACGCGATCAATGGCAATCCTATGCCAAACTATACAACAACAAGAATATTTATGAGCTAGAAGCGCTTGCATATTCTTCAGTTGTTATTTAAAGTCTAAAGCAGACCAAGAGGACTTTTATTTATGTAATATGTAGGTAATAAACATAGTTTTGGAGAATAGGTTAGGCAACATCACAAATAGATAGGTACTACACTGTTTGGGTGATTGGGGATATTATCAGTATCACTCAATGACAAAACCAATTTTATAAATAAATATTCTATTCTATTCTAATTTTAAAATATGGCTTCCATCATAGTTAATGATGATTTCGCCAATTTCAAGTTTGCTCGTAGAGCATGCCGTTGTTCGGTGAGGTTTTGCTTTTTGTAAAGTGATAGCGATTTACAAAAAACCACGCGGACTATCGGGCCTTGACCCAGGAATGGCTATGAACGCTTCAAGTTGAATTCTTCATTAGCTATTCACTCCTACGTTAGATCACTGCACAATACGCTATCAATACTACACATTGAACAACGAAAATGAATAAATAATGAACAAAGAAACTTAAACGCATGCGGCCATCTTAAGTCACGAACCGGAAGTCCTATAAATAAATAAAAAAACTTTGCACATTAGTAAATTACAGTTTCTAATCTGTGGTTGTGGTAAACGTCACAACGGTTCGCGCCAAAATTTTGACATCCACACAAATCTTACAAATGGCGGCGCCGTAATTAAAGGCTTGCAATAACTGTCCATAAAGCAAACGAAGCGCATTGGTGACGCGCCGCCCGCGTTATTTTGGTCCACAACTCCCCTCGACAAATGCTAATGTCCTCTAGGACTCCAGTGGGACACCCGACGCTCTCACGTTTCCATTTTAGTGTTTGAAAAGACTGCGGCACAGGTGTCAAAGAATCCACTGTGTTTACCATAGACACTTGTTTATTTATTTATTTTTGTCCCTTCTTTTGGCGGGATTTATAAGTTTTAAAACTCGTAAATTGCTAAATTATTTCTATACGGCCTAAATATGATTTATAGTCATTTTCAACGGTTGGTTGGTTATGAATAATTTGGGTTAAGTATTTCCTTAATAGTGTATGATTAGTGTCACTTTTATGAGCTGAGCTTTAAGAGTGGCATCGCCATAGGTGGCCTGAGTCTCACTTGTCTATAGTGTCTGCATTTTACGACGGCTGGGTGAAGCTAATAAAACACTAATTACATCTGAAAGTTAACTGTTTCATGGTAGTAGTAAACCTTGTTTGGGTGTAAATAATTCCTTAATTCGCATTTATATTGACGCCAGTTGATATAGTTTAAATATAAATTGTACCGGTACCGACTAAATAAAATCTGGTCACTTTGGGGTAAAATCTGTTAATTGTCATTTAATGTTGAATGTGGACAATTTATTATTTAATACGTAAATTATATCGTTTTGTATTTAGTCTTGTATTTATTTATTTTTCTTTAAAACAAGCGTTTACAATTTTCGTGACTAACCATTGCAGTATAGCTAGTAAAATGTATGAAGTAGATGCTATTTCGTTTCGAACATTATATCATCATCATCATCAACATCATCATCAGCCAAAAGATGTCCACTGCTGGAGATAGGCCTCCCCCAGAGAACGCCACCATGACCGGTCCTGCGCCGCCCGCATTCAGCGGACTCCAGCGACCTTCACCAGGTCATCACCTTGTGGGGGGGCCTACCCACGCTGCGTCGTCCGGTGCGTGGTCGCCACTCGAGAACTTGATGGCCCCAGCGGCTGTCGGTTCTACGAGCGATGTGCCCTGCCCATTACCACTTAAGTTTTTCTATCCTTCGGGCTATGTCGGTTACCCTGATTCGATCTCGCCAAGAAACTCCGAGCATATCCCTCTACATTGCTCTCTGAGTGACTTTGAGCCTTCTTATAAGGCCCATCGTGAGACCACGTTTCAATTCCGTAAGTCATCACTGGCAACATTCAACATTATATACCGAAGCCTATACAAAAGATATATTTTTTGCGTATATGAGTCAGGCTTGGAGGTCAGCCGAATTTCTTGGAAGGATAGATTTCGATGAACTCATCTCAGTGTTGAATAATTTATAATATTTTAATTGCATTTAAATTGACGGTTTGACTTTTTCGGCAAGTCCTTGAAAGTTGAAGATAACCTATTAACGTCGTTTATTTTTTGGCCGATTTTGGCCACCTATATGGTTCTCGTATTCATAAATACAATAAAGTTATGTTGTTTATTTGTTGTATGATTTATTTACTTATAGTATAATATTATACTTTCTCTAAGATACTTTATTGTTGTTGGTTTTCTTATTAAAGTGTAAACCAGGTCGATTTTTCTACTTACAAAGTACTTTCAAGAACAAATGAATTAGTTATTTGTGCAACAAGAGAGCAAAGTTGTTTTTTGTTACGAGTGCTGATTTTGAGTCCCGAGCAAGCGAAGGATTCTACGTTTGAATCACGAGCGTAGCGAGTAATTCTATGTTAGAATCCTGAGTGTAGCGAGGGACTCAACAGCACGAGATGCGAAAAACTTTGCTCTCGTGTAGCACACACAACTTTTCACCTCATCAGCGAGAACATATTCGACATTTTGTGCTTTTTCTTCCAGCGTATGTTTATAGTATTTGTTGCTGATTTCAATAATATTATTAATCAGAAAATAGACAAGGGCTGCTTAAAAAGGAATAACAACATAATTTAATTGAAATTATAATCAACCAACCAACACGGTTAATGTCATTATTTGATCAAATTGGAAGATTTAGCAGATACATGACGTGTTTATTTATAAATACATATTATATTACGAGATTTTGTTTATAAATTGATTAATATTTTACCTCGTAAAACACCAAACAAAATAAATGCAAAAGATAGAAAATAACAATTACAATATGAACTCGATATTTTTTAAGGTACGTTTCGAATATGCATCTATGATAAATGGTGAAATTATAAATTATTATTATATTTACAATAAGTAATGAGTAGAAAAATGTTATTTTATTTGAGCAATGATTTGTTTTATATAAAAGGAACAATAATTTTAATATTCGGTCGTTAAATAAAAATATAATAAAGAAAAAAAATACGTTGCAATTAAAACTTTTCCGGGTGTTTTTAATGTTTTTTTTGGTATAACGCGTATCCGAACTGTTCTCAATCGAGGTCGGATTCGAAAATCGAATTTCAAATTGATAAGTTTCTATCCCTCTCTTTTATACATATATACATATGAAAGAAACAGAGTGCATCGAGATTCAAATGATTAGAATTTTTTATGATTAACCTTTGGCTGAACAATGACAATTCGAGGTCAGATATTGAAAAAATTAAAAAGCTACTTTTACTCACGCTCGAAACTAAATTGCATTTTGTTCACTGTTATCTCGCAGCAAAGACGCCATGTTTGAGCTGGTGAGGTGAAAAAAATATTTTTATTCTTGGAGTTTGATTAAAAAATATTTCCATGATTAAAGTCACCAGCTTCCATTCTGTTTAATGTTTGTACGGCATCCGTATATTAAAAAATATGACAACTTAACTTTTAGTGGCACGAAAAAACGAACTCGTTAGTCTATGATCTTCGATTATTATCTGTGGGAGGACGGGCTTTCCAAACCGAACCTAGCGAAGAGAGACAAGTTTATTTTAAGCTAATTACGAGACAAATGCATCCAAACTAAAATGCCATAAGTAATGATATCTTCCGTCTATTTAAGACCTTCTGAAATTAGTAGCAAAGTTCTCTGAAACATGTAGATGTTGCTCTGTAGAGCGGTTCGGATTCTTAAGGGGAAATACCACGACTAATTTTTCCTTAAACTTAACTATTCTTTACGAAATTTTAGGACCTGGATGGGAAGAAAATGTTGTGTCGTACCGTTTCGATTTTTGAGCTTATTATTATACAATTTGTGTAGGCGTCTGTTTTTGGCCAACTTTCCGCCATAAATCCTAATTTGCGCAAAATATCAAAACTGTCCGACACAGAACATTCTTATCCCATTCCGTTTCTAAAATTCCGTCAAGATTGGTTAAGTTTTGAAAGAGGAAACAGACGAGAACGAAACCTCGATTTGTATAACCCGGCCACGCTAAGTTTGGACCTCATTTGTATTCGACGCCGTAGTTATCAGATACAAACTTAACGTAAACTGACAGTCTGGGAAAGGGAACCGTGATATATCCCCTTAACTTCGCTTCGTTGAAAAAGGTTTTGAAAGGAATTTCATAGCTGGAGTTGTTTTCACGTTATAAATGACGTGGTTTGAATTTGGGTCACTTTATTTAAGCTTTGAAAGTTGAAACGTAAAAAGGCACGGTTGGAAAGGAAATGTGGATGGCAGGAACATTGCTTATTCCGCGGAAATCTTGCATGCATCCGGCATTAAACTTATGTAGCTTACATACAACACATCCTACTTTTTGATCTTGTATTATGCTATACACATGTTTTATAATTATTTTTAACTAAACCCGCAATTATCCGTTAAAAAGTATCCTTATAACCGTTTTTGGATGTCCAGGATAGCTAACCCTTGTACCAAAATTGGTTAAAATTTGTCCAGGCGTTTAGGCGTTATGAGAGGACAAAGAAATTATGACCAACAGATGGCGCCAGATCTGCATCGCTATTAAAATTTCTCTCCGTAGAAAACTGATTTTCAATACAAGTATAGAATTTTATTGACGAAAATTGGCATAGTCGGGCTTTATTATATGTATAGGCCGAGACGATTTAATCCGGTTTGTATATATAAAAAAAATGGTTTCTTCTACAATAAGTTCCTAAACAAAATTTCCTTGACGTGCCTTTTATTTTGTATCTAATTCCTAATATACCTTCGTGTATATTTGCAGTTTAAAAGTCTGCAGGCATAGATATCCTAGTTCAAATATTGCGTTTCGATTTCCCTCACCCCAAATCAATTTTATTTTAACCAATCGCCCCTAATTTGCTGTGATAACATAACCCTAAAACCACGCGGTACAGAATACGCTAGCATAATAATCTCAAAAACCACTTGGCCTCATTTTTTTAATCGGAAAGCTCATTTCTTCAGATAAGCCTCGGGAAGCTTACGCCAAGCTACATTTTTATAAGCAGATATTTTATAAATGATATTATTAAGTACATATGTACATATGTACTTAGCACATATGTGCTAAAATATTTTTTGTACTACTAATACTGATACTGACACAAATATTACATGCAATACATAACCGAATCTTTAAATCTTTTAAATGGAATTAGTTTATGAAGACGCATTGTAGCAAGTTGTAGTGGAGGAATCGGTTCAGTTCTTTATGTACCTAGTGCCATATGAGTAACCTCATTGGCTTTTACACAACTGGACTAGGTTTTTCCACTGGGTTTTTTGATATTAGTGTATTAATTCAAGGTTGCTTAAGATACCTTTAACTCGGAACTATTTTCCTTTGCTATTTTATGCCTTTTATCATACCTCGTGGTTTTCGGTCCATGAATGATTTGACGCCTACTGTCGGCCTTGTGTTGAATCATTCGTGCACCGAAAACCACGGTGTAATATGCTAATCATTTTAATTGTATTTGAGAGAATAAATCTATGGGACATAGACAGAGACACATATAGGTATACCGGGTGATCAATCCAAATGGGTCAGTAGGGAGAAGTCACAAAATATAAGAGATAGAGAAATCTGTTCTTAGGAACCATGGCGTCGATTTTATATTGAATAAAAACAGCATTTTTTTTATAAACCCCATACATAATTTCGTACATAACCCGGTCAAAACCGCTGTAAAGAATGTTACAATACGCCATGCGATTGCTTACAGAATTTTAACCAGGTTCAATTCCCGGTTATACATGAGATTTATAAAAAAATAAATAATGCAGTTTGTATGAAATCGAACCTAAAATCGACTCCATGGTTCGTAAGAACAGATTTCCCTATCTCTTATTGTTTTCGTTTTCTCCCTACTGACCCATTTGGATCGATCACCCTGTATATTTCTTTGACACGGAAGGCAAAATAAACATAGTTGAATTCTAAAAGATTTTGATTCACTTCAAATGTAACTTTGTTGTTGAATATTTAAAATTGCGGAACCATAAATAACTCCACGCCATAATCAACTTCTAAGACCATCAATTCCTTACAGCTATCTGAATTTAAATAAAGGCACCGTAAAAATAACGTCCCCTCGTACACTTCAGCGCGCCATGCAATAATGCATCATTGAGACAAAAAAGTAAAAAATAAGCCGTGCCATAGACAACGACACTCGACCACAGACAAGAGGCTCTATTTTTACCAGATTATGCACCAAGCACTCTTGCTTGGCTGACGAAGCGTGCAGACTTTGCCTACTGTACTATACAGGTTAAGTGTGTTTTTGAAAAAGGTTGGCAGGCCTGATTAAGCATACTAATTTTTCTTGAAGTTTTAGCCACGCTGTATAGGATACTTAGTTAATTTTACAGCACGTCCACCGTGGAGCTATCTTTGTGTTTTTTTTAACCGCTGTCACTATAACCAAGGGGTTACGACGCCGCCCAGAATGAAAATAATTACGACTAATGAAGCGAGGATTGTGAGCGGGTTACAGGAAATAAGTTTGAACATTTATTTCGTGTATTTATGAGTTGAACTAAATCTTAGTTCAACTTGATTGTCTCATAGAATTGAGAAACGTTATGGTTTAATGACAATAGTTAAATCGCAACATTCTACCAAATCCGCAACAGATAACTAGGCATTACCAATAGCGCAGTCTGTTGTCTACATTCTGCAGTAATATATAGTACAAGTAGATCGCATTTTATTTTGTTCACACCTAGGTACCATACTGTAAGAATCATATTATTTTAATGTCAAGTATTTTATGTGTTTATAAAAACATTCACATTTTATTGCAATGTTCTGATCCAAGCACGTTCTATATTAATCTCTTTCCTCATTGGCTATATCCTCCTTGAAAATAAGAACAAAGATTAAAGGCCGTATCCCAATAGAACCTTCTTAGCAGTTAAGACCTTATGTAATCCAAACACTTTGGAAGAAGAGCGACGATGAAACGACATATATTTATAGAACTTTCTTGGCAGTTAAGACTTTACGTAATCGCAAAATCAAGTATAATTGACGCAGTTCGAAGGGTTCGCGTGCCCAACTCTTTCGCTAACGATGAAAAAAAAAACAAAAGTGCAGGTCATTGCTCCTGCTTATCGCTCTGATTCGGTTAATGGCTTTACAATGGCATGCGAAGTGATTAATTAACGACGTGATTAGCGATTTTAATGACCTTTCAATGTCATAATTGATGTCGTTGGAATAAGGACATTTATTAGAAAATTCAAACACATCGCGTGATTCCTCACTTGAGTCATCTTTTGACCTAAAATAATAAATGGAATGCTCTTTGTTTACAAATGAAGCGAAAATTGAAAAATTTAATGATTCGGACAGGATTCGAACCTGCGTTTCCAACGGCTTTCCGGGCCAACACTGGCGTCCTCCCAATTGGACCACCGAATCAGATGTCAGAGTCATTGAATTTTTCAACCAGTTGCTTCGACATGCCTTAGGGTGGCATTGTAGCGACATCTACCGTAAAGATTTAGACTTTATCGTCGGCACCATCGTCTCAAATTTGTTGAGAATCGATAGTAACGATGTGCTACACCCAAATTACTTATTTTTTTTATTAAAGCAGTAACGTCTGCTAACGTAAACTAAATGTTTACAAATGACGCGAAAATTGAAAAATTTAATGATTCGGACAGGATTCGAATTCGATGGTGCCGACGATAAAGTCTAAATCTTTACGGTAGATGTCGCTACAATGCCACCCTAAGGCATGTCGAAGCAACTGGTTGAAAAATTCAATGACTCTGACATCTGATTCGGTGGTCCAATTGGGAGGACGCCAGTGTTGGCCCGGAAAGCCGTTGGAAACGCAGGTTCCGAATCCTGTCCGAATCATTAAATTTTTCAATTTTCGCTTCATTTGTAAACATTTAGTTTACGTTAGCAGACGTTACTGCTTTAATAAAAAATAAGTAATTTGGGTGTAGCACATCGTTACTATCGATTCTCAACAAATTTGAGACGATGGTGCCGACGATAAAGTCTAAATCTTTACGGTAGATGTCGCTACAATGCCACCCTAAGGCATGTCGAAGCAACTGGTTGAAAAATTCAATGACTCTGACATCTGATTCGGTGGTCCAATTGGGAGGACGCCAGTGTTGGCCCGGAAAGCCGTTGGAAACGCAGGTTCGAATCCTGTCCGAATCATTAAATTTTTCAATTTTCGCTTCATTTGTAAACATTTAGTTTACGTTAGCAGACGTTACTGCTTTAATAAAAAATAAGTAATTTGGGTGTAGCACATCGTTACTATCGATTCTCAACAAATTTGAGACGATGGTGCCGACGATAAAGTCTAAATCTTTACGGTAGATGTCGCTACAATGCCACCCTAAGGCATGTCGAAGCAACTGGTTGAAAAATTCAATGACTCTGACATCTGATTCGGTGGTCCAATTGGGAGGACGCCAGTGTTGGCCCGGAAAGCCGTTGGAAACGCAGGTTCGAATCCTGTCCGAATCATTAAATTTTTCAATTTTCGCTTCATTTGTAAACATTTAGTTTACGTTAGCAGACGTTACTGCTTTAATAAAAAAAAAAAAAAAAAAAAAAAAAAATAAGGAATGCTCTTTGCTAACAGATATGCAAGATGGTAAGCTCTGATGAAGCCTTTAAAGGAATGAGTGTAGTGTAGATACCTAAGGAGATGCCTTCGTAATCTGGTCCTCGTAAATGTATGTGGACGAACTGAAAAAATAAAAAAAATTACTCAACTAGTTTAACTATTTGGGAAATAGCCAAATTATGCTTAGTAGTAACCAAAATGTATGCTAATTTTACAAAACTTATTTTGGTTGCTAGCAGCCCTTAAGTTGTCAGTCCTCCGGTTTATGTAACTAACATTTGGGCTACTGTTTTTTTTTTCAGTGTGCGACGAGCTTTATATAATAAAACCTTCGCGGATGAAGTTCGTATATCTCTGAGATGTTGGTAAATCTTACGCATCAGTTCGTACTACATACAAATTTGCCATTAACCTAGAATTCATTTGCTGAATCTTTCTAAAATCCTTGAGTATAAAATGACTTTTTCTTTCACTTATGGTCCCACCGGAATATCAGCGCTGGCTCTCAAGCTAGCATCATGCTGAGGTGGGACCTTTTCGAGGCAAAACCTTAATTAGTTTTAGTAGGTATTATTATTTATATGATACTAATTCTATAAATATGAAAGAAAGAAGAAGTCGCTTTTCCTAATTACATAATGACATTTCATTCGCATGAATAATATTTTTATTTCTTTTAATACAATTTTGAGGTCCTGATTATTTACCCAAGCGTGTCGTATAACTCGTTTACTAAGGTTTGAGGAAAAGACGTAATAACACCAGATATCCTGTACAGAGAACCTAAACAAATTGCGCTTCAAATGAGTCTCACTGTACATACAGAATTTTCTGTACATTCTTAAACAACTCCACATTTAAATTGAAAACATCCTAGCTGAAAAGGAAAAATTCTTGCCCGCTGAAAACGGTGGGGAAAAAAGAACTTTAATGCCAAAAAATAAGCGTCACATCGCAAGGTCGGTCATAAAGTCTTGGGACAATTTTAATGAGGGTACCATGTCAAAGGGAAAAAGACTTTAGTTTTAACGAAATAAGGGTGTGTGGGGAGGTTAATGAATAAGTTAGTCGTGAGGGTGAACGGCCTCAGAAAGCGGTGTTACCAGAAGTTTGAAACATACCAACACTTCCCGTAGTCCATGTTTGGGGATTTTCCGCATAAATACTTTTAAAGTTTCTTTTAATGGTTAGGTAGCTTAACACGTCTAATGCACTAAAATGGGTCTACAGTCTATTTGTTCACTTATACAATTTAGTGGATAAGATTTCAAAGTATGATTTTTTTGTCGAATACTGTAATTTTCCTATAAATCAAGTAACCTGAGTCACTATTTTGGATTTCACGCTGGCAATTTTATAGATTCATTTACTTGCGAAAAAACTGCTTGTTTTGGCATGTAATGACAATTTTGAGGGACTATTGTTTACTAAATAGGCCAAGTAAGAACGAATAGACTGTAATTTGACAACTCACGCTTGTAATTATAAGTTTCGGGATGTTCCGAAAATTGCCGTGTCGTACTCTACTCTAATTCCACCCCCTATTCGCGGTTATACTTAAGGTAATATGTGCAGTCAAGGAAATTTAAACACGTACTTTTATGGCTCCTGTTATAAAAGATTTAAAAAGTGTTTCATTTGTGTTTTCACCGTGCATATATTGTGTAGTGCATGTCTGGGTGGATCAATATCCTGTCTATCCTTTTTTTTTAAGTTTAAATTTGACGGAATTATGTTTTCGTGCATGTGTTACAAAACCAGTAGGCATATACTTACTCCTAGCATTTTATTTCCACTCCTTCTTCCGCACCTAGTATAAAGGTAAATGCGAAAGTGTTAATTTTGTTGATACAGATATTAGAATTAAGCCAACATACTCTTTTATTCCTAAAAATAGCTCCAAACATAAACGTTTGTCACAAAAGCAAAGCCGCGGCAAATGAGTAGCGTCTAAATACTGATTCTGACTGAAGTACAGATATCACAACAGTAAAAGACCATATGCGCCCTGAATTCAATAACGCATACTACTATTATGAGCGGCAAAGCGGTAGATGGAAACTTTCGCTTTCATGCACAACTTAGTCTGGGTCACTCATTAGCCTTATTTAGGGCTAACCTTGAGATATTTTGTAACTTTATGACTGATTTTAGCGTGTATGAAGGTCATTTAGTTTTATGTAATTTGATGTGAAAAAAGAATGAGTTTGTGAAGCGTTAAATAAAAAGCTTGTTTTCAGTTAGTCTTAAGAATGTTCTCTGTAAATTTAAACTTTATTACGTCGTTTGAACATTTTAGAGAGAGCTAAGCTTGACAGCGTCTAAAGTTGCAACTTTTCTAAGCATTTGTTCTGTAAATATCTTCTGCGATATAGGTGGGACCACCTGAAATAGAAAGATAATAGAGAGATATCACACATATCTATCATGAGTCTTATAGGATTATTGTTGTAATCTTTATAAGTCATAATTAGATTTTTATCAGAGACAGTCCTAATTTCAGTTGCGTTTATCAAGTGATAAATAAGTGTCAAAGCATCTGTCAGTCAAACTCGCATTTTGTCAAAACGTGACGGATGCTTTGTTACTTATTAAAATACCAATATAACACAAACACTAGATAACCTAAAAATACCCCGTCCCTCACGTCAATCGAGCCAGGAATTATTTGTTCTGTCCACCGACGCCATTACGCCCGCCATTTTTCATTTTCAATTATGCCAAATGTATGGCGTAAATCATATACACGTAAATACACCAAATGCATATACAGGGTGGCCACCACCCCACAGGGTGTGTTTAATTTGTAAACGGGAAATGAATCGAAATATATACGATATAACGCTTATCCAATACTGGGGATGCAAGGCAATAAAAAAACATAATACGCAACGTTGAAAAGATTTTTATGCGTTGGGATGAAAAAGAATTATGAACTCAACTTGGTTTTTTTTATGAAACGCGAATGGACAGTATTGAATTTTTGATGGACGGCAGCCCATGTAATGTATTTCGGAGTAGCTCGGCTGTCTGGCGTACAGATGAAAAGCATACTATGACTAATATGGTTAAAAGTTGTTATAAGCGAAGTGGTGTGGGGATTTGTAGCAGTTGCATTCATTGGATGAATTGACATGACATTGGCAACGAAATACATTTCGCTGGCCCAATATTACAGGGTTCTATGTAATTTGTAGGGTAATTAAAATTAGATTTAATATCATTATGACAATGTTCAAAATGGAACTCCTCAGTAGTCAAACACAGAACCCTGTTATATTGAGCCAGCAATTTGTGATATTGTCTTCTGTTAGTATCGGAAGCATATTAAGTTGATTTAAAAGTTTAATGTTGTAGCTTGTAGCAATAGCAATGTCCTATTAAAGGTACTTGTGACATTTATTTATTTATCTTATGACAATTCAGTCACTGGGTTCTTTCATTCTGCCATTCTTCTCACGAAAAGTTGCGATATGTGCAAATAACCATTTTCTGTTGCATACTCATCGATTGAACTTAATGCCGACTTGCTGACACTATTTAACTTAACAAGTCGTAATGAAAGCACATCAAAAACGTTGAGCGTCCCACTAATTAACGTTTTTGCAACTGCATAAAATTTAATCGAATAAGCGGTATGGTTTGTGTGAAGGTCAACATTAGCATAGTTTAAAAAAAATAAGTGGCTATATTTAGAACAGGTAGCTCCTAATGTGGAGTTGGATGGTCTTAACATATTTTGTGGCAACCATTTCTGAATTACATATTGCTTTTAAATGGATGCGATCACAATATCTTAATATGCCTTAAACTTATTATACGAACTTAGTTTTTACAGGAATCTATCTCCAAATGCCAGCTTACGGAAATTAGAGTTATTATTTATACTCTGAGCCAGTTAGTATGCCATATGCAGCAGTCTTTGATGCATCCTACTAAGAAACGTAATTTTCAATAACTACCTAATTGTGAATGAGCATTTATTGCTGACCCACTGAAAATCCTCTTTAGGACAAACAAAATAAAATTGGTCGTTAATGAAAATTATTAAGCTTCTTAGCACGAGGTCAATCACTTTTGTCATGATAACTGTCGCAGAGTATAATACAAAAACACCACATTAACGGATTTGCTTAAATTTACCACGGGTTAAATTAAAAAATTAAAAACACAGCTTAATTTACATTCGAAATTCAAATTGGCCCGAGGTGGCACGTTAATTCCATCGATCATTGCTGGCTGCAATCCGCCAATCGGAAAATAAAAACACTGGCTACCCCCACCGCCCCACCCGTCTGAACAGGGTGTGATTTTTTCGAACGTCACTCCGCATTATGTACTTTTCGACCATGTATTCGTTGGGTGTGTGCTTTAATACTGTTTTCGTGTGAAAATTTTAATCATTGTTGATGTTGTATTATTTCGTCTCTTAACGAATGGCAGGTTGGAGCGGCAACATCGCCTTGCATACAGAGTATATAACTATGGTAGGTTGTAGTAGTTGATGCAGCTATGTAAATCCTAACTGGCGACATCATTAAGCGAATGGGAGATTTAACGACTTTGCAAGGTTCATGCAAAAGAGTTCGAATTTCCTGAAAAGATAATGATGTTGTTAATGTTATGAAAATACCGTCATATTAAATTGTAGTTGGCTTTAGCAAAAATAATAAATCTCAAGTTGGCCACAAATCTGAACACTTAGGATAATGCGTCACACCTGTACTGTCATAACGTTATATAGAAGCATAAAAATCCTATCCACATAAAAATCGACGTCCGGCTATCGTGCACACCAACGCGTCCTAGTGTGTGTGCTAACGCTTGCAGAGCTGAGCTCGATCGCGTGCAAAGCGCCGTGCAAAAATGTGCATTATACACCAACACCAATAAAAAATGACCTCCCGCCCCCCCGCGCCGGGCAGACAAAAAGACGAATGCGACGGACCTGCGTTTTTCACCAGGGATCTTTTTAGATTTGTTGGGCCAGAGGGGAAGTAGATAAAGGCATGCGGGCCCCCCCTCGCTGTCATGTATCATGTATCCAGTTGAGATCCGAAAGAATGCCTGTCTATGTTGGAGCTTTGTTCCCGGGAATCAAATGCGCGATCCGGGAAATTGGGTATTGGTCGCCGATCGAGGTTCTTAATGAATCCTGGGCATGGACAATGGTGTTCCGTTTCACGCAAACTAAACTTATGTTGGGATATTGCAGAAGACAGTCTCCTGCGGCAAGATTACGTCTGTTACTGACATGAGACAGGTATGGTTTTAGCAGATAGGCCACCATAGAACTTTATTTTAAAACGTATATATGAGAGCTGCAGCATACAAAAATATTGCAATTACTTTGGCTATAAAAATGAGCTGCTTGCATGAGCCGTTGAAAAACTTGAAAAGTATTCAAATGCACGACATCGCCTTACGTTAGCTAGAAACATAAAGGGAGTTAGATTTTTAAAAAGCATTAGATGAAATTTTTAACCTGAATGCTAATTTTAATTGCCGCCGAAGCTTTACTCGACGAGTCCTAAAACCTAAACAAATTGCTCAGTTTATTAAATTATTCTAAAGGCTATAAAAATCCCAAGACTTTTTACTTTGCCCAGCAAAGTATGTGGACTTTAACGATCATGGTTAAAAGACCTTTTGACCTCTTTTAAAATTTAATGAACGTACTTTGTTGGGGAGTTTGGTATTAATACACGTTGCAATTTGCCATGTTGGCTCGCTTGGCGACGCATCAATTGACGCCACATCTGAGGTGTGATTTAATGAGATACTCAAAATCTCATTTTTAGTGACGAACCCGACTCGTATCTACCTACATTTAATCAAAGAAATCTGCACACTAAGTATTTAAACCGTCACATTTCGATGACGAGCGCAACGTGCATTTTATACAAATACTCATTAAAATCCATCTAAAAAGTGATAATTAAAAACATATTTCAGATATAAAGGTAAAATTTAAAATACTGCAGGAAAACTTTAAGCATAAACGTACGTTCGTAGAATCCTTCCTCATCTAAAGCTTTTAAAAGAAAAAGTATATATATTAAAAAGCTTCATTTTAATTAATATTAATTCTAAGTCTCCTTCAGATATAACTAGAGTTGATAAACGCACAACTTCAGGCATAAAAGAACTCGCGGACCTAGGGCAACTCTTTAAAAAGTTACGTCGAGACTTTTATGAGGGTAAAGTTTTTTCTACACACACCTGGGCAGGCAAAAAAGGAAGGAGTAAAAAGAGGCAAGAGAAACTGTGTTATGAGGTAAGAAAGAGTGAGGCCAGGGGCACGATCGCAATAAAAGGACTGCGTGAGGTCGACGGCGAACTTTTTGCAGAACTTGCTTTCGGAGGGGAGTTTCTTATGCGTTCAGCGGGTGAAAAGAAAGAATTGGTCACTGGCGTTTTGACCGCTACTTTATTTTGCTCGTGTTTGTTTTTCTTCTCACGTGCAGGAAAAGGGAAGGCACGTTTTGTCAGAAAAACAGTGGGTTGTTTACATTTGCAAGCGCTTTTTGTGGTTTTTGATAGGTTTTTAGAGGGATTGAAAAATAGAAGTAATAATGTCCAACTGTTTGCTTATGTCTTGTGCAAGATAAATAAGTTCTTAGGATGATTGATATGTTTGTCTATTAGATTAGATTAAATTATTTTATTTCATGATAAATTGCATTCCAAAGCTTAACGTCAAAATTATACGAATTAATATCATTGTCAAAAATAAGGCAAAAATTAAAAATATAAAAAAATATATTTTTTTGTGTTTGTTGTATAACTGTACTTATAACAGATGCGCTTACCGCACTGACGTACTTAACCCGACTGATTTTAATAGCGAAGTAACAATGAAGTTAGAACAAAACAGAAAACTATCGAGGATTCACCCATCAGTTTGAACTTGGACTGCTAATGTGTTTAACAACCCATCATTCTGCGTTCCAAAAGGCATTATGTGCGGTTGCATCTCATACATCTTTAAAGCTTTTCGGAATTTGCGTCACAAGGCCACAAACAGATGAATTGATCGAGTTATGTCGGATTGCAGCAAAAACTAGACGATGTTCGTGATTAACAGACCGCTAATTGTAGACAGGTGAAAGGAGAAAGGTGTTTTTTGTGATCGAATTTGGTCTGTCGCGGCAACACCTTTCTGTTTTTGGAGCGCTTACTAATATGACGATTGTTTATATGTCATTTGAGTTGCTTATAGGTACATTAGCTGTCTATATCTCTGGTGGAATATTCGCTGTTTTTTAGGGTTCCGTACCCAAAGGGTAAAAACGGGACCCTATTACTGAGACTTCGCTGTCCGTCCGTCCGTCCGTCCGTCCGTCCGTCCGTCCGTCCGTCCGTCCGTCCGTCTGTCACCAGGCTGTATCTCAATAACGGTGATAGCTAGACAGTTGAAATTTTCACAGATGATGTATTTCTATGGCCGCTATAACAACAAATACTAAAAATAAAATAAAATAAATATTTAAGGAGGGCTCCCATACAACAAACGGGATTGGTTGCGTTAACTTTGCACCGCATTTGTATGGGGCGCTATACATACCAGGTGCAAACTTAACTTAATCACTTAAGGATGGAAAGTGTTTGTACGGAACCCTCGGTGCGCGAGTCCGACTCGCACTTGACCGGTTTTTTATTTTATTTGCCTTACTGATTCCATTTAGATCAAAGTAATTTGTATACCTTCGGAATGTGACCAAATAACAAATCGAGGTTTAAAAAAATTACATCTAAGGTTCTTGTTGAGGTAACTACATAAGTATACGACGTAAAAATAAACTAATCACAAGATTCCGAATCCAAATATCCTGTTCTACCGAGAAAAACATACCCCAAGCAGCACATTAGTGAATTTTGCAGCTTATCTTATAGCTTTAAGTTCTAAATGAGTGGTTTAACAGTGTTTGATACAACTTATAGCTTTAAACACCACTCAAAACTGTATATGAGTTCATCCTATCACTTGTAGTTGCATAGGAACGTTTTTTGTTTCTACTTTATTACTTATGGTGGGATAAAGTCGATTTTGCTACTTAAAGTTGCATGCAGGTTCAAATTGTCACTCAATAAGAAGCAATAGTGCGATATAAGGCCTTAAAATCACTTATAAGCAACTTTTACATATAAGTGGGAACATACCCTTATTTGGAACTAAAAGTTCCAAATGACTAGTACAATAGCGAATTATATCACCAATAGTGGCTAAAGGGATAATTTTACGGCTCTTTTGGAACCAAAAAATATTGCAACTTTAAGGCCTAAGAAGTACCTTATTGCCACTCCAACGCATAAATAGGTGTCAGTAGGAGGTTCTTGGAACCAAAAGCAGTTATTTTCACTTATTTCGAACCACTAACGAACTAAAAGTTCTATTATTGTTCCTATTTGCGCCTTGTCAAAATATATTTAATAGTCTTGCTTGTTTAATAGTCTACAAAAGAGCAAATAATTACTATTAGTAATATCATTCACTGCTTTGCCACTCGCAAGATACAAATAAGTGATTATTAGACTTGATAGTTCCAAATAAGGAACAAATAAGTGAAAATAAACACTGTATGATCTTTTTTAGGGTTCCGTAGTCAACTAGGAACCCTTATAGTTTCGCCATGTCCGTCTGTCCGTCTGTCCGTCCGCGGCTTAGCTCCGTGATCATAAGTGCTAGAAAGCTGAAGTTTGGTATGTGTATGTATCACGCCGACATAACGGTAAAATAAAAACTAAAAAAATAACTTTTTTTCGGGTACCTCCCATACACCTAAAGTGGGGGTGTTTTTTTTTCGTTCTAACACTAGCGTGTGGGGTGTCGTTGAATAGGTCTTTTAAAAACAATAGGGGCCTTCAAAGATCATTTTTTGATAAAGTCAGCAGTTTTGTAAATATTCGCTCGGTAAATCCAAAAAATAGTGTCCCCCCCCTCTAACTTCTCAACCACGGGTCAAAAAATTATGGAAAAATTCATGAAAATAAGGCCCTATTAGTACTTTCAATGAAAACTATATTGAATAAAATCGGTCGAGCCGTTTTTGAGTTATCGCAAAAATTCATAATTTTCTTTTAAATGACGTAAGTGCCCCGCGGTGTTCTTATACTTCGAACGTTACACATATTAGTTAAGTGCCATACTGCATTAAAACATTTCGCTCAATCTGGTGCGTATAATCGATAACTTCTAGAAGGTAATAAGTAATTACAGTTACTTTGGCGTTTACGACCTTTTATAGAGCTTGAAATTTTTCTCGTAATTTAAATTCGATTTTATTGTCTATTGTGAAGGATGGCCAACTACGGAACCCTACACTGAGCGTGGCCCGACATGCTCTTGGACGGTTTTTGTTTCGCCATGTTTACAAATGGAAGCCTATGAAAATTGATTATTTTAACCAGAATTTTATCACACTGACGCATAATCACAGACTTTTGATAGTTGTGACGATGTTACTTTAACATTGTACGTAACCTACAATCATTAGGTCAGGTTTTTAACAGTTTTATTTCGTATCAGTATCTATTCCTTATTTAATTTAGCACTCTCTTTTTTAATATTCCTGATCAAATGAAGGGCGCGTCGAAATTTACAAAGAAAACATACTATAGTTTCACAGTAAAAAAAATTTCGCAAGAATTTCGTGCTTATTTCGATGCTTGTATAACGTAAAGTTTTAATCACTCATCAAACAGACATATAAATCCAAAATGAATATGGCAGATCACGTATTACTTCAATTTGACAGTTGCCTCGCCACTCAAAGATAATTTTGGCGACTCATTTATCACTCATTGACCGAACTGAAATGTTTTCATTCGTTCACTGCGCATAACTTTTACCCATAGTTCTAATTGCCACTTAAGGTTATTGTGAGATCTCTTATGGACGCATAACTTTCACCCATAGTTCTAATTTCCACTTAAGGTTATTGTGAGATCTCTTATGGATTCTATTTAGCACCAAAAATAGGCTGCAATTTTTCTCCTTTTGGTTCTATACTGGTGGCATAAGGGTTCTTGCCACCTATATAGCACTTAGTCATGGTGGTAAATTTCACTTAAGCATCTAATTAGATATGATATACGAGCTATTTAGACCCAATTGTGCTACTTGGGACAACATTTGTATAACTCTGAAAAACTTAATGTTCCAAATTGCTTTAGAAGCTCCAATATGTTTGGACTTTTTCTTCTACATTATACACATTTCCCGTTATGCGTGTTTGGCTTCTAAGCTAAAAACTAACTTATTTTCTTGCCATCTGCAATTTTTCTGTATGCCAAATATCACGTCGATCTGTTGTTCCGTTGTTTGGACAAACACGTACTTAGGTGAATCTGCAAACATTTGCTATCGCATTAATATAAGTTCTGACTAATATTTTGTCAAACATAAGGCCGACGTTTATATTAACGTTCCGAAATTTCAAACATCTCTAATTTTTTACGGTAGGTATAGGAGACATAGGAGTAGGTTTTTATTAAAAAAATATATTTACAAAATAAAATGCAAATTCAGAAAAATAACTGATTTATATGCACTTATGACAATCATATTTTATAACTTGTTCTGCAATTATTACCTTACAACAAACTTGTTATAGATTATATATATGTACTATATATAATCTATAATACTAGTACTATAGGTACGGAACCCTTCATGCGCGAGTCGGGCTCGCACTTGCCCAATTTTTTATTTAATTAACATACGACAGTGACATTGCATAGGTACTTCCCGTTGCTATTTATTGCCAAGTTGTCACACATTGTTTGTCAATAAATGTGTAATTAGTAGTGGCGTTAAACATTTATCATTTAATCTAAATTTACCGGGTAAAGCTCTCTTTGTTCTTACTATTTAATCCCCAACGAAGAAGAATAGTGTTATAAATTAAATGTGCTCTGAAGAGCTATTTTCTCTTATCTCAACCTCCCCTTTCCATCATAGAACTACACGTGCCGGTTTGCGCTGTCATCGCTTAACCGTGGAAAATATTCCTACACGTACCAAGAAGTTTGGGTATTCCTTCATCTGCCGAACTATTAAAAAATCGAACTCTTTGCCGGCTCATGTGTTTCCTCTTTCTTATTAGTTATTACATTGGACCCTTCAAATGAAACATAAAGAAGCATCTCTCGGGCATGGCAGTGTCAATAGACATGGCATCGCTGGTTTCTTGTCAGTGCCATTGTGAGATGGACTCCCCTTTTTGTTTACCATCAGGCGAAGTGGATGCACTATGTTATGCCGTTATAATTTTTTTTATTAAAAGCCGTGTCTATAGTAGCTATTGCACTCTAGCAGGAGTCGTTAACGTGAGCTAATAGGTAGTTAAACTTATTTAATAGCGCAATTTTCTGTACCATTATTTAAAAAAAAGTTTAGAATTGCATTTAAAATTAGTTTTAGGTATATGGAGGGGTGTCATTGTTTCAGGAAAAATCTCAACAGCGAAATTCATGGTTGACTGGTAGATAATGCCCTATGGCATTATGTCCGCTTTTTGTACGATTTGTATTTCATTTGTGCAATAAAGACTAAATAAATAAATAAGGGCGCACGGCCCTACAGCGCCGTCGCGCCGTGTTGGGAAATAAATCTTGGTCCTCACGCTGAAACGGCGTTATAGCGTTTGGGAAATCTTGTAACTTCGGAAGCAAGGAGTACGTCTTTTGATGATAAAGATAGAATTATAATATAACTATCCCTGATAGCTTCCTAAGATATTTATCTTGAATAAACGCACTTTTGTCCTTAGGTACTCCGGACTTGCCTCGCAGAGACTACACCGTGTCCATTGGAGACCGTGACGTTATTGCCCCCGACTTGTGTAAAGTTTATATCTCATTGGACACGTCCGCGTGCACTTCTATTTCTCCAATGACGTTATAGTATTTGGGAAATCTTGTGCCTTCTGAGCGGGTTTCACTGTTTATTATGTTCGATAAAAAAATCATTGTTTGAAAAAGTTTTCATTACAAATAAAATACTACTAAATAGTACAAAGAAATTTTATTCTGAATGTTACAGCATTTGCTTTGCAGCAAATGGATATTTTTGGAGTTTTGTTTTCATTTGTAATGAAATTTTAGTATTCCTAAAATTTGCTTCGGAACAAATAAATATTTTTTGGAATTTTGTCCATTTTGGTCCATGTGGATTAGTTTTTCTGTCCATTACTGGGAGTAGGGTAGGTAAAATAAGCGTGCGCCAAAATTACATATGTCAAAGTCGAAAAATAAAACTTTTATGATATCTGAAGAGATATTAATAAAGTTAATACTTCTCAAAAGAAGTTCATTTTTACTAAAAACGATTTTAGGAGAGCGAGCGCATTACATGGTGATCAGTTTAATCAGAACATTAAGATCAGAAATACGTATGCCCACTTTGCATATTTCCATGCGAAAGACGCGGATTTAAATCTGCGTTTGACCTTTGGCCCATAGTAGGTAAGTCGATTGTTGCTTGGATCAGGCCAAAGGGCGTGAGGTTCAATCCCGGTTGTCCAGTTTTTTCTATTATCGCTTTTCATGCGCTTATGTGTAACTACATTATTTAACACTACTTGTGAGTATGATTATGTGTGAAACAAAGACGGACTAGAGATAATATAATGTTATAGTTTATTATTAGATTACAATAAGAACATTAAACGTATTTTCCCGTTCTGTATATTTCTGTTTCGCAGTTGAACTTAAATATTGACTTATGATCGGGCAAAGCCCTAAAACAACCATTAACGGCACGCACACAGCCGCGCCGTGTACACACTCCCACCCCACCCGAATCGGCGTTTTTATATTTTTGCACATTTAAAAAAAGGCGACAGACAAAGATGGACTGATGACGAGATCCGCTCTGAACAATAGGGCGCAAGCGGGATAGCGCGCTTCTGTCACGGCCGTCGCTAAATAAAAATGTGCAAAGAGTTCCTTTTTTAAAATGTGATGCTTTTTTTACGTTAGTCTGCGTTTGCAATTAGTGCTGTGCGGTTGTCGCGTATTGGGTATTAGGAATCTATGCAAATGAATGCAGACCGGGGTTCAAGTCCTGTGGGATTTCTAAAAGCTTTTTCTGAATGATATTATTGTTAGTTACAAAGGGCATCGGAGATCGCGGAAACGGCATTCAGTCTTACAAGGTCGCTAGACTCATTCGGCTCTAAAGTAAAAGGCATTTAAATGCTGTTGATTTGTAAGGACATACGCCGTCATGAATGCACGTAGGTTGTCGAGATGCTTGTAATAGCTAAGATTCTTTACTTCGAAGTCTTTAGTGGTCGGAGATCCCACAGACAGAATGTTTGCGAATAGTTTATACCCCTTCAACGAACCAAATTCGGTCATTGTATATCAGTAGATCTAATCATACGTAGGTAATAAGTTTCAAATGCGTCACTGCACTAGCATTAGTCTGACCTAAATTATAACTTCTAAGCTATAAGCTTTAACCTATCCGTAAATTAAAATACGACCCCCCCAGCACGCGTATCACGCACCTAATCCAGGTGCATCATCAAGAAAAAAATTAATACCACCCGGAAAAAACTCCGCATGTAGTCGGCACGCACACACCCCTACACTGTCGGTGCATGCTTTACGCTCTAGAAAAAAAGGTACTGCGTTATTGATTTTTCTGTACAGCCACGGAGGGGGGAACGCGCGGCCTGAAACCGTCTGCTGAAAAAACTGAGACGAAAAGGCGCCCATCCCTTTTTTAATTGGTAACGTGGTGTCAATGGGGCCAATCCGGTAATAGCCTGCTTTTGTTGCATTTTTCGGTTTCGGTTTTAATGGCTCGTTAGCCTGAGACGTCTTTGTTGGCGAGGTTAAGTTTTAAGGCAAGTTCCCGAACGGGACTATTGTATGAATGGACATGGGTTGCCTTCTAATAGTGTTGTAGTTCGGAAGGTCTTATATGCATACTAATTTGAACGACGCATACGTCTGAACTAGGGACATTTAAGATACAAGTCGTTCCTTCAAATTGTAATCACATACCATAAAAGTAAGTAATCATCTGTTCCCAAACTACAACTACACACGTGCAGTTGTAAAAAGAAACAATCAAAATACCAAAAGTTTCGAACAAAGCAGACTCGTAAAGCCTTCAAAGTTACTAGGGTATGAGGAACATGCTTATTAAGAATACTGCACTTAATAGGTAGTCTTGGTGCCTTAGTTGCAATAACATATATGTATAGCTATGTGGGACGAGCCCGGCTGGAAAACAAAGAATTCTTAAAATCCTTACTTTCGAGATAGGAAAACTGTGTAAGAAAATGTTGCGCTTCTTAACTCTGACCCTTGTGTCGGTCATGTTTTCATGGGGTTTTGTCGTGATAACTGATAACGTACCTATTTCCAATAAAACTATGTATAATTCAGAGATATAAAATCTATGACTGCACTTAAACCAAAAATCATATTATGTAATCAAATTCTGTTGTTATTGAAAAGACAAACTGAAAATACCCATCACACAGTTAAGGATGCAATGCACCAATTGGGATGCAGGTATATTAAAAAAATATCAATATATAATTTTTTTATAAAGTCGTAAAATACTTATAAGTCAAATTAAGATAATAATTTCATCCATTTGTAATAATTAGATACGTTTAATTGTTTTTCTCCTTGGCTTGGTAAGAGTTTGTTCCTAGAAATTGTCTCTGCATAAACGCGTAATAAACTGTAATTTAGCTGTGCATTTCAGAAAGATTGAGACCTTAATGGTAAACTCCACATTTATAGTATAAGCAGGACCGTATGGTCTTTACTGGTCGGTTCATAGGGATAAGGCACTTGACGTTCACAAAATCCTTCCTGGACGGATGGTGGAAGTTACCTAATTCACCTGCGAGCTACCATACTTCGTAAAATAAAGTTTTAACAATAGATGTCTTCCTGGGGGCCTATACTGGTCGCTTTTATCACGTGATAAATTCACTTTCAAGCGCTGACTAGGTTTCTAGGTGTGTTTATTCTGATCTAGAAATTAATTGGAAAACCATTGTTCTCACAGTTCACAAGTAAGTCACGTGAGTGACGGTTGCTACGCCTATCGCTACGAAGCGCTACGCCGTAGCAGGTTACAGTGCACGCGTAACTTAGTTTGTGTTACTTGGGCTTATTGGCTGAACTTCGGTAAAATTTTTATAGTTATGTATAGTCAAATAATGCAAATTAAATTTTTATATTATACATATTAATTTATAAATGATTTTATGTACCACTATTGACGTGTAATATTGAATATATTATAGATAAATAAATATTAATCACGAAGAAATAAAAAGCATAATGATATGAAATATGATAAAGTAATGATATAAAACACATCGTAATCAATTATTATTTATTTGTGTTTTTATGCATCTAGCTAGCTGAAACTAAAGCAACATAAAGTGTGTAAGTGTGTTACTTATAGGTAGTTGTGAATTTGATAATACATTAGTTTGACTGAAAATTGTAAAAAAAATGATTTTTGTCGCACCCAAAGGTTAAAAAAGGAATCATTTTACTAAGACTCCACTGTCCGTCTGTCTGTCTTTCATCAGCCTATCTAGCACAACTACGAACAAGAACAGTGTATTCCCTTCCAACTGCACGCATGTGCGCTTTTTCCAACTTCAGAGTACCCCCCCACATGAGACATACGTCACCGACGTCTGCTCCCATTCCCCGAACCCTGACCTCTCAATTGGACGGATGCGACGCCACGCTTCCGTCCGCTAATTACAAGTGCGCAGACGCATGTGGAGGATGCCCTTCATTAATTCCTCTGTTTTAAAATATCAATACTTTTACTTGAGTCCTACCCAATAGGTATACTCGTATCAACTCCAAAACATTGTTCCCCATCAGTAACGTTTCGCCAAATTTTCATTTGTCCGAAAATATTTTTTTCCTGAGACTCGTAATATTTTCAGAACTTTATGAACATAGTTTTAAAAAAGTTATTAGGTTAGGTTTGTTTTATAATTATTCTGAAAAACTAACAGTTAGGGAAAAAGGGCTTTCGGACAAATGAAAACTTGGCGAAACATTACAGACGGGGAACAAAAAATTGTGTTTTAGATAGTTATCCGTGTGATTGACTCGAATATTTTTTCAAGCAAGATGGCGTTAATAGATAACACCTGTACTATTCGACATTTCAATATTTTACACTGAAAAAAAAAAAAAAAAGATTTGTTAATAGTAGCCCAAATGTTAGCTTGTAGTTACACAAATCGGATAACTGACAAACCAAGATAGGTTGTTTAAAATTAGCATAATTTTGGTTACTACTAAGCACAATTCGCTATTTCTCTAGTTGTTAAACTAGTTGAGCTATTTATTTTTTCTGTGTTGGTGCGCTTACCCCAAAGTCAAAGTGACGAAGTGGGCCCCATAAATTGTTTCCAGCATCGTGGTAGACCTCTACTGAGATGGTGAGACGAACTTGATGGAACAGGGATTCGTGGAGATCCAGATGTGGAAGAATAGAAGGAAGACCGTTGCCTGGCATATCCATCCTGGATATTCTAGTCTCCTAATTAAATTTCTGTAAAGATAATACTTACGCTCAGTTTAAGTAAAGTATTCTCTTTTAATATCCATGTTACAATTAAAGAGAAGAATATGAAATTAGTCCGTTAATAATTACTAGAATTTTTCGTGCCTTCGGGGTGAATCTGGTTCATAAAAACGCTAAATTAATTAGACTACTGCTAAAAACAGGCGGTTTCAAAAACATATAAAATATGTATCCAGTGTCTGTTCTCTTGTATCGTGTATTAAAACTTATTAGGTAAACTAGTTTTTTCAGTAAAATCATGGTTTGATATTTCGTTTCATGTTAAATAGGTATGTATGAAACTAACTAATTGAAATGACGTTGTAAGACAAAAAAAAATACCTTAATTGATCGGAAAATCTGGTCTAAGGAACTATACGGCGTTCAATTTAAATAAAGTTATGCAAAACAATTAATTAAATATAACTTAAATTCCAATAAAACAAGCGAGAGTTGTGGTCAGCAGAGTTAGTCAAAGGCTCCTGCTGTGGGGCCACAGCACGGATGCGCACCAGCTCTTCATTATGCAAAAGAAGTGTGTACGAATCCTGGCCAATATCCACCAACCAAATAGCTGTAAGCCTGAATTCAAAAACCTGAAACTGTTAACTCTCCCCTCCCTCTATATCCTTGAAGTTGCCACGTTTGTAAGAAAAAATTTACATCTCTTCAAATTCAATCATAGCACTCGTCGCCACCAAAATCTTGAACTCCCGGAACCTAAACTAGAAATATATAAAAATGGACCATACTACAGAGCAATTAAAATATACAATAAAATCCCTATTAATATAAAAAACACATTAAAAGACTCATCCTTTGTAAGCAACCTAAAACGAAAACTTATAGACAAGTGTTACTACTCAATTAACGAATTTTTGGACGAGAAAAATATTTAAATACCTAATTATGTACTAATTGTCTGCCCAATACAATGTAACACAATCATGCAATGTACGTAATGATAATGATGCTTAGTTAAATTTTTAAACATTAAGTTGTTATTACTAGTATTAAGTTTTTAGAAAGCACTAAGCAGTATTAAGTTTGGTAAACCAGACTACATAAAATGTAAAATTCTTGCTACACCCTGACAGGGTCCTTGTACCTAGTTATAAGTACTTGGATGCAATAAATATATTATTATTATTATCAAGAAGATTTTTGGCCTAATTCTAATTAGAGTGTCAGCGTCACAAATATCGGACAACCTCATACAAATTAATCTAGTCCCTAGTAAGCCCTAGTAGGCTAGTATTATGGGCACTGGACGACGATATACATACTTACATAAATAAATGCGTACTTAAATACTTTTTATTTATGTCATAGGGTGCAAACGAGCAAGTGGATTGCCTGATGGAAAGCGATTACCGTCGCCCATAGACAAAGGCGTCACAACTGCGTTGCCGGCGTTATAGAAAACATCCATCCAGGAACAAATATTCGAGTTCATCACAAAAATATTTGCCCTTGTTAGACTCGAACCCAGGAGCGTCGGCTCATAGGCTGCACTACCACGGTGCCAATCGCGTCGTCAAATGCCACATGACGTGAGACAATCAGACAACACGTTGAACCTGCGCCCGCGTCTGAGCGGCGTCTGCTTGTAATTGCATAACCGGGCCAATGCCGGGGGCCGAGTTCAAAGTCATCACGCACAATTGTCCCGACCAGGGCGTTAATTCGAGTATACATTGGGATATCGCCAAATAAGAGGTGTCCTGATATATCTCAGAGGGCCTATATATGGGGTCCTCGTTGCGGGTGATGTGCCCGAAGTACTTGAGGATATCTCAGGTACATAGCATCTTGCTGTCAATTAACTGAGATGTTTGCGATTCGAGCTGCATTCAAGTAAAATTTTACGTTAAAATTGGCTTAATGACAAAAAAAAGACCAACAAGTACTATCTAACAAATGGCATTAGTCACGTGCAATGTAGCCCTAGGAAAACTTAGTGCATGTATTTTTTGAGCTCTTGATTGCGCTATAAACAAGAAGAGACCAGCTCCAAGCGTGTGCGAGTGTTGTTCCCTCGCTAACTGCTCGTACAATTTACGGGCAACCACTTAAACAGCTGCGGCGCGATAAGGCTTATGTGTCGTTGAAACTGGACGCGCTTACTACGTTTTATAGTTTTAGTGTTGGCGATTCGAAATTGCATCCGTTGCGCTGTTTTAGAGGCCTATTGGACCGCATAATATTGGGTGTCCTAATGGTGTACGATTTGTAGTGAATTCGACTGTTTTTGACGCCAAATACGTATGAATTATGTTGCATTAAATTAAGTGACACTGAGTAAATAAATACTTTGGCTGAGTGAATATCAATTTATGATGTAAAAATCCATTTGAAAAGTTTCTCATTCTAAAACAGCGTATGCGACAAGTCAATTGGTCACAGTGCAGACAATCTTACAGTCGGGCTAAATATTAAGACGGATTTAGTAAGTATGGAAATTGTACCACTGTTATTTTTGTAGGTTGCGATTGTCAATTATCCACAACGTGACGTCATTTGAGTGATGATTCTTAGATGACGTTGCTTTCAGCTTTTTTTTATATTTTCAAAACGAATCGGGACAACCAAATAAAAATTATAGTTTTGGATTCTGTGTTAATAAAGTGATGAAATTAGTTTAAACAACACTATTTGAAAACAAAAAAAAATGTTGTAAATTTGCCTGACATCGGCAAAGTGTAATAAAAATGCTGCCAAATTTACGATGTCTCATCGCATCGACTAAACACTATAATTTGTCTTTTATTTCGATTTAGACTGTTATGGCGATATCTCGTGAGTATAGACAACTGCAGTCAAACAACATGGCGTTCGTAATGTAGTATTTATTGTATTCCTCATGTCTGGGCTTCGTGTCGAATCAGCAATAAATCAGCTCAAAAGGATTCGATATCGCAACAAACTTACACCATAACTAGGGGTGGGGTTGGGTGCTAGTGTGAGCGAGTCAGTAGGAGTTGAAGCGGGTGAGAATTTTACTAAGAAAAACCATCCAAGATTACCTACTTCGACTAAACGGTTACCTATCTGAAACAATAATTTTTGTTTCCCATGTGTAACGTTTCACCAAATCTCTTGTCCGAAAGCCATTTTTTTCAAAGCTGTTAATTATTCAGAAAAATTATAAAACAAATCTAACCTAACCTTTGCTTAGTACCACTAGGTCTGGGACTAGGTCGATTTGTGTATGATTGTCCCTTAATATTTATTTATTTATTTAACCTAATGGGTTCTTTAAAACGATGTTTATAAAATCCTGAAAATATTACAGGTAAAAAAAAACTACTTTCGGACAAATGAAAATTTGCGAAACGTTACAGATGGAAAATAATGTTTCGGATTTGAGATGGGATACCCGAATGAACAGTATAATTTGACTTCTATATTGTGTCAGAGTGTTATGACGATATCTCGTGAGATAACCTGCAGTGAAATTTAGACATGGTGTTTTGAATTGTAGTATATTTTATTGTGTTGCTCATGTCTGGGGCGCTTCGTGTCGAACCAGCAATAAATCAGCTCAAAGGATTCGATATCGCATCACAAAACTTACACCAAAACAAGTGGTCGGGTTGAGTGCTAGTGTGAGCGAGTAGCAGCGCAAGCGGTTTATGATTTTGGAAAGCAACTTTTCAACCTCTTCATGCAGGGCATCTCGATGACCTACCAGTTCTTCGATGTGGTCATTATAACAGCATTCGTTGATCAACCGAACTTCAGGATGAATATTGCTGAAACTGCTACCATTTCCACCACTACACCACCTCCGACCATTTTTTTTTATCCCGTTTCACTTTATGATCAAAACTTTGCAAAATGTGTGCAAATTTAAACTTAATTACTTCGAGTCTTTCTTCCTGTAAGCCTACAGTATATATTCGATGTTTCGCATCATTTATGTTTCCTCTATTGGCGGTTTATGTATATAAATATTTTAAATGTGCACGAATAGGAGTTCTCCGCTTTCACTTAGGCCCCGCCTTCCCTAGACTACCACGATAACGCGGCTGCGCTCGCGTCACGCGATCGTCACTTGTTTCAGCTTTATCTCTCCGTCTGCCGTGTCAAGTGGCTGGTTCCGAATCTTCTTTGTTACCCTCTCTGTGGTCGCTCCCTCATGACTGAGGATCGTGGTCATCGGTGGATATAGATGCTCTACACCTAGTTTTTATGATCTGCCTCCACCAGTGCCTGTTCATCGCATCCCTGATGACCGAGCAAAACTTGGTTGAGGAAGAGCCCTTCACTTGATCGGTCCATCTGGTTGGGGACCGTCCCCGGGCTCGTTTGCCCTCCATGTTCCCAACAATGATCAGCTTTTCAAGGCTTTCATCTTCCCTCCTCATTATGTGGCCGAAGTAGGTCAATATACGCTGCTGGCAGATTGTGGATAGGCGGGTTTGGACACGAAGCTGGGAAAGGATCGACACATTGGTTACCCATAAAGTCATAATTAATGTTAGTCATTAAATAGTTTCTTTGTTTGATTTTTATGCAGATCATCCAGCAGGTTAGGTAAGGCACATTTGTTTTATGTTATGACAATCCTGAACAGTTAACTGTTTCCCCCCCTCACTCTCTCTCTTCCTGTCGAGGGGTTAGCATTGTAAAAGTGAACTTAGATGAAAAATAAAATTATGCCGAAGAAATATTCTAATCCTAATATGCTACCTTGAATTCCAGCAGGTCGCAATATTAGCTAGGATTTTATTATTTAGAAAATATCTTTTAAATCCAAAAACGTCATATAATTAACTAGAATAACACCCTCCAACAAGTGGCTCCCAAATATTTCTCACATAGCTGAGAGGTAATTCTACGTCCGAATATAGGTGAAAATTAACAGATTAGAAAGAATAGGAACCGCTCACACTAGTACCTATCATTTCCACCACTATTTCGACCACCAAAAAGTCTGAAATGGCGCGAGAATGAATGCAGTTATATCTTTTTACGCGTCGTAATTGAGGTGAGACCAAATAAATTAGCTAAGCGTGGTTAGTACCACCGTTAAGGCGGGCCCACACGCTCCGATAATAGAGGGGACTAATGAGTGTTAAATAGACTTAAGGTGGGACATTTCGATTCACTTTGCATGCGTGACGATTCCGTTGTTGGCATATCTACAAATACTCTGTTTTATTTACGTTTTGTTTTGTGGTGACGCCCTGATTGTTTAATTGTCTTATTGACAATCCACTACGTGTCTAGTCATCTTATAAGACTTGACCGTCAATAGTTACTACCATAAATAGTAAAAGAAGTATAACTTTTTGATAGTTTTGAAAAATATATAATTTTGATACCTAATTTTGAATATGTCTTCGACTCGTAAGAAGTTCTTCCTCAAGGACTGTTATCCGTACAGGTACGCAGCGGACAATCTATTCAGTGGACCAACCATGTTTTTTTTTTCGAAATTGAGATGTTTCACGAAAGTTTTTAACAGATTGTACCCATTGATTTTTCCTTTCTATTTCACTCTTTTAGAAATGTGTTAATTGTGAAATGTTTAACTCGACCAGCCGTGAAACCCTAACATAGGGCGTGACTCATCTGCTTTTAATTAAATCCTTACACAGATAATCAGATTGAATAGACAATCTGACCCAATTCTAACCCTATCCTAGAACCCTTTAACTATCCTGTCAACAAAGGGCCCGCAAGTACCCTCTCGCTTTAAAAAAACTCTATAAGACTCTTTACAACGTTCCGAACAATTTAATGTGGAATGGTACTAATTCGTAGACGTTCGGGGGTCACTTATTAACACGTCACACCTCTACGTTTGTGTTCAACATATGCTGGACATGTTACGGCGTGTCCAACATATGTTGGATGGTCAGTGGATAATTTGTTCCATCACAGTTCATGAGCACGGGTTAGTCATGTGCCTCGTTTGAATTAGATTAGTAGTTGCTTTCGCAAGTACGTGTTTAATGCTCAAGTTTGGAGATATGGCAACGTGAAAATTTGTGAGCGCGTTCAAGTTTATGTGTATGTTACTTCTGCACGCCCAAATGGTTGGACCAAGTTTGATAAGCGGTAACAGATAGACAGGCACACACTCGCATACACACACTTTATAATATTAGTAGGTTAGCATCGGTGCATCTATGTCTACTGCACTAAAACTGCAACAGAACTGCAGTTTTGCAGCTAGAGTATAGCTCAAATACAGTCCGTCTATGTCAAGAGTTACTAACCACCATATAAATATGTAAGTATTGGCAAGAGACAGAAACAAATAAGTTTCTGTCAAAAATGACATTTTAGTGGCAAGCTTTTATAGCCGACTGTACTTTTCTTTGGATATCCATCAAATGCTCACTGAGACGATTCTAAAGAGCCCAAGCTCGGTAGGATTGCTTTTTCTATTATAGAGTTCCTATGGCCACCTTCCGGCTCCATCATCAGATCAGCCCCATGGCCCATGGTACCATATTATTGTATTGCCATCAAAGTTAAGTAAGTATGCAAAATTTCAGCTCAATCGGTTGACGATATCTGCTTCAAAATTGAGTTGCAAGATTTCACCCGAACAAACATACCTACTTTAAACATACATACAATGCAAACTAGATAAAAGCTTGTAAAATAGGCTTAGAAATCTTCGGGAGTGGACTGATATCACGAATGCTGCCCATCAGCATATCTTGCCGCGACTTCGCTTGTCGCATCAGCATCACCTGTATTGCTCGCAGGGTATTGAAAGGAAAGTGACAGAGTATTTGTCGCGCGATGAATTGTCGCGTCACAGTTATGGTAAAGGTGCTGTTTCGTGGTAGACCAGAGTAGATTTTCGGAGCTGACTGCAAACTTTCGCTAGTCAGAGAGGCATATTAAGAAGAAGATATTTACGTATAAAAGAGAGGTGCCTCACTGCTCATTAGTACTGAAGACTTGTATCGTGTTTCTGTTGTGTTAATAAATGTATTAAGATGCTGCCTAATGTTAAAATTATCTGATTATGCTTTTTGGGATTTGATTAAAGAAAAAAACGTAACCCTCATCACTCATACGTCCGTCCGTCTGTCACAGCTAATTTTCTCGAAAAAGATGGGATCGAACGAAGCTGTATTTAGTATTGTACGATGATTTCAGTTTACATTATGTGTAAGTTGAATTAAAGTGTGTTTTGAATTTTTGATTCCTAATTAAGTCTCGCTGGATGCGGGTCGCTGCTATCCGGTCCATGTGGAAGTCTATTGAGGTGGCCTGTGTCCAGCAGTGGACGTCCTATGGCTGAAATGATGATGATGATGATGAATTAAGTCCCTTGCTCTGGGGGCAGAGCTACCTACAGCCCAGCTCCCAGCTCAGGGGACCTACTGGGGAGTAACGTCTCCAACTACGTATTCCATACAAAAATGTGGTAGCGGTGGTGGCCAAGCGTTCGGCAAGTGAGTTAGCTTCCATATCATCATCATCATCATTTCAGCCATAGGACGACCACTGCTGGATACAGGCCTCCTCAATAGACTTCCACATGGGCCGGATAGAAGCGACCCGCATCCAGCGAGTCCCCGCAACCCTGACCAGGTCGTCCGACCACCTTGCGGGTGGCCGTCCTACGCTGCGCTTGCAAAGACCCGAGAACCAAGCTGACCCGACACTATACCGAAGATATCCCGAACATCAGCCTGTACGAGATTAGAATGACCCTAAAACAGCTCAAGAATAACAAGGCGCCGGGTGATGACGGAATCACTTCAGAGCTTCTGAAAGCGGGTGGAACACCGGTACTTAAGGTCCTTCAGAAGCTCTTCGATTCCGTATTGCTCGAGGGCATCACGCCAGAGGCATGGAACAGGAGTGTGGTGGTGCTTTTCTTTAAGAAAGGTGATAAAACACTGCTCAAGAATTATAGACCCATCTCGCTTCTGAGCCATGTCTACAAGCTCTTTTCTAGGGTCATCACGAATCGTCTCTCAAGCTTCCATATATTCTTATATAATTTATACTGCTGCTGACGACATCGCTGTGGTGTCACGGTGAGTCGAGAGAGGATATTTCTGTACCCTTACCATGAGTTAACGTGACCGTTCTCGCTAGCGACATTTTTTAGCCCTCACTACCAGTGAGTCGGACTTTGTGTGGGAGTATAACCCGCTAATGGGATTATCTCTTCACCACAGGATTGATATACCTAGACCTACCCTGTATCCTTACCTTCCGTTAACGTGACCGTACTCACTAGTGACAGCGTAAACGATTTGTATGGAGAATAGTTCAGCGCCCCTGGCGGTGACTTTGTAGAACTACAATTCTCCATACAAATCTTTTACGCAGTCGCCAGCGAGAACGGTCACTGTAAACTCATGGTAAGGAGATAAAGAATAACTTAGGAAGGTATTTTATTTTTTCTAACAGTTATATTACAATTACTTAACGATTTAGGAAATAAAATCCTTTGCGCTGAAGTAAGCGAAGCATGGCATTAACATCAAAATTAACAACTATTTTAATTAATTATGATGTTAATGTGTGTTGCCGTCATTTTTTACTTTTGTACAGAAATATATTAAGGAAGTGAAATTGCTTTATTATTTTAATATCGTGTAATGTCCATTTAAAATATCTGGTAATATTAAAGTTAAGAGATCTTAGTAATAAAAAAATTATAATTAAGGAAAGTTAGAGCATTCATTGTGTCTAGATGTGGTATCTTAAAATAAAGCACGAAATTAGCGAATAAATATATTTAAATTTCACTTATTTTACTTTATTAATACATTGCAAAGTGTATATAAATAAAATGCAAATATTTATACCTACACCAGAAGTCTATTACTGCAATTGTACGTAAATATAAAATTGAGTGTTGCAAAATACTATCGTCAAAATTGCATCAAACTGATTTTGAAAAATTGTAGTATTTTAGCGTTATCGTTTTTTGTCTTGGATAATCGGCAATTAGTCGGAAGAACACTACACAAATAAAAAAATCGCATCACTACTCTGTACGTCTGTCCAAGCATGCTTAGATCTTTAAAACTACGCAACGGATTTTGATGCGGTTCTTTTAATAGATAAAGTGATTCAAGAGAAAGGTTTATATGTATAATACATTAATAATTTATCAGCATTGCACCCATGTAAAGCCAATGCGGGTCCCAAGTTAAGAATATTCCGAATCATAGCCAAAACCAGTCGTTGCGACCATGACCTTCCTCAATTCAGCTTCAAGTAATCTTCCTACTTACCCGGCCAAGTAAACTAGCACGTTTCATCCATCGCATCACGTACAACCGAGGCGCCAACTTATTTCAACCGGGTTACAATCTAAGACCGACTACACACTGCACTTTACCTGCGTAAGGGAACGTGTGCCCTTGACCCCTGACCTTGGGCGCCCTCCTGGGTCAATACGCACATTATTATTTCACGAGTGTGCAACCCTCCTTATGGGGGTGAGATATGGGATTATTTTAAAGTGCCTTTGTTGTTTGTTGAGACCTTTGAGTGAGGGGTATCGTTACAAGGACATGCCGTGCGCTTTATTTATTTTTTTGTAGTTAATTGGACGTTTTTAGGGTTCCGTATTATTCTAATAGACTATGCAAATAAAATAAAATAGATGATACAAGAAAAATTCTGGTGCTGTTTCAAAGTGCCTTTTATTTCCCAAATCGAACTTATCGACGAAACCGAAATCTTTGCGTTTTTTTTGTTTACGTCGGAAGAGTATCTACAATAGGTTATATTATTTAAGTATACATATAAATTACATTTATAAATACAATCCAAAATTGCACAAAAGTTTGTGAGTATTTCCATATATTTTTTTCTTAATCCTTGTTTTGCCATGATTAGTCCGAGCTATGGTATAGATTGTATTATGTTTGTAGTTGGTAATTTATTAAGGGTCTTAAATGTTTTTCTGATAGTTTTTTAGTTTATTTAAAAAAGTCTAAAATAACATTTAAAAAAATATTTTTACATTACTATTAATAAAGACTTTTAGATTATGATCGGAACGGAACAGTGCATTTTTAAAAATATCGTTTCTCAACAAAGGAATGGCTTTCGGAATTTTCACCGACGCGAAAATTGTGATAACGATTTAGCCAAAGAAATAAAGCTATAGTTATAAGTAATGAGTTTTTTTTTTATTAAAACAGATTCACGATCGTTATAAAATAAGCTTAATACCACCTTTTGGGTTCAACTGAATGAGCTTTTAAAATCATGTAAAGTGATTTTAAAATTAAGCCTCATGATTTTATGACACACATTTGGTAACTTCGGTGTTAAACTTCCCCTCCCCTCCCTCCGGTCTCCCCGTGACCGTTCTGTTGAGATAAGGCGAGGAAATTGTTGACCGATCAAGCGAAGCATCTGTTTCAACTTTGCCAAAATTTCTTTCGTATGTCTGGATGTTTGAATGTTTGGATTACCGGCTGTCCGATTGTCATGAAATAATGTGAGGAGGTTCGATAAGGTCTTTGTCGAGTTAGTTTCTGAACAATTCCCGAAGTAAAAAAAAAACTGTCATTTTTAAAACAGTCTCAGGAGGTACAGCTTACAAAGCCAATACTGGTACTTTTAATCACAAAACTTCATGATCACGTGAGCCGCCACGAGCTGAACGTTAACCCTGGATAGTTTGCAACAGCCTTATCGACTCGTGCGCATGTTTGTAAACTTACTGGTGCCCGTTAGCACGTGAATGAATGGATTTGGTTATAGTTGGCACCAAACCACAGCGCAATATCGCATTTATTTAGCCCTCGAGCTAAGGATTCATTATCTTATCAGCTGAAAGTCGTTCATTGCTGGAGAAAGGCTTGGTCGTCTGTCTGTTGCCTTTATCCTACAGCTTCCCTCGATCCTGACAAGTCATTTCTGACACTTCATTGGAGGTCTCCGTATGCTGCATCTTCAGAACGTGGTCGCCACTCGCTAACCTGTCTGTATCTGCCGCTTCTACGAGCGGTGTGCCCTGCTGACTACCACTGGCGGTTCTTTATTAGTATTTTTTAGAATGCGTTCCTTACATACTAATGATAGTGGTAAAGTGTGATAGCTCCATAAGGACAAACTGTTGACTTTCTTATTCTTCTTACTACTTCTGTAGCGCTGATATATCAGACCTGTTACCCGTGACACTAATCAGTACTCAGAGATACAAAAAAACAGCAAGTAATGCAGCTATTATTTTTCTTCTGTCCTACCCCTTTTAGTTTGCACCAAGGATTTAAAAGTCGCATTATCGGTGATCCGGAAGAGCGCTGACCCGAACGGAAAGGTCTCGTTTTCGACCCTTCTAATTACGTTCGCTACAAGTGGCAGTTCAAGTTTCTTCACGGAGGCTCGTGACGGACGAGGTAACTTGGACGAGCCGAAAACTAATGCGTGTTACGTATAAAATGTGTTAAGTTCTTCTGACAGCTGACTGACGGGTATGGGTAATAAGCGAGTGGCTTTCCCTTGACAGGTTGTTTCACACGGGTTCGGGTGTTGGTTTACTTTAGTACAGTCAGACCCTTGCATCTCCAATGGGTATATAGCAGGGGTTCCTAAACTTTTCTTGACCATCGACCACGTTTACATCGTTATTGTTCGCAGGGACCGGTTAGGAAACTAAGGAAACACTTGTCTATTTCGGTTACCAAATGCAATCTTCGTTAAACTTGTCAGGATTGTCATAAAACAAACCTGACAAACGTAATGGGTCTGTAATGAATTAGCTTATCAAACTCCTGTAATGTTGGTTTCAAAATGCTGGATTGCATTGTGACTTTCAATAATTATCGCTAACGAAGGGACCCGATCATCAATACTTTTTTACAACGCTGACTGTAATATTGACGATGTAACATTGAGGTATTTACGTCAATGCGATGTAACAATCTTTATTAGGGTTCCGTACCTCAAAAGGAAAAAAACGGAACCCTTATAGGATCACTTTGTTGTCCGTCTGTCCGTCTGTCAAGACCCTTTTTCTCAGGAACGCGTGGACGTATGAAGCTGAAATTTATATCAATTACTCAGGTCTACTGTCCCTTGAAGCTGTGAAAAAATCAAACTTCTAAGCCAACGCAATCAAAGGATACAGCCGTTTATGCCGCAAATTTTCGACACTTGCAAGGGAATCAAAACCTACAGGGTGCTTCCCGTGAACTCAGAATCTTGAAATTTGGTACGAAGCAACGTCTTATAGCATAGATAAAGGAATAATTACGAAAACCATAAATTTTTTTTTTAATACCTAACTTTGCACCTAATTTGCAAATTTTCGACACTTGCAAGGGAATCAAAACCTACAGGGTGCTTCCCGTGAACTCAGAATCTTGAAATTTGGTACGAAGCAACGTCTTATAGCATAGATAAAGGAATAATTACGAAAACCATAATTTTTTTTTTTAATACCTAACTTTGCACCTAATTTATATGGGGCGCTATACATACCAGGTGCAAACTTAACTTAACCACTTAGGGATGGAAAGTGTTTGTACGGAACCCTCGGTGCGCGAGTCCGACTCGCACTTGGCCGGTTTTTTTTTTTTAGACATAAGATTGAAAAGAAAAATAATGTTTACCTCTCAGTTGGATAGTTTTTCTAACAGATTATTTTCTTATATCAACGCGGTTGGCTCGGTTTGTAGACACCTGCCTACTGAGCCGGCGGTCCTGGGTTCGAATCCCGGCCAGGGCAAATGTTTGGGTGATGAACTTGAGTATTTGTTTCTGGGTCATAAATGTTATCTATGTATGTATTATACATATATATTATGTATATGTCGTCTAGTACCCATAGTACAAGCTTTGCTTAGTTTGGGACTAGGTCGATTTAGGTATTAATATTTATTTATTTATGTACTGAAAAGGCTCGCTAACACACCTACTAAACAATTAGTATAGGTCAAGGTCAAAATGTACCCTATCAAAATTAAATATGTATAGTGAAAGGCAGAAGTAGAAGGAACCGAGACATACCTACTCAGATGAAAAAACAAAAGATGTGATCAAAAGTTAACAGCAAAGTTATAGATTATAGAAGACCGGTTATGCTAACACTAAGCCACCCAGAAAATTAGTCCAAAAACTTGTACATTGTAAATATGTCTACAGGACATGGTTCTAAGTGTGTATAATACTTCTGCAGCGAACTGTACCAATCGTCAGAGTCGGAAGCCCTGAGCATAATAAGAGCGCAATCAGGCTATTAACCGTATCGCGACGGATATGGCCGCTGTGTTTGTAAACTAAGCCCCGCATGCTGCCCCACGTGACTGCGGCTTTGGACTTACACTGGCACCATGCCTGGCAGGCACCTATAATTCAAGACACTGTCAAAGTTACGTAGAGAATATTGAGCCTTTATTCAGCAGTGGACTTTCTGCCGATATGACAATGCTGGTAGTGCTGGTGCTCCCTTTGAAGACATGAGCTATTAACCGTATCGCGACGGATACGGCCGTTGTGTTTGTAATCTAGCGCTGCGTGCCACCCGACGTGAAACCCTGGGCCTTGCCTCTATGGACCTTCACTTTTAAGTTTTCTCCCGTAGGTCTTTACGGGTCGTCGTACTGGAACGGTTGTCTGTGTACTGCGATCTTGGCCGTGAGAAAGAGGCAGAAAGAGTGATATCTACCAGATGACGCAACGTAAATAGGCCCCAACATAGTTGCCGATTTTTTAATAAATATCGAACAACCTCATGTAAGTGGTCTAGACTTTAGTTCTGCTTGACGCCACGCCACTGCACTGGGGGCATCTTAGCAAATTCAAATAAAAGGAAAATAAGTAATTAAGAGCAAGTTAGTGAAAAAGTTGTCCTTTAATTCAACTGATAACGCAAAATTTTACAGTCTTGATTAGTCGGATACTTAACTGCCAAGCATATAAGAAGATTCACTTCATTTTGTATGGCTGTAGATCCTTCAAATGTTGCGATACCTTTCATATAATGAACAAGGTGTGAATAAATTAACGTTTTAACATAATTACATAACATATCGTAAGATCTAGCAAAAATCCATATTATTATTCTTGCACGGTTTTGAAAGTTACAATGCCATAAATAGACAAACTTACATTGCGATGTCCGCGTTGGGGTTTAAGGACCCGGATGCAAAAAAACATTGGTGCCCTATGTTACTTCGAGGCTTTCCCTCAGCCCTTGTGAGTTAGACCGGGGACCCTCGGCGTAAGGGCCCCACCCAGGGCACTGCCCCGGCTAGTCCTGTCCTGGGGCTGCTGCGCCGTTGCTTACGCCACGTCTACAATTCACTGTTCACCGGTGTATTAGTGCAAGCAGAAAGCTTGTAATGTTTTCGTGAACTATTTTGTTAGCTAAGCCACAAATTGGTGCGATTCGTCGATCAGCGGACGCAGTCAAGCAAACTGTCACAATCCGCTAATGTCTGCGGTTCACCAACCTGCTCAGTGCACAGGGCTCACAGATTACCAACGTAACCATGACGACGTAGTTGGTTCCGTGGCAGGGCAGCCTACGAAGCTGACGGTCACAGGTTTGAATACCGATGAAGGCCAATTGTTGATTTATCCACATTGGAACACGTGGTGGCTCCTTTAATGTGTTATTATTCCAATAAGAAAATTAAAATTGGAAAGACTGATATTATTATCCTAATTTTACTACGCTATCAATTAGTTTCTTTTGCCCTAGGATCTATCTGCTTAAAATTATGAAAATTGTATTTTCTACGGAGAGTGGTCATTATTTTTTTATGAAAGCCCCAAACAGCGTGATACGGGATTTATATGGTGGCGTGGAAACGTATTTATTTTAAATTAAGACGAAGAATGTCGACGTAGTTTTTAAATAGAAAAGAATTGGTAAAAAAATCTCAGTTCAGAACTTTCTTAATAACACCGTTCGCAATTGTAAAATTTAGGGAACTTTCGTACAAAATACACCAATATATGACACATTTTTTCCGATACAGTAGATTAAATACTAAACGATATGCCCCAGACAGGTATCACCGAACGATTAAGGGGCAAAGTAAGGCTGTGGCGTGATTCATGTGTTTTTGCCGCGCGAGTACCGGCGCGTGAGATTACCTGCGCGTGCTCACTGCGCAGACTCTGTTATGAGAGTCTATATTTTTTTTTAAAGCAGGCACTGCTAGCGTAAACAAATAGTTACAAGCAGTGGCATAAAGCCTATATATATAAGAAATGAGGCAATTGGTTTCTGAATATGATTTTTTTAATGTAGCGACATAAAAGGGACATCGATAATATCCATAATCCATACTAATATTATAAATGCGAAAGTGTGTCTGTCTGTCTGTTACCTCTTCACGCTTAAACCGCGGAATCGATTTTGATGAAATTTGGCATAGAGATAGTTTAAGATCCGAGGAAGGACATAGGATAGTTTTCATCCTGGAAATTATACCTAAAAAGATTGAAAAGTGAGTTAATATTTCTGTTGGGGTGCGGTGACCTTGTCGAAAATGTAATTATTAGACCAAAAGCACAAATTGCTCTTACATTTGCTTAGGCGCTTTTAATAATCCCTTTTATCAAGTTCCACGCGTACGTAGTCGCGGGCAAAAGCTAGTACATTATAAATTCGATGCTTTAGCTCCCTAATCAAATTTGACTCCAAAGTTCCTTGATATGAAAAACTGTCTAGTTTCAAGTTACTAAGGTTGGAGGTGTTGTATTTATTGTATAGCATAAGATAAGAGAGAAAACGCTCCTGCTTCTTTGAGAAATCGTCAAGTATTTGCACTAAGTCGTTATGAAGGAAAATGTTTTTTTTTTTTCTTTAAATTCATGTAGATACTTTTACAACTTGTGTGAAGATGCTACATTGAGTTTAAAATATAAGAAATAATCCACACTACTTACTTATGGAAATTGCATAGAAAATCGACTTTATTGTTCCTGTAACAATATAACGAAAAGCCGTGTGTCCATGTGTGCTATATAAATATAGAATAATAAAGCGACTATTATAATGTACTATAATTTGAATATTCCTTAACCCTTTACCGCATATAGAAAAAAAATAATTGTTTGAATTTGAACTTTGACCTGTGCCAATAAGGTCCAAGTTCATATCTGCCATATATGGCTTCGTATGCGGTAAAGGTTTAAACTATTAATTCAATAGTACGGCAAGTACAACTCATTGCAAATAAAACAGGCACAGCCCATTCATTTAAAGACCAACAATCTTCGATTGTAATTCTCAATTTATATCCCTTTACGCTTAGCTCAACAATAATCCAATAAAGTGGGCGAACACGTCTCCCAATTACTGGTACAGTCGGCTCCGGCGACCTTGACATTTGAAGATGCACCGTATTTGCATATAAACGCACCGACTGCCCGGGCACTGTTCTGAACGAAAGTGTTACAAGAGTGTGCATTTATGGCTCCTTATCCGTTCAAAAATAAATAAAATAAATAAATAAATATTAAGGGACAATCATACACAAATCGACCTAGTCCCAAACTAAGCAAAGCTTGTACTATGGGTACTAGACGACGATATACATAATATATAATACATACATATATAGATAACATCCATGACCCAAGAACAAATATTTGCACAAATAAAATGATTGTTTATAACATTTTTCTCTATAATCAAACGTGTTTCTTAAAATATTATCAACGTTACTACTTAGAACAGGGTTATTCCAGTTTATTGCTATATATTTAAAACCTACAGTTTGTATGTTTCATTGATAATTTTTGTTTCAACAGCAGAAAACTGGTATTTGTAACTCATTTTCGACTGCACGCAATGAAAGCATGAAATAGCTATGTTACTGTCTAGAACTCAGGGAAAAGTATTAATCACTTCAAAAAGTTGGTTGAAATTATCAATATATTTGTCATAATATGAAAAAAAAAACTTATTACAAGAGTGTATTTCTTAATCACAATTGCAATATACTTATGGTTCTTTATAAAACCAAAAACAAAAAATATCTGGTATAGTCTGGAAAAAATTGTTGAGGATGTCTTGGCAGTTCAAGTGAAAGGTTCAAAATAATCATTACTTACTATAAATTTTCGTATATTGAGTGTAAGTAATTCAATTGAAAAATTGTGAGGCAGACAGATTTGTATGCAAGCTAATTTAATGCCCAATAATTAAAAGTATTGTTGCTTATTGTAAAGCGACGACGTGCAGGCTACATTGTGTACGTGATTTAATCAAATAGCGAAATGAGTGAAATGTCACACATTCAGTAGAGTTATCGTCCAATTAAAAAATTGTGTGTTGTAATTATTGTACTTAATAAAATTAATGTTTTTAATGCTTTAGTTGAAACATTTAAATAGTTTCACTTTCAACACATTTTCCGGTTTAAACATGAATACGAGAATATATTCGGAAATTTTAGAATTTGTGAAACTATACATCGCCTCCTGATTACCAAAAGTCACAAAAAGCTTTGTTTAAGTAGGTATATTTTAAGTCAATTTTTGTTGTCAACAGACGACATCGTTACCTTATATATTTTATCTGATTTTACTTTCTGGCATAATTGTCAGACAGACACAACACATACTTTAAAAATACGTAATTGTCATTTGAGAGCAATATTTTAAATGTATAAAATAAACTTGTTTTAACACTTTTATGCACAATTGTACCTACGAGCCAAGACGCATTATCAAGTTTAAATAAAATCTAAATGTTGTTTTTAATATACTAATGTCTCGATATTTCCTGTAGTTTATGATATGTATTCATTGTGTGGTTTTTTATAAGAAATTGCAAACAATTTGTATTAAACTTTATCGTACAACACAAAAGTCAGTACAAATGGCAAACCTAATGCCAAATGGCATTCTCTACCAGTCGACTATAGGGCCAAACCAAGATGCTTCACGTGGGTGTAGAGACGAAAAAGAATCGTTCAGAGAGCGTCTAAGATACAAGTGAATACATGTATATTATATAACATAACTACCAATACAATGATACATATAACTATATACTATAAAATGTATCATTGTCTGTTCCTTATTTTTTTGAAGTACCCGAATAAGTACAAAGTCAATAGAAACCAAACACTCATTTCGAATCCAACCAAATCAACTAATTTACGAGTTCTTGTAAAACTACAAAAGCGAGGTTAACTGCTTGTAGCAATAAATTCATTGTCTGTTTGTCAGAAATAATATATTTTCTAGCACCATAAATTGCACCTATTGGTTTATTAATATTTCATATTTAACTAACTTTTGTCCCGGATTGTATCTAAATTAGAAAATAGAGTTCCATTTTAACCAAAAATAATACAATATAAAAGCAATTACTTTTACCTTTATTGTCTGGTCTTGATAAAACTTTTACAAGAAACGTTACAATACGTATGTTCTATTATTATAAAGCCGGCCACTCATTGTCCGACTACTCACTGAGTTGATCGTAGATTAAACTTCGTTATTCCGATGTTTGTGTATTTTTCTATTAATATGGCAATGATAAACGTAAATCTCACCCTTAATCCTCCTTAGAACATTTTACTGGCGTAACTTTATTGCATAATACAGATGGATTAAATAAACCCTTAAAAAGTTTATTTTCCGTTAAAATGGCCCTTTATTCATTAATAATGATGGAAAACGATAAAATTATAAAGTATTATAACGTATAAAATTATGAGAGTCATCTGTCAGCGTCTTATCCTTAAATTATAAACTCTGGAAAATACGATTCTAATTTTTCACAACAATCGGAGAACTATTAGTAAGATAAATTTCCTGTTCTTGGGTATATGAACATCATGCTTCGAGGATCTTGAATTCGGATCGGATAATAAGCGTACGCGCAGAAAGAGTTTTGTCTCGTGTTTTTTAATAATCCGTTACTTAAGAGTTAAGAAAATGTTATCAATGTATTCCAATTCAAAGAATATAAGAAATATGTTGTAGTGAAAATCATTACGATTTTCAGTCATGGTGCAAGGAACAATGCTTATTTTATCCCGTCGTTATAATACGTAGATTTAGTAATAACAACGCTATAAATATTTTCTAATATAAAATCTGTCTGTAAAACATATACGAAATTTAAACTTAAATGTCATACTATCATAACATAAAGCGTGTGTTATTAGATACTTTAAAAATAGTCCACCGGCATATTTGGAATATTATTATTACGAATTGTAATGTCTCTGAGCCTTTATTTTATCTTGAAATTGAAAATCTAGAAAACACATCAACTACTGATTTCTGTAGCTAAAATAATGTAAGTGCTTAATTTAAATCTTAACAATTGAAGTAAATTGTTTCTATTGCTGAATTGAATCACATCAATAAATTCGAATGTCGAATGTATTTACGTAATTTTAAATCATTATAAATAAAGGTAATGAATGTTGTATTAAAATGGGTATTTAGTAAATTTATCAAGTCTTCAATTTAATTTATTTAAAGCGCAAAAAACATGCTTTAGACGCGTAAAGGTTGAATCTTTTTTAACGTTTTTGCGGGTGGATGTATGGGTTCGGCTGTGAACAGGAGATTTTACTTTTAATTCGTCATGAGCTGTCCGTTTCGTTCATAAATATTCATACAAGTGATCTATGTGTTATGTGGTTACCACGGCGACGGCTAATTACGATAAAAAGTTCCGACGGCAAGTGGTGTTAGTTTTATTTAACTAGCTTTTTTGTGATTTTTTTAGAAAATTCGATGCGTTTTGTGTGCTTAAACTTTATTAGGTACTTAAATGGTTTAATTTTATATTAGGTAAATAAAAAAGACGAACAAAATGTTTATGATAAAAAGTACCAGTGTAATAAGAAATACTTCATCAGTTTATATGAATTGATACTAGTTGGATACTTTTTTTAATAATAAAAAGGCAAAATAAAACTAAAAACTTGCTCGTCCTTCTTTAAATATTTCCCAATAAATATTAAAGAAATATCCATGTCAACTTAAATATGTTTATATTATATAAAATTTTCTTCAAAAAATTCAAATGTTTAATTAAAAAATAAAGTATTCTATCTAATTTACGGATGCATTTGTATTTGGTATAATGACAACAAATAAAATGAAAATTAAACCATTTGCATCCTAATGAATGCAATGGTTTTATCGATTAGTTTATTAGCGCAATAAAATCGATGCAATGGAAAGGATACGTCCTGTTGCATTTTTTTTAATGGTTTCGGTGGCTGGGACAAGTTTTATTAAAAGTATGTACGTCAATGATGTTGCCAATAAAAATAATTATTTGATTTTTTTTTACTTATTGGAAACATTATAAAATAGTTTGTGTATTTTTTAATAGAAATGTGTTTAATTTAAGTTTTTCATATTTTTATATTTTTAAGTGGTTTAAATTTTATTTTTTTCAACTTTTTTTTATTAAATCTTACCTGTATGGCAGTAGTCTTCCAGATAGTGCCTCGCCGCCCGCTGCACTATGGAGTAGTACAAGCTCACAGAGGATGCCAACGCCATCTTCTATTCTTCTTCTCCTCTCTTCTCGATTTTTTCTCGTAGAGTCCTTGTCGCTTACAGTTTCATCTCTTTCCGGTTTGTTAATAACAAAATAAAATAACCAACTAAAACTTTAACTGTAGTTTGTGTCAAACAAAAAGATAGAAACGAAAACCTAGTTTGAACTGCGTTTAGTTGCGGTTGTTTTTAATAATTTTGCCGAGGGATAATAATTTTTGCTTGTCGAGTTAAACGGTTCCATGATTTAGGGTCCAAAGTCACAATTTTCACGTTCGCGCCGCAAAACTAGCGCCGTCCAAAGACTACGCGAAATGAAACACGTAATAAAATAATATGAAGATTGGACGCGGGCGGCGCGCGCCGCTGCTGCTGCCTGACTGCCGTCCGACGAACGTTTTTTTGTTTTTTTGCTTCCCCTCGCAGTGGATGCGCCTGAAATATGCCTAAACACGGATCAACCTAGGTTTTCCAAATTTAAAAATACTGGCTGGAAATTCTGAGTGCACCTTAAAAACGTAACGCGAATTTAAAAGTTAATCTTAATAATGGGTTGGAGCCGGGCGCGGCGGCAAGACAATTAAAAGTTTTTAGATTATCCTATTGTCAATAAGTGTTTCCTGTAAGAATAGTAATTTCTAGATGATAGTAGTTTTTTTTCTTATAAGATTCGCATTAGAAAACGGTGCGAAAACGTCTCAGAGAAAAGGCGGGAAAGGTTTTCCCGCGTTCAGCGAGACGGGCGTCTGTTTACTTGAGTTGTTTTGTTTTTTTTTCGGCGTTTTGATTCTATTAGCACACAACGTGCGTGTATTGTTGCTATTGCGTTTCGTTCAAAGCTCATTTGATATTCATTCAGAAATATAGTTGTGAACTGAAAACGAATAGTGGTATTGTCTTTATGTAAATAAAAGCATTTTGGAAACAACCGTAACAAAAGCCGGTGATTGATAAAATATTCAGGAATATGAACGTTTTGTATTTTTTTTATTTATTTATTTTTTGCCGACTAATTAAAATCCTAAGACACATGATAATGTTTGTTTACAGCGGAACACGCCCGCCCCTGTCAACATAATCTCTTAGCAATTATGACGAAACCCTTTAAAAACGATTCGCGTAAAAATAAAGAAAAACGAGAGAAATGTTCATCAACGCGACACTGCCCCCCTCCCCCTGCGCCGCGGGCGGCGGGTGGCGAAAGAGATGCATTACTTCTGTCTCGCTCGCTGCATCTCGCGCCACCAAGTTTTATATGAAAACTACCCGCTTGCGCAGCATCCTCCATAACCAAAAGGTCATAAAAGACAGCCACGCCAACTAAAATTGCACTTTGCTTCTCTCTTATATGATAGTATTTGAATGAAAACATACATTGCAAGTTCCGTGCAGCGACGCCCGCACCAAGTTTTCGGATCTTGCAACTGTGAGCACGCCCACATACACATCTAAGTTTAGCGTGCATCTCAACACGTTGCATTTACTCACACAAGCACGCTATCCGCGTATGTATATTCTTAGTGTGCGTGTTGTATAAGTGTGCGTGTAAAAGTTCGTATTGAAGTTTTCGGTAGACTTTCTTTGTGTCGGTGATTTTTTCGCGGCGCCGCGTATGTGTGGAGGTCAGTTGGATTTTTTTCACTCACACATAGAAAGTGTTTGTACGGTTTGCTTGTTGGACGTTCTTTGTGCGGGGGATTGTAAAAAATGTCGTGTTCGATTTCAGCGCTATAATCCGAAAGGGCTTAAAAGGTTGGGGTTTTCGGTGAGTTAAGCCGTTTTAAAGTGGTTAGCTGGTACCAGCAGTGCTAATGAATGATAGATACGAAAGGTTTTCAGGCTACGTACGGTCTAATGACGTAGGATTTGCATATCCACTCTTCGATTTATGATTTTCGTCGAATTCTCCGATGCATTCGTCTAGTTGTTCCTTTTGGATCTACAAAGGAAATTCGTGTAGTTTTTTTAGAACGAAATGAAAGCTTGTTTGAGAGTGGAAAAGGGAGACACATTTATTATTTATTACTGTTACATGAAAATATTAGCCAAGAGAGTTATCAAGTAGCGTCACTCTTTACCCCCAATGTTTTCACGTGACCCATTAATGGTCCTTATAGCTCCATAGCCCCTGTGCTGTCGCTAGCAATAAGTCTGCTATTTCCGTCATCTTTTGTTAGCAAAAGGATACTGGCCAAGTACTTGAGTAGGTAGCTTTATTATATCTTCGACTGACTTCTTAAACTTAATAGTACTCACATAATTATATATTGTGCGTGTTATTTAACTTAATGTTAAATATTATTATGTTGCTATATTTATGTGAGATCCTATAATTGGCTCTGTATTACTAGTTATGTCGCTATTAGCATAAGTAAGCTGTTGGTTGTCCGTTGTCTATAAATAAATAACCGGAGCCTAATTCGTTTAAAAACAACCATTTAAGCGATGTTGATTTTTGCTATTCGAACTGCAATAAGTGACATCGCCAAGCCGTAATTTAGTAGTGCGTATCAGATATATATATGCCACTAGCTTTTTCCCGCGACTACGTACGCGTGATTATTAAAAGCGCCTAAGCAAATGTAAGAGCAATTGTGCTTTTGGTCTAATAATTACATTTCCTACAGGGTCACCGCACCCCAACAGAAATGTTCACTCACTTTTCAATCTTTTTAGGTATAATTTAAAGGATGAAAACTATCCTATGTCCTTCCTCGGATCTTAAACTATCTCCATGCCAAATTTCATCAAAATCGATTCAGCGGTTTAAGCGTGAAGAGGTAACAGACAGACAGACACACTTTCGCATTTATAATACTAGCTGTGCCCCGCGGTGTTACCCGCTCATCCCACGGGAACACTTAATTTATTCGGGATGAAAAATATCCTATGTCCTTCCTCGGATCTTAAACTATCTCCATGCCAAATTTCATCAAAATCGATTCAGCGGTTTAAGCGTGAAGAGGTAACAGACAGACAGACACACTTTCGCATTTATAATATTAAGTGTGGATTGGAAATATCAAATTTAACGACAAGCGTCTCTGTTTCAGCTTGGCCATAAAATCTGTCGGATGTTTGGATGTCCGGATTTCCGGCTGTTCTCGCCTACAGGCCGCATTTCTCAACCGATTCTTGTGAAATTTAGTGAGCATCTTTGTCTTATGTTATGTCTCATCTTAATGTATAGATTATTTTTGTCTAGTCAGTTATGCCAAAATGTTTCAAAAGGCGGAAATATTCGCGGTTGTTATCGTAAAAAAAATATATTTCAGAACAGCCATTTCCAAAAGTTATCGTAATGTTAGCTTACATATAATTATAAGCCAAAAACATATTTTAAATTAGACTCAGCACTTTCTGCCCGGGCATCGTTCTCTTAAAAATGGCGTGCAATTTTTGACAAAAAAAAAAACGCAAGCCCTAAATTTGGCCACCCAATCATTTGCCACCCGCAGAAAGCTACTTTAAATTCAAGCCTTGCAGGTTTAGATGAAAGCCGAGGAAACAACCTAACTTCCCAAAAGTGGTTTCTTTGTCTAGCTCGTTCGATTATAGACGATATACCATTGATCATTTTTAGGATTCCGCGACTAAAGGGTAAAAAACGGAACCCTATTACTAAGGCTCCGCTGTCCGTCTGTCTGTATGTCTGTCTGTCCGTCGGTCACCAGGCTGCAAGCTAGTCAGTTGAAATTTTCACAGATGTATTTTTGTTGCCGCTATAACAACAAATTTCTAAAAACCAAACAAAATAAATATTTAAGTGGGGCGCCCATACAACAAACGTGTTCGGTTGCGTTAACTTTGCAGCTCATTTGTATGCGGCGCCATACATACCAGGTGTAAGATGAGAAGTTAATAAGTGTTTGTACGGAACCCTCGGTGCACGAGTACGACTCGCACTTGGCCGGTTTTTTTTCTTTTCTGTCATGCCAATTGGAAATTGTAAACGTCCAAGAACTTTTCAGCTGAAAGATCTTAAGAAAAGACAATAAAGATAAGAGCTCACCTTTCATTCCAATACTTACTACACATCAATTTCGATACTTATGCAAATTGACCATACTTTTCACTCACGGTCACAGTGAAATGAAAGAAATAGGCAGCCTAGCATGGATTTGAACCGTGGTCTACTTGATAAGGGTAACGATTTTATAAAACGAAATCGAAGTTCTTCACTAACCAAAGGTTATCTGGAAGAGAACGCTCTTTAGAGATAAGATTGCCATATGTTTACCCTTTTATTGTAATTTCTTGCATTGTATTTCTCCTGTATGTTTTATGAGGTGTGCAATAAAGAGTACTTGTATTGTATTGAATCAGAAAAGTGGAGATTCGAAAGAGAAGTGTGGACAGCGACATAGATTTAGCTCAGAAAATTGCAAACATAAGGTGTTTCAGATTACTTGTGGAACCAATGGCCATTGGACCAGCAAGGGTTCTTTAAGGCGAGATGGTGACATGTGCGCGAATCTAGCACCACTTCTGATTTTTTTCTTCTATCTTGTAAATCTAATTTATTTTTAGTCAATGAAGCAGGCTCGGCACTAGTAAGGCAATGGCCGCATGGCAGTGTTGGCACCGTCGGTTTCTTGTCAGTTACCATTGCGACTTGGGCTTGGTGGAGCCATTTTTAGGGTTCCGTAGCCAAATGGCAAAAAACGGAACCCTTATAGATTCGTCATGTCTGTCTGTCCGTCTGTCCGTCCGTATGTCACAGCCATACAAACACATACGTGTATAAACACAAACATCTATGGATAGGTCTTCAAAAATGATATCGAGGTTTCTAAAATATTTTTTTTCTAAACCGAATAGTTTGCGTGACAGACGCTTCCAAAGTGGAAAAAAGTTGGTCCCCCCCCTCTAACTTCTAAAATAAGAAAATGAAAAATCTAAAAAAACATACACATTATATGTACATACTCGTACATACATTACTATAAAAACTACCAACGAAAATTGTATTGAACGAGATCTAGTAAGTAGTTTTTAGGGTTCCGTAGCCAAATGGCAAAAAACGGAACCCTTATAGATTCGTCATGTCTGTCTGTCTGTCTGTCTGTCTGTCCGTCTGTCCGTCTGTCCGTCCGTATGTCACAGCCATTTTTTTCCGAAACTATAAGAGCTATACTGTTGAAACTTGGTAGGTAGATGTATTCTGTAAACCGCATTAAGATTTTGATTCAAAAATAAAAAAATAATAATAAATATTGGGGGCTCCCCATACTTAGAACTGAAACTCAAAATTTTTTTTTTCATCAAACACATACGTGTGGGGTATCTATGGATAGGTCTTCAAAAATGATATCGAGGTTTATAAAACATTTTTTTTCTAAACCGAATAGTTTGCGTGACAGACGCTTCCAAAGTGGAAAAAAGTTGGTCCCCCCCCCTCTAACTTCTAAAATAAGAAAATGAAAAATCTAAAAAAAACATATGATGTACATTACTATAAAAACTACCAACGAAAATTGTTTTGAACGAGATCTAGTAGGTAGTTTTTTTTTAATACCAAATACCTAACTTTGCACCTAATTTATATGGGGCGCTATACATACCAGGTGCAAACTTAACTTAAACACTTAGGGATGGAAAATGTTTGTACGGAACCCTCTGTGCGCGAGTCCGACTCGCACTTGGCCGGTTTTTTTTTATATAATATAAATCGTAAACCGTTTCATTAAATCAACTCAAATATAAAAATAAACAAAAGGCCTTTAATTTCACAAATCAATGGTACGGAACCCTTTGTGCGTGAGTCCGACACGCACTTGGCCGGTTTTTATAAAGATATGACTTAAACTGTATCGGGGCTGGTCTCTATCAGCAGTCGGACTTTGTGTGGGGAGTAAAACGCACTAAATGGATTATCTCCGCACCACAGGAGTATTTTGCGGGGGTGACGCGGGCGCTCAACCTGATCCCGGAAATGAGGATTCCAGAGCCACACTTGTGCGCCACTTTACTGAAGACTTGCCAGAAATCAGCCTAGGCGAAATCGAGATAGCTCTAAAACAGCTTAAAAATGGAAAATCCCCTGGAGAGGACGGTATTACGACTGAGCTCCTGAAATCTGGTGGTATAAACCAGTAATGAAGGAGCTCCTAAACATCTTTAATACTGTCCTCTTTGATGGGAGAACTCCGGAGGCGTGGAGTAGGAATATTGTCGTGCTGTTTTTCAAAAAGGGTGATAAAACTCTTTTGAAAAACCACCGACCCATTTCGCTCCTAAGTCACGTCTACAAGCTGTTTTCGAGAGTTATCACGAACCGTCTTGCACGAAGACTCGACGAGTTACAGCCCCCGGAACAGGCGGGGTTTCGATCGGGATACAGCACCGTAGACCACATTCATACAGTGAGGTAGATTATACAGAAGACGGAAGAGTATAATCGGCCCCTGTGCTTAGCGTTCGTGGACTACGAGAAGGCTTTTGACTCCATCGAAACCTGGTCGGTTTTGGAGTCTCTGCAGCGATGCCAAGTCGATTGGCGATACATCCAAGTGTTCAAAGGTCTTTACAATGCCGCTAGCATGGCCGTCCAAATACAGAGCCGGCAGTCTGAACCTATCCCCATGCATCGTGGTGTGAGACAAGGGGATGTTGTATCCCCCAAATTGTTCACAAATGCATTGGAGGATATGTTCAAGACGTTGGACTGGAAAGGACAAGGCATTAACATAAACGGTGAGTACCTTTCACACTTGCGATTTGCAGACGTCATTGTCATCCTGGCGGATACGCTGCAAGACTTGCAATTTATGCTGAACGGCCTAGCTGAGTCTTCAAAACGCATTGGCCTCCGGATGAACTTGGACAAAACCAAGGTTATGTTCAATGAACATGTTAGTCCGGAACCAATTGCGGTACAGGGCAGCTTTCTCGAGGTTGTTAAAGAGTACGTCTACCTTGGGCAAATATTGCAGTTGGGTAAAAACAACTTCGAGAGAGAGGCTAACAGAAGAATACAGCTGGGCTGGGCAGCATATGGCAAACTTCGTCGGGTCTTCACATCGCCAATTCCACAATGTCTGAAGACGAAAGTTTTCAACCAGTGCGTCATACCCGTAATGACATACGGTGCCGAGACGTGGACACTCACGGTTGGACTGGTCCACAAATTTAAAGTCGCTCAGAGAGCTATGGAAAGGGCAATGCTCGGAGTTTCTTTGAAGGATCGAATTCGGAACGAAGTGATCCGTCAGAGAACCAAAGTTACCGACATTGCTCACCGTATTAGCAATTCGAAGTGGCAGTGGGCTGGCCATATTAGCCGAAGAACCGATAACCGGTGGGGTAAACGTGTTCTTGAGTGGAGACCGCGGATCGGCAAGCGTAGTGTGGGACGCCCTCAGACTAGATGGAGCGATGATCTGTGCAGGGTGGCTGGCAAAAGCTGGATGAGAGTAGCCGAGGATCGCGTACAATGGCATGCAGTTGGAGAGGCCTATGTCCAGCAGTGGACAAGAATAGGCTGATGATGATGATGACGCGGGCGCACTGGGCGCATGGACTACATCATTGAGAGCCATTATGTTATGCCAATATAGTTAGCAGACGTTACTGCTTTAATAAACATAATTAATTTGGGTGTAGCACATCGTTACTATCGATTCTCAACAAATTTGAGACGATGGTGCCGACTATAAAGTCTAAATCTTTACGGTAGATGGCGCTACGATACCACCCTAAGGCATGTTGAAGCAACTGGTTGAAAGATTCAATGGCTCTGACATCTGGTTCAGTGGTCCAGTTGGTAGGACGCCCGTGTTGGCCCGGAAAACCGTTGGAAACGCAGGTTCGAATCCTGTCTAGACCATTAAATTTTTCAATTTTCGCTTCATTTTAAACCCATAATATTTTCAGGGTTTTATAAACATCATTTTAAAGAACCCGTTAGGTTAGGTTAAGTTTGTTTTATAATTATCCTGAAATATGAACAGTTTTGGAAATTGGCTTTCGGTCAAACGAAAATTTCGCGAAACGTTACAGAAGCGAGACAAAAATTCAGAATAGTAATGTCTAGAACTCAGGGAAAAGTATTATTCATTTCAAAAAGCTGGTTGAAATTATCAATGTATATTTGTCTTAATATGAAAAAAACCGGCAATGTGCGAGTGGGACTCGCACATTGCCGTACCATTATCTGTTAGTTTGTTGTATGAGAGCCCCCCTTAAATATTTATTTTATTTTTAGTATTTGTTGTTATAGCGGCAATGGAAATACATCATCTGTGAAAATTTCAACTGTCTGGCTATCACCGTTCTTGAGATACAGCCTGGTGACAGGCGGACGGACGGATGGACGGACGGACGGACGGACGGACAGCGAAGTCTCAGTAATAGGGTCCCGTTTTTACCCTTTGGGTACGGAACCCTAAAAAAGAATAAGGCCTCTGAAGTTTGCACTGTAGCTTAAGAAAAGCGTAACCTACAAGTTTTCTTAGCAACAAAAGTAATTTTAATTATACTTGTGTTTACACATAAGATTGGTTTACAAACCAATACCATGCTAGCACTACTACTCCAAATATACATACATCAAAACACATTTATGAAAAACCACTCATAATAATGATATGCATTAGCGATGGCGTATTAATCTTCCAAATACTACGTTATTAGGAGAAAGAGAAAAAAGAAGTGAAAGAGGTCAGTAACTGGACCGAGAGTACGGGCTTCTTGCACGCCGCACGGGGTTATGGTTATAATGGTACGGAAACACAAATGAAGCGCATACTTTTCTTTTAATAATCACTACATAGTATAAAACATACTCGCTTCTTGCTGTCTGTCCCTATGTACGCTTAGATCTTTAAAACTACGCAACGGATTTTGATGCGGTTTTATTAACAGATAGAGTGATTCAAGAGGAAGCGTTATGTGTATAATACATGCATCATTCCCCCTTCACCGCTCCGGTTTCATGTCCAATTCTTTCACGGTTCAGGCAATACACCTCTGGAACGCTCTCCCACTCAACATCAGGCAAGCTCAGAGTAAGGTCTCCTTCAAGCGCATGTTGCGCAAGCATCTTTTGGACAGTCTCTCTTCCTAACTCTCTTCGAAATATTTTACTTTTGGTACATATTATATGTATGTAAGTATATCATATAAAGTATTCGTTTAAGTTTATGGTAATTAATTAATTATATACACATTCTTATATATATCCTAAGGTAATTGATTTGTGTTGTATTACTGTTTGTCTGTAATCTTTGATCCTGCACCGACAACATATTTCTGTTTAACCCAGTGGTTGACTGGTAGAGAATGCCTTAAGGCATTAAGTCCGCCATTTGTACTTTTACTTATGTATTTTGTGCAATAAAGTTTAAATAAATAAATCATTTATCAGCATTGCACGCGTGCGAAGCCGGGGCGGGTCGCTAGTAGAATGTAAAACACCTTCGTCCGCATGGAAGAAGTCATACTATTCTGTTTCGGTTCTCTGTGGCCGGGTGAAAATAATCCTACAACTAGCGTTGAATAGGTACAGTCACCATCAGATATATCGCAGCATATAAGGCGTTCATAAATATCTGAACATGTACTGTAACGCCCAGTCAATAAGAGTCGTGTTCAGATATTTATGAACGCCTTATATGCTGCATATCTGATGGCGACTGTACAATACAATACAACACACTTTATTGCACACCAAAGTATATTTAAACTAGCGAGCTTCGCACGGGTGCAATGCTGATAAGATAAATTATGCATGTATTATACATATAAACCTTCCTCTTGAATCACTCTATCTACTAAAAAACCGCATCAAATCCGTTGCGTAGTTTTAAAAATCTAAGCATACACACACACACACACAGACATAGGGACAGACAGACAGAAGCAACTTTGTTTTATACAATGTAGTGAAGACACAACTTCGTCCGCAAGGAAGAGGCATACTACTCTGTTTCGCTTCTCTGTAGTCGGGTGAAAAGCATCCTACAACTAGTATTGAATAGTTAGTTATAATACAATACACTACAAATACGTTTTATTGCACACCAAAGTACATTTACTCAAATACAAACAAATTACAAAAGCAGCAGACGCAGTCTTATCGCTAAAGAACGATCTCTTCCAGACAACCTTACGTCAAAAACCTAGTTACGTCAAAAGAAAAAAATAATTAAGTCACGTTACCTATTAATTGATTATCTACAGAATTTGGCACTCATTTAGCTGGCGAAGTGGACAGCCATGCATATTCCAAATTTTAAACATGGCTCCCATTTTCAGATTTAAAATTTGATGGGATTTTACTTCACGATCCCTATTGCCACTGCCCCCAGCGTAAGTGCGTGTACTTAGCTCGCTCACGTCTGTAAATAGTGTGCGATCAAGACAAGCGGCTGCTTAGTGTGGATACGACTCGCCTGTTACTTGGTATTTGTTTTAATTTGTGTTTTATTTATACTATTTTATTTATTTATTTTATTTTATACTACCAGCTGCGCCCTGCGGTGTTACCCGGTCATCTCAGGGAACACAATTTTTATTCGGGATAAAGAGCCTATGTGTTATCCAGGGCGTTTTCAAATTTCATCAAAACTGGTCCAGTCGCTTAGGCGTGAAGCAGTAACAAACGTATAAACACACTCACAAACTGTGTTTCCCTTTAGATATAATATTCTTCACTTTGGAATGGCGTCCTCACACTATTTACGTTTGAATAAAATAATAATATGTTTTTTTTTCCATAAAAAATCATATCCGCGACTTGTGGGCAAAACAAAAGAGGGGAGAGACCTTTGCCCAGCTGTTGGACATAATAAGCTCATAATAATAATCACTTCATAGTATAAAATAAAGTCGCTTCTGTCTGTCTGTCCCTATGTATGCTTAGATCTTTAAAGCTACGCAACGGATTTTGATGCGGTTTTTCAATAGATAGAGTGATTCAAGAGAAAGGTTTATATAATGCATGCATAATTTATCAGCATTGCACCCGTGCGAAGCCGGGGCGGGTCGCTAGTAAATAATAAAAGTGATATCCACGTTAGTCTGCCTTGTCTACACACGGCAATTACATCGTCAACATGGCTTCCAAAAGCGCAATTATTGGCTACCGGCTCAATCTACGCGGTCCATTCTTCTGTTCCGTCCGCTAGATAGATATGCTACTAGTCTAATTACTTTACTCCTTCGCGGCGCAGCGCAGTCGGGTAAATAGCCGTGCTTTGTTAGAAGTTTTCTAAATGTACGCACGTTGACTTGAGAATGACTCCTTTTTATTTCGTTGGTTAAATATGTTCTTGTAAGCTTCTTAGGTAAGGAAGAGAAATGCTGTATTTCTTGTCTTCTATGAATTTGCTGTATTGCTATTATTTTTTTATATATGTAAAAAAGTTACTGATCCAAATGACTGAATTTAGGACGCCATCTTTGTCTGACCTTCTCCTTTATAGGCCTAAGTATAAGCATGTATAAGTAAAATCAGTTCCAAAAATCACCCACTCAAAGGTAGCATAAATTACAGCTTCTAAAATCAAAAATCAATCACTCAAAAGTAGCATAAATTGCAAAATGTTGTCATTGAAATAAATACGCGTATCTCAAGAGCATTATTCAATTTAATGAAATTATTTTGTAGTAGATACAATTTAATTAGCAAACTAGCTTGTGTGTGTGCCACGTACGTTCATCCCTCAGGAACACGCAATTTTTACGGGATAAAAAGAAGCCTATATGTTAATCCAGGGTGTCAGCTACCTTCATAACAAGATTTATCAAAATTGGTCCAGCCGTTTGAGCGCGAAGAAGTAACAAACATACATACAAACACACAAACTTTAGCCTTTATAAAATTAGTGTGATCATTTGAATGGCCTATCCAAAATATCCAACTTCGGTTTCTTATATGCTAACTAAACTAACTATCCCGTATATATATATACTGGCCGCAGTCCAATTCTTGTAAGGAAATCCGACGAAGAACTGTGTCAGATTGAGCTTAATACTGGGTTCTCAAATAAGTGTTTCATTATTTTAGTTCGACAGGGTTCTTCATCCGCTCTCCGTAGTTATAAACTAGGATACATAATTTCTGAGCAATTTCTCCATTACCGAGATAGAATCTCGACCCTCGTAATTATAATGTAAGAATAAGAAATGAAAATTATTATTAGGGTACCTTACCTCGTTCAATATCTCTTTTCTTAGTTTGTTATCGTATAAGGAAAAACAATGGCTATGAACACTTCATAGAGAAGCTATACTTTTTTCACTGACTTGATTCATTCACTGAATTGGATCATTCGCCGGATTTCTCTTAAAAAATATTTAAGTTCTTACTTTTTATTTCAACAGATAGATGTGCATTGAAATGTTTACTCGTAGTGAACAGGACAGACTGGGGGGGTATTCGACCAATTTTAGAGATATAATGGAGATCTCTCATTTTCATCGCCATCCGTCACTTTTGACGTGTGCCTACTTGACAAGTGGCGATATCGCAACTTCGTCAATTCGGATGCGCAAAATTTTCGTTTCCTTTGTATGTGACGGCATAAATAACAGGCGCATACTTTAAATTGACCGCGTAGTACGTGAAATTAGTCCGTTACGTTTCGTTCAAAACAGAAATTTATATACATGAATAACATTTTTGACAATCATTATCGCCTTCGTATTTCCAAAATTGAGATGAGATATGTCACTTTCAAGCTCATCGCATTTAAATGACAGTTCAATGGCGATATAACTGTTATCTAATGGAGATTTGACGTTCGGCGATATCTCAAACGGCATTCTCGAATTGGGCCCCTGATTAACAAAGCTTCCATAACAAGATTGAGATATTCAAGATATTATGTATCGCGATTGTGATTTTTCCTGAAATTATGGGGGGGGTTTTGGAAAATCTTAACAACGCGATGCAGGATTTTTGTAGGATTTTGACCAACTTTGGTACAGGGATAGCTGGACATCCAATGATGGTTATAGATTTATCCGTCAACGGTAAAGAAAAAAGATTTACGCGGACGAACTTGCCTTCCTTCCTTTACTACATTTTCGAGGCAATTCATAATTAGAATTTATACTTAGTTCATAGTTTTCTTTTGTTTGTCACTATTTCTGTAATTATGTTTTGTTCCCGAATAATTGTTTTTCTTTCTTTCTTTTCTTGGCGAACCATCTAGTATAAATATAGTCTACGGAACCCCTGTGCGATGGGGCACCGAGCTATCAATGCTCGTAGGCTCAGTGGAAACAGAAAGTGGACGGCGCAAGGACGCCCAGTGCCTCGCGGTGGCGCGAGCTATTCGCGGGGGCGGTTGGTACTCGGTCAAAGTCAAAGTCAGTCTTCGTATCAATGTCAAAGCTATTGGTTGAGAATTAAACTTAATATCAAAGTCAAGATCATAGTTAAATAAAATAGATGTTTGAAAAGCCAGTGTGTCGGCTACCGTCAATGAATGCTCACGGAACGCGGCTCTACGAGACGTGTGGCGACGTGTCGTCAAACGGGTCACTCAAAACTCCATAAATACATAATGACCACGGCCATTCTGTAAAGAGTGTAGCGAAGAAGAAGAAGAATGTTTGAAAGAAAGCCAAAGTCGATTGAATTACAACCTGAACGCCTATCTTATGCCGCTTTTAAGTTCAAATTCTTTAAGATCTGTTGAGTTGTGCTTGATAGTATAATTATTTTCTGGATTGTCTATTACTACTAATGTAAAAACGTCACAGAACTTTAGTCTCTATGTGCCTCTTGACTTGTGCCGCTTACGATCACAGATTCTATAATAACATTTAAGTACGTAAGTCTGTCAGAATGTCTTCCTTTTAAGTGTCCATGTCTTCCTTTTATACTCTTCCAATTATTTCAAGTAATTCGTATTGTTTGGATTGTCAGCCCAGAGTAAGTGTATATAGTAAGTCCGAATAAAATTATATAGAGGACCTGTTCTCTTAACTTTGGCCGTTCTCAATTTCAGCTCCTATGAAGTTTGTGGCGTTGTCGCGTCAGTACACATATGTAAAGGATGTAGCGTGGTCTACGCCCTTCTTGCCCGCTGTTATTGTTTCGATTTATGATAATCGGAATGTAATCACTGAATGTGCTGTAGAAATTTGCTCGCTGGTAAATTAAGCGGCTATCAGCTTCAGTCTATAAGATTTGTGGGTCTGTAAGCACTGAGCTAGCATCGTACTTGCGCTCGTTTGCATACATTATTCTCTTAAAGCATTTCCTTCTATTGCTCGTCTAAGTAATTGCTAGTGCAGTGGACAATTTTGGATGACTTAAGCTCGTGACTTGAACCGCTCTCAACTTCAGGTTCTATGAGATTGGTGGCGTTGTAAGCACAGACGTAGCATCGCGCTCGCGCTCGTTTGCATACATTCTTCTCCTAAACTAGTTTCCTACGAAAGTGACAAACTAAATATTTCGTTTTGCGCGTGAACCTTTAAAATGAGTTACTTAGTTTAAAATAGGTCACATTTATGGGTGAATCTTCTCCCTAGTTTTGCTAAGTTTTTGTTTGAATTTATTGTGAAGAGTACGCATGTAGGGGTGGATAGATTATGTCACATGTAGTGTATTCGCGTGTTCTTGTTTTTGAATACGAGGCGTTTAGGCAATGCGATTCTCCCCTTTTCCCTTAGGTAATTAGACCTCTAGGCTAGGTAGGCCGCGGGACCCCTCGAAGCTTTAACCCCATAGATGGTTGCCTACATTGCCTTACGGATAATAAGGGCCTATTTTTTTTATTAAAATGAGATATTTATTTAATGAGATATTCTTTTTTGTATAATTATTCATTGTAAGATTGGCAATTAACGGAAATCGACGCAGGCAACTCATACACTGCAGTTTTCTCGCTCATGCAAAATTATATTTGTATAAGTATTCTACCTCTATAAATATTTTTTGTATAAATTAATAACTTACTATTGACGTATTACGAAATAAGTTATATGTCGTTATACCTGGATGTTGTTTATTTGAATATTATAAATTATACCGTATATATCTAAGAGGCACTAATAAATAATGATTACCTAGTAGGTATGCCATACAACGTTAAGCATTATTTAAAATAATGTTAAAAAGAAGATCCACGACATCACAATTAATTAGCTGATTTGAGAGTGCAGCAAATAGTAACGAGAAGTTACTTCAATAAAGTGTTTGTTTTACTCGGTCTCATTAACAAAATCACGTCACAGATAGACCATAGACTATGTTCGAAACAATTTTCCTTTTAATTCCGTCGTTACTCATTCAAGGGCTAAGCAGAGCCATCCATCTTCGTCACGACCCAGACACGTTGTGCATTAGCCAGACCGACCCAACTGCCGAACTTCACGCGTCTCTTTCGCTCACAAAGAAAACTATTCTTCGCAACTTTATCTGTCTCACTACTGACTTTACCATGAAGCATCGAATACGACTCTGTTTTGAGTCGTTAAGGTTTAAATTGACCAATAATGGAAGAATTAGATGTGAGTTTTGGGAAGTTATCCTTATTAGAGTTCTTAAGCACCTCTCTTTGTTTGTCAGTGAAATGATTCAGCGGTTTTTAGCTTACAGAAGGACTTATCTTTGACCGACCCTATTGGAATTTCAACTTTATTGTAAGTATGGTTGGGTTTTATATCTTGTGTGGGGATAATTTGAATTAAATTTACGAAGCAAGTGTTAATAGAGAGTGCAATCTTGCTTGCATGCTTTTTGTGATCAGCAATTGGTTTGTGTTCAATTATATCGTCAGATGGTATTAATAAGTGTATCTTGCCATACTTGTTATTAGTCGGTGAATATTGGCTGTCAATATGTATAGGAAGAGTTGCTTTCAAAGCTTGTCTATTTCTTTCAAACTGTGGCCGGCAAATACCCTTTAATGTTTACTAAATAAGACAATCAAGAACATAGACACACTATACTATTAGTTACGAAAATCAACATTGATCAGATTTTCAGGCAACATTTGTTATATGTGCTTCCTTTTCAAAAGTCAACATTTCATTTTGTACATATGACTTTTTTTCTGTTTTGGCACATAAAGACTTTTTTTGGTCTTTCTTTTCTTGTTCTGAAAAACAGTAAAAAAACTTCGTTCTTTTCTTGTTCTGAAAAACCGTAAAAAAAAAACTGGGACGCAGACTAGTATCGAATGAACCAATTTCCTACGCAGCCGAAGAATGTCGTTATCATATTGGGAGCCGATATTGTAATGAGAGTGGGGCTGCCTTATAGATACTCGCCGGAGCGCTCAGGACTGTAATCCATCTACTTCACAACCGTGCAGCGGGGTTGCAGAGTGGTCCACGGCATGAGAGAACAACGGCTTCTTGCAATTAACGTTTTACATGATATAGTCGCGTTACTTACAGGCTGGCCTTAGAAAATATCTAAAAACAACATCAAGCAGTAACAAAATTCGAAGACATCCTTATCTTATCAGACACTGTAACTTTGTTGGTAAGAGGGTATCGCCCCGGCATGGCATAAAAAAGGCCAGTTCGAACCTGGTCATGGTAAAAAAAACACCGCTTCTATCTTTGTATTTGTAATACATACATAGTAGTTGATTCCACTACAAATTGCGAAAATCATGGTAGTAAAACATCATGATTTTGTAAAACAATCAACTTAGAAATTGACTTACGCTTTCAAATATGTAAATTTCGTTCCGGAGATTGTTGCTAAGGAACTAACTATACCAGAAAAGTGTTACTGTGTGTTGGAGTGCCTTTATAAAATGCTGTGTCACAAGGGAAGGATCTAGGCCCAGCAATGTTCACTCGAAATATCCTAATTATCTGCTTATAATAAAAACCTTAGATATACTTGACTTGACAATGGATTTGGAATTACAATTAGCTTGACAGGTGCTAATTAAATTGTATAAAAAGACCTTATTGCAATGAGACGTACTACTTATTAAGCTGCATCCATGGTCCGGAGAATAGCGTTTGACAAAATGTAATGTTCAAGGTAAACTCTCCTGGCTTGCACCGCACCGAAGGCTGCATGATGCATTAATCCCTGTTTGCGGCGGACGGATGCTTAACAAATGGTCGCAGGTTCAGTCCGGGCATGTCCCGGATCACTTCAAACTTGAACAGATTCTAACTCTTTTGAATTCCCACTTTTATGTTACGGACATTAACTTTAGTCATTTTATTATAATTCCAGTGTTCTTGGAGCTTTTGTCTTCTGCTATCAGTGCATTTGCTCTATAAATCAGAAGCTGTATTTGTTTTACTTTGTGCTATTTTTCATAGCTGGCATTTGGGTTATTATTATAATTATCTTTATATTTCTAGCTTTAAATCGTTTGACTGTTCGTAGATCTATTGTCTGTCTACTGAGCCGACGGTGCTATCCTGCGATTGGAAAATATTTGTATAACCTGTAATATAAAGAGGCCTTATTCCTTTTAAAATTTATTTTTTTAATATTATGACCAATATATTGATAATTTCAACCAACTTTTTGAAGTAAATAATATTTTTTCCCGAGTTCTAAATAGAAACATAGCTATTTCATGCTTTCTTTGCGTGCAGTCGAAAATAAGTTTGAAAAACTATTTTTCCGCGTGAATTTTGTCAATTTCGAGTAGTTTTTGAAACAATAATTATCAATGAAAAATTCGAACTGCAGGTTTCAAATATATACCAATAAATCCCAATAGCCCTGTTCTTACATTAAGTGGGTATGACATTTAAAAAGGTCCGCGACCAAAGTGTTTTCGTCCCTAACTAGTTTTTTTTTACATATCCGCATGAATTACCAGAAAGTATTCTAATATTTTCCTTATTTCCTTTCCTTGCGATATAATCCCACTAGGTAATTCTTGATGGCATATGTTAGGTATATTTGTATTCACAAGAACATTTTATTTGCATAAACAAAACCTGATGCGTCCACATTTCTAAAACAGGTAAATGAGTCATTAAAATCTACTTTATATTTAAAACATAATTGATCTAAGCATGCGCCAAAACATGTCATTTGCGTGCTCTCGCGCATATTTACTACCATATTCAGATAAAACGGCATTTTTACAAAGAAAACTAGCATCTCTTAAGACCTTTTGTAAAAGCGGGTCGTAAAATTGTGCATCGTTCTAAAAAGCATTATCAACCAAACTTTCCAAACGCTCATGTGCTGTTTAGATTTCAGTGATAGTACTAGTGGGACGACCTTCGGATGTCCCGACCTTGCTCACCTTTCCATGGATTAGTCTATTAATAAAAATGTGACAACGTATACGTATAAATATGTAGAAGAAGATTTGAATAAAAATACAGATTACGGGGGAAAACCGCACATCATCCTCTAAGATCATCTGAGTGGATCAGCCAGATGATTATGTTGGACGAATATGTCTTATGCAAGTATGCATGTTTAAGTGTGCATGTTTAAGTATATTGAAGCGAAAAAGAAACAACGGCTCTCGAAAATGCTATTGTTTAAGTACTTCATGCCCATAATAAATAAAATAAATAAATATCAAATATTAAGGGGACAATCTTACACAAATCGAGCTAGACCCAAACTAAGCAAAGCTTCTACTATGGATACTCGACGACAATATATACGTACATAATATACGAATACATATTATATCGATAACATCCATGACCCAGGAACAAATATTCGAGTTCATCACACAAATATTTGCCATGGCCAGGATTCGAACCCAGGACCGCCGACTCAGTAGGCAGGTGCAATACAAACTGCGCCAACCGCATCGTCAAATAATATCTACCAGTGGAAGTTAGCGGCCATTCCACCAATCAAACAAATATCCATATTATTGTATTTCGGTCTCAAATATAATACAAATTATCATGTACTGTGTTCCAATTCAAAATTACCACCGAGTTCGGATAGTAGCTACTAGGTACCTTCGTGATGACGGCATACCTACTGTGTATAATTTCGTTCCATCTAAGGAACTATTAAGGCGCGCTAAATCTCTTGTTTCTTTCAAAACTCAACTGAAAGAACATTATCTATCCCTTTCATAATTCGTATTTTATTCAAATGGTCCTATTATCTGTTGGCTGAATGTATGTATGTATTTATGTATTTATTGTTTATTATATTTATGTATTTATTTGTTTTTTTTTTATGTTTATATTATTATTATTAATTTCCGATTTTGCACCGCCTAATAACAAAATCTTATTTTTTCAAGTTCTCCACTACCCAAAGGTTGTCTGGAAGAGATCGCTCTTTAGCGATAAGACCGCCTGTTGTTTACCTCTATTTGTAATTACTTGCATTGTATTTCTCCTGTATATTTTATGAATGAGGTGTGCAATAAAGAGTACTTGTATTTGTATTTGTATTTGTATTATTTGCGGCGAATAGACAAGCACTTGACTTCCATACTCAAAGCATTGATGAAGGAAGATCCATTGTTTGTTTAGGATATGTCTATTTACTCCTGAATTGAAAAAATCCAAGTTTTAATTATCAGATTCGATTAGATTCCATGGAAGGAAGTTCTTTTGCGGACCCGTTATGAGTAAGAAAGGCGTATATATCATATTAAAATTACCTGTTTCTGCATGCCCTAATTTCAAGAAAAACGGGACTATTTCAGGGATATCGACGTACAAAATTTTTAGGTGAATTAACCTGGCAACACTGGCACTGATGCTAGAATAGAGATGGCGGAATCAGCTGGAGCTATACGTATTTCAAGATACTTATTGTAAGCTATAGTTCCAATCATTACGTTCATAATTCCAAAGGGGATAATTTCGCAAATTGCAGTTAAAATTTTCTTTGAGTCCGCGAAGTCAATTATAATAGTACGATTGTCCAATTAGCCGTGATCGAGTGACGCACGGACTCACGGACGGACATTATTGGATGGCGCGTGTTGATTTTGCCGATTAAGCGCAATGCGGCTCGGACTATTGCCCCGGGCTGGGTTCCGTGGGCATAGCGAAGCATAAAACCTTCGGTCATAGGTTCCTGTGGATCGGAGTGTGCTGGGCCCATAACCACTTATTTTATGTTATCTTGTTCTTTGGAGGAACACTTTGTGCTATGGTGTGGTTGCGCATGATGAAGTATGGTTTGCTTCTCTTTCTCACAAGCGAGACCTGCGCGGCTAGCATATCTTGCCGCGATTTCGCTTGTCACGCGACTCAGCATCACCTGTCTTGCTCGGACGGCATTGAAAGGAAAGAGACAGGTAGTATTTGCCACGCGAGAAAAAGTCGCGTTTCACAGTTATGCTAGGCGTTCTGGGACACCAGCGTGCAGCTCTTCCCCCTTTATCGATAGGCGCAACATTTATTTGTCAATTATGCGGCCGTGGCTGTCGCTCTCGTATCGGGCTATCCAGCCATCTTCGAAAGTGCCGCAGTTTATTAGACGGTGCTTAACTCATCTGTTATAGATGTAAAAGGCTAATTGATGGTGATGACATAGTAGTGGAACTATAGTGGAAGGATAATTTTAGCCGACGACGGTAAAGAAAGGCGCTCCTTTCTGAAGTTGCGGATACCTACATGAAAAATGAAAAAAAAAAATTAAATGTTTATTAATATAAAATAAGCAAAAATTACAAAAAATATATATAGCCACATGAGATGCTCATCTTATGGTTAAATACTATTAAGGTACAGGATATTGATGGTCCCTACACTAGGCAAGCCTGTATCGCAGGGGCCAACGCATTACATGTTTCATGTATATGATTGGTCGGTTGACAGGTATTTAATCCTATGTTTTTAATGATAAAAGTTTAAAGTTAACACAGTTATTAATACAAAAATAGGAGTGATTAAATCGATACGAAAACAAATGTGTAACAATAACATTTTAATCGAAATATATTATTGTAATATTTTATTCTAAAATTGTATTGAAAATCAGTTTTCTATGCTTAGAAATCCATAGCTGGCATGGGGAGACTAATGACTGCATTATAACAGGAAAAATCTTAACAGCACGATGCGGGATATGTACGGGTGCGTGGCGTCAGCCATACAGCGCCATCTGCTGGTCATAATTTTCTTTGTGCTCGCATCACGCCGAAACGGTAGGAAGAATAATCAATTTTGGTACCGCGATAGCTGGACATCCAATGATGGTTATATGATACTTTTTACCCGACTACATTCTACCCGTGCGAGGCGGGGCCGGATCGTCTAGTATAAAATAGATTCCTACGGACCCCAGCCACTCGCGCCGGCTCACCGCGTGGCCATTTTTTTTCGGCAATTGATTGGCTCTCGCAAATAAAGCAAAATGAAGCCGAATTGAATTTGTGATGAGCTTTCCCCAATTTATTTCCTCTGTTACTGCATGTGCATATCGTCACTTGTAATATGAATTAAGGTAACCGCCAAATGACGATTTTTCAGGAGAAGCCAAAAACGAAATTGCAAATTAAAAAAAGTGCAGTAACATTTTATTTCCTAATCCGATTAAAATGATGTATAGTAGTTATAACTTAATTTTGTAAGATCTTTCAGTTGATAATGGTCTCAAAAAGGCTGCTATTATAGTTTAGAAAATAGCGTGGCTCTTACGTTATTTTTTTTCCAAAAATGAGGAGTTACGTCAACACAACACAACATTGATTTCAAAAAATGAAGAACTATTTAAAGTAAGTCACAAAAAGGTAAAAAAATCTAACGTAAGGGACACACATTTTCAAAACGTGGACTTACATTAGCGGAAATCAGCTATGGAATTTTTAAACTTATTCAATTGTAATAAGGTTTAACATAGAGTTATTTCTTGTTTTTCAGTTAATTAGTGGCAGGATAGTAAGTCGTGGTAAAAACCGGTTTATACGCGGGAAACAGTTTCTTTTTTGTTTATAAAAACCAAAATTGGTAAAGGCACCTTTTGATTTAAAGAGGATTGAAAAAACACTTAATTTTCTTTCCAATCTGATACTTTTTCTTACTGTTTTTCCTCACTTTGCTTTTCTTTCCTGTACCTTTTTTACCTTCGACTTTTACTGCACATTCTGGTTTCCCTTTTTCTCTTTCTTTTTTATTTCTTTTCTATATAGTTTTCTTCATATTTATTACCTTCCTTATGTTTCATTCATCAACTCCCTCCTTTTGATTTTAGTGACTTAAGTGTAAACTTCAGCTTTACGTTGTATAATTTCGTTTAAATAATCAATTTTGTCTTTAGAAAGCCTAAGTCCTATTTTCAGTGTAAGGCTTGTCCCTGTCTGAAACAAGCTGAATGATCTTTATTTGATTCTTCATTAGTAATTTGACCATTTCCTGGCAAACTGGTGACTAAATGTTTCGTCACATAATTAGTAACTCACTCTCACATCACTATTATGAACTTGAACGTCAAAGGGTAAATTTACGACTGTAATGCTTCGAATACCTTCGCTATTAGGCTGTTTTTGGAGCTCATCAGCTCACGGTCATCTTTCTTATAGAGCTGAAACGGATTTAGAGATTTTCTTATATCTTGTAAGCTGCTGTTTTCTCGCGAACTACTTATTTGAAGCATCATTGGTGTCCCGTTATTAGCAGAAAGTATGGCCCAGCTCAACGCCTTTCTATGGCTGAAAAAATAATGGTTAAGGGGCAAGCAAATAGATAACCTATTTTATTTAATCATCGCATCAATACAATGAAATTACGTTGGATACGTAGGCTACTGAAAAAAATGTTTGGGAGTATCTCAATATCACTATCCTCCACCATATCACTATTACTACCATTATTCATTCCTGTCTCTTGTTTTCTAAAAATGATATACAAGTACATACATTTTATTATGGCTACATGTTGCTACAGCTGGCAGTGACTGATTTTGACAGAAAAAGTTTTCACAGCTCGTTTAACCGGACATTTAAGAGATTCCCTAAAAACGAAATGCATTAAGCCAGATAGTTTCAATTAAAAGTACATAATTAGAGAATTAGACATGGTATAAATAGGCATAATAGCTAATTAATAAATAACTTTACTTTAAAAAGTTTAAAACATCAATTTCTATTTGATACTGGAAATATCGACAAACTTCATTCCGCCTTAGAAATACGACTCCCTTTTGAGGTGATAACAATTTCTATAGTACTTACTTAGTACTTATATCTTTTTCAAATTTCCCTTTATTTTTAAAGTTTTTTTTTGTGTAATATTATTATTTATTTATTTTTTATGTTGTAGAGGGCAAACGAGCAAACGGTTCGGCTGATGTAAAGCGATTAATGTACTTAACTCGTAATTTTTAACTGTACTTATTGATGTATAACAACGCAATGGCACAATACTGTCCTTATCACGAATTGTTGGAACCAGGGATCGTTACCGGTATTCATAAAAATTACAAAAAAAATATTACAGATTTTATTTCAAATGCCATTACATATAATTAAAGTGTTGGTACAGAACTGAAATTTGCTCAGAAAAATAAAGAAATACCTATGTAATAATAAGCGAAACACCGAAATTGAATACCGGTATGTGTATGGAGTCGAATACCGGCATCCGATCGCTGGTCGGTACAAACTAAAGTGGCTATCATATCCATCACATCACCAAATCGTAAACAGACGTACGCGGTAGTGTTTGTAATTGCTTCCTACAGGCAAATGTATGGTCGTCTCACCGGTATCGAGGCATTAACACTGCAAAGGAAAGAGATGGTCGCAAAGTTCCTGCCGTTCCTGGTAACCAAAATAACGTAAGCACCAGGTCCGTCTAAATTAAGTACATAATTTTAATGTAACCGTCATCACTCGAGGCTTGGAAAGACAAATAATAATGTAAGAGGCATTAATTGCTTTAAAAACTACGAAAACTTTAATGTTACTGACTAAATTATATATTCACCCAGCTTGCAGTAAGCACAATTTGTGACAAGATAAGACTATAATTAACTTTAAATAGTTGCTTTCTTATAATCTCGTTTAATTTTTTTTTACCTATCTAATCTGAGCATGTAAATCATTTATGTACCTTATTATTTACATGATTTGATTCAAAAACTATATGTATAACCCATTTAATGTAGGAACCATTTTATAATCTTTATCTAGCTTTGAAGCTAACGTAACAGTCAATCGGTAATAAAGTGCTATAAATTGAGTAATGTAAGAGTCATTTATTTACCGATGAGTCTTACATTAATGACTTTTGTTTAACTTTGGCCAATACTTGTGGTTACGTTAATCTGATATTATGTTATTTACACACAATGTACCATACACCAAAATAAATACAGAAAACTAAAAAAAATGGTCAATTTTTGTTTAATGTAACCAACATTTTTTTCAAGATATCGTAATTTTAATAACAGCAATGGATAGATCGTCAAATTTGCAGACGAACTGTATACTTAACTCAATTTCGTCATTTTGGCGGTTACATTAATTCATATTACAGGTGACGATATGTCGTTACTCGTTGCATATTGAATGGACAACGTTAATTTTGTTAATGGCTGTTTTTTGTTTAAAATACGGATTCTGGGCAGCGTACAACAGTGTAGCGAAATGCTAAATAGCGTTTGAGACTATTTATTGTTTTTATAAAGCGTAAACAAAATGTTTACAATGAAGCGAAAAATTAAAAATTTAATGGATCAGGCGGGGTTTGAACCCGCGTTAAACCACGTCACCTGAACCATTAAATATTTCAATTATTTGTGGCGTTATCTGGGGAAAGGGACCTTATTGTCGGTTCTAGTTGCCGAGATAATCGCGTTTAAAGTAAAATGTCAAAAAAAAAACAATTTTTCTTTTTTTACTCTATATTAATAAGCAGGGTCTAAAATTTAATCTGACAAAGACACAAGTTTTCAAATCGATTTTTTAAGACTTAGAACAGCCTTTAAAGTTTAGTGAAAAAGGGACCTTATTGTTGGTGCCCCTCTTGTATGCTTTCTGTAAGCTCGGTATCGGTTTGAGAGACGTGTCGGTACTTGTCGGCGCGTCAAAGGATAATTATTGATCATTAGGAGTATCCTTGCTCATCTCTCACACTCCCACTTCTTGGGAGTGTGGGGGCAGGGCCTTATCTGTACTATGTACACTAAGGCTACTTCTGTCGCGGCCCGTTACTACGGGCCGGTCTTTCTGGTGACGCGGGGTTGCGACGGCGGTTTCTTATTTGGTTGGGCCTTCGTGATGTTCCATGACTCCTCGAGGCCCGGGTGGAGCTTTATCTCCTCTTCTTATTTCCCACTGTTGGTGGTGGTGTCGCTGCATCTGCAGCTCGTGGCGGGATTCATCAGCTTTCCGGAACATTGTGCTGGCCAGTCTGCTGATCTAGGCGTCTAAGGGTTTCCATTTCAGTACCCTCTGTATATGGTCATTCCGCACGAAGAGTGGGAAATCTTTAATGCGTCTCAGTGCCAGGTTTTCTTGGGCTCTCATTTTGTTTCGGTTTGTGGTAGTCACTAGGGCGTACCACGCCGGCGCCGCGTATGTGAGCCTGGACCTCACATACGTTTTGTAGATCCCCAGCTTCGTGCGGATCGGCAGGTTGCTCCTTAGGACTGGTCTCAGCGTAGTTCACGCTGGTCTGGTTCTTGAAACCACTTCCGCCACGTGCTGGTGCGGTGGCGTCTATGGTGACATCCAGGTACCTCACCGTGTGCTTCCATTCGACGTCTTGACCAAACATGCGGAGTGGAGGTGAAGTCTGTTTTCTTTCGGTCATGAAGGCCTGAGTCTTGGTGACGTTGACAGTAAGCCTCCAGTCCTCAAGCCATCTTGGTAGGGCGTCTAACTGGGTCTGCATCTTCCTGACAGCATGGGTGGGGCTGACGGATGCGGTGTAAAAGGCCGCGTCATCCGCGAACAGCCCCAGCTTGACGTCGCCTCCTACCCCCACTGGGATGTCATCGGTGACGGTTGCGTAGCATGCTGGTGAAAGGCAGCTTCCCTGAGGGACTCCTGCTAGGGTTGGGCGTTCCGAGGACAGTGCCTGTTCCACTGCCACGTGGAACTTGCATCCGCTCAGGAAGGACTTTATCACCGTTATGATGCTGTGTGGGGCCGTGGTGTTCAACAGTTTGTACAGCAGCCCCTCATGCCATACCCAGTCGAACGCTTTTTCCATGTCGAGCATGACAGCCACAACATGCTCCTTCTTGTTGCTTGCATTGGCCATAAAGTGAAGCACGCGAGTGAGCTGTAGCGTTGCCTGAATCCAAACTGTTCCGAACGGGGCTCGACGTGGGGGAGAAGTTTCCCCAACAGGAGCATCTCGAACACCTTGGAGAGGGTGCTGAGCAGAGTTATTGGCCTACAGCTCTCCGGTCTTCGGCAGTCTTTGCCAGGTTTGGGCAGCATAACTACCCTCCCAGTCTTCAAAGTTTGGGGAAAGTGACCCGAGCGCATGATCCCGTTGAACAGGCGCGTCACTGCCACAATGGGGATCGAATCGGCGCCCGTGGCTTTCTTGGGGTCGCAACGTTGGAGGGCTCGCTGCATTTGGCTGGGGGAGAAGAAGACCGCGTCTTCCTCTGCTCTTGCTGGTGCCTCCGAAGTACCTCTCCAGGTGTTCTGTGATGCTCTGCTGGTATTCTGCATTGTGCATCGGGTTGGGCCTAAATTGTCCCTCCAGGTACTCGGCGAAGATCTCTGCGCGATCCTCAGCCTTGTAGCGTGGAGTGTTTTTTACAGGGTCGTAGAGTGGTCCTATTGCCTCAGGTTTTGTCGCTAGCTGTCTGCAGATACGGTGAATGAATGGGGACATCACCCTCTTCAGACGCTAGGTGGCTCTCCCAACTCTCGGTCTTGTGTTCTGTGAGCGCCTTCTTGGTTTTTATGATCATGGCGTTGAGCTCTGCCTTGATCGTTGGGCATCTTGTAGCCTGCCATTTTCTGCGCAGGCGGCGCTGCTCCTCGATCATGCTCCTAATCCTCGCCGGGAGGGGCGTGTACCTCTCTGTGGCGGGGATGGTGTGGGAGGCTGTTGATAGCGCCGCCTGTAGTCCAGCTGTGACCAGGTCTGCCGCTTTTTCTACTTCGTCAGCTGTGGAGAACGGAGTAGTGTGGCACGTGGTGGTCTCTTCTAGTTGTTGTGTGAATGTCTCCCAGCTGACTCGGTGTTTGGGTCTCCTAATTCCCATTAATGGATCCATTTCGATACACATGAGGACTGTCCGGTGATCAGATGGTAGGTCCGGCAATGCCTCATGTGTAAATCTGGCGTCAATTTGGCTGGCGACGCAGTAAAATACAAATTAAAAGTATTTTTCAAGACTTATTCTTAACTATGTCACTAAACATTTTACGTCCGACACTAAGGTCCCTTTTCAAATACGTTAATCATTTAGTGTTTGCCGAACCAATATTATATGTTTTTGGTAAGAGTTTAATACTAAAGTGCTCTAAAAATTAAGACTATCAAAATTAAACATAAATTTATAGTCGATATCAGATGATATCACTAAATATTTTACCACCGACGATAAGGTCCCTTTTAGAAAATATAAAGTGGTTGTACCAACTTTTTACTAAACTTTATCTTGAATTTTGAGACTTAAAAAACTACTTTTTTATATTAGTTCTGTTAATTTGATCTCATTTGGCTATGTTTTAGCGTAGTAGATGTATATGTTTGTTGATTTTGACTGTTTAATTAGATTTATAAACACAAAGCTATTTTTGTTAAAATAATTATTTTTTTATAATAAACAACGTTGATTCAAATCGGAGTAGCTCTTATTGAGTATCTTATTACATATAATATTTATTCCTTCTATAATATCTAACGGAGATACACTATAAATAGGAATTTAAGTAAAAAATCCATCAAAATATTTTTTTTTACTTTATGCACTTTGGCAAGGTAAACTATACAAAAACAGATATACAAATACAAAATTGTACTTGAAACCTGAAAGCCCATACAATCTACTCCTCAAATAGCATGTTATCTATGTAACTTCCAACAATAACATACTTTAATGGGGTGTCGAAGTTTGAATTCAATTTTCTCATAATCACCTTTTCTGACTTTTGAGTTTCAATTATTTTTAAAAAAATATCTATTGAACCTACATGCATATTTTTTACATGGTTCGATAGCTTAATGTATGTAGATTATGGGGATATACATAACTCAATACCGACAGTAAGGTCCCCTTACCCAGATAACGCCACATTTGCTTCATTGTAACAATTTAGTATTTATTGTATTAATTTTATTAAAACTGTACCTATTGCCCAAAAGTAAGTACATATAGCACACTTAATCCACTGAGCGTACTGAAAGCATTTGGGATACTAGGTACTTTGATCGGAAATCGACTCAATACTTACATACTTGTATATAGATACAAGGGATCCATAAGAAGCCCAAATTGTATGCAACACACGACCTCTTTTTAACAGGAACAGTGCTCTTCCAACTGAGCTACAGAACCGCTATTGGGACATGAAATAATGCCTTCTTCCGCTAACAGCACCTACAGTATTTTTATGTTTAAAGTTATACATACTTAATACCTAAGATTTCAGAGACCTTGAAATGTCAACTTACAGATTAAATAGGTTAGGTTAGGTTTGTGTTATAACATTCCAAAATATTTTATGGTTCCAGAAAAAAAAATACTTTCGATGAAATGAAACTTCTATGAAAGGTTTGTCTATAAAACAAGGGTAAACCGTAGCAAACGCTTCAACCATGTAAAACAGTATTGAAAGCTGAAGTTAGAGAGCGGTAATTTTTGCGGCGCTGCAGTTTTTGCGGGTTCAACTTCCGTCATCCGTCTTCGCGCGATGCATGGGAAAAGTTACTGACGGATCGGTACACTGCGGGACATTAGGAAGGATAGACACGGGAAAATGGAATAATATTCATCAACATCATCATCATATATTTAAGAGCTCTTGTTGGTGGTGTAATTTCACGCTCATTCTGCAGTCCTTTTTCTTTTACTTCTATGATGAATCATATATATTTTCTTAAATTTGCTCCATATACGTTCGTGTTGGTTTTCTTCCTTTCTTCTTCCCATGTACTTTTCCTTCTATTACATAAGAATATAAATTATTAAACAATAGGAACACAGCTGGCCCTTAAAAAGTTCAACCACGGTTAAACGCATCTCCGTGCCAACTTATTCATATTATGTCAGAGTCAGAGTTGTCAGTCTAGTGGTAACAAAAAAAGTATGAACTGTTTTTGACCAACATTTTGATCAGCTCCAATTTCTTCACTATTGACTTTTTTAATACAACGATACCAGGAGCATCGCACGCGCGTTGCCGACCCTTTAAAAACCTATTTAACTACTCCCCTCCCCAATTAACCGTATTTTCGAAATATTTCAAGAAGTTTCTGAAAATTCGATTCATCAAATTATCCCAGGACATTTATGTATCCATATACATATTTAAATTGTATAACTCAGAAGAACATTGAGTGGATTGTATAGAAGCTGATTTGATGGATATTATAAGGACAGATACATATAGATAACCTATCGTTTTATTTGCACTCCATTGTACGCAGGCGGCGACTTCACGACACGAGCTAATTTATGGAAAGCCCGTAACTTGAGCGTACACTTCAGGTACCGCCAGTGTATTGATGAAATTCAAGCGGTTACACTTTTGGACAATGAAAAGGATTCTCAATGGCTGCCAAGTTTATAGTAGTTTTCGGCGCATATTGCCAGTTCTTTAAGGAAGTTGGAATTTTTGCACTGTTATTTGTGCATAGATACATTTATAACATTATTAGAAGTCATCCGCATCTTCGTTTACACGCGGAAGGAAAGGCTATATATACCCTATTGTTTAAAAAAATAATCTAAATAAATAAAAAGAGATCATAAAATACCAAGAAAAGAGCGTACGTATTCCCAATTTTAAGAATATTTGGAACTATTTGGCACAGTTTGCTATCGTTGCAGTATTAGTTTCATTGGCATCCAACTTGCGGTCCATAAATTGACAACCATTGTTAAGTAGCATGCCAAAAGAGGACCATTGAAATTGCAACCAATTATTGTTCAAACTGGTACACAAACTTGGTGTCATAGATTACAATGGATTATATAAGCATACCCGGGATTTCTGGTGCGAAAATGATTTAACACTAGGCCGACTCTCTCTTCTCTTCTCTTCTTGTGTCGTTTTCCTCATTGCTGAGGGTCACCTCTATTTATCACTCTATAGACATCGCTCTCCACTTATCTCGATGCTCTCGATGCAGACTGCATGGCGTCGGGAAACTTGGTGACCGTTGTGTCCCGAATCTGATCGGTCCAGCGCATGGGACTCCTTCCTCTTGGTCTTCTTTCTTGAGTCTACTAGGACGACAGTCGGCGTCAAATCATTCATGCAACCCCGGGGGTTTAGGTGCAATAAGTTTGCGCGAGGCCAAGGTACTATAGGTAAATACTCGTAAAAATGAATAATCTTCATTCGTACATGATTTGCGAAAGATGAAGCCGCTTTTCGGTTTATGTGTGCGTGTTTGTTTTGAACGAAACGTAACTGACTAATTTCACGCACTACACGGTCAAGTTAAAGTATACACCTGTTATTTATGCCGTCACATACAAAGGAAACGGAACTTAAGCGCGACCGGATTGACGAAGTTGCGATGTTCTACAGATATAGCCACTTGTCAAGTAGGGACACGTCAAAAGTGACGGATAGCGATGAAATGGAGAGATCTTCATCATCTCTCTAAAATTGGTCGAATTACCCCCCTGGCTTCGCTTTCAAGCGCTGATTAGGTTTCTAGGCGTATTTATTCTAAGCACACTCGTGACAGTTAATTTCAGCATAGGCGTATTTAGGAGGGTGCCCGGGTGGTCTAGTGCCGAGCCCAGAATGTTGGGTTACTCTAAGATACGCCAATGACTTTCAGTAGAGCTGTCTGCGAACGTAGACAACATAGTCGCGAGAACTCTGTCATAATGTGATTATAAAACCTTGAAAAAAGAATGTAAAGTGAAACAGCATCTAATTTACACAGTGACACACTCAGACTATTGGAAACTGCAATAATTCCAAGAGGGGAACAGTACCCTTACCACGAGTTAACGTGGCCGCACTCGCTATCGACGGCGTAAACGGTTTGTATGGAGGATAGCACAGCAATCCTAGAGACTTTGTAGAACTACAATTCTTTTGGCGACGCGGTTGGCGCAGTGGTTGAGCAACTGCCTACTGAGCCGACGGTCCTGGGTTCGAATCCCGGCAAGGGCAAATATTTGCGTGTTGAACTCGAATATTGTGCCTGGGTCACGGATGTTATTTGTAGGTATTTCAGTATGTATTTATCTATATAAGTATGATTATCGTTGTTTAGTGTCCTACTAGAGCTTACTGTGGGACTAGATTGATTTGTGTGAGGGTGTCCGATATTTATTTATTTCTATTTATACAAATCCTTTACGCAGTCGCTGCGTAAGATAATCGTGCGGAGATAATCCCATTAGCGGGTTATACTCCCACACAAAGTCTGACTCACTGGTAGTGAGGGCTAAACAGCCCTGATACAATTCCACCATGTAAAAAAAAAATAAGAGTATAATGTTGACGACGCGGTTGGCTCAGTTTGTAGATACCTGCCTACTGAGCCGGCGGTCCCGGATTTGAATCCCGGCCAGGTCAAATATTTGTGTGTGACTCGAATATTTGTGCTTGGGTCATGGTTGTTCTATGTATTTACGTATATATTTATCTATATAAGTATGTACATCGTCATCTAGTACCCATAACACAAGCCTTCCTGAGCTTAATTTGGGACTAGATAGATTTGTGTGAAGTTGTCTGATATTTATTTATTTACTGGCACTATGGACTCATGGTAGGGGTACAGGAAGCGGACAAGACGTAGCCACTTGTCTGTGCATGGACGTTTGAATGTATTATGTTTATGTAGCGTCTAGGCGACAACGCGGACAGTGTTGGGCAAGGTCGGGAACGCAGCGGCGCGCAGACACCTCACTACAGTGGGGTCAGTTTGAAAGAGTTTTGTATTGGAAATTGGAAATCTAGTTTTGTGTTGTGATTAATACGGTGAATAGAGACTAAAGTACTATGTGTGACCTTATAAACGGTCCGGTAGTTTTGAATTTTTGATATGTTGTCTAGGATAGTTAGTCAGTGCTTAAAATGCAAAATGCACAATTCCCCCCCCCCCCTCCGCGCCCACCGCCATTTTGAAAAAACCGGCACTCTCTTCATATTTTTGCTCATATCTTCCTTTAGGAGCATTTTAGCTAGAAGAAAGCTTCGACAATGTTATAGAGAGTTAAATTTACTACATTCTCCATTTTATTATTTTTTTTAAGACAGATAGTTACGGAGATATCCACATTAAAAAAACGAAAAAAATCGCAATTTCCTACTGAAAAACAAACTTCTGGATTATATCTTCGTTTAGGAGCATTTTAGCTACAACAAAGCTTGGGCAATGTTGTAGAGAATTAAATTTACTATAATTAACACTTCAAATTTTGTTTCAAGGACGGTTAGTTACGGAGATATGCACATTTAAAAAACAGGAAAAGTCGAATTTTCCGAAAATTTCTCAAAATTCTTGGTTTAGAACGCTGTCATTCACTTACGGACTAGTCTAGGACAAATTAAAACATGTAGGAAATATAATTGCTTATAAAACTCATGCCAATTTTTACATACATTTTCGGAAAATGTGACTTTATTTTTTACATATCTCCGTAATTATCTGTCCTAGAAACAAAATTTGAAATGTAAATTATAGTAAATTTAATTTTCTACAAAATTGCGCAAGCACTGTTCTAGCTAAAATGCTCCTAAACGAAGATATAATCCAGAAGTTTGTTTTTGAGTTGGAAATTGCAATTTCTTAAGTTTTTTTTAATGTGGATATCTCCGTAACTATTTATCATTCTCTTCTATCATTCACTTACGGACTAGTCTAGGACAAATTAAAACATGTAGAAAATATCCCATCAAAAACATAAATGTTAAATTAGAGCCAAGTTCTCGCATGCAACGTTGTCGACTTCGCCGACAAAAGAATTGAGATCTATATGGGCGCCAAGTTCTTTGCCCTAAATTTTTTAAATACATGGACATGCGACATACTCAATGCATTTATTTTACTTGGGGTGTAATTCAATATCAAGACTGGACTTGGCTAGTTTTTACATATAAATTTATATTATATTTGTCTAATCATTAATCTATTTTCGTAAAGGTATGTACGCAAGTTAGTGTACGTCCCTGTTACTTATACTGTTAGCTTGATAATAATACTATGTTACTTTGATAAAATTAAGTCAGTTTGTGAAAACTAGCCAAGTCAAATCTTGATATTGAATTACACCCCAAGTAAAATAAATGCATTGAGTATGTCGCATGTCCATGTATTTAAAAAATTTAGGGCAAAGAACTTGGCGCCCATATAGATCTCAATTCTTTTGTCGGCGAAGTCGACAACGTTGCATGCGAGAACTTGGCTCTAATTTAACATTTATGTTTTTGATGGGATCTCATTACTTTTTGTACAGAAATTATTATGATGTGTGAATTATTTAATAATTAATTGTTAATTACTTGTGTGTGTGCTATTCTAGTACATCTTTTAAACAAACAAAGAATTTTCCAAATCGGTTAGTACGTGTTGGATTCTTGTGTGTGTGTGTGTGTGTGTGTGTAAGAGAGAGAGAGAGCAAGAGTGTGAGCTATGCTAATACATCTTTAAAACAAAGAAAGAATTTTCCAAATCGGTTAATAAATGACGGAGTTCTGAGGCAAGAAGCATAAATAATAATAATAATTAAAAAAGTAAAAAAATCACTGTTTTCGATTTTTTATGTGTACACACACAATTACCAAGCTGAATGCCAAATTTCACCTTTCTAGGTCACCTGGAAGTGGGTTAGGTTTTTGATTACTAGTCAGTCAGTCAGTCAGTCAGTCAGTCAGTCAGTCAGTGATAAAAATACCGTTTTTTGGACTTTAATATCTCAATACCTATTTCACCTATATTTATGAAATTTGGGGTTCTAGTTGTTCTAAAGGATCCTAATACATGAGCCAAATTTCATGTTTTTATGTTAAATAGATTTGGAGTTATTGAGGGGTCAAAAGTGGCTCCAAACGGTTCGTGTAATATAACACACGGCTGCTGCTCGCCAGTTCTTGGGGTGAACTTGGCTGGACACGCTGCCGCGTGTCTAGATAATTGCTTATAAAACTCATGTCTATTTATACATACATTTTCGGAAAATGTGACTTTATTTTGTACACTAAACGTAACTATCTGTCTTAGAAAAAAAAAAAAAATGGAGAATGTAGTAAATTTAACTCTCTATAACATTGTCGAAGCTTTCTTCTAGCTAAAATGCTCCTAAAGGAAGATATGAGCAAAAATATGAAGAAAGCGCCGGTTTTTTCAAAATGGCGGCGGGCGCGGAGGGGGGGAATTGTGCATTTTGCATTTTAAGCACTGACTAACTATCCTTGACAACATATCAAAAATTCAAAACTACCGGACCGTTTGTAAGGTCAAAATCCTTTATTCACTGAATTAGATAGTGAAGTCGTTTTATTATGTATTCCCCATGATCATATTTAAGCTTCATCGTCAGATCTGCTCCATGGCACAGTAATATTGCATCATCATCCAAATATCATTTCGCAGAAAGCATTTTACAAAAAAAAAAATCTTTAGCGGAAAAAAATCGGCAAAGTGAAAATTCAATAAGTCAGATTTTACTTGAAAGTTTTGCTTAAATGGAAATGGATATACACCAGCGGGCCTATGATGGTTGCTTTTATCGCGCGATAAATAAGTGATAAAGCATCTGTCACGTTTTGACTAAATGCGAGTTTCTTATCACGTGATAAACGCAACTAGGGTTACCAGATACAAATTTCAAAAGTCCTGACAAAATTCCTGATTTTCGGCCAAAATTCTTGACACGAGTCCTGAAGTTGTTTAATTTGTCAATGTTGATTGATTTATGTTTATATTGTAAAAAGATTATATTGATTATTTATATGTTACAATTTATGAAACTCCAAAGTAGGTACTTGTGGCTTTACCTTTTTTGTTATTGTAAATAAAAATAAAATTTTACAGCGTTAATTTTTTTTGTTTCATGTATTTGCCGAGAATTCCTGACATTTCCCTTTTCCGGCCGCATTCCTGACAAATACATATGTCTAAAATTCCTGACATGTCAGGAAAATTCCTGACATCTGGTCATCCTAAACGCAACCATCATGGGCCCCCAGGACTAAATAATAGCTTATAACATTGGCGTTTTACGAGATGGTATTAGATATGAAGTTCATTTAGGAAAAACGTAATGCCAGAAAATAATTATGAGCCCTCTAAGTGATTTGATACCGTTTTGACCATAGATTTTTTGGTAGTTTTGATCTAATATTGAATAGAATCAATGTTGATCAATTTTTGAGGAGATACCAATTTTTTTTGTTGGTATAGAAACAAAGGATGAATAAGGAACCATAATTATATTTATTTATTTTTTATATGTGTATTTCAAAAAATAGGCTTCTTATTTATCCTTTGTATCTAGCCACGATCTAGTTTTTGGTTCAAGATGTCACCGTGACTGACAGGCAGTAAAATGGATTTTTATATAAACGTTTCTTTTTTATAACGACACAACATAGTGGCTCCACTTCGCCCGATGGTAAGCAAAAAGGGGAGCCCAAGTCGCAATGGCAACTGACGAGAAACCAACGGTGCCATGTCAGTTGACACTGCCATGCTGGCCCGAGAGATGGTTAACCTTTTTTTTGTACAAAATACCTATCTTTTGTGTTGTAGTTAACAACAAACAGATCTAAATATTTGTATAGAATCTTTTTATCGATTCATATTTTTTATGTGGTAATACCACATTTTTATTTTTATAAATAATGACACAAAGGTAAATAAGAAAGAAAAATTGAATGCGATCTACTGCAATCGAAGCGGGATTTGAACCCGCGACCTCTGCGTTTCCGGCGCATTGCTCTTCCAACTGAGCTATCCGACTGCTACGTCAATCGCACGAAATCTTTCATCCCTTAATTCTTTACGCTACTGGAGCGCCCTCTGTGTCATATATGTTTTTGAAATGCTTTATGCGCATTAGCCATACCCAAGGATGTGCGTTTTACACGCACGATCCCCAATCCCCATTGCTTTACAGCAAGTGCGAAGACTGCGAGAGAGATGGCGCTGTTCTAAATATTTGTATAGAATCTTTTTATCGATTCATATTTTTTATGTGGTAATACCACATTTTTATTTTTATAAATAATGACACAAAGGTAAATAAGAAAGAAAAATTGAATGCGATCTACTGCAATCGAAGCGGGATTTGAACCCGCGACCTCTGCGTTTCCGGCGCATTGCTCTTCCAACTGAGCTATCCGACTGCTACGTCAATCGCACGAAATCTTTCATCCCTTAATTCTTTACGCTACTGGAGCGCCCTCTGTGTCATATATGTTTTTGAAATGCTTTATGCGCATTAGCCATACCCAAGGATGTGCGTTTTACACGCACGATCCCCAATCCCCATTGCTTTACAGCAAGTGCGAAGACTGCGAGAGAGATGGCGCTGTTCTAAATATTTGTATAGAATCTTTTTATCGATTCATATTTTTTATGTGGTAATACCACATTTTTATTTTTATAAATAATGACACAAAGGTAAATAAGAAAGAAAAATTGAATGCGATCTCAATAAATAAAAATAAAAATGTGGTATTACCACATAAAAAATATGAATCGATAAAAAGATTCTATACAAATATTTAGAACAGCGCCATCTCTCTCGCAGTCTTCGCACTTGCTGTAAAGCAATGGGGATTGGGGATCGTGCGTGTAAAACGCACATCCTTGGGTATGGCTAATGCGCATAAAGCATTTCAAAAACATATATGACACAGAGGGCGCTCCAGTAGCGTAAAGAATTAAGGGATGAAAGATTTCGTGCGATTGACGTAGCAGTCGGATAGCTCAGTTGGAAGAGCAATGCGCCGGAAACGCAGAGGTCGCGGGTTCAAATCCCGCTTCGATTGCAGTAGATCGCATTCAATTTTTCTTTCTTATTTACCTTTGTGTCATTATTTATAACAAACAGATCTGTATACTATTTGATGACGAGGTTTTGTTTATCATTTTGCGAAGAATGAAATATGAACCCGACAATTTGGCTTGCAGACTGCCACAATAGGCAGTATCACGTAGGTGTGATTTAATGTGAGTTTCGGAGTAACGCAACAAATGTTGAGCGAGGTCAGGATCAGGAGCGCAGACTCGTTGCGCAGACACTTCACCGACCTAAATCTTAGAGTCAAAAGTAATTTTGAAGAAAAGTTCCTGTTTTCATACAGAAAAGAAAGAAAGAAAAAAGAAAAATATTTATTCGGGAACAAACACAATTACGCAGATAAATAGTGACAACAAAGAAAAAAAAAACTATAAACTAAGTACAATGCTAAAATTATGCTTGCCTCGAAACGGTCCCACCTTAGCATAATGCTAGCTCCCGAGAGAGCCAGCGCTCATCTTCCGGTGGGACCATAGGTGGCGCCACGGCACGGCACACGAAGTACTGATCGCGCTCAGATTGCATTTAACCTGACCGCAACGACAATCAAACGCTGTCACTGACGTCACTGTCAATAATTGCAGTTCAATTTAGGTTACTTGTATTTATGTACTTAAAAGTTAAAACAGCACAGAATTCTTTATTATTATTAAGATTAATCATTATTATTAACATTTATACGAAAAATAGACATAGACATACACAAAAGAAACAAGCGAAACCATAAAATGACACAGTGAAAATCAGAGAAAAACAGAGCAACAAAGAAAAAGAAATGAAACCAACACACAAATGGTACATCAAAGTAAGTGCATATTTTTTACTTACAACTACTTAAGGCGCTATTTAAAAGTGTATTCAAGCCCCTGCGTGCTTAGACCTCGCAGGTTTGTTTTGAAATAGAATTCATCATTTTTCGCGTTTTTGATCCCCTAAAAGCTATTTTGTAAAATTTCGAAAAATTGAATCTACAAATAAATTGCTCACAAAATTTCATGAGAATTGGTTGAGACATACGAAATGCGGAAACCATCTGGACCTGGACATCCAAAAATCCGAAACAATTTTGAACCAAGCCGAAACGTAGCCGTTTCGCTCGCTCGGTGAGTAAGTTTGAATATCCCGTGAAAGCGGAAGAACTATGAAGCCATATTTAGCGAGTGAGTTACCTTACTGCACAGGTATCTCACATTACCCGACGATGCAAAGGAGCGTATGCGGCCATAACCGGCAATGAATATCAAGATATTAGGTATCCTTCGGCATTTAGAGTTTATGCATTACAACTTATTCGTAGTGATGAAGACGTTAATAGGGTACATGCATGAAGTTGGAATTCCTAATTATTTTAGTTATATGTAAATAAATTAAAATAAAGAGCCGTATATTTATAATGATAAAACAGTTAAAATAAATACAGTTACCTATATGTAATTTTAGTTATATCGCTTCATAATTATTAAATTAACTCAAAAATTATATCCTCGCAATAATTGCTTAAGTCTACTTTCAAAAATATAATACATAGTAATATATTTACCTACTACTGCCTACTGAGCCGACTGTCCCGGGTTCGAATCCCGGCAAGGGCAAATATTCGTGTGATGAACACGAATATTTGTGCCTGGGTCATGGATGTTCTATGTATTTAAGTATTTATTTATCTATATAAGTATATTAAGTATGTATACTCGTATCGTCGCCTAGTACCCATAACACAAGCCTTCTTGAGCTTAATTTGGGACTAGGTTGATTTGTGTGAGGTTGTCTGATATTTATTGATTTATTTTTTATTTATATTTTGAAGTCTCTAAAATAGGTATATTACTATCAAAATTCTCATGCTAAAACGTAAACATAAATGTATGAGAACTGGTTATATATACTTAAACGCAGTATTTAAAGAACACTACATTTCAAAATTGATGTTTTTTTATACACTTTCTAGCTCTTTTGAAGTTCAAAGTCCTAATCACATTGGTCAGTACGCGACATATATGGGTTTCGTAATCGTATGAGATTCTTATTTTCTCATTGTTCAAAATTTTCACTTTAAGTTTCAAATTTCTGTCGATATAGCCACACACAGTATGCCGCGTTGTCTCACTAACCCCATCTATAGACAAAACATGTCAGCTGCGGTGTTGCCGTGCTACCTCATCTTTCTCTTAAGAAAGTGACGGTTGTGAGGCAGCCGTCATACAGTCTGTGGCGGCCGGTCGTCATTAATATGAATACGTACTTACCGAGTTTTACAGCAGCGCCGTTTACATCAACTATCACGGGGTGATAAGGCAGCGGGTACATTTACGGACAAATCAGGCATATTCCGCCCTTGGCACGAAACCAAAAGGGTACAAACGTAATGCTAACCACGAGCCGCGCTAATATATATACTATACGAGGTGGCAGCACTGTAAATGACAATAGGTACGTTGAGGAATTCAACATCAGTCGTCATCCACTGATGTTAAATCCCTCAGCGTACTGTATTATGAAAAAAAAAAATTTTTTTTTTGGAATATGTGACTTTAAAGGTACGTAAGTTTTACATTTTTTTTGTGTTTAAATCCAAAAGAAGATTTGAAATTGTTTTCAGAGGGATCATAATTAAAAAAAAAACATTAATTGTAAGACAATCATGAACTTAAAACACACTTTTTCACGGTGAAAATGGCTAATTACTCCATATATAAATATTGGTACCCATAACATAATATAATGACGCGTTCGGTGGCCATTTGTATGGATTGTTTGTAGCGCTCATTTCTGACTTTTAGAGCAGTCTAAGTGTAAGTAGTCTTATATAGACATTTGATCCCAATAAAAAATAGAATCGGCTGACATCTTCAAATTTTTTTCGTCAAGTAGTAACTTCTATTTCTAGGTAGATATTCGTATTGGCGGCAAGGCAATAGTTGGCGCCGTTGTTGTGCACGCTCCCAAAAAAAATGTCACAAGCGTTCGAGACGATTTTTACGATAAAATCAAACTTGTACTAGTGCTACTGTTGAAGGATACCTTTGCGCACATACAAGTTCAGATTTCAAGTCCTCTTGTAACCATCCGGATAAAAACATTGCCTTGCTTTATAGTAGTTAGTAGAAATCATAGTAAACTTTACCTTTGATGTACAAGTTACAATGCGGACTACTTTTTACTTTTTGAATGTGTCCATGGCGTAGGGTATAGGATACTTTTTACCCGACTACCGAGAAGCAATAATCACTTTTTAACAAAAAAACTACCAACGTCAACGAAGCCAAATGATGCTTTCCGAAAACAACTTTTCGAGTTGATAAAAAATATCACGGTAATCCCTCGATTTTTCCAGGATCCCATCTTAAAACAATGGGACTTACTACATGGTGCAAGGGAATATCGAGGGAAAAATCTCGTGGGCGCTTTCCAACGCGATGGAACAGCAACAGACCTCATCAAATCTGTGACACAATGAGGCATATAAACGAGAATTCTCACTCCGCCAAACATAGAGCTACCATGTCGACGCACCACAAGAGAAGCGGTGGCGAAAGAATCGACCTAAACATGACCACGACCACTCTGCCGAGAGTGCACTATTACGAAGAAGTTCTTTCTAACAATAAAACAGATTCAAATCGGCCCAGTCGTCTTCGAATAATTGGGGATCCTAGGGAACCTGCTCCGTTCATTTATATCGCTTAACAAGAGGGTTAGATAAAATTCCTTTTAGTGTTTTAAGTACAACTTCAAACGAGGGTGTCGCGTCTATGTAAATACTTCGTTCTTTGGTATAGTCCTGCCTTTACGTTGTGACTAGTTTCGCGACCTTCGCGAGGACGGCGTGCCATTGACCCCGCCAGACGTGGGATTTCCTGAGTCAGCTGGGTAGTGACAGGCACTAGAATTTTCCCAGACACCTGATAATGTTTAGCTAGTACCTGAAGGCTCAGGGGGAAGAATTGGATAAGTCACTTTTGCTAAATTTTACAGGAGGTACAGGAGACTGATGATGTCAAATCCTTAGATTACTGTTTAGGTTTATGGTAAAGCAAGTTTACATGGACGAAGTTGCATCTTCTGAAAAAAATCCACTGCGCTTAAATCATTCAACATCCAGCAACACTACGTCTCTTGAATAAAAATGAAAAGTAGAAAGACAAACTGGGATAAACACACGGAGGGAGGGACCGCTTGACACAGTTTTCGTCTAGGGCTGTGAAACAGGGCAGGCGACTCGTTACGTCTCGCTTATTCGACGAAGCTTTGATATAGCCCCAATTTAGCAATATCGCGCTTTGGTCCCGACGGACCAACTAGCGGCCTTCACTAAGAAAGAGTATTGGCCGAAGGGTGTCATGTTCCGGCGTTTCCGTGGACGGCTACCTGACACCTTGAACACGCGTAACGCATCGCTGTTGAAAACGGGACACAGTTTAGCGACTTATGTTTTCATTATTTTGAATTTGATATGTATAGGTTAGTTTTAATTTATGTATCTTTGGGCCACAGTTGCCTAAAATAAATATATTCATTCATTCATTCATTCATTCATTAGGGCACTAGACTGATCAAAACCTATCTTAGAAGGTAGAATTTGGTTACATTGCCAGGAAATACTGATAACCTAGAAAAAAGTTGAAGGCAAACGACCAATAGATTCGCACAACCCTGGGCACTACAGTGACAGAATAGATAATAGTACAACTACAGTACACGATGCTCTAAACAAGGCTACTGATTGGAACAGGTGGCGGCTCATCATCCGAGAGCCAATAGGAACAGACATAATTTATACCCCAACTTACTTACACAGGATTTTCGAAAAAAAACACGGTTACCGTAGGATAGTGTCACTTCGACTTCAACACGAGCAAAAGCTAGTTACACACCATACATAAAAGTGACGAGATCTCGGACAGCTGTCATACACAGGAAGAAACGCCGAATATTGCCTCTAGTGTTGGTTTGGTCATTTTGTTCATCTTCTTACCGTGCTTGTCACGAAGGTACTCCGTAGAAGACAGACAGATTTAGAGAATATGGTGTTGCTGTTGCCCCTGAATGTGGGATCACAGAAATTTCATTAGGCGGCAGCTGGCAACACAATTCGTATGTTATGTTATGTTATGTGTAGGTACGTTTTTGTTCTAAACACATGTTGGATAACTTTAACCAAGGTTACACGCATTTTCGGAATAAAAAGTAGTCTCTCTCAAGCTCGTAACTATACAACAATCAGGTCGATTTATTCGGAATTTGATATTTGTGAAATATTTCTTTTTAAATACTAATAGAAGAATACGTTGTTAAACTCTTAAATAAATAATGTAAAATTACCTAAATGCAATGTGTGTGTAATGGTCGTTGTGGTAATGCAAAATGATCTAAATATTAATAACACACATTAGTACAATCAGTTTTTATTGATAAATAAATTTTAGGTGACAAATTGTACACAATTTTATCTTTCGAACTAAACAACAAATATACATATTAGATAATAAAATACATAACCGTAATATAATACCTAATACACAACCTTCACAGGTACACAGAAAAAATAACAATGCCCCAGTAATAAACAGACTTGCTGTTGCCGGAATTCAAATCCAAGACATTTTATACTTGTAGGTATAATAATAAATATACGATAATCCAGCCTGACCACACGTTGAAAAATATTGTATAATTTAAATTCCTCAAACCTACTGACGAGATTTCGTTCAAGCTCTGTATTGATATTGAAAACAAGACGATTAATTTTATATGAGCTATAAAATTAAATGGCATCATAGTGCATTCGAGTGCAGTCGTCGCCCTTGAGAGGCTAGCCGCGCGAATAAATTATACCTGCTCGTAGACGTGTCACTCCTATAATTTGTAGTCGACCAATTTAAATCCTAGGCCACTATAAAACTCTTGTCCAAGCGGAGCAAGGCTGAGCGGAGGGAACAGGATCAGACTGTGATTTTACTAAGATCGAAATCTGTAGTCTAGAAGTACTTAGTGCAAGGAGCGTAGTCGACAGGAATGGACCCGTGACCTGCAGTGCCTCAAATCTCCAGTCCAAGTCAGTGGAAATAGTGCAAGCGGAGCGCAGCGGGGTTGAGCGTTATGGACAGGACTAGACCCTGATTTTACCAATCACAGTGCCTCAAATCTGCAGTCGGGTTCAGTGGAAATAGTGCAAGCAGAGCAGAGTGGACAGGAATGGAACCCGAACATCACAGTACCTCAAATCTCCAGTTCGCTTGAGTGGAAATAGTACAGTCACGCTTCTTAATCAAAATGTCTATGGTTCATTTCATATACCAAGACCCGATTCTACTTGCGACTACGCAATGAGATCCATAATGTTTAATCTTTTTTTGTCTATAATTGCTTTATGATTTCAGCTTTTCAAATTGGTATGATCTATCTATCAGCCACAAACGTCCACCGCTGAACATAGACCTCCTCTATAGCTCGCCACAAAATGCGATCTCGTGCAGACCGTATCCCTCTACTCCCCGCTACACTCACGAGGTCATCCGTCCACCTAGTCGGGGCCGTCTCATGCATCTTCGAGACGGAGGGTAATCGACGAATTCAACTCGGCTGGCAGCGTTCGGGAAGCTGCGTCATATCTTCTCATCGAAAATTCCCCAGTGCCTGAAGACGAAAATCTGAAACAGTACTTATCGCTATTACCAAACAATAAAGTTTTCAGCCTTATATTTTGTTCCATTGTTACCGCCTAATGATGTTCTGAAGTGCAATCGGGGCTTGTTTTTTTTATCAGGGCTGTTTAGCCCTCACTACCAGTAGTCGGACTTTGTGTGGGAGTATAAGTAACCCGCTAATGGGATTATCTCCGCGCCACAGGAGTGTTTTTTTCTCGGGCCTTGCTACATGAAATGTCAGTATCAATATTGCTTGTGCGAGAAAAACTAATGTATTCTATTACCGTGACAATGACCTAATGTCCGAAATGACACCGGCTAGCGCCAAAACAACACATAAATTATATTTTCGGACACTTTATAGATAAATTAATGAGAACTAAATGAAGCGAGATGCTCGTAATGAAATCGTCAAGATCATCCGTGATGTGCGCAATAATTTTGGATATGAATTTTGTTAAGATGCCTGATTCCTTTGATCTTTGTATCACAAGTTCAATATAAAATTATGATAGGTACGTCCACATAAAAATTTAACATTACATGTTTCAGGAATTTATATTCTGAGGCAATGTTTTCCTATGCTTGAAACCCCTTCAAAATGCAATAAATCTTATTGTTGATGGAAGTGCCCACACCGGTTATTTTATTTTTATGTTAAGTGCAATTGACTTCATTGGACATGCAAAACGTAATTTAAACTACCTATAAAATATTTAAGAATATTGGCCATTAAAATAACGTTTTACTTCCTAAAAGTTTCGAATGACCAGTATGCACAGGCTACGGAATCAGGTGTTACCGAGGCTTCTTTAAGTCCCCTGTTCCATTGGAGCGTCATGGTAGCGGCGCCGCAGCGTATCCAAGTGAGTTAGCTTCCATACATTTCCATATGTTTTATTTGAGTATGATATACCGGGTGATCAATCCAAATGGGTCAGTAGGGATATGTCACAAACTATAAGAGATAGGGAAATCTATTTACCTATAGGAACCATGGCGTCGATTTTAGATTTAATCAAAACTCAATTTTTTTCTTATATATAATTTCATACATAACCTAATACCATAATCGCTGTAAAAAATGTTACAATGTGACAGAATTTTAAACAGGTTCAATTCCCGGTTACGTATGAGATAAAAAAAAATTGGATGCAGTTTCAATTAAATCTAATATCAACGCCATGGTTCCTGAGAACAGATTTCCCTATCTCTTATAGTTTGTGACATATCACATCACCCGGTATATAATTCTCAAATAAATATCTCTTAGTTTTCGTTATCTCCCTAATACACATTTGGATCGATCACCCTGTATATAATATCTGGTAGAGTCGTGGTGTCAAAGTTATCCCAGGGCAAGCCGGACCAGTACTCTTACCATAAGTTAACGTGACCGTACTCGCTAGCAACAGCGTAAACGATTTGTATGGAGAATAGTTCAGCGCCCCCTAGCGGATACTTTGTACAACTACAATTCTCCATACAAACCGTTTACGCTAGCGAATACGGGAACTGTAAACTAGTAAAGGGTGCAGAATTGGCTTACTTACTGTAAAAACAACTATTATTGTCCCTTCGCCAACATAATCAGCGTACGCGCACACGTTTTTCTTTTTTTCGGTCTACGCCGACGCGCGGAATGTACACATTCACCGGTTGAACTTCCTTGATATTGAACGCGTGAAGGTCGTATGTGACCGTTGACGTTGCGAATGCTGGCAACACTGGATAAATAAATGAATAAACATTAAGGGACGATCTTACACAAATCGACCTAGTCCCAAACTAAGCAAAGCTTGTTGTGGGTACTAGATGACGATATACATACATAATATATAGATGACATGAGCGACTTTGTTTTATACTATGCAGTGATAAATGATAGTGTGATAAACTATCTGCTGGTACAGTGCCATAAACATATAACTCCGGCGCTGACGTAATAATACGATGTACATCGAGTTGTGTAGGTACATCACTCAATATGTTTCGAACTTCAAAATACAAGTCCTATGGAGTCCTTATTCTAGAGGCACGTAACCGACATTTCCGCGCAGAAGTTCAGAGAAACAAGTCGAGCGAATTTTTATAGTATTTTATGCAATCGTTGCACAATGAAGGTTCTTAAAATCGAGTACCGCGTTTAGGTCACGAGGCTTGCCGAGTGGCCTAAGTAAGGTACGAGACCTTAAGACCTAATTGTGTAACTATTGCAAACAATAATTTTTATACGAGCGAAACACGGAAATACATTTTTTTACTTTAATCGTCATTCCCCACTATGTTTTTTTATTTTTGATGTAAGCTTTTTCGTTCAACGAAAACTGACCTATTAAAAAAAACATGATGGAGTGGTTATGGCGGGTGCATCGTGATTGGTTAAATTTTTTTGACAAGTAGATTCAATTGATCAGTGAACAGTAACGTTCTTTTTTTTACATCAATTATCACATGGACCAAGTAACCTCTGGACATGACAAGCGAATAATAATACCAGGAGGGAACGGGACACCTATTTACAGAAACTGCTAAGAACGACAGAGACATAGACAAGATGTTTTGTCCTTATCAGAGTTCCGCTTTTTTTTGTTTAGCGGATGATTGTCAACTTGACAGAACTCCGCTAAATACTGCCGGGCAATTCAAATGTGCGTTGTAGCCTACTATAAAACAACGAATATTGTGGATAATTTTACATTTCGAAAGTTTATATATGAATAATAGTGAGTGCTATTAGCTATAGATTTGTAAAACAATGGTGCGTTGCTCCATAATTGGCTGTAAAAGCGACACTGGCCTAAAAAGTGAAAATATAAGCTTTCATAGGTAAGTGCGATGTTTCGACTTTGCTTTTGCTTGATTTCTGCAAATATATATTTAATAATTATCTATACGCTAAATACCACAGCAAAATCATATCAAAACATCAGAAATCTGCTTAAAATCTCATTTTGTAATGTCTTATTTTTAGGTATTACCCCTACAAATTCAATAGTCTTTATGTCTTGTCAGTGTCAGTAGTCTTTACTCTTTGTCTTCACCTTTACTTGACGTTCCGCCGCGGTTTTTTACTGCTTTTTAATTTGTCTGCTTTATTCGATTTTAAGGGATACCAGTATAAGAATTGGTAAATTACCCTTAACTCAGGGAGTTTTACAAATATATTTTTTGTTTTAGATTTCCAAAACATGATCCTGCTTTACTCCAATGTTGGATACGTGCAACAGGACGATCGAATTGGGAACCAACCAAAAATGCTTGTATATGTTCACGACAATTTTGTTTAAAGGAACTGTCCTTTAAACAAAATTGTCGTGAACATATATTTGCTGAAACATCTTGCCTCATGCCTCCTATGGGCTATCTTGCTGCTCTCTCGAAATTGTAATTACATTTATGTAAATAAATATATTTTACCATTACATTTTGACAGTTTTTTTTGGAAAGATTTATTGTAATTAATTTATAATTTGTCTCATCTATATATATATTACGCGAGGCCGATTTTTGTACATCCCATCAGATCTACAGTTATGGTCCGATTTTGATAAATGATATGTCATTAGATTCGTCTCATGCTGGAGAGGTGCATAAAACTCTTGGAATTTTAATTTTTTCCTGAAAAGGTACTGAAAAATGGATTTGAAAAAACTACTGTGCGCTAACCACGTGACTTTGACCACGTGACCTGTGATCCCTATTTTGACATAAGATGACCAAATAATAATAAGCATGATTTGCTCACAAACCTGTAGTAAGTTGTTCAGCATGATGAAATATTATTTTTGAGTCGGCAACATAATATCCGCAACACTTAAAACATGTACAAATATGCAAAAATAATTTTACAGTTTGTTGACAATGAATGACAGTAGCCATATTCTGACAACTTTTAATGTCTTTTTTATTGGGGGCTATTATGTCAATGCTCTAAATTGCCAGGTTGTTTTTTTTTTTTAAATGTTGATATGGAAACTTATTTCGCATACCTGTTAAAAATGTGGAGAAAAAAGCCGGTCAAGTGTGAGTTGGACTGGTGCTCGAAAGACTAGAAAAACTGACCGTCATTCAAGAATAGATTATTTCTATAGGCGAGTTTTACTAAATCTAAATCAAAGCAGAAAAAAAATAGTAAAACTAATTTAAACGTCATTCAAATATGTAAATTTATGGTAGATTATTATAAATATGAATATATAAGTCCATCAAAAAAATAATTCCAAGGAAAATGGCATGAGTTATGGTAAATTAAATGGTATTTTACAAGAAGAAACTTAGTCCTTCCGCTTGCATGTCGACGGGATGGGAAATGTGGCCGAGTTGAGAATATGGACGACTTGACAATGTAGATAAGTTGGGAATGTATCTTCATTGGTAATATGGATGAGTTGGTAAAATGGACGAGTTGGAAATGTGGACGAGTTGGGAATATGGACGAGTTGGGAATATGGACGAGTTGGGAATGTGGATGAGTGGGCAAAGTAAACAAGTTGGGAATACGGACGAGTGGGCAATGTGGACGAGTTGGAAATGTGGATGAGTTGGCAAAATAAACAAGTTGGGAACACGGACGAGTGGGCAATGTGGACGAGTTGAGAATATGGACGAGTTGGCAATGAAGACGACTTGGTAATACGGACGAGTTGTAGATATGGAAGATTTCGCAATAAAGACGAGCTGATAAAAAGGACAAGTTGGTATTGTAGACGAGTTGGGTGTATCGTCGAGTTGGGAATATGGACGAGTTGGAAATGGGGATGAATTGGCAATGTGGATGAGTTGGTAAAATTGACAAGTTGGGAAAATGGACAAGTGGGCACTATGGACGAGTTCGCATTATGGACGAGTTGGCAGTGAAGACGAGTTGGTAATACGGATAAGTTGGCAATGAAGACGACTTGGTAATACGGACGAGTTGGTGATATGGAAGATTTGGCAATAAAGACGAGCTGATAATAAGGACAAGTTGGTATTGTAGACAAGTTGGGTGTATCGTCGAGTTGGGAATATGGACGAGTTGGAAATGTGGATGAGTTGGCAATATGAATGAGTTGGTAAAATTGACAAGTTGAGAACATGGACAAGGGGGCAATGTGGACGAGTTCGTATTATGGACGAGTTGGCAATGAAGACGAGTTGGTAATACGGACAAGTTGGTATTATGGACGAGTTGTGAATATGGACGAGTTGGGAATGTGGATGAGTTGGCATGAACAAGTTGGGAACACGGACGAGTGGGCAATGAAGACGACTTGGTAATACGGACGAGTTGTCAACGTGGACAAGTTAAGAATATGGACGAGTTGGAAATGTGGATGAGTTGGCAAAATGAACAAGTTGGGAATATGGACGAGTTGGCAATAAAGACGAGCTGATAATAAGGACGAGTTTGTATTGTAGACGAGTTGGGTGTATCATCGAGTTGGGAATATGGACGAGTTAGAAATGTGGATGAGTTGGCAATGTGGACGACTTGGAATTGTGGACGAGGTGGGAATATGGACGAGTTGGAAATGTGGACGAGTTGTATTTGTGGACGAGTTGGCATTGTGGACGAGCAAGTAATATGGACGCGTTGGCATTGTGGATGAGTTGGGAATATAAACGAGTTGGCAATGAAGACGAGTTGCTAATACGGACGAGTTAATAATATGGACGAGATTGGCAATAAAGATGAGTTAATAATAAGGACGAGTTGGTATTGTAGACGAGTTGGGTGTATGGACGAGTTGGAAATGTGGACGAGTTAGCAATATGGATGAGTTGGCATTGTGGACGAGTTGGGAATATAGATGAGTTGGCAATAAAGACGAGTTGGTAATATGAACGAGTTGGCAATGTAGATGAGTTGGGTGTATGGGCGAGTGGGCAATATGAACGATTTGGCATTGTGTACGAGTTGAGAATGTGGACGAGTTGTATTTGTGGACGAGTTGGCATTGTGGACGAGTAAGCAATATGGACGCGTTGGAATTGTGGACGAGTTGGTAATATGGACGAGGTGGCATTATGGACGAATTGGGAATATGGACGAGTTGCCAATGGAGACGAATTGGTAATATAGATTAGCAATATGGACGCGTTGGAATTGTGGACGACTTGGAATTGTGGACGAGGTGGGAATATGGACGAGTTGGAAATGTGGACGAGTTGTATTTGTGGACGAGTTGGCATTGTGGACGAGCAAGTAATATGGACGCGTTGGCATTGTGGATGAGTTGGGAATATAAACGAGTTGGCAATGAAGACGAGTTGCTAATACGGACGAGTTAATAATATGGACGAGATTGGCAATAAAGATGAGTTAATAATAAGGACGAGTTGGTATTGTAGACGAGTTGGGTGTATGGACGAGTTGGAAATGTGGACGAGTTAGCAATATGGATGAGTTGGCATTGTGGACGAGTTGGGAATATAGATGAGTTGGCAATAAAGACGAGTTGGTAATATGAACGAGTTTGCAATGCAGATGAGTTGGGTGTATGAACGAGTTGGCAATGTAGACGTGTTGGGTGTATGGACAAGTTGGCATTGTGACCCAGATGGGAATATAGACGAGCTGACATTGTGGACGAGTTGGCAATGTGGAATAATTAACATGTTACGCTAACATGCGAAACTTGATGGAGAAATAACCTACATATGATGCAAATTTCAAAAAATCGACGCGCTCAAGAATAAATCATATTTGAATTAATGACGTCTGGCTGATCATTCTTATTCTCATTCAAAATAAAAATTGACAAATTCTGCGGTCAACAAAACAAATTGATTTTATAAGGTTTCCGTTTTTACCGAATATGGTAAGGAACCCTAAAATTAGGTTTATATTATAGGCTTGAGAGTCTTTAGCATCTCCCTCACTCTTCTGTCAGACACAATTTCAATGAGAGGAAAGACACGAAAGTTTGAATTATTCTTTTTTCAAACATGTTTAGCTGTTTTATATATTGTTTTTTCTTATTACACATATTTGACACATTCTTTTTTTTATGGTGGAGTATTGTTGGTCAGTAATTTATTTAGATTAGTAAGTAGGGTTTGATTAAGTATAACTAGCGTAAGAATTTCAAACACAATGTGTAATTGTTATTGAATAAATGATTGATGATGATGACATGGCAGCACCCATATTAAGAAAACTTGCACGATCTAATGAATTTCATAAAAAAAAACAAGCATTGATAATAGTGGTTTTTCGTGTATCTATAAACGTTTTTTACTCTCTATTTCATACAATTGAGTTTTTGTAACATTTTTTATTATTAATATTGTGAAATATTTACGATTATAAATGAATACATAAACAGTTACGCACTCCATGATTTCCTGTTTCCTCAAATCTGTCGTTTCGATTCATGTGCTATTTCTGGAATTTGATAGAAATCGATCAAATCGATAAATTTATGTCCTGAAGAAAGAACAACAAATTAAAATTCTACCAATCTTATGTTCGGCCCTATGAAAATATGTCAATTATATTTTTAAGATATGGGACTATTGTCATGAATATATTTTTCCATAAATCGAATAATATGCATTTTATTTGTGAAACAGATCAGCAGATCACATGTCATGCACAAGTTATTTTTACAAAAGAGTTGAATAAATTGTCACGATGAAGCTGGCAGTTGGCTATCAGGCCTGCCTCTAGCCTGGCATGTTTTAACGTTTTTAAAACATAATTTTAATGTGTTTTTTTACAGTATTAATTTATTCTTCATTCCCCAAAAACTTCTTATCGATAAAGTAGTTATTTTCTGTAACACTACCGGATTTCCATATTCTAGCGGCGGTTCGACGCCGCAACGGGTCTCTAGTACAATATAATACGCACCAATAATGTCTCCGTTTGACCTTGTGGTTGACTGGTAGAGAATGCCTCATGGCATTAAGTCCGCCATTTGTACTTTTACTTATGTATTTTGTGCAATAAAGTTTAAATAAAATAAATAAATAATAATACATTTAAAACTAATTCACACCGCTAACAAATAGCACTGGAAAAACGGGAGAATTATTTGGAACCTGGTAACCCTGTAATAGTCATGTACTTTGCTGCTGTCCCTTTCGGGTATACGCATATGCCGAATCCATAGGTACTTCATCCAAGAATTATCAGCATAATTGATGTAAAAAAAAGAACGAACATCAGCATGTTCTCTTTTTGAAATTATCTGAATTGAGTAGAGAGATATTTTATGAATATTAAAATTCTGTAGCGGGTATCATAGAGTATAGAATTTTGGTACAGGATTAAAAAGTGCGTTGTTGTGATTTTGTCTGTGAAATTATAATTGACAGATTAAAGTACGCGAGTATAAAAAAATATAAAAGGCTGTTAAAAGCAATCCCTGATGGTGGTAATATGGTACTCGTACGTTATGTTTTATACCAAAAAACCTGAGAATTCAAATCAGTTCTTCTCAACTTCTCATGTTCGTCCGAAGGATCCCTAAAGCTCGATATAACTCACGCATTTTCACAAAACAAAAATTTAAAACTGTGGTTATGCAAAACACAGGTGTGTGTGTGTGTCTTGTCCTAAATGTAACATGTAATGTACGAGTAATATAGGTATAATAATCCTTTTATGTTTAGGTACTCATACACGCAACAAATATACATGTATTCACGTTTTTCTCGTAGAATAAAAAAATAGGCAACCTCAGACAAATCGACCTAGTTCCAAATTTAGTTATACGAGTAGTAGGCTTGTGTTGTGGGTACTAGAACTAGACGACGATAAATATATTTATACAGATAAATACATGTTTAAATACATAGAAATATCTATGACTCAAAAATAAATATTCGAATTCGTCACATAAATATTTGCCCTTAATACAGTAATGTCTATAATATGTATTTTTTTACGGTTAAACAATCCATAACTCCGTCATTTTGATAACTGAATATCATTATCAAAGGTGCTCACAAAATTTGTCAATAATAGGATGCCACCTGTAGGCAAGAACAGCCCGACATTCGAACATCCCGAATTCAGACATACGAAAGAGTTTTTGGCCAAGCCGAAACGGAGGCGTTTCGCTCGCTCGGTCAGTAAAGACATTGGAGGAGTTGTTTTAACGTCGGTTTATCTTAACATTGGTAGACAACGAATGAGTACATTCAAAACATATAAAGTTAAATAAAATAGGAAAAATATATTGAAATTTAATTGAAGTCTTAATTTTGTACAAACTTTTTGAGAAATGCTCAGGTTACCACGGCTTATGGGTTAGATCGAGAAGAAAGGGACAGTTTATACCCTAGGGAATAAACACAAACATTAAACCCAACCTCATAGGATAAATCAAACATTCCTCCCAGCTCACGAGGGTGAGATTCCACTATTCCCAAATCAATCTCTAAAAAATATGAATATTATTAGGCCATTTGATTCGTTTAGAGCGGAATGACTCTCGGAACCGGCGGATCGACCGGTCCAACCACTTTTTGTTGGATTCCACCCTCGTCCAGTGTCCTAACTGTTTCAACCAACAAAAAACCCACCTTAAAATTTATATACAAAGCTTAAATTCCAATGGATGGCGCCTTAAGACTCAGTCACGACCTGCCTGCAAGGATACTCTAAGGATGTTCTATAGAAACGATTGATTTTCAGTTTTAAGGTCGGTAGCTAGAGTTGGGTTTGCGTTTGTTTTTTTAAGATGAATAACTCCTTTGATTTTTATCGTACACTTGACCCGTCATGTCTAATGTCCTGGGAATGTTCGGAAGGCGATAAAATAGTTATTTGCCAACTTATGTATAATGTTTATTTTGTTGATATTAATGAGGGTTATGCTAATAAAAAAAAACAAAAAAAAGGAAGAAGGTAGTATATTTTTTCTTTTAATTAATGTACTGGTCGCTTATTGCACATATTACTTAAGTTATGTAGATTGTTATAATTTATTTAACAATACTGCTGACACTGATAACCTAGGCGGGCTGGATGAATTAAGCTAAATAATAACGGGCTAAATAACTGGGATAAAATATTTATTTTATATAGTACTGATTATGTATTATAGTACATTAATAAAGTTGCTTATATGCTGTGTATTGTAACGCATAAGTACTTAAGTGTGCAATTGGTTTCGTCCGAAGATTGGGTCAATCTATAAAAATAACACTGGTAATTAATATAACCGCCTGTGAGATATGAAAAGATACCGTCGGTACCGACATAAAAAAAATTGGGCAAGTGCGAGTCCGACTCGCACATGAAGGGTTCCGTACCATAATCTATAACAAGTTTGATGTATGGGAGCCCCCCTTAAATATTTATTTTATTTTATTTTTAGTATTTGTTGTTATAGAACAGTAATAGAAATACATCATCTGTGAAAATTTCAACTGTATCACCGTTCTTGAGATACAGCCTGGTGACAGACGGACGGACGGACGGACGGACGGACAGCGAAGTCTCAGTAATAGGGTCCCGTTTTTACACTTTGGGTACGGAACTCTAAAAAATGACATGGTCCTAATCAAGAACCTTAAGCAATAACCTAAATTCTAATAAAAAAAAACCCTAATACAAGTAGCTGGCCATCATGAGGCCCACATTGGCTGAGTGGGATGAAAATGTTACTAAACCTGAACATAACAACAAAATTTGGAATTCTTAGCTTCAATATTGGCTGAGATCCTGTCACTTGTTCCAACCAAAGCTGAATACCTTGGAAACGTTTGCATGTATTTTTACCAAACAGCTAAGAACGATCTCGACAGACAAGGCTTTCGATTATGAAAAATAGCTTTCGAAGCGTCCATCATTTTGGGAGCTACGATGCCACAGACAGACACACAGATACGCATATTAAACTTATAACACCCCTCTTTTTTCATTGTGGGTTAAAAAAGGGTTCGAACATTATAAAAAACACTGAAACGGCGTTATCCATTCTTTTTTTAAGTGTCAATAAGAGCTTTTTTTATATTCGGCCTCTTACTGGCATCACATAATTCAAAAGCTGCACTTAGGGCCTTTACACACTTGCGAGTAGCGAGCGTGTTTTCTATACAAATATCAGTCGCAAGTGTAATAAGGCCCTTACTGACCCATTTTTTCTGTATGTTTAACTGAATAAAAAGGTCACTGAGTGACACTATATCAGACTAACGACCCTTTTTCTTTTATTTATATTTTAATTATAAATTAACGGATTTCGGAATGTGGGACAAACTCGGATTCTCAGTTGAAATAATATCGTCGAATAATTATTCCATTGCCATATAGACTTAAAGAAAAAAATAATTCCGCTCAAACGTGGTGCAAACCGGGACTCGAACCCGGTATCTTTGGATTACCGGTCCAACATAAAACATTCAATATACTCTATGGGTCCAACGTCTTAAGACGTGTTGATCTTTGTATCTATACTATAGCAATAAAAAATGTGGTGTTAATTTAATTTACCCAGATTGAAAAAAAAAACACGTAACTGTATTTCGAAATAAAATATTACTTCTTCCATTGATTAAGAAGAAGCGAATAAATAAGTTTATCAATAATAATCGCTCCTTTAAATTAAATTTTGCTCCAAAAATTACGGGGCTTAATATTCGAAACTCAAAGTCATGGCGTTAAGTTTCCCAACCGAAAGCTGCAGCTCATTATGGCCTCTTAACCCTTTTCTGTCAACACTGGAGCCGTTTTAGGGTTATATCGGTTTGAAGTACATTTTTAAAAAGTAAAAAATAAATAGTAATAAAGAAATGACTTTTAAGTAAGTAATTAAATCAGACCAAATATAAGAATATTTAAATTTATTTGCGTTTGTTGAATCACTTTCATGCCTAAATACTTCTAATAGTAATCGATCCAGCAATTTTGGCTTTATGAGACCGTAAAGACAAGTAAGTATGCCCAAATCACAAAAACAAAATCTTCAATATAGTGTTGTCCAAGTATGCTATTATAGTTTTGTAAAAAAAAACTACCTACAGTCATTTCTTTTACAGATAGTATTAATAATCGTACGTAAATAAATATCGGACAACTTCACACAAATCGACCCAGCCCCAAATTAAGTTCAAGTAGGCTTGTGTTATGCTAAATGGGTACAAGACGACGAAAAAATGCCATTTACGCCAAATTTCCGGGTTTTTTTTAAGTATTCGGCGAATTTAGAGATGACAGCCCTAGCTTTGTGGGAACCTGCTAGATGAAGAACCCTTTGCTTGAGACGTGAACCCTCACTTTCCTGGCAGTTAAGTAGCTGGTTTAAATAAAAACAGTACTTTCGTTGACACGCGTCATGTGGCCATAGTTTTTGTCAATTATTTCCACATCAGCATGGAAATTATAGACAAGCCGAGACGGGTGGTCGAAATTGTATACGTTTAAAAAAAGCTGTTGGTAAATGTATGAAACAAAATTGATTTATAACTGAAAGTAATTGCACGCCAATTACAAGATTATACTTGACGAAGTGTTTTTATCTGCCTTGCTATTTAATTTCAAGTCTACTTTTGAGACATTGTTTTCTGTATAAATAGATGGAGAGTTGAAAACAATTCATTATTATACCCAGGCAGATTTTCGTTTTTTTTTTGTAATATCACACTAATATTATAAAGGCGAAAGTTTGTGAGTGTGTTTATGTGTACTTCTTCACGCTCAAACGGCTGGACCAATTTTGATAAATTTTGGTAGGAAGGTAGCTGACACTGGATTAACATATAGGCTTTTTATCCCTAACAAATTTCGTGTTCCCGTGGAATGAGCGGGTAACTTCGCGCGGCGCAGTTCGTGTGTATATAAAAAAAGTTATACGGCCAAGTGCGAGTGGGACTCGCGCACGAAGGGTTCCGTACCATTATCTGTAAGTTTGTTGTATGGGAGGCCCCCTTAAATATTTATTTTATTTTATTTTTAGTATTTGTGTTATAGCGGCAATAGAAATGCATCATCTGTGAATGTTTCAACTGTCTAGCTATCACCGTTCTTGAGACACAGCCTGGTGACAGACGGACGGACAGCGAAGTCTCAGTAATAGGGTCCCGTTTTTACCCTTTGGGTACGGAACCCTAAAAAGATACATTTTGTTACCATAACAAATCAGAGATAATAAAAAAGTAAACATGTCTTTCCTATTTTTATAGTTTCCATTTGTATATAAAAGGGTCCGTTTCACAAGTTCAGCATTCTAAAAGAACGTTGGTGATAAAAGAACTATGTAGTTACAGCGTAAAAAAAACATACAAATTACAAATGATGTATTAATTAGTAATAATCCTTCTAATTGACTAAATTTGAATCACAACTCGGGGAAGATCTTTGTCCAACAATAAAAGTCTTTGCGCTCATATAAATGATCATGATATTGTCTATCTATCTATCTACCCAAAACTTTAAATCATGAAAAATAACCTTTCTGCAGCTAATTATTAATTATAGATTTTTTACAAATATGCACAGATAATTAGTTAGTTAGTGCAGCACGTAAATTAATTAAATTGAGAAAAACGACAATCCATATTGCGAACCATTCTGTGCAATCATGTTCATCCATCACCGTAGCCCGCATCAATCTTTTGCACCGCATTGCGGACCCAAAACGACTAATACGACTTTAGAACCATTAAGGTTATACGCCCTTTTCATACTATGATAGTGCAGCAGTTAGCTATTTTCAGTTTTAAAATGGGATATGCGCTTGCACGATTCTTTTGTACATAAGACCTTTTGTGAGTGCGTAGCAGTGCAGGTCCTTCTGCGTCATGCTTGCCTAGTACTTTGTTTCCCATTGCACTGGGAAAATGGACGTTTTCCCGGTTGTATTTAACTTATTTCTTAACCAATTCTACAAAGAAGAGGTATGCGTTATTGCCAAAAAAATATATGCTATTTATCTAAAATTAAAACATGGATTTTACTCGTCAAACTCAACAACATCTGTTCGGAAACTTAAAAAAGAAAACACTGTTTTCATATGTTCATTATTTCAAACAAAGTAAATTGCATTTTCAATGTACGCGCCGCGCCGTCCAACATTGACATCGCCTTAGCATTGACATATTAGCTGTCACTTTACTAAATACTTAGAGTAAGGAATTATGACTACAGTCTGTTTGATATTATAACAAACATTTGACACATCACAGGACCCATATAACGTAAATCTGCGCGACACATTGAATTTCATAAAAAAAACAAGCAACGACATAGTGGTCTTTCAAGTATCTATAAACGTTTTTCACTTTCTATTTGATACCATTGAGTTCATATTATATTTTTCCTTATCACGGTGTTGAAGTATTTAACGATAATAAATCATTACTCAAACAGTTACGTACTACGTCTTATTTTTTTTTAAAGTTGTGTTGTCATTGTCACTAAATCTTGCGTTTCGATTCATGTGCCATTTCTGTAAATTGGTAGAAATCGATTAAATCGATAAGTTTATAGCCTAAAGAAAGAACAATAAAACCAACTAATTACTTTATATAGAAAGCTCCAGTGAGCCCGGCGGCTCGTAGTTCAAAAAAATATTGACTTACACAAAATAAACAAAAATATATCCAGGTTTGAAAAAAAGTTCGTCGATAAAATCGATTTGATCAACCATTCATAATCGTTAGATTTGGCAAACAATATGTCTTTGCTACATCACTACAAACATCAACAGAGAACTCTCAAATGTTTGTTATAATATCAAACAGACTGTAAATAACAAATGTTTCACAATACGAGTACATTGCTTCTTTGAATAAACTTTATTTTACAGGTTTACATTATAAATGAGTTATTTTTAAAAGTTGTATAATAAATGTTGTTCAGTTTGACGGGTAGAATCAATGTTTTAATTTATTGCTCCTGTTACAGGGCCCACCTGGTATATCTATACTATTATTAGATACAATACAATACAACAGTACTTTATTGCACACTAATAAAAGCATTAAAAATAATAATTTAAGATTTTGTATTGAAAATCATTTTTTAGGGTTCCGTACCCAAAGGGTAAAAACGGGACCCTATTACTGAGACTTCGCTGTCCGTCCGTCCGTCCGTCCGTCCGTCCGTTCGTCCGTCTGTCACCAGGCTGTATCTCAAGAACGGTGATAGCTAGACAGTTGAAATTTTTACAGATGATGTATTTCTTTTGCCGCTATAACAACAAATACTAAAAATAAAATAAAATAAATATTTAAGGGGGGCTCCCATACATCAAAGGGATTGGTTGCGTTAACTTTGCACCTCATTTGTATAGAGCGCTATACATACCAGGTGCAAACTTAACTTAAACAACTAAAGGATGGAAAGTGTTTGTACGGAACCCTCGGTGCGCGAGTCCGACTCGCACTTGACCGTTTTTTCTATAGAAGAGGTCATGACTTCAGGAAAAATCGTAATAGCGTGATGCAGGATCGTCATTAGTTTTGTATCGGCGCCGTGCCCACCTAACGCCCTCTCTTTTCATAATTATCTTAGTCCTCTTCTCACGTCGAAATGTCTGGACACATTTTAACCAATTTTGGTACAGGGATAGCAGGACATCCAAAGATGGTTATTATACTTTTTACCCGACTACGTTAAAAAAATACGCGTACGAAGTTGCGGGCGACTCCTAGTACTGAACTATTATAGAATTGTGAAAATGTAATCTTTGTCCTCTCATCACGCCTAAACGACTGGACTGATTTCAAAAACGTTTTGGTACACGAGTAATTGAGCGTCCTCAGATAATAGGATAGTTTTTACCGGACTACGGAGAAAAAAAAAAGAGGGTTATGACTTTTTCTTAAACGCGGGCGTAGTTAGCGGGCATTTGCACTGCACAATCTATAGTTGTCCACAGCTTATCTGCTTTGCCCGATGGTTGACTGCTAGAGAATGCCCAATGGCATTAAGTCCGCCTTTTGTACGATCTGTTTTTCATTTAGTGCAATTTAGATTAAATAAATAGATAGTGATTTCCTGTTGATCTAAATCATGAAGTTTGTCACATAGTGTAGCGTAAGTAAAGGAAAACATAATTTCAAATGCGAATAAATTGGAATTTTAGTTACGAATCATAATTAAATAGTTAAAACGTGCTTTTAAACATTGATATATTAATATTACAGAAGCTATGTAAACTAATAATATTATTATGAAAATTTGAAATGTAATTTAATTATGCATGAATCAGTTATTAAGGAATAAATTGCTTTATTATTCACTCATTTATTCAAGTTTCTTAGGATATTATTTTCACAAATTTATAAAAGAAAAATATAAAAATTAAAATATATATACAATATTATATTACAGAAACAGGTAAGTTCCGTTCGTCTCTTTCTAACATTGTTTACCAATTAAGATGTTCCGTCAAGGGCGTCGCCAGCCGATGGTCCAGGGGGGGGGCAGGGCAAGTTGATATAAATGCAGGATGAGGAAAAGGAAGGAAGGTACAGCCTTGCTAGAGGATAAGAAGCTTCACCAAGCACGTACATATAGAAGTGTATTTCGGTTTATAGTCATAATCCTAAATGTCATAATATATAGAGATGGAACGCGAGCGTAGCGAGCGCGACATTTTTTGTAAGGGGACGGTTAATCATATTTATAGCTAGAAAAAACGCGAGCGTAGCGAGCGCGAAATTTTTTGGAATGGGACGGTTAATAATACTTATAGTCATATCGAGCGCTACATTTTTTGGAAGGTTAATTATACTCATAGACAGATAAAAGGCGAGCGTAGCGAGCGCGACAATTTTTTGGAAGGGGACGTTTAATAATATTTATAATCAGAATAAACGCGAGCGTAACGAGCGCGACATTTTTCAAGAGGAAGGGTCAACATAAATCCAGATGAAAACGCGAGCGCAGCGAGCGCAAAAAATTTCGTTAGCAATAACGTAAAATGAAAGACAATCATTCAATACATTTTGATGCATGTGCGGAAAATTACGAGTCACGGGACCGAGAGATCTTGCCACGAGCCGAAGATCCACTGGACGTGACGAGTAAAGACTTGAGGTTGCCCAATAGACCTACGTTAAAATCACAAAGCTTCATCAACCGAACGAGTGAAGCATCTCCGTTACAACTTGGCCAAAAAAAATTCGTATTTTCGTATGTTCTCGCCTACCGGTTGTATTTCTCAAGCGATTTTTATGAAATTTTGTGGGTAGGTTCCATAAGTATACAGTTCTTTCTGTCAAAATGACGGGTAATAATAGTACTGGAAACGTAAAAAAATACAAATTTCAGTATGTAATTTCAGAACAAACTCGCGAGGGCTTCAGCTCACAGAGCCACTAGAGTAGTTCTATTAGGGGAACCTGGGGTAATGGGGACCGGCGGGTAATAGGAGCGATGCGACTAGAGACAAAACTATAGCTCATATTCACTCATTTACCGCTCGGGCGTTTTTCGTCACAGTGCGGCCGTGTTCCCCTGGCTCGCTCAGCTCGCCAGTGCCACGCATTATGTTACCACGGACGCTTATCGGTTTTTTGCTCCGCGCTTATAAAAAATACGATATTTCAACGGCCAGCTTAAGTTGAACTAATATGGTTGTTATAATGAAACCTGTTTTATTTAATCAATAATTAAGTAGCTCCCATTACACATATGGGTATCTATGGTGCTACCAGACCAGCAACTTAGATCTAGCTACTTTTCGCTGTTCCACTCGACGATGTGTTACGGGCTTGAATTCTGGGGCACAGCAGCAGATTGGCAGCGAGTATTTGTTCTCCAAAAACGAGCACTGAGAATAATATCTCATGTGGCACCAGACACTCCCGCCCGGCAACTTTTTAAAGACAAAAACATAATGACACTCACATCACAATTCATTTTTTACATAATTAAGCACGTTCGATGTAATATACATCTCTTTCCACTGGCTACATACAAAAGCACACGTATTACACAGAAACACGTAAACATTATGTCCACAGCACGTTGTCGGCTAGCAAAGTCGGGTAAAACAATGTCTATAGTGGGGCCAAAAATCTACAATAAAGTACCCGTCAATATCAAAGATATTGAAAATAATGTAACGTTCTTCAATGTATTAAAGAAATGGCTAACAACCAATGCTTTTTATAACATGGACGAATTTTACGAATTTAATAATGAAATAATATAATAATTAATATTACTAATAATGTAACTACCTATTTCAATTTTTATTTAATAATTACTTAATGTTTTTCTTATAATAATTTGTATTTTGAAATTTAATAGAACTTTTATAATGTATTGACTTGTAAAATGTTGACATTTTATTAATAAATGAGTATGAGTATGAGTATAGGCTCTCATTTCCCGCAAAGTCGGGTAATGGGAGCGATTCTGTTTTTTTGAAAAAAGTTTATCTGTTGCCAAATGCCTGATAATGTAACGGTGATGCTGTAATTAAATGATCGTCAAATAACTAAGGATTTAGTTTCTATTAAATAGATCCAAAAATACCCATACATTTGCCTTATATTGAACTTTTGCCTTAGTAGGCTCTAATTCCCCCACGCTCCCCTAAGTTTTATTTTAGTACCTATGTTTTATAGACCACTTCTTCTTCTTCTTCGGTACTCTCTACAAAATGTAACCTGTCAGTGTGAGGCACGTCGCCACTCGTTTCGTAGAGTCACTTTCCGTGAGCTTTACTCACGCTTTACTGACGGTAGCCCAACGATCTTCCTTTAGCCCCTGACCTGGCCTGGTACTGTTTCGATGTGCAAGAATGATCGATCAGACAAGTCAAGTGACTAAACATATTTTTGGATCTCTAGGGGGGGGCAGCTGCCCCCCCCTGCCCCCCCTTGGCGACGCCCATGTGTTCCGTATTGCACAAAATTGTTTAAACCAACACATTTGCAACTCCAAGCCTGTGGCGATAAGATTTAATTCATTTATATCATTTGCAAAATAGTTCGGAGCAGTATATGCAAGAGTGAAACATCACATAGGTGCTTAATAGTTTAAATCATAAGCCTGACTCAGTAAAGTTCAATTTGGTCTAAACCTGTTCTATAACAGCTTGGAGCGTTGTATGCAAGAGAGAAGGAGCCGGATATTGTCAGCGGAGATTGTTTTAGATAGCCTCTATTAACCTTAGTTTTTATTTGAACAATTTCGATTTGGTTCCGTTTTGCATGAAGTGGTTCTTTTTAGGAAATAGATCTATACAGTAGGAAATTGATGATTTTGTTATTTGATTGGTAAGCTATTTTTGGCGTATATATGACATATTCTGTCCTCTCCATTATGACGGTTTCATCCTCATACAACCACCACATTTGAATCAACCACAAACAAAATGGTGGAGTAATAGGTGCAAACACGTACAAAAATTTTATTTCAACCATTTCGATAAAATGTTCAAATGCTCGTTCAATTCCGCGAAGTGTACTCACAAACTATTTTTTAAAGAACTAATAGAAAGTACTAGAAGTAGTAGTAAGTATTTTGTTGCGGTTTTTAACATCAAAGCAAAAAGCCCTGAGTGTTAAAGTTGTTTGAGACTGCGTAGGGATTCATGGCAAAGTGCGGTGCAGTTAAAAAAAAAATTAAATCTACTGTTGAAGATAAAAACACGCAATTAAGACCGGCTTACTATGTACCTCGTGCCCAGATAATATACAGGATGATCAATCACTGATCAGTCCAAATAGGTCAGTAGGGAGAAGTCACAAACTATAAGAGAAAGGGCAATCTGTTCTTAGGAACCATGGCATACATTTTATATTTAATAGAAACTGCATTAATTATTTTTATAAATATCATACATAACCAGGAATTGACATTGTTTAAAGTTCTGTGAGTAATCGCATGTCGTATTGTTACATTCTTTACAACGGTTTTGATCGGGTTATGTATGAAATTATGTATGAGATTTATAAAAAAAACAATAATGCAGTTCCAAAGAGCAGATTGCCCTATCTCCTATAGTTTGTGACTTCCCCCTACTAACCCATTTGGATTGATCACCCTGTATATGTACTAGCGTGTGCCCGGGCCTCCACCTTCTGCTTTTGTTTGGGCATTATCGGCCCGCGTTCGTAGCCAGTCGTAGCGGAGCCCATGCATCGCATTATACACAAGCCACCAATAAAATATAGTTCTCAGGCAGATTTTGAAGTAATAAATAACAAATATCGGACATACTCACTCAAACCGATCTAGTAAGCTGTGGTATTTTTTTTTTCATATATCATTTCATGTTTTTGCTAAGCATACACAGGTGATATAACAACGTACAAGTCAGTAGGATTTAGTTATATGAAGGCATGCTTCGCCATAATTCGGTATGCAAAATCTTATTCTAGATTAAAAAATAATATAAAGAATTATCTTGTAAACACGACTCCACAATGCCTTTTGTTTTACTCGTGTAGACAATCTCACTGTAAGGAAAATAGTCGATGGTAACAAAAAAAGCCCTTGCTGGGATTCGAACCCAGCTCCCTCGACTCAGTAGACAGCACTCTACCACTGCACCAACCGCATCGACGATCGTCGTAGAAGAAAACCTTCCGTGGCCGTTTTATTTAGTGAATTTACTCACTAACCAATTCATATTATTTTTTAAACTGAAATCTCTAAAAACCATAAAACCTCGTGATTGCAACAGCGTTATTATAATCGAAACCGCAACGTCCCCCGTCGCGGGCATCGCAAAAATGGCCAAAAGATTTTTTTGCGTGTAAAAAAGTTTTTTTCGCCTGTCAAAAAATAGTAACAGGAATAATTATCGTGAACATTGCATTAATCAAATTCCCCGCACGGCGCTATCGGGGGGTCAGGGTGGGGGGTGGTCCCCGTGGGGAGGGGGTGAGAAAAACGAATGCTGCGGGCTCGCTGCGAAAAAAGCTGAAAATGACCGGTGCGCAGTGGGCGAGATTACTGCGATGCGGTCTGAAGATATCTTTTAAATTTAACAGTTCTTTAAAAGAAGATTTAGTGATTTTACGGTTAACCCGTGTTTCTTCGAGGATAATTTCATCGATTATTTACCGAAAGCATTTTTTTCTGAAACCGTAAAATATTTGGAATTCTTATAAATTTAATTAGGTAACCTAGATTAGGTTACCTAATCTAATCAACTAGAATGATATTTAAAACATAAAATTACATCATAATATACTAAAGATAATCACATCACATACTACATCATAATTCATAATATACTAAAGATCTAACATTGAGTAATCTAAACTTGAAATAAATAAATTAAGTACAGTCAAAAACAATAATAATCATGATTAAATGAGTGAATACTCGAGTGAATACTTGAATATGCACTCATTTAATCATGATTATTATTATTTTTAACGGTACTTAAATTATTTATTTCAATTTTAGATCTTTAGTCGTATATTATGAATTATGATGTAGACTAATGATATTATTTTATGTTTTGATGATTATTATTATTATTTAATAAGACTGTTATTTTTAACTTATTTTATTACAATTGACAACATTTCATATTTTTAAGACTATCATTTTATTACTTTTCTGAATTCTGCTTAAAAAGATGAAGTAATCACTCTTTTTATTTATTTTCTGAGATGATTATTTATTTTATTATTAATTTATAAAAACATACTCATTTTAAAATGTGGCAACACCAAAACCAGAACTTAATGGAACGGTTACTTTAGTCGGTTTTCTTATTAAAAAAAAACTTAATAAAACTCGGTATGCATCTGTCATCTGTCAACGTCAAATAAAAAATATATATTTTTTTTCGCTCTTTGGTTTAGACAACAACCCTATTCAGCCCGTATTGTCTTAGATTGCAGTTATTTGATGTATTTTCTAATATTTCTTTAAATACAGAAGAATAAATTCAAAGATTTTTTTTTAAGGTACACGACATAAAGCCCTGTCGATCTGTATATTAATTTCCACCTGTTATAAATATGAAATGTTGTCAATTGTATTGACTTTGATCATTTGATAAAATTTTGAAATTTATTGATTAGATTATTAATTTTAGCTGTATTAAACCTAATGTTGTATTTATATACATTTCATACACAACTCTGTTGTTCATGAATAAACGATTGAATTGAATTGAAAATATATATTAAAAATGTATGACTTCAAAATTCGATTAAATGAAACAGTTCATGAAACGTTTTGTCGGTGAAACAAGGGGATCTCAGTGTTTTATTTAATTACATAATAGTCATATTTTGACGACATGGCAGTGGCAGTGGTGAAGCAGCTGCTTACTGAGCCGGCAGTCCTGGCTTTGAATCCCAGCAAGGGTAAATATTTGTGTGATGAACACAAATATTTGTGCCTGGGTTATGGATGATCTATGTATTTGAGTATTTATTTATCTACATATACATGTATGTATATTGTCTCCTAGTACCCATAACACAAGCCTTCTTGAGCTAAGTTGGGACTACGTTGATTTGTATGAGGTTCTTTGTAATGATTATGTATAAATGTGTCTTTGTGATGATATGAGATATGTAATAAATGTACAACAAGTAAAATTTTAACAAAAAATAGAACCGACTTCAGTAAAACTAATAAATTACCGAAAGCGCCGTACATGCCCTATAACATTTGAAGAGTTCCCTCGATTTCTCCAAGATTCCATCATCAGATCCCGACTTAGTGCCAACGGGACCAATTCGGAGTTATACCCTTTCGATGAAAAAAAAAATTGAAAATCGGTTCACGGTTCTCGGAGATATCGAGTAACATACACACAAAAAAAAAATAAAAAAAAAATTAGTTCGAATTGAGAACCTCCTCCTTTTTTTGAAGTCGGTTAAAAACAGTTAAGTGCACCTTCCTAAATTACCTCACCTATTCACTACTGGAATCAGCTAGAAAATCTTTTCAAGTTTTCAGAGACCTGTCGGAACAGTAACCTAACATAAAGGGTTTCGCTTAATAGAGCGGCGTACTGATATTGACATTCAATTTATTTACCTTGAATGATACTTTATATGTAATCAGGAAATATTTTGCATGAATCAAAAGCTCTTAACGCTCACTCCAAATAATTGTCGAAGTAGATATTAGTAAGTACTTATGTAAATCAAGTTATGATACAATTTGTGTAAAGTGTACCTATATATACGTATATGTGGGATAATTGGTCGATGAAGTAACACATTTTTTCAAACAATATATTATATTATTTGACAACGCGGTTGGTGTAGTTTGGAGTGCAGCTGCCTACTGAGCCGGCGGTCCTGGGTTCGAATCCCGGCCAGGGCAAATATTTGTGTGATGAACTCGAATATTTGTTCCTGGGTCATGGATGTTTATATATGTATTTTTATAATATGTATGAAGTGACACAGATAGGTGACAATTGTGAGAAATTGATGCTTTAAGACTTATTCCTTTTTAAACAATAGTTCCCTCAGACAGCTGAAACGATCGCCACGCCACTGCTACATAAATACCCTAGATATTATCTGTCCATTTATATCCCACCAAAAACATTCTGTAAAAAACTAGCCACATCTCGATGGAGCTGCTTATCTCTAAAAAGTAATGAAATCTAGACAAAGTCATACCAAGTCTAAGGTTCCTTACTGCGATTTCTTTATTATTATAGTTAATGCTGTGTGACTAGGCCGTTGAAGGGTACACCAGTATGGGCTATTATCTCGCTTAACAAACATAGGTAGTTACAACAGATATAACATTACGTGTAAACAAAATTGACTATTAGCGGTTCTGGCCACAGATTGGTGCAATGGTGTCATGGAGCACCTGGTTTTATACCCTTGTGTACCCTTCAACGGCCAAGTCACACAACATTAACTATAATAATAAAGAAATCGCAGTAAGGAACCTTAGACTTGGTATGACTTTGTCTAGATTTCATTACTTTTTAGAGATAAGCAGCTCCATCGAGACTTGGCTAGTTTTTTACAGAATGTTTTTGGTGGGATTTCACTTCTTTTTGTAGAAACGTGAGCATATTGTTTTATAACAACCTGCTAATTAACTTTAGCAAACCTCACGAAATAATAAGCGAAATCAACGAAATGCAAATAATCCCTCCATTCTAATGTTTATTTTATACAAAGAATATTAACCTAAATTACGTAACCTACTTGCCTACTACTATCCATACTAATATACTATATACTAATTACTAATATTATAAATGCGAAAGTGTGTCTGTCTGTCTGTCTGTCTGTCTGTCTGTCTGTCTGTCTGTCTGTCTGTCTGTTACCTCTTCACGCTAAAACCGCTGAACCGAATTAGATGAAATTTGGTATATACATAGTTTCAGTCCCGGGGAAGGACATAGGATACTTTTCATCCCGAATAAATATAGTGTTCCCGTGGGATGAGCGGGTAACACCGCGGGGCACAGCTAATACTTACTATTTATAAGTGAACTCTTCTGTGGAACCGATCTGCTCCGGCGCTGTGGGATGTGCAGCCCCTCCGCCCTAGTACGCTAGTACTCTTTATTATACTGTGGCCCTAGCGTAAGAAAGTGCGGGCATCAAGCGAGTCGCAGCGGCTGAGGCTGGTCGCCGAAGGTGACTAAAAAGCCGAAGCTGCGGAGGCGAGCGTTGACAGCTTCGGTTCCAGACAAGTTCGGTTCGGTTGGCAGTCCATGACAGAATATTTTATCATAATATCGAATATTTAGTGTCATACTTAATTTCCCACTTTCCCGGACTCTTTCCTTTTCTTAATCGACTTGCCACAGAACCGAAGCTGTCAACCCCGATTCCACGTGGTCTTGTCTGCCCTACCCCTAGAGTGTATATATGAAATGAAATATTATTTATTTGCAATAGATATAGTTTTCATTGTGGTCTTGAGATTTACATCGTTTCATATATCTAGACTTAAATAAGTCATGCAAATGTTTTTACAAAGGACATTCACAATAAGTACTAAATTTGACCTCACAAGTCATATCGTATCTAAACGTTAAATTTGTGAGCTGCTGTTGACATTTTCATGAACTACTTAACTAAATTATTTACTAAATTATTATTATTACTTATTCTACATATGTGATACATCAAAATACTCTTTCATATTGTAAAAACACTTTCCAACAAGCCACGAGAACAGTTGGTACTTAAATTTATTAGATGGTAGTTGCTTGAACCGATTTGGTAGGTGGTTATAAATTTTTATACACATCGCATAGCAATTTCTACCCTTCATTGCCGTGTGCATTTTCGGAGCAACCAGTCTGTCTGGGTACCTGGTGTTAAAGTTAACAGTTTCACTTTTTTTCTTAAACAGCTCGGTATGGAGTTTTACAAATATGCTGACCTCGAGAATATACATGGAATACACCGTCAACAACCCTAGTTCGATAAATGAGCTTTTACAGGATATAAAAGCCCGGAGGCGCGGAGGGAGGGCAGCCCCCGGCCGCCGTAAGAAAGTGCGGGCATCAAGCGAGTCGCAGCGGCTGAGGCTGGTCGCCGAAGGTGACTAAAAAGCCGAAGCTGCGGAGGCGAGCGTTGACAGCTTCGGTTCCAGACAAGTTCGGTTCGGTTGGCAGTCCATGACAGAATATTTTATCATAATATCGAATATTTAGTGTCATACTTAATTTCCCACTTTCCCGGACTCTTTCCTTTTCTTAATCGACTTGCCACAGAACCGAAGCTGTCAACCCCGATTCCACGTGGTCTTGTCTGCCCTACCCCTAGAGTGTATATATGAAATGAAATATTATTTATTTGCAATAGATATAGTTTTCATTGTGGTCTTGAGATTTACATCGTTTCATATATCTAGACTTAAATAAGTCATGCAAATGTTTTTACAAAGGACATTCACAATAAGTACTAAATTTGACCTCACAAGTCATATCGTATCTAAACGTTAAATTTGTGAGCTGCTGTTGACATTTTCATGAACTACTTAACTAAATTATTTACTAAATTATTATTATTACTTATTCTACATATGTGATACATCAAAATACTCTTTCATATTGTAAAAACACTTTCCAACAAGCCACGAGAACAGTTGGTACTTAAATTTATTAGATGGTAGTTGCTTGAACCGATTTGGTAGGTGGTTATAAATTTTTATACACATCGCATAGCAATTTCTACCCTTCATTGCCGTGTGCATTTTCGGAGCAACCAGTCTGTCTGGGTACCTGGTGTTAAAGTTAACAGTTTCACTTTTTTTCTTAAACAGCTCGGTATGGAGTTTTACAAATATGCTGACCTCGAGAATATACATGGAATACACCGTCAACAACCCTAGTTCGATAAATGAGCTTTTACAGGATATAAAAGCCCGGAGGCGCGGAGGGAGGGCAGCCCCCGGCCGCCGTAAGAAAGTGCGGGCATCAAGCGAGCCGCAGCTGCTGAGGCTGGTCGCCGAAGGTGACCAAAAAGCCGAAGCTGCGGAGGCGAGCGTAGGTGCTGCACTTTCTTACGCTAGGGCGGAGGGGCTGAACATCCCGCAGCACCGGAGCAGATCGGTTCCACGGAAAAGTCAGATTAGTTTAGTGTCCTGACACTTTTAAAGTGCTCATTGACTTTCGGGATTATAAAATTTCGAGATTTTAAAAATTTCGGGATTATGAAATTTCGAGATTTTCAACTTTCGATTTTCTGAAAATAGGTAATTTGAGCTTCGGTTTATCGAATATCAGCTTTTTGAACTTTCGGAATTTTGACCATCGGTATTTCAACTGTAGGTATTATGAACTTTCGGGATTTTCATACGTAACCCGCCCAGCTGTGGAACGCTATAGGCTAGATTAAATTAGATGTATCCCACTACGCTGGATTTTTGCAATGACAGTTTGACAGTCGATTTTTTTATGTACCAATAGTAGAAGGGGGCATTACCATATCTCTAATACAGCTGAGACCAGCTGAGGGTTCTTCATCAAATAAATAATAAATAAATAAATATCGGACAACCTCACACAAATCGATCTAGTCCCAAATTAAGCTCTAGAAGGCTTGTGTTATGGGTACTAGACGACGATATACATATAAATATATACTTAAATACATAGAACAACCATGATGATAGATAAATATATACTTAAATACATAGAACAACCATGACCCAAGCACAAATATTCGAGTTCATCACACAAATATTTGCCCTGGCCGGGACTCTAACCCGGGAACGCCGGCTCAGTAGGCAGGTGTTTACAAACCGAGCCAAACGCGTCGTCAAAATACTTCAGACCTTGGATTTTTGACATCAAATGAAGCGGCCCACCAAGTTGAATATTAAAATACTTAAACGGGTTTACTCACGTCGTAGAAATCGAATAACGCTCGACATGTTTCGAATCGGTACGCGATCCATCATCAGGAGAGACGATCAGTCGCGACGGCGGCCAACCGAACACAACAAGTTGAATATTTTTTGTAAAGGCGGTATGTCGATCTCTAATAGTTTGGTTGGGCTCTTGTCAGGGACGTATTTTGAAATTTGGCGCCCCGGGCTTATAAGTTTCGCCGCCCCAGAAGTCAAGGGAATATTTAACTTTTTTTATATATGATGGTAGTTGTGTCTATCAAGCACTTAGTTATAGCAAGTGTAAGGGTTGGGTCATAGGAAAAAAAGCATTATTGGCCATGACACAATGAGATGAAAGCGCGAGCGCAGCGAGCGCCAAATTTTTCGGCGATGGGGTACGTAGTAAACACAATCAGATGAAAACACGAGCGCAGCTAGCACGAAATTTTGCGGCGCGGGGGTGCGTAGTAACACAATTAGGAAAAAACGCGAGCGTAGCGAGCGCGAAATTTTTCGGCGCGGGGGTACGTAGTAACACAATCAGAAAAAAACGTACGTAGACTACGTAATATAGTATATATTGTAACAGAAATAGATATTAACGCGAGCGCAGCGAGCCCGTAATTTTTCGGCGCGAGGGTGCGTAGTAACACGATCAGATGAAAACGCGAGCGCAGCGAGAGCGAATTTTTTCGGTGCGGGGGTGCGCAGTAACAAAATTGACCGATATAGTGTAAAAAGATCCGATCTGGCAACGCTGATACAATGTATGGCCTATTGCCCCTGCACCTCTCGCCGCGCCGCCCCGCGACCTCGCTCGGCGCACCCTATATTTGGAGCATGTTCTTACTTACAGACGCGCCCCGAAGATATTGACGAACATACAAGCATGTTTTCGACCAAGACTAACTCTAGTTTTTGTTATTTTTCATGTTAATTTTAAATTGTGGATTGACAAAAAAAATTTGAGAAGTAATAGTTGGTTGAATGGCGCCAATACCAAAACAAAATGCAATCGGCCAGGGGCGCCTACGCCGCCCCTGTCGGTTTGGCGCCCCGGGCTACAGCCCGGATCGCCCTAGGGTAAATACGTCCCTGGCTCTTGTGTTTTCTAATCAGAGTACTCCAGATCTTCGATTACCCTAGTTTTTAGGGTTCCGTACCCAAAGGGTAAAAACGAGACCCTATTACTGAGACTTCGCTGTCCGCCCGTCCGTCCGTCCGTCTGTCCGTCCGTCCGTCCATCTGTCACCAGGCTGTATATCAAGAACGGTGATAGCTAGACAGTTGAAATTTTCACAGATGATCTATTTCTATTGCCGCTATAACAAAAAATACTAAAAATAAAATAAAAGAAACATTTAAGGGCTCCCATACAACAAACTTGTTTTATGGTACGGAACCCTTCATGCGCGAGTCGGACTCGCACTTGGCCAATTTTTATAGTTTACGCTTTATGTGGCCATTAAACCCTAACTCTGTACCAAATTTCAGCTCTCTGAATTTATGGGAAGTACTACTTCTTTACTGATGATCATGAGTGAGTGAGTGAGTGAGTGAGTGTCGTAAATGCGAAACTTTGCTTTCGCTTAACTTCGGAACTAAATGACCTACAGACTTGAAATTTTGGATTTTAAGTAATGTGATTATAGCTTACTGGATGACGAAAATTTCTGCGTTCTGGTCTTATCCAGAGGTGCTCAAATAGGGGCCTGAAAATGCGGCGAAATGGTTCCAGTAAAGGCGGATGGTACGGCAGTGTTTGCTTCGCGCTCGACTTGGCGGGGGCACTGCCGTGCCCCCAGATCATAATATCCTTTGCGATGGGGGTTAAGACAAACTTAATGCACAGTTATAAATAGATTTATGAAACATGTAACGTCTCATTTTTTTTAATTCACCCTGGAAGTGCTCATGGTGACAGGGAAAGTACAGGGAAGGCGACCAAGAGGTCCTATACGGTGGACAGACCAGATCCGAGATAATTGCAACTCGAAAGTCCACGAGGCATTGCACAACGCCGAAGACCGCAGCAAGTGGAAGGCGATCGTGCACAAAATAATTCGTGGAGGTTACTACACTCAGCAATGAGGAACACGACACAAGGAGGAGGAGGTATACACACTTCTATTTTTATATAAAAGAGACCGAGAATCGAACCCGGTACCTCTGGAACCCGCTGGACTGGCAAACCGGGTTCGATTCCCGGTCTTTTTCACCAGGTTACGCATTTCAACATTTCTTTGAGCTTTGATTTTCGTATAAATGGTTTAATCCACAGTTAATTTAAATTTCCTATCCCCGGACTGATCCTTTAGAACTTCCTCCCTTGCGCACCGCGCTAGTCCAGTGCAGGCTACCTATATAGTAACAAAAAACGGCGCCTCCCCTCCCGGACCTCACTGCATTCATTAATTGCTAATTTACAGCCCACGGGTCAAATGTATGGCTGCTTTATGAGATGCGTTCCCAATCCAATCGTTTATTGCGATTGCAATAAAGCATTGTGAGGATAAATAGGAAAGTAATCTATACACATTAAAACAATAATATGACAAAAGAGTAGTAAGAGAACGGTTTCCTTACTTTTTACAAAAGAGTGATAAGTTATTATAACAAAAAACCGACCAAGTGCGAGTCAGACTCGCGCATCAAGGGGTTCCGTACAAACACTTCCAATTTTAACTGGCCGGGTTAAGTTAAGTTTGCACCTGGTATGTTTGATGCCGGACACAAAATGAGGTACAGAGTTAAAGCAACCGATCACTTTTGTTGTACGGAAGCCTCACTTAAATATTGATTTTATTCTGTTTTTAGTATTTTGTTGTTATAGCGGCAACAGAAATACATTATCTGTGAAAATTTCAACTGTCTAGCTATCGCGGTTCATGAGATACAGTCTGGTGACAAACGGACAGACAGACAGACAGACGGACACCGGGGTCTTAGCAATAGGGTCCCGTTTTTTATCCTTTGGGTACGGAACCCTAAAAATTGGGCTTAATCGCGCTTAACAAAGTGTTCATTTAATTACCTCGACGTTACGGACGTGATTTTACGTCCATTGTCTAGAAAGAACTGAAGGCGGGCATCAGCATCTGCTTTCACACGAATATTGAACTACCCGCACTTGGTCTTTATTACCAGTTTTTTTTTTTCATGACCATGGAATCAGTGTCCTTCAGTCGATTATATCAGTTTGCTCACTGGGGTTGCCACACGACCGACACACCACACTTGCGATATCTGTACTCTTACCATGAGTTAACGTGACCGTACTCGTTAGCGACTGCATAAACAATTTGTATGAAGAGTTAGTTCTACAAAGTCGCTGCACTATTCTCCATACAAATCGTTCACGCTGTCGCTAGCGATTACCTACAGTCACGTTAACACATGGTAAGGGTGCTGTAGCTTGCGAACGGCCCTTTTTATGTGAATTACAGTTACTGATCACTGGATTCCACGAAGACGAAACCTTAAATCGTCCTCCCTGTTGAAATTCGTGTACATTTTCTTATTTCCTGCGAGAAAATGTTCACGAGAAAGGATTTTGGGATTATGACGATCAATCCAGTGGTTTGGTTCTGATTCTAGCAAATGTTCGCCTATGGCTAATCATTGAACCGACGCATTACTGCCGCATACTGGGCCGGCGGTCCCGGGATCGAACCCCGCGGCCAGGGCAAATGTTTGTGTGATGAAGTCGAACATGGATGCTTGTGTCATGGTTGTTCTATATATTTAAGTATATATCTATCTATATAAGTACGTATATCGTCGTCAAGTACCCATAACACAGGCCTTCTTGAGCTTAATTTGGGACTAGATCGATTTGTGTGGGGTTGTCCGATATTTATTTACTTATATTTATTTATTTATTTCAAAACGGCCCTGTGTTTGGTAACTGCGGATTATCCAATCCAACTGCGACAAATATATCGTTATAAGATATATAAAAAAAAAATTAAGTTTGGTTTTGTTGGAGAGAAAATTATATTTCTCGTTGCATGAGTTGGCTCGGTTTGTAGAGACCTGCCTACTGAGTCAGCGGTTCCGGGTTCGAATCCCGGCAAGGGCAAATTTTTGTGTGATTAGCTCGAATAATATTTGTGCCTGGGGCATGAATGTTATTTGTATTTAAGTATGTAATTTATCTATATAAGTATGTTTATAGTCGTCTAGTGTCCATAACACAAGCCTACTAGAGCTTACGTGGGTCTAGATTGATTTGTATGAGGTTGTCCGATATTTATTAATTTATTTATGACTGCAACAGATATAAATAAGATTGTATTATAAAAATATATCAAATTAGCTTTTGTCGAAGAGAAAAATATATTTCGCGTTGCATGAGTTGCGTCATTCTAAATGTAGTACAACTTCGTCTTTTTGTTCACTATTTTGCTTCTCTAGAGAAATTGTTGTTGAGCCAAGTTTGGCGTGTTCTTGCATCACTACATAGTATAAAACAAAGTCGCTTCCTACTGTCGGTCCCAATGTGTGCTTCAGATCTTTAAAACTACGCAACGGATTTTGATGCGGTTTTTTTAATAGATAGAGTGATTCAAGAGGAAGGTATAAATTATGCGTGTATTATACATGCATAATTTATCAGCATTACACCCGTGCGAAGCCGGGGCGGGTCACTAATATAGTATATAGTAGAACAGCGAGCTGAAAAGGCCAAACTTAGGGATAACTTGGTATACTTAAAATCAATTGTGTAATATTTCATTTAGGGGGCTTTATTGGCCGAGCGAACAAAACGACTTCGGTATAGATTGGAAGAATTGTTTCTATGTTCGTATGTACGGATGTCGAGTTGCCCAGATGTCCGGCAGTTCTCGCCTGCGGGTCGTATTTCTCAACTGATTCTGATGAAATATTGTGTAGATTTTTTTCAAAATGGTGGTCAGTGATTGTTATAAAAAAACGGGACTTAATCGTGTTCAAAAAGTGTTTATTTAATTACCTCGACGTTTCGATCGTGACACTTCGTACTCGAAGGGACTGAAGAGGCGGGCATCACCGTGTAAGTCTATATCAATAGGTATACTGTATACTCGTGTGGTGTTAAGCGGTCAAAATGGTCATATCAAATTGACGAAGCAGTTAGCTCATCATCGTTATATTAGCCGTCCGACGGCCATTGCTGGACAAGGATCCCAAGGATCTCCGATAAGAAAAACAACTGTATTCAAATCTGCTTTCATATGTATTAGAATCGATTACTATTAGATACTAAGTCAAATATTTTGTAATTAGAGACATTTCAAAAAGCTACTGTTTATATATTTTTAATTTTTAGCTGGTTCGATTCCCGGGTGAGACAAGGAAATGGTAGAATCTCTTTGAATGCAACTTTTGTTTCTTTTTAATTATAAGCCAACTTAATGATTTTTGAGTCCAGTGCCCTTAATTTTTTTCAACACTGTATCACAATCATAATTATTTGAAAGTGTTATTGGTGAAGCTGATGAAGTATGTAGCTGTCTCTAACCCTATCCAAAGCCTCCTTGACTTTCCCATACGTCCTGACGACTACATGCATTGTACATTGTACAAGGCTTGTACCTTGTACCTGCATGTAGGTACTACAAGCATGCACGAAAAACATGATAACGCGCCCATACCGAATTCCACTCGGAAAATTTTCAGATGTTTCGCAATTATAGTGTCCAGGTGGTGGGGTGACGAGATCGATCGGCGATCGCGCATGTGTGCCGAAATAAACGAGCTGCGGGGAAAAAATCCGCACGTCAAAATGGACGCGAGTATAGTCGGTGCGGGGAAACTGGCTCACGCCGGAACTGGAGCAGACGCTGCGACTGGGACTTTCTATCACAAATATTACCCTTGCTCCACACTACTTGTGAAGTTGGCCGAGATTGGGCGAATATGATAGTGTGGAGAGACACTTCGCTGTGGAAACTCATACTTGGGCAAACTTCGCCTCGGCCAACTTCGCGAGGAGTGTGGGGTCACAATTATACAAATTGACTTAGTCACGAAGTTTTTGATAGATTATTATCTAAAGTTGGCAAAATCTAATTTTCTACTGTATCTTACTCATATCAGCATGAACAGCAAAGCCAACACCAAAGTTTGGGTGCAGTAAGTTTATCCTATTGGGTTATATACACCCTATTGGGTCGAAGTGTGTCCGTAAGGAGCCCTAAAATAAGATAAGACCCAAAATATTCGTGTGCATCTCGAAAATATTTGTCCTTAGCGGAATTCGAAGCCAGAACCGTCGGCTCAGTACTACTACTGTGGAATCACATCATTTAGGTTTGGTATATTTTGGTAGAACTAGAAACAAAATGAAACATATTGTTCTCTCTTTTGATCTTCACAAAATCCGCCTGAAAACGACATTTTATTGGCTTAATATGCCACGTAATTGTTCGGGGGATGCGGATGTGGCAACACGATCGTCCGACGGGTGTGCAATTGTGCATCGTTAAGACTGTCTAGGAACGCGCGCCAATCGAAACCGGATGGCGGATTTGGTACATTGGTGCGCGCTGTCGTATACGCTTCTAGCACGAGTCGTGGCATAACATAATACGATACAATACAACACAATAGGCTACGTTTGGGTAGTGGAGAACGGTACCGTATTAAAACGTTTAAAATCTCACAAAAAAAAAAAAAACACTAAGCATATGCCAGTTCTCGTCTCGCGCACTACATCGGTGCAACCGTCACCAAACAGTCTGTCGGGGGGTAGCCCCCCTAAAAAAACTGCACCACCCCTACCCCGGCACTGACGCGCCGTTTCGGCTCTGTTTACCCTTAATTGGAGCTGTGTTGCGACGCCGTTAGATTTGATTTGTTATGGTATGGTGCCGAATCGGGGTAATTAGTCAAATTAGGAGGGTAATAATGGAGGATAATTAATTAAAAAAAAAATTGAGGCTTGTTAAATTTAAATTTTTATTCTCAAGGATAGGTAAATGTCCTATGTTTGACATCGTGATTTCAAGAATTGGCGGCCTGAACTTAGCTAAGCATTGAGGTTAAAGTTGCCAACTATTGGGGAAATTACCTTACTTCTGATTGATGTCAACATAACAATTACTAAACGAACTGTATAACATGGCTGAAATTAAAACGGGTTACCCAAATATTGAAAACATATGTCACCATATCCTACTTTAAATACAGAAGTCTGACTAATCCGGTACCTACTGTTAAAAACGAAGGGGTGTCGGATTATAGAAAAGTTCGGATTACTTTATAAAAAATATAATCACTAAAATAATATCGCAACGTAGGAATAGACAAAGTTGGGATAAACTCCCATTTTTTTTGTTAAAATCACAAAATATAGGAATATTTAAAAATGTGCGTTCCCATTGAGGGTCCACGTTGGAATTTCGAGCTTTTGAATGTGTCAGTCTTTAGTAAAAGTTCTCAAAAGATTGTAAATTCATCCTTTAATTTGTAAAAGTCGGCACTCTAAAGTTACATTCGGTTAAAGGTGGACCCTCAGTTGTGCCTGTCAGGTACCCATATGTATGCATGTGTGATGAACTCGAATATTTGTTCCTGGGTCATGGATGTTATCTATATTATGTATTTATATATTATGTTTATGGTCGTCTAGTACCCATAGTAAAAGCTTTGCTTAGAACTAGGCCGATTTGTGTAAGATTGTTAATAAAAACAAATAGATAAGTCGTAAAAAATGGTGGTTGTGTAAAGTGCAGATGGAAAGTGCCTTACTTATTAGACGTACGAGTACCTACTCTCTCGACTCTGCTGTACTTATCTTCAAATGCCAACTTGCTGATATCACTTTAGTATCTACTTACCACACATATGTTACTCTGACCTGTGACATGATCGAAATATCCAACAAATTGCTATACATCAATGTCAAAACGAATCCAGCTATTTATCCCGATTCGCGCATGTTTTTTTCCATTGTTTAGCGTGGCTACTAATGCTTTATTAGGAGCAATCTGACAATAGATGCTTACTCAGCGCCGTAAATCCGTCAGTGCTGGCGACCGGCCAGCGGCATACTTAGAGCCTGATGCTATGCGACTAAGGACGTAACAAGAATACATGTGTGCCTATTTAAGTGTTTTTCATTTTTAGGGTTCCGTACCCAAAGGGTAAAAACGGGACTACTGAGACTTCGCTGTCCGTCCGTCGTCCGTCTGTCACCAGGCTGTATCTCAAGAACGGTGATAGCTAGACGTTGAAATTTTCACAGATGATGTATTTCTTTTGCCACTAACAACAAATACTAAAAATAAAATAAAATAAAATAAAATAAATATTTAAGGGGGGCTCCCATACAACAAACTTACAGATAATGCTACGGAACCCTTCGTGCGCGAGTCCTACTCGCACTTGGCCGATATACTTATTGAAGTATTATGACGACGCGTTTGGCGCAGTTTGTAGACCACATGCCTACTGAGCCGGTGGTCCCGGGTTCGATCGCCAGGGCAAATATTTGTGTGATGTGATATTTGTGCTTGGGTTATGGGAGTCATGGTTGTTCTATGTATTTAAGTATTTATTTATCTATATAAGTATGTATATCGTCGTCTAGTACCCATAACACAACCTTTATTGAGCTTCATTTAGGACTAGATTGATTTGTGTGACTTTGTCCGATATTTATATAAAAAAAAACTTATTTATCTTCGGGACAAGGGCACACGACCAGCGTAGTAAAAAATATGCGTCACTCTGAATAACAAAGCCTATGGCCATTTATGGTAAGTTATTATGCAAAATCAGAATTAATTTTACGTTGCATGACGTATATTTCCACGTTACGTCGCAACGTTACGTCTTCACAAGGTTCTGCGTTACGACGGCGAGTTTTTTTTTATATTTATGACAAGTCAAGTTCAAGAACTATATCAGGGCTGTTTAGCGCTCACTACCAGTGACTCGGACTTTGTGTGGGAGTATAACCCGCTAATGGGACAATCTCCGCACGACAGGAGTCATTGGAAGGGTGACGCGGGCGCACTGGGCGCATGGACTGCGTCGTGAATAGCCTGAAATGGGTCAGCCTGACTTTTAGGACCGGGAGGAGACGGTGAAAGTGGAATTTTGGCCCTATATAAGGCCGGCTGTCCACGAAAGCGGAGCGGAGATTTAAAAGGACTTCTTTTGGGCTGCATAAAGACGCAGTCTGATTGGTTCATTTTCTTCGCCCCGCTACAGTGGACAGGCACCCTAAGTGTGCGCTTTTACTCAATTAGTATGTACCTACCAATAGGCTAGTTGACCCATTTTTGAACTATATTTGAAATGGTTTATAATGATCTCATAGACTGAGACGAGAAGAGGCTTTATTAAGAGAGACTAAGAAACTTCAAAGTGGAATGGATCTCCCCGGACGTCAAGAGTTTCCAACCCCGGCACTCATCGACTTAAATCACGGCACCCACCCTGTAAACTGGCAATGGCTCTAACTGAATCCAGATTGAGTCTGAAAGAAAAATGGACTACTGATTGGCAGTCAAAGACGAGTGGACCTATTAGAAGCCTTATCTCGCCCGGAGTGAAAATGAAGGGGTTCGGCCTCCCGCGTCACGAATGGTGCAAACTAAACCGACTGCGCACAGGGTGTGGGCGAAGCGCACATTTTAAAAATCTCTGCGGCTGGATCGATTCGCCCAGCTGCGACTGTTGTGCGGAATCGCAAACTGTCCATCACATAGTACAGGAATTCCCCTTCAGAGCCTACCCTGGAAACCCCGAAGACTTGTTCTCCTTCACAACTGACGCGGCTAAATGGCTAAGAACCTTGGATATCAATTTGTGACATAACTGTTGTATATATTTCGATTCCTTGTAATGTTTTTTACGCCATACGATTAAATAAATAATGATCTCATAGGCTCTAAAAAAATGTATTGTATTTTTGTGAGAGCTAGAATAGAAAGCTACATTTTATAAATTGAAAAGAGATTTCATGAACAGACAGAAACGTCGTCCGTCATTTTGCCTTTAGCTTATCTGTGACATGGCGTAGAATACCGCGTAAATGAATGACAAATGAACTGAAATGGCCTCTCCGATGGATGTTCGACATCCGACCGTCGTGAAGTGTTTCAAAATACAGAAAAAAAGCATATTTTGAAATTCAAATTTTTCAGCCATTTTATACTTTTATACTTAACACTATTCGAAATAAACATTCGTTTAAAATAATTCAACAGGAGTCAACTAGCCTATTTTTTACGACCTATGTTAATTACAAGCAGTTCCTCGAGGGCTTTTATTCCGCAATTTAAATAGTTATTTGTGCAACAAGAGAGCAAAGTTGTTTTTTGTTACGAGTGCTGATTTTATTAGGTATATTTTTTGCCGTAGCTCTATCATACAGCAGCAGCAGTTTTGTTTTTTCACGAGATTTTACGTGGTCATATACCTATTCTGTCAAAAAATCCCTAGAGCATTTTATTCTGCAAAGAGTTAGGAAGTTTAAGAAATGTGTAGGGTGCATATATCTTGAGTTGGAGAGGCGCTAACGCCGGCAGGCTGGCGAGCTGCCAGTGACGAATTTATGGATGCGTAGGGTGTCCACGGGCGAGGTGAATTCGGGATAAGTTAGAAGTATTTTTGGCAGACTGCAAAATGTTCATCTTAACCGCTGGACTTCATGTATATATATAAATGCAAGTGTCCTGACTGACTGACTCATCAACGCAGAGCCGAAACTACAAATGCTAGAGAGTTGAAATTTGCACACTAGGTTGCATTTATAAAGTGTACAAGAGGTAAGAAGCGATTTTGAAAAACTCAATCTCTAAGGGGTTTAAATAGGGGTGCAAAGTTTGTATGGGGGAAACTTTCTTTTTAGTGCTAGAGACTTGAAATTTTGTAGAAAGATTACTTATTCAAAAACACAAAAAGTACTTTCAGCGTTTTGGAAAATTTCACCTCTAAGGGGGTTAAAAAGGGGTGCAAGGTTTATATGGGAGAAACTTTTTTTTTTGAACTAGAGACTTGAAACTTTGTAGAAAGCTTACGTCATCAAATACAAAAAAGTAATTTCAGCGTTTTGGAAAATTTCACCTCTAAGGGGGTTAAAAAGGGGTGCAAAGTTTGTATGGGGAAATCCGCTAATCTATCTATCTATATATATAAATGCAAGTGTCCTGACTGACTGACTCATCAAAAGGCCAAGAGCGAGTCGGACTCGCGTACGAAGGGTTCGTTACTATTTCGTATACAATTGCAAAAAAACACGTTTAGCAATTTCAACATTACTTAGTTCTGAAAATAATAAAGATGTAAAATTTTCAAGATAATGGTTCCACGCGGACGAAGTCGCGGGCAACAGCTAGTATTACATATGACGGCGCGTAGGCAAATAATTAAGATGCCGGTTATTAGTAGTTTGATTTGATTATCCGATTTTCTGTGTAATTTAAACGGTTAATTTGATTTTACGATTGTAAATCGTAATAGCATAGTAACTTGTATATAATCTGTGGTAATAGTAACTAGTGTTGTTTACATCAATGAAATAGTTGAGGGTAACTTTAGATAATGCTTGACATTAATAAAAATGTTGAAGGTATATTGAAATAAGAGCGGGGCACCCCGAATAGGGTAGTAGGCAGACGCCAATCGGTGACAGCTGGTCACTTGACGGACAGCTGGGCACTTGACGGACAGCTGGGCACGAGTGTGCATGCATATTAACCTATTGGCTCTCAATCAGTGTTTATCTTGTTAATCTTTCTTTATTTTGATTCCAAGTGTGTTTAAATAAAACCAGTGATTGTTAATTATGATTAAAGTGATTTTATTTCTGTGTTTCTGGCATCTTGACTCCATAATGAGTGATGCTGGCGACGGACGTTCTGTCGATCGTTGTGCTGCCTTTCCCGGTGCTTCTATACATATATATATATTTTTATAATGGCTAACTTTTAGCTGTTTTGGCTAACATAAATTTTAATAAATACTTAGTTAACTTTCTGTCTATTTTACAAGGCTCAAATTGACAAATTATCACTGCTTGCAGGTAGGAGGATAAAGCAAAGAGCAATTATTCGTTATCTATTTTATTATTTTACTATTGGTATGCGGAGACCCAAAAATATCGAGCGGCTTTGACTCTTCCATATAACATTAGCCGCACTTACTGCCGGTTTTACTCCTACAGCGCATAAATAATGTAGTTATTTCAACAGCTGAAAATATCTATAATCATCAGATAATCCATTCACATCATCATTCATCCAACACATTCTCTCTCTATATTTGTTATTCTATGTATGTCATTTTATCATTTCAACAAAGAATTGGACAATGTTTAGTTTTCATTCAACCATAATTTCGTACAAAAATATTATGTTTTATATGATAGAGACTGGATGAGGTTCCAAAGACGCATTTGATATTCATTTTTGTTACTACCTTGCATGTGTGTCCCTCTATTGGGCAAAGGCCTCCTCTCTTTTTCGCCAGTCGTCTCGGTAAAGTCACCTGCAATAATTTCAACAAAATAAAACGATTATCCTGATTTGTTGTCGTCGCGTGGTCGCAGTAAATGTGTGCGTAGCCGCATACGTCGCTGCTGCAATTGAGTCGTAAACAGCACTTTAGAAAAGTGCGGTCTCGTGGTTGATTGGCATTTAATTGATTTATCAGTACTGACACGCCTGGAACAGACAACAGCCAAGTGCGAGTCGGGCATAGGGCGTATACGTACGCCGAGGAAACGAATCTTGTATGTATCCCGAAGAGTTTGGAATACGAAATAAAAAAGTTTATCAAATATTAAAATAATGGCAAATGAAGTTCGGGAAAGTGAAGGTAAGGAGTAGATTTTCTAACTTTTTAGGGTTCCGTAGCCAAATGGCAAAAAACGGAACCCTTATAGATTCGTCATGTCTGTCTGTCTGTCTGTCCGTCCGTATGTCACAGCCATTTTTTTCCGAAACTATAAGAGCTATACTGTTGAAACTTGGTAGGTAGATGTATTCTGTGAACCGCATTAAGATTTTGATGCAAAAATAAAAAAATAATAATAAATAATGGGGGCTCCCCATACTTAGAACTGAAACTCAAAAATTTTTTTTTCATCAAACACATACGTGTGGGGTATCTATGGATAGGTCTTCAAAAATGATGTCGAGGTTTCTAAAATATTTTTTTTCTAAACCAAATAGTTTGCGTGACAGACGCTTCCAAAGTGGAAAAAAGTTGCCCCCCCCCCTCTAACTTCTAAAATAAGGAAATGAAAAATCTAAAAAAAACATATGATGTACATTACTATAAAAACTACCAACGAAAATTGTTTTGAACGAGATCTAGTAAGTAGTTTTTTTTTAATACCTAACTTTGCAAGTTTGCACCTAATTTATATGGGGCGCTATACATACCAGGTGCAAACTTAACTTAAACACTTAGGGATGGAAAGTGTTTGTACGGAACCCTCGGTGCGCGAGTCCGACTCGCACTTGGCCGGTTTTTTTATATAGCTCTCAGTAAACATGAATAATGCACCCAAACTAAAATCTAAAACTTTAAAATCAAAGGTAAGAACGCAATGTTCACAGCACCATACGCCCTTTTTTGACACGACCGCGTGGTCGGACATCGCGTCGTGGCTGGCGCACGAGTGGGTGCTGCTGACAAAAGAACCACTAAAGAGACAGTATCTACGGACATATTAGACGGATTTAACACATTCACTGACAGCAACGAATGTATGCGTTCACCTTCATACAAGATTGTCTACGGACATATTAGACGGATTTAACACATTCACTGCCAGCAACGAATATAATTATGCGTTCACCTTCATACAAGATTGTGCTTAGGCCACGCCCCGTAGTGAACGCGTTAAACCGATAACTGTTAACGACTATCTCGCTAGACTGTAGGGTAAACATGTGAAAAAGAATTAGAATAGATCTTCTAAGTTTTTAAATATAGCTCTCAATTAACATGAATACTGTACTCAAACCAAAATCTAAAACCATTGATACAAAGATCAAAGCGCAAAGAAAAATGGGTAACCTGGTGGAAGAGACTGGGTATCGAACCCGGTACCTCTGGATTGTCGGTCCAGTGCGTTAACCTTTCCACCCTTACCGCCAGGCATCCCTTCGAATTTTTCCTTATGCTTTGTGTGTCGATCTTTGCATTGTTTATTTTGAAAGGCTTTACACCTTAGCGCTTTGATCTTTGTATGAATGGTTTAATATAATAATTGTGGAGCGTTCCCAAATTAAAAAATGAGATTACACATTATTAGTTTCATAAATCTACAAAATTTAAAACTTTAAAATTAGGTATCAATAGGGCGCGTGGTCGGACATGGCGTCGTGGCTGGAACACGAGTGCGTGCCGCTGGCACGCGCCGCTGGCCCGGAGCCAGGGGGCGCCTGACGAATTTATGCGCTTATACTGGAACTGGCCAAGTGACAATGCTTTGAAGCGGGGAAATAACTTAAAGGATGTAAGTTTTTAGAAGATTCGTTAAAAAAAAGGCGGTTCAGTGCGAGTCCGAGTCACGCAACGACGGTTGGCACAAAGTATGGAAGCACTGCATATTGCTAACAAAAATACTGTAATGATAATGACCGGGTTTTCAGTGCACAATAGTACATTACGCAACTAGGGTGGTAAACGATGAATTACAAACGAGTGTCTATTAGAAGCCCAAAGCCAAAGGCGAGGGCTTTAATGACACGAGTTTGAAATTCCTTTACCACCCGAGTCACGTACGACGTTTTTCATCACACTTTGGAGGAAATGAAAGAAAAGTAATAAATAGTAGGTAGTCAATACCAAAATTACTTACCGCCCTAGGGCGTATATACGACTTACCGCCCGGTTTTCTAGCATGTCAACCCATAACGAGTGATAAAAATGACTTACCGCCCTAGGGCGTAATTTACGACTTACCGCCCGCTGTTCTAGCATGTAAACCCCTGTTTACGAGCAAGTGTGATGAAAATGATTTAACACTAGACAGTAGGCGTCTTATCATTCGTGCATCGAAAACCCCGAAGGTAATGACCGACCAACTTCTATCCTGTTTCTCTTTGGCCCCATGGTTAACTGATAAAAAATGCCTTGTAGCATTAAATCCGCCTTTTGTACCAACTATTTTGTACTGTGCAATACAGTTTAAATAGATAAATAAAACTTAACTTTGATCTTGAAAAACTGTAAGTACCCATAAATCGACATAGGTCGAATTCGTTTATGAACTGCAAATAACTTAGTAAGTAATCACAAAAAGCAGAAACAAGTATTTAATATTAATTTCAGCTAGATACCTCCGCAGCGTTCTGAGGAAATAACCTAAAATTAAAAATTTAATACAAACTGGTCATCATGAGACCCTCATTCAATGAGTGATATAGATAATGCTACGAACACTGAACATAACTACAAAATTTGGAATTATTAGCTTCAATATTGGCTGAGATTTTGTCACCTGTTCCAATTAAAGCTAAAATCTTGGAAACTACTGGTCGTATTTTCACCAAAAATGGCTAAGAACCATTTCGACGGACAAGCCTATCGATTAAAAAAAACGCACTCAAATTGGTTCATCCGTTTGGGAGCTACGATGCCACAGACAGACACACAGATACACAGGTTAAACTTATAACACCCCACTTTTTTTGTCGGGGGTTACAGTTCATTCAGGCTGATACAAAAATCAGCTATGCAAATATGTAGATCTAGGGCCAAGTGTTCCGACAATCAGTATATAGGATTTAAAATAACCATTTTTGTGTAGATTAGAACAAAAATGAGACGAAACCCAATGATCGCCAAGAATGGCAAGTTTAACCGCAATGCGCGTTTTTCACCTTTAATTAAACTTTTTTATTTTCCAACCGAATCGCAACAGCCAGCATCACAAAATGTCAAAATGTAGAAGCGGAGAAAAAAGGCCGTTGGTGTTTTTTAAAAATAGAACTGTAGCAGAACGAATTTTCAAATAAGGAACGCCTAAAAAGCCGTCCGGAGTAACGGTTGTCTGATGGCCAGTGACTGACGTGATTTTGTCTCGATACTAGTGATTTGCATTGGGTTTGGGTGCTGTTAAAATTGTTTATCCAATTTATTGTTACCGGTATGATATTATGTTGGTTACAGTAGAATTTGGAACTAAGATCGTGATCAAGTTACTCTAGCTGCTATTTTACTACATAAGTAACTTTAATTACTATATTTAGTTCGCGTGAAAAAATAATGAAAAAACAATGTCATCAAAAGGAAAAAACGGAACCCTTATAAGATCACTTTGTTGTCCGTCCGCCCATGCGTCCGTATGTCTGTAAAGACACTTTATCTCACAAACGCATGGAGGTATCAAGTTGAAATTAAAACCATATACTCAGGGCTTGAAAATCAAATATAAGTTAACTTAAAAAAAAGATACGGCTGTTAATGCCGCAATAAACGTATATTTCGATACTCAAAGAAATTTTAAATTTATAGGGTATTTATTGTTCGGTAAAATAGAACTATAAAATTCGGCAAGTCATACCGTCTTATTGAAGAAGTATAGGGAAAAGCCTGAAAAATAGGAACACATTTGTAATTAAATAAAAAAATATATAGTCGTTATTTAAAGTATGTAATCAATCATCCGCTTTTTTTTGTAAGCATATTGGTAGCAATGTCTGTTTCATATCATTACTTGAATTGAAAGCAAAAAAGAAATTTCGAATTGAGTTAAAATGTAAAAGATACAATTTTGTATAAAAAATCATTAGTACATTTTGATTTTTGGCACCCGCGGACCTGCCCTAAAGTCGGCACGCAAAAAACCGAGGTGAAATGGATATTGAAAATGAACATTATAATACCACTATACTTTTAAACTTGAAGAAAACTAAGTCGGTAGACATTTTTAAATTTCATTCCACTATTTGAGAGCAACTCATAAAGACAGACGTTGATTTTTTGTTAGTAGCGATTGTTGTTGAGATAATTTATGTGGCATAGACAATTTGTTAGTTCGTTGATTGAGGTGCTACTCAAACTGGCCGAAGCATTAACTTTAAAATAAACGATTGATTTTTTTACTGCTTTTTATGTGTGTTAACTTTTTATTTGAACTTTGTCCATTCGGCGATTTACTAGTCTAGGTCGTCTATTTTGCCTATAAGACCTAATATTTGGATTCTGTCAGATTTTTTTGGCCAGGCTAGGCAGATCAGATTCTGACTATACAAGGAGAGCTCGATAAGGTATGACAATATCATCAATTAAGCATTTTTTTTATCACTGCCATACAAACATTTATATAGATTTTTGGGTGAATACTCAGTGTTTTTAAGGCGTTTTTTTGGCATTCTCCTTTTTACAAATATTGTTAAAATAGATGATTTCTGAAGCTACTCCCGAGTGTGATCCTAGTTAGATCATAATTAAAACGGTGGACTCTTCCGTTGCGGTAATAATCGTGAAAAAATTGGGCAAGTGCGAGTCCGACTCGCGCATGAAAGGTTCCGTACCATAATCTATAACAAGTTTGTTGTATGGGTTATATTTATTTTATTTTATTTTTAGTAATTGTTGTTATAGCGGCAATAGAAATACATCATCTGTGAAAATTTCAACTGTCTAGCTATCACCGTTCTTGAGATACAGCCTGGTGACAGATGGACGGACGGACGGAAGGACGGACTGCGAAGTCTCAGTAATAGGGTCCCGTTTTTACCCTTTGGGTACGGAACCCTAAAAAGAATGTCGCTAGAACCGCGCTGTTAGAACGCTCGGAGAACTTTGAATTCAAGATACATTCGGCGATATTCGTCTAGATGTGAAAGAAAATGTCGTATGTAATGATTACTGCAAATAAAACAGATCGCTAAAGCTGACATAACAAGGATAGACCACGGACCAAATGTCATTAGAAATAACTTCATTGAATACCTTCTATATTTTGTAAGAACTTGGATATAATATTGCCTACCATCTATTGCCTATTATCTACCATTGTTTAATTTAAGATTTCTCATGTAATATTTTTCTTGTTGGTGTGCAATAAAGTGTTGTTGTATTGTATTGTATTGTATAATATAATTTAAAACTGGCCTCCTAATTTAAGTAACGGATTCTGGAACGGTTCTCCGACAGTCGTTTCTTCGATGAACTGATCGCCGGCAGAACGTTTCGTTTATGGTTATTTCATCGAAAGAACTTTTCGTCTACGCATGTTTCATACATGAACTGTTCAACTTCGAACGTTTCGCCGACAGATTGGTTCGCCTACACACACTTCACCGGTGAGACTTTTCAGTGAATTGTGCGTTCACCTATGCACGATTCAGCGGTGGGACTTTTCAGCGACGAGTGCCTTCACCTATGTACGTTTCACAGGTGGGACTTTTCTGCGACAAGTTTAAGAAAGATGATGATAATAATATTATAAACAAGGTCCGGAATTTTTCATAGCAAATGTCAAACTTTGATAGGGTTCGACCAAAGTGTTTTATCGACTATCGATGCATAATTTTCACAACATCGTTAAAGTAATGAGTAATGAAATCAGGCTTTTGGATATATACACTGGCGTTCAGCTAATTAGCGACATCATTATTTTATTCCATACAACTGCATATAAAATATGACTTTAGAAATTCTATGAACAACGTTTGCCAATTTTATTATTAACTAAGAGACGCCCGCAACTTCGTCCTCGTATTTTTTTATCTACTGAGACGGATAAAAAGTATTCTATAACCATCTTTGGATGCCATCCCTGTACCAAAATTGGTTAAAATAATGTCCAGCCGTTTCGGCGTGATCCGAGGACAAAGAAAATTATGACCAACAGATGGCGCCAGGCAGGCATGGCGCCGCGCGCCCATACAAAACAAATGACGACCGTGCATCACGAAAATGAAAAATTAAATCGTGACCCCTTTCCGTAGAAAATATCATTTCAATACAAATCTAGAATTTTATAATAGTATAGATAACATGGTGTACACGTGTTTAAACAAGTTTTAGTATAGTGCAAATGAAATTTCTGTAAAACATATTTTTTAGAAAATAGACATATTATTATGTGTATTCCGTTTCTAATTTATTAAAGTATGGAGTTGTAAGTTGTAAAAAGTGTTAATTTGAACATGTCTAGTTTCTAGAGTACAAGTTTTATAGAAACTTTATTTTCCCTATAGTAAACCTTGTTTAAACACCCATACTTCATGTTATTAATAATAAAAATGGTCAACCGCATCTTACATTTTTCATCAAAAGTTATATTTTATACGCAGTTGTATGAAATAAAATAATGATGTCCCTAATTGGCTGAACGCCACTGTATATATCCAAAAGTCTGATTTCATTACTTTAACAATGTTTCGTTAAGTGAAAACTATTTATCGATAGTCGATAAAACACTTTGGTCGAACCCTATCAATGTTTGATTTTTGCTATGAAGAATTCCGGACCTTGATTATAAATAATAATTATGTGACTTTTTTATTGCAGGCATCAAAATACGTGTGTGATTCTTTAAAACGAGCCGAAGACGAGTAAATATACGCTAAAATCAGCCATATCTATATCAAATTCCAGTGTTAGTAGAGCCCTGCTCCTAAGCAAAATGTACACAGCGAGGGGTGATTTTATATTGGTTTTTTACATAGACAGACAGACATAAAAAAATAAGATTTTCAGACTCTTCTAGTTCGTTGTGCTAGCAGCTACCTGCGTACCAAATTTCAAGTTTCTAGGACAAATGGAAGTACCCTATATTTTTTCAGTTACCGGTAATTTGTATGGAAACACCTTTTTTAATGACTGTACCTTTTGATTGCGTTGACTCCGAAGTTTTGTGTTTTCAAGTGACTACAGACTTGAGTATATGGTTTTCATTTCAACTCGATACTTCCACGCGTTCCCGAGATAAAGGGTCATGACAGCAGACGGGCAACAGAGTTATTCTATAAGGGTTCCGTTTTTTCGTTTTGAGGCACGGAACCCTAAAAACGGAAAAAAACAAATAAATAGAAAAAATATCTAAATTTTTACATAGTGTCGGCCATAGTTAAGAACTTTGTACCTACCTATATTATAATTTCTAATTTGGTACGTTTAATGATGTTGGTCATTTGCTTACCGCTTCTTCTGAAGATAGATATTATAGAAAAGTTATGATATGGATGTATGTTGTAAAGGGTCTTGATAGACAGACGGGCAACAAAGTGATTTTAAAAGGGTTCTGTTTTTGAGGTACGGAACTCTAAAAAAACACAGATTACGAACGATTTTTGCGCTTATTATTATACAATTTGTGTACTAGGCGTCTGTTTGCGGTCAATTTATTTTGCCGTTTTAGGCGATATGTTTGAAGTAGCCTCACTTTTATAAAACGAAAATATCCAAAAATTTTAACCAAGTAAATTAAAAAACCAATTAAAATTAAAATCTATTCCCACAAATAAAGAAAGAATCACTCAACATTTGTCAGAAAAGAGTCAAATGGACTTAAAATCATATCTAAACGGGTTGGCACACATTTGTCATTTAATTAAGTAATTTCTGTTGGCATTTGTTAATAAAATTGCTAATCATAATTAAATTTTAAGTAGGCAGTGAACACAAATAGTAAATCTTACTTAGTCCAAAATTATGTTTTGTATACTTAGGAGCAAGTTAGTCCAAAATTATGTTTTGTATGGGCACAAGTTAGTCCAAAATTATGTTTTGTTATTTCATAATGAATGATAATTTTTATAAGTAGTAGGTATGCGGGCGCCAACTCCAATTTTTTTTTTTTTTTTTTTATGATAATGTGTTAAGTACATAGTTACTTTGGAGAATCGAGAGATGACTTAGAATGTATGTAATGTACTATAAATATATTCACATCTTTATATTAGGGTGGAGCGTTTTCCTTTTATTTTTGTCATGTAATGGTTGAAAAAAGGTTCCTTTTGATCTCAATAATGTGTAGTTTTTTTTTTAATTATTTTTCATTTAATTGCCCCCGCAATCCGATTTAAAAACTACAAAATTGTATGAACGTCGCAAAAAATACATGTTGGTATTTTTTTTCATCATATTTTGTTTTTATAGAACCATGAACACTATATTCAGTTCACCCAAATTTGAAATAATAAAATAAAACTTCATAACCCTCATTTCATTAATCATGGATATTTCCATACTAACTTCAAGATGGATAAGGGGGCAGAAGATAAACTGTAAATAGAATACAATTTTAAAATCTTATCAATGCCCTCATTAGACACATTTTGTATGCTGCCAATGATGGTTATTTGTTGTGTAACTTCGAGAAGATATGTTCGGTATACTATATACCTACCTATTATTTGTTCCAATTAAAAAAATATTCATTCACCTATTACTTTCGTTTTAATAACACATAAAACCTACTACCCTTACTAATATATATATTTCCCATTCAATATTGTTCTGCGTGTACTAAAAACCATTGACCACTTTCGAACCTTAATTCTTAATCGTCGCAGAAAAGTCCCACCTGTGAAACGTACATAGGTGAAGGCACTCGTCGCTGAAAAGTCCCACCGCTGAATCGTGCATAGGTGAACGCACAATTCACTGAAAAGTCTCACCGGTGAAGTGTGTGTAGGCGAACCAATCTGTCGGCGAAACGTTCGAAGTTGAACAGTTCATGTATGAAACATGCGTAGACGAAAAGTTCTTTCGATGAAATAACCATAAACGAAACGTTCTGCCGGCGATCAGTTCATCGAAGAAACGACTGTCGGAGAACCGTTCCAGAATCTACGTCTCTCAGACATATAGTGCCGTCTATCTCAACGTATCGTCTGAATACAGTAGGTACCTATATGTAGTATAATCTGTGGTAGTGCAATAACAACGCTACATGAACTTACCTTCAATAAATTTCCTATCAGAATATAATAATCTAAAGTCTCGCTCGCCGTATATCTCGCAACTAGTTATTAGTGCTATTACGATGTCTCAGAGGCGCCAGTGTGCCCAGACCTTTAGCTTAATATGTTTAAATGTGTACTAGAAAGTGGCTGCAACTTCGTCGCGGAAAGTCGTGAGTATTTATCAAACTAGTACAAATTGTCTACCAGTCAACCATAGGGCTAAACAGAAACATTGAGTCATCAGGGCAGGGTCACTAACGTTCAGAGACATTTTTTTTAAATATATTCATACTTAAAGTTACACACATACATCATCATAATCATTTCAGCCACAGGACGTCCACGGCTGAACATAGGTCTCCCCCAGTGACTTCCACATCGGCTGGTTGGAAGCGACCTGAATCCAGCGGCTTCACTGCTAGTTTCATACAAAGATCAAGACGTTTCATGTTCCATAAATGCAGTTCAAATAATGGCATGAGTATGAGCCCATTTTCGTATGTCATTGAGATTCCGAGTTAGTTTTTTTTTTTATTATTGCGTAGAAAGTTATGACCACATAAAGCATTTCCCACCATATAAATCTTAGTCCGAATTCAAATAGGACGCGGGCGGTTCGGCATAAATCTCGTGTTGGCTCCGGGCCGCGGCTCCAGGCTTCCGGCCAGCAAGAAAATACTCAACTCGTAATATATAACATTTATATTTAAATTTTATTGAACCAAAAAAGTCAGTACAGATGCCATTGTCTACCAATCATCACCTACCTATGAAAGTTCATTAGCTTATTTAAGCATTGGTAACACGGCCATCAGCTTAAAACTGAAAACAACTATATACTTAAGGACGACGCGGTTGGCTCAGTTAACAGAGACCTGCCTACTGAGCCGGCGGTCCCGGGTTCGAATCCCGGCCAGGGCAAATATTCGTGTGATGAACTCGAGTATTTCTGCTTGGGTCAGGGTTGTTCTATGTAGTTAAGTATATATTTATCTATATAAGTATGTAAATCGTCCGCTAGTACCCAAAACACAAGCCTTCTTGAGCTTCATTTGGGACTAGATCGATTTGTGTGAGCTTGTCCGATATTTATTTATTTATTTATGCTCACTCAATCCGCACACTTTCGAAAACCCGATTTCTCATGAAAAAACTGAAGATATAAACTGCTATAAGTATATGTGTATAGTGAAGTAAAATTAATATGGGGGGTTGTAAAATACAAAACGAACCACTAACGTGGCAGGTTTTTGGATAATACATTTTTGTGAGTGCTCACTCAGTCCACATATTATAAGTAAGTTAAAAATGTAATTAATATCTTAAGATTTGTAGTAACACAGAAACTATAAATTAGTTCAACTTTTAATAATAAATTAGTTCAAATATCCACAATCTAATACTTTATATTCGTTGTCTGTTTTTAAAGATATAATTCAATTGTAATTTTTCTAATGTAAATATATCATGTAGGATGTAGGGTGTATACACTTCATTATATTATGGTCCAATGGTCATATCCAAAATACAGGACATTTTAAAAGAAAACAAATTTGTTTACTTAATCAGTCTTCTTTATTGAAGTAGGCAATACAAATAATAATATTTATTACCCGACTACGGCAAAGCAAAAAGGAGGTGAATGAAATTATGTCTTTAAAATAAAATGTAGGTAAGTATTTGACTACTTAAATATGTAGGTATTACCTAAGAAGATTTTGTTTGCTTATATTTTTTATCACAACATGTTACTCGCCATAGCTAGTATACTACAACCACTGCTACTTACTACATGCTTTGTGATGACTTTGTAATGCATTAGGTGAGTGTAAATTAAATGTATAACATATATGATCGGACGATCATGTAAATTTTTACTTCAATTATTGTTCTCATGTAAGTGACCTGTGTCTTTTTTTTTGAGAATGAATATATCTTTAAAATATATATATATATATATATATATATATTGGTGTTATTGCTACGCAAGCCGGCTGAAGCTAGTATTCTATAAAAAACTCAAAAATACTATGTAAATGTACCTAACAGCTTACCTACGTCACAATGAGCGACGCACACAGTTACTAAATTGGCGATATGACAACTTTATTTTATAATTGTTCCATTCATTAATTCATATATTTTCTTAAAACATAGTTTTACAACATTTACTTTAATAGATTACTAAAAGAATAGCTATAATAATGAATTTGTTTCCCGCCAGAAAGATGATGACGGATAGCTGCTGGTTCCTGATTGGTCATACGCTTTTACCTGCGCTCTAATTGGTCGAGGAGAGCTGAGCCGGCGCACGTGTCGAACGTGATGGGAAAATATAATGTGCAACACAGTTTGATAGACGATAATAAATATATGTATCATGTACAATGAGCTGCAGAATTGCATGGTCCATTTATGAATGAATAGTACATCTTCTTGTCCGCCTTTAGACTGCCTTCCCACAGACAGAAGCGCAGCGCAGCGGGGCGGAGCGGAGTTGTGTAAAATGGACCAATCACGTTCCTCAGATTTAAATGCACTTCTTTCGGGGTTCGCAATGACCCAGCCTGATTGGTTACATTTTTCCGCTCCGCTTCTGTTGGGACCGTGTAAGGGTGCGTCTCCACTGACGCAGAGCGGAGCGAGTTGTGCTGAATCGACCAATTACAAAAGTGAAGCGGGGCTGAGATACAGATTTCAACTCAGGTGATTGGTCTATTCCGCACGTCGCTTCAATGGCGACGCACGCTAAACGGCAGCATTTTGCGTTAACTGGACACTAGCACAAAACAGATAGGTACAGAAATCAATCTACATACAAGCGCGCTCGAGCAAACGCACACATAGACATTGCTCACGGACACGTCAAGCGGATGGCACTCGCGCTCGCACTGGTCTGAACTGGTCCGAGATATTGTGTCCGTGAGCAATGTCTATGCGTGCGTTTGCTCGAGCGCGCTTGTATGTAGATTGATTTCTGTACCTATCTGTTTTGTGGCACTAGGCTACACGTTTTTACAAGCTTTTATTTAGCTTGCATTGTATGTTTAAAGTATGTTTGTTCGGGTGAAATCTTGCAACTCAATTTTGAAGCAGATATCGTCAACCGATCGAGCTGAAATTTTGCATACTTACTTAACTTTGATGACAATACAATAATATGGTACCATGGGGCTGATCTGATGATGGAGCCGGAAGGTGGCCATAGGAACTCTATAATAGAAAAAGCAATCCTACCGAGCTTGGGCTCTTAAGAATCGTCTCAGTGAGCATTTGATGGATATCCAAAGAAAAGTACAGTCGGCTATAAAAGCTTTCTACTAAAATGACATTTTTGACAGAAACTTATTACACATGACAAGTTATTAAGTCATCATTATCAACATTCGAAAATATCTTTGCCCTCTATAATATTTTAAAAATAATATTTTTCCTAATTTTTTAAGAGTTGATAAAATGTAAGACATAATATTACGGATGTAACTACCAAAAAATCGGGGTGTATTTAATTGTCTAGAACCCACGGGATAGATGTCACGAGTGACCTAAGCCTGCCATTAGTGTCGCATCCACAAAGTGTGACGTGTGTCGCCTGTCACTGTTGGTTGTAGCGTCAGCAGACCAATGAGATTGATAATATTGAAAACTTGGAAGTAGCTGTGTTGTTTAGACCACACGTGCTGGATATCACGAGTGACCTAATGCCTCCCATTAGTGTCGCATCCACAAAGTGTGACGTGTGTCGCCTGTCACTGTTGGTTGTAGCGTCAGCAGACCAATGAGATTGATAATATTGAAAACTTGGAAGTAGCTGTGTTGTTTAGACCACACGTGCTGGATATCACGAGTGACCTAATCCCTCACATTAGTGTCGCATCCACAAAGTGTGACGTGTGTCGCCTGTCACTGTTGGTTGTAGCGTCAGCAGACCAATGAGATTGATAATATTGAAAACTTGGAAGTAGCTGTGTTGCTTAGACCACACGTGACGTGCTGGATGTCCTAATAACTCCCATTAGTGTCGCATCCACAAAGTGTGACGAGTGTCGCCGTCACTGTTGGTTGTAGCGTCGGCAGACCAATGACATTGATAATATTGAAAATCTCGGACGTCGGAGTGTTGCATCGCACGGGCTAAATGTCACGAGTGGCCCATTGCCGGCCATTAGTGTCGTAGCAGTAGTGTAGTAGCGTTAGCAGAACAGTGAGGTTGATAATATTGAAAATGACGGTTTGACACACTATAAAGTGTCAGGAATCACCTAACATTATTTCGAACCCGTATTGAATTCAACATATTTGCATTGTTTGTCCATTGCTCTGCTGTCAGTACTCAGCTAGAGATAATTCTGCACTCTTAATCGCGAATTAATGACAGGAAAGCCCAGGCGCATAAAAGTTCTTTGTAGTCGGTCAGAAATAGAGCATAATTGAATGCAAGTTGTTTTGTGGAGTTTTATACTGAAGATATATTACCTAGATCTTTTAAAGGTGTTATCTGTTTTCACCTCTAATAAGTATAATTTGGTACTTTGACTCGCCGTAACAGCACTAAATTGAAGATCAAAACACACGCTTTTTTCAAAAGGCAGGTATATACAATGCTTGATAGTTCATTATTGGGCGTTTAAAAAAAATTGGGCAAGTGCGAGTCCGACTCACGCATGAAGGGTTCCGTACCATAATCTATAACAAATTTGTTGTATGGGAGCCCCCTTAAATATTTTTTTTATTTTATTTTTAGTATTTATTGTTATAGCAGCAATAGAAATACATCATCTGTGAAAATTTCAACTATCTAGCTATCACCGTTCTTGAGATACAGCCTGGTGACAGGCGGACGGACGGACAGCGAAGTCTCAGTAGTAGGGTCCCGTTTTTACCCTTTGGGTACGGAACCCTAAAAATAACCTTATTTCCGTTTCTTTCAGAACTAGACGACGGTTCATTCTGTTCAGAAAATATTGTATTTTCGATGTGAATAATAAAAAATTGTATTAAAATTGTTGGTAAAATTTTCTAGGAAGCCTTTGTCTAGCAGCGTGGCGTACAGCGTTATGTGTTGGTAAAATTTTCTTTGTTCTCTCGTGATGCCAAAAAGGCTGGACGGATTTTTGCCAATTTTAGTACAGGGACAGGTGGACATCAGAACATGGTTACAGGATACTTTTTACCGGATAATGGTAAAGAAAAAAAAATACGCTGGCGAATTTGCAGGCTCCTAGTAACTTTTGACTTTTAAAAATTCGAATGTCGACGCGAAATTCTTCAATCCCTGATTGTTATACCTAAAATAAAAATAGTAGATATTTCGATGGACTTTTGAACTTATTATTTTATTTTATATTTCATGCTGATCTCAATTACGAAGCCCTCCATTTTTGTACAGTTCGATAGGCATTTGTGGTCGACACATTTAGTGATTTTCTATTTTCACTCAGGCTATCAAGAAAAGCATGAATGAATGAATGATTTAATTACATGAACATAAATATTAAGGGACAATCTTACACAAATTGACCTAGTCCCAAACTGTGCAAAGCTTGTACTATGAGTACCAGACGGCGATATACATAATAGTATATAAAATACACATATAGATAACACCCATGACACAGGAACAAATATTCAAGTTCATCACACAAATATTTGCTCTGGCCGGGATTCAAACCCAGGACCGCTGGCTCAGTAGCCAGGAGCATTACAAACTGCGCAAACCGCGTCGTCGTATATAAATATATTAACAATAACAGGTTTAGATAATGGCTTCAACGCCTTTGTAACTTGTAAAGTCAGCTTAAGGTGACCTATGTGTAGAGATATCAATCACGTCATCGTAAACTTATATTTTGGTGGCGATCGATGCTCTTTTCTTAGCGCAAATATATAGGAAACTAGAAGGTAAGTACCACCGAATTTTCTGCGTAAAATATTTTTTCTTTACTATACTATTGTTGATCCATGCGTACGTCAACGAAAAAATAAATTAAATAAATAACATAGTAAATTGTAGTGTTAAGTGGTGTAGAGAGACCTCATAAACATGGACGCAACTAAACGGTGGCCGCCGTGTTGACACTTTAATGTTCTGCCGTACCATATCGTTGGTGCGCGCGGGTCGCCTTACATGCTCCGTCTAGTGGGGGTTGTCTGTGACTATAGTAGTTAGAGTGAAAAGTATCGTATAACCGACTTTAGATGTCCAGCTTAACCTGTACTAAAATTGTTTAAAAACCGTCTAGCCGTTTGGGCACGATTTGATGAGCACGCGACTGAAATTAATCACCTCTCTCGATAAAACTGATTTTCAATACAATCTTTGAATTCTATAATAACGCAGTGTCATGCCGTCGACTGATCCAGTCATTTATTATTTAGCACTAGCTGCGCCGCGCGTTGTAACCCGCTTATCCCACGGGAACAAAACATTTTTTCGGGATAAAAAGTAACCTATGTAATAATCCAAGGTGTCATGCGGAAATTCGTCAAAATTAGTCCAGCCGTTTGAGCGTGAAGTAACAAACATACATACACACACACACACACACACACACTCACAAACTTTCGCCTTTATAATATTAGTGTGATAGTTATTTGACGGGTTACTTTTTCCCAGTTAGTTCCCACTGTTGAACCCGCGACCCTGTTAGCTACCAGTGATTGAAAGCACTTAACATCTGATTCGTACGTGCACGGGCAGCTTCCGTCCGTCAGTCGTGACGCCAGTGTACTAGTTGTATACTGCAAGCGATACTCACGAGTAGGGCTTGCAGTACCGAGCTTTCAAGGCAAAGTCAAGGCGTTAGTACTCTTTATTATACTGTGGTCAAGGGAACCAGACCACGCGGACGGATCAAGTAAATACCGCCGTCAACGGTCCTCTACACGAATGTACCAGGAGGGCAGCAGTTCGAGAAGACTGGCGTCGCATTGTAAAGCAGGCCACAAAATCAACGACACTCTGGCAAGAGTTTTTTTTTTTTTTTTTTTATACTACGTCGGTGGCAAACTAGCATGCGGCCCGCCCGATATTAAGCAGTTACCGCCGCCTATGAACGCTTGCAACGCCAGGAGCATCACACGCGCGCTGCCGACCCTTTAAGAACCTATTTACTCCCCTCTTGAAGAACTGTATACTAGCCCCAGGGGGAAACCTCGGCAGGGAGCTCATTCCACATGCCGATCGTTCGCGGAAGGAAATTCCACTGGAAACGGACAGTTCCGAGTGTAGCACCAAAGAAGGTAGGACCGGGCATTCCCAGTGCTCCCATATAACAATTTCACGGTTCAGCACCTCTAGCATAACTGGCATAGATCCTTTATGAGAAACTGTACTCCTGTATTGGCCAATTCGTTCCTTTAAGAAACCGTTGTAGAGTTGATTCCAAATACGTTTATCCGAAATGGTACACAGCCGAAATAATTAGTAATATCAAATTAAAATATTTTCATTTGAAAAGGTTTAAACAAGAGCAAAAGGATTACAATAAACAAACGTTTAATATTACAGAACACATGTTAAAAGCTTAATTTGTAAAGCTTATAAACAGTACATACAAACAGTGCAAAACAGTATTATCACTTGCCCGGTAAAGTTTTGGGAATATATAAAAGATAAAAAAAGTGAAAGGCAGCACGGAGATAAATCTTTTATTTTCGAGGGCCGTAGTGTGAGCGGGCAAGACGCGGCGGATGCCTTTGCTAAGTATTTTAGCTCAGTGTTCCAGCAGGACAGGCCGCGCTTGGATCCTGAAGCTGCGGAGCGCGTGGCCCACTCCTCTGGTGACTCTCGATCGGTCTCGATCTCGATCCCTTCCATAAATGAGGTTGACTTTAGAGCGGCTATGCGAAAACTCAAACCGCGGTCCTCTGGAGGGCCTGATGTCCCGGTATTTTTGGCCAAAGATTGTGCTTCCGTTTTGGTGACTCCCTTGTTGTACGTCTTTAATCTCTCGCTCAAAGAATCCATCTATCCTAGTCGTTGGAAAAAATCTAGAGTGACGCCAGTTCCTAAGGGAGGATCAAATGTGGACGTCACTTCTTATAGACCCATAGCAGTTCTATCTGTTTTTGGTAAAATATTTGAGATGACCCTTAATCGACACATAAGTCAACAGGTATCTGAGCGTTTGCACCCCAGCCAGCACGGTTTTCGTAAAGCCCGATCTACCTCTACAAATCTAATTGCCCTCGCTGATTACGTCTGCAAAGAAATGTATACTGGGCGCCAGGTCGACGCTGCGTATTTTGACTTTCGGAAAGCATTCGACCTCGTCGACAACGACATCTTGCTGGGGAAGCTCGCATTACTGGGCTTTACGCCAAAGCTATTAAGTTTCTTTGCCTCTTACATGAGTGATCGACAGCAATACGTCAGGGTAGGTGGCTTCGAGTCAAATGATTACTGCACGCTGTCTGGGGTGAGTCAGGGCAGTACTCTGGGGCCTACATTGTTTCTCTTGATGATAAATGATTTGCCTGATGCAATTCGCTCGGCTGAGTGTTTGCTTTTTGCAGACGACCTAAAGTTGTTGCTCGGCGTCAGTAGTGTGGCTGCCAGCGCTGCGTTGCAGAGCGATATCAATGCTGCAGCTCAGTGGAGTGTTGCAAATCGCCTGCCTTTTAATGCAGCAAAATGCAAGGTCATAACTTTCTCACGTAAGCGCTCGCCACTTTTAGCCGATTACTGCCTGGGGAATGCTAGTTTGGAAAGGGCTGACGAAATCCGTGACTTAGGTTTAGTTTTAGATAATAAATTATATTTCCATAAACACGTAACAAATATTTGTAAACAGGCTAGCAAAGCTTTGGGTTTTGTCATGAGGACATCGAAACAGTTCCATGTAGGAGTTTCTGTGGTTTTGTACAATGCCTATATCCGTAGTAGGTTGGAGTATGGCGCTGTTATTTGGGATCCCTACGAGGATAAATATTCTGTGTTGGTGGAAAGAGTACAGCGTAAATTCGCCCGTTGGTTGTACTGCAAGGCCTATGGGTATTACCCATACTTGTACCCTTCATTGTTTGTCACCGGGATGGTGGGGCTAGACACGCTACGGATGAGAAGGAAATTGTTATTGTTAGTCCACTACCTGTCTATTATCCATCACAGAGTGGACAGCCCGACTGTGCTGGAAAAGATAGGTTTGGTGGTTCCGACGAGGGTCCCCCAAGATTTAGATTGCGTGGCGGTGGCGCCACGCCGCAGGCCAGGCCTGCTGCAGCGTGTGACCGCTCGCACGTGCCACGCTCGACACGCTCCTACCGCACGCGCAATTTCGTTGCTATACCTGATGCTCACTCAGCACGGCGATGCTGATATATTTGCTGATCGCTTTGCTCAATTGTGCTGTATTGCTAAGCAGTTCCTGGATAATATGAATTAATTGTTAAGTAAGTATGTATAAATTTTAGAATATTGTATTATTACTATTTTGAATGATCCTTTCTCTTTGACATGTATTGTTTTCTTTTTATGTAATAATTTATCGTGTAAGTGCTTTGGTGTCATGTATGCTGTAAACTTACATTGTAATTAAATGAATAAATGAAATACGTGATTGTTTCTCGCGCGAGATAATTATCTGTCTCTTTCTGTGTAGTAGTGTGAGAGAGTGGCGCGTAGCGCTATCTAGTGTCTCGTGCGTGTGTTTTGACGACGCGGTTGGCGCAGTGGTTAAGCAACTGCCTACTGAGCCGACGGTCCCGGGTTCAAATCCCGGCAAGGGCAAATATTTGTGTGATGAACACGAATATTTGTGCTTGGGTCATGGATGTTCTATGTATTTAAGTATTTATTTATCTACTAGCTTTTGCCCGCGGCTTCGCACGCGTAAACACAATATCATACGTTCACTACACTTATTGCGAGGCCAAGGGCCGAGCTCCGCGTAGCACCGAAGGTTCGGAGCGTCCTAAGGAAGCCGCCCACCCACTTAATATAAGTGGAAGTAAGTTAATGCGAGGCCGAAGGCCGAGCTCCGCGTAGTACCGAAGGTGCGGGGCGTCCTAAGGAAGCCGCCCACCCACTTAATATTAGTGGAAGTAACTTAATGCGAGGCCGAAGGCCGAGCTCCGCGTAGCACTGAAGGTGCGGAGCGTCCTAAGGAAGCCGACCACCCACTTAATATTAGCGGAAGTAACTTAATGCGAGGCCGAAGGCCGAGCTCCGCGTAGCACCGTAGGTGCGGAGCGTCCTAAGGAAGCCGACCACCCACTTAATATTAGTGGAAGTAACTTAATGCGAGGCCGAAGGCCGAGCTCCGCGTAGCACCGAAGGTGCGGAGCGTCCTAAGGAAGCCGCCCACCCACTTAATATAAGTCGAAGTAACTTAATGCGAGGCCGAAGGCCGAGCTCCGCGTAGCACCGTAGGTGCGGAGCGTCCCAAGGATTCCGCCCACCCATTTAATATAAGTTGAAGTAACCTAGTGCGAGGCCGAAGGCCGAGCTCCGCGTAGCACCGAAGGTGCGGAGCGTCCTAAGGAAGCCGCCCACCCACTTAATATAAGTCGAAGTAACTTAATGCGAGGCCGAAGGCCGAGCTCCGCGTAGCAACGTAGGTGCGGAGCGTCCCAAGGATTCCGCCCACCCATTTAATATAAGTTGAAGCAACCTAGTGCGAGGCCGAAGGCCGAGCTCCGCGTAGCACCAAAGGTGCGGAGCGTCCCAAGGAAGCTGCCAACCCACTTAATATAAGTTGAAGTAACTTAATGCGAGGCCGAAGGCCGAGCTCCGCGTAGCACCGTAGGTGCGGAGCGTCCCAAGGAATCCGCCCACCCATTTAATATAAGTTGAAGTAACCTAGTGCGAGGCCGAAGGCCGAGCTCCGCTTAGCACCGAAGGTGCGCAGCGTCTCAAGGAATTCGCCCACCCACTTAATATAAGTTGAAGTAACCTATTGCGAGGCCGAAGGCCGAGCTCCGCGTAGCACCGAAGGTGCGGAGCGTCCCAAGGAAGCCGCACCCACTTTATATAAGTTGAAGTAACTTAATGCGAGGCCGAAGGCCGAGCTCCGCGTAGCACCGTAGGTGCGGAGCGTCCCAAGGAAGCCGCCCACCCACTTATTATAAGTTGAAGTAACATAATGCGAGGCCGAAGGCCGAGCTCCGCGTAGCACCGTAGGTGCGGAGCGTCCCAAGGATTCCGCCCACCCATTTAATATAAGTTGAAGTAACCTAGTGCGAGGCCGAAGGCCGAGCTCCGCGTAGCACCAAAGGTGCGGAGCGTCCCAAGGAAGCCGCCAACCCACTTAATATAAGTTGAAGTAACTTAATGCGAGGCCGAAGGCCGAGCTCCGCGTAGCACCGTAGGTGCGGAGCGTCCCAAGGAATCCGCCCACCCATTTAATATAAGTTGAAGTAACCCAGTGCGAGGCCGAAGGCCGAGCTCCGCTTAGCACCGAAGGTGCGCAGCGTCTCAAGGAATTCGCCCACCCACTTAATATAAGTTGAAGTAACCTATTGCGAGGCCGAAGGCCGAGCTCCGCGTAGCACCGAAGGTGCGGAGCGTCCCAAGGAAGCCGCACCCACTTTATATAAGTTGAAGTAACTTAATGCGAGGCCGAAGGCCGAGCTCCGCGTAGCACCGTAGGTGCGGAGCGTCCCAAGGAAGCCGCCCACCCACTTAATATAAGTGGAAGTAACTTAATGCGAGGCCGAAGGCCGAGCTCCGCGTAGCACCGAAGGTGCGGAGCGTCCTAAGGAAGCCGACCACCCACTTAATATTAGTGGAAGTAACTTAATGCGAGGCCGAAGGCCGAGCTCCGCGTAGCACCGAAGGTGCGGAGCGTCCTAAGGAAGCCGCCCACCCACTTAATATAAGTGGAAGTAACTTAACCCTTCGTATGCCGTGTCCCGTATCCGTCCTATACAGATATAGGTAAAGTACGGGGTGGCGGCATACGAAGGGTTAATGCGAGGCCGAAGGCCGAGCTCCGCTTAGCACCGAAGGTGCGCAGCGTCTCAAGGAATTCGCCCACCCACTTAATATAAGTTGAAGTAAGCTATTGCGAGGCCGAAGGCCGAGCTCCGCGTAGCACCGAAGGTACGAAGCGTCCCAAGGAAGCCGCACCCACTTAATATAAGTTGAAGTAACTTAATGCGAGGCCGAAGGCCGAGCTCCGCGTAGCACCGTAGGTGCGGAGCGTCCCAAGGAAGCCGCCGACCCACTTATTATAAGTTGAAGTAACATAATGCGAGGCCGAAGGCCGAGCTCCGCGTAGCACCGAAGGTGCGGAGCGTCTCAAGGAATTCGCCCACCCACTTAATATAAGTCGAAGTAACTAAATGCGAGGCCGCAGGCCGAGCTCCGCGTAGCACCGAAGGTCCGGAGCGTCTCAAGGAAGCCGCCCACCCACTTAATATAAGTTGAAGTAACTTAATGCGAGGCCGAAGGCCGAGCTCCGCGTAGCACCGTAGGTGCGGAGCGTCCCAAGGAATCCGCCCACCCATTTAATATAAGTTGAAATAACCTAGTGCGAGGCCGAAGGTCGAGCTCCGCGTAGCACCGAAGGTGCGGAGCGTCCCAAGGAAGCCGCACCCACTTAATATAAGTTGAAGTAACTAAATGCGAGGCCGCAGGCCGAACTCCGCGTAGCATCGAAGGTGCGGAGCGTCCCAAGGAAGCCGCCTATTAAGCTACTTAAACATATGTTTAGTGGGTTGGCGGCTTCCCTGGGACGCTCGTGGAACTCGGTCTACGGCCTCGCATTAAATTACTAAGGGTTTATAAAGTAACTTAGCACCGAAGGTGCGGAGCGTCCCAGGGAAGACGCCCATCCACTTAAAATATGTTCAAATAACTTAATGCGACGCCGCCCACCCACTTAATATAAGTTGAAGTTGAGCGGCTTCCCTGGGACGCTCTGCACCTTCGGTGATACGTGAAGCTCGGCCTACGGCCTCGCGTTAAGTTACTACTTATATTAGTGGGTTGGCGCCTTCCCTAGGACGCTCCGCACCTTCGGTGCTACGCTTGTGAACATGATCTTGGTTTAATTAAAATTGAGGCAAGACTTATGTTTAAAAAATCGTTTTGATTATTAATTGTCTATTGTAGATTTAAATAACTTAATGCGAGACCGCCCACCCACTTAATATAAGTTGAAGTGTGTGAGCGGCATCCCTGGGACGCTCTGCACCTTCGGTGCTTCGTAGAGCTCGGCCTACGGCCTCGCATTAAGTTACTTCTTAATTTAGTGGGTGAGCGACTACTCTAGATCGCTCCGCACCTTCGGTGCTACCATTGTGAACATCATCTTGGTTTAGTTTAAATTGAGGCTAGACTTATGTTTATATATCGTTTTGAATATTTATTGTTTATTGTAGATAACTATTCAAAGCACCTTGAAAAATAATTAGCTCATAGTCCTACCTGAACATATATATTAATGACATCTATTAAGATGACAATAAATTATTTTCGTCTACAATGGTACTAATACTAATATAATAATAATATGACCTGTCATAATAATGTCCTAAGTAACGCCATAAGATTCAGGTGCCAACTTAACTCAATCGAGCGTACGTCAATAATGGCGACAGCACCACTGAACGGATACGTGATGGCCTCACTGTTTTGTTATCCGTGGTATAATGAATAAGGAAGCAAAGGAAAATGCATGAGATAACACGGTTATTATTTCAGTAGGTTCTGGGTTCAAATCCCGGCTAGGTGAAATCCTTTCTACATTGTAAATTTCATAATTTTGTCTTGTCTCGAATCATGGTTGTTTTTCATATAAAATGCATACATTGTCGAGCAGCAACTCTCAATACCTGATACACTGCTGCTTATTAGGTATGCGATCAATATTCAACAACTTCGGTAGTAATTCTCGAAGTCCAGGTTAACCCTCACAGCTAGACCCTAGCTTGTGCCGAATCGTGGTCACGGGCACGCAACGACGTACCTACGTGAATCCTGGCCTTGGTGTCGAGGAGACCCATCAATGGCTCCAAAACCTTACATGTATGGAGCTGGTGTTATTAACTCAGGAAAAATCTTAACAGCGCGATGCAGCCGCTAGTATGGAGATTTTGTCAAAGTAACAACGCCATCTAGCGGAAAATTGGTCATTGAGAACAAAATCTCAACACACCGTTAAAAATAAAGAATTACTGATATTTAATGCTTTGAATAAATTTGATATATTAAAAAAACTACATAGATGCAAAATTGTGGCTAAATATATCGTATATTTATCGTTTATTTATTATACATTTCGCTACCTTATTAGTAAGTTAGGCCAAACACAAACAATACCAAAATTTGCGCCTAATGTTCTAAATGTTGGTTGGTAAAACATATTTAAAAATGTATTTAGTTTACTTAAATTGATTCGAAATACTTTTATTTCAATTACACTCGATAAAATGGCATTAAAAATCTGTTTTATTCATTAACATTTTTTATTGCGTCTCCGGGCTTTTTTATGGTCAATACTTACAAACTACAGAAGAATATAATTGCATATTCAATAAAAGAGCTTTAATTAGTTCCTATTGTCGCAAATTGTGTTTTTAAAGAAATGTATGTTTTTTTTAACATGAGCCAATATACAACGAACATTGCACTCATATTTTCGTCTGTGTTGGTCGATAATTGGCGCCATCTTTTCTATCTAACTAAGACGTTTTCCGTAACTCAACGCCTCAAACAACCTTAACCTTATTGTTAATACCGGTGGGCCGCGAGGAGGTATTATGTCGAATTCATACTTTTTAGTTTTTGTACACGTAAGAGCCACGCGGGGGTCGCGTCGTTCTAAATTCAAAATCACAAACGCTGTCATTATAAGGTTACACATTGTAAGGAAAATATTTCATGGAATTTATGTTTTCAGAGATAAATATTAATCATAATAAAAAGTATCCTATAACCATCTTTGGATGTTCAGCTATTCCTGTACCAAAATTGGTAACTTTTTATCCAGCCGTTTCGGCGTGATGCGAGTACAACGGTTTTTTTGAAAACAGATGGCGCCAGGTTGGCACGGCGAAGCGTGTCCATACAAAACAACTATCCGGCTGCATCACGCTATCGAGATTTTTCCTGAAATCATGACCTCCCCCCATAGTAAATTTATTTTCAATACAAATTTAGGATTTTATAATAGTATAGATATATAAGTATTGTATATCGTCGCCTAGTACCCGGATAACACAAGCCTTCTTGATCTTGAGCTTAATTTGGAACTAGGTTGATTTGTGTGAGGTTGTCTGATATTGATACAAAAAAAAAAGCAGTTAGAGCCATTTTACTCTTAATGCGACAACAGCAGTGTCATAGCGGCTCACACTACTCGCGAGTTCATAAGTCATAAGTCATTTATTCATTGAACAATATACATTGTGTTTGAAATGATTAAGTAGGGTGAGGCACAGTTACAATTTTACAATTACATATTCGATTCCATACATGGGTATACAATTTCATTCAATTTCAGCAGTTGGGCGAATATGATATTGTGGAGAGGCACTTGGCTGCGGAAACTCATACTTCGGCCAACTTCACCTCGGTCAACTTCGCGAGCAGTGTAGAGCTAGGGTCATGTTAAGACAAAAACTCGTAAAACTCGTTATCATTTTCTGTTTGAAATGAAATAATTTATTCAGTAAGTATAGGCCATAAAGGCACTTCTACAATTCAGATTATGAATCTACCTACCGGTATTTCCGAAGAGGAGACCGCTGTTGAGAAGAAAGCCGAAAGAAACTCAATAGCAAGTATTTAGTCGTAAATAATACTTAAAACAATCATACATTTGTTTCTAGAATAACCACGCCTGTTTGTTATAGACTTATTAATATATGTACAATACAGAATATTACGATATGGTCTTAAATTTGAATTGTTATGTACAGTCCACATATTTCTGAAAGCCTCTTTCGATCCGATATATATGTTAGCGACTGTAGTAACGGGATTTTCTTACTTGATTTAAACTTAACGCATGGCGCCAAATAAAAAAGTGTACTCGGCTAATTCCGAATGGCGGGTAATTCCGAAAGTTACTGATATCTAACAAACGGGGTAACATTGTTTGCGCTAGCAACACTTCCTCAGATACTATATACTTCTACAGTAAGTAGTGTTGCTAGCGCAAAAAATGTTACCCCGTTTATTAGATACATATCAGTAATTTTCGGAATTACCCGCCATTTGGAATTAGCCGAGTACACCTTACCATTATTCTGATTGACATAAAGTTGGTGCCGTGACCAGGATTTTACTATAGTCAGAAAGGGTCTAGTGATAAATTAACGTATTTAATTATATTGTGTATATACTTGTGTGCTAAATATGTATCGTAGCTTTATACAACTTTTCTATTATAATGTGAACATGATTATTATTGGCCAAATGAATTTTAATTTACATACGCATGAAATGATTTCAAAGTATAGCTTTTACTGAGTTACTAGCACCACAAAGCTACCGTTAAATAAGCCTACTCCACATCTGCCTAATAATCGCTATTCGAATATCTAATCGATTAGCATCTACAACGTGAGATCGTAATCGATTACTTTTCTTAGCTCAATATAGCTACTTAGGAGAAAGGGCTATTTTTAACCCAGAGAGTTTAAAGAGAAGGTAATTCGTTTAGTACCTACCTGTAAATTTTACAATAACGTATAAACTTATGTTACTTGTTATTGGCTATGATTTATCCGTTAGCATATTAAGTTAATGTTAAGTCTCCAAAAACGAATGTCTGTGATCATCAATTCATATTAAGTATAGGTACATTAACCTGGGAGTCCAGTCCTTGATGATACCTATATGAAAAAAAATACAAATAAATAATGAAGTACTAACATGTGTTATATTATATTCGTTTATATATAGTCACTTTTTTATGGCTGGATAATAAATAAGTTCAATAAATCGGGAAAAAGCGAACTGAGGAACTCCTCCTTTTTTAAAGTCGATTATACATAAATAGATAATTTATTCTGTGCACATAGATTATGAATATCTTGTAATATTAATATGGCTTGTCAAACTGTAGCACTGACGTCTGAATCCTAGCACCTGCGCACTGACCCTAATTGCCGCGTAACTGTCGCGCGCACGCGCCGTGCGCGCCGAATCGTGCGCTAACCGAATTTTAATAAGACGTTTTATGTTTATGCTTGAACTAGGGTTCTCCCGTGACTTCCCGCTCGCTTCTGTTAAAATTTCGAAATAACTTATTGTAAAGATCACAGACCTTGCCTAGGGAAATGGCAGAGCAAGATCAGCGTTCAATTATATTTTGTCATTTCACTAAACTCGTTTAGAGATTTGACCAAATCACCGACTTTGCCTTGGGAAATGGCATTGCAAGTGGAGACTACTAGCTTGTTTGGTCATTTCACTAAACCAGTTTGACGAATTGATCGAATACCTGAAAATTTCCAGTAAAATGGCAATACAAATTTAGTTACCAATCCGATTTCGTCATTTCACTAAAGTAGTCTAGCGATTTGATCAAATCCCAAGTTTTTTTTTGTGATATAACAAAACTCGGTAGCAATTGTGTCATCTGCCGTGGATTTATCAAATCTCTTAGGGATTTTATCATTCCACTGATCGAAACCTTGTCATGCTACCGCTTCAGACAACCGCGAGACGTGTTATCAGATTGTCACAGTTCATCCCTAACTGTCTCTATGGGCTCAACAAATCGGGCCCAACTATCCGTCCGAACATAGCCGTTGTAGTAAGGGTATCCTATCACAACTCCCCAATTGTTTCCCATCTGTAACCTTTCGCTAAATTTTCATATGTCCGAAAATATTTTACCTGAAACCCATATACAATATTTTCAGGATTTATAAACATCGTTTTAGAGAACCCATTAGGTTAGGTGAGGTTTGTTTTATAACAGAAAAATTAACAGTATTGGAAAAAAAATACTTTCGGACAAATTAACCCTTTACCGCATATAGAAAAAAAATAGTTGTTTGAATTTGAACCTTGACCTGTGCCAATAAGGTCCAAGTTCATATCTGCCATATATGGCTTCGTATGCGGTAAAGGTTTAAAATTTGGCGAAGCGTTACAGATGGGAAACAAAAATTAGTGTTTCAGATAGGTAACCACAAAACATGTTATACTCTCGAGGTTCGCAAAAATGATTAACACAAATTATAACGTATATACGACATTTTCTATTTACCTTCATTGCTGCATACATCCGTCTCAGATGTGCTCAAGTATTATGTCGAAGCTTAGGAGCTTCTGACCTACGAAGTTCCAAAACACCTGTAAAAGTAAGTGAAATGAGACTGTCGTTTTGACATTGAGACATTAATCTAGATGTGCTCGGTGTGCTAAGCACTAATGCCGTCGCGGCTGCAGGCAGCTAATGCTCTTGCCACAAAACGTGTCGCCGCCGTCGATTACACTGCTTCCGGATCTAAAATCGGTTTCGGAACATACACCGAATTTTCGGTGAACCACCGAATCGAATTCAACTCCGTCCTAGTGCTTGATACTGTTCCAATATATGCCACCTTAAACCTTATGAGGCCTTATTTATTTTATATTTTATTTTTTTAGATTATGACAAACAGGTATATTGATAATTTCAACCAACTTTTTAAAGTGAATAAAGCTATTTCATGCTTTCATTGCGTGCAGTCGAAAAACTGTTTTTCTGCGTGAATCTTGTCAATTTCAAGTAGTTTTTGAAACAAAAATTATCAATGAAAAATTCAAATTGTAGGTTTCAAATATATACTAACTACCTTTTGCCCGCGACTACGTACGCGTGGAACTTGATATAAGGGATTATTAAAAGCGCCTAAGCAAATGTAAGAGCAATTGTGCTTTTGGTCTAATAATTACATTTCCTACAGGGTCACCGCACCCCAACAGAAATGATCACTCACTTTTCAATCTTTTTAGCTATAATTTCCAGGATGAAAACTATCCTATGTTCTTCCTCGGATCTTAAACTATATCTATGCCAAATTTCATCAAAATCGATTCAGCGGTTTAAGTGTGAAGAGGTAACAGACACACTTTCGCATTTACAATGTTAGTATGGACAACCCTGCTCTAAGTAGTAACTTTGATAATATTTTAAGAAACATGTTTGATCATACAGATCAAATCAATCAGAATTTTTGAACGGATAAGGAGCCTTAATTCGTAGTAAGTCTGGATAAAATGTTTACTATTTTGCAACTTTGCCTGATATTAACAAAACTGGAATAGCTGAAAAAAAAACATAAAACTGTACCTCAGATGGTAGTTAGGAAGGTATTATGATTCATTGTGGAAAGAGCCAGGAAATTCAGTAGATTTAAAACTTTTAATTTATTTGCATGTATATACTGGATGATAATCACTTGTATAGGTAGGTTAATAACTAGGTTACATTGCTGTGGATCACATTACATTTTTCTTTCATAATTTACCATTGTGCCAATATTCATAAAAATAAAAATGAGGTATTTAAACATTAAAACAATATCGATAAAAAGGTATTCAATTATAGGCGTTAAACTTAAAAACTTCATATTGCATGACCGAAAGCCGCAATCTTCTAAGATTTTTGTTATCTTTCTTCGGTAGCTTTGTGAGTGTACCGCCAGTTCGACTTCATGGCCGTAATTTCGTTAGGTTTTTCGGATCAACGGTGTCGTGTGGTTTCGGCCACCGTAATGACTGTCTGATCCGGAGTCTCGCAAATTTGAAGATCCACCATTATAATATTATTAAATCTGTCGTGAGTCATCTTTAATAAATAATTATAAAATAGGTTAGGTAACTGACGTAAAAATTGCCAGGAACGGCCCGACATGTTTCGAACTCATATGGAGCTCTTCATCAGGGACAGCTATCCGCGCTGCTACGCGACTCACGGCGCTCTACAGCTCCATATAAGTTCGAAACATGTCGGGCCGTTAAACCGTTTTTATAACCATCCACTATTATTATTATTATCATATCAGGCGACAAACCACGTTCGCTGGAACAGCCTTCGTCAAAGATCTGCATGAGGCACAACGGTTGTTCAAGCTGTTTTCTTGGTTGGTGGACTTTCAACCGAAAAAAACCGACGAACCAGGATTTCCCCACAAGAACCGGTATCCAGGTTTTATTCTCCCGTACCGGTTCAGGGAGAGAGTTTATCTTAATCAAAATGAAATGGTGTTACGAGTACGATTTACGATTAGGTCAACAACTCAGACGAAATTAAATTAATGCTTTTATCGCTTGTATAACGGGGAGTGCTCCGAGGAATTGTTCGGATTGATCCCTGCCCCTGCCGCATCTTTCCGCCATCGTTCTTTCACACGCGACAATTCTTTCATCCTCACCACATAGATAGTTGGCAGTCCACAACTGTGCGTTTTTCTTGAAATTTCCATCCTCGTACGACTGCATTGTGGAATGAATTGTCAATTGCGGTATTTCCGGACCGATACGACCTTCAAATCTTCAAGAAAAGAGCGCACTCCCACCTGAAAGGCCGGCAACGCAGGTGTGACTCCTCTGGTGTCGCAGGTATGGGCGACGTTAATCGCTTTCCATCAGGCAAGCCGTATGCTCGTTTGCCCCCTACGACATAAAAAAAAGACATTCCTTTCTTTAACTTACCTCAATCGTTTCATGTTTATTATTTCTGATTCATTCTGATTTAACTAACAATCAAGACGATGTCGAAACAACGGAAAAGCGATAGATGTGTTATATTGAATAATTAAATTGTTCATAGAGAGCGGCCCAAATGGAGTTGTCGAATAAATTGCATACTGTTACCGTATCGCGGCATCTGTAACTGTAACGCTGTAATTATTATCTTATCATGGAATAGATTCGGCAAATATTGAGTTCGGCGCCGTAGCGTCAGCAGATAAAGTATATTCATCTCAATGAGGAAGAAGATGTAGATTACAATAAAATACCTATAGTGCTGAAATATGGGATAGATGTCGATGTCAAAGGGCTTGTACACAAATCACGCGAGATTTTTTCGGCTAATTTATGACCCCCCTCCCCGCTGGAGATATTTGGTGAGGTTCTTTGTTACCCCTCCCTCCCTCTCACAACCTCACGTGTGTTTTGTTTTTCCACACCAGCCAGACCAGAATTTTGTAAAATAGACTCGCTATTTTGAGGCAAGTATTTAACAAGCGAAGATTTATTTTTAACGAAAATGAGAGAAAAGGTATCCATCTACTCATGTGGTAGCTTTATTCTTCGTTCACTGTACAAAAATACACGTGAGGTCACCTTATACCCCTCCCTCCCCCAACGTGATTTATTGTGATTTTTTCGTCTATCTAACCTCGCGTGATTTGAGCACAAGCCCAAATTCGAATTCAGACCAAAAAAGCTTTAGGCGTAATAGGCGCAAACATCATTACAAGGCACGACGACAAATCGCAGTATGACGCGACATCGTGTCGTGGAAATATACGAATCCAAAATGAACTTTATTTTCATGTAACAAAATTGAACGTCGCATCGTGGCGCGATGTCGCGTCGTAGCACGATGCGGTGTCATCACTACATAGTATAAAACAAAGTCGCTTCCTGCTGTCGGTCTGTATGTCCCTATGTATGCTTAGATCTTTAAAACTACGCAACGGATTTTGATGCGGTTTACAATACAATACAATACAACAATACTTTATTGCACACCAATAAAAGTTTACAAAAGGAAACAAGACAAATACAATTTATGAATAACGGTAGACAACAGGCGGTCTTATCGCTAAAGAGCGATCTCTTCAGCGGCGGTTTAATAGATAGAGTGATTCAAGAGAAAGGTTTATACATGCATAATTTATCAGCATTGCACCCGTGCGAAGCCGGGGCGGGTCGCTAGTATCTTATAATTGTGTTTTGTCCCTAAGGCAAATTTCGCGTAGATATGGCCTGTAATAGATGACAACTTTTTGTCTCACGTAAAACTATTGGCCTCTCGTTTTGAAGAGTGTTTCTTTTTTATTATAATTTTTTCGATTGTTACCACCTACTGGCTAGTAATAACTAAGTACATAATTCCCTAAGACCAAAACAAACTGTGGCTCTGCTCCAGTTTTTCTGCGGACCGTACTCTACACGCATGCGCTATAAGGAGATGAGCATGACATGCACAAACCTGCGGGCCTGACATTACTTCATTAAGATTCTATTAACGGAAGCATTCTACACTGACCACAATACAAAAAAGCTTTAAAACAATAACTTACCAACGCTAAAACAACTTTAGAACAACTCCAATAGATTTACTTTTCAATGAAGATAACTTTAGCACTTAAGCTGTAAAACCTAAGTATGAAGCAGGTATATGGAAGGTAAGGCAAAATGAGGCATATGGTAAAGGTTTTAGTTTTGATTTTGGATCGTGATCTCAATGGTCATCATGAAAAGCTTGACGAAAGAGATGGACAGATTTGCTTTTTTTTCTATCGCAAAATTGGAGATCGGAAGTCAATTATCGGTAAAAAATAAGGAAGAATCTGAAGGTCTGCCGCGTGTAGGGGAAAATGGCTTGAAAGCCGCTTTCAAATTGTTTTCAATCGAACAATTGGTCAGTCTGTTTTTATTTTTATTAGATTTCAGTAAATATAATGTGGTAGTAAAAACTTTACGGCTGGTTATCTTCGTAATCCGACAGTTTATAACTTGATAAAAAAAAAACTTAACTCAAGCAGTCTTCAAATTTGATTATTCATTTTTTTACGTTCAATAGTTTTTATGAAAAATATCGTATAGCCTCTGAAATCTTTCGCTCATTGCTTTGCTTCTATGAGAACGAAAATCCTCAAGTTCTAGGGTTTAACCAGAACTTGACCCAATTCCAGAGGCTTTCTGTGGACGAGTCAGGTGATCAAAACGTAAATTTCTATTCTATCCAATACTAATATTATAAATGCGAAAGTGTGTCCGTCTGCTACCTCTTCACGCTTAAACTGAAGGACATAGGAATAGGATACTTTTCATCCCGGAAATCATCTTATAACCATTTAATTATAACGAATTTTGTTTTGGACTCTATTTATAATTATAATAAAATAAGAGCGGTGCCAGGTAGCCGTACTTACCAAAACCAATAGGAGATGCGACTGATGTTGCATTATACAACATAGTGTAGTTATATGAATACAATTCAGCTCAATATGTCATGAATCAAAGAATAAAAAAATATATTTTTTGAAATATGTGACTTTAAAGGTACGAACATTTTATGATTTCTTTTTTTAACGCAAAAGAAATAATGAACCAACTTTAGAACCATAATAGTTTAACAAAACAATAATTGTATGACAATCATGTACTTAAACGCACTTTTGTCACGGTGAAAATGGCAAATTACTTATTTTCTCCATACAAATACTGGTACCCAATCCATAGATGACGTCATATGTAGGTTGGCCATCTGTATGGAGCGTTCTTAGTGCTCTGTAGGAAAGTTGAACTTTGACGGTCATTTCAAACTTTTAGAGCAGTCTAAGTGTAGGTAGTCCTATATTATATAGACGTTTGATCCCAATAGAAAATATAACTTATTGACATCCTCAAAAAAATTGTCCGCACGCCTATTGAGTGGTTAAAAGGGTGAAATGGGAGATGGATGTTAAGTACTATAAACCGCTGAATTAGTTAGCAAAACGTGCCCGTGTAGGTACTTATGTACTACATAGATTGCACTCGGAGAAATGGCGGCCAAATTACGCATTCCATGCAGACGAAGTCGCGAGCAAGAGCTAGTACACTATAAAAATAAAACAGAAGCCAGTTTTTTGCCACAACAATTAGGGGCAATTGCTTCAAATCAGAAATGCCACGCTTTTCTCCAATAACCGAACAACCGCTAAATCAGACAACTAATGACAGTAGATAATTGACAGTAAATAATTGATGGAACAAATAACTGTGCTGCGATAATGGTTATAATTTTACAGGTGGGAAGACGTTAAGTAATTGTTACGAACGAAAAAACATCGAACAACGAACCTGAAATCATATGAACCGTGTTTGTCACATCAAACAATTGTAATTAGTATTATTTCTGCAATTGGTATCTAACGAAGTCAATAGGTAGGTATACTCAGTTTCAGTTACTCACATAATTCTCCTATTGTGCCATTTCTATGGTCAGTTAACATAACCACTATTTTGAGCTCACATCTACATCCCAATGTCGCAGTGTGAATGGCCATTTTTCTTTTATTAAAGTGTTATCTTTCCGTGGTTTTTCTATAGAAGATTTCGCGTGTAAAACGCTTGATAGCGAATTTTGCGCACCATTACGTGCGCGCGCAGTTATAGTTGTGCCTAATTATGACATTAGTGGTAACAAATTGCAACTGTATTTGGTATAGTTGTGAAGTAAAATGTGTACACTTATTATGATTGAGAATTTGCGTTTTAAAAATGAGTCAAATTTAAAACTGTTGTTGAACACACATGTCCCGGAGAATGTAATTTTTTTTCGGCACGCCCTGAAGCCTAAGAAGGCTAAGGGATTTTAACATAAATTATGTTATACTAGCTATGCCCCGCGGTGTTACCCGCTCATCCCACGGGAACACTAAATTTATTCGGGATGAAAAGTATCCTATGTCCTTTCCCGGGTTTCAAACTATCTCCATACAAAATTTCATCTAAGTCGGTTCAGCGGTTTAAGCGTGAAGAGGTAACAGACAGACAGACACACTTTCGCATTTATAATATTAGTATGGATATTAGTATATATTAGTATGGATTTGTCTAAGTAGTGGGATTATTTGCTCCCCGCGCGCAGGGCATTCTTACATCTGCCAAGCCTGCTGTAGTCGCGTGCGCGTGTGTTCTCCTTCTCGTATTCGCTTGCATAGCCATGAAAACTGCTGTGCATGAAACTTTTTCTTCATGAGACTGTTTGTATTGTCTGTAAAAGACTGAAAGGACTTTGACAGCAAATAATAATGAAAAGCTTCTCACTCTACAAGGCTACATAGAGAATTCGATGATAATATGCAGTCGAAGAAATACTCGTAGCTCTACCTCAAAAAGAAAACATGCATTTTGTTCCTTGAATTTTTTTTTAGGTACAATTATTTGGATTTGGAGGTGTCTGTACGGGTCATTACACGACGCGGATTGTTCGGCGGCCGAATTACTTAAGCCGTTTCGGACGACTCGAACGGATTAAGGTAAGGACACATATAATTGTGGAGATAGTATTTATATGTCTTTAATAATAGCAATGCTAAAGTAATAGTTTTAGCCGCTAAGGATAAAAGGAATATAATTATATTTATAATTCCAACAAGATTAAGTACCTAATGCTGGCTAGTTATGTGAAAGTAACTGAAGGTAAAGTCAAGGAAATTGAAACACATACCTTTTTCGCTCTTATTACAATGACATGAAGGGTCAAAAAGGTACGTGTTTCAATTTCTTTGACTTTACAGTTTTTTTTTTTTTTCAGGGTAATAAAAAATATTTATTCAGAAACAATACAGAGATAATAATTAACATAAAACCTTAAATAAAAATTAAAAACTAGACTTAAAAATAAACTATAGATAAACAATTTGGCCCAAATCGCCGTCTATTGGCAGCGTGCCCAGAAGGCTGGCAGCATTGCCGCGTTGAATGGCAATGCTGATACGCTGTGCGAGATATGAACCAGCCCTCTGGTCACGCGTCAACTCGACTAACCTGCGGCTACACTCTTTAAAGACCCTGTGGGCGCTTTCACCCCAGGGCCCCAGAGTCTCGACCCCAAACGGCTCAAATATGCATCCACTATTAATGTTTGCATATTTGCGCCGCTTGAGGAGTTCGGCCGAATTGGCAGCCGAGCCAGCCTTTACAGCAGTGCCACGAAGATGGGACAGCGCCAGAGTATCAGCACAGGTCGCGTCCGAGACCAGCGGCTGTCCCATCTTCCATGGCACGAGGGTCATACCGTCGGGCCTCTTACCGTCATCGCGAGCGAGGCCGGTCGGTTCTAAAACAGCCGGCGCTCCCGCGCTGGCTAAGGCCCGACGGATGATGTCATTCAGGCTGGCATGGCGGGGGGCGCGCCCTGCGCTTCTGCCGCAGGATAGTCCATGATGACCCAGCGGGTCAACTTGGTCACCACAACGACAGCGATGTTGGGCCACACAGGCCACTCCCAGGTGGAGAGCGACGGACAGGCGGAACGTGGAGTTATCCAGAAGTGTTCCCGTCGATATGGAAGGCAGAGCTTGGAGCCACTGCCCGGATTCCCATTCGACAGTGGCAAGGAGGCGAGCGCGCTTCGGAAGGCTGGTTGCCGTTTGGTACAGTTTTTGCCGTACCAGCCTACAGAGCGGCTCGTCCCAAAGACGCTGTGAACTAGGATGACCGGGCAGGTCAACGCTTGGGCAGTTATCGCTCCACGCATTTTTGGCCTCTGACATGAAAGGGATGGTAATTTGGTGAATTGGAGACTTGAGTATTTTGGAAGTTAACTCCAGAGAACTATGTGCTGAGGACAGAAATGCGGGGAGCGAAACGCTGGATACTTTTCTGATACCCAGGCTTCTGAGATTTCTGATACTCCATGAGCGATCATCTAATTTAATGTTGATTACTGAGACTAAAATATTTTGAATAATTTTGTCGATTTTTTCTAAAAGAGTGGGAAATTTCCAAAAATGGCTGCACCTTATGACGTATGTAAATTTGGGGACGAAAAGACAGTATCGGATAATGGTGTATCTACATGAGCATTTATTTTGGACATGCGGTCCGAAACTTCGTTGAGTTTTTGAATTTTGCTGTCTAAATAGTCGGTAAAAGATTCGTCCAATACAGGTGCCCCTAGGAGGTGAAGTGAGTTTTTTTCTGTGATTTTAATATTTGGAGCAAGACGACGGAATTTGGATATAGCGAGTTCTTTGTTTAAAAACGTATCGGAAAAGAAAAGTTCGCATTTAGAAGAGTTCAATTCTAGACCAATACCGCGGAATCCTTCGATTAAGATGCGAAGGTCCTCCAGAACTTCGCTTACCTCACCTCCCAGGGTGCCGTCATCTAAATACCATACATTAAATTTTGAATTTAATTTTACAATGACAGGATGAACTGCTAAACTGAAGAGCGCTGGCCCAAGCGGGTCGCCCTGTTGGCAGCCTACGGATGAGGAGAGGTGGTTTTGTTTAAAAAGTAAATGGGAAGCGTTGCTGTAACATTGCCAAATAAAGTTATAAATTTGTGGTAATTTTATACGTGTTTGTGCTAAGAGGGCAGCTCTGTCGACACTGTTGAATGCATTTTGGACGTCTACCTTTAAAATGACCTTACCAGAGGTTTGTGTTATGTATGTTCTGAGTGCATGTACCGCGGCCTCACACCCACCTTTTGACCCAAAACACAGTTGAGTAGGCTGGAAGCATTGGCTTAAGGGACCGGATGCAGCAGCGCAGCTGATTTTGGCTACAAGACGGCGATAGGTTGTACCCACGGCGATGGGTCTGATACCGCCGTCTTTTTTTAAAAGCGCGCATAGGTTGGCACCGTACAGTGTGCTCGTAACTCCCGAATGTACCTTTCCCGAAAGCATGAGGTTACTCAGGTCTGTCAGTGCCTTGAGGAGCAGCTCGCCGGCGTCACCTGAGCTATACCCAAGGAGATCCTTAAGATGCTGAGGGGTCAACCCGTCCAGCCCACCGGCTGAGCCGCTCTGGAACGACATGACAGCCCTAAGAACCCCATCGGTGCAGGTAGTGAGCGGCGGTGTTGATGAATCTGGTGGATCGGGGAGGCTTTGGTCTGTGGATGGCAGTGGATGTTTGGATTTCAGGGATGAGAGGGTTTCTTGGTTATCAGGAGCAAAACTGTCGGTCGAAAAAAGTAGGCGGGCAGCTCCCCTGATGTCACCCTCACCTACTTTGTTCCAATATTTTTGTAAATTGATGTGTGTCTTGGAGTTAATCTACGGAGGTCTTCGAGTGAAAGTGGATGTTGACAATTGTGTTTTATTTTGGTGGTTAGAGATGTGGTTTTGTTCTGATCTGCTATATGTAGTGTTCGGTATGGGAAGGTGAGAAGTTGCTCCCAGGCCTGTAAAGAGTTCTCAGACACAGCATTTTGGATAGCGGAGGTAAGTTTTTGTGCAACCGATACCCTTGCACCTCTCGGGACTCGTTTAATAATTCGTATGCCATTTTTTAGGCGGCTTAAGGTTTCTGAAATATTGGTTGAAGCTTGATGAACTATCGGATCTATTGAAACTGGGTTTATGGTCTGGTTAGTGTCTGAAGCTTTGTGTTTTTTGCCCTGATGCACTTTAAGACCGTGTTGATTTCTAAAGTACCTGGGCTGGGAAAAAAGGGAGCATTGCAAAAGATTTTGAGAGCAATCGACCTGATCCGTTATCGATGATGCATTACCGCCTGAAAGTGACATTCCGTGATTAATGTTTAAAATTAAGAGTAAGATAAAAACTAAAATTAATAATACAAAAACACAAAACGAGAGTAAAAACATTAACTATGGAAAGTCCTGATGATAAACAACACTGACAGTAGCGGTGGCAGTCGCTGTCAGCCAGTATTGACGACCGGAGTCGGCGCATGTCGCGCTCTCGGACGGAGCATGTGCCGTTGCTTAGCAGCGCCTAGCGTCCTTGCTGTCATTGGATTTTCAAATCGAAACACATAAAAACATTGATGATTTTCCAGAAAAATACTATGGTCTGAACTTTGCCCACATGTGTGCTTACACAGGGGAATGTTAGCGACACAACTAATCGTATTCCAATAGTCTAAAGACCAAAAATAAGAAGATAAAATAATATTAAATACGGAGCCGATTTGGCAGATTGACGGCTATAGGTTTTTTTTTTAGTGTTTTTTTTTAGTGTTTAGTTTTAGAAAAAAAAAGTACTTATAGTGTTGTGTTGATTAATGTCAGACAAAAAAACGTGTATTATTTATGTTTGGAATGCATATTATGTTTCACGCAAACATAATCCCAAAACTACACGTTTATATATTTGTAAATCAACCAAGATATGCTTGAAAACACACTAATAATAAGAAGTAAGTAACTATAATTAAATACTTGTAAAATAACGTGATAAATATGTATATACTTGAGTGTGTATACAGCCTAATAAAAAGGTCTTACTCCCGATGTAATTGTCGCGCCGGTTCACTGTCCGCCGACAATCTGCCATTAATTCGAGCCGAAATGTCTGCCAAGTCTGTCCCACTGACCTGTAATGTGGTCAGAAATTACAAGGTTCCATTATATGAATATTTAACTAATGCATCGCTTCTTTTTGGTATAAAAATACACATTGGTGCCGTGACCAGGATTTAGACAAAGTATATGAATTAGTTTTATAGTGTTATCTGTATTTTGCCTCGTATTAAACTAGAACCCTACGTTTCTAAAGGTATTATTCCCCATGATGGTGCATTACTGTGCGGTACCAAAGATACACTACTAAGTATTTTCCCAAATTATGTGCTATATGAACACCTTTTAACTATAAAAAATTGAATGCGATCTACTACAATCGAAGCGGGGTTTGAACCCGCGACCTCTGCGTTTCCGGCGCATTGCTCTTCTAACTGAGCTATCCGATCGCTATGTCAATCACACCAAATCTTTCATCCCTTAATTATTTACGCTACTGGAGCGCCCTCTGCGTCATATATGTTTTTGAAATGCTTATTCGCATTAGCCATACCCTAGGATGTGCGTTTTACACACACGATCCCCAATCCCCATTGCTTTACAGCAAGTGTGAAGACTGCGAGAGAGATGACGCTGTTCTAAATATTTGTATAGAATCTTTTTATCGATTCATATTTTTTCATGTCGTAATACCACATTTTCATTTTTATAAATAATGACACAAAGGTAAATTAAGAAAGAAAAATTGAATGCGATCTACTACAATCAAAGCAGGGTTTGAACCTTTTAACTGTTATATGAACACCTAGAAGTGTATGCATAATTACGTCAATCTAGCTTACCTAGCTGTTACTTTCAAATTTACCAACACAAATCAATTACAAGTAACTAAACAGATAGCTTGGATATCTCTAAATGCTTAATGTAATGAAAATTCATGGAGCTTCTATACTGACTATCCTAGCTTTTTCAAATCGTATTTTTCAGAAGCTCCCATTAAACTGGTAGAGAATGCCATTTCGCATTAAATCTTACTTTTTGTTTCGTGCAATAAAGTTTAAATAAATAAAAATAAACTCTTTCTACAAACTTTTTTCGGCAATCGTGCGGTCCTGGCATTAAAAACTCCGGACGTGACCAGTAGCCCAAAAAAAGCGTGTTCGCGAATCTCAGCGAGCACGTGTCACGTTTGACAGCTGTTTTGCATGCGCGCGCACTTATCTCGTCAGCTCGCGTGCCTATAATGCGCAGTGCCAACGACAGGTGCGGTGCCAAAGGCAGTTTTTTGTAGTTTGATGGAATTTCGGCGTGGGTACAGGATGCGACATGCAAGTCGATAGGTACTGAAAGTGATATTTAGAGGTTTCTGAAATTTCTCCCTAATTATGAAGTACTAATATTAACGCTCAAGTTATGGAGGCTAGGCAGCGCTGCAGTCTTCGGATTGAAAATTGAAAACAAATTTAGAACAGATGCGTTTAACGAAACCTCAAACAACAGCTTCCCACGATCCGAATCAGATCGTTGGGCCTCCTTAATGAAGGTTCCTCCACGCTGCATCATCCGGTAGGCGGTCGCCATGTGTGAGCCCAGCTCAATGCCACTTAATTCGTGCAACTGTAAGCTTTGTCGATAAATGCATGTTTATTTACTAAATATGCAGACAATAAAGAAAAAATCATTTGAATGTCAATAACAACCGCCACCGTGATCAATATAAATTTTCGAAACATTTAATGACACATTATTTTTAATCTGGATCATCATCATCATCATCATTTCAGCCATAGGGCGTCCACTGCTGGACACAGGCCTCTACAATTGACTTACACATGGGCCGGATAGAAGCGACCCGCATCCAGCGAGTCCCCGCAACCCTGACCAGGTCGTCCGACCACCTTGCGCACCTTGGGTGGCCGTCCTAGGCTGCGCTTGCCGGTACGTGTTCTCCACTCGATTACCTTTCTGCCCCAACGGCCATCGGTTCTTCGAGCTATGTGCCCTGCCCAATAATCTGGATACACCATATTTTTTTTATATTGAATCATTGATACTTAGATTAAAGCACAAAAAAATTGTAATCGATTGATTGATCGAGTTCGATTCTTGGTCTCTTTCGCCAGGTTACGCATTTCTTACGTCCTTTGATTTTTGTATCAATGGTTCGATATGTAAAAAAATGTTTGATCCATTTTAAAAAACTGTACTAGAAGTACACTACCGTAAGTATTTAAATAAAAGCAGCGAACGGCTGATAAGATGCAGTGCCGTTGTCCAGCTACAATGGTGCCGGTGAAAAAAGATATTACTCGGAGATTGCCCCGGGCGGGACACGCGCCAAAAAACAAGCAGAAAAAACACAGAAGTGAGAAATCTGATAGTTCGAATAGCTAATGCTTGAGGGTTCTGTAGAGCACGTGAACTGATTTTAAAGTGGCGATCTCTCTGTTTGTTGTACTTTCCAGAAAGTTCGTAGCTAGCAGATGGTTTTTATTTAAGTTGGCAACCCTTTAAATGTTGTAAGCACAATCAGAAACTAACATAATTATTTGTCAAAATTTCAAATAGTGTTAAGTGTAAACTTATTTCATTAGGTACTTTATTATCACAGAACCCAATACTATTATTTTTATTTCGTTTACGGACTAGTTTTCAAATAAAAAGCTGAAATCAGCGTCGTCTAAGAATCAGCACTCAAATGACGTCACTTTGTGGAAAAATGACAGTCGCAAACTACAAACAGAACAGTGGTACAATTTCCATACTAAATCCGTCTTAGTAATAGTCCGACTGTTAGATATTCTGCGCTGTGGCCACCATTACTTGTCGCCTACCTACGCTCTTTTAGAATGAGGAAATTTTCAAATGGATTTTGAATCATAAATTGGGATATTTTCGAAAATGTAAAAATGAGGTAATATTTAATTGTTTGTCTTTTATTTCACAATATCGGAAAAAGGCCTGGCTGAAAAAATTAGATATTCTTATTTTAAAAATTGTTGATCAACCTTACTGCGTCATTCCATCTCTCTTATTTCCTTTTTTTTTACAGAATATGTAAGGCGTAGTACTTGATGGTCAATACACACTTTTCTAACAAAACTACAACTATTTCAACGAAAATTAAGCCTATTCTGGGAGTAAATGTATAAGTACAAATATTTACGAGTACTGGTGATTCTTTATCGATCCTTACATCACATCTCGATTCTCGTGGAAAGAGGACAATCTGGAAAGGTTCGATTTTCAAAAAAAATATCAGAGGGATAAATGACGGAGTTCCAAGGTAACATTAAAAAAATAAAAAATATATACGGTACGCGTCGACTTGAGAACCAAATTTTTAAGTCAGTTGAAGATTTGAAGATGTTTTTACCATCCGTTATAGTTTTTTCTCAGTAGTTAAATAAATACATCCATTGGCCTAAACTCCATACCTACTTATATTTTATTTAATATTTATTGCACAAAACAAAAGTCAGTATAAATGCCAAATGGCATTCGCTACTAGTTAACGATAGGGCCAAACAGAGATGCTTCAACTGGGTGCAGAGTAGAAAATTTATCGTTCGGAGAGCGGTTAAGATACAAGTGAATTGTATTTGTATTACACAATATAACTACCATAAATACTATGATACATATACTTACTATATACTATAATATGTATATAATAATATTCAGGGTGACCAATCCAAATGGGTCAGTAGGGAGAAAACTATAAGATATAGGGAAATCTTTACGCCATGGTTCCTTAGAACAAATTTCCCTATCTCTTATAGTTTGTGACTTCTCCCTACGGACCCATTTGGATTTATCACCCGCTATAATAAATATGATCAAATGTCTACTGCATAGTATGATGGGTTGATGGGCACTATTACTCAAGTAATTACTTAATTTCGTTTGTACCACTGGTTGTTTATATCTTGACGTATCTCAGCCATTACGTTTAAAACTTGTTTGAATGCTCTGTAGACACGAACATGGTTTACATTACTTCTGAATCTCCAGCAGTTTCTTTCTAGTAGGTTCTATTTATAATTAAAACAATCTTTATTATTCATGTCACTAATTAAAAACTGGGGCTAAATTTAATGTCTCTAATGGCATTTATATGATACAAGAAGGTGCCCGCCACTTCGTACGCGTAATTTTTTAATGCATAGTCGGGTAAAAAGTATCCCATAACCATCTTTGGACGTTCAGCTATCCCTGTACCAAAATTGCTTAAAAATTGTCCAGCCATTGCGGTTTTATTGAGAGGACAGAGATTATGACCTACAGATGGCGCCAGGCTGGCATGGCGCCGCGCCCATACAAAGCAAAAGACGATCCTGCATCACGCTATTAAGATTTATTTAGTAGAAAACTGATTTTCAATTCAAAATTAACTGTACAGGTGATATTTCGGAAAAAAAAACAAAGATAATACCCTGCCGCATGACCGTGATCTAGGGGACATTTGTATCATAGTTAGGATCTCTTAGAATACTTTAAGAGAGTTATTGTTGTTATTGTTTAATAAAGTTTATACCATCAGGAAAAAATAAAAACCAGTAAGTGTGAAAGAAAGAGACATGCTGGGGCTTTTTGACTACTGCTTGTAGAATGTGTGACGAGGAAGCCGAAACGCAGCACATTGTCATACCCTCGCTAAACTTACAATGAAGGAATTATGTAATGGCTACGCTGAACCAAAGGAATTCCAGGCACTGTCACTGAGTTCAATCATCCCTATAATACGGTATTCGACTAAAGTGAAAATTAATTATGTCATTAAAACCACTTAACATACATTCAAAAATATACAGAATCAAATAAACTACCACTAACTTTTGGACATTTTATTATTTTTAATTGGACAAGAACTGAAAAGAAGATATGTTGACTATTGATTTTTATGACGTCACAAGCCAGTATCTTCATAGAAACTTCATACAACAAATCGTTTTTGACATTTCAAAAAGAGTAGCTGATTTGAGAATTATGGATGTGGTAATTTGTGGTAAAAAAGTTTTAGAACGAGAGTGGTACAAAAAAGATTCCACTGGGTCGAAGTGTTAGGGAACCCTAAGAATAAGATACTTAAGGAAAGTCCTATTGGCAGTCAAAATGGAATATTATGAGTACCTACTGTAATCAAAGTTTAGGGCTTTGTACGGAACTCTAAAAAGTAAGTTATCGTCAAAAAACTGTATCGGTGTCGATTCGAGTTGGCAGCGGGACGTGCGTGACGCAGGGAATCGATCGGCGCGTGGGCTGATGCGAAAATCGATTAGTCAATGCAATAATCGATTCGGTAATCGATTGGTGACATCGGTGAGTCTAGACTGTACGTGAAGCTGTGGATGAATGGTCATGGATGATTGGATTTAGAATAACCGTAGGTCTCTGAAATTTGTTAGATTCTGTGATAGTGAAATAAGTAATAATGTCATTTTACGTCATCTCATTACTTGACAGTCCAAGACATCGGGCACATCATCCGAGACTGTCCACTCACCAAGTATAACGGCGACCCAGGCAGGCTAACACGGCAGACTTGTGTACCCGCGGAAACGACGCAATCCATTGGATAAAAAATCTTAAAATCAACTTATATAATCGACTGTGCATAATATGCCATACGAATAAATAATAAATCTCATACACGTGGACCAATACTTATGTCCATATTGCTGGTTTGACGTGTTCCGTATGACCAAAGCCTTCTAAAAGTCTCATCCTATCCCATCTAAAATAACACAAAACCCAGAAACTGATCTTTAATTATCCAAGCTAACAATCATACAAGCGAAGCTTACTTTATCATAAACATAAATCCTAATCAATACTTTTACAACCTCACTTTTGTTTCTTCACAAGGGCAGAAAATGAATATTTAAATACATTATTTACTCTAAACATGTTCGAGCGAAATTCAAACCCACTTCTCCTCCGGACTAGCAAGGAGGATCTATCAAATTATCTATCGAAACTATAACAGCAAATGTTTCTTACCAGTAGCCTAATTTTCTCCTCTACCACCAAAATGTTTTCAGGTTAATGAGTAGAGATAATAATCTTAAATCGTATTTCAGGATTTTGTTGAAGGCCCTACACATAGAGTTGCCAAATGAAGCCCGGAAAAACGGCAAATATGGGATGTTGGTTTAGGCTTCCGAAAATATTAGTCTCCGTAAGCGAAGAATAACAAACGTGCCGTTGAGGGGGGTAACCGAATTACTGTTGGAAAGAGTTCTATTAATATGAACACTCGCGACCCATCCATACTGATACAATAGGTACAGCAATCTATGGGCGCGGCGATCCGTTTACTCGTTTGCCCCCTAAACAAAAAACAATTGGAATCAAATGTCTATGAGACTAACTACACTTAAACTGTTCTAAAAGTAAAACCGGCCAAGTGCGCGTCCGACTCGCGCACCGAGGGTTCCGTACAAATACTTATCCCATCTTAACTGGCCGGCTTAAGTTTGCACCAAAGTTTGCACCTGGTATGTATGGCGCCGGATACAAATGAGGTGCAAAGTTAATGCTACCGATCACGTTTGTTGTACGGGAGCCCCCTTATTTAAATATTTATTTTATTCTGTTTTTAGTATATTTTATTACAGCGGCAACAGAAATGCATCATTTCACTCTAGCTATCACGGTTCATGAGATAGCCTGGTGACAGACAGACGGGCAGCGGAGGCTTAGTAATAGGGTCCCTTTTTTACCCTTTGGGTACGGGACCCTAAAAACAATAGTTTTCATTCGAATACTTTGAGCGAAAAAATAGAGCAGTCAAAGGGTTAAATGAGGGTCTTATGATGACCAGGGGGCCTATGATGGTTGCGTTTATCACGAGATAAATAAGTGACAAAGCATCTGTCACTCACACTCGCATCATGGCAAAACGTGACGAATGCTTTGTCACTTATTTATCGCGTGATAAAAGCAACCATCATAGGCCCGCTGGTAGTAGTCTTATCCAAAGAACAAAAAGTGTGTAAAAAATATATGATTGGGGCAGCAGAAAAAATTATAAAATTGAAAAACAACGTACGGTTACTTTAGTTATATTAGTTTTGTGAAAACTCATTTCCCATTACCGAACAGGCGTAAGTACAGCTTCAGGGCGTAGCTGCAGAACCCTTGTTAGCATAATTAGTCGAGTAATAGGCTCGGCTGTGGGCTCAAAGCCACTCGATCGTCTGAGGGCGCTTATAGGAATCAAAAACAACATATCGTGAATGTTGGTTAGCGCTAGGGTTGTCGAGTGGTGGTAGCGGAACGCTTGAGGCAATTTTATGGAATCACAGACTCTATATACTCGCTGAAAGACATTCTTTTACCCCATGCTTTCATTTTCATAAAGTAATACTTAACAATCATAATTTTTAAAATTGTGGCAAATAGAATACAATACAATAATTTTCATAATATAGTCAGCTCTTGAGTATAGTGACCTCCTTCGATATTTTTTTTACTAAAAGCATCTTCAACAAAAAATATTCTTATTTTAGATTTAACACCTCTTTGGATACTTATTAGTTAGTAGGAGAGACATTGGTTCCTCTGCTTAGAACTTGTGCATTTTATCATGATTCTGATGTACCTACTCATACTCACAAGGATAAAGATGGCAAACAGGTAATCTTCAAAATTAATTAATACTCTCGGCTTCCACAAAGGGATTCAGTCATACATTACAATTCCAAGCATCTCTATGATTAAATTCCACATTTCGTATTAGCAAAAATGTAAGTAAACCTAGTGCTACGACTCACCAAAAACGCTTCAAATCCCATCTAAAAATACAGCAGTTAAAATTATGTAGCCTAATTTCACCAACGTCTAATTTTTCGCGCAATATTTTCTCAAGCGCGCCAGCCCTGCTCAGCGCGGGGCCGGCTGCTGTTTTTTCATTTTCGAATATTTTCCTTGGAACACGATATTTTTCCACGCTGTTTTCCCAGTGAAAGATAAACTACACTCCATCAAACGTACATTTTTTTCCATTCTGCGTCTAAAATGTCGGGTATATTGTGTTTAAGCTGTTAGCAATTTAGGTAACGTTTGAGTTTGACGTCTAGACCAATATTTACGTTGGTGTGGAGCAGGCGTGTGTTTTTGGAGTTTTTAGCGAATGTTTTGAGGTGAAAGAGAAGCGTTTCTTTGTAGGTACCAAAACAGGCGAATTTTTTCCGTTGGTGTAAATTCAAATTCAAATTAGATACTTTAGGGAAATGTTATGGAATTATTTTTAAGCGATCGATTTTTTTAACAAAACACACTGATTGTAACAAAAATAAATCTTATCTCTTATCTCTCACCTTTGGATTACCGGTCATCCTGGTCCCGGATTTGTGTACCCACATTAAATAGTACATTACATCAGAGGCCGGGAAAATTAGGATTTCCGGCCAAGTAGGTATATACGGATAGTGATACGAGGCCGGGAATCCGTTTTCACGACGAGGCATGTATAGTGCTTTTCTCAAACATACAATGAAATAAAAAAATATACTTCAAAGAACAACATTTTATTAATTGACAAATAGGACATTTAAGTCTAACAACCAACCTTTAAAAACAAAACCTGCTTTTTGTCAAACCAGCCAGCTGTGAGAATGACCTTGTTGTTGAAACCAAAAAAAAGTTACTTTGCAGGCCTAGGCCTGAAAAGCAGTATGAAATCCCTTTACAGTCCTCTCGAGTTGTTGCGCCCAAAAAGCGATACTTCCGAGCCTATTATAAGGAACGTAAAGACAATATTTCATTGCATGTTTGAGAAAAATTTTTTTACATGTTTCATATTCATAAATTTACACATGGGTTGATGTGAAAAACGTCTAAATATATGTGTGCTTATAACAATTGAAAGATCCAAATATTTTAATAATAATTCCCATGAAGTCAGTCTAGTGAACAGCATTTTGGCTTCACCCATATCGGATGAAGCTGAAATGCTGTACAATCTAGCCGATTTAGCGTTAGTTGTTCCTAAGTGATTTATTTGTTTCCTTTTTGTATTTTGTTTGTAAACTGTTTTTACGGGCCGATGTGGTCGCTTAGCGACAAAGCCCTTTCAATAAATAAAAAAAAAAAAAACAATTGAAACTTTCTTTGATGGGATCACATCATCTCATCTCAAGTCTGAAAAGAATGGGACGGAGATCTAGTCCGTTGAAAAGGGGATCCTGTCTCAAAACTAGAGATGTGCCGTTCTAGAGACGATTCCCGATTTGCATGGGGAAAGAACGTTCTCGACAACATTTGACGACGCGGTTGGTGCAGTTTGCAGACACCTGCTTACTGAGCCGGCGGTCCCGGGTTCCAATCCCGGCCGGGGCAAATATTTGTGTGATGAACTCGAATATTTGTTCTCGGTTCATGGATGTTATCTATATATGTATTTATATATTATGTATATCGTCGTCCAGTACCCATAGTACAAGCTTTGCTTAGTTTGGGACTGATTGTCCCAGATCGATTTGTGTATGATTGTCCCATAATATTTATTTATTTAATTTTCCATAAAAATCGGGAAATGTTCTCAAGAAGAGCACATCTCTACTGAAAACTACTACTTTTAGCGTCAATATAATTACACCAGCAATCATCTCGAAGATTAACCTCGATGTCTCAGCGCCCAGCGCGACCAACGCGCCCGCGCAGCGTGACGTCACGCCGCCGCCATTGTCTTTTTGTCGCGCGACTAACGGCGCCGATTGGACGTGGTTGGGCATGGTTAACTAGCTGGAGTAATTACTAAGCCATTTTAGGCTTACATCGGCTATTTTACGGTTAGATCGGCCGAGCCGTGAAATGGGTGAAGTTATGGGCCCTTTGATTTTTAAGTTGTTGTTACAACTTTAATTACAATACGAAATGATTGGTACTTACCAAATATTGTAGGATTGTCACCACTGACTATTACTTATCACACTTTCATGTCACATTTCACTTAGACTTCAATATTTTACGTCACCCTAGGACCTAGGCCGTAAATGGGATTTACCTGCTATACGGGGAGAAAATCTCACTTCTTGGCCAAGGCAAGACGTAAAACTACCCAAGTAGCACAACTGGGTCTAAATAGCTCGTATATCATATCTAATTAGATGCTTATGTGAAATTTACCACCATGACTAAGTGCTATATAGGTGGCAAGAACCCTTATGCCACTAGTATAGAACCAAAAGGAGAAAAATTGCAGCCTATTTTTGGTGCTAAATAGAATCCATAAGAGATCTCACAATTACCTTAAGTGGTAATTAGAACTATGGGTGAAAGTTATGCGCAGTGAACGAATGAAAACATTTCAGTTCGGTCAATGAGTGATAAATGAGTCGCCAAAATTATCTTTGAGTGGCGAGGCAACTGTCAAATTGTGTTTTATTAAAAGTAATACATGATCTGCCATATTCATTTTGGATTTATATGTCTGTTTGATTGTGATTAAAACTTTACGTTATACAAGCATTGAAATAAGCACGAAATTCTTGCGAATTTTTTTTTACTGTGAAACTATAGTATGTTTTCTTTGTAAATTTCGACGCGCCCTTCATTTGATCAGGAATATTAAAAAAGAGAGTGCTAAATTAAATAAGGAATAGATACTGATAAGAAATAAAACTGTTAAAAACCTGACCTAATGATTGTAGGTTACGTACAATGTTAAAGTAACATCGTCACAACTATCAAAAGTCTGTGATTATGCGTGAGTGTGATAAAATTCTGGTTAAAATAATTAATTTTCATAGGCTTCCATTTGTAAACATGGCGAAACAAAAAAGATCCTACAGTGTTTATTTTCACTTATTTGTTCCTTATTTGGAACTATCAAGTCTAATAATCACTTATTTGTATCTTGCGAGTGGCAAAGCAGTGAATGATATTACCAATAGTAATTATTTGCTCTTTTGTAGACTATTAAACAAGCAAGACTATTATATATATTTTGACAAGGCGCAAATAGGAACAATAATAGAACTTTTAGTTCGTTAGTGGTTTGAAATAAGTGAAAATAACTGCTTTTGGTTCCAAGAACCTCCTACTGAGACCTATTTATGCGTTGGAGTGGCAATAAGGTACTTCTTAGGCCTTAAAGTTGCAATATTTTTTGGTTCCAAAAGAGCCGTAAAATTATCCCTTTAGCCACTATTGGTGATATAATTCGCTATTGTACTATAGTTCCAAATAAGGGTATGTTCCCACTTATATGTAAAAGTCGCTTATAAGTGATTTTAAGGCCTTATATAGCACTATTGCTTCTTATTGAGTGACAATTTGAACCTGCATGCAACTTTAAGTAATAGCAAAATCGACTTTATCCCACCATAAGTAATAAAGTAGAAACAAAAAACGTTCCTATGCAACTACAAGTGATAGGATGAACTCATATACAGTTTTGAGTTGTGTTTAAAGCTATAAGTTGTATCAAACACTGTTAAACCACTCATTTAGAACTTAAAGCTATAAGATAAGCTGCAAATTCACTAATGTGCTGCTTGGGTATAGACAAACCACGGGCGGTAATCCGTAAAGCTCCAGATCGCATACTTATGGCACAAAACACCTGCAATCTGGGACATTCGCGAATTAATCGCCCTAGGTATGTATCCCCCTTGGTGATATTTGGTGATTATAACGCTACCCCCCCCATTTAAGATCACGTGTATTTCGGACTTAGTATGAATTAAGTTAGTTAATTAAAAAAACAGCAAAGCTTGATTATTTGTTTTTATTTAATTAAAAAAACAGCAATAACTTGATTATTTCTTTTTTTAATTAAAAAACAGCAATAACTTGATTTTTTATTTTTATTTATTGACTAATTTCGTTATTTTTTGACTTTCCGACTGTGTAAAAAAATTACACGTGACGTGTTCTCGGACACCCCCTCCCCCATCGTGATCATTCGTGCTATTTTGCTTGATGATTTCTGGACGAGGCCTAATGTACTAAAATTTTACGTGAGTACCGCTACTAGACTAGATCCCATTACACATACCTACTTACCGCGCCTTGCAACTATAGATCCTAGTTTTTGCCGTATATCTTAATTAGAATAGCCCAAGTGCAGCAAAACACGCATTCTCTGTGAACGCTGTGTCCGACCAGGTGAGATCTCACGCCGAACCTGACACTTCTTGATACTTGCTCTGATTTTTAATAATGACATGCGCAGATGCTTTGCTGGGCGATTATTTGAGCATATTAACCGTCTCATGAATAGTCCACAATATTAGACAATTCACAAAAGCAATCAACATCTTTTGAATTATATTATTATTATTTAAGAGTTGCACTCTTGTCGGTGCAGTTCTCTCCAGTCCGTTCTACTTAACGCCAGTTCTTTGACTTCTCGATACGACCCGACGCCCGCCTTTTTCTTGATCTGGTCCAAATAGCTGATCCTCGGCCTTCCTCTTCCTCTCCTTCATTCAATTTTCCCCTCCATTATCTTTTGTATTAGATCGTCGTGTCGTATCAAATGACCTATCATTTTCCCTCTTCACAATGTTTATATTCAAAGATCAATATATATATATATATATATATATAATATACAAAGATCAAAGCAAAAGAAAAATTGAAATGGGTTAGCTGGTTTTAAATTTTTCTTTAAGCTTTGATCTTTGTATCAATGTTTTAATGCTGCCTATTGTTTTCGGAAAAAGTAAATCTGTTCTGCTTGTCTATTAGTATTGTGTTTTACTGTAAAGTACCAAGACGTGCTCATCCGCCTAGCGTCCGGTCATCAGAAGATGGATAGAGCACCTGTTTGCGCCGACGGCGATCGGAAACACTCGGCAATCTCCGTCGAACGTCGGCTTAACCCTTCCAGCAATACAAGCCTCCTTCTTTCACTCCTCACCATCTTTACTACCAACACTTAAGGAACCTTTTTGGGAGACAATTGCATATTGCGATGCAGGATACCTTTCAGGCATAGCATATTTGGGTGTGCAGTTTATATAGAACTTAATTCAATGGGATAGGGATTTTTTTTAAATGAAATGTCAGTGGGGCAATCTGAGGGGGTGGAAACGTGGGAATATTTATAAGATTTTTATCTCTTCGTATTAAACTAAGGTTTATGGGTATAGTCTGGATTTTAAAAGATTTTTTGATAAGTATTATGTGATTATGAATATAATCGAGTACATTATGTAAAACGTTGTATCCGTTTCTGATGTTTACGGTCTGGAGTTGCTTGTGTTTAATGAATTTTATTATAAGTCTGCCCTTATAATTAAATACACTGGTGTACATTATTGATCATTAATAAAATCAAGTCCCTATTTTCTCCCTGTGTATTGTTTTTAATTATCTGCAGCAAAATGTGTATTGAAGATATTTTGTAAAAAATAAACGAAATAGGTGGTCGTCGAATTGTTTATTTTTTCGCGGGTGTTTAAATTAAACATATTTTTGTGTTCGTTCATCACGACTAGAAAACTGGACCGATTTCAATTATTTCTGGTATACATACGGATAGCTTGGCGTTGGCACCTACAGATGTTTATACGAGTATGATACCTTTTACCCGACAACTCATAAGAAAAAAAGTCATAATAATACACTTCCACGCGGACGTAGTTCGCCTTTTAGTAAGCGCACAAAGATTTATTCACCAACTGATGGCGATTAACGGCTGACATTACAAAATAGACGTCTCTCCATAAAAAAGAAACATTTTTTAACCCTAAACGTCGCAAAATAAAAAAATACTCAGGTCAACGTTGATGTCGTTAAAAATTGTCAAAAAAACTGTTTAAACATCGTGAAATTAAGGGAATTTTATATAGAAAAATTATTGTACTAAGCATAATGTCATTCCGCAAATCTTCTATAACATCCTAGACGTTAATAAACAGTGTCCAATTAAATCAGACTGCACCATTCTGCTGTCCGTGGAACAAAACCTGGACGCGAAGAATTTTTGACCTCTCTAACATTGACACTAAAAATATGTCAAACCGCGCTACAGGATGATGTGAAGAACCAAGTGACATAAAGCAACGATAATATTATTAAAACTATCGTGAGACATCTTTAATAATGTTCCTGTCTATTTTTACGTGAGTTTAAACCGTTTTTGGGTCATTGTCAGTTCAAAAAACAAAATTTGTCCCTTCGGTGGTCAAAAGTTAAGAGCTTTTATGAGTCTAGGTTTTGTTGCTGTTACATAGGATTATAGACGAGGGAACGTTCTTTATTCTCACAGGCATTTAATCAGAAAATTAGGCTCTGGAATCCTTAATTTAGCTTATGTCCACCGGAAAGACGCGCACCTAAATCTGACAATGACCCTTTTATAAATTGCAATAATAATGAAAGCAATGATGAATCTATTACTTAATCAGTTTTTCACAAAAACAAACCGATTTCAAGGGGAAAAAATCGTATTTCCGAAAAGAGCTGGACGACTTACTAAAAAAAAATACGGAAATCGATATAATATCAGTTCAGTTAGTATGCCTTTAATACTTAAGGAATTCCTTCCATTCCTCATGGATCTCGTCATCAGATCTTCACCAAAATTACATGGGCCCAATATGGAGATGCATAGCAACAGAATCCAAAAAAAATATTTTTTTTATATTATAAAAAAAAATTTTTTGATGTCTGTTGAAATTACCTACTTCATATGAAATAGGTATATCAATTTTCAGATATATATCTGGTCTTATCGTGGTAGACATAGGGACCACCCGATCCGCCTTGCTGCACGCCCGTATCATATGTTGTATACTGTGCATTTCTCACGCCAGTCGTATGCCTGGAATCCGTGTAACCTCTCAGTTACACGGATTACAGGCATTCTGTATTGCGTACGAGCGAGATAGGTATAAAACGCGAATGACATTCTGACAGCTCACGCACTACATGCCTGTATGTTACTAAATCAAAGCTCATCTATGGGAGTGCTTTATCTAACAGCGATTAAAAAACCAGACCATTCAAAATTTCTCCCCAAACACTAATCCTTTTTCCTTAGACGTCTTTATGGGTACCGAACAGACTGTGGTCTCCATATTTGTAAGTACATACTCGTACTAACAAGTACTTCCCACGTAGCACATAGGCTGCATAAGAGCTTACACAGTCCTTATACCACTTATTTCAGCTGAGTAAGGGGTGTACAGTTTGACCAAAAAGAGTAGAAACTAAAAAGTGGCAATACAGTAGTGTCGTCCCCGTTTTCTTAGATTAATTAGAAAGGGACCACACTACAGTATTGCCACTTTTTAATTTCTACTCTTTTTGGTCAGACTGTATACAGCATTCATACTTGGGTTTACTTCCTGCGATGCGAACAAAATTAAGTAGCACTCGGCAGTCTCGGAACACCAGCCGACCCTTAAATATTTCTTTAAAAAAAATCCAAATCACAAATCTCATTCTACCAAACTACTTTTTACACTAATATTCAATTCAATATTTTAATCAGGATCAACCTGTATCCACCGAACCCTTTCTTTACCTTTGGGTTTTTTACTGGATCCTTTTTCCGTGGCCATTAGTTTTTTTGCTCCGTCTGGCGATCGGTTTTTTGTGGGGATCCCAAATTAATATAATGTTTTTCTTGCGTGATAGTGTCGAACCTGTTTTGGTGGGAAGAGGAAAGTGTTAGGACATGACCGGTGTGCCACTTTCGATTTCTATTGGATTTAAATAAGTTTTTTGGTTGATGGGTCACGCTCGAATTTTTTGGCTAGTTCTTTGATGCGGAAAAAAAACACTGTCATTATTAATTTATATGTTTTTGGAACTCATGACCGTGGAATACCTTTCTTCTAGCTAAGTTGGTTGAGCAAGGGACTGCGAAGGGATGGAACCAGATTTGAATCCTATAGCAAGGTAAAGTATTTGTGTGATGAGTGATTGAATATTTTGCATGTATTGGTTGTTTTTACAAGCTTTTATTTAACTTGCATTGTATGTATGTATGTATGTAAGTATCTTTGTTCGGGTGGAATCTTGCAACTCAATTTTGAAGCAGATATCGTCAACCGATTGAACTGAAATTTTGCATAATTACTTAACTTTGATGGCAATACAATAATATGGTACCATGGGGCTGATCTGATGATGGGGCCGGAAGGTGGCCATAGGAACTCTATAATAGAAAAAGCAATCCTTACCGAGCTTGGGTTCTTTAGAATCGTCTCAGTGAGCATTTGATTGATATCCAAAGAAAAGTACAGTCGGCTATAAAAGCTTGTCACTAAAATGCAATTTTTGGCAGAAACTTATTAGACTGAAGGTTCTCTGATGATATCTATGCTCGAATGTCTACTTCCCATAGTAACAACTGGCTTTGCTTATTTTGGGATTTAATTAGTTCATTTGTAAATGATTGTTTCATAATTATATTTAACTAGCTGCGCTGCTCATCCCACGGGAACACTAAATTTTTTCCAAATAAAAAGAAGCCCATTAATCCAGGGTGTCAGCTACCTTCATACCAAAATTTATCAAAATTCCTCCAGCCGTTTGAGCGTGAAGAAGTAACAAACATACACGTAAACACACAAACACCTTACAAACTTTCGCCTTTATAATATTAGTGTCATTACTAATCTTTAACTTTAACATAAGATACAAAATGTAATGTTCCCTTTATAATATTCGTAGCTGTTAATTTTATTGTTTTTAAACTCAGTTGCAAAGTCAACGTTTATACGTGTTTTTGTAAGGTTATTACAAACAACAACGTAATAAGAACATAATATACTAATTACAATAAAGTAATTCCTCTCCCCTCGGACCACCGCAAGGTGAAGACGTGCCTAAAAAATCCGCGCTAGTTTTATTTGCATTATTTATTAATATTTACCATTTTTAATTCACGTGCGATAATAGGAGCGCATAAAAGCGCGCGGCCCTCGCCGCGCCGACACGAAGTGCATCAACAATTCAACACCGCTGCGCGAGTTCTGCGCGCCTGGTACTTCGAAGCCTCGTTACAACGCTGACACACAAGGCAAGTCACGCGCACGCGCCGCGTCTATCTCCATCGCGCTCTGTTGTCCTGGTACACCGCGGCATCATCCGGACGCAATCCAGCGAAAGAAAGGGACAACCTATGTGCTATCGGCGCCGCACCTAACACCGCATCTGTGCTACGCGCTACGAAGTTGGATCGCCTATACGTCATCAGCGTCTACGAACACGGACTACGAGAAGCTACGTGTGCTACGTGTGAGTCTTAGTCATCGGCGTCATCGCAGGTGCAAATGAACCTAAGTATATTGGCTCAATATTATTTGTAATTGTGTTTCTTTGGGCACTCTGCCATACTAGATTTATTTATTTTCTACCCTCTTGCACAAATACTCAGCACTATGTCGAAGCAATTAGGGACGCAACCCCAGTCCTCCGCGGCTACAGGGCTACAAAGCTCGCTCTCAGATACCGACCTGTCGGCCATGGGCAGGGACAAAGCCAAGCCCCGCAAGAGACCATGCCCCCCAGATTTCGCTGACACAACAGGTGAACTAAATAAATTCAAGGATGAGATGCGAGAGATGTTGACGTCATGGAAAGCCGGCCAAGATGCAATCCTCTCGAAAATAGTTACGAATATAAATGAACTTAAAAATCAAGTGGGAGATATTTTAAACTTTAACCAAGAGATCGACAAGTCAATGTCTTATATGAACCAAGGAATTGAGGAACTAACAACAAAAATTCACGGCATTGAAAAAGAGCAAAGTGAGCAAGCGCTACACCTCCAGGCACTGGAAACCAAAATCGAGGACCTGGAAAGAAAATCGCGGATGTCCTGCGTGGAAATAAGAAACGTGCCCCTTAAAGGTAAAGAAACAAAGGAGGATCTAATTAAATTACTCACAAACCTATGTTCAGTCGTCAACACTAATATCGATGAAAGCCATATAAGGGAAATTTACCGTCTCCCGGGAAAGAAAGATGACAACCGAATATGTCCCATAGTTGTAAACCTGACGAGCTGTATAAATAAAAAGAAACTTCTTCTGGCAGTAAAGTCTTACAATTTGAGTCACAAAGGAAATGAAATAAACACAACTCTTCTGGAGATTCCTGGGCCCTCGAATCCTGTTTATGTGTCGGAGCACCTGACGCCCAAAGGCAACAGGTTACACTTTGTAGCACGAGACGTGAAAAAGACCTGCAACTACACCTACTGCTGGACAGAGGGCGGCCAGGTGTTCCTGCGCAAAGAAGCAGGTTCTGCCGCTTTACTTATTACATCTGAGGCTCAGCTGCAAGTCCTGAAAAGATGACTACTATTAGTACTGCTGGAAACCTATATTGAAGAAAATATTCTCATCACTTCTTTTTGTATGTTATTTGCGAGATTGTATTTTAGCACTGTATCATGTAGCATGCTAATTTTAAATATGTTAAGATTAGGACACAAAAACCTCCCCGAAATTACAAAAATACTAAACGAGCCCCTATTCTGTAAGTATCTACAAATCAAATATTTAATAGCCATTACTCGCCCACAATTAACCAACAGAACCAGTCTAACCCAAAATACCAAAACCTTATCTCACTCTAAAAATAAAAACGCCAAAAATCAAACTATCTACCTTTGCTACACTACACGAAAACCGAACCTACCAAAACACAAACACATACTTATAATATACAAAAACTACGTTCAAAATATCCCTTTTTCCTTTAATTTTTGTGTTAAATGGAACTAAGGGACGTAATTGAAGATTTAGAAAATCTTGAACTTGTTAAAAACTTCTATGTAGATAATCCAGATCTATGCAAAACTATTATTAATGATTCCAACAATAAAACAACTATATTATCCCAAAATATACGTAGCTTCAACCATAATCAAAATATTCTTGAAATCTTTCTGTCAAGGTTAGGACTCCAACCGGACGTTATCGTACTAACCGAATGCTGGCTAACCCTTAATTGTACATATAGTAGTTTACCAGGATATAACTCCGCCAATACAGAGAAAGTCATCAACCAAAACTCAGGAATTATTGTTTTTTCACGAGTGGGACTGGATATTCAAGTACAAGAACCATATGTGGATGATGCAAATTGTCTAATCGTTCAGGTAAGCACTGACCTTACTATTATTGCTATATATAGACCACCATCTTTTAGCAACCCAGATAAATTTCTGAAAACCCTGGATCGTATTCTGGCCAAATATACCAACACAAATGTAGTAGTGGTCGGAGATATGAACATAGATATCAAATACGACAACAAAGATAGTCATTCTGATATTTACATGGATATCATGGCACTGCATGGCTTTTGCCCGGCGCACACGTTTCCCACACGTGACAAAAATTGCTTAGACCACGCGCTTGTCAACACCAAAGCAGAGGTAACAGCCATTGTCTGCGTAACTGATATCACCGATCACGATACAGTCATCGTATCGCTAAGTCAAGATCCTAAAGTACTTGAACCCAAAGAGTCTACCAAATCAGTCATTGACTACGAAAATGTGCGCAAAGACTTAACAATCATGCCTTGGTCGGACTTGTACAGTTGCTCAGATGTGAACACAGCAATGAGAATCTTTATGAACACACTAAACAAAATTATTAGTAAACACACGAGAGTAACACAGATTCCACATAAACAATACACTAAGAAGTCCTGGATTACACCGGGGTTATTGCGCTGCATAAGGAAAAGAGACAAGCTGCACCAGCAATACAGAAAAAATAAGGATGATGAGCTAATTAAAAATCAATATAAATCGTACCGAAATTACTGTAACAACATACTACAGAACATAAAAGACCAATTTGAAAGAGAAAACATCGAAAAATGCAGAGGAGACATGAAAAAACTTTGGACTACTATAAAAAGAATTTGCTATTATAAAGCAAACGACCAGAAAAATAGAGATCTACTACTTCAAAAATCTTGCCCACGACAGGCCCTTAACGAAGTGAATAAATATTTTACATCCATAGGCGAAGAATTAGCGACAAAAAACCTGACTTCATTAGGTAAATCAGAAAATCAGCTGGCATCGATGCTTGTAGCTTCAAGCAATTCTTCACCTGAGTCGATATTCCTATCACCCACTAACGAACTGGAGGTGAAGAAGTTAATCCTGAAACTAAAAGACGACAAATCACCAGGTTTGGACTCTATAAACGGCAAAACTCTAAAAGAAACGGTTGATGAAATCACGAAACCATTAACATACATATTCAATTTAAGTATCCAGACTGGAATAGTTCCTGAACATTTTAAAACAGCTCAAGTATGCCCAATCCACAAAGCAGGTTGTACTAAGGAAAAAAGTAATTACAGGCCAATATCGCTGCTGAGTATTCTGGGGAAAATGCTAGAAAAAATTGTAAATGCCAGGCTTCTAAACTATCTGGAAAGTAATAAACTCCTATCCGACAATCAGTATGGTTTTAGACCGTCCAGGTCCACGGAAGATGCCGTCACACTGTTGGTTAACCATGTCACAAAATTCCTAGATACAGGTCAAAGGTGTGTAGGCGTTTTCCTGGACCTGGCAAAAGCATTCGATACGGTCTCTATACCGCTACTCTTATAAAGCTTGAACTTATTGGTATTAGGGGTATTGCTTATGAATGGTTCCGTGACTACCTAACCAACAGAAAACAGTGTATCAGAGTTGGGCAGCACCACAGTGACTTCTTAAATATAAGTTACGGCGTCCCCCAAGGAAGCGTACTGGGACCTACACTCTTCCTCGTATATTTAAATGACCTGTGCAATATCGAGTTACCCAACGCTAACATCGTCACTTACGCAGACGATACAGCAATTATATTTCATGGCGAGTCCTGGGAAAATGCACTTGCAGCCACGGAAGCTGGTCTCCAAACTGTGTCCAATTGGCTTCAACATAACGTCCTTACGCTGAATGTGAGCAAAACGAAGTATATTTGTTTTGGGATAACCACAAAGTCACTTCCCAAGGTAAACCGTAATATCATCATTCATAACTGTAACCCTGTTAATAATAACTGCGCCTGTCAAGAAATCGAGAGATGCCGAGACATCAAGTATTTAGGCATTACGTTAGATGAACATCTAAAATGGGACAAACACATAAATAATCTAACCCAAAAAGTCAGAAAACTTACGTACACTTTTAAACAACTACGGAGAGTTGCCAACCACCAGCTCCTCAAACATGTCTATTTAGCTCTCGGTCAATCAGTATTAAGTTATTGTATAAGCGCTTGGGGAGGTGCTGCCAAGACACAACTTATAAAGCTAGAGAGAGCGCAAAGATCTGTACTAAAGTTTATGTTCCGGCTTCATTTTCTTCACCCCACTGAAAAACTCTACGCGGAAAACAAAATTTTGACAGTAAGGCAACTATTCATAAAGTTCATAGCTCTCAAATTCCACAAAACATCAAAAAGTCTCTGCCAAAACCACACAAAACGAGTTCAAAGGTGGAACACACCTAAGATCAAAACAAAATTTGCGCGCAGGTTTAGTAACTTTCTTTCCCCTCTCATTTACACCAAATTAAACAGAATCCTAAACCTAGTAAACCTAAACACCTACAACTGCAAGCTAAAACTTTGTAACTGGCTTTTTACAAATAATTATAATAATACGGAACAATTACTAGAAGTTACTGCTTGATACTTTCATAAACAATAGATAAAATGTTAAACTTAGTAAACTAGACTACTTTACATACATCATTTGTTCCGTTTCTTTTTACATAGAATATTTTTTATTTATTAATTTTTGCATGAGTAACCAAATTAGCATGTCAACCAGAGGAGGAGCCTGATCTCCACAGCACAGGGAATCCTAGTGTGGAGGTCAGGGCACTCAGATCACATTCAACCTTAGCCTGTAAGAATATAATAGTACCTAAGACTCAAATATTAAATCTGTAACTTGCAAGTGTAACTAGAATATAAGATAAACTGTAATATGCTAAGGTTTTATTGAACAAATAAATTTATTATTATTATTATTATTATTATAATCTCAGTTCACGAGAGCAACACCTAGCAAACCAAAAGCATACCTAAACACCAACACATAAGGTCTACAATGGAGATTTGTTTTTGTTTCCATCCCAACGGACCGGACGCACGCACAGACACAAAGATCCTGATTGTCATTAATTAACAGAGGTTTGTACCTATGGCAGGAGTTCTGTTGTAATCATATTAACTGGATTGCTAAGAATGCTAAGTAAAATTTATTTTAAAAAGAATAAAGTAAACAATTTAAACCCAGAACAAAACATCGTTGGTATAAATTTAAATGGCAAAATAATTGTAATTATTATTGATACGAGCGATCAACAACATTAGATTTGATTTGTTATGCATTGCATTTAAGAAGGTCAGTGTCAAAGGTAGATGAGCATTCTATTATGTAACTTGACATATCATCCGTTGGCAACAAATAACTATTTAAAACAAACCTCGTATCTCAGTATCAATCTACACACTAGATACGAGGTTTTGAAGAGTAACGACAGAAATTTTAGTGAGTTTTGTTCGACTACTACTACTCTTGAATCTTAAGACTACTTTTGAATCTGACTGTACAACAAACAACGTATTATAACGTACAATACAACATACTCCAGTATTCAGCAAGTTGACCCACCTATATTGTGAACATTATAAATGTGGATATTACTTGCAACAATTCTTTCTAAAAGCTTACTCGTTACTAAAGCCCTAGCGATCCAAATGCCATAGATATTACAGTCTCGAGAAAGAATGGCTTGTACGGAATAAAGGGATAGATGGACAGGTTTTAAGGCATGCTGATGAGATCATTAAGTATGTACACCCCAGGCCAAAACTATGGAAACAAGCTTATGTTACTATACAAAAATGTGATTTCCTTACGGAATAGGTTACAAAATTACAGTATAAAATGATAATAAACATTTTAAAAACTCAACCCAATGCTGCTTATTACAATTGCCAGTTCAACATTTTGTAAAGGCAATAAAAAAGGTGACATACAACTTTTTCTCGTACTTAAGTAAGTATATATAAGTATGTTTTTATCAATATTATATTTTTAGGGTTCCGTACCCAAAGGGTAAAAACGGGACCCTATTACTGAGACTTCGCTGTCCGTCCGTCCGTCCGTCTGTCACCAGGCTGTATCTCAAGAACGGTGATAGCTAGACACTTGAAATTTTCACAGATGATGTATTTCTATTGCCGCTATAACAACAAATACTAAAAAGGGAATAAAATAAATATTTAAGGGGGGCTCCCATACAACAAACTTGTTATACCTATATATACATATATATAGGTACGGAACCCTTCATGCGCGAGTCGGACTCGCACTTGCCCATTTTTTTTAATAATGGACGTTGTAATATTTGGGGATAGTGTAATGGTTACTAAAATTTGGGTCATTGTCAGATTTAGGTAGGTTCGAGTATTTCCGGTGGACATTTGGGAAATTAAGGATTCCAGGGCCTAATTTTCTGATAAAATGCCTGTGAAAATAAAGAACGTTCCCTCTTCTATAATCTATAAGCTAAGACTTTGTAACTATGAATCGTTGAAGGTTTGCCAACGCGCAATGGAGCGCAGCATCCTAGGTGTTAAAAGGATGGATCGCATCCGGAACACCACGCTGCGCTCCAAAACACGTATAGCTGATGTTGGAGCAAAAACCGCTAAACTCAAGTGGGACTGGGCTGGTCACGGTAGCCGCATGCACCCAGACAGGTGGGCTCATATAGTCACAAAGTGGGTGCTGCAAGATGGGCGGCGACGTCAAGGCAGACCGAGACGGAGATGGAGGGACGATCTAGACGCATTCCTGGTCGACTGGTCGAAAGCAACGTCTAACAGGGAGTTGTGGAGATCAAATAGAGAGGCCTTTGCCCAGCAGTGGGACACTCTAACAGGCTAATAAAAAAAAAAACTATGAATCTAATAGATTCATACAAGCTCTTAACTTTTGACCACGAATTTTGTTTTTTGAACTGACAATGACCCATTTACACAATGAATAATTATTGGAAACTTCAAACTTTAAATAAAACTTATTGGGGAACTGCGCTGCCCCAATAGCGAAATGAAATGAAATCGTAATTAAAACAAACAAATTGAATGTGTCTGCAAAAGTTAAAGTGACAAACTATGACGTTATGAGGGTGCTTACGACACACGATATTTTATTTGCCTACATAATAAGTATAGTCAATCCCATTTATTTTCTTGAGTGATACTGGCGATCTACGGGCTCTAACGCAGTACAGTCAGCATTAAAATAATAGAATATATATAAAGAATAAGAATAGGTTTACTAAATGTACAGTTATCAGTGTCTTCGATAGTACTTACCTATTACGTACCTGTACCTACTGAATTTAACCCAATTTACCAACCAAGAATAGCCATTAAAAATCTGCATCGAGAGAAACAAAGAACTTTTAATGAGACAACGAATGAGGTCAGCCTTTTATCTTTTCCCGAATTTCTAAAACAATAGGTCAAGACGGTGATATCTCATTCGTTGCCCGAATTTAAATCCCGAAATCGCCTTTTTAATCGCCTACCCCCTTATCCGCCAATCTTGCCAAAATGCCAGACACAACCTATAAATCGTTATTCAAATAAATACCTTTTACATCGCAAACCCAAAAGGATTAAACGCCGCAAAAAACGTAGTACAATTTGCACTTTGGAGCCCTCGAAATAGATAGCATTATTGCGAGAATTGAGCCATCAACGAACAGCAAAAAAATGTCGTAAGTCTCAAACAGTTCAAACAGAAATTAGACCCTAAAGCTTGTCTGGTAAAGTTAAAAGTCCTGTGTGGAAGGATCAATGGGTTTTTATAGCAATAAATAAAGGAATATCGAAGTTGGTTGTGTCAACAACGCGTTGCATTCTTGTGCAGTGTATCCGACACGACACACTCACACTGATGTGCGTTTGTGTGGGTGTGGACACAAATACTTATTGGTAGTCTTCGGAACAGACGTGCTGTGGAGATTCAATCAGCCAATCTTTATTATTCAAGAATCATAACTTCTTAAGTATGTTATCGATAAATATTTTGTTAGTATTGTCCTTGTTAAACTATTGAGGATAAAATAGGTAAGGTTCCTTCAAACTTTCATTTCATCTACCCACTCTAATTTTGAAGTAAATAGTAGTTTAATGTTGGAAATGTTGGAATACAAAAACTCCAGCCTGTTTGTATTTTGTCAGTTAATGTTCTATCAGTGTTTAAAATAAGAATCTTGTCAACGCTGAAATGTCTCAGGAGGTCACGTTCTCCGTGTTTAAATACATATTTATTACTAAACTGGCGTATTTCCTATACAGTTAAGGTAAACCTTAACTTAGTTTTACCTTGCTTTGTGTATTGATCATAAGTAAATAAAAATCAATCTTACCTAACTTAAGGTAAGAATAGAAACATTCTGAGACATGGGTTGCCTAGGTGGTTTTGTACAGCTTAGTTCGGTCCTTGTTTGGTCAAGTACGATTGAGAAGAAAATCAATATCCAGTTTAAGTTAACGAAACTTTCGACTCCACAGCTTCCATGTCCAGCTTCCCTTGACCTTGGGCTCGGCTGACCCGCGCGAATCCACCGCCGCAGACTGAAACACCATTTTACCTTCTTCAGGCCTCAGCATTTAACCTAATATATAAAAATAAGGGCATCTACATCTCTACATGACGACACGTTTGGCGCAGTTTGCAGACACTTGTGCCTACTGAGCCGGCGGTCCCGGGTTCGAATCCCGGCCAGGGTAAATATTTGTGTGATAAACTCGAATAAAGAATAATAATTCTTTGGGCATGGATGTTATCGTTATATGTATTTATATATTATATGTAATTATGTATATCGTCGTCTAGTACCCATAGTACAAGCTTTGCTTAGTCTGGGACTATGTCGATTGGTGTATGATTGTCCCATAATATTTATTTATTTTAGTACGATCTTCATTTGTTTTAAATTGGATTTCTTAACTAGTGTAGTAGCCTTGGAATTGCACAAATCACTGGTATACGTTCAAAACTAGGAATTCCAGAGCCCGGTATTTAACTTACACCAGTGACTTGTACAAGTTCTACAAGTTATTTTATTATTATTTATTATATCTCATCTCATACGAGTACCCTCTGAAAATCAGCGGCTTTTTGCGGTTCAAAGCGAAATGGTATTTATCACACTAATCGTTCATAAACGTTGTCAAAAATAAAAGTAAATAAAAATAAGTTTAATATTTTTTACATTTATTACAAAAAAAACGAACTGCTGCTCATCTGCCAACACCCTGTATAAAAGGCAATATCAGATCAAGCATTGAAACATTCACCGTTTTTCTCAACCACATTATGTAAAGGCATTCTAATCTCTTAAATATATTAAAATTAAATACCAAAAGAGTTTACATGTAAGTGGAATCCGATTTGAGATTGCAACTTAGTGGTACCTACGTAACTTCAACCGAAATATCACCAACTTAGTTGCGAAGGAGCAGCCCCAACTCACATGAGCCTATTTTTGTATTTGCAGTATTTAAACAAATGGTCCGAAATCTATTGCAGTTTTTTTTTCACTAAGGGGGTCCTTCGACTTGTACAGGCTTTTCTAGGGGTTTGTGGATGGAAAAAGGTACTGCTGTATTACACAATATTCATCAGGGTAATTCTTTTTAAGTGACAGTAAGACTGAGGATGGAGCATGCTTGCCCACAAAAATGGCTATTCACTCTCGACTCGAAGAGATCCAAATTATTATTTTCAGGGAATTTTCTCACTTTGCTCATTTATGCGCAGGAAGAGAGTTACCTACACTTTTGCTGCCCTGATAAGAAAAGTATACCTACTCAAAGCGTAAGAATTAGTGGAATACCGACAACATAAGGGTAGAACCCAAGCCCTCGTCTCAAGTTCGGGGTTTACAAGATATGCCAGTGTATAATTAATTATTCATGTGTTTTTGTGAAATTAATTATTTTTTATTCTTAGTATTCTATTGTACTTATGTACAATATTTTCTCATTAACAACTAATTCAGTGAATAAAGGATTTTGACCTAATAAACGGTCCGGTAGTTTTGAATTTTTGATATGTTGTCTAGGATGGTTAGTCAGTGCTTAAAATGCAAAATGCACAATTCCCCCCCCCCTCCGCGCCCGCCGCCATTTTGAAAAAACCGGCACTCTCTTCATATTTTTGCTCATATCTTCCTTTAGGAGCATTTTAGCTAAAAGAAAGCTACGACAATATTATAGAGAGTTAAATTTACTACATTCTCCATTGTATACTTTGTTTTTAGGACAGATAGTTACGGAGATATGCACATTTAAAAAAACTTAAGAAATTGCAATTTCCAACTCAAAAACAAACTTCTGGATTATATCTTCGTTTAGGAGCATTTTAGCTAGAACAGTGCTTGCGCAATTTTGTAGAAAATTAAATTTACTATAATTTACATTTCAAATGTTGTTTCTAGGACAGATAATTACGGAGATATGTAAAAAATAAAGTCATGTTTTCCGAAAATGTATGTAAAAATGGACATGAGTTTTATAAGCAATTATATTTCCTACATGTTTTAATTTGTCCTAGACTAGTCCATAACTGAATGGCAGCGTTCTAAACCAAGAATTTTGAGAAATTTTCGGAAAATTCGACTCTTCCTGTTTTTTAAATGTGCATATCTCCGTAACTAACCGTCCTTCAAACAAAATTTGAAGTGTAAATTATAGTAAATTTAATTCTCTACAACATTGCCCAAGCTTTGTTGTAAGTAGCTAAAATGCTACTAAACGAAGATATAATCCAGAAGTTTGTTTTTCAGTAGGAAATTGCGATTTTTTACGTTTTTTTAAATGTGGATATCTCCGTAACTATCTGTCCTAGAAAAAAAATATAAAATGTTGAATGTAGTAAATTTAACTCTCTATAACATTGTCGAAGCTTTTTTCTACCTAAAATGCTCCTAAAAGAAAAGATATGAGCAAAAATATGAAGAGAGTGCCGGTTTTTTCAAAATGGCGGCGGGCGCGGAGGGGGAGGAATTGTGCATTTTGCATTTTAAGCACTGACTAACCATCCTAGACAACATATCAAAAATTCAAAACTACCGGACCGTTTGTAAGGTCACACATAGTACTTTAGTCTCTATTCACCGTATTAAACGTCGTATAACCTTACCCTTACGTCGTAATACCTTTCACTCCTTTCAGACTTATAGCTTTATAAACTCGAGCTATTGACTGACATTTCTGGAATAATTCAACCGGACTCAGTATGATTGGAAATGGCTCATCGGAACAGGTTTTTGTCGAGATGAAAACTGATCGCTTGAGGATAAAATTCGCGTGACTCATTTGTAGGTAAAGGTCTTTGAACTCGATCAGGTGGCGCGAATGTGAGAGTGAAATGGCCTGATTACATAAAAGAGCTTATCTGATTGGGAAAACCTCGTCGCTTATGGCCTTTTGTCTGTTGAGGTTGGAATACTATTTGCGTGCACGCAGGTTATATTTAAACTAGCAATTGCTGTGGATTCGCTTGCTTGATCCTTTGTGATACGTAGTAAGTTATAGAGGTATGTGTGGTTATCGTTTCATAAGATTTGTTGTGTCTTTATGGCGCATTGGCTTAGTAATGAAAAGGTAGCGGATGTTGGACAAATGGTTGAATTTGAAAAGAAAAGTATCAAAGAAGAGGCCTAGAAAACTATCATAGAAGAGGCTTATTCCTTTGATTTTTTTTTTTGATATTATGACAAATATACTTATTGATAATTTCCACCCAATATTTAATGTGAATAAAACTTTTCCCTGAGTTCTAGGAAGTAACATAGCTATTGCTTTAATTGCGTGCAGTGGAAAATAAGCTGAAAAAAAAAACAGTTTTCTGCATAAATTTTGTTTTCACCTCACTCGCTCGGAAAACCTCCGTTTATAGGGCGAAATCTGCGTGCAAAAGTCTATTTTATCCGCTAGCGTGCAAAAGTCATTTGAATTTCGAACACGACGATTTTGATTCTCTGTGGTGCACGTAACTTTTTTATATTTAAGACTCCTTCAACGCGTGACTGATTTCATCAGTCCATAAATCTTCGAATAACCAATCAACGCACGCTTAAAAAAGGCGATCTGGTCTGGCCGGCTAAAATCATAAGTACGTTTGAATACTTCTTTAAAAAAAATACACCTACAATATCACGTCCAGAAACCTGGTTTGTGGTTACAGATTTTTAAGTTTTTATTTTTTCTACACTTTATTTTATGTTGAATATGTTTATATATATTAATAGTAAGTATTTCAGTTTCATTTATATATTTTGACTAGTAAATATATTAAAACATCACAAATTTTAATATTTATTTGGTATAAAAGTTGGAACATAAGAGTGTAATTTCTGAACGCACCCGAGAAAAAAAAAATAATTAAAAAGTTGGAAGTTTTCACAATTCACGTAAACAACGTACGTAAATACTAAATTGGTTCTGTGGAGAATACATACTGTTGCCTTACTTTATAGAAATATGGAAAACAAGAAAGTTAAGCCCAATTTGGAGTATTTATACAATGCCAAAAGCCTGCTTTAAAATGAAAAAGGATTTGTTATAAATATTTGGAGACGATAAGTAATTTACCGAAACTGTTGGCGTTTTTAAAGAAGATAAAACCGAAATAATCTTGTACGGATCCCATGCATCGTCCAATAACTTCCAAAGCAAGTGTTATGGAAAATACTTCCGAGTGGCCAACTAATCCTTCCCAGAATGCCATTCTCCCACATTCACAACGAATGTGTCAAGTAGTTTCAAATACAAATATAGTGCTTAAGAAAAACTCTCAACGATAAAATATACACGACGATAATACAAATTACGGCCATATTTTTTAATATATGTGTGCTTCTCTCGTATTTATTTGGTTTGGATTTGAGTGTGTTAATGTTTTAAATTTGATGTGTTAAATAGAAGACAAAATTAAATATGATTATTTTTATGTTTTAATTCTTTTTCTTGAACTTCCATTTTCCTCGCTGTAGTGAGGTGAAAAGTTGTGTGTTCCGCATGGCTGCAAAATTATTTAGCTTCTCGTGTCTTGAAAGCTTCGCTACGCTCAGGAATCTATCTTTGAACCATTCACTTCGCTCATGGTTCAATCTTAGATTCCTTCGCTCGCTCAGCTTTCAATTTCAACACTCGCGCCAAATAACAACTTTGCAGCCTTGCATAACAAATAACTATTATTTCGACAAGTTTTTGAACTAAAAATTATCAATGAAGAATTCAAACTGTGGGTTTCAAATATATACCAATAAATCGTAATATAGCCCTGTTCTAAGTAGTAAAATTGATAATATGTTAAGAAACATGTTTGATCATAGAGAAAAATGGCTCAAACAATCAGCGTTTTTGAACGGATAAGGATTAAGTTTTTATTTTTACTGCAAATTTTAAGAGTAAGTAAGTGTAAGGATAGTCTAACGTTTGGGTTTATTGCAACTCAATAATAGGATCTTAAAGTTCAATGTTTGACAGTCTAATTAAGAAAAGAGTGGAGCGAGTGAAGTGATGACTGAGTGGGTGATGGAAGAAACTTACAAAAAATAATTTGATTCTAATCAATCAATATAAGTACCTAAAAAGTTCAAGACAAATCTATTCTGAAGATAGTAGTAGAAGGTGTTTGACTAAATAAGATTTTAGGGAAAAATTATATTAAAAAGGCATTTAAAAAATACTCCTATTGATAAACCGACAGAAATTAATAAGTACATCAATTACGTTAGAAACCTAATCCTAAATCTGTATTTATAATAATTGTTTTGCGAATATCTAACTGTTTTGAAATCCCACTGGCAAAAATCTCAAAAGACAATTACAAATACCTAGACAAACTTTTACTACAATACAATTAACTTCCGGCTGCGCAAGAGTCGCGACAATTATCAATTATTCGCGCAATCGATGCAAACCCTTCTTTTTTGAAACCATTCAGTTTACGACAAACAAAGAAAACTTAACTCGGTTAAATCAATATACAACCATAAAGAAAATCATCTATAGCCGTGGTCCAAGCCCTTCAAAATTAACCGGTTCCCTTCCCTCTCGTTCCCTCCCACACACGATCCCTACAGCCCTCTTCTTCTACCCTTCGTCCATTTTTTCATCTCACTCTTGCTAACGCATTAACTACCACTTTCCCTTTTCAAAGGACGAAGACACTACATTTACCATCCCGCTTCACCATACTGGTTTTAGTATCTTTTGTTTCGTGTGACAGGATTCAGGATTTGGCCTTGAGACTTGAGATGCAGACTCTGGCCAGAGTTATTTTTACTTTTTAAGAACGATGACTAAATGCGTTGTGCCATGCCAGTGGCGAGTCGTTTTATGTTATCTGTACAACTACCGATATGTTGGTAGTGTTTGAGTTGAGCTTTTGAATTGTTTTGTCGACCGTACTCGTAGCTATTTGAAGTAATTTGCATACTGAGACAATAAAATATATGTACCTAATGTTAGTGTTTTTATTTATTCTTTACTATTGAACAAGTTCTGTGGACTCGTAGTTATGATATTGGAAAATTTATTACATGACACATGACCAATTGACAATAAATAATTTAATGCCAATACAATACCTACAAGTACTCTTTATTGCAACACTCACAAAAACAAACAGGAATTATTCAATTAAAGAAATTACAATAAGAGTTAAGGAACAGGCGGTCTTATCGCTAAACAGCGATCTCTTCCAGACAACCTAAGGGTAAGCCAATAAAAATAGTTGTTAATAAATATCGCATGGTGTGAAAATGCCATCTTGGAATATTCTTTACGTGAATTTTATTGGGGTCGGGGTAGGTTTTTGGCATGCAACGGTAATTATAAATAAGAAGCATTTTTTATCGAATGCTAAAAAAGCTTTATTTTTCTACGTGAACGTTGTGTGTAGGTACACATTTTTTAAATATGAGTAATTAATAATTATACATCAGTATCTCTATCTCGATCCTTATTGGGATATACTAGATTTATAATATTTATATCTCATTTTCGTTTACCATTCCCTTTTGATCAAGTTTATTTTGACATAATATTTATGAAACGAAAAACAAGTAAAAAATAACAATAACCAACTTAACCTATTAAAAATAAGAGTATCCAATTAAATCCGATGTCCCCAAGATCACGGCCCTGATATTGTAAACATAGTTATTTTTTTCTTGTTGTTAATTATTGCCTTATTTTTGCCAATCATGATATTAATTCGTATAATTTCGATATTAAGCAAACTTGTAATGTAATTGGTAAAATAAAATAAAATAATCTCAACTGGTAAACACGTTTTATCACATCATTTTGTGAAATAAAATAAAATAATCTCAACTAATAAACACGGTAGGTACCTACTCATTTTATTTTTCACCGAATAATTCTTAAATGTTTCATTTCATTGAAATTCCGCTATCCCCGTATCCTCTGAAATCATGTTTTTTTCCTAATTCTTGAAAATATTCTATTGATTAGGATAGATTAGGTTTGTTTTGTGACAAAGTTTCCGAGAAAAATGCTTTCCACGAAATGCCACTTCGGCGAAAATAATTCGGCAAAAAGGCAGAGAAGCCTAGTAAATACAGAGGTAATCATTTAAAAACGGGAATAGCTTAGGAACTGGGGACTGATAATTATATATATCTGTGTATGTTTTATTTAAATGTGTCACGTTATATACTATCTGCGCTTCGCGATGTTACCAGCGAATCCCACGGAGATACTTACTTCATATTTTTCGGGATAAAAAGAATATTGTACAAGAAGCCTATGTGTTAATCCAGGGTGTCAGCTACCTTCAAACAAACATTTATCAAAATTGGTCCAGCGGTTTGAGCGTGAAGAAGTTACAAACACACTCACAAACTTTATAATATTAGTGTTTTTTTTATTTTTTTATTTATTATGCTAAAAAAATTACAAACTGGTACACTTTATATGTTTCGCCAAACTGCAATGCAGTTTGTTGGCGAGATTGGATATCTGCTGTACTTATTTAGACTTTCATTTTGTCTGAAGCTACTCCTTTGAGTACGAATGGTAATATTTCGTGTATATCGGTTCTTGTATGCAAATTAAGAAAATAAGTCTCAGAATTTTTGGAAATTCATCTCCAAAAGGGCTTAAATGGACACTGTAACTTTATATGAGACACGGGCCTTTTTTTTGTAGAAGTGCATTCTTTTGCATGTAAACTTTTCACCAAAAATTGTAAATATTAATTTCGCGTTTTTGAAAATTCAACCCCTAATGGGGTAAAGAGGGAGGTGAAAGTTTGTATGAAGAGCTTGGGATTCTTTGAGTAGGAGTGGTAATATTTCGTGTATAGGTTATTCTATGCAAAGTACAAGATATCTCCATACAAGATAACTACAACATACAAGCTATCTGCATTTTCATTTGCTTCTAAACCTTTTCCCAAGACATAAGGAAATACCAGAAAAGCGATTCTAAAACACAAATAATAACACAGTAGACATTGTAATTTGTTTGTTTTTAATTTGCGCGCCACTCACATCCTTTGTTTTGCAAAGCTTTGTAAAAAGCTAAAAAGAATGTGAAGCCGGAAGTGTTTATTAAAAACGCCTTGCTTCTTAAGAAATACGCCCTGGACTATACATACTTATAGGCATACATTTAGCTTTATAAAGGAGATAGGGATACGAAACATGGTACCGACCATGTGGAACATTGTCAGATTTAGGTTCGCGTCTTTTCGGTGGACACGTACAAAGTTAAGGACTTTAGGCCTAGTTTTCCGATCAAAATTATTTAGCATTAACGACGACGTTTCCCTTTATATGGGCTTGCGCGTTAATAACATAACTTCTGTGCACATGATACGCTGTTAACTATTGGCCACCGAAGGATTTGTTCGATAATTTTCACAAAATAGTTTTTTAATAGTAGTGAATTTTCACATCGCGTTTTTTCATGATCGCCAATTTTATTATTCTTCTTTCTTCATGTAGCGATTTTTCATGAAGCGTTTTTTAATAATCGCGTTTACTTTTTTCGTTCATTTTACGAATAGATTATTTTTTCAGTTGCATATTATATATTTTTAGCAGCATTAGGCAACATACGCCTTATGTCGACGGAGCTCCTCTTCGTGGGGCTCCTATTTCTGGGCGGTCTGCCCTTCGGGCATTTGAAGATACCTAACGAACCTAACCTACAATGTGGACACGACAGGAGGTAATGATTTGTTAGAATTATGTTTTCGAGTAAAATATATGTTAAACCGCACTAATATTATACTGATAGTACCTATTTGCGAATCATAAAATAATCTACTGGTAAAATAAGCGAAATAAATAAACTCGAACATTATAAAACGCTTCATGAAAAATCGCTAAATGAAGAAACAACGAACAATAAAATTGGCGATCATGAAAAAACGCGATGTGAAAATTCGCTGCTATGAAAAAATGATTTTGTGAAAATTTGCGACCAATCCACCGAAGCGACAACTTTTGTTTTTTAAACTGACAATGACCCATGTTTACACGTTTAGCCCAACAAGGTGTTTTTCAGCCCACGCAGACCTATGTTGTCACGTCCCCGCGACCATGACAACAGACAATCTGACAGAGACGCACGTTTTGGTGGGAGCCGTTTCAACCCCCTACTTAGATTACCAGCCTCTCAGAGGGCTGCCTCTCTACCCGATGGCAACTAATTATTAGGAAACACTGAGAGTAACCAAAAGTCCAGTTCATCCCTCGGATGGCATCACCTCTCGTTAAATATTTGTCCCTTCCTCTCAGAGGTCAGGACATATACCCGACGTGCAGTTACTGGCCGCACATACGCAGGCCCACCAGCAAAGGATCAGTTAAAAAAAAAAAGCCCACGCCATATTGGGGGTTTTTAGTGGTTACAAATTTATTCTACTGGCAACGACAATTTTTTGGTAACTGACGTTAAAATTCCCTACTTAACGCCCTATGGCATTAAGTCCGCCTTTTGTACGATAAGTTCTTTCTTTTGTGCAATAAAGATTAAATAAATAAATAAAGTCAGTGAATGTCACTGATGTAAACAAAGAGACAAACATGTAACAAAGACTTAATATTCCGCAAATTTCAATTATTTAACGACGAATTTGAATTATTTGACGACGCGGTTGGCGCAGTGGTTAAGCAACTGCCTACTGAGCCGACGGTCCCGGGTTCAAATCCCGGCAAGGGCAAATATTTGTGCGATGAACATGGTTGTTCTATGTATTTAAGTATTTATTTATCTATATGTATGTATATCGTCGCCTAGTACCCATAACACAAGCCTTCTTGAGCTTAATTTAGGACTAGGTTGATTTGTGTGAGGTTGACTGATATTTATTTGTTTATTTTTCCATAATATAGCCCAAACTACACAGTGATGAAAGTAAATATTTTATTTTGGAAAGAGAAGGAAATACTTAATAACGGATATTTCAGTTTTGATCGTGAATCGTGGGAAGTTTTCTATTTACCTAATATTACCTACTTAAAAAAGAAGGCATTTCATCGTCTAGTATTACTAATATTTGATAGTACCCTTTTATCCTTAGTAGGTACATGTGTAGGTAGTTTTAGACTAGGTTGACTTGCGTACGATTAAATAAAAAATACACATGTACACGCAAATTTTCATTCTCTGTTTCCAAAATATATTTTCAAAGTCTTTAAGTACTGTGTAAATCTTGCGCTATATACTTCAAGTCTCATTACCACACCTTGCCTGTCATACAATGAATTTACGTTGCACTTTGCCAGTACAGTAGCGAGTCCTAGTGTGACATGAGGGAGAGAGAGGGGACATCGTTCAAAAATCGACCAAATAAAATTAAGATAAATATACAACAGTAAGTACATCTAAGACTCAGGCAGCAATGAATACCAAAATATTTATATAGGTGCTCATTTCTTAACGAGCAAATGAGCTTTCCAACAAAAATCCTTGTCATTGTTGATATTCGAACCCATGGACCTCCAGCTTTGAAGACCATGGCACCTACTCGTAGAATTAACTTAGTGTGAACATATATTTACCCAATTATGGCTTTATGAAAAAAAAAACCACTTTTGTGGGCCTTTGATGGTGGCGTTTATTACGTGATAAATAAGTGATAAAGCATTTATCACTCACACTCGATTTTTCAAAATTTGACGGATGCTTTGTCACTTGTTTATCGCGTGATAAAAGCATCCGCCATAGGTCTGAAGACTCAAAATCTCGTCATGTATGACGCCGAAAAATATGACATCGGAAGAGAGTAACATCGACACTCACCTGTACGTGTAGCATAACTGTAAAACGCGAGTCTTTGACGTGCGACAAATACTATCTGTCACTTTCTTTTCAATAACATGCAAGCAAGACGGGTGATGTTGAGTCGCGCGACAAGATATTACTAGCCCTGCTGCGGGGCTAGGGTGTCTTGCCACCATTTCCCACGTCGCGCAACTCAACATCACTCTGTCTTGCTTGCACTGTATTGAAAATAAATTGACAGATAGTATTTGTCAAAGTTATGCTAGACGTGTGATTCCCTTTCCTAAATCAAGCTGTACCTACTGGAATTAGCCACCAAGACTGTGTCAACGAACTGGGGAAACCTCGCAAGCCCCTAACATTCGCAAAAAACCAAATGCAACTAGACGTCTCCTCAGTCAACACACCAAGCGGTTCAACGCACCACGTAATTACCACAAAACAAGCACCGACCTTGCAAACCAAAAAGAACTGACCTACATACTACACACGATAAAGAATAAAACAAAAATAAGAAATAAAAGACACGAAAATAAAAATAATAATCACAAGATTACGGTGGCGCGCGTAGCGTTTTTCATTCACGCTCCGGTGGAATAGTTTTCTTTTTACTTTTTAACCTGGTACGTGCGCTTCATTTCTTTTATTTCCATCTTTCTTTTTTAATCATTTCTCGAATATGGGGCGTCGTTTTTATCGTTTTCCCGGTTTCACCGCCATTCATGCGCGAGTAGGGTTACCAGACGGCTGGATTTGTCTCATTATGTCACGATTTTCAATCACTAGAACGACCAAATTTTAACCGTATTATTTTTTACTCACACTGATTTTCTCTTCAATTCTTTCCATATTAATCGACTCATACAGATATTAATGTAATAATTTTTTTTAACGGAAATATCAGTTAATGCGCCATTTTGATTGTCTGAATAATAGTGATGTGCTTATAAGCGTTTCTCAATCATTTCTAATTTTTCAATCTGGTAACCCTACGCGAATGTTGAGACAATTACGCTGGGTTTTTGTTAAGTGCGTTAAACTTGAGGCGACAGTGCGCGGCCTTGGCGTCGTTTATTTTGTTAATTTCGTCGTGTGTCTTTATTTTCTTGGGCATGTTCGTTTGGGAGATGGACGACGAAACGGTACGCTGTTTTGTCTTACTATAAACACCTTGTAGCGGGAATGAGTAACACATTAAAAGATCGACGATTTTCTTTCTGTATTTAAAAATGCAGCAAAGTTGTGGATATTTTTCGTATAAAGTGATCATAAAGCACATGGTTTTGAATACAGCAATGGCTAAAAGACCAATGACAGATGGATTCCGAAAAATACTTATAATCCGACAAATACATCTTCCTTAAGTGTTTTATGTTTTTAGCAGTTGATAATAGTGTGCTCACATTTTAAATACTGTGACTGTTCCTTCGTTAGGAAGAAACATTAAGAACAAAGTCTTAAAAATGCTGCATAAAAACTTTACCTCCTCTTTCATCACAGCTCAGAGACATTCTTCAAAGATACCTAGAAAGTGTCTAGAACTAGGCAATATTGCGATGCAATTGTTTATTTTTCTCTCTGTCCCGCTCTCCCCAGGTTGTTTTTTGTTTTTTTGTCCCTGTCTTCGCGCCTCGGCTCTAATTTAACACTTGTCGCGTTGTGGCGCCTTGTTGTAGTCGCTTTTGTTTGAATTGGTAGTGGTCGTTGGAATAACTTCCAAAAAATTACAAAACACTGCAGTTTTTTTTTCAAATACCTATATATTTCTTAACTTTTGTGGATTTCAACATTACTTATTACTTAATTAGAAGACAATACTTTCGGACAAATGAAACTTTGGCGTAAAATTACAGATCCCATGGGAAACAATATTTCGGAGTTGTCATAGGATTTTTTTTTATGTCATAGTGGGCAAACGAGCAAACGTATCGCCTGATGGAAAGCGATTACCGTCGCCCATAAACACCTGCAACACCAGAGGAGTCACAAGTGCTTGCCTACCCGGAGGACGAAGATAGAATGCCTCTATGCTAGTAATTTCACCAGCTACCTATCTTACCCCCACACCGGAACACAACAATGCGAACATTGCTGTTTGGCGGTGGGTTAGCATTTAGCAACTGCTAACTTAGCGAGCAAGACGGTAGTAACAATCCGGACGGACCCTGCACGAGGCCCTACTACTCCAGAAAACCACTACTACCGCAAGCTCCACACCATTCGTGAAGGTGACCGAGGTTGGGCGAATATAATAGTGTGGACAGGCACTTCCGTGGAGGAAGTAATACTCCGTTCAACATGCCTCGGTCAAATTTCGTGAGTAGTGTAGCGCCAGGCTTAAATTCGTCAAGAGCCAATCCTCACCGAGCATACTTGAGCTGATTTTTTACCCGCAAGAATGGCAACAAAAAGCGGCATGTAGCGACGATGGGACCGTTACGATGGGCTATTGTGGTTCGATTCCCGGCAAAAAGATCGAGATACGTGGGCAATTATTACTGGGCTTAGGTGTTTGGGGATACCAAATTAGGTTTTGATGATTACTTATTGGGAATTATGAGCTCCATCAATATCGAGCAATGAGCTTATAATACACATACCCCAGCGGTGCACGATTGACTTCACGCCTACTGTCAGTCTGGTGAATAATTCATGCACCAAAAATCCCGGGGTAAGGTACAATACAACAATATTTTCTTGCACGCCAACAAAAAAATTAATACATGAGATATCATAAATTAAACAATGGTGGAGAATAGGGTGGTATTATCGATATAGAGCAATCTCTTCCTGACAACCTTTGGGTAGCGGTCTTGCCTTCGCCAGGGAGTGAGATTTTCTCCCCGCGGAGAGGTCAGTAAATCGCACTTACTGCCAAGGGTGACGTAAAAAAATGTACAATACAATTTTTGAATTATAATAGTATAGAAGATGTTGGCAGCCATATTATCATAAAAATCGGGTACGAGTATTCAGCACTTACTTTTGCTTTGGGCCGCTAGAGGCCGATTCCCTGTTCTGAATCCCTTCATGCCGGTATCTTGTAAAGAGTGAAACTCTTCCTGCGCACCTTTTTCCTGAAAAATTGAACTTGGATCTCTTCAAGTCGAGAGTGAATAGGCATCTTCTAGGCAAATATGCTCCATCTAGGGCCTTTCATCGTCGAGGTCAAAGGCTTGGCCTTGTGATATAATTTTTATCAGATATATGGGCTTTTTTTCAGCAATTATTCGCCAAAAATACACCAAAAATATCAATGTGAAAAAAATTACGAAGTTAGTTTTCGAGCGTCTGCAAAAAAGCACCATCATCAGATGTTACTGAGGTTAATTGCTGGTCAGTTAATCAATAAAAAAAAAAGGAAGATTACGTGATTATTCCGCCAATTATTCATCGATTTGATGATTCATCGTATTTTTGGTAGATAGCCCCATATAAATTTCATCGAAATTTAATTTTGAGAAAATCAACAAAAAACAAAATATAACCACTTCACTCATTGAAATCGGTTACTGTTTGTGAAAGGTGACTACTATTCCTCACCATTTTATTGTTTGAAAAAACATCCGTAATTTCTATCATACTCGTGCATAACAACTCATAACAACTTTTCAGCTGATAGATAGATAGATAGATTTTTTATTTGTAATAATCATACATTGTCAATTAATCTAAGCTATTACACAGTCATAGCCATTATTATTATTACATATAGAATAAATTAAATTCAGTATTCTTATTTTACATTTGGTATACATATATGTCTAAGCCTAAAGGAGACTATAAATCCTATAAAATCGGAGTACCAGCTGCATATTTTGGTAAATGCTTATCTCCTGACGTGTGGCCTTGCAACGCGAGAATAAAGGAATGGTTATTTCGTAGAACCTCGGAGCGTAAAGGACAATAAGCTTGAGCATGTCGCTAAACAACCTTCGCTCGGTAAAACTCAATCAACCATGAATATAATTTATCAGAATGTACGAGGACTTAACACGAAACTTCAATACTTCAGGCAGAACTTCTTCGACTCGAATAGTGATATTATCGCAGTTACTGAAACTTTTCTAACGGATTCCGTCGGTGATTCTGAAATCGTGGGTAATAACTGGAGTTTATTACGCCGTGACCGCGCAACGGGAGCTCGTGGTGGAGGTGTGCTGCTAGCCTGTCGCCCAGGCATCATTATAAGACGACGCCAGGAGTTGGAGACCCCCCAAGGCGAAGATCTCTGGGTTTCACTAAAAGTAGCAGACACTCAATTTCATATTTGTGTAGTTTATGTTCACCCTAGAGCTAGCGACCAGGTTTACATGCAGTGGTTTCAGAAAGTCGAATCAGTAATCGAGTCATTAAATGACAATGTTATTATCTTAGGTGATCTAAATCTAAATCCACTTTATACTTCTCAGAATATCCTATATTATTATTGTTACTTTTTAACTGTTTGTGGCCTGACTGAGATGAATGACGTAGAGAATATGTTTGGAGGTAAGCTAGATGTGGTACTTGTGACAGGGCGCGTTTTGCTAACGGACATTAAGGAAATTACAGGAGGTGGGCTAGTACCAAACCGTGATGCATACCACCCACCGTTAGATTTAGTCGTCTGCCCTGAACGCGGGCATGATCGTACCGCAGGCTTCATCGATCCAAGCAATGTAGAACCGCAACACGACTGGAACTTTGCACGAGGCAATTACGATCTTTTATATGAGCTCATATCTAATGAGTCTTGGCTTGATGTGCTTAATGCAAAAGATGTCGATAATGCTGTTGATATTTTTTACAGCATTGTTTATGACACATTCGACTTGGCTATTCCTAGGAAAAAACGCTCTAAAAATCGATGTAGACGGTATCCTGTTTGGTTTAGCAGTGACATTATTAAAGACATCACGCGTAAAGCCAATCTCCACCGGGAATGGAAAAGTACAAAAAACGCATTGGTTTACCAAGAGTTTTCAAAATTACGCACTGATATAAAGAAACGTCTCAGCAAAGCTTATGATGACTACGTCAAGGATTTGCAAGCCAACATTAGCTCAAATCCCCGTGCATTTTGGAAGCATATAGCCGATCTTAAATCAAAGGGTGGATTTGAAACCCGGCTACGTCATGACGGGCAAGAATACGAGGGCGCCGAAGCAGCAGAGGCTTTCGCCAAATACTTCTCGAGCGTTTTTTTACCTAATGCCCCCTTGCTGGACGATAGCACGGCTAATAGCGACGACAAGTCACGTTCTGCGAATTTCGTGCACATAGCCTCTATAACTTTAGAAGATGTGAAATCAGCCATTAGACGTCTGAAGGCTCAGAGTTCGGTTGGGCCTGACAAAGTCCCCGCTTATGTGATCAAAGGGTGTATCGATTCCTTTCTCTTGCCTATACATCACATATTTAACTTATCCCTTTCGACTGGCAAGTATCCTAAAGGATGGAAGCTCAGTCGAGTTACCCCCATTCCAAAATCCAATGACACAGTAAACATAGATAACTACAGACCCATAGCTATACTTTCTTCCTTAGCAAAGCTCTTTGAATCGGTCCTGCAAAAGTTGATTTCGCCGCAATTACGGCCAAATCTATGTGACTCACAGCATGGCTTTAGGTCGAGGCGGTCAATTGATACCAACCTTTTGACCGTCTCGAGTATAATCTCTAAACACCTCGATAGGGGTATACAAGTCGACGTTCTCTACTTCGATTTCAAAAAAGCCTTTGATCAAGTAGACAACGATGTGCTATTGAGTAAGCTGTGTTATGTGGGCTTCTCACCGCGACTTCTAAAATTGTTCGCAAGTTACATGCGAGATAGGAAACAATATGTGAAGCATGGTTGTTTCATATCATCGGATTACCCAACTCGTTCTGGTGTTAGTCAAGGCTCTATTCTCGGTCCAATTTTATTTGGGATCATGATCAACGACTTAGAGTCTGTGCTAAAGCATGCCAGATGCCTTCTTTATGCGGACGATCTGAAACTTATTTATAAAGTAGAGCGTCTAGCGGACTGTGAGGCACTGCAAGAGGACATAAACTCTGTGTTACGTTGGAGCATCATAAACAAACTACACTTTAATGTTTCCAAATGTTTTGTTATGTCCTATAGCCGTTCTTTAAAGCCGCTACATGCTCAATACTTGCTCGGATCTGAAGTCATAGCTAGAGTAACAACTGTAAAAGATCTTGGTGTTCTTTTCGACACGCGTCTTACTTTTCATGATCACATTAAGACACTTGCTACAGATTGTTACAAAAGGCTCGGATTTATAATGAGAAATGCACGTGACTTTGACGATTCGAGAGCAATCAAAATCCTCTATATGGCTCTCGTCCGAAGTAAGCTTGAGGTTGCTTGCATTGTTTGGAATCCGTTTGAAAGTACTTATATCTTGCTACTTGAAAAAGTACAAAAAGCGTTCCTCAGATTTCTATACAAGAAGTTGTTCCATCAATACCCATTCATGTATCCAACAAAGTTTTTACTGGGTACACTAGGATTTAACTCTCTTCAAGTGAGACGTAACCACAAGCTGCTTTTAACGACTTGCAATACTTTGCGTGGCCACTCAGATTGCCCCGAACTGGTAGAACAGACTGTCAGACTTGTTGTTCCATTTGTTCCCAAAATTGCTCTCAGACCCCGAAACTGTAATCTCCTCGCTGTCCCGCTAACACGCACAGTAGCACACAGAAATTCCCCCATCGTTTTTGCTCTCAAACTTCTAAACGCGCTGCTGTCATCTGTACCAGAGATTGATTTGTTTGCGAGTCGATGGACGGATGTGTGTCGAATGCTCCTGAGGTATTGTGAGGCGATGGATGATTGTGGGATTTCCTGACTTTTAAGTTTTATTTATATTCTTTTGAATGTTTATAAATTGTACAGTGTATTGGTAATAACTGTAATGCTGTATAAATTTTGTTTGTAAATAAATAATAATAATAATATGTCGAGTACCGAGTACAAGTCAAGTGTTACAAATAATTTAATTTATATTAATAATTGAGATTAAGTAGTTAATTTTATTGAATAAGATGTATGTGTATTTAAGATTAAAAATAAAACCGCCCAAACCCAATTTATTGGCTGATACGGTTCAAGATAAAAATAAACAACTGCAAAAATTTACTCTGCAAATTAACTAGTCAAAAACCTCACCCAATGATTAGTTTTTTAGCGCCGGTAATTATGAAAGTTGCCACTAAATCACTTCACTAATTATTTAAAGAAACCGGCCAAGTGCGAGTCTGATTCGCGCGCCGAGGGTTCCGTACAAACATTTATCCCATCTTAACTGGCCGGGTTAAGAGGCCTTATTCCTTTTAAAATGCTGATTGTTTTAGACATTTTTCTCTATGATCAAACATGTTTCTTATCATATTATTGATGTAACTACCTAGAACAGGGCTAGTGGGATTTATTGGTATATATTTGAAAACTACAGTTTGATTTTTTCATTGATAATGTTTGTTTCGAAAACTACTCGAAATGGACATAATTCACCCGGAAAATTAGTTTTTGCAACTTATTTTCGACTTCACGCAATGAATGTATGAAATAGCTATGTTACTACCTAGAACTCGGGGAAAAGTATTAATAACTTCAAAAAGTTGGTTAAAATTATCAATATATTTGTCATGAGATACAGCCTGGTGGCAGACGGACACACAGACGTGGACGGACAGCGGAGTCGTATTAGTAATAGGGTCCCGTTTTTACCCTTAGGGTACGGAACCCTAAAACACTCTTATAACCACTGCGTTCGACAAATTTCTCAAAGGGAAAAAGGCCATATATTAGCTCTTCTTATACTTCAACGGGGCCACGACTGCGCGACCAGCGGCGCGGCAAGCGGTTGAGTGAGAGATCCGAGCGCGGCATAACGAGTGAGCGAGACACACGTACCTACCTAAATCAAAGAATATAATATATACTAACGTAAAACGTAAAGAAACGACACCGACACTTGTGTGCAGTAACAAAACTCGCGGCTATGTGTGTGTGTGTGTCGAGGGGCGAGCGCGGGCGAGCGCGAGACGCGAGAGGTGGGGAAAGGCATTCACGTGAATGCCTTGTCGAAGGATTCGGCATTACAAGGTCACCTACGCCCGAGTTACACCGATAGGCCGCTGTCGCGCCTGTGCCTACAGCCTACACCGCTGTCGCTGTCGCGCAAAGTAGCATCTCCGTAAGTTTTGTTTCTATACGCACCATCACCAGTAAATTTCTTATGCGAATATTTAAAAAATATGCGTGAAATCGTGTCATTTTCGTTCTTAGCCAACGACACCATTGATATGGCTTATGGACTTAGTCTACTTATATTCTTACGTATTTATTTAAATAAACGACGATGACTCGGTAAAATTGTTTCAAGAAGACGATTTTGAATAATGTCTTTCTATTATTTTTGTCCTTTTTACGTTGATGTTTATGTTGCGAAAGATTACCACTGTTAAATTTAAACAGATCCAAAGTAATATATATCACAATTTACAAGTGCATCGGTTCAACGGAGTAAACATGTCTCGCACTGTTGTGAACTTATACAGTAAGTGGGGTTTCGTGATTCTAATTCCTAAGTTTTATATCGATACTTTTGAATGTCTAGCATAAATATTAGGCTTCGCCCCTCTTGTCGGGCGACATAGCATCGCCCGTCACTCTCTCACAGTAATGGGAAGAAAGAGACCCTATTTCTCACGCGAGAAAGAGTCACGTGTCGCAGTTGTGCTTGAGGTTCAGAATTCCGTGTCCATATTTCGTTGGTCTCTATGCTCTCCCATCATTGTCGCTAACTAAACTTAACGCTTTTTAACTGCAATAAACAAGCAGTTTATCTATTTTTGATTAACCAGACGTGACGATAAACATTTCATGGGTGCGACTTTAAACAATTTGAACCGTAAATGTCTTTTTAATCGATTTTTCGGATCGCGAAACAGATTAAATAAGTGACGGATTTTTTTTTCTGCTCTGACAACAGTTACAGTTGATCCCTGCCGGCAGAGTTCAATCAACTAATGCTGAAACTGGGATGATATTGCTTTTGAAATGTGCATGGCACGAATATATTTTGTTAGGGTTTTTTCATTTACCATGGTCACTAAAAGAACGAACATCGTATCTATCCTCCGTCGATTGAAATTGGAAGTTTTTACTGTGCCATCCCTCTCGATCTCATGTCAATCAATATTTGGCGGACGATACGAAGTTAGAATTTAGAGCATCGGAGGTAAGCCTCCTGCGCCCAATTCCATGTATAGGTACCCCCGTCTCTGATGTCTCAGAGAGATCTCCGTGTGGCGATATACCTACCTCCTTCTTTGTCGTTTCAGTCTTGGCAGAGGGGTAGTGGCTGTCATTCCTTGTGTGGCGAGCCTAACCACACGGCGCCAATCTTCTCTCACAGCCGCCCGTCTGGTGCTCTCGTGGAGAGGGCAGTTTGTGGACGATTTGATTTGGTCAGTCCGCCTCATGTGAGCCCTGGTCACGTGGTCTACTAATACCTACCTAGAATTGTATAATTATATAGATTACAATGGAACAGTAACAGTGCCTAATATGAAGTGATCATAAGAAATCACTAAGTACCTAGTAAAAAACAAAGTTGCTTCCTGCTGTCTGTCTGTATGTCTGTCCGATGCATGCTTAATTAGGTCTTTAAAACTAGGTACGCAACGGATTTTTATGCCTTTTTTTTAATAGATAGAGTGATTCAAGAGGAAGGTTTATATGTATTATAATTTATCAGCATTGCACCCGTACGAAGCCGGGGCGGGTCGCTAGTTATATAATTTTAAAACATCATCCCTTTCTTTACCCGTATCTAACGAACAATGCAGTCTAAAAATTCTCCTTCATTGAACAAACGCACAACTCTCATATCATTGCATTAGACTGTACACCACAGACTATACAACATTTGTAGATACATGGAAGTGCGGCAGTCGTCATGGCAACCGTGTCGTTGTTTTGCCGATCGCGTTCTGTCTATTCACTCAGTTTTTTCTTTTTTAAAACGGAAGCATAGGCACATGGCACGGGCAGACAATGGGCTGTGTTAGGTTTAGCTACGAGATAATATAGCTGTGTTTTAAAGGGGGAAATACTACTGTTTTCGGGGTTGGGACTCATTTTGGAAGCGTGTTTCAATTTGCACGTTTGGCGTTTGGTGGATTTTCCGACGACGGAGCAACGTTTTGATTGGGATGTTGATTCGAAGTTTGAGACTGTGTTAGTTTATAACATCATTAAAGAGTTTCATCAATAGAGAGTTTCATCCCCAAGCCATCAGTTCTACGAGCAATGTGCTATGCCAACGAATTCAATAACGAATATCTGTTAAGAAACGTATGTCTGTCTATCTACGAAAATTTTTATTATTGCCGCAGTAGGTTAGGTACGTAAATATAAATGTGAGATAGATTACCGGAACAGAGGTAGACCGAAAGGAATATGGCGCGACGATCTGAACGCGTTCTGCCGTGAATGGGAGAACCGCACTGGTAATAGGGTCGAGTGGAGAAAAGAAGGGGAGGCCTTTGTCCTGCAGTGGGACACCTAAACAGGCTATAAAAATATTTACCTGAGTTTTCTCCCGGATTCGCTCACGCAGGAAACATTTTTTTTCTATCCTAAGGAATTCATGGTTGTTCTGAGATTTCACCAATAATTATAGTAAGAATTTTCCGCAAAATTAAAAGCGCACACCGAGTTTACAACATGGCGGCGTTCCATCCGTTCAAATTAAATAACGGTCCGACACCACAGATAAGAAATTAAATTGGGAACATTAAATTCGGAACAACTGGGCGCCGTGTCGCGACAATACAAGTGAAATTGGGTTCTAGATTTCAATCATTTCGTTCCTTATAAACAGCGTTTAACTAGTGCACTATCTATGAAATTACAGTTTTGTCAGAATGCTGACTTGGTACGTTAGCTTCCTATTCCCACGTCTTCACGACCCATTTCTTTTTAACATGTCGTTGTCGTGACTAACCTACCAAATCGCACTTTTACAAAACTACGAAATCAAGAAAAGGACGACTTAATTAACTGGCCTAATTACTTATAAGTAGGTACATGAGAAAATGGTTTCGCATGCCCAAAAACATTCAGTGTATATTATGTATATAAATAAATAAATATCGGCCAACCTCACACAAGTCGATATAGTCCCAAATTAAGCTCAAGAAGACTTGTGTTATGGTACTAGACGACGATATACGTCGGATATTATAGCTTACGTGGATTCAATGGATTGTCACCTTACTGGCAGGCTGGTAAGGATTTTCTCATGTACTTAATTTAGGGCACGATCATTTTGTAAATAAAAAGCAGCCTATGTAAGTAGCCACTTAATCTATACACTTTGCGAATCAAGCTCTCACACGTTGGAATGACTTTACCAAATTGCGTATCAGATGAGTGCCCCAGCTAGACAAATAATCGTAAGAATACCTAAGTCTTTTAATTTTTAACTGGATTTATATATTTACAATATTGTTAACGATTTTTATCTGTTTTCTGTTATACAATAGAAATCGCATCGGATAATCGTGCTCAAATTCTACCTCTTGTTCCAAGAATCGCAAATGCAGACCTGTCATTGTATTGTAGGCAGGGATCGTTACCGGTATTCATTCAAATACAAATATTTTTTATAAGGTTTTATTTCAAACGCTACTAAATTGAATTAAGGTTTTGATATAGAGCTTTGAAATTAGCTCACTAAAAGATATATGTAATAATAAGAGAAATACCGAAATCGAATACCGGTATTTTGGATGGAGCCGAATACCGGTAAGTATACGATCCCTGATTGTAAGCCAAAGTTTGTGTTTGTTATTCACGCTCTGGCTGGGCCAACTTTAATCAAATTTGGTACGCAGTAGCTTACACCCTGGAATAACACACTTGCTACTTTTCATCCCGAAAAAATGTAGTGTTCCCGTGGGATGAACGGGTAACCGCGAAGCGCAGATGGTGATAAAATAAATTAAAAACAATATATTTAGTTACAAGTCTCCGCTGTATCTAAGAACTAACACGTTTCAATCAAAGACATATCTATTTATAAAGAAGCGTCGGCCGCGGGCATGCTAGAAAGTAATAAAAAACAATTACGTGTAGAAGACCTATAATTTGAGGCTGGTTGGGCTAACTAGCCAAATGAGCCCATGGCGTGAGGAACCACCGTGTAGATAAAGCTAAATCATGCTCACGACTTTTCTACCCGTAGGGTAGTCTGAGGGGCTATTCCGATGTACGAAATTCGACCATCGTATAGTGCCTTCCCGTTCACTTAAATGTACTTTGAAAGGAGAATCGACAGGGACAACACTATTCGACGGTCGAATTTCGAGGATCGGAGTAGGCCCCCAGAGCCGCTGACAACTAGGAGTCACTTTATTTCTCCCGCCCCGGCTTCGCACGGAACCTCTAAAATTATCAGTGTTTCTCTACTATATCATGCATGTAAGTATTATACATTATGAACCTTCCTCTTGAATTAATCTATCTACAAAAAACCGGCCAAGTGCGAGTCGGACTCGCGCACCGAGGGTTCCGTACAAACACTTTCCATCCCTAAATGGTTAAGTTTGCACCTGGTATGTATAGCGCCCCATATAAATTAGGTGCAAAGTTAGGTATTAAAAAAAAACTACTTACTAGATCTCGTTCAAAACAATTTTCGTTGGTAGTTTTTATAGTAATGTACATCATATGTTTTTTTTAGATTTTTCATTTTCTTATTTTAGAAGTTAGAGGGGGGGGTCCAACTTTTTTCCACTTTGGAAGCGTCTGTCATGCAAATTATTTGGTTTAGAAAAAAAATATTCTAGAAACCTCGATATCATTTTTGAAGACCTATCCACAGATACCCCACACGTATGTGTTTGATGAAAAAAAAATTTTGAGTTTCAGTTCTAAGTATGGGGAGCCCCCAATATTTATTATAATTTTTTTATTTTTGCATCAAAATCTTAATGCGGTTCACAGAATACATCTACCTACCAAGTTTCAACAGTGTATACCTAGCTCTTATAGTTTCGGAAAAAAATGGCTGTGACATACGGACGGACAGACGGACAGACAGACGGACAGACAGACATGACGAATCTATAAGGGTTCCGTTTTTTGCCATTTGGCTACGGAACCCTAAAAACCGCATCAAATCCGTTGCGTAGAGAAAGATCTAAGCGTAGGTTACATTAGGACAGACAGACGGAAGCGACTTTGTTTTATACTATGTAGTGACTACATATATTTATTTATTTAATCTTTATTGCACCAAAGAAAACTTATCGTACAAAAGGCGTACTTAATGCCATGAGGCATATCTATATCAGTCAACCTTAGGGCAAAGCAGAAAAAAATCACAGATGATGTAGCTATTTTTGTTGCTGCTAGAACAAATACTAAAAACAGAATAAACGTGTTTTTTTTTGCCGTTTTTCTGCTCGATAATGGTACGGAACCCTTCGTGTGCGAGTCCGACTCGCAATTGGCTGTTTTTTTTTTAAATGAACCGTGATTTATTTGGTCAGTGATGGTCGGTGGTGCTGGTCGGTGTCTTACTACTGAATGAAGTATTTAATTATTTCTAGTTAAAAAAGTTGCGACCCATGCGTTTTCATCTTATAGGCATCATCATACCTAGATTCAGCTTTGACCATCATGTAAATATTCATTTTAATGTGTTCCGGAATTATTTTTAGCTATAAATTGGCAGTTAAAGCTCTAGGTAGCGGATTCCAAGAACGTCTGTAGGTCGCATGCCCAAGATTCAGACCATAAAAAGCTAAAGGTCAAACCTTTGTTGGCCTGTCTGACAACTAACATGACCATTGCGTTGTCTAAAACTAGAATTATCATTATAACTACTACCAAGAACTTAGGCTACCTACATAACATACCTACCTTCTTACTTTATACGCTCGTTTAAATTCTTTACTCTAAATAGGGTGTGAGTGTGAGATGTGAATATATTGAGTCCTGATAATAGCAGCTTATTGATTACGTGATGAATAAAAAAATATTTATTTAGATTTGTACAATTATGATTAGTATGTACATATTTTATTTAAAATGTTGCATAGTAAGTATGACACAATAAAAGACGTTGGTGTCAATAATGATTTTGGAAAGTGGACAAATTTGAAATGGCAAATGTCGAATACGTTATTAATTTAATAACTATACTTTGAATAAATAATGCGCCTCTAGAATCTTGATCCTTGCAATAATAACAAAATGTTAAAGTTAACATGGTTAACATAAATGTTAAGTGGCGACATCTCTCGGCAACCGTCATCATCATGATAAGCATCGTGACAGTACAGAGATATATTTTCCGTCTTATCAAACAAACTATACGTAAATCTAATAGAAAAAGACAGCTCTAAAGCATTCCACTTTGTCTTTCAAAAGTGTAAGTGGAATGCAACTTTGATCTGAAATTAGCAGCAAGTGGATCAATGTTCGTTCGAAAATCAAACATACTTTTATCTTTAGATAATTAGTTATTTTTTGTAAGTCAAAATACACAATAACACTCAATGTATGTTTTACAAATAAGACACTTTTTGTATTAAGTAATTATTATTAGATTTCTTTTTTTTTTTTTTAACATGAACATATTATCTGAGTAAGGAAATATCTATGATAGTATCTGAGTACACCTGTCAAACTCAAAACTCAGTGCACTCATCTCAATGTCAAATTATTTCGAGTGAAGTTGTCGACAAAAAGAGTTGTTCGCGAACAGTGCTTCGCAACTGTGCGCTTTAAAATTACGTAAACTTGCAAAAATAAACATGTTATCCAGCCTGAGAACTGGAGTTCAGGGCCTGGTACGTTATTTTAAAAGACCTTTCGTTTACTGAAGGCGTTGTTATGATGGATAATTAAATTATATAATATCGTTCTGACATTTCGTGCTGTACGTGTTGGTTCGATGGTTCAGATAAAAATGTATTTTGCAGTGGCGTGCTTCGTCCAGGGCTCTGCAGACGACCTCGACCCTGCAGAGTGACAACCTATTCGTCCATCGCGACTCCCCCGAAGACAATTCTAGCATCCCCTTCGAATTTACGCCGGAAAATACTAAGGTAGGTAACCTTCAATTGTTTTCATTTCAATTCTACGTTCTTTTATTTTTGCGTGGTATTTAAATTAAGTGATAGAACAAATGTCTTTTCTAAATGAATTTGCATTTGTTTTTGTCCTGTTTTAGTTAATGAAGAAGCTCATTAGTGTTAATGTTTTCATACCGCTCTTAACTTTCTTGTTTTCATATACAGTACAAGACTAATAGACATCTTAATAAGCTTAGTAAATAATATATTTGATAGTTTGTTGTGCTGACTCCATTATAAAGAACGATTTATTTGCAACATTTGAAAGTTAGGTATTGTGGCGACTGCCGGGGGATAGCTTCAGTGGAGGAATAAGTAGAGCGTACTTCTTGTATGTTTATTGCCCAGAGGCCAGACGATCACTAACTACTACATTTTATTTCTTTGACGGATGTCACACGTCTTATTCTAAATATAAAACAACTTTACTTCTTAAATCAGTGGCCAGGCACCGATAGTGAAGGTACGACCTTCACATTATCATATTCTATATGAGTTAACTATGTAACTTGGGGTGATCTAAACATTTTTGGACCCTGATTTTTCGTATGACAAAACCATTAGCAGACATCGAAATATTGAGCATGACTATTGAGGAAATATTGAGGATAAGTCAGTGTATAGATGTACTAACCTGTCACTCTCAAATTTCCAATGGCTGTCTGGCTAAAATACCCCTGTTTTCCTATCTTATTTATTAAACCCCCATCCTACGAAGATAAAAATTCTCACCCCCTTTCCGGAGAGTAGGGCTAGCATGCTAGTGACCCACGACCCCCTTTGAGGTTAGCTTTGCCCGCGGTCAGTTGGAAGGTGCGCAACTTAGAAACCCCATGTTTTAAGCACTTTATTTCTCAAAACGGTAATTGAATCATCAACTTCCAGCGCATGGAAGCTCTTCTGGCAATCTACCCTGAAGGCCACAAGCGAGCGGCCATGATCCCCCTCCTGGATCTGGCGCAGCGCCAGGCCGGAGGCTGGCTGCCCATCTCCGCCATGCACAAGGTTGCCGAGCTACTGAACCTGCCCAGGATGAGGGTCTACGAGGTTGCTACTTTCTATACCATGTTTATCCGGTGAGTGTTTGAAGTATGTATTTATTTTGAGTTGGCTTATCAGCCCTTTTGATTTTATCAAAATCCAAAAAATTACTCTTTACATTATGCATCAAAATTTTGATGTATCTGTATATGGTAGGCATTAAAGCCTATATTATAGTATAGCCTATGTATATGTACATACCCAGGCCAATTGACCAATTATGCAGAAAGCGACCAGCGTAGATTTTTTGTCAAAGTGACTTAAGTCTTAATCAATTAATGAGTTTGGTCGCTTTAAGCATTATGAAAAAAATCTTTGGTCGCTTTCTGCATAACTATGGTCAATTACAACAGTAGGTGTCAAATCAATTCATTTGTGCACCAAAAACCCTGGGGTATGTTGATAAGTGAGTTTAATAATAAGCAACTCCCTGCTTATCACTCAAAAATCCGATATCTGCTAATAAGGCATGGTTTTAGTTTAGTTTTAGTATGAGAAATATGAAGAAGCTTTGAGAAAACAATAGTGTGTACATAATAGTGTTATCTATACTATTATAAAATTTTACATTTATATTGAAAATCTGTTTACTATGGAGGGGTCATGATTTCAAAAAAAAATCTTAATAGCGTGATGTAGGATCGTCATTTCTTTTATATGGGCGCGCGGCGCAATGCCAGTCTGGCGCCATCTGTAGGCCATAATTTACATCGTCCTCGCATCACGCCGAAACGGCTGGACTTATTTATTTAAACGGCTGGGATAATTAAACCAATTTTGGTACAGGGACAGTTGGAAAACCAAACATGGTTATAGGATACTTTTAATTTATCCGTCTATGATAATTAAATAATAAAATACGGGCACTCCCTAGTTTATTATTTATTATTATTTGACGACGCGTTTGGCTCGGTTGGTAGACACCTGCCTACTGAGTCGGCGGTCCTGGGTTCGAATCCCAGCCGGGGCAAATATTTGTGCAAAATATTTGTTCTTGGGTCATGGATGTTATCTATATATGTATTTATATATTATGTATATCGTCGTCTAGTACCCATAGTACAAGCTTTGCTTAGTTTGGGACTAGGTCGATTTGTGTATGATTGTCCCTTAATATTTATTTATTTATTTATTTATTTATTATAAAGTCGTCAAAATTTGGAAACCTGTTTCACATTGTCAAACTTTCAGCCGACCAGTAGGCAAGTACCACATGCAGGTGTGCACCACGACGCCGTGCTGGCTGCGCGGCGCCGACGCCGTGCTCAAGGCCATCGTCGCGGAGACCGGCGCGCCCGTCGGCGGGAACAGCCCGTGCGGCAAGTTCACCGTGTCCGAGGTTAGCGAACACTTCTCGTTCCTGGGCGCCTGGTACTCCGTTTCTATTTGATATCCACCCTCAAAGAAACCAGCGGCCAACAAGGTCGTGCGCCTTGTGAGTATTATATTCTTTGGTCGTGCGTCAAGTTCACCGTGTCTGAGGTTAGCGAACACTTCACGTTTCTGGACGCCTAAGTGCTTCGATTCTATTTCACTACGCCATCGTCGGCGAGACCAGTGGCTAACAAGCCCGTGCGGCAAGTTCACCGTGTCCGAGGTTAGCGAACACTTGACGTTTCTGGTCGCCTGGTACTCCGTTTCTATTTGATATGGCCATCGTCGAGGAGACCGGCGCGCCCGTCGGCGGGAACAGCCCGTGCGGCAAGTTCACCGTGTCTGAGGTTAGCGAACACTTCACGTTTCTGGAGGCCTGGTACTTCGTTTCTATTTGATAAGGCTATCGTCGACGAGGCCGGCGGCTAACGAGCCCGTGCGGCAAGTTCACCGTGTCTGAGGTTAGCGAACACTTCACGTTTCTGGAGGCCTGGTACTCCGTTTCTATTTGATATCCACCCTCAAAGAAACCAGCGGCCAATAAGGTCGTGCGTCAAGTTCACCGTGTCCGAGGTAAGTGAACACTTCACGTTTCTGGGCGCCTGGTACTTCGTTTCTATTTGATAAGGCTATCGTCGACGAGGCCGGCGGCTAACGAGCCCGTGCGGCAAGTTCACCGTGTCCGAGGTTAGCGAACACTTCTCGTTCCTGGGCGCCTGGTACTCCGTTTCTATTTGATATCCACCCTCAAAGAAACCAGCGGCCAGCAAGGTCGTGCGTCAAGTTCACCGTGTCCGAGGTTAGCGAACACTTCTCGTTCCTGGGCGCCTGGTACTTCGTTTCTATTTGTTTGATATCCACCCTCAAAGAAACCAGCGGCCAACAAGGTCGTGCGTCAAGTTCACCGTGTCCGAGGTAAGTGAACACTTCACGTTTCTGGGCGCCTGGTACTTCGTTTCTATTTGATAAGGCTATCGTCGACGAGGCCGGCGGCTAACGAGCCCGTGCGGCAAGTTCACCGTGTCCGAGGTTAGCGAACACTTCTCGTTCCTGGGCGCCTGGTACTCCGTTTCTATTTGATATCCAACCTCAAAGAAACCAGCGTCCAAACAAGGTCGTGCGTCAAGTTCACCGTGTCCGAGGTTAGAGAACACTTCTCGTTTCTGGGCGCCTGGTACTTCGTTTCTATTTGGTGCCATCGTCGAGGAGGCCGGCGGCTAACGAGCCCGTGCGGCAAGTTCACCGTGTCCGAGGTTAGCGAACTCTGCTCGTTTCTGGGCGCCTGGTACTTCGTTTCTATTTGACGACGGCATCGTCGAGGAGACCGAAAATTTAAATAAATAATCACGGTCCAGAGAAAAAACATTCACTTATAATACCACAAGAGCTTCAAAATTATCGGGTATTTTCCCGATAGGTTCGTTGCAAACAAATGAAGGAGTCAAGTTTTTCAGGTTAAAAAATCACAAGCGCGAAGCGCGAGTGATTTTTCCTGAAAAACTTGACGACTTGGGAACCTTGAGGGAAATGCCAGATAATTTTGAAGCTCGTGTGGTATTCGGGGGATTATTTTCATGCAAAATCTCCAATTTTCACAATTGAATTCAACCTGTCAGTTTGACGTGTGGCGTTAGCAACGACCAGAGAAAATTTTCAAAAAATTATCAGTATAATACCATGTAGGTTGTACCACGTGACGTCGAATGGTGCAATTCTATTGGTCGATATTTGGGTCGGAAAAATAATCAAGTTTATCCACACATAAATTACCTAATCAATTCAATCCCACAACTGCTAAACTTCTTAGGCAGTAGCACTACAATTACCTACTTATTCTCTATGGTCATATTTGAATATAAGTATATTATATTTAATCTGTTGTTGTAATTTTCAGGTGGAGTGCCTCGGCGCTTGCGTGAATGCACCCATGGTTCAAATCAACGACGATTATTATGTAAGTTTAATAAAGCTGCAAGTATTGATTGATATATAACTACCGATAAATACACTCATAATTTTGACGTGACAACGTCTTAAATTAGGTTGCGCTCGGAGTCACTCATGAAAAAGTGTAACGCCCGCTCACGTCTGATGAGAGAGAGAGACAAAATATATTTCTATAGTTAAAATTTGTGCAATTCTTATTTTCATTCATCGAGCATTACTGTAACAAGAGGGAAGAGGGCGGAAGAGGGAAGAGGGAACTGTCGGATACAAAGGTATCCGAACCAAAAAATTGACGTGACAACGTCTTAAATTAGGTTGCGCTCGGAGTCACTCATGAAAAAGTGTAACGCCCGCTCACGTCTGTTAGGATGAGTTTAGTCCCGCTAAAACTCGAGAACGGCTGAACCTATTTGGCTAATTTTAGTATTGAAATATTCGTGGAAGTCAAGGGAAGGTTTAAACGGTGAGAAAATATTGAATAAATGAGTGGAAAATAATAAAAACGATAATTTTATATTCCCATACAAATACAAACTATTCGTACTTACCTGTCAAACATATGATGTTTGTTCCGTCGGTTCGGTATTTTTAGAATAATTAAATGTAGATCTAGACTAAATAAGGGTTTGGAATCGACAACATACATGCATAATAGTCTGATTATCGCATATTTAGATTTAAAACATCTATACTATTATAAAATCCTAAATTTGTATTGAAAATAAATTTTCTATGGGGGGAGGTCATGATTTCGGGAAAAATCTCGATAGCGTGATGCAGCCGGATAGTTGTTTTGTATGGACACGCTTCGCCGTGCCAACCTGGCGCCATCTGTTTTCAAAAAAACCGTTGTCCTCGCATCACGCCGAAACGGCTGGATAAAAAGTTACCAATTTTGGTACAGGAATAGCTGAACATCCAAAGATGGTTATAGGATACTTTTTATTATGATTAATATTTATCTCTGAAAACATAAATTCCATGAAATATTTTCCTTACAATGTGTAACCTTATAATGACAGCGTTTGTGATTTTGAATTTAGAACGACGCGACCCCCGCGTGGCTCTTACGTGTACAAAAACTAAAAAGTATGAATTCGACATAATACCTCCTTGCGGCCCACCGGTATTAACAATAAGGTTAAGGTTGTTTGAGGCGTTGAGTTACGGAAACCGTCTTAGTTAGATAGAAAAGATGGCGCCAATTATCGACCAACACAGACGAAAATATGAGTGCAATGTTCGTTGTAAATTGGCTCATGTAAAAAAAAACATAGGTACATTTCTTTAAAAACACAATTTGCGACAATAGGAACTAATTAATGCTCTTTTATTGAATATGCAATTATATTCTTCTGTAGTTTGTAAGTATTGACCATAAAAAAGCCCGGAGACGCAATAAAAAATATTAATGAATAAAACAGATTTTTAATGCCATTTTATCGAGTGTAATTGAAATAAAAGTATTTCGAATCAATTTAAGTAAATTAAATACATTTTTAAATATGTTTTACCAACCAACATTTAGAACATTAGGCGCAAATTTTGGTATTGTTTGTTTGGCCTAACTTACTAATAAGGTAGCGAAATGTATAATAAACGATAAATATACGATATATTTAGCCACAATTTTGCATCTATGTAGTTTTTTTAATATATCAAATTTATTCAAAGCATTAAATATCAGTAATTCTTTATTTTTAACGGTGTGTTGAGATTTTGTTCTTAATGACCAATTTTCCGCTAGATGGCGTTGTTACTTTGACAAAATCTCCATACTAGCGTCTGCACCGCGCTGTTAAGATTTTTCCTGAGTTGATAACACCAGCTCCATACATGTAAGGTTTTGGAGCCATTGATGGGTCTCCTCGACACCAAGGCCAGGATTCACGTACGTCGTTGCGTGCCCGTGACCACGATTCGGCACAAGCTAGGGTCCAGCTGTGATGGGTTAACCTGGACTTCGAGAATTACTACCGAAGTTGTTGAATATTGATCGCATACCTAATAAGCAGCAGTGTATCAGGTATTGAGAGTTGCTGCTCGACAATGTATGCATTTTATATATAAAAACAACCATGATTCGAGACAAGACAAAATTATGAAATTTACAATGTAGAAAGGATTTCACCTAGCCGGGATTTGAACCCAGAACCTACTGAAATAATAAACGTGTTATCTCATGCATTTTCCTTTGCTTCCTTATTCATTATACCACGGATAACAAAACAGTGAGGCCATCACGTATCCGTTCAGTGGTGCTGTCGCCATTATTGACGTACGCTCGATTGAGTTAAGTTGGCACCTGAATCTTATGGCGTTACTTAGGACATTATTATGACAGGTCATATTATTATTATATTAGTATTAGTACCATTGTAGACGAAAATAATTTATTGTCATCTTAATAGATGTCATTAATATATATGTTCAGGTAGGACTATGAGCTAATTATTTTTCAAGGTGCTTTGAATAGTTATCTACAATAAACAATAAATATTCAAAACGATATATAAGACATAAGTCTAGCCTCAATTTAAACTAAACCAAGATGATGTTCACAATGGTAGCACCGAAGGTGCGGAGCGATCTAGAGTAGTCGCCCACCCTTAAGAAGTAACTTAATGCGAGGCCGTAGGCCGAGCTCTACGAAGCACCGAAGGTGCAGAGCGTCCCAGGGATGCCGCTCACACATTTAAGCTTATATTAAGTGTGTGGGCGGCCTCGCATTAAGTTTTTTAAATCTACAATAGACAATAAATATTAAAAACAATCTTTTAAACATACCTAAATCTTGACCCATCTTAATTAAACCAAGATCATGTTCACAAGCGTAGCACCGAAGGTGCGGAGCGTTCTAGGGAAGTCGCCCACCCACTAATATAAGTAGTAACATTGCGAGGCCGTAGGCCGAGCTCCACGTAGCACCGAAGGTGCAGAGCGTCCCAGGGAAGCCGCTCACACACTTCAACTTATATTAAGTGGGTGGGCGGTCTCGCATTAAGTTATTTAAATCTACAATAGACAATTAATAATCAAAACGATTTTTTAAACATAAGTCTTGCCTCAATTTTAATTAAACCAAGATCATGTTCACAAGCGTAGCACCGAAGGTGCGGAGCGTCCTAGGGAAGGCGCCAACCCACTAATATAAGTAGTAACTTAACGCGAGGCCGTAGGCCGAGCTTCACGTAGCACCGAAGGTGCAGAGCGTCCCGGGGAAGCCGCTCATACACTTCAACTTATATTAAGTGGGTGGGCGGCCTCGCATTAAGTTATTTGAACATATTTTAAGTGGGTGGGCGTCTTCCCTGGGACGCTCCGCACCTTCGGTGCTAAGTTACTTTATAAACCCTTAGTAATTTAATGCGAGGCCGTAGGCCGAGTTCCACGAGCGTCCCAGGGAAGCCGCCAACCCACTTAACATATGTTTAAGTAGCTTAATAGGCGGCTTCCTTGGGACGCTCCGCACGTTCGATGCTACGCGGAGTTCGGCCTGCGGCCTCGCATTAAGTTACTTCAACTTATATTAAGTGGGTGCGGCTTCCTTGGGACGCTCCGCACCTTTGGTGCTACGCGGAGCTCGGCCTTCGGCCTCGCACTAGGTTACTTCAACTTATATTAAGTGGGTGGGCGGATTCCTTGGGACGCTCCGCACCTAAGGTGCTACGCGGAGCTCGGCCTTCGGCCTCGCATTAAGTTACTTCAACTTATATTAAGTGGGTGGGCGGCTTCCTTGAGACGCTCCGCACCTTCGGTGCTACGCGGAGCTCGGCCTGCGGCCTCGCATTAAGTTACTTCAACTTATAATAAGTGGGTGGGCGGCTTCCTTGGGACGCTCCGCACCTTCGGTGCTACGCGGAGCTCGGCCTTCGGCCTCGCAATAGGTTACTTCAACTTATATTAAGTGGGTGGGCGAATTCCTAGAGACGCTCCGCACCTTCGGTGCTAAGCGGAGCTCGGCCTTCGGCGTCGCATTAAGTTACTTCCACTTATAATAAGTGGGTGGGCGGCTTCCTTGGGACGCTCCGCACCTACGGTGCTACGCGGAGCTCGGCCTTCGGCCTCGCATTAAGTTACTTCAACTTATATTAAGTGGGTGCGGCTTCCTTGGGACGCTCCGCACCTTCGGTGCTACGCGGAGCTCGGCCTTCGGCCTCGCACTAGGTTACTTCAACTTATATTAAATGTGTGGGCGGATTCCTTGGGCCTCTCCGCACCTACGGTGCTACGCGGAGCTCGGCCTTCGGCCTCGCATTAAGTTACTTCGACTTATATTAAGTGGGTGGGCGGCTTCCTTAGGACGCTCCGCACTTTCGGTGCTACGCGGAGCTCGGCCTTCGGCCTCGCATTAAGTTACTTCCACTTATGTTAAGTGGGTGGGCGGCTTCCTTGGGACGCTCCGCACCTACGGTGCTACGCGGACCTCGGCCTTCGGCCTCGCATTAAGTTACTTCCACTTATATTAAGTGGGTGGGCGGCTTCCTTAGGACGCTCCGCACCTTCGGTGCTACGCGGAGCTCGGCCTTTGGCCTCGCAATAAGTGTAGTGAACGTATGATATTGTGTTTACGCGTGCGAAGCCGCGGGCAAAAGCTAGTGTAAAATAAAGACACTATAATGACATTAATGACACATGTGATGGGTGCGTTCAGAAAGTAACACTTAAAATGTTGTTAGGGACATTGTGAATGGATATGATACAAATAAATATTCTACCGAGAAAAAGACGTTGTCACGTAAAATCTTCCTTCGCCCGTAAAACCGACTTTACAGGCAACCATTTTTTGTTTTTAATAAATACTAGCTGCGCTCCACGGTGCTACTCGCTCGTCCGACGGGAACACTACATTTTTTCGGGATAAAACATAGCCTATATGTTAATGCCAGGTGTCAGCTATCATCATACCAAATTTAATCAAAATTGGTGCAACTGTTTACGCTTATGGGAAAGAGAAGCAAACCATGCTTCATCATCGTACAAAGTCTTACTCCAACTAAATGTATAACAATAGTATAAGACACTACAGAAGATTTTGATCTATACAAGAGACACCAGATATTTTTTGAAATTGTTTGTCCGTATGACTTGCGACGTCGCCAACCGACGTCGGTACGCCACTACGAGTGGCTAAAACCCGCACGCCACCAAAATAGAATACAAGAATGTTTTCAATGAATGTGGAAATAAATAACTCAATGTATAATTTTGATTTACAGGAAGATCTTTCTATTGAGGATACCAAAGAAATTATCCAGAAGCTGAAGAAGGATGAAAAACCATTGCCAGGACCAAGGTATTATATTTCACTAATGCTACTGATAAATACTAAAACAAATGAGAGTTGAACTCTTATAATAAGAAAAAACTGCACACCAACAACGAAATGCATATACTTAGTTGAAACCTTAAATAGGTGAACTTATCGCTACTAAAACAATCGCTAACAATAAGTGGACTTATCGCTAAGGAGCAATCTGTTCCAGAAAAAATTGGATTAGGCAGTCGTGTTATATTTTTAATATATTTTTTATGAAGCACAACACATTTGATCATATGTACCTAATTAGGTAAGAATCTCGGTATTTCTTTGATAAAGCTTACGTCGAAGCCTTTAAATAAATATCAGACGACCTCGCACAAATCGATCTAGTCCCACAGTAAGCTCCAGTAGGCTTGTGTTATGGATACCAGACGACGATATACGTACTTATAAAAATTCACATATTTATTTATTTATTCAAATTAGTTACACAGCATTACAGTAATTAAACCAAGGCACTGTGAACTACAAAATTATACAGAAAATAAAAATAAAAACTTAAATCTAGTTTGATTTAGGCGACGTAACAGCGTGGCTCCGTTGCGTCGTCTGATCTGGCGCAGGATATACTTAAATACACAGAACAACCATGACCCAACCACAAATATTCGAGTTTGTCACACAAATATTTGCCCTGGCCGAAATTCTATTGCGATGACTATTGCAATGGGAAAATATGTTAGGGCTTTAAAAAATTGTTGATTATTAAATAGGATCCAAATATGTCCCACGTTACGGTAGTTAATCTAATATTATTATTAGGATTAAATACTTACTTATATTGAAGCAATCTTCACTTAAATACAGCTACAGCGGACCTTTGGAGGTATCACTTTTTGCTTTTTACCAAATGATCTCTGCTATCCAAGCTACACCATTATAATATCACCGTGGTTTCACAAGATTGTTTTAACTACGTATTAGTTATTGGGAGAAAATCATTTGACACATACATATTTTCACCATTACACTTTCAAGACAAAGTAATACACATAAATTATCAGATTTGCAGTACCGAAAATCTAAATTAATTGTTGAAATAGCTTTTGCAAGAGAAATATAAATGTGAAAAAGTCAGTGTCAAAATTGACAAATATATTTGGAAGGAAGTGTTTAAGCAAACATTTATGAAGTTATTATTAATAAACCAAATAAAAAATTTAAAACATCCCCGACATAAGTAGCTGGTCCTCATGAGACCCTCATTCAATGAGTGATATAGAAAATGCTACTAAAACTGAACCAAACTACAAAATTTGGAATTATTAGCTTCAATACTGGCTGAGATCGTGTCACTTGTTCCAATTAAAGCATTTTTCGGGCTACTTGCCTATGCGTAAATGCAGGGTGTGAGCTACCTTCATACCAGCATTTATCAGAATTAGTCCAGCCGTTTGGGCGTGAAGAAGTACCGTAAGGTCGGGATACTTTGACCCTACAAGGTTACTTTGTCCACCCATAGAAAACCATGACTTGATTTGATTAATCTACCACTGTACGGAACCCTCGGTGCGCGAGTCAACTCGCACTTGGTCGCTTTTTTTTATTAATGGACTCTATAAAATGCATGTATTTTTATGGATAGACAAAGTAACCTTGTAGGGTCAAAGTACCCCGACCTTACGTTAACAAACATACTAACACATAAACACACTCACAAATGTTCTGCTTTATAATATTACTAGCGACCCGTCCCGGCTTCGCACGGGTGCAATGCTGATAAATTATGCATGTATTATACATATAAACCTTCCTCTTGAATCACTCTATCTATTAAAAAAACCGCATCTAAATCCGTTGCGTAGTTTTAAAGATCTAAGCATACATAGGGACAGATAGATAGACAGACAGACTTTGTTTTATACTATGTAGTGATAACTGATGAAATGTGGTATCGCCACATAAAATGGGATCAACATTGATTTTGTTCAATATTAGTGTGCTATTGTGCAATAAAGTTAAAATAAATAAGTTTCTGTTAAAAATGAAATTTTAGTGGCAAGCTTTTATAGCCGACTGTACTTTTCTTTGGATATCCATCAAATGCTCACTGAGACGATTCTTAAGAGCCCAAGCTCGGTAGGATTGCTTTTTCTATTATAGAGTTCCTTTGGCCACCTTCCGGCTCCATCATCAGATCAGCCCCATGGTACCATATTATTGTATTGTAATCAAAGTTACGTAAGTATGCAAAATTTCAGCTCAATCGGTTGACGATATCTGCTTCAAAATTGAGTTGCATGATTTCACCCGAACAAACATACTTAGATACTAGTGTACTGGAGCCTCAGGGTCTTAGTAGGACAGATGGCAGACGCCCGGACGGGTTAACACTGGTTCCTTGGGAGAAAGGTCGTAGTCTAATTTGGGATGCAACATGTGTTAGTACATTCGCTCCCTCCCACCTCGGCCAAACCATTAGCAAAGCAGGGGCTGCGGCTGAAAGTGCAGCTAAATTAAAACATGCCAAGTACTCGAACTTGGAGCCAGTGTATGACTTTGTTCCGGTGGCTATCGAGACGGGTGGACCCTGGTGCTCAGAGGCCAAGTCGTTATTAAAAAAAATCGGACAGCGTTTGAGAGAGAGAGGTTGTGATCCCCGGTCTGGCTCGTACCTGGTTCAGCAAATATCGCTGGCAATACAACGGGGCAATGCTGCTAGCATTTTTGGAACATTTCCGCCAGGTACTCGTCAGGCCGGAGTTTGATTTTTGATGGGTCATTGACAAAGCGTGTTGCGGATTATTATATTGTATCACTTGGACGAAGCTTGTTGCTGATAAAAAATTATGTGTCATTTTGACGATGGTTGCTACGGATGCTCATTTTGTATTTATGACGAAACCTGCGCTGTGGATATAATATTTGGATGCATGCATGAGATTTGTTTTTAATAAATTATTACTTTTCCTTTTCTTAGATACATACATTGCAAGTTAAATATAAGCTTTTAATTGACAACATTTCATATTTTTAGGGTTCCGTACCCAAAGGGTAAAAACGGGACCCTATTACTGAGGCTTCGCCGTCCGTCCGTCCGTCCGTCCGTCCGTCCGTCCGTCCGTCCGTCCGTCCGTCCGTCTGTCACCAGGCTGTATCTCAACAACGGTGATAGCTAGACAGTTGAAATTTTCACAGATGATGTATTTCTATTGCCGCTATAACAACAAATACTAAAAATAAAATAAAATAAATATTTAAGGGGGGCTCCCATACAACAAACTTGTTATAGATTATATATATGTATAGGTACGGAACCCTTCATGCGCGAGTCGGGCTCGCACTTGCCCAATTTTTAAGACTATCATTTTATTACTTTTCTGAATTCTGCTTAAAAAGATGAAGTAATCTCTGTTTTTATTTATTTTCTGAGATGATTATTTATTTTATTATTAATTTATAAAAACATACTCATGTTAAAATGTGGCAACACCAAGACCAGAACATAACGGTTACTTTAGTCGGTTTTCTTATTAAAAAAACAAATTAAAAACTCATGAAAAACTCGGTATGCATCTGCCATCTGTCAACACCAAATAAAATAAAAAAATATTTTTTCGCTCTTTGGTTTAGACAACAACCCTATTCAGCCCGTATTGTCTTAGATTGCAGTTATTTGATGTATTTTCTTATATTTCTTTAAATACAGAAGAATAAATTCAAAGATTTTTTTTAAGGTACACGACATAAAGCCCTGTGGATCTCTATATTATTTTCCACCTGTTAGAAATATGAAATGTTGTCAATTAATGAAAAACCTTTGTCCAGGAACGGCAGATTCGCCTCGGAGCCGCTCGGCGGGCTGACGACCCTCTCGGAGGAGCCCACGGGCCCCGGCTTCGGCGTCCAGGACGCTTTCAAATGAACTGACCGCGCGTTCAATATTGTACATTTTATTTAATAGGTTATATAAATAAAAATCATGTTAGATCAATCAACTGTTGTTTTATTACGGCAAACCTTATTATTAATTTATTTCCACACTAGCTGTGCCCCGCGGTGTTACCCGCTCATCCCACGATAACACTAAATTTATTCGGGATGAAAAGTATCCTATGTCCGTTCCTGGGTCTCAAACTATCTCCATACCAAATTTCATCTAAGTCGGTTCAGCGGTTTAAGCGTGAAGAGGTAACAGACATGCACACTTTCGCATTTATAATATTAGTATGGATTTATTTCTTGACCACATTGCATATTGCTCGTAGAATTGGCCGTTGGGCTGGGGCAGAAAGGTGCTTGAGTGACCGCGGACCGGAAGACGCAGCGTAGGCCCCCAACAAGATGGACCGACGACCTGGTTTAATTGTGGGCAGAAATTGGATGAGGGCGGCGCAAGATCGATCGTTGTGGAGAACTTTGGGGGAGGGTTTTGTACAGCATCGGACATCTATCGGCTGATATGATGATGATGATGATGATGATTTCTTGTCCTTCAGTCGGAATGTCCTCAAAATGAGGGGGTGGAGAGACTTGCATGTCGTGTTTTTGCATACAGAATGTGTTTTATGAAGAAAAAGGATAGATGGTCGGTTAGGGCTCATACTCTTGTGATTTGCGATCACGCAACGAGTTCGCTAGGTGGGATCTTCTAGTTTCAACTTCCTTACCTAAACAAGTCATTAGTAATGATTATGACTATTATAAATACCTACAACATTTTAATATAATATAAGCAAACAATTTAAAACTATGCTTCGAACGGGATTCGCACCCACGTCCCCACGGCTTTCTAGGCCAGACTACAACATGTCGTATTAGTTTAAGGTAATTTACGATGTTTTGAAAGAAGAACTATACTTTATCAGAACAGCGAACTTGAAATAAGCTGGCCTGGTAATTATGTAAATACATTTCCATCTCCAAAAGTCCTAAGTATGTTTTTTTTATTTCTGATTGAACCGCCTCTGTGAACATCTCGGTATAAAAAGGTTGATTTATTAGGGCGACTTGATCTTGAAGAGAATGAATCCTCCTTTTAGAAGTTGGTTAATAAACATTATTTGAATTCAGTCACGTTTCAGATAACTATTACACACATTTGGTGCTGTTAAGCAACATGTGTTAATTACTTTCAAGCATAAACTTAATTAATACCTACTGCATTTAAACGGTTTCATCTCAACTGATTGCGTATTAATAGATAAGCCACGTTTTCGGTGTTTTATCGTCACACTAAACGCAATATGAACACGAATTGTAGAATGCCCTGCAAACTGTACTGATAACGTGTTGATAAAAGACAAATACACGAGATACCAACGGTATGTGATTCAGTTTTGTTATGAAACAAATCGCGAGTGAGTGTTACGCCCTGGGGATAAATAAAATAAAAAAGCGGTCGTAAAAATTCAAACGTTTTATTTCAATTAAACGAGTGATAATCGAGAAAACTGTCGAGTTCTAAAGATACTTTCAGGAATTACGATTTGTTGTACTGTTTTAAATTATGTGCTTGTGAGATGTGTCTGTGAAAATGAATAGTGTTTTGAAATGTTTCGTCGTAACAAAAGTAATGAAAATGAAGAACGGGAATATGTGCAAATACCGATATGGGATGACGATACGAAGGGAAAAAATGTGAGTAATATTTTAACAAATCGATAGTGTAAAATGGCTAGATTTGAAATCATGAGGTCCTTCGCCAAATTTAGGTAGGTATTAGGTGCAATACTGCTGAAATCTTTGTGAGGAATCTTCCTTGCTGCCTTAGCAGATAGGGCAGTCGGTTCGAGAAGTTAATTTTAAAGTCTAATCCTAATAGTCGAGACAATAGGTATCCCTGAATAAAAGTTAGGTATTTAAAAATATAAAAAAATATACTTACTGATCGACTAAAATATATTTCTTCTAAAGGGTAAGATCATTCGATATGTCTTAATAAATAAATCGCCTATTTAATTGTTCTAATTCTTAGTAGTTGTAGTTAAACCAATTTATTTATTTGATCTTTATTGCACAAATGAAAAACAGATCGTACAAAAGGCGGACTTAATGCCATTGGGCATTCTCTACCAGTCAACCATAGGGCAAAGCAGATGGGCGGTGCAACTATATAGGTTTTAATAGACCAATGAAATTAAAAAATCCCGGCTGTGCTGTGATGCACACATTGATGACATGTGATGACATTTTACGCGTGGCAACATTATTGCCGTATGTCAACTACATATTTGCGAATCGTTCATTCATTACAACAGTCTTTTCATTCATTCAAATTTCGTTCGGTCGGTTTGTTAGTGTCATTCTATCATTCAATTCATTCACGCTCCACCTGTCAGTTTTTGTCTTTCGTCAGTGAGAAGTGTTGTGGTTTTCGGTGCTCTAAAATGTATTTCGAGGGTTAAGCCTAAATACATTGTATCAACAATGAAAAGTAGCCCCACTCGTAAATATGAAAGTTTCACCAACGACCAGCAAGGGAAGGAAACGGACAAATATTCGCTAGACAGCCAAGACACCGCTAGTGTGGTTAGTACTGTTGAAATTATTGATTTCGTATTGTGTACCTTTTGAGATGTTATTGATTTAGTTGACTAGTCGTGTTTAGGGTTAGTCCTAGCAGTGGCCTATGTCTACGTAGCAATTATAGTGACACCAGCTTAGCTGTATCGGCTTTGGTTAGCCACGGTTTGGTTCCGGTTGTATTTTATGTTAGTAATAAGTAATAGTTTACGTCCTCAATTCTTGCGACCTAGATCTTTCTACATGGACGCAATGCACTAACTATTGATTTTAAACACTAACTTCAAGGGAGCAAGTACACACAGTACCTAGTATATTTTAGTGACGAACCGTGAACGCCGTTTCTCGTCCTTATTTTCCTCATTTACACTTTCTCTCCATGACGACTATACTTTTACTTCTTATTTACTTTGTAAATTAAATTCAACAAGTAAGATTTGAATATTGGTCAAAGTAATTGCCTTGTACAACAAAATCACTTTCTTTCACTTGAAAGTGGGCAATTTCATATGCAGAACATGAGTGTGATATGATTAAACAATAAGAGGGGTTAAAGTTTATCATTCTCATATCGCTTACTGGTACTTAGACTTCAGGCCTTTCCCGGCGCCCATGATAAAATGAAAAATGTCTTTATTAATTAATAACCAACAGCAAAACTGTTTTTTAAAATATAGATTAATTCAACACCACAAGTTGTTGCAAACTGAGCACTGTTTTCTGGTCTGTACAATCTGTATTGATTCCCAGCCTTGATTTTAAACAACTTATATGCAGACTGAAGTTTCCTTAACAACAAGTCTGCATTTATTAAGTAAAGTGATATATCTATAACATAAAAACCTTGATTACTGGAGTGAATTAATGATACTGTGTTTGTATGTATGTATGAAAACATTTTTATGCAGATAAATTAGATACAGGCACTACTGTTAGTATATCTCTAGAATATGATTGACATTAGTATAACACCTTAGGTCTTTACTTATGCCTTTAAGTAATCTCTGTGTAATAAAGTAAAATTAGGGCCCATCACTGTGATGAAACTGCAAAAACAGTAATTATTTTATTAGATTCCCATCTAATATGTTTTTAGTTTGTAACACAATTTTACATCCTTTCGCAAGGTAATAGCCAATATTACGGTAAAATCAAACTAAACTAAAACTTACACGCTACAACATACAATTATCTTAACTCAGTTTTTCCCAGAGTGATTAGACAGATAAAGTTACTCTATTTATGACTAAATAACTACTACTAATGCTGTAAGATTTGTTTGGTACTCTGTGTGATTTTCGTACCACTATGTGACTAAATAATGTAGAAAAACTGTACTTCATTTTATAACATACTTGGTGTGTCAACAATAATTATGTCAATTATATGTTTAGTTAACAACATGTCTTTCCCTAGCATTTGTGTGGTGTCCATGGAATCCAATTTCCATCGGCTTGCCCATGAAAAGGCATATGGACCACCTTATCCTATTATGCTTGAATTTACACTACGGCACAGATACCATGGCTGGATGGATTGGCATGGATTTTTTTATGCCATGCTACTGTTCCTTTGCATTTACTGTACTGAAGTTTTATGGCTATGCCAGACAAAAATAACCAGGGATTGATACTGGTATTAGTTAAAATTTATATATCTTTCTAGGTTTCGCGTTTTTTCCTCAAATGCTATTAAATATAATTCAGTTGTTGATATAGAACTTCGATATTAGCCTACAACACTTTAAAAATATGTAAAAATTAGTGCATTGGATTGGTGATAGCATGGTAGGAGTTTAGGGAGCTATGGAGCCGATATTAACATTAAAATACAATTCATACTTATAATCTCAACTGATTCTCGTGGAATTATGTGATCAGGCTCGATAATTATATAGTTTTATTACAGTTATATGAAATTTTTCATATAATGATTGTAAACATTCAGAATTTCATCTATTTCAGCCATTTCGATAAATATTCGATAGGTCTACAGCTATTTCATTTCATTTCATTTATTCATTACAAGCCTTCTCTGTTGCACGACAGAGAAGGCTTGTAATGTTTATTACAGAGGATGTTAATTGTAGGAAGTTGATACATGACACCCTGGTAAGGCATTTAATGTCGGTTAACTATTAGGTAACAAGCACTTGCCTTATTCTATAAAAAATCCCTTCATGCATATGGGGATTACATAATTATTCACACACACAGACCCTGGTGTTATTATGTGTGTGCAAATATTCAAAACATTCCAAAGAGTTTCTTCAAACAGTATCCTCAAAGTTTGAATATGAACAAATTTCAGTTGCTTTTCCCACTAATTCCCGCAAGCATCTCCAGTGGCGTGGCTAGTAGCTAGCCCTAGACGGGCTGTATCAAAACATGTCGGGAGGTCTCTACGACGGGTGAGGGCACTATACGCCGGGGGCCCTGGGACCCGGGGGGCCCGTGTCTATGATACAGCTGATATGGCGGTATTAGCTGCGCCCCTGTGCAACTATTGTCTTGGCTGTTAATCCAAGGGCCTATGCACACCGCGTTTTCTTAACGCGCCGTTGACACGCATTTGTATCAATACACACGCGATTCGCACGCAAGTTAGACGCAGCTTGTAGACCTTTGCACACCTACATCGATGTAGACGCGATGTTACACGTGTGTTTGTAGCGAATTCAGACGTGATGCTAACGCGCTTGCAACACGCGTTTGTATCGATAGAGACGCGCAGACCAAATGCGTTTATGAACAGCGGCTCTTCAATAGTAGCACGATGGCGTGGCTCCGGCGGCCAAGACAACACGAGCCGTCAACGCGCGGTCGCATCGACTCACGCGCGCGTGCATCGCTGCTTGCGCGCCGTAAAAAGACGCGCGCGTGTATCGATGCAAACGCGCGTAAGTATCGCGACAAACGCAAACTGCTTCGTGTAATGAAAAACTGGCCGTCAACGCGTGTTCCTAAAACGTGCGTCGACAGTGCGTTGATAAAACGCGGTGTGCAAGGGTCCTAAGCCTGATTTGAGAATATATGATCCCATCAAAAACATAAATGTAAAATGAGAGCCAAGTTCAATATCGCGTGCACTTCGCCGACAAAAGAATTGAGATCTGCAAGGGCGCCAAGTTCTTTGCCCTAAAATTTTTAGATACAAGGACATGCGACATACTCAATGCATTTATTTTACTTGGGGAGTAATTCAATATCAAGATTTGACTTGGCTAGTTTTCACAAACTAACTAAATTTTATAAAAGTAACATAGTCATAGTCATAGTTCATTATCAAGCTAACAGTATAAGTAACAAGACGAACACTAACTTGCGTACTTACCTTTACGAAAATAGGTTAATGATTTGATTGATTTTGATTTATAATATAAATTTATATTTTAAAACTAGCCAAGTCACGTCTTGATATTGAATTACACCCCAAGTAAAATAAATGCATTGAGTATGTCGCATGTCCTTGTATCTAAAAATTTTAGGGCAAAGAACTTGGCGCCCTTGCAGATCTCAATTCTTTTGTCGGCGAAGTGCACGCGATATTGAACTTGGCTCTCATTTTACATTTATGTTTTTGATGGGATATCATTACTTTTTGTACAGAAATTATTATGATGTGTAAATTACTTAATTATTATTTGTTAATTAGTTCTGTGTGCTATTCTAGTACATCTTTTGAAAGTTTTGAACAAACAAAGAATTTTCCAAAACGGTTAGTACGTATTGGATTTTTATGTGCATGTATGTGTAAGTGTGTGCGTGTGAGTGTATATGCTATTCTAGTATATCTTTCAAACAAAAAAAGAATTTTCCAAATCGGTTTATAAATGACAGAGTTCTGAGGCAACAACCATCAATAATAATAATAATAAAAAAAACATAAAAAAATCACTGTTTTAGATTTTTATATGTATACACACACAATTACTAAGCTGGATGCCAAATTTCACCTTTCTAGGTCACCTGGAAGTGGGTTAGGTTTTTGATTACTAGTCAGTCAGTCAGTCAGTCAGTGACAAAAATACCGTTTTTTGGACTTTAATATCTCAATAACTATTTAACCTATATTAATGAAATTTGGGGTTCTACTTGTTCTAAGGGATCTTAATACATAAGCCAAATTTCAAGTATCTGGTCAATGTTTGCAGTCACCTGCCTACTGAGCCGGCGGTCCCGGGTTCGAAATCCCGGCCAGGGCAAATATTTGTGTGATGAACTCGAATATTTGTTCTTGGGTCATGGATGTTATCTATATATGTATTTATATATTATGTATATCGTCGTCTAGTACCCATAGTATAAGCTTTGCTTAGTTTGGGGCTAGGTCGATTAGTGTAAGATGGTCCCTCAATATTTATTTATTTAATGGTCATCATGGGACCCTGTTTCAGTGAGTGATATAGAAAATGCTACTAAAATTGAACACAAATATTGGAATTAGCTTCAATATTGGCTGAGATCTTGTCACTTTATACTACTCGATGCACATGTCTTTCGTTAAAAAAAACCCGCGCTCTAATAGGTCCATCCGTTGGGGAGCAACGATGCCACAGACGGACACACCGATACACAAATACACAGATACATAGACACTATGTTAAACTTATAACACCCTTTTTTGTCTACATGGGTTAAAAAAAGCCGTGGTTGGCTAGCATAACACCCAGCTGCTCTAAATAAAACATCAGATTATACAATTATATTATTTTCTCGCCTCATACTGCTAATGTGGGAATCACATTGGTTACAGTTTCTTTTTTCGTTTTATATAAGCCTTCTCTACAAGGTGAAGTGTATTTAGCACTTTCGCTTCGAATAACGAAACTGAATAGATTCGTAATAAATATTAATGTTTGTTTTGCTTGTACTGTATTTGCACTAACTTGCTGTAAACTCGCGAATATAGTAAATTTTATTTAATGTAGTGTAAATTTGGGAGAAATAAGAAAATTGAAAGGAAAATAACAAGAGAAAATAAGAGGAGGGATTATTATAATTTCATATGACCTAATGAAGAAGGTTAGACCTTTTACTGAACTTCGAAAGTCTTATTTCATCAACGGTATCATTTCACCCAAAGTCTGTTTTTAGGGTTCCGTACTCAAAGGGTAAAAACGGGACCCTATTACTGAGACTTCGCTGTCCGTCCGTCCGTCCGTCCGTCCGTCTGTCACGGTGATAGCTAGACAGTTGAAATTTTCACAAATGATGTATTTCTATTGCCGCTATAACAACAAATACTAAAAATAAAATAAAATAAATATTTAACGGGGGCTCCCATACAACAAACTTGTTATAGATTGTATATATATATATATATATATATATATATAAATAAATATATATAGGTACGGAACCCTTCATGCGCGAGTCGGACTCGCACATGCCCATTTTTTTTTATAAGTGTTAAATTTTCGACATTGGTTAAAACTACGCTACCATGCTTGGCCTGGCCTGTATACAAATAATTTCGCAAATTCTGTTAAAAGTATTGCTTTAGAAAGAAAATGTCGACAAAATGAAAATGTACAAATATCTACAAATTATTTTTAGTGGCGAAGTTAATGTTACCGCCCGTAAACTAGAAGTCCCTGATTGAATAATTAAACCTGACAGTCAAAATTGATCATATTTAATTCCTTTTACATCGCTCTTTCGCCATTTTATGGTTGTTTTAAGTATCTATACTCGTTACATTATTAACTACACTGCGTAATAGCCAGTCGCCCGGTTCGCTTCATGCCGACTGTTTGTATACAACGCGCATTTCCTGAATTATACAGGAAAACTCACTAAATAATATGTTTATTGTGTGGATATTGTGTACTTTGTGTTAAACATGGAGAAAAGAAGAAATAATAGGGTAAATGTCTTTTTTTGTACGAGTAATTTAAAAACAAAAACTTTATTATATATTTTCCCCGTGGAGAGTTTTGGCTAGCAATTTTTATTTCATATTTTTTCAACAAAACATTTTAAGTTTACTTTCTACTTAAATTCCACATTTTTTTTAGTTACTTTCAGTGAAATTTATTTATTTGTTGAATGCCCAGATCGCAGGTGCCATTAATATGCGATTTGGGCTTTACGAATTACCGCCCGTGGTTTGTCTAAAGTTTAACATCTTGCCTCGGCCAGGAAGTGAGAATTTCTCCCGACGTTGCGGGCATAAAATCACACTTACGGCCTAGGGTGACGTAACCTTGTTTACTGGGCAATGAACGCTTCTCCCAGCGTTGCAATTCAAAATGCTTAAGTACTCGTATATAAAATCGTGTTTGCGGGCTTGTCAACAACGGAGCACGGGATATTTACCGGAGAAAGATATAAGCTACTTTTGGTCCGGTTACTCAAAATATGGGGCCCTTTAGACGAAGCGTGAAGACGCATCTCTCGGGCCAGCATGGCAGTGTCATCTGACATGGCATCGTTGTTTTCTTGTCAGTTGTCATTGCGACTTGGGCTCCCCTTGCTTACCATCAGGCGAAGTGGAGCCACTATGCTGTGCCGTTATATAAAAAAAAAATCGAATTCCTACTATACGAATTAAACTATACTGTGGTGTCAAGTTTTTGTTCGTCTTTATCATTTTGACAGTTATTTAAGTATTTTCTAGAAATGTTATCAAAGTAGCGTAGAACTCTATAACTTTACTCAAAGAAGACAAGTAGCGTACAGTTCAGTTTTAGAAATGTCTATTAGATAGGATTTCAGTTACTTATATTGCAAAAAAAAGAGAAGTCAGAAAGTAATGGAGAAAGGCAGAGACATCCACCGTGCTTACATAATTCGTGTAGGTATAAGCCTATTGGAGCTGTGAACGAAAATAGTTCAATTAGTGTTGAATTCCATCCCTCCGTGTAAAATTAAACCTTATCTTGCCATTACGTTACAGTTGCTATTGTAATGCGACGGCTTCCCATTACGACGAGGTCTCCGATCATTGCTCGTATTTATCAATTACGTTCACATTGTCTGCAAAAACAGCCGTAAAAAACGTTTGCTTAGTGTAATTTATGATGAGATTTTTAATATCGGAATGGGTATTTAATGCATTCTATTGTTAAGTATACTCTGCGAATATCTGAGTCCCGATAAAGCTGTGTACGCACACACGAACGAAACAGGTTGAACACGAACATCGAACGCGAAATCGTAATTTAGTGTTCGTTAGTGGTAAACACGTACTAACAAAGAGTCCGATGCATGTTTTTGTTCGTTTATCCGTATTCAGGGCTAAGGGAATTTAGAACAACTTATTCTTGAAGCTACGTCATATTTCCTCGTTGAAAATTGCCCAGTGCCTGAAGCCGAAAGTCTCCGAACGGTGCGTGTTGCAAGTGATGACTTACGAAACTGAGACATGGTCGTTCAGAATGGGGCTTATAAAGCGGCTGAGAGCCACGCAACGTGCAATGGAAAGGGCTATGCTCGGAATTTCTTTGCGTGATCAGAAAGTAAAAGTCCTGCAAGTGGCAACCAGGTATAGGAGAGCGCAGCGTGGGACGGTCCCCGACTAGATGTAGATGTGAGGGTAGGTCTCCCGTCATTGGATGCGGAATGCACAGGATTGCACTTTGTGGCGAGCTATGGGGGAGGCATATGTTCAGCAGTGGACGTCTGTGGCTGATACATAGATATGCTTTAACCCTTTGAGCGCCAAGCGGCAAAGCAATTCACCGTGCCACTGACGCCAAACCAAAAAAAAAAGTGCTCCAAAATCAACAGATATTGAAAAACACAGATAGTGGTTTGAATTACCATGTTTTTGACCATTGACATATTTGATGTCAATAGGCGTCGTTGGCGTCAGTGGCACGAATTCCCGATGACGTGATTTGCCGTCTTTGGCGGTCAAAGGGTTAAGATAAAGTAGGCTTAATCTTCTCTAGTATCACAGAGCAGTATTTGAATGGGCGCCTTACTTGTGATCGTTGGCAGTGATCGTATATAGCGCCAAATGACTTCGTGCTTTATGGGGCAAGTTTTTTCGTCAACGTGATTGGCCGTATCAGGCGGTAATGAGGTTAACCTGCACAAAAAAGTAATCATTCTCCTCGAGACTGACTGGCTGAATGAAATTGGAAAAAGTAACAGATGCCTTATTGGCAGAATACCAGCGAAGTGGGTTGCTGCTTAATTACGCTGCACGCTTAGTCAGCGTCTTTTCTTTGCCATAACTTATGCTTTCTTAAATGTGCTGTAATTGTTTTATACCTGTACTAGTTTTAAGTAGCATGTTTTGACTGTTTTCTTCATTGAAGGAATACGAGTAATGTAAGTAATGTAAGTTGTGGATATGAATGAAATGTCTATCTATCTATCTATCTATTATATTATCTTCTAATCAACGCGACCATTATATGCTTGCTGGAATTATTTAAAAACCCTAATTAATAAGCTATGTTTGTTTACATAGAAGTTAGATACACTGGTAATTCTCATACCGGTAGTCTTCCAAGAATCTGAGAACAAATTCTCAGCTATTGAGAGTGAATGTAACTAATTGACCGAAGCGTCTCCGTTTCAATTTGGCCTAAAATTCTTTCGTATGTCCTAATTTTGAATGTTAGAATGCTGGAATGTCCGGCTATTCTCGTCTACAGGTTGCATAATGTATTTGTCAGCCGATTCCCGTGAATTTATGTGAGCAGGATCGATAATTATTTTATCGAGTCAGTTTAAAAAAAACAAAGTGGCTGAAATATGGGGATTGAAAACTATAAAAAATGCCAATGCCAAACAATGGCGAGGTCTTCAGCTCACAAAGCCGCTAGATAATATGTATCTAGAACATAGCTTCCAATCCGGTTTTTTTATATATAAAAAATCCCTTAAGGAAGCCCGGAAGCTTTAATCTAGAAGTTACACTGGCATTTCTCATGAGGAAGAATAATCTCCCTGATGAAGCTAAGAACTAATTCTCAGCTACAGTGAATGTATACCTACTTTATTACGGAGCACAATTAATGCCACAATGAGAACGAATTTCCTTTCGATTTCTTCTGATATCGCCATATTGATGAAGTGATAATGAACTGGTGCACACCGGAACTAATTGACGATAACGAATGGAAAACGTTTCACGCTTTGTTTAACCGTCTCAGTCACTTACACGTACAAGTATACTCGTAAATAGTCACTTTTTCATAAACATTACTGACTTCAAGGGGAAGAAATCACATTTCTGAGAAGAACTGAGCGAGTTACTATAATAAAATAACCTTAATTAAAAATTAACGCCCCCGACACAAGGAGCTGGTCCTCGAGACCCTCATTTAATGAGTGACATAGAAAATGCTACTAAAACTGAACATAACTACAAAATTTAGAATTCTTAGCTTCAATATTGGCTGAGATCTTGTCACTTGTTCTAATTAAAGCTGATCTTGGAAACTACTGGTCCTATTTCCACCAGATATAGATAAGAACCATCTCGACGGACAAGTCTTTCGATTAAAAAAAAACTCTCAAACTCTGCCGTGCTAAGGTAAAAGGCTATGGACTATGGAGTTCCATATAAAAAGAAAGCGTGATACCGTAGCACGACAGAATTTGCACACACAGATACGCATGTTAAACATTTTGCATTCTGAATCTTAAATTTTTCATTTTTCATTATTCTTTTTTCACTATTCTAGCCTTGGTAAGCCTAGCTCGTAGGCGGAGCGAGGGTAGATATGCACAAATACGTACGAGGCAAGAGTTATAACCGGTTAATCTTAATATTTTTCGGTTTCCGCGACTGTCACACATATAAATAAAACAATTAAAAAATATAAATATACGCGATGTAGGGGTAATCCGTTTAAATAGCATTATTAATATTTTTTATTGAGCTAGAAAGCTAAATTTTATTAATTGAAAATAGAAATTTCAGGGACGGACAAAAACGCTGTCCGCCATTTTTGTATTTAGCTTATCTGTGGCGTGACGTAGGCGATCCCGTAAATAAAGACCAGTAAATAAAGCTAGATTGGTGACGTCACTACCAGGGTGAAAACGGTGGACAGCCTTGTAAGCATTTCAAAATAAAGAATAAAAATCATATCTTCAAGTTAAATTTTGTTCTGTCATCTTCTACTTTTATGAACTGGAAAATATATATTAAGGTTTCCTATGTCAAATACTATACGAAATACACATTAGTTCAATACAATTTATGAGTCAACCAGCCTATTGATATGATAGGTATAGTAATATTCTAATTGCCTGTCTTTATCCCCAGCCACCTGACAGCTGCATGCATACTCTCTGATAAGAAGTAATACCGAGCGTATGATCCGTTTTCCTATTTAATGAACGACGTGTACCTACACATGATCATTATTTAAAAAAATCGTTGATTTTTCAAGTCTGACGTCCCACAAAATCTACTTCATGATAAGTTTACTCTCACTTAAGAGGCCTTATTCCTTTTAAATTTTATTTTTTTCATATTGCGACAAATATAATTGATAATTTTCATCAACTTTTTAAAGTGAATAATATTCTTCTCTGAGTTGTAAGTAGAAAGTAACATAGCTATTTCATTCTTTTTTTGCGTGTAGTCGAAAATAAGTTGATAAAACCAGTTTACTGCGTGAATTTTGTCAAATTCGAGTAGTTTTTGAAACAAAAATTATCAATGAAAAATTTAAACTGTAGGTTTCAAATATATACCAATAAGTCTCAATAGCCCGGTTCTAAGTAGTAACATTGATAATATGTTAAGAAACATGTTTGATCATAGAGAAAAATGTCTAAATCAATCAGCATTTTTGAACGGATAAGGAGCCTTAAAGAAAAACAGGTGTACCTATATCGAGTCCTATAAACGCGACGGCGCTACTGAATAGATTCCAGAAGTTTCCATTTCATGCAATTAACATTTCTGCTTGTCACTATCTAATTACTGTGCCCTAGAAGCTTCGACAGACGGACGCTTTTACCGGTATTATTGATTTGTCATTACGGTTATAAAAACAGCATTAATTTTTCAGTTTAATCATGAGTCCGACACAAATGACTATATCAGATAGGCTTTCTTTATTTGCTTTGTGAATAATCACAATGATATTTTGTATTAGGCATGGTGACTATTTTTGAGAATGTCAATCGATACCAATTCTTATTGGGATCAAATGTTTTGGATCTGCTTTAAAAGTGAGTAATGACCGTTATAGGTCGACATTCCTACGGAACGCTAAACGCTCCACACAAATGGCGTTATCCGTAAAGAAAAAAAACTAATTAGCCATTGTGGTCGTGAAAAAGTGCGTGGATGTCGTTCAATTATTGTTATAGTAATCATGAGGAAATTGAGAAAGTGTGTAATGTTCAAGTACCCCTTATTTACTTTTGAGCAGTATATGTAGATATCTTTTAGAGAGTCCATATACGAGTACTTAACTGTAAAATGTTGTTTTTGTTTCAGCATTCGAACCCGGAAGAGGGGTCCCGACGGGGGGTGATCGACGTTGGAGTGGGCGCCGGAGACATGTGGATCAGCGCTGTTGAGGGCTCCATCCTCACATGGGAGGAGGTAAGACTCGACTTGTCACCTTTGAATGAAGAGGGGGCGAGGGGGAATACCTTTGTATGAAGAGGGAGCGACGGGAAGTGATGTATGCCGGGGCGGGGCCACAGACATGTGGATCAGTGCCGTCAGAGGCTACATCCTCACATGGTAGGAGGTGAGACCCAACTTGTCACCTTTGCCTGAAGAGGGGGCGACGGGGAGTGATCAATGCCGGGGTGGGGGTCGCAGACATGTGGATCAGCGCCGTCGAAGGCTCCGTTCTCACATAGGAGGAGGTATCTTATCTTATCTTATTAGGAAGGGGACACTTCGACCCAATGGGATCTTTTGTGTAGTTACCCCCATCGCGCCTACTCAAAGGATTGTTCCACCACCTTCATATATCGGATGATGGAACCAGTTGGTAGTGCCTGGAATTCCTTCGGTTCTGGGTAACCAATACCGAATTCCTTCATTCTGAGTCTGGCGAGGGCATGACATCCACACAGTATGTGCTTCATTGTCTCTGCCTCCTCGCCACACATTCTACAATCTGTATTGTCAGACAGTCCCAACTTGGCCAATAGTCCTTTGACCCCAAAGTGACCAGTAAACACCCCCGTTATGATTCGGAGCTGTCTTTTGCTGTATTTCCATAATTTCTTGATCCAGCCTGATTCTATACATTCCATGAATAGCTTTGAGTGCCTCAAGCCTGCCATTTTCCTCCACTCTTGTTGGTGCTGGTTTTTGGCATAGTCCTTGATGGCTGTTGCTATGGTTCCCTGCGAGAGACCCACACATGGTTCAGGTCCTATGAAACTTGTCGCAGACCCTTTTCTAGCAAGTTCATCTGCAATTTCATTACCGCTGAAGCCTTCATGCCCTGGGATCCATACCAGTTGCACCTTATTGTGCCTTCCAAGCTTTTTCAAAGCTAGGACGCCATTATACACAAGTCTAGAATCCACTTTAGGCGCACCTAGCGCTTTAAGTGCCGCTTGACTGTCACTGAGTATGTAGATGTGCTTCCCTCTGGTAAGTCTATCTATGTTCTCCTGGGCACAGGCGATTATAGCGTATGTCTCCGCTTGGAAGACAGTCGCATAACCTCCCATACTGTTCTTGTAGGAGGAGGTAAGACTCAACTTGTCTCTTTGGTTTGTAGAGGGGGAGACTCTTCATTGCTATCCTTGTTCATCCGCCGCGCCAGCGGTGAACAACTTGGGGATTTGTGTAACGAAAAATCCATGTCATTGCTATTTCAATTTTAATACTTCTTTAATATCATCTTAGTATTGTTTCGCTCCTGTGCCATAAACGTATGTACTTAACTAGATACACATAGCAGGTAGATATAGGTATACCAAGTTAGCAACCCTTTCTTTTGTCTGAAGCGAAACAATTAAATTCCGTACGTCAGCCGTTTCATTAGAGCCAGCTAACAGCGGCTCTAACCATTAATTGTCAATTAGGTGCCCTTTGTCTCGGTCAAAGGTCAAGATCGTGACCTATACGGGAGAGCTGAAGAGCGGAAGCTGCGATATATCGAATATAAGTATATTTGGAGAATGAAGACAACTTTGTCCGCGCGGAAAATCTCGTGTTCAGAGGAAGGAAGAGGTTTTTAAACTTCGTAGGCATAAAGTATCTTATCTTTTCACCATCCGTGGATGTCTGGCTACCAATGTTCCAGAAATTGTTTAAACCGATCGATCCGTCTAGGCATCATCGTCAGGCCAGAATGACTTACGGCAGACTCGCAAAATTTCCACCCTGAATCACATTGGGATAAAGTGCTTCCATTGGGAAAAAAACCCAATTCACCAAGAAAATCATCATTTTCAAACGGGCAAAAAACCCAATTCTTGATTCGAAAGTAAGAACACCCGTTTAAGAGTTATGTGCCACAGACAAATTAACAGTTACATAGACGCACAGATGCACGTATGTAAGGCTGCGTGATGTGTAGATCAGAGATAGCGAGGGGTGTGTGTTTGTTAACCAATAGAATCAGCTGCGCTGACCGAGGATGAGTGTATGAAGTTATTCTATTGGTTAACAAAAACACGTCCCTCGCTACTCATCTCTGGTAAAAAAGCAACCTTAAGCTTGTAATGTAAGCAACAAAACTGACGAATGGGTGGTTCAAATATGTGAACATCTCATTTGGTTGAGTACGGGTACTTTGAACTGACACCAACACCTCGCTTTACTCTTACGTTTCAATGCCCTGAAATCCTTTGATACTGATTCTGTGTAGCCATCTCCATAATTATGCCTTCGTTCTGCATGATTCTAGAAACATTTCAGTAATCTTATATACAGATGTTAAACGAAAACGCATTGAAGCACCTCATTACAATTTAAACGAAGTTCATCAACACGTTATGAATGTTATGATATCAAGGCGTGAAAATAATGTTAATATTATGCAGAACGCTCAGTTTACTGTTCTCAATTGTTCGATAGTTGAAACATGAAGTATGACATAGTTTATTATTGTCAGATGACAGTCGATCTTTCGTCACGGTGGGACTGTGACAGCTGTGACAAGATACGTGGTATTAGACGGTCAATTTACAGCGACAAAGGGTATAATTTTGTAGTATCCAACGATGGATTTGTTCCTAATTATATTTTCGTCTATCATTCTAATACAGTACACAATTCTTTATTGGACACCAGCGTATTTTTTTTACAATTATAACCTTAATTTATAAGTGGTAGTTAATTGGTGGTCTTATCGTATGTTTTTATAATGAAGTTAATGAGAACGGTTTGAAAAGTATTTTGTGCCTATGAGCCGCAGTGCCTATGGGTCAGAATTTACCGGAAAAATACGTATAGTTCAAATGTGTACTAGATGTGTGGCTGAAATGGCTATAGTTCAATGTTGATCGAATTGGGCCATAATTTAATGTAAGTTCGTGTATCTTTTCTTGTTCTTCCGTTGGGGCCATAATACTGATATTTCTATTACTAATCGATCAAAATGCAAAGAGTTGGTTCTCCTGAATGCCTCGTGACATGCATGTGACATGTCCATATATCGGTCGATATGCAAACGAATAGGTAGTCCAAAAACTTGCAGCGCTTAATTTGGCCAGATATTTTACATGACATATATTTTTACGGGACCGATGTGACATTCTTTATAGACACATGCGGCAGCCAGACAAAAAACCTAGCAAAAGCCGGACGTCCGGACAAGAAAATATTTGGCCGGACACGTCCGTAAAAAGCCAAATATGTCCGACTAAAGCCGGACACCGGGCAACTATAAGTGCGTAGCGAAAATGATAAAGAACCTACTTTCGGCACAATCTAAATAGTTTATTTATTAATTGACAAAAACTTTGCAATCTAAATTAGTCACTTTACAATGGGAAAGGAGAAATGCCCAGTGATAAGGCGAACTTATCGTATCGGAATAGATTTTTATTGCACGGCTTAGATTTCGGCTGCCGTAATACTTTGTGTGTATTACGTGACTTGATAAAGGGCTTAAGATGTCTCTTTGTAATAATATTATTAAAGCTACTTTCGAAACTCGCCCAAATATAACAAAAGCCAGGGCTACATTTCCACGGCTTAGCTACAGAAACGATTTTCTAACTTTAGCATGTTAAAACCGGGTGGGGTGGATAAGGTGGATAAGCTATTTTACATTTTGAAGTCGTCCTCCTCAAAGACGAAATAGGCGATGCAAATAAGATTGGTGATATAATAACCGGAATCTAGGATCTAGGACGAATTTGATGAAGATACAGATGGAATCGCTACGTATTCAATTTGTAACGTATTGACCGTATTGTAAACTGTTTCATTCCTTAACAGTTTGTTTATATCTATTTATTTATAAATAGTAGGTATGTAAGTACATACAAGTACAGAGTAGAAAAAAATAAATCTAGGAGTGCAGTGAAATTGGTGGTTACCAATCTGAAACACTATTTTTTGTTTCCCATGTGTAACGTTTCGCCAAATTTTCATTTGTCCGAACGAAAGGCATTTTTTCCAAAACTTTTAATTTTTCAGAACTAGGTTAGGTTAGGTTTGTTTTAATTATAAAAAAAAAACAAGTTTTTATAATTAAAACAAACCTAACCTAACCTAGTGGGTTCTTTAAAATGATGTTTATAAAATCCTGAAAATATAACGGGTTTCAGGAAAAAATAACTTTCGGACGAATGAAAATTTGGACAAACATTACCGATGGGAAACAACGTTGCTGAGTTGGGATAGGATACCCCTAGATTCCAGCCATGTGTATGCAGGCAAATCCCTTGTTAGTGTCGGGCCCAAGTATCCTCAGGATCAGAACCCGTGTTATTATCCTCTAACAATAGGTCATATAACAGTAGGAAACATATAGTACTTATGGCTTTATGGTGTAAAACACACGGCTCTTGTTGCCTTCTGGAATTGGGTAAAATACAAAGGCCTCTTTGTAATTGCTTTGCGGCTCAAGGGTGGCGAGATCTGTTCAAGCTCACTTTTGAGAGTTATTATTCATTCTGTAGACGTATGTATGTGTTCAATGGTGTAGGTATGTAGTGTTTACATCCATATACATTACGAACATCTCAATCACGTAGTGCAGTATACATGCAACCGACTTCAAAAAGATGAGGTTCTCAAGTCGACACAGGTTCCTTTTTTGACAACTCAGACGTTCTTCATTTTTGAACCGATTTTCAAATTGATTTTATTTTGAAAATTTACTTTTCAAAATTAATCATTAACTTTCTATAGTTTAGGTAAAACGTTTTCTAAAACGTACATTTTCTCATGTTAATATAGTTTGAAAAAATAAAGTAGGTATTCTGAAATTTTAAATAAAATAAAAAAAGACGACAGTAAACATCAAGGTACGAGTATGTTAATTTTTAAGGTTAAAAAGCTATTTTTATACCGTAAATAATGCGTTACAGAAAGTTATCCAACCGTGAAATTCGTCGGATTAATTAATTCCTTATCAGTAGTTATTGTAACGAACACTGGAATTGAAATGCATACTCTCATTTTCCGTTTACCAAAACATGCTTTTCAGCTTAATCGGAAACCGGGGATGTGGGTCTAATTTAACTCGCAGCGATAAGATATTCGAAGTATGAACAATATCGCAATATTAACTAGGTATTAGAACTTTCGTGAGACATCTCTAATAATTATTATAAACTGTCAAACAAAACATACCTACTGACGAAATTTGCTGGCGAGGCCTGAACCTCTAGGAGAACTGTGACATGCGACTCTTTCTCGCGCGAGAAAATATTACCTGTCTCTATCTTCACAGTACTGTGAGAGAGTATGGGCGATGCTATGTTGCGCGACAACAGTCGCGAAGCCAACTTGTGCTAGACGGGCTGATGTCTGAATCATCTCGGACCGTACCTGATATTTTCTTTACGTGAGTTTCAACAGTGTATAATTAATATCGCTTTTCTAAAAATCTAAAATCTACAATCAAGTATGTTCAACAAAGGTACTATTAGGTAGTCTATTATGACCACTGCTGTGTCATATACAAAACTTCCATGTCAGGAACAAATGTTCGTGTTCATCACAAATATGTGGACTTGCCGGGCTTCGAATCCAGGACCGTCGGCCCAGTAGGCAACTGCACTATCACTGCGCCGACCGCGTCGTCAAAATACTGTATAATTGGTCATTAAAACTATATTTCTCCACCAGGTCGCCGATCGTCTCCACGTGGACGTCCGCCGCGGACTGTCATGGCGGGAGGCGAACGATCGCATGAACTTCGTGGGCCCCAACGAGTTCCAGGTCAAGGAAGAAGACCCGCTATGGAAGAAGTACATAGAACAGTTCCAGAACCCGCTGATACTGCTGCTTCTTGGTAAGTTTCTGCTGTTCCTTAAGTTTGCCTTGAGATGATCGACGAGCTGTGGACTACGTCCACGGCTACTTTCTGCCATCACACTGCTCGCCATCGGCAGGGTGTTCATCCTCACACACTGGAGCCTAAATGGTCGAGAACTGTTCGGTTCCAGAGGAATTTCCTACCGCGAACGCTCCGCATGTGGAATGAGCTCGCTGGCGAGGTTTTCCCCGGGGGCTACAGTATGCGGTTCTTCAAGAGGGGAGTATTAGGTTCTTAAAGGTTCGGCAACGCGCGTGTGATCCTCCTGGCATCTTAAATAATCACATACTCATAGCAGCTTAAAATGATCACATACCATCAAAAACATAAATATGAAAAAGAAAGCCAAGTTCTCATCTCTCGGGCACCGGGTTTTTGTTGCAACGGGGGCTTCCACCTGGTGTGCTTCCTGATGGAAGCCCTCCGTGACTGTGTAGAGTGTCTTTGTGTCAGTGAGTGTGTGGTACCTACGCTAGTTGGTGTAGGTGTGGGTGTGTGTGTGTTTGTGTCTGGGGCACGCGGATGTGGCGAATGTGGGTCAGCGTCGGGACCGGCGGCCGAGCTGTCAGATTCAATGTCCGTGTCTTCGTCAGACCAAAGTTTTCTTTTCCTCATGAAGGAGGGGGGGAAATCAGCATAGTGCTGGGCGAGTTTGTTCGGTCTGTCCGTTAGTATATGTCGTGGTCTACGGTCTTTAGTAGGCACATCTGGTGTTGGAGAGTAGTTGATAACTTTGGTTATGAGAGGGTTTTTACTGAGGGCGGCCTTTTCGTAAAAACGCTCTGAACATTTTTTAAAATGAGTTTGAATTGGTTCTATATGGAGATCCCTGTGCAGGTCCGTGTTCCTAATGTACGGCGGAGCCCCCACCGCTGATCTTAAGAACTTGTTTTGCAGCACCTGTAAGGACTGGATCCTTGTGGGTGCTGCATGTGCGAAGGCGGGGCTCGCGTAGGAAAACACGGACCTTATGCACGTTTTGTATATTGTCAGCTTGTTTCGGTATGAAAGTTTGCTGTTGCAGTATAATAGAAAGTGCAGCCTACTCAAATAGAAGGCTGCTCTGTTGCGTACGATTTTGATGTGCCTACTAAAGTTAAGGCGCCGGTCGAGGATGACGCCTAAATAGCGCGTCTCGTCTACCCACGGTATGGGTCTATTAAATAGGCACGGTTGTTTGAAGGATCGGACAAACGCATGGTAATTTGCCCTTCGGGAAAAGATCATGGCCGCACTTTTGTCTGGGTTGACTTCGACCTTCCACTTCCGGCACCACTCACCTAGGTGAGTAAGTGCCATCTGTAGACGGCCCGTCAACCACAGCTTGCGGCGGTGGGAAACATATAGAGCAGTGTCATCCGCGAATAAGGCGTAATTGACACCGGGGATCTTAGGTATATCATTGATATACAATGAAAACAAGAGGGGAGCTAGAACGGAGCCTTGCGGAACTCCGGCTCGTATGGGATGGCGGTCCGAAAGAGAGCCTTCGACTCTGTACCTAAAGCCTCTATTGGATAAGTAGTCTTGTACCAATAGTACAAGACGGTCTGGCACATCGTAGCTGTACAGTTTGTACAACAACCCGACATGCCAGACCTTGTCAAAGGCTTTAGCCACATCGAGGAAGACGGCGCCTGTAGGTACAGGCTTCTTTCGACCCGTCAACCCCTCGAGTATATCTTCGGTGATGCGGTACACCTGGTGAGTGCTAGAGTGTTCTGCTCGAAAGCCAAACTGCTCGTCGACAATGAGACCCGCGGCGGACACATGGTCCATTAGGCGGGTCTGGACAATCCGCTCAAATACTTTCCCCATAGTCTTTAAGAGACTAATGGGGCGGTAGCTGGAGGGGTCTGGCCTTGGTTTACCAGGTTTATGTATACCTATAACAACCGCCTCCTTCCATGCGGAGGGAAACTGGCAGTTGCATAGGGCTGCATTGAAAATTGAGGCAAGAGAGGATAGAACCGAATTGGGCAATAACCTGAGCATCTTGTTCGGGATGCTGTCCTCTCCTGGTGCCTTTCTTATTGGAAGTCTCTTGACCAGAGCCTTAACTTCATCCGTAGTAACTAACCTAATAGGGGGGCTGGACGGGGGCAAGTGCAGACGCCTGTCGACCTCATTTACCACCGTGTTGTGGTGCTCCATATCACATGGTAGGAGACTGGGAGAGCACTGTTTCTCCAATGAGGCCGCCAGACACTCCGCCTTCTCCTCATCGGTGAAAGCTGGTGAGGCCTGGTCAGGAGCCACAAGTGGGGGCATTGCCACGACTGAGGGATCCCTTAGTGTGCGAACTAGTTTCCAAAAAGCAAGGTGGTGTGGGGTGATTTCCTCCATCGTGTCATCCCACTTCTGACTCCTGAAAGTCCTCATCTCTCTTTTTAATTTTTTGCGCAGATTATTAAGGCGGTTTTTGTTGTCAGGCAGGGTATTTATCGTACTCGTGTGTTGCCCTATTTTTCTCTTTCACGAGCTCGATCAGGCTAGATGGCAGACGCCATCTCTGGCTCTCATCCGCCGGTCCTTCGCGGGAGCATTTGCTCATGATTGCCTGAAGCGAGCTCGTGAACGAGTCTACTGCGGCATTTGTATCATCCGGCCCCATAGGGCCGAGTGGGACCAGGTTGAGCAGTGCGTTATTGTGCTCTTTGTTTACCTCAACCCCTACCTGGTCCCAGTCGACCCTACGCACCGTCATCGGCGGAAGATCGCTGGGGGGACCAAGCTTGACTACGACTGGGCGGTGATCCGATGTTAGTTCGTGATGAACCTCAATTGCGTAGAATCTCAATCCCACACTCTTGAGAATCACCACGTCCAATATGTCGCCTTTTTGATCATCGACGCCCGTGAAATGCGTCGGCTCAGTGGGAGCAATTAGGTCCGCCTGCAGCGTTTCGAACATTTTGTGTAACAGTCTACCATTCGTGTTACTGACTCGACAATTCCAGGCCTCGTTCTTGGAGTTGAGGTCGCTGTATATTTGGCTCGATTTCTTACGACTAATAAGCATTTCCTATCGCTAAACTTAGTCTACTAATCAACAAGCCGTAGAATTTCACACTTTCGTCCAATAAGAACACGTATCTAATAGAACAAAGGAACTTTAGACCGTTTTTGGCCGTTATTTGGCGAGAGCAGGATCGGAAGTCCCTTACATAAATCATGGGCTCCTATTGGTTAACCACTTTTGGTTCGTTATAATTTTCAGGTTGATTTTCACTTGAAGAATCACCTTTACACATTTCTATAAAATTCAGGTTCAATGGGATTGCAATAAGATTCTTATACATTGTAAGGTTCGTCCCTAGGTTCTAGATTATATAACTTCAAAACATATAAGTTATATAACAAATAAGTTATCACAGAATTAATATCTAATTTTGGCAAAATCTCTAGTAATAGGTTTACAATTTTTACGACCACGTCTAAAGTTTACGTTCAATTCTAATAAAAGTTACATATTTCTATAGGGTTCGGTTCAAGCTATTTTTTGACAATACTTTTATTAGGATCTATTATCATCTGATAATTGCGATATCAATTTAATCGCGCGACCGATAAAACTCGGCCGTCACCCAGGTAAGGGCGCCGTATAAGGTCGGCAACATTTTTACGGCGGCGCCAGTCTATTGTCCGCTGCCGATCAGATAAGACGCTACGCGGCGCCGGCGCCATCTCATTGTGTACAGGAATTTATGGCCTAGGGTCTTATCTACTCGGTTAGTGGGTCAGCGCCTTAGTTGCGCAATTAGAGCAATTACAATGGGTTCGGTCAGTGTGTCAGAGCACAATGAACTGGGTTTTTACCTGCTTTTGGGTCGTTTTTATAGACCGTTTGTTTTCAAACTTAACAACAAGGTTGAGCTCGACATGCTCTGTCTATTTATAGAAAAATATCCGTTATAATGTTAATGGTTATCTTGCTAGGCGATCTCTTTTATGGATCAGATAGTACAAATTACATTCACGGATCATAACTCAATAAATTATATCTAGGATCTCTTTTTGGATCAAAACTTAATAATTGTACCTAAGATCGCTTTTTTGGATCGAAACTTATTATCTATGAGATCAATTTACAATTAAATGATTCGATACAAATCAAACTTAAAATTAGACGCGCAGCTTGTCCTCCTTGGTCATCGCGCGTCATGGGCAGCAATGTGGCGGCGATCTTCAACATCCTCCCCCCGCTGTTGCGTCGGCGACAGCAGGCTGGATCGGCAAGATCGCCAACTTGCTGACAGGGCGCCGCATCAGTCCGCCCTTGGTGCGGACGTCGGCGCTGCGGATGCCGCCGTCTGGTCCCGGGAAGACTCGTGCGACGACACCTCGCGGCCACGTGTTGCGTGGCGCGGCGGGGTCGACGACCAACACGTAGTCGTCCACAGCAATGGGCCGGCCATGGCCCGCAGAGGATCCGCGGGGCGCGAGAGTTGGTAGGTACTCCCGCACCCATCTGGACCAGAAGTGGTCCGCAAGTGCCTGGCTAGCGCGCCAGGTGCGGCGGTCGGCGTCGTCGCAGCGTCCAGTGAAAGGGACGCACGCCGGACCGCCCAGTAGAAAATGGTTCGGTGTCAGCGCCTCGTCATCTCGCGGATCGACCGAGATATGGGTCAATGGGCGAGCGTTGACGCTGTATTCGGCCTCGGCGAGGAGAGTCGCAAGCACCTCTTCCTTGGGCGCTCGCGACTTGAGGGTGACGGCCAGAGCGTTCTTCACAGAGCGTATGAGGCGCTCCCAGGCGCCACCCATGTTCGGAGATAGCGGCGGAATGAACCGCCACGCCATTTTGTGTTGTAGCCCGTACTCGCGCAGCTCGGGCAGCCACTCGGTGTAGGCGGCGCGCAGCTCGACGTCGCCGCCTTTGAAGCATGTTGCGTTGTCGGACCACATGACTCGGGGCCACCCGCGTCGCGCGGCCATACGACGTAGGCTCATTAGGGCGGAGCTGGTAGTGAGTGTGTGTACCAGCTCCAAATGAATTGCTCGGGTTGACATGCAAGTGTACAATGCCACCCATCGCTTTTCATGGCGTCGACCAATGGTGACTGTGACGGGCCCATAGTAGTCGAGCCCGCAGTTTTCGAACGGCCTTGTGTGTGGCTCGATTCGAGACAGCGGCAGGTTCCCCATTGGCGGCGTGTTCGGCTTGGCTCGGCGTAGTGCGCAGAGGCGGCAACTTTGCGCGATTGCGCGCACTGTCGGCCGCAAGCGCAGGATCCAATATTCTTGCTTCATATCGTTGATCACGCGCTCGTTGCTGGCGTGATGTGCCCGCTTGTGCGCCCGTTGCAGCAGGAGGCGCACAAAAGGGTTGCGCCCGTCCAAGATCGGCGGCCGCTTGTTGATGGCCGCGGGCGTGGCGTCAATCCGCCCGCGCAGCCGCAGCACGCCGTCCTCGCCCAGCACTGGGTCGAGCTTGAACAGGCGGCTCCCGTGGTCTAGTGGCTCCCCCCGTGAGAGCTGCCGCAGCTCCTCCGGGAAATCCTGTCGTTGGGCCCACTGCAGCCACAAACATTCGGCAGCAAGAATATGTTCGAGGTTTAGGTTCTTTTTATTTTTATTTTTTAAAATATCGACGAATAACAACATTCGCGCTGTGGCGCCTATAAGGCGATCATAATTTGAGAAGCGCTGAATGTCGGGTAGCGGCGCGTGTTTCTGTGTCGTGGCTCGACACGCCGCTTTTTCAGTCTTCTCCTCTAGCTCGGCTGGCTCGGGGGCAGGCGTATCGGGTTCTCTCGGCCATCGTTCGGGATCTAATTTTAAAAAATCTGGGCCCGTATACCACCTGCCCGCTATGTCGACTTTTCTGTTCGGATCGGCTCGTGTCCCTTCGTCGGCGGGGTTCTCGTGCGTCGGCACCCAACGCCACATCGTCACGTCTGTCGTTTCTGCGATCTCGGCTAGACGATGTGATACGTACGCGTTATATCGCCGCGCGTCGGTTCGCACCCACTGCAGAACGGTTTTGCTGTCCGTCCACAGGGTGATTTGTTCGGGCTGAACTCGATGACCGCTCCTTATCGCGGTCATTAACCTTGTCGCGATTAATGCGGCTTGCAGCTCGTGGCGGGGCACGCTGAGAGGCTTGAGAGGGCTTACCTTGCTTTTTCCCGCGACCAAGCTGACCTCCACTCCATCGGGGCCTTCTGTGCGCCAATAGGCTACCGCCGAGAAGGCCTGTGTGCTTGCGTCCGCAAATATGTGCAGAGTTAATCGGGTTCGGGTCGCGGGAAAATAGTGCCTCGGTATTCGCAGTCGTGCGACGTGCTGCAGCGCGTTCATCCACTCGGCAAACGCGGCGGCCTCGTCCTCGGGTAGGTAAAGGCTCGTCCCAACCTATCGCCGCCGCCCACACACGCTGCATCTGTATTTTTGCCGAGACCGTGTAATGCGATAACATGCCGAGCGGGTCATATACGGACATAATGGCGCTCAGCGCCTCCCGCTTCGTGGGAGCGCGCGCCATGTCCCGCACCGCCGCAGGGACCCGCAGCATCGACGTGTTGAACCCGATCGTGTCAGACTCGGCGTTCCAGTACATACCTAGTATCTTGTTATCTTTATCGCCCAACGGTGTGTCAGCGTTAGAGCGGTGTTCCTGCGGGATCTGGGCTAGCAATCGGCGCGAATTGCTAGCCCACGCGCGCAGCTCGAAGCCTGCTTCTTTATTGCTAGCCGCGACCTCTGCGGCTAGCTGCATCGCCTCCTGCTCCGAGTCCACGCTACTTACGTAGTCATCCATATACATGTTCGTTTTTATTTCTATCTCTGCTCTGCCGTAAGCGTCCCGGTTCAGTTCGGCGTTCTTGTTGCGGACGCTGTGGGCTAGAAATGGCGAGCTGCGCACCCCGAACGACATACTCGACATTACATAGACCTGCGGCGGTCCCGATCGGTCCATCGCACGCCACAGGAACATCTGCGAAGGCTGGTCTTCTTTTCTAATCTTCACCTGAAGAAACATCTCCTTGATGTCGCTCGTCATCGCGTAGGCGCCTTCGCGAAATCTAAATAAGATCCCGGGCAGGGATTGCAGTAGGTCGGGTCCGTCTAAAATGAAATCATTTAGGCTCTGACGGCCCGCCTTCGCCGCGCAGTCGAATACCACTCGTATTTTCTTGTCCGGCTTGTTGATATTTCTCACCGCGAAGTGAGGCAGGTACCACTGCTTTCCCGGCATCGGCTCGTCTAATTTGTGGGCGTATCCTTTTTCTAATAGGTTATCGATCTGCTTACCGTACTCCGCGGCAAATTCCGCGTCGCGGTCCATTTTTCGTTCGATGCCGCGGAGTCGGTTTAACGCCATGCCGTGTGATGCCGGGAACTCGGGATCGTCTGTGGCCCATAATTGTCCTACCTCAAATCGCGGTCCGGGGATCTTTTTTACTGTTTCTTGAAATATTCGCTCCGCCCGCTGCTCCGCCGGACAAACGTTATCTTGTAGCTTGATGCCGAGCGCGTCGACGTCGAAATGCTTTTTTATAAGCTGATGAAACGCATCGTTCGGTTCGTAACAGTGCATCGTTACCTCGTTCGTTCTTACCGTTCGTGGCGCGGATCCAAAAATAGCCCAACCGATGGCGGTGTAGACAGCAGCGGGCTCGTTGCGACCTCCTAATCGCATTTCTTGCGGCAGCATTAAGTGCCACTTATCCGCGCCAATTAGTACTTTAGGTTCTGCTAAACTGTAGCACGCGTTCGATAGGTCAGCTAAGTGTCTATATTTTAATACTTGCTCGCGGTTCATGTGTTGTCTTCGCAGGTTCAGTTGCTCCACGGTTCTGAAGACAACTTCATGAGGCGACCCTCCGTCGCAACCGCGCACGGTTGCATTTACCTTTCGAGACGGCCGGGTTGTTTCCATGTCTCCCACGCCTTGTATGCAGAGGGCCGCCTCCGGCCCCGTTGCTCCGATCTGCTCTGCCAAATCTCTGTCGATTAGGCTAATAGTGCTGCCCTCGTCCAAGAGGCAGAACGTCACTATTTCTCCTTTGGGGCCGCCTAAAATAATTGGAAGTACCTTGAGTATTACTTCGGATCTGCCTGACGTTCCTGTGTTTGATGTAAACTCGCGCATCTGCGCAGGCGCGTGAGACTGGTTCGGTTCGGCGCCGCCGGGCGCATGCGCGGCAGGCGCGGGTAGCGGGGCGGGAGCGGCCGCATGACTTGGCCGGCGCGCGACCGCGTGCGTTAGTACCTGCCGGTCCGCCGCGCCGTTCGCAGGCACGCTCTGTGCCGTTTCGTGCAGCATTCGGTGGTGCGAGTGTGGGCAGCCGTCGATGCCGCAAGCCTGCGTCTTGCACAGCTCGCGGCGATGCTTGCTGTTGAGACACTTGAAACACACCCGGTTCTCCTTGGCCCATGTCCAACGGGCGCTCACTCGCATACCTTGTAATTTATTGCACGCTGGGGTTCGGTGCATGCCGCCACAGCATAGACAGGCCTCTCCGCGATCTGTTGCGTAGGACTGATATCGGCTCGGCTGTGGTCGGCGGATCGCCCCGCCGCCGGCGGGGGCTCCAACCGCGTAATTGTTACGCGGCTCCGGTCGGCGGGGTGGGTTCTTTGGTTCGTTGAAGGTCCGCTTCGTGGGGGCCCGGGCGTGCGAGTATTGTAGCTCCTGGTCCGACTCATCCAGCAAAAATTCGGCCATTAACATTAACTCATTGCTGGAGAGTCGGTTGGCCTTCGCGTACGAACACCAGCGGGATCGGAGGTGTGGACTTAGACGTTCAGTTATCTCGCGGATCAATAGGGGGTTCGTTGCGTAACTGTTTTTGTCTAAGTCCACTAATGTCGACACTATATTGACAATTTTTATAGCAAACGTGTTCAGGTCCGTTGCGCTGGGCCCCACGGGTGGCAGACGTCGGAGGTCCTCGATGGGTCGGTCGATAAGGAGATCCGAGCGACCGAAATTCTTCTGCAAGATGCGCAGAATCATGTCCGGCCGCGTCGATGTAGCGATCAAGTGCTTAACACATTGTTGCGCTTCGCCGCTCAGGGCTTGACGCAGCCGAGCTACGTTCTCGTAATTACTGAATTTGTACCTGGTAGTCGACTGCGTGTATGCGTGATAAAACGTCTGCCACTCGCCGATATCGCCACTGAATTTGGGAAGCTCGTACACTTGCCGCGGTGGCGGGCGCATCATTGTTTCTAGACTCTCGGCCAGCCGTTCTATACCTCGGGATCTGCTGGCCGACCTGTCTCTCGGCGTCGAGTGTGCGGTTCGGTCGGCGGCTGAAGGCGACGGGGCTCCGCGACGATGTGGTGACGTCGCTCGCTCTTCAGTTCGCCGCGAATTATCGAGCCAATTTTTCACTTTTTCACGTCCGTCAACGACGGACCCTCCGGCTCGGGAACCCTCCTCCTCGATGCGGTCGATCGTGGCTGCCAGGCGCTTGTTGATAAGCTCCTGCTCGATCTGCAGCTCTTTTTTGCGGATTTCCGCCAACTTCTCGGCCGCCTCCAACTCGGCCTGCCTTTTACGGGCCTCGGTCGTGCTGCTGGCTCGGGAACGGACTGATGCGGGCGGCGCGGGTACGCTATCGGCGAACATGACCTCACGGTCCGCCGAGCGCCCCTGAGTGTACTCACGTTTGTTCATCGTGGATAGTAGCGCCTCTGCCCTGTCACCTGCTGACCTCATCGCCGCGGCGGCGATCGTTACGTCTACTTGCTCGTGTCGCAGTTGGGCGTCGAGCGAGCCCTGCCAGCCTGTTGTGTCCGTGGGCGACCTCGGCGGGTCGCGGAACTCAGTTCTGGTGATGTCCAGCCTCGGGTCGTAGAAGTGGACGGCGCCGCTCTGCTCGGGTCTCACTGCCGGGTTCGGGTTCGGGTTCGGGTTCGTGGGTTCTGGCTGTGACGACGGTTCGGGGTTCTCGGCGGCGCTGCCGTGGCGACTATGGTTACGTGTGTTAACCATATCGCGACAGTACAGTTCGGTTCGGTTCGGATCGGGATCGGTTCGTTCGCGCACTGATTTTAAAATCCGGCTCGAGCTAGGACCAAACAATGAAAGCGATCGGGCTTCCACCAACGCGGTCTCCTACGATAGCTCAACGTTCTGTAAAGTTCTGATCGGATCGGCTCGAAAATCAACGTAAACCTAGCTAAACTACGTAACCTAAATAACCTAACACGTAGCCTAACTTATACTCGAAGGACCATTGAATACTAATTAACACGAAATACTGACGATAATTAAACTTGTAAAACTAATGAATTTAAAGAGGACGAGATATAGACGATCTGCCCCGCAAAACCTACACTAAAACTGCCTAAACTAATTAACGTAACGTAGCACGACTTATACTGAATTAAAATTAGGGTTACTGGGTAGGAAGGTAACTGGGATATACTTGGATCACGTAATAAAACTTCTTCGCTTGAGATCTGGAACTGTACTGTATATTTGGCTCGATTTCTTACGACTAATAAGCATTTCCTATCGCTAAACTTAGTCTACTAATCAACAAGCCGTAGAATTTCACACTTTCGTCCAATAAGAACACGTATCTAATAGAACAAAGGAACTTTAGACCGTTTTTGGCCGTTATTTGGCGAGAGCAGGATCGGAAGTCCCTTACATAAATCATGGGCTCCTATTGGTTAACCACTTTTGGTTCGTTATAATTTTCAGGTTGATTTTCACTTGAAGAATCACCTTTACACATTTCTATAAAATTCAGGTTCAATGGGATTGCAATAAGATTCTTATACATTGTAAGGTTCGTCCCTAGGTTCTAGATTATATAACTTCAAAACATATAAGTTATATAACAAATAAGTTATCACAGAATTAATATCTAATTTTGGCAAAATCTCTAGTAATAGGTTTACAATTTTTACGACCACGTCTAAAGTTTACGTTCAATTCTAATAAAAGTTACATATTTCTATAGGGTTCGGTTCAAGCTATTTTTTGACAATACTTTTATTAGGATCTATTATCATCTGATAATTGCGATATCAATTTAATCGCGCGACCGATAAAACTCGGCCGTCACCCAAGTAAGGGCGCCGTATAAGGTCGGCAACATTTTTACGGCGGCGCCAGTCTATTGTCCGCTGCCGATCAGATAAGACGCTACGCGGCGCCGGCGCCATCTCATTGTGTACAGGAATTTATGGCCTAGGGTCTTATCTACTCGGTTAGTGGGTCAGCGCCTTAGTTGCGCAATTAGAGCAATTACAATGGGTTCGGTCAGTGTGTCAGAGCACAATGAACTGGGTTTTTACCTGCTTTTGGGTCGTTTTTATAGACCGTTTGTTTTCAAACTTCACAACAAGGTTGAGCTCGACATGCTCTGTCTATTCATAGAAAAATATCCGTTATAATGTTAATGGTTATCTTGCTAGGCGATCTCTTTTATGGATCAGATAGTACAAATTACATTCACGGATCATAACTCAATAAATTATATCTAGGATCTCTTTTTGGATCAAAACTTAATAATTGTACCTAAGATCGCATTTTTGGATCGAAACTTATTATCTATGAGATCAATTTACAATTAAATGATTCGATACAAATCAAACTTAAAATTAGACGCGCAGCTTGTCCTCCTTGGTCATCGCGCGTCATGGGCAGCAATGTGGCGGCGATCTTCAACAGAGGGTTCCGTACAAACACTTTCCATCCCTAAGTGGTTAAGTTAAGTTTGCACCTGGTATGTATAGCGCGCCATATAAATTAGGTGCAAAGTTAGGTATTAAAATATTAAAAAAAAAAACTACTTACTAGATCTCGTTCAAAACAATTTTCGTTGGTAGTTGTTATAGTAATGTACATCATATGTTTTTTTTAGATTTTTCATTTACTTATTTTAAAAGGTTAGAGGAGGGGGGGGGGGGGGGGACCAACTTTTTTCCACTTTGGAAGCGTCTGTCACGCAAACTATTCGGTTTAGAAAAAAAAATATTTTAGAAACCTCGATATTATTTTTGAAGACCTATGTGTTTGATGAAAAAAAAAAAATGAGTTTCAGTTCTAAGTATGGGGAGCCCCCAATATTTATTATTATTTTTTTTTATTTTTGCATCAAAATCTTAATGCGGTTCGCAGAATACATCTACCTACCAAGTTTCAACAGTATAGCTCTTATAGTTTCGGAAAAAAATAGCTGTGACATACGGACGGACAGACGGACAGACATGACGAATCTATAAGGGTTCCGTTTTTTGCCATTTGGCTACGGAACCCTAAAAATTGCTTATTGAAACGATTTGTTTCCATAACTTTCCAGCCGCTGTGACATAGACATAAATCTTTCGAAGTAAGACGAACCAAGTTAGTTCCAGCATTCATATTTAATACAACCGAGATTGAGGGATTACCGGCCCGACCGTTCTTCTCATTAATATTATATTTCAACTGGTTGCGTTCATTAGTTAAGGTAGTTGTCCTGACGCATAATACCCATTTTTAGGGTTCCGTACCACCCTTTGGGAAGGGTAAAAAACGGGACCCTAATACTAAGTATATCCTTATATCTATATATATTATATTTTGGAATTACACATATTTTATTATATTAAGACATTAGTCCTTATTTTCTCATTTGCTCAAAGGTTAACTGGAAGGTGAACTTATGCCTTATGGGGATAAGTAGTACGATAAATAAAATAATGGTATCCGATGGAATATAAAATGTGGGAAAACATGGGTGTAAAAATCGGAGCAAAGTTGGACATTGATTTTTTTATGGTTTAATCTATAACTTGCTATAGTCCATATATGTAACTTGCTTATTGAATTGTTTCGTTTTCAAAAGTTGCCAGACGCTGTAACCTAAATATTCCGAAGTAAGATTAACTCATTTGAGTCCAGCATTAATGTTTAATACAACCTGGATTGCGAGATTACGTTAGTTACTTAAGATAGTGTTGTCGAACTTTCAACGCATAAGACACAATTTGTATCACTGACTTGCTGATCAATAATCAAAAATCTAACCCACTTCCCGTTGACATCATCATCATCATCATTGTCATCATCATATCAGCCCATAGACGCCCACTGCTGGACAAATGCCTCCCCCAAAGTTCTCCACAAAGATTGTCTGCGCCGCCCTCATTCAATTTCTGCCCTACCTAGTCTAGATATTTGACATTGGAAGTAGGATCTTACTGTATACGAGTAAACCTCAACTGTCTTGAAAAAAAAGTAGCGAAATTCCATCAAATGTAAACGAACCTTTATATTGATTTCTATTAAATCGAATATAACTCGTAAATAGACGATGCAGTTGGCGCAGAGGTAGCGCAGCCTACGAAGCTGACGGTCCTGAGTTCGAATCCCGGCTAGGTCAAATCGTCTGTTGACAACCAAAACTCACTAATTTACAAATACCTACTTAAAACAGCTCGTAACTCAGTATCAATCTACAAACTAGATAAGAGATTTTCAAGAGCAGTGGTAGAAATTTTAGTGAGTTTTGGCTGTCGTCAGGCGAAATATTTGTGTGTGGTAGTCCAATATTTATTATTTGGGTCAATCAACTTTTCTCTGTTGCTGGTTGCCATGGTGATGTCCCCTGGGTTACTCTTTAAATTTACGATTTTTGGCGGCAATATTCAACACAAATGTTGTAATTGCAGCAGTTATAAGCCCATTCTTTCATTTAGGGTCCGTCCGGATTGTTACTACCGTCTTGCCTGCTAACCCACCGCCAAACAGCAATGTTCGCATTGTTGTGTTCCGGTGTGGGGGTAAGATAGCCGGTGAAATTACTAGCATAGAGGCATTCTATCTTCGTCCTCCGGGTAGGCAAGCACTTGTGACTCCTTTGGTGTTGCAGGTGTTTATGGGCGACGGTAGTCGCTTTCCATCAGGCGATACGTTTACTCGTTTGCCCCCTATGACATAAAAAAAAAATCTTATTTAGAATATCTCTTGAAAATACCAATATTTTAAATTAACAACACTTTTCTAAAAAGTTTAATCACGATTGTCCCCTGGGTGACGGGACAGAATAACAACAAGAAAAAGTTGATCCACCCATTTACTGAATTCATTTTAATTAACTTCATATTTCAGTGCTATAGTTTCCACACAACTCGCTCATTGAAATTATTCGTTTCCAAGTTTCCAGTCGCTGTGACCTAGATTTTCCGAAGTTAGATGAAAGTTAGTTCCAGCATTCATATTTAATGCAACCGACCTACCTGTACGACCGTGCTTCTTATTAATAATATATTTCAACTGGTAATGTCATTAGTTATTAAGATTTGACGCATTAACAAATGTCCTATGCGGAAGAAATATAAAAATTCGGTTCGAGTCTGACTCGCGCACCGAGGGTTCCGTACACATACTCATCCCATCTTAACTGGCCGGGTTAAGTTAAGTTTGCACCTGGTATGTATGGCGCCGGATACAAATTAGGTGCAAAGTTAACACAACCAATCACGTTTGTTGTATGGGAGCCCCTTTAAATAATTATTTTATTCCATTTTTAGGGTTCCGTACCCAAAGGGTAAAAACGGGACCCTATTACTGAGACTTCGCTGTCCGTCCGTCCGTCCGTCCGTCCGTCCGTCCGTCTGTCACCAGGCTGTATCTCAAGAACGGTGATAGCTAGACAGTTGAAATTTTCACAGATGATGTATTTCTATTGCCGCTATAACAACAAATACTAAAAATAAAATAAAATAAATATTTAGGGGTTCCCATACAACAAACTTGTTTTATGGTACGGAACCCTTCATGCGCGAGTCGGACTCGCACTTGCCCAATTTTTTTTGTATTTATTGTTATAGCGGCAACAGAAATAATACATCATCTGTTTTCTTTTTTCCGAAAACAAAAATATGCAGTGAGTAATGAGTACAACAACCCTGAATATAAAAATAAATCCGATGCATTCTTAAAATAATAGCGACGGATGTTTTGAAATCTAGGTACCCACTTCGCACCTTCAAGTTGGAGGTTTGCCAACGTCCGTCACCTGTTTTATCGCCAGTCTTGAGTTTTTGACGGGCAGTGTTGAGATACTTGAGATATTGCAGTTTACAAGTTCATAAAATTATGAACTGAAATTATTATCTAGAGTATACATACACGTATGTCAAGTTTGAGAAATAGGAACTGATAACGCACCAGATGTGTTATGTTGTACAAACAATTTTAAGGTACTTATGGCCCCCTTGGCCCGGTGGAGGTAGATCATCCGCGCCAGATGCAACCCTGAAGCTTACCACGATCCTCAGACATGAGGGACCGACTCCAGAGAGAGAGATGGCCCCCTTATAACGCATAAGGTTATGCTAACTAGGGAATGCAAACCCGGTTACTTTGTCATAGTGAAACTGGTTATGCCGGTTATTTGTATGGTAAAATAACCGGGTTCTTGCATTCCCTAGTCGTAACAAATCTTGACTAGTACTCATGATGTCCAAAACACAGACCATGCAAATTATCATCATAAATCTAAACTATTCCAAATTACCTAGATATATACTTGATATGTTGTGTTCAGCTGAGTCACTGCATGCACACAAACACACGCACACGAGCACACGCTCACACACGCACACACAGACACCATATGCATATTACACCATTGAATTTCATCATTTAAATCCTTTAACATCCTCTGCCGAACGAAAGTGTTCCTCAAAGATTTCTATAACGAATAATGTCATTCTTAACGACTTTACTTTCGTCTTATCCAAAACCACCTGTTCAGATTCTACTGAGGTAATTAATTATCTAGACACGCGGCAGCGTGTCCAGCCAAGTTCACCCCAAGAACTGGCGAGCAGCAGCCGTGTGTTATATTACACGAACCGTTTGGAGCCACTTTTGACCCCTCAATAACTCCAAATCTATTTAACATAAAAACATGAAATTTGGCTTATGTATTAAGATCCTTTAGAACAACTAGAACCCCAAATTTCATAAATATAGGTGAAATAGGTATTGAGATATTAAAGTCCAAAAAACGGTATTTTTATCACTGACTGACTGACTGACTGACTGACTGACTGACTGACTAGTAATCAAAAACCTAACCCACTTCCAGGTGACCTAGAAAGGTGAAATTTGGCATTCAGCTTGGTAATTGTGTGTGTACACATAAAAAAATCGAAAACAGTGATTTTTTTACTTTTTTAATTATTATTATTATTTATGCTTCTTGCCTCAGAACTCCGTCATTTATTAACCGATTTGGAAAATTCTTTCTTTGTTTTAAAGATGTATTAGCATAGCTCACACTCTTTCTCTCTCTCTCTCTCTTACACACACACACACACACAAGAATCCAACACGTACTAACCGATTTGGAAAATTCTTTGTTTGTTTAAAAGATGTACTAGAATAGCACACACACAAGTAATTAACAATTAATTATTAAATAATTTACACATCATAATAATTTCTGTACAAAAAGTAATGAGATCCCATCAAAAACATAAATGTTAAATTAGAGCCAAGTTCTCGCATGCAACGTTGTCGACTTCGCCGACAAAAGAATTGAGATCTATATGGGCGCCAAGTTCTTTGCCCTAAATTTTTTAAATACATGGACATGCGACATACTCAATGCATTTATTTTACTTGGGGTGTAATTCAATATCAAGATTTGACTTGGCTAGTTTTCACAAACTGACTTAATTTTATCAAAGTAACATAGTATTATTATCAAGCTAACAGTATAAGTAACAGGGACGTACACTAACTTGCGTACATACCTTTACGAAAATAGGTTAATGATTAGACAAATATAATATAAATTTATATGTAAAAACTAGCCAAGTCAAATCTTGATATTGAATTACACCCCAAGTAAAATAAATGCATTGAGTATGTCGCATGTCCATGTATTTAAAAAATTTAGGGCAAAGAACTTGGCGCCCATATAGATCTCAATTCTTTTGTCGGCGAAGTCGACAACGTTGCATGCGAGAACTTGGCTCTAATTTAACATTTATGTTTTTGATGGGATATTATATTCCGCAGATCCTCTAGGGACTCAGGCAAGCGAAGTCCCATTCGCTTTCTAATCATAATTAATGTTCTATCTATGTAGTTGTGCTATATCTATGAAGACTCATTTTATTCGTTACATTATCACATTACTATATTTTTAGAAACTCTCGCGGCTCGATGGATTATCTTGGCATTAGTCTGGTTCGATTCCCGGCTTAGAACAATTAACACGCTTTTATTAGACGTCTCTATTTCTAAACATACACTATGATTTTCCTGTGGGTTTGTGCTACCTGTCCACTGAAACGGAACAGCCTGTCTAGCACAACCATGCTTCGCGAGTCTTGTCGCGCGAGATAGCGCAAACCGGCACTCTCACACATTACTGTAAAGAAAGAGACGGGTAATTATCACGCGCGAGAGATAGTCGCGTAGGATAGAGAGGCGCAGGCTGCATCTTTGTGAAGCCCGAAAGAAGAGAATTTACCCGCTCCGCTTATGTCCTTAACAGCGCCTCTGCACAACTGTCACAAGCGACTATTTTTCGCGCGAGATAATTGCCTCTCTTTCAGTGCAGTAATGTTAGAGGGCGACGGGTAGCGCTATGTCGCGCGACAAGAGCCGCGTAGCATAGTTGTGCTAGATGAGCTGGTTCATCATCTTGTCTCTCCTGCCTACGAGTAAGTATATGGCTAAATACTACCTGTCACTCTTCTTTTAATACCGTGCGAGCATGGCAGGTGACTGATGAGTCGTGCGACAAGGAAAGCCGCGGCAAGATATGCTAACCCTGTAGCTCTCTGTTCCTCTCAAGTATATGTTTTTGAGAAATAATAAATCCGGCCGCAATTTTATTTTTTGGCCACTTGGTCGAACTTCTCATTTAATAACTAAGCATCGGGAATATGAGATAGCCTCTAATAAACTAATTCATCTTCTTTACAACGGCAACTAAAAATGTTAAAGAAAGCATCAAGTCATAATCAACAATTATTATTACTTGTCCTCCTGATTTATACATTGCCATCTAATTTACTAACTCAGACACGGAATTTGTAACTCATCATCATTTTTCGTTTTACAGCTTCAATACAAGCTCCTCAAAAATTATATATTCGAGCTTCAATAGACAGCATCATATATTATAACTTAACATCTAAAATAATACTTCATATTCTTTTATCATGAAAATAGCCACTGTAGGAACGATTTGGCGCGAGTGCGCGACATGACAGCCACCGGCCATTTGCACCAATCAGAGAACGCCATTCGATTCTTGTACCGAGCGACCCGCCCGTGTCCTCATTCGTTAGTTCTAAGGCAGGTCCGACTTGGCTTAGGTTAGGTACGACGACGAGCGAAGCGAGGAGGAGTGTTAGGTTCAACTGCGACCCTAAAAAAAATAAAAAAAATAAAAAAAAATGCATACTTCGCAACGGTACGTAACCCATTCATCTGGTTCTAAGGCAGGTCCGACTTGGCTTAGGTTAGGTACGACGACGAGCGAAGCGAGGAGGAGTGTTAGGTTGAACTGCGACCCTAACCTAAAATGAGATTTAAGTATTTTGTTTTGTTCTCTCCTCAATAGTTCATATGTAATAATAGTGGCTTTAATATATACTATTTGATGACAATTTTAGGTAAATTTTACGATCGATTTATGTAGGATGACTTACATTTTAAACATACGAGTACTAAGTTATAAAATTAGAAGCTAATAGAGTTACTATTTTGGTGTCATTTAATAATATTTTAGAAGTTTGCTATTTGAATGCATGACTCAAATTTAGATGCTAAAAAATAATCACTTATATTTTCTGAGGCGAAAAATGCTATTAAAAAGAAGCCTGTTTAAATAGTACCCTATGTTTTTTAACTGAAAGCAGAGCCTCAAGTGTATGTTTTCAACACAACAAAACGTTGAAAGCTCCCGTGAGTCTTAGACATATTATTTAAGATACAACGTGAGTTTCTTCCGGGGTTTCTTCTCAACAGTAGACTCAGACACGTAAAGATGTCCTTGTGGCCTACTTACAGAATAATACCAAACGGGTTTACTCACGTCGTAGAAGTCGAGTATCGCTCGATATTTCGAATCGGTGCGCGATTCATCATCAGGAGAGACGATCCAGCATCTTCAGGAATACGACTCCTACGACGTAAGTCCCGTTTTGTATGTTTTAATACAACATAACGTCTCGAACGCGTTTTCGTAAAACGGCAGAATTTCTTCCTATAGGTATGTTTATACCTAAGCTTGGAAATTCACACTCACCTTGTCTACCGGTCATTGACCTGGCAAATATCGTAAACTTGATTTACCGATAGTCCCCGTAGCTTTTTCTAGACCTTGAGAATCTATTAAGCTGCTAACATAGTATACGACGACTTAACGTGGCATTTACGTGTAAATGTAACGATGCTACGTGTGACGTGCTACGTTATTAGGTACTTATTACGTTCTGTGAAAGTAAATCAATATAAGTAGTTAGTAGTATCGATTTTGGCCGTTACACCCTTTTTGGTCACTTTATGTCCAAATTACTGAGTTAACAGTTGTATAAAACCGTATAAAATAATGATTTGGCTCGTACAATAGTAAAAGTTTGACCTTTCCTTGACAATATAATTTTAATCATTAAATTTTCTACATACATTACAATAAATTACGTATATTAATGTGAAGTGGTCAAAAACAGTACCTCCACCGGCATTTTACCCTAAAACTAAGTTTATCTTCGTCTAACAAGATTAAAAAACCGGCTAAGTGCGAGTCGCACTCGCGCACCGAGGGTGCCGTACAAACACTTCCCATCTTAACTGGCCGGGTTAAGTTTGCACTTAGTATGTATGGCGCCGCATACAGATGAGGTGCAAAGTTAACACAACCCATCACGTTTGTTGTATGGGAGCCCCCCTTAAATAGTTATTTTATTCTGTTTTAGTATTTCTTGTTATAGCGGCAATAGAAAACTTTGTAATTGCAGCAGTTATAAGCCCATTCTTATTTAGACAATCTCTTGAAAATACCTATATTATAAATTATCAACACTTTTCTAAGAAGTTTAATCACCATTGTCCCCTAGGTGACGGGACAGAATAACAACAAGTAAAAGTTGATCGACCCATTTATTGTTATAAAGGCAACAGAAATACATCATCTGTGAAAATTTCAACTATCTATCCGTCACGGTTCATGAGATTCAGCCTGGTGACAGACGGGCAGACAAACAGACAGACAGATTGACAGATACACAGACAGACAGATAAATAGACGGACAGCGGAATTTGAATAATAGGGTCCCGTTTTCACCCTTTCGGTAAGGAACCCGAAAAATAAAATACAGCCACTCACGTCGACGCAACATAATACAGCTAAGGAATGGAACTCGCTCCCATCGTGTGTATTTCCAAAAAAATATAATTTAAGTATCTTCAAGGTAAGAGTGAATAGGCTATTACTGAACCGGCGAGCTACATCCTCGACTCCGTAGTCACTTTCCATCAGGTGATACTGAGGTCAATCACCGGTCAGTCTGTGAATAAAAAAAAAAAATATACAGTCTGACCAAAAAGGGTAGAAATTAAAAAGTAAATGGGCAATACTGTAAGGTCGTCCTTTTCTAATCAATCTAAGAAAACGGGGACGACACTACAGTATTGCCACTTTTTAATTTCTACTCTTTTTGGTCAGACTGTAGTAGATTGTCGCAAATGTAGGTACATCAGATGTGATGACGTAGTTCTATGTAATGAATGGATTTGATAAGAGTGATCGGATCAGTAGAGGGTATAATAATGATGATCGTCAAACGTACGGTCGTGGCGGGGTCATTGGCTCGCGATTCGCATGCGCGTTCGTCATACAGGTGTTTTTGCAAAGAGCATTCGCGTAAGAAAGACGCGTAAGCTATCGAGTTACATAGCTTGTCATACATTACTACAGGCGCTGGGAAAGAAGGGCTTGCCGGGAGAATAGGTATAGACGGCTGACCGTAGCGAGGCCGGATAGTGATACGAAGCCGACAAGCCCTTTTCTAGGCATGTATAGCGCTTTTCTCAAACATGCAATGAAATAAATAAATACACCACTAATAAATACGATTCAGCTGTTATAGCCTGCTCATGAACAATAGGGCTGGTCTGATGATGAAATCGGAGGGTTACCCTCATTTGGCAGAATAATATTGGTCAGAAATGCACTTCGCATAACACGTTTCGCAGTACCAGTTCGCAACATTTTCGGTCGAATGGTAAGATGGCATAAAGGTTATAGTTGGCATTACTACTACCTCGCATACGACACATTTTGCAGCACATTGTTATGTAGAATATCTCTTTGGCCGACTTTGGTTTAGCATAATTTTACGTATCATAAATTTCTTTAGCATACGATTACAATAGCATAATTATTTTCTACTAGCAGAAAAGTGGGTTAGGTACATTTTTCGTAGTAGAATGTAAGTCCCACCAAATTTGCTATGGCATAATAGTTAGGTATCTTACGTCCCCAACACACCCGACTCGCTACCAAAAAGGAAATATAGTCCCAGAGTCACCGTTAGGTTCGACGACGAGCGAATCGAGGAGCAGTGTTAGCCAGAGGTACATTTTTCGTAGTAGAATGTAAGTCCCACCAAATTTGCTATGGCATAATAGTTAGGTATCTTACGTCCCCAACACACCCGACTCGCTACCAAAAAGGAAATATAGTCCCAGAGTCACCGTTAGGTTCGACGACGAGCGAATCGAGGAGCAGTGTTAGCCAGCCATTAAATTTTTAATCACAACAATTGTAATGCATAAATTAGGTCCTGATTCTACCTTAGGGCAGGTCCGACTTGGATTAGGTTAGGTACGACGACCAGCGAAGTGAGGAGGAGTGTTAGGTCGAACTGAGATCCTAACGAGCGAGCGAAGCGAGCGAGCCGCGCGGCAACGGCCGTCTACCATAAGCCATAACATTCCATGTACAAAATGGTCCTGACAACTTTATGCCACTTAAATATTATGCAAAAAAAATATCTGCTAAAGGAATATTCATTTAGAAGATTGTTATGCTCATCAACATTAGGTATGCCAATATAAGATTCGGTATTATAAAAATCTGCGAAATTATTTATGCCAAAGCATATTCTGCGTAAGATGTTTCTGCCAAAAGTTACTTCCGCCAAGTATCATTATGCAAAACAAACATATGTCAAAAAAGTTTCTGCAAGACAATAGTGAACCGAAATCGGAAGGTGGCCCTAAAAACTCTTTAATAAATAAAGCAGTCAGTTTTGGGTCTTTAGAATGGGTACGTATTACAATGCCGAAGTTCAAAATACCGAATTTCATAAGACTATGGATGGAAGGCCGAAAATTAAAATGTCGAATGTTTATTTGACCGAAAGTTTAAAATCCCGAAAGAACGTTTGACCGAAAGGATGAAATCCCGAAGACTGTAATCCCGAAGACTGTAATCCCGAAGACTGTAATCCCGAAGATTGCAATCCCGAAGACTGTAATCCCGAAGGCTGTAATCCCGGCTAGAATTTCTACAGTTTGCCGAACGATTAAAATAGTACAGCAAAAGGAGCGTTTATAGGGATATAAAAAAAAAAACTAACCTAACCTAACCCGGCCGAGTCGGATCTGCTCTGAAAGGTGATTGATTCACCTCAACCTATTCTCAAACTTTAAATGATTCACCTTTCAGAGCAGATCCGACTCGGCCGGGTTAGGTTAGTTTTTTTTTATATCCCTAAAAAACGCTCCTTTTGTTGTAGTTATGATCATATTTTTAAAAGAAAAAAAAAATATTTTTTCATTGGCATTTTACTGACAATGGTTGACTTTCGGGATTATAAAATTTCGAGATTCAAAACTTTCGGGATTATAAAATTTCGAGATTTTAAACTTTCGGTATTATAAAATTCGAGATTTTGAACTTTCGATCTTTTCAAAATAGGTCTTTTGAGCATCGGTATATCGAATATCGGCTTTTCGTACTTTCGGTATTTTGATTTTCGGTATTTTGACCATCGGTATTTCAACTATAGGTATTATGAACTTTCGGGATTGTTATACGTACCCATAAAAGCTTGTCACAGTGTGTGTTTGTATGATATTAATCAATTTTAAAACTTCTTGCAGATAGTGTCCCAACCTATAAAAAATATCTATAAAATAAAATATTTAATGTATAAAATATTTTATAGATATGAAGTTGTAATATAGTTTTTGTGTCGATGTTTATGGTTAACCATTTGCCTGTTTGTCCTTATTTCCATTTAATATTTGTCTGAATAGCTGATACAAATGAAAATATTACCGACTAATGGCAAATGGCTCGGCCTTGACAAAAGCATCCAATTTCCTTTATCGTCATGTAACTTGACAGTTTGACAGCCTGCATTACTTAGTCCAATCGTAATGGAATTTAATGTCAGCTGTCGTGACCGTTTTAAGAATAGGTAGGTCGTGTAACGTAAAATATTGCTTTTTCTGTTATTCTGTGACGCGTTGATTTGTTGCTTTAAATACCTGTCAACTCGTTAACTCACTGACTAGTGGTTCTGTGAGCTATGGGCGAGAACAGCGGGGAATCCGTAAATGGGCATCCGAACATGTTCGCACGCATTTTTTTCGTATGCCCAGATGATTGGGTGCAACTAATCTCTTAATTCGCCGAACCCGGACAGACTTAAAAAACCCGGACATTAGGCGTAAATCGCATTTTTTCCCCGGACGTACGTATTCAAAAATAGTATTATTAAAAAGACCATCGCTTTACCTTTCATTCACATGAAAAGTGTCCGGGTTTCAAACCCCCCGGACGGCCTCCAAACTAGGAAAAATCCGGGGAAACCGGATGGATGGGCAGCCCTAGGTGCAACCAACGGAACGGAAAAATTTAGGGCAAGATGAAGCGACAATTATTACGACAAAATCAAACTTGGTCAAAGAACATGACAATCATAATGCATAAATGCATTTTTTTTGTACGACTGGTTACCATAAAGCGGCCACTCATCAATGACGTAGAAAGTTTCACTAGCCATACTTTTTTTTACTCATTGTCTACCTTACTTTCTTAAACCCCGAAAAAATAGACCTATTAACTGTTCTGCCTTGGTTAGTGTCAAGACAGTACTGTTCTGTTCTAACAGAAGCAGTACTGTGCTGTCCACGGTTCTGTCTCCCTGTTCTACCCTCGTGTGAAACTGGCATTACCGTGTTTTGTTACGGCCCTTTCACAAACCTTAAACGTAAACCTATTCACAAATCCCTCGCTGCCGTCCCATTCTGTGCGGACGAAAACTACCGCTGTTACTCGCAGCTTATGTTTTTGTTTTTTTACCGGTCCTTACCTGCAGAAACATACCTTCTAGCGTAGTTATGGTTCTATTTAACGTAGGTACGTTTACTCGGCTTTGTAGTCACATAGGTGGATATAATGGAGCACTCAGGTTAATACGTTATGCCGGTAATAATTCAGAGTGATGCGTCTCGTGACGGAGTTAAGTACAGTTTGACATGGTTTATAGTTGTAGTTATATTGTACTGGTATCATGGATCAAGAGAATACATCCCGGCCGTCGAATGATGATCCCTGGGAAACTCAGTGCCGTATTTACCCAGGCCCAGCAAGTCTACGGGTCCCAGTCCCAGGACTTGCATCATACTTATGTCCTCCCTATTTATTTATCACCTAAAATCTACTAATTTGCTAAAAACCGCTTCGAGATAGGGGAGGAGGCCCCAAATCCCCAGTGCCTAAATAGGGGCCCTGGCCCACTTAAGTCCGGACCTGGGGACACTTCATTAGACATTTCAAAAATTCACCTTTTAATGTCATCCATATCACATCACATCAACATTTTTGTAAGCCTGATTAGAATACATAACATTTTTTTTTCGTATTAAAAACTTTGAATTCAAGCAATATTAACTAACTAACTAACTAACTGAGCGCAACGACCCGAAGTGGATCTTGGCCTCCGACACCAGATCACGCCACGCTCCACGATCCTGAGCCAGTTCTCGCCAGTTAAGGATGCCTGCCCTGAGATCTTTTTGGACTTCATCACTCCAGCGATATCTAGGCCGGCCTACGGGTCTGCGACCACTCGGTCGTCCCAAATAAGCGGTTTTTGCGGCGCGATCCTCTCCCATTCTCTCAACGTGCCCGAGCCAGCGGAGTCTGGACGCCTTGGTCTCTCCTATAATATTAGGCTCACGCACTAGATCTTCGATCTCTTTATTCTTTTTCAGTCTCCAGCTTCCATCTTCTCTTCGGGTTGGGCCCAGAATCTTCCGCAAGATCCTCCTTTCCGCCACTAATAGCTTACTTTCTTCCTTCAAGGTCAGAGTCCAAGCTTCGCAACCGTAAGTTAAGATTGGTCTAATAATGGTTTTGTAGACTCTGATCTTAGTACTCCTGCGTATTAAAGCAATATTATGTAAAATTAATTTAAAGCCTGACCAGAAATATATGAGGATTGTCAAGAGTTTATAAGATTTCTATGGCAACAATTTTGCAACCAATCGCAACCGTACTTATAATGACATTCGTTTCAATACCTGTCATGTCCCTATGGTGACCTCGTAATATCATTTAATCGAATGCACTCTTTTCATGACTGTTTTTCGTGTAAGTAACACGTGTACACTTTATTTATAATATTACGTTCACGACTGACTGGTTTTCGGTATTTTCTTTGAATATTTTTAATTATTTGTCTATTAAACAAACCACCACGAATTACATTCACATTGTTGACAAACTGTCATAAAATCATTGCCAGTGTAAGAAATTAGTTCCAGTGAAATTCCGCAATATGGCGCATCCTCATTTATTTCTGGTCAGGCCTTAATTCTGTCAAGAAGGGTCACTTATAGGTATAAAGTCGTGTGCTACTGGCCCGGTGTATATAAATGGCGCGATTATTATAATTAAACGGGACTTACTCGCGTTATATCTATCTATCTATCAGCCACAGACGTCCACTGCTGAACATAGGCCTCCCTCATGACTCGTCACAAAGTGCGATCCCGTGCAGACAGCATCCATTGATTCCTCGCTACTCTCACGAGGTCATTCGTTCATCTAATCGGGTCGACCCACGCTGCGCTTTCCTATACGTAGTCGCCACTCTAGGATTTTGCTGCCAACGGCCATCCGTTCTCCGAGGTACATGGCTTGCCCATTGCCACTTCAACCGTGCAATCCTGTGCACTATGTCGGTTACCTTGGTTCTTCTGCGGATATCCTCATTTCTGATTCTATCGCGCAAGGAAACTTCGAGCATAGCCCTTTCCATTGCACGTTGCGTGACTCATAGCCGCCTTAATCGTGTTTATTTAATTGTCTCGACGTTTCGAACGTGATGTTACGATCATGGTCTCGAAGGGAGTAAACTCGCTATATACAGGGTGGTCAAAACAAATGTGTCAGTAGGGAGAAAACAAAAACAATAAGAGATAGGGAAATCTGTTCTCAGGAACCACGGATTCGATTTTAGATTTAATACAAACTGCATTGATTTTTTTTATAAACCTCATGTATAACCGGGAATTGAACCTGGTTAAAATTCTGTAAGTAATCGCATGGCGTATTGTAACATTCTTTACAGAGGTTTTGACTGGGTTATGTATGAAATTATGTATGAGATTTATACAAAAATAATAATGCAGTTTTTTTTTTAATCTAAAATCGACGCCATGGTTCCTAAGAACAGATTTCCCTATGTCTTATATTTTGTGACTTCTCTCTACTGACCCATTTGGATTGATAAACCGGTATAACACTTTAAACACGATTAAAACCCGTTTTATTATAATATTGTGTGAAAAACGTGTAAGTTTAAATTATTTTCAATTGAACTACACGTTCATGCAAACCGTTGCTAATGTGAGTTTATGGCTGTCGTGTCTGCGCGTATTCATGAAGCGTTATGAAGCTACGTTATACATTAAATATGTAGGTATTTAGTAATTAAGTGACGAGCTGATACACGTGTAACTTTGTTTGTAAGGAAGTCATAGAATAGAATAGAGGGAATATTCAGCGTTTTTAAGGCGTTTTTTTTCGGAATTTTTAACGATGTGGTTGGCGCAGTGGTTAAGCAACTGCCTATTGAGCCAACGGTCCTGGGTTCGAATCCCGGCAAGGGCAAATATTTGTGTGATTACTCGAGCATTTGTGCCTGGGTCATGGATGTTATTTGTATTTGAGTAATGTCGGGGCGCTTTCCAAAACTGATATGTGTAAGATTTTTATTAATACCTAGAAATGACATCTTATGTGAAATTACTAAGACATAAATTGTATTAAAACAATTGATGCACATACCGGACTTGGTAAGCGCAACGACGGTATGTATTTGTTTATAATAAGTATATTTATCGTCGTCTAGTGCCCATAACACAAGCCTACTAGAGGTTTACTGTGGGAGTAGATTAATTTGTGTAAGGTTGTCCGATGTGTATTTTTTTTTCTTATTTCTGCAAATGTATAGATCGTAATTAAAACGACTAGTTAGTTCTTCCATTGCGGTAATAATCGTGAAAAAGGAATGACGCTAGAACTGCGCAGTTAGAACGCTCGGAGAATCACCTAGAATAGAATACTCTTTATTGCACACCTCAAGAAGAAAGCAAGACAATTACAGATAACTCTTAGATATTACAATAGAGGTAAACAATAGGCGATCCTATCGCTAAATAGCGATCTCTTCCAGACAACCTTTCATAATACGAATAGTAAGTGGGTAGCCATATCAGAGCCCACAACAGACAAATTCCATAGTTCTTGCATTGGGTCGCCGTCGTCACAGAATACTTAATCCGTCGTCGAAATCGATGAGGACTATATATGTACATATATTAGTAAGTGTATGAGGTGTTCGTATCAACGTTATAGGTTATACCTACATACCTAGGGCGATGAATTAGTGAATGGCCCAGATCGTAGGTGTTTGTTGATAAATATGCGACTGAAGCTTTACTAAAATGAAAATTTAGAAATTCAGTAATTTAATGTCCTATTTTTCCAAAATTAATTTCGCATGGTTTCACATACACATTAGCGGAGGAAAGCAAACAGGGGGACTAATTCCATAAAGTTATGTTTGCTTTGAGTTGCCAACTTGGAGCGTTAGGGATGGGTAGTTAACGGCACGATGAAAAAGTCACAGTGATCGGCCGTGTAAAAATGTCACGGTGATTTTTCAGTAAGGATTATTTCTTCATTTTCCTTGTTATAATCACCAAACTCAGAGCAACAGAGGTGGATTATAAATTACGTCACGATGGTTTTCAGTCAGTGTTCGGCCGTCAGAATCCTTCCCGGGAAGTCACGAAGAACATTGTTTCAAAATCAGGTAGATTGATCTTCCGCTCTTAGTGATATCCGTTCTGCCGGTTGCAACGGTATAGGTCGATTCACTAAAGCTGGCGTGAATGGATTGAATGAAAGTTATGTCACTTGTCACTTCGAGTGTTAGTGTGAGTGCCGTTCTTATACAGGGGCCTCCTAATATTTCTAAACAACAACAAAATGGGTTTTTGTTATTCAAGAAAAATTAAAATTATTAGGTATATAAGCATAATCTGCACAATATTTAGACTAAACAAGTAATATATGTATATATCCGAAAGGTATATTTAACTGTTTGATACAAAAATATTTTACTATCATGGTGTTTTATGCAGACGCTAGTTTTTAGGGTTCCGTACCCAAAGGGTAAAAACGGGACCCTATTGCTGAGACTTCGCTGTCCGTCCGTCCGTCCGTCCATCCGTCCGTCCGTCCGTCCGTCCGTCCGTCTGTCACCAGGCTGTATCTCAACAACGGTGATAGCTAGACAGTTGAAATTTTCACAGATGATGTATTTCTATTGCCGCTATAACAACAAATACTAAAAATAAAATAAAATAAAATAAATATTTAAGGGGGGCTCCCATACAATAAACTTGTTATACCTATATATATATAAAATAGTCTTGCTGTTTTTTTTATGTTTATGTTGGTTTTTCTATGATAATGTTGTACTAATAATGTAAGTTTCATGGCGCATTAGTTAAGAAACTGTAATGTCATGTAAACGTGTTTTTAATAAAAATAAAAAAATAAAAAAAAATTCAATAAGTTATGCTCAGAAATGGCTCGGCCCTCCGTCGAGCTAAGATTACTAAATTTTGTTTGTCCGATATTATCCGAAGTTGAGCGAATATTCAAAATCCGATTTCATATTCTGAGTCGGAGGACCCAAAAGCCCCCCAATACCGAGTTTCAGCCCCCTCGGACCAATTAGAAATTTTAGAAAAAAAAAAAGTCGCCATTTTGATTTTTTTTTTCCTCGACTGTACTCGGGTGGGGTCCCCTATGATATTTGTTTGAGCATCCCCCGACCCATCTCCAGCCGTTTACGAGATACGGGACTCTTAAAAAAAAATCTCCATACAAATCTTGGTTTTTTCGATATTTTCCGACTTTGACCGAATTTTCGGACACCGATTTCAGATTCATATTTGTGAGCCCCAAATGCCCCCCGATACCGAGTTTCAGCTTCCTAGCACCAATTTGAAATTTTGGTAAAAAAGCCATTCGTCATTTTGAATTTAATTTGGTTCGATAATATTTTGTTGTACATATTCTTTATACTGCTGAATTTGGGCGGTTATGCGTCTAGTTTGTCTACAAATACGTTTTCAATAATCACTTTTTGTATCAACCTGTATGTAATCATTTTGTGACGCACACATAAATATTATCATTCACTCATTCAATCCATTCGCGCCAGCTTTAGTGAATCGACCTATACAGACATTATTCGTGATTTTAGGTAAAAGTTATATTATAGTATGACAAAATCACGACAATATCATATTATAATTTTTTTACATTAACGTAAAGTTCACAAGGATGTTTCACAGTGTTTTTTTTTGAACTGGAACGACATTCACAGCGATTGAAATAGTCGCTTTTCCCATCTCTATGGAGCTCGTATGTGTTGTTTACTTTATCTGTGCTTCACGAAACATCCTCGTTATTTACAAAAACATACACCGTATGTGATATTTATAAAGGGTTATATATAGACAAACGCGATTCTGTGGGCCGATTTGGCTCATTGTTATAGGTTTGTTCTGAAGTACAATGAAGTGTTTGTAGACACAACCATTCAATCAAATTATGACTGTGCAAACACGTGAAACAATTTCAATGGTGGGAACACCCTGATATCGAACATGTTATGTGTATGATGAATTGATATGATTCTGAGTTTTATACACTAATCTTATTTTATAGCATTTCGGTTCTATTATTGACTAGAATTTACCCGTGGGTTCGCTTCCGAAACCAGGTATGAAGAAGTAACCTGGCCCCTTGTATCCGCCATTTTGAAAAAATAAAAAAGAATATTTAAATCGACAATCTGTTTATAAAATGATCTAACCTAATCACAAAATTTCATGAAAGTCGGTTGAGAGACGCGACCTGTAGGCGAGAACAGCCAGAAATCTGGACAACCACGATGTTTGGATGGACATATGAAATAATTTTTGGCCAAGCGGAAACGGAGACGCTGTAAGCAATAGATAAACGAGCAGATTCCGTTCATCTATACGAGTTCAACTATTGCACTGTCAGCCGAGACTAAACATAGTGGTTTTCACAACCAATGCGAGGAAATATTTTAAAATACGAATGTAGTATATTGGTGATTAACACGGCGCTTTTAAGCAGCTTCATATCATCCGTTTAATCGTGATGAAAGGACAAAGTAATTTGAAAGTATTTTACGACTTCAATGGTATGTGCCCACGACCGAGTCCACGTAAAAAATTTGTTTATCATAGTCGGGTAATAAGTATCCTATAACCTTATTTGGATGTCCAGATATCCCCGTACCAAAATTAGTTCAAATCCTTCCAGCTGTTTTGGCGTGATGAGCGGACAAAGAAATTCCGACCAACAGATGGCGCCAGCCAGACTGGCATGGTGCCGCGCGCTCATACAAAAAAGGACGATATTGCATAGTCCTATTACGATTTTTCCTGAAGTTCCTGGAGTAGTAGGGCCTCGTGCAGGGTCCGTCCGGATTGTTACTACTGTCTTGCCTGCTAACCCACCGCCAAACAGCAATGTTCGCATTGTTGTGTTCCGGTGTGGGGGTAAGATAGCCGGTGAAATTACTAGCATAGAGGCATTCTATCTTCGTCCTCCGGGTAGGCAAGCACTTGTGACTCCTCTGGTGTTGCATGTGTTTATGGGCGACGGTAATCGCTTTCCATCAGGCGATACGTTTGCTCGTTTGCCCAGATTTTCAATACAAATGTAGAATTTTAAATTATCCTCTCTTTCCCAGGGTCCGCCGTAGTGAGCATCATCATGCGGCAGTACGACGACGCGATCTCCATCACTGTGGCCATCATGATCGTGGTCACGGTCGCCTTCGTCCAAGAGTACCGCTCTGAGAAGTCACTGGAGGAACTCAACAAGCTGGTTCCACCGTCGTGTAACTGGTAATTTGAACCCTTTGTCTCCCCCCGTTTTCTGCCTCTCTCTCCCTCTCTGTCTCAGGTCTCAGTCTTTTTTTCTCCCTCTGTATCTGTCTTTCTCTCTACCCCCCCCCCCTCTCGCTCTCTCTCGCTATCTATCTCTCTCTCTCGATCTATCTCTCTTTCTCTTTCTTTCTCTCTCTCCCCCTCTCTCTCTCTCTCTCTCTCTCTAATCGTGATGCAAGGGAAAGTCGGGGCAAAAGATCTCGTGTGCGCTCTCCAACGCGATGGACAGACCTCATCAAATCTGTGACACAATGAGGCATAAACGAGAATTCTGTCTCCACCAAACATAGAGCTACATGGCATCATGAGAGAAGCGGTGGCGAAAGAATCGACCTAACCATGTCCACGACCGCTCTGCCAAGAGTAGATGACTACGAGGAAGAATCTGTAATCGTAATTTAAACCCCCGTCGAAAAAAGAGGGGTGTGTATTTGTGTATCTGTTTCTGGCGTAGCTTCTAAAAGAGTGAAACTGAGTGCGTTTTTTTATCGATAACCTTGTCTCTGGAAATAGTTCTTAACCATGTTTAGTAGAAATAAAAGCAGTAGTCTCCAAGATATTCAGGTTTGATTGGAACTTATCTTTCTCTCTAAGAACTTGAAATAAGTGTTTTAGTATCATTGTCTATATCACTCATTTAATTAGGATCTTATGATGACCAGAAGGGCTACTCCGATGTTCGAATTTTACTGTCGTATATTGCTATTCCATTCACTCAAATATACTTTGACAGGAGATCGAGAGGGATGTCACTATTCGACAGTCGAATTACGATCATCGGAGTAGCCCTTCAGTTACTTATTTGTTGGCCGTTCGAGGTGTTATAATTTAGGTTATAGAACTTGTACAAGTCACTGGTGTAAGTTAAATACCGGGCCCTGGAATTCCTAGTTTTACGATACCAGTGATTTGAGCAATTCCAAGGCTACTACACTAGTTAAGAAATCCAATTTAAAACAAATGAAGATCGTACTAAAATATAAATACTTTCCAGTCTTCGCGAAGGCAGCATCGAGCACTTCCTCGCCCGCAACCTGGTCCCCGGCGACATCGTCCACCTGAACGTCGGAGACCGCGTACCGGCAGACCTGCGGCTCTTCGACTCCACAGACCTGGCCATAGACGAGTCCTCTTTCACCGGAGAAACCGAGCCGGCGGTCAAGAATATTCTACCGAACAAGGCTGCTGCTGGGAGGGTGAACAAGGATAATATCGCGTTTATGGGCACGCTGGTCAGGTGTGGGAATGCTAAGGTAAGTGCAATGATGTCTTATATGCAGATAGGTTACTATGGCAACGGTTTAGTTGATTACCGGAAAGTGACAGATGCGTGTGTGTCAAGTTCCCAGTAGTGGTGTGATTTTGGCTCCAAAATTACGTCTTTAGTAGACGTGGGAGTAAGTGCACAAATTCACGCTGCACGCATAAAAACGTAAAAAAGAACACGGAATCTCATATCAGAAGTAGTCTAGCAAGTATACTTAAGTAGGGTAAATCGCCAATAATTGGCCACCGTTTAATAACTGGCCACCTCATACTAAAAATTAACTTTGTTCGCCTACAAACAGAATTCATTTTAGTATAACGTGGCCAGTTATTGAAGGGTGGCCAGTAATTAACACCTTATACTAAAATTAATTATATTTATAGGTGAACAAAGTTCATTTTTAGTTTGAGGTGGCCAGTTATTGAACGGTGGCCAATTATTGGCGATTTACCCTATACTTAAAACCATTATACCCGAATATAGAAATAAATTTGATGATAAAGGCAGTGTTTTGAAACACTGTAAAGTAGTGTCAATTTTTAATAAATTAAATATGTTACTAGTTCTCGAGGCGTATGATCAAATAAAACTGTTAAAAACTAGATGTAGAATGAAACAATTACGTAATCTAACGTAGGTATGAACCTAGGTATGTTTTGCCTAACTATGTAAATGTATATTGTAAAAGGACGTGGGAATACATGCTTCCTAACATATTAAATGATTTGCCCGAAGAAGTCATACATGTGTCCATACTTAATGGTAAAAAAAAGTGTAAGAACACCCAAAAAAAAATTATTTATTTATTTATTTATTTATTTATTTAAACTTTATTGCACACAATACGCAGGTAAAAGTACAAATGGCGGACTTAATGCCATAAGGCATTCTCTACCAGTCAACCATAGGATTAAACAGAAACATTTGTATGGTGCAGGGTCTTTTATGTAATCTGTTACATGAAACAATTAAATAACACATAAGTAATATACCTCATATGCAAATATATATATATATATATGTATATACCTATATATATAACATAAACGTACATAAATATGACATACAATATACTTACTTATATAATAAATGTACCTTGTGTGAATCATTATGCTGACAGTTCGTCATATAGCTTATCGGAGAAATGCTTGCGCAACATGTGCTTGAAGGTTAGCTTGCTTTGCGCTTGCCTGATGGGAAGCGGTAGATCATTCCAAAGCCGAACTGCTTCAGCTGTGAAAGAGTGCGTCATGAAACTAGTGCGGTAAAGGGGGACATTGAGTTTGAGATACCGTGAGGTGCGAAGATTACCGCCTGGTCGGGCAATTACAAAAGAAAATTTGGATCTTAGGTAGTCGGGCGCAGCTGGATCGAATAAGATAGAATATAGTGTGGACAAGACTCGTAATGACCTACGTTCACGAATTGGAAGCCAGTTTAGTTGACGGCGAAAAGCAGAAATATGGTCATATTTACGAAGTCCGAAAATAAATCTTATGCAGTTGTTAAGTAGACGATCCAGTCTGCTCAATGAAGTCTGAGTAAGATTAGTGGTACACACATCAGCATAGTCGACTATAGGTAGCACGAGGGCCTGTATAAGGAGAGTCTTAGTACTGATGGGGAGAAAGTGCTTAAACCGGTAAAGCGACCTCAGCGTGTTGGTGACTCTGCGACAAACGTCCGAGACCTGAGGCTCCCACGAGAGACCACTATCCAAGATCAGACCCAGGTTTTTTACTTGCGATTCCAATGGTATTTGTACGTCTTCGAACTGGACTGGCGCTAGGCACGTCAGGTCTGCTGTAGAGAGTAATCGGGGACTCCCGAGCACGATGGCCTGACATTTAGACGGGTTCACGGCGATCCCAAAATTGCGTGACCACGCTGAAATGTGGTTCAAGTCTTGATTGATATCCGCGACTGCACGATCCAAATCACTAATTTTAGCTTGAGTGTACAGCTGCAGGTCATCAGCATACAAATGGTAAGAGCAGACGATGTGAGACGCGATTAAATTTATAAAAATTGAGAAAAGGAGTGGAGATAGAATGCCGCCTTGTGGAACACCAGAAGTGAGTTCACACCAGTCCGAAAAAGTAGATCGATCAGCGCGTACCATCTGACGGCGTTCTTGAAGGTAGGAGGCAAACCAATCAGCCACTGGAGACGAGATATTTAATTTATCAAGTGTAGCTAGTAAAAGGTCATGATTAACCGCATTAAATGCGTTTGAAAAGTCGATCAAGACCAGCACTGTCACTCGAGTTGATTCCATACCTTGCCGCACATCTTCAACAACTTTAAGCAAGGCGGTTGTTGTACTGTGGCCAGGGCGAAAACCAGATTGGTATGGAGAGAGCACGTGGTTAGAGTAGATGTGGGCAGATAACTGTTTGTGGACGACTGCTTCTAAGACTTTAGACAAGAAAGGGAGAATAGAGATAGGTCGAAAATCCTTTAGTAAACTGGGGTTGGAAACTTTTTGCAAAGGGATAACATAGGCATTACGCCATAAAGAAGGAAAAACCCCAGAAGACAGAGAAAGGTTAATAACATGTGTAATAACCGGGACAATACATTCCAAGATGCATACTATCATGACTCTGCTCAGCTCATCGTGACCAACAGCGTTAGACTTGATCGACAATATTATTTTATGGATTTCATCATCAGTGGCTAAGGTAAAAGTGAAAGGCGTTTTGGACGGACTTGGTAGCGCTGAAATCTGTGAAATACACAGGGCTTTGGTGGCAGTGTCTAAAGAAGTAGACTTGGCAAAATGGGAATTCAAATCATTCAACGATATTGAGGATAACACGCTACAGTCCTTTTTAGGTTTACCAATCCCGAGCGTATTTAAAAATTTCCATGTTTCGGCTGGTGATGCAGAAACAATGCTATCATGGATATATTTACGTTTCGCTGCTCTCACCATTTGATTACACCGGTTCCGCGCAGCTTTAAAGATACACCAGTTTTCGTCGCAACGGTCACGCTTAAATTTTCGGAACGCCCTATCCCGCCTTGTCATAGCCATGCGGACCCCAGTGGTGATCCACGGCGCGGGCGGACGTTTCAGTTTCACAGACCGTACGGGTGCATGGGTGTCGTATAACTTTAAAACACCCGACTTAAGAGCATCTACTGCCTCGTCCACGGTCGGTGCTGAAAGTGTTGCCGTCCAGTCTTGGCGGTGTGCATCGCGCATTAATGCATCTTTGTCCAACCTAGCGAAGCATCGTAGACGTACAAACACATTCTGTGGTTTGGGTGGCCGAATTCGGTAACTTAAAAATATTAAATCGTGGCGTGAAAACCCAGGTGCTGATAGCTGACCAAATTTTTCAACATTGTCTCTGGAGGAAGTGAGATATTTAAGTGCCGACAGCGATGTATGATTGCTAGTGTGGTCTAATTAGTATGACTAATTGATTATAAATACCTATCTGTGCAATGTTGTGAGCGATGCGAAACATTCGCATCAGGTTTAAACATCGAACAGGTTTCTGTAACGCGTATTAATTTGTAAATAATACTATGGGTAGGTATTTGTTTTACTTAACTGAAATAAATGAAAAATAAAAGTATCTACTCTTTGAAGCTCGATCGGTTGCCTGTTGAAACATGTTAACCTACGTAACGATTTTATAACCATTTCAGGGCATCGTCGTCAGCACGGGCGAGCGGTCCGAATTCGGCGACATCTTCCGCATGATGCAAGCAGAAGAGGCACCCAAAACCCCTCTTCAGAAGTCCATGGACACCCTCGGGGCACAACTGTCGCTGTACTCGTTCTGCATCATAGGTTTCATCATGGTGACCGGCTGGCTGCAGGGCAAGGCTCTTCAGGAGATGTTCACCATCAGTGTCAGTTTGGCTGTTGCTGCTATTCCTGAGGGTAAGGTCCGATGCATTGGTGTTCTGAGACGAATGATCATTGCCAGAAGTCATAACTAACAAGGAAGGGTACCCAACTGTCCGACTTTGATTTATTTTGATATATGTTGTAGTCTAAAATAATGCCCAAATTCAACCTGTTATGTGTGGCTACATATTTAATATATCAAAAAAACATAATTATAAACTCATATTCTATAAATATTTTTTTATATTAAATATGAGTTTGAGGTGAAATGAGAAAACACGTGTCCATTCTTTTTTTATGTTCTCCAACATATAATGAAACCAGTAACTAATTAACAATTTATAAAAAAAAAATCTCTGAAGAAATTAGAGGGTTTGGTAAATTTTCAGTACTTTCAAGGACTATTTGTGCTAACAGGTTAAATTTGGGCAGCTTAAAAAAATACGTGTCTGTTATTTTAAACTACTCTATAACAAAATGAATCAAATCGGAGTCGGACAGTTGGGTACCTTTGCTTGAAAGTACAAACTGAAGGATAAAAGATTTCCAGCAGGGCTAGCTTACCTTGACGTGACTTCGCTAGTCGCGTGACTTAGGGTCACCTGTCTTGCTCACACAGTATTGACAAAATAGTGACAGGTAGTATTTGTCGCGCGACAAAAAGTCCGCGTGTCAACGTTATGCTAGACGTGCAGAGTTCTATATTCAAGAATCCGCAAAGTCCAATATAATCAAGTCCTATCTCATATCTAAGCAATTTGATTTCAGTTTTTTTTATTTCTGTGTTTGTTTCCAGGTCTACCCATTGTCGTGACTGTCACCCTGGCTCTCGGCGTAATGCGTATGGCGAAAAGGAACGCCATTGTGAAGAAATTACCCACCGTTGAGACCCTTGGCTGTGTCAATGTTATATGCAGCGACAAAACTGGTTTGTATCGAATTATCTATCTTTGCTTACTTCTTTATGTGTAACTTGTTTAAATTATCTCATTACATGGCTTTATGTATGCACTTTATTGTACATAAAAGCAAATAATAAGCACGTAATAACAATAGATATGTACAAGGGCGAACTTATCTTTATAAGGGCCTTATATGGGATTTCTTCCAGTTAACAACTTTGAGCAAACGAACAAGTTAATAATATGCACTGGATAATAAAGACTAATTTAGCCAAAATGGAAAATGGCTTTAATATTTTTTTATAGAATACACAACAGGCTATGATTTCGCTTGATGCAGTAGGTGATATTTTCTACGTTCCGAACGATAGTACTACATAATAGAAATGTACAATCTATACTATTATAAAATTCTAGGTTTGTATTGAAAATCAGTTCTATGGAGAGGGGTCATGATTTCAGGAAAAATCTTTATATTTAGCGTGGTGCAGGATCGTCTTTTGTTTTGTATGGGTTCGCGGCGACATGCCAGTTTGGCGCCACCTGTTGGGCATAATTTCCTTTGTCCTCTCATCACGCTTAAACAGCGGGACCGATTTCGAATATTTTGGTACATGGTTAGCTGCGCATCACCAGGTAGTTACAGAATACTTTGGCCTGACCACGGAGACAAAAAAAAATAAGGGTAAGACGCTTCTTCCACGCGGACGAAGTTCAGCGAGACCTTCTAGTTGTTAACATTTTTACAAACAGGAAAAAAAAATTAAACTACCCCAGACACCGATAGAGCCCGCCAGGTGGGCGCTTTTACAGTAAAATCGGCCTGCGAGCTGGGCCGGCAGCTGAGTAGAAGTTACAAGCGCCCAACAGGCGGGTTGTTGGTCTTGAAAGTGTTAATATAAAGAACTTGCAATCCACAGGAACCCTAACGAAGAACGAGATGACAGTGACGTGCATGTCGACGTCTGGCGGCCATATCGCCGAGGTGCGCGGCGCCGGGTACAACGCGTGCGGGGACGTGCAATTACGGGCTTATAAAGGTCGAGACCTGGACGTTGCAAGGTCCGCTCTTCAGACCATGCTTGAGGTATGAGTACTATCGTCCACAGCTGAACATAGGCCTTCCATATAGCTCGCCACAAAGGGCGATCCCGTGGAGACCGCATCCATCGACCCCGCCACACGAGGTCATCTGTCTTCCTAGTCCACGCTGCGATTTCCTATACGTGGTCACCACACTACACAGACCACCCCCACTAGACGGAGCATGTAAGGCGACCCGCGCGCACCAACGATACGGTACGGCAGAACATTAAAGTATCAACACGGCGGCCACCGTTTAGTTGCGTCCATGTTTATGAGGTCTCTCTACACCACTTAACACTACGATTTACCATGTTATTTATTTAATTTCTTTTTACGTTGACGTACGCAATGGATCATAAACAAGGACGCAGCTAAACGGTGGCCGCCGTGTGGGTACTTTAATGTTCTGCCGTACCATATCGTTGGTGCGCGCGGGTCGCCTTACATGCTCCGTCTAGTGGGGGTGGTCTGTGCCACACTAGGACTTTGCTACCCCAACGGCCATCTGTTCTCCGGCCTACATGGTATGAGTAAGTATATCCTAATGGTGTCAGCGCGGTCAAGAAATAAAGCAGATCGCGTTTGACAGTACCATTCATCATCAAAGGCCGTTTCGTCTGTTAAGCTCTGGTTTCCTAGGATAGCGGTGATACTTCGTACTTGTACGTAGAGTAGAAGTATCCTAGGAAGCTCAAACCTTGATCTTTTGCAGTGCTATGGAGACCTTTTTAGGTGACTGTGTCGGCCGATGTGAGTACGACACGATCAACCGCACTTCTGACATTGTCCTCGTAATACTCTCATACATTCATATTCTCAATTCCCTTTTCCTCGCATAACTAGAAGAAAAATAGTTTTCTGGTGCGTGCTGGTATTTTTTTTATAAATTAATGAAAAAGCTGGATATCGATATCTTCAACAGTAATATCCCGGCTGTAAGGCGAAAGATGACGTACGGGTTCTTTAAATGATCGTGATTTAATCGAAACAACAGTTTGGCACATTAATTAAGTTACTTAGTTTGTAATCACGGGTAGCTGCGATGTTGTGCAATGTGGGACTAAAGTTGGGAATCTGTAATTGGCACTCCGTCAACTATTTAATTATAAGACTAAACAGACATTAATTTTCCGTTCTACATTTACAATCATGTGATAGAAAAGACCTCTATCTCTTCCTAAGTTAACCTCTAAATCCAATTCTAGGTTGGCATGCTATGCAACAACGCTGTGATCCGCGACGATACTCTATACGGGCAACCGACAGAGGGCGCTCTACTCGCTGCTGCTATGAAGAACGGCATGGATGACGTGAGGGAGCAATACACCAGGCTTCATGAAATACCTTTCAGGTATTACTCAACTGAACCATTAAATATTAACAATTAAATTTTAATTTTTTTGCTTCATTGTGAACATTTGGTTTACGTTAGCAGACGTTACTGCTTTAACAAAAATAATTCAATATTTTAACTTAATCATTAATTCGTCCTACAGCTCCGAGACAAAAATGATGGTTGTGAAATGTGCACCGAAATTCAACGAAGGCAAGTTGAAAGAAGAAGTATTTGTGAAAGGGGCGATTGAGAAAATTCTGCCGCTGTGCACTCAGTACATCGACAGCGCTGGCAACTACTCCCCGGTGACCAAAGAAAAGCAGAACGATTTCATGACTGAGGCGTACAATATTGGGAGAATGGGTTAGTATTTTATTGGATTGTGGACATTAACCCCTCGTATGCTTAGACACGGATCCGTGCGCGACATTTGAACCTTATGTTAAATGTCAGTTAATTTCAATTTGATTAGCAAATTTTTGACGCCGCATACGAGGAGTTAAAGATCTTAGATTAAAGTAGAGGTCTCCTAACTTTTTCGCTTCGTGAGTGTAGGTTCGTATCCTACCGACTGCGTTATGTACATTCATGGCGCAGTCAGTGGGATTCGTTGATCCTACTAACTGCGCCAACGAAACCACCAGCACATCAGCATCAGCTTTCTGTTTGAGCCTCGACTAGGACGCCCTCTCGCCCCAGTGAAATAGGACACTCTTTGGTTACTACAAACTATAATGTATATAAATTTCAAAAATTTAGTATATTTTACGTCAGCTAGCGGCAAATTGAGTAACAAAAAGTATAAATTCACAAAAAAACCTTCATCATACATATTAACAGTGAAACCTTTTTCCAGGTCTCCGTATAATAGCGCTGGCGCGCGGAGCGTCCCTGGACGCGCTGACGTTCACGGGCGTGTGCGGCGTGTGCGACCCGCCGCGCGCCGCCGTGCGCGAGGCCGTGGCCGCGCTGCGCCGCGCCGCCGTCGACGTCAAGATGTTGACAGGGGACGCGCGCCCCACCGCGCTCGCCGTCGGTCAGTGTCTTATGTACACTCATATTGTTCAATTCGAAGCGAAGCGGTGGTAGCCTAGTGGTTAGGGCATGCGACTTTCAATCCGGAGGTCGCGGGTTCGAACCCGGCCCGTACCAATGAGTTTTTCGGAAATTATGTACGGAATGTCATTTGACATTTACCACTCGCTTTTCGGTGAAGGAAAACATCTTGAGGGAACCACCTAAGCCCAATAAGGCCTAGTTTCCCCTCTGGGTTGGAAGGTCAGATGGCAGTCGCGTAAAAACTAGTTGCCTACGCCACATCTTGGGACCCGACCCCGATTGAGAATTCATTCTCAAAAAATGGGAGAAAGGCTAGAAGGATGACTCATATTGTTCAATTCCTATAATCATTTCAGCTCGGTCACCTCATTCATTCCTCAGCTGCGCGCACTGAATGGTGGTACCGAATGCTTCATATCTACATAAAGGAAAATCTATGATTATGATGATGAACATGAGTATAGAAAAAGTAGTGTATGCAACTGTACATAATTAGGTATTAAAACACTCGTGTGATCCTATTATGAAACTCGCCTTCGGCTCGTTTCATAAAACCACACCCGTGTTTTGACGCCTCTTATTGTGTAACTGTTGCATAAACTACTAGTTTCTTTCACTGCAATGTTTAAAACGACTATTAAACCATGTCAATAAAATTAACGTAACATAAAAATACCACTCGTATTTTTAAAGAAACAAAATGCAGATACAGAAATACATAAACTCAAACAGACACAGACCAACTCCCACGGCAGACACAAACAGATACCTGCAAATACAAAATACACAAACGGACACGAGCATAAACATACACACAAAACAGAAACAGGCATAGAGACAAATAAATTCAGAAACAAACACAAACACACTAAAACAGAACCATCCAAAACCTCAGCCAAGGAGGTTGAAGAGGTATGGGTTAAACAGTAACTTTACAAAACTGTCGTGTCATTCGTACCATATCGGTAACTATTTGCGCCGCGTAGTGTTACCCGCTCATCCCACGGGAACACTAATTTTTTCGGGATAAAAAGTATGCGTTAATCCAGGGTGTCAGCTTTTTTTTTTTTTTTTTTTTTTTATGTCTTAGGGGGCAAACGAGCAAACGTATCGCCTGATGGAAAGCGATTACCGTCGCCCATAAACACCTGCAACACCAGAGGAGTCACAAGTGCTTGCCTACCCGGAGGACGAAGATGGAATGCCTCTATGCTAGTAATTTCACCGGCTATCTTACCCCCACACCGGAACACAATAATGCGAACATTGCTGTTTGGCGGTGGGTTAGCAGGCAAGACGGTAGTAACAATCCGGACGGGCCCTGCACGAGGCCCTACTACTCCAAAAAGCTGTCAGCTGCCTTCATACCAAAATTTATGAAAATTGGTCCAGCCGTTTCAGCGTGAAGAAGTAACAAACATACACATAAACACATTCACAAACTTTCGCCTGATTTCCTCGTTTGTTGCAGCTCAAATGGTCGGCTTGGATGTCCTCCACTCGCAATCCCTGTCCGGCGACCAGCTAGACGCGATGTCGGACGAGGAACTCGACCGCACCATCGACTCGGTCAGCGTGTTCTACCGCGTGACCCCCAAACACAAGCTCTCTATCGTCAAGTCGCTGCAGCGGCTTGGGAACATTGTTGGGATGACCGGTAAGTTCCGAACAGATGGTTGAAAATGATTTGAGTGAATTATACCAGTTTACTCGCTTACACACGAGCAATATACATTATTGTCGAAGCGAGGAAGCAATTGCTGGCTGAGTATTAATTTCTCTCTCTCTCTTCGTTCCCTCACTGCTGAGGATCGTGACTCCTTCTGATTCCGTCAACTAGTTGTCTCCATCGGTTACGTTCCGTTGCTTGGTGGAGTGCAGCACTGACAGATATGTCCAGCTCCTCAGGTATCTGGTCTGCCCACCTTTTGGGACTTCTGCCTCTAGGTCTTTTACCTTCGATTTTACCAGTTACCATGTATTAATTTAATAGAGACAAATATAATGCTTTTCTCAAAAATGGTGCAAGAAAATGAAATAAGTACAGATAATTTTTATGTTGGGATTACCGGCAAGCTGGCCCTTTTTCTAGTCCGATTACTCACGATGTCAAAGAATTAGCCTGGGTACCACCATCCAGTCTATCAAAGAATGACTTCCAGGCACCAGCTTTCTTCAGCCACAGGTATCACTCAAATCGCTCTCGTTTACCGCGATCATCAACGCCATCGAATAGGTTTGCTTGTATGAGATTCTGCGTAAAAAAATAGCAAATTTTACAAGGCGTCTTTTAACACTAACGCGCACTGTACTTTGTAGTCATTTTTTTAACCGACTTCAAAAAAAGGAGAGGGTTCTCAGTTCGGTTGTATGTTTTTTTTTTTTATTTTTTTTTTTATGTTTGTTACCTCAGAACTCCGTCATTTATGAGTCGATTTGGAAAATTCTTTTTAGGTTCATGAATAGACATCTCAAGGTTGGTCCCATAAAATTTTGGTGAAGATCGGATGACGAGATCCATGAGGAATCGAAGGAATTCCTGAAATTTTATAGGCACTCCTAATAGTTTTCATATATTTTCTAAAACTATTTAAGTATTTGCATATGGTAGTTATCATCTTCCAATGCTGAACTGATGATGGAAGGTACAACTCCTTAACGGTTAGGAGTTAGGAGATAATTCAAACGAGATGCATGCCTTCAAGACCTCCCTGATCACCCTGCCATAAGTATTTTAAATGAATCACTAAAAAGAAAAAAAAAAAATTTTTGTAACAAAAAATAGAACCGATTTCAGTAAAACTAAAAAGTGAAAATAACCTGTTCAAGTACAGATTACATTTGACTCACCCTTTGAAGTCGGGACCAAACCTCACGTAAACTATAATATATAAATATAATAACTGAGTGGTTTGGGATCGACTTCAAAGGGTGAGTCAAATGTAATCTGTACTTGAACGGGTTATTTTTGGCTTTTTAGTTTTACTGAAGTCGGTTCTATTTTTTGTTAAAAAAAAATTTTTGTGGTTTTGCAGGAGACGGCGTGAACGACGGCGTGGCGCTGAAACGAGCTGATATCGGCATCGCGATGGGCAACGGAACCGACGTGTGCAAGGAGGCCGCCGACATGATATTAGTCGATGACGACTTCGCTACTATCCTGTAAGAATGACTATTAGACCACTTTTCCTTCATAGGTGTGACGACGCGGTTGGCGCAGTGGTTAAGCAACTGCCTACTGAGCCGACGGTCCCGGGTTCGAATCCCGGCAAGGGCAAATATTTGTGTGATGAACACGAATATTTGTGCCTGGGTCATGGATGTTATTTGTATTTAAGTATGTATTTACCTATTTATATAAGTATGTTTATCGTCGTCTAGTGTCCATAACACAAGCCTACTAGAGCTTACTGTGGGACTAGATTGATTTGTGTGAGATTGTCCGATATTTAAAAAAAAAAAGACTATTAGACCACTTTTCCTTCATAGGACTTTCAGACCAAGGGCAAGGGACAAAGCAGGTGTTTGTTTTACAGGACATTGATTTGGAGAATCTTTACATCTTCTTTACGTGCACCAATGTACTGCATAATTAATGAAAAAAGTACATACTGTTGAGTTTCTTTCGCCATTATTCTGAACAGCGGTCTCCTTTTGGGAAATAATGAAATGAAATAATAATGAAATAATGAACTTTATTCTGCAAGTAGGCCACAAGGGCACTTTTACATGTCTGAGTCTACCGGGAAATGCCGGGAGACTCAGAATCTCACTTAATCAATAAATGGTTTTTAAATTTAATTTCAATCAAAACGATCATTATAATCGTCCCGCCAAAGGTGGATAATGTGTGAAACGGTTCTCTATCATTTGCCCGAATTTCATATGCCATAATCTATCACTTGCCATAATATTCATTTGCCATAAATCTATTTTTCTCTGTAAGCTGAAACTTTTCGGGATTTTCATAAAACAAACCTAACCTAATGATTTCTCCATGAATAGTTTAAAGAATTCCCGAAGAGTTTATGATTTATGAAATAAAAAGTTTATGGCAAATGAAGATTATCGCACGTGACACATTTATGACAAATGAAATTCGGGGAATGAAATGTTCGCGTGTGAAACATCTAAACAAACTATAACCATAATTCAATACCGCTGTCACGGGAGCTTGGTCGATACGAACGGGTCTTTCTATATTAGCCTGATCTTTAAGTTGTCTGTCAGAACATGTTATTTTTGTCAAATAATGATATTTTCGATGACGCGATCGGCGCCATTTGTAGTGCACCTGCCTACTGAGTCGGCGGTCCTGGGTTCGAATCCCAGCCAAGACAGATATATTTGTGTGATGAACTCGAATATTTGCTCCCGGGTCATGGATGTTATCTATATGTATTTATATATTGTATATCAGCATTTCTTAAACTTTATTGTACACGGACCCCTTACAATACCAAGCACACTTTTAAGGACCCCCTTAATAAAAAAAGCAGCAATAAATAGCACGGCGTGCGTAGCGATTACGAGACTTGGTGGCATTTATTTATGATTGTTAAATAGTCCATAGATAAGGTTGCGGAGCCCAAGGGGTCCGCGGATCACAGGTTAAGAGACACTGATGTATATCATCGTCTAGTACCCATAGTACAAGCGTTGCTTAGTTTGGGACAGTCGATTTGTGTAACATGTCCCTTTAATATTTATTTATGTTATTTCCTTCCAGCCCGGCGATAGAGGAAGGCAAATGCATATTCTACAACATTCGCAACTTCGTGCGCTTCCAACTGTCCACGTCAATCGCGGCCCTCTCCCTGATCGCCCTGGCCACGCTCATGGGCATTCCCAACCCTCTCAACGCTATGCAGATTCTGTGGATCAACATTATAATGGACGGTGAGTCTCATTGTGAACAGTCTCAACACCAGCCTAGGCACTAGGGCTCGCGTTTGCGTCCGTGTTTCGAGTACCCGTAGCCGGAACGGATCCGGACCGTTCGGCACCTGTAAGAAGGCTCCGTGTAATTAAGATACGTAACTCTGTGTTACACGAAGATGCGTTTCTTAAGTTTCTTAATTACACGATCCGATCCGTCCGTGCCGTTGACGGTTCGACAAGCTATCACTCAATACCCGAGCGGAGCCGAGATCCGCCGATCCGTAGCCGAACGTAGACACGGCTATGTGTCTTTGACGTGTCCGTGTAGTACGGGATCTTAGGACCGCCGGTGATACGGTGGTTCCGCGTGTGACACGTATATCAGATGCCCTAGTAGGCACCTCGAATGTATGGAGTGCAGCACGTCTAGTATAATTGTGACATGTGACACATATTGCCTGTCACTTTTCTTTCAATACCGTCCGAGCAAGAGAGGTAATGAGTCGCATGACAACATTTCCAACTTCGTACGCTTCCAACTGTCCACGTCCATCGCGGCCCTCTCCCTGATCGCCCTGGCCACGCTCATGTGTATCCCCAACCCTCTCAACGCTATGCAGATTCTGTGGATCAACATCATTATGGACGGTGAGTCTCATTGTGAACATTCTCTCAACACCAGCCTAGGCACTAGGGCTCGCGTTCGCGTCCGTGTTTCGAGTACCCGTAGCCGGACCGGATCCGGACCGTTCGGCACCTGTAAGAAGGCTCCGTGTAATTAAGATACGTAACTCTGTGTTACACGAAGATGCGTTTCTTAATTACACTATCCGATCCGTCCGTGCCGTTGACGGTTCGACAAGCTTTCACTCAATACCCGAGCGGAGCCGAGATCCGCCGATCCGTAGCCGATCGCAGACACGGCTAATGGTACGGAATCTTAGGACCCGCACCGGTGATACGGTGGTTCCGCGTGTAGCACGTATATCAGATGCCCTAGTAGGCACCTCGAATGTATGGAGTGCAGCACGTCTAGCATAATTGTGACATGTGACAAATATTACCTGTCACTTTTCTTTCAATACCGTCCGAGCAAGAGAGGTGATACTGAGTCGCGTGACAACATTCCAAAGTTCATTCGCTTCCAACTGTCCAAGTCCATCGCGGCCCTCTCCCTGGCCACGCTCATTGGCATCCCCAACCCTTTCAACGTTATGCAGATTCTGTGGATCAACATCATTATGGACGGTGAGTCTCATTGTGAACAGACACTGACCTCACATACATTTCAGACAACATTTCATATTTGTAACAGGTGGAACAATATGAGAGCTTTGCGTCGTATACACCCTAAAAAAATATTAGATTTTATTTTTCTGTATGTAAAGAAATATAAGAAAATACATAAAATAACCGAAATATATGACAACTATGCCGGCAAAGAGTTGTAGTCTTTGACCTATCCGTTAATAATGCTCAATGCAAGCTCAACTTTAACCTAATTAGTTTTTTATTAGTCATTAGACTAAAGTAAAGTAAATCATTGCATGTTTGAGAAAAGTAAATTGTAATAAATTAAATAATAAAAATAATTAGTATTCCCAGGAAAAATATAAAAACAGTAATCTCCCTCGGGAGTTATGGTTTTAGTTTTGCTATGATCTCCTTACAAAAAGGCCACCTTTTACCTTAGCACGGCAGATTTATAATCAGTGATAAAACTAAAACCATAACTCCCTCGGGAGTTATAACAATTCATAACTCCCGCGGGAACTATATAGGCTTTCGTCCTTCAGTACACCTGCATGTAATACCATCTTTTACGAGCAAATGTGATGAAATTAGTAGATTGTTAACCAAGGGTAGAAAGTGACTCATAGCACCCGAGATATTTCTGGCGCTCGAACGAAGTGAGAGCGCCAATAGTTCGAGGGTGAAATGGGTAATTTCACCAGAATTAAACACTCTACTTTTCATTTCGACTGCGAGGGAAATAAAATACTACACGCACATTTCATGAGTGAGTTATATTAATGTCCATGTAATTTTTAACCAATAACCAATAAAAGACAAGGTATTTATATTTAATCTCGTGTTCCCGCTTTTTCTATTGCAAACTTTCATTATTATTATTTTTAATATATAACAAAAAGTTAAGATATACGTACCGCCAACATTTAACAAGTTAAAAAAAAAACAATCCAATGGTTTGAATTTTATAAAAAAAATAAATAACGATCTATTAATAAATGTGGAACGGAATTAAATGTGTGAATATAATGCAAATTTTTATTTAATAGTTAAATATAAATAAATTAAGCTTGCCTACACCTAACCTTTGGAGACCATTTTCAATGGCCACTTACCACGGCCGACTAGATTGTACCTAATTGAGTTGGTCACGACGTGCATCTAAATGGCAATTATCTTTGACTCCGAGGCAATTAAAAAAAAATTACTTTCCACCCTAGGGATGGAAAAGCTATTTTCCACCCGGCTGTCTACTCATGAAAATGACACTTTCCGAACAGGAGAGATGAAAAAGTAATTGTTATTGAACATAGTAGTATGGTATCGCAGGTCCCCCGGCGCAGTCCCTGGGCGTGGAGCCGGTGGACCACGAGGTGGCGCGGCGCCGCCCGCGCGACACCTCGCGCCGCATCATCTCGCGCGCGCTGCTCGCCAACGTGCTGCTGGCCGCCGCCATCATCATCGCCGGCACCCTGTGGGTGTTCAACAGGGAGGTCAGTGTCTGAGCCTCTCAATAGAGATGGTGGCCCATGAGCGCATCATCTCGCGCGCGCTGCTCGCCAACGTGCTGCTGGCCGCCGCCATCATCATCGCCGGCACCCTGTGGGTGTTCAACAGGGAGGTCAGTGTCTGAGCCTCTCAATAGAGATGGTGGCCCATGAGCGCATCATCTCGCGCGCGCTGCTCGCCAACGTGCTGCTGGCCGCCGCCATCATCATCGCCGGCACCCTGTGGGTGTTCAACAGGGAGGTCAGTGTCTGAGCCTCTCAATAGAGATGGTGGCCCATGAGCGCATCATCTCGCGCGCGCTGCTCGCCAACGTGCTGCTGGCCGCCGCCATCATCATCGCCGGCACCCTGTGGGTGTTCAACAGGGAGGTCAGTGTCTGAGCCTCTCAATAGAGATGGTGGCCCATGAGCGCATCATCTCGCGCGCGCTGCTCGCCAACGTGCTGCTGGCCGCCGCCATCATCATCGCCGGCACCCTGTGGGTGTTCAACAGGGAGGTCAGTGTCTGAGCCTCTCAATAGAGATGGTGGCCCATGAGCGCATCATCTCGCGCGCGCTGCTCGCCAACGTGCTGCTGGCCGCCGCCATCATCATCGCCGGCACCCTGTGGGTGTTCAACAGGGAGGTCAGTGTCTGAGCCTCTCAATAGAGATGGTGGCCCATGAGCGCATCATCTCGCGCGCGCTGCTCGCCAACGTGCTGCTGGCCGCCGCCATCATCATCGCCGGCACCCTGTGGGTGTTCAACAGGGAGGTCAGTGTCTGAGCCTCTCAATAGAGATGGTGGCCCATGAGCGCATCATCTCGCGCGCGCTGCTCGCCAACGTGCTGCTGGCCGCCGCCATCATCATCGCCGGCACCCTGTGGGTGTTCAACAGGGAGGTCAGTGTCTGAGCCTCTCAATAGAGATGGTGGCCCATGAGCGCATCATCTCGCGCGCGCTGCTCGCCAACGTGCTGCTGGCCGCCGCCATCATCATCGCCGGCACCCTGTGGGTGTTCAACAGGGAGGTCAGTGTCTGAGCCTCTCAATAGAGATGGTGGCCCATGAGCGCATCATCTCGCGCGCGCTGCTCGCCAACGTGCTGCTGGCCGCCGCCATCATCATCGCCGGCACCCTGTGGGTGTTCAACAGGGAGGTCAGTGTCTGAGCCTCTCAATAGAGATGGTGGCCCATGAGCGCATCATCTCGCGCGCGCTGCTCGCCAACGTGCTGCTGGCCGCCGCCATCATCATCGCCGGCACCCTGTGGGTGTTCAACAGGGAGGTCAGTGTCTGAGCCTCTCAATAGAGATGGTGGCCCATGAGCGCATCATCTCGCGCGCGCTGCTCGCCAACGTGCTGCTGGCCGCCGCCATCATCATCGCCGGCACCCTGTGGGTGTTCAACAGGGAGGTCAGTGTCTGAGCCTCTCAATAGAGATGGTGGCCCATGAGCGCATCATCTCGCGCGCGCTGCTCGCCAACGTGCTGCTGGCCGCCGCCATCATCATCGCCGGCACCCTGTGGGTGTTCAACAGGGAGGTCAGTGTCTGAGCCTCTCAATAGAGATGGTGGCCCATGAGCGCATCATCTCGCGCGCGCTGCTCGCCAACGTGCTGCTGGCCGCCGCCATCATCATCGCCGGCACCCTGTGGGTGTTCAACAGGGAGGTCAGTGTCTGAGCCTCTCAATAGAGATGGTGGCCCATGAGCGCATCATCTCGCGCGCGCTGCTCGCCAACGTGCTGCTGGCCGCCGCCATCATCATCGCCGGCACCCTGTGGGTGTTCAACAGGGAGGTCAGTGTCTGAGCCTCTCAATAGAGATGGTGGCCCATGAGCGCATCATCTCGCGCGCGCTGCTCGCCAACGTGCTGCTGGCCGCCGCCATCATCATCGCCGGCACCCTGTGGGTGTTCAACAGGGAGGTCAGTGTCTGAGCCTCTCAATAGAGATGGTGGCCCATGAGCGCATCATCTCGCGCGCGCTGCTCGCCAACGTGCTGCTGGCCGCCGCCATCATCATCGCCGGCACCCTGTGGGTGTTCAACAGGGAGGTCAGTGTCTGAGCCTCTCAATAGAGATGGTGGCCCATGAGCGCATCATCTCGCGCGCGCTGCTCGCCAACGTGCTGCTGGCCGCCGCCATCATCATCGCCGGCACCCTGTGGGTGTTCAACAGGGAGGTCAGTGTCTGAGCCTCTCAATAGAGATGGTGGCCCATGAGCGCATCATCTCGCGCGCGCTGCTCGCCAACGTGCTGCTGGCCGCCGCCATCATCATCGCCGGCACCCTGTGGGTGTTCAACAGGGAGGTCAGTGTCTGAGCCTCTCAATAGAGATGGTGGCCCATGAGCGCATCATCTCGCGCGCGCTGCTCGCCAACGTGCTGCTGGCCGCCGCCATCATCATCGCCGGCACCCTGTGGGTGTTCAACAGGGAGGTCAGTGTCTGAGCCTCTCAATAGAGATGGTGGCCCATGAGCGCATCATCTCGCGCGCGCTGCTCGCCAACGTGCTGCTGGCCGCCGCCATCATCATCGCCGGCACCCTGTGGGTGTTCAACAGGGAGGTCAGTGTCTGAGCCTCTCAATAGAGATGGTGGCCCATGAGCGCATCATCTCGCGCGCGCTGCTCGCCAACGTGCTGCTGGCCGCCGCCATCATCATCGCCGGCACCCTGTGGGTGTTCAACAGGGAGGTCAGTGTCTGAGCCTCTCAATAGAGATGGTGGCCCATGAGCGCATCATCTCGCGCGCGCTGCTCGCCAACGTGCTGCTGGCCGCCGCCATCATCATCGCCGGCACCCTGTGGGTGTTCAACAGGGAGGTCAGTGTCTGAGCCTCTCAATAGAGATGGTGGCCCATGAGCGCATCATCTCGCGCGCGCTGCTCGCCAACGTGCTGCTGGCCGCCGCCATCATCATCGCCGGCACCCTGTGGGTGTTCAACAGGGAGGTCAGTGTCTGAGCCTCTCAATAGAGATGGTGGCCCATGAGCGCATCATCTCGCGCGCGCTGCTCGCCAACGTGCTGCTGGCCGCCGCCATCATCATCGCCGGCACCCTGTGGGTGTTCAACAGGGAGGTCAGTGTCTGAGCCTCTCAATAGAGATGGTGGCCCATGAGCGCATCATCTCGCGCGCGCTGCTCGCCAACGTGCTGCTGGCCGCCGCCATCATCATCGCCGGCACCCTGTGGGTGTTCAACAGGGAGGTCAGTGTCTGAGCCTCTCAATAGAGATGGTGGCCCATGAGCGCATCATCTCGCGCGCGCTGCTCGCCAACGTGCTGCTGGCCGCCGCCATCATCATCGCCGGCACCCTGTGGGTGTTCAACAGGGAGGTCAGTGTCTGAGCCTCTCAATAGAGATGGTGGCCCATGAGCGCATCATCTCGCGCGCGCTGCTCGCCAACGTGCTGCTGGCCGCCGCCATCATCATCGCCGGCACCCTGTGGGTGTTCAACAGGGAGGTCAGTGTCTGAGCCTCTCAATAGAGATGGTGGCCCATGAGCGCATCATCTCGCGCGCGCTGCTCGCCAACGTGCTGCTGGCCGCCGCCATCATCATCGCCGGCACCCTGTGGGTGTTCAACAGGGAGGTCAGTGTCTGAGCCTCTCAATAGAGATGGTGGCCCATGAGCGCATCATCTCGCGCGCGCTGCTCGCCAACGTGCTGCTGGCCGCCGCCATCATCATCGCCGGCACCCTGTGGGTGTTCAACAGGGAGGTCAGTGTCTGAGCCTCTCAATAGAGATGGTGGCCCATGAGCGCATCATCTCGCGCGCGCTGCTCGCCAACGTGCTGCTGGCCGCCGCCATCATCATCGCCGGCACCCTGTGGGTGTTCAACAGGGAGGTCAGTGTCTGAGCCTCTCAATAGAGATGGTGGCCCATGAGCGCATCATCTCGCGCGCGCTGCTCGCCAACGTGCTGCTGGCCGCCGCCATCATCATCGCCGGCACCCTGTGGGTGTTCAACAGGGAGGTCAGTGTCTGAGCCTCTCAATAGAGATGGTGGCCCATGAGCGCATCATCTCGCGCGCGCTGCTCGCCAACGTGCTGCTGGCCGCCGCCATCATCATCGCCGGCACCCTGTGGGTGTTCAACAGGGAGGTCAGTGTCTGAGCCTCTCAATAGAGATGGTGGCCCATGAGCGCATCATCTCGCGCGCGCTGCTCGCCAACGTGCTGCTGGCCGCCGCCATCATCATCGCCGGCACCCTGTGGGTGTTCAACAGGGAGGTCAGTGTCTGAGCCTCTCAATAGAGATGGTGGCCCATGAGCGCATCATCTCGCGCGCGCTGCTCGCCAACGTGCTGCTGGCCGCCGCCATCATCATCGCCGGCACCCTGTGGGTGTTCAACAGGGAGGTCAGTGTCTGAGCCTCTCAATAGAGATGGTGGCCCATGAGCGCATCATCTCGCGCGCGCTGCTCGCCAACGTGCTGCTGGCCGCCGCCATCATCATCGCCGGCACCCTGTGGGTGTTCAACAGGGAGGTCAGTGTCTGAGCCTCTCAATAGAGATGGTGGCCCATGAGCGCATCATCTCGCGCGCGCTGCTCGCCAACGTGCTGCTGGCCGCCGCCATCATCATCGCCGGCACCCTGTGGGTGTTCAACAGGGAGGTCAGTGTCTGAGCCTCTCAATAGAGATGGTGGCCCATGAGCGCATCATCTCGCGCGCGCTGCTCGCCAACGTGCTGCTGGCCGCCGCCATCATCATCGCCGGCACCCTGTGGGTGTTCAACAGGGAGGTCAGTGTCTGAGCCTCTCAATAGAGATGGTGGCCCATGAGCGCATCATCTCGCGCGCGCTGCTCGCCAACGTGCTGCTGGCCGCCGCCATCATCATCGCCGGCACCCTGTGGGTGTTCAACAGGGAGGTCAGTGTCTGAGCCTCTCAATAGAGATGGTGGCCCATGAGCGCATCATCTCGCGCGCGCTGCTCGCCAACGTGCTGCTGGCCGCCGCCATCATCATCGCCGGCACCCTGTGGGTGTTCAACAGGGAGGTCAGTGTCTGAGCCTCTCAATAGAGATGGTGGCCCATGAGCGCATCATCTCGCGCGCGCTGCTCGCCAACGTGCTGCTGGCCGCCGCCATCATCATCGCCGGCACCCTGTGGGTGTTCAACAGGGAGGTCAGTGTCTGAGCCTCTCAATAGAGATGGTGGCCCATGAGCGCATCATCTCGCGCGCGCTGCTCGCCAACGTGCTGCTGGCCGGCCGCCATCATCATCGCCGGCACCCTGTGGGTGTTCAACAGGGAGGTCAGTGTCTGAGCCTCTCAATAGAGATGGTGGGCCCATGAGCGCATCATCTCGCGCGCGCTGCTCGCCAACGTGCTGCTGGCCGCCGCCATCATCATCGCCGGCACCCTGTGGGTGTTCAACAGGGAGGTCAGTGTCTGAGCCTCTCAATAGAGATGGTGGCCCATGAGCGCATCATCTCGCGCGCGCTTGCTCGCCAACGTGCTGCTGGCCGCCGCCATCATCATCGCCGGCACCCTGTGGGTGTTCAACAGGGAGGTCAGTGTCTGAGCCTCTCAATAGAGATGGTGGCCCATGAGCGCATCATCTCGCGCGCGCTGCTCGCCAACGTGCTGCTGGCCGCCGCCATCATCATCGCCGGCACCCTGTGGGTGTTCAACAGGGAGGTCAGTGTCCTGAGCCTCTCAATAGAGATGGTGGCCCATGAGCGCATCATCTCGCGCGCGCTGCTCGCCAACGTGCTGCTGGCCGCCGCCATCATCATCGCCGGCACCCTGTGGGTGTTCAACAGGGAGGGTCAGTGTCTGAGCCTCTCAATAGAGATGGTGGCCCATGAGCGCATCATCTCGCGCGCGCTGCTCGCCAACGTGCTGCTGGCCGCCGCCATCATCATCGCCGGCACCCTGTGGGTGTTCAACAGGGAGGTCAGTGTCTGAGCCTCTCAATAGAGATGGTGGCCCATGAGCGCATCATCTCGCGCGCGCTGCTCGCCAACGTGCTGCTGGCCGCCGCCATCATCATCGCCGGCACCCCTGTGGGTGTTCAACAGGGAGGTCAGTGTCTGAGCCTCTCAATAGAGATGGTGGCCCATGAGCGCATCATCTCGCGCGCGCTGCTCGCCAACGTGCTGCTGGCCGCCGCCATCATCATCGCCGGCACCCTGTGGGTGTTCAACAGGGAGGTCAGTGTCTGAGCCTCTCAATAGAGATGGTGGCCCATGAGCGCATCATCTCGCGCGCGCTGCTCGCCAACGTGCTGCTGGCCGCCGCCATCATCATCGCCGGCACCCTGTGGGTGTTCAACAGGGAGGTCAGTGTCTGAGCCTCTCAATAGAGATGGTGGCCCATGAGCGCATCATCTCGCGCGCGCTGCTCGCCAACGTGCTGCTGGCCGCCGCCATCATCATCGCCGGCACCCTGTGGGTGTTCAACAGGGAGGTCAGTGTCTGAGCCTCTCAATAGAGATGGTGGCCCATGAGCGCCTCATCTCGCGCGCGCTGCTCGCCAACGTGCTGCTGGCCGCCGCCATCATCATCGCCGGCACCCTGTGGGTGTTCAACAGGGAGGTCAGTGTCTGAGCCTCTCAATAGAGATGGTGGCCCATGAGCGCATCATCTCGCGCGCGCTGCTCGCCAACGTGCTGCTGGCCGCCGCCATCATCATCGCCGGCACCCTGTGGGTGTTCAACAGGGAGGTCAGTGTCTGAGCCTCTCAATAGAGATGGTGGCCCATGAGCGCCTCATCTCGCGCGCGCTGCTCGCCAACGTGCTGCTGGCCGCCGCCATCATCATCGCCGGCACCCTGTGGGTGTTCAACAGGGAGGTCAGTGTCTGAGCCTCTCAATAGAGATGGTGGCCCATGAGCGCATCATCTCGCGCGCGCTGCTCGCCAACGTGCTGCTGGCCGCCGCCATCATCATCGCCGGCACCCTGTGGGTGTTCAACAGGGAGGTCAGTGTCTGAGCCTCTCAATAGAGATGGTGGCCCATGAGCGCATCATCTCGCGCGCGCTGCTCGCCAACGTGCTGCTGGCCGCCGCCATCATCATCGCCGGCACCCTGTGGGTGTTCAACAGGGAGGTCAGTGTCTGAGCCTCTCAATAGAGATGGTGGCCCATGAGCGCATCATCTCGCGCGCGCTGCTCGCCAACGTGCTGCTGGCCGCCGCCATCATCATCGCCGGCACCCTGTGGGTGTTCAACAGGGAGGTCAGTGTCTGAGCCTCTCAATAGAGATGGTGGCCCATGAGCGCATCATCTCGCGCGCGCTGCTCGCCAACGTGCTGCTGGCCGCCGCCATCATCATCGCCGGCACCCTGTGGGGTGTTCAACAGGGAGGTCAGTGTCTGAGCCTCTCAATAGAGATGGTGGCCCATGAGCGCATCATCTCGCGCGCGCTGCTCGCCAACGTGCTGCTGGCCGCCGCCATCATCATCGCCGGCACCCTGTGGGTGTTCAACAGGGAGGTCAGTGTCTGAGCCTCTCAATAGAGATGGTGGCCCATGAGCGCATCATCTCGCGCGCGCTGCTCGCCAACGTGCTGCTGGCCGCCGCCATCATCATCGCCGGCACCCTGTGGGTGTTCAACAGGGAGGTCAGTGTCTGAGCCTCTCAATAGAGATGGTGGCCCATGAGCGCATCATCTCGCGCGCGCTGCTCGCCAACGTGCTGCTGGCCGCCGCCATCATCATCGCCGGCACCCTGTGGGTGTTCAACAGGGAGGTCAGTGTCTGAGCCTCTCAATAGAGATGGTGGCCCATGAGCGCATCATCTCGCGCGCGCTGCTCGCCAACGTGCTGCTGGCCGCCGCCATCATCATCGCCGGCACCCTGTGGGTGTTCAACAGGGAGGTCAGTGTCTGAGCCTCTCAATAGAGATGGTGGCCCATGAGCGCATCATCTCGCGCGCGCTGCTCGCCAACGTGCTGCTGGCCGCCGCCATCATCATCGCCGGCACCCTGTGGGTGTTCAACAGGGAGGTCAGTGTCTGAGCCTCTCAATAGAGATGGTGGCCCATGAGCGCATCATCTCGCGCGCGCTGCTCGCCAACGTGCTGCTGGCCGCCGCCATCATCATCGCCGGCACCCTGTGGGTGTTCAACAGGGAGGTCAGTGTCTGAGCCTCTCAATAGAGATGGTGGCCCATGAGCGCCTCATCTCGCGCGCGCTGCTCGCCAACGTGCTGCTGGCCGCCGCCATCATCATCGCCGGCACCCTGTGGGTGTTCAACAGGGAGGTCAGTGTCTGAGCCTCTCAATAGAGATGGTGGCCCATGAGCGCCTCATCTCGCGCGCGCTGCTCGCCAACGTGCTGCTGGCCGCCGCCATCATCATCGCCGGCACCCTGTGGGTGTTCAACAGGGAGGTCAGTGTCTGAGCCTCTCAATAGAGATGGTGGCCCATGAGCGCATCATCTCGCGCGCGCTGCTCGCCAACGTGCTGCTGGCCGCCGCCATCATCATCGCCGGCACCCTGTGGGTGTTCAACAGGGAGGTCAGTGTCTGAGCCTCTCAATAGAGATGGTGGCCCATGAGCGCCTCATCTCGCGCGCGCTGCTCGCCAACGTGCTGCTGGCCGCCGCCATCATCATCGCCGGCACCCTGTGGGTGTTCAACAGGGAGGTCAGTGTCTGAGCCTCTCAATAGAGATGGTGGCCCATGAGCGCATCATCTCGCGCGCGCTGCTCGCCAACGTGCTGCTGGCCGCCGCCATCATCATCGCCAGCACCCTGTGGGTGTTCAACAGGGAGGTCAGTGTCTGAGCCTCTCAATAGAGATGGTGGCCCATGAGCGCATCATCTCGCGCGCGCTGCTCGCCAACGTGCTGCTGGCCGCCGCCATCATCATCGCCGGCACCCTGTGGGTGTTCAACAGGGAGGTCAGTGTCTGAGCCTCTCAATAGAGATGGTGGCCCATGAGCGCATCATCTCGCGCGCGCTGCTCGCCAACGTGCTGCTGGCCGCCGCCATCATCATCGCCGGCACCCTGTGGGTGTTCAACAGGGAGGTCAGTCTACCGTGGTACAAACATCAAAGCAGAAAGATAGTTGAAAATGCGTAACCTGGCGGAAGAGACCGAGACTCGAACCCGGTACCTCAGGATTCAACCATCTGTATCGGTAATCTAGAAGACGTGTTTTTATCTCGTATTGGTGTACGCACATTAAAAATAATAAGACATTACATGTTTCAGAAATTTATACACAATGATTTTTAATCGGTGACCAACTTTTCTAACTCAGTAATTCATGGCGGTCACGTTGAAGTCGTAATTACATGAAAACAAACTATTATTTTTCTTATGATATTTTTTATTTTGAATCCAATTTTGTCTTAAATTCCTTGTCACCCTACTAAACTGTATCAGTGAGCTTACAACCTCTTTAATAAACTAATGGCAATTACAATTTATGAGTTATAAACTTGTCATTCTCACTGTCATTACATAAACAAAGTCATAGAAAATTTCGTTAAATTTCCCGCCAAAGCGATGGCACTTGACGTACGTATATCGTCTTTAATAATTTATGCAGGATGACCATGTATCTAGTGGTTATTCGTTTTAATTATGTTTTAACTTTTAATTAATTATACAGTGACGTAATTGCGTGAGACCTCTCCTATTAAGTTTAATTTTAGCTGCATATAAATATTTTTCTACTCCTGATCACCGATTAAGAATCATCGTGTAGAGAGGTCAGTGGATGGTGGCCCATGAGGGGGATTAGAATCCGCCGCTTACCATAGACCACAACTAAAGATTCCAAAAGAGTTTAGCGAACCATACCGCGCGTTACTGCCACAACTAAAGATTTCCAAAGTTGAGCAAACAGCGCGTTCTAGTGACGTTTAATCGCGCGCACAAATGTCCCGGTTCGTGGTCAGATTGGAGAACCTCCATCTTCATCTTCAGTTTTCCTTCTCGGTGATAAATGTTGCAGCAACCTTGGCAATACAATGACCTCATTGCTTTCTATCCAGATGTCGGACAACAAGATAACCCCCCGCGACACAACGATGACGTTCACCTGCTTCGTCCTCTTCGATATGTTCAACGCGCTCTCGTGCCGCTCGCAGACCAAGTCCGTCTTCAAAGTGGGGCTGTTCTCGAACAAGATGTTTCTGGTCGCGGTGACGCTGAGCCTGCTGGGGCAAATGCTGGTGGTGTACTTTCCACCGCTTCAACGAGTGTTCCTTACTGAGGCACTCACTGGCCACGGTACGTTTTGTTTCCTGATATGGGTGAAGACCAAAAAGTTTGCAACCTCAACTCACCCTTAACTCACTCAGTCAATAATTGTGTCAAAGTCTCCATTGTGCGACGAGAGTTAACCTTTCAATAACGTACCTTAATGTTCTATTTTAAGGTTCCTTATTGTATCGTTATTTTTTGTCGCACAACGGAACTTTTTCAATTGTTTTTAATTCCTCTTTAACTACGACTTAATTTCATCCAACTTTTTGGTCCTGACCCATATACTGCCATGCTACAGTAAAAGGACGTAACTTACTATGACATCCGTATAAAGACATGACCTTTACGACACGGCAGTATAATAGTTATTGTGCCTGGGACTATTCCCTCCGCTGCAGCGGGTGTTCCTCACTGAGGCACTCACTGGCCACGGTACGTTTTGTCTCCTGATATACTGCCATGCTACAGTAAAAGGACGTGTCTTACTATGACATCCGTATATCCATATCCATATCCATTTATTCAGTATTAGTCATACATTGTCAACAAGTATAATACAATCAGCAATTATATTAAAGTAACTTAATTTATATTAATTTATATTGAAGTTAGGGATTAGGTACATTATAATATGAAATACAAGTTACTGAGTAGGGTCAATTTCATCTAAAAATTCATTAACTGAATAATAGGCCTTTTGAAGTAGCATCAATTTTAATTTGGAGTTAAAACCCGTTGTGGTTTTTATACCTTTAATGTGACATGGGAGTTTATTAAAAAATTTAACTCCGATTACATGCATACAATTGCTAGTATAAAGATACGACCTTTACGACACGGCAGTATAATAGTTATTGTGCATGGGACTATTTGCGTGGGACATTTGCTTTGAGGAGACATGATGTTGACCCAATTTACCCACGAGAGAGAATGTGAGCTTCCTATCATACATGTTACCTGCCGGTACAACTGGACTGGACATATAACATTTGTAACAATGCATTATTAGTTGCTGTATGTTATTTGGTTCATATTCTTTGGTGTAAGAATAAGAACAAAATTACCAATTCGGTTCATATTCTTACAACGTTTGTGCAGCTTTCAAAATACAATCTAGATACACTGATACAGCTAATCTTTTTCACACAATATGTCGAAAGTCCTAAGTAAAAGTAGAGATAGGTGTAATGAAATTTACCAGTTAAGTACTTTTACGCATAATAAGTGAACAATCAGAAATTTCATATATTTCTGCCGTTATATCCATCACATTTCCTTGCTTACATTTGCTTAAGAAATACTATCAATTTTCAGATATCATCTTCCTAGTCTGCCTAACATCGAGCGTGTTCATCGTGAGCGAAATAAAGAAGTTCATCGAACGCTCGCTCAAGAAGCGTTCTTTTGGCAAGTTCTCGAGCAAGTCTCACGATGCCCTGGACTTCGTATGACACGAGGACAGGAAGGAGCAGTAAGTCACGCTCAACCACCCAATGACTTACTAAGTCCTGACAATCAATCAGTCAATGACTTATGTGATACCAATCTTCGATCTAATGACTTGAACGATCTTCAAACATCAGTCTCATGTGATCCTTTTCGTGCTCAAGCTTCGTCGAGTCGCGATGTAGATTCTGTGCAGCCACTTCGAGTGTCAGATGTGTTTTTGTCTCGTAGTGATAATAATTACGCTATGGATCTGTATAGGGCGGCTAATGTTGAACGGGATGGTGACTATTTTAGCAGTTGGATCGCTGAGCCGCTGAGAGACACGAAAGTTCTAATAGAATAGTATTCGGCAACGGAATTCGAAAGTTAACAGACCAATGATTCAAACTACCAATGTTTATACAAAATCGAGTAGTGATTTCGTAGATGTCGCGTTCGCATAAACGAGGTGTCGTGTGTCAGTTTCATTGGTCGATAATTCGGTCCATATTGTTTGAAAACAACTCAATGCCATGCGTTATGGAAATCGCCCGCACCACGCTGGCGGGCTTATTGACCAATGACATTGAGCTTTAAGCGTTATACTAATAAATGGGACAGCAGTACAATCTGCCAACTAAATGGTCTACCACTTTTGGATCTTAATACTAATGAAATAGAATTTAAAAGTGGCAGACCAATTTTTTGCCTATCAGTACAACATATTTCGACATGTCTTTGTAATAGGCGCCGGTCTTATTGAATCACTGGTTCATGGTTCAACTTGAAAATAAGATAAAAACGTGTATCATTGAGAAATGCACAAAGTATCATAAAGTGAGGCTATTTCGAACCGAAGGGGCTATTATTAATATGCAAATTAAAGGGCTTTATAGCCCTAATATATTTCCATTGCAATAGTTGGAACAAATCTCTTATACCTGAAAATACTGTATGTACCTGTTATTCCATTGGTAAAAGAAGAAGGCTTCAAAACATTTATTTCAGTACCAAGGGGTTATTTATCCCTTGGGTTCCAAATAGTCTCAACTTACTGTATAGAAAGAATTTTCAAAAGTACTTATACCTACACTTTTCGCGTCACTGATATGAAATTGTAAAGTCTAATTTAAATTAGATTCCAACAATGTTATAAGCGCTTTTCAAAGTAAGTAGCTATACTAGCTATCTGTACCGCATACGTCGTGACTGTGGAAAATCTCTCGTAGCATTTTCTAAATATTTCGTTTAACTTAGCCCTGTAGGGAAGAGTCATTATTTTAGTTTGTCTCATGTTTTTAATGTATTTTAGTATTATCCAGTGTACTGTCAAAATCGTAATGTTGTTTCATTACATTTTATTGGTACTAAGTAAATTTGATTAACCTTTTCAACGCCAATCGTAACAATTAAATAAAAATGTGCTCCAAATAAAACATTAAAAATACTTGTTGCAATATGCGCGCTGGCGGTTGGTACACATTAGTACATTGCATACCTAGGGCGGGCATTTCGTGAATGTCACAGATCGCAGATGTTGCGATGTACGGTCTGGGGCTTTACGAATTACAGCCTAGGGTGACGAAAAATATATTATACTTGTTGCAGTTTCAAATCCGAAGTATTTGATCATCGAAATTTTGACATCATTTGACGTTGGTGTCAGCGTAGCATTCCCGGTGTCGTAATATGACGTCTGTGGCGTTAAAAAGGTTAAGGAAGCCGACCCCCCTGTAACCCGGTTATGGCGAATCAAAAAAAGTATGGGGTATTAAGTACAGCTACAGGACAGTCTGAAAAAGTCTCACTTTAATATCCGGAACTAAAAACCCGTCATAAAAGATGTTGTATTTTGAAAGTAAATTTATACTATCAGAGAAACCGTTCGGTTATTTTATTTGGAACCCGAGGTGTTATTTGATTCTGAGCATTAAAATGTTTTAAGCCCGATGTTTTTACGATTGGAATATTAGGAACACACATGGGTCAAGACCAAAAAGTTTACTACCTTTACTCCTTTAATTAAATTTGTATCAATTTTTCCCTTGTGCGACGACAAATCAACCATCGAATAATGTAACTTAAGGTACTACTGTTTTGAGGTTCATTATTGTGTCGTTAATTTTTGTCGCACAACGGAACTTTTTTACTTTAAATTACGTCCAACTTTTTGGTCCTTACCCACATGTTTTCAGGTATTCATTTGTTCTAATTAGTACGATGGGGATACATGTTAGGGAATAAGACCTTTAATTTGCATTATATATTTGGGTTATACTCCCACACAAAGTCCGACTCACTGGTAGTGAGGGCTAAAAAGCCCTGATACAGTTCAAGAAATAAATAGCCCTTTGTGTTCCAAACAGCCGAACCGTGCAGTAGATAAAATTACAACAAGCGTGGATAGAAGTAATGTTATTATATTCCTAGTGAATATCTAAATAAATAAAAAAGGTTAACTGGAAGAGATCCCTTAAAGGGACAAGTTCGCCTTTGTTCATGCTTATTCCTTTGTGTTTCCTGGTTTGTGTACCTACAATAAAATGTTTACATATATACATAAATATATTTATGGGAAAGAGATGTCCCTATGAAACCGTTGTACCGTCTCTTTTTGGCACGGCTTTGGTAATTACAAAGTAATTCAATTAGGAGATTAAAAGATTGGATCCTTGATGATGGTTGCGATTTAGTACTTTATCGTTTTAACTTACAACTATAATTTACTGCGTATTGTTTGGAAGTGTTATGATTCGGGATCGGAAAGTAGGATAGATTAATTCAAAATCCTATTGCTATCTAACTAATATATCAAACAAAGCCACCTATACCTACAATAAATCCCGAGTTTGGAAGCTATATCAGAGCAACAAAGCCGATGCTAAAGTTTAGGTAAATATCTATCTGAATTTCGGATCGCTAAGGGTAAAGCGAAAAAGTACTTAATTGCATGTTGAATGGCTTTCTTAGGATCGTTGTTCCTTATTGGACCCTATTGATTATGTATAGGTTCGTGAATAAACGGTAACATCTGCGAATGAGGCGACACCTGGTGGAAGCGATAGAAAACTAGCAAACAAAATATTTTCCTATTCGTTTTAATTTATTTTTTTACGGTTTTTTAAATGCCTCAGTATTTTGTCGAATTTTTAGTTAATTATTTATTTTATCTAAGTGTTTTTAAGTGTACTATGTTGTGATTATGAATTTGTATAAGTAATTAAATTTTAGATATAATTTTGTACTGATTGCTAGTTTAATTTGTTTTGTACTGCGGCTAGTTTTTTTAGGAATAATGATCTAATTATATAATAAAATGAATGAATTGTAGAACCAAATTAGAAACTGAATACTGTCTTAGCATTTCTACCCTTTCAACAGCAGAGTCTTGTATATAATAAATGAATAAATAAGTTTAACGGCCTAGCATGTTCACTATCGCCTTTTCTTTTAAAGATATTACCTAGTATTTACCTTTTTGGATTAATATTCTGACATTTAAGCCGGGGTTATTCTCGTGACATTCGTTATTCGCTATATCGACAAATAACTATTGGATTTATGGAATCTTGAATTGATATATCGATTGGGCATGAGAATAGGCACCCAGTGTTACCAATTATACTGCTCTCCTAGTAATAAATGCAGTAACTATGGTTTAACGGTCAAATAAACCACATAATTCCAATGTAAAATACATTTAACGTCTTAACTGCAGTAACTGCTAATACTGCTATCACTGGGAGGGCAGTATAAGTCTTTGTAGAATCTACTTTAAAATTAAGTAGATTATTATAATAATCATGGCCGTTATTTACTTCAAATCATGAAATCTATCCGTGGCAACCCAAGTAGCAAAAAAAGCAACAGAAGCGCTTATATAGCCTTTATTCAGCTTAAATTAGCAGTACAAGGGCTATATAATCAGACTTCTGCACCTTGTTTGCTACTTGGTAAGTAGAAAACGCAATCGATTATTTTATTGTATGGAAAAACCGGTTTAAACGTGAGTTTTCAACTAAAAGTGAACGATTGGTTTACCATCATGCCATAAAGATTCTAGGCTATTGTAAGCCGAAGCATCAAATAGTTTAATATCCAAGCGCCTAAAATCATCAAACATTATTATGCCTAAAGGAATGAAAATGTATTAGGCTTTTTTAATGTTAGATATATGTCGCGCCACATTTAGGGTGAAGGCAGACGAGGGTAATTTGAGTAGCGTAATTTCGGTCGCGCTATACATCACGTCACGTGATCTCGTGACACTAAGACATGGCGCGACCGAAATTACGCGACTGAAATTACGCTTGTCCGGCTTCACCTATAATGGGCGCTGATATATTCCTGCGCAGTATAAATGGGAAACTACTGCGCATAGAAAACTAACCGTGAGTCTCAGACATTCAAATACGAAACGGGTTGAGTCACGTCATAGAAGTCTAATATAGCTCGACATGTGTCGAATCGGTTCGCGATTCGTCATCATGAGAGCCGATCAGTCGCGGTGATTTCGTATTTTAACTACTGCGCAATTAGTTTGACCGCGCTCTTTTTATGTGGCGCGATGGTGTGACGTTACTATTTGATGCTGATTGTACAATTCATGGAAATTGCGATACCTACGCCCGAAATGTATAATTTGACGGGCGAGACAAATTTTTACTTAGAAAAAATATATAAAACAAAAACCCCTTTAAATTTGATTTTGGGGACATGAATCCTTAAGTGAGTAGAGAACAAGAGTTCTTAGTAAATAATATTTAATGAATAATGATATTTGTAGTATTATAGGGTCTCTTAATGTTAAAATTCAAACTACTGTTTAAACTATTCGTATAATTAGGATATTGAATTTATAATTCGTTCAATGAGAGCTGGAGTGAATTTTAAGAGTAACAAAATGTATTAGTGTCGAAATAGTACGTAACATCCCTGGAGCCGTAGGTGTTTGTGGCCCGAACCAAAGGCGAGGGTCATAAATCCGCGATCTGGGACTCTACACATTAGTCGTATTGTAACATTCTTTACGAGTTATGTATGAAATTAAAAAAATAATGCAGTTTACTAAATCATCGACGCCATGATTCCTAAGAACAGATTTCCCTATCTCTTATAGTTTCCGACTTTTCCCTACTGAACTATTTGGATTGATCGCCCGATTCAATCCGACTTCTGGTGTGATTCTTCAGGTGCGGGTTTCACTGGTGCAGTTCAGCTCTTATTGAATGACAGATATTTATACCATTCCGATATTGTAATGTACATTTATAGGACCTCAAGCAACCAGCATTAAACTAGAACCTTCGTAGGTTTACAACTAAGTTTGATAGTAGTGACATCTTAGTTCCAAGTTAACAAATGATCTGTTATCCTATGTTCGATCATTTCAAGAGCAAATTGTTAGTGTGTATTGTGATTTCAATAGTCACACGTATTTGTTTTTATTTAACATGAAACTTCAGTAGAATCAACATGATTAATGGGAAGGCGTATGTAATTATGTTTTGGAGTTTCCTGGTTGTCTTAAATTCGTGTATTATATTTGTATCAGCGGCATACTTATACAGTAGGAATCGTGTCTAGAAAGTGCTTAAAGTACTATGTGATTTCATGTTAGACCTCTTAGAGACAAGACGTCTAAAAACTTGTAAATCGTCTTATGTATAATTGTTTCCATCTTTATCACTATCGATAGTGCGAGAGGGACAGTATGAGTAAAATTCTTTATTAGGTGCATGTAAATTTGCATTTCTCGTTTATATTCAAATTGTGGACCATTATTTCTGCTGGGAGTTGACTTTGAATGATTCAGAGTATGTTTGACGTGTAGTTGGGAACAGACGACGATAACAGAATCCGATTAAAGCAAGTCTTTTACTAACAATTATCTATCTCTTGCATACAATTCTAGGGGCAAAATAGCAAAGGAGTATGCTTATCATTTAGGGCTTGTGCACAAATCACGCGAGATTTTTCGGCTACTTTTTGGGCGTAAAGAAACATTCGATAAAATAAGTTTCAAAGGGGTTTATGACGGTTGCGTTTGATGCTTTGTCACATATTTATCGCGTGATGAAAGCAACAATCATAGGCCCGAAGGAGTCAGGGCTCCCGTCAAACTATTGTGGGGTTTCGACATTACTATTCGAGGATAGACGTTGTTTTTAAAATAAAAGTTTGTTTGAATATGGCCTTAACCCTTCGTATGCCGTGTCCCGTATCCGTCCTATACAGATATAGGTAAAGTACGGGGAGGCGGCATACGAAGGGTTAATCGTCTTTCCTGTTGGAGAAGATAGTCAAATTTCACTTTCAAGAACAAATTTTTCAAAGTCAACTTTTAGCAGCTATCTATTTAGTGAGAATGAATACCATTGAATGAATGGATTCCTATGTGAATGGGCGTAATCATTCGTTCGGTCATATCAATGTGAGCTTTTCACAAATTCTAAATACACTTTACGGTTATACTTTAGAATAATAAACAACTAGAGTTAGTTGTTTAAATTTTTTTGTGGCCATCGGATTTGTATAGTCTTTTTTGGAAGTTAACAGTTCTAATACTAGTCACTAATATTGGAAGTGTTAAGGGACAAATGTAGTTATGTTTTTTATTTATAAAGGTCTTAAGAAATAAAATGTGAGTTTTCACTGGTAGCTCTCAACCTACATTATGTAGAATGCCATGCTTCTTTTGTATTGAGCGAAGAGTAGTCCTTACAAACAATATATAGCTTGGTGACAACCTTAACTCTCGAAAAAAATTGTCACTACTCTTCACAACCTCGTATCTATTTTGTATATTGATACTGAGATACGAGCTTTGTTATAAGTAATTGTTACATAGTGAGTTTTAGTTGTCATCAGACGATATCAGAAGATATCTTGTAGTTATCGTTCAGGAGATCGCTCGAGTTTCATTTAAGTGAAACCAGTTGGGTTACATAAGTTATAATTAAGAAATACGTTGTGTAAAATAACAATTTAAACACGGACAAGTTGAACTTACTGTTGGCAAGTATAAGTATCTAAGCGGGCCTATAGTGGTCGCATAGCTAACTCTTCGCTCTTGCGAAGATGCTTCTTGTTTTCGGTACACCGATGATTTAACACTGACGACGCAGTTGGCACAGATTGTAAGCAACTGCCTACTGAGCGGCGGTCCCGGGTTCGAATCCCGGCCAGGGCAAATATTTGTGTGATGAACTCGAATATTTGTGCTTGGGTCATGGTTGTTCCTATGTATTTAAGTATGTATTTTTCTATATACGTATGTATATCGTAGTTTAGTACACATAACACAAGCTTTCTTGAGCTTAATTTGGGACTAGATTGATTTTTGTGAGGTTGTCTCATATTTATTTATTTAATATTATTTATTTATTTAACACAAGGCCAAATCATTTGTGCACCTAAAACCCCGAGGTGTGATAATAAGATACAACACTCCGACTCACATAAACATAAATGTCAGAAAACGATAGATGTTTTCCATTTGTCGCCCCATATACGTCCGCCATAGGCCCGCAGGTTGGTTAAGTATCACATGAGTAAATATATCACCAGGAAATCATGAAAAATTCTTAATGGTGCTTGTCAAATGGAAAATTAAGCCAGAGACAATCACGTTGGTCATTGTTAGATTTATGATCGATTTAAGCGGACTGTGGACATAAAGTTAAGGATACCGGGGCCTAATTTTCTGATAAAACTCGTACCTATGTGAATAAAGAACGATTCCTCTTCTATTTTAATCCGATGTACAGTAGCCGGCAAACTTCTTGAGCATAACCTTGACTGCGCAGTAGCCGATTTACATACAAATGTACATGCGCAGATCCGCCATTTTTATTCTAAAGGTTTGCCGGCAACTATAGTAGCAATATAACCTAGATTCATACAAGCTGTTAACCTTTTACCACCGGAGGGGCGACTTTTGTTTTTTGAACTTACAATGGGTCGGCAGTGACGTGCACAACTTTACGACGAAATGTAACTATTGCATGGCCGTGACGTTGAAGTCGTCATGCAACGTGACAATTCACGGCACGAATGGATGTGTAATAAATAAATAAATATTATGGGACAATCATACACAAATCGACCTAGCCCCAAACTAAGCAAAGCTTGTCCTATGGGTACTAACTAGACGACGATATACATAATATATACATACATATCATCACACAAATATGTGCCTCGGCCGGGATTCGAACCCGGGACCGCCGGCTCAGAAGGCACGTGTCTGCAAACTGCGCCAACCGCGTCGTCACGGAATGTTGCACAAATGTGTTTTGGCTCCAAATCCTGGAGGTACCCCCCCAAAGTAGTAGGAAATTTTACTACTAGCTTATGTCTAATTTCATACTAAATTTTGAGAGCTACTTTGATGCTGACTGTAATAATCAGTACGTCAAGCATAACTGACACGCGACAAATACCATCTGTCACTTTCGTATCAATGCCGTGCGAGCAGGACAGGTGACGCTGAGTCGCAGCAAGATATGCTCTGCAGGTGGTAGATGTTTTTCTGGTGATATATTTTCTCACGTGCGTTTGGTGCTGGAATGTGTACCTATGTATTTATTTAATGTAAGTAGTTACCTATTAAATTCACGCTTTAGCTTATGCTTGACTTTGTTTAGTGCAAAAGTTGTGTCCCTACGAGTTAAGGGAATTTTTTAATGCATTTCTCTTTTGGTAATTAAAATAAAGTTGTTTTCATTATTCTTGTGGAAGATAATCATGCTTAAAATGGCGAAATCAATTAGCAAAATGGCGACAACATTTTCAAGGTACGTAGGTTGTTTGTATCAAACTATTCTTATTAAGTAGGTATTTATGAAAAATTACGTATCAATGTGATGCAGAGTCATATCTTCAGTAAGGTAAAATGTAATAAATAATTTAATATTTCGCTCTTTCTCTGAGTTATAGGCGTGAGAAAACCAATGCCAACTGTGCGTGTGTCTTAAATACTCCTAAACACATTTAAAAAAAAATAGAGTGATACATACTTATAGTAACTGAACTTAAGTACTAGATTTCAGTCACTGACTGCCTTTTTTAATAAACTATCACTTACATTTGTTACAATTTAACCCGAGTGATGGTATTTTCATGTCTATGACTCTATTAGTTATTTTATCCCATCTCAAGTTTTAATATAGCAACACTGTAAATTGTATCACTTCACTCGGCCTATAGAAACCCTATGAAATTGCCATTTAAATATGTTCTCTGTTTATTTAAGTATTTTCATTGTAACAGAGTTCATATTTAATCGGTTTACCTTGTGTCTTTGAATTTGCTGGTCAGCGTAGATTTTGATTGTGATTTTAAATTGTATCTTAATTTCTCAAGTGGAAATTCGCGATACGAAGCATGAGCACATGATAATTTGCCTTATCACTTAAATATATAAAAAAGATCACGATTATACTTATTTCTATTCCATGCTGGCCAGTTTTTAGTGTATTTATTTTCATTTAGGCTATATAATAAGTATATACACCAAATGAGTGCTGAAAATCGCAAAAGTACCTATAAAATTATGAATATAAAATAGTAAATGGATAATAAAAGAATAAAATAGCACATCTATAAATATATATATATCAATTATTGTACACTCACGTGAAATTTGTCAGGAACGGCCCGACGTGATTCGAAATCGTACAATTTCACGTAAGTGTAATAACCATTTAATACAATTATGAAATATGTCTCACGAAAGTTTAATAACATTAATATTAATTTCTATTCTATGGCGAAATAAATGAAGCATTTTCTAGAGAATCACAGAATTATTCATGAGCCGAGCGAAATATCCCTCATTTACTGAGTTATACATACAGTCCGACCAAAAAGAGTAGAAATTAAAAAGTGGCAATACTGTAGTGTCGTCCCCGTTTTCTTATATTGATTAGAAAGGGAGGACACTACAGTATTGCCACTTTTTAACTTCTACTCTTTTTGGTCGGACTGTACCTAACTTTATAGTCAAGTTATCTATTATGTACTTTGTTCGCTTGTTGCTGTTTCTTGATGTTTCAAATGAATTATAAAGATTTAGGGATTGACTCTCTGTAGATATTAAGGTATAGAGGCATCTGAAACTCTGTAATGTAGAAAGTTGCAAAATTATTGATATGAATAAAAAAATACATGGAAATAAGACTTTTATTACATTTCACTATTCATATGGCACAGAAAGCAAACTACTACATACATTTACTAAAGCCATACACCCATAACCGATCGTTGCGGAGAACTTTGGGAGAGGCCTTTGTCTAGCAGAGGACATCTGTCGGCTGATATTTCACGTATAAACTTTCATTGTCTGTACTGTAAAATATTGCAAACGAGACTTACCAGTTTTTTCCTTTACCCTTTCATAACTCATTATATCAGTCAGATTGTATGTATGGAACACTGTCTTTCAGTAGCGTCGCGTATTATTTTTTTTGAAGTGAAACTTCTGATGCGACTTCCAACAAGGTTGCGTTAAACGTTTAACGCAACCTTGTTGGAAGTCGCATTAGAAAATTAAAGCACTGTTGCGTTAAACGTTCAACGCAACAATCCCACGGACAATGCGACGGATTTAAGGTTATGTCAAAGTACGTCTCTTGTGAATATCAATTGATTGTTAGGTTTGCTCTTTTGAAATTACAATTTCTACCCCTTCCTATTTTCATTTCCACATTACGAAGTTTCACTTCTTCCGCGCGGAGGGCCTCCACGCACTATTTTTGTTTTTGAGGGATTACCTATAACCCGCTAATGGGATTATCTCCGCGCCACAGGAGTAATTGCCTCGCGTCAACAACGGTAAGGATAATGTAGGAATACCTGTAAAATAACGAGTCGTTGGGGACTGGATTGTATGAACGTCTACCGAGATAGCACGACTGCGCGACCAGCGGCATGGCGAGCGGTTGAGCGAGAGATCCGAGCGCTCGGCCATACGAGTGAGCGAGACGCGTAGCCCGCGCCGCTCACCGCTAAGACAGTTCGTGGCATCTCCCTTAACACTGGTATCTTCACAAGTAAAGTAAGTAAAGCTTACCTTTTACCTTTCTTCTTTTATTACCAACATACATTTACAAAATCACTATCACGTTACCTATATAGTAAGGTACTTCAAAGTTTTATAGTTATTTAATACTATATCTATGGTTATTTATAACCGTTCGAACGAATTAAAATTTCGCGCCCATGTTCGACATAAGTCAAGTCTGGTATACTAACCGAACATGGGCGCGAAATTTGAATTCGTTCGAACGGTTATAACTATATAATTTTGAACCGGGCTATATTAGGAACCAGGCCATCTTTGGTGCAAGTACCTAAACACACTTTCCTCCACAATGTTCACAATCATAGCGCAACAACTTTCACGTAATCAACCAACAGCTCTGGTTGCCGCCAGGTGGCGTGCCAGGCGTCCAGATCATTCCAGAACCTCAGGGCTGCCTTCGTGGCTTGGTTCCTCCACGGCTTCCTGTGGTTATCCTTCGATGTCGACCCGTCGGGGAACTCGGTGTGGCCGCCAACTGCCAACCCTAGAGTTATGTAGAACTGTAACAAAAGGAAATCAGTTATATATCAATAGTTCAGTAATAACATCGTGTAGACGGCGTGATAGATGGTAAAGCATCGCTCACTCACTCTCGGACTGATAAGTGCAGATAAGTGTAGATGTTGGAAAGTATAATTGATGTCTTACTTTTAGTTTCAAGTCTTGTTTATGTTTTTATGTAATTCACACTGCCGTGGTTTTATTATTGTAATGCTGTGTAACTTATTTGAATAATATATACTATTCTCGTTTACAGGTTGCTTTTCTCAACCCGTTCTTGAGAAATTTTGTGAGCAGGTTCGATATACTTTTTCCGATTATTTTTAAAACTGGCTGAGATATGGGATGTAATACCTATACATTATTTCATCATGGTGTTCATTTATAAAATATTACTAACGTGATCGTCGAAAGGCGCCATTCCAGGTTGCTGGACGGCAGGGCAGTTCAGTGGCAGTCGGCCGTGCAATCCGTTGTAGGCTGGCTCCACGCGACCATATTCCACACCATCCACCGAAAGAAGTAAATGGTCTGCAAATAGTTAGGAGGATGGTTAAGAGGTACTGTGTATGCTGTATGCTAAAACTTGCATAATTGCTGTCATTCCCTGAATTTAAAAATTCTTATTATCAAAAGAAGTGAATGATGGACATTATACGTTATACTTTCACAAAAGAAAATATAATGGCGCCCAACGTGGGGCCGGGCCTTCTTGAGGACAGTGTCGGTACGTATGCTTATGTAATTTCTACCGTTGCACTAAGAACTTGTATTGAAAGTATAAATAAGTACTTAATATACTACGAACCTGGAGTCCATTTCACCGAATACTCGTGAAAGCCATCGCCCCAGAAGGTATGCGACCGTTTCTTGACTAGCAAAGCGTCGTGGCACGTTGTATGAATAACTGGGCCGCTGTACAAAACCTGAGAAAAATGCATGGACAGAAAACAGATCTGTAAACCAAAAATTGGTACAGTCGAGTTCATTTACATCTACACACTTACGAGAACAAAAATATCTGAACACGACCCTATTGTCAGGAGCATAAAGTCGTGTTCAGATATTTTTGCTCTCGTAAGTGTGTAGATGTAAATGAACTCGACTGTACGGTGTCGTATCAGTTGACATGTGTCATAAATATCGTTAAATACCTACTTGATTTACCTTAAGACGATTAGGTACAGTCTAAGTACTGTAGAACATTAACTTTTGCTAAAATTGTACTTCAAGTAAATATATGAATAGTGGTCTTAAATAGTCTTAATACAAACTTCGAGTAGGTAGTCATGAATAAGGGATTCGCAAGAATTTATTTCGGTTGGATCTGACTCTGTCAAAGTTAGATGACATCATCATTTCGTCCTCGGTATGTCAGCTAAACTAAACCTATGTTTTAATTACCTTATTTCCAAAGTGAGTCAAGCTGGAATCGAGTTCTTTGTTGCCGCGCGCACACGCGATTTTTATCACTCCGTAGTTCTCACTCCCGGCAATGAACTTCTTTATTAGTGGTTCCAGTAATATCTCTGAAAATCCAGTTACCTCATTAAAGAGAGTCACCTAATCGACGGTTCGTTCAAATTAACTTTATAGTAGGTAGGAGGACAGTCGGGTGGATCACATGTTCAAATGTAAAACGTGTAAATATAAACATTTTTTTCTAGTCCAGGCTATTCTGAAAGGCCCTGAAAAATCAACCACGAATCAACGTAACCAGGAAAACTATAAAAAATTGGGCAAGTGCGAGCCCGACTCGCGCATGAAGGGTTCCGTACCTATACATATATTTAATCTATAACAAGTTTGTTGTATGGGAGCCCCCCTTAAATATTTCTGTTATTTTATTTTTAGTATTTGTTGTTATAGCGGCAATAGAAATACATCATCTGTGAAAATTTCAACTGTCTAGCTATCACCGTTGTTGAGATACAGCCTGGTGATAGACGGACGGACGGACGGACGGTCAGCGAAGTCTCAGTAATAGGGTCCCGTTTTTACCCTTTGGGTACGGAACCCTAAAAAGAACGCTAAGTCGTTTTTATTATGTCATGGGGGGCAAACGAGCAAACGGTTCGCCTGATGGAAAGCGATTACCGTCGCGCATAGACACCTGCAACACCAGAGGAGTCACAAATGCGTTGCCGGCGTTTAGCATTCCAAAGCGAAAAGTACTGTTCAAGATAGGTCCAAGATTATTACCTGGATATAACCAGTCGCCCTGCGGCAGTTTGGCCCGGACAGTGACAGTTCCGTATGTGAACGCGAACCCTGCCTTGCTGGTGATGCGTCCGCTCACCACAGGAGGGATGATACCGTTTCCGTCGTTGCCTTGCACGAAGCAGGATGTCGATGTCTCTGATGTGCATCTGGACAGACATGAGAAAATAGTATTTTATGCAACCGTTGTATAAGAGGGGGCAAAAAACGCGAGTGGCATGGGTTACGATGTGAGCGTAGCTCACATCGTAAGAAAGATGCCACGAGCGTTTTTTGACCTACTTATACAACGTTGCATACAATAGTTTTTCTACGACTCGACATTTCATAAATAAAATGCAAATAAACAACAAAGAAAATAATGACATGTTCCCGCTCGGATCAACAAAATTAAAAAAAAAAATAGTCTGTGATAAACTTTTTTTTTATTGACGTCCATCTGTCAAATAAATATAAACTTATATATAAAGGTATACGTTCACTATACTGAACATCTGTAAAAAATATGATCTTATACATAAAGGTATACGCTCACTATACTAAACATCCATGCACTGAAGATATTTTTTTTTTCAAGTTGTCAGCAATGCCTTAGGACTGCTTAGGACAATAAGTTTTTTTTTTTTATTGCTAATTGTGTGAATGCAGCTGTTTATCTTGTAATCTGTGGTACTAAGTGATGCTTTTTTGGCGACATTATAACATCGTATAGCAGTGTTTTTTTGGGAAATAGAGTATAGACTTTTACAGACTTTCATAATTTATGTCTTTATATTAGAGTTAGTAACTATATAAATGACAGAAAATAGTACTGGAGTAGAAAAAATATCTATAATACCTACACCGTATATTTGTAGCTCTTCTCCGCTCTTCGTTTCTACTGCAAGATATAATAGAATAGACGTCTCACTTTGACTCCCATTCCTGAAGTTCTTAGTGTCCTAATTATACTGGTCACTACAGTGCGTGAGCTGTCGGAATACGATTCACGTTTTATATCTATTTCGCTCGTTCTTACGCGATCCAGATAAGAACCTCTCAGTTTTCACCCAAACCCGAGCTCACGGACTGTAGGTAGTTATGTGAAGTATAATTTGTATGAAAATCTCCTTTGATTGGTACAATGTATTTTTCATTGCAACTTCCCAGTTGCAACTCTCGTAGTTACCCATTATGAAGATCCAAGGAACCCATCATGCTGTCAGCGGTGAAGCCGGGCATGTCCTGCTGGAGCGAGGGAACGATGCGGAGGTTCCCGTTCTCCACAGTGACCGCTGAGCGCTGGTACGATATGAAGGGATACTCCTGGGAAACAATTGTTTTGGAAATCTTGAAATACCAAAATACCTAAGCAGTAAGCATAACCAATTAAGACATTATATGAGATGAAGAGGAAGTATGAAAGTCTAAGCAATAATTAAAAACAATATATAAATCGAACTTAGCAAATGATGAGTCGTGAAAGAAGTTGAAATTGACGCCTCCTTTCCTCCCTGTCGTAAATATTTTTAGAAGACTGTTTCGCTATATGCTTGCATAATCTAGAATCTTACAGTGTCTTACATAGGTAGATGGACTTGCTACCGATCTGGCTATGACTGGATTGGAATCTCCTCAAAAATTATTTGCCCTACGCTGTTGCCGTCTATTGGAACCATGAGATACGTATATGTGAAAAAGGGAACACTTACAGGATGTTCTATATGCAACATTTTGCTGCTCCTGCCACTGTACTGGCTGCAGACTATCGAAAGTTTCCTCGAAGATGATCTATCCTACGTAGGCGGTAGGTACCCTCGCGTGAGTGGCGGCGTGCATTCCGGCGCAGGACCTGAACTTGCTAGAGGAGTGAAGTCTTCTACCATGAAACAGTTTTCTGGCAGAAATGCGAGAGTAACTCACTGGGTGTTCCACTGGAATATAATGCTGCACCTGCCACCGATCTGGCCGCAGACTATCGAAGGTCTCCTCGAAGATGGTCTGTCCTGCGCAGGCGGTGCCTTGGCGCAGGCGCGTGAGCGACGGCGTGCATCCCGACACAGGACCCGCACTTGATAGGGGCGTGTAGTCTTCCAAACCTGAAAGGGTATTCGTTGTACATCAGCTACCGATTGAAAGTTTTCTATTTATTGGTTCTCATTCTCGCGAATCTGTTTACCTTCAATAAGTGTTCACATTCCTATGTGTAGGTATTCTTTGCATGATGCTGGAGCAACACGCTCTGTACCAACTCAAAAAGCTATCAATACAAGATGCAACCACCAAGTCCTTTAAGTAAATTACTCTTTACTGTACGAATTTTGTAAATAAAGATTGGTCTCTTTTATTATGGTCAATGATTTGCGTTTTGCCTTAAACTCATTTGATCGTAACTTAAGTAAAGCAGGGGATACCTACACTCTTGCTGAAGACAATACCACTTCTACGCCATTAATGTGCATACTCTTTGATAACCTTTAATCAATGTCATGCATAATGTGGTGATAACAGGATGATAATAACATTAATGACACATATCGGCTAAATGGAGTGATCTCAGGGAGTGATATTGTAAAAACGAAAGCAAATCTGGTTACTTATCGATTCTCGTGGATTTGCCAGCATCCAGCAATGATACAAATACCTATCAAGGTTATCGCACATCTAACCGCCTGGCACCGGATTTCAAATTGCAACGCACACTTATCAACTCGTCTTGACACACGCTAACGGCGCGTGGACAACATGCCGTCATCGCGCTTACGTAAAGAGGACGTCAGATCCGATCTGGTGTCGTTCCGTGCTTTGCTTCTGGTTGACGCCGGGTGGAAAAGCTAATGAGTTGGTCCGGTGCCGAGGTGTGTGCCGACCGCCAGGGAATTAGTGGTAGTGAAAGAAATTTTCTGCCCCGCACGACTGCATTGTGGAATGAATTGTCGCTTGCGGTATTTCCAGACCGATGCAGCCTTCACACCTTCAAGAAAAGAGCGTACTCCTGAAAGGCCGGCAATGCATTTGTGACTCCTCAGGTATTGTGTGCCTGTCATGTCTCTGCTAATGGCATGTCTTTAAATTTAGAAAAAACAAATATAGTTCACTTTCAATTAAAATCATCAATCAAAGATAAACTCAACATTATTTTGAACAACACTGCAATCCCTCAAGTAGAAACCGTTAAGTACCTAGGTTTTCAGATCGACGCCGGCCTGACCTGGGCACCGCACATTCAGACGACTTGTGACAGGTTGTCTTCAGCTTGTTACGCGTTGTCCCGGATTGCGCCTAGTCTATCCACCGAAAACCTAAAGACTGCTTATTATGGATATTTCCATTCGATTATCACTCAGGGTGTGGATCTGTGGGGCACAGCTGCCGATCGTGATAGACTTTTTAGAATCCAGAAACGCGCTCTGCGGATAATCGATGGACAACCCATTGACCATCCCGCACGATCTCTTTTTAAAAAACACAAAATTCTGACGTTGCCCTGTTTACATTTTAAACGCATGTATGTATGTCAGGAGAAACCTCCATATGTACATAAGCAGTGCGCCGGCCCGCGCGCGCCCGGCCCGCCGGCGGCCCGTCCTGGTCGCGCCGCGACGCCGGCTCGCCAAGTCCCGAAAGTCACTCAGCATCATGGGAGTAACTCTGTACAATTCAGTGCCGACTGATATAATCGATTTGACAAGTGACGAGATCTTCAAAAACAAGCTTAAACAGTTGCTTACTGAACACGCGTACTATAGCATAGATGAATTTATTGAAAAGTCGGGAGAGCGCTGACCCAAAACTAAAAATCACGGTATTTTTAATGATAATCAATTATGTATAATGTGAATTTAATAATAATGTATATAATGTATATTGTATAATGTATACTTGTTAATTTCATTTAATAATAATTTATATAATGTATATTGTAGGTATTTGATGATATGACTTGTAAAATGTATATTTTATTAATAAAGATCTGAATCTGAATCTGTCACTTTCCATCAGGCGATCCGTTCGCTCGTTTGCGCTTATGACATAAAAAAAAGTGAAGAAAAGGAATGAGAGCCAGGAAGGAAGCACAGCTCTTCTCAAATACTTACTGGTAACAGTGAATTGCTGCTTGTCTTTAAGGTACGCAGCACTGTTGATAGACGCGAACACGTGGTAGTTGATGACGTCACCGACAGCTAGTGAAATGTCAGGCAACTCGACCACCCAGCGTCCGTTGGTCGCTGATGTGACTTCGCCATGGAGCTCACCCACTTGGTCTGAGTCTATCTTTCTGTTCACGTTGCCTTGGAACACGAACAGCGCTAGGTTTGGGGCATCTGGAATACATAAATGATCAATTATACAATGTTTTTATTTAAATACATACGTAACAAGTTTACTCACGTTGTAAAAGTCGATACGCGATTCATCTTCAGGAGCTACGATCAGTCGCGCTGTAACGCTCTGTTCGGTTAGTGCGGACGAAACCTTAGCAAGTGACGTAGTGAGTGTTGTGTGCAACCCGGCAATTTACATAGTGTGTGATGATGGGGTAGATTTTCGTCCCCACTGGTGACGTCCGTACCTATTAGCAGCCGGGCGGAGAGAGCTTTAGCGCGCAATTTTCGAATGGCTGGCTGGTAGCTTCTGAAGATGTATCGCGTACCGATTCGAAACATGTAGAGCGATATTCTACTTCTACGATGTGAGTAAACCCGTTTCACATGTATTTTAATATGCCTGAGACTCGCGAGAATTTTCTATATAAAAGTGTATTTAATTCAGTAAATAAAGGAGTTTCACCTTACAAACGGTCCGGTAGTTTTGAATTTTTTATATGTTGTCTAGGATGGTTAGTCAGTGTTTAAAATGCAAAATGCACAATTCCCCCCCTCCGCGCCCGCCGCCATATTGAAAAAACCGGCACGTTCTTCATAATTTTGCTCATATCTTCCTTTAGGAGCATTTTAACTAGAAGAAAGCTCTGACAATGTTATAGAGAGATAAATTTACTACATTCTCCATTTTATATTTTGTTTCTAGAACAGATAGGTACGGAGATATGCACATTTAAAACAACGTAAAAAATCGCAATTTCCAACTCAAAAACAAACTTCTGGATTGTATCTTCGTTTAGGAGCATTTTAGCTAGAACAGTGCTTGACCAATGTTGTAGAGAATTAAGTTTGCTATAATTTACATTTCAGATTTTGTTTCTAGGACAGATAATTACGGAGATATGTAAAAAATAAAGTCACATTTTCCGAAAATGTATGTAAAAATGGACATGAGTTTTATAAGCAATATATTCCCAACATGCAGGGATCGGATACCGTTATTTTTGTATTACCGTTATTGGTCACGTGACGCTAAACCAAAATGAATATTGGTAGTGGTTTCGTTTACCGGTATTATAACGTTATTCACATAATACCGTTATTTAGCAAATTCCGTTTCTGTTTAACAAAATTAACCGTTTAATTTGATTTTGACAGAGATAGAATGAGTCGTTCTGTGTTGCGATTTTGATTTTACGTACGATTTTGTTTATGTCACTCGCATTTGACTCTCGTCGCGGTAGTCGCAGCGCAGCAGAGTGATTTGATTTGATTTTCCGCAGTTCATGTGGTTTGGTGTGCGTTTTTGTCTTGTAAGTTAAAAAAGGAGTAATGTATGTATATATGTATCTAAGTATATAAGTATTTATGTTCGTCCGCGATTATCTCGCGTTTGGCTGAACCGATTTTGATGCGGTTTTCAGAAAAGAATTTGTTACACTTAGGAGAAGATTAACGTAATTCGACTTACGTAAAAAAGAGGATCTCAGTTTGACCCATATGTTTGTCTGCATTCATGTGTATTAGATTACATTTGAATCCTGTAGTCAGATTGTTTAATTATTTTTAAGGGTCCTCGGGATGCCGATTACGAGAAAGATCCATTTTGAAATCCAAGATGGCGGACATTATTTTTTCTTAAAAATCGATATGGGTGTCATTTCCAAGGTTCCTCGGGGTTCCGATTACGAAAATGACATCCATTTTGAAATCCAAGATGGCGGACATTATTTTTTCTTAAAAATCGATATGGGTGTCATCTCCGAGGTTCCTCGGGGTTCCTGATACGAAAATGACGTCCATTTTGTGATTTTGAAATCAAAGATGGTGGACATAATTTTTTCTTAAAAATCGATATGGGTGTCATCTCCAAAGTTCCTCGGGGTTCCGATTACGAAAATGAGATCCATTTTGAAATCCAAGATGGCGGACATTATTTTTTCTTAAAAATCGATATGGGTGTCATCTCCGAAGTTCCTCGGGGTTCCGGATACGAAAATGACGTCCATTTTGAAATCCAAGATGGCGGACATTATTTTTTCTTAAAAATCGATATGGGTGTCATCTCCAAGGTTCCTCGGGGTTCCGATTACGAAAATGACATCCATTTTGAAATCCAAGATGGCGGACATTATTTTTTCTTAAAAATCGATATTGGTGTCATCTCCAAGGTTCCTCGGGGTTCCGGATACGAAAATGACATCCATTTTGAAATCCAAGATGGCGGACATTATTTTTCTTAAAAATCGATATGGGTGTCATCTCCAAAGTTCCTCGGGGTTCCGATTACGAAAATGAGATCCATTTTGAAATCCAAGATGGCGGACATTATTTTTTCTTAAAAATCGATATGGGTGTCATCTCCAAGGTTCCTCGGGGTTCCGATTACGAAAATGACATCAATTTTGAAATCCAAAATGGCGGACATAAATTTTTCTTAAAAATTGATATGGGTGTCATCTCCAAGGTTCCTCGGGGTTCCGATTACGAAAATGACATCCATTTTGAAATCCAAGATGGCGGACATTATTTTTTCTTAAAAATCGATATGGGTGTCATCTCCAAGGTTCCTCGGGGTTCCGGATACGAAAATGACATCCATTTTGAAATCCAAGATGGCGGACATTATTTTTCTTAAAAATCGATATGGGTGTCATCTCCAAAGTTCCTCGGGGTTCCGATTACGAAAATGAGATCCATTTTGAAATCCAAGATGGCGGACATTATTTTTTCTTAAAAATCGATATGGGTGTCATCTCCAAGGTTCCTCGGGGTTCCGATTACGAAAATGACATCAATTTTGAAATCCAAAATGGCGGACATAAATTTTTCTTAAAAATTGATATGGGTGTCATCTCCAAGGTTCCTCGGGGTTCCGATTACGAAAATGACATCCATTTTGAAATCCAAGATGGCGGACATTATTTTTTCTTAAAAATCGATATGGGTGTCATCTCCAAGGTTCCTCGGGGTTACGATTACGAAAATGACATCCATTTTGAAATCCAAGATGGCGGACATTATTTTTTCTTAAAAATCGATATGGGTGTCATCTCCAAGGTTCCTCGGGGTTCCGATTACGAAAATGACATCCATTTTGAAATCCAAGATGGCGGACATTATTTTTTCTTAAAAATCGATATGGGTGTCATCTCCAAGGTTCCTCGGGGTTCCGATTACGAAAATGACATCCATTTTGAAATCCAAGATGATGGACATAATTTGGGCCATCCTAATCTCGTACAGACTGTTGTCCGGGATGTCTTCGGTATAATGTCGGGACAGCTTGGCTCTTGGATCACCTACCAAGCTGTCAACGGGCTTTGCGACCGAAGTGTATAACTGACCATAGAACCTCTCGATCTCGCCTAGAACCTCTGCTTTGGTCGACGCTATGCTGCCATCTTCCCGTTTCAGCTTGGTCAGCTGGCTTTGTCCAATAGACTTGTCCTTTGCGAACACTTTGGAGCCTTTGTTCTGCTCAATGGTCTCTTTAACACGGTTCGTATTAAAGAGCCGCAGATCATGTCGCAAGGACTTCGATATACGTCTATTAAGCTGCCTATATGACCTCGCGTCATCGGGAGACTGCAACTGTACCGAGCGTCGTTCAGCCATGAGGTTTAAGGTTCGATCAGACAATTTCTGAGCTCTATCTTTACGGCGGGGTCTGAAAAACTTAGACCCTACCGCGTGGACAGTTTCCACTAGCCCGTCGTTGATCTCGTCCACTGAGAAAAAGTTCTCCAGACAAGCGAAGCGGTTGGAGAGCTCGAGTTGAAAGCTCTTGGGGTTTTGAATATGGGCCCGAGTAGGTCGGAGCGTAGACTTCATCAGACTGGACCTTTCCAGTTTAACATTGATATGCAGTGTGCCTCTTACGATTCGATGATCACTGCCGGTCTTTACCCTATTGATCACAGACACATCACTGAAAATCCGTTTCTTGTCGGTCATAATGAAGTCAATCTCGTTTCTCGTGGAACCATCGGGGCTTATCCAGGTCCATTTCCTGTGAGGCGGCTTCTGGAAGAAAGAGTTCATCATGAAGAGTTCCTCTTTCTCTAGAAAGTCGGCCAGCCTCTGTTCCCTAGGGTTCCGTTGCCCGTATCCAAATTGCCCCACTCTCAACTCATCACCGCTGTTCTTGCCCACCTTTGCATTGAAGACACAACAAATAAGAAATAATAATTGCCTCATAATTGAGAATTAGTTCTTCTGGTTGAGAGTCCATTTTACAACAATGTCATGATATGTTCAAGACTAATCAAAATCACAAAGACTAATCTAACTGACAGTGTTTTGAGTGGCCAGTTAATGGTGATAAGGTAAAGCATTTATTAGAATATATAATCGTAAAGAATATTATTTGCTATTTCATTCTAAACTGTCAGTTCCATGGAACAATTTAAAAAATCAAGTTTGCCATGTGTTCTATAGACCAACTTTAAATACTGCCATATGAGTTTGTTCCACAGTATTCTAGTTCTATAGAACAAATAATATTTGGCAATCTTTTAAGTTCTATGGAACAATTAAAAATTAAAATATCACTTACTTCAATGACGTCACAGTTCCATGGAACAAATGGGAATCACTCCCGTTTGTAAGGCCACACATAGTACTTTAGTCTCTATTCACCATATTAATTTTATTCCCAGAACATTAAGTAGGCATTAATTAGTTAGCGCAAATAAACTTAATTTCTCTAATTTAAAAATTCACGTCAATATTAAAAAAGAACACCGTGTATAATAATTAATTATACCTATCTCGCTGTGCGGTTCCAAAGTACATCCACACAGGGAATTACCTCTACATAACGGGCAAACATGTTTTTCAACAGCTAACAGGAAACTGGTTTTTGTATTTAAATTATAATTAAATTAATATTATTGCCATTTTAATCATTATATTCATTATCTTAATTAAGTGTTGTTTGGTTTATAAGGAAGGAAGAAGAACAACGGATTGTAATGAAATTTAAACCGACTTTAGAAATAACACGTTGTTAATCCGGATAACATTCAATATTTACTAAACTATTATTTACCTATGCTTATTGATTGCAATATGACGTGTTTACACAGGATATAAAAATACCAATCTACCAACTTTCCATAAAAGTACACACTATTTATGGAAGTTGGTACTTAGATAATATCTATTATGGAATACGCACGTGTCATTAATTCATAATATTGATAAAGCCAGTGCGAATTGCAGACTAAATGCCAAATGGAATTTTCTACCAGTCAAACAGAGATAGGTATTATAATTATCATTATTATCGCAAGTCAGACACACTCAAAACATTCATGTAAACATAAACAAAATAAGTTTTCTCGCAATTTTGCTAACATAATATTTTTACTTATTTTCGTTGACAACCATGCAAGAGGCCTTATTCCTTTTAAAATACTGCTTGTTTTAGACATTTTCTCTATGATCAAAAATGTTTCTTAACATATTATGGATGTTACAACCTAGAACAGGGCTATTGGGATTTATTGGTAGATATATATTTGAAACCTACAGTTGGAATATTTCATTTATAATTTTTGTTTCAAAAACTACTCGAAATTGACTAAATTCACGCGGAAAATTAGTACTATTCAACTTTTTTTCGACTGCACGCAATGAAAACATGAAATAGCTATGTTACTAGTACCTATATAGAACTCGGAGAATAAAGAGAAGTACTATCACTTCAAAAAGTTAGTTGAAATTATCAATATATTTGTCATAATAAAAAGGGAAAAAAAATTAAAAGCAATAAGGCATCTCAAATAGGTTAGTATATTAAACTGTTGATACAAAGATCAAATCTCAAAGAAAAGTTGAAATCCTGAATCCAGAGGTCCCGGGATCGATCTCCGGGCTCTTCCACTAGGTTACGCTGTGATCTTTATATCACGTGTGGTGAAAATAATGGTGTGTACACATTAACACAAAAATTAGACATTACATATTTCAGAAATTTATAGGTAAGTATGTATATGTTTACCTGGTATGGAGGCTCGGAAGCCTTTAGGCTTGAACGCCTGTATCGTCACATCGGGCACGTTATACGTGTCATCGGCCTTCACCAGAGCACAGATCACAAACACAGAGAGCAGACGAATACACGCGGGCACGGCCATCTTTATACTAAGTAAATGTAGTATCATGGTCGGCTTGCCGGCTTAGGTGCAACTTAAGAGGCCTTATTCCTTAAAAAAAAAACCTTATTCATAATTTCAATCAACTTCTTGAAGTGAATAATACTTTTCCCTGAGTACTAGATAGTAACATAGTACCTATTGACGAAAATAAGTTGAAAAACCAAATTAAAATAAGGTAAACGCAGGTATCAACGACCCATCGAAAATCTGCAGGTAATACCGACCTATAAATTGAAAGTCAATTTTTACGCTTCCTGTACTATTCTAGATATAGATAGCTGAAGCTACGCACACGTTGGTTCCTAGACCATCATTTACTTTAGCGATAGTGTGTGTGAAAGTGCAAAAAAGAGACAAAATAACCCAGTTTGTGCGGAGACAGCCTGGGTGAAGTTCACGTCGTACTAGGCCTTAATCCATCAGGTAAAGCACGTGACTTTTCTACTGAAGCGATTTATTTGAATAAGTGAGTGCTATACTTTTTGTTGTGTTATTAAATATGTTCCGTTGAGTGTCAGTTCTGGATTTCATACCACATTTTATTGGAAAAAAAGCTATTTGAAACGATAAAACCTTAAAATAAAATAGGACGGTCTTAGCTTCATCAGTTTTAGTTGTGGCAGCTATCGCCGAGTCATAAGTCGTTAATGGCCTCAGCATAGTGTTTCGGTTTTTTTCTATATTGTGTTATTATATGACAATAACACAGGTAGTTCAATAGACCAATTGAAATTCAAACATCTGTTCTTTGTCAAAATGTATTAGCGACCTACGTATTGTTGTCTACTTTCTTTTTTATTACGCTTTTATTTTAACCAATATTGACATATTTTTGGAAGGTCGACTCATGCATCGTTACATTTATAAATATTTGTTTTTTGTTTAAAACTGTATGCATGGGTACATATTTCGTGTTATATTTATTCATTACGATCTGATTTATAGTCAGAAGGTGTAACTTAATAATAAATACCTACTTTTTATGAGTCGCTAATACATCATATGCTTGCACTTACAAATTTTATTACCGACCCATAAGTCGATAATGGCCTCAGAATAGAGTTTTGTTTTTTTCTCTTTTATGTCATTATATGACTATAACACAGGTATTTTAATAGCCCAATTTAAATAAAAACATCGGTTCTTTGTAAAAATATATTAGCGACATACGTATTGTTCTCTACTTTCTTTTTTATCATGTTGTTAATTGAACTAATAATGACATATTTTTGGAAGGTCGATTCTTGAATTGTTACATTAAAAATTATTGTCTTTTGTTTAAAACTGTGTGCATGGGTTCATATTTCATGTTATATTAATTCATTATAATCTGTTTTAAAGTCAGAAGGTGTAACTTAATAAAAAATACCTAGTTTTTATGAGTCGCTGATAAATTTTATGTTTGCACTAACAAATTGTATTAGCGATCCATAGGGGTCGGTAGTAGCAACAGTAAGAAGCTATTACCGATCGTATATAGATTATTGTATATCTCACCTACTTTGTGACCGGACAATTTCTTTGTTTTTTGTTTAAAACTGTATGCATGGGTACATATTTCTTGTTATATTTATTCATTACGATCTGATTTATAGTCAGAAGGTGTAACTTAATAATAAATACCTACTTTTTATGAGTCGCTAATACATCATATGTTTGCACTTATAAATTTTATTACCGACCCATAAGTCGTTAATGGCCTCAGAATAGAGTTTTGTTTTTTTCTCTATTATGTCATTATATGACAATAACACAGGTACTTTAATAGCCCAATTTAAATAAAAACATCGGTTCTTTGTAAAAATATATTAGCGACATACGCATTGTTCTCTACTTTCTTTTTTATCACGTTGTTAATTGAACTAATAATGACATATTTTTGGAAGGTCGATTCTTGAATTGTTACATTAAAAATTATTGTTTTTTTGTTTAAAACTGTGTGCATGGGTTCATATTTCATGTTATATTAATTAATTACAATCTGTTTTAAAGTCGGAAGGTGTAACTTAATAAAAAATACCTACTTTTTATGAGTCGCTGATAAATTATATGTTTGCACTAACAAATTGTATTAGCGATCCATAGGGGTCGGTAGTAGCAACAGTAAGAAGCTATTACCGATCGTATATAGATTTTTGCGATCGTTGATAGCTGCATAAAAATCGTTAATAGCTTCACAGGCATTTTTGTGAGTCGGTATTAGCAACAATCGACTTCGTCGTTATATAAATTATTTTATACAGTATAGACCTTTATTCAGTAGCCTTTAACATAGAAAATATAGAATTTACACATAATACAAACGTAAAAAAATAAAAACGTGAATCTGAGAGCAATCAGCATCCTTAAAAATGATGGTTCATTTTGAAATTGCCTTAAGGGGGTCGGTAATACCTGCGTTTACCTTAATCAATGAAAAATTCAAACTGTAGGTTTCAAATATGGGTGTGTAATGTTTTGCATAACAACAATTTGCGAATTTTCATTTTGCATAAAACGAATTGCATAATTTCAACCTGCATAAGTGATCATATAGCATAAAAACAAAATACATACAAACGAATTGCATAATTTCGAAAATTATAATATAGTTTAATTGCATAATAGACTAATAGCATAATAGTCACTTTGTATACTATACCATTGTCATATCATACTTTTTTCATAATAACTTAAAGCATAAATGTTGCCTAAATAAATACATCCAAAAAATATAATATTTTTTTCTTATTCATTCTTCCCCATTTCCGAGCCAAATTCGGAGCAGTTACCTTTTAAGGGTCATAAAAAAAACCCTAACCTACCTATCTCTGGGAGCAGTTTCGTTTTTAGGGTTATAAAAAAAAATAACCCTAACCTACCTATCTCTTGGAGCAGTTTCATTTTTAGGGTCATAAAAAAAATAATCTTAACCTACCTATTTCTCGGAGCAGTTTCGTTTTCAGGGCGCAAAACCCTAACCTACCTATCTCTGGGAGCAGTTTCGTTTTAAGGGTCATAAAAAAAATAACCCTAACCTACCTATCTCTTGGAGCAGTTTCCTTTTTAGGGTAAAAAAAACCCTAACCTACCTATCTCTTGGAGCAGTTTCGTTTTTGGGGTAAAAAAAACCATAACCTACCAATTTCAGTACTCACAACAACTTTTTATCAGGACTTATTTGATAGGTATGATATTTATGCAACTTGATAATTATTTTAAGTGTTTTTATGAGTTTTCTTAATTATTCTGAATGAATGTTATACCAAGTGACATTATGACTTATGAACATTATAACGAATGTTATTATGATTATTAATGGTTATGATGTTTAAATATTATGCTTGACAAAATTATGAATATTGTTTTTATGCAATGTGTTTATTATGCACTTTGAAAGTAGTTAAATGAAAATATGCTAAAAGTTTTTATGCAAATTGAACCGCACCCTTCAAATATATGGCAATGGCCCTGTTCTAAGTAGTTACATTGATAATATGTTAAGAAACATGTTTGATCACAAAGAAAAAATTCAAAAATAATCAGCATTTTTTGAACGGATAAGGAGCCTTAAGAGCAATTGGCAAAGCGGTTGGATATTCAGATAATGAGATAAAAATATAACAAAAACAAAACAAAGATAGAAACAGTGAACAAGTTTTAGCCCCTGACCAGGGTTGAAACTGGTATGGTACCTTTTGCCATGCCGGAGCGATACGCTCTGACCAATTAAGCTACAGAGTCTGGTCAATTGGTCTGGTAAATAGGTTTATTGGTGACAGCGTATCAACCCGGCATGGCATAAGGTACCAGTTCAAATCTGGTCAGGGTCTAAAAAAAAATCACTGTTTCTATCTTTGTGTTTGTAATATAAGTACAAGAAATAGTGATTAATTTAACTTTAAAATTATTTTTGAAAAACAATCGAGATAAATAATTTTATTATTTACGTATGGCATCATTTGTCATGCTGCTAACAGAGTAAAGTGGAAACAAATTGCAAAAGCGGTCATCTACAAACACATCATCATCGAGACACTACTGTGACAAGATTATGACGACTAGAAAGAAGACCGTTGCTCAATCTCGTAATCTGATCGAATAATTTAATAGGAAAGTATCAGTTCCTCGCCGGTAAGAAGTCAATTCTCATTTTACAATTCGATATTAAGTTTTAAAATTAGGATGACAGGTACGAGTATCGGAATTGACACCTTACCGTCGGGGCTGGTCGGGGCATTATGGTTACTTCTTTTGAAACACGCTTTTCTTATCCATTCGATTTGATACGTCATTGAGAAGGTTATGGGACGACATATTAAACTACATCTACGTGTTACGTAGTTTTCTCACAAAAGTTTGTAAACACCCGAGTCAACCATCCCACTGCCTTCTTGAATTGAAGTGAACAGGCTGTTACTGATATAGCGAGGTCGTCTTCGGCTCCACAGTCATATACAATTACGTAATGAACCATCGTAGTAGTATCAATTATTCCTTTGAAAACGGTAACTGGAAAGTTACCGAAACTTCAGTGAGGCTCAATTAATTGCTACACGCGATATAATCCATTTAGATCGTTTTATTTAAATGTGTGACTGAAAAATAAAATACTTCCCGGCTTAGGCCTTCAATTTTGTATGAAAATCCTTTACAGTTCTCTCGAGTTGTTCCGCCCGAAACGTTATACTTCGTGAAGCCTGTTATAACGCATGTCATGCATGCTGTTGTAACGCATTTCATGATAATGTCAGATTTTAACCAAAATTTAAAAAAAAGCAATGTTTAATTCCGTCTTGAACTTTATGTTAAATGAAACAAGGTTTTAGGTTAAGAACCCACAACCAAGACAAGGAAAATGAATCTAATAAACAATGAAACGTCTATATTTTTAGTCATAGTCACCATTCATCGAATTGTTAGTTGTTCCAACATCCCTATTGAATTAAGACCAGAAAACGGGTTATAAAATCATGGGTTTACCTAAAATATTTCTCATTTCCATATGTGCAAGTACTGTGGTTTGTTTTGATTCGAATTATAAAGTGCCAAACGCGACAGTGGAAGCATTTTATCCAAAAGGATTCACGGTCTCTATACCAGGTTAGTTTAGAATTAGTCTAGCTAGTAACATCAGGACTTTTTGATTTCACCCTTAAATTGGCAGAAAAAAAAGATTGGATAAAACAAACTATTCTAGTTTGATTATGCGCCAACCATGGCAGGTTATGCGCCAACCGTCAAAACATCTATTCAATATACGTCTCGTCTCTGAAGATTTATTTCTCTCTTTCTTTCAGATGACGGTTTTACACTCTTTGCATTCCATGGCAACCTCAACCAACCAATGGATGGTTTGGAGGCCGGGAAATGGGCCAGAGACCACATAAAACCTAAAAATGGCCGGTGGACCTTCCGAAACTCGGATGCTCACCTGAAAATCGGCGATACCATCTATTATTGGATATACGTCATCAGAAAAGCAGACGGTCTAGGGTACAGATTGGAGGATCAGAAGTGGACTGTTAAAGGTACAAACGAAGCCACAGTTAACAGTACAGACTTTATAACGTTGCTATAAGTTTTCTATCCGTTTAAAAATAGACATCCGGGTAGCAAACATGCTGTATAAGAGTTTGTGCAGCCATTATAACTCTAATTTAAGCTGTATAAAGGCTGTATACCTTATGCAGCCTGTGTGCTATTTACTTAGGCAGTAATTGGTATCTTCGATGTTCTTAAAAATAAACGTTAAATTAAGAAAATGTGTGACAGTCGCGGAAACCGAAGAAAATATTAAAAAACGTTAAGGTAAAAAAATTGCATACTTACACAGCTCCTAAATAATTTGACAGAGTGGGGCACTACAGATGAAGGTAACTATCGGTATCTCTTTGTCAAAACTCAGAAAGCACGACGGTTTCTTAACTCTCGACATAATTCTGAATATACTTCAAACGTTACAATACCAAGAATTATAAAATTTGTGAAGTAAATTAGTTTTTTCAATGTCGTACGATTATTAAGAAAATAGTTGTTTTGTTTCTTATATTATAAATAGTCTGTTCTGTTTTTTTTTAATGGGAAGCGGTATTTCATCTTATCCATATAACTATGAAAGTAACTTTACACGACCCTGAGAAAGTGCAGTTTTTCAATAATTCGCGGACAAGATTGTTGGAAAAGTACCCATCCGAAATTGACTGAGGTTATAAGTAACAATAATGTATAACATCTTTTACCTTTTTTCCAGAATATGCTCAAGGCACCCCCAACGTAAACCCCTCAGACTCCATTCCCGTGGGTTTTCCATGTACCCTCTCCAGCACGCTCCTATCGGTACCTGGTTATGTCTGCAAGGGCCAACTGTTGTTCGAGGACCGCTTCAACTCGCTTGAGAAGAGAAGGTGGAAGCCAGAAATCATGTTCCTTGGAGAACCAGTAAGGCTTCATTTTAAGGCTCTTTCATCGATTGAAATGATGCGTAAGAATTCGCTTTCGGTTGCGCCGTGAAATGGCAGCAGGCTCTGATTACTTTTTGATGTTTTTAACCACTTAATTGCTTTTGGTAACCACGGTTTCTTGTCACAGCTCTTATTTTATATATAAATATCATCATCATCATAGGCCCTTCAGTCTATTACAGACGATTTGTCTGCGAAGCACCGTCTTTGGTGGTGTAAATTTATCTTAATATCCCTATTAAGTGAGTATATATGACTATTGAAATAAAATACCAGTAATCGAAAATATTGGCCATAAATAAAAATACGTGTGATCGTCTAGTACTAAATGTAGGACCCATTTTACGTTGTGTTAAAGAAATCGGATTAAAATAAATCCGACTTCAATGAATAAAATTAGAAAGAAAATAAAATCCGCAAAAGAAGAAAAATAGTTTCGGTTTAAAATAAAACCTTCCTTATTAAAATAAAATTAATAAATCAAAATCCGTAATAAAACGAAAACATCGGTTTAAAGTAAAACCGTCCGCAATAAACAAAAATAATTAAAAGGAAATTCGGAATAAACAAATTTCGGTTTAAAGTAAAACCGTCCGCAATAAACGAAAATAATAAAAGGAAAATCCGTAATAAACAAATTTCGGTTTAAAGTAAAACCATCCGTAATAAAATAAATTCAACGCAACGCAATAATTCCGATAAAACATGAATTATAAAATGTTAAAGTAATTCAAATAAAATTTTAGTGAACATGCAAACTCACCCAAATCAGCATAAGCTAAACCAGAATAAAATTAATTAAATCATTTTATAATTAAAATATATAATAGTAAATATCGTAAAACTAAATTATATTAAATATTAAATATTGAAAGTGAACTCTGGCTCGATGATAAACAACGAAGACCTGAAAACCCGACTTCAAAGGGACCTTAGGAAGTTAGACCTTTAGGTCAAAAGGGGAAACCTAACTTATTGTTATTTTTTTTTTTAAAGAACCGAGTCTCCCTTCACGCCTATAACTCGGCCTCGCAAGTAAATCGTTAAAGCCTCACAGTCGGCCCGATTTCACTTGCCCAACGACCTTATTGTCCGCCTAACTAACTCATCAAACAATCAGACCGTCTCACTTATCATTCCTTCGACACCATCACATTTATCACAATCACTTTTATCCTTCTCTCTCAAAATTACGCATATTGCTAATAAACTTACGCTAAACAGTCATGCTAAGCATTTTACGCGCTGCTGAATTTACGCTTCCAATCCTACATCGATTCATGCATCACGCGGTATTTGTGACAAACATAGAGGGTGTGTGAATTTGTACAAGGTGCTCTGAATATCATTTATATGCAATAACATCCACTGTACAGTAAAACCTCAAAGATGCAATACTCCCCACCTTCACACACGACGCAGATGTCAGGGGTTAGTGGGGTACATCCCAGGAGTTACAAAGCAAATATTACAAAACATACAAACGACTCCAGGCCTTGGATGTGTACCTATAGTGTTGTGGTATGGTTCCAGACTTCTAAAACATTGACACGTCGCTGCTTTAGGCTAGAACCACGATTTGGCATTCGGATAAGCGCGACCTAGTGTCCGGCACTTTCCTATTCCAAGTGTACCTAATGTGTGTGTGTGTGCAAATAGACTAATCGTGTGGTGTGTCAGCTAGTGCATGTAAGTGTATATGTGTGTGTGAGTGAGTGTATGTTCTCTGTAGCCAGTGTAAAACACTGAGTATAAAGTGTGTGTGTATAGTTTTTTTTTATTATAGGTCCTCTATCTTGTCGCAAACATGTACACAAAAAGCGGTAGACGTAAGACACTACAACCACAATGGAATATCAGGTAAGGCAATTAGTGGTGATATGTGAGATAATAGTAGCCCTTCCTTTACCCATCACGATCGCAGAGTCGTACATCTATTTTTGCATTGCAACATTAATTTACGCATAAAGCAAAATGACCTAAATTCTAATCTAATTCATAACGAGTCGACCTAACAACCCATAACATGAGGTGTCATTCCTATAATCTTCTTCAGCATCTCTGGCAGCATCAGGTAATTGCAGAAGTGAATTGACAACAACATATAATTATGTCGAATGTGACATAATAAGGAAGAATGCAAGAGAATAACCCGAGAAATGCAGAACACAGCAACTCGAAGCTCTGCACCTAGATATTAAATAAATAAATTGTACTCCCTGTTATACCAAATACAACATTAACATAAATTAACACTAGCACTTAAAGTATGTAAACAATTGTCCATTGTCCGTAAGATATATAAGATAGACGGCGTGAACGATTCCGAAACCTAAGTTAGCACTCGCGGTTCGTGTTTAATTTAATCACTTGTTCGTCACTAATAAAACCCATTCTATTTAAAATATTTTAGAAATTGATTTTAGTTAATTCAGTAATAGAGGGTGCTAGTTTATGCGCGCGCGCGTCCCGGACCAGCTCCCAAGCCCAACTCTCCAAATCCCGACCCTGTGTTTTTTTCAAAACAATATTTCACACATAACAATATATGCGAAACTAAATGACCTAACACCTGTAAAATACTATTAATATACGCCCTTTTGTTTTAAAGGACAACGCATACAAAAGAAAATAGGATGAACGCATATGTCAATCCAATGTTCATAAGACCTTTTTCCTATTAGGTGTAAACGAGCTAAGCACTTGAAATCATATCAACTCTAAGAAATGTCAGGGGTGACCAACTTGTCACCAAATTATTATAATTAATTAATTGTCAGCATTGTGAAACTGAAAGCCTTTAAATATCTTTCATAATATAATTTGACCTTGAAACTGGTTTAAATTAATAATTTTAACTAAGAATTATTTATGTTCGACATAAATATAATTATTACCTTGTCAGTTAAATGAGTTTATTCATATAAATAACAAGTAATATTCCACCTATCTAGAAGAGAATTTTCATGCGTATATTTTATAAAATTATTATTTTTCATTATAATTACCTAGCGGACCGCATTGCCCAAAAGGTTGACTATCCCTGACTGTAATAAAATAGCCAAATTTATTGCGTGTTTAGATAACAAATGCTGACTCTAGATGTTTTGCTTCTCACGTCTGAAACTCTAGAAGTTTATCTTTTTGACGATTTATATGCTGATTTATTAGTTCCTTTAGTAAACACTAGAAACTAGACTCCACAATAGAGTCTTTGTTCTAAGGTTAATTCGTATTAAATAAAATTATTCTGATAATATTGTAACACATTTATTATATTATTAAAGGTACTGTGAACCTTGTGTTTACAGAGCGCCCTCAGATAGAAGATACAATTTTACAATAGAAAAGCGGAAAATTGTGAAGCTATCTCAGAATAACTACATCATAGACATCATAGTCTTTAGTTTGAATTAATATGTAGGTACTGTGTCATAGTTGCGTAGGCTACATAAAGTCTTACGTTCACACTGCGCCCTCAGATAGATGATACAATCTTGCAAGGAAAAAAAAAAACGAAAATGTGTAGCTATCTAATGTAATCCTAATTTTATTATTAATTATTATCTATGTTAATGTTAACAATGGTTTTATACTAATGTAAAATATATTTTAATTTTGATCAATGTTGAAATTAACATAAGTACGTTACTTTTTTTTTTTTTTTTTTTTATCGCAATTGACATATTTATGCATCTAACTTAATAAAATAAAATCCTTAAGTTGGTTATAACCATTACACTAAATATCCTATTGTTTTTTTTTATACTAAATTTAGAATTCTTACGCAAAATGGGACGCCTTAATAAAATTACTTATTTTTTACTTGTATAATATCGTTCTAAATTAAAAGGGTTATAATTGCCTATAATTTTCTTTGTCTTTGGATCAACTAACGTATACGTGTTCTCATATGGGATTGATCCAATTACATACGGCCCCTCATACTTTAAAAACAATTTGGAAGCTTCATGCTTTGTTGCATCAGACTTTGGATGCGTTCTTAACTTAACTAATTGTCCTATCTCATAGTTGATCAAACGATGGTTTGCATTGAAATATTGTTTTCTCTTTTCAGCACTTAGCTGTAAATTCTTAGCAGCCAATAAACGAGCTTGCTGTAGAGTGTCTGTAGTTGTATCTATAATAACTGATGTATTTTCGATCGGTGAAACATATTGTTTGCCGTACAGTAAGTAATATGGTGTATATCCGTTACTTTGATGAACTGTCCTATTATGAGCATCTTCTACGTTATTTAATACATGCGTCCACTTTGAATGTGAATCATGACAATGAATTCGTAACATGTTGCCTAGTTCTCTATGAAATCTTTCTGTACTATTTGGTCTTGGATTATACACTGACGTATGAGTAGCCCTGATTGACAATTCCTTTAATCCATTGAGCCAACCCTTTGAAGTAAATTGGCTTCCTTGATCTGTGACAATACATTTAGGATGAATTACATCACAAAACTTTCTTACACAAGTCAATACTGTCTTAGTCGTTGCTCGTTTTATCGGATAAAGTTTTACAAATTTTGACAGTACATCTTGTATTACAAATACGTAATGGCATCCAGACCTTCCTGTAGGTAATGGGCCGTACAAATCTGCCATTACTTTCTCACCTATTTCTTGTGCTAGTACCGGTTTACAAGGCCCAACCGTATTACAGTTATTTACCTTAGCTAATTGACATTTATGGCATGTTTTCAGCAAAGATTTTGTTCGTGATTTAAGCGAATGCCAGAAATATTTGCTATTTAATATTTTAATGATTTTATAACTTCCGGAGTGGCCAAGTTCCTTGTGATATTGATATATTAAATCATCTATTATTTCCTCTGGAATAACTAATTTTTGAAATTTCCCTCTTGCTGTTACATACAAAATTCCATTGCATAACTCATATACCCCTTCTCCCCCACGAACGGGCAAAACTGCGCTAGGTTCATTTTTTAGGGTATTTATAATTGAACTCAGTCTACTGTCTTTCATTTGATGCTGAGATATGTTCTTGAAATATTTTTTTAATACTTTAGTATTTTCTGTCGAAAAAACTACAATTTCAGGCATTTTTTGTCTATCCTCTTGTATGTCTCTAACTTCGCTCGAATAACGTGACAAAACATCCGCCGCGATGTTATCCTTTCCAGCTATATATTCGACTGAGTAGTCAAATTGATTTAAGTAAACAAGCCAACGAACTACTCTGCTACTATGCATTTTCCAAGTCCGTAAAAAGGTAAGAGAATGGTGATCAGTCTTAATGACAACCCTAACCCCTCTTAAATAACATTCGAATTTCCTTAAGCAATAAATTATTGCCCACATTTCCTGTTCAGACACTGTCCATCGTTTTTCAACGTCTGTTAATCCTTTGCTACAAAACCCAATAACTTGATGGTCCCCATTCGAGTCCAATTGATAAAGATACCCACCGATTGCATTTCCTGAACTGTCCGTTTGTAAGTAGAATGTTTTGTTGGGATCTGGGTATTTTAATATAACGCTTTCAATAAATAAATCCTTTATCTTTTCAAAAAGGGCCTGTTGTTCAGGACCCCAATGCCACTTAACCCCCTTTTTTAATAATTCGCACAAAGGTCTTATAGTGTGTCCATATTTTTTTATGAATCTTCTGTAGTAATTACATAATCCCAGAAATGCTCTTAAGTGTTTTATTCTTTTAGGCACAGGAAATTCCTTTATTGCCTTTACTTTTTCATTGTCCATCTCGATTCCATCAGGGGAAATGATATGTCCTAACATTTTTACACGTCGTAATAAAAATTGACATTTAGACAAATTACATGTTAATCCAGCTAATTCGAATCGTTCCAAAACTCGGTCTAAATGCATCATGTGATTTTCAAGATTACCTCTACTGTAACAACATACATCGTCTAAATAATTAGTACAAAATTCGCGTACTTCGAGTCCTAAAATTATATCCATCGCTCGAGTAAATCCTGACACTGAAGTTTTTAAGCCCTGCGGCAATCGTAAGTAAACATAGGACTTGTTATTAAATACAAAACCGGTATATTTGACACTATCTTCATGTAGTTTTATTTGAAAATATGCATTATTTAGATCTAGCGTCGATATGAATTTCACACCATGAAACTGTTGTAAGATCTCTGATATTACCGGTGGTTTCTCAGTTTCCCCTTCAATTCTTGTGTTTAACTCTCTGGCGTCCAACAAAATGCGCACAGTCCCATTTTTTTTTAATGTGTACGTTAAAGGACTAGCGTAAGGAGTGGCGGCTCTTTTGATAATACCTAATTGTTCAAATTCCCGAATTTTGTCCTCCACTTTGTCTCGATAGGCAAAAGGCACTGGATAAGGATATTTAGTAAATGGCGTATCGTTCAACATTTTTATTTTATGTTCATATAAATGTGTACACCCAGGTAAAGGAGAAAATACCTTTCTACGTTTAATAATAACTTCCATCAATGCATCTTTTTCATTTTGGTCAAGATCCAGATTATCAACATATTGCAAAAAATCTTCGTCCGTGAGTTCTCTACTCGTGCCAGGTTCCGACATTTCTACATGGTTAATGTCATTTAATAACAAATCCTCTGTCTGTTGACAGGATACTATTTCAGATTGATTTATCAAAATCTCTTTGTTATTTAAACTACCTATAATAATTTTGGACTCAGTTGCACAATCAATCATTACTTTGTTGTCTTCTAGCCAATTATAACCCAAAATTATCGGACGTATCAATTTATCTACTACTAAACATGGAGTATTAATTACATCTCCATCTATTAGCAAAGGAATTAACGCTAATCTATTAATACGCGCTGACCTTTGACCTATTGCTCCCCTTAATGTTAGACTGGCAATGGGAACAGTAGAAAATTTTTCATTTGAGGTTTCAAGACTCTCCAAAACGTCTCTCGCTATAGCCGTAACTTGTGAACCAGTATCAATTAAGAATTGAATCAATTGATTATTGATTTTCACAGTTATCTCTGGCAGAGTTGGCAACTCTCGGCCTATACTGTTTTTCTCAGTATATTCGGTTTCCTCAAATATAGAGGAAAATCCTGCATCTGGTTTAGTAACACAAATCTCAGTATTTTTTGTTATATTAGCTTTTTCTACCAAATGACAACTTAAAGCTTGCGTCATGACATCAAAATCTGTTTTGTTACTTGAATCTTTATTAGTAAAACCTATACCATATTTGTTTCTTTTATTTAATACAAAAATTGGAACTTTCAAATTTCCACTTCCCCGTCCTAAGGCGTCCCCGGGCATCCATCCCATATTTAACATCATTCTTAAGCTAAAATTACAGCAGACGACTCCTTGTCCTTCCGCCAAACCTGGAGTCGATGATTCAGCGGTGATTAGTTTTCCTTTTCTTTGTTTGATGTCGTGCGTTCAAGATCGATGACGTTGTTTCCTTCCGGAACCCAGGAATTTCCATAACCTTTACGGATATTTTCCAAAGCTGCCGAAGTTCTGACTATCTTGGATTTTTCTGCCTGTTGTATAAAGGATTTTGGTACTGTTTTTTCCATATCAGTCGTTGTATCCATTCCACCAAGGAATTCAACAGCTGCCTTTGCACCTCCGCGGCCCTTTATTAACCACATTCGGCGAATATCTTGAGGAAACTGCTGCATTATCTCGTCGACCAATTGTTGTTCATCATAATTTGGTAACATCTTTGCTTCATCATACAATTCTATAAAATGTTTTTTCATTGACTTCGATTCTTTAGAATTCCACTTTTCATTAATAATTTTCCTTTTTATACGGTTTTGTTCGTCCTTTCCCCAATACTCATTCATAAACTCTCGTTTGAAGTCTTCATATATATTCCAATTTTCGTTGTAAATTCGGGCCCATTTTCGTGCCGTTCCCGTAAGACAGTCTACAAGGACCTTAACATCATTTTTCTGAACTTTAGTTTTCTCCATGTATGTCTCTAGGTCTTCTATGAATGTTACAGGATGCGAGTTTGTCCCATCGAATGTAGGCTTTGAAGGACTCTATACCATTATTAGGCTATTATCGCTTCTTGGCATCTCTATGACTTGATTTGCAGGTTCGTCGCTCGACGATGATGATCCTCTTTCCAATACATCTAAGCGCTCCACAATCGGAGATATAGTTGAAGTTATAACATCACGAACCGTCGTCATTAATTCCGCAGATAACTCCGAAGAAAATGATGATATGTGTCTCGCGTCGCTTTCCGCAGCCTTACGCTTCCTCGACTCCATTTTGAATCGTGTATGTGTTTTTATTTTTCTTAATTTTTTTTTTTCACTTTAGCACTGGTTTGTCTTTAACCACTGAATTGTTTTTCACTGTCTGAATTTCTATGTTAAGTTGTTGAAAATTTAAGTCCTGTCTATAAAATAGTTTTTCTATATAAACTGGAAATATCAAAATGGATCCAACTAGACCAATTAGACATTTCTGGTTTAAATCAAACTTAGCGAATTACATTCTTATAAGGATTTGAGTGAATAAGCATCTTCTGGGTATAAAATCTAACTAAAACTCAGATTCGTTAATCAAGTAACAGAATTATGATTAAATCAGTTTTTAATGACTTGAATCCTGGTCACGCGGCACCACTGTAAATTTATCTTAATATCCCTATTAAGTGAGTATATATGACTATTGAAATAAAATACCAGTAATCGAAAATATTGGCCATAAATAAAAATACGTGTGATCGTCTAGTACTAAATGTAGGACCCATTTTACGTTGTGTTAAAGAAATCGGATTAAAATAAATCCGACTTCAATGAATAAAATTAGAAAGAAAATAAAATCCGCAAAAGAAGAAAAATAGTTTCGGTTTAAAATAAAACCTTCCTTATTAAAATAAAATTAATAAATCAAAATCCGTAATAAAACGAAAACATCGGTTTAAAGTAAAACCGTCCGCAATAAACAAAAATAATTAAAAGGAAATTCGGAATAAACAAATTTCGGTTTAAAGTAAAACCGTCCGCAATAAACGAAAATAATAAAAGGAAAATCCGTAATAAACAAATTTCGGTTTAAAGTAAAACCATCCGTAATAAAATAAATTCAACGCAACGCAATAATTCCGATAAAACATGAATTATAAAATGTTAAAGTAATTCAAATAAAATTTTAGTGAACATGCAAACTCACCCAAATCAGCATAAGCTAAACCAGAATAAAATTAATTAAATCATTTTATAATTAAAATATATAATAGTAAATATCGTAAAACTAAATTATATTAAATATTAAATATTGAAAGTGAACTCTGGCTCGATGATAAACAACGAAGACCTGAAAACCCGACTTCAAAGGGACCTTAGGAAGTTAGACCTTTAGGTCAAAAGGGGAAACCTAACTTATTGTTATTTTTTTTTTTAAAGAACCGAGTCTCCCTTCACGCCTATAACTCGGCCTCGCAAGTAAATCGTTAAAGCCTCACAGTCGGCCCGATTTCACTTGCCCAACGACCTTATTGTCCGCCTAACTAACTCATCAAACAATCAGACCGTCTCACTTATCATTCCTTCGACACCATCACATTTATCACAATCACTTTTATCCTTCTCTCTCAAAATTACGCATATTGCTAATAAACTTACGCTAAACAGTCATGCTAAGCATTTTACGCGCTGCTGAATTTACGCTTCCAATCCTACATCGATTCATGCATCACGCGGTATTTGTGACAAACATAGAGGGTGTGTGAATTTGTACAAGGTGCTCTGAATATCATTTATATGCAATAACATCCACTGTACAGTAAAACCTCAAAGATGCAATACTCCCCACCTTCACACACGACGCAGATGTCAGGGGTTAGTGGGGTACATCCCAGGAGTTACAAAGCAAATATTACAAAACATACAAACGACTCCAGGCCTTGGATGTGTACCTATAGTGTTGTGGTATGGTTCCAGACTTCTAAAACATTGACACGTCGCTGCTTTAGGCTAGAACCACGATTTGGCATTCGGATAAGCGCGACCTAGTGTCCGGCACTTTCCTATTCCAAGTGTACCTAATGTGTGTGTGTGTGCAAATAGACTAATCGTGTGGTGTGTCAGCTAGTGCATGTAAGTGTATATGTGTGTGTGAGTGAGTGTATGTTCTCTGTAGCCAGTGTAAAACACTGAGTATAAAGTGTGTGTGTATAGTTTTTTTTTATTATAGGTCCTCTATCTTGTCGCAAACATGTACACAAAAAGCGGTAGACGTAAGACACTACAACCACAATGGAATATCAGGTAAGGCAATTAGTGGTGATATGTGAGATAATAGTAGCCCTTCCTTTACCCATCACGATCGCAGAGTCGTACATCTATTTTTGCATTGCAACATTAATTTACGCATAAAGCAAAATGACCTAAATTCTAATCTAATTCATAACGAGTCGACCTAACAACCCATAACATGAGGTGTCATTCCTATAATCTTCTTCAGCATCTCTGGCAGCATCAGGTAATTGCAGAAGTGAATTGACAACAACATATAATTATGTCGAATGTGACATAATAAGGAAGAATGCAAGAGAATAACCCGAGAAATGCAGAACACAGCAACTCGAAGCTCTGCACCTAGATATTAAATAAATAAATTGTACTCCCTGTTATACCAAATACAACATTAACATAAATTAACACTAGCACTTAAAGTATGTAAACAATTGTCCATTGTCCGTAAGATATATAAGATAGACGGCGTGAACGATTCCGAAACCTAAGTTAGCACTCGCGGTTCGTGTTTAATTTAATCACTTGTTCGTCACTAATAAAACCCATTCTATTTAAAATATTTTAGAAATTGATTTTAGTTAATTCAGTAATAGAGGGTGCTAGTTTATGCGCGCGCGCGTCCCGGACCAGCTCCCAAGCCCAACTCTCCAAATCCCGACCCTGTGTTTTTTTCAAAACAATATTTCACACATAACAATATATGCGAAACTAAATGACCTAACACCTGTAAAATACTATTAATATACGCCCTTTTGTTTTAAAGGACAACGCATACAAAAGAAAATAGGATGAACGCATATGTCAATCCAATGTTCATAAGACCTTTTTCCTATTAGGTGTAAACGAGCTAAGCACTTGAAATCATATCAACTCTAAGAAATGTCAGGGGTGACCAACTTGTCACCAAATTATTATAATTAATTAATTGTCAGCATTGTGAAACTGAAAGCCTTTAAATATCTTTCATAATATAATTTGACCTTGAAACTGGTTTAAATTAATAATTTTAACTAAGAATTATTTATGTTCGACATAAATATAATTATTACCTTGTCAGTTAAATGAGTTTATTCATATAAATAACAAGTAATATTCCACCTATCTAGAAGAGAATTTTCATGCGTATATTTTATAAAATTATTATTTTTCATTATAATTACCTAGCGGACCGCATTGCCCAAAAGGTTGACTATCCCTGACTGTAATAAAATAGCCAAATTTATTGCGTGTTTAGATAACAAATGCTGACTCTAGATGTTTTGCTTCTCACGTCTGAAACTCTAGAAGTTTATCTTTTTGACGATTTATATGCTGATTTATTAGTTCCTTTAGTAAACACTAGAAACTAGACTCCACAATAGAGTCTTTGTTCTAAGGTTAATTCGTATTAAATAAAATTATTCTGATAATATTGTAACACATTTATTATATTATTAAAGGTACTGTGAACCTTGTGTTTACAGTGGCTGAAAAGACCGATACGCGATCGGCATACCCGACCGCAAACTTGACAAGAGACACTGACCGTTGTTGAGTTAGTATGGTCGCCTAGATGTCGTTTCTGCCTCTTGTCAGTCAATGCGCTAAACCATGCATCGTCGCACCACTTGCGGCCGTCCGCCACACACTTGCGCCAGTCTGTGCGCCTTACCGCGAGTTCTTCCCAGGTTTGGTGGTCTATCTTAAAGGCAATCATGTCACGCTTCGCGCAGTCCTTAAAGCGAAGCAAGGGCCTTCCGACATTATGTTTTGCATTCGCTATTGCGCCTAGCAGAACACGTCGCGGTAAACGAGTTCCATTCTGTGCACATGACCCAGCCAGCGCAAGCGCCTCTGTTTAAGTAGTGCAGTCATAACAACCAAGGGGTTCCTGCAATCAGGACCAATTCTTTGAGCCTGGCCTAACTTTATGTTAACTAATGTTAGTAATGGTTAAGACACTTTTCACTCTTGAAGATCTCTAATTATAATTTTGGGAGAAATAGTTCACTAGAAACCAGCTATTTTAAATTGAGTGTACATACAGTGTACGCGTACACAATAACAATCATTTACGCGCTTAATTTTAAAATTCCTCGGTAATGTTGAGCATTCTATATAATAAATTCAACTTATCAATTTATTTTAACGGAATCAACATTTTTTACGTATTTTTTACAGGATCGGCCATTCAACAGGTATTCAGAGGAAGCGATAGGATTCAAAGATGGACATCTGGTGATAACTCCGATATTGCACACAAAGGAGCAACAGAAATTAAATGATGAATTCACGTTTGCACACAGGTAGGTACCTAAGCAAAAATTAAAATTAATTATTGTATTAAGCGGTTTACACTCACGTGAAATTGTCAGGAACGGCCCGACATTTTTCGAACTCGTATGGAGCCCTTCATCAGGGATGGCTGCCCGTACACCGCCGCGGCAAACTCGTCACTAAACATGTCGGGCCGTTCCTGACAATTTCACGTGAGTGTAAACCGCTTAATACAATAATGAAATATGTCTCACGAAAGATTTAATAAAATTAATAAAAATAACACAGTATTTTGACTAAAATATAATTTTACGTGCCGATGCTTCTAACACATGACGATGAGGATGGTTGATTGCTAGTTATAGTCATAGCTAAGATAAAGCACGTGAAGTATCTAAAAATATTTTGTCATTTTATCAGATTCCTAATTTCATAGATGCACAGGTGAATTTGACACGACGGAATGCAAGAGAGACTCATCAGATGGCCACATTTTGCCACCTATTATGACAGGCAAGATCACAACTAAGGAGAAGTTCAGTTTTAAGTTCGGAAGAGTAGAGGTTCGTGCTAAAATGCCTGCTGGAGATTGGTTACTACCAGGTAAATTAGACCTTCTATGTAGCAATGACATTTGGAAATATACCTCAGGAAAACTTACAAAAATTGTTCCGCGTAGGTATATCTGTCGTCTACAACAACGACGTGTCCCTTTGAAAGGAAAGGAAGAGTGTATCATTAACAGTGTGTACTTTACAGAAATCAATCTGGAACCTCGAGACAACGCCTACGGCTTAAACAACTATGCCTCTGGTCTGATGAGGGTGGCTTTCGTGAAAGGAAACCTTCAATTTGCCAAGCAGCTGTATGGAGGAGCGATACTGGCTAGCAGCGAGCCATACAGGTCCAAGCTGATGAAGGGAAAGAACGGAACTGAAAACTGGAGCCAAGAGTTTCACAATTACACCTTAGTCTGGAAGCCAAGTAATAATTTAACTGGTGTATTATCTATAAAATCTATAGTTTATAAATTCAGTCATGAATGAATAATTTCAGAATAATGCGATTATACCTATAAAGCGGCGTTTCACTAAAATTAAAACGTGGTGTAGATGTAGCCTTAACTACCTTCTGGTCTATACATTTCGTATTGCGCTTAGATTTCCTCTTAACACGTTAGCTAATTGTAATGAACTCAATGAAAAAACTTTCAAATCAATGGATGACGTTATCAGAGACCAATAAAATTGGAAAGTGAGAAGTGTAGTCTTTGAGACAGTGTATCAAGTATCTACCTTTAGGTGAAGTGATCCTTCTAAAGAAGTGCATCTCTGCAAAATGTAACTATCTGTATATTTGGGAAAAGTATGTTTTTCAAACCTGAACCGATTGGTGACGATGATAGCCCAGCGGTTCTAAAACCCACCAGCACTGTCAGTTTTAGAGTCTGCATGTTTTAGCGGATCCAAGTTACGAAGCTTACCGAAGTTGGGCGAATACGTCAGTGTGCAGAGGCACTTCGACCAATCTCTCCTCGGGTGACTTCCGATTGTTGTCCCTAGTTCCGCACTAATCGCGAAGTTGACCGAAGTTGGGCGATGCGAAGTTGGACGAAGTTGGGCGAATACGTCAGTGTGCAGAGGCACTTCGTCCAACCTCGCCTCGGGTGACTTCCGATTGTTGTCCCTAGCTTCACACTACTCGCGAAGTTGGCCGAAGTTGGGCGATACGAAGTTGGCCGTAGTATGGGTTTTCGCAACAAACTGTAGTGATCGAATGAATGAATGATTCATTCAAATGTTGAGTCGCTGTTTTGACTTTGTCACATCCCTCGCCCTGTACCACTGTTTTCATGTTTACATGTATATGTATATGTCGTTTATGTAACGCAAAGATTTTTTCTGTAAATGGAGATTGTACTTCAATACACACACCCTATCATATTCGCCCAACCTTGGCCAACTTCGCGAGTAGTGTAGTCCTTGGGTGTCGGTTTTTGCGCCCGAGTCAAAGGACTCGAAGTTGCCCGAAGTGCGCACACAAAGTGCCTCTGTATGTACAGTCGAGTTCATTTACATCTACACACTTACGAGAACAAAAATATCTGACCACGACCCTATTGTCAGGAGCATAAAATCGTGTTCAGATATTTTTGTTCCCGTAAGTGTGTAGATGTAAATGAACTCGACTGTACATACACAACTCGGCTGACTTCGGATCGCGTTGGTACAATTTTTTATTACAATAATTAATTTGCTGAAGCATACTTTATCTACAATTTTTTTACATACTGTGGTGATTAATTAAACTATGAATATTTAGTTTTCTGTGTGCATCTGAATGTAGTATCGCACTTCGGACATCTGCCAAGTACTTTGTCGAGGAACTTCGCGAGTAGTGGAGTATCGCACTTCGGACATCTGCACCTCTAGCGCAACTTTGACATGCTCTTTCTCACGCGAGATATGCTACCTATTCCTTTCTGAACAGTGTCGTGAGAGAGTGACGGGTGATGCTTTCTAGCGCGACATGTGTCGCGAACCATAGTTGTGCTAGACGGGTTGTCGAGGAACTTCGCGAGTGTACTTTGTCGAGGAACTTCGCGAGTAGTGTGAAGCCGCCATGTGTGTTTTCAGTTTGTCTTCTCTATTAACCTAAAAATATGACAATTCCTCAGATGGCCTGGACCTCTTCGTAGACGGTGTGCAGTATGGGTCCGTGGGTCCGGATGAGTGGTTCACCCACAAAGACGCAACGGTGCCGGGCGAGCGCAGCTGGCTCGCTGGCACAGTTGTGGCACCTTTGGACAAACTGGTATGAAATCAAATATATTTTCTTACTCGGGAAGATTCTCCTTAAAAATAATGTTAAGAATATATTCTGTACGTGCTTGGCGCAGCACCGTAGGTACACTTTGAAATGTTAGATTTCGGTGGTCTCAAAAAGTATAAATAAAATAAATATTTAGGTAATTGCATAATACTGCACATAGCATAATACAGCTTAGCATGACCGTTGGAATAGGTAAATCAAATAGATTATTCACTATTAATTTATTTTAATGTATACATGGCTCTGAGACGCAACTTTTAAGAACGAAAGCATAATCTTACTATTACATACGAGTAGAGTAGGTTTCTCTACCTCGAATGCGTATAATTACGACGACGCGGTTGGCTCGGTTTGTAGACACCTGCCTACTAAGCCGGCGGTCCTGGGTTCGAATCCCGGCCGGGGCAAATATTTGTGTGATGAACTCGAACTCGTTCCTGGGTCATGGATGTTATCTATATATGTATTTAAATATAATATTATTTATATCGTCGTCTAGTACCCATAGTACATACAAGCTTTGCTTAGTTTGGGACTAGGTCGATTTGTGTATGATTGTCCCTTAATATTTATTTATTTATTTATTTATTACACGCCTAATACTTTGAGGATAGTCTTTGTTCAACCCCATTCTATCATGCGTCTCTGCAGGGAACTCAGCAATATAGATTTTATATGGCATCCGATCAGTATACCTATGCTTTAAGAGGTCTTATACATTTTAAAATGTATTTCTTTTCATATTATGACAAATATATTATATATATTTATAATTTCAACTAACTTTTTAAAGTGAATAATACCTACTATTCCCTGAGTTCTAGATAGTAACATAGCTATTTCCTGCTTTCATTGCGTGCAGTCAAAAATAAGTAGAAAAAAACAGTTTTCTGCGTGAATCTTGTCAATTTTGAGTAGCTTTTGTAACAAAAATTATCAATGGAAAATTCAAACTGTAGGTTTCAATATAAACCAATAAATCGCAATAGCCTTGTTCTAACTAGTAACAATGAGAGAGAATATGTCAAGAGACATGTTTGATCGTAGAGAACAATGTCTAAAACAATCAGCATTTTTGAACTGATAAGGAGTCATATACCAATATTGGCGTGTCGATCTTCATTTTTTTCTTTCCACAGTTCTACCTTTCCATCGGTCTCCGCGTGGGAGGAGTCTCCGACTTTGCGGACTCCCCGGACAAGCCTTGGGAGAACCGCTCCCACTGGCCTCTCGAGAAGTTCTGGAAGGCCAGGGAAAACTGGCTCAAGACGTGGACTGACCCTAAATTCAAAGTTGACTATATCAGAGTGTATGCCTTGTGATTTCGAAAAGATAATAAAATAAATCTACCTAATGTGTATTTTATGGGCCCGCTCCAAAATTTGGGGGTGTTATAATTATAATATTAAACTGTGTATCTAAGTATCACGGCATTTGTTTGTCTGCCAGCACCTCTATCTCATGCATTTAAAGGTTAATAGAGTCAAATAGAGTGATGTAGACTCGTCATTTGTTTTGTATGGGCGCGCGGCCATGCCAGAATGGCGCCATCTGTTTTCATAATTTCCTTTGTCCTCCAATCACGCCGAAACGGCGCGACGGATTTTAAAAACAATTTTGGTACAGGGATACCTGGACATCCAAAGATGGTTATAGGATATTATTTACTCGACTACGGTATAAAAAAAATGCGTACGAGGTAGCGGGCACCTTGTAGTTGTTTAATAAAATAAGGCACGTTTTATTTTTTCGGCTGCTTGACACGTGATATTAAACAATAGACCGCATATTGGTATAAGATCGCCGTCAAACACAAATCAATATATTGATTTTGTGTCGGTTCCGCGAATATTAAATAAAAACTCGTTAGATGTTTTATTAGGCACTTCGGTCGAGCGGCGAGACATTTACAGAACACTTGTTATCAAGAAGGTGCAATTTAAATCAGGGATCGTTACCGGTATGAATTAAAATATAAATATCTTTCTAATTTCGATTTTTTATTCAAATGATATGAAATAAAATTTAGGTATTGATACATAACTTTGAAATAAGCCGGGTAAAATATGAAAATGTATAATAATAAGCGAAATACCGAAATTGAAGACCTACCGGTATCAATGTATGGAACTCCATACCGGTATCCGCTTCCTGATTTAAATATAAGTCTAGCTTAGCGGTTGAAATCATGAATATTAGTTATAATGTTATTAAAACTATCGTGAGACATCTTTACTAATTATAAAAAATTGGGCAAGTGCGAGCCCGACTCGCGCATGAAGGGTTCCGTACCTATACATATATATAATCTATAACAAGTTTGTTGTATGGGAGCACCCCTTAAATATTTATTTTATTTTATTTTTAGTATTTGTTGTTTTAGCGGCAATAGAAATACATCATCTGTGAAAATTTCAACTGTCTAGCTATCACCGTTGTTGAGATACAGCCTGGTGACAGACGGACGGCGAAGTCTCAGTAATAGGGTCCCGTTTTTACCCTTTGGGTACGGAACCCTAAAAACGGTATAAACTCACGTAAAAATTGTCAGGAACGGTCCGACATGTTTCGAACTCATTTGTAGCTCTTCATCAGGGGTAGCTATCCGTGCTGCTAAAAGTGCAAGTGGGTCGCGAGTCGCGTAGCAGCACGGATAGCTGCCCCTGATGAAGAGCTCCAAATGAGTTCGAAACATGTCGGGCCGTTCCTGACAATTTTTACGTGAGTTTATACCGTTTTTTATAATTAGTAATATTAGTTATATTATTTTATTCCTATGTTGTATTCCTTTTCCTATGGTGCACAATAAATAGTGTTTTTTTTTGTCTCAACTGAGAGTTCGGAAGGCTGGGGATATAGATCCAACACGTAGAGCACCTTCGAGAAGTTTGATGTGACCGTACCCTTGCTGGGACCCTTTCCTAATCAGATAATTATTATTCAATTTTTAGTTGAAATATTAGCTTATAAAATAATGGTTTGGCGGAAATAATCCTGTTATTGATAATTCTAAGATTTTATGGAAATAAAAAACCGCACGTTTTTACGTAAGCAGCTGTGCAATCCAATTCAAATAAAAAAATACTGCCTATAATTACAAACTATTACATATTTAGTTATTCTTAAGAGACCATCTTTATAATTACTATATTCGAGATATATGCCTGTGTATTATTTATTTCGTTTGAAAATAATATCGATTCAATTGTTCATAATTAAAAAGAAACACATGCATTTATATGAAAACGATTGACAACAAGTATCATGATGAAGACCTAAAGAATAAGGTGTCTTGCACGGAATTAATACTCAAAACTTATCTTAAATAGTGTGTTGTAGCAATGAATGAAGACTTAACCATTAGACATACGTACAATGACAATGATTATTCACATAGTAAGTGAGTAAACACTATTGTACACAATAACAGTTAAGAATGTATCAATCACAAATCATAGGTACAAAGGCGAATAGTGATTATTTCGGATGTATAAATCTCAAATACTTAATCGTTGGAAAAAACCAAGCGTTTTTTGTTTAAAGTGTACCTTCTTCATTAACAAGCCCATTAATGTGGGAAGATCCGGTAACACAATACAAACAATTAGTTGCGATCGGCCAATATTAGTCCTTATGTTTTTAGTACAAGGTTCCATATTCTTTGCGGGAAAGGCATAGTTCACAAAGAACATCTTATTTTTTGTGGTCAGTTTGTAATTAACCGTCGTCCAAAATAGTCATATTTCTAGGATTTTTCTCTAAATAATATTGCCCACTGCTTCCCAGCTTCTTTGTTTATTCACATAAACATAACTGCAGTTGAATATACATAAGTTTAGTGGATTGTGGCAATGATTGTGTTATTGTTGTGTTTTTGTGTGAGTTTAGTGGCGTGCTATGAGGTGCCACCAGCTAAGTTGGAAGCGATATATCCCAAGGGATTAAGAGTGTCCATTCCTGGTATGTACAAGACTAAATAATTCTTAACTAGTTTAAAATGAACGATAGACGAATGATAGATGTCCTCAGCGGGCCTATGATGGTTGCGTTTATCACGTGATAAATAAGTGACAAAGCATCTGTCACTCACACTCGCAGTTTGTCAAAACGTGACGGATGCTTTGTCACTTATTTATCGCGTGATAAAAGCAACCATCATAGGCCCGGGTAAAGTTATGTGTTATTATAGGGTTTTGACATTACTATCAAAGTAAGCCTTATTCACGGAATAAAAGTCTTAAAACTTTGGTCAAATACAGTCAAAATCTTGTTATTTATTGTCGACTTCGTCTGGCGTTACTTGTTCTAATGGGCCTATATTTATTATTTTTTTTTTTTTCATTTATTATTAATAAAATGTATACACAGCGTTTTATTACATTTAAATTTCGCCAAACTGCATAACAGTTTGTTGGCGAACATGTACACTCTTCTTTGTTTTCCTGTTACACTGCGTAACTCACTAACCACTAATTACCTAAACTACCTACACTTAAATATACTACTAACAGCTGAGCAGCACAATTAACTGTACACCATGAAGTTTAAATACAATACATGAAGTTTGAATTTAAATACTGTGTTGTTTCATTGCTACGTAAATGCCTCCCTCTTTTTCTTCCGTTCAAGGCAGCAACAGCCCAATGTTCTCTATAACGATTTGATAATAAATGATAACTGAAAACAAAAAAAGTTAAAATAACACACATATGTAAGAAATAATAGATTGAAAAACTTTACGTATCGGTCTGTGTGTGAGACTTTAATTGAACAACAAAAAAATCGACGACGATGATCACCGATAATTAATTCCTGTCAAGTGGCTTGGCTGTTTGTTTACCACTTACGTAAAATACCTTAGGATTGGGGTCAAGCGTTTTTCTATTAAATAGAAGTCAATGAGAATTATTTCTTATGTCAAGATTGAGCACTATGCGAAATGTACGGGATAGACCTTGATGGTGCCTTTTATAACCGGTGTCATGAATCTTCGAATAGTTGTTGAATTTGCGATCCAAGGCATGAGGTTACGTTTTAAGCATCTGCACTACCCTGTCCTATTTTCTTAATTCTAGACGATGGCTTCTCTCTCTTTGCCTTTCACGGCAAGCTTAATGAGGAGATGAATGGTTTGGAAGCGGGGCAGTGGTCCAGAGACATCACCAAGGCTAAGGACGGAAGGTGGACCTTCTGGGACAGAGAGGCGCAACTGAAGATAGGAGACAGGATATACTTCTGGACGTACGTCATCAAGAATGGGCTGGGGTACAGACAGGATAATGGAGAATGGACTGTTACTGGTCAGTTTTGGTATCACTTGTTAAGTGATAACCTTACACAAATCACCTAGCCCCAAGCTCAAGTAGGCTTGGGTTGGGTTATAGGGGCTAGACTCGTTTAGATATAAATATATACTTAAATCAGCGAACGAATAAAACATAGAACACGAGCTTCATACAAAGTTACAATCAAAAACCGGCCCAACAGTCGAAATGCGCATGCTCACAGGTGTACCAATCACAGCCACTCAAATGTTTTCAATTACGCATAACAAATAAATGTGATTCGTCAATTTCCGAATGGCCAGCTGTGATTCGACGCATGACATTTGTCTATGGTAATATGGCGGTGACAGTGAAAACTCATAATTGGTAAATAGTTAATGCAATAAAGAGCCATTTTTGTTTCCTTCATTATAAATCTTGAATGTTAAGGTTATTGCTTACATACGAATTTCAAAAAAAACTTTAAAGGAATCCTTGTTTGTTCCTTGTTGTTACTAATACTTTGAATGATTATTATTAATGCGTGCTGTAACTGCTGTATATATTTTTATTTCTCCTTCTTTGTAATAACTAATATTTTACATGTAAAGTCGATACAATCTTTGTAGTGAAAAAATATCAAACATAATTAGGAACTTATACGTTTTCCTACCGGACTGACGGAAAACGCATAGCCTTTTAGGGACGGTCTTATACAAGCACAAAAGCCCGGCTTGCCCTAGTAAAATATAACAAACGATAAAAAATGATTTACTTGAACAATATAAAATTGCGCGCCGCGCGCCGCGAGTTGTTTCATAATTTCAAATTTTGTCGACGCCGTGTGGTTCAAAACAGGGACTGAAAAACCGCAAAAGACCGGTACTTTTAAATAAAGGTATCAATTGAAAAGGTACCCAACAGTAACGGTACCGAAATAAATAAATGTTATAGGTACTTTTATAAAACGGTACCGTTAAGATTGCCCGTTTCAAGTATAGGTACCTGACCGAAAAATAAACTATAACGGTACCGTTAAGATTGCCCGTTTCAAGTATAGGTACCTGACCGAAAAATAAACTATAACGGTACCGTTAAGATTGCCCGTTTCAAGTATAGGTACCTGACCGAAAAATAAACTATAACGGTACCGTTAAGATTGCCCGTTTCAAGTATAGGTACCTGACCGAAAAATAAACTATAGCGGTACCGTTAAGATTGCCCGTTTCAAGTGTAGATACCTGACCGAAAAATAAACTATAACGGTACCGTTAAGATTGCCCGTTTCAAGTGTAGGTACCTGACCGAAAAATGAACTGTACAATAACGCTGACCGATACAACGATTATCACAATGATTTCGGTTTAAGTATCGGGTACCCATAAAGGTGGCAACGTCGCGTTAATCCTGTTTGTTGTGAAAAAACCGGCCAAGTGCGAGTCGGACTCGCGCACCGAGGGTTCCGTACAAACACTTTCCATCCCTAAGTGGTTAAGTTAAGTTTGCACCTGGTATGTATAGCGCCCCATATAAATTAGGTGCAAAGTTAGGTATTAAAAAAAAAAATTATGGTTTTCGTAATTATTCCTTTATCTATGCTATAAGACGTTGCTTCGTACCAAATTTCAAGATTCTGAGTTCACGGGAAGCACCCTGTAGGTTTTGATTCCCTTGCAAGTGTCGAAAATTTGCGGCATAAACGGCTGTATCTTTTGATTGCGTTGGCTTAGAAGTTTGATTTTTTCACAGCTTCAAGGGACAGTAGACCTGAGTAATTGATATAAATTTCAGCTTCATACCTCCACGCGTTCCTGAGAAAAAGGGTCTTGACAGACGGACGGACGGACGGACAGACGGACAACAAAGTGATCCTATAAGGGTTCCGTTTTTTCCTTTTGAGGTACGGAACCCTAAAAAGCTGCACTTTGTTGTGATGGAAGCAAGGCGTTTTGCATAACTAATTCAACTAATTGACAGAGCAGAGCGAACGAAGCGAAAAGTAAAAAGTGGAAAGTGAAAAGCGAAGAGGGAAGAGGGAAAGCCTAAGGGCGCTACTACTTTTTCACGAAAAACTTTAATCATTGTATTAAGACTACAGTATAGCATCGCGATCCTAACGAAATAGGTATTTACGAAAACGCATGCTGTCGCTCTGAGCGCTCACACCCCCCGGCATCGCGCACAACACATACAAATCGCCTCAGGCACACATCCAATGACACAGCGCCGCTGCTACTGCTGCTAGGCTAGTTTGACGATCGGATTGACAAGCAAAATATTGCGATAAATAAAGGTGGACTGTTTTGTTTTCGTACCTACGGATAATGAATTGTTGTGGTGCGACTGAAATTCCGATATTATAAAGAAGTATTTTATTTCTTTATGTAATTATTAGTAACGAGTATGTACCTACAAGCTAAATAAATTTTTGATAAATCAGTTTGTTCCCGATGTACCGGTAGGATGTAAATTACTGTCATTTTTTATTGTAATATTGTTTAGGTATTTCAAAGGTATTTATATAATGAGTTACTTACTGATATTTACGAAACAAAACATTTTTTATTTGACTTTGTTATTGTGTACGAAAGTACATAATTATTATACTTACTTATAATGTTTACATGATATCGGAGTTACTATGTCTTTCTAGGGTTCCGTAGTCAACTAGGAATACTTTTTGACACAATTTTTGTGGTATATGTTTCTAGTGCCTTAGGAATAATTGACTGTGTGGGAATTGTGTGCAAGACGTGTTAAAGGTTTCCTTTTTAAAATATAAAGTTAAATTGGAAGTAAATAATACGTATATTTTTAAAATATTTTTTTAATCACTGTTTCTAATTTTGGTGTTTTTTTTGGTACCAGATGCCACCAGAATTGTTAATTTTGTATATCATTTCACATTTTTTATCGTCTTTTTCGCATTTCCAAAACTTTTGACTCGGTGAATTTATTTGACAAACCGCGAGAGTATAAAGTGTCATAATTTATTTGAAGTCAAGAATAAACAAAATACATCTAATATAACAAGCTGTCGGTGAGGGTAATCTTAGCTTAGATATTATGCTGGTAGCGGATTTTATAGCTCCTATCCTTTCCTATATTACTATTTTAACCCATATAAAACTCCTAATCCGTCGTACTTTTCGCAGTATCGTCCTATATGTCCATTATTCCCGTCTTATCTAAAATCATTGAATCCTTTGTAAATCGACGTCTCTCATCACATCTAAATAGACTTAACTTGTTTAATTCTTTAGCACAACCACCGCTTTGGTTAAGATCACCGACGACATTCGTCTGAATATAGAATATAGAAAAGTGACTATATTGGTGCTCCTTGATTTTAGTAGTGCTTTTAACACTGTTGATTTTGATATACTTCTCAGTTTACTTAGTACTTTAAATATATCTTCAACTTCACTGTCCTGGTTTCGTGATTACCTCTGTTCCCAGCGGGTTCGAGTTGATGACCGATTTTCTAGCTGGTGTGAACCGTCTGCTGGTGTCCCCCAAGGGGGCATATTCTCTCCATCGGAATCACCAAGTCACTCTCCTCCTCGTTCGATCTCTATGCAGACGATTTGCAGCTTTGAGGTTTGAGGATTTTGGCTCCTTGGTTTCACAAATCAATTCAGACCTAGAATCAATCCGTGCTTGGGCTTGATCCTTTGGTTTGATGAAGAATGCTAAGAAGTCGCAGGCTATTGTCGTTGGAAGCCCACATTTTATTTCCAAGCTTTCAGATCAAGCTAAGCCACTTATTTTCTTTGATGGTACGCCTATACCTTGCTCTTCTACTGTAAACAAATTTGGCATTACCGTGGATCAAACTTTGTCATGGGCACCTCTTATTTCTGAGATCAGTAGGAAACTTTTCGCGTCCCTTCATTCATTGAGGTGTCTGCAGAATTTCCTTCCTCTTCATACGAAGATCATGCTTGCCCGCTCACTTTTGCTTTGGTCTCCACAAGTTTGATCATGTGTCTCAATACCGCGCTCAACTTAAATGGCTTCCGATCCGTCAGCGCGCAGATACTATGTTCTTTGTCTTTTGTATAGTGTCCTTTTCATTCCTTCTTCTCCTCCTTACCTTGCAGAGAAGTTCTTTTACATGGCGGATGGTAGTGGCCATCGCCTGCGGTCAAGTGCGAATCTGGATCTATCTATCCCACTGCATAGATCTCATGTTTACGATGTGTTTTTTGCTGTGCGCGCCGTGAAATTATGGAATAAATTGTCTCCCGCCCTAAGGTAGACGCAGTTCGTAGCATCACTCAAGGGGAAGTTACAGAAATTGTGGCTGTCGAACGAATGATTACTTGATTAGGATGCTGTTTTTGTTATAATTATGATTATATTTATGTTATATGTATTTATATAGATATTACGTAATATGTATTACATTGACTGTTTGCCTATCTCTCTCTCATTTGGTTTTTGCATTTTCATTTATACTATTGTAAAGTTATCGTATTGTACATGTTGCTTGGTTTGTCTACCATTTACTTGTGTTTAATACTGACTTACTTGAAGCTTAATTGGAAGAAATCCCTTAGAGGGATAGGTTCGCTTTTCGACATGCTTATTTTTTTGCAATGTATTTCTTGTTATTGTGTACAATAAAGTGTTTAGATACATTACATGCAAACAATTAATCTAAATTATTACTTTTGCTATTCATAATTTATTTATTTTTAAGGATGGCTAATCGCAAAAAAAAAAAACAATCAAGAGAAGAAGTCCTTGAAAAGAAAAAATATATTGTTTTTACAAACGAGTTAGTGATTGTATTTTCATAGATATTTTGGTATAACTAAAATGATTAATAAAACATTTACTTTCTTTCAATTTCCAGTAGGCAATTTCATTAACAAATATTAATTTTTAGCACAAATAACTAATTTTGGTGTAGATCTACAATTTTGGTGGCCAAACAATCAAATATTTGCGGGCACAAGCAATTTTGGTGGCAGGCAAATTACTAAAATCATAATAACTTTATAACTATTATGTATAACAAAGGGCACACAATATTGGTTATGACTTGATTCGTATTATTGATATGTATATAATTTTGACTCTAACATTAAAAATAAAAAAAGCCACCAAAATTAGGTAAATTTTGAGCTTGTTGAAATTCACCCTGAAACTATACATTTGTAATATAATCATAAAAAATATAGTCCTTTTCAAATATCGTGTTTGGTGAACCTGGTTATATTAAGTTTGCACTTGTATTCGGCGCCATACGCACCAGGTGCAAACTTAACCAGGCCAGTTAAGATGGCATAAGTGAAAATTTGTACGGAATCCTCGGTGCGTGGGTGGCTCACACTTGGCCGATTTTTTAAATTAAATTGTAATATAATGATAATCAACCGATCGATCTTTTTCTTGAAACCCAACTAGTGTTAGTAGAAGTTCCTACTCTACTCCCATAATTTTTGAAACAGATTTAGATATCGATTACGCGGGTTAGGATCCTTTTTACTTTTTCATTAACATCCTTGTAAATACGTGATACTTTACTTCCTCCCCCGACCCGCAATCGTGCGATAGAGAGCGTTGCAGCTTGCGACTGAGAATAGGTACTTTTTTGATGAAATTTGCGTTACGGGAGAAAACGTTTTCCACTAACTAAATCTTATAGATTAAGAGCTAGCGACCAAATCGGTCATGTGGCTTCAGCTGTATTGAAACTCCGTTAGCTACTTCCCTGAACAACCTTTTCCTATAATCTTCGTGCTGGCAGGCCGCGGGCGGTGGGTGCGGGTGTAGTGGGGTGGGGAAAAAAAAGACAAAAAATGTGGGCTCAGCGACTTTATTTTTTTTTTCAAACAGTTGCTCTGTACTCCCTGTGCACCCACATTTTTTTTTAAATCGATCGGGTGGTGGGAAGGGGTTGCCAGCGTTAATTAAAAGTACCAAAATAATAATAATTTTCGTGTGGGCTCAGCTGTATTGGCTATTTTTTTGGGGCTTACATATTGATTAATCTCACCACCCGATCGATTTAAAAAATTTTTTGGGTGCACAGGGAGTACAGAGCAACTGTTTGAAAAAAAAATTAAAGTCGCTGAGCCCACATTTTTTGTCTTTTTTTTCCCTTCACTTCGATTTTGATGTCGATCGCTTCAGCATAATATAATCTAGGTTTATAGGTTTCGCTTTTTTTTAAAAAGTGCATTATTTTTATAATACAAACGGTTTCATTCAACAACGTTTTAATCACAAAAATTAGGTTTTTCAGCTACCTTTAAATTAGAATCTATAGCAAATTTTGAAAAAAGGAAAACCTACAAACCTAGTTTGTCACTGTGTCAATAACATACTAAAAAATTATGGAGATTGGAAAATATTTAAAGGTGGAAAAACGTTTTCTCTTTTTGTATGGACGAGTGCGTACTATACTTCCCTCTTAAGCGGTCGTGAAATTGTCAGGAACGTCCCGACATGTTTCGAACTCGTATGGAGCTCTTCATCAGGGACGGCTACCCGAACACCACTGCGGTAAACTCGTCACTGCTTCTTTGATCGACGGACAAAATGAGACGCACCGGCTTCGACGACTGCGATCGCTGAATATGTCGTCGAAGCCGGTGCGTCTCATTTTGTCCGTTTCGATAAATTTAATACCAATATCAAAAAATAGAAGAATTAAAAATGGTGGACGTCATTTTTTTAAATAATCGTTATGAGTGTCGTTTTCTGGGTTTTTGAGGTCGTAGAGATGGCATTCATTTTGGAAATAAAGATAGCGGACGTCACTTTTTTAAAAAACGTCGACATAGGTGTCGTTTTCTAGGTTTTGGGGGTGTAAATTTTGAAAATGGCATCCATTTTGGAAATAAAGATGGCTGATGTCACTTTTTTTTAATGTCGTCATGGGTGTCGTTTTCTGGGTTTTAGGGTGTGTACATTTCAAAAATGGCATCCATTTTGTAAATAAAGGTGGAAGATGTCACTTTAAAAAAAAAAGGCGGCATGGATGTCGTTTTCTGGCTTTTTAATTGTATAATTGTCATAATCCACTGCAATATTTTACGAAATATTACAAAATACCGTTTTTTTTTACTTACCAGTGAAATTAAACTGCATCAGGTATCTTTTTAAGTATGCGGATCTCGCCTGTGACGAATATAATGGCACAATTCGGCATATTTCAATTTTTTTGGCTCATAATTACTCAAGCACGTTCGTTATTATCTTGATAATTTCGAACCCTGTAGGCGACGATATATACAATACTTATACAGATAAATAAATACTTAAATACATAGAACATCCATGACCCAGGCACAAATACTCGTGTTCATCACACAAATATTTGCCCTTGCCGGGATTTGAACCCGGGACCGTCGGCTCAGTAGGCAGTTGCTTAACCACTGCGCCAACCGCGTCGTCAACTAATGTAACGTAATAGTTAAATATTATAAGCGTTTAATAAAGTAACAATATTCACTCACAAATTTAAATATAAAATATATAAATAAATCCTAAATAATAATAAACAAAGAATAAAAGAAGAAACAATATTAACACTTAAACAATAATTGGGACAACTAATTACATTACAATCAATAATGAATAAAAAACTAATAATATGCATCAAAATGTTACACCGCATCGAACTGTATTCGCCTTAACTGAATCAGGCGGTGCGTCGCCTTAAGTCCGTGAGCGATAACATTGTATTTTTTCTGTATAGGCTGCGCTGCGAGCGCGTCGCTCGGCTGTGGCTGTAGACATTCATTCGCTAGCAGGACAGTTTAACTAGTCCGTTCGCAAACATTATTAGCGTCATGTCATCACACGGCTGCTATGCTAACAGTCTTGTCTCAATAGTTTTGGAATTAAATTAGTCCTACTTGAACAGGAACGTAGTGGAACGTTTTAATTCATTCTTATAAAATATAATAAACTAGTGACGCGCCCCAATACGGGTAAGTTTTGAACAATGTTTAATATTAAGTGTAGCCGTTAAATAATGTTTTTATTCGAAAGAAAAGTGTACATAGATTCCTAGCTTCTTGTTAATACCTTTGTTCTAGTCATGTCATGTCAATGACACCAATATGGATTTTTAAGAAAAATTTATGTCCGCCATTTTCAAAATGGATGTCTTTCGTAATCAACACCCCGAGGACCTTCAAAAATTATTAAAAAATCAAAGACTACATTATTCATATAGAAACGGAAGCAAGAAACTATTTCTTGCTTTTTAAATAAAGTCTTAAACTACGTAACTCGTAATTACTTAAAATCTATATATATAAAACTCAAAGGTGACTGACTGACTGACTGACTGACTGACATAGTGATCTATCAACGCACAGCCCAAACCACTGGACGGATCGGGCTGAAATTTGGCATGCAGGTAGATGTTATGACGTAGGCATCCGCTAAGAAAGGATTTTTCAAAACTCACCCCCTAAAGGGGTGAAATGGGGTTCCAAAGTTTGTATGGGGAAAAAAGATTAGTTACACTATTTTATTCGAAACTTCACAGGAGTATTCCTAACGATAAATGAGAAAACACGTGTTTCAGGTTTTTTGAAAATTCAACCCCTAAAAGGGAGAAATGTGGTGACAAAGTCTGAAAATCAGCATGGGTATTGTTTTTATGGTTTATCGGGTCGCTGATTACAAAAACCGCAACGATTTTAAAATCCAACGTGGCGGACGTGAGTTACCATCTCCCCTGTTGGAGTGAAATGGGGTTGAAATGTCTAAATACTAAACCGCTGGTTCTAGAGAGTTCAAATTTGGCACGTAGGTTCCTTATAAGGTGTAGGGGTGCACTAAGAAAGGATTTTTCAAAATTTACCCCCTAAAGGGGTGAAATGGGGGTCCAAAGTTTGTATGGCGAAAGAAGATTAGTTAGACTATTTTATTCGAAACTTCACAGGAGTATTTCTAACAATAAATGAGTTAACACGTGTTTCAGGTTTTTTTTAATTCAACCCCTAAAAGGGAGAAATGTGGTGACAAAGTCTGAAAATCCATTGGTAATGCTTTAATGGTTTATCGGGTCGGGTCGCCTTTTGGGGTGCGATGGGGTTGAAATGACTAAATATGAGTACGGGTGTAATTTTTATGGTTTGTTGGGACGTTAATTACGAAAATGCCACCGATTTTGAAATTTTATTTGTGGTCATGAAAATTCTTGAAAGCATTTGCGCCAAATTGCAATTTAATAGGTCCAGTAGTTTTGCAGCAAATCGATTGTAACAGATGGACTGAAAGACAGCTACACGTGATCCTATAAGGGGGTTCTTTCGAATAACAAGTCTCAGGGGCAAACTCTCAAATTTGCGGGTATTGACTTGAGAGAACATTGCTTCTCTCATGGACAGTTTTATGTTGCTTGCTCTCGAGTAAGTTCACCCAGTAGCTTGATAGTTTTAGCGCCTAATGACAGATTAGTCAAGAATATTGTGTACAAAGAAGTTTTGTAGGCCCTATTTTTTTACACACGCTAAACAAAAGTAAAGCCGCAAAAACTATACATAATTTATAATAATACTTCTTAACGCGAGCGAAGCCGCGGGCACAAGCTAGTAAGCTAATAAACATGTCCGACATTTTGAATTAAACAATTCATGTCATATCATATATTTTTTACACAGAAACAAACAATTAGCGATATTTTTGCGGTATTTCAATGTTTACTGGCAGGAGTAACGCTTTTTCATCCGCCATTTTGTTTACGTTAGCATAACATGAGAAAATTTACAAATATCACTATAAAATAATATGAACAATATTAATATTTACCTTTCTATTGAGCGTGGAAACTAATGGAATAGCAATTCTTTATTTATGGAAGATGACGACATGCATTGTCGCAAAGCACATGTCGTATGCACCATTTTAATTAATAAATTGATTAATCATTGCAAGACAAGCGTCAGCCCTCAAAGTCATCTCCCTGAATTCTAAAAATGGCGCGTATGAAACTCAGGGAGTAACGCAAACCAATCCTCATATTTTCATAGTTTTTGTATAAAACTATGTAAATTCGATCGCAACTTATACTACTGTAAATTATATTACACTGTGGCCAACGCGCGTGACCTCCGCCGCAGAGTTCACGGAGCGAGTGGCGATCGTAGTTGTTGCGCGGGAGGGGCGCGGGGTAAAAATTCGCGTCGCGCGCTTGAAGAACCTCGCCTTAACGTAGATCATGTCGTTGTAGTGCAATTGTTTGTTTGAAATATCATAGCAGTAAGTATATCAATTTATTCAGTACTAGTCATACATTACCAACAAGTGTGATACAATCAGCAATAGTAACTTAATTTAACAAGTAAAAATACATTGATTTATATTGTAATTATACCTAATATTTATAGAGTGCGGTCTTCGCCAACAAAATGCATCGCAGTTTGGCGAAACATGTATAGTGTACCAGTTTGTAATTTTTTCTTGCGCAATAAATAAAATAAAATATCGATTTTTAAGAAAAATTAATATCCGTCAAACTTTATTCCAAAATTGATGCTATTTTTGAAATCTACACCCCCAAAAACCCAGAAAACGACACCCATGACGACTTATTCAAAAAAGTGACGTCCGCCATCTTTATTTCTAATATGGATGCCATTTTTGAAATTTACACCCCCAAAAACCCGGAAAACGACACCCATGACGACTTATTCAAAAAAGTGACGTCCGCCATCTTTATTTCTAATATGGATGCCATTTTTGAAATTTACACCCCCAAAAACCCGGAAAACGACACCCATGACGACTTATTCAAAAAAGTGACGTCCGCCATCTTTATTTCTAAAATGGATGCCATTTTTGAAATTCACACCCCCAAAAACCTAGAAAACGACACCCATGACGACTATTTCAAAAAAGTGACGTCCGCCATCTTTATTTCTAAAATGGATGCCATTTTTGAAATTTACACCCCCAAAAACCCGGAAAACGACACTCATGACGATTGACGACTTATTCAAAAAAGTGACGTCCGCCATCTTTATTTCTAAAATGGATGCCATTTTTGAAATTCACACCCCCAAAAACCTAGAAAACGACACCCATGACGACTATTTCAAAAAAGTGACGTCCGCCATGTTTATTTCTAAAATGGATGCCATTTTTGAAATTTACACCCCAAAAACCCGGAAAACGACACCCATGACGACTTATTCAAAAAAGTGACGTCCGCCTTCTATATTTCCAAAAAAAAAAGATGCCGTTTGTGAAATTTACACCCCCAAAAACCTAGATGGTGAACCTTACGCGAAAGTCGCAAGCTCACCTTTATTTAAAGATACCGTTTGGACGGAAGCTTGTTAGATATACATAATATTGTCTAGAGTATTGATATCGGTACCGAACTGCTACTTTATCGGTCATCTGACCGAAAAGAAACGGTCAGACCGTTTCTATATGTACTTTTATTTTAAGGTATCGTTTGATATCGGTACCGAAATGCTGCTTTATAAGGAACGGTCAGACTGTTTTTATAGTTACTTTTATTTAAAGGTATCGTTTGATATCGGTACCGAAATGCTACTTTATCGGTCATCTGACCGAAACGAAACGGTCAGACCGTTTCTAATGTACTTTTATTTTAAGGTATCGTTTGATATCGGTACCGAAATGCTGCTTTATAAGGAACGGTCAGACCGTTTTTATAGGTACTTTTATTTAAAGGTATCGTTTGATATCGGTACCGAAATGCTATTTTATCGGTCGGATACCTTTAAAAAGACCGGTCTTAACCGTTTTTAAAGGTACCTTTTCAGTCCCTGGTTCAAAATTTGTCCGCGCACCGACCGCGCTGCGCTCGCTGACGGCTCGTCGCCGTTCTATGTCACCGATAGTCATCTCCCTCGCACGCGTTGGCTTGCAATCGGGCTTCATACCACCTCCACTATCCCACTGGGAAATAACCTATGTATCAACATAACTACAACTACGTTGCTTCAAGTGAAGTGAAGTTAGATACGGATCCGCCACTTGCAAATTTCGCGTAAACAGGAGTGATTTAACTTCACGTTGTTTAGAAATATTTAGTTAGTGTAGTGTTTGTTTGAGTGTAGTAATAAGTAGAGTAGAAGTAGGTAATATTAGAGATAATGTTCGTGTTTTGATTTTGTTTGTTGTTGTGATTACTGTGGCTTTAAACAATGGAAGGAGTGGTTCCGTGCGATTGTGATGAGTTAAAGTGTGCAGGTCTTTTAATAGGCGAAGGAAAGGTAGGCACTCTAACTGTCGCTCAGAAAAAACAGCTCATATTTTCCCCAAAGCCCACGCCCAACCTGTGTATTATTGAAATTGTACCTACTTTGAACAGCAATGCGGCAATAAAATGGATTTACCCACTAAAAATTCCCAAAACAAATCCCTGGGCTTACCCTCTCCTGTAAGCCTAGGCACGCCACTGATTGCATTACTTTTTTCAAACATCGTATATAAATTAGTCATATGGCATAACACCATCCCTATACAAAATCTGTTCCGTAAAATAAATTAAATTAATATGTGTACGGCTTTATTTACGTATGAAAACTGATACCATCTTTTTTTTGTGTTTTCCTGAGTGATTAATACACCATTTCACTGAACATTATGGCATATTTTGTTACTTTGAGACTTCACATATTTCACGTAATGCAACTGTTCGGCTGCGTCGCCATTTGCAAACTAGACAACCGTTTGACACAAAATTTACGCCCCGCCTTAACTGACACAAAATCCGTGGGGCCATTATTCGACGCTAGTTAGGCTTCTATGTTTTATTCGTTCGCTGACTTAAATACAAAGAAAAAATCTATAACGGAGAAGCAAATATACGTGCTTATCTTACAAGTATTAGCCTTAATAGGTATTATCGAAAATAGTATAAAAAATACGTCTTAATAAAAGTAAATTACACACCTAGGGCGATAAATTCGCGAATGTCTCAAATCGCCGGTGTTTGTGTCCAAAAAAAAAGGAAATCTGGGGCTATTCAAAATACCGCCCGTGGTTTTTGTAAAGTTTTGTCTTGCTTTGGCCAGGAAGTAAGACTTTCTCCGCGGGCAGAAAATCTCACTTACGGCCTAGGGTGACGTAAACGTTTTTAAAAACATCAATAGTATGAATTAGAAATTATGACACTCCTTGATTTTGCCAAAAAAATCCAATAATTACCGATATCAAACATCATAAAAAAATAACAATAATGTGAACACTGAGCTTTAATTTCATCAGGCTACGTGGAAGAAGCTGGTAACCCTGGCAATAACCAGGACTCGAACCAACCACCCACCGAACAAGGCCAGGTGCCATCCGGCTTCCCCTGCCCCATATCTACCACCGAGGTCTCCGTGCCAGGGTACGTCTGCAAGGGACAGCTGTTGTTCGAAGACAACTTCAATTCTGGGATCGCGAAAGGAAATATTTGGACGCCAGAAATTATGTTTCCTTTCGAACCGGTAAGTGGAGTGGAGAGTTCTCGTTTTGTAATAATAAAAAAAAATAGCAGCTAATTGAGTCTTTGAAAGATACCAACATTTTATTTGCAATACTGACGACGTGATTGGCTCAGTTTGTAGTGCAGCTGCCTACTGAGTCAGTGGTCCTGGGTTCGAATCCCGGCAAAGGACAAATATTTTGTGTGATGAAGTCGAATATTTGTTACTGGGTCAGATGTTATCTATATACGTATACGTATTTATATATGCAGTATGTCGTCGTCTAGTGCTCACAGTACAAGCATTACGTAGTTTGAGCCCTTAATATGTATTTATTTATTTTTCGTGTAGGTAGGTCAAGAAGATTTTATAAGATTATTATAGTGATTCATACATACGTTCATCAAAGTGCAATATTGCTGCGAAGAATAGGTGCTACCGTGTTACGGTAAAAGGTCTTAATCTTTATACGGATGTCATAGTAACATACGTTCTTTTTCCGTAGCATGGCAGAATACTCATGGATCTTACGTAGTCGAATACCGAGTATTTGCACATAAAAGAATAATGGATTACCGATATAGGAATTAAAACATTGCACTAGCTTCGCCAGTATAAATATACTACGTACTGTCGTATCTGCACTCAATATTAATTATTTTAGTTTAGTTTATTCATTCAAATTGTTTAAACGTTTCGCATAAAATTATCTTACTAAATGTTTCGCATAATGCTCATTTCGTCTAAATCAGCACGTCGATGAAATGAGTTGAGAATATGTTTTACACCCAGGACTATCCATTCAACGTGTACCTGAGCGACCGCAATCTCCGTGTCCAGGACGGACGGCTCATCATCAAACCCATCACCCTGGAGTCCAAATATGGCGACGACTTCGTGCAACAATCTTTGGACCTGTCTACTAGGTATTTATAACCAGCTTTATCTTCGTTTAGCAAAATAAAACACAATCAATTTTCTATATGTTCCATAATTATGTCGTCATGCTGGGAATATTGGCCCTTACCGATCACAATATTTTAATAAATAAATAAACAATACCAATCATCATCATCAGTCAGTCGCACGACTTAGCATCACCTGTCTTGCTCTCACGGTATTGAAAGGAAAGTGTCAGGTAGTGTTTGTCAATCGACAAAGAGTCGAGTGTCTCAGTTATGCTAGATGTGCTGTGATTCGATCTCGGCGTGATACTCCAAGCGTAGCATAATTCTCTATTGTTCTGTGGATGACTTCGACCCTTCACGGTTCACCATATCGTAAGGTACTGAAACTATTTCGCTCACAGTAGAATTGAATTTTATAACATGTGGTGCAGGATGGCAATCCGTGAACAAAAAGGCATAAAAACCAATTATTTTATTTTAATTCCCATTGGTGTCCTTCTTTCAGATGTACTGGTTTACTTGGTACGCCTCTTTGCGAACGTATAGCTTCTGGGGCCCAGATCCTGCCGCCCATCATTACGGCGAAGATCACCACCAAGAAGAAGTTCAGCTTCAAATACGGCAGGGTCGAAGTAAGCGCCAAGATGCCACTTGGAGACTGGTTGTATCCAGGTAGGTATTATTTAACTGGTAGTGAACAGGTTAAATGACCACTTTGAAACAGTCGCGTTTAGTTATTCGTCTGTAATCCAAGAGGTCCTTTTGTATGCGGTGCCTTTTTAAAAGATGATTCTTGGCGATACAACGACACAGGGAGAAGTCCGTCCGACCATCCTCAACTAGGTGGAAGGATGACTCAGAATAGGATGAGGGGAGTTGGTAAATATGGTCTGCGCGGGATTGCACTTTGCCTCCTTAGGGGATTCAGCAGTGGAGATCCACAGCTGATCGATAGACAGACACATTTTCGCACACTTTGGAAATTAGACTTTTTATCTCGTATTACCGTTAAAAGTTTAAGGGAATCACTGTATCGAGATTATTAAATAATAGCTGCGCCGCGTGGTGTTAACCGCTCATCCCTCGGGAACACTAAATTTATTGAAGATAAAAAGTAGCTTATGTTTTAATCCCGGGTGTCAGCTACCTTCGTACCAAAATTTATCAAAGTTGTCATATAAACACATTCACAAACTTTCGCCTTTATAATATTAGTGTGATAAATATTACCTGTCTTACTTCTATTTTTTTTTTGTTTACAGAGATCCTACTAGAGCCCCGAGATAGAGAGTATGGCATTTGGAAGTACGCTTCTGGCGTTATACGTATCGCGTGTCTGAGGGGCAACAAGCAGTACTCGAAACAGCTGTATGGGGGACCCATCATGTGCGACACGGAACCTTATAGGTACTGTCATTTTTAGGGGTCCGTAGCTCAAAAGGAAAATAAGATCACTTTGTTGTCCGCGCGTCCGACCGTCCGTCTGTCAAGACCCTTTATCTCGGAGACGCGTGGAGGTATCGAGTTATACTCAAAACGACAGTCCCTTGAAGCTCATAAAAAATCAAACTTCTAAGTTAACGAAAAAAAAAGATACGGCCGTTTACGCCACAAAAAGCTTATATTTCGACACTCTCAAGGATATTTATAGGATATTTATAGGATACAACAATACTTTACACACCAACAATAAAAATATTACATGAGAAATCTAGTTTAGTTTTCCGTTGACCTAGAACTATGAAATTTTATACGATCTTATACTACAAGTATCTAAGTATGGTCAATAACCGGATGTTTAGTTATACAAAACACCGTTTTTCAGGTCCATGCATTTGAAGGAAAAAATTGGCTTTGACAATTGGAACTCCGCCTTCCACAACTACACAGTATTATGGACGCCATGTAAGTACAATATTGATAAAACCTGCACCTCTAGCAGACCTGTTATAAGCGACTATATCTCGCGCGAGATAATTACCCGTCTCTTTCTGTGCAGTTATGTGAGAGAGTGACGGGTAGTGCTACTTGTCGCGAAGCATAGTTGTGCTAGACGTCCTGCTATGTGATGTGGAACAACTAAACTACCAATGACATTTCCGCTGGTCTAACATAAGTATAAATTGCATTCTTTTCTGTGTACTGTGTATTTTACACTCTCCCCCTTCGTGTATTCTTCTTCTTCGTTTCGCTCTTGTCACAGCGGTCGTGGTTTTCATGAGGGATTTCTTCTGGTATATTCATGCAATGGTTTGCCCAGAGCAGATTTTATCTGGTCTGTCCATCGCATGGGTGATCTACCACGTAGCCTCTTGGTCCACATGGTCCCCCTTCGTTTAGGATGATTGATAAAGGTTTACTGACCTACCAGTTCAAATCAAGTATCAATAAAATTGATGTAACTAAAAGAAAATCCTGACCTACATAAAATAGCTGATGAATATGGCTGAATGAAAAGATTATCTTGAAGTTTGTTAATAGCAGTCGAAAAAGGTTACCTGAGGGACACCCTGTGGTTGGTGTGTCGCCCCAGATATTGCTAAGAAGCACCTCTACCACAACTATGACCTGCGACTCTTTGTCGCGCGAGATATATTACCTATCTCTTTCTGTACCTACAGTACTGTGTGAGAGAGAAACTCTCGTTTGGCACCGCTATTCTAGGCAACCCGAGCTTGACGGGTGAAGTGATTTCGCGCGGCAAGAGTCGCGAAGCATAGTTGTGCTAGACGGACTGTTCCGGTAAAGATGGATGGGCTTCTCAACGATTCGCGAGAAACTACACCGGATCTGGATAAATGGCAAGCTCTCGCTTTGCAGGCCAACACCATCTTCAGATCCCTGATCTATGGCCATATGTTACTTTGATTGATGCTGATTATACTTTACAGCCGGCATAACCATGTACGTGGACGGAGAGAAATACGGGTCAGCAGGCCCCGACTTCTACTCGAGTGCGATGGAACATAACGTGACCGCTGCGCCTATGTGGCTGAAGGGAACTGCTATGGCTCCTTTTGATAAACTGGTGAGTGATTTGCGTTTCGCCATGTAAAGGGGCTAGACGATGCGTTCAATGATTGATAATAGGTTCAGGGTTCAAATTGAATGGGGAAGTTGACTAAATCACTGATCCACTATTCGAAAGTGATCAGTAATTCAAAGCTGGAATATAGTTCAATTCTTCTTTCTTTTACTTAAAGTAAAAACATGCAGAAATTTGATTGTTTCGAAGATCCTAGAGTTTAAGAGTTAAACATAAAGCCGAAGTGTGAAACTATCTTTCGAATTTGAAATGTTGTTTCATATAGCTGTTTTCAGCCAGTTCTGTATTTTTTTCAGTTCTATGTCTCATTGGGCTTAAACGTGGGTGGCGTGCGGGAGTTTCCGGACCGCAGCAGCAAACCCTGGAAGAACCTATCTAGCAAGGTAAAACGCATTTGGCACAAAATCAAAACAAATGTTCTTATTTCCTAGGAGAAACATTACCTAATGTTGCAAAAGTTAGACCTTTGCCATTCAAAGGCCAAAATAAAATCATTTCTCAAAGATGCAATTAAATATTGTCGTAATGTTCATTGTGACCTATAGGGTATTAATGGAACCATACTACCTTGCCGGCCGAGGCCAGAAAAGCATAAAGCATCCTCCTTTTGTTACAATATCAATTTATGTCATTGGTTTCTTCCGTTTTTTGATTTATTTTAACAAGCACCATACAAGCGGCAGCGCGAACAGGGATTGCTGGCCTCATATCTCTAGACGGTTACGTTACTGTTACGCGGCCCCTGCAATAATGTCCTAATGTCATTTTCCCCCTATATATTTGGGATATTTTTTGCTGGCGTTCATAATATGTTTCTTTATCCTGCTATAACCATTGGCGTATCTAAGATTATTTTTCAGATGGGGCCTAGATGAGGGCCTGTCCATGCCCTATGAGATAAGCCATGATTTTCTATGGGTAACCCGACATCCCCCAACACCCTCTAAATACGCTCATGGCTATAGCACAACATAACGATGGATTTATAGTTGTTTTTAGCAAAAATATGTAATTTACGAGTCAAACAGAATGATATTCGTATATGCTTATGTTATTATCGCTATACTTTTTCTCAAGAATAAGAAATTACACTTAAGAGGCCTTATTCCTTTTAAAATGCTGATTGTCTAAGACATTTTTCTCTATGATCAAACATGTTTCTTAACATTATAAATTATTGATGTTACTGTTACTACCTACAACAGAGCCAATGTAATTTATTGGTATATATTTGAAACCTTCAGTTTGAATTTTTCATTGATAATTTTTGTTTCAAAAATTACTCGAAATTGACAAAACGCACGCCGAAAACTGGTTTTTTCAACTTATTTTCGACTGCACGCAAATAAAGCATGCTGCAGCTGCCTTAGAATTCTGGTGAATATAGGGATGATGGAAAGCTGCAAGCAACATTTTATTGAACAAGATATTCTTACCCTGCCATCAATGTATATTATGGAAGTTTGCATCTTTGTAAAGAAAAACATGTACCTATTTCCTCAATATACGTAAATATAAACTTGAAAGACCTATGTCAAAACTGCAAATGGTACACTCTGGCCCATTTGCGATGTGTGTAAAAATTTTCAACAAACTACCAGAATCATTTAAACTCGAACCAAATTTCCAAAAATTTAAACAGGATTTGAGGGCCCTCCTAGTTCAGAAATGTTACTATAGTACACAAGATTTCCTGCTTGAAGCCTAGAAATGTGTATAAAACTGAACAACTAACTTTTTTTTTCTCAATTACTGTATATACTGTAAAACTTAATTAATTGAATCAGGCGTTACTTTGCGGAAATTCATATTGATGAAAATAATAATATTGCTTTGCTATTCCGCGATATAATATCGTGTCAGTTAAATTTGTGCTAACCCATACATGCATTTAATGGTAAGATAAGAAAAATAAATATAACAAACCACCACCAAAATAACAGAACCTACTCGACACGTGTTTAATATTTAACTTAAATTTAATGTTCTAATTCTAATATTTAATGACTGAATTGTAAACCATATTTATAAGATTGCTGTGCCCTTGCAGGGTTCATGTTCCTGGACCTATCAATAACATAAGACCTTATTGTACAACATGAAACGCAATAAACGAATTGAATTTGAATTTGAATTAAAGGAATAAGGCCTCTTAAAACACTAAACATAACTGCAGAACCATCCTAGTTATATACTGCGGTGCTAAGGTAAAAGGCAACCTTTTGCTATGAAGCTCCATAGAACAAGGTCGCCTTTTACCTTAGCAAGGCAGTGTAGAAATTTGATTTTCCAGGCCATGCTGAACTTCTGGAACAGCCGGGACCAGTGGTTCCCCTCGTGGTATGATGACTCCAGTGGACTGCAGGTTGACTTCGTAAGAGTGTACGCCTTGTAAACTTTAAACAATCGTCACAGGAGTATTCAGTATATAGACGATACACTGATCAGCTCTAAACGGTCTCCTGTGATTAAACTAGGGTTTATAGTCCAGCCCGTCTGGCACAACTATGTTTCGCGACTCCTGTCGCGCGACATAGCATCATCCGTCACTCTCTAATGATACTGTACAGAAAGGGATAGGTAATATACGACGAAATAAATAAATATCTCGCGTGAGAAAGAGTCGCGTGTCAAAGTTGTGCTAGAGATGCTGGGAGGCTGTAGTAACAGGAAGCTGCAGTGCCATACAGACTTTTTCCGGTTCTGCATGACTCTTATTTGAAATGCCCATCATCATCATCGTATCAGCTGATAGTCGTCCATTGTCCACAAGGCCTCCTTCAAAGTACTCCACAATGATCGATCGTAGGCCGTCCTCTACCAATTGCTTCCCGTGATCCTAAGCAGGTCGTTGTTCCACCTTGTTGGGGGACTTAAAATACTATTTCAACAATATTAAAAACATCAACTGTCGACTAAGTTAGCTTTACCTACTTGAAAAAAATATGTAAGTAAAAATATAATAAATTGTAACCAACGTTTTGTTTTATTTAGCACGTTCTGAAATAGCCGTTGATTAAGTCACAAGAAAATGACACTTAAATGTAATGGTATCAAATCTGAACTGATTTGTGAATCAGCAATTATAAGTAACGGGGGAAATCTGAGCAGGTATAATATTATATGTTTAGAAAAAGTTTAAATAAATTTTATAATTATATTTCTTTTTATTGGAAAGTCTTAAGCACTTTGTACTCACATTTATAATACTAGTTATTAGTTATTATCACGCGGTCATTCACTCATCACAAAAGAGTATTGCAGAATAATCTTAAAATTATTCACAACTTCAGATAACAGCTGAAAAATCTTACCTACTGCCAAGTCACAGTAAGATAATTTGGAGATTCTAAAAGTAACTTGAAAATGCATGTTCTTCTCGAGTCCGTCATGTTTTATATAATTTCAGAAGAACTGACATACAATTGGTATACATTAAATTGACATAAATTAATTTAATATAATGTAACGTTTGATATAACGGTTCATTGTTAAAATTTGTTATACTCTAATTATTAATTGGTATACTGTTATAATGTTAAATAACGGGAGCGACGGGAGTAACGCTTCGCGGGGCTTCTATTTCTGCTCTGAACCCTGTACCTAACAAATCTAATCTAACCTGGTAAACATTATATCTCTTGCAACATTATATAATTTAGAAATTATCTAAAACGACATTATATTATTCGTTACATTATACAAAGTATACTATTGCTTTGCATAATGTAACGAAATAGATTAATTGAAATTATATATATCCGTTAATTTCAATGTTTGATTCACACTTTGCCTTTTATGTAAAATGTCTATTGTATCACTCTCTTCTCAGCCATGTAAATCGCCATTTCTATTGCCTTATAAGGCGTAAACTTTAACTGAATCGATCTGCAAGTTAGCGTCATGCCAGGAAGGGTACCAGGAGTCCTTCGCCTCCCAGAACTTGAGAACTGCTTTACTGTTCTTGTTCTTCCACGGCTTGTCAGCAGAGTCCGCGAAGTCGTGAACGCCACCGACTCTGAGACCCAGCGAGAGGTAAAACTGTAAAGATAATACATTTATGAAACGTTTTTATACCGTAAAGTCGGGTATAAAGTATCCTATAACCATCTTTGGCTGTTCAGCTATCCCTGTACCAAAATTGGTTAAATATTGTCCAGCCGTTTTGGCGTGATGGGAGGACAAAGGAAACTATTAAAACCGATGGCGCCAGGCTGTCATGGCGCCGCGCGCCCATACACATCAACGCCGATCCTGCGTCACGCTATCAAGATTTTTCCTGAAATCATGACCCCTCTCCATAGATTTTCAATACAAATCAAGAATTTCATAATAGACACCACATTTTTTATATTAAACCATTGATACAAAGATCAAAGCTAAAACAAAAATTTAAATGCGTAACCTGGTGGAAGAGACCGGGAATCGAACCCGGTACTAACTTTATTTGAAACCAGAAGAAGTCAACGAAAAAGAAAACTTACTTCCGAATCATGCCTCTTACACTTTCTTTACGAGCAGGGCGTAAATCATATTTAACTCCATTAATACTGCTGATTTAAAATGTATTACGTCTGGAAGTGTAAATGTGCCTGTGCTTTGCGTTCTTTATTATTTTCAACTGACGTCAAAATAAACGGTGCTGGTTCTCAGTTTATCCTTTATCGTGGTGTCCGTTTTTTATGTGTGTTCCCCGATCCCTAACGGCTGAATCGATTTGATAAATACTTTTTTTTTTCAGAGCATACTTTCAAGCTAGTTCCATTGTCATATTATAACATAAGGTTATTTTTTGTAAAAAAGTTATTATGGTGATACAAGATGGCGATGACGATGATAATTGTAAGCACCACGGTAGTCACGATGTCATCGACGATGATATTAATGATCTTGTTGAGAATAAAGAAATTACCAATTGGTCCAATGGAGCCATGACGCTGGTTCCCCTTAGCCAGTTACCAGCGTGCGGCACTGCGGCTTGCCGGGCAGCGGAGTAGAAACCCTCACCAGGGTCGATGGTCCCATACTCCTCGCCGTCAACCATCAGCACCATACCGTCTGCGAAGGGGAATGTGTTTTTTTTTTACTGGCACAACATAGTGGCTCCACTTTGCTGGATGGTAAGCAAAAAGAGGAGCCTGAGTCACAATCGAAACATGTTTGGGTCGATTGCAAAAAAATTGTACATAGTTAAGGGCTTTAATTAAAACATTGTTAATTGATTCCTTTGTGTGACGAAAGTTACCCATACATTTTGTATGACTAACTTTCGTCACACAAAGGAAGCGATCATATTTTATGTTAACTAAGTTTTTGACTATGTACAATTTATTTGCAATCGACCGGTAAGGCACCTAAATGTTTGTCTTCATTAATCTTATAATTCATACGTTAAGGCCCCTTAATCCCCTTATCCCTTAAAAAACTACACGCACACACACTATTTTCAACTACACGCAATCAAAGCTTGAAATAGCTATGTTACTTTATAGAACTCAGGGAAAAGTAAATTATTCACGTTAAAAAGTTTGTTGAAATACCAATATATTATTTCATATTATGTATAAAAAAAAATGTAAAAGAAATAAGGCCTCTTAAAAGAGGCTTCAGAATCATCCAAGGAAGTGTGGCTCATTACTCAAATTAACTTTAATATTCATTGCGTAAAACGGTCAATCGCAGATATATTCTTATATAAAAAATAGAATTTTTGGAATATTATACTTTTTATGCCGTACCTGGTTTCCAAATCATGGTATAGTTATGGAACCCACTGCACCAGTTCTCCAGCCCAATCTTCTGCTTCATCAGCTGCGACCTGAAGGGGTCCGTATCAGACAGCAAAGGCCCTCCATAGAGCTTTTTCGCAAATGCAGGGTTGCCTTTCACAAAGGCCACTCTGATCAGTCCAGATTCGTAACGTCGGCTCCCGTAGAAATTTTCTCGAGGCTCCAGGTTGATTTCTGGTTTAAACATAATAGCAGCTTTAAAGGAAAAATCGTTCAGAATATCAAGTCACTTTAAGATTGCATGCTTCAATGTCTTAAACGGTAATAATGAGAAAATTACTTTGTACATGTCATAAATGACTCTACTGCTTCAGGAAAAATTACAACAAGATATTTTGTGTTGTAATCAGTCCATGTAAACGACGAATCACAAATGTCATTGCGAACCTCCAGACGACGCCAAACAAGGAAGATTTCAATAAGTATGTGGGTATTGCTGTTTCATAGTTTTAATTAGTTGTTAGTTATACTAACCAGGACAGAAAATCATATACTTAGACGCCGAAACTGCACAATGCAGATCAAGATGGAGACATCAGACAAGGAGAGCCGACCCCAGATAAGGTTAAGGAGAAAATTAAGAAGAGTTATACTAACCAGGAATCAGCCAGCTCCCGGCTGGCATCTTTGCCCGCACCTCCACGCGGCCGAACTTGAAGTTGAACCTGTGCTTGGTGGTGATCTTTGCCGTGGTGACGGGTGGTAAGATGTCGGCACCATTTGCAATTCGCTTGCACTGTGCTGTATCAATCGTTCCTGTGCATCTGTAGATATTAATACTAATGACACCAACAAACGCATTCCTTTTCTTATACCAGAGGATCTTGGAAGGAGACTGTTTTCTAGCGTAAATCGATGGGCTCAATAGAGTTGGTTTAAGTTACCGTTGATATCAGTTAAGACCAAATGATGAGAAAGCTTATATATTATATCACTCAAATTCAATGTTTTTTGAACAAATCCCAAAAGTTGGTTTAAGTTACCGTCGATATCAGTTACGATTAAATGATGAGAAAGCTTACATGTCACTCAAATCCAAGGTTTCTTGAACAAATCCCTCGTGGTAAAGATTATCCAGCAATTTGGGGCTGATGACTAGCTGTCCATCCTCGAACTCCATAGTTCCCCGCGTCATGTATACGTTGAATGGATAATCCTGGAGTAAAGCAGTAAAATATTTTTAAAATGATTGCAAACTTGACGATAACTAGTCACATACACAAATATTTTTTTTAAGTACTTAGATATAATAATCTGACTAAGGTGTGGATCAAGCCAAAATCATCGGGGTTTGTATTCAAGTTGTGTTGAACTACGTCAAATGGCACATCAATTTTAACATGTTCACGGACATACGACCATTTGAAAATTGTAGTCTGCAGCACAGAAAATACTCATACAAAAAAAGTTCAATTGGCAAAAGGAATTTGCCTATTTGTTCAAACAATGACAAATGTTCGGCTGTAACCGTTAACATCAGTGGCAGTATCCACCGAAATGGTAGTGGTAGCATCTACAGGCATGGTGTTATCCTGATAGGGTCCTAATAATTTACCTACACCTCTCGACGTTCTATTTATCCGTGAAAGTGTTAACAAAATATTTCATGTTTTTAATTTAAGTACTCAATCTGTTAAATTTATTTTATAAACGCTATTATTCTCATTGTGATCGTACCGGTTCATCAGGAAACTTGTTTTCTCCGTCCCAACGGCTCGGATTCAAGGAACGATCTGTAAATTCTTCTTCAAAGATGAGAGCACCTTTGCAGACTTTGCTCATGCCCTGGACTACGGTAGCAGTTGGAAGGCAGTTAGGAGCAGGCGGTGGCGTGGGTTGGTCGGGCTGAGGGTTTGAAGCCTCAGTTGTGGGCAATGGCTTGTTAGGGTCGGGTTGGTACTTAGGATCTGTGCCAACGTCAGCTCGGGTTCCGTTTTCGTAGACAAATTCTGAAACAATTTGATTCTATTGTAGTTTATTATATGATTTTAGGAAAAAGTTGGAATTTATAATTGGGCGATTTCCAAAAAAAAACGAATACCTGTTACTTCCAGAATTTTACGTTTTTGTTTTTATCTTACTCAGAATCGATAGCATTTTCAATGTGATGAATAAAAAAAAGTGTGCAAAATTGTCCGTTCCATGACGTCACGTTTCAATATGACATCTTTTTTATTTGCAAGAGCGTTACGTAGTGGAAACTGAAATTCTTATACAAGTTTTGGGACACTTTTTTACTCTCCACATTGAAAAAACTATCGATTCTGAGTAGGATCAACCCAAAAACGTCAAGTTCTGGAAGAAACAGGGACTCGGGGTTTTTTTTGGAAAACGCTCAATTACCATTTTTTTAAGCTTAGTTAAATAGCTTCAAGAAATGAAAATACTTTCAGCCTCAATGAGTATATCTCGATTTGCATGTGGGAATGAGGCTGCCTCATTCTCACATGCAAATCGAGATATACTTTTTCTCAACTTTTCCATACTGACCTGTCACTGTCCATTCCCCATTATCCTGTCTGTACCCGAGCCCATTCTTGATGACGTATGTCCAGAAGTATATCACGTCTCCTAACTTCAGCAGTGCCTCTCGATCCCTGAAGGTCCACCTTCCGTTCTTGGCCTTTGTGATGTCCCTGGACCAGTGCCCTCCTTCCAGACCTTCCATCTCCTCGTTGAGTTTGCCGTGGAAAGCAAAGAGAGAGAAGCCATCATCTGAAAGTAAAAAGTATACAAATACACGCCTGCAGCATCGGTTGCGTTTATTCGGGATAAAAAAGTAAGTTATTGTGTTAAGCTAGGGTATGAAACATCTCTGTTCCAAATTGTATGCATAGCCGTTCAGCCGTATCAGGGAGAAGAAGTGACAAAAATACACACACACACACACATACACACACACATACTCTCGAATTTATAATTTTATCTCCAATAGCATTAAAGGTTGGAGCTTTGACGTCGCTTGAGCGTTAGCAGACTTTTTAGCACTTTACGAAAGGGATAGATGATATTTGTCATGCCATAAAGAGTCATGCTCAATGTTCATGTGTCTCAGTTTTAATAGAAATACTTGTTGTCTTAAACCATCGAGAGAATGACAGTTTTGAAAAAAACACGCTAATCCTATGTATGTATGCCAAGGCTCCTTCAGATTAGAGTTAAGGCACTAAATCTTAAAGTATGTTTCGGAAGTTTATAATACCAATCACAGCTAAAAGCGCTTCTCTTAAAGAATTAGTCAACATAAGTCTAATAAACACTTATAACTTATAAGTATATTAAATAAGCTACAATTTACCATAATATCAAGCCACAACCGGTACCACAGGGTAATAAACTGAGTCTCTAAATCCCTCCAAAATAACAACGTGCTAAAAACCTGTAATCTCAATACACACTTGTAACCTTCCGGTATTGGGTGGCTGTATAATAGGTCGTTGGCTCCAGCTAGCGCAGTTTTTTAGGGCACTTGCGGTAACTGCTTTGTGCAGAGCCAATGGGTAAAAAACTAATTACAAGGTGCTACAAAAAAAAAGTCGCAGTCGCTGCCTTGCCGTTAAACCTGGTGGGTCGAAGATCCCATAATGTAAACTAGAATATGACGGCGCTTTCGGTAGACATATTAGGCATAACACTTTTTTGCTGCACTAGTCTCGTAAAAAGTTCCATGACCATCCATGTATGCGTGGTAAAAAAATAACAGTTTTCAAGTGATAGTAATATACATAAATATATTTCGATACATAGACATAATTTATGTACCATTCAAAAAGAAAGGATAAAAGATTCTATGACCTGATGATTTGAAGCCTATTTAATTATGATAGCCCATTAAATTTTCAACCGACTTCTAAAAAGAAGGAGGCTCTCATTTCGACTGTACGTTGTTTTTTACAACTCTGTAGTAATATGCTTTGGAAAATTCGGCGTAAACAACACTATATACGTATGTTCTTATTGTGACAGACACAGTCATGTTGTCACGCAAGGTAATAAACTCAAATATTTATCCAAGAAATTAACGCTATTAGATAATGAACATCAAACCAGAATATAAACAAATGATAATGTACGCAGTCATTTGTTTATTTCTCATTTTCCTGTAGATATCTCAAAGACATTACAGGTCAGGTTATTCTTAATGGTTGGGATATTGGAAGCCAATATTTTATGTACTGTACGTTTAAACATGTTGTTATTACATTGATTATGATATTATTAAGGTATACAAGAGCGATAATACAATGTCAGGGTTATCTTCGCATATCTATACTATTATTTAAGTCTAAAATAGTATTTAAAAAAAATACAACGTGTTTAAAAACCGAAGAGCTGGCAGCTTCCTCGCTCATCGTATTAGAGTTGCTATTTAGCGACATAAAAGACAGCCAAATGTATGTAGCATTTAATGCATGATGATTGCAGATTTAGCTTTAGATAGGACATGTTTTATTTATTTTAATTCTTATGATAGTAATAGTAGTAATTGACTCCTGTGCATATTTACATGTCGCGCCAGCGGCATAATATGTGAAACTTTTCTTATGTAACACCTGTTGTACCATATTTTATGTAAATAAATAAATCATTCATTCATTCATTCAAAGGGGCCCAATTTTTTAAAGTCGGTTTTAGTTTAGTATTTATAGGTTACCGTTTTAGCCTATATTATTTCAGTTAGTAAAGTTTTTAGGTTATAGATTTTTTTTGATATAGTTAGGTAGATTTAGTTATAATTTTAAACATTAAAAGTTAATAGCATGTCAATTTAATTCAATGTCAACATTCAGTGTCTTGCGGAACGCGATAATTGTGTTGGGTGTTAGTCTGTATGGAGAGGGGTCATTGAGAACCCTTACCAGAAGTTTACAATGACCGTAGTCGTTAGCGACTGCGAAAACGATTTCTACGGAGAATTGTAATTCTGGAAAGTAGGTAGCGACCAGGGGCGGTACTATTCTCCATACATATCGTTTAAACGCTTAAACGGTCAGGTTAACTCATGGTAAGGGCACAAAAGATCTTAAACAGTGCGATGCGGATTTACGTACAGCGCCATCTCTCTTCGAAATTTACTTTGGGTACATAATATATTTATGTAAGTATATCATATAAAGTATTCGTGTAAGTTTATGGTAACTATATATACATTCCTATATATATCTTATATTATTGATTTGTGTTTTAATTACTTTGTTTCTGTAACTTTGTTCCTGCACCGACTACATATTTCTGTTTAACCCAGTGGTTGGCTGGTAGAGAATGCCTAAAGGCATTAAGTCCGCCATTTGTACTTTTTTGTATTGTGCAATAAAGTTTAAATAAATAAATAATAAATAAATCTATTGTTAGAACTAAATCTCATCAGGACATAACGGCGGGATGGATTTTTACCAATTTTGGTGCAGGGATAGCTGGACATCCAAAGATGTTTATAAGATACTTTTAACACATCTACGAAAAAAAAAAAGTTACGCGGACAAAGTTGCGGGTACGTTTTGTTAGAAATATACTCGTAAATAAGATCCGAAACCTTTGCCGAATCGCAATTGAAATACAGTAATACTAAGACGCATTTAATGAGCGTCTCTAGTTCGTTTAACGAAACGAAAATAACAGAGATCAGACATAAATAAATAACCTAGCAAGAGAACCAAGGTTGAAGATATAACTCAGACAATCGACGCCACTAGGTGGGATCATCGCTCGTATAACCGATGGTGGACCGACGACCTGGTTAGGATCACGGGTGGAAATTGGATGAGAGCGTCGCAAGACCGATCGTTGTCTGATACGATGAAAATAACCTTAAGGCCTATTTACAGCAAAAATAAGTTTTGAATTCAACTGTGACGACGCGGTTGGCGCAGTTTGTATCGAACTTGTTTACTGACCCGGCGGTCCTGGGTTCGAATCCCGGCCCGAACTCGAATTGTTCCTGGGTCATGGATGTTATCTATGCAATGTGTATTTATTCATTATCTGCCGTGATTTTTAAAAAGGCGGCCTTCTGCCTACAATGTCTATGTAGAAGACTACCTTTTAGTAAATGACGGCAGTTATGCATATCGTCGTCTAGTACCCACAGTACAAACGAAAAAAAAAACGAACTCACCTGGGACAGAAACCCGCAGTCCTTTAGGGTATATAGCTTCTAACTTTGCATTCGGTACTATGTATTGCGCTGCTCGGGGCTGCGCGGAACTCGCGGCAATAAGCAGGAAAAACACAAAAGACTTGTACATGATGTTACGTCTGTCCGCGGCGGCAGGCGAAGCAGACTGGTGTGTTGTGTGTAAATGATAAATAACGTTATAATGGTCACAGTGATCGGCCGTCAAATATCACAGTGACTGGTCCCAAAGGAACAGCGTTCCGACATTTGGTCGTTCATTCGCTCTTATTTTAGAGTTAAGCCTGCCGATTGAGTCATAAATGTTATAGGAAACTACTTATCTGATGACTCCACCTATCTTAGGTAGGTAAAAGGTATTGATACACCATTTTTGGATGTCCAGCTATCTCTGTACCGAAGCTGGTTATGATCTGTAAGTACAGCCATTTTGGCGTGATGAAAAGACAACGATTTTTTTTAGATATCGGAGTACGTCTGCACGTCTGGCGCCGTGTGCCCTTATCTACAAGTAGGTACATAATAATATATCCTGCATCCTGCATCGTGCTGTGAAGATTATTCCTGAAATAATGACCCATCTCCATAGAAAACTGATTATAATACAACTTTTTAAATTTTATAATAGTCTAATACAGAATTTTATAGTAGTCTAGAAGATGATCATGTAATGTTAACGTGACCTGACGAACACGCGTGGCAAAGTCACAGTGATAATTCAGTTTTTTGGAACTAGTACGAGTCAGTGATTTAAATGTTTACATTTCCCCATCAGCAGTATCTGTACTAGCGCGGGCGCAGACTACGACAGTGTTGCCATAGGAAAGCGTAGAGGCACACAAATAATATAATCCAAAGACACGGAAATTAATTTTTTATTAATTTATTTTTTTAAACTTTATTGCACAAAACATTCAGTACACTGACTTAATGCCAAATGGCATTCTCTAACAGTCAACCATAGGACCAAATAGTCTAGAAATACTCTAGAAGGATACTAGAAGTTGGTACAAATCAGAAATAGAATTGTACAGAGATGATCAAGGGTACAAATAAATGTTTTATTTGTTAATAGTGTCATTATTCAGGGTATAACACTATTTTAAAACAAACTAAATTCAGTCTCTCACTGTTCGGTTTCGTGAATAATCATGGGACCTTAAATTATTTGTATAGACACATATTATTAATATATATTTTTTGAAGTTATTTTATTGTATAAGCGCTTATGCGCCTATGCGATCTCTTTTCGTGAAGACCTTTTTTGTTGATTGTGGATAAGTAATATTAATAAATAGTTATGTTTGAGTCTGTAATTAAATATATTAAATTTTACTTATTAATATAAACTCGCTGTTGAGTTTCTTCAGCTTTCTTCTCATCAGCGGTCTATTCATGCAAAATGCCGGTAGCATCAGATTGAGACGTGTAAAAGTGCCCTAGTGGCCTACTTACCAACAGAAGAAACGATTCGATTTTTGAATTTTGACACTAGTATTTTCGACACTAGTATATTTGACACTAGTATTTCTGGCACTTTTTTAAGTCTACATGCAGCGGTCGTCTGGTTTTACCGGTCAATTATTTACTTCAAGATCATAATAGCGGTTAATTTACTATGATCCCAGTAATATAGTCAATAAAGTCTATAATAGGTACTATGGGCAATATACCTACCAAGACCATGTCTTTATTGTGAGTATGAGTAATCCTAGTAACATTGTATAAAAACATTAGGCATTAGAATTATGAAGGAACTATGTTTTTTTATGATAAATAGTTTTTCAAAGTATTTATCTTTTATATCTATTATCTGTATTTATACATATACATAATATCGTCGTCTAGTACACATAGTACAATCAAGCTTTGCTAGTTTGGGACTAGGTTGATTTGTGTAAAATTTGTCCCTTAAAATGTATTTATAATAATTATTTTATATATCAAGAGACAATCTTAAACAAATTGGCCAAGTGCCAAAACCTAAGAAGCACTGATACTGATGACTATTATCATTAGACGACGACGTTATCATCATCATCAGATCAGCCGATAGACATCCACTGCTGGACAAAGGCCTCCCCCAAAGTTCTCCACAACGATCGGTCTTGCGCCGCCCTCATCCAATTTCTGCCCGCGATCCAAACCAGGGGGGTAATGCGACCAGTTTTAGAGAGATGATGGAGATCTCTTCATTTTATCGCCATCCGTCACTTTTGACGCGTCCCTACTTGACAAGTGGCGATATCCCTAGAACATCGCAACTTCGTCAATCCGGTCACGCTTTATTTGCGTTTCCTCTGTATGTGACGACATAAATAACAGGCGCATACTTTTACTTGACCGTGCAGTGCATGAAATTAGTCAGTTACCTTTCCTTTAAAAACTGAAATTTATATGCATAAATAGAAATTTTGACAATCATTATCGCCTTCGTAATTCCAAAATTGAGATGAGATATTCACTTGAAGCTCATCGCATTTTAATGACAGTTCAAAGGCGATATCACTGTTATCTAATAAAATTTTGACGTTTTGCGACCTCTCAAATGACATTCTTGAATTAGGTCCCACGCTGTCATTAGGGTCGGTCGATCGACGATGCCTATACATAATATAAATACTTACACCGAAAACACCTTGCCTCTACCAGGATTCAAATCCAGTACCGGATAAGTAAACTGCGTTTTATATAGAAAACTCCCCTGAGTCTCGGACCTATTAATATACATACGAAACGGATACCTACTCACGTCGTAGGAGTCGAATATCGCTCGACATGAAGACTGTCTTCGATTGGCCGCTGCCGCGACTGATCGTAGCTCTTACACCTAGCACAACTGTAACACGCAAGTCTTTCTCGCGCGAGATATAAACTGTAAGGATCTCTTTGGTTGTTGACAGTAGAGCTGGCAACTAGATTTTGTAATAAAAATATATTTAAATATTTAGAATTATGGCCGTCTCTGTCACTCACCAAGGGACCCGGGCATTCATGCTTAAGCTCTGTATCGTGGCTGATAGCTTAATAAAATATATTTCAAGTTCTATCTTGTGTTTGCACCTGCTACCAGAGTTACACCTCCCACATTTGGTGGAGTATTTTACTATGTATTTTATTAAGTAAACCTCGTGTTTGGCCCAAATTAAATAAAACGCCTGCAAACATAATACGACACCAGTGAAAGCAGGAAACTTTGCGTTTCGTATTTTAAAAGGCCTTGATTCCATTAAAAAATATTTTTTTCATATTATGACAAATATATAGAAACGAACCAACTTTTTGAATGAATAATAATTTTCCCCGAGTTCTAGGTAGTAACGTACCTATTTCGTGCTTTTATTGCGTGCAGTCGAAAATAAGTTGAAAAGACTAATTTTCCGCGTCAATTTTGAGTTGTTTTTGGTACACAAATTATCAATGAAAAATTCAAACTGTAGGTTTCAAATATACATCAATAAATCCCAATAGCCCTGTTCTACGTAGTAACATCAATAATATGTTAGGAAACATGTTTGATCATTGAGAAAAATGTCTAAAACCATTAGCATTTTAAAAGGAATAATCTTAATATGTAAACCGCGTGTTTGGCATAAATTAAATAACGCCTGCAAACATAATACGACACCAGTAAAAACAGGAAACTTTGCGTTTCGCATTTTAAGCGTCGGAACAATAATATGTAATGAGAGACTAATAAGTTTTGCGAGAAGTTTCCAGTATTCTCGAGTTTCTTCATAAACGTTCCTTATTATAATCCCCCTTATCCTTTAACGATCTACCCTCGGCAATCAAGAATGGCCTATCGGTGCTCTTCGCAGATGATACCACAGTCATAGTCAGCGCAAAAACATACGAACAGCTTGCCGGTAAAATTCATGAAGCTTGTGTCCAACTGCAGAAATGGTTTTCGTCGAATGGCTTATTATTAAACGTATCAAAGTCTAATGTCATGGTATTCTCGGGCCGGAACATCGCAATGCCCCCATGCATTAAAGCCGTCCCGATGCCATTGTGTAGTGAATGCAGGTTTCTTGGATTCATGCTTGACTCCAACTTGAACTGGAAGTGCCATGTAGACATGCTGTGCGACAAGTTGAGTAGTGCTGTCTTTGCTTTAAAGAAATTAAAACCGTTAATATCAAGTAATGCATTAAAGTCTGTATATTTCGCACATTTTCATTCTATTATGTCATACGGTACTGTTTTTTGGGGAAATTCCACTGATGCTCAGCGAATTTTGACACTCCAAAAACGAGCACTTCGAATACTGGCCGGAGTAGAACCCAGGTATTCTTGCAGGGATCTCTTCATAAAGTACCGCATTATGACTCACTACTCACTTTATATATTCGAGGTATTAATGTATGTACGAAATAATTTGTCAATGTTTGCACGTGTCGAGGTATCGGGCAAACTAATACGTTCTACGGGGAGACTTAGGACAGTCCCGCGTCGCATGGCACTGGCAAAAAAAAACCCACGCGTCATCGGCCCAACGTTCTATGAACATCTACCCGACGAGTTGCGAACCGAAGCGTCAGACGAGAAGTTCAAACATCAATTGAGAAACTTTTTATTGGATAATCCATTATACTCAGTAAATGAGTACATGGATAAATAATTTATATTTCATTTTATATTGTTTTGGTTTCTTGTAGTACATTGTTGACAATCCTCCAAGGAGACACCTTTGACATATTTAATTTCAAATTATTTGACATAGTAATATATAATAATAATAATGTTTGTATTTAGCACCGTGTATAAATATTGCTGGTAGTTGGTATTTTTTAGAGTTTTTGACAATCCCTTAAGGAGATATTCTTATATTGTAACCACATTTAGCTGCATTATGATTATGACATGTAAATATCTTTTGTTACAATCAATTGTTATGTTTTTGACTATTATTATATTATCTCATTTTTATCTTTATGACGATCATAGTATAAATGCATGTAAATTGTCTTAGCGTAATTTATACTGACATTTTATATTATGAAATAAATAAATCTAATCTAATCTAATCTATTATTTTTGAAATCGCAAAACAACTTCAGTTTTGCGACGGAACCGAATAGAGGATCGATGCAGAATAAGGAAGAACAGAAGGAATGCTGCCAGCGTCTTTGGTACAATGCCACGGTGTCCATTTTTGGACAAAGTTTCGTTTTTTATCTAGTTTAATAATTAGACGTAGACTATACTTTTTCTTTTTTAAGAGACAATCTTACATAAATCGGCTTAATCCCAAATGAAGTAAAGCTACGGATACTAAGACGACGATATACACCTAATCCTAAAACGCGTACCAAATATTCGTAATCAAAAGTCTTGTCTTTTGGTTAGATTTTTTGACAGATTAAATATTAGCTAGATGGACCAGGGCGCTAATTCTAGTGTAATTTGAGATATCGAGCTAGATATGCCTGATTGTGTTGAATTATACTGTTGAGCCCGTCTTTTTGCCATTTGTGTATTTATTATTTTGTGTCGTTGTTTAATGTTCTCTTGGTCTCCATAAAATAGTTAGGGTGTTGCCTCACCGCGAGCTTTCACCTGTAATCTAATAAAAACAATTGAGTATTTCATATATTTCTTTTTACATTACAGGCGAATGCTAACGGTGAGGATCACCCTTATTTTGTAGCAATAAACATTTCTCCTTCCTTTGTTTTATATCTTGTTCACCACTACTTTACAAACCACGCTTTGCGGGATCTGTTCCTTTTTCAATTTCCTTTGGAAGCTCTTTATGCGTCTACTTTTATTCTCAATGCAGTAAACTGCCTTCTGAATGCACAAGGTCGTAAATGACGCGCTTTTCCTGCTAAGCTCCGCGCTTTAGAGTAAAGGACCACTCTAGTATCAGTATTACTTCAGCGCTTAGGTCAATTTGCTTTGGCAGAATACCTTGATATTGCGTCGCTTCGTAATTTAATACAAACAAGCACAAAGCTGGCAGAAGGATTGTTGAAACTAGAACCACAAATTACTTAGGTACTTACAGTCCGTGAGCTTTCAGATTGCGATTTGAGTTTGATATAAACTGAGAGGTTGCTATCTGGATCGCTTAAGAGCGAGTGGGACAGGTATAAAACGGACTCACGAACTGTAATATCTACTAGTAGTTCGGTGAGCTGCAGATCGCGTAAGTTTGTTTCAAAATGGCTGAAATTTGTCATTTTTCAACCCATAATAAATGACATTTGGAAAAATTCGAAAAATCTGAAACTATAAATGTACCGTATATGATGATATAGACTTTTCTGGGATCCTACTCACAAAATGTCATGAATTACGGTTGTAAAATGCGACCTCATGGCGAGAACGGCCGGAAGTCCGAACAAACGGACATGCCATCATCCAAACGTCATATATCAGCCTTTTCAAAAAAATATCCCGATGGCTATAACTCACAGAGACACTAGTTTTATTCTGTTTCAAAAGCAAAACCACGAGCAGAAGCTATAGTGTCGAATTATTGTATCATTCTGTTAATATCAGTCCTTGAGATAATCATCAGGTTAAACATCCTATAACATCCCATCTCAAACTTTTGATGAGACGAAACAAAATGTCCAAAGGGCGTTGGAGAGAGCGAGATGGGTAGGCACAACCTATAGAATTAGAAAACTATGCGCGCAACTTCGAACGTGACATTGGTTTTCAGGATATATATGTATAATAAGGTTATTGTACGTATTAGGCTATTAGTTAAGACTTCCTAATAATAATAATGTATTCTGTATTATATCTGTGAAATTGTATCGAAAATAAATTCTGTGTATGGAAGGGGTCATGATTTCGAGAAAATCATCATCAGAACTACGAACTCTTTCGACCTGATTAGGACGCTGATTAAGACACAGTACCTTATTATATTTTACATGCCCGAGATATACCTGAGCCATCACTTATTTGGCGATATTTCAAAATACACTTGATTAAGCGCCCTGCGGGCCAATTTTGGTTGCTTTTATCTCGCGATAAATAAGTGACAAAGCATCCCTCACCTATTGACAAAATGCGGGTGTGAGTGACAGATGCTTTGTCACTTATTTATCACGTGATAAACGTAACCATCATAGGTTACCTGTCCTCAGCAACATTCCACCACCAGGCATCCGTAGACAGAAATGCCTATCACGAGAATTCGCTAAAATGACCGGAAATCCCCAGCTGCCCGTTCATGAAGACCTGCAAAGCGCCAGCAGCATCCGTCTCAAATCCCAAAACCCACCAGCTAAAACCTTCCATACACGAGATCCAACATGGAAGGCGAGCGAAGCGTGGATGGAAGAATGGGAAACCCAGTAACACTCGCTCGGAAACAATCTCTTTCAACTAAATACCCAAGAGCGGCCCAAAGGGTTTAATGAAAGCCGACAGATATGGTGCAGACTGAATCGCCTGAGGACTGGTATGGGAAACTGTGCATATCTTTGGTAGAAATGGGGATGGAGCGAGTCAGCGTCGTGCGAGTGTGGGGACCCGAAACAAACCATACGCCACATAGTGTTCGAGTGCCCCACCACCCACCACCAGATACCCCGGACCAGCTGAGTACTTACAAAAACTTGACCGAGGAAGCGCGTTTATACCTGCGGCATTGTAAATTTTAGATATATTAGATAATTTAATGTAAATATAAAAAAAAAATTGAAACATGTGTGTAAAAATTGTAACATCGCCATACGATAAATAAATTTATCATTATTTTTTTATAGATATAAAAAAGACAGAGTCCAGCGAAGTTCGAATAAATGATTCAAATTTTATAATTAACCTGTGGCTGAGAAATGACGATTAGTAGCCAAAAAATTTAAAAATAAAAAGTTACTTTGTACTCTCGCTCGAAACAAAATTGTATTTTGCTCACTGTTTTCTCGGACACTGTTTTCTCTCTCTCCGTTTAAGATGGTGAGGTAAAGAACTCGAACACACAAATCGCCATGTTTGAGCTGGTGAGGTGAAAAAGAACTCGTATATCCTACTATGAACGGGCAGTTGTTTAGGTCTGTACCAAAGTTGGGGCACGTCCCGACCCGCGACCCTAGTTAGGGGCAACTATTTTCTCGCCAATAACTTGATCACCGAGTGTTTATTAAAATTAACATTTCAGTTTTCAATGTAAATAAACTGCTGTCTCGTATAGTCAGTAAGTCAATATGACTTCTAGAATTGTTTTTCGTGGAATGTTTTGTTTCGCCAAAAATCATTTGGTAGAAAGCATTTTTCTTTGCAATGGTAAACTACTTATTTGAAATAGGCTAGTTGACTCATGTCAAATTGTAATAAACTAATATTTATTCCGCATAGTATTTAGCAAAAGAAACCTAAATATATATTTTTCAATTCATAAAAGTGAAAGATGGCTGAAAAAAATTAATTTGAAATTATGGTTTTTAATCTGTATTTTGAAATGCTTAAAACGATGTCCGCCATTTCCGCTTATGATAGTGACGTCATCGGTCCTGTAAAGATAACTGAAAGTCTACTTTGACGACTTCGAATAGTGCCGTCCCTCTCGATCTCCTGTCAAAGTATATTGGAGTGAGCGGAATGGTCTATATGGAGCGGAACTATCCGACGGTCGAATTTCGAATATTTACCTACAGGTAATTCTACGTCACGCCACAGATTAGCAAAAGGCAAAAATGGCGGACAGCGTTTTTTACTGTTCATGAAATTTCTAATTTTCAATTGATAAAATTTAGCTTTCTAGCTTTGAAATATATTTAAAAAGAAAAATTGGTGGGAAAAAATTAAGCGGCTGGCTCGGTTTGTAGTGCAGCTGCCTACTGAGCAGGCGGTCCTGGGTTTGAATCCCGGCCAGAGCAAATATTTAAGTGATGAACTCGAATATTTGTTCCTGGGTCATGGATGTTATCTATATATGTATTTAATTATTATGTATATCGTCGTCTAGTACTTACCCATAGTACAAGTTTTGCTTAGTTTGTGACTAGGTCGATTTGTGTAAGATTGTCCCTTAGTATTTATTTATCCCGGCACCTCTGGATTGCACGTCCAGCGCGTTAACCTTTCCGCCACCCTAACGCCCAGGCAACCTTTTGATTATTTTTTTATGCTTTGTGAGATGATCTTTGCATTGTTTATTTGAAAGGCGTATTTAAGCTGTTGCATCGCATTGTTGAATTTTTTCTTGAAGTAATGACTCCTCTCCATATAAAACTGTTTTAATACAATTTACAATTACATACAATTCTAACACAGTACACAATTCTAATAAGTACACTTAATGGTCCACTCCACGAATGCACAAGAAGAGCTACGGCGACGGATAGTAAAGTTTGCTACCAACCCTGATGTGACGACCACGACCACTCTGCCAAGAGTGGGACGACAAAGAAGAAACAATTCTAACATGATTCTCGATGTAATTGAACATTATTGCCTACATATATTATGTAAATAATTGCTCATAGAACATTATTATAATAGAATTCTACAGCATACTGTAGTTATTTGAATAAAATTAGCTCAATATGTCATGAAACAAAAGAAATAAAACAAAATATTGTTAAAAGTCACATAATAATGTGACTTCAAAAGTACACAAATATGTTTTTTTTATTAGTTTTTAAGAAATTTTGAAATTGTTTTCAGAATCGTCATAATTTAACAAAACAATAATTGTATACCAACCAAGAACTTAAACGCACTCTTTCAAGGTCAAAATGGAAAATTACTTATTATTGTCTCCATACAAATATTGGTATCCGTAACATAGTGACGTCACGATTAGGCGGTCATTTGTATGGAGCGATTTTAGCGCTCCGTAGGATTGTTGAACTAAGGCGGTCTTTTCTGACTTTTAGAGCAGTCTAATTGTAGTTAGTCCCCATACACACATTTGGTCCCAATAAAAAAAATCGATAAACATCCTCAATTTTTTTTACAGACAGTGGCCCATAATATGTCAGTTAGACTGAAATAAAATTAAACTAAATGGCAACAGTGCTTAAAAAATATTATACACAGTGTGTCGAGAGCCCATGTGCAACAAGTTCCAGTGCTTCCAGTAAGCAAACAGAGTTCTCCCAAATCAATTTGAGAATGCTGTATATAAGCATTAAATACAAAGATCAAAGCTTAAAGAAAAAATTGAAAAAGGAGCTACCTGGGGGAAGAGACCAGGAATCGAACCCGGTACCTCTGGATTGCCGGTCCAGCGCGTTAACCATTTCGCCACCCTAGCTCCAGGAAGATCTGACGAATTTTTCCTTATGCTTTGTGTGTCGATCTTTGCATTGTTTATTTGAAAGGTTTTTTACACCTTAGCGACCTCTATGTGAATACGTTAATATTCACATCTTACCGCACCACTCAGGTAGCTCCTTTTTCAATTTTTCTTTAAGCTTTGATCTTTGTATTTAATGCTTAAATAAAAATTGTGGTGTACCTACCCACATAAAAAAATGAGACATTATATGTTTCATAAATTTATAAAACTAACAGCGCCCTCTCTCGCTTGTTCGGTCACCACTGTAAAGTGTTGCGGTAAGATGTGAATATTAACGTATTCACATAGAGGTCGCTAAGGTGTAAAAAACCTTTCAAATAAACAATGCAAAGATCGACACACAAAGCATAAGGAAAAATTCGTCAGATCTTCCTGGAGCTAGGGTGGCGAAATGGTTAACGCGCTGGACCGGCAATCCAGAGGTACCGGGTTCGATTCCTGGTCTCTTCCCCCAGGTAGCTCCTTTTTCAATTTTTCTTTAAGCTTTGATCTTTGTATTTAATGCTTAAATAAAAATTGTGGTGTACCTACCCACATAAAAAAATGAGACATTATATGTTTCATAAATTTATAAAACTAACAGCGCCCTCTCTCGCTTGCTCGGTCACCACTGTAAAGTGGTGCGGTAAGATGTGAATATTAACGTATTCACATAGAGGTCGCTAAGGTGTAAAAAACCTTTCAAATAAACAATGCAAAGATCGACACACAAAGCATAAGGAAAAATTCGTCAGATCTTCCTGCAGCTAGGGTGGCGAAATGGTTAACGCGCTGGACCGGCAATCCAGAGGTACCGGGTTCAATTCCTGGTCTCTTCCCCCAGGTAGCTCCTTTTTAAATTTTTCTTTAAGCTTTGATCTTTGTATTTAATGCTTAAATAAAAATTGTGGTGTACCTACCCACATAAAAAAAAGAGACATTATATGTTTCATAAATTTATAATGCTGTATATAGTTATTTGCTGAATTCCCCTGTCGCCATTGTAATAACACTGTGTCGCGTATGAGGACATATTTTCAGGATGTTTGCCGAAAATAAAACCCGCCACAAAATACTAATTGGGGCGGATATGTTTGCCTCCATCGATTTACACTAAACGCTGTTTGTTCGACGAATGTTTTATCGGGGGGCGCCTCTCACACCGTATTTACCAACGTTTAGCCCCTAAATGCATATGGTATCACAAATGATACTACATTTACTTCTGAAATTACTTGAATAACAAATCTAATCCAAATGACTTTGAGACTCAGCTTGACAGTCTGAATTGACTTTGAGTTGATTTTCGACGTGTCATTTCAATGGTATAATTTTTGATACTTCGTGCACCTAAGGGTGGATATGACGGGATCACTACGAGCTGTGCGCTAAATTTGAATAAATTTTCACAGGCAACACCTAAACGATCGCGAGTCCATAAAGACCAATAGTTACCTATCCTTCAACTATAAAGTGCAACTCATAATGAAATTCCATTAAATCTACCAAGACACGTTAATGTCACAGTCACAATGCGCGGAAGACCGTTTGGAGGTCTTTCGATTTTATGGAGGAAGTCAGTCTTTGAGAATGTATCCGTGATTGAGTGTACCAGCAATCGAGTCTTAGCAGTACGAATTCATATGAATAATAACGCGTTTATCGTTTTTAGCGTATACATGCCGTATGACTCTAATAATAGTGACGACCTTTTGGAGTTTACTAATTGCCTCGGTAGTGTCAGTGCTATTATTAGTGATAACAACGTGGAGACTGCTTTTATATTAGGTGACTACAATGCTCATCCGAACTCACGGTTTGGACGCGAGCTAGCGGGATTTTGTAAACAAGAACGGTGGGTGTGCGCGGACATGAACTTGTTGGGTGAGAGTTCGAGTACATACACGTATCTATGTGAGGCGAGCGGCGCCCGCAGGTGGTTGGACCACTGTGTGGCAACGGTAGCGGCGAACGATATTATTCGAAACGTTCGCGTAGATAATGAAGTCTGTTGGTCGGACCACTTTCCATTGTATATTGAGCTTCGTATGACAGCATTAGTAAAAAAGGTTGAGTATAATCAACCTCGTAGTGTAAGTCAGGTACTATGGAATAACAGAGATAATGACCAGTGCACTAAATATGGTGAAATATGCTATAATGCCTTAAAGAATATTAATTCTGAGAGTCATTGTACTGTCTGTGATATTAGTATACGTAAGGACTGTAAGGAACATAAATTATTTTTAAATGATATGTATAAAAATATTGTCAATACGTTACAGACTGCTGCCGCCAGTACCTGCCATCGCCCACAGGCCGGTGCAAAACGGAAAAGACAGGTTGCCGGTTGGAATCATCATGTCAGGGAGTCGCATGAGATTGCTAAATTGCATTTCAGGTGTTGGACGGAGGTGGGAAACCCGCCTGCAGGCATGTTTTTTGACAACATGAAAAACAGTCGTAAAGTTATTAAAAACAAACTAAAGTGGTGCCAAAGAAACGAAGAGGAAATTAAAATGAATATTTTAACGTTAAGTAGGGCTAAGAATAATTTTACAAAGTTTTGGAAAACAACAAAATCGCTTAAAGGTAAACAAGGGTTGCCTGCCGCAGTTAATAATGTTAGTGATCCTAGGCTTATAGCGGATATGTTTGCTACTCATTTTAAGGTCTCGCCTATGGACGTGGAGCATGTGCCCGCCCTGGTGCCCTCGGTTCCGGTGACCCCGCTCGACTCCTCGGTCACATTCACACCTGGTGACGTCGCTAAAGTAGTGAGAATGATGAAGCGTGGAAAGTCGCCGGGACACGATGGTCTCAGCGTCGAGCACATGGTCTACGCCAGCGACGAGCTATTCAGAGTCTTAGCAGACTTTTTTAACACCTGTTTAGCATATAGCTACCTTCCTTCTGACATGATGAAGACAGTAGTGGTACCAATTGCAAAAAATAGAACCGGCGACCTGTCCAGTATAAATAACTACAGGCCTATCTCTTTAGGTACAATAATCGGTAAAATACTTGAGAGGCTGTTGCAGCCCGCTCTGGCGAAAAATCTTAGAATTGATCAAGCGCAGTTTGGTTTTCGTCCAGGACTTTCGACGGATTCGGCGATACTAGGACTAAAGTATACTGTGAACTATTATGTGAATAGAGAAACTTCAGTATATGCGTGCTTTCTAGACCTCAGTCGTGCTTTTGATCTCGTCAATTACGAAATACTGTGGAGAAAACTGTCTGCGACCAGTTTATCTCCAGAGGTCACAAACCTGTTGAAGTTCTGGTACGAAAACCAAACTAATTACGTAAAATGGGGCGACTCGCAGTCTAACGACTATAGGTTAGACTGCGGTGTGCGTCAAGGTGGATTAACATCTCCGGACCTTTTTAACTTATACGTCAACGACCTAATCGAGGAGCTGAGGCGTGCCAATGTCGGTTGCCACATTGGTAACGTATGTGTTAACAATCTGAGCTACGCAGACGATATGGTGCTTCTCAGCCCCTCGATTAACGGTCTTGTTAAACTTATTAAGATCTGAAATATAACGTGCTTAAGACGGAAATGCTCGTTTTTAGGTACGGTAAGGGTCCGGATGTGATTCCTACAGTCTATATGAACGGTTCGCCAATTCGGGTTGTAAGGAGCTTCAAGTACCTGGGACATATACTGAGCGAGTACTTACGAGACGACGCTGATATGGAGAGGGAGCGCAGGGCTCTTGCGGTGCGATGTAATATGTTAGCTCGGCGCTTTGCGCGCTGTTCGGGTGACGTCAAAATAACGCTTTTCAAAGCCTACTGTCAATGTTTTTATACGTGTCAGCTGTGGACAAAGTACACGAAACACTCGTTCAGCGCGCTAAGAGTACAATATAACAATGCCTTTCGTATACTGCTGAAACTGCCACCCTTCTGCAGCGCGAAAGGCATGTTCGCAGACGCGAGAGTCCCTGACTTCTTCGCCATCTTAAGAGAGAGGTCAGCCGCTTTCAGAGAGAGGCTTCGGGCCTCTAAAAACGAAATCTTGTGTCTCATTGGTAATGACTACACCGATGAGTTCAACAAGCATTGGCTCAAATTGCACCGGTCTGGGAATGGGCAGTTGTGATTTTATTTTTAAATTGTAACTGTTTTATTTCTATGTTTTAGTTTGTAAGTTTTATTTTTATTCTTATTTTTTTATTCTTATTTTTATCTCTTTGTCTTTTACATTTTACATTTTATTTTATTTTAAATTGTATGTAAGTATGTAACTATGGGTTTTTTGCCTGAAAATAAATGCTTATTATTATTATTATTATTATTAACCATCTACGAGTAAAAACATATTTATTTCATTATTTGCCCGTTGTACTGCATAGTCCTACCAACTTTAGGACAGTAAGAAGAAAATGTTGCCGAAACCTGAAGTGTTACTTATCATTGCAATATGAATGTTTCTACCAAAAAGTAGAGGTATGTTTATTTGAACACATCATTTAAATGTTGTCTGTAAAATTACTAACAAAAACATTGCTTGCGTGTCATTCTATTAATGAAATTTTAAATTTTAATGGTAACACAGTGGCAGAACTGGTAGGTAGAGATTATGAAGTGAGTGGCAATGGGGCCATGTGGAGAAACAATATTCAGACTGGTTTTTTTTTTGACAGTCTAGTCAGCGTACACTTTAGGTATGTTTTTCTAAATTAATAATGCCCGGAATCTAAAGCAGGCCATTCACTCTATTCCTCAAGTCGTATATCGGTTGTATAGCAATTGAACAATTTCGTTAAGCCTCGGAGCGATTGAGAGTGGCGCCTGCTGTGTTGCCAATTGATTGAAAAGGAATATGTTGGTGTGACGCATTTTGCTGGTTCAAGGAAACATTCGCAATCTATCCACAGGGGTTTGGATGTAAATTGGATGTTAAATGATTTAATGGAGGAAAGGAGTGCTGTCTGCAATGATAACAGAGATATTAGATTGCGATATACCAATATTTACGACCAAATTCAGAAACCATTTCTAGGTTCTTATACCGTAATTTATTTATTTAATCATATGGTACATTTACATAAACATTTCAAGGAAACTTATAACGCTAGATAATAATAAATATAGGTAACTGTAATTCTACATTCAATGTCATTCGGGGATCCATTATTTATACTATTATAAAATTCTAGATTTGTAGTGAAAAACATTTTTCTGTGGGCCACGATTTCAGGAAAAATATTAATAGTGTGATGCAGGATCGTCTTATCCCGCTTTGGTTTAAAAAAAATACACGTACGAAGCTGCCCTAATTGAATAAAATGCAATGTTTGTTTCGGAACATTAATACGGTGTTAATGCGGCCAAACCCACAAAAATGCCGTGAGCTCGTATCCGCAGTTTGCATGCAATTTGCGCGCACAGCGTAATTGGCCTCGCGACGAGGGGTAAGTGCGGATCGGGATTGAGTGGCTGGTTCGTTCGGGCTTCCATTAAAATGAAATGTAATACGTTTTGTGATTGTATACAATGATAATGTAAGGTTTTTGGGTTCGATTATCGAAGAGCTTCGTTCCAGGTCTTTATTATGGTTCTTTGCCTTTTCGCCGAACTATTTTTCGTTGACTGTATCATTTCCCAGAACGCATATTTCACTGAAACTGTAAACTATTTAGGATTGTTATTAAAACAAACCTAACCTAACCTAACCTGATCTATAGGATGATATTTACAACAATTATGAAAAATGTACGACTGCAGAGGAATAACAATTCTGCGAAGTGAAAATTCGGCGAAATAAAACATTCGATGAAAAATAATCGGCGAAAAGGCAGGATACCGTTTATTATTAACAAGCAAACCACCCCGGCTTCGCACGGGTGCAATACTGATTAATTATGCATGTATTATATAGACCTTTCTCTTAAATCACTCTATCTATTAAAAACCGCATCAAAGTCCGTTGCGTAGTTTTAAAGATCTAAGCATACCTACATAGGGACAGACAGACTTTGTTTTATACTATGTAGTGATTTGTTCTTCTATAAGCTCTTATTATAAAAATTAAAGTAGATACAAATTGTGCTTAGTTAAAGACTAAATCGATTTGTGTACAAATAGAGTCGGACTTACTTTTCCAAGCAAATTAACTGTCAAAGACTTTAAAAACTAAGCATAGCCACGTATAGCAATGTTTTGTATTTGACACAGATGTGAAGTTGTTAATGTTTCATAAGTAATTATTATATGTTTATATTCGTAAGTTTTTTTGTAGTAAAATTGTTAACTATGGAAAAACAAAAAAAAAGTGGCAAGCGAGAACAAATTCCGCATAACGAATAATTATATTTATTTATTTAAACTTTATTGCACAAAACAAAAGTCAGTACATATGGCGAACTTAATGCCTAATGACATTCTCTACCAGTCAACCATAGGGCCAAACAGATGCTGATTGATGATTTTGATGCTGTAAAGCAACACCAAGAGCCAAAATAATCACTGAAAAGCGGCCATGATAACATTGAATCAAATCTTTGGCTGGTAAGAGTAAGCAATAATCTTACTTGCATATTTTTGATAACATAAACATTCATTTTATCATCCCGAAAATGCAGAATTTACTTTACGTAATAGGCACTAATATAAGGTCGGTTTAAAATAGGCTAAATTTCTCCATTTAAAATTTACCCACACATACTTTTATCGTGTTATATTCCCCTCAGCCCTTTAAATAGAGAAAGAATTTCAATAAACGCTGAAGTTACCGTATGTAAACTCACTTAACAAGGCAAAAGTCCTCCGAAATATCTTATTTATATATAATGTTCCGATATACTTGTGCTTGGGACATGGTTGTTCCTATGTATTTAAGTATATATTTAGCTATATAAGTATGTATATCCTCGTCTACATAACACAAGCCTTCTTGAGCTTAATTTGGGACTAGATCGATTTGTGTGAGGTTGTCTGACATTTATTTATTTAGTCACTTTGGTCACTACTGGTTGATGCTAATTGTACAACATCAGTGTAAAAAGGTCCTTAAGAGTCCATCAATGGTTTTAATATCATAATGTATTCTAATATCACGATGAAGTGGCGATAGCGGCCAGTGACGTCATAAACTTAGTGATGGCGTCATTCAGGTGAAGAGTTATGAGGTAACTAGGTGATAGCCAATAACAGGGGAATACTCGTAGCAACAGGACAATGATTAATTGATTATCTATGACCTTCATTGGAAAGCGTGTGTCCATTTCAACGACTTGTATCTGCTCTGACTAGCTAGTGTGTCCAGTCGCCGTGGCCGAAATCGGCTAGGATTGGATGATGATCATAGGTGTTATATGTGTTATAGCCTAGTAAAGCTCAAGCTCAAATAAAATTATAAGGCCTAAACGCCCAATATACAATCCAATGTACAATTTATTTACATGTACCTGCGGCTCAAGAATTGTTGTTTGTTTTCTTTTGTGAAGATAAATAAATGAATAATAAATATCACACAAATCAATCTAGTCCCACAGTAGCTCGAGTAGGCTTGTGTTATGGACACTAGATGACGATAAACATACTTATGTAGATAAATACATACTTAAATACAAGTAACATTCCACCCAGGCACAAATATTTAAGTTCATTACACAAATATTAAATTTGCCCTTGCCGGGATTCGAACCCAGGACCGTCGGCTCAGTAGGCAGTTAGTTAGCGAAGATCTCCACTTCTTTCAAGATGCTCTAGGATCTAGCTAGCAAATTGAATGCACTAAACGAATTTAATACATCGTAATGTACCTATAGTTGGCGTTTAGGCATGCGTATAGCACAAAGAGAAATAACTTCGAAAATACAAGAGCCATTTTCATAGAAATTAAACCATGAATTAGTAATCTTATTTTGACAAGTTCCAAGGCCATATTTCAGAGATTGAGTGTAACCTGTTCTCGGCTAATTTATTAAACCGGCCAAGTCCGAGTCAGACTCGCGCACCGAGGGTTCCGTACAACTAAATAATTGTTCACTTTTTTTTTCTTTTCTGTATTTTTTTATAGCGACAACAGAAATACACTATGTGTAAGAATTTCAACTGTCTAGCTATCACGGGTCATGAGATACAGTCTGTTGACAGTATCAAGGAAAAACCGGCTAAACAATCACGTTCGTTGTATGCGAGCCCCATTTAAATATATGTTTTATTCTATTTTTATAGTTGGTATTTGTTGTTATCGTGGCAACAGAAATATATCATCTGTTAAAATTTCAAATGGCACGCTTCATAAGTGACAGACAGACAGACGGACAGACGGACGGACAATGGAGGCTTAGTAATAGGTTCCGTTTTTGCTTTTTGGGTACGGAACCCTAAAAACGCTCGGTTTAGAGCCCTCGGTAAATCATGGACCCAGCACCTTGATTTACGATGAAAAGAAACGGTCAAGAGGGAGTTAGTTTTTTTAGCGTCCTGTACAGTCGCCATCAGATATATCGCAGCATATATAAGGCGTTCATAAATATCAGAACACGACTCTTATTTACTGGGCGTTACAGTACATGTTCAGATATTTATGAACGCCTTATATGCTGCGATATATCTGATGGCGACTGTACCTCAGTTAGCAAAAACAGAATCCTTACAGGATCACTTTGTTGTCCCTCTCTTAACCCCTTTTTCTTAGGAACGCGTGAATCAAGCTGCAAATGTCAAATACGTACTCTTCTACGTCGGTTTTCAATCGGAGCCGTGAAAGAATCAAAAATCTAATCTCAGTACAATTTATCTTTTCGCTAGAGCAATATATTCAGTGCTTTCGCCGTTTATACGGAACCATCGATGCGGCAGTCAGACTCACCCTAGACAGTTTTGAAGGGTTCCGTAGTCAAAATCTTATTTTTTTAACGTGATCGCCGTCGTTTACTAAATACTTATAAGATTTTACTTTTAATGTAAATGTGATAAAAATACGGAAAAGCTAAATAACCACATGACCACAGACCACATCAGACACTTCAATTCAAAAGTTTTCGTGGATGGTTAGAACCTTACACACTTGCGATGTGTAAGCGAATTTTGTATGAAGCCGATCACGCAGCGAGTTCGCCGCAACGCTTATTTGTATAAAAAACTCGCTCGCAAATCACACGTGTGATAATAAGGCCCTTACTGTTCTATTGCTCGTCATACGAGATTAAAATTTAGTTTAGCCGTAGTAAATGCTATGCAAAATTAATAGGCGCTCTAACAAATCATACCTTGGAGCTAGTAAAGAAAAGAATAAAAGATGTAGATATAGTACTGGGTGTGGGCTGCAACAGGAACGATAAATTAAAACTACATGCTACCTTTCAAACTGATCAACATTTGGTGAGCAACTTTAAAATTAATTTGTATCATGTACCTGAACATGATAATTTGTAAAATGATGGTTGCCCAAAAAATGTATTGCGAAATATTTGATATTAGTAAAGTGACAGCTATGTCAATACAAAGGGGATGTCAATGTTGTACGGCGTGGAAATTGAAAATAGGTACTATTTATTTACTTTGTTAAAACCTTAACTTCTGAAAACATATTTTTTTGTTTCTATTACGGGCCACACCCCGTATAACATAGAGATAATGTCAACAGAAACAAATTTATGTATTGTTGACGAGTGAAATAATGATATTTAGCAGAACCACAAAATTGGATTACATTCCAAACACGGATCTCTAAAATGAATTATTTCATAAAGTAAACAATTTACCTACTAAGAAGCACCTTGCTCACCAAACCAAACAATTTGTGTATGTTTATACATACGCCCGCATCTTGAATATGAAATATTATGTGATGTTTTTGCTTGGAGCATTTTTCGCAATTACCTTTAGGATTACATATGAGAATCTTATTCTCGAGGAAAGATATTTTGCGACTCGAAAAAAATAGTATAGTATTTACCTACAAAATTGAGTATTTGTCGCGACGCACGGGCCGCCAGAGACGTTTTTTTTTATCACACTTGCTCGTAAATCAAGAGTTTACATTCTAGAAAACCGGGCGGTAAGTCGTATATTACGCCCTAGGGCGGTAAGTAATTTTGGTATTGACTACTATTTGTTACTTTTGTTTTATTCCCTCCAAAGTGTGATGAAAAACGTCGTACGTGACTTACTCTGGTGGTAAATGAATTCAAACTAGTGTCACTAAAGCCCGAAGCCGAAGGCGATCTAATAGACACTCGTTTGTAATTCCTCGTTTACCACCGTTACGTAATGTACTATTATTTATTGCAAAATGAAAACAGATCGTACAAAAGGCGGACTTAATGCCATTGGCCATTCTGTACCTCTCAACCATTGAGCAAAGCGGATAAGTTGTGGTGCAACTAACGTAAATAGATTTTAATAGAAAACATTATCGACATTAATATTATTTATTATAGACGTTCGGAATTTTCGTACGGTTTCCGTACGGAATGACGTCAGAAAGTGTCTCTGTCTCTGTCTGTTTTATGGCGATGTCTCGCTTGCTGACGCGGTGACGCCACGCCATTCCGTACGGGAACCGAATGGAAATTCCGAACGTCTGTGCCGGCCCACATTAGGTTTCTATTCGAGTAGCGACGGGACCCCCTTCTTTATACTTAGGTAAAACGTTTCATCGAATGTTTTATTTTCGAAATCGAATCGAGAGCATGTTTCTATGAAACCTCTTTAAATAAAAGAACTCGTATGTAAAAGAAGGGTACCCCTACTTACCCATGCAGCTCTAACAAATAAAAATTGATATATTATATCAAAAATATGGCCGTGAAAGAATCGGGATATTGTCAAATTGAGATAGGTATCAAAATGTCTTATTGAATTCAGCCTAATCTCTATAATTCAGTAAATAAAGGAGTTTGACCTCACAAACGCTCCGGTAGTTTTGAATTTTTTAAAAGTTGTCTAGGATGGTTAGTCAGTGTTTAAAATGCAAAACGCACAATCCCCCCCCCCCCTCCCCGCGCCCGCCACCATATTGAAAAAACCGGCACGTTCTTCATATTTTTGCTCATATCTTCCTTTAGGAGCATTTTAGCTAGAAGAAAGCTTTGACAATGTTATAGAGAGATAAATTTACTACATTCTCCATTTTATATTTTGTTTCTAGGACAGATAGTTACGGAGATATGCACATTTAAAAAAACGTAAAAAATCGCAATTTCCAACTCAAAAACCAACTTCTGGATTATATCTTCGTTTAGGAGCATTTTAGCTAGAACAGTGCTTTACCAATGTTGTATGTAGTCTCTATTCACCCAATTACTAGTACTCTCTAGTATAACTCCGGCACCACACCATCCCGAAGTTGGCCGAGGCGAAGTCAGCCGAAGTATTCATGAGTTTCCGCAGCCTCCACACTATCACATTCGCCCAACTTCAGTCAACTTCGCGAGTAGTGTTGAGCTAGAGTATGAATAATGTCACTAGTCGGTTTACTCTTCATTTATTCGCGCTGCATTCAATGACATTGACAAGTAGTGATGGGTGATTCGATTTGAGTCTAATCGTGTCGATTCGAAATAAGGTTTCACGATTAATTTTCTCCTCTGCACCCACTTGAAGCATCTCTGTTTGGCCCTATGGTTGAGAATGTCAATGCCAGGTATGGTACAGAATGCCATTTGGCATTAAGTTCGCCATTTGTAAAGACTTTTATTTTGTGCAATAAAGTTTAAATAAATAAATAAGATCCTTCGCAACTCGAATCAACTCGTCAACTCCACTTCACAGTCTGGTTCCTGCATAACTTAACTCTAACTGACTCTCTAATTGACTTAACTCTAGAATTGATGGATCCGAGAACGAGTACAATTCGTCAAATCGAAGAGTGATCTGACTCGCATCAAGAATGCGGATACGCTTAATTGGACTCGACTGGACGCGCCAACTTGCAGATTCGGCTTCTGCCACGACCACGAATGCCATCTTGCGGCTCCACACTACTTGCGAAGTCGACCGAAGTTGGGCGAACACGTGTGGAGAGGCACTTTGCTGCGGAAACCCTACTTCGGTCAATTTCGCGAGAAGTATAGAGAAGGTCCGGTTAATGCGAGTCGCGTCAAATCGTGTTCCGATTTGAGTTATCGGCCGTGTCAACTCGAATCATCACAGTTTGAAAAAATGGACTCGTAACCGCTATTGACTAGTTGACAGTCAAACGCGACCACAGGCCTGCGATTGACGACGATATTGCGTAAACTAAAAATATTCCGTTTTTCAGGCGGTATTAAGCGTCTCTAAATCTGTCACTGCCAGAACGACGAAACTAGATAAATGACGTCACAAAGGGCTCTAAAGACGGTCCTGCCATCAGAAACAAATTTAGACGGTGACGCTGTATTAGTGACGTCATCAGAGTTTATTTTTGAACCCCATAGAATGTGCCCGTTTCATAAGCGACGGGAACGCGTTGCGGTTTTGTTTTTCCCCTATTCCTGTGGATTGCAGGAATAGATTGCCCTTTGAAATGAAATGCAATCAAAAGTTTGCCTTCTATAGGTGTGGTTGTAATAGCCAAAGCGCAAAGTATTTGACAATAAGTAGTTAAAATAAATTGTATCATTGAAATCACTAAACACACACTCAAAAATACACGGAATCCAATAATCTACCACTAACTTATGGACATACCGGACATAAGCTGAAAAGAAGACGTGTTTTGACTACTGCTTCTATGATGTCGCAAGCCAGTATCTTCATAAATAAAAACTTCATTCTAAAATACCATTTCTGACATTTCATAAAGAGTATTAGGTATTGTTAATGTAAAGCCTTCCCGGTTCGTCCGCCGGCGGGATTGGGACTTTTACATGACCGCATGCGCTGGTTCAAATTTTACTCGTCTTCCGAAACCACGGCCAACTGACTATTTTGTGTACCTATCCGAAGTACAAAACGTAAAATATATATAAGTGAGCCCTACACTCACCCCAGGGAATATCCGCCGATCTCACTTGCACTTTTCACTTGATTTATTTATTTTTGTTACGCTCCGGCCGGAGTTAGCGCACCGCGACCATCGCCATATTTTTCTCTTCTCGTCTTCACCACCAGTCCGCTAGGTGGCGCCAACACTCGTGATTCCCGTCCGACCCCCAGTGGGAAAGGGATAGATATATACGAAATAATATGTGAAAGAGTGTGATGCGTGTATGTATAGTGTCGCGTCTTTAAATACAAAATTATTGGCATTAAATATGAAACATCCCCCCGCCCGAGAAAGGCTGAAGCCTTTATCAAAATGAAGATGAAAGTGTGCTGCAATAAACCGCAATACTGCACCACCCGCAATTGAAAATATATACATTAAAACAACTTAGCATCTACTTAGTCATCTAAGGGAAGTCTACATATTTTAACTACCGGACGCATCATTGTACCTGTTGAGGTCTTGAGTTTTACTACCCTAACAACGCCGTCCTTGCCGGGCAACAATTCCTCAATCCTCCCGAGCTTCCATTTAAGTGGAGGTAACCCCTCCTCCTTGATGAGGACAAGATCCCCCAATCTCGGTGGGTCCGTTGGCGAGGTCCATTTTCTGCGCATTTGGAGAGAATGCAAATATTGCTCACTCCATTTTCGCCAAAGGCGCTGTGACATAGCCTGAATCAGGTTAAACCGGTTTAACCGTGAGTTCGGGACATCCTCGAAGTTATATTCCGGGACTGCCAATAAGGGCCTTCCGATAAGTAAATGGGCTGGGGTCAACACCTCCAGCTCCTGAGAGTCCTGCGTCAATGGACACAACGGCCGACAATTTAGAACCGCTTCTACTCTAGTAAATACCGTAACTAGCTCGTCGAACGTTAGAATCTGGTCACCTATAACCCGCCGCAGTAAAGTCTTAGCCGATTTCACAGTAGCTTCGAACAGACCTCCGAAATGTGGCGCTCCAGGAGAATTGAAACGCCATGTGATGAATTGTTTGGCCGCGCCGTCGCTAAGCCTCTGTTGAACCTCCTGAGAAGCTAAATATTTCCGCACATCATCCAAATACCGATTGGCGCCAACATAGTTGGTGCCGCAATCCGAGCGAATTACATTCGGGATACCGCGCCGAGAAGTGAATCGGGTCAGGGCCGCCAGAAAGCCGTCCGTCGACAAATCCGTGACACATTCTAAATGAACGCCTTTGGATGCCGAACAAATAAATACGCAAAGATAAGCCTTCAGTGTCTTTGCGTTCCGCAACCGCGAGTGTTTAATTATGAACGGACCTGCAAAATCTGTTTGCACAGTGTGAAAAACCCCAGTCGCATTAACCCTATCCCAGGGCAAAGCTGCCATCATTGGCGCTGTCGGTTTTGCCTTAGTCCGAAAACATTTCATACATTTGAAAATCCGCGTACGGATCACTTGCCCCGCCGACAAGATCCAAAAATACCGCTGTAGGACACCCATCAGTACTGTCGCACCCGCATGACAGTATACCACATGATAGTGATCCACAATTAAGGCGGTAAGTGCGTGAGACTTGGGCAAGATCACGGGATGTTTATGCCCCAATGATAGACTAGATTATTCTAAACGTCCCCCAACGCGTAGCAGCCCATCCTCACCAATAAAAGGTCCGAGACGGCGCAGCTGTGTAGAGCATTGCTCGTTACGGATTAAACGCTGGATCTCCTCCGCAAATTCAGCATCTTGCGCCAACTTCATTAACCGCTGCAGAGCGAATCGGCGCTCGAGGGCCGTAAGTGGCCCTTCAACCCGATCACCTAGACCTCGGGCATTTTTCACAAACCGAAAGCAATATGCTACGACCGCCAGTAACATGTTCAAATTACTGAATCGTGTGAAGATGCTATCATCTTCAACGATCCCTGCTAAGGCCCGGATATTTATTTTCCTTTTTTGTAATCCTGGTAATGGATCTACCGAATTATCCGCTAGGTTTTTGGGCCAGGTGTCCGCATTACTCGTCAACCAAGCGGGTCCCCACCATAATGAATGTTCCAGTAATTGTGATGCGCGACAACCGCGACTCGCGACATCAGCTGGATTCAGTTCCGAAGGCACATGTCGCCAAGTTATGTTTAAACCGCAGTTAACGATTTGCGAGACCCTATTCCCTTCAAAGGTTTGCAACAAATGTGGCGATAGCTTCAGCCACGAGAGGACAATTGTACTATCAGACCACCCTGTGATATTTTGAATTACTACATCCTCACCTATGGCAGCGACAACATATTTTAGAAGCCGAGCCAAGAGCGCTGCTCCGCAGAGCTCCATCTTGGGGATGGTTAGCTTGGACTTTATGGGTGCTACACGCGCCTTGGCCATTATTAAGCTAACTCTGACCTGTCCGTCGTCCCCTTCCGTTCTCAAGTAAACAGCCGCACTATACCCGAGTTCTGATGCATCCGAAAAGCCATGGAGAGAACAAGTCTTAACGCCATGTAGAACATGGCGGTCCAGCCGAAGCCTTGTGATCAACGGTAGTTCCCTCAGAATACCTTGCCATTCCGCAATGACGTCCGCAGGGGGTTCCGCATCCCATTGTACATCCTTTGCCCATATTTGCTGCATCAGAATCTTGCCCTGAAATATGATAGGACAAATCCAGCCTGCTGGATCGTAAGTCCTAGCCAATGTTGACAGAATGGACCTCTTAGTACATCCGCTTGTATCGTCCAATTTTGTACGGTATGAGAAACTGTCACTGTTAGAGTCCCATTGGATTCCTAATATCTTATAAAAGCTGGGACCATCCGTTTGGTCAAATATTTTTCGAGGTGTCTCCAGGTGTTCCTCGGCAATGCCTTCCAGCACTTCCATGCTGTTAGATGTCCACTTGCTTAGCTCGGAACCGCCAGAGCGTAACAAGTCTATCAGCTCCTGTCTGAGCACTCTTGCATCCTCGATGGAGTCTGCCCCACCCAACACGTCATCCATATAAACCGATGAACGAAGAAGTCGTGCCGCCGCCGGGTATCGCGCTTCCTCGTCATCCGCCAGTTGCCTCAGCGTCCGAATCGCGAGGTATGGACTCGATTTCATTCCGTACGTAACGGTCCGAAGGCGGTATAATAGTAAAGGTAAGTCCGGTGATTCTCTCCAGTAGATTAACTGGTGCTGACGATCAGCCTCCGCAATCAGTATTTGTCTGAACATCATTTTGATATCCGTCGTAAACACATACTCGTGCATCCGAAATCTACAAATGATATCCGCTATATCCCGCTGTAGTTTTGGACCGGCATGTAAACGATCATTCAGAGAGATGCCGTTGCTAGTGGCACAACTGGCATCAAATACTACCCTTATCTTGTCCGAGTCCGCCTTGAATATTCCATGATGTGGAATAACATAACACGAGCTGGTATGATCCTCTGCTTTGCCATCACAAAGGTCCATATGACCGCTTTCTAAATACTCCCGCATAAAGTCGACATACTTTTTCCGAAACACTTCATTAGCATGTAGTCGCTTTTCCATAGCCAAGAACCGCTTCAAGGCTAGTGGGGCCGAGTTCCCCAGTTCAGGCCCGTCTGATAAGAATGGCAACCGTACTATGTATCTACCGTTCTCATCCCGTTGATGAGTGCTCCGAAAAAATGCTTCACATTCCAGTTCTTCTGGACACTGCGCTTTACCAGGAATGTCTTCAACTTCCCAGAACCGCTCTAAAATCTGGTCCGTGGTAGTGTCACAAAAGAAAGTTTGTGTAAAGTGAGTTGTCGGAGGACTTGCCACTGCGTAGCTTAGGGGCCCAGTCAACACATAACCAAACACCGTGTTCATCGCTCGAGGCAAGTGCTCATGGAGCTTGATGCATCCACCGCCCAGTAATACGTCACATAATAGGTCCGCACCGATTAAAATGTCGATCTCTCAACTTAGGTAAAATTGTTCATCCGCCAAGAACAACCCCCTATAGTTATCCGCTAGTTGAGCCGGCAAGGTGAATCCAGGTAAGTGATTAGTAATTCTGTTCAATACCGTCGCAGTTGTGATGAGCAAAGGTTGACTCGCGCATCTGGGTGTCATAGTCAGGTTGACAGCACCTCTGCAACCGCTTACAGGAGTACCACTCAATCCCGTGACTGTGACTACATCTGATTGAAACCGGTTCAAACCCAACCTCTGCACACATGATTCCGAAACGAAAGTGCTTTGACTGCCGCCGTCGAGCAGCACGCGCGCCTCTTGATAATGTCCGCTATTATCGAGTACTCGGACTACCGCAGTCGCGAGTAAAATCGTACGTTGGTATGTCTTCGGCTCATAGGCGTGTGCTGCCATCAGACCAGTGATTCCAGAGGCCGCACTCTCTGGAGGCACACTGGCAGAAGGCACACCCGCGACAGGAGCACTAGCCGCCGAGTCCCTCCTTTTAAAATGTTGTTCCTGATTCGGCACTGATGTTGGGAGATCAAAATGTAGTAATGTGTGGTGTTTCGGCGAGTTGCATTTATAGCAATTAACGTTATACGTGCATCTATCAATGTTATGACCGTTCAAACATTTAAAACACAGCTTCAGTGACATCACTTGACGTTTCCTAGCCGTAGGTTTCATTGCCAGAAATTTATCGCATTTAGCTATAAAGTGGCCGCCTTTTCCGCATAGCCGACACTGCGTGGATCCCGAATTCTGAAATGCGGCATGAGCTTTTACTGCATGGCTCCGTCCCTGTCCGCTCGTACCACGGCCGCCCCCTAATGGTATACAGGGCTGTGGCTCCGCACTGGATTCCAAAATCCGTATCTCAGTTTCCAGAAATTTTACCAAGTCAGAGAATGAGGGCAAATCCTTTTGCGTGTGCTTATCTTCAAAGTGTTTTTTCAAACTAATATCCAACTTTTGAAAATTTATATAGAATAATAAGTAAGACCACGAATCCACCGGAAACTTCATTTTCTCTAACGCCTTCGTATTTTCAATTAAGGTATTCAATAGCATTTTGAGTCCGTTTATCCCTTTACTAGTCACGTGGGGAGCGCTTAGCAAATTGTGCAATAACCGATCCGCTAGCAACCGCTTATTATTATATCGCGTATTCAAAACCTCCTTTGCTATTGCATAATTATCCCCCGTGATCGATAGATGTTGAACTAGTGTCTTTGGTTCCCCTACTAAAGACCCCGCTAGATAATACATTTTTTCCGTGTCCGACAGAGACTGGTCGCTATCGGCCAATGACTGGAACAGTTCAATAAATGGAGCAAACTCTTCAAGTTTGCCTGAAAATATAGGCAGCTGGAGGCGGGGTAAGACCGCTCTATTATTACCCGCACCTCTCGCATTATTGTTTCTGGTACAGCTATCCGACTGTAAACTAACGAGCTCCGTGTGTCTTTGTTTTATAAAATAATATTTTTTGTTGTAGGTGTCATAAACTGACTCATGAACGCCTGCATCAAAATCTTCCTTTTCGGCTTCATTAAGCTGGATCTCAAAATGCATCTCCGTAAATGTCGTAAAATTCTTGTCCAGGTCATTATACCGCACCATAAATTCCTTAGACTGTTCCTCAGATAAAACTGTGTTGCGCGCCAACGCATCAATAAAATCTATGTTACGAATCGCTGTGTTATATCGTATACTAGCAAGTTGCGTTCGCCTAGCCGCCGCCATTGTTATAGGTATATACACAAGTAACCACAAAAATATTAAACAAAACCCCAACAGGCACAATCCCTTAAGCGTGTCTATGACGAAAAATAGAAACCGCTATAAAAAGTATTTACGACCGCTAGTAAGTACTCCGCGAAAATGTTGATAAAGTTCAACAACCGAAAATTCACAACAAAAAATTAATGCTTTTTACAAAATACCAAAATAGTATTAACTACCCCTAATTAATACCCCGCGCCGCAGAAATGTACGCAGTGAACAAAAAGACACCTTAAAAAAATACAAAAAGATACACCCCGGCCAAGAATTGAACGTCCGCCCTTACGCTAACTAATCAAGCTATATACCGCTAAGCCACATAGACGGATAGAAACACCGACGAAATTTCACTACACTATGCAGTATACCAAGTTGTTTTTATATAATTTAATTTATAAAGTAAATAACCAAAACACAAGAATGCATTAAATTCCCATTTAAACAGATGTATTCTATACCTAATGCCAATTAAATGCAGCCGCACTGCTACGAAAATAGAACGAGTGAGATTTGTTTTGTCGTGACTAAAAATGTTAATTTAAGTTGAAACAAAATATAGGGAGGGCTTCATATATATTAAATACGACGTAACTAACACGAATATACTTATATTTCCCTAAAACTTGTGTGTAGTGTAGTTACTCGAAGTACAATTTAGCAATTATATATATAAGTGAGCCCTACACTCACCCCAGGGAATATCCGCCGATCTCACTTGCACTTTTCACTTGATTTATTTATTTTTGTTACGCTCCGGCCGGAGTTAGCGCACCGCGACCATCGCCATATTTTTCTCTTCTCGTCTTCACCACCAGTCCGCTAGGTGGCGCCAACACTCGTGATTCCCGTCCGACCCCCAGTGGGAAAGGGATAGATATATACGAAATAATATGTGAAAGAGTGTGATGCGTGTATGTATAGTGTCGCGTCTTTAAATACAAAATTATTGGCATTAAGGTCATTCGAGTCGGTCAGATTCCCATACTACGAAAGCCCCCTTAAGTTTCCAGTTTAAAAGCTTCGATTTCGGTTGAAATATGTTTTATATTATAATTTGATATGCGTTTTTATCGCAAAGTTACATTTGAAGACACAAAAAGCCAAAAAATAAATTATTTCAAGCATTTAAAAAACACGCATTTACTATGAAAAACATTGTCTCTATTTCACCGCCATCTATTGGAGCTCTTCGAAACCACAATAATTACATACCTATTTACATAATACATGGCGCTATTCTTTTACAATTATTGTCTGTAGTTATTTAGTGTAAGAGATGTTTTATATCAAGAAAGGTGTTGGATGTTTTAAATATTATCAAATAATTTATTCCTGACACTAAACTAACAATATTTTTAATTGTTTTATTTTGCCTGGCTGTATAGGTAATACCATTGTCATTCATTTCACCCGCGCGATAAAGAAAGTAATATTATTATTCCGTCATATTTTATTTGTTGTCATATCTATTTGTATTTAATAGTTTTGTTTATTATTTACGGTTCATATCGTGATTCTCTTTCGAAAACGTTTGTGTCGAGCAACGTAATTTACAATAATAATTAGGTATCTGTGCACCTGCCGGATTATTGTTTTATAGAAAAGGTAAGTATGAAATTGTTGTTTGTTCCTAACAAATTTATTAAAAACCGTGTTTCATGACACGTTCATGATTTCGAGTAATTTACTGATTGTCTAGACAAAAACTAACCCTAAGTGAACTAAAATAATTCTGTTCTAATAAATGGCCTAAGTATATGGATTTCGTATCCACCCATCTAAAATAATTATTCAACATTGTCGAGTTGTAATAATATCAAATAATATGGGTTATAGGTACAGTATGTACAGTAAAGACATTATAAATACAATTCGTACTCAAACTCCTAACTAAAAATAATATCATGTAGTGTCCTGCATGTTTTGTTAGCATTATCGATCGATCACACGTCATGCTGAAATTTTCGAATGTTCTATTGTCGAATTTTGTCAAATGACTTTGACAGTCGTCGAACAAAGGACGTAAATGTCAATGCATACATCTATCGCATAAAACATGATGTCATTGACCTTCATTTGTTTACGCTCCTATAATTGCTTACTTTATTATTTTATAGATTTTACTACCGTAACGGAGCAATTCCAATTTAATTGCAAAATCCTACAGCTACTATTGTAAACTTTATACTATTATCAGGCAAAACATTATTGGTCCCTGATAGTAGATTGTGAGGAACCAATTATTTTTTACTTGAAATTCCTATACATCGAAGATCTTTGTGAAAATATGTACCTAAAGCGTAGGTACTTACCTACAAATAACATGACGGTCGCTGATATGAAAAAAATGTTAAGTATTTCATAACGCCTAAACGATTTGCTGTTGACTGGTTGGTAGTTGTTGAGCTGGATATCCACATAATAATAATTATAGTTGTAGGTTGTAGGATACCTACTTTTTAAATCCGACTACGTAAGTAGGTATGTACGTATGTCTTCGTACGTTCAGATTTTTAGCTAACTCCAAAAATGAAATTCTCAATTCCTTTTTATTTTTATTTATTTAAACTTATTGCCCAAAACAGTAGTCACTATAAATTGCGTACTTAAAGCCAAATGGCATTCTCTACCAGTCAACCATTGGGCTAAATAGAGATAGGTACTTCAAGTTCAGTTGTATTTTGGGCTCCGTACCCAAAGGGCTAAAAGATGGGACCCTGTTACTAAGACTCCGCTGTCTGTCTGTCCGTCCGTCCGCCTTTTTGTTCATCCGTCCATTCGTCCGTCTGTCTGTCTGTCCGTCCGTCTGTCCGTCTGTCTGTCCGTCCGTCCATCCGACTGTCGGTCCGTCCGTCCGTAGGTTCGGCCGTCCGTATGTCCGTCCGTCCATCTGTCCGTCCGTCCGTCTGTCTGTCTCTGTCTGTCTGTCTGTGCGTCCGTTCGTCTGTCCATCCGTCTGTCGGTCCGTCCGTCCGTAGGTTCGGCCGTCCGTATGTCCGTCCATCCATCTGTCCGTCCGTCCGTCCGTCTGTCTGTCTGTCTGTGCGTCTGTTCGTCTGTCTGTCTATCTGTCTGTCTGTCTGTCCATCCATCTGTCCGTCTGTCTGTCCGTCCGTCTGTCCATCCGTCCGTTCGTGTCTGTCCATCCATCTGTCGGTCGGTCCGTCCGTAGGTTCGGCCGTCTGTCCGTCTGTCCGTCTGTCCTTCTGTCCGTCTGTCCGTCTGTCCGTCTGTCCGTCTGTCCGTCGGTCCGTCGGTCCGTCGGTCGGTCCGTCCGTCCGTCGGTCCGTCTGTCACCAGGATGTATCTCATGAATCGTGATACTTAGATACTTAGTTGACATCTTCACATATGATGTATTTCTGTTGCCGCTGTAACAAAAAATACTGAAAAAAGACACAATAAAATAAAAAAATATATATATAGGTAACCTATATTAGGGTCCCATACCATAAACGTGATCGGCTGCGTTAATTGCACCTCATTTGTATGTGGCGCCATACATACTAAGTACAAACTTAACCGGCCAGTTAAGATGGGATAAGTGTTACGGAACCTCGGTGCGCTGGTACGGTTGGCCGGTGTTTTAATGCTATTTACCCTAAAACTCTCGATTTCGTAAATTATTTTTTGTTTGATAGTAGGTATCTTCAAGCCAGTCCCATACAATTGTGGTGAAGTTCTGATAACTAGATCCATTAGGAATCGAAGCGCATCGAAGACTATTTTGGTGTTTATCAATAATCAACAGACTTCAAAAAGGAGGTTTTACGTATGTATGTAAACACTTTAGTCCACATAAAAACAATATTGACAACAACACTAAAATAAATTAAACATGCAAATTAAAACGCGTAAATATACAAATCATAAAACCATGAGATTACATAAAAATAGAACTTACCTACATAAAAATAAATAAACCTGATTGACAACAACCCAAATCCCAATCTCAAAACGGTTTATTTATTTTTATGTCCGTTACCTCAGAACTTCGTAATTTGTAAAGCGAGTAGGTAGTTTTTGTTGGCGGAAAGTTATTTTCAAGTTTGTTCCATAAAATTTAGTGTAAAGATCTCAGATGACTACATCCATCCATGAGGAATCGAGGGCACTCAAATATTATAGGCATATCTGTGACATGTCAGTGTTTAAATACTAACTGGTTCAGTTGTTCTTGGTGGTACAATTTCTTCTCCTTGAAGCCGGTTATTTTTTGGGAAAACGTGATAATTAGTACGTCCACTTTTAACCCAACTAATTCTGTAAGTAGGTACGTTCCCTATGTATGTATACACGCTGGGCTGATTTCGACTATTTTGAACCGACTTCAAAAAACACAAGGAAACTGAAACGCTTACCTTTTTAAGCGACTTCCAAAAAACGAGGAGGTTCTATGTTCGACTGTTTTTTTTTAACACTTACTATCATTGCAATAAAAGCCAAAAAGTTTTAATTTCCTTAACTGTGCTTATGTATGTATGTTAGTATGTTGCCTTACTTTACGCCTAAACGACTGTTTCGGCTGATTTAGACCATTTTTAGGTCACATAATAGCTGGGCATCCACAAATGGTTGTAAGATAGTTTTTACCCGACTACGTATGTAAGTATGAATGCATGTATTGTATGGTATGTACGTAATATTTCTGTATTTATTAAGTTCTAAGAAAAGGCTTGTCGAGTGGGCGTACTGTGACCACAAGGAGTTATTTGTAGTATTATGATAATACCGAATGTTGTAATACTTTTAACAATAAATTGAACACATGAATATATTTATCAGCCAGGCTAATGTTTAGAATTTTTACGATTCCGTATTGAAAAAACACCTAGAATCGGTTTTATTTATGATTTATGCAAATTTGGTTTCAGAAAATGGTCCTAAATAAAGGAGAAAAGTCGCACGTATTTGACCGCTAATACGTCGTGTACATTTTATACAATATACTTACATACTGGACAATATGACAAGGTACACTAACTTATCGAATTATGAATCGAATAATGAGTTCATTGTGTAAAAGTATATCTTATCTTATATTTGATTATCTCTTTTTGGTCAGACTGTAAATAAAGACGGCCGAAAACCGTAAATTTGTAGTGATTACAAACTTATTTGCAGTTGGTTAACTAACCCTGACTTATGTTGATGTGTGGAGACATCAATATTGCCACAGCAAAGTTCAGTTTGTCGCTTAGTAATTTTTATCTTTCCGTTTCAGTAATATGCAGTGATTTCAGTGTTTGTACTGTACTACGGAACTCACGAATCTCAAGATGCGCGCGTCAGACTCGTATTTGATAGTCTACCTTACATTTTAATCCCCGACGAAAAAAGAGGGATATTATAAGGTTAACTTGTGTATCTGTGTGTCTGCCGGTCTAACAAATATCATTGCCATAATCATATCGCAAAATATTTGAGGAGAATAGTCTGCCGCCGGTGGAAGACAGTGACAGCAGGGGCGTAAGAAACAAGGGTACGACTATCGACTTTCTGTGATGTCTGTCTGTACTTCCGTCCGTCTGTCGGTCTGTGTGTCTGTCCGCCCAGCTGCCCGTCCATCCTGTCGGTTCGTCTATCGTCTATTCGCCAGTCTGTTCGTCCGTCCGTCCCTCTGTATGCCAGTCTGCCTTTCCATCCTTCCATCTGTGCATACGTTAATCTGTTTGTTCGTCTGTCTGTTATACCCGACTACGAAGAATCAGTAAAGTTATAACCCATTATTTCTTATGCGCGAATTTTCAAGGTGCTAGTGGTTTTATAATTTAATAGTCTTACGGCGATTGCCAAAGTAGTGCTTCCCTGGGGTGAGCGGGTAAGCGGGCGCAAAGTAAAGCGGGCGCAGCTTGTAGTAAGTTAATGGCAATCGTAAGCCTAACACTTTCTTTTGGTAAGGTATCATCATCATCATCATCATAATCAGCCGATAGACGTCTACTGCTGGACAAATGCCTACCCCAAAGTTCTCCATAGGGATTTGTCTTGCGCCACCCTCATCCGATTTCTGTATACAATTATAAAAATCATAATTATCTTTTATTTTCTTTAGGTACCTGCGAGTTTTTATCCCATTATCTCTTCTATCCGAAGATGATGTCGAGGACGGGGCGAAGTGTAGAAGTAAAATACGAAAAGCTGGGCCCTCCACCATGTGTGATAAATAGCGATGAAAAGACGCCAATGAAGAAGTTCCCACTGTCGGCGTTACAATTGTTGATTTTTTTTTAGATTCGCGAACTCTTGAGAACTTTGAGATTTGAGAACTCTCCTGCTTCCTAAAAAAAATATGTCTAATATTTTTTTTAGGAAGCAGGAGAGTTCTTCTTTTTTTATTGAAAAAATCTATTTTATATTATACTAGCATTAACCCGCGGCTTCGCCCGCGTTCCTATACAATATACATTATCCTACGGGAACGATGCTCTTTTTTTCAGGTTAAAAATTAGGCTATTTGATAAAGTTAGGGTATTATCTGCTTATCCCTCATGCATATCCGTCTAGCCGTTTTATTGTTGAAAAGCTTGAATGCATTTATTACGGCTGCAGGAAGTTTCCCGATGACTACTCCTCCCGCCCGCACTGGCCTTGACGACAATCGAGATGGCACCAAATACAAATTTAAACATCTATTAGGTTTAAGTTTAGGTCATAACTCTCATATTCTTGCTCTTCTTTATAGTATACTTTTTCATCCTGCAACTCCCCGCTATCTCAAAGAGCGTTTCACTTATCTCACTTCTGCTCGATCTGCCCAAAATTTGCTCCTTGCCGTACCTTCTTCCGTCTCAAAATTTTATAATAATTCGTTTACTTTTAAAGCTGTCTGTTTATGGAACTCCTTGCCTGTTAGCTTAAGGCGCGCTAAATCTCTTGTTTCTTTCAAAGCTCAACTGAAAGAACACTATCTCTATCCCTTTCATAATTCGTATTTTATTCAAAATGGTCCTATTATCTGTTGGCTGAATGTATATATGTATTTATGTATTTATTTTTTATTATATTTATGTATTTATTTGTTTTTTATGTATATATTATTATTATTACTATCCGATTTTTGCACCGCCTAATAACAAAATCTTATTTTTTCAAGTTCTCCACTACCCAAAGGTTGTCTGGAAGAGATCGCTCTGTAGCGATAAGACCGCCTGTTCTTTATCTCTAATTGTAATGTCTTGCATTGTATTTCTCCTGTATATTTTATGAGGTGTGCAATAAAGAGTACTTGTAGGTTTACTCATTTATTGTTAGAAATACTCCTGTGAAGTTTCGAATATAAATAGTCTAATCTTGTTTTCCCATACAAACTTTGGATCTCTCTATTTCACCCCCTTTAGAAAAATCGTTTATTAGTGCGCCCCTAGACCTTATAAGGAACCTACGTTCCAAATTTGGACTCTTTAAAATCAGCGGTTTTGGGCTGTGCGTTTAAAAACGACACCCATATTTTTAGACATTATTTAGACATTTCTACCCCATCGCGCCCACATGAGAGATGGTATTACACGTCCGCCACGTTGAATTTTAAAATCATTCTTTTTTTAGTAATCAGCGACCCGATAATCCATAGAAACCAACTCTTCCCTCTTCCCTCTTCCCTCTTCCCTCTTCCCTCTTCCCTCTTCCCTCTTCCCTCTTCCCTCTTCCCTCTTCCCTCTTCCCTCTTCCCTCTTCCCTCTTCCCTCTTCCCTCTTCCCTCTTCCCTCTTCCCTCTTCCCTCTTCCCTCTTCCCTCTTCCCTCTTCCCTCTTCCCTCTTCCCTCTTCCCTCTTCCCTCTTCCCTCTTCCCTCTTCCCTCTTCCCTCTTCCCTCTTCCCTCTTCCCTCTTCCCTCTTCCCTCTTCCCTCTTCCCTCTTCCCTCTTCCCTCTTCCCTCTTCCCTCTTCCCTCTTCCCTCTTCCCTCTTCCCTCTTCCCTCTTCCCTCTTCCCTCTTCCCTCTTCCCTCTTCCCTCTTCCCTCTTCCCTCTTCCCTCTTCCCTCTTCCCTCTTCCCTCTTCCCTCTTCCCTCTTCCCTCTTCCCTCTTCCCTCTTCCCTCTTCCCTCTTCCCTCTTCCCTCTTCCCTCTTCCCTCTTCCCTCTTCCCTCTTCCCTCTTCCCTCTTCCCTCTTCCCTCTTCCCTCTTCCCTCTTCCCTCTTCCCTCTTCCCTCTTCCCTCTTCCCTCTTCCCTCTTCCCTCTTCCCTCTTCCCTCTTCCCTCTTCCCTCTTCCCTCTTCCCTCTTCCCTCTTCCCTCTTCCCTCTTCCCTCTTCCCTCTTCCCTCTTCCCTCTTCCCTCTTCCCTCGTCCCTCTTCCCTCTTCCCTCTTCCCTCTTCCCTCTTCCCTCTTCCCTCTTCCCTCTTCCCTCTTCCCTCTTCCCTCTTCCCTCTTCCCTCTTCCCTCTTCCCTCTTCCCTCGTCCCTCTTCCCTCTTCCCTCTTCCCTCTTCCCTCTTCCCTCTTCCCTCTTCCCTCTTCCCTCTTCCCTCTTCCCTCTTCCCTCTTCCCTCTTCCCTCTTCCCTCTTCCCTCTTCCCTCTTCCCTCTTCCCTCTTCCTTCCGGGATACAGCGACCCGATAAACCATAAAAACAATACCCATGTTGATTTTCAGACTTTGTCACCACATTTCTCCCTTTTAGGGGTTGAATTTTCAAAAAACCTGAAACATGTGTTTACTAATTTATCGTTAGAAATACTCCTGTGAAGTTTCGAATAAAATAGTCTAACTAATCTTGTTTCCCCATACAGACTTTAGACCACCATTTTACCCCTTTAGGGGTTAATGTTGAAAAATCCTTTCTTAGTGCACCTTTACACCTTATAAGGAACCTATGTGCCAAATTTGGACTCTCTAGAACCAGTGGTTTAGTATTTAGACATTTCAACCGTATTTCACCCCAACAGGGGAGATGATAATTCACGTCCGCCACGTTGGATCTCAAAATCGTTGCGGTTTTCGTAATCAGCGACCCGATAAACCATAAAAACAATACCCATGTTGATTTTCAGACTGTCACCACATTTCTCCCTTTTAGGGGTTGAATTTTCAAAAAACCTGAAACACGTGTTTACTCATTCATTGTTGGAAATACTCCTGTGAAGTTTCAAATAAAATAGTCTAACTAATCTTGTTTCCCCATACAAACTTTGGACCCCCATTTCACCCCTTTAGGGGGTGAATTTTGAAAAATCCTTTCTTAGTGCACCCTTACATCTTATAAGGAACCTACGTGCCAAATTTGGACTCTCTAGAACCAGTGGTTTGGGCTGTGCGTTGATATGTCAGTCAGTCAGTCAGTCAGTCAGTCAGTTTCTTCTTTTATATTGTTACGCCGGTAGGTTAGGTCAAAAACTTTGAATGTCAATTTCAGTGCTTTAGAGGCGTTTTCAGCAGGCTGAAAAGCCATTTCAGGCCGTTTCAGAAGTTGCTCTATCACATATCTAAAGATCGGAATTTCACCCAAGTTGCCGTCGTTTTCAGGCGCCTGAAACATGTTTTCAGTCCGTTTCAGGGCACTCTCTATCAGATGACGCCATAACTTGAAAACCCGTTTTCAGGCGTTTTCAGGACCCCTTATGGGCCTCTGAAGCACAAATCATTATATGGCGAAATTTCCAGTAGGAGTGACAGAGATAGCACTAGTAGAAAGAGATAGCTATGCTCAGAACATTCGAGAAGTGTGTAACAGAGATAGAACTACTAGAGAGAGATAGCTATACTCGGAACATTCGAGAAGGGAGTGACAGAGAGTGCACCATTAGAGAGAGACATCTATAGCCTAGAATGTTCTCGGCGCTCACACTGGACCTTACTGGAATATTCGCGCTTTATGTGGACAACGCATCGAGAAAGCGGTTCCGCGGGATATAAAAAGGCGCCGACGGCCGGCGCGAGTTAGTTACATCTTAACTGCGAAACAGTGCGAGTACAAGGATAATCGAAGAGAAAGACTCAAGTGATTAGTGCGCTTACAGTACAGTTCGTGTGAATAGTGAGTGCGTAATTTGTGTAATAGTGTGTTTGTGTTAATTAGAGGATTTTAAGTACAGTTCGTGTGAATTGTAAGTGGGTTATTTTGGTAATAAAGTGTGTGTTTTTATTTGTGGATTAATTTGTGCTTTTCTATCAAATACGAACCCCACGCTCGTAACATTTGGTGTCAGAAGTGCGGATAGAAAATGCCGTTAATGCCACGAGAAACCGAGCCGAAAGGAGTGACGACGCGAAGCCAAACATCTGGATCTAGAGACTCGACGCCTGGTACGTCAGAATCACCTTCTCCAACTGCACAAGGTGTGGATCTCAACGCCATATTCGTCCTCCTAAAGGAACAGTCCCGAATCCTTCGGGAGCAAAAGCAACAACAGGACGAACAGGCGAGGAAACAGGACGAACAGGCAAGGAAACAGGAGGAACAGTCCCGTATGCTTCGTGAGGTGCACGAATCCACGACTGAATGGAAGAATGAAATGCTTGAGGTACAGGAAAAACTGGCCGACATGGACATAAAGTTGGATAGTCGAATCCATGAGGTGAACAGGGAAATAGAGGGCTTCAAAGAAAAGGTGCGAACTGTCAAGGAGGATGTTGAAACCTATAAAAACCGCCTCCAAAAACTAGAGATTAAGGTGGCGAATGGTACGAGTACCTGTGTACCCGACGCATCGGTGGCCGGAGGCGGCAGGTTCAAGGTGCCCCCCTTTGATGGTAGCTCATCATGGACAGCCTACAAGCTACAGTTCGAGTCTGTTTCCCAGGCTAATGGCTGGACTAAAGAGCAAGCCAGGACAGCACTGACGTTGGCGCTGCGCGACGAAGCCCTTACCATACTGGAAGCTCTGGGAAACGACCGGACGTACGACCGCCTTCTAGAAGCCTTGGAGGCCCGATACGGTGACAGTCACCTGGAGCACGTATACCGAGCTCAATTAAAGGACAGGACGCAAGGACGAAACGAGTCCTTACAACAGTGGGCCCTGGAAATTGAGAAGTTAGTTAGGAAGGCCTATCAACGTACGTCAGCATCCTTCGTGGACAGTATGCTGGTGCAGGCCTTCATCGATGGGATCCGGGATCTCGAAGTGAGGGCAGCCGTGCGATTGGGACATCACGGTAGCCTGAAGGATGCAGTTGCCCACGCTCTCGAGGTGGAAGCTGTACGACAGGATTCATCCAGGCCTTTCAGGGTGCGAGAAGTGTCAACTACGAAGCCAGTAGATTCCCGCCGCGAATTTGGGCCACGTTGCTACCATTGTGGAGAACGTGGTCACCTGCAGTCAGGCTGTCCGAAAAGGAATAGGAGGGACAGAGACCCCGCTCCAATGGCGAGGACAATAGGCTCTGTAGAGTCAGAGCCCCAACAGGGAAACGAATAAAAGCCAGGACTATGGGACGAGTGCTGGCTGGTGGTCGAAATGTCCCAATTATGATCTCACAGGCAAACGACGGGAATAGTCTGGTTGTCAATGGAGAAATCTGTGGAATGCCATGTCTCCTTACCATAGACACCGGAGCTTCTCGGACTGTGATCAGCTCTCGGCTACTGAAACACCTGACCAGAGATCATCTAGTCCAACCTAGGCATCTCCAGCTGCAGACCGCTACCGGCCAGTACATTTCCGTCCAAGGAGAGCGAGAGTTAGCTGTGAAAATAGGTGAAAGAGAATACTGGCATAAAGTGATCGTTGCTAACATCGTGGACGACTGTATTATTGGATTGGATTTTATGAGGAGATATGACTGTAAAATCGACTTAAAGGTTGGAGTTCTAAAGTTTGGAGTTGATGAGATTCCTATACAAGGTGGAGTAAATGGAAATGTCTACTGTACAAAGAGAACCATTCTTCAACCAAGGTCGCAGGTTTTAGTTCCAGTGAAATTGCCGAACTCCACAAGGCCGCAATCTCACCGCTGTGTGGTGGTGGAGAGGTTGGATGCTGATAAACCGTGGATAACAGCCCGTACAATGGTAACCACGGCATCTACAGCATTTGTAAGGATCCTTAATCCAAGCGACACAGAATGCGTCCTCAATAAAGGAACGCTGGTCGGATTATGCGAGGAAATTTCCTGGTTGCGAAGCTGTTGGGAACCTGAAGTAAGCGTCAAACCTGGGCATGTTAAGCCCTCAGTGGATGTTGAAAAGTTACTGAACGACTCCAGGAAGGGCCTTACCAAGGAGGAATTTCTTAAGGCGCGTAGCTTACTGCTGCGTTATCACAATGTCTTTTCTACGCATGACGATGATATTGGAAGGACTGGAGTGGTCCAGCATGAGATCAACACTGGGGAAACCATGCCTATCCGACAGCGCCCTCGGAGAGTTCCAGTAGCTCGGGAAAAGGAAGTCGAGAGCATGATTGAGGAAATGCGAAGAAGCGGCGTTATTGAACCTTCAACAAGCCCGTGGTGTTCCCCCGTAGTTCTGGTAAAGAAGAAGGACGGCACCATGAGATTCTGTATTGACTACCGTCGACTTAATGATGTGACCAAGAAGGACAGCTACCCACTTCCTCGAATCGACGACACCTTAGACACGTTGAACGGAATGAAATGGTTTTCAACGTTGGATCTGAAAAGTGGCTATTGGCAAGTCGAAATCAAGGACAACGATAAGGAGAAAACGGCCTTCTCTACTGGCAAGGGGCTCTGGCAGTTCAATGTTATGCCATTTGGGCTGTGTAATGCACCAGCCACATTTGAAAGATTAATGGAACAAATATTAGCTGGACTTCTAGGAGAAACTTGCTTGGTCTATTTGGATGACATCATTATCGTTGGTAGAGATTTCAATGACCACTTGAATAAATTGGAGCAGGTGCTAGCTAAACTACGAGGGGCAAATTTAAAACTCAGTCCGAAGAAATGCTCGTTTTTCAAACGTAAAGTGAATTACTTGGGACACGTGATTTCAAAGGACGGCATCCAGACAGATCCTGAGAAGATTAGCGCCGTGAAGGATTGGCCGACGCCAAAAGACAAGACTGCAGTACGAGCCTTTTTGGGGCTTTGCTCATACTACAGACGTTTTGTGAAGAACTTCTCGGATATAGCAAAGCCTTTGCATCAACTAACGGAAGAAAAACGATCATTTGACTGGAACGAACAATGTGAGTCAAGTTTCAACGAGCTTAAAGGAAGACTTTGTGAAACGCCAATATTGGGGTATCCAGACCCGGAAGTGGATTTCATTGTGGACACAGATGCTAGCAACACTGGTATTGGAGGTGTCTTGTCGCAAAAGAAAGGAGATAACGAAGTTGTGATTGCATATTTCAGTAAGTCATTGTCGAAACCAGAGAGGAATTACTGTGTCACTCGGAGGGAATTGCTGGCAGTTGTCAAGACGTTACAGCATTTCAGCAAATACCTGCTGGGAAGGAAGTTTCGTATCAGAACGGACCATGCTGCTTTAAAGTGGTTGCTAGAATTTAAAAATCCCGAGGGACAAGTGGCAAGATGGATTGAACAACTGCAGGAGTATGATTTCGTCATCGAACACCGTAGTGGAAAATCGCATGGAAATGCTGACGCCCTATCACGAAGACCTTGTGCGGACGACTGTAAACATTGCTCAAGACAAGAAGACAGGGAGTGTGTTCGAATGATAAGAACTGATACGGTTAGCGACGAGTGGAGTGATGAAATAATGCAGCAAGCGCAACAAGAGGACCCTGACGTGAGACCCATTTTTGAATGGATTAGTGCGGGTGTGCCTAAACCAAGATGGTGTGATGTAGCTCCGATGAGTGCGGTAACAAAAAGCTACTGGGCACAATGGGATAGCTTGGTTATACACAATGGCGTGCTGTGTAGAAAATGGGAATCAACAAATGGGAAGGATGCTCACCTGCAAGTCGTTGTCCCAAAGAGAAGGGTGAGAGACGTTTTGAAAAGCTTTCACGATGGAGCGTCCGGTGGACACCTTGGAGTGAAAAGGACCCTGATGAAGATTCGGCAACGCTTTTATTGGATTCACTGCCGAGAAGATGTTGAAAACTGGTGCAAAAGGTGCACTAACTGTGCGTCAGTCAAGGGACCGCATACCCGTAGCCGAGGAACACTCAAGTTGTACAACGTTGGAGCACCTTGGGAAAGGGTTGCATTAGACGTCGCAGGACCATTCCCAGTATCTGACTCCGGAAACAAGTACATTCTTGTCGTGATGGATTACTTCACGAAGTGGCCTGAGGTATTTGCGATTCCTAACCAAGAAGCTGTCACCATAGCGGAAAAGTTAGTGAACGAAGTATTCTGCCGGTTTGGGGTACCTCTCGAAATCCACAGTGATCAAGGTAGAAACTTCGAATCTGCGGTTTTTCAGGAGACTTGTCGCATCATGGGAATCCATAAAACAAGGACTACGGCGTATCATCCTCAGTCGGACGGAATGGTAGAGAGATTTAACCAGACACTGGAGAGACATCTAGCCAAGGTCGTTGAGAGCCACCAAAAAGATTGGGATCGGCATATCCCCCTCTTCCTGTTGTCTTATAGGTCGGCAACTCACGAAAGTACGGCGGTTACTCCATCGTATGCGAATTTTGGAAGAGAACTCCGTTTGCCTGCAGATCTCCTGACTGGACGTCCGCCTGATACACCGAGATCTATCACAGAATATGCGAGTGATTTGAGGGATCGGATTGATGATGTTCACAGCCTGGTACGTGAGCATGGGCTCCACGCTAGCATAAAGATGAAAACCCGATATGACCGGAAGTCTTATCAAGTGGGTTTTGAGGAAGGTTCGTTGGTTTGGCTACATAACCCTATGCGACGTGTAGGAAAGTCCCCGAAACTGTCTCCGAATTGGGAGGGGCCTTACAAGGTAGTCACTAAAATAAACGACGTCACATATCGAATCCAGCGGAATCCTCGTAGTCCGAGCAAGATTGTTCATGTTGACCGGCTGGCCAGATACCACGGAAATAATGATGCTCGGGACGAGCATGTCTTAGGAGGGGGCAGTGTTACGCCGGTAGGTTAGGTCAAAAACTTTGAATGTCAATTTCAGTGCTTTAGAGGCGTTTTCAGCAGGCTGAAAAGCCATTTCAGGCCGTTTCAGAAGTTGCTCTATCACATATCTAAAGATCGGAATTTCACCCAAGTTGCCGTCGTTTTCAGGCGCCTGAAACATGTTTTCAGTCCGTTTCAGGGCACTCTCTATCAGATGACGCCATAACTTGAAAACCCGTTTTCAGGCGTTTTCAGGACCCCTTATGGGCCTCTGAAGCACAAATCATTATATGGCGAAATTTCCAGTAGGAGTGACAGAGATAGCACTAGTAGAAAGAGATAGCTATGCTCAGAACATTCGAGAAGTGTGTAACAGAGATAGAACTACTAGAGAGAGATAGCTATACTCGGAACATTCGAGAAGGGAGTGACAGAGAGTGCACCATTAGAGAGAGACATCTATAGCCTAGAATGTTCTCGGCGCTCACACTGGACCTTACTGGAATATTCGCGCTTTATGTGGACAACGCATCGAGAAAGCGGTTCCGCGGGATATAAAAAGGCGCCGACGGCCGGCGCGAGTTAGTTACATCTTAACTGCGAAACAGTGCGAGTACAAGGATAATCGAAGAGAAAGACTCAAGTGATTAGTGCGCTTACAGTACAGTTCGTGTGAATAGTGAGTGCGTAATTTGTGTAATAGTGTGTTTGTGTTAATTAGAGGATTTTAAGTACAGTTCGTGTGAATTGTAAGTGGGTTATTTTGGTAATAAAGTGTGTGTTTTTATTTGTGGATTAATTTGTGCTTTTCTATCAAATACGAACCCCACGCTCGTAACAATATATTTAGATTATTATTCTAATATTTCACTTTCACAGTAGGTACCTAAGGATCATATCAAGCATAGCCTCTTTATAAGACTACATATACTATTCGTTTGCCTGCTCTTTTGAACCGAAATAGATAAATAGTAAAGTTGATTATGTAATTAGTGATTATATCGCTATATACATAGTCAGCTGGACATCCCAGCAAACAAAACTATATAAAGGCAATAATAAAACAATAAGAGTCTCATGTATAAGAGATCTGTTTTTTCGCTTTCACTGATGGTTTTCTGCTGAAGTAACCCGGGAATAACAAGAAGACAGAGGTGACTAACCGTTCCTTTCCAGTGAAAATAATTTTGCACCTGAAGCTACTGTACCCCATGTAGTATAATTTTGCCGGAGCAGGGGGTAGCGTCTCTCGCCAAGAGAAGTAAGAAAGAAGGAACCTCGCTCCACTACAGCATTTTGTCAAGTTAACCGACTTCCCAAAAGAGGAGGAGGTTCTATGTTTCACTGTATGTTTATACCTATATATTTTTATAACGTATATGTGTGGATATCTCGGCCAATTGTGGCCCAAATATTTTTTTTATTTGAAAGAGTAAACCCAGAGTAAACCAAGAGGTGGTCCCATTGTCACCATGTCGGGATCTGATGATAGTATCCTGGGGAAATCGAGGGCAACCCTCAAATGTCATGAGCACTAGCAATGTTTTTCATGTATTTTATAAAGTTACTAGCTTTTGCCCGCGACTACGTCCGCGTGGAACTTGGAAGTATTGAAGCAACCTCGTACAACACAATAGATATCCACCTAATCACCTTAATTAATAAAAGGGATTATTAAAAGCGCCTAAGCAAATGTAAGAGCAATTGTGCTTTTGGTCTAATAATTACATTTCAGGGTCATCAATGTCATCATGAAATACTTACTCACTTTTCAATCTTTTTAGGCATAATTTCCAGGATTAAAACTATCCTATGTCCTTCCTCGGATCTTAAACTATCTCCATGCCAAATTTCATCAAAATCGATTCAGCGGTTTAAGCGTGAAGAGGTAACAGACAGACAGACACACTTTCGCATTTATAATATTAGCACAGGGCGGACACTGCCTACTAAAAACTGAACTTGAATGCCAGTGTTAATGTGTGCGCATTGCAACAACTAATTGGTGTCTTCGTTGCACATAAATATGACATAATGGAGATAGAAAATTATCACAACCACACAACAACGGTAGTGGTGGTGATGATGATGGTGGTAGTGGTGGTGGTGGTGGTGGTGGTGGTGGTGATCCTGATGGTGGTGATGAAGGTGGTGGTGGTGATGGTGGTGGTGGTGATGAAGGTGATGGTGATAAAGGTGATGGTGATCATCACCATCACCACCAGTCACCACCACCACCACCAGTCACCACCATAATTATCATCATCATCACCAACACCACCTTCGTCACCACCAGTCACCACCATATTCATTATCATCATCATCGTCAATACTACCACCACCAGTCACCACCATATTCATCACCATCATCATCATTATCACCACCAGTCACCACCATCATCATCATTACCATCGCCAACACCATCACTATTTCACGAGTCAATGCCCACCTATAACCATATACACAGTAGGTACACAAACAACCCTTTCGAAATTTTCTACGTAGCCAACTCCCGGCCAACTCCGTGCCCTTGCAGGGTGAGGTAGCTTATTTCGGTGCGGGGGTGTGCGTGTCCATTCTGTATGTAATACTATTAAGTATTCTGTGATATTTGTATGGATGGATTCAGGTATTTGTGTTTGGTAGTCATCATCTCTTATGCTGAATAGATGCTGGAAGGTACAACTCCTTAATGGTTAGGAGTTAGGGGATAATTCTTTAAATATAGGAAGGTGAAGACTGTTAGGTAGTTGTATTCTTTTTAGTATTTCGCCAAGTCAGGATCTGATGATGGGATCCTAGGAAAATCGAGGGAAACCTTCAAATGATACAGGTAGGTACTAATTATGGTTTTGATATATTTTCTAAAGTTCAATCATCGTCCCTTGATGCTGAGCTGATGATGGACGGTTAGGAGGTAGAGGATAATTCAAATGAGATGTATGTGATCAAGACCTTTCCGATCCGGGGATGATCATAGATCCTCTATAGTATGTTCCCACTTTATTAATTCACTAAACTAATAAGGCAACAAACATAACTAAAAAAAGTACCGACTTCAAAATAACTTGAAAAGCCAAAAATAACCAGTACAGATTACCTTTGAATCAGCTTTTGAAGTCGGTGTCAAATCTCACGTAAACTTCTTTACCGACCAAAAATACTCGTATACCGGGTGATCAATCCAAATGGGTCAGTAGGAAGAAAACGAAAACTATAAGAGATAGGGAAATCTGTTCTTAGGAACCATGGCTTCGATTTTAGATTTATTAAAAACTGCATTCAATTTTTTTTCGTATATCTCGTGCATAACCCGGAATCGAACCCGGCCGAAATTAAGTAGAGAAAAAAACAAAAAAATTAAGATGTCAATCGATCCTATTTTTTATTGAGATCAAATGTCTGTATGGGACTACATACATTCAGAGTGCTCTAAGAATCAGAAATCGCTGTTAAAGAGTGACAAAAAAAAAAAAAAGCTGCTCATTGACAAGTGTTATTATACAATCGACGAATATTTAAATGATGATACATTGCTAAATGGAATCCATGAAACATAAGACATTAAAATCGCCATCTCTTATGAATAATTTAGGCCAATGATAAGTAGTAACTTACTTTAATTTATTGAATTTATTGTAATTAAACGACATCATTTCGATAATTGTAATATTTTAATTTATATAGCATTATTTTCACATACTTATAGGTACTGTATTTTCTAATAATTATGTAATCCCCATATGCATGAATGGATATTTATAGAATAAGGCAAGTTCTTATTACCTAATAACTAACATGCCCTACCAGGGTGTCATGTATCAACTACCTACAATAATTAACATCCTCTGTAATAAACATGGCTTGTAATGTTGAATAAATGAAATGAATTGAATAAATGAATGACATTCCTTTAAGGTACCTAGTCCGATCATTTTACGTTTTTTTTAATCCAAAAGCAAATATGAGATTGTTTCCAATATCCTCATAATTCAACAAAACAATAATTGTATGACAACTATGAACCTAAACGGAAATTAGCATGGTCAAAATGGAAAAAGTTATTTTTCCATACACAGCACGCATGTTTGTATGGAGCGTTTCCAGCTTTAACAGCAATTTCTGACTCTTAGAGCACTCTAAATGTATGTACTCGTTACCTAGAAATTTGTTGCCAATAAAAAATAGGATCGATTGACATCTTTATTTTTTTTTTCTCCTCTTTTTAAATTTTAACCGGGTTCGATTCCCGGTTATGCATGAGATAAACGAAAAAAAATTGAATGCAGTTTTTAATAAATCTAAAATCGAAGCCATGGTTCCTAAGGACAAATTTCCCTTTTTCTTATAGTTTTCGTTTTCTCCCTACTGACCCATTCGGATTGATCATCCTGTATAACCAAATAGTAATAAAGGCTTCATGCGTAGCATCTGTTTTCAAAGTAATAATCGAGTGATGTGGCACAGACTTCAAAAGGGGATTCAAGTTTATTTTTTGTGTTATCAGTTTATTTTGAAGTCGGTTCTTTTTTTTCTATATTCCCTGATAGTTTCGGCATGGATACAAAAATACTAGAGATCCTTTCCTAAAATGATGATTTTCAGGATAAGATGAAGTTAGTACAGTCGCCATCAGATAATATTGCAGCATATGAGGCGTTCATAAATATCTGAACACGACTCTTGACTGGGCGTTACAGTACATGTTCAGATATTTATGAACGCCTTATATAGTGCGATATATCTGATGGCGACTGTACGAGTCTCCATTGACTGTCAATATCATGAAGTCAATATTTTTATTTACCGTAATGTTAGTCAGAATTTGCGCTAGTCATAAAACTATATTGATCGAAGGGCTAAGGGTAAGAATTGGCCAAGTGACATTTGCAAAATTATTCAGTACAGACAATAAAATTGCAGTTATGCTTTATGGCGTATGTAAAATTATATAAAATGGGATCTAGCTTTAAGTTTTACCCCTGGTTTAAAAAGTCATAGGAACTGGGCAATTTTGCAGCCGTTGAGAAAAATACTTGGGTCACTGAATCATCGGAGTAAGTAAGAAAAAAAAAATGGCAGTAGGCAATTTTATCCCTTAGCTTCCTCAATTGTTTCCTGGATATCGGTAACGAGGATAAATTTAATTAGTCTAGCTCTTCTTTTATAGAGTATTATTGAAAAGGCCAGCAAATTATTGCTAGTTTGGTCAGCAGTAAAATCATGAGGTGAGTAAGTCTATCCAAACATTCCTAACCGAAATTACCATTTGCTGACAAAACATTAATTTTGCCGATTTTTTTATTTACTTAACATTTTAGACCAGCACTCTCTTTTATAAGTGTTTGAGGGAAAAAAATTACAGGATTCAAAATTTTTATGCTGCCAGTATCATCAATCATCATCATCATAATTATGGCCGAAATACATGGCCTAGTGGAAAACGCCGGGTGTACTCGTAGGTTGTAAAAAGGGATAACTAACCGTTACTGTAACGAATGCCTTCTTTGTGTGGTATCAATATTATTTAGAATCAATACATAAACCACCAGTAGTGTGACGTTAGCAGAACCTGATTATCAGTGGTCAGGCACTACCCGTGGCTCACCTAATCAGTTCACCACGGCAATTTTTTCCGGGGTTCACCTAAGCGGACTAAGATGAAGCAAAGCACGTAACGTACGCCTCTGAAATCACAGAATGCTTAGCTCTAGTCTAGGTAGGTAATAGATGAGAAGAGATAATGCGCCGTGACTTCAAAGTGAAGAACCGGCCAAGAGCATGTTGGACCACGCTCAGTGTAGGGTTCCGTAGTTGCCAATCCTTCACGATAGATTAGGTTTAAATTACTAGAAAGATTTCAAGCTCTTGATCACAGAGCTAAGCCGCAGTCGGACGGACATGGCGAAACTATAAGGGTTCCTAGTTGACTACGGAACCCTAAAAAGGATAAGTATAGATATGCACTGCAGTTGGTGACTACGAGTATATTATTACGTCATGGTAAGTAGGTCGTTATCGTCAGTAAGTATTTAGATGTGATTTGAGTAAATTCATTGAAGTATCGCTAGGTGCCAGTTCAGAATGGTTATAGGGGATGTTCTTTTTTTCCAATTACGAAAAAAAAGATGGGTGAAAAGTCGAAAAGAAATATGTAGGGGTAGTAAGATCTCCAGAAACACAAGTTTTTACACGAATGAAAACTTTCATTCATTTTGTAGCAAACTACATAAAAACGTCCGCTGTATGTAGATTTAAATATTTAGTTATATAACAATTAAAATGGTTAACATCTTATATAAAATTGCTACTAAATCTATGAAGCGTTTCATTGGTATAGATACAACAACTACAGAAATATATAAAATGCTAAATTACATCTGAAATCGGCTCTTTACGGAGTTGTGATGTATGGAAGATAGAAGCAAGCAAGCTAATACAAACTTTTCGTAGCACAAAAAAGAAGGCAAATATGATTTACCAACATCCGTATCAATAATGCGGGTGAGGGATGCAGCAATACGTGAGACACGCATAGAAATAACTCCATCTCACTCCTCCGTATTGCTGTATCTCTCTCGTCAGTGACTAATTTAGGAAAGTGTAAAGCTGCAATACGCGTGTCAAATACCCATATAACCTATAATGAATTCATGACGTTTTCGAACGTCGATACTGTGTGTTATCTGTGGTACCTATTATGAAGTATTAGAATAAATAATATGAAGCACTCGCTTAGGTTCTGGGTTCGTATCCCAGCAAGGCCAAACAATATTTTTGCATTATGAGTTCTAATATTTATTTTTGAGTTAAGTTACGTCTGTATGTTATTTATTTATCAAATGAAGCTTCATATGCCGTTTAATTATGCATTTCGCTATAAATTACTTACGACAAGCACAAACAATGACAAAATTTGCACCATACACTGTGGGGCCAATACAAGTTTTATGGATTTTCTGTAAATATTGATATCTCAGAGGACATATTTTACTTAAATCGATTACAAATAATTTTATTTGAATTATTATAACCCGAGAAACTCATAGAAACATTTTTTGATGATTTTAATTTTTCTCCGCGTCTCCGGATTTTTATGAAAAGAAGGTATTATTTTTTGAAAATACTGAATTATAACATATGAATTATATATCAAAAACTAAAGCGTTAGTTCCCATTTGCGCAAACGAAATTTTGAACGGAATGGTGTTCAGGTTATTGAGAAAATTATAATTTTCCATGAAAAATTGGGGTAAATTTTAGGTGCCGACCACAGGCGCCATCTATTGAAATTTTTTCCGTAACTCGGTGACTCGAATGGCCTTAAATATGAAACAGGTATTATATGATTTTTTTGCGACATGTTACTTCAGAAACTATGTTTTTTTTGCCAACGAGCTGCCGTGAAGTTAGGAAGATACTCAGAAAATTTACTGTACTATTGTTTTTTTTTTCAAATCCCTAAATAAATAAATAAATAAAAGTTTCTAAATAAACAATAAAATTTCGTCAATGTAAAAAGTTATTCATATATGATTCTTGACTTTCATTCATCATTGCCGTTTTGCAGTTACAAGTTATGTCAAATAGTGACGTAATCGCAGAGTAAAACAATAAACGCATTTAATTAGAAAACGGAGTATATTAAATTGGCTAAATAAAGATTTATAAAAAAAAAATATAAGTAAGTTTTTCTTTGAGACCGTAAACATTTTATTGGGTTCTACAGAATGACATAAATAAATAGGGTTATTAGTAATCATATTAATGGAAAAGTCTAAAGTGACGGAAATTCTCCTGCGTTAGTTGTTTTCGTTTTGCAGTTTCATCTAGATAGATATTTCAATTGAACGCCAGTTCACAAAAGTTGTGACAGATGTGGGACGGTTCGTTGTGGCTTGGGAATTCAAAATGTGGTACCTATACCTATAACTTGCGCTTGGGTGAAACCACAGGGTGAAACTCTTAAAGGAATGATAATAAAACCAATTACTATTTTACATGGAAAGCTCCGGTGAGTCTTAGACATGTTGACTTGTAAAATTAGTGTTTTTATTTGTACTGCCCGCAGGACATTAAACACGTAGTAATTTTGGTGTAATCTTAGTAATGTATTTATTTAATGCATGCTGGCTCATAGTTGCATGCACTTTACAAACACTCTAAAATTTTGTGCGTAGTTGTAATTGAGTAACAGACCCATATATGTCTCAATAGTGTAAGCCTTAGTTAAGTTCTTTAGTTTGAGACTTGTAACTATGCCTTTTATAAGAAAATAAATAAATATTAAAATTAATCCCGTCCTATATGGCCACCTCAAAGTTCGGCATTACGTACTAAAAACTTCGGTCATTCAAAAATTAAAAAGCGGTACTAGCGCCATCGAGCTAATTATCTCGATGCGTCGTCAAACATAAGCAGGTTCGATAAAAAATCGTCAGTGAAAAATTGGAATTCGATCAACCGTTCATGATTAATATTCGTTCGATCTGGCATACAATATGTCGTAGCTACTTCACTACAAACATCAACAGTAGGAAAATCCTGTAATAAAACTGTTCTAGATTAGCTCAGGTACGTTAACACACTTTTTAACGACTTAACTAGCAAAATACTTGACTGCTGCTTTAAAATCGGCATATAGTTGTATTTAATTGTATTGATTCCTGATGGGGTAGCAATGCGGCAAATAAATCGACCATTCGAAATTACAAAACTTTCACTTCTTCACCTGTCCCAAAAGATATTCTGCTGCAAAAGGACATATTCTGATGGGACTTAGGGCAGGTACCATATAACTTATATATATTTCAATGTTCGGTCAGGACTGTCTACGGACGGCGCTGACGAGGGTGCCGGGAAACTGCTTCTGACAGAACGGTTGTATGACGTCACGGTCTGACACTTTATTTCTAGAAGTTTTGGGTCGCGTTATTGGTTTTGGCAGATTTTGTGTTTTAAGAATTTGTAAATCAAAATTTTAAGCATTTTGTAACTTGAGGGGATTTCTGTATGCTATTTTTCAGACATTGATTTGTGTTGAATAGACCAAAAGCCGCCAACCAACTTTCATCTCCGTCATTTATTAGATGTATCATATCCAGCTGTATCCTTGCACTGCGACTCTTCTGGTGTTGCAGGTGTCTATGGGCGACGGTAATCGCTATCCATCAGGCGATTCGTTTGCTCGTTTGCCCCCTATGACATAAAAATAAAATAAAAAAAAACTGTCCCTGATGAAGAACTCTAAACGGGTTCGAAGCGTGGCTGTTTCTAACCATTTTTACGTGAGTGTACCTAAACTGTTATTCAAATTGTAATTTATTTAGTTACATAAGAATATATATATCGCAAGTCAGTTAAATATTTGTAAGAAGGAAGCATTGTTTATAATTTCAATAGACAAATTATAAACTGACGGTGTTAATGTTACGGTGACTGTAGAAGACGGCAGACTAAAGTTACAGATAAAACGCCGGATATCCGCTACGAGTTTCATCCAGTGCTTCTCCGTAATGAAGACTCTTTCATTAAACAAGATACTGCGTTTTTAAAGCAGTAGCTAATTTGCAGAAATTATTATTCTTTTCGAATTTACTTTAAGTAAAACAGAATTTCTTATTTAAAAGAAGATTTTTTTAATAATTAAAACATACTTTTTCTTTTTCGAAATTTGAGGATGCTCTTGGCGCAGTGAATATTTGTGTGATGAACTCGAATATTTGTTCCTGGGTCATGGATGTTATCTAATATATTATGTGTATCGTCGTCTATAGTACAAGTTTGGCTTAGTTTGGGCCTAGGTCGATTTGTGTAAAATTGTCCCTTAATATTTATTTATTTACTTACTCTCCCTAACTTAACATTCCCGTAAGATTGTGTTTAATGTTCTGACGCGAGCGAAGCCACGGCTAAAAGCTAGTAGTAAGTAAATAATTACAGAATTTAATCATTTTAGATTTCTTACTAAATATCGGTTGCAACTTCAGTTACTCGAATTTCCAATATTTTCAACAAATAAACGAGCTGTAAAAGATAATAAAAATAGAAATGTGGAAAACTTCAGTCAGCCATTTGTATTATTGAACTATTACCCAAGTTCATTGGTTCGCCGAACGATTGAACGGAGTTTGCTCAGACAGTATGTTATATCTACTTGGAAATAATGATATACACCTAATTCAGACTTTTAGATGTTTTTCTTCACAATTTGTACTGTAAGTGTACTATTACAGAGTTGAAATACAATACTTTGTAAAATATTGAAATGTTGGCTAAGCTTCCCAAGGTTTGCTTTCGGCAAATAAAAAAAAAATATATAAAAAAAACCATGTAAGACCGTGATTTTGGAGATATCGGATATAGTTTAGGTTCACTTAGAATAGGTGAAGTTGGTTATTGTTGTTTTTAGGGTTCCGTACCTCAAAAGGAAAAAACGGAACACTTATAGGATCACTTTGTTGTCCGTCTGTCCGTCCGTCCGTCTGTCAAGACCCTTTTTCTCAGGAACGCGTGGAGGTATGAAGCTGAAATTTATATCAATTACTCAGGTCTACTGTCCCTTGAAGCTGTGAAAAAATCAAACTTCTAAGCCAACGCAATCAAAAGATACAGCCGTTTATGCCGCAAATTTTCGACACTTGCAAGGGAATCAAAACCTACAGGGTGCTTCCCGTGAACTCAGAATCTTGAAATTTGGTACGAAGCAACGTCTTATAGCATAGATAAAGGAATAATTACGAAAACCATATTTTTTTTTTTTAATACCTAACTTTGCACCTAATTTATATGGGGCGCTATACATACCACGTGCAAACTTAACTTAACCACTTAGGGATGGAAAGTGTTTGTACGGAACCCTCGGTGCGCGAGTCCGACTCGCACTTGGCCGGTTTTTTTCTGAAACAATGACTGATTATTGAGTTTCTTTCGGCATTTCTTCTCAATGGTCTCTGGTATGTAAATGCTCAGAGAGCCATAATATCATGCCCATTGTTTTTTTATCATTTCTGTCTGTTATACCCTTCATGTACCTAATTATGTTTTCTCCAACTTGCTTTGAAATGTTCCCATTATTGTAGTAAAACTGGACCGCGAAATCGTTCGTTATTTTTAGAAAGCGTTAATACAAATTAAAAAAATATATATATTGGCCTCGGCCAGGAAATCAATATTATTTAAATAAGATGATTAAGTAAAAAAACATCTTCCGTTTATGACTTCTCATACAAATACTCTTAATTTGGCCGGTTACTGCATTTTTACTTTTAATTTTTTCAAAGACTATTCACAATAAAATAAAAACTATCATAAACATTTTAATTGTTCTCTGCGTTCTGCAAGAACTAATTCTTGCACTGAACATTTTTCTGCTCTGCTACTGTCAATGTATTTTAAATGTCGACAAATTTCGAATAACGGACATTTAATGAGTGAGTTGAAAATTAATAAGTTTACTAAACGTAAACAAATAAAAAATTAAACAGAAACGATTGTGTCCAAATCAATATAAAAGTTAGTTTGAACTAATGATCTTCTCCGAATGTTAAATATTCTAAAAAAAACAGTATGTTTAGAAGTTGTTAATTTAACTAAAATTAATAATTATGTGCAAATTTTTTGTTGTTGTGTTTTCATATATGCGAGCATTTACTTCCTTGGAAAATAAATTAATATACCACATAAATAACAGTAAATTAACAAAAACAAAATTAAATAATCCGCCGAGACAGGAATGGATTAACAAAGATATTTTAGCAGAAATAAGTCAAAGAAATGTACTGTGGCATCAACACAAAAAGAACCCAAACAACAAGAATTTAGAAGAATGCTTTAAGCAGAAGAGAAATAGTGTCCATGATAATATACAGAGAGCAAAGAGTCAATATTATATTAAAACTTTTGGAGACTACAAGCATAAGCCAGCTAAGATGTGGAAGCTCATAAATAACCTGTCTAATAATAAAAGAAAGGAAAATATTATGGTAGACAAGCTTCAGACAGAAACTGGAGATTTCATAACTAATAGCAGTGAAATATGTGAATGTTTTAATATTTTCTTTTCGACGATCGGTTCGGTACTCGCGAATCAAATAACAAATCAGCCTAACTTAAATAAAATTTCCAACACACAGACTAGCGCAACTGGAAATGTCACAAACACCATTTCTTACCTAGATCCGGTAACTGAAGCAGAAATAAAAAAAATCACTGACAAACTTAATTCTAATACTAGTTCAGGCCTCGACAAAATTAATGCAAAAGTTATAAAATGTGTTAGAAACCTTATCGTAGAGGAGTTGACAGATTGCATCAATGAGTGTCTAGCTAATGGAATTTTTCCTGATAGTCTTAAAGTAGCAAAAGTCACACCATTATACAAATCTGGTAAAAGAAGTGATCCTAATAATTATCGTCCTATATCAGTATTACCTGTTTTATCTAAAATCTTTGAAAGAGTGCTTTACAACAGACTAGAAAAGTTCCTAATCACACAAAACTTCTTTTATCAAAAACAATACGGGTTTAGGCCAAAATCCAACACACTGTCTGCGGCTGTGGACCTTGTTACACAGATCAAAATTAATATAGATAAGAAACAAATAGTACTAGGAGTATTTATAGACTTGAAAAAGGCTTTTGACACAGTAAGCCATACGTTGCTTCTAAATAAATTAACTGAGTTAGGTATAGCAGGTAAAGCATATGATATATTTAAATCCTATATGTCAAATCGTCGTCAAGTAGTCAAAATTGCCTCTAGTCAAAGCGAGCCTCAATCAATTAATTACGGCGTGCCACAAGGATCAATTATAGGACCTTTGCTATTTCTTATTTATATTAATAATGTCCACAAAATTGGACTTAAAGGTGACATAACCCTATATGCTGATGACACCTGTCTTTTTTACTTTGGAAATTCTATTGAAACAATAATATCAGATGCACAAAATGACTTAGATTTATTGAACACATGGTTCCAACATAATCTTTTGACAATAAATACTTCCAAGACCAATTATATCATATTTACACCTAAAAATAAAATCATACCTAATCACAAATTACTGTCAATAAACGGTCAGGCTTTAAAAAACGTAGAACAAGAAAAATACCTCGGCCTGGTCCTAGATAAACATATCTCTTGGAAGCCCCATATAGCTAAAATCAAAAGTAAGTTAGTCTCACTAACTGGAGCGTTGCGTGGTATTGTAAAATGCATACCACGTGACGTTCGATATATTATTTATAATTCACTAGTTAAGCCACATATTGAATACTTAATAGAGCTGTGGGGTGCTGCTGCTAAAACAAATTTAAATGTTATACAAAGAGCGCAAAATAAGTTAGTTAAGGTGTTGTTCCACTACGACTTCTTGACACCTACCGTAAAAATATACAAAGAAACCAAAATAATGAACATAACACAAACCTACATCTACAATAGCTGTTTATTAGTAAGAAAGATACTAAATAAAGACATGCACTCCCAAATAACTTTCAGTAAAAAACAACATATACCAAGGCTCCGGCTAAGACACAGTGGAATACTACTATACAGATCGAGGACTAACTACGGTAAAAAAACTATTATGCATGAAGGCGCAAAACTATACAATAAACTACCGAGAGATGTTAAAGAAACGAAATCTACTTACATGTTCAAAAAATTACTCAAACATTACATTGTGAGTAACGCCGTTTCCCTAGAATAATGAAATATGAAATATCGTAAAATTAATGTTAAGTGATAAATACATATAACTATACATATTTATATATATATTAAATAATAATAATAATAAAATGTTATACATAATTCATTAATTGTATCATATTATTTCACACTATATTATGTGTTGGTAATGTTGATCAATAAAGCAGTACAATATATTAATTAATATTATTTAAAAAATGAAACCATATACTTAAATGAAATACAATATAATAATAAAAATATGAAATGAATGTATACATATAATACCTGTCTTACTTTTAACTTGCTAAACTGCCAAAGAGATCGTTAATTTACTATTTTAAACTAAACTAATATACATATTAAATTAAATGGAATATACAAAATAAAATATTTAATAAAACAGTTAAGTTTTAACTACAAATTTTAAATATTATAACTTAAATTTATACTTATTTTATTTATAACGTAAATAAAATTGAAGATTATATATTACAATACTATCTAGATGTCATATCCAATACCAAATAATAAAAAGTATCGTATTGAAGCCCATGAGTACGGACAAACAAGATGTCATATCCAGGAGCGCTCGATCTGTGTTTCTACGAGCACATGACAACAATGTATCGGGAACAAGTTAGCTGCATTCGCTGCGCGCGTACTTACGTACCGACCGAGCGGCGAATTGAAATCTACCTCCGTAATACAAATGTTTACCTGTATGTTTTTATGAAGTTGCAATTATTTTTCTATGTTACATTTCTCATGTTAAGTGAATCAAATTCTTATGAGAAATAAATGTCTTAAACCATAAACCATAAACCATAAACCATAAACCATATATACATATAATTCTTATTAATATAATTATTTTATTTTAAATCAAACATATGATTCGGACCCGAATTTTTATTCCTATTCCTAAAAAAATAAGTACCAAATGAACTTCATGCTACTGATATATTAAATTAAAATGTAGATCGGTGATTATTTCCAAGCATATTTGGAGAAAAGCACTATACAAGTCTCAGCGGGAATGTCAGTTCGCAGATTCGTATTATTGAAGGACTCGGCTAAAATCATACTCATCCACGAACTGACTTTTCCCTGCCTCGGCAGTAATGTACCTACTATTTATGGCCACGTCAAGAATAAATGTATTTCTTTATTATTTTTTTCTAAAAGTGCCCTTGTGGCCTACTTGCAGAATAAAGTTCATCATTTCACTATTTGTGTATCGTTTAATAAAGTTTATACAATTTAATGTTAATGTCGGCTGCACAGCTCTCTTACGTCCTACCGAGCTACGCAAATTCCGAAGCCTGTTTATTAAATTATTTTGCTTACATTGTAAACTTTCAATAATAAATAGTGTTTAGTTATAGTAGTTTATGTAACTGTACATAATGAAGGGTATTAAACACGAGTGTGGGTTTATGAAACGAGCCGAAGGCAAGTTTCATAATAACATCTCACGAGTGTTTTAATGCCTAATTATGTACAGTTACATACACTACTTTATCTAGCCACACATCATAAGCCTCCATGATGCATTCAGGAGCCGCACATTATGACAAATTTCACCCGGTAATGGCGGTAATGAAGTTTTCTGGCAGCTGTCATAGTCTTTTTTTCAATTCATAGACAAACTAGAGTCGGCCCCAACTATCATCATGTCTATTTTTATGGTGGTCATAATGTGCGGTTCTTGAACGCATCATGGAGTGTTTATGATATTTGGATAAATAAAGATTTTAATTTTAATCTTGCACGCCTAAATAAGGCAGCTTTCACGTTTGCATCGATAAAATGTCACCAAATTGTACACCCTTGAATAATAAATGTTTTTCATTCCTTCATTTTCATAAATACTTCAGATAAACCTTGCAGCACAAAAAGGCGTCAAGTCCTTATCTACCGCGAACGGCGTGAAAACAAGCAAACAATTCGACGTTATCACCGCCTATCGCCCATCGCCGCCCAAAGATATATTGCGCCCTTGGTTCCGAACACGAATCTATAAAACAACGGACGATCTAAAAATGCTACTATTAATTTATTTCGAAACAATACGGTATTGGACTATAGTAAAAATAAATTGTAACGTCGAAACCTCCTAACACGCATTCGAAAATACACGAAATGAAATAAATCGGGAGCATTTCACTTCCTCGAATTTAATTTGTTATAAATGTATCACTTGTCATAATTTTAATTTGCCATGTGTGTGCGTGTGTGTGTGTGTGTGTGTGTGTGTGTGCGTGCGTGCGTGCGTGCGTGCGTGCGTGCGTGCGTGCGTGCGTGCGTGCGTGCGTGCGTGCGTGCGTGCGTGCGTGTGTGTGTGTGTGTGTGTCACAGAAAAGTTCGAAAACGGTCCGAAAGGTCGTCACTATGTACTTTATTTTTTTCTTTATAGTCGGGTAAAAGGTATCCTATAACCATCTTAGGATGTACAGCTATCCCTGTGTCAAAATTGGTTAAAATCCGTCCGGCCGTTTCAGTGCAATGAGAGGACAAAGAAAATGTTACCATCAGATGGCGCTGTACGGCTGGGGCCTCGCTGTTACATCGCGCTATTTTTTTTTCCTGAAATTATGAATTCTATTTTTAGAATTGTATAATAGTGTAGAAGTAAAATGACTATAAATCATCAAGTAGGTATTTCTTTACTCATTTTGACATGCGTTTTGTTTGCCTTCATGGATAATTAATATGATGTGTATGTTGTTGTACCTAGTTGATAATAATATTAAAACATTTTCAGTAAAAGCATATTTACAAATCACTGTAATTGACAGATTAATGCCTCACCTTGGTGTGCCTTGGTTTTGTACTGTACGAGGGGCACACCGAAATGATCGGGAATAGAGTACTTTAAACTGAGTTACATTAAATCCTTTTTTGTCACATGCATACTGGCGACTTACAATCACGATGCCGTTTTTACAATTTAAAAAAAGAACGATATATTTTTTTAATTCCATTTTTAAATTGACAACTCGATGAACAAAATGGAGCTGACGCGTGAAAATTTTCGTGCAATTATTTACCATAACTTTCGTCGTGGCTTATCTCCAGATGAATGTCGCAATGAGCTTGTTACTATATACGACATTGAAGCACCTAGTCAGACGACAATATATCGGTGGTATGCTGAGTTTCGACGGGGTCGTGCCTCTCTTGGCACCGTACCTTCATCAGGTCGGCCGAAAACGGCGGTTTCGCCTGAAAACATCGCGGCTGTGGAAAAACTACTAAAAGAAGATAGACATGTGACATACGAGCAGATTCGGGCAACCATAGGCATTGGAATGACTGCAATTCACACTATTTTGCATGGTGAATTGGGTGTCAGAAAATTGATTTCCCGATGGGTACCCCATAATTTGTCTGAAGAGCAAAAGGCGGCTCGTGTTGATTGGTGCCGATCTATTCTGAAATGCTACAATGGAGGAAAGTCAAAAGCCGTTTATAATATGGTCTCGGGTGACGAATCCTGGATTTATTCTTATGAGCCTGAAAGAAAGCACCAGTCGGCAGTATGGGTCTTCGATGACGAGGTCAAACCAACGAAAGTTGTGCGTTCTCGAAGCGTGTCGAAGAAGATGGTGGCTTCGTTCGTCTCAAAAAAGGGGCATGTTGCCACAATTCCTCTAGAAGAACAAAGAACCGTTACCGCTGATTGGTATATCACAGTTTGTTTGCCGGAGGTGCTGGCCGAACTTCGCCAAGGGAACCCGAGACGCCGCGTCATCTTACACCACGACAATGCGAGCTCCCACACCGCCCACAAAACAACTAAATTTTTGAACGACGAAAACGTTGAGTTGATGTCCCATCCTCCATACAGCCCTGACCTGAGTCCAAATGATTTTTTTACGTTCCCTAGAATTAAAGATTTATTGCGTGGTCAGCGGTTTGAGAACCCAGAAGCCGCTGTGGAAGCCTATAAATCGGCCATTTTGGCAATGCCTACTTCAAACTGGAATTATTGTTTTAATGACTGGTTTAAAAGAATGCAAAAGTGCATTGAATGTAACGAAGAATACTTCGAAAAACAATAAAATATAATTTATGTATATAGTGCACATAGTTTTTTAAATTCCCGATCATTTCGGTTTGCCCCTCGTACTAGACAAATAAACTGTCAACATTAATTTGCGTAGACTCTAATCAGCCCTTTTAAACGTTAATAACCATTTAATTTTTACAACAAAGCATATATATAAATGTTTGAACACTAAATGTACATGATCACTTAAACATTAAACTCCCGTTTGATCCATTATTAATTGAGAGCCGTATCCCGCTCAAATGAGTGGCATTTGAAAGATCCCCGATGCAACAAGTTTCCGCCCGCCTACCGCGCGGGCGGCAGTAACGTCGCGACCATGGCCACGGACGGACGCACGAAGCGCTCGCAGTCGATATGCGCGCCGGCCTCCGCCAGCATGGAGGCCCTCGTCGCCCCCATGGAGACCACCCCGGCCCCCCGCCGCCGCCCCGCCGCGCGCTCCCAATCCGCGAGGATCACCGGCGGACGAAGTGTCCGTCAACGCCGGCAGCAGCAACAGCAACAGTTGGATAGAGAAACCAGAGCTCGCTACAGTTCCGAGCCGAGACTAGCGGAGGCCGAAACTCCTCCGCAAGTTCGTCGGCAGGCCTCCGCTCGCCGTCGGCCGCCACCCGGCCATAACACTCAACCGCGCCGCTCCAATGCCTTCCTCGATGTCCCGAAGCCTCACCAAGCAGAACCAGAGGAGCCTGACGAGGATTCCTACAGACTCCGCACTTTCAACATCACGCAGAAAGGAGGTCAGTGCTACGAACGTTCACCTCAGCTATTTTTAAAATTGACGCGTGAAAGTTTCAGTTTCGGACTTCTTTCTCGATTTCGGAACGAAAGTTGGCAACCGGCCGCGTTCAATTGGGTTTTGTTCGAGTGCACAGACAAGTTTTAGTTTTAGGATCGTCTGGGTATCATCAAAGAATGAAGCTCGAGTCTACGGGACTGTAAATCAGGTCGGTTTACTTTTGCGGTAAAAATAAACGGTTCTTGGGAGAGGATTTACGTGCTCACTCGCCACGGCATTATAGAAGGTTACCCGTATCTTGTTTATCCAAGAGAATAAAAACAGTCCAGTCTGTTCCCTAAATTACACATCTGACGTCACGGAAGCTAACTCCGTTGATCAACTTTTGTAAGGAACAAATTCGCGCGGCAATTTCAACTTTATTATATTTCAACTTTAACAATAAATATTTCGTTCGCGCCTAAAGCTGTTTTAGATTATCTCGGGTTCGTAAACAAGAATTTTAACGACTAAACTAGCAAAATACTTTACTGCTGTGCTATATAGCATGGAATAATGTTCGACAGTGCGGCTGTGTCAACTAGAAATACTTACGACTCATTCTTGGCTCGCAGATTCTATATATGTATTATAGGTACTTATCAGTATTATAATTATTTATGTAACATGAAAGTGTATCTGTAAGCTTGCACAGCTTTGTGATGCATATGAATACACAATAAATGTGTTCTTCTGCCGAATTATTTCGTCAAATGTTTCTTTCGCAGAAGACCGTTTGCGAGAGACAAGTAAAATACGTTGTCCGTGATCCTAAAAACAGACAGATGTTAGTACAATAAATTAAAGTGACAATAACTAATGGGTTATTAATGTGGCGCTTGGAAATAGCTTTCTGAAAGACTAGCTACTAGGCTAGCTTTCAAGCACGCTTTATCAACTTCCAATTTATCCCCGTACCATTATATTTCTACGAAAACCTATGTATAACACCAAAGTACTTCAGTTTGACACTATTTAAACGAAATTAATTTACTTTAGTGTCAGTTAAGTGTCATGCATAAGCTTTCCTAGAAATATATGGCGAAGAAAAGATGCACAGGCGAAGTTAAGAACAAAGTTTCCTTTCCACCAAATAATATGTTTTTCACAAAAAAAAAGAAGAAACCGATATCAACGCGAAAAAAAAGTATTTTTAAGAACAACGGAACGAGTTAATTTAAAAACACTGAAATTGTCGCAGAGGTGGCTATAATATTTGAGGACTTCAATCGATCTCGTCATCAGATCGTTACCAAAATTTTGGCCAATGTACAGATGCCTACTTCTCTTCTTCTTTGTCGTACACTCTTGTTAGAGTGGTCGTGGTTATGGTTTGTCCTCTTCCACATTAATGACGGCTTTTGCAATTTTTCTCCATCTCTCTCTGTTGGGTGGCACTGGCTGGCTCCTGAATTTCATACCAGTGCCATTATCCTTACCTTATTGAGAGTTGACTTACTCTAAAAAATAAAACAAACATGACGTAATGACACATGGAAATGCCAAATATTATGACACTAGGTGTCCAAAAGTAGGCCACCAAGCGTACGAAACACAGAGTCAACTCCTATTTCCAAACTTTCAGCCAACTGATGTTTATGACAAAACAGTGAAGAGAAGTGGTAATATATCCACGACTTACCATATTTTTCAGGGCTTTCTTATAATGATGATGATTGTGAATAAGAATAATAAATCTGTTTCGCATTTTTCGCTATATTTTCCTTCCTTACATAGAAATACACAAGAAACTAGTTCAATTCAGCGCGGAAATCCCCTTTGTTCTTCACACCGAGTTTTGTCTTGAAATATTCCACCATCCCAACATTTATTTACCATATTTCTTACAGTTCCACCGGAGTAAATAATCCCGAATACATTTTATTAGTACCTCAAGTCGCCGGGGCTACCAGGGAGAAAATTACCCTAATCTGCTTACAGGAGATATGAATTTAACTTGGCTCTAAGTTCCCAAGTTGAGATTAAGTTTGCGAAGTTAACAAAATCGTCCTTAACTCCTGTTATTGGAATAGTATATTTAATAGGCCGTGGTGTAATCTCTTTAATTTGAGTTTGAGCTAATTATGGTTGTGGTTTGGAGTGAATGTCAAAAGGCTCTTTAAACACCGAAGTTGTTATCTCTTTGATTCAGTAATATAGGTAACCTACGAAATGTCCTCTTTGTATGAATTGTTATATCTTTAAATAGAAGTTTGATATTTTAATTTTGCGTTATTCAGGGGGCATATGATCGTTGAGTTTATCACGTGATAAATGAGTGACATAGCATCTGTTACTTACACTCGCATCATGTCAAAACGTGACGGATGCTTTGTCACTTATTTATCGCGTGATAAAAGTAACTATCATAGGCCCGCTGAACTGCACCCTCCTCCTCAATCGGTCCCTCAATGCTGAGGATCGTGATTCTGCCGACGTATTCTAGCAAGTATTTCTTTCCATGAAGCTCGATCGGTTGCCTATGGAAGGGCTGCATTTACTAAGGAGTGTATTTTCAGAAAGGGCTTATTTCTCAATGTAACTCAAACAAAAATAAATCCTTTTGAAAAGACACTCCTCAACTGGCATATCAAGACACTGACAGCTGGTTTAGACTGCCTGTTCCCTGAAGCAGAGGGTAAAAAATGAAACAATCAGGCTGCGTCATTGTGAAGCCCCGAAAGAATTGGATTTACATAAATCTGACAAAAGTGATTGGTTTTACACATCTCCTCTCTGCTTTGCTTCTGTGAATTGAGCCTTCTCCATAGTTTAACCCCGGCTTCAGACTATCCCGAAGTCAACCGTGGTGAAGTTGGCCTTAGTATGAGTTTATCCTCGAAGTGCCTCCTCACTATCATTTTGTCCCAACTTTGGCCAACTTCCCGAGTACTGTAGAGCTAGGGCAAGGCTAGGCATCTGGGTCTCTTTTCATCTTGTGCCTGTCAGCATCAACTTTTCCGAACATTTTTAAACAAAATAGCCATGCATTTAACCTCGATTGCACCTGATGTTAGGTAACAATATGCTTGGCTAAGAAGATGCCTATTAACTCTCGACTTGAAGAGATCCAAGTTATATTTTTCGGGGAACAGGTGCGCAGGAAGTGAGAACCATTCCTTAGCTGTCCTCATAAGGAAAGTAGACGCAAAGCGTTTCGTACGAATCAGTGGTATATCGACAACATAAGGGTGGATTCCAAGTCCGCGCCAAACTGCACTGCTATTCATAAAATGCTTGTCTGTGCATCTCAGTGACGACTTCGTTGCCACTTACGAGTAAGTACGACAGTGGTATGATCCACTATCATACCACGGTCGTACTTACACGTCAAGTCACAGCTGATGAGAACAGACCCAGAGGCCGGAGCCTTGCCCTAGCTCTACAGTACACTGGTCAAATATCAAATACATATTCATAGATCGACGGCCCAGGCATCACTGCCATCATCACAACACGAATGCACGAAGCGGCTATCAGGAAAGAACGGCGGCATGTTGTGAAGCTTGCCACCAACATCTGTACGTCTAGCATAACTGTGACGCGACTAATTGTCGCGCGAAAAATACTACCTGTCACTCTCATTTCAATAGCGTGCGAGCAATACAGTGTGATGCTGAGTCACACGACAAGTGAAGTCGCGGCAAAATATGCTAGCCCTGCTGAAATGATGAGCACGATCACACTGCTAAGAATGAAACCGACGAAGAAGAATTATAGATCTCGTCCTTCATTTCCCATTTTTATGTCAGATTCACCATTTGCATGACAGACTAGTATGTATTTTGACCTGTAATCACTCGTATTATTCTATAAACTGTAAATATTTCAGATGAAAAAAATACTATTCATGCAGGAATAATTAGATTAGGATCTTTGTTTTATACCAATCTCGAAAACTTTCAGCTTACAGAGGAAAATTTAATATTATAGCAAGTGATTCATTTGAGGCATATGAAATTAGGGCAAACGATATAACTAATTTCCGCTTCATAGCCATTTACAGCTGAACATTTTGCTGGCTAATTTACACAAACATCCCAAAATAGAAATTAGTGTCATCGAAATTTTAGGAAAAACAAATTGTAAGGAGAGCGGAAGTCAATTTCTCAAAGTCTACTAAATTACTACATTAGTATTTGACCGTGACGAAGCGAGACGGGTATAATAAACGGCCTGATAAATCATCACTATAATATCTAATTTATGTCATGAAAATATCAATATTTCCAGACAATTTTCTACAAGATTAATGACACTTCCTCATTTTTACAGTGTATTTATAATACATGTATGTTATTATGTTTCTACAAAGAGACAGGCACTGGAAGCCTTCGAAATGTGGTGTTGGCATAGGATGAAGAAAGTGACAAATGAAGAAGTAATTAAAAGAGTGACAGAAAAAATGTGTTGAACAACATAGAGATAGATAGATAGATCTGGTAGAGAAGGATCTGCGTGAGCTCGGAGCCATAAACTGGCGAGAGATTGCGCAGGGTCGGGTAAAGTGGCGAGCTCTTGTGTCGGAGGCCAAGACTCATTTTGGGTCGCTGAGCCAGCGCAGTTAGTTTAGTTAGTTTTTTATAGAGAAGAGGAGAGGGAAGATGTTCGGTCACCTTATACGACATAACGCAAGCAACATCATGGAAGGAAAGTTGAAGGAAAGCAAGGCAGGGGGAGACCAATAATAAGCTACATAAAATAAGTAAAAAATAAGGTTAACGTCATGTCGTATAGGGAAATCAAGGAGTTGGCTATGGATAGGGATAAGATGGAGACAGCGACATACAACATCAGCTACACCTACAAGAATTTAAGGTGATGATGTTTCTACAGATTTAAAATCGTTGCAAGAAGTGGCTAACCCAAATTCATTCATTGGGATATAACAATTTTTAACGACCTATGTTAATTCAGAAACCATTTCTGGGAATGGGGCTCTTATGCCCCAATAAAGAATGAGCTCGTGACAATAATATGTACTTTTACCGAATAAATTAAATGTATTATTTTTATAGTCCAAACTGTTTGGGCAATTATTGACTGAGCGAGCGAAGCGTCTCCATTTCAATTTGGCTAAAACAATCTTTCATATGTCTGGATAAACCGATTTCTCACTGTTCTCGTCTATATGCCGCGTTTCTCAACCGATTCTCGTGAAATCAAATATAGATTTTTTGTCGATTCAATTTTTGGGTTGAAAACGTAAAAAAAAAACAAATTTCGGGCATTTCAAAACAAACTCACTAACTCGTCATATTTGCATTATTGAACGTCAGTCAAGGATTTGTCATTATCGAAATTCAAAACATTGTTTACCGGAATGCTGCTCAATCCTTCGTTCTTCTAGCAAAATAAATACTGAATCCTATCGATAAGAACTTGACTTTCATCACTGTGGATAGTCAAAAATTACTTGAAATTTGCGGAATATTTAGTCCTGCCAGTAAAATAATTTAGCACCACGGAAAATCCGCCATATGGCGTGGGTTGTAAAATCCCTTACAGGGCTATACTAAACTTATACATATACATTGAAAACATACAAGATTCAAGTACAAACAAACAACAACATTACAACCTCTGGCAAATCAACATCAGTATCCAATTCACGCTGTATAATATCGTTTCCTAATGCAGGGAACAATAGCTGTCCTATTGTCTAGGTATACAGGGTGAGTAAACAAAACGTCGAACAGTAGGTACATAACATGCTGGAAGTAAATATTAGAAGCGTTTGTACTGGTGAAACGCGATATTGACGATTTAGCATTTCAGAGGGTGATGTAATTCATTAGATAAACTTTGTAGATTATAGTTATTATATCAGATCGAATAACATTTAATATAACAAACATTTTATTTATCGAAAATGACATATTAGCAATCTACAATTTCACATAGATTTAAAAAACGATATAAGAAAAACGTATGTATAAAACCTTAATAATTATTATTCAATTAAACATTTATAGGAATTTGTAGCCAGAATTACCGGACCGTTGCTCCCGCCGCGTTTTCCGAAGTATAGGTATTCTCCAACGTATCTGTGCGGGTCGATGAAGAATTTAATTTCTCTCACAAGACTGCTTTCTGAAAACATATATAGGAAAAGCACCATCTACCGACTTATTGCATAACGGTCTAAGTGACAAAAGAAATGTTATGGAAGAGGCCTCTCTATCGTCGCGGTACAGTCTTCAACAAATCAGTGGACCATGACTTTGCGAGTCTTACTGAATTATTGGTTAACCCGTCGATCTACAAAACTTGCCAAACATTTGACACTAGCGATTCTTCTTCTCGTGTCGATGGTTTCATAATATCATACAGTGCGGGACCAGAAAGTGGCGACGTTCAGGGTCCTCTGTGTCGCGTCTCGTAGGTCTTGCTCGGAACACGTGTAAGGGCTTGCTGGGCAAGACAACATGACATGTGCGCCATCGTTTGGGGGGTTGAGCCACACGCACATCTGGCGTCTGAGCCGCTTAGGGCGCCTAGCATGTTCTCTTTGCACCGGCCAACCTGGGAACGCAATCTGTTTAAAGCTCTCCAGATCGGCCATGGCTGCTTATGCCCAGCAGGGAGCGTCTGGGCGGGCCGAACATAGTCGTCTGGTGGTGCACGATTGTTCTGCCAGTGCGTAAGTCTATGCTCGGATGGCGAAACCCTGGTAGCCGTCGTACACCTCGCAAAGCTCCGTCGACTCTTTAAACGGGAGGGTGGCAAATTGTGGCTATAGAGGGGATGAGTAGCGCCGATACTTGTCGGTTTTTTTTTCTTTACCTAAGCACAATCAGAATTTACACTGTATGTCAGTCCGGTACAATTTGACACCCACCATGAGTTTACAGTGACCGTATTCGCTAGCGCTGCTTAAACAATTTGTACGGAGAATTGTAGTTGTACAAAGTAACCGCTAGGGCGCTGTACTATTCTCCATAGAATTCTTTTACGCTGTCGCATGAAAAGGGTACTGATATCGAACTTGTATCTACGACCAGTCTTCGTGGCTTGGTGTGGGATTTCAGAGTTACGCCCCATGGCAAGAGACAAACGTGACAATATAACTCACGACAAGCGACGTCGCAGCATAACTATGCTAACTTAGTAGTACAATAGAGACACGTAGGTTTGTGTCCCAAGAGTTAGCTACTAACTTCACAGTACCTATAGTTGTTATTATTATTACTCAGACATGCAATGAAATATTGACATTGTGTTCCTTAATTCGGCTTCAAACTGTCACGTTTCGGGTGTCGTGAGGCGTGGGGTGCATAATGAAATTTCGTACAGAGATGCAGGCCTGCAAAACGACATTCTCTTGTAACAATATTAATTTGTGATACAACAGCATGTCGTTTAATTATTTTTATTTTATAGCATCTTTGAAAAAATCACTGTAGTATATAGCTCGGCGCGTAAAAAGGGATTGCCGGCCTCGTATCCCTATTCTATCTTATTTACCCGGCCTCTGTCTAGGGGAGTTCCCGGCCTCTCGGGGCCTATGATGGTTACGTTTATCACGTGATAAATAAGTGACACAGCATCTGTTACTCACACTCGGATTTTGACAAAGCGTGACGGATGCTTTGTCACTTATCGCATCGCGTGGTTGTATCAACCATCATAGGCCCTTTGTAGTACCTACTTAAATAGACAGTATAAGCTATAAGCGTGCATGTGCACAGACATGGCAATGAGACTAACTTCAGAGACCCACACTTAAGTGGCAAGAATTGTCCGCGAATAAGATATTTTGCAGGCAAACTTCACACTTAATTATCAATTAATAACTAATTAGGAGAAAATTGAAAAACTTTGACTCCCAGACTCGCTTGCCAGTTGAAACACCTCAAGTCGTCGAACTTTCCGTCTCAGAATTTTCAATTTCCGTTTATAATTCAGATTTATCGTTTCGACACGATTCAAAATAACACTGATCAATTACGAAGTCATTGTATGAAATTAACATTTCAAGCCTCGATACAAAGGCCTGATTCAAGAAAGCAAATGTCCTCAATTTTGCTGTCTCGGTTTTACGGTTATAGGTAGTATATTACATACGTAGGGCCGTGAATTCGTGAATGTCCCAGATCACACGTATTTGTGGCACGAACCGAAGGTGAGGGTCATAAATATGCTATCTGGGGCTTTACGAATTACTGCCCGTGGTTTGTCTAAAAATTTACGTCTTGCCTTGACCAGGAAGTGAGATTTTTTCGCCGCGTAGTGGACAGAAAATGCCACGTAAACATACATTTATATAATTTTATGCTACATTTGGCTGCATTCTTATAAATTCACATTTTAAAGAAGATATCATTTTTGGACTTTAGTGACAGGTATAGCGCTTATCACAATGGTGTATCTAGGTATATGTTCTAGGGTTATAATACTGCAAAAATACAGATAATTAGACACTAGTGAAAACATGAAGCTCCTCAATAGTAGTTTTGAGTAACTGACTCTGTCAAAAGTAGTTTTCTCCTTTTTCTGAGCGGTTTGCCTTTCGGCCATTTGACGATACCTAACAAACTTAAGCTTTTGGGCAATGCTGTCACAATTATCAAATTACTAGGGGTTGTTGCAATATCCCTGGTGATTTGTGTAAAATTCATCCTACAATATATCCACCTCAATGAGAAAGGAAATACAATAACAGTTACTTCGAAGGAAACAAAATATGCCAGTAAATACTCACAACAGCAGGATCATCTAGGTCTTTACTAATCTAAATTAGTTTGTGGACATAATACATAGCATATAAATTTTCTCAAACATGCAAAGAAAGGTCGTCATAACGTGCGGTATAACAGGCTTCGAAGTATCACGTTTCAGGCGGAACAACTCGAGGGAACTGTAAAGGAATTTCATACAAAATTTATGGCCTCAGCCGGGAAGTATTTTTTTTCAACATGGCGTCTGCGTTCATGAATAGGCTGAACAGCTGTTTTTTTTTGCATGGTGTATTTTTTATTTTATTGCATATGTTTGAGAAAAGCATGCCTAAGCCGTGAAAAACGCTTGCCAGCTTCGTATCACTATCCGGCCTCCCTACGCAGCCGTCTATACCTACTCACCCGGCAAGCCCTTCTTTCGCGGCGTCTGCAGTAACATGATAATTTTATTACGTTCCTTACTTGGTTCCTTATAAACTTTCTCTGCGAACATTCCTAACAAATTAAATTGTGGATTTCCCGAACTCTCAGATTGCGAGCTTCGCACATTATTTGAATTGGAGATCTTCAATTAGTATAAACAACGTTTATTGTATATTCAGTAAACTGAGGTGCAAAAAAGTATACACCGTGAGGTTTTTTCCACCATAGTTTACAGATGCAAAAAAGTACATCTGTTAATGTAGGGAATATTTGAGGTGCCTAATTTTTCTTGCCGAATTATTGGCAATTTAAGAGGCCTTATTCTTTTTAATTTTTTTTTTTCATATTTTGACAAATATATTGATAATTTCAACCAATTTTTTGAAGTGAATAATACTTTCCCCCGAGTTCTAGGTAGTAACGTAGCTATTTCATGCTTTTATTGCGAGCAGTGGAAAATAAGTTGAACAAACTAAATTTCCGCGCGAAATTTGTCAATTTCGAGTAGTTTTTGAAACAAAAATTATCAATGAAAAATTCAAACTGTAGGTTTGAAATATATACCAATAAATCCTATTAGCCCTGTTCTAGGTAGTAACACCAATAATATGTTAAATAACATGTTTGATCATAGAGAAAAATGACAAAAACAATCAGTATTTTCAAAGTAATAAGGCCTCTTGATAAATATAAACAGCATATTATTTTTATTTACTGCAAAAAGTATTGTCTACGTGATAACTACATCAAGACAATAAAACCACAATGTATACGGAGATCGTCAATATTGCGGTTAGGGGATTTAGACGGTTAAAACGCTCAAATAACGACCGAGGTAAATTGAAATTAATTTGAATGGACCCAAGGTATCATCAGGAATAGGAAAATAGTAAAAGAGTACACGTACCATATAATTATGTTTTGGGCGGTCGACTTTTTCCCGCAATATTCGGAGATTTAGGAATTATAGGGTAGACCTCCCCAAACGTGGACTAATAATTTGGTGACGATGGCGAAATTCTGTTAGATGCAGGTCGCTTCAGAGCCGTCAAAGTGCATTTGGGGATAGCCAATGTCTAGCAGAAGACGTGTTTTTGCTTGTTATGATAAGTGATGAAAATAATCAAATGAGTTTTTTTTACCACGGAAAAATATATCTCATATAAGTTATTGGTAACTGTGGGACGCCCCCACGCTAGGTGGCTTGACGACCTGTAAAGAATCGCGAGAAGCGGATGAATATGGAAATCTGAAAACCAGGTATGATGGCGCACATTAGGGAGTACTTTTTGAGGCTGATGATAAAGTTACCAGAACTTTATTTTTTAATTTCTTTCAAGCCGTTTTGTTTTGCACGTATTTGTACAGGGAAGTTTAAATTGCCGAATTACGACGGTAAATCAAGATTCGGTTCTAAGTTCGGAATAAATGTTTATAAATGACTGATGTCACTGGAGGCGGTTCAGCCAACGAAATAAAATGTTCACAAAGCGTTCAGGGTGTTCCACAGAGATTTATCGGAAAGACCTAAAGACTTAGGCCTTATACAGTGTTATTTTGGTGCAGGTATGTATTGAAACTTAGCATTTTTGACGACGCGGTTGGCGCAATTTGTAGTACAGCTGCCTACTGAGCCGGCGGTCTTGAGTTCGAATCCCGGCAAGGGCAAATATTTGTGTGATAAACTCTAATATTTGTTGCTGGCTCATGGCTGTCATCATCATATCGTATGGCCTCTTCTACTGCTACCTGAATCCTTATCCGTTTGGCTGTTTAAACGTATGTATAAATTATGCATATCGACGTCTAGTACCCATAGTACAAGTATTGCTTAGTTTGGGACTAGGCCGACGTGTGTAAGATTATCCCTTAATATATTTATATTTATAAAGATGATCACATTTATAGCGTGTTGTAAGTAATAATCGGTAGTCTTATTTTAGTCAATAGTAACTAAGGAATCTAATGAATTCTAATGTATTGTGTCACGTACTTTGTAAAATTCAAAGGTTTCAAAGGCACATTTGTTTGAAATAAACATAAAGCCTGCTACAGAATGTCGAGCAAAACGCGTCGGACAAAGCCCCGGCATAATGGCGCGTTGTCTCCCGCGTCTTTAGTGTCATCGTATAGAAATTGTGTTACGCGACTGTAAAGGTGTCGCACGTTTTGTACAATGACATATCGTTTTATATTACCTCATGTTATTCAAATACCTATTAAGAATATTCAAAATGTTAACACCAGTCATGACAAATATTTTTGAAATAGATGATGGTTAAAGTTAAAGTTGGTGTTGTAGGCATTTCCCAGTCCGACCCCAGTTTAATCTCAGGTATAGTGTGTAATAGTTCGATTCTAGTCAATAGTACCTAAGGTATCCGAGTCATTCTCAAATAACATGTACATAGTTAAGGGCTTTAATTAAAACAAAACTTAATTGATTCCTTTGTGTGACGATAGTTACCCATATCTTTTGTATGAGTAACTTTCGTAACGCAAAAGACGCGATCGTAATTTTGATTTTTTAAGCCTTTAACTATGTACATGTTTTTTGGAAAATGACTTATCTAGTGAATTCGATCTATAATGTATTGTGTCACATTCTTGGTAAAGAGATGAATAAGAATTTTCCTAAAATTCAAAGGTTTCCAAGGTGTATTTGTTTGAAATAAACATAAAACCTGCTACAGAATGTCGAGCAAAACGCGCGCCTATCAAAACGTGTCGGACAAAGCCCCGGCATAATGGCGCGTTGTCTCTCGCGTCTTGAGTGTCAACCTATACAAATTGTGTTACGCGACAGTAAAGGTGTCGCACGTTTTGTACAATGATATATCGTTTTATATTACCTCATGTTACTCAAATATTCAGAATATTCAAAATATTAACACATTTCACATAACACAGTCATAACAAACATTTTTAAAATAGATGATGGTTAAAGTTAAAGTTGTATGAATCTGTAGGCATTTCCAGGTCTGACCCCAGTTAAATCACAGTTACCTATAGTGTGTAATAGTTAGATTTTATTCAATATTAACTAAGGTCTGAGTCATTTTCAAATAACATGTACATAGTTAAGGGCTTTAATTAAAACAAAACTTAATTGATTACTTTGTGTGACGATAGTTACCCATATCTTTCGTATGAGGATCTTTCGGAACAAGAAGCGATCGTAATTTAGATTTTTATTAAGGTTTTTTATATGTACATGTTTTTTGAAAATGACTCATCTTGTGAATCCGATCTATAATATTGTATTGTGTCACATCCTTGGTGAAGAGATGAATGAGAATTTTCCTAAAATTCAAAGGTTTCCAAGGCGTATTTGTTTGAAATAAACATGAAGCTTGCTACAGAATGTCGAGTACAACGAGCGTTTATCAAAACGCGTCGGACAAAGCCCCGGCATAATGGCGCGTTGTGTCCCGCGTCTTGAGTGTCAACGAAGGTATAGAAATTGTGTTACGCGACTGTAAAGGTGTCGCCCGTTTTATACAATGATACTTGGTTAAAGTATTATTAGTATCATATCTACTTAATTAACCGACTTCAAAAAAAGAGGAGGGCTATCCAATTCAACTGTATTTTTTTATGTTTGTTACCTCAGAACTTTCGACTGGGTACCGATCTAATATACGGTCTTATAAATTAGGTCACTACCTAGCTACCTAATGGATTGAGACGCTTTTTTTTAATCCAATCCAATCAACGGTTTGAGACGCTTATTGAAAAAATGTATTGTGTTAAATGTACCTATAGGCTTTTTAGATCATTCTAAAATTGAGGGAATCAAAGACACAACATGTATATTTGTTTAAAACCAACGCTTTGCTACAGAATGTCGAAAACAACGCGCGCCTATCAAAAAAAATAAAGCCCCGGCATAATTGCGCGTTGTCTCCGGCGTCTTGAGTGCAGAATATACATTTTACAGAGTATAGAAATTTTGTTACGCAACTGTAAATGTATTGCACGTTTTGCACAACGATACACACTTAAACTATTATAAGTGAGTATCATAATTAGAGTTCCGTACCCAAAGAGTAAAAACGGGACCCTATTACTGAGACTTCGCTGTCCGTCCGTCCGTCCGTCCGTCTGTCACCAGGCTGTATCTCAAGAACGGTGATAGCTGGACAGTTGAAATTTTCACTGATGATGTATTTCTATTGCCGCTATAACAACAAATACTAAAAATAAAATAAAATATTTTTTTAATGGGGCTCCCATACAAAAAACTTGAACCCTTCATGCGCGAGTCGGACTCGCACTTGCCCATTTTTTTTTATTACCTGTCCAAGTTTTAAAGCTTTCCGAAATTGTTGATTATTTCACTAGATATTTGATTCATAATAAGTATTACAATAGATCTGTCATATTTACGATTGATGTATTATTCAAAGACTAATAATGCTGTTATAATTTTGTAGTTCACAGTGCCTTAGTTTAATCACTGTAATGCTGTGTAGGTAACTAATTTGAATAAATAAATAAATAAATAAATAATAAATAAATAATTGTCAATCTTATAATTAAGTCAGTACCTATTCATTTTTAAATCCATGGTTTGAGTGCCTAAACGTATTGTGTAATAAGCATAGCCAATGTATAGGCCATTATTCTAATATCGAGGGAATCAAAGACGCAACATGAATGTTTATTTGAAACCGATGCTCCGCTACAGAATATCGAGGAAAACGCGCGCTTATCCAAACGTGTCGAACAAAGCCCCGGCATAATGGCGCGTTGTCTCCCGCGTCTTGAGTGCCGACGTATAGAAATTGTGTTACGCGATTGTAAAGGTGTCGCACATTTTATACATTAAGAGTCTGCTTTTATTGTCTATACCGAGATTGAAATAAGATTTTCTTAATCTGTGTGCTTTATGGCTCAGTTTAATTGGTCGATAACTCGGTCGATATACCGCGTGCGAGACTCCCCGCATGCGGTATAACAACTAGTGAAACTCATAAGTCGATAACTCGGTCGACATACCGCATGCGGGGACTCCCCGCATGCGGTATAACAACTAGTGAAACTCACAAGTCGATAACTCGGTCGATATACCGCATGCGGGGACTCCCCGCATGCGGTATAACAACTAGTGAAACTCACAAGTCGATAGCTCGGTCGACATACCGCATGCGGGGACTCCCCGCATGCGGTATAACAACTAGTGAAACTCACAAGTCGATAACTCGGTCGATATACCGCGTGCGGGACTCCCCGCATACGGTATAACGACCAGTGAAACTCATTATGGCATACTCACTATGGCAATGTACCGCACCCCGCATGCGGGCCCTATCGACCAATGAACACAATTCCCCGGATGAAATCTCCCACACCCCGCATGCGGGCCCTATCGACCAATGAAACTGAGCCATTAAACTTGTAAAACACAATATTTTAGATTTGATTCAGATAACATTATAGTGAAACCGATGTGGCAATAGGCAAGGCACAATGCTCGTAAAATCAATTGGTGCAGAAAGGTTCTAAAGTGTCATTGGATAAGCATCGTGTTTGTTATTTATGTACTTTTACTATATTTTAGTGTGTTGTGTTATCTGTTGATAATCCTTAAAAGTAAAGTGGCACCGCACCACGCATTGACGGTTGCAGCTTGGAAAGGCTCAATCAGGTGGACAAATGATCTAATATGATCGTCAGAGTCAGTTATTCTTTATGAGATTATTACAAAACTAAGAGTAGCGTTTCAGTCACCATTCCCCTGTTACAAAATATGAATTGACCCTCGAGCAAAAACAAGGTTTTGTTTTTGGGCTCCGCTATTGTAGTGGTCAGTAGGATTTCCTATTTATTTATATACTTCAATAAAACACATTAATCGGGCTTTCTGTAAACCTCCGGTCCGTCCGCTACCCGTGACGTCTGCCAATGTAATGATGGTAGCTCACGCATCAAGGGTACATTTACTATCTATTAAATGTCTATACACTACAGCTATTGTAAGGTTCGCTTGTATACCAATAAAACAACAATTTAACAGTCGGATAGTCCAGCTGGCTTGACAGCTCTCCAAAGATTGAGAGAGCCATAGTGTCCATTTATTTGGCAATACACTACAGCTATAAATGGCAAGTAATTCGCGACCTTAAAAAATCTAAAATTACTTCTAAACACTTTTCTATTTCAATTGTCTCAAACAAAAAAACAAAGCTTCGGTCGATTAGTTTTACAATAACTGCTGACTGAAAGCTCTCTAAGCTTTTAAGCGTTATTAATACGTTACACGTGAGCGCAGACTTCCACTCGATTATTTTGTAAATAAACTTTTCTTATTTGAATCGGTGCCAAAGCTGCGTCGCGTGCTGTGACTTGTGATCATTACTTTTCAGGGAAAACGACTGCTTTTAACCGATTTTAGAAATAGACATTCTTGACGACGCGCAGTTTATAAGCACCTGCCTACTGAGCCGGCGGTCCCGGGTGCGAATCCCGGCCAGGGCACATATTTGTGTGATGAACTCGAATATTTGTGCTTGGGTCATGGTTGTTCTATGTATTTAAGTATATATTTATCTATATAAGTATGTATATCGTCGTCTAGTACCCATAACACAACTTTCTTGAGCTTAATTTGGGACTAGATCGATTTGTGTGAGGTTGTCTGATATTTATTTATTTATTCCCCTTCTAAATTTCTTAAGGCTCCATCCGTTCAAAAGTTCTAATGGTTTTAGACATTTTTCTCTATGATCAAACGTATTTCTTAACATACCATAAACTAGCGACCCACCACGGCTTCGCACGGGTGTAATGCTATATTATGCATGTATTAATACATAAATATTTGCCCCGGCCGGGATTCGAACCCAGGACCGCCGGCTCAGTAGGCAAGTGCTTGCAAACTGCGCCAACCGCGTCGTCTATTTCGCAACTTCTTCCAAAAGTGGTTTAAGGCGACTCCGTACGTGGAATGGTGATTTTTAAAGTCCTAAGGCTCGTAATCTAGCCAACGGAAAAATCTGAAAAAAATATATGTTATTTATGACTATTTCTTCTAAAAAATTATAGTTGGATTTTTTTTAAAGCAATAATTACTATGGAAAAAATAATGTTGAAATAGGGTCGTTTTCAATTTTCAATTCCCTAAGGCTTCTAAACTACAAGTGATATTTACACGGCTCTTTCCCAAGAACATTGACAATTCATTGATCTTTAATCGTATTGTTTAAAAGTTAGTAAAATGGAAATTCGGTCTAATAAATCATCATAAAAACTGAATTTCCGCGAGCGCGGCCGTGCCCGGGCTGCGAGCTCAGTGTAAATCTAACCGTCGAAGGGGAAGGCTGTGTCACTTGCTCTCGCGATCCATCTAGTTACGGAAAATTGTTATAGTACCGGATCCCGCGGAGGTTCGATCTGTCTTCGTGCGTTTGAAGTGTATTTTAAGAGAGTGTAGTTCGTTTTTTCACACGACTACGCTATGCGACATAACAAAATTTTCATATAGAATTAAATTCAACTGTTTTTTTCGTATTTAGGTATCTATTAATTTTAAGTACTTATAAAAAAATTTTCATTGCTTAGCATTCCCGAACACATTTGAATACTTAGATATTCTCAGTCATGGGCCCACACCAGACCAGACAGGATTTCCAGAAACTAACACGTTTGGTGTGGGTTTTAGGGCCCTTCTCTGTGTAATATGGTAGTACATTAGGTATTTCGGTTAGTAAAAAAAATCTGATAATACAGATATTTAAGTATGATAACGTCTAATGATCTTTATGAATTCAACCCTAAGAGATATGAATATCGTAATGCAGAACAAGTATTGTTCGTTTGAATACCATTGTAATTATTCGGTAAAACGCTAATTTACGAATACGAATATTTATTGTAAGTATTCACATTCGTTGCGTCACTAGTACAGTACATGGCATATGATATAAAAATACATTATCAAAATTTACAATAATTTTCTAGTCCAAAAAGGCAAGTGACAATTTTGGCATGAGGGCTTATTTATGTACATATAGTCAGAATACATATTTGCATCAATAAATTTCCCACTTCATATTTAAATCTAAATGAGCGTTAGTAATTATTGACATATCCGCCGGGCCTAGCTAGACATACCTAGCCTGGCCATAAGTTCAGTTCCAATTGTTTACCGTTTATTAAATAAAAACCTGATTTTTATTACATATCGTTTAAAAGCCATATTAATGATCGGATTACAGTTGAATTAATGAAAAAATATATTTATTTATTTATTTATTTAAACTTTATTGCACAAAACAAAAGTCAGTACAAATGGCGAACTTAATGCCTAATGGCATTCTCTACCAGTCAACCATAGGGCCAAACAGAGATGCTTCAAGTGGGTGCAGAGTAGAAAATTTATCGTTCGGAAAGCATCTAAGATACAAGTGAATAAATGTATATTATAAATAACTTTATTTAGACTCATCGTAATGCCCGGACTTGATTTTTGACTAATGCTCAGAATTTTTCTCTCTAAGTTTGCCAGAGGGCAATGAAACGATCTTGGATCAAATTAATCGATCGCGGAAGGAACGCCAAAACCCAAATAGCTTACGTAACCCAGACAACCGCTAAACTAAAGTAGAGCTGACACGTTTGCCGCATGTCAACCGATCTGCAGATCAAGAAATCTACACCCACCCAATAAAATTCGGCGTCACGGTAGATCACGATGGAGATGGTGGGACTACCTGGATGTATTACAAAAGGGTTGGACATTGCTGATCTAAATAAGGACGAGTGGAAAAAAGATAGAGGCCTTTACCCGACAAAGGGACGGCACAGGCTTATATGCATAATAATCTGAAAAAAAAACTTTTGAGTCATGTATAAGTACATTCAGTTATCGAAAGCTTGTTATTTTATTAAATCTTTTATCTATCCAAATATCATAAACCCTCCATGATGCGTTCAACAACGGCACATTATGACCTCCATAAAAATAGACTGTTTTTTAGCACAAGTTTCTTATTTCGATAGTATTATTTATTCAATTTTCGAACATCTCTGAAAAACAAAGAAATTTGATTTGACCTCTATTCTAATATCAATCGAGATGACGTTTAGTTCGAAATGAATTGTCAATTTTCAATCAAATTTGATAAATGTCACACGTACTCGTAAGTAAGATATCGAACGATATGATAGTTAGGGCCGACTCTAGTTTGTCTCTGAATTAAAATAAAAACAATGACAGCTGCCAGAAAACTTCATTACCGCCATTACCGGGTAATATTTGTTATAATGTGCGACTTCTGAATGCATCATGGAGGCTTATGATATGTGGCTAGATAAAGTAGTATATGTAACTGTACATAATTAGGCATTAAAACACTCGTGTGATGTTATTATGAAACTTGCCTTCGGCTCGTTTCATAAACCCACACTCGTGTTTAATACCCTTCATTATGTACAGTCACATTAAGGACTATTTATTGTATTCATATATCACACTCTACATGTCGCTTTTGTTATTTCGTCTAATAATGGAATAATTTAAAATTTAGCATCGCTTACGCAAAATGGCTGTCAAAATAGAATTAGGTAAAATTATCTAAACGACACGTTTCCCGAGATATTAGTCAGGTAAAATAGTATAATCTACATTTTACACAACAATCAACACAGTAAACAATATCTATGTGCATACGATGCTCATTTTATATAAACAATATCATGTTTTTTACATGTTGCTTTTGTTATTTTGTCTATTAATGGAATATTTTAGGATTTAGCGTCGCTTACGCAAGATGGCCGTCAAAATAGAATTAGGTAAAATTATCTAAACGACACGTTTCCCGAGAAATTAGTCAGGTAAAATAGTATAATCTATTACACAACAATCAACACAGTTAACAACATATATGTGCATGCTCATTTTATAGTCAGGTAAATATATAAATGTGCAAAAATCAGCATGAAATAAATCAAGAAAAATTATCTAATCGCATTTGTAGGAAATATTTCAGACATGAAAACCTATTTATCGTACAATAAAACCTCACGATTAATGTTTTAAATGTTTTAATTAGAAGAAAATATTTATTTTCAAACATTAAAATTAATGAAGTGACATTTAAAGTTCTCTAAGACAATAACTTACTTATGGTCCAACTACGCAAATACAAAAAAAAACTGCTCTAGAAATGTTAAAGATTTATTCATCAGATATCACGTGAAATTTCAATTTTATCAATTCTTATGTGTGATCTGTTGAAAGATTTCCATTAGTTCTAGACCAATGTATGGTAGCAAACGATAGCTATGACTAATGAGAACAGCACAAGAGTTCTCAAGACTGCAGTCACTCGGTACTCATTAAGGAATTTTAAATCACGAACTACGTGAAATTTCAAGTTTTACAATTGCAATGAGATAATATCCTATCCTAACAAGAATAACAAAACTACCTACAACTCTGTGTGGTATAAGTGACGTCTCGTAAGACACTGTTTGAGTGAGATGGCGTTTGGGTCCATCAAGCGAGTCCAAAGTAATGCCTTAGCGCCACAGACACAGATTTACACCGCAGGTGGGCCTAACGGCCTTTATAAATATATTGAATTACTACTAAATGTGTGATATTTTATAAAACAGAACCGGTAAAGTTGTCTAACTACCAATTTAACGAAAATATTTGTTTTTTTAGTACATTCTATGCGACAAATTACGACTCAATTGTCATTCAAGCAATTCAAGATAAGCGACAGTAGTCGATGAAAGTAAAAAAGGATAGGCGACAATGGTTTCATAGTATCAAAGCAGGTAAATTTGGATAAACGCCAATAGTTAAGATACGACAATCAGGTAATTTAATCTATGTTATTTTTTTTATAGAATCTTATATCGATTCTGTTTAATAATGTGGAAATACCACATTTTTACTTTTTGGCTAATGCGCATAAGCATTTTAAACACACATGACACAGAGGGCGCTCCAGTAGCGAAGAATTATGGAATCAAAAATTTAGTGTGATTGACGTAACGATATGATAGCTCAGTTGGTAGAGCAGTACGCCGGAAACTTAGGGTCGCAGGTTCGAGTCCTGCTTACATTGCAGTGGATCACATTCAATTTTTCTTTCATAATTTACCTTTATGTTAATTTTATCATAAAGACACAGGTAAAATGCCTCAAACGACATTAAAATATATTTTACGATCAGGTAAAAACAGTTAACCAACAAGTGCAAGGTTAGTTGCAATAAAGAAAAATAACCAAGTTGTTTGATCTGTTTTGACAAATAACCAAATAAGTAAAAAAGCTCTAAGGTTCATTATTATGCAAAAAACTTTTTATGTAATCTCCCTTTTGCAAAAAAAAACCTCAAAAATCAAGTCGTTTAGTAGAAAAAAAATGTAGAGATTCTCTAAATCACCGACGGGATAAGCGACACAAAAGTCGTCAGACAGATATTATAATATACGAGACCCAACCCATTCGATGCAGAAAAATCTGCCGATCCCAACAGTGTGTAAACTCGATATCCCCAAAAATGTCGCTTAGATAATTTTTACTTTCCAGCATCGGTATATTTTGACACTCAAGTAAATTAACATTTATAGGGTATCCATTGACCTTGAACATAGAAAAAAAAAACAAAAAAATATCGTCTAGTAAAATATCGTCAATATCAACAAGTATAGGGAAAAATCTGAGAACATTAGTCATAAAAACTATCAATGTTTATAAAGGACGTAAATCCGTTTTCCAACGGTAAAGTTGAGTTTGTCGCTCTATTATTTATAGTTTATCTTTTCATTAGAGCAACATGACCCGGGGGATAAAGCTGAGCCTCCACTACTATGTTAAAATATCGGTTCATCCGCTGGGTCACGATATGATTTATTTATTAAAAAACGGTATTTTTTTATTTCTGCATGATTTTACACGTATAATCAAGAATCTTGTCGGCATTTTAACTATTTTTGGTAGGTACCTACACATACAAAAGAAACTAAAAAGTATTTTTCGATTCGAGACTTCCAAATGGCTAATTTCACTTGTTTTTTTGGAAAATAGCTTTAACGCATTTTATATTTAATATTCTACTGTAGTGGGTAAATAGATATTTAGTAATCCGAAATAATTATATCATTGTTTAAATGATTTATTTTGCTTCGAGAATTTTCAATGCCTTTAAATAAGGTATAAGGTTTGTTGATCTTCAACTCACGCTCGGACTATGCGAGTGTATGAAGCTGCTTGGACGCCACTCAACGAGATTATGAACGAAGTAATGTTCCGGGGGCGCACGGTCGGCGGGGGGAATAACGTTAGGCTCCGCCCAGATCCTCAAGGACGTTGGCATTAGGAGTCGCCTTAATTCGGTTCATAGTGACATACATATATTATGGACGAGACTATACCTATGTATACTTGTTATTGTCACTTGTCACGAAACAAACAGATGGCACGGGCTCATTAAGAGGATATATCACTGCAAATTTTTCCATACAAATCGATTTCGTTCTCGACTATTTCCTCCTTGAAAACTTAAGAGGCCTCATTGCTTTTAAAATTAGTTTTTTTCATATTATGACAAATATATTGATAATTTAAACATTTTTTTTGAAGTGAATAATACTTTTCCCCGAGTTCTAGGCAGTAACATAGCTAATTCATGCTTTCATTGCGTGCAGTTGAAATAACCAATTTTGTTGAAGAAACGAAACTTATCAATGAAAAATTCAAACTGTAGGTTTTCAATATATACCAATAAATCCCAATAGCCCTGTTCTAGGTAGTAACATCAATAATATGTTAAGAAACATGTTTGATCATAGATAAAAATGCCTAAAACAATCAGCACTTTAAAAGGAATACCTAAGACCTCTTAAGCAATCGTAAAGATATTTTGGCAACTGAATGGGAAGGAAATGTTCTGTGTCGGACCATTTCGATGTCTGCGCTTATTATCTAAGGCCTTCGACTGCGTTAATCATGAGACACTGATCAGGAAACTACACCACTATGGAGTTAGAGGATCGGCACTGAAATTATTAGAATCTTATTTAAATGGTAGAATACAGAGGGTTGACGTGAATGGAAAGCGATCACCTGGGTCATTAGTCTCTATGGGTGTGCCGCAAGGATCAATATTGGGACCCTTCTTGTTCCTTATCTACATTAACGACTTGCCACAGCTCATAAAGACCCACCATGATATAGTTTTGTTTGCGGATGATACTTCACTTATTTTCAAAGTCGCACGAAACCAACAATCTTATAATGACGTAAACAATGCTATATGTAAAGTAGTGAATTGGTTTAATGTAAATAATTTATTGTTAAATGAGAAAAAGACTAAATGTGTTAAGTTTGTCACGAGTAACGTTATACACGAGCAAGCAAGTGTTATTGTTAAAGATGAGGAACTGGAACTAGTTGATAGCACAGTTTTTCTCGGTATTACATTAGATTCTAAGCTCCAATGGGGTCCCTATATTGCTAATCTCTCGAATAGACTGAGTTCTGCAGCTTTTGCAGTTAGTAAGATCCGTCAATTAACAGACGTGAAAACAGCTCGATTAGTATATTTTAGTTATTTCCATAGCATTATGTCGTATTGCATATTACTTTGGGGCACTGCGTCAGATATTAATATAATTTTTGTTCTCCAGAAACGGGCTATTCGTGCGATATATAAAATGCACCATAGAGACTCGCTTAGAGATAAGTTTAAGGACATTAATATAATGACAGTGCATTGTCAATACATTTATGAGAATCTTATGTATGTACATAAGAACATTGCCAATTTTAAGAAGAACTGTGATATACATAATATTAATACTAGAAATAAGCATAAGCTCGCAGTGCCTGCCACTAGGCTCCATAAAATAAGAAAATCATTCATGGGTAACTGTGTAAGATTTTATAATAAACTTCCTAGAAGCGTAACTGACTTGTCTGTTGGAAAATTCAAGAACTATGTAAAACGTAAACTTATTTCTAAAGCTTATTATAGCACTCAAGACTACATGAATGATAACGTGTCGTGGGATTAGTGAAAATCAAGCAATGTTATGTGTAATTATTGTAACGAGTACCTACCTATCAGGGTACTGATATTTTAATTTTAATAATTCTTATTATAATTTTTGACATTTAGAATTTTATTCTAGAAATATTCTAGCCTCTAGTTTTTTATTTATATAATTTTTTTATGTGTTGACGATCCTTTTTTGGATTTTTCTTTTATTTCTATAATGTTGTTTTTTACGTTTTTTTATTTTATTTTTAGTATAAGTTTATCAATAAATTGCTCTGCTCTCTGTAACTGACGATTCGAAAGTGCTTGTAGCTAGGCCTACTTGAATAAAGAATATTTTGACTTTGAAACTTTGACTTTGACTTTATTACTATACAATTTGTGTACTCAGCGTCTATTTGGAGCGAAATTTTGGGCGAAATCAGACACTTAGAAGTCGAGATCGGAACCTCGATTTCTTCAACGTAAAGTTTGAACCGCATTATACGACGTCATAATTATCAGGGCGCTATGATGATTGCTTTTATCACGCGATGAATAAGTGACAAAGCATCCGTCAGGTTTTACCTAAGACCTCTTAAGCAATCGTAAAGGTTAAAATGTCAGTGTGAGTGACAGATGGTTTGTCACTTATTTAATCACGTGATAAACGCAACAATAATAGGCCCCCAGGTGCATACTTAAGTATAAACCAACTATAAGGAAAGATGGAACGACTCGACGATCGACTATAAGGAAGTAGCGTTAAATCATATTTCATATTATTATTTTACACGCATTGACATTTTGTTATTGTTATTATTATTTTTTCTTCTACTTTTTTTCTGTAATATTTTTTTTTTGACATTATGTTGTTTGTTTGTTTGTAATTATGTTAGATGTCAATTTCTGTATTATTTATTTATTTATTTTAGGAGAACCAACAGCTAATACACTAAACATAGAAACTTAAATAGAAATACAGAGCCAATTACAGGAACTCACAAATAGTTGCTGTACATAAAACATAAACTTAAGTAAACAGCGCACATCGATGTACCGACGCACACTTGCAGCAAATATTATGTAAAAACTATGAACATTCGTTAATCTACAAACTTAAACTTATAAACCTTAACTTTTAGAGCCTTGATGGGCTGACAACCTAAGTACCTACCTAATACACATTATTAATGATTATTTTAATTTAATTTAAGTTGCATGCCTGCATGCAGGCTGAGTACACGTAGAACTATTAAATATATATAAACTTTCGTATATTGTACTGAAACAAAAAAAAACATTTTGATTTTTGATTTTGATTTTGATGGGCAGTGGTATTTCCTCTTAAGTTCCATGAAGTTTTTGGTGACGGATCCCTAAAAATTGGGCAAGTGCGAGTCTGACTCGCGCATGAAGGGTTCCGTACCATAATCTATAACAAGTTTGTTGTATAGGAGCCCCCCTTAAATATTTATTTTATTTTATTTTTAGTATTTGTTATTATAGCGGCAATAGAAATACATCATCTGTGAAAATTTCAACTATCTAGCTATCACCATTCTTGAGATACAGCCTGGTGACAGACGAACGGACGGACAGCGAAATCTCAGTAATAGGGTCCCGTTTTTACCCTTTGGGTACGGAACCCTAAAAAGTAATAATAAACATGGTTTATTCTACTTTTTAGGCTTGAAGCCGACATGTTTGCTAAAAATAAACGTTTACCGCAGTCCCAGCAGCCTCATTCCTTTTTCATTATTCAGGTACACCCTCAATTGCCTCGTCTCCCGCGGGATGATCCCGCTTATCCCGTGGGATAGGGAAAATTGGTACCGGGCCCGAAGATACACCGGATTCATATGAATTAGTGGCATTTTGTGTATAAATAGGCCCAATATGTTCCGTGTTAAGTTACTTAAGTAGATATTAGTACATTACGTAACAAGGGTGGTAAACTAGGAATTACAAACGAGTGTCTATTAGAATTCTTATCACACTTTGGAGGAAATAAAACAAAAGTAGTAATAGTCAATACCAAAATTATTACCGCCCTAGGGCGTAATGTAAAACTTACCGCCCTAGGGCGTAATATACGATTTACCACCCGGTTTTCTAGCATGTAAACCCTTGTTTTCGACCAAGTGTGATGAAAAAATTTATACTATTACTATTGATGACGCGGTGGGCGCAGTTTGTAGTGCACCTGCCTACTGAGCCGATGGTCCTGGGTTCGAATCCCGGCAAGAACAAATATTTGTTTGAGGAACTATTTGTTCCTGGGTCTTGGATGTTATCTATATATATATATGTATTTATATTTTTATCGTCGTCTAGTACCCCTAGTACAAGTATTGCTTAGTTTGAGACTAGGTCGATTTGTGTTAGATTGTCCCTTAATATTCATTTAATATTTAAATTAATAATATCTACCTACTATCTAAGCGACATGATTGCTCCGTAGATAATATGAATACAAAACTACATCTAAAATATCGGTACCTACTCATATACATTTCCAAGTTGCCGAGAGCCCTTTGCTTTTGGACCAAATACCTATAACGTTGTCGTATGGGAGTCCCCTTAAATATTTATTTTCTTTTGTTTTTTAGTATTATTTGTTGTTATTGCGGCAACAGAAATACATCATAAATTTTCAACTGTCTAACTATCACGGTTCATGAGATACAGTTTTATCACAGTCCTGGTGACAGACGGACGGACACCGGAGTCTTAAAGGTCCCAATTTTTACCCATTAGGTACGGAACCCTAAAAAGTAATGCACCTTGCAATTAATTGGACTAAATGCTAATACAAGTTTCGTCTTGTCACGCTTTAAGACAGTTTCACAGAGGTCTTCAAGTTGCCAAACTTTATTCAAGGAAGCGCTGCAACTTTGAGTTGTAAACAAGATACGGATGTCATAGATACTTCGGCTACTTCATTACAGCAACTATCAGATGCTGAGAACAGTCGCTGTTTCAGTTTAAAATAACTATAGCTATACCTAGATACTCAAAATATCTTCTAATTATTTTTATTAAAGCAGTAACGTCAGCTAACGTAAACCAAATGTTTTTGCTTCATTCTAAACGCTTTAACTTTTGACGTGACAACGTCTTAAATTAGGTTGCGGTTCGGAGTCACTCATTCATGAAAAAGTGTAACGCCCGCTCACGTCTGTTACGAGGGCCGGTTGTCCCGCTAAAACTCGAGAACGGCTGAACCGATTTGGCTAATTTTAGTATTGAAATATTTGTGGAAGTCAAGGGAAGGTTTAAACGGTGAGAAAATATTGAATAAATGAGTGGAAAATAATAAAAACGATAATTTTATATTCCCATACAAATACAAACTGTTCGTACTTACCTGTCAAACATATGATGTTTGTTCCGTCGGTTCGGTATTTTTAGAATAATTACATGTAGATCTAGACTAAATAAGGGTTTGGAATCGACAACATACAAGTAGTCTGATTATCGCATATTTAGATTTAAAACATGTAAAATAATGACACTATAATGACATTAATGACACATGTGATGGGTGCGTTCAGAAAGTAACACTTAAAATGTTGTTAGACTTCCGGTTCGTGACTTAAGATGGCCGCATGCGTTTAAGTTTTATTGTTCGTTATTTATTCATTTCTGTTATTCAATGTGTAGTATTGATAGCGTATTGTGCAGTGATCTAACGTATGAGTGAATAGCTAATGAAGAATTCAACTTGAACCGTTCATAGCCCTTCCTGGGTCAAGGCCCGATAGTCCGCGTGGTTTTTTGTAAATACCTATCACTTTACAAAAAGCAAAACCTCACCGAACAACGGCATGCTCTACGAGCAAACTCGAAATTGGCGAAATCATCATTAACTTTGATGGAAGCCATATTTTAAAATTAGAATTAGAATTAGAATGTTGTTAGGGAAATTGTGAATGGATATGATACAAATAAATATTCTACCGAGAAAAAGACGTTGTCACGTAAAATCTTCCTTCGCCCGTAAAACCGACTTTACAGGCAACCATTTTTTATTTAAATTCTAATTATATAGCAACATTATGCTATAGACATGTATTTTTAATTATTGTATTGTTAACATTTGCTAATGACCCTTATTTTAATTTTGTAATTTTTAATTTTTTCAGGTTATTGAATGTTTTAATTGTTATATTGTTTTTATACCCAAATGCAACTTGTCTATCGCATTGGAGCTGCTAAATTTAAGTTATCGAATAAAGATAAAAAAAGTCTATACCTAGCCCACAGACAACCCCCACTAGACGGAGCATGTAAGGCGACCCGCGCGCACCAACGATATGGTACGGCAGAACATTAAAGTATCAACACGGCAGCCAGTCCAGCCAGTCCATGTTATTATGGAAGAAATAAGATATTTTTTGTAAGTCTAAGTCCCTACTTGGGAGGTCTTAGAGTACTGCACTATAAAAACCACCTTGTATTATTGTAACAAGTTTTTTTTACACAGCATCCTAGAATGTTTTTCTAGTTTACACATGACAAGACATAATATTGTATTTTTGTTAAATGCACAAATGAGCGTGCTCCAACTTTTAATCGAGATAAAATCGAGAAATTTAATCCAAAAGAAATTTTGAAAGTTTTCAGAATCCTCATAATTTAACTAAACAATCATTCTATGACAACTATGAACGGTAAAAATGGAAAATTAGTTATTACCTAACTTATAATAAATAAATATCAGACAACCTCACACAGATCGATCTAGTCCCAAATTAAGCTCAAGAAGGCTTGTGTTATGGGTAAATACTAGCCGACGGTATACATACTTATATAGATAAATATATACTTAAATTCATAGAACAAATATTCGAGTTCGTCACACAAATATTTGCCAAGGCCGGGATTCGAACCCGGGATTTTTAGCCCTCCGTAGGAATGTTGAACTGTGACGGTCATTTCTGACTTTTAGAGCAGTCTAAGTGTAGTTAGTCCTATATATACCTTTACCTACATTTGATCCCTCAAGAAATATTTTGTCATGTCTATTTCTTTTTGTTCATCTCCTTTTCGGTCCTTTGGAAAACACGAAATTAATATTCCGTCGTCACTTGAGCGACTACGGCTCAGGGATAAATGAGTACACCCTCAAGCTGCGAAATAAGATTTCATTTGTATAAACGTGAATAAATCAAGTCAAAGTATGAAACTCGCTGAAAGGAGAGCGTTTGTGTTTGTTCAGTTAAAAGTGTATTTTTCCTGGAACCGTATTCTGGTTTTGCTTAGCGATTTTAAGAGACATATTATTTAAACTATCGTGAAACATCTTTAATACCTACACGGTTTAAACTCATGTAAAAATTGTCAGGAACGACCCGACAGGTTTCGAACTTATATAGAGCTCTTCATCAGGGACAGCCATCCTTGCTGCTACGCGACTCACGGCCCACTGCGTATGCAGTCGCGTAGCAGTGAGTATCACGGAAATAATGTTTCATTAATCATGAATGTTGTAAACTCAATTCATTTATAAGAGTATGGGGTATGTGTTTGAGTAGACACACAATTATATTTTGCTCTTGACAGATTGCAGCGGCGGGTGGTCCGCGTCATAGGTGGTGAAAAAAGTACCAGGTTCCTCGAACCCCTTTAATTACGTAGGGACATTAGGTCGCTGAGCGTTTTCTATATTGCCTATACCATGGCGAGTGTTCTGAAGAGCTATTTTCTCTTATCCCACCCTCCCCTTTCCGTCATAGAACCACACGTACCGGTTTGCGATGTCATCGCCTCACCGTGGAGAATATTCCAGGAAGTTTGACAATTCCTTCATCTGCCGAACTATTAATATATGGAACTCTTTGCCGGCTCATGTGCTTCCTCCTTCTTATAACTTGGGACCCTTCAAACGAAGCGTGAAGAAGCATCTCTTGGGCCAGAGTAGCAGTGTCAACTGACATGGCGCCGTTGGTTTTTCGTCAGTTGCCATTGTGACTTGGACTCCCCTTGCTTACCATCAGGCGAAGTGGTGCCACTATGTTGTGCCGTTATAAAACAAAAAAAATTTTGAGCGAGCGTGCGAAGCGTTTCGTTTCAGTTTGGCTACAATTATTCTCTTTTATTCTTCAAAATTATTCTCATTCTTCGTGAGCAAGTTCGATCATTACATACTTAGATTTTTTGCCGATTTAGTTTTATAAAATCTTAAAAAATGGCGTAGGTATGGACGTTGAAACGTAAGAAAACATATCACAGTCATATCGATGTCGTTTCTTTTTTTACTCAAATTCTTATCTGGTACTCGATCTGCTAATATCGCAAAGCCAGTCTCGAATGAAACCTTTGAAAGTATTCATTGAGAGGCTTGCGTTTTCAGTTATGATTAGATCTTAGCGGCTTTTATATGAAGAAAAAGGTAAAACAAAATCACGTACTTACTCATATTATACAATGATTTGTACGTATTTTTTTTGAATAATGGAGTAATAAATAAATATCAACATCTCACAGAAATCAATTTACCTAGTCCCACAGTAAGTTAGGCTTGGGTTATGAACACTAGATGATGATAAACATAATGATAGAGATAAATATATACTTAAATACATGGGAAACATCCATGAGCCAGAAACAAAAATTCGATATAAATAGTAGTAGTTAGATAAGTAATAGTTTTTTGTTTATAGGTATACTTTATTTATCACCATGTTTATCGCACATAAGGTAAATGAGAAAGAATTATCTATCAGCACCTCTAGCACAACTGTGACACGCGACACGCGACTCTTTCTCGCGCGGATAAAATTACCCATCTCTTTCTGTACAGTGCTGGGAGAGAAAGACCGGAGAAGAAATTAGAAGAAAAAATATGTTCCTAACATGTTTTTAGTTATAGTTAAAACACTCCAACCATTCCAACCATGGTTCACACCGTTTGGAGCTTAAGGCAGCCTGTCCACAGAAACGTAGCGAAGAAAATGGACCAATCAGGCGATTTTGTGAAGCCCAAAAAAGTGCATTTAAATCTGAGGAATTTAATTGGTCAATTTAAAAATCTCCCCTCCGCATGAGTCCGCAGATTAAAACCTTTAATTTCCAAATTACCATACGAGATTTGCATATATTAAATCGCAAAGTCTCCAAAGGTACCAAATAACATTCTGTTAAACGGTACTCAACCTGGAATTACTCTCACAACCACACAAGTTACGTTGAATCAATCTACCATCACTGATTGTAGGGTTAGGTACCTTATCTTATCGTGTTATTTGGGGCTTCGGATACAATTGGGAAAGGGATCCATTGTGTAATGTCCTTTGTCGTACTCGATGACTTTACCCATCGAGAGACAAGGACGGTAAGACAGCTCAATTATTTTCTCATAAAAGTAGAAATTAAGTAGCAATGAAGCAGCGCATTAAAAACCACAATAGAGTTACTTAGCTGTATACAGGCACTGTATATATCTGATATGCAACGAAATTGCTCTAAATCACAGTTAGGGATACTGTTGTGCAGCTGTGTTATATGTGCCGTATTAAGAAGTCCAGTAAACTTTTATGTCACCAATTCTTATCACGATATAGCTGTATAAGATTATACAGCTAAATGATGATACAAGTTGCCAATATACAACATAGCAGCTCCGCGTTGCTATTTTATGACTTTTATATCATTATTTAGTATTAATACATTTTATTTTTCACTGCTTTGCTAGTTGGGAAGACGTTATGTTAATTTTTAATCCCCGATAAAAAAGAGGGGTGTTATATTAATTTAAGAAACATCATCATCGTCTCATTATTTTTAATGTGGGTACTTTTTTTATTGTATTGATACAAAAATCGAAGCACAAGGTAAAATTGAAATCCGTAACCTAGCGGAAGAGACCAGGAATCGAACCCGATACCTCTGGATTACTGGTCTTAGGTTACACATTTCAATTTTTCTTTATGCTTTAATCTTTGTTTCAATAGTACAATTAAAAGAAATACTTCAATGTGTATCTATTTGTCTGTCTGTGGCAGCATAGCTCCCAAACGGATGGACATTTGAGTGCATTTTTTTATTGAAAGACTTAATTGTCTGTTGAAATTAGTTATGTTTGGTGGATTTAGGACCACTAGTTTCCAAGATATTCAGCTTTAATTAGAACAAGTGACAAGATCGCAGCCAATATTGAAGCTAAGAATTCAAAATTTTGTAGTTTTGTTCAGTTTTAGCAGCATTTTCTATATGACTCTTTGAATGAGAGTCTCATGACGACCAGCTTGTGTCGGGGGTGTTTTAAATTCCCAATTTAGGTTACGTATTCAACTATATAGTTACTTGTGAAGAACATGGTGAACACATTAATACTGTTTATATAATTATACTTCGACGTTTCGGGCGTCAGGTTTTAATTGACATAGTATGTTTTGCTTGTCAAATAACTTGTTATCATGTTATTCAGTCAACTGTTTGAAAACCATTACTTTTATTTTTGTGTGTGTCAGGGTATTAGTTTAACTCGTATTACGTGTTCGGGAAGAAAAACAGTTTTGTTCTGCAGTTAAGTTAGTCTAGCGATTGGGAAACGCTAACGTGGCTATAATAAATTGCAACACACCTTAGTAATTTTAGAAATTGGAAACCTTTGATAGTACATTACTGCAGACGCCAGGAAAGAAGGGCTTGCCGGGTGAGCAGGTATAGACGGATAGCGATACGAAGCCGGCAAGCCCTTTTCACGGCTAAGGCATGTATAGTGCTTTTCTCAAACATATGCAATGAAATAAAAAAATACACCACTCAAAATAAAAATATTTAGCTGTTTACCCTGTTCATGAACACACATGTTTAAAAAAAAATACTTACCCGTCCTAGGCCTTCAATTTTGCAGTTCTCTTGAGTGTTCCGCCCGAAACGTGATACTTCAAAGCCACGTTATGACGACATTTTATCGTATGTTCGTGAAAAGGTTAATTAATAGAAACCAAAGTGATGCGGTTCCCAAATTAGGCCAACGAAGGATTCAAGACATGCCTGAGAAAGAGAGAGAGAGAGAGACTTTACAAAGGCAGACAAGATTGAAAGGGAGGCACATGCTATTAAAACCACAATGCTGTAAAGCAATGTACCAAAAAAAATATATAACATGTGCATTGACATATATAATCGCATCCCTGAAGAAATTGTAACTCTTCATGGAAATAGTTTTAAGGATAGACTAAGTAGGTAGCTGGCTTATTGACAATGGTTTTTATAGCGTAAAATATTTTTTCTACTCCAGTACTTTTTTCTGTCATTTATATAGTTACTAACTCTAATATAAAGACATAAATTATGAAAGTCTGTAAAAGTCTATACTCTACTGCCCAAAAACACACTGCTAACCGATGGTATAATGTCGCCAAAAAAGCATCACTTAGTACCACAGATTACAAGATGAACAGCTGCATTCACACAATCTACAAATTGAAAAAAAACTTATTGTACTAAGGCATTGCTGCCTACTTAAAAAAAAGTTTTATCTTCAGTGCATGGATGTTTAGTATAGTGAACGTAACCTTTATGTATAAGTTAATATTTTTTTGACAGATGGATGTCAATAAAAAAAGTTTATCAGAGACAATTTTTCTTTTTAATTTTGTTGATTCCGAGCGGGAACATGTAATTATTTTCTTTGTTGTTTATTTGCATTTTATTTATGAAATGTCGAGTCGTAGAAAAAGTAATGTATGCAACGTTGCATAAGTAGGTCAAAAAACGCTTGTGGCATCTTTCTTACGATGTTCGCTACGCTCACATCGTAAGATATCCGTGTTACACGCCGCAACGTAGCCCCGTACCCTTAACACCGGCGGTACTAAGATCACGAATAACACGGACACGCCGAGATACGTATAATTAACTATACGTATAGTATTAAAGCCGTGTCTGCGTTCGAGTCCGTATACACGTAGCTTCGGTTCCGTTCGGGTATTGAATACTCGTCGGAGCGATCCGCTCCGGCCGGTTAGAGTTAAAACGAATAAGGACTATTATTGAGTATGGGACGAACGGGGTTTATTTATTGTTATTTGGATCAAACTTGAGTTATTTACATATTCTTGCATTGATTTGAGTAATTATGGTTCTATTTAACTAATAAATGGCATTATTCTTTTTAATACATATATAACCAGCGATTGTGGTTTTAGACAAAATTAGCGACCCGGCCGTGCATTGCACGAATAAAAATATAAATACTTAAATATAATCTAGGTATTATGAGAGTAAAAACTACCGACCGAGATAGACCGACGTCACCGGGTGTTTTAGTTTTAATTATTTTGATGCAATTTTATTATACTTACATATTGATAAAAATATAATTCAATTTTTCTTTTTTCAAGTTTTGTTAAGCGAAAAAGACAATTGAGTCATTCATTATTATTTTATTACCTACCTACCATGGTGACGCTTTTGTGGGTAAGAAGTAGTTGCACGTGCAGATAAAGATAATAATGGATTGGCGGCGACGTTCTAATATAACCGTGGTAATTTTACTGATAATTTCATAAATACTTTGGGCTTTACGTCGTATACCTTTTGTTCGTAAAGTTGAATGAAGTGGTCGGGCTGTTTTGTTTTAATACAAATAATTTAGAGGGGGCGGTTTAGAATTTTAAACTCAAACTCATTAGTCACTAATACGATCTCAGTCGGTCAACACTGCAAATCTTACTGTAGCTGTTAATTTAAAGATATTATCTAATACTTTTTACTTTGTTATTTGTTGCTGTTAATGTGTGGTTAGTTGTATGTTTTAAAATTGTTAATAATGAAGAGAAGTTGGGTGTGGACATTTGCCACCAGAGTCGGTGATACAGGTTTTTGTACCTTGTGCAATGATCGGGTGAACAATGAGTTTTCGTGTCGTGGTGGTACTACAGGATCTATAGGAAATCATTTGAAAGTAGTTTACTTGAAATTTCCTGGCCAGACCCCGACATCGAACGAGTAAGTACTTTTTCACATTATAATAAATAATGCGCTGTTTAAATAAATTGCAGTGCCAATTATCTTGTACATATTTTATTAAATACGCTAGTTTTGATAGAGTCTAATTAGTAGAATACGCTTTGAAACGTCTGAACGATTAGTAACTATGAAATTAGTACTTAATATTTTCTTCGGTTACCGCCCCGTCTAAATAAATTATAGCTAATATTACCTATTGTAACATAATGTTTGGTATAAAAATAAAATGAAAATTTAAAACTGTTCATTTCAATAAGGATCACAGCTTAATTATTTAATTGCTACATTTTGTTAGTATTTAAGACTCACAAGACAAATTAAGAAGCACGAGTCTCACTCACTATACATTTCCATTCGTAGCTCTTAGAGACATCGCAACGAATCTTTACTAAACGTAGGGGCGGATCGGATCCACGTCTAATTAAGATACGTGTACCCGTGTTACACGGATACACGTATCTTAATTACACGTAGCCTAATTATACGTGCCGAACGGAGCAGAAAACCGTTGCCGTGTAATACGAACACGGAGATCCGGCTACGGGTACACGAAACACGGACACGACCGCGAGCCCTAATCGTAACCCATGCCACTCGCGTTTTTTGGCCCCTCTTATACAACGGTTGCATAAAATACTATTCTCGAGACATGTAGAATCAGGTAATTATTATTGACATTATATTTTGATTTTATTATTATTTATTGGAAATGTTAGTTTTTAGATTATTATTATATAATTCAATTTTTTTTTTTTTTTTAATTCTACGCTAAAAATTTGCATGCCTACATACCTATAGGCTGTATACATGATACAAAAGTTTTGTAACATCTAAAACACTGTGTTCTGGCAAATAAAATCTTTGAATCTTTTGAATCTCTATGCTTTTATTTTCTTCCCCTGCCATCAGTTGGTACCCTTACCATGGGTTAACGTGACCGTGCTCGCTCGCGACAGCGTAAACAATTTGTATGGTTAATAGTACGGTTACTTTATAGAACTACAATTCTCCATTTCCGCAGGGTAAAGCTGCCGGCAAACTTTTAGAGCATAACCTTGACTGCGCTGTAGCCGATTTACGTACAAATGAACATGCGCGGGTCCGCCATTTTTGTTGAAAGTTTGCCGGCAACTATACTGGCGTTATGTTTTACAGTTTCAATAGTATTTTATGTGTAGGTACATCTCTGAAGTTTTTCTTTCACGCCTTGCAAACTGCGCTGGTGTTATACTTTCTTTAGTTTTCTCGTAAATAACTATACATATCTGGAACATTTAAAATTGCTATGGTTCGGGTGAAAATTTTGAGGTTCTAATCTGTATCGTGTATGAGCAAGCGAGACAGGTATAAAACCCGAACGTTCTTCTAAGTTCTCACGTAATGTACCATTTTATTATGACGTACACTTTAATCATCATAGTCCTATATACAGCTGTTACACAGCTTCGAGCTTCAAGGTGCAAAGGTCTTAACATTTTACATATATAATAATATATGTAGGTATAGAATAGAATAGAATTGCACAGCTCTACACATATATAACACTTATCATTACAATAATAATAAGTATAAAACAGTCGCTTCCTTCTGTCTGTCACTATGTATGCTTAGATCTTTAAAACAACGCAATGGATATTGATGCGGTTTTTTAATAGATATATAATAGTGATTCAAGAGGTAGGTTTATTCTGCATAATACGTGCATAATTTCTCAGCATTGCACCCGTACGAAACTGTGGCAGGTCGCTAGTACGGTATAACGTATTGTAACTTACCTAAATATTAAAATTAAGACTAAAGTGCATGCATATGCTTTGATAAACTTGATAATCATCATAGTGTAATATACAGCTGTTACACAGCTTCGAGCTTCGGCACGCACCGCCGCGCTCGGCTGAATCATATTTTCGTCGCAAAAATAAAACGATTATTGTGCAGAGATGCATGCAGTAGTACACTTTTTAAAATTTATTTTGGTGTTATAGGGGCTTTAATAGCTCTATAACATCAAAATAACTGTTAAAGAATACCTACTATTGGCTATTTATATTTAGTTATGTTATGGCGTAAACAACTCTAACACCAATTTATCACACTAACCTAACGGTGAAAATTTGTGAGTGTGCTTATGTGTATGTACTTCTTCACGCTCAAACGGCTGGACCAATCTTGATAAATTTTGGTATGAAAGTAGCTGATATCCTGGATTAACGCATAGGCTACTTTTTATTCCGAAAAATGTTGTGTTCCTGTGGGATGGAGTAACACCGCGCGGCACAGCTAGTTTGTAAATAAGTAAACAAACAATTATTACATACATTTAATATTTAATACGTAATCCTATAGCAATTTCTGGAATAACAGGAAAATTTTGTTCCTTCTTATGAGTAAAAGCAACTTAAACCGTTTCTTTTATTTCCGCGAACGAACAATAATTGATAAAATTGCCGTCTTAGATCTCTTGTTTCAGTATAATAACAATTTTATAAGCGGTATCCGTAAAAAACGGTCAAGTGCGAGTCGGGCTCGCGCACTGAGGGGTTCCGTACAAACACTTTCCATCCTTTACTTGTTAAGTTAAGATTGCACCTGGTATGTATAGCGCTCCATACAGATGAGGTGCAAAGTTAACGCAGCCAATCCCGTTTGTTATATGGGAGCCCCCCTTAAATATTTATTTTAATTTATTTTTAGTATTTGTTGTTATAGCGACAATATAAATACAGCATCTGTGAAAATTTCAACTGCCTAGCTATCACCGTTCTTGAGATACAGCCTGGTGACAGACGGACGGACGGACGGACGGACGGACAGCGAAGTCTCAGTAATAGGGTCCCGTTTTTACCCTTTGGGTACGGAACCCTAAAAACCTTAAAATGAACCAACATACTATCGAATACACTGATAACTGTACATTTGTAAACTATAAACAAAAGTACAACATATTAAACTCTATGGGTGAACTTTGTCTTTGTTTGTAGGTGCGAATGAAATGTTTAAATAAAAAAAAAGAGGTAAGTTAGCGATCTTTTAATAATGTCATATGCATTTATACATCCATTACAACACCAGTGGTGTTGTTAGCCTATAACGATTGAGTGTTCATTTTGAAAATAGACTATGATTGGTTGGTTGGTTGTCAATTTGTTTCTGTGTTGCCAGTGGTGTATCATAGTACTCCCCGATTCCCTTGTTACCTGTTTGAATCTCATAAAATCGAGAGTGTGTTAAATTAATTATTACGACAAAATAAAATTTAGTCAAAGAATATCAAAAAAAAAAACAAAAATCAAAATCAAAATAGTTTATTTAACAGGGGAAAGACTTATAGGTACATGGTTTTAACAAATTTAGTCGATATCACTGTAATGTAATTGAAAATATAAAGTTACCCGTGTCACCTGCACTAGGCTACGCCTGTCTCGCAGGATGGCACTTTGTGATGATTGCCCATCAATTTTATTGCTAGGCGCTAAAGAATGTTATTTATTTACAAGTATTTTACAAATAAGGAAAAAGATAAAATGTGCTACTAGTGATAGATGTCATTAAAAAGAAGAAAATACTAAAAGACATAATTAAAATTTAAACTTTTACAAAAATGAGGTATGTTGGGGTACTTAGTGTGAGAATGCATAATGAGTAAGTGTAAACTTGTGAGAGTGTGTGAGAGTCTATTGTAGTGATACTATTGCCTCTGTTTCAGTATAACTAAAGGTGCTCAGCCAGGTTTTCACTTTATATTTAGCCTCTCTAATTAAACATTTTTTGATATCAAAGCTGTTATTAACTTTTTTGTATACTGACAAGTGCCTGTATAATCTTTTAGGTCTTCAAGGATGACAACATTAATGCATATATTTTTTGTACTGGCGGCAAGCATTTTTCCCTTATAATTATTTTGTTTGACGACGCGGTTGGCGCAGTTTGTAAGCACCTGCCTACTGAGCTGGCGGTCCCAGGTTCGAATCCCGGCCAGGGCAAATATTTGTGCGATGAACTCTAATACTTGTGCTTATAGCCATGATCCGGTTGTTCTATGTATTTATGTAAGTATATATTTATCTATGTACCTAAGTATGTATATAGTCGTCTAGTACCCATAAAACAAGCATTCTTGAGCTTAATTTGGTACTAGATCGATTAGTAAGAGGTTTTCTACAGGAAAATAGCGGCAACTGATCAGTGACGAAGACAGTCTCATTAGCATACCTGTGCTAACTCGAAGCACCGATACTAAAATGATGTAGCAAAATATTTTATCGACAAAAAATATATCGATGTTACGGTCAAGATCTAAATGATATTTAACAAAATTGTTCACCAGCTGCCTGCAGGAAATATTCAAAAACTTGGCGGTCTCGTGGGAGAAAATGGGCATTGACGTTAGCGGCAAAAGGTTGACAAACCTACGTTTCGCTGACGACATTGTTCTATTTTCCCACACGGCACCTCAACTACAGCAAATGCTTCAAGACCTTAGCACGGCGAGCTTGGAGTTTGGTCTCACAATGAATAGAGCAAAGACACAGTTGATGACCAACAGAACAAAACGTAGGGTCGAGGTGGATGGGCAAGAATTACAATATGTCGACGAGTACGTCTACTTGGGCCAGATAGCTTCCTTCGAAAACAGGCAGAGCAAGGAAATCGATAGACGTATCGACCACGCCTGGAAGAGCTTCTGGTCCATGAAAGCACTAATGAAGGGCAACCTTCCTCTCTCGCTAAAACGAAAACTCGTCGATATATGTATTCTTCCCGTTCTAACCTACGGACCACAAGTTTGGTCATTGACTGAGGCTCAAAAGACCAGGCTCAAAGTTTGTCAGAGAGCGATGGAACGCAGCATATTAGGTGTTCGTAGACAAGACCGTATAAGAAACACCGAACTGCGTTCCAAAACACGCGTTGTAGACGTTGGTGCCAAGACCGCAAAGCTGAAGTGGGACTGGGCTGGACATGTCTGCCGCATGCATCCGGAACGATGGGCTAGAATAATCACCGACTGGATACCGCAAGGTTACCGGAGCAGAGGCAGACCGAAAAGAAGATGGCGGGATGACCTGGATGCATTTAATAACGAGTGGAGGGAGCATGCAGCCAATAGAGACGAGTGGCGCAAGAAAGGGGAGGCTTTTGCCCAGCAGTGGGACACAAATATAGGCTAGTAAAAAAAAAAAAAAACATATTTTTTTCTCTTCATTTTAAAATAAAAACAATAAAACATATTTTTCGTCTATTTTGAAATAGTTTTCAACTTTTCATAGTAAGTATACCTACAATCAATATTTTTTTTATATTCATCGGTATAAAAGATTGCCGTTTAGATGAAAATATTCACTTTATCAGACACATGATATCGAATTTTTTTATAGTAACCGAGAATATTCAATGATCACATGGATTGATAATATTTATGTATGTATGTATATAAACACTTTTTTGTACATAAAAACAAGAAATACACATTACAAACGAATAAGCATGTACAAAGACGAACTTGTCACTTTAAGAGATCTCTTCCAGTTAACCTTTAAGTAAATGAATATTTATATATCGACATCTTTTTTATCGATATCAAATCCCTATGAACGTGCCCCGATTTATCACAGGTGTGATCATTAGCCGGAGTGTCGAACCTTGTTTTATTCTACCATAATACCATGCACCAACGATTCATTAACATTCATTCAGTTACTTATATTTTTATTATTTTGTAAAATGTGACCTAATTTGGTTACTTATATTTTTATTATTTTGTATTTGAATTTGATATGTATGTTAGTTTTAAGGTATGTATGTATCTACGGACCACAGCTGCCTGAAATAAATGTTTTTATTCATTAACAATATCACCTGTGCAGCGTTCTACTCGACCTTAATATGACGAGCGAGTTCAGTTGAACGGCGGCCATTGCTGAAATAACATAAATGTTATCCCTTCGTTCGTTCGTAATTATGAGGGTGAATTGGATTGATGTACATTCATGATTAATTAACGGTGTTATTGTCAACAGTGTTTGTAATCTATTATACATTGGTAGCGTTTTTTGGTTAATGAAGTGTTATTTATTTATTTATTCGTAATAATAGTACATTGTTGTAGAGGCTGTAAAGTAAGCAATAGATGAACGTGTAAATTTCGATAGTACGAGTTCATCTATTGCACTTTCAGCCGAGACTAAACATAGTGCTTTTCAAGACACAAGGAAATATATTAAAATACGAGTATTTCATATTACACGTTACTTACCTAATGCTGTAGCCTTAGGGCTTTCCGACGCCTTTGAATTTATTACGCGTTGAAGTAATTATTATTCTTGTTGAGTACGTTAAAACATTTTATTTTGTAACTTTGTTGGAGTCTATGAAATGATTAATGTACCTAACAGATTTTTTTTTCTTCTTTTACAGCTCATTTCCATTTCAAATCGTCACGTCTTTATTTTCTATGAAAGTGACGCACTGGAAAAATATGCTCTCATACAAATTTTGGGACATTTTTATTGTATTAGTTTTGACGACAAACGATTCTGAGTAAGATTAGGCAAACAAACGAATTCTCAAAAATAATAATGTACACTTTTTTTAAAACTCATGATTGAGAACTTAAGTCCCCGCAATTTTCAAAGAGAAAAGCAAAGTAAATTTGAAATTTTCGCAAAAACCGCGGAAATCCGAATGCAGATATTTTTCATCCCACCAAAATATTTTCAAAGAGTAAATGCTTGAAGCTTCATTCATAACAGCCCCTTCTGAAGCCTAAAAAAATATATTATAGTAATTGTTACTGAGATTTTCTTTCACTTTCATATTAAAGCGAGGAAAAAGGTAATTTGGACGAGAAATGGAGAGAATAATTTCACTCGACATTGCCAGGGTATAAAAGTGAAGCTTCTATTGAGATGTAATGTCTCAATTTTGGAGGCCATATTTCGTGGTGTTCCATTAGAAGTGGATCTTGTGGTAAAATTATATGTATTGGCGTTAATTATGACATTTACTAGAGTCTGTGAAGAAAGAGTCGTGGCGTATACGGGAACTAATACTATGAATTTTACATGGCAATCGAACACCTGCCTTGTAAAAAAAAAACTTCTGTCATTTATATGACATTGCATCGTGTATTTTTTATAAAAAAGAACCGCAATTTTATAATACTAGAGACCCGTTGCGGCGTCGAACCGCCGCTAGAATATGGAAATCCGGTAGTGTTACAGAAAATAACTACTTTATCGATAAGAAGTTTTTGGGGAATGAAGAATAAATTAATACTGTAAAAAAACACATTAAAATTATGTTTTAAAAACGTTAAAACATGCCAGGCTAGAGGCAGGCCTGATAGCCAACTGCCAGCTTCATCGTGACAATTTATTCAACTCTTTTGTAAAAATAACTTGTGCATGACATGTGATCTGCTGATCTGTTTCACAAATAAAATGCATATTATTCGATTTATGGAAAAATATAGTCATGACAATAGTCCCATATCTTAAAAATATAATTGACATATTTTCATAGGACCGAACATAAGATTGGTAGAATTTTAATTTGTTGTTCTTTCTTCAGGACATAAATTTATCGATTTGATCGATTTCTATCAATTTCCAGAAATAGCACATGAATCGAAACGACAGATTTGAGGAAACAGGAAATCATGGAGTGCGTAACTGTTTATGTATTCATTTATAATCGTAAATATTTCACAATATTAATAATAAAAAATGTTACAAAAACTCAATTGTATGAAATAGAGAGTAAAAAACGTTTATAGATACACGAAAAACCACTATTATCAATGCTTTTTTTTTTTTATGAAATTCATTAGATCGTGCAAGTTTTCTTAATATGGGTGCTGCCATGTCATCATCATCAATCATTTATTCAATAACAATTACACATTGTGTTTGAAATTCTTACGCTAGTTATACTTAATCAAACCCTACTTACTAATCTAAATAAATTACTGACCAACAATACTCCACCATAAAAAAAAGAATGTGTCAAATATGTGTAATAAGAAAAAACAATATATAAAACAGCTAAACATATTTGAAAAAAGAATAATTCAAACTTTCGTGTCTTTCCTCTCATTGAAATTGTGTCTGACAGAAGAGTGAGGGAGATGCTAAAGACTCTCAAGCCTATAATATAAACCTAATTTTAGGGTTCCTTACCATATTCGGTAAAAACGGAAACCTTATAAAATCAATTTGTTTTGTTGACCGCAGAATTTGTCAATTTTTATTTTGAATGAGAATAAGAATGATCAGCCAGACGTCATTAATTCAAATATGATTTATTCTTGAGCGCGTCGATTTTTTGAAATTTGCATCATATGTAGGTTATTTCTCCATCAAGTTTCGCATGTTAGCGTAACATGTTAATTATTCCACATTGCCAACTCGTCCACAATGTCAGCTCGTCTATATTCCCATCTGGGTCACAATGCCAACTTGTCCATACACCCAACACGTCTACATTGCCAACTCGTTCATACACCCAACTCATCTGCATTGCAAACTCGTCTATATTACCAATTCGTCTCCATTGGCAACTCGTCCATATTCCCAATTCGTCCATAATGCCACCTCGTCCATATTACCAACTCGTCCACAATTCCAACGCGTCCATATTGCTTACTCGTCCACAATGCCAACTCGTCCACAAATACAACTCGTCCACATTCTCAACTCGTACACAATGCCAAATCGTTCATATTGCCCACTCGCCCATACACCCAACTCATCTACATTGCCAACTCGTTCATATTACCAACTCGTCTTTATTGCCAACTCATCTATATTCCCAACTCGTCCACAATGCCAACTCATCCATATTGCTAACTCGTCCACATTTCCAACTCGTCCATACACCCAACTCGTCTACAATACCAACTCGTCCTTATTATTAACTCATCTTTATTGCCAATCTCGTCCATATTATTAACTCGTCCGTATTAGCAACTCGTCTTCATTGCCAACTCGTTTATATTCCCAACTCTTCCACAATGCCAACGCGTCCATATTACTTGCTCGTCCACAATGCCAACTCGTCCACAAATACAACTCGTCCACATTTCCAACTCGTCCATATTCCCACCTCGTCCACAATTCCAAGTCGTCCACATTGCCAACTCATCCACATTTCTAACTCGTCCATATTCCCAACTCGATGATACACCCAACTCGTCTACAATACAAACTCGTCCTTATTATCAGCTCGTCTTTATTGCCAACTCGTCCATATTCCCAACTTGTTCATTTTGCCAACTCATCCACATTTCCAACTCGTCCATATTCTTAACTTGTCCACGTTGACAACTCGTCCGTATTACCAAGTCGTCTTCATTGCCCACTCGTCCGTGTTCCCAACTTGTTCATGCCAACTCATCCACATTCCCAACTCGTCCATATTCACAACTCGTCCATAATACCAACTTGTCCGTATTACCAACTCGTCTTCATTGCCAACTCGTCCATAATACGAACTCGTCCACATTGCCCCCTTGTCCATGTTCTCAACTTGTCAATTTTACCAACTCATTCATATTGCCAACTCATCCACATTTCCAACTCGTCCATATTCCCAACTCGACGATACACCCAACTTGTCTACAATACCAACTTGTCCTTATTATCAGCTCGTCTTTATTGCCAAATCTTCCATATCACCAACTCGTCCGTATTACCAAGTCGTCTTCATTGCCAACTTATCCGTATTACCAACTCGTCTTCACTGCCAACTCGTCCATAATGCGAACTCGTCCATAGTGCCCACTTGTCCATTTTCCCAACTTGTCAATTTTACCAACTCATCCACATTGCCAATTCATCCCCATTTCCAACTCGTCCATATTCCCAACTCGACGATACACCCAACTCGTCTACAATACCAACTTGTCCTTTTTATCAGCTCGTCTTTATTGCGAAATCTTCCATATCTACAACTCGTCCGTATTACCAAGTCGTCTTCATTGCCAACTCGTCCATATTCTCAACTCGTCCACATTGCCCACTCGTCCGTGTTCCCAACTTGTTTATTTTGCCAACTCATCCACATTTCCAACTCGTCCACATTGCCCACTCGTCCGTATTCCCAACTTGTTTACTTTGCCCACTCATCCACATTCCCAACTCGTCCATATTCCCAACTCGTCCATATTCCCAACTCGTCCACATTTCCAACTCGTCCATTTTACCAACTCATCCATATTACCAATGAAGATACATTCCCAACTTATCTACATTGTCAAGTCGTCCATATTCTCAACTCGGCCACATTTCCCATCCCGTCGACATGCAAGCGGAAGGACTAAGTTTCTTCTTGTAAAATACCATTTAATTTACCATAACTCATGCCATTTTCCTTGGAATTATTTTTTTGATGGACTTATATATTCATATTTATAATAATCTACCATAAATTTACATATTTGAATGACGTTTAAATTAGTTTTACTATTTTTTTTCTGCTTTGATTTAGATTTAGTAAAACTCGCCTATAGAAATAATCTATTCTTGAATGACGGTCAGTTTTTCTAGTCTTTCGAGCACCAGTCCAACTCACACTTGACCGGCTTTTTTCTCCACATTTTTAACAGGTATGCGAAATAAGTTTCCATATCAACATTTAAAAAAAAAAAACAACCTGGCAATTTAGAGCATTGACATAATAGCCCCCAATAAAAAAGACATTAAAAGTTGTCAGAATATGGCTACTGTCATTCATTGTCAACAAACTGTAAAATTATTTTTGCATATTTGTACATGTTTTAAGTGTTGCGGATATTATGTTGCCGACTCAAAAATAATATTTCATCATGCTGAACAACTTACTACAGGTTTGTGAGCAAATCATGCTTATTATTATTTGGTCATCTTATGTCAAAATAGGGATCACAGGTCACGTGGTCAAAGTCACGTGGTTAGCGCACAGTAGTTTTTTCAAATCCATTTTTCAGTACCTTTTCAGGAAAAAATTAAAATTCCAAGAGTTTTATGCACCTCTCCAGCATGAGACGAATCTAATGACATATCATTTATCAAAATCGGACCATAACTGTAGATCTGATGGGATGTACAAAAATCGGCCTCGCGTAATATATATATAGATTATTCGATTTTGTCAACGGGAATCTGTGGCTAAAAGCTATCGACTTACAAAATGCCACGTGTGTCTGCTATGTCGGGTGTGTACTTTGTTGTATTTAATATTGAATTATTAGAAAAAAGGATTATTTATCCTCCAATTTTGACGTCGGTTGAAAAAAAAAAGAATGTAGAAAGCACCAACATTTCAAAATCGCGTAAATGTCGTCCTGATTGCGTGTGTCAGAGACTAGGGACCCATATAACATCAGTGTCTGTCAGGGTCTGACAGACGCCCTCGGCGTCACTCTGCTGTGACGTCATGAGGAGGGTACTAAAGGGTTATAAACTTGGACAGCTTTGTGAAGGTATCCTAGTATTTCTAGGACAATACTCGTAAGTAACAGAATTATGATAGTAGGAATAAACTAGGTATAAAATCCTTACTTTACGCCACTCTTTTCAATTTGCAATAATCGATCGATTCTATTAGTCATATTATGATATAATGTTACGTCACATTTATATTGCCGTTTAAAGGAAGTACATCGCTAAAGTAGACATGTGTAGTGGTAATATCTCAAACTTAATATTATATCATCTGTATGTCGAATTCAAACCTTACACCACGAAGCAGACTTTATTTTAAAACTTAACATTAAAAGTAGTCAACAACAGTCAGAATTTCCGAATTTCACGAAACATAAGTACACTCAGCAGCAAAAGTAGCATTATAACATGCTCATCGATCTATACAACCCACCTGGCGTAGCAACTTCTGGTGCTAACTGTACCCGAGTTCAAGAATTCTCGGAAACCTTAAGAGTTAAGAATAAGCAATTTACTTTCTTATACACTCGTATAAAATCTCAGTAACAAGCCCCATTGTAACGCCGAGATAATACTAATTCGACGTACGGAGCTTTTAAAGCTTTTCCTGTAAACAAAGAATAATGCAGCGAATTTCATTCAAAGTATAATTGGCGGAGGCACACGGAAGTCAGGATTTTAATTAAGGAAAAACTTTATAAAAACGGGTCTGAGCAAATTTGACTTGTGAAGTGTGGTTGAGTCTGACATTGGTCCGCGTTTTTTTTGACGCGCCGCGCCGTCGACGCGCTTTTTTTATCGATACCCACGCATGTCACACGTGGCAAATACTTACGTTTTTCGATGACTCAGTGACTCAAAGTGAGTCTTGGTCTCCGATAAGAGATTTTGCCTCACCTAACGAAGTAAACTTAATAGAATTTAAGTGTAGTCCTTTCGTTGGCGTTTTGTACGATCTTATTTAATAAAACAGTAGGTACTGTTGTGTTGTTGTGTTCCTCATTATAAACGAGAAGCGTACTTACAACAAACAGTACTGGTTTCTTTAATGATGTGGTACACATTGTACATATTACTGTATTTTGGTAGATCTATGTTAACCGCGCGTTTATATTCCAACAAATGCGCCGTAAAAAGACGCACTGGTGACGCGTGCGTGTGTCGATTATAACGCGCGATTGTATCCCAACAAACTGCTCCGTGCAATGAGAAACGCGCTGTCTACGCGCGTTTCTAAGACGGGCGTCGCCAGCGCGATAGATGCGGTTAGCATAGGTCCTTATGTTTCGTCGAGGAACCATCAAACAGAATTTGACATAAATGCGTAACAATAACGTAGACGACACTTAAACCTAGTTTCACATAACACAAAGGAACACAATATCAAACTCGCATGCTTACAGCCTTAAGCCCTCAATGGCAATAGTGGATGTACAAACGAACGAAAACAGTTTTAGGTTCCTAGAGGACACAAGTTAGTATAAACATCACGTTTGACTTTGTACGCTGTCTGGTACCCCGGACGGTTGGCTTTGTAATCGTGTTATTTATACAGGACGAGTGGCTACGGTCGCCAAAATCACAATCGACAAAATCACAATGGCGAAACATTGCTAAATTTGAAAATATCACAATCTGTCTAATAAGCACCAAGATATAGCCCCCTGGGCCTATGATGGTTGCGTTTCTTACTGTGATAAGTCAAAATTATAGGCCCCATATCTTGGCGATTTTTCTACACAGCTTTGTGAAATTTGAAATTAAGCAATATTATCCCATTATATCGGGAAAATAATTATTTTTAGGGAGGGGTGGATCAATTTTTCCATGTTGTTATTTTGTCTCGTGACAATAATGATTAAATTTCTTGGGAAAGCGTTGATAAATAAATAAATATTACTGGTGTCGTCAAGATAGTGTAATAACTGTTGCAAATATAAAGTTTTTGGTAACCGCCGAAAATCGTAGTCGTAAATAATAATCTCCGGGGGATGTCACTATGGCAACGAGCAACAGAAAAAAGTTGACCCACCTGTCTATCCAGAATTCTAAGATCAAATTATGTCAAACGGGCACGAGTAAAAAACTACCTTAATTATTCGTATATATACGGTTGTTTGTACCTGGTGTCAGAGTGATTTTATTTAATCTTAGAGATTGGACAGACTACACACTTTTGCTCTATTTTGAGTGTAATTTTAAAAGAGATTTTAGAAATAGGGATTGCTCCGATTCTACTTTTAATAAGATTATATAGCATTTTTCGATTAATTAAACTCTTCTAGAGAAGACTAAAGCGATCGCTTTTAAAGCTTTTTCTACGTTGTCCTTTGATTTCGACTTTAATTACACAACAGTAAATAGAGGGCCGAACCTTGTTAACTGTAACGCAACTCTATTATTTACAGAAAGTTCACTTCTTTTGCCGAGCCTTTTTAAAATAATACTGACAAAATGGAAATATGGCTGACATTGAAACCGTGTTAGATGGGTCGATCGCAAAACAATTGTACATAGTTAAAAGCTTAGTTAACAAAATATCACGATCGCTTCCTTTGTGTAACGAAAGTTAGTCATACAAAATGTATGGGTAACTTTCGTCATACAAAGGAATCAATTAAGTTTTGTTTTAATCAAAGCCCTTAATTATGTATTTTTTTTTGCAATCGACCCAGTTACATTTCGTTATTTAATCTTTATTGCACATTATCAATCTAGTACAAATGGCGCACTTATGTCTCAAAACTTTCTCTACCAGTCAACCATAAGGCTAAGCGGATACGTTGAGTTGGTGAAGGGTACCTATATAACGTTTGGAGACAATTTTAACACTTTGTAGAACTTAAATTTTCCATAGAAATCATTTACTTAGTCGCTAGTGAGAACGCTCACTGTAAACTCATGGTAAAGGTATGGTGTTAAAGATTGGCCACTCTCTGTGCCAATCTTTAACACTATATTCTTCGTAGGTGATACGAACTCAATCGATCGTTAGAGCAAATTTGCTTGAACATCCATGCAAGCGGCTTATTTGCGGTAATAGAGAACAGATAACGCAGCATACACGGTATGGAGGTGAAGTAAAGGGAGCACTGACTCTATATATTATTCAGAAGTATGTATTTGTAAACACTCTATTGTACGCAAAACATGAAATATATTTTAAAGGAAAAAAGTTTGTACAAAGGCGAACTTATCCCTTTAAAGTTCTAGTTAAGCTTTGAGTATTAAATACAAATACATGTAAACAGAATACAAACCACGTAACATGTACAATATGATATGCGGAAAAATTACAGTTAAAAGGCGTTAAAATTATATAGTAGTTACATTATTTAGCAACTGGTAGTTTATAATTTTTACTATATATATACTTAAGGGAAATAATGTAGGACCTAAACCACCACCAAAAATAGAAAATAAATCAACTCTAGACACTCCGTATCCGTATTTTTTTTTTCATATAATTTTGTTACTCTAACGCATTGCACGCGGCATTGACTATTATTTACAGCTTTTCGCTCGAGACTCTTTCAAATATTCTCCCATATAAGATATTGCTCCTTACATTCTGCCGCCATAGTACGTGGCCTACTTCCACTGGCAAGAAGTTAAGGTGTATTTTATGGAGGAAACAATACTTTTCATCTCTCCTGTTCGGAAAGTGTCATTTTCATGAGTAGATAGCCGGGTGGAAAATAGCTTTTCCATCCCTAGGGTGGAAAGTAATTTTTTTTTAATTGCCACGGAGTCAAAGATAATTGCCATCTAGATGCACGTCGTGACCAACTCAATTAGGTACAATCTAGTCGGCCGTGGTAAGTGGCCATTGAAAAAATGTCTCCAAAAGTTACATATATGCAAGCTTAATTTATTTACATGTAATTATTAAATATAAATATGCATTATATTCATAATACATACATATAATTCTGTCCCTGATTTATTGATAGAGTCGTACATTTAGATAAAAAACAAAATAGAAACCATTGTATTTAATTTTTTTTTAATGTTGGCGGTACGTAGGTATATATTTTTTCTGTTAAAAATAATAATAATGAAAGTTTGCAATAGAAAAAGCGGGAATACGAGATTCAATATAAATACCGTGTCTTTTATTAATTATTGGTTAAAAACGACATGGACGTTAATTTAACACACTCATGACATGTGCGTGTAGTATTTTATTTTCCTCGCAGTCGAAATGAAAAGTAGAGTGTTTAACTCGGGTGAAATTACCCATTTCACCCTCGAACTATTGGCGCTCTCACTTCGTTCGAGCGCCAGAAATATCTCGGGTGCAATGCGTCACTTTCTACCCTTGGTTAACAATCTACTATTTACTCGCGAGGGACGGAAAGAAGGCGAGATATGCGGTTGGGATTATTTTTCTTCACTTATTTGCATTAAAGATTTATTTTCAAGCTAAACTCAAATTCTAAGGCTGGTCGACATTTAGGAAAAAGGAAATAATATGTTTCGTGAATAAGAAACATAAAAATATATAAATACAGGATGACTTCAAATTGGTAAAATAAAATTAGTGTTTTGCACACATCATTCCTAATGGAAACTACGTCTCATGTTTCTAAAATAATTATCCCATTTTTTAGGATTGATGTGGTTACCCTACCACAATGATTTGAACCAAGAAGTTTACAGTACTCCAAATCATCACTTTCCTCTGACATAGCATTTATGAAGTAAACGTGTTCTGATTACTAGGTAATAGTTGTCATTTGTCAAAGAAAAATATTTTTAAATAAATGCCTCGTCTTATTTCTTTATTTTACATCGCGGAGTACAGTGCTTACTCAGGAATGATTTTAGTTAATATCTTGTACACTTCGATTGTCGTAACTCGTAACTAACTTAAATAACGACGAGTGAAAGATATGTCAGTTAGCTACGGAATTTGCGGTAACCATTAGGTAATAACACATTGGGTCTTTAATTATTTGTTTTTTTAGAAAATTAACGACAGTTAAAGATACTTAGCTAATTTTAAGAATTGAGCCACAATCAAGTGTTTTGTATTTACCAATTTCAAGTCACCCTGTATATTAACTCACTCTCCGCCTTTTTCTATTCAAGCCCCAAACGAAGTAATTTTTGAACGGTTTGAAGCGTCATTAGGACAAAGAAGATAATAGTATATTGTGTAGGCAACACCCCTCCAGTCACTGACCGCTATAAACCTCAGGGCTGCTCACGCTGAATTAATTACTCGCTCATACTTAAGCAACCCGATTAGGGTTGCCAAAAGACCTTGACCGATTTCGAGGCTTCTGAAATGAATCTAAGGGCTAAATTAGATATGGGTATTATGTTATTCGATATTGGAGATTTTTAGGCACTTTTTCGAGGAGACATTTTTGTCGGAGTGTGATGTAGATTTGTTTGGCATTTCGGACTTCTAAGGAACTGTTTGAAATTGCATTAAGTTTATTTTTTTCATATTATGACAAAATATATAACTAAGCTTTCCGAGATTTCGTGGTTGTCCCCATATAGTGAAAGTTGCTCAGTGTGGGTCCCCATTACCCCGTTTACTCCTGCTCCATGACCAAAAAAACACCCTGTATATGTTTAAAATAGTATTTTCTACTTAATGTTTGAGATATGATGTTTTTATAATATAGTTTGTATTTTATATTCTTACTGAGATACTAACGCAATTGTTTTTGTTTCAGGTAATGAACTAACTCAAAGAAAGCAGTTTAGAAGACGGTAATGTTTACATTATATGTTAGGAAGACCAAAGGAAGTGAATTTGGATAAATAGATTAATTTATGTCATGTGAAATCAACACATCGTGATTGTCGATAAATATATTATTTTTTGTACTAGAGGTGGCAAACAAGCGTACGGCGCACAAATATGTACTATGGGCGGCAAATGCATGGCCCATTTATGAATGAATTCATTCATAAATAGGCCGTAATGGGCCATGCAATTCTGTAGCTCATTGTACACTCCTTTTTTGAAGAACTCCTTACTAATAATAACTGTAACAAAAAAAAATACCACATTATTAAAACAAAATTATAAAAAAACAAGATTATAAAAACACCGCTCCCTGTCGTAACTGTAACAATGTCTAGCACAAAAAAAATATTAATCACCGGAACAATTAATATCATCTCCCAATAAAGATCGAGGTTTAAAATTTGCCGTTCTCGAGAACGTTTCCGCGCTTAGTCTTTTTTAGGGTTCCGTACCCGAAGGGTAAAAACGGGACCCTATTACTGAGACTTCGCTGTACGTCCGTCCGTCTGTCACCAGGCTGTATCTCAACAACTTCCGTAGTAAACTCGAGGTTGCGAGCATTGTGTGGAATCCTTCAGAGGCCTTGTATACCTTGATGTTAGAAAAGGTTCAAAAAGCATTTCTTAGGTTTATGTATAAAAAAGTCTGCAATTACTATCCATTCTTATACCCGACCAAATTTCTCCTAGGTTGTCTGGGCCTCAACTCCCTTCAAGTAAGGCGCAACTGCAAGCTTCTGGTGACAGCCTGCAATATTCTACGTGGTGATACTGACTGCCCTGAACTGGTGGCGCAAATAGTTAAGCTCGCTGTTCCGCGTTTGTCGAAAAAGGCCCTCAGACCGCGACAGTACAATTTGCTTGCCGTTCCTGTAGCACGGACTGTAGCGCACAGAAATTCTCCTACCGTTCGAGCACTCGCACTTCTCAACTCGTTTCTGTCGTGGGCACCTGAAAGTGATTTATTTGCGAGTCGATGGGCAGATGTATGTCGGGAATGTCTGAGGTACTGCGAGGCGATGGATGATAGTAGAGTATCATAGCATGTATATACCTGTCTTTGTCTTTTATTTGATGTAAACCTCAATAATGCAGCGCTTTGGTTCTGTACTGTAAAGCTGTATATATTTTGTTTATAATAATAAAATAAAATAAAAACAACGGTGATAGCTAAACAGTTGAAAATTTCACAGACGATGTATTTCTATTGCCGCTATAACAACAAATACTAAAAATAAAATAAAATAAATATTTAAGGGGGGCTCCCATACAACAAACTTGTTATAGATTATGGTACGGAACCCTTCATGCGCGAGTCGGACTCGCACTTGCCCAATTCTTTTTTATATGTATGGGGAAAGAACGTTCTGGAGATCATTTTCCATACAAATCAGAAAAAGCTCTCGAGAACGGCACATCTTTACTTCCAAGAGTAAAACAAATAAGAAACTCGATTTAAAGAACAAACAGACACGTCCGTATATAAATTACTAGTACGCACTGTATTGACACCTACAGAAGCCCGAAACTGAAACCCACACATTTCACAAATCACTTAATAAATCTCCCAAACCTTCACTTGGCATTGTCATTCCAATTGGATCCCTGTATTTACTATTGGATCAAACCCCGATTCTCTCTTCACTCATTCAAAAAGGTACTACGTTACTGAGAAATTTACAGTACTTACGATCTTCTGAGCGAAGATTCAGAACACAATAGAGTTGATAAGTCCAATATATGTATAGATAATGTGGCGCATAAGTCCATATGCTTTTGTACAAATTTAGGTGTCCCTGCTGTCCTTTGGTTCAAAGAGAATATTAGACGCGGTATCTGAATCGATTCCAGCATCTTGTAATTGCTTGCAATTGATATGGAAATGGATTAGGGGCTGTAGAGAAATTGGGACCAGCTTGATTGCTGACTGTTATTAACTTGTACTAGATTTCAATTAATTTGTGAGTTAGTTGGTATTCCTACTTCCCTAATTTTCTTGAAAGCTGAGCAGATTAACGAAACCCGAAGGATAAATCATATAAATTGCGATTACTGAGCTACTTTTCCAAATATTACATAAATAGGTACATGTATAGGAGCTGAAAAATTAGTAGAGCAGATATTAACTTACAAGTAAAACTGTGCTTACAGAATTATAAAAAATGTAAAAGGCCTTTTTCAATATATTTTTTTTTATATTATAACAAATAAATTGATATTTTTAACCAACTTTTTGAAGTGAATAATAATTTTCCCTGAGTTCTAGATAGCTATTTCATGCTTTCATTGCGTGCAGTCGAAAATAACTAAAATAAATCAATTTTCTGCATAAATTTTGACAATTTCGAGTAGTTTTAGAAACAAAAATTACCTATGAAAACTACAAACTTGTAGGTTTAAAATATATACCAATGAATTGCAATAGCCCTGATCTAAATAGTAACGTTGATAATATGTTTAGAAACGTGGTTGATCATAAGATACGAGTAAAAATGTCTAAAACAATCAGCATTTTGAGCAGCAATGAACGGATAAGGCGCCGTAAAACAGTATTCAAATTTCCATTTGCAAAGCGAAATTGTTAAAATATTGTGAATGGAAAGCACTCGTAGTGCTCTGTTGTGTTCAGAAGGGATTTTTGTTATTTATTATTTAAAAAATTACATTGTGGCATTAAGCAAAGGTAACAATAGAAACACAGGTAGAATATAACGCATCGGTTTTTATGAAAATATTAAAATGATAGCTGCGGTCAAATTTGTCCGGAGAAGGTCAAAATTGTAGGTAACTTTCCGTAGTCGGGTGAATAGTATTCTATAGCCGTTTGCGAATAATCTTTTTTTATAAATAAAAAAATATCAGACGACCTCACACAATCTCAAACGATCTAGTCCCAAATTAAGCTCAAGAAGGCTTGTGTTATGGATACTAGACGACGATATACATACTAATATAAATAAATATATACGTAAATACATAGAACAACCATGGCCCAAGCACAAATATTCGAGTTCATCACACAAATATTTGCCATGGCTGGAATTCGAACCCGGGACCGCCGGCTCAGTAGTCAGGTGCGCACAAACTGCGCCAACCGCGTTGTCAATCTGCATCGAAAGTCGAAAGTTAAGTTTTCGCAATTTTATGGACAAGACATAGTGCTATAAAATTGTGAAAACTTACGACTGAAGTTTTAAAATTAAACAATTTAACCGGATTATATCGCATATATATTAATTATTTGAGCCTCCCTGACGTTTTAGCAACTTTCCAGGTACCGTTGCCAAAGGTTGAAATAATTAATATACGCGATATAATCCGTTTAAATTGTTTTATTGAAATGTGTGACAGTCGCAGAAACCGAAGAAAATCTCAAGTCTTTGTTACGCCAAGCCCGTCAAAGGTCATTGCAGCCAAATACCAAAACCATAACGACTTTGAAAACTTCTCACGCAAAGTTATTAAAAAATGGAACTGTGAAAATGGGCAAAGATGGCGGACAAGAGATTCGAGTGGGGATTGTTCGATAATGCCTTAAGTTTACCGTTGGCTGCTCGCAGATGGTTGTCTTGTTAGAAACAAAAGATGCTTTGTATTATTGAGAGCCTTAAGGACTTGCGTCTTTTTGAATTTGGAGGTTTGTTCTACCCTGCTTAAGCAAAAAGATTTTAGTGTGTAATGTCGGCTGTACACGCTCAGAGTCCAATTCCATTTTCTTACCCAGATGGTATTTTTATTCGGACGTTCTATATATAGTCTTACCGAGCATGACATCTGCTCTCTTGTCAGCGTCAGGCTAGCACGATCAGCTAGGGCGTGGCCACATGTCCACGACACGGCGTCGTAAACGTAAAACGACACGGTGTCGCGTCGGAGCGCGACACATTATCCACCGTTCGAATATACGTTGCCGCGTCGTGAAAACACACGACACGGCGTCGTAAACGTAAAACGACGCTGTGTCGCGTCGGAGCGCGACACATTATCCACCGTGCGAATATACGTTGCCGCGTCGTGAAAACACACGACACCGCGTCGTAAACGTAAAACGACGCTGTGTCGCGTCGGAGCGCGACACATTATCCACCGTGCGAATATACGTTGCCGCGTCGTGCAAGCCAGAGATGGGCATTAATCGATTAATTTTTTAGTCAACTAATCAATCGATTGAAAATATCAATCGTCATTTTTCAATCGCGACTAATTTAGTTGCGATTGAATTAGTTGTGAGAATCTTCGACTAACAATTGAATTAGTTTTAGTTTCAATCGACTAATTTTCACGATTAAATCAATATTAAAACTATGTAGTCGCTCGTTTTTGCATTTTTATTTAACTTGCAATATAGACAACTTGCAATATGTAAGTACGAGTAGGTAGGTATGTACATTGTATGTACTCGTATCTTGTATCACTTGTATCTATGTTGGTTTGGGTAGAGTCTTGCAACTTATTTTAAAGCAGATATCTTCAACCGATTGAGCTAAAATTATGTATATATATACGTTTAATTTGAAACGCTAGAATGACAATTATGGGCCATGTTAACAATATGGTGGTTCATAATAGAAAGATATGGATTTATCCAACATTTTCGTTTCTTCTGCTTTTTCTTCATGCTTCTTCTTAAAAGCAACAAGAGCAGAATACGTGTGATAGGATCCATGTCGAATTGAAAAGTGATCGCAAAATATTTTGAACATGTACGAGAAGCTGCGGCGTCGTAATCGAACGTGGCACCGCACCGTGCATCTACTCAACACAGCAAAGTTAATCTGCCCGGCGCGCGGCGCGACTTGCGCTGCGGTGCCCGGTGCAGCATGTGTTTTCACGACGCGGCAACGTATATTCGCACGGTGGATAATGTGTCGCGCTCCGACGCGACACAGCGTCGTCTTACGTTTACGACGCCGTGTCGTGTGTTTTCACGACGCGGCAACATATATTCGCACGGTGGATAATGTGTTGCGCTCCGACGCGACACAGCGTCGTCTTACGTTTACGACGCCGTGTCGTGTGTTTTCACGACGCGGGAACGTATATTCGCACGGTGGATAATGTGTCGCGCTCCGACGCGACACCGTGTCGTTTTACGTTTACGACGCCGTGTCGTGGACATGTGGCCACGCCCGTATACAATTACCCAATATTAAAACAAAAAATAACTGTGGGCTTTATCTCCACTATGTATGTTTTTCATAGCAATCAAATATAACTGAAACTACTGGCTTTATAAAATTAAATGTATTTTCTAAAATTACCGCTCCGCGTGTGTGTAGCCACCCTAAACCTTGTCCGAGCCTTTTATAAAAGATTCTAAACGACGAGGCCCTCACAACTTCGCGGAACGTACGTGATCTCAATTTTTGAAGCATGTTTTGCGAGGGACTAAGTTATTGTTGTTCGTAACTTGCTATAATGAACGGTGTAAAGATTTCTGGCAATTATTTTCATTGTATCTCGTTTAGTTTTAGAATATCACGCTGAATAAAAAGAAAAAATCTTTTGAGAAAATCATGTGGTCAAAATGCAAATTGCAAATTTCAACCCTACAAGTAAACCACAGGGCTTTTCGGCACCGAGACGGGAATGGTGCCAACTAAATAGAATCCGCACTGGACATGGCCATTGTGGCGAGTCCATGTTCAGATGTGGATGGCGTGAAACACCATACACCGTTCAGTCCATACACCACATCGTCCAAGATTGCCCACGACGTAAATACCCTGGAGACCCCTGGACTTACTAACATTAGGTGGAAACGCAGCCCAATGGGCGAAGAATTTAGATGTTTATTTGTAAACAGACTCGAAAATAAAGCCATACGATAATAATAATAATTGAGAAAATCAGGATAAATAATAAAATTAATCTTAGGTGATACGATTGTCGGGCCCCTCTTTCCTTTGCTACGGGTTCAAATAGATCCCAGCTCGATGGCGCCTCGTGCTGCCAGAAGACATGATGAGAAAAAACACTTTCAGCAATTAAAACTCACTAAATCACGATCATATTTTACGGCAAAAGAACGTTAAAGCACAGAGTAAATAAATAAATAATGATTTATTGCCATAAAAACTAGAAAACAACTGCTGTTAATGTACAGTACAGATTATGCTATATTTTATATATCGCAGTAAGTGGCAAGTGGCAACCGGCTCAGGTTTGGCGTATTTTTCAGCCTGCATCTCATAAAAATGTATGTCAATCTACCTATAAGTACAAAATACTTAAATTCCATGAATATGTTCAAGAAACAACTGAAAATATATGTCTTCGAAACAATTTACGTCTTATAATACTCTATACTTATAAAAAAAACCAGAAAAAGTGCACAGCTGTCGGTCTTGCAGTTTTTCGTGAAAAAAACATATAAGGCGGGACCCACTAACGCACCGTACGGTACCCTAACGCTCGCAATCGTCGTAGTGCGCGCAGCCATTTTGCGTTGCCATAGCAACGCCGCTCCCTCCCCGCGCGGTTCCACCCGTAGACACCGGCCGCGCCGCTCGCCAGACGGCACGAACAACTCGCGCGCAATCATTGCACCTCTAGCCTTTTATAAATGTTACGTTGTGTTTAGTACATAAACCTATGTTTCTCCAAGTATTCCTTATGTACGTTAATTGTGTGTGTGTAAAAGGATTAAATGACTTTCGAGTTCAAACAATCTTTTTATAATGGCGCTCAACTCGAGGCAGAACTCATAAATAGTGAAAACCGAGTCTGTGACGTGTTTACCGCGTAAACAGTGTTTGTGACAATGCCGCCGAAGAGACGAGAAGCTGCTGGCCGTTCACAAGGCGCGCCGGACACGAACTCTACGGACGAGGAGTCTGCCGGCGAGGCTGATAATGCCGCCGGCCACGCGAGGCAGGCGCCGCACGCTACGATAGTGCCGCAACCGCCGCCCCAGCAATCACTCTTCGACGCGCAGCAGTTTGTCGCTTCGTTCATGCAGTCCTTCGCGCAGTCGCAAGCCGTAATTAATAGAAATCTCATCGAGACCCTACGATCCACAGCCGTCACGCCGTCATCGAGCGCGAGTGAGCCCGTCGCGGCCGCCGCGCCCGCCGCCGCCGGGAACTTCAGTAACTGCACCGCGCGCTTCAGTGGAGTGACGCGAGACCCGGAAGTACTGGAAGCTTTTCTGGACGCCGCTGAAACGTACCGAGAGTGTACTGCCGTGAGCGACGAGCATGCCGTACGAGGCCTGTCTATGCTGTTGGAAGGGGACGCCGCCGTGTGGTGGCGAGAAGTGAAGTCGTCGGTGACTACGTGGCGCGACGCGACGGCCCGCCTGCGCGCTGTCTACGGGACCCCGCGCCCCGGCTACAAACTCCTACGCGAAATCTTCGCCGCGGAACAACAAAACGAACGCGCGGAAATATTTGTGTGTCGTTTACGTGCTATGATCATAAGATTACCGTATGTTGTCCCAGAAGAAATGCAAGTCGATATGATTTATTGTTTGTTAGATAGGCGAATCCGTAAACGTTTACCTCGCGATACTATCGACACCGTCGACTGTTTATTATATAAGGCAAGAGGTACAGAGGATGCTATATCAGAGGTTAGTAAAATCACTCACTTGTCTCAAACTAATTCGCCAACCGTTACGACTATTGCGAGCGTTAGCGATTCTGCGAAATTCGGAGGCGCGGGCGCTCAAAGCGTTACCGACTCTAGGGGGATTATTCCGATCGCGTCCGACGGCAAATCGAAACGCCATCGAGTACGGTGTTCTTATTGCAAAATATACGGCCATACAGTGGACGAGTGCCGCAATGTACGGCAAAAGCATTTACCTCCATTAGGCACTGACGAGATCAGGGTAAATGCACCCGCGCCCGTTACTCCTAACAGTCCCAATACTAAAATAAATGCCCCGAATACTGAAACAAACGAACTTCGATGTTACGGGTGCGGGAAACGAGGGGTAATAAGGTCTAGATGCGACACGTGCAATCCTCCCAAGCGCGCGGATTTCAATTATAGTGACGACAGTTGTAGTTTGCTTCAGAACTCATCACATCCGATGATCATGGTGAGAAGTTTCGGCCTTGAAGGAGTGGCGATCGTCGACACTGGCGCCACTCATTGTATTGCGAGTCCGAAACTGTATGAAATTTTTGTGTCTAATGATGTCAAGTTCCAGGAAACGCAGCGAACGATTCGCCTAGCCGACGGGTCTCAGCAGCTAAGAGAAGTACTCACCGCTGAAGTACCTATCTCTGTTGGCGGCCGCGACTTTGTTGCTGACTTCATGGTACTGCCCGGAGGTGAAACCAAAACCCTGCTTGGTTTTGAATTTATAACCAAAGCTGGGATAGTGCTCGATGGTTCCCGGGATACCTGGAAATTTGCGGACGACCCCGATAACCAATTCTGTCTTGTACGTAAGTACCACTTGACCAGTTCTGACGACGCGGAGCTCACTCCGGGCCGCGCGAATGTCATTGCCGACACGCTCTCCCGCCCAGTGTGCACCGAAGATACCAGCTGCGACCTGTGCCTCGCTGTCGTCGACATGCCTTCGAGAAAAAAAGGTGACGTCCGCGAGAACCAGCTCAAGGACCCCGAGATACGCAAGATTATGGACGACATGGAATCCGACGATCCGTTTAGGGGGAGGCCTTGGTCTGATCGCGGTTACGTAATGTCCGACGGAGTACTGTACAGGTACGATCTCGAAGGTGACGACAACGACGATGCTCTCCTGGTAGTACCGGACCACGAGCGCGCCACCGTACTAGCCGACTTTCACGATGCGCCCACAGCAGGCCATTTTGGTGTCGAGCGCACGCTGAGCCGCATTAGGTCACGTTTCTACTGGCCAGGTATGAGAACTTCCGTGACTAATCATATCAAAGAGTGCTTAGCATGCCAGCGATACAAAGCAGACAACAGGAAACCGGCAGGCCTTCTCCAAACTCTTGCCGACGCTACCACCGACTTGCGAGCGATCGTGGATAACGATAATTTCGTCCCGATCATAACACCTTACCTGAAGAAGATGACTGCTACCTTAGCCGAAGCGAGAGACATCCACGAAAAGGCGCAGGCGCTTCAGAAGAAATACGCTCACGAAGGTCGTCGTCAGCCACCGGATTATAAGGTAGGCGATCTAGTCCTTCTCAAAACGCAAGGACTCAACGATACGAGTGTCGGCCAATCGTCCAAATTTATTCCGCGTCGTGATGGGCCGTATCGGATTAAGGATGTGTTGAGTAGCACAACGTATAGTCTGGATAACATTCAAGACGGGACAAGCTTGGGAAAATATCATGTGTCGCATCTCACTCCTTTCATAGGTCAGGTCGAACCCCCAGTGCGACCTAAACGACGCCGTGGTAGGCCGCGTAGGTTAATAGAGTCCTAGCCCGAACGTGAGGGCACTAGTTCGAACTAGAGGGGGAGTCTATAAGGCGGGACCCACTAACGCACCGTACGGTACCCTAACGCTCGCAATCGTCGTAGTGCGCGCAGCCATTTTGCGTTGCCATAGCAACGCCGCTCCCTCCCCGCGCGGTTCCACCCGTAGACACCGGCCGCGCCGCTCGCCAGACGGCACGAACAACTCGCGCGCAATCATTGCACCTCTAGCCTTTTATAAATGTTACGTTGTGTTTAGTACATAAACCTATGTTTCTCCAAGTATTCCTTATGTACGTTAATTGTGTGTGTGTAAAAGGATTAAATGACTTTCGAGTTCAAACAATCTTTTTATAAACATAAATTAACTGCGTTAAACAGCTTCCAACGACGTGCATTCAAATGCACAGAAAATAAAGACTTCAGACCATTCTCAAAGTCAAAGTCAAAATACATCTCTTTTATAAGTCAATAAAGACGCCTAAGCAGGCAACGACCACGTAAATTCACCACGTGAAGAAAAAATACGACCGAAGTAAGCAGTTAAATTTCACTTTGGGTTATTTATCGGACAAAATTGCGATGTTATCTGGAAATACTAGTTTCTTCAGCAAAAAGTCGTAAGTTACGTGTTTTTCAAATGAAATTATACCTTTTTAGTCAAGGAAGGAGATTTAAGCTGGCCTTGTTTCGAAAAGGTAAATCGAACGACGCAATTTCATAGTAAACTACCTTTTCCATTAACTTGGTAATGTCGGTATCGAAGAACGATTATTTGAATACGGGCAGGTTGACAGCCCCTGCCTTATTTAAAAACCGGCCAAGTGCGAGTCGGACTCGCGCACCGAGGGTTCCGTACAAACACTTTCCATCCCTAAGTGGTTAAGTTAAGTTTGCACCTGGTATGTCTAGCGCCCCATATAAATTAGGTGCAAAGTTAGGTATTAAATTATAAAGAAAAAACTACTTACTAGATCTCGTTCAAAACAATTTTCTTTGGTAGTTTTTATAGTAATGTACATCATATGTTTTTTTTAGATTTTTCATTTTCTTATTTTAGAAGTTAGAGGGGGGGGACCAACTTTTTTCCACTTTGGAAGCGTCTGTCACGCAAACTATTCGGTTTAGAAAAAAAAAAATTTAGAAACCTCGATATCATTTTTGAAGACCTATTCATAGATACCCCACACGTATGTGTTTGATGAAAAAAAAATTTTGAGTTTCAGTTCTAAGTATGGGAGCCCCCAATATTTATTATTTTTTTTTTATTTTTGCATCAAAATCCTAATGCGGTTCACAGAATACATCTACCTACCAAGTTTCAACAGTATAGCTCTTATAGTTTCGGAAAAAAATGGCTGTGACATACGGACGGACAGACAGACGGACAGACGGACAGACAGACAGACATGACGAATCTATAAGGGTTCCGTTTTTTGCCATTTGGCTACGGAACCCTAAAAAGGGAACGGCGGGCGTTTCTAAGATAAGAAAATTACGATTTCTACTTAAATCTCGACTCGATTTTTTTAATAATCGATAAATACAAATATAAATCATTTATTTCGGACTGAATCCATAGTGTTAGTGTTTACAAACATAGAGCAATGGTTAGTGTTTAATAGTTATGCAAATGGTTCACTAACAATATGTTGCATAAAATTGATTGTCATAATTTCATTTCGCCGAATTACTTTTTGCACAGAATATTAATGTGGCATAATATTGATGAGAATAATATTATTTACATGTCCGATTATTTATTTCGTGGAAATCTATAATGTAAACGTCTCTGTGCTCTACACGCTAATGCCTAATAGTTGACGCCATGTTGTTTACCTCTATTGCTAATGACATAACATCCAAGATGGCAACTATTGGGACAGTGTCGAGCACAGGGACGTTTACCTTATATAGTATTTAGTTTGCATAAAGCAGGATAAAATGTTACTACTACTTTACTGGTAGCAGTTCGGTCCTGGCGACCCCTACAAGTGGCAGCGATCGCGTGCCATGTTGCCCGAATAAAGTGGAAGGCAGAAATGGTGGTGTGTGCAGGGTATTAGCGCCACACGCGGCGCAGCGAACCCAATTTGTTATACCTACTCGTACCTACAACATACATATATACTACGATACGCGTGATGTTGCATTGTATAAGTAATCAAACAATACAAAGCTAAATAGCAAGCAATTTTAGGGAAACTACTAAGTCGTTTTATTACTTTTATCAAAATTGATACCTGCTAAAATATAACATTATCTTTCAAAATTTGTGACATAATAAAAAGTCCAACTCAAAATCAATTTATGTTTCGAATCGCTTAGCAAACTCCGGAATCAAATCAAACTTAACTCCTTAAAAGCTATAATTGCGGTATTTATAATTAAATTGGTTTGGGGCTGGGAAAGGGCCCTTTCCTGGCTTGTAATTTTCTTTGGAAAAACTTGAACCCTTCAAAGGCGTCAAAAGAATGTCGGTTTTTTGTTCGACACAATATTGGGTTCGGGTTAAATGTCCTTGTGGAATTTTCAGTAGCCTCATTTATATTTCTTTCGTTTCATTTCGATTGGCTGTTCCGTATTCAAAGAGGGTATCACTATGCGCCGCGAGCCTTGCTACTAGTCAACGGATCAGCACACACCAAGGTGCTCACCCCCACCTATGTTTAAAATTTATCGCACAATAGAAAGAAGAAAAGTAAAAATGGCGGTCCTAATGCCATTAAGGCATTCTCTGACTTCCAATCAAGCAAAGGGCTAAAAAGATACTTCTAGAAGCATTTAACACAGGATAATTTAAGTAGGTATTTAATGAGTCGTAAATCAATAACCTACATATTGACAATGTACATAAAATAAAACATAAGTACCCTTGTAGAACATCAGACAGGTAAACCCACTTTTCTGTTTTCCATATGAACTGCTAAGTTTTTGTTTGTCGGGTCAGCTACTTGCAAATAAAATTTCTATGAATCGTAAAACTATCCAACTATCGTCCAGTCCACGACTGTGGTCCAAATAAACTCGAAGATCACTCGTTAATGTTATAACAATTATTACTTATGAACATTAACTCTTAATTTGATAAAAAAAAAGTTAAGGCCGATAGTTCAATTCTCGGTTGAATAGAGCAAACAATTCTCGTTTGAAAAAAATGAAAAAATATGGTCAAAGAGTTTTTATGTATACAAATAAGGGCCAAGATGAACAATTTAACTAAACAAATTTTTAATAAAAACGTACGAGTATAAAATCGATGATTGAATATTTAAATCTAGATAGCAATAAATAAGTTTTATTTTTTTATTGTTGGGTGCTTATCATAATATAGTTGGGTAATTTAACGAAAAATATGACGCATTTTCCAGCTACACGGCTCCTTTGTATGCCACAGTCCTGGAAAATCTCATGCTCCTTCATTAATTACCGGAGTCAATATTATTTGTACTCAGCCTGTTTGCCGGCCGCCTAATTGCTGTCGTGTCCTGTTCTCTTTGGCCATCTGGACACGGTCTAATTAACTTGACTATAGAATAGAATATAGGATGGTAGGGTAGGAAATTCCATGTATATCTGTACCTACGTAAAGGTGGATAGTAATATAACTCGGTATCTCGACTTCTAACTATATTAAAATCTTACAGGAAATGGGTATTATTAAACATCTTTGACCTTATTACTTAAAAATGACAGTAACTCAATGATGAACAAACGAATGAAGTGAAATGAAACGAATAGAGAATGGTGAAGAAAAGGAGCTGGTAAAACGTAGGCTTTTTTCCCTAAATCGACGGAGACCCGCTGTCACGGTGCTCCTATTTCTGCGTGGATTGCTTTTCGGCCATTTGGAGATACCTTACGAACCTAACCTTTTGTCCCCGTTGCAATATTATCACCATTGTCTAATTATCCGTCTTTTATATGCATATGCCTAGATTTTTCCAAAAAAATAATTTAACAAATCATTCTAGGATATTATGCATGTTTATTTAAAAAGCGAAGTACCTTTAGATTTAATTTTCTCTGTTTAACAATGCAGACGATAAAACAATTTGTACGGTCAGCATGGAAAATAGCTGTCAATTTTATGGCGTATGTCCAATTGAATACAAAAATTGACAGCTATTTTTGACGTTGACTGTACTTTTACGGAGCCCAAAATCCTTGCCAATCTTCATAAGAATTCCAGCTAATATGCATATGTATGTCATGTAAAGAATGTATTTCATGATTTATAAAATCTTGCTCAAGAGTACGGGCCGCCCTTATAAAGGTCTTTATTAAACCCTTGGCTTTTTACAAGGGCTTTGCTTTTGGAACACTGAACCAATATTATTTTCTCAGAAACAAAGGTTGAATGTTATTTTAGGGTTCCTTGGTATAGGTTGCCGTCACTACCCTAGGCTATTCTGGGCTTTGAGCAGAGGTTACGTTTATGAGGGATCCTAAAACATGAATAATGTTTCTCCAGGTCAAGTTGAAAGTAGAATAAAATAGATTATCTATTTTGTTAAAGCTGGTTCGAATCCCGGATTTTTGGAGAATCTTTGAATGCAGTTTTATATCTTTTTTTAATAAAAGAATGTGTCATTTTAGTAAAATAATTCGACATAAGGATTCAAGGCAGTTTCCCTCAAAGGGTCCTAAATTTTTTCCGTTCTGTATACCTATACGAATAGGTTAAGTACCTACAGATCAGGCACGGCGCTATTTTTCCTATGGCATCCTTTCACTTTAGCTTCAAACCCATTGGCCTCACCGAACAAACGTTATCCCTATGAAATAAACTTTGCCTTTGAATACGGGCCGATATCTGCACCTAATAAACCTAAAGCATTACCAGTATAAATCTCGCAGATTGCACACGTGTGGAAAGGCCTACATTTTGCACGTTTTCCCCAAATACTCGAGGAAACGCGTTTAACGTGGCTATAAACACACCGTTAACGGCTCGATTCGCGTAATTACAGGATTAACTGTCAGCTGGCACAGATATTAGAGAAAGGTAAGCCACCTTGCCAAACAGATTAAATCAAATTTACTTGTATGTGTCATAAAAGCTGACACGGTGGTTACAAATTTACAACACGCGTTCAGTACTCCTACCGTGAGTTTACGTGACTGCACTCGCTAATAGCGACAGCGTAAATTATTTTTATGGAGAACTAGCTTTTGCCCGCGACTACGTCCGCGTGGAACTTGGAAGTATGGAAGCAACCTCGAACAACACGATAGATATCCACCTAATCACCTTAATTAACAAAAGGGATTATTAAAAGTGCCTAAGCAAATTTAAGAGCAATTGTGCTTTTGGTCTAATCATTACATTTCCTACAGGGTCATCAATGTCATCATGAATTACTTACTCACTTTTCAATCTTTTTAGGGATAATTTCCAAGATGAAAGCTATCCTATGTCCTTCCTCGGATCTTAAACTATCTCCATGCCAAATTTCATCAAAATCGATTCAGCGGTTTAAGCGTGAAGAGGTTACAGACAGACAGACACACTTTCGCATTTATAATAGTAGTATGGATGGATAGTACAGCGCCGCCAGCGTTTACTTTGTGAACTACGATTCGCCATACAAATCCTTTACGCACTCTTTAGCGAGTACTGTCACTCTAAACTCATGGTACGGGTACAGAACCACGTGCTTGGTGGCAGATTGCGCTGTTATTTCAATAGCCTATAGGAGTATTCTGCCGTGGTAAATTAAAAAGCGACCCTTTTGTATGGAGCTCCATGCCAAAAGGTCGCCTTCTACCTTAGCACGGCAGTATTCCAGTGCTGAGTAGAGGCCTCTCCCTTAGATTTGTACAGGACCGACAGGGCTAGCATATCTTGCTGTGACTTTGCTTGTCGCGCACCTCAGCGTCACCTGTCTTGCTCGCACGTTATTGAATAGAAAGTGTAGGCAGAATATGTCGCGTGTCGCCTTTTCCAAGCGTGGAATGTAATGGAATACCATGAAAAAAAAATTGCGATCGATCGAAATCGAGCGGTGCACTGTGCTGTACGGGCAGTCTCTCTCTCTCTCTCTCTCTCTCTCTCTCTCTCTCTCTCTCTCTCTCTCTATGGTCGCTCCCTCATGACTGAGGATCGTGGTAATCGGTGGTTGTGGACAGAGATGTTCTCAAGAATGTTTGTTGTTATTTATAAATTGTATTTGTCTTGTTTCCTTTTGTAAACTTTTATTGGTGTGCAATAAAGTATTGTTGTATTGTATTGTATTGTTTCCCGATTTGTATAGGCAATGTGTTCGAGAACGTTCTTTCCCCATACATATCGGGAAACGTTATGGGGAACGAACGGCACATCTCTAGTTGTGGATGCTCTACGTCTAGTTTATGTGATGTGCCTCCACCGGTGCCTGTTCATTGCTTCTCTGAAGTCTAGCAAAACTTGGTTGAAGAAGCCATTCACTTGATCGGTCCATCTGGTTAGTACAGTCAGTAAAAGTAGCTGAAAATATTACTACTGGCTTATGTAATAATCTATACTATACTTATCACCTACCTTTGATGCTGACTGTACTATGTGTGTGTTTTACTGCCTTACGTACAGTTTAAAATCGAGAAGCGTTATGTTTTAACTACACGTTTTGCATACGAGTATCTGTGACAAGCGATTCTGTATCGCGACAAATACTACCTGTCACTTTCCTTTCAATACCGTGCGAGCAAGACAGTTGCCACTGAGTCGCGCGCAGATATCCTAGCCTCGCTGGTGTTGGTGGCCTTAAGAGCGATGCTCTACTTGTCTATGTCCGCTAGGCTTATACTGTTCTGCCTAACGTGACACTTCCGCTGTTAAACAGTGAGTTTAGAGGGTTCTGTAAATGTCTCGGTGAAGAATATACCCATAAATCTTCGCCTCCCGTTTTAACCCAGACTTCATGTAAACAAAGCGAAAATCTGATCAGAACAGCTTTCTGGCTGGAATTAACCAAACTTTTATGCCAATAATAACTTTTAAGTACTCTCGGATAATAATGTGAAGACTCCGTATTAGTTTGACTTTTGAACACTGCAATACGCAACCGCATATACCATCTTCTCAGGTTGGATTCGACGAAACTTTTATTATAAGAACTAAATAGAAGCTACAAGTTCGTACGGTACGCGTAATTTTTTTTAAACCGTAGTCGGATAAAAAGTATGCCATAATCATCTTTGGATGTCCAACTATCCCTGTACCGAAATTGGTTAAAGTTTGTCCAGCCGTTTCGGCGTGATGAGAGGACAAAGGAGATTATGAAAACAGATGGCGCCCAGGCTGGCACGGCGCCGCGACTGTGTGAAAGTGACGGGCGATGCTTTGTCGCGAGACAAGAGTCGCGATGCGTAATTGTACTATACGGGCAGATATAAAAAGTGATGCGAAGTGACTCGAGGTAGGTAGTCGATCGGTACAATGACATTATAGGAACACTAGGTAACAACGCTAGTGGATAGAGTAGTGTATAAACATCTTTATACAATAAAGTGGCATGGCACCGTTGGTTTCTCGTCAGTTGCCATTGTGACTTGGTCTCCCCTTTTTACTTACCATCAGGCGAAGTGGATGGCTCCACTATGTTGTGCCGTTACAAAAAAAAAGTGTCCCCGCCACCCGCCCGCTGCGCTATTCTATTACTACGACTGTGGGTACTTACTAGACGTCAACGGAAGCGGACAGGTCGTGTCGTGGTCCACAGTAAACGTTGTTTTATTGAATCTATTCCCGCCTTGAAACCCTGGGCAGGTATATAGCCACATTGCAGATCTCTCCGAGATATCAAAGCGATATATTATGCAATTAGGGCTCCGGTTTAAGTGTCGATTTCCCACAAATCCCATAACAGTTGGTAGTAGCAGCTCTAATATTAGAAGAGTAAACATCCTTCTTACAGCACGTGTGCTCAAGACGTAAACATTGCTATGAGCTCACCGCTTGCAAACTGATTATAGACCGAGACATAACCGCCAGTATCACTACGTGATCAAGTACCGTCATTACACTATATACGCATTCAAATACATACTCTTTATTGCACACCTCCAACATCAAGGAATATATACAAGTTATACAACACAACATGAAATACATTAAAATAGCAGCCAGAGGTAAACAGGCGGTCTTATCGCTAAATAGCGATCTTTTCCAGACAACCTTTAGGTAGTGGAGTAGTTGAAAAATTAATGTTTGACAAATTCGTGGTATGTTGCGTCTTGTTTATCCCTGATATGATTATATAAGTGAAGTAGTCGTATGGTTGAAATTTTTAAGAGGCCTAAATTAAAGTTCTAGACTAGGAAATGGAAACTCGTATCTTTTTCGCTCGTCACAATAACAATAGAGTTAAAAAAAAAACATTTTTGTGACAAGCTTTCATAGCCGACTGTACTTTTCTTTGAACATCCATCAATTGCTCACTGACATATGATACTAAGGACCCTAAACTCGGTAGGATTGCATTATCTATTACAGAGTTTCTAGAGCCACCTTCCGGCTTCATCAGACCAGCCTCATGGTACCATATTATTGTATTGTCATCAAAGGTAAAATAGTATAGTAAAAAGTTAAAGTTATCTGCTTCAACATAGACCTGCAAGATTCCACCCGAACAAACATAGTTACATAGATACATATTTACATGCAGTTAAATAAAAGCTTGTAAAAAGGTATGCGTTTCAGTTTATTTTACTGTACATGTTAGCGATCAGAGGGTCGAGTGCAAGTCCGCTTTTAGAGCATTAAATGTCACGAACGTGATAATGTTGTTTATTAATAGCATTAAAGTTTTTCAAAGGGCAATGGAGCAAACTTTGATTGGAGTTTTCTTCCCTGACCGTATTAGAAATGAGATGACAGCGCTCCCGCAGCTCAACTAAACTTGGCGACTTACGTCGCGCGACATAGCATCGCCCGTCACTCTCTCACAGTACTGCAAAGAAAGAGACAGGTATTATTTCTCGCGCAAGAAAAGGTCGCGTGTCACTGTTGTTGTAAATATTTTGTTCTGCCATCGCCTTCTGTGCATCACCTACTCATTGTGTGGTTTATATTGATCAACTCTACTACCCGAAGATTGTCTGGAAGAGATAGCTCTTTAGCGTTAAAACCGCATGTTGTCTACCGTTATTAAAATTATTGTATCTGTGCCTATTTGCGGAAGAGACCGGGAATCGAACCCGGTACCTCTGGATTGCCGGTCCAGCGTGTTAACTTCTCCACCACCCTAACGATTACCCCACTCTCCACGTCCCTAGATAACCTTTCGAATTTTTCCTTATGCTTTGCGTATCGATATTTGCATTGTTTATTTGTAATGAACTTGAATATTTGTTCCTGGGTCATGGATGTTATCTATATATGTTTTTATATATTATATATATCGTCGTCTAAATAGTACCCATAGTACGAGTTTTGCTTAGTTTGCGACTAGGTCGATTTATATAAGACTAGCTTTTGCCCGCGACTACGTACGCGTGGAACTTGATAAAAGGGATTATTAAAACCACCTAAGCAAATGTAGGAGCAATTGTGCTTTTGGTCTAATAATTACATTTCCTACAGGGTCACCGCACCCCAACAGAAATGTTCACTCACTTTTCAATCTTTTAGGTATAATTTCCAGGATGAAAACTAGCCTATGTCCTTCCTCGGATCTTAAGCTATCTTTATGCCAAATTTCATTAAAATCGCTGCAGCGGTTTAAGCGTGAAGAGATTACAGACAGACAGACACACTTTCGCATTTATAATATTAGTATGGATTGTCCTTTAATAGTCAGCGGCTCCGCCCGCGTGGAATTCGGTCTGTGTCAGTAAGCTGCTAATACCTCACCGTTTAAACCATCCCTGGAATACGACAAACATTTTAAAACCAAAATCAGCTAAATCTGCCCAGCCGTTCTCGAGTCTTAGCGAGACAAACGAACAGCGATTGATTTCTTAAATGTTCACGATAATTCTTAAGAGGCCTTATTCCGTTTAAAAGCTGATTGTTTTTGACACTTTTCTCTATGATGAAACATATTTCGTAACATATTATTGAATAGTGCGTGTAAAGCGCACATCCTAGGGTATGGCTAATGCGCATAAGCATTTCAAAAACGTAATATGACGCAGACGGCGCTCCAGTAGTGTAAAGAATTAAGGGATGAAAGATTTGGTGCTTACATTGTAGTAGATCGCATTCAATTTTTCTTTCTTAATGTACCTTTCTGTCATCCATACTAATATTATAAATGCGAAAGTGTGTCTGTCTGTCTGTCTGTCTGTTACCTCTTCACGCTTAAACCGCTGAACCGATTTAGATGAAATTTGGTATATAGATAGTTTCAGTCCCGGGGAAGGACATAGGATACTTTTCATCCCGAATAAATTTTGTGGTCCCCTGGGATGAGCGGGTAACACCGCGGGGCACAGCTAGTTATTTATAAAAATAAAAATGTGGTATTACCACATAAAAAATATGAATCGATAAAAAGATTCTATATAAATATTATTGATGTTACTACCTATTACAGGGCTATTGCGATTTATGGGTAGAGGTATATATTAGAAGCCTACAGTTTGAATTTTTCATTGATAATTTTTGGTTCAAAAACTACTCGAAATTGACCAAATTCACGCGGAAAATTAGTTTTTTGAACTTATTTTCGACTGCACGCAACGAAAGCATGAAATAGCTATGTTACTACCGAGAACTCGGGGAAAAGTATTATTCACTTTAAAAACTTGGTTGACATTATCAATATATTTGTCATAAAAACAATAAAATATATTTTTTAAAGGAATAAGGCCACTTAATCGGTGATCGGGAGTAGAAAAATATTGATATCCAGCTAAAATTAAACTAAATCGGCAAGGTCTCGCGCAATTACCTCACTGTTTAATCAATTAAAATTAAAACCTAATACATAATTTAAGCTTATAACCACTACATACACGGTCATCCTACATATCGTCAAGTGCCATCGCTTTGGCGGGAAATTTTAACGAAATTATCTACGGCCTTGTTTATGTAATGACAATGACAAGTTATTACTCATAAATTGTCATTGCCATTAAATTATTAAAGAGGTTGTAAACTCACAGCTACAGATCAGTAGGGTGACAAGGAATTTAAAACAAACTTGGTTTCAAAATAAAAATTATCATCAAAAAATAAAAGTTTGTTTTCATGTAATTACGTATTCATATTACGACTTCAACGTGACCGCCATCAATTTACTTAGTTAGAAAAGTTGGTACCTGATCACCGATTAAAAATAATCGTGTATAGATTTTATTTATATGCAAATCCCGAGTGTACACAACACATTGGTGTGCGTGTCCGACCCCGTTTGCGCTACTTGTAGTTTGAGGGACACTAAGTAGAACCGCCTTCAGCTTTAATTTCCTTGACAAATAAATCTCTTCGCGCCCCGTTTATTAATATTGCCACTCAGAATGTTTGACCCAAAATGTCTTTAACTAGAATTCACTACATATTTCGCTCTTGTATGTTTAACTTAGGGCTTGTGCTCAAATCACGCGAGGTTTTTTCGCCTACTTTTTGACCATGGTGATATTTGTTGAGGTTCTTTGTCGGTAGAATAGACTCGCTATTGTGAAGTATTTAACAAGTGAAGATTAATTTTTAAAGAAAAGAAGCAGAAGTATCTACTCATGTGGTATTTTTTCTTAGTTTTTTCACTGTATAAAAATACACGTGAGGTCTCCTTATACCCTCCAACGTCATCTGTCGAGATTTTTTCGGGACGCTCCACCCTCCCCCTATCGAACGATGATTTGTGCACAAGCCCTTATTATGTGTCTATTCAATGTAAACAGTATGATACAAGTTTGATAGTATTTGTACTTCAGCTTGTCAGTATATAACTATTGTAGTATTAGATAGACTAGCATGTTGTTTCTTTATCGAGAAATTTGCGTTTTTCTCTTTAGTAATACACAAAATAAAGACGTACTTATTCAAATTACTGCTGTTGTTAGTATTTTCATGTAAACATATGGCTGAAGGGGGATTTCTCGTTGAACATAGTTGTATACAGTCTGGTGATCATGGATAAGTTCAACAAATAAATACAGTGCGGTTTTAAATTCAATGTGATTTGCGTTTTATACCTGTCTCGCTCACTTATAAGCGATCCAGATAAGAACCTCTCAGTTTTCACCCGAACCCGAATCGCAATCTGAGTTCTCACGGACTTGTAAAGGGGTAAACATCATATTTTATGCAATAAAATGCCGACGGTTATAAAAAAAAATTAAAGCGTGTGCCTCTTGAGGTTCACCAAAAAAAAGACGCTTTAAAAAAAAATAACTACCTAGTATTCTTTTGTTTTGTGATTATGACGGGTTAGTTATATTAGAAGTGCTGAAATCACATTGCCATAAGGGCCAAAACACAATTACAAGACACGACATCGCATCGTCGTAGTTACGACGCGACATCGTGCCACGGTAACCTATGCCCTAACGCGTTGACTAACACGAATACGCCCCGGTCAATCAATACGAGTAGTGGAACCTCTCATCTTTGATTGAGGTTGGAGCCAGACCAGTCGCCATGTTGGAGAAGCCAACTTTGCGAAATGATTTAAAAAGTGTTCGTTACCACAAAAAATATTTATTTACATACTAAAAAAAATAAAAACAAAGATTAGTAAATAAAAACTTAAACTAAATACTAATAACAACGATGTACAAAAACAGCTAAAACTAAAATACACAACAAAAAATGTGGAGTGCGGGTAGTATAGCACTATAATATTTTTTTAATATTGGTACTAACTGGAACAATTGACGTAAATAAAAAAAAAAAGTAAGTATAGTGACTCAAATGGGGACACGTTAACTAATAGAACGCAACTGCATTAAGTCAAGTAAATACTGGGCTTCTTTCAGAGCTGTTTGAGCGCTCCAGGAAATTAAACAAGTCTCTAGTGTTAGAATGTTCGAGGTGACTTAGAAATGAGTCCTTTTGTTAGGGGAAATGTCCGAGTCATTTGATAATGGCGTTGTATTTGTAGATACAACGCAACTGCTCTAAATGCATCCTGTATAGTGGTAAAATGGGTGTCCCCATTGTCCACGGTAAAACGGGGACACGGTATGAAATATAACTGCATTGCACTCCTTCAAGTAAATACTGGGCTTCTTCGAAAGCTGTTTGAGCGCAGCAGGAAATTAAATAAGTCTCTAGTGTTAGACCGTTCGAGGCCAGTTAGAAAGAAGTTCAAGAGTTCTTTTGTAGCGGAAAATGTTAGACGTAGGTATTTTATAATGGGGTTTCACTGTTGATTATAAATACAGAATGGATGTTACGTACATACAATTCAGATCTAAAAATATCCCCCTTATGTTATAAAACTGAAAGTTTGTTTGTGAGTGTGTATGTCGGTTAACTTCACGCCGAAACGGCTGGACAGATTTGCATGAAATTTGGAACGGAATTAGTTGGGTTTCGTAAATTAACGCATAAGCTACTTTTAATTCCAAAAAAACATGTTTCTCGTAAGTTAATGTTTTAAAGCCAGCGAACCCGCATGTGCCGCCAAATGGGGACTTTTTAACAAACAGAACGCAATTGCACCCTTACCATGAGTTTACGGTGACCGAACTCGCTAGCGACTCCATAAACGGTTTGTATGGAGATTGTTCTACAAAGTAATCGCTACGGGAGTTGTACTATTTCCATACAAATCGTTGACGCTGTCGCTACAGAGTACGGTCACGTTAACTCATGGTAAGAGTACTGCAGTAAGTCAAGTAAATACGTGTAAATACTGAGCTTCTTCGAGAGCTGTTTGAGCGCAGCAGGAAATTAAATAAGTCTCTTAGTGTTCGAGGTGAGTTAGAAATGAGTTTAGAGTTCTTTTGTTAAGAGAAATGTCGGAGGTATTTTGTAATGAGGAATTAAAGTCTTGTCGACGTAATTATTATAATTTTAAAAATGTTTTATCAATTAATATAATACGTATGTCGTATGTCGTGTAGATAGATATTGGTAGGGAATAAATTCGTTTTGATTTGTGTTTGCATCATTTTGTTTGTCTATGATGTATAATCATGCACCGATTACATATTTTTGTTGAACCCAGTTGGTTGACTGGTAGAAAATGTCTTAAGGCATTAAATCTGCCATTTGTACTTATTTTGTATATTGGGGAATAAAGTTTAAGTAATAATCCATTACATAGGTACCTAGGGCGAGGCCTTAGGCCTTTGTGGCGAGTCATGGGGGAGGCCTATGTTCAGCAGTGGACGTCTGTGGCTGATAGATATACCTAGGGTAGTGAATTCGTGAATGTTCTAGAACCGAAATTACTAAAAGACGTTTAAAGGAAAACAAATTAAAATGTATAAGGTCGAGATACTACAGTGATTACTATGATAAACCAAAGGTTGTCTGCAAGAGATCGCTCTTTAGCGCTAAGACCGCCTATTGTCAACCATTTATAAATTAAGTTTTCAATTGTAACAGAGAGTAATCCAAGTTTTTGATATCCTAGGTAAACTGAGAACTAACGAGCTCCTATCTTATTGCCGCTGTCAACTGCGGACTAAACTAGCATCCCCTTTTAGTACCATGTCGTTATCACTAACTCGACACATTCAGACCGCCACAACATTACTACGGCACTGCGACAAAGTTCTAAAATGGCCGGATACTTCTGCTAGCTCATATGTGACTTATCATCACACTAATATCATAAAGGCGAAAGTTTGTGAGTGTGTTTATGTGTCTGTTCGTTACTTCTTCGCGCTCAAACGGCTTGACTAATTTTGATAAATGTTTTTATGAACGTAGCTGATGGGCTCCATGGGCGGATATAACCCTGGGTTAACACATATGCTACTTTTTATCCCGAGAAAGTGTAGTGTTCCGGTCCGATGAGAACCGCGCGGCGCACCTAGTATCAATAGGTACAAGTCTATGCCAGCTTGAGACACTAATTCGCATCATTTTCTAAATTAATTATAAGTTTATTTCATACACTTCAAAATTAAGTCAAGTTTGATAAGTTCGGAATTCGGAGTTGTTAGAAGTGTGGGATACTCTCCCACAAATCACGTTTAAAATTATATATTTTAACATATTTAAACTATTTACATTTATATCTATTTAATACAAAAGGTTTACAATTATTATAATATTTAATTACATATATTTATAACATTATCTACACACACATACATTCCATATATATATTTACACACAAACAATAAGATACACACAATGTTTACATTTCGTCCGTCAATACAATATTGACGTGCCGTCTGGTCGAGTTCACTGGAGCCGCGCCCGCGCTGCAAGTTTCTTTGTTCGCGGAGCCCGGTTTGCTTAGATAAGGTTTGTGACGTGCGACTAGTACTTACGGCGGCCGACCGGCGAGCGCCCCGCACCGCCAGTCGATGCACCTATCTGACGCGAAGCGCATGCCGCTCTCGACCGTTATTGCTATACGATTTCTATCGCTTTCGCTTTCATTTATTACCGTATGCTGTATATTTATATTGTTTCTTCCTTCCGTGCTATTTCTTCTGTGTGCCTATCTTCGAACTTTGGATATACCTTCTGTGTTGTGCTATTTATTTAGACATTATACGTAGTGGAGTTAAAGTGGTTGTTTACATTACTTCTACCACCTAACAACCCTACAGTGGTGACCCCTGAAGGACACATTACCAGGCTGAAGATTCGTCTAGAAAACCGTACGTAGAAGATTCGAGAAACATGAGTAACGGTACCGGTCAAAACAGCAACGCCCAGGCCCCACAACCGAGCGGCTCTGCAGAGCGCGTTTCCACTGCACCTCCGTCGGATGTTTTTAAAGTTGGAGTGCGTGTTCCACCTTTTTGGCCAGAGGAACCGGAGATATGGTTCTCACAAATCGAAGGTCAGTTTGCAATAGCCGGCATAACTAGTGACGTCACGAAATTTCACTACGTCATCAGTCAACTAGATCGACAATTTTCTAAGGAGGTAAAGGATATTATAACGAATCCACCGGCCAACGACAAATACCTCAAGCTTAAAAGCGAACTAATCAGCCGACTCAGTGACACCAAGGAACGGCAGATACAGCAGCTTCTTCATCATGAGGAACTTGGGGATCGCAAACCTTCCCAGTTCCTGCGACACCTTCAAGGGCTGGCAGCCAAGCGCATCACGGACGACGTTCTTCGCATGATGTGGACCGACAGGCTACCTCGGAGTATCCAGACTGTACTCGCGGGGCACCCTACAGCATCGCTGGACATCCTCGCAGACCTCGCGGATAGGGTCCACGACATTGGCCCACGTTGCGCATGCTCGTCACACGTCGCTTCTGCGAGCTACAACACCGGGTGCAGTCAACCAGGCTCCAGCAACGATGCCTTGGCGAAGGAAATCGCCGAGCTCAGGAAGCAGGTGCAGGCCTTGAGGACACAGGACAATCGCAGAGGCAGATCACGATCACGGAATCGCGGCCGCTCCGGCAAGCAGACCAGATCCAACACTAGATCCCAGTCTAGTTACCGGAAGTACCCGACTTGCTGGTACCATTCTAAGCATGGCGCGAACGCAAATAGGTGCGTGCAGCCATGTGACTACGGGAAGTCGGGAAACGCCGCGGGCAGTCGGTAATGGCGACAGCTGATAGCCCTGTTTCTTCTGGTCGCCTGTTTGTCACCGACAGAAGGTCGAAGGCGCAGTTCTTGGTCGACACCGGCAGCGACCTCTGTGTCTTCCCCAAGTCATTTCTGCGCGAGCGTCGAGCACCAACGGACTACAAGCTCACAGCAGCCAACGGGACGACCATCGACACCTTCGGTTTTGCGCATCTTAACCTAGACCTCGGACTTCGACGCGAATATCCATGGCGTTTTGTTGTTGCTAATGTTACAAAACCTATTATAGGTGTTGATTTTTTATCGTTTTATAATTTAATAGTAGACTGTAGAAACCAGAAACTAGTTGATAACACCACTAGCTTAGCTTCATCTGCTATTAATGCTTCTTGCGACGATATATTTTCTGTAAAGGTCTTGACTGGCGTGTCTTGCTTTCATCGCTTATTATCACAGGAATTTCCTGAAATCACGCGACCAGCCGGCACGCAACGCACAATACCACACAACACACAACACCACATTCGCACCACTCCAGGTCCCCCAGTATCCTGCGCCCCGAGACGACTTGCTCCAGACAAGCTGAAGGTAGCAAGGCAAGAATTTGAAGGTATGTTGGCTAACGGTACGGCCCGACCCTCCGAGAGCCCCTGGTCTTCACCGCTGCACTTGGTGCCGAAAAAAGACAACGGCTGGCGTCCGTGTGGCGACTACCGTCAGCTCAACGCTCGTACCATACCCGACAAATACCCAATTCGTCACTTGCATGACTTTTCTCATAGCATATCTGGTTGTAAGATCTTCAGCACAATTGATCTTGTAAAGGCTTACAACCAGATACCTGTATGTCCAGAGGACATCCCAAAGACGGCCATAACGACCCCGTTCGGAATGTTCGAATTCCCCTTCATGAATTTCGGACTTCGGAACGCGGGTCAATCATTTCAAAGGTTTGTTGACGAAGTAACACGTGGTCTAGACTTCGTCTATTGTTACCTCGACGATTTTTTAATCTTTTCCAAAGACGAGGAACAGCACAAACAACACCTGCGCGAAATATTCACTAGACTTCGGGACTACGGCATGGTGATAAATGTGTCTAAGTGCGTCTTCGGCGTTCCCCAGGTAACTTTTTTAGGTTACTTGATCTCGGAGAGCGGTACCAAGCCCCTAGGCACTAAAGTCGAAGCCATACGTGACTTTCCGCCTCCTAAGGATGTTAGGCAGCTGAGAAGATTTTTAGGTATGGCCAATTTTTACAGGCGATTCCTGCCTCGTGCCGCCCAAATCCAAGCACCTCTCAATTCACTCCTAGGCGGAGCAGTCAAAGGTTCTACGCCCATTAACCTTACCGGTGATGCTCTCAAGGCTTTCCAAGATACCAAGGAAAGCCTATCCAATGCCGCCTTGCTAGCTCATCCAGACTCGCGAGCAAAGCTGGCATTGGTTACAGATGCATCTGACGTATCTTTGGGCGCAGTATTGCAGCAGCAGCTACCAGACAAGGTATGGCAGCCGTTAGCCTTCTTTTCCCGGAAGCTGAGCCCGTCCCAGACAAAATATTCCCCGTACGATCGTGAATTACTCGCGATCTACGAGGCAATTAAATATTTCCGGCATATGCTAGAGGCGAGACACTTCATTGTCTATACTGACCATAAGCCAATCAGTTTTGCTTTCCACGAAAGGAAACATAACTGTTCGCCTAGGCAGTATAGGCACTTAGATTACATTTCCCAGTTCACAACCGATATCAGGCACATATCTGGCAAAGATAATGTTGTGGCCGATGCCTTATCTCGGATTGAGGAACTGGAAATGCCTCTAGATCTCGCTGACCTAGCTAAATCTCAGACGTCTGACCCTGAACTCGCCGAGTACTTGACCTCGTCTTCACTACGCTTGGTAAGGATGACATACCCGGGAAGTCCGGAACCTCTGTACTGCGACGTCAGTACGCCGACTCCCCGACCATTTGTTACTAAGCCGTATCGCAAAACCATCTTCAACAGTCTCCATTCCCTAAGTCACCCTGGAGCCAACACGACTGCTAAGATAGTAGCGCAGCGTTTCGTATGGCCCAGCGTAAGGAAGGACTGCCGAGACTGGGCACGAGCTTGTTTACCGTGCCAACGAGCAAAGGTAAGCCGACACGTATCTGCACCTTTAGGTACCTACGAACTACCTCGTGCTCGCTTCCAGCAGGTACATATTGACCTTATTGGCCCCTTGCCTATGTCTCAAGGTTACCGCTATTGTTTGACCGCCATTGATCGCTTCACACGATGGCCGGAGGTCATGCCAATAGCGGATATTACAGCGGAGACAGTGGCAAAAGCCCTACTTGCTGGCTGGATATCCAGGTTCGGGTGTCCTACAGATATTGTGACAGATCGTGGTCGACAATTTGAGTCCACACTGTTCCAATACCTCGCCAAAGTCATCGGCTTCAAACACAAGCGGACAACGGCGTATCACCCTGCATGTAATGGAATTGTGGAGCGCTTCCACAGACAGCTCAAAGCCGCCATTACATGCCACGCTGACAGCAATTGGTCCGAGACATTGCCCCAAGTCCTTCTCGGCATACGAAGCGCCTTCAAGGAAGATTTGCAAGCTTCCTCTGCCGAATTATTATACGGCGAGCCTTTGCGCCTTCCAGGCGAATTTTTTGACCCAAGCGTACCCGGTACCACGGATATTACCGACTTCACTGCCAGGTTACGCTCATTTGCCTTCAAGCTGCAACCGACTCCAGCTTCACGCCATAATAAGGACAAGATCTTTGTGTTCAAGGAATTAGCGACGGCAGAACACGTCTTCCTGCGTGAAGACGCTTCACGTCCTCCTCTGACACCTGCATACTCAGGTCCACACAAAGTGTTAGACAGAACCGATAAGGTTTTCAAACTTCTCATAAAAGGAAAACCGGTTTCCGTCACAATAGACCGCCTAAAACCGGCATATTACCTGTCGGACGGCCTTGATTCAGCCAAGGATCAGGATACCGTCGAGCCTGTCAAACCACCAGACATAGCTCGCCAAGCACTAAATAAAAAGGTGAGTCTGAATCCTAATCCTAACTCGGTTCCCTCAAACGTACCTAGAACTACCCGTTCAGGAAGACAAGTACGTTTCCCGGACTATTATCGCCCCTAACCAGGTCTCTGGAGGGGAGTGATGTGGGATACTCTCCCACAAATCACGTTTAAAATTATATATTTTAACATATTTAAACTATTTACATTTATATCTATTTAATACAAAAGGTTTACAATTATTATAATATTTAATTACATATATTTATAACATTATCTACACACACATACATTCCATATATATATTTACACACAAACAATAAGATACACACAATGTTTACATTTCGTCCGTCAATACAATATTGACGTGCCGTCTGGTCGAGTTCACTGGAGCCGCGCCCGCGCTGCAAGTTTCTTTGTTCGCGGAGCCCGGTTTGCTTAGATAAGGTTTGTGACGTGCGACTAGTACTTACGGCGGCCGACCGGCGAGCGCCCCGCACCGCCAGTCGATGCACCTATCTGACGCGAAGCGCATGCCGCTCTCGACCGTTATTGCTATACGATTTCTATCGCTTTCGCTTTCATTTATTACCGTATGCTGTATATTTATATTGTTTCTTCCTTCCGTGCTATTTCTTCTGTGTGCCTATCTTCGAACTTTGGATATACCTTCTGTGTTGTGCTATTTATTTAGACATTATACGTAGTGGAGTTAAAGTGGTTGTTTACATTACTTCTACCACCTAACAACCCTACAGAAGTAAGGCTACGTCTCTGTCTGTAGCGGCAGGGTCCAAATATTATCATGTCTTTCGGGATTTACAAACTAAATAGTAGAAAATGAAATGAGGATGAAAAAGAATAATCCTATAATTTTATAATTATCAAAACGGTTTAAGAGGCCTTAGTCTTTTTAGAATGCTGATTGTTTTAGAAATTTTTCTCTGTGATCATGATCACACATGTTTCTTAACATTTTATTGATGTTACTACCTATAAGAGGGCTATTGGGATGTATTGGTATATATTTGAAACCTACAGTTTGAATTTATCACTGATAATTTTTGTTTCAAAAACTACTCGAAATAAAAAAAAAACACGCGGAAAATTTGTTTTTAGGGTTCCGTACCTCAAAAGGAAAAAACGGAACCCTTATAGGATCACTTTGTTGTCCGTCTGTCCGTCCGTCTGTCAAGACCCTTTTTCTCAGGAACGCGTGGAGGTATGAAGCTGAAATTTATATCAATTACTCAGGTCTACTGTCCCTTGAAGCTGTCAAAAAATCAAACTTCTAAGCCAACGCAATCAAAAGATACAGCCGTTTATGCCGCAAATTTTCGACACTTGCAAGGGAATCAAAACCTACAGGGTGCTTCCCGTGAACTCAGAATCTTGAAATTTGGTACGAAGCAACGTCTTATAGCATAGATAAAGGAATAATTACGAAAACCATAATTTTTTTTTTAATACCTAACTTTGCACCTAATTTATATGGGGCGCTATACATACCAGGTGCAAACTTAACTTAACCACTTAGGGATGGAAAGTGTTTTAACGGAACCCTCGGTGCGCGAGTCCGACTCGCACTTGGCCGGTTTTTTTAACTTATTTTTGACTGCACGCAATGAAAGCATGAAATAGCTATGTTGCTACCTAGAACTCGGGGAAAGGCATTATTCACTTTAAAAATGAAAGTATTTATTTATTTATTCAAATTAGTTGCACAGCATTACAGTAATTAAACTAAGGCACTGTGAACTACAAAATCCTACATAAAATAAACTTAAATCTAGTTGGATTTAGGCGACGTAACAGCGTGGCTCCGTGCCGTCGTCTGATCTGAATTATCATAATATGAAAAAAATAAATTTTAAAAGGAATAAGGCTTTTTAAACTCACGTAAAACTAGCTGCCCCTGACGAAGAGCTCCAAATAAGTTCGAAACATCGGGCCGTTCCTGGCAATTTTTACGTGAGTTTATACCGTTTTTTAAATGTAATTATTAAAGATGTCTAACGATAGTTTTAATAATATTATTAAGAATAACCCTTCTAACATGTCCACACGCGTCAGCCCCAGCATGCTGGCGGCGTTACCTCTTTGTATATGTAGTGAGAGAGATTCTCTGCCCGTCCAGCACAACTTGGCTTCGTGATTCTTGTCGCGCGAAATAGCATCGCCCGTCACTCTCCCACAGCACTGTGACAGATAGAGACAGGTAATATATCTCGAGCGAGAAAGAGTCGCTGTCAAAGTTGTGCTAGAGGTGCTGGTAGAGGCAAGCGCCAGCTCTGGGGTCTCCCGATGCGTCGATCAGCCGTTTCGACAAGGACATTCATGAAAATTCTCTTGTCATCTGACCTGAAGAAATAGTAGAAACAAATAGTCTGTATTTAGGCGCGTTTGGCTCGGTTTGTAGACACCTGCCTACTAAGCCGGCGGTCCCGGGTTCGAATCCCGGCCAGGGCAAATATTTGTGTGATGAACTCGAATATTTGTGCTTGGGTCATGGTTGTTATATGTATTTAAGTATATATTTATCTATATAAGTACGTATATCGTCGTCTAGTACCCAAGACAAGCAACGCACAAGCCTTCTTGAGCTTAATTTGGGACTAGATCGATTTGTGTGAGGTTGTCCGATATTTATTTATTATTATTTATTTATTTTACGTACGATACTTGACTAAGGATGTTTTTTCTATGACGTCTTTAATTTTCTCCGATGAATGTTTCGTATATACAGTGCTTGATATTGTTGTTTTCATTTTGCCAATATTTTACCTGAAATCAAACATTCTCACATTTATGGTTTTAAAAAGGTCATTAAATAGAAGTCATTATAGATTAGTAATTATAAAAACGGGTTCAACTCACTTAAAAACTGTCAGACCGTGATCCGCTCCTATAGAAGCCCTACCCTGCTATGTTATACAAATTATTCTACATACTTCATGCTCCTTTTTTCAGTTAAAGTTTGTCTCATATGTCTCCTCACAATTTCCTCTGTAACGTGGGAACTTGCATGTGTAACGTGCACTACGCACGTTTCATAAAGTTAAGACCAATGACAAGCATAGAAAGAGACGTCGGCAAGGAAGCTTTTTACGAGTGTGGCTTCGCTGATATCCTTCATGTATCAGGTTTCAAAAACGTGATTTAAAGAGCAGATTATCCGCTCTCACAGAGGCCACAACAACTTACTGCAAGTTGTGTTAGGGATGCTTTTAAGCGCCATTTCACTAAAGCGTGGCTACGTTGGCTTCGGCCGAACTTAATATAACTTTTTTGTTGGCCGGTAGTTTACTAACAAACCCGGATCTTCGGAACTAACTTAAGGGTAATTCGCCTTTCGGAAACATCGCTACTCGTTTTATCACGTTTCCTGGTTAGGGTTAGGACGTGTGCTGTTTGTTTATGTGTAATTTTGTAAGATGCTAGTTTTCTACGACAAGATAATTGATCTATTTTTTATGAAAAAAGCTGCACTTCGTTATTTAAGTAAGCCGTTTTGCACAGTGATAGTGTGGACCAAAATAAACGATTTCACTCAAGGGTAGATTAGTTTCACCCCTTAGAAACAGAGACGGCGACACTTAAACAACAAAAGTTTTAAAATGTCTAAATCCTGAACGGATACTCCGATTTTGACAATTCAGGTACCAGTCGGCAGATAAATATACCAATTTAACATAAAACATAGAAAAAAGGTAGAAACGCAGTTCTAAATACCAAAAAAAAATCCTGAAAAAAGATTGTGATTTTTTGGAATTTTACACATTAAATTGTAACTAGGTACATGGTACACTTTTATTTACTTATATTAATACCTATACAACCAATTCTACGCTTCCATCACAAATTAGTGCAGCTCCCGGACTAAAAGTCTCTATAACAAGTAGCACTAACTATTTAGCCCTTTAATTGTGTTAAAGTAAATTTCAGGATTGCAAAATCCTAATGCACTATAAAAAAGACTACGTACCGCAGAGAGATAAATTCGATGAAAAAGTTAGAGTCCAAATCAGTTCAGTCCTATTCAATATATCAACTGAAGTAGCTTAGGATCGGGAAACTAGTTTTCTAGACCAAGAGCCACTGACACAAATGGTTACACAAATCTAATATATTCCTATTGCGTTAGAAAGAGTCCCTAGCAATATGAAACCTATTTCGAGGATAGATTTAATAATATGCGCTCACTTTGGGCCTTATTTCTAAGGCATACGATTTGAATTCGTGGCATTTTTTTAAGGGTTGCCTTGTACAATATTTATATGCAAATGTCTAGGCTTGGGATCAAAGTTCGCTTTCCCTTAGTTTGTATTTCTGTAATTGTATTCTGTTTCGGTGTCCAATTGCGTTGATTTTCTTTATTTTCAGTTCCGTAAGTCATCTAAGTAGGTACTATTATACAGGATGTTCGGCACATGGACCGACAAAATTTTTTGGGATATAGTTGGGGTTATTTGCCATCTTTTCACCCTTGGACCTTGGGTCCTAAGGGTCACGGTTTTGGAGATATGATTTTTTAAATGTTGTTTCTCAAATTTCCCGAAATTCCGCCTTTAAACGTTCGTAACTTTTTTGTTAATGTATGTACTATTGTTTTGTTTTGTATTTAATACTTGGCAATACACACTTGTTCAAATAATAACAGTTATTATTCTAATTGATGGTCTCAGAGGGACGTACGAGGTATTTTATTTTACAAAAATACTGATTGTGTGAAAAAAATCCAACTTCGAAATTCAATCATGATAAAACTAAAGACAATAGAGGACTTCATTTTTTCTAAAAAAGTTCTCTAGTTTATGACCTTTCTAACGATATGCTACACACTGACAACAAATAAATCTGAGTCAAATTACGGGGATATTTCGTCAATAGGGCGGAAATTATTATGAATTTGCGAGTACAGAAATTTTATTTGTAACGCAACGGAACCTCATTGGAACACTGGCTGGCTGAATGACAGGCTGAAACCTACTTACCATCGGCTGGTTTTTTATTTTCTAATGGCGGATTACTTTTGTTACGGTGCAGTTGTGGCGGGATTCTACATTTGTGATTTATTGTAATTACTTTTGCTAAATACTATGGCTAACTACGCTAACGAAGAGTATGTGGATATGATAATGGCGTATGGTATAGCACAAGGTGTTGCTCGTGAAGCCGAAAGGATTTATCAAGAGATGCATCCAAATCGAAGATTACCCCACCGCGAAACATTTTCGACGACGTATCGACGTATGCGGGAGACTGGACACGTAAACTTTCGAGAGCCCTGTATCAATGTGAGGCAGCATAATGCTGCAATCGATGAACGAATACTTCAAGCCTTTGAAGCAGATCCCAATACAAGTATTCGTTGTGTAGCACGCGAACTAAACGTGAAAGTTTGGAATACGTCGATACGTCGTCGAAAATGTTTGGTAGTGGGGTAATCTTCGATTTGGATGCATCCTTTGGGCTTCACGAGCAACACCTCGTGCTATACCATACGCCATTATCATATCCACATACTCTTCGTTAGCGTAGTTAGCCATAGTATTTAGCAAAAATAATTACAATAAATCACAAATGTAGAATCCCGCCACAACTGCACCGTAACAAAAGTAATCCGCCATTAGAAAATAAAAAACCAGCCGATGGTAAGTAGGTTTCAGCCTGTCATTCAGCCAGCCAGTGTTCCAATGAGGTTCCGTTGCGTTACAAATAAAATTTCTGTACTCGCAAATTCATAATAATTTCCGCCCTATTGACGAAATATCCCCGTAATTTGACTCAGATTTATTTGTTGTCAGTGTGTAGCATATCGTTAGAAAGGTCATAAACTAGAGAACTTTTTTAGAAAAAATGAAGTCCTCTATTGTCTTTAGTTTTATCATGATTGAATTTCGAAGTTGGATTTTTTTCACACAATCAGTATTTTTGTGAAATAAAATACCTCGTACGTCCCTCTGAGACCATCAATTAGAATAATAACTGTTATTATTTGAACAAGTGTGTATTGCCAAGTATTAAATACAAAACAAAACAATTGTACATACATTAACAAAAAAGTTACGAACGTTTAAAGGCGGAATTTCGGGAAATTTGAGAAACAACATTTAAAAAATCATATCTCCAAAACCGTGACCCTTAGGACCCAAGGTCCAAGGGTGAAAAGATGGCAAATAACCCCAACTATATCCCAAAAAATTTTGTCGGTCCATGTGCCGAACACCCTGTATAGTTCTAAATTTGTGTTGATAACCGTTTTAATATTATTAAATAGTGTTACATCCTTAATAATTAAAAAAACGGTTTAAACTCACGTAAAAAACGGTCAGGAAAGGCCCGACATGTTTCTTACTCATATGGATCTTTCCATTCTTCATAGCTGTTCCTAATGAAGAGCTCAATTTGAGTCCGAAACATGTCGGGCCGTTCCTGGCAATTTTTACGTGAGTTTTGACAGTTTTTGTAATAACAATAATCAGTTTTATATAGAGAGAGATAATTATTTCAGGAAAATTCTTAACAGCCGGATATAGGAATTGTATAGATGCTCCTGCCGTCGCGCAGCACCATTTATAGGTAAAAAATTTATTTCCTCTCTCATCACGCCGAAACGGCTGTTTTTTTTATTTAGCTTGTGTGTGTGTGTGTCCCACTGCTGGGAAAAGGCCTTCCCTCTCGCCAGTCGTCTCACCGAAGAGCAAGTTCCTCCCAAACGTTCTCAAATGCGTACAGGTCATCCCGCCATCTCCTCGGTCTGCTTCTGCTCCGGTAGCCATCCTGCGGTATCCAGTCAGTTTACCCGAAATACCCGAAGATAAGACGACGCTTCTAATACATTTTGACGGAAATAACTATCACCATTATGTACGGTTTCCCCATACGTAAGTACAACATTGTATTAAAGATGTAAGTATTATTTGTAATAATAACATCATACCAAATATTTGTAAAAACCGCAGAGGTAAAAGCACAATCATCTAAGTAACATTACTTTTAGTATTATTGTGTTAGGATATTATATTCAGAGCGGCGCATTTCATCTCTCTAATCACATGAGCACAACAGTAACACAAAACGACGTAACGATGTTTGCAACAAACCAGTAGTTAGGTCGTTTTGTAAAAAGGCATACTATATCATGAGGCCTTACCCCAATCTCCCTATTCATTATTGTTATGTTATTCAATAAAGCCCGGTTTCCTTTTTTGGATAAAGGATCTTCAGGAGTTATTTATATCTGTAATAAAGTAGAAATACGTTCTTGATCTCTTTATTACAATTAAATTGGATGTGTGATTTTAACACGATTTAGGAGCACGAGTATAATTAATGTTATTGAGATCTGCTTCAAATACAAAGTTAGAGCAAATATTTTTTCTTCTGCGTTTAGCGTCTTTATTCTGTGGTTTAGCAAATTTCAGATGACGCCGCTATGATATTTTAAACATTAAACTGTATTTTTCTCATGCGTACTACTCTATACTCCATCCATCCTCCTAGCCTTTGTCCCATTTTTTGAGAATGAATTCTCAATGGGGGTCGGCTACCTAAATCCCAAGATGTGGCCTAGGCACTAGTTTTTACGCAAGCGACTGCCATCTGACCTTCCAACCCAGAGGGGAAACTAGGCCTTATTGGGCTTAGGTGGTTTCCTCACGATGTTTTCCTTCACCGAAAAGCGAGTGGTAAATATCAAATGACATTCCGTACATGAGTTCCGAAAAACTCATTGGTACGGGCCGGGTTCGAACCCGCGACCTCCGGATTGAAAGTCGCATGCCCTAACCACTAGGCTACCACCGCTTCTCTATACTATACAACAAAAATTTGCCTTTATATGGAACTACCAAATAACTATGAAAATTGGGCAAGTGCGAGTCCGACTCGCGCATGAAGGGTTCCGTACCATAATCTATAACAAGTTTGTTGTATTAGAGCCCCCTTAAATATTTATTTTATTTTATTTTTAGTATTTGTTGTTATAGCGGCAATAGAAATACATCATCTGTGAAAATTCAAACTGTCTAGCTATCACCGTTCTTGAGATACAGCCTGGTGACAGACGGACGGACGGACAGCGAAGTCTCAGTAATAGGGTCCCGTTTTTACCCTTTGGGTACGGAACCCTAAGAATGATCGGCTACAGACTAAGCGGCACTTTTGCGATGATAAATGTCGCCGTCCACAGACGGGGTGCTCTATCACGTGGGTCCTAATTTGCGTCTTTCGACGTACTGTCCGTAAAAGTGTTAATTAGCTGTTATAATGATATGAATACTTATGCAATGTGTTTATTGTTACAGGTAAGATTAATGGAAACGAAAAAGAACCACAGCATGACAGGAGCATTATGTACTACCTGGATTTCGGGTCGGATTAAAAAAGGTACATGAAATGGGTAACTACTTACTACTACTACTACTACTACTACTACTACGATACTTTGTTTAATTGTAGTTTTGAGTTTCAAATGATATCGGAACTGATCAACCTGAAGTGTAAGTTTACTTTTAACTCAAACAACTTCTCGATAATCTTCGCACGTTTGTGATAACATAATGTTATTTATACACAAATCGATCTAGTCCCACAGTAAGCTTTGCATCTCGGCTTCCTTTAACAATGTAATTTACTTTTCAAAACCTCCATCACAATTTTACTACGACACTTGGTCTTTGTAAGTAATTCGATTTTGATTTCAAAGCTCCGTTACAAAGACATTGGGTCCAACTTTAATGGAGTCTCCCCCGAGACGCAACCTTGTCGCAATAAGGGCCTTTTATGATTCGTTTTAAAGTTGGTCGTTTGGCTGAGTTATTGCGAGGAGACATTATATAGATAAATCAAATTTTGTGATTACTTTGAGCCTATTAGATACTTTTAACATTGGAAATGTGAAAGGTCTTTCTTTTCCTGACGAAGAACCGGCATGGCGAAATCGGCAATGTCTCAATTGGACAAAATATGGAAAGACAGGAACATACTGAACCGGACAAAAATTAAAATAGTTCAGACTAGTCTTTCCCATATTTCTATATCGCGCAGAGACGTGGACTCTTAAAGAAGCTTTCCGGAAGAAGATCGATGCTTTGGAGATGTGGGTGTGGCGAAAAAATGCTCCGTATACCCTGGACTGCACGCCGAACTAATGTCTCCATAATAGCCCAACTTAAACTGGAAAGCCAGCCAAGGTTATCTACCATCTCCCTCCAACGTGTGCTACAATACTTTGGTCACATAGCTCGCAAAAACTCTGGCAATTTGGAGAAACTGATGGTGATGGGAAAGATGGACGGCACCAGACCACGGGGTAGAAGCCCAATACGACCCACCGACCAACTGGATACGACTTTAAGCAGCGCTCTCCAGAAAGCAACCGATAGGGAAAAGTGGAGAGCTGCTATCAAAAATATTAATCGGCGAAGTCACAATCCTCAGCAGTGAGGGACCGACTTAGAAAAGAGAGAGAGAAGAGATGTTTTCCCGATCGAAATTGTGACATTGACCTGTAATTTCACAGATATGAGAGGTACGCGGATGGGCTGTATGTCAAAATATGCGTCTGTCAGAGGGCTTCAAAGTGCGATTGGAATTCCGAAGATCGGTCGGTAACTTTTGGAGATTTTGTACGATGAGATAAATAAAAAAGAAAAACTGATTTGGATCGGAAATTTCCCAATAACTTTATGTGAGCTTATTCAAGAAACGGAAAAAATGGATCTCGGAATTGAACTTGACTACAGTTTGAGTTATCTTAGAAGGATGGCGGACAATAATTTAGGCGGTAGCGGGTACGTTACGCGCGAGGTAAAAAAAAAAAGTCAAATTTTATCATTTTGTGCTTTATTACCACATTACATTTTCAATGCCTTTGATAGCTGCGCGTAGTGTGTTTATTTAGTAGAAAGGAAGCGATCCTTTTTGAGTCACTTACCTATTCGCCATAATGTTTCATTATTGCGTGTCCCTCATTAAACAAAACAATTGAAATATAGTGTTAGTAATAAGTTCGCTCTCTATCGGTGTAGACTAGGTTTTATTTTTTATTTTGTGCAAACTGTAACGAGTACATACATATTACACAATTAATTAAGTCTACCGAAGAAAAAAAAACAAGATTGGGTTTTATGTTATATGCGTTGAAATCCAATTAAATTCGTTTTATTTTAAAATGTACGACGCATTCAGCGTTAACAAACTGAACTATTTCAACGTAGGTAATAAATAACTGCACATTTCTAAAACGGCGTATGTCCCAGTACATTAATAAACTTAGTGTTACATTTTAGTTTTGCGATCGGCCGGTGATCCAGTTTGGCACTTTTCAACGTGATAAATAACTGCATAGTTCCAAAACGTCGTATAAACGAATACAATAATAAAATAAGTGACGTTTTACATTTGTGATGGGACTGATGGGTTTCGGATATCCAGTGTGGCAATTAATCCTGAAACATTGGGTCGGTATTAGGAGCGACACGGGTTTACCTAACTCTTAAAATACAATTGGAAAACTTCACTGACGGAATTAACAGGATTATTTTATATACTAGAGTTTTGGTACAGTTCTGTGTACAAAATTATTTATTGGTTACAACTGGAATGTACCTATATTTTTAATATATGGTAGCGATAAACTAATTAAACTTTTGAAAATTATGAAGGAAAAATGTAATGTGATCCACTGAGCGAAGATAAGAAGGACTCAAACCTGCGACCCTACGTTTCCGGCATAGTGCTCTCCCAACTGAGCTACCACATCATTACGTCAATGACACCAAATCTTTGATTCCACAATTCTACGCTATTGGAGCGCCCTCTGTTGTTTGAAATACCTAATTATGAGCATTAGCCATACCGTAGGATATTATATTATACATACATGATAGACGTAACTAAGTGTCTCTATACATGTGTAGAACCTCACTGCCTGAAATGTTATTTTCCCTTTCTATTAGCAAACATTTAATTACTCGTATAATGATAATACTTATGCAAAATTACAGTTTTCTTGTATTAAGACTCCAATTTAATCCGCAGAGTGACAGACGGACAGACATGGCAAAACTATATTCCTTTTTGGGAGTACGGAACCCTAATCACGAGACTGGGGGAAGTTTAAAAATGTAACGTTTCTATATCTTCAACTGGGTTAAAATAAAATACGTCAATTTGACAAGTTGAAATGTTGAAATCCTCATATTCAAATCCCGGTATAGACGAGGTGTGCTTCAATAAAGAATTGCAAACATAAGCAAAGACGTATGCGCCACTAATGTCTATACAGTTACGTCATTTTAGAAGCAGATAACATGTCAGAATAGTGAAACACTCAACCCTCGTCGTCAGGCCGTTGAATAATTTCAGCTACACCTGTTGATGTGGTTTCGCTTTGGAATAGCTTGAATTTGGTGAAAACGAACTGACAGTAACCATTTTCAAGCGACTTAAAAAAGGAGGAAGTTATAATATCGGGTTTAAATTTGTGTTTAATGTTTGTACCTTATCGTTTATGAACCGATTTAAAATTATGACATAAATTCCTGATTGTAGCGAGGCTTTCAAGACCTGAAAAGCCAAATGATTTTGCAGCCCTGCGGAACACACAACTTTTGATCTCACTACGGCGAGGAAAATGCGAAATGCAAGAAAAACAATTAAAATATAAAAATTATCATAATTTTCATAATTTTCATATTTAGAGCTTTCATTAAAATTTTAAAACATAACACATTCAAATACAAATAAGAGAACACATAAAAAATATTTAAAAAGTTACATAGGTCAGTACATCACACAAAATCACAATCATCGTTTTCGAAATTCAAATGACTTTTGTATCCACACACATTGGGTCCATAACACATTTTGGTGAAGTTTTCATGACGTGGTCCGTGAGGAATCGAAGAAACTACTCAAATATTATGCATAACTATGATGAAATCGATTTTTTCTTATAGTAACTAGTTCACTTGTTCACTGAAATACGATTTCATCTCATTGTAGTCCGTTATTTTTTGTAACAAAGTACAAGTACGTAGTGGATTATTATCATTACATACCTACTATTTAAATAAAATAGCTCTCTCTATGTTGACTGTCATTGAAAGCTTTTATTTACTTTCGTCTGTCGCGGTGTTTGTGGCGGCTCAATCATGTTGACATTGACGTATAGCTATTTGGAGTGATGCCTAATACATTGTATGGTTTACACATACACAAAGTTTAAATACATATATTGATAGAATGAAACATATAATGTCTTATTATTTTTAATGTGGGTACACTCCTTTATATTAAACTATTGATGCAAAGATCAAAGAACAAAGAAAGCTAAGGTGTAAAGCCTTGCAAATGAACAATGCAAAGATCGACACACAAAGCATAGGGAAAATTCGAAAGGTTATCCGGCGATCGTTGATGCCAATTGGCCTTGGTATCTTCGTAAATACTTCATTTTATTAGACGCTGCTTAACTCATCTGTTATAGATGAAAAAGGCCAATGATGATGTATCTGGCGTTAGTGTGGTGGGGAGGTTAACACGCTGGACCGGTAATCCAGAGTGACCGGGTTCGATTCCCGGTTTCCGCCAGGTTACCGATTGAATTTTTTCTTTGTGCTTTGATCTGTATCAAAATTAAACCCACAAGAAGACGTTGATGCCCGCCTCTTCAGTCCCCTCGAGACCATGAACATCGCGTTCGAAACGTCGAGGTAATTAAATAAACAATTTTTGAACGAGATTAAGTCCCGTTTCAATATAATTATTTACATACATTCAAAAGGTCCATGCCTGGTACTAAGAACTTAATACCTAGATATTAGATACAGGCAGGTAGTCGGAATTCCAATTAGCGAGAGTAAAGCCACATAGGGGCCCAGCTTGACGTAATTACCGCATTATGCTTTAAGTAGCTATCGTATTATCTTTATTATTATCTTACCTCAAGTCTCCTTAATTATGACGTCGATTAAATCAATATGGCGTCGCGGTTGGTTGCTTTTACTGGGTTTAGATCTCGGGAATGTTACCTATTTGTGCAATATGCCTAAATATTTGTTCTTGGATCATTGATATCTTCCATGTATTTAAGTTATCCTCTTCTTTAATAAAAAAAACACTTTACCGAATTCTTCACAGTTTATCTGCTTAGCCCAATGGTTGACTGGTAGAGAATGCCCATTATGGCATTAAGTCCGCCTTTTGTACGATTAGTTCTTTTTTTTGTGCAATAAAGATTAAATAAATATATGATTTATTTCATAGACATTATCCTCGGAATTCTTATATTTTTCAGAAATCATGAAAATGTTAAACTATAGGTTAGGTTAGGTTTGTGTTATAAGTTCGAAGATGAACTGTTTTTTCTTTAATAGAAAATCACTTAATTGGATGCCTCATTTCATAGACATTTTTTTTCGCAGTTTCATAGAATTTTCAATTCATGGACAATTTTATTTTCGTAGCTGTAATAAAACACACCTATGGTCTATCGCGGTCACAGATGTAACTACGCCGAAACGTTAGATTATGAAGGTTAATAAGAAATATCGCATAGACGTGTCATTATTTAATTATAATGATGTGCACAAACCTCGAGATAATGAAATACACGTTGCTACTCAAATTTAATGCAAATGGCAAGATTTATGTTTAGAGATATACAGGGTGAACAATCCAAATGGGTCAGTAGGGAGAAAACGAAAACCATAAGAGATAGGCAAATCTGTTCTTAAGAACCATGGCGTCGATTTTAAATATATTAGAAACTGCACTATAATTTTTTTATAAATCTCATACATAACCGAAAAACAACCTGGTTAAAATTCTGTAAATAATCGCATGTCTTATTGTAACATTCTTTACAGCGGTTTGGACCAGGATAAGTATGAAATCATGTATGAGATTTATAAAAAACAAATGATGCCGCAATTATTACATCTAAAATCGATGCCATGGTTCCTAAGAACAGATTTCCCTATCTATTTATTATAGTTTGTGAGTTTTCCCTACTGTCCCATTTGGATTGATCACCACTCTAATATGATACTTTTTTAAGATAGCGTAGCATATCTCTATCGGCAAATGTTATCTGCACCTGTAGTACAACTGCCACAAGCGATTCTTTCTCGCGCTTTTCTTGCTGTCTCTTTCTGTGCAGTAATGTGGGAAGGTGACGGGTAACGCTATGTTGCGAGATATATGTAGTTGTGCTAGATGGGCTGGAAGCAATCTTGATGTATTGAGTAATTTGTCAATGTCACTTTAAAGAGTTCGAATAGCAAAAATCGATATTAGTCCGTTGCGTGGCAGTGATAATGCCAAGATATTGCTACACTGGGGATATCCCAATGTGACGTTGAATTAGGGCCGTTGTACCGGTTGCATAAAATGATCACAAATTTGATTGTCAATTATTAATGCGATTACACACGGTATGTATTAAATAGGAAGGTACATTTATTATGGGTCAAAAATAAAATATACAAATAACAAATTTATGGAATTAAAACTAAAAATTAAACTAAGATTAAAATATATTTATAAAACTAACACCTTTCGGTAGGGTGCCCATGACGCAGGCAGCATTCCCACGCTGTATGGCTATGGAAAGCCTTTGCGCGAGAAAACTGCCCGCGCGTGGGTCCCCTGTTGCCTGGTATGTATTTGTGTGATGAACTCGAATATTTGTGCTTGGGTCATGGTAGTTCTATCTATTTAAGTATATGTTTATCTATATAAGTACGTATATCCCATACCACAAGCTTTCTTGAGCTTAATTTGGGACTAGATCGATTTGTGTGAGGTTGTCCGATATTTATTATTTATGTATTTCTTGTTGAGGTGTGCAATAAAGAGTGATCTATCTATCTATCATCTATCGATATGGAAGAGATCGCTCTTTAGCGATAAGACTGCCTGTTGGTGACCTCTAATTGTAATATCTTGCATTGTATTTCTCCTATATGTTTTATGAGGTGTGCATTAACTACTTAATAATAACTAAGTACTCGATAAGTACTTGTATTCTACTTGTATTGTTTCTAATAGCAGATAAATAGTAACAAGATCTAGAGATCAGTTTGTTTCCATTCCAACAAAATAAAACTACGATTTTAAAAGCCGTCACGTCAGTAATGGAAACGACAATGTAGTACTTTAAAGTAAAAAGCAGTAACTGTAAAGGCATCTAAATGATACAGCCAACTTTTTTCCCCAAACCCACAGCACTCCACTCGTTCGCTTGGAATTTAATCCAAAGTTTTAATAAAAATTGCCAGTGCTCTCGGCTTTTACAAGTCGGTATTGGCAATTGGAAATTGTTAGGAAACTGTATAGTCGTATTGATTGTTCAATTTTACGAGTTCCGTAAAACTACCCAACTATAGTCCAGTCCACAAAACTATGGTCCAATTTAATCCGAAAATTAAATGACAATTATAGCGAATAAACTCTAAAGTGAACAACATAATTAAACAAACTTAAATAAAAACGTATAAAATCACTGACAGAATATGGATTTTGATAAAAATAAACGAGTTTTGTTTTGGACCATAGTTGGATGATTGGATTTTGCTGATAATTGTCAGGTTCTCTTCGTGTCGATTAATTCGTATGTTTTCTCAAATGCACCTCTAGATACCTACCCAGAACTGTACGTATATAAATATTGATTATATATTCTAATTTTTTTTTTTTTTTAATGTCATAGGGGGCAAACGAGCTAGCGTATCGCCTGATGGAAAGCGATTACCGTCGCCCATAAACACCTGCAACACCAGAGGAGTCACAAGTGCTTGCCTACCCGGAGGATGAAGATAGAATGCCTCTATGCTAGTAATTTCACCGGCTATCTTACCCCCACACCGGAACACAACAATGCCAACATCGCTGTTTGGCGGTGGGTTAGCAGGCAAGACGGTAGTAATAATCAGGAATTGTTAGCAACTTTAACTTTAATGATTAATGTTATTTGAAAATAAAAGTAATTTATGTCGTTAATATTAAGAGGCCTTATTCTTTCTAAAACTTTTTTTTTCCTATTATGACAAATATACCTATTGATAATTTCAACCAACTTTTTGGAGTGAACTATTACTTTTCCCTGAGTTCTAGATAGTAACATTGTTCTTTCATGCTTTCATTACGTGCAGTCGAAAATAGTGCAGTGCAGTGAATTTTGACAATTTCGAGTAGTTTTTGAAACAAAAATTATCAATGAAAAATTAAAAACCGTAGGTTTCAAATATCACTACATAGTATAAAACAAAGTCGCTTCCTGCTGTCTGTCTGTCTGTCCATATATGTGCATAGATCCTTAAAACTACGCAACGGATTTTGATGCGGTTTTTTTAATAGATTGAGTTATTTAATAATAATAATGATAATGTTTATATGTATAATAAATGCATAATTTATCAGCATTGCACCCGTGCAAAGCCGAGGCGGGTCGCTAGTATACTAATAAATTGCAATAGCCCTGTCCTAAGTAGTAACATTGATAATATAATTCAGAAACATGTTTGATCATAGAGAAAAATGTGTAAAACAATCAGCATTTTGAACGGGTCCGCCTTAAGGTGTAGATGTACGGGTGAAACGAGTGAAAGGGCTGGCAACACCAAGGAACGAACAACACATAGATGGTGGATGTGTGAAAAAACTGTCAAGTGGTGCGAGGTTAGAAAGAAAATAATCGTGTGGTGTGTAACAAAAGAATTGATTACACTGGGTACCATCCTAGTAAACAAGTATTTCATTATAAGTATACGCTAATAGGCTATAGCTAAAGTTATATAGTGGTGAAATCTCAGGTCTTTAGAAACCCCAAATTTATCCCCAGGCCGTCATTAACATCTTCAAATAAGTTAGACAATGCTTATAATAGGCACAAGACGTCTTTGTTTCTGTTTAGAATATAACTTTACAGATTATACTGGTTGTCGGTTCAATGTAGTTCAAAAATTACATAAAGGCTTTTGTCTATCCAAATATCATAAACCCTCCATGATGCGTTCAAGAACCGCACATTACCACCATAAAAATAGTCTGTTTTGTTAGAACAAATTTCTTATCTGTAAAAATGTTATTATTGCTAAATAATAACATCAATTTCGATACTATTATCTATTCAAATTTCGGACATCTCTGAAAAACCTCTGTGATTTGACCTCTATTCTAATATCAGTCGAGATGAACGTGGTATCAATCCTCTATCTAGTCGCCGAGTGCGATTGGTGAATGGTCGCTTAACTGTGAACGGTTGCCATTTTTTTAAATGGAATAAAATACTTATCGAATATATTTTATGTGGGGTTCGAAAGTAAAGATCCCAATCAGCCAATAATATTGCAAACTGTCCAATTGTAATATTTTTTTTTGTAAACGGTAAATAAAAAATAAAGAGTTGCAGTTTGTATTTGTGTTTTATTATATTTTTACGATAATCCTTACCTACTGTAAGGATCCTACAGTAAGGAAAAACAAGGCGTCTATTCCACTCAGCACTTAAAAGATTAAAGTGAAGGCATTTAAATATTATTTATTAGTAAGTATCGGCATTTGAGTGCAAAATAAAACGTTTGAATTGTATTATTCTCACTAAAGATGACGTCATTTGGTGTTGAGTTTTTTCGGGTTGTTTTCGTAGTGGAAAATACGGATAGCTTCAAACTTGTAAAGGTGCTTCTGGCCTTCTTAAATAAATATTATTTCGTATCTTAAGACTTCCGGACTACATATACTTACAAGATAACTTAACTACTACCCTGTACCGATACCAGTCCCAAGGGAAAAAACTTATTATCCGCCCAAAGGGTTATTCCTATACCAATTTACGAGTACCTTACATAAATGTATATCTTAGTTATCCACACAAATCGATCTAGTCCCAAATTAAGCTCAAGAAGGCTTGTGTTATGGGTACTAGACGACGATATACATACTTATATAGATAAATATATACTTAAATACATAGAACAACCATGACCCAAGCACAAATATTCGAGTTCATCACACAAATATTTGCCCTGGCCGGGATTCGCACCCGGGACCGCCTGCTCAGTAGGCAGGTGTCTACAAACCGAGCCAAACGCATCGTCGATTAACTTTTTAGGTCATCCGATAACGTCTGATACACACTCGCTTCAACTAATTACCAAAACATCCTATGTATCAAATGGAATACTGGAAAAAATACCTAGAAAAATACACGGTAACATTCACTTTTGGATACGGGGAACCGAAATATAGGCGTGATTAAATAAATTGCCCTTTTTCTAATAAACTCTAGATTACAATGGCTTCCAACAGCTGATGTCGTTGAAAATAAAATGCGCTATGTTTCTAGATGAAATATTTGTTAGTCTGTTAAAAAATAATGGGTATTGAGTGCAATTTCGTTTGGATCGATGATTAATTATTTTTATTTTATATCTTTACTATTATAAAATTCTAGATTGGTATTAAAAATCAGTTTTCTATACGACGACGCGGTTGGCGCAGTGGTTAAGCAACCTGCCTACTGAGCCGACGGTCCCGGGTTCAAATCCCGGCAAGTGCAAAATATTTGTGTGATAAACACAAATATTTGTGCCTGGGTCATGGATGTTCTATGTATTTAAGTATTTATTTATCTATATAAGTATGTATATCGTCACCTAGTACCCTAACACGAGCCTTCTTGAGCTTAATTTGGGACTAGGTTGATTTGTGTGAGGTTGTCTGATATTTTATTTTTTATTTTTTTTTATATAGAAAAAATCATGGAAAAATCTTAATAGAAAAATCATTTCGTAGAAAGAATTCTTCTTTTCAACCGTAAACTATTTGAGAGAGTTCTGAAATAAACCTAAACTATTCAAATACGATGATATTTGCAAAAAGTATTTTTCGGCGAAATTTATTTATTATTCAAATAAGTTACACAGCATTACAGTAAAAACCAAGGCACTGTGAACTACAGAAATACATATAAACAAAGACTTAAATTAAAACTAGTTAGATTTAGCCGACACAATGGCGTGGCTCCGTTGCTTCGTCTGATCTGATGTCGAATACGGCAGAAGCGGTATAGGGCAGTATTCAAATGAAACATTCGACGAAAAATGCTTCTAGGATTAAGGCTTCCCTTGATTTTATTATGGGTTCATGTTGGAAATGCATTTCCAATAAGCAAAAACTGCAATTAACAAGTCATCATCATCATATCAGCCGATAGACGTCCACTGCTGGACAAAGGCCTCCCCCAAAGTTCTCCACAACGATCGGTCTTGCACCGCCCTCATCCAATTTCTACCCGCGATCTTAACCAGGTCTTCGATCCACCTTGTTCATAATGTTGCCATGCTGTAATTTATTACATTGCACGACTTACATTTTTACTTCACGATGACTTAATTTGTGGCTTTGAAACGACCACATTTTTACTTATGTACGTCACATGAAATATAAACGCAACTACGCTACGCAAAACCCAAATACAATACTTTCTTTTTAGGGTTCCGTACCCAAAGGGTAAAAACGGGACCCTATTACTGAGACATCGCTGTCCGTCCGTCCGTCTGTCGCCAGGCTGTATCTCAAGAACGGTGATAGCTAAAGAGTTGAAATTTTCACAGATGATGTATTTCTATTGCCGCTATAATAACAAATACTAAAAATAAAATAAAATAAATATTTAAGGGGGGCTCCCATACAACAAACTTGTTTTATGGTACGGAACCCTTCATGCGCGAGTCGGACTCGCACTTGCCCAATTTTTTTGACTATTCTTGCATCGTCACAAATAACTGACCCATTGAGATGACGTCACGCTACGCCCGGCGTAGACCCTCTACGACGTACCGCTACGTCAGCCTGCTACGTGTTTATGAAGTAACCCGGCTAATTCAACATTTTTATGAGTTTATTTCACGCTTCCGCACTAAATGTGTTTTAAGTTGCTGGACCGGAATTCCACGTTTTCTGAGTCGTACACTTATCTTCCTTATTTATGGACCACGAATTTTATCTTACAGAATTATAATTATCATTTCTTTCATAATTTAACTTTTGTGTCAATTTAAAATTAAAATATGGTATTTCCATATTTAAAATATTATCTGAGAAAACATTATATTAGAACATCTAAATATTAACCATATAAAAAATCCGAGACATTTAATAACTGTATTGATTGGCTTACACACTTGAATTTGTCAGGAATGGCCTGACATGTTTCGAAATTGTATGAAGTTCTTGTTTAAGGTCAGCTATCCGTACAGTCACGTGGTAACTTACGAGTCTGAAACGTGTCGGACCGTTCCTGACTTATTTCACGTGAGTATAAGCCGCTTAATATATTTATTCTAAATAATACTTATTGTTGTATGTAATGTCACACAATTCTAGTTCAAGTTATTTATTTGAGAGCCACTGCTCCCCATTGCAAAAAAAATTGCAGATAGCAATTTGATACTTCTAACAATGCATCTAATCTCATCTTTCAAGTGGCTTTCCATATTTTCATAAAGTTCACCTTGTTAGATGCACTGTAACTCAAAGTGAGTTTGATACTTCTAACAATGCGTCTAGTCTCATCCTTTCAACTCACTTTGAGTTACAGTGCATCTAACAAGGTGAACTTTATGAAAATGTAGGAAGCCATGAGTGGCTCAAGTACCTCATTTTGTCACTGTTCTTAAAGGAATACTTTAAAATAAGTCGGAATGCCAACTGCAAAGTGTCGAAAGAATGTTAGTTTCATCGATTTGGGTTTACAATCAAGATAAATGGGATTAGGCGACACTTTCAGATAGATCCAGCCGGTTAAGGATTTAGATTTATGAGGTACAGTTTTGACTGTGTGAGTCAAAATAAAAAAAAAATCTGTAAGCCGGACTTGTTTAAAAAATGACAATCTAAATGGCTGTATTAAAAAAAAAATTTTTTTGGCTGTTATTTAGAATGTAGTTTCCTTAGAGTGATAAAATTCAAACAAAGTTTCTTAACAGACATCTATTAAACCATTAATAGTGGTTCTGTGGTTTTTGCTTTATTCAAGACTAATCTAGTGGTTCCGCCGATTAACGTGAATAATTTAATTAGTGGAACACTACCTCAAACCGCCATTCGCTATTTACAATTAGTTTCCGTCTTTGATGAATCCCGCATTATTTAAGTAAACAGATAGGAATTAATTTGTTTGAAATCAACATAACACACTGACGCGTCGAGAATCACGCTAGTAACCTACGCACCGTCGCGCACTAGGGTGCTCAGCTCCGTCTTCCACCTTTGTTCGTGAAAAATCGGCGCGCGTTCGTAGGCAGTCGAAGCATGTTGGAACCAATAGCATTGTATTTTACAGTAGATAATAAAGTAAAATTCTCAGTCACCTTTTGACATGATGAAAAACTGCTAAGTGCGTCATAGGTATTTGCGCACGAAGGGTATTATCAAAAAAAGTTGACTTTTTAATTTTACAAGCTTTTATTTAGCTTGCATGGTATGTTTCAAGTACCTATGTTTGTTCGGGTGAAATCTTGCAACTCAATTTTGAAGCAGATATCGTCAACCGATTGAGCTGAAATTTTGCATACTTACTTAACTTTGATGACAATACAATAATATGGTACCATGGGGCTGATCTGATGATGGAGCCAGAAGGTGGCCATAGGAACTCTATAATAGAAAAAGCAATCCTACCGAGCTTGGGCTCTTTAGAATCTCAGTGAGCATTTGATGGATATCCAAAGAAAAGTACAGTCGGCTATAAAAGCTTGCCACTAAAATGTAATTTTTGACAGAAACTTATTAGTATTTGTTTTCATATTGACCATAGTTACATATAGAAAACACGTTCCGAAAACGCGTTTTATTTTTTTAAAGCGGCCATAGCAACATAACATTTAACACTTTGATGACCAAAGATTTCGTAGCGCTTCGTGTGTAACATGGGGAAATGTGTATGTAGCGAAAACTCGCTACGAGCACAGTGCCCACGAGCGGGTTCCCGGTGTTCAAAGTGTTAACAAATATTATGCCAAAAAATTCAAATCAACGTATTATAGATGAAAATGTATAGCCATGTGACAGACGGACGGAATTACGGACAGACGTCGGAGGCTTATTAATTCAAAATCAAATCAATTTTAAAATTATTATTAATTAAAAAATATTTATGTAACAGAGAGTACTTAAGTACAATTATTACAAATAGCCGCCGCCGCCTTCCTGTAAGTTATTATAATAACTTGTGTCAGGAGGCCACAGCTCTTACGTCTATACAAGTTATCAAGTACTATACATTTTTTCACTATATAATAGTGTCCCATAGCACCCTTTGGGTACGGAACCCTAAAAAGAACGTTGTGTAAGCTTTATCTTGTGAAATTACAGAAACGAAAGATACATTCTCATTGTAGGATACCATCTTGCAACCCTAATCACATCTCTTCACTTATTCACTCACGCAGCTTCGATGGATTTGCAGCCTTATTCTAGCTGGATTTGGCGCCATATTTCCAAGGGCAAATCACTGAGTTGGAAAATTCGATCGGACATGAATTTAATCTTTATATACATTATTATAAATTGGCACGAGTTAGTATCGTTTACTTGCTGAATATGTAGAAGAGATCAAGCTATTTCTTCTACCAGTAAAACACGGTATTTGTCTGTAGTGAAAATAAATTGGCTCATGGAAACCACTAAACACACATTCCAAAATACACGGAATCAAATAAACTACCACTAAGTTTTGGACATTATAGTATTTTATTGCATGAAAACTAAAAATAAGACGTGTATTGACTACAGATTTTTATGACGTCACAAGCCAGTGTCTCCATAGAAACTTCATACTAACATATCGTTTTTGGAATTTCACATAGAGTAGCTGATTTCAGCTGTCATCAAATACCGTAAATGTGTTTGTTTCTATCTGTTTAAGTTTTGGCGGGGGTTGCCGTGCCTCCCGAGAAAGGATGGCATGCATGATTTCATCATCGATTATAGATTTCCATTCTATTTTTTTCCATTCTTATTTTCCCTGTTATCACATCCCCGAATAGACACTTACCTTTCCAATACACAAAAAATAAATATAAAACTTCTCGAAAACCCTGTTTTCCTCTCAAAGAGGATAACGGTTCCGTCCGTGGCACCCCTTCGCTCTGCATGACTTAGGGAAAACACGTCACGTATCCTCAAATTAAATATACCTAGTTGGCAAGACGTGCTTCGGATCGGGGATACGGCGGCCATTATACGGGTCAGAAAAGCCATAGTCGAAAATAAAGGGTTTCATTAGTAATGCGTCGCAGTAATTAATTGAATGAATATATATTTTCTCAAACATGCAATGAAATATCGTCATAACGTGCGTTATAACAGGCTTCGAAGTATACGTTACAGCGGAACAACTCAAGAGAACTGTAAAGGAATTTCATACAAAATTTACTACCTAAGCCGGGAAGATTTTTTTTTACATGGCGTCTGTGTTCATGAACAGGCTAAACAGCTAAATTATATGTTTTTTATTGGTGTATTTTTTTTTATTTCATTGCATATATGTTTCAGAAAAGCACTATATATATGCCTAGCCGTGGAGAGGGTTTGCCGGCTTGCATTAGCGTATATAGGGGGGTGGCCGTGTGGGCCGTTCCCACCCCAGTATGGTCTAGTGCCCACCCCAGGATTTTGGGTTACCGATAGAAATTCATAGTTTCATCTCCTAGGCCATGGCCAGGCCCACCCCCAGGCTGCAAATGACACATCTCATCTTAACTTTGGAAATGCGAAGGCGATAATGATTGTCAAAAATGCTATTCCTACATAGATATGGCATAATTAGATACTATGCCAGAATGTAAGTAGTGATGTCACAATTCAATCCAATCAAATATCAAACGTCAGCCAATATCCAATGGAACTAATGAATTATGGAAGCCTGAATTCGGCCGATGTCGTAACGTACGAGCGTTATTGGTTTTCGATTAGCTTCTGAGTTGTTCCAAGTGTTCCAACACACTTAAGATTGCGCCGGGAGTGGGTAATGTTTTATGAATTATGGCTATTTCTTAGTATTCTTTGTAGGTCTGTACTCACGTATTTGTGTAAATACTTATTTTTTACAGAAACCGGGTAATTGGGTTATATTGGGTCACATAGTTCACAAGATAAGGGTGGATCAACATTTTCTTGTTGTTATTCTGTCCCGACATCCAGGAGACAGTGTAAAATTCTTAGAAAAATGTTGATAATTTTTAATACTGGTATTTTTATGAGATAGTCTAAATAAGAATCCATTCATTCATTTATTAAATGATTGCATCCATGGTAAATAGGTCTTAATTAGTTAGATATACAGTTTCTCATGGGCCCTGAATTTTAGAATGGGCTTATAACTGCTGCAATTACAAAGTTTTTGTTGAACATTGCCGCCGAAAACCGTAGTTTTAAAGAGTAACCCAGGGGACATCACCTTGGCAACTGGCAACAGAAAAAAGTTGATTGACCCATAATGTTGATCATTAAAGTAATCAAATATAAATTATTAGAGGTGCCCGCGACTTCATCGCGTAAGATTATTTTCGGTTGGCTCAGTAGGCAAGTACACAACAAACCGCGCCAACCTCGCCATCAACGCGAATAATAATAAATCATAACAAAACAGCTACACAATTTATATGAAGTAGTCAAAGTCTAGTGTTTCTAAAATGTGTCCACAGGTTAGGCGCCCTAAAAATCTAAAAATAGGCGTTGCGAATTCGCCCCTACATTATGTATGAGACCGTCACGCTATCGTAACCAGACGTGGCATCTGTCGAAACCCGAGACCCCGGCCTGTCCAGTTTGTTTTACGTCAGGATTGCTGGTTCTTTTGACCTGACGACAGTGATATATATCGCTTGAGAAAAAGAAAGGCAAAAGAAAAAAAAACAGGTCAAGTGCGAGTCGGACTCGCGCACCGAGGGTTCCGTACAAACACTTTCCATCCTTAAGTGGTTAAGTTAAGTTTGCAACTGGTATGTATAGCTCCATACAAATGAGGTGCAAAGTTAACGCAACCAATCCCGGTTGTTGTATGGGAGCCCCACTTAAATATTTATTTTATTTTATTTTTAGTAAGTATTTGTTGTTGCGGCAATAGAAATACCTCATCTAATTTGATCTGCCTAGTTATCACCGTTCTTGAGATACAGCCTGGTGACAGACGGACGGACGGACGGACGGACGGACAGCGAAGTCTCAGTAATAGGGTCCTGTTTTACCCTTTGGGTACGGAACCCTAAAAATAGAAAAGACAATTGAAATGGACTATATGTCGTGTATTCATTACCAGGAGTTGCACGCAACTTCGTCGGCGTATTTTTTTTCCTTTACCGTCGACGGATAAAAAGTATCCTATAACCAGTTTTGGATGTCCAGCTATCCCTGTACCAAAGTTGGTTCAAATTTGTCCAGCCGTTTCGGCGTGATGCGAGGACAAAGGAAATTATGAAACAGGCGCCTATTGGCTTCCGCTATTTAAAAATGGTATTTTTTGTTCTCCAAGAGCTCCATATGAGTTAGAAACATGTCGAGCCGATCCTGACAATTTGTACTTTAGCTTAAACCGCTCATTCGTTCATTCTTCATTTATAATTATGAAAGATGTCTCACGATAGTTTTAATAATACATAGTGTATCCCATCTTTTAAGCACAGTATTAAATATGAATCATCCCAGGTATCGCTGCACGCTGGCATCGGTCTGTGGTCAACGCGATGTGGTCAGTCAGATCCCGGCTCTGAAACTAAAATGTGGACATAAATATATCAGCAGGATGAAAATTTGCAGACATATTAATCAACATATATTTAAGAGCTAAGCTCTCGTTGGTGGAGTACCTAATCTTTAAGTTATTTATATGAAGGGTACGCGAAATGAACAAACTGATGTGATGTCTAGTCACATTTTTTTTTAGAACGAGATTTCGATCTCAAAAAATAGAGTAGGTACTTAATGGACTATAATTTACCGCTCAGTTACAGATTTAAATATTTACGTAACTTGTATTTTGTATCACTTAAAAAAACATGTATACTATAATTATATGGATAATTACATCGTTTCAAATCGCGATAACTCAAAAAGTTGCTAAGGTGTCTAGACAGGATCCATATTGGGTCACATAAAATTGATCCTCCGAATTTTTCTTCTACTATTACCGATTTGTAGTCAGAATCATCACTCTTCCAAATTTTTACTTCATAGATTTGTCCGTCATAAATTTGTACCTACTACATACTACCAACCGAGTTCAGAATAGACAGTTTTTAGAACATCGTAATTCATAATGTCGTCACTAAGATTATGTGTGTACTCATAATGCTGATTTTCATATTTCTTTCATTCAGAATCATAAATTAAAATAAACTTGTCAATCATAACATTTCAACATCGATACAGTTTTTCTTCATTATGTTTTTATTCATAATGCTTGTTTTGAGTTATAGTGAGTTAAGTGTACATACAAGCAAGCATGCAAGCATTTTGACGCTCCTATACGTGGTGACAATACAAACCTAACCTAACCTACTGTTTTCGGTTTTGGAACCACGTTCCATTTTGGCGCAGCTCTTCCTAGCGGTATTATACACTTACTATAAAGTTTGCTCCCGAATCCATCCTGGCTCTGCATTTGCTTATAAAAATTTGATGTAATAATAGTAGATTATTTACAAGTTTTCATGTAAGCAAGCATGCAAGCATTTTGACGCTCTGCTATTTACGTGGTCATAATACAAACCTAACCTAACCTATAGTTTTCGGTTTTTGAGCCATGTTCCATTTTGTCGCAATCTGCTTATAAAATATAAACAAACATACCTAGTAGTTTATTATGGGTAATTTACCATTCATTGTTGTGGAAGAGCGGTGTCTCCTGACACAAGCAAGAATTAATTGCTTAATAGGAGGCTCCAACCTTGGCTGTTTAGAATAATCTATAACCAAATAAACTATTTTTCATTTTCATTTTCATTTTTCAATATAGGATTGTGGAGTTTATGAGTACAAACCAGTGCTTAAAAAATGTATGACAGTGAAAAATACGATCAAGAACAGTTATGATGAATAAATGTATGAAAATAAAAAATAGAATTAGAGATATTTATGATAATTGACATTATGATTTTAAATGGTTCGGAGTTATGATCGGTAGTAATAGCGACTACGTATAAATAGTGACTGTTATGATGAAAAATTGTATGAGTAACATTTTCGGAGTTCCAATAATCGGGGTTGAAAAATTATGTGAACTTTGGCGCACCCGTCTAGACATGTTCTTTCTGTGTACACTTCATATGATGAAGCTTTTTTTTCTTTATGATGATGAAACATGTTGGACCGTTCCTGATATTTCACGTGAGTGTAAACCGCTTAATAGGTACATTTTTTAAACAATCTCAAATAAATCCATCTAATTCACTACTTCATTATTTTTAACATCAATTTATTGTATTGTACCCACTTTATTGAATAAATAGTTTGATTAAGTATTCTTTATTCTAATTCACTACTACCTACCGAACACGCCGTTATTGCAACACATTAATTTATTGCTCCAATAACTACAATATTAAACAATCCTCATCGTTATCGCATGATTATCGCTGCTTTATTAATATTTAAACTGCTATCAATATCGTTTGATTAACTCTTACCCTCGTACAAGTGTATAAATTAAACTACACGTGTATTAAATAAGGTTCGTTGGAAACGTGCAATCCTACATAGTAATTTGTGGACAGCGACACGAGTTGGTGAAGAACTAGTGATGTGCTATGGGAATACTTCCCGGAAATTCTCTTGCACACCGGAATAATCGAAAACCTTTGGAAATCAAAATGGCCATAAATTTATGAATCACTAGCGTCCCGCCCGACTGCGCACGGGTCAATGCTATATTACGCATGTATTATACATATAAACCTTCCCCTTTATTCACTCTATCTATTAAAAGAAACCGCATCAAAATTCGTTCTAAGCATACATAGGGACAGACAGTCAGACAGAGAGCAGGAAACGACTTTGTTTTATACTAGGTATGTAATGATGATGATCTCATTTTTTTATGTGGATACATATGAGTTTTTCGGAACTTATGTACGGAATGTCATTTGATATTTACCACTCGCTTTTCGGTGAAGGAAAACATCGTGGGGAAACCACCTAAGCCCAGATAAGGCCTAGTTTCCCCTCTGGGTTGGAAGGTCAGATGGCAGTCGCTTGCGTAAAAACTAGTGCCTACGCCACATCTTGGGATTTAGGTAGCCGACCCCAATTGAGAATTCATTCTCAAAAAATGGAACAAAGGCTAGGAGGATGATGACATACATACAGATACAATTTCTATAATTAAAACATTCATACAAAGATCAAAGCTCGAAGAAAAATTGAAGCCACCAGGTAACGCATTTCAATTTTTCTTTGAGCTTTTGATCTTTGTATCAATCGTTTATTGTTCATATTTTTGCAGATACATTTTTGGCTCCTTCTTTTATTTCGTATGTCCAGTTCAGATTTCCAGATGTCAGGTCGCATTTTTCAACGACTCTCGTGAAATGTTGTGATCAGATTCGATAATTATATAGAATTGTTGTCAATTTAGTTTTAAGACGTTTTTCAAAATAGCGAAAACATGGGGATTGAAAGCATAAAAAAGAAACATATTAGTTACTGTCACTTCGAAAAAAAAACAACGTATATTGTTAGCCCATAGCCACTTGCATAGTAAATTCCACGCCCATTTTCATCTGTAAATTTTAGTGATAAAAATAGTTATATGTTCTTTCCCGGGAGTCAAACTAACTTCATACCAAATTGCATCAAAATCGGTTAAGCGGTGTACGCGTGATGTGGCAACAGACCGACAGGCAGTTACAATAAAAATTGTATAATATAATAATACTAGGGTTAGATATGGCGACGCGGTTGGCACAGATTGTAGTGCATCTGCATACTGAGCCGGCGGCGGTCCTGGGTTCGAATCCCGGCCGGGACAAATATTTGCACGATGAACTCGAATATTTGTTCCTAGGTCATGGATTTTATCTGTTATGTATTTATATATTATGTCTAATCCGCTACCCAAAGGTTGTCTGGAAGAGATCGCTTTTTAGCGATAAGACCACCTATTCTTTACCTCTATTGTAATGATAAGTGTTATCTGTATTTGTATTTGTATTTGAAAAGGGCGGTAGGCGCGCTATTACGAAGCAGTCGTGTTGTTGCTCGGCTGAAGATAATAATTTAAAAAAGTGTAGAAAAAGTTAATAAATCCAATATTTTGCATTCGCAGAAGTTGTGATATGACGTAACAAGTGTTCTGTGAAAAAAACGAGTAAAAATTTGTGCTATATAACGTAAAAACCCGAAAACTGCATCATCTTCAACGTGTTGTTAAGTTTTGCAAACGTTATCGCAAATATTAGCTGCAGCGCTGATCATCTCGGCGGTCAACTGGACGGTGCGACACGGGTGAAGCGGCTAAAGCGCGTGCGGAGCATGTCACGGCCTTTGGACGGCGGCGGCCGCTAGTCACCATCGGCTGCAGCGCTTGTTATCTGTACAGTCATCTTGACGGCGCGACACAGTTGCAGCGATTAAAGCGCTTGTGTCGCTGTCCGGCACTGGTTATCGGCGGTGATTTTATTATCGAGTGCGACGAATTCTTCGAGATACCTACGTTCGGCAACGTCTTCGTGTTCACATAATCGTTGAAAATATGAATGAGTGAGTTTCAGTGCGCTTGAAGTCCAACCGAAGTACTTATTAAGGAAACGATGCCTTTGTCATCTAACATATTTTTATTTCTTTTGTCGACAGTATTTATAACTCAATCGTAAAGTACCTGTTACCTACTTAGTGTAATCGAAAAATCTCGGTATATTTATTATAATAACTACATAAGTACCTGAACATTACATTGGGAATAATAAGTTGTTTGTAGTTAGTTTTAAGATTTTATTGATGTTCTCTTTTATTTTTCCGCAAAATAAATAGTGGAGCGTTTTGATTTTAATAACAATATCGTGAACGTAATCTAGTCATTTTTAATTTTAATTTGATTTAATTTATTTAATCTGATTTGGGGAATTTAACTAATGAATTGTAATTGTTTTATCATCATCTTCTTATTATTATAATTTTTTTGTTGTTGTAATGTAATCCTTAATTTTTGAAATTTTTACTGTACAATATTACAGTTAATTTTAATTAGTCGATACGTACGTACCTTGTTGTGATTTTATGAGACAGGCATTTTTTGTTTGTTTACATGATGAGTTCCACTTCCCATATGGTCACGTGCCCCCATTGCCCGGAATCGTCTCGCAGGTTCACGTCGCACGGCCTTAAGATTCACGTGGGGCGTGTACACAAGGACGTGGCACGAGCGTGCCCGCAGCCAGCGTCCGCCCAGCTGCCGGCCCGCCTTGACCGGCCCGGCGGCGCCTGTTCGCTACCAGCGCCACATAGCTTATCGCCGCCTAAAGTTGACCTTGAGAGCCTCGGGGCTCTTAAAAAATCGGTGAAGGTGCTTAAACACATTCCGAAGGGAGCGAGGAGTCTAGCAGCAGAAAAATTGTGCACCGTTATAAGTAAATGCATTGAAACCAACGGCACTTCGGATTGGTATGCTTTACTTACTTTTGCCTATTCAGCTCTAAAAGCACCAGAACAGCAGAATCAAGGCAATCTGACTACTAAAGTGAAGTCGAATATAGCCGCGGCCGATGGTTGGTCCAGTCTCGTGGAACTTGGGAGTATCGGAGAGGCTTCCTCCAAGTCGCCTTCTGTCTTGAAGACTATCGAGTCAAAAGTATATGAGGGCGATGTGAGGGGGGCCGTTCGTGTACTGATGTCGGATGACTCGGTGGCACCTCCAGGTCCTGAGACGCTTGCTTCCTTGCGTACGAAGCATCCGCCTCCGTCCCGCACGTTGACTTTCCCTCGGGAGCCGGATCGGTCAATTCGAGCCTTGGCGGTAGGCTTGGAGGACGTGGTCCTAGCACTGGGGACATTCCATAGTGGGTCAGCTGCCGGCTTAGACGGAATTCGCCCAGCTCATTTAAAAGAGTTGACGTCGAGTTCTGCAGGTGACAATGGGCAACGGCTGCTCGAGTCCCTGGTCAGGTTATGCAATTTTTTGCTTAGTGGACAATTAAACCGCGAGATTTGTCCATATTTATACGGAGCGTCTCTGTGCGCTTTAGCAAAAAAAGAGGGAGGCATACGGCCAATTGCGGTGGGTAGCACTTTTCGCCGGCTAGTAGCCAAGTTGGGGTGTCATGTGGTTAAGGAGCAGATGGCGGGGTATCTTCAGCCACATCAACTGGGTTTTGGGACGCGAAGGGGGTGTGAGGCTGCGATCCACGCCACGCGCACTTTTGTCACGGATCCCGCAAATTCCGATTGCGTTGTCTTGAAATTGGATCTCAAGAACGCGTTCAATACTGTGGAGAGGGATGTTCTGTTGGGCGAAGTGGAAAAACATACTCCTACCTTGTACCCTTTTTTACATCAGGTCTATCATTCTCCTTCTAACCTCGTGTATGGTGATTCCCTAATTCTTTCTCAGGTAGGTGCGCAGCAGGGGGATCCGCTCGGGCCGCTTACCTTCAGTCTTGCTATTCATGAAGCGGTGTCGTCTTTGAAATCCCCTCTGAATATTTGGTATTTAGATGACGGCACCTTAGCGGGTGAGCCTGAGGTCGTAAAGCAGGACTTGGCAATCCTTATTCCCCGTTTGAAGGGTATGGGACTGGAGGTGAATGCGAGCAAGTGTGAGATTTACTGCTGCGGACCTGCTTCTTCTTCTTCTTCTATAATTTCTTTGAGGCATTTGCTTCCTGGTCTCAAAGAGCTTTCGCACGAGACATTTACCCTTCTGGGTTCTCCTATTTTTCAAGAGGCCATTTCAAGTGCAATAGAGACCAGGAAACGTCTGCTTTTGCTTGTTCAGGAGCGTCTAAAGGGTATTAACGCCCATGTTGCCCTGACCTTATTACGAATGTGTTTTGCGGTTCCCAAAATTACTTATTTGTTGAGAACCACCCCAACATGGTTGTGTCCCGGTGGCATTTCTGCTTTTGACGCCACATTGAGAGAAACCGCGGAAGAGTTATTGAACGTGTCTCTTTCGGATGAGCAATGGGTCCAAGCTTCCTTGCCTATACGTCACGGTGGCCTCAGTTTGCGGCGTGCGGGGGATGTGGGCTTACCGGCCTTCCTTGCATCGGCACACGGAGTTGGTGGCCTTGTCTCTAAAATTTTAAATTCTCATGGAGACGTGGTTACCATTCCGTTTGTGAATGATGCACTGGCGATATGGACAGCTCTTTACCCAGGTGAATCGCTGCCCGGGGCCCCAGAGATACAACGAGTTTGGGACGACGTGGGGGCCAAGGACGCACTTTCACGGCTTATAGAGGTAGCCACTGGGGTTGATTTGGCCAGACTAAAGTCGGTGTCGAAAGTCGAATCGGGAGCGTGGTTACAGGCTTTACCAGCTCCATTTTTAGGAACACTCCTGGACAACGACTCTTTGCGGGTGGCAGTAGCTCTCCGCCTGGGCTGCGATGTTTGTGTGCCTCATAAATGCATCTGCGGTTCCATGGTGGAAGCGAATGGCCATCACGCGTTGAGTTGTTGTCGGTGTTCAGGAAGGTTTCCACGCCACCACGCTCTCAATGACATCGTGAGGAGGGCTTTGGTATCGGCCAACATCCCATGTATTCTGGAGCCTCCAGGCCTCTGCCGCACCGACGGAAAAAGGCCAGACGGCTTAACTTTAGTGCCGTGGCAGAAAGGAAGGTGTTTACTTTGGGACGCCACGTGCGTCAGTACTTTCGCCGCCTCACATCTCAGCCGTACAGTCCGCACAGCAGGTGCCGCGGCAGATTTTGCGGCTGTCAAGAAACGGGAGAAGTATTCGGCACTGGGCAAGGACTATTACTTTGTACCGCTCGCGTTTGAGGCTACTGGGTGCTGGGGGGCGGATGCTATAACCTTCATTCGGGAAGTGGGACGTCGAATTAGGGAGAGGGGATCTGACGCCCGTGCGGGTTCGTACTTGGTGCAAAGGTTGTCCATCGCCATTCAACGTGGTAACGCGGCCAGTGTGATGGGTACCTTTGCGCCAGGGGCAACCCGAGGAGCCCTGTTTGACTAGGCTTAAGCTAGTCTTAAGTATTAATTTATTTTTTATTTTTGTATGTGTATTTTTTTGACTTGAAATAAATTCTTTTAATTTGTATTTCTTTCTTCCTGAGGTGTGCAATAAAGAGTATTCTATTCTATTCTATTATGTCTATCGTCGTCTAGTTCCCATAGTACAAGCAATGCTTAGCTTGGGACTAGGTCAATTTGTGTAAGATTGTTATTTATATTTATTTATATTCGGAAATATTCTCATGAACGGAACATCACTATTTATGTGGAACGCGACCATCGATATGTGGCTGGGTGCGACCCGATTTTAATGATGTTGGAAATTATTCGTCAAAATTGAACGAGAATATCCGAATTGCGTTCGGACTTTAAAATAACACTGGTTTAATGCAATGAAGATAAATTTTAAATTTTGAATAGTTCCATCTGGTTGGGATTACTCAAAAACTGGATATCATTAAACAGAAATCGAGGGGATTTGGGAAGAGGCGATTTGCCCAGCAATGCGTCATTTAGTTGTCGTAGGACCAATCATATAATGCAGGTAACGAGGAAGTGTTAAATAGGATAGAAAAAAATACACTATTCACGTTAATAGAGAATTGAGGAGAAAATACGATAAACGATAAGATACCATCTCCTTCTTAGATTGAACAAAGACAAAATGTACGGAAGACTGTTTGTATGTATATTTGTTTTGAATTTATTTAATCCTATTTTCAGTATTTGTTGTTATAGGGGCCATGGAAATACACTTAGCCAGAAAAATCAAGTCTCGCTATTACGGTTGGAATGACCCAGCCCTGTGACTGACGGATGGATGGATTTACAGGCGGAGGCTTAGTAGGGTTCCGTAAGTACCCTTTGGGTACGGAACCCTAAAAACGACAAAGGATTGATACTAGCGTTTGTCTGTTGATGATATCAACGGTAGCGATCAGTGGTCTGTAGTTATGCGTAATTGGGTCCTCGGCTGAGGCTTATACAGGGTGATCAATCCAAATGGGTCAGCAGGGGGAAGACAGAAACTATAAGAAATAGGGAAATTTGTTCTTAGAAACCATGGCGTCGATTTTCGATTCAATAAAAACAGCATAACATTTCTTTTACAATCTCATAAATAACCTGATACTCATAGGATTGAGTAGACGTAATTTTGATCAGGTTAGATTCTCGTTTTTATATTATTAAGTAAAACATAATTCGCCCTTTTTATTTAAAAATAATTCGAATTTATTATTCAAATTAAAATGGACGCCATGGTTTTAGTACAGATTTCGGTACCTCTTATAGTTTCGGACTTCTTCCTACTGGCTCCTTTAGACTGATCATTCTGTATACACATTATAGCAATACTGCCGGGGCTTGACTGACCATATTACGGTGGTGACGCCATGTTTCCTTCGAAAAGATTTCGCCATCTCCTCCTATAGTTTTCGACTTCTCCGGTCTCCCTACTGACTTATTTAGATTGATCACTCTGTATACATATTATAGCAATACTGACTGACAATATTACGGTGGTAATGCCATGGTTCCTTAGAACAGATTTCGCTATCTCTTATAGTTTCGGACTTCTCCTTGCTGACACATTTGGATTGATCACCCTGTATACACATTATAGGTATACAGCGGGGGCCTGACTGACCACATCACGGCGGTGACCGCAGAGCAGATATTAATAGCTGTTTCGGGGATGTTTCATATTTAATACTGATATGAGTATTTAACACTGCCGTGAGATATTTATTTATTAAATAGCTTCATCTGGATATACTAGAAATTAAATCTTTTAAGAACGTACTGGCAATGTTTGGCAGACTTTTTTATAGCACTACAAGAGCAACTTGCGGGCACTGTTTTGTCCGCGTGTCTTTTATATTTATTTATTATAGTCAGCTAAAAGGTAGGTATCCTTTCACCATCTTTGGATGTCCACAGGGTATGATGGCTGCTTTTATCACGTTTTGAAAATGCAAGTGTGAGTGACAGATGCTTTGTCAATTATTTTATCACGTGATAAATATGTGATATTAAATTAAAGTTTCGCCGTGACGAGTGGATAAATAATACTTTCTTCGGCTTCCGCGACTGTCACACATTTAAATAAAACTTAATTTTTCCCTGTCAAAGTTACTTTTTGTGCAAACTACCCATTTTATAAATAAGAATTAAAAATAAGGTTAACTACGATAAGTACTACATTTTGTTTGGCTAATGTAGTTATGACAGATCACACTCGCATCCAGACCAGTCAGTCGAATTTTAGAATGTTGTACTTATTTAGTTTAGATGAGAATATCTAAATAGTTTAAAATCTTCCCTTTCTGCGGTTTTGCGATGATTTTGACCTTTCCAAGCTCAATTGACGTGAGCAAAAACGATTTGTATTTCCATGATATAGGAACGTACCATCTCATGGCTTCACCATGGTAACATAAGGTAGTATGTTAGGAGCAATAGTATATACGTAATTTTCTTTTACGCAGGAGTGGAGGAAATCCCTTTGTCGCCATAAATGGCGCCCCCTAGCGGCCGGCTAGCCAAATTCGCATGCTTGATGAATACGTAATGGGGAAATTTCGTCCCTTGCTGCTTGGGTAGGGCGTTGCATAAAATATAGGAAAATATTAGAAAAGTTCATGGCGATGAGTTGTTTCGTTTTATTTAATAGTTGTTCGTGTACCCGTCGCAGTGCGTACCTATTGAATATAATATTAATAAACAAATGGTACAAAACAGAACCGACTTCAAAATAAACCGAAAAGCCAAAAATATCCCGTTCATGTACGGATTACATTTGAATCACCTTTTGAAGTCGGTGCCAAAACCACACAATTCCAAATGATTACTATTTGGTCTTTACAAGTATTTTTGTTCGATAAAGAAGTATAAAGTTTACGTGCGGTTTGGCACCGACATCAAAAGTGATTCAAATGTAATCCGTACATGAACGGGTTATTTTAGGCTTTTTAGTTTATTTTGAAGTAAAATACATAGCGTGGTGATCAGGGCGTTCTTATTTACATGCATCTCTTTTGAATTATCCCCTAACTCCTAACCGTTAAGGAGTTATACCTTCCATCATCAGCTCAGCATCTGCTATGCCCTAAGGTTGACTGGAGTAGAAGACTAGAGAATAGGGAATCTATGATGGTTGCGTTTATCACGTTATAAATAAGAGACAAAGCATTCGCACTCGCATCTTGTCAAAACGTGACGGATCACTTATTTATCGCGTGATGAAAGCAACCATCATAGGCCCACAGTTCTCTTTTGTGCAAATATGATTAAATCACTATCACTACATAGTATAAAACAAACTCGCGTCCTGCTATCTGTCCCTATGTATGCTTCATCATCATCATCATCATCAGCCTATTCTTGTCCACTGCTGGACATAGGCCTCTCCAACTGCACGCCATTGTAAGCGATCCTCGGCTACTCTCATCCAGCTTTTGCCAGCCACCCTGCACAGATCATTGCTCCACCTAGTCTGAGGGCGTCCCACACTACGCTTGCCGATCCGCGGTCTCCACTCAAGGACACGTTTACCCCACCGGTTATCGGTTCTTCGGCTAATATGGCCAGCCCACTGCCACTTCAAATTGCTAATACGGTGAGCTATGTCGGTAACTTTAGTTCTCTGACGGATCACTTCGTTCCGAATTCGATTCTTCAAAGAAACTCCGAGCATTGCCCTTTCCATAGCTCTCTGAGCGACTTTAAACTTGTGGACCAGCCCAACCGTGAGTGTCGACGTCTCGGCACCGTATGTCATTACAGGTAGGACGCACTGGTTGAAAACTTTCGTCTTCAGACATTGTGGAATTGACGATGTGAAGACCCGACGAAGTTTGCCATATGCTGCCCAGCCCAGCTGTATTCTTCTATTAGCCTCTCTCTCGAAGTTGTTTTTACCCAACTGCAATATTTGCCCAAGGTAGACGTACTCTTGAACAACCTCGAGAAAGCTGCCCTGTACCGCAATTGGTTCCGGACTAACATGTTCATTGAACATAACCTTGGTTTTGTCCAAGTTCATCCGGAGGCCAATGCGTCAGCTCCCGTTGAAGACTCAGCTAGGCCGTTCAGCATAAATTGCAAGTCTTGCAGCGTTTCCGCCAGGATGACAATGTCGTCTGCAAATCGCAAGTGTGAAAGGTACTCGTACTCACCGTTTATGTTAATGCCTTGACCTTTCCAGTCCAACGTCTTGAACATATCCTTCAATGCATTTGTGAACAATTTGGGGGATATAACATCCCCTTGTCTCACACCACGATGCATGGAGATAGGTTCAGACTGCAGGTTCTGTATTTGGACGGCCATGCTAGCGGCATTGTAAAGACCTTTCAACACTTGGATGTATCGCCAATCGACTTGGCATCGCTGCAGAGATTCCAAAACCGACCAGGTTTCGATGGAGTCAAAAGCTTTCTCGTAGTCCACGAACACTAAGCACAGGGGCCGATTGTACTCTTCCGTCTTCTGTATAATCTGCCTCACTGTATGAATGTGGTCTACGGTGCTGTATCCCGATCGAAACCCCGCCTGTTCCGGGGGCTGAAACTCGTCGAGTCTTCGTGCAAGACGGTTCGTGATAACTCTCGAAAACAGCTTGTAGACGTGACTTAGGAGCGACATGGGTCGGTAGTTTTTCAAAAGAGTTTTATCACCCTTTTCGAAAAACAGCACGACAATACTCCTACTCCACGCCTCCGGAGTTCTCCCATCAAAGAGGACAGTATTAAAGATGTTTTGGTGTCTATGTATGCTTAGATCTTTAAAACTACGCAACAGATTTTGATGCAATTTTTTAATAGATAGAGTAATTCAAGAGGAAGGTTTATATGTATGATACATGGATAATTTATCAGCAATGCACCCGTGCGAAACCGGGGCGGATCGCTAAATAAATAAAGCTTATAATATAACTACTGGGTTATCGCCCACTAGAGTTCAATATTTATGGCTCACTGGGCCGCAGGCAGCCAAATGGAGTGTGAACAGCCCTTCCCAAACCTAGTTATGGTTCCCGCCGATAATGTTTTATAATGGCGGATGATAAATAAGAATTGACACGCTTTTAATGTACAATACAATACAAATCCACTTTATTGCACACCTCAAATACACAGGGATACAAAACATAAGAGATATACAGTATAACTCATAACTCCATGAAATAGATGAATGAGTTTGAGTATGATGATGAATACTGCACTGGCAGTGGGTCGCGAGTCGCGTAGCAGCACGGATAGCTACCCCTGATGAAGAGCTCCAAATGAGTTCGAAACATGTCGGGCCGTTCCTGACAATTTTTACGTAAGTTTATACCGTTTTTATAATTAGTAAAGATGTCTCACAATAGTTTTAATAACATTATGATGATGAATTGTATTTTAATGTTAATAACCGCTCCATAGTTCTCCATTAGTCTTACCGTGCGAAAGAAAGTCCGACCCCTGGTGATTACGTCCTCTTTCTAAGCGGAATACAGAAAAGTAATAAAATTGGCAGTCTTCGAAATATAAAATCTTGTCATTTAGGAACTACGGCTGTATGCTGAAATGTCAGACGATTGTTAGTGTCTCTGTTTGAGTGCTCTGTGTGCGAAGATTGTGGCGACACCCTTCAGTTCACAGAAAAGATGGTCACACTATAACTAAAATTTAAAATTATTTATTATTATCTCCTTTATTTATCTCACGTCATAGGCTAGGTTTTTAACAATAAATATATATAAAAAGTAAAGTATGGTTAAAAGGTTTTCATAACTACGAGCCTTAGTTTTAGTGGTCTCTGTCTATGACTCGGAAAAGCTGGCATGACACTTAATGACATGGCGACTTCAAATGGTAATAGAAATTTAATTTAATTTATAATGTTAGTCATTTAATACTTGAGAATTTGAACCACTATTACTGAAAGTATGCTTTAGAATGAAATTAGTATGAGTATACTTAAATTACATTTTAATTTTAATATCGGCTCCATAGTTCTCTATCGTCCTACCGCGCTATACCTATACCTATCAGTAGGGTTGCCGTCCGTCCGAGTTTTCCCGGATTTGTCCTAGTTTAAAGGGCATCCGGGGAACGTCCGGGCGGGGATTTATTTGTAGTCCGGGTCATTTTGACGCACAGTACGTCGAGAGACGTAAATTAGGTCGCTCGTGATACGGGACCACGTTTTTGGACGACTTTTATCTTCATGAAACTACCAACCCGTCTACAGCCGAAGAAGATCTTAAGATGATGAAAGATTTTCCTTCCTTCCTTGTATCTTCTTCTTTATCGTGTCCTTATCCCACATTAGGTGGGGTCGGCTCTCCTTATCCTGCGGCGCCAAGAATCTATCTTGGGTGGTCGGGTCGGGTAATTGGGCTTTCTCCATAAGCTTGGCCATACTCGTCGACCACGTCAAAGGGGGCCGTCCTCTCCCTTTCTTGCCCTCAGGGATAGCCATCACCCTCCTTCCTTCCTTCCTTGTATGAAGGTTGATTTTTGAATTTTACTCAGTAAGTACCTACAGGTTTGATACCTGGTCTCTTCCACCAGGTAACGCATTTCAATTTTTCTTTGAGCTTTGATCTTTGTATCAATGGTTTAATATAAAATTTGTGGCGGGAAATGTGAAGGTTCTCCTTCACTGTTGGTGCTAATTGGCTACCGATATAAAAGTAAAGTTGTATATTGTATGTTTATATTTAGAATAAGACGCGTGACATCCGTCAATGAAATAAAATGTAGTAGTTAGTTATCGTGTGGCCTCTGGGCAATAAACATCTTCAAGAAGTACCTATGCTCTACTTATTCCTCATCTGAAGCTATCCCCCGGCAGTCGCCACACTACACACATAAAAAAAAATTGACATTACATGTTTCATAAATTTATAAGTACAAAAAAATTATCGACATGTCCGCTCGACGGGTTCTGAGCTCCAAAATCCGGGGTATTCACGTGTCTTGTCCAGGTAGCCAGGTTTCAGTGATGGGAACACTACCTATTAGTAATAGTAATTCTACGTGCAGTATCGTACGAAGCTATTTGAATGCGAGAAGAATCCTCATTCCCCGCTCATTTGAATGAAATCCGATGGACGTAAAAATCCAAATTATTCTACCGAATAATCGAAAATAGCACACGTACATTAACTGTTCAACTAACCCTTTAAAAGAGGCAATAAGTGCCAGTCAGTTTCATACACTCTTAAACCTCTCGTCTCGTATGAATGCATTCTGAGTGAGTTCGGCAAGTAAGGTTTGAATAAACGCTCTTAAACTCATTTTTAAGCAACGAGGTACTTTTTGGTCTCCGCGGAAAATGTGAGGTAAATTTAACGTAGCAGATTGCAAGGCTTGGGAAATAAAAATGAAATTCAGACAGTTTTCGCCTGCCGTAGTACCGGGTATATTGCAGGATTTTCGCTGAAAATGTAGACATTCTCTTTAAAATAAGTACTAGTTCTTGTTTACCTTTTTATCAGCTGATGGAAAAGCACCTTTAGATGTTTATGAAGTTTACCTTTGGGTTTTATAAATACTACCCACCTAGGTAGCAAACAGGCTGTATAGCTTATACAACCATTATAACTCTAATTTAAGCTGTATAAAGGGTGTATAAGTGCTTGTGCAGCCTTGGGAGGTCTTACAGATTCATCTAGTTCCAAATCAAGGTCGAGAGCGCCTTTGTTTGGGGTAAGTACCATGTGATGAAATACCTACACATTCGCATGAAAAAAAAAACAGTAGGTAAGGGAGGTGGTAGCGGGTACCACCTAATTTTTTCTTCTAAAATGGCTCAAACTGTAGCTTAATTCAATCCCGAGATCTATTTTTTGCCGAATCTTGAATAGCGAATTAACGAGGTCAAAAAAACGTTGGGAAAATCTCGATCCAAGTCTGCGAAATTTTTTTTACAAATTTTAGTAAAGCTCAAAAAGTTACTAACCGATTTTGGGAATCCAAATTGCACTTTGAAGCCCTTCGGTAGACGCACATTTTGACATATAGCCTATTCGCGTACCTCTAATATTATCTGCGAAACTTCAGACAAATGTCACAATTCTATAAATCGGTTCACAATGCTCCGAATATCCGCTCCCTGGTTATGTACTTTAGATATCGTAGAAGCAGTGCATTTGATTCTATAGAAAACAATCAGAACCGACTGGGGAAACCGTTTGAAACCCATGTCCGTGATGTATGAGCTCTCAAAGATGCTCCAGTGAAAGCAAAAAATCGTAACAGTGTACAGACTACGGTAGTTCTTAAGCTCTTTTGGATAAAAAGGAAATTTTTCCCGTGCAAATACGATGTGAGGTAGAAACGATTATGATGTGAAATGTCCACATTATATTTTTATTGTTATATGTTTTGACTCAAAGTATATAAATAATCAATTTAATCATTTAGGTTAGTTTTTCTGTCAATAGTGTTTTATCGTAGACAAAAGTATAAAAAACACAGTACGCACCTTTATATTATACGAGTGATCTGTGCAACTTTTACATATTGTCCAATGCCAATACAAACAAAACAAATACAAATACATTTATTGATAAAACATAATGAACAGAGAGGTAAGGGCCTTATCACACTTGCGATTTGCGAGCGTATTTTCTATACAAATAAGCGACGCGGCGTAGACGCTGCGCGATCGCCTTCATACAAAATACGCTCGCAAATCGCAAGTGTGATAAGGCTCTAACGGTTAAATTCTATACTTAAAAAACAAATAAATTCACAATTTGCATAACCTGAACTAGGGTTCCCCCTGTGTTGCAACAGAAATAAGCAGCTGGCGGGGCGAGAAAGTCACAAAACGTTAATGAAGCATTTTTAATGTATTATTTTCAATGCCGAAGCCCGTCCTGCAAAAAAATGGTATCCTTTCTTGCTGTTATTTTTATACAGAAATATTACAAGATTATAGTATGATAAGTACTGACAAAACGGTCCGACACGTTTCGAACTCCTATGGAGCTCTTCATTAGGGACTGTTACCCGTATAGCAGCGCGATAACTTTGTTCCTGACAATTTCACGTGAGTGTAAACCGCTTGATACTATAATTGAATACGTCTCACGAAAGTTTTCAATAAGACTATATTACAAGATTTTACAAATATACCTAAGGCTCACAATCAAATCCCTTTCTGACAAATGTTAATACAAAACACACCCAAAATAAACATAATAACAACCTTTTACGGACACCCCACAATCGTATGTGCATACTTTCCGTCTTACGACCACATTAAAAAAACAACAGTATCAAACTCGCACTGAAAACCGCATTTTGAATCAATATCTGTCGTATTTTGTTTCAAATTGGAATATACGTGTCTCAACTTAGCTCATTTTTGTTCTGAGGGAATAATAAGGTTCGCGAATTCATTGACATACAGTTTCCTTATTCTCAAAGAAAATGAAATGCTGAAGGAATAAGTTTACTGACTTTTTATGAACTTTCGATGAGTGCGTACCCCTATTATATTATTTATTCGGAATCCTTTCGCCGGATATTTTCGGTGCATAAAATATTACGTTTAAGCATCGTGAATAAATATTGAATTTAGGGTTGACATTAAAAAAAAACATAATTATTACGATCAGACTATTGTAGAAATTGACGTTTCATTGCCAAAAAAACTAAGATTTAAAATTTAACAGTATGTTGGAAAACTCCCAGAAATTAAACGGAACAGCGTTTTTTAGGGTTCCGTACCCAAAGGGTAAAAACGGGACCGTATTACTGAGACTACGCTGTCCGTCCGTCCGTCCGTCCGTCCGTCCGTCCGTCTGTCACCAGGCTGTATCTCAAGAACGGTGATAGCTAGACAGTTGAAATTTTCACAGATGATGTATTTCTGTTGCCGCTATAACAACAAATACTGAAAATAAAATAAAATAAATATTTAAGGGGGGGGCCCATACAACAAAGGGATTGGTTGCGTTAACTTTGCACCTCATTTGTATGGAGCGCTATACATACCGTGTGCAAACTTACCGTGTGCAAAGTGTTTGTACGGAACCTTCGGTGCGCGAGTCCGACTCGCACTTGAGCGGTTTTTTTTTTATTTAGACTTTTGTACAATAAGCAGATATGGCGGGCTTAATGCCTTAAGGCATTCTCTACCAGTCAAACACTCGGTTAAACAGAAATATGTAGTCGATGCAGGATTAAATAAATAACGTTTTGTTGAAAATCAAGACAGCGGCTCTAGCTGCAATAATAAATAATCTGCGGTATGAACCAACACTTGAATTTAAACATTACTAACATTTGAATTAGTTTATCTTTTCACGCCACCCAGACGTTTGTTCTTATAAATAACCCCGACAGATATTTCCCAATAACTTGCATTAAAACTACGAAACTGTCACCACATTGCTACCTCGCCAAATCGTATGCCACATTAAATTTTATTCTACCTAAGTATCAAGCCAGTTTCATTCACCGTCAAAATACGTGGCATTCCTGCATTTTCTATTAATTTCATCAATAGTACTCAAAATAGTCCGTTCCCATTCTTGTAACGCACCATCGCACATAAACAACATTTGTTTCACATCAAAGTCGAAAGCGATTTCCAAATTTAAAATGAACGAACGTGTCCGAGAATAAACGACGCGGCCCGACCGACGCCGAAAATAGCCGAACGCACGAACGTAATTCTTGACCCTATTTCAGAGTGGATTGCAACCCGTGCTTCCGCTTCGGAAATATGCGTAAGTTGTAAAATAAAAATAGAATTCGACATCTTTTATTGTAGTGCGACTTAGTGCTGTATCTTGGCAGTGGTGCATGCATGGGTGGAATCGTTAGGCATGTGAAAATGAAATATTTATTTGGATAGCCAGAAAAGGGGTTTCCTAGAGAATGGGTAATGACTTCCCAAACTGATTCACTTTGGACCTGTTTCATTTTTAAATCATCCACGGTTCAATGATAACAAAAAAAGCCGGAAATAACACACTAACGTAATTTGATTGCTGTGACTGATCTGATCTCTGTCTGTGGTAAATTGACCATTTATGACAGACATACGGACGTATCGTAATATATGGCTGATCTACATTAAGTAGAATTGGAAAGCTGTCCCAGAAAGATAAATAGAGTAAGCAAGTTAATGATTGTATTGCGGACACATGTCATTCATAAAAGATGTTATGCGCCAGGGTATTTTCTTGCATTGTCTATTTGCAGTTCGTTTATTATTTTCATGTTTCTCAGTGATTTTCTTATTTTACTTCAATACTTTTAGCATCCAATTAAAATGCTTTTGACGGTAACGGGTTTCTTTCAAAACTTGTAATAGCCTTTCATCACAAAGGTTCTCCGCATCAATGTCAGCCCTCAATTTTAATAAGGAAATTGCTATAAAACTTCTCAAAGAACATGTCAATTTCGCATTCTGCAGTCTGCAAGAACTTGGAACATAATCAGAATTGTTGGAACGGAAAATGTAACTTCTTTGCTCGTTTCGGTCTTTCGGCAAGTCTCTCGATGTCCCCCGAGTGTCGTAGTTAACTCTGAAGTCGTAAAATTTGTGGGGTTAACAACTGTTCTGTTGTGTGACTTGGCTATTAATGTTATTATTTAGAGGCGTAAAGTCGATGATGTAAGTTTTTAGTATGTATTATTAAACTTATAGGTCCCGGGGTATTAAAATGTGACTTAAATAATAGTTGCGCACGTGGCCTGTAACTATTCCAAATTCGAAGTTTATTATAATTAGGTGTCGGACTTCTGATCGGTAAGACTTTAGAGAGCTATATGGCACCGATATTAACAATAAAATACAATTCATTCCAAACTGCCTTTATGGTTAATGTGGTTAACATTCGAAAGCATTAAATGACTAAAATTATAAATAACATAAAATTTGTATAATATTACAAACTCTTAGATTTAACTATAGGTATTAATTGTCAATATCATGCATTTTTTATTCGTAACTCTTATCTAGTTCATTCGATCAATAGAGAACCCAATTTACACCAGAAAACATGGAAAAAGTCGCAAATATTGACGTATTTTATGATGACAAAAAAATCAATGCCTACATACCTAAATCAGATCTTAGTATATTCTTCTGACTTTGTCCTTGACTTTAAATATATTCATGAGTAAGAGTATGAGTCTGAATTGTATTTTAATGTTAATATCGGCTCCATATAGCTCTCTAAAGCCATACCGTGCTGTCAGAAGTCCGATGCTTAATAATAATGTTTCGTTCTCCAGAGGGGTTACTATGGAGTTCAAAATTCGAGATTCGTGTGGCACCAACCCATTCGAAACAATTTAACACGCGGGCGAGTGGAGACACTCCAGTGTTTATCAACCTTATTTCATGAAATTTTGTGAGCAGCACATCTAGCATAATTTTGACTCGCGACTCTTTGTCGCGTGAGAACTACCTGTCATTTTTCTATCAATACCGTGTGAGCAAGGCGGGTGACGCTGAGTCGGGTGACAAGGGAAGTCGCGTCAAGATATGCTAGCCCCGATGGTTCGATTATTTTTGTCGTTATTTCGATTAGGCGGGTATATTTTTTTAAATTGGTTGAAAAAGTAAAAATTATCATATTTCAGTCATTTCAAGGCCAGATCGCGAGGTTTACAGCGCAGAGAGCTACTAGTTTAGATAAAAATGCATGTATCAAAACATTTCCTATTTATATCGCAATCACGTTAATATTGCCGTTTCCTGTTCTCTCTCTCAGGAATTCCTGCGACGCGTGTCCAGAATGTCGAATTGTCAGAAAACGTTTAGTGTGACGTCTGCAACTGCATCGACAAATGGTGGTGAATAGGTGGAATTGACAAATATAGTTTTTTTACTTATAAGATTTATATGGAACATTGGTTTTCTATTGAGAGTGGTCATGATTTCAGGAAAAATCTTAATAGTGTATATGTCGGCGGCCGATCGTAAAATCCGGCAGATCACGAAATTTCTAGGCATATCGTGAAACGCTGCCATTTCATGATTTGGCTAAATGACATCCGCCATATCGTTCAAGATATAACGTTTAACGATTTGCCCAATGACGTTTAGGCAGATCATGAAATTCCTAGGCATATCATGAAAGGCCGCCATTTCATGATCTGCCTGAGTAACACCCACCATCAGTGACGTTTAGGCAGATCGTGAAATTCCTAGGCATACTCTGGGAGCAGTTTCAGTACTCTGGGAGCAGTTTTGTTTTACGGGTCACAAAAAAAAAACCCTAACCTATCGCTGGAAAAAAAAAGTAACGTATGATTTTTGAAGTGAAACTTCTAATGCGACTTCCAACAAGGTTGCGTTAAACGTTAAACGTGGAGGGGGTAGGAAAGCACTGTTGTTGCGTTAAACGTTCAATGCAACAATCCCACGGACAATGCGACGGATTTAAGGTTATGTCAAGGTACGTCTCTTGTGAATATCAATTGATTGTTAGGTTTTCTGAACATAGGCACCACACCCAGTCAGGTCGTAGCCTGACCCGGACAAGCCGGATACACCAGGGGGCACAGATTTTTAAGGAGTGACACGCTCTGGGATAGGGTAGGAGGGTCGACTAGCCGCAACCGGTCGACCACAATCAGCCGATTATGCAACCTTGAGCCAATATTGGAAGTTAGGTGAGGTGGGGTAGAGCATCGGGGATGAGCGTTGGTGAGTTGTCGCGTGCTCTCGTTGGCGTCTTTGCTTGTCGTGTGTTCACCGGATAGCCGTCGGGGTATCACGTTTCCTGTTCGTTGGTCTGACCTTCATCCTCCGATTCGCTGTCGGTTTCTTGTAATTGGTAGATTTTTTGGGCTGCCGTGATGTATTTGTTCTTGTCTGAAGCAAGTTCTGCCCACTCGGAGGGGTTATTGTCGTAGTATTGCATATCCTGATGCAACGAGTTTTTTTATGTAAAGCTGGGTCGGCTAACTTTGAGTTTTTGCGCTTTGTGCCGGTACGCGGAATGCAACAAGTGGGGTCTAGGGCGTCGCAGGATGTGTCCGTGATAGCATATCCGAAGGCATTTTATCCTTTTGGTTATTGTTTTTCCCTCCAGTAGGTCGTGTATTTTGATTGGTCCCGGCTTTAATCCTGCGTTGTTTCGAATATGGCCTTCGCGTATATCTCATTTAGTTGTTGGAGGCCGTTCGATACAATAATCACGTCGTCCGCAAAAGCTAAGATAATCGGTAACTGTATTTCCTCGTCTTGGTTGAGTTTTACGAAGGGCAGTTCCTCTTCTAGTGTTCTGAACACGTCGTCCATTACGATGGTGAATAGTCGTGGTGAGAGAGGGCAACCCTGCTTGACGCCTTTGCCTTTATTGTTCCACCTGGTTTGTTGACCAAACCACTTGATGCAGGTAGATTCGTTCATCGCGGCTTTAACTGTACGATTGGTTAGCGCCTTGTTTGTTCAGTGCATAATATGTCCCTCATGGCGTTGAGATCATTTGTGTTGAATGCTTTTTCTAAGTCGACTCGACTGCTACGACAAAAGTTTTCTTTCCTGCTCTCCATTCCTCGCCTAGAATTCGGCGTAGAGTAAACATGCGGTCGTCAGTAGATCTGTTTTTCAGAAGTGCTGCCTGGTAGCTTCCGAGGTCGTCAATGGTTTCATCCAGTCTCAGTAGTAGTAGATTAGCGTAGATGCTGTATCCCGTGCTGCAGATAGAGATTCGTCTGTAGTCATTTATAGATTTTGGGTTCGTTGTTTTTGGTAGCGGTACTTGGATTGATTGTGTCCAAGTCTCCGGCAGGGTATTCGTTGTCCACGCTGCCCGCATTTGCGTTAATATTTGGTTGGTGAGTTCGTCTGGATTTGCTTTAAATAGCTCAGTCACCGTTTGATCTATTCCAGGGGCCGTACTATTACGCATCTTTTTAATAATATCCTTTATTTCATCTAGTGTGGGCTCCGGTTCTAGGTCTCTTGTGTCTTCGTCGCTTACTTGCTCATTGCTTGGGACCTCTGACTTAGCAAGCTCTTCTTCCCATTTGGACATTGGAATAAACGTGTTTTTTTATTTTTGTCTTGCCTTGAGCTTGTGTCTTTTGTAGAAGTCGTAGGTGATTTTCATCCTCTTTGACGGATGGGTATTTGCTAGCCCCTTAAAGAATATTCTGCATTCCCTTTCGTCTCCTGTTGATTCGATTATTTGTAGATTTCGTCTGCATTCTCTGAGGTTGTTTATTCGTGTTACGTCACTTGGGCGTAGATTTTTCCTGAATTTGGCTTGTTACAGTTTTGCTAGCGCTACTCTGCGTTCTTTTGAGTACTTTGGATGAAATTTGATTGTTCTTTTCGCTGAGGTTTTCATTATCTCCGTGATTTCTTGCCATTCGAGTGGGATTTCTTTTGTACGTTTCTGTACCATTGCCAGTTCTTGTGCGATATTTTGATATTTATTTTTTGTAGTTTTATCTTGGAGCATGTCGTAGTCTAATGTCTTTAATTGAAGGATTATGATTCGTCTGAGGTTTTATCTCGGGAGGTTTTGTTTATGTTGGTATTATTCGATTTTTGTGGTTTCAGTTCGCCCCATATGATTTTATGATCTGATAACGGCGTGTGCTGGCCTTTGATACAGCTAAAGTTGGATGAACTCTTGTTTTCGGTCATTATGTGGTCTATTTGTGACTTTCTACTGCCTGATTGCCAGGTTACTTTAGAGCTACTTCGGCCGAATGACGTTTCCAATCGGAATTTCTCGATTCTTATTAGGTCAGTGGTACTGTTGCTGTGTGGGTGGTATAGGTTTTTACCCATTTGGTGATGGTTGCGTCGCGTTTTTGCATCTTTATACCCGATGTGTGCATTGAAGTCACCTAGAACGATTAGGGTCGAGTTTTTGGGCTTGAGCTTTATTAATCGGAGTAGGCGTGACAGGTCGTTTGTGGCTGCTGATGTTTCGTTTGATCAGTGTGTTGTGACGACGAGTAATGTTGTTTTGTTATCAACGTCGATTGACGCTGCCATGTTGTTCAAATTGGTTTTTGTCCAGTTAATTTTAAGCTCACTGGTTTTCCTAATAAGGATGACCAGACCTCTGTTAGAATTATTTCCGCTGAGACTCCATTTGTAGTTATCGGATTGGTGAGTTCCGGTTTTCAGGTGAGTTTCTTGTAAGCATGCGATGTGTATTGATTTCGATTCTAGTAACGTATCAATATCTGAATTTTTATAAGGTTTAGCTGCTCCTCTAACGTTCCATGTTGCCACGTTAGTTCTATATATTGGGTCGTTGATTTGATGGACGATAGCTTGAAAAAGACAGTTACCATCTCCGGGTATATTTTTTATTGCCATCTTGCTTTCCATGTTTGTAGATTGTTGTCGTGTCCTGCTATCTAGAGGCGCGCTGTGGGGAGAGCTTAAGGTCTAGGTTATTAGTGGATGGTGTTGTCGAGGGTGTTTATAAATGTGTGTTGCTAGGTATTTTACTTATTGTTTTATGGTGTAGTGTTTGTTTTTAATGCACACCGGCTGTGTTGTTTTGTGCTCTGGTGTGACTTCAGGTAGTTATCTATTGTGATGGATGTCCTGACTTTTAAACTTGCGTCAACTTTCTACTACTTAATTGCTATTGTTATATGGCTTGGCAGACTATCTTTGGTGACTTGTGGCCGCCAGATGTGGTTTCGTTCGAAGAAGCGGTGCGCTTTAGGTAAAAAAATGGTCTGTTGCGTATTAGTGCTCTACCAAGGGTTTTTTTGTGTCGAGCTGCTTTGGTTGGCTATAAAACGGGGTGTTTGCCGGACTGACCATGTGCTTTGCTGTGAGTGGGTTGTAACAAAGAATATTTTTGTTTGATTAAATGTCTTATAACCCAAGCTTCATCAAGATTCTGTGAATTGCGTTGGAAGTGATGGTATTGTGTGTATGTATTTTAGGAGTTGTGTTGGGCGCGTGGTAATAGGTAGTAGTTTATGTTAGGTTTAGGTTCGCCAATTATGAGCCATGAGATTTTGGTTTAACCAGGTGTTTGTGAAGCAAAAAAACCGCGTTTTTGGATCGGAATTCTTGGCCCCGTTGTTTCTGGCGTCGAACTCGACTATAGCTGTTCGTGGGGGTTATTTATGTATGTATGCGCTTCGGTCAGTTTAATAAAAGAAAAGGTTTAGAACTCTAATGGTTTGTGATTTAGCGATGTAATTATTAGTGAAGTAAAGTTTATGTACAAAAATCTGCTTTTAATGAATGAATTAGCTTTATTTCAGAACTCAGGATTCCATAGTTGTTAGTTACAAAAAACTTATAGCTATGTTAGTTAATACTCTTTGTTAGTTTATTAGGGCCTGGGCGTTTTTTGGAGTTGATCAGTGCATCTAGATTACAGATCCTTCGTAGAGGTATAGAACCTAAGTGTGGCGGTTTTAAAGAGGCTGGGGGAATGTTTGAGGTGCAATTTGCCGAGGACCTGACGAGGTCTGTTGCTAGGCACGTGCTTATCTGATCTGATCTTTATAGCTTTTCAACTCGGATATCTAAGGTATTTAACAATTCAATTTCGAATTGACATTAAGTAAGCAGTGATAATGGAAAGAGCTCACCGATTTCTGCTTGGGCTGCTGTGTCGTCAGTAATTGAGGCAGCGCGCAGCGTGGTTACTCCTGTATGTTGTACTCTACTCGGCTGTACCTGCCTCCAGCACTAGGTTTGCACTCACTACTTAGGCTATTTGTTATCTAGACGCACTGCACTATGTATAAGCCCGATGGTTTTGGTTTGGAGATATTTAGGGAACGCGGTGGAGTTAGTTTAAACTAATCTTTCAAGTTTAACGTCGGACGCGCGGTGTAAATTTTGAACTTTATGACGGGGGTTGGAACGAACAGACGGCCGGACTATTGTTTCGCGTGGGGCTATTGTTTTGGCTCAAAGATTTAAGTGGCGTTTTTGGGTCGTTCGGGATGGCTTGCACAGATGCGACCGCTCTGTAGCGTGTCTCCAACGAGACTCCATCAATTGATTGTTAGGTTTTCTCTTTTAAAATTACAATTTTTACCCTATTTCTTCTATTACGAAGTTTCACTTCTTCCACGCGGAGGGCCTCCACGCACTATTTTTCTTTCTAATAGTTAACGGAATTAGTTAGAAACGGGAAATATACGTTAAAGATGTCATATTTAAGTTCAATTTCCAAGCAAAGGTTAAGCTGAATTCAGAGTTGTTTGTCAAAAAGCAGGCGACATAAAGTCGATACCTAAAAACCGTAATATTGCATCACAAAGTTCATGGTCCCACGAATGCCAAATCCCCCATGCTCGGATAAAAAGGCCTATAATTGTAGGAGAATGACGTGACTTAGGCCCTTCTGACCGCGAAAGGCAAAAAGGCCTATCTTTATTAGAAAATAGTGCAACTTACGTCCTTTTGATAGAGGAAGAAAAGCTTTGGCATTCAGGGTGGCGTCGCGTGCCAGGGCTGCGTTTGTTCTTCTTTGATGCGTATATTAAAACTGCCATAAAACACGAAATCTGGGACAGTTTCATTAAATCGCGTATTTGTGTACTGGATATACACATAAGTTTAAGATTTATACAGCTGCATCGCGTGGTAGCGAGCGGGGTCATTCCACTGGAACACTACATATTTCCGGAATAAAAAGGAGCCTATGTGTTAATCCAAAGTGTCAGCTATCTTCATACCAAAATTGGCCCAGCCGTTTGAGCGTGAAGAAGTAACAAACATACACAAAACACACTCACACACCTTCGCCTTTATAATATTTGTGTGATCATAGCTTCTTCATCAGCCAAGCCTGTGGTCGCGTGTGCCGTTTTCGTATTGGCTTGCATAGGTATGAAAAGCGTTGTTTTCCTACATGACATTGTTTTGTATAGTCTGTAAAAACTGAAAGGCCTTTGATTGATAAGGTAAACCGAGGTATAACTGGCCACTTGCAGTAACTGGCCACTTAATACTTCATACGGCATAAATAAGCATTTTACGCATAGCCCGCCATCTATGATAATCTATTGTCATTGCTAGGCTTGTTGTCTTTCATTTTAGTACACTTTTTATCCAGTATTGACACTAGCGCCAAAAATGGTCGACAAATTTTGACACTCGGCGTGCGTGTCTCGACTTGACAGGTTAACTGTTATGAAAACGTTAACAGAACTCTTCGATGAAAAAATTAAATTTCAGGTAAATTGATGTAGTCTACCTATAACATGGGTGTTATTCCAACAGTAGAAAGGATAAGTAAGACCTATTAAATATTGTATTTAGGTAGAAACCGTAATTTACTGAGATTGAGGGGGGTGGCCAGTTATTGATTGTGATTAAAGCTAATTTTTAGTTATTGGCCACCTATGCCAGTAACTAGTCAAATGTCTTTCTTTGTTATTCCGGCGAATTTGAACCCTATTTATATCCAGTGTAAGGTAAGCTATCTAATACAAAAATATTTATCACTTTAGATGCTTTTGTTCAGAAACTGGCATAGGTGGCCAATTGAGTGGCCAGTTACTGAAAATTAAATTTTATTTAACAAATACTTCTTTTATAAACAACAAAATGCCCAAAAAGAATCAACACATTAAATAAGCCATTGCACTGAGGTTAAACCGAAATATAGAACGGTTTATTTGAAAAGTGTCTAAACAATTTGGTGGCCCGCGAAGCAGCCTTCAATTTAAAATTCAAAATCTTAACGCAAAATATAAGTCCGGGCCAGATCCTTTACTGATTGCAGGTTTGCAAAGGAAAACATTACAGTCTTATTCTCTTTTTTCTGCTGCTGGTCTTGTTTGCAATCTTCTTATCATCTACCCTTACGAAAGAATACCGATCAGTGTGACTCTGAGTGTTCCCTCTGGTTGGTATAACGGAATGTAGCGATTCAGGAAATTGCAGGAGTTTTTGGTGACTATGTCTGTAATTGTATTTACCCGCCACTTTAGGCAAATATTTTTTTATTGACAGCTGTTATTCTTGCTTGTAGTTTGATATTAAACACATCTGACCCTTGAAGTGTTTAACCTATGCCGAATCCTAAGCATACTTATATATCTAATCGCGCTATACTCGAACTCGACACGTATTTTCCAACCTGCAGGTGCAGGTGTTGCCGTATTTCGTCTCATAAAAGATTTATCTCAAAGGTTTCATTATCCGATCACCTCAAAACAAGAAGGTTACCGAAACCTCCTAAGCGAATAGGGAAGTGACAGTCTAACAAAGCCCTATTTGTCCTAACGTCTGATAGTTATGCCAAAATGATAAAAGCTAAACAGCTTAAAAAGCAAGAAGAAGCTTTAGCAAACCATGAAAGAAAGAAATTCCGGGAAGCAAAAAATAACTATAAAAATAAAAAAAGTTAAAAAGAAAAGTAACAAAGATATTAATGGGCGAAGGAAAGGTACTACAGAGAAGTTAGTCAGTAGAGAAGAAATATTTCATACAAATTTGAATGACGTGTCTAATAAGACTATGAAATTTTCTACCAATTGATTAACCACATGCTGTGATTCGATTGTGCTTGTGATTTAATAAGGAAAATTATAGAATTCTTTTGCATTCCACCAAGCCATAGAGTCCACATCCGCGATGAAGACGAAGACTCCGTTTTTATGTCATACTAGAGACCCGTTGCGGCGTCGAACCGCCGCTAGAATATGGAAATCCGGTAGTGTTACAGAAAATAACTACTTTATCGATAAGAAGTTTTTGGGGAATGAAGAATAAATTAATACTGTAAAAAAACACATTAAAATTATGTTTTAAAAACGTTAAAACATGCCAGGCTAGAGGCAGGCCTGATAGCCAACTGCCAGCTTCATCGTGACAATTTATTCAACTCTTTTGTAAAAATAACTTGTGCATGACATGTGATCTGCTGATCTGTTTCACAAATAAAATGCATATTATTCGATTTATGGAAAAATATATTCATGACAATAGTCCCATATCTTAAAAATATAATTGACATATTTTCATAGGACCGAACATAAGATTGGTAGAATTTTAATTTGTTGTTCTTTCTTCAGGACATAAATTTATCGATTTGATCGATTTCTATCAATTTCCAGAAATAGCACATGAATCGAAACGACAGATTTGAGGAAACAGGAAATCATGGAGTGCGTAACTGTTTATGTATTCATTTATAATCGTAAATATTTCACAATATTAATAATAAAAAATGTTACAAAAACTCAATTGTATGAAATAGAGAGTAAAAAACGTTTATAGATACACGAAAAACCACTATTATCAATGCTTGTTTTTTTTTATGAAATTCATTAGATCGTGCAAGTTTTCTTAATATGGGTGCTGCCATGTCATCATCATCAATCATTTATTCAATAACAATTACACATTGTGTTTGAAATTCTTACGCTAGTTATACTTAATCAAACCCTACTTACTAATCTAAATAAATTACTGACCAATAATACTCCACCATAAAAAAAAGAATGTGTCAAATATGTGTAATAAGAAAAAACAATATATAAAACAGCTAAACATGTTTGAAAAAAGAATAATTCAAACTTTCGTGTCTTTCCTCTCATTGAAATTGTGTCTGACAGAAGAGTGAGGGAGATGCTAAAGACTCTCAAGCCTATAATATAAACCTAATTTTAGGGTTCCTTACCATATTCGGTAAAAACGGAAACCTTATAAAATCAATTTGTTTTGTTGACCGCAGAATTTGTCAATTTTTATTTTGAATGAGAATAAGAATGATCAGCCAGACGTCATTAATTCAAATATGATTTATTCTTGAGCGCGTCGATTTTTTGAAATTTGCATCATATGTAGGTTATTTCTCCATCAAGTTTCGCATGTTAGCGTAACATGTTAATTATTCCACATTGCCAACTCGTCCACAATGTCAGCTCGTCTATATTCCCATCTGGGTCACAATGCCAACTTGTCCATACACCCAACACGTCTACATTGCCAACTCGTTCATACACCCAACTCATCTGCATTGCAAACTCGTCTATATTACCAATTCGTCTCCATTGGCAACTCGTCCATATTCCCAATTCGTCCATAATGCCACCTCGTCCATATTACCAACTCGTCCACAATTCCAACGCGTCCATATTGCTTACTCGTCCACAATGCCAACTCGTCCACAAATACAACTCGTCCACATTCTCAACTCGTACACAATGCCAAATCGTTCATATTGCCCACTCGCCCATACACCCAACTCATCTACATTGCCAACTCGTTCATATTACCAACTCGTCTTTATTGCCAACTCATCTATATTCCCAACTCGTCCACAATGCCAACTCATCCATATTGCTAACTCGTCCACATTTCCAACTCGTCCATACACCCAACTCGTCTACAATACCAACTCGTCCTTATTATTAACTCATCTTTATTGCCAATCTCGTCCATATTATTAACTCGTCCGTATTAGCAACTCGTCTTCATTGCCAACTCGTTTATATTCCCAACTCATCCACAATGCCAACGCGTCCATATTACTTGCTCGTCCACAATGCCAACTCGTCCACAAATACAACTCGTCCACATTTCCAACTCGTCCATATTCCCACCTCGTCCACAATTCCAAGTCGTCCACATTGCCAACTCATCCACATTTCTAACTCGTCCATATTCCCAACTCGATGATACACCCAACTCGTCTACAATACAAACTCGTCCTTATTATCAGCTCGTCTTTATTGCCAACTCGTCCATATTCCCAACTTGTTCATTTTGCCAACTCATCCACATTTCCAACTCGTCCATATTCTTAACTTGTCCACGTTGACAACTCGTCCGTATTACCAAGTCGTCTTCATTGCCCACTCGTCCGTGTTCCTAACTTGTTCATGCCAACTCATCCACATTCCCAACTCGTCCATATTCACAACTCGTCCATAATACCAACTTGTCCGTATTACCAACTCGTCTTCATTGCCAACTCGTCCATAATACGAACTCGTCCACATTGCCCCCTTGTCCATGTTCTCAACTTGTCAATTTTACCAACTCATTCATATTGCCAACTCATCCACATTTCCAACTCGTCCATATTCCCAACTCGACGATACACCCAACTTGTCTACAATACCAACTTGTCCTTATTATCAGCTCGTCTTTATTGCCAAATCTTCCATATCACCAACTCGTCCGTATTACCAAGTCGTCTTCATTGCCAACTTATCCGTATTACCAACTCGTCTTCACTGCCAACTCGTCCATAATGCGAACTCGTCCATAGTGCCCACTTGTCCATTTTCCCAACTTGTCAATTTTACCAACTCATCCACATTGCCAATTCATCCCCATTTCCAACTCGTCCATATTCCCAACTCGACGATACACCCAACTCGTCTACAATACCAACTTGTCCTTTTTATCAGCTCGTCTTTATTGCGAAATCTTCCATATCTACAACTCGTCCGTATTACCAAGTCGTCTTCATTGCCAACTCGTCCATATTCTCAACTCGTCCACATTGCCCACTCGTCCGTGTTCCCAACTTGTTTATTTTGCCAACTCATCCACATTTCCAACTCGTCCACATTGCCCACTCGTCCGTATTCCCAACTTGTTTACTTTGCCCACTCATCCACATTCCCAACTCGTCCATATTCCCAACTCGTCCATATTCCCAACTCGTCCACATTTCCAACTCGTCCATTTTACCAACTCATCCATATTACCAATGAAGATACATTCCCAACTTATCTACATTGTCAAGTCGTCCATATTCTCAACTCGGCCACATTTCCCATCCCGTCGACATGCAAGCGGAAGGACTAAGTTTCTTCTTGTAAAATACCATTTAATTTACCATAACTCATGCCATTTTCCTTGGAATTATTTTTTTGATGGACTTATATATTCATATTTATAATAATCTACCATAAATTTACATATTTGAATGACGTTTAAATTAGTTTTACTATTTTTTTTCTGCTTTGATTTAGATTTAGTAAAACTCGCCTATAGAAATAATCTGTTCTTGAATGACGGTCAGTTTTTCTAGTCTTTCGAGCACCAGTCCAACTCACACTTGACCGGCTTTTTTCTCCACATTTTTAACAGGTATGCGAAATAAGTTTCCATATCAACATTTTAAAAAAAAAACAACCTGGCAATTTAGAGCATTGACATAATAGCCCCCAATAAAAAAGACATTAAAAGTTGTCAGAATATGGCTACTGTCATTCATTGTCAACAAACTGTAAAATTATTTTTGCATATTTGTACATGTTTTAAGTGTTGCGGATATTATGTTGCCGACTCAAAAATAATATTTCATCATGCTGAACAACTTACTACAGGTTTGTGAGCAAATCATGCTTATTATTATTTGGTCATCTTATGTCAAAATAGGGATCACAGGTCACGTGGTCAAAGTCACGTGGTTAGCGCACAGTAGTTTTTTCAAATCCATTTTTCAGTACCTTTTCAGGAAAAAATTAAAATTCCAAGAGTTTTATGCACCTCTCCAGCATGAGACGAATCTAATGACATATCATTTATCAAAATCGGACCATAACTGTAGATCTGATGGGATGTACAAAAATCGGCCTCGCGTAATATATATATAGATTTGATACCAAGAGAGTAGCCCAGATTCATCAGATGAAAATGCAGTGTCATTTTCATCTAGAATATGATTGAAAGAAGCTTAAAACCAAGGCTATAAATTAATATTTTCTGGTTATGGTAATAAGTGAACAAAGTATTAACCTATGTTGCAATTAATGTAATCTCATCATCATTATGTTCAAGTATTGTATTGAATGACGTTACAGATGTTCCTATTTTTGTCCTGAGGTTATCTAATTGCATTAATTTGGATTTAATTGCTAAATAACAGTTGTTTTGTTCATGTGGCCAGTTACTAGACCTGTACTTGCCAATTTCTAAATTTTGCGGCCAATTATTGGTAAAAAATTACTGTTTTTATTTTTAATAAATTAAAAATATGAAAAAATGTTTGATTCTACTAAAAGGCTAAACATAATAAGAAAGGAGGATATTCTTTATCTGTAGGTGTAAAAATTTAAATATATTTAATGATATTTCCATAAAAAAAAGATCCTGAACTGGCCAAAGAGCTTAAGTGGCCAGTTACTGGTAAGTTTACCCTAGCTGGTTTGGTATACGTTCGTAGGTATGTACCTAATCTAATGTAATGTGACTATTACCACTCAGTGAGGTGGAGGAGGCAGCCGGTGGTAAGAGCTGGCTTCAGGTGGCTGTTTATTTAACCAGCTCTAGGGAGAACATCGAGCACGTGGCTCAGCCATGCCTAAGATATTTTAAAAGTGTTTTTTATTTTCTCACTGTCGATTTGAAAAGCAGAGTAATCGTGGCTAAAAGCCATTGAGACACTCGAATATATTTCTCCTCACTCGCTACGTTCGCTCGTCCAAATAATCACTTCTTGTCACAATGGCTTATTATAGCCCTTTATCAAACAATCTACGATAATATTTCATTTTAAATATAGTCAAAATAGGTTATTTTTCCAACAAAAGCCTTTCAAAAATCTTCCCTTAAATCTGCCGTATCAAAATGATCAAAAGAAACTCGCAAATTCCACAAAGCGACCCCTAACTATAGGAGAGGTAATTTGATTAAGCGAGTCGATAGAATTTAGCGAGCGCGTTTAATCGACTCTAATCGATATTGACAGTCGAAGTGAAGCCGAGAGAAGTGTTGGCGTTTTCTATTAGGTACATGTTATATAAGGCAGTTGAACAGTGTTTTTCTTTTATTTTAGAAACTTAAGTTGATAAAATATATCCTGACGAAGAATAATAATTGGCTATGTAGGTTAGGTTAGTTACTATTTTAAGTACAGTCTATTCGGTCTTACTTGTCTACTTTAGTACCTAAACAAGATTCTAACCTCATAGTATGACGTTTTTGTCGAAACTGACATTTTATCTTCGAGTCATTATTTTAAATAAAGGTGACTTGGTCAACAAATGCCATACGATTAAAATAAAAATAAAATTATGAGTATGAGTAGGTATTTACACGTCCTATACCGTGTTATCAAAAGTCCGAAGCCTGATCATATAGCCTTGTGGAATCAGTTCCCTGATAACCTCTGTGTTATTCAATCTATCTAACAGCTATTTCCCCCAGCTTATCACGCGTAATCCCGTTGAGGAGATTGCTCGTGCACGCTAAATTCAATTACCTGCACCTTGCACCATGCAGATAAGTGAAGGTCCCTGAGATTTCTGCACCTATAGTTAATCTATGGATGTAGGTTATTAGTTACATATTGGAGTTTACTCCTTAAGAATCGATTTTCATATATAAGCCCGGGGTATGAAAAATATGGGGTGTAAAATCGAACGTATCTGCCGTGCTAATTTAAAAAGTCGTATCTCAGTATACGATCGGGGTAAAAATACGACTTCGTAATTTAGCAGGTTATGCGTTACGCGTTATAGACTAAGATCCCGATATAAAATAACCTTCACCGAGATGTTTATTTGATGAAGTGTATTTTATATTTAATTTAATATGTCAATAATTATATTGCATATCGGTTGCCTAACAAATTTTAGTCCAGGGTATGTTTAATTAATAATAAAAAAAAATTGTTTTAAACATTTCACCGGTTTGATTAATATTAGATAAATTCTATACCAATCGAAAGTATGAAGCCCATAGAATATGCAAACGTTAGGTTGCCTATTCTTTTCCCGTCACAACTATTGGGTAGCCAGGTATAAACAGGTAAATCTATACCTACTAGCATTTTGCAAAGGTCTGATTGTTGAATTGAAATTAAATAAAATTAAAGATTATTTAATTATGAATTTATCTAATAATCAAATCGGTGAAATGTAAAAAAAAAAATTTTTTAATTTTAAACTAAACATACCCCGGACTAAAATTTGTTATGCAACCCATATGCAATATATTTATTGTCATTTTAAACTAAATATAAAATACATTTCATCAAATAAACATCTCTGTAAAGGTCATTTTATATCGGGAGCTTAGTCTATAACGCTTAACGCATGACCTGCTAAATTAAGAAGTCGTATTTTTACCCCGATCGTATACTGAGATACGACTTTTTAAATTAGCACGGCAAATACGTTCCAAAAATATAAGTATTGCGAGGATTGACGTTTGGTTGTCAAAGGCGACGGTTGAAAATTTTATCAAATTTTATTTTATTTATAAGTTAATTCAGTTTTAGAGTCCTTTTCGCTGTTTTTGCGATGAGTGAGTCAAGTCGAGGTGTCGTGAGTGATACGTCACTTTTAGAATGTGGGCAGCGGGCAGCTCCGTCGTGGCTATCTGAAGTGGAGTTTGATAGTAAGGCAGGGCCGAGTCAATCGGATATTGTATCGGACGCTGAGTCCATGTCGGATGTGCGGCATATAGCGGTGAAGCGTGCTTGTGGTCTGAGCGACGAAAGCTGTGGTTGTAGTGATAGTTTTATCACAATAGGCAGGAAACCTAAACGCTTGCGGGTTTTAGCAACCGCCAAAACGCAGCTGGAGCCGGACGGTGTGCCTGTGCCTGACAAGCTATTTGAAGTTTATATAGTGTCAAAAGAAGATTTACCGAAACAGATTGGTTTGGCAAAGTTGCTGCAATTTAAGGGTATAAAAGGAATTTTATCCGTCAAGTTTATGGGTCCACGTAAAGTTCGCATACAGTTTAACTCTAAGGATGATGCGGAGAAGCTTCTGGCTTCTCAGGAGTTTAACAATGAGACGAGACGTTCTTATTGGTCTAATATGGCATGCTGCACTTATGGAATTATAAGGCAGGTTGAGTTGGAGGTTGAGGAAGACGAATTTTTAAAAGAATATTGAAGGGTCTGAAGACATTTTGTCAATATGTAGACTAAACCGTTTGGATCATGATGGGCGTTGGGTTAAGGCTGCAGCTATTCGTCTGTGTTTTAAGGGAACTTCTTTACCGCCATATGTTTATGCCTACGGTTGCCGATTTAAGGTAAATCAGTACACTTTCCCGGTTACCCAATGTTCAATATGTTGGAAGTTCGGTCATCTGAGCAGGTTTTGTCCTACTACTAAAGTTACTTGTCCGAAATGCGGCGGGGAGCATGCCAATTGCGAAACGACTATTTTTAGATGCATTAATTGTAAAGGCAGCCATATGGCCTTAGATAAGTCGTGCCCGGTTTTTGTGAAGGAGTAAGAAATTCGCAGGATTATGTCTGCTGAGGGATGTATATATAAACGGGCTTTTTGGTTGTATATGCAAAATAAGGAAAAAAAGGATACGGATGTTTGTAGTCAGGATGCGCCATCTGTTTTTGAGAATGACTTAAGTTTTGGAAAGTCATATAGAGATGCTGTTTTGTCGAAGCCGTTACAATCTAAAGAGTCTGAAGATTCTGTCTGTCAGGCTGAGGGCCAGCGATCAGTAAGTCAGTACAGATTAGAGAGCGAGCCACAACAAGAGGTTCGTAAGCCGCGGAATTCAAAAAGAGTAACAGATGTGAAGAGGTCCGAGTGTCTATTGGTCAATCAGCCTACTATTGAGCGGGGGGCTGATATGGAAGATAAAAGACAAAATAAGGACAAGAAGAAGAGACGTATTACTTTTGAAAGGCTGGTTGCGAAGACGAAGGATATTTTGTTTTCTACCGAAAGTTGGGAGGAGAAGTTCAAAACGCTGTTTGGAGTTGTTGTTAAGGAGATTTTGGATTTATTTAAGGATTTTTTTAAGGAAGGTGATTTTGTACGTTTGTTTTTGTCTAATGTAAATGGCTAGGTCTAATACCAGATCTTTCTTGAATGTAATGTTCAATTTAATATTGGCGGAACCCTTATCGGAATCGGCTAAATTTGTATACGGTTTTTTTTATGTAAATAGTGTATACAAATTTAGTTGTTTTCGTGTACCTGTTATTTTTAAGTTTATACGGTTTATGTTTTTATTTATCTATGTCTTTTAGATGAATGATGTTGTGTATTAGGCCTGCTGGAGCTGGCATGTTCATAAAAATGATCAAAGCTCTTTAATTAATAGATAAAAAAAAAGTATTGCGATACTACGGTAGAAAGGTCGTATCTTTGTATGGATTTCATAGTAAGATACGGTTTTTTTCCGTAGCACTGCAGACTGTAGTAACTAAACTAGCCGCTCGAGGGCGCTTTACATCACGCTTCCTTATTTAGTTACTACTCACGATCTCTCCAATTTCTTAAAAATCAATCGGAAGTAAATTTTCCTTGTAAAATATTGTAATTTTGCTGTATATTATACTCGTATATTAATATTATGTAAATGCCTACCTTCTCGTTCTTGTTTGCAGCACCCAACAGGGTACATAATGTGATACTTAAACTATTTACTAATCATTATGTGCAATAAACGTATTGAGTATTGAGTATATATTTTATAATCGTTCTTAAGGCCAGGCGCGCACCACGATTTTAATCGCGCGATAATTTTGTCGCATAAATGCAAGATATGGGTTTATATGAGAGTGCGCGCACCACGATTTTCATAAATCCAGAAGTACGCTTATTTCTGCGACAAAATTATCGCGCGACTAAAAAAAAATCGTGGTGCGCGCCTGGCCTGAAGAGTAAACTCCAGTCGTGCGTCGGAGCTGACACACACACTTTTTTTTTCTAGTTTAATTGTTTCTATGTAATATTATCTTTAGTATTGTGTTTTAATAAATTACCCGTTATTAAAGCCTGATCAGAAACATATTATTATGAAGATTTTCAAGAGGGCGCTACTTATAAAATTTATATGTTTTGCAACCTATCGCAACCGCACTATAATGACATTACTTTAAATACCTGTCAGTTCCTATGTTAACCTCGTAATATCATTTAATGGAATGCACTTCTTTTCTTGACTGTTTTTTGTGTAGTAAACACGTGTACACTATAAGGACCCCATTTTTTCTGGAAAGTTGTATAATATAGTAATCTAAGATACAAATTTTGTCAGCTTCCCGATTAAATGCGTTTATTACAGTGCGACCAAAAAGAGTATAAAGGGGCTTCTAAACGGGCCATGTTTTGCTGCAATTTGTGGCCGGCCATTATTTGCATCTTGCTCTAGCGTAGGGTGTCAAAGAGAGACAGCCATAGTTGCCAGCCTCAAATTGCAGTAAACTATGTCCCGTTTAGAAGCTCCATAAATTAAAAAGTGGCAATACTGTAGTGTCGTTCCCGTTTTCTTAGATTGATTAGAAAGTGTCGACACTACAGTATTGCCACTTTTTAATTTCTACTCTTTTTGGTCTGACTGTAGGTTACTTCTAAGTAATTTTTTTTGCACTGACATCACTATTTGACATGACTTGTACTGCAGAACGGCAAGGACGAACGAAAATCGAAAACTTAAATACGAATAACTTTTCACAGGTGTTATAATTGACACAATCTAATTGTGAAGCCTTTATCCAGATATCTGAATTTACATCATCATCATCAGACGTCCACTGCATGACAAAGGCCTCCCTAGTTCTCCACAATGATCGGTGCTCCGCTCTCATCCAATTACTTCGCGCGGTCCTAACCTAACCAGGGGGCCTATGATGGTTGCGGTTATCACGTGATAAATAAGTGACAAAGCATCTGTCCCTTGCACTCGCAATTGGTCAAAACGTGACGGATGCTTTGACACTTATTTATCACGTGATAAACGCAACCATCATAGGCCTACAGGTCGTCTGCCTACCTTGTTGGCATTCCTGCGTTGCGTCTTCCGATACGCGGTCTAAATTTACATGCCTTAAAAATATTGCGATAACGATGAATGTTTCACTGCAACGATAAAAATGACAGTTCACAGTCGCAAAGAGATTGGGATAGCAATTTATCATACAAATGTGGATGTCGACTAATTGCAACGTCGCGTACAAAACTAATTTAATGATGTTCGAGTCCTGATTAGGTGAGAAATTTGAGAATGACAATAAACCAAAACTTCTACTTTTTAATTAGAAGAACTTAATTATTCGGAGGTTTGAGCATGAAATCATAAAACAAAGTCGCTTCTGATTCTGACTGCCTGTCCCTATGTTAGCTTAGATCTTTAAAACTACGCAACGGATTTTGATGCGTTTTTTTAATAGATAGAGTGATTCAAGAGGTTGGTTTATTTATATTATTATTATTGCACCCTTGCAAAGCCGGGGCAAGTCGCTAGTTTATCATACAAATGTGGACGTGGACTAATTGCTAGGTCGCGTACGAAACTAATTTAATTATGCCCCTATGTCCTAATTAGGTGATAAGTTTCTGGGAATGACAATAAACCAAAACTTTAAATTTTTTATTAGAAAAACTTCAGTTTTTGGAGTTTGAAGTTTGAGCAATGGTGGAATAAAATTAATAAAAATAAGAATATTAGACGGATTGTGCTTACAGCTGATATTAGGACTAAAAACATTTTGAAACATGCGCTGTTTGCCATGTGATTTAATGTTGCCCAAAGACAAGTATATATATATAATATTTTGTTATTTATTTTAGGAAAAAAACCGGTTCACAGTTGTTCGTGAAATAGTTGTCCCTGAAGATGAACTATTGTATAAGTTCGAAACATGTCGGGCCGTTCATAACAATATCACAAGGTGTAAACCGCATAAGAAATTATCGGAAATGTCATATTGTATTGTCTTCGTGAGCCTTTGAGCGTTTCAACCGCATATTTTTTTTTACTGGATTTTTTATCGATATTATCAAAAAAAGGGTAATAAACGAAATATTCCCACATTTTTATATTTTCGAAAATATCCCAATGTATGATTAAAATCCGTTTAAAAAGTTCGTCATTCTGAAAGAGCGTAGGCGACAAGTTATAGACATGTTGACTGATGTTGAATTCTACAGCGTAATATATGTAGTTATATGAATAAAAGTAGCTAAATATATCAGGAAGCAAAGAAAAAAAATCCAGAAAAATAAATATTTTTGGAAATATGTGACTTCAAAGGTACGCAAATTTTATGTTTTTTTTTTTAATCTAAAAGAAATTTTGAAAATGTTTTCAGAATCCTCATAATTTTACAAAACAATAAATTGTAGGACAACCATGAACTTTAACGCACTTTTTCACGGGGAAAATGGAAAATTTCTTAATATCTCCGTACAAATATTGCGTATACCGGCCTGTGACGTCACTAGCCTGGACGCCAATTGTATGGAGCGTTTTTAGCGCTACGTAGGAATGTTGAACATTGACGGTCATTTTTTACTTTTAGAGCAGTTTAAGTGTAGTCAGTCCCATATAGACATTTGATCACAATAAAAAATAGAATCGATTGACATCCTCAAAAAAAATTAGTCAACATGTCTATTGGTCACAGCGCAGAATATCTTAGTCGGACTATTATTTAGGTACTAAAGACGATTTAGTATAGAAATTGTACCATTGTTCTTTTTGTGTTTTGCGACTGTCAATAAAAAAAATCCACGAGGTTACGTCATGTACACCTAGTGCTGCTTTCAAATAATAATTTTGGTTTCTTTGATAATAAATTATTGAAACTAGACTTAAGGCGACGGGTAATGCGAAACTAGCACCACTTTCGATTTTTTTCTTATACCTTTAATGTTTATTAAATCACTATATTCAATTTGTTCACTGTAGTTTACCTTACAAAACTTGTTCACGTCAAAAGCGGCCACAATAGTTTTGGGCAAGTTTTTCGAGACAACTAAAGAACAAGAAATCGTGTATAATGATTTAATAAACACTAATAGTACATTACATCAGAGGCCGGGAAAATGAGGATTTCCGGCCAAGTAGGTATATACGGCCGAGCGAGGCCGGATAGTGATACGAGGCCGGGAATCCGTTTTCACGACGAGGCATGTATAGTGCTTTTCTCAAACATACAATGAAATAAAAAAATATACTTCAAAGAATAACACTTAATATTGTTTGTCCGATGTTTTCCGAATTTGACCAAATTTTAAAAATCCGATTTCAGATTCTGACTCAGGAGCCCCAAAAACCCCCGGATACCGAATTTCAGCCTCCTAGGACCAATTTGAAATTTTCTCCATACAAATCGTTTTTTTTCGATATTTTCCGAATTTGACCGAATTTTCGGACAAGATTTCAGATTCATATTTTTGAGCCCCAAGAGCCCCCCGATACCGAATTTGACCGAATTTAAAAAATCCGATTTCAGATTCTGACTCAAGAGCCCCAAAAACCCCCGGATACCGAATTTCAGCCTCCTAGGACCAATTTGAAATTTTCTCCATACAAATCGTTTTTTTTTTCGATATTTTCCGAATTTGACCGAATTTTCGGACAAGATTTCAGATTCATATTTTTGAGCCCCGAGAGCCCCCCGATACCGAATTTGACCTAATTTAAAAAATCCGATTTCAGATTCTGACTCAGGAGCCCCAAAAACCCCCGGATACCGAATTTCAGCCTCCTAGGACCAATTTGAAATTTTCTCCATACAAATCGTTTTTTTTTTCGACATTTTCTGAATTTGACCGAATTTTCGGACAAGATTTCAGATTCATATTTTTGAGCCCCGAGAGCCCCCGAATCCGAATTTGACGGAATTTTAAAAATCCGATTTCAGATTCTGACTCAGGAGCCCCAAAAACCCCCGGATACCGAATTTCAGCCTCCTAGGACCAATTTGAAATTTTCTTCATACAAATCTTTTTTTTTCGATATTTTCCGAATTTGACCGAATATTCGGACAATATTTCAGATTCATATTTTTGAGCCCCGAGAGCCCCCCGATACCGAGTTTTAGCCGCCTAGCACCAATTTGAAATTTTGAAAAAAAAAAAGTCGCCATCTTGAATTTTTTTTTCCACAAGTGTCTAACAACCAACCTTTAAAAACAAAACCTGCTTTTTGTCAAACCAGCCAGCTGTGTGAATGACCTTGTTGTTGAAACCAAAAAAAAGTTACTTTGCAGGCCTAGGCCTGAAAAGCAGTATGAAATCCCTTTACAGTCCTCTCGAGTTGTTGCGCCCAAAAACCGATACTTCCGAGCCTATTATAAGGAACGCAAAGACAATATTTCATTGCATGTTTGAGAAAAGGTGTTTTTCCAGCTCCTAATATCTTGCAATTACTGAAAATTGATCTGGTTTGGAAGATATAATAAAAATTCGTAAGCGGCGCTAGTTTCGATTAACCCGTCCCCTTAACACTATTTGACAACTTGGAATGTTTTCCAATTTCCGTGGTCGCAATATTGACGGATTTCATATCATATCATTTATTCAATAATAACAGGACACTTTACTATCTAAAAGTCATTTTAGCTAAAAGAAGTCTGCTTTGCTGTGTCTAGTCGGTGCCAAGTTTAAATGCACTTTTCTAACTACCAAACTTCCCTGGGAATATAATATTAGTTCTGCTAACTTTTGCTATTCAACCACGAGCGCCAAAGACAAAATGAAAGCTGTTTTCTTACATTTGATGACCGTCCCCTTTAAACTTTTAAATTATATTATTAATTAAGACTAATTATCTAGACAAAAGTGGGTTCCTAAAAGAAAATATTTGAAATGCACGTCATTTTTCTTAAAGCTTTATATACCTACTAATATTTTTAATGTGTTTTAAATGGATATATCTGGTAGAGAAGGATCTGCGTGAGTTCGGAGCCACAAACTGGCGAGAGATTGCGCAGGATCGGGTAAATTGGTGAGCTCTTGTGTCGGAGACCAAGACTCATTTTGGGTCGCTGAGCCGGCGCAGTTACGTCTTAAATGGAAAAAGTATTTATTTTTGTTCCATACATTCTGATATGTTCATTATATGAAGAACTATCAGCACAATATGTGGTTTCCATCGACATAATTATGGTGTTACTGATACCGACAGTAACCATAGCCATTGCCAAAGATAAAGTGAGAACCACAGCCGTTGAGGCGATAAAAAATCCTTATCTGATTCATCATTATTTGTATCTCCATTCTTTCCTTCTCCACACCATATTTTATCCACTCTCGATGGCCATGCCTTATCTTAACGATCGTTTTGACACTGTCTCCCATCTCCACGCAAAAACAATGTCCTCCCTTACCATGAGATAACGTGACCGTACTTGCTAGCGACATCGCAAACGATTTGTATGGAGAATACTACAGCGCCTAGTGGTTACATTGTAGAACTACAATTCTCCATACAATTCTATCACAGTATGCAGAAATCGTACAGTTCCTAGCGGTTGCTTTGTAGAGCTACAATTGTCCATAGAATTCGATCACAGTATGCAGAAATCGTACAGTTCCTAGCGGTTGCTTTGTAGAGCTACAATTGTCCATAGAATTCGATCAGAATATGCAGAAATAGTACAACACCTAGCGGTTGCTTTGTAGAACTACAATTCTCCATAGAATTCGATCAGAATATGCAGAAATAGTACAACACCTAGCGGTTACATTGTAGAGCTACAATTGTCCATAGAATTCGATCACAGTATGCAGAAATCGTACAGTTCCTAGCGGTTGCTTTGTAGAGCTACAATTGTCCATAGAATTCGATCACAGTATGCAGAAATCGTACAGCGCCTAGCGGTTACTTTGAAAACTACAATTCTCCATACAAATCGTTTACGCAGTTGCTAGCGAGTACGGTCACTGTACTAATAGTAAGGGTACAGCTCCCGCAGGTAACACTATCAGTCCTTTGACCTATTTGTGATTGATTCTCAACCCAAAACTACGTTTCTCCATCAACTTCACAAGGCTAAATGTTACCTTAGGTGCAAGTGATATGGTTGACTATTGTGTCACAGTTAGATGGGAGTTTTGTCTTTATAGTGTAGTAGATATGTTCGTTTGACGTGCCGCCAACCGTGAAAGAAGGGGGTTTCGGCGGTTGTCTAGCAATCGACATCGGAATTAGTTTTGTTGCTTGTAACGGTGTTTTTGCAAACTATTTCAGAATGGACAACGTTACATATTTATATGACACAATTTTTTTTACTTTAGAGGAAATAATTATTGTTTTAATTTTTTCCTGAGATTACTAATTATTTTGTTATTTATTTATTATAATCTGGGGGTTGGGGGCGGCGGCGGCCGCCAAGATGAACATTTACTTAAATCAAATCAAAATCAAATCAAATCGTTTATTTGCATAAATTGCGGTACACAGTTGAGATCGAAATTACATATAATAGAACAAAACAATTTGCCAGTATAATGGCATGCAAAAATTTTCAATAATCAATAATTACTAGTACACATACAACTCATTATATTACAATACATTACAATTATTACATTGCAATTATTTGAATAAATCCTTATGCAATTACATAATAAACATAATTCATTTACATTTACTTCCTAAAAAAATCATTAATTGAATAAAAACATTCACTAAGTAACCATTTTGTTAATTGTTTTTTAAATTGAGTTGGCGGACAATCTTTAAGAACGCTTGGTACATTATTATAATTTTTTATTGCCATGCAGAATGAGTTACTGCTATGGATTTTTAATTTTGCACTTGGCAGGTATAGCCTATTCCTGTGTCGTGTAGACCTTGGAAAAGCATCGGCATGAGTAGTAAACAAGCTTGGATGTTCATGAACAAATATGGCCATCTGCCTTATATACATACATGGAAGAGGAAACACACGAGTCTCTTGAAATAACGGCCTACATGAGTCCAAAAAGTGGGCATTGCAAACCGCTCTAATACATTTCTTTTGAGCCAGAAAAGCCTTATTCATATCCACGGAATTGCCCCACACTAGCAACCCATAGCTCAAAATGGAGGAGACATAGCCATGATAAGCTGTGAGTGCTTATTCTAAAATGTAGTAACTCTATAACTATGACACAATGGAAAGGCTACTTTACTATGGTGTCCAATAAAAAAAAAAGAATGACGTTTAGCTTGACATTGTGGACAGCTTATTCTTTTTATGGATAGGTCGAAGACCCTACAACCCTATGCCGGCAAAATTGTCGTAGATTTCGGTTATTTTATATTATTAATTGGGTTTTAGGTCCATTCCTTAAAAAAAAAATTGAGTGCTCCGCTCAAAGTTAGGATGGAACTGGTAGTTCGTGAGAATGGAAAAAATGTGAGAACAGTCCAAAATTAAAAAAAGATAGATATACTTTTTACTAGGTAGTGAATTCCTAATTGCACTACGTGGCTTTTGGACCCAAGAGAACATTTCAGTAAATTGGGAAAGTAAATTACCTATGACTACAAGTATGTGAGATGTAACAAGAAATATGTAAGATTCTGTAAAAAAAAAATATTTTTGTGACAAGCTTTTATCAATTGCTCACTCAGACGATTCTAAAGACCCCAAACTCGGTAGCAGTTGAAGATATCTGCTTCAAAACTGAGTTGCAAGATTCCACCCGAACAAACATAGTTACTAGTTACGTACATACATTGTGAGTAGGTAATAAAAGATTGTAAAAAATTTGCACTCAACCTGATTTGCTTGTTAAATATAGCAAAATTTTATCTAGGCGGGATAAATGCAAAATTCAGGTAAAAAGGTTGCTGGCTATTCTAGAAAAACCTGAGATATTTAACTGCCACGACTGAAGATCTTTGAACGTGATTTTACTGCTCTAATCAATCGTTATTGGTTAGAGCAGTAAGTAAATCAGATCCGAAGATATGTGAATCGATATAATACGAGGAATTCAGATCGGAGAAAAACACGTCTTCTGATGCATTCTTAAGTAGGATAATGACGTCTAAGGGTCTAGCAGAGATATGCGGGAAGCGTGGTTTCACAATAACAGTTTCAAATGTGCCGAGATAAATATATAAAATACTCTCTCCATATTCCCTAGAGACGAAGAATAAGTGGAGAAATGGGTATAATGCAGAAAGATCGAATCGCGGAGGAAAAATACTTTTTCATCCATTCTTTAAGAAAATGGATCTTTGTGAATATGGAGCATTCCATTGTGGCTTAAACGGTGGCCGAGATTTATGGGGGCTTAGTTTCAACGAAGTTAATGATGTTAAGAATACGGTGGAATGATCTCTACGAATATAGATTACTACAAATATAATATGTAGAATCAGAACATAAACAGTGGCGGTCAAAATTCTGACGTAGCATACCAAAGAGTTAAAATTGCAAAATACTTCAGATCAAATTACTAATCTGCGATCCTATTTTTAACCCCCGATAAAAAATGGAGTGTTGTAAGTTTAACATGTGTATTTGTGTTTGTGTGTCTGTCTGTGGCATCGGAGGTCCCAAATGGATGGACTAATTTTAGTGCGTTTTTTAATCCAAAGACTTGTCCGTCAAAATAGTTCTTAGCTGCTATGTTTGGTGATTTCCAAGATATTCAGCTTTAATTGGAACAAGCAACAAGATCTCAGCCAATATTGAAGCTAAGTATTCCAAATTTTGAAGTTATGTTCAGTTTTAGTAGCATTTTCTATATCACTCATTGAATGCAGGTCTCATGATGACCAGCTACTTATGTTGGGGGCGTCTTACATTTTTAATTTGAGGATCAGTAAGGAATTTTTATTTTTCTTCCCATAATAGCTATACAAAATGACAGTAAAAGTCCGTCTCCCAAATTACTGAAGCTGATGTGTATTACTAACATTGTGTTATGCTCAAATTGCGACCAATATTCTATGGATCAAACTGGTATGAAATAAAAGTTTTTTTTTATTAAAAAAATACCAGGACAGTTGGCTCAGAAGGCAGCTGCACTCAGATTACATCTACTCTTACCTTCATATCCTTCTTATCCTTTATATTATACAGCCTGTTTATCAACCAGCCACTGAATGATCTATCGTATATGTTTGACGGTACATTTATTGGTCATATTTCCAAATTCACTGAGTCACAAAGAGCCTGATTCACCTTCCCTCCGCTGGTAGGTATAGCGAAATATTCCCCTCACGAGGTGACGAGCAATTTGTTAGGAGCACACTACTCTACATACACACAGTAAGCTAAGTAAATAGATGTAACAAAGCGCGTAATCAGATTTGCACTTATCACATTATTTTGACGTATGAAGCGGCTATCATGAAATAAAGCTTATTAATGATTGAAAACGTATTTACGTAGATAAATCACCACACTGACGTATTAATCCTTCATTGTTAAAACGCCCTTTCAGTGTCAATTACTACCATCTAACAGTCACTGCAAACGCCATGATCATTGTATTAAGTGGTGACGAAATTACCGCGCCGCTGTAGGGCAAGCAGTCCCTGATGAAGAGCTTAATAATTAAATATGATTCAAGAAAGTTTTAACAACATTGACACTTCCTTTGATGGAACATTGTGGACAAATTAATAATTTCGCAGATGAAAATTTTTAGACAAAAATATTTCCAACAAAATCTATTACTTATACAGATGCTTATACAGATTGCTTATACATAAGCGTTAATATTGTCTCTGTTTGGTATCGCTTATTGTCACAAAAAGCAATGATGTCTGATAGCGCTTTGCATTTCAATATCTAAATTCTAGTTTTTTATTGAAATCAGTTTTTTATGTGTTTTCTGGAAAAATCGAAATAGCCCGATGCAGAGCGTCTGCTATTTTTTATGAGCGCACGGGCGCCATGCCAGTTTGGTACCATCAGTTGGTCATAATTTTTTTGTCCTCTCATCGTGCCTAAACGGCTGGACAATTATTAACCAATTTGATACTGGGATAGCCTCCAATAGATAGCTGCCTAGGATCCAAAGTTTATAGGACACTTCTTATCCGACTACGGTAAAAAAAAGCATTACGCGGACGAATTTGCCAGCAATCGTCTCGTAAACATTGAGATAACTAACTGCCCTACTGTTCTAAATCTGCTACCCGTCCCGACTGACGAACCATTCGGTACTGAATAAAACAAAACGCGAGCGGTTTTTGCCTTCTTTGAAATTCGTTCGGAGCCACCGAAGATTCGACTGACTTTCATGTTCCACCGTCACTATTTAGGTTTATTCAGCTGGTGTTTGAAATACGTTGAAAGCTATATAAGAGAGATCATAAAGGATCGACCTTTCATTTTCCAGCTACTTTCTTTCTTTTTCTATTCTCCTCTTTGGTTCATAACTAGTTTCCACTATGAGTTACTGTGTCCTCATTCTGCCAAATTGGTTTGTTTCTGAAACAATTTTTCTAGCGATAAAAGAAACTTTTTTGCCTGTATTGTTATCTATCTGTGTTTGTATTTCTGTCCTCTTGAGGTGTGTAATAAAGAATATCCTATTCTAAGGTCTGTGCCTTAATCCAAGACTTCATTTGTCTGTAAACATAATTTGTTTTAATTTTTTCGACGGTTTACGCGTTGCAGACTTTCTCATCTATAACTTAATATTAAATGTTAGTGGGTTTTAAGGTCGGTACTTATATATTATTGATATTTCTAACGTTATAAAATCAGTCAAACACATTTTAGAGCATTGGAAAATGGCCAAAACTAGCAATTTCACGCAAATTTGCGAGTGTTTACTCACTGCAAATAGAACTGGGATCGATTTCGACATATATATTATATACCTACGTTACTTTGAGTTTTGTATGCGAAGCTAAAAATTGCCCGTAACCTTTTTTACAGCTCCCTCTTTTTTACTTCTACTGGGACGTGCCTAAAAATAATTTATATTTTCTCCTTAGTAAATATTTTGTGATTACTTTACTTGATTTGATCTGCAAAATGGCAAGGACAGAAAAATTACCGTTAAATTAAGAAAGTGTTGGTAGGCTTTTAATATGATAGTTCGAATGTCGTAATTTTCATCTACTGCTAACTATAATTATTATGCCTAGCAAGTTGCGGTTTAGCCCAGAGATAGGGGCGCTACAAACAGTTTTAATATGGCAATAACATCAATAAGTCATATATTTGCATTATAAAACGTCACTAGCGATTTACCATCACTCAAATTCAAAATATTGTTTACCGGAATGCTGTTCGATCCTTCGTCCTGCTTTCAAAATAAATACTGAATCCTATTGAAAAAAAAAAACTTAACTCTTCACTGTGGATATCTTTGACTTTATTATGCAAAAAATACTTGAAGTTTGCGGAATTTATATACTCTTGTTTTCCCTTTGTTTACATAAATGACATTCACTGACTTTCAACGTCAGTTACCGAAAATTTGTCGTTGCCAGTAAAATAAATTAGTACCACTAAAAACCCGCATTATGGCGTGAACTGAAAATACCCTGCTGAGCTGTAATTACTTACACAATATCTTTTTTCCGAAAATTAAAACGCTTCGGACCGCCACGCTGTTTATTTTTAATTTAATTCACTTTCCAACAATATTTTATCGTTACAATATAAAATTAAGTTTTACGTTTAATATTGCTCTTAAAATTTAATATTAATATTGTCAACAAGCGTTGTGACCTACTTTGGATCTCAGGGAGCAATTATTATTATTGTGAGATAACAGGCTCGTAACAAGCTTCATAATACAAATAATTATAATGAAATGAAATGAAATAATTTATTCAGTAAGTAGGTCACAAGGGAACTTTTACAAGTTAAATTGTGAATCTACCGGAATTTCCAAAGAGAAGAGAGCCGAAAGAAACTCAATAGTAACGTTAAATTAATGTAAACTAAGACTCGCACATAGGTTTATCTGTCAGTGCTAATGTAATGAATAATTCAATATTACGCAAAACGCTGAGAAAAAACATTTTAATGAAAATAACTAGGTTGCTACCAGCAAACCACCCGACGAAATCTTTCCGTGTATTACGACTGCGTGACGTAAGGGTAATACTAATACCATTTCAGGTGCACATCTCTAATAATGATATTATTGTCTGGATGTTATATTGGATTAGAATTGTAATGACGTGTTTTCCTGAATAAAGTTTCTCTATCTATATTTCTATCCGTAATATGAAAACAAATTGAACGCTAAATCGCTAAATATAGTGGAAGTTCTAGCAGTAATTATATTGTCATCAAGTTTGCGTTTCGTGCTCGTTTGACATAAAAAAACACAATTGATCCAATCAACTTTTACTAACAAAACCTACGGAAAGTAAAATAAAAGTCCCGACTTGATTTGTAGCCTTGGAAACTTCTATTAAATTTACTTAAGAAAGAATGGTTAGTACAATAGTCTTTAAAAAAGGGGGATGCGTTAGAAACTTTTAACCAAGTTATAATGTTTATACAGGTGGGCAAATTATGGTATTTTACTTACTTTCTCCGCTGGCTTAGCGACTGGAAGTAGACCTTGGCCTCCGATACGAGATGACGCCAACGCCCCCTGTTTTAATCTCCTTTACAACTTCATCCCTCCATCGATACCTCGGTCGGCCGACCGGTAGACGACCTACGGGCTGTCCAATATCCGTCCTTTTTACTGCCCCATCGTCCGGCATTCTCTCTAGATGCCCGAGCCACTATGTGTGTGTATGGATAACTAAAACATTTATTTTTCTTTTTCAGGTAAATACACGCGTCTCTTTCGTCAAGTGTGTAAGTCTTCCCACAAAAGTCCTGGGTGATCTATCCGCCTCAATAAATGTGGTCGTCTATGGGTGAATCGTTTAAGAATTAAAGTATCGTACGTACCTATTAGAAAATTCTGTCAAATGAATGAATGATGTGAAATGAATGAATGAATGAAATGAATGAATGTCCTATTCTTGTAGGTAGGTAATTCAAAAAGACCTGTATACACTGCTACTTTGTGAAACTAGTAAGCAACGAACACTTGACATTTTACATTGAAAGTTACCTGCCGGTAAACCCGCGACCTTTTCATTGGCCTCCGGAGGCCGAACGTTAGCTCCGGAAAACCCTCAATACTCAAGTGCCTGAAAGGTCGCCATTCACAAATTGAATTGAATTTTGCACTCAGAGTTTTGACACACCACACTATTACAAACTCAGGGGGGTAATTCGACCAATTTTAGAGAGATGATGGAGATCTCTCCATTTCAACGCCATCCGTCACTTTTGACGTGTCCCTACTTGACAAGTGGCGACATCCCTAGAACATCGCAACTTCGTCAATCCGGTCGCGCTTGATTTGCGTTTCCTTTGTATGTGACGGCATAAATAACAGCATACTTTAACTTAACCGTGTAGTGCGTGAAATTAGTTACGTTTCGTTCAAAAATAAATTCATATGCATGAATAGCATTTTTGACATTAATTAGGTTTACCCTTAAAATTTCGACAAACGTTTAATCGAATTTCAGTTCAAAGTCAACGGTACGCATTTTTTCATTTGATCGAATATTCATTACATCGAACAATTACATGGTGTATTTTTATAACACCGATTTTTAATCTGTAGAATTATTTATTATTTATTATATACTTTATTTCGCAGTTCTTTATTTCATATTTTATCATCCCATATTTTATTATTTTGTTTTAAATTTTACATTGTAGAAAATCATTTCAGTATTTATCATTCTACAACTTCAATGAATTATGTGAGGAACTAAACGCAATGCGCTCGCGGACGGATGTGGGTAGATATTATGTTTTATGTGTACCTTTTGTTTACCTATGTCTGCGAGCCGTTTCGTTATTGGGGTCATAAAAAAAATAACCCTAACCTAACCTAACCAACCTATGTCTGCGAGCCGTTTCGTTTTTGGGGTCATAAAAAAAATAACCCTAACCTAACCTAACCAACCTATGTCTGCGAGCCATTACGTTTTAGGGGTCATGGAAATTAATGAGTTGTATAATAATACGTCGATAAAATAATATAAATTATTTGATGTTCTGTCTTTTAAGTAATCTATTAAATGTAATTTTAAGCATTTAAAATTCCTTATAACATTGCTCTAATAATTGTTATAATATGTAATGAATAGTCGATGAAGCCATAATGAATGAATGAATAAATTTATTTCATGTAACTAAGGACACATATTTTATTAGTAGTTAGACCTTACAAACTAGGGTTAGTAGGTAATTACAATTAAAACAAAACAACTTACAATTAAAACAAAACAACACTGACCGGGGAGTGTAATCCCTCGCAGTGCAGCATGTAGGGACAGTCAACCCTGTCCGCTATCATACGAAGAATGCTGTTGGGACTGCAGCGCACCCGGCGCACCAGGGATGCAGCGCGAGCGCGCATGGTCGTATAGAAACAATCCACGCGCGCCCCCGCGAACATCCCTGATGCGCTACAGAAACGAGGCAGTCCCATCAACACCCGGAACGCATTGTTATACTGGACCCGAAGGGCCCCATAGGCCCGTTGCGTATATTTCGCCCACAGACTGCACGTATAGAGGGAAGTGCAGAACGCCCTAAACAATGTTACCTTCACCTCTTTGGAGCACCTTGCAAATCTGCGGGCGATCATATTTGCCCTGACCGACAGGGCCCTTCGTTCTCTTTCGATGTCCAGGTCGTCTTTGAGGTCGGTCGTGATCACATGGCCTAGGTACTTAAAATGGCCCACCCTATCCATAGGGATACCATTGAGGCAAACGGCAGGAACTTCCAGCGTTTTCTTGCGACCGCACTCAAACACCATGAACTGGCTCTTTTCAACATTATATCTGAGGCCATGATCTGCTACATACCTTTCACAGATTTTCAGCAGCTTACGCAGCCCACACACTGACGCGCTCAGCATAACTTATGTTGTTAACACACACTCCATCAATATGACAACCAACATGGGTTCTGCTGAGCGCCTCTATTAGTCCGTTTACGTACAGGTTAAAGAGCGTAGGTGAGGTCAAACCCCCCTGTCTCACCCCACACTCTAACCTGTACTCATCAGACTGCGCATCTGCCCATCTAATACAGTTGACCTGGTTTCCATACCAGTACTTAAATATGCGAATGGTTTCCAGTGGTAAACTGGAGTTTTCCAGCTTCTTCCACAGTAGGTCATAGGAAACGAGGTCAAAAGCCTTAGAAAGATCAAGGAAACAGGCTACCACCGGAGTTTTACTTTTGGCATGATACCTGACAGTGTGCTTAAGGCTCAGGATCGCGGACTCTGTAGATAGCTGTGGTCGGAAACCCATTTGGTTATCGTGCAGTTTTACATGGCTATTTAACTGTGAATTAAGCACACTATCAAACATTTTTGCCATGATTGTGGCTAGCGAGATGGGTCTGTAGTTGTTCAATATCTGCAATAATACTCCAAGAGATAATATTTATACTGAATATTCTATGAATCATTTTCGATGAAATGAAATTCGATGAAAAATTTGTCGAGATTTCAAGGGGCACCCCATTAATTAACCACTAGATTGCTTGTGGTAACTACGGCTACCTGTCACCGCTCTTATTTTATTATATAAATAGAGTCCAACTCAAAATTGGAAGCAATTGAGTGATTATCGCCTTCATATTTTCAAAATTGAGATGAGATATGTGACTTGAAGCTCATCGCATTTTAATGACAGTTCACTGTTATCTAATAGAGTTTTGATCGTTTGCGATCTCTCAAACGGCATTCTCGAATTAGGTCCCAGGTTTGCTTACCAAAGACGAGAATTGTTTCGTGTTCTTTTCTTCACGTGAAATAGTTCTGATTTCGGAATGTCTAAATGACAGTCACGAATTCTTGTCTCTCTCAAATTCTGAACCATGTTGACTTTAATGATATTTTATGTTACTTCTGCTCCAAAAGTGAATCACTTAATAGAGTTTAAAACACCAAATGGTGCTTTTACCATCACAACGCTTTAGCTGATCTCCAGAAGTGACAGATGCGTATATGTCTCAAATTACACGTAATTTAGTTAAGGTCTTTTTTATTGTTTAATTTTATATATTATTTCAAACACAATTGATATTGTTCAATGAAATAGATAAATGAAATGAAATGAATGAAATTCTCAGTAACGGTATGATTTTCGCCCCAAAATGCCATCTTGCGTAATGCGTGCACATATTAAGCAAAAATATCACAAGTAAGCTGAGATAGTTTGATCTTCTCGGTTTTAGCATTTTCTTTCTCTAATATAAAGCCATTTTGACATCATCAAGACGACGCTGCCTTAGAGAGAGATAAGCTCATGCCATTGACCGTGATCTGGAGAGTGTAGTTGCAGCTGTCATGTTGTTGTGTAACGTATCTTTATCTTCTTATAAACCATCATTGGCCGACTTCCACCCCATTGGCGTAACTAAGATTATTTTCCAGACGGGGCCTGGGGGGGGCCTGGCCGGGGCCTGGCCATGGCTTTTGAGATGAAGCCATGAATTTCTATGGGTAACCCAAAATCCTGGGGTGGGCACTAGACCATACTGGGGTGGGCACGGCCCACCCGGCCACCCCCCTATATACGCCAATGTTCCACCCAGTGTGTCAATTATCGTTGGCATACCAAAGAAGAAGCTAAACACGACGTTTTTAATAACATCATTATGTCCGAGATCACGTGACTACATATCCACTTTAAAAATGTGGTGTATTATAAATAATCACTAAATTTTTGGATGGAAAATGCACGAGGAGGCCCTAGTCCAGGAGTGGATAGATACGGGCTGATGATGATGATGATGATGATGACTAAATTTTTTAAGTATCCAGGCCTAGTATTTCCACAAAAACCTGTAATGTACCTACCTACTACCTTCATTTAAATCAACTCCACAAGTAACCTAAATGAAATAAACCAGATATTATTGTTTTCTGCCGTTCTTTTTACAACGGTTAGTCAATTGAGGTACACACTAAAGACAAACGTGGATACATAAATTGTATTCGAGATAGACAGGCATTGTCTGCACAAACCACAACTGGAATCGAAGTGGGAACGGCAAACGGGCTGTCGGAAGTGGGCCAGGTGTAAGCGACGAGCGGTTAGCGAATTATTAAAATAACTGTACGATTCACATTGACCGGGCCGGGCTGGGTTAGCTGCCGCCGCATCGCAACGGGCGCTCTAGCAGCCGGCAGCGGCCGACCGCGTCCACTGACTAGGTCGGGCGGGTTCGGCTGCCGCGACGTTCCAGCGGACGCTGGAGCGCCCGGCGGCTGCGTCCGTCCGAGCGATTAAATTCTAGGGCGACAGACGAGCGAACGGAGCCGATGGCGCGTAGCGGTAAGGTAACCGAACGGAACCGATGGCGCGCGGCGGTAACTGAACGGAGCCGATGGCGCGCGGAGGTGACCGAACGGAGCCGCTTACGCGCGACGACAGCCCGATCGGCCGGCAGGGGCGCCAATAATATTTGAATATGGGATCTGACTGTTGTACAGAAGCTCTACATTCCTTTGGCAACTATTTAGATGCGCTTGAACGCGCGCCGACTCCGCCCGATCAGTGGGAATCGTACTTAAAGATAATCTCATAAGAGTTACTTGATGGTGTGGTGATCTGGCCTTGACTTGCACTTGTAATCTATGGCTCATGATCATAACGATAGAGTTAATAATCAATTGATTTTTAAAGGTTGTAACTACTTTTTACAATATGGTCATTTTGGTGATTTTGTGGTTTACAAACAATCGCTTTGATTCCTTTAAGTAGAACGTACACAACGTCAGCCGTCAAGTATACGCCATTGCAATTAAAGCAATTTTAACTCTTGGCAATGGCCTTAGAATCCACCAAAATGACATTGCACGAAGTCATTGTCTATAAAGTACGCTTCTCTTTTATGACGGAGGATAATAGGTACAAAACCACACAACAGTATTGTTTTCTTTAATTAGATCGCATTCTATTATAACTTGCGCCAACTGCGCTCGTAGAAGCGGAAGCAAGCGGACACCTTTGATCCACGACAGCTGATAAGCGGAGCGAATCCAACATGGCGGGTTGGATTATAGCGCGACATCTTTATTGACGGTAAATGAGGTGGATGTTATTTATTTATTTTAACTTTATTGCTTTGTTTGCAATAAGCATAGCTAACAAATAGACGAATGAAATTGACGTCATAAGGCCTTATTTACCCGTCAACCATAGGGCCAAACTGAAACTAGCTGTTAGTGCAAGATCGCATTATCATCAGCCGGTATCAGTCCACTGCTGGATATAGGCCTCTCCTATGACACGCCACTGACCACTCCTCCTCGAGTTACCCGTATTGAAGGATCGTTATCGTTAAAAACCGTGGCTAAAACACAAAACGAGACAAAAGTTATATTTTTTGAAATAGAGGACGCGTTGAGCCTCGTGGTAGACACGAAAGCGAGCCGGCGTTCCTGGGTTTGAATAACAGAAATATATTGTGTGTGATGAGGTTAATTTTTTTGGGTTAAAGTCACGGATACAACGCAACTTCGTCCGCATGAAACGTTTTACTGTAGGTTAAAAGTGATATTCCAGCTATCGCTGTACCAAAATTGTTTAAAATCCGTCCAGTTTTCTGCGTGATGAAAGTACAAATATTTGTTTACTCTCATATGGCGCTGTTGACCACTGACAGATGCTACTGACCACTTTTTTGTCGCAGGATTCAATCCTGCGACCCTACGTTTCCAGCGTTTTTTTTAAATAAAAATGTGGTAGATTTTGGTGTGATTGACGTAGGTAACGATCTAATAGCTTAGTTGAAAAAGCACTACGCCAAAAACGTAGGGTCACAGGTTCAAGTCCTGCTTACATTGCAGTAGATCACATTACATTTTTCTTTCATAATTTACCCTTGTGTCAATGTTTATATTTACGTAATGTACAATTTGGGCAGACATATTTACGGAAAGGTTGGGGCCACACTGGATGGTAAAAGGTAGAGACAGGGAGCTGTGGAAGGAATTGGGGGAGGCCTACGCCAAAGAGGCGACTACTGCATAATTAATAAATGTATAATGAACTTATTGTCATGATTTAATGTAGTAGAAAAAATGGCTTTTATATTTTTTTATTGGAGTTTACTCCTTAAGAATCGATTTTCATATATAAGCCCGGGGTATGAAAATTATGGGGTATAAAATCGAACGTATCTGCCGTGCTAATTTAAAAAGTCGTATCTCAGTATACGATCGGGCTAAAAATACGACTTCTTAATTTAGCAGGTTATGCGTTACGTTAAGCGTTATAGACTAAGATCCCTATATAAAATGACCTTCACCGAGATGTTTATTTCATGAAATGTATTTTAAATGTACTTAGCAACGGGAAAACATGGCTCCCGTTAGAGAAAATTAATATTAATTGTTCTCTGCCATTTATTTATTTTAAATTACCACAAGAGGCTTAACAAATAACATAGACAAGAAACATATTCATAATTTCTCCGCGGAGACTGCGGCGGCGGCCGGCGGCCTACACGGCGCGTTGCTGCGCAAGTGCGCATCGGGCAGCTTGACTGACAGTTGTCAATCTACAACAGCTGAGAAATGTGTTTTTGTTTTCAAGTTTTTGCTAATATTTTGCGTGAATCTCTATCATGTTACGAGTGTGATTGCTATCAGTGCATGAGTACTATCTAGTTATATGTGCAATTATAAACCACCGCTTCCCCCAGGAACTTTATGGGGCAATTTGTATGCCGAAACTTGGAGCGGTTTTTTTAAATACTTTATTTGTTATCGTAGCCGTAAGTTTTTATCTATTGCGTTTTTTAATGGTTTACTTGATGAATCCTAATAGCACGGGCTCCTCTCAGAATTTCGCTTCCAGGTCTGTGTCGCTGTCGCTGGAGAATTCCGTACAGTGCCCACATTGTCTCCCAGATTCGTTTCTTTAAAGGTCAGAAAGGACTTAATATACACATCAGTAGAACCCATGGCATTCGTGCTGGCGCAATTACGTCGCCACCAGGCAAACAATTCACAACCAAGTCAGATCAGGCCTTTTTCTGAAAAAATCAGTGAGCTTAAACATTCAATTCCAGTGGTCAAACGAATTCCTCGCAGCGCTCGAATTCAGGTTGCACAAAAAGTGTGCCTACCTTTTCGTTCTTGTTTGCAGCGCCCAACAGGGTACATAATGTGATACTTAAACTATTTACTTTCACCTGTATAATCATTATGTGCAATAAACGTATTGAGTATTGAGTATATATTTTATAAACGTTCTTAAGGCCAGGCGCGCACCAAGATTTTAGTCGCACGATAATTTTGTCGCATAAATGCAAGGTATGGGTTTATATGAGAGTGCGCGCACCACGATTTTCATAAACCCATAAGTACGCTTATTTCTGCGACAAAAAAGTGGTGCGCGCCTGGCCTGAAGAGTAAACTCCAGTCGTGCTTCGGAGCTGACACACACACTTTTTTTTTTATTTTAATTAATGTACAATTTGAAATTTTTATAAAGTCTCCAAACGCTGTCTTCTGAACCTATGACACCAACATATTCTGCACTCCAGGAGTATATAGTAATACGTAGTAAAGGCACTTCACTTAGCCCAATATTTGCCAAATACACTTCACTTAGCCCAATATTTACCAAATACGCTGCATCTATCGGCTCGGCCACGAATTCGGTCTAAGTGGCGAGCGGTAGCGTGGCTACGTGTCTCGCTCACTTGTATGGCCGCGATCGGATCTCTTGCTCAACCGCCGCTTGCCGCCGATATATGTATGTTTGCTAAAGAAAGCGGCTATTCACTTTCTTACATAAATGACGAGAGGGATGCAGCAATATGTGAGACACGTATGGAGATGACTCCATCTCACTCCTTCGTATTGCTGCATCCCACTCGTTACTGAATAATTTCGGAAAGTTTAATAGCTGCTTCAGTGGAGCAGGTTTACTGAATATAGGAGGCTATACAAGTAATATTAATATTCGATGTATTCTAAGACACTTCGAAACGATTTGGGTCATTAATTTGACGAGGCTGGTTTGTGGACCACTTTTTGTTTGTTGTACACCCCACTTTTTTTTAATTTTCGATATTTTATGTCTCTTCTACTCAGAATTACGAGCTCTTTCGATCTAATTAGGAGAAAAAAAAGTGACTGACCACAAAATCGAGTCCAAACTAACTGTTGAAAAAAAAAACAGCCAAGTGCGAGTCGGACTCACGCACCGAGGGTTCCGTACAATCACTTTCCATCCCTAAGTGGTTAAGTTAAGTTTGCACCTGGTATGTATAGCGCCCCATATAAATTAGGTGCAAAGTTAGGTATTAAAAAAAAACTACTTGCTAGATCTCGTTCAAAACAATTTTCGTTGGTAGTTTTTATAGTAGGTAATGTACATCATATGTTTTTTTTTTAGATTTTTCATTTTCTTATTTTAGAAGTTAGAGGGGGGGGGGGACCAACTTTTTTCCACTTTTGAAGCGTCTGTCACGCAAACTATTCGGTTTAGAAAAAAAAATTTTTAGAAACCTCGATATCATTTTTGAAGACCTATCTATAGATACCCCACACGTATGTGTTTGATAAAAAAAAATGAGTTTCAGTTCTAAGTATGGGGATTGGGGACCCCCAATATTTATTATTATTTTATTATTTTTGCATCAAAATCTTAATGCGGTTTACAGAATACATCTACCTACCAAGTTTCAACAGTATAGCTCTTATAGTTTCGGAAAAAAATGGCTGTGACATACGGACGGACAGACGGACAGACGGACAGACAGACGGACAGACGGACAGACGGACAGACGGACAGACAGACATGATGAATCTATAAGGGTTCCGTTTTTTGCCATTTGGCTACGGAACCCTAAAAACTAGCGACCTACTAGCTTCATTTTGAATAGTCACTCGAATTACAGGTTTGTATTAGGTATGTTAGAATTTTATTAGTTGATGGTGATTTTGGCGAGTTTGACCATAGTTATGCCGAAAGCGACCAGAGTATTTTTTTGTCAAAATTACTTAAGTCTTAACTCAAAGAGTGGTCGCTTTTTGTAACTCTAATAAAATGTACTTTGTTCGCTTTCTGCATAACTATGGTCGATTTAGACTTCCCTTTATACATACACATAGGTACCTAAATGGATTACGAAAATTCAGCTATTTGCGAAATAATATTCATACATTCTCTGTTATAGAACATTGTAACCAAGCGCACAGCAAATAAACAATATTTTCACATCCATACAATAATCATAGTGACACAACAGAATTATCAATTATGCGATAACCAGATGTTGCCAGGGTAAAATTTAATATCCAACTCTAATGTTCCGACCCAAACCCTTTTTAGGTTTCCATTAATCGGATTAGCTTTTCACGAGTCATGTAATAATGGTGATTTCCTGATGTTCTTTGATGTTTATGACGGTCACTAATTACAATTTCACTGTCATTTCAAATACATCATAATAATTACTAGAGTCAGACCACGCTTCTTCCAAGCAAATACGCCACGCGGTGTTACCCGCTCACCCCACGGGAACATTTTTCCGGGATAAAAAATAGCCTATGTATTAATCCAGGGTAACAGATACATTCATACCAAAATTTATGAAATGTGGCCTAGCCATTTGACCGTGAAGAAGTAACAAACATACACATAAACACACAAATGGATGGACCAGTTAGTGTGTTTTTTAATCGAAAAATTTGTACGTCGAGATGCTCAGAAGTTTCCAAGATATTAAGCTTTAATTGTAACAAGAGACAAGATCTCAGTCAATATTGAAGCTAAAAATTCAAAATGTTGTTGTTATAAATATTGACACAATACAGTGATCAACTACAATGTAAGCTAGCACAACTTGAACCTGCGACCCTACCTTTCTCGAATCTTTGATTCCATAATTTTTACTAAGTACTGGAACTAAAAAAAATGTGGTATTTCCACATTAAAACAGAATCGATACAATATTCCATTAAAACACATTTAGTTTTGTTCAGTTTTATTGAATGAGGATCTCATGATGACCAACTACTTGTATCAGGGGCGTTCAACATTTTTATTTTTTAATAATGAATACTCGTACTCTAAGTGCGCTCACAACACGGTAGTGACCAGCTGCGGTGTTACCACAAACTTTTAACTGCATCTCTGTTGTTCGAGTTCTTAATGAGCGCTAAACGAAGTGTCGCTGGTCGCAGTTCGTAATTAAAAAGTTACAGCTCAGAAACAATGGCTGCCGTACGCTCGGAACCTAAAAGTCTCAACTCGCACTTGTTTCCTAGCAAATAATCCCTTTTGTTTACGAGTAGTATATTTTACACGATGTTTTCTGTTGGTGTTTTTGCGTTTTGTTCCGGTGTTACAAAGGTCTGTGCAGGAACTAGAATATTTGTAATTAGTTATATATTATTTTTAGCTTTGTACAGTAATACAAGCTAGGTTTTGATATCCGGTTGTTTGGATGTCCAGCTTGCTTTCTGGCTGATCTCGCCTAGCCTAGGACGCATTTCTCAACGGATTCTTATGAATTTTTGTGAGTAGGTTTGTGTATACATACTATACACATTTTTTGCCGTAATGTAATACTGTGAGACATTAGCCTCTTCCTAACCTAACCTAACTTACTTTACTGGCAGCAGTTTGGTTCTGGCGGTTCACCGACCGCTGCCGTAGTTCGCTCGCTTCGTTCGCTCGTCTCGCGCGCTGTTGTGGTTACAGTTCTAACCTAACCTAACCTACTTTACTGCTAGAAGTGCGGTTCTAGCGCTTCGTACGATGCGGCTAAACGCGGGCCGCCTTATTAAAGAATGTATCGCAATGTCAATAGCCAGATCGTTAAACTGCCGCATTTCAAAACAGCCCTGTTTTTGATAAATGCTAGCCGTAATGTAATACGGTGGATTATACAATCCGACTACGACAGTTATATAACAATCTTTGGTGCCTTCAAACATCAACATTCCACTGGCATTCCAATCTGTGCTCATGGGAAATAAAACGACATCAGATGGAAATCCCGCGCGGCCATTCGGCTGTCCGGTCAAAGGATTTAAGGACATAATTGAAGACTTAGTAAAAAACGAATTGCTATTAAAACTGTTGGTACGAGGTAAACTATTGATACAAACAATACAAAGATATCAAAGCTCAAAGAAAAATTGAAATGAGCTACCTGGGGGACGAGACTGGGAATCAAACCCGGGACCTCTGGATTGCCGGTCCAGTGCGTTAACCACTTCGCTAATCGAACACCAACCCACCTTTCGAATTTTTGCATTGTTTATTTGAAAGGTTTTTTTACCTAAGGTTTTGTTACGAGGTACTTAATGTTTCTACATATTTAACGGTTATTGTTACCTACTTGCTTTTGGTATTGTCTGTGTATCGCGCAAAATAATAGCGTATTAGCCAAAAATAAATAAATAAATATCTCACACAAATCAACCTAGTCACAAATTTAGCTCAAGAAGGCTTGTCTTATGGGTACTAGACGATGATATACTAACCTATAGATAAACTAGCGACCCGCCCGGCTTCGCACAGGTGCAATGCTGATAAATTATCCATGTATTATACATATAACCCTTCCTCTTTAATCACTCTATCTATTTAAAAAAAATGCATCAATATCCGTTGCGTAGTTTTAAAGATCTAAGCATACATAGGGACAGACAGACAGCTGGAAGCGACTTTGTTTTGTACTATGTAGTGATACAATGAAATACACAAAACATTAATGACCCAGGCACAGATATTCGAGTTAATCACACAAATATTTGCCCTTACTTGGATTCGAACCCAGGGCCGCCGGCTCAGTAGCCGGCCGCTCTACCACTGCGCCAATCGTCAAATAATAAATCCAACGTATGTATAAATGCCGAACGAGTACCGGTCCGGGCCAGGGATTGTGGTACTACAAACAGATTTCGTATGGCAATATTGAGCATACGTCATATATTTGCATTATGTATGTATGTATGTTTATATGTGTAATTATATCCACCACAACTTATCTGCTTTGTCCGATGGTTGACTGGTAGAGAATGCCCAATGGCATTAAGTCCGCCTTTTGTATGATGTGTTTTTCATTTGTACAATAAAGATTAAATAAATAAATAAATTATCAGTAGTCTTATTATTTTTAATACCGACTGTGGACTGGAAAACACCCAATAAATGGATTGCTGCTATTTAAAAGGACCACCGTAAATCAGCGTTTCTGGATACACCCAAAAATAGCTTACTAACGTTCCTGCCACACGTAAACCGACCCAAATTAGCCCTCGTGAGTCATACGAGTCGCTTTATTTCTCATTATGCACGGTGCACTTGAGTTGTGACGTCAATCGCTGTTTACCGTCCGTTAAGTCCTTGTGCCTATTTGTGTGAGCTGAATTGATTCGAATTTTGAATACTTAAATTTGGAACATTAAGTTTTTTGTTTAAGTAGTCTGTTGTCTTCCTATATTAAAATTAGGGTATCTGTGGTTAATTTGTAATCTTTTTTTTGGTGTGCAATAAAGTATTTTGTATTTTACAAAGGTACGTATTTACATTATGAGGTAAGGTAAATATGCAACATCGATTTTTCTGATCGTGTTTATAGGTATTACTTATGCCCGTAATATTTTCTGCTCAAAATTGTATATTGCATACTTTTCAAAAAAAGTTGCACCAATGATTGCCAATATCTGGATGGAATACTTTGAAGAAATGGCATTTAATTCCGGTCCTTCCGTAATAAGGCTTTGGAAGAGATATGTTGATGACGTCTTCAGTGTTGTGAATAGAAACACTTATCTAATAGCCAAACATGTAAATTTTTCTTAAACTAAGCGGTATTCATGTCATAAATATGTCGCAATAATTTATTAAACAGCTTGATACACATACAATATACATTTTTCTTAAAAATACTAAGGTTAATCCTTGGTGTACATAGGTACTTATCTTTTCTTGTACTTCGTTTTCCATCGGCTATGTACAATTCGAATAAGTGTTCGTTTTCTTTGACTAGTACACACATTTCTTTGATATACATGCACGGGAGTGGCAAGATGTTTAAGTCCTTGATAATCGGTCTGCAAGAATCATTATAACTAGCCCAACTATAGCTTTAATACTTTTTTTTTGAGCTCTTATCGCTTTAACAATGTCAACGGAGTTGCCCCATATTATCAAACCTTACCTAAGAATCGAGGCTACGTACCCATGATATGCTGTGATAGCTGCGTCTTTTGAGGCGATTTCCCTTAAGTGTCTGAGTGCAAAGACAAACCTATCTATTCTATGAACAACATACTCCACGTGTTCCTTCCAGTTGCAGTTCATGTCCATTATTACACCAAGAAATTTAGTACTACATACTTCTTCTACCGGAATGCCTTGATACGTTATATTAATTTTAGCTGGAATAGAATTATAGCTACGAAATTGTATGTAATTCCATTCCAAAATCCGGGCGTCTATAAAATAGAATGTAGCTGTGGGAGTGCGTATATTGGCCAGACTAAGCGCAGCGTTCAAGAGCCAGTGAAGGACATTGCAGCTGCTGTCAAAAATAACCAAATTCAGAAATCCGCAATAGCTGAACATTTGATAACGTCCGGAGCGAATCACTGGATCGAGTTGCATAAACCAAAAATCCTTTCCACGGAACGACACTATTATCCACGGATAGTAAGGGAGGCTATTAAAATAAAAAAAAAACACTAAGAATTTCAATCGGGAAGATGGTTTTAATTTATCGCCAACTTTGGGACCAGTGATTCAAACGTTGAAACCCCGGGATATATCTTCGGATCTGTGCGCGAACATTGTGAGTGTTGTGTGTCGTGCCGGTGATAATAAACATTAACAAATGGGGGAACGTTTATCTTCCTACCCATCCGTTTTATTACACATTTCGTCGGGTAGTGATACATTTGGCCGACATCTCCAGTAACAACTCGCTGTTTCATCAGTACGCCTGGGTCCAAGGCACGTGAAACCGTGTTGAAACGTCAGGCAATGAAGGTAAATCAAAATATCGCGATAGACCCGGTTCAATACGTTTTGATTATGTGTTCAAACCGCGAGAGTATAAAGTTTCTCGATACAAATACTGGTATCCAATCCACATATGACGTCATATGCAGGTAGGCCACCCGTATGGAGCGTTTTTAGTCCTCCGCAGGAATGTTGAACTTTGACGGTCATTTCTGACTTTTAGGACAGTCTAAGTGTAGGTAGTCCCATAAAGACATTAAAAAATAGAATCGATTGACATCCTCAAACAAAATTGTTCGCACGCCTATTATGAATAAGGCCGCGCTAACAGCTGAAATGTTGTGTATTTAACCTAGCTCTTAGGATGCTTTTATTATGTAGCATATCGTGGCCACGAGTTCGCTAGTCTTTTTTTTTTGTTTTTTTATGTCATAGAGGGGGCAAACGAGCAAACGAATCGCCTGATGGAAAGCGATTACCGTCGCCCATAGACACCTGCAACACCAGAGGAGTCACAAGTGCGTTGCCGGCCTTTCAGGTGGGAATACGCTCTTTTCTTGAAGGTTTGAAGGTCGTATCGGTCCGGAAATACCGCAAGCGACAATTCATTCCACAATGCAGTCGTGCGAGGCAGGAAATTTCTAGAAAAGCGCACAGTTGTGGACTGCCAACTATCTAAGTGGTGAGGATGAAAGGATTGTCGCGTAGAACGATGGCGGAAAGAAGCGGCAGGAATCAATCCGAACAACTCCTCGGAGCACTTCCCGTTATACAAGCGATAAAAGATGCAGAGAGAGGCTACATCTCTACGTAGCGCCAAGGAGTCAAGCCGATCTGAAGTTCGCTGGCAGTCGACGATACGAGTCGCTCTCCGTTGAATACGATCTAAAGGGAGAAGCTGGTACTTGGGCGCCCCAGCCCACAGATGAGAACAGTACTCCATATGTGGGCGAACCTGCGCCTTATAAAGCTGTAGGCGATGGGCTGCAGTGAAGTACTGTTTCGACCTGTTGAGCACGCCGAGCTTCTTGGAGGCTAATTTAGCCTTACCCTCTAGATGTCCGCGGAATTGGACTTCACACGAGATGTCGACACCAAGGATTCCTATAGTGGCTGAGGCAGTAAGAAGAGTGCTTTCAAAAAGAGGTGACGCGACGAACGTAGATTTTTTGGTGGTGAACGCGCAAAGCTGTGTCTTTGCGGGGTTAAAGTGGACTAAATTAAGTCGACCCCATTTTGAGACTTCTTTTAAACAAGTCTCGACTTCAGACACAAGCTTTTTTCGGCTCTCGATGACAATTTCCCGAGAAATATTATTGCGGCCGGTATAGGAGGCATCACCTGTGCTATCATCTGCATAGCAATGAATGCCACAGATTTGCAGCATATCATTGATATGCAGAAGAAACAATGTAGGCGAAAGCACACAGCCTTGAGGGACACCAGCATTCACAGTCTCGCGACTCAGCATCACCCGTCTTGCTCGCACGGTATTGAAAGGAAAGTGACGGAGTATTTGTCACCTGTCAAAGAGTCGCGTGTTACAGTTATGCTAGCATAATAAATGCATCTGGTTATGAATTTAAGCGCAATTATCGAATGGAATCAAATTCAAAATTTGAATTTTGTCCGTTGAATTTGCAGTTTGTGAATGACACACATCAATGAATATGATAATAACATTCGAATTGTTAATTACGAATAATTTAGAATGTCGCCTATATATTGTCACCGATATAATGGGTAATAAATCGAATGTTAATCACTTTTTGTGTGGTTGAATTTGATTTGTATTCGAATTTCAAATGAGTTTTATTTTAGAATATTTTGAATTTATTTATGTTAGCTGTTCTCAATTGTTTTAATTTAACCGTGATTATACTTTTATGATTAGTAATGAATTCAAATTAATAGAAGTCATTTAATAGCTGCGTACGAATTTAGTTACCGACGTGTGTTCAGATTTTATTATATAGTCAGTAGGTAGGTACGTTGAATCGTTTATTGAGCAATTAATTTTCATTTGATTTGGCTTTGCATTTTGCATGAATATTGCATCGGTACCGTTAAACGAAAATGGCTACCGTTTTACGATACCTACGCAATATTTATAAGCTTTACTTAAAATTAATTACCATCATTTAGTAGACTTAGGTTGGCCAATAATATAAAATGAAAATGATTAGATATGAAAATAATATGCTATGAGTAAGTACTTACATCAAGCATGAAATGATAATAATGCCGTTACATACAACGAAACGATTAAAAATATACTTCCGAACTGAAAACCACCACCTTATATGAACTCTGTTAAAATTTTGGAGAAACCGGCCAAGTGCGTGTCGGACTCGCGCAACGAGGGTTACGTACAAACACTTATCCCATCTTAACTGGCCTTTCTAAGGGCCTTATAATACTTGCGATTTGTCAGCGAGTTTTCTATACAAATAAACGTCTTGGCGAACTCGCTGCGTCATCGCCTTCATACAAAATTCGCTCGCAGATCGCAAGTATGATAAGGCCATACACACATAACAAATATATTCTTCACTTTATTAGCTGACGCGTCTGGACCAACTGCTACATAACAAATGAACGCTGTTTAATTAACTTTGGCTGCCACAGTTAATTATTGCATGCACAAAATGCGGTTATGCTGGCTAACTGGCGGGTTTTTGATGCAGTGACAAGCTAACAAGGAAGGGTACCCAATCGGAGTGGGACAGTTACTGTCCGACTCCGGTTTGATTTATTTTGATATAATGTTATCGAGTAGTCTAAAATAGCAGACACGTATTTTTTTTAGCTGCCCAAATTCAACCTGTTAGGACATATTGTCCTTCAAAGTGCTGAAAATTGACCAAACCCTCTAATTTCTTCAGATATTTTTTTTTTAATGAAATGAAATAAAATGAAATATTTTATTTGCTAAACAATACGTAAATGTATACAGATGGATCACATTAGTTAACAGTCTCAGTAATGTTTGTACCTTATAATTATTAGGCATGCAAAATTCAATTAATAAATTGATAATTAGCTATGTTTGTAGTGACTAGTAGATTCCAAGATATTTAGCTTTAATTGGAAAAACTGACAGAATCTCAAGCAATATTGATGCTAAGTAATTCCTTTTGTAGTTATGTTGGGTATTAGTAGCATTTTCTCTAATTTTGTCTAATGTGTCAGGGGTGTCTTAAATTTATAATTTAGGCTATTTTAAATTTAGTAGGTTAGTATATGGTGGTGATCGGTTTTTTTACCAAGAAGTGACTATTTTAAACGCAGGCAATTTATGGATTGTGAAGAATTTCGAACGATCGCAAGTAATTGAGGCTATCTGTGGGGCCGACGACAGACAAAGCGCAATCACGCGTCGATTCAGTTATCGGGGCCGTGTTCAGTGTAACTTCGGTCGCTGATACATTGTACACCTAATGTATACACGATGATTCTTAATCGGTTATCAGGAGTAGAAAAATATGAATATCCTGCTGAAATTAAACTTAATAGGCAAAGGACTCACGCAATTACCTCACTGTTTAATTAATTAAAAGTTGTAACATAATTAAAACTAATAACCACTAGATACATGGTCATCCTACATAAATGATTGAAGTACGATACCTACGTCGATTGTCATCGCTTTGGCGGGAAATTTTCTACGCCTTGGTACAGGTAATGACAATGACAATGACAAGTTATTGCTCATAAATTGTCATCCCCATTAAATTATTAAAAAGGTTGTAAGGTCACATACAGTTTAGTAGGGTGTGACAAGGAATTTAAGACAAAATTGGTTTTAAAATAAAACATCTCATAGAACAATAAAAGTTTATTTTCATGAAATTACGACTTCTACGTGACCACCATCATTTACTGAGTTTGAAAAGTTGGTACCTGATCACTGATTAAAAATCATCGTGTATATGCATAGGCTGTGCAACCAATTTCATTCGTGAACCTACTGTAGAGCAATAGTACGTATACTACACAACCCTCCAGCTACGTTATTTGACAACGTTGCCCGGCATTCCGGACGACGCGGTTGGCGCAGTTAGCAGACACCTGCCTACTGAGCCGGCGGTCCCGGGTTCGAATCCTGGCCGGGGCAAATATTTGTATTATGAACTCGAATATTTGCTTTTGGGTCATGGATGTTATCTGTATATGTATTTATATATTATGTATATCGTCGTCTAGTACCCATAGTACAAGCTTTACTTAGTTTGGGACTAGGTCGATATGTGTATGATTGTCCCATAATATTTATTTGATTCCTTGCCGTCCAACATGTCCGACTATCAGGATTTTCTTATTCCACTTAGTTTGGCTATTGGATCAAGACGATATTAAAATTCCACTTGTTCCGATCCGTGAGCCAAAAGGATTTTTAAAATTACACTTGGCTCGCCTCTCGAACCATGAAGATCACTGAATTCCACTTGATTCGACCTACGAGGATTGCTTTATTCAAATTTAAGCACAGAAATTATAATAAAAATCAAATATTGGATACGTAAAAAAGAAAATATTTCGGCAATCTCAAAACAAATTTGGGAAGTCTATATATAGCTTACATGTACACTAGTACTTTAGTTATTATACGTATTGTAAACACGTTTTTTATCAATATTACGAGCCTGAATTTTAATTCTTGACTATCAAATCGTTTCGGACATCAAAATGCATGACTCAAAAACTCATGCTCAAATGTAAGACTAACAATATTATAAATAAAAAGTATATTGCCTTCAGCGTAGTTTATCTCAAACGCTATATTCACTTGTGCGGAAGAACAGGATTACCCTTGTTTACGAAAACTTGCTTTTACTCAGTGTTATGCAAGCCCCTCGTATAGAAACTTCGCGCCAGTTAATAAAGAGATTAGTTTAGCATAATTAGTAGGATGCTTCTTAGGGCCTTATCACACTTGCGATTTGCGAGAGAATTTTGAATGACTGATATAGTATATGTAGAAAACACATAGCTCTTAGTTCTAGGGCGTATACAAAATTATTACAATGAATAGGAAACTATTATGACACCACCGCAAACAAAGGGCTAAGACACAATAACGCGTTACGTCGATGTGATATTTTTTTTATAAATAATGACCGATAAATAATACCGCTACCTAAAGGTTGTCTGGAAGAGATCGCTATAATATAAAATTATGTCAGTTTACATTACTTAAATATCATATAGTGATTGTGTGTGGATTTGTATTGTATTGTATAATACCAAAGCACACCTGTCGCCGCAGGGTCGTCAGATCTAATGATCTAACCTGATGTGAATGAGACCTACTAGACTCATTATTTGTTGCTCGACATTGTTCGTCTTGCACGCACAGTAATCCTGCCGATCGTGAGCGACCATTCAAGCTTCAAAAGCGTGCAATTCGTTGCATAAGTGGAACCCCATGGGATCACCGGCACGTGAATTGTTCAGGGAAACCAAAATTCTTACCCTTCCCAGCCTGTACATCCTCGAAGTAGCCAAGTACGTGAAAGGTAACCTTGAACAATTCCCTCACACGAACGCAACACCAGGCGGCGCGGGGAGCTGCGCCCGCCTTGCACAAGTCTCGCGAAATCGAAAAAGTGCCTGCACACTATAGGCCCTAAAGTCTAACAAAATATCCTTAGAAATCAGGAATTCTCCTAACATGAGTTGTTTTGTAAACAAACTTAAGACCGAACCAGCAGTAGACGCGATCTACTCTATTGACGAATCTTTTCAAGTAACTGCATGAGTGCACACCCTTAACCGGTTAGTTCGCTACCCAAGATAAATAATTAATTTATAATAATTAATTTATATAAACTTAGATTAAATCCTATATTGATATTTATGTTGACATGTAAAACTATGTTTTATCAAAATGAATGAATGAAAGTATTGAAAGAAAAGAGCGGCAATATTTGTCATTCGACCGATAGTTAACATTGCGTCACAGGTGCCGGATGGAAATAGGGCGTAAGACTATAAAAAAACACCGTTTTTTTATTTTTTTTTATTTATTAACTTTAAACAATAACATTGAACAATGTAATATTACTCGCCAAACTGTGACGTTTAATGGCGAGAGGCGCTCAGTTTTAATAAATATAATAACAACTTAGTATGCCTAAATTAAATTATGTTAATAATAGGTACAAATACAATGAAACGGTTCGCGGTTATTAGTACAATCTGCATACGTATCGTATTTACTATGCGGGTACTTCGCCCTCGACGACAGCGCGCGTTACCGTGTTTACGGTGACACTGTTTGAAACTACATAAATAATTAAAATAACTTGGATACTATGACCTCAGAAATATTGAATGTCCGCTTTATCCCCGTTTTTAGATTACGAAAACAATGTGTGACATACGCGATTTCAAGAAAACGGAACATATGTATACGTCATATCTACAATGTTGTAGGCCCTAGAGCAATTTTTAATGCCGAAACTTACTTAATTCGATAAGTTTTGTAGGAACGTTTGATAATAAAAGCACAGAAATAAAGACACTATAAATTCACATCATTGGCTACCAGCCACCTTTCTACAGCGAATGTAGATGAAATGTACGCAGAATGTTAGTAAACACAATACACCGCAAATCTGCGCTCTAAATGCAGATCTAAACACCGCGTCTAGACTTGCGCGCACGGCGATGTCGTCATGGGCGGCGCCATCATTAGGGAGGTTACGCACTGTATCCTATGCGGCATATTTTTTTGGAACATTCGGTGTATTTGGGTAACCACTCAAATAGGTAAAACCACCTACGAGGAATTTCGCTTTCACGTAGACCACATAACAAACAAGGCTATGAAAATACTACAGTTCTAATATAACAACACAACGACATGTGTGACCTGTAGGGTCAAAATGCGTTTAAGAACTAGTGGAAATCAACATGAAAATCGAATTGTCGTTATTAAAAGTTTCAGGTCTGCGAAAGAGGCGTTTGATGGCCGTCTTTGTAACTAACAAACAACAGGAGGTTAGTTTGTGTTATGGAATATTCATTTTAGGGACCACGACAAAAATAATGCAATAAGCAAGATTAAGTACCTAATAAAAGACCTAAAATAAAAAATGCATCATTGATATACAAATTACAACGCAAATTGTGGTGTACCCATTAATAACATGTTTCATAGATTTCTAAATTAAAAATGTTTACTACATTTTTCCATGCTATATTAACTATTTATTTTTATTGTTTCAGGAATAGTAAACCGTGGCGATTCCTTCAGACGTCGGCGCTCGCGCTCTGGCAGCCTCGCGCCATCACCTGCGCAAGCGCCTGAGCCGACGGAGCGCCGCGTGGTCGCTCTACACCGCGTAGCCATGGTCGGCGCGCCCGGCGTGGGCAAGACCGCTCTGATCAGCCAGTTCCAAACTAGCGAGTGCATCAACGCGTACGACAGACAGAATGGTGAGATCTTGTGCTCTTACTCTTACCTCACTCTAGACCCGGGGCCGACCAAGCGCCACGCGGTCGCAATACACTGCGTAGCCATGGTCGGCGCGCCTGGCGTGGGCAAAACTGCGCTGATCAGCCAGTTCCAAACGAACGAGTGCATCAACGCGTAATGCGCCTTTAACATGTTCGAGTGAGCATTTGTACAATACCTGGATCTTAAATAGCTCATGGAACTCTCGGCATGTGTCTCTTGGCCTGTTATGACAACAACTTATTCATGCAACAATTATTACCTTAATCTTTTTTATCTACACACATATTGTTCAATTATCAATTTATCATACACTATAACAAGTTCATTTCCTATAGGCAAAGACCTTCATTACTTGGCAGCGCAAAGGTGGGGTATGGAGACGGCTTCCGATCCAAGGTTTTTTTAGTATGGACTTCTCCATTCAATAAATTCCCGGGATTGGCAGCGAAAATCATGTTACTTTATAACATTACGATATCTTCACACTGTCATGTTTTAAGACTCTCATTATGTAACAGTTGCATAAACTACTACTTTATGTATCTCACTCACAAATATTGGTAGGTACCTACTCGAAAAAAATAAGTATCAGACAACCTCACACAAATCCATTTAGTCCCAAATTAAGCTTAGGAAGGCTTGTGTTATGGGTATTAGACGACGATATACGTACCTACTTATATAAATAAATATATACTTAAATACATGGAACAACCATGACCCAAGCACAAATATTCGAGTTCATCACACAAATATCAGCCCTGACCGGGATTCGAACCCAGGACCGCCGGCTCATTAGGGAGGTGTCTACAAACTGCGCCAAACGCGTCGTCTCTAATGATTGTGAGTGAAATAACGTCAAATAGCTAATTTTCTGAGAAAATTGTACAAATGTTTGGAAAACAGCCATCTAGAAAAGCAATATTTCACTGTTTCTCATCGCAGTTGCTTATAAATGTGGCATCGACGAACAGTCGACATTATTTAATCTCTCATAACATTTAACACCATCAATTTTGTGGATACTTTTACGGTTTTATTACGTTTAGATCACCTCGCGTGTACAGTCAGGAACGTTCATAATAATAATAATAAGTCGTTAAATAAAAACGTCACACATGTCGACCTAAACCATTGATCCAATAGTTAGTATTGTTAATGAAGTAACAGAGAGACAGACACACTTTCGCATTTATAATATTATAGTATATAATTATAGTATATAGTATAATAGTATATGGTATTATAGTATGGATATGGATGTATATCGTCGTCTAGTACTCATAGTACAAGCTTTGCTTAGGTTGGGATTAGGTCGATTTGTGTATCTATATAGTATAATAGTATATACTTAGTATTATAGTATGGATATGGACGTATATCGTCGTCTAGTACCCATAGTACAAGCTTTGCTTAGGTTGGGGTTTGGTCGATTCATGTATGAATTTACTATTTAAAGTTTCTAAAAATACTGCTTTACAGCAGATAAAAATTATGTATGGCATATGAAATTACGGAATACATTAGCGACCCCTCGACGCGAATGTGCGTTTCAAGTATGTTGCCTCTTTTGCATGTGCATTCAAGGCACTTGAGAACGTTGTTTTTCCGATCCGTTCAAATTCCGGCAAGGGCAAATATTTGTGTAATGATGAAGAGCTTCTGAGAGCGGGTGGAACACCGGTACTTAAGGTCCTCCAGAAGCTCTTTAATTCCGTCTTGTCCGAGGGCAAAACGCCTGAAGCATGGAATAGAGGCGAGGTGGTACTGTTCTTCAAGAAAGGTGATAACAGCCTATTGAAGAACTACAGGCCCATCACGCTTCTAAGCCATGTTTATAAGTTGTTTTCAAGGGTCATCACGAACCGTCTCGAACATAGACTTGATGACTTCCAGCCTCCCGAACAAGCCGGTTTCCGAAGAAGCTATAGTACCATAGACCACATACATACGCTGCGGCAAGTTATACAGAAGACTGAAGAGTATAACTTGCCATTATGCTTAGCGTTTGTGGACTATGAGAAAGCCTTCGATTCGGTGGAAACATGGGCGGTGCTCGAGTCACTTCAGCGATGCCATATTGACTATCGGTACATTGAAGTGTTGAAGTGTTTGTATAGTAACGCCACCATGTCGGTCCGAGTTCAGGAGCAGAGCACAAAGGCCATTCCATTGAGAAGAGGCGTAAGACAGGGGGCCGTTATATCCCCGAAACTGTTTACGGCCGTTATAGAAGACGCCTTCAAGCTCCTGGAATGGCAAGGACTTGGCATCAACATCAATGGCGAATACATCACTCACCTTCGGTTTGCCGACGACATCGTAGTCATGGCAAAGTCAATGGAGGAACTCAGCATGATGCTCGATGACCTCAATCGAGTTTCTCAACGGGTGGGCTTAAAAATGAACATGGACAAGACGAAACTCATGTCAAATGCCAAGGTTGTGCCCATCCCAGTCTCTGTTGAAAACTCGATACTCGAAGTTGTTGACTCATACATCTACCTAGGACAAGTGGTCCAATTAGGTAGGTCCAACTTCGAGAAAGAGGTCAACCGCCGAATCCAACTCGGCTGGGCAGCGTTCGGGAAACTACGCAATGTCTTTTCGTCCGACATACCTCAGTGCCTCAAGACGAAAGTCTTCAACCAATGTGTGTTACCAGTGATGACTTACGGCACCGAAACGTGGTCTTTCACTATCGGCCTCATCTCAAAGCTCAAAGTCGCTCAACGAGCAATGGAGAGGGCTATGCTCGGGGTGTCTCTACGTGATCGAATCAGAAATGAGGAAATCCGTAGACGAACTAAAGTGACCGATATAGCTCACCGGATTAGCAAGTTGAAGTGGCAATGGGCAGGCCACATAGCACGCAGAGCAGATGGCCGATGGGGCCGAAAAGTGCTCGAGTGGAGACCTCGGACCAGCAAGCGCAGCGTAGGACGTCCACCTACAAGATGGACAGATGACCTTATAAAGGTCGCCGGAAGGCGCTGGATGCAGGTCGCTTCCAACCGGTATATATGGAAGTCCAAAGGGGAGGCCTATGTTCAGCAGTGGACGTCCTATGGCTGAGATGATGATGATGATGACGTATTTATCTATACTATAAGTATGTATATCGTCGTCTAGAGTCCGTAACACAATCCTACTAGAGCTTACTGTGGGACTTGATCGATTTGAGGTTTTCCGATATTTCTTTATACATAAACTTACACACTATAAAAATGCAAGTTATATAAATAATAAATACAAATATATACAAATGTCCACTACATGGGATGACGGATGGACTATCCAAATTCTTGTTTCAGCAGTAAAATACATTCCTAATCTACCCCGAACAAGGCTTGTCATCATTGGATCAGTTTTTTTGTTTTTCCGCTGACTGTATCTCGGATATGACCCCTTTTATTACATCTACAAATCAAATAAAATCACGTTGTCGCCCCAACATATGTCAGGTACTTTTCGCTGAGAGGAAAACTCATTTGTTCCATTTTACCCAATTTTGTCCCTCTCACACTCATTATTAAGCAATGTATACAGTCTCGCTCGTACGGTGTGACGTTTGTAATTCATTATCATTAATTTGCAAGGATCCAAAGCGTGAATATCAAATGATATGGGTATGGGTATGCGACGTATCACATGATGTTTTATTCATTTTTCTGTGTTTTATTCTAAAGTTGAATTGGATCCATTAGGGTCAAGGTAGTCTACGGATGATTTAATATCCCACAGAGACTTGGACTCTTAGCACAGGAAAATAGCATATTTGTGGCGTTATCTGGGTAAAGGGACCTTACTGTCGGTATTGAGTTATGTTTTCTTTACAATACAGGCAGAGCCTTCAGAGACAGAATTAAATATCAACGCTTTGGATTTAATGAAAACAATCCCACCTCGCGAAACATTTCAGTGGACTAAAGTTTGTATCAAGGAAGTCCTTACAGTTTGTAAAAGCCTTAAAATGAAGAATACTTACGATTTATGGGGCTTATCCACCAAAATTGTTAAGGCAACCATCTTACCTGTAGTTCCCATTATCACAGACATCATAAACCAATGTTTAGAGCTCGGCGTCTTTCCAAAGTCACTTAAGAAGGCTAAACTTGTTCCAGTTTTTAAGAAAGGAGACGCTACATCAACTGATAATTACAGACCAGTATGTGTTCTACCGACTTTCTGTAAAATCTTTGAAAGGATAATGTTTTCTCAGCTGAGTAGTTATTTCGCGCGAAATAATATACTCGTAATTAGCACGGAGCAGTTCGGTTTTCGTAAGGGACTCTCTACGGAAGACGCCATTGCCGCATTTATTAAACATGTACATAATGGTTTAGAAAATAAGCTGAAGTGTATGGGTATATTTTGTGATCTGTCAAAGGCCTTTGACATGGTGGATCATGGTATCTTATTGGATAAATTGTCTTTCTATGGTGTTGCAGATACTAGTCTTAAAATAATACGATCATATCTATCTGACAGAGATCAAACAGTACAAATAAATCAGGCCAGATCACAATGCCAACTTATATCAAAAGGCGTACCGCAGGGATCTATTTTAGGCCCGTTATTATTTATTGTATACACAAACGATCTTCCACATAGCATTCCCAAGCAATTAAAATGTAACATAATTGAATATGCCGACGATACATCACTTATTACGTCTGATAACACCGTCAGGGATACGGTGTCTAATGTCAAAAGTGCTCTTGACTTAGTGAAGACTTGGTTCGCAGCGAATAAATTAAAATTGAATGCCAACAAGACGCAAATTATGCAATGCAGCCTAAAGCCTACAACAGAAAATGTACATCTAGAATATGGAGGAAACAAATTACCATATAATAAAGAGACAAAATTTCTAGGGATAACTATAGATAGTGCATTAAAATGGGATAAACATATTGATTATCTGTGCCAAAAACTTACGAAAGCGGCCTTTTCAATTAGAAAAATTAAGGAGTTATGTGGCATTCAAGCAAGTAAGACTGTATACTACGCATACTTTCACACATTAATGTCTTATGGAGTCTTAATTTGGGGACATGCAGCAACATCATCAAGAGTTTTTAGACTGCAAAAAAGAGCTCTTAGAAACATTTTTGGTCTGACTGCTCGAGAGACCTGTAGAGCCATATTCAGAGAGACTGGTATTATGACGTTTTATTCACTGTTTGCGTATAGAAACTTACTGTATGCACGGAAAAACATCGGTGGCAGTATAAGGAGAAAGGATATTCATAACTATCCCACACGCAACAGAAATAAGTTGTGCCTACCAAAAACTCGACTGGCTAAGACTAGAAAATGTTTCATCCATCAGAGCCTAAAAATGTACAACCATCTACCCGATTGTGTAACCTCACTCAATTACGCTAAATTTAAATTGTATTTAAAAAGTAAATTAACCGAACACGCACTGTACAACATAAAGGAATATTATGACATTGAATTTAAATTAAATGAAAACTGAATATGGATTGACTCATCTATAAAGTATATAACAATATAATTTAATAATTTGTTTCGTGTAATATTAGAATAATCATATATCATGTTTTAAGACTTATTCTAGTGCATAATTTATGTCAATAGAATAAATAGTTTTGACTTTGACTTTGACTTCGACTTTGTATATCCCCATAATCTACATACATTGAGCTATCGAACCATGTAAAAAACATGCATGTAGGTTCAATAGATATTTTTTAAAAAATTATTGAAACTCAAAAGTCAGAAAAGGTGATTATGAGAAAATTGAATTCAAACTTCTACACCCCATTAAAGTATGTTATTGTTGGAAGTTACATAGATAATATGCTATTTGAGGAAAAGATTGTATGGGCTTTCAGGTTTCAAGTACAATTTTGTAATTGTATATCTGTTTTCGTATAGATATAGTATACATTGATGGATTTTTTACTTAAATTCCTATTTATAGTGTATTTCCGTTAGATATTATAGAAGGAATAAATATTATATGTAATTAGACACTCGATAAGAGCTACTTCGATTTGAATCAACGTAGTTTATTATAAAAAAATATGTATTTTAACAAAAATAGCTTTGTGTTTATAAATCTAATTAAACAGTCAAAATCAACAAACATATACATCTACTACGCTAAAACATAGCCAAATGAGATCAAATTAACAGAACAAATATTAAAAAAGTAGTTTTTTGAGTCTCAAAATTCAAGATAAAGTTTAGTAAAAAGTTGGTACAACCACTTTATAATTTCTAAAAGGGACCTTATCGTCGGTGGTATAATATTTAGTGATATCATCTGATCGACTATAAATTTATGTTTAATTTTGATAGTCTTAATTTTTAGAGCACTTTAGTATTAAACTCTTACCAAAAACCTATAATTTTGGTTCGGCAAACACTAGATGATTAACGCATTCGAAAAGGGACCTTACCCAAGCAGCACATTAGTGAATTTTGCAGCTTATCTTATAGCTTTAAGTTCTAAATGAGTGGTTTAACAGTGTTTGATACAACTTATAGCTTTAAACACCACTCAAAACTGTATATGAGTTCATCCTATCACTTGTAGTTGCATAGGAACGTTTTTTGTTTCTACTTTATTACTTATGGTGGGATAAAGTCGATTTTGCTACTTAAAGTTGCATGCAGGTTCAAATTGTCACTCAATAAGAAGCAATAGTGCTATATAAGGCCTTAAAATCACTTATATAAGCAACTTTTACATATAAGTGGGAACATACCCTTATTTGGAACTAAAAGTTCCAAATGACTAGTACAATAGCGAATTATATCACCAATAGTGGCTAAAGGGATAATTTTACGGCTCTTTTGGAACCAAAAAATATTGCAACTTTAAGGCCTAAGAAGTACCTTATTGCCACTCCAACGCATAAATAGGTGTCAGTAGGAGGTTCTTGGAACCAAAAGCAGTTATTTTCACTTATTTAGAACCACTAACGAACTAAAAGTTCTATTATTGTTCCTATTTGCGCCTTGTCAAAATATATTTAATAGTCTTGCTTGTTTAATAGTCTACAAAAGAGCAAATAATTACTATTGGTAATATCATTCACTGCTTTGCCACTCGCAAGATACAAATAAGTGATTATTAGACTTGATAGTTCCAAATAAGGAACAAATAAGTGAAAATAAACACTGTAGGATCTTTTTTAGGGTTCCGTAGTCAACTAGGAACCCTTATAGTTTCGCCATGTCCGTCTGTCCGTCTGTCCGTCCGCGGCTTAGCTCCGTGATCATAAGTGCTAGAAAGCTGAAGTTTGGTATGTGTATGTATCACGCCGACATAACGGTAAAATAAAAACTAAAAAAATAACTTTTTTTCGGGTACCTCCCATACACCTAAAGTGGGGGTGAATTTTTTTTCGTTCTAACACTAGCGTGTGGGGTGTCGTTGAATAGGTCTTTTAAAAACAATAGGGGCCTTCAAAGATCATTTTTTGATAAAGTCAGCAGTTTTGTAAATATTCGCTCGGTAAATCCAAAAAATAGTGTCCCCCCCCTCTAACTTCTCAACCACGGGTCAAAAAATTATGGAAAAATTCATGAAAATAAGGCTCTATTAGTACTTTCAATGAAAACTATATTGAATAAAATCGGTCGAGCCGTTTTTGAGTTATCGCAAAAAATCATAATTTTCTTTTAAATGACGTAAGTGCCCCGCGGTGTTCTTATACTTCGAACGTTACACATATTAGTTAAGTGCCATACTGCATTAAAACATTTCGCTCAATCTGGTGCGTATAATCGATAACTTCTAGAAGGTAATAAGTAATTACAGTTACTTTGGCGTTTACGACCTTTTATAGAGCTTGAAATCTTTCTCGTAATTTAAATTCGATTTTATTGTCTATTGTGAAGGATGGCCAACTACGGAACCCTACACTGAGCGTGGCCCGACATGCTCTTGGACGGTTTTTGTTTCGCCATGTTTACAAATGGAAGCCTATGAAAATTGATTATTTTAACCAGAATTTTATCACACTGACGCATAATCACAGACTTTTGATAGTTGTGACGATGTTACTTTAACATTGTACGTAACCTACAATCATTAGGTCAGGTTTTTAACAGTTTTATTTCTTATCAGTATCTATTCCTTATTTAATTTAGCACTCTCTTTTTTAATATTCCTGATCAAATGAAGGGCGCGTCGAAATTTACAAAGAAAACATACTATAGTTTCACAGTAAAAAAAAATTCGCAAGAATTTCGTGCTTGTTTCGATGCTTGTATAACGTAAAGTTTTAATCACTCATAAAACAGACATATAAATCCAAAATGAATATGGCAGATCACGTATTACTTCAATTTGACAGTTGCCTCGCCACTCAAAGATAATTTTGGCGACTCATTTATCACTCATTGACCGAACTGAAATGTTTTCATTCGTTCACTGCGCATAACTTTTACCCTTAGTTCTAATTGCCACTTAAGGTTATTGTGAGATCTCTTATGGACGCATAACTTTCACCCATAGTTCTAATTTGCACTTAAGGTTATTGTGAGATCTCTTATGGATTCTATTTAGCACCAAAAATAGGCTGCAATTTTTCTCCTTTTGGTTCTATACTGGTGGCATAAGGGTTCTTGCCACCTATATAGCACTTAGTCATGGTTGTAAATTTCACTTAAGCATCTAATTAGATATGATATAGGAGCTATTTAGACCCAATTGTGCTACTTGGGTAGTGTCGGACGTAAAATGTTTAGTGACATATAAGAATAAGTCTTGAAAAATACTTTTAATTTGTATTTTGCTGCGTCGCCAGCCAAATTGACGCCAGATTTACACATGAGGCATTGCCGGACCTGCCATCCGATCACCGGACAATCCTCATGTGTATGGAAATGGATCCATTAATGGGAATTAGGAGACCCAAACACCGAGTCAGCTGGGAGACATTCACACAACAACTAGAAGAGACCACCACGTGCCACACTACTCCGGTCTCCACAGCTGACGAAGTGGAAAAAGCAGCAGACCTGGTCACAGCTGGACTACAGGCGGCGCTATCAACAGCCTGCCACACCATCCCCATCACAGAGAGGCACACGCCCCTCCCGGCGAAGATTAGGAGCATGATCGAGGAGCAGCGCCGCCTGAAGATGGCAGAAAATGGCAGGCTACAAGATGCCCGACGATCAAGGCAGAGCTCAACGCCATGATCATAAAAACCAAGAAGGCGCTCACAGAACACAGGGCCGAGTGTTGGGAGAGCCACCTAGCGTCTGAAGAGGGTGATGTCTCCTTCATTCACCGTATCTGCAGACAGCTAGCGACAAAACCTGAGGTAATAAGACCACTCTACGACCCTGTAGACAACACTCCACGCTACAAGGCTGAGGATCGCGCAGAGATCTTCGCCGAGTACCTGGAGGGACAATTTAGGCCCAACCCGATGCACAATGCAGAACACCAGCAGAGCATCACAGAACACCTGGAGAGGTACTTCGGAGGCACCAGCAAGAGCAGAGGAAGACGCGGTCTTCTTCTCCCCCAGCCAGATGCAGCGAGCCCTCCAACGTTGCGACCCCAAGAAAGCCCCGGGCGCTGATTCGATCCCCATTGTGGCAGCGAAGGCCGGAGAGCTGTAGCCCAATAACTCTGCTCAGCACCCTCTCCAAGGTGTTCGAGAGGCTCCTGTTGGGGAAACTTCTCCCCCACGTCGAGCCCCGTTCGGAACAGTTCGGATTCAGACAAAGCTGTAAACCATTATTTAGCAAATTTAATATACTCCCGCTTCCATGCCTCTATATAAGAGACGCGTGTGTCTTCGTTAAGCACAATCCTAGTCTCTTTGCCAATCGATGCGATACCAGTGCTAGACATACAAGAGCTCAATACCGAAGCCTGTTATACCAACCTCCTTGCCGAACACATATTTACAAAAAAAATTGCTACAATATGTGTATAGTTCTTTATAATACCTTGCCTGATGACCTTAAATTAGAAAATAAGAACTCGTTTAAAAATAAGTTGACAAAATGGTTGCACGATAAATGTTTTTACAGTGTTAACGAATATTTGCATGGGTAATTAGTTCATTAATTTTTTCTTGACTTATTTAAGAATATAGGGGCTTGATAGTTATAAGGCAATGTAAGGACATGTTATAAATTTGGACACTTGTTTTTTTTTTTTTTTTTTTGTTTTTTAGTAACTATTAGGATTAGGTATTTGATACAGGTTATTTATTGACAGTAAGATGTTTTATTAAAAATTAGTAATAATAATGACATTGTAATAATTTGCACACCTGCATGCAGGTTGAATATGATGTACAAATTTAGCTTTAAGATCTTATCCTGTTACCATATTCTGGCAAATAAAATATTTTGATTTTGATTTTTGATTTTGACGCTACAGCTCACTCGCGTGCTTCACTTTATGGCCAATGCAAGCAACAAGAAGGAGCATGTTGTGGCTGTCATGCTCGACATGGAACAAGCGTTCGACTGGGTATGGCACGAGGGGCTGCTGTACAAACTGTTGAACACCACGGCCCCACGCAGCATCATAACGGTAATAAAGTTCGCACGACTGCATTGTGGAATGAATTGTCGCTTGCGGTATTTCCGGACCGATACGACCTTCAAACCTTCAAGAAAAGAGCGTATTCCCACCTGAAAGGCCGGCAACGCACTTGTGACTCCTCTGGTGTTGCAGGTGTCTATGGGCGACGGTAATCGCTTTCCATCAGGCGATTCGTTTGCTCGTTTGCCCCCTATGCGGATGCAAGTTCCAAGTGGCAGTGGAACAGGCACTGTCCTCGGAGCGCCCAATCCTAGCAGGAGTCCCTCAGGGAAGCTGCCTTTCACCAGCATGCTACGCAACCTTCACCGATGACATCCCAGTGGTAGGAGGCGACGTCAAGCTGGGGCTGTTCGCGGATTGCGCGGCCTTTTACACCGCATCCGTCAGCCCCACCCATGCCGTCAGGAAGATGCAGACCCAGTTAGACGCCCTACCAAGATGGCTTGAGGACTGGAGGCTTACTGTCAACGTCACCAAGACTCAGGCCTTCATGACCGGAAGAAAACAGACTTCACCTCCACTCCACATGTTTGGCCAAGACGTGGAATGGAAGCACACGGTGAGGTACCTGGGTGTTACCATAGACCGGGGCCTCACCATGAAGCAGCACGTGGCGGAAGTGGTTTCAAGAACCAGACCAGCGTGAACTACGCTGAGACCAGTCCTAAGGAGCAACCTGCCGATCCGCACGAAGCTGGAGATCTACAAAACATATGTGAGGTCCAGGCTCACCTACGCGGCGCCAGCGTGGTACGCCCAGCCACTAGGGCACCACAAACCGAAACAAAATGAGAGCCCAAGAAAACCTGGCACTGAGACACATTACAGACTGCCCACGCTTCGTGCGGAATGACCATATAATATACAGAGGGCACTGTAATGGAAACCCTTAGACGCCTAGATCAGCAGACTGGCCAGCACAATGTTCCGGAAAGCTGATGAATCCCGCCACGAGCTGCTACGAGCTGCAGATACAGCGACACCACCACCACCACCACCAACAGTGGGAAATAAGAAGAGGAGATAAAGCTCCACCCGGGCCTCGAGGAGTCATGGAACATCACGAAGGCCCAACCAACTAAGAAACCGCCGTGGCAACCACGCGTCACCAGAAAGACTGGCCCGTAGTAACGGGCCGCGACAGAAGTAGCCTAAGTGTACATAGTACAGATAAGGCCCTCCCCCCACACTCCCAAGAAGTGGGAGTGTGAGAGATGAGCAAGGATACTCCTAATGATCAATAATTATCCTGTGACGCGCCGACAAGTACCGACACGTCTCTCAAACCGATACCGAGCTCACAGAAAGCATACAAGAGGGGCACCGACAATAAGGTCCCTTTTTCACTAAACTTTAAGGGCTGTTCTAAGTCTTAAAAAATCGATTTAAAAACTTGTGTCTTTGTCAGATTAAATTTTAGACCCTGCTTATTAATATAGAGTAAAAAAAGAAAAATTGATTTTTTTCGACATTTTACTTTAAACGCGATTATCTCGGCAACTAGGACCGACAATAAGGTCCCTTTCCCCAGATAACGCCACATTTTGGCTGCAAAATTGGTAGATCAATGAAACATTGTTTTATAGGTATAACTTTATCTTGGCACTAGAAATGAGGATCTGCTGAGTCCTGCGAACATTTTGGGTTCCTACCCCCATTGTGGAAGGTATGGGCGGGGGCATATTTTAAAAGATGAACATTTTAGAAACTTGGCGAGTGAAGTGTCTGCTTTAAGTAATTTCTCGTGCTGTATCAAATTAGACCATTGCGCATGCTTATAGGATCAATATTTTGCGACATATGAAGGATTTTCCCGTTAGTTTGAGATTGGGTCGCTAAAAATAGATTCCGTATACCTCCTGTGCTATCGGGTCACTGACAAACACTAGCTTAGTCATAACTAGAAGAATAACCTCACGTATTCTATACATAGATTTCTAAAATGAACGATTATGAAAGCGTTTAAGTCAAGACAATGTTAACGAGGGTGGCCCGATACTGGCAGGCAATATGCGACGGTCCCCTCACGACGAGGCCATGAAACTAGCGATTTTAATTATGTTATTCTCTAAATTCTATTCTATTCTGGAAATTTTCCCGAAAAAAACAGTTTTCAGAATTTTATTATTTCAAACAAATTAAATAGTATTTTCAATGTACGTCGTCCAATATTGACATTCCCTGAGCCTTGACATAGCTGTCACTCTACTTATATCGGACATTTCGCAATACATTGCTTCTTTATCTAAACATTATTCTACAAAATATCATTAAATACACGTTATGTTCAGAAGTTGCTTAACAAATGTTGTCCAGTTTCAAGCGAAGAATCTATGTTTTAATTTATCGCTCCTATTACAGGAAACACCCGGTATAAATATATCGCACAAAAACATATAGTTGACCGTTATATGACTACTATAGTATTACTAGCATATGTTATACAGCATCTGGTGACAATCAAAACTCACTAAAATTTCTGTCGGCACTCTTCAAAACCTCGTATCCAGTTGGTAGATTGCCCTGAGATAAGAGTTTTGTTCAAGTATGTATTTGTTACACTTAGTGAGTTTTGGTTGTCAGCCGACGAATATTATAGACAAATGTGCATACCTGTGCTAACTCGGGGCACGTTCGTAGAGATTTAATGTCGATATATAAATATATTCATACATGTGCTCATTGAATATTCTTGATTCCTATAAAAAGATTCGATATCATGTCTGATGAAGTGGATATTTTCATCTAGATTTTTATGCCGACGAATATGGGGAAAATATTGATTGTGCACTTACTATGAAAACTATTTTAAAATAAACGAATAATAGACGGTTAATTGTTTTTATTTTAAAATGAAAAGAAAAAAATATTTTGTACCTATAACATTTAGATTTTGACTGTAACATCGATATATTTTTTGTTGATAAAACTTTCGTATAGATGCCCCGAGTTATCCCAGGTATGCAAAAGGGCTATTCCTGCCATGTAAGTTTATGTCTCTGAATATTTCTCCGCTGCGCCTGTTGCACCCAAGTGACAGCAAAAACATTCGATAGTTATTAGCTTGCTATATAGAGATCTAAGCGCCAAATAGGTACATATACTATTCTGTATTTTCTTGGATCGCTGTTTTTATGGCCCCACACGCGCCGCACTCATGTCGTCTGCAGCGACAGCGGAAAATTCAATCTCCCGCCGGCTTCATCAACTTTTTCCGATTAATCTAACCCCCGGGATAAACCAGAAATTGTCCTCTTGTTTGTAGTTTTAACCACATTTTATCCAGTTATCGCCGCTGGAAAATCTGGGATTAAAAGTGTATACAAGTTGTGAGATCTTGCCTCACCCATACCAAATTAAACATCTCTGTGTATTTTGCCGTAGATAGCATTTTTTTTAAGTTCAAGTAATTTTATTAAAGCAGTTAACGTCTGTTAGCGAAAACCAATATAAACATTTTTACTTCAATAACATTAAGAAGAAATACCACCGATCATTTTTCCTTACCGCCCGTTGCGTTAAGTTGGCACCTGGTAACTATAGCGTCGCATACAAATGAGGTTCAAACTTTACGTAACTGGATTGAAGAAATCGAGGTTTCGTTGTCGACTGTTTCCTACTCCAAAGTTTAACCAATTGTAACGAATTTTTGAAACTAAATGAAAAGTACAGATAGAATTCGTGTACGTTTGTTTGGAGCGAAATTTGGGCCAAAATCAGACACTTAGTAAGTGGGATTTTTTTTTATTTTGTTGTCGATTTCTTTTTTTCTCAGATTTCAATAAAATTTGGTGTGTTGGTAAAGTTGCTTCTTCTAACATGGTAAGCCCAATTTCACGACATGTCCTAAAAATTTTTCTCCATTAAGTTACACAAAATGTATTACAGAAATCGGCCCATGGACAAATTTTTATTTTGCTGTAGAATTTTTTTTTTTAATTTCGAGCTCCTCATCTTGTACTAAATTTTTAGTTCAAAAACATACATTTTTTGTAACTCAATGGAAAATTTTGTAGGACATCGTGAAATTGGGTTTACCTTGTTCAGAATAAGCAACTTTACCAACTCACCAAATTTTATTGAAATCTGAGAAAAAAACAAAATCGGCAACAAAATAAAAATTTGCCTATGTACACAAATTGTATACCTATTAATAATCGCTAAAATTGAAACAGTCCGACACATAACATTTCCTTTCCATTTATTTTGCAAAATGTATTTACGATTGGTTAAAGTTTTGGAGTAAGAAATAGTCGAGAACCAAACCCCGACTGTATCATATGTAATTTATGATTGTAAGTAACTTATGTAAAAATGAGCAGTGATATATCCCCTTAAGATCAATCGGGTTATTGGCTACACGCGTACCCCTCGGCCAATTACGGGAACCTCCTGGATCCAAACTCTTTCCGATCTGTCGTGTGCCTGCGTCTCGGGGCGAATATCGTAGAACCGCACCGCTGCCATTGTGTTCACTCGTCACTCGGTTGGCCTACCACGGACTCTCAGGTTCAAAGAGTGCTGGTAGACTGTCCCGCCACTCCTGCCTCAACGACATCATTCGCCGGGCCCTGGTCAGCGTCAGCGTGCCGGCCACTTTAGAGCCAAATGGCCTGTCGCGTTACGATGGCAAAAGGCCCGACGGAATGACCCTCGTGCCCTGGCAACAGGGACGGCCATTAATATGGGACACCATATGTGTGGATACCCTAGCGCCGTCCCATTTGGGCACAACGTCGTTGAGGGCAGGTTGAGCGGCTGCTGCGGCAGAGACAGCCAAGCGCCGCAAGTACGCAGCTCTCGGTGATAGCTACGTATTTGCGGCGTTTGCCGTGGAGACATTAGGACCGTGGGGACCGGAAGCAACTAAGCTTTTCAAAAAGCTGAGTTATTTACTTATCCGGTCCTCCGGTGATCGTAGGGCTGGCTCGTTCCTCGCCCAACGAATTGACATTGCCATCCAGCGAGGTAACGCGGCCAGCCTTATGGGCACCCTACCCAATGGTAGCGACATAGGGGATATATGTACATATAGTATAGGTCCCAATAGTTTAAGTTAGGTTTAATAAGATCATAATTTCAGTTTGTTAAGGTTTAGTTACATATATATACGTTGTTTTTTCTCTAATAAATAAAGCATTTATATTCAATGCAGTTTATTATAGGTTTGGTAATGTGTATGTTTTAATATTTAATAAAGATCAATCTTTATATTTTAAAGACAACCGTTAAGAACTTTTACTATTGAATTGTGTGCCGCTCTGTAATATTTATTAACTTATTATTATTTTCTAAAGGCATATAATGGTTTCATGTATTCTTGTTTACGGTTTTATACAGTGAATTGCTTGGAAGACCCAGGGTTAAATTTGCAAGAAAATTTCGTGAATCTACGAATACGTTCTTCTATCAAAATAAAACATTCTTTTTTTTTCTTCGGGTTTGATCCTTGTATTTTAAACAAAACCGAATTAAATGAAATTATTTATGGCTTTTATATGTGGACGTTCATACGCAACACATCACGTATGATACGATTTGTATACTATTTTAAAGCCAGGGATTATTTTTAAGAGTACTCTAGCTTTTTCCTTGCATAATGCATGACAGTTCTCTTTCATAATATTATTCAAAACAGGAAAACAACATAATAAAATATGCTGTATAAAATCAGCTTCTTAATTCCAAGTATTAATCCTGGATAATTTTAATTTGCGAGGCACTCAGCACTTCTTTTTATACAGTGTGTAAATTCAATACGAGTGAATATTCAAAACATATCAAAGTACTTAAGGATTACTCCTCCAAATACATATACTTAATTTTATATTACCGTTCACAGCAATAGATACAAATTATATATGTTTGTCCACATTTATGTCGCTCTGCAGTACAACAGCAAAACAATTTATAAAATGCCGTTGAAAATACTATTCTACGAAGCTTTATCGGTCTGGTATTCTACGTTTAGATAAAAGGTCACAAACGACATGCATTTCCTTTCTAGATAAGTCTCTTTGTAATTCCGGGATGCATTGTGCATGAGACTCACGCGACGGCGTCACGCGATAGCAAATCTAATATACAATTCAGCAATTGAATTGCAAAAAGATACTACGTGTTCACTGTGCCGTTTGAAGAATTTTTGTAAAAATTGCTGTTTATTTTTATAGCAATTTTTCTACCAAGTGGATACGATGTAAAGTAGCGCGCTCCATAAAACAACCGACGGGTCTCCCAGTGGACAGCTGACATCAAAAATATTAATCAGTGGAGTCACGTCCCCATTCAGAAGGTCCCACGTCCGGCATGGATCGCACGCTGGCGGCGTTACCTCTTTGGAGTACGCGCCAGCTATGAGGTCCCCTGAGACACGAACCAACCGAGGCGACCACCCAAGTAGCACTGCTGTATAAGCCAGCCCTTACACAGCTGATATAATTCATATAAGTGCTGTACAAGCTCCTATGTAGCCTTTGTGCTACCTGGGACCTCATAAACGCAGTTTTTATTGTAGTTTTCGTGTGTATGGAGTATAATAATGTGAGTATGTGATTTTAGTGTTCATTTATAACTGAAACAGTGTATCATTGGCACTGTGTGATTTTCTATAGGGTGTCTCAACATTTTAGTTAAAATCTTAAACGTGATTGCTTCAAGGGGTACTAACCTAAACACTTGAAAAGTTCGCTCTTGTCCCAACATTTTAACTAAAATGTTTTGACTTGAAAAATTCTCGGTTAAGATTCAATTTTAATTACTGTCATATCATCACCCTGTATAACTTTCTACTGAATGCGAGATACTTTAGCGTAGCAGGTGCTACGAAACTTCTACGACGCCTCTGCTACGCGGCGCCGTAGACCTTAGTACCCGTAATTTACCGACCCTACCGTAAATAATGGCATGCATTCTTAAAATTGTATTCTATTTCGCGGTGCCGGTGCCGTACAAAGAGTATGTAATCACTACGTTTTAGTGCCGTATTAAAGGAATCTGTCAAATGATTAGGAAGCAACTTTTATTATAGTTAAGAAAATATTGACATAATGTATCAATATTTTTTTATTTATTAGATAGCCAAGGAATTCTGACCTTTATTGCATCTGATATTAAGCGACAATAAGGACTAGAATGGTCGAAGCTGCCAACTCACTGTTGACGTGAAGAGCAATAGATGGCTTCAGTACTTATGAAATTTATTTTACTGTTATGAAATTACATATTTTCTGATTTTGGTCGCTGCCAAGTAATGTATACGTCCTTACCTATAATATCGGAACTTGTTATGGCAATTTAACAAGATGGGTGTAGATAAACTATGTTTGCGACCTAATATTCATTGACAGGAACCATCTAACCGGAAAACCGCGCACTGAACTGGAAAACACGATTATTAAATGTCAATAAAATATACCCTCTGCAGATAAAATAGCTTTATGTACGTTTAATATCAACTCAAGCAGCAAACAGGCTGTAAAAAGCTTATACAGCTATTATAACTCTAATTTAAGCTGTATAAATGTGGCCTCCGCTGCCGCCAAAGTCGTATAGGTAATCCTTGTTTGCGGCTCCACACCACTCGCTAATTTGTCCAAAGTATGGGTTTCTGCAGCAAAGCGCCCCTCCATCATATTCACCCAACAACGCAAGTAGTGTGGAGTTAGGGTAAGTGAGGCCTAGAGCGACGCCACGAACTCGGTCTTAGCGGCGAGCGGTGCGACGCGTGGTACGTGTGTCTCGCTCACTCGTATGACCGCCGCTCTCGGATCTCTCGCTCAACCGCTCACCGCGCCGCTGGCCGCGCAAAGTCGTGGCATCTCCGCAAAACGTATGCCCGTAAAGCAGTTGCGACTAAAAAAAGCGATTTTTGATGCGTGACTCCCGCAAATTATTCCATTATTCAAGGAGTGACCTAGCTTATTACGCTACATCAAAACGTCATAACACCCTAGTAGTTCCAATATCACATATGACCTTGTCATAAAATATCCAAACCACCGTCTCCCAGTATGATAATAACCTCATTAACCTCTCATTTGACGTAGACACGACATTCAGTTTTGGAGATATTCGGCGAGTAAATTAAGTTATATTATGTAACTGAGTTACACTGAATTACCTACAATTCATGTATCGTGCGTGGCCATAAAAGCTGTCAAAAAAGTTAAGTGTCAAATTTATTTATTGAAAAACAGGCTACATAAAATTACAGTGTACTTGTAGACACCAATGCGTCATGAAACGAACAATGTTTATTTAGACAGCGAAACGGCGTGGCCCCGTTGTTCCGACATCTCGGGTGTTGGATTTGGTAGGTTGCCCCAGAACCGACGAAACACGACACCTTTCGGCCAGAAATCAGCACGCTATGGTCTCCTGGAATGAGCGGCCGCGGCACGCGCACTACAAGCTGAAGTGCACGTAGTGGCGCAAATGCAACTGGAACACCCTCAGCGAGTAGCCGGTTTTCTGGCGAACATACTGCGTCACTTCTTCAGCGGTGGCAGTGTGATGCCGGCGCAACACGTACAGCGCCTTGCTCGGCTTGGAGACCCGCAGACCACAACCACCCGGTTCTGCAGTACCACACTGACTCTTGCGTGTCTTACGCTTTCTTGACACCGTTGTGAAACCCTCCTTGTCCACACTGGTGCGAGAGGTTTCCTCTTTTGTAGGTTCCCGAACTTCACGTGATTTTGAGGGCGTGGCTTTCCGGCGGGCTGGAACAGTCTCACCAGCAGAAACGACGTCAGAAAAACGACGACGTCGTGGTTTGAAGCGTTGACGGGAGGCCCCGCAAGGAGGGGGAGGGGGGCCGTGGATCGTACAGTTTCCGTGCAGTCCTGACAACTGCACACCGACTGCAAGCTGGCTGCACCGTCATAATGCAGTCGTATTGCATTACACAGAAGCATTTTATTCCTTTGCATCGAATGTAAAAGACAAAATACTCGCCAATGTTATGGCCTCGCATACATAATGTGGGCCACAGTAATCAGCATGTCGTGACATATCGTGCGACGCACTGATTGATGCCCCCAGCGTATATTCATGTTTAACCCCCGACAAAAAAGAGCAGTGTTATAAGTTTAACACGTGTATCTGTGTGTTTGTGTATCTGTGTGTCTGTTTGTGGCATCGTAGCTCCACGGATGGACCAATTTGTGTGCGGACAACACAAATACACACAGATATACAATTTAAACTTAACATACTAGCTTCTTTTTTCGTCGGGGGTTAAAACAAGTAAGTTATCAAAATCTAACCCCGCTCCTAGAATTTTATAAGTGGAGTTGCCAAAATACTGAAAAGATCATCATCTAAACAACTCTGTTTTAAAGTATTTTAGTTACCTAGTTAAGTTTTAATCTCTAGATAATTATAATGTAGATTTAGTTAGGAATATTATTTTAATCATGTAATTTTCAGCATCCAAAAGCAAATGAAAACGTAATCAGTGTTCCTAGTTCATAAAATAACAGAGTATTTAGAAACACATAAGAGAGAGGTTATTTTTAATACCAATTCAATGCGAAATTTACTTTATATTTGATACTCCATCTAAAAATTTAATTTAAAACCTATTGAAATTAATTTTCAACTTTACTCCCATAAAATTCGAAAACAATTTCCCCAGTATCATAACACGCTCTTGTGGTTACATTTCATTGAAACCTTAGATCCACTTCGTAAGGCTGATCTTAAAACCGAGATAATTAGAGAAATAAGGTATTTTTGCTGCAAGATTCCTGAGAGTTTCAAGGGGCTATCAAAGTTAAGTGTCGCAGCTAATTAATAAAGTTATACGCTAAATACTTTGCAAGAGTATAAACGGTGTTAAGAGTCTGCAGAGGTTTTTTTATTATGTATTTTTATCCTTTAACAACTTTCTCATCTTCGGTCCTTTATGCGCATTAACGTTTTTAATTAGTTTTAAATTATGTAATTGCTCTTAAAATGGAATCACGCCAGTAAGGTTTTTGACGTGATGATGACGTAACTAACACAAGATGCTGTGGACCGACGATCTGGGGCCTATGATGGTCTCTTTTATCTCGCGATAAATAAAAATAAGTGACAAGCATCCGTCACGTTTTGACAATATGCGAGTGTGAGTGACAGCTGCAACCGTGCAATCCTGTGAGGTATGAGGGTAGCGGGGAATCAATCAATAATTGGGGACTAGATCGATTTGTGTGAGGTTGTCTGATATTTATTTATTTAATGGATGCGGTCTGCACGGGATCACACTTTGTGGCGAGTCATGGGAGAGGCCTATGTTCAGCAGTAGAGATGGGCGCTCATGGGTAAATACCCGATAAATACCGGGTAAAAACCCAATCTACCGGGCAGTAGTAGTAGTAGATTGGGTATTTACCCACCCACTACTGAATAGAGATGGGCGCTCATGGATAAATACCCGATAAATACCGGGTAAAAACCCAATCTACCGGGCAGTAGTAGTAGTAGTGGGTGGGTAAATACCCAATCTACTAGCCCATCTCTATTCAGCAGTGGACGTCTGTGGCTGATAGATAGATAGAACCGGGAATTCCCTGTTTAGGTATTGCATTTGTGTAGAAAAGAAGCACCACACCCTAATGACGATGGACATTAGATGTTCATCATACGTTCCCGTCGAAATATTTAAATAACTGAATTCTAAGAAATACTAAAAGTGGGATGTTATTGTTACAGATCCCGATGCCGAACAGAAAGTGTCAATCATGCTAAATGGAGAAGAATCAGAATTATACTTCGTTAACTGCACCACTACTAAGGTAATAATCGTTATATATAAAGCGAATATAAAGCCCGTACTGGGACGCCATAGCATCGTTGCTAGCTAAGCATCTGATACAAAAATGCGGCAGCCAAGCGTCACTATGTGAGTTAGCTTCCATGCAATTCAATACGATATATTTGGGTACGTTAGCTGGGAACGTCGGTATAGCTTGTAACAGTAACAATAAATTAGAACTTAGATTTCACTCATTAAACGATACAATATTGGATAAAGAAACTTTTAAAAATAGCTACTGTAATTAATAACTTGTAAAGTATTTACAATGAAAATTTTTATGGTTCAGGCAGGGTTTGAACCGGCGTCCCTAACGGCTTTCCGGGCCAACACGGGTGTCCTACCTATTGGTTTATGCTAGCAGATGTTACTTTCATATAAATTATCGTAAAATATTGTTTATTGCCGGCCAAGGCAAATATTTGTGCGATGAACTCGAATATTTGTGCTTGTGTCATGGTTGTTCTATGTACTTAAGTATATATTTATCTATATAAGTACGTACATCGTCGCCTAGTACCCATAACACAAGCCTTCTTGAGCTTAATTTGGGACTAGATCGATTTGTATGAGGTTGTCCGATATTTATTTATTTATTATTATTAGCTGCGCTGCGCGGTGTTACCCACTCATCCCACGGGAACACTAAATGTTTTCGGGATAAAAAGTAGCCTATGTGTTAATCCAGAGTGTCAGCTACATATCCAAATTTGTCTAAATTGGTCCAGCCGTTTGAGCGTGAAAAAGTAAAAAACTTTCGCCTTTAAAATTTTAATGTGATTCATAGAAGCAATGTATTGCGATGTACTTGATAGTTAGTTAACTGTCAGTCAACGCAATGTCAATGTCGGATAGCGTATTTAAAAAAAATACGATTTAATTTGTTAAAAACATCTAACTAACATCTGAAAACTATCTTTATTAAAAGTCAGTGAACCAAATGCTGTTAAGTTTAAAGAAAATCCACGTTTCAATTTCTTGCTCCTCTTACAGGCCACACCCAGTATATTAGATTGTACCTTTCACCTATTGAACGTATCCAAGCAAATTCAAATGGAATCAAACGAATATTCCCACATTATTAATGCTCGACTTCTCAAATAGTTTCAACAAACAACTGAAGTTGAAATATGGCTACATTACCTCCACCTTGATAACAATCTCTTTGTGGTATTCGATTCAGCCGAATGTAAAGGCTTACCCGACCGTGCGAAAGAGGGTTGTGTGTAAAGGCATTCCAGTGATAAAGGGCTGAAAGGTTGATTGACCTTGCTACTTTATCAATGATTGATGCTCTTAAGGTTTTTGGTGTAGGAGCAGTGTGCCGTACGAGTAGCATACTTATACCGATTTATACGTTTTTAAATTTCGGGACCCCTTTTTTTAAGGCAAGAATATGGTGAGATTTTCCTTAGTGAACCTGCTCTCAAAATTTCACGAGAATCGGTTCAGAAATGCAGCCTATAGGTGAGAACAGTTGGAAATCCTGACATACGGAAGATTCTTTGGTCAAACTGAAGAGACGCTTCGCTCGCTCCATATGGCAGCGGTTTCATAAATCCAACTTTCAAATAAAGTCAGTCTTAAAACCCTTTAGCTGTAAAATCTTGCAAGTCAATATTGACCTACTAAATCTCAGATATCCGGATGACTTGGCCTTTTATTTCCTATAATGGGTACAATGACATGCAGCATTTAGTAAAAGGGAATATAAAATATTTTTTTCTCAAACATGCAATGTAATGTCGTCATAGAGTGCGTTATTAACGGGGCTTCGAGTATCACGTTTCGAGCGAAAGAACTGTAAAGGAATTTCATACAAAATTGGAGGCCTAGGCCGGGAAGGATTCAAATACAAATACAAATACAAATATCTTTATTTTGCTTAAAAATGTGGTACAAAAGCTGGTATACAAATGTTATTTTAGACACACACATTCCACCAGAAACTGGCATGCAAAATTATCATTGACAAATGAGATTCGTGTTTACTAGAATGTCACAATTACTTACACTTATATTAATTTAAAATTGAATACCTAACTAATTCACATTATACACACCACGGAAAAGAAAGTTTAATAAAATGTATACATTATTAATAAAAATATGTCAAAAAATTTTAAAAGAAAAAAATAAATTAAAAAATCAAATAATTACTTAAAACTAATTGCATGATAAAATGTCAAATTAAACGTTTAAAGTAGTCAAAATATTCTTCAATAGAGTAAAAACATTCTTGTACCAGCCAGGGGGGGTATTCGACCAATTTTAGAGATATAATGGAGATCTCTCATTTTCATCGCCATCCGTCACTTTTGACGTGTGCCTACTTGACAAGTGGCGATATCGCAACTTCGTCAATTCGGCAAAATTTCCATTCCTTTGTATGTGACGGCATAAATAACAGGCGCATACTTTAAATTGACCGCGTAGTACGTGAAATTAGTCCGTTACGTTTCGTTCAAAACAGAAATTTATATACATGAATAACATTTTTGACAATCATTATCGCCTTCGTATTTCCAAAATTGAGATGAGATATGTCACTTTCAAGCTCATCGCATTTAAATGACAGTTCAATGGCGATATAACTGTTATCTAATGGAGATTTGACGTTTGGCGATATCTCCAACGGCATTCTCGAATTGGGCCCCAGTTTCTAAGTTTACGTTTAAACAAACTAATAGGCAAATCTTTTATGTCATCATTCAAACGATTAAAAATGTCAATGGACTTACAGTATGCGTTCTTGTTGTACAATTGTGTCTTACGGGCAGGACCAACGAGCCGATTTGGGTACCTTGTATGAAAGTGGCATGTATCTTTACAAGTTTTGAAGAGTTCTGGGTGAGCCTTGACAAATAAACAAACTTGATTCCTTCCACTAACATGATTATGATCAAAACAAAGATTTACACCACAAAATTTATCATCTTCTTGCCGTACCAAGGCCAGTGCTACCAATTGTGCCAAGCCAAATGTGTTAAGACTTTGGTGCTAATGATCTTTTTGTTCCATACTGACGAAGTTTTTTTCTTGTTACAGGAGGAAATTGAACGCTCCGAGCCTCCAGACGCTTTTGTAGTTATATACAGCGTCGTGGACAAGGCGTCGTTTCAGAAAGCGGAACAGGAGCTGGCCAGGCTACTGGACAGTGACATGCTTCGGTCTCGACCTGCTTTGCTGGTTGCGAACAAGATCGACCTGGCTCGGAGTCGCGCCGTCTCCACACAGGGTGAGATTATTGATGATTTCCTTCCAGGGAGCAGAACAGGAGCTAGCCAAGCTACTGGACAGTGACATGCTTTGGACTCGACCTGCTTTGCTGGTTGGGAACAAGATCGACCTAGCTCGGAGTCGCGCCGTCTCCACACAGGATGAGATTATTGATGGTGTCGTTCTAGGGAGCAGAATAGGAGCTGGTCAGGTTACGGGAAAGTGACATGCTTCGGCCTTAACTTGTTCTGCGGTTTAAGACTGCTGGATGAAATGTGTATGTAGGTTTCCTCTGAATGTGATTCCCTAGCAAGCATAGAATCTATAATTAGACCAAAATAGCACTAAAGCCCAAGTCTATATCTAAAATTGGAAGCAGCCCGTAATTTCCCGAAATTACAGACCAAAAGCAATAAATACGAATCTGAATAATGGTCCGCGTTTTAGGCGCCCAAGCTTACGACTACAATTATGTGTATCGTAGATTGAATTCGGGTGACAAGAAACCTATTATCGCTCCGATCTGCCCTCATTGCGCCCAAGTACCCAGTCAGGTATAGATATAAGTAACACCCTCCCTTACATATTTGGATAGGATTTTGGACCGAGCGAGTCTACGTTCCACCTTTGCCCAAAATTCTTTCGTATGTCCGGATGTTAGGATGTCCAGATAAATGCTTTCCTGCTGCTCAACTGTATCTCATACAATTTTGTGAGTAGTATGTATCTATTTTTGTCAATTCAGTGTGTGACAATTGTGGAAACCGAATAAAATATTTATTTACGTAGAAATGTTATTCTACCAGTATATTTCTTCGATGGTTCGAGATCCCCGAATAAACAAACAGGCGGCAAAACCATATATTGTGGTACTAAATATTAAACACACATTAGCTCGCGGCCATCTTGGCCACGTAATAACCGTCTATCACTCGGACTGACGCGTATCATTACGATGCCGGACATAGATAGGTATAGACATAGAGAATTTACTGGAAGCCGCTATAGATCGGAATAAATAAAAAATTGGTTGTCTGTAAAATCGGTTTACGGGCGATAAATTTTACGTGACAAAGTATCAGCATACGTTCATTCAGCAGCCGATGGAGTGAGTGGAAGAGAGATAGACGTGTCACAAGCCGAGCGCTTAGGCCGATCGTGCCTCTCTATCGCTTGTTCCGCGCTCTCGCTTGCACGCTCGGCTCAGGCGGAACATGACAATGAGACATGCTTTTTCGTGCGTGCAGCCGGCGGCGTCAAAAATAATCATTTAAACTGTTTATTTCAGGAAAGCGATTTGGTATATTATTAAGGCCTATAAGGCATTTTAAAATGTATTTTTTTCATATTATGACTAATGCATTAATAGTTTCAACCAACTTTTAAAGTGAATAATGCTTTTCCCCGAGTTCTAGGAAGTAACAGCTATTGAATGCTTTCATTGCGTGCAGTTAAAAAAAAACAGTTTTCTCGGAGACTTGTTAATTTCAAATTGTTTTTGAAATTCGAAATTCAAATGTTTTAAATGTTAAATGTATATACATACAATTTAATATTTACAATACATGACTTAATAATTAATAACTCAATTAAAACTAAATTATAAAAATAACAAGGTTCAAAAAACACCGCTCCCTGTCATTTCTGGTCCAAAGGTGCCCATAACGCTCGCAGCATTTCCACGTTGGATCGTTTTTGAAATAAAAATTATCAATGAAATCAAACCGTAGGTTTTAAATATCAATAAATCTCATCAGCCCTGTTCTAAATAGTAACATTGATATTATGTTAATAAATGTTTTGTCATAGAGAAAAATGTCTAAACAATCAACATTGAACGGATAAGGAGCCATAATAAGGCGGTCTACTGTAGCGGAGCGCAGAAAATGAACCAATCAGGCTGCGTCTTCATGAAGCCCAAAATAAGTGCATTAAATCTGAGGAGTGTGATTGGTCCATTACACATCTCCAGTGGACAGGCAGCCTAAGTCCACTACACTCTTTTTAGGGTTCCGTACCTAAAGGGTAAAAACGGGACACTATTGCTAAGACTCCGCTGTTCGTCCGTCCGTGTGTACCTATCTCATGAACCGTGAACAGTTGCACTTTTTACAGATGATGTATTTCTTTTGCCGCTATCACAATAAATACTCAAGATAAAATAATAATAATTAAAAACTCCCATAAAAAAATATGGGTTTTTCCATATTTCGTTCGACGGACATTTTCTCATCTGGACAGTTGAAATTTTCACAGAACGTATATTTATTTTATATAGTGGTAAAATAAATATACGTTCTGTGACAACAAATAATAAAATAGAAATAAACAACAAAAACTAGAGTGGGAGCCCCGTGCAAAGAACTTGTTTTTTGCTTGATATTGGTACGGAAACTTTCGTGCGTGAATCCGACTCGCACTTGGCCGGTTATCTGTAACTAGGTATTCCTTCCAGTATTTCTACCTGCACGTATTGGGTAAACGAGAGGGCATTATCGGACAGGATATGGAAATCGGTGCGGCCCACTGAGCCGTCATCATGACGCCCGAATGACCGGCGTCTACATATTCATAACTACCACTAGGGGTGCCTGTTGGTTGGTTAACCCCTTGCATTGGTTAACCCTTTCACTGTGGCGAGGTTTGGTCAAAATTTCAATGATTCGTGGAACATGTAGAATAAGCCTATATATGGGTACCTAACGGACTTGTTACTTAAGGAAGGGTTTTAATTACATTTATTTACACCCATATTATTTAATTAATACCTAAGTTCAGATACTAACAGTAATGAGCAACATTACTTGGCAGCGACGGCGGTGGGGCAAGGATGACCACAATCAGAGATGTTATTTTATAAGTTTATAACATTATAATATTTCTGGCAGGGTCGCCTTAACATATTATATATATGATTGTAGTTAATGGTTGTATTGTTCATATCTACGTCAAAGAGAATCTGTGATGTAATGTTGATGATGAATATTCGTGTACTATATAATGTTGTGTATCTACTGTATAGTAGACATGTTGTCTGATGTTGAATTCTACAGCGTACTGTAGTTATATGAATAAAATTAGCTAAATATATCACGGAACAAAGAAAAAAAAAACAGAAAAATATATATTTTTCGGAAATATGTGACTTCAAAGGTACGCAAATTTTATGATATATTTTTTTAATCCAAAAGAAATTTTGAAAATGTTTTCAGAATCCTCATAATTTTACAAAACAATAATTTTACTACAACCATGAACTTAAACGCACTTTTTCACGGGGAAAATGGCAAATTTCTTAATTTCTCCATACAATTATTGGTACCTATACCGGCCTGTGACGTCACTAGCCTGGTCGCCTTTTGTATGGAGCGTTTTAGCGCTAGGTAGGAATGTAAAGTTCAACATTCCTGACTTTTAGAGCAGTTTAAGTGTAGTCAGTCCCATATAGACATTTGATCACAATAAAAAATAGAATCGATTGACATCCTCAAAAAAAAAAATAGTCAACATGTCTATTAAGCCTTAAAACACTTGTGTTAATCCTATTGATTATGAATCTCACCTTCGACTGGTTTTATAAAAGAGTTAAAATTCCTTTAAATAGTAATCGCGTTTTCTGACTACCAGATGATCTCTTTCTGAGCTCTATTAAAACTATTTTAACTTTTAGGAAAGGCCCTTAGAGTTAATAATCCACCAAAATGACACCTTATCTATGCAACACTCCTTGTCTTTTACGACCGACGATAATGAGGTACGAAACCACACAATAGTACTGTTTTCTTTAGTGAGATCATACACAACGCCAACCGTACGACTATAGGTCTTCGCACATTATAACAACTCAACGGCGACTCGATTCTATGCCAAATATTGAAATGTAAGCCCTATGTCAAATTTACTAGGTTTAATTTCAAAAAATGTACGACGCGTTGTCCACTCGTCGTCCACTACTAATATATTTTTTCGAAATGAAACCTAGTAAATATGACATAGGGCTTAAATTTCCATATTTGGCATAGAATCGAGTCGCCGTTGAGTTGTTATAATGTGCGAAGACCTTATAACTACAGGCGACAGGCCAATCAAGCCACGCAAACCTTTCAAAGACGGCCAATTGAAATGAAACCCATAGCCTTATGATTTTAATTTACGAAATTGGCGACATTTACGTTGTAACATTCGTTCGCTTCATTCGTTCATTCGTTCCATTCATTCGGTCTCGTCTGGGAAATCAATTTTCCCTCCATAATGGAGGATAATGAGTGGGCAAATTGGTTCTTGGCTGCGCTATTTTTATGCCTGTTTGAGACGTTCTTCACGAAACGCTGGGGAATAGTGCTATCAAGATTGTCCGGAGATTTTTTAGGGTTACCCAAAGGGTAAAAAACGGGACCCTATTACTAAGACTCCGCTGTCCGTCCGTCTGTCCGTCTGTCACCAGTCTGTATCTCATGAACCGTGAAGCTAGACAGTTGAAATTTTCACAGATGATGTATTTCTGTTGCCACTATAACAACAAATACTAGAAACTGACTAAAATAAATATTTAAGTGAGACTCCTATACAACGAACGTGACCGGTTAACTTTGAACCTCATGGGTATGCTGCGGCGCCATACATAACAGGTGCCAACTTAACTTTACCTGGCCAGTTAAGATGGGAAGTGTTTGTATGGAACCCTTGGTGCTCGAGTCCGACTCGCACTTGGCCGGTTTTTTTTAATAAACGGCTAAATTGCTGGAGTACTTTCCAAATGCGGGGAGATGAACAACGTTCAATTTATTTTTAATTTAATGACAAGGCGGTTGGAAGTTTTTACGTTTATTCTGTTGTCGAGTAGAAACTTGGCAGACTATGACATAAGTTTCCAACGCGCCGTACTAACTCGTACGTTTTACTATATATTGGTATAAAGTTTCGTTATAACAAGGAATGTAACGGATCTGTTTCATATTATCTGTTCTATATTTGAATAGAAGGTGCTCACAAATTCACCTGGTTATTTTTTTATCTACAATAGTCGAGTGAATAGTATCCTCTATCCTTGAATGCCCAGGGGGCCAATGATGCGTTTATCACGTGATAAATAAGTGACAAAGCGTCTGTCACTTACAATAGCATCTTGTCAAAACGTGACGGATGCTTTATCACTTATTTACCGCTTGATAAAAGCAACCGTCATGGGCCCGCAGCTATCAACCAAAGAAAGGAATACCAACAGAAGGCGTGTACGGCTGGTGCCACGCTACTGCATCGCGCTAATATCGTGAGATAGACAACTCTCCATAGTAATCTGAGTTTCAATACAATTTTATAATAATACAGATAAAACAGCTGAAAACAATCCTCAAAACATTTTGGCCTTTTCAAATGCTGATAGTGACTGAAATAAATGATTTCACGTGCTGTTGTTTGACTTGATTCTCTACTTTATTTCTATAAAAAAACCCTAATTCATTTTATTTATTATTAGCTTTTATTTGACTTGTTAATTTTATACCTAACTACTTTTATACCTAAGTATGTTTAATTTTGATGACAATACAATAGTATGGTACCAAGGTGACAATAAAAACCCTTTAATAGATAAATCAATTCTACTGAATTTGGAATCCTTAGAATCGTGAGCAATTTATGTATGTCCAAAAAAAGTACAGTCGGCTGCAAAAGCCTGTCTGACAGAAACTTATTATCACTTCTGGCCAATAGTGATGCATGATGTTATCATATCAAAAATCACAATGACATGCGCGATCATCAAAATATCAAGCCTTCATTTTCAATTTTTTCTATTGCAGATGGAAAATGCCTAGCGTGCACCTACAAGGCCAAGTTCGTGGAAGTCTCCGTCGGCATAAACCACAACGTGGATGAGCTTCTTGTCGGCATACTCAACCAGATACGGTTAAAGCGACAGCAGTATGCCGAAGGAGGCCGAGAGTCCTCTCCAGCGCACTGGTACAAGTCTAGGGGCGTGGTCAGAGCAAGCATGAAGGCCAGACAAATGCTGACCTGGATATTCGGTAAAGAGGATTCAAAATTCAAAAACTGTGAAAACCTTAACGTACTGTGAGTAGAGAATGACGGACCAGTGTTCGTCTAAAGGTATATGGACTTTGAAAGTGATTGAGTGTAGCATATTGTGTTTGTTTTAAGTGTTATATTCGATTCGTTACTTATTAAGTTTGTCGCGGCAGAAATGTTTGGAAGTAAAGTGGGTTTTAATTTAAACGGGCGAAAAAAAACGCAATCTGTATTTTGTGCTCCTTCTGCATTTTAAAATATTTAAAAGTATAATAAAATAAATAATGATAACTTTTCGCTTGTTCATTCATAACGGCGTAACGAAGCCAAAAGTCTAAAAATATATGCCATGTTAACCGGGCATGTAAAAAAGTCTAACCTAACCTAACTTACGAAAATACTAACTTGGAAATAAAAGCAAAGTTTGTATGTAAGCCGTAAAGTTAATTATTTTAGATGCCAAGTTATTATTTTAACTGCTACAAATAATACGCGGAAAAATTATTATTATGCTTACTTTTTCGTTCGTGTATCACTTGCTTTACTTCCAATGGATTGTCATTGTTGATAATCAACTGCGTATCCAAGATGGCGACTGCGATATTCTATCTCCCTCTTACGTATAGGCAAGAGAGACTCAAAATATCCGTATCGTATCCACCTGCCTATGGAATGCAGACATTTTTGTCTAGCTGACGAGTGATGGTCGTGTTTATTACAATAAATAATTAACAGAACATTGAATTTTTGGGAGTGACAAGTAGGCCTATATCGATAAACTAATTTATCGATACTTTTTCTTTTTACTCGTGCTCTCTGAGAGAAGCTGGGACTTCGTTTGTAAGTAAGCGTTTGAGCGTAGTAGGTTACATTGTAAAAAAGTTTATAGCCACCTGAAATGTATTCATCAGTCAAAATTGAGACATTTACCCGCCGTAAATTTGGAACATTTTGATCTTCTTTTAACAATAGTAAATGAGAAAATAATGATTAAATCACAGACACTGATATAAAATGTGATGAAGACTGAACTTCCAAATAAATTCTTTTAAAATGAAGAGGAACATAATTATTTAAGTTACTGTTTTATTTAATTTTCATACTTTAAATATAATTTTACAAACATGTATTTAAATATAAGTATATATTTTTTTATAATATAATTACATATTTACAAACAAATCTTGGAGCAACCACTAGTATAGAAGCAAAGCATCGATAAATGAGTTTATCGATATCGAAATCCCTAACTGTCACTCTCAAAGTTCCGATGTCTGATGGTAAATCATTAGTTTACGTAGCAGAAAGAGACAGATGTTTTATCAGTTATCCATCATGCGATAAACATAACTATCATACGCCCAGGGAGCCTAAGATGATGGTTGCGTTTATCACGTGATAAATAAGTGTCAAAGCATCTGTCACTCACACTCGCATTTTGTCAAAACATGACGGATGCTTTGTCACTTATTTATCGCGTGATAAAAGCAACCATCATAGACCCGCAGGAGTAGCTAACTAGTTAAATTGGTAGATTTAAATCGTTATTGTGCCAAATTTTCGAGAGAATTTAATCTATCTATAATCGTTAAGTGTGTAAGCTATAAAGGAAATAAAGTGAGAAATACAGTATTTTCCCCGTGTTTATCGTAAAATGACGTATCAGCAATATTTTATCCATAAGTGACACAATTTACCTATCGTGTAGAATGTATTTAATATAGCGATTTTATTGGACCACACATTGTATATTGTAATATATATAAGTGTATCAATATACAACATTAGCCTGTCAAACTTTTCTTTGAAAGACCAAAATAATGTAAGACTTGCTGAATCATAACCTCAAAAAGCCTTTATCCTAATACGTAATTATGTCCAGCCTTTGTATACAGGGTGTGAAACTAAACTGAGTCAGTATGGGGATCGGAGAAAACCGATATAGGAAAATGGGTATTAAAAAAAAACTCATTTCATTTCATGAACAGAATAAATGGTTACATACTCAGTTTTGTAGCTCGTATTAGGCGGGACCGTGTCCTATGACATTTTCGAAGAACAGTTAAAAGAAAACTGAACACTTTCACGACCAACTCGCCTGGCGGGCGCGTGTAAGTTTGACTCAGCTGCCGGCTCAGCTCGCCGGGCGGATTGTACTATCAAAGCCCCCACCTGGCGGGCTCTGTCCATGTCTAGGGTGGTGCTACGCCCAAATAGCGGGCTCTGTTACTGTCTGGTCTAGTTGTAATTTTTTTTACCTGGTCGTGTAAGTGTTGAAATGTCTTTAATTAAGATTCATAAAAATTGCACATTAGAGAGCTGTTTTCGAAAATATCTATAAGTAAATTTAAGGCCTAAGACGGTCAGTCAGAACAATTACACCAGCAGTATCCTCACCACGAGTTAACATGACCGTACTCACTAGTGACAGCGTAAATTATTTGTATGGAGAATAGTACAACGTCCCTGGCGGTAACTTTGTAGAACTACAATTCTCCATACAAATCCTTTACGCAGTCGTTAGCGAATACTGTCACTGTAACAGGGTACAGGGTAAGCGCTCGACGCTTACAAACACGCAACTATATGTAGTTAGTTGGCAAAAGTGTGATGGCGTTACTATTATATATCTGTCCTGTTCGATCTTTGGATATAATTGGTGCGCTTCCCGCTGACGGACTTGGCTCGACCACAGTACACAGCATAACTGTGACACGCGACTGCTATATTATACCTGTCACTTTCTTGTCAATACCGTGCGTATCTTGCCGCAAGTTCGCTTCTTGCGCGACTCAGCGTCACCTGTCTTACTTGCACAGTATTGAAAGAAAAGTGACAGGTAGTATTTATCACGCGACAAACAGACGCGTGCCACAGTTAACAATGTGGGTCTTACCGATACTGACCCATTTCAGTTTCCCAACCTGTATGTACATATAATATCAACTCAATATACCTTTGTATTAATTAATATGTAAAATTTGCTTTCTAATATTAATCAGGGTCCACTTATTCCTTCCATCCGCCAAACCTACTAATTAATTAAAACTAAATTAATTAAACCTAAAGTAAATGTAAAACACTTTTGATTAAATAATTAAAAAGAAAAGGGTCAGCTAAGCTCTCAGTGGATTCATATTTGAATTAGTAACTTCCGCTGACTTCTACTTAATAAAACAACTCTTCCTAAAACCGAAAACACCAACTAGAATGATAAAGCAGTTTCAAATTTCAACAGTTTTACGTGACTTCTAAGGCTGAAAGTTCAACAGTTACCCTTGTATACTTACGACGTTTTATTTCAAACGAGAGACGTGTAATATTTATGAGTTCCAATGGTAGATGTTGCTGAAAATGGCCGCTTATTGCTAAACCGGTGATAGTTTGGAGGTTTCAAGAAAAAATACGAACCATTTCATTTCAAAATAAAAAACTGTTTGGTAGCATCGGGTGGCACAAAAATGGCTCAGTCTCTTTCAAAACTCCTTCCTTTTAAAATTATTTTACCGTCCTTTTTGTGAGTTATGACTATAGAACTGTTACAATAGATAATAAAGAAAAAAAATAGGATTGTAAAGATGTTTTTTTTTTTATCAAAAAATAATTTTCAGAAAAAAAAATAGGACAATAGTAACGTATTGTTTTCGATTTGGCGTCTATTGACGTTATGCCTCGCCGTTTTGGATCGCCTGAAGATCGGAGGGCTCTTGCACTGTTCACACATGTCCTTCACATGCTCCAAAGATGTTCCAACGGATACAATTTATTTTTATTTTTGGACAAGTAAGATCATAAATCGGTTGCTGATAAATATTACATGTCTCTTAGGTGTTTTGATAACTTGATCGGAGTCATAATAACTTGTACAAACTGTCAAATACCTATTATAAACCTGTACTTATTTACTAATTGTATATAATGCGATTGCATGCACCCATGGATTTGAAGTTGTAAAAAACTTAACACATAGTTTATCGTGTTTAATGTTAAGTGCGTCATACACCAATTTTTAATAATGTCTGCTATAAAACTTTATGTAAGTACAATATTATAATGTGATTGTGATCCTAAGGGAAAGGCACAAGACGTTTTTTAGACGTATTAAGCGCGTATCACGGACGCTCGTTTAAAAAACATCATGCACATATACCCTAATTTTGAATTTGTTTTTTTTTTCTGTTCAACCTTTTTTCATTAAATAATTTCGTGAGGACGTATAAAAAAAAATTTAGTTCGAATAGAGAACCTCCTCCTTTTTTTGAAGTCGGTTAATAAGAATTTATTGGATGTTTTTAGTATTTATATTAGCGACGGAATTTGAACTTGAGAATGTTGTCATAGAGTAAGCATGAAAATAAAAGTGACATTAATGAACACAGGAACAGCTTACGCTAGATGGCATCACTTTTTGTTCATTATTAGTCCCGTTTTTAATGAGAAAGACCGACAATAAAAACGTCATCTGGTTATCTAACAACAAACGTAAACAATTACAGCGTATAACAACTAACAACGTGCCACGTTGTGTCGACATGAGGTAGAGACAGTATACCAACTTATGAAAAAAAAGAAACAAAACGCAAAAGAAACATAAAAATTGGTTCCCCAAACAAAAAGTGTTTTTAGGATTTTTACGTTTTTTGCTGTAACAGTGAAATGGCGATAGACGCTTCAAATATTCATAGGCCACTGTAACAACAATTATAATAAAAATTAAAATAAGTAAACAAATTTTGTTGGTACAGATTCCAGAACCCTTTATGCGCGAGTCAACCTGCTCTTGGCCGGTTTAAATTCTTGTTAAATTTAAATTGATTTATTCCAACGTCACGTTAACGCAACGTGGTACGTTATCGCACCATTTTTAAGACAATCCGTAAATTAATATGTTGTAAATTGTATGCCAAATCGTTTGTCTAAATTTTTCATTTTATTTATATTAATAATTAAAGTGGATTTGACAAAGTTAATCGTGCTGTTTGTAATTATAATTTGTATAAATACCGTTTGAATTACGATTCAAAACAGTGCCTTTTTATTGTTAAAATTATATTACAAGTATACCTATATGTTTTTGTTAGTTACTTGTGGAATGTAGAACTTAATGTTTGTAAATTATTGTAGTTATTAAAGAGTCCCCTTAATGATTTGACGTTGTTAAAACATAATTATATTATGGTAATATATAAAAAAATTAAAACGTCTCGTAAGTAACTGTACAATTTATGAAAAAAAAAAATGTTTTCTCCTGCAAGCGATTTAAACAAGTATGTTTGTTTAAGAGGCTCGTGTTTTGTTGGTTTTCTTTAATAAACCTTTTAACTCTCCTCGCTTTACGCTCGGGCAGCAAAACAACACTCGTATATTAATGAAGGTTATGCCGTAGTTTTTTTTTATTAATAAACAAATATTAAAACGAGGCATTACGACCATAACGTTGATCCAATATATTTTCGTTATTTAGAACAAGTAGGTACCTACCTACCAAGAATTTCATAATTATAACTTGAAGTAGTGAAGGCAAAGCCCTATTTTACGTACAAGGGTATCATGTTTCAAACTTCACCCATAAAATGTCTCACAATTTAGCACAAAACTTATACTTGGTAATTTTAAAAAATGTTACTTTAATATTTATCTCACACGATGACTTTAGAGTATAACATAAAAAAATAATGTTACGTTTCTTTTTTTTGCTTTTTTCCTGTCAACATTATTTTTAATTAAATTTAAAAATATTGAATTTCTGGTTTTAGTATTGTTGAAAAAAATGAAAAACTGTCAGCATTTTCAATTCAGTTTAATGTTATTGTCATCTATGCATTTAAAGACTTGAACAGTCTTACAACGAGTTTTATTTTTTTATAAAATAGTTAAATATATTGATTTCATAAATAAAATTCATACCTTTACAAAAACTAAAAAATCTTTTCATATTGTGATATATCGTTATAATTTCGTGTATTTAATAGATAAACATGTAAGTAAGAAAGACTTCATTAAGTTCGAGTCGAATTGAGTACAGAATACAGAATACAGAATTTATTGGTAAAAATTACATTTTACACGTCATTAATTATACAGATATTCATAATACAGAGTGTTAGTAGGGTCAATTTTTGCTTTTTAACTCAACGAAATAGATTTAGGGAACCCATCTTCTTTTAAATGTAATTTTCCTATGGTAAATTTGGTTTACCGTAAGAAGTGGGCGGACTCTGTATCCCTCATAATTGTAGTTTAACAAGTTTCCAAAGTATTCTCGTGTGGGTAGTAAATGCCCACACTCAGTGATTAATTCATAGTTTACAAGTTTCGCGTGCTTTTTAAGCACGACTTGAACTGTATCAGGGCTTGTTAGCCCTCACTACCAGTGAGTCGGTTTTTGTGTACAGTACCACTAAAGGGAATGTGTCCGCGCCACAAGATTTCAGTGTTCTCCATCGTTGAAGACATCTCTTACATTTTTAATTTCTTTATAAATCAACGGGGAAAAGGATATTTGAAAAAAAAAATATAGTAATTGTTAATTGAAATCATGCCACCCGGAATACTCAACTCAATACATGCATTCAAATATAATATATATACATATAAAAAGTAATTTTAATGGTATTGCCTTTAATTAAAACTTGAATGCATGAAATATCTCCGTCACTAAACTTTTCGGAATGTTTTTCGACTTTTTTTTTTATTTATTGCGCAATTAAATTTGATATCAATATGCATGCAGATTTTCGAATAGTGAAGAGTTATACTCTGAAGTCACAGTTAATAAAGTTGCTTGGTTGTTATATAAAACGTTATACCAGGTGGGCCCTGTAACGGGAGCAATAAATTAAAACATAGATTCTACCCCTTAAACTGGACAACATTTTATTAAACAACTTTTAAAAATAACTCACTTATAATGTAAAACTGTAAAATAAGGTTTATTCAAAGAAGCAATATATTGCGAACTGATTGCGAAACATTTGTGGCGTTATCTGTGTAAAGGGACCTTACTGTCGGTATTGAGCTATGTATATCCCCATAATTTACATACATTGAGCTATCGAACCTTGTAAAAAACATGCATGTAGGTTCAATAGATATTTTTAAAAAAATAATTGAAACTCAAAAGTCAGAAAAGGTGATTATGAGAAAATTGAATTCAAACTTCTACACCCCATTAAAGTATGTTATTGTTGGAAGTTACATAGATAACATGTTATTTGAGGAGTAGATTATATGAGCTTTCAGGTTTCAAGTACAATTTTGTAATTGTATATCTGTTTTCATATAGTTTACCTTGCCAAAGTGCATAAAGTAAAAAAATATATATTGATGGATTTTTTACTTAAATTCCTATTTATAGTGTATTTCCGTTAGATATTATAGAAGGAATAAATATTATATGTAATTAGACACTCAATAAGAGCTACTTCGATTTGAATCAACGTTGTTTATTATAAAAAAATATTTATTTTAACAAAAATAGCTTTGTGTTTATAAATGTAATTAAACAGTCAAAATCAACAAACATATACATCTACTACGCTAAAACATAGCCAAATGAGATCAAATTAACAGAACAAATATTAAAAAAGTAGTTTTTTAAGTCTCAAAATTCAAGTTAAAGTTTAGTAAAAAGTTGGTACAATCACTTTATATTTTATAAAAGGGACCTTATCGTCGGTGGTAAAATATTTAGTGATATCATCTGATATCGACTATAAATTTATGTTTAATTTTGATAGTCTTAATTTTTAGAGCACTTTAGTATTAAACTCTTACCAAAAACCTATAATTTTGGTTCGGCAAACACTAAATGATTAACGTATTTGAAAAGGGACCTTAGTGTCGGACGTAAAATGTTTAGTGACATAGTTAAGAATAAGTCTTGAAAAATACTTTTAATTTGTAGTTTGCTGCGTCGCCAGCCAAATTGACGCCAGATTTACACATGAGGCATTGCCGGACCTACCATCAGATCACCGGACAATCCTCATGTGTATCGAAATGGATCCATTGATGGGAATTAGGAGACCCAAACACCGAGTCAGCCGGGAGACATTCACACAACAACTAGAAGAGACCACCACGTGCCACACTACTCCGGTCTCCACAGCTGACGAAGTGGAAAAAGCGGCAGACCTGGTCACAGCTGGACTACAGGCGGCGCTATCAACAGCCTCCCACACCATCCCCGCCACAGAGAGGCACACGCCCCTCCCGGCGAGGATTAGGAGCATGATCGAGGAGCAGCGCCGCCTGCGCAGAAAATGGCAGGCTACAAGATGCCCGAAGATCAAGGCAGAGCTCAACGCCATGATCATAAAAACCAAGAAGGCGCTCACAGAACACAGGGCCGAGAGTTGGGAGAGCCACCTAGCGTCTGAAGAGGGTGATGTCCCCTTCATTCACCGTATTTGCAGACAGCTAGCGACAAAACCTGAGGCAATAAGACCACTCTACGACCCTGTAGACAACACTCCACGCTACAAGGCTGAGGATCACGCAGAGATCTTCGCCGAGTACCTGGAGGGACAATTTAGGCCCAACCCGATGCACAATGCAGAACATCAGCAGAGCATCACAGAACACCTGGAGAGGTACTTCGGAGGCACCAGCAAGAGCAGAGGAAGACGCGGTCTTCTTCGCCCTCAGCCAGATGCAGCGAGCCCTCCAACGTTGCGACCCCAAGAAAGCCCGGGGCGCCGATTCGATCCCCATTGTGGCAGTGACGCGCCTGTTCAACGGGATCATGCGCTCGGGTCACTTTCCCCAAACTTGGAAGACTGGGAGGGTAGTTATGCTGCCCAAACCTGGCAAAGACTGCCGAAGACCGGAGAGCTGTAGGCCAATAACTCTACTCAGCACCCTCTCCAACGTGTTCGAGAGGCTCCTGTTGGGGAAACTTCTCCCCCACGTCGAGCCCCGTTCGGAACACTTCGGATTTAGGCAACGCTACAGCTCACTCGCGTGCTTCACTTTATGGCCAATGCAAGCAACAAGAAGGAGCATGTTGTGGCTGTCATGCTCGACATGAAAAAAGCGTTCGACTGGGTATGGCACGAGGGGCTGCTGTACAAACTGTTGAACACCACGGCCCCACGCAGCATCTTAACGGTGATTAAGTCCTTCCTGAGCGGATGCAAGTTCCAAGTGGCAGTGGAACAGGCACTGTCCTCGGAGCGCCCAATCCTAGCAGGAGTCCCTCAGGGAAGCTGCCTTTCACCAGCATGCTACGCAACCTTCACCGATGACATCCCAGTGGTAGGAGACGACGTCAAGCTGTGGCTGTTCGCGGATGACGCGGCCTTTTACACCGCATCCGTCAGCCCCACAGGAAGCCGCCAGGAAGATGCAGACCCAGTTAAACGCCCTACCAAGATGGCTTGAGGACTGGAGGCTTAAGTCAACGTCACCAAGGCTCAGGCCTTCATGACCGGAAGAAAACAGACTTCACCTCCACTCCGCATGTTTGGTCAAGACGTGGAATGGAAGCACACGGTGAGGTACCTGGTTGTCAACATAGACCGGGGCCTCACCATGAAGCAGCACGTGGCGGAAGTGGTTTCAAGAACCAGACCAGCGTGAACTACGCTGAGACCAGTCCTAAGGAGCAACCTGCCGATCCGCACGAAGCTGGGGATCTACAAAACGTATGTGAGGTCCAGGCTCACATACGCGGCGCCGGCGTGGTACGTACGCCCTAGTGGCTATACCACAAACCGAAACAAAATGAGAGCCCAAGAAAACCCGGCACTGAGACACATTACAGATTGCCCACGCTTCGTGCGGAATGACCATATACAGAGGGCACTGAAATGGAAACCCTTAGACACCTAGATCAGCAGACTAGCCAGCACAATGTTCCGGAAAGCTGATGAATCCCGCCACGAGCTGCTACGAGCTGCAGATGCAGCGACACCACCACCACCACCAACAGTGGGACATAAGAAGAGGAGATAAAGCTCTATTTGGGCCTCGAGGAGTCATGGAACATCATGAAGGCCCAACCAACTAAGAAACCGCCGTCGCAACCACGCGTCACCAGAAAGACCGGCCCGTAGTAACGGGCCGCGACAGAAGTAGCCTAAGTGTACATAGTACAGATAAGGCCCCCACACTTCCAAGAAGTGGGAGTGTGAGAGATGAGCAAGGATACTCCTAATGATCAATAATTATCCTTTGACGCGCCGACAAGTACCGACACGTCTCTCAAACTGATACCGAGCTCACAGAAAGCATACAAGAGGGGCACCGACACTAAGGTCCCTTTTTCACTAAACTTTAAGGGCTGTTCTAAGTCTTAAAAAATCGATTTAAAAACTCGTCTTTGTCAGATTAAATTTTAGACCCTGCTTATTAATATAGAGTAAAAAAAGAAAAATTGATTTTTTTCGACATTTTACTTTAAACGCGATTATCTCGGCAACTAGAACCGACAATAAGGTCCCTTTCCCCAGATAACGCCACATTTGATATTTAGTAAAGTGACAGTTATGTCAATGCTAAGGCGATGTCAATGTTGGACGGCGTTCATTGAAAATGCTATTTACTTTGTTTGAAATAATGAACATTATGAAAACACTATCTTTTAAAATAGTTTCTGAACAGATGTTGTTCAGTTTGACGAGTAAAATTTATGTTTTAATTTTTTGCTCCCGTTCCTGTAACGATGGCCCACATGGTAAATTGAGGGGATGTATTGTAGATATGTAGACGTTATCTTATTATTGTATAGTGCATTTGCACAATGTATGAGCTTGCTATTATAATGTATTCAGTTTTTACTAAAGTGCGGTCCAACAACTACTTAGAATTAGATTGTTTGAGAATACTTTAATTGGTTTTAGTTGCTAAAACGGAATCCTTATATAACCAATTGGTTTTAAAATGAACTTGCAATGAGGGTTTTCTTAAATGGTATAATAATAACCAGATGGTGACAGGATTTTAGCATCTTCCCTCAATGCTAATTTTAAACACTCTGATATCTCGGAGAAATCTCCAAAGTGGCGATATTCTAGGTATAAACTAAACCCAACCAGGCTGGGGTATTTCACGTTATAACCCGTGAAATGACTCTTTATTTAGCTCGAATCACCAATGTCGCGGTTTGATGACAGTTTAAGGTAATATGCCTAAGATATACCTAAGACATCGCTTATATTTGGTGATATTTCAAAGTACACTCGAATCAGCGCCGTGGTACATAAATAACATTATATTACAAACATTTCCATTTTAATAGTTTTTTATTGTTCTAGGAATTGTTGAACCGCATTCTGATATTAAGATAAAATAAGTTATCATTAGATATTGTATTATAAATAATATCGTTTTGTAGTTAGTGTTTATTGTAAATAAATTGATTGACAATAAAATTTCTCACTTTAAGTCGTAACATATATTTTCCTACTGGTCTAAATAACGTATAGCGTCACTTGCAACTGCAGGGCTGCAATATATATATGAATTAATTCAGTAACGTTTGATAGGGTAATCCAAATGTTTACATTAAAGCGGAAGCTTTAGATATAGAGCTACAATGCCAATCCAATGATGCTCGCTTCGGTTCAGTTTTCTAATAGTAAGACGCCTGTGTTGGCCACAGGGAATGCATTGGAAATGAGGGTTCGAACCCCGCATGGACCATTAGTTTTTAAATTTTTCGCTCCAATGTGAACAAAAATATATATTAACTTTGACGCCACTGACAAATAGGATCCAGGAAACATTGCTCAAAGGGAGCGTACTCACCACGATGTGATATTAAAATGTCATGACCAGGCAACGGGAATTCGGATAGATATTTACCTAAAGTATGTATGTATGTATGTATGTAAACACTTTATTGTACATAAAAACAAGAGAAACACATTACAAAAAACAAATAAGCATGTACAAAGGCGAACTTATCCCTTTAAGGGATCTCTTCCAGTTAACCTTTGAGCAAATGACACAAATGTAAATGGTAGACAAACCAAGCAACATGTACAATACTAAGGAGTAAGTATAACTATACAATAATACACATGAAAAAGCAAAACCCAACAGAGAGAGAGATAAAGTTGCCAAAATCCTTAAATATTGCTATCTGACTCAGGCCTCAATCAAAGCCGCGACCTACAAATGAACGACAAAGCCGCCGCCAAAGTTTAGGTAAATATCTATCCGAATTTCCGAACCCTGGTCATGACATTACAGATGAATGCTCGTGGTGAGGCTCCTGAATGCAAACAATGCATTACAGTATCCTTACCATGAGTAACTTGACCGTACTCGCTAGTGAAAGCGTAAACAATTTGTATGGAGAATAGATAGATAGATAGATAGATAGATAGATTTTTTATTTGTAATAATCATACATTGTCAATTAATCTAAGCTATTATAGAAGTAATTCTTTTGGCTGAGCGAATCCCATTAGCTTTGTACCCGATGAACAATGCCCATTATCTGTATTGTTAGCTGTGGCCGCAACTGCCACTTCAAAATGTAAGGCGTTATAAGTGCAAATTACTTTTACACTAAATTAGTCTTTAAGTCAAACGAAATAGGGTTTACTCTTAAACAAAGAGAACACAGATGTTGGTACAGCGTTCTAGCGGTTACTTTGTAGAACTACAATTCGGGTGCGGTTCAAGTTGCATAAAAACTTTTAGCATATTTTCATTGAACTACTTTCAAAATGAATAATAAACACATTGCAGAAAAACAAAATTCATAATTTTGTCAAAACATCATAACCATTAATAATTATAATAACATTAGTTATAATGTTCATAAGTCATAATGTCACTTGGTATAACATGACATTCAGAATATTTATTAAAACTCATAAAAACACCTAAAATAATTATCAAGTTGCATAAATATCATATCAAATAAGTCCTAAAAAAAAGAATAAAAAGTTGTTACCTACCTACTGAAATATTGTTATGTTTTTTTACCCTAAAAACGAAACTGCTCCAAAAGATAGGTAGGTCAGGGTGATTTTTTTTTATGACCTTAAAAACGAAACTGCTCCAAGAGATAGGTAGGTTAGGGTTATTTTTTTTTATGAGCCTAAAAATGAAACTGCTCCCAGAGATAGGTAGGTTAGGGTTTTTTTACCCTAAAAACGAAACTGCTCCCAGAGATAGGTAGGTTAGGGTTTTTTTTACCCTAAAAACGAAACTGCTCTAAGAGATAGGTAGGTTAGGGTTATTTTTTTTTATGACCCTAAAAACGAAACTGCTCCCAGAGATAGGTAGGTTAGGGTTTTTTTTACCCTAAAAACGAAAACTGCTCTAAGAGATAGGTAGGTTAGGGTTATTTTTTTTTATGACCCTAAAAACGAAACTGCTCCCAGAGATAGGTAGGTTAGGGTTTTTTTTTTATGACCCTTAAAAGGTAACTGCTCCTAATTTGGCTCGGCAATGGGGAAGAATGAATAAGAAAAAAAAAATATATTTTTTTATATATTTATTTGGACAACATTTATGCTTTAAGTTTTTATGAAAAAAGTATGATATGACAATGGTATAGTATACAAAGTGACTATTATGCTATTTGTCTATTATGCAAATACATTATTAAGCAAATAACTATTATAACTTTCGAAATTATTCAATTCGTTTGTATGCATTTTGTTTTTATGCTATATGATCACTTATGCAGGTTGAAATTATGCAATTCATTTTATGCAAAATGAAAATTCGCAAATTGTTGTTATGCACAACATTACACACCCCTACAATTCTCCATTAAAATTGTTTACGCAATCGCTAGCGAGTAAGGAGAAAAACTTATGGTAAACGTACTGTGCATTGTCAGCTGTAGATCGGGCCTGTGTCTAAATTTGACGGGAGGCCCCTTGAAATTTTTTTTGACACGATTTTGAAAACGACAGCAGGATACGTCAGGATGCATTGATATCATCAATATTTTGACGACGCGTTTGGCTCGGTTTGTAGACACCTGCCTACTGAGCCGGCGGTTTCGGGTTCGAATCCCGGCCTGGGCAAATATTTGTGTGATGAACTCGATCGATGGTGATGGTTGTTCTTTGTATTTAAGATATATTTATCTATATAAGTACGTATATCGTCGTCTAGTACCCATAACACAAGCCTTCTTGAGCTTAATTTGAAACTATCGATTTGTGTGAGGTGGTCCGATATTTGTTTATTTATTATTTATTTATATGGCTGGTACAGCGGTCCTGATGCGGCACTATAAAATTACGTAAGTACCTATAACTGACACACACGGGTAATATCAGATCATGAACTATTTAGAACCATACGTGGGACATAGTGACGACGTGTATCGTAGCGTCGTCACCTTTAACCTTTTCATCGCCAATGACGGCTGTGGCCGACAGTCCAAATTTCAATGATCAAATACATTTTATAATTCAAATCGCTAGTATGCAATGTACCGTAAAACTACCTAACTAGGTATAGTCCAATAATCCAACTATGGTCCAAAACAAAACTCGTTTATTTTTACCTATATCAAAATCCATATTCTAATATCAGTGATTGTATACGTTTATATTTAAGTTTGTTTAATTATGTTGTTCACTTTAGAGTTTATTCGTTACAATAATTGTCATATATTTACAAGTAATTTTTGGGATTGAATTGGACTATAGTTGTGTGGACTGGACTATATTTGGGTAGTTTAACGGTATGTAGTTAGCGCAAGTATTTTGTGCAATCCGTGTTGGTTTTAGAGCACTTTTTGGAGCGGAGCGAGCGAAGCGAGCGAAGCTCCCATGGATCGACTCGAATGGACTTTGTAACAATGCGCAGATCTCAGCGAGTTCTCAACCGATTTTGGAAATTTTTGTTTTAAAACGCACAAATTAAATTTCGCTAGGTCGTGACGAAGAGAAAATTTTGAAATTGTTCTTAATTAAAAAGTTATGATAAAAAAACAAAAAGCTCCCATGGATCGACTCGAATGGACTTTGTAACAATGCGCAGATCTCAGCGAGTTCTCAACCGATTTTGGAATTTTTTGTTTTAAAATGCACAAATTAAATTTCGCTAGGTCGTGACGAAGAGAAAATTTTGAAATTGTTCTAATTAAAAAGTTATGATAAAAAAACAAAAAGCTCCCATGGATCGACTCGAATGGACTTTGTAAGTGAAAAGCGCGCGCAAATTGTAGACATTGTGTACAATCACCGCGAAGACAACCGTTTCAGTGACGATTTTCCAATTTGCATTATGGTTGAATTTGCATCATATTCAGGTCCGCAACTCCAGAGCTGCAACATATTGCCAATACCACCAGTGACAGTTTCATTCAGGAAAGGCTCAACAACGTTCTCAAGGAAGCAATTTCCCATACAGCTTGCATATGCAATAAGCATTCACCGTTCTCAAGGCTTAACTCTAGATCAAGCAGTTGTAAACATTGGAGACACTGAATTTGCATTAGGCATGTCTTATGTTGCGCTTTCCAGAGTCCGAAACATCAATGGTTTATTCTTCGAGCCTGGATTTCCTTTCGCACGAATCAAAAAAATCAACGAAAAGAAGAAATTGGCTGAAAAGCGCACAGAGCTGAATCGTTTGGTAGAGCTATCTGAACGCCAGTCAAATCATCATCAAAAATTAATTTCTATATTAATATTTTCCATGAACTTTTCTAAATAAATTATTATTTCTTTCAACTTTCTGTTGTAGTTTATTTTGTAGTTACTGCGTTATACAAATCGAAGATCGCACAACTCCGCTCCAATCTATGGTGCAAGCTTAGCCGGTGGCTGACTCTGCATCGACCTAGTCTATGAAAATACATACGAAAGGGATTTCGAAGGTTTATAAATCGAATATCTATCTATAGCGACTGATCGTAACTCCCTGATGATGAATCGCGTACCAATTTCGAGCAGCCAAACATTTCGAGCGATATTCGACTTCTACGACGTTGGTATAAACCCGTTTACAGTTGCCGGCAAACTTTTAGAACAAAAATGGCGGATCTGTGCATGTACATTTGTACGTAAATCGGCTACTGCGCAGTCAAGGTCATGCTCTAAAAGTTTGCCGGCTACTGTATGTATTTTAATTATATCCGAGACTCGTGGGAGTTTTCTATATAAAATCACGTTTTTATTATTTTGCTGGGGCACGGTAAATGCTTTACCGCTTGCCATTCAAAAAGTCAATTAAGTACCGCCTAAAATAGCAAAAAAAAGTCGGCTATAAAGCTTTCATTAAGCCGAAATAATGCTAAATTAAGATGCCATCAAATTGGCGCACAGGTAATAGAATTATGAGGTAAGTGCATTTTTTTTTATCCTGTAAAAATACAAACGAAAAAATGTTAAACAAAGTCCTGTAAAGTAAATTGCGCGAAAAATTTTACCTTCCCAAGAAAATAATTTCAATTGAGGGTGAAAAATAACTCCTTAAGTCACCGACGGACCCCATTAGTAAAAACACAGTTATCCTAGCAAACTAAAAAAAAGTTGTGTGTCAAGTCTTCGTTTTTACTCGATTTTTGAACTTCAATGCAATACCATTCGGTTTAATTTAAAAATGCTATTTTTACCTACGTAGTGTTGTCTATAGATGTCACTTTACTCGAAGACTTAAAGGACAATATTTTTAATTATCTTAACTTGTTCTTGCGTCATCTTCAAATGTTAACTCTAAGTCTATGTAGTAGAGTAGGGTAATAATTTAGATTACAAAATAATAAAAATTACGGCTTTCGGAAAGTTGTGTGTTTAATTATTAAAAAAACTCGACCGGTGCGTGTGGGCCTTAATGAGTTTGTTGAGTAAACAGTCGTTTTTAATTAAAAGTGCTTCGCCGTGATAAGTGCATTTTCACACGATGACAGTCAAGTGGTTGATGTAGTGTAGGCTGAGGGGACTACATCCACATTCCTAATTCATCACCTAAGAATAGGTAAGTTTGATTAAATATAGGATGGCAGGCACAAGTACCTACCCTAAATAAGCTACTTGACCCGTTTTTGAAATATATTTGAAATGGTTAATAATTATCTTACTATTAGGTAGCACTAAAAAAATTTATTGCATTTTTTATTGAGTTAAAAAGCTACATTTTATTAATTGAAACTAAAAATTTCATGAAGGGACAAAAACGCCGTCCGCCTTTTTAGGGTTCCGTACCCAAAGGGTAAAAACGGGACCCTATTACTGAGACTTCGCTGTCCGTCCGTCCGTCTGTCCGTCTGTCACCAGGCTGTATCTCAAGAACGGTGACAGTTGAAATTTTCACAGATGATGTATTTCTATTGCCGCTATAACAACAAATACTAAAAATAAAATAAAATAAATATTTAACGGCGGCTCCCATACAACAAACGGGATTGGTTGCGTTAACTTTGCACCTCATTTGTATAGAGCGCTATACATACCAGGTGCAAACTTAACTTAACCACTTAAGGAGGGAAAGTGTTTGTACGGAACCCTTGGTGCGCGAGTCCGACTCGCACTTGACCGGTTTTTTGTCTTTAACTTATCTGTGGCGTGACGTAGGCGATCCCGTAGATCAGTCTTATCTATGGTGCGAATGCTGTCTTAGTTGTTTTTTTTTACTGGATTTTCACGTCACTATCAAGGGTTAAAATGGTGTACATAAAGCAATTTTGAAAACTGCACATAAAGCAATTTTGAAAACATAATTGGGTTTGTTTTATAAAAATACTTGTAACATAGTTAAGGCAAAATTGTATTAAATGACCGCGAGCTCACTACTTTTTTCTTCGATTTTTTTTATATAATATTTTCTTAGTAACTTCTCAGTTCAATGTCCTGACATTACATCAACAATACAATAACCGCAGTGCAATATCAACCCTCAACTATGGGAGACAAAGTGGAAATTCCAACTCAAAGCTAGGTGTCACATTTTGCACATTAACATAGGTATTTTTATTATCTGTATTGAAAAGGCATTTTCCCGGCAAATTATGGGGTTTTATCGCTTCCCTCCGCTGTAAAGGGATTGCCGTATCTTTTTATGGTGAGACATTTTTATTATCGAATTCCGATACTTTACATTTACTGATCCAGTACAGTAGGCCTTTATGAAAACGTTTATTTGCTGAAAAGAAGGTTCTTAATTCTGCTGTTTTCTTGTTTATTTTGTACTCAAATTTTTAAATTTAAATTTTGTTTGTCTGCCCTATATATCTCAGGAACTAATTATGCCATCACTTTTATAAACTCGAGAAATTGCGAAAATGTCGCCCAAAGAGGGAGCTAAAAATTTAATTTAGATAATTGTACTGCTTGATTTTCAAGTTTCGACATATTTATTCGCAGTATCAAGATTATATTTTGATACTGCGAATAAATATGTCGAAATAAAAAAATACAAGCACCCCAACCCTGCTTTACTTTGCCAAGCGTTAAATCTTGAACTATCTCCTATAATAACAATTTTAAAATAGCAATGAAAGTATAAGTATTAGCAATTTAAATTTCAATGCATAATTATTTTATTCTTCAAGCAGCAGTACCTATGCAGCGTGGACACGAGCCACTCGACAAATATTAACACATTATTCCTGAAGTAATTAGAAATTCAAAAATGTAAATTTATAAGAAACCAGGAAAAAAATGTTTCGCACTAAATTGTATGTATTAAATCAAATTAGAGTGGCTATATCAAAATAAACAAGACCTTTAAAATTAAGGGATTTTTTCGAGTGCACATCTATTTCATAAGTGGTATTTGCTATTTTGGGATGCGTCAATAACAATGTCCAGACTTAAAAAACAAGCGGCAACATTATTATAACATTATGCATTATGTACACACATACATAATAATTATTTCAATAATATTAATTGTCAGATACTAAGCAGAATCCAGCCAACTTCATATGCCATTTTTAACGTTAAATTGTCAGGAATACGCTGTCAAAATCTTTCGGATTCGCCGTCCACTGTACTGTAGTCTGACCAAAAAGAGTAGAAGTTAAAAAGTGGCAATACTGTAGTGTCGTCCCTTTCTAACCGGGTTCGATTCCCGAGCTGAGTACAGGTTTTTTTTGAAATGTATGAATGTAGTTATTCTTGTTATTAAAATCGATGGCATGGTTCCTAAAAACAGATCTTCGTATGTCTTATAGTTTCAGACTTTCCCATACTGACCGATTTAAATGAGCCACCCGCCCCGCGGTATACATATAATTCACTCATACCTATTAATACAAGACCCAATCATTTTTACTATAATATACAGTATCCTCGTATTCAAAGCCCTAACACTATCCTCCGAGCTAAAAATGTTTCAGCTCGCCTACTGAAATGCATAAATGTAATCCACGCCCCATATTTCAAAGCGGTACCTTGAGCTTCAAAGGATCGTCGCCAGGTTCGCTTGGCCAGTCACACGCACACACAATCCTAAATCCAAAAGACCTTAACTAACGATAATTTTCTATGAATATCAGCCTTTTGGGCATACAGGCGCCAATGCAGGAGTCCTTTGGAGTAATGTTTTGCACACCGATGATTTCGTTTGCCTGGTGGAAACCCAGGTTTCTTTGCTCGTGAGATGACAACGTTTTTTAGGGTTCCGTATCCAAAGGGTAAAAGACGGGACCCTATTCCATCTCCTCTGTCCGTCCGTCCGTCTGTCTGTCTGTCTGTCCGTCTGTCACCACAGTTGAAATTTTCACAGATGATGAAATACTAAAAACAGAATAAAATAAATAATTAAGTGGGGCTCTCATACAACAAACGTGATTGGTTGCATAACGCTCGACATGTTTCGAATCGGTACGTGATTCATCATCAGGAGAGACGATCAGTCGCGGCGGCGGCCAACCGAACAGTGTTCATGTCGAGCGTTATTCGACTTCTACGACGTGAGTAAACTCGTTTTAGTATTTTAATATGTCTGAGACTCACGATAGTTTTCTATGTAAAATAGTGATCGTTTGCGTTAATTTTGCGCCTTATTTGTTCCGGTGCCATACATACCAGCTGCAAACTTAGCTTAACCCGGCCAGTTAAGATAGGAAGTGTTTGTACGGAATCCTCGGTACGTGAGCCCGACTCGCACTTGGCCGGTTTTTAAGTTAGTAAATTGAAAAATGCGAATCTCATGCCAAATGTATGAAGTCCTCATACGGAATATACTAACCAATTTTTTACGACTTAAGTATGTTATTCAGAAACCATTTCTGGGAATAGGGTTTGTATACTTACTTGGCATGGTCTCTGAAGTAGTGATGCGTCTCAGGATCCCAAATATCGACAATAAAAAAAAAACTGTAAGTATTCAAATATAAAATTAGACAAAAAGATTGTTAGATATGCTAATACATTTACTTCTTTCAAATTCACAAAAAACGATGTTCTAATGGATTTTTAAACTTCTGCCCAAAGTATTTAATTTCAGAATGATGTAACTTTTCTCAAGATACTTACCTTTTAAAAGTTCATCCCAAGAAGATAAGGGCCGCAACCGCAACGTATTTATAACTTAGGTTTCAACTTGACCCTTGTCTTGATGTGTTTCAAATAATGATTCTTGCAATCTTCATCGTTTTACCTTATTATTTATGAAACAATGCTTTCTAATACTTTGACGTAGAAAGCTGATATTTTGCAGCGGTTACAAATACATTACGAACCATGGACCAATAACTAACTATTATAAAATCTCCCTCTATGTAAAGGGGTCTTTATGTTCGGAAAAATCTTAATAGCGTGATGCAGGATTTATATGGGTGTGTGGTATCTACACTACCATCTGTTGGTAAACATTTATTTATCCTCTCATGGGTTTTAACCAATTTTGGTACATAGATAGCTGGATCATCCAAAGATACTTTTTACCCGAGTAAGGGGAAAGAAAAAAGTTTAAGGCAAACGAAGTTAGTGGTACTATACAGCGTGTATATTTGATGCAACCGCATATTGTAGCCAGACGGAGATTTTAGTGCTATAATCTGATATTTATAACAATTATTAACTTAGCGTTTACTACCATAGCGTAATTAATTTTTGAAAATTTTCTGAGCAGCAATGTAGGTATGGCGTAGTTATTACTAGTGACAGTTGTGACATCACGATGTTATGTGTTAACAAACAACAACAAACAAGTACATTGCTTGCTGATTAATTTTATATGAAAAAAAATGTTAGTTTTTTTTTATAATTTATGGATAAATACATTAATAAGTGCCTATACTAAGCCCCCGTAAAGTATGCGGTTATATCAAATATACACACTGTATTCTAGTATTGAATAAAATTTGAAGTAATGAGAAGTCACAGGGCCCCAAATATCGACGATAAAGACTAAAAAACGGTTACAGTTTCAAAAAGAGAATCTCAAATTGAGATATAGGTTGCACATTTATTAGGAGATAAAGTAGATTGTGAGACAATTAGCCCATACCTATAAACCAGTTTCTTCATTACTTCTTGAGTCAGCAAAGCATCAAGCATCGCCCACTTGATGGCAAGCAATTAACTTAGGGTAGTCACTAAGGAGCAAAGAAACAGGAATAGAAAGAAAATTAAGCCTTCGATGTTTTGATCGAACAAAAAAACCTTTGTGGAAAAGAAGGCTAATTTAAATACAACTTATAAATATTTACGATTCAGATATCGTGGAATATTTGAACAAATATAAACCAAAAGTGTCCAATTTTAAATTTGAATCGAATCCGAAACACAAGTAATTAGTATTCGCATCGCTAATAAGATATTTCTCTCGCGAAAAGGAGATTCAATCTACGGGTTTTCAACCGTAGGCTGAAAACACAATACAGACTCTACCTTGGGAAAATAAAGACATATGTGCCATTGAATCTTGCGTAACTTTATACTTGACACTCTAATGATGAGGAAAAAGGATTCAATTGAAAACTGGGGCAATCGATTTATTAATCGCACCTGAGAGATATGCAAATGAAGAAAGGGAATCGCAAACAAAGATATTTACAGCTCGCAAACATTTAAGTGGGAAATGTTTCTTCTTCCTTAGGTGGTCATCCTGCAAAACCCCCGCAATATATTTTTTATTTAATACTCTTATTGGAGTTTCTATCTACTCCAAAACAAAAACATCCTCAAAGAAGTGTATCACGGAATGGTTGCACAGTCTCGATTATAACAACACCGAAAAACTGATGATCCCAATTTCATAAAGCTCTGGCATATTTATTTTATATTTATTTATAGTACAATTTTTTTTTTCACTTGTATGTATTTATTTATTTATCTCCCTCTTTATTGTAAATCTATCTATTCCGTCATTATTTTTATATTTTTTTTTGTGAACAAGACGTTTGATTGTACTCTTTAATAATTCATTGTTATTACATAGTAACTTATTAAAAGTGTATTCCTTCCCTAAAAATGTTGCTATAGATATCTGAGGGTGGGACCTGGTGACCTGACATACAGGTTTTGCCTAGTTCGGGCACCAGTATCCACCGCACAAGTTATTTACCTACTCATAAGGTCATTATTATTATGTTTTTATTAATATAGTTACTGTTACTACTATTGTACAAATTACTTGTATACTTTGTGGTGGAGGCAATAAATATTTTTTCATTTTCATTTTTCATTTTTTCATTCTGATCATAAACTTTAGTATCCATATAGTCTATAATAAAAACCTGTCTTATTAAATGGAGAGAGGTGTTTCGTAGCGAAAATACACATTTGCCTTATCTGCCTTCATTAACTTCCATAAAATTTTGCATTTATGTTTTACTTTTAAATGTTTGACGTTCTTAATAATATTAGTTTAAATAGGATCGTTATTACTAATCCACTGATATTTTAAGCTGGAATACTGGAGTCATGTTTTTAAGAATAAAAAAATATGATTCCAGCTTTTAGGTTATGACTTCTATTTACTAATTTCGTCCGCTACATTTACAAGTATGGAATAATGTTTAATTTGAATACAGGTGGCCAGCAAGTAAAAACAGCTATATTCAGGTCAAAAGCACAAAGTAACAAATGGAATGGCGCTTTGTTACACAACCCGTCTATCTTGAAAGCGAGAGGGTGCGTTAAATATACCAAAAGGTATACTGATAAATTTATACTTCCTATTCTTAGATTGCAGCTCGTATTACAATTTCCTGAGATGTCAGGTATGTATGTATGTATGTAAAAAAATACGTAAAAACAATTAACAATGACTTGATCACAATAGTAATGTTTATATAAAGGTGATCTTATCCCTATACGTGATTGTTTCCAGTTAACCAGGAATCTAAAGAAGTTTTGCCAATCAGTGTGTAAAAGTAAGGTGGAACAATGAATAATGCTCAGTGTAAATTATGCTGTTTATTGAAGTTTTCTGACAGCATTTTTCATGGCAGAGAAATTGAAATAATATTGTAATGGCACTGTGTAAAAATGATGTGTGTAAGTGTGTAACTCGTTAAGGAAAAAGTGTAAACATTGTTTGTTTGAAGAATGATCAATTGCCGTTTATTGAAACTTTTTCCAACGTCCACCTATTCGCACCATTACTAGATAAAATCACTGTATCAGCTTTATAATCTCAGCTAATGGTGCTACTTTTCTAATAAGATACAAAACAAAAGAATAAACCGCCTTCCATGTCAGGTTATACGTGAGCTGAAGCTAAAATGTCGTTAGAGGTAAGTAAAGTGAGCGGAAGTACTAAAGTAGCCCGACTTTACGGAACATACTTTGAAGAAAAGGTTTCATAAAAATACAACTCTGTTGTTTCATTACTAGATTTGTCGTCTCCTCTACGTAAATTTCAGGACTGTCGGTGACCTTAATTGTAGTAACAATTTTGTGACATTAAAAGTAGTGAAAATATATTAGGTTACCTACTTGAATTGATGGCATTTGAGACATAAACTACGACTCACTATGACAGCATTAATTTAAGCGAAAAATTGGAATATTGTATAAGTACTTTGAGCGGGATTTAAACCCAAGCCTTTCTGGGCCAGGCAGGCGAAGTACCAATTGTTCTATAAAAAATATACTGTATAATATAATATAATTATATTCCAACCAGTTGCACTATGTTTTGATCGAAAATTAACCATTTTCCCAACCTGCCGACAGAGAAAACAGCTATGAACCGCAAGCACAAACTGCGTATTGTATAATTTTTGGTTCGTTTTCTGTCAGCAAATTCGCATTCGCGTTCGATGATTTGGCGAATCGAGATTCTCCCTCGAGAGTCTATTGTTTGCAGTGAAATTGAAGAATTAATGATCAACTTTCATCGAAACGTCGAAGTAAGTAAATATATCTAACGATTTCGAAATATCCAATTGAATGCGTTTGCCTCGCATTTAATGTTTCTGGCATTTATCAAAGGATTCAAGCTGCTAATAGGTACTTTAAAATGCTCCCCAAAATGTACTTATATTGTATTCCGATTTTAATAAAAACACGTGCTATGGTGCGTGCATGTGTGCGTCATGCTGAATCAGCTTAATGTACTCATGGGTATAACAAAGCGTTGAATAAGTGTGTATTTTTAGATTTGAACTATTCCGCCAGGTTATAGATACTAAAATAAATAAATAAATAAATATTAAGGGACAATCTTACACAAATCGACCTAGTCCCAAACTAAGCAAAGCTTGTACTATGGGTACTAGACGACGATATACATAATATATAAATACATATACAGATAACATCCATGACCCAAGCACAAATATTCAAGTTCATCACACAAATATTTTCCCTGACCGGGATTCGAACCCCGGACTGCCGGCTCAGTATTATTAGGCAAGTGCTTACAAACTGAGCCAACCGCGTCATCGAAAGGTTACGCATTCCTATTTTCCTTTGTGCTTTGATCTTTGTACCACATTAAAAATAATAATAATGTTTCATAAAACCATTTCATAAAATCTTATAATAGACTAATAGATGATGCTAATGTAATTAGCAAACTCTAAGTAATGTATGACATGTACGGGACATTATACCGTAACAAACATTTCTGTTATTGATCCACGGGGAACCAATACCGGTGTTTTGTCATAGTAAAACCGGTTTTAAACCGGCTTTACACCGGTAAAACGCCAGTTTTGTACCCCCTAGTCCAGAGTACATCTTTCTAATTTTGATGTGGAGCACCCAAACATGAAATTATGTGATGTAATCATCTCCCATTACTCTTGATCTTGCCACTTTGTTAAGGATGTAATATTATATAAGGTATGCGTGTTTTACCTCTAATTTATTAAAGGTTATCTGTAAATTTGTAGGTCAATTAGAATCAAGTTTGAAATTAGGAAGCAATTTATTGTTAAGAATTCTTACGCATAATGAGAAAAGGCATGAACGCGAAACGTTAATTGGTAATTGGGCAACTCAGTTAAGTACGAAAGGTGTTAATGTATAGAGAATGGCAAGGGATATACGTCGTTTATACTCTCCTTTCTAAAGATATCTGATTGAATTTGATGGGACCTCGACATCTGCTACGAAGATACAATCTTAATTAGAAAAAATGCTGAAAATATTCATAGATATTTCCTTTTACATGTACCAAATAAAATTACCTGGAAACAAAAATTCTTAAGAATCCAGTTCTTTTTCATAAGTTTCATTAAATACAATGTAGGTAAATAATAAGTTCACTGAAGGATTTTTATTGTCTGATAACAATGATTTTCATAGTGACACCTGGATGGTTATTGTTAAAGTATTTTCTACGACAAAACAGCAATCAAGGAATCAAAGAAAAGCTTAAATTATGATGATAGAATTGTATCACTATAATATACCTTTTTTATTGTTTTGAGGAAAAGGAGTAGGTATAGCGTTTCAATACTTATATTTCATCAACATATATTATCAACGTGAATATCGATTGTAAACAAATAAAAACACTCCAGTTGAGATACAAAGAGAGGAATAAAAAACAAGCTCAAGAAAGTATGTAGTAATAAGTATCGTCAGACGAAACACGATAAATTAATATTCATATTTTTAGGGTTCCGTGCTAAGCGAACCAAGAGAGCAACATTCAATAGCTTATAATATAAAAACAACACTCTGTCCAACGGTTGCACTTACAAAGGAGTTTGAAAACGTAATTAAAGTAACTAGATTAAAGTTGTATGTACTCGTTAACAGCAGCAGAGTTTTTACCCGACACTGATAAAAGGACGGATTACTTACAGACTCTTAGGGGAGATCTGTGAAGTGGGATATACTTAGTATATCGGAGAAGATCATAAGTCCAAATTACTTTTACATACAAACAATTAAAACTAGAACATATATATATAAACCTAACTAAACCTAACTATAAATAAAAAACGGGCTCCAGATCTGTGCCGACCGAGAGGGTGGCCAAGAGGCTGACCGCATTACCACGCTGAATAGCCAGGGCTATTCTTTGGCAAAGAAATGAACCAGCCCTTTGGTCACCCGTAGCATTGACTAGTCTCTTAGCTAGTTCACGGAAAATTGTATGGGTACTTTGTCCCCATGGCCCCAGTGTTTCCACCCCAAACGGCTCAAACATGTAGCCACTGTCGATGGCTGAATATTTGCGCAGCTTGAGGTGTTCGGCCGCGTCCGCAGCAGCCCCGGCTTTGGTAGTGGTCACTGGAAGGTGGGACGGCGCTAATGTATCCACGCACGTGACGTCCCAGACCAACGGCCGTCCCAACCTCCAGGGGACGAGGGTCATGCCGTCCGGCCTCTTTCCGTCGTCCCTCGTCAGGCCTGAAGGTCCTAAGACGGCCGGTGTCCCGCACTTGCGAGCGCTTGTATATCGTATATACATGCATAGTTGCAACTTTGCCAACCCGGTCGTGTTAAGTTTCGCGTCATTTTTATGCGACGCCATAGATATCAGGTGCAAACTTAACCTGACCGGGAAGTAACGGGAAATATCGCTTTATGCAGCTTAATTCGCAAAACACGTTTTAATGACAGTTAAAGGCTACACACGAGACATCATTTATTTGGCGATATCTCAAAATAGACTCGAATTGGCTTCCCTGCCCGTCTAGCACAACTATTCGCGACTCTTGTCGCGCATAACGTCACACCTGTCACTCTCTCACAGTACTGCACAGAAAGAGATAGATAAATATCTCGCGGGAGAAAGAGTATCACAGTTGTGCTAGGGGAGCCAGCAGACAAAACACAAGATCAAATTGACGACAAAATTCACTGTAAAAGCCTTCTAACACAATCTGAAGATTCTTAGTTAATTCTTTTTCGGTGCGCCAGTCCGACTCGAACTTGGCCCATTTTTTGCTCAAGTGCTGTATGAACGCGTAACTTAATATTGCGCTCTGAAACAAAAGGTTTTCGTCGATATGATGTTTGTCGAATGAGGAATGACGAATCAAATCAAATGTTTACCTTCACGAATGTTTTTTTCGCATTTTCATTCAATGCAAGGCACAACGGCTGAAACCTGGATGGTGCATGAGACCTGGAAAAAATTAAGATTCCACAACAAAAAACCGGCCAAAAGCATGTCGGGCCACGCTCAGTGTAGGGTTCCGTAGTTGCCCATCCTTCACAATAGACGTAAATTACGAGACAGATTTCAAGCTCTATAAAAAGGTCGTAAACGCCAAAGTAACAGTAATTACTTATTACCTTCTGCAAGTTATCGATTATACGTGCCAGATTGAGCGAAATATTTTAATATAGTATAGCACTTAACCAATATACTGTGTAACGTTCGAAGTGTAGCGACACCGCGCGGCACTTAACGTCATTTTAAAGAAAAGTATGAATTTTTGCGATAACTCAAAAACAGCTCAACCGATTTTACTCAATATAGTTTTCGTTGAAAGTTTTCGTTGAAGGCTTCATTTTCATGAATTTTTCCATAATTTTTTGACCCGTGGTTGAAAAGTTAGAGGGGGGGACACTATTTATTTTATTTTCGGAGCGAATATTTACAAAACTGCTAACTTTATCAAAAAAATATGTTTAGAGACCCCTATTATTTTTAAAAGACCTATTCAACGACACCCCACACACTAGAGTTGGAATGTAAAAAAAACCACCCACAATTTTTTTTTTAGTTTTTATTTTACCGATTTGTCGAAGTAATACATACACATACTCATACCAAATTTCAGCTTTCTAGTACTAATGATCACGGTGCTAAGCCGCGGACGGACGGACAGACGGACACGGCGAAACTATAAGGGTTCCTACTTGACTACGGAACCCTAAAAAGGCCCACAGGAAGACCCAGGAAGCAATGGATGGACTATAATGGGATTATCTGATCATACACGTACCTACGATAGTATGTATATTGAAAAACTAACCTAAGAAATGTATAAATGAGTGATTAATAATTACAAAAATGTCATGAAAGTGTTAAATCTCCGTCTCGCTTTGAGCAATATGGAGCCCTTTGATTTGTAGAAAATATTTTCGTCGAATGTTCATTTTGCCGAAAACTCAGCGTAGCGCCGGTTGTTTTTTTTAATATAACGTGTCAACTTCATTTAATTAAAACAATAAATCTATTCAAGGTATAAAAAAGTTACCTTCCTGAACAACAAATGGGTGAAATTAATAACACCTCCCTTGTTTACGTGCAAACGGGTAAAAAGGTCAGGGAAAAATGGAAAATGTATTTTCAAATTTAACATGCATATTTATTTTGTGCTTTTTGTAGTAAATACTTTGTTGCAATCGTTTACATTCATATTCGTATTATATTTTCATCGATATTTTTCTGTTTAGTCTTGTGTTTATGAAAGTTATTCTGTTCTTCGCAAAAGATAAAGATCATTTGAGAACGGTTCTTTATCATCATCACTATCACTACATAGTATAAAACAAAGTCGCTTCCTCTGTCCCTATGTCCCTTTGTATGATTAAATCTTTAAAACTACGCAACGGGTTTTGATGCGTTTTTTTTATTAGATAGAGTGATTCAAGAGGAAGGTTTATATGTATAATACATGCATACTTTATCAGCATTGCACCCGTGCGAAGCCGGGGCGGGTCGCTAGTATTAGAAGACGTAATTATTTTATAGTGAGACTCATAAAGAACCAAGGTTATATAGCTCAGACAATCGGCAAAATTAAGTGGCAGTAGGCGGAGCATTGCTCGTAGAACCGATAGCCGTTGGGACGGAAAGGTTCTTGAGTGGCAACCGCGTACCGGAATACGTAGCGTGGGAAGGCACCCAACAAGGTCGTCGCGAGAGGGTGGCGTACGACCGATCGTTGTGGAAAACTTTGGGGGAGGCCTTTGTCTAACAGTGGATAAATAGGCTGTAATGATGATGATGATTATGACTCATAAATCTAGCTCTATGCAAAATAAACTCTGCTCCGTATTTGCTTAACCCTATAAACCAACAAACTCTTTTGCATTTATAATACGGGAAAGGATTCCTGGTTAAAGTAATTAGTTATGCATAGAAAGTTCCATTTACTACTCCAACTGGACCGAAACTAACTCAAGCGGGTCACAATTAAGGCGACGGGTAATACGAAACTGCACTTTAAATTTGTTTCTACATCATCATCATCATATTATCAGCCGACAGACGTCCATTGCTGGACAAGGACCTCCCTAAAGTTGACCAAAACGATCGGTCTTACGCCGCCCCCAGCCAATTTCTGCCTGCGACCCTAACCAGGTCATCGGTCCACCTTGTTGGGCACCCCACGCTGCGTCTCCCTGTTTTTTTTTCTTATAGCTTCATAATCCTTTTTTTTTTATTCATATATAGAAGTCTAGGAGCTAGCAAAACGCCTTTAGTATTTATTCAATCACTGTAGGTATACAATTTGTTCACTGTAGTTTACTCCACAAAGCTTGTTTACGTCAACAGTTAATAAGCTAATAGTTTTGGGAAAGTTTTTGGCGACATCTACTGAAATATTGTGCATAATGGTTTAAGAAATATTAATAGTGTTTGTTTAAATACATCTGATTTAGAAGATATAAAAAAATAAATAAAAAGATGATATAGATTTTTTATTTTTTGTTTAAGAAGATATTATAAGAAAATGTCAGACGTGGCGCTAGTTTCGCATTACCCGTCGCCTTAAGAGGCCTTATTCCTTTAAAAAATTTTTTTTTTCATAGTATGACTAACATATTGATAATTTCAACCATCTTTTTGAAGTGAATAATACTTTCCCCCGAGTTCTAGGTAGTAACGTAGCTATTTCATGCTTCTATTGCGTGCAGTCGAAAATAAGTTGAAAAAACTAATTTTCCGCGTGAATTTTGTCAATTTCGAATAGTTTTTGAAACAAAAATTACCAATGAAAAATTCAAACTGCAGGTTTCAAATGTATACCAATAAATCCCAATTGCCCTGTTCTAGGTAGTAACATCAAAAATATGTTAAAAAACATGTTTGATCATAGAGAAAAACGCCTAAGCAATCAGCATTTTAAAAGGAATAAGGCCTCTTAACTTAGAAACGAAACTAACGTTTCAATTCACGAAGCCTTTTGGTTTCAACTTGTAATCGGAACGGACTTCACTGCATTAGAAATGCGGTTTATTGCCTTAGCTGGGGAATTAAGTCAACTATAAAGCTGCCTTTCCAATAGAGCAATTTGATTTTGTAGCGTCAGTGCAGTTCGGTATGATTAGATTTCTTCACCACAAGGGAAAAATGCAAAGTTTTGAAACAACGATTTGTTACAACGTCAATATCTCGGATCTACACATGCTAGAGCCTAAATGGTCGAGAACTGTCCGGTTCCAGAGGAACTTCCTATACCGCGAACGCTCCGCATGTGGAATGAGCTCCCTGCCGAGGTTTTCCCCGCGGGCTACAGTATGCGGTTCTTCAAGAGGGGAGTAAATAGGTTCTTAAAGGGTCGGCAACGCGCGCGTGATGCTCCTGGCGTTGCAAGCGTTCATAGGCGGCGGTAACTGCTTAACATCAGGCGAACCGCATGATTGTTTGCCGTCGTAGTATATAAAAAAAAAAACTACGTACCGTAGCAAGGACTCATATACCCTTACCATGAGTTTACAGTGACAGTACTCGCTAGCAACTCCGTAAACAACTTGTGTGGAGAATTGTAGTTCTACAAAGTAACCTCTAGGGGCGCGGGGTTATATTCCGTACAAAACGTTTATGCTGTCGCGAGCGAGAACGGTCACGTCAACTTATGGTAAGGATCCTGGGGCGCGTCTAAAGAGCGTTTGGATACCGAGAAATTAGAGTCGTTTCAGGTTACCTCTGTTTCAAAATTCCTCGGTATCCCCTAAGAAAGTGCGATAGGGACTACGACTACTTTTTATCAGGTTAGTTTATTTATCACGCTATATATACCATCAAGGAAAAACGCTGACTAATACACAGTAACTAATGTATATTTCAAGTATTACTATTATGAATAAGAATTAGATAACTAATAGACCAATAGGCCGTTTAGGTCAAGTATTTTATTCAGGTACATTTACAGAATGAACCTTACGTTACCCTAGGCCATGAGTGAGATTTTCTGCCCGCTACGGGGAGTTTTTTTTATAACGGCACAACATAGTGGCTCCACCTTGCCTGATGGTAAGCAAAAAAGGGAGCTCAAGTCGCAATGGCAACTGACTAGAAACCAACGGTGCCTTGTCAGTTGACACTGCCATGCTGGCCTGAGTGATGCTTTTCACTTCCTGAGAGATTTCACTTCCAGGTCAAGACAAAACTTAAAACTGTAGACAAAACACGGGCTGTAATTCGTAAAGCCCCAGATCGTTCCGATCATTTAACACTTCCGATCTGGGACATAGGCGACGCGTTTGGCTCGGTTGGTAGACACCTGCCTACTGAGTCGGCGGTCCCGGGTTCGAATCCCGGCCGGGGCAAATATTTGTGCAAAATATTTGTTCTTGGGTCATGGATGTTATCTATATATGTATTTATATATTATGTATATCGTCGTCTAGTACCCATAGTACAAGCTTTGCTTAGTTTGGGACTAGGTCGATTTGTGTATGATTGTCCCTTAATATTTATTTTTTTATTTATTGACGAATTTACCACCCTTTATATGTAATATACAATAACAACTAATTTACAATACAATACAATAGGTACAATACAATACAAGTATAGGTATTGCACACCAAAAACATTTACACAAGAAATCACATATAAACAAATTAAAAACGGTAGACAACAGGCGGTCTTATCGCTAAAGAGCGATCTCTTCCAGACAACCTTTGGGTAGTGGAGTTTATGCTATAAAACGTAATTAACATTATTTGTAATAATTTACATTTATTACTTAATATATACGAGAAAAAAAGTATCGTAGAGAGTTCACTTTCAAATAAAGATGCAGCCCTAAAACTTACCTACCGTCTCTAATCGAACTGGACTTCGCTGCATCAGAAATGCGGTTTAGAGCCTTAGCTGAACTGAGTAAACTAAGAGCTTGTAACTTTGCATTAGTTCACACTTAGCGCTCCGGGCACTGTTTCGAAGCCAAGCGAGGGCCAACCACAACAAAGTGGGTAGAGAAACGTAAACCATCAACATAAACAAACAAAGGCCGGTGCAAAGAGAACATGCTAAGATAGGGCGCCTTGAGCGGCTCAGACGCCAGATGTTCGTGTGACTTGACCCAAACAATGGCGCACATGTTGTCTTGCCCAGCAAGCCCTTACACTTGTTCCGAGCAGGAGCTACGAGACGCGACACAGAGGGCCCTGAGAAGAAGAAGTAACCCAACTCTTATTGCGCGACACATATTCACACACTTACACAATTCATACGGGCAGTGTTTCGAAGCCAAACGCGGGCCAACCGCAGTACAGTAGATAGAGATTAGTAATCCTATTTTTTTTGCGTGATACATACACACACACGCACACACACAGACTTGCACAGTTAACACGGGCGAGGATTGCGAAGCCAAACCACAACGTAGTCGATAGAGGAGAGTAAAGCAGCTTATATTGCGCGACACTGATGCAACACACACACATACACAGTTCACCAGCGGCTCGGCTTCAAAGCCATACGCGGGCCAACCGCAACGTAGTGGATAGAGAAAAGTAAACCAGAGCTTAGAACCACAACGTATAAAGAGTTCTGTTATAAAAGAGCAACAGGCAAAACTTGAATAATTTTCGGTGTATCCTGGAAAATCTTTAGGTTGAACTACTGTACTTTTTTTTGGTATGCTGTAGCCTGCCGAGGCTTTACTTACAATTTACGAATTCAAAACGAATCAACACCCTACCCACTCCACGTAAGACGCAATTCTCTTTGATGATATTTTGATGAACAATTTCTCTCGTGTTACAGGCGATCTGAACTTGCCAATGAAATTTGGACTTTAACAAATGAAGTCAGGTGTGAATTTTCGGCAAAATGCTTAAAGAACGCAACATTGAGTTTTGTCAGGGTGTTTTCCACCGTGCAAATTAAGTTTTTTGTTAAAAAGGAAGCTAATTTTCGTTTTTTACATTAAACTCGTATGGAAATCTTGTAAATTGCATTTACGTTGATTAAATAAGACCGGATGTGTAAATACAATTATTGCGCTCTGCAAAGAAAACAGAATGTTATATCAGGGCAGCGGCCGGTAAAGAGCCAGAACCAAACTGCTACCAGTAGAGTAGGCTAGGTTAGGTTAGATCGGCGACGACAAAAGCGCGCGAGCGAGAGAAGCGAGCATGGCGCGGCAGCGGCCAGCGAAGCACCAGAACCGAACTTGTAAGTCTAGTAATAGCTCAAAAACTCATCATGTGTAAGGAATGTGAAAAATAAGAATGCTCAATGACTTCAACTTAAATACGTAAGTACATCTTACTCTCTGTTATCCAAGTTTGTCCCATGTACTTTGTCCTAAATAGATGCCGGGTGACTATATACATATATACCGAATAGTGATACGAAATCGGCAAGCCATTTTCAGGGCTAGGCATGTATAGTTCTTTTCTCCAACATAATATGCAATGAAATAAAAAAAAACATCACTCGTAAAATTTAATTCAGCTGTTTAGCCTGTTCATCAACAGACTCCGTGTTTAGAAAAAAATCACTTCCCATCATAGGCCTTCCTGATACTTCAAAGCCTGTTATAACGCACATTACGACGACATTTCATTACATGTTTCAGAAATAAATATAATATTATTATAGGCAAAAGAACGGGTTGGTAAGCAAGTACTTGTTTAAGCTTTCAATTACCCAATACGGCAAGTGAAATGATACGAAAAATTGTTTCGGGGAGTTAAAATATGTCAAAAGTTTTTTGATTCAACAAAAGTAACCCCATTTTCACTCAACTGAAACTCTTACACCACTTTTACAATAAACAGCAGGTACTTACAAAGTTACATAAAATTGTAACTGCCAACGTTGTAAACAATAACAATAAAGCAAATCTAAAGCCAGCTTTTCTTCTAATCTATCATCTCATTCAAAACGGGCGTATGTGCCGTCAATACACCTTTCAAGAGAGACATTCTTGGTTCAGGTTTGTCCTGGCTTCGAAACTTTGAAATTGGAACGGAAACGGAAGAGGCAGTTGGCAGGCCTGCTGGCAGCGAAGCCTCATTGTGGGGTCAGCCAAATGTTGGTGATATTGCGCTATGAGTCATATTCCGGCAAGTAAGCTTATTGTGAAGAATACGAGCTCGTACAAGTGCATTTTACTGATTTAAATATTGGCAGAGTATTCATTTATATCGTTTAATATATTAACATTGCAGCGGACACATCTTAACTTATCTTATTGAGCAGGGGTCCTTGCGGATACACTTCGACCCAATGGGATATTTTGTGTAGTTACCCCTTGTTGCACCTACTCAAAGGATTGTTCCACCACCTTCATATATCGGATGATGGAACCAGTTGGTATTGCCTGGAAAGTGGGTAACCAATACCGAATTCCTTCATTTTAAGTCTAGCGAGGACATGACATCCACACAGTATGTGCTTCATTGTCTCTGCCTCCTCGCCACACATTCTACAATCTGTATTGTCAGACAGTCCCAGTTTGGCCAATAGTCTTTTGACCCCAAAGTGACCAGTAAACACACACGTTATGATTCGGAGCTGTCTTTTGCTGTACTTTCAAAGTTTCTTGGTTCAGCCTGATTCAATACTTTCCATGAATAGATTTGAGTGCCTCAAGCTTGCCATTTTCCTCCTATCTTGTTGGTGCTGTTTTTGGCATAATTCCTGAAGGCTGTTGTTATGGTTTCCCGCGAGAGACCCACACATGGTTCAGGTCCTATGAAACTTGTCGCAGACCCTTTTCTAGCAGTAGTTCATCTGCAATTTCATTACCGATGACGCCTTCATGCCCTGGGATCCATACCAGTTGCACCTTATTATGCCTTCCAAGCTTGTTCAAAGCTTGAACACCAAACTAAACTCCACTTTGGGCGCACCGTACCGTATAGGGCTTACTCTTAGAATTAATATTAGATTAAGATATATGTGAGAGAGAGATGCAGTAATTGCCTTGGTGTGCACTCTTCGGTACCCATCTCGCCTAGATCAGACTTTGCAAGTTATGGGAAGCACTTGGGGTGGGCATAGGTTAGCCTGCTTTGCTAGTCTTTGTTTTAGTCCACTTTTGTGGCCGATGATGGGATGCGGATAGGCAGAGGGCCGGTGACCCGCTCCTGGAGGCTAGCCTTTCCACCCAGAGGGTGCCTCAGCGTGTCTCTGCAGCAGCATAGGTCAAGTTTGAGTTCGGGATGGGTTAGTGGTAGCACGTAAAAGTGATTACTAGCAACATTAAAAAATGTCGGTTCTTGTTTAAAAATAGCTGTTTTTTTTTTCGGGGCTACTTTTCCAAGAGTATCCTACCATTTTGGAATCTTGGTTAGTTGCGTCAACTTTTTAAACCACTTGCCATAGTAGTGTCCATACTTTTTTTATGTACCATGATGAGTCAAAGTGGACTAAAAGAAAAATTCATTCTAAATTTTTGGTGTAAAAATAATTTTGATTATTTTTTGTGTTAAAACTACATGTATTCTGATATTTTTAAGGGCTGTGGTGGCTAGCAGTGCTACTTAGGTTGCCGATACAAAAAAATATCTGAAATATTCCAAAAATTCTAGACATGGTCGTTAAAAATACCATTAGGGGTGTCGATATTTTAAGAATTTAATTTTTTTTTAATAATTTCTAAATGGATTGAGATATATTTTTTTTCTTTTTTTTTCTCGAGGTATCATGACCAGATCCGTCCTCTGGTGCCCGCTTATCGTTGAATTTTGGGACACGTTGTATATATCGACTATAAAACGTAGGTAATATTACTTTCTTAAATATTAATTTATGACTTATTTTTCATTCCGGTGTACGAAATCTCATTGCAGTGCACTTATTAATTTAATCATCCTGGGGGGGTATTCGACCAATTTTAGAGATATAATAGAGAACTCTCCTTTTCATCGCCATCCGTCACTTTTGACGTGTGCCTACTTGACAAGCGGCGATATCCCTAGAACATCGCAACTTCGTCAATTCGAACGTGCAAAATTTTCGTTTCCTTTGTATGTGACGGCATAAATAACAGGCGCATACTTTAAATTGACCGCGTAGTACGTGAAATTAGTCCGTTACGTTTCGTTCAAAACAGAAATTCATATACATGAATAACATTTTTGACAATCATTATCGCCTTCGTATTTCCAAAATTGAGATGAGATATGTCACTTTAAAGCTCATCGCATTTAAATGACAGTGCAATGGCGATATAACTGTTATCTAATAGAGATTTGACGTTTGGCGATCACTGAAATGTCAATCTCGAATTAGGTCCCTGGTGTACATTTATCGTTGGACTTCCGGTCCGTGACCTAAGATGGCCGCATGCGTTTAGGTTTTGTTGTTCGTTATTTATTCATTTTTGTCGTTCAATGTGTAGTATTGATAGCGTATTGTGCAGTGATCAAACGAATGTGTGAATAGCTAATGAAGAATTCAACTTGAAGCGTACATAGCCCTTCCTGGGTCAAGGCCCGATAGTCCGTGTGGTTTTTTGTAAATCGCTATCACTTTACAAAAAGCACGATTTTATGAACTCACCGTACAACGTGGTATCAATCCTCTATCTAGTCGCCGAGTGCGATTGGCAACGAGACATTGGCAGTAATGGTCGCTTAACTGTGACCGGTTGCCATTTAAAAAAAAATAGAATAGAATACATTTATCGTTCCATTGTGTGTTTTGATATTCGATCTCGGATATCTCGAAAACTATTTCAGATTTCAGGGTCCCTTTTACATATTTTTAATAATATAGTCTAAAGTATCTCATCACATTTAAAAATCTCAAAAATAATCAGAAATAAAGATAAAGAATCACACCGAAATGTTCAAAAAAATGCGTCGTGTTGAAATTGGCCCATTTATTCTAAGCAGTAAGTATAAGCTTATTTCCTGGTGCAAAAGCGAAAATTACTATTCTTGGATAGGGCACTCACCTCTGTAGAAATATGCGACATTTTTATATTAAGTACATCTCTTTTTATTTAGTAACATAGTATTAGTTTCTTTTCATTTGCATTAGTTTAGTATTTTAACAGCGCTATAACTCTAGGTTTTATTACATAAAGCTTTCAGTGTTAAATAATTTTATTTTGTACCCAAGTTATTTTGCCGTTATTAAACGGATTGGCATTTTAGAGAGAGCTCTGCCAACATAATTGTAAAATTCAATTTAATATTTCACTCTGAGTGTTCCACTAAAGTCCACTTACCCTAAAATAATATTATACTGAGGCTTTACTAAAATAAAGGACGTTTATTTCAAAGGTACCTTTACATGTGCCTACCTTTGATAATATAAGAGTTCTAGTTTTTAAATGTTTCACTCACCTTTTTTATACTTCAATGGGATTGCTGTTGAGGGCCTCCCACACTGCGCCGTCCGGTCCGCGGTCGCCACTCAAGAACCTTTCTGCCCCAACGGTCATCGATACTACGATGATTAAGTAAACTTTTCTAGTCAAATCAGCAAGCCGGTGGGAATCCGCTTCTATATGGACGCCTCGCCAATGCAGACTAATTATCTTCAGCAAATAACAGGTTGCAATGAGGTGCATTGCAACACAGGACCAAGGTGGGCGCTCGAAGGCGCTTTCGTACCCGCGCAAAATATAGGAGAAAGCGGATTTATACTAAAATAAAATCTCGGGAACATAAACAAATATATAATTAGAATTATTTAACCTGCTCACAAAATTTCACTAGAATCGATTGAGAAATGCGGCCTGTAGGCGAGAACAGCCGGAAATCCGGATAAGCGGACATACAAACATCCAAAAATCGGGACATACGAATGAATTTTTGGTGAAGCTGAAAGGGAGACGCACGGTGAAGGCTGTCAATTTGTTTGTTATTACTTGTACTCGATAATTATATATCTATAACTATATATCGTCCCCCTTGACGTATCCGTCCTCCACGACCTTCACGAGCGTCGGTCATGTGCACGAATGTGACTTGCAAATCCGAATTTGGTATAGAAGTTACTTAATATATAATTTAATCTCGCTCACTCGCTCCACCGGCTTCTTAAGCCATTATCTATCCTATTTCAAATGCCTTTTGTATATATTGCAATGTGGTTTGTTTTGTAAAGAGGTATTGTAACCATGTACCTTGCATTGTCACAATTGCCATTTTCACGGAATCAGAAAGAAGTAATGATCTCAACACCCCAGAGACTAGAAACAGAGGTATGCCTCTGTTTCTAGTCTCTGGGGTGTTGAGATTCATATTTAATTAATATTTATCTCATAAAGTATAATCCCAGTTGATTGCAATGTATCAGCGCTTAGGCAGTATGATGAGTTACCGACGAAGTGGTAAAAGAATACAAACAAAGCAGTCTTCACATTCAGATGGGAAAAATTAATAAGCAAACAGCAATTTTTCTCCAATAACTTGTACCATACAGCTCTTAGTCTGTGCGGCCATCCTGCCCCATGGAGGGAATTTAATCTGGTCCACTCGCTAGACCTGATTGCTTCTCAAGCCATTCTCAATCCTATTTCTAATGCATTTTATATCAATTCTAATCGTACGTTGTTTCCAATCAGCATTTTGCATACGTACCTAATTTATTTGTTTAGGACCAAAGGTGTCTTAAGGTGGGGAACAGATTGGTATGCAAGGTCCAATGAGTCCTTGAGAAAGGTTCTATTTGAGTTGATCAAGTTGGGTCTTATAAATGTCCGACGTTTTGTCTCCCATATTATAAATTCGTAAGTACAGGTGTAGTGAATAATAGCTTTTCATCGTATTTTGCCGGAAAAGTTCGTCTTAGCATGTTTTCTCTATCAACTTCGGTAAAAAACGTTGATGAAATTGAATATTTCAACTTACGAGTTTACCCGACAAAATACGACGGCAAACTATTATTGACACTAAATCTGTAAACTCAAATAATTTTAAGAAAAATCGTAAAAGATCGATTGCAAGGAAGAGGGGTTTCGTTTATTTATTGAAAAGAATGGCATATCTTTCAGATAATCATTGTCAGACCAATCACAATCAGTCAATCACGCTAACAGCGCATGGACAACGTGCTGTCACCGCGCTTACGTCAAGTGAACGTTCTAATATAGGTACTTACAGGAAACCTCCTTACGGCCAACGAAATGATCCAAGTGGCCCACAAACTGCATACCCAATCACTTTATACATCACTTATATTGCTTATTTAAGCTGAATAAAGGTTGTATCAGCGTTTATGCAGCCTATTTGCTGCGAAGAGAGAGCTCCGAATCTACCTAATATACACTACTACAATAAATGCAAATTGGAAAACATTAAGGACTCAAATGGGTCATTGTCAGTTCAAAAACAAAAGTTGTGTCTTCGGTGGCGAATAGTTAACAGCGTATGTGCATAGAAGTTATGTTTTTAACACGCAAGCCCATAGAAAGGGAAACGTCGTTTATTCTAACATAATTTTGATCGGAAAACTAGGCCTTAAGTCCTTAACTTTGTACGTGTCCAGTCCACCGAAAAGACGCGAACCTAAATCTGACAATGACCCAAATAAGTAAGCATTTGACTACAAACATATCCAATTTTAATCACACTAAAGGTCTTCGCACATTATAACAACTCAACGGCGACTCGATTCTATGCCAAATATTGAAATTTAAGCCCTATGTCCTATTAACTAGGTTTAATTTCAAAAAATGTTATTAGTAGTGGACGATACGTCGCGGTACATTTTTTGAAATCAGACCCAATCCATAGAGACCCAATCAGGCACATTGCTCGTAGAACCGATGGCCGTTCGGGCAGTTCTTGAGTGGCGACTGCGGACCGGAAGACGCAGCGTGGGAAGACACCCAACAAGGTGGACCGACGAACTGCTCAGGATCGCGGGCAGGTGATCGTGGTGAGAGCTTTGGGGGAGACCTTTGTCCAACAGTAGATGTCTACCGGCTGATATGATGAATATTATAAAGGCGAGAGAGTTTGTAAGTGTGATTGTATGTTTGTTACATCCTCACGCTTAAACGGCTGGACTAATTTTGATATAATTTGGTACGGAGGTAGCTACTATCCTAGATCAACACATAGGCTACTTTTTATCCCAAAAAAATCGTTTTTCCGTAGGATCAGCGGGTAACTCCACAGGGCGCAGCTAGTCTAAAAATACCTAACTTTGAAGTATATTTAGCCTCAAAGCACGTTCAAAAGGAGCCGAATAAACCCCTCTATTGAAGGGATCTTACCTGGAATCGTGAAACGAAGTCCTATTTAGCCAAAGTCCGGATTTTCAAGTCGATTTCCTAATATAGATGATTTTTCGAGATCCCACGGTTGAACGGTTGCTGTGGATTGGAAAACGTTTTGCTACTTTACCGAGCCAATATTTACAGTGGTTTAGTTTGCAAAGGGATATATTTTATATACATATCATATCAGTATAATTTGTAGTAGAGGTTACAGCAGAAATAATTGAATTTTCAATAACACTCCGCGTTCAATATAATACAAATCACATTCTTAGAGCGAATTCACGTCGTCTTTTCAACATCTTATCTCCATCTGATCAAATTAGGCATAAAATAATACCTACTCACCGAGTTACACGAGAATCCAATGAAAAATGCGACCTTTAGGCGAGAACAGCCGGAAATCCGGATAACCGAACATCTAAACATCCGGAAATACGAAATAATATAAGGCCAAGCTGAAACGGAGAGAATCTGCTCGCTCAGTTAACAAACAACTGATAAAATAAAATACAGTTCTCAAAAGGGCTACTCCGATGTTTGAAATTCGACCGTCGTATAGTGCCGTCTTTCTCGATCTGCTGTAAAAGTATATTTGTGTGAGCGGGACGGCACTACGACGGTTGAATTTCGAACGGAGTAGCCCTTCTGTAGTGTTTTATTGAATGGTAAAGGTATTTCGTAGCTAAAACAATTCTGTTCATAAAGCAATAGATTTTAAGGACCTCTCGATTTTATAGAATTATATCTCGAGTCGTTGGAACGTCAAGATATCTTTATTTCTGATATAAAAATCCAAGAAATTACTGAACAGAAATATTTGCGAGCGAACAATTCCCATTGTCTCAAGATGGCGGGCATTGCTCTGAACTTGGTAGGTAACGTGGTATTTAGAATAGAGGTGGGAAAAGCGTTGCATACCCGCTGGTCCATATTGTTAGATAAGTGTAGATTTATTTTTTTAATAACAAATTACTTACATAATAAATCACTTCACATTTAAATTACTAGTTTAATGCGATTCGATTCTTTACAATAGAGATGATGACTTAAGTGTTGGATTCTACAACTAAGTACTACTTCCACATTAAACACACAAAAAGCTTGCAGTGCCGTAAGAATTACCAGAAACGGAAAAACTACCTACTTTCATAATTTTGTAATACGGTACGACTGCATTAAAAATATAATATATATATATTGTTAACAGTAGCCCTAATGTTGATAGCTGCTATTTACATAAAACGGAAGACTGACAAACAGAGGGCTACTATACCTATAGTAACCAAAATAAGTTGTGTAAAATTAGTATAATTTTGGTTACTACTAAGCACAATTTGGCTATTTCTCAGGTAGCTAGTTAAGCTATTTTTGCAAGCTTTTATTTAGCTTGCATGGTATGTTTAAAGTATGTTTGTTCGGGTGAAATCTTGCAACTCAATTTTGAAGCAGATATCGTCAACCGATTGAGCTGAAATTTTGCATACTTACTTAACTTTGATGACAATACATTAATATGGTACCATGGGGCTGATCTGATGATGGAGCCGGAAGGTGGCCATAGGAACTCTATAATAGAAAAAGCAATCCTACCGAGCTTGGGCTCTTTAGAATCGTCTCAGTGAGCATTTGATGGATATCCAAAGAAAAGTACAGTCGGCTATAAAAGCTTGCCACTAAAATGTCATTTTTGACAGAAACTTATTTTTTTCAGCGTGCACGGAGGCAGGGCAGCTGTTTCCCCTATATCGATAGGCGCAACATTTGTTTGTCAAATATGCGGCCGCGGCTGTGGCTCACGTATCGGGCTATCCAGCCATCTTCGTAAGGAGCGCACTTTAATAGCTTACTTATATACCTAATAACATAGTTCTTAACCTTTCGGCATTTGCCGAAAGGTTTGATTGTCAGTATTTGAACCACTGCCATATGGTTCATGTACTGACAATCAAGCCTTTCAAGCCCTTGTAAGTACTGAGCGAATTTATTAAATGCGAACTATATTATAATACACCTAATAATAATGTTAAACTAACCGTAGGATAAGAATTTCAGTCTGTTACTAACATATTTTGTAAGCACTATGATCCCAGTTGACCGAAATAAATGATTTTTATTTATTTTTATTATTTTTTTAATGTGTAGGTACTAACAAACTATGAACCTATTTTGTCTGGAAATAAATATTATATATATTTTTTTTTAATAGATCATGTGTTACAGATGTAAAATACCAATGATACCTACGTGACAAGTCACCGCGACTTTTTCACTGTGACGTTATTTATAAGTTTTTTTACCCACCTCTAATTCAGAGTTCCGTCACTGATTTAAAGAAAACTCTGGAAAACATACTTTTATTTCCATCTGCATATCATGGACCCATATGAGTGCTTATTCTCGACCTAGATTACATACGGTGCAATTTCTGGACATTTATAAAATCTATGTTTTTTTTTCGCAGAACCAAAGTAACCTGTATAGCTCAGAGGATTGCAAGGTTGCACTGGAAATGGGCAGGCCATGTAGCTCGGAGAACAGATGGCCGTTAAGGCAGCAAAGTCCTGGACTGGCGACCACGTATAGGAAAGCGCAGCGTGGAACGGCTCCCGACTAGGTGAACAGATGACCTCGTTAGTCGCAGAGAGTCTATGGATGGAGGATCGCACCTTGGCGAAAACCCGTTTCATGATTTTAAATAATTCTTTATTACTGTACAATTATTTACCGTAGAAAAGCTACTATGATGTCAAAGAATTTTTGCTTCAGAGTACCTACGTTGTAATTAATTTGAAGGAAATATGATATTTGCATGCTAGTATTAGTAGTACCTACAATACCTACATACAGCAGAATAAGCCGCTTAATGTGTCATGTTCATCGGTTGACAATTCACTGTAATGCAAATTATTCATATTTATGTTAATTATCATTTTATCATGAATGTATTTAAATGTCTGAGACTTACAGTACCCTTAACATGAGTTAACGTGACCGTCCTCGCTAGCGACAGCGTTAACGATTTGTATGGAGAATAGTACAGTGCCCTAGCCATTACTTTGTAAGACTACAATTCTCCATACAAATCCTTTCCGCAGTCGCCAGCGAATACTGTCACTGTATATCAAAACTGGAGAAGAGCCTAAAATCATCGGCCATGAACACAAATGCATGCATAACGCATACATGCACTGTAATTGTACTCCATAGATATTGTAAAGCAGCATACCTACCTTGGATTAGTCATCGATGACAAATTTAACTGGGGACCCCATATAGACCATGTTTGTAATAAGTTAAGAGCTATACTAAGCAACATAAGTATCCTTAAACACAAAATGCCATACAACACACTGCGCTTACTGTATATGGCAATGGCAGACTCAGTTATAAATTATGGCATCTCTAGCTATGGTAGAACATACAAAACTTATCTTGAGCGCATTTACAATATACAGTTGAGAATTTTAAAAACTATTGTACCTCTAAAAATCAAACATCAGCATAAAGAGAATTATAATAACTTGTTTAAACATTGTAGAATACTAAATATTTATGATAAAGTTAAACTGGCTCTGATACCAGAGTACAGGCATGGACTAGGAGAGCTAACTAGGTATAGGAGACCGACTAACTTAAGAAAACTAGCAAAAGAAAAATATTTTATTATACCAAAAAGTAATGCTTATGGACGAAGGGTTTGGTCAAGCCAGTTGCCTCTTATCCTAAATGGTTTCCCTAGATCTATGGTTGACTCATTAGTTGAAGAACCACACAAAGCCAAAATGTTAGTGAAGAGAACCCTAATGGGTAAACATAAATAAATGTAGTTAACATTAATAGATAACTTTCCCTGTACTTAGCATACAATCTTTAAATAATAAGATTAGCTAAGTAAATATGTAATTAGTACTTATTTTTTCCTGAAATAAACAGTTTAAATTTAATTTTTTTTTTTTTTGTAAACTCATGGTAAGGGTACAGGACTTATCCCTTCGAGTGGCAGAAACCGGGAGCCGGACCCCACGTCAAGTGGCAGGCATCCGGGAGCCGGACCTGACAAAACAAGCCGTTGAGTGGCAAGGTTTCTGATTGCATGACAGGAGAAGTGGCACAGCCATCTTGGCAAAATATACCGTTAAGTGGCGGGCCTCCCACGGGTGGTCATCGCGAATTTCCGCATGTTACAAAACATATCTTTTCTCAAAGAACAAAAATAGATGTTGTATATAAACTATATATCGTTGGATTCATCATAAAATGCCATATTTATTGTATAGAAATTAATGCCATTCCATTTATGGAAATTTTGCTAGTCTTGATCAATCGTCGAATGACTAAATTTTAACCACTTTATGTATAAAAATAACTATAATTAGGAAAAAAAACAGTGAACCGTAGAAAAAACTAATTTAATGGCAAATCTATATATTTATTTACACCTATAACCCTTTTTATTACACCTCACTATACAATATTTTCTAACCACAAGGTTTTTAAAATGCTTACGGCTCGGCGGTCGACGCGTGATGGTCGGGGGGGTCGGGAAGATGACGCAATTTCTAACGAACTTTGCTTTGCGCGGCAATTCGACCGTTAGTGAATGCCGTCCTTGTTTAGTGACGAATGCATCTTGAAAGTGTGAGCAAGCAAGATATAGTTTTAACGGTTTTATTTCGGGTGCGAAATAAGACATCGCACAGGGTCCGGGAGCCGGATCCTGCCACCCAACGGCTTGTTTTGTCCGATCCGGCTCCCGGATCTCTGCCACTTGACGTTGGGTCCGGCTCCCGGTTCCTGCCACTTAACGGTAAATTTTGTAAAATAGACGCGCCACTTCTCCTGCCATGCAACTGGTGGCGCTGCCACCTGAAGGGTTATACTCGTAGGTATTCAAAATAAGGCTTTAATTCAAAACTTTTATCGCATTATAATATTTATCTTTGTTACTTCTTCACGCTCAAACGGCTGGACCAATTTTGATAAATTTTGGTACGAAGGTAGCAGACATTCTGGATTAACACATAGGCTACTTTTAATCCTGAATAAGGTAGTGTTCCCGTGGGATGAGCGGTGAACAACGCGCGGCGCAGCTGGTAATAGAATAAAAGACGGTTCAGAATAAGTCCGCGATGCGTTATTACCGCTTTGATGCATTTCGCAACTCTCACAACAGTCACAACAAAAGACTAATGAAACCCTGTCGTTACCGACGCTCGAGGCACCCACTCGGAATAAAACTAACGAGTATAATACGAAGAGTACGAGTAATATTGATCCTCAGTGTCAAAGAATATAATTATATACTAACGTAAAATGAAACGACAGCGACACTTGTGTGCAGTAACACAACTCGCGGCTATGTGTGCGTGTCGAGGGGCGAGTGCGGGCGAGTGCGGGACGCGCGCGGTGGTGAAGGGCATTCACGTGAATGCCTTGTCGAAGGAGTCGGCATTACAAGGTCACCGACGCCCGAGTTACACCGATAGGCCGCTGTCGCGCCTATGGTAAGTGTAAAAGACCGTTCAGAATAAGCTCGAGATGCATTACTCTTGCTTGCACCTCTAGCACAACTGTGACACGCTAATATTTTTGTACATTAAAGATAAAATTATAATGATGAGAAAAACATTTTATGTTTTTTTGTTAGAAGGTATTTATTTATGTAGACATTTAGTATCGACAGCAAATGACGTTGTTTTTAATATAATAACTTTATAATGTGATTAAATTTTTGTTTTTCTCGATTAAAATCACAAAATCCCGAAAAAAATATGTTTCTCCCGATATTTAATAGGGTAGGTAATTCGGTCTGGCAACCCAACTCACAACAGAGGACTATTGAAACCATGTCGTTAGCGACGCTCGAGGCACCGACTTGAAATGATTCTAACGAGTATAATACGAAGAGTATGAGTAATATTTAAATAATCCTCGGTGTTATAGTCTGGCTAAAATAACTTTGCCGTGGGAAACGAATACGGCCAGATGAATGCATTCACATTTGTATCACTGAATAGCTCCTGTATCGTTTCATACATTATATATATTTACATACATTGTCTACATTATAATTTTAGACCCGATTTTCTTTACACAATGCGTCAGAGAGGGATCGAGAACAATGGTATATTGTGTTTAGAAGGTTTGTTAGGAAACACGAGCAAATGCTTCATTAATCATTATAATTTCGTGTCGTTCGTTCAATGATCGTGTTTTTCACTCATTCCCGTAAACATGTTTATATTTGCTGTAAATATTTTGGGTGAATAACTCAAATAATTCATGGGAAGATTCCTAACAAATACGACTGAGAAACCTTGCCTCGTAAACAAATCGTTGTAAGACAATAAATCCAGAAAGCGTGCAATCGTTGGTAGTGGAAGCGGAAAACACGACAATGTAGTTGATTATCTATACCTACTCGTATTGTTAAATTACTATAACAAGTTCCGATTAGGACTTCCAATCCAGGTATTTTTTCCCGGGATTACCCATAAAAAATCCCCTATAAAATACGGGAAACCCGGGGAAACCGGGGTCAGATACTATTAGGTAAAGATCTACATTACTATGCAGCCGAGGTAGGCATGGAGGCAGGAAATCAAAATCAGTAATTTCATTAAGTTACGAAATATGATGATGTTATGGCGACCTTACCTGCGCTGTGGCCGCTGCCACATTCATACCAAGACCTTTTTTAGGGTTCCGTAGTCAACTAGGAGCCCTTATAGTTTCGCCATGTCCGTCTGTCCGTCTGTCCGTCCGCGGCTTAGCTCCGTGATCATTAGTACTAGAAAGCTGAAATTTGGTATGAGTATGTGTATGTATCACGCCGACAAAACGGTAAAATAAAAAATTTTTTTTTTTTTTCGCGTACCTCTCGAACACCTAAAGTGGAAGTGATTTTTTTTCGTTCCAACACTAGTGTGTGGGGTATCGTTGAATAGGTCTTTTAAAAATAATAGGGGTCTTCAAACATAATTTTTTGATAAAGTCAGAAGTTTTGTAAACATTAGCTCCGAAAAAAAAAAAATAGTGTCCCCCCCCCCTAACTTTTCAACCACGAGTCAAAAAATTATGGAAAAATTCATGAAAATAAGGCCTTATAAGCTTATAAGTAATTTCAATGAAAACTATATTGAACAAAATCGAATAAGCCGTTTTTGAATTATCGCAAAATTTCATATTTTTCTTTAAAAGGACGTAAGTTGACTTCCAAAAGGTAATAAGTAATTACAGTTACATTGGCGTTTACGACCTTTTTATAGAGCTTGAAATCTTAGTCGTAACTTAAACCTCGGGCTTAAAACCGCTGTTTTAAGCCCGTCTGTTGTGAAGGATGAGCAACTACGGAACCCTACACTGAGCATGGCCCGACATGCTCTTGGCCGGTTTTTTTAACTGATAGTAGGTACGAAAAGAAAATCTGTTGGACATGTCTGTGTGATATTAAATTCATGTATAACTAGGTCTTAAAACACTCGTGGTTCATATGACCGTTCATTCAAAAAGTGGTTCAAATTGGAGTTTACGCAACTGTCATATGTAACTACAATTTGACCCAAAATATTGCGAACATTACGAACACTCGTGGTGCACGAGTGTTTTAAGACTCAAATTATGAAAGTGGGTCAAATTATATAGTCTGTGCCACTTTTATAATTATATTAATTATGTAACTACAATTTGACCCAAAATATTGCGAATATGACGTTTTTCCGGATACCCGCACGAAGCATGATTTGAAATAAGCGCCGATACTCCTCCCTTGATATTATCAAATTATCCGATTAGTAGCTTATGAGATCAATCACAATCCAATCGAAGCAATTAGGGATTAAGTGCTTTGTGTAATGAGATACTTTAGGTACCTGTTAAATACCCTTGGTACCGTTGGTAATGAGCCTTTGACGAGATCTAGTTCATTAAAGGCCCCATACACTATCAATCTTTTAAATATATAAATATCGGACAACATCGCAAAAATCCATCTAGTCGGACAGTTAGCTCTAGTAGGCTTGTGTTATGGTAAATACATACGAGTACTTAAATACAAATAACATCCATGACCCAGGCATATAGTTGTAAACCAGCGGCTTGTAAGTAACTAAAGCAGCGGCTAGAAACGAATAACCAGCCGCTTGATACCGGGTAGATACCCGACTTGAGCATCAAATAAAGAAATTATTTTTATTACATTTTTTTTTGTTAAACTCTTATTTTTGTTATACAGAGTAGCACTTATTATGTTCTTTTTAAAAAATAGACCCCGAAGACACCATTTGTACCTACTAATTTACTTAATTCAGATACGAAAAGTAAACTATGAAACATCGTTTGTGTTCAGGTGGCGGTGTATGAAAATTATAAGAATAAAGGTAGCTAAATCAGTTTATTTTGGATCTAATCATCATTGTAAACCAAACGCGGGAATCTCGCGCGGCAGGATAAATGCGTGTGGGGGGCTTAGGGGTGCGCGGGGCATGCGGGGATGAGTGCGCGAGGCTCGTTGCGTTGGTGCATTATAGAAATACAACTAAATGCTTACTATTACTAGGTGACTGATAAATACCTATTTCCAATTCATCTCTCACAAATAAATTATTAAAATAGTCCTATTCCACTGCTCTTTCACATTTTGTAAGAGAATTTTGAGTTTTTAACACTTAATACAGATGCAAATGTCATTGTTTATATATATTTATGTTAAATAGATCCTATAGTAAATAAATGAAAAGAAAAATAACAAAAACAAACATTGATTCATGTGAATATGTCAATGAAATGTAAGCAGCCGTTTCCAGCCGCTTGTTATCGCTAGAAATGATAATAAGCCAAATAAGCCGTTTCTAGCCGCTTGGCTAGAAATGTTAGCAACCAGCTTCGCATCTATACCCAGGCACAAATATTCGAGTTTATAATTTATAATACAAATATTACCCTTGCCGGGATTCGAACCCAGGACCGTCGGCTCAGTAGGCAGGTGCACTACAAACTGCGCCAACTGCGTTAACCGTCTTTTGTTTTTATACATACTTTACTTTCTTGTTTACAACGGCGATTTGAGAGTATTTATTAGATGTTTCGCATAACTAACTCTAAATTGCTGGAATCGAACGAAAACAGAGTTCTTTCCGTTTGCAATGTGGCAACACAATGATCCATTGCAATAACGAAATAATGAACTTTATTCTGTAAGGCCTCAAGGGCACTTTTACATGTCTGAGTCTATCGGTATTTCACAAAATTAGACTACCTATTGTTGAGAAGAAACGCCGACAGAAATTCAACAGTCTGTATTTTTTCAGAAACTATACTTAACTATTACAATACGTACCTAATATAAAATTAACCTAATATGTACCAATCTATCCAATTGACAACATTTCAGCATTTTTTTACTGACACAACATAGTGGCTCCATTTCTCCTGATTGTAAGCAAAAACCGGCCAAGTGCGAGTCGCTCTCGCGCATCGAGGGTTTCATGCAACTAATATATTTTTAAACTTTTTTGTTTTCTGTATTTGATATCGGCAACAGAAATCTACATTATCTGTGAAAATTTCAACTGTCTAGCTGTCACGGTGAGAGATGCAGCCTGGTGACAGTATCGAGCAAAAAATGGCAAAAAAAAAACCTTTTTGGTATATGTAAGCCCCACTAAAATAATTATTTTATTTTGTTTATTTTGTATTTTCTATTACAGCGGCAACAGAATTACAACATCTGTGAAATTTTCAAATGTGTATGTTTTAAATATAACGGTTCATAAGATATCCTGGTGACAGACAGATAGACGGACAGCGGAGGCTTAGGAATAGGGTCCCGTATCCTCCGGGTCATCATAGATTTGAGAGTCAAACTATTGTCTATGTAGGTAGCTGATGTAATATGTAGCTGTCTCCATCTATCCCTATCCACAGCCAACTCCTTGATTACCCTTTACGACCCCTTAACCCTTTACGTACCCTTTGGGTGCGGAACCCTGAAATGGGGAGGCCAAGTCGTGACGTTAATAGTGAATGGACCCCTTTTGGTGTAAGATCTCTTCGAGTAGATTTCCCTAACCGACATAAACAGATACACTCCGAGCTAGAACCTAATCTAGATAAATGATTGTATCTGTAATAAACTAATTACATACTAGATCCGCTAGAGATAATAGAGTAAGACTTAGAGCCCTTATAAATTATAATATACCTAGCGAAATCGTAAATAAATCATATTATCATTTCAATATATTTTTGAATAGTACCTACATTACATATCGTAAGGTCAGGTTACTTTAGCCCCGGGGGGTAACATTGCCCACCCATTAGAACCAATTTTACTGAATAAGTAAATTCTGAAAAACTATATCTTATACCATATCCACTTTTGAGTGATCGCTGTTGCTGTTTTTAAAAGTCTTCTTAGTAATTGAAATGGGTGGGCATTGATACCCCCAGGGCTAAAGTAACCCGATCTTACGATATGCAATGTAGGTACTATTAAAAAATATATTGAAATAATAATATTATGATTTATTTGTATTATAGTTCATAAGGGCTCTAAATCTATTACTCTATTATCTCTAGTAGATCTGGTATGTAATTAGTTAATTACTCATTCATCATTTATCTAGATTAGGTTCTAGCTCGGAGAATCCATTTCAATTACTAAGAAAACTTTTAAAAACAGTAACAGCGATCACTCAAAAGTGGATATGGTATAAGATATAGTTTTTCAGAATTTACTTATTGATTAAAGTTGGTTCTAATGGGTGGGCAATGTTACCCCCCAGGGCTAAAGTAACCCGACCTTACGGTACCTAAAGCGGTGAATTCGTGAATGTCCCAGATTGCAGGTGTTTATATTATGTGTATATATGCGATCTGGGTCTTAACAAATATTACCAGTGGTTTGTCTAAAATGTTACGTCATCCTTGGCCAGGATTTTCTCCCCACGAAGCGGCCAGATAATCGAAGTAAGTAAGCGTAAGTTAAAAAAAAAATCAAAATGGTCTACAGTTCACAGAGCCAAGTCCTAATAGTGACATTCGCCGTCGTAAAGATATTGAATGTTATTTTGCAATTTTTATTAATAGCTTCACTAGCTACCGATTTTATTAGGAATCTACCGATTTTTTGAGGGCAACACTACCGAATTCATCTTTTCTCGTTCGAGACCACCGCTTTACTGCTAATGTACGTTGTGACGTTAACATGAGGTACGTGCGTGTGTACATAATTGTAGTTCTTATTAAGCCTTTTCTTATTTTTTTTATACCATTTATAATTATAATAAAGACAGTATATATTACATAGAAGACAGTATATTATTTGACCGTTATTTGAGGAATGCTTCCTTTCTGATCCCTTTACAGCAGAATTCATTCACGGAACGACGAAAAGACGTCGTATGGAACCTTAGATGAATGGTGGACATAATTATTCTACCTACATTTTGCGCTCACGAAAACCCAAGATTCTCTAAAATATAAATCTTACGACCCATATAGTCACACGCGCTTGACCCACTGTTCTAATATTACTGTGACAAAGGTCGACCGTAAAAGGTTTATTCCGCTCGGTCACCCTCTAATAGGTTCTAATAGGTTGTGGCATATCTCGACCAGGCCGCGTAAAACAATGCGGGGGCCCAGAGCGGAATTTCATTAATCGGGCTTTTGTTGGAAATTTACGGTTTATTAGGTACCGATAGGTCGATAATATATCCCTTAAAGTATTTTGTTTATAACTAGCTGCACCTCGCGGTATTACCCGTTCATCCCACGGGATTATTTTCGGGATAAAAAGAAGCCTACGTGATAATCGAGGGCGTCAGTTACCAAAAACAATAAAATTGGTCCAGCCGTTTATTTTATAATCGGTTGCCTCATTTATGAAAATAAACAGATGGTGACATTCGGCCTTTCCATTTAATTTCAATTGTAATTTGATTAAATACAATTCAAATGTTAAACAATACGTGCCATTCTGAATTTAATTCGAGTGCCATTCTGAATTTAAATTTTTAATCGGCTTCACGGCGAAATCGGATCGCCTGTCGACATGCGATGATGTTAATTCCATTCAATCCTTGAGTGAATGATTGAACGAATGATAGTTAATACCCATGCAATTTCTGAATACAGAGCGAATTATAGTAACAAGGTTATTTATTTTGAGAAAGTACGAAAATATTCTTATTACTTTCGTGTTTTTCAGATGTACATTAAGTATTCGAATCGTTGATTGGAATTTGGAATAAAATAAAAATCATCACAATAGACTCATTGTCCACAAAACAATTATTCGTAATCAATCATCTATTCGATCTGCTTAAAGGACCAGTACCTATATTTTGATCTGTAATTAGGGCTGCCATCCGGCCGGGTTTCCCCGGATTTGTCTTAGTTTGGAGGCCGTCCGGGGGTTTCCAATAAGTGTCCGGGAAAAACCCGGACACTTCTTATGTGAATGAAAAATAAAGAGATTGTTTTTTAGGGTTCCGTACCCAAAGGGTAAAAACGCGGGACCCTATTACTGAGACTTCGCTGTCCGTCCGTCCGTCCGTCTGTCACCAGGCTGTATCTCAAGAACGGTGATAGCTAGACAGTTGAAATTTTCACAGATGATGTATTTCTATTGCCGCTATAACAACAAATACTAAAAATAAAATAAAATAAATATTTAAGGGGGGCTCCCATACAACAAACCTGTTTTATGTTTTATGGTACGGAACCCTTCATGCGCGAGTATGACTCGCACTTGCCCAATTTTTTAATTATACACGGCGATTGGTAATCGGTGATCAGGAGTAGAAAAATATGAATATCCATAGCTGCATATAATTAAACTTAGTAGGTAATAGTAGGTTATAGTAGGCGAAGTCTTGCGCAATGACCTCACTGTTTAATCAATTAAAAGTTAAAACACAATTAAAACTAATAACCATTAGATACATGGTCATCTTACAAAATTATTGAAGTACGATACCTACGTCAAGTGCCATCGCTTTGGCGGGAAATTTTACGAAATTTTCTACGACTTTGTTTATGCAATGACAAGTTATTACTCATAAATTGTCATTGCCATTAAATTATCAAAGAGGAGGTTGTAAGCTCACAGATACAGATAAGTAAGGTGACAAGGAATTTAAGACAAAATTGGTTTCAAATAAAAATTATCATAAAAAAAAAATTAAAGTTTATTTTCATGAAGTATAAGAAATTACGACTTCAACGTGATCGCTATCGATTAATAAGTTAGAAAAGGTGATCACCGATTAAAAATCATCGTGTATTATTTTCGGACACGTCCGGGAAATAATTCAATTTACGCCAAATGTCCGGGTTTTTATAGTCTTTGTCCGGGTTCGGCGAATTTAGAGATGGCAGCTTAGCCGTATCTGTAATCTACACGTAGAACATAATATATCACTAACTCATTCATCTAATATTATCTTATCAGGAACGAAATGGGGCAGTCTCATTCAGAATGTCATTTTCAGAAGCTAGGTGCAACCCGTGTATTAGGTACTATAGCGGAGATGCCACTCGGTCCTAGCGAACGCACTGCGTGTGTCTCGCTCACTCGTATGGCCACCGCGCTCGGATATCTCGCTCAACCGCTCGCCACGCCGCTGGTCGCGGGAAGTCCTGGCATTTCCGTAAGTTTGGACCTCATTTGTATGCGATATCATAGATACCAGGTCTACCCTTATAGTAAACAAGTTGTACATAGCGTGCGTTTCCACTGACGCAGACCTACGTCTCTCGAAGCAGGAAAGAGCAGCGAAGAAAAATTGTTAACAAAAAAAGAACCGACTTGATAAAACTAAAAAGCCAAAAATAACCCGTTCAAGTACAGATTACATTTGACTCACCCTTTGAAGTCGGTCCCAAACCACTCAATTATTATCTTTATATGTTATACATAGTTTACGTGAGGTTTTGCACAGACTTCAAAGGGTGAGTCAAATGTAATCTGTACTTGAACGAATTATTTTTGGCTTTTAAGTTTTATTGAAGTCGGTTCTTTTTTTGTTAATTTTTTTTTTGCTTTTTAGTGATTCATATAAAATACTTATGGCGGGGTGATCAGGGAGGTCTTAAAGGCATGTATCTCGTTTGAATTATCTAGCTCCTAAGTTAAGGAGTTTTACCTTCCATCATCAGCTCAACATTGGAAGATGATGACTACCATATGCAAATACTTAAATAGTTTTAGAAAATATATGAAAAATATTATGAGTGCCTATAAAATTTCAGGAATTCCTTCGATTCCTCATGGATCTCGTCATCCGATCTTCACCAAAATTTTATGGGACCAATCATGAGATGTCTCTTCATGAACCTAAAAATAATTTTCCAAATCGACTCATAAATGATGGAGTTCTGAGGTAACAAACCCCCTTTTTTGAAGACGGTTAAAAAGAGTGTTTACATGGAAGTGGAGGTAGGCGGACTCCATTATTTGAAAGTACGCCCCGATCAGATCCACTTACACTGTTTCCACTCGGGTTGTCTGACTCGGAATGGAGATTTGAAGCACTCATCATCATCAATATTATCTTCAACCAGTATCTGTCCACTGTTGCTCTTCGTGCATTTTCAGTCCACTCAAAATCAAAACGTTTATTCTGTAAGTAGGCCACAAGGGCACTTTCACATATCTCTCAATCTGAATCTACCGGCATTTCACGAAAGGATACCGCTGTTGAGAAGGAAGCCGAAAGAAACTTCAAACCCTACTGCGCACAGCCGCGCTTCGCTCCATTCTCCACTGACACTGTTTTCATCTAGTTATAGTTTTATGGGTCGATTGCAAAAAAATTGTAGGTACATACTTAGTTAAAAGCTTAGTTAAAAGTGGGTAACTTTCGTCACACAAAGGAATCAATTAAGTTTTGCTTTAATGAAAGCTATGTACATTTTTTTCGCCTTCGACCCTTATTAAAGTTTTTTAATATATACATAATTTATGCGACAGAAAAACCTTTCAAACGCTCTTAAGGCCTGCCCATTTGTAACACTCCCGGTAGAAATCAAATTCACATTAATAAAACCTCGAGTCCATTTATTTAAATGCCATTTCAACTGCCACCCTCCTAAAATACTTTAATATCAAACGGCGATGAGTATTATAAATTAGGCTCTGAATTTGACAGCTAATTAGAGTGAAATTAAAAAAGAGACGTCAAAAAAAAACATCGGAACTTTTTGAGGGTATTTATTCAAAATCAAATGGATGGCTAATTGACGCACCTTTCGACATTTAAAGTTTGGAAAACATTGAGGAAGATTCAAAGATTTGGAGTGTATATTTTTGGGGTACCTGTATGATTTACCTACTGGGATACCTGCACTTAGATAGTTGGCAGTCCACGACTGTGCGTTTATCTAGAAATTTCCTACCTCGCACGACTACATTGTGGAATTAATTGTCGCTTGCGGTATTTTTTCGGTATTAACTTCAAGAAAAGAGTGTGGCTCCTCTGGGGTTGCAGGTGTCTATGGGCGATGGTAATCGCTTTGGATCAAGCGATCCGTTAGCGCATTTGCCCCTTATGACTTAAAAAAATGATTTCGGTCAAAGAGAAGTAAGTCCAAAGGTGAGGCAAGTGGCAATGATCCGCAATCAGACCGCGTCCCTCATGCGTTGCGTGCGTGATAGCGACAGCTGCAACACCCTCTTAGGGTGAGTCTCCACAAAGCGGAGCGGAGCGGAGCGAAGCGGAGATGTGCGGAGTCGACCAATAACAAAAGTGAAGCGGAGCTGAGATACAGATTGCAACTCAGGTGATGGTCTATTCCGCACATCTCCTCCCCACTCCGCTTCAATGGAGACCATTGGCGTATCTAAGATTATTTTTCAGGTGGGGCCTGGGTGGGGCCTGGCCATGGCCTATGAGTTCATCATCCTCATCCTCCTAGCCTTTGTCCCATTTTTGAGAATGAATTCTCAATCGGGGTCGGCTACCTAAATCCCAAGATGTGGCGTAGGCACTAGTTTTTACGCAAGCGACTGCCATCTGACCTTCCAACCCAGAGGGGAAAACTAGGCCTTATTGGGCTTAGGTGGTTTCCTCACGATGTTTTCCTTCACCGAAAAGCGAGTGGTAAATATCAAATGACATTCCGTACATAAGTTCCGAAAAACTCATTGGTACGGGCCGGGTTCGAACCCGCGACCTCCGGATTGAAAGTCGCATGCCCTAACCACTAGGCTACCACCGCTTACCATGGCCTATGAGTTGAAGTCATGAATTTCTATGGGTAACCCAAAATCCTGGGGTGGGCACCCCCCTAAATACACCAATGATGGAGATGCACCGATACAGCTTGTTTGGTAGAATCCTACTTGATCACTGTGGAGGCACTGGCACTCCCTTACGCTCTCGAGGCATCGTATAATATGCTATTTTTTCTGAAGTTATTTTATTTTATTTTTAGGGAAAAACTGAACCCTTATAAGATCACGTTGTTGTCCGCCCGTAACTCGTCAAAAACTTTTATCTCGGGAACGCGTGGAGGTATCGACTTGAAATGAAGACCATATACAAAGGTCTATAGGACCTTGAAGCTGTAAAAAATCAAACTTCTTTAAGTTAACGCAGAAAAAAGATACGGCTGTGTAGATACTAAAGGTTTCGTAGTCTATCTTAGTAGCTACCGTAAAACTACCCAACTATAGTCCAGTCCACACAACTATGGTCCAATTTAATCCGAAAATTACCTACTCGTTAATATTATAACAATTATTACGAATAAACTCTAAGGTGAACAACATAATTAAACAAACTTAAATAAAAACATATAAAATCACTGATAGAATATGGATTTTTATAAAAATATGCGAGTTGGGTAGTGTTACGGTACGTCATTGTTGATGATCTTTTTTTTATCTGTAAATAAGTGCTACAAAACAACTGTCAAATAATACGAAGACAATGTTGTTTTGTTTCATGGCGAATCCGTATTATATTGTCTTCCACATCCGCTGATTTATGACATTATCGCGAACGTGCCTAAATAAACAGGAGGGCGCTTACTTTGCAAATTTCCTTTCTTGATTTATTCCCGGCGTCATTTAATAAAGCTGACTCGGAGGGCCTAATTCTGGCCTAATTAGGTTCCTCAAATAAAGCTAAATGTTACCAAAAATGGTGCAATGTACTAGGTATAGTTCTACGATGAGCTTTAACAATCTTAAACCGAAGTTGTTAGCGATCAGAAAGGGAGCAAGTTGATATTCTTCAAACGACGGTCAAAATGATAATCATTTTTATAGACTAACAAACAAAGGATGACAAAGAAGTACAATTATACATACCTACGCCTTGTGTTACCAGGACAACGCAAACCAGCCGAAAGACACTGGCATCCTCACTTCCAGTTCATCGGTCTTCACGCACTCTCCATTGCAGTGGGAGTGTGGGGATACCTTTCCTGTACTTTGTACACTTAAGCTACACCTCATGTTACCAACACAACGCACACCAGCCCAAAGAGACAGGCTTCTTCACTTTCACATTATCAGTCTTCACGCACTCTCCCTTACAGTGGGATTGTGGGGATACCTTTCCTGTTCGTACACCTAGGCTGTATCAGATTCGTGCTTACCCTTTTGGGTGCGATAATATATTGGTTATGCTCCTGACAATAGGGTCGTGTTCAGATCTTTGTGTTTACCTAGATGTAAATAACTCGACTGTAGGTACAGCAGATTCAGACAGGTTAAGATGACCTCTTAAATTTAACCAGTTTTCTAAACACGCCTCTAATGTGTTGACGAAATTTCAAAAAATAAGATACGTTACGAAGTCGATAAATCACACATTTCAATTTCATAGAGGTTCTACTTATTCTGCTACACACAGATGCCAGTAGGTAGGTATAAGGATTAAAAAATTGTTGATATAATATGAATTAGAAGGCAGTAAACGATGAGATGACGAGTAATAGGGAAGAATGGAGGAAGAAAACATGCTGCGCCGAGCTCAAATAAATGGGATAAGGGCAAGGGAATGATGAATAGTTAGCATGAAATGTGGAATAAACTTTTATCCTTTATTTCGTCAAAAACAAGTTTTTCTAGTTTATTAGAGATAATAAGTAACAGCGCCATCTCTGAAAGCGCCGTGATATTAACTGCTATTAAGAAAGAGTACGAAGCGTGTGTAAAGTGGAGGCGGTAAGGTCGGATTCCACTATTTTGTCACCAGATGGCGCCGCAATAAAGTATAACTTTTTGGTAACTTTAGCGTGTTTTTGTAAGAATGTTTAGCTGTTTAAAGTAGTACTATTACTACTACTACGAACTAAATTTACTCAAGTTCCATTACCAAGTTGGTACAATGAGCTGCAGAATTGCATGGCCCATTTATGAATGAATCCATTTATGACTAAATTCATTCATAAATGCATTTGTGCAGCCCATAGTACTTGAGTAAGTAGGTACTGAGCATTTGCCAATCAACATCTAAACTATCGAGGATACAGGTACCTCTTATCCATACCATCTGCAGCGATCTTGGTCACATTTTGGAGATTCCCTAAATACATAAAAAATATAATTATTCTTATGGTCCTTTTCATAATGCAGTATTTTTTCATACTTTTAATCATTCAGGAGTTGGATTACCAACGGCTCCAGTGGATACCAAAACTAGTGATGTGCCATTACTGAGAATTTCTGGATATATTTCCCATGTTGTATGAGTTATATTCTTGAGAATATTCTATCCATACAAATCGGGTAATATTCTTGAGAACGCTAAATGGAATGGTTAAATTAACCAAAACTAAGACAAGTAGGTAAACGCATATTTTTGTCAAAATGATACCAATATTGTGCTGTCAATGTATCGGTTAAATCATAAAAAAAAAATTTATATGAAACTACTTCATTTCATTTATTAATTAACTAACAATACTAACATTTATATTACTTCAACTCTTCTCCTTTAGGTTTCAATCTGTTGCTCAATATTCTCTGTCTCTCTTCTTCTTTGGCTTTTTGCATGTTATGGTATCTCTCCTTAGCGAAGTCCAATTCGGAGCTGAGCTGAACAATCCGAGACGCATAATCCTGTTGCTTTTCCATGCGGAGCTTCTGCTTATGCTACAAAATAAAATGTATAGATAATTACGTTATATGAAAATGAGTACAATAAACAATAACATCTATCGTTACATAATTTTTTTATGGTGCCATAGCACTGCCTATTGCACACCGCAATTTTAAACATTCAAATGGTCAAATTTTGTATTTGTGGGGAATATTTCCAAAAAGTTTTTCAATTTCTTTTCTTGAATATGATCAAGGGTAGGGTTGCTAGGCTGCCAAACCTAAAAGCCTGACAGACCCGGACACTATATTATTGAGGACTTTGGGTCTCAGTATTAATAGGTACCGCAATCTCCTTATTTTGGCCAGACACGCAATCAAACAGTCTAACTATATCCTGCTTTATCCAGGCACCTAGCAATGCTATTAAGCTTTGTAAGGTGCGCAAGTAAAAAGCACTTGCGTAAGGTGCAAGTAAAGAGTACTTGCACACCTTAGAAAATAATCACGAAATACAATGTAAGAAATTAGGTACAATGTATAAACTGAGAGAATGAGATATTACAAAAACAGAATACATTTATAAGCTAAGCATGCTTGACTATGTCGACTATCGAGTTTCTGTGCAATACAGGCTGCATAAGATAATCTTACCAATAATGGTGTAGGTCGGCCGTCCAGAAAGGTATAGTCGGGCCCGTCGGTAAGGATGCCCTCGGCATTGCGATTCACCGGAAGCCCTTGGCGTACTCGCCACTCTTTGATTGCCAGAACAGAAGTGCAGCTAAAACTGCGATGCAGTGCTGAAACTGAACAAACAAATTATGCCCCGTTATCAAAGATAATGAAACAAATGTTATTGCTTGATATACTTACGACTAATTGGTGAAATTAATAGAGCCCGCTTGATAAAAATACTCATTTTAATAGCTTTATTTATTGTAAAAGACGTAATTTTAATTAAATTTATAACCTTAAACACAATGTTATGACATTAGCATTTCATTTGAATTTGACGTTTTTAGTAATGTGCAAAATTAGCCGAACCGAAATAGCCGAATGGTAATTTAATAAATTTGTTTCAAACTTCGAGGTTCTAATTAATAATCGATAGAATGATTTTGATCATATATAGATTAAATATAACAATAGTATCAAAATAATAAAGGATTTAAAAATAAAAATGTCATTCAAGTTTTTAAAGGTATTACTGCCATTCTCATCGGTACCGTCAATCACTAGATGCCTAACAGGGCTGCCCTTGGATGAAGTACTTGGTCCATGGGGCTGCCAGTAGAATATTTTCCATTATTCAGCCACAAGTCTGAAATTATACAAAAATGATTGCCAGGATACAAAAAGTGTGTAGACGGCTAAGAGTTTTCTAGCTTGAAATCATTGATGTATCCAATTATACAAGACGGTCCAGGATACAAAGAGGATACAATCAGCGGTCCAATTATACAGTTTTTGTATCCAATTATACAATCTGGCAGCCCTGTAAACGTTTCGTATCACGCAGCTTTTTTTCATCCGACAGTTAACACCACTGTCACAAAAAATACGTCTAAATTGTGGCCAATATAAAACACTGTTGGGTGTTAACCATATATATTTTGAACTTTTTATTCAAAAGGAATTTATATATATATATATATATATGTACAGCACAATAATAATAAAAAAGCTTAAACTAAGTTATTTCCATAAAAACACAGTTTACATTCCATTCATTGGTTAGTAATAAGCATCTCAAAGATTTTGACCAATCGCTTTCCAGGGTGTAACAAACAACGAATCACCTTTCATGGAAAATGCTAGTATGACGTAGAAATAAAATAGAAACCAAGCGAAGCGCAATAAAATAAACCGCCGCGCAAAAGTCAGACAGAACGGAACGTCACAATACTCACAATTTCACAAAACGCCATATCTCATGCATATCGCTTAGTAGTCTGTGCAAAACGCTGACTGGGACTGTCAAGGCAAGGCCGTTCTTTGAGAAAATTGTGAATTTGTGATTCTTCACGCAGTGAAATTGATTTATTAGTGCTTTTCCAAGTGATTACGTTTTCTGTGCGTCGAAACTTGTTTGTGTTTGTGTGGATTTTAACCCACGGTTAAAAGGTGAGTTGATTAAAATGGCGTTATAATGTGAAATGTCTAGTGTGTTTTGAAAACAGATCGATCGTAGTGCGACGTAAAATCTAGCATATTCTACGACGCTCCATAGCTTTGTCCACTTTAAGACTCACAAGCTTATTATGATAACTTGGATCATGCTTAATGTATTCTTGTTTGTTGTATAAGTCCGTGATACTTTTTGTTTGTGCTCGTCATGTTAATGTATTGCATCATAATACCAAAATATAGATTTTTCGGATGTGAGTTCGCATTACAAGGTTTATGGGTATTGGGTACTTCCCTCCGTTTTTTAATCTGTGAGATATTGTGTATTTTATGTATAGTTTCACAGCAGTGTTCTTTAGCTAGTTTTTAAAAATAAAGTTTTTTTTATCTATGTAGGTATTAAAAATGTTAGATTTACAAGATTTCTGTTTTCTTTTCTCTATTATCCAGTACATATACACATTGTTTTTGCATTTTTATTATCAGTGCATAATTCTAGAACTTTTTATCTCAAGGTAAAGATTGAGATGTAATCTGTGCGTGTTCCAGTAGCAGATATCTAATCTGTAAAACTTTGTTTACTTTCAGATCACCTGTGTTACTTGTGTAAGTGATACAAAACGGATTCCGACAAGCTAAACCCCAACCAACAACCAAATTACAACACCATGTGTATGTATACCATTTTGTTTTGTTTTTTCTAAATATTTTCTTTTTTTCTCACTGCAGCCAGTACTTAGTGGAAAATGTGGCAGAATCCAGGAGTATATCCGGGAGGTCTTTATTTATTCAACTTTTATAAATGTTACACTTTGATGTTAAACTGCCAGTGCATGATAAAAGACAGATTTTTTAGTTGTGTTGACTAGAGTTACTAATTTCATAGGGTAGAGTAAATATGTTTTAAATTTTAATGCTTACAGTTTTATAATGATTTTAGTAATGTTGCGATTAAATCAAAGTATACCGTATTAATGATACAAATTTATTTATTTTTTAAATTTGTTACATTTTACATCTTTTTTAGCATCTTGATTTTTGGATCAGAAAATTATATTGTCTATGGATAAAAACTGACACTACTAACATATTGCACAATATTTTACCCATTGGATGAATTTATCCATTGGTCCATTGGTGGTTCCAAACAGTGTGGTTGAGAAACCACTGATTGAAATTAATAACAATTGGACAATTAAGTTAAAACAATTACCCTAACCATGAAACAAGTTTCGTTCTATATTTCACTACAATAATGAATAAAATGATCTTTTTTCATGCATTGGATAGTTATAAATGTGCACCCTGCACTACAATGTCTATAGCATGCTAAACTGTGATGCCGTTCTGTGTAAATACTTTGTCTAATATTCTTATACCCTGCCCGTCTAGTACAACTATGCTTCGCGAGTCTTATTTTCTCAATGACTTGCTTAAAATTCTGTGGGGAGTGAATCATACAAGTTACACAATGCACTAAGATCTACCACACTTATATAACACCACTTTCACTGTGACAGTTATAGAGAAGTATTATTAATCCATCCTTACATATGTTATTTCTTTAAACATTGACACAAAGGTAAATTATGAAAGAAAAATGTAATATGATCCACTGCAATGTAAGCAGGACTTGAACCTGGGACCGGCGTGGTGCGCGATGCGATTGCGATTTTAAACACATATGACGCTTAGGGCGCTCCAGTAGCGTGGAATTATGGAATCAAAGTTTTCGTGTGATTGACGCTACGATGTGATAGCTCAGTTGGGAGAGCACTACGCCGGAAACGTAGGGGTTCGAGTCCTGCTTAGATTGTAGTAGACCTTATTTAATTTTTCCTTCATAATTTACCTTAGTGTCATTATTTATATGTCTATGTTCGGATATCCACTTGGCGCTTAAGGCCCTTTTCACACGTCCCGGTTGCCGGGTAGCCGGCCGGCGGCGAAGTGTATGGCCATGTACGTTAGCTTTCATACGTACCGGCGAAAGCTACGTATATTCTACCCGGCAACCGGGACGTGTGAAAAGGGAAATCTCTCAACCCATTCTCGTGTAATTTTGTGACCAGGCTCGATAGGTGTAGATAAGTTTCTTGATATTTTTCAAAATGACTGAGCTATTCAAACAACAATAACACGGTTTCCATCCATTTTCCTGGAAGCGTGACGACAATACGATCTGATTTCCTGTGACGAATTAGAATACCTAATACTCCTCAGGTTGAAATAATGTCAGGCATAGTTTAGCAATTCAAAGTGTTCAGACAGGCTACAGCACTGCATTTTATAGAGCTCAACGTATTTTCCCTTCCTGTTTACATTTAACACTGCAAACCATTACCTACCTGAGCTGTTTCAGCCGTTCAAACATTTTATGAATTCAACAATATTATTCAAAAAGTTTTGGAGGGTAATTTCCTTCAAATAGTACCAATACCAATAAAGAGCGCCCACACCGCTGCTCTGTGCGGTGCGGCGCGGTGCGTTCTCTCAGTGTGACGTGTAGTATGTGTCACTTTAATAACGCATACTGTCTATCATACTGTCTGGGTGTTCACGCCGAAACTTGAAGTAGCCTTTTCTTCATACATTTCACTGCGTAAACGTACACCGTCAGCGTATTTTGAGGCGGGTTGTAGCAGCTCCTTTAGGCTTAAGGCCTTTCAGTTGGTTGAGATAGTATAATATACATTAATTATAAAAAATAATGCATTAGTTTATCATATAAATTATATTGCAGGCAATGATGAAATTACAGACCCGCAGTTTCTGTGCCTACGTCACATCTCCACAAATAGATCAAACATTCACTTTATTATCATAACACTATCGCATATTGAACCTTATGCGTCATTATTTTAGATCGAGTGTAACTGAAAGTTGACCGAACGTCACACACGTATAAACATTTAAGTATGTGTGAGTAATGATTGTATAGTTTGTTTATGACTGAGTGAATCATCCTTTAAACCGGAATTCCCTCGTTATTTTCTGTATGAGTATTATACGGCCTGCTTTATACAGTGTTACGTGTATCCTTGGCGAGAGCTTGAAATGTAGTATAATTTGAGAAAAGATGTCATAATGTTTTGATTCGATTACGGCATAATTACTTAACTCTATCTATATATATCAGTAATATAATATCACTAACTACGCCGCGCGGTGTTACCCGCTCATCCCAAGGGAACACTACATTTTTTCGGGATAAAAGTAGCTGACACCCTGGATTAACACATAGAATCCAGGGTGTCGGCTACCTTCATACCTCAAAATTGGTCCAGCCGTTTGAGCGTGAAGAAGTAACAAACATACACATAAACACACTCACAAACTTTCGCCTTTATAATATTAGTGTGATTATCCTACAATTATAAAAAAATTACATTTTATCTCTACTAAAAATCTACTTACATAATTCATGCTGTAGAATGTCTCTGTTTAGCTTTTTTGTTTCTACTACCACAGAATACTTAATAATATTACATACTACTACTGCTCTTTTTGCACAAACATAAATTGCTCGTTATGACGATTTAAACAGACCCAAACTCGATGGACTTGCGATTTTATTGTAGAGTTCTGATGGTCATCTTTCGACTACAAATTACAGCTCAATTTGAAACAGAGACCCTACGCTATTCGATGTCAGAAAATACCAAATATATTATCAAAAAATATACTTATAGCGGCGACACGGCATGGGCGGAGCGTGGGTGTTTGTCGCATTTATTTTTATGCTTAATGATAAGATAACTACAGTATTGTAGTGTAGTAGGATGAGTGTTAGGTATAGCTTGTAATTATGCTGCCTATAAACTACTCTTATATAAGAATTATAGGGAATGTTCTACATTATAATCAATATCTGAATATTGGTTTTTACATCAATACGTAGCCAATATCGATACTTAGTTACGTGTAGATAGAAAGAACCTGTTTACATAACTAATTTTACTATTGCCCATTAAGGTTTTATGGAGACTTGGAAATGTCAACCGATCTTAAAGATCTATTTTTTATTACTTGAGGCATTTTTAGAAACCTGTTTATCATTTATAAACACTTAATTCATTTAGCTATTAGTAAGGCCATCAGGCAAAAAATATAACATAATTATTCTAGAATTGGATGCTAAAAAATTAATAAAAAATATAATGTCCGAAATTGTATCTCTTACTTTCTATTATTACCTGTGTTTTTGTGTAACACTGTATTGTCAATGTTATTTCCTCAAAATAAACATAATTTATAGTTACGGTAATGAAAATTTTGTGCACATTTTTGTCACCCATCTATCAAAAGTCATGTTACGTAGGTGCCATATATAACGTAACAGTACCTAATTCATGCCATTTTGATCCTTTGTACTTAGGATCAAAATAATTTTTGCGTGGTTAGCAATATTCAGTCATTAAGACCTTTTAGAAGTTGTGTGTAGAAATTGACACATCCAATTATGCTTTATTATCGTGTACAGACAACAACATAAATCGCTAAACAGAATACACTCAGAATTATCTACGCAAGCCTTATATACTTTTGATCTTAGAGTCGGTTTTTTGTATAATACTGAGCATATTGCGTTTGGTTCGCGTTTATTTTGAATATAACTAACTGGTCGTGACTCTGACTCGAACTGACTCTCTACTAGTTATAGTCGGACTTTATTTTATTTATTTAAACCGACCATAGGGCCAAACAGAGGCAGGGGAGCAGGGGGCTTGTTGTAACTATTTTTGGAAAAAAGCGTATAAAACCGAAACTATACAACGAATTTTGAGTGTAAAAGAATATCTTAAGAGATTATTTATCTATCTGGTTTCTCACTAATTAATATTAGAAAAATCTATAATAATATTTAATCAAGGGTCATTTAAAAAGAAATGTCGAGTGTTACAACTTACCCCATATTTGGGGCTTTTTGTAACAGTAATGGGGTACGTAGTAACGATAAAGATTTTTTTGGTTTGATAGTATTTATTGCCGTTTCACAGAATTATTACACTTAAAATAGGTAACAATACTTAAATAAACTTTGAACAAAAAAATATTGTACTGCAAATGTGGAAAACTGACCAATATAATTATTTTCTTAACAAAATATTTTAATATCTTATTTTTATCTAATCTTACATATAATATGGCAGTTTAAACCGTACAGATTAATTAGAATCTTAATAGTAATAGTCAGACTTCTGGATATCAGTTATAATAATGGTAATGTACATAATTTTATGCATAGGTACATATGCTCTGCATATGCATTAATCTCACGGACACTTATAATCTTCGCTTGAGAACACCTGCCTCGGTTTAACGTAGCCAACTGACGGTGACAGGTTTTTTTTTATTTTTAGTCACATATCTGTATACTGAGACATGGCACCGGTCGAATATTTGAGCTGCTTTTCTGATGCTGGCCTTATTTTCTAAAACTTCAATAGCAGCCAACTCGTAAACTTCCTTGCTTTGAGTAGCCCGGTTAGTTTTCCTTTTATAGGTTCTCATTCTGGAATAAAACCATGTTTACCTATATAAATATTTATGAAAATAATAAAAGCAACAATCGCATTATATACAAACATTAATCGGGTTAAGTTGTAACATGTTACATTTAGCCCCACAATTTTGTTACAAGTTGCCCCATGGTGTCCTTTTTAAGAAAAACTACGATAACGAAAAAATACACATATTCACCAAAAACAAGATCTATATAATTAAACCATAGTAAATTATCTATTTTTTTTTATAAAGACACATAATTCTCATTGAAAACATGGCCAAAAAACAAAAATTTACGAGTGAGATTTTTTCCAATACCTGGCGGAATCGGAGCGTATGCACACGTCCTCCCTCTGCGTCGTCCGACGGGTCACTGGCGGTTCCCGGGTAATAGATCACCTTTTAAGGATTGTATAAAGTCGAAAATTGTGTAATAAAATGTCCGTTAACTAGGTAAAAATTGGGTGTTACTTCATACCCCTGCTACAACTAGCCCCCAGCTCCCCTATGTTAAGTGGGTGCAAACTAGAATTCAATATTTCTGAAAGCGTCTAAGATACAAGTGTTTATATTATTATATATACATCATTACCACATATACTATATTATATGATGACATTTATAAAAAAAACCGGCCAAGAGCATGTCGGGCCACGCTCAGTGTAGGGTTCCGTAATTGCTCATCCTTCACAATAAACTGCTGTTTTAAGCCCGAGGTTTAAGTTAAGAAAAATTTTAAGCTCTATAAAAAGGTCGTAAACGCCCTAGAAACTGTAATCACTTACTACCTTCTGGAAGTCAACTTACGTCCTTTTTAAGAAAAAATATGAAATTTGGCGATAACTCAAAAACGGCTCGACCGATTTTGTTCAATATAGTTTTCATTGAAAGTACTTATAAGGCCTCATTAACATGATTTTTTCCGAATTTTCTTGACCCGTGGTTGAAAAGTTAGAGGGGGGGGGGACACTATTTTTTTTGTTTTTGGAGCGAATATTTACAAAACTGCTGACTTTATCAAAAAATAATGTTAGAAGACCCCTATTATTTTTACAAGACCTATTCAACGACACCCCACACATCAGTGTTGAAAAGAAAAAAAAAATGCACCCCCACTTTAGGTGTTCGAGAGGTACCCGAAAAAAAAACTTTTTTTTAAATTTTATTTTACCGTTCTGTCGGCGTTATACATATACATACTCATACCAAATTTCAGCTTTCTAGTACTAATGATCACGGAGCTAAGCCGCGGACGGACGGACGGACGGACGGACAGACGGACAGACGGACATGGCGAAACTATAAGGGTTCCTAGTTTACTACGGAACCCTAAAAAGAACAAAATGTGTATTGCATGGGAAGATAGATGCTATTCAGGTTTTTGTTTGAGCAGATACATACGTAGCATCCGCTTGAAACTACCTTGCTTGGGATTGGGACTTGTCTAATAGAGAGGAATGCATTACAAAGACGCCTTGCTTGAACGGTGAGAGATTTGCACCACAAACCCGCAAATGAGAATAACTCCTCGCTTCAGGGGTGAGTTGTTTTGCGTAGCTACTTCTATTGTTAACTGTAACTACACGAACATGATCTAATCTTTGCTACGCCAATTTCAACTTTACGACCCACGTGAAATGAAATAAACCTAAATTAGTGATTGTTTTACCGTAAAGGTATCTCAAAATGAGCTGTAAGTGTTTCTAAGAAGGCATAGTTTTTGTACTTATTGCCTAGATTGTGTTTAAGCCGTTTGAGTGGAACTCGGCTCAGTTGTATTCGTGAACTGTGTGTGAGATGTCTACAGTTAACAGTGAGGCATTATCATGTTTTTTTCGCTTGTGATATAATCGTGAGTTTGTTGTGAAGCGGTGTCTTTAAAAGTGCAAGTGCTTTAGGAGTTCTGTTCTGTTTATTTATTTGAATGTTTAAAATGCTAAGGCCACATGCATACTATAGCCGTTGTCTTTTTCCAATTCGCACTCTTTCGAAATATAAGGAGTAAACATTTTGAAAATTATGTTTTTAATCCCGAGGTTTTAAATGTGAATTTTTGGTGCTTGATATTATTGTAAGTATTAGAGCGGTGGTAGCCTAGTGGTTAGGGCATGCGAATTTCAATCCGGAGGTCGCGGGTTCGAACCCGGCCCGTACCAATGAGTTTTTCGGAACTTATGTACGGAATGTCATTTGATATTTACCACTCGCTTTTCGGTGAAGGAAAACATCGTGAGGAAACCACCTAAGCCCAAATAAGGCCTAGTTTCCCCTCTGGGTTGGAAGGTCAGATGGCAGTCGCTTGCGTAAAAACTAGTGCCTACGCCACATCTTGGGATTTAGGTAGCCGACCCCAATTGAGAATTCATTCTCAAAAAATGGGACAAAGGCTAGGAGGATGAGGATGATGATATTATTGTAAGTTCGAAACATTGGAACTACAATGCTAAGGCCACATGCATACTATAGCCGTTGTCTTTTTCCAATTCGCACCCTTTCGAAATATAAGGAGTATACATTTTGAAAATTATGTTTTTAATCCCGAGGTTTTAAATGTGAATTTTTGGTGCTTGATATTATTGTAAGTTCGAAACATTGGAACTACATGTAACCTGTTTCCAAGCAAGCATATCTAGATCTGACCTAGTGGTCTAAAATTGATGAAGTTAGTGTATAACGAGACGACGGAAGTTATCCTGCTCATGCTCCCTCTGTTGATATCTACTTTGTCAACAAATGACAACATTTTTTATACCAAGCTTTTTATCAAATATTACCACATTTTGCACATGTTCGACAATATCCCGATTTGTGATTTCAAAATTCATTTGAAACGTTCCTCATTCCAAAAAAGCGTAGGCGACCAGTAGTTAATTGGTCACAACATAGAAAATCATACAGTTGGACTGTTACTAAGGCGGATTTAGTATGTAAATTGTACCACTGTTATTTTAATCTGTTGTCACTGTCAAATTTTTCACAAGGTGACGTCATGTAGAGGGCCGATTTTTAGATGACGCAGCTTTTTTTTAAACTAGTCTGTATAAACAAATAAAAATTATAGTTTTGGGTTCTGTGATAATAAATTAATGAAATTAGTTTAAACTGAACACTATTTGAAAAGTCAATTAGGTTCATTTTAGTTCGAACAAAGCTATTAATTCTTTCAATGCTATTCCATGCATGTATGTGTTCTAATAAGTTAGTATCCGTTGCGTGTCGTCACTGTTTGTATACATTGCACAGTTCCCACGACGTCTGTATATGGCACAAGGCACAACGCATTTGTTTGTTATTATTTATACCTATTCATTATTGACGACGATGTTGACGATTACGTATAGGACAAGCCGACCAGTTAGAAGAAAATTGTCGAATCCGACTAGGTTAGAAGCGTGGATGTTATATCAAACTAATCATTGTCATCTCAGGCGAATGCCGCCTATTCATTGGACAACGATGATTCCCGATGATTGCACGCTACCTCCATGCCTCTCAGCTGCTTCCCGTGACCCTTACACGATTATCAGGCCTTGTAAGGGTCATGAGTATGTCCTTCTGTTTTATGCCCTTATGTAGTCAAAGTCGAGTAAAAAGTATACCATGATAGATAGAATACTCTTATTGCACACCTGGGCACGAAATAAATACAAACAGACAAAAACTTAAAATTACCTCTTAGTCTTATAACACGCAAACTTTAATAATCATTAACTTTATGGACATGTTTCGGCACAAAATGTTATAATCATACTAATTGTCGTATTTCAGCTCTATTTTTAAATACATTACTAATGTCGTCGCTTCAATTGTGACTGCACATTAGTTCGTAGCCAACGATCGATGAAAAACAGACAATACTTTACCGCATTGTATCATTACGATCGATTTCAACCTACTTGTAGGTAAATATCAGTTATTAACTTTCTTTATAACGCGTTAGACGGCTTGAGTGAAAAGATTAATCGACATTCATGTTTAACAAACGCTTAACCAGTAAAATAAACCAAGATATATTATGACAAATCAGGCAATGATGTGTTATTGAAATGTAAACTTTGATACATTGCGTGCTTTCCGAAAAATAAATAAGGATTATATCTAGCTATGAAATGAAACAAAATGCGTTAAGTTCAAAGTTGAAAAAATAAGTCTTCTTTCCTGTGGTCAAAAGTTGACTGTTTGTGTGCATGTGATTTATATAACATATAGAAGAGAGAACGCCGGCTATGTGATGTTACAGTCTAATCAGAGAATTAGTGCCTGGAATCCTCAACTTTCCGCATATCCACAGGAAAGACGCATACGATTTATGTTAGGCCCGATACCATCTATAGTGCACCGAGTTCCTTTCAAACTCTCCTGAGATACCATTTTGCTATCTATTCCGAAAACTAAGCTGCTTGCGAATAAAGTGATATATGAAGATGTTTATGAATCAAGTGTTACCATCTGCGATAACAGGCAGGTCTTGTATTCTCGTTCCGCACCAGATACTTTAACTGACCAATCTGATTGACATTTAATTAGTTTTGGCTCGCAATTTGATACTTAATGCACGTGCACACTACACACTGCACACATACATATTCCATGGAGAATCTCTTTATTTTATTTGCAAGGGCATCTCGTTATACGATTGCGTTCAACTTCAATATTCGAAAAAAGCTTCATGTTCACTTAAAAACATCTAATACACGATTTAATGATTTAAAAGTTTTAATGTATCAACGATTTAGAGTAAGATGAGCCTAAAAAAACTCCATGTCCATTTTTTTTTTAAAAAAGCTCTTACGATCTAATCTTCTAGTAACTCGCAAATGGCACCATAGCTACCGTTATTTATTAATTGTATCATGCTTCAAAAAAATTAAAAACCGACTACGAGTATTTAAATTAAGTAAATTCCCCACAACCGCATACTTTCTCCAAAATTTCCGGTCAGCTGGTTCAAGATTAACTCAAACCACTACGCTTTTAATCCCAAAATGGCGGCTGAAGCTATTTCGACAAGAGCATTGCCCTTAAATCGTGTATCGAAGAAACTTCGTACAAATGCATGTAGATAGTTAGACTGGTAGTTCAAATAAAAATTTTCAAGTCTAACGGCATTTTGTGAGCCATTTTGGCAACATGACTTTTCCGATGTAAAAAAGCCTGCTGAATTCGATTCTGGATGTTGCCAAGCCGAATTTTGCCCCCCTCCCCCCATTTCCCCCCTTTTTACGTCAAAATATGCCCCTTATCCCGGTTTTTACGGTTTTATACAAAAAGTCTTACAGTTAGAAAAAAAGTGTCAAAGACAAGAATGACCTCTATAAAATTTCCTTTAACATGGTGTATAAACTTTTTTAGTAGGCCTTATGGTTCGTGAGCAATATCTTCCGGAACTTCATAAACTGGTAGAAAATTCAAAATATCTGCTTCCTTTACCGTCCTAACGGCATTTTGGGATCCATTGTGGCAACATGACTTTTCCGATGTAAAAAAGCCTGCTGAATTCGGTTCTGAATGTTGCCAAGCCGAATTTTGACCCCCTCCCCCTATTTCCCCCCTTTTAGACCTCAAAATATGTCCCTAATCACGATTTTTACGGTTTTATACAAAAAGTATTACAGCTAGAAAAAAAATGTCAAAGACAAGAATGATCTCTATAAAATTTCCTATATCATGGTGTATAAACTTTTTTAGTAGGTCTTATGGTTTGTGAGCAATATCTTCCCGAACTTCATTATTTTTTTTTAATTGATAAACATGGTCGAGGCAGTGAAATACACTTATTTTGGGATAATTGGTATCGCACAGGATCCAGCCGCTCTGCAGCTCTTGACGCTGACATCCAGTTGGCGTGCTGCTTATTATATGTCAAGACTTACGAGGCTTTCAGTCATAAGCAGTCGTCAGATTTACACGCAGAACTGTATCCAAGTCGGGCTAAAAGCGACGTAGAAAATAAAAATGCTTTACTTCTGACCATGAAGTCATTCAAAATGCTCAGTTATACGCCAGATTCTCCAGAAACGGGCCTGAGAAATGCAGTTACCCAGGATCTTGCAGCAGAAAAAAATAAAATGTCACTTCTCACTGCCAAGCAGCTTGGCTCACTCCAAGTAACGAAGTTTGCTTCCGAAAGGCTCACCAACAGCAGGTCTACAATACAACGCAAAGTTTCTGAAGTGAGAAGTAAAGCATTTTTATTTTCTACGTCGCTTTTAACCCGACTTGGATACAGTTCTGCGTGTAAATCTGACGACTGCTTATGACTGAAAGCCTCGTAAGTCTTGACATATAATAAGCAGCACGCCACCTGGATGTCAGCGTCAAGAGCTGCAGAGCGGCTGGATCCTGTGCGATACCAATTATACCAAAATAAGTGTATTTCACTGCGTCGACCATGTTTATCAATTTAAAAAAAAATAATGAAGTTCGGGAAGATATTGCTCACAAACCATAAGACCTACTAAAAAAGTTTATACACCATGTTATAGGAAATTTTATAGAGATCATTCTTGTGTTTGACATTTTTTTTCTAGCTGTAATACTTTTTGTATAAAACCGTAAAAATCGTGATTAGGGACATATTTTGAGGTCTAAAAGGGGGGAAATAGGGGGAGGGGGTCAAAATTCGGCTTGGCAACATTCAGAACCGAATTCAGCAGGCTTTTTTACATCGGAAAAGTCATGTTGCCACAATGGATCCCAAAATGCCGTTAGGACGGTAAAGGAAGCAGATATTTTGAATTTTCTACCAGTTTATGAAGTTCCGGAAGATATTGCTCACGAACCATAAGGCCTACTAAAAAAGTTTATACACCATGTTAAAGGAAATTTTATAGAGGTCATTCTTGTCTTTGACACTTTTTTTCTAACTGTAAGACTTTTTGTATAAAACCGTAAAAACCGTGATAAGGGGCATATTTTGACGTAAAAAGGGGGGAAATGGGGGGAGGGGGGCAAAATTCGGCTTGGCAACATCCAGAATCGAATTCAGCAGGCTTGTTTACATCGGAAAAGTCATGTTGCCAAAATGGCTCACAAAATGCCGTTAGGACGGTAAAGGAAGCCGATATTTGGATTTTTCTACCAGTCTAAGTAGGTATACGGCTGATACGCGAATTGAGTCTTTGCCAAAATGCGCCGACTCGATCAAAGTGACTTGCTAAGAAACACGCTGGCTCTTTGAACGACCTGGTTTTATATTTTATGCCTAGATTGTATTCAAATATGAATCATTTAATGATAAAACGTAAATTAGATAAGAAATACGGAATGAGGATTTTCCCGTGAGATTTAACAGCTAGCCAGTGGTGGTTGGTAATAACGTGTTTTGTTATCAATATAAGTTATATACCAATACAATCGCGTAAATATGTATAATAAATTAATACTACATAATTAAAAATAATTTTTAAAAAGGACACGCTTCAATAAACACCGCTCCCTGTCGTTTCTGGTCCAAAGGTGATGCCCATAACCCGTGGCACACAGGCTGCAAAAACACTTATACAGCCCTTTTGCATAAGCTTCTTATACAGCCTGTTTGTTACTTGGGTATAGTTGCCGGCAAACTTTTTGAACAAAAATGGCGGATCTGCGCATGTACCTACATTTGTACGTAAATCGGCTACTGCGCAGTAAAGGTCATGCTCCAGAAGTTTGCCGGCTACTGTAACGTTCGCAGCTTTCCACGCTGGATCGCAATGGACAGCCTTGGTACCAGAAATGACTCAGAGCGGGGGAATTCCCCCGTTTGCCTGAGTCGACGGCCAACAGTAAATATTAAAGTAAATAGGCTACCCTTTCCTGCTACCCAAATATCTAATTATGTCCAAATTCGAAAGCGTCCTGTCGTCCTTACTTCCTGTGGTTCTAGTGTAAGTTTGCTTAATTTGCTTTAACGTAAAAATTCGAACGTGTTTCGCAGCGTCGACATCTTACACTTGATGCTCTACACCTCTTGCACAACTGACACGCGAGTATTTCTCGCGCGAGATACATTACCTATTCCTTTCTACTGTGAGAGAGTATACAGTACTGTATACTGTACTGTGAGAGAGTGACGGACGACCTTAAGTCGCGCGACAAGAGTCGCGCAGCATAGTTGTGCTTATAGACGGGCTGTTATGTGAGATTCTATTGAGTGGGTCGATATTGGATACGTTTTGCAATTTCATTGTACAGTCAACCAATTTGATTTCTAGGCCACTATAGAACCTTGTCACAATGACAATGATATGAGATTTCAAGCGGCTTTCATATTGACGTGCACTGTGACAAGGTACGAAATGGCCTAGGGATCAAATTGGTTAACTGTACAGTAAGCAGCAGAAGTTGCTACGCACGCCAGTACCCCTACCATGAGTTTACGTGACTATTCGCTGGCGACAGGCGTTTCGATTTGTACGGAGTACAGCGCCCCCCAGCGGTTAATGAAATGAAATGAAATGAAATGAAATGAAATGAAATAATTTATTCAGTTACTTTGTAGAACTACAATTCTCCTTACAAATCGTTAACGCAGTCGCTTAGCGAGGACGGTCACTGTAAACTCATGGTAAGAGTAGGCTCAAAATGATAGCTCTCTCCTGCGACACAGGCGTAGCCTATAGTACAGGTGACACGGGCAACTTTATATTTTCCATTACATTACTGTGATATCAACTAAATTTGTTAAAACTTCGTACAAGTTGTTATTTGTTTATAAGTCTTTCCACTGTTAAATACACTATTTTGATTTTGTTTTTTTTTTTGAGCTCTATTATCCAAAGAATAAAGTTTGTACAGATAATTGTAAGCGCGTTATTATTCTTATCTATTTTTGCTGCTGACTGTATGCACCCAGTATTTATCCTTCCTCATGTGATTTTCGTATGAAAATACCATAAAAATACTCTCCATGCACTCTGCTTCAGTTTCGTGAATGCTATAATATGTTGGCAGACAGAACTAGCTGATGAACTTGTACCGTATTTATGAAGTGGCCCGAAATATAAGGTCTATTGGACAGCTATTTTATATACAGAGACATAAAAAAAAAACTACATTTGAGAGTGGGGACAGAATTGACCGGCAAGATGGTGCGGAGAGAGAATAGGGTAGTAGTGTTTTGAAGAGGATTGAATTGCTTTTTCTTTTTTTTACAAAATTTAATAGTCTTCAAAAAACTACCTTCTCTATTGATATTTGCGTGGCATACGCGAGATTTAGCATGATAGAAATGGGCCGACGGTTATTTTCGTTCCGCCACACTTCGCTTGATTATCCTGAAATCATCAGCTAGCTTCGACTGTGTCATTCTGTATACGTGTATGTATTTGCAATAATCATCTATTCATAAAATCTTCCAATCTGCAGACCAGAATCAGGGGTACCCGCAGGGTGGATACCCGCAAGGAGGATACCCGCAAGGTGGATACCCGCAAGGAGGGTACCCAGCAGGCGGTTACCCCCCGCAACCAGGGTATCCGCCTCAAGGCGGATATCCACCGCAGCCGGGATTCCAGCAGGGTTATGGTGGTCCGGCATATGGTGAAGTAAGTAGATCACTATTTTTATAAGGTTTAGGATATGAAATGTCTGTACTTTTTAAGGTTCCGTACCCAAAGGGTAAAAACGGGACCCTATTACTGAGGCTTCGCTGTCCGTCCGTCCGTCCGTCTGTCACCAGGCTGTATCTCGAGAACGGTGATAGCTAGACAGTTGAAATTTTCACAGATGATGTATTTCTATTGCCGCTATAACAACAAATACTAAAAATAAAATAAAATAAATATTTAAGGGGGCTCCCCTACAACAAACTTGTTTTATGGTACGGAACCCTTCATGCGCGAGTCGGACTCGCACTTGCCCAATTTTTTTACCTACTTACCTAAAAAATCTACCTTTGCTGGTTATCAGGCCCTTTAATTAAATATTCAACCCTTTTGGATAAAAATCATCTGTTACTAAGGGCAAAAATACGAGTACGAAGTTCCGGGTACCTTATTATAGTTATTATATAATAGTAGTTTATGCAACTGATACATAATGAGAGGCATTAAAACACGAGTGTGGTTTTATGAAACGAGCGTCAGCGAGTTTCATAATAGGATCACACGAGTGTTTTAAGGCCTAATTATGTACAGTTGTATACACTACTTTATCTACACACATATCATAAGTACTCTAAGATGGGTTCAGAAGCCATAAGGAAATGACCGGCACCACTAGTGCTACCTGTAAAATATCTAAAAACGACATATACTAATGCAGTAAGAAATAAATCTGAACAAATACATAAACAGATTATTTATTGTAATAGTTGTAATTTACATTTACATTGAAACAATATTTTCAACTAAAATGTGAATTACAATAAACTTTTTCAATTCTACTTTCGTAACAGCAAAGAACCAACAAACAAATGACAACAATAATGGCGGCAATTCGGACCTCCGTCAAGACGAATGTTTTTTTTTTCTAAATCATATACCTACAAACGAATGTATCCATATTCTCAAGTCACTCGATATCAAATGTCGTGCGGTTTTTATAAAAAAACATACTGAATTGACGTTTCGTATCGATAACAATATTAATATCTATGGATACTAGAATAGAGACCTACTTCAGTTTTGACAGCTGTTCCAGATTTAAACTCATAACCTTACAAAAATTGATAGCGTTATAACATTACAGTACAAATTTTACCTACTGCCACAGATAAGAAAGTTCTCATAGTAAAATTGGTTGTAGTAATGCTGGTCATTTCCTACGGTTTCTGAACGCATTTTGGAGCACTAATGATATGTGCGTAGATAAAGATGTTTATACACTACAGGGCCTGTGTTTGATTACAGGGGTACGGGCAGCCCGGCGTCGCAGACCTGGGCGAGGATGGAGAGGTCAAGGGGTTCGATTTCAACGACCAGAGCATCAGGAAGGCGTTTATACGGAAGGTGGGTTTTATTAACCCTTTGAACGCCAATACACCCTGCCACTGACACCAACAAATAGAAAAAAAGCCTTTCAAATAAACAATGCAAAGATAGAAATTCGAATGGTTATTTGGCGTTAGGGTGGTGGAGAGGTTATCACGCTGGACCGGTAATCCAAAGGTACCGGTTTCGGTTCCCGATCTCTTCCGCCAGGTTACGCATTATTTTTCTTTGTGTTTTTATCTTTGTTTCAATAGTTTCATATAAAAAAAACCCACATTAAAGATAATGAAAAGATAAAAAAGTGCTCCAAAATTGACAGGGGTTGAAAATTTTTTTTAACGATTTATTGAGTTACAATGTTTTTGATAGGTAAAGTAAGATAGGTGACATTTGTATAGGTAAACATTTTCTTAAAGCTTATTTTATATGTAGCTATGACCTGCTCGAACAGATCATACATGTTTAAAATCTGTAACACAAACAAAACAAATGCCTATTCTAACAGTCGACTACAACGTGCAAGAGGTGCATAACTAGTTTTTTACCTATAGTAATTCTTACTTTTTCTTACCTAACAACTCCCTCTTATTTTATCATTCAAACCAGTTTGATACCAAAACAACTGAACCGTATCGAGATAACTTTAGCAATATTGTATCACCTACTTGAACTTAACTTCCACGGAACAAAGTTTACTATCGAAATGATCTACAAATCCGTTCTGATGATGTTGGTGACCTGTTCCCTAATTTCGATCACCGTATCAACTGCCCGGCTAGCTCAGTCGGTAGAGCATGAGACTCTTAATCTCAGGGTCGTGGGTTCGAGCCCCACGTTGGGCGACTCTTTTTGCATTTTTAAATATTTTTTATAAAGCGCGTTAAAGTCAGCGTAAAGAAAATTGTACCTTATTCTTCGTGTTTCTTTTTTTTTTTGCTTCGTTAATTTTAAATTAAATGATTATTTTAGAAAAAAAAAATTCATCATGAATAAACGCATCGTGCATTTTTATTTGTATGTGTAATACGAAACGGACAACATTTTTGAATGAGAGTCTCATTATGACCAGCTTCTTGCGTCAAGGGTTTTTTTTTTAATTATCTACTTAGAAATATTTTTTGTTAATTAATGTTTATCTTTTCAGGTGTACTCCATCCTGATGTGCCAACTTCTGATCACCATGGGTTTCATCACCCTGTTTACCTACCACGAAGGCACCAAGCTGTGGTTTAGACAAAATTCCTACATGATGTAAGTACTCACAGGAAATCACTATTTAGAATTGGGATATACCTAAACTTATATTCACCCAAAGATACAAGCCAAATTAAAAGAAAATGATCGTAATCTTAATAAACTGATATTACCACTTTCGAAACTAAAACTCGTCACAGTAGCCCCCATTATAAGACAATCAAAATCTACAATCACTTCCGGAATTTGAGAAATATCGATAACCCAGGTTTGTTTCAAAAGCAATTGAAATTATTCCTAGTTAATAAATGTTTTTATACTCGCAGACTTTAATCTGTCAATTATAAGTTCACAGACAAAATCACAATAACGCACTTTTTAATCCTGTAACAAAATTATATACTCTATGGTACCCGCTACATAACTTTAATATTCATAAGACATCTCTCGACACAACTCTAATAATTTCAAAAAGAGAACATACGCTTATTTGATGCTCACTGATTGCTTGAAATTACTTGTCAAATAAATTCACCAATCACGAGGAACCCGCCATGGCCATCGCGATCATGTTTTTTTTTAATAGGTCCAATTTAGTTTAACGAAAAAGGTTACATCAAAGATAAAAAATCATATTGGAAAATGACGATTAAAGTAAAAAAATGTTTTTCTGAGTTTTGCTCGTATAAAAAGTATTGTATGCAATAGTTACACAATTAGGTCTTAAAGTCTCGTACCTTACATAGGCCACTCGGCAAGCCTCGTGACCTAAACGCGGTACTCGACTTTAAGAACCTCCATTGTGCAACGATTGCATAAAATACTATTTTATAATTTAAATGAATATTTTAATAACGGTAATGAGTGAATAATGTAACCGTATGTTTTGTTTTGTGTAAATATGCATGTGTATCTGATGTAGCATGTAAAATAATTAAGTGCCCTCTTACACTGATATTGCTGTGCCCTTGCAGGGTGTCACATGTCTCACTATTACTTATAATTCCATCTATATTTTATAATGTAATAAGATATTCTATTCTAATTCTTTACAATTTCTAGGGATAGGGTTCTCATTCCGCAATAAATATTTATATGGTACCAATATGACACCCTGTGAAAAGTTATTCAAATTTAATTTTTCGACTCATTCATTGCCGTTTTGCAATACGAGTCATGTGGATAGTGACGTCACAGTACATTCATAAAGTATAATACGTTTTTCAGGCAAAGCCACGGGTGTACCTATGTACTATACATATATCCTCCTTTTCAGGTTTGTCGCTCTGGGTGTAACTATTGTGTGTCTGATCGTGATGGCGTGCTGCGGCAACGTGCGCCGCCAAGCCCCGATGAACTTCATATTCCTGGCCATATTCACCGTCGCTGAGAGCTTCTTACTTGGCGCAGTCTCTAGTACCAAGGCACCTGAAGCGGTAAGGAGTTATATTGTGTAGTGTGTAGTCTGAAACGGTGACCATAGTGTGTCTGATCGTGATGGCGTGCTGCGGCAACGTGCGGCGCCAAGCCCCGATGAACTTCATATTCCTGGCCATATTCACCGTCGCTGAGAGCTTCTTACTTGGCGCAGTCTCTAGTACCAAGGCACCTGAAGCGGTAAGGAGTTATATTGTGTAGTGTGTAGTTTTAAACAGTGACTATTTTGTGTCTGATCGTGACGGTGTGCTGTTCAACGTGCGCCGCCAAGCCCCGATGAACTTCATCTTCCTGGCCATATTTACCGTCGCTGAGAGCTTCTTACTTGGCGCAGTCTCTAGTACCAAGGCACCTGAAGCGGTAAGGAGTTATATTGTGTAGTGTGTAGTTTTAAACAGTGACTATTTTGTGTCTGATCGTGACGGTGTGCTGTTCAACGTGCGCCGCCAAGCCCCGATGAACTTCATATTCCTGGCCATATTCACCGTCGCTGAGAGCTTCTTACTTGGCGCAGTCTCTAGTACCAAGGCACCTGAAGCGGTAAGGAGTTATATTGTGTAGTGTGTAGTTTTAAACAGTGACTATTTTGTGTCTGATCGTGACGGTGTGCTGTTCAACGTGCGCCGCCAAGCCCCGATGAACTTCATATTCCTGGCCATATTCACCGTCGCTGAGAGCTTCTTACTTGGCGCAGTCTCTAGTACCAAGGCACCTGAAGCGGTAAGGAGTTATATTGTGTAGTGTGTAGTTTTAAACAGTGACTATTTTGTGTCTGATCGTGACGGTGTGCTGTTCAACGTGCGCCGCCAAGCCCCGATGAACTTCATCTTCCTGGCCATATTTACCGTCGCTGAGAGCTTCTTACTTGGCGCAGTCTCTAGTACCAAGGCACCTGAAGCGGTAAGGAGTTATATTGTGTAGTGTGTAGTTTTAAACAGTGACTATTTTGTGTCTGATCGTGACGGTGTGCTGTTCAACGTGCGCCGCCAAGCCCCGATGAACTTCATATTCCTGGCCATATTCACCGTCGCTGAGAGCTTCTTACTTGGCGCAGTCTCTAGTACCAAGGCACCTGAAGCGGTAAGGAGTTATATTGTGTAGTTTTAAACAGTGACTATTTTGTGTCTGATCGTGACGGTGTGCTGTTCAACGTGCGCCGCCAAGCCCCGATGAACTTCATATTCCTGGCCATATTCACCGTCGCTGAGAGCTTCTTACTTGGCGCAGTGTCTAGTACCAAGGCACCTGAAGCGGTAAGGAGTTATATTGTGTAGTGTGTAGTTTTAAACAGTGACTATTTTGTGTCTGATCGTGACGGTGTGCTGTTCAACGTGCGCCGCCAAGCCCCGATGAACTTCATCTTCCTGGCCATATTCACCGTCGCTGAGAGCTTCTTACTTGGCGCAGTCTCTAGTACCAAGGCACCTGAAGCGGTAAGGAGTTATATTGTGTAGTGTGTAGTCTGAAACGGTGACCATAGTGTGTCTGATCGTGATGGCGTGCTGCGGCAACGTGCGGCGCCAAGCCCCGATGAACTTCATATTCCTGGCCATATTCACCGTCGCTGAGAGCTTCTTACTTGGCGCAGTCTCTAGTACCAAGGCACCTGAAGCGGTAAGGAGTTATATTGTGTAGTGTGTAGTTTTAAACAGTGACTATTTTGTGTCTGATCGTGACGGTGTGCTGTTCAACGTGCGCCGCCAAGCCCCGATGAACTTCATATTCCTGGCCATATTCACCGTCGCTGAGAGCTTCTTACTTGGCGCAGTCTCTAGTACCAAGGCACCTGAAGCGGTAAGGAGTTATATTGTGTAGTGTGTAGTTTTAAACAGTGACTATTTTGTGTCTGATCGTGACGGTGTGCTGTTCAACGTGCGCCGCCAAGCCCCGATGAACTTCATCTTCCTGGCCATATTTACCGTCGCTGAGAGCTTCTTACTTGGCGCAGTCTCTAGTACCAAGGCACCTGAAGCGGTAAGGAGTTATATTGTGTAGTGTGTAGTTTTAAACAGTGACTATTTTGTGTCTGATCGTGACGGTGTGCTGTTCAACGTGCGCCGCCAAGCCCCGATGAACTTCATATTCCTGGCCATATTCACCGTCGCTGAGAGCTTCTTACTTGGCGCAGTCTCTAGTACCAAGGCACCTGAAGCGGTAAGGAGTTATATTGTGTAGTGTGTAGTTTTAAACAGTGACTATTTTGTGTCTGATCGTGACGGTGTGCTGTTCAACGTGCGCCGCCAAGCCCCGATGAACTTCATATTCCTGGCCATATTCACCGTCGCTGAGAGCTTCTTACTTGGCGCAGTGTCTAGTACCAAGGCACCTGAAGCGGTAAGGAGTTATATTGTGTAGTGTGTAGTTTTAAACAGTGACTATTTTGTGTCTGATCGTGACGGTGTGCTGTTCAACGTGCGCCGCCAAGCCCCGATGAACTTCATATTCCTGGCCATATTCACCGTCGCTGAGAGCTTCTTACTTGGCGCAGTCTCTAGTACCAAGGCACCTGAAGCGGTAAGGAGTTATATTGTGTAGTGTGTAGTTTTAAACAGTGACTATTTTGTGTCTGATCGTGACGGTGTGCTGTTCAACGTGCGCCGCCAAGCCCCGATGAACTTCATATTCCTGGCCATATTCACCGTCGCTGAGAGCTTCTTACTTGGCGCAGTCTCTAGTACCAAGGCACCTGAAGCGGTAAGGAGTTATATTGTGTAGTGTGTAGTTTTAAACAGTGACTATTTTGTGTCTGATCGTGACGGTGTGCTGTTCAACGTGCGCCGCCAAGCCCCGATGAACTTCATATTCCTGGCCATATTCACCGTCGCTGAGAGCTTCTTACTTGGCGCAGTGTCTAGTACCAAGGCACCTGAAGCGGTAAGGAGTTATATTGTGTAGTGTGTAGTTTTAAACAGTGACTATTTTGTGTCTGATCGTGACGGTGTGCTGTTCAACGTGCGCCGCCAAGCCCCGATGAACTTCATATTCCTGGCCATATTCACCGTCGCTGAGAGCTTCTTACTTGGCGCAGTCTCTAGTACCAAGGCACCTGAAGCGGTAAGGAGTTATATTGTGTAGTGTGTAGTTTTAAACAGTGACTATTTTGTGTCTGATCGTGACGGTGTGCTGTTCAACGTGCGGCGCCAAGCCCCGATGAACTTCATCTTCCTGGCCATATTTACCGTCGCTGAGAGCAGTCGCCTACAAAGGTACCTGGTATGTACGGTGCCAAGTAATTTTTCTCAAACATGTAATAAAATGCCATCATAACGTGTGTCATAAGTTATAACGCACTTATAACAGCCTTCAAAGTATCCCGTTTCGGGCGTAACAACTCGAGAGAACTGTTAAGGAATTTCATTCAAAGTTAAAGGCCTAGGCCGGGAAGCAATATTTTTTCAATATGACTTCTGTGTTCTTGAACAGGCTAAACAGCTTATATTTTTTTCGAGTGGTGTATCACTGTCCGGCCTCCCTACGGGCCTTCTGTACATACTCATCCGGTAAGCCCTTTGCCGGCGTCTGCAGTAATGTATTATTTCTTACCAAACCCCATCTTGAAAGTCATCAACAGGGGTCGGACTAATCATCGCAAAACAAGAGTTAAGAAAAAAAATAACGGAAATACTCACTAACTTTTGGCCAAAATTGGTTTTAAAATATAATTCATATGTAATATTTATAAATGAAACCCAAAATTGGCCAAAAGTTAGTAGTATTTCCGTTAATTTTTTTCTTAACTCTTGTTTTGCGATGATTAGTCCGACCCCTGGTCATCAATCAGTTTTTTTGTTTCGACATTTGCATCGTGCGTATACACGTATTGTTGTACACCCTTCCCGCACCAATAATGTCTCTGTTTGACCTTGTGGTTGACTGGTAGAGAATGCCTCATGGCATGTATTTTGCGCAATAAAGTTTAAATAAATCTTCCAGTTGTAACATGTTTGTGTGGTACCTCAGGTAATGATGGCGGTAGGCGTGACGGCGGCTGTGTGCCTGGCGCTGACGATATTCGCCCTGCAGACAAAGTGGGACTTCACCATGATGGGCGGGTTCCTTGTTTGCGCTACGGTCGTGCTCTTGCTGCTTGGTAAGCTCCTCAAACATAACACAACGGGACACAACCCTTTGACCGCCAAAGACGGCAAATCACGTCATCGGGAATTCGTGCCACTGACGCCAACGCCGCCTATTGACGTCAAAAATTTCAATGGTCAAAAATATGCTACTTTTTTTTTTTTTTTTTTTTTATTTATGTAACACAATAGTACAATAAACTTTTTAAATATCTGCCAAACTGCACAGCAGTTTGTTGGCAGAAAAACATAGTGCCCTCCACCATTGTACATATTACTATTGAGTAGTATCGCATTTTATTTAACTTACAAACTACAAAAAGTACACTGTAAATAAACAACAATATTGCTACTCGATGAAAAAGGAAAAGCCAGATTGTAATCAGCAATCAAGAACATTTCAAACAGTGTTAAGTTTAAACTAATTTTATTACTTAATTTTTCACTCCAAACCACTATCTGTGTTTTTCAATCTCTGTTGATTTCGGAGCACTTTTTTCTTTTGGTTCGGCGTGTGTCACGGTGGTGGCACGGTGAATTGCTTTGCCGCTTGGCGCTCAAAGGGTTAATCGCGTTCAAAAATCAACAGTACCCTTTCCATGAGTTAACGTGACCGTATTCGCTAGTGATAGCGTAAACGATTTGTATTGAGAATAGTACAACGCCCCCTAGCGATTACTTAGCGAGTCTCTCTCTCTCTCTTGTTGCTCCCTCATGCCTGAGGATCGTGGTCACCACTGGACGGCTTCATCATCATAACATTGCATCCGGCCGATTTCGGCCACGGCGACTGAACGCTGGCTAATGAGAGCGTCGCTCATGAGCTCTCAGGTGGCTGACGTAGCCAATTTTTGCAGCAAATGTGCGACCACATTCGCTGCATGTCAGCACCCCACCGACAAAATTATACAAGATGGCCGCTGTTGGTCGGGCCTTGAGCTCCTCGCGCTTAGCGTCGAGCTCACTCCTTCTTTTCTCTTCGAAGGCTTGCACGCTTACCGCCACTGTTTGCCTCCACTTAGGCCGATCTTGTGCCATGTTCTCCCAATGCGATGGGTCAATGTCACCTTTCCGCATATGGCGCTTCAGTGCATCTTTGTATCGCAGGAATTGGCCGCCCTGTTTCCGCTTGCCGTCCTGCAGTTCCGAGTAAAAGATGCGCTTTGCGATTTTATTATCGGACACACTGGACGCACACACACACTGGACGGCTTACACTTGGTGTGAATGATTTGTCTCCATTGCGTCCCTTACAACCGAGCAAAACTTGGAGGAAGACGTGTCCTTCACTTGATCGGTCCATCTGGTTGGGGACCGTCCACGAGCTCGTTTACCCTCTGTGTTCCCAACTACTTCCAGACTGTCATCTTATCTTCGCACTATATGGCCGAAATACGATAGAATTCGTTGGTGGCATATTGTAGACAAGCGGGTTTTAATATTGAGCTGGGAGAGAAACTTAGCGAGTACGGTCACTCTAAACTCATGGTAAGGGCACAGATCTTACCTTACACTCAACTAACAAAGTCATTGAAAATGTAATTTAGAAATAAGTGAACGAAGCGCAGACTGACCTCGCTTAACTGACGTAACTGAAAAAAGCGTGGACCCTATAGCTTTTGTCCGTCGGCCTCCTAAGATGGCTGAAACTGAGATTGTTTCTTGAATAGCGAACTCGAAAAAAGTTATTGGAAAATTCTCGATCCAAATTAGCGTTTTTTTTTTTAAATATTGTTAATGTTTTGAAAATATCAAAAAGTTACATAGCTCGCCACAAGGTACAATCCTGTGCAGACCGCATCCGCGACCCTAACGAGGCCATCGGTCCACCTAGTCGGGTGCCACGCTGCGTTTTCCTATACGTGGTCGCCACTCCAGGACTATAAAATCTCCTTTATTATTTTTATTAACGCAGCAGTAACGTCTGCTAACGTAAACCAAATGTTTACAATAGCAGACGTTACTGCTTTAATAAAAATAATTAATTCGGGTGTAGCACATCGTTACTTTCGATTCTCAACAAATTTTAAACGATGAAGCCGACGATAAAAGTCTAAATCTTTACGGTAGATGGCGCTACGATGCCACCCTAAGGCATGTTGAAGCAACTGGTTGAAAGATTCAATGGCTCTGACATCTGGTTCGGTCGTCCAGTTGGTAGGACGCCCGTGTTGGCCCGGAAAGCCGTTGGAAACGCAGGTTCGAATCCTGTCTGAACCATTAAATTTTTAAATTTTTCGCTTCATTGTAAACATCTCCTTTATTAATCCAGGCATCGTAGCAATGTTCGTCCGCAACAACACCCTCCAGCTTGTCTACGCGTCCATTGGCGCTCTAATCTTCTCCATGTACCTGGTCTACGACACCCAGCTGATGATGGGCGGCAAGCACAAGTACAGCATCAGCCCCGAGGAGTATATCTTCGCCGCCCTCAACCTGTACCTGGACATCGTGAACATTTTCATGTACATTCTTACTATCATCTCGGCTTCGAAGGATTAAGGAAGCCGATTGTAATCGAGGTTGGGAGGTAAAAGCCCAATAGTTAATTTATTTTTACGAGTGATTCATTTACTTTTATTATGGTGTGTTTCTAATGATTAGGAAGCTCCGCTCTACTGGCCCAGCCACGACTTTTCACTTTCAACTCAAATCAAAATCGTACCGATGTATGAAGCACGAGCCGCTCAAGTAAATGCCGAGCGAAGCGCGGCGCTTCTGAAAAAAATCTGTGTTTCTAATGAGAAGGGGTATAACGTCGGGGATAGTGCAATACCGCGTAAGCAACAAGTGTACATACGATTCAATATTCAAACAAATGCTAGGTATTTTAGGGTTATTCCCACCTATTACCACCAATTTGTTACCACTGGTAACAGCTGGGATTATTTTTCCCACCTTTTACCACTGGGAACTGCTGGTAATACGAATTCTCAGCTGTTACCACTAAAATTAATTGGTGGTAACTACTGGGATTTTTTTTCCCAATTGTTACCACTGGGAACAGGTGGGAAAAAAAATCCCAGTAGTTACCACCAATTAATTTTAGTGGTAACAGCTGAGAATTCGTATTCCCAGTAGTTCCCGCTGGAAAAAGGTGGGAAAATAATCCCAGTAGTGACCACCATCACCAAACTTAAATTCTTTATTCAAAAATAACACAAAATGTCAATAGGTATAGTCACTTAACCTAACACAACCCAAATAAGTAGGTATTAATCAAATAACCCGCCCCGGGTCATTCCGGGAGCAAAGGTGCCCATCGCGCTCGCTGCATTACCGCGTTGAATCGCAATCGACAGCCTTTGCAACAGGAATGAACCGGCACGGGGGTCATGACCTCTCTCCCGCAGACGGCGCCCGACTTCCGCCAAGAACGTTCTGGCTTCTGAGCACCATCAGCCAGTTGTCTCCACCGCGAGAGGGACAAATAAGTAATTTGTTAGGGCGGAGTACTTGCCCCGCTTTCTAAGGGCAGCCGTCTCGGCCGCCGCTCCGGCTGCACAGATGGTACGACCCAGGTGCGAGGCAGCGAAAGTGCTGACGCATGTTGCGTCCCACAGCAGGCACTTGCCCTTCTGCCACGGCACCAAGGTCAAACCATCCGGCTTTTTCCCATCCGACCTACTCAACCCTGAAGGCTCCAGAACACATGGTATGTTGGCTGACACTAGCGCCCTCCGCACGATGTCGTTCAGAGCGTGATGGCGCGAGAATCTCCCCGCGCAACGACAGCAACTCAACGCATGGTGCCCGTTGCTCTCCACCCTGGTACCGCAGATGCATAAATGTGGTTCACAAACATCGCAGCCCAGGCGGAGAGCCACAGCCACCCGCATCGAGTCGTCGTCGAGCAGAGTGCCTAGGTGGGGGGAGGGAAGCGCATGTAACCACGCCCCAGACTCCGGCTTCGACACGGCTCTCACCTTGCCCTATCCACCCCCTCCGCGCCATCGACAAGAGAGCACAGTATCCGCGCCACCCCTGCGTCGTCCCACAAGCGCTGGCGGTCCGGCCTTTCAGGCGCACTACTATTCGGGTTGAGAGCTATCCAAGCATCCCGGGCATCAGACGCATACGGTATGGTTGCCTTGTCACCTTCCACGGCCAATATATCAGTCACAAGGTCCACAACACCACACGCCGATGCCAAGAAAGCCGGAACTGATGTCCCGCGCACGCCGGATCCCCAAGCCACCACACCGAATAGGGAGAGATGCAAGATCCCATTGATCTGAATTGATGCAACCAAGCCGGCACAGTGCGCAGAAAGTACATGAGCTTGGGAACTGCGAAACAAGATCGTAACAAAGTGAGAGCAACGTGAGCCGAGAGATCTTTAAGCCTTGTCCCCGCCGCCAGAAGAGTCCGCCTCCTCAACGAGAAAGCGTCAGAAATAGCTTCAGGGAAAATAGACGACCCCAGGAGGTTAAACGTTTGCGTCGATAACATCCTGAGGCCGGGAAACTGAGAGTTAAAAGAAGCGAAGGACCCAAAGGATGCGGCACTGCAAGGGAAGAATTCGCACTTGGCACTGTTAACCTCCAGACCCAGCTCCTTGAATCGAGGAAGGATGGTATTAAGATCTCGCAATACCACCTCTGGCTTTCCACAAAGGGTGCCGTCATCCAGGTACCAGACATTCAAAGGAGCCTGCAGCTCCGATATGATCTTCTGGATGGCCAGGCTAAAGGCCAGTGGACCAAGTGGGTCCCCCTGCTGCGCTCCAACCTGGGAGAGTATTAGTGACTCGTTGTAGAAAAGATTAGAAGTTGACGAGTATACCTGGAAGAGGAATGGATAAAGGGAAGCCACCCTCTCTCTGACTTCACAAAGCAAGACATCGCGTTCGATGGAGTTAAACGCATTTTTAATGTCCAATTTAATAATGACACCATCTGCGTTGTCAGAATTTAAAGAAAAGGCCCGTGTGGCGTGAATGGCAGCCTCACATCCCAGCTTCGTCCCAAACCCCAACTGACACGGTCGCAAGTAGGCAGCCATCTCCTCCCTCACAGCCTTACACCCTAATTTAGCGGTCAACCGACGAAACACGCTGCCAACTGCTATAGGTCTTAAACCCCCATCTTTTTTAGCTAACGCACACAACGAGGCTCCGTAAATATATGGGCATACTTCAGGATTTACCTGACCACTAAGTAAGAAATTGCAGAGTTTAGTCAGGGAACCAAGTAAGCGAGATCCGCTATCACCAGCCGACCCAGACGTCAGCTCTTTTAAATGTACAGGCCGAATGCCATCTAACCCAGCCGCAGAACTACTGCTAAAGGACGCAATAGCCCCCGCAACATGTTCAGCCTCCGCACTATATGAAGGGATGGATCGGTCCGGCTCCAGCGGAAGCTGCAAAGGCCGAGATGGGGCCGGATGCTTTGATTGTAGATTAGCAAGTGTCTCCGGACTTTGTGGCGCCACTCCATCTTCCGACATAAGCACCCGGACTGCCCCTCTCAGGTCCCCCTCAAACACTTTAGACTCTATTGTCCTAACTACCGAGGGTGCCCTTGGGGCCACCTTTCCTGACCCACCAAAACTCAAGAGACCGTCGACCCCCGCTGAATCGACATTTCGCTTTACCTTGGCAGTAAGGTTACCCTCCGCTGTCGTTTCTGGTGCCCTGGCCCTGAGTGCCGTATATGCAAAAGTTAGTAAAGCAGTCCATTCAGTAGTGCCATTGGTGGCGATACATCTATCAATGATATCACTCGACCTACCCGCCGCAAGCAGTTCTGGTCTTAGCTGATATGTTTTTTTTTTCAGAATATCTCCGCAAAGTAAGCCTTTAAATACTCGCAGTACCTTTTATTGATTTTACAACACTAAGTTTAAAGTCCCAATTATTTGTAGTTTTTTGATTTATTACGTAAGTATTACAGGCGTTTACTAAAAAGGTTGTCTGATATTTTACCTATTATTTATAATAGACACGAGTTAAAAACTTAGCGTAACCATTTAACGATATAAAACCGCAGAAATGTGTTGTAAAGAACTATTAATAATTAGTACTACAACCATCTTTGACTCCTAAGCGGTTAACCTTGTGGTATTATAAATATGTATCCCGATTATTTACTTCAGCTTCATAAATATTTCACGTAAAAAGTTATAACTTAGTAGTTTCTTAACAGAATCTTTCCAGAAAGTCAAATCCATTTCAAGCAAAAACAGAAATCTTGAAGTTATATCTACAAAAACCGATTTTCGATCCGATTTCGACAGTGCGTACTTTTCAATATGGTTTACGGATTAGGTTACTAAACTCATCTTTATTTCATATTTATCGTATTTATAAAGTTTAATATACGTGTAATTGAAGATTAACACTATGATAGGCACATTTGTAATAATTCTCAAATAAATTTAAGTTAGAATAACTAAAAAGGGATTGCGATTCAGCTAAAACACCACGTGAAATACAATGTGTAAGTTACTTCTCCCACCAGACCGAATCGAATACCAAATAAAAACAAAAAAAAAAACAGATTACTTAGACGTTTATGTTTATGAAAGTCTATTTTTTCCCACAGTATCGTGTCGTATTGCAGTAATATTAGATACGTATTTTTGCTAATTTCACTATTTTGAAAACATTTTATTCCCAAAATTAAAATTATAAATAATTTGGTGGTAACTAATGGGATTCTTTTCCCATCTTTTACTAGGGGGTAACAACTGGGAAAAAAAATCCCAGTAGTTACCACCAATAAATTTTAGTGGTAACAGCTGAGAATTTGTATTCCCAGTAGTTCCCACTGGTAAAAGGTGGGAAAAAAAAAATCCCAGCTGTTACCAGTGGTAACAAATTGGTGGTAACATGTGGGAATTTTATTCCCAGTAGTTACCCCCTGGTAAAAGGTGGGAAAAAAATTCCCAACAGTTACCAGTGGTAACAAATTGGTGGTAACAGGCGGGAATAACCCGTATTTTATTGAAATGAGAACTTTATCGACAGCTGTTATTTACGCGGTATTGCACTATCCCCGACGATAAGTCAAATATTAACCAGAAACAAAAGGTCACATTGGGAGACTTAAGTTCCTTTGCTTGTAGGTTAATTTCGAAATAAACCCCTTTTCACTAGGGCCAGATAAATGTATCGGCGACTATGCCACGAATTCAGAGCGGCTATTACCGAAATAGGCTAGTTGACATGTCAAATTGTAATAAACTAATGTTTATTCCGTATAGTATTTAGCAAAGGAAACCTAAATATATATTTTTCAATTCATAAAAGTGAAAGATGGCTGAACAAATTGAATTTGAAAATATGGTTTTTAATCTGTATTTCGAAATGCCTAAAACGCTGTCCGCCATTTTCGCTTATGATAGTGACGTCATCGGTCCTGTAAAGATAACTGAAAGTCTACTTTGACGTCTTCGAATAGTGCCGTCCCTCTCGATCTGCTGTCAAAGTATATTGGAGTGAGCGGAATGGCACTATACGACGGTCGAATTTCGAATGTTTACAGGTAATTCTACGTCACGCAACAGATTAGCAAAAGGCATAAATGGCGGACGGTGTTTTTGACTGTTCATGAAATTTCTAATTTTAAATTGCTGGAATTTAGATTTCTAGCTGTCACAAAAATACGAGACATTTTTTTAGAGCTAGTAAGATGAATATTAACCATTTCAAATATATTTCAAAACTGGGTCTACTAGCCTATATTGTGGTCTGACTGTGGCAATTAGAACCGAGTGATTTGTCAAATCACGGTCCGCTTAGCCGAGAACTGAGTCAATGAAAGCACACCCTTTACTCGAATTTGGTAAATCGCGGTTAGAACGCACTTTTTTTTCTATCAAATAGTTTAAATCTTGCAGAGTTACTCAGATAACTCACGAATGCAAGATCATATTTTGTTTTCTACGTCAATTCACTTTGTGACTTTGGTAGTTGGAAATTTTCACTCAGTAACGTCAGTAGAGTACTTTTCTGATATTAATTCACTGTTGTGAGGAGACTGAATGATAAATTGATATTCGAGTGCATTTTGAATGGTGCGAGAAAATTGTATGTGATTCGTGTTGGCGGGGTAAAAATTGGAGGAGTCTTGTGATTCATGATTTTTCGTTATTAACTTTTATTAAGTGAGTAATTCTCAAATCGCATCTTAGCTGCCGTGCGCAAATATATTTTCGTCACCCTAGGCCGTAAGTGGGATTTTCTGCCCGCTCCGCGGGGAGAAAACCTCACTTCCTGGCCAAGGAAGACGTAAAACTTCAGACAAACCGCGGGCGGTAGGTAATTCGTATTTTATTTTATGATCCTCTCCTTCGGTTCGGGCCACAAAACGACCCGGGCCATTCACGAATTCGCCGCCCCAGGTATGTAATGTGCTGTTATTTCATTTCGCATTGTGCGAAGTATTACTATTATTTAAAACTTCAGCTTTACTAAAACTTTCTTGTCTAATATGATTACGATTTGATGCTTTAAAAAAAGCAGTGATGCTTTCGAATGATATTATTTGGCGTACTCTATCGAATAATGTACAAAATAAATTATTGATGTTCGTGCAAAAAAAGTTTTATTTTTTGTATTTTACAATTTTGGCTTTGCAATTTAGTATTTGCATTTAAGAGTATTTGTTTTTACCATAACCCAAAGATAATCTACCTGGTGTTAATGTTCCATAGGTATAGCAGATATGGTGACAGGTGGGTGACATTTTTGACAGTTGGTAAATTAGTTTTGACAATTTGATTGATAAAAGCCGAAATTAGTGTATTTTGAGTTTTTCTGTCAACCTATTTTTAATGAATTGCTAGTGGTTCTATGCGCTGTAATACCTCGCGAATATGTTCTGAAATATTGAAATAAAATAAAAAAAAACTGATGTGACAAAAAAAACTAATTTAATAATTATCGAAACCTGCTCACAAAATTTCACGAGATCAGCTTAAGAAATGCGATCTGTAGTCGAAAACAGCAGAAAATCCGGAATTCGGACATATGAAATTATGCCCAAACAGAAACGGAAACGCTACGCTCGCTCAGTCAATAATACCAATTTGACTACTGTCAAAAATGCACTAATGTCTCCAAATTGTAACGATTCAAATATCCATCCATAATATATTTACATGGGATATTATATGTTAGTTTGTTTGATAAGTTGATAACTCCTCTGTATAGAATAATGGCCATAACGACACGATTTATGGAATAAACGTCATAACGAAACACTCTCATTCATCTATTAGCTATAGAATAGTTGCTAGTTTTGTTGAATCCATTTATAGTTTATGGTATTTGTATTCAAATTTATAGTCTCCACTTATAATATCTCCGTAAAGTTTCATACTTTATTTCTCCCTATTTCGTATAGTTCATTTCATATACCAAGGCCTGATTTAACTTGAGAATAAAGATGTTCCGTTCTTGAAAACTTTTCCCGATATGGAAAGATTCTCGAGAACGGTACATCTCTACTTGAGAACGTCATTAGGCGTTAACAATGGAACAAAATAAGGTAATAGCGACACTTTGAAAAGCTGAGGTCTTAAAGCAATTAGTCATCCAGAGATGGGACCTAGCTTTACGATTAAGAAATTAACTATACAACATAAAGACATTTTTACAAATTATAATATGGGATTTACTTGATTTTATTTTCGAATATCATTCACCTTAATTTTGGTTCTGGAATTGAAATTGGAGAGTACAGATTTATACAATACCCTAGTAATAGACTTTGGTCTTGTGTAAAAAGGCATTTTAGTAAAAATCACCACCTAACAATTAATCAATCGTCTGTTGACGACCTAAACTCACTAAGGAACAAATACCTATATAAAACAAATAAATAAAAAAGCTCGTATCTCAATTTCAATCAACTTATTAGATACGAGATAAGAGCAGTTACAGATATTTTATTGAGTTTTGGATGTCACCAGGCGTTATAGAGTATTTTGAATACATGGTAATATAATAAATACTTATTAAACTTGTTGAAGTTTGGGTATCATCGACACATAATGCAATAATGAACTTTACGTCAACCTACGCCGTAAGTTGGATTTTCTGCCCGCTACGAGGGCAAACCTCGCTTCCTGGCAAAGGCAAGGCGTAAAACTTTAGATAAACCACGGGCGGTAATTCGTAAAGCCCCAGATCACATATGGGGGCCATAACCCTCACCTTCGGCACGGCTCTTCAAAACACGAAATTCGAATTCACCGCCCTAGGTATGTAATGTGCTATTATTATTTAAGTAGCTTACTTACAAGGGCACTTTTGCATTTCACAACAGGCCACTGTTGAGAAGAAACGCCGAAAGAAACTCAACAGTCAGCTATTGCCTATGGCACAACTTAATAAATTCAGTAAGATATATTTTTAATTAGATCTGTGTAACTTCAGATATTAGAATCAAATGTCGATGTTATCCTAGCTCGATCTGTCTCATAGCTTCGAATAAATACCATTGTAGCTTCATGAATGTTATCATCATATCCCGGGACTTTCGGTGCACACATGATATGACTTAGTCGTCTAGTGCCAAATCATGTTTGCACCGAATACCCCGGGATACGGTTAATACATTTTGTATTTATTCTATAAGTACAGTCCGGTGTAAGAATATAGGTGCAATAAACTTTATTAAATATTATAACGTATTATAAGGGAAATTCCACGACAGAGAACACAAGTGAGAACACATTTATTCGCGTCTTTTTTTATTTATGACTGTCAGACATGGGATAAAAGTAACTTTTATTTAAAGATAAATAAACACTTAAGTTTGCAAAAGTACCCTGTGAAATGGTATATTGCATTACACTTTCGTAGGTTGATCCATAATAAGTAAATAAAGACGTTTATTGGTCCTATATACTTATGCTTGACTGTAGTCAGAAGATATCTACTTTAACAAAGAGTTCAAAAATATCTACACATGACCATTTTTAAAAGAGCGTGTGTAGATATTTTTGTAGTTATATCTGTGGCTGATTGTACAATAATAATGTTACATTAATAACTTTAACTTTTACATACGATTGTAATTTGGTAATCGGTATTTAAAGATAAATTGTAAATCTGTGCTTTGACTTAAAAATCTCACCTACTTATTTATATTAAATGTATGGCAGGTACATTCCAAAATGTCTTTTTTTACATTCTTAATATTCGCTCCCTAATTAACCCTTTGAACGCCAAGCGGCTAAGCAATAGGGGTGTAGACTAATGTTGAATTATCCAACGTACTGTAGTTATATGATAAAATTAGTTATAAAGAAAAAAAAAAGAAAAAGTAATAATATTATTAAGTAGGTAGGTAGGGTACGCAAAAATTTTGAAATTGTTTGCAAATTCCTCATAATTTAACAAAACAATAATTGTACGAAAACCATGAACTTAAACGCTCCTTTTCACTGTGAAAATGGCAAATGACTTATTGTTTAGGTACATACAAATATTGGTACCCATACCCACAAATGACATCACATGTATGCCATGCCATGGCCATTTGTATGTAGCGTTTAGCACTCCGTAGGAATGTTGAACTTTGACGGTCATTTCTGACTTTTAGAGCAGTCTAAGTGTACTTAGTAAGTTAGTCAATAAAAGGTAGAATCGATTAACATCCTCAAAAAAAATGTCTACACGCCTATTCATAGCGCCCCAGAACCTACAAAAAAGAACTCCACCATCAACAGGGATAAAAAAAATGCTTGTGGCGGTTTGAATTGATCATTGAAAATTTGACGGCTGTTGCCGACATTGGTTTCAGTGGAACAATTCTCCGCTGTCTGCCATGTAGCATTCTTGAGGTTAAGAGTTAAAAGCAATGACAGTATAATGAAAAAGAGCACTATAATTCAATGCAAGACTATAAGTAGGTACATTAAGTACTACCTACATCAAATTGGCTTCGTGTTTAACCATCAATTAAATAAACGCGTCAGACGTAAAACCGGGGAACTTGGAACATGCGGGGTAACTTTAAACAAGTCTGCTAAGAAATAATGTAAACGGCAAAAAAATACCCGTGTTGTTAGGTAGGTACTGGTAGTAAGATGGGTAGTAACACGGGTAACGAAGGATCATGAAATTACCTACCTTGAAATTGGTATTTCAAGTTAATAATTTACCCCTCGGTATCAATTCTTCCGTTTCACGACATTCTTAATACCTACTGACGTGAAATAATAGGAACTGAAAAACGAATATTTTTACTCATGAAATTAGTCCAGTAGCCTCATTTATACATTACATTAATATATTGAAATATAGAAAACATGCCTTAACCATGTAGGTTTTTACACATTACTACGTATATAATATATGTAATATTTAAACAAGTAATTGCAAATTACTTTAATGTAATAATTCACTTCGTAAGGGAGACGGGGGACAGAATAAATGCGGGGCTTTCAAAGACGGAAATAAGCGTAAAATGGCTTGACTTGACCCCTCTTGTCTCTTGTGCTTTACTAATACTTTAGTCGAAGTAAGAACGTATACTCGTATATGCTTTGTATCTGACCCGATCCCGAGAGGATAATAATCAAAGACAGTTGTAGTATCCTAATTAAGGCTTATTGGAATAAAAAAAAACTGGGATTGGAAGCTCTGATCCTAATCCATACAAGTATCTAAATCTACAGTCCATCGGGGTAACTTTGACCCTTCCGTATAACATTGGCCTACACTTCACACTGGCAGTTTAAAAGTGTTTTACTGCTACGGCGCATATATAATGTCCTTGGATTTGTAAAAAAAAACTGCCGTGTGTATGTTTGGTTCAAAGTTACCCCGATTGACTGTAATAGGTAACATAATTTATATTGATGCTTTCAGAATTCAATTTTGTTGGTAAAAAACAGAAGAAGGATTAATGTATATTATGGGATCGGGAATGCGTAGTGTTATTATAGTTCCAGTAGATGCTTTGTTGGGAGATAATCTCACTGTAAGATGTTTGTAAAATGTCATTGATTAAACAATAAATTCTGTGATACGTGGTAAATCGGTGTTATTTTTTACGACCATTTTAGGGCGCCCTCTTGATATCCAATCGAATTATATTGGAATGGGATAAGGTCAGTCGGGACTAGGGCATGCAATTCCGGAATTGGTTAGTATGGGCAGTATCACTTTCAAGAAAAGAGCGTACAGTCGAGTTCATTCACATCTACACACTTACGAGAACAAAAATATCTGAACACGACCTTATTGTTAGGAGTATAAAGTCGTGTTCAGATGTTTTTGCTCTCGTAAGTGTGTAGATGTAAATGAACTCGACTGTACCTACCTACTCCCAACTGAAAGGCCGGCAACGCACTTGTGACTCCTCTGGTGATGCAGGTACAGACACCTGCGACGGTAGTCGCTTCCCATCAGGCGATCCGTTTGCTAGTTTGCCCCATATGACATAAAAAATAAAGAAAAACCGGCCAAGTGCGAGTCGGACTCGCGCACCGAGGGTTCCGTACAAACACTTTCCATCCCTAAGTGTTTAAGTTAAGTTTGCACCTGGTATGTATTGCGCCCCATATAAATTAGGTGCAAACTTGCAAAGTTAGGTATTAAAAAAAAACTACTTACTAGATCTCGTTCAAAATAATTTTCGTTGGTAGTTTTTATAGTAATGTACATCATATGTTTTCTTTAGATTTTTCATTTTCTTATTTTAGAAGTTAGAGGGGGGGGACCAACTTTTTTCCACTTTGGAAGCGTCTGTCACGCAAACTATTCGGTTTAGAAAAAAAATATTTTAGAAACCTCGATATCATTTTTGAAACCTATCCATAGATACCTCACACGTATGTGTTTGATGAAAAAAAAAATTTTGAGTTTCAGTTCTAAGTATGGGGAGCCCCAATATTTATTTTTATTTTTTTTATTTTTGCATCAAAATCTTAATGCGGTTTACAGAATACATCTACCTACCAAGTTTCAACAGTATAGCTCTTATAGTTTCGGAAAAAAATGGCTGTGACATACGGACGGACAGACAGACAGACATGACGAATCTATAAGGGTTCCGTTTTTTGCCATTTGGCTACGGAACCCTAAAAACTGCCCCTGCAATTGCAATTGCAAGCCCTAGTCGGGACAAGTGCGTCATCGTTCGATCCATATCGAAGATTTTACATCTTGATCGTATACAACCAAGCGTGGTTGATCAAGATCGATAATGTAGCGACATTAGTTGGCAAAAGTATAAGATGGCTTTAGAAGTATAGGTAACATCTGTACTTTCCGATATTTCGATACGGCAGGTCCTAGAGCTTCCAATCCGGGTTTTTTTGTATGGAATCAGAATCTAGCGCACTCTTCCTGTCTGACCTTATAAGTATATACTCGTACACGTGCGGCGCTGGCATACACGTAATACAACTTTGCCATGGCGTGGCGAAACAGAGCTTTAAAGAAGAGGACAGCAACATCAGCAAAGGAACTGAATACATTAGGGAGACACCTTAATATCGAAGACATCGATACTATATAATATACCTATAATTATGTAGCTGCTTTGGTAAGTATTTACTTTCTCTAGGTTCAGAAGGGGAAACAGAGGTGAGCTCGTACAGTCCTGGTAACACTGATCAGATAACTATACCTATAGCTCTTAGTTTAACTTCTAGTCTCTAAATTGTGTGAGTGCAACGCGCTTGTGATATTCCTGCCGTTGGTAGCTAACTACTTAACATTGGGCGGGCCGCATGCTTATTTGCCACCCTCATAATAGCTAAAAAAAAACCTAATCCTAAGTGTTTCTTCCAGAACTTGATGTTATTAGATTCATCCTACTCGGAATTGATAGCATTTTCAACGTAGGTAGGTAAAGAATAAAAAAATGACCCAAAATTTGTATGGTTCCCACTACGTAACGCTCGTGCCAATAAAAAAAGCACACATTCAAACGTGACATTTGGGAACTATTATATTAATCTGTGATTTGGGACACTTCGTATATTCATCACATTGAAAATGTTATCGATTCTGAGTAAGATGAAAAGCAAATGCAAGTTCTGTAACAAACAGGGATAAATCCCGAATCCCGTTTTTGGAAAACGCTCTAGTTTTTTTTTATGATGTGTTTTACTGTTTGCACCTCAGCACCACAGGTACATCGAGGGGAGTCTACCCATCCGCAACGATGTTTATACTGACCACATCGACCGTGGCCTGTGCGCAGGCGATTTAGGTTGCACCAATCACGTCTCGGCAGCTCAGCTCCCTCGAGTTTTTGCCCCGGTGTAATTTGGTTCCCGAATTTGTCACCCATTATCGAGTGCCAGGCTTGTAACCATTCCCGCCTGCCATCAAAGCTTTCTCGCAGTAGCGTCGCAGCTATCTTGTATGCCGGAGACCTGGATTTCAAACGGGGTTTGGCGGGCGCCGTAAACTCTGCGGTCAGCGGAAGAGTGGGGGTACCCTTAATCTTCGTAACTTCACGTAATAACGCTTCTTTCCTTCTTAAGTCTGGCGGCAGGATTCGGCAAAGCACGGGTAGCCAATGGCACGGAGTTGACCCCAGTGTTCCGGAAATGCAACGCATGGCCTTGTTCAACTCGACGTCTACTTTATTTGTATGTAAGCTACCCAGCCATACGGGAGCGCAGTATTCTAACGCTCTAGTAGACATACTCTAATAAAATTTGCATTTGGCCCGCGATCCATCCGGGATACTCAAGTAAACGGATTTCTGTTATCAAAACACGTTATCCTTATCGGCCATACGCCCTTATCAGTGATAACACTCCCTAAACTTTGACAGTGTGTCGGTGACTGTTCTCCTGATATGGCGGCAGAGGTACTTTTTATTGATTATTTGTGCTTGTAAAAGGAAAGTGACTAATTGGATTGTTAAAAATGTGTTGAAATTAATAAACTGTGTCAGGTTTTAAATATATTGTTCAGAATTGTCGGTAAGGCAGGGCATGTGCAACTTCTAAAACGGTGTAGTTGTAACTGATAGCGTCATCATGAATCAGAAATAGCCAAACATGATCGATTTTTATCTGTTCATGGTTCATGTAATAAGAATAGGTACATACATTTTCGATACAAATAAGACGAATATTCGGAGTAGTTCATTAAAGTGTTACCAAACCGTCCTAATTTTTCTAATTACAAACCATTGAATGACGTTTGTGAATGACTTATTTTTTGCGAATTAGATAATGTTCTGATAATATTATTTTTCAAATGTGATACCATAACAGTTTTCAGCCAACTCGATTATACGTACATGCACTTGTAAAAACACTATTAGGTATTTCACTTTAAAAGCTGTTTAATTATTCAAAAATATTGTCTCTCGTCCTTATTATGTTTTATAGAAGACGAGTGAAGTCAATTTATATTTCCATTTCAGTTAGATTCAAGCGTTAGACGTATTTAAAGGAGTGGTTTTAATTGTTTGAATATTACAACAGTAATACAACAACGGAAGGATTTTGATAACGTTGTTATTAGAGGGTAAGTTTCGTTCTTGGTTTAAATCACCCAAATACATAGTAGGTAGGTAATGTTCATTATTCACACTTTCTTATGCAGCGTTAGTCTATAGTTTCCATTCGGTTCAATTTCATTTTACCCTGTTAGTATTTGACCTGTCCCTGCAGTCAATGAGTGCATATTCAGGCCTCAGGTAATAACTAATACTTTGAGAACACACTTCCACGCCGCTATCAGAATTGAGTTTACTTCCATGCAACCCTGTGTCACCATGAAAAAAGCCACCCATTTTTACAACGATTTTCCTTCTAGAAACTTGCCGCTCTGAGCATTAGCTCATTTGTTTTCGTCCGTGTTTAATGCAGGGATCAGGGGTAAAACTGGGTTTGGGTCTGGTTCAGGAATAAAAGTATAGTGACCCACAGAGAACGTACACCAACACATTGGCGGCATCACAATCTGAAACTTTCACCTCATCATTACTTGAAATTGTCATTTACAGTGATAGCACCCATGTTCGTGCACGTACCCTATCATGTGGTCTCAATTTTTTTTTTCTATCGGCAACTCGGGACGAGGAAATTGCATGACAAATACGAACTTGTATAGGTTGGCGACAGCTTCTAATGAACATCTTTAGTAGAAACTGGGCTCGTGCTTTTCGTCTCGCCCCACCTCGCTGATGGAAAAACCTTGATTGTCAAAGGTCCTTCGACGTGACCCTACAAAAAATTGAAGTCTTCAGGCCCTCAGCCCGTCTAACACAACTATGCTTCACGAGTTGTCGCGCACCATAGCGTGATCTGTCACCATCTCACAGTACTGCATAGAGAGAGATGGATAAATATCTCGCGTGAGAAAGAGTCACTTATCATTATCACGGTTGTGTTAGAGGTGTATGAGTTAACGTGATCGTATTCGCTAGCGACAGCGTAAATCATTTGTATGGAGAATTGTATAGCGCCCTAGCGATTACATTGTAAAACTACAATTTTCCATACAAATCCTTTACGCATTCGCTAGCGAGTACTGACACTGTAAACTCATGGTAAGGATACATGAAAGATTCTTTCGCTTCGCTACTCTTTAGACTATTGGCAAAATAATCACCGCACGTATATTTCAGACTGCTTACGCACCTGGAAACATGGAAGTTGGCGAGGATGGTGAAGTCAAAGGCTTCGAGTTCAATGACCAGAGCATCCGAAGGGGGTTCATTAGAAAGGTAATTTAATAATAATATAATAAATTCTTTATTTAAATTGACCCTTTCATCTTTACGTGACCTGGTCATATCTGTCGTAGAGCCGATGACCACTGGGGCAAACAAGCTCTAGAGTCGGTAAACGTAGTGTAGGGCGCCCTGTAACAAGGTGGAGCGACACTGGAGTACTGCGTAGGAGGAGAGCTGGAAATCGAACCCAGTGGCGTGCCATGGGAGAGGCCTATGTCCAGCAGTAGACTGATAAGGGCTGATGATGATGATTCTTTACTTATTACTCTAAAATTCTATATTTGTATTGAACATCAGTTTTCTATGGAGATTGATTTCAGGAAAAATCTTAATAGCGCGATGCAAGATCGTCTTTTAATTTTCCAGTCTGGCGTCAACTATTGGTCATCATTTCTTTGAGCTCTCATCACGCTGAGGCGGCTGGTTGATAAATGAGAGCAACATTTTTATCATCACCCGACTGCTCATGACAGGGCTTAGAGAATAAAAACAAATTGAAATTGAAAATATGATTTTGATTTTGTGTTTTAAAATGCTTAAAACGCTGTCCGCCATTTTCACCCATGATAGTGACGTCACTAATCCAGTAAAAAACAATCTTAAACTAAAAACGTCATAGGCATCATCATAAGAGATAAGAGTCTATTACTGGTATTTATTTACGGAATCGCCTACGTCACGCTAAATACAAAAATGGCGGAAGGCGTTTTTGTCCGTTAATGAAATTTCTTCAATTATTACAATTTAGCTTTCCAGCCCAATAATAATAATAAAAATAATAATAATAATATTGTCCAAACCCTGTACTAGAAAACAACACCCATAAAATGTACTTTGACCGCGCAATACTAACTGACAGGACCACACACTTCAACCGACCTGATATAACTCTGACAGACAAATTAAACAAAACCTTATTGATATTGCTGTCCCATAATCTCCAAAAAACAGTAGGTAACTGAAAAACTTCATAAATATAGTAACCTTAAAGATGAAGTAATCAGAATCTGGAAACAAGAAAAAGTTTATATTGTCCCAATAGTTTTATCAACCACAGGCGTCATTCCTAAACACCTCCATCACAGTCTGAAACTCGTTGACCTGAAACAGAGTACATACATGCAGCTACAGAAGGCTGCTATACTTAATACTTGCCGAATAGTTCGAAAGTTTTTACAAGTTGACGAATATTAAGCTAAGAAAATATTTTGTTATCTACTTGGCATTGTCCCGTAGATAACATAAATCGCCAGCTCAGGCTGAGAAATAAAAAATGTAAAAAACAAATAATAATAATAATAAAATCTTTATTCATGAAATCATAGTAATAACAATTGGCATAAAAAATATATATATTTTTAATGCTACCAAGATATTTATAAAACATTTTAAATATATTTCAAATATGGGTTTAGATTAGAAGCCTATTAGGATGTAGAACTCTTGTAATTGAAAAGTGCTATGACTTAATCTGTATTTTATTTCTTCCAGGTGTACTCCATTCTGATGTGTCAGCTGCTGGTAACCTTCGGGTTCATCTGTCTTTTCGTCTACCACGAGCCCACCAGGAGATGGCTCGCTGCCAACATGTATATGATGTATGTAGTACAGTACCAATGTCATGAAATAAACCATTTTTTGGTCTGGGCATTCCTCCAGAACTTTGGGCATATTATTACTTCCAAGAAAGTTAGGAAGATTTTTGTTCTTAATTTGTCGGTATTTAGTAATTTGGTTTTTGTAAGTATTGCATTGAATAGTGAATTTTAGGATTTTCTATATACATTGCATATATTATTTTATGGACTTAACCCATACTTAACCTTATATTAATATAATATCTTATGTACATAAATAACTACTCCTGGATTACTGGTCCAACGTCTCATCCTCTCGACCACACTTACAACAGGAGAGGTATTGATTACTTCGAAAGGCTTTGTTAAATGTTTAATGCTGAATATATTGGTCATATTTCCACCACCATCATGTCTTTCGATAAAAAAAAACCGCAGTCGAAATATTTCATCCGTTTGGGAGCTACGATGCCACAGACAGACACACAGATACACAAATACACATGTTAAACTTATAGCACCCCTCTTTTTTCGTCGGGGATTAAAATGGGATGGTTTGAGGCCAACGTTCAATAACATTGTCTTCTCACCTAATCTACTAGAACAGGAGAGGTATTGTTTACTTTAAAAGGCTTTAAGTGAAAGTGCTAATAATCGATCTGTATTTCCAGGTGGATAGCACTAGCCGTGACGTTCGTTGTGATGATCGTGATGGCCTGCTGCGAGAACGTGCGGCGGACGACTCCGATGAACTTCATCTTCTTGGCTATTTTCACTATCGCTCAGAGCTTCCTGCTTGGAGTCGTGGCCAGCACCAGCGCTCCAGAAGCGGTAAGAATATTATCTCCAACATGTAATGAAATGTCGTCATAATGTGCGTTATAACAGACTTCGAAGTATCACGTTTTGGGCGGAACAATTTGAGAGACCTGCGAAAGAATTTCATACGAAATTGAAGGCCTAAGCTGGGAAGTATTTTTTTTAAACATGGTCTGTGTTCATGAACAGGTTTATTGGTGTTTTTTTTATGTCATTGCATATGTTTGAGAAAATAACTATACATACCTAGCTTTGAAAAGAGCTTGCCGCGGCTTAGTAAATCTATCTAGCCTCTAATACCTACTCACCAGGCAACTCCTTCTTTCCCGGTATCTGCCAAAAGACGTGCAATGCTGGACGAAGGCTTTCCCAAGGAACTCCACGTCGACCGGCCCGGTTGGAAGTTCAATCTTGAACAGCTCAACGTTTTGTCGTCATATCCGGAATTGATCAGATGTTGAGAGCTTCCTGAAAGGATTTTTGGTCAAAACAGCGCTCCAAATGGGCTATGGAAATGTATAAAGTAGATTAATGCACGACGTTGCAAACTGAACTGGCGGCCCTGAGATCGAATCTCAGCAAGGGTATATAATTGTGTGATCCCGGATGTTTGTTCCTAGGTCATATTGTGAATGTTATTCAATTATTGATCAGGACTAAAGGTCACCTCCAGTTATTATAATGCGTTTTCGACTTTTCAGGGACAGTTTATTTATTTATTTATTTATTTATTATTATCCGACACACCAACAAAGTACAAGGCTTTACATGTAAAAAATATCACTAAACACTAGGAGCACTTCTAGCCCGCACCTCAATGACAGATGTGCAACAGCATTTTTACAATTATTGGACTGGTTGGCAAAAAGGTACATAAATACTTAACTTAATCTAAAGTAACTAATTACAGAGAAAAAAATAAATTAATAAAAATAAACAAATCTTGCGACTACCTACAACGATCCTTACAATCACATAAAAATAGAAAAGGAACTATTACGTGTCACTAGCTTTCGAAAGCAGTCTACGCCTCCAGCAACCGATACTGTCAGAGTAGACATCCAGATCATGCACAATTTGCAGCGTATTGTATCGTTTCTGTATTCTGTTTAGGACGGAAAATTTACCTAAATTTGTTTTCGCTAGCTTTGGTCGGAAAGTGGTGATGCGTGAGGGTCTAACATTAGCACTAGGTACAATAAAGTTAAAACTCTCTAGGACGCGACCTTCATTAATTTCCCCATTTATCACTTTGTGTAGCCAAACAAGATCTAAATAATCTCGTCTCTGTTGAAGAGTGCACATATTGAAATGTTCAAGTCTTTTCTCGTAACTGGTGCGATTTGTGACGTTTTTAGAACGATCTTTATAGGCTATATCCGAGTAAAAGAGCGCTGGATCCTCTCCAAACGGTCGATATGAACTTGGTATGATGGATTCCAGACTTGACTACCATACTCAATTCGCGATCTCACGAAGGTGTTATAGAGCGTAGTGAAGGTCTTACAGTGTTTGAAATTTTTAGAAACTCTCTTGATGAAACCTAGCATTTTCAAACTCCCCTGTATCACGTTATCAATGTGGCTGATGAAATTTAGTTTACTGTCGAGTATAATACCTAAATCCCTGATATTATTGACCTCCTCTAATATAGTATCTTTAATTACATAATTACTCTTAATGATGTTCTTTTTACGGGTAAACTTAATATGTTGACATTTAGAGGCATTAAGGACCATATTATTGTCGTCACACCAACATTGGATATTGTGCAAGTCACTCTGCAGAAGGTGAGCATCGTTAGGACACTTTACTTCTCGATAAAGTTTGAGATCATCAGCGTATAGTAAGAATTTGCTGTGTTTTACTACATTAACTATGTCATTTACAAACAGTACGAAAAGCAAAGGTCCCAGATGCGAACCTTGAGGCACTCCCGAGGGCGCAACATAATATTCTGATTGAAACCCGTCCTTTACGACTCTTTGTCTCCTACCAGTAAGATATGATCTAAGCCACGCTAACAATTCACCAGAAACACTAAAATTGCGAAGAAGTTTTTCCACCAGTATGTTGTGATCGACTTTGTCAAATGCGCTACTAAAGTCCGTGTAGATAGCATCCACCTGTAACCTAGAGTCAACCAGAACAGAAATGTCACTGACATAGGTAATTAAATTAGTCACTGTAGATTTACGAGCCACGAAACCATGCTGTAAAGGGGAAATTTGTTCTTTAACGTGCCAGGCTAGTCTTGGATAGATCAGACTCTCAAATAATTTCGAGAAGGTACTGAGTATAGATATTGGTCGGTAGTTATTTACTTGTGTCTTGTCACCCTTTTTATATACCGGGACGATGTTAGCCTCTTTCCACACTGCGGGAAATACCGATGTTTCTAAAGATTAGTTATGTTCTGTAACCGATTACTTCGTTGTGGACATTCCAAAATCTCATCATTCATCAATTATACTTCATCATCGTTTTCTTTCCCACAGGTGATGATGGCCGTAGGAGTGACGGCAGCGGTGAGCCTGGCTTTGACGCTGTTCGCGTTCCAGACAAAGTGGGATTTTACCATGATGGGGGGATTCCTCCTCTGCATGACAGTCATTCTCTTAATTCTTGGTATGTTATCTTGATCACGCCACTCTCAATAGGCATTTATAACTGACTTCAAAAAGAGGATCTTAGTTCTTCGGGATTGAAAACTATAGTTTAAATCGATATTTTCTGATGAGAGTAGCAAATTGTTGAATTGGCAACGTTATCTTCAACCATACAATACAATACAATATAATGCTTGATTGCACACAAAAAAATTGTACAAATTAAACACGGATACAATAATTTTAATAACGGGAGACAAAGGCGGTCATATCGTTTAAGAGCCACGACCTTTGGATAGTGGATTTGATAAACTGCACAATGGTGATGCAGACGGCGATGAGAACCAAATAATCATCAACAGATAAGCAAGTTAACATAACGATAGATATACCGGCGCGAATTAATTTTTGAGGATCTACGCTAACTTAACTCTAGCAAATGTATGAATCAAGTTATTTAAACATGTAATTGACGTCATCTCAATTAAAATAAACATTGGCTTAACCTGACTTGGAATGTGCGGGAAAAAATTTGTAATATTACCAGATAAGGTCTTCTTGTACGTACATACCATTATCAATTCTGTGAAACGATCGGACTTTAAACCAGTAACTTTCCTCAGGTATCGCTGCCATCTTCATCCGCAGTAACATCCTTCAGCTGGTCTATGGCTGCATCGGAGCCCTCGTCTTCTGCATGTACCTGGTCTACGACACCCAGCTGATGATGGGCGGCAAGCACAAGTACAGCATCAGCCCCGAGGAGTACATCTTCGCCGCCCTCAACTTGTACCTGGACATCGTGAACATCTTCCTGTATATTCTGATGATCATCAATGCTGCTTCCAAGTAGCACTAGGATTCAATAGTGACTAGTTTTTAAGTTACCATAAGTCAAGATTGAATAAATTTTAATTTAAGTAATATCTTAGTTTTATTATACAAGTGAATTGTTTGCGGTGAATTCTTAAAAGGAATTTGTATTCCCTGAATTGTGACTTATATGATTATGGAGCCCATCGCTAAAGTAGATAAATTATTTGTTCTACAATTTAGAACATTATACATCATTAGAAACATCGAACATCCGATTCAGTATCCCAGCCAGAACAATATGACTGTGAAGTTAGTATATAGTGGTCTAGACAGTGGCGTGGCATTTTAGGGCAAGTCCGGATCTATTTTAGGTTACTTTAAAATGGGCAAGCCGGTGGAAATCGGTTCCTACGGGACGCCACTCCACTGCTAGACAGTCATAATCTCGTGGTTTTTCCAATACAAGGCGATAAACAACTGAAAAAAACTGTTTGTGAACAACACCGAGAAATTTCTCAGAATGCAAAATACCGGCTCAGTATAAATATAAAAATATAATGCAAGAGCGATAGTTTACAGTGCTGTTATTGTTTTTGATGTGCTACCAAAAATCCCAACCCGATTCGTCTCCGGTGACGTCATCGCGTCGCGGGGTTCCTTAGGCAGGCGCGGCTCACTCCGCGATTTACGGTCTTCGCTATAAGTAGGGCTGCCATCTCTAAATTCGCGGAACCCGGACAGACTATAAAAAGCCAGGAGTAAATCGCATTTTTTCCCCGGACATGTCCGAAAATAATATAATTGAAATACAATCGCTTTATTTTTAAACGGTTTTATTTAGCTTGCCCTGTTTGTTTATTTATTTGGGTCAAATCTAGTAATTGAAATTTGACCCCCTTCCTGTTCACGTATTGATCTGAAATTTGGTACGCATCTTTAGTTTTGGTGACAATATATGTTAATATATTCAGTATCATTGTAAATACAAGATGGCCGCCGCTACAAAATGGCGGATTACATATTTAATCACTACTTCCTCAATATGGGTATCAAATGAAAGGGCTTGATTAGTAGAATAGAGTTCTTCATGAAAATAAAATGAAAATCTAATATGGCCGCCAATAAAAGGGCAGGTTACTTTTTCTTTACATATAACCCCTTCAGTATCAATAATATCAAATATCAATAGTATCAAATAGAAGGTCTTGACTAGTAGAATAGATTGCACTATAAAAATAAATGAAAATCCAATATGGCCGCCAACAAGATGGCGGGTGTTTTTTTTTCATTACTCCTTCAATATGGGTATCAAATGGAAGGGCTTGAGTAATAGAATACTGTTATATGCTTCGACAAATTTAAAATCTAAGATGGCCGCCGAAAATACCAGATTTCAATATGGGTATCAAATAAAAGGTCTCGACTAGTAGAATAGATTATACACTATGAAAAATACATGAAAATCCAATATGGCTGCCAACAAGATGGCAGGTGATTTTTTTTCACTACCCCTTCAATATGGGTATCAAATGGAAGGGCTTGAGTAATAGAATACTGCAACTTACCTACTGTACTGCTTTGACAAAAATCATCATATATACATCTAAGATGGCCGCCGGAAATGCCAAATTTAATCATTGTTTCAATATGAGTGATGGATATCAAATGAAAGGGCAAGTCGAAAGCTGCGTAGTGGTTCATAGAGTTTAAAGCAGTCAATACTTAACAGTAATATGAATGATGAAATTTAGGCAACTCATCAATACAAAGAACTTCGTCAACTTAGGATCGGAGCTCAAGCATGGATCTTGGTCCAACCCAAGTCAAGATTGTGTATCGTGTCTGACTGTGTGGCGTTACGGGGGCTAAAAATGAAACGTCGTTAGCGGTACACCGCCCAAGTTAAGGTTAAACGTGCCAAGAACTGTGTGGCATTTGAGTGAATATAAATTATATGTCATAAGCATTTTCTCCTCAAGACTTGGACACATCTTGCTGTAGCCTTTCCCCTCTATTGGACCTCTGGGGGGTTGACCGTTTTATCGTCCATTACTCGTGGAACAAAATGTTTAATAACAATAAAACAAAAACAAACAAAAGTTAAACAGAAACAGCAACATAACGAAAAAGGGGCTTAATAAATATACATACATACATAGACTGCTAAACTTATAACCCTTCCCTTTGGATTTGCCGTAGTCGGGTAAAAAAGCGAAAGAAAAGTATAGAGCAAAACGAGCAAAAGAGAGTGAAATTGAACCTCACAGTCGACTACACAAAGGGGGAAAGGTAAACGGTTAGCGTCAGAGACACCTGAGTAACATGAGGCCAGGTTGTTAGGCCAACGTGAGAGACAAAGGGATCTGGTAGCGCCCGAAACACCAGAGTAATATGAGGCCAGGATAACAGGGCAGCGTGAGAGAGAAAAAGAGCTCGTAGCGTCAGAAACACCTCAGCAACGCAAAGTACGGTTAAATAACCAACGTGAGCGTAGGTACCCTGCAATGCAGAACTGGAAATCATCTGCAAACATTTTATGTAACAAAATTAAAAACTAAAAACTTGAAAATAAAAATTGAGTAAAAAACTTTTTTTAAGTTAAACGCTTTTATTGAAAATTTACTAAAAGGTAATAAATAATTCGGTAGGTCCTAGGTACCAGACATCACACCACTCTTCTCATCCATCTAGGGCATTGATCAGACAAAAAATAAAAATCGTTGGGCGTGTGAAAATTCTATCAAGTCAACCGTACCTATTTACTCAGACTTCGCGCGCCCAACGATTTTATTTTTTGTCTGATCAATGCCCTAGATGGATGAGGAGAGTGGTGTGATGTCTGGTACCTAGGACCTACCGAATTATTTATTACCTTTTAGTAAATTTTCAATAAAAGCGTTTAACTTAAAAAAAGTTTTTTACTCAATTTTTATTCATTCACAAAAAGTTTTTGAAAAACAATTGCTTTATTTTTCATTCACATAAAGGGTTTTCCCCGGACACTTATTGAAAACGGTCCCCGGACGGCCTCCAAACTAGGACAAATCTGGGGAAACCCGGACAGATGGCAGCCTACAGCTAGCTTAGCATGGTATAAGAAAACAAGGTATGGCACTCTGGCTAGTGAGACTATACGTCACTGATTAGCTGCCGCTTTATGGTAACAAAATATTTATAAGGAAAAAAAATTATACCTTTATGCATTACGATTGTAATGTTCTTTGACTAACTTTTTTTTTTTAATCATATAATTTATCTTTTATTAATAATAATAATGATCGCGATGTAGTAGCAGTTGACAAAGGCCTCACCTCTCTCTCCTTAGCGAACGAGATCTGCCGCAAGCCAAAGGTGCTTAGCACCGATGACCGCAGGGCTGTATGGAAGAGCAAGGAGCTACACGGGCGGTTCTACAAGGCCCTTAGGGTTGGGTCCCGTGGTACTAAGGAGCTCCTCCTCATTCACACGACCATTTGCCAACAAGTCCGGCGGAACAGGGGGTCTATCTCGGCTGCCTGGATTGACTATAAGAAGGCCTATGATTCGGTGCCTCATTCATGGCTGGAGAGGATCTTAGAGCTGTATAAAATAGATACAGCTCTAAGATCCCTATTAAGCTCGTGTATGAGGCAGTGGACCACAGTCCTTCGTCAACCAGGTGGCGAAGATGGCCCCCCTGGCCCGCAGGACTTGATAAGGATTGAGAGAGGTATTTTCCAGGGTGACAGTTTGAGTCCTCTGTGGTTCTGCCTAGCCCTGAATCCGCTCAGCACTCTGCTGAAGGATTCAGGACTAGGTTGCCGACTTCGAAGAGGAGGTGAGGCCATTTCTCATCTGCTATACATGGTGATCTTAAGCTGTATGCACCAAAACGCCAGGATCTGATGGAACTACTGGAAGTAACAGAAACTTTCAGTAGCGCCATCAAAATGGAGTTAAGTGTAGACAAATGTGCGGTCATGCATGTACAGCGGGGGAAAGTCGTAAATTCCGCGAACTTACAACTTTCTGAGACAATGTCCCTCAGGTCTATCTCCGAAGCTGAAACCTACAAGTACCTTGGTATGTCACAGTCATTGGGTATTGTGGACGGAGACATTAGGCAGGCGTTGAAGGAGCGTTTCTTTTGTCGCCTGACAAAAGTACTTAACAGTCTTCTGTCCGGTGGCAATAAGGCGCGTGCCTTCAACGCTTGGGTGATGCCTCTGCTCACTTACTCCTTTGGCATACTAAGGTGGACTCAGACTGAGCTGGACGCCCTGGATACGAGGGTCCGTCAGCTGCTCACTACACACCGCATGAGGCACCCACGCTCGTCAGTTATGAGAATGTACATCCCGCGTAAGTGTGGAGGCCGTGGCTTTTTAAACGCCAAGGACCTCCATAACCGCGAGGTGTGCAGTCTTAGGGATTATTTCCTAAACAACGAGTGTGAGATTCATCGCGATGTAGTAGCAGTTGACAAAAGCTCCTCTCTCCTTAGCAAACGAGAACTGGCGCAGACCAAAGGTGCTTAGCACCGATGACCGCAGGGCTGTATGGAAGAGCAAGGAGCTACACGGGCGATTCTACAAGGCCCTTACGGGGCCCGATGTAGATCTGCTCGCGTCGGTGAACTGGCTACGCTTCGAGGATCTCTTCGGGGAAACCGAAGGTTTTGTCTGTGCAATTGCGGACGAAGTAATGATGACGAACAATTACCGGAGATATATTCTGAAGGACGGTACGGTCGACATTTGTCGGGCCTGCCGCCGTCCCGGTGAGTCACTCAGGCATATAATCTCCGGTTATTCTCATCTTGCTAACGGCGAGTACTTGCACAGACATAACCAAGTAGCCAGGATCATTCACCAGCAACTTGCTCTTCGATACGGTCTTGTGGGGTCAGAGGTGCCGTACTATAAGTACGCACCTATGCCAGTTCTCGAAAATGGTCGTGCCACGCTCTATTGGGATCGATCTATCATCACGGACAGGACTATTGTAGCCAATAAGCCTGATATCGTGTTGGTAGATCGATCTAAGCGCCAGGCAGTGCTCGTCGACATCACCATCCCGCATGACGAGAACCTAGTGAAGGCCGAGAAGGACAAACTCAGCAAGTACCTTGACTTGGCTCACGAGGTGACCGCCATGTGGGATGTTGACTCGACGATCATTGTCCCGATAGTCGTTTCGGCGAACGGTCTTATAGCGAAGAGTCTCGACAAACATCTTAAGAGACTCTCGCTAGATGGCTGGATCAAGGGTCAGATACAGAAGGCGGTACTCCTGGACACGGCGCGCATTGTCAGGAGGTTCCTCTCTTTGCAGCCCTAACCACCGGTAGCCTGGGCCCTGCCCCGCTGCCGGCGGCACCCTAGGTTAGGTTTTTTATAATGTATTTTTATTTTGTAATTAATTTAATTGTATTTTACTTTTTATATAAATTTATTGTTAAAAACCTACTTAGCCTAAGAAGAAAGATTAATAAAGGAGATAATAATAATGAACATAAAACCGTAAATAAAAATTATTACCTACTTTTATTTTGTCGTTATCATTGATTTAAAACACTTAGTTTTATGAGATTCATTTTACACCTTTCAAGACGGACGATTTTGTCCCCTCACTCTTTTAAAAAAAGAACTTTATCATAGAAATAGACACAAATAAAAATAATTGTGGATTTGAATATTTTTTTATGTCGGAATAGGTATGCAATATAAGTATTTAATAATTGTTGCATGGAGAATGAAACTAAATACATTTTTTTTTTACATTTTGGTTCAACGTAGCTCATTAAAACAGGTTTTTAAAACAAAACACTGAACATTCATAAATAACTACGGAACTCTGTGTACGATAACGGCGCGCTTGACAGAGCTATTTTAAAAATGCGCGAATATCTAATGATCTACATATAGAAGTGCTAGGTATATAGCTAGCGTACTATGTTATTCGACATCAGTACAAGATTCGCAAGCGAGTTGAGCTCACGGACATTTTCGTTAATATTGTGTGCGTGTTTTGTTTCGATAAATTATGTCACGTGTTTTTGTTGTGAATGTGATAATTTGATAAAGCTGTGATAACATTTATAAAACAGTAAGTAATGCTTGTAATGTAACATGATTACATGAACATGAATATTTACATGTAGTTTTAAGTTGTTTTGGCGTTATCGATTAGATTTTGTTAGCTATTTTGTTTTTATTAAATTAAATATTTTTTTTAATAAAAAATATTGGGAAATAGGTAACAATGTTGTAGAAATAAATGTACATAAAGTGTACTCGGTTAATTCCGAATGTCGGTTAATTCCGAAAATTACTGATATCTAATAAACGGGGTAACATGTTTTACGCTACTTAGCAACATTTCTTCTTACTGTAGAAGTGTATAGTATCTGAGGAAGTGTTGCTAGGGCAAACAATGTTACCCCGTTTATTAGATATCAGTAATTTTCGGAATTATCCGACATTCGGAATTAGCCGAGTACAAAAGAAAAATATTTTTATAAATATCTAATCTTATTCATCATGATTTATGACTTCTATTAAATTGATGTGTACCGGTGTCTACCAATGTTATTAATTAAATTATTGTATTATTGTTATTTTTTTATATTGAATTGATATTTAGAATTTATGTTACTGACATTGCGCATTATTAGTAAGTAGATCTTACGATGCCTATGTAAAAAAAAATTTGCACGCCATCTTATGGTATGAACAAGTACCTAATGGGATTGTCATATATAGAAATATAACACCAATGTAACCTTTGTTTATGCAAATAAATAAATAAATAAATAAAATAAAATAAAATACCGCACAGCTCAAAGCTGGATCCGCTGAAAGTATAGAATGAGATTATTTTTTATTGAAGCATAACGTCTCTTAGCGTAATCCAAATGCTTAAATAAAAGCGAAAAAAAAAGATAAGACGTGGGTGCTAATCCCGCTCAAAACATACAATTGTTATTTTTTCACTTCAATATAAACAATAGTACTTACATTACTGCAGAGGCCGCGAAATAGGGGATTGTTGGCCGAGTAGTAATAGACCATCTAGAGATACGAGGCCGACAATCCCTGTTCGCGCCGAGGCTTGTATATGTATAGTGCTTTTCTCTAATAAATCCAAGGAAATAATATAAATGTTCAACTTATATTTACTACTCCCGCCAGCTTTACTTTTTTTCAAATTAATTTTTTTAAGCTGTTCGGATTAATGTTTTTGCCACCAAATGTTAAGATGATTCTATTTATTAAAAAATTATAACACCTTATTAATTAAATATTTTTATATATTTTTTACAATAAAAGTTTATATTATTTTATTGAATATCTGTTTTAATCTAATTGAATGATCTAGTTAAATATTAGAAATAAAACGTAAATAAACATGCACAAACTACGTTTTTTTTTATTGGCAGTATGCCATAGATTATCAATAAAAGTAATAAACCCCACTGAAACAAAAGACAATTTCTTTGTTGGCTACGGCCATAATGTTGTATGAAATTCCTTTATTGACCTCTAATTTGAAATTAGAACGAATCTTCAACAAGTGATATACAAAGACGTATTTCGCGTTCTATTACCACGACCATAAGAACGATATTTCCTTGGATGTTTGAGAAAAGAATATTATGTTTGAAACACATAATGTGACTAACGGGAAGTGTGACTAACTGGAATGTGACTAACTGGAAGCGCCTCCTAGTCAACTATTCAGCGTGATCAATCCAAATGGGTCAGTAGGGAGAAAACGAAAACTATGAAAGATAGGGAAATCTTTCCTTCTTTGTATGTGTAATTTTTCGTTACAGTAATAAAATGGCTAACGAGCAAGTCACGTTGCCACCGTCGGCACCATCGTATGCTACACTTATGCTAGACGTCTCTACACCTGTGGAGTTAGCAGTAAGTTTTTTTTCCTGAGATACTGGCTAGTGCCGTTATAAAAATCAGAAGCTATAAAAATCGTAAAAGTAGTTATAAAAATCAGTGGCTAGTGCCGTTATAAAACGACGCCTTCTTTTAGTTTTTGTCCAATAAAAAATAGTACCTATACCTAATGTCCAAATGTTAGTGGCAGTTAATTTTGGTTCTGTGTATTTTTGAAAGTGTGTTTAGTGGTATGTGATATCAATGGTGTAATTTATTTTTACTATAAGTAGTCAAATACTATATTGTTTTTTCAGTTCCCTAAGGACGTAGAAGAAGGCAACAATGCCACGGCGTCTGTTGTACCGTTGGTCGCTAACGCCTTTGAAGCAAAAAATGCTAGCGTCATATTTAGTCAAAAGGTAACATTATACATAAGTACTGAAAGAGTATCTTTATTATATCACCTATTTACTTAGTTTAAATTATTACATATAAAAATATACCTACATATTTGTTGCTGATGACTTCGATGAAGATTCGACAAGCTGAGACGAAATTTTGATTTTGATTTTTTTGATCCCGTCCTTCCAGCTCATGACAGTGACAATCTTAAACACAAATGTATAATAATTATATATTTTGATACATAATTTCCATTGATACATTCACGTCTTCTAGCGAAATGTTTAATAATGTGATAAGGGCTCACGCATGAGCTTCGATGGCCTAATAGGTAGGGCCCGCATTGATCTGAAGAGCGGTTGGAACGCCGCCCAAAATAAAGTTTTTTTTTTTAATTTCGTTCTACTACAAACGTTTATATAGATATTGTTTAAACGCCAATTGCGCAGTCACAACTATGAAAAATCTCATTACAATTTACATAATATGGATGAATATAGTCTGTCCCTTCGTCTATCTATCTAGTTCAGTGAATAGAGACTAAAATACTATGAAAATGCAATTTTTTACGTTTTTTAGGGTTCCGTACCTCAAAAGGAAAAAACGGAACCCTTATAGGATCACTTTGTTGTCCGTCTGTCCGTCTGTCAAGACCCTTTTTCTCAGGAACGCGTGGACGTATGAAGCTGAAATTTATATCAATTACTCAGGTCTACTGTCCCTTGAAGCTGTGAAAAAATCAAACTTCTAAGCCAACGCAATCAAAAGATACAGCCGTTTATGCCGCAAATTTTCGACACTTGCAAGGGAATCAAAACCTACAGGGTGCTTCCCGTGAACTCAGAATCTTGAAATTTGGTACGAAGCAACGTCTTATAGCATAGATAAAGGAATAATTACGAAAACCATAAATTTTTTTTTTAATACCTAACTTTGCACCTAATTTGCAAATTTTCGACACTTGCAAGGGAATCAAAACCTACAGGGTGCTTCCCGTGAACTCAGAATCTTGAAATTTGGTACGAAGCAACGTCTTATAGCATAGATAAAGGAATAATTACGAAAACCATAAATTTTTTTTTTAATACCTAACTTTGCACCTAATTTATATGGGGCGCTATACATACCAGGTGCAAACTTAACTTAACCACTTAGGGATGGAAAGTGTTTGTACGGAACCCTCGGTGCGCGAGTCCGACTCGCACTTGGCCGGTTTTTTTAAATGTGCATATCTCCGTAATTATCTGTCCTAGAAACAAAATATAAATTGGAGAATATATCTATAACATTGTCTAAGCTTTCTTCTATCTAAAATGCTCCTTAAGGAAGATATGAGCAAAAATATGAAGAAAGTGCCGGTTTTTTCAATATGGCGGCGAGCGCGGAGGGGGGAGGGACTTGTGCATTTTGCATTTTTAACACCATATCATCCTATACAACATATCAAAAATTCAAAACTACCGGACCGTTTGTAAGCTCAAACTCCTTTATTAACTGGATTAATCGGTCCGTTGACAGGAATGGGTCGTCATTTCGCCCGGTGACAAACAAAATTCACTAAACTGTCACAGTTTTTCAAAACCTCGTTTCTAGTGAGTAGATTGAAACCGATATACGAGCTTTGTTTTAAGTAGGTATTTGTTACTTAGTAAGTTTTCGTTGTCAACAGATGATTTTTAGGGTTCCGTACCCTAAGGGTAAAAACGGGACCCTATTACTGAGACTTCGCTGTCCGTCCGTCCGTCCGTCCGTCTGTCACCAGGCTGTATTTCAAGAACGGTGATAGCTAGACAGTTGAAATTTTCACAGATGATGTATTTCTATTACCGCTATAACAACAAAAACTAAAAATAAAATAAAATAAATATTTAAGGGGGCTCCCATACAACAAACTTGTTATAGATTATGGTACGGAACCCTTCATGCGACGGACTCGCACTTGTCCAATTTTTACTTTTTATATCGAAATTTTGGTTCGGATTGGTTAAAATTCTGTACTAATTTAGTATGTTTATGTTTTAGGTATTATCCATCTTCTTACTGCAAACAGTGGTAGTGAATATGATTATGAAAACGTTCCTGTATTTCGAAATTTATGCGCACGAGATTGATTTCATTCGCCTTTTGTAAGTAGACAATTTCATATCGATCTATAATCCATATCCATACTAATATTATAAATGCGAAAGTGTGTCTGTCTGTCTGTCTGTTACCTCTTCACGCTTCAACCGCTTAACCGATTTTGATGAAATTTGGCATGGAGATAGATTAAGATCCGAGGAAGGACATAGGATAGTTTTCATCCTGGAAATTATCCCTAAAAAGATTGAAAAGTGAGTAAGTAATTCATGATGACATTGATGACCCTATAGAAAATGTAATAATTAAACCAAAAGCACAATTGCTCTTACATTTGCTTAGGTGCTTTTAACAATCCCTTTTGTTACGTGTGTGTGTTGTACGAGGTTGCTTCCATACTTCCAAGTTCCACGCGGACGTAGTCGCGGGCAAAAGCTAGTACATAATATGTGGTTGGTTTAAATAACTGGATGAACATTTAAGCAGAAGTTCAGAATATGGACAGGTCCAAAATAAATAATTCCATTGTTCTGACACTAGTTTGCTCAGTCGGGATACCTACTTGGGTCAAAGGTAATGCATTTCGTACCTCCTGTCTTTATCCGTAAGTTACAGGCTTTTAAGTTCACTCTAAATATACTAGACCAATTAAGTTGGTTGTAACCGAAATACGGAAACGATAAGATTAGATTATATTTATTTCACACTTACATTATAAATTACACATAGTCAATTTACACGAATCTATACGGTGATCGTCAAAATAATAAACAAATTCAACAAGTCATAATTCAACAGATAATTAAGAAAAAAACAACGTCAAAAAATTTCAAATAAAATAACGATTAATAATAATAAGTCGTTATGTCCTGATTTTTTCTGATATTAGTGTAAAAACATTTAATTTGTACTTCACTAATTAATTACAAAATAACTGCGCGTTATTCTAACTTTCTGCATCTTTCTTTCAGTATGGTGGCATTAGTGCTGTTCGTGATCTCCATTGTCCTGATGCTGCTCGGTATAAGGTCCCGTAGGAAGGCCTTAATCAATTACATAATCCTGGTGTACCAGCCCATTGGGCTGACTATCACTGCAATCCTTGTGATGCGAGCTTTGACAGGCGTAGGATACTTTGGTCAAGAATTGCTAGAAATGGTAAGAAAGCTTTCTTCGTGTCACACTTGCCTATTCCTTGTGTCTCAAGAAGTTCTAGAATAGAAGTTCAGGAAGAAATCTCCTTTTTGATTTTCCACAACACCGATATTCGTCTAGAGAATTCACCTCAGCAAATAAAAAGTAGATTCAGCTCGTATCACGGTATATATACTTAGTGCTTTGTAGAGAGAGCTGTTTAAGTCACGCTTTTTCCACTTTTAAATAATGAGCTCACATATAGAATAGCGCGTTTGCTGTCTCATGATTTGGACATATTTTGCTCAATATATCGAAATCATGATACAACAATTCGCCATAGGGTATTCCTACGGAATATAAACTTTCAGTCGAAACCTTTGCGCCCCATGTTAATGGTTCTCAAAACTTTATTGGATGAACTCAGTTGATAATCCATGTACTTATCTTTATTTACAGATTTGCAATACCTGGAAATGCTGCGGCTTCTCCGGAGCTGCTATTATGATATACAGCACCTTCTGCCTCGACTCCAAGCATGGGATCAGGCTCATATACAGCTTGTTCATTGCTACTTGTGTCTTCGCTTGTTCATACTTCTGTAAGTATATTTTCTTTCTCAAGAATAACAGGCAGTTTGACTTTTCGAGTGCAATGAAGTTGCTGTTGAAATACCTCAAGTATTGTAGATATCTTCTAGCGTCTCCGTTTCACCACCTTCCTTTTCTTTTTTTCCTTAATCATGTTTGTGTGTTCCCTGATAATTATTTACATGCTTTTTTGTTGCAGATAGCATATTTTGGTATGCGAACAAGTATCCCGGTTCGGTCGCTTTCTCCATTTTCTACATTAACTTGGTTTTCTACCCGATGTATTTGTTCATATTATACGACATCGATGCGATGACAAAAAGGGACTATCGTGCCGCCAGAGACCCGACTGACTACGTCAATGGTGCCGCGAATCTACAGTTGGATTTAATTTTTACCATCATTAACTTTATTAAAACTAAGTGTTGTAGTTGTGCGAAGAAATCGTGAAATGTAATGGTCATTACTGTAAGTTAACCAGAAAAAGTTACTGCTGCTTGGAAAGATAAAGTCGACAAAAGCAACCCAGGTTAGCCATGCAGTCCCAAAGGCCGGCCCTGCAAAGAAGAAGAAGTCATCGGGAAGTTCAGATCCGCTCTACCACCGACAAAATGTCAACAGTAACAAGCTAATGCCGAAGACTAAAGACAAATGGTAAAAGATGGGCCATACAAATGATCTGTGCAAGTCACAACTCGCAGCGAAAAGGAATACGGACATAAAGGAGGCTCGAACCTAAAAATTCGAAAATCAGTTTTTACTGAACTCGATAGTATAAATTGAATGTTTTCATAATTGTGCAGTGGGTAGAGAAGGAGAAGGTCCATGGATTTTTCACAAGTTGAATTGGACTCGTCCAGTAAAATACAAGTTGACATAGGAAGGCCTAGACTGTAATGTCTTGGTTATTCGCAGGTTGAGAATAACCAAACATAAATACAAATAATAATTATAATAAGTATCAATATAACTATAAGTAAGATTATTGAGGCATTTATGTATGGGTCTTTGATATCTGAAATAAATGAATTATTATTATTTTTCTTAAATAATTTTCCACTTAAATAAACGTGTACAAAAATTTGAAAATTCAAGTTAAAAAAAGATAAATTACCCTATGAACCTTGTATATATTTTGTACTTAAACGTGTTTCTACTTGTTTGTATATAAATAAGACGAACATACCGACGACAACAACGTATATGATTCTAATTGAAAAATTACAATTTTACAGGAGAGCCAAAAAACCGAATCGTAGAAGTAGAATCGTTATATTTTTTTTCGTATTAAAGATAATGAACTGAAATTTGGAACACATGATTATAATTATATTTTATTGCTTATTTTATTTTCATATAATTCAATTTAATGGTAGTTTTCGAGAAAATGCAGATAGACCACTATATTAAGTCATAAATATTTGCCAACCGTTGTGTATAAAGTTCTATCTACCACTTAGAACATTATACTAGGTCACAATTTTGCCCAACAACTGCGTAAGCAGGTCTATGTGGGACTTAGAATTTTATACTTGGTTATAGTTTTCTATAAAATCAACGTATGCAGGTCTATCAGGTACTTAGAATATTATACTTGGTAATAAAAGTGTCCGACACACTGTAAAACGTTCTATGTGTGAATTAAGTCATCAAATTTAAATCACGTATTTTGATTATTTTTTTAAAATATATTACTTAGCTCTAATGCACTATTTTTTATTTTATTTTTGGTTGTATAAACATTGTGTAAAAATGTGCTGAATTATAATTTTGACACATTTTGCAGATAGAATCATATTCGACATTTGATATAGCTTAATAATCATTATGTAGAAAGTTCTATATCAAATTAAAAGAATATTAGGTGTAATATTTATTCAATATAAAATGTAAACATATTGTACATAATTATATATTTTACAAAGGGTTACTAGAACCTTACATCTCAGTCCTACTCACGGAATGGATTGAAAAAAAAAAGAAGCAACGTATATAACATTGTTCTTAGTTACTTATTTGTTTAGTCATAGTCTTGTTTATATAATCGACAATGGAAAATTAATATGATTTTCGTATTCAGTGTTTATTTTAAGATACACTTGTTGGAAGACTGTACTTGAAGTCTTTGACTATTTTGTTGCGATATTCTAGGTCTTCCGCCGTGACTAGTATTGACAACGATACCATCAGATGAGAGGAGGTTGGTCAGGTCTTCGCCATTGATGGTAATTAGTTATGTCCGTATTTAAACTAAATGCTTGGATATATTTATAATAAGCAGCTGTGAGCACTTTAGGTATATATTGCGTCTCCGTGTCTCAGGATACGCTGTAATTGGATAGGTTTCGATTTCTGGTCTTAGAAACGAACCTTTGTCGTCGCGCTTTAGTATAAACATTAAAGACCACCACAATATACTGATTGATAGACGTTTGCACAGTGCACACCAATGGAGAGGCTACAGCACCGTCCATGTTGTACTTGAATCGAGAGCCTTCTTATAATACAAAGATGCTAAGTATAACGACTGCTAGCTGATATACTGCCCAGTCGTCTGTATTATAAACTGTAGCATATGGACGTTGTCTACGGTACTGAAGTTTTGCGGTAACGTAACCGGCTTGTTCAGGAGGCTGAAAGTCGTGTGCGACACGGTCCATGATGACAGTCTCGACAGCATGTTATACACATGCACATTACTCGCAAATTAAATGGGGATGTTATTTCGAAGAAGGGTCTTTTAAACTTCGTTAAAGAAGAGCAGTACCACACTTCTACAAACATGTCCCATGTTTGAGTTTTGCCTCGAGTAAGTTGATTAAATTGCTTCGGAAGGGGTTTTGATTGCCAGTTTATCACCTGATTTCAGAATCTCAGATGTAGTTCCATCATTATCCACTGCTCGGCTATTTGATAGCAATACTAATTTCGTATAGGCTACCAATCCGGGATTTATTCAGAGTATTGTGGGGTTAACCTGGCGCATGGAACTGTATGAAGAACATTTCAACCTCACCAAAAAAAAAATACTATTGGATTAAGGAATAAAATCTGTTGCATGAGCCTTTGATAGTAAATAACATCATCAGGGGAATGCACAATATATCGGGTCCTTAAAGCTCAATGAAGAGTATTTTTGTTTCTTTTTAAGGCATAAGTCCCAATCTCATCGTGGGTCGTCCCAATCACACGTAAAGAACTTAGATTCCATGGTTGGGATAGTTTCGACGGTTTAATAAACTGACTAAGAGCTAGACAGAAGAAGCTATCCATGAGGATGATGACCAATTGAGACCGATAAAGACAACTTAAATAATTAAAGCGTTAGATAATGACGACTATAACGAACTTTCTCGATCGTGATCGATTCTCAGCAATAAGAGATCGACTAGATTTCATCCCAGTCTTTTTACGTGGCGTACTAATACAGCATTCAATTTGGCCTCCAACTCGTTCATACTTTTAAGATGGACCTTAAAAGTACGAGTATGATCATACGGTTCCCTATTTTCAGCTGCATTATAATCAGAGTCATTAACAAAACATGGGATTTGATTTTTTTATTGACTAAACATGTTTGTATTTGTGGAATACGTGTCTTTGTCTCCTCAAACGCAGTTCCTCGCACGATCCTTAGAGGTGGGTCTGAAAATCAAATACCATGCATATTAAAGCAACATAGATTAAGCTTTCTTTACCACTATGAGCATATTTTCAAACGTGAAAGCTATATTAGTGGTGCAAAGTAAATTGTGATCGAAATAAGGATTACGTGCTTACCACGAAACCGCCCACATAAGAAAAAATAAACCTTAATCTGCGATAGTTATGATTACCTAACTATTGCAGATTATGATTACATAACACAATATAACTTTTAAAAGTTAAATTAGCACTTGCAATAACAGATACTTAATACACTATTTGAGTGTGTCCAAAAACAATTTGAAAATGTAAATAGTGCTAAGTAACTGATTAAATGACGTAAACAATTCTAAGTGGTACATAGAATAACGTACTTTGTTTCACTACAGCACTGATAATGACGAATACAGTTCTAAGTAGCAGATAGACCGGTACACGTAGTTCTCTTAAACGATACTTTACATGTATGTAGGACTATGTGTCACATCGAACACTTTACATATATTTTTTAAATAATAACTAAGAAAAATAAAGTAAACGCAAAAATAAATATTACATACCTCCATTTATTGTGGCTGATTTATTTAGATCTGTTTCGACGCTACCCAGACCCGATCTGCGGTCCTGATTTAGATTCCAACCATCTCGCTCGTTTCTCCGTCATAATTTAACTAACATATTTTCTTAGTAAATTGGTCGATTGAATGAATTCAACAAACGTCTTAACTAAAACTGTGAATTAAGACAAAAGCAAGGTAGTAACATGTTAATATTCTCTAGGAAACGATCGAAGCATTCACGACCGTTGACTTGCCGATCGGCCGCGTACTGAGTGCTATGTGGTAAATAGCGCTTTGTGTGCGCGAGTGAGTGAGATATCATTCATTGTATACGGTTCGATGTGGCACTTAGAATGGTGTTCGTGTTAGTATACACATTTTTGATACAGATGGAACTGTATGCGTCATTCATAAAATCTATACTAAGCGACATTTTAAGAAAATTTTTATACTAGGCGATAGGTTTCGACTTCTAGATCATTATGCTGCAGCTGGTGTAGTTCGAACCTTTTAGCACTTAGCACCTTGTACGTTGTTGCCGTCGATACTTATGTTTGGTAGATTCAATTTTTTATGTATGGAGATGGATATTTAATTTAAACCCTTAATTTGACAATGTTTGCCAGGATGAACACACTCTTTGACCATCATTTTCTTCTTTTTTTTGAACGAGAATTGTTTGCTCTATTCAACCTTAACGAGGCTTGAACTAGCGACCTTCGTTTTTTTTGTCAAATTAAGGGTTAATAATAAAATAATGCACACGAAACTGCCTACGTTTTTTGGGAATTGCTATTGTATGTAATAGCCTAACGAGAGTCGGTCCTGCCCCGGGATAGTGGCGCTACAAAGAGCTTTCCTATGGCAATAATGTGCATAAGTCATATATTTGTATACATCGGTAGTGATTTGTCAAGGATTGTTCATCAAACGAATTCAAAACATTGTGTACCGGTATGATGCTTAATTCTTCATTCTTCTTGCGAAACAAATACTGAATCCTATTAAAAAAAACTCGACTTTCATCACTGTGGATAGTTTTGACTTTATTATGCAAGAAATACTGAAAATTTGCGGTACATTTTAGTATGATTTTAGTCCTGTTTCCTGTTTCCGTTGCATTTGCCGAATAAGTGTTATGACATTTCTTCATGACAAAGTGGTAGAGAATCTGCCTACTGGGCCGACGGTCCTGGGTTCGAATCCCGGCAAGGGCAAATATTTGTGTGATGAACACGAATATTTGTGCCTGGGTCATGGATGTTCTATGTATTTAAGTATTTATTTATCTATATATGCCTGAACACGAGACTTCACTACTTCAGGCAAAACCTGCTAACACTTGATTGTGACGTCGTCGCGGTAACGGAGTCTTGGCTTACCGAGGCCGTTAACGATGCTGAGTTGGCGAGCGGCGGGTGGAGCGTGTTGCGCCGGGACCGCGCTACGGGCGCGCGCGGCGTTGGCGTGCTCCTCGCGGCGCGCCCTGGCATCGAGCTGCGGCGCCGTGTGGATCTAGAGACGCCGAATGGCGAGGACTTATGGGTCACATTCATGCTGGATCAAGTAGCGTTCTATGTATGCGTCGTGTACATTCCTCCAAAGGCCTCAGAAGAAACGTATATGCGGTGGTTTGGAAAAGTAGAGTCAGTGATTGATACTCTTGCAGGTGCAGTGCTAGTGATCGGTGACTTGAACATAAATCCCGTGTATATGTCACAGAGTGTCCTTAGTTATTATTGTTGTTTTTTGTCTATTTGTGGTTTGAATGAGATGAACGAAATAACGAATGTACATGGGAGTAAGCTAGATGTCGTGTTGGTGTCGGAGCGCATATTTGGAGCCGTGGTCACAGAGATAACGGGCGAGGGACTGGTCCCGAGACCTGATGCGTACCATCCTCCATTGGAAATTTCTGTTCCTGTGGGCGACTCTGCGAGTCGACCGGCTGCTGAGCGTCTAGATCCCAGCAATGTGGACATGCGTCAGGACTGGAACTTTGCTAAAGGTGATTTTGAGCTAATGTACAAATTAGTATCTGAAATAAGTTGGCAGGAAGTTCTCAGTGCTGGCGATGTCGATATCGCTGTGGACACATTTTATTATACATTGTAATGACATTGTATGGCATTTTTGACCTCTGCGTACCTAAACGGAAACGGCCTACCGGTTCGAGTAGACGGTATCCTGTGTGGTTCACGGCTGACCTGATCTGTGATATCAAAGAGAAAAGTACTCTACACCGAGAGTGGAAGGCTACAAGGGATGAACATGTCTACAACAAGTTTGCTACATTGAGGTCAAAGGTTAAAGAGCGCTTAGCGTCTGCCTATGATAGCTACATTGATCGAATTCAAAGCACACTTAGGGTCAATCCCCGCGCTTTTTGGCAGCACTTAGGTAGTCTCAAGACAAATGGTGGTTTTGTTTCCCGAGTCATGTTTAAAGACAAGGAATTTGTCGGTAGAGAGGTGGCTAGCGCTTTTGCTAACTATTTCTCGGAGGTTTTTCTACCTGACATTCCGCTTCTAGACCCGAAGTCGTTAGGAAATGTCGATCGGAAACCTACTGTCAACTGCATTGATATTAAGTCAATTACGTTACAGGAGGTTGAAGCTGGGATAAAGCGTCTAAAGGCTAATAGCTCCGTTGGACCTGATAACTTGCCGGCGTACATTGTAAAGGGTTGTATGGAATTCCTAAAGATCCCGATACATTATATTTTGAACCTGGCGATCTCCTCAGGGTCATATCCTCGAAGTTGGAAGGTGTCTAGAGTGCGGCCGATCCCGAAGGCGAGTGACACTTCCGTCGCTGAGAATTACAGACCCATAGCCGTTCTTCCTACACTTGGCAAGTTGTTTGAGGTCATACTTCACCGGGCTCTGTCTTCACAGGTTCGGCCCTTTTTGTGTGACGCGCAGCATGGCTTTCGTCCCGGTCGCTCGGTTAATACGAATCTGTTGATACTAACTGACAACATTGCAGTGCACCTTGACAGGGGTATTCAGGTTGATGTGCTCTATTTCGATTTCGCGAAGGCTTTCGATCGCGTGGATAACGACGTGCTCCTTAAGAAACTTGATCAAATTGGTTTCTCTCCCAAGTTGTTGACATTTTTTGCCAACTATCTACGCGATCGCCAGCAGTTCGTTCGACATGGTTGTTTTATCTCGTCTCCTTATCACACCCGATCTGGCGTTAGTCAAGGTTCTATCCTTGGGCCCTTATTTTTTGGTATCATGATCAATGATCTCCAATCGGTTCTCCGTGCAGCTCAGTGTCTCTTGTATGCCGATGATCTGAAGTTGGTATACGGGATAGAACTGGAGGCTGATTGCAAGACGTTGCAGGGGGACATCGATTTGGTATTTCAGTGGAGTATGGAGAACAAACTTCACTTTAACCCAGCCAAGTGTTCTGTGTGCACATTTACCCGCTCACGTACTGCTATATATAATCAATATATCGATACCTTTGGGTTCAATTGGGGTAAAGGACAAAACGCTGGTTTTGAGGAGAAGCAAAAAACTGTTTTATTTTACAAAAAATGGCTATACTTTTTTTGTTTCTCGACCTATATTTTTGACATGTATATGAAATATATTTGAATTGTCCATATCTTTAACCTTTTATGACAGTTATTCCTGTAAACAATGAATTATGGAAGTTAGATGTCCTTTACAACTGGTAAAAATGCTATCAATGTCATTTACACCCGTGACTTTTTGGGGTATTTGGAAATGATGGGGTTGTAAATGACGGTCTCAGATGACTTTAGTCTAATTTCGGGGCGGAAAGTTAATAGCTATGTAATAAAAATGGACAGTTTTCAACTTAATTTACATTAAAGAGACTTGAAAATGTATTATAAAGATAATGAATTCAGCTAGGCATGTCCAGATTATATTTAAAATGAATATTTTTTGGAAAACGCAATAATAACTATGAAAGAACTAACGATTTTGTAATCAGATTTGAAAAAAAAAAAAATATTAATTGTTTATAAACTGACTAGATTGCGGGAACAAGGAGGGAAATAATGTCTTATACTAGTGTTCTACTCTCTTCCAATAGCACTAAATAATAGTAATGGAAGTGACAGAGTGGCTAATGATTATCGACATTAGGATGTCAAACATTATTAGGACGAGTACCTACGAAGTGAGTAAAATACTGTAAATGTAAACAATAAGTATAATAGTATGAAAAATAATGCAGTCTTAGTAAGTAAGTAAGTATGTAAGTAAGTAATTGTTTATTTGTAAAACATAGGTAACATAACACAGGATGGTAAAGAAGTACAAATAGTCTCACTATGTTTAGCCATTTGGTGGCATACAAATATTTATGTAAGCATGCAAGCAGTCTTGCCTACATAATGACAGTTACATTAAAAAATCTTACTACTAGGTCTTATTTTAATTAGTAATATTTGTACCTCATGAGAAAAGTCACGGTACAAGTATTATTTATTTAGTTTCACGTAACTTGTACCATTTTCCACTATACATTTCCATTAGGGTTTATTGCCCAAATTTAAAACAAAAAACTTACTGGTTTCAACGATTGTTGAATATAGACATATAAAAACTTAACAGATCTTAATGGACGTATTATTTCTTTATAAATTCGTAGCAATATGTTTCAAACACTTTATAAACCTTACGCTGTTTTTTACCCTGCAATCCCTTCATTCACGATTAACTACAATAAAATGTTAGAGACTAATCGAAATATTAAATTATAAATACTTATAATTATATCGGGGACTGGAACCGGTAACCGGAATTCATACAAATATAATTTATTTGTATGAATTCCCGGTATCGGATTAAAGCTTTCCTTTGTTTTTCGTTTATTATTTTATATTTAATCGGACAATATAAACATACGTATTCGTCATTTAATACATGATTGAGTCCCGTATAAAGAGCATAAAATATTGGGTTATTGCTGCAAATACCGGTTCCGGTCCCTGCTATATATAGGTAGGTACCTAATAGAAACAGTTTAAACTTATTATTGCTCTTCTACTCACTCTCGATCTCATCTTCTTCGTCAGTTTCTGGAAGTTTAAACTGTTTCTATTAGGTACCTATATATAGCAGGGACCGGAACCGGTATTTGCAGCAATAACCCATATTTTATGCTCTTTATACGGGACTCAATCATGTATTAAATGACGAATCCGTATGTTAACCAGTATTGTCAGATTAAATATAAAATAATAAACGAAAAACAAAGGAAAGCTTTTATCCGATACCGGGAATTCATACAAATATAAATTATATTTGTATGAATTCCGGTTACCGGTTCCAGTCCCTGATATAATTATAAGTATTTATAATTTAATATTTCGATTAGTCTCTAACATTTTATTGTAGTTAATCGTGAATGAAGGGATTGCAGGGTAAAAAACAGCGTAAGGTTTATAAAGTGTTTGAAACATATTGCTACGAATTTATAAAGAAATAATACGTCCATTAAGATCTGTTAAGTTTTTATATGTCTATATTCAACAATCGTTGAAACCAGTAAGTTTTTTGTTTTAAATTTGGGCAATAAACCCTAATGGAAATGTATAGTGGAAAATGGTACAAGTTACGTGAAACTAAATAAATAATACTTGTACCGTGACTTTTCTCATGAGGTACAAATATTACTAATTAAAATAAGACCTAGTAGTAAGATTTTTTAATGTTACTGTCATTATGTACGCAAGACTGCATTATTTTTCATACTTATACTTATTGTTTACATTTACAGTATTTTACACACTACGTACTCGTCCTAATAATGTTTGACATCCTAATGTCGATAATCATTAGCCACTCTGTCATTTCCATTACTATTATTTAGTGCTATTGGAAGAGAGTAGAACACTAGTATGACATTATTTCCCTCCTTGTTCCCGCAATCTAGTCAGTTTATAAACAATTCATATTTTTTTTTTATTTATAATCTGATTACAAAATCGTTAGTTCTTTCATAGTTATTATTGCGTTTTCTAAAAAATATTCATTTTAAATATAATCTGGACATGCCTAGCTGAATTCATTATCTTTATAATACATTTTCAAGTCTCTTTAATGTAAATTAAGTTGAAAACTGTCCATTTTTAGGGTTCCGTAGTCAACTAGGAACCCTTATAGTTTCGCCATGTCCGTCTGTCCGTCTGTCCGTCCGTCCGTCCGTCCGTCCGCGGCTTAGCTCCGTGATCATTAGTACTAGAAAGCTGAAATTTGGTATAAGTATGTGTATGTATAACGCCGACAGAACGGTAAATTAAAAATTTAAAAATTTTATTTTTTTCGGGTACCTCTCGAACACCTAAAGTTGGGGTGAATTTTTTTTTTCTTTTCAACACTGGTGTGTGGGGTGTCGTTGAATAGGTCTTGTAAAAATAATAGGGGTCTCCTAACATTATTTTTTGATAAAGTCAGCAGTTTTGTAAATATTCGCTCCGAAAACAAAAAAAATAGTGTCCCCCCCCCTCTAACTTTTCAACCACGGGTCAAAAAAAATCGGAAAAATTCATGTAAATGAAACCTTATCAGTACTTTCAATGAAAACTATATTGAACAAAATCGGTCGAGCCGTTTTTGAGTAATCGCCAAATTTCATATTTTTTCTTTAGAAGGATGTAAATTGACTTCCAGAAGGTAATAAGTGATTACAGTTTCTAGGGCGTTTACGACCTTTTTATAGAGCTTAAAATCTTTCTTAACTTAAACCTTGGGATTAAAACAGCAATTTATTGCGAAGGATGAGCAATTACGGAACCCTACACTGAGCGTGGCCCGACATGCTCTTGGCCGGTTTTTTATTACATAGCTATTAACTTTACGCCCCGAAATTAGACTAAAGTCATCTGAGACCGTCATTTACAACCCCATCATTTCCAAACACCCCAAAAAGTCACGGGTGTAAATGACATTGATAGCATTTTTACCAGTTGTAAAGGACATCTAACTTCCATAATTCATTGTTTACAGGAATAACTGTCATAAAAGGTTAAAGATATGGACAATTCAAATATATTTCATATACATGTCAAAAATATAGGTCGAGAAACAAAAAAGTATAGCCATTTTTTGTAAAATAAAACAGTTTTTTGCTTCTCCTCAAAACCAGCGTTTTGTACTTTACCCCAATTGAACCCAAAGGTATCGATTAGATTTAAGGCAGGTTTTAAAGGACAATTAAAAGACTACTTGCCCTTTACAGCCGTTTTCGGTTTATCAAATTACGGTATGTAAACAAGTATAATAATTCGAAGGTAGGTCGTAAGGGACATGTAAAGGAATACATGTCCTTTACAACCTACTTAATTCTATCAAAAAATGGTGTAATCATTTTTAAGGAGGTCGTAAAGGACAACTAAAATAATACATGCCCTTTACAACCCTTATTCGGTTTATCAAATTCGAGTATCATAATTTGAATGCAGGTCGTAAAGGACAAGTAAAAGAAAACATGTCCTTAACGCCCATTTCGACTATGCGCTAATGGAAAGTAATCGTGAGAAATTAAGGGCTTAAAGGTTACCAAGAAAAAAATACGTCATCTACGACAGTATTAATATTTACCGGTTTACTTTACGATACACCTTTTAATTCGTAATTTATAACTGGACACTTACGTCCCTTAACCTGAGCTAGATTTGCGAACATGATGAATAAAAACTGGGTCGTAAAGGCATTTTTAACCGACTTCAAAAAAGGAGGAGGTTCTCAATTCGAACTAATTTTTTTTTTTTTTTTTTCTTTTTTTTTTTTCTATGTATGTTACTCGATATCTCCGAGAACCGTGAACCGATTTTCAATTATTTTTTTTTAATCGAAAGGGTATAACTCCGAGTTGGTCCCGTTGGCACTAAGTCGGGATCTGATGATGGAATCTTGGAGAAATCGAGGGAACTCTTCAAATGTTATAGGGACATGTACGGCGCTTTCGGTAATTTATTGATAAAGTCAAGAATTTACATTCAGTAAATAGAATTTGGCCACTAGAACTTTTATATGAATCACTAAAAAGCAAAAAAAAAAAAAAATTTTAACAAAAAAAAAGAACCGACTTCAGTAAAACTAAAAAACCAAAAATAACCCGTTCAAGTACAGATTACATTTGACTCACCCTTCGAAGTCGGTGCCAAACCTCGCATAAACTATAATATAAATATAAGAACTGAGTGGTTTGGGATCGACTTCGAAGGGTGAGTCAAATGTAATCTGTACTTGAACGGGTTATTTTTGGTTTTTTAGTTTTATTTTTAAAGCTATCGAAATTTTAACTACACAGAACGATAGAGCTTGAAATTCTGAACAAAACTATATATATAACTCATTTTCGCCAAAATGTCCTTTACGCCAATTGAACCCAAAGGTATCGATATGTTAGGGTCAGAGCCTATAAATCGTGTCTTCTCCGTTAAGGATCTGGGAGTAGTGTTCGATACGCGGCTCACCTTTCACGAGCATATTTCTTCTCTTGCCACAAGCTGCTTTCGAAGATTGGGCTTTGTAATCCGAAATGTCCGCCATTTTCATGACCCGGTGGCCATAAATATGGTTTACAATGCCTTAGTAAGGAGTAAGCTAGAGACATCGTCGATTGTATGGAATCCCTATGAAGTGACGTACGCCTTACTTCTCGAGAAGGTTCAGAAAGCGTTCTTAAGGTTCCTTTATAAAAAAATATTTGGAGTCTATCCGTATCTGTACCCAACAAGGTACCTACTCGGCTCCCTTGGGTACAACTCCTTAGAGGTCAAGCGGAATTGTCAGCTGATGATCACGGCATGTCAAGCCTTGCGTGGTCAGTCGGACTGTCCCGAACTTGTAGAGCGTCTGGTGCGACTGTCTGTCCCGGACGTCCCAAGGATAGCCCTCAGACCTCGCCAGCGCGACCTGTTGGCTGTACCGCCGTCGTCCACCGTGTCGCTCGGGAACTCGCCGCTGCCCCGAGCCCTCTCACTTCTCAATGCGCTCCTAGCATCGACACCTGAGTGCGACTTGTTTGCGTGGCGATGGGTGGCTGTGCGCAGTGAATGCTTGAGATTCTGTGAGGCGATGGATGCTAGGTGCTCAACTGTTCCTATATAATTTTGTATGTTCCTTTAATTTTAATCTAAGTTTCGTGACGCATTGGTTGTACTGTAATGTCATGTAAATCTTTTTATAAAATAAATAAATAAATATAAGTATGTATATCGTCGCCTATTACCCATAAGAGTGATTCCCATTTGTTCCATGGAACTGTGACGTCATGGTATAAAATAGGATTTATTTTGCCAAATTGTTCCATAGAACTACATACTAGCTTTTCACCCCGGTTTACTTGCCAGTGACGCACTGGAACAAAATAATACTACTCTTTTCCCATGCTGTTCCATTATGAAACAAAATAGTAATTAGTTTTCCCAAGTTGTTCTATAGAACTTCATACTAGTATATTACCCGACTTCACTACTATGCAGGCGACCTTATCACACCTCAGGCGAAGTAATAATTTTACTTATCTAATCTGTTTGACAATAAATTTTGTTACTTTAAAAAATAAAAGTTTTGTTCGTAGAAATATTTATGTAAAGCCTGCCAAGTTCCTATTTAGAACTAATTTATTTTAATGGTAGTAATGATTTTTTTGACAACATTTTTTAATAGATTTTAATGAAAGATTAGTCTACTTTATTATGTGTTTTACTATCATATTTAAAATAAAAAGGAAACTAAGACATCATTTCATTGATTATATGAAAATAAATGTTGGGTCCTTGCTTTGAGTATCTACTACAGTCTGGAGTCTACACAGACTTGTCATGACTCAGAATGGTATTTATGACTTCACACCAAAATGTTTGCGGGGGGATGCTCATCAACAATTTATGTAAATGTAGTGGCTCTGTTAAATAAGAACAAGCTTCCCAAGGTTCTGTCCTGCAAAAAAATACGTATTCATAATTACTACAGCTTTTCTCTAACCCACACAACAAATCATCATCATCATCATCATCTCAGCCATAGGACGTCCACTGCTGAACATAGGCCTCCCCTTTGGACTTCCATATATACCGGTTGGAAGCGACCTGCATCCAGCGCCTTCCGGCGACCTTTATAAGGTCATCTGTCCATCTTGTAGGTGGACGTCCTACGCTGCGCTTGCAGGTCCGAGGTCTCCACTCGGGCACTTTTCGGCCCCATCGGCCATCTGCTCTGCGTGCTATATGGCCTGCCCATTGCCACTTCAACTTACTAATCCGGTGAGCTATATCGGTCACTTTAGTTCGTCTACGGATTTCCTCATTTCTGATTCGATCACGTAGAGACACCCCGAGCATAGCCCTCTCCATTGCTCGTTGAGCGACTTTGAGCTTTGAGATGAGGCTGATAGTGAAAGACCACGTTTCGGTGCCGTAAGTCATCACTGGTAACACACATTGGTTGAAGACCTTCGTCTTGAGGCACTGAGGTATGTCGGACGAAAAGACATTGCGTAGTTTCCCGAACGCTGCCCAGCCGAGTTGGATTCGGCGGTTGACCTCTTTCTCGAAGTTGGACCTACCTAATTGGACCACTTGTCCTAGGTAGATGTATGAGTCAACAACTTCGAGTACCGAGTTTTCAACAGAGACTGGGATGGGCACAACCTTGGCATTTGACATGAGTTTCGTCTTGTCCATGTTCATTTTTAAGCCCACCCGTTGAGAAACTCGATTGAGGTTATCGAGCATCATGCTGAGTTCTTCCATCGACTTTGCCATGACTACGATACGATGTCGTCGGCAAACCGAAGGTGAGTGATGTATTCGCCATTGATGTTGATGCCAAGTCCTTGCCATTCCAGGAGCTTGAAGGCGTCTTCCATAACGGCCGTAAACAGTTTCGGGGATATAACGTCCCCCTGTCTTACGCCTCTTCTCAATGGAATGGCCTTTGTGCTCTGCTCCTGAACTCGGACCGACATGGTGGCGTTACTGTACAAACACTTCAACACTTCAATGTACCGATAGTCAATATGGCATCGCTGAAGTGACTCGAGCACCGCCCATGTTTCCGCCGAATCGAAGGCTTTCTCATAGTCCACAAACGCTAAGCATAATGGCAAGTTATACTCTTCAGTCTTCTGTATAACTTGCCGCAGCGTATGTATGTGGTCTATGGTACTATAGCTTCTTCGGAAACCGGCTTGTTCGGGTGGCTGGAAGTCATCAAGTCTATGTTCGAGACGGTTCGTGATGACCCTTGAAAACAACTTATAAACATGGCTTAGAAACGTGATGGGCCTGTAGTTCTTCAACAGGCTGTTATCACCTTTCTTGAAGAACAGTACCACCTCGCCTCTATTCCATGCTTCAGGCGTTTTGCCCTCGGACAAGACGGAATTAAAGAGCTTCTGGAGGACCTTAAGTACCGGTGTTCCACCCGCTCTCAGGAGCTCTGAGGTGATTCCGTCTTCGCCCGGCGCCTTGTTGTTCTTAAGCTGCTTCAGGGCCATCCTAATCTCGTACAGACTGATGTCCGGGATGTCTTCGGTATAATGTCGGGACAGCTTGGCTCTTGGATGACCTACCAAGCTGTCAACGGGCTTTGCGACTGAAGTGTATAACTGACCATAGAACCTCTCGATCTCGCCTAGAACCTCTGCTTTGGTCGACGCTATGCTGCCATCTTCCCGTTTCAGCTTGGTCAGCTGGCTTTGTCCAATAGACTTGTCCTTTGCGAACACTTTGGAGCCTTTGTTCTGCTCAATGGTCTCTTTAACACGGTTCGTATTAAAGAGCCGCAGATCATGTCGCAAGGACTTCGATATACGTCTATTAAGCTGCCTATATGACCTCGCGTCATCGGGAGACTGCAACTGTAGCGAGCGTCGTTCAGCCATGAGGTTTAAGGTTCGATCAGACAATTTCTGAGGTCTATCTTTACGGCGGGGTCTGAAAAACTTAGACCCTACCGCGTGGACAGTTTCCACTAGCCCGTCGTTGATCTCGTCCACTGAGACAAAGTTCTCCAGACAAGCGAAGCGGTTGGAGAGCTCGAGTTGAAAGCTCTTGGGGTTTTGAATATGGGCCCGAGTAGGTCGGAGCGTAGACTTCATCAGACTGGACCTTTCCAGTTTAACATTGATATTCAGTGTGCCTCTTACGATTCGATGATCACTGCCGGTCTTTACCCTATTGATCACAGACACATCACTGAAAATCCGTTTCTTGTCGGTCATGATGAAGTCAATCTCGTTTCTCGTGGAACCATCGGGACTTATCCAGGTCCATTTCCTGTGAGGCGGCTTCTGGAAGAAAGAGTTCATCATGAAGAGTTCCTCTTTCTCTAGAAAGTCGGCCAGCCTCTGTCCCCTAGGGTTCCGTTGCCCGTATCCAAATTGCCCCACTCTCAACTCATCACCGCTGTTCTTGCCCACCTTTGCATCGAAGACACAACAAATAAGAAATAATAATTACCTCGTATACAAATGAAGCGAAAATTGAAAAATTTTATGATTCGGACAGGATTCGAACCCGCGTTTCCAACGGCTTTCCGGGCCAACACTGGCGTCCTCCCAATTGGACCACCGAATCGGATGTCAGAGTCATTGAATTTTTCAACCAGTTGCTTCGACATGCCTTAGGGTGGCATCGTAGCGCCATCTACCGTAAAGATTTAGACTTTATCGTCGGCACCATCGTCTCAAATTTGTTGAGAATCGATAGTAACGATGTGCTACACCCAAATTACTTATTACCCTAAGGCATGTCGAAGCAACTGGTTGAAAAATTCAATGACTCTGACATCTGATTCGGTGGTCCAATTGGGAGGACGCCAGTGTTGGCCCGGAAAGCCGTTGGAAACGCGGGTTCGAATCCTGTCCGAATCATTAAATTTTTCAATTTTCGCTTCATTTGTAAACATTTAGTTTACGTTAGCAGACGTTACTGCTTTAATAAAAATAAATTACCTCGTAATTGAGAATTAGTTCTTCTGGTTGAGAGTCCATTTTACAACAATGTCATGATATGTTCAAGACTAATCAAAATCACAAAGACTAATCTAACTGACAGTGTTTTGAGTGGCCAGTTAATGGTGATATGGTAAAGCATTTATTAGAATATATAATCGTAATAGTATTTTATGCAATCGTTGCACAATGGAGGTTCTTAAAGTCGAGTACCGCGTTTAGGTCACGAGGCTTGCCGAGTGGCCTATGTAAGGTACGAGACTTTAAGACCTAATTGTGTAACTATTGCATACAATACTTTTTATACGAGCAAAACTCAGAAAAACATTTTTTACTTTAATCGTCATTCTCCAATATGATTTTTTATTTTTGAGGTAACCTTTTTCGTTCAACTAAAACAGACTTATTAAAAAAAAACATGATCGCGATGGCCTCGTGATTGGTGAATTTTTTTGACAAGTAATTTCAACCAATCAGTGAGCATCAAATAAGCTTATGTTCTCTTTTTGAAATTATTAGAGTTGTGTAGAGAGATGTCTTATGAATATTAAAGTTCTGTAGCGGGTACCATAGAGTATAGAATTTTGTTACAGGATTAAACATTGCGTTATTGTGATTTTGTCTGTGAAATTATAATTGACAGATTAAAGTCTGCGAGTATAAAAAGAATATTATTTGCTATTTCATTCTAACCTGTCAGTTCCATGGAACAATTTTAAAAATCAAGTTTGCCATGTTTTCTATAGAACAACTTTACAATACTGCCATATGAGTTTGTTCCGCAGTATTCTAGTTCTATAGAACAAATAATATTTGGCAATCTTTTAAGTTCTATGGAACAATTAAAAATTAAAATATCACTTACTTCAATGACGTCACAGTTCCATGGAACAAATGGGAATCACTCACCCATAACACCAAGCCTTCTTGAGCTTAATTTGGGACTAGGTTGATTTGTGTGAGGTTGTCTGATATTTATTTATTTATTTATTATTTTTTGTTTTCGTCACTGTCATTCAACGTGAGTTACCAAAAACCGGCCAAGTGCGAGTCGGACTCGCGCACCGAGGGTTCCATACAAACACTTTCCATCCCTAAGTGTTTAAGTTAAGTTTGCACCTGGTATGTATAGCGCCCCATATAAATTAGGTGCAAACTTGCAAAGTTAGGTATTAAAAAAAAAACTACTTACTAGATCTCGTTCAAAACAATTTTCGTTGGTAGTTTTTATAGTAATGTACATCATATGTTTTTTTTAGATTTTTCATTTTCTTATTTTAGAAGTTAGAGGGGGGGGGGACCAACTTTTTTCCACTTTGGAAGCGTCTGTCACGCAAACTAATAGATACCCCTCACGTATGTGTTTGAAGAAAAAAAAATTTTTGAGTTTCAGTTCTAAGTATGGGGAGCCCCCAATATTTATTATTATTTTTTTATTTTTGCATCAAAATCTTAATGCGGTTCACAGAATACATCTACCTACCAAGTTTCAACAGTATAACTCTTATAGTTTCGGAAAAAAATGGCTGTGACATACGGACGGACAGACGGACAGACAGACAGACAGACAGACATGACGAATCTATAAGGGTTCCGTTTTTTGCCATTTGGCTACGGAATCCTAAAAATGCCTCGTTGCCAGTAAAACAAATGAGTACTTAGCACTAAGAATCCGCAATATGACAGTATATATCGTCACCTGTAATATGAATTAATGTAACCGCCAAAATGACGAAATTGAGTTAAGTATACAGTTCGTCTGTAAATTTGACGATCTATCCATTGCTGTTATTAAAATTACGATATCTTGAAAAAAATGTTGGTTACGTTAAACAAAAATTGACCATTTTTTTTAGTTTTCTGTATTTATTTTGGTGTATGGCACATTGTTTGTAAATTACTTAATATCAGATTAACGTAACCACAAGTATTGGCCAAAATTGAGCAAAAGTCATTAATGTAAGACTCATCGGTAAATAAATGACTCTTACATTACTCAATTTATAGCACTTTATTACCGATTGACTGTTACGTTAGCTTCAAAGCTAGATAGAAATTATAAAATGGTTCTTACATTAAATGGGTTATACTTTTAGTTTTTGAGTTAAATCGTGTAAATAATAAGGTACATAAATGATTTACATGCTCAGATTAGATAGGTAAAAAAAATTTAAACGAGATTATAAGAAGGCAACCATTTAAAGTCAATTATAGTCTTATGTTGTCGCAAATTGTGCTTACTGCAAGCTGGGTGAATATATAATTTAGTCAGTAACATTAAAGTTTTCGTAGTTTTTAAAGCAATGAATGCCTCTTACATTATTATTTGTCTTCCCAAGCCTCGAGTGTTGACGGTTACATTACAATTATTTACTTAATTTAGACGGACCTGGTGCTTACGTTATTTTGGTTACCAGGAACTTTGCGACTATCTCTTTCCTTTGCAGTGTTCATAAGTAGATACTGGTGAGACGACCATACATTTGCCTGTAGGAAGCAATTACAAACACTACCGCGTGCGTCTGTTTACGATTTGGTGTTGTGATGGATATGATAGCCACGTTAGTTTGTACCGACCAGCGATCGGATGCCGGTATTCGACTCCATACAAATACCGGTATTCAATTTTGGTATTTCGCTTATTATTACACATTTCTTTATTTTACTGAGCTAATTTCAAAGTTCTGTACCAATACTTTAATTATATGTAATGGCATTTGAAATAAAATCTGTAATATTTTTTTTTGTAATTTTTATGAATACCGGTAACGATGCCTGGTTTCAACAATTCGTGATAAGGACAGTATTGTGCCATTGCGTTGTTATACATTACGAGTTAAGTACAATAATCGCTTTACATCAGGCGATCCGTTTGCTCGTTTGCCCTCTACGACATAAAAAATAAATAAATAATAATATTAGACAAAAAAAACTTTAAAAATAAAGGGAAATTTGAAAAAGATAAGTACCAAGTAAGTACTATAGAAATTGTTATCACCTAAAAAGGGAGTCGTTTTTCTAAGGTGGAATGAAGTTCGTCGGGATTTCCAGTATCAAATAGAAATTTTGATATTTTAAACTTTTTAAAGTTAAGTTATTTATTAATTAGCTATTTATACCATGTCTAATTCTCGAATTAGGTACTTTTAATTGAAACAATCTGGCTTAGTGCATTTCGTTTTTAGGGAATCTCTTAAATGTCTGGTTAAACGGACTGTGAAAACTTTTTCTGTGAAAATCAGTCACTGCCACTACCATGTAGCAACATGTAAGCATAATAAAATGTATATACTTGTATATTATTTTTAGAAAACAAGAGACAGGAATGAATGATGGTAGTAATAGTGATATGGTGGAGGTTAGTGACATTGAGATACTCCCAATCATTTTTTTCAGTAGCTTACGTATCCAACGTAATGTCATTGTATTGATGCGATGATTCAATAAAATACGTTAACTATTTGCTTGCCCTTTGACCATTATTTTTTTCAGCCAGAGAAAGGCGTTGTGCTCGGCCATACTTTCTACTAATAACGGGACACCAATGATGCTTCATAATTTTAATATTTGTGCTTGGGTCATGGTTGTTCCTATGTATTTAAGTATATATTTATCTATATAAGTATGTATATCGTTGTCTAGTAGCATATGTCATAACACAAATCTTCTTGAGCTTAATTTGGGACTAGATCGATTTGTGTGAGGTTGTTTGATATTTATTTAATAAGTAGTTCGCGGGAAAACAGCAGCTTACAAGATATAGGAAAATCTCTAAATCCGTTTCAGCTCTATAAGAAAGATGTTCAAGCCCAATAGCAAAGGTATTCGAAGCATTTCAGTCGTAAATTTACCCCTTGACGTTCAAGTTCATAATAGTGATTTGAGAGTGAGTTACTAATTATGTGAAGAAACATTTAGTCACCAGTTTGCCAGGAAATGGTCAAATTACTAATGAAGAATCAAATAAAGATCATTCGGCTAGTTTCAGACAGGGACAAGCCTTACACTGAAAATAGGACTAAGGCTTTGTAAAGACAAAATTGATTATTTAAACGAAATTATACAACGTAAAGCTGAAGTTTAAACTTAAGCCACTAAAATCAAAAGGAGGGAGTTGATCAATGGAACAGAAATAAGGTAATAAATACGAAGAAAACTATATAGAAAGAAATAAAAAAGAAAGAGAAAAAGGGAAAGCAGAATGTGCAGTAAAAGTCGTAGGTAAAAAAGGTACATAAATATTGTAGGAAAAGGAGAAAGAAAAGCAGTGAGGAAAAACAGTAAGGAAAAGTATCAGATTGGAAAGAAAATTAAGTGTTTTTTAATACTCTTTCAATCTAAAGGTGCCTTTACCAATTTTGGTTTTTATAAACAAAAAAGAAACTGTTTCCCGCTTATAAACCGGTTTTTATCACGACTTACTATCCTGCCACTAATTAACTAAAAACAAGAAATAACTCTATGTTAAACCTTATTACAATTGGATAAGTTTAAAAATTCCATAGCTGAATTCCGCTAATGTAAGTCCACGCTTTGAAAATGTGTGTCCCTTACGTTAGATTTTTTTACCTTTTTGTGACTTACTTTAAATAGTTCTTCATTTTTTGAAATCAATGTTGTGTTGTGTTAACGTAACTCCTCTTTTTTGGAAAAAACTTAACGTAACAGACACGCTATTTTCTAAACTATAATAGCAGCCTTTTTGAGACGATTATCAACTGAAAGATCTTACAAAATTAAGCTATAACTACTATACATCATTTTAATCAGATTAGGAAATAAAATGTTACTGCACTTTTTTCAATTTGCAATTTCGTTTTTGCCTTCTCCTGAAAAATCGTCATTTGGCGGTTACCTTAATTCATATTACAAGTGACGATATGGACTGAAAAAGACCCTGTTCGGTTATACCTACATTAGGGTGGGTCTTTTTTTTTATTTCTAACGGGCACAGTTGAAAAAAGGTGCCATTTAGTGCCATTAATGGATACATATTTTTATTTATTTTTTATTTCCGTTTTATTGCCTCCGGATTACTTCAGAAAAAAGTTCCTAATGTATGGAGCACTAAAAAAAAGTGGCCTTGTATATTTTTTTTTTATTGTATTTCGTTTGTGATGCCCTACTTATTATACTCAGAATAAAAATACATTAAAATATTGGGCCAAATTTAAAATAATAAAAACAGACTTCATAACGCTCATGTAATATGGGCATTTCTATACTAACTTAAAAAATAGATCCGGAGGCAAAAGATCAACATCAATATCAATGCAATTTTGGTATTTAGTTTATATATATATATATATTTTTTTTTTTATATCATAGTGGGCAAACGAGCAAACGTATCGCCTGATGGAAAGCGATTACCGTCGCCCATAAACACCTGCAACACCAGAGGAGTCACAAGTGCTTGCCTACCCGGAGGACGAACATAGAATGCCTCTATGCTAGTAATTTCACCGGCTATCTTACCCCCACACCGGAACACAACAATGCGAACTTGCTGTTTGGCGGTGGGTTAGCAGGCAAGACGGTAGTAACAATCCGGACGGACCCTGCACGAGGCCCTACTACTCCAAAATATATTATTATGAGTTACATTTTTTTTGCTATGCCTAAAGAAATAAAAGTATTAATGTTTTTCCCATACAAACGTGACCCACCCTACTATACATAACATTACGGTATGACCAAAAAGAGTAGAAATTAAAAAGTGGCAATACTGTACATCCCCTTTTTCTTAGATTGATTAGAAAGGGACGACATTGCATTAAAAGTATTAATGTCTACTCTTTTTGGTCAGACTGTACGTCGTTTTTGAACCTGTATAATATTTCCGATATAAATAAACAAATATCAGACAACTTCACACAAATCGATCTAGTCCCAAATTAAGCTCAAGAAGGCTATTCATTGCAAATTGCATTTTTAGTATACTTAAACATAAGTACATATAGTTTCCCCCTCTGTTGTCACATTACATTCGCAGTATTATACGCATTCTAGTTTACGGATGAGACTTTGCTGTTTTAAAGAGACGTGTAAATTTGCATTTATTAAAGGTTTATCTAAATAAAACATCCGTTATATATATTTTTGTTCGTTTATTGTTATCCTGGTGATATTTCCTTACACACATTATTATAACAAATCGAGTCACGATCAAGGAAAGGAGTCCCTTCGTGACCATGAACGTAGGTAACATCATATTCGAAACGTCGAGGTGATTAAATCACTTTTTGAACGCGATTTAGTCCCATTTTGTCGTAATAATGTGTGCAAATCGCATTAAGTTTAAATCAATATATTTCCATACACACTTTCTATTTGCTGTGTGCAAAGTGCACGGTACAGAGAACGATCACAGCGCAAAACATTGAAGCGGTTGCATTTGCCGAATAAGTGTTATGACATTTCTTCATGACAAAGTGGTAGAGAATCTGCGTACTGGGCCGACGGTCCTGGGTTCGAATCCCGGCAAGGGCAAATATTTTGGTAATGAACACGAATATGAATAATATTCCTGGGTCATGGATGTTTTCTAACTAATTAAATCAGTACCTATGTATCGTTGTTTAGTACCCATAACACAATAAAATTGCTAACTAGAACTTACTAAAGGGACTAGACGGATTTGTGCGATACCGGAGAGACATATCAACCATATTAGCGAGCGAGACAAAATATAGAACTGAAGACCATTTAAAAAATAACAAACGGTACCTATCAGTGGCTTGACGTCAAAGATCTCCTTGGGAATTCTCTTCGAGCTTACTTATTCTCACTTATTCTATTGGTAAGTACAATAGAGAAAAGTGCTAAAACGCTCTAAAATGGGCAAGCTGGTGGGAATCGGGTTATATGAAAGCTTCGCTACTGGTACTTGTAGACATTTAATATTTATAGCTAGTTACATAATTCGGAGGACTGACAAACTGAGGGCTACTATAGTAATCAAAAAATGTTTTCTAAAATTGGCATATTTTGGTTACTATTACTACACAAAAATTTGGCTATTTCTCCAAGTAGATAGTTGAACTAGTTGAGCTATTTTTTATTCGCACTCAAATCAGTGGAAGAGAAAAAGTTGATACAGCTGATAAATATGAGTCATAGGTCACAACTAGCGTAAAAAATATATTAATTCAGTCATGTCGGGCTACACCACCAAAAAAACTGCTCAATAATTTGGCAATGTTTGTAAACAACATCTGGAATTCCCAGCTGGCTCCGAAAAACCGGTGTTATTTTGCAGACTTTAAATACAGTTGTGCTCCGAAAAACCCAGTCGCTTGCGCCGATGACGCCATCGCCAATTCAAGGTCAGAGCATTCTATGTGCCCGCGTTTTGTAAATAGTACGCCTACAATTAGGTATTTGATCTTTTTTTTTCTTTGTGGCTTTCAGTTCTTGCTGACCTTAGCATGAGGTCAGCTACTCTTTATGAAATAAAATAAATATTGACACAAAGGTAATGAAAGACAAATGTAATGTGATCCACTGCAATGTAAGCAGGACTCGAACCTGCGACCCAAAGTTTCCGGCGTAGTGCTCTACCAACTGAGCTATCACATCGTTACGTCCGTGGGATGAGCGGGTAACACCGCTCAGCGCAGCTAGTCGTAAATATAATTACTACTTTTTTGTGGGAGAAAAATGAGATACGAGTTTATTCAGAGCCGCGATGCAGTGTATCTCACTGACGCCTGACACCAGTTGAAAATAAGCAGGCGTGGTACGTTCACGCCAATTTCGTTGTTTATTTGCGTATTTCTTGTTTGAATGTTGTTAAAATAAATTGTGTTTTAAATGCTGAAGTGTATGGATTCAAATAGATATAGCCAAGTGAAGAATGTCCTTTATTTCATTTTATATCCAAGATGGTGAAATAGTCTCAGTTTTAAGGAAATGTTTGCCAGAAAGGTCATAACACGACGTAAGGTTTCTTTCTCTTCTTTATTTTTTTTGCTCAGAAAATTTTCAAATGTAAACGAAGGTGCAATAAAATCTTATACATACAGAATCAGAAATAACTGACGGATCTATATCTGAATCCCTAACGTTTTTTAACCTTTTTTTTGCATTCCCTAACGTTTTATGTCATAATGATCACTTGCCCTAACACTCATATGCCCTAATATTGATTTCCCTAATATCTTATTTCCTAATGTCACTTGCAATATTGATAATTTATCCTAATGTCATTTGTCATAATTATCATTTCTCCTAACACTCATATTATGCCCTAATTTTGGTTTTAATCGCTAGGCTCGGGCTCTGCTGTGGTCGCAGTTCTAATTCTAACCTAACCTAACCCATTAAACTACTTTACTGGTAGCAGTTCAGTGGTTGCAAAAGGGACGGGGACTTTAAAAAACGAAAATTAATTTTAGGGATTGCGAGGAATATGGCTAAAAATATTAGGGATATTGATAGTTAGGGATATTGATGTTTCGGACAAATGAGTTTTAGGACAACCATTACGTTATGGAAAATTATTGTAATGGCAATTGATCGTTAGGGCTAATGCCCATTAGGACAAAACAGTTCGGGCAAGTGATTTTAGGACAAACGATGTTAGGGATCGCGAGGGAGACCCATAACTGACATATGTAAATATGTCAGTTATTTACCTATCAAATTGTACATTAAAATTGAGAGTTACTGATTGTACTTCTTAAGATTTCACTGTTGAGCTTTGAGCTAAAAAAAGATCATCAATCAAAATTGTATCAATCATTGAAACCACTACGCCTGACGCGTTGACGCCCCCTGGGCTATTCCATAAGAGTTATTTTATTTAAGTGCTAGTTTATTTCTAGACAATTGTTTTTATTAAAGAAAATACACAAAATAAATAGTACACTACTGCAGACGCCGTGAGAGAAGGGCTTGCCGGGTGAGTATGTATAGACGGCCGACCAAAGGGAGACCGGATAGTGATACGAAGCCGGCAAGCCTTTTTCACGGCTAAGGCATGTATAGTGCTTTTCTCAAACAATACGCCATTCAAAGAATACACCACTGAAAAAAGGAAACTTTTTAGCAAGTTCATGAACACAGACGCCATGTTTAAAAAAGATTTATACGTCCCGGCCTAGGCCTTCAATTTTGTATGAAATTCCTTTACAGTGTTCATTTCGAAACGTGATACTTCGAAGCCTACCTATATTATAACGCACGTTATGACGACATTTTATTGTACATATATAAAAATATTGTAGGTAACTAAACCTTATGGAACTTATAACCTAATTAAACCTATGGGACCTAAAAAATATATGCGTGATGCTTTTAGTAGGTACCAGATATATTTAAAAAAGGCGCAATTACTATGTAACTTGTGTTAATATTGGAATTACCCCTGCCCAGTGATAACATCGCTTGTTTACCTCAACATATTTTAATAGCCTTTTACTATCAATGTTTTGTATTTATTTGTTATTGTTGTGTTGTACAGTAAATATTATTTTTTACACCTTTTTTTATATAATCTTACAGTTTCTTACAAATACAAATCCTTTATTGGTAACACTAAGTTACATGTCAACAATTTTGAGCATATGCACCTACTTATTTTACAAATATTAACAGAAGGTTTTATCTGATGATTACCACATTGTCTAAATTATTAATTTATTATGTTACTGAATTCATTGGATATTATATTTATTGTAATACATTTGACTTTTTGACTAGATGAAGAAGCTTATTTCTTACATTTTACAGTTTCTTATTTCTTACAGTTAATAATTAACAATGGCGGCAAACTTAGAAGATGTTGACTTACCGCTTTTCTACTCTTCACTTATCTTGACACCTGTAAATTTACCAGTAAGTAAATACCATAAAACATATACCTACGGTTATGACGCATCTCAATTTTATGTAAAAAAAAAAGAAATATAATTAGTGTCTACATTTCATCTGTTTTCTTTTGTTTATTTTTTTGTATCAAGTATCGTTGCAACAATGACGATATCAGAAGTGTTGTCAAAGTTTGCATTTTATTTACTAGAAAGAAGAATACATTGTACTTTCCCCTTTGACCCAATGAATGCTGATATCGTGATATGAGTACCAAACCTATTTTTTTTCAAACTGCCTGACTGCTGCTTTGTATTTTATTTTGAAATCGAATGGGTTAATCATTCTATTTAAATTTTTAGGCTCCTAAAGACTCTAATGGTACGGCTACGGTGGCATTGATCTATAAGTCAATCGAAGAAACGAATACACGCGTCGTATTTAGTCGAAAGGTATTCATTACAAATAATTGGACAATCGCGTTGCAATATAATTCTGGCGCAACTATCTACGCACTGGTCACTGTCCAGTATGAGTTAGTTAGTACCAATTTCCGCCATATGTCCCTATTTCAAACTGGAATATCTCAGCTCTGCAATTGCATCCAGCTTGGTGCCCATAATAAAAAAATCAAGTATATTCAAATATCTATCTAATGATTTAACTCTCATCTCTATTGGTTCTTGCTCCAATTTGCCCATTGTCCTTTAAAAGATGTAAACATATTATTTTTTTGCACTTAATTTAAAAACACGTACCTACAGTAAATCTCAACAGTTTATTCACTGTAAAATGAGTATTTGTTTATAATGTAATTTTATCTCTGTTTAACAGGTATTGCACATCTTCTTCCTGCAAACAATAGCAGTCGATTTAACAATGGAATTATTTATATATTTAAATATTTTTCACAAACCGCTCGACATCATTCCTCATTCGTAAGTAAAAAACTATTTATTTTCTTAATAACTTCACATAATATGTATACACAGCATAATCGATAAAATATGTAGTACATTTTAACAATACTACAAATCAGATCTCTAGACTTATCTTGCTGTCTACATTCACAAATAAATACAACTTGTTTTAAGTCTTGTCTTATATGTGAAAAAAATTAACTAAAAAACACAACGTATAATTGATTTATGCCTTTGGGTTTGTCTTTGGGGCATTTTTTGGGATAGATGAAAAAATATAAGCTGAAGTAAAAAAATAAAATAAAAGTGAGGTAAATGTTTTATGTAAATAATAAGCGTGTATACAATATACATACAAAATATTTATTTATATACAATCCTATTTTACATACACATACATATAAATAATAACAGGAGGTTTCGTTTACCGGAGCACACTCATGTAGTTTTGTAACTAGTTCATATTCATAGGGCTTTATTGTTTTATTTCTGTAATAATGTGTCACTTATTTGAATAATATTAAATATAAATAAAAACTAACATAAGAGACTTACCGTGTTTTTTCGCGGCTTGTGATTGTGACTTATAACTTTTCTTTATTTTAGAGTGGTAATATTATTGCTGTCCGCAGTATCTCTATTTCTGATGCTGCCTAGCATGAAGACTCATAGAGAACCTATATATAACCACTTACTTCTTGTATACCAGCCAATTGCCGTGACTGTCCTTGTGATCCTCATAATGCGAGCCAGGACAGAGGGAAAATTTGGACAAGAAATGCTAGAAGTGGTAAGGACCAATAAAAATGCAATTAGCGCTGAAAAGGTAGACATACATAACCGATAATCTTGTAAGGGTTGTTTTTGGATGTTTTGAAGGCAGAGAGCCCTTCATCCAAAAAAACAGCTAACTGTCTAGATGGAAGTTTAAAAAAATATATTTTTGACAGCATGACGAGAAAAAATTAAAGAGCTGCAGTTTGTAGATTCTTATTAGCAAGGACTATCGAAAAAAAATCATTGTCTTCCAAAAACTCTACAATACCTTAATACCACTTTAACAAATGAAAGCCGCAGCATGCAAATATTCTACCTACTACTGCACTGCAAACAGTTTTCTTCTACTGATCCAATATACGAGGGGCGTTCAATAAAAAGTGAGAATGAGTATGTTATAAACAACTTTTATTAAATGTCATTTTATTTTTCGACGTAGTCACCTTTTAGCATAATACACTTAGTATATCTTTTTTCTAAACTTAAAATTCCATTTTTAAAAAAGGTCTCATCTTGAGTACTTAAAAAATCTTGTACTGCAGCGACGACCGCGTCGTCGTCTTCAAATTTCTGGCCTCTCAGGTATTCTTTCAATCCCGGAAATAGGTAGAAATCACTGGGGGCGAGATCCGGTGAATACGGAGGATGCTCAAGGATATCGAACCCAGCATTACGAATTGCAGCCATTGCAACGGCGGACTTGTGTGCCGGGGCATTGTCCTGGTGGAAGAGCACAACTTTCGAGATTTTACCTCGCCGTTTTTCGCGGATCTCATTGCGCAATGTTGCTATTTGTTTAGCATATAAAGTGCCCGTAATAGTGGCTCCATGCTCGAGATACTCAATCCTTACTACCCCTTTATCATCCCAAAAAACAAAGCCCTTACCGGCAGATGGGCCCACCTTGAATTTCTTCGGAGTTGAGATGATGGCCTTTTCCATGTCATAGACTGCAGTTTCGTTTCAGGGTCGTAATGGTAGAGCCATGTCTCGTCTATTGTTATAAATCGCGCCAGAAAAAGTTCCCGGTCTTGCTGTATCAGGTCCAAAGCTTCTTGACAAATCTCAACTCTAGTTTGTTTTTGCGTGTCAGTAAGCATTCTTGGTACCCAACGCGCAGATACATTTTTCATACCCAAGCGTTCATGTAAAATATTATGCACGCTCCCCGTTGAAATCTTTACATTTTCAGCAATACAACGAACCGTGACACGACGATCCGCCAAAACTAATTTTTCGACTTTTTTCACAATTTCTTCAGTTACTGCTGTAGTAGGGCGTCCGGAGCGGGGGTCGTCCATGGTCGATGTTCTTCCACGTCTAAATTCGGCGCACCAACGTGCGACTGTCGAATACGGAGGAGCATTAGACCCTAAAGTGTCCCGCAAATCTAAATTGACTTGGTCCATAGATTTTTTTTCAAACACAAGTATTTGATAACGGCGCGAAGTTCAATTTTCTCCATTTTCGCTAACGTACTCAATAGCATTGCAAAGAAATGGCCGTATTTTTTTTAAACAAAAAGCAGTTTAGTTTTTTTTTTCATATCAATCAGCTAGATAGATTAACTTTACCGGCCAGTATTTAATTTCCTAATATTGAAAGAGTTTGCATCTCATTCTCACTTTTTATTGAACGCCCCTCGTATAGAACTCGGATAATAATTCCTTACCTATCTGAAACACAAATTTTTGTTTTTTATTTGTAACGTTTTGACAAACTTTTATTTGTCCCAATATTTTGTTCCATAACTGTTAATTTTTCAGAGTAATTTTAAAAGAAATCTTACCTAACCTAATGGATTCTTTAAAACGATGTCCATAAAATCCTGAAAATATTACAGGTTTCAGGAAAAAAAATACTTTCGGATAGAACTTTGACGAAACGGTACAGATGGGAAACAATGTTTCGGAGTTATAATGGGATTATGGGATACCATTTGATTTCTCTCTATATTTATTTACAGATCGCCCTTGCCTGGAAATCCTGCGTGATCTCTGGGCCCGCCATTTTGATATACAGCCTCGTTTGCCCGGACTACAAGCAGGCAATGAGGCTTGTATGCAACATCTGCGTTGCTTCTGGAGTGTTCATTTCTTCATACACCTGTGAGTATTAGTGATTGAGTACGAATAATGAGTAAATATGATTGTGAGTATGTATGAGTACGGTAAGTTTTATGTTGCTTTGCCTAGTCAAGAAAAGCTCAGCGCCGTGTACCGGGCTGGTAGCGTACGCTCTAGCGCATACACCGAAAGAAGTAAATAGCTCAACTACGAGTATGTGTCTGTCTGTGGCATTTTAGCTCCCAAACGGGTGGACCAATTTGAGTGCGCTTTATTAGTCGAAAGACTTTTCTGTCGAGATGTTTGTTAGCTATGTTTGGTGAAAATAGGACCCGTAGTTTCCAAGATATTCAGCTTTAATTGGAGCCAGTGACTAGATCTCGGCCAATGAAGCCAAGAATTCCAAATTATGTAGTTATGTTCAGTTTTAGTAGCATTTTCTTTATCACTCATTGATTGAGGGTTGCATGATGACCAGGTACTTGTGTAGGGGTGTTTTAAAGTTTTTTTTTTTAATTACAGGGGCAGAATGTTGGTATGGAAAAAGTGATATCTTCGTTTTCGTCCCTGGGCTAATTTGCCTGATAAACATATCTTTCTACATTATTTATTTGTATATTTTATATGATATTGATGCGATGACCAAGAGTGACTATCGCCTATATATGACTCCAGCTGATTATGTCAATGGTGCTGTGAATTTACAATTCGATTTTATTTTTATTTTCATACGATTATTGAAAAGATTTTTAAGTAAAAGTCGTCAGAATACATTATCTGTGATATCGGTATAATATTACTACTATTATAAATATGATACCTATGTATAATTTTAGGTATAAGAAAAAATAAATGTTTAAAATTTTACAATAATCATTTGTTAAAATTATACAAAATATTTATAGGTATAATATCCTTTAATTTACCTCCTTTCACCCATTGAAAATATTTCCAAAAATAATGTCACAAAACTCAAGAGTACAAACCTACTATTTAAATATGCTTAAAAATAGCATAATTAATTAATTAATACAACGGCGCGGTAACTTTGTCACTGATAATTCAAAATTCGACCCGTACAGGGGAGCGGCAACTTTGTTGTGTACCCTGTACGGGCAGCCGTCCCTGATGAAGAGCTCCATACGAGTTCGAAACATGTCGGGCCGTTCCTGACAATTTCACGTGAGTGTAAACCGCTTAATACAATAATTAAATATGTCTCACGAAAGTTTTAATAAGATTATTAATCTGATAAACCAGTATTAAAATTGTCAGTTACTTTCGATGCTGACCGTACAGTATTCAATTTAAATTAAATGACACTCATGTAATGATAGTTCGGAACAAGCACATGCAATTGTTATATATTACTAGATAGATAGAATATTCTTTACAATGCATGTGCTCGAAAACTATAGTACAAAGAAAGGTTTTCACCTCTGAATCCCAACAACAGAACGTCTCCACCACGAGTCGTACGGGTACCCACTTCTCTCGCTTCCTATTTAACGTCACCTCCTGACCAGTCTGTCTGTCAAGAACTGATGGACTCTTGTCGTGTCGCTGTCATGTCCGTTCCAAATATCGATGTCAATCAGCCAGTCAGTCCAGGCAGTTGGTCTACGTCAGGTCGCCACGGAGGTTGGAAGCCACGACACCTCCGCTGCTGCTCCTACTGCCCTGATGGTATGAACTAGCCATGGCGTCCCACAGTAGGCACTTTCCTTTTTGCCAAAGCACTGAAATCAGGTCTTTTCCCCTCCAACCGGCTAAGTCCTGAGTGCTAGCACGAAATACTCACCGAAATAAGGGCTCTGCCACAGGCGCGACAGCGGCCTATCGGTGTAACTCGGGCGTCGGTGACCTTGTAATGCCGAATCCTTCGACGAGGCATTCATGTGAATGCCCTTCACCCCCGCGCGCGTCCCGCACTCGCCCGCGCTCGCCCCTCGTGGCCTCGACACGCACACATAGCCGCGAGTTTTGTTACTGCACACAAGTGACGTGTACCCATACCATAGTCACTAGGGACTGTTAAAGTGTGTTGTGAGAGTTAAGTACACATCTGAAACATCTGAGAGAGTATTGACACTGATATTTCTATTTAAATAAAACAATTTAAACAGAAAGTCGCGTATCTTAATTACTAGCAACCCGCCCGGCTTCGCATGGGTGCAATGCTGATAAATTATGCATGTATTATACATAAATTAAAGAGGAATATATTATATTCCTCTTGAATCACTGTATCTATAAAAACAACGCATCAAAATCCATTGCGTAGTTTTAAAGATCTAAACATACATAGGGATAGATAGACAGGAAGCGACTTTGTTTTATACTATATGTAGTAATTTGAGCCTCCCTGACGTTTCGGTAGCTTTCCAATTACAGTTCCAGTATTCGTTTTTAAAGTATATACTAGTAATAAGGCTCGAAAATCAGTGAAAACTAGTTGTAACAAAGGCATATGGTGTAAAGTAGTTTTTACTTGTGAAAACGCGTTTTAACTTAAAACGGGTTCTAACTGTAACAATAATAATCAAAACGTCTAATTTCGAAAGTCATAATCTTTAGGACAAACGATGTTAGGACATGGAACTGAGGACAAAAGAGTTTAGGGTATGCAAAATGAGGATTTTTTACAAGTAGGTAAAATACATTTATGTCTAATATGGGTATTAAACGACGACGTGGTTGGCTCAGTTTGCAAGCACCTGCCTACTGAGCGGCGGTCCCGGGTTCGAATCCCGGCCAGGGCAAATATTTGTGTGATGAACTAGAATATTTGTGCTTGGGTCATGGTTGTTCCTATGTATTTAAGTATATATTTATCTGTATAAGTATGTATATCGTCGTCTAGTACCCATAACACTAGCCTTCTTGAGCTTAATTTGGGACTAGATCGATTTGTGTGAGGTTGTCTGATATTTATTTATTAAACATTATGACGAACAGCCGTTATGGCCGAAGTGATATGGGTAACGACAGTAGGACAAATGATGTTATGACAAAGAATAGAACCAAATCTTGACCACTAGTCTATCGACTAGTGTTGACTAGCTCGCTCTTTAGCGATAAGACCGCCTGATGTTTACCTCTATTGAATGCTACTTGTATTCTGAATTTGTTTGTATTTATTTCCCGTTGAGGTGTGCAATAAAGAATATTATAGTTGTGCTAGATTGGAAGGAAAAATACGTATTTTCTGATTCAGGAATGCTGAGTGATGTATTTTTAGCATTCTGATTAATTTTGGCTCATAGCGTTATCGGCAGTCAAACATTTGGAAGTGAACCGCGATGACGGCAGTCGCTTTGTTAAAATTATTTAATGTGTTATATTTACATATTTTGAATAGGATTTGACAATTGATAACAAATTAAATTACAACAACATTCACTTTTTATTGTGCCATAATCTCTGATAAAGATAGTCGGTAAGTTTACTTATCAAATAATTACCATAATACCCTTTGTTTGAAGTTTATTATTACAGTGAGTTGTAGTATGAAATATCTAAAATTTTCTACGAATAATGAAACGGTGCTTTGAGTTGTCACATACCAGTATTTTTGTTTTGAAAATTCCAGTACTTTTTATGTCACTTCAATGTTGCGATAAAACTCGGTAATAAATAATTGACATTCGGGTTTCTTCTTGTTTAAAATACCTACGTAAAAAAATACGTCACCGATTACATTATTAAAAAATTACATTTTAGTTCCAGTCAAGTGAAAAGAAAAATTGAAATGGCTTCGACCTCATTTTCATTGGCATCCGGAGATTCAGTAGTAAGTTAATTCTTTTTGCTGACTTTCATTATTTAAATACGCAATAAAAATATTCTATTGATAATTGCAGACCTTTTTCCAAATTTATAAAAAAATCAAAATACTTTTGCAGGGCGCAAAAAAAGAAGACGTGGAACTTGGCAATGCAGTACCTGTGTTTTATCAGTATGATGGAAACGGGAACGCACACCTCGGTCCACCTCCAAGGGTAAATCCTTTAAATCTAGCCGTTTTAGCAAATTTTCAAGTGTTCATTAAGAATATTCAACAATATTTTGTACAAATATCTTTATCACTTAGAACATCAGAGAAAAGACAAAACAACATGAGATATATTCAAATAACAGGCAGTGGTAAACAACAGGCGGTCTTATCGCTAAATAGCGATCTCTTCCAGGCAACCTTTAAGTAGCGGAACAATTAGTTAATGATTGAATTTGGTAGGCTTTATTGCGTATGAAATGGGTCATTATTTGCTGTTCGCAATGTTAAATATAGTGTCTTTTTCCTGCTTTGTCCTAAAGTTATTAAGTCCACATTTATACGTAATTTGTTTCTTATGTGAAATAAAGTTCAAATAAGTAAAAAATAAAATGTTCATCTTATGTAACAATAGTCGACCTACGACTACCTACGTTTAATAAAACAGCTAACTTAACCAAACCGAACCTATTTAATAATTTACAAGTTGACTGATTTGTCAAGAAATAAAGCAAAAAAGGGAAAATTCGTTATATCAAACTGCAAAACATTAATCAAATCACCTTCTCTGCAATACTGCCGAATTCTTAGAAGCAATGCAATCGACATAATATAGTCTTTAATTAAAATAATTATATTGATTTGCCGAAGCCGAACTGGTTTTCGGTTGTCGGACTCCAGACCGTCTCCTGATGGGCGAAACATTTATGTCGAGTACGTTTTGTTATTTTGGTGGTAGTTTGTTATATTTATTTGCGTATTAATTTTTCTTATCGTGGTGGGAGGGGGACCATTAAATTCGTGTATGCATGAACGAATACGCAAAAAAATATAACGGGTTAGAACAAATTAACTGTCACGATATTATATCGCGGACTAAGCAATATTATTATTTTAATCAATATGGATTTCCGCAAAGTAACGCTAGATTCAAATTAATTACCTACCTACTTATATTATTTATGTTTGGTGCTTGCGTGTAAAAACCCGCGCGTTATTGGTCCCACGTTCTATGTTTACCGCCGAATTGCGAACCGAGTCATCTGACGACAGTTTCAACGGCAATTTGAGAAACTTTTTATTGGATAAACCATTAAACCATGGTATAATAATATACTCCGCCTGGAACTCTATTCCGAGACTCGCGAACCACGTGACTGATGACTGACACAAGCCTACGTCATCATGCTGTTCACAGATTCTCAATTTTTAATATGTGGGAGAATTTTAACCAACGGGGAAAAATATTTTAACGGCATTAATTTTAAGTTATTCATGTAGACACAGGTAGTACAATAAAAAAAATCTAATGTATTAAATCAACATTTTATTTATATATACAAGAGAAACGTTTGAAAATCGAATTCAAATTTAATCAATAAACGGTGTTCGACACTTTAAGCAATTTTCGTTTTAATTTCTTCTGGAGTTGATTACTAACGATTTTTTCATTTAATTCTTTTAGTCTTATGTATGTCCTCGTTCTGACTAAGCAAAGTTTTACAGCGTAATCTATTTGAGCGTATTGTTTTTTGACGTGCTTGTGTACAATATCAGCTAGGCTTTTAATGATAAATTTATCTTTGCATAGTGTCTGCCCATGATATTGCTCAAACTCATTTTCCATTGTTTGAGCTACAAACACGTTTTGCATAGGTCCCAAAACATTACTCTCTAGTAAGGATATCAGAGAGCAGTCTTCAGCATCATTTTCATTGTCAGCAGCTACATAAAATCGTAGCTGCTTAGTATTATTAAAAAGTTTATAATAGTTCTTATTTTTTAATTCAGTTTTTGATACTTGGCTATTGGGCTGTATGGTGTACCTATTATCAGTCTTTGAAAAAAAAAAAGTAAAATTCTCTTTATTGCAGTAACCGACCAAATTAAGTGCACCCCCATTTGTATGAAACGTCATAAACGGAAGGTGTGTTTTTTACTTAATCGTCTTATTTAAATAATAATTATAATATTTATAAATGACGTGTTGTTGAAAAGTTTAAGATAAATGAAAATTATAAAAAAATATTTTAACTAATTAACCATAGTTATAATGTACCCATATAACAATGTTATGTTGAAATAACGTGGCAATGTTATTGTGACGTAGGCTTGTGTCACTCTGGGAATGGAAGACCATGTTTTATTAGACCATGCATGAAACGTAGGTAATTTATATCGTGATTGACATTGTTTTTATTTATATTGTCAAAATGAAAGTTCTTTTATTACAGACAAATATTTCAAAAGAACAACACAATTCACCAGTGTAATGGCATGCCAATTTAAAATTCTTAAATTAATAGAAGACTTATTGATAAGACCTTATTCCTAATTTTTGCCTTATTTGACTTTGCAATCAGTGTTATTTTTACCGTGTAAATACCTATTTGTATTTTGACAAATTCTTTAAGGAGCCTCTTTGTCATTTTTATCTTAATTTGTTTCAATTTTGCTGTTTTTATTATCGTCATAGATTTTTTATTAGTATTAATTTTATTAAGTTGTTTTTTTCTCTATATGTATTTATATATTATGTATATCGTCGTCTAGTACCCATAGTACAAGCTTTGCTTAGTTTGGAACTAGGTCGATTTGTGTATGATTGTCCCTTAATATTTATTTATTTTATTAATTTATGTGACGATCATATAGTATAAGTGCATAATATAAATTGACTTAGCGTATTATATTGACATTTTATAATATGAAATAAAGAAATCTAATCCAATCTAAAAATGAGAACTTCTACTAGTAGACGGCACTGCCTAGACTAGCCTATAGGCAATCGAAAATGGCGCCTTGGATGTTCTTATTAAGTATTATTAATTGGGTCATATCCCAAATAATAACATGTTATAATAAAATAAAAAGGACGGGTTGCACTCCGGGAGTGCCGGCAGAAGTGAAAACTTAAACATCAACATAATATTTTCTTCGGTTTCCGCGACCGTCACACATTTAAATGAAACAATCTGGGAGTTTTTTTTGGCGGTTCTTTCTCCTCAGTATGCCTTATAGTGAACCGCTGGTAGATATTTTAAATAAAATAATAAATGCCCTTCTGGCACATATGTAACTGTCTTTACACATTAGGCCCATCTGGCATGCATGAACACCTTTATTTTTAAATTAATATTTATAAAATGGGTAGTTTTCACAAATGTAACTTTGACAGAGAAAAATTATGTTTTTCTCAGTCAACCTTTGACAACGGTATTTGTAAAGGTACTGAAACGTCAGGGAGGCTCAAAAAATTAATATACGCGATATAATCCGTTTAAATTGTTTTATTTAAATGTAAAACATCAACGTTGTGCATTTTTGAATATTTTGGAATGGTTAGGCAATAATTTCGCACAAATTGTTATATTTATCAGTATAAAAATCAAATCATCCAATTTCTTTTGGGACAATTCTTCGACATTTTTGTTATTTTTCTTCGACCTTTTTGTGCGTTGATGAGCCCTTTGATTTTCACGATGTCTTTTTCTTTTTTCTTCTTCTTTTTCTTCCATCGAATCTTTTTTTTTTTAATTTTTTTCTACGCTGGCGCAATGCACATTGATATTCCCGATTTTTATTCCTTTTTTATCTTTTGTTTTTCTGAAAAACGAAGATTACTTATTTATTATTATTTTATTTGTTTGATATCGTATTTTTTATGATTTTATACATAATACACGTTTTTACACTCAATTAGCAAAGCACTGGATAAGCCAATGTGGTCATCAGTATCACAATTGATACTCCAATATCAAGAACCAATGAGTCACGCGCGCATTGCTTTAATGTATTATTAAAAAAGAAACGATTTCCCTCAAATATGTCGCTAAAATTTGTCGCGTATATATATAGGTTAACACTATAAAGTATAGGCATACCTATTACAAATACTAGCTGTGCCCCGCAGTGTGTTACCCGCTGTTAAAAAGTAGCCTATGTGTTAATCCAGGGTGTCAGCTACCTCCATACCTACCGAATTTCATGAAAATTGGTCCAGCCGTTTGAGAATGAAGAAGTAACAAACATACACTCACACACACCCGCACATACTCACAAACTTTCGCCTTTATAATAATAATAAATAAATAATAAATAAATATTAAGGGACAATCATACACAAATCGACCTAGTCCCAAACTAAGCAAAGCTTGTACTATGGGTACTAGACGACGATATATACATAATATATAAATACATATATAGATAACATCCATGACCCAAGAACAAATATTTGCACAAATATTTGCCCCGGCCGGGATTCGAACCCGGGACCGCCGACTCAGTAGGCAGGTGTCTACCAACCGAGCCAAACGCGTCGTCTTATAATATTAGTGAGATAATTAAAACCTGTTTTTTCGCCGCCTACAACTTATCTGCTTCGCTCAAAGGTTGACTGGTAGTAGAGTTGCTAAGCCGCGAAATTGTGCGCATCGGGTTACAATTACAAGCATGAAATTTCTACCACACATAAAGCGTTCCACGGTGATTATTTTCAGATGTGGAGGGAAGGCAGATTCGTCCCCTGTGTGGTGGGAGAGCGGGGTGAAAAGGACCGAGTACTGCTCTTTTTTTTTTATTACTGGTCAGTTAAGGCTATTAGGGCTTGTGCGGTATCGTTTTCGTGTTACATAGATCCCATCAACGTAGTGATTACATACTCTTTGATCCCATCAAAAACATAAATGTAAAATGAGAGCCAAGTTCAATATCGCTTCGCCGACAAAAGAATTGAGATCTGCAAGGGCGCCAAGTTCTTTGCCCTAAAATTTTTAGATACAAGGACATGCGACATACTCAATGCATTTATTTTACTTGGGGAGTAATTCAATATCAAGATTTGACTTGGCTCTCTCTCAGGAGACGAACCTGACTTCCTTCCACATCTGAAAATAATCACCGTGGAACACTCTATCTGTGGTAGAAATTTCATGCTTGTAACCCGATGCGCACAATTACATTAGAAAACAGCGGACTAACAACTCTACTATGGTATTGATGCCCAATGGCATTAAGTCCGCCTTGTTTTCGTTTTTTTTTTCAATTGTGCAATAAAGATTAAATAAATAAAACATATGATAAGTTGCTTCCTTCCCTATGGCACTTTTTTCCATAATATAAGACTTTCAAAATATTAGAAGTGGTATGTTTCCTCACTGACTTTGTTTGAACTATCCGATTTTATTGTATCTCATTGACACTTGAATTCTATTTTAATCTCTATTTCTCACTAATATAAGTTTATGATTACGCTTAACCATCTGTCACTTACAACATTTTGTTGTTCGAAGGCCCCCTTTCTTCGAAACAGACACGGTTGCTAGGTTACCAATCGTCTTACGCTTTTTCGATCAGACTACGGATCTGATGCGAGTTTAACATTTTTTACCCATCTAAAAAAGTGCCAAGCGCCGCTAAAGAAGTTTTCACTTCAATAATGGCGTTAGTAAAGTTTTAACTTTCTATGTATGTTAGTATAAATACTACCTACTCGTCATAATTCTTCACCGCTCATTACTCTTTTTTTTTTTCAAGACATGACTTAAACTGTATCAGGGCTGGTTAGCACTCACTACCAATAGTCGGACTTTGTGTGGGAGTATTACCCGCTAATGGGATTATCTCCGCGCCACAGGGGTAATTTGGGTTGGGATGACGCGGGCGCATTGGGCGCATGGACTGCGTCGTGAATAGACTGAACCGAATCAGTCTGCCTGAGGGCGGGAGGAGAGGGAATAGAGAATCGCGTTATGATAAAATGCGAACTAAGTAGCGGTAGTTCCCCACCGGCGGGGATTAGCTAATTACTCGTCTTTATCAGTTTCAAATGTTTCAATACATAGTTTGTTGAGTTATAATAATATGTTTATTTTATTTATTATTTATTTATTTAAGCTTTATTGCACAAATAAAAGTCAGTACAAATGGTGAACTTCATTCCTAACAGTATTCTCTACCAGTCAACCATAGGGCCTAACAGAGATGCTTCAAGTGGGTGCAGAGTAGAAAAATAATCGTTCAAAGAGCATCTAAGACACAAGTGAATTTATTATTATTAACTACCATAAATTATATTTATTGTAATATCTGATGACGCAGTTGGCGCAGTGGTGAAGCAGCTACCTACTGAACCGGCGGTCCTGGGTTCGAATCCCGGCAAGGCAAATATTTGTGTAATGAACACGAATATTTGTGCCTTAGTCATGGATGTTCTATGTATTTAAGTATTTATTTATCTATATAAGTATGTATATCGTCGCCTAGTACCCATAACACAAGCCTTCTTGAGCCTTATTTGGGACTAGGTTGATTTGTGTGAGCTTGTCTGATATTTATTTATTTATAATAGTTTAAGGATACAATTTTTCAAATATATTTTTATGTCTTTTTTTCAGGCTGCTGTTGGCTGTGATAATGGCATGTCCTGGTCCACCTTTTTTATATTGGTATTAATTAAAATAATAATTTTACTTATTATTTACGTCGTGATTTATTTATGATCGCCCCACATCGATTGCTCCCACACCGCCCTCAATAACCGTCTTGAACGGAATACCACCCCCATCCAGAAACTATTATGAACTTAAAATACGTGAACATTTAGGGTTAGAGACAAAACACTTAACTCTTAAAAACTCAACATGAGTTGAGTATACAGTTTCGTTCAGAATTTTCCGCTCTATCGAATGGTGAGTTTTAAAAAAACCTAGCTTGTAAAAACTGTACCTTACACTACTGATTTCTATGGGTTCAAAATAAATTCTGTCCCACAAAAACCATGTATCTGTTTATTTTTTTAATAAAGCAACATCAAATTAGTGAAGCTATTACTATTACTGCCACCCTCCATAATAATTAATTTATTTCAATATTATTATAATTGTGCAATATTTAATTTAATTTTAAATCACTTATGAATTGTTAATGTTACCTAAATATTATGTAAGATTACTAAATATCGATTAATTAAATTAAGTTAGGAAATAGTAATATATTTCTTCTACTAAGTTAGATATAAGAAATGGTACCATTTTCTGCAGGAAAATGTAGTTAAGCTCCTAATCTTCATTGTCAAATATATTAAATTGAATTACTACTATTTTTTTCATAATGCACGTTGAATGTTAAAAACAAATTTAAGGATCTATTGGAAATAAAAAAATGCTTTATTATTATCTCCTTTATTCATTTAAAATCTTAAGTTAGGTTTTTTACAATAAAGTTATATCAACAGTAAAATCATCATCATCATCATCATCTCAGCCATAGGACGTCCACTGCTGAACATAGGCCTCCCCTTTGGACTTCCATATATACCGGTTGGAAGCGACCTGCATCCAGCGCCTTCCGGCGACCTTTACAAGGTCATCTGTCCATCTTGTAGGTGGACGTCCTACGCTGCGCTTGCTGGTCCTGTTTGGGTAACAACACTAGTCTGACAGTACAACACTATTATTGTTTAATCTATGGCAGCTCTCTTCTACCTAAGATGGCGTCATGTGCAATACTCATGTTCGTGTGCTCCTCAGATATTTAAATAAAATAACCATTAGTATTCAGTCTCAAGTGTTTTCTTTCACCATTATAACATGGTGTCAGAAGTGCAGAAGTCATGAGCAGTGGAGAATCAGAAGTCGAAACAGAAAATTTTCTAGACAGTCTCGAGCAACGGCAAGGTCAGTCAGTTGCAACAATGGACGGCGCAGGAGAAATTGCAACGAAGTCACATCCTGGGGTCGGCGCGTCCTTACCAAGATTAAATATTTCATCTGACACAACAAATAATAATGCGGAGGAATGGAAGAGATGGTGGCAGCGATATGAAATATATTTGTTGGCATCAGGGCTCGACAATGCGGATGAAAAAAGAAAAATCGCGATCATGCTGCATTCAATGGGAGCTAAAGGTTTGGAGATATTTAATTCATTTAATTTGGAATTGGATAAATGCAAGTTGGTGAATGTTAAAGGCTGACAATTAGTTTGAGCCACAGAAAAATCTGACCATGAGTAGGTACATATTTTTCACAAGGAAGCAAATGAAATCGGAAAGCATCGACGATTTCCTTACAGATTTTGAAAATAAAAGCAAGGATTGTGAATTCAAAGAGCTTAGAGAATCACTTGTTCGGGATATTTGTATTGCAAACATGAATACAGAATTAGCACATGTTAGACAACGTTTGTTACAAGAACCTAACCTCTCATATTCCAGAATGCGAGAGCTGGCAAAAGCTGTCATATCGGCTCAGCAAGATTCAGAAAGAATAGTCAAGGAAAGCACCAGAACTGATAATGTACGGCAATTGAGGAGCAGAAGTCGTAATAGGAGTCAGAGTTGTCACAGATCTAACAGTAAATCAAAGTCAGGAACGTCAACGTCAAGTCAGTCAGTATCAAGAAATCAGTCAACGTCAAGATATCAGTCAGCGGGTCAACCACTTCACACACAAGGAGCTCCATCGAGGCAATGGCAGCGTAGTCAACAATCAGTATGCAGTCGCTGTGGGCAGCAGCATCGGTTCAAGTGTCCGGCAGCCAACGTTCAATGCAGGTCATGTAATTCATATGGTCATTATGCCAAATTTTGTTTTAAAAATAAAAATATAAGACAATTAGAGTCTGACAACTTCAATATTGATGCCGCTCAAGGCTCTGAGAGATTCTTTGTAGGAGCAGTACAAAAAGTAAACAATTTAAAATCATCTTGGAACTTAAATGTCATTGTAAATGGTCAAAATATCAACTGTATCCTAGATTCAGGCGCAGATATTAATATCATGTCATTTGCAACATACAAAACTTTAGAGTTATCCAGTAAATTAGATAAATGCAACATTAAGGTTTCAGGATTTGGAGGGAAGGACATTCCAATAATTGGACAATGTGAATTAAATTGTCATTTTAATCACACCTTATGAATAGAGTATAACATTGTTTACTTGTGTGCATCCATAATTGATATATTTTGTTGTGTAATTCTGTTTTTTTTTGTAACGATGGGTGCCTGGGGGCAGTCACATGCTCAGGACGGCCGAACCTGTAGGAATAATACCGTGTATCGCAACGCACCGAGTGACAGAGAGAGAGGGAGCGTGCGTAGGAAAGGGACGGGAGAGGAATGGCGGTTAACCACGAACCTGTGCTGTGTGTATTGTTACGATTAATATAAATAAAATACTTAGTGGCAATCTGTGTTTCCCTTCTTTGTCAATATCCCACATGTATATAAAAGAGAGGGAAAGAAACTTATCAATTTGAAATTCGATTTTCGAATCCGACCTCGATTGAGAACAGTTCGGATCCGCGTTATACCAAAAATTTCATTAAAAACACCCGACTATTTTTTTTCTTTATTATATTTTTAGTTAACGACCGAATATTAAAATTATTGTGCCTTTTATAAATAACAATAGATCATTGCTCAAAAAAAATAAAAAATTTCAACTTATTGCTTATGGTAAATATAATAATAATTTATAATTTCACCATTTATCATAGATGCATATTCGAAGCGTACCTACTTAAAAATATCGAATTCTTATTGTAATTGTTATTTTCTTTTGCATTTATTTTGTTTGGTGTTTTACGAGTAACAATATTAACCTTTTGACCGCCACAGTCGGCTGTGGCCGTCAGCAAAAAATCGTGCCCCTGACGCCACGTCGGCCACAGCCGTCCAAATTTCAATGATCAAAAACTTTGTAATTCTAACCGCTACAAGTATTTTTCAATCCCTGTTGATTTTGGGGCACATCTTTTTTTTTTACTCTGGCGTCAGTGGCACGGTAAATTGCTAGACCGCTTGGCGGTCAATAGGTTAATCAATTTATAAACAAAATCTCGTAAAATAATATGTAGGTATTTATAAATAAACACGTCATATATCTGCTAAAATCTTCCAATTTGATCAAATAATGACAATAACCGTGTTGGTTGGTTGATTATAATTTCAATTAAATTATATTGTTATTCCTATTTAAGCAGCACTTATCTATTTTCTGATTAATAATATTATTGAAATCAGCAACAAAGACTATAAACATACGTTGGAAGAAAAAGCACAAAATGTCGATGTTCTCGCTGATGAGGTGAAAAGTTGTGTGTGCTACACGAGAGCAAAGTTTTTTGCATCTCGTGCTGTTGAGTGTCTCGCTACACTCAGGATTCTAACATAGAATCACTCGCTACGCTCGTGATTCAAACGTAGAATCCCTCACTTCCTCGGGACTCAAAATCAGCACTCGTAACAAAAAACAACTTTGCTCTCTTGTTGCACAAATAACTATTATTGAACTATATACTTCAATAAACTAAGTTGTAAACACCAAGTAAGAAAAAATTATAGTACCTAGCTTATAATTATTTTGTCCCGATTTCATAATGTGACAAAATTCTTTGGTGAATAGAACCATACCTTCTTCGTCAGTTGATTATGGACCGTCATCATCGCGACGCAAGCCATAACTTATTGAATCGAATGGGACTTAGCCAAGCCGTAGCCTAGCAACTACAAAAATATTAAAAAACCGGCCAAGTGCGAGTCGGACTCGCGCACCGAGGGTTCCGTACAAACACTTTCCATCCCTAAGTGGTTAAGTTAAGTTTGCACCTGGTATGTATAGCGCCCCATATAAATTAGGTGCAAAGTTAGGTATTAAATTATAAAAAAAAACTACTAACTAGATCTCGTTCTAAACAATTTTCGTTGGTAGTTTTTATAGTACTGTACATCATATGTTTTTTTTAGATTTTTCATTTTCTTATTTTAGAAGTTAGAGGGGGGGGGACCAACTTTTTTCCACTTTGGAAGCGTCTGTCACGCAAACTATTCGGTTTAGAAAAAAAATATTTTAGAAACCTCGATATCATTTTTGAAGACCTATCCATAGATACCCCACACGTATGTGTTTGATGAAAAAAAAAATTTTGAGTTTCAGTTCTAAGTATGGGGAGCCCCCAATATTTATTATTATTTTTTTATTTTTGCATCAAAATCTTATTGCGGTTTACAGAATACATCTACCTACCAAGTTTCAACAGTATAGCTCTTATAGTTTCGGAATAAAATGGCTGTGACATACGGACGGACAGACGGACAGACGGACAGACGGACAGACAGACAGACAGACAGACATGACGAATCTATAAGGGTTCCGTTTTTTGCCATTTGGCTACGGAACCCTAAAAAGGATGTTTTGTATTTTGTCCATCACTTTCACCCAATAGCCAAGAGCTAAACTACTAACTAGATTCCATTCGAGTACTGAATACCTGAAAGTCTAATTCTGCCGTGCAATACTTAAACAACAGTAAGTGCAAAAAGTGAGTATCGAGAAAAACGCAAAAAACCCTTTCAAACCGGTTTTTTTTGGTGTTCTCGATGATTATTTACAAATACTTGAATATCAAAATATAGCACGGAATACATGATATGCGAATACGTGAACATTTTTTTATTATAACAATAATTGAATAAATTATTGCTATTTTAATTTTTTTTATAGTTTTACTGTACTCTCGATAAGAACTAAAAACACAATAAATGCAGAATAAAGTGCAGTAAAAAAGCGGATTACTGCAAATAACCCTCGTACACTAATAGCTACTTGAATTAAGTGCAGACTAAAGTACAGTATTCATAACAATTTACTGCAATTTACTTAGTATTTATATTGATTGAGTTCTTCGAGATACCAACACGTCGTGGTACAAATAAGGTATGTTTATAAATAATACACATATTTGGCCAAAAATTGTTTTCCAAAGTATCACTTCCTAAACTGTTTCATTTCTCAACTCACGATTTTCTCTGAAACCATATTTTTTTTCTGATCTTTCATAAAACAAATCTAACCTAACCTACTGTATTCTATAAGAGCATAAAAAATACACTGAGATTTTTTTTTTGCTTTAAGAGAAAATCGTGAGTTGGGAAATGAAACAGTTTGGCAAATAAATCAGTTTGGAAAAATATTTCGGCAAAAAGGCAGGATACCAATTTGTGACTATGTTACATACAAATTCAAGAAAAATGTTTTTTTTTATCTTCTCGTCTACATGCTGTAGCCTTACCACGAGGTTGACACCGACGCGACGTGACACTGAAATGTTCGGGTAAGGCTACTGAATAAAAATACTAGTAATAAAAACATTCACAGACATCTAAGTATATGTAACTTACACATCTTCACTCTGTCTTCAAACGCAAAATCAATGGTGTGCAATAAAGAGTATTTGTATTTGTATTGTATTTGTCAAATCTTCTTCTTCACCTGAGCCTGCAGTAACAGGTATTTTTCTCCAAAACAGAAGTCTATTTAAATAGACTTGGAATTATTTTTTTATTAAATTTGGACATCAGTTGCCATAGCTTTTAAATGAGATTAAATTTCTTGATTCAAATGTTACCTCTAGGCACAGTCTTCATTGGTGCATCAGGGTTTTTTTTGATTTCAGACATGTTAATTTTTCGTATTCTTGCGACACGAAATAAACAATCTGCCCCCTCTGTACCATGGCTTCGACAATGTCTTTCAAATAGACTCGATTTCCACGGTTATCAATCATTCAACTTCTGTAGAGAAATGTGCGATTAGAAATCATAGAAATCGGATATATTCATAGATTTTACCTGTACTTTTCCTGGGGTTACAAGCTCGAGTAAAAACTCCAAAAACGAACACTTTTCGCATTTTTAGAAGTAAATTTTGCTCGACATTGTGGTGGAAGGAGTCATCAGACATGAAAGTGTGGCTTGGCTCAAAGTATTTTAAAACCATTTTATGTTTGAAGAGCAAAATTCAACCTAATCTACAGTAAATTGATGTCATGTTTGCAGTAAACACATTTAAAAATAGCCAAACGACAGTTTAAGTCACAGTAAGTGAGCTTAGTACTGTACTTTAGGTTGTATTTTGCTCTCTTATTTACGACCACTTAAATTATAGTAAGGAAATACTGTTACTGCATTTTAATTAGTAATTATGCTGAAAAATCATTAAAACACCAAACACAGTACAAATATTTTAGAACATTTATATTGTACTGTATTTTAAACAGTTTTTGGCGTAAGTATTAACTTCTGTTTACATATTAATTTACGATTGACAGGAGACCTTTACTGTATTTTAATTAGTGAAGTCTAAAAATTCACAGCCGACAACTCTATTACGGCATTTTAGTTAGTTTTACCTCAATAATTTACTAAATTCTTCTGATTTACTGTACATGGAGGCTTCGATTTTTATATGTTCCCATTGTCATAATCGCACGTGGACTATATACACGTGTGCGTCGTGACACGGTGATCTACGATCAAGAATAAACAAAAAATCGCAAAAGTAGCACTTACTGTTGTTTAAGTATTGCACGGCAGAATTGTTGTTTTTAATTGTCAATATCAATTAACGAGCTCTACACAAAAATACTGTTTTTACAGTCCGACCAAAAAGTGGCAATACTGTAGCGTGCTCCCTTTCTAATCAATATAAGAAAACGGCGACGACGTTACAGTATTGCCTCTTTTCAATTTCTACTATTTTTGGTCGGACTGTAATCATTATCATTACATAGTATAAGATAAAATCGCTTCCTGCTGTCTTTATGTATAAATAATAAAATAATAATGATAAATAAATATCGGACAACGTCACACAAATCGATCTACGTAGTCCCAAATTAAGCTCAAGAAGGCTTGTGTTATGGGTACTAGACGACGATATACGTACTTATATAGATAAATATATACTTAAATACATAGACCAACCATGACCCAAGCACAAATATTCGAGTTCATCACACAAATATTTGCCCTGGCTGGAATTCGAACCCGGGACCGCTGGCTCAGTAGGCAGGTGTCTACAAACCGAGCCAAATGCGTCGTCAAAAATGTATGCTTAATAATAATGTATGCTTAGATCTTTAAATCTACGCAACGGATTTGATGCCGTTTTTAGGGTTCCGTACCCAAAGGGTAAAAACGGGACCCTATTACTGAGACTTCGCCGTCCGTCCGTCTGTCACCAGGCTGTATCTCAACAACGGTGATAGCTAGACAGTTGAAATTTTCACAGATGATGTATTTCTATTGCCGCTATAACAACAAATACTAAAAATAAAATAAAATAAATATTTAAGGGGGGCTCCCATACAACAAACTTGTTAAAGATTATATATATGTATAGGTACGGAACTCTGTATGCGCGAGTCGGGCTCGCACTTGCCCAATTTTTTTAAATAAATAGTGATTAAAGAGGATGGTTTATATGGATAATACATGCACAATATAGCCTTGCACCCGTGTGAAGCCGGGGCGGGTCGCTAGTATAATATATTTATCTTATACTCGTATATACTTCAGCGACATCTATATACATATAAATATAAATTCCCAACCTGTTGATCTTGATACCCAACATAGAAAATAAAGTCCCTTCTCTATAATAGCCATTTGTATGGAGCTTTTTTAGCGCTCCGTAAAATGTTTGACTTTAGAGGTCATTTCTAACTTTTAGAATGGTCTAAGTAGTCCAGTCAAGTAATTTTATCCCAATAAAAAATATAATCGATTGACAATATTGAAATCCTCTAACAAAATGTCTAGATTGCATAATTTTGTGATAAATATAGGTTAACCTACAGAACTCTTAGTCGGTAGCTGGCACTGCTGGCAGATCCAATTTAAAAATAGGCGTATATTTACTATGCGTCTACGCATATACTGAGTAGGTATACATATAAATCTATATTGTTTGTGTTTGTGTCTAGATTTAGCGTCAGTCAAAATTTGCAAGCGATCTAAACGCACGGCTTTTAGTTTTATATACATGCGTATAAAACTATCAGGATTCCATATTTAAACTGAGTTGTATTTGTGATTTTGGTACAATTTTTATGTATAATTGTGTATGCATACTGAGTAGGTACTGTATATTTTTAGTATTTTTATTGGATTATTTGTGATTGTGCCAAGTCTGTGATATCAGGAAAACAGTCGGTACTAAGTGAATTTTATTGAATTCTAATTGTATTCTTATAATCATATATGTAATCCAGTGACTTAATACATGCCATACGATAAATAATTAATATGTTTAATATAACAGATTCAGAATACGAGTATATGGCTGAGTTTCATTTCGTTTTTCCGAAAGTTTTTATTTTTTATTTTAAACAGAAAAAAAACAATCTTATTTGTAATTCATTTAATCAGATATAGCATATAAGTATACGTAATTAATATAAGTATAAGTAATCAATGAAAAAAAAGTTTTTCTGAGTCAATGGTGCTGTGAATTTACAATTCGATTTTATTTTTATTTTCATACGATTTTTAAAAAGATGTTTATGTAAAAGTCGTCAGAGTATAGTATCTGTGATATCGGTATAATATTACTACTATTATATTATGATATGTATAATTTTAGGAAAAAGAAAAAATAAATGTTTAAAATTTTACAATAATCTTGTGTTATGTCATATGTTAAAATTATACAAAATATTTACAGGTATAGCCTTTAATTTACCTACTCTTACCCATTGAAAATATTTCCAAAAATAATGCCACAAAGCTCAAGGGTGCAAACCTACTTAATAAGCTTAAAAATAGCATAATGAATTAATTAATACAGCGGCGCGGTAACTTTGTCACTGATAACTCAAAATTCAAAGTTGCCGCACTCCTGTACGGGTAGCAGTCCGCGATGAAGAGCTCCATACGAGTTCGAAACATTTCGGGCCGTTCCTGACAATTTCACGTGAGTGTAAACTGCTTAATACAATAATTAAATAAGTCTCACGAAAGTTTTAGTAAGAATATTAATCTGATAAACCAGCATTAAAATTGTCAGTTACTTTCGATGCTGACCGTACAGTATTCAATTTAAATTAAACGACACGCAAATATTAATACGGTGAATAGAGACTAAAGTACTATGTGTGACCTTACAAACGGTCCGGTAGTTTTGAATTTTTGATATGTTGTCTAAGATGGTTAGTCAGTGTTTAAAATGCAAAATGCACAATTCCCCCCCCTCCGCGCCCGCCGCCATATTGAAAAAACCGGCACTTTCTGCATATTTTTGCTCATATCTTCCTTTAGGAGCATTTTAGCTAGAAGAAAGCTATAGAATCGAAAATGTTATAGAGAGTTAAATTTACTACATTTTCCATTTTATATTTTGTTTCTAGGACAGATAGTTACGGAGATATGCACATTTTAAAAAACTTAAGAAATTGCAATTTCCAACTCAAAAACAAACTTCTGGATTATATCTTCGTTTAGGAGCATTTTAGCTAGAACATTGCTTGGGCAATGTTGTAGAGAATTAAATTTACTATAATTTGCATTTCAAATTTTGTTTCTAGGACAGATGATTACGGAGATATGTAAAAAATAAAGTCACATTTTCCGAAAATGTATGTAAAAATGGACATGAGTTTTATAAGCAATTATATTTCCTACATGTTTTAATTTGTCCTAGACTAGTCCGTAACTGAATGACAGCGTTCTAAACCAAGAATTTTGCGAAATTTCCGGAAAATTCGACTTTTTCTGTTTTTTAAATGTGCATATCTCCGTAATTATCTGTCCTAGAAACAAAATTTGAAATGTAAATTATAGTTAATTTAATTCTCTACAACATTGCCCAAGCACTGTTCTAGCTAAAATGCTCCTAAACGAAGGTATAATCCAGAAGTTTGTTTTTGAGTTGGAAATTGCAATTTCTTAAGTTTTTTTCAATGTACATACCTCCGTAACTATCTGTCCTAGAAACAAAATATAAAATGGAAAATGTAGTAAATTTAACTCTCTATTACATTGTCGAAGCTTTCTTCTAGCTAAAATGCTCCTAAAGGAAGATATGAGCAAAAATATGAAGAAAGTGCCGGTTTTTTCAATATGGCGGCGGGCGCGGAGGGGGGGGAATTGTGCATTTTGCATTTTAAACACTGACTAACCATCCTAGACAACATATCAAAAATTCAAAACTACCGGACCGTTTGTAAGGTCAAAATCCTTTATTCACTGAATTATATTATGATTATGATAGTTCGGAACAAGCACATGCAATTGTTATAATATATATTACTAGATAGATAGAATATTCTTTACAATGCATGTGCTCGAACACTATAGTATGTACAAAGAAAGGTTTCCACCTCTGAGTTCCAACAACAGAACGTCTCCACCACGAGTCGTACGGGTACCCACACCCACTTCTCTCGCTTCCTATTTAACGTCACCTCCTGACCAGTCTGTCTGTCAAGAACTGATGGTCTCTTGTCGTGTCGCTGTCATGTCTAATTTTGAACTTGAATGTCCGTTCCAAATATCGATGTCAATCAGCCAGTCAGTCCAGTCAGTTGGTCTACGTCAGGTCGCCACGGAAGTTGGAAGCCACGACACCTCCGCTGCTGCTCCTACTGCCCTGATGGTATGAATTAGCCATGGCGTCCCACAGTAGGCACTTTCCTTTTTGCCAAAGCACTGAAATCAGGTCTTTTCCCCTCCAACCGGCTAAGTCCTGAGTGCTAGCACGAAATACTCACCGAAATAAGGGCTCTGCCACAGGCGCGACAGCGGCCTATCGGTGTAACTCGGGCGTCGGTGACCTTGTAATGCCGAATCCTTCGACGAGGCATTCATGTGAATGCCCTTCACCCCCGCGCGCGTCCCGCACTCGCCCGCGCTCGCCCCTCGTGGCCTCGACACGCACACATAGCCGCGAGTTTTGTTACTGCACACAAGTGACGTGTACCCATACCATAGTCACTAGGGACTGTTAAAGTGTGTTGTGAGAGTTAAGTACACATCTGAAACATCTGAGAGAGTATTGACACTGATATTTCTATTTAAATAAAACAATTTAAACGGAAAGTCGCGTATCTTAATTACTAGCAACCCGCCCGGCTTGGCATGGGTGCAATGCTGATAAATTATGCATGTATTATACATAAATTCAAGAGGAATATATTAAAAAAAAATAAAAAATGATTTATTGCCACCAGAACAACAAAAATACATAACATAATTATAAGTACCACATTGTCGAAGACACTGATAACTGTACCTACATTTGTAAACGAATATAAACCTTATTTCAACGTGGTGATATGTATGGGAGTACAGTTGATTGTCCTCGTTTGTACCATCTCGCTCGGCAAGTGGCAAAAGGCTCAGGCTCAGCGTATGCTGTGAGCTGGGTAGGCTGCACAGCGCTGTTTTTCAGCCTGCACCTTATGCTCGGTTACAGTACCTTAGCTGATCACGGGGGACACATTCACTTTGTTTAATTTTAGCCTAATTACATTGATTTTAAAACAAAAAACCTATTGAGAATATAAACAATAACACAAGGATTTTATCATTAGTTTTGAAATTAAATATTATATATTAGGTAACGCTCTAGTACAATATTTAATACACTTCGGTAACGTTATGAGATGAGTATCCTGTGGGGAAAAAAAAAAGGGCAATTATATTCCTCTTGAATCACTGTATCTATAAAAACAACGCATCAAAATCCATTGCGTAGTTTTAAAGATCTAAACATACATAGGGATAGATAGACAGGAAGCGACTTTGTTTTATACTATATGTAGTAATTTGAGCCTCCCTGACGTTTCGGTAGCTTTCCAATTACAGTTCCAGTATTCGTTTTTAAAGTATATACTAAGTAATAAGGCTCGAAAATCAGTGAAAACTAGTTGTAACAAAGGCATATGGTGTAAAGTAGTTTTTACTTGTGAAAACGCGTTTTAACTTAAAACGGGTTCTAACTGTAACAATAATAATCAAAACGTCTAATTTCGAAAGTCATAATCTTTAGGACAAACAATGTTAGGACATGGAACTGAGGACAAAAGAGTTTAGGGTATGCAAAATGAGGATTTTTTACAAGTAGGTAAAATACATTTATGTCTAATATGGGTATTAAACGACGACGTGGTTGGCTCAGTTTGCAAGCACCTGCCTACTGAGCGGCGGTCCCGGGTTCGAATCCCGGCCAGGGCAAATATTTGTGTGATGAACTAGAATATTTGTGCTTGGGTCATGGTTGTTCCTATGTATTTAAGTATATATTTATCTGTATAAGTATGTATATCGTCGTCTAGTACCCATAACACAAGCGCTCTTGAGCTTAATTTGGGACTAGATCGATTTGTGTGAGGTTGTCTGATATTTATTTATTAAACATTATGACGACAAGCCGTTATGGCCGAAGTGATATGGGTAACGACGGTAGGACAAATGATGTTATGACAAAGAATAGAACCAAATCTTGACCACTAGTCTATCGACTAGTGTTGACTAGCTCGCTCTTTAGCGATAAGACCGCCTGATGTTTACCTCTATTGAATGCTACTTGTATTCTGAATTTGTTTGTATTTATTTCCCGTTGAGGTGTGCAATAAAGAATATTACAGTTGTGCTAGATTGGAAGGAAAAATACGTATTTTCTGATTCAGGAATGCTGAGTGATGTATTTTTAGCATTCTGATTAATTTTGGCTCATAGCGTTATCGGCAGTCAAACATTTGGAAGTGAACCGCGATGACGGCAGTCGCTTTGTTAAAATTATTTAATGTGTTATATTTACATATTTTGAATAGGACTTGACAATTGATAACAAATTAAATTACAACAACATTCACTTTTTATTGTGCCATAATCTCTGATAAAGATAGTCGGTAAGTTTACTTATCAAATAATTACCATAATACCCTTTGTTTGAAGTTTATTATTACAGTGAGTTGTAGTATGAAATATCTAAAATTTTCTACGAATAATGAAACGGTGCTTTGAGTTGTCACATACCAGTATTTTTGTTTTGAAAATTCCAGTACTTTTTATGTCACTTCAATGTTGCGATAAAACTCGGTAATAAATAATTGACATTCGGGTTTCTTCTTGTTTAAAATACCTACGTAAAAAAATACGTCACCGATTACATTATTAAAAAATTACATTTTAGTTCCAGTCAAGTAAAAAGAAAAATTGAAATGGCTTCGACCTCATTTTCATTGGCATCCGGAGATTCAGTAGTAAGTTAATTATTTTTGCTGACTTTCATTATTTAAATACGCAATAAAAATATTCTATTGATAATTGCAGACCTTTTTCCAAATTTATAAAAAAATCAAAATACTTTTGCAGGGCGCAAAAAAAGAAGACGTGGAACTTGGCAATGCAGTACCTTTGTTTAATCAATTAGATGAAAACAGGAACGCACACATCGGTTCACCTCCAAGGGTAAATCCTTTAAATCTAGCCGTTTTAGCAAATTTTCAAGTGTTCATTAAGAATATTCAACAATATTTTGTACAAATATCTTTATCACTTAGAACATCAGAGAAAAGACAAAACAACATGAGATATATTCAAATAACAGGCAGTGGTAAACAACAGGCGGTCTTATCGCTAAATAGCGATATCTTCCAGGCAACCTTTAAGTAGCGGAACAATTAGTAAATGATTGAATTTGGTAGGCTTTATTGCGTATGAAATGGGTCATTATTTGCTGTTCGCAATGTTAAATATAGTGTCTTTTTCCTGCTTTGTCCTAAAGTTATTAAGTCCACATTTATACGTAATTTGTTTCTTATGTGAAATAAAGTTCAAATAAGTAAAAAATAAAATGTTCATCTTATGTAACAATAGTCGACCTACGACTACCTACGTTTAATAAAACAGCTAACTTAACCAAACCGAACCTATTTAATAATTTACAAGTTGACTGATTTGTCAAGAAATAAAGCAAAAAAGGGAAAATTCGTTATATCAAACTGCAAAACATTAATCAAATCACCTTCTCTGCAATACTGCCGAATTCTTAGAAGCAATGCAATCGACATAATATAGTCTTTAATTAAAATAATTATATTGATTTGCCGAAGCCGAACTGGTTTTCGGTTGTCGGACTCCAGACCGTCTCCTGATGGGCGAAACATTTATGTCGAGTACGTTTTGTTATTTTGGTGGTAGTTTGTTATATTTATTTGCGTATTAATTTTTCTTATCGTGGTGGGAGGGGGACCATTAAATTCGTGTATGCATGAACGAATACGCAAAAAAATATAACGGGTTAGAACAAATTAACTGTCACGATATTATATCGCGGACTAAGCAATATTATTATTTTAATCAATATGGATTTCCGCAAAGTAACGCTAGATTCAAATTAATTACCTACCTACTTATATTATTTATGTTTGGTGCTTGCGTGTAAAAACCCGCGCGTTATTGGTCCCACGTTCTATGTTTACCGCCGAATTGCGAACCGAGTCATCTGACGACAGTTTCAACGGCAATTTGAGAAACTTTTTATTGGATAAACCATTAAACCATGGTATAATAATATACTCCGCCTGGAACTCTATTCCGAGACTCGCGAACCACGTGACTGATGACTGACACAAGCCTACGTCATCATGCTGTTCACAGATTCTCAATTTTTAATATGCGGGAGAATTTTAACCAACGGGGAAAAATATTTTAACGGCATTAATTTTAAGTTTATTGTTTATTGTTTATTGTTTATTAAATTATACACACAAGCTCACAGTTACACACCAAAACGCTTACATGCTACACAAATACATATTATTATTAATTAGACTAAGGAAGTACATAATTTTACTTTATCACTATTTACATATCATTAAAATTACTTAAAAACATACATACAGCTCTGCAAAAATAGCTAGGTGAGTCGTGAAAGACGTCGACCTCAGGGCTTTGGATGGCCAGTTCATTCAAGAGCGACAGTGCCCGATTGGTGGGAGCGTTTTTAGCCTGACGCGTGCGCATCCCGCTGCTGGCGAAAATGCCGCGGCGGCGCCGCAGCGTCAGCGCGCCGCCCTGACTCGCACCCGGGACGCACGTCCTCGGTGCCGGTGCGAGCAACCCTATTCGATCGAGAACCGTAACGTTATTGATTTTGTTTCGCAACAGGTCATAATAATGCATAAGTAAAATCAATGCATAAGTAAAGTTATTCATGTAGACACAGGTAGTACAATAAAAAAAATCTAATGTATTAAATCAACATTTTATTTATATATACAAGAGAAACGTTTGAAAATCGAATTCAAATTTAATCAATAAACGGTGTTCGACACTTTAAGCAATTTTCGTTTTAATTTCTTCTGGAGTTGATTACTAACGATTTTTTCATTTAATTCTTTTAGTCTTATGTATGTCCTCGTTCTGACTAAGCAAAGTTTTACAGCGTAATCTATTTGAGCGTATTGTTTTTTGACGTGCTTGTGTACAGTCGAGTTCATTTACATCTACACACTAACGAGAACAAAAATATCTGAACACGACTTTATGCTCCTGACAATAGGGTCGTGTTCAGATATTTTTGTTCTCGTAAGTGTGTAGATGTAAATGAACTCGACTGTACAATATCAGCTAGGCTTTTAATGATAAATTTATCTTTGCATAGTGTCTGCCCATGATATTTCTCAAACTCATTTTCCATTGTTTGAGCTACAAACACGTTTTGCATAGGTCCCAAAACATTACTCTCTAGTAAGGATATCAGAGAGCAGTCTTCAGCATCATTTTCATTGTCAACAGATTTTATGTAGCTGCTTAGTATTATTAAAAAGTTTATACTAGTTCTTATTTTTTAATTCAGTTTTTGATACTTGGCTATTGGGCTGTATGGTGTACTTATTATCAGTCTTTGAAAAAAAAAAAGTAAAATTCTCTTTATTGCAGTAACCGACCAAATTAAGTGCACCCCCATTTGTATGAAACGTCATAAACGGAAGGTGTGTTTTTTACTTAATCGTCTTATTTAAATAATAATTATAATATTTATAAATGACGTGTTGTTGAAAAGTTTAAGATAAATGAAAATTATAAATAAATATTTTAACTAATTAACCATAGTTATAATGTACCCATATAACAATGTTATGTTGAAATAACGTGGCAATGTTATTGTGACGTAGGCTTGTGTCACTCTGGGAATGGAAGACCATGTTTTATTAGACCATGCATGAAACGTAGGTAATTTATATCGTGATTGACATTGTTTTTATTTATATTGTCAAAATGAAAGTTCTTTTATTACAGACAAATATTTCAAAAGAACAACACAATTCACCAGTGTAATGGCATGCCAATTTAAAATTCTTAAATTAATAGAAGACTTATTGATAAGACCTTATTCCTAATTTTTGCCTTATTTGACTTTGCAATCAGTGTTATTTTTACCGTGTAAATATTTGTATTTTGACAAATTCTTTAAGGAGCCTCTTTGTCATTTTTATCTTAATTTGTTTCAATTTTGCTGTTTTTATTATCGTCATAGATTTTTTATTAGTATTAATTTTATTAAGTTTTTTTTTCTCTATATGTATTTATATATTATGTATATCGTCGTCTAGTACCCATAGTACAAGCCTTGCTTAGTTTGGAACTAGGTCGATTTGTGTATGATTGTCCCTTAATATTTATTTATTTTATTAATTT